>CM024563.1:1269959-6952345 GCA_014182515.1 Eucalyptus microcorys
AGACTTATCTCACCTTTGCGAATGTGCCACCATGAAATCACATTAGTTAACAAACAATTAAGTTTGATTAGGCCTAAGTCCTTGAGTCCCTAGTGAAGTCATCAAATTATCGCTATCTATCCTCGGGAAGAGATAGGTTCAAGTATACTTTTTCATAAAACAGTATAAGTGGGCATTCCCACAAAGATGCGGCTTGAACACATCGTCTAGTTAGTGATCCACTCTTGCCCATCGATCATGAACGTAGGTTTTGTCAAATCGACACCTCACATGACGTTGATCTTCTTAATCTATGTGTTCAAAAGAAGTCACCACTAGTCGTTGTTGAGGGTTGGCTGAAACATTAATTAAGATGCGAGAGTGTCATCTTGATATATGCACAACTGGAGATTTCGTACTTGGGGCCTTAATTACACTAATTATGCAACCAATGCCCTTTCAATACCTCAATTTGATAAGTGCTAATCAAAGTGTCAGGGTAGCTTATCGAAGATTTTAAGGTTCGTCTTGATCATTCTAAAAGTGAAAAGAACAATTAATATATGAGAAATATCCATTTAAGTATAATCGTAATAACAAACACAAATAGCAACCTAGCGTATCTAAAAGAAAATGGCATCCAAAAAATCCTATGGTAAAGCCCTAAAGGATTATTCAATTAGGTTTCGAGTTTTGGATAAAAGGATTTTCACAAATTCTAAGAGAAAACTACTCAAACCGATTTTTATGCTTTTCCCAAAATTTTTGAATTTTTTTGAATTTCCTAAAAAAAAAAAAATTATGGATTTCACGAATTTTTCTAATTTTTGTATGAATTTTTAATTTTTCCGAATTTTTTTATTTTCTATTATCTTTTTTAAAATATTCTTTAATTTGAGAAAAAGGACTCTAGGCCGGGTCAGAGAACCCGGCTCGGATAAGTGTCCAACCCAAACCCTAATGGTCCGGGTAGAGTTTGAATTCAAGCTGGCCCTAGTGACCAGCCCAAACATATCAAATGGGCCCATTCGCCTCTAAGCCCGCGGCCTCCGATTTATCTCTTTTTTATTATACTTGGCCCAACCACTAGCCCGTGATCTCCAACCCGGCCAACTAGATCCGACCCATCACCCCGGTTTGACCCCTTTTATATTATAACTGAATTTTTATTGTTTATCTTTTATTTTTATTTTTTAAAATTTCTTGCATTTTTTGTTTTTTGTTTTTTTCTATTATTCTTTTTCTGCACCTTCGTAATCCCCATCCACACCGACCAGCGCCGACCACTAATTGGCCGGTGATTACTAACGTCACCGGACTAGCTCCAGCAATGGGATTTTCACGCTATAAAGATATGTATCACAAAAATCTAATAAAACTAGAATAGAGATCACTCAAATGCATATTAAACCAAGAAGGATTGACTGACAATGGCGGCCACTAACCGCAGGCTTCACCGGCGTGAGAACAGATTTTCCGACGAGGAGGTGTTCGTCCATGGCCGACTTGGTAACGCATATATGCCATAAAAACGAAGGAAAACGCAGCATTACCTTCTATTCAGTCGATCGATGAAGTGAGCATAAACCAAAATCGGATCAAAACAATATCACACAGCGAATCACACAAAATCCATTACGGAATCTCAGTTAGGCATTTTATCGGACATGTGACCTGCGACTTAAAACATGAATTCTACGCTGGGTTCCAGAGCAATTCTCGACTTGGCAATAATATATCACACTCCAAATCATCATCAAACGCTACGAATCGGCTTCAGCATCACACGATTCGCCCAAAACATAAATTTTATGCTAGAAAGAAGCAGGGCGTTCTTCAGGCCTACCTGGTTCGAGAGCTTGCAGGGACGAACGACGACGGGCGAGTTCGCTTCCTCAGATGGTCGAGGGTGATTCAGATGGTCGATCTCTCTCTTCTCTCTCATTGCGTCCCGGTGGCTTCCGCACGCTCGTGCGAAAGGCAGAGAAGAAACCGCAAAGTGGCCACGCCCCTGCCGCTTCGGATAGGTCAATAATGAGAAAAACATAAAAATGAAGGGAAAAGAAAAGGATTGGGTAACTGTTCAAATCGAAATCAGTAATTGACGACACGTGATTTTAGAAACGATACCCGAGAGATCAGGACACCGATGGATCTCCGGCAACTCGGTCAACTGTTTTCCCCACGTCGATGGGACCCGGACGACACGTGGCGCCACGTGTCTTCCATTAAATGAGTCGTCCCCACGTCGTGGAGGCCTCCTACCCGAGATTCTCTCGTAAAGCAGCACATAATCCTAATCCCTGAACGATCAATCAATGCAAAACCTTCTCCAGGAAACCACGTAAAAAATTTGTGGCATTTTCTTTTTATTCACGTGATATTCAAACATTTGACTTGTCAACCGGTGGATAGCCCTTGCGCTGAAAATTAAAGCAATTGAAATGAAATTAAGCTTGTTATATAACTCTAATTAGTTTAGAATTAAAACATTTAATTAAGCTAGAAATTGACTTATTTAATACATAAAAGTACGTCAAAAAAGGAGGTCACTTACTTCATTTAGTAGAAAAAAAATAATTGACGATAATTAAAATCTTAGCTACCAATCACGGTCACAGTTTTATATTCGGAAAGATTATAGATACTTAGTTATTATAAAATAACTATTGCTTTCCTTTTAACACTTGAAGATTATTAACACGTAAAAATGAGTTCTTTAGACTCTTCGCATTGATTTCTCAATTGCCAAATGGGCCAAAAAACACATAAATTAGTACATTCATGTATATCAAATAACGCCCTAAAAGAGTGGTCACCGTGGCCTCTGATTTGAGATTACTTAGAACCAATGAAGTAATATAATAAAGCATTTATCCATGCAGCTCTCAAAACATGTGGATCAAAGTAATGGCGAGTCTGATAGTAGCTTATTTCATGATGGAAAGGAACTTAGGAAAAGAATAAAAATGATGGCGCTGATTACGTCGCTTTTTCCAATTAATGCCACAAGAGGAGATAGCAGCCATGACAACTCAAATGACTTACATGTGACCCCCGAAAACAGCGAGGACCATGACGATTTGTGCAATCAAAGGTTTGACCATGAGAATTTTGTTATTGAAACACATTGCCTGTTTTTTAAGCCAACGTCCTGTACGCATGGGAGTAAACCGCTGATGAAAACTCCCATTTGTTCATATTCCTTGACCTGCAGCATATGATATATTTTCATATGTGATATTGAGGAATGGTTGACGAATCAAGACATCGATAAGAATCGACCTTTAATTAGTAAAAGCATCAAGATTTCATTACTAAAAGCCTACAACAAAACTAAGTAAAAAGCTGCCATTATTTTTTACTACCAAAAAATAAAAATTCTAAGGTCCACAATCTATCTAAAAACAGATGACTCTCCTCTGTTTTCAACATTGATAAACATGCACTTACTGATCTTCTAGCCGCCTCTGTTCTCCTTTTGAGCCATCAACATCGATATAACTTCTTTGTTGTGATTGCAAATCCCCTCTTTCAATCGTTGCCATCAGCTGCGGAGGTATAAAAAAAAAAAAAACCCATTAAAAACCAACCTCACTCACTAGCGCATGCATACCTTCAATCGTCGCCATCAGAATAGAAGATTGAGAAAAATTACTTGTACTCGATCAATCGACACGTATGCTATTTAACGGCGGTTTCTCGGGAGTGAGTAAATGGGCGTTGTTTTTAAACCAAAATCTTGAGTTTGTTTGTCTGCGTGATCCGGTTTAAAGGTTGTGTTATTCTTTGTAAAATGGATAAAGTTCGTGTTCTTTTTTATATTTTATAAAATTCAGCTTATAAAGAATTGCCGATCTTGATTTGAAGAATGAAAATTAATATGTTCAAATTGCTTCACATAGTATTAGAGTTAGAAACGAGTTATCAAGGAAAAGGGTTTCACAATTCGTGGTCGGTAGTGTCCATATAGAATGTGATTTTGAATTTTTCACTTTGAAAATTGGCTAATTTTAGAAGGGACGGAGCATTTCTTTCCGCCATATTATTATATTTAATTTAGGGAAAGAAATATTTTGAGGAAAATCTATCAATCATTGCATAATACTCTTGTTAAACAATCAATTCAGGAGGCTATTGAGCTTTCGATGCACTAACTTTAGTGTTCTCATGTATGTGTAATAATCGTATTGTTCTAGTTAACACGTTCACTCGGACTGTTATGTAACACGGACTTTCATAGTTGAATTGAGGGATGGGTTTCAACTTTCAAGCACAAGATAAAAAGACATGTCCAATGAGAATAGAGATCCTCTACCCTACAATTTTATTGGTGTATCAATCAATTATCAACTAGCAAGGTATATAAATGATTTTTGTGTCAATAGTTGCAGTACTTTGCTTTTTCTTTTTTTTTTTTGGGTCGCAAAAGGCATAACTTTCACTAATGATCAGAACTTAAACTCTACGGGGATTCAAAGTCAAAACATAACAAAGACCAAAGAGAATGGGGAGGCTTAGCTAGCCAATTCGAGCAAAGAGAATTAATCCGATGGGCTAAAGACTATGGGTATGGCTTGTTCTGATCCGCTTGTCAATATAAGGAAAGCAACAGTTTTAGCCCTCTCTGAGGTTAGATTGCGTGGCCTTACCTTGTGATTTTTTGTCTTAAAGTTATTTTTGAGCAAGTTATTTTGGGTTATTATCCTGACTGGTGAGTAGATGTGGTTTAAGCAGGTTGATATTCTTAATTTCCAATTCTCCCAATTTACCATAGTCTCTAGGAATCCTGTGGAATGGTCAATTTCTGATACATAAGCTCACTATTGACATACACAGCTCTTCTTGAATGAGATATCACCATTAGTCTGATTAAAAGCCTTAAGCTGGCTTCAACAATTTCCTTTTACATTCCTCGTAGGTGAGCATGAGACCATTTACTTGTAGTATTTCTGCAAGAGATCAATGAAGCAACGAGTTACTTTTTTGTTGGCAGGGGAGAAGGATGAAATGGACCATTAACATTTATATATTGTGGATTGTTGATCTGGTCATTTGATTGCACTTTCCATCTTACTGTTTCTTTTTGGTGGTCAATGCTTTTACATTCTTTTGTCAATCTCTAACAATAAAGGCATAAAACTTTGTCAGAATCTTTTAATTTCTAACATTTGGGGTCTAAACTTTCAGCGCAAGATCAAGTAACTGACATGTGATTAATATGATTGCATGTCTGCCTCATGCAACAATCTCTAAAGTCCCCATGACTTCTCTTAGCTCCCCACTTATAGATCGTTATTAGATTGCATTGTTGTGAATAATTCGATGAAGGACATTATATATGAACGGAGAACCAAATTTGCATACTTCTAGTTTATGATAATTAAACTGTAAATTTAGCATATCATTTTTCATAGGACCTCATGCCTTTGCAATTAACAAGCTTGAAATGTTATTTGCCTCATTAGCATTTTGATTTTATACACATCATCTGCTCCCGAGTTTCTGTTGCAGCACACGATCTTATGTGAATCTCTTTCTTTGCTCTCTAGGCCTTCAGGAAATTTCCAGATGGAATTGTAGCAACTGAGTGGTTGCATTCTGTCCCTCGCTTAATAAGTGACAATGAGTCAAGCACCCAGGAGGAATGTGAGAACTTGTTCCTAGAACTGGTTCTGGAAAAGATTTCAAGGAAAACGATTGGGTGGTTCACCTCATAATTACTCTGCTCCATATAAGTTGCATGACAAGGAAAACGATTTTGAAAGGCAGATTGACTTACTATTTCCAAATGGAGCATTAGGTCCACTGCGAGAGATTTGCAATGGTGAAGTAATGCCTTGGATAAAGAAGATCTGCAAAAGTCTTGGCAAGAAAAATCGGCTTAAGCCTGTAGTAGCTACAGCTCTTCAAAATATGATTAGAGCATCGGAATCTCTCTGGTTAAGTCAGTCGTTGCCAATTGAAAAGTGGACAGCCCCACAAGGTACTTGGTTTCTTCTATCAGAGGTGTCAGCATTCCTTCCAAATGCTGTTGACTGGCATTTTATCCATCATCACTGGCAACTCCTTGATAAAACTAGATTGGGATGTGAAATAAAGACTCCACTTACCCATGGAGATTGGCATGATGACAATAATGATGCGGAACCTTGCTCTGTCACTTGGGCTGGTGATCGTGTTTTCCTCTTCCAAACGATGTCTAACATTTCTCTTGAGCTACCTCCTGACCCTGCTGCAAACTTGGCTCATAATTTATTGAAACGAATTGAAGAATTGGATAGGCACCCGACAGAGGTACGTAATCTTTCACCGTCAATCATATCAAGCCAATCACTCTTCGATTTTCTGCATGCTGGCTGGTTTCCCTACCATATGTTCTAAGAAAGGGGACTGCGGGTAAATCTGTTTCATATGACAAGTGAATGAAGAACTTGTAAATCGCAGTGATGCGCTTAATGAGTCAATCATATGTTGTGGAACTTCAAGTAGTGGGACAAATATGGTCTTGTGCTTGAAGTTCGTTTCACATGTAGAATAAGATAAATTGAATAGGTTTCTCTTGATGGCTGTCTTTAGGTACCGATGTTTTCCATCTTACACAAAACATCAACTTTAAGGTCTTCGCTTGCCCTTTAATGCCTTGATTCTAGTCCAAGCACCTTAGGTAACTTCCAATTCCGATCATTGTTTCCAATGGCAAATGGGATTAAAAAGAATGTCTCCTCTTCGGACCACATCTTCCAACAGCCATCACTAATGTGGCATAAATCTTGTTCTGCAATGGAAAATCTTTCAAAACCAAGTGTGGAGCTCACCTAATGAATTCATGAATGGGAAGGCACATTTATCTGAAATTTTTACTCATATTCACTGACCAATGCATGGGCATGTGTTATTAATGGGATCATATTCACTGACAAATGCATGCGTCTATGTTATTAATGGGACTGTCTGGTTGCAGGTCAATGCTCATGTGAAAGTCCTTAGAAAAGTGTGCAAGCAGAAGGCTTTAAGTGCGGTAGAGGCTGACGCACTTATTCTAAGATGGGTAAGACAACTTCTCTCTAAAGCCACCCAAGTTATAGCAAATTACATTTCTGAGAACACACAAACAAATGAAGAAGGCAGCTTCTTTACTCCTCCGAGAAGTGGCAATAGAAGAGGTAAGAGATCTGTGACGACATCTGAATTACTGTCACAAGCAACAATTGCAGCTTATACAATTGGTTCTTTAAAAACAGAATTAGGTCTTAAAGATCGCCTATCAAGTTATCAACTCTAATACCAAAAAATAAATAGCAAGAGAAAATATATCAATATTGAAAAGAATTTATCTACCAAATCTCCACCTTAATGAAAACATGAAATGAAAATTTGTGGAGCATATTTTCACCCTTTTACTATCGTCGTCGACTTTAATATAAGAATTTGAAAAAACGGAACAAATTGATTATATAAATTAAATTACGAACAACAATTTAAATATTATATTGAACAAATTAAAAGGCATGAATGACACTGGATATTGAGACAAAGTTCAAGAGTCACATTGAATATATTAAAAATTTAAGGATCAAATTGCACATTAAATCAAAATTTAAGGATTATTAGTGTCATTAAATTTAAGAATTTCAATTTAAGGAATTGCTATATTAAAGCTTATTCTTGAACTCGCAGGTTGATTACCATGCGAACTTATATGGTTTTTTTCGTCCTCGTGTTCTTTTTTTAACTTTATTTTCTTTACTTTCCCTTCCACATGGGTGCATTTTCGATTGGAGTTTCTCTTTTTCCTTTTTTCCCCCTTTGTTCTGTTGATGCGCTTATGTTTGCTTTTTGATTGTCTCCCTCATAATAGGGGCTAGGTTATGATAAAACTGTCCGATATTTATAATTTCTTTTTAACTCGCTTTAATAATATCTTAATTTTTCTATGATTCCAGAAGTGCATACTGTGATATGTATAATCTATTTTATAAGGCGACAAACATTTCTATTATATGCCTTTCTCCCATGATATCCATTCTTACTCCCTCTCACGGATGGGAATTCTCAGGTGGCCATGCCTCTCGATGAATAAAGTCTTACATTCTTTAGGGTGGTAGAGAAGAGAGAGTGAATTGATGGAGAGGAATGAACCTTCTTTGGGAATTTATAGTAGCAAGTAAGATTGTGATGACCTTCACGGATTCATTGAGTCATACAGGCCAATAAATATATTGGTACATTGTAAATTGCCATAGCGAAAGTTATAGCGACCCAGAATATTAACATAATAAATTTTGTCCAAATCCACCGTGTTAATGACTTATGGCTAATAATAATCAAAATTACGGTAAGTGACGATTGAAAACATATAGTATTGCAAATGATAAAATATCTATACTAGTTAGGATAATTGTAGGCCTTTTGGAGGCATTTGTCATGTAATGCTTTCCGGCCATGGAATCCTCCTGCCATTTGCCATGAGGAGCACTCATTCTTGCTTGAAAGGCCAGATTATGGCTTCACCTACTCTTTCAACCAACTTTTTCAAATATACCCTTCCCGGTGGACTTACCGCTACTTGAAACGCCATCGTCATGAGTAAGACCACGACAATCATGACGGTTTACTACGTGCCTTTCTCCCATGATTTCCTTTTTTCCTCTCTCTTGCTCGGTTGAATTACACTCCGCGGACAGGAATTTTCGATGGTGGCCATGCCTTAGCAAACAAAAGTGTCACATTTTTTGGGATAATAGAGAAGAAAGAGTGAATTGGTTTAGAGGAACGACCTTTCACGGGGAATATTGGAGGTAAGTAAGATTGGGATGGCAGTCACAAATTCATTTTAACATGCAAGGATAATACCTATATTGGTACACTGTAAGTCGCCATAACAAAAATTATGGTGACCCAAAATATTAACGTAGTAGATTTTGTGCATCTCCACCGCGTCAACAACATATAACTAATGAGAATTCAAAATTATGGAAAGCGGCGATTGGAAACATATGGTATTACAAGTGATAAAATATATATATATATATATATATATATATTCTATATATATATACTATTTAGGATAATCGTAAGTCATTTTGGACGCAGCTGCATTGTAATGCTTTTCGGCTATGGTGTCCTCCTGTCATTCGCCTTTGAGAGGACACATCACAAATTTAAGGAAGTTTTATCCTGCTATAGAAAAAAAAGTTTTGAATTTGACACTTTCATGTTGGTGATTCCTAGCATGTTTATAGTTGTCACTTCCCAATCTCTCTTTGTTTTGGTATTAAGTGCCTTGTTTCGTGCTTTATTGAATAGGGCTAACAACTTATGAACTGATTGTTGAGGCCGCCATGGACATTATGGAGAAAAGTGCCGACCAATTCCATAGATTAGTTATCATCGCAGATGGCCAGATTTGAACATGAATTGCTTCTTCAATTTATAAAAAAAAAAAATCGCCTCTCTCCCTCCCCCCACCCCAAAGGGTGGTGCAGTCACTTGCAATCACGCCCCCACCAAAAGGAGGGAGACGAAAACTAATAGACGGGCAAGGGATACACAAGGGAAAATATATGTTGAGCCATCAATAGAAATGCAATGCCCTAGCATGACTTCTAGCCCGTGTCTAGATTTGGACTGATGAATCTAACAAATTAGATGATAGAGATCACGTGCTACAAAGGTTTAGCTAAGTTTTGATGACAAACTGCTCAAAGATTTTCATACAAATGAAAAGCTTGAAAGGCCATATTACAGTTGTACCTGCTTTGTTGGCCGAGTTTTCCAAATAAACCCTTCTCGGTGGACATACTCGTGCTTGAAACGCCTTTGTTGCCAGTGGTACCATGACAACCGTGATGGTTTGCTTCATGCCTTTCTCTCATGATTTCCTTTCTCTCTCCCTCGTTCGGTTAAACAACACATTGCATACAAAAATTGTCGGTAGTAGCCATACCATGGTGAATAAAAGTGTTACATTTTTTGGGGTGATAGATAAGAGAGTGAATTGGTGCGAAGAAACAACACCTCTTGGGGAATTTATGATGACAAGTAAGATTGCGGCGACTATCACAAATTCACTTCACCATGTGGGGCCAATGTTTATATTGGTACCCTATAAGTCGCCACCACGAAAATTATAACAACCGTGAATATTAACATAGCAAACTGTGTACATATGTGTCGCATTAACATAGAGAATCCAAATTATAGAATCCAAATTATAGTAAGCGGCTATCGGAAAAATATAGTATTGCAAGTGTTAGAAAATCTATAATAGTCAGAACACATGTAAGCGATCATGGAGGCACCCATAGTGTAATGCTTTCTTTACCATAGTGTCCTCTTGCCATTCGCCTTGGGGAGGACTCATTACTGCTTGAAAGGCTATATTACGGCCATACCAGCTCTTTCTGCCGAGTTTTCCAAATATACCCCCCTTGGTGGACTCACCGCCGCTTGAAACACCATTGTTGCGAGTAGTATCGCGATGATCATCACAATTTCCTACATGCCTTTTTCCCATGTTTTTGTTTCTTCCTCTCTCTCGTTCAATTGAATTACATGCCTTGGATAAGAATTCTTGGTGTTAGACATGCCTCAGCAAAAAAAAAAGTGTTGCATTTTTTGTGGGCAAGTAAGATTGGGATAACCGTCACAGATTCGTTTTACCATGCAAGGCCAATACCTATATTGGAACACCATAAGTCGCCGTAGCGAAAATTACGGCGACCCAAAATATTAACATAATAAATTTTGTGCATCTCTGTCGCGTTAATGACATATGGCCAATAAAAGTCAAAATTACAATAAGCGACGATTAGAAAACACTTTTATTCACCGAGGCATGTCTAACACCAAGAATTCCCATCATAGAAATGTAATTCAACTGAACGAGAGGGAGGAAAAAAAGGAAATCACGAGAAAAAGACACACAAGACTTTGTGATGGTTGTCGCCATACTACTCGCAACGATGGCATTTCAAGCAAAGGTGAGCCCACCGAGAAGGGTATATTTGGAAAAGTAGGCAAAAAGACCTTGTATAGTCATAATATAACTTTTCAAGCAATAATGAATCCCCAAGGTGAATGGCAGGAGTTCATCATGGCAGAAAAGCATTACACTGCGGGTGCCTCCATAATGTGGTGAATATGTACAAAGTTTGTTACGTTAAATATTCAAAGTCGTTATAATTTTCGCGGTGGCAACTTACAGGGTACCAATATAAATATTGGGCCCACATGGTGAAATGAATCTGTGATGATCGCCGCAATCTTACTTGTCACCATAAATTCCCCAAGAGATATTGTTTCTTTTCACCAATTCACTTTATCTTCTCTGTCACCCCAAAAAAATACAAAAAAATACAACATTTTTTTCACAGAGGCGTGGCCACTACTAAGAATTTTCGTTTGCAATTTGTTGTTCAACCGAACAAGGGAGAGGAAGAAAGGAAATCATGAGAGAAAGGCATGAAATGAACCATCACAGTTGTTGCGGTACCACTAGTGACGAAGGCATTTCAAGTAAGGGTAAGTCTATCGGAAAGGGTTTATTCCAAGAACTCGATCAAAAGAGTAGACGGAACCATAATATGGCCTTTCAAGTTTTTCATTTGTATGAAAATCTTTGAGCGGTCTGTTGCCAAGATTTAGTTAAACTTTTGTAGCACATGATCTATATAATCTAATTTCTTAGACTCATTGTTCCAAGTCTAGAAAAGGGCTAGAAGTCATGTCAGGGTATTGCATTTCTATTGATGGCTCAACATGTATTTTCCTTTGTGTATCCCTTGCTTGTCTATTAGTTTTCCTCTCCCTTCTTTTGGCGGGGCGTGAATGCAGGTGGTTGCACCATCCTTTAGGGTGGGGGGTGGGAGAGAGGCGATTTTTTTTTTTTTTATCGAAGAGGCAATTCATGTTCAAATTTGGCCATCTGCAATCATAACTAATATATGGAACTAACCACCACTTTTCTCTACAATGTCCACGATTGCTTCGAGAATCGGTCCGTAAATTGTTGGCCCTACTCAGTAAAGCACAAAATGAGGTACTTAATACCCAATCCAGAGAGAAAAGGAAGTGACAACTATAAACATGCCAGGAATCACCAACTTAAAAGTGTCAAACTCAAAACTATTTTTTTAGTAGTAAGCTAAAACTTCCTCAAATCCGTGATGAGTCCTCCCAAAGGCAAATGGTAGGAGGACACCGTAGCCAAAAAGCATTACATGGTAGCTGCATCCAAAATGGCTTACAATTATCCTGACTAGTATATATATTTTATTGCTTACAATATCATATGTTTCCAATCGTCGCTTTTTGTAATTTTGATTATTATTATTAGCCACAAGTCGTTAATGTGGCGGATATGAACAAAATTATTACGTTAATATTCTGAGTCGTTGTAATTTTCGCTATGGTGATTTACAATATACCAATATAGGTATTGGCCCCCCATGACACAACAAATCCGTGAAGGTCATCACAATCTTACTTGCTACCATAAATTCCTTTCGGGTTCATTCCTCTTCACCAATTCACTCTCTTCTCTACCACCCCCAAAGAACGTAAAACTTTATTCATTGAGAGGCATGGCCACCACCGAGAATTCCTATCTGCGATGTGTAATCCAATTGAATGAGAGGAAGGAAGAATGGATATCATGGGAGAAAGGCATGCAGCAAACTGTCATGGTTGTCACGGTCCTATTTGCAACGATGGCATTCCAAGCAGTGATAAGTCCACTGAAAGGGGTTTTGTTTGGAAGACTCGGCCAAAAGAGTGGGTACTGCCGTAATATGGCATTTCAAGCGATATGAGTCCTCTCGAGGCATATGGTAGGATGACTTCATGACCGAAAACATTACACAGCCGATACCTCCATAATGGCTTACAAGTATCCTAATTAGTATAGATTTTTTTGCGCCTGCAATACCAAATGTTTCCAACCATCACTTACCATAATTTTGATCCTCATTAGCAATTTGCCGTTAACATGGTAGATATGCTTAAAATTTACTATGTTAATATTATGGCCCCAAAAATTTGTCACATGAGTTAATATTTCACCATTTCGTTAGAAGATTCAATTTGTTGATTTGATTCTTAGCACAAGTGCTTCTCCCCCATCATCAAGAGAACTAAGTCAAAATATTGTAGAGAGAGATCATAAGTGACTTTTAGATAAATCTAGCTCATGAAAATGCAAGATGCATCTTAGACGCGAGAACTTTATATGTTGCCTCAAAACCAACGGACATCGCTTTGGGATCTATGGTATAAATACATGTCAATAGCATCGAGTAGAAATCACATTCTCAACGTATATGTACCACGGATTACCATGAAATACAAATTCGTGGTACCATGCTAGATTAAATCCGGTATTGTCAACCAACAAAAAATGAACATAAAATGCACTCAAGAAGATTCGGACCATTGACATTCACCATAGGGTAAACGACCTCCTCTTTGTGGAAGAACAAGTTTCCAAAATCCTCCAGTTTCTCTACCAAGAGGTCGGCTTTTCAAGTGGCCCCAACCAATGCAGTGACCATGAGATTGAACACGGTAAGCCAACATCTTTCATTATGATGTATTCAAGCCCAACAAGAATGCAAAAGAAGTAGGAGAAAATCAATAGTAATACAAAAAAGGTCAACACGGCAATCATTTGGACACCATAACACCTTAGCTCAAACTTCCAATCGTAGTCCATTTTGATATGATGCATATTGGCTGAGGATTAGAGCTGAGGGGCATGTGGCTAAGGTGGGTCGGATATGTATGCACCCCACCGATGTCCCCTCCACAAAGGATAAGGAGTAGGGTAGCCCTTGACCACCGCTTTCGAGTTAACTGATGGAGAAGGAGATGCCATGATAAATGGGAACATGAGCTTTCTAGGGTTTTAGAGATGGGCGAAGGGAAGGGAACTAGAGAGAGGATTCGTGCAGAGAAAATGAGGTTGTGGCGATCGTGTTCAACACTAATGTAGCGATCTAAATACCAATCTTATAGAATTTCCATTCTCTACATTGCATCACTCACTTGTCAACCATTCCGTAAATCTATTGAGAGAGAGAGATTACTGAAAATAGATCGAGATGACTAGCTTCCAGGCCTTTTCTTTTGTTATTTATTTTTATCTAATTATTCCTTTTTCTTTTTCTTTTTCCCTTTTTCTCTTTACTACTATTTACTTCTTCTTCTTTTTAAACATTTTTATGAGAATGTGTTGCTTACCTTGTCCATTGAAATCCATACATCAACAAAAGCCAGAGTTGCTCCTACGCTCGTTATCTGCCACACAACTTGAACTCAATCAATTATCATTAATTTAGTGATTTGTCAATGTAAAAATGGATAAAGAAAAGCATCTTCAAATGTATATGATCAATAATGTTGATACAGAAAAAAGATTAAATTTCTTCAAATAAATTTCTATAATCCTTCCCCAACAATTATCCCTTTGGATTTATCACATTGATTTTAAATTTGAAAGCATCAAATAAAATCATATTGGCTGCTCAATCGATTTCCACATATTTTGCAAAAATGAAATTTTAATGCAACATAAACAGGTGGCAAGAATTTTTTTTTTTATTAATCACATAGACATGCGGTTGGAACGTCCTTACGCAAAACTTTAGTTGCCTAATGTTGGTCAAGAAAAGTTACTAGAAATGCAGAATTTTGCCAAGCCTTTATCTCTTTTGATAGCATCTGTGATCAATGGGACATGATCCAATAGATCTTCATGAGAAAGTCTAACATCATGCCACCTAAGAAATGGTAGAAAGTTGATAAAAAAATCAAGTAGAATAGGTGAACAGCTTTCACTGCAAATGTATCGATAGGCATATAAACCTGAAAGCTTTAGGGTTTTGCAAATGACATCACACGGATACATAAGACGCCTGTGGTGATTTCTTTGCAAAATGAAGACTCTACATAGTAACCAAGATAGTGATAGTTTGACGAAATGATTTTTTTGGACTATCAACTTATATCCACCCTCTATTCTTGGAAAGGACATAGATCTCGAAGAGTTCATTCTTCAATGCAGTCACCACCTTACATATGTGTTGAAGCCCATCATCTACCATCCCTCATAACTTTTATTGAGTTTGCAAGTCAACGAAAATATCATTGTATGACTATAGGAGCGGCAAAACAGAAAATGAGACGGGCTTCCTCTCACGATCAATAAGTTGATAGTCTGTCACACGAGGTAATATTTCACCCTCTTCATCAAAAGATTCCATTTGTTAATTTGATTCTTAGCGCAAGTATTTCTCCCCCATTATCACAAGTCTCACACCCTGTATCAAAAATTTCTTCCTCATTTTTCCTTTGGTTTGCCATTAATGGGAAGAAGCCTCAGTTTTGTCAATAGCTTCTCAAATTCTTCATAAATGAGAAAGTTCTAAGTTGTTCGCAATCGTCAACAGCCACTACTTCCGATTCTATTTGTGTCTAGATGCTTATATCCTTGACAACGGCCTCTAAAGGGCATATAAGCACTTGAAATGCTATCGAAACCCCTTCCTAAGAGAATTGCATGTTCCTATAATGTCTACGAGTATCTTCACTTCCATTATAAACAGCAACATCAATAGCTAGCGCCGACGAAAAAAACTCCAAATTCCATGAATAAACTAAGGTAGAATGTGAAATGATAAGAAAAGGAAGACAACCATCACATTCGAATAATAAAACAAATGATGTGATCTTCAAAATGTGTTCTCCGTCATCTAGTAGAATAACATTATGGCTCCTCTTCCGACATTCAAATGGCTTATTAATGGGATATGCATGATTGTTCTTTCGAAAATAACATCCCGAAAGTTTGCTACGAAGGACTCAAATTTTTTGACTTGGCTTCAGAGAATTGTTTGCTTCATTGCATGGTCAAGTAGAGGGATTTCTAAAAATCGGCCATCATGTATAAGCTGTGAAGGAAAGACATTGTTGCTTATGCAATTGAGAAAGGATCTCTAAGTGAGACAATCTCTTCTAATGAAAGTGAGGCAATGATACTTTGCCCCGGAATCCCCACTTACAAGGGTGAAGTGTTCATTTGCAAGGAAAACCATCATTGAGAGATCCTTCCATGGTTTATCAATCAAATGCCCTTTAGATTTTACAAGTAGACTTTGCTCCAATCATCTAATTTTGAGAAAATTATCCACTTTTGGAAACTCTTCAATTTCGAAAAATTCATGCACACAAAGTAATTTCAATTCAACATCTCAAAATGTAAGGTTAACTTTAAAAAAATTAATTGACAAAAATGATTTCCGACCCATAATTCAAAATTCAGACAATCCACTTGTTCTACAGGGTCAAACAAGAAATATTGGCCTATGCCACTTGTAGGAATTTTCTCATTATGGGCCTAAATCACATTGAGTGCAATTGATTTCCATAGATTTTGCAAAAATGAAATTTCGATTCAAAGTAAACAGGTAAAGAGAGAAATCATACTTACAATGGTTGACGAGATTTTTTTTTTTTTTAACACATAGACATCTAGATGTACTTGCAAGGTTTTGACACCAAACAGGTAGAGTACTATAGGCTCAAGGTTTCTACTTTAACCTAATAGTAAGCCTTTCACCAATCTCACAAACTGCAAGTGGGTTAGACTTGTTTCTTGTGAAAAAAATGAGCCAAATCAAGAATGATTGTCCCATTAGCGCAAACTGCATATGGTCCATTCAATCTTCAACACCTCCTAAGTGTTTCATGGGGTGCAACTTGTGTGTGTAAATTGTAGTGCTAAGGCATATGTAAAGGCAAGCACAACAATTGATATCCAAACAATGCTTCAATCTTATTCATATAAACATTCATTCCTTACACCAACCACTAAACAAACATGCCATCAAACAATCCACCCTTATAATTCCTAACCTACACCAACATTTAACACAATGTTAGTGGACTTACCTCACCTTCCCAAATGTGCTGCTATGAAATCACATTAGTTAACAAACAATTGAGTTTTATTAGGCCCAAGTCCTCAAGTCCCCAGCAAAGTCATCAAGTTATCGCGACCTATCTTTGGGATGAGATAGGTTCAAAGGTATTTGTTCATAAAACAATATAAGTGAGCATTCCCACAACATACAGCTCGAACACATCATCTAGTTGATGATCCGCACTTGACCCATCGAATATGAATGTGGGTTCTCTCAAACCCACACCTTGCATGACATTAATTTTCTTAATCTATGTGTTCAAAAGAAGTCACCACTAGCTGCTGTTGAGGGTTGGCTAAAAACACTAATCAAGATGCGAGAGTGTCGTCTTGATACATACACAACTGAAGATTTCAGACTCGGGGACTTGATTATACTAATTATACAACCAATGATACCTAAATTTGATTCAAGTGTTAATCAAAGTATCAGGGTAGCTTATTGAGATTTTAAAGTTTTTCCGACCGCCTAAAAATGAAAAGAACAATTAATAAATGAGAAATGCACAATCAAGTATAATTGTAATAACAAATGCAAACAGCAACCTAGCCTAACTCTAAAAAAAATGGCATCCAAAAAATCCTATGATAAAGCTCTAAAGGATTATTCAATTAGGTATCATTTTTTTATTAAGGATTTTTACAAATTCTAAAAATAAAATAC
Organism: Eucalyptus microcorys; assembly: GCA_014182515.1. NCBI lineage: Eukaryota > Viridiplantae > Streptophyta > Magnoliopsida > Myrtales > Myrtaceae > Eucalyptus > Eucalyptus microcorys. Next base: position 1,287,584 of record CM024563.1, read on the forward strand.
TGAAAATCTAATTTTTAAGCTTTTTCCAAAATTTCTGAATTTTTTGGAATTTTTTCGAATCTCCAAAAATAATTATGGATTTCTTGAATTTTCTGAAATTTTTACGAGTTTTTAATTTTTCAGAATTGTTTACTTTTTTATTATTTTTAAAAATATTTTTTTATCTGGGGGAAAGGACTCTGGGCGGGTCAGAGAACCCAATCCGGATATGTGTCTGACCCAGACCCTAATAGTCTGGGTAGAGTTTGAATTCAGGCTGGCACTAGTGACTGGCCCAAACATATCAAATGGGCCCATTCGCCTCTAAGCCTGCGGCCTCCAATTTATCTCTTTTTCATTATACACGGCCCAACCACTAAGCCTGCGGTCTCTAACCAGGCCAGCTAGATCCGACCCATTGGCTGGGTTTGACCCTTTTCTATTATAACCGAATTTTTATTCTTTATCTTTTATTTTTATTTTTTAAAATTTCTTGCTTTTTTTTTCTATTTTTTTTTTTTCATCCCCACGCTTGCTCGCGCCCACTTCTCTGTAACTGACCCGAACCACCTTCCGCCTCCAACGACATCTCTTGCCTCGAGTTCAGGCCCACCGCCCTTCACCGGTCGTCCACACCGACCGGGCGCCGAAAACTAATCGGCTAGTGATTACTAACGCTGCCAGACTAGCTCCGGCCATGGGATTTTCACGACTGTAAAGACATGTATGACAGAAACCTAATAAAAGTAGCATAGAAATCACTCAAATGCATATTAAACGAAGAGGAATGGACTGACTATGGCGGCCACTAACCGCGGGCTTCACCGGCGTGGGAATAGATTTTCCGGCGAGGAGGCGTTCGTCCATGGCCCACTCGGTAACGTGCATATGCCATGAAAACGAAGGAAAACGCAGCATTACCTTCTATTCAGTCGATCGATGAAGTGAGCATAAACCAAAATCGGATCAATACAACATCACACAGCGAATCACACAAAATCCATTTCGGAATCTCACTTAGGCATTTTATCGGACATGTGACCTGCGACTTAAAACATGAATTCTACGCTGGGTTCCAGAGCAATTCTCGACTTTGCAATAATATATCACACTCCAAATCATCATTATACGCTACAAATCGGCTTCAGCATCACACGATTCGCCCAAAACATAAATTCTATGCTAGAAAGAAGAAGGGCGTTCTTCAGGCCTACCTGGTTCGAGAGCTTGCTGGGACGAACGGCGACGGGCGAGTTGGCTTCCTCAGATGGTCGAGGGTACCGGCGAATGGAGAGAAAGAAATTCACTCTCGGTCTCTCTCTTCTCTCTTTTCTCCTTACGCTCAAAGCCCGAGCGTGCAAAAGGATGAGAAGAAACCGCAAACTGGCCACGCCCCGGCTGCTTCGGATGGGCCAATATTGACAAAATAAAATAAAATAAGATGAAGGGAATGGACTGGGTTTTGAGGGAAAAGAAAAGGATTGCGTAACTGTTCAAATCGAAATCAGTAAATGACGACACGTGATTTTAGAAACAATACCCGAGAGATCAGGACACCGATGGATCTCCGGCAACTCGGTCAACTGTTTTCCCCCGTCGATGGGACCCGGACGACACGTGGCGCCACGTGTCGTCAGTGGAGAAAATATTGGGTGGGTCTTACCCTCCACGTAGGCGTATGAGTAAGACAATCAGCGATCGACACGTGGCTCCACGTAGGCGAGGACGTCAGGCGTTTAAAATTTGCGCGCGCCGCTCCTAGGCCCACCACTCTGACGCTCTCTCTCCTCTGCTCTCCTCTGCGACATGTCCACTCGTCCTCTCTCTCTTCTCTCTCTCTCTCTTTCCCCGTTCTCCCCGTTCTCCGTTCCGTTTTGCGAGAGAACAAAATCGCAGGGCTTCTCTCCGAATGCTCTTCCCCTCCTCTGCTCTCTCTCCTCCGCTGGTTGCCCGCGACGCCTCCTCCGCTGGTTGCTTGCGACGCCGACGCCCTTTCCACCTCCGCCGACGCCGACGCCCTTTCCACCTCCGCTGACGCCTCTGCTCTCTCTCCTCTGCTGGTTGCCCGCGACGCCGACGCCGACGCTCTCTCTCCTCCGCTGGTTGCCCGCGACGCCGACGCCGACGCCGACGCCCTTTCCACCTCCGCTGACACCTCTGCTCTCCTCCGCTGGTTGCCCACGACGCCGACGTCCTTTCCAATGAACCGCAACGCCGACGCCCCTCCACCGGTTGCCACCGTCGCCCCCGACTCCGACGCTGATGCCAACGTTGACGCCGACGCAGCCTCCGCCTCCGCCCTTGAACCCAACTCCGACGCCGACGCCCCTCAAGCGGGTTGCCTCCGTCGCCCCCGACTCCGACGCCGACGCCGACGCCGACGCCTCCGCCCCTCCACCTCCGCCTCCGCCCCCGACGCCGTCGCCGACGCCCTTTCGCCTCCCTCTCGCGACCTCTGCTCCGCTCTCTCCCTCTTTCCTCTGCGGAGCGCCCTTGCTGGCCAACCCCGACGCCGACGAACCCCTGATCGCGTTTTGGCCTCCCTCTCCGCGAACGAAGGTCGCTCTCTCTCTCTTTCCTCCGCGAATCGCCCCCTGCTCCTGAATGCGGACGCCGCCGACGCCGACGCCGACACCGTCGCCTCCCGCCGTCGCCTTCCCAAGCCCCACCGATAGGCATTCCATTGGCGACTCCCGTACGTCCGGAGGTTCGTTTTTTCTTTTTCTTTTGGATTCCACTCAGTAGAATTCATGTTAAGGTTTATAGTCGGATAAGGATGGAGCACATTTGCATTAGGATTCCACTCAGTAGAATTCAGAGGAAGATTCAGAAGGAAGCAGTAGACCTTGTTTTTATTCAATAAGCAAATCTGTTGGTTTTCTGGACAAAGAACTTGCTGCTAGTGGGTTTACTAGAAAAGAGCAAGATGATATGGACAAGGTATAGTGATTCACGATGATTTGCAAATCGTTAACATTGTGTTGTCCAACTGCTTAATTTGGTGTTAGACCTAGTGGCTGACCATAATTGATTATTCTGGTTCATGCTTGGACCACTTAGGAGTGTGCCTATTTAGTCTTATTCCTTCCATGGATTTTACTCTTTGTCATTCTTGGCTTCTGTCAGCTCCTTTTCTCACGATCATCTTCATTCTCTTGCATCTGAAAGCCAAAATAATATCTCGCCAATTGCCTGCATTGTGGTTCCTGGCTTTGCATGTTTGGTCCTTGATTGGAAGTGGAAGTGGAAGTACTTTGGTAGTATTTTAATTTTTGTTTTCTGTTTTCTTGGAAACATGTGAATGAAAATGAAAATTCTCTAACGGGATGAAAAATGGGAGTATATGCTTGTATTCCATCAAAGCTGTAAAATAGAATTTTTCTTTTTCCTTCCAAAGATCTGTGCTTTTGTTAGAATGAATAAATACTGGATACACCAAAATGTCATTTTCAGCTTTGAACTCTTTTTTCATTCATAACATGCTTTCCATTGTCGAAGTTGTAAAATAATTTCCAGTGTCTTTCCAAACGTGTTTTTGAAGCTGTCGCATTCTGAAATGTAAATGAAAACAGCATATACAAATTTTCTGGAACCAATTACATGTTGCCCTGGAGAATTTTGTGCAACTAGTTGACACATTAATCGAAAGTTCATCCCTAGCGTGTCATTGATTGAGTATTGTAAGTGTGCATTGTCCATGATGCGATATTAACCTTCTCTTATTGGATTCCTTTGATATATAGTTCGTCGAAGAAGAAAAGGACCAGGATATATGTTATGATGATGAAGAAGATAGTGCTGGAAGGGATGAAACAATCATGAGTGATGTTGACTCTTTGCATCTGCTGGATCAGGTACTAGTATCAGTGCATTCGCTGTGATAGGCCTGAAAATCAACATTGCTGAAACTTTGTGAAACCTATAACATCAGGGCATGAGATTTCCTCTTTTTACTGGAAGCTATGTTGTTTGCTGTGCTTTATTTTCAAAAATTGAGCAGATCTTTTAAGACTATTGGAGCACTTGAGTGACTTTTCACCGGATAAGATGAAGTCATGTTTTATATATTCGTTTATGAGAATTTCCTGGTTTGTTTCCTGGATGGTTAACTGGAGGATGCAGTATTAATTTTCTGGCAGTCAGCTGAGATCCACCTTAAAATATATTTTAAAGTCTAATGTGCTGACTCACTCAGTATTATATCCTAATCCTGCTATTTGTATGACCAGCCAGGGCACATTGTAGAAGGAAATGAGGAGGAAATCAAAGAAAATAGACAAAGATGTGAAGGACAACTCAGCAAACCTTGTTGTGAGGGATACTTCAATGAGGTAAGTATATATGGTGAAATTTTTTAGGCATTAGGTCTGGCTTTCGCCCACTAGCTATGTAGTCTTGGATAGTGCGTGGCAGCACTTTTGATTATCAACATAAGCATGAAGGTTGAGTAATATGAATCACATTGAAGACATTCTGGCTTGCAGATATCTTGAAGTTCGATCTACCTTTGTGTTCTATGATGCTCAGGCCCATTTTGATAGTTTTGGGCTCGGGTTCCTTGTTTGAGAACCTCTGACTATACTCAAGTGTTTAGTCTCTGTACTTGTGACAAATTTCATAGACAACGATGATGAATAAGCTTTGAAAGATGCCAGCTATCTGTGAAATGAACTTATCTCTCTATGTTCTCCTTTAAAATCCCATTTAATGGCGCCTGATGGAATGGCTAATTCAAGTAAGTTTCTGGCTTGAGGTCTTTTGAATTTAGCAGCTCAGAATTTGGTCTTGTTTGAACTTACAAAAATGAGCTATTCGGAAATTTGCTTCTCGAAATTTTTGCTGCTAAATACATGCGATTTTAGCTTGAGTAATTGTGTTGCTGTTAACTGTTTTTTTCGAGGGGATAATGGACTAGTATAGTGTTTACTAATTGTTGTGTTTGGTGCTTTTTCACATATGTTTATCAGTGAGTCATCTGTAGTTTATCGAAAATGAAAACTGAGTTTAAGTTTTTTAAAGAAGTTTTTCCATAGTCATCACTTATCGTTGTTTAGCTCTTTCTTGTTAGCTTCAGTAATGAGAGTTTCTTTTCCACCTGGTGCAGGATGAAAGTGAAGAGAATGCGAATGATGCTGAGTTGGTAAAGCGCCTGAACAAGCAGAGACGGCGAGCAATTGCTGCTGTTCATAGAGGAGGGAAGACCATTGCTTCTAGAAATTCTTACAAGGACAAAGGTGGAAGGTCATCTCACAATTCCAAAATTCAAAAACAATTAAGCTCCCGGTAGTGCACTTGGAAGAATTCAGCAGCATGTAGGGGCTGGAGGAAGGTGTGAGTTTAAGACTTCGTATTATAGCATATTTCGCTAGGGAAGATAAAGGAGATTTTTGTGTATTGGAAGTATAGATAGGTGGCTATTTTGCTGCAGAATATGTGTAATAGTCAGTTACTGTAATGATGTTTATGTAATAGTCAGTTACCGTATCAAAAGAAAAGCCACACATGCAATTTTGTACAGAAAGAGGAACCCCTTCTAATATGTTGGTCATTACTTGTCATATGGAGATTGTGTGCAATTAATTTGTTATTTGCTGCTATTTCCTTGATGTAGTCATCTTCCAAAGGTTTCAATCTTTTTGAAGAGTTGTGCTGACTGTTAAGGATATGTAAGCTTTGTGGAGAAAACTTTGGCATGTACTGATATCCTGTATTTTTCTATTGCAGTCTGAGGAACGAATGAGGAAAGAGATGGAAAGATTTGATCGTGAAAGAAGGAAGGAAGAAGAAAGGTTGATGCGTGAACAGCAGAGAGAGGAGGAGAGATTGCTACGTGAGCAAAGGCGAGAATCAGAGCTAACGTGCGTTGAAGAACAAATCCACCAATGAAAGATTCCAAGTGGTGAAAGTGTTCGCTGTTCAATGACGGAAAAGGTGCATCACACGTCCCAGATTCTTAATAATCTCTTGCACATGGGAAGAAATGAAATCTTGATCTAGCTAAACATTTTTCTTAGGTTGGAGAAATTTGCTTGAAGGATTGGAAGTTGGGCAAGCATCGCATAAATGCATATTACCAGGCGTCATACACATATTGCAACTCACTCAAAGCAGCATGTTTAACTACTAACCAACTGGAAAAGGTAGTATCACGCAACAAAAGATGTGTTGAAAATGGGCATAGATTTTTCCTGTGACTTTCAAAGAGTTTGCTGGCTTGTTCCATCCAAGCACCGGCAATGCTTTGTCCATTATTGTGGATGAAGATATATGGGGCGGGCAGCACTAATCGCTAAAATTTATGCTAGGTACAAAGGGAAATCAGAGAACAGCATTCGCTTCATTTTCTTGCGCTAGCTCAAGATCACCACAGCCGCAGCCACTGCCACTCCAACAGCACCTTGTGCCAATATGGCACCATTCGCTACTGTCTTGCTGCCTGAAGAACTTGGCGTGAACCCCAATTCAGAGAGCTTCTTATGCGAGATTGCATAATCTCTGAAAATTGCATCCTCATCCTGCCACATGCTTGACAACATTAGGGAAAGAAGAGCATATAGCAAAAGAAAACGAGGAGGAAAAGAAGCACGGTATCAAATTGTCTGTTTGTCTCTTTTCAAGGTCGTGCCAACCACCATGAGAGAGTTGCGGGAACAACAACCAATTCAAATATCAAATCAGGTGTTCCCAGTAGCACAAAGATGATGCTCTAGCCTAGAGGTTTCAGGGAACCACATAATATATCCATCCCAACACATGTATGTATCTACCCAACATTTGATGTGCGATCTCATCATGAATATTTCCTGGTCTCTACATAGAAGATAGTGATGGAACAGACTGAATGCTTACTTTTAAGCATCACAAGCCTACACAGCATAAATTCCATGAAAAACACTTTCCATCTCTTTTCATTCTCGGCAAAACCAAGGACAGTAGCATCAAAGGGTTATAGACCATGAGCATAAGGAAACGAAATAGTGGTGTGGGCGGGGTAGTTTCATCAAAAACAAATTTACAAAAGGAAACCATGTAACTGCAATTCAATTTTATAGATTTATCGATGGAGTCACCAGACCACGCGAAAAGCTTATTTACCTTCGCATACAACTCAACATAAGGGCGAAATGCAGGATTTTCCAGCAATGCCTTGTCAGTTGGCAGTTTCAGCAGCCCCTCTGCTTCCCCTTTCAACAACTCGCTGTGTCAAAAATGATCAATTAGTATCTGGCTCTATAATGCTCCAGCCGAAACTTAGAAAATGCATCCAGTGAAAAAATGAAATCTTATCCAGTGAAAAGATGAAATCTTACACAAAATAGGAATTATCAAACTTAAGGGGTTCCTGAGTCCAAGGACCATCAAATCCAGATCTTTCCTGGTGTGCCCTTCCCTAGACACAAGAATAAAAAAATAACAAGTGTGGTTACGCATCCCCAGCTGACCTTGAATGTAAATCCAAGCAGAAATAGAAATTACCAGTGTATGAGCCCCTGATAAGGCCACTATGTCCTTGTCCGAGAGACCCATCCTGTAAAAGATGTCCCTTAGATGTGGAGGACCTACATCCAGCAATGACAAGTTTAGAAAAAATTTCGAATACCCTTTAAGCAAAATGTACGTGTATTTCACCAATAAAAGAATTATAACGCATGAAAGATCTCCTATGGATTTAGAGCTATGGTAAGTTATGGATAGGCAGTGGATTGTTAAACGTGAATATCACAAATCGATAAGCTTAACCAAGCTGCAGTTGAAGGCCTCCTTTCATTTGAGCCTCCTTTCGATCAGCTACAGTGAGTTGCAGATGTAAAATATCATGTGAAAGCATGAGTAGTAATATTGTTTTTAATATAATCAAACATCCCCTGAAAACATGGTCATAATGAGTCTCATACACATATAGTCTCTCTCACCTAATGGCTCAGTTTTCTTATATACATGTTGTCTCTGTCCACATCACAGCTTAAACTTTTAGGCTGGATATTCTAGCACTGTTTCATATGACAGATCAAGAGTTCAAATCCCAGCACTTCTCTCTCAAGTCATTCTTTGTAGTGAGTTCACAACAGCTGACTCATGCGAAATAGGCACCGTGCCCATTTTGCTTGTGCAGTTCTTAATCTGAAAACTTACTGACATTTAGATGGGATGTACAACATTTGAATGTCAGTTAGCTCCGATACCTCTTTTTCCACTGCCCTTCTTATCTCATTCAAATCATCCTCTGGAAACTTACTAACTGATATTCAGATGAGATGGACATACATTTCAAAACTAACAGGCCACAACCAAGAAAAATACCAGTTGAACTAGACAGAGGAGATTTCCTATAAGCAATTGAGAACTAAATTCCCAGAGAACTAAAAATAAGATAGATAAAGATTTGCTCCTAAAGCATCTGAAAATAGAGAATTTGTGGGTTATGCCAATTAAGGGCTTCACTACGTGCAGGCATATTAGTTTTGAAGATGTTGCACGCTGGAGGGCAGAAAACATCAAAGTTACATGGCAAAAATAGTAAGTCTTTTTCAAACTAAGCTTGTTATATCAACAATGATTTTGTCCGCCTATTTGGGGAGCCAACTCGTGATATGTAAGACAGAAGAACCAATCCTTTACACAGTCTTTTCACCTGGTATAGATCTGCATGTGTAATCCTCGGACATTTGGACTTCACCTCCTCTGTATCCAACAGAAAAGCAAATGTAAATATACTGACTGAAGTTATATCTCAACTCGCATTCGTAAAAAACTCTACTCATCAAACCTATGACCTTATCCATGATGGGTTCCTAAACTTGTATGGTTGAAACTATCAGAAACATAACATATCTACAGGTTGACTCATGTAAAACATATGCAACAGTCTTAGGATTTCCTTGTTCAACAATCATGGAAGCATTAGACAGAATACTAAACCACCCATGTTAAGTGTGCTCTCGTAAACTGAACATAGGATAATACATATACCTCAACTTTATGAGAACTGTAGGGATTTCTTTAAAAGAACAATGTCTCGAGTAATAATTATCTTCATGCATTCTATCCTGATGAATATTGCAAATATATCTAAACTTGGTTAAATGAACCTAGCAAGTAACAAAAGTAAATCAGAGTATGCAGATTAATTTCCACTGATAAGTTCACAGGATACAGTTAAGCCAACTATAATGGCAAACGCACTGCTTGGCCTTTCAAGAACTTGTGAGCACATAGCATCATGATACAATAAAATGGAGTGCAAACATACTTGCTAGAATGCTGCAGCAGAACATGGTAGATGGGATCTTGTGAAGACTCTTGAGGTGAGAGCTTGAGAAATTGCAAAAGAATGTAGAAGCACGTTGTGACACTGAGATAAGAATCACATCATAATGCACATAAATGTCAGCTGAGAAATCAATCGAAAGCATTTTTCCTGTTAAAACAACTTAAAGTGGCTTTTGTGCCACTTGCAACTACAAAAGAAGAAGCTAAAATCCCGTTGAGAGAATTTAAGTCATACCTGCCTAGGTAGATAAGAAGCAATGTCCAAAGTACAGCGCTAAAAAAGTTCAATTCCTTTTACCAAACCCAAGCCTGAAGACATATTAATTGTAAGCATGCACTGCAAATTCTTCATAGAAGTCCATATAAAAAAAGCTTCAACAACAAATGAAATATATCATCTTGCATTGCACGACGGAGAGAAATGTAGTGCTGCATCTTACATCGGAGGAGGTCAAAAGGAAGAACACGACAATCTAAAACGAAAACGGGTATCAGTCAATTAAATTCACAGAGAAAGAACGAGTATCTACCTGACATGAGGGCGTTTTCTGAAATGTAGGTGTTCTTGGTGAGAATCGGCAGCAAAAGCAGAGCCAGAACCCTAGCAACGCAGCAGATGACACTGCGAAGAAGTCCACAAGGTCGAAGAAGCGCGTGAGCTCGCGCTCGAGTCGCCGGAACAGATTCGCCCGAATAACAACGAGCAGAGATAATCAAAGACCGAGAAGCTACTGCGGTACCTGACGAGGACGCTGTGAGATATGAGCAGAGTCCCCAGCCGAACGATCGGTCGAGGCTTCAGCGGAGGTGGAAAGGGCGTCGGCGGAGGCGGAGGCGGAGGTGGGCGTCGGCGTCGGAGTCGGGGGCGACGGAGGCAACCGGCTTGAGGGGCGTCGGAGTCGAGAATGGAGAGAGAGAGCTCGTCGGCGAGAATGGAGAGAGAGAGCAGAGGAGGGGGAAGAGAAGCAGCTGTGTGAATTTTGTTCTCCCCCGCAACGGAACGGAACGGAGAACGGGGAGAGAGAGAGAGAGGAGAGAGAGGACGATTCGACAGGGCGCAGGCGTCGCAGAGGAGAGCAGAGCAAAGGGAGCGTCAGAGTGGTGGGCCCCATACGCGGCCCGCGCGAATTTTGAACGCCTGACGTCCTCGCCTACGTGGAGCCACGTGTCGATCGCTGATTGTCTTACCCATACGCCTACGTGGAGGGTAATACCCACCCAATATTTTCTCGTCGTGGAGGCCTCCTACCCGAGATTCTCTCGTAAAGCAGCACATAATCCTAATCCCTGAACGATCAATCAATGCAAAACCTTCTCCAGGAAACCACGTAAAAAATTTGTGACATTTTCTTTTTATTCACGTGATATTCAAACATTTGATTTGTCAACCGGTGGATAGCCCTTGCGCTGAAAATTAAAGCAATTGAAATGAAATTAAGCTTGTTATATAACTCTAATTAGTTTAGAATTAAAAGATTTAATTAAGCTAGAAATTGACTTATTTAATACATAAAAGTATGTCAAAAAAGGGGGTCACTTACTTCATTTAGTAGAAAAAAAATAATTGACGATAATTAAAATCTTAGCTACCAATCATGGTCACAGTTTTATATTCGGAAAGATTATAGATACTTAGTTATTATAAAATAACTATTGCTTTCCTTTTTAACACTTGAAGATTATTAACACGTAAAAATGAGTTCTTTAGACTCTTCGCATTGATTTCTCAATTGCCAAATGGGCCAAAAAACACATAAATTAGTACATTCATGTGTATCAAATAACGCCCTAAAAGAGTGGTCACCGTGGCCTTTGATTTGAGATTACTTAGAACCAGTGAAGTAATATAATAAAGCATTTATCCATGCAGCTCTCAAAACATGTGGATCAAAGTAATGGCGAGTTTGATAGTAGCTTATTTCATGATGGAAAGGAACTTAGGAAGGAACTTAGGAAAAGAATAAAAATGATGGCGCTGATTACGTCGCTTTTTCCAATTAATGCCACAAGAGGAGATAGCAGCCATGACTACTCAAATGACTTACGTGTTACCCCCGAAAACAGCGAGGACCACGACAATTTGTGTAATCAAAGGTTTGACCATGAGAATTTTGTTTTTGAAACACCTTGCCTGTTTTTTAAGCCAACGTCCTGTACGCATGGGAGTAAACCGCTGATGAAAACTCCCATTTGTTCATATTCCTTGACCTGCAGTATATATTTTCTTATGTGATATTGAGGAATGGTTGACGAATCAAGACATCGATAAGAATCGACCTTTAATTAGTAAAAGCATCAAGATTTCATTACTAAAAGCCTACAACAAAACTAAGTAAAAAGCTGCCATTATTTTTTACTACCAAAAATAAAAATTCTAAGTTCCTCAATCTATTTAAAAACAGATGACTCTCCTCTGTTTTCAAATTGATAAACATGCACTTACTGATCTTCTAGCCGCTTCTATCGGCCAAATCTTTTGCTTCAACTTCTCCTTTTGAGCCATCAACATCGATATAACTTCTTTGTTGTGATTGCAAATCCCCTCTTTCAATCGTTGCCATCAGCTGCGGAGGTATAAAAAAAAAAAAAAAAAAAAAACCCATTAAAAACCAACCTCACTCACTAGCGCACACCTTCAATCGTCGCCATCAGAATAGAAGATTGATAAAAATTACTTGTACTCGATCAATCGACACGTATGCTATTTAACGGCGGTTTCTCGGGAGTGAGTAAATGGGCGTTGATTTTAAACCAAAATCTTGAGTTTGTTTGTCTGCGTGATCCGGTTTAAAGGTTGTGTTATTCTTTATAAAATGGATAAAGTTCGTGTTATTTTTTTATATTTTATAAAATTCAGCTTATAAAGAATTGCCGATCTTGATTTGAAGAATGAAAATTAATATGTTCAAATTGCTTCACATAGTATTAGAGTTAGAGACGAGTTATCAAGGAAAAGGGTTTCACAATTCGTGGTCAGTAGTGTCCATATAGAATGTGATTTTGAATTTTTCACTTTGAAAATTGGCTAATTTCAAAAGGGGCGGGGCATTTCTTTCCGCCCTGTTATTAAAGAAATATTTCAAGGAAAAGCTATCAATCATTGCATAATACCCTTGTTAAACAATCAATTCAGGAGGCTATTGAGCTTTCGATGAACTAACTTTAGTGTTCTCATGTATGTGTAATAATCGTATTGTTCTAGTTAACACGTTCACTCGGACTGTTATGTAACATGGACTTTTCATAGTTGAATTGAGGGATGGGTTTCAACTTTCAAGCACAAGATAAAAAGACTTGTCCAATGAGAATGGAGATATTCTACCCTACAATTTTATTGGTGTATCAATCAATTATCAACTAGCGATGTATATAAATGATTTTTGTATTAATGGTTGTAGTACTTTGCTTTTTTTTTTTTTTTTTGGGGGGGTCGCAAAAGGCATAACTTTCACTAATGATCAGAACTTAAACTCTACGGGGATTCAAAGTCAAAACATAACAAAGACCAAAGAGAATGGGGAGGCTCAGCTAGCCAATTCAGGCAAATAGAGTTAATCTAATGGGCTTTCGCCACCCAATCCGCGACTTGACAAGCATCCCTAGCTTTGTGAAGCAGAGAAATCACGTTTGTCCAATAAGATTTACTATGGTTTGACTATTTTTCCATTCCTTATTCGTACAGATCATTTCATTATTGGAGATGCACAAAACTAGAGATGAGAATAAAAAAGCCCGGTTATAGCAAAAGTTGTCGGAAATTAAAGGATCATCCATATTTAGGAAAACTACTGAAAAACAAAATATGAAATTTGCTGGGCATTAGTAGCAATATGCTTAAACGGTACCGTACAACACCGGACACCCAAGGTAATTGACATCGCACCTTCGGAAAAGTCAACTCCACGAGAAGCCAAACAAGATCGATGAGAGCATCCATTCATAGAAGGAAAACAAGAGCTGTATCATATAGTAATTCATTTTATAGCTTTGAAGAAGAAGGGTATCGTAATTTATATATGCAACGGAGAAAAGCTCCATAGTGTTGAGTTTTCTCAGAGCATAAATAATTTGTGTACTTTAAGGAAAGCCATATTAGAAAGTAAAAATAGAAATTCTATTTAAGACTGTGAAGGGGGAAAAAGGGTACTTATAAAGAACATATATAACTTTCGCTGACAACAGGTTCCAATTTATTGGGTCATTTCAAGTTTAGTTTGGATGGAGATTTCATTGACATATCGATCATTATAGATGCAATGGTTTCAAATCAACCACCTGGATGGACACGCACACACAAACAAACAAGCATAAAGGCTGTATTTCAAATGATATTATGAGACTCCTTCGTTAGGATGCTCGGTCAGCCATGAAATCTTCAATGACAATATTATGTCGTTTGGTTTTATATTTGAGATACGCCCGTGATGAATGTCTCTAAGAACCTTACCACTTTTCCTTTCACTACAAAAGATGACCAATCCCATGCTCGTAGACTCTACAATAGGGTACATGTAATCAATATAAGAGACACACGAATTCAGTGAAAGTATCAAGTTATCAATCTTCTTATCATACACTCTGATTAGTTATAGAAAAGTACAAAAACTACCTTGTAACTCTGTAGAACTTGAACACTTTACAGGGTCGTCATATCAAAATGGCGAAACCGTACAATCACAATCAGTCTTCCCTCTAACTTAGAAACGCTATCGCCGTGTTAGTATGTCCTCATCAACATAGTTTCCTTGTTTGATCCACCTCTTACAATCTAACCGGACAACATTAAGTAAATCGTCAAACTTCTCCTCCAAATGGTCTTCAATCCTGAAGATACATGTGATGTAATCTGTTTGGTTTGAATTGGGGAAACAAAAACCAAAGTGGGCACAACCTACATAGCTGTTCTTTACATATGGACCCACAAATGCAGCAACATCTAATCTTATTTAATGCTACTCACGCACTATAACAATTGAAGTGCATCGGAGTAAAATCAGAATAAGAGAGGATATAGAGCCTGAAGAGCCAGAAGTCAAAGGATCAGAACGAGAACGCGGTCCAAGGATCGAAGTTCTTAGGAGGTAAGGGAACATGCAATCGCGCGTATCTTTAGTTCGCATTATTAGATATTTGCTCTTTATTGTCTATCAGATTCTAATATTTGATGGACAGAAATTTTCCAAAAGCAACCTCGGTTGACATTTACATTTGAGTGACCGTTCATCCCTTGATTAGGATAGCAAACACAGCCGCTTCTGGAGAATATTTCCTCGATCAACGCTATTTATGACCCTATAAAAAAAAAAAAATTAATATTCCTTCACAGTAGTCAAAGAAAATTTCAAATAAAAACTTGAAATGCTCTCGTTTTCTCAAATATGGATCCAAAGTAGACCTTATTTCAAATAAGAGCCTGAAATGACTGTTTCAAATAAGAGCATAAAATGGAACATGTTTCAAATGAGGGCTTGAAATGCTCATATCAGTTTTGAAAAATGGCTTAACTTCTCAGATTGAAGGGCATTTTGGTCTTTTAATCTAATCTTTCTGTTTATTTATTTATTTATTTATTTTGCTTCTTCTTTCACCCCTTTTCCCTCTGGTAGGCATGGCGGAGGTCGCGGACTCGGGTGAGGCAACCCTCGCCCGATGCCCGCGAGGGCAAACCTCTCCCTTGCCCGGGTTGGTAAGGGTTGCCCTCACCTAAGGCAAGCGTCCATCGCTGTGATGGTTGGGGAAGGAAGAGGAAAATAGAAAAAAAAAAAAAAGAAAAAAAAAAAAAGAAAAATATGGTTACAATATTTTTATATTATCAAAATACATTTTCTCTTATGACTAGAATAGTCGCTGGCCAACCAAGGCCCTTATTTAAGATGATTGGCCACTGCAGGCACTTATTTGAAACAATTTGGTCATTTCAAACCCTTATTTGAAACCAAATCCATTTATGAGAAATAAGGACACTTCATGGCAGAAAAGCATTACACTGCGGGTGCCTCCATAATGGCTTACAAGTAACCTAACTAATATAGATTTTCTATCACTCGCAATACCATATGTTTCCCATCGTTGCTTACCATAATTTGGACTCTATTTGGCAATAACCCGTGAATGTGGCGGATATGTACAAAGTTTGCTACTTTAAATATTCAGAGTCACTATAATTTTCGTGGTGGCGACTTACAGGGTACAAATATAAATATTGGGCCCGCATGGTGAAATGAATCTGTGATGTTCACCCCAATCTTACTTGTCACCATAAATTCCCCGAGAGGTATCGCTTCTTTTCACCAATTCACTTTATCTTCTCTATCACCCCAAAAAATTTAACACTTTTTTTCCACCGAGGCGTGGCCACTACTGAGAAATTCTGTTTGCAATGTGTTGTTCAACCGAAGAAGGGAGATGAAGAAAGGAAATCATGAGAGAAAGGCATGGAGTGAACCGTCATGGTTGTCACGATACCACTAGTGACAAAGGTGTTTCAAGTAGGGGTAAGTCTATCGGAAAGGGTTTATTCCAAGAACTCGATCAAAAGAGCAAGCGAGAACCATAATATGGCCTTTCAAGTTTTTCATTTGTATGAAAATCTTTAAGCAATCTATCACCAAGATTTAGTTAAACTTTTGTAGCACATGATCTGTATCATCTAATTTGTTAGATTCATCGGTCCAAATCTAGAAAAAGGGCTGGAAGTCATGCCAGGGCATTGCATTTCTATCGATGGCTCAACATGTATTTTCCCTTGTGTATCCCTTGCCTGTCTATTAATTTTCCTCTCCCTTCTTTTGGCAGGGCGTGAATGCAGGTGGTTGCACTACCCTTTAGGGTGGGGGTGGGGGAAAGAGAGGCGATTTTTTTTTTTTTTTATCGGAGAGGCAATTCATGTTCAAATTTGTCCATTTGCAATGATAACTAATATATGCAACTAGCCGCCACTTTTCTCTACAATGTCCGCAACTGCTTCAACAATCGGTCCGTAAGATGTTGGCCCTATTCAGTAAAGCACAAAATGAGGTACTTAATACCAATCCGAGAGAAAAGGAAGTGACAACTGTAAACATGCCAGGAATCACCAACTTAAAAGTGTCAAACTCGGAACTATTTTTCTATAGCAAGCCAAAACTTCCTCAAATCCATGATGAGTCCTACCAAAGGTGAATGGTAGGAGGATGCCGTAGCCTAAAAGCATTACATGGTGGTTGCATCCAAAATGGCTTACAATTACTAACTAGTATATATATTTTATTACTTACAATACCATATGTTTCCAATCGTCGCTTTTCATAATTTTAATTTTTTTATTAGCCACAAGTCGTCAATGTGGCGGATATGAACAAAATTATTACATTAATATTCTGAGTCGCTATAAGTTTCGCTATGACAATTTACAATGTAACAATATAGGTATTGGCCCCCCATGACACAATAAATCCGTGAAGGTCATTACAATCTTACTTGCTACCATAAATTCCCCGGGAGGGTTCGTTCTTCTTCACCAATTCACTCTCTTCTCTACCACCCAAAAGAACGTAAAACTTTATTCATTGAGAGGCATGGCCACCACCAAGAATTCCTATCCACGGTGTGTAATCCAATCAAATGAGAGGAAGGAAGAATGGATATCATGGGAGAAAGGCATGCAGCAAACTGTCATGGTCATCACGGTCCTATTTGCGATGATGGGCATTCCAAGTAGTGGTAAGTCCACCAAGAGGGGTTTATTTGGAAGACTCGGCCGAAAGAGTGGGTACTGCTGTAATATGGCATTTCAAGCGATATGAGTCTTCTCGGAGGCGTATGGTAATGCCTTACACAGCCGATACCTTCATAATGCCTTACAAGTATCCTAAGTAGTATAGTTTTTTTTTCGCCTACAATACCAAATGTTTCCAACCATCACTTACCGTAATTTTGATCCTCATTAGCAATTTGTCGTTAACATGGCAGATATGCATAAAATTTACTATGTTAATATTATGGCCCCTATAATTTGTCACGTGAGTTAATAATTCACCCTTTTTCAATTTGTTGATTTGATTCTTAGTGCTAGTACTTCTCCCCCATCATCAAGAGAACTAAGTCAAATTATTGTAGAAAGAGATCGTAAGTGACTTTTAGATAAATCTAGCTCATGAAAATGCAAGATGCATCTTAAACGCGAGAACTTTCTATGTTGCCTTAGAACCGACGGACATCGCTTTGGGATCTATGGTATAAATACATGTGAATAGCATCGAGTAGAAATCACATTCTCAACGTATATGTACCACGGATTACCACGAAATACAAATTTGTGGTACCATGCTGGATTAAATCGGGTATTGTCAACCGACAAAAAATGAACATAAAAGGCACTCAAGAAGACTCGAACCATTAACATTCACCATAGCATAAACGACCTCCTCTTTGCGGAAGAACAAGTTTCCAAAATCCTCCGGTTTGTCCACCAAGAGGTCGGCTTTACAAGTGAACCCAACCAATGCGGTGACCATGAGATTGAACACGGTAAGCCCGATGACTTTCATCATGGTGTATTTAGGCCCAACAAGAATGCAAAAGAAGTTGGAGAAAATCAATAGTAATTAAAAAAAAGGATCAACACGGCAATCATTTGGACACCATAATACCTTAGCTCAAACTTTCAATCGTAGTCCATTTTGCATGTGATGCATATTGGCTAGGGATTAGAGTTGGGGGCATATGGCTGAGGCGGGTCAGATATGTATTTACCCCACCAATGTCCCCTCCACAAAGGATAAGGAGTAGGGTAGCCCTTCACCATTGCTTTCGAGTTAAAAGGATGGAGGAGGAGATGCCATGATAGATGGGAACATGAGCTTTCTAGGGTTTTGGTGATGGGCGAAGGGGAAGGGAACCAAAGAGAGGATTCATGCAGAGAAAATGAGGTTGTGGCGATCGGGTTCAAAACCAATGTAGCGATCTAAATAGCGATCTTGTAGAATTTGCATTCCCTACATTGCATCGCTCCCTTGTCAACCATTCCGTAAATCTTTTGAGAGAGAGAGATTACTGAAAATAGATCGAGATGACCAGCTTCGAGGCCTTTTTTTTTTTTTTTTTTTTTTATCTATTTATTATTTATTTTTCTTTTTTTTTTTCCTCTTTCTCTTTACTACTATTTACTTTTTCTTCTTTTTAAACTTTTTTTTTTAGAATGTGTTGCTTACCTTGTCCATTGAAATACAAACATCAACAAAAGCCAAAGCTACTCCTACGCTCGTTATCAGCCACACAACTTGAACTTAATCAATTATCATTAATTTAGTGATTTGTCAATGTAAAAATGGATAAAGAAAAGCATCTTCAAATGTATTTGATCATTAATGTTGATACTGAAAAAGATTAAATTTCTTCAAATAAATTTCCATAATCCTTCCCCAACACTTATCTTTTAAGATTTTTCACATTGATTTTAAATCTGAAAGCATCAAATAAAATCATATTGGTTGCTCAATTGATTTCCACAAATTTTGCGAAAATTAAATTTTAATGCAACGTAAACAGGTGAATGGAGAAATCACACTTACCGTAGGTGGCAATAATTTTTTTTTTGTTAATCACATCGACATGTGGTTGGAACGCCCTTACGCAAAAGTTTAGTTGTCTAATGTTGGTCAAGAAAAGTGACGAGAAACACAGAATTTCGCCAAGCCTTTATCTCTTTTGATAGCATTTGTGATCGGTGGGACATGATCCAATAGATCTTCATGAGAAAGTTTAACATCGTACCACCTGAGATATGGTAGAAAGTTGATAAAAAAATCAAGTAGAATAGGTGAACAGCTTTCACTTCAAATGTATCGATAGGCATATAAACCTGAAAGCTTTAGGGTTTTGCAAATGACGTCACATGGATACTTAAGACGCCTGCGGTGATTTCTTTACAAAATGAAGACTCTAGATAGTAACTAAGATAGTGATAGTTTGGCAAAATGATTTTTTTGGACTATCGACTTATATCCACCCACTATTCTTGGAAAGGACATAGATCTCAAAGAGTTCATACTTCGATGCAATCAACCCTTACATATGTGTTGACGCTCATCATCTACCAACCCTCATAAGTTTTCTTGAGTTTGCAAGTTAACGAAAATATCATTGTCCAACTATAGGACTGGCAAAACAGAAAACGTGACGCGCTTCCTCTCACGATCAATAAGTTGATAGTCTGTCGCACGTGGTAATATTTCACCCTCTTCATTAGAAGATTCCCTTTGTTAATTTGATTCTTAGTGCAAGTATTTCTCCCCCGTTATCAGAAGTCTCACACCCTGTATCAAAAAATTCTTCCTCATTTTTCCTTCGGTTTGCCATTGATGGGAAGAAACCTCATTTTTGTCAATAGCTTCTCAAATTCTTCACAAAGGAGAAAGGTCTAAGTTGTTGGCAATTGTCAACAACCACTACTTCCCATTTTATTTGGGTCAGGATGTTTATATCCTCAGCAACGGCCTCCGAGGGGCATATAAGCACTTGAAATGCTATGGAAACCCTTTCCTCAGAGAATTGCATGTTCCTATTATATCTACAAGCATCTTCGCTTCCATTATAAATTGCAACATCAATAGCTAGCGCTCGACGAAAAAAACTCCAAATTCCATGAATAAACTAAAGTAGAATGTGAAATGATAAGAAAAGTAAGACAACCATCACATTCGAATAATAAAACAAATGATGTGATCTTCAAAATGCGTTCTTCGTCATTTGGTAGAATAACATTATGGCTCCTCCTCCAACATTTGAATGGCTTATTAATGGCATATGCATGATTGTTCTTTAGGAAATAACATCCTGAAAGTTTGCTACGAAGGATTGACAACTGGATAGGACTCAAATTTTTTTGACTTGGTTTTAGAGAATTGTTTGCTTCATTGCACAGTCAAGTAGAGGGAATTCTAAAAATCGGCCATCATGTATAAGATGTGAAAGAAAGACATTATTGTTACTTATGCAATTGAGAAAGGATCCCTAAGTGAGACACTCTCTTCTAATGAAAGCAAGGCGATAATACTTTGGCCTGGAATCCCCCACTTACAAGGGTGAAGTGTTCATTTGCAAGAAAAACCATCATTGACAGATCCTTCAATGGTTTATCAATCGGACGCCCTTTAGATTTTACAAATCGACTTTGTTCCAATCATCTAATTTTGAGAAAATTATCCACTTTTGGAAACTCTTCAATTTTGAAAATCCACGCACACAATGTGATTTCGATTTAATATCACAAAATGTAAGGTTAACTTTGAAAAATTAATTGACAAAAATGATTTCCAACCCACAATTCAAAATTTAGACAATCTACTTGTTCTACATGGTCAAACAAGAAATACTGGCCTATGCCACTTGTAGATTTTTGTAGATTTTGCGAAAATGAAAATTCAATTCAAAGTAAACAGGTAAAGAGAGAAATCATACTTACAATGGTGGACGAGATTTAAAAAAAAAAAAAAATCACATAGACATCTGGATGTACTTGCGAGGTTTTAACACCAAACGGGTAGAGTACTATAGGCTCAAGGTTTCTATTTTAACCTAATAGTAAGCCTTTCACCAATATCACAAACTGCAGGTGGGTCGTACTTGTTTCTTGTGAAAGAATGAGCCAAATCGAGAATGATTGTCTCATTAGCAAACTGCATATGGTCCATTCAATCCTTAACACCTCCTAAGTGTTTCATGGGGTGCAGCTAGGGTTTAGCCGCAAGTTGTGTGTGCAAATTGTAGTGCTAAGGCATATGTAAAGGCAAGCACAACAATTGATATCCAAATAGTGCTTCAATCTTGTTCATATAAACATTCATTCCTTACTCCAACTATTAAACAAACATGTCATCAAACAATCCACCCTTATAATTCCTAACCTACACCAACATTTAACACAATGTTAGTGGACTTACCTCACCATGGCAAATGTGCCACTATGAAATCACATTAGTTAACAAACAATTGAATTTTATATAGTATTGCAAGTGTTAGAAAATCTATATTAGTCATGATACATGTAAGCCATTATGGAGGCACCTGGGTGTAATGCTTTTTTGCCATGATGTCCTCTTGCCACTCGCCTTGGGGAGGACTCATTGCTACTTGAAAGGTTATATTATGGCCATACCCGCTCTTTTGCCGAGTTTTCCAAATATATTCCTACCTGGTGGACTCACAGCAGCTTGAAACACCATTGTCGGTAGTAGTATCGGGACAATCATAACGATTTGCTACATGCCTTTTTCCCATGATTTTCTTTCTTCCTCCCTCTCGTTCAGTTGAATTACATGCCTTGGATAAGAATTCTTGGTGTTGGACAAGCCTCAGTGGAAAAAAAAAAAAGTGTTGCATTTTTTGGGGGCAAGTAAGATTGGGATAACCGTCATGGATTCATTTTACCATGTAGGTCGAATACCTATATTGGTACACCATAAGCCGCCGTAGCGAAAATTACAGCTACCCAAAATATTAACCTAATAAATTTTGTGCATCTCCGTCGCGTTAACAACATATGACTAATAAAAGTCAAAATTACAATAAGCGACGATTAGAAAACACTTTTATTCACCGAGGCACGTCTAACACCAAGAATTCCTATCATAGAAATGTAATTCAACCGAATGAGAAGGAAAAAAAAAGGAAATCATGAGAAAAGACATGCAAAATTTCGTCATGATCGTCACCATACTACTCGCGACAATGGCATTTCAAGCAGCGATGAGCCCACCGAGAAGGGTATATTTGGAGAAGTAGGCAAAAAGAGCCGGTACAGTCATAAAATAACTTTTAAAGCAATAATGAATCCCCAAGGTGAATGGCAGGAGTACATCATGCCAGAAAAGCATTACACCGCGGGTCCCTCCATAATGGTTTACAGGTATCCTCACTAATATAGATTTCCTATCACTAGCACTACCATATGTTTCCTGATGTCACTTACCGTAATTTGGACTCTATTTGGCAATAACTCGTTAATGTGGTGGATATGTACAAAGTTTGTTACGTTAAATATTTAGAGTCGCTATAATTTTTGCGGTGGCAACTTATAGGGTACCAATATAAATATTGGGCCTGCATGGTGAAATGATCTGTGATGATCGCCGCAATCTTACTTGTCAGCATAAATTCCCCGAGAGGTATTGTTTCTTTTCACCAATTCACTTTATCTTCTCTATCACCCCAAAAAATATAACATTTTTTTCATAGAGGCGTGGCCACTACTGAGAATTTCCGTTTGGAATGTGTTGTTCAACCGAACAAGGGAGAGGAAGAAAGGAAATCATGAGAGAAAGGCATGGAGTGAACCGTCACGGTTGTTGCGGCACCACTAGTGACAAAGGTGTTTCAAGTAAGGGTAAGTCTATTGGAAAGGGTTTATTCCAAGAACTCGATCAAAAGAGCAGGCAGAACCGTAATATGGCATTTCAAGTTTTTCATTTGTATGAAAATCTTTGAGCGGTATGTTGCCAAGATTTAGTTAAACTTTTGTAGCACATGATCTATATCATCTAATTTGTTAGATTCATCGGTCCAAGTCTAGAAAAAGGCTAGAAGTCATGCCAGGGCATTGCATCTCTATTGATGGCTCAACATGTATTTTCCTTTGTGTATCCCTTACTTATCTATTAGTTTTCCTCTCCCTTCTTTTGGCGGGGCGTGAATGCAAGTGGTTGCACCACCCTTTGGCGTGGGGGGCGGGAGAGAGGCAATTTTTTGTTTTTTAATCGAAGAGGCAATTCATGTTCAAATTTAGCCATCTGCAATGATAACTAATATATGGAACTAGCCACCACTTTTCTCTACAATGTCCATGATTGCTTCAACAATCGGTCCGTAAATTATTGGCCCTACTCAGTAAAGCACAAAATGAGGTACTTAATACCCAATCCAGAGAGAAAAGGAAGTGACAACTATAAACATGCTAGGAATCACCAACTTAAAAGTGTCAAACTCGGAACTATTTTTCTATAGCAAGCTAAAACTTCCTCAAATCCGTGATGAGTCCTCCCAAAGGCAAATGGTAGAAGGACACCATAGCCGAAAAGCATTACATGGTGGCTGCATCCAAAATGGCTTACAATTATCCTGACTAGTATATATATTTTATTGCTTACAACACCATATGTTTCCAATCATCGCTTTTTCGTAATTTTGATTATTATTAGCCACAAGTCATTAATGTGGTGGATATGAACAAAATTATTACGTTAATATTCTGAGTCGCTATCAAACAATCCACCCTTATAATTTGTAACCTACACCAACATTTAACACAATGTTAGTGGACTTACCTCACCTTCGCAAATGCGCCACTATGAAATCACATTAGTTAACAAACAAGTCCCCAGCAAAGTCATCAAGTTATCGCGACCTATCTTTGGGATGAGATAGGTTCAAAGGCATTTGTTCAAAAAACAATATAAGTGAGCATTCCCACAACATACAGCTCCAACACATCGTCTAGTTGGTGATCCACACTTGGCCCATCGATTATGAATGTGGGTTCTCTCAAACCCACACCTCGCATGACATTAATTTTCTTAATCTATGTGTTCAAAAGAAGTCACCACTAGCCGCTGTTGAGGGTTGGCTAAAAACACTAATCAAGATGCGAGAGTGTCGTCTTGATACATACACAACTGAAGATTTCAGACTCGGGGACTTGATTATACTAATTATACAACCAATGCCTTTTTGATACCTAAATTTGATTCAAGTGTTAATCAAAGTATCAGGGTAGCTTATTGAGATTTTAAAGTTTTTCCTTACCAGTCTAAAAATGAAAAGAACAATTAATATATGAGAAATGCACAATCAAGTATAATTGTAATAACAAATGCAAACAGCAACCTAGCGTAACTCTAAAAAAAATGGCATCCAAAAAATCCTATGATAAAGCCCTAAAGGATTATTCATTTTTTTATTAAGGATTTTTACAAATTCTAAAAATAAAATACCGAAAATCTAATTTTTAAGCTTTTTCCAAAATTTCTGAATTTTTTGGAATTTTTTCGAATCTCCAAAAATAATTATGGATTTCTTGAATTTTCTGAAATTTTTACGAGTTTTTAATTTTTCAGAATTGTTTACTTTTTTATTATTTTTAAAAATATTTTTTTATCTGGGGGAAAGGACTCTGGGCCGGGTCAGAGAACCCAATCCGGATATGTGTCTGACCCAGACCCTAATGGTCTGGGTAGAGTTTGAATTCAGGCTGGCACTAGTGACTGGCCCAAACGTATCAAATGGGCCCATTCGCCTCTAAGCCTGCGGCCTCCAATTTATCTCTTTTTCATTATACGCGGCCCAACCACTAAGCCTGCGGTCTCTAACCAGGCCAACTAGATCCGACCCATTGGCTGGGTTTGACCCCTTTTCTATTATAACCGAATTTTTATTCTTTATCTTTTATTTTTATTTTTTAAAATTTCTTGCTTTTTTTTTTCTATTGTTTTTTTTCATCCCCACGCTTGCTCGCGCCCACTTCTCTGTAACTGACCCGAACCACCTTCCGCCTCCAACAACATCTCTTGCCTCGAGTTCAGGCCCACCGCCCTTCACCGGTCGTCCACACCGACCGGCGCCGAAAACTAATCGGCTAGTGATTACTAACGCCGCCAGACTAGCTGCGGCCATGGGATTTTCACGACTGTAAAGACATGTATGACAGAAACCTAATAAAAGTAGCATAGAAATCATTCAAATGCATATTAAACGAAGAGGAATGGACTGACTATGGCGGCCACTAACCGCCAGCTTCACCGGCGTGGGAATAGATTTTCCGGCGAGGAGGCGTTCGTCCATGGCCCACTCGGTAACGTGCATATGCCATGAAAACGAAGGAAAACGCAGCATTACCTTCTATTCAGTCGATCGATGAAGTGAGCATAAACCAAAATCGGATCAATACAACATCACACAGCGAATCACACAAAATCCATTTCGGAATCTCACTTAGGCATTTTATCGGACATGTGACCTGCGACTTAAAACATGAATTCTACGCTGGGTTCCAGAGCAATTCTCGACTTTGCAATAATATATCACACTCCAAATCATCATTATACGCTACAAATCGGCTTCAGCATCACACGATTCGCCCAAAACATAAATTCTATGCTAGAAAGAAGAAGGGCGTTCTTCAGGCCTACCTGGTTCGAGAGCTTGCTGGGACGAACGGCGACGGGCGAGTTGGCTTCCTCAGATGGTCGAGGGTACCGGCGAATGGAGAGAAAGAAATTCACTCTCGGTCTCTCTCTTCTCTCTTTTCTCCTTACGCTCAAAGCCCGAGCGTGCAAAAGGATGAGAAGAAACCGCAAACTGGCCACGCCCCGGCTGCTTCGGATGGGCCAATATTGACAAAATAAAATAAAATAAGATGAAGGGAATGGACTGGGTTTTGAGGGAAAAGAAAAGGATTGCGTAACTGTTCAAATCGAAATCAGTAATTGAGGACACGTGATTTTAGAAACGATACCCGAGAGATCAGGACACCGAGGGATCTCCGGCAACTCGGTCAACTGTTTTCCCCACGTCGATGGGACCCGGACGACACGTGGCGCCACGCGTCATCATTAAATGGGTCGTCCCCACGTCGTGCAGGCCTCTACCCGAGATTTTCTCGGAGAACAGCACATAATCGCTGAACCATCAATCAATGCAAAACCTTCTCCAGGAAACCACGTTCCAAATTAGTGGCATTTTCTTTTTATTCACGTGATATTCAAACATTGACTTGTCAACCGGCGGATAGCCCTTGCGCTGAAAATTAAAGCAATTAAAATGAAATTAAGCTTGTTAGATAACTCTAATTAGTTTAGAATTAAAAGATTTAATTAAGCTAGAAATTGACTTATTTAATACATAAAAGTACCTCGAAAAAGGGGGTCACTTACTTCATTTAGTAGAAAAAAATATTTGAGGATAATTAAAATCTTTTCTACAAATCATAGTCACAGTTCTATATTCGGAAAGATTAGAGATACTTAGTTATTGTGAGCTTTCCTTTTTAACACTTGAAGATTATTAACACTTAAAAATGAGTTCTTTAGACTCTTAGCATCGATTTCTCAATATTACCAAATGGGCCAAAATACACATAAATCAATACATTCAAGTACATCAAATAACGCCCTAAAAGAGTGGTCAACATGGCCTTCGATTTGAGATTACTTTGAACCAAAGAAGTAATATAATAAAGCATTTATCCATGCACCTCTCTCGATTTTTATTTTTTTTTCATTTAGCCATGAAACAATATAAATTGATTGTGATCAAAACAAACATGCCTACAGTCACCCTAGCGCAATAGGTAATATAGCTTAGTTATGTTATAATCATAATAGCTATTACATCATAGCCTGATTTGTTTACAAGGAGGAATAGAGAAGTAGGCCAGAGGGAAAGTAGTAAACTTGCATCTCGAGATTACTATAGCAACCTCCATGAACTCAAAATATGTGGATCAAAGTAACGGCGAGTCTGATAGTAGCTTATTTCGTGATGAACAGTCTCCACATAACGAGGGATAAAAAGAGGCTAGGCAAAATAGAAAGGAGCTTAGGAAAAGAATAAAATGATGGAGCTGATTACAGTCGCTTTTTTCAATTAATGCCAAAAGAGGAGATAGCAGGCATGACAACTCAAATGACGAACATGTTACCCCCGAAAACAGCGAGGACCATGACGATTTGTGTAATCAAAGGTTTGACCATGAGAATTTTGTTTTTGAAACACCTTGCCTGTTTTTTAAGCCAACGTCCTGTACGCATGGGAGTAAACCGCTGATGAAAACTCCCATTAGTTCATATTCCTTGACCTGCAGTATATATTTTCATATGTGATATTGAGGAATGGTCGACGAATCAAGACATCGATAAGAATCGACCTTTAATTAGTAAAAGCATCAAGATTTCATTACTAAAAGCCTACAACAAAACTAAGTAAAAAGCTGCCATTATTTTTTACTACCAAAAAATAAAAATTCTAAGTTCCTCAATCTATTTAAAAACAGATGACTCTCCTCTGTTTTCAAATTGATAAACATGCACTTACTGATCTTCTAGCCGCCTCTATCGGCCAAATCTTTTGCTTCAACTTCTCCTTTTGAGCCATCAACATCGATATAACTTCTTTGTTGTGATTGCAAATCCCCTCTTTCAATCGTTGCCATCAGCTGCGGAGGTAAAAAAAAAAAACCCATTAAAAACCAACCTCACTCACTAGCGCATGCATACCTTCAATCGTCGCCATCAGAATAGAAGATTGAGAAAAATTACTTGTACTCGATCAATCGACACGTATGCTATTTAACGGCGGTTTCGAGTGAGTGAGTAAATGGGCGTTGATTTTAAACCAAAATCTTGAGTTTGTTTGTCTGCGTGATCCGGTTTAAAGGTTGTGTTATTCTTTATAAAATGGATAAAGTTCGTGTTATTTTTTATATTTTATAAAATTCAGCTTATAAAGAATTGTCAATCTGAAGAATGAAGATTAATATGTTCAGATTGCTTCACATAGTATTAGAGTTAGAGACGAGTTATCAAGGAAAAGGGAGAGTTGCCAATTTCATGATTTGTGGTCGGTAGTGTCCATATAGAATGTGATTTTGAATTTTTCACTTTGAAAATTGGCTAATTTCAAAAGGGGCGGAGCATTTCTTTCTGCCCTGTTATTAAAGAAATATTTCAAGGAAAAGCTATCAATCATTGCATAATACCCTTGTTAAACAATCAATTCAGGAGGCTATTGAGCTTTCGATGAACTAACTTTAGTGTTCTCATGTATGTGTAATAATCGTATTGTTCTAGTTAACACGTTCACTCGGACTGTTATGTAACACCGACTTTTCATAGTTGAATTGAGGGATGGGTTTCAACTTTCAAGCACAAGATAAAAAGACTTGTCCAATGAGAATGGAGATATTCTACCCTACAATTTTATTGGTGTATCAATCAATTATCAACTAGCGAGGTATATAAATGATTTTTGTATTAATGGTTGTAGTACTTTGCTTTTTTTTTGGGGGGGGGGGTCGCAAAAGGCATAACTTTCACTAATGATCAGAACTTAAACTCTACGGGGATTCAAAGTCAAAACATAACAAAGACCAAGGAGAATGGGGAGGTTCAGCTAGCCAATTCAGGCAAAGAGAGTTAATCTAATGGGCTTTCGCCACCCAATCCGCGACTTGACAAGCATCCCTAGCTTCGTGAAGCAGAAAATCACGTTTGTCCAATAAGATTTACTATGGTTTGACTATTTTTCCATTCCTTATTCGTACAGATCATTTCATTATTGGAGATGCACGAAACTAGAGATGAGAATAGAAAAGCCCGGTTATAGCAAAAGTTGTCGGAAATTAAAGGATCATCCATATTTAAGGAAAACTACTGAAAAACAAAATATGAAATTTGCTGGGCATTAGTAGCAATATGCTTAAACGGTACCGTACAACACCGGACACCCAAGGTAATTGACATCGCACCTTCGGAAAAGTCAACTCCACGAGAAGCCAAACAAGATCGATGAGAGCATCCATTCATAGAAGGAAAACAAGAGCTGTATCATATAGTAATTCATTTTATAGCTTTGAAGAAGAAGGGTATCGTAATTTATATATGCAACGGAGAAAAGCTCTATAGTGTTGAGTTTTGTCAGAGCATAAATAATTTGTGTACTTTAAGCAAAGCCATATTAGAAAGTAAAAATAAAAATTCTATTTAAGACTGTGAAGGGGAAAAAAGGGTACTTATAAAGAACATATATAACTTTCGCTGACAACAGGTTCCAATATATTGGGTCATTTCAAGTTTAGTTTGGATGGAGATTTCATTGACATATCGATCATGATAGATGCAATGGTTTCAAATCAACCACCTGGATGGACACGCACACACAAACAAACAAGCATAAAGGCTGTATTTCAAATGATATTATGAGACTCCTTCGTTAGGATGCTCGGTCAGCCATGAAATCTTCAATGACAATATTATGTCGTTTGGTTTTATATTTGAGATACGCCCGTGATGAATGTCTCTAAGAACCTTACCACTTTTCCTTTCACTACAAAAGATGACCAATCCCATGCTCGTAGACTCTACAATAGGGTACATGTAATCAATATAAGAGACACACGAATTCAGTGAAAGTATCAAGTTATCAATCTTCTTATCATACACTCTGATTAGTTATAGAAAAGTACAAAAACTACCTTGTAACTCTGTAGAACTTGAACACTTTACAGGGTCGTCATATCAAAATGGCGAAACCGTACAATCACAATCAGTCTTCCCTCTAACTTAGAAACGCTATCGCCGTGTTAGTATGTCCTCATCAACATAGTTTCCTTGTTTGATCCACCTCTTACAATCTAACCCGACAACATTAAGTAAATCGTCAAACTTCTCCCTCCAAATGGTCTTCAATCCTGAAGATACATGTGATGTAATCTGTTTGGTTTGAATTGGGGAAACAAAAACCAAAGTGGGCACAACCTACATAGCTGTTCTTTACATATGGACCCACAAATGCAGCAACATCTAATCTTATTTAATGCTACTCACGCACTATAACAATTGAAGTGCATCGGAGTAAAATCAGAATAAGAGAGGATATAGAGCCTGAAGAGCCAGAAGTCAAAGGATCAGAACGAGAACGCGGTCCAAGGATCGAAGTTCTTAGGAGGTAAGGGAACATGCAATCGCGCGTATCTTTAGTTCGCATTATTAGATATTTGCTCCTTATTGTCTATCAGATTCTAATATTTGATGGACAGAAATTTTCCAAAAGCAACCTCGGTTGACATTTACATTTGAGTGACCGTTCATCCCTTGATTAGGATAGCAAACACAGCCGCTTCTGGAGAATATTTCCTCGATCAACGCTATTTATGACCCTATAAAAAAAAATTAATATTCCTTCACAGTAGTCAAAGAAAATTTCAAATAAAAACTTGAAATGCTCTCGTTTTCTCAAATATGGATCCAAAGTAGACCTTATTTCAAATAAGAGCCTGAAATGACTGTTTCAAATAAGAGCATAAAATGGAACATGTTTCAAATGAGGGCTTGAAATGCTCATATCAGTTTTGAAAAATGGCTTAACCTCTCAGATTGAAGGGCATTTTGGTCTTTTAATCTAATCTTTCTGTTTATTTATTTATTTATTTATTTATTTATTTTGCTTCTTCTTTCACCCCTTTTCCCTCTGGTAGGCATGGCGGAGGTCGCCAGACTCAGGTGAGGCAACCCTCGCCCGATGCCCGCGAGGGCAAACCTCTCCCTTGCCCGGGTTGGTAAGGGTTGCCCTCACCTAAGGCAAGCGTCCATCGCTGTGATGGTTGGGGAAGGAAGAGGAAAATAGAAGAAAAGATAAGAAAAATAAAAAAATAAAAAAATATAGTTACAATATTTTCATATTATCAAAATACATTTTCTCTGATGACTGGAATAGTCGCTGGCCAACCAAGGCCCTTATTTAAGATGATTGGCCACTGCGCAGCACTTATTTGAAATAATTTGGTCATTTCAAACCCTTATTTGAAACCAAATCCATTTCTGAGAAATAAGGACACTTCATGGCAGAAAAGCATTACACTGCGGGTGCCTCCATAATGGCTTACAAGTAACCTAACTAATATAGATTTTCTATCACTCGCAATACCATATGTTTCCCATCGTTGCTTACCATAATTTGGACTCTATTTGGCAATAACCCGTGAATGTGGCGGATATGTACAAAGTTTGCTACTTTAAATATTCAGAGTCACTATAATTTTCGTGGTGGCGACTTACAGGGTAAAAATATAAATATTGGGCCCGCATGGTGAAATGAATCTGTGATGTTCGCCCCAATCTTACTTGTCACCATAAATTCCCCGAGAGGTATCGCTTCTTTTCACCAATTCACTTTATCTTCTCTATCACCCCAAAAAATTTAACACTTTTTTTTCCACCGAGGCGTGGCCACTACTGAGAAATTATGTCTGCAATGTGTTGTTCAACCGAAGAAGGGAGATGAAGAAAGGAAATCATGAGAGAAAGGCATGGAGCGAACCGTCATGGTTGCCACGATACCACTAGTGACAAAGGTGTTTCAAGTCGGGGTAAGTCTATCGGAAAGGGTTTATTCCAAGAATTCGATCAAAAGAGCAAGCAGAACCATAATATGGCCTCGATCAAATTTTTCATTTGTATGAAAATCTTTAAGCAATCTGTCACCAAGATTTAGTTAAACTTTTGTAGCACATGATCTATATCATCTAATTTGTTAGATTCATCGGTCCAAATCTAGAAAAAGGGCTGGAAGTCATGCCAGGGCATTGCATTTCTATTGATGGCTCAACATGTAGTTTCCCTTTTGTATCCCTTGCCTGTCTATTAATTTTCCTCTCCCTTCTTTTGGCAGAGTGTGAATGCAGGTGCTTGCACTACCCTTTAGGGTGGGGGTGGGGGAAAGAGAGGTGATTTTTTTTTTTTTTTTTTTTATCGAAGAGGCAATTCATGTTCAAATTTGTCCATTTGCAATGGTAACTAATATATGCAACTAGCCGCCACTTTTCTCTACAATGTCTGCAACTGCTTCAACAATCGGTCCGTAAGATGTTGGCCCTATTCAGTAAAGCACAAAATGAGGTACTTAATACCAATCCAGAGAGAAAAGGAAGTGACAATTGTAAACATGCCAGGAATCACCAACTTAAAAGTGTCAAACTCGGAACTATTTTTCTATAACAAGCCAAAACTTCCTCAAATCCATGATGAGTCCTACCAAAGGCGAATGGTAGGAGGACGCCGTAGCCTAAAAGCATTACATGGTGGTTGAATCCAAAATGGCTTACAATTACTAACTAGTATATATATTTTATTACTTACAATACCATATGTTTCCAATCGTCGCTTTTCATAATTTTAATTTTTTTATTAGCCACAAGTCGTTAATGTGGGGGATATGAACAAAATTATTACGTTAATATTATGAGTCGCTATAAGTTTTGCTATGACGATTTACAATGTAACAATATAGGTATTGGCCCCCCATGACACAATGAATCCGTGAAGGTCATTACAATCTTACTTGCTACCATAAATTCCCCTAGAGGGTTCGTTCCTCTTCACCAATTCACTCTCTTATCTACCACCCAAAAGAACGTAAAACTTTATTCATTGAGAGGCATGGCCACCACCAAGAATTCCTATCCGCGGTGTGTAATCCAATCAAATGAGAGGAAGGAAGAATGGATATCATGGGAGAAAGGCATGCAGCAAATTGTCATGGTCGTCACGGTCCTATTTGCGGTGATGGGCATTCCAAGTGGTGGTAAGTCCACCAAGAGGGGTTTATTTGGAAGACTTGGCCGAAAGAGTGGGTACTGCCGTAATATGGCATTTCAAGCGATATGAGTCTTCTCGGAGGCGTATGGTAATGCCTTACACAGCCGATACCTTCATAATGCCTTACAAGTATCATGAGTAGTATAGATTTTTTTTTCGCCTACAATACCAAATGTTTCCAACCATCACTTACCGTAATTTTGATCCTCATTAGCAATTTGTCGTTAACATGGCAGATATGCCTAAAATTTACTATGTTAATATTATGGCCCCTATAATTTGTCACGTGAGTTAATATTTCACCCTTTTTCAATTTGTTGATTTGATTCTTAGTGCCAGTACTTCTCCCCCATCATCAAGAGAACAAAGTCAAATTATTGTAGAGAGAGATCGTAAGTGACTTTTAGATAAATCTAGCTCATGAAAATGCAAGATGCATCTTAAACGCGAGAACTTTGTATGTTGCCTTAGAACCGACGGACATCGCTTTGGGATCTATGGTATAAATACATGTGAATAGCATCGAGTAGAAATCACATTCTCAACGTATATGTACCACGGATTACCACGAAATACAAATTTGCGGTACCATGCTGGATTAAATCTGGTATTGTCAACCGACAAAAAATGAACATAAAAGGCACTCGAGAAGACTCGAACCATTAACATTCACCATAGCATAAACGACC
This sequence comes from Eucalyptus microcorys, assembly GCA_014182515.1. Taxonomy (NCBI): domain Eukaryota; kingdom Viridiplantae; phylum Streptophyta; class Magnoliopsida; order Myrtales; family Myrtaceae; genus Eucalyptus; species Eucalyptus microcorys. Next base: position 1,320,864 of record CM024563.1, read on the forward strand.
TCCTCTTTGCGGAAGAACAAGTTTCCAAAATCCTCCGGTTTGTCCACCAAGAGGTCGGCTTTACAAGTGAACCCAACCAATGCGGTGACCATGAGATTGAACACGGTAAGCCCGATGACTTTCATCATGGTGTATTCAGGCCAAACAAGAATGCAAAAGAAGTTGGAGAAAATCAATAGTAATTAAAAAAAAAAGAATCAACACGGCAATCATCTAGACACCATAATACCTTAGCTCAAACTTCCAATCGTAGTCCATTTTGCATGTGATGCATATTGGCTAGGGATTAGAGTTGGGGGCATGTGGCTGAGGCGGGTCACATATGTATTTACCCCACCAATGTCCCCTCCACAGAGGATAAGGAGTAGGGTAGCCCTTGACCATTGCTTTCGAGTTAAAAGGATGGAGGAGGAGATGTCATGATAGATGGGAACATGAGCTTTCTAGGGTTTTGGTGATGGGCGAAGGGGAAGGGAACCGAGAGAGGATTCGTGCAGAGAAAATGAGGTTGTGGCGATCGTGTTCAAAACCAATGTAGCGATCTAAATAGCGATCTTGTAGAATTTTCATTCCCTACATTGCATCGCTCCCTTGTCAACCATTCCGTAAATCTTTTGAGAGAGAGAGAGATTACCGAAAATAGATCGAGATGACCAGCTTCGAGGCCTTTTTTTTTTTTTTTTTATCTATTTATTATTCATTTTTCTTTTTCTTTTTTCCTCTTTCTCTTTACTACTATTTACTTTTTCTTCTTTTTAAACTTTTTTTTTGAGAATGTGTTGCTTACCTTGTCCATTGAAATACAGACATCAACAAAAGCCGAAGCTGCTCCTACGCTCGTTATCAGCCACACAACTTGAACTCAATCAATTATCATTAATTTAGTTATTTGTCAATGTAAAAATGGATAAAGAAAAGCATCTTCAAATGTATTTGATCAATAACGTTGATACTGAAAAAGATTAAATTTCTTCAAATAAATTTCCATAATCCTTCCCCAACACTTATCTTTTAAGATTTTTCACGTTGATTTTAAATTTGAAACCATCAAATAAAATCATATTGGCTGCTCAATTGATTTCCACAGATTTTGCGAAAATTAAATTTTAATGCAACGTAAACAGGTGAATGGAGAAATCACACATACCGTAGGTGGCAAGAATTTTTTTTTGTTAATCACATCGACATATGGTTGGAACGCCCTTACGCAAAAGTTTAGTTGCCTAATGTTGGTCAAGAAAAGTGACGAGAAACACAGAATTTCGCCAAGCCTTTATCTCTTTTGATAGTATTTGTGATCGGTGGGACATGATCCAATAGATCTTCATGAGAAAGTTTAACATCGTACCACCTGAGATATGGTAGAAAGTTGATAAAAAAATCAAGTAGAATAGGTGAACAGCTTTCACTTCAAATGTATCGATAGGCATATAAACCTGAAAGCTTTAGGGTTTTGCAAATGACGTCACATGGATACTTAAGACGCCTGCGGTGATTTCTTTACAAAATGAAGACTCTAGATAGTAACTAAGATAGTGATAGTTTGGCAAAATGATTTTTTTGGACTATCGACTTATATCCACCCACTATTCTTGGAAAGGACATAGATCTCAAAGAGTTCATACTTCGATGCAATCACCCCTTACATATGTGTTGACGCCCATCATCTACCAACCCTCATAAGTTTTCTTGAGTTTGCAAGTTAACGAAAATATCATTGTCCAACTATAGGACTGGCAAAACAGAAAACGTGACGCGCTTCCTCTCACGATCAATAAGTTGATAGTCTGTCGCACGTGGTAATATTTCACCCTCTTCACTAGAAGATTCCCTTTGTTAATTTGATTCTTAGTGCAAGTATTTCTCCCCTGTTATCACAAGTCTCACACCCTGTATCAAAAAATTCTTCGTCATTTTTCCTTCGGTTTGCCATTGATGGGAAGAAACCTCATTTTTGTCAATAGCTTCTCAAATTCTTCATAAAGGAGAAAGGTCTAAGTTGTTGGCAATTGTCAACAACCACTACTTCCCATTTTATTTGGGTCAGGATGTTTATATCCTCAGCAACGGCCTCCAGAGGGCATATAAGCACTTGAAATGTTATGGAAACCCTTTCCTCAGAGAATTGCATGTTCCTATTATATCTACAAGCATCTTCGCTTCCATTATAAATTGCAACATCAATAGCTAGCGCTCGACGAAAAAAACTCCAAATTCCATGAATAAACTAAAGTAGAATGTGAAATGATAAGAAAAGTAAGACAACCATCACATTCGAATAGTAAAACAAATGATGTGATCTTCAAAATGCGTTCTTCGTCATTTGGTAGAATAACATTATGGCTCCTCCTCCAACATTTGACTGGCTTATTAATGGCATATGCATGATTGTTCTTTAGGAAATAACATCCTGAAAGTTTGCTACAAAGGATTGACAACTGGATAGGACTCAAATTTTTTTGACTTGGTTTCAGAGAATTGTTTGCTTCATTGGACAGTCAAGTAGAGGGAATTCTAAAAATCGGCCATCATGTATAAGCTGTGAAAGAAAGACATTATTGTTACTTATGCAATTGAGAAAGGATCCCTAAGTGACACAATCTCTTCTAATGAAAGCAAAGCGATAATACTTTGGCCCGGAATCCCCCACTTACAAGGGTGAAGTGTTCATTTGCAAGAAAAACCATCATTGACAGATCCTTCAATGGTTTATCAATCGAACGCCCTTTAGATTTTACAAATCGACTTTGTTCCAATCATCTAATTTTGAGAAAATTATCCACTTTTGGAAACTCTTCAATTTTGAAAATCCATGCACACAATATGATTTCGATTTAATATCTCAAAATGTAAGGTTAACTTTGAAAAATTAATTGACAAAAATGATTTCCAACCCACAATTCAAAATTTAGACAATCCACTTGTTCTACATGGTCAAACAAGAAATACTGGCCTATGCCACTTGTAGGAATTTTCTCATTATGGGCCTAAATCATATTGGGCGCTCAATTGATTTTCGTAAATTTTGTGAAAATGAAAATTCAATTCAAAGTAAACAGGTAAAGAGAGAAATCATACTTACAATGGTGGACGAGATTTAAAAAAAAAAAAAAAAAAATCACATAGACATCTGGATGTACTTGCGAGGTTTTAACACCAAACGGGTAGAGTACTATAGGCTCAAGGTTTCTATTTTAACCTAATTGTAAGCCTTTCACCAATATCACAAACTGCAGGTGGGTCAGACTAGTTTCTTGTGAAAAAATGAGCCAAATCGAGAATGATTGTCCCATTAGCAAACTGCATATGGTCCATTCAATCCTTAACACCTCCTAAGTGTTTCATGGGGTGCAACTAGGGTTTAGCCGCAAGTTGTGTGTGCAAATTGTAGTGCTAAGGCACATGTAAAGGCAAGCACAACAATTGATATCCAAATATTGCTTCAATCTTGTTCATATAAACATTCATTCCTTACACCAACTATTAAACAAACTTGTCATCAAACAATCCACCCTTATAATTCCTAACCTACACCAACATTTAACACAATGTTAGTGGACTTACCCGACCTTGGCAAATGTGCCACTATGAAATCACATTAATTAACAAACAATTGAATTTTATACAATATTGCAAGTGTTAGAAAATCTATATTAGTCATGATACATGTAAGCCATTGTGGAGGCACCCCAGGTCTAATGCTTTTTTGCCATGGTGTCCTCTTGCCATTCGTCTTGGGGAGGAATCATTGCTGCTTGAAAGGCTATTTTATGGCCATACCAGCTCTTTCTGCCGAGTCTTCCAAATATATCCCCACCTGGTGGACTCACAGCCACCTGAAACACCATTGTTGCGAGTAGTATGGCAACAATCATAATGATTTCCTACATGCCTTTTTCCCATGATTTTCTTTCTTCCTCCCTCTCGTTCAGTTGAATTTCATGCCTTGGATAAGAATTCTTGGTGTTGGACATGCCTCAACGGAAAAAAAAAAACAAAAAAACAAAAAAAGTGTTGCATTTTTTGGGGGAAGTAAGATTGGGATAACCGTCATGGATTCATTTTACCATGTAGGTCCAAATACCTATATTGGTACACCATAAGTCGCTATAGCGAAAATTACGGCTACCCAAAATATTAACCTAATAAATTTGTGCATCTCCGTCGCGTTAACGACATATGACTAATAAAAGTCAAAATTACAATAAGCGATGATTAGAAAACACTTTTATTCACCGAGGCATGTCTAACACCAAGAATTCCCATCATAGAAATGTAATTCAACCAAATGAGAAGGAAAAAAAAAGGAAATTATGAGAAAAGACATGCAAAATTTCGTCATGTTCGTCACCATACTACTCATGACAATGGCATTTCAAGCAGCGGTGAGCCTACCGAGAAGGGTATATTTGGAGAAGTAGGTAAAAAGAGACGGTACAGTCATAAAATAACTTTTAAAGCAATAATGAATCCCCAAGGTGAATGGCAGGAGTACATCATGCCAGAAAAGCATTACACCGCGGGTCCCTCCATAATGGTTTACAGGTATCCTCACTAATATAGATTTCCTATCACTAGCACTACCATATGTTTCCTGATGTCACTTACCGTAATTTGGACTCTATTTGGCAATAACTCGTTAATGTGGTGGATATGTACAAAGTTTGTTACGTTAAATATTTAGAGTCGCTATAATTTTTGCGGTGGCAACTTATAGGGTACCAATATAAATATTGGGCCTGCATGGTGAAATGATCTGTGATGATCGCCGCAATCTTACTTGTCAGCATAAATTCCCCGAGAGGTATTGTTTCTTTTCACCAATTCACTTTATCTTCTCTATCACCCCAAAAAATATAACATTTTTTTCATAGAGGCGTGGCCACTACTGAGAATTTCCGTTTGGAATGTGTTGTTCAACCGAACAAGGGAGAGGAAGAAAGGAAATCATGAGAGAAAGGCATGGAATGAACCGTCACGGTTGTTGCGGCACCACTAGTGACAAAGGTGTTTCAAGTAAGGGTAAGTCTATTGGAAAGGGTTTATTCCAAGAACTCGATCAAGAGAGCAAGCAGAACCATAATATGGCATTTCAAGTTTTTCATTTGTATGAAAATCTTTGAGCGGTTTGTTGCCAAGATTTAGTTAAACTTTTGTAGCACATGATCTATATCATCTAATTTGTTAGACTCATCGGTCCAAGTCTAGAAAAGGGCTAGAAGTCATGCCAGGGCATTGCATTTCTATTGATGGCTCAACATGTATTTTCCTTTGTGTATCCCTTACTTATCTATTAGTTTTCCCCTCCCTTATTTTGGCAGGGCGTGAATGTAAGTGGTTGCGCCACCCTTTGGGGTGGGGGGCGGGAGAGAGGCGATTTTTTTTTTTTTTAATTGAAGAGGCAATTCATGTTCAAATTTAGCCATCTGCAATGATAACTAATATATGGAACTAGCCACCACTTTTCTCTACAATGTCCATGACTACTTCAACAATCGGTCCGTAAATTATTGGCCCTACTCGAAAAGCACAAAATGAGGTACTTAATACCCAATCCGTAGAGAAAAAGGAAGTGACAACTATAAACATGCCAGGAATCACCAACTTAAAAGTGTCAAACTTGGAACTATTTTTCTATAGCAAGCTAAAACTTCCTCAAATCCGTGATGAGTCCTCCCAAAGGCAAAAGGTAGAAGGACACCATAGCCGAAAAGCATTACATGGTGGCTGCATTCAAAATGGCTTACAATTATCCTAACTAGTATATATATTTTATTGCTTACAACACCATATGTTTCCAATCGTCGCTTTTCGTAATTTTGATTATTATTAGCCACAAGTCATTAATGTGGTGGATATGAACAAAATTATTACGTTAATATTCTGAGTCGCTATCAAACAATCCACCCTTATAATTTGTAACCTACACCAACATTTAACACAATATTAGTGGACTTACCTCACCTTCGCAAATGCGCCACTATGAAATCACATTAGTTAACAAACAATTGAGTTTTATTAGGCCCAAGTCCTCAAGTCCCAGCAAAGTCATCAAGTTATCGCGACCTATTTTTGGGATGAGATAGGTTCAAAGGTATTTGTTCATAAAACAATATAAGTGAGCATTCCTACAACATACAGCTCGAACACATCGTCTAGTTGGTGATCCACACTTGGCCCATCGATTATGAATGTGGGTTCTCTCAAACCCACACCTCGCATGACGTTAATTTTCTTAATCTACATGTTCAAAAGAAGTCGCCACTAGCCACTGTTGAGGGTTGGCTAGAAACACTTATCAAGATGCGAGAGTGTCGTCTTGATACATACACAACTGGAGATTTCAGACTCAGGGACTTGATTATACTAATTATACAACCAATGCCCTTTCGATACCTAAATTTGATTAAGTGTTAATCAAAGTATTAGGGTAGCTTATTGAAGATTTTGAAGATTTTCCTTACCATTCTAAAAATGAAAAGAACAATTAATATATGAGAAATGCGCAATCAAGTATAATTGTAATAACAAATGCAAACGGCAACCTAGCGTATCTCTAAAAAAAAAAAAAATGGCATCCAAAAAATCCTATGATAAAGCCCTAAAGGATTATTCAATTAGGTTTCAATTTTTTATTAAAGGATTTTTACAAATTCTTAAAAAAAAAAAAAAAAAAAAAACTACTAAAAAAACTAATTTTTAAGCTTTTTCCAAAATTTCTGAATTTTTTTGAATTTTTTCGAATCTCCAAAAATAATTATGGATTTCTTGAATTTTCTGAAATTTTTATGATTTTTTAATTTTTCAGAATTGTTTACTTTTTTATTATTTTTAAAAATATTTTTTTATCTGGGGAAAAGGACTCTGCGTCGGGTCAGAGAACCCAATCCGGATATGTGACTGGCCCAAACATATCAAACGGGGCCCATTCGCCTCTAAGCCTGCGGCCTCCAATTTTGCTCTTTTTTATTATACTCGGCCCAACCACTAAGCCTGCGGTCTCTAACCAGGCCAACTAGATCCGACCCATTGGCTGGGTTTGACCCCTTTTCTATTATAACCGAATTTTTATTCTTTATCTTTTATTTTTATTTTTTAAAATTTCTTGCTTTTTTTTTCTATTTTTTTTTTTTCATCCCCACGCTTGCTCGCGCCCACTTCTCTGTAACTGACCCGAACCACCTTCCGCCTCCGACGACATCTCTTGCCTCGAGTTCAGGCCCACCGCCCTTCACCGGTCGTCCACACCGACCGGCGCCGAAAACTAATCGGCTGGTGATTACTAACGCTGCCAGACTAGCTCCGGCCAAGGGATTTTCACGACTGTAAAGACATGTATGACAGAAACCTAATAAAAGTAGCATAGAAATCATTCAAATGCATATTAAACGAAGAGGAATGGACTGACTATGGCGGCCACTAACCGCGGGCTTCACCGGCGTGGGAATAGATTTTCCGGCGAGGAGGCGTTCGTCCATGGCCCACTCGGTAACGTGCATATGCCATGAAAACGAAGGAAAACGCAGCATTACCTTCTATTCAGTCGATCGATGAAGTGAGCATAAACCAAAATCGGATCAATACAACATCACACAGCGAATCACACAAAATCCATTTCGGAATCTCACTTAGGCATTTTATCGGACATGTGACCTGCGACTTAAAACATGAATTCTACGCTGGGTTCCAGAGCAATTCTCGACTTTGCAATAATATATCACACTCCAAATCATCATTATACGCTACAAATCGGCTTCAGCATCACACGATTCGCCCAAAACATAAATTCTATGCTAGAAAGAAGAAGGGCGTTCTTCAGGCCTACCTGGTTCGAGAGCTTGCTGGGACGAACGGCGACGGGCGAGTTGGCTTCCTCAGATGGTCGAGGGTACCGGCGAATGGAGAGAAAGAAATTCACTCTCGGTCTCTCTCTTCTCTCTTTTCTCCTTACGCTCAAAGCCCGAGCGTGCAAAAGGATGAGAAGAAACCGCAAACTGGCCACGCCCCGGCTGCTTCGGATGGGCCAATATTGACAAAATAAAATAAAATAAGATGAAGGGAATGGACTGGGTTTTGAGGGAAAAGAAAAGGATTGCGTAACTGTTCAAATCGAAATCAGTAAATGACGACACGTGATTTTAGAAACAATACCCGAGAGATCAGGACACCGATGGATCTCCGGCAACTCGGTCAACTGTTTTCCCCCCCGTCGATGGGACCCGGACGACACGTGGCGCCACGTGTCGTCATTAAATGAGTCGTCCCCACGTCGTGGAGGCCTCCTACCCGAGATTCTCTCGTAAAGCAGCACATAATCCTAATCCCTGAACGATCAATCAATGCAAAACCTTCTCCAGGAAACCACGTAAAAAATTTGTGGCATTTTCTTTTTATTCACGTGATATTCAAACATTTGACTTGTCAACCGGTGGATAGCCCTTACGCTGAAAATTAAAGCAATTGAAATGAAATTAAGCTTGTTATATAACTCTAATTAGTTTAGAATTAAAAGATTTAATTAAGCTAGAAATTAACTTATTTAATACATAAAAGTACGTCAAAAAAGGGGTCACTTAATTCATTTAGTAGAAAAAAAGTAATTGACGATAATTAAAATATTATCTACCAATCAAGGTCGCGGTTCTATATTCGGAAAGATTATAGATACTTAGTCAAATCGCAATTGCAGAATAGCAATGTTCAAAGTATGTTCAAGAAGTGGAAACCATGGCACAGTTCACTTCATCTTCATTGGTTTAGGACAAAGCAGGATTGCTTGGTGATCGAGGCAAATATATTTGGACAGTGCTAAGCTTTTGATGATTGTATTGGTAATAATCTGAATGCACGAAGTTGGGATTGCTAATTGCTATCATAAAAGTTTGTCAAAGATATGGAATTAAGTCATATGCAAGGATGAAGTAGATTAAATTGTGACCAAAATTCAATGTGGCATTTTCAAGTTTATTTTATGACAATTAATATTGATGAAGTATCAACAATGTGTTTATATTGCGCCTATAATAACTTAAATAATTTGAAATTTGTCTAGGGGGTCTCGTTGGCCCCCTCCTTACTTCGACCCCTCCTTGATGCAAATTGTGCCCAAATGAGATTATGTGGTTTAGTGGATCCATTTAGAGAATCAATTATTTAGATTTGCAAGCATGGCATATTTAAATTTACGTGGAGCGAACATATATTTCGTGGATGAATTTTGACAATTAAATCTATTTATACCATTTAATTGTGGGCATATCTGAATAGCATGATTTGTGTCTAGCGTAACATAACTCGGTGTAATAGCTTTTTTTTTTGGTAAAGATCGGTATAATAGCTATTGTAAAATTGATTTTTTTAAAATGCTCAAAATTATTTAATTTAATAGCTAAGACAACAAAGGAATACATACAAGTAAAGTACACAGAAGACCTTGTCCATTAGATTAGACTTTTTGGCCACGTCATATCCAGACTTCTCAAACGGATTAAAGGCAATAAAAATGGTGACGAGAGAAAACCGACGCGCGATTGAGCATAGCGCCACGTGTCATCTGGGTCCCACCACCCCTCCCTCTCTCTCTCTTCCTTCCTGTGATCTCTCTCCTCTGTGCTTGCGTTTCTTCTTTCTTCCTTGCGGCCGCCATGGCCGGCGGAGCTCGACGTCCTCTGCGTCCTCTCTCTCTCTTCCTTTTTAATCAACAGTGCCGCACTTGCTTTTCTTTTTCACTTTCTACCGCCACCACGGCCGCGGAGCTCGAGCCCAAGACTCTCGCGGCAACCGTGGCCCCGGAGCTCGACCTCGAGCCTAGAGCTTGCGGCAGCCATGGCAGCTCGAGAGTTTCGAGCACACAGACATGGCCGTTCTCCTGAGCGCGAGCTCGAGGTCGAGGTCGAGGTCGAGGTCGACCTACAGTCTCGCAATTGCTATGGCTGTGGAGCTCAGGCTTGAGCCTTGAGCAGACTTCAACACTTTCGATTCCCCCATTGGTCTCTCTCTCTGCGATCATCTCTCTCTTGCACCTTCTCTCTCTCTGTCTCTCTCTCTCCTCCGCTTCTGCCGGAACAGTGACGATACTCCATCTCTGATCGATCCTCGACAGCGCATTTACTGCTCTGCTCCATTTCGCGATGTCATCTTTGCTCCTCCCCATCACCAATTCATCCTCCCACCACCATGCCTCCTCCTTCGACCCCGCCTCCTTCCTCGCTCCCTCGCCGGCATCCGCCGCCTCATCTCCTCCCCCTTCGACGACAAGAAGGCCGCCGCCGCCGCCCCCTCCGGGTTCTACCAGCAGCGGCGGAGGGGTTCCGCCGGCGCGAACTCCCTCTCGTCCATGTCGACAACGGCCGGCACCAGTCCTTAAGGCGCGAGGTGAAAAAAGAAGAAACGCAAGCGCAGTGGAGAGAGGAGGTAGAAGATCAAGAGAGTGTGGTGGGACCCGGATGACACGTGGCGCCACGAGTCGTCCATTAAATGGGTCGCCCGAGATTTTCTCGTAAAACAGCACATAATCCCTGAACAATCAATGCAAAACCTTCTCTAGGAAACCACGTACCAAATTAGTGGCATTTTTTTTTTTTGCATAGAACACGTGATATTCAAACGTTTGACTTGTCAACCGGCGGATAGCCCTCGCGCCGAAAATTAAAGCAATTAAAATGCAACTAAGCTTGTTAGATAACTCTAATTAGTTTAGACTTAAAAGATTTAATTAAGCCAGAAATTGACTTATTTAATACATAAAAGTACGTCAAAAAAGGGGTCACTTAATTCATTTAGTAGAAAAAAAATTATTGATGATAATTAAAATCTTATATACCAATCATGGTCTCGATTCAATATTCCGAAAGATTATAGATACTTAGTTATTGTGAAATAACTATTTCTTTCTTTTTTAACACTTGAAGATTATTAACACTTAAAAATGAGTGTTTTGTTTTGATGCCGTTCGCTTGTATATATTGGTTAAAGCTTAATACAATTACCTTTACCAAAAAAAAAAAAACACTTAAAAATGAGTTCTTTAGACTCTTTGCATTAATTTCTCAATATTGCCAAATGGGCCAAAATACACATAAATCAATACATTCATGTATATCAAATAACGCCCTAAAAGAGTGGTCAGCATGGCCTTCGATTTGAGATTACTTTGAACCAAAGAAGTAATATAATAAAGCATTTATCCATGCATCTCTCTCGATTTTTTTTTTTTTCATTTAGCCATGAAACAATATAAACCGATTGTGATCAAAACAAACATGCCTACAGTCACCCTAGCACAATAGGTAATATAGCTTAGTTATGTTATAATCATAATAGCTATTACATCATAGCCTCATTTGTTTACAAGGAGGAATAGAGAAGTAGGCCAGAGGGAAAGTAGTAAACTTGCATCTCGAGATTACTATAGCAACCTCCATGGACTCAAAACATGTGGATCAAAGTAACGGCGAGTCTGATAGTAGCTTATTTCGTGATGAACAGTCTCCACATAACGAGGGATAAAAAGAGGCTAGGCAAAATAGAAAGGAGCTTAGGAAAAGAATAAAAATGATGGAGCTGATTACGTCGCTTTTTTCAATTAATGCCACAAGAGGAGATAGCAGGCATGACAACTCAAATGACGAACATGTGACCCCGGAAACAGCGAGGACCATGACGATTTGTGTAATCAAAGGTTTGACCATGAGAATTTTGTTTTTGAAACACCTTGCCTGTTTTTAAGCCAACGTCCTGTACGCATGGGAGTAAACCGCTGATGAAAACTCCCATTTGTTCATATTCCTTGACCTGCAGTATATATTTTCATATGTGATATTGAGGAATGGTTGACGAATCAAGACATCAATAAGAATCGACCTTTAATTAGTAAAAGCATCAAGATTTCATTACTAAAAGCCTACAACAAAACTAAGTAAAAGCTGCCATTATCTTTTACTACCAAAAAATAAAAATTCTAAGTTCCACAATCTATCTAAAAACAAATGACTCTCCTATGTTTTCAACATTGATAATCATGCACTTACTGATCTTCTCTTCAAGATTCATTATTTTTTTTCCCTCAACATTCACATTCTCTCTAGCCGCCTCTATCGGCCAAATCTTTTGCTTCAACTTCTCCTTTTGAGCCATCAACATCAATATAACTTCTTTGCTGTGATTGCAAATCCCCTCTTTCAATCGTTGCCACCAGCTGCGGAGGTGAAAAAAAAAACCCATTAAAAACCAACCTCACTCACTAGCGCACACCTTCAATCGTCGCCAACAGAATAGAAGATTGATAAAAATTACTTGTACTCGATCAATCGACGCGTATGCTATTTAACGGCGGTTTCTCGGGAGTGAGTAAATGGGCGTTGATTTTAAACCAAAATCTTGAGTTTGTTTGTCTGCGTGATCCGGTTTAAAGGTTGTGTTATTCTTTATAAAATGGATAAAGTTCGTGTTATTTTTTATATTTTATAAAATTCAGCTTATAAAGAATTGTCGATCTTGATTTGAAGAATGAAAATTAATATGTTCAAATTGCTTCACATAGTATTAGAGTTAGAGACGAGTTATCAAGGAAAAGGGTTTCACGATTCGTGGTCGGTAGTGTCCATATAGAATGTGATTTTTGAATTTTTCACTTTGAAAATTGGCTAATTTTAGAAGGGACGGAGCATTTCTTTCCGCCCTATTATTATATTCAATTTAGGAAAGAAATATTTCAAGGAAAATCTATCGATCATTGCATAATACTCTTGTTAAACAATCAATTCAGGAGGCTATTGAGCTTTCGATGCACTAACTTTAGTGTTCTCATGTATGTGTAATAATCGTATTGTTCTAGTTAACACGTTCACTCGGACTGTTATGTAACACGGACTTTCATAGTTGAATTGAGGGATGGATTTCAACTTTCAAGCACAAGATAAAAAGACATGTCCAATGAGAATAGAGATCCTCTGCCCTACAATTTTATTGGTGTATCAATCAATTATCAACTAGCAAGGTATATAAACGATTTTTGTGTCAATAGTTGCAGTACTTTGCTTTTTCTTATTTTTTTGGGTCGCAAAAGGCATAGCTTTCACTAATAATCAGAACTTAAACTCTACGGGGATTCAAAGTCAAAACATAACAAAGACCAAAGAGAATGGGAGGCTTAGCTAGCCAATTCGGGCAAAGAGAATTAATCCGATGGGCTAAAGACTATGGGTATGGCTTGTTCTGATCCGCTTGTCAGTATAAGGAAAGCAACAGTTTTAGCCCTCTCTGAGGTTAGATTGTGTGGCCTTACCTTGTGATTTTTTGTCTTAAAGTTATTTTTGAGCAAGTTATTTTGGGTTATTATCCTGACTGGTGAGTAGATGTGGTTTAAGCAGGTTGATATTCTTAATTTCCAATTCTCCCAATTTACCATGTCTCTAGGAATCCTGTGGAATGGTCAATTTCTGATACATAAGCTCACTATTGACATACACAGCTCTTCTTGAATGAGATATCACCATTAGTCTGATTAAAAGCCTTAAGCTGGCTTCAACAATTTCCTTTTACATTCCTCGTAGGTGAGCATGAGACCATTTACTTGTAGTATTTCTGCAAGAGATCAATGAAGCAACGAGTTACTTTTTTGTTGGCAGGGGAGAAGGATGAAATGGACCATTAACATTTATATATTGTGGATTGTTGATCTGGTCATTTGATTGTACTTTCCATCTTACTGTTTCTTTTTGGTGGTCAATGCTTTTACATTCTTTTGTCAATCTCTAACAATAAAGGCATAAAACTTTGTCAAAATCTTTTAATTTCTAACATTTGGAGTCTAAACTTTCAGCGCAAGATCAAGTAACTGACATGTGATTAATATGATTGCATGTCTGCCTCATGCAACAATCTCTAAAGTCCCCATGACTACTCTTAGCTCCCCACTTATAGATCGTTATTAGATTGCATTGTTGTGAATAATTCGATGAAGGACATTATATACGAACGGAGAACCAAATTTGCATACTTCTATTTTATGATAATTAAACTGTAAATTTAGCATATCGTTTTTCATAGGACCTCATGCTTTTGCAATTAACAAGCTTGAAATGTTATTTGCCTCATTAGCATTTTGATTTTATACACATCATCTGCTCCCGAATTTCTGTTGCAGCACGTGATCATATGTGAATCTCTTTCTTTGCTCTCTAGAAATTTCCAGATGGAATTGTAGACTCTGAGTGGTTGCATTCTGTCCCTCGCTTAATAAGTGACAATGAGTCAAGCATCCAGGAGGAATGTGAGAACTTGTTCCTAGAACTGGTTCTGGAAAAGATTTCAAGGAAAACGATTAGCTGGTTCACCTCATAATTACTCTTCTCCATATAAGTTGCATGACAAGGAAAACGATTTTGAAAGGCAGATTGACTTACTATTTCCAAATGGAGCATTAGGTCTACTGCGAGAGATTTGCAATGGTGAAGTAGTGCCTTGGATAAAGAAGATCTGCAAAAGTCTTGGCAAGAAAAATCGGCTTAGGGCCTGTAGTAGCTACAGCTCTTCAAAATATGATTAGAGCATCGGAATCTCTCTGGTTAAGTCAGTCGCTGGCAATTAAAAAGTGGACAGCCCCACAAGGTGCTTGGTTTCTTCTATCAGAGGTGTCAGCATTCCTTCCAAATGCTGTTGACTGGCAATTTATCCATCATCACTGGCAACTCCTTGATAAAACTAGATTGGGATGTGAAATAAAGACTCCACTTACCCATGGAGATTGGCATGATGACAATAATGATGCGGAACCTTGCTCTGTCACTTGGGCTGGTGATCGGGTTTTCCTCTTGCAAACAATGTCTAACATTTCTCTTGAGCTACCTCCTGACCCTGCTGCAGACTTGGCTCATAATTTATTGAAACGAATTGAAGGATTTGATAGGCACCCGACAGAGGTACATAATCCTTCACCGTCAATCATATCAGGCCAATCACTCTTCGATTTTCTGCATGCTGGCTGGTTTCCCTACCATATGTTCTAAGAAAGGGGACTGCGGTAAATCTGTTTCATATGACAAGTGAATGAAGAACTTGTAAATCTCAGCGATGCGCTTAATGAGTCAATCATATCTTGTGGAACTTCAAGTAGTGGGACAAATATGGTCTTATGCTTGAAGCTCGTTTAGCATGTAGGTTTCTCTTGATTCGATGGCTGTCTTTAGGTACCGATGTTTTCCATCTCACACAAGACATCAACTTTAAGGTCTTCCCTTGCCCTTTAATGCCTTGATTCTAGTCCAAGTACCTTAGGTAACTTCCAATTCCGATCATTGTTTCCAATGGCAAATGGGATTAAAAAGAATGTCTCCTCTTCAGACCACATCTTCCAACAGCCATCACTAATGTGGCATGAATCTTGTTCTGCAATGGAAAATCTTTCAAAACCAAGTGTGGAGCTCACCTAATGAATTCATGAATGGGAAGGCACATTTATCTGAAATTTTTACTCATATTCACTAACCAATGCATGTGCATGTGTTATTAATGGGATCATATTCACTGACAAATGCATGCGCATAAGTTATTAATGGGACTGTCTGGTTGCAGGTCAATGCTTATGTACAAGTCCTTAGAATAGTGTGCAAGCAGAAGGCCTTAAGTGCGGTAGAGGCTGACGCACTTACGGGGTGTTTGGTTGGGCATTTCCAAGGGGCTTTGGGGAAAAATTTTGGGTGTTTGGCAAGGGCTTTTGAATGCCCATTTGCGAAATGCGGGCATTCCAAATGCTCAAAGCCCAATGCTGGGGTAGGGCAGCTTTGAGCATTTGGGAGATGCCAATGCAAGCTCTACTGTTCACGCGTTGTTCACCTTCTTCCCCATGACTTCTTCGAGTTCTCCGCTGCCACCTTTGTTGTCAACGCCGCCTCCGCCTCCATCATCGACGCCACCTCCGCCTCTGTCGTCGACGCCTTCCTCTTCTGCGATAGATCCATCCCCTTCGACGAGCGCGAGCAGCACCGCGTCGACTCCTTCGGCTCGCGAGAACCAAGCCTCAAGCCGCTAGATCTGGCCGCCGGAGGCCAGATATGGCGGTCCGGAGGCCAAATCTAGCCGTTCGGAGGCCAGATCTAGCCTTCACCCCCTCGACCAACCTAACAGCCCTCCCGCCCCCTCCGTTAGGGACGCCCCCAACTTCGAGTTCTCCACCGGCCCCGCCACCACCTCCGCCTCCACCGTTGACGCCTTCCTCTTCTACGGCAGATCCATCCCCTTCGACGAGCGTGAGCAGCACCGCGTCGACTCCCTGCTTCTGCGCTTCGACTCCTTTGGCTCGCACGAATCAAGTGGTCAGATCTAGCCTCTGCAACCGTAGACGACGGCGTGCGTCTACGGTCTGGAGGCCAGATCTGGTCGCCGGACGGGCAGATCTGGCCATCCGACATCACCGACCGCCGGATTTGATTTTCAGATTTAAAAAAAAAAATTAAAAGCAAAAGCCCATTTGTAATAAGTTTTGCCAAACGGTATTTTTACACAAGTCACTTTCCAATGTGTAATCTGCCAAACACCCGAGCATTTTCGAAAACCCCTTTACCCTAAAAATATTTGCATTTGGCCAGGGGCATTTCCCCAAAGCCAAACCAAACGGGTCTTATTCTAAGATGGGTAAGACAACTTCTCTCTAGAGCCTCCCAAGTTATAGAAAAATACATTTCTGAGAATACCCAAGACAATGAAGAAGGCAGCTTCTTTACTACTCCGAGAAGGGGCAATATAAGAGGTAGGAGATCTGTGACATCTGAATTACTGTCACAAGCAACAATTGTAGCTTATCCAATTGGTTCTTTAAAAGCAAAATTAGTCTTAAAGATCGCCTATCAACTCTAATACCAAAAATAAATAGCAAAAGAAAATATATAAATATCGAAAAGAACTTATCTACCAAATCTCCACCTCAATGAAAACATAAAATGAAAATTTGTGGAGCATATTTTCACCCTTTTACTATCACCGTCGACTTTAATATAAGAATTTGGAAAAATGACACAAATTGATTATATAAATTAAATTACGAACAACAGTTTAAATATTATATTGAACAAATTAAAAGGCATGAATGACATTGAATATTGAGACAAAGTCCAAGAGTCACATTGAATATATTAAAAATTTAAGGATCAAATTGCACATTAAATCAAAATTCAAGGATTATTAGTATCATTAATTCTGAGAATTTTGATTTAAGGAATTGCTATATTAAAGCTTATTCTTGAACTCGCAGGTTGATTACCATGCGAACTTATATGGTTTTTTTTTTTTGTCCTCGTGTTCTTTTCTTTACTTTATTTTCTTTACTTTCCCTTCCACATGGGTGCATTTGTGATTGGAGTTTCTCTTTTTCCTTTTTTTCTCTCCCTTTGTTCCGTTGATGCGCTTATGTTTACTTTCTGATTGTCTCCCTCATAATAGGGGCTAGGTTATGATAAAACTGTCCAATATTTATAATTTCTTTTTAACTCGCTTTAATAATATCTTAATTTTTCTAAACGATTCCAAAAGTGTATACTGTGATATGTATAATCTATTTTATAAGGCGACAAACATTTCTATCATATGAACAAGAGGTTAGCATTTATCTTTTTCATCACTCAAGTACATATTTGTGTTTACCACGAAATTAAGCCATTTTATTGGTTTTAAAGTTCCCAAAAACAACCTTGCACACTGGTGAGAACTAGTAACATTATATAGAAAAAATGAGGAGTAAAAGAACTGGCAGTTTCCTATGTGAATTAACACATTTATACATGATTATAGGGAAAATCCAAAAGTGATACAGATTGACATAAACTTAATATACCTAAATTGTTATATCATAATTAACAAAGTATGGTGTTTTCTAATGATGTAATAGCAAAACCCATTCATAACGCATGGACTTGAAATGCTAGCTAGTCAATTTTTTTCGATAGAAAGTACATATTTGGTAATGTCTAGATTGGGCAAAAAGTGAAAATTGCTGATTGACCCCCATTTTTTCCCGACATCAATCAACTTGGTTTACCATCGATTTTTGGTTTATTTCCACATTATAGAAAAAGTTATCTCGCCAAATTGTTGCATGTTGTGCCTGAGGAACATGCGTTGCTTTTTTTACATGAATGGTTTAATCATCGGATTATGATGGTAATTCATGGCTGTATTTTTTTGGGGGGGCATTTTGTTGAGTTGGGTGGACTCCACGTGGCAGATTTGGCAGCCACGTGAAAATAAGGGTCGATTTACAAACTTGGGATTTGGATAAGAAGGGTACAAGTTTTTAAGTAGTTGACTAGAGGAGAGGGCCTCGAAAAGACACCATGTGCCCTTAAATATTATTATATTTTCTTTCCAAGAAATAAAGAAATTGTCCAAATCGATAGGAAACTCTTTATTAGGGCAAAGATTATATAACGAGATTTTTCACATCGTCTCTCTAGAAAGTGGAGGTTTACTCACCACTAAACTAATGTTGGAATGCATTAAAAAAAAAGATTAGAAGTTTTGGAATTTGAAAAGAAACATACAACTATAATATATTGGGCTGCCTCGAATTTGGAAACCTCGGCATCCATAGACATAACTTAAGGGTCCTAAGATAACTGTTGGGTACATTTCATCAGATAAAAAATGGGAGGCACAACTTTCGGCCAGTCATAGCATTGACTTGTTTAGAATTTTAACAAGTAAATCTCATGTTACATCGAATGTATTAATTGCTCTCTATATATACAATCGGCATTTTGAAAATTGAATTGCTCCAAATAAAATATATTTAAAAAGTGTCACAGGGTTACTCGTTAATGAACAATGCCCTTCTTCCATATTTTAGCTTTCGACTATCTCGAATTTTGTGCATAATTGCCAATTTCACGTGGAAGTCTCAGCTTTTTGGTAAATAGGGCGACTCTTCTATTTATTTAGAAATAGTTTCAACCAAAATTTAAAGGATAAAGTAAATGTGGCTAATTCATTTGGAATTCTCTTCAAAATCAATTTTCTTGGAAAAGACAGCATTTCATGTTCTCTATCTAAGTACTCGGATTGGGAGTGTCTTTATTAGCACCTATAAGGCAAGCAAACAAGCAAGATCTTAAAAGGCTATGACATCTAGGAAAGACTGGATAGAGGCAGGGATCCAAGCCCTTGAAAAAGATACTGGCCTCATTGCCCCAACCGGCCACAAAGCTCATTACGAGGTCCCGGGGGCACCCTAGATGGCCCCTGGCTTCCCCATTGAAAGACTACGGGTGCGCAAGATTTTTTTTTATTTATTTATCTAAAACCTTCTAAATTACGAAAACGTATTTGGAGACTAGAGAATCAAAGAGGTGAGGAATATGGAGGAGACCACCTTTGGAAGAGGAAGTATCCAAGACCAGTGAAGATTAAAGTTGCGAAAAATTGATTAGAAAATCATTCTGGAGACTGGAGACCCCAATTCAGAATTAATTGGAAACTTTTATCATATAGAGACTTCATTCATGTCATAAGTTATGCATTGGCGTTGATATTTTTCTTCTAATGCCATAATCAATTGGAAACTTTTATCTTTATTGACTTTAAATTTCATAATACCATAAAATTCTCAATTAAAAATAAAGAAAACACTCAATAAAATGTAAAAGAGCCGTACATGTGTGAGAATAATTTTTTATAATGTTCTACCTATTCACGTATTAGACTTGGGTCAACTTAGACCCATATGTCCCTTTAATGTTGATCATCTTGAAAAAAAAGTCTAGACATTTAATGCATTATCTCTCCAATTTTCCCCGAAAGGGTCCGTTCCTCTTCACCAATTCACTCTCTTCTCTACCACCCCCAAAGAACGTAAAACTTTATTCATTGAGAGGCATGGCCACCACCAAGAATTCCTATCCGCGGTGGGTAGTCCAATCGAATGAGAGGAAGGAAGAATGGATATCATGGGAGAAAAGCATGTAGCAAACTGTCATGGTCGTCACGGTCCTATTTGTGACGATGGGCATTCCAAGCAGTGGTAAGTCCACCGAGAGAGGTTTATTTGGAAGACTTGGCCGAAAGAGTGGGTACTGCCGTAATATGGCATTTCAAGCGATATGAGTCCTCTCGAAGGCGTATGGTAGGATGACTTCATGACCGAAAACATTACATAGCCGATACCTTCATAATGCCTTACGGTATCCCGAGTAGTATAGATTTTTTTCGCCTACAATACCAAATGTTTCCAACCATCACTTACCGTAATTTTGATCCTCATTAGCAATTTGTCGTTAACATGGCAAATATGCATAAAATTTACTATGTTAATATTATGGCCACTATAATTTGTCACGAGTTAATATTTCACCCTTTCGTCGAAGATTCAATTTGTTGATTTGATTCTTAGCACAAATACTTCTCCCCCATCATCAAGAGAACTAAGTCAAATTATTGTAGAGAGAGATCGTAAGTGACTTTTAGATAAATCTAGCTCATGAAAATGCAAGATGCATCTTAAATGCGAGAACTTTCTATGTTGTCTTAGAACCGATGGACATCGCTTTAGGATCTATGGTATAAATACATGTCAATAGCATCGAGTAGAAATCACATTCTCAATGTATATGTACCACGGATTACCACGAAATACATATCTGAGGTACCATGCTGGATTAAATCTGGTATTGTCAACCGACAAAAAATGAACATAAAAGGCACTCAAGAAGACTCGAACCATTAACATTCATCATAGCGTAAACGACCTCCTCTTCGTGGAAGAACAAGTTTTCAAAATCCTCTGGTTTCTCCACCAAGAGGTCAGCTTTCCAAGTGAACCCAACCAATGCGGTGACCATGAGATTGAACACAGTAAGCCTGACGACTTTCGAGTTTGGGACACCTGGAGTGCCAAAACTTGGCACGAAGGAACACTTAAGTGTCAAAATTTCGGAAAAGTACACTTAAGTGCCAGTTTCGGAGTAAAGTGGAACACTTAAGTGCCACTCCGGCCAAAATCCGGCCAAATTACTGACGTGACAATTTTCTGGCGACTTGGGTACAAAACGGCGTTGTTTAGCTAGGCGACGTGGCGACAAATCGCGAAAACGACGTCTTTTTGTGTTTTTGATGTGTTAATAATTAATATAAAAATTAATAAAATAAAATTTAAACTTAATTTTATTTAAAATATTCTAAAAATTAAAAAAAAAATTGGGGGGGGAGCCGAAGGGGGCGGGCGAGGGTGAGCCATCGCCGCCGCTAGGAAGGGCCGACGACGGAGGGGGAGGGTTGGCCGAGGTCACGCGGCCCCGGCTGACCGACAGCGAGGGCCACGACCCTCGCCGCAAATTTGGGCGAGGGCTCACGGGCCCTTGCCGCCTCCCCGCTGTCGCTGGAAAGGGCCGGCAACGGTGGGGGCATCGGGCCGAGGTCACCGACGCCGGCCGACCGGCAGCAAGTTCCCGCAAGCCCTTGCCCAAATCTAGGGCGAGGTTCATGGCCCTCGCCCAAATCCAATGAGGGCTTACGAGCCCTCACCGCCCGATCAGGCCGGGAGCCGGCAACCCCGGCCGACCCTCCCCCTCCGTCACCAGCCTTCCCGGCGGCGGTGGGGGAGGCGGCGGCAATGAGGGCTCGGTCCTCGGCCACCCCCTTCGGCTCCCCCTCATTTTTAATTTTAAGTTTTTTAATTTTTAGAATATTTTAAATAAAATTAAGTTTAAATTTGATTTTATTAATTTTTATATTAATTATTTACACATCGACACAAAAACAACGTCATTTTTGCAATTTGTCGCCACGTTAGCGAGCAAAACGATACCGTTTTGCACCCAACTCACTTGAAAATTGCCATGTCAGCAATTTGGCCGGAGTAGTACTTAAATGTTCCACTTTACTCCGAAACTGGCACTTAAGTGTACATTTCCGAAGTTTTGGCACTTAAGTGTTCCTCCATGCCAAGTTTTGGTACTTGGGCTATTCTTCTGTCGACGACTTTCATTGTTGTGTATTCAGGCCTAACAAGAATGCAAAAGAAGTAGGAGAAAATCAATAGTAATAAAACAAAAGGTCAACACGGCAATCATCTGGACACCGTAATACCTTAGCTCAAACTTCCAATCGTAGTCCATTTTGCATGTGATGCATATTAGCTAGGGATTAGAGTTGGGGGCATGTGGCTGAGGCGGGTCACATATGTATTTACCCCACCAATGTCCCCTCCACAAAGGATAAGGAGTAGGGTAGCCCTTGACCATTGCTTTCGAGTTAAAGGATGGAGGAGGAGATGCCATGATAGATGGGAACATGAGCTTTCTAGGGTTTTGGTGATGGGCAAAGGGGAAGGGAACCAGAGAGAGGATACGTGCAGAGAAAATGAGGTTGTGGCGATCGTGTTCAAAACCATTGTAGCGATCTAAATAGCGATCTTGTAGAATTTTCATTCCTACATTGCATCGCTCACTTGTTAACCATTCCGTAAATCTGTTGAGAGAGAGAGAGATTACCGAAAATAGATCGAGATGACCAGCTTCGAGACCTTTTCTTTTGTTATTTATTTTTATCTATTTATTATTCATTTTCTTTTTCTTTTTTTCTTTTTCTCTAACCTACTATTTACTTCTTCTTCTTTTTAAACTTTTTTTTTATGAGAATGTGTTGCTTACCTTGTCCATTGAAATCTAGACATCAACAAAAGCCAAAGCTACTCCTACGCTCGTTATCAGCCACACAACTTGAACTCAATCAATTATCATTAACTTAGTGATTTGCCAATGTAAAAATGGATAAAGAAAAGCATCTTCAAATGTCTTTGATCAATAACGTTGATACTGAAAAAGATTAAATTTCTTCAAATAAATTTCTATAATCCTTCCCCAACACTTACCTTCTACCTGATTGAATAACAAGGTCCAACTTTCATTATATGCTGTGGGCATATCATTTATGAGTCAATGCATGATAGTTCTTTAGTTATTGCAGATCACAAGTAAATTTAAAGAAAAGAAGATTCCTCGTGATGTAGTACGGATGCATATAGATTATATGGATGGATTTTGCTACTTTGCTTTTCACAAGGCATGGAATCCCTTTTTGTGTTAACCCTATTATTGCCCTGTTTGGAAAAATAACATATTACCTTCCACAAAGTAGGTCCAATTTCACATTATCTACCTCACTTTCCATAGGTATCAAACCACTCGCAACTTCTGTCTAGAATTGATTATTTTATCCAATTTCAAAAAGACGTTGTGCACTTATCACCTAAAACAAAGCATAACTATATATCTACATGAAATTTGACCTATAGCAAATCATATATCTACTAGAGGTAAGCGCAGTTCCCGGTTCTAAAGGGGCCGGTTCCAGTTCCCGGTTTCCTTTTTCTGGGAATCGGCGGTTCTCGGTTCCGGCCCCTTTAGAACCGGTTAGGGTTCCTAAAAATTACCAAATCAACAGTTCAATTCTCCTCTCTCATTCTCTGCCTCTGCCCCATCCCAAATGCCTCTCGCCCTCGATGCCGCTGCTGAACACTGCTCGTCCCGTCGCTGGATGCCAGTCACCCCCCGCTCGCCCCACTCTTTCCTCCCTAGACGCCATCAGCCCCTGCTTGCCCCGTAGCTCAGCCGCTAGACATCGCTTGCCCTTGACGTCACTGCTGGACGCAGCTCGTTCCCCCGGTGGACGCAACTTGCCCAGTCGCCCCCGACATCGCTCGCCGTTCGCCCAACCACCCCCGACACCTCTCACTGCTCGCCTTTCGTGCCAGTAATCTCTGCCACCCCCTCTCTCCATCATTTTGCAAAGTGTCGCAAAACTGAGAAAAGCCCTTTGCTGTCCTGCAGATTTCAGTTCTCCTTTAGTGTCATTTTTATGCGTAGCCTATGCATTTCGTTCGAAAGATAAGAGTGTGAAGGTGGGTATGTTCAGGGGAGCATTTACGAGGTCAAAAAGTTTGGACAATGTAGAAATTGAAAGTGAGTTGAGACAATTCATTTGCTTATTAACAAAGAGTCAACTTCTATTGCGGTTCATGATATGCTGTGGCTTTTTGTTGATTTACTTTCTTGGAACCATTGTCTCCTGGTGTATCTTGGCTCTGATCGGTAGTGTCACAGTTCCCTCTTTTTATGTTATGTGGTGAATGAGTTGGAAAATTATCAAAAAGTCATTCTTGGTGATTTCATCTTCAGGATGCATTCCCTGTGTCATACAAATTTTGTGTTTGTTCTTTGTTCTGGAGTCTCCTAGATGGCTGGGAAGTTGTTAGTGGAGTAGAGGCATAGGCATTAACATTTCGGAGGCAATCCACTTTGACACACAATCGAATTGGTGCAGATTGCCATTCTAAGTATATGCTAGTTGTGTAGAATCATAGAACTCAATGACGAAGCCAAGATTATGAACTTTTCATTGTAAGAATAGCATAAAGTTATTCGCATGTAAAAGTCCACCGAGAGAAGGAGTTTGAAGTCACATTACAGAAACTCAGAGGCAAAAGTGTCCATATTACTCATGAAGTAGCCGAGATTAGAGTAATATCTGAATCTCGCTTGTCTTTCAGATAATTTGGAAGCATCTATTTTTTGCTACTGAGGTTTCTCATTTCACCTGTCTTATAGGACTATATAGAGACCTTTGAATGGCAGTCTCAGTCTAGAATTCTGGATACGTTCCAAAGACGCTATGCTCATCCACTTATAGTGAGAATGCCCTCAAAATTATATGGGTCGACCAAGATATTACCATGTGGATCAACTATACAATCACTTTTATGTTCTTGTCCCTGATTCCATATCAAGTCTTCTATAAGATCTAAGAGCTCCTTAGTCATATTTTCTAATATTTTCCATTCACATCTTTTTAGGTCTTTTCTTACCCTTTTTAATCTAGGTCTATTATGTAAGCTCCTAATGAGTTGCTCGTATGTAGAGAATGCAATATAAGGGAATTGTTTTTTGGGCATAACTATTTTTCTAACTGTGTAGTCAACATTGAAATCCTATATTCTTTCATCAGACTCTTTGTATGCTTAGCAAACTGTTGAATTCTTCCTTGTGGAGCATAATCCTTTTGAACATGTCCAGTCAAACCAAGTTGGCAACTTGAACTAATATAGCCAATTGCCCATTTATTCAATGATGATGTAATTTGATGATGAGTGGATGCCTGTAGTTATTCTCTGTGTCTAATGCTTTCGAAACCAGAGCACTATCTCAACATTTACTACTATTATATGTTAACTTGTATGTGGTTCTCTAGTTTCTATCACACCATCTGATCTATTCCATATGACTTCAAATTAGATGGTCTAGCTGAATTCTGATTGGGAATGGATTGTGAAACGAACAGAGCTGCACATGAATCTTTTAGAGCCTTTCATTGCCTTTAGGGGGGGTTTTGCTCAATATTTTGAGTTGCAAGGACTCTATGGTGCAACATCTTTTGCAGTCTATCTCCACCCTTCGAAAGGTATAATTTAAATTGACTAGTTTCACTTGGTAAGTCATTGCAATTCTTTGTCTTATTTCTATTACATGCCTTTCTACTAGAGGTGAGTGGTTCCTGGTTCCGGTTCGGTTCCTTTTGGAACGTGGAACCTACTCTCGGGTATAGGTTCCTCATTTTTTGGAACTTGGAATCTACCCGTCAGAACCAAAAACCTGGAACCTACCCCACACAGGTTGGAACCTGGAACCAACCCTGGAACTTGGAATCTACCCAGTCACAAGTTCCAAGGTTGGTTCCAGGGTCGGTTCTAGGTTCTAACTCGTGACGGGGTGGGTTCCAGTTTCTTGGTTCTAACAGGTAGATTTCAGGTTCCAAAAAATGAGGAACTTGTACCCTAGGGTAGGTTCCAGGTTCTAGACGGAACCGAACCGAAACCGGGAACCGCTCACCCCTAAATCTACTTCTACATGTAAGATGTAAGAATATTGTCAAATATGAATGAAAATTTGTTTTTCATCTAATAATGATCTAGAAGAAGATGGTGTTATTCATTTTGGAAGTGAGGTAGGTCATGTGCGATATGTCATTAGTTAATACACTTTGGAGGCATTGCGATGATCAATGTTCTTTGGATATTCTATTTTTAACTTAAGATATAGTGATGACGCAGAAATGCCATGCATCACTATTTTGTCCATCGCTTCCATACGTTTAATCCATCTAGTCCTTTAATATTGTTGGCCACTTTATGTTTGAAGCCTCCAAAGCACATTCATGTCTGGGACTTCTTGCCTCGCCAACTTGTCTAACAGTAAGAGGACTTAGGTTGAATGCTTAGTAAGCAGTAGAGACCTTTCAAAGTAAATAAAGAGTAATATTTTCAGCATGGAAACTGAAACGGAGGATTTATTCTCAAGACTATTTCTCCGATCCAAAATCTTTGGTCGATGGTCTCCACCAACATGGGTTCAAAGCCATCTAGATACTCGATCCTAGTTTTAAATGTGAAGAGGGGCCTTATGTCTACGACAATGGTTGCAAAAGTGATGTCTGCAACAAAGCAGCAGATGGAACTTGTTAAAGCTCATAAAGCAACAATCAAAACAGAAAAATTTCTGTTGTTTGAGAGAGAGAAAAGATTTAAAAAAAAAAACAGAGCATAGCACTTCATACATCTTGTGCCAAGGAAAAAACTGTCGAGTACAACAACTAAATACAAAGTAGAAACTGCTCACATACGTGCAACACATAACTGCACACAAACGTGCTATTAACTTCCTAGAAAATAGCAAAAACACTAACTGCATAAGTTAATTTACTTGGCTGTTTTTTTTATTAAAAAAAACAGAGGAAAACAGAGGAAAACAGAGGAAATATGACTGAAAACAGCAGCTGAGATAATTCCAACAAACTCCTCCTTGGATCAGTTGCTGCTGCAGATTCCTAATTTCTCTCTTAACAGCTCAAATCTTCCAGCCTAAAGTAGTTTTGTGAATATATCTGCAAGCTGATCTTCAGATCTGCAATAGACCAACTTAACTTCACCACTTTGTTGCACCTCACGCAGAAAGAAAATTTTGACTTTGAAATGCTTGGTTTTGCCATGGAAAACTGGATTCTGTGATATTGCTAAAGCAGCCTGATTATCCACATTAACTTCAATGCAATCACTAGAATTCAACCATAGATCCTTCATTATTTTCTTCAGCCATAAAGCTTGATTTGCAGCTGCAGTAGCTGCTATAAACTCAACCTCTGCAGTGGACTCGAGCTACAATCTCTTGCTTTTTATAACACCGGGAGAAACAAGCGAGAACTAAAACTGAAACAATATCCAGACGTACTCTTCATGTCATCTACTAAACCAGCCCAGTCACTATCAGAAAATCCTTGCAAATTAAACTTCTGACATTTCTTAAACTTCACACCAAAGAACAATGTTCCTTTGAGATATCTCAAGACCCTTTTTGCTGCAACCAAATGTAACTGACTAGGACTACTCATAAACCTGGATAAAACACTCACAACAAATAGAATATCTGGTCCGGTTGCTTTGTAAGATACATGAGACACCCAATCGAGACTTCTATACATAGAAGCATCTACTGCTCTGTTCCATCATTCTTCTGCAGCTTCTCTTTAGCAGCCATAGGAGTGCTTACACTTCGACAATCTTCCATCTGAAACTTCTTTAGAATTTCCTTCATGTATTTTTTCTGACAGATGAAGATCTCATATGAAGCTTGTTTGACTTCTAGACCCAAAAAAATAAGCCATCTTTCCCAAGTCTGACATCTCAAAACCTGCAAATAGATCTTGCTTCACCTTCTCTATCAATTCCATATCATTCCCTGTCACTAATAGATCATCTACATAAAGTGACAGAATTACAACACTGTGATTCACCTTCTTGACATAAAGAGTGAACTCACTTAAGCTTTTTACAAAGCCAAAATCTTGCAAATATCGATCTATCTTCCCATACCAAGCTCTTGGAGCCTCGCTTCATCCATATAGAGCTTTCCTCAACTCCGTATACGCTCTCTTCTTGGCCTTTGATACTGAAGCCTTCAGGTTGTTCAACAAAAATCTCCTCCTCAAGCTCTCCATTCAGGAATGCGGACTTGACATCTAACTGAAATATAGGCCACCCCTTCTCTACTGCAATAGCTAACAGTAGCCTTATTGTATCAAGTCGTGCAACAGGAGCAAATGTTTCAGAATAGTCTACTCCCATATTTGTGCATAGCCTTTCACCACCAGTCTAGCTTTGTGTTTATTGACAGAACCATCAGGATTAAGTTTTGTTCTAAACACTCACTTAACCCCAATCACATTCTTATCAAATGGTCTGTCAACAAGCTCCCATGTGTGGTTTTTCTGGATCATTGCAATCTCCTCATGCATTGCTGCAATCCACCTCTGATCCTCCTTAGCTTCCACAAAGTTAGATGGTTCGAGCATTGCCACATTGCTTCTTTCATAGATTTCAGCAAGTGACCTTATGCCTCTCACTGGTAAATCATCCATACTGTCTTCCAATCCATCTATAACTTCATCAACCTCTACATCTGTTGCAGGTTGTTTTTTGAACTGCTGCTATTCTGCACTCTTTCCTTCCATCCAATTCCACTCATCTTCCTCTAGAAAAACAACATCTCTGCTTACAGTCACCTTCCCTGTCATAGGGTGAAAAATTCTGTAAGCCTTTGATTGGAGACTTACCCGATGAAGATTCCAAGCTCTGCTTTCTTATCTAGCTTGTCCCTCTTGACCTCAGGAACATGAGTGTAACACAAACACCCAAAAACCTTCAAATTTTTCACAGAAGGTTTAACACCATACCAGACTTCAAAATGTGCTGACCTCTCTAAGGCTTTTGTGGGCAATCTGTTCAACAGGAACATTGCAGTATTAGCTGCTTCAGCCCAGAACTTCTTAGGTAACTTCTTCTCCCGCATCATACATCTAACCATCTCCATAATGCTTCGTTTTCCTCTCACACCGACCCCATTCTCGTTGAGGTGAATAAGGAGCAAAGAACCGCTGCACAATTCCCGCTTGCTCACAATTCAACTTAAACTTGTGAGCGGTATACTGAACCATTATCAGACCTGAGCATTTTAATTTTCTTCCCACTCTGATTCTCAACTAAGGCTTTAAACTTCACAAACATATCAGCAACTTCAGACTTGGCTTGCAGAAAATAAATCCAACTCATCCTAGTCATATCATTAGTGAAGGTAATGAAATACCTGCTACCATTGAGAGAAGACTCAGACATAGGTCCACATAGATCTGTGTAGACTAATTGCAGCTTCCCACATGCTCTCCAGCCTCCTCCTTTAAAAGGAAATCTGGCTTGCTTGCCAAGAAGACAAGTTTTGCACTGTGGAAATTCCTCCTCCAAACTTGGCAAGTCATCTGCCAAGCTATTTCTCTGCATAAACAACATGCTCTTCCTGTGACCATGCCCAAGTCTTTTATGCCATAACTCTGCATTTTCTTCTTTGCACTTTAAAGCCATTTGTTGAATCTCCTGTGGCTTGAACATGAAACTCTTGTCCCTCATTGGGATTCTTAGCACTTCTTTGCTATCTGCATTATTAATAAGACATTCCTTCCCTTCGAACTTCACTTTATAGCCCTTCTCAACTAATTGACCAACACTTAACAGATTCTGGTCAATGTTTGGCACAAAAAGAACATCACTGATCAGCTTCACCTCCTGATTTCCTTCAATAGCCATTGTACCCTTCCCTTACACTTCAATATATTGTCCGTTGCCAATTCTGACTCTGGACCTAACTGACCTGTCTAGACTCCTAAACAGCTTCGAATTGCCGGTCATATGATTGGTACAGCCACTATCCACCAGCCATGCATCATTCCCAACAAAAGATTCAGAAAAAAAAAAAGCTACAAACAAGTGCTCTACCTCAGTTTCATTCATTGCTACCTGTGCTTTTCCTGCTTGCTATTAATTTTTTTTCTTTACAGATGGCTTCCATGTGACTTAACTTGTGACATCTTCTGCATCTAGCATCAGGCTTTCTCCAACATCTAAAAACTGATGATTAATTCCACCACGGTATTGACAAGGCTTTTTGTTCATCTTCCATTTGCTAGACCCACCAGAATTTCCTTCTTTTGCTACAAACTTGGAGTCACCAGCATTTTCTCTGGACTGAATCCATTTCTTCCATTTGCCTCCATCATTTGACTTCACTTTAGCTTGCAGTGCACCCTCTACAAACTCTTCTCTTCTCATCAATCTTATGTGCTCTTGTGCCTGCAGAGCATTTAACAATTCTGCAAGCTTTATATCAGCTAAGTCTCTTGTATTTTCCAGAGAAGCTATGGTGGTTTCGAACTTCTCTGGAAGAGACACCTGGATCTTCTAAACAAGCCTTTCATCCTTCAAGTCAGTCCCTAAAACTCTGATTTTTCAGCTATCCCAACCAACTTATCGAGTACTCCTTCACCGACTCGAATCCTTCATCTGCTGTCTCTCAAACTCCGTCAAGAGATTCAACACCTTCATGCCTCTTATCTTCTCATCTCCCTCGTATTCATCCTTCAAGAAATCCCATATTGCCTTTGTAGAATCACATCTCATGATCCTTGTGAAGATAGTGGGTGAAATAAGCAAAGATACGAGCAAGACTTTGCCTTAGCCTTCTTTGTGATTCTCTATTTATGGTACTTTATCTGATTCAAGGTTGGATTGTCTGGAAGTGGAGCAACCTCATAATCATTCTCCACAGCCTCCCATAAATCATGACCCTCCAAGAATGCCGTCATCTTGACAGCCCAAGCCTGATAATTTTCCCCGGTAAAGACCGGAGCAGCCATTACGAGAGAATCCACTCGATCCTGCCTCCATCAGCTTTTTCTTTGCAGATTGGAAGCAATTTTCACTCACTTACCCTCACTTCACAGTCCCTTAAGATCCCACAAAAGCTCTGATACCAATGTTAAAGCTCATAAAGCAACAATCAAAACAGAAAAATTTCTGTTGTTTGAGAGAGAGAAAAGATTAAAAAAAAAAAAAAAAAACAGAGCATAGCACTTCATACATCTTGTGCCAAGGAAAAAACTGTCGAGTACAACAACTAAATACAAAGTAGAAACTACTCACATACGTGCAACACATAACTACACGCAAACGTGCTATTAACTTCCTAGAAAATAGCAAAAACACTAACTGCATAACTTAATTTACTTGGCTGTTTTTTTTATAAAAAAAAAAAAAACAGAGGAAATATGACTGAAAACAGCAGCTGAGATAATTCCAACAGAACTCTATTTGTTGGTACTTCGTTGTCTTTCACTGTGGTTTTGGCTAATTTTTGTCGTTGTCTATCTGGTTTTGCTTTTTACTTTTCGTCTTTTGCTTTTTTGTAGCATTTGAAATTTGATTAACCCTTAAAACCTTTCGAATGTTGACATGCTGAGTCATTTGGATTTAGCTGAAAATAAGTCCACATGTATGTAAATGCTAAGTAATTTTTTGCTTGTCAGGGGAGGTGTGGCCCGATCCTTGTGTATTCCCTAAATTTACACAGTCAAGAGTCCATCGCTGGTGGGCTCAGTTAGTTCAAAATTTCATTTCTAATGGAGTCGATGGTATATGAAACGATATGTACGAACCATCTTTTCATTAAGGTAATTAGTGCTTTTAGTTGTTGTCATTTTCTTTTGTTGGACTATGGCTTACAACTTCTCTCATTCTATGACGAAGACCATGCCCGAGAGCAACATTCATAAGGGACATGATGAACTTGGAGGTCTCCGTAATCACTCACACTATCATAATGTAAGTTTTCCAGCCTTTTGCTATTTGTAGCTCGTGTTTCACATTTTAGAGTTATATTGAAATAGATAGTAAGTAATTTTATAATGTATCCACCATGATTTTACTAGAAAAGTGTTTTTTTTTTTTTTTTGGGGGGCGGGGTGGGGGTGGGGAGGAGTCCACTTGAAGAATGAGTTGTTGATTCGGGGTCAAGTGCTAAATGTTTTCTACTCAATATAGTTGGATAAAAGACATAACTTCCGGTTTTCCACATTCTTAGCACAAGTAATATCATGCTTCAACTTTTGATTACTTCATCATAGCTGTACTCTTTGTTTGAGTATCTTCTTTGAAAAATTTCCATTGTGCACTCTAAGAGCCTTTTCTCCTGCAACCCTAACATTCTCTTCCATGTGTACAATCACAATCAAACCATTAATTTAAGAAAACTGAGACTGAGCTAGTGGAAGAAGAGTTCTTTCTTTGTAAAGCATTAGTAAAATCCCCATCTTAAGATCAGGCAGGAGGTTTATTACTAATCATTTGGTACTTTCATCATTTATAAGTGTTGCTTGCGTCCTTCTTCACATAGACATGCGACTAGAATGTCCTTACGTGAAAGTTTATGAGCTTGATGCTTGATGTTCCTCGAGAAAAGTGACTGGACACATAGATTTCGCCAAGCCTTTATCTCTTTTGGCAGCTTCCATGATCAATGGTACATGATCCAACATATCTTGGATGAGATTGTTTGACAATGTTGCAC
Source organism: Eucalyptus microcorys (assembly GCA_014182515.1). Taxonomy (NCBI): domain Eukaryota; kingdom Viridiplantae; phylum Streptophyta; class Magnoliopsida; order Myrtales; family Myrtaceae; genus Eucalyptus; species Eucalyptus microcorys. The sequence continues at coordinate 1,353,347 of CM024563.1, forward strand.
TTGAGATATGGTAGGCAATTGACAGAAACAAGTCCAACACGTGTATAGCTTTCATTGCAAATGTGTAGATAGGCACATAATGTAACGTCACGGTCTGCCACATACAAACGCAAGTTATTAATCTTTTAACTCATAGCACAAGCAGAAGCCAAAAGTATAAAATCAAACAGACAATACAATAATGGATGGATGTCATAAAGGAACAAACATCATAGCTTTCATTTCTTTATCTTATTTATGAACCTGAGTGATTTCATCGGGGCTATAACTGGGAGGTCAACAAAAAGGTATGCTACTCCTGTCAGACTATCTACACTGTCATCCAAAATGCCCACCATTGTTGGTCATCATCAATCACCCAATCACCCACCTGCACGGTTTCACCCAAAAGTGCGTGAAAGCATTCGAGAGAACTTTACGGAACAAAAAATTAAAGTCAACCACATGATAAACATGGTGCATTTGGTGCACATCCACCTCCTTAAAGATTTGCTATCTATGAGGATTATAGTTACCATGACATGAGAACAAACTATATTGCAACTGGTAAACAATTTATATTTTCATGGATATTTGGAAGCCAATACGGTTGTACCCGCTCTTTCGGCCAAGTCTTCCAAATATACTTCTGCCGGTGGACTTATTATTGTTTAAAATGCCGTTGTAGCTAGTATGACCGTGATGACCATGAAGATATTTTGTGTACCTTTCTCCCATGATTTCCTTGCTTCCTCACTCTCATTTGGTTGAATTACGCACAACAGACAGGAATTTCTTTTGGTGGTGGCCATGCCTTGGTGAACAAAAATGTTACATTTTCTGGAGTGAAAGAGGAGAGAGTGATTTGGTGAAAGAGAAATGACCCCTCTTGAGAAATTTATCTGGGCGAGGAATCGCTAATTTAGGAAAGTATCTATAGTCTGCCTATTTATTATCGATTGTCGTTGATTTGTTGCTTTGTATTTTACCTACGCCTCTCGTTCTTTTGGGAAGGGATGTGGTTGTTGATTCGTCGTTTCATAAATCCTTAACACCTCATTTTTTGTCAACATATGGTCCAAGAATATCACTTTGAGGTCGTGAGTGAAGGGCCTCCTTTGGTAGCTGCCGCGCCTGGGCCCCGGTTGCTAGCCCTCACCAACGCGTTATTCAAGCTTTTCCTTGCCTGTGATATTTTTGGAACAAAAGGTAACAAAAGCGTGAGGTATAGAGGGATTTATGAAGTGAAGAATCAACCATCACATCCCATCCCAAAAGATTGAGAGGCGTAGAGTAAAATATGAAGCAACTAATTGACAACTAGCAATAATAAAAAGGACATGGACCTGAGCAGGTCCTTAAAAGGCTCACGGAGGAAACAAGCAGGAAAACCACCCTAGGGTGAGGGATCCCGTGCTGTCCTCCTATTCCCTCTCTGTCGGAAAGATAAAGATAGATAGGGAATTAGGAGGTCTCGCGGTGGTAAAGGTAGACACCATGTCAGAACTTCGGTTTTGGCTACTACTAGGTAGGCAAGTATAGTAGCCTCCCGTGCCTGGAGTGAGTGAGGTATAGAGGGATTTATGAATCCCATCTCAAAAGATCGAGAGGCGTAGAGTAAAATATGAAGCAACTAATTAACAACTACCAATAATAAAAAGGACAAACGATAGATCTTTCCCAAATTAGAGATACCCCCCTCTAAATTCCTCCAAAGGGTTCATTCCTCTTTCACCAAATCACTCTCTTTTTCACCCTTATACATGTAACACTTTTATTCACCAAGACATGGCCACCGCCGTGAAGGATTCCCATCTCCCATGTGTAATTCAATCGAACAACAGGAAGGAAGAAAAAAAATCATCGAAAAAAGGTAAGTAAAAAATCATCATGGTTATCACAATCCTACTCGCAACAATGGCATTTCAAGCGGCAATAAGTCCATTGGGAGAAGTGTATGTGGAAGACTTGGCCTAAAGAGGAGGTACAATTGTATTGGAGAAAATATTGGCTGCCCCTCGTGCGCCAGCGAGGCAACTAAGAAGGTGGTAGGAAGACGACACGTGTCCTCTCGTGGGACCCACACTATGGACAAACTGAGGAGAAAATTAGGCGCTATTTTGAAAAAAATTTCAGACTGACTGAGGATTTCTTCTTTTGTGAGTCTCTTTCTTGCGCCTCTCTCTCTATCCTCCCTCTCTCTCTCTGACAAATAGGACGCGGCCTCCCTGTCTCTTTGTGCCCTCCCTCTTTCCAACCGGTGAACCACTGCCAGCAACCGGCGAACCACTGCACGGGATCGGCAAGAGGATCGCGACATCGATGAACCATTGCATGGGACTGGCAAACCACCGTGCTGCTCCTCCAGCTCCGGTTCCGGTTCTGGCCTCGACTCATCCGTCCTTTACTCAAATCAACAAAATAACAGAAGGACACGTCTCATTAGTTTTGATGTTTTTCCTGTTTAGGGATTGTTGGGGGAGTATGTGGTGGAAGAGAGAGTTGCAGTTTCTATCGAAGACTATAAATTCATGAAATGGAAAAATGGAGGGAACTTCAAGAGAAAAAAGAAGAAGACAACAATATGGCCGGTCCAGGTGTAGGCACGCAACTAAAAATGAAAGCTCGATGAACGCGATCATGGTTACAGCGATCCTGTTGGCAACCATCGTGTTTCAAGCAGCCCTCTCTCCACCGAGTGGAGTCTGGCAAGACTTCACCGCAAGAGCACATTACGCAATTGGCTCGGCCATTATGGCGTCGAAATTTCTTAAGGCATACAAATTCTTTGTATATTGTAATACGGTGACTTTCCTGCTGTCACTAAGTGTCATTTTATTATTACTGAGCCGAATGTCAAGGCGTTAGACTATTTTTAGTAAGGTGACAATGGTCGCCACTTGGATGGCAACCATGTTCGCAGGACTATTGTTTGTAATTCCTATCGTCATTCTGAACGAAGACACTGAAAAGAACCCAACGTATGCAAAGGTTGGAATCCTAGTCTTCCTCTAGGTTATCGAGGAAAGCCACGACACTAGCGGCAGGGCCATCAATGTTGCTGTGTACGAGAACGTGCCGATGGAGGCCAGCGGCTCCAACGTCCCGCCGGTGATCACATTCAAGGAGATCGACTTGGGGGAGGCGCTGAATTTGAACATCATGCATTATAAGTATGCAAAGCTGATGCTCGTACAGCATCACGCGATCCCGATAGCCATCAACGGCCTGACCTCATAGGAGACGTTGGAGCTGCTGGCCTCCACCAGCACGTTCTCGTACACGGCACCATTGATGGCCCTACCGCTAGTGTCGTGGCTTCCCTCGATAACCTAGAGGAAGACTACGATCCCAGTCTTTGCATACGTTGGGTTCTTTTCAGTGTCTTTGTTTAGAATGACGACAGGCATCACAAACGATAGTCCTACCAACATGGTTGCCATCTAGGTGGCGACCATCGTCACCTTACTGAAGACAGTCTGGTGCGTTGACATCCGACTCAATAATAATAAAATGACACTAGTGACAGGAGGAAAGTCACCGTATTACAGTATACGAAGAATTTGTATGCCTTAGGAAATTTCAATGCCATAATGGGCGAGCCAATTGCGTAACGTGCTCTTGCGGTGGAGTCTTGCCAGACTCCACCCGACGGAGAGAGGGCTGCTTGAAACGCGATGGTTGCCAGCAGGATCGCTGTAACCATGATCGCATTCATCGAGCTTTCATTTTTAGTTGTGTGCCTACACCTGGACCGACCATATTGTTGTCTTCTTTCTTTTTTTTTCTCTTGAAGTTCCCTCTATTTTGCCATTTCATGAATTATAGTCTTCGATAGAAACTACAACTCTCTCTTCCACCGTATACTCCCCCGAAAATCCCTAAATAGGAAAAACAACAAAACTAATGAGACTTGTCCTTCCGTTAGTCGAACCTCGACTAAATGACCATTGGTGATCCTCAAATCGACAACTTCTTCCTCTGTTGTTCCTAGGCGTAATCTGAAGCTGATCCAAGCCCTAGTGTCACGACCAATTTTTCGGGTATGAACCACCTAAGGTTTGGCTAATGGATTGTTAAGCTTAGACTTAACTCGGGCTCTCTCAAGCTCATACCAATCCGCGACTTAAGTTCAAATTTCTTAATATGCAAATGGATTTTATCTAGGAGTCGCTACTAATATATTTTTTAGTGGGTCGATTAGAAACCCAAGTAAAGTAACGAGAGTTTTACTTTACTCCTACGAACCAGAGACTCTAGGTACGAGAACTTGGTTACACTAGATTTCTCTAATGCCATTTCGGTACCATTTTTTTATTTTCAAAAATGCTTTTGCAAGCAGCTTAAATTGATTTTAGATCTATTTTTCTAACATGTAAGGCGATCATGCGGGTGCGCAAACCATCAATTTAACACCTAGATAAAGCGATGAATAAATTGCAAGACTTACCTCAAAACAACGAAAGTATCTACAATGTTAAATCAGAATTCACATCAATAACCCTAGATATGATTTCTAATTAACACACAATTTCTTTTTTGTTTTCACTTAATTAATGAGAATTACACTTTTATGCAATGCAATATAACTAAATGGCCTAATTCTAATGACAGGCAATTCTAATTAAATGGACCTAACAACAATCACTAAATGACATGCATTTCATGAATCTAATCCTATATGACATACACATGACATTTTTTATTTTTTTCTAAATGAGCATGCGATCTATCCTAATATGCACCGACGTGCAAAAAATGCCCTAATTCTATTTTTTTTTTCTTTTTCTTTTATGAAATTCGGAATTAAAATTGCCAAATAATTAAACGTGCAATTAAAATTTAAAACTAACATCCTAAAGGAATGCATTTTTTTTTTTTAACAAATTCAAAATAAAATCTCTATTCTAAATATGCAAGATAACATGAAATATTATAAAACCAACCTAATTCTAATTCAAATATTTTTTTTGGATTTTTCCTTTTATAAAAGTAAAATTGATTCAACCAACATGACGGCAAATCAGATAAAGTAGGATTGATATCCACAAATTGGCAAACCATATCTCGCACATGAGATCAGGTTGGCCAATTTTTAAATAAATCGCGAATCGAATCTCGAGTGTGAGATCGGATTGACGATTTTATAAGCGATTGCGGGTCGGATTTCGAGCGCGGAAATCGGACTGTCAATCGCAAATTTCACAGGCTATTCCATGTCGAACATCTCATCATACATTGGTGATTATTTCAAATAAAGAAACAAAATGAATAATAAAAACTAAATAAATAAATAAAAATAAAATAAAATAAGCAATCTACCTAATTAGGGTTTTGGCCTCCTAAACTAAGGTTAGCCGGCGGCTAGATGGGTCGCCGTTCGAAGCTTCGGCGAGGGCGGCGGGTGGACCGACACCGACAGCAGCAACATTGACCAGCGGGCAGGGGGCCGCTGTCCGGCGTTTGGGAGCAAGCTACAATTGGTTCATCGCTCGGACGTGCATCGGGTCGCCAGGAGTAGCAAAGCGTCGGACCTCGACGACCGGTCCTGGGTTGCGAGCAGAGGAGCGGAGTAGGGCTGTCAAGCGCGGCCATCGTTGCTGGGCTTCAAGGATTCAACCAGGAGTCGGTGCTGCTCGCGAAAGGCATCGATGAAGCAGGAGCAGAAACGGCGTTGCAGATCGGACAGGGGCTGCAACGTCGGGTGGCTACAGGCAAGGGGCGTCGGGTCGCTGGTGTTGCGATCTACAGCGGTGACGTAGATCTCAAAGAGGGGGGGCACTACTGAGCGTCGATCGAAGGCGGAGGCTGGCGTCGGGGTTGGTAGCAGATTTTGGCGTCACAGGTCAGTGGAGGCTTCATGGGCGTCGGTCTGCTAGCGTCAGTGACAGATCTACACGCGGCTGGGAGCGGAGCAAGGGCTTGGCGGACATGCGATGGTAGCGCGCGCTCACAGATACTGGGAAGACTGCTGCAGCGGCGGCGACAGGGCTTGCAGGTGCTGCGCAGCGAGGGCTTGTGGGAGGAGAGGCGGTATAGCGGCGAATGGAAGTGTTGATTGCTACAAGTGCTTGTGGACAGAGGCCGTCGATAGGTGTGGACGCCCGCTCGAAGAAGACCCTGTTTGTTTGCCTTTTCTTCTTTTTTTTTTACTTTTTCTCTCACCTCACATCTCTCTCACGTCCCCTCTCTCTGTCTCTTCTTCTTTCTTTCTACAAAAGCAAGAGAAAAGGCTTCTGTTGTTGAATTTTCCCCTTCAATGCTTTTTCTTCCTTCTTTTTTTTTTTGTGATGTTTTTCTCTTGACCCTCAAAGAACCGAAGGAAAACCCCTCTCTCACATTTTCTCTCTAAAAAAATTTTCCCCAACGTGGCCAAATGTCTCAATTACGTGGCCCCCCTAAACCCTACGTGTTTAACCTATTTATAGGCCATAAGTTAGGGTTTTAATTTTCCAAATCCATATCCACAAAGATTTCTTTTCCAAATGCAATTTTTCTTTTTTGAAAGCAATATTTTTTGTCACATCTGCCCTATCTAAAAAAATTCCATCATATCCCAAAAAGATTTTAAATTTCTATTTTTCACGAGATAATCTTCGATCATAAAAAGAAACGGGCTTTAATTCCAACCCATCTGCCACCGGTCCAATGCACAAAATGTAAATTAAAAACAAATGCATCTAAATTTATATGCTATGCAATTAATATTTTTTTTTAAGGATAAAATTAACCCATAATTTTCTATGCAATAAATAAATGACTGAATCGCCAAAATTTAGGTGTCAATAGCTGCCCCTCTTTGAAGGTGAGCTCGAAGAGGTTGCCTTCAAAGACAAATTGAAACCTAAATTTTGATCATGCATATTCATTGAATGATTTTTGTTGGAAAATGAATTCTCTTTTAAAATGCAATTTATATGATACATGGAAATGCTAATGCTAATGCAAATGCATGATGTGAAAGGAAAGAACGTACCTACAATTACTTACAACTCAATGCGGTAAAGCATCTTGAGGTACATGATAAGTCCCCATTTACTCTATAAGTACCTAACTCTCACTCGGTTCCTTGAACAAGTATAACAGGTAATAGATTGAGACATTGAGATTGAGAAGAACATTCACATCCAAAGTGAAATGTTCAAAGAATTGAGACATCCAGATCCAGACTGAGATGTCAAGATTTTTGAACTCGAAATACCTAGATCCAAACTAAGGTATAACGAGAATGATCGAAAAACATTCACATCCAAAGTGAAATGTACAACAAAAAGAATTAAGACATCTAGATCCAAACTGAGATGTCAAGAGTTTTGAATTCGAAATACCTAGTTCTAGACTAAGGTATAATGAGAAAGGTTGAAAAAACATTCACATCCAGAGTGAAATATTTAGACGAAAATAATTAAGACATCCATATCCAGACTGAGATGTCGAAATTTTGGAACTCGAAATACCTAAATCCAGATTAGGTATAACGAGAATGATTGAAAAACATTCACATCCAGAGTGAAATGTTCAGCGAAAATAATCAAGACATCCGGGTTCAAACTAAGATGTCATGATTTCTTGAAGCTCGAGATACCTAGATCCAAACTAAGGTATAACGAGAAAGATCAAAGAACATTCACATCTTGAGTGATATGTTCAACAAAAAGAATTGAGACATCTAAGTCTAGACTGAGCTGTCAAAGGAACCAACCTGGAATATCTTACCTTCAAAGAGGGTAGAGTGATTCAAGATAGGTGGTGTTACATGTCCAAACTCGTACCATTCTATGATCGTCCAGAATAGTAACATGACTTTACAAAGAGACTACTTTCTAAGGACTCATACCATTCTATGGTCGCCCAGTATGACAGTGTTTGGTTGTGTCTAGGACTCGTACCATTCTACGGTCGCCTGAATAGGGAAATAGGTGTTGTTTAGGACCCGTACCATTCTACGATCGCCTAAGCGGAGATTCAATTTCCACGACTCATACCATTCTACGGTCGCCTGAATAAGGAATAGGTGTTGTCGAGTACTCGTACCATTCTACGATCGCCTTAACGAAGAAAATTGTTTTTCCAGGACCCGTACCATTCTATGGTCGCCTAAATGGGGAAAATAGGTGTTGTCTAGGACCCGTACCATTCTACGATCGCTTGAATAAGGAATATGTGTTGTCGAGGACCGTACCATTCTACGGTCGCCTGTTAGAGTAATAAATATTGTTTATGACCCGTACCATTCTACGGTCGCCTAAACTGAGGTTTTGCTTGGCTAGGACTCAAACCATTCTTTGGTCGTCCAGCATTGCAATATAGATCATATGACCAGGACCTGAACCTTTCTTCGGTCGCCTTAATCAGACTGAATCTAGAGAAAAATCTTTGGGGGACAACTCAATCGAGTGTCGATGTAAAGGACTCTAGGCTACAAAAGCACGCTAGGTCAATATAAAAGGACACCGGGCTACAAAAACACACCGGGTCAATGAAAAGGACTTTGGGTTACAAAAGCACGCCAGATCAATATAAAAGGACAGCTTGACCGAGTCAAGTGTCAATGCACTTGAGAGAGAATACCTGCATAATGACAAGTGTGTTGGCAAAGATATACTTACTTGGTGATATCTCTAATTTTTGGGGGATATGTCTTTTAGAATTTAGATATCCCGTGGAGGTTTCTCATCTTATGGTAGAAATAAATTTTGAGAACATCAAGGATGTACCTTGAATGTTTGTGAATGTTTCTCATCTCCTAATATCATGAGGCATTCTGAAAGGAACCCGAATGTCAGGAGCTCTTGGGTTCTTGAGAAAACATTACTTGTCAGACATGCTTTAGTGTAAAAATGCATTTATCAAAGAAATAAGCAATTAAGGCTATTCTGGAATGCACACTTCAAAATCCATTAAAGTCTGAAGACCACCAGACTCTTGCATCAAAGTCTGAAGACCACTAGACTCAAGATCTAAATTCTGCTCTCATTGACAATTTCTAGACCGACAAAGAAAACTTATCCAGATGCGAGTATTTCTTTAAGGTTTTAATTCGAGCAGCTAAAGAAGTTTTCACGGCTGGAGATAGCATCTCAAGATCTATTATTCGTTTTGAAATTAATTCGAATAATTTGAATCCGTTGATTAGCGAAGTATACTTGGAAGTTTCTACTTATGGAAACCTAGATCCTTATTGTATGGGCAAGCAGGATTGGTGAGCTATCATCATATTCTTTAAGTAACTCGAGATCTCCCTAATTGATTCTGTCCAACGGGTAGATTGGAAGAACTCCTTTGAAAGGTGCCAATAGTTATGAAGGTATGGAGGAGTATATAAGGAAGACGCTTTAGTTATTCGAGTGTGTGTGCGATAGATAAATTCCAAAGTCTGAAGCTCCTTGTTCTTTGCTTATTCAATTGTTGAGCGTAAATTTGTACTCAAAAGAGAGTTTAGATATTTGTGAAGCTTTGAGGAAGTGTAGTAAAGTTTCTACATTATGGAATCAAGGACGTAATACTATAACGACTCTTTTTATTCATAGTGAAATCCAGCCGGTGGGCTGTCAGTGCGGGAGAGTGGACGTAGGCTTGGATTAAGCCGAAGCATTACAAACCTTGTATTCTTATTCTCTGCCCCGAACTCCTTTATTTTGTTCGTAACTCTATTTAATTGTTAGAGACTAATTTCCTCTGCAAAGTCTATTGTCAACCAGACTCAGGTTAAAAGTAAAGTTTTTTTTTTGGTAAAGAGGTTAAAAGTAAAGTTTTACACTATATTTTGCAAAATTTATTTTCACACCTATTCACCCCCCTCTAGGTGCTCGTACTAGCTCTTTCACAAGAAACTAATAAAATTTTGAAAACTAATAATACATGCCTTAAGGTAATCTAGAATGCGAAAACTAAATCTTTTTTATTTTTGGAAAAAACAAGTTCCAAATCCGTCAGCTCTCACTGGGAGTGTAGTGTGACTTATTCCCACTAGGAGTCAAGGGTTGTCAGCTGTCAGGTCTCACCGATCACCAATGCTTGGCTCCGTCACGAGTTCCTATCTAATCCCCGCTTTACTATTCCAAATAAACCCCTCCCGCTACTTGCAGTGCCATCATCGCATGTAGGACCATGACAACCATGACGATTTGCTACATGCCTTTCTCATGATTTCCTTTCTTCCTCCCTTTTATTTGGTCAAATTACACGCCACGAACAAGAATTCTTGGTAGTGATCATGCCTCGGCGAATAAAAGTGTTACGTATTTTCGGGTGATATAGAAGAGAGATTAAATTGATAAAGAGGAACAACGCCACTCGGGGAATATATGATGGCAAGTAAGATTGTGACAAACACCACTGAATCATTTTACCATGTAGTGCCAATATGTATGTTGGTAGTCTATAAAACGCCATCGTAAAAATTATAGCAACCTCGATTATTAATGTAGTATATGTGCATATCCACCACGTTAATGACATATCGTTAATGAGAATCAAAATTATGCTAAGCGATGATAGGAAACATATGGTGTTGCAAGCGAAAAAAAAAAATTATTCTAGTCAGTAGACTTGTAAGCCATTATGGAGGCACCTGCCATATAATTGTTTTCGGCCACGGAGTCCTCCTACCATTCACTTTCATGTGGACTCATTGCCACTTGAAAGGCCATATTTTGGCTGTCCCCGCTCTTTCGGTCGAGTAAAGCCAAGGGCAATGAAGAATAAAGAAGAAGAGGTTTGCCAATATTCAGATACATTGAAATTCAATTGGAGTAAGTATGGGCAACGGATTTGGAACTTGTTTTTTCCAAAAATAAAAAAAGAGTCAATTTTCATATTCAAGATTACCTTAAGGCATGTAATACTAGTTTCTAAAATTTTATTAGTTTCTCAGAGTTCATTTTTCCTAGACATGATAAATAATAAAATCAAAACTAAAAAAATTATTAAAATATATGAAGGGTGAAAAGGTGTAGGTGCACAAACTAAAAAGAAGACCAAAAAAGAGAGCATGGGTAGGGGCATGAATCAGTGGCTAAAAAGTGAGCACAATAGTATGAAATGACCGATCCACAAATGAAACTATTCGACAGCAGCAATAGCAACAATTGAGCGATGATGTTTGGTCCTCCCTCTGGGCGCAAATGATCAGGGCCCATGTGGTGAAAAGGCCGGGTGATGGTGGGGGTGGGTGTGGGTGTGGGTGTGGTCATTACCAATATGTTGTTAACGCGGCGGATATGCACAAAATATACCATGTTATTACTTAAGGTCGCTATAATTTTTATAGTGGCAATATACAGAATACTAACATACATATTGGCACCATATGGTAAAATGAATGTGTGACGTTTGTCGCAATCTTACTCGATGCCATAAATTCCCCAAGAGGAGTCGTTCCTTTTCACCAATTCAATCTTTTTTTTTTCTTCTATCATCCTAAAAAACATAATACTTTTATTTACCGAAGCATGGCCACCGCTGAGAATTACAATTTGCCGCATGTAATTTGACCAAACAAGGAGGAGGAAGAAAGGAAATCATGAAGGAAAGGCATACAATAAACCGTCATGGTTGTTGCAATCCTACTTGCAATGATGGTGTTGCAAGTAGCATTAGGGGTTTATTCGGAACAATAGACTAAGAGTTAAATAGGAACTCATGACGAAGCGGAGCATTGACGATCGGTGAGACCCGACAGCTGATGACCCTTGACTCTTGGTGGGAATAGGCTACACTACACTTCTTGATGGTCGCTGGATGGGACCACCACCATGGTTGCCACCGCCATTGCCACCTCAACTACCACCCCTACCCCCACCACCACCGCCACCAAAACGACCACCCAACCCCCACCGCCACCCAGCCATTTCAACACATAGGCCCCGATCTTTCTCGCCTAGAAGAAGGACCACACGTCGTCGCTCAATCATTGCTATTGCTACTGTCTAAAAGTTTCATCCGTGGATCATTCATTTCATACTGCTATGCTCACTTTTTACCGGCCGATTCATGCCTTTACCCATGCCCTCTTTTTGGTCTTCTTTAGCTTGTGCACCTACGCATTTTCATCCTTCATATATTTTAATAATTTTTTTTTTTAGTTTTGATTTTAATAATACATGCGCTAAGGTAAAATCCAGAATGTGAAAGCTGAATCTTTTTTATTTTTGGAAAAAAACAACTTCCAAATCCATTGTCTATCCCTACTTCAACCGAATTTCAATGTATCTAAATATCACCAAACCTCTTCTTCTTCTTCTTCATTCTTCACCACCCTTGGCCTTACTCGGTCGAAAGAGCGGGTATAGCTGTAATATGGGTGCTCAATTGATTTCCATATATTTTGCGAAAATGAAATTTTAATTCAAAGTAAATAGGTGGAGGGAGAAATCACACTTACAATAGGTGGCAAGATTTTTTTTTTAATCACATAGATGTGCAGGTGGATTGTCCTTACATGAAAGTTTATTTGCCTAATGCTGGTCGAGAAAAGTGACCAAACACATAATTTCACCAAGTCTTTATCTCTTTTGATAGCTTTTGTAATCAATGGGACATGATCCAATAGATCTTCATGAGAAAGTTTAACACCATACCACCTGAGATATGGTAGGGAATGGATAAAAAAATAATGTAGAATAGATGAACAGCTTTCACTGCAAATGTATCAATAGGCATCTAAACCCGAAAGCTTTAGGGTTTTGCAAATGACGTTGCATGAATACATAAGATGCCTGTGACGATTTCTTTGCAAAATGAAGATTGCAGATAGCAAGCAAGATAGTTTGGTGAAATGATTTCTTTGGACTATCAACCTATACCCACCCTCTATTCTTGGGAAGGACAAAGAACTTGGACTATTCATACTTCGATATAGTCACCCCATAAGATATGTGTTGAAGCCCATCATCTACCATCCCTCATAAGTGTACTTGAGTTTGCAAGTCAATGAAAATATCATCGTCCGACAATAGGAGCAGCAAAATAGAAAACGAAACGAGATTGCTCTCACGATCAATAGTTGATAGTCTGTCACACGAGGTAATATTTCACCCTCTTCATCAAAAGATTCTATTTGTTAATTTGATTCTTAGCACAAGTTCTTCTCCTCCATCATAAAAAATCTCACACACTATATCAAAAATTTCTTCCTCATTTTTCCTCTGGCTTGCCATTAATGAGAAGAAGCCTCATTTTTGTCAATAGCTTCTCAAATTCTTCATAAAGAAGAAAGTTCTAAGTTGTTGGCATTCCTCAACAACCACTACTTCTCATTCTATTTGTGGCAGAATATTTATATCCTCGACAACGGCCTCTAGAGGGCATATAAGCACTTGAAACACTATGGAAGCCCCTTCCTCAAAGAATTGCACGTTCCTATTACATCTACGAGCATCTTCACTTCCATTATAAACCGCAACATCAATAACAGGCACCCAAAAAAAAACAAAAACTACAAATTCCATGAAAAAACTAAGGTGGAATGTGAAATGATATGAAAAGGAAGACAGTCATCACATTTGAATAATAAAACAAATGATGTGATCTTCGAAATGTGTTCTTAATCATCTACTAGAATAACATTATGGCTCTTCTTCCTATATTCAAACGGCTTATTAATGGGATATGCATGATTGTTATTTGGTAAACAACATCTTGAAAGTTTGCTACAAAGGATTGACAACTGAAAATGACTCGAATTTTTTTGAATTGGCTACAAAGAATTGTCTGCTTCATTGCATGGTCAAGTAGAGGGATTTCTAAAAATTGGCCATCACGTATAAGTTGTGAAAGAAAGACATTGTTACCTATGCAAATCAGAAGGTATCTCTTGGTGAGACCATCTCTTCTAATAAAAGCGAGGCAATGATACTTTGGCCCAGAATCCCCCCTTACAAGGGCTAAGTGTTCATTTGTAAGAAAAAACACCATTGAGAGATCCTTCCATGGTTTATCAATCGAACGCCCTTCAGATTTTACAAACTGACTTGTTTCCAATCATCTAATTTTGAGAAATTTTTCCACAAAGTTGTGCCTTTAATATGGAAAAGTTTATTCATTAAGACAAGAATCTACTTTTGGAAACTCTTCCATTTTGGAAAAATTCATGCACACAATGTAATTTCAATTCAACATCTCAAAATGTAAGGTTAACTTTGAAAAATTAATTGACAAAAATGATTTATGACCCATAATTCAAAGTTCCGACAATCCACTTGTTCTACGAGGCTAGACAAGAAATAATGGCCTATGCCACTTGTAGGAATTTTCTCAATATTGGCCTAAATCATATTGGGCGTTGAATTGATTTCCAAAGATTTTGCGAAAATAAAGTTTCAATTCAAAGTAAATAAGTAAAGAGGTAAATCATACTTACAATGGGTCACAAGATTTTTTTTTTTTCATTTTTTTAAATCACGTAGACATGTGGATGTACTTGCACGGTTTTGATGCCTAATGGGTAGGGTACTATAGGCTCAAGGTTTCCATTTCAACCTAATAGTAAGCCTTTCACCAATATCGCAAATTGCGGGTGGGTCAAACTTGTTTCTTTCGAGAAAATGTGTAGAATGGAGAAAGTTTGTCCCATTGGCGCGAACTACATATTGTCCATTCAATCCTCGACACCTCCTAAGTGTTTTAGGTTTAGGGCGCAAGCTATGTGTGCAAATATGTAGTGCTAAGGCATATGTAAAGGCAAGTACAACAATTGATACCCAAAAAATGCTTCAATTTTATTCATATAAATATTCATTCTTTACGCCAATTGTTAAACAACCATGTCAATAAACAATCCACCCCTTATAATTCCCAACCTAAACAAACATTTAACACAATGGTAGTAGACTTATCTCACCTTTGCGAATGTGCCGCCATGAAATCACATTAGTTAACAAACAATTAAGTTTGATTAGGCCTAAGTCCTTAAGTCCCCAGCAAAGTCATCAAACTATCGCGATCTATCCTCAAGAAGAGATAGGTTCAAAGATATTTGTTCATAAAACAGTATAAGTGGGCATTCCCACAACATGCGACTCGAACACATGGTCTAGTTAGTGATCCACTCTTGGCCCATCGATCATGAATGTAGGTTCTCTCAAACCCACACCTCACATGACGTTGATCTTCTTAATCTATTTGTTCAAAAGAAGTCACCACTAGTCGTTCTTGAGGGTTGGCTAAAAACATTAATTAAGATACGAGAGTGTCATCTTGATACATGCACAACAGAGATTTCAAACTTGGGGACTTGATTGCACTAATTATGCAACCAATGCGCTTTCAATACCTAAATTTGATAAGTGTTAATCAAAGTGTCAGGGTAGCTTATCGAAGATTTTAAGGTTTGTATGAAAAGAAAAATTAATATATGATAAGTATGCAATCAAGTATAATCGTAACAACAAACACAAATAACAACCTAGCATATCTAAAAAGAAAATGGCATCCAAAAAATCCTATGGTAAAGCCTTAAAGGATTATTCAATTAGGTTTCAAGTTTTTTATTAAAGGATTTTCACAAATTCTAAGAGAAAACTACTCAAACTGATTTTTAAGCTTTTCCCAAAAATTTTGAATATTTTTGAATATTTTTGAATTTTCTAAAAAAATTATGGATTTCACGAATTTTTCTAATTTTTTATGAATATTTAATTTTTCCAAATTTTTTTAATTTTTATTATTTTTAAAATATTTTTTAATCTGAAGAAGAGGACTCTGGGCCGGGTCAGAGTACCCGGCCCAAATATGTCCGACCCAGACCCTAATGGTCCGGGTAGAGTTTGAATTCAGGCTGGCCCTAGCGACCAGCCCAAACATATCAAATGGGCCCATCCGCCTCTAAGCCCGCGATCTCCAACCCCTTTTCTATTATAACCGAATTTTTATTGTTTATCTTTTATTTTTATATTTTAAAATTTCTTGCGTTTTTTTTTTCTTTTTCTTTTTCTTTTTCTGCACCTTCATCATCCCGAAGCTTGCTCGCGCCCACTTCTCTGTAACTGACCCGAACCACCTTCCGCCTCCGACGACATCTCTTGCCCCGAGTTCAGGCCCACCACCCTTCACCAGTCGTCCACACCGACCGGCGCCAAAAACTAATTGGCTGGTGATTCCTAACGTTGCCGGACTAGCTCCGGCCATGGGATTTTCACAACTATAAAGACATGTATGACAGAAACCTAATAAAAGTAGCATAGAAATCACTCAAATGCATATTAAACGAAGAAGAATGGACTGACTATGGCGGCCACTAACCGCAGGCTTCGCCGGCGTGAGAACAGATTTTCCGGCGAGGAGGCGTTCGTCCATGGCTCACTCGGTAACGTGCATATGCCATAAAAACGAAGGAAAACGCAGCGTTAGCTTCGATTCAGTCAATCAACGAAGTGAGCATAAACCAAAATCGGATCAAAACGATATCACACAGCGAATCACACAAAATCCATTACGGAATCTCAGTTACGCATTTTATCGGACATGTGACCTGCGACTTAAAACATGAATTCTACGCTAAGTTCCAGAGCAATTCTCGACTTGGCAAATAATATATCACACTCCAAATCATCATTATACGCTACAAATCGGCTTCAGCATCACACGATTCGCCCAAAACATAAATTCTATGCTAGAAAGAAGCAGGGCGTTCTTCAGGCCTACCTGGTTCGAGAGCTTGCTGGGACGAACGACGAGACGGGGAGTTGGCTTCCTCAGATGGTCGAGGGTGATTCAGGCGAACCACCGGCGAATGGAAAGAAATTCACCCTCGATCTCTCTCTTCTCTCTCATTGCATCCCGGTCGCTTCCTTACGCTCACAGCGAGAGCGTGCGAAAGGCAGAGAAGAAACCGCAAAGTGGCCACGCCCCTGCTGCTTCGGATGGGTCAATAATGAGAAATAAATAAATAAATAAATGAAAGGAATGGGGTGGGTTTGAGGGAAAAGAAAAGGATTGGGTCCAAAAAGAAATAAAAAGAACAGGCTAGAAACGATACCGAGAGATCAGGACGCCGCGGGATCTCCGGCAACTCGGTCAACTGTTTTCCCCACGTCGATGGGACCCGGACGACACGTGGCGCCACGTGTCTTCCATTAAATGGGTCGTCCCCACGTCCTCACGGACGTGCTCGCTCAATTCCCTCGTTCGGTTAACAGCCCGAGCGTGCAAAAAGGGTGAGAAGAAACCGCCAAGCGGCCACGCCCCGGCTGCTTCGGATGGGCCAATATTGATAAATAAATAAATAAAAATTAAGGGAATGGGCTGGGTTTGAGGGAAAAGAAAAGGATTGGGTCCAAAAAGAAATAAAAAGAATGGGCTAGACAAACCGATCCACCTGATATTTATGAAAATCTTTTATTAAATTTTTTTACTATATTTTTATTTTTATTTTTATTTTCATCGTTTTCATTTCTTATATTTTTGCAAAAAAATGGACGCCTAAATGGCTGGTCGACAAAAATCTCAAGTGTCAATGTCTAGAAATGCTAATGAGTTGAGGCAATAAGATTAGAGATATCTTTCTCAACTTGGGGAGGAAGTAGGTACTCTCATAAATGGAAGTATCTTCACACCTCACTAAACTTAAGATGAGGGGCTAGTCTACGACTTCAAGCTCTTCTATGCTATCGAGGTTTTCTAGTAGGTGAGGTGTGAATATGATATGTGACTAAAGACAAACATTTAAGATGAGACAAACATCCTCAATGCAGTGGCCCCTCATAAATGCACCTCAAACTCTTCATATGACATATGTAGAGATACTCGAGTGATCCGAGAAACCACCGATCATTCTCCCATGTTTCTAATTTAGTTTCACTTCTATCTAATTCATCGTACATGTCAATTCTGTCAATAATAACCCGAATCTCATTACACTCCCCAATTTTGCAGCATTTCAATTGCTCCATGTTTCAATCTCAAAATCAAATAGCTTAGTGATGTTCGTATGGCAGTCTAAGAAAAATGCAGTAGTATGCTGAAGCAACTTCTTGATATTAGTAGAGACATCCACACCAATTACATATTTCAAGGATCTATCCCAATCTTCTAACCCAAATTCAACATCATTCAAGAGATGATACGTGATGCATTCATCGCCATCACCAACAATGAATTTGAAATGTGACAATGATCTAGGTGCCGTTAATGTAACGAACCGTATGAGTTTCCTCAGAAGTTATACTTGCGGGAAGTATAGATTAAGAGCATCCAGCCTCTTGAAGCCATTAACATCGTAAATAACAACTTCCCCAACACTCCTTCATCTCATCCTCCAAACTTACTAAGCTCTTCTAACCGAGTGAGCGCAAAAATAGTGCCCTGAGGAATCAATGCATTCACTTTTGCGTGTTTTGAGGCATATGATTTATGTGTCGGCAAAAAGATACATTTAAGAAAGTGTGCTTCGTTAGCTTCGCGACCTCCTTTGGCAGATTCATGATCATAGTCCCTTCGAGATCAAGAGCCTCAAGCTGCTGATGTTCTCCAATTTGTGGGGACAGTTCCCTCAATAGATCACAATGAGTTATGAATAGTCTTTTTGGGCAGGTTAACCTGAACCGAGACTTTGGCAAAGACTTGATCCGAGTTCGGAACAAATTCAGGATTTCGAGGGCCGGCATGTAATCAAATTCAGACGGACTAATGGTTCTGAGCTTGTAATTCCTATTCAAAAACAATACCGAGAGATCAGGTTACCGAGGGTTCTCTGGCAACTAGGTCAAGTAATTTTCCATGAAGTGAATCTTTGTGGAACTACATCGGAAAAGTTGCTGCCTTGCGACTCCTACAGCATCTCCAACATTGGCTGCTTCTGATATCCCCATGATGAGGAAGAAGGAGCAAACGGCATGGAGCTCTTGTCAATGGCCGCTCCGGCGAGATGCCTTGAAGCCTTGCAAGAAGCGGAGTCTCGAGAGCCAAAC
Source organism: Eucalyptus microcorys (assembly GCA_014182515.1). Classification (NCBI taxonomy): domain Eukaryota; kingdom Viridiplantae; phylum Streptophyta; class Magnoliopsida; order Myrtales; family Myrtaceae; genus Eucalyptus; species Eucalyptus microcorys. The sequence continues at coordinate 1,372,234 of CM024563.1, forward strand.
CAATCGCCGATCTCCGCCTCGACATGCGACGGAAGGGTTCTGGCAAGACGCCAGGCAAACTGATCGTCGGGGTGGTCTCCCTCGCGAGCGCAGATTAAGAGAGAATTGGAGTGTGCGACTCGTGAAGAAGAAACTGATTTGGAGATGGAATGGAAAAGCATAAAAAAATGATTTTTCAAACATTAACGCAAAAACACAAAATTACTGCAATTTCAATCCCGTGGTTTAGACTAAATTGCATGAGCGGCCGCTTAGTTTTCGAATTTGGTTTTTGGATGAAATTGGTCGAAGATTTGGGTCAAGATTGGTCCAAATCAATTAGAATTCAAGATTGATTTAAGATTAGTTCATTATTTTTCAAACATAATCAAAAGCGTATATAAGATCTAGCGTAAAGTTTGAAAAGAGAAGAGATGGACCGAGTCAAATTAGAGATGAAGCGATAGAGGATGGGCTGGCTTTACGTAGTCTTTCAAGGGATTTAATTTTGTATTTGAGACAAAGAAAAACCTAAAAATACCAGGGGCAGCCTGCCCCCAATGCACTTACAAGTTGCTCGGGATCGCTTAAGTCCGATACGGTATTAAAGAAATATTGTACGACATGTATTATCTAATAATTACAAAAAAGATACAAGAAATATACTTCAAATAGAGTCAACTAAATAAGAAAAGAAGAGCCACTGCAGGTGTGATATCACCTTTTCGATCAAAAATTATCCAAACAGTTGTAAATATATTACATTTTTTTTTAAATTCAGTCCCAAATCTTTTGATTTTATTAATTGAGTCTCAAATATTTTTTCAATCAAATTTGGCCAAAAATCATTAACATAAACACTAACCATTCTACATGGTACAACAGGTGCCGACGTAGACAATTTTAATAATATTTAAGTATTTTCTAATCATTTTTCTTTTATTGAAATTCGTGTCTTCTCACCGCATGCTTTCACCTAATTAGCTAAATTTAGTGCTGCTTAACAATGAGATATTTGAGGAAATTTACCATTCTTTTTTTGCTTGCTTGTCACAAAGTGAAATGATTCTTATCACGGCCTTTATTATTAGATGGAGTACGATGATGGATTGCAAGGGCATCAATTGGTCAAGCGTTTCAATGTAGATCTCACAATTTAAGATGATGATGTTTAACCTTGCCATCCACATGACCTCCTTCCATCTTAGATAAATTTGGGGGCTAATCAATTTGTACTCGATTGAGACAGGTTCCTAAAGTACCTGATGGTTATGGAGAAAAATCAATGTAGAAAGGCTCGATTAGAACGAACTCCTAAAGCATACAACGCCTACTCGAAAAATCAAAAGTATGAGGTCTTGTTAACATGGAAAGAAAAGTTCGGGGGCTGCATGGAAAAATTTCCTCAACATAAGGAGTTTATATTTCTAATTTAGACCCAAGTGTTGCACGATCATACCAAAGGTATCATCGTGGTGCACATATAGTGTATGTAGTTTCATAATTGGCATAACATTATATCGATGTATATTGACGAAGTGGTTCTAAAGAAGCTTTCAATAGTCCATGATAAGAAGGTGCTCCTCCCACTCCCAATTGAAGTGATCTGCAGACCCGCTTATTAGAGCTTCCACAAGATCGGCACAGAATCAAACAGCAAAAAAATCATAGATCTCTATTTTCGCTTGAAGCTACAAGTTGGAATGTTTTCAAGGACGCCATAACTGCAAATGCTGGTTATGGCGCCATCCCCTGCGAACCTAGGTTTGTGATGCAATAAAAGTGGCTTCTTTCCTTGTTTATGATGCATGAGAGTTCCATTTCCTATAATTTGCTTGCCACTGTCTCTCAAGCATCTAGAGATTTGCCTCGAAACACGAAGTCATTGTGGAATATCCATTGGTTGAATGATTGCTTTGGCTTTGGCGTTGTGTAGTTTCTTTCCCAATCAGAAGCTGTAAGCTCTTCAGACAGAATAAAAACTATGATTTGAAAATGACTAGAGACCCCCTCACCTTTTTGACAACATTGTTTTGTGACATCAAATTGGACCGAAGGATTAAAAGGGTCATTTCCCTACACAATAAAAACTATCATTTTCTCCAAAATATTTCAATAATCAATAAATTAAAAAGTAACTTAATATTGTTTCTCTCTTCCTCTCTCAGGTGTAAAAGCTGACATGTTGGGAGTCTGTTGCTTCTACTTATTAGCCAAGCTTTACATTGGGGCAAAGTCATTATGGTCCCAGGTGACTCTAATTGAGATGATGATTCATCTAGAATAATTATTTATTTGTCTATTATAGCGGGACCCCTTTGCTGACTAAAAATAAAGAAAACGCTCAATAAAATGTAAAATGGCCGTACATATATTTGTGCATGTGAATACCTTTTATAATATTCTACCTATTGACATATTAGACTGAGGCTAACCCAAACCCTTATATCAGGAAAATTGTCTAAAAAAGTCATAAACTTATTATACTTTTGTCAATTTAATTTTAAACCTTTTAATTTTACCAATTAAATTCTAAATATTTTCACATTTTATCAATTAAGTCCATCTAACCAATTTTGGCCAGAAATCACTAACGTGACACTTTTTAATAACATTTTTGAATTTTTTATGGTTTGCTTGCCAAGCCCTTACTCAACTAGAGCTGGCAAGGGGCACGACAACCTTGCTTAGGGCTGGCGAGGGTCAACCAGCCCTTGCTTATTGCCCTCCATCCCAAAAACCTTTTAAAAAAAAAAAAAAAAAGCAAAGAAAAGGAAAAAGCCATAAAAAAATTCAAACTATTATTAAAAATGCCACATCAATGTTAGTGTTCATGTCAGTAATTCCAACCAAAATTATTTAGATAAACTCGATTGGTAAAATGTGAAAAGGTTTAGTACTCAATTGACAAAATTGAAAGGCTTAGAACTAATTTAGCAAAAGTGTTAGGGGTGTGCAAAACAAATTGCCCAAATTCAATTGAACCAATTGGTTTGGTCCAGTTCTCGAGAGTTTCAATCCGGTTCCTTATTTCTAAAAGTGGAACCAGTGTTCGGACAATCCGATCTCGATTCCAAGGGGGAATTGAACCGAGTCGGCTACATGTACCCTTTTTAAAAATATATATATACTTCTTTCAAAAAATTTAGTAAAATGTTAATTAAAGGCTATCTCGATCTGGTTTCAAATAGTGAGAAAAAAGTAATGGGAAAAAAAAGTAGTGAAAAGAAAGTGATCAGTTCCATTAGACCTAACCAGTGGTGTAGTCTAGTTACTAGACCCAGGACCAACCAGTCCATTTGGGAACTAGGAACCGATCACCCCTAAAAAGTGCAATAAATTTAGGATTTTTGGATGATTCCCCCCCTTTTAATTCTAGTTAATGTTGATCATTGACTTAAGATAAGTATTGACAATTCATGTATTATCTCTCTGATTTTCAATTTTATTTTTTTTTACTAAAAACCCCTCATATCATGGCATAAACCAAACAAAAAAGACCTTAGTTTACGAGGAAATTTTGGAGTTGTTTATTCTTTTTGCATAATTGTAACATTAGAATGTCAAATTACTTCTTAATCCATATAAATGTTATGGCTATTTATTAAAGGTTATGACTACTATTTTACAAAAAGAAAAATATTATGAATAAACAAAAACATCGAAACTGAAGGTTCTCACATTCTCATTCCTTAACAACATTCTTCCAGATTTAGGAATTACATAATTTTTTTAAGATAAAACCACGGAATTTTATTAATCAGATCGATATGCGATTTGGCTCAAAATGTCATGCAAATATTTCCAGTAATTGCGGTATGGATTAATGTGGTTTTTCAATAAGATCCTCCTAGCATGCATGCTAGGCCTCAGCCCATTTCAATTTTTGAAAGTCGGGTCCAAAGGCCCTTTTGATAGTCCGACCTATTCCTCCTTCCAACCGTGTGATGGCATAGAAATCATACTATTCTCAAGCGTTATTGTTTGCCACCTTTGGATCACCCTAGGCAAAAGTTTGAATTAAGGCATTTGAGGAAGAAGGTGATAAGTTTCATACGAATTGAAGAAGTGAAAGAATGAATCCAACAACAAATAGATGGAGCTTGATCATGACCGGGACGGGGCCTACTACATGATTGAAACTTGCCAGCATGCATGCAACCTCATTTGCAATCGGGCCTAACTTGATCCATGATCGGAACTTTCTTTACTCGGCATTCCTCTTCATTAATTGTTACCACCCTTTTTTTTGTTCCTCGTATTTCAATTATGTTTTGTCGTGGTCCATATTGCTACGTTTTAAAATACTAAAATGCCCTAGCAGGGGAGTGAAATTGAATGATGGGGTGCCATAATTTTGCAACTCCATGTGATCTAGGCTAATCTAATTCAATAAAACGTATTGAGTAGCCTTCAGAATGTACACAATTTTAACTAAATTTGCATGCTTAGTTTGAATTAGCAATTGTATTTTGGTGCGGTTGTCCGCCATCATAATATCTTTGAAGCACTTTGATTGAATCATATTAGGCGAAAAGAGGAGTCCCTTTATATTCAAAAACCATGAGATGGATATGACCAATGGAGTAAGGCTCCATGGATTTCCGCCACCCTTTCAACAACGAAATGATGTCATCATTATGCATTTTTAGTTCTATAGTCTAGATCGAACCGCCTCAAACATTGAGAAGCACCGTCTCTTTCCACATCTTCTCAATAGACTTCTCGGAATTAGTTCTCTATCATTAAAATTAAAAAAAATTAAAAAAATTAAGGTACGAGTCCACGACAATAACTCGGCATACTCAAATCGCAAGTGCAGAATAGCAATGTCCAAAGTATGCTCTAGAAGTGGAAACCATGGCACAGTTCACTTCATCTCCATTGGCTCAGGACCAGGCCGAACTGCTTGGTGATTGAGACAAAGATACTTGGATAGTGCTTAGCTTTTGATGATTGTATCACTAATAATTCAAAAGCACAAAGTTGAAATCGCTAATAACTATCATAAAAGTTTGTAAAAGATGAGGAATTAAGTCATGTGTAAGGCTGAAGTAAATTAAATTGTTACCAAAATTCAACATGGCCTTTTAATTTTATTTTATTACGATTGAGACTAATGAAGTTTTAACTGTGTTTACTTTGTGCCTATAATAACTAAAATAATATGGAATTTGCCGAGGGGTCTAGTTGCCCCCTCCTTACTTTGACACCGAGTGTGCCCAAATAAAGTTATGTGGTTTAGTGCATCCACTTACGGAATCAATTAATTTGATTTGCAAACATAGCGCATTTAAATTTATGTTGTGCAAGCATATATTTCATGGATGAATTTCGATGCCATTTAATTGTGGGTATATCTGAATAGTATGATTTGTGTCCAGCATAACATAACTCGGTGTAATAGCCATTGTAAAATTAATTTTTTTTTAAAATGCTCAAACATTAGTTAATTTAACAGCTAAGGTAACAAAGGAGTACATGCAAGTAAAGTACACAGGAGACCTTCTCCATTAGATTAGATTTTTTGGCCACGTCATATCCAGACTTCTCAACGGGATTAAAGGCAACAAAAATGGTGAGTAGGGAAAACCGACGTGCGAATTATCGTTCAGGGATCGTGTGCTGTTTTACGAGAAAATCTTGGGTAGGCCTCCACGTCACCGTGGGAACGGCCCATTTAATGGACAACAGATGGCGCCACGTGTCATCTGGATCCTGCCACTCCCTCCCCCCTCTTCCTTCCTGTGATTTCTCTCCTCTGTGCTTGCGTTTCTTCTTTTTTTCCTTGTGGCCGCCATGGCCGCGGAGCTCGACCTCGTCTGCGTCCTCTCTCTCTTCCTTTTGTTTTTTTTCAACAATGCCGCACTTGCCTTTCTTTTTCTATTTCTCGAACCACCACAGTCGCGGAGCTTGAGCCCAGGACTCTCGCGGCCGCCATAAGCTCGACCTCGAGCCTAGGGCTTGCGGTAGCCATGGCAGGTCAAGTTACGAGCACACAGACGTGGCCGTTCCCTTGTGCGCGAGTTCGAGGTCAAAGCAGCCATGGTCGAGGTCGACCTGTAGTCTCCCAATAGCTATGGCTGTGGAGCTCAGGCTTGAGCCTAGAGCTCGAGGTCAAACCAGCCAGGGTCGCTTGAGTACAAGCTTGCGACCATGGCTGCCGTAGCTTGAGCTCGCCACCAGGGCTACCCGAGCTCGAGCTCCATGGCCATGGCCCCTGCAAGAATATAAGCAAGCACACAGAGCAGAGAGGCCCCGACGGCCGCAAGGAAAAAAGAAGAAACGCACAAGAGGAGAGAGATAGTGGTGGGACCCGGACGACACGTGGCGCCACGCGTCGTCCATTAAATGGGCCGTCCCCACGACGTGCAGGCCAACCCGAGATTTTCTCGTAAAACCGCACATGCTACCTTCTTTAGAAAACCACGTACTAAATTAGTGGCATTTTCTTTTTATTATTTTCAAGAACACGTGATACTCAAACGTTTGACTTGTCAACCGCCGGACAGTCCTCCGCGCTGAAAATTAAAGCAATTAATGCAATTAAGCTTGTTAGACAACTCTAATTAGTTTTGACTTAAAAGATTTAATTAATCTAGAAATTGACTAATAATACGTAAGAAAAAGATTGGGGGTTAATTCATTTAGTAGAAAAAATAATTGATGATAATTAAAGTTTTATTTATCAATCATTTAGTGATTCTATGTTTGGAAAGAAATTATAAATATGCAGTGATTGTCAAACAACGATTTTTTTTTCCTTTTTAACACTTGAAGATTATTAACACTTAAAAATGAGTTCTTTAAGTTCCTAACACTAATTTCTCAACATTGTCAAATAGGCCAAAATGCGCATTAATCAATACATTGATGTAAATAGTGGCTATACATGAGTGGTCTACAGGGCCTCCAATTCAAATTACTTTGAACTGGAGACGTAATACAATCGAGCATTTATCCATGTAACTCTCTCATTTTATTTTTATTTTTGGTCATTTACCCATAAAACAATATAAACATATTGTTGATTGGCTAAAAGGCAAGGAATGCATAAATGTTAACGCATGGGCTCTTTGCAAATGCATTTTCTAGACTACCATTGAGTGCATGTCATGGATTTGAGGCATTCGTGTGTTTTGTTCTATTATGCGTTCATTGCAATGCGACTGGATTATGCTTACACCTCAATTTTGTCAAGAACAAAGAACAGCTCACAAAAATCACTGTATTGAGGTTTCGTAGAGATGTATGCTTTAAAAGTAGCAATGCATCTTTATGAATATCTACAACGACAAAAAAGAATATAAACCACCGTAAGTTTAAAGTGTGTTTGAATTGGCTTTTACTTATTATTAATTTTTTTTAATCCCGTAGCACCCGAACTTTGACTTTGTTTTTAGTCTTGAGCATATGAGGCTTTCGTAATACATAAATGCCAACACATGGATTCACCATATCTTTCTTATTTTCTCTTTCCACATCTGTCATTATGGATCATATATGAGTGCCCAGCAATGGGTCTTCTTGCTTAGTAGACAGTTCATCATTTTTCTTTTCGTTCCTTTTAATTACCAAAAGAAGAGCTGGTGTTGATTTTCTGTTGAAATTGTTGCAGCTCTTTCAGTATACGTAGAAACATGAGAATATTAGTGCTGCAAGTTATAGTAGTTATATAAAGTTTGCAAGGACAAGCAAGTTTTCCAGACGCCTCAATGTGAATCAATGTCTTTATTAAGTAATGTTGTTCTTAGTTGCCTTGTCAGAAATGGTAAGTTTGGCATCGGCATGAAATGTTTTCAACAAATGAAGCAAGACGGGCTGAAATAGGATTTCGTTACGAATAGTATAGGGCGCGACTCTGACCTCATATTGGTTAGCTTTCTTTAAGTAATCAAATTAGCAACTTGTGTGAAATGGATTTATGACCAATAGAGAGCTAAATTTAATGTGATATCTATTGTCAAATTACATTAGACTTTCGATACGTAAACTTTAGAAATTTTTGTGAAAAGATATGCTATATACATTGTAGCCTCGTAGGCCTATTCTCGACTGCTTAAGCTTTTGAGGAAAACGATTACTTAATATGGTAGAGCACGAGATAAGTGTTCATATTCAAAAATGACTAAATGAAAAATATTTTCATATTCTGCAAAAGTATTTTCTGGTTTTACAACATCAAATTAATCCGCAATTCCCCCTGCCTTCCGAACAATTAGACTCTGCCATGACTTTTTCTCGTCCAAAGAGATAAGCTCATCAATTAAGTTCACAAGTATAGAATTAAGTTGTTTAATCATTTGGGCCTGAGTCGTTTGGACCATTTGGACCGTAGGAAAAGCCCAAGGTCCGAACCCAGGATCTGGCCCGTATTCACCTACGCACTCTCACGCTCGTCTTCATTCCTCCCCACGATGAAGCAAACCGGGATTTTAGATTCCACGTGCGGCATTATTCCAATCGCAACCGTCCACTTCAAATGACGGTTACTGCTCATGAGAAGAGAACCGCTTCTTACTCCTCTGCCCTCCAAAACCAGCCTTTGCCTTACGCTGCTAATACTGCAAAAAAATAAAAAAAATAACCCCACAAAATCGAATTTCACATTATTCATTTGAGAAATTTATTCCGACTTTTTACATGAACACTGAACTCTCCTTTTTCTCTCTGTATGTGATAATTTCATCCACCTCAATTGTGACAAATTGTTGTAATCGAGAGAGAGAACGAGGAAGAGAGACAGAGAGCAAGAATGGTGGGTGGAGGATTTGTAGAAGGCGGGCAGCTGAAAAGGGCGCATCTTTACGAGTACAGGATCACTGGCTATTTCGTATTTGCCTGCATTATTGCGGCCCTTGGTGGATCGCTTTTTGGGTACGATCTGGGCGTTTCGGGTGAGTCTTTTTTTCTTTCGTCTCGCCTTTATGCTTGGATTTTGAATGCGTCTGCTGCCGTGTTTCGTGAATTTATGAAGCTTTATCCGGGGAAGATAACCTTTTTTGGTGTTTGTGGAAGATAAATGTGGAATCTTGATCGAAGGTTGATGCAAAAGGGGTTGCGTTTTGTCCCGGAAGTAGTTGTGAATATGCAGGGAAGGGGAGAGATTTCTGAAAGTACTAATTTCACTGGGTGTTCATGTCAGCCAGTGCTGTTCTTGGTCGTGTCTTTGGTATTAATCTGGATTTTTTGACGTATGCGTTTCATCATTCTTGATTTCTCCGGTCCAAAACAGAATGAAATTTAGGAAGAGAATCGCCCTTTGAACTACCCAGAAACGGACGATCTTGAAAATTAGCAGATGCCAATGGCTGTGCCAGGAAGAAGATAATCCCTTCTTTAACCCGAGTTCTTTAAAAATCGACGACCAATGATCTTGATACTTGCATTCGTTTCAGGTGAAGTGACCTCCACGGACGATTTCCTGAAGGAGTTCTTCCCAAAAGTGAACCGGAGAAAGCAAGAGCATCTGAACGAGACCAATTACTGCAAGTACGACAACCAGATCCTGACGCTCTTCACTTCTTCTCTCTACTTTGCGGGCCTGGTCACTTGAAGATGAGGCCAACACCAGTGCTGTGTTGTACAGCCTCACTGTCCGCCAGAGAGAAATGGTGGAGAGCTGTCGGCGGTGGACGGTGAGGTCAAGCCCGAAGTGCCCAGACTATCGGGTAGCCTGGATAATTCCCGGCTGAAACTGAGGCAGGAGCCGGCAAAGTTGGGGGATGATCCGGGTTACGAGGACATGCCCGTGGAGGAATTTGCAGCGGCATATCTTAGAGGGGTTTTGGATGGCAAGAGGGGAAAGGGGTGGGAAAGAACGCCAAGGAGGAACATCTGAGATTGATCTTGGTTGACTTCTTCATTGGCATTTGCGACTGTGGATCGCGGACAGCTTTCTGGTGTCTAGATGGCTCTTTTGAGGATAGGGCAAGAGATTCACCTGTGGAAGTAATGCGTTCTCTCTTTGCAAAAGAGAAGTTGCCTTAGAAATGAATGCCTCTTTTGGCTACGATTTTTCAAAAGTCTTTAACTTTTTGAAGAGGAGTTAAGTGGGTAGATGCTATCTTTTCTTATACACATTTAGTATGTGAGCTTCCTGTCCATAGTCTGCACTATATTAACTCTGCTAAGCTTTCGTCAGTATTCTTGGCTGTTTGTGGTGTTTTGATACACGGTCCTGTTACTTTCATCATGGCCAGGGCAGGGGTTGATAGGTACCGGCATCCGCCTCGCGCTTTTCAAGCCAGTCAATGGGGAAGAGGAAAAAAGACTTTGAGATGACAGGGTGCGACGGGTTATTGTTGTCATCGCCATATTGTCACAACGGCCGCGCAGATTTCGGCAAACCCGCCAAGAGGTACTTTTTCAGAGGCATCTAATATGGCAGGAAAATCTATACTTTCTCATAGGCACGAATTAGAATTTGACTTTTTCAATAGTTGTAATATAGGCTGTTATGCTTTCTCTTTTTCGATAATCGTGCCTTCAATAACTAGTATGTCGTCAAAGAGTCGAAATTGGACCAAATTGGTGATGATCTTGACGTGGATTGCATTAACACTCTTAGCCGTTACTTTCTTATTGCCAATGATTTTGATGAATAAGGGTGGAGACATACCAGATGGAGAGATTAATCTTTTCCACGTGTGGCTTTTACCTGGTGGGCCGTTATGGTCGTTGTTTTGCTTGTCGAAATTCTCAAATTTGCATTGCAGTTCTGTCGGTAAAATTGGACATGGAATGTTGGCCAAAAGCTACAGCCAAGGGTGTTTTTTTCTTTTTTTGGGACATGGAATATGTCTCTTTTTTGGGGGGTGCTTTTGAATTTGTTCGTTTGTATTTATGTGGAATCCAGATTTTTCCACATTTAGTGGTTTATCATTAATAAACGTCCGCGGTCTATTTATAAGTTGCCATTGTACATGCAAAAGATGATGGAATCACATCCCAACCAATCAAAAAATAGTTAGCAACTTTCTACTCAGAAAGAATTCAAAATAAATAGGTTTGATTTGTGCACATCGGTTGGGATGTGACTCCAGCATCTTTTGCATGTACAATGGCAACTTATAAATAGACCGCAAACGTTTATTAATGATAAACCACTAAATGTGGAAAAATCTAAGATTCCACATAGATACAAATGAACAAATTCAGAAGCACCCAAAAAAAAAAAAAAAGACATATTCCATGTCCCAAAAAAAAAAAAAAAAAACCCTTGGCTGTAGCTTTTGGCCAACATTCCATGTCCAATATTACCGATAGAACTGCAGTGTAAATTTGAGAATTTTAATAAGCAAAACAATGACCATAATGGCCCACCAGGTAAAAGCCGCACGTGGAAAAGGTTATTCTTTCCATCTGGCATGTCTTGACCCTTATTCATCAAAATCATTGGCAATAAGAAAGTAACAGCTAAGAGTGTTAAAGCAATCCACGTCAAGATCATCACCAATTTGGTCCAATTTCAACCTTTTCACGACATACCAGTTATTGAAAGCACGATTACCGAAAAAGAGAAAACACAACAGCCTATATTACAACTATTGAAAAAGTCAAATTCTGGTTCGTGCCTATAAGAAAGTATAGATTTTCCCGCCATATCAGATGCCTCTAAAAAATACCTCCTTGAGGGTTTGCCGAAATCTGCGCGGCCGTTGTGACAAGTAATATGGCGATGACAATAATGACCTGTCGCATCATGTCATCCCAAAGTCTTTTTTCCTCTTCCCCGTTGACTGGCTTGAAAAGCATGAGGCGGACGCTGGTCCTATCAACACCTACCCTGGCCATGATTATGAGTAATACTAGTGTATTATTTGCCAATAACAACTTGTTTATTTTTTGGCAAGCTATATACTTTTAGGATTAAATATAAACCTTTTTTTTTTTATAATTCCATTTTTTCAAAATAACAATGTGACTATATTAAAAAGTTAAAGATCATAATATAATAGCGAGGACTTTGTCTTTATTAATTAGTGATTCACCTATTAGTATTCAAGATGTAAAATACAACTTGCATATCAATATGACAAGTTCAATGCCGATACAACATGGATCTAAAAGGTAGTATTTTGAAATGGATTCTTCTACACCAAAGTAGACATTTAGCTCTCTTTTATTTACACATATTTCTTTCAATTTTAATAATAAGAAACGATATTTCAACATGATAAAATGGGACATTACAAATGTATAATTTATATAAAAAAAAAAAAAAAAAAAAGGATAGACTTACTTACATGTATGGTTAATAGTGTTCTGTTTTTGAGAACCGAAAATCAAGATTCTAAATGCACGGAAAAGACTAAAGTCATTGCCCCCACTAAACTGCCCAGCAATTCAGGGATTGAAATATAGATTATAGGATAAAGGACGCTATTGATAAATAATGAAGAGAACCAAGTAAGGCCCGTGCCGTTTCACCTTTCATTGACTGACTGGATCATCAATAATTGCCTTGCTTGTAACGGTCTTGTAATTTTCTCAACAAGCGTGAATGGCTGAAATGCTTATGTGGTTCCATCTATGTTTTAGGTTCTGTGTGCTGTATGTAAGAGAAGTGGCGAAGGGAGGTTGGCTTATAAGCTCCACAAGGAATTGCTCATACATGCAGGAAATATTGGAGGTTTGGAAATCAGTGAAAAAAATATGGAATGTCCTTTTAATGATGTGCGAGACAAAATCAATTATAATGTACGAAAATTATGTAAAACTTGTGTTTTTTAGTTGGATCCAATATGAATCACATTATCTCTAGGTAGGTGATTGGCATAATTTATCAAGGAATTTTACCAGAGTATTGGATAATTTTCAAGAAGGGCTTTGTAGTATATTCTGTCAATTTTCCGTTAGACTTTATTGATATAGCTATTTTTTTAATCTCAGAGCTAGTCACATACATAACTTGATTCTAATGTCAAGGGTCTTCTTAAATAGAATTTGCAATATATCAAAATCATTTTGCAATCCAAAAAAAAAAAAAAAAAAAAAAAAATTGTATGTCCTTTGGATGACTCAATAGATAGAATCAATCATAATATGCAAAAAGAGTGAGAAAAGTTTTTGTTTTTCAATTAGATTCTATATGAATCACATTATCTCTTAATTTGTGATCAGCATAGTACATCGTATTAACTCCATATAACAACTTTCTCAAGCAATATTAATCATTTTTCTTCTTTTGCACTTTAAGGGGAAATACATTGAACATGGTAACCTATAACATAACCTAGTATATAACGTGCGAAAGAAGAGATACTAATGCAGTTCACTAGATATGGCTTCCTACATGCATGAAGTGGTCTTTGAAATCATGCTAATCTCTCCGTCTCTCTCTTCTTCAAGTTCATGCTCATGCATGTTATTGGCAAAGTAGTGAGATCTCAATTTTTCCTTATTTGAAGGGTAAGTGAACTTGTATCATATTGCCTGTATGCTTCATTAATATGATAAAACTATACTCTTGATCCCTAAGTTTGAGCTTTTTCTTTCCTATAAAATCCTCTAAACTTTGAGTTTTGTCCCATCAGATCATTGAAATTGTATAGCTTTTTCTAATTAAAATTCCTTCAGCTCCAAATCTAACTGATTGGAACTAACATTCCTTCTTCATTAACATTTTTTTTTTTTGGCACTATTCTATTCTCATCACCTACATATTCTTTCTATCGCCAACTTTTTTGACATACCATTTAATTACACAAGCAAACTAATAAAAATTTAGCATATTACACTAAATTAGTATTTCTCTTCTTACAAATTCTCTGGCCTTGACTCGAATCCGCTATATATGGCTAGGAAACAAGTGGTAGGGTTTCTATACATAAGTGTAGTAGAGTTTTAGTGTAAGTGCCAATATCTATTCAAAATTTAGAAAATGATTTTCGACATTTTTAAAAGATGAAATTATTTTTCCCAAATATAAACATAAAATTCTCGTTAATTAGGAAAATGATTTCCATTAATTTACTATTCTGAATAATTCAAATGTCGGAAAATTGAGAGAATATTTTCAAGCGAAATAAAGGGAACTTAAATATAGTCACGAAGGATTGGAAGATATTGACGAATATGGAAGTGAGCTTAGGAGTTCATACCATGGTTGTGGAACATATTCTATAAGCAGCGAAACAATTTCATTTCTAATAGGCTAAAAACGGGTTAATGGTGCGTTTAGTAACCATTCCATTTCTAATAACAATTTCTACTAAAAATAATTATTTTTGGATTTTGTTCTTTGGACAAGTTTATGAGCATTCAAAAGTGTTTGATAAATATACAAATTTTTTATTTCCGAAATAAAAATACGGTTGATATAACCCTCAATTTTTTTTTTTATTTTAAAATTTCTTTTGATTTTTTAAATAATTTTATTACATTTTCTTTTTTTTTTTTTTCTTCTTCTTCTTCTACTCTAGCCAGTCATCGGCCTCGACCATGACCATGACTACTCTAGCCAGTCATTGGCTAGATGAGAGTCAACAATCTCACATGGCCTCTCGAGGCAAGGCTTGTCTTGTAGATATGGGAGAGGTCGAGCCTCGCCTAGCCACCAGCAACCGACTAGAGGAATAAGAAGAAGAAAAGAAAATTACTTGATTCTTAAGTTGTTTGTGGAGTAATAAAGTAACTTTTTTTCTTCTTCTTGATTATGTTTCAAATTTATTCTCAGGAACAAATACGTTATCAAACGAATTTCTATTTTTTTTATTCCGGAAACAAAAGAATGGAAATAATCACTGTTCGGCTGGTTAGGGCGCGGATGATAACCATTATAGACAGAAATTGATTTTTGGAAGAGAAATAGATTTTTCTATTTCTATTCCTAGATGAGTTTCAAAGCAAAAATACGCATTTGATAATAATACAAAATTTCTATTTTCGGAATAGAAATTCATTTCATAACGACACAAAATTTCTCTCTTTCCAACGAAGGTGGCGGCAGTGGCAACCGACGGCGACAGTGGCAACCGGTGGCGGTGGCTAGCGGCTAGGAGTGGTGACAACAAACGATGAACGGCAGCCGGTAGTCGGTGATGATGGCCGACGGTTGGGAGTGGTGACAACGGATGGTAAACGGCCCGCCACCGCCGATGGTTGACGATTGTCGGTGGCAGTTGGTGACCGACAACGGTGGCCAGCGACCGACGGCAATGGCCGACGGCTGAGAGTGGCAACAACGAACGATGAACATCGATTGGTGACGACGGATGAGCAATCAACTAATACAGAGAACAAATATTGAGTAGAGTTTTTATTTCTTATTTCTATTTCAAATAGAAAAGTAAAAAAATTTTGCTTCTAATTTCTATTCCAAATCTATTTCTAGAATAGAAATCTATTCCGAAAAAAGAAAAATGAAGTAATTTTACCAAACGGATTTTTATTCCGAAATACTTTTATCAAACGGATTTATATTCTAAAAACAAGTATGGAATAGAAAAATAATTCTGGGAACAGAAATAAAATGATTATCATGCGCGCCTTTACCAGACAGAGCCTAAATGTGTTCATTTGAATCTAACCATTTTTGACCCAACCCCAAGCCACCCATTTTTTGGGAAAATTCCTTTCCTTTTATTTTTAAAAAAAATATATTAAGAATGAACCAATGAGATCCTATCAAAATTACCTATCATGCAATCTAAATATCGGGTGACTAAATCAACAGGAGAAATCATTTGAAACGTACTCCACACTCGAAAGTAAAGTCTGGGGCAAGGCGATTGGACATGCGCCTCGAACGGATGCTATATTCAAAGTCCATCTAGACCTTGATATGGGCTAAGGTGCCCGTTCAACGTTCTTACTTCTTACTCTCCTCCAAGTTGTTTAATCATTTGGGCCCGAGTCGTTTGGACCATTTGAACCGTAGGAAAAGCCCAAAGTCCGAGCCCAAGGTCTGGCCCGTATTCATTCACCTGCGCACTATCACGCTCGTCTTCATTCCTCCCCCACGATGAAGCAAACCCGAGATTTTAGATTCCACGTGCGGCATTGTTCCAGTCGCAACCGTCCACTTCAAATGACGGTTACTGCCGGTTCCCCGAAAGACCCGCGGTTTTTTTGGCATCCATGGAAGATTGAAGGGAGATGAGATCGGAATGATTACGACATTCGCCTCCAGATTTCGGATTATTCCGCGCTTCTCCTTCGACACCGCCGACGACGGTCAGAATCGCAGGGCGCACGCTTGATTCGGCTCGCCGTCCATTGGGATCGGAGAAGGAGGAGGAGGACCGCCGGTGCCGCTCTGCAAACTGCAATGGCGACGAATTCTTCTCTGCTGCCCGAGATCGGACCCGATGGCCTCACGAGGGAAGCTCCCGTCATCGCCTACACCGAGAAGGTTCTCTCTCTCTCGCTCGCTCGCTCAATCTCGCTGCGTTTTTCGCTTCTCTCTCTCTCTCTTCGATCTTTGAACCGGCAATGGACGTTGATTCGATTGTTCCTTCTCCCTTCTTCGTCCTCTTGGCAGATAATCGCGGAAGAACAGCTTCAATTGCAGAAGTAACTCTCTCTCTCTCTCTCTCTCTCTCTCTCTCTCTCTCTCTCTCTCTCTCTCTCTCTCTAATGGTCTAATGGATTTGTGTTTGCTTTCCGCCTTTCCTTTCGTGCATTGCCGATTCGCATCAGTAATCCGCTCGCTCCTAGGTCATGCATTGTCTCGATTTTTTCGGTCATTTGAATCTGGATGATAATGCTGGCTGCATCGATGTAGTGATTCTCGCCAGTGTTATGACAGTCTGCCCTCCAAAACCAGCCTTTGCCCCGCTAATGCTGCAAAAAAAATAAAAAATAAAATAACCCCACAAAATCGAATTTCACATTATTCATTCGAGAAATTTATTCCGACTTTTTACATGAACACGGAACTCTCCTTTTTCTCTCTGTATGTGATAATTTCATCCACCTCAATTGTGACAAATTGTTGTAATCGAGAGAGAGAGAACGAGGAAGAGAGACAGAGAGCAAGAATGGTGGGTGGAGGATTTGTAGAAGGCGGGCAGCTGAAAAGGGCGCATCTTTACGAGTACAGGATCACTGGGTATTTCGTATTTGCCTGCATTATTGCGGCCCATGGCGGATTGCTTTTTGGGTACGATCTGGGCGTTTCGGGTGAGTCTTTTTTTCTTTCGTCTCACCTTTTTGCTTGGATTTTGAATGCGTCTGCTGCGGTGTTTCGTGAATTGCGAAGCTTTATCCGGGGAAGATAACCTTTTTTGGTGTTTGTGGAAGATAAATGTGGAATCTTTATCTAGAATTTTTGGAAGATGCAATATCCCCGTGTAATGTTTACAACTCTTCAAAAAAATAAAAATGAAGAAATACATCATCGTATTAGTTGTAATATAACTGTTTTGCTTTCTTTGATTTGATTAACTAAACAAAACTTAATGAAGCAGAGATTTTTCTATAGGCCTACCAAAGTTTACTCTTAAGTCTCAACATTCCTTCCCAAAAATGGAGACTTTGAGTTTAATATCGAAATTGCCAACAAGTCGAGCTTGCCCACAAAGCCCCCCGTTTGCGCCACTAGGGGCGCATGAGATGTCCGATGGGCAGGCCCAATGGTAAGGCAATGGGGGTGGTATTATTCTAATCTTAAATACATGTGATGTGAATTTTTTTTTTCATTAATTTTTTGCTTTTATTGCTATGCTGTTTTTTTTTAAAGAAAAAGAAAAAGAAATAGCACGGGAATCGACATTTTCGAATCTTGTTAATCAGTTTTGAGCAATTGATGTTTGTTCCTAAAATTGTTAGCATACCTGTTGAGTAGTTACTAGAAGTAATTAACATTGTAAATTATAATTCAAATATGTGTTGGTAGTTGGAAGAACAAAGTGTGATGGGAATGGTAGAACCCTCTTCTAATTATTTTTTCAATTCGATGATTTAAGTAACTTTACTTTTATTTAATGTTGAACTAAAACTTTATTTTAGAATATACAATTATCGACAAGGTATTATTTATTAACAAATTATCGGCATGAGAATAATTAAACAACCAAGGTACAATACTGTCTCAATAATGAAATGGAGTTTTCGATTAGTCATTAGATGATTAAACAACTGATGTATGATACTGTTCATGTTATATTGTGTCTCAAGTTTGAGCCCATTAGATTAATACACATAAGTCTGGCCGAATAAACAAAGTTCAGGGGAGACTTTGTGATGTCTTCGTTTTCGTCCCGGCATTAATCCCATCTCTTCATGCGTATGCGTAGAAAGAAGAAGCCAAAGAAAGCTGCATGGGGGTTTTTCGAGCATGCAAGCAAAGTCAGAGAAGAGAGATTGTCTTCTGCCGAAAAAGGAAGCCATCCAATCTTCTGCATTAAATAAAGGACCCACCACCTGCTGCAAATGCATGAAGAAGACGCATGAAGAAGACTCATTTACATTTGCTTCTCTCCGGGAACAAGAAATTTGAAGACTGCGGCCCACCTCTTTTCGCGGATCAATGGCACATGTTTGTTGACTATTATCCTTCATCTCTGTCGCCTCATTAAATGCTTGCCCTGGACCTAAGCATGTCCTTAAACTGCTTCTGTTCTCGGAGTCAACCCCAACAGTAAAATGGGGTAATGATAACAACACGTTTGTTGACTATTATCCCTCATCTCTGCCGCCTCATTAAATGCTTGCCCATGCACATGCATGATCTGCATGCATGCCTACAAATATGGTGGGCGTTCGGTGCCGATTGCGGCTTGTCTTGTGGGCGCATGTGCTGCATTTAATGAGGCCATTTATTTTCATTTGTTTTGTCTTGTTTCATGCCCTTCTCCCTATAGAAGGAGAAGACGTCTGAAGATGCAAGTAAAGCAAAAGAAAAGAGCTCGGCAGAGAGCGAGAGAAAAGAGCTCGAGAGAGAGCGAGAGACGTGAGCTCAGAAAGATTTGTGCGGAGTCGAGTCCAATGAGTTGAGTTGTTAAACACCGTGGGTATCGGGTATAAAGTAGGGCTGGGAAACACTTGAGTGTATGTGATTGTAATCCTGTAATTCTCCGATTTATAGTGGATTGATTTGCTGACTCTCCCTGTGGATGTAGGTTCCGACATTCGGATAAAACCACGTAAATTTTGGTGTCCTTTTATTGTTCCTCGTTTTATTTCGATTGATTTCTATAGCTCCCGACATAATTGCAAAAATTACGATCCGCTTCCACTGCGACGCCGATTTACAACAATTGGTATCAAAGCTAAGACTTTGCAATTATGTCTGGAACAAAAGTAGAAATTGAGAAATTTAACGGGAGGAACAACTTCGGGTTATGGAGCATCAAGATGAAGCGCTATTAACAACTCAAGGATTAGCCAAGGCATTGGAGGGCATGGCTCAGTTGCCCGAAACAATGCTAGATGCTTTGAGAAGGACGAGCTAATGGAGAAGGCCATGAGCATCATCCCGTTGAACTTATCGATGAAATGCTAATAGAGGTGGCCGAGGAGGAGGATGCCGCAGCGTTATGAGCTAAACTTCAGGCCCTCTATGTAAAGAAGGGTTTGAACAATCGCTTATATATGCTGAAGAGAATGTTCCAGTTTCGATATACGAAGGTACGTCCATTAGATCCCACCTAGATGAGTTTAATAAACTCATGATGGACTTGAAGAATGTTGGCAAGATTTTAGATGATGAAGAACAAGGCATGATGTTGTCGGCGTCTCTAGTGGAGTCATGGGAGCACTTTACTGACTCCTTGTTACAGAGGCGTACTACGATTACCTCAGAGGAGGTAAAATCTGGCCTGTTTTCAAAGGAGTGGTAGAGAAAGTTGCGTAATGACAGTCTAGCGCAAGATGTAGCGCGTGGACTGGTGATTCGAGGAAGAGACCAACATTGGAGGCCCAGCAACAGAAGCCAAAGCAAAAGCAAGTCGAAGTCGCGACATAGAAAATCAAAAGGTCGCGTGAAGTGCTTCGAATGTCACGAGGAGGGGCACATAAGGAGAAATTGTCCAAAGCTAAGAAATAAAGGCGTTTGGCAAAATGCCACAAGCAATGTGGCGAATATTGTCGAGGAGAGTACCAGTGATGCCGAAGTTGTCCTATGTGTATCTACAAGTTTGTCAGGAGATGAATAGGTGCTAGATTCTGGATGTTCCTATCACATGACTCCTCACAAGAACTGGTTCACTACCTACCAGACTGCAGATGGTGGTAGAGTTTTTTTGGGGAATAATGCAGCCTACAAGGTTGTAGGGATAGGAATAGCTCGGATCCGAATGCACGACAGCATAGAACGGACGTTGACAGACGTACGGCATGTACCGAAGCTCAAGAAGAGCCTTATTTCTCTGGGTACATTCGATGACCTCGGGTGCAAATACACAGCTAAAGGTGGAGTGTTGAAGATCTCTCGAGGTGCCTTGACAGTGATGAAAGGGAAGAAGGTGAATTCTCTCTATCATTTACTGGGAGAAACCGTGACCGGAGTTGCTGCAGTTTCATCAGGTGAGTCAGACTCAAATTTGACTCAGTTATGGCACATGCGATTGGGACACATAAGTGAGGCAGTTATGACAATGCTGAGTGAGAAGGGGTTGCTGAAAGGTCAGAAGACAGGAAAGCTGGACCTGTGTGAGCACTGCATCTTCGGGAAGCAGCGTCGTGTTAAATTTGGTACAGCTCTACATTAAACAAAGCAACCAGTCGAATACATTCATTCAGATGTTTGGGGACTGTCTCCAGTTCCATGAAAAGGAGGTGCCCGATATATGCTGACATTCATCGACGATTACTCAAGGAAGGTATGGGTGTACTTCCTGAAGCACAAATCCGAGGTATTTGATCGGTTCAAGAATTTTAAGGCATTGATTGAGAAGCGATTAAGTAAACAAATCAAGTGCCCGAGAACCGATAATGGTGGAGTTCTGTGGTAAGGACTTTACCGAGTTCTACCAGAAGGAAGGGATTGTGAGACACCGCACAGTTCCCGGGACACTACAGCAAAATGGCGTAGCAGAACAGAAGAACAGAACTATACTCGAGCGAGCTCGGTGCATGCTTTCGCATGCAGGATTGAGCAAGGAATTTTGGGCCGAAGTAATAAATATGGCGTGTTACCTGGTTAATCGATCTCCATCTTTTGCTATCGAGTGGAAAACTCCTGAGGAAGTATGGTCGGGGAAATCTGTTGATTACTCCGGATTACGAATATTCGGATGTCCTGCGTATGCTCATGCAAGAGATGGTAAGCTTGAGACGAGGGCGAAGAAGTGCATATTTCTGGGTTATGCACAATGGGTGAAAGGTTACCGGCTGTGGTGCACTGATCCCAGATCACCCGGTTTTCTAATCAGCAGAGACGTAATCTCGACGAGACTACAATGCTTCAAAAGAGGAGTCTTGAGACTCAACCAGCAGAGCAAACGGATCATGGTGTCAGAAGTGAGGTGGAGATTCAGGCGGAGTCTCCAAAGACCTCAGAGGTAATAGAGGAAGAGATTGCAGATGAGGCCATAATTTCTGAAGACGGTGATACTGAACAACCAGTAGAGCCACAACACAACATAGCCACGGGCAGACAAAGGAGGCAAATTAAACCATCGGTACGTTATGGTTATTCTGAAATTGCCTATACATTAACTGTAGGTGATGAGGTGGAGATGGATGAGCCTTCATCCTATTCTGAGGCGATGGCTAGTGTTGAGTCATCACAGTGGTTAGAGGTTATGAGTGAAGAAATAGAATCACTCTATCGAAATCAGACATGAGAGTTGGTCAAAGTACCCAAAAGCCAGAAAATTGTGGGAAGCAAATGGGTCTACAAACAGAAAGAGGGCATTCCCGGTATAAAGGCAGCCGGGTTCAAGGCGAGACTTATTGCGAGGGGGTATACTCAACGAGAGGGCATCGACTACATTGAAGTGTTCTCTCCTGTGGTAAGGCATACCTCTATTCGTGTATTACTTGCCTTAGTTGCTGCACAGGATCTTGAACTGGAGCAGTTAGATGTGAAAACAGCATTTTTTCATGGTAAATTGGAGGAACAAATTTACATGAAGCAGCCTGAGGGATTTGCTATTCCAGGTAAGGAAGATCATGTTTGTTTATTGAAGAAATCTTTATATGGATTGAAACATTCTCCTAGACAATGGTATAAGCGTTTTGATGCTTTCATGACTAGTCAAAATTATTCAAAAAGTTAGTTTGACAGTTGTGTTTATTTTAGGAGATTGGATGATGGGTGTTTGATTTATTTGCTATTATATGTTGATGATATGTTGATAGCAGCTAAACATATGTCTGATATTGATGCGTTGAAGCGGCAGTTGAGTGCTGAGTTTGAAATGAAAGAATTAGGTGCTGTTAAGAAAATATTGGGTATGGAAATTTTGCGTAACAAAGCTGCAGGAACGTTGCTTTTGTCTCAAAAGAAATATATTGAGAAAATCGTGGCACGTTTTAATATGCAGTCAGCAAAATCTGTAAGTACTCCTTTAGCCGCACATTTCAAACTTTCTGACAAGTTATCACCGCAAACTGAGAAGGAGGAGGAACATATGTCCCGTGTTCTTTATTCTAGTGCAGTTGGTAGTATTATGTATGCCATGGTATGTACTAGACCTGACATTTCACAAGTTGTAAGTGTTGTCAGCCGTTACATGAAGCACCCAGGTAAGGCTCATTGGGAAGCCGTGAAATGGATCCTCAGATATCTAAAGGGGACAGTAGACGTCGGCATTATGTATCGGAGGAACATCAATGGCAATGAGACCACAGGGTACGTGGATTCGGATCACGCTGGTAACTTGGATGACCGCAAATCGTTAGCGAGGTACGTGTTTATGCTAGCAGGTGGTGCAATAAGTTGGAAAGCGTCTGTACAAGATGATGCTGCATTGTCTTCGACTGAGGCGGAGTACATGGCACTAACCTTTGTTACAAAGGAGTCAATATGGCTAAAGGGTTTGCTCTCGGACCTTGGACTGGAGCAGAAAAGTGTCACCATACACTGTGACAATCAAGGTGCGATATATTTGGCTTACAATCCAATATATCACGAGCGAACAAAACATACCGACATTAGGTACCATTTCATCCGAGATGTCATAGCGAAGGGTAAAATTGTTCTGAAGAAAATAGCAACAACGGAGAACCCAGCAGATATGATGACGAAGCATGTTCCTTCAACAAAGCTCGAGCTTTGTATGAGCTCGATTGGCGTCTGTAGAGTATGAGCGCCCATCGGGGCGTTGGGAGAGCCAAGCATGAAAAATAATCACTATAATTTGGCTTCAAACGTCGAGCCAAGGTGGAGAATTGTTATATTGTGTCTCAAGTTTGAGCCCGTTAGATTAATACACATAAGTTTGGCCGAATAAACAAAGTTCAGGGGAGACTTTGTGATGTCTTCGTTTTCGTCCCGGCATTAATCCCATCTCTTCATGCGTATGCGTAGAAAGAAGAAGCCAAAGAAAGCTGCATGGGGGTTTTTGAGCATGCAAGCAAAGTCGAGAAGAGAGATTGTCTTCTGCCGAAAAGGAAGCCATCCACAATCTTCTGCATTAAATAAAGGACCCACCACCTGCTGCAAATGCATGAAGAAGACGCATGAAGAAGACTCCTTTACATTTGCTTCTCTCCGGGAACAAGAAATTTGAAGACTGCGGCCCACCTCTTTTCGCGGATCAATGGCACACGTTTGTTGACTATTATCCCTCATCTCTGTCGCCTCATTAAATGCTTGCCCTGGGCCTAAGCATGTCCTTAAACTGCTTGTGTTTTCAGAGTCAACCCCAATAGTAAAATGGGGTACTGATAACAACATGTTTGTTGACTATTATCCCTCATCTCTGCCGCCTCATTAAATGCTTGCCCATGCACATGCATGATCTGCATGCATGCCAACAAATATGGTGGGCATTCGGTGCCGATTGTGGCTTGTCTTGTGGGCGTCTGTGCTGCATTTAATGAGGCCATTTATTTTCATTTGTTTTGTCTTGTTTTCATGCCCTTCTCCCTATAGAAGGAGAAGACGTCTGAAGATGCAAGTAAAGCAAAAGAAAAGAGCTCAGCAGAGAGCGAGAGAAAAGAGCTCAAGAGAGAGCGAGAGACATGAGCTCAGAGAGATTTGTGCGGAGTCGAGTCCAATGAGTTGAGTTGTTAAACACCGTGGGTATCGGGTATAAAGTAGGGTTGGGAAACACTTGAGTGTATGTGATTGTAATCCTATAATTCTCCGATTTATAGTGGATTGATTTGCTGACTCTCCCCGTGGACGTAGGTTCCGACATTCGGACCAAACCACGTAAATTTTGGTGTCCTTTTATTGTTCCTCGTTTTATTTCGATCGATTTCTATAGCTTCCGCTTCCACTGCGACGCCGATTTACAACAGTCCATATAGGTTTTTCATGTCGATGATATTACAAATAGGCACGTAGAAAATGTTCCACTAACGTTTTGGAAAAAAGAACGTAATTGAAAATAATCAGGTAGGGAACTAAAAAGAATATAGGGACCCAATTGCAACAAACGCTAAAAATTGGGGACAAAATTTACCTTTAAATTCCTCAACCGTTCCGCCTTCGTCGGTTTTCACCCTCATCGCTCTTTTGCTCGGTTAGACTTTAATCGGCCGTCGTCGGCATGAAGCTCTCTTTCAACACCTCCAAGAAGCTCCTGACCGAAGATAGCCGACCAGCGCCAGACTGGCCTTCTTCCAGTAATGTTGAGATTTATGATCTGAAGGTAGACACGCACTATTAGCACACCTCTCCATTCTGGACTTGTCTTGTAGTTCACTTAGTTTTTATCATCAAGACATTAACAGGTAAGGTATCGGCCTGATTCTCCCCTCGTTCTTCATGGGATAAGCTGTGAAATAAAAGGAGGGCACAAGATTAGGATCGTTGGCCGAACGGGTAGCAGAAAGACAACTCTCATCAGTGCTTTGTTCTGTCTTGTGGAACCTACCGATGGGAAAATAGTTGTCGACGGCCGAGACATATCCACTATTGGACTTCATGACCTGAGATCACATTTTGGGGTCATTCCGCAAGATCCGACACTTTTTGGTGGGACAGTTCGATACAACCTGGACCCCTTGTCTGAACACACTGATGAGAATTGCATATTGAATATAAAAAAGTATAATTTCTGATAAATATTAGATATTTGCAGTAGAAAACAACTAATGATAGAAGCACCGATCACTAGGGAGAAACGCAATAAACAAGCCTCATTGGAAGTAGCATCCATGTTTATGATGTAATACCGATATGCTTTGGTTAGTTCGGGATCCTCTATCGTCTGGTCTTTCGACGGGGATGTAGTAGCAAAATCATCTCCCTACACCATTTCCAACTGCACTAAATGAAGAAATTGGCATCGCACAATGCATTCGAACAATGTTAGAAATACATGACATTCTTTGCATTCAACATTAACAGGGAGGTTGGTAGAGTATGATGAGCCTAAGAAATTGGTAGACAAGGAAGATTCATTGTTCGGGCAGCTTTACAAGGAGTACTGGTCTCGAACATCGAATGCGAGCAATTACTCCGAGAACTTTTGAGATGAACCTTGCAGAAGCCGACATACATTGTCGAAAAATCAGTGATTACCTGGATTTAGAACAGAGTGGACATTCACTAAAGGTTTGGTTTTTATCACGCTTTTGAAAATTTGGGTGCTTGTTTGTTCATTTTGATTCACATTTCGCTGCGGTCATTTCTTAGGAAAAGGCACACATATGTTGATACCATGCTGGTATAATTGGGAGTCAATAAAAAAAGGAGCAAGCATGTAGATTGATCTATGTTTCTCTTAGTTTTTGATGAGAGGAAAAAGATTCGGACAAATTGCGTGAGGTTGATCAAGAAAAGAAATGAAAGAATAACCCTCTTCACATTACTAACATGTGTATTATGCAATGAACTTGAGATTTGCTTGTAGTAGCGCTCTGTTTGGTATGAGACTCTGGAGATAAATTGCAAAATGGTTTCACTCAATCAAAATGTTTTTTGGTAGAGAAGGCAATTAGCCATTTGATAATGCTTTGTGCGGACGTGTGTGTCTGTGTCAAGAGAAAATAGTGGAATCTTAGCAGGAGGAGGGACTGATGAGGAAAGAGAATGCAAAGGAAACGCCAACATCTGTATTTACTATCGATGCGACAATCTTCTTACTTGTTCCGTTCCTTCGGACATTTTTGAGTCGCGATGGGTGAACGTAAAATTGTGTAGTATACCTTGCGTAAGCATAGAAATAATAGGCTAGGATCTACTTGGAAGATATATCATGGGTGTCGTGGGCAACATTTATATGCTTTTGAGTTCTTTATGGAAGTCGATTGTTTATAATTCCACGTTGTAGTTTTGATCAAGGAGGAGAGGAGAGGAAGAGGAGATTTTTGCAGGGGGGATTATAGAAAAGAGTGAGGGGAGTCAAAGTGCTGAGAATCCCTCTTTTATGAGAGGATCCTAGAAAAAACACATACATGACATATCTTCCAAGTAGATCCTAGCCTATTATTTCTATGCTTACGCAAGGTATACTACACAATTTTACGTTCACCCATCGCGACTCAAAAATTTTCGAAGGAACGGAACAAGTAAGAAGATTGTCACATCGATAGTAAATACAGATGCTGGCGTTTCCTTTGCATTTTCTTTCCTCATCAGTCCCTCCTCCTACTAAGATTCCACTATTTTCTCTTGACACAGACACACACGTCCGCACAAAGCATTATCAAATGGCTAATTGCCTTCTCTACCAAAAAACATTTTGATTGAGTGAAACCATTTTGGATTTTATCTCCAGAGTCTCATACCAAACAGAGCGCTACTACAAGCAAATCTCAAGTTCATTGCATAGTACACATGTTAGTAATGTGAAGAGGGTTATTCTTTATTTGTCCGAATCTTTTTCCTCTCATCAAGAACTAAGAGAAACACAGATCAATCTACACGCTCGCTCCTTTTTTATTGACTCCCAATTATACCAACATGGTATCAACAGATGTGTACCTTTTCCCAAGAAATGACCGCAGCGAAATGTGAATCAAAATGAACAAACAAGCACCCAACTTTTTAAAAGCGTAATAAAAACCAAACCTTTAGCGAATGTCCACTCCGTTCTAAATCCAGGTAATCACTAAAACCGTGTCACGCCTTTAGTTAATTCGTCGATATGACAAGAAATTTTTGTACACTGTTTTTCCAGTAAAAACAGTGTACAAAAACTGGTTAACACTGGAAAAGATGGGAATGATAAACACAAGAAAAGACAAAGGAGGAATGGGCTTCAAGGATTTAATTATTTTCAACAAAGCTGTCCTGGGTAAACAAGCTTGGAGATTGGCGAAAAATCTAGATGCATTATGGAGTAAGTCGCTAAAAGGACCGTATCTCAATCATACTGATTTCCGGCATATTGAGAAAGCGTCAAGACCATCATGGATTTGGCAAAGTATCATGATGGGAAGAGAAGCAATTTCGAATTCAGTAACGTGGTCAATAGGAAATGAAGAAAAGGTTCAAATCAGAACAGATAAGTGGCTGAAGAGGGGCATCATTGGAGGTCCAAAGAATAGAAACGATCCACAATTTGTTTCAGAGTTAATGAACTTTGAAAAGGGAAGTTTTTTTTTTTTTTGGTCGAAAAGGGAAGTTGGAATGAGCAACTTCTAAGTAACTTGTTTGATGAACAAACCACATAGGAGATCTTAGCTATTCCAATCAAGCATCAGAATTCAAATGATGAACTAGTGTGGACGGGCACCAAGTGTGGAAATTTCTCAGTAAAAAATGGATATGATATCCTGAGACAAGAATTGGCAAACAAGGCACAACAAGTTCAACCATCAACATCTTACCAAATCCCAAAATCCTTATGTATTGCATTTTGGAACTTGCAGACATGCACAAAAGTAAAGATCTTTCTATGGAGTTTATGTCAAAATGCCATTCCATCCAAGGAAAATCTGTGGAAGAGAAATATCTTAGCCGATCCTATATGTGACTGGTGTAGAAGCGAAGTGAAAACAGTTGAACATATATTCTTACGTTGCCATTGGACAGAGCTCATATGTCATAAGCAGCATATCCTTAAGGAGGCACATGTGCACCATGTTTATCATGTTGTTGGCTCTAATTTTGTTTTTGTAAAATTCTCTTGAATGCTCGGGCTTTTGTGTGACCAAATGCACATTCTGTTTCAATGTTAATTTACAGGGCTCTGACCTAACTGCTCCTCTCTCTCTCTCTCTCTTCCTGCGCTTGTGTTTCCCAACAATGCCCATTTCTTCCTCCTTCTACGATACAGTTCATTTGCCTCACCCCCCCTTGTAGGTTGCATATATTTTTCTTCCCCAAACAAAGAATACCGGCAATGTCACACTAACTATTCCTCTCTCCTCCTTTGCTTATTTCCCAACAACACTAATTTCTTATTTGCCTCAGTTGGTTGCATATATTTTCTTTCCCACAGCAAAGAATACTAATGATTTCACGCTAACTGTTTTTCTCTACTCTCCTGCTCGTTTCCGAACAAAGCTCATTTCTTCCTCCCTCTAGAATATGGTCCATTTTCAAAATACAGCAACCTATCTCCACTCGTTTCCCAACAACGCTCGTTTCCTCCTCCTTCTAGAATACAGCTCATTTCCGAAGCGATTAAACCTACCTTCGCTTGTTTTAAAAATACAGCTCCTTTCCTCCAGTAAAATGCAACAATTAAAAAAAAAAAAAAAAACCAGAACAATGAACTGATCATCTAGGTGGTGTATTCGGTGGGGCTGATTTGTGCTGTTGGTCGTCATCAATCTTTGAGTCTAATTAGTCTTGGATCATTGGAAGGATGTAGGCTTGCATTTAGGCTCGAGTCCTTGTGGTTTATCAATCTTAGCTAAGAGTTGATTTGAAGTGATGTTTGCATGTTTAACAATAAGATAATCATGCATGGATTGTGCGTTTAAGATATCGTGTAATGAATATCGTCGTAGAGTGTGCCGACGATACCTTATGGACTCGAAAGGAAATTCGAGATGCCCAAGGAGAGCGTACCCTGAAAGCCTAGGAAAAGCATACTCTAAATGCCCTGGAGATTAGGATGCCATGGTTATTGGACCATGAAGCCCACGCGGGCCAAAAAGCATACCAGCGTACACCACGGCGAGCCAAATAGCATACTAGCGTTCCTTTAGATGGGATTTTATTCCTCCTTGCGTGGACTAAAGAGCATATCAGCTATATGTCTTGAAGTAAGAGCATTGATTGAAATTGAGAACAAGGAAACGTGCGAAACGTGTGCGCATGCATGGTTGAGGGTTCGCCCAAAAGGATTTCCTCCCGGCGGATTTAGGGAGGATAGCATATTCAGGCACTAATTATATTGTAGGAACGCCGATAATAGCCATCAAGCAGCCTAGCGAGTACAAGTATTTTACAAATTCCAATGCATTTTCTTTTATAATATCGCGGACCGTAATTGTATTCATGTTAAGTGGTATTTCTTTGAAATGGCCACTTATCATCATACTGGCCACCGTGATGATGTGGATAGCTATGATGTTTGCTGCTGCCACTTTTTCCATCCTTGTCTTGGGAGAAAATATTGGCTGCCCCTCATGCTCCAGCGTGGCAAATAAGAAGGTGGTAGGAAGACAACACGTGTCCTCTCGTGGGATTCACACTATGGACAAATTGAGGAGAAAATCAAGCGCCATTTTGAAAAAATTTCGGACTGACTGAGGGTTTCTTCTTCTGTGAGTCTCTTTCTTCGCGCCTCTCTCTCTACCCTCCGTCTCTCTCTCTCTCTGATGAACAGGACGAGATCTCCCTATCTCTTTCTGCCTTC
This sequence comes from Eucalyptus microcorys, assembly GCA_014182515.1. Classification (NCBI taxonomy): domain Eukaryota; kingdom Viridiplantae; phylum Streptophyta; class Magnoliopsida; order Myrtales; family Myrtaceae; genus Eucalyptus; species Eucalyptus microcorys. The sequence continues at coordinate 1,402,035 of CM024563.1, forward strand.
CCTCTTTCCGACCGGTGAACCACCGCCAGCAACCAGTGAACCACCGCACGGGACCGACGAGAGGACTGCGACACCAATGAACCACCACACGGGACCGACAAACCACCGCACTACCCCTCCGGCTCTGGTTCCGGCCCCGACTCGCCCGTCCCTTACTCAAATTGACAAAATAACATAAGGACGCGTCTCATTAGTTTTGCTGTTTTTCTTGTTTAGGGATTGTCGGGGGAATATACTGTGGAAGACAAAGTTGCAGTTTCTGTTGAAGACTATAAATTCATGAAATGGCAAAACAGAGGGAACTTCAAGAGAAAAAAGAAGGAATAAAACAATATGGCCAGTCCAGGTGAAGGCACGCAACTGCAAAATGAAAGCTCGATGAACGCAATCATGGTTACAATGATCTTGTTGGCAACCATCACGTTTCAAGCAGCCCTCTCTCCGCCGGGTGGAGTCTGGCAAGACTCCACCGCAAGAGCACATTACGCAATTGGCTCGCCCATTATGGCGTCGAAATTTCCTAAGGCATACAAATTCTTCGTATATTGTAATACGGTGACTTTCCTCCTATCACTAAGGGCCTGTTTGTTTGTGTTCTTTTTCTGTTCCTCGGAACACAATTTTTGTTCTTTTGTGCCGGTGGAGGCCGAGGCTTCGACGTCCACTCTCGCCGGTGGTCGTCGGCGGTTGATGGGTGGTGCGGTGATGATCGGCGGCAGCGGCAGTGGTTGGTAGTCGTGCAGTGGCGACGACGGGCGGCGGCGAGCGGCGGCGTTGGCGGTCGCGATCCGTGAGCGGAATAAAAATAAATAAATACAAAAAAGAAACTGTTGATACATTTCTATTCTTTTTCTATTCCAAGAGTAGAAATTTTGTGTAGTTACCAAACGAGTTCTTTTACTCAGAAATTATTCCCCGGAATAGAAATAGAAAAGAACTATTTCTAAAAAAAAAAAAACTTTTCTCCAGCCAAGAAGCGTTATCATTCGCACCCTAAACTACCAAATCTTGGTTTTAATCGTCGTATGCAAAAAAATAAAATAAATAAATAACACTCCTCATGCTATGATTGTTTTATTAGGTATCTACAATCATTCGATCCAAAAATCTTCCCACAACGCATGTTTGTGTCATGCTGAATTTTTTATAACCGTAGAGATCTACAAAGCACGATCCTGAGTCAATGGTTGTGGTGGCAATTGAATTGATTTACAATCATGAACTACGCCCGCGACAAAACCGGCCTCATCCTCTTCTGTGGAACGCTCGCCTTACGCTTCTGAGCCTCCCAGCACCGCCTGCGTCCTTCTTGCCGAGCTCGACGCCCTCGCTCCCACGGCGACGACCTCACTGACTCGTCGCCGGAGGCTCCGCCGTACACAGCGCCAGAGATTCAACCCTCGTCGGTCCCTTTGCCCGCCCCGGTGGAGATTCGGCACCGACGATGATGCCACCGTTTAACAACACGTCAATCGAGGACAATGGGGATGCATCGCCTTTCGGCGGCGACCGGTACCTCTATGTTTTGTCAATTCTGGGCCGCGAGCCTTACACTTAGATTTGATCTTTTCTGGTCCAAATTCTTTTTGGGCCTTCTTTTCACAATTACATTTTCTAAAATTCCATGTTTGATTTTACATACATAAACCATTCGGGAGAGAGATGAGGGAGTCCATCGGATCTTCTCCCGTGATATTTTTCATAACAGTAGCCAGAGGAAGGCTGTTCTTCATGTAAAGCTTCATCGTCCAGAGAGACTGCTAATAGAATTAACCCCAATATCAAAAGTATGGTGCCGAACATTGAGACGCAAAAGACGGCTTTGGAAAATTATGTATGTAGCACTCCGATCTCACACCAATACTTGATCTTAATCTCTCATGGGATATGCAAACATTAAGAAGCACCATGCTTGAGATCATTACGCATTTTTAGTTCTATAGTCTAGATCGAACCACCTCAAACATCGTAGCTTATTTTAATGATGTCATTATTATGCATTTTTAGTTCTATAGTCTAGATCAAACAGCCTCAAACATTGAGAAGCACCATGCTTGAGAGACTCTTTCCACATCTTCTCAATAGACTTCCTGGAATTAGTTCTTTATCATTATTAAAAAAATAAAATAAAATAAGCTACGAGTCCACGACAATAACTCAGCATAGTCAAATGGCAAGTGCAGCATAGCAATGTTCAAAGTATTCTCTGAAAGTGGAAACCTTGGCACAATTCACTTCATCTCCATTGGCTCGGGACAAAGCCGTACTGCTTGGTGATTCAGGTAAAGATTTGGACAGTGCTAAGCTTTTGATGATTATATTGATAATAATCTGAAAGCAAGAAGTAGGGATTGCTAATTGCTGTCATAAAAGTTCGTAAAAGATGTGGAATTAAGTCATGTGTACAGATGAAGTAAATTAATTGTGACCAAAATTCAATGTGGCTTTTGTAAATTCATTTTATGACTATTAAGATTGATCAAGTATCAACTATATGTTTATGTTGCGCCTATAAAAACTAAAATAATTTGGAATTTGCGTAGGGGGTCCCGTTGCCCCCTCCTTATTTCGACACCGTGTGGTTTAGTGCATCCAGTTAGGAAATCGATTATATAGATTTGCAAGCATAGCTTATTTAGATTTACGTTGAGATTTCGTGGATGAATTTTGACGATTAAATCTATTTATGCCATTTAATTGTGGGCGTATCTGAATAGTGTGATTTGTGTGTCCTGCGTAACATAACTCGGAGTAATAGCTATTGTAAAATTAACTTTTTTAAATGCTCAAACATTGTTTAATTTAATAGCTAAGATAACAAAGGAATACATACAAGTACACAGGAGACCCTGTCCATTAGTTTAGACTTTTTGGCCACGTCGTATCCAGACTTCTCAAAGGGATTAAAGGCGACGAAAACGGTGGGGAGGGAAAACCGACGTGCAAATGATCGTTCAGGGATCGTGTGTTGTTTTACGAGAAAATCTTGGGTGGGCCTGGGAATGGCCCATTTAATGGACGACAGATGGCGCCACGTGTCATACGGGTCCCACCACTCCCTCCCCCTCTTCCTTCCTGTGATCTCTCTCCTCTGTGCTTGCGTTTCTTCATTTTTCATTGCGGCCGCCATGGCCGCGGAGCTCGACCTCGTCTGCGTCCTCTCTCTCTCTCTTCCTTTTTTTTTCAACAATGCCGTACTTGCCATTCTTTTTCCATTTCTCTCGCCACCACAGTCGCGGAGCTTGAGCCCAGGACTCTCGCGGCCGCCGCAAGCTCAACCTCGAGCCTAGGGCTTGCGGTAGCAATGGCAGGTCAAGTTACGAGCACACAGACATGGCCGTTCCCTTGTGCGCAAGTTCGAGGTCAAAGCAGCCATAGTCGAGGTCGAGGTCGAGGTCGACCTGTAGTCTCCCAGGTGCTATGGCTGTGGAGCTCAGGCTTGAGCCTAGACCTCGAGGTCAAAGCAACCAGGGTCGCTTGAGCAGAAGCTTGCGACTATGGCTGCCGTAGCTTGAGCTTGCGACCAGGGCTACCCGAGCTCGAGCTCCATGGCCATGGCGATGGAGAGAGGAGGAGAGAGAGAGTGGTGGGACCCGATGAAACGTGGCGCCACGCGTCGTCCATTAAATGGGCCGTCCCCACGACGTGCTGGCCAACCCGAGATTTTCTCGTAAAACGGCACATACTACCTTCTTTGGGAAGCCACGTAACGAAAGAGTGGCATTTTCTTTTATTATTTTCAAGAACACGTGATATTCAAACGTTTGACTTGTCAATCGGCGGATAGTCGTTGCGCTGAAAATTAAAGCAATTAATGCAATTAAGCTTGCTAGACAACTTTAATTAGTTTAGACTGAAAAGATTTAATTAAGCTAGAAATTGATTGATAATACGTAAGAAAAAGGTTGGGGGGTTAATTCATTTAGTAGAAAAAATAATTGATGATAATTAAAATCTTATCTACCAATCACGATCGTGATTCTATGTTTGGAAAAAAATTATAGATATGCAGTGATTGTCAAACAACTATTTTTTTCCTTTTTAATACTCGAAGATTATTAACACTTTAAAATGAGTTCTTTAATTTACTAACACCGATTTCTCACCATTGTCAAATAGGCCAAAATGCACATTAATCAGTACATCGATGTAACTAGAATAAGGCTATGTGATTGGATTATGCTTACACCTCAATTTTGTCAAGAACAAAGAACAGCTCACAAAAATCATTGTATTGAGGTTTTCTAGAGATGTATGCTTTTAAAAGTAGCAATGCATCTTTATGAATATCTACAACGACAAAAAAGAATATAAACCACCATAAGTTTAAATTGTGTTTGAACTAGCTTTTACTTATTATTAAATTTTTTTAATCTCCTAGCACCCGTGCTTTGACTTTGTTTTTAGTCTTAAGCATCCGAGGCTTTCATAATACATAAATGTCAACACATGGATTCACCGGATCTTTCTTATTGTCTCTTTCCACATCCTTGTCATTATGGATCATATATGAGTACCCAGCAATGGGTCTTCTTACTTAGTAGACAGTTCATCATTTTTCTTTCCGTTCCTTTTAATTACCTAATGAAGATCTGGTGTTGATTTTCTGTTGAAATTGTTGCAGCTCTTTCAATATACGCGAAAACATGAGAATATTAGTGCTGCAAGTTATAGCATTTATATAAAGTTTGCAAGGACAAGCCACAACCTCTTGAATGCACTAGAAGTCTTCCGGATGCCTCAATGTGAATCAATGTCTTTATTAAGTAATGTTGTTCTTAGTTGCCTCGTTAGAAATGGTAAGTTCGGCATTGGCATGAAATGTTTTCAACAAATGAAGCAGGATGGGCTGAATCCGGATACCATTATGAATAGTAAGGGGCACGACTCTCACCTCATATTGGTTGGCTTTCTTTAAGTAATCAAATTAGCAACTTGTGCAAAATGGATTTATGACCAATAGAGAGCTAAATTTAATATGATATCCATTGTTAGATTACATTGGACTTTCGATATGTGAACTTTAGAAATTTGTGTGAAAAGATATGCTATATACATTGTAGCCTTGTAGGCCTATTCTCAACTACTTAAGCTTTTGGGGAAAACGATTATTTAATATGGTAGGGCACGAGATAGGTGTTCATATCCAAAAAAGACTGAATGAAAAAATATTTTCATATTCTACGAAAGTATTTTCTGGTTTTACAACATCAAATTAATAAGCAGTCCCCCGCCTTCCGGATAATTAGATTCTGCCATTACTTGTCCTCGTCCAAAGAGATAAGCTCATCAATTAAGTTCATAAGTATAGAATTAAGTTGTTTAATCATTTGGGCCTGAGTCGTTTGGACCATTTGGACCGTAGGAAAAGCCCAAGGTCCGAACCCAGGATCTGGCCCGTATTCACCCACGCACTATCACGCTCGTCTTCATTCCTCCCCACGATGAAGCAAACCGGGATTTTAGATTCCACGTGCGGCATTGTTCCAATCGCAACCGTCCATTTCAAATGACGGTTACTGCTCATGACGGTTATCCTACCAAAGCCCAACAAGTGGTGTCCCCCCTGGAGGATAAAGAACCTCGACCCGCCTCTCCACTCGGGCTCCGCCTCCTCCTCCTCCTCCTCCTCCTCCGATATCTCCCAGTCCCAGTCTCAGATAAAGAGCAGTCACGTGTTGTAATCGAGAGAGAGAGAGAGAGAGAGAAAAAGAGGAAGAGAGACAGAGAGCAAGAATGGTGGGTGGAGGATTTGTAGAAGGCGGGCAGCGGAAAAGGGCGCATCTTTACGAGTACAGGATCACTGGGTATTTCGTATTTGCCTGCATTATTGCGGCCCTTGGTGGATCGCTTTTTGGGTACGATCTGGGCGTTTCGGGTGAGTCTTTTTTCTTTCGTCTAGCCTTTATGCTTGGATTTTGAATGCGTCTGCTGCCGTGTTTCGTGAATTTATGAAGCTTTATCCGGGGAAGATAACCTTTTTTGGTGTTTGTGGAAGATAAATGTGGAATCTTGATCGAAGGTTGATGCAAAAAAGGTTGCGTTTTGTCCCGGAAGTAGTTGTGAATATGCAGGGAAGGGGAGAGATTTCTGAAAGTACTAATTTCACTGGGTGTTCATGCCAGCCAGTGCTGTTATTGGTCGTATCTTTGGTATTAATCTGGATTTTTTGACGTATGCATTTCATCATTCTTGATTCCTCCGGTCCAAAACAGAATGAAATTTAGGAAGAGACTCGCCCTTTGAATTTACCCAGAAACGGACGATCTTGAAAATTAGCAGATGCCAATGGCTGTGCCAGGAAGAAGATAATCCCTTCTTCAACCCGAGTTCTTTAAAAATAGACGATTAATGATCTTGATACTTGCATTCGTTTCAGGTGGAGTAACCTCCATGGACGATTTCCTGAAGGAGCTCTTCCCAAAAGTGTACCGGAGAAATCAAGAGCATCTGAACGAGACCAATTACTGCAAGTACGACAACCAGATCCTGACGCTCTTCACTTCTTCTCTCTACTTTGCGGGCCTGGTCACTTGAAGATGAGGCCAACACCAGTGCTCTGTTGTACAGCCTCACTATCCGCCAGAGAGAAATGGTGGAGAGCTGTCGGCGGTGGACAGTGAGGTCAAGCCCGAAGCGCCCAGACTATCGGGTAGCCTGGATGATTCCTGGGTGAAACTGAGGCAAGAGCCGGCAAAGTTGGGGGATGATCCGGGTTACGAGGACATGCCCGTGGAGGAATTTCCAGCGGCATATCTTAGAGGGGTTTTGGATGGCAAGAGGGGAAAGGGGTGGGAAAGAACGCCAAGGAGGATGATCCGGTTAGATGCAAGGCTTTTATGCTTCCTGTACTGCAAATTCTGCCCCTTCTTTTTATCTGGTCTTTTTCGTTTCGTTAACAAATGATAGTTCAAATCCTTAACTTTTGCCAAAAAAACTCGAGGCATGTTTACTGCTTTTTCCCACCATTTTCTTTTTATATCATGTAAAGGCTTCACTTAAGTGCTTTTCCTGAGGGGTATCCATGATAAGCCGATTTACAAACACAGGAAAGTTAAATGTATTCATTTTATCAGGATATCATGTATGATTCTTGTTATCATGAACTCTCTGTTTTCCTGTCTTTAAATGAAGAAAACGCTTCATGCTAATGAATGAAGTTGTCAAAATAAATATCTGTGTTTATGACATTTCTTCTCTTAAGAAACATGCATCTGTGGATCTCTAGTTTAATATTAAATGGACTTTACAGGACCACCAGAATGACTGGACAATGTTCTTGATAGTCTGTTTATTACTTTTATTGCTTGAATTAACGATACAGCTTGCATATATTGTCAGGAACTGTGTTTATGCCACCAAAGTGGTCCTTAGGCTATCATCAATGGTGCTGGAGCTATGACTCTGATAACAAAGTTTGAGAGGTTGGCCCTTCCGATGCATCTTGCTTGATTCTACGGTCTTTCCTCCACAACCCGCATTTCCTTCTACCTGATTGAATAACAAGGTCCAACTTTCATTGTATGCTGTCGGCATATCATTTATGAGTCAATGCATGATAGTTCTTTAGTTATTGCAGATCACAAGTAAATTTACAGAAAAGAAGATTCCTCGTGATGTCGTATGGATGCATATGGATTATATGGATGGGTTTTGCTGCTTTGCTTTTCACGAGGCGTGGAATCCCATTTTGTGTTAACCCTTTTATTGCCCTGTTTGGAAAAATAACATATTACCTTCCACTAAGTAGGTCCAATTTCACATCATCTACCTCACTTTCAATAGGTATCAAACCGGTCGCAACTTATGTCTAGAATTGATTGTTTTATCCAATTTCCAAAAGACGTTGTGCACTTATCACCTAAAACAAAGCATAACTATATATCTACATGAAATTTGACCTAAAGCAAAGCATATATCTACTTCTAGAAGAAGATGGTGTTATTCATTTTGGAAGTGAGGTAGGTCATGTGCAATATGTCATTAGTTAATACACTTTGGAGGCACTACGATGATCAATGTTCTTTGGATATTCTATTTTCAACCTAAGATACAGTGATGATGCAGAAATGCCATGCATCACTATTTTGTCCATCGCTTCCATACATTTAATCCACCAAGTCCTTTAATATTGGTGGCCACTTTATGTTTGAAGCCTCCAAAGCACATTCATGTCTGGGACTTCTTACCTCGCCAACTTGTCTAACAGTAAAAGGACTTAGGTTGAATGCTTAGTAAGCAGTAGAGACCTTTGAAAGTAAATAAAGAGTAATATTTTCAGCATCTAGACTGAAACGGAGGATTTATTCTCAGGACTACTTCTCTGATCCAAAATCTTTGGTAGATGGTCTCCACCAACATGGGTTCAAAGCCATTTGGATACTTGATCCTAGTTTTAAACGTGAAGAGGGGCCTTATGTCTATGACAGTGGTTGCAAAAGTGATGTCTGCATCAAAGCAGCAGATGGAACTCTATTTGTTGGTACTTCGTTGTCTTTCACTGTGGTTTTGGCTAATTTTTGTCGTTGTCTATCTGGTTTTGCTTTTTGCTTTTTACTTTTCGTCTTTTGCTTTTTTTGTAGCATTTGTAATTTGATTAACCCTTAAAACCTTTCAAATGTTGACATGCTGAGTCATTTGGATTCAGCTGAAAATAAGTCCACATGTATGTAAATGCTAAGTAATTGTTTGCTTGTCAGGGGAGGTGTGGCCCGATCCTTGTGTATTCCCTAAATTTACACAGTCAAGAGTCCATCGCTGGTGGGCTCAGTTAGTTCAGGATTTCATTTCTAATGAAGTCGATGGTATATGAAACGATATGAATGAACCATCTTTTCATTAAGGTAATTAGTGCTTTTAGTTTTTGTCATTTTCTTTAGTTGGACTATGGCTTACAACTTCTCTCATTCTATGACGAAGACCATGCCCGAGAGCAACATTCATAAGGGAGATGATGAACTTGGAGGTCTCCAGAATCACTCACACTATCATAATGTAAGTTTTCCAGCCTTTTGCTATTTGTAGCTTGTGTTTCACATTTTAGAGTTATATTGAAATAGATAGTAAGTAATTTATAATGTATCCACCACAATTTTACTAGAAAAGTTTTTTTTTTCCTAAGGCATACAAATTCTTCGTATATTGTAATACGGTGACTTTCCTCTTGTCGCTAAGTGTCATTTTATTATTATGAGCCGAATGTTAAGGCACCAGATTGTCTCCGATAAGGTGACGATGGTCGCCACTGGATGGCGACCATGTTCGCGGGACTATCGTTTGCGATGCCTGTCGTCATTTTGAACAAAGACACTGAAAAGAACCCAACGTATACAAAGGCTGGGATTGTAGTCTTCCTCCAGGTTATCAAGGAAAGCCACGACACCGGTGGCGGGGCCATCAACGTCCCACCAGCGATCACGTTCGAGGATATCGACTTGGGAAGGCGCTGATCCCGAACATCAGGCATTATAAGTACGCAAAGCTGACGCCTGTACAGCATCACGCGATCCCAATAGCCATGAACAGCCTGACCTCATGGGGGCGTTGGAGCTGCTGGCCTCCACCGGCACGTTCTCGTACACGGCGACGTTGATGGCCCTGCCGCTGGTGTCGTGGCTTCCCTCGATAACCTGGACGAAGACTACGATCCCAGCTTTTGGATACGTTGGGTTCTTTTCAGTGTCATTATTCAGAATGACTACGGGCATCGCAAACAAGAGTCCTGCGAACATGGTTGCCATTCGGTGGCGACCTTCGAAGATAGTCGACACCTTGACATGTGGCTCGAGTAATAATAAAATGACACTTAGCGATAAATGGAAAGTCATCGTATTACAAAGAATTTGTATGCCCTTAGGAAATTTAGACACCATAATGGGCGAGCCAATTGCGTAATGTGCTCTTGCGTAGAGAGAGGGCTGCTTGAAACGCGATGGTTGCCAGTAGGATCGCTGTAACCATAATCGCGTTCATCGAGCTTTCATTTTGCAGTTGCGTGCCTTCACCTGGACCGGCCATATTGTTTTCTTCTTTCTTTTTTCTCTTGAAGTTCCCTCTGTTTTGCCATTTCATGAATTTATAGTCTTCGACAGAAACTGCAACTCTCTCTTCCACCGTATACTCCCCCGGCAATCCCTAAACAGGAAAGATAGCAAAACTAATGAGACTCGTCCTTCCGTTAGTCGAACCTCGATTAAACAACCGTTGGTGATCCTCAAATCGATAACTTCTTCCTCCGCTGTTCCTAGGCGTAATCTGAAGCTGATCCAAGCCCCGGTGATGATCGGACGTTGTGATCCTCAGCCCATTCCAACCTCTAGTCTTAGCTCCCAGCTTATAGTAACCTTGTTCGATTGAGCTTTGCATGAAGATTAATTGAGGTGAACTTTTTGATCTTGAGCTTGACGAGGCGAGATTACCTTATGCAATTGGGCTACAGCTCAACCCTTGGATGATGTTCTATGCTTGTGTGGATGATCTTTGCAGCTTAAGATGGCTATAGATCATGGATGATAGCCTAGAATGGTTTGACCAGTTGATTGCTTAATTGACTGTCTATTTTGTAATTCGAATGGCTTGACTGGACTAGTCGTCTTACTGTCTTCGTTTGAGCTAGATATTATCGTTTTTAGTTTTCAAAATCCTCATGAGGTTCATAGATGGTTTCACGAGCTTTCCAACGGCATATTAAACGTGTAAATCGGATCTCATTTGCTATACCAAAACCTGTTTCTAAGTAGGGTGATCTGTTCTAGAATATGCATGTGCTACTGCAATGACTGGGGTTAACTGACCTACCCGATTTGTTGATTTTGCATGATTTGTAACAAGATCTATAACCTCATCTGCTCTCCAACCCCACTCCCAAAAAAAACGAAGAAGCAAGCTCCAGAAAAGGAAAATGTACGAAAAGAAAAAATGGCAGGAAAGCTTTTGACATGCAGTTCCACATCAAAGAAATATTGTGCATGTTACAAATGAAAACCTGCTGCTGCACAACCAATTTAATATTCAAAAAAGATTGACGCAGTGCAAAACCAATTTAGCAATCCAGCTTGTTGACTCGCATATTTACCTTCTTTTTTTTAACCCTTGTGATTCCAATTACATAGAGATTCGTCTTGTCTTAACTCAAATTTCGAACACCTGGTTGTGATCACAAGTAGATTTTCATATTACGGTTGAATTACTTGTTTAATTTCATCGCAACCTCAGATTAAGATTAAAAGAGGTATAGCTGCTCCCAAAAAGCAGCACGGAGCATGCAATTCTCTCGACTTCGCTGAAAATCACAGTACATTCTCTCTCGCAAGTAATCAAAAGTATACCACAATGAGAGTCAAAAGTTTGATCACTCGCTTTATTAAAACAAAATAGAAAGGTGAAATCTTTATTTAAATGCATACTGGGCAGAAACTATATGGAGGGAAATGAAATAGATTTGATAGACTGAAGTAACCTCGTCTTTCTATTGTTTCCCACTTCTCACGAAGGATATTCTTGGGATTATAATTATATGTATCAGCGCATGACAGCTTCCATCATTTATCTCTGACTTTGGAGAAACTTCTTCTTTGAGTCCGAAAAGGAAGTAACTGAATTTCTCTTCCATTCCCTTCCCTTGTAGTTACCCAAAGAATAGAATCGTTGCAGGTGGGTTCTTTCTTTCCCCTTTCAATATCTTCCATCCTAGATAAGAGTCAGTAAATCACCAATAATTATGAGTGAGTTGACAAGGAAGAAAAAGTGGGAACTAAAAGTACAACTGAACCGGGTCAATATAAATTTGTTTCAACTGTACTTAATAAAAGACAATTTCATGTCATGTTGACTAGGACGTTTGTGGTTCTTGGTTCTGTTTGGTGTACACTTTATACCCAAAAAAAAGTAACAATAATTTATTTTCACCAAAACCAATCTAATAAGGTTAAAAGTCAGACCAAACCGCTAAGTTAGTTCATCTTTTATGAGATGTAGCACTAAGCAATAACATATAAGAAGCTAAGGAGTAACTTAGTACTTTAATCGTTAACATCAAGCAAGAAAATTATTTCCTTAAGAGGGAAAAATACAAACTACAAAGACATTGAATGACTATCAGCTACAACATTTTTCATTAGGTGCAAGAGGGATCATAGCATTATTGTTGACGGCAAAATTATTGTCTTGAAATTTACTATCGATTTGGTTAGGTTTATCAAGTTAACACAATTAAGGGAACCCAAACAAATAAAATCATGGTTTGCTTTTCTCGCTTTCCTGGCATTTTGCCACCTCTTCAACTGCTTCTCGGCCTTTGCAATATACTGATCCCCAATCTGTTTTTCAACAATGCCGCACTTGCCTTTCTTTTTCCATTTCTCGCGCCACCACAGTCGCGGAGCTTGAGCCCAGGACTCTCGCGGCCGCCGCAAGCTCAACCTCGAGCCTAGGGCTTGCGGTAGCAATGGCAGGTCAAGTTACGAGCACACAGACATGGCCGTTCCCTTGTGCGCAAGTTCGAGGTCAAAGCAGCCATAGTCGAGGTCGAGGTCGAGGTCGAGGTCGAGGTCGACCTGTAGTCTCCCAGTTGCTATGGCTGTGGAGCTCAGGCTTGAGCCTAGACCTCGAGGTCAAAGCAACCAGGGTCGCTTGAGCAGAAGCTTGCGACTATGGCTGCCGTAGCTTGAGCTTGCGACCAGGGCTACCCGAGCTCGAGCTCCATGGCCATGGCGATGGAGAGAGGAGGAGAGAGAGAGTGGTGGGACCCGATGAAACGTGGCGCCACGCGTTGTCCATTAAATGGGCCGTCCCCACGACGTGCTGGCCAACCCGAGATTTTCTCGTAAAACGGCACATACTACCTTCTTTGGGAAGCCACGTAACGAAAGAGTGGCATTTTCTTTTTATTATTTTCAAGAACACGTGATATTCAAACGTTTGACTTGTTAATCGGCGGATAGTCGTCTGCGCTGAAAATTAAAGCAATTAATGCAATTAAGCTTGCTAGACAACTTTAATTAGTTTAGACTGAAATGATTTAATTAAGCTAGAAATTGATTGATAATACGTAAGAAAAAGGTTGGGGGGTTAATTCATTTAGTAGAAAAAATAATTGATGATAATTAAAATCTTATCTACCAATCACGATCGTGATTCTATGTTTGGAAAAAAATTATAGATATGCAGTGATTGTCAAACAACTATTTTTTTCCTTTTTAATACTCGAAGATTATTAACACTTTAAAATGAGTTCTTTAATTTACTAACACTGATTTCTCAACATTGTCAAATAGGCCAAAATGCACATTAATCAATACATTGATGTAACTAGAATAAGGCTATGTGATTGGATTATGCTTACCCCTCAATTTTGTCAAGAACAAAGAACAGCTCACAAAAATCATTGTATTGAGGTTTTTTTAGAGATGTATGCTTTTAAAAGTAGCAATGCATCTTTATGAATATCTACAACGACAAAAAGAATATAAACCACCATAAGTTTAAATTGTGTTTGAACTAGCTTTTACTTATTATTAATTTTTTTTAATCTCGTAGCACCCGCGCTTTGACTTTGTTTTTAGTCTTAAGCATCCGAGGCTTTCATAATACATAAATGTCAACACATGGATTCACCGGATCTTTCTTATTGTCTCTTTCCACATCCTTGTCATTATGGATCATATATGAGTACCCAGCAATGGGTCTTCTTACTTAGTAGACAGTTCATCATTTTTCTTTCCGTTCCTTTTAATTACCTAATGAAGATCTGGTGTTGATTTTATGTTGAAATTGTTGCAGCTCTTTCAATATACGCGAAAACATGAGAATATTAGTGCTGCAAGTTATAGCATTTATATAAAGTTTGCAAGGACAAGCCACAACCTCTTGAATGCACTAGAAGTCTTCCGGATGCCTCAATGTGAATCAATGTCTTTATTAAGTAATGCTGTTCTTAGTTGCCTTGTTAGAAATGGTAAGTTCGGCATTGGCATGAAATGTTTTCAACAAATGAAGCAGGATGGGCTGAATCCGAATACCATTATGAATAGTAAGGGGCACGACTCTCACCTCGTATTGGTTGACTTTCTTTAAGTAATCAAATTAGCAACTTGTGCAAAATGGATTTATGACCAATAAAGAGCTAAATTTAATATGATATCCATTGTTAGATTACATTGGACTTTCGATATGTGAACTTTAGAAATTTGTGTGAAAAGATATGCTATATACATTGTAGCCTTGTAGGCCTATTCTCAACTACTTAAGCTTTTGGGGAAAACGATTATTTAATATGGTAGGGCACGAGATAGGTGTTCATATCCAAAAAGACTGAATGAAAAATATTTTCATATTCTACGAAAGTATTTTCTGGTTTTGCAACATCAAATTAATAAGCAGTCCCCCGCCTTCCGGATGATTAGATTCTGCCGTTACTTGTCCTCGTCCAAAGAGATAAGCTCACCAATTAAGTTCAAAAGTATAGAATTAAGTTGTTTAATCATTTGGGCCTGAGTCGTTTGGACCATTTGAACCGTAGGAAAAGCCCAAAGTCCGAGCCCAGGGTCTGGCCCGTATTCACCTGCGCACTATCACGCTCGTCTTCATTCCTCCCCACGATGAAGCAAACCGAGATTTTAGATTCCACGTGCGGCATTGTTCCAATCGCAACCGTCCACTTCAAATGACGGTTACTGCTCATGAGAAGAGAACCGCTTACTCCTCTGCCCTCCAAAACCAGCCTTTGCCTTACGCTGCTAATGCTGCAAAAAAATAAAAAAATAAAAAATAACCCCACAAAATCGAATTTCACATTATTCATTTGAGAAATTTATTCCGACTTTTTACATGAACACGGAACTCTCCTTTTTCTCTCTGTATGTGATAATTTCATCCACCTCAATTGTGACAAATTGTTGTAATCGAGAGAGAGAGAACGAGGAAGAGAGACAGAGAGCAAGAATGGTGGGTGGAGGATTTGTAGAAGGCGGGCAGCTGAAAAGGGCGCATCTTTACGAGTACAGGATCACTGGGTATTTCGTATTTGCCTGCATTATTGCGGCCCTTGGTGGATCGGTTTTTGGGTACGATCTGGGCGTTTCGGGTGAGTCATTTTTTCTTTCGTCTCGCCTTTTTGCTTGGATTTTGAATGCGTCTGCTGCGGTGTTTCGTGAATTGCGAAGCTTTATCCGGGGAAGATAAACTTTTTTGGTGTATGTGGAAGATAAATGTGGAATCTTTATCTAGAATTTTTGGAAGATGCAATTTCCCCGTGTAATGTTTACAACTCTTCAAAAAAAAAAAATGAAGAAATACATCATCGTACTAGTTGTAATATAATTGTTTTGCTTTCTTTGATCTGATTAACTAAACAAAACTTAATGAAGCAGAGATTTTTCTATAGGCCTACCAAAGTTTACTCTTAAGTCTCAACATTCCTTCCCAAAAATGGAGACTTTGAGTTTAATATCGAAATTGCCAACAAGTCGAGCTTGCCCACAAAGCCCCCCGTTTGCGCCACTGGGGGCGCATGAGATGTCCGATGGGCGGGCCCAATGGTAAGGCAATGGGGGTGGTATTATTCTAATCTTAAATACATGTGATGTGAATTTTTTTTTAATTAATTTTTTGCTTTTATTGCTATGCTGTTTTTTTTTTAAAGAAAAAGAAAAAGAAATAGCACGGGAATCGACATTTTCGAATCTTGTTAATCAGTTTTGAGCAATTGATGTTTGTTCCTAAAATTGTTAGCATACCTGTTGAGTAGTTACTAGAAGTAATTAACATTGTAAATTATAATTCAAATATGTGTTGGTAGTTGGAAGAACAGTGTGATGGGAATGGTAGAACCCTCTTCTAATTGTTTTTTCAATTCGATGATTTAAGTAACTTTACTCTTATTTAATGTTGAACTAAAACTTTATTTTAGAATATACAATTATCGACAAGGTATTATTTATTAACAAATTATCGGCATGAGAATAATTAAACAACCAAGGTACAATACTGTCTCAATAATGAAATGGAGTTTTCGATTAGTCATTAGATGATTAAACAACTGATGTATGATACTGTTCATGTTATATTGTGTCTCAAGTTTGAGCCCGTTAGATTAATACACATAAGTCTGGCCAAATAAACAAAGTTCAGGGGAGACTTTGTGATGTCTTCATTTTCGTCCCGTCATTAATCCCATCTCTTCATGCGTATACGTAGAAAGAAGAAACCAAAGAAAGCTGCATGGGGGTTTTTCGAGCATGCAAGCAAAGTCAGAGAAGAGAGATTGTCTTCTGCCAAAAAAGGAAGCCATCCACAATCTTCTGTATTAAATAAAAGACCCACCACCTGCTGCAAATGCATGAAGAAGACGCATGAAGAAGACTCCTTTACGTTTGCTTCTCTCCGGGAACAAGAAATTTGAAGACTGCGGCCCACCTCTTTTCGCGGATCAATGGCACACGTTTGTTGACTATTATCCCTCATCTCTGCCGCCTCATTAAATGCTTGCCTTGGACCTAAGCATGTCCTTAAACTGCTTCTGTTCTCGGAGTCAACCCCAACAGTAAAATGGGGTAATGATAACAACACGTTTGTTGACTATTATCCCTGATCTCTACTGCCTCATTAAATGCTTGCCCTGGACCTAAGCATGTCCTTAAACTGCTTCTGTTCTCGGAGTCAATCCCAACAGTAAAATGGGGTAATGATAACAACACGTTTGTTGACTATTATCCCTCATCTCTGCCGCCTCATTAAATGCTTGCCCATGCACATGCATGATCTGCATGCATGCCTACAAATATGGTGGGCGTTCGGTGCCGATTGCAGCTTGTCTTGTGGGCGCATGTGCTGCATTTAATGAGGCCATTTATTTTCATTTGTTTTGTCTTGTTTCATGCCCTTCTCCCTATAGAAGGAGAAGACGTCTGAAGATGCAAGTAAAGCAAAAGAAAAGAGCTCGGCAGAGAGTGAGAGAAAAGAGCGAGAGAGAGAGCGAGAGACGTGAGCTCAGAGAGATTTGTGCGGAGTCGAGTTCAATGAGTTGAGTTGTTAAACACCGTGGGTATCGGGTATAAAGTAGGGCTGGGAAACACTTGAGTGTATGTGATTGTAATCCTGTAATCCTCCGATTTATAGTGGATTGATTTGCTGACTCTCCCCGTGGACGTAGGTTCCGACATTCGGACAGAACCACGTAAATTTTGGTGTCCTTTTATTGTTCCTCGTTTTATTTCGATTGATTTCTATAGCTCCCGACATAATTGCAAAAATTACGATCCGCTTCCACTGCGACGCCGATTTACAACAATTGGTATCAGAGCTAAGACTTTGCAATTATGTCTGGAGCAAAAGTAGAAATTGAGAAATTTAACGGGAGGAACAACTTCGGGTTATGGAGCGTCAAGATGAAGCGCTATTAACAACTCAAGGATTAGCCAAGGCATTGGAGGGCAAGGCTCAGTTGCCCGAAACAATGCGAGATGCTGAGAAGGACGAGCTAATGGAGAAGGCCAGGAGAATCATCCTGTTGAACTTATCGGATGAAATGCTAATAGAGGTGGCCGAGGAGGAGGATGCCGCAACGTTATGAGCTAAACTTCAGGCCCTCTATGTAAAGAAGGGTTTGAACAATCGCTTATATATGCTGAAGAGAATGTTCCAGTTTCGATATACGAAGGTACGTCCATTAGATCCCACCTAGATGAGTTTAATAAACTCATGATGGACTTGAAGAATGTTGGCAAGATTTTAGATGATGAAGAACAAGGCATGATGTTGTCCGCGTCTCTACTGGAGTCATGGGAGCACTTTACTAACTCCTTGTTATAGGGCGTACTACGATTACCTCGAGAGGAGGTAAAATCTGGCCTGTTTTCAAAGGAGTGGCGAGAAAAGTTGCATGATAACAGTCTAGCGCAAGATGTAGCGCGTGGACTGGTGATTCGAGGAAGAGACCAACATCGGAGGCCCAAAGAACAAAAGCCAAAGCAAAAGCAAGTCGAAGTCGCGACATAGAAAATCAAAAGATCGCGTGAAGTGCTTCGAATGTCACGAGGAGGGGCACATAAGGAGAAATTGTCCAAAGCTAAGAAATAAAGGCGTTTGGCAAAATGCCACAAGCAATGTGGCAAATATTGCCGAGAAGAGTACCAGTGATGCCGAAGCTGTCCTATGTGTATCTACAAGTTCGTCAGGAGATGAATGGGTACTAGATTCTGGATGTTCCTATCACATGACTCCTCACAAGAACTGGTTCACTACCTACCAGACTGCAGATGGTGGTAGAGTTTTTTTGGGGAATAATGCAGCCTGCAAGGTTGTGGGGATAGGAACAGTTCGGATCCGAATGCACGACGGCATAGAACAGACGTTGACAGACGTAAGGCATGTACCGAAGCTCAAGAAGAGCCTTATTTCTCTAGGTACATTCGATGACCTCGGGTGTAAATACACAGCTAAAGGTGGAGTGCTGAAGATCTCTCGAGATGCCTTGACGGTGATGAAAGGGAAGAATGTGAATTCTCTCTATCATTTACTGGGAGAAACCGTGACCGGAGTTGCTACAGTTTCATCAGGTGAGTCAGACTCAAATTTGACTCAGTTATGGCACATGCGATTGGGACACATAAGTGAGGCAGTTATGACAATGCTGAGTGAGAAGGGGTTGCCGAAAGGTCAGAAGACAGGAAAGCTGGACCTGTGTGAGCACTGCATCTTCGGGAAGCAGCGTCGTGTTAAATTTGGTACAGCTCTACATTCGACCAAGCAACCAGTCGAATACATTCATTCAGATGTTTGGGGATCGTCTCCAGTTCCATTAAAAGGAGGTGCCCGATATATGCTGACATTCATTGACGATTACTCAAGGAAGGTATGGGTGTACTTCCTGAAGCACAAATCCGAGGTATTTGATCGATTCAAGAATTTTAAGGCATTGATTGAGAAGCAGTTAAGTAAACAAATCAAGTGCCTGAGAACTGATAATGGTGGAGTTCTGTGGTAAGGACTTTACCGAGTTCTGCCAGAAGGAAGGGATTGTGAGACACCGCACAGTTCCTAGGACACTACAACAAAATGGCGTAGCAGAACGGAAGAACAGAACTCTACTCGAGTGAGCTCGGTGCATGCTTTCACATGCAGGATTGAGCAAGGAATTTTGGGCCGAAACAATAAATATGGCGTGTTATCTGGTTAATCGATCTCCATCTTCTGCTATCGAGTGGAAGACTCCTAAGGAAGTATGGTCGAGGAAATCTATTGATTACTCCGGATTACGAATATTCGGATGTCCTGCGTATGCTCATGCAAGAGATGGTAAGCTTGAGCCGAGGGCGAAGAGGTGCATATTTCTGGGTTATGCACAATGGGTGAAAGGCTACTGGCTGTGGTGCACTGATCCCAGATCACCCGGTTTTCTAATCAGCAGAGACGTAATCTTCGACGAGACTGCAATGCTTCAAAAGAGGAGTCTTGAGACTCAACTAGCAGAGCAAACGGATCATGGTGTCAGAAGTGAGGTGGAGATTCAGGCGGAGTCTCCAAAGACCTCAGAGGTAACAGAGGAAGAGATTGCAGATGAGGCCATAATTTCAAGACGGTGATACCGAACAACCAGCGAGCCACAACACAACATAGCCACGGGCGACAAAGGAGGCAAATTAAACCACCGGTACATTATGGTTATTCGATATTGCCTATACATTAACCGTAGGTGATGAGGTGGAGATGGATGAGCCTTCATCCTATTCTCGAGGCGATGGCTAGTGCTTTGAGTCATCACAATGGTTAGAGGCTATGAGCGAAGAAATAGAATCACTCTATCGAAATCGAGACATGGGAGTTGGTCAAAGTACCCAAAAGCCAGAAAATTGTCGGAAGCAAATAGGTCTATAAACAGAAAGAGGGCATTCTCGGTGTAGAGGCAGCCAGGTTCAAGGCGAGACTTATTGCGAGGGGGTATACTCAATGAGAGGGCATCGACTACAATGAAGTGTTCTCTCCCCCGTGGTAAGGCATACCTCTATTCGTGTATTACTTGCCTTAGTTGCTGCACGGATCTTGAGCTAGAGCAGTTAGATGTGAAAACAGCATTTTTCATGGTGAATTGGAGGAACAAATTTACATGAAGCACTGAGGGATTTGCTATTCCGTAAGGAAGACCATGTTTGTCTATTGAAGAAATCTTTATATGGATTGAAACAATCTCTAGACAATGGTATAAGCATTTTGATGCTTTCATGACTAGTTGGAAAGCGTCTTTACAAGATGTTGCTGCATTGTCTTCGATTGAGGCGGAGTACATGGCACTAACCTTTGTTACAAAGGAGTCAATATGGCTAAGGGGTTTGCTCTCGGACCTTGGACTGGAGTAGAAAAGTGTCACCATACATTGTGACAATCAAGGTGCGATATATTTGGCTTACAATCCAATATATCACGAGTGAACAAAACATATCGACATCAGGTACCATTTCATCCGAGATGTCATAGCGAAGGGTAAAATTGTTGTGAAGAAAATAGCAACAGCGGAGAACCCAACAGATATGATGACGAAGCATGTTCCTTCAACAAAGCTCGAGCTCGTATGAGCTCGATTGGCGTCTGTAGAGTATGAGCGCCCATCGGGCGTTGGGAGAGCCGAGCATGAAAAATAATCACTATAATTTGGCTTCAAACGTCGAGCCAAGGTGGAGAATTATTATATTGTGTCTCAAGTTTGAGCCCGTTAGATTAACACAGATGAGTCTGGCCGAATAAACAAAGTTCAAGGGAGACTTTGTGATGTCTTCATTTTCGTCCCGGCATTAATCCCATCTCTTCATGCGTATGCGTAGAAAGAATAAGCCAAAGAAAGCTGCATGGGGGGTTTTTCGAGCATGCAAGCAAAGTTAGAGAAGAGAGATTGTCTTCTGCCGAAAAAGGAAGCCATCCACAATCTTCTGCATTAAATAAAGGACCCACCACCTACTGCAAATGCATGAAGAAGACGCATGAAGAAGACTCATTTACGTTTGCTTCTCTCCGGGAACAAGAAATTTGAAGACTGCGGCCCACCTCTTTTCGCGGATCAATGGCACACGTTTGTTGACTAGTATCCCTCATCTCTGCCGCCTCATTAAATGCTTGCCCTGGACCTAAGCATGTCCTTAAACCGCTTCATTCTCGGAGTCAACCCCAACAAAAATGGGGTAATGATAACAACACGTTTGTTGACTATTATCCCTAATCTCTATCGCCTCATTAAATGCTTGCCCATGCACATGCATGATCTGCATGCATGCCAACAAATATGGTGGGCGTTCAGTGCCGATTGCAGCTTGTCTTGTGGGCGTCTGTGCTGCATTTAATGAGGCCATTTATTTTCATTTGTTTTGTCTTGTTTCATGCCCTTCTCCCTATAGAAGGAGAAGACGTCTGAAGATGCAAGTAAAGAAAAAGAAAAGAGCTCAAGAGAGAGCGAGAGACGTGAGCTCAGAGAGATTTGTGCGGAGTCGAGTCCAATGAGTTGAGTTGTTAAACATCGTGGGTATCGGGTATAAAGTAGGGTTGGGAAACACTTGAGTGTATGTGATTGTAATCCTGTAATTCTCCGATTTATAGTGGATTGATTTGCTGACTCTCCCCGTGGACGTAGGTTCCGACATTCGGACCGAACCACGTAAATTTTGGTGTCCTTTTATTGTTCCTCGTTTTATTTTGATCAATTTCTATAGCTTCCGCTTCCACTGCGACGCCGATTTACAACAGTCCATATAGATTTTTCATGTCGATGATATTACAAATAGGCACGTAGAAAATGTTCAACTAACATTTTGGAAAAAAGAACGTAATTGAAAATAATCAGGTAGGGAACCAAAAAGAGTATAGGGACCCAATTGCAACAAACGCTCAAAATTGGGGACAAAATTTAAATTTAAATTCCTCAACCGTTCCACCTTCGTCGGTTTTCACCCTCATCGCTCTTTTGCTCGGTTAGGCTTTAATCGGCCATCGTCGGCATGAAGCTCTCTTTCAACACCTCTAAGAAGCCCCTGACCGAAGATAGCCGACCAGCGCCAGACTGGCCTTCTTCCGGCAATGTTGAGATTTATGATCTGAAGGTAGACACGCACTATTAGCATACCTCTCCATTCTAGACTTGTCTTGTAGTTCACTTAGTTTTTATCATCAAGACATTAACAGGTAAGGTATCGGCCTAATTCTCCCCTCGTTCTTCATGGGATAAGCTGTGAAATAAAAGGAGGGCACAAGATTGGGAACGTTGGCCGAACGGGTAGTAGAAAGACAACTCTCATCGGTGCTTTGTTCTGTCTTGTGGAACCTACCGATGGGAAAATAGTTGTCGACGGCCTAGACATATCCACTATTGGACTTCATGACCTGATATCACATTTTGGGGTCATTCCGCAAGATCCGACACTTTTGGTGGGACAGTTCGATACAACCTGGACCCCTTGTCCGAACACACCGATGAGAATTGCCTATTGAATATAAAAAGTATAATTTCTGATAAATATTAGATATTTGCAGTAGAAAACAACTAATGATTGAAGCACCGATCACTAGGGAGAAACGCAATAAACAAGCCTCATTGGAAGTAGCATCCATGTTTATGATGTAATACCGATATGCTTTGGTTAGTTCGGGATCCTCTGTCATTTGGTCTTTCGATGGGGATGTAGTAGCAAAATCATCTCCCTACACCATTTCCAATTGCACTAAATGAAGAAATTGGCATCGCACAATGCATTCGGACAATGTGAGAAATACATGACATTCTTTGCATTCAACATTAACAGGGAGGTTGGTAGAGTATGATGAGCCTAAGAAATTGGTAGACAAGGAAGATTCATTGTTCGGGCAGCTTTACAAGGAGTACGGTCTCGAACATCGAATGCGAGCAATTACTCGAGAACTTTTGAGATGAACCTTGCAGAAGCCGACATACATTGTCGAAAAATCAGTGAGTACCTGGATTTAGAACAGAGTGGACATTCACTAAAGGTTTGGTTTTTATCACGCTTTTGAAAATTTGGGTGCTTGTTTGTTCATTTTGATTCACATTTCGCTACGGTCATTTCTTGGGAAAAGGCACACATCTGTTGATACCATGCTGGTATAATTGGGAGTCAATAAAAAAGGAGCGAACGTGTAGATTGATCTGCGTTTCTCTTAGTTCTTGATGAGAGGAAAAAGATTCGGACAAATTGCGTGAGGTTGATCAAGAAAAGAAACGAAAGAATAACCCTCTTCACATTACTAACATGTGTACTATGCAATGAACTTGAGATTTGCTTGTAGTAGCGCTCTGTTTGGTATGAGACTCGGATATAAATTCCAAAATGGTTTCACTCAATCAAAATGTTTTTGGTAGAGAAGGCAATTAGCCATTTGATAATGCTTTGTGCGGACGAGTGTGTCTCGTGTCAAGAGAAAATAGTAGAATCTTAGCAAGAGGAGGGACTGATGAGGAAAGAGAATGCAAAGGAAACGCCAGCATCTGTATTTACTATCGATGCGACAATCTTCTTACTTGTTCTGTTCCTTCGGACATTTTTGAGTCGCGATGGGTGAATGTAAAATTGTGTAGTATACCTTGCGTAAGCATAGAAATAATAGGCTAGGATCTACTTGGAAGATATATCATGGGTGTCGTGGGCAACATTTATATGCTTTTTGAGTTCTTTATGGAAGTCGATTGTTTATAATTCCACGTTGTAGTTTTGATCAAGGAGGAGAAGAGAGGAAGAGGAGATTTTTGCAGGGGGATTATAGAAAAGAGTGAGGGGAGTCAAAGTGCTGAGAATCCCTAGAGGATCCTAGAAAAAACACATACATGATATATCTTCCAAGTAGATCCTAGCCTATTATTTCTATGCTTACGCAAGGTATACTACACAATTTTACGTTCACCCATCGCGACTCAAAAATGTTCGAAGGAACGGAACAAGTAAGAAGATTGTCGCATCGATAGTAAATACAGATGTTGGCGTTTCCTTTGCATTCTCTTTCCTCATCGGTCCCTCCTCCTGCTAAGATTCCACTATTTTCTCTTGACACGAGACACACACGTCCGCTTAAAGCATTATCAAATGGCTAATTGCCTTCTCTACCAAAAAACATTTTGATTGAGTGAAACCATTTTGGAATTTATCTCCAGAGTCTCATACCAAACAGAGCGCTACTACAAGCAAATCTCAAGTTCATTGCATAGTACACATGTTAGTAATGTGAAGAGGGTTATTCTTTCGTTTCTTTTCTTGATCAACCTCACGCAATTTGTCCAAATCTTTTTCCTCTCATCAAGAACTAAGAGAAACACAGATCAATCTACACGCTCGCTCCTTTTTTATTGACTTCCAATTATACCAGCATGGTATCAATAGATGTGTGCCTTTTCCCAAGAAATGACCGCAGCGAAATGTCAATCAAAATGAACAAACAAGCACCCAAATTTTCAAAAGCATAATAAAAACCAAACCTTTAGCGAATGTCCACTCTGTTCTAAATCCAGGTAATCACTATAACCGTGTCACACCTTTAGTTAATTCGCTGATATGACAAGAAATTTATGCACACTGTTTTTTTCCAGTAAAAACAGTGTACAAAAACTGGTTAACACTGGAAAAGATGGGAATGATAAACACAAGAAAAGACAAAGGAGGAATGGGCTTCGGGGATTTAATTACTGTCAACAAAGCTGTCCTGGGTAAACAAGCTTGGAGATTGGCGAAAAATCTAGATGCATTATCGAGTAAGTCACTAAAAGGACCGTATCTCAATCATACTGATTTCCGGCATACTGAGAAAGCATCAAGACCATCATGGGTTTGGCAAAGTATCATGATGGGAAGAGAAGCAATTTCGAATTCAGTAACGTGGTCAATAGGAAATGAAGAAAAGGTTCAAATCGAAACAGATAAGTGACTGAAGAGGGGCATCGTTGGAGGTCCAAAGAATAGAAACGATCCACAATTTGTTTCAGAGTTAATGAACTTTGAAAAGGGAAGTTGGAATGAGCAACTTCTAAATAACTTGTTTGATGAACAAACCACATAGGAGATCTTAGCTATTCCAATCAAGCGTCGAATTCAAATGATGAACTAGTGTGGACAGGCACTAAGTGTGGAAATTTCTCAGTAAAAAATGGATATGATATCCTCGAGATAAGAATCGGCAAACAAGGCACAACAAGTTCAACCATCAACATCTTACCAAATCCCAAAATCCTTATGGATTGCATTTTGGAACTTGCGAGACATGCACAAAAGTAAAGATCTTTCTATGGAGTTTATGTCAAAATGCCATTCCATCCAAGGAAAATCTGTGGAAGAGAAATATCTTAGATGATCCTATATGTGATTTGTGTAGAAGCGAAGTGAAAACGGTTGAACATATATTCTTACGTTGCCATTGGACAGAGCTCATATGTCATAAGCAGCATATCCTTAAGAAGGCACATGTGCACCATGTTTATCATGTTGTTGGCTCTAATTTTGTTTTTGTAAAATTCTCTTGAATGCTCGGGCTTTTATGTGACCAATTGCACGTTCTGTTTCAATGTTAATTTATAGGGCTCGACCTAACTGCTCCTCTCTCTCTCTTCCCTGCGCTTGTGTTTCCCAACAATGCCCATTTCTTCCTCCTTCTACGATACAGTTCATTTGCCTCACCCCCCCTTGTAGGTTGCATATATTTTTCTTCCCCACAACAAAGAATACCGGCAATGTTACACTAACTATTCCTCTCTCCTCCTTTGCTTATTTCCCAACAACGCTAATTTCTTATTTGCCTCAGTTGGTTGCATATATTTTTCTTTCCCACAGCAAAGAATACTAATGATTTCACGCTAACTGTTTTTCTCTACTCTCCTGCTCGTTTCCGAACAAAGCTCATTTCTTCCTCCCTCTAGAATATGGTCCATTTTCAAAATACAGCAACCTATCTCCACTCGTTTCCCAACAACGCTCATTTCCTCCTCCTTCTAGAATACAGCTCATTTCCGAAGCGATTAAACCTACCTTCGCTTGTTTTAAAAATACAGCTCCTTTCCTCCAGTAAAATGCAACAATTAAAAAAAAAAAAAAACCAGAACAATGAACTGATCATCTAGGTGGTGTATTCGGTGGGGCCGATTTGTGCTGTTGGTCGTCATCAATCTTTGAGTCTAATTAGTCTTGGATCATTGGAAGGATGTAGGCTTGCATTTAGGCTCGAGTCCTTGTGGTTTATCAATCTTAGCTAAGAGTTGATTTGAAGTGATGTTTGCATGTTTAACAATAAGATAATCATGCATGGATTGTGCGTTTAAGATATCGTGTAATGAATATCGTCGTAGAGTGTGCCGACGATACCTTATGGACTCGAAAGGAAATTCGAGATGCCCAAGGAGAGCGTACCAAAAAGCCTAGGAAAAGCATACTCTAAATGCCCTGGAGATTAGGATGCCATGGTTATTGGACCATGAAGCCCACGCGGGCCAAAAAGCATACCAGCGTACACCACGGCGAGCCAAATAGCATACTAGCGCTCCGTTAGATGGGATTTTATTCCTCCTTGCGTGGACTAAAAAGCATATCAGCTATATGTCTTGAAGTAAGAGCATTGATTGAAATTGAGAACAAGGAAACGTGCGAAACGTGTGCGCATGCATGGTTGAGGGTTCGCCCAAAAGGATTTCCTCCCGGCGGATTTAGGGAGGATAGCATATTCAGGCACTAATTATATTGTAGGAACGCCGATAATAGCCATCAAGCAGCCTAGCGAGTACAAGTATTTTACAAATTCCAATGCATTTTCTTTTATAATATCGCGGACCATAATTGTATTCATGTTAAGTGGTATTTCTTTGAAATGGCCACTTATCATCATACTGCCACCGTGATGATGTGGATAGCTATGATGTTTGCTGCTGCCACTTTTTCCATCCTTGTCTTGGGAGAAAATATTGGCTGCCCCTCGTGCTCCAGCGTGGCAAATAAGAAGGTGGTAGGAAGACGACATGTGTCCTCTTGTGGGATTCACACTATGGACAGACTAAGGAGAAAATCAAGCACCATTTTGAAAAAATTTTGGACAGACTGAGGGTTTCTTCTTCTGTGGGTCTCTTTCTTCGCGCCTCTTTCTCTACCCTCCCTCTCTCTCTCTCTCTCTCTCTCTCTCTCTCTCTCTCTCTCTCGAACAGGACGAGATCTCCCTGTCTCTTTGTGCCCTCCCTCTTTCCAACCGGTGAACCACCGCCAGCAACCGGTGAACCACCGCACGGGACTGACGAGAGGACTGCGACACCAATGAACCACCACACGGGACCGGAAAACCACCGCGCTGCCCCTCCGGCTCCGGTTCCAGCCCTGACTCGCCTGTCCCTTACTCAAATCGACAAAATAACAGAAGGACACGTCTCATTAGTTTTGCTGTTTTTCTTGTTTAGGGATTGTCGGGGGAATATACTGTGGAAGACAGAGTTGCAATTTCTGTTGAAGACTATAAATTCATGAAATGGCAAAACAGAGGGAACTTCAAGAGAAAAAAGAAGGAATAAAACAATATCGCTAGTCTAGGTGAAGGCACGCAACTGCAAAATGAAAGCTCAATGAACGCAATCATGGTTACAATGATCTTGTTGGCAACCATCACGTTTCAAGCAGCCCTCTCTCCGCCGGGTGGAGTCTGGCAAGACTCCACCGCAAGAGCACATTACGCAATTGGCTCGCCCATTATGGCGTCGAAATTTCCTAAGGCATACAAATTCTTTGTATATTGTAATACGGTGACTTTCCTCCTATCACTAAGGGCCTGTTTGTTTGTGTTCTTTTTCTATTCCTTGGAACACAATTTTTGTTCTTTTGTGCCGGTGGAGGCCAGCGCTTCGACGTCCACTCTCTGCCAGTGGTCATCGGCGGCCGATGGGTGGTGTGGTGGCGGTCGGCGGCATCGGTAGTGGCTAGCAGTCGTGCAGCGGCGACGACGGGCGGCGGCGAGCGGCAGTTGGCAATCGACGATCTGTGAGCAGGAATAAAAAATAAATAAATACAAAAAAGAAACTATTGGGTTATCAAACACATTTCTATTCTTTTTCTATTCCAAAAGTAGAAATTTTGTGTAGTTATCAAACGGGTTCTTTTACTCAGAAATTGTTCCCCGGAATAGAAATAGAAAAAAACTATTTCTAAAAAAATACTTTTCCCTAGCCAAGAAGCGTTATCATTCGCACCCTAAACTACCAAATCTTGGTTTTAATCGTCGTATGCAAAAAAATAAATAAATAAATAACACTCCTCATGCTATGATTGTTTTATTAGGTATCTACAATCATTCGATCCAAAAATCTTCCCACAACGCATGTTAGTGTGATGCTGAATTTTTTATAACCGTAGAGATCTACAAAGCACGATCCTGAGTCAATGGTTGTGGTGGCAATTGAATTGATTTACAATCATGAACTACGCCCACGACAAAACCGGCCTCATCCTCTTCTGTGGAACGCTCGCCTTACGCTCCTCAGCCTCCCAGCACCGCCTGCGTCCTTCTCGCCGAGCTCGACGCCCTCGCTCCCACGGCGACGACCTCACTGACTCGTCGCCGGAGGCTCCGCCGTACACAGCGCCAGAGATTCAACCCTCGTCGGTCCCTTTGCCCGCCCCGGTGGAGATTCGGCACCGACGATGATGCCACCGTTTAACAACACGTCAATCGAGGACAATGGGGGATGCATCGCCTTTCGGCGGCGACCGGTACCTCTGTGTTTTGTCAATTCTGGGCCGCAAGCCTTACACTTAGATTTGATCTTTTCTGGTCCAAATTCTTTTTGGGCCTTCTTTTCACAATTACATTTTCTAAAATTCCATGTTTGATTTTACATACATAAACCATTCGGGAGAGAGATGAGAGAGTCTATCGGATCTTCTCCCGTGATATTTTTCATAACAATAGCCAGAGGAAGGCTGTTCTTCATGTAAAGCTTCATCGTCCAGAGAGACTGCTAATAGAATTAACCCCAATATCAAAAGTATGGTGCCGAACATTGAGACGCAAAAGACGGCTTTGGAAAATTATGTATGTAGCACTCCGATCTCACACTAATACTTGATCTTAATCTCTCATGGGATATGCAAACATTGAGAAGCACCATGCTTGAGATCATTACACATTTTTAGTTCTATAGTCTAGATCGAACCGCCTCAAACATCGTAGCTTATTTTAATGATGTCATTATTATGCATTTTTAGTTCTATAGTCTAGATCGAACAACCTCAAACATTGAGAAGCACCATGCTTGAGAGACTCTTTCCACATCTTCTCAATAGACTTCCTGGAATTAGTTCTCTATCATTATTAAAAAAATAAAATAAAATAAGCTACGAGTCCACGACAATAACTCGGCATGGTCAAATGGCAAGTGCAGCATAGCAATGTTCAAAGTATGCTCTGGAAGTGGAAACCTTGGCACAGTTCACTTCATCTCCATTGGCTCAGGACAAAGCCGGACTGCTTGGTGATCGAGGCAAAGACTTGGACAGTGCTCAGCTTTTGATGATTATATCGATAATAATCTGAAAGCAGGTAGTAGGGATCGCTAATTGCTGTCATAAAAGTTCGTAAAAGATGTGGAATTAAGTCATGTGTACAGATGAAGTAAATTAATTGTGACCAAAATTCAATGTGGCTTTTGTAAATTCATTTTATGACTATTAAGATTGATCAAGTATCAACTATATGTTTAAGTTGCGCCTATAAAAACTAAAATAATTTGGAATTTGCGTAGGGGGTCCCGTTGCCCCCCTCCTTATTTCGACACCGTGTGGTTTAGTGCATCCACTTAGGAAATCGATTATATAGATTTGCAAGCATAGCTTATTTAGATTTACGTTGAGATTTCGTGGATGAATTTTGACAATTAAATCTATTTATGCCATTTAATTGTGGGCGTATCTGAATAGTGTGATTTGTGTGTCCTGCGTAACATAACTCGGAGTAATAGCTATTGTAAAATTAACTTTTTTAAATACTCAAACATTGTTTAATTTAATAGCTAAGATAACAAAGGAATACATACAAGTACACAGGAGATCCTGTCCATTAGTTTAGACTTTTTGGCCACGTCGTATCCAGACTTCTCAAAGGGATTAAAGGCGACAAAAACGGTGGGGAGGGAAAACCGACGGGCAAATCATCGTTCAGGGATCGTGCGTTGTTTTACGAGAAAATCTTGGGTGGGCCTGGGAATGGCCCATTTAATGGACGACAGATGGCGCCACGTGTCATACGGGTCCCACCACTCCCTCCCCACTCTTCCTTCCTGTGATCTCTCTCCTCTGTGCTTGCGTTTCTTCATTTTTCATTGCGGCCGCCATGGCCGCGGAGCTCGACCTCGTCTGCGTCCTCTCTCTCGCTCTTCCTTTTTTTTTTCAACAATGCCGCACTTGCCTTTCTTTTTCCATTTCTCGCGCCACCACAGTCGCGGAGCTTGAGCCCAGGACTCTCGCGGCCGCCGCAAGCTCAACCTCGAGCCTAGGGCTTGCGGTAGCAATGGCAGGTCAAGTTACGAGCACACAGACATGGCCGTTCCCTTGTGCGCAAGTTCGAGGTCAAAGCAGCCATAGTCGAGGTCGAGGTCGACCTGTAGTCTCCCAGTTGCTATGGCTGTGGAGCTCAGGCTTGAGCCTAGACCTCGAGGTCAAAGCAACCAGGGTCGCTTGAGCAGAAGCTTGCGACTATGGCTGCCGTAGCTTGAGCTTGCGACCAGGGCTACCCGAGCTCGAGCTCCATGGCCATGGCGCCCACAAGAATAAAAGAAGAAACCCAAGCGCAGTGGAGACTGGAGAGAGGAGGAGAGAGAGAGTGGTGGGACCCGATGAAACGTGGCGCCACGCGTCGTCCATTAAATGGGCCGTCCCCACGACGTGCTGGCCAACCCGAGATTTTCTCGTAAAACGGCACATACTACCTTCTTTGGGAAGCCACGTAACGAAAGAGTGGCATTTTCTTTTTATTATTTTCAAGAACACGTGATATTCAAATGTTTGACTTGTCAATCGGCGGATAGTCGTCTGCGCTGAAAATTAAAGCAATTAATGCAATTAAGCTTGCTAGACAACTTTAATTAGTTTAGACTGAAAAGATTTAATTAAGCTAGAAATTGATTGATAATACGTAAGAAAAAGGTTGGGGGGTTAATTCATTTAGTAGAAAAAATAATTGATGATAATTAAAATCTTATCTACCAATCACGATCGTGATTCTATGTTTGGAAAAAAATTATAGATATGCAGTGATTGTCAAACAACTATTTTTTTCCTTTTTAATACTCAAAGATTATTAACACTTTAAAATGAGTTCTTTAATTTACTAACACTGATTTCTCAACATTGTCAAATAGGCCAAAATGCACATTAATCAATACATTGATGTAACTAGAATAAGGCTATGTGATTGGATTATGCTTACACCTCAATTTTGTCAAGAACAAAGAACAACTCACAAAAATCATTGTATTGAGGTTTTCTAGAAATGTATGCTTTTAAAAGTAGCAATGCATCTTTATGAATATCTACAACGACAAAAAGAATATAAACCACCATAAGTTTAAATTGTGTTTGAACTAGCTTTTACTTATTATTAATTTTTTTTAATCTCGTAGCACCCGCGCTTTGACTTTGTTTTTAGTCTTAAGCATCCGAGGCTTTCATAATACATAAATGTCAACACATGGATTCACTGGATCTTTCTTATTGTCTCTTTCCACATCCTTGTCATTATGGATCATATATGAGTACCCAGCAATGGGTCTTCTTACTTAGTAGACAATTCATCATTTTTCTTTCCGTTCCTTTTAATTACCTAATGAAGATCTGGTGTTGATTTTATGTTGAAATTGTTGCAGCTCTTTTCAATATACGCGAAACATGAGAATATTAGTGCTGCAAGTTATAGCATTTATATAAAGTTTGCAAGGACAAGCCACAACCTCTTGAATGCACTAGAAGTCTTCCGAATGCCTCAATGTGAATCAATGTCTTTATTAAGTAATGTTGTTCTTAGTTGCCTCGTTAGAAATGGTAAGTTCGGCATTGGCATGAAATGTTTTCAACAAATGAAGCAGGATGGGCTGAATCCGGATACCATTATGAATAGTAAGGGGCATGACTCTCACCTCATATTGGTTGACTTTCTTTAAGTAATCAAATTAGCAACTTGTGCAAAATGGATTTATGACCAATAGAGAGCTAAATTTAATATGATATCCATTGTTAGATTACATTGGACTTTCGATATGTGAACTTTAGAAATTTGTGTGAAAAGATATGCTATATGCCTTGTAGGCCTATTCTCAACTACTTAAGCTTTTGGGGAAAACGATTATTTAATATGGTAGGGCACGAGATAGGTGTTCATATCCAAAAAGACTGAATGAAAAATATTTTCATATTCTACGAAAGTATTTTCTGGTTTTACAACATCAAATTAATAAGCAGTCCCCGCCTTCCGGATAATTAGATTCTGCCATTACTTGTCCTCGTCCAAAGAGATAAGCTCATCAATTAAGTTCATAAGTATAGAATTAAGTTGTTTAATCATTTGGGCCTGAGTCGTTTGGACCATTTGGACCGTAGGAAAAGCCCAAGGTCCGAACCCAGGATCTGGCCCGTATTCACCCACGCACTATCACGCTCGTCTTCATTCCTCCCCACGATGAAGCAAACCGGGATTTTAGATTCCACGTGCGGCATTGTTCCAATCGCAACCGTCCATTTCAAATGACGGTTACTGCTCATGACGGTTATCCTACCAAAGCCCAACAAGTGGTGTCCCCCCTGGAGGATGAAGAACCTCGACCCGCCTCTCCACTCGGGCTCCGCCTCCTCCTCCTCCTCCTCCTCCTCCGATATCTCCCAGTCCCAGTCTCAGATAAAGAGCAGTCACGTCCCAGTCTGATAAAGAGCAGTCACGAATCGAGAGAGAGAGAGAGAGAGAGAGAGAGAGAGAGAGAGAGAAAGAGGAAGAGAGACAGCGAGCAAGAATGGTGGGTGGAGGATTTGTAGAAGGCGGGCAGCGGAAAAGGGCGCATCTTTACGAGTGCAGGATCACTGGGTATTTCGTATTTGCCTGCATTATTGCGGCCCTTGGTGGATCGCTTTTTGGGTACGATCTGCGCGTTTCGGGTGAGTCTTTTTTTCTTTCGTCTAGCCTTTATGCTTGGATTTTGAATGCGTCTGCTGCCGTGTTTCGTGAATTTATGAAGCTTTATCCGGGGAAGATAGCCTTTTTTGTTGTTTGTGGAAGATAAATGTGGAATCTTGATCGAAGGTTGATGCAAAAGGGGTTGCGTTTTGTCCCGGAAGTAGTTGTGAATATGCAGGGAAGGGGAGAGATTTCTGAAAGTACTAATTTCACTGGGTGTTCATGTCAGCCAGTGCTGTTATTGGTCGTATCTTTGGTATTAATCTGGATTTTTTAACGTATGCATTTCATCATTCTTGATTTCTCCGGTCCAAAACAGAATGAAAATTAGGAAGAGAATCGCCCTTTGAATTTACCCAGAAACGGACGATCTTGAAAATTAGTAGATGCCAATGGCTGTGCCAGGAAGAAGATAATCCCTTCTTCAACCCAAGTTCTTTAAAAATCGACGACCAATCCAGGGACGATTTTCCTGAAGGAGTTCTTCCCAAAAGTGAACCGGAGAAAGCAAGAGCATCTGAACGAGACCAATTACTGCAAGTACGACAACCAGATCCTGACGCTCTTCACTTCTTCTCTCTACTTTGCGGGCCTGGTCACTTGAAGATGAGGCCAACACCAGCGCTGTGTTGTACAGCCTCACTATCCGCCAGAGAGAAATGGTGGAGAGCTGTCAGCGGTGGACGGTGAGGTCAAGCCCGAAGCGCCCAGACTATCGGGTAGCCTGGATGATTCCCGGCTGAAACTGAGGCAGGAGCCGGCAAAGTTGGGGGATGATCCGGGATACGAGGACATGCCCGTGGAGGAATTTGCAGCGGCATATCATAGAGGGGTTTTGGATGGCAAGAGGGGGAAGGGGTGGGAAAGAACGCCAAGGAGGAACATCTGAGATTGATCTTGGTTGACTTCTTCATTGGCATTTGCGATTGTGGATCGCGGACAGCTTTCTGGTGTCTAGATGGCTCTTTTGAGGATAGGGCAAGAGATTCACCTGTGGAAGTAATGCGTTCTCTCTTTGCAAAAGAGAAGTTGCCTTAGAAATGAATGCCTCTTTTGGCTACGATTTTTCGAAAGTCTTTAACTTTTTGAAGAGGAGTTAAGTGGGTAAATGCTATATTTTCTTATACGCATTTAGTATGTGAGCTTCCTGTCCATAGTCTGCACTATATTAACTCTGCTAAGCTTTCGTCAGTATTCTTGGCTGTTTGTG
Source organism: Eucalyptus microcorys (assembly GCA_014182515.1). Lineage (NCBI taxonomy): Eukaryota > Viridiplantae > Streptophyta > Magnoliopsida > Myrtales > Myrtaceae > Eucalyptus > Eucalyptus microcorys. The sequence goes on from CM024563.1 coordinate 1,436,404, forward strand.
GTGTTTTGATACACGGTCCTGTTACTTTCATCATGGCCAGGGCAGGGGTTGATAGGTACCGGCATCCGCCTCGCGCTTTTCAGCCAGTCAATGGGGAAGAGGAAAAAAGACTTTGGGATGACAGGGTGTGACGGGTTATTATTGTCATCGCCATATTGTCACAACGGCCGCGCAGATTTCGGCAAACCCGCCAAGAGGTACTTTTTCAGAGGCATCTAATATGGCAGGAAAATCTATACTTTCTCATAGGCACGAATTAGAATTTGACTTTTTCAATAGTTGTAATATAGGCTGTTATGTTTTCTCTTTTTCGATAATCGTGCCTTCAATAACTAGTATGTCGTCAAAGAGTCGAAATTGGACCAAATTGGTGATGATCTTGACGTGGATTGCCTTAACACTCTCAGCTGTTACTTTCTTATTGCCAATGATTTTGATGAATAAGGGTGGAGACATGCCAGATGGAAAGATTAATCTTTTCCACGTGTGGCTTTTACCTGGTGGGCCGTTATGGTCGTTGTTTTGCTTGTCGAAATTCTCAAATTTGCATTGCAATTCTGTCGGTAAAATTGGAAATGGAATGTTGGCCAAAAGCTATAGCCAAGGGTGTTTTTTTTTTTTTTTTTGGGACATGGAATATGTCTTTTTTGGGGGGTGCTTTTGAATTTGTTCATTTGTATTTATGTGGATCCAGATTTTTCCACATTTAGTGGTTTATCATTAATAAACGTCCGCGGTCTATTTATAAGTTGCCATTGTACATGCAAAAGATGATAGAGTCACATCCCAACCGATCGAAAAATAGTCAGCAACTTTCTACTAAGAAAGAATTCAAAATAAATAGGTTTGATTTGTGCACATCGGTTGGGATGTGACTCCAGCATCTTTTGCATGTACGATGGCAACTTATAAATAGACCGTGAACGTTTATTAATGATAAACCACTAAATGTGGAAAAATCTAAGATTCCACATAGATACAAATGAACAAATTCAGAAGCACCCAAAAAAACAGAAGACATATTCCATGTCCCAAAAAAAAAAAAAAAAAATACCCTTGGCTGTAGCTTTAGGCCAACATTCCATGTCCAATTTTACCGATAGAACTACAGTGTAAATTTGAGAATTTCGATAAGCAAAACAATGACCATAACGGCCCACCAGGTAAAAGCCGCACGTGGAAAAGGTTATTCTTTCCATCTGGCATGTCTCCACCCTTATTCATCAAAATCATTAGCAATAAGAAAGTAACAGCTAAGAGTGTTAATGCAATCCATGTCAAGATCATCACCAATTTGGCCCAATTTCAACCTTTTCATGACATACCAGTTATTGAAAGCACGATTACCGAAAAGAGAAAACATAACAGCCTATATTACAACTATTGAAAAAGTCAAATTCTGATTCGTGCCTATGAGAAAGTATAGATTTTCCTGCCATATCAGATGCCTCTAAAAAAGTACCTCCTTGAGGGTTTGCCGAAATCTGCGCGGCCGTTGTGACAATATGGCGATGACAATAATGACCTGTCGCATCCTGTCATCCCAAAGTCTTTTTTCCTCTTCCCCGTTGACTGGCTTGAAAAGCACGAGGCGAACGCTGGTCCTATCAACACCTACCCTGGCCATGATTATGAGTAATACTAGTGTATTATTTGCCAATAACAACTTGTTTATTTTTTTGGCAAGCTATATACTTTTAGGATTAAATATATACCTTTTTTTTTTTTATAATTCCATTTTTTCAAAATAACAATGTGACTATATTAAAAAGTTAAAGATCATAATATAATAGCGAGGACTTTGTCTTTATTAATTAGTGATTCACCTATTAGTATTCAAGATGTAAAATGCAACTTGCATATCAATATGACAAGTTCAATGCCGATACAACATGGATCTAAAAGGTAGTATTTTGAAATGGATTCTTCTACACCAAAGTAGACATTTAGCTCTCTTTTATTTACACATATTTCTTTCGATTTTAATAATAAGAAACGATATTTCAACATGATAAAATGGGACATTACAAATGTATAATTTATAAATAAAAAAAAAAAGATATGCATTATAATTGACAAATGAAAGTAAAGGTGATTATAAATTGTGAAATAGACTTACTTACATGTATGGTTAATAGTGTTCTGTTTTGAGAACCGAAAATCAAGATTCTAAATGCACGGAAAAGACTAAAGTCATTGCCCCCACTAAACTGCCCAGCAATTCAGGGATTGAAATATAGATTATAGGATAAAGGACGCTATTGATAAATAATGAAGAGAACCAAGTAAGGCCCGTGCCGTTTCACCTTTCATTGACTGACTGGATCATCAATAATTGCCTTGCTTGTAACGGTCTTGTAATTTTCTCAACAAGCGTGAATGGCTGAAATGCTTATGTGGTTCCATCTATGTTTTAGGTTCTGTGTGCTGTATGTAAGAGAAGTGGCGAAGGGAGGTTGGCTTATAAGCTCCACAAGGAATTGCTCATACATGCAGGAAATATTGGAGGTTTGGAAATCAGTGAAAAAAATATGGAATGTCCTTTTAATGATGTGCGAGACAAAATCAATTATAATGTACGAAAATTATGTAAAACTTGTGTTTTTTAGTTGGATCCAATATGAATCACATTATCTCTAGGTAGGTGATTGGCATAATTTATCAAGGAATTTTACCATAGTATTGGATAATTTTCAAGAAGGGCTTTGTAGTATATTCTGTCAATTTTCCGTTAGACTTTATTGATATAGCTATTTTTTTAATCTCAGAGCTAGTCACATACATAACTTGATTCTAATGTCAAGGATCTTCTTAAATAGAATTTGCAATATATCAAAATCATTTTGCAATCCAAAAAAAAAAAAAAAATTGTATGTCCTTTGGATGACTCAATAGATAGAATCAATCATAATATGCAAAAAGAGTGAGAAAAGTTTTTGTTTTTCAATTAGATTCTATATGAATCACATTATCTCTTAATTTGTGATCAGCATAGTACATCGTATTAACTCCATATAACAACTTTCTCAAGCAATATTAATCATTTTTCTTCTTTTGCACTTTAAGGGGAAATACATTGAACATGGTAACCTATAACATAACCTAGTATATAACGTGCGAAAGAAGAGATACTAATGCAGTTCACTAGATATGGCTTCCTACATGCATGAAGTGGTCTTTGAAATCATGCTAATCTCTCCGTCTCTCTCTTCTTCAAGTTCATGCTCATGCATGTTATTGGCAAAAGTAGTGAGATCTCGGTTTTTCCTTATTTGAAGGGTAAGTGAACTTGTATCATATTGCCCGTATGCTTCATTAATATGATAAAACTATACTCTTGATCCCTAAGTTTGAGCTTTTTCTTTCCTATAAAATCCTCTAAACTTTGAGTTTTGTCCCATCAGATCATTGAAATTGTATAGCTTTTTCTAATTAAAATTCCTTCAGCTCCAAATCTAACTGATTGGAACTAACATTCCTTCTTCATTAACATTTTTTTTTTTTGCACTATTCTATTCTCATCACCTACATATTCTTTCTATCTCCAACTTTTTTGGCATACCATTTAATTACACAAGCAAACTAATAAAAATTTAGCATATTACACTAAATTAGTATTTCTCTTCTTACAAATTCTCTGGCCTTGACTCGAATCCGCTATATATGGCTAGGAAACAAGTGGTGGGGTTTCTATACATAAGTGTAGTAGAGTTTTAGTGTAAGTGCCAATATCTATTCTGAATTTAGAAAATGATTTTCGACATTTTTAAAAGATGAAATTATTTTTCCCAAAAATAAACGTAAAATTCTCGTTAATTAGGAAAATAATTTCCATTAATTTACTATCCTGAATAATTCAAATGTTGGAAAATTGAGAGAATATTTTCAAGCGAAATAAAGGGAACTTAAATATAGTCACGAAGGATTGGAAGATATTGACGAATATGGAAGCGAGCTTAGGAGTTCATACCATGGTTGTGGAACATATTCTATAAGCAGCGAAACAATTTCATTTCTAATAGGCTAAAAACGGGTTAATGGTGCGTTTAGTAACCATTCCATTTCTAATAACCATTTCTGCTAAAAAATAATTATTTTTGGATTTTGTTCTTTGGACAAGTTTATGAGCATTCAAAAGCGTTTGATAAATATACAAATTTTTTATTTCCAAAATAAAAATACGTTTGGTATAACCCTCAAAATAAAAATACGAACGATGAACATCGATTGGTGACGACGGATTGAGCAATCAACTAATACAGAGAACAAATATTGAGTACAGTTTTTATTTCTTATTTCTATTTCAAAAATAGAAAAGTAAAAAAATTTTGCTTCTAATTTCTGTTCCAAATCTATTTCTAGAATAGAAATCTATTCCGAAATAGAAAAATGAAATAATTTTACCAAACGGATTTTTATTCCAGAAATAATTTTATCAAACGGATTTTTATTCTAAAAACAAGTATGGAATAGAAAAATAGTTTTAGAACAGAAATAAAATGATTATCATGCGCGCATTTACCAGACGGGGCCTAAATGTGTTCATTTGGATCTGACCATTTTTGACCCAACCCCAAACCACCCATTTTTTGGGCAAATTCCTTTCCTTTTTTTTTAAAAAAAAAATATTAAGAATGAACCAATGAGATCCTATCAAAATTACCTATCATGCAATCTAAATATCGGGTGACTAAATCAACAGGAGAAATCATTTGAAACGTACTCCACACTCCAATTGACTCCCATCGGGTCGTCGGCGACCAAAGTAAAGTCTGGGGCAAGGCGATTGGACATGCGACTCGAACGGATGCTATATTTAAAGTCCATCTAGACCTTGAAATGGGCTAAGGTGCCCGTTCAACGTTCTTACTCTCCTCCAAGTTGTTTAATCATTTGGGCCCGAGTCGTTTGGACCATTTGAACCGTAGGAAAAGCCCAAAGTCCGAGCCCAGGGTCTGGCCCGTATTCATTCACCCACGCACTATCACGCTCGTCTTCATTCCTCCCCACGATGAAGCAAACCCGAGATTTTAGATTCCACGTGCGGGCATTGTTCCAATCGCAACCGTCCACTTCAAATGACGGTTACTGCTCATGAGAAGAGAACCGCTTCCTCCTCTGCCCTCCAAAACCAGCCTTTGCCTTACGCTGCTAATGCTACAAAAAATAAAAATAAAAATAACCCCCACAAAATCGAATTTCCCATTATTCATTTGAAAAATTTGTTCCGACTTTTTACATGAGTCTTTTTTTTCTTTCGTCTCGCCTTTTTGCTTGGATTTTGAATGCGTCTGCTGCGGTGTTTCGTGAATTGCGAAGCTTTATCCGGGAACGGTGAGGTCAAGCCCGAAGCGACCGGACTATCGGGTAGCCTGGATGATTCCCGGGTGAAACTGGGGCAGGAGCTGGCGAAGTTGGGGGATGATCTGGGTTACGAGGACATGCCCGTGGAGGAATTTCCAGCGGCATATCTTAGAGGGGTTTTGGATGGCAAGAGGGGAAGGGGTGGGAAAGAACGCCAAGGAGGATGTTCCGGTTAGATGCAAGGCTTTTATGCTTCCTGTACTGCAAATTCTGCCCCTTCTTTTTATCTGGTCTTTTTCATTTTGTTAACAAATGATAGTTCGAATCCTTAACTTTTGCCCAAAAACTCGAGGCATGTTTACTGCTTTTTCCCACCATTTGCTTTTTATATCATGTAAAGGCTTCACTTAAGTGCTTTTCCTGAGGGGTATCCATGATAAGCCGATTTACAGACACAGGAAAGTTAAACGTATTCATTTTATCAGGATATCATGTATTATCATGTATGATTCTTGTTACCATGAACTCTCTGTTTTCGTGTCTTTAAATGAAGAAAACGCTTCATGCTAACGAATGAAGTTGTCAAAATAAATATCTCTGTGTTTCTATGACTTTTCTTTTCTTAAGAAACATGCATCTGTGAATTTCTAGTTTAATATTAAATGGACTTTACAGGACCACCAGAATGACTGGACAATGTTCTTGATAGTCTGTTTATTACTTTTATTGCTTGAATTAACGATACAGCTTGCATATATTGTCAGGAACTATGTTTATGCCACCAAAGTGGTCCTTAGGCTATCATCAAGGTGCTGGAGCTATCACTCTGATAACAAAGTTTGAGAGGTTGGCCCTTTCGATGCATCTTGCTTGATTCTACGGTCTTTCCTCCACAACCCGCATTTCCTTCTACCTGATTGAGTAACAAGGTCCAACTTTCATTGTATGCTGTGGCCATATCATTTATGAGTCAATGCATGATAGTTCTTTAGTTATTGTAGATCACAAGTAAATTTAGAGAAAAGAAGATTCCTCGTGATGTCGTATGGATGCATATAGATTATATGGATGGGTTTTGCTGCTTTGCTTTCCACAAGGCATGGAATCCCATTTTGTGTTAACCCTATTATTGCCCTGTTTGGAAAATAACATACTACCTTCCACTAAGTAGGTCCAATTTCACATCATCTACCTCACTTTCAATAGGTATCCAACCACTCGCAACTTATGTCTAGAATTGATTGTTTTATCCAATTTCAAAAAGACGTTGTGCGCTTATCACCTAAAACAAATCATAACTATATATCTACATGAAATTTGACCTAAAGCAAAGCATATATCTACTTCTACATGTAAGATGTAAGAATATTGTCAAATATGAATGAAAATCTGTTTTTCATCTAGTAATGATCTAGAAGAAGATGGTGTTATTCATTTTGGAAGTGAGGTAGGTCATGTGCAATATGTCGTTAGTTAATACACTTTGGAGTTACTGCGATGATCAACGTTCTTTGGATATTCTATTTTCAACCTAAGATACAGTGATGATGCAGAAATGCCATGCATCACTATTTTGTCCATCGCTTCCATACATTTAATCCATCGAGTCCTTTAATATTGGTGGCCACTTTATGTTTGAAGCCTCCAAAGTACATTCATGTCTGGGACTTCTTGCCTCGCCAACTTGTCTAACAGTAAAAGGACTTGGGTTGAATGCTTAGCAAGCATGAGAGACCTTTCAAAGTAAATAAAGAGTAATATTTTCAGCATGTAAACTGAAACGGAGGATTCATTCTCAGGACTACTTCTCTGATCCAAAATCTTTGGTAGATGGTCTCCACCAACATGGGTTCAAAGCCATCTGGATACTTGATCCTAGTTTTAAACGTGAAGAGGGGCCTTATGTCTATGACAGTGGTTGCAAAAGTGATGTCTGCATCAAAGCAGCAGATGGAACTCTATTTGTTGGTACTTCGTTGTCTTTCACTGTGGTTTTGGCTAATTTTTGTCGTTGTCTATCTGGTTTTGCTTTTTACTTTTCGTCTTTTGCTTTTTTGTAGCATTTGAAATTTGATTAACCCTTAAAACCTTTCAAATGTTGACATGATGAGTCATTTGGATTTAGCTGAAAATAAGTCCACATGTATGTAAATGCCAAGTAATTGTTTGCTTGTCAGGGGAGGTGTGGCCCGATCCTTGTGTATTTCCTAAATTTACAGTCAAGAGTCCATCGCTGGTGGGCTCAGTTAGTTCAGGATTTCATTTCTAATGGAGTCAATGGTATATGAAATGATATGAATGAACCATCTTTTCATTAAGGTAATTAGTGCTTTTAGTTTTGTCATTTTCTTTTGTTGGACTATGGCTTACGACTTCTCTCATTCTATGACGAAGACCATGCCTGAGAGCAACATTCATAAGGGAGATGATGAACTTGGAGGTCTCCAGAATCACTCACACTATCATGATGTAAGTTTTCCAGCCTTTTGCTATTTGTATCTTGTGTTTCACATTTTAGAGTTATATTGAAATAGATAGTAAGTAATTTTATAATGTATCCACCACAATTTTACTAGAAAAGTTTTTTTTTTCCTTAAGGCATACAAATTCTTCGTATATTGTAATACGGTGACTTTCCTCTTGTCACTAAGTGTCATTTTATTATTACTGAGCCGGATGTCAAGGCAAGACGCTAGACTGTCTTCAGTAAGGTGACGATGGTTGCCACCTGGATGGCAACCATGTTCGCAGGACTATCATTTGTGATGCTTGTCGTCATTCTGAACAAAGACACTGAAAAGAACCCAACGTATGCCAAGGCTAGGATTGTAGTCTTCCTGCAGGTTATCAACGAAAGCCACGACACCAGCGGCAGGGCCATCAACGTCGCTGTGTACGAGAACGTGCCGGTGGAGGCCAGCAGCTCCGACGTCCTGTCGGCGATCACGTTCGAGGAGATCGACTTGGGGGAGGCGCTGATCCTGAACATCAGGCATTATAAGTACGCAAAGCTGACGCCCATATAGCATCACGTGATCCTGATAGCCATCAACAGCCTAACCTCATGGCGGCCTGACCTCATGGGGGACGTCGGAGCCGCTGGCCTCCACTGGCATGTTCTCGTACACGGCGACGTTGATGACCCTGCCGTTGGTGTCATGGCTTCCCTCGATACAAAAACTATGATCCCAGCCTTTGCATATGTTGGGTTCTTTTCAGTGTCTCTGTTAAGGATGACTACAATCATCACAAACAAGAGTCTTGCAAACATGGTTGCCATCCAGGTGGTGACCATCGTCACCTTACTGAAGACAGTCTGGCGCCTTGACATCTGGCTCAGTAATAATAAAATGACACTTAGTGACAGGAGTAAAGTCACCGTATTACAATATACGAAGAATTTGTATGCCTTAGGAAATTTCGATGCCATAAGGGGCGAGCCAATTGCGTAATGTGCTCTTGCGGTGGTGTCTTGCCAGACTCCACCCGGCGGAGAGAGGGCTACTTGAAACACAATGGTTGCTAGCAGGATCGCTGTAACCATGATCGCGTTCATTGAGCTTTCATTTTGCAGTTGCATGCCTTCACCTGGACCGGTCATATTGTTTTCTTCTTCTTTTTTCTCTTGAAGTTCCTCTATTTTTCCATTTCATGAATTTGTAGTCTTCGACAGAAACTGCAACTCTCTTCCACCATATACTCCCCCGACAACCCCTAAACAGGAAAAACAGCAAAACTAATGAGACTTGTCCTTCCATTAGTCAAACCTCGACTAAACGACCGTTGGTGATCCTCAAATCGACAACTTCTTCCTCCGCTGTTCCTAGGCGTAATCTGAAGCTGATCCAAGCCCCGGCGATGATCCAACGTTGTGATCCTCAGCCCACTCCAACCTCTAGTCTTAGCTCCCAGCTTATAGTAACCTTGTTCGATTGAGCTTTGCATGAAGATTAATTGAGGTGAACCCTTCGATCTTGAGCTTGATGAGGCGAGATTACCTTATGCAATTGGGCTACAGCTCAACCCTTGGATGATGTTCTATGCTTGTGTGGATGATCTTTGCAGCTTAAGATGGCTATAGATGATGGATGATAGCCTAGAATGGTTTGACCAGATGATTGCTTAATTGACTGTCTATTTTGTAATTCGAATGGCTTGACTGGACTAGTCGTCTTACTGTCTTCGTTTGAGCTAGATATTATCGTTTTTAGTTTTCGAAATCCTCATGAGGTTCATAGATGGTTTCACGAGCTTTCCAACGGCATATTAAACGTGTAAATCGGATCTCATTTGCTATACCAAAACCTGTTTCTAAGTAGGGTGATCTGTTCTAGAATATGCATGTGCCACTGCAATGATTGAGGTTAACTGACCCACCCGATTTGTTGATTTTGCATGATTTGTAACAAGATCTATAACCTCATCTGCTCTCCAACCCCACTCCCAAAAAAAACGAATTCTTTCCCCTTTCAATATCTTCCATCCTAGATAAGAGTCAGTAAATCACCAATAATTATGAGTGAGTTGACAAGGAAGAAAAAGTGGGAACTAAAAGTACAACTAAACCAAGTCAATATAAATTTGTTTAAACTGTACTTAATAAAAGACAATTTCATGTCATGTTGACTAGGACGTTTGTGGTTCTTGGTTCTGTTTGGTGTATACTTTATACCAAAAAAAAAGTAATAATAATTTATTTTCACCAAAACCAATCTAATAAGGTTAAAAGTCAGACCAAACCGCTAAGTTAGTTCATCTTTTATGAGATGCAGCACTAAGCAATAACATATAACAAGCTAAGGAGTAACTTAGTACTTTAATCGTTAACATCAAGCAAGAAAATAATTTCCTTAAGAGGGAAAAATACAAACTACAAAGACATTGAATGACTATTAGCTACAACATTTTTCATTAGGTGCAAGAGGGATCATAGCCTTATTGTTGACGGCAAAATTATTGTCTTGAAATTTACTATCGATTTGGTTAGGTTTATCAAGTTAACACAATTAAGGGAACCCAAACAAATAAAATCATGGTTTGCTTTTCTCGCTTTCCTGGCATTTTGCCACCTCTCCAACTGCTTCTCGGCCTTTGCAATATACTGATCCCCAATCTGTTTCTAATATTCAGATAGCTCCTGTTGCCCAGCGCTCTTCTGCTCCAGGAAATCCTGTTCAAGGATAAAGCACAGATCAATGATGTGCACCAAAAGGACCGATTGGAGACAAAGGGCAACTTGCTGACATGTGATGGAGAGGAAATTATTAGGTTTTTCTCCTGTTCTTGTAAACACCAACAAAATGATGAACCCATTTCCTTTGCGCTATGTATTAGTGCATATATTCAGATCAAAATACCTATATATCACTATAGATGCATGCACCTCGACTTTCCTTGAGGATAACAGCAGAAAGAAACCAACGTGCTCCTTTTGCCGCTCAATCAAGGTTGCATCTTTCTTTTCTTCTGCCTTGGCAGTAATTCTAATCAGACAAAAGAGAGTAAATGTCAACCGCTTCATTAACTAATCAAACAAGAACCAAATACTTTGATTCTCTTTCTTTCTGAATTGATATAATTATAACTAAAAGAAAAGGCCAGCCAAATCTTGCTTCTCTTTTCTGCAATTTGCTCATGCTCTTGCTGCCTCAGCTTCTCACTTTCTTCACGCACTCTCTGCTCAGCCTACAAGAAATGTGATGTTTAGGACTAGATGATGAGAAATAGGCATCGTGCTTGCACCAAGTAGGTTCTCTGATAAGTCACAAAAGATGAGTCAAGCAGATTCTTTAGTTTCATGTTAGATTGGAACTGCAATGGTCCATACAGAGGAGCCATGATCTGCTCAGATGTCTAAAATATGGACAACTTACAGTAGTGAAAGAGTACCTCTTAAGGCTATTATGGTCCAGGTCAAGAGCATAGCCAGCATGATCTACTCAGATGTCCTTCGATTGTTTTGAGGCAAAGATTATTACATAATGCAGACATACTAGTCCAGCCATTGAAGAAAAGGAAATAACAGCCATTTAGTTCATAGTAGCACACTGTACAATCAATCACATTCTTGTAATCGACTCTTTTCACCTGAATTTTATAAAGAATACCAGCTACTATAATCAGCAGGAAATCACCATAGGTAGTTCGTAAAATGCAGATGCTTTGGCTAGTTCAAAAACCAGAAACTGGCAAGAGTAACAAGTACATACTCTTTGTAAAGAATTTGACCTCCGCATAAATGCATCCGATCCCAACAGTTGCATGTCCTCCTTTTTGAATCTCTGGAAGAATTCAACAGAGCAGAGAATAATGAAGGGATTAATCACTTTCAGAATTCCTCATGGTACTTAAAGATTGAAAAAAATCACATGACAGAATGAAGATGCAAATGTACATTGCCGAGTGGTTTAGAAGAACCAATGGGATTTTCTTTCAGAATGTAGGACACGAGTGACAAATAAAATCTCTTTAACTATCTTGTTTTGCTAAAACCAGAGGGAGAAGTTGTCAGAGATGATGACGCTGGACTGAAAGATCATCAAAGCTGCTAAGAACACAAAAACAGAGAGAGAATAAAAAATACAGACTGCAATAAAATCAAAATTAGAATAAGGGAGAGAACTTAGCTTTTGCAGCAATCGAGCATTGAAGGACTAACTTCGATTGTTTGAGTAGAGCCGAACAGAGTTGAAGAGTGTACACTGGAATAGAGTTGGTCTTGTGCTGGATTTGCAGAGGAGGCTCATGGCTGTCGGAACTTCACTAGAAACGATCATCTTGAAATTCAAAGATCGGGAGCTGGTTCGAGAGTTCATATCTAAAGAAGACGAGATCCTGAATGTGTGTTATCCCAATTGAAAAGAGAGCACTGATAATGGAAGCAAGATACCAAGAATTAGTATGGCCAATTGAATCGAGTATTAAAGCCAAAGAAGGAGAGAAATTAGCTCTTAATGCTCTTGTGGCAATCGGATTAGTTGAGCATGAGTCACCGCCATTTTCCTCTTATCTAAGGACGATGATGATAGACATCAGAAGTTGGATAACGAGAATCTCTAATGACAATGCTCGGCGGTGACAATATCCACCAACGGAATTATGCAACAAGGATATTCATCCGTGATTGTCTCCGATCTGAGTTAGACGAAGAAGCTTCGACCGGATGTAACAAACTCGAGAGTGATCAAAGCAACCCGTTGGAGAGTTGTCACCAACAAAGAGAGCGTATGAAGTCCACGACGGTCAGAGATGGTCCGGCGCTACTCTGTGACGGTGATGTTGCAGCGGTTGGAGGTGGTGACAGGAAGGGATAGTTGCAGGCGAAGGCACTCAATTTGGTTTAGTTCCATTCTCAACAGTTACAAAAACACTTGAAACATGATAGCTAACAAAAAAAATTAACATTATGTAAACTGTATCAAAACACCTTCGGATTGAACACTTCCACGTATCATTTCACAGCCGTGCCTTGGTGAAACTTGATCAAACATATTATGTGCAATTGGTTGAGAAGTGGATTTTAGCAATTTCAAACTCTACTTATGTCCGTTGGAATCTCAAATCAAATGCACAGGAAGGGTCCAAAGTTCGAACTTCACATATATCCCTTCAAAAGCATGAAAAACCAGCACAAAGGAAACCAAAAGATTCCCCTTATTGGCTCTTTTTCAGTTATTTGGACGGGGTACAATATCAAAAGCTCCAATCCACATTATCAAAGCCGGAACAGACCAAAACTATCTAAATTCTCCCCATGAATCACCAAACAAATAAAAGAAATGAGTAAAAGACGAGCCATCATGCGCAATAATGAAGTAAAGAAATCAAACAAAATGCAGGAGTTTGATTGTGTAAAGAATGTTCACCAAATCAAATTTATGGGCACTGCATCCGATATGACAGCTTCTAGCGAAATTGGACAAGACATGTACAAGCGAGAAAATTATGGAAAGAATCAAACATGAACCCCCATCATGTCAATGTACAGAGAGCCAACATATACTTCAATGGACGTGAAATTATCTACTTGGATTATCAACGCTAGCCTAAAAATCTCAATGATTTGACAAGTGAACCAGCGACGTGCCAATTTCATGGCTGGAGGTTCTCGGGTATATACCAATTCTAACCAGCATACTCACGTTGATGAGCATCAATCACGTTAAGCTGCAGATTCAACTTATGAGCAATCGACAAGTTCAATAACCTTTCAACCTTGGCAGGTATATGTACAAATGGTGCAAAGTACCAATATAACACAAATCACATAAAAGTAAATTCAAAATTGCAAGGAAGACTATAACTGATGCGTTCAAGTGGTGAAACATGACGCATTCAACGATTGAGTCTGAGAGCACCAGACTGACAAAGACGGAGGCAATCACACAAGCATACAGGAGGTCTCTTGGTTATAGCATGATAAGGGATGTTGGACCAGGGAAACTGAAAATCTCTTTTCACGAAGCAAAGAAGGAAGGAGAATGACTAGAGAACATATCTCGTCCAATGAAAGTGTATTCTGACAGCCATTTAGGCATGTTATCGAACATGTGATAAGCACATCAGCCAAAGGATCTAGATTCAACTATGGAACAACGATTTCACATCCAAACTATCGCAATATCATTAAAACAGACTCAAGTCACCAAACGGATCTTTAATTGGAGACTATTTTCCAAACAGGACACAACTAATTTAAGATAGCAACACACTGTCATTTCGTGATTGTAGAACTCGTTAACAAGCCTCATTTCTCTCGAATGGATAGACGCATCTTCACTTCATGTGTTTGAAGGATAACATGAGAAACTAAACTTTACACTCAACATCGAGTTCCGATGATATGAAGTAGATGCATCGACCTCCAAACTGCATGGATCATAGTGTCAAGAGACTCCACATGCAAGTAGAAACATCACTGAGAATCATAATCGTGAACATCACTATAGGTTGGAACTTACATTCTGGCATGTAGTATGCCCCATTGAGAACAGGAGAAGACTGTTGAGGTGGAGGTCAGGAGAAGGAAAAAAAATGGTAGCAACGGTGTTTTTATGATTTGGGGGAAAAATTACAAAAGTAGAAGTTTAAGAAAGCATTAGTGTAATTGATTAGCTACAACTTCACAAACTTTCTCAAGAAAGATCAGAAATTGGCATTGAAATTATCTAAGCTAGTGTTGATGGAAGTACGATGCATGCGAGAGCCTATTTGTTTTCACTCCGGAGAATAACTAATTCGGTTTTTTTGTTCTCGGGAACAAAAACAGAATAGAAATCCATTTGGTAAATTTTTCATTCTTGGAAAAAAGATTTTTTTCGTTCCTGGGAATATATTTAGAACAGAATTAAGAAGCAAAAAAAAATAATTTCTTTTTCTCGAAAAGAATTCCTAAAATCTATTTTTTTTTCTTCTCCTCTCTTATTCTATTTTCTTCTTCTCTTTCCTTTTCTTCTTCTTCTTCCTTTTGGCTTGTCTCTGGGCTCGGCCATAGCTATCAACTAGCCAAATGAGTGTTGACAACCTCGCCGAAGCGTCGTCGGCCCCTGGTGATGTCGAGCCACGACTAGGCTTGGCCTCACGAGCTTGGTTGTGGTTGGGTGAGGTCGAGCTCACCCAGCCACTGGCAAGGCTTAGCCTCACCAGGCCACCTCCAGGTCGATGTCGCTTAATGGAGGCCTGACTAGGCTGAGCCTCACCAGTGGCTGGGCAAGCTCAGCCTCACTAGATCTGGGTGAGGTTGACTTCGCACAGCCACGGTGGTGGCTGACGACCGGCCACAAAGAAGGAGGAAGGAGAAGAGAAAAAGAAAAAAAAATATAATAAAGTATTAAAAAATTAAAAGAAACAAAAAAAATTAAGAATCCTACCAAACGTATTTCTATCCCGAGAATAGAAATTTTGTGAAATTATCAAATATGTTCTTTTGCTCAGAAATTGTTTCCAAGAACATAATTAGAAAAAAACTATTTCTAATCAAAAATTATTTCTTGGAATAGAATTGTTACCGAATGCGCCCTAAATTTCCCTTCTTCCATCATACCAGGCTAGACTACCCTTAGACGATGGACCAGCCGACTTTTAAGATTGTCAAAAGCTGCCCTAGCAATTCCTAGCTCAATGGTTGTCATTTAGGCACAAACTTGCACATGGAATTGCATACAAAGATAACATAAATTAATAAAGTACCATGATATTATCAGACCAATAGAATATGGTCTAGAATCTATGGACAATAAAAAGTTTTGAAGTGCTGAAACCTGATTTTTAGTTGATACGTTAATAAAAGTAAAAACTCGAGGATTTTCGATCGCAACTGAGCCTGTTTCTTGAAGAAAAATTATCGTTTTTTGTTTTATCACTGTTAAGTAATTTCTTATTCATTTGTATCGAAAACCCAAAAAATTAAACGGTTGATTTTTTGTTGACTTTTTGGTCAATCATTCGACCAAAAAGTCAACACCAGTCGAAAGTTGGCTTTTTGTACAAAAGGATTCTAAACAGTCCTCATTTCACTTTAGTTAGGTTAATTTTCAAAAATTACAAATATTTGACCTAAACATTAATTTTTTAGAAATAGTCAACTAAATAGTTAACATTTCACCAAAAGAATTAGAAAAGTCAAAAATCCACAAATCACTTCATTTTTGTCTCAATTTGACTTTAGCATAAAAAATTTGGCGAAAATCGATTAACAACCTTGTTTTTCGAATTTTTCAATTTTACATTCAAAATCGACAAAAATAAAATTATTTTTGTTCTAGTCATAATTAGACTTAGTTCTATTAACGGCATTTGATCTAGGGATCATTACACATTCACTCGTCTAATTAGTTTCAAGACGGTCATGTTGAAATGTGAGTTGTCACTTTTAACCCTAATTAGGAGGTCCAAATCAATTTTTCATGATTTGCAAACAAATACTTCTATTCCACTCATTTTTGTGAGATAAATCCAAATCCGTAATCCATTTTGGGATATTGATTTGAATCTTTTCAATTTGAGGAATTTAGCCTTTTGGACTTGAGAAAACCAGGCTAATGAACTTCAATTGAAGAAATTCAAGTTGACCAAATTGAGACTAAGGTTTAATTTCGAGAATAAAGGCTCATTAAACCTCAACTCAATTTTAGCATAAAAGTCGTGCCATCAATTCAAAGTCAATTTGGATACAATGAGTTATCCTAGGTATGGGTAATTAATCCAATAGATATCTCATAATATTAATTGAGTTCAATTTTAATTAATTTGCAATTTTGGAGTGTGAAATCACATGGAATTGTCCAATTTATCCTTGCAAGTCCAATTGCATGTACCCATGATGTAGGTCCAATATTTTTCATGTTAATTAAGTAATTAGGCCAATAAAAAATTATCGGATTGCATTTATATGGTTTAATTGGCCTATTACAAAAAGAAAATTAATAATGATAATTAGATTATATTTTAATAATTGCACTCTTTTTGTCTAGCATTATTTAGAGATATCGCCATAAGTCATTTTTAACACATTAAAAAGGAAAAAGAAAAAAAAAATTGCACGTGCATAGCACATCTGCACACATTCTACAATAGCATTTGTCTTTTCACTCCTTGAATGCTCAGTGCTTATGATGCTTAATTGTATCTGTCTTGAGTCACACAACATGCAGGAGTTTGATTGTGTAAAGAATGTTCAATTTAACTCTCTGTTGATAAACAAGACAATTTGTCATTTCATGTGAAACTCTTAAAGCTGCTATAGAAAAAGCAATATGAGGTAATGACAAAAATGAACCCCTTACAGTAACAAAGCTCATCTCACTTAGTCGAACAAGATAGTTCCAAGACTTCATGTTTTATTTGGACATATTCTATCTGGTTAACATAAGAAAAATCTATTAACTTATACTAAATATAAGCTACCTAAAAGCAATCAAGTCGATCTTAAACTATGATATCTTGAAAATGTTACAGGCCATTTTGATGATATCACAACAACCAAACCTTATCTCTGAGTAGGGTTGTTTATATGATAAAAACCTGCTAATTATGATGAAATGTCTCACCCGAGCAACGATCTCAATACTTGATAGCTTCTTGGTGAAGATTTCTTAGCCATATATTTTCTAGATATCACTATTGGCCCCTTTGCCTTCTTTTCTATTACAGGGGAGCAAGCATGTGTATTATTTGGAATACACTAATATGCTTTTACCCTATATGGGTAGAGCCAAAGCGATTCGATCTCAAAATAATGATGGTTGCAATTAACTAACTTTGGTAATTTAGATCTTTGGATTGTCATTTGCCGGTAACTTCTAGTTGTTGCTAGTCCTTTAGGAGTTAATTTGGGTATGAGTCTTCTGAACTACAAAAGTAGTGGTGATGTGAACCCTAGATCTCTAACTGTTTTACCTAATGCAGTCTTAGTCACTCTTAGGCATTATTTAGGTAATATCAAACATGAAAATATAAGTTTTCAGTCAACTATTTTGAAGAAAAACGATACTTTGATTTTACCCCCTTCGACTGTAGGACCCTGATTGGCGGAGTGTTCTTCTATTTGAACAGAAAATCTGCCTCAAACAGTCGTCTCAAACAGTCAACCAATCTAATCCAATCATAACACGACAAATTTACTCAAGAAGACTTTGTTTCCTATCAGACTAATTGCATCATCTCAAATTTACTGGAAAGAATATGAAATGACATGGTGATGATGCATTAACAGTGCATAGCATGAATACCAATCTTATAGTTTTATTCTTTATTTTATATTCTTTCGAAAATACGTTTGCACTGGTATGGCTCCTTACTTAACAATAAATTGCTCTCCTCTTTCCTGTTTTCTCAATTTCCTTCAATAGTGTCACTGCGGTCTTGGATGCTGATTTCCATTCTCTTCCTTCGGCTCAGCATAGGCACCAGTATGGACCTATAAGTTGGACCAATTTGCATACTGATGTTGCAGTCTTTAGAATTGAGGTAGACAGGTTAGATGGTTATTGAGATTATCATGGCTTGATGTGACATGGACTAGGGTGCATAAGTTTCTAGTATTCCTAAACTATTTTGTCTTTGCTTTCCAATAACATAGTCTGGTTTGAAGACAGAATTGTAAACCGTCAAAGCATGTTTTTCTTGTTTTGAGTAAATGCTGTCATGTTGCTCAGCTATGGGTCATGATGACCTGAAGTTACAGGGTTTAGCTTTTGATATAGATGCAAATCTTACTTGCTAAACATTAAAACTGCTTGGTCGTATGCCCGAAAATAGTTTTGGAATTTGTACAAATGAATTATGAAGAGATTTATCTGGGGATATATTGTAGTTTAATGTGACAATGCTGGTTTTCACTTTCCTTAGATGTCGTTAATGGTTTAGACTTTCTCCATTTGAAGTATACTTCTAAGTGGTGTGGTACTATTCTAAATAGTGGCTCTGTTAACTGTTACTGATGATTGTAACAAGCTTGTAGGAATTTTTAGTAGGAAATGAGCAGGATAGTAGTTGTTCCCATTGAAAAAGCTAGCACAGATAGAGAGGGAAACAAATTCCTCATACTTTGAGCTGTTTGCAAAGTGATATGCTTCTTTTTGGATATATTTTGTTCTTGCGTTTCTCATATTCATGAAGAGAGAAGGGGGAAAGGAAAAAAAAAAGAGGGGGGTTAAGCTGACATTACCATTGACTTTGTGTCCTCTATGTATGATGAGTTGCTGAAAGATTGTCTCCCCTCCTGGTTAACAGAACTTGTTCTTCACATGCAGAGTCTTGACCGTATAAAATGCCGGCTTTTGGAAGGTACAAATGCTCAAGAGGTCAGCGCAATAGTACTAGACATGCAAGCTAGATTGTTCCTAGATATGCTGGGGAAGGGTATTGACTCTGCTAATGAATTTCAATTGAAGATATTCATGTTGACCAAATTGAGACTAAGGTTTAATTTTGAGAATAAAGGCTCATTAAACCTCAACTCAATTTTAGCATAAAAGTCATGCCATCAATTCGAAGTCAATTTGGATACAATGAGTTATCCTCGGTATGGGTAATTAATCCAATAGATATCTTGTAATATTAATTAAATTAAATTTTAATTTTTTTTGGTCAAAAAATTCAATTTTAATTAATTTGCAATTTTGAGCGTGAAATTACATGGAATTGTCCAATTTATCCTTGCAAGTCCAATTGCATGTACCCACGGTGTAGATCCAATACTTTTCATGTTAATTAAGTAATTAGGCCAATAAAAAATTATCGGATTGCATTTATATGGTTTAATTGGCCTATTACAAAAAGAAAATTAATAATGATAATTATATTGCATCTTAATAATTGCACTCTTTTTGTCTAGCATTATTTAGAGATATCGCCATAAGTCATTTTTTAACGCATTAAAAGGAAAAAGAAAAAAAATAATTGCATGTGCATAGCACATCTATTGCACGTGTACTACACACATTCTGCAATAGCATTTGTCTTTTCTCTCCTTGAATGCTCAGTGCTTATGATGCTTAATTGTATCTGTCTGGAGTCCCACAACATGCAGGAGTTTGATTGTGGAGCTTTAGTCATCAGGATTTGAGCCTTACTCATTGAGTGAGCATAAGAGTAGTTGCTTGACCAAGTGTTTCTATTGCCTTTTGTTTGTGGGTTTCCATTTAAAAGTTTAAACAGCCATTGCAATGTTGTTGTCATGGTGCGAGGGTCATTTAACGGGAGCGATTTCATGCCAAGAATTAAATGTCTGTTGTGTATACTCACGTGTGTAGTCTTCAGATGTCAGTCCTGCATATTTACTGCTCTTTAAGTAGCATAAAAGAGGGAATAGAATCGTCTGACTCCATGCATGTCAATTGTCATCGGGTCGAAGAAATTATATCTGGATTTTTAAGCCCTAGAGTTATGAGAGAGCTTCGTAAGAGACTTTCTCCTAACCCACACTCGAGAGTGATGAAGCTGTGGTTTTTGTGGATGGTTTGCTTACATTGTGGGGGTAAAAGAGGGGTGCCCCTTGCCTCCTCTAGTCTACATGCATATTCTAAATTTTCTCCTTCTACTGCTGGAAATTCTTTTGAGGGGCTATTATGAAAACAAATTGCCTGATTCAGGAAGAATGTTATCTGATGAAACTCAAATGCTACCAGTGTTTTCTGGTCTATAGCTTGTTTTCTAGTATGTATTAGATATGCAAGGCGTTGAAAAACCTGATGAACAATTATTAAAACAACCCGTATTGCTTGTTAATTTCAGTTCTCAGTTTGTTGTTTTTCCCTTATCGATCATGAAAATTGATTGGATAGAATTACAACACCTCTTTTGCACATGATGTGCAGAAGAGGAACATTAGCATAAAGTAAATAGGATGGAAAGATCAGAAAATCGAGAAAACAAGAAACCGAATAAAACAATGGCACCACTCAAAATCTGGTAATTTGCTTTTGGGGATGAACCGGTAATTGTCTCGAAGAATCTTCTAATTAATTCCTATGCGAGGTCCTTTTGATGGAAACCCAGTATAGATGTTTGTATTTTTTCATCAACAAATCATCTTTTATCTACCCAACTTTTCAACGATTTTTTTATGCTACGTTTAGTCGTCCGGATTTCTAATCGAGATAAGACTGGATAGGATAAGATATAAAATCCTATGATCTTTTTATATCATATCCATTATTTGGTGAATCGCAGTATTAAAGTCAGATATGTTCACATTATATCATGTACATTTTTTTTATATAAATGGCATATCATTATAAATGAACCTAAATGTTTTTTTTTTTTTGGTGACCTAGGGAACCCCGTACAACCGGCAGCCAATGAGTAAACCCCGGGGTGAACCTAAATGTTCATAAATGGATATGGTGAAAATCTTTCGTAACAATATTCCTTAATTTATTTTATTTTATTTTTCCTCTTTTTATATTATTTTCGTTATTATTTATTTTTTCCCCTTTCATCATTCTTTAATAAAATTTTATCAAATAGTAAACTGTACTAACATAACCAAAATACAACAATACCTAAAATATATAATAAATATAAATATTTAATTTATAGATTGAATGTTTATTATAAGATAGAATTAAAATTGAGTATGTAAATTAAAATAAGATTAATTAAAAATAAATTTTTATTTTTAATTTTTAATTTCTTAAATTAGAATTCAAATATTATTTATATTGAAATATAATTTCAATTTTGTTAATTTAATAAGCTCGTTATTAAAAAAATAACTTTTTCCATTATGGACATTAGAAATCATATCCACATTTATCCCATCTCTTTCATGGGATAATTTTATCCTGTCTATATCCCCATTATATCCGATTTTATCCTATCCTGAACGAGCACCAAACGTAGGATATAATAAATCATATCCTATCCCGAATTTTATCCCGACTGCCAAACGCAGCCTGAATGATTTTGTATGGATTTCTTGAACGGTCTAGTTGTTGTAATGGTTTTGATAGGAAAAATTCAGCTATCAGTGATCTTATGCCTGGCTTCCGAAAATGGTGATTTTGATGGAATTCCACGTGACGTGAAGGATGTAATTAATTCTTATCAGTTGAGTCCTTTTGTGGCAAAAGTGGGTTGTTTTCTTGTTAGCATTTCGTGTTGATTTGCCCATCATCATCATCATCATCATCATCAGCATCATCATCATCATTATAAAAACTTTTAACTTTTTTTTTAATTTATTAAAGGTTTCTCAATTCAAAACGATGTTTGCTTATGCCAAATAGTAAGGTTTGTTGAACATGATTGTCATTGATACATAATGGTTGCGTGTCTAAGTGCTAATTATATAATTATTTTTTTGTAATTTATTGCTTAATGATTCAGCTGTAAGTTATATAGTCAGAACATATATCACCTTACAACTAACCAAAGTAGCATAATTTAAAAACAATAGGGGTTCTTTTTCATTTGTCAGGTAATTTTAGCGGATGCAAGAACATTGGGATGAAGAAGTTTTACCTCTTTGAACTAAACCAACTGAAACATTACCTCCCTAAAGAAGTAGCTTTTTTGCAAATACCATGAAGTTTTCTCATAATTTCAACTCCACTAATCCAATTAACTTATAGCCGCATAACACTGAAAAAAATTGTCAAAGACTTTTTCTTCTTAGAAGCTGATCCGATGTTCTTTACAATCTTGATGAGTTTTCCAGGTCTATTCATCAAAAGCCCGAATGCTGCAGCAAGTTTTGCACTGTGATAGAACAAGAAATCCCTTTTCTGATGTTCTCCAACTTCATGAAGAACGAAACTTGTGTCGGGCACATACCCAGCTCTCCAGCATTCTGAAATTAGAATATCCAACCCACTATAGATGTTCTTGGCTTGTAAAATTATATATAGTCTCATTCTGATGCATGACCCAACTCTGTGAAGGCTGTTTCTGAAACCCTTTCACCCTCATTTTTTTCGTCACTGTTTCAGAACGATGCCATCTTCCAGATGCAGTGTACAGAGTTGCAACAAGCACATAGGTGGAAGGATCTTGCGGTTCCATCGAAAGTAAATGCTTTATAACTCTTTTAACGATAATTGCATTGGATTGGACTCTACATCCGTCAAGCAAAGCTTGCTAGACTAAAGCCTCTGGTTCAAATGTCATATTGCTGATTATTTTCTCTGCAAGCTCAAGAAGTCCACAGAATCCTAAAATACCCACAAAGGCTGCTGCATAATGCTCCTGTGAAGGTTCTATATTAATTTATGTTCGCATGGATGAAAAGAATCCACAACGTTCATCAACTAAACACATTTTAGTATATTTATAAGCTAATATAACTAAAAAGATTATGCCAAGCTTTATCCCTGCATCCTGTAAGTTTGAACAGACAATGAGGGCATCATCTCCCCTATGTATAATGAACCACGCACGCAATCAAGCCATTCGATGAAACCACATCATGTGCAGGCATATTGTTAAAGACATTTTTAGCAGCATTAATATTCCAACACTTTGAGTACACACTGATCAATGCATTTGCTACCTCTAAATCTGAAAATAATCCAGATTTAAGAGCATGACAGTGAATCTGCTCACCCATCTTATCAGACCCTCAAGTTCCACAAACACGAAGAATTGAAATTGATGCAACTTCATCACGCTCCCGCTCCCTTCTACTTTACAACGGCAAAATAGCGATATTACCTCATCCGGCAGCCCATTACATTGATGCCCACATATCATGGAAGCGTTAATGATAGAGCTATCTCACTCAAAAGCCCATCGTTTGAACATCTTTCTGGCATCCACCATCCTCCCACAGCAAGTTCACGTATCAAGCAAAGCTGCTTCCACATAAGCATCTGCCAAGAGGCCACACTTGGTAATAAACCCTTGCAACTGTGATGTATCACATTTTGCTGAGTACCTGAATTCATCAATCCCAAGAAAGCCTCCGCTGCTTCGAGTCCTCAGCCTGCCTTAGCGAGACCAGAGATGACGGCCGTATAAGAAACCACATTGGGATGCGACAGCCCATCGAAGACGCCATAAGCGTGCGAAGTGCAGCCAAGTTTGAGGCAGGCCACGATGAGAGCATTGCCCAAACTGGGATTTTTCTCAAGCTTGAGGACGAGAGCGGGCACCTCGCCGTATCTTTATCGAGAAGCGAAGCAAGTCAAAGCAGTCGTCAGTATGAGAAATATTGACATGTAAATTCATAAATATTTTTCATCATATTTATTTAAAATTCCAACAATATTTAATTTTTTGGCCGAAAAGAAAAATTAATGCTTTTGACATGATATTAACTCTAAATTAACAATCTCTTTTGCAAACAGCAAGTTTTCCCATTTAAGACCACCGTGTTTTAACAATTATTATATGTTTTTGTGCTTATGTTATTCGATACTGATTTTTTTTTCCTTTTGTTATACCATGTATACATATATTTTACCTTTTGCTCAATTATTGGGCATGCTAAAAAGACATAAATATAATGATTCTAGAATATCTCGGGAAAAACCATGGAAACTTGGAAAAGGAGTAAATGCAAATTCCAATACCATCAATTGGAAGATTATTATTCGTCTTTTTTTCTTTTCGGTAAATAGTAAAATATGATACACACATTTTCCCTTTAATTGCCCATATAAACTCGGTTTGGAATTGCTTTTTAGTGTTGTTTCTTAAATTTTGAGATTTCACAACACCACGCTTATGTGAAATTGATTAAACCATTCAGTTGAATATCCATAATCTGCAGATCTATTGACCATGGAGCAAATATGAACTATACGTGTTCTTTTGTCTTGGGCCAGCTATACCACATGCTTATGTGTCCCCAAAGCTCGCCAATGCAAGAGTGAACCTGTCTCTAAACCCCAGCACATGGGGACTGGTCTTCAATATTCATCAAAGTAAGTACCTGACGAGTTAAAAGATTCATTGATTCTTATTCTCCGTGATGACGAACGAAGCTAAACAACAGATAAGATTGCAACCCAAAATCCCCAAAATCAAGGAAGGGCAAGAGATGTTGGAATTGAATGCTCAAACCAACCTGAAGCGGAATCTAAATTGAAGGTATGTGTCCGAAAAGTTGCTACCTCAGCATCTCCAACATTGGCTGCTTCTGATATTCCCCATGATGAGGAAGAAGGAGCAAACGGCGTGGAGCTCTCGTCAATGGCCGCTCTGGCGAGATGCCTTGAATCCTTGTAAGAAGCGGAGTCTCAAGAACCAAACCAACTGCCAATCGCTGCCTCGACGTGCGATGGAAGGGTTCCGGCAAGACGCCGGGCAAACTAATCGTCGGGGTGGTCTCCCTCGCAAGCACAGATTGAGAGAGAATTTGAGAGTGCGATCAAGAAGCAGAAATTGATTTGGAGATGGAATGGAAAAGCATAAAAAATAATTTTCAAACTTTAGCGCAAAAACACAAAATTATTGCAATTTCAATCCCGTGGTTTAATCTAAATTGCATGAGCAGCAGCTTAGTTTCCGAATTTGGTTTTTGGATGAAATTGGTCGAAGATTTGGGTCAAGATTGGTCCAAATCAATTAGAATTCAAGATTGATTTAAGATTAGTTCATTATTTTTCAAACATAATCAAAAGCGTATATAAGATCTAGCGTAAAGTTTGAAAAGAGAAGAGATGGACCGAGTCAAATTAGAGATGAAGCGATAGAGGATGGGCTGGCTTTACATAGCCTTTCAAGGGATTTAATTTTGTATTCGAGACAAAGAAAAACCTAAAAATACCAGGGGCAGCCTGCCCCCAATGCACTTACAATTTGCTCGGGATCGGTTAACTCCGATACTGTATTAAAGAAATATTGTACGACGTGTATTATCTAATAATTACAAAAAAGATACAAGAAATATACTTCAAATAGAGTCAACTAAATAAGAAGAGAAGAGCCACTGCAGGTGTGATATCACCTTTTCGATCAAAAATTATCCAAACAGTTGTAAATATATCGCATCTTTTTTTTTTTTTTTTTATTCAGTCTCAAATCTTTTGATTTTATTAATTGAGTCTCAAATATTTTTTCAACCAAATTTGGCAGAAAATTGTTAACATAAACACGGACCATTCTACATGGTACAACATGTGCCGACGTGGACATTTTTAATAATATTTAAGTATTTTCTAATCATCTTTCTTTTATTGAAATTCGTGTCTTCTCACTGCATGCTTTCACCTGATTACTAAATTCAGTGCTACTTAACAATGAGATATTTGAGGAAATTTACCATTCGTATTTTGCTTGCCTGTTGCAAAGTGAAATGATTCTTATCACTACGTTTATTATTAGATGGAGTACAATGATGGATTGCAAAGGCATCAATTGGTCAAGCGTTTCGACGCAAATCTCACAATTTAAGACGATGATGTTTAACCTTGCCATCCGCATGACCTCTTAGATAAATTTGGGGGCTAATCAATTTGTACTCGATTGAGACAAGTTCCTAAAGTACCTGATGGTTATGGAGAAAAATCAATGTAGAAAGGCTTGATTCAGAACAAACTCCTAAAGCATACAACGCCTGCTCAAAAAATCAAAAGTACAAGGTCTCGTTAACATGGAAAGAAAAGTTCAGGGGCTACATGGAAAAATTTCCTCAACATAAGGAGTTTATATTTCTAATTTAGACCCAAGTGTTGCACAATCATACCAAAGGTATCATCGTGGTGCACATATAGTGTCCGGAGTTTCATAATTGGCATAACATTATATCGATGTATATTGACGAAGTGGTTCCAAAGAAGCTTTCAATAGTCCATGATAAGAAGGTGCTCCTCCCACTCCCAATTGAAGTGATCTGCAGACCCTGCTTATTAGAGCTTCCACAAGATCAGCACAGTCAGGCTCAAATAGCAAAAAAATCATAGATCTCTATCTTCGCTTGAAGCTACAAGTCGGAACGTTTTCAAGGACGCCATAATTGCAAATGCTAGTTATGGCGCCATCCCCGGCGGAATCTAGGTCTGCGACGGAATGAAAGTGGCTTATTTCCTTGTTCATGATGCACGAGAGTTCCATTTCGTATAATTTGCTTGCCACTGTCTCTCGAGCATCCAGAGACTTGCCTCAAAACACAAAGTAATTGTGGGATATCCATTTGCTTTGGCGTTGTGCAGTTTCTTTCCCAATCAAAAGCTGTAACTTCTTCAGACACAATAAAAATTATGATTTGAAAATGACAAGAGACCCCCTCACCTTTTTGACAACATTGTTTTGCGACACCAAATTGGACCGAAGGATTAAAAGGGTCATTTCCCTACACAAAAAAAACTATCATTTTCTCCAAAAGTTTTCAATAATCAATAAATTGAAAGGTAACTTAATATTGTCTCTCTCCGTCTCTTGGATGTAAAAACTGACATGTTGGGAGTAAATTGACTTTTACTTAATGTCAATTTAATTAGCCGAGCTTTACATTGGGGCAAAGTCATTATGGTCCCAAGTGACTCTAATTGGGATGATGATCTATCTAGAATACTTATTCATTTGTCTATTATAGTGGGACCCCTTTGCCAAGTAAAAATAAAGAAAATGCTCAATAAAATGTAAATGGCCGCACATATATACGTGCGTGTGAATACATTTTTATAATATTCTACCTATTGACATATTAGACTAAGGCTAACCCAAATCCTTATATCAGGAAAATTGTCTAAAAAGTCCTAAATTTATTACACTTTTATCAATTTAATCATAAATCTTTTAATTTTACCAATTAAGTCATAAATATTTCACATTTTGCCAATTAAATCCATCCGATCAATTTTGGTCGGAAATTGCTAGCGTGACACTTTTTAGCAATATTTTTGAATTTTTTTATGGTTTGCTTGCCAAGCCCTTACTTGCCTAGAGCTGGCAAGGGGCGCAACAACCCTACCCAGGGCTGGCAAGAGTCAACTGGCCGTTGCTCATTGCCTTATATCCCAAAAACCTTTTTTAAACAAAAAAAAAAAAAAAGCAAAGAAAAGGAAAAAAAACCATTAAAAATTTCAAAATATTATTAAAAACATTACATCAGCATTAGCGTTCACATCAACAATTTCCAACTAAAATTGATTAGATTGAGTCAGTTGACAAAAAGTGAAAAATGTTTAGAACTCAATTGACAAAATTGAAAAGTTTAAAACTAAATTAGCAAAAGTGTTAGGAGTGTGCAAAATGAACTGCCCAAATCCGCCCGAACCAGTCAATTTGGTCCGATTCCCGAGAGTGTCAATCCAATTCCTGATTCTAAAAGTGGAAACGGTGTCTGGGCAATCCAATTCTCGATTCCAAGGGGGAATCGAATGGAGTCAACTACATAAATTTTTTCTAATTATTTCTTTAAAAAAATAGTAAAATATGAACTAAACACTATCTTGGTCTAGTTTTAAATAGTGAGAAAAAAGTAATGAAAAGAAAGTGATCAATTCCATTAGACCAAACTAGTAGTGTAGTCTAGTTCTTGGGCCCAAGAACAACCAGTCCATTTAGGAACCGGGAACCGATCACCCCTTAAAATTGCAATAGATTTATGAATTTTTGGATATCTTTCCCTCGTTATGTCTAGTTAATGTTGATCATTGATTTAAAATAAGTCCTGACAATTCATGTATTATCTCTTCGATTTTTACATATTTTTTTTTACTAAAAAACCCCTTACATCATGGCATAAACCAAACGAAAAGACCTTAGTTTATAAGGAAATTTTAGAGTTGTTTATTCTTTTTGCATAATTTTAAGATTAGAATGAAAAATTACTGCTTAATCTATATAAATGTTATGGCTATCTATAAAAGGTCATGACTATGTTCTAACAAAAAAAATATATTATGAATAAACAAAAACATCAAAACCGAAGGTTCTCACATTCTCATTTCTTAATAGCATTCTTCTAGATTTAGGAATTATATAATTTTTTTAAGGTAAAACCACGGAATTTTATTAACCAAATCGATATGCGATCCTACTGAAAATGTCATGCAAATATCTCTAGTCACTACGGTATGGATTAATGTGGTTTTTCAATAAGATGCTCCTAGCATGCATGCCAGGCCTCAGCTCATTTCGATTTTTGAAAGTCAGGTCCGAAAGCCTTTTGATAGTCCGGCCCATCTCTCCTTCCAACCGTGTAATGTCATGGAAATCATACTATTCTCGGGCGTTAGTGTTTGCCACCTTTGGATCACCCTAAGCAAACGTTTGAATCAAGGCATTTGAGGAAGATGGTGATAAGTTTCATACAAATTGAAGAAGGGAAAGAACGAATCCAACCACAAATAAGGGAAAGAACCAATCCAACCACAAATAGATGGAGCTTGATTCATGACTGGGACAAGGCCTACTACGTGATCGAAATGTGCCCTAGTTCATTGCCAGCATGCGTGCGACCTCATTTGCAATCGGACCTAACTTGATCCATGATCGGAACTTTCTTTTTTTGGCATTCCTCTCCATTAATTTTTACCACACTTTTTTTGTTCCTCGTATTTTAATTGTCTTTTTTCATAGCACAACTCGGTTGGTCCATATTGCTATGTTTTGAAATACTAAAATGCACTAGCAGGGGAGTGAAATTGAATGATGGCGTGCCATAATTTTGCAACTCCATGTTGATCTAGACTAATCTCATTTAATAAAACACATTGAGTAGCCTTCAGAATGTACACAATTTTAACTAGATTTGCATGCTTAGTCTAAATTAGCAATTGTGTTTTGGTGCGGTTGTCCGCCATCATAATATCTTTGAAGCACTTTGATTGAATAATATTAGGCGAAAAAAGGAGTCCCTTTATATTCAAAACCCATGAGATGGATATGACCAATGGAGTAAGGCTCCATGGATTTCCGCCACCCTTTCAACAACGAAATGATGTCATCATTACGCATTTTTAGTTTTATAGTCTAGATCGAAATGCCTCAAACATTGAGAAGCACCATGCTCAAGCGACTCTTTCCACATCTTCTCAATAGACTTCCTAGAATTAGTTCTCTTTCCACATCTTATCAATAGACTTCCTGGAATTATTATTAAAATTATTATTATTATTATTATTATTATTATTATTATTATTATTATTATTATTATTATTATTATTATTATTATTATTATTATTATTATTATTATTATTATTATTTCTTCATCTCCATATTTGAGTGCTCAGCTTTTGATGACTATATCGGTAATAATCCGAAAGCACGAAGTTGGGATCGCTAATTATTGTCGTAAAAGTTTGTAAAAAATGAGGAATTAAGTCGTGTAAGGATGAAGTAAATTAAATTGTGACCAAAATTCAACATGGCCTTTTCAAATTTATTTTATGACGATTGAGATTGATGAAGTATCAACTATGTGTTTACTTTGTGTCTCTAATAACTAAAATAATATGAAATTTGCTGAGGGGTCCGTTGCCCCCTCCTTACTTTGACACCAAGTGTGCCCAAGCAAAGTTACGTGGTTTAGTGCATCTGCTCAGGGAAACAATTATTTTGATTAGCAAACATAGCATATTTAAATTTACGTTGTGCGAGCATATATTAAGTGCATGAATTTTGACAATTAAATCTATTTATACCATTTAACTGTGGGCATATCTCAATAGTATGATTTGTGTCCAGCGTAACATAACTCGGTGTAATAGCTATTGTAAAATTGATTTTTTTAAAATGCTCAAACATTATTAAATTTAATAGCTAAGACAACAAAGGAATACATACAAGGACACAGAAGAACTTGTCCATTAGATTAGACTTTTTGGCCACGTCATATCCAGACTCCTCAAACGGATTGAAGGCAATGAAAATGGTGAGGAGGGAAAACCGACGTGCGAATGATCGTTCAGGGACTTGGACGACACGTGGCGCCACGCGTCGTCCATTAAATGGGCTGTCTCCACGACGTGCGGGCCAACCCGAGAATTTCTCATAAAACAGCACGTACTACCTTCTTTAGGAAACGATGTACGTACCAAATTAGTGACATTTTCTTTTTATTTATTTTTAAGAACACGTGATATTCAAACGTTTGGCTTGTCAACCGGCGGATAGTCCTCCACGCTGAAAATTAAAGCAATTAATGCAATTAAGCTTGTTAGACAACTCTAATTAGTTTAGACTTAAAAGATTTAATTAATCTAGAAATTGACTAATAATACGTAGGAAAAAGGTTGGGGGTTAATTCATTTAGTAGAAAAAATAATTGATGATAATTAAAATCTTATTTATCAATCACGGTCGTAATTCCATATTTTGGAAATATATTATAAATATGTAGTGATTGTCAAATAACTATTTTTTTTCCTTTTTAACACTTGAAGATTATTAACACTTTAAAATGAGTTCTTTAATTTCCTAACATTGATTTCTCAACATTGTCAAATAGGCCAAAATGCACATTAATCAATACATTGATGTAACTAGAATAAGGCTATGTGATTGGATTATGCTTACCCCTCAATTTTGTCAAGAACAAAGAACAGCTCACAAAAATCATTGTATTGAGGTTTTTTAGAGATGTATGCTTTTAAAAGTAGCAATGCATCTTTATGAATATCTACAACGACAAAAAAGAATATAAACCACCATAAGTTTAAAATGTGTTTGAACTGGCTTTTACTTATTATTAATTTTTTTCAATCTCATAGCATCCGCACTTTGACTTTGTTTTTAGTCTTAAGCATTTGAGGCTTTCGTAATACATAAATGTCAACACATGGATTCAATGGATCTTTCTTATTGTCTCTTTTCACATCTTTGTCATTATGGATCATATATGAGTGCCTAGCAATGGGTCTTCTTGCTTAGTAGATAGTTCATCATTTTTCTTTCCATTCCTTTTAATTACCTAATGAAGAGCTGGTGTTGATTTTTTGTTGAAATTGTTGCAGCTCTTTCAGTATACGCAGAAACATGAGAATATTAGTGCTGCAAGTTATAGCATTTATATAAAGTTTGCAAGGACAAGCCACAACCTCTTGAATGCACTAGAAGTCTTCCGGACGCCTCAATGTGAATCAATGTCTTTATTAAGTAATGTTGTTCTTAGATGCCTTGTCAAAAATTGTAAGTTTGGCATCAGAATGAAATGTTTTCAACAAATGAAGCAGGATGGGCTGAATCCGAATACCATTATGAATAGTAAGGGGCACGACTCTCACCTCATATTGGTTGACTTTCTTTAAGTAATCAAATTAGCAACTTGTGCAAAATGGATTTATGACCAATAAAGAGCTAAATTTAATATGATATCCATTGTTAGATTACATTGGACTTTCGATATGTGAACTTTAGAAATTTGTGTGAAAAGATATGCTATATACATTGTAGCCTTGTAGGCCTATTCTCAACTACTTAAGCTTTTGGGGAAAACGATTATTTAATATGGTAGGGCATGAGATAGGTGTTCATATCCAAAAATGACTGAATGAAAAAATATTTTCATATTCTACGAAAGTATTTTCTGGTTTTACAACATCAAATTAATAAGCAGTCCCCCGCCTTCCGGATAATTAGATTCTGCCGTTACTTGTCCTCGTCCAAAGAGATAAGCTCACCAATTAAGTTCAAAAGTATAGAATTAAGTTGTTTAATCATTTGGGCCTGAGTCGTTTGGACCATTTGAACCGTAGGAAAAGCCCAAAGTCCGAGCCCAGGGTCTGGCCCGTATTCACCTGCGCACTATCACGCTCGTCTTCATTCCTCCCCACGATGAAGCAAACCCGAGATTTTAGATTCCACGTGCGGCATTGTTCCAATCGCAACCGTCCACTTCAAATGACGGTTAGTGCTCATGAGAAGAGAACCGCTTACTCCTCTGCCCTCCAAAACCAGCCTTTGCCTTACGCTGCTAACGCTGCAAAAAAACAAAAATAATAAAAAAAAAATAACCCCACAAAATCGAATTTCACATTATTCATTTGAGAAATTTATTCCGACTTTTTACATGAACACGGAACTCTCTTTTTAAATTCCTCAACCGTTCCCGCCTTCGTCAGTTTTCACCCTCATCGCTCTTTTAATCGGCCGGTGGAGGATTTGTAGAAGCCGGGCATCTGAAAAGGGCGCATCTTTATGAATACCGGATCACTGGGTATTTCGCCTGCATTATTGTGGCCCTTGGCGGATCGCCTTTTGGGTACGATCTGGGCGTTTCGGGTGAGTCTTTTTTTCTTTCGTCTCGCCTTTTTGCTTGGATTTTGAATGCGTCTGCTGCGGTGTTTCGTGAATTATGAAGCTTTATCCGGGGAAGATAACCTTTTTTGGTGTTTGTGGAAGATAAATGTGGAATCTTGATCGAAGGTTGATGCGAAAGGGGTTGCGTTTTGTCCCGGAAGTAGTTGTGAATATGCAGGGAAGGGGAGAGATTTCTGAAAGTACTAATCTCACTGGGTGTTCATGTCAGCCAGTGCTGTTATTGGTCGTATCTTTGGTATTAATCTGGATTTTTTGACGTATGCATTTCATCATTCTTGATTCCTCCGGTCCAAAACAGAATGAAATTTAGGAAGAGACTCGCCCTTTGAATTTACCCAGAAACGGACGATCTTGAAAATTAGTACATGCCAATGGCTGTGCCAGGAAGAAGATAATCCCTTCTTCAACCCAAGTTCTTTAAAAATCGACGACCAATGATCTTGATACTTGCATTCGTTTCAGGTGAAGTGACCTCCAGGGACGATTTCCTGAAGGAGTTCTTCCCAAAAGTGAACCGGAGAAAGCAAGAGCATCTGAACGAGACCAATTACTGCAAGTACGACAACCAGATCCTGACGCTCTTCACTTCTTCTCTCTACTTTGCGGGCCTGGTCACTTGAAGATGAGGCCAACACCAGTGCTGTGTTGTACAGCCTCACTGTCCGCCAGAGAGAAATGGTGGAGAGCTGTCGGCGGTGGACGGTGAGGTCAAGCCCGAAGCGCCCAGACTATCGGGTAGCCTGGATAATTCCCGGGTGAAACTGGGGCAGGAGCCGGCAAAGTTGGGGGATGATCCGGGTTACGAGGACATGCCCGTGGAGGAATTTGCAGCGGCATATCTTAGAGGGGTTTTGGATGGCAAGAGGGGGAAGGGGTGGGAAAGAATGCCAAGGAGGATGTTCCGGTTAGATGCAAGGCTTTTATGCTTCCTGTACTGCAAATTCTGCCCCTTCTTTTTATCTGGTCTTTTTCATTTTGTTAACAAATGATAGTTCAATCCTTAACTTTTGCCCAAAAACTCGAGGCATGTTTATTGCTTTTTCCCACCATTTGCTTTTTATATCATGTAAAGGCTTCACTTAAGTGCTTTTCCTGAGGGGTATCCATGATAAGCCGACTTACAGACACAGGAAAGTTAAACGTATGATTCTCTGTTTTCGTGTCTTTAAATGAAGAAAACGCTTCATGCTAACGAATGAAGTTGTCAAAATAAATATCTCTGTGTTTCTATGACTTTTCTTTTCTTAAGAAACATGCATCTGTGGATTTCTAGTTTAATATTAAATGGACTTTACAGGACCACCAGATTGACTGGACAATGTTCTTGATAGTCTGTTTATTACTTTTATTGCTTGAATTAACGATACAGCTTGCATATATTGTCAGGAACTATGTTTATGCCACCAAAGTGGTCCTTAGGCTATCATCAATGGTGCTGGAGCTATCACTCTGATAACAAAGTTTGAGAGGTTGGCCCTTTCGATGCATCTTGCTTGATTCTACGGTCTTTCCTCCACAACCCGCATTTCCTTCTACCTGATTGAGTAACAAGGTCCAACTTTCATTGTATGCTGTGGCCATATCATTTATGAGTCAATGCATGATAGTTCTTTAGTTATTGTAGATCACAAGTAAATTTAGAGAAAAGAAGATTCCTCGTGATGTCGTATGGATGCATATAGATTATATGGATGGGTTTTGCTGCTTTGCTTTCCACAAGGCATGGAATCCCATTTTGTGTTAACCCTATTATTGCCCTGTTTGGAAAATTACATACTACCTTCCACTAAGTAGGTCCAATTTCACATCATCTACCTCACTTTCAATAGGTATCCAACCACTCGCAACTTATGTCTAGAATTGATTGTTTTATCCAATTTCAAAAAGACGTTGTGCGCTTATCACCTAAAACAAATCATAACTATATATCTACATGAAATTTGACCTAAAGCAAAGCATATATCTACTTCTACATGTAAGATGTAAGAATATTGTCAAATATGAATGAAAATCTGTTTTTCATCTAGTAATGATCTAGAAGAAGATGGTGTTATTCATTTTGGAAGTGAGGTAGGTCATGTGCAATATGTCGTTAGTTAATACACTTTGGAGTTACTGCGATGATCAACGTTCTTTGGATATTCTATTTTCAACCTAAGATACAGTGATGATGCAGAAATGCCATGCATCACTATTTTGTCCATCGCTTCCATACATTTAATCCATCGAGTCCTTTAATATTGGTGGCCACTTTATGTTTGAAGCCTCCAAAGTACATTCATGTCTGGGACTTCTTGCCTCGCCAACTTGTCTAACAGTAAAAGGACTTGGGTTGAATGCTTAGCAAGCATTAGAGACCTTTCAAAGTAAATAAAGAGTAATATTTTCAGCATGTAAACTGAAACGGAGGATTTATTCTCAGGACTACTTCTCTGATCCAAAATCTTTGGTAGATGGTCTCCACCAACATGGGTTCAAAGCCATTTGGATACTTGATCCTAGTTTTAAACGTGAAGAGGGGCCTTATGTTTATGACAGTGGTTGCAAAAGTGATGTCTGCATCAAAGCAGCAGATGGAACTCTATTTGTTGGTACTTCGTTGTCTTTCACTGTGGTTTTGGCTAATTTTTGTCGTTGTCTATCTGGTTTTGCTTTTTGCTTTTTACTTTTCGTCTTTTGCTTTTTTGTAGCATTTGTAATTTGATTAACCCTTAAAACCTTTCAAATGTTGACATGCTGAGTCATTTGGATTCAGCTGAAAATAAGTCCACATGTATGTAAATGCTAAGTAATTGTTTGCTTGTCAGGGAGGTGTGGCCCAATCCTTGTGTATTCCCTAAATTTACAGTCAAGAGTCCATCGCTGGTGGGCTCAGTTAGTTCAGGATTTCATTTCTAATGAAGTTGATGGTATATGAAATGATATGAATGAACCATCTTTTCATTAAGGTAATTAGTGCTTTTAGTTTTTGTCATTTTCTTTAGTTGGACTATGGCTTACAACTTCTCTCATTCTATGACGAAGACCACGCCCGAGAGCAACATTCACAAGGGAGATGATGAACTTGGAGGTCTCCAGAATCACTCACACTATCATAATGTAAGTTTTCCAGCCTTTTGCTATTTGTAGCTTGTGTTTCACATTTTAGAGTTATATTGAAATAGATAGTAAGTAATTTATAATGTATCCACCACAATTTTACTAGAAAAGTTTTTTTTTTCCTAAGGCATACAAATTCTTCGTATATTGTAATACGGTGACTTTCCTCTTGTCGCTAAGTGTCATTTTATTATTACTGAGCCGGATGTTAAGGCACCAGATTGTCTCTAGTAAGGTGACGATGGTCGCCACCTGGATGGCGACCATGTTTGTAGGACTATCGTTTGTGATGCCTGTCGTCATTTTGAACAAAGACACTGAAAAGAACCCAACGTATACAAAGGCTGGGATTGTAGTCTTCCTCCAGGTTATCAAGGAAAGCCACGACCACAACGTTGCCGTGTACGAGGGTGTCGGTGGAGGCCATCAACGTCCCACCAGCGATCACGTTTGAGGATATCGACTTGGGGAAGGCGCTGATCCTGAACATCGGGCATTATAAGTACGCAAAGCTGACGCCTGTACAGCATCACGCAATCCCAATAGCCATGAATAGCCTGACCTCATGGGGGACGTCGGAGTTGCTGGCCTCCACAGGCACGTTCTCGTACACGGCGACGTTGATGGCCCTGCCGCTGGTGTCGTGGCTTTCCTCGATAACCTGGACGAAGACTACGATCCCAGCCTTTGGATACGTTGGGTTCTTTTCAGTGTCATTATTCAAGGATGACTACGGGCATCGCAAACAAGAGTCCTGCAACATGGTTGCCATTCAGGTGGCGACCATCGTCACCTCAAGACAGTCTGACACCTTGACATGTGGCTCAGTAATAATAAAATGACACTTAGCGATAAATGGAAAGTCATCGTATTACAAAGAATTTGTATGCCCTTAGGAAATTTAGACGCCATAATGGGCGAGCCAATTGCGTAATGTGCTCTTGCGTAGAGAGAGGGCTGCTTGAAACCCGATGGTTGCCAGTAGGATCGCTGTAACCATAATCACGTTCATCGAGCTTTCATTTTGCAGTTGCGTGCCTTCACCTGGACTGGCCATATTGTTTTCTTCTTTCTTTTTTCTCTTGAAGTTCCCTCTGTTTTGCCATTTCATGAATTTATAGTCTTCGACAGAAACTGCAACTCTCTCTTCCACCGTATACTCCCCCGGCAATCCCTAAATAGGAAAGATAGCAAAACTAATGAGACTCGTCCTTCCGTTAGTCGAACCTCGATTAAACGACCGTTGGTGATCCTCAAATCGACAACTTCTTCCTCCGCTGTTCCTAGGCGTAATCTGAAGCTGATCCAAGCCCCGGTGATGATCGGACGTTGTGATCCTCAGCCCACTCCAACCTCTAGTCTTAGCTCCCAGCTTATAGTAACCTTGTTCGACTGAGCTTTGCATGAAGATTAATTGAGGTGAACTTTTTGATCTTGAGCTTGACGAGGCGAGATTACCTTATGCAATTGGGCTACAGCTCAACCCTTGGATGATGTTCTATGCTTGTGTGGATGATCTTTGCAGCTTAAGATGGCTATAGATGATGGATGATAGCCTAGAATGGTTTGACCAGTTGATTGCTTAATTGACTGTCTATTTTGTAATTCGAATGGCTTGACTGGACTAGTCGTCTTACTGTCTTCGTTTGAGCTAGATATTATCGTTTTTAGTTTTCGAAATCCTCATGAGGTTCATAGATGGTTTCACGAGCTTTCCAACGGCATATTAAACGTGTAAATCGGATCTCATTTGCTATACCAAAACCTGTTTCTAAGTAGGGTGATCTGTTCTAGAATATGCATGTGCTACTGCAATGACTGGGGTTAACTGACCTACCCGATTTGTTGATTTTGCATGATTTGTAACAAGATCTATAACCTCATCTGCTCTCCAACCCCGCTCCCAAAAAAAAACGAAGAAGCAAGCTCCAGAAAAGGAAAATGTACGAAAAGAAAAAATGGCAGGAAAGCTTTTGACATGCAGTTCCACATCAAAGAAATATTGTGCATGTTACAAATGAAAACCTGCTGCTGCACAACCAATTTAATATTCAAAAAAGATTGACGCTGTGCAAAACCAATTTAGCAATCCAGCTTGTTGACTCGCATATTTACCTTCTTCTTTTTAACCCTTGTGATTCCAATTACATAGAGATTCGTCTTGCCTTAACTCAAATTTCAAACACCTGGTTGTGATCACAAGTAAATTTTCATATTACGGTTGAATTACTTGTTTAATTTCATCGCAACCTCAGATTAAGATTAAAAGAGGTATAGCTGCTCCCAAAAAGCAGCACGGAGCATGCAAGTCTCTCGACTTCACTAAAAATCACATCACATTCTCTCTCGCAAGTAATCAAAAGTACACCACAATGAGAGTCAAAAGTTTGATCACTCTCTCTATTAAAAAAAGAAAAAAAAGAAAGGTGAAATCTTTATTTAAATGCATACTAGGCGGAAACTATGTGGAGGGAAATGAAATAGATTTGATAGACCGAAGTAGCCTCGTCTTTCTATTGTTTCCCACTTCTCACGAAGGATATTCTTGGGATTATAATTATATGTATCAGCGCATGACAGCTTCCATCATTTATCTCTGACTTTGGAGAAACTTCTTCGAGTCCTAAAAGGAAGTAACTGAATTTCTCTTCCATTCCCTTCCCTTGTGGTTACCCAAAGAATGGAATCATTGCAGGTGGGTTCTTTTTTTCCCCTCTCAATATCTTCCATCCTAGATAAGAGTCAGAGTAAATTAACGATACTTATGAGTGAGTTGACAAGGAAGAAAAAGTGGGAACTAAAAGTACAACCGAACCGTGTCAATATAAATTTGTTTCAATTGTACTTAATAAAAGACAATTTCATGTCATGTTGACTAGGACGTTTGTGGTTCTTGGTTCTGTTTGGTGTATACTTTATACCCAAAAAAAAAATTAATAATAATTTATTTTCACCAAAACCAATCTAATAAGGTTAAAAGTCAAACCAAACCGCTAAGTTAGTTCATCATTTGTGAGATGCAGCACTAAGCAATAACATATAAGAAGCTAAGGAAATTATTTCCTTAGAGGGAAAAATACAAACTGCAAAGACATTGAATGACTATCAGCTACAACATTTTTCATTAGGTGTAAGAGGGATCGTAGCCTTATTGTTGACGGCAAAATTATTGTCTTGAAATTTACTATCGATTTGGTTAGGTTTATCAAGTTAACACAATTAAGGGAACCCAAACAAATAAAATCATGGTTTGCTTTTCTCGCTTTCCTGGCATTTTGCCACCTCTCCAACTGCTTCTCGGCCTTTGCAATATACTGATCCCCAATCTGTTTCTGATATTCAGATAGCTCCTGTCGCCCAGCGCTCTTCTGCTCCAGGAAATCCTGTTCAAGGATAAAGCACAGATCAATGATGTGCACCAAAAGGACCGATTGGAGACAAAGGGCAACTTGCTGACTTGTGATGGAGAGGAAATTATTAGGTTTTTCTCCTGTTCTTGTAAACACCAACAAAATGATGAACCCATTTCCTTTGCGCTATGTATTAGTGCATATATTCAGATCAAAATACCTATATATCACTATAGATGCATGCACCTCGACTTTCCTTGAGGATAACAACAGAAAGAAACCAACGTGCTCCTTTTGCCGCTCAATCAAGGTTGCATCTTTCTTTTCTTCTGCCTTGGCAGTAATTCTAATCAGACAAAAGAGAGTAAATGTCAACCGCTTCATTAACTAATCAAACAAGAACCAAATACTTTGATTCTCTTTCTTTCTGAATTGATATAATTATAACTAAAAGAAAAGGCCAGCCAAATCTTGCTTCTCTTTTCTGCAATTTGCTCATGCTCTTGCTGCCTCAGCTTCTCACTTTCTTCACGCACTCTCTGCTCAGCCTACAAGAAATGTGATGTTTAGGACTAGATGATGAGAAATAGCCATCGTGCTTGTACCAAGTAGGTTCTCTGATAAGTCACAAAAGATGAGTCAAGCAGATTCTTTAGTTTCATGTTAGATTGGAACTGCAATGGTCCATACAGAGGAGCCATGATCTACTCAGATGTCTAAAATATGGACAACTTACAGTAGTGAAAGAGTACCTCTTAAGGCTATTATGGTCCAGGTCAAGAGCATAGCCAGCATGATCTACTCAGATGTCCTTCGATTGTTTTGAGGCAAAGATTATTACATAATTCAGACATACTAGTCCAGCCATTGAAGAAAAGGAAATAACAGCCATTTAGTTCATAGTAGCACACTATACAATCAATCACATTCTTGTAATCGACTCTTTTTACCTGAATTTTATAAAGAATACCAGCTACTATAATCAGCAGGAAATCACCATAGGTAGTTCGTAAAATGCAGATGCTTTGGCTAGTTCAAAAACCAGAAACTGGCAAGAGTAACAAGTACATACTCTTTGTAAAGAATTTGACCTCCGCATAAATGCATCCGATCCCAACAGTTGCATGTCCTCCTTTCTGAATCTCTGGAAGAATTCAACAGAGCAGAGAATAATGAAGGGATTAATCACTTTCAGAATTCCTCATGGTACTTAAAGATTGAAAAAAATCACATGACAGAATGAAGATGCAAATGTACATTGCTGAGCGGTTTAGAAGAACCAATGGGATTTTCTTTCAGAATGTAGGACACGAGTGACAAATAAAATCTCTTTAACTATCTTGTTTTGCTCAAACCAGAGGGAGAAGTTGTCAGAGATGATGACGCTGGACTGAAAGATCATCAAAGCTGCTAAGAACACAAAAACAGAGAGAGAATCAGAAATACAGACTGCAATAAAATCAAAATTAGAATAAGGGAGATAACTTAGATTTTGCAGCAATCGAGCATTGAAGGACTAACTTCGATTGTTTGAGTAGAGCCGAACGGAGTTGAAGAGTGTACACTGGAATAGAGTTGGTCTTGTGCTGGATTTGCAGAGGAGGCTCATGGCTGTCGGAACTTCACTAGAAACTATCATCTTGAAATTCAAAGATCGGGAGCTGGTTCAAGAGTTCATATCTAAAGAAGACGAGATCCTGAATGTGTGTTATCCCAATTGAAAAGAGAGCACTGATAATGGAAGCAAGATACCAAGAATTAGTATGGCCAATTGAATCGAGTATTAAAGCCAAAGAAGGAGAGAAATTAGCTCTTAATGCTCTTGTGGCAATCGGATTAGTTGAGCATGAGTCACCGCCATTTTCCTCTTATCTAAGGACGATGATGATAGACATCAGAAGTTGGATAACGAGAATCTCTAATGACAATGCTCGGCGGTGACAATATCCACCAACGGAATTATGCAACAAGGATATTCATCCGTGATTGTCTCCGATCTGAGTTAGACGAAGAAGCTTCGACCGGATGTAACAAACTCAAGAGTGATCAAAGCAACCCGTTGGAGAGTTGTCACCAACAAAGAGAGCGTATGAAGTCCACGACGGTCAGAGATGGTCCGGCGCTACTCTGTGACGGTGATGTTGCAGCGGTTGGAGGTGGTGACAGGAAGGGATAGTTGCAGGCGAAGGCACTCAATTTGGTTTAGTTCCATTCTCAACAGTTACAAAAACACTTGAAACATGATAGCTAACAAAAAAATTAACATTATGTAAACTGTATCAAAACACCTTCGGATTGAACACTTCCACGTATCATTTCACAGCCGTGCCTTGGTGAAACTTGATCAAACATATTATGTGCAATTGGTTGAGAAGTGGATTTTAGCTATTTCAAACTCTACTTATGTCCGTTGGAATCTTAAATCAAATGCACAGGAAGGGTCCAAAGTTCGAACTTCACATATATCCCTTCAAAAGCATGAAAAACCAGCACAAAGGAAACCAAAAGATTCCCCTTATTGGCTCTTTTTCAGTTATTTGGACGGGGTACAATATCAAAAGCTCCAATCCACATTATCAAAGTCGGAACAGACCAAAACTATCTAAATTCTCCCCATGAATCACCAAACAAATAAAATAAATGAGTAAAAGACGAGCCATCATGCACAATAATGAAGTAAAGAAATCAAACAAAATGCAGGA
The DNA here is from genome assembly GCA_014182515.1 of Eucalyptus microcorys. Lineage (NCBI taxonomy): Eukaryota > Viridiplantae > Streptophyta > Magnoliopsida > Myrtales > Myrtaceae > Eucalyptus > Eucalyptus microcorys. The sequence continues at coordinate 1,478,510 of CM024563.1, forward strand.
GTTTGATTGTGTAAAGAATGTTCACCAAATCAAATTTATGGGCACTGCATCCGATATGACAGCTTCTAGTGAAATTGGACAAGACATGTACAAGCGAGAAAATTATGGAAAGAATCAAACATGAACCCCCATCATGTCAATGTACAGAGAGCCAACATATACTTCAATGGACGTGAAATTATCTACTTGGATTATCAACGCTAGCCTAAAAATCTTAATGATTTGACAAGTGAACTAGCGACGTGCCAATTTCATGGCTGGAGGTTCTCGGGTATATACCAATTCTAACCAGCATACTCACGTTGATGAGCATAAATCACGTTAAGCTGCAGATTCATCTTATGAGCAATCAACAAGTTCAATAACCTTTCAACCTTGGCAGGTATATGTACAAATGGTGCAAAGTATCAATATAACACAAATCACATAAAAGTAAATTCAAAATTGCAAGGAAGACTATAACTGATGCGTTCAAGTGGTGAAACATGACGCATTCAACGATTGAGTCTGAGAGCACCAGACTGACAAAGACGGAGGCAATCACACAAGCATACAGGAGGTCTCTTGGTTATAGCATGATAAGGGATGTTGGACCAGGGAAACTGAAAATCTCTTTTCACGAAGCAAAGAAGGAAGGAGAATGACTAGAGAACATATCTCGTCCAATGAAAGTGTATCTGACAGCCATTTAGGCATGTTATCGAACATGTGATAAGCACATCAGCCAAAGGATCTAGATTCAACTATGGAACAACGATTTCACATCCAAACTATCGCAATATCATTAAAACAGACTCAAGTCACCAAACTGATCTTTAATTGGAGACTATTTTCCAAACAGGACACAACTAATTTAAGATAGCAACACACTGTCATTTCGTGATTGTAGAACTCGTTAACAAGCCTCATTTCTCTCGAATGGATAGACGCATCTTCACTTCATATGTTTGAAGGATAACATGAGAAACTAAACTTTACACTCAACATCGAGTTCCGATGATATGAAGTAGATGCATCGACCTCCAAACTGCATGGATCATAGTGTCAAGAGACTCACATGCAAGTAGAAACATCACTGAGAATCATAATCGTGAACATCACTATAGGTTGGAACTTACATTCTGGCATATAATATGCCCCATTGAGAACAGGAGAAGACTGTTGAGGTGGAGGTCAGGAGAAGGAAAAAAAAATGGTAGCAACGGTGTTTTTATGATTTGGGGGAAAATTTACAAAAGTAATTATTTTGGGTTCTAAAATCAACCAAAAATAAAATTATTTTCGTTCTAGTCATAATTAGACTTAGTTCTATTAACGACATTTGATCTAGGGATCATTACACATTCACTCGTCTAATTAATTTCAAGACGGTCGTGTCAAAATGTGAATTGTCACTTTTAACCCTAATTAGGAGGTCCAAATCAATTTTTCATGATTTGCAAACAAATACTTCTATTCCACTCATTTTTGTAAGATAAGTCCAAATCCGTGGTCCATTTTGGGATATTGATTTGCGAACTTTTCAATTTGAGGAATTTAGCCTTTTGGTCTTGAGAAAACTAGGCTAATGAACTTCAATTGAAGAAATTCAAGTTGACCAAATTGAGACTAAGGTTTAATTTCGAGAATAAAGGCTCATTAAACCTCAACTCAATTTTAGCATAAAAGTCGTGCCATCAATTGAAAGTCAATTTGGATACAATGAGTTATCCTAGGTATGGGTAATTAATCCAATAGATATCTCGTAATATTAATTGAATTCAATTTTAATTAATTTGTAATTTTGAAAGTGAAATTACATGGAATTGTCCAATTTATCCTTGTAAGTCCAATTGCATGTACCCACGGTGTAGGTCCGATATTTTTCATGTTAATTAAGTAATTAGGCTAATAAAAATTATCGGATTGCATTTATATGGTTTAATTGGCTTATTACAAAAGAAAATCAATAATGATAATTAGATTATATCTTAATAATTGCACTCTTTTTGTCTAGAGATATCGCCATAAGTCATTTTTTAACGCATTAAAAGGAAAAAGAAAATAAAAAGTAATTGCACATGTACTGCACATTTGTCTTTTCATTCCTTGAATGCTTAGTGCTTATGATGCTTAATTATATCTGTTTGGAGTCACACAACAAGCAGGAGTTCGATTGTATAAAAATGTTCAATTAATTTAACTCTTTGTTGATAAACAAGACAGTTTGTCATTTCTTGTGAAACTCTTAAAGCTGATATAGAAAAAGCAATCCGAGGTAATGACAAAAATGAACCCCTTACAGTAAGAAAACTCATCTCACTTAGTCGAACAAGATAGTTCCAAGACTTCGTGTTTTATTTGGACATATTCTATCTGGTTAACATAAGAAAAATCTATTAACTTATACTAAATATAAGCTACCTAAAACCAATCAAGTCAATCTTAAACTATGATATCTTGAAAATGTTACGAGTCATTTTGATGATATTACAGCAACCAAACCTTATCTCTGAGTAGGGTTGTTTATATGATAAAAACCTACTAATTATGATGAAATGTCTCACCCGAGAAAAGATCTCAGTACTTGATAGCCTCTTGGTGAAGATTTCTTAGCCATATATTTTCTAGATATCACTATTGGCCCCTTTGCATTCTTTATTATTACAGGGGAGCAAGCATGTGTATTAGTTGGGATACACTAATATGCTTTTACCCTATATGGGTAGAGCCAAAGCGATTTGATCTCAAAATAATGATGGTTGCAATTAACTAACTTTGGTAATTTAGATCTCCGGATTGTCATTTGCCGGTAACTTCTAGTTGCAGCTAGTCTTTTAGGAGTTAATTTGGGCATGAGTCTTCTGAACTACAAAAGTAGTGGTGATGTGAACGCACCCATCCCTCACCTAGTCAATATAATAGTGACGTCCCAGGACACATCATCGACCCATTCATTTTAATACGTATGCGGAAGCATATAAATATTCCCTAGACAATAAAACAATGGGATAAGAAAGTAGGACTCCAAATTTCCACTTTAAAAGCAACCACCCTTATATACATTGCAAACCATAGTGCAAATATATAAAAGGCGAATTGTTAAGTCAAGTTTTAAACCACAAGTTCATAAAATAAGGACTGCAAAAAGGAATTGACTCTCATTCAAAGAGAATTGTCCTATGACTAACTAGTCCAATAGGATCGTCAATTCTTCAGGCTTCACCTTCTACACTTCGGGCCTCCGGTTCTTCACCACAGCCATCTAAGGACCTGAAAATGGTTATTCAATAACCAATGAGACTACGTTTCAACAAGTTCTACCCTATAAGACCCAATTAAGAAGCCAATACACTCATGAAGCTGCCTAACCACAACACGAGTCAGAGGACTTACTTTGTCCTCAATTCCTTCTTGCGAGTCAGTATATATCAGATATACAGGAATCACATCAATTCACCGCATCATATCAAATCATTGATCAATCGACCTAGTCGATTACATGTCAATGATAACCATTCCTCGACCATTTTAATCAATACTACCTATAAGTCTGATCATACTCAGGACTGCTTAATATAAGCTGATAATAGTTAGTATAGCTCACCAGAAGCTGCCTCAAATAATGAGATAATATACTATATATATATGCTTGCCAAGATCTACCTCAATTTTCGATATAGTATATTATATATGCTCGCCAAAAATTGCCAGACATACTTTCTTAGTATGCTAAGAATTATATATGTTCACCAGAAGCTACCAGATCCATTGATCCGCTATTATATATATGCTCACCGTAAGCTGCCAAATCCATTGATCCGCTATTCTATATATGTTCACCAGAAGCTGCCGGCCATACTTTCCTAGTATGCTAATAAATGTATATATGTTCGCCAGAAGCTGTTAGCCATACTTTCCTAGTATGCTGATAAATGTGTATATATATATATATATGCTCGCCAGAAGCTGCCAGCCATACTTTCATAGTATGCTGATAATTGATCATTTAATCAATTCACCATTTTTATCCTTCTTGATAAAAATACTCGTGCGTGGGTACACAGTCGGCCTTAGCCAAAATATAAGATTTTCACTTTTGAACCTCCCACTATTTTTAGCAGTCCCAAAATAGATTTTTGGCGCTGTTGACCAACACCCGGTAATTATCCACTTAATTACCAAATTTAATTAATTTAGGAATAAAATCCTAAAATCACAATTAAATCAATTCGGCACTAATTTAGAGCTCAAATAAATAAAAAAAACTACACCACAACAATCAGCATAAAATTTTGGTCATTGGCTATCCCAACCTAATTTCTGGAAAGTATATAATTAATTAAATAATTACGGAAAATATTAAATAAATGCAATAAATCCAATTTAAGCTCGTAATGCCTAATTGGAAGCCCAGGATGAGCTCGGAAAATTACCGAGACTCGTTCAATAAATACCAGGACCTATTTCCTTGCTAAGTACACTATCCATTTGCCTAACATGCATTAATGAGTCTCTAATTTAATTATTCTAATCTAATCTATCCACCTAATTGCACTTAATTAAATCTAATCATCCTCTAAGCATCATTAGCAGACTAATAAGGGATTAGTGAGCAAAACTCACTTATGCAAAGCGAAGATTGAAACACCGCAATGGCGATGTGACGGTGGCCGAAAACTGAACTTTTCGGCGACGTTGACGGATACTCGGGCCGGGCCTAAAAGCCTTGCAAGCCCACAACAAATGCTGGGCTTGATCTCGAGCTTGAGCTTGGTTGCGGGCTGGGCCTACTTTGCAGGCCCAAGAACTCAATTGATGGGCTACTTCTTAGGTTGAGCTTCGCTGGACTTCAAGTGAGCTGAAATTGGGCTCAATTCACTAGGCTTGCGAGACTAAAAAAGCTAGGCCAAACTATTGCTGACTTGTGGGCTGAACTGGGCTTGATTCCCGGCTAAAAATGCGGGCTTGCTGGGCTCAATTCTTGGGCTGAAACCTACAGCCACAGCTGGGCTTGAAGAAAAATGTGGGCTACGGCTTGAATGGGCCAAAGACACTGGAATCCACGGCTGGCTTCACTGGCTTCGATCGGTGGCAGGAAATGAAGACACGAGCTGGCAGCGAAGGAGGAAATAAAGCAGCTTTGGTCAATCTTCGGTAGTCTTCAGTTGCTGGTTTGTTGACCGGCGTGGGAAGAAGACATAACGTGGCAACAAGAAGGAAGATGGGTGGAGCAGCAGATGGTGGGAGAAGACGTGGGCTTGCTGGCAATGAATGAGGGGAGATTTCAGTCAACTTTGGGACTTCGGTTTGATGTGGTGTTGACTAGATGCGTGGCCACACCGCATGGAAGAGGAGAAGCGGTTCCTCGAGGCCAAGATGCGAGAGAAGTTGAGAATGAAAGCTAGCAACAGGCTTCGGTCCCCGTGGAAAAAGAAGACTGAAGTTGCAGAAAAAAAAAAGAAAAAAAGAAATGAAATGAAGAAATCGCAGGGGGAAGGAGAGAGCAATGGATGGATGGGTGTGCTTGAGGGAGAAGCCAGCTAAGAGGGAGAATATTAGTCAATAAGGCTTAGCCATTACATTAAATACTTGGTCCCACCAATCCTCAATCTCACCCTCTATGTCTCCAATTATTTCTTGCAATAATTTCCCACCAATTAACTAAATTGAAGCCAATTTTGCTACCCCCATGCCTTATACGAAATTCTTCAATATAAGCTTCAATTTCCATCTAAATTCTTCAATTTGATGTCCAAATTTGATGTAAAAAAGCCCATATAATTTCTACAATTCCACTTCGCCAAGTAGCTCGATTTGCGAGTCGAAAATCTCTTCAATTCGGTTGATCCAAATTTCCGCTAATTTTCCGAAATGTTCAAACGATTTTCCGTAAAAATCTCGGAATCTTTGAAAGTTCTTCGGAGGATGAGTCGACGTTCCTAAAATAGATGTGACACAACAAAGCTTTCAATTTCTGAAATTGGACTTGAATTCAAGGTTAATTTTCATTCGGCGCGTTTTTAGCGTGACCTAAGCTATCGGGTAGTTTTCAGAGATTTTTAGTGCAAATGACCCGTGGTCGATTTTCTTCAAGCCACAATGAACCCACTCGACACATTGGCGACTCTCGGTTGTCGTGACAATCTCGAGGATTCAAATACAGACACAAGGTACCTAAAACGACAGAAAATCGGTCTAACGCCGATCGACAAGAATTTTGTAATCAGGTGGAATCACCCACACTTTGATCACACACCTCAGTCAAATCAACCTATTCTTGATCTCTGATCGATTTTGATAATGCCGTAATAACCCTTGCAGACTAGCACGGTCAAGCAGTTGATTTCTAGTCGAATTCTCAAGTCAATTACATTAAAATCTCTTAATGACTTCCCCATATAGTCTAGTTATCTCACGAGTGATCGGCTCTAAGAATAGCATTATAGGCACGTCGATGAAAGGCCCGATTTATTCAATTGAAAATAAAACTGAAAATTTAGGATGTTATACCCTAGATCTCTAACTCTTTTTTACCTATGCAGTCTTAATCACTCTTAGGCATTATTTAGGTAATATCAAACATGAAACGATAAGTTTTTAGTCAACTATTTTGAAGAAAAACGATACTTTGATTTTACCCCCTTTGACTGTAGGACCCTGATTGGCAGAGTTCTCTTCTATTTGAATAGCAAATATGCCTCAAACAGTCAACCAATCTAATCCAACCATAACACGACAAATTTACTCAAGAAGACTTTGTTTCCTATCAGACTGATTGTATCATCTCAATTTTACAGGAAAGAATATGAAATGACATGGTGATGATGCATTAACAGTGCATAACATGAATACCAATCTTATAGTTTTATTCTTTATTTTATATTCTTTCTAAAATACGGTTGCACTGGTATGGCTCCTTGCTTAATAATAAATTGCTCTCTTCCTTCCTATTTTCTCAATTTCCCTCAATAGTGTCATTGCGGTCTTGGATGCTGATTTCCATTATCTTCCTTCGGCTCAACATAGGCAACAGTATGGACCTGTAAGTTGGACCAATTTGCATACTGATGTTGTAGTCTTTAGAATTGAGGTAGACAGGTTAGATGGTTATTGAGATTATCACGGCTTGATGTGACATGGACTAGGGTGCATAAGTTTCTAGTATTACTAAAGTATTTTGTCTTTGCTTTTCCATAACATAGTCTGGTTTGAAGACAGAAGTGTAAACCGTCAAAACATGTTTTTCTTGTTTTGAGTAAATGCTGTCATGTTGCTCGACTATGAGTCATGATGACCTGAAGTTACAGGGTTTAGCTTTTGATATAGATGCAAATCTTACTTGCTAAACATTAAAACTGCTTGGTCGCATGCCCAAAAATAGTTTTGGAATTTGCACAAACGAATTATGAAGAGATTTATCTAGGGATATTTTGTAGTTTAATGTGACAATGCTGGTTTTCAAATGGCTCTTCATCTCCTGCATTGAACATCCACAACAAAAATGCCCGATAGCTATCATCCATCTCAAATGGCTCTTCATCTGACAACTACTCAGAGTCCATGGCAACTGCTATATGGAAAATCAAAAAAATCCACGATAACAGTATAACAAAGACATTGGTAAAACATTTTAAAAATATCTCTATCCAAGTATTCGATTAAGATATCTCTTTGCCACTTTCCAACCCATTTTATTGATTGGTCCAAACACATCTTTCCCATCATTTTCATCGATTGTGCACGTACGTTGCACGTGTATTGCAGGTACGTTGCATGTGCAGTCTGATTTTTAAAAATTTGCTATCCCAACATTTTTTTATTTGAGGGTTACTCTAACATAGAGCGAGATCCTTCCATTACAGCAAATCCATGTTTAGCTATGTCATTATGCCTGCATTCTCTCCTTTTTCTCCTTCATTGAACATCCGCAACAAGAATGTCTGATAGCTATCATCAATTTCAAATGGCTCTTCATCTCCTTCATTGAACATCCGCAACAAAAATGCCCAGTAGCTATCATCCATCCTAAGTGGCTCTTTATTTGACAACTGCTCAAAGTCCATGGCAACTGCTATATGAAAAAAAAAAAAATCCAGATAATAGTATAACAAAGATATTGATAAAACATTTTTAAAAAAATCTCTATTCAAGTATTCGATTAAGATATCTCTTTACCATTTTCCAACCCATTTTATTGACTACTCCAAACACATCTTCCCCATCATTTTCTTCGATTATGCACGTACATTGCACGTGTATCGCACGTACGTTGCATGAGCAGTTTGATTTTGAAAAATTTGCTATCCCGATATTTTTTTTGTTTGAGGGTTATTCTAACATAAAGCGAGATCCTTCCATTGCAGCAAATCCATGTTTAGCTATGTCATTGTGCTTGCATTCTCTCCTTCTTCTCCTTCATTGAACATCCGCAACAAAAATGTCCGGTAGCTATCGTCCATTCCAAATGGCTCTTCATCTCCTTCATTGAACATCCGCAACAAAAATGCCCGGTAGCTATCATCCATCCCAAGTGGCTCTTCATTTGACAACTGCTTAAAGTCAATGGCAACTGCTATATGGAAAATCAAAAAAATCCATGATAACAGTATAACAAAGACATTGATAAAACATTTTAAAATATCTCTATTCAAGTATTCGATTAAGATATCTCTTTGCCCTTTTCCAACCTATTTTATTGACTGCTCCAAACACATCTTTCCCATCATTTTCTTCGATTGTGCATGTACGTTGCACATGCAATCTAATTTTTAAAATTTGCTATCCCAACATTTTTTGGTTTGAGAGTTATTCTAACGTAGAGCGAGATCCTTCCATTGCAGCAAATCCATGTTTAGCTATGTCATTATGCCTGCATTCTCTCATTCTTCTCTTTCATTGAACATCCGCAACAAGAATGTCCGGTAGCTATCATCCATTCCAAATGACTCTTCATCTCCTTCATTGAACATCCGCAACAAAAATGCCCGGTAACTATCATCCATGCCAAATGGCTCTTCATGTGACGACTGGTCAGAGTCCATGGCAACTGCTATATGGAAAATAAAAAAAAATCTATGATAACAGTATAACAAACACATTGGTAAAACATTTTAAAAATATCTCTATTCAAGTATTCAATTAAGATATCTCTTTGCCCTTTTCCAACCCATTTTATCGATTGCTCCAAACACATCTTCCCCATCATTTTCTTCGATTGTGCACGTACGTTGCATGTGCAATCTGATTTTTAAAAATTTGCTATCCCGACATTTTTTTGTTTGAGGGTTACTCTAACATAAAGTGAGATCCTTCCATTGCAGCAAATCCATGTTTAGCTATGTTATTGTGCCTGCATTCTCTCATTCTTCTCCTTAATTGAACATCTGCAACAAGAATACCCGGTAGCTATCATCCATCCCAAACGACTCTTCATGTGACAACTGCTCAGAGTCAATGGCAACTGCTATTTGGAAAATCAAAAAAATTCATGATAACAGTATAACAAAGACATTGGTAAAACATTTTTAAAAAATCTCTAGTCAAGTATTGGATTAAGATATCTCTTTGCCATTTTCCAACCCATTTTATTAACTGCTCCAAACACATCTTCCCCATCATTTTCTTTGATTGTGCACATATGTTGCATGTGTATCGTACGTTCGTTGCACGTGCAGTCTGATTTTCAAAAATTTTCTATCCCAACATTTTTTGGTTTGAGGGTTACTAGTGAGATCCTTCCATTGTAGCAAATCCATGTTTAGCTATGTCATTGTGCCTGCATTCTCTCTTTCTCCTTCATTGAACATCCACAACAAGAATGTTCAGTAGCTATCGTCCATTCCAAATGGCTCTTCATCTCCTTCATTGAACATCCGCAACAAAAATGCCCGGTAGCTATCATCCATCCCAAGTGGCTCTTTATTTGACAACTACTCAAAGTCCACGGGAACTGCTATATGGAAATCAAAAAAATCCATGATAACAGTATAACAAAGACATTGATAAAACATTTTAAAAATATCTCTATGTAAGTGTTCGATTAAGATATCTCTTTGCCATTTTCTAACCCATTTTATTGAATGCTCCAAACACATCTTCCCCATCATTTTCTTCGATTGTGCACATCGTTGCACGTGCAATCTGATTTTTAAAAATTTGCTATCCCAACATTTTTTGGTTTGAGGGTTACTCTAACATAGAGCGAGATCCTTTCATTGCAGCAAATCCACGTTTAGTTATGTCATTGTGCATGCATTCTCTTTCTTCTCCTTTATTGAACATCCGCAACAAGAATGTCTGGTAGCTATCATCCATTCCAAATGGCTCTTTATCTCCTTCATTGAACATCCGCAACAAAAATGCCCGGTAGCTATCATCCATGCCAAATGGCTCTTCATGTGACAATTGGTTAGAGTTCATGGCAACTGCTATATGGAAAATTAAAAAGATCTATGATAACAGTATAACAAAAACATTGGTAAAACATTTTAAAAATATCTATATTCAAGTATTCAATTAAGATATCTCTTTACCATTTTCCAACCCATTTTATTAACTGCTCCAAACACATCTTCCCCATCATTTTCTTCGATTGTGCACGTATGTTGCACGTGTATCGCAGGTACGTTGCATGTGCAATCTTATTTTTAAAAATTTGCTATCCCAATATTTTTTTGTTTGAAGGTTACTCTAACATAGAGCGAGATCCCTCCATTGCAGCAAATCTGTGTTTGGCTATGTCATTGTGCCTGCATTCTCTCCTTCTTCTCCTTCATTGAACATCCGCAACAAGAATGCCCGGTAACTATCATCCATTCCAAATGGCTCTTCATCTCCTTCATTGAACATCCATAACAAAAATGCCCGGTAACTATCATCCATCCCAAACGGCTTTTCATGTGACAACTGCCCAGAGACAATGGCAACTGTGACATCCCATATTTCAGTCCTGTTTTCTACTAAATAAATCGGATATTTCATTGACACGCCTATAAGGCTCTTTCTCAAAGCTGATTACTCTTGAGATAACTAGATTATCTGGAGAAGCTATTAAGGAATTTTAATGCAATAGACTTGAGAATTCGACCAGGGATCGATTACTCAACCGTGCTCATCTGCCGAGATCATTACACTACAGATATAAATCAATTAGAGATCAGAGATAGGTCAGTTCGACTGAGATGAGTGACTAATTGTGGGTGACCACTAAACTGGAAAATTCCCGTCGGCCAACACTAAACTGATTTTTCTATTGTTTTGGTACCCTATGTCCGTATTTGAATTCTCAAGATTTCCATGACAATCGAGAGTCGCCAATGTGTCGAGTGGGTTCATTGTGGCTCAAAGAAAATCGACCACGGGTCATTTGTACTAAAAATCTCTAAAAATTACCCGGTAGCCTAAGTCACGCTAAAAACGCGCTGAATGGAAATTAACCGCGAATTCAAGTTTGATTTTCAGAAATTGAATATTCTATCATGTCACAATAAATTTTAGGAACGTCAACTCATCCTCCGAAGATTTTTCGGAGATCTCGAGATTTTTATGGAAAATCGTTTCGAACGTCGCAGAAAATTAACAGAAATTTGGATCGACCGAATTGAAGAGATTTTTGACTTGCAAACCGGGCTATATGGCAAATGGGACTTATAGAAATTATGTGGGCTTTTTCTACATCAAAATTTGACATCAAATTGAAGAATTTGGATGGAAATTGAAGCTTAAATTGAAGGATTCGGATCTATAGTGAGGGCAACATATATTGGCATCAAAATTGAATGTTTTGGTGGAAATTTCACTAGAAAGTAATAGGGGACATGCCATTAATGGAGGGGATAAAAATTGCTAACTATGGGCCCCTCCTTGGCTTCCTTTGCACGGCTTTTTCCTCTCCGTGCGCTATTCTCCTCGACCCCTCTCCATTTGCGTTCGTATTCATTCTCCCTTCCCACTCACTTATGTTCTCATTTTCCTCTGTATTTTCATCCACGAACTAAGCCCACCGAAGCCACGATTTCATCCAACTGCCCATTTGCGACCGAACCTGCTGCCTCTTGCCCACGCATCCACAGCCTGCCCTCTTTTAGTCAACACCAGCCGGTTATTTGACTCCAAGCCAATGCCAACGAAGTTGCTTCTCTTTCCTTGCTGCCAGCTCGCTTTCTCCATCAAACCGAATTTCCCTACAACCCTTCCTCCACGTGGCCACGAATTTCAGTTGCATGAAGCCAGCAAACGAAGTAGCTACCTTCGTCCGTAGCGCCACCTCACCAAAGCCATCTCCAAGCTTGGTCAACCTTCAGCGAAGAAGACTACCGAACAGCTTCACGTTCGACGTCTCCAGCAAATCGCAATTGTCAAGCGTCGTGGGCCCAGCTCCACAAGCTCAGCGTCCCCTATTGTTGCCTCTCCCTTCGTCCGCATCAACGGCCCAGCAATTTCTTTTGTTGCTTGGCCCAGCTCGCAAAGATTAGCCCATTTGGAGCCAAAGCCCAACCTAGCGTTGGCTGCAGATTTCAAGGCTCATCGGCCCAGTTCAGCAACCCAATGAAGACAGCACATTCTCAGCCTTTGAAACCCAGCGAATTCGGCTCGTGAATTTCAGCAGTTCAGCCCATCTTGGGCCCGCGAAGTAGGCCCAGCTCGCAGCGAAGCCCAAGCCCGAAATCAAGCCCGGCATTTGCTATGGGCTTGCAAGGCCTTTAGGCCCGGCTCGAGTGTCCGCCAACACCGCCAAAAATGTCCGATAGCTATTGTTCATTCCAAATGGCTCTTCATCTCCTTCATTGAACATTCGCAACAAAAATGCCCGATAGCTATCATCTTCCCCATCTCCTTCATTAACGATGCCGACAATGGCAAAAAGCCTTGGAAAGATATGGACGAGCCGGTGAGGCCACTGAGGATAAAGCAGATGGCGATGAGTCTTTTGGGAAAGACGAGGAGGAGGCGGGTGATGATGCTGATGATGGCAAAAAGCCTGGGAAAGAGGAGGACGAGGCGGGTGAGCCCATTATGGATCAAGCAGATGGCAAGGAGTCCAAGCAAGAGGAGGAGAATGTGAGTGAGGAGGATGACTTAGAGCTGGATCTATCCACTCTTTTTGCTGAAGAAGAGGCCGAGGGAGAGGCCATTGTGGATAAAGCAATGGCGAGGAGTCTTCTGGGAAAGACGAGGAGGAGGCGGGTGATGATGCTGATGAATGCAAAAAGCCTAGGAAAGAGGAGGACAAGGCGGGTGAGCCCATTGTGGATCAAGCAGATGGCAAGGAGTCCGGGCAAGAGGAGGAGAATGCGAATGGTGAGGATGACGAAGTGCTGGATCTGTCCACTCTTTTTGCTGAAGAAAAGGCCGAGGGAGAGGCCACTAAGGCCACTGGTGATAGTGATGAGCGCAAGGGTTATTTGGGTGGGATGATGAACATGTTGGCAGTGGCCATGATCAAGCATGTGTGGGGTTGGTGGCACCGGCGGCGTAAGGGCAGAAACTAGAGCTAATGAGGACAACAAGGATGCAAAGGAGATGATGAAGTATTTTATGCTTAAGTGAAAGTATATATAGATATATGTATATATGGCTCACCAGTATAGCTATAGTTACTTACAGGATTATATGAGCTTATGGCTGAAGCAGCATTTTGTGGAATTGTTCCCTCGGCTGCTTTTCTTTCTTTTCTTTTTAATGAATGTCACGATTAGGTATATGATTATGACATCTCTTTGCCATTTTCCAACTCATTTTATTGACTGCTCCAAACACATCTTGCCCATCATTTTCTCTGATTGTGCATGTACATTGCACGTGTATCGCACGTCAAGTTTTTGAACCATGCACGTGTATCGCACATCAAGTTTTTGAACCAATGGCAAGAGATTGGGTCACTTCAACAAGAGCCAAGGTGATCTTCGTGCTGTTGATCTTGCTCGTTGTGTTGCTGATTATTTTTTCCTATGAGGATGACTCATTTGGGTCTCAATGGAAAAAGAATAGGAGAGATTGCCACTATGGAGACGGAGGCGGCTGCAATGGTGGCGGCGACAACTACAATTCCCACCACTGCAGAGAGCACCATGGAGGAGGCGGGTGCTGTGATGGAAGGGTTGGTTGTGGCGGAAGCGGTGGTTGCGGCGGACAGGACGGTTGTGGCAGAGACGGCAGAGGATGTTGAATATACCTTTTAGGTGTGAATTGAAGAAACAAAAAGGTTTTATTTCAATAAACCGTGATGCGATGTTGTGGTCTCCTTTAGATTATATTATGATTACTATTTAGGGTTGAGTTAATTGTAATTTACTTTTATTGTACCTAAGTCTAACTTTATTCTTATCCTATATATAGAGGGGTCTTGTGTTCTTCATTCGGTAATGTCCAGAATATTACATTCTTCTCTCATCACAAATCTCAACTGTCCAAATGAAATTGGATGAGCCCTTATCTTAGCCACTCTCGCTTTAAGTATTTGCTAAACTTTTTTTAGGGTACACATAATCATAGGCTCATAGCACGTAATTAAGTTTATTTTGTAAATAAGATAACCCAAAGAGAATTGATTGGAATTTCATTTTATGCATCAATCGTATTAGCTTAAATCATATGTTAACCATCTCTATATATACTTTTGGGAAATTTTCAAATAAGAGCTTGAAATGGATATTATTTTAAATAAGAGCCAAAAGTGCCTTTATTCTCTCAAATGAGGCCCCAAAGTGAACATTGTTTTAAATAAGAGCTCAAAGTGCATATATTAATTTCAAAGAAGGGCCTGAACTCACCAAATATGAAGAACAATTTTGTCTTTTTAATTTTTTTAAAATTGTCTTTTTTTTTCTTTCTTTCTTTTTTCTTTTCAAAAACTAAAAAAAAAAAAAAAAAAAAGAAAAGAAAGACGAGAGGGTCTAACCTCCGCCCCATCATTGGTGAGGCGGCGACGAAAGCCAATGGGGTCACCGGCACTTAAGGGAGGGCTAACGACCTATCTGACCAAATGCGAGGGTGGCCCTCACCAAAGGAGGAAGAGGGTGGTGACCCTTTCCTAAATCTAGGTGAGGGTCACCTGCCCTTGCCAAAGGTTGCCAGCCGTCGCATAACCCTGGCAACCCTCACTCAGCACCATCAACTTCCGGGGATGTTGGGCGGAGTAGCCCTTGCCTGGTGAGGGCAACCAACCCTCACGTCGGCACGGGCAGCCCTCGGTGTCAGCACAAGTGTCCCTCGCCGATCTAGTGAGGGCTACCCTTGCCTGCCCAAGTGAGTACGACCCTTGCCCAACCCTAGCAAGGGCAAGGGGTGCCCTCGCCGGATCTGGTGAGGGACACCCTTGCTCAACTCGGGTGAGGGCGTCCCTCGCCAACCCTCACTCGATGTTGGCAAGGGCGTGACCTTTGTCGGCCATTGACAAACATGTTTGGGAAGGGATTTGGAAAAAAAAAAAAAAAAAGGATAAAAAAAAATTTAAAAATTAGAAAATATAGTTACAATTTTTTTTTTACCAAAATACCACTTCTCCCATGCTTGGAAAAGTTACCACTGGCCAAAGACCCTTACTTGAAACGATTTAGCCACTTCATGCCATTATTTGAAATAATTTAGTCACTTTATGCCATTATTTGAAAGGGTTAATACTCTAATAATTTTATCCCAAACTGATATATTTGTGATAAATTTATCATCCGTTAGTTTCTGTTAAATTTTATTATCAAATTACTAAATTAGATTACACTAATAGTTAACTGGTATACAATTTGAGATTTTACTCTCTATTTGTTACGGTTGTAACATTTTTATGGTATTAATCCAATGGCATATTTGCCACAAATATACTAATTTCGGGTTTTTAGCAATAGAACAAATTAGTTTTTTTTTTTTTTAAATTTGTCATAAGTATACTAGTTTATGATTTTTTGTTCTATTTAGGGTAAATTTATCAAAAAAAGTAGCGGTTTGAGATTTTTGCTATCAAAAAATTAGTTTTGGATAAATTTGTTATAGGTATACCAATATGAGATTTTTCAGAATATTAATTTATTTAAAATAATATCCACTTTGACCATTTATTTGAGAAAACTAGGACACTTTAGGTCATTCTTTGAAATTTTCCCGAAATTTTTAATATATCACCATCATCATTAGCATCATAGCAATTCTTATAACTGCATAATCATATTTGCCGTATAAATCATATCTAGGAGTCAAAGTTTTCCCTTGTTTCATCATTAATTAGGGATTTGCTTTTGCTTGCTCATGATGCATTCCACGATCTTTTATCTTTGCAATAATTTATTTATTATTTTTTATTATTGAGTGTCTTTTTATTTTTTACGCATCCGTGTGATCTTTTCAGTTTTTTTTTTTTTTTTCCTTTCAGCATGTGATTAACCCCTGATAACCCGATACAAATGTTAATAAAACTATAAATCATGTACTATTTAATAACTATAAAAGAAAAAAAAAAAGGAATATCTTTTAAAGAATATCAATCAAGAGCCACTGTAACATAGTATGTGGGCTTGTCTCAGTGGACGGGCTTGAAAGTTAGTGGGCCTGTTCAGGCCCAGTGATATCTCTGTCGAGAGGGTCGCCAGCTTCTTCCTCGTTCAGCCGCCGTCGAGCTCGCGATCTCCCTCCGCTTCCGTGCTCGATCGCCTCCCGTCCGGCGGCCGGTGACCGGAGATAGCCGCGAAGAACGATGAGCGGCGGGGACGGCGGCGCGTGGCGAATCGTCCACGTCCCCGGCCGGCCGCTGGCGCCGCCTGATCAGCAGCTCACAGGTTATCTTCTCCATAGACGACCGACCGAATCCTGAGCGAAAAATCCGAACTTGAACTTTTGCTGATGTGTTTTTTTTTTTTGGCAAGCAGTGAACGTGGTCGCCGCTCAGATTGAGCAGCCGAAGCTCACGAACACAATCATCAGGTCAGTCTCGGTGTCTTACGTTGGACTGAGCTCTGTTCTGCGCTTCTCAGACCTTGCTGTTTCAGTTATCGGGTTTGATTTTTCGCTTAAATTTGGGAGTTGATTGTTTGGTTGTCGGTTAGGCGTTTGAGTCAAATTGCGCCGTTGGAGGACCTCCACCACGTGAAGCGGGTGAAGAAGAAGTGTCTCGAAGGAGGTACATTCTTTTGTTACTTGGTGTGATTGATCACTTAATGATGATGATATTTGAACATCATAGTTTCTTGCATCTTTGAAATTTGAGGAACAATCTTTGCTGTGCATGTCATTCTGGAGTGTTAAGATGGAAATTGTGAGTTAGAGCTTTAGTCATCAGAATTGGAGCCTTACTCATTAAGTGAGCATGAGAGTAGTTGCTTAACCAGGTGTTTCTATTGCCTTTTGTTTATGGGTTACCATTTAAAAGTTTAAAAAGCCATTGCAATGTTGTTGTCATCGTGCGAGGGTTGTTTAACAGGAGTGATTTCATGCCAAGAATTAAATGTCTGTTGTGTATACTCACGTGTGTAGTCTTCACAATTTTCTCCTTCTACTGCTGGAAATTCTTTTGAGGGACTATTATGAAAACAAATTGGCTGATTCAGGAAGAATGTTATCTGATGAAACTCAAATGCTACCAGTGTTTTCTGGTCTATAGCTTGTTTTCTAGTATGTATTAGCTATGCAAGGTGTTGAAAAACCTGATGAACAATTATGAAAACAACCCGTATTGCTTGTTAATTTCAGTTCTCAGTTTGTTGTTTTTCCCTTATCAATCATGAAAATTGATTGGATAGAATTACAACACCTCTTTTGCACATGATGTGGAGAAAAGGAACATTAGCAGAAAGTAAATACGATGGAAAGATCAGAAAATCAAGAAAACAAGAAACTGAACAAAACAGTGTCCAGCTCAAAATATGGTAATTTGCTTTTGGGGATGAACTGGTAATTGTCTCGAAGAATCTTCTAATTAATTCCTATGCGAGGTCCTTTTATGGAAACCCGGGATAGATGTTTGTATTTTTTCATTAACAAATCATCTTTTATCTACCCAGCTTTTCAACGATTCTTTTAGTGATTTCGTATGGATTTCTTGAACTGTCTGGTTGTTGTAATGGCTTTGACAGGAAAAATTCAGCTATCAGTGATCTTATGCCTGGCTCCCGAAAATGGTGATTTTGATGGAATTCCATGTGACGTGAAGGATGTAATTAATTCTTATCAGTTGAGTCCTTTTGTGGCAAAAGTGGGTTGTTTTCTTGTTAGCATTTCATGTTGATTTCCCCATATTTTTCTTTATATTCAACAACTTGTAGAGAGAACCATATGCAGCCTTGACAAGTTATAGTATCCATGAACAATAATGTTTACTTACAGAGCATCTTACACTACCATGGACCCTAGCGTAATTGACAATTAACCGCTAGCATATTTGACATTTGTTCATGCCTTTTCTCTTCTCCCATTTTCCAAGTTCTAGAAAATTTTATTTCACGAATTCTCCCTCATTTTCTTTCTTGGATGAGACATCTCACTTAAGTAACTAATGCATATCGGGTTATATGTCTGCGTCAAAGTGTCGCTTAGCTGAAAAGAGTTTTTGGCAATGATCTCCTTTCTGCTGCTTAAGGAGGTATAGTTGTGTTTAAAGTGCACTAATATAGGCTTCACTTGGGAATTTCTTTTGGTCTTTGTGTGTATATATATATATATATATATATTTTTTTTTTTTTTTTTTTTTTTTTTTTCAATGCTTTATAGGCTATTTGTGCCAAAGAGGGCTTCTTTGGTATTGGTCGTTTACACTATTATTGTTTGCTCTATTATGTCTGTGCAGTGAACTGTACTTTCAAGTGAATAAGTAGTTGGAACATCTTTACTGGTCGATAATAATGAAGCAACGGCAAACATCTGTATTGTCACTGGCATTAGATTCTGTAACATAGCACTTCAGTGGCTGGATGGGATGTCACTGTATATATAGATCAATTTGGCTTTCAAATCCTGAATTTGAACAAAGTTTCCATCTCTTGAATTTTTTATCATTTTTCATTTTCATTTAAGTTCATTATGGCATGAGAAGAAGCCATACTCTATCTAATGCTAGGTGGAAGCATGTATCCTTTTCAAATCTTTCAAAGTGCGCAGATGATTTGATTTTAGGAAAGTCTATTAGTTGTTAATAAAATTGTAAAGCTTTATTTTCTGCATATCATGCTTATCTTAATCAGTAGATATTTGTAATTCAAATATGCTTGTAAGAAGATATACTACATAAGAACTCCCTGTAACATGTAACCTGAAAATGGCGTTATTTCACTTCATTATGTGATGGCAAAGTGGGATTTTGTTCTTTGTGCTTATTCGTGCTAATTTGCAATAGGTCTGCAAATATGCTGCATCGTCAAAGGAAGAGTGGGTAGAACAGTGCAAGCTTTGGCCCACCTCATACCATCCACCAACCTAGTACGTCTCTTCTAAATATTCCCATCAGTCATGGTAATGCATGTTCATGTTTTAAGATCAACATATTGTCATCATATTTTAGGACATTTTTGCTGGTTTAGGGTGTTTGCATCAACTGTGAAGATGTCTCTGATTCTAATGTTGTGTCAATTAAAGGAGCAGGTTAAGGTGGTTTTTCCAGGATAACTTTCTTATGGATTTCGATATTCTCTTGGGCAGCATTGCATGTTCATTTTATATTTTTTACCTCTTTCAGAATTTATTTCCAAGCTGATAAGTTGGAAGTTGGAGTCTGAAAACCAAAGACTTACAAAGAGTTGCAGTTTGAGTGGCCATATCAAATTTGATAGGCTTTGTTTTTAGAAATTTAGGATGTGATTGATTTTACTTCATTCTGCTGAGTTATATTAGTTTCGGTTGCATCTGGACTGAGAGGAGTTTTGGGTTATATATAAGCCAGAGAAGTTACTTTCAAGGAATAACTGATCAAGCCATCTCCATCATGCATAATGGCTGCTAATGAATCTTGGCTATAGAAACCAAGGGTTGCCTAGTTGGTTGGAAAACACTCTTTTTAAGTCACTAGGCCAGGTTTAAGTCTCATCATTTTCCTCTCCCACCTTTCGCAATCAAACATGGAGTTTATGCAAATATTTGACCTTTATTTTAGCATTTCCTAATTTTACTTCTTGTCAAAGATCACAAGGAATTATCTGTTACTCTATATTCATGTGTATAATGTGCATTTATACATACCCTATGTCATTACTGATTTGTTCTCTTAACTTCTGATTTTACACATAGCAGCAATATCAGTGGCATAACTGGGTTTAGTGAAGAAGACTCACAATCGGTTGTAAGTTTTATGAAGTATGCTCTGGAATTGGCGAAATCTCATGGTAATGTGGTAAGTGCTTGGGTATGCCCGTGACTTGCAATTAATGAATGTAAATTTGATTGATTTCTTCAAGTTTGCCACTAGTTATATCTCAGACTAGTCAAGATTTCAGAGGTCTTGAATATTGGTCCTTAGCTGGCCTCCCAATCTTACCAAATAAAGATAATAAAATAAAAAAAAAGGATTTTCTTATATATGGCAATCATTTCTTTCTGAGGATTATACTGCTTTGACATTTTGTGAGACAATTTGGCATGCTCTAAGGCCTTCCTTTTGGCCTACTTTTTATTTTCCCTTGAATCAGTATCTTGTGAAGTAAATCACATCCAAGTATTGTGTTTGACAATATCATTTCTAACTGCTCCCGTGTTTGCACTTTCAACATTTTTCCCATGAAGTCTTAAGGGTTCACCATAGCTCGCATTAGCTTATGAGAATCATTTTGGGTCTGTTAACAAGAAGTAAGATTTACTTGTTGTAATTACCTTGACACGAATGTGAAGTTTTTATGTGAAAGTCTTATTTATTGACTTTTGAACCAAAAAACAAGAAGAAATATGTTTTATAATAGTTGAGAACAATCCGATCATTTCGAAGGCTGGGTCCTTTAGACAGTTGTCCTTTGAAATGTCCATGCATAGACATAGTAAATAGAGGTTTTGGGAAGGAAATGTAGCACTTCATGTTGCTCCCAAGTCGTGCGTCCAATTTTGTTTTATGCTAGTGTGGGAACCTCTTATGTTGTGGAAATTGCACAAATTTTGCTTTTGTTACACCCTTCTCTAATCTACAGGTGGTCAATGCTGCAGCAATTGTAGATCCTCTATCTAATCAAGTGATTGCAAGGGCATGTGATGAAGTCTGCTCTTGGCAAACTCCAAAAACAGAAGCCAGTGCTGAATGTGGTAATTCCACCAAATCTTCTGCTGAAATGACTGGATGGATAAAAATGAATCATATCTTCAACGCTGTTCCTCAGGTGGACCAGAGCAAGTCGAGACATCCATTTCTTGTCTACATCCACGGTGGTGGGTAGATGAACAGACTGGCAGGAGCTCTTCATTTTGTCACCCGTTGCGACATGCTGTGATAGTGGCGATTGAATCATCTGCTGCCAGGGACAGGCGCTTATTCCCTGATGTGAGATACAAAGATGAATCTACCATAGAGGAGTGTGTTCTATCTCCTGCAAACTCTCAAGCAAAAAGACAGAAAACTGATGCCAATGACGTAAGCTTTTCCTCTACATGTGAAGGAAATCCTGGCAAGCCTTTCTAGCATGACGATGGCATCTAAGTATCATCTGCTTCTTTGTTATAAAGTGCATGATCTTTTCTCAACATTTGTCAATATCATAATACCATTTCATCTGTTATTGCTCAACTCAAACTCCAATTAGCTCTCGGATGGTTGGTTGCGTGCATGTTATAATCATCCCTTAGTCAATTTCATTGTCTTGATAGACTTGCTAATGGTCAACTCTGTATAAACGTTGATTATTAAATGAACACCTTTGATGACAGTGCTTTAACACATGCACTGTCCACCAATTAACTAGTTGGCACTGAAGATGAAATGCTCTGGGATTATTTGGCACTGAACATAGGGGACCAACTATTGCATTTGATTCTATAGCTTGATTCTCTTCTTCTTTGCATTTAATCTGACGATATTTCAGCTTGGCACTGAGATCTATATGTGGAAATTCAGGTCGACAATGATGACAAAAATGATACTGCTTATGAAAAAGGTGATCTCTCTAGTAGACCATATTTATGCACCGGCAATGACATCTACCTTGTTTGGGAGCCATGTACAATGTAAGTTAAACAAATCAGCTGCAACTGTCTGGTTTGGTGCATGTGCAGCCTATTTGGCTCAGTATCTTTGACCAAAATATCTTAGATTATGCCTTGGACAGTACTGGTTCTTTGCAAATGCACTTTGCATTCCTGTCCTCTTTCTGGATTAGATATTTTTCATATTTGAGATCTGGAGAAAATAACATGGAGAGTCGCAACTCATTTGGTGTAACAAGCATTAAGAATTGTAGATTTTTTGAAATAGAGTGATGAAATCCCTGATAGAGCTTTTCTGTTACATCTCATCTTGTTTAAGGTGTGCGATGGCACTTGTGCATCAGAGAATCAGGCGTGTGTTTTACGCTTTTCCAAATCCAAGTGTGGGAGCGTTAGGCAGCGTTCACCGCCTACAGGGGGAAAAAAGCTTGAATCATCACTATGCAGTGTTCAGGGTTGTGGTGCCACAGGATGTCCTCAACAAAGCCGAATTATCGATGATATCTGGGAGCTGAGAATGAGAATGTCGAGTTGAGGATGCCTCAAATTTTGCAGGAAGAACATAGTAGGAAGATTGTCTTGCATTATTTGTCTTCTTAGTCATCAGATTTTGGACTTCTTTTTCTCTTTCTAATCATGTTCAAGTTATGTATTGCATTTAGATGCCCTTATTTAAGTAATAGATATTCCACAGTTACTATAAAGTTGGCCCCGTACTTTATTCTTATGATTGCCAGAATAAAATATGCAGAGCAAGGAACTACAGAGATGGTATTGCGATTGGGAAAGAAGCATCTGAAAGACTTGCTGGATGGCTTCGGAGACTACGAGCGGCGACTTGCGAGGATAGTATGTTGCTCAGCCCCATTATCATGTATGTTATGGCCTCTTGACCCTTTCTTGAGATGTCTTGTTGAGTTGAATTGCCCACTAGCTTGAAATTGGCTTTAGGCTTGGGCAACAACTTTGAAAGACCCAGTCTGTAACCTATTCTTAGAGTTCATGGTCTCTGTCCTTCCATTTCCGTGTAATGATGCATCTCTGCTATTCCAAGATCTTTTGAACCATTTGTGAACTCGAAGTTTTGATAGCTAGGTAATTTTTGCTGATTATAGCTTGGATAGATCGGTCGTTTTATTTGGTTTTGCAACTAGTGAGTTAGGCACCAAAACTTACCCCCAAAGGAGCGCTAATTTTTGTGAGCTCAATCAGAAGTTATCACAATACAACAATAGATGAATTTCACTTATATTTTGGAGCTACAACAATGGAATCAACAACCGTAGCGTGCAAAAAAGCCTTTACAGCTGAGCCAAGGAGGGGGATACATGACAGACACTACTTAATTGAAACAAATATTGAATTTGCTTGTACTTTTTCAGACGGTGGAATATATCCTTATTCTTCAAATCTTTACACTCATTTTGCTACCTGCATGGAGAGAGACATGGCAAATTCTATACACAAAAGGGGTCCTTCAAATTTCTCGGCAAAATTCGCTTCAACGTTGAATCCTAGATTCCGCTCATAACAAGATATCAAACATGTTCTTGTTCTTCACCAAGTTGTCCATCATCTGATTTGCGACTTCCATGGTGCATTGCATGTCCAAACTCCGATTCTCAAACTTACCATACAATGTGGATGGCCACTGCCGTGGCCGACGACTGGCTGGGCGATGTCCGATGAGCTTGCTGGAGGCCAGCTTGGCCCAACAGCCTCGGCCTCGCCTAGGCAGCGCGAGGTTAGCGTCGCCTTGGCCTAGCGAGGCCTGGCCTCACGCCTAATTGTGAATCACCTACTGCATGCAATGCAAATGGGACTAAAAGTAACTTCTTCCACATTCTTGTATTCAATACATCATAAACTGACCAAATAACACTGGCAGGGGCGCAATGCAGTGCGCATCATCAAAGAAAATCTACCATGATTCGTGAGTCGCAAATCTAGATAACAAGTTCCAAACCAAGCAGATAAACCAGCATAGGAAGCTCAATTACTTAGAGAATAATTGCACTGTAGTAGATAAGACATCACATAAGCTACACGAAGGTATAGTGAAGGAATCCATGTAAAAAGCTTGAAGAACATTTTTCGTACCAGTACGAAATCTGATGAACCGAATGCCTCCACCTTTGGAAAAGCCTACAAGATTCAAATGAACACTTCATAAAATAAGTAATCAAAATCCTCACTGACGTAAAAGGCGCATATTTCTAAGTCACGCCAATTTGACTTCCCATTGGGTCCACCTGCTGCATGCTATCAGATGATGACACAAGCTAAAACAACAATAGAACGGCATGTTACTCCTGAAAGTACTCTCTCTCTCTCTCTCTCTCTCTCTCTCTCTCTCTCTCTCTAAGAGGAAAGAGAAAGGAGCTCCAGCAAAAGAGACAGCACTGGACACATAATCTGATTCCACTCATCTGATTGAATTCCCTTTCACCAGTATTATAACATGTATTTCCAGCATAAGAAAAAAGTGAATTTTCATACACAAATCATGTTAAGGTCATCACCAGACATTAGGTAAGTCTACTTCGATACAGATTTCGGTCCTGTCCAGGCCAGAATTGGTCAGCTATGGATGGGATATTCCAGTAATGAATGAAAGGCACACATTTACAAATGGTGACGTATTTGGATGAAAGATCCTAAGATGAGCATCAAGAGTACACATTTCCAACTTTAGGTATCCCTCAACACACTGCAAGCGTGACAAATATCATGCAAAGGAAGCTTTTAAAAGCTAGATCATTCAATTACCATCTTTTGAAGGCCATTAACCATAACAGCCCAGTCCTCAGGTAATTCATTTTGCGATAACCAGACTTCAAAAGGGCCCAATTCTCAGTCCATCAAGTTCATGAAATTGAAGTGTACCTGCAGCGTGCATTAGTAATAACGCATTCCCAAATGTTTCTCGGCAGAGAAATAAGCATTTTCTGGGAGAACATAACGTTTAGGCAAGTGAGACTAATAAGGTTCGTAAATTGAGAGGATGACTCCAATGGTCGCTGAGAGAAGCATCGTAAAGTCCTGATCAGCTGTGTCAAATTAATTAATGACAATGGTATGTGAAACTTTCTATTTATAGAGACAAATCATATGGCACAGTAATGATGGAACTAACCGAGAAGGATCTTCCCAAGTTAATATTGTTTGGAAACTACAATACGCAAGTCAATCTATTTGCGGGTGATGGCCTACAAAAGAAAACCATTTGAGAAACGGATATAATCTTCAGTATCAGCTAGAGGTCAAAGTTACAATGGAACAATGTTCATGAAGGGCTCACATTGCACATTTTCAAATTTAAACATTTCAAGTTTACATAATGCATAGCCATGCCCTAACAGTTTTCCCCTCAAAACACATCATATCCTCTCGTAAAAGCACAAGTAGATTATCAGCCAAAATACCCCACGGTTAGTAAACTTGCTAAATTTGCTTGTCTACCGTTACCATGGCATTTTCCAAGCAATAGCTTAAGTTATATGCCTGATCAACCATTTTATGACCCCTCATTGAAGTGTACCAAAACATCACCACAAACAGACAATGCACAAGCAAAAGCATATCTCACCCACCTAAAACCTAAGTTCATCATTGACCCCAAACTATAAAAACCACCACAAAAAGAAAATCCAAAGTACAACTAACTAACATAAAAGTTGTTGGAATTTAATCCAGAGAAAGTAAATTGTTTGTTGTAATCAGAACATCAATGTAAAGAAGATGATAACAACTTTATAATATCCTTCTTTTTATGTAAACTTACAAATCTTGGAGAATAAGAAAATAAGATATCACTGGAAAAATAACAAAAAATTGGAGGTGAGGTATGGATATCCGAATCTCTTTAAGGCAATTAATTCCTACCAATGGTGCTCCACAAATCCACAAACTATGTCTCCCAAGATAGAACACCTCGAACTTGTTTGGATTAGCACTATGCAAACAAAACTAATCAAACCGTTCAACTGAACCAGCATACCCAGAAAAATCATAAGAGTAAAGTAGTATTTCAAATCTCTTTTGGAATCGAGTTTGAAAACCTTATGATGAAGCTCTATGCTCTTATCTATTTATAGAGCTTTAAAGTTCATGTACAGAAGAAATACATGAATTAAATAGACGCATATATCCAAGAAATTCATGAATCAAGAGATACATTAATCCAAGAGATTCATGAATCCAGAGACACGTGAATTCAAGAGATTCATGAACTCAATAAATATATGAATTAAAAGATAGATGAATCTAGGAAATTCATTAATTCAATAGATAAGTGAACAGAAAAAATATATCTTAATTTGTTTGCTTTCGTTGATCCATTATTATAACAATCCCCCACATTAATGGATCAACAAAACATTTTTGACTTGAATGAATCTCGACATATCTATTGAAATACACTGCATCAAGATAGGTAGCTTTCGCTTTGAACCTTCTTTAGTGAAAGCCTATCGAACTTACTTAACTAGTCGATGAACTAAGTCTTGAGTTGCTAGTTATTTGTGTAAGCCTAGATAATAAACCTCACATAAAGTATTTCCAATTCAAGATTGGTTCTCGGTTGTATTCATTCTTTCGGCCATGAACCTCTCAGGATTCATGCGTGCTTTGGAAAATCTAGTCTTTACAAATTTTCATAGAGTCAGCATATAGGTGCATTCCTATTAAAGATATCATACCATATTTTATTTGGATGTTACATTCCAAGTTATAGGAATCATTAAACGCATAGCGTACCCTTAATAATGATGTAGGAAAGCATTGTTGCAC
The DNA here is from genome assembly GCA_014182515.1 of Eucalyptus microcorys. NCBI lineage: Eukaryota > Viridiplantae > Streptophyta > Magnoliopsida > Myrtales > Myrtaceae > Eucalyptus > Eucalyptus microcorys. The sequence goes on from CM024563.1 coordinate 1,505,378, forward strand.
CATATGAATGAGAGACGATGCTTACACTAAAGTTTCCAAAATTTGCATCATCCTATTGAACCTAGACCATGGAATCTCCAAACGCATAGATTAGGTTTCCACCCCAGAATCTCTTTATTGGGTTAAGGCTCTTAAACCAATTCCCATTGATGCGCAGTTTATCTGCTCTCTTGACAAACCTTTTGTCAGCAGATTCGTAATATTTTCCTTTGACATTACAAAGTCTAAAAAATTATTCCATTTGAGAGCAACTGCCTTACGGTATTGTGTCTACGACGAATGTGTCTAGACTTACCATTATAAATCACATTATGCGCCCTTACAATTGCCGCTTGATTGTCACAGGGAATGCAAATTGCAGACATTGGTTTTGGCCACACCGGAACATCTTCCAAAAAATGTCAAAGCCATTTTGCTTTTTGCTTCTTCAGTAACAAGTTCATGTATCAGATATCCAAAACTCAAATTCAAAGAGAGAAGAAACTTGTAGGTCATCGTTGTCACAATGTCATAAATCTATATTCAAAAGGAGGGGTCACGCCCATGCTTCCTATCATGTTGACAGTGTGTTGCTATCTTAAATTAGTTGTGTTCTGTTTGGAAAACATCTCCAATTTCGCTACAAGCTATCATGTTGGATGCAATGCCCATAAATTTGATTTGGTGAACATTATTTACACAATCAAACTCCTACATGTTGTGTGACTCCAAACAAATACAATTAAGCATCATAAGCACTGAGCATTCCAAGAGTGAAAAGACAAATGCTATTGCAAAATGTGTGCAGTACATATGCAATATGTGCAATAGATGTCTATGCACATGCAATTACATACTTTCTTAATTTGAAGTATACTTGTAAGTGGTGTGGTACTATTCTGAATAATGGCTTTGTTAACTGTTACTGATGATTGTAACAAGCTTGTCGGAATTTGTAGTAGGAAATGACTAGGATAGTAGTTGTTTCCATTGAAAAAGCTAGCACAAATAGAGTGTTTTTTTATACAGTTAGAATTGTGAAACATGCAAATATCATACTGCTTAAGTGGTGAGCTTCTGTAAATTTCGATGGTTTTTTCTTAAGCAGCCTCACTTATTCTCTAGTGTTCATTTTCCTCTTCAGCTGGTCAAAGTGGCACCGCAAGCTCTTCTGGCAACACCCAGATAAATGCTTGGGTACAAGGAGCTATTACCAAGATTAGTAACAGAAATGAAGGAACCCTGGTGTAGCTCCCCCTATGAATGGTCCATCATCCTTCACGCAAATCAGTATCAACACAGGAACATTTCCTAGAACACCAACTATTAGACTAATTGGTGACTGCCATTTCCTACACAAATTGTGCCAACTTCTTTTCTTTTGCTATTTCTTCCAGCGAAGCTAGTTACCTTGCTTTGCAAGTACTGCTTAGAGAATTAGTGACTCAAATGGGCAAAAACCACAGCTTGGTGGCCCTAGCAAGGTCGAAGAAATGAATTTTATTTCCACAAAGCCAGCATCATCTATCACCAGGTCAGATGAAGGTCAGGGAGCTCGAGCTAGTCAAACGGCAACTAGATCAAAGGCAGCAAAAGAAGGTCCTGCTAGAAGGTCAAGATTGGGGTCGGGTAATGCTGGCCAAGGATACACATTCGAAGAGGTAGCGATTAGGCTTAGTTTTCGGTCTTAACTTCCAATAATTTCCTGCTTTGAGCTTTTGACTTCTGTTTTTAAGTGCAAATCATCTTTCAACAGCTATCGGTTTTGTTGTTCTGTCTTTCATTGATGAATTTATAAGAATAGCCAAGATTTTCCTTATATATTTTCAAGGTGTTGGAGAAAAACTCTTATTAGGTTTTGAAGCTGACAAAACTCTTCTAAGTTCTATTCTGAGAAATATGAGACTTCTGTGTAAAGTCTATCTCACATTAGAAGTCTGCCCCACTCTAACGAAGACCTAGACTGAACACAAGTGAAGAACGAAAATATAATCAAACTCAGGATTATTTTTCTTCCTTCAAGGCTTCAGTTCGAATAGGATATATATGACTTTCTGATTGGAAATATCACTTACCATTTTGATCATCTTTATTGATCTCAATCACGCAACGGAAAAGTTATTTTTGGAAGGCAAGTTTATTTGGAAAGAATCTACTTATGGAAACCAAGATTCTAATTGTATGGGCGACCAGAATTATCGAGCTTTCATCTCAACCTTCAAATGGCTCAAAATCTCATTGATTAATTCTATCCAACGAGTTTATTGGAAGAATTCCTCTAGAAAGTGCTAACGGTCAAAAGGCATAGAGGAGTATTTAAGAAGGTACATCAAGCCATCCGATAGAAAGCGTGAAAGAAGAAAACTCAAAAGTGTGACTTTGTGAGAATAGTAGAATCTCTTCACTAAGAAATCAACATCATAAGGCTGTAATTCTCTTTTGATTCATAGTAGAAACCAGCCAGAAGGCCGTCAGTATGGGAGAATGGACATAGGCTTAATCTAACCCGAATCACTATAAATCTTATGTTCTTTTTTCTTCCCTGAACTCCTTTACTTTATCCGCTGTGATATCTTTCATTATTTTGAATTAGTTGCTAAAGTCTAAATTCTTTCAAAGTCTGTTATTTATCAAACTCAGTTTTAAAAGTAAAATATTTTACTACATTTTGAAAAATTGTCTTCACACCTATTCACCCATCTCTAGGTGTTTATACTAGTGCTTTCACAAGGCAATGTTTTTTTATACCCCAACAATAGGAAAGGATATTGTGTAGAAGACTTAAGACATCTTTGTCGTGTAGGTGAGGGTCTTTTTTTTCATCCTTAGAGATCTGTGTCTCCGAACGGCTCCTCTGCCACATCCTTTGCCAATTTCTCAGGTTGGGATTGGCAACATTCAAGTTTGATGTATTACATAGATGGGAATTATACCGTATTGCCTGAAATTGTGGAAGCATGCTGGGTCCATATATGCAGGTATTACTGGATTTACTCTAATACCATATTATCTTTTTACTATGTATTTTTCTCACCTCACATAAATTGTTGTAGTATCCAATTAGAATGTTGGCAAATTTGCTAGTGGCTATTTGTTTGTTGTATGGGTAAAGATGCGGGTGCTTACATGCTCAAACTGATTATGTGATTTGGATTTTGGTTCTACTTAATTGATGGACCACTAGACTGGGTTGAAAAGGATCAAACTTAGGATTGCATATTATGTGCCGCATGCTTGTTGTAAGCGCTGAAGTTCCTGTTTAGTGTTGGCAAATCATGTATGTCGTGCCTTTTTCTATTTGGTGGGCTATCTAAAGTATGCCCCGGCCTAAAGGTGCAGATGCAGCTGGTTTGTTACTTCGTGAATTGGAACTTCTTCCACCCGCTGAGGAGTGGCACATGCGTAATATGTATGGTGGTCCTTGGTCTAATCCAAATGATGTAGGTCCAGTTGAGGATAACCTGAAATCAAGCAATGGAAGTTTGAACTCAAAGTCTTTGGAAGCTTTTGATGCTTATCCTGGGGTCCTCAGTTTGTTGCCGAGGAAGCGAAGGATGTTAGAGAGAGATGTTGCTTTTCGATTGAATACTTGGGTGGGCTTGGGTGCATATCTTGGTATAATGGGATCTCGAAGGGATGTCATCACAGCCATGTGGAAAACTAGTCTGGATGGAACGTAGTATAAATGCATGAGATGCTTGAGGCAGACTTGTACTTTTGCTTTACCGGGCTCCGCTAGTCCACCTAATCAAAATGAGCGGGAGACCTATTGGATCAGCCGATGGGTTCACGGATGTCTCATCTATGGTAGAGCTTGGGTCCGAGTTGTGTAAATGGCCCTTGTTCCCTATCCCTTCTCCTCCAGTGTATAAATGAATGCTTCTCCTATCTTCTCATTTTTGGATCCGTTCCATGTTCCATGCGGACGATCTTGCTAAGTTCATCCCAAATAGTTCATTTTGGGAAGGTTATCAGGAGGGCAATGTTTTTGGCTTCCAGTATTCAAGAAAGTTGAGATGCGCTAGCCGCATTGGGAAGGCTTGATGACAAGACATCTTTGTACATTTTAGTATTTCAGTAGAACAACTTGCTCCAACAAAGATTCTTAACCTTGATAGTGAGAATGGTGCCGCTTCGAAGGTGGCGATCTGTTCAATTCCTTCTTCTACTAGCGCATGTTGTGTTTCTGTGTAATTACCATAATCCCGATAGCGCGGCAAGTACCTGTTGAAAAACTACTGTAAAGGAATTGATTTGCCTATTCATACAACTGAGATGGTTAGATCTTTTTCTACATGTGCATTCTCTTTTCTGGCCCTAGCATATCGTAATTTGTCATGCTTCAATGGAGAAAAATCACAATTCACTCCACTTTCTCTGAACTTGAGGCTTAAAATTGGTGGTCTCTCCTTATGTTTATGCCTTTGTGATTCTTGATTTGTCAAGAAGTGGTTCTTTCTCCTTGCTGCATTCGTCAAGGACAAATGGATGCCGGAAAGAGGCAGCAAATGATGTGGTGCGCCGGTCTATAAAATCCCGGTTGTTTGTGTCAACTGGTGTGATTGTGGTTGTAAATCAGATTAATCTGCATTGGTCATCGTTGATTGTACTTAAGGTCTATTTGGTAATCATTTTATTTTATTTTTATCATGTTATTTTTTTATTTTTTTTTTTTGGTAAAGGTAAGAGATATATATTGACTTAAGCCAAAAGCAACAAGAACGCTATACAGCAAAAACTCAGCACCAAGAACTTGCACTCACCAGGACAACAGTCAGAGTGAATGGAAGGGTGCCTAGGTAAAAGAAAACCAACTGCACAGGAGCATAGGAAAGCCAAACAGTGGCAAAGCAAAAACCTACACAGGAATCACAAAAAAAATCGAATCCCAACAACTACACAAGTGCAGGGAGATGAATACAAATGTAGGAATGGTAGGACAGCTCACCAACTACACTAGAGAAGCTTCCAAAAATTCGAACCAGCATCTTCTTTAGTTGCACAAACTAAGGAGGACCTCCGACCAGAACAGGAAATGAGAGAACCCCCTACTCGAAAAGGTCTACTGACCAATAGGTGGATCATTCTGCCAAAAAGAAGGGTTTACTGACCAACAATGCAACAATCTACGATTTGTGGTGCTAGGAGGAATCCGGTGAAAAGACAAAGCCTTGTCCCTGACAATCCTCTCCAATCGTATCTTCATGGTAGAAAGGGAGGGCGGTCTACCCTCGAAGAGAATATTATTCTGCTCCTTCCAAATGATATTGCATAAAGCAACAAAAGCGAACCGAGCAAGGGTGGAAAGAAAGGAAGTTCCGGATAAATACTTGATCGCCCATTGCAAGTTATCCATCCAAGATTTGTTCGTCCAAGCAAAATTAAATCTAGAAGCCCAAAAAGTGACAAGTGCAGCCGGAATGGAACAACCAAAAAAGAGATGGTCGACCGAGTCCGAACGACAAGAACAAAAGCCACAATTCACAACTGGGATTCTGCCATAAGAAAGAAGCATCACCTAAGTTGGCAGCCTGTTCATAGTGATCAACCACAGCAGGAATTAATAGCGGGGGACCAGCGCTTTGTTCCAAATAAAAGGAGCCCATTGCAAAGTCTGCCCTCTTAGCCGAATAGCTTCCCAAGCAGAAGTAGTAGAAAAGGTACCAAATGGGTTCCCCAACCATATGAAACGATCAGGTTCGTTTTTAAGCTCAGGGAAAGGGTCATCCCAGGCGGTAATCTAATTCAAAACACCCGAAGTTCGGTCCGAAATTGACATAAAGTCAGCCACTGAAGCTCCCTTGGGGAGCCGAGAATGGTAGATGTCAGTATTGGAGAACAACAAATTAAGCGGCCCTTTGGGATTTCAATTGTTCTTTTTGTTCCTAGGAATTGAAAAAGAATTAAAAAAATCCATTTACTAACATCAATTAATTTTTTTTATTTTTGGGGAATAGAAGAGTGATCAAAGAATAGATTTGGAACAAAAATAATAAGTGAAAAAAATTCTTCTTTTTTTTTTTTTTGTTTTCGAGAATAGAAATGGAAAAAACTATTTTTCAACATAAATTGTTCTCAAAATATAAATGTTACCAAAAATGCCCTATTTTGATAAGCCAAATGATTAAACCGTTCTTACTCTCATTCACGTATAATTTAAGACCGCAGAATCACATCACATTTCTATTTTCTCTTTAAATTCATTAAGCAAGATCATTGCTTTGAGGCCTATTCAACCGGACAATTTATATTCACATGTGGTAATCAGCCATGTCAAAATCATGTCATAGAAAAACACCTTTGGCTACCTCTATTGTAAAATCTATGCATTTAAAATTTATGTCATCATATCATACCAACTTATGATGCGTTTGTTTCACAAAAAATTGACGATTTCGAGAGTATATATTTTTATTTTTCAGAAAACATTCAGATATATATTACCGTCGACGATGAAATCATTCTTATTGATTATTATTCGAGCGATTATTTTAAAAGATATTTTTTCTAAAAATCGTAAATCGTAAAAAATGGATGCTTTGATCGTCCGGCGTTTGAAGAGCTTCTCAACGTACTCAACTTCAAAACCGAACTGAATCTCATATTGTGAGAGAGAGAGAGAGAGATTTTCTTCTTCATCGGCGGCGATCGGAAAGAGAGAGATGAGCTCGACGGAGGGGCCGCACTCGCTGGCCTTCCGGGCGATGAGGCTGTGCCGCCCCTCCCTCCTCGTCGACCCCCCTCTCCTTGACCCTTTCTTGAGATGTCTTGTTGAGTTGAATTGCCCACTAGCTTGAAATTGGCTTTAGGCTTGGGCAACAACTTTGAAAGACCCAGTCTGTAACCTATTCTTAGAGTTCCTGGTCTCTGTCCTTCCATTTCCGTGTAATGATGCATCTCTGCTATTCCAAGATCTTTTGAACCATTTGTGAACTCAAAGTTTTGATAGCTAGGTAATTTTTGCCGATTATAGCTTTGGATAGATCGGTCGTTTTATTTAGTTTTGCAACTGGTGAGTTAGGCACCAAAACTTACCCCCAAAGGAGCGCTAATTTTTATGAGCTCAATCAGAAGTTATCACAATACAACAATAGATGAATTTCACTTATATTTTGAAGCTACAACAATTGAATCAACAACCCTAGGGTGCAAAAGCCTTTACAGCTGAGCCAAGGAAGGGGATACATGACAGACACTACTTAATTGAAACAAATATTGAATTTGCTTGTACTTTTTCAGACGGTGGAATATATCCTTATTCTTCAAATCTTTACACTCATTTTGCTACCTGCATCGAGAGAGAGACTTGGCAAATTCTATACACAAAAGGGATCCTTCGAATTTCTCGGCAAAATTCGCTTCGACATCGAATCCTAGATTCAGCTCATATCGAGATGTCAAACATGTTCTTCACCAAGTTGTCCATCATCTGATTCGCGACTTCCATGGCGCATTGTAAGTCCAAACTCCGATTATCAAACTTACTATACAATGTGGATGGTGATGGGTCCTTGTTGGTTTTGGGGAGTTTGAGAGGGCAAGAGGACAGGGGAAGAACCGGCAAGTTGTCGCAGTTGCAGATCTCGATCATGTAACCGTCCGGGTCGTGGAAGAACAACTGATCGACCTTGATGCCGCCTTCTTCGACAACTGCGGTCACGTGCTCAATGTTCATCTCTTCGAGCTTCTTCATCACGAGCTTCATGTCGGAGCACTGGAAGGAGATGTGGTTGTCCTTGGTATTTATAGCCCCTTTCTTTGCAGGAACATCCTCCACCTCAAGCAAATGGATGCCAATTCCATAGTTGAACAGCCTGAAAACAAGAAGGCCGATTCGGTTATCAGATCCGGTCCGCGCCATCGACTAGTGTATCAAACATCTCTTTTCAATTCGAGAATTCCGGCAGAAGAAAAAATCAATATTCACAGAGACTACTACTATACATGTAGGTTCCAAAAGAACCAAACATCTACCTAAACAGAACTGCCTCAAGGAAGCTATCAGGTGATGGATTAGAGACTTGTTCTTATTCAATTAATCAAGGCAAGACTACCAAGACAAAAGAGTTGGTGGGAAGTAGACAAGATCTGGGTTATCCCAAATCTTGGATAATCGACCTACCTGCTTTAAATGCAGGATTTTGTTAAGTTTTTTTTTTTTTTTTGGGTGTGCTCGTTGAGTATTTTATTACAAAAAACTTGCATACTCTGAGCCGGCATGAGCTTCGCACTTGTTAACCATTTGATTATCCCCAAAAAATTACTTTAGAAAATTTTAAATATATGTAATGATTGTTTCGCCAGCGCACTTGGGGCCCTCTGCTAATTAAAAAGAGGAAAATAATAAATAAATAATTATGACAAGCGCACCCCTAAAGGGAAACCCCAATCACCACATGTTTACTCCTTTGTCTGCTTCTTTTCCACACTAAACAAAAGTCACTTTAGAAAGGCTGCTACAATATGAAAGGGCAAAACAAAGCTGTTCTAAGCACAAATCAAGCAAAGTTGAGGTTAAAATGCTTTGAAATCTCGAAAAGACTTCTCTTTGTAGGTCCAAAGGGGTTTGATGATAGAGACCACATGGGAGTAAATTTCTTTAAAAGCTCTCAAAACTATAAAAAGAAGAAAAAAAAAAAAAAAAAAAAACCCACAATTTGGTTTCAAAGATGGCATCATAAAAAGTTTTTGGTCGCAAATAAAGATTGCAATTTAGAGAAAACACGTTTCTCGTTTCAAAAGCTTGTTGTCGATTTGAGTGAAATGGCATATGAAGGATTCATGTAGATCGGCTCTTTCGACCCTCACACCAAACATCTCCAAGTAAAAAGCTAGGGACGAGCCGCGAGATCCACATGCTCGAACCACACTTACATTTCCGGTCGGACCGGACCGACCGAAACACGTGAAAAAGAAAGAAAAGGACACATCGATCGGGAAGCGGTGCCGACGAGGGAAAGCTAAAGAGGGGGCAGGGCGGGACTCACCAGGCGCCCTCGAAGTCGAAGGAGGAGGGGCGCTTGATGAGGACGAAGCCCAGGACGCGCTCGTAGAACCGCACGGTCTCGGCCACCGACTTGCACACGAACGAGACGTGGTTCAGCGAGAGCAGCGGCAGCTTCGGCTGCTCATGCACCGACGACGACGAAGACGACGACGAGGATTCCATCAGCCATCTCTGCATCTCCTCCTCTGCGCTCACTATCTCTTTCCCCATCTCTCTCTCTCTCTCTCTCTCTCTCTCTGTGGGAATGATGGTCAGTGTTGGCGAGCTTGATAAGTGGAGAGAAGTATATGAAATGAGTGGAGGAGGAAGGAGGAGGGGAGGGTTTATATAAAGGCGGAGCCAGCGGAAAGTGAGATATCACGCTCGTCTTTTAATACAGGAAAAAATCTCTGTCATCTCATCACCCCCAAAATATATTTTTGAAAAAACTTGAGAGAAATTACAAAAATGTATAATAATGTCAGAGCGGCAGAGCCTTTCTTTCAGCTTTTTTCAAATTTTTTTTTTAAAAAAAAAAGTGTCATTTTTTTGTCAATTTTTTTAATAAGTGATGAATTGAGAAGGCTTTTTCTTTTTCTCTTTTTTCAAACGATAAATCGAGAATGAGTCCTAGAGAATTGGTGAGATTAGCTCGTGGGCACGAGACGATTCATCTTTTTGATGCAAGTGGAGATAGGACTTGCTCAAAATTATGACGTGGCGAAATTAATGCATTCTATACGAAATGGTGGGAAAGAAAGTTTCTTATTTAATATTTTCTTTTTCCAAAATATTATCAATTTCACTTTCTACCCGAAAGTATTACATAACGGCAATAATTATTCATCTATATATGTACGATTTAATTTTTCATACCGGTAAATAAAAGTCCTGAATATTCGATAGTCCTTTTTTTATGAAGCATCTCTCTGTTCTTTGGAAGGGAGAGAGATCGAGAATTCGAGTTACATAATGACGATTTCGAGAAAGACAATGAGTGAAAAATGACAGTTCAAAAGTAGGGATTTTTTAGTTATTAAATTTTTAAATTTAGATGTGTGTAATTATGTCTACATCATTCAATCCTTTATATTGGTCAATAAAGAAATGAAAGTGAACCAATAATTCAAACATTAGAAAAGAAAAATTTGCTTAAGTAGCCTCCAGCTACTAATTAGAACATTTTTTTTAATCTAAATTCCGAAATTTATTTATGTAAATCCATCTTTTCTTTCTTTACAATTAAAATAATTGACGCCATTTAATTATGTGAAACTTCTAAAACATTATGGTGATCACAACCCTTTTTTGCACTAGTTTAATCTTTAAAGCATGTGTAACCAGTTTTTGTTGTGGTCACGACGATTGACATCACTTTTGATAATAAAAAAATTGATACCACCAAGTACTTCGTAGCTCTGGATTGCCCTTGTTCCCCACTAAAATGACTCAATAATAAAAAAAATTGATACCACCAAAGATTTAATATTTATTATGATGTGAATACCTGAAATTTTTACTTTGTCAAAAGAAATCATAAGTTATGCCCATCGCTATGCTAGTATCCCAATTTTTTTAAAAAGAAAAATTACTCAATTTCTACTAAACATATTGTTTGGATATTAACTTAATTCTAAATTTTTGTGCAAAATTTCAATATAATCATTTCAGTCAATTTTTACTAGAAATTACTAGCACAGCAATCCAATCATCGTTGATAATCTTATGTGGCACATCGTTACATTAGTGATTTTCGGCAAAAATTGACCAGTAGAAATAGGTCGAAATTTTTCACAAAAGTTTATAACCATAGTAAAATTGAAAAATTTATGATTGAATTTGCATTAATATAAAATATGGTTTGTGACAATTTCTCCCATTTTTTGTGTTGTCAAAACCTTTAAATTTGTACCAACGTGACTAAAATTGAGGGCTTTTGTGGCATATAAATTCGGATACTAATATTACAGTGTGTATAAAAGCCATTTGAACTGGAGCCACAGCAGGCGAAGTTGTAGGGACAGACTGGTAATCATTAGAATTAGACCGTGGTCGGGGGGGGTAAACTCATTAGGCTCTCTCCTTTTTCACTTTATTCTTTATTTTTCCAAAAAATAAAATAATTCATTTCTTGTATTAAAAAATTAATAAATATACATGTGGAGTGGCGGTCTTATCCACACCGAACTCCTGAACAACGCGGTCCTTTTCAAGGGCACGTGCAGCACGTTGTCTTCGCTTACTTCCCCGAAAAATTGGGTCTCGCCGGTTTTATTTAATTTAAATTCTTGTGGTCCATCACATTGTAATTTAATTTAATATATTATTTCGAAGTACACCGAAATTAAAAACAACAAACGCCGCACACAACTTCACATTTATTCTAAATTAATTTTCATATTATAAAAAAATCTTGAATTGATACACTTATGATAAATTTATCCTCTACTTATTTGTATTTCGTTGAAAAGTTATTGACAAAATGAGTAAATACGAAAATCGGTAAAAAGTGAGTAGAGATCGGCATGGTGCGTTTAGTAACATTTCGTTTAAAAATTGTTTTAAAACAAATAGAAAAAGTATTTCTATTTAAGGGAATAATTTTTGAACAAAAAAACACGTTTAGTAAATCTTCGAAATATAAAAAGAATAGAAACACGTTTGGTAAATTTGTATAATTTTTTTATTTCTTTTAATTTTTTAATATTTTTATTTTATTTTTTCTATTTTCTTTCTTATTTTTCTTATTTTCTTATTTATTTTTCCTTTTTTTCTTTTTTTCCTTTTTCTTTTTTTTTCTTTTGGCCGGTCGCCGGCCATGGCCGAGGCCGGCGACCGGCCAAAGAAAAAAGAAAGAAAAAAGAAGAAGAAAAGAAGAAGAAAAAAGAGAAAAGAAAATGGAGGAGAGAGAAAAATTGTTCCAAAATCTTGTTCCAAAAACAAGAAACAATTTTTTTTTTCGTTTTAATTTTTACTTCTTGTTCCAAATGTGTTTAAACAAAAAAATACTTTTGACAAAAACGCAACCAAACGCGTTTACATTCCTTTTTGTTCCTTAAAAAAAAAAAAAAAGTGTTTAAAAACAGAAAAAAGAAATAAAAACAAACACCCCCTTATTGATTCTTAGATCAGAAATATGATTTGACGAGGAGATTAAAGGTAGCCAGGTAAAATTAAATAATTTATATTCATTGCTTCGCTGGCAATATCTTTAGTGGAACTAGAATCCTCTAAAAGAAAGCAAACGTATCCCACGTCATTCCTGAGATTCAACACCATGTGTCTATATGCAATTCCTAAAGAAATCCACTACTCGAAAGTCACACTTGTCCACTTTTCACATCTAGCGATGACCAATACTTTTGTGACTTGGGGCTCCACTTCCCAACGTTTGACATGGTCACACGGCCCATTTTTCCCGGCTTCCATGGTCGGTAGCCTCCGAGATCTTCGGCTCCATTACATCATGATCGTGTCGGTGCCATTTCTCTATAGCCATACCGGCCCCAGCAAACTGTGTCCGAAACTATTGGTGCCATTACTTGGACGACTACCTGGTATCTAGCTCGTAGTGATTCGTTTTAGCCATGGCCTTCTTGTTGATGAAACCGAGCTTCATTCATCGACACTCATGTATAACGAGTCAATAATTTCCTCTTGTTTTAATTGTTTCCAAAACTTTTTGGTCGTCTTGTTGAATGCCTATATTTCCCGAGTAAAAGCACCCGACACTAATCGAATTTTACATTTGTGGCATTTTGCTTGCCCTCTCCGAGTCTTGGTGGTCAATCGGGAACTTAGGCACTATTTTGTGTCAACAGCTTCCGTCTAATATCCTCGTTAAAATACTAGTGTGGAAACACATATGGCAAATAACTTGAATGATCGGTTTGCAACGTGAATCTAATGTGTGAACTTAGCATGATTGGGTTTCCCAAAAATGACTTCCTAAGGAGCTAGATCTAGATAAAATAAATTTAGATCGGCAAACTCGCTATATTTATCAAAAAGTTTCCTCACATTTTGAAAAATATGCTAAAATTCCTAAATTTATCCTAAGAATTCGGTAGATTTGTCACATTAATGTATGAACTGAAGATTTATTTGTAATACAAAAAATTAGTTCGTAAAAAATATCATATCTATATATCGATTTAGGATTTATTTTTGGCAACAACAATCCTTAATTTTTTTCCCCATAGCTTCTCACATTCCCATGTGGACACGACGCAAAGAATTAAATACAGAGAAATATGGTAGGGCTAGGGCAGACATTATCTCTCCACAGTCACGTGGATTATTGTATACTTAAAGTTGTACAGCTAGATGTCTAGTCAAAACCGCGTCATTGTATTTCCCACGAGGGACCAACTATTTATTGAACTCGGTCCAATCCGTACGTATATAAGATCATGTTCATACTAATTAATAATAATCATGAATCATGACATCACAATTATTGGGGATAAATCATTTTAGCGATGGCTCATTTTAGTTTAGTAATAGATTTTGAATATTATTTAGTCGCTCAATCATCTTTGATATTGTAGGGTTTCCCAAAAACAATATCAATATGACTTATAGCTCCTTATTTAAGAATCCGTACATCAATAATCACTAGGAACTCCATGAAAAGCAACTTATTTCTGCGATCATCTATGAATTATTGCTTATTGAGTAATACAAGAAATCATGTGATAATTGAATTTCTTGGTTCACACTTTGAAATGCATGTGCTTAATGACTCGATCATCAATAATTATTTTTTGGGTATTTTCAATATATACGTACAAGTTTCCCCCATCAGATCAGTTGACTCGGATTTTTCATATTCTCCAATTATTCAATGTGAACCACACATGTATTAAAAAAATACAAAAGCCCTTAATTTTTAATTATTTTGATTTGCCAACTAATTTGACCTGGCAAATATAGAAAATGCTAAGTAAGGTCATTCAACACCTTGGCTTGCATCAAACTTCGAAGAAGGCGTTATAAAATTCTTATATATCGATCATGTAGGACTTAAAGTAGATAAGAAGTAATGATTATCACCAACCACTTTAAGCTTGTATTTTTCATATAAGCTCTAGTCTCGTACGCGATGATTGTGTTTTGTCAGTCATGTTAAGAGTTTTAATTTAGAAATAATGACATAAATAGTCAATGAATTTTAAATTTATTCAATGCGGTCCTTAAATTTTGAATATATTCAATGCGATCATTGATCTTTTGGTACGTGTTCAATTTAGTTAATGAATTGTATGAAAATATTCAATGTTATACTTGAACTTGAATTAATGGAAGAATCATTAGTCAATTGTTTATAAAACAAACAAGCAATAAAAAATAAAAAATAAACAGCTTAAATTTATGGGAAACAACTTCTTTCTGCTGCTTGAAATGTTGAAATATAATATTTATGTTGAATAGGTACAACTTTAATTTTCTGATTTATTGATTAAGGAGGGTAATACTACATTAAGCAAGTCGTGAGACCAATATTAAATAATTTCTCATTCGGCAGTATGTCACTTAAGGTATTAATGATTCTAACTGGTGATGATAACTGAGGTTGGTAAAGTTTTTTTTTTTTTTTTAGGAAATTGAATTACCAGCAAAAAAAAATAAAAGAATCCCACATTGTCGATTGTTCGGTTTATATCTGAAATTAGAATAGGGCCATCGGTCAATAAAAATGAATCAGCACAATTATAGCGTAGAATCTCCTCCCAATCGTCAGCACGTGGACGATATCCCCGTTTATCTTTAGTAACATGCATCATGCCATGGTCAATGATATGATGCCACAAAAGATTCTAGAACTTACATAATATCTATCATTCTTCTTGGCGGCTACCCATGGTTGATTATTGTTATAATAATCTAAAGTGAGAAGATTCATGATTAAATTATCCTTTTTTATTTTTTGGGTGGTGGATTTAGTATCACATCAGATCATTATTTTCTTGCAACAAACACTTCATTTCAATCCCAACGATTTAAAAATAAAATTTATAATAAATATGACGTATTTAAGGGGCCCAAAAAATATCATTTCACAAAATAGGATTTATTACACTTTTAGACCGATATTTTTAGATTAATAATCTAGAAAAAAATTCCTAAAAATTATCATTTATATCATTTGAAAAAATTAGCCAATGAAAAATGTTTTCATTATTAAAAAAATATATATCTAAGCATTTTCATGGATGGTAAAAAAAAAATCGTTCTTCATTTTTATAAGTAATATAAATGATCATTTTTAGAAAAATATTATTAAATTTATTTATTTTTCGTGGAACAAATAGGGCGTTAAGTCAATAACGTGCCTTGTACTTTGCAATTCCACAATGTCGACCTTCATAATTACTTGTTCCCCTTCATCGAACTTGCTGACCGACTTGAGATTTACCTATTCAATATGAGTGAAATATAAGATTTTGTCTAAAGAGGCAAAAAAGTCATTCACGTGCTGCTTGCACATCAATAGTCTCTTTTAATAAGTCAGCCTCGTCTATTTCACGAAAGATAATTTGATTTGAAAAATATTTTATTGAAAATAATAGCATACTTGTTCCATTCTATGTAGCACCGACACGCGACACGCGATACGACATAACACGACACGACATGATATGCCAACACGTCATTTATTAAAAATAGAGAATTTTGACACGTTCCGACACGTTATATATTAAATATATTTTTATATATAAATACATAAATAAATAATAATAAAAATAGCCTATAATTAATTTACATGAAAAATATTAAATAATATCATTCATTATTTTAATTTGTTACAATAATACACAAAACTTAGAGGAAAAAAACATTGTTTAAAGAAAAATGCTGAAATGATATTTTAAATTTATTTATTTACATATATAGCATTTTTTTATTACTTCTTTCATAGTAAAAGACTTTAAAAAAAATAAAACAATTCTAAAAAAACAAAACTGAAAAAAAAAAAAATTGACCCCATGCGTGTATATTTATAGCAATTTTATTACTTCTTTTTATTATATTTATATTTTGACTCCTCAAGTATTATAAATTTTTAAAATTGACCATGTGCGTGTCGGAATCACGTGTCGGAATTCTGGACTCGCGTGTCGAAGAGAATTGACCACGTGTCGGATTTTTCGACACTCGTTGACCGCGTGTCGGAGCGTGTCGGGACGTGTCGGAGCGTGTCGGAGCGTGTCGGACACATGTCGGAGTATCGGACATAACACGAAAACTTTCGGAAAGTGTCCGTGCTACATAGGTTCCATCATTGACAACACTTTACGTCTTAAAATTTTCATGGACAATGGAATTTTTTTTCATTAAGTAATTATTTTTAGCAAAATATTTTTTGAATCATTAATTTTTCCTAAAATAGATGCACCCTTAACACGTAATAAGCCTTTTCTTTACAAGAAAAGTAATCTTTTTGGTAATTACCAAGCACCACACGTAAATGATGATTGTATTCCACGCAAGCGCACTGGATCAACAAGATCCAAATAATACTTCACTTCAATCCACTTGGAAATAGTCGTGCGGTGAGCATCCGTACACGTGTCCAACGGCTTGTCCACGTAAGCGGGCAGTCTGTCTAATTGATTATCCAATTCGTAAGCTAGAATGTCATTTTCATTAATAAAAAAAAATACTTCTATTTACTTAAAATGCATTTATTTGCCTATGACGTAGTTCTAGTTCGACCGTGTCGGGGCATAGAACAACTCCAGCTTTGGTGGGATCATGCACCCCATACCTCATCTCTAAATCATGATTTAAACGAAATGTTCTATCTCTAGTGATCAATTCATATGATAACGCTCGAAGGCTAATCATTGATGATTACTTCTCACCCTTTTTATTAATATATTAAAAAAATAAATTAGAACGAGTGCACGGTCCATTACCCACACCTCCCTTCCTCCTCCCCTTTGATTTTGTTTGATTGATTAGTGCTATCCCTTTCAAAGACGTATATATGTATGTATATATGTAATTTGATATCTGAATTTGGACTTTTTTTTCAAAGTGGCTCTCATATCTATAATTTGTGACATCAAGTCCTCGAACTTTTGGAATTTTCCAATCACGTCCTTCGGATTTTCAGCAGGGAAAAATTGGAGTTTGATGCACCTTTTTTTTTTCGTCGGTCTTACTCTAACTCTCAATTCTCCCTCAAACTTTTGCCCTTACTTCTTTACAAAGCATAAGAGCGGAACCCCATACTTGAAATTAAATATCCCCACCACTTGTGAGAAGGACGGTCGCTAAGACAACTCTAGTGGTTTTAACGTGCCTTATCAATATTAACAAAAAGTGTGCTTTGGAAATATCAATATGCGCAAATCAAACCATACAAAAATTAATGCAATACGCCATTCACGGTAGCATTAATTAGTTGGGCACCGTTATACACTTGAGCTTTGATTTGCTGGAATTTGCGATAAAGGGACTCGATTGGGAAAAAAAAACTATAATATCTAACTATTAATTGCAAAAGTTAACAATTCCATGTCCGGTAGTAGTGATTTTGATGGCGATTTATACAGAAGAAACGAAAAAAACAAATGAAGGTGTCAACGGTAATTGTTTAGTACATAAAGAGCAAGAGGTTGGCAACAGTAACATGTACGTAATTGTGCTATTGTTAATGTAGATTTCTAGAACATGAGAAAGCAAAATGAGTATGCACCGAGTTCGATGTTGAAGCTGATATGGAGAACTTTGTTTCCAAATTGGGAATAAGGAATATAAGAAATGATTCATTAGTAATTTCGCGGTGACGACTCGGTCATCAATAATATTTTCTTTTGTGTTAGTTTCGAACATAACTTACAAGTTTCGCCATCGGAGCAGTTCATTCGGAGCTGCTTACTTGTATATGCGCAACCACTTGAGCAAACAAATGTATCTTTTTTTTTCCTTGCGTGTTGCTGCCAACTAATTTGACCTGGATAATATAGAACATGGTGTATAAAGGCGTTCCAACACGTTTGCCTCCACCAAGCTCACAAGTAGGCATTATAAAAATCCTTGTAAATTGATTACGGGAAAATTGACTAAATAGTTTGAATTTACCAAATAGTTTTAAATTAATTATACAGCGGTCCATTCAATTCCAAACTTTTTAAATTTATCAATTTAGTCATAAACTCTTACGTGGCATGATCGCCATTCAGTGACTTATGATCCCACAGTTGATCGGTAATTCAAACAAATCAAGCAATTCTTGCCAATTGCTTGTAAAATAAAGCAAGAAGATAAAATAATCAACTTAAATTATATGGAACAACTTATTTCTGTTTTTTGACATAGTGAGATTTTTTAGGTCACTACTACCTATTTTAAAAGTTTAAACCATTAGATGTGGGTATGATTTAATATTTGAATATTCTATCAAAAAGTTGTAACATAATATACATTGAATTGGAACGACTTAAATTTTTTGATTCACTAACAAAGGAGGGTAAAATTATATTATTATTTCAATCATATAAAGATTCTCCAACCATATAATACGCCATCATTTCGATCGATCCACATCCATCATGCATGGTCAAATGATATAATGTCGCATAGATCCTAGAACTATAGAGTATCTATTTTTTTTTTTTCGTTGGCCATCCATCGTTAATTGTAATAACGAGGAAAAAAATTCATGATTAAATTATCCTCTTTTTTTTTTTTTTTTTGGTGGTAGATAGGGTACCGCATAAGACCAATGCTAGATCTATGCAGCTTCTCTCTACTTATGTTTTGTGTTGACATTATTTTATTTCAATTTTCACTAATTACAATTTCGGACCTATATTTTTGTAGATCAATTCAGAAAGGTCCCTTGTACTTTGCAAGTCCATGATTTTTATCGGTCTTTGCTAATCAATTCGAGATTCACCTAATCAAGATTGGCAAAGTATATTATTTCATGGGTCAAACATTGATCATCGTAAGACGGGCGTTCTCGTCAAATGGTTTAGTTGCTCGCAATTGAAAAAGTCATTATGTGCCTCTCGTGATTCAGGTGTACAAGTTGCTTACATGGCTACGTGTCATTTATGAATTTAGATTTTCTATAAAAAAAAATGATATTGAATGAAGTGGGCAGGAATATTCTTCTAACGAGTCTCGGTACAAATTAAGCTCTTTCTTAAAAAAGAAGAAATAATATTTTTGGTATTATTAAGAACCGCACGTTAATGATGATAGTATTCCACGCAAGCGTGTCTGTGCTTTCAATTCAGTCCGCTTGGAAAAATCGTTTCTAGAATTGGTCCAGATTCAGCACCCACGTAAGTTGGCGGTCGGTCAAACTGATTATCCAATCCTTTAGCTATCATCTTTTATTGACCAAAAAAAAAAAAAAATATACTTTTATTAACTAAAAAATGAGACGTGCCAAGAAAAGGAAATAATAGGAGGCCTTCGACTTTTGGGTACAACGTCAGAACGCGTGCAATCGCCTCGATGATTGGCGCGGTGGCAAAGTACTTTCGAGGGGTTTCGAGACATTCTTTGGTCACAATTCTGAAAAACCCTCATATCCTCCTCAGTCTTGGGGCACGAATGTGCAAAACTGACCTGGGAATGTCGCTCTGATTATTCATTCCTAAAAATGAAATAGGATCGGGTCCAATATAAGGACTTTAAACAAAGGCCCCGGAAATGAGACCCCTACTGGATTAACAAAAGGGTAAGTCCCCGTAGGGGTACCCGCCACAGGCTCAGCCTTGAACTGAGCCAAGGGCCCCACTAGTGATCCCTGCGACACCTTCCCCAGGCGTGGTATAGGGAAATGACTCAGGCTGAGAAGGTAACTTCCTTGATCTTGGGGTATGGATGTGCAAAACTGACCTGGGAATGTCGCTCTGATTATTCATTCCTAAAAATGAAATGGTATCCGGACGATTCGGTTCTGATTTGAGGGAGAATCGGATCAAATCGGCTATATATATATATTTTTTTTTTTCAAAAAAGTAATCAATTCTTTTATTTCTAAAGTATCAAGTAGTGCAAAAAAAAAAAAAAAAATCAATTCCATTAAATCGAATGGAAACTGAATCACATGGGGAGCTAATTTCCCTTATTTGGGGGTTTAGCCCTTGTTTGTTGGCAGCTTAGCTTTGGACCACGCCACGTGGCCCAAATTAACTCCAGCTCGACTCTTACGATTGGAAAAATAAATAAATATTTTCTTCTTTTTTTTTTTGTCGTAGAAAAATAAATAGAGACTGCTTTTTTTTTTTTTGGGGGGGCATATTTGTCTAATCTTGACATTTATTTTTTTTTTTTTCTGTTTATGTCATCAAAATAATGACAACGGATGACCAGGCGTCGGTGGCCCCTCATAGGAGTTCCACACTAATGACCGGATGTTTCATAACTCGATGGTTTTTCACATGAAAAATTTGCCCCATCCCTTCGTACCACCACCATTGAGTTACGAAACATCTAGAACTCTTATCAAGGATCACCGACGCCTGGTCATCCGTTGTCATTATTTTGATGACATAAAAAGAAAAAGAAAAAATAAATGTCAAGATTAGACAAATATCTCCCCCCCGTTGTCATTATTTTGATGACATAAAAAGAAAAAGAAAAAGAAATGTCAAGATTAGACAAATATCTCCCCCCCCCCCACAAAAAAGCAGTCTCTATCTATTTTTCTACGACCCAAAAAAAGAAAATATTTATTTATTTTTCCCATTCGGCGTGTCGGGGTGTGTTCCCACTCTGTCCTGCGAGGGGGTGGTACGAACGAATCCGTTCCAATCGTACGATAAGATAGGACAGACGCGGGGCCTGCGCACGGGACCGGAGCCACGTGGCGGGCCCCACCCCCGCAAGTCCCGGTTCGCATCGGAGGCGTTCCATCCACCGGGCCCCACCCCCGACAATCACAGCTCCGTCTCGTCCCACGATGTTGACTGGGACTGGCCATGCGGTGGGCCCCACGTCGGATTCAATAAGGCCTCGGTGCCTTATCAAGGAGGAGAGGACGGGGCTATCAATTATCATGTTTCGTCTTCTTCCTTTTTCCTCGTTCGTAAGTGGTGGGGCCCACGGTGAAGAGAGAAAGACCTAGAAGGAAAGGCCTTTTCTTTTTTCAACGTGTCGTTTTGTTGAACAGAAGAAAATCAGAAGAAGAGGGGAGAAAAAAAGGCAGGACCACTTGTGGAATTTACTTCTTGAATGACGACTACTAGTACTACCGTTGTAATTCTTAATATGTTATATGACTAAGTGTACTGGAGCATCTCACTGATGAGATCTTTTGGTTTTTTGTCTTTTTTCTAGGCCGCACCATTTAAAGCAGGACACCACCTAATTTATTGCCTATCCTCCATTCAAACCATTGATGCCACTTCTGTATTTTAAAAAAGGAAGAATGACAAATCTGTGAATAATCTAAAAAATTTTATAATTTTTTCTTCAATTTTTCCTTCTCTAACCTATTCAACTAAGCCTTAAATGTGTTTCGATCACTCACTCACGCTTAAATTAGATCCCTCGGACATCGAACTAGAAAGTTGTGTTAAAAATTTGAGTAAGGAATTGGAATAAAGGAAGAAGAGTAGGCTTATGTCAATGGCGTGCCTTTCGATGTGAACTTAAGTCATCGCATTCATCGATTGATAAAAGACAATTGGCTTTCCATTATTTGTTTTGACAAATGCCCATTAACATTTCAAATTTTGGATTTAGCGATTGAAAATGACTCGGGTCATATAATGATAGAGAAGCGCGTAGCTACATTGAGTTGTAATTTGTTACAAGTTCTCAATAGCAACTTAGGGGGTTGATCAAAACTACTATTTATTAGTTTGGTTTGATCTTGACATCGACAAGTTTTTTAATGAGAGATAAAAACACTTTTCAAGAGAATAGATAAAGGGATATGACTAGATAATGTCAATCAAAGTTACTATTCGTTAGTTTAGTTCAATTTTGACATCGACAAAATCTTAGACAAGTGATAAAACAATAAAAAATAAAAACCTTTTTCAGGATGATTAAAAATAAGGGATATGACTAGATGATCTCACTTGTGTATGAACATGGACGGACAAATCAACGTTCGAGAACAGATGAAGAGAGCAAATAAACGTGGGAATTTGACTTGGATCTGTTGACCCAATCCATTTTAATAGACTAGACTTAGCAGTTGGATTGCACGTGAGATTTCATAATTCCGGAAATGCCCTTACATCGCATAGTTATATTGGGTCACTAGGTACCTGATGACTTTTCCAATGTTAGGTGGCCATAATCATCGAAAACGACCTGATACGTATGATGATACGAAAGCAAGTAGCTACGTTGGGTCGCCAAGTACTTGATGACTTTTCAAATGTTAGGTGGCTATAATAATTGAAAACAACCCGATACGTATGATGATATGGAAGCGGCTAGCTACACTGGGTTGTTACTCGTTACATGTTCTCTCACCAGCAACTTTTGGGGTTGAGTACAATTACTATGTATCGGTTTGGTTCCATCTTGGCATTGAAAAAAATCTTCGACAAAAAAAAAAAAAAACCCTTTTTTACCATTTTCAGGAGGATAAAAATACCCACCTGGGTGGCGCTGCTGGCGGCAAGCTTCTCCCCCTAACGTAAGAGGAGGAGTTCGATTTCTAGGCGTCACAGGGTGACTTACCCGGTGGCACGTGTGTGGTGGCTAACACGTGTTGCCCTTAGGGTGTATCCCTCGTTATCTCGGGCCTATCGGGTTGTCCGTGTTGGTACGGTATGCGGGTTCCCTGGATCATAAAAAAAAAAAAAATCTGGGATGTGACTATATAATCTCACTTGGGTATGAACGTGGACAGACAAATCAACGGTTGAGAATAGATGAAGAGAACAAAAACGTGGGAAATGAGTTGGATCTTGGTCAGAGTTGGCAGTTGGATTGCAAGTGAGATTTCAATTATGAAGTGGCCCTGCAATTATTGGGGGATGTACATTCACACAAGCGTTTGAAAAAGAGGTTAGTGAGAACATTAAAAAGAGCCAATTCTAGTAAAGCCAATTCGCTTCAATCACACCGACATTTTTGGTAAGGCCAATTCACTTCCACACGAGAGATGCATGCGACTGAAAAAAAGAAGAAGTGAGAACCACGATTTCAAATTGGGAAAAGCCTCAGCAACACGCGCGCATTGCTCGATCAAAAGAATAGGACTTTAAGGTAATTCCGAGAGAGAGTGAGAGGTGTCCTAATCATTCACTCCGTCAAATCAAGGGTGAATAAGATCGTTTGTGGAGAACTTCTTTTAACCCCCCTTAAGTGCAATGGTGTGGTCACGAGAGGATGGAAATAATAAATTAAGAAATTACAGAGATAGTTTCCCCTTTTTTTGACTTTTTTTTTAACGAGCAAAACAGATTAAGTAAATGGACAATGTGGATAACTTTTGTCATGGCATCGAGTATGTTGAAAGGGGAAATGATAGATTTTGCCTAAGTTTATTAGTATGTCTAGACTCTTCAGTTAATCGAGAGTCATAAGTGCATTTAGCAATGAATCATGAAATGCTATAGCTCTTAAATATTGTTTATTAATTTATTTAGAAGTAATTCACGGGATCATGCATATCGGAGAAAAGATTAATATTTGTTTTATTATTTTTCTAAGTAAAAATGGAACAATTCGAGTGGACCCTGGTGTTGTTTCCTAAGTTCCACTATGAGAAATGGTCGCGAAGGAGGTTTCTCATTTATATTCTAAAACCTTCTCTTCGTTTGAAATTGCTTTTTCTTTTTTCTCCAAAATTTTACCAATTTCACTATCTATCATTACGGCCCTAATTGCTTATGTATGATCTAATTTTACACCGGTAAAAGAAATTCATGAATATTGGATGGTCCTTTTTGTGGTGTCTCTTTGCAAGGGAGAGAGATTGAGAATTCAAGTCAAGTGCCATTGATTTCAACAAAAATAAATGGTCTGTTTGTTTGAAAAAAACTATTCACGAGAAATATTAATATTTAGATGGTGGAAAATTAATTGATCTATGGTAAACTTTTTCCATTGATTGAAGACAATAAATTTAGACTAGAGAAAAATGACTTCTCTTTTCGGTAATAAATAAATTAATTTATCTAAACTATCAAATAAAAGAAAACTAACCATTTGTCGTTTCCTTTATCATGAAAGAAGCTTTCAGTGAATAAACACACTATAATAATAACCAATGATTCAAAAGCAGGGTTATTTAATTTTTAGTTTTTATTTTATTTTAGATATGTGTAATTGTATAGAATTATGTCTATATCCTTCGAAACTTTATATTGGTCAATAAAGAAATGAAAGTGACCCAATAACTCAAACATATCCATACTACTTTTTTCCGCATAGATACAAACTAATGGTAGTTCAAGTTTGGATCAGTATGAATCAAGCCTGTCAAGCATTATTGATTGCATCCGACAAAACTTTTCATGAGGAGAAACATCGAGAAAGATCACATACTAAAAAAAAAAAAACCTTACTTAATTAGCCTCTAGCTAATAGCTACTAATTACAACATCCGTCTTTTTTTAATATTATTTTAATCCTGAAATTTATCGGTGTAAATCCACTTTTTTAGCTTTAGATAAAAATAATTACAGTTTAATTATGTAAAACTTTCTACAACATTCCAGCGATTGCAACACTTTTTTGCACTATTATAATATTTAAAGCATGTGTAAAAAGTTTTTGTCGTCACTTTAACCACTATCGTTCTATTTAGGGTACGGGTCACCTCGTATTTCGTGACTTGGATAGCCCTTGTTCCCCGCTAAAATGATTCGTTAATAAATAAAAAATGCAAAAAAAAAAATTATCAATGCCCCACAACACCAAATATCCACTGCGATGGCAATACTAATATTTTTATTGGGTCAAAAAAAAAAAAAAAAAAAACTCATTCTATGCCCACAATAACACCAATGTTGCAAATCCTTTTTCGGAAAATTACTCAATTAGTACTAAATATGGATGTATGAATGCTTGTTCAATATTTAACCTTTTTTTTTTATGCCGATGATCCGGCCAAGCTCACCTAAAGAAGCACATCACCGACTATATCTCGGGAGAGACTAGCTCACCAACACTCCAACCGAGGCTCCCGCTTAAGTCACGGAACTGCTTTGGGAGTTGTGGCGAACTCTGAGAGTCGAACCCCCGACCTGGCGGTTAGGAGGCCAGGCCTCAACTAGCGCAGCCATGCGTAGGTGGGTTGAACTTTTTGACTTTGCTAATTAAGTTTTACACATTTTTTGTGAAATTCCAATATAGTTATTTCAGTCAAATTTTTCTTTGGAATTGCCCACGCATTGATTCATTTGTTGCTAACCACATTAGTGAATTTCATCAAAAATTAGCTAGAATGGAATTTTGCGAGAAGGTTTAAAATCAAATTGAAAACTTTAAAATTGATCTAGCATCTATATATAATAGGTCTGTCCGATTGAACAATTTTTCACTTTTTTGAGTCGTTAATACCTTCAAATTTGTACCGCCTGACAAAAATTCAGGAGGGTTTTTATTACACAAACATTTAGGAAAACATAAAAGCCACTTGAATTGGAGGAGCTCCGGCAGGTGAAAATGGAGACACTGTGTGGGAACACTCACGACACTTCTCAGCCTTTTCATTTTTTTTTTATTAAATAAAGTGGATTTTTGTAGTAATAAATTAATTAATTATGTAGAGCGGCGATCCTATCCAGACCTACTAAATGATTTTTTTCAAAGTCGCGTGAGGCACGTTGCCCTTGCTAATTTCGTCAATTCAATTTAATTTATTATTTTCTGGGCCTTCAAATTATTGCTTTTTCCTCTTCTTTAATCTTTTGGTCGAGGACATTATTGATTGTTAAAATGAGTTCTTCTTTAGTTCCTGAATAAAAGTTTCCATCTCAAGCCGTGGCGTCGAAATTAAAATGGACACATAAATTTTTTCTATTCATTGGCGTTGGTTTAATTCTCTAGATAGTACTAAAAAAAATCTCAAATTAGTAACCCATGCTGCATTTACCTCCAAACTGACTTTCATATAAAACAAAAATCTCAAATCGATATACTCGTGATAGATTTATCTCTTATGGCTTCCATATGATATTATCATTGATGTGAAAACACAAGTGACAAATAACTCGGATTGCAACATTGAATTCGAAGTTGAAATTCATCATAAATGCTCTCCTAAACAACCTCGTCGTGGGGAGCTGGATCCGAAGAAAATGAGCTGGGATTGGGAAATATGCTAAAATTTGCTATTTTAGCCTGAAAAATTCGCTTGAATTTTGAAAACCTACTAAGATCCCTAATTTTTCCATAAGATTTTGATAGATTTATCACTTGGAATTTTCGTCATGCGAAAAGTAATATAAGGTAAATATGGAAGAAAGAAAATAAGGGGAAAAATTCAATTTTTTTAAAAAAAATTGTAAAAACTGTTATGTTAGAGATTTTCAGCCAATTTAGTCATAATAACTATATTGACAAATCATTAATAAAATATTTAGGACTAAATATGTCATCTTAGAAAGTTTAGAACTAAATAGATTTAATATTTTTTTAGATAATTTTCCCGAGTAACATTAGTTGGTAATTTCCTTTCGTACGTGGATTTTCCTTTATTTGTTTTGTTGTCGTAATAATTGTTTTTTTCCAAATATACTAGACAGTCCCATAAATATGCTAAAAAGTTAAGTAATTAAACTGGCGTAAACTAAACGTGGGCTAGCTTCCAGATTGTTCAAATGGAAAAACTCTCAAGTTTTGCCTCCAATGGGTGCCTTGATTGGCGGGCATAGTACAATAAATAAATCACAATATTCGTACATAGACAAAGATCATATTCGTACTAATCAACGATAATCACGACATTACGTGATATGTCGGATCGACTCCCTCTTTTCAAACCCGATCCAGTACGACTCTTCAATCCATTCATAAACATAAGACCATTACACAATATCATCGGGAGTCGCTTTCATGTAACCTAACCCTCACCTTATGTTAATAATAGATTTCGTATATAATTTGGTCACTAAACTGTGACGATATTGTAGGGTTTTTCGAAAACGATATCGACGTGACTTATTGTTCCTTAATTAAGCATTCATACATCAATAATCATTCCTAGAAACTCTATGGAAAGCAACATATATATTTGGGATCATCTAGGAATTATTACTATTAGACTGATACAAGAAATGATTTAATAATTTAATTTCTTGGTCCATGCTTTAAAATGCATGTGGATAATGACTCGATCATCAATACTTATTTTTTCGTAATATTTTTCAATATTACGCACAAAGTTTCCCCATCAGATAAGTTGATCCGGAATTTTCTTACTTGTACCTGACTTGTCCTACTCTCCGATATATGTTGGAATTAAAAATTCAAAAGCCCTTGATTTAATATTATTTTGCTTTGCCAACTCATTAGACTTGGCAAATTTAGAAAATGCGAAGTAAGGTTGTTCAACACCTTTGCCTACATCAAACTTTCAAGTAGGCATCATGAAGGTAGGCATTATAAAATTGTCTTATATGTTGATTGATCACGTAGGACTTAAAGTAGATAAGAAGTAATGATTATCACCAACCACTTTAAGCTTGGACTTATCATAAAATCTATGGTCTCTCGTACGTAAAAATCATGTCCTGCCAATCATGGTAAGAATTTTAATTTAACCTAACTTAGCATTGAAGAGATGGTGGAGAGTTCCACATAGGACTGAGTTGATGGGAAAAATATTAAAAAAGTCATGAATCTTTAGCATTTGTGCCAATTTAGTCATAAACTTTTTTTTGGTACTAATTAAGTCATAAATCTTTTTTACGTTGTGCCAATTTAGTCCTTTCCAACCAATTTTGGCAGGATTTTGCTGACTGAACGCCGGTCGGCTAATGTAGCCTGATCGGCGCTAACGTAGACAGATTTTAATAATTTAATATTTAATATTTCTTTTTTTTCTTTTTTTCTTTTTTCCTTCTCTTCCTTCTTCCTCTAGCCGGTCGTCGAGAGGTGACAGCCGGCGAGGTCGACCTCGTCAACCACCTTGCCAGTGGCCGCGAGGGTGGCCTCGCTAGGGTGGGCGAGGCTCGACCCTCGCCGACCGTCGCCTCTGGCTGGTTGCCGAGGTTTGGAGGAAGAAGGAGGAGAAAGAAAAAAGAAAAAGAAAAAGAAAAATTATTAAAAGTTGTCTACGTTAGCGTTGATCAAGCCACGTCAGTCGGCCGGCATCTAGTCAGCAAAATCCGGCCAAAATTGGCCGGAAAGAACTAAATTAGCACAATGTAAAAATGTTTAGGATTTAATTGGCACCAAAAAAAGGTTTAGGACTACATTGGCACAAATGCAAAAGGTTTAGGACTTTTTTAACACTTTTCCCCTGAGTTTATCATGCTTGACATTTGACATGCTCGATCAAATTTGAGATTAGGTTGTAAAATCCAGAAGAAACTCAAGACTCGACTTTATTTCAAAATTACCTAAATTGGGTTTTGATCCTCATGATAACATGTCATGCATTTAAAATATTTGCAAATCATTCATTTTTCGCAAAATAAATGAACCTTAAAAATGAATGATTTGATAGAAAATATATGATTTGGAAAGCATTTTTCTTAAAAATGATCGTTGATATCACTTACAAAATAAATGAATGAAAAATATATTTATTATCACAAAAATATTTAGACATTAATTATGGGAAAATTGTTCAAAAAGTCATAAATCTATTACACATTTGTTAATTTAATCATAAATCTTTCAATTTTGCAATTGAGTCCATCTGGGTAATTTTGGCACAAAATTGCTAATGTGCGTCCTACATGACACGGCTGATGTCAACATAAACAATTTTTAATAAAATTTTAATAAAAAATTTGAAGTCTTTATATTGTATATTTTTATTTTTTTCTTTCTTCTTCCTTTTGCCGGCCATAGGCAACGTCCAAGTGGGCTAGCCTTGCTTAGGTGAGGGCGAGCACCAGCGAGGCTTCCCTCGCTAGATTTGGTGAGGCTACCTTGGCATGGGTGAGGGCCGACCTTGGCTAAGCTTCTCTAAGGGCTTGATGACTAATTGCTTGCGCAAGTTGATTGGAGGATGAGTGTCCAAGCTTTGCCGAGATCTAGAGGCTTGGCCATGGCTACCCACAAAAGGAAGAATAAAAGGAAAAAAGAAAGAAAGAAAGAAGAAAAATATTAAAATATTATTAAAAATCATATGTGTTAGTATTGGTCTTGTAATGTTGAACAACCAACATCTACGTTAGCGATTTTCAATCAAAATTGGCTGAATATACTCAATTAGCAAAATATGAAAATATTTATCACTTAACTGGCAAATATGAAAAAAAAATTGGCAAATATGAACTTTTTAACTTTGCTAATTTAGTTTAACACACTTTTCGTGAAATTCCAATATAGCCATCTCAGTCAAATTTTTGCTTGTTGCCAATGCATTGATTCATATGTTGCTAACCACATTAGTGAATTTCATCAAAAATTAGCTAGAATGGAATTTTGCAAGAAGGTTTAAAATCAAATTGGAAAAATTAAAAAGTTTAAAATTGATCTAGCATCTATATATAATAGGTTTGTCCGATTGAACAATTTTTCACTTTTTTGAGTCGTTAATACCTTCAAATTTGTACCGCCTGACAAAAATTTAGGAGGGTTTTTGTTACACAAACATTTAGGAAAACATAAAAGCCACTTGAATTGGAGGAGCTCCGGCAGGTGAGAATGGAGACACCGTGTGGGAACACTCACGACACTTCTCTGCCTTTTCATTTTTTATATTAAATAAAGTGGATTTTTGTAGTAATAAATTAATTAATTATGTAGAGCGGCGATCCTATCCAGACCTACTCAATGATTTTTTTCAAAGTCGCGTGAGGCACGTTGCACTCGCTAATTTCGTAAATTTAATTTAATTTATTATTTCTGGGCCCTCAAATTATTGCTTTTTCCTCTTCTTTTTTTTTTTTTTTAATATTTTGGTCGAGCACATTATTGCTTTTTAAAATGAGTTCTTCTTCAGTTCCTGAATAAAAGTTTCCATCTCAAGCCGTGGCGTCGAAATTAAAATGGACACATAAATTTTTTCTATTCGTTGGCGTTGGTTTAATTCTCTGGATAATACTAAAAAAACCTGAAATTAGTAATCCATGCTGCATTTACCTCCAAACTGACTTTCGTATAAAACAAAAATCTCAAACCGGTACACTTGCGATAGATTTATCTTTGATGGCTTCCATCCGATATTATCGTTGATGTGAAAACACAAGTGACAAATAACACAGATTGCAACATTCAATTCGACATCGAAATTCATCGTAAATGCTCTCCTAAACAACCTCGTCGTGGGGAGCTGGTTTGGAAGAAAATGAGCTGGGATTGGGAAATATGCTAAAATTTGCTATTTTTGCCTGAAAAATTCGCTTGAATTTTGAAAACCTTCTAAGATCCCTAATTTTGCCATAAGATTTTGATAGATTTATCACTTGGAATTTTCGTCATGCGAAAAGTAATATAAGGTAAATCTAGAAGAAAGAAATAGGAAAGAAACTTAGAATAACTATATTGACAAATCATTAATAAAATATTTAGGACTAAATATGTCATCTTAGAAAGTTTAGAACTAAATAGATTTAATATTTTTTTAGATAATTTTCCCGAGTACCATTAGTTGGTAATTTCCTTTCGTACGTGGATTTTCCTCCATTTGTTTTGTTGTCGTAATAATTGTTTTTTTCCAGATATACTAGACAGTCCCATAAATATGCTAAAAAGTTAAATAATTGAACTGGCGTAAACTAAACGTGGGCTAGCTTCCAGATTGTTCAAATGGAAAGCCACACAAGTTTTGCCTCCAATGGGTGCCTTGATTGGCGGGCATAGTAGAACAAATAAAAGTGATTATCACCAACCACTTTAAGCTTGTACTAATCATAAAATCTTTGGTCTCTCGTACGTAAAAATCATGTCCTGCCAATCATCTTAAGAATTTTAATTTAACCTAACTTAGCATTGAAGAGATGGTAGAGAGTCCCGCATAGGGATGGTCTCCCAATTGCATGTTGTAGGTTGCCCATGCAATCGGCTGGATCCATGCGGATTCTCTCCCTGTTTGTGTTTTGACATTATTTCCTTTCAACAGACACTTCATTTCAATCCCAAAGATTTTATCCTTTCAAAAAATATCTGACAGATTTAAAAGGGCCAAAAATTTTCGTTTCACAAAATAGGATTTATTACACTTTTAGACCAATATTTTTTAGATTAAGCTTTGTTTGTTTTGTAAAAGATAAATAATTTGGAAAATATTTCTGTAAAAACGATTATTTGTATCGCTCGAAATAATTAAGCCAATGAAAAATATTTTCATTATTGAGAACAATTTATATTTAAATATTTTTGTGGATAATAAATAATTTTTTCTTTTATTTATTTTTGTAAACTATATAAATGATCACTTTAAAGGAAATATTTTTTAAATTATTCATTTTTATGAAACAAATGGAGCCTTGATTCAGATAGGTCCCAAATAGGTCCCTCGTAATTTGCAATTCCACAATGTTGGCCCTCACAATTACTTTTTCCCCTCATTGACCATACCAATCGACTCAAGATTCGCCTATTCAAGATTAGTGAAATATAAGATCGAGGGTCAGAGATATACGAAAGATAGGCTTCCTTTTTAATTTCTTTGCTTTTTTATTTTTCTTGTTTTTCCTATTTTAGTCCGTTAGTCATTGACCATAGGTAAGGATTGCCCTCGTCGGATCTAGCAAGGGGTGAACAAGGGCTGCGACGAGGGTCATTCAAGATTCGCGATACTTTTCATTCATTTGTTTTGTTGTTGTAATTAATTTTCCAGATATATTAGGCAGTTCCCACATATAAACTAAGTTAATTGATTCCACTAGTGTAAACTAAACATGGGAAAGCTTAGGGTCGACTTTGACAAACTGATGTTGAATTTCTAGATAGTTCAAATGAAGACAGCCCCTCAAATTTCGACTATAGTGGTTGGCTGAGATCGACAGACATGGTACAATAAATAAATGACAATATTCATACATAGATAAATATCGTATTCGTACTAATCAATGAATATCACGACGTAACATGATATCTCAAATCAACTTCTGCTTATCAGAATTGATTTGATTTGCCTCTTTGATCCATTCATAAACATAAAACTCTTATGTATGAGTTATTTCCATGTAACCTAACTCGAAGTAATTACCTTGATTAAGGAAAATAAAAAAATTCTGCAATTCTTAAGGTGCAAAAATTATCGGAATGACACCTTCCTTTAAGTTAGTAATAGATTTCGAATATAATTTGATCACTAAATCATCACAGCATCGTAGGGTTTCATGAAAACGATATCGACATGACTTGTCGCCCCTTTATTAAGCATTCGTGCATCAATAATCACTTTAAGAAACTCCATGGAAGGCAACGTATCTTTGGCGATCATCTATGAATTGTTACTTTTAGATTAATACAGGCAATCATTTAATAATTGAATTTCTTGTTTCACACTTTGAAATGCATGTGAATTTGACTCGATCATTAATAATTATTTTTTGTAATATTTTTCAATATCATGTACAAGTTTCCCCATCAGATTAGTCAATTCGAAGTTTTGCTTACTTGTACCGGACTCGTCGTACTCTTCGACAAATTCAATGTAAACCACTCATGCAAAAACTTGGAATTAAAAAAATTCCAAAAACCCTTAATTAAATATTTTTTTTTTTGCTTTGCCAACTAATTTGAACTGGCAAATATAGAAAAAAAATGATAAGTAAAGTCGTTCAACAAATTTGCCAGCATCAAACTTTGAAGTAGGCGTTATAAATTTTTAGGAAACTTTCAAATAACGACCTAAAGTACTATCATTTTCTCAAATAAGAGTTTCAAGTGAACATTATTTCAAATAAAGCCCGAAATGCTATTATTTTCTCAAATAAGGACTTAAAGTGAATTTTGTTTTAAATAATAACGCGAAGTAGTTATATCAATTTCAAAAAAGGGTCTCAACTCACTATTTGATAAGGGCAATTTTGTTTTTGTTTTTGTTTTTGTTTTTTCTGTTTTTACCATAAAAAACAAACTAAAAGAATTTTTTTTTTTAAAGGAACAAAGATGGGAGGGAAGGCTCCCTCCCACCTATGGCCACCACCCCATCACTAGTGGGGGAGTGGCGATGGCTAGCGGGGTCGCTGGCACCTAGGCAAGGGCCGACGACCCTCATCGACCGGAGGTGAGGTCCTTGCTAGAGGTGGGAGAGGGTCATCACCCTCTCCCCGGATCTAGGCAAGGGCTGTTGGCAGTTGCATGAGCGCGAGTGACCCTCTCCCAAATCTGGGAGAGGGTCGTTGCCCTCTCCCGCCTTTAGCAAGGAACCTGCTGGCCTTTGCCTTTAGTTGACAAGGGCTACCTAGGCGTCAGCAATCCCATCGGCCAGCATTGTCACCCACCGGCAATTGGGCGGTGGCCATAGGCGAGGAGAAGTCCCGCCTATGTTTTTATTTTTATTTTTTTAGTTTAATTTTTTTATATAAAAATTTCAATCTAATTTTATACCAAAAAAATCTAATTCAATATAAATTTAAATTGTGTTTTGACAAAAATACTTCAGGTTGGCCAAAATTATAATTACTTCAGGTTTTTCTTTGAGACTGATATGATTACACTTCTACTTCAAGTCCTTATTCGAAAAAATGGGTGCATTTTGGGCCCTTATAGAACTTAAAATAGATAAGAAGTAATGACTATCACCGACCACTTTAAGTTTGTATTTATCATATATAATCTATAGTCTCTTGTACATGACGATCATGTCCTACCAATCGTGTTAAGAGTTTTAACTTAATGTAACTTGACACGTTAAAGATGATGGAAAGTCCTACATAGGATCGAGTTGATCATATCCAGCATCTAATATATTTGATCGAGTTTGAGATTAGGTTGTAAAACCCAAAAGAAGCTCAAGACTTGAGTTTATTTGAAAATTACCTAAAACCCTTACTTTATTCTCATGCTCAATCGAAAAATATATTTATCGTTTACGAAAATATTTAGGCATATATTATAGACAACAATGAAAATATTTTTTATTAAATAATTATTTCAAGTTATACAAGTAATCATTCTTTAGAAAAAATTTTCCAAATAATTCATTTTCACAAAATAAATAAAGCCTTAAATTATATGGAATAATTTCTTTTTACTGTTTGAAATATTAAATTATAACACATATTGAATCATAACACACGGTAAAATTTAATTTTTTGATATATTAATTAAGGAGGGTAAAATTACATTAAACATGTCGTGAGACAAATATTATGAATCAGCACAATTATAGTGTAGAATATTCTCCAAATCATCCGCTCGAGGATGATATCTCTGTTTATTTTTAGTAATAGCTTATCAGTCGATCCATGCATCGTGCCATGGTCAATCGTATAATGCCACAAAAGATTCTGGAACTTATAGAGCATCTACCATTTTTCTTGGCGGCTAGGCTACCCATGGTTTATTATTACTATAATAATTTAAAATAAGAAGATTCATGGTTGAATTATTATTATTATTATTATTATTATTATTATTATTATTATTATTATTATTATTATTTTATGGGTGGTGGATTGAGTATCACATCAGATCAAATGCAATCCAGACTGTTTATAGATGGTCTCCTAATTGCATGTTCAAGGTAGCCCATGTAATCTGCTGGATCGCTTGAAAAAAAAAACAATAATAATAATAGCTGTGACAGATTTAAGGGGCCCAAAAAAAATCATTTCACAGGACAGGATTTATTACACTTTTAGACTGATATTTATTAGATTAATGATTAAGAGAGCATTTTCTTAAAAATTACCATTTGTATCATTCGAAATAATTAGCTAATAAAAAAATATTTTTATTATCAAGAATAATTTATATTTAAACATTTTCATGAATGGTGGAAAAGATTTTCATTTATTAATTTTTGTAAGCGATATAAATAATCATTTCTAAAAAAATATTTTTCAAATCATTCTTTTTCCGAAATAAACGGAGTCTTAATTCATAAATGTCCCTCGTCCTTTGCAATTCTACAATGTTGACCCTCATAATTACTTGTTTTTCTTATCAACCTTACCCACCAACTCGTGATTCACCTATTCAAGATTAGTAAAATATGAGATCTATGGGTTGGAGATATATCTATGTAAGATGGGCTTCAAAGGGTTTAGCTACTCGCGAGTGGATAATGTTTCGTCTAAAGAGGCGAAAATGTGTCATGTGTAGCTTACTACGTCGACAATTTAAGTTGCCATGAAAAGAATAGTCACATGGGTATGTGTCACTTATGAATTTCAATTTCTAAAAAAAACCAACTGTGAAATTGGGTTCGAAATAACTGGGAAGGAATCTTCTTTTCTTAGTTAAAAATCTCATCAAATCTTTTAACGAGTCTTCAGAAGAAAACAAGCTTTTTGGTAATTACTAAGCACCGCAATTAAACGATGATTGTATTCCACGCAAGCATGATGAATCGACATGATCCAAATGATCCGATTCTTGAAAATTTTGAGTGGTGAGCAATCCTCCACGTGTCCGACAGCGTGTCCCGGTCCTAGTCAGCGTCCACGTAAGCAGGTGGTCTATCTAATCGATTGATTATCCAATCCGTGAGCTAGATTATCATTATCATTAATA
The DNA here is from genome assembly GCA_014182515.1 of Eucalyptus microcorys. Taxonomy (NCBI): domain Eukaryota; kingdom Viridiplantae; phylum Streptophyta; class Magnoliopsida; order Myrtales; family Myrtaceae; genus Eucalyptus; species Eucalyptus microcorys. Next base: position 1,541,097 of record CM024563.1, read on the forward strand.
AAAAATGAGAAACGCTAAGAACAGGAAACAGTAGAGGGGTACTACTGAATAAGTGTGAAAAATAAAAGGGAAAAAATCTTGAAATGATTTTTTCGGTCTAAAAAAAATCTCGAAATGATTAGCAACCTGCAAAAATACATAAAAAAAACCGTAAGGCATTTTTAAAATATGTGTGATAGGAAGATATTCGACTTCTAAAATTTAACTATACAAATTACAAAAGAATTTGACTATTTATTATATCATTTTTGGTGGGTCATTTTTTATTTATTTATTTCCCAAACGCATTTCATTTTGCAACAGCCAGGGGATGCGAAGAAGTAAATTATTCCATGTCTGATAATAGAGATGTCGAGGGCATAAAAAAAGATGGATTTATCATTATTGATCTTGACAATGACTTATACAGAAAAAATATAAGAAATGAGGGTGTCAATATTGATAGTTCAGTAGAGAAAGATTGAGAGCTCGCAACAGTAGCACTAATGTAATTGCCCTAGTGTTAATGTAGATTTCTTAAACATGAGAAACCAAACGAGTATGCAGCGAGTCGGGTTCAATGCCAAAGCTGATGTGGAGAACTCTATTTCCGAATCAAGGATGTGTTTTAGTAATGCTTATAAGGAATTTAAAAAAAAAAGTAATTTACTAGTAATTTCGTGGTCATGACTAGATCATTAATAATATTTTTGTGTTAGTTTCAAACATTTTCGCCATCAAATTAATTCATTAGGAGCCACTTACTTGTAGCTGAGTCGCAATACTCTCCGAAAATAAATGCGCAACCATTCGAGCAAACAATATATAAAAAAAAAAACGGTGTATAAAGGTCGTTCAACACCTTTGCCTCCATCGACCTCACAAGAAGGCATTATAATGTAAAATGATTGTAGAACTCATTATGACAAAATTATTCAAAAAGTTCGAAACTGGCATGTTAGCTAATTTTTACCAATTAAGTTATAAATCTTTTTTAGTATTTGCAAATATAGTTCTTCACAAGCGCTAGCTATTCTATATGAAATGACTGCATCAACAATTTCCAGCCAAAGTTAGCTAGAATGACTATATTAGCAAGTCATTAAAAGATTTATGACTAAATTGATAAATCTTTTAAAAATTTATAACTAAATTTGTAATATTGAAATTTTAGGATTGAATTGGCTGTCATTGTACAACAATTTTAGGATTTTTTTGGAGAGTTATTGCAACTCCTTATTGAGCCACGTTATTTGGAACTCAAAGCAGATAAGAAATCATGATCATCACCAACCACATTAAAGCTTGTCATTTTTTCATCATAAAATTAGCTTATGGAAGTCTACCATCGGTTGGAAAAACAAGGAGAACTATGCCCCTAGAGATTATTATTAATAATATAGAATCGATCAGTGATAATAATTACGAAAATTGCTCTCTTGTCTTTCCAATTATCACCGATCTCCAAGCTTTATCATTCACTAATCCTCTGTTAAGGACATTATATTTCTCTGGAAGGAATTAGGAGGAACAAAAGAAAAGAATGCCATGGACGAAAATGAAGTTAATTATATGAATCGGGGGCACGTTTATGCGCCTAGTAGTACCTCAGTTGACTAATTATTTTATACCAATAATTTGCTAATAAATAATACCATGTCAGTAATTGTATATTCTAAAAAAGATTTAGTTTGACATTAAAAAAATTAAAGTTACTTGAGCCGGAAGATTGAAAAATTAATTAGAAAAAAGGTCCTATCAATTCTATCACATTGTTCTTGCAACTACCAACACATATCACTAAATGCGCCGGTGGCCTGTCCTAGCTATTGTCGAGGCCCGATGACCGGCCTAGGAGGAAGAAGGAAAAGAAAGAAAAGAAACGAATTAAAAATGATTTTATTTTGTGAGATAAAGTCATGAAATTGAAATTATTTTCCAAATAAGATTCAAACACTAAGAAATATTTTTGGTCACATATTACTAAACAAAATCAAACTAATCATTTTCCTGAAAAATTATTTTCCTCAATATATTCTTCTTTTTCATTAAATTTTCCTTTAAACAAACACACCTTAAGTTGAATTGGAACGACTTTAATTTTCAATTGGCTAATTAGGAGGTGACATTACATTATTTCGATCATATGAAGATTCTCCAATATATGTTACCCATCATTTCAATCGATCCCATACATCATGCATGATCAAATGATATAATGTCACAGGTATTCTGGAATTATAGAGTGTCTATTATTTTTCTTGTTGACTATATATTGCTAATTATAATTAAGGAAAAAAAAGGTAATTTACGATTAAATTATCCTTCTTCTTTTTGTGGTGGAGGGTATCACATAAGAGCAATACCGCATCCTTGCAGATTCTCTCTACTTATATTTTGTGTCGACATTTTTTCTTTAAAATTTTCATTAATTACAATTTTGGACCTATATTTTTGTAGATTAATTCAAAAATGTCCCTCGTACTTCCACAATTTTGATCCTCGTAATTACTTATTCCCCTCATCGATCTTGCTAATTGAATCAAGATTTGCCTAATCAAGATTGGGTAAATATGTTATTTTGTGGTCAGACATTGATCAATATAAAACGGGCATTCTCGTTAAATGGTTTAGTTGCTCACTAGTGAAAAAGTCATTATGTATCCTCGTAATTCGAAAGTTTAAGTTGCTACAAAAAGAGAAATTACATGGCAATGCGTCATTAATGAATATAGATTTTCTAAAAAGAATTGTAAAATTTTATTTTGAATGAAGTAGGCAAGAATCTTCTTTTAACGAGTCTTAGTACGGACTAAGCCTTCGTTTTTTTTTTTTTCAAAAAAAGGAAAAAGAAAAATAATATATTTGGTATTACTAAGAACCGCACGTTATTGATGATGTTGTATTACACGCAAATGTGATTGAATCAACACGGTTCAAATCACTATTATGTGCCTTCAATTCAATCCACTTGAAAAATCATTTTTCAGAATAGACAAAGAATGGATTGTACACCTGTCCATCAGTTTGTTTCGGTCCAAATCAGCATCCACTGTAAGTTGACGGTTTATCTAAATGACTTTCCAGTCCATAAGCTAGAGTGTCATTGTTAATAAAATAGAAGTACTTTTTATGAATAATAATGATAATAATGCGAAGAAAAAGGAAAAAGTAAAGCATTGCTGAATAGGAGATTCTCAACTTTTGGCGCCGTGCTAGAACGAGTGGGGTCGCCGTAGCAATCGATTTCTTTATTTACTTGAATTTTAAAATAGCAAGGAACTCATAAGAATTTTAATAAATAAATAATACTTATGTATGTCGCAAATGAAAACACATGTTCTCATTGTAATGGCATCATAGAGATTTGACTCTCCAAGCTAAACCCGATTGCGGTCGTGACAGCCTGCGAGCAAGTCTTGACCTGGGTCGTGAGCCACAAGGGACTAATGGTATCCAGCCGAAAACTCGCTTGGTTCACAAAATTTGTACGCACTAGGATGAGTTTGTCCGATAAAAAATTTAAGTGAAATCTTAAGATCCAATCCTAGTCCATCCAATATCAATATCAAAATTTCCAAATATATTTTCATATTTCAACCAAAAAATGTATATGTTATATATTTTCATATGACTGCTACAGCATTATAAGCTTATATATATATGAGCAGTTATTGCTTTTCCTTTTTTTTCTTTTTTTCATTTAGTGCCATTTTAGCTTTTCCCTTTTTCCCACGAGGCGGCACGAAAAATTTGTACCTTTACCTTCCTCCCGAGTCCCGACGACCTGTACCGCTGCTTTTTCCCCTCACGTTGATTGGACGGGCGTGGGGCCCGCCACGTGGCGTTCCACTCTGGACGGTCGCGATGGAGCCCACTCCTCCCGACAATGACAGCCTGTCTGTCTGTCCTGGGGTGGGGCCCCCCGTATTCTCGGATCTAATAAGGTATCGGAGAGGACGGAGAAAGACGCCGTCGCCGGCGCTTATCAAGGCCGCCGCGTGATAAGGAGAAGGGCAAAAGCACCTTCTTCTCGTGATAAGCGACGGGGCATTTTCAATGATTATATTGGGGAAAAAAATTAAAAAAAAAGCGCGCTCACACACACATAGGACCACATGTTACAATTTATTTCTTGAAGGACAGCTACCGAACCGCGTTGAATATCTAATTAAGAATTATTTTTGTAATTTTTGATGTATAATATATTGACCATAACGTGTGTACGTTTCATTACATATTTAATTCGGACCAATATCTTATATTAATTTAGCAATTTCGGTCCTTCTATCTAGAAAACAACTTGGTCATTGTTTGAGATATTTTTTCCTTATTGATGAGTGTGCAGAAGTGCTATCCGACAATATGTTTTATTTTAGGTAGTACCACTTTTGTACCACTTTAAGTATTACAGCATCTAACCATTATCAATCCTCCGGTCAACCCATTGGCAACACTAATATCTTTTAAAAAACAAGGAATAAAAAATCGCGTGGAAGATTGTGAAAAATTTTGAAAAATCTCAAAAGTTTTAATTGTTTTTTTTAAATTCTCCAAATTGTCTATTCTCAATCTATCCAACTAAGCCCTAAACATGTTCGGATCACTCGCTCACGCTTAATTTAGATCCCTTGGATATCGAACTAGAAAGTTGTCTTGAAATTCTAAGAAAGAAGTTAAAGTTGGAGTAAGGGAAGAAGAGTAGGTTTATGTCAATTGCGTGTCTTTCAACTTGAATTTAAGCCATCACGTACACTTCAAGTAGGATATCACCTACTCTATTGACTATCCTCCATTGAACCCACTATCTGCCTTTTAAAAAAGAAGAATGAAAATTCAATGGGAAAATTGTGAATCTAATAATGTTAAAAAAAAATTATTCAATTCTTCTTTCCCCAATCTATTCAACTAAGCCCTAAATATGTTTCGATCACTAGCTGGCACCTAAATTAGATTCTTTGGACGTCAAGATAAAAAGTTGTCTTAAAATTCTAAATAACAAATTAGAGTTTGACTAGAGGAAGAATAATAGGTTTATTTCAATTGGGTGCCTTTCGACAAAAATTTAAGCGGTCCCGTTGATCAACTTACGTTGTCTTTTTCGTCGGCTAGAATGGTAAAAGACAATTGGCTTTTCCATCATTTGTTTTGATGAATACTTGATGACATTTTGAATGTTAGGTGGAATTCGTCGAGTCATCACTCGTTACATGTTCTCAATGGCAGCCTATGGGGCCGATGGGAATTTCTGTTTATTCGGTCGGATCGATCTCGAAATTGACAAAAAAAAAACGTGGACAGGCAAATCAACGGTCGAAAATAGATAAAGAGAGCAAGAACGTGGGAGATGAGTTGGATCTTGATTAGAGAGGGTGGTTGGATTGAATGCGATTTCATTTATGAAGTGGAGGTGCAAATTTTTGGGGGATTACATTCACATGAGCGTTTGAAAAAGATGTTGGTGAAAACATTAAAAAGAGCCGCCCCTACGTGTTCGTCGAGATGCTCATGAAGTAAATTCTCGAAACAATCATGGACATGGTGGCCCACTAAGATTGAGCTAGCGCGATGGGGTCTAAAATATGTCACTCTCGTCTTAGATTCCATGTCTTTTAGTTATGATTGTTCAAGTTCGATTAGACTTTGATTGATTGTACATAAAATTCTTAATTATGAATTGGTCTAGATAAGAAATTTTAGACCTAACTATCGAATCCACCTCTCTCATTCGTGAAGTTTACTTTATACGAATTTGGTCGGAATTTATAATAAAAACAAAGGTTTTCTTGCTAATTGGAAGTTTCTAATTAATGTCATCGGAATAATTAGAAGTGTTGAAACTTTCGTATTTTTCTTATCATGTTGAAATGATCATGGGCACGGGGCTCACACCAACTGAGCTAGCCCAATCGACTAGGTGTGCAGAATCATTGGACTTTGACAAGTCAATTTTTTTTTTTGCCTCGGGTTTCACCGATTTTGTTTTTCCTGGGCATGGTGGCCTGCTAAGATTGAGGTAGCGCGACCAAGCGGATTCACATAAACATAGGGTTTAAAAGACATCATTCTTATCTAAGCTACACATGTTTAGTTAGGATTATTCAAGTTTGATTAGACTTTGATCGATCGTATGTAAAATTTGTCTTTTTTAATCATGAATTTGTCTGGATAAGAAATTTCAGACCTATCAACCCATCCCATTCGTGATGTTTACTCGATACAAATCTAGTCGGAATTTGCAATAAAGACAAAGGTTTTCTTACTAAAAACAAAGGTTTGAAGTTTGCTTGGTCCAACTTTAATTGGAATTTGCAATAAAAACAAAGGTTTTCTAGTAATTGAAACCTTCAAGTCAATATCGCTTGCCAAATTAAAAGTGTTGAAACTTTCATATTTTATTATCACGTTGAAATGATCATATGCATGGGGCTACGATCATATGCATGGGGCTCACGATGACCGCGCCAGCTCAATTGACTATATATGCAAAACCATTGGACTTTGACAAGTCATTTGTTTTCCTCGGGTTTCACCAATTTAGTCTTTCATGGGCATGGTGGCCTGCTAAGATCGAGCTAGCACGACCAATCAGATCCGCATAAACATAGGGTCTAAAAGACGCCAGTCTTATCTTAAGTTCCACGTGTTGAATTAGGATTGTTCAAGTTCGATTAGATTCCGATCGATCGTACGTAAAATTTGTTTTTCTTAATCATGAATTGGTCCTGACAAGAAATTTTGGACTTGTCATTGAACCCACCACTCCCATTCGTGATGTCTACTTGATACAAATTTCGTTGGAATTTGCAATAAAAGGAAGGTTTTCTACTAATTGGCAGTTTCAAGTCAATCTCACTTGGCCGACTAAAAGTGTCTGGACTTTCGTATTTCCTTATCACGTTGAAATGATCGTGGGCATGAGGCTCGCTAGAGCCAAGCTAGCCTGATCGACTAGATATGCAAAATCACTGGACTTTCACAAGTCATTTTTCTTTCTCGGGTTTTGCTAATTTAGTCCTTCAAGCTTGATTAGATTTTGATTGATTCTACATAGAATGTATTTTTTTTTCACCATAGACTGCTATAGGCAAGAAACTTCAGACCTGATGTCGAATCTGCCCCTCCCCTTCATTAGGTTTATTTGTACTTATATTTAAAAGAAAAAAAAAAGATTTCCGCTAATTGCGAGCTTCAATCAAAGCGATTTGGCAGATTACAAATGTCAAAACTTTCATATTTCCCATCACGTAGAAGATTGTCAAAGGGTTAATGGTAGTTCCCTATGAAACGTTCCTTGCATGCTTTTGGTGCTCATCATCGATTTAGAGTGTTTGAACTGTCGCGTCATGTGACTCTCGCGTTGGACTTATCTAACTTAAGTTGAGAGACGCTATCTCTTTTCTTTAATTTTGTTGAATTTTTTTTTAACTTAACATGATAGCATCCTTTCTTTGTCACGCATTGATCTTAGGCCTTCGAAAAATACGATATCCTTCTACAAAACTATGAAATATTTCCATTGTGCGAATCTCATCTTTTTATCTTGCATCACATTTCATATTAATGGAAACACCAACCATTCGAAATATGCATATATACCCGCATTTTCTGTGCATTTATTTATTTAATGAGACCGTGGGCTTCTTTGGGCTTCCACATGGTAATGGACTTTTAAATTCTTGACCCAAATTGAACCATCACTCGTGGCCCAACCAATGAAATTTCGGGAAAAAAGAAGAAGAAGAAGCGTTTTTTTGCTAAAAAAGGTAAATGATAATGATCAGGCAAAACGTCATTTACCATAGAGATCCTAAAAAATTAGAGATAATTACATATGCACAATTATCCTAAAATAAAGATAAAAGGACCTCTAGATTTAGAGAAACTACAGAGCTTCCTATGTGAGTATTAACTTTTCATATATATATATATATGCATTGATTTGGGAAGTAGTGGGTGGTTGTTATCGAGATTCTAGGTAAGTGAGAAATTTTTCAGTAAAAATTAAATTAAGCGACCATCACTGTTTTGTCAATAGTAATATCTTACCCACCGTATGGTAACTTTCAAGTCACTTACTTTTTGCTGCTACGGCATGCTGCCTTTGTTGCATAGATTTGGATCTTCCATTTATGTTCGTTATGTTGTTTTCTTAATAAGGTTCTCGAGCTTCTTTTTCTTAATTGGTAAAATTCAATTTTTGCTTCCTCTATACATATTTTCAATCTCACTTGTATATACCTATTGATTAATTTTGCTCAAAACATTTGAGCAACCTATTAGTAAACCCTTATATATTATTAATCTTTTCATAGAGAGAAAATCATTTTTGTGTATTTGAATTATTGCATTGTGGATAATCACAACATTTTAATTTGGTACGACTCATTTTGAATGATCAATTTCTGTAATTGACTCGATAAACATGGATAAGTTTGAGACAAGCAACAACTTGATTTTTCTGGAAACCAAAGTGGAACGTCTACAAAGAGACAATATAGTGCAAAACCAACGTTGAAATCAACCTAAAGTTACTTTATGTAATAAGCATGTCCATGTTCATCATTCAATGTTTCAAGTCGAACCATTTTAGTCACACTTTTCTTAGAGCCACCAAAATATAATGCTAATAATTGGGCTGGCCTTAATTTTTGCTAGGGCTGTTAAATGGACAGGTCGGGCCAAAAATAATCTGACCCATATCAACCTACTTATTTATGATACAAATCTAATGATTTATACCCCCATCCAAATTACTAAAACACACTACTAGTTGCATTTATATGGAATACAGTTGGTTTCCTTGGTACAAAAACTCCATAGGAAAGTGATTTCAAGCGAGCTCAACACAATACTAATTGCGCCATCACATTGCAGGACTTATCCAAGAACTTTTATTTTCACATGTTTCAAGTGTCGATGACTTCTCAAAGCATTCAGTGAACTGCCACGATGACGACCAAAAACAGATTATAACACGAATTAGTGACCCATTTTGACAGCTCTAATTTTTGCATAAGCTTTGCCCATCACATGATTTCTTATCTACGATTCTTTTGGCACTTTGGGCTTGGCTGAGGTCCGATCGAGTTGAGCTGGGCTTTCTCATTCTCTGCCGTTGCTTAAGTTCGTGAAAAATTGTCTTTGGGCCTTTGTGCTAAAAGTAGGGCCCGAGAGGGCTTATGTGTCCCTAAACTGTCTACTTATGAATTTCAATTATATTTGGATTGCATGGAACCTTGACTACACGCTCAATGGAGGACTAGTCGACTAGTTAGTAAACACCTCATTTGAATAACCTTGGATATAAAAAAAAAAAAAAATCCTTCGATCATTAATATCTTAAGCTTCTTTTCTTTTTTTTCATCTCATCGATATCCCCAAAACTTGCACCGTTTTTTTGAGAATCCGTTGTGACAGCATGCGTAACCGTTGAAATTCTAACATAATTACACATGATAACGTGCATCCATTGCCACATTAAATTCGTTTGCCCTGTGTTATTGATAAATCCATTATGAGTGAAAACCTAAAATGCCACCCGGTATAAATTTAGAACTATTGGTAAGATAAAAAAATTTTGGGAGTATTAATGCCCCAAGAGAAAAGCTCTAAGATTTTTGATGGAATTATTCTAATGTCTAGAAAGGACATGTGTTGGTAACCCTTTTTAATAAAAACAATTGGAGTATCAATGCCCCGTGGAGAAAAAAGTCTAAAGATTTTTGATAGAATTATTCTAATGTCTGAAAAAGAAATGCGTAAAATACTAATTCGTTTGGCAATCATTATTAATAAATACTATCATATCGAAATATATAACAGCCATTATGAGGGGAAAATTCAATATCCCACCAGTACAAGTTTAGGACTATTGGTGAGACGAAAAAAAATAATTGCAGTATCAATGCTCCATGGAGGAAAAAACTCCAAAGATTTCAGGTGGAATTATCCTAATGTCTGAAAAAGGAATCTGTAAAAATCCCAATCGTATCCACTCATCTCTGCGACGGACCGCAGGCGATCCAGCCCCACTCGAACCAGAGGCTGAGGATATTTACCATCATTCCAGACACGAACTCCAGAGAAGAAGAAGAAGAAGAAGCTGAAACAGAGCTCCTTCCCCACCTCCCTCTCCTCCCCTGTTTCTCCCCTGTTTCTCACTCTTCAGGCATGTCTTTCTCTCTCTTCAACGCCCCCACCACGCCCCGGCCATGCCTCCGCCTACCCATCTCCTCTGCCGCCCTCGCCGGCGGCGGCTGCGGCGGCGGCAACGGGCTCTTCCAGACCCCTGCTCCTGCTGGTTTCGTCAAGCCGCTCCGAACCCACGATTCTCCTCCGCCGCCGCTGCGGCCCGTCGTGGCTCTCTGCGCCAAGAAGGCGTCGCCGGGGATGAAGGAGCAGAAGTGGACCCACGAGGGCGTCATCGTGGAGTCCCTGCCCAATGGGATGTTCCGGGTCCGCCTCGACAACGAGGACGTGGTCCTCGGGTACATCTCCGGGAAGATCAGGAAGAACTACATCCGGATGTTGCCCGGGGATAAGGTCAAGATCGAGGTGAGCCGCTACGACTCGACCCGGGGGCGCATCATCTACAGGCTTCGCAGCAAGGATTCCGGGGATTAGGGCGAGTTTGTTTTGCCGACGGTGCCGCGCTTGACGTGGTTGACGAAATGACTCTGTTGGGTATTCCTGTGAAGTGCTTTTGCTAATGGGATTGGGAGGAGGTGGGCACTCTGTTTTTTGCTTATGTAATTAGTTTGAATACTTGACCTTTTAAGTTCAATTTGGCATTCTGGGAAGTGTTGTCTTTTAGCTTGCATACTTGAGCTGGTGTAAGAATTGCTCTTCGGTTGAATGGAAATGAAATGTATTTATCTCGGATTGTTCCATGGCGAAAACACATGCTTTATGAAGCTAATAATTAGCATCAATAGTTATGCAATTCAGTCATGAATGCCTCTTGGGAATTCTACTACATGAACACGGGTTGCGAATTTCTTATTTCAACGAAACTGAATGTGTCAGTAATCAATCAAGTTGTATTATCTCTTTAATTTTGCGGCATGAAAATGTTCTCCTAGAAGAGGCAAGCTCTCTCTTTGCGAGCAGTGATTGATAATTTAATATTCTCAGTTGAAGTAAGTAAGCACCTGGTTTTGTGACTGTTTGACCTGAATTTTGTGATCCAGTATCCAGATTATGCTGGAACTAGAATTGGAGATTCAAAATTATATGTGGAGGAGAATTTGTGTGTATTTAAGAGTGCAAATATGTAATTCGTGAGCTGATTCATTTGATAGAGTCTGCATGAGACACTCTGATGAAATTAAGTAGGAAATCGACGTAGACTATGGAGAACTTGCTGCAATAGTTCTATGTATTTTTGAGTGTTATGAATTCAAAATGATATAGCTGCAGAGAGAGATCATTACACTGTTTATTGTGTTGATTGATATGAGAGGATATGCTAATATATCGAGCTCTAAACTTCATCATTGTTGTGCGCCTATATGACCCTACTCAGAAGGGAAATCTTTTACTTGTTAGCTCCTACTTCAGATAATAGAGTAAGTCCATCAGAGTAACAGTTCTGTTGCATCCCTGGGTGTAAAAAAGTGGAGAAGATGATCTTAAAAGAGGCAAAATAAACAAAGGTTGAGTTCTTCAATCTTGCCTCTTCTCCTGCACGAGCAGTTTACCAATTTGAAGAAATACAGCCCTGGCATGCTAGCAAAAGTTAATTAAGCGCCACATTAGTGAGAGGCCCAGCGCCACTCGAAGGGGAGAGGGTGCTCTAAATGACAGGGATGTTGTATCTGTAGAGGCAATTCAGCAGAGTTGTGGAGGAAAAGTTTGTGCTTTCTGCAGCAGCACTTGGATTTCCATTTTGCACATTGAACATTCTGGACATTTAATGGAATTGCACCATCTACTGCTCGAGTCTCGCAAGTGCAGAGTTATGAGCATGGCCTGGATGTTGAAGACTAGCCACTTCAGAGTTAGGAGAAAGCAAGAGAGCGAGGGTAGATGGGCTTTGACTCGCAGAGTAAATATAATGGCTTCTCAACAGAGCTATCGCACTAGTCTTCTTTTGAGCTTCACTTCATTCTTTCTCATTTCAATCTCATATGGTGTTCTATTTCTGTTAAAAAGGATTTAGTCTGCAAGCAATGGCATTGCTAAACTTGACATAATTACCATGTAAGAGAAATTATAAACTTCCACCAGAAAAAGACTAAAGAGTGCAGTAGCAGTTTGCTAAATCTGCTATTGTGTTTGAAGAAGATACCAGGTTCTGTTGAGAGAAAGTATCTTGTTACTAAGTCCTATAGTACTAATTTGCCATCTTCAACATAAGAGAATAAAATCTGTCCAGTGAAAACTTCTTTTAGGGTGCAAAGAGTCGAATTTGAAGTTGCACTGACTGTCAATAGTGTACATGATAGCAGGATTCGTACATTGAGCTTTCAACTCCATTACTGTGCTTATGTATGACAGGGAACTGCAAGAGAAAATATCCCATGAACCAGTGAGAAAACAAAGATAATCTTATTAGCACCCCAGACTTTGTACAATATATAATTTCATCCTGTTAACGGCCACTTGCATCTATATCTGTACAAATATGGAGGACGCCATCAAAAGAAGGGGAAAAAAAAAGCAACATTTAAATTCTTTATTCTTGCCTTTTTTCCTGTACAAAAAGCTTATCATTGCTCAATTTGATGAAAATAAAGCTGTGTAATGCCTAGAAACAGTTACCTCCTTTGATGGATCTCAGGATCCCAAGACCTACGATTTCAACTATCTTTTCACAATCTTCAATGTACAGAGATTTCAGGCTTTTGAAGTTCGTTAGGTCTGGCAACTTTTCCACAGATTTGCAGCCAATAATTCTCAAGTTCTCCAAGGACTCCAATTGGTCAAGGCCTTCAATGTCAGTTACCTTCTCGCAATTCTCGATCTCCAAGTCCTTCAGGTTCTCCAAGTTCGACAAGTTTGGTAGTCTCTCCAAGGATCTGCACTCCGAAATCTGCAATCCTCCAGGGATGCCAATCTGTCAAGCCCTCCAATATCCTTGATCTTATCACAATTCTTAATTTCCAGAACTTTCATCTTTTTCAAGTTTGACAAATCAGGTAAACTCCCGATGGACCTGCACTCGGATATCTGCAGTTCTTCCAATGACACCAATTTATCAAGCCCTCGGATCTCGAGCAACTTCTCACAGTCTCGCAGCTTAAATTCTTTCAGCTTCTTCAAGTTTGAGAGATTGGGTAACCTGTCAAGAGACTCACAGTTACGTAGAACCAAGCGTCTCAGAGATTCTAACCGCTCAAGCCCATCAAGCGTTTTCAATTTGCAGTATATCACATCGAAAACTTGAAGCGACTCCAACCCTTCAAGGCCCCGAATCTCTGATATAGCCGAGTGAAGGAGCTCCAACTCTGATAGATTTCTCAAGTTGGAAAGATCAGGAACAATTGTCATAGACTTGCAGTTCCCTATATATAGTGTAGATAAGCTTGAGGGAAGTTCAGTAAAAGATTGCAGATCTACACAAGACAATACCAGTTTCTTGAGCCGATAAAGTGAACCCAGATCAGCTGGTAATGTAGTGATTTTTGAGAGGGAAAGCTGCAATGTCTCCAATTTGGATAACGTTCCAAGCCACAGGGGGCTAGGATCATGAACCAGCTTGGTTGGGTCATTGGTGGGAAACCCCTGTAGATGAGAGCCGTCAGACAAATACAACTGCCTCAGATTAATCAGATTGGAGAGATCTGGGATTTTCTCCATTGACTGAGAACTAACTCGTAAATTAATCAAACTATTAGGAAGCTCTGGAAGCCCCTTGAGCTCTTTGCACAACTCCAAATCAAGGGTCTGCAGATGAGAGAGGCCACAAATAGTTTCTGGTAAACTACGGATACAGTTATCTGACAAGCTCAAGATTCTCAGATATGCAAGTTCTCCTATATCACTAGGAATGTCACCCTCCAGGTTGCAACCCTTGGCATGAATCTCCTCAGGCTTTTTCAGCATCCCAATAACAACCGGTATTTGCTCTATGTAACTTCCCTCCACTTTCAACACCTTCAGTTTTTTCAGATTGCTTATCGAATCGGGCAACTCAGTGATCCCTGTGCTGGAAAGATCCAGCTCGACCAATGACTCTAATTGCCCGATGGTGTCTGGAAGTTTATTTATTGACCTGCAACCTTTCAGAGATAAGCACTCAAGTTTCACTAGCTCTCCAATAGAGTCTGGAAGATGAGTGATTTTCGCATTATCCAATGCAAGGTATGTGAGAGATTCCAGCTGGCTGATTGAGCTCCTAATCTGGGTCAATGACTTGCAATCACGGGCACTGAGAGTTTCGAGGTTCTTCGTTCCTCCAGGCATGATGAAAATTTCTTGTACAGAGGTTCCGTCAACAATGAGCTCTGTCAAAGCTTCCATAGAGCCCAACTTTTCAGGCAATTCTTGGATTGAATGGCAGTCCTTCATGTTTAATGAAACAAGTTGTCTTAAGCCACCAATGGATGCATCGATTCCTACTAAACTTTCACAGCCTTCAAGAATCAATATCTCAAGAGCTTCAAAGGGAGAAAAATCGGGGTTCCTGTATAAGCATATACATCCCGTGAGATTAAGAACCTTTAGGTTGTTCGACATCTGCAAGAATAACAACAGTGAGAGCGATAAAAACATAGGTATACTGAATTACGGAGCCACGAATAACAGAGCATGTCCTACCTTGATTTGATGCCAGCCCTCCCAATATTCGCTGATCTTGCTCCAAGAAAGATCGAGTATGACTAGATTCCTCAGATAAAAATTGGTAGGCAAGAAATCTGAAGGGCAATAGTGCCAACAAAGCCACCTTAACTGTGGAAGAAGATTTTCAAAGTTACCAGCAAGGTTCACACCATTGACCTGGAGGAACCTTAAGTTGGATAGACTTGAAAATTCAACTTGAGTGAGATAGTACTGTGACTTGCTATCAAACTTAAGACAGAGGGCTTCAACCATTTCAGTACCCTACAAATGCAACATGAAACAGAATAAGGACAAATGACACAATAAGTCTAGGTATAGATCAGCAAAATTGCTTGTTCCTAGTTTAGAGAATTTTAAGGAGGCCATTAGTCAAAGCTTGTAACAGCATTCGGCTTTATGCAAGCAAAGTGAGTAAGCCCCTGAAATGAACGGTTATTTACTCAAGATAAAGGTCAACATAGAAAATTTTTTACCTTGTGATTAATTAATGTGTGCAATGCTTCCTCATGGTTCCATAATCTACTACGCCTCCCGAATTCCATGTTACCTTCTTGTCGAACAATTTCTCGACCGAGGTCTCTAAGCTGGTCGTGCATCCACAACTTGTTGTCATCACCAATCTTTATCAAAGACATGAGACGAAGGACTTCAATACCTTCCTCTGGGAAAAAATCAGCTTCATCCCATAAGTGAACTACAATTCTCTTGTCAAATCCAATAAACAGACATGCTATGTCAAGAAAGATCTGCTTCTGCCAGTGATCTAGAGCATTGTAGCTTATCCTCAACTTTTTCTCAACTTCATCACGAGGTACTTTTTCCAACTTCTTCAATGTGTCCTCCCAAAATTTTTTTGTTTTCCCGGACAGAAACGAACCTATGGTCTCAAGAGCTAAAGGAAGGCCTCCAGTGATGTCAACAACCTTTTTTGAGTAAGTCAAATAATCATCAGGTGGATGGTCTCTTCTGAATGCATGCCTACTGAATAGGTGAATTGACCGATCTGCATCCATCCCTTCCAGTTCATATTTCCAATACATTTCAGGCATATTGAGCACATCTATGTTTCTGGTTGTAACAATGATCCTACTACCTGGACCAAACCAACTGCTCCTTCCCGCAAGCGCATTTAACTGAGCTCTCTCGTCAACATCGTCAAGAAGGATAAGAACTTCCTTACCAGAAAATCTCTCTTTGATTGTGTTGATGCCTTCATCAACATTAGTAATTTCTGGACCCTTCCTTTGCAGGATGTGTGAGATCAGTTGATTCTGCAAAAATTCAAGGCCCCTGTTCTGTGATGTTTCTCGTACATCTGTGAGGAAGCTACAGTACTCAAAATGACTTGAAAGCTGGTTGAAAACAACCTTAGCAAGAGTGGTCTTGCCAATGCCACCCATTCCATGAATCCCAATGATCCTTACATCATTGGAACCCACATTCAGCATTCTCATGAGTTTATCCACGTGATCATCAATGGCAACTAACTGGTCAGTTACATTCAAATGGTGCACCTTCAGGCTAACCAGCACTTTTCGAAGAATTAAATCTATGAGTTTTCCTTGAAGCCTGCATTATTTGGATAATTGATAGCAAGAGATATGAGAATACTCCCATAGAAAGATCATCAAATTATGGAAATCAGAATTTCAGAGAATGAGTTATGCCATTCTAGTCCATCCAGGGACTTGACAGTGAGATCAGATAAAAAACTTTAGTTCCAAACATCTCTTATTACTATTCACGGATACAGACAAAAAAGAAAGGGAGAATATCAATAAACATGAGACAAAGACTGAAATTCGTTCTACTTCTTTTTTGCGGCTTCCTCATCTTTGTTTCGTTTCCATGATTGAGAGAGATAAACTAAGGTTCAAAAAAGAATTCACAAGTAATGGAATAAAATAGCAGCAAGAGAGGTGAGAATACTCCAATAAGAAAGATTATCAGATTAAGGCAAACAGAATCTCAGAGAATGAGTTATGACGTTCTAGTCCATCCAGGGACTTAAAAGTAAGATGAGGTAAAAAACTTTAGTTCGACACAAAGAAAATGACAATATCAATAAACACGAGTCACAGACTGAAATTCAGGTTGTGCTTCTTTTTTTGCAGATTCCCCAGTTTTGTTTCGTTTCGTTGATTAAGAGAACTAAACTAAGATTCCAAATAAAATTCACAAGTAATGAAATAAAATAGCAGCAAGGGCCTAAAGAAAGCTACCCATTAGTGTCCTTTTCTAACTCCCAGCCCTTGATCTTTCCAACCTCCTTCAGAGCCTCTTCCCATTGGTGCACAAGATTGGGCTTATGCTTCTTCTTGTGTTTATGGAGGGCTTCTAAGTATGGTCCCTTGTTCAGCTTCACTTCAGATGGATCCACGTCGTAGAATAGGGGCAGAATCTCCAGCCCAGTTAGTTTACTGCATTCCACCATCTGTGCCAACTCGAGCAGGCACCATTCACTCTCTGCATAGTCTTTAGAGAAGATGGGTATGCATATTTTTGAGTTTTTGATTGCTTGGAGTAGCAAGCTGATCCTCCCTCCAACGGGGAGCTCATCATTGTCTCTGAAAGCACGGATTCCAGCATCCACAAGCCTGGTATAGAGGCAATCTACAAACTTTTTGCGAGTGTCTGGGCCTCTAAAGCTCAAGAAGACTTCGTACTCAACACCTGGTAAATCTGAAGAGCTATAAGATGATAGATCACAACTTTCCCCAACATCTGAATAACTGCTTCGAAGTCTTTTTCTCCGATAAGAATCTTCATGAAACCTGTTGCTCCAATCAAATTTCTTTTGTGAACATTGTGTTGGAAGAGCACGAAGAGTTTCCCGGATGCATACCTTCAGAGTTTTACGATTAGATCTCTGAACAACCTTCCTGGGAGAAAATGAATAACGAAAACCAGAATTAGCAATGAGGGGTCTACTGTACACTTGATTAGGGGTTGGAACATTTGCAAATGTTCTGCATATCATGATGAGATGATGCAAGAATTGAAACAGGTGAGAAGTTTTTATCCTTATAAAGACAGGCCAAATGAACGATATGTTTGATGGTAGTCTTCAGCTGAGGCAGCTGAGCTCCTTATATATATCTTTCCAAAACCTTGTTTCAGTAGTTCACACCGCTGGCATTCAAATATTAGTTTAGTAGATGAAAGTCATTAAAACCAAGATAGGAGCTGCAAGACTTCTAATTATTTATCTTGATCGCCATCACAACACGGTCTCGACATTTTAGACCAATAAAGATTCTCGGTGAGCAAGTTTTAGTATTACCAGCTGTCAACTCATCGGTTGCACCGCTAATGACATTTCTAATACTTTTCCAAATCTCGAGAAAATTTTCCCTCAAAATATCACTCTAAAAAATGACATTGGCTTATCCATTTGCAGTCACTGAACAAGTACAAAAGTAGGAGGATCTCAACAGTAAAACCTTTTTGCACCCCGACTAGAAGAAATTCTGCTTTCCCTTTTGAAGCCTCCTTTCCACAAACTGCAGAAAAAGCCTGCCCCGGAATCTGTTGAACTAATTCACAACCTAACTTTATTATACCTTGCAATACACTATGTGGGATTTGACTTTGACAGATACAATATATATACAGAGAGAGGGAGAGAGAGAGAGAGAGAGAGAGAGACACACACACACACAGACACAATTGTTTAATTTCCGTTTTAATTTCCCATGATTACGTGTTCAGACCAATGACTTCAGCCAAACCCAACCTCCTTTCTCATAAATTGCGTTGAAATTTCAAGTGCAATGTTCATGAATTTAAAAAAAAATGCATTCTTGTCGACCCATCAGATGCTTGGAACATATTTAAAATTCATTTCTTTATGAGCAAGCAATAAAAAAGAGAATGTCTCCTCAATCATAAGAAAGCAAAGACTTTTAGCTGCAAAAAGGAAACTTCGGCTCAGATGCTTCCGACGCGGGAACAACGTGGACGATTATGCCATATTTCAGAAATCTTGGACTTCCCATCATGCCCAAATCACAGCACTGCCAAGGAACCGAAGCCCGTCTAAATCAAGAGCCAAATTCCATAAACGAAAGAACCAGTCTTGAACCAGGGCGGTGCGGAGAACAGGGAAGGACCGACCGGAACCCATCATCAGCTCGAATAAAGGTTATCCCGACATCGTCAGTTACGTCAGTTACGTCAGTTAGGACCAGTTTAGGATGCATTCGAATTGCGACTGAAAATCATTCTTCTTCATCTTTTTTTTTTTTTTTTTTAATTCTCTGTAAGTGGACGTGATTCGAATCTTAATTTGGCGAGGGGGTGGAGGAAAATAAAATAAATGAATTGCTTAGGAAAATAAATTCAGGAAAAATCAATTTTATTTTTGAATATTCTGAAATTATTTTTCAAAATATGACTAGTTCATGACTTGGACGAGATACTCCGCGCTTGAGCAGTGGGCTAGATTTAGAGGCCAAGACCAGGTTCTAAGAGATCGGGCCCAAGATCTCCGGTGCATGTGTTTATTTGCCTAACAATTGGGCTTAGAATCGTGGAGGTCAGGCTCGAGATATTGATGCCCGTGCCTGGATCCATAGAGGTCAGTCTGGGACCTCGAGCACCATGCCTAGGTCCATCAAAGTCGGGCCTCAAACCCTGGTGCTCATGCCCCAACTCCCAATGTCCAGGCTCAAGTCCACATAGATCAAGATAGAGGCTGCTAGACTTGGTTCCTCAATGCTCAGGTTAGAGTACTCAATGAGTCAGTGCCCAGTTCGGGTCCATTGAGGTTGGACCTGAGTCCACTGAGGTCGAGCTCGGGACCCGGTGCCCTTGCCCTGATTCAATGAGGTCGGGCCCATAGAAATTGCCATGTGAAAGTAATTACCATGTTAAAAGGAAAAGAGTTTGCAAGCAATGGCAAGCTAAACTAAAAATAATTGCCGCGTGAAGGTAATCATATGGAAGTAAACTTCCCCCCAAAGAAAAAGACTAAAAAGAGTGCAGTAGTAGGCTTGCTAGATTTGGCATTTGGTGTTCTAAGAAGAACCCTCATTATATAGTCCACTACTTAAGATATAATACTGGCTTGCGTGACTTTGTGGTGCGAGGCTGTATATACCGTGATTCCAGGTTCCATCTGGGGAAAGTTTATTACTAAATCCTATAGCACTAACTTTGCCAACTCCATCAGAAGAGACGAAAATATGTTATAGGCAACAGCCTTTTAGGTGTGCAAAGAGTTGAGTTAAACTGACAGTCACTAGTAGTACATGATGGCAAGATTGGTCCACTAAATGGCAATTGCCATCAAACTGAACTATTTTTGCCTCTATTTCTCTTCAAAGCTCTGATCTGAAATTTTCATTAGTGCTCAAAGCTCATAGCAAGATAAAACTTGACTCGAGGCCTGCTTGACATGAATTTCGTGATCCAGTATCCAGATTATGCTGGAACTAGAATTAGAGATGCAAAAAGAAATCCTGAGTAGAATTTGTACTGGGCGTAAACATCGAGTATGTAATTCTTGAGCTGATTTATTTGACAGTCTGAATAAGTAGCACTGATGATATTAACGAGGGAATTAACAGACTTTTGGAGACCATGCGATAACTATCCTATTGACTTTATAGTGTCATAAACTCAGAAACAAATAGCTGCAAAGAGAAATCATTAGGCTGCTAAGTGCTGATAGATACAAGTAGGTTCATACATTGAGCCCTCAACTCCATCATTGTGCTTATTTATGACGGAACCACAAGAGAAATTCTCCCATGAACCAGTGAGAAAGGAAAGGAAAGGAAAGGAAATCTTATTAGCACCTCATATATACAGCAAAATTGTTTCATTATGCTAACAATCCTGTTGCATCTATAGCTGAACAAATATGTAGGACACTATTTTTAAAAAAGAACGAAAGAAAGAAAAACAACATTCGAGTACTTTCTTATCGCCTTTTTTTCCTGCACAAACATTTTGCCATTGCTTAATTTGAAGCCAATAAAGCAGTGTCACGCCTAGAAACAGTTATCTCCTTTGATGGATCTCAGGATACCAAGACCTGCAATTTCACGTATCTTTTCACAATCTTCAATGTACAGAGATTTCAGGCTTTTGAAGTTCGTTAAGTCCGGCAACCTTTCCACAGATTTGCAGCCAATAATTCTCAAGTTCTCCAAGGACTCTAACTGGTCAAGGCCTTCAATGTCAGTTATCTTCTCGCAACTGTCGATCTCCAAGTCCTTCAGCTTCTTCAAGTTCGAAAAGTCTGGTAGTCTCTCCAAGGATCTGCACTCCGAAATCTGCAATTCCTCCAGGGATTCCAATCTGTCAAGCCCTCCAATATCCTTGATCTTATCACAATTCTTAATTTCCAGAACTTTCAACTTTTTCAAGTTTGACAAATCAGGGAAACTCCCGATGGACCTGCACTCGGATATCTGCAGTTCTTCCAATGACACCAATTTATCAAGCCCTCGGATCTCGAGCAACTTCTCACAGTCTCGCAGCTTAAATTCTTTCAGCTTCTTCAAGTTTGAGAGATTGGGTAACCTGTCAAGAGACTCACAGTTACGTAGAACCAAGCGTCTCAGAGATTCTAACTGCTCAAGCCCATCAAGCGTTTTCAATTTGCAGTATATCACATCGAAAACTTGAAGCGACTCCAACCCTTCAAGGCCCCGAATCTCTGATATAGCCGAGTGAAGGAGCTCCAACTCTGATAGATTTCTCAAGTTGGAAAGATCAGGAACAATTGTCATAGACTTGCAGTTCCCTATATATAGTGTAGATAAGCTTGAGGGAAGTTCAGTAAAAGATTGCAGATCTACACAAGACAATACCAGTTTCTTGAGCCGATAAAGTGAACCCAGATCAGCTGGTAATGTAGTGATTTTTGAGAGGGAAAGCTGCAATGTCTCCAATTTGGATAACGTTCCAAGCCACAGGGGCTAGGATCATGAACCAGCTTGGTTGGGTCATTGGTGGGAAACCCCTGTAGATGAGAGCCATCAGACAAATACAACTGCCTCAGATTAATGAGATTGGAGAGATCTGGGATTTTCTCCATTGACTGAGAACTAACTCGTAAATTAATCAAACTATTAGGAAGCTCTGGAAGCCCCTTGAGCTCTTTGCACAACTCCAAATCAAGGGTCTGCAGATGAGAGAGGCCACAAATAGTTTCTGGTAAACTATGGATACGGTTATCCGACAAGCTCAAGATTCTCAGATATGCAAGTTCTCCTATATCACTAGGAATGTCACCCTCCAGGTTGCAACCCTTGGCATGAATCTCCTCAAGCTTTTCCAGCATCCCAATAACAACTGGTATTTGCTCTATGTAACTTCCCTCCACTTTCAACACCTTCAGTTTTTTCAGATTGCTTATTGAATCGGGCAACTCAGTGATCCCTGTGCTGGAAAGATCCAGCTCGACCAATGACTCTAATTGCCCGATGGTGTCTGGAAGTTTATTTATTGACCTGCAACCTTTCAGAGATAAGCACTCAAGCTTCACTAGCTCTCCAATAGAGTCTGGAAGATGAGTGATTTTCGCATTATCCAATGCAAGGTATGTGAGAGATTCCAGCTGGCTGATTGAGCTCCTAATCTGGGTCAATGACTTGCAATCACGGGCACTGAGAGTTTCGAGGTTCTTTGTTCCTCCAGGCATGATGAAAATTTCTTGTACAGAGGTTCCATCAACAATGAGCTCTGTCAAAGCTTCCATAGAGCCCAACTTTTCGGGCAACTCTTGGATTGAATGGCAATCCTTCATGTTTAATGAAACAAGATGTCTTAGGCCACCAATGGATGCATCGATTCCTACTAAACTTTCACAGCCTTCAAGAATCAATATCTCGAGAGCTTCAAAGGGAGAAAAATCGGGGTTCCTGTATAAGCATATACATCCCGTAAGATTAAGAACCTTCAGGTTCTTCGACATCTGCAAGAATAACAACAGTGAGAGTGATAAAAACATAGGTATACTGAAATATGGAGCCACGGATAAGATCACGCTAGTAACAGAGCGTGTCCTACCTTGATTTGATGCCAGCCCTCCCAATATTCGCTGATCTTGCTCCAAGAAAGATCGAGTATGACTAGATTCCTCAGATAAAAATTGGTAGGCAAGAAATTTGAAGGGCAATAATGCCAACAAAGCCACCTTAACTGTGGAAGAAGATTTTCAAAGTTACCAGCGAGGTTCACGCCATTGATCTGGAGGAACCTTAAGTTGGATAGACTTGAAAATTCAACTCGAGTGAGATAGTACTGTGACTTGCTATCAAACTTAAGACAGAGGGCTTCAACCATTTCAGTGCCCTACAAATGCAACAAGAAAGAGAGTAAGGACAAATGCACAATAAGTCTGGGTATAGCTCAGCAAAATAGCTTATTCCTAGTTTAGAGAATTTTAAGGAGGCCATTAGTCAAAGCTCATAACAGCATTCGACATTATGCAAGCAAAGTGAGTAAGCCCCCAAAATGAATGGTTATTTACTTAAGATAAAGGTCAACGAGGAAAATTTTTTACCTTGTGATTAATTAATGTGTGCAATGCTTCCTCATGGTTCCATAATCTACTGCGCCTCCCGAATTCCATGCTACTTTCTTGTCGAACAATTTCTCGACCGAGATCTCTAAGCTGATCATGCATCCACAGCTTGTTGTCATCACCAATCTTTGTCAAAGACATGAGATGAAGGACTTCCATACCTTCCTCTGGGTAGAAATCAGCATTGTCCCACAGGTGAATGACAATTCTCTTGTCAAATCCAATGAATAAACATGCTATGTCAAGAAAGATCTGCTTCTGCCAGTGATCTAGAGCATCGTAGCTTATCCTCAACTTTTTCCCAACTTCTTCGCGAGGTACTTTTTCCAACTTCTTCAATGTGTCCTCCCAGACTTTTTTTATTTTCCCAGAGAGAAATGAACCAATGGTCTCGAGAGCTAAAGGAAGGCCTCCAGTGATGTCGACCACCTTATTTGAGTAAGCCAAATAATCATCGGGAGGGCAGTCCCTTCTGAATGCATGCCTACTGAAAAGTTGAATGGACTGATCTAGATCCATTCTCTCCAGTTCATATGCCCAATCCACTTCAGGCACATTAAGCACATCTTTGTTTCTAGTTGTAACAATGATCCTACTGCCTGGACCAAACCAATTGCGCTTTCCCGCGAGCGCATTTAACTGCGCTCTCTTGTCAATATCATCAAGAAGGATAAGAACTTCCTTACCGGAGAATCTCTCTTTGATCGTGTTGATGCCTTCATCAACATTAGTAATTTCTGGACCTTTCTTTTTAAGGATGTGCGAGATCAGTTGATTCTGCAAAAATTCGAGACCCTTGTTCTGTGATGTTTCTCTTACATCTGAGAGGAAGCTACAGTACTCAAAACGACTTGAAAGCTGGTTAAACACAACTTTGGCAAGAGTGGTTTTTCCAATGCCACCCATTCCATGAATCCCAATGATCCTAACATCATTGGAACCCACATTAAGCATTCTCATTAGTTTATCCACGTGATCATCGATTGCAACTAACTGGTCAGTTACATTCAAATGGTGCACCTTCAAGCTAACCAGAACTTTTCGAACTATTAACTCTATGAGTTTTCCTTCATGCCTGCATTACATGGATAGTTGACAGCAAGAGAGGTGAGAATACTCCAATAAGAAAGATCATCAGATTAAGGCAGATGGAATCTCAGAGAATGAATTACGCCATTCTAGTACATCCAGGGACTCAACAGCAAGACAAGGTAAAAGGACTTCAGTTTGACACAAAGAAAATGACAATATCACTAAACATGAGTCAAGAATGAAATTCTGATTGTGCTTCTTCTTTGCAGATCCACCAATTTTGTTTCATTTCCTTGATTAAGAGAACTAAACAAAATATTCCAAATAGAATTCACAACTAATGAAATAAAATAGCAGCAAGGGCCTAAAGAAAGTTACCCATTAGTGTCCTTTTCTAACTCCCAGCCCTTGATCTTTCCAACCTCCTTCAGAGCCTCTTCCCATTGGTGCACAAGATTGGGCTTATGCTTCTTTTTGTGTTGACGGAGGGCTTCTAAATATGGTCCCTTGTTCAGCTTTACTTCAGACGGATTAGCATCATAGAATATGGGCAGAATTTCCAGCCCAGTTAGTTTACTGCATTCCACCATCTGTGCCAACTCACGCAAGCACCATTCACTCTCTGCGTAGTCTTTGGAGAAGATGGGTATGCATATCTTTGAGTTGTTGATTGCTTGGAGTAGCCAAGTGATCCTCCCTCCAACAGAAAGCTCATCATTGTCTCTGAAAGCACGGATCCCAGCATCCATGAGCCCATGATAGAGGCAATCCACAAACCCTTTGCGTGTATTTGGGCCTCTGAAGCTCAAGAAAACTTCATACTCGACACCCGGTAAATCTGCAGGGCTATGTGATGGCGGATCAGAACTTTCCCCTGTATCTGAATAACTGCTCCGCACTCTTTTTCTCTGACAAAAATCTTCATGAGACCTGTTGCTCCAATGAAATTTCTTTGGCGAAAATTGTGCTGGAAGAGCACAAAGAGTTTCCTGGATGCGTACCTTCCGAGCTCTATGATTAGATCTCTGAACAGCTTTCCTGGGAGTAAATGGATAATGAACACCAGAAATAGCAATAAGGGGTCTACTATACACTGGATTAGGGGTCGGAAGATTTACAATTGTTTTGCACATCATGATGACGATGTACGAGAACTACAACAGGTGAGCAGAAGGTTTGATCTTTCAATGAATGAACAGAGGGCAAATGAATGATTTGTTTGACGGAGTCCTCAGCAGAGGCTGCCAAGCTCCCCTTATATATCTTTCTAAAACCAAGCTTCAATTGGTCACCCCACCAGAATTCAAATTACCTCGATCGTCAACGCAACACGGTCTTGACCTTCTGGACCAATAACAGAGATTCTTGGGGACCAAGATTTGAAATCTCTACCATTCAACTGGTCGGTTGGTTGCTCCTCTAATGACATTTCTCAAACTTTTCCTCCAAATCTCTTGAAAAATTACCTCTCCTAATGTCGGTTACGAAAAGGACAGTGGCTTATCCATTTACACAGTCACCAGACAAGTACAAAAGTAGGATCTCGACAGTAGAACCTTTTGCGCCCACTTCTGACCTCCAACCTGCAGAAAAAAGCCTACCCCAGAATCTGTCAAACTGATAAACAACACGCCTCTCTCTACTTTTTCCCGGAATCTACCTTGCAATACACCACATGGGATTTGACTTTGACAGAGAGAGAGAGAGAGAGAGAGAGAGAGAGAGACAACAAGTGCTTACTTTTTCCCATGATTATTTGTCCAAACCAACTACTTCAGCCTCCCCATCATTGGTGTTGGGAAATTCATGTGAATATTCCTGAATCTTTAAAAAAAAAAATGCAATTTCCTCAAACAACCACCAACAGAAAGCATTAATATTGCCTCCCCATCATTGTGCTGGGAATTCATGTGCAATATTCACGAATCTTAAAAAAAAAAATGCAGTTTCTTCAGACAACCACCGTCTGAAAGCAAGCATTCAAAGCAAACCATCTCTTAAACGTATAAAAGGAAACTTCGCTTCAAGTGCTTCCAACGTGGGAACAACGTGAGCGATACATAGAATATCCCGGAACATTTGACTTCACTTCATGCACAGAATTCACGGCACTGAAACGAGACGAAGTCGGTCCAAGCTAAGAGCCAAATCCCAAGAA
Organism: Eucalyptus microcorys; assembly: GCA_014182515.1. Lineage (NCBI taxonomy): Eukaryota > Viridiplantae > Streptophyta > Magnoliopsida > Myrtales > Myrtaceae > Eucalyptus > Eucalyptus microcorys. Next base: position 1,567,592 of record CM024563.1, read on the forward strand.
GCAATCCGGAATTAAGAAAGAATCGGTCTTGAAAGAGGCCCACCATCGAGAGATAGGAATTTTCCCGGAAACCGTCGCGGTCTTCCGGACTCGGACGGCTCTTCCGTCGCTGGAATGTCGGCTGCTTCGAAGTTTATTGTCATTGCCGGTTGCAAGACGAAGGAAAGCTCAACGCAAAGGCTGACTGAAAACCATCACTTTCGTGTTGCTTTTCCGTGCTTGAAAGTAATCCCAACGTACGACCAAAAAAAATAAAAAAAAAGAAATCCCCACGTCACCACGACCATTTTATGATGCATGCGGATTGAAGCCGACGTCATTTTTCTTCCATCCTTATATATATAAATTTATAAACATTTAGAAAGGTTTGAATTTAGGATAAAAATATTGAGATTTGAAATTTTTTTAGGAAGGTTATTTTAGGATAGGAAAAATTAGATTACAATTATGAAACAAGTGAGAGATTGCAAAGAATTATAATTCATATATTTGCTCACAAATCCAATACTTGCAAAAAACATATATTAAGGTATTTAAAACCCTTTAATAGATGAAATTTTTTTCCCACTTTGTAAAATGCTATAGATTATGACTAACATGAGAGAATCTAATGCATGTGGGATTGCATCGCATTATCAATTTCATACAAATCATCAATTGCTGGATCGAGTAAAGAAAGGAGCCATTGAAGAATAAGTCCAAGGCATCTAAGGCTTGTTTGATAATAATTTGGTTTCTAAGAATAATTTTTGCTTGGAAATTGATTTTTTTTTTATTCTCTAGATGAATTTTTGAGCATTTGAAAGCATTTGATAACTGTCTAAAATTTATATTCCTGAGATAGAAATGCATTTAGTAAAATCTCAAATTATTTTGTGATTTAGAATTTCTTTAAAATTTTAAACAATTTTATTATATTTTCAACCACCGACAAGGCTCAACCTTGTTGGGGGCCAGTGATGCTCTGACGAGGTTGTCAGCCCTTGCCTAGCCAATCGTCAAGGACCGACCAAAGAGAAAAGAGAAGAAGAAAAGAGAAAAGGAAATAAAAGAAAATGGACTTGATTCTAGAATTGTTTCTCGGAACAAAAGATCAACTTTTTTCTATTTCTTGAATCTATTCTAAATCTATTCTCAAAAACAAGAAAGTTTCCAAATTGATTTCTATTTTGTTTTGTTTTTTTGTTGTTTTTTTTTTTTTTTTTTTTTTTCGGGGAATAAAAGAATGGAATCATTCAGACCTAAATGGCCAAATGAGTCCGCGCTGTGGCAGAGATTGCGGCTCTGTTCTCTATGCCAATCACGTGTGCATAATGCATATTGACTTTGGTATTCCACAGCTGAAACTGTAAACTATTCACCAAATTTTCAATTACAAGTTATGGTATGTCAGAACTATATTGAGAACTCTATTAGAGAATATTCAGCCGCTATTTCATCAAGGAGCGTGAATGTTCGTAAGGACAAGAGCTTTGTCGGATGACAGAAAAACAATTCAAATAAGAAACTTTGATAAAGAAAGACACGAGTTTGAAGACCGATATAACCTTAAGATACAATAGATGGATATAGCGATATGGTATGGATAAATACTCCAGCTATACCCACAATTTTCTTAGATCTTCGATTTGTTCATGGAGCCTCACACCTTTAAAACAATGTGAAGGCTACCAGACCGATAATGCCGAAGATAACTTGATGGATTACAGTCAGACATACAAAAATAATCCTGTAATTTGAAGGCTTATAAGGTATTATGTGCACAATCTCTTCTGGGCCACTGTACTTGGATAGACGCATCTTCACTTCATGTGCTTGAAGGATGACATGAGAAACTTAACTTTGCAATCAAGATCGAGTTCTGATGACATGAAGCAGATGCATCGGCCTCCAGACTGCATGGAAGATAGTATCAAGAGACTCCACAGGCAAGTAGAAACATCATTGAGAATCATATTCGTGAACATCACACTATAGGTTGGATCTTACATTTTGGCATATAACATGCCCAATTGTGAACAGGAGTAAGACTGCTGAGATGCCATTTCATAGTTCAGTTGACAGGCGTTTGCTCCTGTAGCAACAGATGAATGATGGAGCCGACGACTTCATTGCTAGCAGACGTATCCTGAAAAACATGGAACTGCATCAGCACACTGTGTATTACCACGTGCAAGAATACAGAACCAGAGATCAGAAGGATACTCTACAATTTGCATCTATCCACATCTAAGGAAACTGTATAGTAAATTGTGAACACAAAATAAGCATATGCTTGCAACTAATACTTGCAATTCATGCGAAGAAAGGGTATGATGCTCGTATGTCCATATCTCCAATCAAACTCTTCAGCTTCGAAGAAAGCAATAAAGGTCATTTCTTCCAACTTGCAATAGACCAAAAATGAGCGTTGTCCAAAGTTTGCTGCAGACATCATTGCACAGCATCATTGCACAGGTTTCTTGTGCAATGATTTGACAGCGTAACAGCCAATCTGAGTACATCTTATGAACAGTAAAGTGGTTGATGCTATACAAGGCAAATGTTGTCCACTTTGTCAAGGTCAGCAGCAGGATAAGATTCCAAATTCAGACAAAACTCATTTTGAATCAAAGGATAAACTCATTCAAAGGCAGTGAAGGTAATGACTTGGAAGGTGGTGACTCAAATTGAAATTTAAAGATTCACTTAATCAGATCAGATGATGTCAAATGAGTACTAATTTTTATAGGCATATAAATCAATTTCAAAGTACTCCATAATTTCAGATGAAAGGGAAGCATACAGCAGTACCTCAGGATTTCTGATAAGCGACTTCAACACAGAATGAAGCATCAATCGAAGTTCCTTGAATATGACAGCTGTTTGTGCTGGTGCCATCAGTTTCAACCATCCATCGATGATTAGGACTCCGGACTGAAACAACCAATCATCATAACCACTTAGCGTGAAGAAAAAATCCCAACAATTGGAGAAATTCCAACAAGTTGGAACCGTATGAGTTTTTCACATAAAAGTTACATCTGGAATACTTCAAGTCAATCCCAAAAGTTACCATGTAAAACATCTTTACAAAACAGTAAAAATCCATTGGGCATGTTCAACTAGTGTGATTTTGCTATTCCAGGAGACAGAAGACACTTATTACAGGTGCAGATGCACCCATCAACATGAACACACTATCTACCCTCAGTTCATCTTATCACTACTGAATCCTTGCATACTAAAAGTGGATTACCATCATCATTAACCAGATCTTTTATGTGTCTTCTTTCAGAAAGAAAATGGAGAGGGGAGACTCTGATGTATTTTCTACTTCCTAGTTTACAAAAACATGCATATATTCAAAGAGAAATTCAACAAGAAGACTACCTTATGCTGAATATCAATGGATCCCCCAAAAAGCAAAATCGAGTAAGGCGAAACAATGGTTGTATCCCGCAGAAATACCTTGCCGGTTTCTACCTGAAAAATGACATTGCAGTTATCAAATTAGCTAATCACAAGAAGGCAGTGAATATTTATTTCTTCTATACAGAATTGGATTTCAACAAGCAACAAGTGTCGGCTGGACGTGACCTGTAAATCATATCTCACAGCCTACAGAGTTCTAGAGCTCAAACAAAAACTTAAGACATGTATGCCACTTGTGAAACGAACTGTTTGTCACAGAACCAATTTCACATCTACAAAAGTACTGACCTCCCTATACTCTTTAAGAATAGGTGCTTTAACCATGAATGTGTGAATCACGTGGCCCGATTATAAGGAAAACCCAGATAAATTCCAGGTTTCAAAAGTTCACTCTATCATTGTCAATTCAGGAAAAAGCACTCTATATCAGCTTATGCTTATTAGAAATAAAAAAGCTTTATGCACTAACCAGAGAAACAAACTGAGCAAACTCTCCAAAATGACACAGTTATTCTATAAGGTTTATTGCAAACCTGAGCATTGCCAACATGGAAACTGATTCTTGTGATATCTAAAAGTCCAGGACCTAATTTACGATCAGATTATGTGCTTCCAGAAAGTACTGCTAGACAAATTGAATTCCTTAGTGTTTATAAATAACTATTTGTCTGACCAATAATACTAAATTCTAGCTAGATCAGTGTGCCCAGAAAAATTTGCAGTCGTCCTTACTGAAGTATACATGTAGATCAGGAACTTAGTGCATTTCAAGGTTGGAGGCAACTTTTTGAGCTCTTTCTACCAGCCTACAATTTGCTCACTGTGACCCCCTCTTGGACCCCTATTTAATATGCACTGAACTAGTCATGTGTACTTCCCCATTGAAGAAAATGAATGTACAGTTGTTTCATGACCAAACCTTGCCAGTTATCCAATTCATGCCAATATAGAAAAAGAATGAGTTAACGTGTCTTGTGATCCTAGTTTTCATGGTTTAACAATAATAGAGAAAAGCCAGGGGAGAAGAAACAGGGGAAAGGTTGACAGAAAGACTAAGAGGTGGAGGTCAGAAAAAAGAAAGAAATGGTATCAACAAGTCATAGAGCTGAGCTTGGAACAGATTTTTATAATTTGATAACACATACAAAAGTAGAAGATGAAGAAAACATTACTGCATTTAATTAGCTAAAACTTTACAAACCTTTTCAAGAAAGACCAGAAATGGGTACTGAAATGATCTAAGGCTACTGTTGATGGAAGTATGATGTATGTAAACTTCCCTTCTTCCATCATACCAGGCTAGACTACCCTTTGACAACAGACCAGTCGACTGTTTAAGATTGCTAAGAGCTGCCCCAGCCATTCCTAGCTCGGTGGCTGCCACATTGGGGTACAGACCTGCACACAGAATTGCCTACAAAGATAATGTAAATTAATAAACTATCATGATATCATCAGACAAAAAGAATATGGTATAGAGTCTGTGGACAATAGCTGTAACCTATGAATCGGAAAACCAAACTCATGAAAAAATGTCTCCAACACAATAATAAAAAAAGAGCCAAATGTTACTTCAACCTATTCAACCATTTGACAAATCAACCACTTCTTAATGATTTGACTATGAATGATCTGAAAAAAGAAAATTGGGAAGAAAAAAGATAATGGAATTTGATGATAGGAGCCAAAGCTTTTGAGGGAAAATCTTTTTATTACTCAACCATTGATTGCCTATCAGGCTTGAGGTGCATTTACTAGTATATGGTGTAATCAACAGTGGAATACCTGTCAAACCAGTTCAATTGGCCTCAATTTGATATCATAACTAGCACTGAAATTGCATGCCAAAGTCAACTGAAAGAAATTTTTTTCTTACTTTTACAACTGAAGGATGATGCGAGTGCCTATTGAAAGGTTGTGATAAATCAGAAAGCCAACTGTCCAGATTTTCCTTCTTTCTTGGCATAACCTGGGCCACATAATCATGTCACTGTTAGAACTTATTTAAAGATGGGTTCTTTCCTTATGATGTAATGCACCTTTTACCACCTAATGCATAAAAGACTTAAAGCTAAATTCCACGATGAGTACACCATAAGACTTATAACCAACAAGTTTCAATAAAGCAGTAAGTTAGGACTATATATGAAAATATTCCTGAGGGAAACCATGGGTTAAATAAGTAAAATAGCCTTTTAGTGGAAGACAATCTACATTTTCTGGTAAGAAATTTCTACGTGAACCCAGCCAATAAGACACAGGGGAAGTGGGGGAAGGACAAAACATATCCAGGCAGGTCAGATTTAATTGGTGGGTATCTTTGTCATTTTTTTAATCTTTTTCTGGGGTTGGGGGCACTAAAGTTTTGTGGTTGGATGATCAGCCCATCCATGTGTCCTTCAAGTCTATTTACCATGTTGGATCCATAATCCATCTTAATGGACATATTACGCATGCACACGTGTGTGAGAGAGAGACTACTACCCAAAAAAAGAACAATGCTACCCATTGCCCTTAATCTTTTGCATTGGTTTTTATCTGGAGTTCCTGTTGTTGATGAGAAGAATAATAAGATTTCACTAGAAACTAACGTGAGCTAGAATGTCCCATTTCATTCCAGTAAAATAATTATGCTACTGGCATAACAGAAATTATAGTTTGAATTTTGAGTTAAGAACAAAATGTTCATGCTATTTGCACTGTTTTTTTCCCTAAGATCTGATTTGTCATTGAGCACATCGATGATAAAGTGATCTGTTGCTCATAAAAACAACACATTATCCATAGGGCACATCATTTGAGAGATAAGACTTCTAATCCATAACTTAATATTTTGGATATATAGGTGTCAATTATATACTCTTTCATTTAATCACAAAGAAAATTAAAGAAGTAAAGGAGTAAATATAATTCTCTACAAATACATGACATTCTCCAAACCATATACTTTGACCAATTCTGTCGTTGCTGTCTTTACTCCTCTACCAAGATTAATAAAGAAACAAAATTAAACATTTTCTGTTATTTTGAGTAGCTAGGTGTCAATCATGATTCTTTAATTATATCACCAAGAAAAATTGATAAGTAAAGGACTAAAGATAATTCTCTACAGTTACACAATATAGTACCAGCTACATAGTATAATTCATGTACCAATTTTGTGGTAGCTGTAATTATTTTTTTAATAAGAGAAAAAAGGAAAGATTGTGTAAATGGTGATATTTCTGATAAACAATTTCTAACTTCACTATAGCAATAAATCTGATCTATAAAATCACCTTTGATAACATTAAATGTAAAATGGTTGTATTATGAAACAACAGTTACAGCTGCTTGAGAAAATAAGGATATCAGTGCTTACAGCTACCCAATAGTGTAATTATTGATCATTGAACATCTCAAATTAGCATCCTAGGTTGTAAATTATGTACTACAACTAACTTTACAATATGCAATAGTATAATGAAGATAATGCATGGAATCTTCATTTGATGTGTAGCCTGGGTTCGTGGTCTTAGCGTGTGTTGTTTTTTTTGTTGTCTTTTGGCCGCTTGGCAGACTGTTCTTTTGAACTTCTTTTTAGTTTTATTTTTATATTACTACTTACTTACCAAAAAAAAAAAAAAAAAAAAAACTAGTGCATTAACTGCAGGTAGAACACCCACCCGGTAATTCTTGGGAAAACTGATAAGGCCAATATCTGCTAGCAGAGTTCCAAACTGTACCCTCATGTCCCTACAGATTAGTACCTCCATCAGAAAGTCAGAAGGCAGAGAAAGAAAGGAGGAGGTGTTGGACCAGTTGGCTTACTACCAACATGGAAAGTTAAGAGGACATTCACCTTATCATGAACATAACTGGACTGCTCAAAAAGTATGAATTGCAAAACTGTTGAGCAGCTTTGACTCCTTTCTGCAGAAAAAACAATGGTACAAGTAGTGAACAGCATGTTTTGGATAGACATGGTTTTGTTTGAAAATTACATATATTATATTTGTGAGATTCTGTGGGACCATTGCCAACTATTCTAAAAGCTTAAGTTGTTAAATGAAAGTGTGGTTTAATATTTGAATATTCTATCACTTTCCCTCCACAAAATCTCACTATGAACAAAAGAGAGTTACTTCACTTACAGAAGTTCAATTTATAAAAGAAAGGGAAATGGTAAATAACGAAAAGTAACTGGAAAATAAAGTCTCTTTGGCACAATCCACCAGGCGAATACCCAACTTATGAAACTAACTTACGTGCAGGAGATATTCAAAAGGAAAAAAGAAAGAAATAAGAACAGAAAAGGAGAAAACATATTATGATCCCATAATCATTGTCCTAAACATGCATTACCACTACTTATCATGAATTTCATAACTCATGGTTTTGGAGAGCTATTTGAAGACCTAATGATGGAGAAAGCCAGCAAACCTCATTAAGAACTTTTTCCCATTTCTTGTACACAACCATCATTAATAGATGGTCAGACTGCCGGTCGCCCTCATTTAGATCTGTCTTATCGGTCAGCAACGCCAGTTTTGCCCTTTCAACAGTTTGCTTCTGGAGATGAAAATATAATGTTGTCAGACTTGCCCAAGTTCATGCGCAAAGTCATAAAACAGAATATAAAAGAAGTCTGGAACAAACCTCATCCTTTGGGTACACGAATGGGGATTTGTAGCTCAGAACAGCTGATATTGAAAGAATGGGTGACAAGCAGCCAAAAATTGCACCATAAAGCATCATCTGGAATTTGAATGAAAATTGAAAATTCTTTAGCAAAGTGACCAAGGAAAGAAATAAAATGACAAAACCAAGCTTCATCAGCAAAGTCAGGTTCTCCCTGCCAACATCTCACCATATATGAAATTTGAGAAAATAAGCTATTTGGTGGAGACAGGTCTTAATTATAGGAAATTGCAAAGTGGAACGAAATATACTGTGGATATTGATAAAGCATATCCTAGGCTGCAATGATGAATTAGCCTAGAAAGAGATGATGTGTTTGTACACTGATGTTGTTTATGTAGTCAATAGAAAACTTTACCAATTCAGCTTCTGTGATCAAGGTAAATCAGATTGAAATCGTTCCTGAATTATTGCATTCCTTTGTTCCACTCTATATTATAAGAATAACTTCCAATGCATTGTTAGATAACTCATGATAATGAAAGACTTTCCCATTAGGGGTATGCCTTGATCCATCAACAAAATTGAAACAAATAGGAATCCAGGTACTTATCCCCCAATCAGATCAGTTTTATATACCAGGACAACTATATATATTACAGTGTAAGGCAAATTCACACCTTTTACTTTCTTTTAGTATAAAGACTTACTAGTAGACATGCCTTTTTCTCTCATGACATGAGAAAAAGTGGACATGCTTAACATTTCAGTAACTCTAGAAGTAAAATAAGCTACGATTTGTATTCCCATGTACAACATTGGACACACAGAGTATAAGTGTTGAATTCGTTCAAACCTTCCCTATCAGTACGTCAACTGGAAGTTTTGCAAGATGATATCCGAGAGGAGTCAACTCTTCATTCCCTTCCAATGCACCAACCTATAAAAATAAAATAATAAATAAATTTGCAGGGATACCGCAATATTCAAAATACCTGAATTCAGAATTAATGGAATAATAGTGAATATCTATTTATGAGTATGACAAACCATCAAACGATTCTGCTAACATCATCTTTCTGGCAAGTTTTAAGGTAAAATACCAAGTCTCTTTAGGTTCCTAATTCAGAACCAACACTTAAGATTAAATTACTGATGGTCATTAAGAAGTACCTCATACAACAATGAAATTGCTGAAGTCATAGCCTCTTCTTTTGGAGGTTCTAAGGCCTGCCAAGCAGAATAATTGAACAAAGTAAACTAATATCTTTACAAAATAAGAGGAAAAAAGACACTTGATTGAGAATGAACACTAATTACCTTGAACAGGAAGGATTTTATGTAACCCAGAGAAAGTAGCTTAATCTGTAAGCACAACTCTACCAAGGGCATTCGAAGCATCTCAGGAGCCTTCCATCATAAAACAATCAAGTGAACACAATAAAAACAAATAGAATTGACTGTCTAAACAATAGAAAACCATCAGAAATCAATTCAACAATCAGCACCTGAAAAGGCCGCATTAGCTTCTCAAATCTATGACGTGTATATAAGCAGAAACACGTCCCCGGTTTCACACGCCCAGCTCTTCCTCGCCGCTGTTTTGAATTCGCTTGAGATATCCAATCTTCTACCATGCTAGTTAATTTCTAGACAAAAGAATCAAGCCACTGTAAAAAGTGCATAAACTCCCTGAAAGTTACAGTTTCTCCAATTATCATGACCCATTCCATTAGGTATCAACTATACCCAAGACTTTTTATGAGCATAGCACATAAAATGTAGTCAAACAAAGGTGCACAGATGGATTAGCATATGAACATTCACACTTTACAGAACAAGATCACAAGCTAATTTAACTTAACAGACAAGTGAGCCACAAACAAAAGCTTATTTTCAAGCAATAAGATTATGGACATAGCAGGTGTTCACATACAAACAAAGGTACTCTAAGCATGCCACCTATTTGCATTATTGAAGATCTGCCACGAATAGTAAACCATGATATGCCAGATGGTTATTCTAAGCAATAAAATGCAAACAAGACTATCCTGGCACTATGCTCTATGTGCTTGCGGTGCAATGCAAATCATAATAGAAGAGGAGTGAAGCACCAACCTTTTGCGGATTATACCGATTTTCCTTGTGCTTTCCACTGTCAATGACATAAACAACATCATCGATTGTTATACTTGTCTCTGCTATATTTGTAGCTACAATGACCTATGAAAATATGATAGAACTTAAAGTCATAAAAATAACCAACATATCATCAACATGAGAAACATGCTCTTCCAAGTATGAGAAAAGAAATGACTCAAGATTTCTTCTTTCCAGAGAAAGCAAACGGTAAGACAACTTCTTTGTTTTTCTGAAAATAAAGGCGAAATGTGCTCCTGGCATCTGCCAAGCACAGATGCAGCTTTCTTCACCCAGAACTTTTGGACCAATCTAGCTTTACTGTCTAACCTTCTAACTCCACCCCGTTACAGAAGTTTCACTCAATTAGAATCCTTAATTCCAAGTCATTTTGGCACAGAACATCCCCCCCCCCCCCAAACCACAAAATAAACCAAAAAAAAAAACAGGCAAAGTTTCTAGACCACTTGGGTAGAAAACCCCGGTATAAGGTATAAAATTCCTACTTTAAATGTCATAGAAGGTCTTCTTGCTTATTTCATCTTCATGGTAAGGCACTGTCTCCTAGGTATTCCATGCTCATTTGGATAACTACCACCAATATATGATAACATACCAAAAGAAAAAACTCTTAATGCATTTTCTATTCCATTTTTACACTGGAAAAAATGAGTGTCAATTTAATCCCTTGCTTCAATCAACAAATGTTACAAAACTCGTTTAACTGCAACTACTCATTACACAGGAAAATTGTGGATGAGATGCAGAATCAAATGATTAGACAGGAAAACTTTTCCCTTTTCCAAGTATCTACTTTTCATCATGTATATCTGTTATCGAGCAAGCCATTATCAAGTGTATTGGCCATTTGAAAAACAAGAAGAGTGATTTTCTGCTTAGAATCAAGGTGAACCACAGTCAGAAGAGTGCTTAATCTTGGGAACTGGGAAAATTATAACAGAAGCATACCTTGCGTATATTTGCAGGAGGCTGTGAAAAAGCTTTCTTTTGGTCATTTGGTGCCAAAGATGAATGTAAAGGAAGAATCCAATCCGATAATGGCCCACTAAAACGATAAGAGGCGGTCAACTTATCAACTAGCTGATGAATTTCATAGACTCCCTGTGTATGTGGTGAAAGAGGAGTATTACATTTTTTTCAGTATGAAAACATCACAAAACCGAGTTTCCACAATAATTTAAGTGACTTACGGGTAAAAAAATCAGTATTGCTCCATCACCACAAATTTCATCAACATGACACACCAAGTCTTCAAGAAGATCATAGTCAATGATATCCTCATTCAATTTTCTCTGTATAGAAGGTTGTGAAGTTGGAAAATAGTAATTGGAAAGAAAAGTAATCCATTATTTGATAAGTGGATTCTATTAACACTTACCAAGTTCAAGCGAGTTTGCTCACTATAAGCTTGGTAATTACTTGGCTCATAATATGGATTCACAGGGTCTTCTGACAGCTGAGATTCATCACCCCATGCAGACAAGACAAGATTCTTCTTCCCTCGATGGTTGTCCACACCTCTCTGAAATGAAGGCAGATACATGACAATTAGGGGGGGGGGGAACTCTGCATGATGAACAGATAACACCCAAGTTTCCAAAACATAGGTTGATGTATAAGGAAGAAATTCCAGTAATGAGATTTTCAGTATCCTTGAAAAGCAGGTCATAAAAGAAAAAAGGAAATATGCAAAAAAGGAAGAATGGAATTCCAACAACTGAGTTATCTTCTGGGAAGAAAAATTAAAAACTAACAATTTTTGTTAACCAAACAGGCAGCCTAAACAATTGGCTGACGAGGAATGACAGTGCCATGTACATATACAGCTTGGCAGATCAACAAAATCAAGCCCATGGCTTCTGACAGGAAAATTACTAAGCAATCATGTTTATCCACATTCTTGCATGTGCATTATTCAAATGCATTGAATTCAACAATAACAAAACATGTACAGCTAAACACGTCCACCTTGTCCAGAAACAGAACATATGTTACAGCTAGTGCTTGTTGTCTCTACATGAAGAGGGCATGTGACTAGCCATAGAATGTCTATATTTTAGCAGAGAGGGCATTTACTTTACAGCCATCGTTTGAACATTATTTCAAATCTTTAATAAGGACTGAAGGTGCCAACATAGAACCCTAATTGTAGGTAACTTTAAATGGTGAAAATGGAAAAACAGAGTTTGTTTGATAGTAGCCATCACTTGAATGCCGGATGCAATCAACTTTTCAGTGAACACAGAAAGCAAATATATTTTACAGACATAGTGCTGCTGATATTCTAATCCTATCAAAAGCCCTCCAGTTGAGAGACATAAGTAGATTCTTTTTCAAAAAATTCAGTGATCTTTTTTGAACATTCTCGATCTTGGTCAGGGCTGAATGTCAAAAATTTTAACTTGGAAGTTGCATGTTTCACTAGTGGGATACCTTGTCTTTAGAGGATGTTTCCCATCTTATAGAAGCTGGAGAATCTGAAGCAAGACGGTACTCCAGCGTCTCATGTATATCCTCCAGAAAGTATGTTGTCACAGGATGTGTCCGGCCTTGTGCTGTTATTACAGGGCAGTTACCAAAGTATCTTGAGAACAAAGCCGAATCAACTGTCGCAGACCTGGTAAAGGAAAATAAAGCAGATGCTAGGCTTTACCTAAAGCTCATCAATCATCATAAATAAATTAGTTCAGAATGATTTTGTCCACTTTAAGAGGTCAACTTACATTAGAATTACTTTCAGCACCCGCCCATTGTGAGCAGACTGTCTCTCAAGAAGATTCTTCAAGACAATAAGTAGAAAGTCGCCCTGTCATGGGGAAGAAACTGGTCAACGTTTTTCCAGGCCATATCCTTCATTCCAGCAGTACAAAGAACATGCTAAAGTTACTCAGACAGAGATTTGACGATTGGGAAGTCAGAGGGAAGTGGATCGGATAAACATAACTGTTAACTGTGTGATCCAGTCATGTGTATTCACACCATAAGAGAAGTTTTCCCACTTCATTTATTATTCACCATAATAGAAGAATTCCCATTCCATCCTCCTTAGGCCACAACTTTATGGACAACTCCTATTACTTACACTACCTCAATCTTTAATATTTTAACCTCTTGTGCTTGCTCTTATGCAAGGGTGTCTTGAATGTATATATCAATATGCCTGGCTAGTCTGATGGGCAATGATTAGGTACAGGGAACCAGTCAAAGAGGCCAAACTTGCGTTTGCATATTCAGAAAAGTCTATGCAACTCCAGAAAAGAACATGTTTTAAGAAAATAAGGATCATTGCCCTTTTTACTTTCATCTCACTCAAATTTGTCCATTTCACTTCTCTTGTCATATGTTTGAAACAATTGAATGTCCATTTAAATCACCTTATCAGACTACTCTTTGTTCTTAAGATCCACTAAAGAACTTCATGTCATTCTCTATTAAATAATGGTCTAGGCATGTAGAGCAACAAAGTGATGGGTGGTCCAACTAATCTGTAAAGATTTATCTCTTACTATGGCCTTAGACAGGAAAATAAGGTACCATTAGGATATTATATGAAAGAGGAGGAGATTATAATTCTACCTCTCATCAATGATGAAACGCATTTAGAAATCTAGATGTAATCCTTAATTTTGGAGGAAACCTCGAAAATCAAATGAACTGACACTTAGAACGTACAACAGCTTGACCTAAACTTTGACATCTATTTTGGTTGGAATTCAACATGAAAGTTGCCATCAAAGCGACTCAGAAGAGTAGAAGGCATCATGACAAGGCCCCAAATTCAGAAGAATGCACTTTAAAGAATAAAATCAGATCATACAGTTTAAGTGCAAAGAACAACTGAAAGTACAACAAATCTCATTCACTGTTGGACAGGAAAACTTATAGTCACAAATATGAATAGAGTGATAAAACAATAGAAAGAAAGATGCATGGATTGACCGACAACAAATAGATTGGCCCAGCAATCCTTTTCCAAGTAGAAGTAGGAAACTCACATAGAAGGAAACCAATCAAACAAGATCAATGACAAAAGTTCCAATTCTACTAGGCTGAGTTCTAATTGGATTAGGACAAGTATCCTAACATAACTAACAAAGTCAAAACAATTTAGTAAGTCTGCTAGGGCAACTGATTTGCATCATGAACAGATGCATTACTCCATCTTCACTAAGCTTAAGATATTCTCTAGAGGGAGATCACATGTATATAAGTCCAATGTTGACATAGAATACTTTACCGCCCCCTCTCCACATGCAAACCAGACTGAGACCAAATGGAATCAACGAACAGGGAGCCACATGCAAAACAACCATAAAGCAAACCTGGCTCCGATAGCATGTTACAAATCCAACCTAAAAGTTTAAGCTATGAGGCGGAGGGAAGAGATGTATTAAAGGCCATTGTAGACCTTTCATACAAGCAATGTCGATAGTTTGATAGAGTCAATACATTAATATCTGGAACAACATCTACTTCTCTATTATTTACCCACAATGGAGATACCTTGAACTTGAGAATTGATTTTACATTCATCCAGTTTATCCCCATCATCATTTACTTGAACTAACCACAAGATGATAAATTTTGTCTGCATATGCTTACATGGTTCACCACAACCTTATCTACTCATTTATTTTGCTCCCTTGCGTTGCATGTAAACTCGCTTCCAATCGATAATTTCTATTATTGAAATCCTTTGTTCTCAAGCATGATAAAGTCTTTGCCTTGAAGATCTCAGAATCATTCTAGAGAACAAAAGTTCCAATTGTGCAGATGATGACTAAAGAATGTGAAGACACTAATCAATAGACAGCGAATTTTCAACGAGGAATAATAATAAAATGCAGGCCTGCAGGGTACCAAGATAAGAATTTAACTAATTGGTCCTTCACCAAAAACTTCCAGTCCATGATCTTTCAACAGCACAGAGATCCCTTAGTGGCACTTTCTTCTTGTAGCGATAACACTCTAAAAGATTGAACTAATATGGCATTAAATTAAGAGTAGATTGAATTCAGTTTATGGCTGTTCAACTCAACCTAATGGAAATGAAGAAAAACCCTCATCTTATGTTAGAGAAGCTAAAATGGCTTCGACTATTTCAAATGTTTCCGACCAATATGTATTGCATAAAGTTTCCATGTGAAACTTAAAGGAAAAACGTGGACACCAACAAGATAATTAAATATGTTTTTTCTAAAATTTGCAAATTAGGGTACCTTTTCACAACTGACATAAAGAACCAGCATACAAGGATAGTACTAGATTGTAAATTGATCATACTTGAGTATTTTGCAATTAGGCTGTCAGAAGATTCACCCAAAAGCATAAGCTAATGGGTAAAGGGAAAACTATATGAATGTAAGGCCCTTAGAAACCCCACAGACAAGCGATATATGATACCACATGAAAAACCAGATATGGAACAGCATGTGTAGTTGACAAACAGGGGCCGCACAAGCAAAATAAACTTAGAGAAAAACTTGGCTCATATAGCATGTTAGAAAGTCTAATCCAAAAACTTAAGCCAATAGGTCGAGGGATGGACTACAGAATATAAGGTTCATAGAATCCCCCATAGGCAAGCAATGTGGGACCCTTTAATAGATGAAAACCATTAGAAACATGAGGATAGATAAAACAGGGGATCCCCATTTGCTAAATTGTTAATGCTCAGGATCCCCAGATGAAAACCGTTAGAAACAGCATATTAGATCATACAGACACAATCTCATGAACACGATACAGGTTGTGAAATTGTCACAAACTCACCAACAATGACCGCTCATGCACTTCATCAACTATCACATGGGTAATGCCTGTCAAGTTTTTGTCTCCCTGTAAATCAAAAAAAGAAAAAAGAAAAAGAAAAGAGGAAACAATCAGATAGAATCAGGAGAATATTATGATGACATCTTTTGATAAAACAACTGCTTATTCATAAAAGAGTATCAACGGTGCCTCCTAGTACAAAGCTCTAATCCCTATACATTTTCCTTACACCTAATAAGCTCTTCAAGTACACTGTCATATGGTAAACAATCGCTGTCAAGTTTTCAGAAAAGAGGCCCACGATACATATCAATCATGTTTCTTAGCATCTCCAATAGTGCAGTGTCAAAGGCTTTTTAAAAATCATGCTTTATCAACCAAAGTACATGATTGCACACATAATAGCTAGCTGCACAGCTCCTTACCATGTGCACTACACATATGGAATTAATGATTAGACCACTTACAGAAATGCTCCTTAGAAGAATTCCTGTCGTGCAGAAAAGAAGCTTTGTCTTTTCATTCCTGAAATATTCATGAATAATAACCATCAATAACTGAAGTAGAATAACAATGAAAATGACCATAAGGAACCTATCCTGCAGCTTGATTCAGAAATAAACATGGCAAGGAATGCAGATTTGCCAGCGCTTGGTTAAGCCAAATTAAACTACTACATCCTAAAGGACTGGATCTAAGGTTACATTCCTAGGCCCATTCGTCCTGAAACATACAAGAGCACTCAAGTCCCTACCTTTTCCACAACTGAGTTTCAATCAATGCTTCCCTCAAAGTCACGACCAATTACTAGTTCAAGCAAATTATATTGCTAAAATTAAAAATAAAAGATCTGTTAAAGCTTGAGTGAAGGAGGGCTAAGGTTCCGAGCAGTGCAGCCACTTGCTTTTCTTAAAAACTGAGCATGAGGATAGGTACGTACAATGCAGCAGACCCTTGTCATTACAGAAGTTTCAGCCCCATGCATAGACTGCATCACTCTGATATATTTCTCAATCAGATAAAAGGTGATAGGCAAACTAACATGCTGAGTTTTAAAGCAAGGAAGAACATTTGCATATTCTCTTCCACTCGGGAATCTCCAATTTAGTTTCTACATTGTTGTTTCATTTTTAGTTCTTAATGTCATACTGCTTTGTTTACCTATCCTCTTGACTGCTCCTCCCTGATTTAATGCCAACCATTGTGATTTCTCTTCATCAAAAGTGGTCTATTAACATGGAATAGTTTATTTATCACGATAAATCTTGCTGTAAACGTTACAACATCAAAGGTTTAATTCCAAAAGAAATGAGCAAGTAAAAAGATAGCAGAAATCAAATTGAAACAAAATTCGGTACTGGTGAATGATCAGCAAAGCGTTACCAGTTTACCACCACCACGACCTCAAATTAAATTCGCATTTACTTAGTAGACTAAGAGAAGGAGATGAAGAATAAACATTATACCGAGCGCTATCAAGCCTAACTTGATAACCAATTAAAGAACCCCTGGAACCTGGGGAACCTTCACAACGCTCCTCAGCAACCCTTTCAGCTACAGAAATAGCCTACAATGAGAAATCAGAACAAAAGTGACTTCTCCACAAAGCTCCTATATTAGTGTGCTAAGTTTAAAAATGCCATCAGAATTTGCTGACAGGAATAAAAACGAACAAAAGTGACTTCTCCACCTAGGTATTTGCCATTAATTTGCAGTTAAGATGAAAGTAAACGAGCTAATGCTGAATTAAATAGTCCTGTGATAGAAGACAAGATTTTAGAATTATAAAGACACAAGAATGAATACCAAAGGCTGAATGCTGACAGAAGCATGATAAAAGGTGTTAGAATATTTATCAGAACTAGGGGTCCTAAGTTCAAATTTTTCCGGAGGCCCATTTGCCTCTCCAATTAAATTTCCACGCTTAGTATTAGGCAAAAAGACCAAACTAAGCGTGAGAAGGAGTTTTAGAAAATTTAAATAATAAACCATACTTTCATCTAACAGCTTAAGCTATTAGAACAGCTGGCTGTGGTCCCACTAAAATCTCACAAAAGGTGTGTTTCTCTACTTCACATTCTAGCCCCTTTAGGGTCCATGTACATAGAAGAATACATTAGGACATCTTGTGGAACATTGTTAAGTTCGGTATGCGAGATAAAGATGGTTCAGAGCAACACTAAGATTAGCCAAGAAAATTTGATCTATTGAATCCTGAGTCCAACCTGCAAGCTTTATCACTTTATATTAGTGGCCACATGCTACCAATATCGTGAGGTACGAGATTAAGAACAGGGTAGGCTGTGTGTAAAGACCGCAGTATGTAAGGCATAACTTTTGGTTCATTAACTAGGTTCGGAGGTCCTTTTTGAAGAATAGTTGAGTTATTCCCTCTGTCTCAGACAGTTTATTTGTAGTTATATTTGCTTTAAAGTGACAAGGTGCAGTTTAATCAAATAAAGTAGGCCACCACTCATTGAATTTGCTTCCAACAAATCCAAAATCTTTAATTAGGTCAAAAGAATGTTCTAAAATAAGCTATAAACATTAGTTGTCATCTTTTGACACGACTCAGTCACATTTACCACTCAATCGTATGAGACAAAATCATCTGAAGGATTAATCAAACAGAACTCAGAGTTTGAATCAAATTGACTATCATGATTTTAACATTGCCAATTTGAATTGCTCAATTTTGACAACATTGATGTGGAATACTGGGGTATGAGGAAGGAAGTATTATGAGGAGAAGGAAAGGTTCAGAGCAAAGAGGATAAGAGGAGTTGAGAGAGTCGTATTTATCAGTTGGAATGGAGCTTACGATCACTCCAGTGAGGAGACAGCAGGAGTGACTGCCAGGGATAGCAAAAGCATCTTGTTAGCTGGAGATTGCAAGAGAATACATCTGCAGATGAAGAAGTAAATCAGGCTTAAGAAATCAACGTCAGAACGGAGCTAAAGGGAGGATGAAAATCAAAGTGGAAGGATAATTCGGAAATATTTATACTCACCGCGAAAGGGGAAATGAAGATTATTTGAAAGATAGATGTCCATTGTTCAGCAATTAACAGAGGCAGGTACAGAATATTAAAAATTTTATGTTGGAAAAGCAAAGCAGATAGATGTGCTCATCGGGTTGCTACTAGTTGTAGGAATAGGATGTACTCCTAGAATTGGGTTTCTTGACCCCCAACTTCCTCCTTTGAAGAAGATGATGCCAAAGGCTTTTATGCCATAGGTGGGCTGTAAACTGTTGGGTTTTTGCTCTTTCATAACAAAAGTGCATTCCCTTGTGCCGGAAAAAATTAAAAAAGAAATCACCACCCCTCTACACATGGACAATCTGCTAATGAAGCAAACATTACAGATCTATTCTCCCATTAATAATTGCAAGGTCACCACTGAGAGAAAATGTTGATCTCGCCGGCAGGAGAATCCATTTCTTTTATTGTATTGTTAGGTGCTGCATGGCTGTCGTCAGCTCGTGTCGTGAGATGTTTGGTCAAGTCCTATAACGAGCGAAACAAATTCTAAACTCACCGCTATTCTTCTTGGCTGTGTGCATATGATGTTACAATATCCACCACTTCCTGATTCAATCATGTCATCCAATATAAATTGGGGGACCTACAATAAAGGCCATTTGAAAGCACATAAGGAAATGGCCATCAAAGATCACATCACCACTTGAGAATAATATGGTAAAAATCAGATTCAATCAAGCACGTCACAACCCATCCACAATCATGTTTTTTAAACCATCAGAAAGCAGACATTCTTTCAGAAAACTAGTATAACTTTCACCTGAGTTGTCTTGCCAGAACCTGTTTCCCCACAAACAACAAGAACATTATTCTCCCTCAGCAGTTGCAGAATCTCACTCTTTGAAGCAGCAATAGGCAGCGCAGCTCTGGCTCTCAGCATTTCCTGAATGATACAACAACATTGTTTATGTATACTGAAGTTTTATTGATTGCAGAGAGGGAAATCAATAGAGGTTTTGCTATTAAATAATCAACAAGAAAGATTGCAAAGTCTCTGTGTCAAAACATGTCTATGAAAAACACTGCAACTCTTTTTATGGCATATTCATATTTTCCTGCACATGCTCACTTGTATGTTAACTTCCTAGCTTCTTGTGATATCAAGCCAATGATGTGCAAAGTGAATTACACCAGCCAGTTTATTGGTTGAACCAGGAACCACACTGAGGTCTAAACCTCAAAGCAGTTATGGCCAGAAACAGGGTCATGATCCGGGCAGTAAGACAGGTCAACTAAACCAAGAACCTATTTGGCTCTGTTTATCAGGGGAGAAATGCCCAAAAAAAAGAAAAAAGAAAAATAGCAATAGCAGTGGGGTTCAAACCAATAACAGTACTAGATACATAGTGCCAGTATCCAGCCATGCCTCACTTTCACTAAGGTCTCAATCAACTCAATAGATGACCAACAAAAATATGAATCGAATACATCATAAGCTTTATGAAAGGCTTGAACAAGAGCATTCCCTGTTCTTTACACGTCTTCTGCTCTCCATGTTTTTACTTGACTCTGTTTTCTCTCAATTTTTTTTTTTTTGATGATTTCACTCTGTGAGAGGAAAAGTATTTTGTATTATTCAATAATGTTCAATATGTACATAAAAAATAAACCCTAAAGATCCTAAAGACTAACCCCTATACTCTAACACACTATTAATTGAAGACAGTTTCTTTGAATTCTCTAACTTGAAGTAGAGTTTGATGGAGCTGATGAAAGTGGGATAAATATAATGGAGCAGAAGTTCTGAGCATTCAGGGGGAGAGATTAGATTCTTTTCAAGAACTGGTTTGTTTGATGGGACGATGGGCTGACAAATCACATGGGTGGGGGAAAGAGAGAGGTGGCAAAGAAATCGTATTAAAATAAGAAGCAAGAAAGCTAAAATCCAAAAAGGAACTTTCCTTTGGTATATATGCTGCAACCCGGCAATAGATAAACCTCTCCGATTTTGAAAATGAACAATAAAAAGGTCCAATATCATCATCACAAAAGCTTGGAAAAATTTTCTGTAGTCTGCCTTCCCAAATAATATATCAACAAGTCAAAGCCGCCATAGATCCTCCTTCCACTTAAATCTATTGCAAATCCTAAAGGATTATTTACTCGGGTGCAAAGAATGTTCACTCCAAGTATGTGAGAACATTTTTGCATGCAGATCAAACTTTTAACTATGAAAAGGAAAAGGGAACGACTAAGAAGCCAGTACTGTATTCATCCTCCAAAAAGACAATCATTTCCACAAAAAACAATAGATTTGAACCATGAAACTGATACACACTATGAAGCTTGCAATCCTTAGGATCGATTTTAGTGATGATACCCATTAATAGTCTAGATGAAGATGATAAGTGGACAGGCACTATATTACTGAAAAATAGGGTGCAGAACTGCAGATATAAATATTTCAGACCAGATATCAACATTTGCTTAAGAGTAAATAAGAAAAACAATCTACTGACCTTGTATTTCTGCATTTTCTTTCGACTCTCATGCTCCTTTCTCAGGTAAGAACTCTCTGCTTCTTTAGAGAGCTCTACTCCTGTATATTGGTAAAGTTAGACCATATTAAATATCTCTGCCATGCTCTTCTCCATTCATTGAGATCCCACTTTTTCATGAGATAATAAACATCCTTAATCAATTGATGTGAAAGCATTGATGTATGATTTGTTATGACAAAATAAGATTGCTAAAGGAGCACCTGCTTTTCTATGCATAGAAGTCCATGGCACCAAAATCTCTAAGGCTGATTAGCTACATCCATTATCGCGAAATATCAGTAGCACTAGTTACAAGTAAACAACCGCCCATCCAAAATCCAGAAATTCAAGACGTGCACAGATACATTGACATGCTAGTACCTGATCAGATATTTTCAGCCCATCTGCAATCTAAAAGTTCGAAAATGCTCAGACATACTGACAAGCTAGTAATCTTAGTGATCCCCTTTAGCCACCGTGACATGTAACAATCATACTATTAAATCATAGTTTCATAGAAAATTTGAATGGAAAAATCATGGGAAATGTTTCTTTTCTCCTCTGGGCCTATCCTGCCAAATTTGCATTAAGCAGGGAAGTTGGAAAAGTTCTCACAAAGAAGAATATGAAGATAGGGTAGTTATCAAACAGGGAACTCAGCATCCTCTCTATTCTAAATGTCCCAAAATCAAAAGTGTTAAAAGACAACCAATGCATCATGTGGCACATCAAGCAGTTCAAATTCTCACATCATCATCAGTTCTACATGAAATAACTACAATCATCGATCTTGAAATCTCAAAGTCATGTCTGGTGCAAAAGGCCAGAGCACTATGGCAGAAGGGAACGGGGTGTCCGGCACAAAAGGCCAGAGCACGCAGAAGGGAACGGTTCTTTTTCCCATGTGAAAAACACGTAGCTTTAACTTGTATTATTTCCACCACAACTGACAAAAAGATATAAGGACCCAAATACAGAAGAAAAGACATGCATATACAAAATCATTCTCCAATAATTTCTTTCACCAATCCAAGGTGAACTTGAAAAGTTGATAACATCTACATGAACATTCGACCGGCTGAATAAACCACTCCAACCAGATGAAACAAATGGTCAGTAGTGAAACACGTAAAACAAAAGCTGGACTTGGCTTGGGCCAGTGTCCGATTCAAGAGAATGTGTTCATGCTGATTTCTTTAGAAAAATCATGAAGTGCAAAGAAGAGAAGGCTGCAAACAACAAGTTCCATTAAGTTGCAAAACATCATTAGAACATGAGAAAACAACAATGGAATATATATGTGGGAATGGGTCGAAGGGTGCCAAAATAGGAACTCATTAGCATACTGAATGAGAGAAGACAATTGAAAATGCACATTCAACACAGAAGTAGACTACAGAACGCACAAGAGGAACATACTTTGAGTATCTTCATCGCTATGTGCACTTCTGTTTTCTTTAGCATGAGGCTCTTGAGACTTTTCCTTAAGCGATCTATCAGTGACATCCACCACTTCACTTGATCTCAGCAATGAGTTTACAAAATCAGCTCTTCTATCTTCCTCACTAGCTTCACTGTTAATTGACTGCTCCCCTGCATAATTTAAGATGTCAATACAACAAGTATTGCCGGCAAAAAGAATGACTACGAACATCCTGGTTTCAAATGGGCTTGCCCAGTATCGTAGGCGTGCTGATTTAGCTACACAAGCACAGTAGAATATGATCCAAAAGACTGAGTCTTCAAAAAGAAACACTTAGAATGGACAAACACTGACCTTCCTTCCACTGCAGAACAAGTGACGCATAAGGCTCTGTGATCATAAGATGAACAGGAATATCCGGAAAAAGGTGACACAGGGCATAGGCTGCAACTTTATTTTGCCCATCCTGTCAAAAGTTGGAAGGAGGTTACACTAGCAAAGAGCAGCACTATTATTTACATGAACTAAAAACTCTTGGGTCAGACTGAGAATTGACTGAATAACTAAAACAGGCTTCTAATAGCATCAAAGCAGACACTTGATGAATTAACCAATGCTGAAGGAAAGAACATGCAAAATGATGCAAATTACGGATAGCCAAGAGGGTGCTATCAGTGCCCAATGTCCCTCTGTCACAGTATTAAAGTTCAACCGCTAGGGTATCAATGACACCCAGGGCAGTAGGTACATTATCAGATGAATCAACACAACTACTTATATGCTAAATTGAAAGACAAGTACCACTCAAAACAGCTAGCTATTTGTTAAATCCCGATGCCAATCATAAGATATAAGGTCTTCTTATCTGATTTTAAGATCATGCAAGATTAGAAATAAAAGTTGAGCATGGCCCTCCAAAACTTAACATAGATCACACAAACAAAAGAATGCTCAGTTTTGAGAATTGACTCTTCTCAATGAAGCTATTCTAGGTAAACAGCTTCCGAGTTTCTCTCAGGAAAGAAATTCTATCTGGGTAAGCATGATTAGTGCCACATACGGCTCTATTTCTAGTAGTTGGTACAAAAACCAATGTGAACTCTCCGTGAGGGATTGATTGTTTGGAACATATCAGGAAAGTATGGGTTCTTTTAGCAGTGGATCAAATTCCAGATAGGTGAATGGATGTACAATTTATTTCCTCTCCATTGTTTGGTGCAGTAGATCTCCTCTTAGATCTAGGTTTCCTTCTCTCTTCTCCATCACTAATGATCAGAACACGTGATGATTTCAGACATTTAGAGTGCTGGTTCTGGATCTGTCACATGGGCTCCTATTTTTGGCAGGAACTTTCATGATTAATCATGCTTCTTCCTTCCTCTCTGCCTTTTACAATATCAAACTTGGCAGTTTGGGAGAAAACAAGCATCTTCGGTGTCTCTCCAGCAAAGTCTTCCAGGTTAAAACAGCATACCAGCATTTTCACAACTAAAGAAACTAACTCACATGTGAGCAGACATATCTAGAAAGAAGCCAAACCCGTGTATTTGGCAACTTTCTCCAACCAAAGTGAAAGTTTGGGAAAGTAATTGCATAAATGCACCTCAACATGCTCATCTCAAAACAAGAATATGCATGTACAAGAGAATAAGTAGGGAGACAGTCAAAGATAGAGAGAGAGAGAGAGAGAGAGAGAGAGATTGAGATCAAGGTGGAGAAAACGGCAAAGGCACCATAAGTAAATGAAGGAAGGGGCCAGATGGTGGACCAAAAAAGTTCAATGATCCTTAATAACTAGATAGACAAGTGAAGCTGGTTTCAAAATAAGTTTGATGATCCAACAGAATTTTTAAAAAAAGTTCATGTGGATTTTACTTTTTTATCTTTGTTAATATTTATTCAGTTTTAAGATAAATAAGGCAAAGGAAATGAACAAGTGTGCAACAAAGATAAGAAATAGTATATAACATTAGCTGATGAAAGAAGGAAAAAGGCAAATCAAGGAACAAATCATTCTGCAGAAGGACTTAAGTGTTTTTCTTCCTTTGTTTTTGGCGCTCTGAGCTAGGCAGGTATTGAGAGGAGGATCAAAATTGAACTCAAATCCTCCAGAGCTTGGTAAAAGTGGAGCACCAAGTTGACCGAGGCCCCATTCCACATACCAGTCTTTTTTTCTCTTTTACTTTTTAAGGGAAAGCCACTCCTTTCAAGGGCTTACACACATTACCTTAGCCAAATATAATATCCCCACACAAAGAGGCAGGAGTGTGAGAAACCAGGAAAAATGCATACCTCTGCTGATTCCAGAACTTCACCCTGGTTAGGCAGCTGAAAAGTCACAAGTCCTCCAGCTTTTCTGCTTTTGCCTCTTCCGCTGGCTTTACGGACCACACTGACAGCATAAGAAAATACTTTTGATTCACCAAGTACTTTATTGAACTTCGGTGCTTCCCACCCTGATTTTTGACATAGTTGATGCAACCCAGCTTTTGGTATTTTTGGTGGGTCCCCCTGACAAAATCTTGTCTACATTAAAATTTGCAAGAGAACCGAGAGACAAAGTTGCACCAAAACTCTATTATTGTCTAAGGACCAAGGAGCCAACTTGTTCCAAGTAGAAAATCTGAACAATAGGACAGCTGCAAATTCAATGAATTAGCTCTACTACACATGATAGAGTACATATCCATCTAAGAAAGTAATTCCTTCTCATTAAAGTAAAGTATAATTTTTTTCCTCCACAAAAAGTTGTGTTGTCTAGAGAGAACCCTTTTTCTCTAAATACCTTGAACCTTCTCTTGCAAACTAGGATCAATGCACAAATTTCTTTCAAGTCATAACACCCTATCTGGTAGCACACTCTTCGCAGATGCATACACAAATATCCTCTGTTGATAAAGAATACCCAATTGCTCCCTCTAACAATGATAGACAGAAAGATACTCTTCGCGACAACCATAGCAAAGAAAATTATATCACAAGACAATGTCTCTGACTACAATAATCAGTATCCAACCTAGAAAAAAATAAACCAGAATCATAAAGTAAAGCAGCATCTGTGGACACCAATTAGATCACGTTTTATCTCATCAATCATCAAGCCACCCTATATCAGTCATTGCACTTCTTTTTAATCAAAGTTCAAAAACCTCAGCCTATAATATCATCAACAAGTTAGAAGCTAAACTATAGGCAAACATCATTTAGATCTTTTTTTCTTTCTTAAGATGATACTAAGAATCAATATCTATAATGTGTAAAAGCGAAGACAATGCAAGCAAGCAGAAACACTTAGAAATGATATCAAAATTGTTGTTCCATTAATTTGCTCTTCATGCACTCAGGGATCAATCAAGCTAGTTCATCTGGAAAGAGCAATATCACGAAAAAGCCAGAAGGAGAAATTTTTTATGGTAAAACTCAAAGTATTAACACAAAATCAAAATATCAGGGAACTCAAACAATGGATCTGAAGCTATCAAGAGTTTCGAACAAGCTTTTTCACTTCCGTTTTGTTCGTGCTGGAAATAATGTTCATCTTGGAAGTTTATCTGTTCCTAGTGAGCTACATCATGAAACAATACATTTTCCGTATGATAAGTAGCAAATTCATCAATTGAGAAGGAATTTTGTAGCATTTACATAGCACCACAAACAAACCACAAATCCAGCATTACCTTTCTCCAGATACCCTCCAAATTCTTTTCACTGCATAGTTCTCTCATTCTTTCTTGCTTTTGTAGTCTCAAAACTTCCGAAGTGACCAGCTCATTCTCCGGTGCATCATCTGAGAATAGCCCGCCGAGCTCTACTTCTCCTGATTCACCTTCTGTTGTGTTCTCTTCATGAATAGGTGGTGTCGGGAGGGTAGGTGTCTGAAGAGAATCTTGGGGGCCCGGGGAAGCCACCCTCCCATCAACTTCAGTAACATCCACATGTGCAGACGAAGAAGACGAAAGACTGATATGTGTTGATCCTGTCTCCAGGTGCTCTGAGAATAGCGAACCAGTCTCACTCTCAGAAACATGTTTGTAAGCAAAGTCCTGTGCCAACATGTCCTCAGATAATCCTGCTTGTGATGGTCAAGAGAACACAATTATTACAACATAATCAGAAAAGAATATAAATCATAAAAGCAATAAACGGACCTAGAGCAGACAACTCTTGCTTGAGGTTACGGATAATTAAGCCCGCCTTTTCCTGGCTGCTCTTATCTCTTTTTTCTTTAGCTCTTGAAGCATCCAAGCGAGCAGTATGGTACTCTCTGGCAATGTCATCGTAGGACCTTGGTTCGCGTATCTATAGATTGCCAAAGAAAGACAGATGTGAAGATACAAAAAAGTAAGGGTTGCCCAAAACAGCAGTCAATCTGAAACTCCTTGCACTTAATAAAAACTTCACAACTCAGTACCATCTGATCCTTAAATCAGCTCCTTTTTTGTAAAGGTACTAAAAAGTCACAAGCACGGCCAGAAATGACTTTGTAATCTGAAACTTCTGGCACTTAATAGAAACTTCAAAAAACAGTTTGACCTAAACCATACAGCAACTCACAAGCAATGAACATCTCCATCATGAAGATGACAAGTGAAACTTGCAGGAGAAAACACATACAAGTACATAATTATCTCGTTGAAACTGTGAAAACATTTGCATTACATAATTAAGACCCTCTGAAGGTCTCAACAAACATTTGAGATCAAGACAACAAGGTATTAGCAGTGCCTCAAACACAAAGATTTCATCAGAGCAAGAGAGCCTTTGAAAGAGATTTGACTGAAAACCTTTGGTATAGTGGAAATGGGCATGTGGATGTAAATGCATTGATGGACATTGTAGATGCTTTGTCCTATATTTGAGCTCCTTTTCATTTGTTTTCTTGAGTTCTCATTTGGGTTTATACCCCTTAATGGCTTGTAATTAAATTTATTTAGCCAGAAAAATATCTGGTTTTTCCCTGATAAAATATTTAGTATGAAGGATGGTAAGAAAGGAAAAGAAAAAAAAAAAACCCATATACCACATCAATTCACTCACAAGTATCTCGTTTCCTTGAGTTTATAATACTCAAAAGTTGTCTCAGCATAGTGGGCAATTTCATCAGCACTAATATTCAGTAAAAAGAAAAGCAATTTAAACTGCATTATAAGACAAAGCAATTAAAACTATAAAGCAAAAATATACCTTTTGCAAGGGCCCTTCGTCAGCCATGTGATCTTCCCAGGTATCAGAACTATCCTGATGATGCAATACAGCATTGGGAAACAAAAATAAAAAGGTTATGACAACCAAAAAAATCTGTGAAGATAACATAGAAAAGTAAACACGTGTAACTCCATACTTTCAGCAGGGGAAAATTAAAATTTGTGACATTGTCAACCGCCACCATATAACAAGTCCAGGGTGATTGATATGCAAGTGGATCAATTCAACGGCAGGCCCGTCAGTTAGAAACAAGCAAATTCCTGGTTGTGAACCAGACAACTTCCACTTTTTCTTTTTCTGTAACAAATCAAATAACAACGTCTAATATAAAATCTCATCTTTTAAACAAGAGAATTAATCTGGTTGAGTGATCACGTGGATGTGTTTCCATGTTGGAGCCCATTGTCCAAATCTTAGTAAGTCATTTTGCTAACTTCTATGAAGAAAGAAAACCATTAAAAGCCAATTCAATTGTGGAACTGCCCCTATGAGACCAGGGACGTGTTTCGTGTAAGCATACCACTGGTTCCAGCCTATGCTCAAGTTAAACCAAACTAGCTGCACAACCTTATCTGAGTTTCAATGTCATATGCAGAATTACCAAACAAAAGTTCGATAAATAGAAGAATTCTCTCGGCAAATCCACAAGTATACTCAGAAAAGAACTAAATAGTAGCAGCATGCATGTAATCCAATTTGAAAGGAATACAAGAAAATTTTCCAAATTCAACAGCGAAAGTGATTAAGTTGTTCTGACTTAATTTTTTTTCTAATTAATAGGAAATAGAAAAAATCAATAAATATATCTACATCATTAAGCAAAATGCAAAAATAACACAACTTCCAAATTATACTTGAACCAACCTCTTCCTGCTGCTCCACATATCGTTTAATCCAATCTGCTTGGGATTGTTTGTGGGAATCCAAACTCTCATTGTCCCGATTGCCCTTAAGCTTAACAGAATACTTGGCAGCGTCTTCATCAACCCTTGAAGATGGGTCCACTGAAGGTGTCCAATCTTCCCGCGCTGATACAAGGACATTGACAGATCCTCCTGACAGAAAATACACAGCGCAGCATTCGGTCATACAGGATCTAGCTCACCCATGCGGTAACACAGACTCAATCTACTCAAAAACTCCACGAGCTATGAGTTCACTGGTCATGTTATATTTACCTGTACTGGCAAGTGAAGAGACCCCACTGGAGAATTTCAGAGGAAGCTCGTTCCCAGGCAAATTCAAGCATAACCAATCAAGAGCAGCCTCAAAAGTGGCATTACCCTGCCCATTTTGCAAAAAGGATAAGAAAATCATAAACCCCCGTGCCGCACTAAATTGGTAAAGATTTTAAAACATCACTGTTTCATTGGAACAACCACTCTAAACTCTCTAAAAAACGTAAGAAAAGGCTGGGCAAAATCTTTTTTTGACAAGCAATAGGTAGTCTCTAAACAGCAACTAAGTAGCGTAGCATGAATACTTTCATCTTCGAACAAACCACTACTACATTCTAAGAAACCTAGACTAAAACAGTAAGCCGAGCCTTCTAAATCAAAGGACCACGCAATCCGACATCATCTCGTGGGTCCGTTCTTATTCTCAACGCTGATCAACAAAACTCCCGACAAAAAAAAATTATAGAAAGCAGCTGGATCATGAAATTTCCCACTGTACACAGTCCTCGGCGACTGATTACGGCGAAACTGAATTGACATTTGGGAATTCACATCGAAACCTTGAGAGCAGAGAGAACTCGTTCAATCTGGTCATTGGAGAAGCCCTCGCAGGAGAGCTTCTCGTAGACGGACTTGAGGCGCTTGGTCTTCTGGGCATCGGAGAGGGAATCGCCGGCGCCGCCGGCATCGGCCTCGGCCGATCGGCCAGCGGCGGCGGCGGCGTTGTTGAGCAGGAGGCGGCGGAGGCGGCTCTCGTTCTCGGCAGACAGCTGGAGCTTCGGACCGGAGGAGGAGGAGGAGGGTTTGGCTCCGCCGCCGCCGCCGCCGCCGCCGCCGCCGGTCTTCTGCTTCGGTTTCTGCGGCTGCTTCTTCTTCGGAGCCATTTTTTTTCTACTTGCTTTCTTCTCCGAAAACGGAGGGAAAAAGGGGGCGACGAAGCTTTATATACTGTTGCATAGGAACTTTACTTTACGTGAATTACGCGTTTGCCCCTACATTTTTTGCCTAATTTCATTTTGCTCCTCGTTTTTTTTTTGGTTTTTCTTGGGGAATTATCAATTTATCAACTCGAGTCTAGTTACTTGGAAAAAAAGAAATTTAATTTCGGTTGAATCGATTTTGTGTGTTTTTCTTGTTAGTAAAGATTGATTATCGAGATGGCAAAATAAAGTGAGAGAGATATGTCGTTTGCAAGTGATGGGATCGGATGGTCGATATAATCGGGATTAATATGATGATAGAACGAAATGAAAAGCATGAAATTTCCAGAATTAATTCAAAGGGAGAGACAAAATGAAGCTAATATAATCAATGGGATAACTCATATGAATACACTTCTCATTTAGACAAAATACCAGCAAAAATCCTAAATTATGTTTTTTTAGACCAATTCCTTTAATTTTTGTTGCACTAATATAAATTTTGAGTTTCAATAACATAAAAAACAGTCTAAGAAATCAATAAAACAATAAACGCAACTTATAATTTTTTGTAATATTAATTCTTTAAGAGATAAAATTAAATATGAAAATTAAAAATCATCTTGATCTTACGTTTCTATCGACACGAGCAAGAGATTAACAAGCTCATCGTCACACGCCACGGGCACACCAACCAAATTTTTTTTTTTTCTCTTCCTCTTCTCTTGGCCGTGACACCAACCAGCTTCGCTTGCTTCTTGTCCTGTTATTGTACATGGCCGTCACAATTTTTCCTTCCCATTTTGCAAAGAGTTATTAAATTGGTCCCTGAAGCTGAGATGCTACCTTTGTCCTTTAGTCCTCTGTCCCACAAAAATCCTAATTTTTCCCCCTAATTTTTCCTCCCTTCTTTGCAGCAAGCCCATATAACAAAGAACCGAAAAATCGCCGTCTGCAAACATAACTAGCTCCTCTAGAGAGAGAGAGAGAGAGAGAGAGTCTTCAATTTCGACTGCGATTCCTCCTCCTCCTCCTTCTGCGCTGTGATAAATTCAGACCATCGATCCGGTCTTGCCCATTCCGGCGTCGTATCGGGACCTGCCTCGCCGTCCTCTCGTTACCCGGCAGCAAAAAAATGCAAACTTTGGCGGCGAACCGGCCCTGCTGCAGGTTCCACCGAACCCCGGAACCGCCGTCTTCTTCTTCGCCGGCCGCCAAGGTCATGCCTTTTCTTCTGCTCTTGCTTTTGCTCATGGAATGTAATCGTGGGTAGTTTTTTTTATTTTTGCTTCTGCCCCCGTTTTGCTAATGGGGTTTTCGGGAATTCGGCAGAGTTCCAGCTTCCTTGGAGCTCATGTATTGATGTTGAAGGGGATTGGTCCGTTGGCGCGGGCGTCGTGCGGGTTCGCGCGGGTTCGGGGTCCTGCTCCGGTGCGAAGACGAGGTGAGATGAGAAGCACTTTGTATAGAGGCCGCGAATATTTGGCTAGCTTATTGATTATAGAAACAAAGTGCGTCCAATAGTAGCGAGAGAAATTCTGTGCCGTCCGATTGAATGTCGGTATCTTCATGTTATACAGTGTCGTGGTAACGTTGGTTTGGGTTGGGTTGGGCATCTCTTTCACTGCGTAAGAGTGAGAGGAGAGATAACCTTGAGGTTTGTTTCCTCGTGGGTTAGTGAAGAAAGAACTTGTTAAGGTCTATCAGTTACTTGGACATGACAGTGAATCTGCGAGGTCTTGGTGGTTTTGGCTTTAGGTGGTGTTCAAGGGGCGCTGCGGTTTTGACAGGAGAATGAACGAAGTGTCACTGTCTATCAAGATGCATCAGAGAAGTCTGCCTTGTTAATTTACGAGTATGGGTGCTCTTGTTGAGATGCATCGAGTTTTGATTTGACTAGGGAAGAAGTTTTTTGGATTGACCTTATATTAATTCAATTAGAGATCTATGAAGATCTTCTAGTTGTCTTGCCAGATAACGGAACATGTTGAACAGTTTTAAGGCGTCTGCCCGATTTCTCAAGTCTTCTATATTTGCCAAAATAAGGCCTTGGCTGTGCAAGAAATAAATTTAGAGGTCCTATCTATGGGATTCTTCAATTTTGTAGTTTAAGCGTGGTCTATTTGATATCCAACTGTCTTCTTCTATGGCTTTACCAACCCAAACAGCTGTACACATCTGTTCTTATCTTCCTCTGACAATCTTTGAGAGGTATCTTCTGGAAATGATAGCTACAGAGGGAGCCATCCTACTCAATTTTGAAACAAACTTTCCCCTAATATGCTTCCTATTTAGCCTCAGCATCTTCCTCATCTGGGGCACACCTTTTTCAGGGAAAAAGGATTGTAATTTCTTTGGATTTTGCTAAGTGATCCTCCTCTCTTGACATGTAGTTGTGAAGGCTGTCGCTACGCCCGATTCAATGGTGGAACTTCCACTGATGGTGGAGAATGTCGAGAGTGTGCTTGATGAAATCCGACCATATCTAATTTCTGATGAAGGTAATGTTGCATTGCATGAGATTGATGGCAATGTTGTGAGGTTCAAGTTACAAGGAGGATGTGGTTCTTGTACAAGTTCTAAGGACAATGAAGATGGGCATTGAGCACCGTCTGATGGAGAAAATTCCTGAAATCGTTGCTGTGGAATCGATAGCAGATGAAGAAACTGGCCTTGAGCTGAATGAGGAAAACTGAGAGAAGGTAAATAAGATATTGCAGCAAATGCATGTTGCTTAGCATCATTAACGTTTTTGTCCTCCCCCCACTGTTAGGACTTTTTTTCTAGGATATTTCTCCTTAAAGAATTTCTTGTTAAATGCTTCAAGTTCTCTAATTAGGTACCTCTTCTGGCTTCTTGGATATTTTCAGTAATGGTGGTATTGGATCCCTATGCTCTCAAGTAATGATTGGCTTGTCTTCTTCCTTTTCTGTAAGCTTGATTTCTGTCTTCTGTCCCATTTTTATGATGAATGCTCAGCATGAGGTCCTCCTCAACTTCATGGGACATTCACTTCACACGTTGAGGATTAATCGCTGACCTCTTTTTGAGTTAAGCCCAACTACATTGCATTGACTAATGATAGGTTTTGATCCTTGTGCTCTCAACTCAAGTGATGGTGTGTCTGTCTTTTGCCTTTCCTGCTAAGTTCAATCTATCTTTCTATCTATCACTTTAAAGTTGAATAGTTAGCATCAGGTTCAGGTCCTCAAGTTCACAAAGAGCTCGCAAGCTGAGTATCTATTAGTGACCTGCCCAACTGTACTGCAAATAAAATGCAGTGTAGGAAAGACGTATGTGCAATTTATGCAGTAAAATCCAGAACTTACCAAAAGAACAGAGAATGTCATAAAAAGGAGTTAACAAGTTGAGATCTGCATTTTGTCAGAGATTCTCTTTATCCTGGGACTGAACTCACACTCTTCTTTGCCAGAGCATTCCTGACCTTGTCTGTCTGTTTGTCCATCTCAAATTGCTTCGCTTGAACAGGCCCCGATTGCTTTAGCAACCCCATTAGGATATCCTTATGTGCGTGACCTGGAAATCTGCTGGCTAACATGTTTTTACTTGATTATTTCAAGTTCTTGAAGAGATAAGGCCATACCTTATTGGTGCAGCAGGCGGATCACTTGAACTGGTGTTGATTGAAGAACCAATAGTTAAAACTAGAATCACTGGTCCTGCAGCTGGGGTCATGACTGTTTGAGTTGCTGTCACGCACAAACTACTGGAGAAAATTCCAGCCATTGCAGCTGTCCAACTTCTGTAACATCATTGGGTAACGAAAGATGTAAAGCATTTAATTCTTCTTGTAGAAACAATTTTTATCATTAGAGGCGTATGCAAATAATCTGTCTACAATTTCAAAGCTCACCTGATCAGTGCAGTAAATTATGTACAGTGAGGAGTCCTCTATTTTTGAAGCAGAGATAGTCATTGGTGTAGCTGCAACCCACCTTGAGCTGCAGCAGGGGTTGATCCTCTGCATCCAACTTCATGATCGTATCCAGGTTGAACACAAGTTCGAAAGGTTGATCTATTCAGGAATGTTCTCGAGTTATTGCCTTAAAATAAACAACAGCGAGATTATGAAAGTAAATATTCTCTCTTTTATCTTAACTGCAATACTCATTGTGGAGTTGATCAACAGCATTAATTCATAGGGGTTAACAGAATTCATATTTACACTTTTTTAACCTTGATGAGTTAACTGGAGGTACTAAAACCACAATAATATTCGATGGGATTCTTTAAGAACTCTATGTGATTAATTTTCATATTTTTGTTAGGTAGGAAATATTTCCAGAATTCCAGCTGTGCTTATCTTGATTTAGTTTACTTTTACAAGCCAACTTAATAGTTGTAGCAGGGCATATGATAGAATTAAAGGTGGGTTATAGAGTTTTTCCCCTACTTTTCTCTCTTCAGAGCTGAATTTCCCATATTCTGGTTCTTCCGCTGGGGTCTCTTCTCCCTTTCCTATTGTGGGTCTTAGATTCTTTCATGTTGTTCTTTATTAAGTGATAGACTTGCCAACCAGGTAGGTCGGGTCAAGTAAAAAATAATCAGACTCAAATAAACTTATTTAATTCATTTTGACCCATTTCCATACAATGCAATATAAGAAAACTCATACCCAAACTGAGATGAGAGTATGAAGTGAGCGAGGGAGGGATCAAGTGAGGGCAAGAGAGAACTTAAAAACAATCATAAAGGGGAGTTAAATAAATAAGTTGTAAACTCATTTAACATCTATATCATATTGGGCTTCACCATTCCAAATTCATTTACAATCCATTTATTGAATATAATTAATCTATATAATAATTGAACCCGTTGGATTAGGGGCGATTGGTTCCCGGTTCGGTTTGGTTCCAAGGTGGAATCGGGAACCGGGCTAGGAGAATCGGTTCCCAATTTTGGGAACCGTGGACCGGACCGTTTGGTCCTAGGACCAGAACCGGACCGGACCATCGATTCCGTTCCGGTCCGGTCCAACGAATCGACACTTTCTTTTTCACTAAAGAACGATCATACTCGGACCGAATAATCCAATTCGGTTCCCGGATAATCTAATAAATTCCACGTGCAAAATATTCAAACTTTACTTCTGAATATCAATCACAGTTTAAGTGTTTCATGCTTAATAGTCATATATTATGTGTTTATATATTATATGTATATAAATTATATATAAAAAAATTTGATCCGGTCTGGTCGGTCCAGGTTGGTCCGGTTCCCTCCTTGGAACCGGAACCGGACCAACCGGCCGCCGGTTCCAAGATTAGGAACCGAGAACCGGACCGCCGACCGTGGGAACCGCCCAAAACTGGCCGGTCCGGTCCGGTCCGGTCTGGTCCCGGTTCGGGCGGTTTCCGTTGCACACCCCTACGTTGGATATGGATTAAGAAATAGGCCTAGGACCCATTTTGATGACCACATTGATTCGTAATAGAGCCCGATTTGTAGGAAACTAATTGCTAACCAAGGTTACAAAATTCAAAGCCTATGTAAAATTTGCTTTCTGATTATTGGGAGTACAAAAAGGTTCGAACGAGGAATAGAGGCGGGTTTGGTTTGTCAACCTTTAGCCCAGCCCGACTCATGCCAACTCACGTGTCCGCCAGAATTTGAGTCATTCGAGTGATAATTCGGATGCTCCTTCATTATCTTCCAACTATTTCCCCACCGGAGCCAGTTATTCCTCCAACCTCTCCAGGTACAAGCGCTCTAATGGCTACAAGGGAGAAGCCCAACGAGCAAGATGGAGCCTAGGTCGCGGGGAGCATCTAGCTTCATCGCTTCTCGCGTAATTATACGCTCGATCAACTGATTAGTGCACCAAATTGGCGAACGCAGCTAATCCAAGCCAAGTGGGTCTTGATAAAGATTGCTTCTATGTGGTCTTAAGAAGCATGAATAAAAACGAGACTGATAATGATCCCCAAACTAAAACGCGTTAGGGTTTCAAAGGTAGAAATTAAACTTGAAGCTCGATTTCTCCTTCGAATGAACCATATAATCATTCCAGGTAAGGTTTACATCCTCTGTATTTCCGCACTCTATCGATTATTCTGTACATAAATATAACTTGTCGAGATTTGACTTTTCCAAACTATGCCTGAACAAAGAGAAGAATTGAACGATATATGTAGCAACAAGAAGGAAAGAGATTCGTCACACCTAACCTTGCTTTATCTTAATTGTTATTTGCACAAGTGAAAGTTATGTATTGGTTCGAGTGGGGATAGCATCTCTCGACACATTAGGGCATCCCATTAGTAATTTGACTCGGGCTGATTCATCATATTCTAATATTCACATACTAAAGTTATCGAGTCCGAATATGTCATATTTTAAATGACTGGCAATTGCCTCTTTAAAACCATTTGATGGCATCTACGTCAATCTTGTGTGTCTACCGTCCATTCTTATCTTCTGCGCCCTGAAATCCGCATCGAAGATTGCATTCATCATACATGTATGGTGAAAACTTAACTCCCAAGATGTCAGCAGTAACATTCTCTAACTTTATATCAAAATTCATAAACAAAACAATTGCGAGTTCCACGGGATACATTAAATTGACCACATACAGGGCAAAACTGAGGGAGGAAATTTATCTAACCGATAACTCTGTGATTCTTTACCAGATTAATGCTCAGAACATATTTGGCAAGAATACCAAAATTATTCTGGAGCTTAAGAGAAATGGCTGCTGGACGGCCTTCCCATTGCCATTTTGGTTTTAACTTATTCCACCATGCAACATGACTCGGCATCAACCTCCTAGGCGCAGCTCCGTTTAGTTGTCGCATTCAAGTATGCAGAAATCAAAGGATCATTTCTCTAGAGTCTTCTTTTAGTGTCAGTAAAGTCTGACCACAGAATCAGTACCAGCACCGTGGATGGAATTTGCAATCCATCACCCCTGCCGATAAGAAGAATAATAGATAAATAAAAATATACCCAGATGTCAGTTTCTTATCTGCATGGCAAAGCTAGTTAGCTTGTAATTAGATGTGCAGACAATGAAAGTGTGAGAGTGGAGGAGACCTGACCCAGCAAAAAAGTTACGAACCATTTGGTTATAAGATTGGAATATGGCCCTGAGACAGGATGCGATTTTCAAATGTAACAAAATGGGGTCCAAAAATACGTTTTCTTCCCCATCGTAAGGTTTATGCGAGAATCTCAGACACATATATCAGAGCAACTCAATTGAATCATTAATTGAAAAAACAAAAAGGTCAGTTCTCTTTCATTCTGCTTGATGTCGAGGAGAACCTAATGCACCTTCCACATTTATCCAAACTTTGATCTGCTGCCAAGAAGTATCTTGGACAGAGAGACTGCATAGGTTTCACATGGCCCCAGGCTCTAGCCTCATCTTAAAGATGGAAGGCTCAAGACTTTGTCAATAAAGGAACAAATGAATGGTGACGTCTAAAAATCTTATGGCCAGAGCTGCTTTAAGACTTTGTCAACAAAGGAAGAAGCTCTTGCATCACACTAAGCCGAGTGACATACAGCAGAATTGTGGACCTTTAACCGTCCCCAAGCTAATTTATAAAATCTCATCTTGATAACTTCCAAACCCAACCCACCCCCCCAAAAAAAAAGTTCATGAAGCTAGGAAAGGTATTCCTCCTCAATGTCAATAAATATTTATTTTTCATTTCACGTGGCACTTTAGGATATCATCAAATCTGCACAGAAAAGAGCACGAATGCTCACCTACTCCATTTGAGCTCACATGCCCTCGGAGAATTTCCAAAGGAACAATGAGAGGGTTCTAATTGAAATCTGAATAAACCATGCCATGGAACACATAGGCTGTGCAATGATCATAACACGATGCAAAAAGGGGGTATGAACGATGGAAGGCCACATTTGTAATGTCCTTCGAATGACACCTGACAATCAGAACAAACAAGTAACAAGCTGAAATCTGCCAAACTGTATACAAGCAAACAATGAAATAATCCCCTGCCGAATTGCCGTAACATACTTTGCAATCTGCAAAATGTTTGGTGCCCAACATGAGCCGTGTTCACATGATAACAATGAAATTCTGATGCAAAATGCAATGAATATTTCAGCATCCATAGGTTGTAAGGTGAATTGCAAAGTAGAAAGAGTATAGGCAAGC
The DNA here is from genome assembly GCA_014182515.1 of Eucalyptus microcorys. Classification (NCBI taxonomy): domain Eukaryota; kingdom Viridiplantae; phylum Streptophyta; class Magnoliopsida; order Myrtales; family Myrtaceae; genus Eucalyptus; species Eucalyptus microcorys. Next base: position 1,605,960 of record CM024563.1, read on the forward strand.
TATTGAGTGCTTCAGTTTCCCAACGCAGTGGCATATATTCGTGGCTTCCCCAGTATAGAAAGAAGACACATAAATTGAACAATCAACAAAATATTAAGGAGAAAATAAATAAATAAATAAATAAATAAGCAATAGTGCATTGGATAACAGAAACTTGAGTATCTGAAATGGACATCAGCTATTAGGAATAGTAAGCTGCAATTAATAAGCACAGTTTGAAGCCAACCGCATCAAGACTAGAAGCCATCAGGATCAACACCCCAGTACAGGATCTTATATGCGTTTGAGGAACCAAAGTAAAAACGCTGCATCATTGTTACCAGCTTAGCCCGAAAGGTATGAGAACTTAAAGAATACTGACTTCTTCCCATATTGTCATCCAAATAGGGAAAAGCTGAAAAGACTGACCTTTTTGGCCTCCCATTTTGAAGGAGTGAAACATCTCTTTGGTTCTGGGGCATTTGATAGTGGGCGTTTCGCGTCATCCCATTTTAAAGAGTCAACATAATCCTGCATTTTAGAAAGAAAAAAGTCACATGGAAGCCCCTTCAATAAGTAAACCTAGGTTTATATATAGCACAATGATGACAAGTGGCACAAACCGGATATGGATCAAATCCAGCATGCGGTGCTCTTCCTTTGGGCAGTCCACGAATAAGTCTCGTTTCATCTTCTGTCAGCTCTACTACCTCATCATTGTACTCATCATGTATCTTGCGCCTGAATGAAATCAAATTAAAGCAAAAACATATAAACTTCTATCTAAAACCAATTAATCAAAGTGACGAATGAGTTTCCTCGTAGTAGTCCTTCTATGCCTCAGAACCAATAGATGTACGAACAACTTTGCTCTTCTCACTAAGAAGTAGGAAATAAATCACAGTGAAGAAACAAAGAAGGCAATTACCGTGTACCTTGTGCTCTTGTGAGTCACTTTCTTTAGATTCCAAGTCCTCTTCCGACAGCTCATAATCTAAAGAACGGCAAAACATAATAATAATAATAATAATAATAATAATAATAATAATAATAATAATAATAATAATAATAATAATAATAATAATAATAATATCCATTATTACATTTACCGTCGAAGTTGCTAGAAATTGCCAATTCAAAATGTTTAGTATTCTGTTTGATTTTGTAGATGACTAATTGAGCAGTAGAACCTGCCTCCTATGATTATCCAGCACTGTTGATAAGGTATCACTTACTGGAGAATTAATAATTGGTGTGAGATTTTTCTACCATGGTTCCAATTGTCATGTGAATAATGAATAATTTAAAAAATACTTTTTCAATAAATGATTGCATGTATTACTCGAAATATATAGCTAATAAAAAATATTTTCATTACCAATGACGGTTATTATCTAAACATTTTCATATATGATAAAAATGTTTTTCGTTTATTTATTTTTGTAAATGATTTACATGACTATTTTTTAAAAAGTAATTTCTAAGTCATTCGTGCAAGTTAGATCATTAGACTCGCAAAATAAGGTCTAGCTCTTTGGAAACTCGAGATTGACCACCCGAAGCGAAGGCAAAGCGGGAGAGAATCTGTCTGCCAAACGCGGTGGTGTTTTAGGCTTGAAGAATCCTTGTGTGAAGTACTACCGACAAAACACTTCTTTGCGACACCGGCAGTCGCATCCTCATGGTCGATCTTTCCGAGTAATGTCGTCGCGAGTCGTCTATGATTGTGCTCTGAACGTTCATCGTCAAGCAAATCAACGGGCGTGAATATCTTCACTTGCGACACCATCAGTCGCTTATCTTCTGTCGCCTTACTCATCCGACTCGCATAGGTGTTTAGCAGAGCTACTGATACCGCTACGCAATGCGACTCGGTTTCGGCTTGTGTAAGTATTAGCAGCAGCACCTGTATATCTTCCAAAGTGCGTCGTGGAATCGCCATGAACCCCATTGTGACATAATTACAAGCCAATAAGGTCGCAAAATAAACTTTATGTTCCCACACTTCCTCAGGTACTAAAACCCATCGCTATAAACCAAAGAGGAAAATAATACCTATAGGAAAAGGAACCGCAAATCTGAAACAACGGATCCAGCAAGGCTACTAACATAACCCAGATACACCATTCATGATTTATTCTACCCCTTGATCTTCTCCAAAAGCCAGTTCTCCAACTCGGGTGCCTCTAGCGACCTGAGCACAAGCTACCAAGAACTAAAGCCCGAGTTTGGACAGATTCTCCTCCCCGAGTTTGGACCGAAGCTCCTGCCATTTGGAATTCACTTTATCGTAAATCTTAGTAAACTGAGATACCTGAACTCTGCAACCCTCCATCTGCACGATAAAAGTTTCACTATATTCAAAAAGGTACTCGGGAGTGATATCAAGCTATGATTAATGGAAATCAACGGGAGTGATATCAAGCTATGATTAATGGAAATCAACAGCTGCATATTTCTTCACTTCACATTAGGATGTGACTGGGGGGAAACAAATATTTTTGCATAAAGCAGCTCTGTATTGGCTATTTCCAAAATTAGGACTTACTGCTCTCAGCTGCTGCACAGAGCTATCGAGCAACTTTTCAGGACTGCAAATGTCTATTGCATAGCCGTCTGCAACCATTTTTCCATCACGTGGGCGAAAGACTTGATATACGGCAGGCTCCTGTTAGCGCATGAGCAAAACACTTGCTTAAGTGAGAATGAGATAACTACAGTTTAACCTTCAGATCGAGCTGGACCTCAACTTGGAGTATGAAAAGAAAGGCTCACTGCATTACCTGCAAACCAGAGAGTGTTAATTGACTGAGTACTCGCTGAGCGACTTCCTCTACACTACTCCCACTCATATACGCTGTCACCTGTAACAAGAATTTAACACTGATTATAAAGCTGTCATTATGAGACTTGGATAAAGGAGTGATCCCAAGTATGTATCTGCAGTATCTGACCCGAGTACATTCTAAAAGGCTTTGTGCCGCACTTACTGAATTTTCTCATATTATTTCTCCCAAATTTATATTGCAGCAATTTCCTACTTAGCTGTTGAATAAAAAATCATACTTGAAAATGAGATAAGGTACACTGTAGAACACTTATGTCCACAGAGTACTAACCACGTCACATCTGATTGACACTGCTAAAATTAGCTTCAACAGAAAACTTGCCCTAACATAAGTCACCCAGTTAAATTTTGTGTTTTGATGAGTTCCACTGATAAATCTTTTCTATGAAGCTCAGTAACATATTAATGAGTGAAAGGGGGATGGCAACAGCAGATGCAGCTTAATTGTTGTAAATTCTAAAGGAAGTATGACCGGATGCTGGACAGGAAGTTCATCATCATACATATAATAATCTACACACCTTGAACTGGCCAACTGCTTTTAAATGTTCCTCCAATTTTTTAAGAATCTCGTGAGTTGTGCCAAGAGCACCAACCCGATAGAGTAGTGACTTCCCGCTTGCCACAAGAACAGCCTGAAGGATATTCAGCCCTTCAGTAAGAGTAGTTCGAAAAAGACAGAATGAAAAAATATTGCAACCTTGCCAATGCATTCAACACCCACCTGGCTTTGCAACGCTATCCCACCAGCAATTTCTCTCAATTTGTTTGCCCGTAGTGTTTCCCCAGTACTTACAAGGTCCAAAACAACATGAGCAGTACCCATCTGGATTTCCGAAGAAAGTAAAAAAAAAGTCAATTAAAGATCATGCAGACACGGCATCAATACTATAATGCCAATACCATCAATTTGCGTCGGTTTAATTAAATATGCCATTGCAGATCGGGTGCCACATGCCAAAATATAATGGCAGTCATAAATATATTTCTATTCACCTAAATTGCAGCTTCTAAACAAGTACATGAATTGAACTACAGTTGATATGCTTATGAAGTTGCTTTCCTAATGGCTTAATCTGTGGAAGTATAAATGTACTTCAAATTTTTTTTAACAAGATGAAGCAAATGTCTGTAGAATTATTTTCTTCCAAGGGATAGAATTTTTAATCATTCAAATGAGAGAAAATCCTGTAATTCATGCATTGATCACATCAACAAATCATATCACAAAGTGAATGGCCCACAAGATCTACAGACAAGGACAGATAGATCCAACCATTGCATCATCGAAGGAAACTTCAAACTTTTTTAAAAGGATCCTGTGGCTAAAACTACGGTGGCTTGATGTAGTCTCAAATATACATTCTCCAGGACATGGATTGTACATACATTGCTTCATAATGTGGATAGGAAAAGGTCTCCATAAGCACAATGTACCAACATTTAGAATACGAAAATTAGTGGGATGTACACTAGTCCGTCCTTCCCTTCACTGCATCTACCCGACAAGCAAGAGATGGTAGTTTCCAATACCTTATTTTCCTCGTTTCCCCTCTTCAGTAGGAAAAATATCTCTGCCTTTCTTGTTTAATGAATCATGTAACTAGATTCCCCGCAACACCGAGCAACAATATTTGTATTCACCAATCTGCACTTTCAGTACAGATCTTCTAACCGTCTAGGTGGAAAAAGAGAAGGCACTCGAATTGAGAGCCATAAGACTCCTGATGCATTTCATCATCTTTTGTTTTTTTTTTTTTAAAAATTGGAAGGGTCTGAACCTTTTTTGAACGGGAAAATGAAATGGTTTACACTTCTAGATTCTAAATTCTAGTTCAGCACACAAGATTGATCCCTCCTTGACATAACTCTACCAGAATATGGGTTCCCCGACCCCTTCTCTTGAATCTTTTAAGAGAGCTTCCACGGTCATATAAACTCCAGTATTAGTTTAAACACAACATGCGCTTAGTGAAAAAATTCATCATGGCAATCACTAAACATCTGCCGATACAGGTAACAAGTTGGTAAGCTAGAAAGATATGAAATAACTGAAAGAAATTAGCAAATTTACCTTGGGTGCTGCCTCCACTGCTCCTTTAGGAGTTGAAAATATCACATGCTTCAGTCCATTTTCTTTCATAAACTTCTGCCCCAGCTATAAAGACACAAGAAAGAAACTTCAACTTAAGCAGTAAATAAAGGGCAATCACTCTGGCACCCCATAAGGAAATTTGCTATTGAAGGTGGAAAGTTGGCACAATAAACAATGACATTTCAGATCTGAAAATGCAGAAATACGTTGGGTAAAGAAGTAGCAACTATGAGTGGTTCCTTGTCATTCCATTTGGGCATTTGTGATAGCTCCGTCACCGAATTGATCTTCTTAAAGTCCTCATCTTCTTCAGGAATCTAATAGAAGATCAAAAGAACATATCAAAATAGCAATGAACCAATTGGAAAAAATTCCATCGGTATATCAAAAATTTGACAGCATGAACTTTCTTACTTCGAGAGACAAGCGGCAATGTCCATAACCAAGAGCATCGTGAACAATAATAAGATCTTCTTTACCCTGAGAAAGTAGCACAAGCTCTTTTAAAATGGTCTACTATATCAAGTTCGTGTTGCAAAATCAACATTCTACGATATTATGAAGTTGAAAAGCTTGATGAAAAAAAAAATAATAAATAAATAAATAAATAAAACTGCAAAAAGTTCAGAAAAAGCTCTGATGTATGAAGTTGAAACAATCGGGTAATTTTTATCTGTCCAGCATTCCTCACATGGTGACCACTCAATCATCATTCCACGATTTCTAAGTCATAGTTTTCCATCCACACATCCTAACAAACACAAAAAATATGAACACTCTAACCACCTAAACTATCTAAAGACGTCAGAAGTACATACTGAAACTTGACATTATCCAGTAATTCTGAATCCAAGCCATTCTTCTAAATTGTTTCCATGGAAAGGAATAAACAACCCAAGTAGATTCATACAACAAGCACTGCAAACTCAAGCAAGCTATTTGGATGAATTGGAAACATCTCTTTTCCATTTCTATTTACCCAGTGACTCGGCACAACCTAACGATACATCCAATACCAATGATCTGTGCCTAGATATGTGATTTGCAACTACTATTGTCATCCATTCAGATAAGACCTGTGATCCAACTTCTCTGCTGCATATTTGACACACAGGAAGTACCCTGTCATCTACTAAAGACTAATCTGCACAATTGCAGGTTATCTATATGCCAAGTCAATCTTTCCTCTTCTAAGGAAAACATTCTGATTATAAAACAAGCAGCGGAAGGATGACATACTATTGAGGCTACAACTGAACTTTGACAAAGTCCCCTCACCTCTTTTTCACGTATCAAGGATGGCCCCCCACTTCTAAAGACAATGGGAAAACTAGGATCTTCTGTCATATGCTCAAAGGGACTCTCTAAGTTGGAGTATTCAGTCAAATATTCCCCAATCAACTTTGTTAACAGTAGTCAATGTGTAATCAGCACGAAGCATTTTCAGTTTGCAGTGGGGCATCTAGTGTGACTTTAGTTTTAGCTTTTTGGCCGTAGCTGTTGCCCTTAGCATTTCAAGTTTAAATATTGTTTGATACCAAACAAACCTAGTCTTGATAAACATGTGGACATTAACATTTCAAATCGAAATGAATTATTCATACTTTTTTGGTTTGAGCATAAAAGCTTATTCCAATATTTTTGGTTTTAGAGGGAAAGCAAATACAACATTTTGTTTGATAAAGCGCTCTCGATATTCCAATTCATCCAAAGCAGGGGAAAACTGTGCAATAAATTGTTTTCACAGCTTCAGAGTATAAATCTTCGAATGCAGACGCACTAACAAAGAATGATGAGTAAAAGATCCAACCAATGATCAAATATGCCGCATATAGCATCTTCTGCTTACCTGTCCATATTCACTAACTGTGTCTAAACCCACTATTCCCATGTCTAGATCTCCAGACAACAATTGTTTTACAATGTCCTCTGTGTTTAGAAAGTAGACTTCCAAATTAGGGATCTGCAAAATAAGTTAGCCACCAAATCAATTAAGAACAGTATGCAGTATATAGAACTAACACCTGAAATACCAAATATGTACAGTAAAAATACATATATATATATTGAACAGTGCCGTGGAGATTTTCTTAGTTACTTTAATTACTTTTTCGTGGAGAGTTTTCTATGTTATGTGAGCGAGAGTGAATCTATCTAAGAATAGAGAAGTGCTTGTCAAGCTCATCACCACAGAAGTACTCTAAGACACAGACCTTTTCAACCACAGCCTTTGAGCGACTAGAGTGGGTCATTTCTTCTTCTTGCGTCTTGCAAAGATGGTGTCAGCATTATGCTTTGGGTTCAAAACATCCGCACTTTGTGAAAATTACACTGTATCTTAATTAATACATAGACTGCTATTTTACATTGATTTTGTGAAGGGTTAGTACTCCTTGGTTCCCTGTCCACATATCTCAGATATGATGAATGTAGAATCTCTCTTGCTAACCTATCTCTAATAGTTCTCAAAATCAAAATTGAGGTCGAAGTGAATTACAATCAGCGAACTCAAAATGTCCTACCACCATGTCTATACCAAAATAGGGCACAGATGTTCATGAAATTTCCATACCTGTGGAATTTGTGCAAAATATTGTCGAGGATTATCCCGCTGGACTGACAATTCACAATCCTTCAGGATCAAAGTTGAAGAGAGTTATCATGCAGATAAAAAACAAACCAGAAGTATCCTAGAGCGGCATGCCGGAGATTTAAGACATTCATCGTCAAATTCAAATCTGATAACACCATGCATAGCACGTCCATATTCACTCAGCTTTCCATACACTTCACATTTGAAACCAATTCCTCAGCAACCAAAACCACAATGCAAGTCATGAAAAGCGAGCAACACCTTGAGGAGGCGGAGAGTGTCATCACGCAGGCGCCCTTTGCTCGGCAAACCAAGCCGGATCCCTCTCCGCTCGCCATCTGATCTGCCATTGGAGTCTGTGACTGAGCCGCAGACGATCCTCAGGGGCGTGGAGACACTAGAAGGCGTGTCTGAGGATGGTGAGAGGAGCTGCTGTAAACCAGGGGATGGCAAGACCAGCGGCTTCGACGAGGACGCCACTGGGACAGTGAGTGAAGCTCCGGGAGCTTGCAGCTTCAGAGAGAATGATGGGGAGAGAGAGTGAAAAAGAGTGGGAGTTTGCGTGCATAGAAGCTGAGAAATATCGCTTTTGTCTGGCAACAGCATTACAATATGAACAAGTACATCATAGCAGAACAGACAGAACAAAGACCTTCTCTGTTTCACAATGGAAGGGCGAGAAATGACACGTTACGAGTTCTAACCATAACTCTAGTATCACATTCTACTGACTTCCCATAAGGTGTTTCTCCTTCAGAATTTTCTTTCCTCCCATCTATTCCGGAATTCTACTCGAGCTCCAAAGGTGAAATCGGCTCACAGTTTCGTCAAAGCAGTCCTTCTATACCTCAGAACCAATACTAAAAACATGAACGAGTTTGCTCTTTCGCTGAAGAGCAGGAAATGAATAACAGTGAGGAAACAAAGAAGGCAATTAGCACGTACCTCGTGCTCCCGCGAGTCCCTTTCTCCGGATCCCAACTCCTCCACCGACTTATTTACATCTTCAGATTCATCCTATAATCACGACACCAAGAAAACGTGATCAAGCCTCAATCTCAAGACGCTAATCGAAAGCAAAACCAAAGGTTGGAAAAAACAGCAAAGAAAAAGACCTCGTAATCGAGATCTGAGGCATGGGCGGAGCAAATGAAATTTCCGCCGCGGGAACCCCCGCCGACCGGAGCTTCTTTATCGCTCCAGCGCTTCACGGCTTGAGCCTTCTCATCCTCCCCCTTCTCATTCTCATTCTCCTTCTCCTTCCCATTCTCTTCCTTATCGGCCGCTCCCATCACTGCTTCCTGAGAAGAAACGACGCAGACTTGGGTGGACGAACCGAAAGGAAGAAATCGCCGCCGCCGCCGCCGACTGAGCGGGCTTAGCGATAAGGTTTTAAGGCAGAGGTGGAACAAGAAAAACGTGGTGCGTACGATTTTGCATTGGCATTTAAAGACGGAAAGAAAAGGGGAAAAAAACATAAAACATAAAAAGAAAAAAAAAGTAAAAGGAGCAAAGCTCAAAAATTACATTGTCATCTGCTAAAAAAAAATGATCCACTCCGATCCCCCAATCACAGCGAACCACTCGGGGGCCTACCTAATGTAAGATTATTACATGCATTACTGGACTGAAGGAAAAATGCATGAATTTATATTGGACAAAAATATCCTCTTTTCAAATGACTCAAAAAAATGCATGAATTTTCATAGCAACAAAAGATGCATATTATTAAGTGTTCAAACCATGCCAATCGGAAGTTTGCTCAAAATAGGGATAATAGAATGAAGGGATAAATAACACAAACGATCTCTAAACTTTTACACAATATACAATATAATCCCTAAATTTTACCTCAACGTGTAATGTGGTACTTAAAATTTTAATTTGTTCAGTATAGTCTTAGAACTAATTTAATTCCTAAATTATATGAGTTGTTCAATATTGTCTCCCGGAGACTAAATTGAACATGTATCAAAAGTCCAAGAATTACATCGAACAATTTAAAAGTTCATAGACTATATCGAATAAATTAAAAGGTTATGAACCACAATACATTTTAGGTCAATATTTAGAGATCATTTGTATCATTTCCTCTAAAATAAATAATCCTTGAAATATGGTTCATTGTGTAATATTGTCCCTAAAATTTCAATTTGTTATATGTAAGGTAATATTTAAAAATTCAATGCTCATATTAAACAAATGAAATGTTTATGGATCACATTGCACATTGAACCAAATAGAAATCATTTGTGTCATTTTCCCTTTGGAATCTAGTTTTTTATGTGATATTCAGGCTACTCATTTTTTATTTTTTCTATTTTCCGATAGAAGCATAACATGCCTTGACTCAAAAAACTTAAAAGCAGCGACGCCGTCAACTCACTCTGCTGACGCGTCTGTTTGTGACATGTCAGCACCGTTGGCCATGTCAGATCTCACATCAGCTTGAATGAACGGAAAATTCGAACGCAGTTATTTTTTTCTCTTGAATTGAAGTCGATATATTTTTCGAGAGAAATGAATATTTTTTCATTCTGGACGAGCATAAGGCCTATTGCTACCTGGGAAAAGCCGGCGTGCGCCGCATGGACTTCTTCTGGAGAACAGTGGACAATTGACACTGACGAGGGTGTCCCCACGTTACATGGGATCGACATTTGACAACCCGCTAATCGCAACTATTAATCACATAATTAGCAAAATACATGTAATCACAGGAAGGGGAAGAGAATAGGTAAGTGTATATTAAATTCAATTCAGTTCTCAGATAAATACGTATAATAAATATCTCGTGAATCATCAAATTAATTTTTAAAGTCTTTTTAAGTTTTCTCATAAACTACGACAGTCAATTTCCTCAATGGCACCCCACATCACTCGTCGTTCTTCTTCATCTCTCCCTCCACAATACCCATCTCTCGCTTGTGCCGCGACGCATAATGATCGTGTAGCTACATTGAGCAGAAAAATTACCGACTACGGGCTTAGCTCGTCAGGGTCACAAATTAAGTTAACTCGAGATAGAGCGACCGAAGCAAAAGGCAAAGCGGGAGCCGACAGAGAATTTGTCTGCCAAATGTGGTGGTGTTTCATGCTTGAAGAATCCTTATGTAAAGAAATACGGAGAAAACACTTCTTTGCCGACACCGTGCAGTCGAATCCTCACTGTCGATCTTTCCTAGGAATGCCGTTGCCAGATGTATGATTTTGCTCTTAACATCATTTCCATAGTAAAGGCCACCATCAAGCAAAATTGATGGGTGTGAAAATATCTTCATTTGCGACACCATCGGTCGCTCATCTTCTGTCGTCTGTGCAATTCAATCATCAAAATTTTCCTCGTGTAACAGGCAGCTAAGTCACCTAACTTATCCGACTCGTGCAGGTATTAGCAACGCTACCAATACTGCTAAACGATGCACCTCGGTTTCAACTTGGGTAGTAATTAGCAGCACCTGTATATCTTCTAAAGTGCGTCGTGGAATTGCCATCGAACCCAATTGTCATCAATGATTTAATCACTTACAAATAATGTCGCAAAATAAACCATGGGATGTTCCACACTTGGATTCTAAAACCGATTGCTATAAACCAATCAAAGAGGAAAAATAAATACCTAGAGGAAAAGGAACCGCAATTCTAAAAGAACAGATGCCGCATAGCCACACTAAGATACAACATTCTTGATAAATTTTACCCCCTCCTCTACTCCAAAAGGAGACTCTCCAATTCGGGCACCTCTAGTCGAGCTGAGCACTGGCTTCCGAGAACTAGAGCCCGAGTTTGGACAGAAGCTGCTGCCATCTGGGAGTCTCTTCATGGTAAATGTTAGTCAACTTAGATATTATGACTCTGCTACTCCCAATCTGCACGATAAAAGTTCCGATATATTCAAAAAGGCACTCAGGAGTGTTATCAAGTTATGACTAACGAAAATCAACAGCTGCAAGTATCTTCACTTCATATTAGGATGTGAAAAGGGGGAAACAAGAATCTTTGCATAAAGCAGCTGCGAATTCGCTATTTCCAATATTAGGACTTACTGCTTTCAACTCCTGCACAGAGCTATGGAGCGCCTTTTCAGGAACACAAATGTCTATTGCATAGCAGTCCCTAACCATTTTTCCGTCATGTTGGCGAAAGACTTGACATACGGCGGGATTCTGTCAGTGCAAGAGCAAAGACTTGCTTAAGTGAGGATGAGATAACTACAGTTTAACCTTAAAATCGGGCTGGGGCTCAACTTGCAGTATGAAAAATAAGGCTCACTGCATTACCTGCAAACCAGAGAGTGTTGGTTGACTAAACAATCGCTCGGCAACTTCCTCTACACTACTCCCACTCACATATGCTGTTACCTGCAACAAGAATTAACACCGATTATAAAGCTGTCATTATGAGACTTGGATAAAGGAGTGATCACAAGTATGTATCTGCACTATCTGACTCAAGTACACTCTAAAAAGCTTGTATCGCACTTGCTTTATTTTCTATATTATATCTCCCAAATTTTTATTGCAGTCCCCGCTTCGTTGTCGAATAAGAAATCATACTTGACAATGAGATACATTATGCTTATGTCACAGAGTACCAACCGCGTCATATCCAATTGACGCTGCTAAATTCGCTTCAACAGAAAACTTGCACAACCATAAGTCACCCATTTAAAATTTATTTTTTGATGAGTTACACTGATATATCTTTTTTACACAGCTCAGGAACATAGTAATGAGTGAAAGGGGGATGGCAACAGCGGGTGCAGCATAATAGTAGTAAACTCTAACGGGAAGTATGTTCGGATGCTGGACAGGAAGTTCATCAACATATATACAATAATCTACACACCGTGAACTGGCCAACTGCTTTAAGATGTGCCTCCAATCTTTCAAGAATCTCGTGCGTTGCGCCAAGAACACCTTCCCGTTGGATTAGTGACTTCCTGCTTGCCACAAGAACAGCCTGAAGGATATTCAGCCCTAGTTAAGAGAAGTTCGAAAAAAACAGAATGAAGAAACGATCATATGGCGAGCTTGCCAATGCAAACATGTTACCCACCTGACTTTCCAACACTGTCCCACCTTCAATTTCTTTCAAGTTATTTTCCCTTAATTTTGTCCCACTACTTACAAGGTCCAAAATAACATCAGCAGTCCCCATCTGGATTACCGAAAGAAAAGAAAAGAAGTCAATTGTAGATCATGAGGACACAGCATGGATACTATCTTGCTAATGCCATCAATTAGCATCAGTTTAATTAAATCCTTGACCTCCCCTCATGGAGATGCCATTGCAGATACAAGGGTGCCACATGCCAAGATATAATGGCATTCATACATATATTTCTATTCACCTAATTTGGAGCTTCTAAACAAATACATGAATTGAACTAAAGTTGATATGCTCATGAGGTTGCTTTCCTAATGGCTTAATCTGTGGGGGTATAAACGTACTTCAAATTCTTTTTAACAAAGGATGAAGCAAATGTCTGTAGAATTATTTCCTTCCAAGGGATAATATTTTAAATCATTCAAACGAGAAAAAAACCTGTAATTCATGCATTGATCACATCAACGGATTATATCACAAAGGACAGATAGATCCAACCATAGCATCATCGAAGGAAACATCAAAAGATTCAAGTGCTTTTTCAAAAGAATCCTGCTGCTAAAACTATGGTGGCTTGATGTAGTCTCCAGGACATCGAATGTACATATATTGCCTCATAATGTGGATATGAAAAGGTCTCCATAAGCACAATGTACCAACATTTAGAATACGAAAATTAGTGGGATGTACACTAGCCCGTCCTTCCTTTCACTGTATCTACCCGTCAACAGAGAGATGGTAGTTTCCACTACCTTATTTTCCTTGTTTCCCCTCTTCAGTAGGAAATATCTCTCTGCCTTTCTTGTTTAATGAAGATTCTCATGTAATAGATTCCCAAACAACATTTTTAATCTCCTAAATGGGGCGCATTTAGAAGTGACATAAAGGGCTGTGCTCCATAGACCAACCTAGAAAATTAGTGGGAATCAATAATTTGCCGACAATGTAAAAAATGTGGTAAAGAATAGACCCCTGAAGCAACATGAAAAGAATAACACAACCCCGCCACACTGAGCAAAAATGTTTGTATTCACTTTCAGTACGTATCTTCTAACCGTCTAGGTGGAAAATGTGAAGGGACTCAAATTGAGAGCCATAAGACTCTCAAGGCATTTCATCGCCGTTCATTTTTCAAAACAAAATTTGAAAGGGTTTGAACCTTTTTCGAACAGGAAAATGCAATGGTTTACACTTCTAGATTCTAAATTCTAGTTCAGCACACAAGATGGATCCCTCCTTGACATAACTCTACCAGAATATGGGTTCCCGACCCCTTCTCTTGAATCTTCTAAGAGAGCTTCCACGGTCATATAAACTCCAGTATTAGTTTAAACACAACATGCGCTTAGTGAAAAAATTCATCATGGCAATCACTAAACATCTGCCAATACAGGTAACAAGTTGGTAAGCTAGAAAGATATGAAATAAGTGAAAGAAATTGGTAAATTTACCTTGGGTGCTGCCTCCACTGCTCCTTTACGAACTAAAAACCTCACATGCTTCAGTCCATTTTCTTTCATAAACTTCTGCCCCAGCTATAAAGACACAAGAAAGAAACTTCAACTTAAGCAGTAAATAAAGGGCAATCACTCTGGCACCCCATAAGGAAATTTGCTATTGAAGGTGGAAAGTTGGCACAATAAACAACGGCATTTAAGATCTGAAAATGCAGAAATACATTGGGGAAAGAAGTAGCAACTCTGAGTGGTTCCTTTTCATTCCATTTGGGCATTTGTGATAGCTCCGTCACCGAATTGATCTTCTCAAAGTCCTTATCTTCTTCGGGAATCTAATAGAAGATCAAAAGAACATATCAAAATAGCAATGACCCAATTGGAAAAAATTCCATCGGTATATCAAAAATTTGAGAGCATAAACTTTCTTACTTGGAGAGACAAGCGGCAATGCCCATAACCAAGAGCATCGTGAACAATAATAAGATCTTCTTTACCCTGAAAAAGGAGCATAAGCTCTTTTAAAATGGTCAACTATATCAACTTATGTTGCGAAATCAACATTCTACGACATCATGAAGTTGAAAAGCTTGGTAAAAATATATTTTATATATATATATATATATATATTGTTAGAAGTAAGAAGGGTAAATGAGTCTTTACCACTTTTAGGGTTTATTTTGATGTATATATATTAAACTTTATTGAATAATACGAAACATGTTTTTCTCACATGGTATCAGAGTGTAGAGCTTAACCCTATACGACGGAGCAACCACTCACCGCCGTCAACTCATCGGAATAGGGTTTCTCTCGCTTCTTCATGCGGCCCGCTCACGCGGCTCACTCGCGCTGCTCGCGCAGCTCACTCGCACTGCCCGCACGGCTTGATCGCGCTGCTCACGCTGCGCGCTCGCACTCGCGCCGCTTGCTCACGCGACTTGATCGCACTCATGCGACTTGCTCGTGCTCGTGCGAGGTCACGGAGCTCCTGTGGAAGCGGATGGTGGAGGATCCATCCAAGGCGGGGAAGTTGGAGAACTGCATCGCTGTGTGTGTCGTCTTGGGAAGCATGTTGGGACACCAATGAAGGTGTCAGTGGCGCTTGGGCTGTTAGTGTCGGAACTTAGACAAGAGTCGTGGAAGGGCAAGATAATCACATTCAGCCAGTGCCCTCGTCTTCACGCGATACAAGGATAAGGCTTGCTCTCCAAGACCGAATTCATCAGAGAGTAGTAATACTCGTTGGGATGATTTTGTGGGTGATGATTTTGTGGGTTAGAATTCTCTTTTAAGTTGCTGATTTGGCTGATTAATTTATTTGAGACTTGTGATGAAGCAAGTTGCTGCTTGGGTATAGTGCAGTTATTTATTTGGTGATTTGATAGTTATGTGGTAGCTTCTGTCATTTTATATGGTAGCGGTAATATTGGGTTATTGAATTATTGAGGCTGAGTTGTTTGACGGAAGCCAAGGTCGGAGTTTGCTTATTTTTATTTGAAAAATGGGCGATCACTCGAAGAGTACAATTGAAGTAAATCCTGAGAAGAATAATACTGAGATGACTGAGGTAATTTCCTCTTCGTCTAATCGAACTACTGATAAGAAGTTCGCAGGTAGTGCTAACTTCCACCAATGAAAGAAAATCGTGAAGCTTACTTTGACAGGTAGGAATCAACATAGACACTTAACTGAGTTTAAGCCCAGAAATGATGTAACTTGGGATGGTGTTGATGCACGTATTCTTGGTCAAATGCTGAATTCTATGGAGAGTAATGTAGTTGATATGGTAACTCATATTGATACAGTCAAAAAACTATGGGAGTATTTGAATGTGCTGTATTCTGACCAAGATAATTTGTCACGGATTTATGAACTATCGCAGGAGTTTTATCGATTTGAAAGGAAGGGACGCTCTATTACCCAGTGCTTTGCAGACTTTAAGAGATTGTATGAGGAGTTAAATGCCGTTCTCCCTATTTCAGCTGATGTTCAACAAATGCAACGTCAAAGGGAACAATTGGCTGTAATGGGATTCCTAGGATGTCTTGGTTCTGAATATGAAAATGTTAGGTCTCAGATTCTTGGAGGAGAGAATATAGCGTCACTCACAGATACATTTGCTCGAGTTCTTCGAGTATCTCGTGAGTCTTCTCAGGATATTACATCTATGGTGGGGAGTTCAGCTCTTGTGTCCCAGACCCGAGCTGGTAGTGGTAATAGGAGTGATGGAGGAAATCGTAGTGGATATAGTGGGCGTGGTGTCCGAGGAGGAGGCCGAGGCATAGGAATAGGGAGAGGTCAAGGTAATCGGCATCCTTATAGACAATTCCACATATCTACTGATAATTCGGGGATTACACGAGTTTGTCATTACTATGACAAACCTAGTCACATTAAAAAATTTTGCTATAAGCTACATGGAAGACCAGGGCAGCATCACTAGTTCGCTAATACAATGTCTAATATTAACTCTACTCCACAGTCATCTGAAGACAAGGTAGTAGTTATGACTGGTAAGGAATATGCTAGGTACAAACAATCTCAAATCTCACAGCCTGTTTCTTCCACTGCTACTTTGGCACAAACAGGTAATGCTACTGCATGCCTTTTGGCTACTTCTTGTCCTTGGATCATTAATTCAGGGGCTTCTGCTCACATGTCAGGTCTTTCAGGTATATTTTCCTCTTTTTCTCCGTCTTCATTCATAGTTACTCTAGTCAATGGGTCACCTACACATGTTAAGGGAATTGGCACAGTTAACCCAACTCCTTCATTGCCACTATCCTCAGTGCTTTATCTTCCACAATTTCCATTTAATCTTATGTTTGTTAGTAAGTTAACCAAAAACTTTCAGTGTTTAGCAACTTTTTATCTCGATTCTTGTATTTTCCAGGATCTGGTTACGAAGAAGACGATTGGTAGAGGACGTGAGGAAGGGGGACTGTATGTACTTGAAGATGCTTCTTCAGTTGCTTGCACAAGTGTTGCGTCTCCACATCAAATCCATTGTCGTCTTGGTCATCTTTCTCTACGTAGTCTTCAAAAGTTGGATTCTAGTTTTCAATCCCTTTCTAGTCTAGAGTGTGAGTCGTGCCAGCTTGGCAAATTACATCGTGTTAGTTACACACCTCGAGTCATTAAACGATCAGCATCTCCTTTTTTATTAGTTTATTCAAATATTTGGGGTCCATGTCATGTGGTTTCTAATTCAGGTTTCAGATATTTTGTTACTTTTGTCGATGACTATTCCAAAGTTACTTGGTTATATTTAATGAAAGATCGTTCAGAATTATTCTTTATTTTTCGTGCATTTATATTTGAAATTTATACTCAATTTGGCATGCATGTTAAAGTTCTACGTTCTGATAATGCTAAGGAGTACTTTTTCACATCTTTTTTTGATTTTATGACTCAACATGGTATGATCCATGAATCTTCCTGTCCTGATACTCCACAATAGAATGGTTTGCTGAACGAAAGAATAGGCATTTATTGGAAGTTACTAGATCCATGTTATTTGAGATAAAGGTACCAAACTGATGCTGTTCTAACTGCATGTTATCTCATTAATCGCATGCCTTCTTCTATTCTGCAAGGTAGTATTCCTTTTTCCACCTTGTTTCCTAGTGAACCACTGTTTGTCCTACCACCCCGTATCTTTGGTTGTGTCTGTTTTGTTCGTGATCATCGACCTTGAGTATGAAAATTTGATCCCAAGGCACTCAAGTGTATGTTTATGGGTTATTCCTGCACTCAAAAGGGATATCGTTGTTATTCTCCATTACTGAGAAAATATTTTGTAACAGCTGATGTTTCATTTTTTGAATCCATTCCTTATCATAATGTTCCACTTGATGAGTCTGAATTGGATGAAGACTTGTATGTGACCACCATTCGGTCTACTATTCCAAATGGATCACCAGTATTTACAGAGAAATCACCTCCTCTCCAGGTTTATACTCGACGTCCTCGTGTTGCTACTACTGCTCCCCCTGCTCCTCTTGTCACTACTACGTCGTCTTCTGCTCCAGATCCGCCATTAGCTGACCCTCCTCTTGTATATGATCTTGATCTTCCTATTGCTCATCGCAAAGGTACACGTACTTGTACTCAACATTCTATTGCAAATTTTATTTTTCACTCTTCTATGTCTCCTACTTTTCGAGCCTTTTTAACTACTGTTGAACAATATTCTATCCCCAAATTTGTCGCCGAGGCATTACAAAGTTCTGGCTGGAGGACAGTAATAGAAGAAAAATTAAAGGCTCTCGAGATTAATCAAACTTGGGACTTAGTACCACTTCCTCTAGGCAAAACTGCTATTGGTTGTCGATGGGTGTATGCTGTAAAAGTCAACCCCGATGGTTCTCTTGCTCGTTTAAAAGCAAGACTTGTTGCCAAAGGGTATGCTCAGGTGTATGGGGTTGACTATCTAGAAACATTTTCTCCTGTTGCCAAACTTCTGTTCGTATTTTGATCTCTCTTGCTGCAACGTATAACTGGCATTTATTTCAGCTTGATGTTAAGAATGCTTTCTTGCATGGCACTCTTCATGAGAAAGTTTATATGGAGCAACCTCCGGGGTTTATTGCTCAGGGGGAGTCTATATTAGTTTGCAAATTAAAAAAATCTTTATATAGTTTAAAACAATCTCCACGGGCATGGTTTGGAAGATTTTCGAGATTGTACTTGTCTTTTGGGCTATCAAGATGTGGAAATAATCATTCTTTCTTTTATAAACAATCGGGGGAGGCAAACTATTCTTGATTGTGTATGTTGATGATATTATCATCACGGGAGATGACTTGATTTGTATAGGCGAGCTAAAAACCTATCTTCAACAACAGTTTCAAACTAAGGACTTGGGAAAATTGAAATATTTTCTAGGAATCAAAGTGGCGCAATCACAGAAAGGTATTGTTCTGTCACAGCGAAAATATGTTTTGGATTTGCTCACTGAGACAGGTATGTTAGGATCAAAGCCTCTTGATTCATCCATGAAACAAGAGGTTAAATTAGTTGCTAATGGAAGAGAAATTCTTAATAATCCCGAGAGATATAGAAGACTGGTAGGTAAGCTGAATTATCTTACGGTTACTCGACCGGACATTACTTTTCCCGTCGGTGTAGTAAGCCGTTTTTGTCTTCCCCCCGTACATCTCACTGGGATGCGGTTGTTCGGATATTGAGGTATTTGAAGAAAGCTCCGAGAAAAGGAATTATCTACCAAAACCATAGTCATATCATGGTTGAAGGTTTTTCTAGTTTTGATTAGGCTAGGTCTCCAGCTGATAGAAGATCAACTTCTGGGTATTGTACCTTAGTTGGAAGAAATCTGGTATCATGGAAAAGTAAGAAACAAAGTATTGTTGCCCGCTCCAGTGCTGAGTTAGAATATAGAGCTATAGCACAAGTAACATGTGAATTAGTGTGGATTCGACAGTTATTGACTGAATTAGGCTTTAAAGATTTAGTACCCATGACTATGGTGCGATAATAAAGCTACAGTGCATATAGCTTCCAACCCCGTGTTTCATGAGAGAACAGAACACATTAAGGTTGATTGTTATTTTATCCAAAAGAAGTTGCAAAGTAGAGTAATTCTTCCCAGTCATGTTCGAACCAACGAACAACTTGCAAACATCTTCACTAAATCCTTGGGTAATGGGAGGATAGAACATATTTGTAACAAGTTGGGCATGATTAATATTTATGCTCCAGCTTGAGGGGGAGTGTTAAAAGTAAGAAGGGTAAATGAGTCTTTACCACTTTTAGGGTTTATTTTGATGTATATATATTGAACTTTATTGAATAATACGAAACGTGTTTTCCTCACATATATAAAACAATAATAATTAAAAAAAAAAACTGCAAAAAGTTCAGAAAAAGCTCTGATGTATGAAGTTGAAACAATCAGGTAATTTTTATCTCTGTCCAGCATTCCTCACATGGTGACCACTCAATCATCATTCCACGATTTCTAAGTCATAGTTTTCCATCCACGCATCCTAACAAACACAAAAAATATGAACACTCCAACCACCTAAACTATCTAAAGATGTCAGAAGTACATACCGAAACTCGACATTATCCAGTAATTCTGAATCCAAGCCATTCTTCTAAATTGTTTCCATGGAAAGGAGTAAACAACCCAAGTAGATTCATACAACAAGCACTGCAAACTCAAGCAAGGTAATATGTGATCCCCAACTACTATTGTCATCCAGTCAGATGAGACCTGTGATCCAATTCCTCTGCAGATTTGACACACAGGAAGTACCCTGTCATCTACTAAAGACTAATCTGCACAATTGCAGGTTATCTATATGCCAAGTCAATCTTTCCTCTTCTAAGGAAAACATTCTGATTATCAAACAAACAGCAGAAGGATGACATACTATTGAGGCCACAACTGAACTTTGACAAAGTCCCCTCACCTCTTTTTCACAAATCAAGGATGGCCCCCACTTCTAAAGACAACAGGAAAACTAGGATCTTCTGTCAAATGCTCAAAGGGACTCTCTAAGTTGGAGTATTCAGACAACTATTCCCCAATCAACTTTGTTAATAGTAGTCAATGTGTAATCAGCACGAAGCATTTTCAGCTTGCAGTGGGGCATCTAGTGTGACTTTAGTTTTAGCTTTTTGGCCATAGCTATTGCCTTAGCATTTCAAGTTTAACTATTGTTTGATACCAAACACACCTAGTCTTGATAAACATGTGGACATTAACATTTCAAATCGAAATGAATTATTCATACTTTTTTGGTTCTAGCATAAAAGCTTATTCCAATATTTTTGGTTTTAGAGGGAAAGCAAATACAACATTTTGTTTGATAAAGCGCTCTCGATATTCCAATTCATCCTAAGCAGGGGAAAACCGTGCAATATATTGTTGTCACAGCCTCAAGAGTACAAATCTTCAAATGCAGATGAAACACTAACGGAGAATGACGAGTAAAAGATCAAACCAATGATCAAATATACTGCATATAATATCTTCTGCTTACCTGTCCATATTCACTAACTGTGTCTAAACCCACTATTCCAATGTCTAGACGTCCAGACAACAATTGTTCTCCAATGTCCTCTGTGTTTTGAAAGCAGACTTCCAAATTAGGGAGCTGCAAAATAAGTTAGCCACCAAATCAATTAAGAACAGTATGCAGTATATAGAACTAACACCTGAAATACCAAATATGTACAGTAAAATATATATATATATATATTAAACAGTGCCATGGAGATTTTCTTAGTTACTTTAGTTACTTTTTCATGGGGAGTTTTCTCTGTTATGTGAGCAAGAGCGAATCTATCAAAGAATAGAGAAGCGCTTGTCTAGCTCATCACCACGGAAGTACTCTAAGACACAGACCTTTTCAACCACAGCATTTGAGCGACTAGAGTGGGTCATTTCTTCTTCTTGCGTCTTGCAAAGATGGTGTCAGCATTATGCTTTGGGTTCAAAACATCTGCACTTTGTGAAAATTACACTGTATCTTAATTAATACATAGACCGCTAATTTAAATTGATTTTGTGAAGGGTTAGTACTCCTTGGTTCCCTGTCCACATCTCAGATATGATGACTGTAGAATCTCTCTTGCTAACCTATCTCTAATAGTTCTCAAAATCAAAACTGAGGTCGAAGTGAATTACAATCAGCGAACTCAAAATGTCCTACCACCATCTCTATACCAAAATAAGGCACCAATGTTCATGAAATTTCCATACCTGTGGAATTAGTGCAATATATGGTCGAGAATTATCCCACTGGACCGACAATCCGCAATCCTTCAGGAACGAAGTTGAAGAGAGTTATTATGCAGATAAAAAACAAACCAGGAGTATCCTAGAGCGGCATGCCAGAGATTTAAGACATTCATCGTCAAATTCAAATGCGATAACACCATGCATAGCACGTCCATATTCACTCAGTTTTCTGTACACTTCACATTTGAAACCAATTCCTCAGCAACCAAAACCGCAATGCGAGTCGTGAAGAGTTAGCAACACCTTGAGGAGGCGGAGAGTGTCGTCGGCCAGGCGCCCTTTGCTCGGCAAACTGAGCCGGATCTCTCTCCGCTCGCCATCTGGTCTGCCGTTGGAGTCTGTGACCGCGACCGTGGACGGCAAAGAGCCATAGCCACAGATGATCCTCAAGGGCACGGATGGCTTCACGGAGACACTAGAAGGCGTGTCTGAGGATGGCGAGAGGAGCTGCCGTAAACCATGGGGCGGCGAGACCAGCAACTTCGACGAGGACACGACTGGGACAGCGAGTGGAGCTCCGGGAGCTCGCAGCTTCAGAGAGAATGATGGGAAGAGAGAGTGAAAAAGAGTGGGAGTTTGCGTGCATAGAAGCTGAGAAATGTCACTTTTGTCCGGCAACAGCATTACGATGTGAACAAGTTCATCATGGCAGAACAGACAGAACAAAGACCTTCTTCTCTGTTTCACAACGGAAGGACGAGAAATGACACATTACGAGTTCTAACCATAACTCTAATATCGCATTCTACAGACTTCCCATCGGGTGTTTCTCCTTCAGAATTTTCTTTCCTTCTATCCATCATGGAATTCTACTCAACTGACAAAGGTGAAATCGACTCTGCTTCCTCGTAGTAAGTCCATCTATGCCTCAGAACCGATACTAAATGTACGAATTATTTCACTCTCCTCACTAAGAAGCTGAAAATGAATCACGGTGAAGAAACAAAGAAGGCAATTAGCACGTACCTCGTGCTCCCGCGAGTCCCTTTCTCCGGATCCCAACTCCTCCACCCACTTATTTACATCTTCAGATTCATCCTATAATCACGACACCAAGAAAACGTGATTAAGCGTCCCCCCTGGGTGGTGGAAAAACACAAAAAACAAAAGAGCCCTCTTCTCCAGACTGCACGTTCTCTTCCGACAAAAAAAAAAAAAAAATCATCGGGATTTCGATCCTCGGAAAAATCCTACCACACCCGACGCATCAATCTCAAGACGCTAGTCGACGCAGACAAGACCGACAGAGTAACGGAAAAGCAAAATCAAGGGCTTAAAAAAAAAAAAAAAAAAAAAAAACCTCATAATCGGGGTTTAAGGCATGGGCGGAGGAGCAAGGGAAAGATAGAAATTCGTGCTTCGAGCTGTGAGCCTGCTCCTCCTCCTTTTTCTTCTTCATCTTCTCTTTCCTACCGACCGCTTCTGAGGAGAACTGAGACGGCGTTCGGTGAGAAACCATTGGGTTGTAAAGCGTTACGTCAATAGCGTGACGTGAGCTTATTTACTGAAATTCAATTAGATTTCGGCGCAGGATTGGCGAGAAAATATTAGGTAAAACTGATTTAAGCCACTCCATACAAAGGACGCCACGTGGCAATGGGCACCATCGCTTTCTTTTCCTCTCTCACCAACCGTCTCCTTTTTAAAAAAATGTTAATAACCTGAAAAATCCCAAACTGGTACACTTATGACAAATTTACCTCAAATTATTTTTTTAATCATGAAAAACCCCAAACTACTATATTTGTGACAAATTTACCCCAACTAACTATAAAAAACCCTAAACCCAGACATTTATGATAAATTTACTTCAAACTAATTTATTCGACTACAAAAAACCTCAAAATGGTAAATTTATGACAAATATACCCTCTGCTAAATTGGATTAATACCACAAAAAAATTACAAAAATTGTAAATTGTGACAAACGGAGCGTAAAATCCTAAATTTGTATATTGGTCAACTGTCACGTGTCATTTAACTTAATAATTTGAAAATAAAATTTAACGAAAACTAACGGAGGGTAAATTTGTCACAAGTGTACCAGTTTGAGGTAAATTTATCAAAGATATACCAATTTGGGATTTTTGGTGGTCAAAAAAATAGTTTGGGGTAAATTTGTCACAAGTGTACTTAGGTTTGGGATTTTTTAGGGTAATATATAAATACTTAGCTATAAATCCTAATATAGTAACAACTCTTTCTTTTTTTCTTTTTTTCTTTTTCTTATATTTTTTAAAAAAAATTTTGCCGAGTAATTGGTTCCAATGGACCGGACAAAACCGAACCGATTGGTCTAGTTCGGTACCCAGTTCCCGGATCTGATTCCTAATTCCTAGATAGGATCGAATCAGGAACCAATCACTCTTAATATTACCCAAACTTTTCTCTCCACCACCTTTTGCTATCTTCTTTGGTACACATTCGTACCCACGCCACCTCCATAATCGACGCACAATGCGGAACTAGAGCTTCATTTGTGATACAAATAGTTCATGAACTTTGACTCAATATGCAATTTGGTCCTTGAACTTTTAATTTATTCAATATAGTTCATGAACTTTTAATTTGTTTAATGTAGTTCATGAACTTTTGGTACATATTCAATCCTATGTAGTCCTTCCATAATTATCCAAGACCATGGACTATATTGAGCATTTTTATACAATTCAAGGACCGGATTAAACAAGTACCAAAAGTTTAGCGATTACATTGAACAAATTAAAAGTTTAAAGACCACACTGAACATTGGGTTAAAGTTCAGAAACCACATTGAACAAACTAAAAATCCAGGGATCAAATTACATATTGGGTCAAAGTTAGAATCTATTTGTGTCATTATCTCTTTTTCTTTTTCTATGTGGCCATAACCTCCGCAATGTGCTCGATCTCCAAGCATCTGCGACCTGATTTTTGTGCACCGGAAGAACAAATGTTGCTGAATCCAAAGAGGCCCCAGCAATAACAACAACAATTCTTGATACTGCAATACCGAAGACTGAAACAACCAAGCATCATAAGCACTTAGCATGAAGAAAAATTCCCGACAATTGGAGAAATTCTCAACAGGTTGGAACTCGGAACTGTATTGAGTTTTTCACATAAAAAGTTACATCATGGAATACTCCAAGTCTATCCCAAAAGTTACCACCGACATCCTTACAAAACAGTAAAAATCCATTGGGCATGTTCAATTAGTGTGATTTTGCTATTCTAGGAGACATAGGACACTGATTACAGGTGCCGATGCACCCACCAACATGAACGCACTATCTCCCCTCGGTTCATCTCATCACTACTGAATACTCGCGAACTAAAAGTGGATTAACGTCATCATTAACCAGTTCTTTTATGTGTCTTCTTTCAGAAAGCAAATGGAGAGGGGAGATTCTGATGTATTTCCTACTTCCTAGTTTACAAATACATGCATATATTCAGAGAGAAATTCAACAAGAAGACTACCTGATGCTGAATATCAATGGATCCCCCAAAAAGCAAATCGAGTAAGGCGAAACAATGGTCGTATCCCACAGAAATGCCTTGCCGGTTTCTACCTGAAAAATGACCTTGTAGTCATCAAATTAGCTAATCACAAGAAGGCAGTGAATATTTATTTCTTCTATACAGAATTGGAGTTCAACAAGCCACAAGTGTTGGCTTGACATGACCCATAAATCATATCTCACAGCGTACAGTGTTCTAGAGCTCAAACAAAAATTTAGACATGTATACTACTTGTGAAACCAACTGGTTGTCACATAACTAATTTCATATCTACAAAAGTACTGACCTCCCCATACTCTTCAAGAATAGGTGCTTTACCATGAATGTGTGAATTACTTGGCCCGATTATAAGGAAAACCCAGATAAACTCCAGGTTTCAAAAGTTCGATCTATCATTGTCAATTCAAGAAAGAGCACTCTATATCAGCTTATGCTTATTAGACATATAAAAGCTTCACGCATTAACCAGAGAAACAAACTGAGCAAACTCTCCAACACAACACGGTTATTCTATAAGGTTTATGGCAAACCTGAGCATTGCCAACATGGAAACTGATTCTTGTGACATCTAAAAAAGTCCAGGACCTAATTTACGCATCAGATTATGTGCTTCCGTAAAGTACTGCTAGACAAATTGAATTCCTCAGTGTTAATAAATAACTATTTGTCCGACCAATAATACTAAATTCTAGCTAGATCACTGTGCCCAGAAAAAATTGCAGTCGTCCTCACTGAAGTATACACATAGATCAGGAACTTAGTGCATTTTGAGATTGGAGGCAACATTTTGAGCTCTTTCTACCAGCCTTTCCCAATAAAGATATTAACAACTACGATTTGCTCACTGTGACCCCCTGTTGAACCCCTTATTTGACATGCACTGAACTAGTCATGTATAATCCCCATTGAAGAAAACGAATGTTCAGTTATTTCATGACCAAACCTTGCCAGTTATCCAATAATTCATGCCAATATAGAAAAAGAATGAGTTAACGTGTCTTATGATTCTAGTTTTCATGGTTTAACAATGATAGAGAAAAACCAGGGGAGAAGAAACCGGGGAAAGGTCGACAGCAAGACTAAGAGGTGGAGGTCGGAAAAAAGAAAGAAATGGTATCGACAAGTCATAGAGAGGAGCTTAGAACAGATTTTTGTAATTTGGTGACACATACAAAAGTAGAAGATGATGAAAACATTACTGCATTCAATTAGCTAAAACTTTACAAACCTTTTCAAGAAAGACCAGAAATGGGTACTGGAATTATCTAAGGCTACTGTTGATGGAAGTATGATATATGTAAACTTCCTTCTTCCATCATACCAGGCTAGACTACCCTTGGACAACAGACCAGTCGACCGTTTAAGATTGCTGAGAGCTGCCCCAACCATTCCTAGCTCAGTGGCTGCCACATTGGTGTACAGACCTGCACATAGAATTGCCTACAGAGATAATATAAATTAATAAACTACCATGATATCATCAGACAGAAAGAATATGGTATAGAGTCTGTGCACAATAAAAAGCTTTAGATGTAACATATGAACCGGAAAACCAAACTCATGTAAAAATGTCTCCAGCACAATAATAAAAAAAGAACCAAATGTTACTTCAACCCATTCAAAGAGGAGCCAAATGTTTCTTCAACCTATTCAACCACTTGACAAATCAACCACTTCTTAATGATTTGACTACGAATGATCTGAAAAAGGAAAATTGGGAAGAAAAAAGATAATGGAATTGACAATAGGAGCCAAAACTTTTGAGGGAAAATCTTTTTATCACTCAACCATCGATCGCCTATCAGGCTTGAGGCACATTTACTAGCACATTGTGTAATCAACAGGTATCAAACCAGTTCAATCGGCCTCAATTTGATATCATGACTAGCACTAAAATTGCATGCCAAACTCAAATGAAAGAAATTTTTTTGTCACCTTTACAACTGACGGGTGATGCAAGTGCCTATTGAAAGGTTGTGATAAATCAGAAAGCCAACTGTCCAGATTTTCCTTCTTTCTTGGCATAACCTGGGCCACATAATCATGTCACTGTTAGAACTTATTTAAACATGGATTCCTTCCTTATGATATAATGCACCTTTTACCACCTAATGTATAAAAGACTTAAAGCTAAATTCACGATGAGTACACCATAAGACTTATAACGAACAAGTTCCGATATAGTAGTAAGTTAGGACTATATATGAAAATATTCCTAAGGGAAACCATAGATTAAACGAGTAAGATAACCTTTTAGTGGAAGACAATCTCCATTTTCCGGTAAGAAATTTCTACGTGAGCCTAGCCAATAAGACACACGGGAAGTGGTGGGGGAAAGACAAAACAAATCCAGCCAGGTCCGATTAAATTGGTGGGTGTTTTTGTCATTTTCTTTTTTTTTTTTTTTGGGGGGGGAGAGGGGGGAGTAGGGGGTGGGGGACCAAAGTCTTGTGGTTGGACGATCAGTCCATCCATATGTCCTTCAAGTCTGTCCACCTCACTGGATCCATAATCCACTTAATGGACATATTGCGCCTGCACACTTGTGAGAGAGAGAGAGAGAGAGAGAGAGAGAGTACCACCCAAAAAAAAGAACAATGCTACCCTTGCCCTTCCTTTATTTAATCTTTTGCATTGGCTTTTATCTGGAGCTCCCGTTGTTGGATGAGAAGAATAATAAGATTACACTAGAAACTAACCTGAGCTAGAATGTCCCATTTCATTTCAGTAAAATGATTATGCCATTGGCATAACAAAAACTATAGTTTGAATTTCGAGTTAAGAACAAAATCTTCATGCTATTTGCACTGTTTTTTTTTCCCTAAGATCTGATTTGTCATTGAGCATCCTGGTGATAAAGTGATCTGCTGCTCATTAAAACAACGCATTATCCATTGGGTACATCATTTGAGAGACAAGACTTCTAATCATAACTTAATATTTTGGATATATAGGTGTCAATTATATACTCTTTCATTTAATCACAAAGAAAAATAAAAAAAGTAAAGGAGTAAATATAATTCTCTAAAAATACATGACATTCTCCAAACCACATACCTTGACCAATTCTGTCGTTGCTGTTTTTACTCCTTTACCAAGATAAATAAAGAAAAAATAAATAAACATTTTCTGTTATTTTGAGCAGCTAGGTGTCAATTATGATTCTTTAATTATATCACCAATAAAAATTGATAAGTAAAGGACTAAAAATAATTCTCTACAGTTACACGATATTGGTACTAGCTACCATAGTATAATTCATGTACGAATTTTGTGGTAGCTGTAATTATTTTTTTAATAAGAGGAAAAAAAGGAAAGATTGCGTAAATGGTTATATTTCTGATAAACAATTTCTAACTTCACTATAGCATTAAATCTGATCTATAAAATCACCGTTGATAACGTTAAATGTAAAATGGTTGTATTATGAAACAACGGTTACAGCTGCTTAAGATTATAAGGATATCGGTGCTTACAGCTACTCGATAGTGTAATTATCGATCATTGAACATCTCAAATTAGCATCCTGGGTTGTAAATTATGTACTCCAACTAACTTTACGATATGCAATAGTATAATGAAGATAATGTACAACATACAGATCAAGTAGTGCAGTAACTGCAGGTAGAACACCCACCCAGCAATTCTTGGGAAAACTGATAAGGCCAATATCAGCTAGCAGAGTTCCAAACTGTACCCTTATGTCCCTACAGATTAGTACCTCCATCAGAAAATCAGAAGCGAAAAAGAAAAAAGGAGGCGTTGGACCAGTTGGCTTATGACCAACATGGAAATTCAAGAGGACATTCACCTATGATGAACATTTTGCTTCTGGAGAGCTGTTTGAAGACCTAATAATGGCGAAAGGCAGCAAACCTCATGAAGAACTTTTTCCCATTTCTTGTACACAACCATCATTAATAGATGGTCGGACTGCCGGTCACCCTCATTTAGATCTGTCTTATCGGTCAGCAATGCCAGTTTTTCCCTTTCAACAGTTTGCTTCTGGAGATGAAAATATAATGTGGTCATAGACTTGCCCAAGTTCATGCACAAAGTCATAAAATAGAATATAAAAGAAGTCTGGAACAAACCTCATCCTTTAGGTACATGAATGGGGATTTATAGCTCAGAAAAGCTGATATTGAAAGAATGGGTGACAAGCAGCCAAAAATTGCACCATAAAGCATCATCTGGAATTTGAATGAAAATTGAAAATTCTTTAGCAAAGTGACTAAGGAAAGAAATAAAATGACAAAACCAAGCTTCATCAGCAAAGTCAGGTTCTCCCTGCCAACACCTCACCATTATATGAAATTTGAGAAAATAAGCTATTTGGTGGAGACAGGTCTTAATTATAGGAAATTGCAAAGTGGAACAAAATATACTGTGGATATTGATAAAGCATATCCTAGGCTGCAGTAATGAATTAGCCTAGAAAGAGATGATGTGTTTGTACACTGATGTTGTTTATATAGTCAACAGAGCACTTAACCAATTCAGCTTCTGTGATCAAGGTAAATCAGATTGAAATCGTTCCTGAATTATTGCATTCCTTTGTTCCACTCTATATTATCAGAATAACTTCAATGCATTGTTAGATAGCTCACGACAATTAAAGACTTTCCCATTAGGGGTATGCCCCGATCCATCAAAAAAATTGAAACAAATAGGAATCCAGGTACTTATCCCCCAATCAGAACGGTTTTATATACCTGGACGACTATATACACAGCGCAGCATTCGGTCATACAGGATCTAGCTCGCCCATGTGGTAACACAGACTCAATCTACTAAAAAACTCCATGAGCTATGAGTTCACTGGTCATGTTATAATTACCTGTACTGGCAAGTGAAGAGACCCCACTGGAGAATTTCAGAGGAAGCTCGTTCCCTGGCAAATTCAAGCATAACCAATCAAGAGCAGCCTCAAAAGTGGCATTACCCTGCCCATTTTGCAAAAAGGATAAGAAAATCATAAACCCCTGCGCCACACTAAATCGGTAAAGAGTTTAAAACATCACTGTTTCATTGGAACAACCACACTCTAACAACTCTCTAAAAAACGTAAGAAAAGGTTGGGCAAAATCTTTTTTTGACAAGTAATAGGTAGTCTCTAAACAGCAGCTAAGTAGCGTAGCATGAATACTTTCGTCTTGGAACAAACTACTCTACTACATTTTAAGAAACCTAGACTGACATAGTAAGCCGAGCCTTCTAAATCAAAGGACCACGCAATCCGACATCATCTCGTGGGTCCACTCTTATTCTCAACGCTGATCGACAAAACTCCCGACAAAAAAAATTATCGAAAGCAGCTGGATCATGAAATTTTCCACTGTACACAGTCCTCGGCGACTGATTACGGCGAAACTGAATTGACATTTGGGAATTCACGTCGAAACCTTGAGAGCAGAGAGAACTCGTTCGATCTGGTCGTTGGAGAAGCCCTCGCAGGAGAGCTTCTCGTAGACGGACTTGAGGCGCTTGGCTTTCTGGGCATCGGAGAGGGAATCGCCGGCGCCGCCGGCATCGGGCTCGGCCGATCGGCCGGAGGCGGCAGCGGCGTTGTTGAGCAGGACGCGGCGGAGGCGGCTCTCGTTCTCGGCCGACAGCTGGAGCTTCCGACCGGAGGAGGAGGAGGAGGGTTTGGCGCCGCCGCCGGTCTTCTGCTTCGGTTTCTGCGGCTGCTTCTTCTTCGGAGCCATTTTTTTTCTACTTGCTTTCTTCTCCGAAAACGGAGGGAAAAAGGGAGCGACGGAGCTTTATATACTGTTGCATAGGAACTTTACTTTGCGTGAATTACGCGTTTGCCCCTACATTTTTTGCCTAATTTCATTTTGCTCCTCGGTTTTTTTTGGTTTTTTTTGGGGAATTATCAATTTATCAACTCGAGTCTAGTTACTTGAAAAAAAAGAAATTTAATTTCGGTCGAATCGATTTTGTGTATTTTTCTTGTTAGTAAAGATTGATTACCGAGATGGCAAAATAAAGTGAGAGAGATATGTCGTGCGCAAGTGATGGGATTGGATGGTCGATATAATCGGAATTGAATATGGCGATAGGATGAGATGAAAAACATGAAATTTTCAGAATTAATTCAAAGGGAGAAGCAAAATGAAGCTAATATAATCAATGGGACAACTCATATGAATACACTTCTAATTTAGACAAAATACCAGCAAAAATCCTAAATTATGTTTTTTTAGACCAATTCCTTTAATTTTTGTTGCACTAATATAAATTTGTGAGTTTCAATAACATAAAAAACAGTCTAAGAAATCAATAAAACAATAAACGCAACTTATAATTTTTCGCGATATTAATTCTTTAAGAGATAAAATTAAATATGAAAATTAAAAATCATCTTGATCTTACGTTTCTATCGACACGAGCAAGAGATTAACAAGCTCATCGTCACACGCCACGGGCAGACCAACCAAATTTTTTCTTTTTTTCTCTTCCTCTTCTCTTGGCCGTGACACCAACCAGCTTCGCTTGCTTCTTGTCCTGTCATTGTACATGTCCGTCACAATTTTTCCTTCCCCATTTTGCAAAAAAGTTATCAAATTGGTCCCTGAAGCTGAGATGCTACCTTTGTCTTTTAGTCCCCTGTCCCACAAAAATCCTAATTTTTCCCCCTAATTTTTCCTCCCTTCTTTGCCGCAAGCCCAAGTGACAAAGAACCGAAAAATCGCCGTCTGCAAACATAACTAGCTCCGAGAGAGAGAGAGAGAGAGAGAGAGAGTCTTCAATTTCGCCTGCGATTCCTCCTCCTCCTTCTTCTGCGCCGTGATCGATTCAGACCATCGATCCGGTCTTGCCCATTCCGACGTCGTATCGGGACCTGCCTCGCCGTCCGCTCGTTACCCGGCAGCAAAAAAAATGCAAACTTTGGCGGCGAACCGGCCCTGCTGCAGGTTCCACCGAACCCCGGAACCGCCGTCTTCTTCTTCGCCGGCCGCCAAGGTCACGCCTTTTCTTCGGCTCTTGCTTTTGGTTATGGAATGTAATCGTGGGTAGTTTTTTATTTTTGCTTCGGCCCCCGTTTTGCTAATGGGGTTTTCGGGAATTGGACAGAGTTCCAGCTTCCTTGGAGGTCATGTATTGATGTTGAAGGGGATTGGTCCGTTGCCGCGGGCGTCGTGCGGGTTCGCGCGGGTTCGGGGTCCTGCTCCGGTGCGAAGACGAGGTGAGATGAGAAGCACTTTGTATAGAGGCCGCGAATATTTGGCTAGCTTATTGATTGTAGAAACAAAGTGCGTCCAATAATAGCGAGAGAAATTCTGTGCCTTCCGATTGAATGTCGGTATGTTCATGTTATATTGTGTCGTGGTAACATTGGGTTAGGTTGGCCATCTCTTTCGCTGCGTAAGAGTGAGAGCAGAGAGAACCTTAAGGTTTGTTTCCTCTTGGGTTAAGGTCTATCAGTTACTTGGACATATCAGTGAGTTTGCGAGGTTTTGTCGGTTTTGGCTTTAGGTGGTGTTCAATGGGCGCTGCAGTTTTGACAGGAGAATGAACCAAGTGTTGGTGTCTATCAAGATGCAAAAGAGAAGTCCACCTTACTAATTTACGATTATGGGTGCTCTCGTTGAGATACATCGAGTTTTGATTTGACTGGGGAAGTTGTTTTTTGGATTGACCTCGTGGTGATTCAATCAGTGATCTATGAAGATCTTCTAGTTGTCTTGCCAGATAACAGAACATGTTGAACAGTTTTAAGGGGCCTGCCACATTTCTCAGCGTCTTCTATATTTGCCAAAATAAGGCCTACTGATAGATTTGGCTGTGCAAGATATAAATTTATAGGTCCTTTCTTGGCTTTTGTAGTTTAAGCATGGCCTATTTGATTTTGAACTGTCTTCTTCTATGGCTCTACCAACCATACATCTGTGCCCATCTCTTCTTATCTTCCTTTGACAATCTTTGAGAGGTATCTTCTGGAAATGATAGCTACAGAGGGAGCCATACTACTTAATGCTCCCTATTTAACCTCAACATCCCATTCTTGTTTCTTTACCTGGGGCACTCTTTTTTGGGGAAAAAGATTGTGATTCTGTGGATTTTGCTAAGTTATCCTCCTCTCTTGACATGTAGTTGTGAAGGCCATTGCTACACCCGATTCAATGGTGGAACTTCCACTGACAGCAGAGAATGTTGAGAGTGTGCTCGATGAAATCCGACCATATCTAATTTCTGATGGGGGTAATGTTGCATTGCATGAGATTGATGGCAACGTTGTGAGGTTGAAGTTACAAGGAGCATGTGGTTCTTGTCCAAGTTCTGTAACGACAATGAAGATGGGCATTGAGCGTCGTCTGATGGAGAAAATTCCCGAAATTGTTGCAGTGGAACCGATATCAGATGAAGAAACTGGCCTTGAGTTGAATGAGGAAAACATAGAGAAGGTAAATAAGATATTGCAGCAAATATATGTTGCTTGGTATCGTTAACACTTTTGTCCTTTTCCGCCAACTGTTAGGACTTTTTTTCTAGTATATTTCTCCTTAAAGAATTTCTTTTTTTTAAATGCTTCAAGGTCTCTAATTAGGTACCTTCGCTTTCTTCTTTTTTTACAATTGTTTTGGATATTTTCAGTAATGGTGGTATTGGATCCCTGTGCTCTCTTTGTAGTGACTGGCTTGTCTTTTTCCTTTCCTGTTAAGCTTAATTTCTGTCCTTTTATCTTCTGTCCCTTTTTAATGATGAATGCTCAGCATGAGGTCCTTCTCAACTTCATGGAACGTTCACAAGTTGAGGATTAATCGCTGACCTCTTTTTGAGTTAAACCCGAATGCATTGCCAATTAGGTCTCCTGAAAGTGGTTTGGGTATTTTAACTAATGATAGGTTTTGATCCTTGTGCTCTCAACTCAAGTAATGGTGTGTTTGTCTTTTGCCTTTCCTGCGAAGTTTGATCTGTCTTTCTATCTAC
The DNA here is from genome assembly GCA_014182515.1 of Eucalyptus microcorys. Lineage (NCBI taxonomy): Eukaryota > Viridiplantae > Streptophyta > Magnoliopsida > Myrtales > Myrtaceae > Eucalyptus > Eucalyptus microcorys. The sequence goes on from CM024563.1 coordinate 1,640,253, forward strand.
CCCTTTAAAGTTGAATGGTTAGCATCAGGTTCAGGTCCTCAAGTTCATGAAGAGCTCACAAGCTGAGAATCTACTAGTGACCTGCCCAACTGTACTGCAATTTACTCAAATTATTGCATCTTGGTTTACACAAATGCATTGTGGGAAAGATGTGTGCAATTTTTGCACTATAATCTAGAGGTTACCAAAAGAATAGAGACTGTCATAGAAAGGAGTTAACAAGTTGAGATCTGCATTTTGTCAGAGACTCTCTTTATCCTGGGACTGAACTCACACACTTCTTTGCCAGAGCATTTCTGACCTTGTCCGTCCATTTGTCTGTCTCAAATTGCTTCGCTTGAACATGCCCCGATTGCTTAGCAACCCCATTAGGATATCCTTATTCACGTGACCTGGAAATCTGCTGGCTAACATTTCAGTACTTGATTATTTCAGGTTCTTGAAGAGATAAGGCCATACCTTGTTGGTGCAGCAGGTGGATCACTTGAGCTAGTGGTGATTGAAGAACCAATAGCTAAAGTTAGAATCACCGGTCCTGCAGCTGGGGTCATGACTGTTCGAGTTGCTGTCACGCAAAAGCTACGAGAGAAAATTCCAGCCATTGCAGCTGTCCAACTTCTGTAATGTTGTTGGGTAATGAAAGGTGTAAAGTATTTAATTCTTCTTGTAGCAACAATTTTTATCACTAGAGGCATACGCAAATAATCTGTCTGCAATTTCAAAGCTCACCTGATCAGTGCAGTAAATTGTGTACAGTTTTGAGGAGTCCTCTAATATGAAGCAGAGATGGATAGTCGTTGGTGTAGCTGCAACCCACCTTGCGCTGCAGCAGGGGTTGATCCTCTGCATCCAACTTCATGATTGTATTCCAGGTTGAACACAAGTTCAAAAGGTTGATCTATTCGGGAATTTTCTCGAGTTATTGCCTTAAAATAAACAACAGCGAGATTTGAAAGTGAATATTCTCTCGTTTATTTTAATTGCAGTACTCATTGTGGAATTGATCACCAGCATTGATAAAATTCACGGGGTTTAACAGGGTACATGTATACACTTTTCCAACCTTGATGACTGAACAGGAGGTACTAAAACCGCAATAATACTTAGTGGGATTCTTTAACAACACCATGTGATTAATTTTCATATCTTCGTTAAATAGGAAATATTTCCAGAATTCCAACTGTGCTTACCTTGATTTAACTTTTACAGGCCAACTTAATAGCTGTAGCAGGGTACATAATAGAATTAAAGGTGGGTTATAGAGTTTTTCCTCTACTTTTCTAGCTTCGGAGCTGAATTTCCCATATTCTGGTTCTTATGCTGGAGTCTCTTCTCCCTATTCTTTAGTGGGTCTTCGATTATTTCATGTTGTTCTTTGTTACTTGGTATACTCATCAAACAGATGATTTGAGCCGGATAAAAAATAATCCAACTCAAATAAACCCAATTACCCTATTTTGACCTATTTCTATGCAATACAATCTAGTGACTTTTATCCAACTCGATTCATATTCAGTTTGTACTCGATTCAACTAGTGTTACTAAAATATTTTCATATTTAATCAAGTTTAGGAAAACTTGTATCCAAACTGATGTGAGAGTGCGGAGAGAGAATTAGAAGAGTCATAAAAATGAGTTGAATCTAAATAGTTAAAAGTCTATTTAACACTCATATTATATTATTGGCCTTTATTATTCTAAATCCATTTACATTGAATATTACGTATCTATATAATAATTCAGCCCATCAGATATGGACCAAAAAATGGGCTTGTGACCTATTTTGACAGCCACATTAATTAATTTATAATAGAGCCCAATTCGTAGGAAACTAATTGCTACCCAATGTTACAAAATTGAAAGCCTATGTCAAATTTGCTTTCTGATTTTTGGGAGTAAAAAAAGATCGAACGAGGAATAGTGGTAGGTTTGGTTTGTCAACCTTACCCCAGCTCGAATTATGCCAACTCGCGTCTCCCAAAAATATTCTGTATTACCTCCGGAGTCTCCAGGTACAAGCGCGGCTACCAGCCTACAAGGGAGAACTCAGGCGACACCCCCACGAGCAGGATGGAGCCCAGGTCGAGGGGAGCATCTAAAGCTTCATTGCTCCTCGCGTTATTATAAGCTCGATCAACTGATTAGGGCTCCAAATTGGCGATCGCAGCTAACCCAAGCCAATCGGGTCTCGATATATATTGCTTCGTGCGGTCTTAAGAAGGATGAATAGAAACAAGAACGATAATGATCCTGAGCTAAAACACACCAGGATTCCAAACTCAGCGGTGGCAACTAAACTTGAAGATCAATCTCTCTCTCATATGAACCATACAGCCATTCCGGATATCGCTTGCATCTTCTGTACCGCGAGTATTTTTAACTCTTTTTTATACAGAAAAAAAAAATACCTACACTAGAAGAGCTAATCAGTTATTTCTAGAAGAGCTAAACAGTTATTTCTTTCACCGCCGCAAACATGCACGGTATAGTTATGGAATCATCGAAAATTTGACCTTTTCGAATTCACTATAGGTTCAGGAAAGAAATTGTGTACGGACAACGCATAGCATCAAGAAGAAGAGGAGATTCATTGTTTCTAATCCTACTTTACCTTGATTGTTATTTGAACAAATAAAAATTATGTCTTGGTCTGAATGGGATAATATTTCTTGACACATTAGGACATCCCATTAGTAAATCATTCGTAAACCAACCCAGACTGATCAATCAGATTCTGATACAAAAGTCATCAAGCCCGAACATGTCGTATTTTAAATGAGTGGTAATTGCCTCTAAACCGATTTGATGGTAACTACATGAATCTCAGCGTCTACCGCCCATTCCTATCTTCTGCGCCCTGAAATCCGCATCGAGGATTACACTCACATATATGTTGGAGGAAACTTAATTCCCAAGATGTCAGCAGTAGCATTCTCTAACTTCACCTCAAAATTAAAAAAAAAAAAACAAAAGAGGAAAAACAATTGCGAGGGATACATTCAATTGATCACATATATGTATGGAGGAAACTTAACTCCCAAGATGTCAGCCGTAGCATTCTCTAACTTCACCTCAAAATTCATTAAAAAAACAAATGCGAGTTTCACTGGATACATTCAATTGATCACATACAGGGCAAAATTGAGGGGAAAATTTATCCAACCGAAAACTCTATGATTCTTTACCAGATTAATGCGCATAACCTATTTAGCATATGCAGAATAACAAAATCAATCCGGAGCTTGTGAGAAAAGGCTGCTGGACGGCCTTCCCATCGCCATTTTGGTTTCAACTTACTCCACCATGCAGCGTGACTCAGCTTAAGCCTCCTCGAGCAGCTCCGTTTAATTTGTCACATTCAAAGTATGCAGAAATCAAAGGATCATTTCTCTAGGGTCTTCTTTTAGTGACAGTAAAGTCTGACCACAGAATCAGCACCAGCCGTGAACAACCAAGGTTGCCGTGGATGGAATTTGCAATCCATCACCCCTGCCGATAAGAATAATAAATAAATAACAATATACCCAGATGTCAGTTTCTTATCTGCATGGCAAAGCTAGTTAGCTTGTAATTAGATGTGTAGAAAATGAAAGTGTAAGAGTAGAGGGAACCTGCCCTAGCAAAAATGTTTCAAACCATTTGGTTATAAGATTGGAATATGGCCCTGAGGCATGATGCGATTTTCAAATGTAACAAAATGGGGTCCAAAAATACTTTTTTCCCCCAATTATAAGGTTTACGCAAGAATCTCAGACACAAATATTAGAGCAACTTAATTAAATCATTAATAAAAAGAAAAGGTCAGTTATCTTTCAATCTGCTTCCACTATGCTGATGTCAAGGAGGACCTGATGCACCATCCACGTTTATCAGAACTTTGATCTGCTGCCAAGAAGTATCTTGGACAGAGAGACTGCATAGATTTTACATGGCCCCAGGTTATAGCCTCACCTTAATGAAGGAAGGCTCAAGATTTTGTCAATAAAGGAGCAAATGAATGGCGACTTCTAAAAAATCTTATGGCCAGAGCTGCTTTAAGACTTTTTCAACAAAGGAAGAAACTCTTGCATTGCACTAAGCCGAGTGACACACAGCAGAATTGGGGACCTTTAAGTGTCCCAAAGCTAATTTATAGAAACTCACTCATCCTTGACTTGATATACTTCCTACCCCCCCCACTCAAAATAAATAAATAAATAAATAAATAAATAAGGCTTCATGAAGCTAGGGGCAGGTATTCCTCCTCAGTGTCAATAAATATTTATTTTTCATTTCAAGTAGCACTTTAGCATATCATCTAATCTGCACATAAAAGAGTACAAACGCTCACCTCTTCCATTTGAGCTCACATGACCTCGGAGAATTTCCAGAGGAACAATGAGAGGATTCTGGTTCAAATCTGAATAAACCATGCCATGGAACACATAGGCTGTGCAATCATCAGAACACGATGCAAAAAGGGGGTATGAACGATGGAAGGCCACATTTGTAATGTCCTTTGAATGACACCTGACAATCAGAACAAAAAAGTAAGAAAAAAGCTGAAATCTGCCAAACTGTATAGATGCAAACAATAAAATAATGTACCCAGAAAAGGCAATCGTGTAGCCACAAACAGCCAACTCAGTTTGATCAGCTACACTTCTCCAACACGTAAATTCATCCAATTCCCACAACTTTTATGTTGTCACAAAGATAATAGCGAACTTACTGGAGTGTTTTGTAAGGTTGAGATGAAAGGTCCATATCAAACCAACAAAGTTTTCCCTCTCTGCTTCCAACAATTAAATTATCACCTGCAAGAGAAGACAACTAAGATATACAGGGATCTAGAAATCGACAAGAAGAGAACACTAATATCAGATTTTCAAACATACCTTGAGGATGAATTGCAATCGAGGAAACTTCACGAAGTCCAGTCTCAAGCTTTTTGACTAGTTTCTGCTTCAAGAGGTCATACATGCGAACATTCTTCTTAGTTGAAACAAAGAAGATGGATCGAGAAGGATGAAAAACTGATGTAACTGGAAGACCATGCAATTTGAATGGGATCTTCTGAGTAAGCTTCTTTGACAACTGGTGTATTAAGATTGCTCTTGATTCACGTAAGGGAAGTTAAAGGAAACTTTATAAAAAAAGTCACTAAACTACTGCAAATTTAAAAAGTAACTATCACACACTCCACAAAATTATGGTGATCCCAAACCAGGAAATGCAAAGAAGCAAATAAAAGTTCTCACTTATTTTGTTTGGGAAGTCAACAGACACAGGTCTGTCTACAATGTTCTCAATTGTCATAGGATTATAGAGCAAGGATTATGAATGTGGCAATGTCATTAGATCTTGTAACAGGAAAAAGATGGGGGTCATCATTTCCTCTTACCATTTGTTGGCTGGCACAAAAAGAGAGAAAAAGGAGAGACTTTCAAGAAGAGTCGATCATCTCTGTGATTACTCAAAGCTGGTTCAAAACCTTAGACCTTTAGTATTGTGCAAAATTACTTATGGATGCAAACGCTCTGATTGACATTGATTCTTGTCTTGCAAAGAACGCCCTATTTTGTTTCTACCATTGTTTTCCCTACATTCCTTCTAGAAAAAAGTTTGTCCTACTACAACAACAGATGTTCTGGCTTCTATCATGTAAGGCACACTACCAATGGTACATATATATTTTAATGCTGGGAGCATTCACTTCTCTTCAAACCATGTATTCAACTACCCATCAAAGAGATGCATTGTCATAAAGTACCAAACCACAAGGATATCTGCAGGTGTCACTGTGGATAAATAGTCTCCTTTGCGATGCCATTCAACTGAGGTCACAGTCTGCACAAACCCAAGAAAAAATTTAGTGAAAAAAGGCCTTTAGATAACTACGACCTCAGCACAAAATAATTTCATTAAATCCTGAAAGGGTACCTTGAAATGTCTTAACCTGATTGCCTCATGCTTGTGCCTATCATCTTGAAGCCAGCTCACCAAGGGCTGCTCATCTATGCACAGCCATATATCCAACAAAGTTAAAATCAACTTCAAATGAAACTTTAAACAAATTTGAGAAGAAAGATTAGTTCCACGATAATGAGCCCAAATTGTTTGAAAACCTGAAGTGACTGACAATGAATCATATCTCAAAAGGATCGCCACTGGGGTTTATTAAGCATTAATTGCATCACATGATTTCAAAGCAAACAGCTGCTAATAATTCAAACTATATTAAGTAGAATATCCATCTCCACAGGAAAGCATGTATTTACATACTATTAAATGCTGTTCCAAGTTAAAGTAGAAAACCTCCAAACAACAAGCATGACCTAAGTAGGAAATTTCTAAACACAAAACAGAATGACCTATTTATAATAGGAAAAAGAAACTCATTGAACTCCCACGAATCCTAATAAATAAGACTACTAATTCTTCTGAAAAGAAAGAGAAATTTACTATAGGACACCAAGGGAATAAAACTACTTGCTCAATGAAGAGAAGAATCCCAATCCAATGAGAACTCCTCATTAAATGGTGAAATCATGCGAAGCTCTATCTTCACCAACTCAAAATATCACGAAACTTGTCTGATCTTCAAAAGTTACATAAAATGGTAACTAAACCTACCAAAGTCACCTGCTGTCCCAGATATTTCAACCTGGAGAAGATCCTTAATCTTCTTCTGATCTTCTTCATTACCCAGTCCTGTGTTAAGAAGCAGTACATCTTGGCCCCTGTAAAGACAAACAAGGCAAGAAAATATCAACATAAACAATGAAGCCAGGACGAGGATAGGAGATTAAACACCAAACTGCTGGAACTCACGCAGCAACTGCCAAAATTGGAAGCTCAGACAATGGACTCCAGGATACACACTGGACCGATTCACCTATACTCCACACCCCACAACATCTGCCAGTTTCAACCTCCCAAATGCGAACAGTTCCATCAGCAGAACCTTCATTTGCCACAATAGATGACAAGAATGAGATTGGGTGAGTCTAAAGTCATGAAATTCAAAACAAGATGAATATGTGAGATTACACGCACCTGAAGCAATCCACTGCCCTGAAGCTTCAGTAGAAATTGACACAACAGCACCCTCATGACCTCTGTACTCAAGATAACATGTCACTGGGTATGGCTTAAGATCCTTCCGGTTAGGTAACTTGGGCTTCAAAGACTCGGGGTCAATGTTAAGCTGAGGCATTACATTGCAAAAATCAATTCATTGATGAATTGTAAATTGCAGTTGCTACTTGCTATTAAGTACATGATTACACTCAGAGAGTATTGGTCTCCTCTCGTATTATCCAGGCCAGCCATAACAACTTACACGTTTTTTCCAAGCTCTATATGACATGTAGAGGTCCATGCATCGCTCAAAAGATTCATTAACACCATTTTCATAAGCTGGCACACTTTTGAGAGATGTGTACCTAGATAGAAAGATAAATAGATAAATAATCAGGAAGCGTGAGAAAAAGAAGACCAGCCAAGAAAATGGGAAATATCACATTTACCTTCTAGGAATAAATTTAGGGCGATCTTCCTCATACATAAGCTCGTAGGAATTTATCTCTTCCTGTGTGGGTATATACTCCAAAGAAGGATTATAAGATTCTTCATGCCCTGGCAAAGAGGAGAGAAGAAAGGGGAATTTGTCATCAAAATGAATCGAGCCTTGTAAAAAATAGTTGATTTACTATTTATGAACTGTGGAAGACAGATCACCTGGTAACTTAGGTTTTGGTGCGGGGATATAGGCTAGATGCCCAGCCCTGTCTTTTGAGTTGAGATCATCTCCCCACAGGTTATAGAAACGTGGCTCTTCTTTTGGCTTGTCTAACTTAATTAATCCCTCCCGAATTGCCCTAACATACTTTGCAACCTGCAAATGTTTGGTGCCCAACATGAGCCATGTTCACATGATAACAATGATATTCTGATGCAAAATGCAATGAATATTTCAGCATCCATTGGTTGTAAAATGAATTGCAAATTAGAAGGAGTATAGGCAGGCTATTGAGTGCTTCAGTTTCCCACCGCAGTGGGATATTTTGGGGCTTCCACAGTCTAGAAAGAAGACACTTAAATTGAACAGTGAACAAAATATCAAGGTGTTTTTTTTTTTTTTTTTTTTTTTTTTGGGGGGAAGCAATAGTGCATTGGATAACAGAAACTTGAGTATCTGAGACGGATGTCAGCTATTAGGAATAGTAAGCAGCAATTGATAATCACAGTTCGAAGCCAACCGCAACAAGAACAGAAGCTATCAGGATCAAGACCCCAGTGAAGGATCTTAAATGCGTTTGAGGAACCAAAAGTAAAAACGCTGCATTGTTACCAAAAGGTAGAGGAATGAGGACCAAAAGTATACTGACTTCTTCCCATATTGTCATCCAAATAGAGAAATGATGAAAAGACTGACCTTTTTGGCCTCCCATTTTGAAGGAATGAAACGTCTCTTTGGTTCTGGGGCATTTGATAGTGGGTGTTTTGCATCATCCCATTTGAAAAAGTCAACATAATCCTGCATTTTAGAAAGAAAAAGGTCACATTGAAGCCCCTTCAATAAGTAAACCTAGGTTTATATATAGCACAATGATGACAAGTGGCACAAACCGGATATGGATCGAATCCAGCATGCGGTGCTTTTCCTTTGAGCAGTCTATGGATAAGTCTTGTTTCATCTTTTGTCAGCTCTACCACCTCATCATTGTACTCATCATGTATCTTGCGCCTGAATAGAAACCAAATGAAAAAAACACATAAACTTCTATCTGAAACCAATTAATCAAAGTAACAGATAAGAGCAAACATTTTTAACTTTCTTTAAAAAAATTCTAAGCAAGCTCTCTACTCAGATTAAGCACTGATTGGATATAGGCAACTGGCAATGCAGAAAACCGACAAATCAAGGCTAAAAAATGATAACAATCAGGGAAAGGAATCTTAGATGAGTTACACTTTATAAAGCAAAAGCATCTGATGAAAACATATATTAATCTGTTGGGTTTTTTTCCAAAGTTTAAGACTAAACAAAGTAACTGACAGGGAAACAAAATATTTGCATAACTAAACATTAAAAGAACAAGGATGAGAAAAGGAAACAGAACACTAGACGTCGCAAAAAACAAATAGTCAACTAGAACCAATGTCAAAGTGAGAACAACAACGCCCCATCTCCTTCATCTTTGGAAAGGAAATCCATAATCTGTTAAATTGCTAAATTATAGAAAGTGACAGATATAACAAATAACCATTGAAAGGAAAGTTGAACTCACCAGTTTTTTGAGTCATCAGCACTGGCTAGAAAAGAATCCAATTTATCTTGTCTTTCTTTCTTTTTTATCTTTTTCCCCTTTACGTCATAACCAATATGTTCCTCATCCTTATACCACTCAAGAGGAACATCACCGATTGTATTCCGTGAAGGAACCTGTAAATTACCCAAGTGCCAATCAATTATAGGTGAGCATCATACTTTTCTAAATATGCTCCCAGCTGTCTAGAGAAGTAAACAGACCTCGTCTTCAGATGAATCACTCTCTTCAGCCCTTTGATCCGACTCAGAGATTTCACTTCCACTATCATCTTGGGCATGATTAATAATCGATTTACCTTTATTGCTTGTTTTAACAAAGCCCTGGCATAAATTCCCAGCAACAGCGTTACAATATGAACAAGTTTTATCATAGCAGTACAGACAAAACAAAGACCTTCTCTGTTTCACAATGGAAGGACAAGAAATGCCATATTACAAGTTCTAACCATAACTCTAGTATCAAACTCAATTGACTTCCCATCAGGTGTTCTCCTTCAAAAATTTTCTTTCCTTCTACCTAATATGGAATTTTTTCCTGCTCAAGCTTCAAGGTTGAGTTGACTCCGATTGACTCTGAGTCTCCTCCTATGCCTCAGGAACCAATACTAAATGTACCAACAAGTTCACTCTTCTCGCTAAGAAGCGGGAAATCAATCGCAGTGAAGAAACAAAGAAGGCAATTACCATCTACCTTGTGCTCTAGTGAGTCGCTTTCTCCGGATTCCGACTCCTCCGACAACTCGAATTCCTCGGAATTCCCATCTTCAGAATCATCCTATAATCATAACACCAAAAAAAAAAAAAAAAAAAAAAAAACGTGATTAACCCTCCCATTCCAGTAGCGAACAAGCACGCACAAACTGGAGCTACACTAAAACGAAGGAGCACGCAACAGACACCTGATCAGAACCCGAACCAGCAGCGCCCTCTTCTCCGGACTCCAAGTCCTCTTCCGACAGCTCGAAATCCGAATCCCCATCCTCAGAGTAATCCTACGCCACATACACAACACATCAATCTCAAGCACGCGAATCGACGCAGACAAGACCGACGGAGGCGCGCAAAAGCAAAACCGAAGAAAAACCTCGTAATCGGAGCCGGAATCAACCGGCGAGCCGCCGCCGCCACCGCCGTCCGGAGCCTCCGGCTCGGACCGAGCTCGCGGAGCTTCTTCCATTACTCTCTCCTCCGCCTCCTCGTGCGTCAAGCCGCGAGCATCCTTCGCCTCCTTCTTCTTCGTCGTCTTCTCTTTCTTACCGGCCGCTCCCATCGCCGCTCCGGAGAACAAACGACGCGAGCTCGGGGGCGGAAGAAGCGACGGGAAGGAAGAAGAGGCCGCCGCCGTCAACGCCGACGGGGACGGTGGGAGCAGGGGGAGGGCTTTAGCAGTTGGTGACTAGGGTTTAAGCCGGAGAAGAAGAACAAGAGAAAGTGGCGGCTCTGCTTCCGCGCCTAATACCGTTTTCGCATTGGCATTTAAAAAAAAAAAAAGGAAAAGAAAAGGGCAAAAAGACATAATACATAAGGAAGAAATTTGTGATTTAGGACTATCGCCAAAAACCAAATGCCAAAAAAAAAGAAGAAGGCAAAATCCGAAAATTAGATCATTTTCTCCCAACAAAACATGACCCTACTAGATCTCTTAACAGCAAAGGGAGTAAATCTCTAGCTTGCCTATCTAATGCAAGATTATACGTGCATTGTTGGATTGGACGAAAAAAGCGTGAATTTATATCGGGCTAATATATCTTATTTTCGAATGATCTAAAAAATGGTACGGATTGTCATAGCAACAAAAATATATCTTATTTTCGAATGACCTAAAAAAATGGTACGGATTTTCATAGCAACAAAAATATATATCATCAAGTTTTCTAATAGGGCGAATCGGATTAGGGATAGCAGCACAATTAATCTATAAAATTTGGTTCGATATAAAATGTGGTTTTTGAAATTTTAATTTTTGTAATTTGATTCATGAATTTAGGTCTAATGTATAATGTAATTCATAAACTTATAAGTAAATGTTTCATGAATATAGCTTCTGAATTATGAGTAAATGTTTCATGTAGTTCATAGACTATACAAAAAGATTTAGAAGTTCAGATTTTATATTAAATAAATTAAAAATTTATGGATCACATTTTATATTAGGCCACATTTTAGAAATTGTTCGCGTCATTTTCACTTTGAAAGACTAATTTTATATTTGATTTTCATGCTGCTCATTTTTATTTCTATTTTCTGGTAGAACCATAGCAAATCTTGATTCAAAAGTTTAGAACCAACGTTCTCGTGAAAAACAACACCATCTCACTTTGCTGAAATGTTTGTTGCGACATGTTCACTGCTATCGATCATCTCAGGTCTCACTTTAGCTTGAATGAAAGGAAAATTCAATTGGGATTACCTTTCTCTCTCAAATTAAAATTTTATATATATATATATTTAATTTATATATATAATTAAGGAGAAATGGATATATTTGTATCCAGTAGGACCATTCGGCCTATTACTACTTGGAAAGCCCACATGTTGGTATATGGTGGACAGTTGAAACCGACGAGGAGTCCACATGCTGTATGGGATTGACACTTGACACTCCCTAATAGCAGCTATTATTACATAATTAGCAATGCGTAGTCACATGAATAATGAGATAATAAGAAAGTCTATATAGACTTATTTTACACATATTATGTATGTGTAAATATCTTGGCAGTGGTCGAATAATATTATTTATGGCACATTTTAAGTTCTTTCATAAATCACGATACTCGATTCCCTCAATTGTCACCCGTTATCACTCCTCGTCCTTTTGGTCTCCCCAACGCCTGCGTAACGATCGTTTGGTATGGTGCAGTTGATTTGCGGATGACTAGTTGAGCAGAAAAATTACTAAGTACGAAGTTAATTTTTTAGGTCGTGACATAAGATTTAGCGCTTTGTAAACTCGAGATCAGTTGGCTGTATCAAAGGCAAAACGTTGTGTTTTGAACATCGTTTCCATAGCAAAAGCCGTTGTCAAGCAAAATCGATGGGTGTGGAAACATCTTCATTCGCGACACCATTGGTTGTTTATCTTCTGTTGTCCGTACAATTTGATCATTCCTCTCATCCAACTCATGTAGGTATTAGCGACGCTTGCTGATACCGTTAAACAATGTGCCACAGTTACGAGTTCTGTAGGTATTGGCAACAACTGTATATCTTCCAAAGTGCGTCATCGAATTGCGATCGAACCCGATTGTCATCAATGACATAATTACTTGCAAATAATGTCACGAAATGAACTTTAGGATGTTCCCACACTTCCTTAGGTTCTAAAGCCGATGGATATAAACCAAACAAAGAGGAAAAGATAATATCTAAGGGAAAAGAAATCGCAAATCTAAAAGATGCAGCAAACAACATAACTAAGATACAATATTCCTGATGAATTTTACCCCATCCTCTATCTTCTCCAAAAGCTGGTTATCCAACTCGGGCGTGCCTCTAATCAACCTGAGCACTAGCCTTCCGAGAACTAAAGCCCAAGTTTGGACAGAAGCTGCTGCCAGAGTCTCTTCATTGAAAATGTAAGTCGATGGACATACTAGAACTCGACTACCCGATCTGCATGATAATAGTTTCAATGTGTTCAAAAGGTACCGGAAGTGTTATTAGGCTATGATTAATGAAAATTAACAGCCGTGAATATCTTCAATTCATATTAGGATGTAACCCGGGGAAACAAGAATCTTTGCATAAAGCAGCCGTGCAATGGGTATTTCCAGAATTAGGACTTACTGTTAATAACCATTGCATAAACCCGGAGATACTAGAGCTCTGTATTTGGAATGCAATGGTTATAGAGCTCTGTTTTTGGAATGCAACCAACCATTGCATTGTGGTCCGCAACCACTTCTACATTACTTTTGCAAAGGACTGGACCAACAGTAGGTAGGGGTGAGTGGTTTCCGGTTCCGGTTCGGTTCCGTCTAGAACTTGAAACCTATCCTCGAATATTGATTCCTCATTTTTTGGAACCTGGAATTTGAACTTGAAACCTATCCCGTTACAAGTTCCAGGTCCAACATATTTTTTTTTTCTTTTTCATTTTTAGATTTGAAGAGCTCTTTTCAAACAATTGAGCTCCCAGGATTAGAATAGAGCAACAACATGCATCATCAAGCACTGTTCAGAAAACTCTAGTTTGAAACCCGCAAGGTTATGAATTAATTGAAGCTTCATTTATGAAGCAGCACATAAAACAGGGAATAGCATGCACAAAATCGATTGTCGATTGTCTTCTTATCACTTTATCTCTCTGGTACAACTTGACATCTTGGCATATTTGTACATGGCGATCTCAGAAAACCAAACAGATCCAGCAAAACAGAACCACACCCAAATTCAGCCCAACCACATCCAAACAAACAACCAACCGACGCTCAACGAATGGGCTATTTCCAACAATCACAAGCGACGCCGAACGAAAGAGGGTCGTCGAAATTCGCAAGAAAAACCAAATCTTTGCGCTCTCGGCTTACTCATCTCGTCGGGAGTCGAGAACTGGCAGTGACCCGTGGGCTTGCCCTTGAACTTTCCCCTCCCCATGGCTCAGAGATGTGCTTCCCCACTTGCAGAACACGATTCGGGCACGAAAGAGAAGATCGACCCAGATCTGCAAGGAGACGATCGGCCTCATTCTCGACGCGATTGGGTGGTTATCGTTTCGCGAGGAACGAGAATCTTCCGCGGAAGAGCCAAAGAGAGATGGAGCTGAATCGATTCCTTCTTCCCCCTTTTCACCTCCCCCACTATTCCCGAATGGGAACCCGAACAAGAAAAACCAAATACACTTGTTTTCCACAGTCCCTGTATCAGAAATAAGAGAATAAATCCGTAGTCAATAAGTCAAGGGCGAGCACGCGGCGACGGCGGCGCGACGGCGACGAAGACACGAGTCTCACGGCACCAACGGCGGCACGGATGGCGCGGCGAAGACGGCGGCGGTCGCGGCTCAACCCAAGGCCAAGGGGGGAAGAGCTCGGTTTTGGCGGAGGCGGTGGCGGTTCGGAGCAACGACGGCCCGGACGGCCGAGCGAGCGGCGGCATGAGGTGGTGACGGTGGCTTGGGGATGGCGGTGGTGGCTCACGGCGGCGCGGACGGCACAACAACTCGTCGGGCTCAACAGCGAGACGGCTCGTCGGACGAGCAGTGGGTGGTGGTGGTTCGGTGGCCAAGAGGTGGTGGTGAGTAGGGTGTGGGGCGGCGGTGTGGTGGTGGGTGAAGCAGCAGCCAGCAAGAGAGGAAGGAAGAAGAAGAAGAAGAAGAGAAGAAGGGGGGGTTCGGCTGAGGGAGGGGGAAAGAGAAGAGAAAGAGAGAGAGAAGAAAATAACCGGGAACGCCGGTTCCCAAAAAGGGAACCGGGGAACCGGAACCAATCTCTTTAGAGCCGGGAACCGAACCAGACCATCCGGTGTAGTTCTCCGGTTCTCGGTTTCACTCGGGAACCGTGCTCACCCCTAACGGTAGGTCCCTGTTAGCGAATGAGTACAAGAGAATCAGAAAATGAGGAGAGTGAGAATAAGGGAGCTACAGTTTAAAAACTTCAAATTGAGCTGGGTTCAACTTGGAGCACGAGAAAAAAGGGCTCACTGCATTACCTGCAAACCAGAGAGCGATGGTTGACTGCGTACTTGCTTAGCGACTTCCTTTACACTCCTCTCCCTCATGTTCGTTGCTACCTGTGAAAAGAATTAACACCATATTTGGAGAAAGGAGTCGATTATCTGCAGTATCTGACCTGTGCATACTCTAAAAGGCTTTGTACCACAATTAACGAATTTTCTTATATTATTTCTCCCAAATTTTTATTGCGGCAATTTCCTATTTAGTAGCTGAATAAGAAATCATACTTGAAAATGAGATGAGGTACGCTTAAGTCCACAGAGTACTAACGATGTCATATTTGATTGACACTGCTAAATTAGCTTCAACGAAAACTTACCCTCATGGTGTCACCCGGTTAAATTTTGTGTTTTGATGAGTTACACTGATATATCTTTTTTACGCAGCTCAGTAACATACTAATGAGTGAGAGGGGGACAGCAACAGCAGATGCAGCTTAATAGTAGTAAACTCTAACGGGAAGTATGTCTGGATAATGGACAGGAAGTTTATCATCGAATATACAATAATCTACACACACCGTGAACTGGCAAACTGCCTTGAGATGTGCCTCCACTCTTTCAAAAATCTGTCGAGTTGTATCACGAACATCTTCCCGTTGCATTAGTGACTTCCTGCTTGCCACAAGAACAGCCTGAAGGATATTCAGTCCTAGAGGAAGAGTAGTTCGAAAAAGACAATAAAAAAATATTGCGAGCATGCTGCATTCAACACCCACCTGGCTTACCAACACTGTGCCACCTTCAATTTCTTTTAAATTATTTGCCCTTAATGTTGTCCCACTACTTACAAGATCCAAAATAACATCAGCCCCGCCTCTCTGAAATACCAAAGAAAAGAAGTCAATTGTAGATAATGCAGACTCAGCATCAATACTATACTGCCAATGCCTCCAATCAGCAGCAGTTTAATTAAATCCTTGACCTCCCCTGATGGAGATGCCATTGCAGATAGAAGGGTGCCACATGCCAAGATACAATGGCATTCATACATTGCAGCTTCTAAACAAATAAATGAATTGAACTACAGTTGATATGCTTGCTTTCCTAATAGCTTAATCTGTGGAGGTATAAATGCACTTCAAATTCTTTTTAACAAAAGATGAAGCAAACATCTGTAACATTATTTCCTTCCAAGGGATCAAATTTTCAATCATCCAAATGAGAAAAAAACCTGTACTTCATGCATTGATCACATCAGTGTACCATATCACAAAGTGAATGGCCACAAGATCTATAGACAAGGACAGGTAAATCCAAACATTGCATCAGTGAAGTAAAATCAAGAGATTGAAGTGCTTTTTTTGAAGGATCCTGCTGCTAAAACTATGGTGGCTTGAAGTAGTCTCAAATACACATTCTCCAGGACATGGAATGTACACACATTGCCTCATAATGTGGATAGGAGAAGGTCTCCATAATCACAGTGTACCAACATTTAGAATACGAAAATTAGTGGGATGTACGCTAGTCCATCCTTCCTTTCACTGCATCTACCTGTCAAGCGAGAGATGGCAGTTTCCACTCCCTTATTTTCCTTGTTTCCCCTCTTCAGTGGGAATTATCTCTCTGCCTTTCTAGTTTAATAAAGATTCTCATGTAACTAGATTCCCTGCCACAGCGAGGAAAAATGTCTGTATTTGCCAATCTGCACTTTCAGTACAGATCTTCTAAGTTCTAGGTGGAAAAAGAGAAGGGACTCGAATAAAGAGCCATAAAACTCTCAATGCATTTCATCATCTTTTGTTTTTCAAAACAAAATTTGAAAGGGTCTGAACCTTTTTTGACTGGGAAATGGAAATGGTTTACACTTCTAGATTCTAAATTCTAGTTCAGCACACTAGATTGATCCCTCCCTCACATAACTCTACCAGAATATGGGTCCCCCGACCCCTTCTCTTGAATCTCTTAAGAGAGCTTCCACAGACATATAAACTCCAGTGTTAGTTTAAAGGCAACATGTTTAAAGGCAACTTGCGCTTAGTGAAAAAATTCATCATGGCAATCACTAAACATCTGCCAATATAGTAACAAGTTGGTAAGATAGAAAGATATGAAAAAAGTGTACAAAATTTGTAATTTTACCTGGGGAAATCCCTCCAATGCTCCGTCAGCAGTTAAAATGCTCACATGCTTCAGTCCATTTTCTTTCATGAACTTACGCCCCAGCTATAAAGACATGAGAAGGTAACTTAAACTTAAGCAGTTAATAAAGGCAATCGCTCCGGCACCCCATAAGGATATTTGCTATTGAAGGTGGGCAGTTGGCACTATAAACTACGATATTTGAGATCTGAAAACGCAAACATACATTGGGTAAACCAGTAACAACACTGAGTGGATTCTCTTCAGTCCATTGGGGCATTTGTGCTAGCTCCTTCACCGAATTGATCCTCTCAAAGATCCCGTTTTTGGGAATCTAATAGAAGATCAAAAGAACATATCAGGACTAAAAATTTCCATAGCAATGAACCAATTGGAAAAAATTCCATCAGTACATCAAAATTTTGAGAGCATAAACTTTCTTACTGCGAGAGACAAGTGGCAATGCCCAAAACCAAGAGCATTGTGAACAGTAATAAGATCATCATCACCCTGAAGAAAAGGAGCATAAGCTCTTTTAGGACAGTCTACTATATCAAGTTAGTGTTGCGGAATCAACACTCTACAATATCATGAAGTTCAAAAGCTTAATGAAAACGCAAAAATACTGCAAAAAGTTCAGGAAAAGCTCTGATGTATGAAGTTGAAGCAATCAGGTAATTTTTATCTCTGTCCAGCATTCCTAGCATGCTGACCCCTCAATTATTATTCTAGGATTTCAAGTCATAGTTTCCTATCCACATATCTGTACAAACACAAAAAATATGAACACTCTAACCACCTAAACTGTCTAAAGACATCAAAGTACATATCGAAAATCGACATCATCCAGTAATTCTGAATCCAAGCCATTTCTCTAAGTTGTTTGCATGGAAAAGAGTAAACAACCCCAAATGGATTCATAAAACAAGTACTACAAACTCAAGCAAGGTAAAAGGTGATCTGCAACTACTATTGTCATCCATTCAGGGAACATCTGTGATCCAACTTCTCTGCTGCATAAATGACACATAGGAAGTACCCTGTCATCTACTAACTACTAATCTGCACAATTGCAGGTGATCTATAAGCCAAGTCAATCTTTCATCCTTCAAGGACATCGTTCTGATTATAAACAAGCAGGGGAATGATGACATACTATTGAGGCTACAACTGAACTTTGACAAAGTCCCCTCACTCTTGCAGTGGGGCAATTGGTGTGAGTTTACTTTTAGCTTTTCGGCCGTAGCTGTTGCCCTTAGCATTTCTAGTTTAACTTTTCTTTGATACCAAACACACCTAGTCTTGAAAAACATGCCAACATTAACATTTCAATCAAAATGAATTATTCAAAATTTGTAGGTTTTAGCATGAAAGCTTATTCCAATATTTTTGGTTTTAGAGAGAAAGCAAAAATTGACTTTCTGTTAAGCGCTCTTGATCTTCCACTTCATCCAAAGCAGGGGAAAACCGTGCAATAACTTGTTTTCACAGCTTCAGAGTATAAATTCTTTGAATGCAGACAAAAGATTAATAGAGAATGATGAGTAAGAAATCCAATCAATGATCAAACATACAGCATTTAACATCATCTGCTTACCGGTCCATATTCACTAACTGCATAGGAACTCACTATTCCAACGTCTAGATGTCCAGAAACCAGTAGTGTGACAATCTCCTTTGGTCGATGGAAACAGACTTCCACATTAGGGAGCTGCAAAAGTTAGCTACCAAATCAATTAAGAACAATCTGCAGTATGTAGAACCAACACCTGAAATACCAAATATCTAAGGTAAAACAAATTCAAATGGTGCCGTGGAGATTTTCCTAGTTACTTTATTTACTTTTTCATGGAGAGTTTTCTATGGTATACGAAAGAGAGTAGATCTATCTAAGAATAGAGAAGCGCTCGTCTAGCTCATCATCACAGTAGTTCTCAAAGACGCAGACATTTTCAATTACGGCACTTGAGTGACTAGAGTGGGTCATTTCTTCTTCTTACATTTTGCAAAGATGGTTTCAGCATCACGCTTTGGGTTCAAACCATCAGCACTTTGTGAAGATTACACTCTATCTTAATTAGTACGTAGATTCGACTCTCCATTAATGTTTTTGTAAAGGGTTAGGACACCTTGGTTCCCTGTCCACATATCTCAGGTATGATGACTGTAGAATCTCTCTTGCTAACCTATCTGTAGTAGTTCTTGAAATCAAAATTAAGGTCCATAGGAATTACCATAAGCAAACTCCAAATGTCTTACCACATGTCTATACCAAAATAAGGCACAAAATTTCGTGAAATTTCTATACCTGTGGAATTTCTGCAGAATACTGTCGATCATTATCCCGCGCGACTGGCAATCCGCAATCCTTCAGGAGCAACGTGGAAGATGGTTAGAATGCAGATAAAAAACAAACCAGAAGCCCCCTAGAGCGGCATCTCAGAGATCGTCAAATTCAAATCCGATAACATTCTGCATAGCACGTCTATATTCACTCAGTTTTCTATACACTTCACATTTGGAACCAATTCCTCAGCAACCAAAACCTGCAATGCGAGTCCTGAAAAGCAAGCAAAACCTTGAGGAGGCCGAGAGTATCCTCGACCAGGCACCCTTTGCTCAGCACACCGAGCCGGATCTTTCTCCCCTCGCCGTCTTGCATGCCGTTGGGACGGCGTGCGAAGCTCCGGGAGCTTGCAGCTTCAGAGAATGAAGGAGAAAGGGAAGAAGAGGCTGACCCTTACTGAATGATACGAACTCCACCTCGTCAGATTCCGTAAATCCCGAAATGCAACAAAACAAAGCTCTAAATTCAACATGCAATCTCAAATTTTCATCGTCCAATGAAAAAAAAAATTATGAAAATTAAAGTCGCCATAAATGTCATTATAAGTATGCTCATGACCCGTACATTTATAATGAAAATATGTTAAATTTTAATATACCAATTACGCATGACATGACATGAAAAATGTTAAATTAATGTTTCGAGTTTGAATTTGAATAAATCGAATTTGTCGATAAAGTCTTTCAAAGGATTTCCTCCTTCTTACATGCGAAACAAGAATCTTCTGCACATTTTATAAAACAATTGTGGTGGGCCCTTTTGGCGTGAGGAATAAGTCCCCTGCACGCGTGAAGCTTACCAAGTTCTCTGCATGTAAAACAAAGACATAGGTGGGCCCAGGTCAAAATTTGACCTGGGCACACGTATAAAATAAGAAACAGAATTTTTGCTGGTTTCTCTCCCCTTCCGAAAGTCGCACGCTGAAGCCCTACGTATAGCGATCCGCGAGAAGCCGCACGCTGCCGAGAGAGAGGAACTGCACGAGGAAGCTGAAGATCTTTTCTTTTCTTTTTGGCATACGACTTGTGCGCACGGTAATTTTGTACCGTGAGTTTATATCCAAGTGAGTTGTTTATTTATAAATACTTTGGGTTTGAGGTTAAATTTAGGTGTGGGAAACACTTGAGCGTTTGAGCGATTGTAAACTCTAATATTCCGATTATAGTAGATTATTTGCTGCTGGCTCTCCCCGTGGACGTAGGTACCGATATTCGAACCAAACCACGTAAATTTCTGGCATCCTTATTTTTCTCATTTATTTCTCTAGTGATCCTGTCGTTTCTGCGTATTATATCCCAACAATTGGTATCAGAGCTTGGGGTTGGATTTCTTGATTATGATTTGGAGCTTTTGCTTGTCTAATTATTATCTGGAAATTCTGCTACTACAATTATGTCTGAGAGGAAATCTAAAATCGAGAAGTTTAATAGGAGCAACAACTTTGTGTTATGGAGCATCAAGACTGGGCATTATTGACAATACAAGGTTTGGCCTAGGCACTGGATGGTGAAGATGAGTTACCTATTATCATGAAAGCCTCAAGGATAGAGCTAATGGAAAAAGCAAAGAGCATAATCCTATTAAATTTGACGGATGAGATCTTAATAGAGATTGTTGAGGAGAAGGATTCCGTAGCGTTATGGGCAAAACTTTAAGCACTCTATGTGAAGAAATGTTTGAACAATTGCTTATATATGTTGAAGAAGATGTTTCAATTTAGATATATCTAAAAAACGTCGGTGAGATACTTGATGATGAAGAACATGGCATGATGTTATTAACCTCTTTACCAGAGTCATGGGAGCACTTTACTGATTTATTGTTGCAAGGGTGTACTACAATTACCTCAGAAGAGAAAAATCCACCTTATTCTCTAAGGAGTGGTAGAGAAAATTGTGAGATGACGGTCTGACGAAAGGAACAGCACAAGCACTGATGATTCAGAGTAGAGAACAACATCGAGAGCCTAGTAGTAGCAGAGGTAAAAGCATATCAAAATCACGCTATAGAAAGTCCAAGGGACGCGTGAAGTGCTTTGAGTGTCACGAGGAGGGGCACATCAGGAGAGATTATCCAAAGCAAAGGAATAAGGCCGATAGGTAGAATGCCACAAGTAATGTGGCAAATGTTGCCGATGGAAGCAATGGTGATGCAGAAGCTGTTTTATGTGTGACTGTCACGCCCTGATCTCCGAGCGCGCGAACATCCCACTTTGGTCGATAGAAATGCGACTTCCCAGGACACGTCGCCGACCCATTCAATTTATTTACGCATGCGGAAGCGAAACAAATCCCCTGACAACATTTAACTTGGGATAGAAAAGTAGGCAATCAATTACAACCAAACAAGCTTTCTTATAAACACATAGGTTTATATACAACACTGGATTGTCTACAAAATAGACAGGCTCAACAACTAGGGAACTTTCCTATGACCAACTTGTCAGACACGTTCACCGATTCTTCAGCCTCCACCTTCCGAACTCCAGGACTTCCGGTCCTCCACGACCGTCATCTAGGGACCTGAAATATTTTCCCCAAACCGGGATGAGACTACGTCTCAGCGAGTCCTACCCTCTAAGACTCAATTAGGAAGAAAATACGCCTCGGGCGCTCTAGCCACACAAATAGGATAGAGGACTTATCTCGCCTCGCCCCCTTCCCGCACGTCGTCACAATTCATATTCAAGCAATGCTCGCACAAGCTGAAACTACCGACATACCCATCGGTCTATCAATTCAATCAATCCAATTGATATCATACGATCCACACATTTATCAATTCATATCATCTATTAAACCATACCATCTATTCATCCATCAATACAATTACGGCTCGCACAAGCTGAAATGGATGCAATGCTCTTACAAGCTGATATAGATGGTAGCTCGCACAAGCTGATATATACATAGATGATAGCTCGCACAAGCTGATATATACATAGATGATAGCTCGCACAAGCTGATAAACGATCATTGCTCTCACAAGCTGATAATTCAATAATAAACCAACTCATACCTTAATTCAATCAATCAATCAATCTAATCGATTCAAACTAGTCATACAAACCAATTACGGTGCTAAAAGCCAACACCGGGTATTTTCAAGTTAAATACCACAACTTCATCAATATCACTCAATTCCACACTTTTGGAATAATTAACCATAATCATCAATAACTCAATTTCTCAATTTAAACATACAATTAACACAAACCGACCGCACTTCGCTGCGATCGCGAAATTCTAACGACCAAGCCATCCTGGCATAATTTTCGAAATTATTAAATAATTAAATTTAATTCCGAAAATTAAATAATTAAATATTATATTATAATAATATAATTTAATAAAATAATATTTATAAATTCGAAATAATTAATTAATTAAAAATAATTAATTAAGGCTTAAACAAGATTACACTAATTTAAACATACAATTAGCCCTAATTAAACACCCCTTAAACTAATCATACAACTAATCTAATTTACATTAAAATAATCTAATTTAATCACATAAACCTAATTAGACTAATCTAAACACCCCTTAAGCGTCATTAACTCACTAAGCAAGAATTAGAGGATAAACTCACCGGATTAACGAGCCGAACGGCTCAAAACGACGGGGACGACGCGAGGATCGATAGTCTCCAAAGCGGGCCTAGCTTCCGAGGTCGGGAAGCCTGCCAAAACGGGCCAAAACCCCACTGTCATACCCATTTCTGCAACCTTCTTCGGCTTTGGTTGAGGCCGAGAAAGGGCGGATCCGGGGTTGGTTGGGGTTGGGAATGGGCGGAGGAGCTGAACCGGACCTAGGCGAGGCTTCACGGTGGCCGGAGGTGGGCTGAATGGCTCCGGCGGAGCTCCACCAGATCTAGAATGGCTGCTGGACTCGCGGAATAGCAAGGACGAGCAGGCGCGGGAGCTCGCAGGTGGACGGACGGCGCGTAAGGGGTGCGCGACGGCGGTCCGACTGGACTGCTTGCTGCTCCGGCGTCCTCAGATCTGCTGGGTCTTCAAGCAGAAACCGAAGATGGAGGAGAAAGGCAGCGACGGGAGAGGGAGACTGGAAACGGAGGTGTGCGGAGCGGCGGCGAGTAGCGACGGCCTTCACTGGGACGAACGGCGACGGTGGCGGCATGCGACTTCGACGGAGCTTCTCCGGTTGGCCGGGTCCGCTGGGCTTTCGAAGAAGAAGATGAAGATGGAGAGAGGAGGAAACGGTCGCACGGGAGAGAGGAAGGAGAGAGGTGACGGAAGAGAGAGAGGGAGGAGAGAGAAGGAAGATGGGACCACTTTTCTCTCTCTCCTGGCCCACCATGACCTCATGGACGATGTCACCTTCCACTATCTCCCACAACCTCATTTCAATGGGTTCAATTTCATTTTCCACCGTGGCATGGAATCTTGTACGCTTAATTTAATCAATTCTCAATCAATTCCATCCAATTGAAGCTCAATTAAATTAACCCATGTGTCCTTGGCCTTCTCACGACATTTCCCCATCAAATGATCCAACTTACATCCCAAAGATTCAATTAAAAACGGCCCTCTGACAATCTCGAACAAAAACGGCCTTGCTTTGCTTTTCTGCCAAAAATCTCGGTTTGTAGAAAAATCTTATGGAGATGAGTCGACATTCCTAAAATGAATTGTGACTTGACAGAACTTCCAATTTCTGTAATCGGGTTCAATTTCACGGTTAAATTCAATCTGGCGCGACTTTAGCGCGTCCTAATCTACCGGGTAGCTTTTAGGAATTTTCTGTGCAATTGACCTGTGGTTGATTATTCTCAAGCCACAAAGTTCATCTTCGACACCTTGGCGACTCTCGATTGTCGTAGAAATCTCGAGGTTTCGATTACGGACACAGGGTACCCAAAACGACGGAAAGAATCGGTCTAGTGCCGGTCGATGAGGATATTGCGATCGGGTGGAATCACCCACACTCTAATCACATATCTCGCCGAATCGACATATTACGATCTCCGTTCGATTCGACAAAGTGTCGTAATGATCCTTGCGGATTAATACGGTCGAGTAGCCGATTCATGGTCGAATTCTTTCAAGTCTATTGCGTTTAGATTCCTTAACGGCTTCACCGATAGACTAGTTATCTCGTGAGTGGCCAACTCAGAGAAGAAAGCTATAGACGTGAAGATGAAATGCCCGACTTATTTAATTGAAACCAGAATTGGAAAAATCGGGATGTCACAGTGACTGCTACTTTGTCAAGAGACGAATGGGTGTTAGATTTGGGGTGTTCTTATCATATGACGCCTCATAAGAACTGGTTTACTACTTACTAGGCTGCAGATGGTGGTAGAGTTCTTTTGGAGAATAATGCAGTTTGTAAAGTTGTAGGGATATGGACAATTCGGATTCAGATGCACGATGAGATGGTCCGCACATTGACAGATGTGATGTATGTACCAGAGCTCAAAAAGAACCTTATTTCTCTGGAGACACTCGATGACATCGGGTTTAAGTACATCGCTAAAGGTGGAGTACTAAAGATTTCTCGAGGTGCCATGACAGTGATGAAGGGGAAGAAAGTGAATACTCTCTATCATCTACTGAGAGAGACCGTGACCAGAATCTTTGCGGTTTCATTAGGTGAGTCAGACTCTAACTTGACTCAACTATGACATATGCGTTTAGAGCACATAAGTGAGATAGGTATAACGATGCTGAGTGAAAGGGGGTTGTTGAATGGTCAGAAGACAGGAAAGTTGGACTTATGTGAGTACTGCATTTATGGGAAGCAGCACCGAGTTAAGTTTACTACAGCTATTCATTTGACCAAACGACCAGTTGAATATATTCATTCAGACATCTAGGGCCCGTCTTCGGTTCCTCCAAAAGGAGGTGCCTAATACATGTTGACATTTATCGACAATTATTCAAGGAATGTATGGGTATACTTTTTGAAGCACAAATATGAAGTGTTTGATCGGTTCAAGAAATTTAAGACATTAATTGAGAAGCAGTCAGATAAACAGATCAAGTGCTTGAGAACCGATAATGACATGGAGTTCTGTGGTAAAGATTTTATCGAGTTCTGCGAGAAAGAATGTATTGTGAGATACCGCACAGTACCTGGGACACCACAGCAAAATGACGTGACAAAACAGAAGAACAGAACTTTGCTTGAGCAAGCTTGATACATGCTTTCACATACTGGACTTGGCAATGAATTTTGGGCCGAAGCAGTAAACATGGCATGTTACTTGGTTAATCGATCTCCATCATCTGCTATCAAGTGGAAAACTCTTGAGGAAGTATGATTAGGGAAACTTGTTGATTACTCTAGATTTCATATATTCGGATGTCTTGCGTATGCTCATGCAAGTGATGGTAAGCTTGAGCCGAGGGCGAAGAAGTGCATATTTCTGGGTTATGCACATGGGGTGAAAGGCTACCGGCTGTGGTGCACTGATCCCAGATCATCCAGTTTTCTAATCAGCAGAGATGTGATCTTCGACGAGACTGCAATGCTTCAACAGAGGAGTTCTGAGACACAACCAACAGAAAAGACAAATCATAGTGTTATTAGTGAGGTGGAATTTCAGGTGGAGACTCCGGAGACCTCGAAGGTAATAAAAGTTGAGACTGCAAATGAAGCCGCAATTCTTGAAGTCGGTGATGGTGAACAACCAGCAAAGCCGCAACAGACTATAGCCGCAAATAGATAGAGAAGGCAAATTAAATCACCGGTACGTTATAGTTATACAGATATTACTTATGCATTGACTATAGGTGATGAGGTGGAGACAGATGAGCCTTCGTCTTACTCTGAGGCGATGGCTAGTTCAGAGTCATCGCAGTGGTTAGGGGTTATGAATGAAGATATGGAATCACTCCATCAAAATCAAACATGAGAGCTAGTCAAAGTACCCAAGAATCACAAGATTGTCGAAAGTAAATAAGTTTTTAAACGGAAAAAGGGCATTCCCGGTGTCGAGGCAACAAGGTATAAGGCAAGACTTGTGGCGAAGGGATATACATAGCGTAAGGGCATTGACTACAATGAGGTGTTCTTTCCTGTGATAAGACATACTTCTATTCGTGTTTTACTTGCCTGTTTTACTTGCCTTAGTTGCTTCGCAGGATCTCGAATTAGAGCAATTAGATGTGAAAACTGCGTTCCTTCACGATGAGTTGGAGGAGCAGATTTACATGAGGCAACCAGAGGGATTTACTATTCCGAGTAAGGAAGATCATGTTTGCTTGTTAAAAAATCTTTGTATGGACTAAAACAGTCTCCTAGGTAGTGGTATAAACGTTTTGATACTTTCATGGTTAGTCAAGACTATTTGAAAAATTAGATGGATAGCTGCGTTTACTATAGGAGATTGGAGAATGGTTTTTTGATTTATCTACTCTTATATGTTGATGATATACTAATAGTAGCTAATAATATGTCTGATATTGATGTGCTGAAGAGGCAGTTAAATGTTGAATTTGAGATGAAAGATTTAAGCGTTGTGAAGAAAATTTTGGGTATGGAGATTTTGCGTGACACGACTATAGGAGTTTTACGTCTATCTCAAAAGAAATATATTGAGAAGATCGTAGCATGTTTTAATATGCAGTCGGCAAAATCTGTAAGTACACTTTTAGCAAAGCACTTTAAATTTTCAGATAAATTATCACCGCAGACTGAGGAGGAGGAGGAGCATATGTCCCGTGTTCCTTATTCTAGTGCAGTGGGTAGTATTATGTATGCTATGGTGTGCACTAAGCCTGATATTTCACAAGCTGTGAGCATGGTTAGTCGTTATATGAAGCGTCCTAGTAAAGCTCATTGGGAAGCTGTGAAGTGGATCCTTAGATATTTGAAGGGGACAACAGACGTGGGTATAGTATATCGAAGGGACAGCAATGGCAGTGAGACCATTGGTTTTGTGGATTCGGATCACGCCGGTGACTTGGATGATTGCAGATCTTTAGCAGGGTACGTATTTATGATAGCAGGTGGTGCAGTTAGTTGGAAAGTATCTTTACAGGATCATATTGCCTTGTCTTCGACTGAGGCAGAGTACATGGCACTAACTTTTGTAGCGAATGAAGCGATATGGTTACAAAGTTTGCTTTCGGACTTTGGGTTAGAACAGAAAAGTGTGGATATACACTGTGATAACCAAGGTACAATATATTTGGCGTATAATCCAGTTTATCATGAGCGAACAAAACATATCAACATCAGATACCATTTCATCCGAGATGTTTTAGCTAAGGGTAATGTTATTGCAAAAAAGATTGCTATAGCAGATAACCCGGCAGACATGATGGCTAAGTCTGTTCCTTTGGTGAAGCTCAAGCTTTGCTTGAACTCTATTGACGTCTGTGGAGAGTGAGCGCCCATCGGGGCGTTGAGAGAGCAACATAGATGATGAGTATTATAACTTGGCTTCAAACATCAAGCTAATATGCAGAATTGTTAAATTAATGTCTCGAATTTGAATTCAAATAAATCGAATTTGTTGATAAAGTTTTTCAAAGCGGATTATAAATCGGATGAAGAAGAAAGAAATTATTTCTTTCTTGGATTTCCTCCTTCGTACGTGCAAAACAAGAATCTTGGGCACACTTTATAAAACAATTGTGGTGGGCCCTTTTGGCGTGAGGAAGAAGTCCCCTGCACACGTGAAGCTTATCGAGTTCTCTGCACGTAAAACAAAGACATAGGTGAGCCCAGGTCAAAATTTGACCTGGGCACACGTATAAAATAAGAAACATAATTTTTGTAGGTTTCTCTCCCCTTCCAAAAGTCGCACGCCGAAGCCCTACGTATAACGATCCGCAAGAAGCTGCATGCCGCCGAGAGAGAGGAATTGCACGAGGAAGCTGAAGATCTTTTCTTTTCTTTTTGGCGTGTGACTTGTGCGCGCAATAATTTTGTGCTGTGAGTTTATATTCAAGTGAGTTGTTTATTTATAAACACTTTGGGTTTGTGGTTAAATCTAAGTGTGGGAAACATTTGAGCGTTTGAGCGATTGTAAACTCTGATATTCCGATTATAGTAGATTATTTACTGTTGGTTCTCGTCATGAACGTAGATACCGATATTCAGACCGAATCACGTAAATTTCTAGTATCCTTATTTTTTCGTTTATTTCTCTAGCGATTTCGTGTTGACGTAAATTGCAAAATCATGTCGTTTTCACGTATTATATCCCAACAAGAAAGACAGTAAATTAAAGAATAACAAATTTTATTTAGTAGTATTTACGACACTTGTTGGTGCACGCGTGAAGCTTACCGAGTTCTCTGCACGTAAAACAAAGACATAGGTGGGCCCAGGTCAAAGTTTGACCTGGGCACACATATAAAATAAGAAACATAATTTTTGCAGGTTTCTCTCCCCTTCCGAAAGTCGCACGCCGAAGCCCTACGTATAACGATCCGCGAGAAGCTGCATGCCGCCGAGAGAGAGGAACTGCACGAGGAAGCTGAAGATCTTTTCTTTTCTTTTTGGCGTACGACTTGTGCGCGCGATAATTTTGTGCCGTGAGTTTATATCCAAGTGAGTTGTTTATTTATAAACATTTTGGGTTTGTGGTTAAATCTAGGTGTGGGAAACACTTGAGCGTTTGAGCGATTGTAAACTCCGATATTCCGATTATAGTAGATTATTTGCTGCTGGCTCTCCCTGTGGACGTAGATACCGATATTCAGACCGAATCACGTAAATTTCTGGTATCCTTATTTTCTCGTTTATTTCTCTAGCGATTTCGTGTTGACGTAAATTGCAAGATCATGTCGTTTCCGCGTATTATATCCCAACAAAAAATACAGTAAATCAACCACCCACCTGGGTGGCGCTGCTGGCGGCGAGCTTCTCCCCCTAACACAAGTGGAGGAGTTCGATTTCTGGGCATCACAGGATGACTTACCTGGTGGCACGTGTGTGGTGGCTAGCACGTGTTGCCCCCGGGGTTTACCCCCGTTACCCCGGGCTTTTCGAGCTGTCCGTGTTGGTACGGTGCGCGGGTTCCCTGGGTCACCAAAAAAAAAAAAGACACTAAATCAAAGAATAACAAATTTTATTTAGTAGTATTTACGACACTTGTTGGTGGTACGAGTGGACACCACGTCCGATGCAATCGGCGAGACAAAAGAACAGCAGAGGAGTGACGACGGGCTCCCCCCAAAAAAAAAAAAAAAAAAAAAAAAAAACAAAACCATCCGTCACATCATAAAGCCCAAGGCCGTGCAAGGTGGTGAGGAAAATGGCAAACCCGTGAATCGGGTCGAGGTAAATTTGGATGGGAATGGCGTCGAGACTCCATCAATGATTAAATGACAAACGCACCATCAATGAAAGTCAACTGAGTATGGTCAGAGCCCAGCTGACAAAGATCCAATGGAAATGGCTTTTGGGAACAAGGGTGCCGTCCATTGCACTTAAACAGCGAGGGGTCAACTAATAGTCCCAAAGCAGCATCAAATGTCACGACGAATCCAAGAGTTGACGAAGATCTGAGCATCAACTATAGAAAGCAGAATAGGAGAAGGAAGAAAGTTCTAAAAGCAGTTCTGTCGAAAAGATCTTGCATATACTACAGTGGAATAAATTCTTATAATAGTAAACAGGAAATATTAGAAGAAAAAATTCCAGGAAAAAGAACCGTGAGAAGTTTTTTTTTTTTATCTAAGCTGTGAGAAGTTCAGTAAGCAGAATTGTCGATGGAGAAGGACAACAACCGGCCAGTAAGGGCGCGCATGACAAAATTTCTATTTCTTGATTTCTCCGTTTCTCTGTTCTCCGGAACAGGTTTGGAACAGAAATCCGTTTGGTAATGCAATTTGATTTCTCTATTTCTGAAACAGATTTCTATTCCGGAAATAGAGAAATCGAAGAAATCAGAAAACTGGAATTTTAACTTCTCAGTTTCTGAAATAGAAATCAGAAGCTGAAATCAAACCATATTAAAGAACCTTGCGCTTTCTTGCTAACTTAATTCACTCATAACCACAACTTCACAAATTATTGCTAATTTTCTTTTTCTTATTTTGCTCGTGTTTTTTTTTTTTTAATTTTTTAATTTTTTTGATAACTTCCTCTTTAGGATGAAAGGCAATCGAATGAGTCCCCAATTTTCAAAAACGACCAAAGTTTTTAAATGCTTACTTAAAAATAATGGGGCTCTTTCCTCCTAGAAAGGGCACGCGCATGGCCAATTGAAGAAAAATTTCTTACGCAATAGATGAATAAAAAACGTGCTTAGAAATTTAACCTTGTTTCTTTATGGATTCAAAATTCTTGCAAAATCAAAGTAATTAGATTGTTACACAGTCTTGAATTTTAATTCGAAGGCAAGAGATTCAAGAGAATCTCTCTCTTTGCTATGCAAGGGCCATTAAAGGTTCATTGAGCAACAATAAAGAAATTAGGGATGAGCAACTGGACTGATTCAATTCGAGAATCAAAATAAACCGACCTTCCCCCAATTGGTTCCTAACCATAAACGTTACTTCAAGGTAGAATTCTTATATATTCCTTTACACCATCAATTTTATTTTGTAGATAATCTTATATAATACTAGTTTTTGATAAAATGACAAGGCAATATAGGCGCCATTGATGGCACCCATATTCATGCTTCCGCAGTACTTGTCTGAACCTACGCAGGATGAGCTTGTAAACGATACATTGACTGAGGAGGGAAACCAAATAAATACGCTTAGGAAAACCATTGCCAATAAAATGGCAAGGGATAATAATATGCCGGAAATTCCATGAAATTGTATTTTCAACTTTTGTAATGTATTAGTATTATTTCGACTATTATTTTGTATTTGAGGATTTCCTATGTTGTTTTAGTATTATTTCGACTATTATCTTGTATTTAAGGATTTTTTATGTTGTTATCTAATTAATTTCTATTCCTAGAAATAGAAATTTTATTCTGTTATCAAACAGATTTCTGTTCTAAAAATAGAAATTTTGAGTCGTTATCAAACGGATTTCTTTGCTCAGAAACTTGTCCGGGAAATAGAAATTGAGAAATCAATTTCTGGAATAGAAATTTTGTCTTGCATGCCGTTGGGACACAAATAGCCCCTAACGGCATGACCTTTTGTTTAAATATGTTTCTGTTCTCTGGAACACAAATTTTTGTTTTTTTTTTAATTTCGGGGAATAGATTTGGAACGGAAACAAGTAGAAAAAACTTATTTCGATAAATACTTTTTTTTTTCTCATTTTTCTTCTTTTTTCTCTAGCCAGTTGCCGGTCTTGGCCATGGCCAGCGACCGACCGTCGAGGGCGGCAACCTCGCCGGAGCGTCATCGTGGTTGGGCGACAAAAGGAAGAAAAAAAAAAAAGAAAATAAAAATATTAAAAAATTAAAAGAAACAAAAAAATTATACAAATTTACCAAACATGTTTATGTTCTTTTTCTATTCCAAAACAGAAATTTTGTGCAATTACCAAGCGTGTTCTTCTGTTAAAAAATTGTTCCTTGAAACAGAAATAGTTTTTTTTTTATTTCTTTTCCCTGGAATAATTTTTGAACAGAAACGTTATTAAACGCAGCCTTAACTTCTCAACTGTTGGATCTAGCTACAGCCGCTTTGGCAAATTCAAGATCAAGGGCACATATTAAATCAATCACACACCCTTTCCTTGGTACATGTTGTTAGGGCTAAATAAATCACTTAGAAGGGGATGAATAGGTGATATTGCAGAAAAAATAAATTTAAAGCGTTATTACAATAGAATAACTTTGACGACAAACCGTGCTATGATTAGATCTTACCAATATGTAAAATACTATCACAATGTATAAATAGAATTTTAGGGATAAAGAAAATTGCACACAACAAAATTGGGAATTTGCTTCAACAATTTTTCATGCCCCATTAAGATCCCCAACGAAGATTGCACTCAATCTTTCCCAAATTTTTGTCAAATTCGACCATATTACGAAAATAATAAGTTTACTCCAATCTTTCACCAAAAGGGCTTAGTTTAATTAAGCTCAGAACCATTCACTTGAATATATCCACCGTCGGTCCGATTAAATGCAATTAACCAAAATATGCTCCTAATGACTATGTGTAATTTAACTAAATATTTTTGCTAGGGGCTGGGATGGATTCCTAATTTTCTATGTAATGAATTATTATATAGAATGCCAAAATTTAGGTGTTAACACTCCTCCTTGTGCTCCAAGCTACGAAACCCATCTCCTTCCCCTTCTCTTTCCTATCGGCCACTATCATCTTTGTTGACGTAGGCTTGGATGGAAGAAGCGAAGGGAAGAAGAGGCGGCTGCCGACTGTGCAAGCAGGGAGGGGCTTAGCAATAGGTTTTAAGAAGCAAGTGAAAAAAAAAAGGAAGAAGACACTATAAGTGCCAAATATTGTGTAGTATACAATGCTCATTTTAGTGCAAAAAATTTTCATTGTATCACTTAAATAACAAATCAGAGAAAAAAAATACTTAAGTAGCTCCGGCAAGAAATTTCGATCAAAATTAATGCATGGCTTTTGCAACTAAATATTTTGTATGAGTTAGCATTACATTTAAAAACCCCGTCCACCTGTACTTGCAAAACAACACCGTTTCATCCAACGTGGCACCGTAGTCCCAAAAGCAATTTTGTTTCATGACTCAACAAAAAACGACACCGCGTCGCATCATCACAATCTTCACTTTGACGACGCCCTTCCTTCCTCGGTCATCGTCGGACCTCTCCCTTCGAGAGTCCTTCCCCACCCTCACCGTCGTCGTCACTCGGTCGCTGTTGCTTGCCATCTCTGTCAGGTTCACGTCCTTTCCCTTGCTCGCGAAATTGATTGGAGGGCAAAGATTAAGGCTCCAAGGGACCCAAAAATTTAGGGCTCTTGGAGGGAGGGAAAATTTTGTGTTGTTGGTGCAAGCGTGGGACGACGGCACTACGGGAGGCATCGCACAAAAAATTAGGGGGCAAATCAAATTAGGGTATAGCTTTTTGGTTGAATGGGATTTAGGGTTTCAAAATTGGGAATTTGCTTCAATTTAGGGATTTAGGGTTTTTATCTAGGGCAAGCCTACTAGATGATGTCGTTTAGGGGGTAAGATGCTGACTTAGTATGCTGACGAGCCACATCGGACTAAGAAATTGATAAAAAATGGCTGTCGGATTTCCAGCCACCAAGATTGGAATTGATACTTAATAAATCGTATTTTCAAAAACTTGACATTTAAGTGAACCCATAAAAAATTTTGGCATTAAAATAAACGATGTATACAATTTTTGGCAATTCTAGTATCATTCCCCACCTCTTGCAACTTTGCATATGGCATTTGAAAAAGAGGCTAAAACCACTAAAAAACCTAAAGTGGTTTATATTCCAAACTAACTCCAAAATAGTACCCCTAAAATTCCCCTTCGTTAGTTTTCATTAAATTTAATCGTTAAATTGTTGAGTTAAATGACATGTAATTCATGAGTGTATATGTTTGGAGTTTTACCCTCTATTTATAACATGTGTACTAGTTGTCATTTTTTTTGGTAGTATTAATCCGATTTAACGAAAACTAAATAAGGAAAATGTGTTACAAATGTACCGATTTGAAATTTTTTGTTGTCAGGAATTTAGTTTCAGGTAAATTTGTCACATGCATATTAGTTTGGGATTTTTTGTGGTATTAATTCTTTTTAAAAATATATATATAAATCATAAAACATTAAAAAAATCATGATTTAGGACTATTCCAAGAGCCCAGCAGTTGCTTTTTAAGAAAAAGAACAAAGCCCAAAAATTGCATTGTTATCTCCGAACAAAAAATTATCCAACCCGATCCCCTAATAACAAAGAGAGTGAAAATCGTGGGGGCCTATTACATGCATTACCGGACTGAAGGAATGCAAAAGCAAAATAAGAGGAAAAAAATTCCAAATAAAGATCTGAAATGCCATCATTTTTTCAAATAAGAGTCTAAAGTGAATCTTATTTTAAATAATGGCACGAAATGCCTTTATTATCTCAATAAGATCTAAAGTGGATATTATTTGAATAAGGGCTCGAAGTGCATAAATCAATTTCAAAAAAGGGTTTGACTTCACCAAATGTGAAGGGCAATTTTTTTATTATTTTAAATTTTTAAATTTTTAAATTTTATTTTCTATTTTTTTCTTTTCAAAAGAAATAGGCGGGAGCATGCCCCCTCCTAACAAAAAGTGATCCACTCTAATCCCTTGATAACAAAGAGAGCGAACGACTCGGGGCCTATCTAATGCATAATTATTACATGCATTATCGGACTGAAGGAAAAATGGATGAATTTATATCGGACAAAATATCCTTTTTTCAAATGACTAAAAAAAAAAAATGCATGAATTTTCATAGCAACAATTTGGAATAGGGATAAAAGAATGAAGAGATAAATCATCCCTGAACTTTTGCCAAATGTGGGGAAAATTGTCCAAAAATCTTAAACCTATTGCACTTTTGCTAATTTAGTTCATCCGGCCAATTTTGGTTGGAAAATGTTGACGTGGACGTTGGTGGTGCCACGTAAGACTACCGGCGCTAACGTGAATAATTTTTAATAATATTTTAATTTTTTTGAATTTTTATTATTTTTTTCTATTTTTCCCTTTTTCCTTTTTTTTTTTTTTTGGCTTTTTTCTTGGCCTTTTCCGGTGGTCAGCCACCGATCGGCCTCGCCCGCCATAGGCGAGGCCTGACCGGGCGAGGAGGAGCCCGGCGTCGCAGTCACCGGGCCGACGCCCGGTGAGGCCGCCTTGGCCTGGGGGAGGTCGCCTCGCCCAAGCGACCCTAGCTGGGCCACACTTGGGCGAGGGCTCCCCTCGCCGGGGCTTCTCCTCGCCCGACCGGCCCTCGCCTGTGGCAAGTGAGGCCAGCCGGTCGCCTATGGCCGGTGGCCGGCCATCGGAAAAGACCAAGAAAAAAGCCAAATAAAATAAAATAAAATAAAATTCAAAAATATTAAAATATTATTAAAAATTATCCACGTCGCACCGTTAGTCCTACGTGGCACCGCCGGCGTCCATGTCAGCATTTTCCAGCCAAAATTGGCCAAATGGACTGAATCGACAAGAAGTGAAAATGTTTAGGATTCAATTGGCAAAGTTAAAAGGTTTAGGACTCAATTAGCAAAAGTGCAATAGGTTTAGGACTTTTTGGACAATTTTTCCGCCAAATGTGTATTGTGGTTTCTAAATTTTATCCCAATATGTAATGTGGTACTTGAACTTTTAATTTTTTTAGTATGATCCTAGAACTAATTTAGTCCTTAAACTATACAAGTTATTTAATGTTGTCATTTATAGACTAAATTAAACATATACCAAAAGTCCAATGATCACATTGAACAATTTAAAAGTTTAGAGGCTATATTGAATAAATTAAAAACTTAGGAATTACATTTCATATTGGACCAATACTTAGAGACAAATTGTGTTATTAATCCAGTGTGCAATGTCATTTCTAAAATTTTAATTTGTGATATGTAATCCCTAAATCATTAGTAATGAGGATATTTAAAAATTCAAGAACTATATTTAATAATAAAAAGCTTAGGGATCATATCACATATTGGACCGAACTTTGAAAATTATTTGTGTCGTTTTCCCTTTGGAATCTAATTTTGTATTCATTTTGAAGCTACTCGGTCTTTAATTCAATTCAATTCTCAGATATATACGTATAATATCTAGTGAGTCATCGAATTAATTTTTTTAATTCTTTTTAAAGTTTTCTCATAAACTACGAAACTCAATTTCCTTAATTAGCATCCCACTTCGCTCGTCATCCTTCTTTATCTCTCCTTCCCCAATACCCCATCTCTTGCTTGTGCCGCAACACATAACGATAGTGTAGGTACATTGAGCAGAAAAATTACCGACGACAAGCTTGGCTCATTATGGTCGCAAATTAAGTAGACTCGAGATCGACTGGGCGAAGCAAAAGGCAAAGCAGGAGAGAATTTTCCTGCCAAACGCGGTGGTGTTTTGGGCTTGAAGAATACGTACGTTAACATATGGAGAAAATACTCAGGTCTTGGTAACAATCTATTGGGAACAACTAATTTTATTATTTTATTCTCCGAAGTAAATAATAAAATAAAAATAAAAATAAAAATTCATTTGGTAAATTTTTTGCTCTAGAAACAAAAATCCATTTCTTTGTTTTTTAAAATAAATTTGAAATAGAAACAAAAGGTAAAAAAGTTACTCTTATTCTCAGGAACAATTCATAGAATCAATTCTTATTTTTCTTCTTTCCTCTTCTTCTCTTTCCATTTCTTCTTCTTCATTTTGACCGGTGAGAGTGCTGATGAGGCCAAGCTTGCCTAGTCACTGGCAAGGCTCGCTAGGCGAGGTGAGGCCTGCCTGGCCACTGGCAAGGGTTGCCCTTGCCTAGATCTACAAGGCCAAGGCTCGTGATGGCTCGTTGCGACGAGCTCATCAAACCTCACAAAAAGATTTAAGAATTCTACTAAACGCATTTCTATTATAAGAATAAAAATTTTGGACAATTTTCAAATACCTTTAAAATCTCATAAATTGTTTCCGGGAATAGAAAATAAAAAAAATCATTTTTGAGTAAAAATTATTCCCGAGAATAAAATGATTACTAAACGCGCCCTTACTTTACCGACATTGTCCAATTGCATCCTCATGGTTGATCTTTCCAAGTAATGCCGTTGTGAGTTGTCCATGATTGTTCCCTGAACATCGGTTCCATAGTAAAGGCCACCATCAACCGAAATCGATGGATGTGAAAACATCTTTATCTGCGACACCATAGGTCACTTATCTTCTGTTGTCTATGCAATTCGATCCTCAAAATTTTCCTCTTGTAACAGACAGCTAAGGTGCCTAACTCATCCGACTTGCGCAGGTATTCACAGCACTACTGACACCACTAAACGATGCACCTCAATTTCAACTTGTGTAGGTATTAGCAACACCTGTATATATTCCAAAGCGCGTCATGGAATCACCATCAAACCCGATTGTCATCAATTGACATAATCACTTCCAAATAATTTCCCAACGATTTTCCCACACTTCATCAAATTCAACCCGGACATGCATTGCCAATAGGGCACAACGAGGAAAAGGAATCGCAGATCTAACAGGACAGATGTGGCAAACTTGCCAACAAATTCTACACCATATCTGAGAAATTCTTCCCCATCCTAATATCTTCTCCAAAAGCCGGTTCTCCAACTTGTCACCTCAAGTGGATTGCCACGGATCTGAGCACTGGCTACTGAGAACTAGAGCTCGAGTTTGGACAGAAGCTGTTGCCATTTGCCACTTGACGGAGATATTAGAACTCTCCTACTCCCGATCTGCACGATAAAAGTTTCGATATATTCAAAAAGATACTCAGGAGTGTTATCAAGCTATGATTAAAGAAAATCAACAGCTGCAAATATCTTCATATCAGGATGTGACAAGGGGGAAACAAGAATCTTTGCATAAAGCAGCTGTGAATTCACTATTTCCAAAATTAGGACTTATAGCTCTCAACTGCTGCACAGAGCTATAGAGTGCCTTTTGAGGAACGCAAATGTCTATTGCATAGCAGTCCACAACCATTTTTCCATCACGTTGGCAAAAGACTTGACTTATGGTAGGATTCTATCAGCGCATGAGCAAAAGACTTTTGCTTCAGTGAAGATTAGATAACTACAGCTTAACCATCAAATCGAGATGGGGCTAAACTTGGAGTTTAAAAAAAAAAAAAAAAAAACGGCTCACTGTATTCATTACCTGCAAACCAGAGAGTGATGGTACTTGTACTCGTTCATATTCCATTACACTACTCCCACTCATATACGCTGTTACCTAAAACAAGAATTAACACCGATTATAAAGCTGTCATTATGAGACTTGGATATAGGAGTTGATCACAAGTATGTATCTGCAGTATCTGACTTGAGTAAATTCTAAAAAGGCGTTGTATTTCACTTACAGAATTTTCTATATTATGTCTCCCAAATTTTTATTGCAGCGGTTCCCTACTTAGTTGTCGAATAAGAAATCATACTTGGCAATGAGATAAGGTACGCTAATGTCCGTAGAGACTAACCATGTCATATCTCATTCACTCTGCTCAATTAGCTTCAAAACAGAAAACTTTCCCTAACATAAGCCACCCAGTTAAATTTTGTGTTTTGATTAGTTACACTGATATATCTTTTTTACGTGGCTCAGTAACACAGTAATGAGTGAAAAGGGGGATGGCAACAGCAGGTGCAGCTTAATAGTAGTAAACTTTAAAGGGACGTGTGTCCGGATGCTGGACAGGAAGTTCATCATCATATATACAACAATCTACGCACCATGATCTCGCCATCTGCCTTAAGATGTGCCTCCAATCTTTCAAGAATCTCGTGAGTTGTGTCACGAACATTTTCGTGTTGGACTAGTGACTTCCTGCTTGCCACAAGAACAGCCTGAAGGATATTCAGTTCGAGAGTAAGAGCAGTTCGATAAAGACAGAACGAAATAATATTGGGAGCTTGCCAATGCAAACATGTCACCCACCTGGGTTTCCAACACTATCCCACCTTCAATTTCTTTTAAGTTATTTTCCCTCAATTTTGTCCCACTACTTACAAGATCCAAAATAACATCAGCCCAGCCGCTCTGGAATACCAGAAAAGCGGCGGCTCTGCTTCCGCGCCTAAAACCGTTTTCGCATTGGCATTTAAAAAAAAAAAGGAAAAGAAAAGGGCAAAAAAACATAAAACATAAGGAAGAAATTTGTGATTTAGGAATAACACTAAAACCAAATGCCAAAAAAAAGGCAAAATCCGAAAATTAGATCATCCTCTCCCGACAAAACATGACCCAACTGTATCTCTTAACAGCAAAGGGAGTAAATCTCTAGCTTGCCTATCTAATGCAAGATTATTACGTGCATTGTTGGATTGAGCGAAAAAGGCATGAATTTATATCGGACCAATATATCTTATTTTCGAATGACCTAAAAAATGGCACGGATTTTCATAGCAACAAAAATATATATCATCAAGTTTTCTAATCGAGCGAATCGGATTAGGGATAGTAGCACAATTAATCTATAAAATTTGGTTCAATATAAAATGTGGTTTCTGAAATTTTAATTTGTGTACTTTGATTCATGAATTTAGGTCTAATGTATAATGCAATTCATAAAATTATAAGTAAATGTTTCATGAATATAGCTTCTGAATTATGAATAAATGTTTGATGTAGTTCACAAACTATAAATTAAAATTTCATGGACCACATTTTATATTAGGCCACATTTTAGAGACTGTTTGTGTCATTTTCTCTTTGAAATACTAATTTTATATTTGCATTTCACACTACTCATTTTTATTTCTATTCTCAGGTAGAAGCATAGCAGATCTTGATTCAAAAATTTAGAACCAACGTCCCCGTGAAAACAACACCATCTCACTTTGCCGACGTGTTTGTTACCACATGTTCCGCATGTTTACTACCGTCGATCATCGTAGGTCTCACTTTAGCTTGAATGAACGGAAAATTTAAATGCGATTACCTTTTTCGCTCAAATTAAAATTAGATATATATATTTATATAATTCAGGAGAAATGGATATATTTGTATCCAGTAGGACCATTCGGCCTATTACTACTTGGAAAGCCCACATGTTGGTATATGGTGGACAGTTGAAACCGACGAGGAGTCCACATGTTGTATGGGATTGACACTTGACACCCCCTAATAGCAGCTATTATCACATAATTAGCGATGCGTAGTCACATGAATGATGAGAAAATAAGAAAGTCTATATAAACTTATTTCACACATATTATATATATAAATATCTTGTAATTTTAGGCAAAAGTACGTTTCAAGTGCCAAAAGTTAGCACAAAGGAATACTTAAGTGCCAAAAATTATGAAAATGACACTTAAATGCCAAAATCGGAGAGAAATTGATCACTTAAGTGCTAATCCGGGCAAAATGCTGACGTGCGCAATTTCCAGCAAAGTAAGTGCAAAATGGCGTCATTTTGCACGCTAATGTGACCAGATAATGCAAAAATGACGTCGTTTTGCTACTGACGTGGTAAAAAATTTATATATAAATTTAATAAATTTAATTTAAAAATAAATAAATTTAATTTAAAACTAAATAAATTTAATTTAAAAAATTTATTTAAAATATTTAAAAATACAAATACAAATATTAAAAAAATTAAAAAAAATTAAAAACAAAAAAAAGGGGGAGGCGGCTGAGGGCTGAGAGGCCGGCGACGGAGGGGGGAGGGTCAGTCGGGGTCACCGGCCCTAGCTAGGGGTCGGCGACCACGGCTAACCAGCCAGTAAGGGCTCGCGAGCCCTCGCCCAAATCGGCAAGGACCGTCGCCTGCGGGGGTCGCCTCGGCGGGCGGCAGCCCTTGGCTCGATCGAGTGAGGGCCGTCGAGCATCGCTGGATCTGGGGAGGGCTCGTAGGCCCTCGCCACCCGCCGGCCGGGGTCGCCGGCCCTTAGCTATGGCCCGGCGACCCCGACCGACCCTCCCCTTCCATCATCGGCTCTTCTCGATGGCGGCAACTCGGGGCTCGGCCCTCGCCGCCTCCCATTTTTTTAAAATTATTTTTTAAATATTTTAAATATTTGTATATTTATTTTAAAATTTTTAAATAAATTTAATTTAATTAATTTTTATATTAATTTTTTTACCACGTCGCACCAAAACGACGCCGTTTTGCACTTGTTTCACCGAAAAATTGCAACGTCAACATTTTGGCTGGATTGGCACTTAAGTGATCCATTTTGCTCCGATTTTGGCACTTAAGTGTCACTTTCGTAACTTTTAACATTTAAGTATCTCTTGGTGCCAACTTTTGGCACTCTAGGGGTCCTAGTGTCTGCAATTTTATTTATGGTAAGTTTTTTTTATAAATCACGATACTCGATTTCCTCAATTGCTAGCAACATTACTCCTCGTCCTTCTGATCTCC
Organism: Eucalyptus microcorys; assembly: GCA_014182515.1. NCBI lineage: Eukaryota > Viridiplantae > Streptophyta > Magnoliopsida > Myrtales > Myrtaceae > Eucalyptus > Eucalyptus microcorys. Next base: position 1,681,632 of record CM024563.1, read on the forward strand.
CCAGTACCCCGTCTAACAATCGTTTGGTACACTGCTGCTGATTTGCGGATGACTAGTTGAGCAAAAAACTTACTAAGTACAAAGTTAATTGTTTAGGTCGTAACATAAGACCTAGCACTTTGTAAACTCGAGATCAACTGGTTGAATCAAGGGCAAAGCGGGAGAGAATTTGTCTGCCAAACGTTGTGCTTTGGACATTGTTTCCATAACAAAGGCCGTCGTCAAGCAAAATCTATGGGTGTGAAAACATCTTCATTTGCGACACCATCGGTCGCTTATTTTCTGTTGCTGTACAATTCGATTTTTCCTCTCGTAACAGACAGCCAAGCTGCCTAAGTCATCCGACTCGTGTAGGTAATAGCAACGTTGCTGGTACCGTTAAACGATGGGCCACGAGCGACTTGTGTAGGTATTAGCAGCACTTGTTTATCTTTCAAAGTACGTCGTGGAATCACCATCGACCCAAATTGTCATCAATGACATAATCACTTACAAAGAATGTTCCAAAATAAACTTTAGGAAGTTCCCACACTTCCTTATATTCAAAAACCAATTGCTATAAACCACACAAAGGGAAAAAAAATTATATCTACAAGAAAAGAAATCGCAAATCTAAAAGAATAGATGCGGCAAGGCTACCCACATAACTAAGATACAACAATCCTTATGAATTTTACCCTATCCACTGTCTTCTCCACAAGCTGGTTCTCCAATGCGGGTGCTTCTAGTCGACTTGAGCACTAGCCTACCGCGAACTACGGCTTGAGTTTGGGCAGAAGCTGCTACCATCTGGGAGTCTCTTCATCGAAAATGTAAGTGAACAAAGATACTAGAACTCCGCTACCCCCGATTTGCACGATAAAAGTTTCCACATGTTCAAAAGGCACCCAAGAGTGTTATCAAGCTACGATTAACGAAAATCTACGGCCGCAAGTATCTTCACTTCATATTAGGATGTAACTAGGGGGAAACAAAAAATCTCTACATAAAGCAGCTACGGCTATTTCCAAAATTAGGACTTACTACTCTCAACTGCTGCACAGAGCTATAGAGCGCCTTTTTAGGAACACAAATGACTATTGCATAGTAGTCTGCAACCACTTCTCCTTTATATATGCGAAAAACTGGACTTATAGTAGGTCCCTCATAGCATATGAGTAAAAGATAATCAGAAACCCTTAAGAGTGAGAATAAGATAGCTACAATTTAAAATTTTCAAAACAAGCTGGGGCTCAACTTGGAGTACGAGAAAAGAGGGCTCACTGCATTATCTGCAAACCAAAGAGCGATGGTTGACTGAGTACTCGCTTAGCAACTTCCTCTACACTACTCCCCCTCATGTTTGCTGTTACTTGTGAAAAATATTGATACCGATTAGAAAGCATTGATTTTGAGAATTGGATAAAGGAGTTGGTAACACATATGTATCTGCAGTATCTTAGTTGTGTATATTTTAAAACACATTGTATTGCACTTACAGAATTTTCTATATTATTTCTCCCAAATTTTTATTGCAGCAATTCCTACTTAGTTGTTGAATAAGAAAGGTTGAACAAGTCATACTTGACAATGATTTAAGTATGCTTATATCCACAGAGCACCAACCGTGTCACATTTGATTGACACTGCTAAATTCGCCTCAACGGAAAACTTGCACAAAAATGGATTGGGTAGGTGTCTTAGTGGGACCCTCGCATGAAAGACAAAGGCCGACCCAAGGCCCTAAAATTTTACTTTTGCATTTCTTTAAATGATTGATCTTGACATGATATCGTCTTTTTGATTGTTTTGATGTGTAATGCCTATTTCTTTCCATTGTGTGCACCTAGTTATAGGTTTCTAGATTAGGTTTAGATTAGGACCCCGAAGATGGCGAAAGCGCGAATAAGGTGGAGATCGATGTCCATCCCGACTATTATCATATACTATTCATTCCCCCGACATATGTATCGAGTTTCATTTGTTGTATAAAGCGAGATGAGTTGCGGGTTTTCTCTCTTCCTCTAATCTTTTTCAATTGTGTTTCGTTTTATATTTTTTAAAATTGCATGGTAGATTTACTACTTTCCTTGATTGTTTACTTACGGTCTTGTAATTTCAATTTCATTGATTGTTTTCTTTTCTTATTTTCTAGAAATAGAATAGTATGAAAATGACCAACCATGTACAATCGCTTAGTTTAGGACTAATAGTCCTGAAAATGTAAGAATAAATACATGGACACTTTAGGTAAACACAATATGTTGTTTAGGTACCAAAAGGGCGGTAATAGAATTATTAGCATAACTCAAGTCTCCGAATCTAGATATTTGGTTTTGTAGGAATTGAGGGGACACTTTCGACCATCGATTGGGTTTTCTAGCCGACCCCTAAAATAAGGCTAGTGGCGACTCCCGTTTTATTTCTAGGTTGTGTGGACAGAAACTGCTAGCATCTGGGAGTCTCTTCATCGAAAATGTAAGTGAACGAAGATACTAGAACTCCGCTACCCCTGATTTGCACGATAAAAGTTTCAACATGTTCAAAAGGCACCTAGGAGTGTTATCAAGCTACGATTAACGAAAATCTACAGCTGCAAGTATCTTCACTTCATATTAGGATGTAACCTGGGGGAAACAAAAAATCTCTACATAAAGCAGCTACCGCTATTTCCAAAATTAGGACTTACTACTCTCAACTGCTGCACAGAGCAATAGAGCGCCTTTTTAGGAACACATATGACTATTGCATAGTAGTCTGCAACCACTTCTCATTTATGTATGCGAAAAACTGGACTTACAGTAGGTCCCTGATAGCATATGAGTACAAGATAATCAGAAACCCTTAAGAGGGAGAATAAGATAGCTACAGTTTAAAAGCTTCAAATCAAGCTGAGACTCAACTTGGAGTACGAGAAAAGAGGGCTCACTACATTACCTGCAAACCAGAGAGCGGTGGTTGACTGAGTACTCGCTTAGCAACTTCCTCTGCACTACTCCCCCTCATGTTTGCTGTTACTTGTGAAAAATATCGATACCGATTAGAAAGCATTGATTTTGAGAATTGGATAAAATAGTTGGTAACACATATGTATCTGCAGTATCTTAGTTGTGTATATTCTAAAACGCCTTGTATTGCACTTACAGAATTTTCTATATTATTTCTCCCAAATTTTTATTGCAGCAATTCCTACTTAGTCATTGAATAAGAAAAGGTTGAACAAGTCATACTTGACAATGATTTAAGTAATGCTTATGTCCACAGAGTACCAACCGCGTCACATTCGATTGACACTGCTAAATTCGCCTCAATAGAAAACTTGCACAAAAATGGATAGGGTAGGTGTCTTAGTGGGACCCTTGCATGAAAGACAAAGGCCGACCCCAAGGCCCTAAAATTTTACTTTTGCATTTCTTTAAATGATTGATCTTGACATGATATCGTCTTTTTGATTGTTTTGATGTGTAATGCCTATTTCTTTCCATTATGTGCACCTAGTTATAGGTTTCTAGATTAGGTTTAGATTAGGACCTCGAAGATGGTGAAAGCGCGAATAAGGTGGAGATCGATGTCTATCCCGACTATTATCATATACTATTTATTCCCCCGACATATGTATCGGGTTTCATTTGTTGTATAAAGCCCGACGAGTTGTGGGTTTTCTCTCTTCCTCTAATCTTTTTTAATTGTGTTTCTCTTTTATATTTTAGAATTGCATGGTAGATTTACTACTTTCCTTGATTGTTTACTTATGGTCTCGTAATTTCAATTTCATTGATTGTTTTCTTTTCTTAGTTTCTAGAAATAGAATAGTATGAAAATGACCATCCACTTACAATCGCTTAGTTTAGGACTAACAGTCCCGAAAATGTAAGAATAAATGCATGGACACTTTAGGTAAACATAATATGTTGTTTAGTTACCAAAAGGGCGGTAATAGAAATATTAGAATAACTCAAGTCTCCAAACCTAGATATTTGGTTACGTAGGAATTAAGGGGACACTTTCGGCCATCAATTGGGTTTTCTAGCCAACCCCTGAAATAAGGCTAGTGGCGATTCCCATTTTATTTCTAGGTTGTTTCAAAACAACTAGATTGTATAAATAAACCCGTCGCGAGGGGTATGAGTTTGGATAGAAACTGCTGCCATTTAGTATTCTCTTCATCGAAAATGTAAATGAACGAAGATACTAGAACTCCGCTACCCCTGTTTTGCACGATAAAAGTTTCAACATGTTCAAAAGGCACCTAGGAGTGTTATCAAGCTACGATTAACGAAAATCTACAGCTGCAAGTATCTTCACTTCATATTAGGATCTAACTAGGGGGAAACAAAAAAATCTCTGCATAAAGCAGCTACGGTTATTTCCAAAATTAGGACTTACTACTCTCAACTGCTGCACAGGGCTATAGAGCGCATTATCAGGAAAACAAACGACTATTGCATAGTAGTCTGCAACCACTTCTCCTTTACGTATGCGAAAAACTGGACTTACAATAGGTCCTTGATAGCATATGAGTACAAGATAATAAAAAACCCTTAAGAGTGAGAATAAGATAGCTACAGTTTAAAAGCTTCAAATCAAGCTGGGGCTCAACTTGGAGTATGAGAAAATAGGGCTCATTGCATTACCTGCAAACCAGAGAGCGATGGTTGACTAAGTACTCGCTTAGCAACTTCCTCTGCACTACTCCTCCTCATATTTGCTGTTACCTGTGAAAAAGATTGATACCAATTATAAAGCATTGATTTTGAGAATTGGATAAAGGAGTTGGTAACACATATGTATCTATAGTATCTTAGTTGTGTATATTCTAAAATGCATTGTATTGCACTTACAAAATTTTCTATATTATTTCTCTCAAATTTTTATTGCAGCAATTCCTACTTAGTCGTTGAATAAGAAAATGTTGAACAAGTCATACTTGACAATGATTTAAGTAATGCCTATGTCCACAGAGTACCAACCGCATCACATTCGATTGACATTGCTAAATTCGCATCAATAGAAAACTTGCACAAAAATTGATTGGGCAGGTGTCTTAGTGGGACCCTTGCATGAAAGACAAAGGCCGACCCCAAGGCCCTAAAATTTCACTTTTGCATTTCTTTAAATGATTGATCTTGACATGATATCGTGTTTTTGATTGTTTTGATGTGTAATGCTTATTTCTTTCCATTGCGTGCACCTAGTTATATGTTTCTAGATTAGGTTTAGATTAAGACCACGAAGATGGCGAAAGTGCGAATAAGGTGGAGATCGATGTCCATCCCGACTATTATCATATACTATTCATTCCCCCGACATATGTATCGGGTTTCATTTGTTGTATAAAGCCCGACGAGTTGCGGGTTTTCTCTCTTCCTCTAATCTTTTTCAATTGTGTTTCTCTTTTATATTTTCTAGAATTGCATGGTAGAGTTACTACTTTCCTTGATTGTTTACTTATGGTCTTGTAATTTCAATTTCATTGATTATTTTCTTTTCTTATTTTCTAGAAATAGAATAGTATGAAAATGACCAATCACATACAATCGCTTAGTTTAGGGCTAACAGTCCCGAAAATGTAAGAATAAATGCATGGACACTTTAGGTAATCACAATATGTTGTTAGGTACCAAAAGGGCGGTAATAGAAATATTAGCATAACTCAAGTCTCCAAACTTATTGGTTACGTAGGAATTGAGGGGACACTTTCGACCATTGATTGGGTTTTCTCGCCGACCCCTGAAATAAGGCTAGTGGCGACTCCCATTTTATTTCTAGGTTGTTTTAAAACAACTAGATTGTATAAATAAACTCGTCATGAAGGGTACAAGTTTGGACAGAAGCTGCTGCCATCTAGCAGTCTCTTCATCGAAAATGTAAGTGAACAAAGATACTAGAACTCCGCTACCCCTGATTTGCACGATAAAAGTTTCAACATGTTCAAAAGGCACCTAGGAGTGTTATCAAGCTACGATTAACGAAAATCTACAGCTGCAAGTATCTTCACTTCATATTAGGATGTAACCTGGGGGAAACAAAAAATCTCTACATAAAGCAGCTACCGCTATTTCCAAAATTGGGACTTACTACTCTCAACTGTTGCACAGAGCAATAGAGCGCCTTTTTAGGAACACATATGACTATTGCATAGTAGTCTGCAACCACTTCTCATTTATGTATGCGAAAAACTGGACTTACGTAGGTCCCCTAGCATATGAGTACAAGATAATCAGAAACCCTTAAGAGGGAGAATAAGATAGCTACAGTTTAAAAGCTTCAAATCAAGCTGAGACTCAACTTGGAGTACGAGAAAAGAGGGCTCATTGCATTACCTACAAACCAAAGAGCGATGGTTGACTAAGTACTCGCTTAGCAACTTCCTCTGCACTACTCCCCCTCATGTTTGCTGTTACCTGTGAAAAATATCGATACCGATTAGAAAGCATTGATTTTGAGAATTGGATAAAGGAGTTGGTAACACATATGTATCTGTAGTATCTTAGTTATGTATATTCTAAAACGCCTTGTATTGCACTTATAGAATTTTCTATATTATTTCTCCCAAATTTTTATTGCAGCAATTCCTATTTAGTCGTTGAATAAGAAAAGGTTGAACAAGTCATACTTGACAATGATTTAAGTAATGCTTATGTCCACAGAGTACCAACCGTGTCACATTCGATTGACACTGCTAAATTCGCCTCAATAGAAAACTTGCACAAAAATGGATTGGGTAGGTGTTTTAGTGGGACCCTGGCATGAAAGACAAAAGCCGACCCCAAGGCCCTAAAATTTCACTTTTGCATTTCTTTAAATGATTTATCTTGACATGATATCGTCTTTTTGATTGTTTTGATGTGTAATGCTTATTTCTTTCCATTGTGTACACCTAGTTATAGGTTTCTAGATTAGGTTTAGATTAGAACCCCAAAGATGGCGAAAGCGTGAATAAGGTCGAAATCGATGTCCATCATGACTATTATAATATACTATTCATTCCCTCGACATATGTATTGGGTTTCATTTGTTGTATAAAGCTCGACGAGTTGCGGGTTTTCTCTCTTTCTCTAATCTTTTTCAATTGTGTTTCTCTTTTATATTTTCTAGAATTGCATGGTAGATTTACTATTTTCCTTGATTTTTTACTTACGGTCTCGTAATTTTAATTTCATTGATTGTTTTCTTTTCTTATTTTCTAGAAATAGAATAGTACGAAAATGACCAACCACGTACAATCGCTTAGTTTAGGACTAACAGTCCCAAAAATGTAAGAATAAATGCATGGATACGTTAGGTAAACACAATATGCTGTTGAGGTACCAAAAGGGCGATAATAGAAATATTAGCAGAACTCAAGTCCCCGAACCTAGATATTTGGTTACGTAGGAATTAAGGGGACACTTTCAACCATCGATTGGGTTTTCTCGCCGATCCCTCAAACAAGGCTAGTGGTGACTCCCGTTTTATTTCTAGGTTGTTTTAAAACAACTAGATTGTATAAATAAACCCATCATGAGGGGTTTGTGGTTTGATGAAACTCACTATGGTTTAGCATACTTGATGTGGGAGTACTCCAAAGAATGAAGTGATACCATACTTAGGGGCGAAGGGTACTATTGAGAGGGCTACCATGCTAAAGGTACCCTTAAATCCAATATTCACACCCGATCTCTGAAAGTGCTAGTATTACCATCTAGAGGGGGGTGAATAGGTGTAAAAACAGATTAATATAATAAAAGCAGTAAAATTTATTTTCTTCAAACAAAGTCTGACTAATATCAGATTTCTGATATAAATTCAAACTCAAATAAGATATTTTAGAAATTAGCAGAACTCATAAAAAATATTGCAACAAACAAATCAAAAGAGTTAAAGGAAGAAAAAATTGGACACAGGATTTATAGTGGTTTTGCTTAGATCAAGCTTACGTCTACTCTCCCATGCTGATTATGGCTGAATTTCACTACGAAGTCAACAGAGAATTACAACGATTTGAGTATGATCTTCAAGAATTACAACGATTTGAGTATGATCACTCAATGAAGAGTTTCTTCTCTATTTTTTTTCTCAGTAAGTCACTCTTTTTGTGTTTTCCTCTGTTGATTACAACTTGTAAGCATTATTAATGAAGAACGAGTCATTAGAAAGGCCTCAGACTTTGGAATTTTAATTCTCACGCACTCTCTCAAATGAACCAAATGACATTCTTAAATACTCCTTTACGCCTTTCTAACCGTTAGCATTTTCCAGAGGAATTTTTTCCAATCAACCCGTTGGACAAAATTGACTAAGGAAATCTCGTAGCTGTTTGAGGATTGAGGTGAAAATCTGATGATTCTGGTCGCCCATATAATTAGAATCTAGGTTTCCATAAGTAGATGCTTTCAAAAAGAAAACTTGTATTCGAAATTGATTTTATCAATTCATGATTGATTTCATCAATATAATTAGAAAATGTAAGTGAGATTCTCTGCCAGAAAGTCAGATATTAAGAATAAATCTTGCACATACTAAATCCTTATTGAAAGATGAATAATCTTGAGTCTGATTATATTTCCATTCTTGACTTGGGTTCAGTCTGGATCTTTGTCAGAGTGGAAAAGACTTCTGAAGTAAAATAGACTTTGACAGCATTCCACATAAGTCTAGTATTTTTCATAGTAAGAGTAAGAATAAGAGAATGAAAGTTTTGTCAACTTCAAAACCTGATAAGAATTTTCTCAACAAACTCCCCCTTTTTTATGATGACAAAACTTTAATGCGGATTTAATCATAATATGAAAACTATATCCTACAAAACAACACTTTAGTAGCACATGATAATTTATAAGGAGAACAGACAGTAATTGTAACACATCAGTCTTACCAGCCCTGCAAAACTCATACCAATCAAAGTTCAAACACAAGTTCAAAACACAACCACAAAAATAATATTCAAAAGATTCAAAAAAATTTAATCTGCATAGTCTCTCACCCTTTTTGTCAGCAACAAAAAGATAAATTCAGTTAGGCATAAAAAGAGGTCGAGTCGAGAAACGATCAGGGTTGTTTGGGAACACAAACAAGTCGGAAATCCTCCAAGGACTACACAATCTCCTCAAGCTTAGTCAGGCATTGATGATAAACATGCTCCACTTTTGCTACATTCTACAAAACTTGTTGATTGAAAGTTTGAACCTGAGTATCAAGAGATTGTACCTTGCTTGTAAGGAATTCTGAGGTAGAGTCAAGAGCAGCATGCAACTTCTGAATTTCAAACTCCATTGCCTTAATCTCCAAGAAGAGTTCCACTATTCAAAGATAGTTAGATTCCAGTTCTGTTTGAGCACTAGCTTTAGCGAAATGTACTTATGGAATATCTAGAAATGAAGGAACATCAACTTGAACGTGTGTAGTTCTTTGCTCCCCCTGAACATTAGTTTCTTTCTGTAGATCCTCAGGTGAGATTTCAAGGAAATGGGATGCAAAAACATCTTCAGCATTTGGAGAAGATCGACTAATGCCATAACTAGTAGGAGGTTCAGCAATGGGAGTTTTCTCACCTACTCCCCCTGTTTCGGTGCCTTCAATTTGAGAAGTAACTTCTTCCTTTTGAATCTTTTGCTTTCCAACACGGGTTTGTTTATTAGTTCCTTCCTTCTCAACATCTAGGGCATCAATTTCCCTGGTATCTTCTCCTTCCTTGTTGGTCTCATCTTGTTCCTGGTTCACACCAACATCTCCATCTAAGTCATCATCCTCAAGCTCTTTCACTTCAGTTTCTTCACCATCACTCTCTTCTTCTGGTTCTTTCTCGCTTTCATCTTCTTCTTCCTCCTCTAACTCAGCGAAACCTTGAAGATTACGCAAGGCAACAGCAGAGATTGTCTCGTCATCATCTTTCTCTTCTTCATCCTGGAGAAGAATAGATCTCTTCATTTTTGGTGTTTTCGAGACAACACTCTTCCCTTTGCATTTCTTCTTAGCAGAAGATCTTGGCTTGACTTTGCTAACATATGCTTTCTTTAGAAGATCTAGGGCTCCTGAGAGATCTTTCAATCGCATCTTTGAAATCATTTTCAATCCGATTTGCATCGGAGCAAGAGTTTTGGAGCGAAGCTGAGATGGTGGTTGAATCAGAAAGTGTCTGAAGAGTCTGGTTATCAATGCAGAGTACGGCTGTCATTTTCCTTTCATAACAGTCCTGTACATGTGCAGAATGATGTGTGAGGGAGTGAAAAGGCAACACCATGGCAGATGGCCCACATCATCTTTGCTTTGAATCTGGAAACATCAGTCTTTGAAGTAGCCTTGTGTCTGATGCAGTTGATGACTATCTTGTGCAGCAAGATATTGGAAGCAAACATTCGAAAGTAAGTGATACTCCCACTAGGAATTCCGTCTTTCAATAGAAACTTTGTGACCTGCGCATTAGACACATTAATGGATAGGAATCTACTCCTTTCTACTCCAAGAATTTCAGCAAACAGATTCACATCCACATCAAATACTCTATCACACACAATAAATTGAATATAAGTGGGATCCAAAATAGAAAGGTTGGAATAAAAGTATACTATCAATTTATGGTAAGCTTCTAACGTCTCCACACAGAACTTCTCCATCTGAAGTTTGGCAAGCTTTTCCCTCAACTTAACCTTAATGGAGTCCAGAAAATCAAAATCTATATAAACTTATTTTACACACACACACACACACACACACACACACACACACACACACACACACACACACACACACACACACACACACACAGATATATATATATCTTGCAATTTTATGGTAAGTTTTTTCATAAATCACAATACTCGATTTCCTCAATTGCCACCCACATTACTCCTCGTCCTTTTGATCTCCCCAACACCCCATCTAACAATCGTTTGGTACAGTTCAGCTAATTTGCGGATGACTAGTTGAGCAGAAAAATTACTAAGTACGAAGTTAATTGTTTGGGTCGTAACATAAGACCTAGCGCTTTGTATACTTGAGATCAACTGGCTGAATCAAGGGCAAAGCGGGAGAGAATTTGTCTGCCAAATGTTGTGCTCTGAACATCATTTCCATAGCAAAGGCCGTCGTCAAGCAAAATCAATGGGTGTGAAAACATCTTCATTCGTGACACCATTGATCGCTTATTTTCTGCTGTCTATACAATTCAATCGTTCCTCTCGTAACAGATACCAAGCCGCCTAAGTCATCCAACTCGTGTGGGTAATAGCAGTGCTGTTGATATCGTTAAATGATGGGCCACGAGCGACTTGTGTAGGTATTAGTAGCACTTGTTTATATTCCAAAGTACGTTGTGGAATCGCCATCAACCCAGATTGTCATCAATGACATAATCACTTACAAAGAATGTCCCAAAATAAACTTTAGGATGTTCCCACGCTTCCTTGTATTCTAAAACTGATTGCTATAAACCACACAGAGGGAAAAAAAAATCTAGAGGAAAAGAAATTGCAAATCTAAAAGAACAAATGCGGCAAGGCTACCCACATAACTAAGATACAACATTCCTGATGAATTTTACCCTGTCCTTTGTCTTCTCCACAAGCTGGTTCTCCAATGCGGGTGCTTCTAGTTGACCTGAGCACTGGCCCATCGCGAACTACAGCCCGAGTTTGGACAAAAGCTATTGCCATTTAGGAGTCTCTTCATCGAAAATGTAAGTCAATGGAGATACCATAACTTCGCTACCCCCGATCTGCACGATAAAAGTTTCAACGTGTTCAAAAGGGACCCAGGAGTGTTATCAAGCTACGATTAACGAAAATGTACAGCTGCAAGTATCTTCACTTCATATTAGGATGTGACCAGGGGGAAACAAAAAATCTCTGCATAAAACAGCTACGGCTATTTCCAAAATTAGGACTTACTACTCTCAACTGTTGCACAAAGCTATAAAGTGCTTTTTTAGGAACACAAATGACTATTGCATAGTAGTCTGCAACCACTTCTACTTTATGTTTGCAAAAAACTAGGCTTACAATAGGTCCCTGATAGCATATGGGTACAAGATAATCAGAAACCCTTAAGAGTGAGAATAAGATAACTACAGTTTAAAAGCTTCAAATCAAGCTGGGGCTCAACTTGGAGTATGAGAAAAGAGGGCTCATTGCAATACCTGTAAACCAAAGAGTGATGGTTGACTGAGTACTCGCTTAGCCACTTCCTCTGCACTACGCCCCCTCATGTTTGCTTTTACCTATGAAAAATATTGATACCGATTATAAAGCATTGATTTTGAGAATTGGATAAAAGAGTTGGTAACACATATGTATCTGCAGTATCTTAGTTGTGTATATTCTAAAACGCCTTGTATTGCACTTACAGAATTTTCTATATTATTTCTCCCAAATTTTTATTGCAGCAATTCCTACTTAGTCGTTGAATAAGAAAAGGTTGAACAAGTCATACTTGACAATGATTTAAGTAATGCTTATGTTCACAGAGTACCAACCGCGTCACATCCGATTGACATTGCTAAATTTGCCTCAACAGAAAACTTGCACAACCATAAGTCACCCGTTTAAATTTTTTTTTTTTTTTTTTTTTTTTGATGAGTGCCCTGATGTATCTATTTTACGCAACTCAAAAACATTGTAAGGAGTGAAAGGTGGATGGCCACAGCAAGTGCAGCTTAATAGTAGTAAACTCTAATGGGAAGTATGTTCGGATGCTGGACAAGAAGTTCATCAAGATATATACAATAGTGGGATAAGTACATTGAAAGTTCTAAAATTTGTCATGAAAATGCAATTAAGTCCTAAAATTAAAAAAAAAAATGCAATTAAGTCCTAAAACTTTCAAAAAGTATAATTAAGTCATAAAACTTGTCAAAGTGGTTCAATTTAAGTCCTTCCATTGATTGCACTTTTTGAAAGTTTTTGGACTCGATTGTACTTTCGAGACAAGTTTTAGAACTTTATTAAACCTTTTGAAAGTTTTAGGACTTGATTGAACTTTCGTGATAAGTTTTAGGACTTAATTACACTTTTTGAAAGTTTTGGGACACAATTGCATTTTCCTGATAAGTTTTAGGACTTCTAATGCACTTATCCCTACAATAATCTACACACCGTGAATTGGCCAACTGCTTTAAGATGTGCCTCCAATCTTTCAAGAATCTCGTGTGTTGCACCAAGAACACCTTCCCGTTGGATTAGTTACTTCCTGCTTGCCACAAGAACAGCCTGAAGGACATTCTGTGACATCTTGAATTTCTGATTCTGTTTTCAATTAAATGAGTTGGGCTTTTCATCGACGCACCTATAGTTTTTTTTCTCTGAACTGATTACTAATGAGATAACTAGTCTATCAGGTGAAGCCATTAAGGAATCTAAATGCAATAGACCTGAGAATTCGACCAAAAATCGATTGCTCGACCGTGCTAATATGCAATGATCAATACGGCACTGTCAAAATCTACTAGAGATCGTAGATAGATCGGTTCGACAGAGGTATGTGATTAGTGTGTGGGTGATTCCACCTAATTGCAAAATTCTCGTTAAACGGCACTAAATCGATTTTTCTGTCATTTCTGTACCTTGTGCCCGTATTTGAAATCTTGAGATTTTCACGACAACCGAGAGTCACCAATGTGTCAAAGATGTACAATATGGCTCGAAAATAATCGACCACGGGTCAATTGTACTAAAAATTCATAAAAGCTACCCGATAGGTTAGGTCACGCCAAAATCGCGCTCGGTTGAAATTAACCGCGAATTTGAACCCGATTTAAGTTCTGTCATGTTACGATTCATTTTAGGAATGTCGACTCATCCTCCAAAGATTTTTTTTGCAAACTTGAGATTTCTGCGAAAAGTCAAAGTTGGGTTATTTTGGACCGGGGAAATTAGAGAGCCGTTTTTAGTCGCATTTTTGGCTGTCAAGTTGGTTCAATTAATGAGAAAAAAATCATGAAATGGACAATAGCATCTCGGCTAAATTTATGGGGACTGAATTGAGCCTAATTGATGAGAAATTGAATGAAATTTGGAGGGAAATTGTCCAAATTTGTAGCCAAGGGGGTGCAGCCACTTTTTGACCATTTCAATGGCTTATTGGGGAAGCCTCGGGTGTGCAATTGGCTGGGGATGAAGGCTGAAGTGGTGGGGGCCTTTGCAATGGGCAAATTGGGATATTTTCTTGGATATTTGAGGCCATTGGGTCCCCCTCTTCAGCAGCTGGCTTCTTCTTCCTCCTTGGCCTAGCTTTCTCCATTGTTGAGATTTTTGAGAGCTCAAAATTCCAAAGAGAACTAGAGAAGACTGTTGGTGAAATCTTTCTTCTATATTTTGAAGCTGACAAAACGTTTCCAAGTCTAAAGACTTTCAGACTCATCTATCAAAGTCTGAAGACTTCCAGACTCAAGATCGCCAGACTCAAGATTTAAAGTCTGCCCTCGTTGACAGTTTCTAGATCATTGAAGAAGTCTTATCCATATATGACGTTATCCTTAAGGATTTGATTCGTTTGATCAAAGATTATCTCACAGTTGGAGAAGGCACATATAGATCTATTATTCGTATGACAAGTAAATCGAATAAGAAAGATCCGTTGATTGGTGAAGTATACTTGGAAGGTTCTACTTATGGAAACCTAGATCCTGATTGTATGGGCGAACATGATTGGTGGGCTATCTTCATATTCCTTAAATAATGAGAGATCTCCCTAATTGATTCGGTCCAACGGGTAGATTGGACGAACTCTTTTGGAATGTGTCAATGGTTATGTAGGCATGGAGGAGTATAAAAGGAAGACGCTCTAGTTGTTCAAGGAGATGCGAGATAGAAAAATTCCAAAGTCTGAAGCTCCCTACTCTTTGCTAATTCATTTGTTGAGCATTCATTGTACTCAAAAGAGAGAATTTTGTAAGATCTCGAGGAAGTGTAGTAGAGTCTCTGCACTGTGGAATCGAGGACGTGAGATTGTAACATTTCTTTTGATTCATAGTGAAATCCAGCCAGTGGGCTATCAACGTGGAAGAGTGGACGTAAGCTTGGATTAAGCCGAACCACTATAAACCTTGTGTTCTTATGCTCTTCCCTGAATTTCTTTATTTTGTTCGTATTTCTATTTAACTACTAAAGTTTGATCTTACTTAAAGTCTATTGCTCTTCGGACTCAGTTTCAAAAGTCTGTTGTTATTCAGACTCAGGTTAAAAGTAAAGATTTTTACTACATATTGTAGAATTTGTTTTTACACCTATTCACCCCCTCTCTAGGTGTTCATACTAGCTCTTTCAATTGGTACCAGAGCCTATGTACTCATTTAGATTGAAGTGTGACATCCCAAATTTCTGATTCTGTTTTCAATTAAATGAGACGGACTTTTCAACGATGCGCTTATGGTTCAATTCTCCGAGCTGATCACTCACGAGATAACTAGTCTATCAGGTGAAGCTGTTAAGGAATTTAAATGCAATAGGCTTGAGAATCTGACCATGAACCGACTGCTCGACCGTATAAATCTTCAAGGATCATTACAATACTGTCAGAATCGAACAGAGATCAGTAATAGGTCGATTCGACTGAGATATGTAATTAGAGCGTGGGTGATTCCACTTGATTGCAATATCCTCGTCGACTGGCACTAAACTGATTTTTCTGTCGTTTTGGGTACCCTGTGTCCGTATTTGAAATCTCGAGATTTTCACGACAATCGAGAGTCGCCAATGTGTCGAAGATTATTTCGAGGCTTGAAAATAATCAATCACGGGTCAATTGCACTGAAAATTTCCTAAAAGCTACCCGATAGATTAGGACGCGCTCAAATCGCGCCAGATTGAAATTAACCGTAATTTTAAACCCGGATTCAGAAATTGAAAGTTTTGTCATGTCATAATTCATTTTAGGAACGTCGACTCATCTTCAGAAGATTTTTCTACAAACCGAGATTTTTGGCGGAAAAGCAAAGTAAGGCCGTTTTTGTTCGGGATTGTCAGAGGGCCGTTTTTAATCGAATCTTCGGGATGCAAGTTGGATCATTTGACGGGGAAATATCATGAGAAGGCCGAGGACACATGGGTTGATTTAATTGAGCTTCAATTGGATGGAATTGAGAGAGAATTGAATGGATTGAATGGGGAATGTCCAAAATTCGTAGCTCCCATGGCACACCACATTTTGCACCTATTGCCAAGCTTGTAGAGGAAGATTGGAGGAGAGAGAGTGGCTGAGGTCATGTGGTGTCATGGTGGGGGCAAAGCCAATGAGAAGATGGCAAGTGTTGAGCTCTAGAGAGCCCAAGGAGACCCCCCACTCTTCAGCAGCTTCTTCTCCCTTAATCCAAGGCTTTCTCCATTATTGTTGAAGGAGAGAAGCTCAGCAAAAACCAGAGGAACCGAGCAGCATCAGCCCTCCACCGTCGCATGCCCATCGGACCCCATTTCCTCCTCTGTTTTCCCCTCGTTCCAGTTTCTGCTCCAGCCGACTTTTCGCCAAAGATCCGAGGAAAAAGTTAACTTCCCGGTTGAATCAGCGAACGAGCCACCCATCGCCACGAAGATGACATCCAGACCGTTCCGGAGCACCTCGCCACTCGCCGGAACGATTCTCCGGTCGTCCCGTACGGCCGCCCGAAGCCGCCGCTCGCCGGACCATCTGGACTCGCCTGGTTCCGCCTGTTTCGCCCGTTTCGCGGTTTTCAGCCATTTTCTCCCCATTTCTACCCTACCTCCACCCATACCAACCACCAGCAAGATCCCTTTGACCCCCGGAGCCGCCGGTTGCCAACCACCCGCTCGCCGGAGCTCCGATCGGCCCGTTTTCGCCGTTGAAGTTGCTTTGGTTTCTTCTCTGCAGTTCAGCCCGGATCGAAGCGAGAAGACGCAAGAAGTTCCAGACTTCGAGGCCCATTTTCAGTGTCTTCCCGACCTCCGTTGGTGTCGCCGCTTTGGGGTTTATCGACCGCCTTGGTGTCGTGGTCGCCGTGAACTCACCGGCACGCAAAACCGGTGAGTTTATCCTCTAAACCTCACTTAGCAAGTTAATCATGCTTAAGGGGTGTTTAGATTAGTCTAATTAGGTTTAGGTGGTTAGATTAGATTATTTTAATGTAAATTAGATTAGTTGTATGATTAGTTTAATGGATGTTTGATTAGGGCTAATTTACATGTTTAAATTAGTGTAATCTAGTTTAAGCCCTAATTAATTATTTTTAATTAAATAATTATTTCGAATTTTATAAATATTATTTTATTAAATTATATTATTATAATATAATATTTAATTATTTAATTTTTAATTTTCGGAATTAAATTTAATTATTTAATAATTTCGAAAATTTTGCCGGGATGGCTCGGTCGTTAGATTTTCGCGATCGATCGCATTGGTGCGGTTTGTGTTTTTTATGTGTAATTGAATTGTGTAAATTGATGATTATGATTAATTATTCCAAAGTGTGGAATTGAGTGAAATTGGAGAAGTTTTGGTATTTAACTTGAAAATACCCGGTGTTGACTTTTGGCACCGTAATTGGTTCGTAGGACCAGTTTGAATCGTTGGATGTTATTGGATTGTATATCCAGTTCTATGGTTTAAATATATGTACAGCTTTGGCGAGCAATTGGTTTATATATGTCAGCTTGTGTGAGCATCATTGTCAGCTTGTGTGAGCATTATATGTCAGCTTGTGAGAGCAATGATCGTTTATCAGTTTGTGAGAGCAACGATCCATATATCAGCTTGTGCGAGCTATCATCTATATATATATATCAACTTGTGCAAGCTACCATCTATATCAGCTTGTGAGAGCATTGCATCCATTTCAGCTTGTGTGAACCATGATTTTATTAATGGATGGATAGATGGTATGAATTGATAGAGGTATGAAATGTACTGACGTGCAGGAATGGACTAAGACGAGGTAAGTCCTCCATCCTCTTTGTATGGCTAGAGCACCCTGGGGCTTATTTTTTTCCTAATCAAGTTTTAGAGGGTAGGACTCGCTGATACATTGTCTCATCCCGGTTGTGGGATAATATTTCAGGTCCCTAGATGGCGGATCCTTCGGAGCTTTTTGGTAGACCAGTGAGGGTCGCTGAGAGGATTTTTGACTTCGCCGATCCCGACTAAAGAGCTGGCGAATGGACCTGTCTAGCTGATCTTAGGACAGCTTAGTTTTTGAGGACTGATCTTCTATAGATCTTTTGTAAATAGCCTAGTCTTATAAATGAACTGGTTTGATATGTATAAAAAAGTATGTGGTTGGTTTTGAAAATGTGATCCTGCTTTTCTATCCCAATTGAGTTTTGTCTGGGGATTATCTATCCGCTTCCGCATGTGCAATTAAATGAATGGGTCGGCGACGTGTCCTGGGAAGTCGCATTTCTATCGACCGCAGTGGGATGTGCGCGTGCTCGAGGTTCGGGGCGTGACATGAAGTGTTTTTACTTCAGAGTTAACGATCCATGGCTAGTATGTTGGCTCCAGGTTTGGTTGAAGGGCAAAGCAACACCAGACCACCTTACTTTGATGGGAAGGAATACAGTATATGGAAAAACAAGATGAAGGCATTCCTAAGATCAAAAGATCCTCTGGAATGGGATGTAGTAGACAAATGAGTCATTCTTAAAGCTGCAACAGTCTTAGAAAGAGGAAAAGAAGCTGTTGAGTCTAGTAAGATGACTCAAGAAGAGATAAACAAGAGACAAGCTCTCGATGCAAAAGCAATTTATTCCTTATATTATGCATTATCTCCCATTGAATATAACATAATATCTTCTTGTGAAACAGCTAAAGAAGTCTGGGATAGATTGCACATCACCTATGAAGGAACTGATCGAATGAAAGAAACCAGAATCAATATTCTGCTTAATTAATATGAAGCATTCAAGATGAAACCAGGAGAATCTATCACTGACATGTTTAGTCGTTTTACAGAAATCGTGAATGGTCTTGAGTATCAAGGACAACCAATCTCTGGACCCATGAAGTTTAACAAGTTATTGAGTGGACTCTCCAAAGATTGGAATCACGTGAAGACCTCAATAATGGAGACACAAAGGATCATGCCACTTTCTGTTGACGAATTGATCGGCACTCTTCAGTCTTATGAAGTAGAGCAAATCAATGAAGATGAGGATCCCAAAGGTAAAAAATCTATTGCATTAAAATCTAATGATGATTCTGATGTTACGATTCGAAGACGATATGGACGATGAAGAGCTTGCCATCATGATAAGAAGGTTCAGAAAACTGAACAAAAAGGGAAAAAGATTCAACTGGAGGAAACAAAGTTTCAAAAGTTCCAAAATAAATCAACTGAGGATGATGAATCCAACAAAGATGTGATTTGCTTTGAATGCAAGAAAAATGGACACATCAGACCTAACTGTCCCTTACTGAAGAAAAATAAAGGAAAAGCTTAGAAGTACAAAAAAGCTCTCAAAGCAGAAACTTGGAGTGATACCGAGTGTGAAAAGAGTGATGATGATTATGCTAATATTTGTCTAATGGCACAATCAGAATTAGATTCAGACTCTGAGACAGACTCAGACTCAGACAGTGAAATTGAGGTAAGTAATTTAAAAATTCCTACTAAAGTCTCTAAATATATTGACGAATTGTGTCTTAGTCTCAAAACCTCTCTCAAGAGGATTTCCGAACTAAAAAGAGAAAATTCTGCACTGAAGCAACATGAGATTGTTTTGAAAAAGAAGGTCAAAAATTTAGATAAAAGTGTTATTACCTTGAAAGAAAATGCAAACTCTCTTTCAAAAGAAAATGCACTTTTGAAATATGATATTCAAGTGTTACAAAAAAGTTTTCTATAGGATCTGAGAAATTAGAAAATATTCTTTCAGCACAAAGACCTTACTTTAATAAATCAAGCTTGGGAATGACTGCTGAAACTATCCCTCTAATTGATTTTCCAAAAGTAAAGGAAAGAATCAAACAAAGACCTTCAAAAACCTTTTACAAGAATTATTTTCAAAAGATCTTTGTAAAACCCGTTGGCCGAAGTGCTCTTAGATGTTCTAAGTATAATAGCTCAGAATACTTTGAGAAAGAATGTCCTATGGTTTGGAAGTCTGTTAAGAAGGATTGAGCAAAGACTGTTTATATCACTAACTTTGCTGGACCCAAGAAAGTATGGGTACCAAAGAAAGCTTGAGTTTTCTTTTTAATTGCAGGTTACTATCAAGAAAAAAGTAATATGGTATTTGGATAGCGGCTACTCAAGACAGACTGGAGATGCAAATTGTTTTATCAAACTTACACAAGTAACAAGTGGAAAAGTTTCCTTCGGCGGAAACAGCAAAGGAAGAATTATTGGAAGTGGAACTGTAAAAATTGAAAGTCTCATAATCAACAATGTCTCTTTAGTGGAATAACTAAACTACAACTTGCTCAGCATCAGCCAATTGTGCGACACTGGATTCAAGATCAACTTTCAAGAAGGAATATGTTCTGGCACTAGTAAAGATCATTCACAATCCTTCACTGGGTGAAGACATGGGAATATTTATCTTTTGGATATCAATCAAAAAAGATTTCAATGTCTAATCTCAATCCAAGATGAAGCAAATGTCTGGCATTGAAAGCTTGGTCATATCAACATGAAGCAAATTGCCAAGATCTCTTCAAAGAAGCTTGTTCGTGGACTTCCTAACCTGAAGTATCAAAAACCAGACTTATGCACACCGTGTGTATTGGGAAAACAGGTTAGAAACTCTTTCAAATCAATAAATCAAGTTTCTACTAATCATGTACTGCAGCTCTTGCATATGGATCTCTTTGGACTAACCAGAACCCAGAGCATTTGAGGTAAGAAATATTGCCTAGTAATAATAGATGATTATTCACGATTCACTTGGGTATATTTCCTGGTAAGTAAGTCTGAAACCTTTTCTTATTTTATAAAATTTGCTAAGAAAGTTTAAAATGAGAAAGGGTATGTCATTTCAAGAATACGGACAGACCATGGAGGTAAGTTTGAAAATTAAGACTTTGCTAAATTCTGTGATGAATCAAGTTTTCAGCATGTATTCTCCTCACCATACACTTCAGAACAGAATGGAGTTATGGAAAGAAAGAATAGATTTTTGCAAGAAATGGCTAGAACTCTTTTAATTGATTGCAATATTTCTTCTTGTTTTTAGGCTGAAACTGTTTCTACAGCTTGTTATATTATTAACAGAGTTGTCTTAAGGCCAATTTTGGAGAAAACTCCCTATGAGTTATTCAAAGGAAATAAGCCAATTGTTTCTTACTTTCATGTGTTATAAATGTTTTATCCTGAAAAATGCTAATGATCAAATTGGTAAGTTTGAAGAAAAATCAGACGAATGCATCTTCCTTAGATATTCAACCACCAATAAAACTTACAGAGTGTACAACAAAAGGACTCAATCTGTGGAGGAATCAATGAATGTCAAATTTCAAGACTCTATTCAAAATCAATCGATTCAGACTCATCCTGAAGAATCTGAATCTGCTCCAGACTCTACAAAGTCTAAATCTCCAGAAATAGCTTAGACTTCAGAAGACCAGCAACAAATGATCGATTCAAATAAAGAAAAAGACCAACAGTTTGACAATTTAACCAACAACTAGAAGCACAAGTTTAGTCATCCCAAAGAACTCATTATTGGTGACATTAATGAAGGAATTCGCACAAGATCCAGAAGGCGTGAAGAGTCTAGTGTTGTAGCTCTTATTTCTGAAATAGAACCCAAGAGCATAAAATAAGCTTTAACTGATGAAAGCTGGATTGAAGCTATGCAAGAAGAACTCAGGCAATTCAGTATCAATGATGTCTAAGAATTGACTCCTAAACCAAAAGGTAAATCTATTATTGGAGCTAAATGGGTTTTCAGGAACAAGATGAACAAAAAAGGAAAAGTCATAAAGAACAAGGCAAAACTCGTCGCCAAAGGATATACGCAAGAAGAAGGGATAGACTATGATGAGACTTATGCACCAGTAGCAAGGTTAGAAGTAATTAGATTGTTACTTGCCTTTGCTTGTTATAAGAATTTCAGGTTATTCCAAATGGACGTCAAAAGCGCATTCTTGAATGGATTTATCCAAGAGGAAGTCTATGTGGAACAACCTCCTGGTTTTGAAGACCCAAAGAAACTAGACTCTGTATTTAGACTGAAAAAGGCGCTGTACGGTTTAAAGTAAGAACCTCGAGCTTGGTACGACAAGTTAAGTAATTTCCTAACTCAAAATGGTTTTGTCAAAGGTAAAGTAGATACAACCTTGTTTATCAAAAGAGAAAGTAATAATTTTTTGCTTGTTCAAATTTATGTTGATATAATTTTTGGCTCTCCTAACGAAAGTCTTTGTAAGAAATTCTCCAAGACTATGCAGGACGAATTTGAAATGAGCATGATGGGTGAACTATCTTTCTTTCTCGGACTACAAGTGAAACAATTAAAGGAAGGAATTTTCATTCACCAAGAGAAATATGCTAAAGAACTTGTTAAAAAGTTCAGTTTAGAAAATTGCAAAAAGGTTGAAGTTCCAATGTCTAGCTCTTTGAAACTGGATAAAGATGAAGGAGGAAAAAAAGTTGACTAGAAACTTTACAGGAGTATTTTTTGTTCACTTCTTTATCTCACCGCTTCTAGACCTGATATTTTGTTTAGTGTTTGCATGTGTACCAGGTTTCAATCAGACCCAAAAGAATCTCATCTAACTGCTGCAAAACGCATCATCAAATACGTTGAAACATCTTCAAAGATAGGTCTATGGTATCCCAAAAAAAGAGACTTGACCCTCCTTGGATATTTAGACGTAGATCTAGCAGGTTATAGAGTTGAAAGGAAGAGTACTTCCGGTATTTGTCAATTACTTGGCAATAGAACAATATCTTGGTTTTCAAGGAAGCAAAATACAGTGGCCCTTTCAACAGCAGAAGCAGAATATGTGGCTCTTGGAAGTTGCTATTCACAAATCCTATGGATAAAACAACAACTGAGAGACTTTGGAGTCAAAGATTCTTGCACTGAGATCAAATGTGACAACACTAGCGCAATTAATCTTTCCAAGAATCCTATTCTCCACTCAAGAGCAAAGCACATTGAGATTCGACACCATTTTATTAGAAATCGCGTTCAAAATGGAGAAGTAATGATCCAATTCATTGACTCTAAGAATCAACTGGTGGACATATTTACAAAGCCATTGGAGAAAAATCTATTTGAGTCTATTCGTACCAGACTTAATATCATATCTCTTACTCAGTAAAGTCTGGACACTCTCAAGACTCAAAGTTAGAAGTCTTTAAATGCTAAGACTCAGAAGACCTCAAGCCTCGACTGTAAGTTGTTCTAATTTTCAAATTTGAAAAGGTACGATTATCTATTAACTGATTAATTGATTGATTTATCTTTCTTAAAATACCCCTTATTTCAAAAAGGCAATTATCAATTTTAAAAGGAATTCAATTAAAATCATAAAGGGAAGTTATTATTTAAAAAGACATCTTTTTTTATTTCCTTTTATGATGCTTCATTTACCCCACTTCACTTACTTTATATACCACTGTGTTGTCTTTCTCATTTTTACTCCGAAACCCTAGAATACAATATTCCTATCCTCTTTCACTTTTACTCTCGATTCGTTCGAAAGTTTTCATCTTTTCGAACAAGTTGGTGATTCTCTCCATTGAAGTGTCAATGTCTTCAAGAAAGTCATCAAGGATTGCAAGCGGGGGATCACGTCGCATGCCTGAGGGTCCTACCCACTTTGACTTAATCGAAGAAGAAGAATCTCCTTTGCGTCCAAGTCAGCAACGTCAACCTTCCTCGAATCAAGCAGCCGATGAAGTCATAGAAGGGGTTGATCTTGTAAGAACTCTAATTCCAAAGAATGCTTTCAAACTCTACTCAAATTTGAAGAAAGAAGGTACGCCATTGTCATTAATTGATGAGTTATTAAAAGATAGGGGATTCAAGAATGAAACCCTGTTTTTGAGAGATTTTGAGAGGCTAGGAGTTGTGGAAAAAGGATCGGCTGAGAAAGCGTTTCAGAATATTCCAAGTGACCCACACTATAGCACTACGAATCAACCACAATCTCTGAATGATGATGAACGGTTGTATTCTCATTTTCAACCTAGGTCTGGGGTGGCTGCAAACATTACTGATGGTTCGAATCTTTTTAAATTCAAGAATCATAAAAAGGTTTATGCAAGTCTTTTGAAGAAAGGGGTGATGAACCCCAGGACTGTTGACTTTGATTTCCTAGATTCGATAAAAATTAATCTGAGAGAAAAGTTTGCGTTATTGCAATTGGAAAAGTTCTGTTCTGATTCTACTGCTGCATTTCCAGAGCTGATTGCTTACTTTTATTCGAATCTATCCTTCTTGGATGCACACAGTTTTATCTTTACTGTGAAGGACAGGGAATTTTTGGTGACCATAGACATTTTGGCTGACATAATCGGGGTGGAAAGACCGAGTTTTCAACCGATTAGTGTGTCCATTGCTCATGCTATTCTGTCTTTGGTAAAAGACAGGGATGTTGAAGGAAAACTTTCTTATTTAAGGATGAGTGCCTCGAACATTCTCTTGCACAAAATTGTGATTAATTGCATTCGCCCTAAATCAACATCTAAGACTGATGTTTCTCGGTCAGAAGCCAAATTGATGTGTGCAATCAATACTGGTTTTAAGTTCTCTTTGCCTCACACCATACTATTCCACATGTTTCGAACTGTGACGAAGGATAAGGGACAGCTTCTTTATTCTGCTCTTATCACTCGACTCTTTAGGCACTTCAAAATTCATATCTCTACACCATTGAGTCTGAAAGCCATCACTCCGATGGTAATTGGGTTCAAAATGGTGTCAAAGATACGCTTAAAGGAGCTGAACAAAGTGTTGGAGCGAATGAAAGAGAAATCTCCTCTCAAGACAAAGCAAGACTCTGCTGCGGCTAAAAGAAAATGCTAGGAGCCCATGGTTGCTTCTGTAAAGAAGAAAAGAGCTCTCATTCTAGAAGATGAAGAAAATGAGGATGAGCTTACTATTTCTGCCTTGAAAAATCTAAAGACTTTTGTTAGCTTTCCTGAGAGAAGAGAAGAGAAGAGTTAGACGAAGGAAGAGAGAGAGAAGAATCGGAGAATGAAGAAGAATAGAGGGAAACAGAGGAAAGAAGAGAAGAAGAAGAAGAGGAGGAGGAGGAGGAGGAAGAAGAAAAAGAAGAATAAGAGGAAGAGGAAGAAGAAGCAAGGGAAGAAATGGAAGAAGCTAAAGAAGAAAGGGAAGAAGAAGCAAAAGAAGCAGAGAGGGAAGGAGATCAGGGTACTCAAGACTCTTTCGAGCCAACCTTGGCTATCTCTCTGTCTAGTCATTCTGAGATAAGAGAAGAAGAGTCTACTGGAGTGTATCATTTTGAGGCTAAGGAAGCTTTACCTACTCCTCCTGAGGACATCAAAACAGAGGGAGCTGATGGTCAAAAAGGTACTTCTTCACCCTTACTCGCTAGTGATGTAAGTCGATCTGCAATAGACCCAGAAGAAGTGCATGCCTCACATTATCCTGAAAATAGACCTCCTACTGAGACTCCATCATTTCTTAATTTCCCTGAGTTTCACTCTGCTGGTCTAAGTGATACAACTGCTCAAATAGCAGACTTTTCAAGACTGTTGGAAATTCTTTTGGATGTGCGGAGTCAGCAATATGCTATGAGTTTTGAGATGTTGGATCTCAAGAACACTATTAAGGCCACTTCAGTGTCTCTTCATGAACAGCTGGATACCCTGAAGAATCAAGTTCAGTTTTATATGCAGGGTGAAGAATTTCAGGCGCTGAAGCAAAGTTTTGACAAGCTTGAACAGACAATGCACTCAATGAGGGAATACGAGCTTATTCGCTTACCCAAGCAACCTTAACTCTTGATCTTTTCAAAATCCATCTCTTTTTTCTTTTTTTTCTTTTCGGTCTCCACTTTTTGCTGTTGACAAAAAGGGGGAGACATTTATGCAGATTTGCTTGACTTGATGTTATGTTTGTGATGTTATGTTTGTTTTGTTTGGACTTTATCTTGTTTGGTGTGATTCTGTTTTAGACTGGTTTGGATTACTTGGGCTTGCTGAGTAACTTAAGCCATTATTATTGATTATGCTAAAGATAGCTGCGTTTTCAGGACTAACATGTTTTTTGTGATTGCAGATTCGCTACTATTTTTTTCTAATCCTTAATAATTGTTTATATACAAGAAAAACTTGGTTTGCTTAAGTGTTGCAGGTCGAGTATCTAAATCTGCAGGAAAGTTTTGTCACCATAAAAAATGGGGAGATTGTTGGTGAAATCTTTATTCTATATTTTGAAGCTGACAAAACGTTTCCAAGTCTAAAAACTTTCAGACTCATCTATCAAAGTCTGAAGACTTCCAGACTGAAGATCGCCAGACTCAAGATTTAAAGTCTGCCCTCGTTGACAATTTCTAGATCATTGAAGAAGTCTTATCCAGATATGACGTTATCCTTAAGGATTTGATTCGTTTGATCAAAGATTATCTCATAGTTGGAGAAGGCACATATAGATCTATTATTCATATGACAAGTAAATCGAGTAAGAAAGATCCGTTGATTGGTGAAGTATACTTGGAAGGTTTTACTTATGGAAACCTAGATCCTAATTGTATGGGCGAACATGATTAGTGGGCTATCTTCATATTCATTAAATAACGAGAGATCTCCCTAATTGATTCAGTCCAACGGGTAGATTGGACGAACTCCTTTGGAAGGTATTAACGGTTATGTAGGCATGGAGGAGTATAAAAGGAAAACGCTCTAGTTGTTCAAGGAGATGCGAGATAGAAAAATTCCAAAGTCTGAAGCTCCCTACTCTTTGCTAATTCATTTGTTGAGCATTCATTGTACTCAAAAGAGAGAATTTTGTAAGATCTCGAGGAAGTGTAGTAGAGTCTTTGTACTGTGAAATCGAGGATGTGAGATTGTAACATTTCTTTTGATTCATAGTGAAATCCAGCTAGTGGGCTGTTAGCGTGGAAGAGTGGACGTAGGCTTAGATTAAGTCGAACCACTATAAACCTTGTGTTCTTATTCTCTTCCCTGAATTTCTTTATTTTGTTCGTATTTCTATTTAACTGCTAAAGTTTGATCTTGCTTAAAGTCTACTGCTCTTCGGACTCGGTTTCAAAAGTCTGTTGTTATTCAAACTTAGGTTAAAAGTAAAGATTTTTACTGCATATTGCAGAATTTGTTTTTATACCTATTTACCCCCCTCTAGGTGTTCATACTAGCTCTTTCAAAGACCCCCCTGTCGTCGACCGTCTCCCTTGCTACCGTCGTGCACCGTCACGCCGCCCAAGCCCCATGTGCCAGCCTGCGCGTCTGCACACCCGTTCACCTGCATCTGAGCCTTCCAACCACGTCTCAAGCTACCTTGGTCGTCGTCGTAGCGTCGCAGGAGCTCCACCGTCGTCGTCCAGCCACCGTCGAGCACCGCTGTTGCCCGCTGCAGCCTCCGCCTCCCTTCCCATGCCGTTTCAGCTGCTCAGCCCAGCTCTCTCAGCCCAGAGCAGAAGCCAAAGCTCAGCCCCTAGCTGAGGCTTTATGGCCCATTTTAAGGTCCGTCCAGATCTCCATTAGTGTCGGTGCAAGCTTGTTCATCCATAAATATTCCATTCAAAAAATAGAAAGTTCGAAACAATTGGAATTTTTTCGCTCACCTCCGCGTTACCGTCACCGTCACCGTGGACTCACAAACCCGCTAAATCGATGAGTTTACTTGCTAAACTTTGCTTAATGAGTTAATGACGCTTAGTGAATAATTAGTTTAGGCTAAGTATTGATTATGTGGTTAGTTAGTTTGAATTAGTGATTTAATTATTTAATTATGCATGTTAGGTGGTTAGAATAGACTAATTAAGAGCTAGATAGATTGTACTATTTATCTAGATAGGTTTGGAAATTTTCTAGATCCGTTTAGGTGGTTAGATTAGCATTTCCGGCCTAAGTTAGTATTTATTGGATTTAATTTGCATTATTTAATTATTTTTGTAATTTTTGTAATTATTTTTTATTTTCCGGAAATTATACAGAGATAATCGGTGACAGGAATTTCGTGATGATTGTAGTGGTGTGCTTAGTTTATGCCATTGAGTGTTAATTCTTGCAAATTGAGTAGTGATTGGAATTTTGGTTATTTGTTCCAAAATTATGAAATTTTGATATTTAATTAGAAAATCTCAGGTGTCAGGTTTTGACACCGAAAATAGTTTTAAAGACTATATCAAATAGTGAGATTTAAAAAAGAATGGTATCAATTTTTCTGGTTTAAATCGACCGTGTATCCACACACGATTATTTTACCTTGTGTTTTTAATATGAAGAAAATGGGCCAAGTACATTATTTTAATTGGGACATTTGAGTGCAAAGCACGATGTCTTGGCCGGGATTGGATGGATGCATGAATGGTTATGAGAACCCATCCCCGAAATGAATTAGGTGGACGTGTCCCTATATGGGATGTCCTAGCAATGGATGTCGGATCGCACTAGGGGCTGGACCAAAGCTCCTTTGGGAATGCCGTCCCCGATGTGTGTCGGGTGGACGTTGCCACGTGCTCAAGGGATGAGGCGATGCCTGGCTATGCCAGAAGACCGCCGAATGTCGAGTAGGTCATGCCCATTGGGCCGTGATTAAAAATTGGAATGCGTGATGAGTGAAATTGATGCGCCTAATTATGGAACAAAATTGTGTAGCACGATATGTGATGTGTCATAACAATTTGGCCTTATAATCGGGACCCTTGTGTTTATTGAAATGAAAGTGGTGGCGTTCCAATTGATTGAGTTTGATTTCTACATATGGTTGTATATTTGAATTGTGCTGACCTGTAGGGAGGATCTGAGACAATGTGAGTCTCTGTGGTTGTGATTGTGTGGCTAGGCGTATTTTCTTCTTAGTCAGAGTTTAGGGGGTGGATTTGCTGCGATGTTGTTTCACCTCGTCGTGGGCTTAATTCTTTTTAGGTCCTTAGATAGCAGCCTCGCCAATTCGTTATGGTTAGCTTCGGAGGGTTACTAAGCTGACCACTAACTTTCTTATTCCCAGAGGCCATTGGGTCTTATGAGCTCGTATTAACCACCGTTTGGGTCAATGACGGCCTACCTCAGAGGGTACCTCATCGATTTAGGGCATGGTTTCGCCGCGGGCTCAATGGATACAAAGTTGGTCCCCTCCAGGGCTTTGAGATCCCCACCGTGGTAGTCGACACCACTTTTGGCGAGGGTGCAGCTAACTCTCCTGATGGTGTTGTGGAGGACGCGGCGCCCTCGGAGTCTGTGGAGTCCGAAGGATCGGTGAATGTATCCGACTAGTAAGTCGTAGGACAGTTTCCTTTTTGAGAGACGATCTTTTTGGTAGACATACTAGTTTTGTATATAAACCTAGTTTGTTTATAAAAGCATGTTTTGGTTGTGAAGTTGTTATCCTGCCTTTCTATCCCATACTATTTGCCGTCAGGGGTTTTATTTATTCGCTTCCGCATGTGCAATAAAATAAATGGGTCGACGACGTGTCATGGACGTTGCAATTTTATCGACCACAGAGGGATGTGCGCGCACTCGAGGTTCGGAGCGTGACACATTCAGCCCTACTTAAGAGAAGTTCGAAAAAGACAGAATGAAGAAATGATCATAGGGCGAGCTTGCCAATGTAAACATGTTTTTTTTTTTTTGGTAGTCTGCCAATGCAAACCTGTTACCCACCTGACTTTCCAACACTGTCCCACCTTCAATTTCTTTTAAGTTATTTTCCTTTAATGTTGTCCCACTACTTACAAGGTCCAAAATAACATCAGCAGTCCCCATCTGGATTACCAAAGAAAAGTAAAGAAGTCAATTGTAGATCATGCAGACACAACATCAATACTATACTGCCAATGCCATCAATTAGCATTCAGTTTAATTAAATCCTTGACCTCCCCTCATAGAGATGTCATTGAAGATACCAGTGTGCCACATGCCAAGATATAACGGCAGTCGTATATATTTTATGTTCAACTAAATTGCAGCTTCAAAACAAATACATGAAATGAACTACAGTCGATATGCTCATGAGGTTGCTATCTTAATAACTTAATCTTTCGGGGCATACTTTCAGATTCTTTTTAACAAAGAATGAAGCAATGTCTGCAGAATTATTTACTTCCAGGGGATAAAATTTTCAATCATTGAAAAGAGAAAAAACCTGTAATTCATGGATTAATCAAATCAACGCTTCATATCCCAAAATGAATGGCCGCAAGATCCATAGGCAAGGACAGATAGATCCAACCATTGCATCATCGAAGGAAACACCAAAAGATTCAAGTGCTTTTTAAAAAGGATCCTCCTGCTAAAACTATGGTGGCTCGAGTAGTCTCAAATATACATTCCCCGGGACAGGGCATGTACATACATTGCCCCACAATGCGGATAGAAAATGGTCTACATAAGCACAATTTACCGACATTTAGAATACGAAAATTAGGAGGATGTACACTAGTCCGTCCTTCCTTCACTGCATCTACCAATCAACAAAGAGTCGGCGGTTTCCAATCCCTTATTTTCCTTGTTTCCCCTCTTCATAGGAAATATTTCTCTGCCTTTCTTGTTTAATGAAGATTCTCATATAAAATATATTCCCCGACACCATTTTTAATCTCCTTAATGGGGTGCATTTAGGAGTGACATAAAGGCCTGCACTCCATAGACCAACCAAGAAAATAAGTGGGTATTGAGATATTTGCCAAAAACGTAAAAGATGTGGTAAAGAGTTGACCCCCGAAGCAGCATGAAAAGAATAACATAACCCTGCCATACCGATCAAAAAACAAATTGTACTCACCAATCTGCACATTCAGTACAGATCTTCTAACCGTCTAGGTGGAAAAAGAGAAAAGACATGAATCCAGAGCCATAAGACTCTCAATGCATTTTATTGTCTTTTGTTTTTTTAAAACAAAAATTGAAATGGTCTGAACGTGCGAACTGGAAAATGAAATGGTTTAAACTTCTACATTCTAAATTCTAGTTGAGCACACAAGATTGATCCCTCCTTGACATAAACTCTACCAGAATATGGGATCCCCAACCCCTTCTCTTCAATCTCTCAAGAGAGCTTCCACAGACATATTAACTCCAGTTTAGTTTAAAGACGACACGCGCTTAACGAAAAAATTTCATGGTGACAATCACAAACCATCTTCAATACGGGTAATGAGTTGGTAACCTACAAAGATATCAAATAAGTGAAAGAAATTGATATTTTTACCGCAGGAGCTGCTTCCAATGCTCCTTCACCAGTTGAAAAGCTCACATGCTTGAGTCCATTTTCTTTCATGAACTTAGGCCCCAGCTACAAAGACACGAGAGAAACCTAAACTTAAGCAGGGGGGGAGCAGGGGAGAACCACCAGGGAGATGGAGAGAGCCAGAGGGGGAGAAAAGGAGAGGGACTGGGAAGAGAGAGACCTGGAATCCACCTCAGCCGAGCGTCACTTAGCCACCCCCGACGCGAGGTTTGCGCCTCCTAGCCGGAACCAACAAGCCGCAGCTTCCCTTGCTTCGATTCAAGTTTTTTCCGATCGTCTCCCATGAAGCCTTATCTCGTTGATCGTGGGTAGTGGTTGACGAGTTTTAGCGGTGGCGTTTCTCCAAGAGAGATCCTGGCGATGGTGTTGTTCTCAGCAAAGAAGAGAGCGACCGAAAGCGAAGAGTTCTCGGGTCGATTGGCGCACCTGAGTTTTGTTCAACGACCCCGGTCGTTATCCTCGCCGTCCTGACCTGATCACCCCTGTACCCAAACCTCCGGTGAGTTTCATTTTTCTGGTACGAACTTCCCTTCTCCTCCCGCGGATCTCGCCTCGGAAACATTGTGAGGGTGGTCGGCCATTGCTTGATTCATCTCGAGCTCGCCCTCCCGCCGCCGTCTCCAAGCTGGTAGGGAACCCCACGACCAAACGCTCGCTCCTCAAATCTTTTGGTGCCTCACCCTGGTTTGGCCAAGCCAAGAAACCGAGACTTGGTTCTTTTTGTTAGTCCGTGTGCGTGTTGGGTTTTTCAGAGCTACTGCAGACCATTTATTTTGACAAAATGTTTGAACCAAGGTCGCACATATTTTCCTCTGATTTTTAGTCGCTGAAATGTGTAGTGATAGGTTTTGCTTAATGGTGATCTTTTACTAACCTCAACACATGCTGTGGTTCGATGTGCTTTTCCCCTTTGTCGAATCTTGTTCGATGCCTTTGTGTCCTTTGGTGGTAAATGTTGGCATGTTCATAAGTGAGAGTAGATGATGGTCGGGTGGTATTGGAGTATCGGTTATGTTGGAGTTTGGAGGTGTTATCAGCCCTTTGATTGCCCGGAGTTCACATTCAATCTTCGGCTCTTTTTTTGTTCTGCAATAACAGGAGCAAGAAGACCGCGTGAGGCTGAGTAAAGTGGCCAATAGGAGATGGTGTTGGGCTGATTTTGGTCAAATTGAAAAGGGGCGTTGCAGTAGGTTAGCGCGGGCTTTGTTTTAGAAATCATACTTCGGTGCGGAATGTTAAAAGAGTCATGCTGGATGTTGGGTTTAATATGGTCTATGGAGTTTTGAGCTCCATCGAGTCTTGATCGGTTGGGTTAGATGAGTTTAATGGGTCTGGGTTTGCTTTGGCTTTAGTGGGTTTGGATAACTTCGGGCGTGCAGAGGGGATGCACGAAGAAGAAGAAGACCAAAAGGGAATAGTGTGAACAAAAAAAGAATAAAGAATAAGGAAAAAAGCAAAACCAAAAAAAAAAAAAATAGATAACTATAAAATGGCAAAAAGTGGCTTCGGGAAGAACCATTGAGCAGAATGTGCAGGGAAAAAGACTAAGTGAAAAAAAAAAA
Organism: Eucalyptus microcorys; assembly: GCA_014182515.1. NCBI lineage: Eukaryota > Viridiplantae > Streptophyta > Magnoliopsida > Myrtales > Myrtaceae > Eucalyptus > Eucalyptus microcorys. The sequence continues at coordinate 1,714,450 of CM024563.1, forward strand.
AAAAAAAAAAAAAAAAAAAAAAAAAAACATTAAAAATATAAAAAAATTTGAAAATTTAGAAAATTAAAAAAAATTAAAAAAAATGTCAGAAAATTCAGAATTTCATTTGAAAAATTTTAAAAACAAACTTTCGGAGCTATTTCCTTTAAAATGGAGGTTTCTTAATTATAAAGTGTGCTAAAAAATTGAATAAGCCCTTAGGGCTATACCTTAGGGCTTCATTGGTCTAAGGTTTCATTTGTCTTCAAAGATAATTACTCTTATTTGCATGATTTTACTGTTTTGATCCCTTTAATCTAGTTAAGATTAGCATTTATCTTTTCCTTAATATTAAATATTTGCTCTCCCTTGCAAATTATTTAAAGGCTTTCCTTGGTTGCTAATTGTTATTTTAATGGTTGTGTACACACATGATCACTTCGCATATTAGTGAATTGATCTAAAATTAATCCAAACTGCATGATAAAAACATTTTTTTTTAAATAAACAAGATTAGGTATCGAAATGGCAATAATTAGTTAATTAGCGTAATCAAGTCCTCCACTCTAGATTTTCTGGTTGCGTAGAAAATGAGGTACACTCCCATGCTCCACTTAGTGGCAATTTTTATTGCAAAATTCTTAAGAATACCTCAATGTTATGCGAGGTATGAGATTGGGAGAGCCTATGCCTAATCATGAGCCTTCGGTCCGTTCTTTAGGTAATACCCCTAAACCTATTCCCTCCCCCCGAGAGGGAGAGATAGGTCGCGACAAGCAGTTAAAAAGGACAATCACTCTGGCACCCCCACAAGGAAATTTGCTATAAGGTGGATCGATGGCACAATAAACAATAACATTTAAGATCTGAAAATGCAAACATACATACCCAAAACCGGTAGCAACTTCTTCACCGAATTAATCTTCTCAAAGATCCCATATTGGGGAATCTATTAGAAGATCAAAAGAACATATCAATACTAAAATTTTCCATAGCAATGAACCAATTGGAAATAATTCTATCAGTATATTGAGAGCATAAACTTTCTTACCGTGAGAGACAAATGGCAATCCCCATAATCAAGAGCTTCATGAACAATAATAAGATCTTCATTACCCTGAATGAAAGAAGCATAAGCTCTTCTAGGACAGTACTATATCAAGTTAGTGTTGCGAAATCAACATTCTATGATATTAATGAAGTTGAAAAGCTTGATGAAAACACAAAAACAAGACAAAAAGATCAGAAAAAGCTCTGATATATGAAGTTGAAGCAATCAGGAAGTTTTTGTCTCTGTCCAGCATTCCTCGCATGGTGACCACGCAATCATCATTCTAAGATTTCAAGTCATCGATCCGTATAAACACAAAAAAATATGAACACTTTAACCACCTAAACTATCTGAAGACTTCAGAGATACATACCGAAACTTGACATCATCCCGTAACTCTGCTAATCCAAGCCATTTTTCAAAATTGTTTACATGGAAATACGCAACTACTTTTGTCATTCGGGTAAGATCTTTGATCCAACTTCTCTGCTGCATGTTTAACACATAGGAAGCACCCTGTTATCTACTAACTACGAATCTGCACAATTGGTGGCAATCTATATGCCAAGTCAATCTTTCATCTCTCAAGGGCAACAGATTGTTTATAAATAAGCCGGGGAAGGATGACATACTATTGAGGCTACAACTGAACTCAGACGAAGTCCCCTCACCTCTTTTTCAGGTATCAAGGATGTCTGCACCTTCTAAAGACCACAGGAAAACTAGGATCTTCTGTCAGATGCTCACAGGGACTCTTTAAAGCTGGATTATTCAGACAACTATTCCCCAATCAACTTTGTTCATAGTGACAACATGCAATCAGCACGCACCATTTTCAATTTGCAGTGGGGCATCTGGTGTGACTTTGGTTTTAGCTTTTTGGCCATAGCTGTTGCCCAAACACACCAAGTCTTGAAAAACATGCGAACATTAACATTTCAAATCGAAACGAATTATTCATAATATTTTGGTTTTAGCATGAAAGCTTATTGCAATATTTTTGGTTCGAAGGGAAAGCAGATACGACGTTTTTGTTTGATAAAGCGCTCTTAATCTTCCACTTCTTCCAGAGCAGGGGAAAACCATGCAATAAATTGTTTTCACAGCTTCAGAGTATAAATCTTTGAATGCAAACGAAACATTAGTGAAAAATGACGCATAAAAATCCAACCAACGATCAAACATACAGCATATAACATCTTCTGCTTACCTGTCCATGTTCGCTAACCGTGTCAAAACCCACTATTCCAATGTCTAGATCTCCAGATAACAAAAAAATTTAACAATATCCTTTGGTCGCTGAAACCAGACTTGCAAATTAGAGAGCTGCAAGATAAGTTACCCCCAAATCAATTAAAAACAGCCTGTAGCATATAGAACTAACAACTAAATTAAACAGCGCCAGGAAGATTCTTTTAATTACTTTTTCATGGAGAGTTTTCTTTGTTATATGAATGAGAGTAATTCTATGTGAGATTAGAGAAGCGCTTGTATAGCGTATCACCACAGAAGTACTATAAGACACAGACCTTTTCAACCACAGCATTTGAGTGACTAAAGTGGGTCATTTATGGTAAGCTATTTCATAAATCACGATACTCGATTTCCTCAATCGCCACCCACATTACTCCCCATCCTTTCAATCTCCCCAACACCCCGTTTAACGATCATCTGGTATGATGCAGCTGATTAGCAGATGACTAGTTGAGCAGAAAAATTACTCTGGTATGATGCAGCTGATTAGTCAGATGACTAGTTGAGCAGAAAAATTACTAATGACGGAGTTCATTGTTTGGGTCACAACATAAGATCTAGCGCTTTGGAAACTCGAGATTGACTAGCTGAATCAAGGGCAAAGCAGGAGAGAATTTGTCTGCCAAACGTTGTGCTCTGAACATCGTCTCCATAGCAAAAGCCATCGTCAAGCAAAATCTATTGGTGTGAAAACAACTTTGTTCGCGACACCATCGATCGCTTATTTTCTGCTATCTGTACAATTCGATCTTTCCTCTCATAACAGATAGCCAAGCCGCCTAAGTCATCCGACTCATGTGGGTAATAGCAGCGGTGCTAATACCGCTAAACGATGGGCCACGGGCGACTTGTGTAGGTATTAGCAGCACTTGTTTATCTTCCAAAGTACGTCATGGAATCGCCATCGACCCAGATTATCATCAATGACATAATCACTTACAAAGAATGTCCCAAAATAAACTTTAGGATGTTCCCACACTTCCTTATATTCTAAAACCGATTGCTATAAACCACACAGAGGGAAAAAAAAAATAGCTAGAGGAAAAGATATCACAAATCTAAAAGAACAAATGCAGCAAGGCTACCCACATAACTAAGATACAACCTTTTACCCCATCCTCTATCTTCTCCACAAGCTGGTTCTCCAATGCGGGTGCTTCTAGTCGACCTGAGCACTGGCCTACCGAGAACTACAGCCCGAGTTTGGACAGAAGCTGCTGCCATTTGTGAGTCTCTTCATCGAAAATGTAAGTCAACGGAGATATTAGAACTCCACTACCCCCGATCTGCACAATAAAAGTTTCAAAGTGTTCAAAAGGCACCCAGGAGTGTTATCAAGCTATGAAATCTACAGCTGCAAGTATCTTCACTTCATATTAGGATGTGACCAGGTAAAACAAAAAGTCTCTGCATAAAGCAGCTACAGCTATTTCCAAAATTAGGACTTACTGCTCTCAACTGCTGCACAGAGCTATAGAGCGCCTTTTTAGGAACGCAAATAACTATTGCATAGTAGTCTACATCCACTTCTCCATTATGCTTGCGAAAAACTGGACTTACAGTAGGTCCCTGATAGCATATGAGTACAAGAGAATCAGAAACCCTTAAGAGTGAGAATAAGAGTGAAAATAAGATAGCTACAGTTTAAAAGCTTCCAATCGAGCTGGGGCTCAACTTGGAGTACCAGAAAAAAGGGCTCACTACATTACCTGCAAACCAGAGAGTGATGGTTGACTGAGTACCCGTTTAGCGACTTCCTCTGCACTACTCCCCCTCATGTTTGCTGTTACCTATGAAAAATATTGATACCGATTATAAAGCATTCATTTTGAGAATTGGATAAAGGAATTGGTAACACGTATGTATCTTCAGTATCTTAGTTGTGTATATTCTAAAATGCCTTGTATTGGACTAACAGAATTTTCTATATTATTTCTCCCAAATTTTTATTGCAGCAATTCCTACTTAGTTGTTGAATAAGAAAAGGTTGAACAAGTCATACTTGACTATGATTTAAGTTATGCTTATGTCCACAGAGTACCAACCGCATCACATCCAATTGACACTACTAAATTCGCCTCAACAGAGAACTTGCACAACCATATGTCACCCATTTAAATTTTGTTTTTGATGAGTGCACTGATGTATCTATTTTATGCAACTCAGAAACATAGTAAGGAGTGAAAGGGGGATGGCCACAGCAGGTGCAGCTTAATAGTAGTAAACTCTAACGGAAGTATGTTCAGATGCTGGACAGGAAGTTCATCAACATATATACAATAATCTACACACCGTGAACTGGCCAACTGCTTTAAGATGTGCCTCCAATCTTTCAAGAATCTCATGCGTTGCACCAAGAACACCTTCCCGTTGGATTAGTGACTTCCTGCTTGCCACAAGAACAGCCTGAAGGACATTCTGCCCTAGTTAAGAGAAGTTCGAAAAAGACAGAATGAAGAAACGACCATAGGGTGAGCTTGCCAATGCAAACATGTTACCCACCTGACTTTCCAACACTGTCCCACCTTCAATTTCTTTTAAGTTATTTTCCTTTAATGTTGTCCCACTACTTACAAGGTCCAAAATAACATCAGCAGTCCCCATCTGGATTACCAAAGAAAAGTAAAGAAGTAAATTGTAGATCATGCAGACACAGCATCAATACTATACTGCCAATGCCTTCAATTAGCATCAGTTTAATTAAATCCTTGACCTCCCCTCATGGAGATGCCATTAAAGATACCAGTGTGCCACATGCCAAGATATAACAGCAGTCATATATATTTTCTGTTCAACTAAATTGCAGCTTCAAAACAAATACATGAAATGAACTACAGTCGATATGCTCATGAGGTTGCTATCCTAATAACTTAATCTTTGGGGGCATACTTCATATTCTTTTTAACAAAGGATGAAGCAATGTCCGCAGAATTATTTCCTTCCAAGGGATAAAATTTTTAATCATTGAAAAGAAAAAAAAAAACCCATAATTCATGGATTAATCAAATCAACGCTTCATATCACAAAATGAATGGCCACAAGATCCATAGGCAAGGACAGATAGATCCAACCATTGCATCATCGAAGGAAACACCAAAAGATTCAAGCGCTTTTTTAAAAGGATCCTCCTGCTAAAACTATGGTGGCTCGATGTAGTCTCAAATATACATTCCCCGGGACAGGGCATGTACACACATTGCCTCACAATGTGGATAGAAAATGGTCTACATAAGCACAATTTACCAACATGTAGAATACAAAAATTAGTAGGATGTACCCTAGTCCATCCTTCCTTCACTGCATCTACCCATCAACAAAGAGACGGAAGTTTCCACTCCCTTCTTTTCCTTGTTTCCCCTCTTCATAGGAAATATTTCTCTGCCTCTCTCGTTTAATGAAAATTCTCATGTAACTATATTCCCCGACACCATTTTTAATCTCCTTAATGGGGTGCATTTAGGAGTGACATAAAGGGCTGCACTCCATAGACCGACCAAGAAAATAAGTGGGTATTGAGATATTTGCCAAAAATGTAAAAGATGTGGTAAAGAGGTTACCCCCAAAGCAGCATGAAAAGAACAACATAACCCTGCCATACCAAGCAAAAAAAAAATTTGTACTCGCCAATCTGCACATTCAGTACAGATCTTCTAACCATCTAGGTGGAAAAAGAGAAAAGACATGAATCCAGAGCCATAAGACTCTCAATGCATTTTATTGTCTTTTGTTTTTTAAAACAAAAATTGAAATGGTCTGAACCTGCGAACTGGAAAACGAAATGGTTTAAACTTCTACATTCTAAATTCTAGTTGAGCACACAAAATTGATCCCTCCTTGACATAAACTCTACCAGAATATGGGTTCCCCAACCCCTTCTCTTCAATCTCTTAAGAGAGCTTCCACAGATATATTAACTCCAGTTTAGTTTAAAGACGACACACGCTTAACAAAAATATTTCATGGTGACAATCACAAACCATCTTCAATACGGGTAATGAGTTGGTAACCCACAAAGATATCAAATAAGTGAAAGAAATTGATATTTTTACCGCAGGAGCTGCCTCCAATGCTCCTTCACCAGTTGAAAACCTCACATGCTTCAGTCCATTTTCTTTCATGAACTTAGGCCCCAGCTACAAAGACACAAGAGAGAAACCTAAACTTAAGCAGTTAAAAAGGACAATCGCTCTGGCACCCCACAAGAAAATTTACTATAAGGTGGATAGAGGACACAATAAACAATAACATTTAAGATCTTAAAATGTAAACATACATAGCCAAAACCGGTAGCAACTCTGAGTGGTTTCTCTTCAGTCCATTGGGGCATTTGTGCAAGCTCCTTCACCGAATTAATCTTCTCAAAGATCCCATATTTGGGAATCTAATAGAAGATCAAAAGAACGTATCAACACTAAAATTTTCCATAGCAATGAACCAATTGGATATAATTCTATCAATATATCAAAATTGAGAGCATAAACTTTCTTACCGCGAGAGACAAACGGCAATCCCCATAATCAAGAGCTTCATGAACAATAATAAGATCTTCATTACCCTGAATAAAAGAAGCATAAGCTCTTTTAGGACAGTATTATATCAAGTTAGTGTTGCGAAATCAACATTCTACAATATAATGAAGTTGAAAAGCTTGATGAAAACATAAAAACAAGGCAAAAAGATCAGAAAAAGCTCTGATATATGAAGTTGAAGCAATCAGGAAGTTTTTGTCTGTGTCCAGCATTCCTCACATGGTGACCATGCAATCATATTCTAAGATTTCAAGTCATCGATCCGTACAAACACAAAAAAATATGAACACTCTAACCACCTAAACTATCTAAAGACTTCAGAGATACATACCGAAACTTGACATCATCCAGTAACTCTGCTAATCCAAACCATTTTTCAAAATTGTTTACATAGAAATATGCAACTACTTTTGTCATTCAGGTAAGATCTTTGATCCAACTTCTCTGCTGCGTATTTAACACATAGGAAGCACCCTGTTACCTGATAACTACTAATCTGCCCAATTGGTGGTGATCTGTATGCCAAGTCAATCTTTCATCTCTCAAGGGCAACAGATTGTTTATAAATAAGCAGGGGAAGGATGACATACTATTGAGGCTACAACTGAACTTAGACAAAGTCCCCTCACCTCTTTTTCCATGTATCAAGGATGTCTACACCTTTCAAAGACAACAGGAAAATTAGGATCTTCTGTCAGATGCTCACAGGGACTCTTTAAAGCAGGATTATTCAGACAACTATTCCCCAATCAACTTTGTACATAGCGACAACATGCAATCAGCACACAGCATTTTAAATTTGTGGTGGGGCATCTGTATGACTTTAGTTTTAGCTTTTTTGCCGTAGCTGTTGCCCAAACACACCTAGTCTTGAAAGACATGCAAACATTAACATTTCAAATCGAAATGAATTATTCATAATTTTTTGGTTTTAGGATGAAAGCTTATTGCAATATTTTTGGTTTGAAGGGAAAGCAATACAACGTTTTGTTCGATAAAGCGCTCTTAATCTTCCACTTCTTCCAAAGCAGGGGAAAACCATGCAATAAATTGTTTTCACAGCTTCGAAGTGTAAATCTTTGAATGCAAACGAAACATTAGTGAAAAATGATGCATAAAAAATCCAGCCAATGATCAAACATACAGCATATAACATCTTCTGCTTACCTGTCCATGTTCACTAACTGTGTCAAAACCCACTATTCCAATGTCTAAATCTCCAGATAACAACTTTTTTACAATGTCCTTTGGTCGCTGAAACCAGACTTGCAAATTAGAGAGCTGCAAGATAAGTTAGCCACCAAATCAATTAAAAACAGCCTGCGGCATATAGAACTAACAACTAAATTAAACAGTGCCATGAAGATTTTTTAATTACTTTTTCATGGAGAGTTTTCTTTGTTACATGAATGAGGGTAATTCTATGTAAGATTAGAGAAGCGCTTGTATAGCTCATCACCACAGAAGTACTCTAAGACACAGACCTTTTCAACCACAGCATTTGAGTGACTAGAGTGGGTCATTTCTTTTTCTTGCGTCTTGCAAAGACGGTTTCAGCATTACGCTTTGGGGTTCAAACCATCAGCACTTTGTCAAGACTACACTCTATCTCAATTAGGACAGAGATCCTATTTTACATCAATGATTTCGTGAAAGGGTTATCACTCCTCAATTCCCTGTCCACATATCTCAGATACGATGACTACAAAAATCTGTCTTGCTAACCTATCTCTAGTAGTTCTTAAATTCAAAATTGAGGTCCAAGTGAGTTACAATGAACGGACTCAAAATGTCCTACCACCATGTCTGCACCAAAATAAGGCACCCACTTTTCATGACATATATCCATACCTGTGGAATTTCTGCAACATACTGCCGAGGATTCACCTGCTTGACCGACAATTGGCAATCCTTCGAGAACAAAGTCGAAAAGGATCAGTATGCAGATAAAAACAAACAGACCGCGACTCTCGTAGAGCGGCATGTCAGAGATTTAAGACACTTTCATAGGAACCGATTCTTCGGCAACCGAAAACCGGCAATGCGACGTACCTTGAGGAGGCCGAGCGTGTTCTCGGCCATGCGCCCCTTGCTCGGCAGGCCGAACCGGACCTCCCTCCGCTCCCCCTCCGGCCTGCCGTTGGAGACCGCGACCGCGACGGCGGCGGACGACGGCGAGGAGCCGGCGGAGGAGCAGCAGACGATCCTCGGGGGCCCGGGCGGCCTCGCGGGGCCGCCGGCAGGCGCGCAGGCGCGGCGGGAGAAGGCGAAGAGCGGAGGCGCGACAGAGGACGGCGGGAGGAGGAGGTCCTGCTGGGGGCCGCGGGGCGGCGAGACGAGCGACATCGACGCGGACGCCATTGCGACGGCGAGAGCGCGGCTGCGAATGATTGAGAGAGAGAGAGAGAGAGAGAGTTTCGAAGTGTGGAGATATGGAACGCCGCCGCGCCGCCGCGAGTGGAGGACGGCGACGGACAGAGAGAGCGTGTGGAAGAGGTGAAATCTCGCTTTTGTCCGCACGTGCGATTGGGACGGATATCGCGCTCCGCTTGAATGTCCCCGGGGAATCGTCTCGTGCTGTGTGGTGATGTAAGGTGTCTCGTTTGGTCCATTTGCTAAAAAGTCCATTGTCGCCGACGAATAGGATTTTTGGTTCCCATTGATTTCGCGTTCGATAGAAAAATGAGAGCACGGATTTAGATTACGTCTAATACAATCGTGGGATATGTTTCCTAAAAGTCTTAAACTTATCATGAAAGTACAATTTAATTTTAGAACTTTGAAAAGTGTAATCAAACCATAAAAATTTATTAAATTAGTATAATCGAATCTTTTCATTAATTCCATCTAATTTGATTTATTAAAAATGTTGACATGGTTTTCTTATTACATTCTCCCTTCTACATGGTGCTGACATGGCTAAAATAAGAAAAATAGGCCCACAATAATGTCAATTTGGTCCAAATTTGATTTTTAATAGAAATATTAATTAATGGCAAATGTAGCAAGCTAGCGATGGTAGGAAGAGTGAGAGTCGGCCGAGGTCAACGAGTCCTATGGTTAGCAACCCCGGCCAACTGTAAGTGAGGCCTTGTTGGCCCTCGCCTAGATCCCAACTAGCAACAATCATTGGCCCAATTTGAGCAAGGGCATCGACCCTTGCCCGACCAAGGGATGGTGGAGCTTCGCAACTTGAGAGAGAGAGCCGCCACAAGCAGAGGTAGACATGTCAATGGGTTGAGTCAGATCAAGTTTTTGTGATACCTAACTCAACCTGAAACCTTACAAGGATTGCCTAACCTGAATATAAGAGAATGGGTCGGGTTGGGCCGGCACCAATGTTGATTAGCTAGGTGTTTCGTCTTTGTTGCACAAGGGGGCAGAGAGAGAGAAGACCTGTATTGGCCTGACTTGACCCAACTTGATCCGACCATAACCTAAACAATACCAACACCTAAAAAAGCCCGACCCCAAAATACTCTAATTTTAGGGTCAGTGGTCAGGTCGAGCTGAACCGGACCTGACCGGCTTAGTTTTTCGACACCGCTAAGTGGAGGATGCCATCAAGCAGAAAGAGAGTAAAAAAAAGAGGGAGGAAGTTTGTGCATGCGGAGGCTGGGAAATGTCACTTTTGTCCACATGTGCAACCGTGGCGAATATCGCGCTGGACTTGCTGATTGTCTCGGGGCATCACCAAGGGGTATTACGTATCTCGTTTCGATATTCGCCACGGTTGCACATGTGGACAAAAATGACATTTCCCAGCCTCCGCATGCGGACAAAATTATGACAAGGGATAAAAATTGCCACCGAGTTACAAACAGCAAAAATAATACCGTAACTCGGTGGCAATTTTTATCCCTTGCCATAATTTATTAAATACAATATAATGAATTAGATGTTTATAATTCATGAAACTAAAATTAAGATGAAAGAAACAATCCATTCCACGAGGTTTCGTTTGGTCATTTTGATTTTTTTTGTGAAATAAGATAATGAAAGGATTTCCAATTTGGTTCTTCCCTCTAATTCATCACCTGCCACATCTTGTAACTTCAAATTCCAACCCACCTTGTCTTCTCATCATCATTGCACCCTCTATGTGGGACTTTTTAATCCGAATTTATTGTTAACCCAAATATCAAATAAGATAAAAATGATCTAATTCATTGTTATATGCGATTCACTAAACATAATCTAAAAGAATTATTTTTTACTCTTTTGTTGCAATAAATGTTGTAGGCTTCAATCTAAGGTGTAAAGTTATCATTCCTGATCTGTCCAGTGATAATATTAATTATTTATATGAAATTGAGATTAAATTAATTGGAATACGAATATGTATTTATCGTCATTTAAAAAAAAAGTATGTAGACAAATTCATAATTAGTAAAATGTAATCTAAAATGATGATACCAAGAGTTTACATTGTGCTATAGATGAGAAAGCTTGCATATTATAATAGGATCGTTTATGCTACGATATTTTGTTAAAGACATCTCATCTAATATGATTTTTTTTTTAATTTATAAATCAAAAGAATATCATAATTTTAATGTGATATGATATAATATGACCAATACAAATGAAAATTGACATGTCACATTATTAATTAACCATTAAAAATCAGAAATTAGTGTCGTATTGCTTTTATTCGAATATATTATGATATGTGCTCAAAACATGTATTTTTTGTAAGTTCAACAAACATGAGGGAAATGAAAGTTCCATTGATAATCACATATACTTTTGTTCCTTTTTCTTCTTTTCTTTTGGGTTGTACAAATTACGAATATTTCACTGAAAGAGCCTCACCCTTGTCATGACAGACATAAATGGCGAAAATGATTCTAAAATTACCATAACTTTTAGAGTTACTTACCTTAGTATTAAAACTTTTCGAGCAATTATTGGAATGCCACTTTTGTAATAAAATGATCACTTAGGTGTTGTTACTAATTTGAGTTGTCGGAAAATCCTACGTGATAATTTTCTAATATGAATAGTGTAACATGGCTCATAGCCATCGATAAAGTGAAGTAAGCAACATTACCCTAAGTTAACCAACTAGGTGAATTGTTTTTCTTCAATTGAGGAATTGTGGCAAAATTAGGTATTGAAATCCCCAGTAAAGAGCAGAGTAGGACAAACATCTCCAAATTAAGTGTGTTCCGGTTAGAATAGGACGAAAAAGAGCAGTGAAAGAGAGGGAGCAACATAATCACTAAAACGAATTGGTGATTACTTGGAGTCGAATCGTCGTGGTGCATTATGTCTCCAGCCCTCGCTGAATGAGAATTGTCCACCAGAAATCATGGTGACGGCTAAGATTATTGAGTAGAGTTGTCGGAGCTTCATTGTTCCCAATTATAGATTCACGAAAGATGCATCATCGAATGAGCGAGAGGAATTTTTTTTTTTTTTCATTTACAAGTTTTGATTATGCTGGTCACGTTAGGACATAGAGGTGGTCAAGAAATGAAAATTGTTAGCAAAAGATGAAGATGAAGATGAAGGACGAAGACGAAGACGAAGACAAAGAAGACGAAGAGAAGATAAAGGGAAATTGGTGAATCAATTAAACCATATGCCACGTCATCTCCTAGTTTGTCCAGGTTGGACTTCGATCACAGTGAAGAAACAAAGAATCAACCGGCGAGCCGCCGCCGCCACCGCCGTCCGGAGCCTCCGGCTCGGACCGAGCTCGGCGGAGCTTCTTCCTTGACTTTCTCCTCCGCCTCCTCATGCTTCGAGCCGCGAGCATCCTTCGCCTCCTTCTTCTTCGTCGCCTTCTCTTTCTTACCGGCCGCTCCCATCGCTGCTTCCGGAGAACAAACGACCCGAGCTCGGGTGTGGAAGAAGCGACGAGAAGGAAGAAGAGGCCACCGCCGTCAACGCCGCCGTCAACGCCGCCGGGGACAGTGGGAGAAGGGGGAGGGGCTTTAGCGGTTGGCGACTAGGGTTTAAGCCGGAGGAGGAGAAGGAACGAGAGAAAACGGCGGCTCTGCTTCCGCGCCTAATACCGTTTTCGCATTGGCATTTAAAAAAAAAAAAAACATAAAACATAAAAAGGAAAATTGTGATTTAAGAAAAAAGGGGTAAAGCTTGTAAATTACGTCATTATCGCCCAACTGGATCTCCTAACAATAAAGGGAGTAAGCCTCTAGGTTGCCTATTTAATGCAAGATTATTACGTGCATTATTGGTTTGAAGGAAAAAAAGCATGGATTTATATCGGACAAAAATATCTTAGTAGTAAATGACCCAAAAAAAAAAATGCAGGGATTTTTGTAGCAACAAAAATGCACATTACCAAGTTTTCTAATCATGCAAATCCAAAGTTACTCAAAATCATCGATTTGGACCAGGGGATAGTAGAACAAATGGTCTCCAAAATTTTAATTTGTATAATGTGATCCATGAATTCTGAATCCAATGTACAATATAATTCCTGGACTTTTAACTCCTAAATTATTGGTAAATATTTGATATAATCCATAGATTATATGGAAATATTTAAAAATTCATGAATCACATTAAATAAATTAACAGATTTTGAATCATATTTTATATTGGACCAAATTTTAAGGGCCTTTTGTGTTATTTTCCTTTTGCAATACAAATTTTTTATTTGATTTTCGGACTACCCAATAATATTTTTATTTTCTGGTAGAAGCATGACAGATCTTGATTCAAAAAATTTGTAAGCAACGTCCTCACGAAAAATAACACCATTTCACTTCGCTGACATCTCTGTTGCGACATGTTGACCGCGATCGCTGACATCTCACGTTGGCTTGAATGAATGGAAAATTCAAATGCGATTATCTTTCTCTCGAATTGAAGTTAGATATATATTTCAGCAGAAAATGGATATATTTTTTATCCAGTAGGACCATTCGGCCCGTTACTACTTGGAAAGCCCGCATGTTGGTAGATGCTGGACGATTGAAACCAATGAGGAATCCACTTGTTGTATGGGATTGACATTTGACACCCGCTAATAGAAGCTATTATCACATAATTAGGAATACGTAGTCCCATGAATGATGAGAAAATAAGAAAGTCTATATAAACTTGTTTCACACACACACATATATATATAAATATCTTGCGAGTGGTCGAATAATTTTATTTATGATAAATTTTTTCATAAATCCCGATACTCAATTTCCTCAATTACCACCCACATTACTTCTCGTCCTTCTAATCTCCCCAACACCCCGTCTAACAATCGTACGGTGCAGCTGGCTTGCGGATGACTAGTTGAGCAGAAAATTCACTGAAGTAGGGAGTTAATTGTTTGGGTCGCAAAATAAGATCTAGCTCTTTGGAAACTCGAGATTGACTGGCCAAATCAAAGGCAAAGCGGGAGAGACTTTGTCTGCCAAACGTTGTGCTCTGAACATCATTTCCTATGCCGTCGTCAAGCAAAATCGATTACTGTGAAGACATCCTCATTTGTGACAATCTTCTGTTGTCTGTACAATTCGATCGTTCCTCTCATAACATACAGCCAAGCCGCCTAACTCATCCTACTCGTGTGGGTAATAGCAGCACTGCTGATACTGCTAAATAATGGGCCACGGGTGACTTGTGTAGGCATTAGCAGCACCTGTTTATCTTCCAAAGTATGTCGTGGAATCGCCATCCACCCGGATTATCATCAATGACATAATCACTTACAAAGAATGTCCCAAAATAAACTTTAGATGTTCCCACACTTCCTTATATTCTAAAACCAATTGCAATAAACCACACGAGGAAAAAAAATAATATCTAGAGGAAAAGAAATCGCAAATCTAAAAGAACAGATGCGGCAAGGCTACCCACATAACTAAGATACATCATTCCTGAAATGTTTTTCCCCATCCTCTATCTTCTCCTCAAGCTGGTTCTCCAACTGGGGCAATTCTAGTTGACCTGAGCACTGGCCTACCAAGAACTACAGCCCGAGTTTGGACAGAAGCTGCTGCCATCTAGGAGTCTCTTCATCAAAAATGTAAGTCAATGGAGATATTAGAACTCCACTACCCCCGATCTGCATGATAAAAGTTTCAACGTGTTCAAAAGGCACCCAGGAGTGTTATCAAGCTACGATTAATGAAAATCTACAGCTGCAAGTGTCTTCACTTCATATTAGGACGTGACCAGGGAGAAACAAAAAGTCTCTGCATAAAGCAGCTACGGCTATTTCCAAAATTAGGACTTACTGCTCTCAACTGCTGCACAGAGCTATAGAGAGCCTTTTCAGGAACGCAAATGACTATTGCATAGTAGTCTACAACCGCTTCTCCATTATGCTTGCGAAAAACTGGACTTACAGTAGGTCCCTGATAGCATATGAGTACAAGAGAATCAGAAACCTTAACTGAGAATAAGATAGCTACAGTTTAAAACTTCCAATCGAGCTGGGGCTCAACTTGGAGTACCAGAAAGAAGGGCTCACTTCATTACCTGCAAACCAGAGAGTGATGGTTGACTGAGTACTCGCTTAGCGACTTCCTCTGCACTACTCCCCCTCATGTTTGCTGTTACCTGAGAAAAATATTGATACCGACTATAAAGCATTCATTTTGAGAATTGGATAAAGAGTCGGTAACACGTATGTATCTGCAGTATCTTTGTGTATATTCTAAAACGCCTTGTATTGCACTTACAGAATTTCTATATTATTTCTCCCAAATTTTTATTGCCGCAATTCCTACTTAGTTGTTGAATAAGAAAAGGTTGAACAAGTCATACTTGACAATGATTGAAGTTATGCTTATGTCCACAGACTACCAACTGCGTCACATCCGATTGACACTGCTAAATTCACCTCAACAGAAAACTTGCACAACCATAAGTCACCCATTTCAATTTTGTTTTTTGATGAGCGCACTGATGTGTCTATTTTACGCAACTCAGAAACATAGTAAGGAGTGAAAGAGGGATGGCCACAGCAGGTGCAGCTTAATGGTAGTAAACTCTAACAGGAAGTATATTCGGATGCTGGACAGGAAGTTCATCAACATATATACAATAATCTACACACCGATAACTGGCCAACTGCTTTAAGATGTGCCTCCAATCTTTCAAGAATCTCATGTGTTGCATCAAGAACACCATCCCATTGGATTAGTGACTTCCTGCTTGCCACAAGAACAGCCTGAAGGACATTCAGCCCTAGTTAAGAGAAGTTCGAAAAAGACAGAATGAAGAAATGATCATAGGGCGAGCTTGCCAATGCAAACATGTTACCCACCTGACTTTCCAACACCGTCCCACCTTCAATTTCTTTTAAGTTATTTTCCTTTAATGTTGTCCCACTACTTACAAGGTCCAAAATAACATCAGCAGTCCCCATCTGGATTACCAAAGAAAAGTAAAGAAGTCAATTGTAGATCATGCAGACACAGCATCAATACTATACTGCCAATGCCATCAATTAGCATCAGTTTAATTAAATCCTTGACCTCCCCTCATGGAGGTGCCATTGAAGATACCAGTGTGCCACATGCCAAGATATAACGGCAGTCATATATATTTTCTGTTCAACTAAATTGCAGCTTCAAAACAAATACATGAAATGAACTACAGTCGATATGCTCATGAGGTTGCTATCCTAATAACTTAATCTTTGGGGGCATACTTCATATTCTTTTTAACAAAGGATGAAGCAATGTCTGCAGAATTATTTCCTTCCAAGGGATAAAATTTTCAATCATCGAAAAGAGAAAAAACCCATAATTCATGGATTAATCAAATCAACGCTTCATATCCCAAAATGAATGCCCACAAGATCCATAGGCAATGACAGATAGATCCAACCATTGCATCATTGAAGGAAACACCAAAAGATTCGAGTGCTTTTTTAAAAGGATCCTCTTGCTAAAACTATGGTGGCTCAATGTAGTCTCAAATATACATTCCCCAGGACAGGGCATGTACAAATATTGCCCCACCATGTAGATAGAAAATGGTCTACATAAGCACAATTTACCGACATGTGGAATATGAAAATTAGTAGGATGTACACTAGTCCGTCCTTCCTTCACTGCTTCTACCCATCAACAAAGAGACGGCGGTTTCCACTCCCTTCTTTTCTTTGTTTCCCCTCTTCATAGGAAATATTTCTCTGCCTTTCTTGTTTAATGAAGATTCTCATGTAACTATATTCCCCGACAACATTTTTAATCTCCTTAATGGGGTGCATTTAGGAGTGACATAAAGGGCTGCACTCCATAGACCGACCAAGAAAATAAGTGGGTATTGAGATATTTGCCAAAAATGTAAAAGATGTGGTAAAGATTTGACCCCCGAAGCAGCATGAAAAGAATAACATAACCCTGCCATACCAAGCAAAAAAAAAAATTGTACTCACCAATCTGCACATTCAGTACAGATCTTCTAACCATCTAGGTGGAAAAAGAGAAAAGACATGAAACCAGAGCCATAAGACCCTCAATGCATTTTATTGTCTTTTGTTTTTCAAGACAAAAATTGAAATGGTCTGAACCTGCGAACTGGAAAATGAAATGGTTTAAACTTCTACATTCTAAATTCTAGTTGAGCACACAAGATTGATCCCTCCTTGACATAAAATCTACCAGAATATGGGTTCCCCAACCCCTTCTCTTTAATCTCTTAAGAAAGCTGCTCTCTTCCACAGATATATTAACTCCAGTTTAGTTTAAAGACAACACGCGCTTAACGAAAAAATTTCATGGTGACAATCACAAACCATCTTCAATATGGGTAATGAGTTGGTAACCTACAAAGATATCAAATATGTGAAAGAAATTGATATTTTTACCGCAGGAGCTGCCTCCAATGCTCCTTCACCAGTTGAAAACCTCACATGCTTCAGTCCATTTTCTTTCATGAACTTAGGCCCCAGCTACAAAGACACAAGAGAGAAACCTAAACTTAAGCAGTTAAAAAGGACAATCGCTCTGGCACCTCACAAGAAAATCTGCTATAAGGTGGATGGATGGCACAATAAACAATAACATTTAAGATCTGAAAATGCAAACATACATAGTCAAAACCGGTAGCAACTCTGAGTGGTTTCTCTTCAGTCCATTGGGGCATTTGTGCAAGCTCCTTCACCGAATTAATCTTCTCAAAGATCCCATATTTAGGAATCTAATAAAAGATCAAAAGAACATATCAACACTACAATTTTCCATAGCAATGAACCAATTGGAAATAATTCTATCAATATATCAAAATTGAGAGCATAAACTTTCTTACTGCGAGAGACAAATGGCAATCCCCATAATCCAGAGCTTCATGAACAATAATAAGATCTTCATTACCCTGAATAAAAGAAGCATAAGCTCTTTTAGGACAGTACCATATCAAGTTAGTGTTGCGAAATCAACATTCTATGATATAATGAAGTTGAAAAGCTTGATGAAAACACAAAACCGAGACAAAAAAATCAGAAAAAGCTCTGATATATGAAGTTGAAGCAATCAGGAAGTTTTTGTCTCTGTCCAGCATTCCTCACATGGTGACCACACAATCATCATTCTAAGATTTCAAGTCATTGATCTGTACAAACAGAAAAAAATATGAACACTCTAACCACCTAAACTATCTAAAGACTTCAGAGACACATACTGAAACTTGACATCATCCAGTAACTCTGCTAATCCAAGCCATTTTTCAAAATTGTTTACATGGAAATACGCAAACTATTCCCAATCAACTTTGTTCATAGCGACAACATGCAATCAGCACACAGCATTTTCAATTTGCAGTGGGGCATTTGGTGTGACTTTAGTTTAAGCTTTTTGGCTATAGCTGTTGCCCTAACCACCTAAACTATCTAAAGACTTCAGAGATACATACTGAAACTTGACATCATCCAGTAACTCTGCTAATCCAAGCCATTTTTTCAAAATTGTTTACATGGAAATACGCAAACTATTCCCAATCAACTTTGTTCATAGTGACAACATGCAATCAGCACGCAGCATTTTCAATTTGCAGTGGGGCATTTGGTGTGACTTTAGTTTAAGCTTTTTGGCTATAGCTGTTGCCCAAACACACCTAGTCTTGAAAAACATGCAAACATTAACATTTCAAATCAAAACTAATTATTCATAACTTTTTGGTTTTAGCATGAAAGCTTATTGCAATATTTTTGGTTTGAAGGGAAAGCAGATACAACGTTTTGTTTGATAAAGCGCTCTTAATCTTCCACTTCTTCCAGAGCAGGGGAAAACCATGCAATAAATTGTTTTCACAGCTTCAGAGTATAAATCTTTGAATGCAGACGAAACATTAGTGAAAAATGATGCATAAAAATCCAACCAATGATCAAACATACAGCATATAAAATCTTCTGCTTACCTGTCCATGTTCGCTAACTGTGTCAAAACCCACTATTCCAATGTCTAGATCTCCAGATAACAATTTTTTTACAATGTCCTTTGGTCGCTGAAACCAGACTTGCAAATTAGAGAGCTGCAAGATAAGTTAGTCACCAAATCAATTAAAAACAGCCTGCGGCATATAGAACTAACAACTAAATTAAACAGCACCATGAAGATTTTTTTTAATTACTTTTTCATGGAGAGTTTTCTTTCTTATATGAATGAGAGTAATTCTATGTAAGATTAGAGAAGCGCTTGTCTAGCTCAACCACAGCATTTGAGTGACTAGAGTGGGTCATTTCTTTTTCTTGCGTCTTGCAAAGACGATTACAGCATTACGCTTTGGGGTTCAAACCATCGGCACTTTGTCAAGACTACATTCTATCTCAATTAGGACAATGATCCTATTTTACATCAATGATTTCGTGAAAGGGTTATCACTCCTCAATTCCCTGTCCACATATCTCAGATACGATGACTACAAAAATCTGTCTTGCTAACCTATGTCTAGTAGTTCTTAAATTCAAAATTGGGTTGCAAGTGAGTTACAATAAACGGACTCAAAATGTCATGAGGCACACATTTTTCATGACATATATCCATACCTGTGGAATTTCTGCAACATATTGGCGAGGATTCACCCGCTTAACCGACAATTGGCAATCCTTCAAGAACGAAATCGAAAAAGATCAGTATGCAGATAAAAACAAACAGACCGCAGCCCTCCTAGAGGGGCATGTCAGAGATTTAAGACGCTTTTATCGGAACCGATTCCTCGGCAACCGAAAACCGGCAATGCGATGCTACCTTGAGGAGGCCGAGCGTGTCGTCGGCCATGCGCCCCTTGCTCGGCAGGCCGAACCGGACCTCCCTCCGCTCCCCCTCCGGCCTGCCGTTGGAGACCGCGACCGCGACGGCCGCGGAGGACGGCGAGGAGCCGGCGGAGGAGCAGCATACGATCCTCGGGGCTGCGGGGGAGAAGATAACGGACGTGCGGGCGCGGCGGGAGAAGGCGAAGAGCGGAGGCGCGACCGAGGACGGCGTCGGGAGGAGGTGCTGCTGCTGGGGGCCGCGGGGCGGCGAGACGAGCGACATCGACGCGGACGCCATTGCGACGGCGAGCGCGGCTGCGAATGATTGAGAGAGAGAGAGAGAGAGAGAGAGAGAGAGAGAGAGTTTCGAAGTGTGGAGATGTGGAGCGCCGCCGCGAGCGGAGGACGACGAACGGACAGAGAGTAAAAAACAACGGGCGAGAGTGTGTGGAAGAGGGGTGAAATGTCGGTTTTGTCCGCACGTGCGACCGCGGCGGATATCGCGCTGGACTTGCTGAATATCCCGTGCATCGCCCCGCACTCCGTGATTCCCGTTTCGTCCATTCTCTAAAATCCAATCTCGCCGACAAATTGGATTTTTGATTCCCACTAATTTTCACGCTCGAGATAAACAAAGAGTATCGCCGACTTAGATTACGTGAAATAGAATTTGAGATTACTTAGCTAAACCTAGGATTACACCCTTTCACATTTTAATAAAAATCTGAAAACGCTCAATTCCACCGCCAACTACTATTTGCCAGTCTTCAAAATTGCAGTTTGCCATCACTGATGAGAAGTATTCTCACGTTGAAGACCAACACTTCTTGCAATCCAAACTATTGTAAAGGAGATTGGTTGGAATGGGAATCCGTTTGAGGAGTCCTTATCCTGAAACCAAGCACGGGTTATTAATTTGGGGTTCGTGGATAGTGCGGGCATGTTTTTACGTTTTCTAATTAGTTAAAAAAAATTAGCAAAAATAGATTTATGATTGTATAATGGAGGCTGTAGCCGCCACTTTGTAGGTTTGAGTCTTACCAGCCACATGTGGCCGAGGCAATTTTAATATAACATAGTGAAGTGGTCCCATGGCAATTTTTATGCTTTGCCATAATTTATTAAATACAATCTAATGAATTAGATGTCTATAATTCATGAAACTGAAATTAAGATGAAAGAAACAATCCATTCCACAAGGTTTTGTTTGGTCATTTTGATTTTTTTGTGAAATAAGATAACGAAAGGATTTGCAATTTGGTTCTTCCCCCTAATTCATCACCTGCCACATCTTGTAACTTCAAATTCCAACCCACCTTGTCTTCTCATCATCACTGCACTCTCTATGTGGGACTTTTTAATCCGAATTTATTGTTAACCCAAACATCAAATAAGATAAAAATTATCAAATTCTTTGTTATATGCGATTCACTAAACGTAATTTAAAAGAATTAATTTTTACTCTTTGGTGGCAATAAATGTTGTAGGCTTCAATCTAAGGTGTAAAGTTATCATTCCCAATCTGTCCGATGATAATATTAATTATTTATATGAAATTGAGATTATATTATTTGGAATATGAATATGTATTTATCATCATTTTAAAAAAAAAAGTATGTGGACAAATTCATAATTAGTAAAATGTAATCTAAAGTGATGATACCAGGAGTTTACATTGTGCTATAGATGAGAAAGCTTGCATATTATAATAGGATCGTTTATGCTACGATATTTTGTTAAAGACATCTCGTCTAATATGATTTTGTTTTGGAAATTTCTAAATCAAAAGAATATCATAATTTTAATGCGATATGATTTAATATGACCAATTCAAATGAAAATAGACATGTCACATTATTAATTGACCGTTAAAAATCAGAAATTAGTGTTGTATTACTTTTATTTGAATATATCATGATATGTGCTCAAAACATGTATTTTTGGTAAGTTAAAAAACACAAGGGAAATGAATGTTCCATTGATAATCACTTATACTTCTGTTCCTTTTTTTTTTTTGGCTGTAAAAATTATGAATATTTTACTGATAGAGCCTCACCCTTGCCATGTTAGGCATAAATGGAGAAAATGATTCTAAAATTACCATAACTTTAATAGTTACTTACTTTAGCATTAAAACTTTTCTAGTAATTATTGGAGTGCCACTTTTGTAATAAAATGATCACTTAGGTGTTTTTACCAATTTGAGTTGTTGGAAAATCTTATATGACAGTTTTCTAATATGAATAGTGTAACATGGCTCTATTACCCTAAGTTAACCAACTAGGTGAATTGGGGCGAAATTTGTTTTCTTCTTCGAACCCTAAATTTGTTTTCTTCTTCATTGAGGAATTGTGGCAAAATTAGGTATTGAAATCCCAATAAAGAGCAGAGTAGGATAAACATCACCAAATTAAGTATGTTCTGGTTAGAATAGGATGAAAATGAGCAGTGAAAGAGAGGGAGCAACATAGTCACTACAACGAATTGATTTTTTGGAATCAAATCGTCGTCGTGCATTATGTATCCGGCCCCCGCTTAATGAGAATTGTCCACCAAAAATCATGGTGACGGCAAAGATTATCGAGTAGACTTGTTGGAGCTTCATTGTTCCCAATTGTAGATTCACGAAAGATGCATCATCAAATGAACGAGAGGAACCTTTTTTTTTTCATTTACAATTTGTTTTGATTTTGGTCACGTTAAGACATAGAGGTTGTTGAGAAATGAAAATTGTTAGCAAAAGATGAAGATGGAGGATGAAGACAAAGACAAAGAAGACGAAGAGAAGATAAGGGAAATTGGTGAATCAATTAAACCATATGTCACGTCATCTCCTAGTTTGTCCAGGTTGGACTTTAATTTAAGTCCAAGCCACATGGAAAACACTGATAAAGCTTTAACCATGTAAAAGCTTATGATTTTATAATAAACTGTTTATGATTGAATTGTCGCAATTACAATAAGTTTATGATTTTTTTTGATAATTTTTTTCTATTTTAGTTAGGGATAAAGAAAATGCAAGATCATCCTTAATTTTTGTTTCTAACCCACCACAATAAGTGCTGCAATGGGCCAGAGAGAGGCCTAGAAATTCCTTTAGCTAATCCACGACCTGACACCTCTACCTTAACCACGTTATGACAAAGAAAAAAACATATTGTCTTAGGCATTTGGCCAGTCAAGGGTTATTTGATGTAGAATAATCAATGCTCAAACTAAATATTTGCAAGGATCCTTCGTATGGTAATTATTTCTTTTAAGAAAATCAGAACTTGATATATAACCCACCAAAATAAGACAAAAAATTAGCTTTCCCTTTTCACATAAGCGTTCAACGACCTTTAACCTAAATTGTGAGCGACTTATCATTGCCAAAATTTATATATATATAATGAAAATACACCCTAACATGTCCGCTCGTAACATAGACTGTCGAGGACAGCTTACAAGATTAGAAATTGATGGAGCATTCAATTTTACCATAAGAGAATTCTCTCCGTTGTTAAGACCATGTGGGCAATGTTAAAGCATGTAGAAAATCCGAAGATGAGATTGTGTTCTGATTGCTTAGAGATGCTAGTCGAGATAGACCTATCTCGGTTATCATCACATACTTTTGTTTTTGATATTCCGTACTATGAGAGTATATTATGCCTACCGAACACTTAATTCGACTAATCATAAAATCCCATTATTTTTCTTTAGGCTTTTGTGAAACCGTATCTTTTAAAACATAAAGAATGCCTGAGAATCTAATTCAAAACTACTTTGCAAATTAGAATCGATCTTAGTGTGCGAGAAGTCTTCAAAATGCTCTTTTCTTCTCTTTTTTTCTCGGTCTCTCTCTTTTTCTTTTTTTTTCTTATTTTGTAATGGAATACATTAATATTTGGAAAAATAGTCCAAAAATCTTAAACCTATTACAATTTTGTCAATATAATCTTAAACCTTTTAATTGCTTCAATTGAGTTAATTTGGCCGATTTTGACTGGAAATCGCTAACGAGCACTAACGACCCTTGCTTGGTTTGGGCAAGGTCACAAGCCCCTCACTTGTGGCCGATAAGGCTATTGTAGCCCTTGCCCGTGGCCGAAGACGACCTCGCTCAAACCAAGTGAGGGTTGTCACACTTCCTATGGCTGGTGATGGTTTACCAATGACCTCACTGACCAAAGTCGGAAAAACAAGGAAGAAAATAAAAAATAAAGGAAAAATAAAATAAAAATTAAAATTTTAAAAAATATTTAAAATATTATTAAAAATTATCTATATCAACACTGATCATTTCATGTGATAGACGAGCATCTACATCAATGATCTCCAACCAAATTTGGCCGAATGGACTCAATTGATAAGACGTGAAAATGTTGATGACTTAATTAGCAAAATTAAAAAGATTTAGAATTGAATTGATAAAATTATAATGCTACGTTTACAATTTTTTGGATAATTAATAAAAAAAATTCAATTACAAGGATATGTTATGTACTACGTACCATTGCAGCAGCACAAATTAAGAAACATTGATAAGATCTTTTAATTTTAATACTCCGTACTCAATATTGCAACTTTAAAATTTTCCTAGTTTAAATCTTGCCACCATACAACTAACCATGGCCAAGTTCACTTTACAGTTATTAAAAAAAAAAAAAAGACTTACTCGCGAGTCAATTCATACACTTCCCCGTCTACAAAAGATAAACTCATTTGAAACTTTCCCATAGTTATTTCCAACAAATAAATAAGAGAAAATTTCCTTAAAAAATCATTGTTTCTGAAAAAAGGTGGACCACCGGCGGTTCTTAAAATTAAGGGCACGAAAATCATTTGGATTGTTTCTTTTCATTTTCCAATAAATGGGTCAACCTATTTAATCGTGATTAAATTAATCCTTTCAAGAATTTTAACAAACCATATTATTTCAAAAAAAAAAAAAAGTTCCGATTACAAAACTTCTTTGTTCACCCCGTCCTATTTTTCCATGTAACCTTTACCTTATGCGCACATGCCTTAACTTTGCCGAAACCTGAAATTTCGCTGAGAAATTGAATACGCATTTTGTGATATGTGTATAATAAATAAATAAATAAATCAAAGGGGCAATAAAAAAAAAAAGGACGAATAAGAAATAACCGCCGTAGAAAAGGCCTCAATCCGATTGGGCCTGTTCTGTTCATCAGAATTCAGAATAACTATGGCCGAAGCCCATCGATTTTGATCTAATTTGGCCCATTCTGTTCGGGCTCCAATCTCAGCCCATCATTTTGGCCCGTATAACAAGTGGAGCCCATCCTCCATCCCCACGTTAATTCACTCCCTCTGGAACGACGGACGAGCACCCGAGGGACGACGCCCGCGAGCAAGAAATCCGCCGTCCGCCGGCGGGTCACAGGCATTCGCCGACGACCGCCTTCCACCGTTCGCATGCATCCGTCAAAGAAGCAAGAGAGCCGAAAAAATCTTCTGGATCGCAAATTCTCGCCCGCCTTTGAGCTTTTTCTCCATTGTTTCTTAAGGTTGTCCGGGGCATTGCAGCATCGACCCACCGGCGACTAATTTCTTGGGAATTCCTGCTCTCAGTTCGATCGGGGTGTTCCTGGTCATGGCATCTACCAGGTATGAGAGTTGATTCTCAATCTAATATGGGTAATCGAGTTTGAGAAATGTGGTCGAGGCGAATGTGAAATTCGTCCTGTAGCGAATGAACTGTTAGTGATTCTTGGCCTTTTACGTGAGCAGAAGTTCATTGTTATGTTTTATGTTTATTTTTTAAAAAATGGAGTTTTAAAAGAAAAAGAAAAGGAAACGAAAAAAATTAAAAAATTGAAAAATCAATTTTAAAAATAAGCTAATAAAAAATTATTGAAATTGAGCACATGCAAGAAAGATTTTTCTTATCGAATGGCGGAAAATATTTTCTAATTCATTTTCAAATTTTAGTCGAATATAAGAAAACTATGGTTATTTTCCTGCAAAATAGTTTCTTAAAAAATAATTTTTGAAAATGTAACATGCCACATTTTCTGTGAAACGAAGAGAATTAATGCAATTCTCTTGCTCTCTTATCTTAAATGGTAATAGTCTTAAAGATTGATACACATTAGAGTCATTTAATCGATCGTTTTTTCTACGGATATGGCACTCGAAAAGATTTGAGCCTTAAAGTAGGCATCGTACCCAATTACTTCTCGTGTATTTTACCTTCATAAGTGTATATTCTGCAATCGGATCTACTCCCCTGTTTGAAAATCCGGGTAAATCCGAGTGAACAGCAGCACTCGGTAGAAAATGTGACCAGTGAGGATTGGCCACCGGAGTTCGTTGGGGAAAAAAAAAAAAAAGAAGAAAGAAAGAAAAAGAAAATAAAAAATAATTAAAAATAAGAAATTTTCCAAAAAAAAAAGAAGATAAATTATAAAAACTGCTAAAGAAGATGATATCTCATTAATGGGTTGACTCAACTAATAACATTTATAAGTTAAATGAGTTTAAAGATGCCATTTACAACCTACGTAAATTACATACAACCCATACCCATCAACAACTCATTTGTTAAAACTTAATTAACTTACACGTGATCCATCTCATTGTATATGGGTTCCAAATTTTGACATCTCTACGCATATTCGCTATCATTAATGAGAAGAATTCTCTCATTGAAGACCAAGACTTGCAATCGAAATTATTAGGGAGATCGGTTGGAATGGAAATCCACTGGAAGATTTCTTATCTTGGAACCAAAGGACAGCCTCTTGGCTATGCTTAGTTTGGGGATCGAACATAGCACGGGCACCATTCTTACATTTTTTTAATTAGTCAAAATTACGAAAAAATAATGTAGTGACTAAATTGTAAAGTAGATTTATGACTGTATAATGGAGGCCATAGCCGGGGTTGAGTCTTATTGGCTATGTGTGGATGAGGTGGTTTAGGCATAACATGACAAAATGGTACCATGGCAACTTTTATGCCTTGCCATAATTGTTTATAAGTAAATAAATCGAAATGAAGATGAAAGAAATAGTCCATCCCACAAGGTTTCGATTGGTCATTTTGATTTTTTTTTTTTTTTGGAATAAGATAATGAAAGGATTCCCAATTCGGTTGTTCCCCCCTAATTCACCACTCGCCGCATATCTCGTAACTTCAAATTCGATTCACCCTTGTCTTCTTGTCATCACTAAACCCTCTAGGTGGGATTTTCAATTCAAATTTATCGTTAACACAAACATCAGATAAGATATAAGTTATCGGATCAATAATTATATGCGATCCACTGAACGGAACTTAAAAGAACTAATTTTTACTTTTGATTGCAAAAAATGTTGTAAGCTTCAATCTAAGGTGAAGGTCATCATACCCGATCCCTCTGGTATATATATATGGATATATAAATATATATTTACATTTTTTAAATGGAATTATACCATTCAAAATGCAAATATATATTTATAGATGAGAAAGCTTGCGTATTATAATAGGATCCTTCATGTTACAAGATTTTGTTAAGATGTCTTTTCTAATATGATTTTTTTTTAATCTTTCTATCATAATTTTTATGTGATAAATGATAATTGACGTGTCACATTAATAGTTGACCATTAAAAATCAGAAATTAGTTAAAAGTTGAATAACTTTTTTTCGAACATATTATGATATTTGTTTAATACATGCATTTTTTCGTAAGTTCAACAATACAAGGGAAATGAACGTTTTATTGATAATCACGTACACATCCGTTTTTCTTTTTTAGTAAAAATTATGAATATTTTTACTAATAAAACCTTACACGTGCATAAATGGAGAAAATGATTTTAGAATTATCGTAACTTTCATAGTCACTTACTTTGATACTCAAACTCTTTGAGCGATAACTAGAATACCAATTTTTTTTATAAAATGATTACTTCAGTATTGTTGATTTGAGTTGCTAGAAAATCTTTTCTGATAACTTTTTAATATAAATAGTCTGACGTGATTTTTACCAAAAAAATAAATAAAATAAATAGTCTGACGTGATTCGTTAATAGAGTGAAGTGAGCAATATTAATGCTAAATAACGTTGTCTATATGTGTTATTTGCTTTAAATTAACCAATTAGGGCGAATTGGATCAAAATTTATTTTCTTCCCTAAATTCGTTATGTTCTTCTATTGAGGAGTTGTGACAAAATTAGGTATTGAAATCCCCAATAAAACTCATCAGAGCAGGACAAATATTTCCAAATTAAAGCGTGTTCTAGTTAGATAATGGACGAACAAGAGCAGCGAATGAGAGGGAGCAACATAGTTACGAGAATGAATTGGTTGCTCTTCGGAGTCCAATCGTCATGTACTATGTCTCTGGCCCTTGCCAAATGAGGACCTTCGATTAGAGAAATCATGGCGACCACAGATATCATCTCCCAGATCCATTAGAGCTTTATCGTTCCAATCATAGGTTCATGAAAATTGCGCACGAGCAAGAGGAGTATTTTTTCCGTTTATAATTTGTTTTGATTTTGCTGGTCATATCAGGACAAAGAGGTGGTTGAGAAAATGATCATAAAAAAAAAGGGAGAAAAAGGCGTTTGACAGTGAAAATTGTTAGAAAAGACGAAGTCGAAGGATGAAGACGAAGGTGAAGACGGAGAAGATGAAGAGAAGAAGGAAATTGGTGAGTTAATTAGACCATGTGCCCCATCATCTCCTCCTTTGTCCAGGTTGAACTTTAATTTAAGTCTAGAAAGCCACATAGAATAAAAATTTCGACCTCACTAACTAAGTAAGAGGCTGCTAAGCTCACACACCCCCAACTCATCCTTGAAGTGTTCTCGGGTGACCCCACGCGCGGCCATCATAAAGCTCCTCTCTCTCGCCATAACAAAAATATATATATATATATATATATATATATCTGTGTGTGTGTATAATTCAGGAGAAATGGATATACTTGTATCCAGTAGGACCATTCGGCCTATTATTACTTGGAAAGCCCACATGTTGGTATATGGTGGACAGTTGAAACCGATGAGGAGTCCACATGTTGTATGGGATTGACATTTGACACCCCCTAATAGCAGCTATTATCACATAATTAACAATGCGTAGTCACATGAATGATGAGAAAATAAGAAAGTCCATATAAACTTATTTTACACATATTATGTATGTGTAAATATCTTGGTAGTGGTCCAATAATTTTATTTATGGTACCTTTTATGTCGCAAAATAAACTTTAGAATGTTCCCAAACTCCCTTAAATTCTAAAACCGATTGCTATAAACCACACAGAGGGGAAAAATAATATCAAGAGGAAAAGAAATCGCAAATCTAAAAGAACAGATGCGGCAAGGCTACCCACATAACTAAGATACAACATTCCTGATGAATTTTACCCCGTCCTCTATCTTCTCCACAAGCTGGTTCTCTATTGCGGGTGCTTCTAGTTGACCTGAGCACCGGCCCACTGAGGACTAGGCTCGAGTTTGGACAGAAGCTGCTGCAATCTGGGAGTCTCTTCATCGAAAATGTAAGTCAACGGAGATACTAGAACTCCACTACCGCCGATCTGCACGATAAAAGTTTCAAGGTGTTCAAAAGGCACCCAGGAGTGTTATCAAGCTATGATTAATGAAAATCTACAACTGCAAGTATCTTCACTTTCATTTTAGGATATGACCAGGGGGAAACAAAAAGTCTCTGCATAAAGCAGCTCCGGCTATATCCAAAATTTATGCAGATCCGGCTATTTCCAAAATTAGGACTTACTGCTCTCAACTGCTGCACAGAGCTATACAGCGCCTTTTTAGGAACACAAATGACTATTGCATGGTAGTCTGCAACCACTTCTCCATTACGTTCGCGAAAGACTGGACTTACGGTAGGTCCCTGATAGTGTATGAGTACAAGAGAATCAGAAATCCTTAAGAGTGAGAATAAGATAGCTACAGTTTAAAAGCTTCAAATCAAGCTGGGGCTCAACTTGGAGTATGAGAAAAGAGGGCTCATGGCTCACTGCATTACCTGCAAACCAGATAGTGATGGTTGATTGAGTACTCGCTTAGCGACTTCGTCTGCACTACTCCCCCTCAGGTTTGTTGTTAGCTGTGAAAAATATTGATACCAATTATAAAGCATTGATTTTGAGAAATGGATAAAGGAGTCGGTAACACGTATGTATTTGAAGTATCTTAGTTGTGTATATTCTAAAACGCCTTATATTGCACTTACAGAATTTTCTATATTATTTCTCCCAAATTTTTATTGCAGCAATTCCTACTTAGTTGTTGAATAAGAAAAGGTTGAACAAGTCATATTATGCTTATGTCCACAGAGTACCAACTGTGTCACATCCGATTGACACTACTAAATTCGCCTCAACAGAAAACTTGCACAACCGTAAGTCACCCATTTAAATTTTGTTTTTTGATGGGTGCACTGATGTATCTATTTTACACAACTCAGAAACATAGTAAGGAGTGAAAGGGGATGGCCACAGCAGGTGCAGCCTAATAGTAGTAAACTCTAACGGGAAGTATGTTCGGATGTGGGACAGGAAGTTCACAACATATATACAATAATCTACACACCTTGAACTGGCCAACTGCTTTAAGATGTGCCTCCAATCTTTCAAGAATCTCGTGCGTTGCACCAAGAACACCTTCCCGTTGGATTAGTGACTTCCTGCTTGCCACAAGAACAGCCTGAAGGACATTCAGCCTTAGTTAAGAGAAGTTCGAAAAAGACAGAATGAAGAAACGATCATAGGGCAAGCTTGCCAGTGCAAACATGTTACCCACCTGACTTTCCAACACTGTCCCACCTTCAATTTCTTTTAAGTTATTTTCCTTTAATGTTGTCCCACTACTTACAAGGTCCAAAATAACATCAGCAGTCCCCATCTGGATTACCAAAGAAAAGTAAAGAAGTCAATTGTAGATCATGCAGACACAGCATCAATACTATACTGCCAATGCCATCAATTAGCATCAGTTTAATTAAATCCTTGACCTCCCCTCATGGAGATGCCATTAAAGATACCAGTGTGCCACATGCCAAGATGTAACGGCAGTCGTATATATTTTCTGTTCAACTAAATTGCGGCTTCAAAACAAATACATGAAATGAACTACAGTCGATATGCTCATGAGGTTGCTATCCTAATAACTTAATCTTTGGGGGCATACTTTCAGATTCTTTTTAACAAAGGATGAAGCAATGTCCGCAGAATTATTTCCTTCCAACGGATAAAATTTTCAATCATTGAAAAGAGAAAAAACCTGTAATTCATGGATTAATCAAATCAACGCTTCATATCACAAAATGAATGGCCACAAGATCCATAGGCAAGGACAGATAGATCCAACCATTGCATCATCGAAGGAAACACCAAAAGATTCAAGTGCTTTTTTAAAAGGATCCTCCTGCTAAAACTATGGTGGCTCGATGTAGTCTCAAATATACATTCCCCGGGACAGGGCATGTACATACATTGCCCCACAATGTGGATAGAAAATGGTCTACATAAACACAATTTACCGACATGTAGAATACGAAACTTAGTAGGATGTGCACTAGTCCGTCCTTCCTTCACTGCATCTATCCATCAACAAAGACACGGCGGTTTCCACTCCCTTCTTTTCCTTGTTTCCCCTCTTCAAAGGAAATATTTCTCTGCCTTTCTTGTTTAATGAAGATTCTCATGTAACTATATTCCCCGACACCATTTTTAATCTCCGGGGTGTATTTAGGAGTGACATAAAGGGCTGCACTCCATAGACCGATCAAGAAAATAAGTGGGTATTGAGATATTTGCCAAAAATGTAAAAGATGTGGTAAAGAGTTGACCCCCGGAGCAGCATGAAAAGAATAACATAACCCTGCCATACCGAGCGAAAAAAAATTTGTACTCACCAATCTGCACATTCAGTACAGATCTCCTAACCGTCTAGGTGGAAAAAGAGAAAAGACATGAATCCAGAGCCATAAGACTCTCAATGCATTTTTATTGTCGTTTTTTTTTAAAACAAAAATTGAAATGGTCTGAACCTGGGAACTGGAAAATGAAATGGTTTAAACTTCTACATTCTAAATTCTAGTTGAGCACACAAGATTGATCCCTCCTTGACATAAACTCTACCAGAATATGGGTTCCCCAACCCCTTCTCTTCAATCTCTTAAGAGAGCTTCCACAGATATATTAACTCCAGTTTAGTTTAAAGACGACACACGCTTAATGAAAAAAATTTCATGGTGACAATCACAAACCATCTTCAATACGGGTAATGAGGTGGTAACCTACAAAGATATCAAATAAGTGAAAGAAATTGATATTTTTACCGCAGGAGCTGCCTCCAATGCTCCTTCACCAGTTGAAAACCTCACATGCTTCAGTCCATTTTCTTTCATGAACTTAGGCCCCAGCTATAAAGACACAAGAGAGAAACCTAAACTTAAGCAGTTAAAAAGGACAATCGCTCTGGCACCCCACAAGAAAATTTTCTATAAGGTGGATAGATGGCACAATAAACAATAACATTTAAGATCTGAAAATGCAAACATACATAGCCAAAACCGGTAGCAACTCTGAGTGGTTTCTCTTCAGTCCATTGGGGCATTTGTGCAAGCTCCTTCACCGAATTAATCTTCCCAAAGATCCCATATTTGGGAATCTAATAGAAGATCAAAAGAACATATCAACACTAAAATTTTCCATAGCAATGAACCAATTGGAAATAATTCTATCAATATATCAAAATTGAGAGCATAAACTTTCTTACCGTGAGAGACAAACGGCAATCCCCATAATCCAGAGCTTCATGAACAATAATAAGATCTTCATTACCCTGAATAAAAGAAGCATAAGCTCTTTTAGGACAGTATTATATCAAGTTAGTGTTGCGAAATCAACATTCTACGATATAATGAAGTTGAAAAGCTTGATGAAAACATAAAAACAAGACAAAAGGATCAGAAAAAGCTCTGATATATGAAGTTGAAGCAATCAGGAAGTTTTTGTCTCTGTCCAGCATTCCTCACATGGTGACCACACAATCATCATTCTAAGATTTCAAGTCATCGATCCGTACAACCACAAAAAAACAATAACACTCTAACCACGTAAACTATCTAAAGACTTCAGAGATACATACTGAAACTTGACATCATCCAGTAACTCTGCTAATCCAAGCCATTTTTCAAAATTGTTTACATAGAAATACGCAACTACTTTTGTCATTCAGGTAAGATCTTTGATCCAACTTCTCTGCTGCGTATTTAACACATAGGAAGCACCCTGTTATCTGATAACTACTAATCTGCCCAATTGGTGGTGATCTATATGCCAAGTCAATCTTTCATCTCTCAAGGGCAACAGATTGTTTATCAATAAGCAGGGGAAGGATGACATACTATTGAGGCTACAACTGAACTTAGACAAAGTCCCCTCTCCTCTTTTTCATGTATCACCTTACAAAGACAACAGGAAAACTAGGATCTTCTGTCAGATGCTCACAGGGACTCTTTAAAGCTGGATTATTCAGACAACTATTCCCCAATCAACTTTGTTCATAGCGACAACATGCAATCAGTACACAGCATTTTCAATTTGCAGTGGGGCATCTGGTGTGACTTTAGTTTTAGCTTTTTGGCCGTAGCCGTTGCCCAAACACACCTAGTCTTGAAAAACATGCAAACATTAACATTTCAAATCAAAATGAATTATTCATAATTTTTTGGTTTTAGCATGAAAGGTTATTGCAATATTTTTGGTTTGAAGGGAAAGCAAATACGATGTTATGTTTGATAAAAAGCTCTGAATCTTCCACTTCATCCAAAGCAGGGGAAAACCATGCAATAAACTGTTTTCACAGCTTCAGAGTATAAATCTTTGAATGCAAACGAAACATTAGTGAAAAATGATGCATAAAAATCCAACCAAGGATCAAACGTACAGCATATAACATCTTCTGCTTACCTGTCCATGTTCACTAACTGTGTCAAAGCCCACAATTCCAATGTCTAGATCTCCAGATAACAATTTTCTTACAATGTCCTTTGGTCGCTGAAACCAGACTTGCAAATTTGAGAGCTGCAAGATAAGTTAGCCACCAAATCAATTAAAAACAGCCTGCAGCATATAGAACTAACAACTAAATTAAACAGCACCGTGAAGATTTTTTAATTACTTTTTAATGGAGAGTTTTCTTTGTTATATGAATGAGAGTAATTCTATGTAAGATTAGAGAAGCGCTTGTCTAGCTCAACCACAGCATTTGAGTGACTAGAGTGGGTCATTTCTTCTTCTTGCATCTTGCAAAGACGGTTTCAGCATCACGCTTTGGGGTTCAAACCATCAGCACTTTGTCAAGACCACATTCTATCTCAATTAGGACAGAGATCCTATTTTACATCAATGATTTCGTGAGAGGGTTATCACTCCTCAATCCCCTGTCCACATATCTCAGATACGATGACTACAGAAAGCTGTCTTGCTAACCTATCTCTAGTAGTTCTTAAATTCAAAATTGGGTTCCAAGTGAGTTACAATGAACGGACTCAAAATGTCTTACCACCATGCCTATACCAAAATAAGGCACCCACTTTTCATGACATATATCCATACCTGTGGAATTTCTGCAACATACTGTCGAGGATTCACCTGCTTGACCGACAATTGGCAATCCTTCAAGAACGAAATCGAAAAGGGTCAGTATGCAGATAAAAACGAACAGACCGCAGCCCTCCTAGAGCGGCATGTCAGAGATTTAAGACACTTTCATCGGAACCGATTCCTCGGCAACCGGAAACCGGCAATGCGATGTTACCTTGAGGAGGCCGAGCGTGTCGTCGGCCATGCGCCCCTTGCTCGGCAGGCCGAACCGGACCTCCGTCCGCTCCCCCTCCGGCCTGCCGTTGGAGACCGCGACCGCGACGGCCGCGGAGGACGGCGAGGAGCCGGCAGAGGAGCAGCAGACGATCCTCGGGAACGCAGGCGGCTTCGCGGGGCCGCCGACAGGCGCGCGGGCGCGGAGGGAGAAGGCGGAGAGCGGAGGCGCGACCGAGGACGGCGAGAGGAGGAGGTGCTGCTGCTGGGGGCCGCGGGGCGGCGAGACGAGCGACATCGACGCGGACGCCATTGCGACGGCGAGAGCCGGGGGGGGAGGCGAGGGAGTTTTTCGACGTGCCGCCGCGAGCGGAGAACGACGAACGGACAGAGAGTTAAAAAACAACGGGAGGAGAAATGTCGGTTTTGTCCGCACGTGCGACCGCGGCGGGTATCGCGCTCCACTTGAATATCCCCGGGGAATCGTCTCGTGCTGCGTGCTACTATAAGGTGTTTCGTTTGGTCCACTTGTTAAAAAGTTCGATTTCGCCGACAGATAGGAGTTTTGGTTATAGAGTCGGCTAGGGTCAACAAGCCCTATGGTTAACAACCCTGGCCGACTGTAGGTGAGGCCTTGCTGGCCCTTGCCTAGATCTCAACTAGCAACAATCATTCCCCCAATTTGAGCCGAGGGTATCAACCCTTGCCCAAACCAGGGGATGGTGAAGCTTCGCAACTTGAGAGAGAGAGAGACTTTGGAAGTGTTAGGATATGGCGCGCTGCCACGAGCGGAGGTAGAAGTGTCAATGGGTTGAGTCGGATTAAGTTCGTGATACGTGACTGGACCCGAAATCTTACAGGGAGTGCTTGACCTGAACATAAAAGAATGGGTCGGGCCAAGCCCGCACCAATGATGATTAGCTAGGTGTTTCGTCTTTGTTGCGCAAGGGCAGAGAGAGAGAGAATGACCCGTGCTGGCCTGACTCGACCTAGCCTGATCCGACCCTAACCCAAACAATACCAACACCTAAAAAAGCCCAACCCAAAATACTCTAATTTTAGGGCCGGCGGTCAGGTCGAGCCGGACCGGACCAGCTTAGTTTTTTGACACCGCTAAGTGGAGGACGCCATTGAGCACAAAGAGAGTCAAAAAAAGAGGGATTAAGTTTGTGCATGCGGAGGCTGGGAAATGTCACTTTTGTCTGCACGTGCGACCGTGGCAAATATCGCGCTGGACTTGCTGAATATCTCGGGGCATTGCTCCACACTCCATGGTATTACGTATCTCGTTTCGTCCATTCTCTAAAATCCAATCTCGCCGGCAAATTTGGATTTTTGATTCCCCACTAATTTTCACGCTCGAGATAAACAAAGAGTACCGCCGACTTAGATTCCGTGAAATAGAATTTGAGATTACTTAGCTAAACCTAGGATTACACCATTTCAAATTTTAATAAAAATCTGAAAACGCTCAATTCCGCCACCAACTACTGTCCGCTAGTCTTCAAAATTGCGGTTTGCTATCACTGATGATAAGTATTCTCTCGTTGAAGACCAACACTTCTTGCAATCCAAACTATTGTAAAGGAGATTGGTTGGAAGGGGAATCCGTTTGAGGAGTCCTTATCCTGAAACCAAGCAGGGCTTATTAGTTTGGGGTCCGTGCATAGCACGGGCATATTTTTACGTTTTCTAATTAGTTAAAAATACAGCAAAAATAATACTATAACTTGGTTGCAAAATAGATATATGATTATATAATGGAGGCCATAGCCGCCACCTTGTGGGTTTGAGTCTTACCAGCCACATGTGGCGGAGGCGGTTTTAGGGTGCGTTTGAGAGTGGCTTTGCCAACTTTGGGCATCCAAAGCCCTTTGGGCTAAAAATGGTGTTTGAGGACTTATTTTGTAAAGATAGTTGGGGAAAAGTGAGCATTTGAAAGATTGAAAGCCCAAGACTGTCATAGTATAACATAGTGAAGTGGTCCCATGGCAATTTTTATGCTTTGCCATAATTTATTAAATACAATCTAATGAATTAGATGTCTATAATTCATGAAACTGAAATTAAGATGAAAGAAACAATCCATCCCTCAAGGTTTTGTTTGGTCATTTTGATTTTTTTGTGAAATAAGATAACGAAAGGATTTGCAATTTGGTTCTTCCCTCTAATTCATCACTTGCCACATCTTGTAAATTCAAATTCCAACCCACCGTGTCTTCTCATCATCACTGCACTCTCTATGTGAGACTTTCTAATCCGAATTTATTGTTAACCCAAACATCAAATAAGATAAAAATTATCTAATTCATTGTTATATGCGATTCACTAAACGTAATCTAAAAGAATTAATTTTTACTCTTTGGTGACAATAAATGTTGTAGACTTTCAATCTAAGGTGTAAAGTTATCATTCCCGATCCATCCAGTGATAATATTAATTATTGATATGAAATTGAGATTATATTATTTGGAATACGAATATGTATTTATCGTCCTTTTTTTTTAAAAAGTATGTAGACAAATTCATAATTAGTAAAATGTAATCTAAAATGATGATACCAGGATTTTACACTGTGCTATAGATGAGAAAGCTAGCATATTATAATAGGATCGTTTATGCTACGATATTTTGTTAAAGACATCTCGTTTGATATGATTTTTTTTTTTTAAATTTCTAAATCAAAAGAATATCAAAATTTTAATGTGATATGAGATAAGATGACCAATACAAATGAAAATTGACATGTCACATTATTAATTGACCGTTAAAAATCAGAAATTAGTGTCGTATTGCTTTATTCGAATATATTATGATATGTGCTCAAAACATGTATTTTTTGTAAGTTCAACAAACACGAGGGAAATGAAAGTTCCATTGATAATCACATATACTTCTGTTCCTTTTTTTTGGGGGGGGGTTGTAAAAATTACGAATATTTTACTGATAGAACCTCGCCCTTGTCATGACAGGCGTAAATGGGGAAAATGATTCTAAAATTACCATAACTTTCATAGTTACTTACTTTAGTATTACAACTTTTCGAGCAATTATTGGAGTTCCACTTTTGTAATAAAATGATCACTTAGGTGTTGTTACTAATTTGAGTTATCGGAAAATCCTACGTG
Source organism: Eucalyptus microcorys (assembly GCA_014182515.1). Classification (NCBI taxonomy): domain Eukaryota; kingdom Viridiplantae; phylum Streptophyta; class Magnoliopsida; order Myrtales; family Myrtaceae; genus Eucalyptus; species Eucalyptus microcorys. The sequence continues at coordinate 1,752,376 of CM024563.1, forward strand.
ATAATTTTCTAAAGTGAAGTAAGCAACATTACTCTAAGTTAACCAACTAGGTGAATTGAGGCGAAATTTGTTTTCTTCTTCGAACCCTAAATTTGTTTTTTCTTCAATTGAGGGATTGTGGCAACATTAGGTATTGAAATCCCCAGTAAAGAGAAGAGGAGGACAAACATCTCCAAATTAAGTATGTTTTGGTTAGAATAGGACGAAAAAGAGCAGTGAAAGAGAGGGAGCAACATAGTCACTAAAACGAATTGATTATTTGGAGTCGAATCGTCGTCGTGCATCATGTCTCCGGCCCTCACTGAACGAGAGTTGTCCACCAGAAATCATGGTGACGGCAAAGATTATCGAGTAGACTTGTCGGAGCTTCATTGTTCCCAATTGTAGATTTACAAAAGATGCATCATCGAATGAGCGAGAGGAAATGTTTTTTTTTTCATTTACAATTTGTTTTGATTTTGCTGGTTACGTTAGGACATAGAGGTGGTTAAGAAATGAAAGTTGTTGGCAGAAGATGAAGATGAAGGACGAATACAGAGAAGATAAAGGAAAATAAACGAAAAATAATAAGGATATAAAAAATTTACATGATTCAGTTCGAGTATCGGTACCTACGTTCACGGGAAGAGTCAGCAGTAAATAATCAATTATAATCGGAGAATCAAAATTTACAATTGCTCACACGCTCGAGTGTTTCTCACACATAAATTTAATTTCAAACTCAAAGTGTTTATAAATAAATAACTCATTTGAATATAAACTCACGACACTAAATTATCGCATGCGATCAAGCTCAAAATAAAACGCTCTACGTACGCCGAGATAAGAAACTTGGTCTTTGGTGTACGCACGTAAGACTTCACGTTCCTTTGGAAAGCTTTGCGTGGCTTCGTGGCTCTTTGGAAACAGCGTGGACGTGCGGCTCCTTTCTTTTTCTCGGCTTGTACGTGCAGCAGCAAAAGAAAGAAAACCTCCCTGACATGTCCGCTTTATATATATATATATTTATATACACACACGTGCCCAAGGTCAAAAGTTTGACCTTGGGCCCACCACTTTAATTTCATTTGACGAAAAAATAAAAGGAAACGAAATTATAATGCTGTCTTGGAATTTTGTATGCATGTGCGTGTGGCCAAGAAGTCAAAGTCTTAACTTGGCCCACGAAAATAATTCGGCTTCCCAGGCTACTGCAGATGAGGAAATTCGTACCTATTTTTTTTTTTATTTCCTCTTTTGTACAACTTCAAAAGTCCAACGAATTACGTTTTGTAAATACTCAAACTCAAGATATAATTTAATAAAAAGATTCTCAATTCGGATGTTCCCCCTAATTCACCACTCGCTGCATATCTCGTAACTTCAAATTTGATTCAACCTCGTCTTCTTGTCATCACTAAACCCTCTAGGTGGGATTTTTCAATTCAAATTTATCGTTAACACAAAGATCATATAAGATATAAGTTATCGGATCAATAATTATATGCGATCCACTGAACGGAACTTAAAAGAATTAATATTTACTTTTGATTGCAATAAATTTTGTAGGCTTCATTCTAAGGTGAAAGTCATCATACCGGATCCCTCCGGTGGTAATATATATATGAAATGGAGATTATACCATTCGAAATGCAAATATATATTTATTGTCATTTTTTTAAAGTATCTAATAAAATTTCATAATTAGTAAAATGTAATCTAAAATGACGATGCAATGAGTTTGCTTTGCATTATAGATGAGAAAGCTTGCATATTATAAAAGGATCCTTCATGTTACAAGATTTTGTTAAGATGTCTTTTCTAATATGAATTCTTTTTTAATATTTCTATCATAATTTTTATGTGATAAATGATAATTGACATGTCACATTAATAGTTGACCGTTAAAAATCAGAAATTAGTTAAAAGTTGAATAACTTTTTTTCGAACATATTATGTTATTTGTTTAATACATGCATTTTTTTGTAAGTTCAACAATACAAGGGAAATGAACGTTTTATTGATAATCACGTACACATCCGTTTTTCTTTTTTAGTAAAAATTATGAATATTTTTACTGATAAAACCTTACACGTGCATAAATGGAGAAAATGATTTTAGAATTATCGTAACTTTCATAGTCACTTACTTTGATACTCAAACTCTTTGAGCGATAACCAGAATATCAATTTTTTTTAATAAAATGATTACTTCAGTACTGTTGATTTGAGTTGCTAGAAAGTCTTTTCTGATAACTTTTTAATATAAATAGTCTGACGTGATTCGTGAATAAAGTGAAGTGAGCAATATTAATGCTAAATAATGTTGTCTATATGTGTTATTTGCTTTAAATTAACCAATTAGGGCGAATTGGGTCAAAATTTATTTTCTTCCCCAAATTCGTTATGCTCTTCTATTGAGGAGATGTGACAAAATTAGGTATTGAAATCCCCAATAAAACTCATCAGGGGAGGACAAATATTTCCAAATTAAAGCGTGTTCTAGTTAGATAATGGATGAACAAGAGCAGCGAATAAGAGGGAGCAACATAGTTACGAGAATGATCCAATTGTCGTCATGTACTATGTCTCTGGCCCTTGCCGAATGAGGACCTTTGACCAGAGAAATCATGGCGACCAGAGAAATCATCTCCCAGATCCATTAGAGCTTTATCGTTCCCAATCATAGGTCCACGAAAAATGCGCATGAGCAAGAGGAGTATTTTTTCCGTTTATAATTTGTTTTGATTTTGCTGGTCATATTAGGACAAAGAGGTGGTTGAGAAAATGATCATAATAAAAGGGAGAAAAAGGTATTTGACAGTGAAAATTGTTAGGAAAGACGAAGTCGAAGGATGAAGAAGAAGGTGAAGACGGAGAAGATGAAGAGAAGAGGGAAATTGGTGAGTTAATTAGACCATGTGCCCCATCATCTCCTCCTTTGTCCAGGTTGAACTTTAATTTAAGTCTAGAAAGCCACATAGAATAAAAATTTCGACTTCACTAACTAAGTAAGAGGCCGCTAAGCTCACACACCCCCGACTCATCCTTGAAGTGGTCCTGGGTGACCCCATGCGCGGACATCATAAAGCTCCTCTCTCTCGCCATAACAACAATAGATATATATTTGTAAATATAATTAAGGAGAAATGCATATATTTGTATCCAGTAGGACCATTCGGCCTATTACTACTTGGAAAGCCCACATGTTGGTATATGGTGGACAGTTGAAACTGACGAGGAGTCCACATGTTGTATGGGATTGACATTTGACACCCCCTTATAGCAGCTATTATCATAGTTAGCAATGCGTAGTCACATGAATGATGAGAAAATAAGAAAGTCCATATAAACTTATTTTACACATTATGTATGTGTAAATATCTTGACAATGGTCGAATAATTTTATTTATGGTACCTTTTAAGATTTTTCATAAATCATGATACTCGATACCCTCAATTGCCACCCGCATCACTCCTCGTCCTTTTGGTCACCCCAACGCCCGTGTAAAGATCGTTTGGTACGGTGCAATTGATTTGCGAATGACTAGTTGAGCAGAAAAATTATTAAGTACGAAGTCAATTGTTTGGGTCGTAATATAAGATCTAGCGCTTTGTAAACTCGAGATCAACCGGCTTAATCAAAGGCAAAGCGGGAGAGAATTTGTCTGCCAAACGTTGTGCTCTAAACATCGTTTCCATAGCAAAGGCCGTTGTCAAGCAAAATCGATGGGTGTGAAAACATCTTCATTTGCGACACCATCGGTCACTTATGTTCCGTTGTCCATACAATTCGATCGTTCCTCTCGTAACAGACAGCCAAGCTGCCTAACTCATCCGACTCATGTGGGTAATAGCAGCGCTGCTGATACCGCTAAACGACGGGCCACGGGCGACTTGTGTAAGTATTAGGAGCACCTGTTTATCTGCCAAAGTACGTCGTGGAATCGCCATCAACCCCAATTGTCATCAATGACATAATCACTCGCAAAATAAACTTTAGCATGTTCCCACACTTCCTTATATTCTAAAACCGACTGCTATAAACCACACAGAGTGAAAAAAAAAAATATATATATATATCTAGAGGAAAAAAAAATCGCAAATCTAAAAGAACAGATGCATCAAGGCTACCCAGGTCCCACATAACTAAGATACAACGTTCCTGATGAATTTCACCCCGTCCTCTATCTTATCCACAAGCTGGTTCTCCAATGCAGGTGCTTCTAGTCAACCTGAGCACTGGCCTACCGAGAACTACAGCCCGAGTTTGGACAGAAGCTGCTGCCATCTAGGAGTCTCTTCATCGAAAATGTAAGTCAACGGAGATACTAGAACTCCACTGCCCCCGATCTGCATGACAAAAGTTTCAACGTGTTAAAAAGGCACCGAGGAGTGTTATCAAGCTACGATTCACGAAAATCTACAGGGGAAAACAAAAAATCTCTGCATAAAGCAGCTACGGCTATTTCCAAAAGTAGGACTTACTGCTCTCAACTGCTGCACAGAGCTATACAGCGCCTTTTCAGGAACACAAATGACTACTGCATGGTAGTCTCCAACCACTTCTCCATTACGTTCGCGAAAGACTGGACTTACAGTAGGTCCCTGATAGTGTATGAGTACAAGAGAATCAGAAACTCTTAAGAGCGAGAATAAGATAGCTACAGTTTAAATGCTTCAAATCGAGTTGGGACTCAACTTGGAGTACGAGAAAAGAGAGCTCACTGCATTACCTGCAAACCAGAGAGTGATGGTTGACTGAGTACTCGCTTAGCGACTTCATCTGCACTACTCCCCTTCATGTTCGCTGTTACCTGTGAAAAATATTGATACCGATTATTAAGCATTGATTTTGAGAATTGGATAAAGAAGTCGGTAACACGTATGTATCTGCAGTATCTTAGTTGTGTATATTCAAAAACGCCTTGTATTGCACTTACAGAATTTTCTATATTATTTCTCCCAAGTTTTTATTGCAGCAATTCCTACTTAGTTGTTGAATAAGAAAAGGTTGAACAAGTCATACTTGACAATGATTAAGTTATGCTTATCTCCACAGAGTACCAACCACGTCACATCCAATTGACACTACTAAATTCGCCTCGACACAGAAAACTTGCACAACCATAAGTCACCCGTTTAAATTTTGTTTTTTCATGAGTGCACTGATGTGTCTATTTTATGCAACTCAGAAACACAGTAGGGAGTGAAAGGGGGATGGCCACAGCAGGTGCAGCTTAATAGTAGTAAACTCTAACAGGAAGTATGTTCGGATGCTGGACAGGAAGTTCATCAACATATATACAATAAGCTACGCACCATGAACTGGCCTGCTTTAAGATGTGCCTCCAATCTTTCAAGAATCTCACGCGTTGCACCAAGAACACCTTCCCGTTGGATTAGTGACTTCCTGCTTGCCACAAGAACAGCCTGAAGGACATTCAGCCCTAGTTAAGGGAAGTTCGAAAAAGACAGAATGAAGAAACGATCATAGGGCGAGCTTGCCAATGCAAACATGTTACCCACCTGACTTTCCAACACCGTCCCACCTTCAATTTCTTTTAAGTTATTTTCCTTTAATGTTATCCCACTACTTACAAGGTCCAAAATAACATCAGCAGTCCCCATCTGGATTACCAAAGAAAAGTAAAGAAGTCAATTGTAGATCATGCAGACACAGCATCAATACTATACTGCCAATGCCATCAATTAGCATCAGTTTAATTAAATCCTTGACCTCCCCTCATGGAGATGCCATTGAAGATACCAGTGTGCCACATGCCAAGATATAACAGCAGTCTTATATATTTTCTGTTCAACTAAATTGCAGCTTCAAAACAAATACATGAAATGAACTACAGTCGATATGCTCATGAGGTTGCTATCCTAATAACTTAATCTTTGGGGGCATACTTTCAGATTCTTTTTAACAAAGGATGAAGCAATGTCCGCAGAATTATTTCCTTCCAACGGATAAAATTTTCAATCATCGAAAAGAGAAAAAACCCATAATTCATGGATTAATCAAATCAACGCTTCATATCACAAAATGAATGGCCACAAGATCCATAGGCAAGGACAGATAGATCCAACCATTGCATCATCGAAGGAAACACCAAAAGATTCAAGTGCTTTTTTAAAAGGATCCTCCTGCTAAAACTATGGTGGCTCGATGTAGTCTCAAATATACATTCCCCGGGACAGGGCATGTACATACATTGCCCCACAATGTGGATAGAAAATGGTCTACATAAACACAATTTACCGACATTTAGAATACGAAAATCAGTAGGATGTACACTAGTCCGTCCTTCCTTCACTGCATCTACCCGTCAACAAAGAGATGGTGGTTTCCACTCTCTTCTTTTCCTTGTTTCCCCTCTTCATGGGAAATATTTCTCTGCCTTTCTCGTTTAATGAAGATTCTCATGTAAATATTTCCCCGACAACATTTTTAATCTCCTTAATGGGGTGCATTTAAGAGTGACACAAAGGGCTGCACTCCATAGACCAACCAAGAAAATAAGCGGGTATTGAGATATTTGCCAAAAATGTAAAAGATGTGGTAAACAGTTGACCCCCAAAGCAGCATGAAAAGAATTAACATAACCCTGCCATACCGAGCAAAAAAAAAATTGTACTCACCAATCTGCACATTCAGTACAGATCTTCTAACCATCTAGGTGGAAAAAGAGAAACGACATGAATGCAGAGCCATAAGACTCTCAATGCATTCTATTGTCTTTTGTTTTTTTAAAACAAAAATTGAAATGGTCTGAACCTGCGAACTGGAAAATGAAATGGTTTAAACTTCTACATTCTATTGATCCCTCCTTGATATAAACGCTACCAGAATATGGGTTCCCCAACCCTTCTCTTCAATCTCTCAAGAGAGCTTCCACAGATATATTAACTCCAGTTTAGTTTAAAGACGACACGCGCTTAACAAAAACATTTCATGGTGACAATCACAAACCATCTTCAATACGGGTAATTAGTTGGTAACCTACAAAGATATCAAATAACTGAAAGAAATTGATATTTTTACCGCGGGAGCGGCCTCCAATGTTCCTTCACCATTTGAAAAGCTCACATGCTTCAGTCCATTTTCTTTCATGAACTTAGGCCCCAGCTACAAAGACACAAGAGAGAAACCTAAACTTAAGCAGTTAAAAAGGACAATTGCTCTGCACCCCACAAGAAAATTTGCTATAAGGTGGATAGATGGCACAATACACAATAACATTTAAGATCTGAAAATGCAAACATACATAGCCAAAACCGGTAGCAACTCTGAGTGGTTTCTCTTCAGTCCATTGGGGCATTTGTGCAAGCTCCTTCACTGAATTAATCTTCTCAAAGATCCCATATTTAGGAATCTAATAGAAGATCAAAAGAACATATCAACACCTAAATTTTCCATAGCAATGAACAATTGGAAATAATTCTATCAATATATTAAAATTGAGAGCATAAACTTTCTTACCACAAGAGACAAACGGCAATCCCCATAATCAAGAGCTTCATGAACAATAATAAGATCTTCATTACCCTGAATAAAAGAAGCATAAGCTCTTTTAGGACAGTACAATATCAAGTTAGTGTTGCGAAATCAACATTCTATGATATAATGAAGTTGAAAAGCTTGATGAAAACACAAAAACAAGACAAAAAGATCAGAAAAAGCTCTGATATATGAAGTTGAAGCAATCAGGAAGTTTTTGTCTCTGTCCAGCATTCCTCACATGGTGACCACACACTCATGATTCTAAGATTTCAAGTCATTGATCCGTACAAACACAAAAAAACAATAACACTCTAACCACCTAAACTATCTAAAGACTTCAGAGATACATACCGAAACTTGACATCATCCGGTAACTCTGCTAATCCAAGCCGTTTTTCAAAATTGTTTACATGGACAAATACGCAACTACTTTTGTCATCCAGGTAAGATCTTTGATCCAACTTCTCTGCCGCATATTTAACACATAGGAAGCACCCTGTTATCTGCTAACCACTAATCTGCACAATTGGTGGCGATCCATATGCCAAGTCAATCTTTCATCTCTCAAGGGCAACAGATTGTTTATAAATAAGCAGGGGAAGGATGACATACTATTGAGGCTACAACTGAACTTAGACAAAGTCCCCTCACCTCTTTTTCATGTATCAAGGATGTCTACACCTTCTAAAGACAACAGAAAACTAGGATCTTCTGTCAGATGCTCACAGGGACTGTTCAAAGCTGGATTAATCAGACAACTATTCCCCAATCAACTTTGTTCATAGCGACAACATGCAATCAGCACACAGCATTTTCAATTTGCAGTGGGGCATCTGGTGTGACTTTAGTTTAAGCTTTTTGGCCATAGCTGTTGCCCAAACACGCCTAGTCTTGAAAAACATGCAAACATTAACATTTCAAATCGAAACTAATTATTCATAACTTTTTGGTTTTAGCATGAAAGCTTATTGCAATATTTTATTTTTTTTTGGTAAAAAGCTTATTGCAATATTTTTGGTTTGAAGGGAAAGCAAATACAACGTTTTGTTTGATAAAGCGCTCTTAATCTTCCACTTCTTCCAGAGCAAGGGAAAACCATGCAATAAATTGTTTTCACAGCTCCAGAGTATAAATCTTTGAATGCAAACGAAACATTAGTGAAAAATGATGCATATAAAATCCAACCAATGATCAAACATACAGCATATAACATCTTCTGCTTACCTGTCCATGTTCACTAACTGTGTCAAAACACACTATTCCAATGTCTAGATCTCCAGATAACAATTTTTTTACAATGTCCTTTGGTCGCTGAAACCAGACTTGCAAATTAGAGAGCTGCAAGATAAGTTAGCCACCAAATCAATTAAAAACAGCCTGCGGCATATAGAACTAATAACTAAATTAAACAGCGCAGTGAAAAATTTTTTAATTACTTTTTCATGGAGAGTTTTCTTTCTTATATGAATGAGAGTAATTCTATGTAAGATTAGAGAAGCGCTTGTCTAGCTCATCACCACAGAAGTACTCTAAGACACAGACCTTTTCAACCACAGCATCTGAGTGACTAGAGTGGGTCATTTCTTCTTCTTGCGTCTTGCAAAGACGGTTTCAGCATTACGCTTTGGGTTTCAAACCATCAGCACTTTGTCAAGACTACATTCTATCTCAATTAGGACAGAGATCCTATTTTACATCGATGATTTGGTAAAGGTTTATCACTCCTTAATTCCCTGTCCACATATCTCAGATACGATAACTACATAAATCTCTCTTGCTAACCTATCTCCAGTAGTTCTTAAAATCAAAATTGAGGTCCAAGTGAGTTACAATAAACGAACTCAAAATGTCTTACCACCATGTCTACACCAAAATGAGGCACACATTTTTCATGACATATATCCATACCTGTGGAATTTCTGCAACATACTGTCGAGGATTCACCTGCTTGACCGACAATTGGCAATCCTTCAAGAACGAAATCGAAAAGGGTCAGTATGCAGATAAAAACGAACAGACCGCAGCCCTCCTAGAGCGGCATGTCAGAGATTTAAGACACTTTCATCGGAACCGATTCCTCGGCAACCGAAAACCGGCAATGCGATGTTACCTTGAGAAGGCCGAGCGTGTCCTCGGCCATGCGCCCCTTGCTCGGCAGGCCGAACCGGACCTCCCTCCGCTCCCCCTCCGGCCTGCCGTTGGAGACGGCGGAGCCGCCGGAGGAGCAGCAGACGATCCTCCGGGCCGCGGGGGAGAAGATAACGGACGTGCGGGCGCGGCGGGAGAAGGCGGAGAGCGGAGGCGCGACCAAGGACGGCGACAGGATGCGCCGCCGTGGGCCGCGGGGCGGCGAGACGAGCGACATCGACATCGACGCGGACGCCATTGCGGCGGCGATCGGCGGCGAATGATCGAGAGAGGGAGAGTTTCGAACGCCGCGCCGCCGCGAGTGGAGAACGGCGACGGAAAGGGAGAGTCAACGACGACGGGAGGAGCGGGTGGAAGGAGAAAATATTAGGTACGTTCCAGCGTGGCAAACAAGAAGGCGGTGGGAGCGCGACACGTGTCTTCGTGGGACCCACGTTCTGGAGAGAAAAATAGGCGCCAATTTAAAAAAATTTCAGCTTTCTTTCTTCACGCCTCTCTCTCTACCCATCGCTCTCTGTGTCCGACGAACTCCCTCTCTCTCTCCACCCTCTCTCTTTCCGACCGGCGAACCACGGCGAGCGACCGGCGAACCAGGAGGATACCGGCGAGACGACCGCGAGCAACCGACCGGCGTGCGACCTCCCTCTCTCTCTCTCCACCCTCTCTCTTTCCGACTGGCGAACCACCGCGAGCAATCGACGAACCAGGAGGATACCGGCGAGACGACCGCGAGCAACCGACCGGCGTGCGACCTCCCCCTCTCTCTCTGCCCTCTTGAGTTTGAGTTCGCGGATAAACTGTCTACTGATTTGTTCTTTTCTCTGCAACATTCTTTCGAGCAAACGCTTCCAAAATCCAGGCACTTTCTCAGTTCTTGTTAAGCTCTACAAGCAACATTCTTTCAGCGAGTGAACACTCCCAAAATTCCAACGCTTTCTCAGTTCTTGTCAAACTCTACAAAAGAAAAGAAAAATTATGTCCACGCCAAAGAGAGCTTCGGATTCCACTTTTTTGGGTGAACCAAGTGGATCCAAGAGGCCATGCTTGGATCAAAACATGTAGGCTCACTCTTTCCGTCTTAATGTTTCAATGCTTGATTAATTGTTTGATGATCGTGCTGGTTTTAGCTTTGCTCGAGCTCTTGAGTTGAAGATGCGAAGCCTGAAGTTCTTTTTTTTTTTTTGGTCAGATCGAAGCCTGCGTAGAAGTATAGCATTTTGTTAGCATTTGTTTGTGGGGTTGTGCTGCAGCTTTAATGTGAAAACTTACATTTATCAAATGTTGTCGTCTTGAATCTGCCATGCGATTTCGCATTACGCCAATTGCAGGACTTTCTCCTTATTGGAATTGAACCCTGTTAGATTTTTTTACCTAGCAAGTGATATGTTATCATTCCCTTTGCTCTCCTGCTTGCTAAATTATCCTATCTTGCCTTTTTTTTGTTCTTTCTTTTGCTGATCTCCACACAGTCAAGAATGGAAAGGGTCTGAGAGGGGTTTCGTGCCAAGTAGTTGTTTTATGTTGGAGGATGGCCAGAGAGAGGTAAGACAAGTAAAGTAGCCTACTTGGACATACAAATACTGTTGTCATTGTATATCGATTGCTGATCTCTTCGATTAGAAGTCCAGTCAGTTTCTGGATAGAAATCCGCATGAGCAACTTGCTGCAAGATATATAGAGAACTATCGTTTGAGTGGTAAAAATGACCTGCTGATAATTCTGGGGTTTTCCTGTCAAAAGCTTTTGCTGAGAACATGATTTAGGCTTTTCATGTTGTTATGGAGAGTATGGATCAAAAGAAGATACAAAATTTCAAAGAAGTGCCCTGGACATAATTATCTGCTTGAATCCTGGAATATGTGGTCAACAACAGTTTGCACGTAGTAGGACAAAAAGATATCTGTGATGTGAAACTAGAATGTGATGGATACATGACAGATGATTTTTGCTTATGTTCTTCTATTGCTCTTTGCTGGACAGATCGGAAAAGTGGTGGAGCTTCTTATATCTCGCTGGGCTAACAATCTTGAAAGGTGAATATAGTTCAATTGGTTTGTTTGCATTATCTTATATACATCATGTGCCATCAATCCATGATTCTGTTTGGCAAAGTGTCATACCTGCGCATAGCTTTTTCTTTTTCCTCTTTTTATCGCTGAAAGTGGTGCATTTAGAGATAGCTGCTGATTGACTTTACTTGCTTCTGCTATCTATGAACTGGATTAATATGTATTCCAGCTTTACGTTGACTTTTCTATGTCGCGTTAGATCAAGGGAATGCATCTGATTAGTCTGGTAATTGATTCTGACATTCATATGCACTAGTACCTAAAGTGTTACGAATGGATATTTGTCTATTTGTTATGAATAAGTCCACAAGACAGCAGTTGTTCACGGTGTCAATTTCCATGGTGTAGCTCGGTGGAGAATATGGAGAGTGCTCTCAAAGCAATGCAGCAACGGATAAGCTCATTGGAGAATGGTTTTCGGAAACTGGTAAGATGAATAGAGTTTATAAAATTTCCACGTGTCATTGACTGTTTGAACCGCATTCATTGAGCACAAACTTTATACTATCTTTTTTTATTAAGTAAATCTTCATTTTATTGGACAACCTGTGGAAAAAAAAAAACAAGGGAGGTCACATCCCATACGAGTCCATTGCAGCATACTATCCCACATATACAGCTGGATCATGGTGCCAAACCTTCTTGTATTTGTGAACTTTTGGATAAGATTAGTCTGCTATCCCTAAATTAACATTGATCTGTTGAGCAACGGCCCTTCTACTTGGCACTGTCGATCACTAAGGGGAACTTTCGTCCCTGCTCGATGTAAAGGATGGGAGATCCCTTTGAGCAATCTATCATAATAGGAAAGCTTGATAACTTGAGAATAATTCATCAGGTTGACTTTCAATCTGATGACCCCACGCACCGAATGACAACATGACATAATAGTCTTCTCCATCTACACTAAATTATTCTTTGTTGCATTGCTTGCTTGCGGTAAAGTTAGGGGTTCATTGTTGGATTGCTTGCAGTAAACTAATTGAGTCCAGCTAATTTTGGTGATGTGTACGCTTTCAACCTCACGTAATATTTTAATTTTTTTTGAATTATTTGTTTACTTATTTCTTTTCTTTTTCCTTTTCTTTTATTTTTTATTTTTTCCCCTCCTCCTGGCCAGCAAGGGGCTAGCGGCTGCGATGCCACCTCGCAGCTGGGTGGGTGAGCGAGGCTGGACAAGGCAGCCTCATCGATCATGGGCAAGGCCCGACCTCACCAAATCCAGTGATAGGATCGAGCCTCGCCAAGCACTGCAAGAGCGACATCCGACTAGCATGTCCGGCAAGGTTGGGCCTTGCGAGGCTCATGCCTACCCTGCACACCTCACAACCGGCGATCTCGCCGGCTCTCGGAAGAAGAAGGGGAAGAAAATAATAATAATAATAATAATAAAAGAAATTAATTAATAAATAAATAATTTGAAAAAAGTACTAAAATATTATTTAAAATATAGGCGGAAAGACCGGAACACTAAGAGAGAGAGAGAGAGAAATATTATTTAAAATATAGGCGGAAAGACCGGAACACTGAGAGAGAGAGAGTCCGTATTGTCAAGTAGAAGTGGTGCACTTAAAGATGTAAGTTAAAGATGTAAGATAAAGAGTAAGATGTTGGTGGTAGAGTAGTTGGGAGATACGATCTATACCATTGAGAGATCTATGTACAGTGTATGTCTTTGATACTTGTATATATGTAGGGTCTACTCCCCCGTTGTATCAACTTATTGACACTCTGAAGATGTTCATGTTCTCTCAGATAGTCATTCGATTCCACTCCAAGGGGCAAACAACCAGAAAGCCAAGACATGCAGTTACAAAGTAGATCAGTCAACATCGCAAGTCGTGAGTTTTAATTTTCTTTCTTCTTGTGGCCATTTAATATCAGATACTATATACTTAAACTTGAGAAAATCCTTTAGCATTGCGTTACTCAGTCGTAATTGTCATGCATGATAGTAGCTATAATTAATAGACCACAAACATTAACATATATAAATACATTGAATTGAACTTATTGGTAGCAGGGTAACTAAGAAAGCCGCTAATTGATGTAAACTATTTGCACCAATCTACCTACCCACGATAGTGTAAAATCAGTCGACATTTGAATGGGGCATTTTAGTATTAGTAACTATTATAATCAAATGTATATCATAATCTATAGCACAAAAAATTAATGCAATGACAATAATAAAATGACCACAATCCTGCTTAGCACACGAAAAGCAGAAAGAAGAGGAAGAAGTCATCCCCTATATCCTTGGATAAATGCAGCAACCATTCTACATTGGACAATAATAGAAGTATGTTTCTCAGGCCTAGCCTCAGAAGACACTTAAGAATTTTTCACAGCAACAATAATGGTGTACTTCAACTTTATAAATTTATTCCTAAACTTTTCATTGATTCACTAATGTAGTTAGCCGGTTAACTGGGAATCGTTGACCTCCAATGCCGAAGTGGACAATTATGCAATTTTTAATATTTTTTTATTATTTTATCTCACATATTTTTGTGGAAATTTTGATTGAAATCAGTTCCAAGGACATCAATTGTAAGATAATTGGCACGCTAGCTAATAAATTAAAAATCAGACTAAATATTCATGATCAATGTAATTTGCCCAATTTCTTTTATGTATTTTTTTTGTGTGCCTTCCCTTGAAATATTTTAATACAAAGAAAAACATTTTAAATTGAAACACTTCTCCAAAGTTTGTAAATAACTCTACATGAGTTAAAAGGCTTGAAGCCTTTGAAATCGAATTCTTTTCGAGAATCTGCAAAAAGCCTCAGCATGTTGAGTGATTAGATGTGTGAGAGCTTGTGACATTACTAATGAGAAAATCTTTTTAATTTGAATGTAAAATGGCTTTGCAACCAAAAAAGCCACAAAAAGAAAGTCTTGAAGGTGTATTAATGATGGTTGATGTGTGCTCTCTTCATGTGATAAATATAAGGTAGATGAGGAGAATGTTAAACAAAAAAAGGAGACTATTCCATAATTATCTATGTAAAAGTGAATTTTGGGCATTATTGAGAGTTGAATTTTCTAGTCATTGTATCCAAATATAAGTGAGCTTTGCGTTCTTAAGAATAGTTATAAAGTTGTTTGGGAGGAATTAGGCAGTTAATGTAAGTAAGAAATTTGTGCTCAATCGCCTAACCATGTCTAGCTAATATTTAAGACAAAAGTAAGATAAAATGATGCTTAATCTTCAATTCTTTTGACTCCCACTTATAATCTCTCTCTTTTCTTTTCTTTTTGTATTTTTGTCATGCCCATCCAGCTAAAATAGAGAGACATCTCATATTCGAAACTAAAAATATGACTAAACATATTTTATCCCAAATTTTCTTACAAATTTCATTTTGCATTTTTTAACTGCTACTTTCCCTTCCCTCTCTCTCTCTCTCTCTCTCTCTCTCCTTCACCGTACCTTGTAAATGAAAGTTAGTCCCACGAAAGAAAGAAGGAAGAGAGAACTACCCCCAAGCATTTCGGTTTTCAGTTTCCAGTTAGCTACGGTTGCGGTGACTTAAGATGGATAATCTAAGATAAATAATCGAAAGTTTTTACCATGCAAAGTGTCATAAAAAATGGGGCATAAGTATGTAAGATGAGAATTATTTTTGTTTATTTAATTAGAGAGGTCGAGCATACACACACACACACACACGAAGGCAAGCTTGCCTTGTTTCCAAAGGCAGACTTGTTTCTGTAAAGCAAGCAAGGATCTCAGGTGCAGGTGCACATACAGAGACACAATAACGCAATAAGGGTGGTTTGGGCTAATTAATTCCACTTCCTTCGTGGTTGTGACCTCTAGGCCCTGGCTCTTCAAATACCAGCCTACTCTTTCTCCTGCCAAATTGAATGCCAAATTAACAGGGGTTACCATACAATTTAATTGTACAGCGTGTTAATTGGTGATTCTTCTTTATTTTGCATGGTTAATGTTAAAATGTGGATCTAATATATGTCATAAGCGCACGAAACATACATGCTTGCTTAGCTGTTGGAACCGAAGATGACCTAGACTTCACTACCAGAATCACTAGGAGAAGCTCCTCGTTTATCTTGCATATTCATGTGACATGGCATAAACATAACAGGATAAACGTAACAGAATAAACAAAATGATAATACATCGGCAGAACAGAGCAAGAGGGAGAGTGCTGATACTAAAGCTATACCTCAATATATCCTTTACAAACTTATTCTTCAAGTTCGAGCTCTTACTCATTCAGACAGGATCTTACCCCCCGAGTTTTTTTTACCTTCTACTGACACTTGAAAAAGCAGCTTTCAAGGTCTCGTCGCTTCGGTGAATCACTTGAGCCCGGATACATTTTCGGTGCCATGGAGCTAGACCAGTGAGCTATTACGCTTTCTTCAAAGGATGGCTGCTTCCAAGCCCACCTCCTGGTTGTCATCGCTCGATCACTTCCTTTTCGCAAAGTTTTGGACACTCACTTGTTGCGCAAAGTTTTGGACATTCACTTGTTGCACAGTAAGAAGCAGTATAAGTAATGGAAGGACATGCTCTGCAGCAAATTCTACTCCATACTGAAAGCAGAATAGTAATGGTCATTATGATAAAGAGAACTTTCTACTTCATTGTTAAAACAACAATGGTACCAAGAAACACAAGTATTTGTAAACGGGCATTTTGAACAGAGCTGCAAATGCAAAATCTTACCTGCTTAAGCATTGAGTTAGCATCTCCAAGAGCACACATGAGCATAGGAGCAGAACACGTCAACGTCAACAGCAGCACAACAGCAGCACAACGTTGAATTGTTTGTAAAATTTCAAGGGTAGCTTGTTTGTCAAGCTTAGGAATTAAATCCCCTAAACATAGCAAAACATTGACTCTCGCCTTCCAAAAGAAATAAACCAAGCATCAAACTAAACGTGAAAGATGAGAATCAACAGACTTCATGCACATAAGATAACTCTCCAGCATATAAAATATATTGGAAGAATATATAAGCAAATGTATGATTAAACAAGATTGATGGATTATTTATCATCAGACATGGCAGAAGCATACACATTGATGTAGAAGCATCAGATGTAGAAGCAATCAGAATCTAAATGAAGAAGATGAGGACGAGAAGAGAAAGAGCCATCAAAGCAAAGAGAGCAACTGAAACTTTACCACCCAACTGAATGGGAAAGACCTCATACTAAAGGCAGGCAGCCACTATACAAATGTCTAACCTAGCATAAGTCAAAAAGTTAAGATAACCTAGATAAAGACAAAGAAATAGTGATCAAGGTGAAAAAATTAGGAAAAAGTGAGTTTCCGATTCACATGAAAACTGCTGAGTCATGGAAAAGTCATTGAGTTAGCCCCTTGGTACCCTTCCAATTGATTTTCACTTCAATACTCCAAAGAAAATAAAATTCGGTGAAAGAGTCAATATAATGGGTCCGCACAACAAAACAATTTCAGTGTGCCACCGTCTTAATTATTGTTTCATGCAAATAAATCTAGTTTCATTAAAGCAACAGATAAGTCAAGTTGTCCCTTAAATCTTTCTTTTTTTTGGTTCATAAAACTTCACTTTGAAGGAAAAGAGATACTTTTATTCGCATTTCTGCTTTTCTTTTACAATGTATGCAAGAAAGATTTATAGAAAAAAGCAGCCAATCTGTCTACATGTAGACATCCTTGCTGTCCAACATTTGTTCCTGAAGTTAAAGACTCAAGACCAAGTACCGAGACTCTGCTATTGTAAGAATCGCCAGATTCGAAGTTCAGCACAAAGTGGTGGCAACACCTGCATGGAAATAATCGAAAAACTTTATTCAGTAAAGAAAAAGGAAAAGGATGTACAAATCTAGAGCCAAATTACTAAAAAAACCTAGAGTTGAAAACCAAAGGGCTAGATGAACTTGGAATTCTTTATGGTGTTCACCAGAATATTGTCTATTTGACAAAACAGAGTCCACTGACAATGACTGGATTTTATTACTTGAGATACTGCTATGTACAAGATAGATACTGAGATTACTGTTGCATGAGTTGCAGAGAGTGCCAAATTCTTGGGAATTGCACCTATGTTCAGGTGGTTGAACAGAAGAAGCCGTTGCGCCTGATTGTGAAACCATTTCAAATACCCAAAGAAATACACTGGAGTCAACTTGGCCGAAAATTTTCCATTTTTTATTGTTGATATCTCTGCAAACAGCCATCAATGTAATGAACTTGGACTCTTTAACCTCCTTTATGTTCTTTACTCACCTGGTGTCCATATTGTGAGGAGGAATTTGGACGGATCATCTGCTTCTAGCTTGTCCAGCTACAAATGGGAAAATGGCATTTACACAGTGAACAAAGTGAACATACATTGTCATAGTTATAAGAAGATGCAATGTTGACTGACCCCATTCATAAGAGGGTGTCCCTCTGGTATTTCATACCTGCAAAATAGTAAACAAAAACTATAAGATTGTAGAGAACTATTTAACTCCTATGTACATTTTACTAGATATCATGACAAAACGAGACATTTCTTTCATTTGGATCTAAGGCTAGGCTCATCAATCTCTTGTTTTCTCTTATTGTTTGGTGTCCTTGGCTCTCTCATGAAGTATATGTCTGACAATTATTTGAAATAAGTTCAATTAATTGGAAAGATTATAGGGCAGAAATAGAAAATGCAAGAGTCATTGTTTGCTAAAATGTCTTACCACCAGGAAAGGTATTATTACATTCCAAAGAATGATAATCATACGTGACTAACTCGAGTGGTCAAGAAGGTTAAGACTTACGCTAGGTGCTCCGTCCGTAGCTGCGTCACAATTTCAAGCTTAGGCATAGGAATGGAGGCAGCTTCTGGGTTTAATCAAGAGGACCTTGGGAGGTGTTTGCATCTTCAGCGGATGAGGGTGGCAAGTTCAGGTCGAATGTGCTCACAAGCCCATCTGCATGACATGCCGTTACGTAAGTTTCACAAGATGGCGACCCCATCACAGATAACAAAAAACAAGCTGAGAGAAACACTTTTCAATATATTTCTATTAAACCCGCAAGCTACCGTCCAAGATAACCCACCCGCAAGCTACTCAAAATGTTCGACGCCAGAAACCCAAAACCGGAATTCAACTAGGCACGAAAGAAAATGGAATCGAGAACTCACCGACGCAAAAAGAGGGTCCGGCCTTGGGTGGCTGGCGACAGTGGTGGCCGGGGCTCCGACGGCGACGGTGGGGCTAGTTCCGACGGCGACGGTCGGGGTTGGGCGGTCGTGGAGTTGAAAAGGAGCGGTGGAGAAGATCGGGGAGAGAGAAGGCCTTCATAGCTAGCAAAATTAATTGCAAGCTACAAGGTAGGAGAGTCTAGCAGTGGATTTAGGACTTTAAGATTGTTGCATGTACGTTTAGGGATATAAATTTTGTCCTCAACGCAATTATTACGAAGGCTCAGCTTTTTAATGATTTATATTTTATTTTATTATTGAAAGGTCAAGCTATCCGAGGAATGTGAGGCTCATCCCCAGCCGTCCGATCTCCTCCGCAAGACTACTCTCCCTCGGATTATGGATTAATAATGAAGGAAATTTTTTGACTTAGCACCCAAAAAGACCAGCCAAAAGCGACGAATATCCACCGGCTATGGCTTATTTCTCCTATCTTCGTCGGTATCAATGTTGAATCGCCTAGGAGAATATAATATAATTATTAAATTTTTTTGTAAGAAATTTCTTGTGCTTATAAAGTTCTTGATAACTACTACACAACAACTAGTCGAGACCACCTTCCCAAAATATTATAATTCATGATTGTAAAATCTAATAGGAAACAATCTAAACTATTATTATAATGATAGCCCATTATTTAAAAGCAATATTAGAATTATATCTAGTGATTAAGAATGATATTTGAGTCCATTTTTTTTTTATAAAAAAAAGTCTCATAACTTTTAATTAAGAATTTTTTGGAACAGTGACATACAAAAAAAAAAGCCTCATAATTGAGAATTTTTTAGAATAGTCACATACCTTAGAATTGTCAACAACCAACATACATGCACATCAGCATTAGGCAAGCTAGATTTACATATTAAAAAAAAGAAGAAAAATCTACATCGAAAAAAATCGGCAAAATTTAAAATTCACCCACATCGCCAAATCCACTGTCGTAGCTGGCGACAAGGACATTGGCAAGGTCGTCGTCCCCATCAAGGAGCTCCTTGACTCCCCGCCCCCGCCCACGCCCACGCCGACAGCAAGGCCTCCTGGGCGATGTCGCAGCCAACCGCCGTGACCTACTAGGTGCACAAGCCGTTCGAGAAGCCCAAGGGGGAGCTCCACTTCTCCTACAAATTTAGCGACAAGCTCACCACCGCCGATCACTCGGCCGCCCCCAAGGCTGACATGGCAGTCACGGCTTACCCGGTCCAGGCCGACCCGAGTGGGGGCGGGTATTTGCTGGCCGGGGGAGGCGGGTAAACTTCTCCGTAGGACCCACTCGGGCCGGCCTAGACCGGGTAAGCCGTGACCGCCACATTAGCCTTGGGGGCGGCCGAGTGATCGGTGGCGGTGAGCTTGTTATTGAATTTGTAGGAGAAGTGGAGCTCTCCCTTGGGCTTCCCGGACAGCTTGCGCACCTAGTAGGTCACGGTGGTCGGCTGCGACGTCGCCTGGGAGGCCTTGTTGTCGGCGTGGGCGGGGGTGAGGGAGTCAAGAAGCTCCTTGACGATGACGATGACCTCGCTGACAACCTTGTCGCCGGCTACGACAGTGGACTTGGTGATTTGGATGGAGTTTAAATTTCACCAAACTTTTTCGATGTAGATTTTTCATTTTCTTTTTAATACATAGATCTACCTTGCCTGATGCTGATGTGCATGTATGTTGGTTGTATGTGACTGTTCTAAAAAATTCTCAATTACAAGTTATGAGGCTTTTTTTTTTGTATGTCACTATTCCAAAAAATTCTCAATTACAAGTTATGAGACTTTTTTTTTTTTTTTTTTTTATAAAAAAAAAATGGACTCAAATATCATTCCTAATAACTAGATAATAACTCTAATATTGCTTTTAAATAATGAGCTATCATTATAATAATAATTTAGATTGTTTCCTATTAGATTTTACAATCATGAATTACAATATTATGGAAATGTGGTCTCGATTGGTTCGTTGTATAGTTGTTATCAAGAAATTCATAAGCATAAGAAATTTCTTACAAAAAAATTATTATTATTATAGTATATTCTCCTAAGCAATGTGACATTGACAACAACAAAAATAGGAAAAGGAAACCATGAGCCGATGGATATTCGGCGAAGGACATCTTAATCTATCCGTGTGCGCGTGTGTGGGTTGAATGTGTCTAGCTGGGGAGCGGGGTAGGTGGTGTTGCCCGTGTACTTTTTAATGCTAAGTTACCCACACACCTGTGTCTAGGGATATATGCCTAATCTTGCATGCACATTTCAACAGTTAAGTGTGAGACTCAAAGTCCAGGTTCAGTAACGTATGCAAAACTACAATGGTAAATTTTTTTATTATAGGTTTTCAGGAAGAAGGGGAAAAAAAAAGATCAGAGTCATAAGTGGATCGATACGTGCATTCCAAATTCTCCACAGTAGAATTAATAACAAGGCTAAAACGCTAGTAACCCTTAGCTGTTGATAGCTGAATTTGGATACCACGCATTTCCACATAATGGAAGAGGGTGCATCGACAACCCGAAAGCACCACTGAAAATGTTGTAAATGGAACAAATTGTAATTCACTAATAATTCATAATCCGAGAAACGTCCAAGTAACTTAAACCTAGTGCCAAATATTTGTGGAAGCCTCGTCCCGCTAAGAGTAGGGGATAAGGCTCGGTTTTATGCTATTGCCGAACTAAGTTTCTCATATCACAATCAGATATTCCCCTTCCTTGGGGATTCTATTCCAGGCATTTCTTCCTCGATAAGCAAAAACCGGGGCACAAGTCTTCACCCCAAATCCAAGCTACCATCCAACAGCGAATTTCGAGAACGACTGGAACAAAGATAAGAGGGCACGACATTCCAATGCATCCTAAACTAACGAAATCGGACACCTCCCTCGGGGACAAGGAAAGGGGGCGCCGGTTTCCAAAGAGGAGGAGAGAGGGGAAGGCGAGGAGACTTACGCGAGAGGAAGTAGGAGACGGCGAAGATGACCAACCAGGGCCCACGACACGGTCCGAGCCTTCGCCTCCTCGATCAGATCACACGGCGAAGATGACGAATATCCAATTTGAGGACGGAGAGCTTGAGGGGCTCCTGCGATGGACTCTTGACTGTGTAAATTTAGGGAATCCACAAGGATCGGGCCACACCTACCCTGACAAGAAAACAATTACTTAGCATTTACATACATACACAGACTTATTTTAAGCTAAAAACGAAATACCAACAAATAGAGTTCCATCTGCTGCTTTGATGCAGACATCACTTTTGCAACCACTGTCATAGACATAAGGCCCCTCTTCACGTTTAATACTAGGATCAAGTATCCAGATGGCTTTGGACCCATCTTGGTGGAGAATATCTACCAAAGATTTTGGATCAGAGAAGCAGTCTTGAGAATAAATCCTCCGTTTCAGTTTCCATACTGAAAATATTACTCTTTATTTACTTTGAGAGGTCTCTCCCACTTACTAAGCATTCAACCTAAGTCCGTTTACTGTTAGACAAGTTGGCGAGGCAAGAAGTCCCAGACATGAATGTGCTTTGGAGGCTTCAAACATAAATGGCCACCAATATTAAAGGACTCAGTGGATTAAATGTATGGAAGCGATGGACAAAATAGTGATGCATGGCTGCGTCATCACTGTATCTTAGGTTGAAAATAGAATATCCAAAGAACATTAATCATTGCAGTGCCTCCGAAGTGTATTAACTAACGACATATTACACATGACCTACCCCACTTCCAAAATGAATAACACCATCTTCTTCTAGATCATTACTAGATGAAAAACAGATTTTCGTTCATATTTGGCAATATTCTTACATCTTACATGTAGAAGTAGATATATGCTTTGCTTTAGGTCAAATTTCATGTAGATATATAGTTATGCTTTGTTGTAGGTGATAAGTGCACAACGTCTTTTTGAAATTGGATAAAACAATCAATCCTAGACATAAGTTGCGAGTGGTTTGATACCTATTGAAAGTGAGGTAGATGATGTTAAATTGGACCTACTTGAGGAAGGTAACATGTTATTTTTCCAAACAAGGCAATAATAGGGTTAACACAAAATGGGATTCCATGCCCTGTGAAAAGCGAAGCAGCAAAACCCATCCATAGAATCTATATGCATCCATACAACATCACGAGGAATCTTCTTTTCTCTAAATTTGCTTGTGATCTGCAATAACTAAAGAACTATCATGCATTGACTCATAAATGATATGCCCACAGCATACAGTGAAAGTTGGACATTGTTATTCAATCAGGTAGAAGGAAATGCGGGTTGAGGAGGAAAGACCGTAGAATCAAGCAAGATGCATCGGGAGGGCCAACCTCTCAAACTTTGTTATCGGAGTCATAGCTCCAGCACCATTGATAATAGCCTAAGGACCACTTTGGTGGCATAAACACGCTTCCTGACAATATATGCAAGCTATATCGTTAATTCAAGCGATGAAAGTAATAAACAGACTATCAAGAACATTGTCCAGTCATTCTGGTGGTCCTATAAAGTCCATTTAGTGTTAAACTAGAAATCCACAGATGCATGTTTCTTAAGAAAAGAAAAGTCATAGAACGACAAAAATATTTATTTTGACAACTTCATTCATTAGCATGAAGTGTTTTCTTCATTTAAAGACAGGCAAACAGAGAGTTCATGGTTACCCCTCAGGAAAACCACTTAAATGAAGCCTTTACATGTTATAAAAAGAAAATGGTGGGAAAAAAGCAGTAAACATGCCTCGAGTTTTTGGCAAAAGTTTCGAGAGCTTCCGTAGGAAAGATTCTAAGGATTTGAACTATCATTTGTTAACAAAACGAAAAAGACCAGATAAAAAGAAGGGGCAGAATTTGCAGTACAGGAAGCATAAAAGCCTTGCATCTAACCGGAAAATCCTCCTTGGCGTTCTTTCCCACCCCTTCCCCCTCTTGCCATCCAAAACCCCTCTAAGATATGCCGCTGCAAATTCCTCCACGGGCATGTCCTCGTAACTCGGATCATCCCCCAACTTTGCCGGATCCTGTCTCAGTTTCAGCCGGGAATCCTCCTGGCTACCCGATAGTCAGGGCGCTTCGGGCTTGACCTCACCGTCCACCGCCAACAGCTCTCCACCATTTCTCTCTGGCGGATAGTGAGGCTGTACAACACAGCACTGGTGTTGGCCTCATCTTCAAGTGACCAGGCCCGCAAAGTAGAGAGAAGAAGTGAAGAGCGTCAGGATCTGGTGGTCGTACTTGCAGTAATTGGTCTCGTTCAGATGCTTTTGCTTTCTCCGGTTCACTTTTGGGAAGAACTCCTTCAGGAAATCGTCCATGGAGGTCACTTCACCTGAAACGAATGCAAGTATCAAGATCATTGGTCGTCGATTTTTAAAGAACTCGGGTTGAAGAAGGGATTATCTTCTTCCTGGCACAGCCATTGGCATCTGCTAATTTTCAAGATCGTCCGTTTCTGGGTAATTCAAAGGGCGATTCTCTTCCTAAATTTTATTCTATTTCGGACCAAAGGACTCAAGAATGATGAAATGCATACGTCCAAAAATCCAGATTAATACCAAAGACACGACCAAGAACAGCACTAGCTGACATGAACACCCAGTGAAATTAGTACTTTCAGAAATCTCTCCCCTTCCCTGCATATTCATTATTCACAACTACTTCCGGGACAAAAAGCAACCCCTTTTGCATCAACCTTCAATCAAGATTCCGCATTTATCTTCCACAAACACCAAAAAAAGCTATCTTTCCCGGATAAAGCTTCGCAATTCACGAAACACCGCAGCAGACGCTTTCAAAATCCAAGCAAAAAGGCGAGACGAAAGAAAAAAAGACTCACCCGAAACGCCCAGATCGTACCCAAAAGGAGATCCGCCAAGGGCCGCAATAATGCAGGCGAATATGAAGTATCCAGTGATCCGGTATTCATAAAGATGCGCCCTTTTCAGTTGCCCGGCTTCTACAAATCCTCCACCCGCCATTCTTGCTCTCTGTCTCTCTTCCTCGCTCTCTCTCTCTCTCTCTCGATTACAACACGTGACTGTTCGTTATGTGGGACTGGAACTGGGAGATATCGGAGGAGTCCGAGTGGAGAGGCGGGTCGAGGTTCTTCATCCTCCAGGGGGGCCACCACTTGTTGGGCTTTGGCAGGATAACTAGCAGGTTTCTGCAGTTCACGTCATCCGCCGGGGGTCTCGGAGGAATCGAATTGGGTAATTGCTCAAGCGCCAATGAAGGCAGTGCTTCGGAACCGACGGCAGTGGCGGCAGCGAAGCGAGAGGTGGTGGAGAGGGGCTTGGCGGCCGGCTTCAGGGGCTTCTTGGAGGTGTCGAAAGAGAGCTTCATGCCGACGACGGCCGAAAGATGAGGGTGAAAACTGACGAAGGCGGGAACGGTTGAGGAATAATGGGAAATTCGATTTTGTGGGGGTTATTTTTTTTTATTATTCTTTTTTTTTTTGCAGCATTAGCAGCGTAAGGCAAAAGGCTGGTTTTGGAGGGCAGAGGAGTAAGAAGCGGTTCTCTTCTCATGAGCAGTAACCGTCATTTGAAATGGACGGTTGCGATTGGAACAATGCCCGCACGTGGAATCTAAAATCTCGGTTTGCTTCATCGTGGGGAGGAATTAAGACGAGCGTGATAGTGCGTAGGTGAATACGGGCCAGATCCTGGGTTCGGACCTTGGGCTTTTCCTACGGTCCAAATGGTCCGAACGACTCAGGCCCAAATGATTAAACAACTTAATTCTATACTTGTGAACTTAATTGATGAGCTTATCACTTTGGACGAGAAAAAGTCATGGCAGAGTCTAATTGTTCGGAAGGCGGGGGGAATTGCGGATTAATTTGATGTTGTAAAACCAGAAAATACTTTCGTAGAATATGAAAATATTTTTTCGTTTAGTCATTTTTGGATATGAACACTTATCTCGTGCCCTACCATATTAATTAATCGGTTTCCCCAAAAGCTTAAGCAGTCGAGAATAGGCCTACAAGGCTACAATGTATATAGCATATCTTTTCACACAAATTTCTAAAGTTCATGTATCGAAAGTCCAATGTAACTTGACAATAGATATCACATTAAATTTAGCTCTCTATTGGTTATGAATCCATTTCACACAAGTTGCTAATTTGATTACTTAAAGAAAGCTAACCAATATGAGGTCAAAGTTGCGCCCTGTGCTGTTTGTAATGATATCCGGTTTCAGCCCGTCCTGCTTCATTTGTTGAAAACATTTCATGCTGATGCCGAACTTACAATTTTTTACAAGGCATCTAAGAACAACATTACTTAATAAAGACATTGATTCACATTGAGGCGTCTGGAAGACTCATTTGTCCTTGCAAACTTTATATAAATACTATAACTTGCATCACTAATATTCTCATGTTTCTACGTATACTGAAAGAGCTGCAACAATTTCAACAGAAAATCAACACCAGCTCTTCATTAGGTAATTAAAAGGAATGGAAAGAAAAATGATGAACTGTCTACTAAGCAAGAAGACCCATTGCTGGGCACTCATATATGATCCATAATGACAAAGATGTGAAAAGAGACAATAAGAAAGATCCGTTGAATCCATGTGTTGACATTTATGTATTACGAAAGCTTCAGATGCTTAAGACTAAGAACAAAGTCAAAGTGCGGGTGTTATGAGATTAAAAAAAATTAATAATAAGTAAAAGCAAGTTCAAACACATTTTAAACTTATGGTGGTTTATATTCTTTTTTGTCATTGTAGATATTTATAAAGATGCATTGCTACTTTTAAAATCATTCATCTCTAGGAAACCTCAATACAACGATTTTTGTGAGCTATTCTTTGTTCTTGACAAAATTGAGGTATAAGCATAATCTAGTTACATCGCAATTAACGCATAATGGCACAAAACACATGAATGCCTCAAATCCATGACATGCAGTGAATGGTAATCCAGACAATGCATTTGCAAAGAGCCCAGGCGTTAACATTTACGCATTCCTTGCCTTTTAGCCAATCAACAATATGTTTATATTGTTTTATGGGTAAATGACAAAAAAATAAAAATTGAGAGAGTTGCATGGATAAATGCTCAATTGTATTACGTCTCCGGTTCAAAGTAATCTTGAATTGGAGGCCTTGCTGACCACTCATGTAGAGCCTTATTCTATTTACATCAATGTATTGATTAATGCGCATTTTGACCTATTTGACAATATGGAGAAATCAGTGTTAGGAACTTAAAGAACTCATTTTTAAGTGTTAATAATCTTCAAGTGTGAAAAAGGAAAAAAAGTAGTTGTTTGACAATCACTGCATATTTATAATTTATTTCCAAATATAGGATCATGTCCATGATTGATAGATAATATTTTAATTATGATCAATAAGTTTTCCTACTAAATGAATTAACCCCCAACCTTTTTCTTACATATTATTAGTCAATTTCTAGATTAATTAAATCTTTTAAGTCTAAACTAATTAGAGTTGTCTAACAAGCTTAATTGCATTAATTGCTTTAATTTTCAGCGCTGAAGACTTTCCGCCGATTGACAAGTCAATCCCGTTGAGAAGTCTGGATATGACATGGCCAAAAAATCTAATCTAATGGACAAGGTCTCCTGTGTACTTTACTTGCATGTACTCCTTTGTTGCCTTAGCTATTAAATTAACTAATGTTTGAGCATTTAAAAAAAATTAATTTTACAATGGCTATTACACTGAGTTATGTTATGCTGGACACAAATCATACTATTCAGATATACCCACAATTAAATGGCATAAATAGATTTAATTGTCAAAATTCATCCATGAAATATATGCTTGCACAACGTAAATTTAAATGCGCTATATTTGTAAATCAAATTAATTGATTCCCTAAGCGGATGCACTAAACCACATAACTTTGTTTGGGCACACTCGGTGTCAAAGTAAGGAGGGGGCAACTAGATCCCTCGGCAAATTCCATATTATTTTAGTTATTATAGACATAAAGTAAACACATAGTTGATACTTCATCAGTCTCAATTGTCATAAAATAAAATTAAAAGGCCACGTTGAATTTTGGTCACAATTTAATTTACCTCATCCTTACACATGACTTAATTCCTCATCTTTTACAAACTTTGATGACAGTTATTTGCGATTTCAACTTTGTGATTTCGGATTATTAGCGATACAATCATCAAAAGCTGAGCACTGTCCAAGTACCTTTGCCTCGATCACTAGGCAGTCTAGCTTTGTCCTGAGCCAATGGAGATGAAGTAAACTGTGCCATGGTTTCCACTTCTAGAGCATACTTTGGACATTGCTATTCTGCATTTGCGATTTGAGTATGCCAAGTTATTGTCGTGGACTCGTAGCTTATTTTATTTTATTTTTTTTAATAATGATAGAGAACTAATTCTAGGAAGTCTATTGAGAAGATGTGGAAAGAGTCTCTCGAGCATGGTGCTTCTCAATGATTGAGGCGGTTCGATCTAGACTAAAGAACTAAAAATGCGTAATGATGACATCATTTCATTGTTGAAAGGGTGGCGGAAATCCACGGAGCCTTACTCCATTGGTCATATCCATCTCATGGTTTTTGAATATAAAGGGACTCCTCTTTTCGCCTAATATTATTCATTCAAAGTGCTTCAAATATATTATGATGGCGGACAACCGCACCAAAATGCAATTGCTAATTCAAACTAGGCATGCAAATTTAGTTAAAATTGTGTACATTCTGAAGGCTACTCAATGCGTTTTATTGAATGAGATTACCTAGATCACATGGAGTTGTAAAATTATGGCACCCCATCATTCAATTTCACTCCCCTGCTAGGGCATTTTAGTATTTTGAAACATAGCAATATGGACCGATTGAGTAGCAATATGACAAAACATAATGGAAATACGAGGAATGAAAAAAAGGGTGGTAGCAATTAATGAAGAGGAATGCCGAGTAAAGAAAGTTCCGATCATGGATCAAGTTAGGCCTGATTGTAAATGAGGTCGCATGCATGCTGGCAAGTTTCGATCATGTAGTAGGCCCCGTCCCAGTCATGATCAAGCTCCATCTATTTGTTGTTGGATTCATTCTTTCCCTTCTTCAATTTGTATGAAACTTATCACCATCTTCCTCAAATGCCTTGATTCAAACTTTTGCTTAGGGTGATCCAAAGGTGGCAAACAATAACGCCCGAGAATAGTATGATTTCCATGCCATTACACGGTTGGAAGGAGGAATAGGCCGGAATATCAAAAGGGCCTTTGGACCTGACTTTCAAAAATTGAAATGGGCTGAGGCCTGGCATGCATGCTAGGAGGATCTTATTGAAAAACCACATTAATCCATACCGCAATGACTAGAAATATTTGCATGACATTTTGAGCCAGATCACATATTGATCTTATTAATAAAATTCCGTGGTTTTATTTTAAAAAAATTATGTAATTCCTAAATCTGGAAGAATGTTGTTAAGGAATGAGAATGTGAGAATCTTCAGTTTCGATGTTTTTGTTTATTCATAATATTTTTCTTTTTGTAAAAAAGTAGTCATAACCTTTTATAAATAGCCATAACATCTGTATAGATTAAGGAGTAATTTGACATTCTAATGTTACAATTATGCAAAAAGAATAAACAACTCCAAAATTTCCTCGTAAACTGAGGTCTTTTTGTTTGGTTTATGCTATGATATGGGGGGTTTTTAGTATAAAAAAAAATTGAAAATCAGAGAGATAATACATGAATTGTCAATACTTATTTTAAATCAATGATCAACATTAACTAGACATAATGGGGGGAAATTATCCAAAAAATATAAATTTATTACACTTTTTAGGGGTGATCGGTTCCTGGTTCCCAAATGAATTTGTTGGTCTTGGGTCCAGTAACTAGACTACACCAATGGTTAGGTCTAATGAAATTGATCACTTTCTTTTCACTACTTTTTTTCCCATTACTTTTTTTCCACTATTTGAAACCAGATCGAGATAGCCTTTAATTCACATTTTACTAAATTTTTTGAAAGAAATAATTTTTTTTTTTTTTTTTTAAAAAAAAAGGTACATGTAGCCAACTTAGTTCAATTCCCCCCTTGGAATTGAGATCGGATTGTTCGAACACAGGTTCCACTTTTAGAAATCAGGAACTGGATTGACACTCTTGGGAACCAAACCAAACCAATTGGTTCGATTGAATTTGGGCAGTTTGTTTTGCACATCCCTAGCACTTTTGCTAACTTAGTTCTAAACCTTTCAATTTTGTCAATCGAGTTTTAAACATTTTCACATTTTACCAATTGAGTCTATCTAACTAATTTTAGTTGGAAATTACTAACATGAACGCTAACATTGATGTGGCATTTTTAATAATATTTTGAATTTTTTTATGACTTTTTGCTTTTCTTTGCTTTTTTTTTTTTTAAAGGTTTTTGGGATGGAGGGCAACAAGCAAGGGCCAGTCGACCCTCACTAGCCCTAAGAAAGGTTGTCGTGCCCCTTGCCAGCTCTAGTTGAGTAAGGGCTTGGCAAGCAAACCATAAAGAATTCAAAAATGTTATTAAAAAGTGTCACGTTAGTAATTTCTGGCCAAAATTGGTTGGATTGAGTCAATTGGCAAAATGTGAAAATATTTAGAATTTAATTGGTAAAATTGAAAAGTTCAAAATTAAATTGACAAAAGTATAATAAGTTTAGGACTTTTTTAGACAATTTTCCCGATATAAGGGTTTGGGTTAGCCTCAGTCTAATATGTCAATAGATAGAATATTATAAAAAGGTATTCACACGCACAAATATATGTACGGCCATTTTACATTTTATTGAGCGTTTTCTTTATTTTTAGTCAGCAAAGGGGTCCCGCTATAATAGACAAATGAATAATTATTCTAGATGAATAATCATCTGAATTAGAGTCACCTATGGCCATAATGACTTTGCCCCAATGTAAAGCTTGGCTAATTAAATTGACATTAAGTAGAAGCAACAGACTCCCAACATGTCAGCTTTTACACCCAAGAGAGGAAGAGAGAAACAATATTAAGTTACTTTTTAATTTATTGATTATTGAAATATTTTGGAGAAAATGATAGTTTTATTGTGTAGGGAAATGACCCTTTTAATCCTTCGGTCCAATTTGATGTCACAAAACAATGTTGTCAAAAAGGTGAGGGGGTCTCTAGTCACTTTCAAAACATAGTTTTTATTGTGTCTAAAGAAGTTACAGCTTCTGATTGGGAAAGAAACTACACAACGCCAAAGCCAAAGCAAACATTCAACCAATGGATATCCCACAATGACTTTGTGTTTCGAGGCAAATCTCTGGATGCTCGAGTGACATTGGCAAGCAAATTATAGGAAATGGAACTCTCATGCATCATAAACAAGGAAAAGCCACTTTTGTTGCATCGCAGACCTAGGTTCGCGGGGATGGCGCCATAAATAGCATTTGTAGTTATCGCGTCCTTGAAAACATTCCAACTTGTAGCTTCAAGCGAAAATAGAGATCTATGATTTTTTTGCTGTTTGAGTCTGTGCTGATCTTGTGGAAGCTCTGATATGCGGGTCTGCAGATTGCTTCAATTGGGAGTGGGAGGAGCACCTTCTTATCATGGACTGCTGAAAGCTTCTTTGGAACCAGTTCATCAATATACATCGATATAATGTTATGCCAATTATGAAACTACGGACACTATATGTGCACCACAATGAGACTTTTGATATGATCGTGCAACACTTGGGTCTAAATTAGAAATATAAACTCCTTATGTCGAGGAAAATTTTCCATGAAGCCCCGAACTTTTGTTTCCATGTTAACAAGCCCTCATACTTTTGATTTTTCGAGTAGGTGTTGTGTGCTTTAGGAGTTCGTTTTGAATCGAGCCTTTCTACGTTGATTTTTCTCCACAACCATCAAGTACTTTAGGAACCTGTCTCGATCAAGTACAAATTGATTAGCCCCCAAATTTATCTAAGATGGAAGGATGTCGTGTTGATGGCAAGGTTAACATCATCATCTTAAATTGCGAGATCTACGTTGAAACGCTTGACCAATCGACGCCTTTGCAATCCATCATCATACTCTATCTAATAATTAAGGCAGTAATAAGAATCATTTCACTTTGCGACAGGCAAGCAAAGAACAAGTGGTAAATTTCCTCAAATATCTCATTGTTAAGCAATACCGAATTTAGCTACTCAGATGAAAGCATGCTGTGAGAAGACAAGAATTCCAATAAAAGAAAAATGATTAGAAAATACTTAAATATTATTAAAATTGTCCATGTCGACACCTATTGTGCTGTGTAGAATGGTCCGTGTCTATGTTAACGATTTTCGGCCAAATTTGGCCCGAAAAATATTTGAGACTCAATTTACAAAATAAAAAGATTTGGGATTGAATTTAAAAAATGCAATATATTTACAATTTTTTGAATAATTTTTGATCGAAAAGGTGATATCACACCTGCAGTGGCTCTTTTAGTTGACCCTATTTGAAGTATATTTCTTGTATCTTTTTTGTAATTATTAGATAATACATGTCGTATTATATTTCTTTAATATCGTATCGGAGTTAAGCGATCCCGAGCAAATTGTAAGTGCATTGGGGGCACGCTGCCCCTTGTTTTTTTAGGTTTTTCTTTGTCTTATGAATACAAAATTAAATCCCTTGAAAGACTACGTAAAGCCAGCCCATCCTTGATCGCTTCATCTCTAAATTGACTCGGTCCATCTCTTCTCTTTTCAAACTTTATGCTAGATCTTATATACGCTTTTGATTATGTTTGAAAAACAATGAACTAATCTTAAATCAATCTTGAATTCTAATTGATTTGGACCAATCTTGACCCAAATCTTCGACCAATTTCATCCAAAAACCAAATTCTGAAACTAAGCGGCCGCTCACCCAATTTAGTCTAAACTACGGGATTGAAATTGCATTAATTTTGTGTTTTTGCGTTAAAGTTTGAAAAAATATTATTTATGCTTTTCCATTTCATCTCCAAATCAATTTCTTCTTCTTGATCGCACTCTCAAATTCTCTCTCAATCTGCGCTTGCGAGGGAGACCACCCCGACGATTAGTTTGCCCGGCGTCTCGCCAAAACCCTTCCATCGCACGTCGAGGCAGCGATTGGTAGTTGGTTCGGCTCTTGAGACTCCGCTTCTTGCAAGGATACAAGGCATCTCGCCGGAGCGGCCATTGACGAGAGCTCCACGCCGTTTGCTCCTTCTTCCTCATCATGGGGAATATCAGAAGCAGCCAATGTTGGAGATGCTGAGGCAGCAACTTTTCGGACACATACCTTCAATTTAGATTCCGCTTCAGGTTGGTTTGAGCATTCAATTCCAACATTGCTTGCCCTTTCTTGATTTTGGGGATTTTGGGTTGGAAATTTATCTGTTGTTTGGCTTCGTTCGTCATCACGGAGAATAAGAATCAATGAATCTTTTAACTCGTCAGGTACTTGCTTTGATGAATATTGAAGACCAGTCCCCATAAGCATGTGGTATAGCTGGCCCAAGACAAAAGAACACGTATAGTTCATATTTGCTCCATGGTCAATAGATCTGCAGATGATGGATATTCAATTGAATGGTTTAATCAATTTCACATATGGGTGGCGTTGTGAAATCTCAAAATTTAAGAAACAACACTAAAAAACAATTACAAACCGAATTTATATGGGCAATTAAAGGGAAAATGTGTGTATCCTATTTTACTATTTACCGAAAAGAAAGACAAACGAATAATAATCTTCCAATTGATGGTAATGGAATTTGCATTTACTCCTTTTCCAAGTTTCCATGGTTTTTCCCCGTGATATTCTAGAATCATTATATCTATGTCTTTTTAGCATGCCCAGTAATTGAGCGAAAGGTACAATATATGTATACATGGTATAACAAAAGGAAAAAAATCAGATCGAATAACATAAACACAAAAACATATAATAATTGTTAAAACATGGTGGTCTTAAATGGGAATACTTGCGGTCTGCAAAAGAGATTGTTAATTTAGAGTTAATATCATGTCAAAAGCATTAATTTTTCTTTTCGGCCAAAAAATTAAATATTGTTTGAAAAATATTTATGAATTTACATGTCAATATTTCTCATACTGACGACTGCTTTGACTTGCTTCGCTTCTCCATAAAGATACGGCGAGGTGCACGCTCTCGTCCTCAAGCTTGAGAAAAATCCCAGTTTGGGCAATGCTCTCATCGTGGCCTGCCTCAAACTTGGCTGCACTTCGCACGCTTACGGTGTCTTCGATGGGCTGTCGCATCCCAATGTGGTTTCTTATACGGCCGTCGTCTCTGGTCTTGCTAAGGCGGGCTGAGGACTCGAAGCAGCGGAGGCTTTCTTGGGATTGATGAGTTCAGGTACTCAGCAAAATGTGATATATCACAGTTGCAAGGGTTTATTACCAAGTGTGGCCTCCTGGCAGATGCTTATGTGGAAGCAGCTTTGCTTGATACGTGAACTCGCTGTGGGAGGATGGTGGATGCTGGAAAGATGTTCAAACGGTGGGCTATTGAGTGAGATAGCTCTATCATTAACGCTTCCATGATATGTGGGTATCAATGTAATGGGCTGCCGGATGAGGCAATATCGCTATTTTGCCGTTGTAAAGTAGAAGGGAACGGGAGCGTGATGAAGTTGCATCAATTTCAATTCTCCTTGTTTGTGGAACTTTAGGGTCTGATAAGATGGGTGAGCAGATTCACTGTAATGCTCTTAAATCTGGATTATTTTCAGATTTAGAGGTAGCAAATGCATTGATCAGTGTGTACTCAAATGTTGGAATATTAATGCTGCTAAAAATGTCTTTAACAATATGCCTGCACATGATGTGGTTTTATCGAATGACTTGATGGCGTGCGTGGTTCATTATACATCGGGGAGATGATGCCCTCACCGTCTGTTCAAACTTACAGGATGCAGGGATAAAGCCTGGCAGAATCTTTTTAGTTATATCAGTTTATAAATATACTAAAATGTGTTTAGCTGATGAACACTGTGGATTCTTTTCATCCATGCGAACAGAAATTAATATAGAACCTTCACAGGAGCATTATGTTGCAGCCTTTGTGGGTATTTTAGGATTCTGGGGACTTCTTGAGCTTGCAGAGAAAATAATCAGCAATATGCCATTTGAACCAGAGGCTTTAGTCTAGCAAGCTTTGCTTGACGGATGTAGAGTCCAATCCAATGCAATTATCGTTAAAAGAGTTATAAAGCATTTACTTTCGATGGAACCGCAAGATCCTTCCACCTATGTGCTTGTTGCAACTCTGTACTCTGCATTTGGAAGATGGCATCGTTCTGAAACAGTGACGAAAAAAATGAGCGTGAAAGGGTTTCGGAAACAGCCTTCACAGAGTTGGGTCATGCATCAGAATGAGACTATATCATTTTACAAGCCAAGAACATCTAGAGTGGGTTGGATATTTTAATTTCAGAATGCTGGAGAGCTGGGTATGTGCCCGACACAAGTTTCGTTCTTCATGAAGTTGGAGAACATCAGAAAAGGGATTTCTTGTTCTATCACAATGCAGAACTTGCTGCAGCATTCGGGCTTCTGATGAATAGACCAGGAAAACTCATCAAGATTGTAAAGAACATCGGATCAGCTTTTAAAAAGAAAAAGTCTTTGACAATTTTTTTCAGTGTTATGCGGCTATAAGTTAATTGGATTACTGGAGTTGAAATTATGAGAAAACTTCATGGTATTTGCAAAAAAGCTACTTCTTTAGGGAGATAATGTTTCAATTGGTTTAGTTCGAAGAGGTAAAACTTCTTCACCCCAATGTTCTTGCATCCGCTAAAATTACCTACAACAAATGAAAAAGAACCCCTATTGTTTTTAAATTGTGCTACTTTGGTTAGTCATAAGGTGATATATGTTCTGACTATATAACTTACAGCTGAATCATTAAGCAATAAATTACAAAAATAATAATATACAATTAGTACTTAGACACGCAACCGTTATGTATCAATGACAATGATGTTCAACAAACCTTACTATTTGGCATAAGCAAACATCGTTTTTAATTGAGAAACCTTTAATAAATTAAAAAAAAAATTATAAGTTTTTATGAATAATAATAATAATAATAATAATAATAATAATAATAATAATAATAATAATAATCAACACAAAATGCTAACACGAAAACAACCCACTTTTGCCACAAAAGGACTCAACTAATGAGAATTAATTACGTCCTTCACGTCACGTGGAATTCCGTCAAAATCACCATTTTCAGAAGCCAGGCATAAGATCACTGATAGCTGAATTTTTTCTGTCAAAACCATTACAACAACTAGACAGTTCAAGAAATCCATACAAAATCACTCAAAGAATCGTTGAAAAGCTAGGTAGATAAAAGATGATTTGTTGATGAAAAAATACAAATATCTATCCCGGGTTTCCATCAAAAGGACCTCGCATAGGAATTAATTAGAAGATTCTTCGAGACAATTACCAATTCATCCCCAAAAGCAAATTATCATATTTTGAGTGGTGCCACTGTTTTGTTCGGTTTCTTGTTTTCTTGATTTTCTGATCTTTCCATCCTATTTACTTTCTGCTAATGTTCCTTTTCTCCACATCATGTGCAAAAGAGGTGTTGTAATTCTATCCAGTCAATTTTCATGATTGATAAGGGAAAAACACCAAACTGAGAACTAAAATTACCAAGCAATACGGGTTGTTTTCATAATTGTTCATCAGGTTTTTCAACGCCTTGCATAGCTAATACATACTAGAAAACAAGCTATAGACCACTGGTAGCATTTGAGTTTCATCGGATAACATCTTCCTGAATCAGGCAATTTGTTTTCATAATAGTCCCTCAAAAGAATTTCCAGCAGTAGAAGGAGAGAATATGCATGCAGACTAGAGGAGGCAAGGAGCACCCCTCATTTACCCCACAATGTAAGCAAACCATCCACAAAAACCACAGCTTCATCACTCTCAAGTGTGGGTTAGGAGAAATATTAGACCAATGATGAGAACATGACTTTAAATATCTAATGCTGATTGATTTGCTATACTCAAGTTAATGACTTACGGTGCTTCCACTGCAGACGAAGCTCTCTCATAACTTTGGGGCTTAAAATTCCAGATATAATTTCTTCGACCCGATGACAATTGACATGCACGGAATCAGACGATTCTATTCCCTCTTTTATGCTACTTAAAGAGTAGTAAATACGCAGGACTGATGTCTGAAGACTACACACGTGAGTATACACAACAGACATTTAATTCTTTGCATGAAATCATTCACGTTAAACGACCCTCGCACGATGACAACAACATTGCAATGGATTTTTAAACTTTTAAATGGTAACCCGTAAACAAAAGGCAATAGAAAGGTCAAGCAGCTACTCTTATGCTCACTTAATGACTAAGGCTCCAATCCTAATGACTAAAGCTCCACAATCAAACTCCTTCATGTTGTGTGACTCCAGACATATACAATTAAGCATCATAAGCACTGAGCATTCAAGGAGTGAAAAGACAAATGCTATTGCAGAATGTGTGCAGTACACGTGCAATAGATGTGCTATGCACGTGCAATTACCTTTTTTTTTTTTTTTCTTTTTCCTTTTAATGGGTTAAAAAATGACTTATGGCGATATCTCTAAATAATGCTAGACAAAAAGAGTGCAATTATTAAGATATAATCTAATTATCATTATTAATTTTCTTTTTGTAATAGGCCAATTAAACCATATAAATGCGATCCGATAATTTTTTATTGGCCTAATTACTTTATAAACATGAAAAATATTGGACCTACACCGTGGGTACATGCAATTGGACTTGCAAGGATAAATTGGACAATTCCATGTAATTTTACTCTCAAAATTGCAAATTAATTAAAATCGAATTCAATTAATATTACGAGATATCTATTGAATTAATTACCCATACCTAGGATAACTCATTGAGAATTAACCTAACTAAAGTGAAATGAGGACCGTTTAGAATCCTTTCGTACAAAAAGCCAACTTTCGACTAGTGTTGACTTTTTGGTCGAATGATTGACCAACAAGTCAACAAAAAATCAACCGTTTAATTTTTTGGGTTTTCAATACAAATGAATAAGAAATTATTTAACAGTGATAAAACAAAAAAGCGATAATTTTTCTTCAATAAACAGGCTCAGTTGCGATCGAAAATCCTCAAGTTTTTACTTTTATTGACGTATCAACTAAAAATCAGGTATCGGCACTTCAAAACTTTTTATTGTCCATAGATTCTAGACCATATTCTATTGGTATGATAATATCATGGTACTTTATTAATTTATGTTATCTTTGTATGCAATTCCATGTGCAAGTTTGTGCCTAAATGTGACAACCATCGAGCTAGGAATTGCTAGGGCAGTTTTCGACAATCTTAAAAGTCGGCTAGTCCATCGTCTAAGGGTAGTCTAGCCTGGTATGATGGAAGAAGGGAAATTTAGGGCGCATTCGGTAACAATTCTATTCCGAGAAATAATTTTTTATTAGAAATAGTTTTTTTCTAATTCTGTTCTCGAGAACAATTTATGAGCAAAAAAACGCATTTGATAACTTCACAAAATTTTTATTCTCGGGATAGAAATACATTTGGTAGGATTCTTAATTTTTTTTTCTTTTAATTTTTTAATAATTTATTTTTTCTTTTTCTTTTTCTCTTCTCCTTCCTCTTTCTTTGTGGCTGGTTGTCGGTCACCACTGTGGCTGTGCGAGGTCAACCTCACTTAGATCTAGTGAGGCTTAGCTCACCCAGCCACTAGTGAGGCTCAGCCTCGTCGAGCCTCCGTTAAGCGACGTCAACCTGGAGGTGGCCTGGTGAGGCTAAGCCTTGCCGATGGCTGGGTGAGCCTGACCTTGCCCAACCACAGCCAAACTCATGAGGCCAAGCCTAATCGTGGCTCGGCATCACCAGGGGCCAACGACGCTCCGGTGAGGTCGTCAGCACTCGTTTGGCCAGTCGCTAGCTATGGTCGAGACCGGTGACAGGCCAAAAGGAAGAAAAAGAAGAAAAGGAAAGAGAAGAAGAAAATAGAATAAGAGAGGAGAAGAAAAAAAAAATAGATTTTAGGAATTGTTTCCAAGAAAAGGAAATTACTTTATTCTACTTCTTAATTCTGTTGCAAATCTATTCCCGCGAACAAAAATATAGATTTTTTTTTTCCGGGAATGAAAAATTTACCAAATGGATTTCTGTTCTTTTTTTATTCCCGAAAACAAAAAAAAAATAGAATCAGTTATTCTCCGGAACGAAAACAAATAGGCCCTTGCATGCATCAAACTTCCATCAACAGTAGCTTAGATCATTTCAATGCGCATTTCTGATCTTTCTTGAGAAGGTTTGTGAAGTTGTAGCTAATCAATTACACTAATGCTTTCTTAGACTTCTACTTTTGTAATTTTTCCCCCAAATCATAAAAACACCGTTGATACCATTTTTTT
Organism: Eucalyptus microcorys; assembly: GCA_014182515.1. NCBI lineage: Eukaryota > Viridiplantae > Streptophyta > Magnoliopsida > Myrtales > Myrtaceae > Eucalyptus > Eucalyptus microcorys. The sequence goes on from CM024563.1 coordinate 1,791,720, forward strand.
GCCTTCTCCTGACCTCCACCTCAACAGTCTTCTCCTGTTCTCAATGGGGCATATTATATACCAGAATGTAAGTTCCAACCTATAGTGATGTTCACGATTATGATTCTCAGTGATGTTTCTACTTGCATGTGGAGTCTCTTGACACTATGATCCATGCAGTTTGGAGGTCGATGCATCTACTTCATATCATCGGAACTCGATGTTGAGTGTAAAGTTTAGTTTCTCATGTTATGCTTCAAACACATGAAGTGAAGATGCGTCTATCCATTCGAAAGAAATGAGGCTTGTTAACGAGTTCTACAATCACGAAATGACAGTGTGTGTTGCTATCTTAAATTGGTTTGGAAAATAGTCTCCAATTAAAGATCCGTTTGGTGACTTGAGTCTGTTTTAATGATATTGCGATAGTTTGGATGTGAAATCATTGTTCCATAGTTGAATCTAGATCCTTTGGCTGATGTGCTTATCACATGTTCGATAACATGCCTAAATGGCTGTCAGAATACACTTTCGTTGGACGAGATATGTTCTCTAGTCATTCTCCTTCCTTCTTTGCTTCGTGAAAAGAGATTTTCAGTTTCCCTGGTCCAACATCCCTTATCATGCTATAACCAAGAGACCTCCTGTATGCTTGTGTGATTGTCTCCGTCTTTGTCAGGCTGGTGCTCTCAGACTCGATCGTTGAATGCCTCTTGTTTCACCACTTGAACGCATCAGTTATAGTCTTCCTTACAATTTTGAATTTACTTTATGTGAATCTTGTTATATTGATACTTTGTACCAATTATACATATACCTGCCAAGGTTGAAAGGTTGTTGAACTTGTCGATTGCTCATAAGTTGAATCTGCAGCTTAACGTGATTGATGCTCATCAACGTGAGTATGCTGGTTAGAATTGGTATATACCCGAGAACCTCCAGCCATGAAATTGGCACGTCGCTAGTTCACTTGTCAAATCATTGAGATTTTTAGGCTTGCGTTGATAATCCAAGTAGATAATTTCACGTCCATTGAAGTATATGTTGGCTCTCTGTACATTGACATGATGGGGGTTCATGTTTGATTCTTTCCATAATTTTCTCGCTTGTACATGTCTTGTCCAATTTCGCTAGAAGCTGTCATATTGGATGCAGTGCCATAAATTTGATTTGGTGAACATTCTTTACACAATCAAACTCCTGCATTTTGTTTGATTCCTTTACTTCATTATTGCACATGATGGCTCGTCTTTTACTTGTTTCTTCTATTTGTTTGGCGATTCATGGGGAGAATTTAGATAGTTTTGGTCTGTTCCGGCCTTGATAATGTGGATTAGAGCTTTTGATTTCCTTTGTGCTGGTTTTTCATGCTTTTGAAGGGATATATGTGAAGTTCGAACTTTGGATCCTTCCTGTGCATTTGATTTAAGATTCCAACGGACATAAGTAGAGTTTGAAATAGCTAAAATCCACTTCTCAACCAATTGCACATGATATGTTTGATCAAGTTTCACCAAGGCACGGCTGTGAAATGATACTTGGAAGTGTTCAATCCGAAGGTGTTTTGATACAGTTTACATAATGTTAATTTTTTTGCTAGCTATCACGTTTCAATTGTTTTTGTAACTGTTGAGAATGGAACTAAACCAAATTGAGTGCCTTCACCTGCAACTATCCCTTCCTGTCACCACCTCCAACCGCTGTAACATCACTGTCACAGAGTAGCGCCAGACCATCTCTGACCATCATGGACTTCATACGCTCTTTTTCTCGGTGACGACTCTCCAACGGGTTGCTTCGATCACTCTTGAGTTCGTTACATCCGGTCAAAGCTTCTTCGTCTAAATCAGATCGGAGACAATCACGGATGAATATCCTTGTTGCATAATTCTGTTGGTGGATATTGTCACCGCTGAGCATCGTCATTAGAGATTCTCGTTATCCAACTTCTGATGTCTATCATCATCGTCCTTAGATAAGAGGAAAATGGCCGTGACTGATGCTCAACTAATCCGATTGCCACAAGAGCATTAAGAGCTAATTTCTCTCCTTCTTTGGCTTTAATACTCGATTCAATTGGCTGTACTAATTCTTGGTATCTATCGGTGCTCTCTTTTCAATTGGGATAACACACATTCAGGATATCGTCTTCTTTAGATATGAACTCTTGAACCAGCTCCCAATCTTTGAATTTCAAGACAATCGTTTCTAGTGAAGTTCCGACAGCCATGAGCCTCCTCCACAAATCCAGCGCAAGACCAACTCTATTCCTGTGTACACTCTTCAACTCTGTTCAGCTCTACTCAAACAATCGAAGTTAGTCCTTCAATCCTCGATTGCTGCAAAAGCTAAGTTCTCTCCCTTACTCTAATTTCGATTTTATTGCAGCCTGTATTTCTGATTCTCTCTCTGTTTTTGTGTTCTTAGCAGCTTTGATGATCTTTCATTCCAGCATCATCATCTCTGACGACTTCTCCCTCTGGTTTGAGCAAAACAAGATAGTTAAAGAGATTTTATTTGTCACTCGTGTCTTACATTCTGAAAGAAAATCCCATTGGTTCTTCTAAACCGCTCGGCAATGTACATTTGCATCTTCATTCTGTCACGTGATTTTTTTCGATCTTTAAGTACCATGAGGAATTCTGAAAGTGATTAATCCCTTCATTATTCTCTGCTCTGTTGAATTCTTCCAGAAATTCAGAAAGGAAGACATGCGACTGTTGGGATTGGATGCATTTACGCAGAGGTCAAATTCTTTACAAAGAGTACGTACGTGTTACTCTTGCCAGTTTCTGGTTTTTGAACTAGCCAAAGCATCTGCATTTTATGAACTACCTATGATGATTTCCTGCTGATTATAGTAGCCGGTATTCTTTATAAAATTCAGGTGAAAAGAGTCGATTACAAGAATGTGATTGATTGTACAGTGTGCTACTATGAAGTAAATGGCTGTTATTTCCTTTCTTCTATGGCTGGACTAGTATGTCTGCATTACGTAATAATCTTTGCCTCAAAACAATCAAAGGACATCTGAGTAGATCATGCTGGCTATGCTCTTGACCTGGACCATAATAGCCTTAAGAGGTACTCTTTCGCTACTAAGTTGTCCATATTTTAGACATCCGAGTAGATCATGGCTCCTCTGTATGGACCATTGCACTTCCAATCTAACATGAAACTAAAGAATCTGCTTGACTCATCTTTTGTGACTTATCAGAGAACCTACTCGGTGCAAGCAAGATGGCTCTTTCTCATCATCTAGTCCTAAACATCACATTTCTTGTAGGCTGAGCAGAGAGTGCGTGAAGAAAGTGAGAAGCTGAGGCAGCAAGAGCATGAGCAAATTGCAGAAAAGAGAAGCAAGATTTGGCTGGCCTTTTCTTTTAATTATAATTATATCAATTCAGAAAGAAAGAGAATCAAAGTATTTGGTTCTTGTCTGATTAGTTAATGAAGCGGCTGACATTTACTCTCTTTTGTCCGATTAGAATTGCTGCAAGGCAGAAGAAAAGAAAGATGCAACCTTGATTGAGCGGCAAAAGGAGCACCTTGGTTTCTTTCTGCTGTTATTCTCAAGGAAAGTCGAGGCACAGGTGCATCTATAGTGATATATAGGTATTTTGATCTGAATATATGCACTAATACATAGCGCAAAGGAAATGGGTTCATCATTTTGTTGGTGTTTACAAGAACAGGAGAAAAACCTAATAATTCCCTCTCCATCACATGTCAGCAAGTTGTCCTTTGTCTCCAATTGGTCCTTTTGGTGCACATCATTGATCTGTGCTTTATCCTTGAACAGGATTTCCTGGAGCAGAAGAGCGCTGGGCGACAGGAGCTATCTGAATATCAGAAACAGATTGGGGATCAGTATATTGCAAAGGTCGAGAAGCAGTTGGAGAGGTGGCAAAATGCCAGGAAAGCGAGAAAAGCAAACCACGATTTTATTTGTTTGGGTTCCCTTAATTGTGTTAACTTGATAAACCTAACTAAATCGATAATATATGTCAAGACAATAATTTTGCCGTCAACAATAAGGCTATGATCCCTCTTACACCTAATGAAAAATGTTGTAGCTGATAGTCATTCAATGTCTTTGCAGTTTGTATTTTTCCCTCTAAGGAAATAATTTTCTTGCTTGATGTCAACGATTAAAGTACAAGTTACTCCTTAGCTTCTTATATGTTATTGCTTAGTGCTGCATCTCACAAATGATGAACTAACTTAGCGGTTTGGTCTGACTTTTAACCTTATTAGATTTTTTTGGGTATAAAGTATACACCAAACAAAATCAAGAACCACAAACGTCCTAGTCAACATGACATGAAATTGTCTTTTATTAAGTACAGTTGAAACAAATTTATATTGACACGGTTCAGTTGTACTTTTAGTTCCCACTTTTTCTTTCTTGTCAACTCACTCATAATTATTGGTGATTTACTCTGACTCTTAACTAGGATGGAAGATATTGAAAGGGGAAAAAAAGAACCCACCTGCAATGATTCTACTCTTTGGGTAACCACAAGGGAAGGGAATGGAAGAGAAATTCAGTTACTTCCTTTTTGGACTCAAAGAAGAAGTTTCTCCATAGTCAGATAAATGATGGAAGCTGTCATGCGCTGATACATATAATTATAATCCCAAGAATATCCTTCGTGAGAAGTGGGAAACAATAGAAAGACGAGGCTATTTCGGTCTATCAAATCTATTTCATTTCCCTCCACATAGTTTCCGCCCGGTATGCATTTAAATAAAGATTTCACCTTTCTATTTTTTTTTAATAGAGTGAGTGATCAAACTTTTGACTCTCATTGCGGTGTACTTTTGATTACTTACGGAGAGAATGTGATGTGATTTTCAATGAAGTTGAGAGAATTGCATGCTCCGTGTTGCTTTTTGGGAGCAGCTATACCTCTTTTAATCTTAATATGAGGTTGCAATGAAATTAAACAAGTAATTCAACCGTAATATGAAAATCTACTTGTGATCACAACCATGTGTTCGAAATTTGAGTTAAGGCAAGACGAATCTCTGTGTAATTGGAATCACAAGGGTTCAAAAAAAGAAGGTAAATGTGCGAGTCAACAAGCTGGATTGCTAAATTGGTTTTGCACTGCGTCAATCTTTTTTTAATATTAAATTGGTTGTGCAGCAGCAGGTTTTCATTTTTAACATGCACAATATTTCTTTGATGTGGAACTGCATGTCAAAAGCTTTCCTGCCATTTTTTCTTTTCGTACATTTTCCTTTTCTGGAGCTTGCTTCTTCGTTTTTTTTTTGGAGTGGGGTTGGAGAGCAGATGAGGTTATAGATCTTGTTACAAATCATGCAAAATCAACAAATCGGGTAGGTCAGTTAACCCCAGTCATTGCAGTAGCACATGCATATTCTAAAACAGATCACCCTACTTAGAAACAGGTTTTGGTATAGCAAATGAGATCCGATTTACACGTTTAATATGCCGTTGGAAAGCTCGTGAAACCATCTATGAACCTCATGAGGATTTCGAAAACTAAAAACGATAATATCTAGCTCAAACGAAGACAGTAAGACGACTAGTCCAGTCAAGCCATTCGAATTACAAAATAGACAGTCAATTAAGCAATCATCTGGTCAAACCATTCTAGGCTATCATCCATCATCTATAGCCATCTTAAGCTGCAAAGATCATCCACACAAGCATAGAACATCATCCGAGGATTGAGCTGTAGCCCAATTGCATAAGGTAATCTCGCCTCGTCAAGCTCAAGATCAAAAAGTTCACCTCAATTAATCTTCATGCAAAGCTAAATCGAACAAGGTTACTATAAGCTGGGAGCTAAGACTAGAGGTTGGAGTGGGCTGAGGATCACAACGTCCGATCATCGCCGGGGCTTGGATCAGCTTCAGATTACGCCTAGGAACAGCGGAGGAAGAAGTTGTCGATTTGAGGATCACCAACGGTCGTTTAGTCGAGGTTCGACTAACGGAAGGACAAGTCTCATTAGTTTTGCTGTTTTTCCTGTTTACGGATTGCCGGGGGAGTATACGGTGGAAGAGAAGGTTGCAGTTTCTGTCGAAGACTATAAATTCATGAAATGGCAAAACAGAGGGAACTTCAAGAGAAAAAAGAAAGAAGAAAACAATATGGCCGGTCCAGGTGAAGGCACGCAACTGCAAAATGAAAGCTCGATGAACGCGATCATGGTTACAGCGATCCTGCTGGCAACCATCGTGTTTCAAGCAGCCCTCTCTCTACGCAAGAGCACATTACGCAATTGGCTCGCCCATTATGGCGTCTAAATTTCCTAAGGGCATACAAATTCTTCGAAATACGATGACTTTGCATCTATCACTAAGTGTCATTTTATTATTACTGAGCCACATGTCAAGGTGTCAGACTGTCTTCAATAAGGTCGCCACCTGAATGGCAACCATGTTCGCAGGACTCTTGGTTGTGATGCCCGTAGTCATTCTGAATAATGACACTGAAAATAACCCAACGTATGCAAAGGCTGGGATCGTAGTCTTCGTCCAGGTTATCGAGGGAAGCCACGACACCAGCGGCAGGGCCATCAACGTCGCCGTGTACGAGAACGTGCCGGTGGAGGCCAGCAGCTCCAACGTCCCCCATGAGGTCAGGCTGTTCATGGCTATTGGGATCGCATGATGCTGTACAGGCGTCAGCTTTGCGTACTTATAATGCCTGATGTTCAGGATCAGCGCCTTCCCCAAGTCGATATCCTCGAACGTGATCGCTGGTGGGACGTTGATGGCCCTGCCACTGGTGTCGTGGCTTTCCTTGATAACCTGGAGGAAGACTACGATCCCAGCCTTTGTATACGTTGGGTTCTTTTCAGTGTCTTTGTTCAAAATGACGATAGGCATCGCAAACGATAGTCCTGCGAACATGGTCGCCATCCAGGTGGCGACCATCGTCACCTTACTGGAGACAATCTGGTGCCTTAACATCCGGCTCAGTAATAATAAAATGACACTTAGCGACAGGAGGAAAGTCACCGTATTACAATATATGAAGAATATGTATGCCTTAGGAAAAAAAAAAAACTTTTCTAGTAAAATCGTGGTGGATACATTATAAATTACTTACTATCTATTTCAATATAACTCTAAAATGTGAAACACAAGCTACAAATAGCAAAAGGCTGGAAAACTTACATTATGATAGTGTGAGTGATTCTGGAGACCTCCAAGTTCATCATCTCCCTTATGAATGTTGCTCTCGGGCATGGTCTTCGTCATAGAATGAGAGAAGTTGTAAGCCATAGTCCAACTAAAGAAAATGACAAAAACTAAAAGCACTAATTACCTTAATGAAAAGATGGTTCATTCATATCGTTTCATATACCATCGACTTCATTAGAAATGAAATCCTGAACTAACCGAGCCCACCAGCGATGGACTCTTGACTGTGTAAATTTAGGGAATACACAAGGATCGGGCCACACCTCCCCTGACAAGCAAACAATTACTTAGCATTTACATACATGTGGACTTATTTTCAGCTGAATCCAAATGACTCAGCATGTCAACATTTGAAAGGTTTTAAGGGTTAATCAAATTACAAATGCTACAAAAAAGCAAAAGATGAAAAGTAAAAAGCAAAAAGCAAAACCAGATAGACAACGACAAAAATTAGCCAAAACCACAGTGAAAGACAACGAAGTACCAACAAATAGAGTTCCATCTGCTGCTTTGATGCAGACATCACTTTTGCAACCACTGTCATAGACATAAGGCCCATCTTCACGTTTAAAACTAGGATCAAGTATCCAGATGGCTTTGAACCCATGTTGGTGGAGACCATCTACCAAAGATTTTGGACCAGAGAAGTAGTCCTGAGAATAAATCCTCCGTTTCAGTTTAGATGCTGAAAATATTACTCTTTATTTACTTTGAAAGGTCTCTACTGCTTACTAAGCATTCAACCTAAGTCCTTTTACTGTTAGACAAGTTGGCGAGGTAAGAAGTCCCAGACATGAATGTGCTTTGGAGGCTTCAAACATAAAGTGGCCACCAATATTAAAGGACTTGATGGATTAAATGTATGGAAGCGATGGACAAAATAGTGATGCATGGCATTTCTGCGTCATCACTGTATCTTAGGTTGAAAATAGAATATCCAAAGAACATTGATCATCGTAGTGCCTCCAAAGTGTATTAACTAATGACATATTGCACATGACCTACCTCACTTACAAAATGAATAACACCATCTTCTTCTAGATCATTACTAGATGAAAAACAGATTTTCATTCATATTTGACAATATTCTTACATCTTACATGTAGAAGTAGATATATGCTTTGCTTTAGGTCAAATTTCATGTAGATATATAGTTATGCTTTGTTTTAGGTGATAAGTGCACAACGTCTTTTTGAAATTGGATAAAACAATCAATTCTAGACATAAGTTGTGAGTCATTTGATACCTATTGAAAGTGAGGTAGATGATGTGAAATTGGACCTACTTAGTGGAAGGTAATATGTTATTTTTCCAAACAGGGCAATAAAAGGGTTAACACAAAATGGGATTCCACGCCTCGTGAAAAGCAAAGCAGCAAAACCCATCCATATAATCCATATGCATCCATACGACATCACGAGGAATCTTCTTTTCTGTAAATTTACTTGTGATCTGCAATAACTAAAGAACTATCATGCATTGACTCATAAATGATATGCCGACAGCATACAATGAAAGTTGGACCTTGTTATTCAATCAGGTAGAAGGAAATGCGGGTTGTGGAGGAAAGACCGTAGAATCAAGCAAGATGCATCGGAAGGGCCAACCTCTCAAACTTTGTTATCAGAGTCATAGCTCCAGCACCATTAATGATAGCCTAAGGACCACTTTGGTGGCATAAACACAGTTCCCGACAATATATGCAAGCTGTATCATTAATTCAAGCAATAAAAGTAATAAACAGACTATCAAGAACATTGTCCAGTCATTCTGGTGGTCCTGTAAAGTCCATTTAATATTAAACTAGAAATCCACAGATGCATGTTTCTTAAGAAAAGAAAAGTCATAAACACAGAGATATTTATTTTGACAACTTCATTCATTAGCATTAAGCGTTTTCTTCATTTAAAGACAGGAAAACAGAGAGTTCATGGTAACAAGAATCATACATGATATCCTGATAAAATGAATATATTTAACTTTCCTTTGTCTGTAAATCGGCTTATCATGGATACCCCTCAGGAAAAGCACTTAAGTGAAGCCTTTACATGATATAAAAAGCAAATGGTGGGAAAAAGCAGTAAACATGCCTCGAGTTTTTTGGCAAAAGTTAAGGATTCGAACTATCATTTGTTAACAAAACGAAAAAGACCTGATAAAAAGAAGGGGCAGAATTTGCAGTACATGAAGCGTAAAAGCCTTGCATCTAACCGGAACATCCTCCTTGGCGTTCTTTCCCACCCCTTCCCCCTCTTGCCATCCAAAACCCCTCTAAGATATGCCGCTGCAAATTCCTCTACGGGCATGTCCTCGTAACCCGGATCATCCCCCAACTTTGCCGGCTCCTGCCTCAGTTTCAGCCGGGAATCATCCAGGCTACCCGATAGTCTGCGCAATTCGGGCTTGACCTCACCGTCCACCACCGACAGCTCTCCACCATTTCTCTCAGGCGGATAGTGAGGCTGTACAACACAGCACTCGTGTTGGCCTCATCTTCAAGTGACCAGGCCCGCAAAGTAGAGAGAAGAAGTGAAGAGCGTCAGGATCTGGTTGTCGTACTTGCAGTCATTGGTCTCGTTCAGATGCTCTTGATTTCTCCGGTACACTTTTGGGAAGAGCTCCTTCAGGAAATCGTCCATGGAGGTCACTTCACCTGAAACGAATGCAAGTATCAAGATCATTGGTCGTCGATTTTTAAAGAACTCGGGTTGAAGAAGGGATTATCTTCTTCCTGGCACAGCCATTGGCATCTGCTAATTTTCAAGATCGTCCGTTTCTGGGTAAATTCAAAGGGCGATTCTCTTCCTAAATTTCATTCTGTTTCGGACCAGAGGAATCAAGAATGATGAAATGCATACGTCAAAAAATCCAGATTAATACCAAAGACACGACCAAGAACAGCACTGGCTGACATGAACACCCAGTGAAATCTCTCCCCTTCCCTGCATATTCACAACTACTTCCGGGACAAAAAGCAACCCCTTTTGCATCAACCTTCAATCAAGATTCCGCATTTATTTTCCACAAACACCAAAAAAAGCTATCTTCCCCGGATAAAGCTTCGCAATTCACGAAACACCGCAGCAGACGCATTCAAAATCCAAGCAAAAAGGCAAGACGAAAGAAAAAAAGACTCACTCGAAACGCCCAGATCGTACCCAAAAGGCGATCCGCCAAGGGCCACAATAATGCAGGCGAAATACCCAGTGATCCGGTATTCATAAAGATGCGCCCTTTTCAGATGCCCGGCTTCTACAAATCCTCCACCGGCCGATTAAAACCTAACCGAGCAAAAGAGCCAGATGAGGGTGAAAACTGACGAAGGCGGGAACGGTTGAGGAATTTAAAAAGGAGAGTTCCGTGTTCACGTAAAAAGTCGGAATAAATTTCTCAAATGAATAATGGGAAATTCGATTTTGTGGGGGTTATTTTTTAATTTTTATTTTTTTTGCAGCATTAGCAGCGTAAGGCAAAGGCTGGTTTTGGAGGGAAGAGGAGTAAGAAGCGGTTCTCTTCTCATGAGCAGTAACCGTCATTTGAAATGGACGGTTGCGATTGGAACAATGCCCGCACGTGGAATCTAAAATTCATCGTGGGGAGGAATGAAGACGAGCGTGATAGTGCGCAGGTGAATACGGGCCAGACCCTGGGCTCGGACTTTGGGCTTTTCCTACGGTTCAAATGGTCCAAACGACTCAGGCCCAAATGATTAAATAACTTAATTCTATACTTATGAACTTAATTGATGAGCTTATCTCTTTGGACGAGAAAAAGTCGTGGCAGAGTCTAATCGTTCGGAAGGCAGGGAATTGCGGATTAATTTGATGTTGTAAAACCAGAAATTGCTTTCGTAGAATATGAAAATATTTTTCGTGTAGTCATTTTTGAATATTAACTAATCGTTTTCCTCAAAAGCTTAAGCAGTCGAGAATAGACCTACAAGGCTACAATGTATATAGCATATCTTTTCACACAAATTTCTAAAGTTCACGTATCGGTAGATAAGATTTTAATTTTCATCAATTATTTTTTCTACTTAATGAATCAACCCCCAACCTTTTTCTTACTTATTATTAGTCAATTTATAGATTAATTAAATCTTTTAAGTCTAAACTAATTAAAGTTGTCTAACAAGCTTAATTGCATTAATTGCTTTAATTTTCAGCGCGGAGGACTATCCGGCGGTTGACAAGTCAAACGTTTGAATATCACGCGTTCTTGAAAATAAATAAAAAGAAAATGTCACTAATTTGGTACGTGATTTTCTAAAGAAGGTAGCATGTTTGTTTCACGAGAAAATCTCGGGTTGGCCTAAACCACGTCGTGGGGACAGCCCATTTAATGGACGACGCGTGGCGCCACGTTTCATCGGGCCCCACCACTCTCTCTCTCCTCTCGTGATTTCTCTCCTCCTCTCTCCAGTCTCCACTGCGCTTGCGTTTCATCTTTTATTCTTGTGGGCGCCATGGCCATGGAGCTCGAGCTCGAGTGACCCTGGTCGCGACCTCGAGCTACGGCAACAATTGTCGCGAGCTCGTTGAACGTGTGACCGTGGCTGCTTTGACCTCGAGCTCTAGGCTCAAGCCTCAGCTCCACAGCCATAGCAAATGCGAGACTGCAGGTCGACCTCGACCATGGCTGCTTTGACCTCGAACTTGCGCACAAGGGAATGGCCATGTCTGTGTGCTCGTAACTTGACCTGCCATGGCTACCACAAGCCCTAGGCTCGAGGTCGAGCTTACGGCAGCCGCGAGAGTCCTGGGCTCAAGCTCCGCGGCTGTGGTGGCGCGCGAAAAAGAAAAATAACGGCAAGTAGTCACTGTTGAGAAAAAACGAAGAGAGAGAGAGAGAGACAGAGAGGACGCAGACGAGGTCGAGAGTTGAATTTTCTAGTCATTATATCCAAATATAATTGAGCTTTGCATTCTTAAGAATAGTTATAAAGTTGTTTGGGAGGAATTAGGCAGTTAATGTAAGTAAGAAATTTGTGGTCAATCGCCTAATCATGTCTAGCTAATATATAAGATAAAAGTAAAGATCAAATGATGCTTATTCTTCGATCCTTGTAACTCCCATTTATAATCTCTCTTTTTCTTTTCTTTTTTTGTATTTTTGTCATGCCCATCCAGCTAAAATAGAGACACATCTCATATTCGAAACTAAAAATATGACTAAACCCATTTTATCCCATATTTTCTTTCAAATTTAATTTTGCATTTTTTAACTGTTATTTTCCCTTCCCTCTCTCTCTCTCTCTCTCCTTCACCGTACCTCCCCCAAGTTTTGGTTTTCAAATGAAAAGATGGATAATCTAAGATGAATAATCGGCCATGCACGAAAGAAAGAACAAAGAGAGAACTACCCCCCTGAAAATACCAGCATCAAAAACGCAAATGCAAAATCTTAGCTGCTTAAGCATTGAGTTAGCAACTCCAAGAGCACACATGAGCATAGGAGCAGAACAAATCAACGTCAACAGCAGCACAACAGCAGCACAACGTTGAATTGTTTGTAAAATTTCAAGGGTAGCTTGTTTGTCAAAATTCTACTCCATACTGAAAGCAGAATTAGTCATTATGATAAAGAATTAAAAACAACAATGGTACCCACAAGTAAACATTTTGAGCAAAACATTGACTCTGAGCATAGGACCAGAACACCTTCAAAACATTGAAAAAAAAAAACCAAGCATCAAACTAAACGCGAAAGATGAGAATCAACAGACTTCATGCACATAAGATAACTCTCCAGCATATAAAATATATTGGAAGAATATATAAGCAAATGTATAATTAAACAAGATTGATGGATTATTTATCATCAGACATGGCAGAAGCATACACATTGATGTAGAAGCATCAGATGTAGAAGCAATCAGAATCTAAATGAAGAAGATGAGGACGAGAAGAGAAAGAGCCACCAAAGCAAAGAGAGCAACTGAAACTTTACCACCCAACTGAATGGGAAAGACCTCATACTAAAGGCAGGCAGCCACTATACAAATGTCTAACCTAGCGTAAGTCAAAAAGTTAAGACAACCTAGATAAAGACAAAGAAATAGTGATCAAGATGAAAAAATTAGGAAAAAGTGAGTTTCCGATTCACATGAAAACTGCTGAGTCATGGAAAAGTCATTGAGTTAAGCCCCTTGGTACCCTTCCAATGAATTTTCACTTCAATACTCCAAAGAAAATAAAATTCGGTGAAAGAGTCGATATAATGGGTCCAGACAACAAAACAATTTCAGTGTGCCGCCGTCTTAATTATTGTTTCATGCAAATAAATCTAGTTTTATTAAAGCAACAGATAAGTCAAGTTGTCCCTTAAATATCTTTTTTTTGGTTCATAAAACTTCACTTCAAAGGAAAAGAGATACTTTTATCCGCATTTCTGATTTTCTTTTACAATGTATGCAAGAAAGATTTACAGAAAAAAGCAGCCAATCTGTCTACATGTAGACATCCTTGCTGTCCAACATTTGTTCCTGAAGTTAAGGACTTAAGACCAAGTACCTGAGACTCTGCTATTGACATCTGGCATCTTGGCTCATATGCTAAGTTAATGCAACAAGCTTTACTTCCGACAGAATTATTGCTGTTGACAACCTCTTTTGTTTCATTCTCACATTCATTGTTGGTGATGGAGTTCTGTCCACCCACTGTTTCGCTAGGACTGTTTACGATCAGCGGGTACTCCGCCTCCAAAATGTGTCTGGTTCATTGATAATTACTGCAATTCCTTTGTTGAGGCGCACTTTAGAGATTGGATTTTGGGAAAATCGTGATGCCAGTGACATGAATGCCGAACTGCAAAAGCAAGAAAATGGGAAGAGAGGATCCTTTTCGATAGGATGACCTCTGTAGGTGCAATAATCAAATAATCAGAGTACCTAGATAGAGAGACTGATGTAATTCAAAATACATTAGTGCGATGGAAGCATCGTGCGTTTGGACAGTTCATTTGGTCCAATGAAGAAGCATTCATAATATGCTAATACATTTTGATTTACATCAGTCTATCTGTGCTCCGATTGTTTGATTATTGCACCTAGAGAGGTCATCTGTCTCCACAATAACTCTGTTTGAGTCCCTGTGAGAAAAGAAGATACATTAGGGTCTCTCGAACACGGTTGGACCAACAAACCCAAAGGATCGGTCACTTTTCGCTTAGGTACCTAATAATCTGTGGAAAGTGTTTTGGTTATTGTGGGTGATAGGTGGTCCATGCAACTGCAATGCACCGTCATAGGCCGAAGTAACAACAGAAAGTCCTACTGCAGGACTTTTTGGGGTGCTCTTTGATAGGGAAATTAGCTTAGTCCGTTTCTTTCTCGGTTGTTCTTTGATGTCAAAGTTCAAGGCCTTCCTATAGGACTTTTAAAATTGCTCCAACCTAACATCCACATTGCAAAAAGTGAGTCTTCTAACAAACAAGAAACAAGATGAGAGGAACACTAAAGTAAGTCTTCTAACAAACAAGAAACAAGCTGAGAGGAACACTTTTCAGTATATTTCTATTAAACCCGCAAGCTACCGTCCAAGATAACCCGCAAGCTATTAATCACCGGGACACTCAAAACAAATTTTATCATGGTAAAGATATAAGGAAATGCCTTCAAAGCTGCTTTCTCTAGACACCATGGAGAAGATCACTGACGAGCTCAATCTCTAAGTGTAAAATTGTCAGTTTCATCCTCTCCTCTTTGTGAGCCTAAGATCATATGGGTCAATAAAAAATTCTCATTTCTTAGTTACAGAAAGCCCTTCTCAAGGAAGTGAGCCAACAGCCGCTCATCTGAGCCAGCGGATTAGAATTCTGCTGTGCCTGGTCGAAATGCGTGAGCGGAGCAGGCTAAGTGAAATAAAATAAGATACTGGTGCTACTATAGAATCTTATGAATCACACACGGCACACTTTCTATGTCTCCTCCGTCTACAAGGTGAACAGCTTGTTCTTCCACGACTAACGACTAAGCAGAGAACACGCCAGAAACTCAAAACCCAAATTCAAAATGTTCGACGCCACAAACCCAAAACCCGAATTCAACTAGCCACGAAAGAAAATGGAGTCGAGAACTCACCGAAGCAAAAAGAGAGTCCGGCGTTGGGTGGCTGGCGACGGTGGTGACCGGGGGTCCGACGGCGACGATGGTGACTGGGCTTCGATGGAGATGGTGGTGGCTGGTTCCGACGGCGACGGTCGTGGTTGGTTCCGACGGCGATGGTCGGGTTGGGCGGTCGTGAAGTTGAAAAGGAGCGGTGGAGAAGATGAGGGAGAGAGAAGGCCTTCTTCTGCATATTCCTGCATATAAGTGGAGGTCTTCTCCTTCATAGCTCCAAGCTATTAATTACAGAGAGGTTGGTTCGTCCGGACTTGGACTTTAATGGACTTTTATGGACTTTAAGATTGTTGCAGTGGTGGATAGGATACGCATGTACGAGGACTTTAAGACTGATAAGAGAGAAGAGAGAAGAGGTTGGTTCAGTGTGGGAGAGAGTTGGACGTTGCAGTGGATAGGATACGCATGTACGAGGGATACAAATTTTGTCCTCAACGCAATCATTACGAAGGCTCAGCTTTTTTAATAATTTATATTTTATTTTATTATTGGAAGGTCAAGCCATCCGAGGAATGTGAGGCTCATCCCCAGCCGTCCGATCTCCTTCGCATGCCTCCTCTCCCTGGGATTATGGATTAATAATGGAGCAACTTTTTTAGAAGACTTCCTCCCACAAATTTATTCATTTACCAACGTGGTTTTCATCAAACTTATTCTCCAAGAGCTTTAATAGTCTAATTGTGAATGTGCTCGATTATAGCCAAAAGGCCGAAAGAACGGTCTTTTTTCCAATCAACTAGCGGTGAAAAGAGCGTCAATCCACAGTAATCCAAGTCTAAAGAATATAAATATGTCATGTGTGTTGACAATGATTGGACTATGGCTGGCTAGGCACCCATTAGGAGGTTGCTGGTATTTTAATTTTTGAAAATACCAAACACATATTTGGATTTTTGAAAATATCAAATACTTTGTAGCTTGCCATCAATTATATTTGTGTCTTTTTATTTACGACTTTATTTTATGTTCATTCTCAATTCTTCAATTTTTCACACGCTCAAAACCACCAAACAAACTAGAAGGTCACCCAACTCTAAGCAAGACAAACCATGATGAAATGATTATTCAAGGAGGGGCAATTTGATCTCTTTAAGGTGGGATTTCGCTTAAAAATTGTGTGAAGGGTACTTGCAGAAATAAATATATAGCAGTCATCGTATCATAGCCGAGATTGGTTTTTTTTTTTCCTAAGATATTTTTTGTGTTCAAGGAAATGTAGGAGGGAAAAAAACACTTGGTTGCATTCGGCGCTTGATATTTGACATAAAAATCATTTCGGATTTCCATTTTTCCACCATAACCAAGCAAAGAAATGATAAGTAAATACCCTCATTTTGGACATGAGAATAATCAAGAGAGAATTTTAAAAAAATAAGAACAAAAGAACAAAAGCCCAAAAGAAAAGGAATGACAGTAGAGGGTGTCGCAATCTGCATAATTTGATGAGAGGGGCGGCGATGAGTGATGAGCTCTGCTGAATTCATGGGTCTTACCCATGCTTCCACTAGCACCTCATTTTGGACTTTAGAATTTCGGACACTTGGCGTTTGGACATGAACAAATCACAAAAATCGGTCTCTAATATCTTCGGCAATATTATGAAAATAAACTAGCAATTTGGTATCTGATATGATTTTATGAATTTCTTCTTTTAATTTTAAAAAATCGAATTTTTTTATTTTTCCTTCTCCCTCCTCATTTCTTTCGCCGGCTGGTGATGGCCAGCCAACATGTGAGTCAGCAAAGCTGAAGGCTTAGCTGAAGATATGAAAATGTTTTCCACTTTATTTCTTTGTCACTTTTTGTGAAGGTGTTTTCTCTATCGGTCTTATGCGCCCGCTTGTGTTTCCCCTTTTTTTTTTTAAAAAAATAGTTTTATTTAGTTTGTTTTTACTAAAATAAAGAAAAAATAAAGAAAAAAAATTAAAAGACAAAATTATCCTTCCGTGAGTTGAGGCCCTTATTTGAGATTGATATGTTCACTTCCTACCCTTCATATGTTCACTTCCCACCCTTATTTGAAATAATCAGTCTTTGTTTGAAGCAATGTCTATTTGTGCCTTCATTTTTGGGCCTTATTTAGAACAAAATTGCCATGCAGTTTAAAATGATGCCCACTCCTTCTTTTTTCTATATTTCCTTTTCTATTTAGAATAGTTACCATGATTAAGTATTTCACACATTTTTTTAGCATATTAAAGAAAAGTGCATTCTCAAATATTCCCTATAATGTTTTACATATTTCGTGTAAAATTATCGTACTAATAGTAATGAAAAAAGACATTTTTGATATAGTATAAAGCTGAAATTTTTTTTCTTCAATATTACAACAATTTGTCTATTTTTTTCTTTTATCTCAAAATTTTCGATCTTACAATAATTTATCTTTTTTTTTTTTTTTTTATCTCAAAAGCTCCAAGAAGCTGAGCGAGATAATTTTACACGCATTATAGGCAACATTATATGTAAAGAGGAGGTCTTGTCCTTCATAGCTTGCAATGCAATTAATTGCAAGCTATTAATTGCAAGCTAGAAGAGTGTGTAGCGTAGTGGAGAAGAGAGTGTAGCAGAGAGAAGAGAGAAGAGGTTGGTTCGTCCTGCAGTGGTAGTGACTTGGACTTTAAGACTGTTGTTGCAGTGGATTAGGATACTCGTACGAGGGATGCAAATTTTGTCCTCAGCAAACGCAATCATTACAAAGCCTCAGCTTTTTTTAATAATTTATATTTTATTTTATTATTTGGTCAAGCCATCCGGGGAATGCGAGGCTCATCCCCAGCCGTCCGATCTCCTTCGCAAGCCTTCTCCCGCTGGGATTATGGATTAATAATGGAGGAACTTTTTTGACTTATCTGCTTTGCACCCAAAAAGACCAGCCAAAAGCGATCTCCCTTCCGCCTCTCACCTCGAAACCACCGCATGGTGATCGTTTTCTAAATCCCAGAAACCATTTCTCAACCCTTAGCCAATCTTAGCCAATCCCTAAGCGTGCGCATGAACTCGCCCGGAAAGATAGCCCGCAGACGCGCGACAAGAAACCTCCGGTGTCGAGAAAACTCCACTCCGTATGGACCACTATATTATTCGAATTGGTATTCACGCGGTGGAGGAAGGAGAAAAACAAGTTCAAGTTATTTAGAAAGGTAATAGCAGAGAAAGACCTTTCCCATAAACAAAAGTCGATGACCAAACAAAAAAATAGCACAAAACACACAATATTTGTATTTGTGTGCATATGTTTCCGATTTAAAAAAAGTAAAATGTCAGCTAAAGAGTACCCAACCCAATTTGCCAACAATTACTTGTCGCGTGAATTCAGATTTTGGTAATTTGTAGAAGGTACATACAAGTTCAAACAAATCAATTGGCATATAATCCATTTTCATGATGATGGGTACTTAATGATATTAAAATAAATGTATTAATGAGTACTCAATGATAATAAACCACCCTGCTCAAAACTACCTATTCATTATTTTCATTATTTTTTTGACTTCTCTTACATCACAACAAGAAGTTATTTTTCTGCATGACTAACATCCCGGTGGATGACGAAAGGGCAAGTAATGGGAAATGAAAAAAATAAAAAGAAAAAACCTATTAAAAATGTTCTCCCCATGGATTGGAAAGAAAAATTCTAGAACTATTCATGTTGGCGATTCAATTGATCCAATCCATACAACAAAAGAATTTCCTAATCCTATTTGCATTAGGATTTTTTTTTTTTTTTTGTATTTTTCTTGAAAAGTGCTCATCTATGGCACATTCATACATCATACAAATA
The DNA here is from genome assembly GCA_014182515.1 of Eucalyptus microcorys. Lineage (NCBI taxonomy): Eukaryota > Viridiplantae > Streptophyta > Magnoliopsida > Myrtales > Myrtaceae > Eucalyptus > Eucalyptus microcorys. The sequence continues at coordinate 1,810,787 of CM024563.1, forward strand.
TAAAGTAAAGGGGAATTCCTATTATAAAGAAAAGAAAACTCTCTCTAATGATTAGAGCACATGGTGGATCCTGAATTTCATAAAGAGAAAAAGTTAAATGGATAGCACAATTATTGCTACTTAATTACAAAGAAAAATCCTCTCTCGAAGGATCTCATCAAATATTTATTTACCAATTAAAAGGAATTTTGGGAGAGAAACACTTCTTAGTTTAGTCTAGAATTGGATTAAATTGAATTCACAAGAAATTTCATCAAAAAGTTTCATAAAATCAAAAAGTTTAATAAAATAGAGTGCCTACGGTGCAATATTAGGAAGAATTAGAAAGTATATTCTCATTCCATATATCCAACTCCATATATCCACTGTTACTGAGATCAAATCCGTCCAACTCCAACAACATCATTAATATAGTGGTCCATACTATCAATGACTTTAGTAGATTTTGGTCAATTGAAAATTTAGTATTCATTTGAGGTAACAAAACAAAATCAAGAATTCAGAAAGAATGAACCGGCCTCACCCGCATACCCCTATTCACTCACCTCCTACTATTTACTAAGATTGATTAGTGATTAATGATAATCCAAATAAGGCATGGATTGGGAATGGGCTTGCACTCATGTAATAATACCAAAAATAATTTTCTAAAGACCAAAAGATTAGAAAAAGTTAAACTCTTAAACTAGAATCCAAATGATGCATGAGCATATTAGATTAGGTGAAAATAATTTCATGAAATAATTTGCTTTATAAAGACCAAAAAAAAAAAAAAAGAAAAGATAGAAAGTCAAATTGTTTAGACTTCTCCTCTGACGCCGAATACGAACTTTTTCTTTCGCATCCACGAGTCTCGACAGAGCCAAAGCCGACCATACTCCCCATACTCCCCGGACGTCCGAGTACACTAGCTATGGTTTTCGAAAGAATTCTAACCAAGTCATCCATCACTACAAGCCCTTCCCCATACCGTTGAATATATATATATATTTTGGCCTAGTTGGAGTGTAATTACTCCTTTCCTCTTATGTTTTACGAACTGATTTCAATTTTTATCAAAGCCCATCAAATATTGATCAAAAAACTTAATATCACATAAAATTACTTTTCGTTCCTATATTTCCTATATTTTATAATCAAGCGGAACTACTATATTTTATAATCAAAATAAAGGGGCTTTCAGAACTTTTAAGTCCAAAAGCTAATGCTAGGTGTAAAAATATTGATCGAAAAAACTTAATATCACATTACATAGTTTTAGGTCATTCCTTAATAATACGTGTGTATCATTATAAAAATTGCAAAATAGTAGGTGTGATTGTGATTTGATTGTGATTGATCAAACAAAAGTACTAGAATCATAAAAAAAGGAAAAAAAAATTAATTGCGATTATGCTAGGTCCTAAGATTATAAATGCTCAATTGCAATTTTCTTTTTAAAATTCAAAACTCAAGTTGGAATATTTACATGCATTATTACTATATGTGCAGTGTGTCATATTGCCCATGTCATATATACACACAAAAAAAAATAATTCTTGCGCGAGCAATTTTCTGCCCCTCTTATGTAGTTAAAGAGCATAATAGACTAGGGTTTCTTTTTCCCATATGAAGGACCACACATAATAGGTTTTAATTTTGGGCTACACCATCAACATATGGAAATCATGAGTATAAGTTACCACCATAGTACAACTTACATATTTTTGTGTCAAAATTTTAAAATGTCCCCCAAAAAAATGAAACTTATGGATTAAAACATATTGAAAAAATTGAGTTGCAATAACTAGCATTCAAATTTGGCGGGTACATTTAGTAGAAATCTAAATCCCTACTTACCATTTCTTTATTATGGGGCTTTTTGTTAAGTGTCTTGGTAAGTACATTTGAAGTATTTTAGCGGATATTATTGACATCTCAAATCATTCCTATTCCTCGTGAGCTCATTTGGGTAAAGCCAAGATGCCTATTTTAACCTTGGAATGATGTGATCTTTAGAATTATTATTGAAATTCTAAATTTGATAGAGCCAAATCTATCCAACTTGTACCAATATTTATGATAAGTATCATTTCATGCGAATAGTTTTTTCTTTTTCAACTTGACTAGTAATTGTGAAGATTGTCACATACATTACATAAAAAAGAGCGAGCGAAAAAGAAATGGAAAGATTTTAAAAACTTGAGAAGTTTCAATTATGAAGATAGGTCACATATGCTGCTACATACTACATACGAGCCATATTTCCTTTCAAAGGTGGTATCCATAAATCTTCCTTTCGAATTGTTATGACTTATTAAAAAAGATATTAAACCAATTTTTCCTACACAATTGCATCCTTTGAGTTTTCTCCCAGTATCTACTCTATTTTTTTTTTTTATTTTCTTTTTTTTTTTTCCTGTTGATGGGTGAAAATATATAAATCTATTTTTTTTTTATCTTATTAAGAACTTTGAGTTTGCTTGTTTACCAATTGTTGTAACCCTTGAATTTTCTTTATGAATAGTCATAACCTTTTAACTCTTCTTTAATCCATAAAAGTCATATTTTTCCCTGGAGGCATTTTTCACATGCACGAGTGACAACAATTTTACGTTATGATATATATATATATATGTATAAAGTTGGGGCATCACGTTGGATTTATGATATTGTAGGAAAGAAATGATGGTATGAGAGGGTTAGGGCCGTCTACAAAATGATATATTTGATTAGAAGTCAGTGTGGGCCTGCATTTTTATTTTTTGTTTTTATTATTTTTGGAATTCCCAACATTTCCAATTTAACTTTTAAACAAAACTGGCATGCATTTAATAATAAAACATAGGAATGTGCTGTTACCATGGGTCTTTGTTAAGCACTTTCAAGATTTACTCTTTTTCAGGGCGCACCGCAAATTAAAAATGACATAAGATTTGTGAGGATGTCTCATAGATTGTCAGATCAAACACGTGTGAACTCTTAATGTATAAATTTAATATATCTATATATATGTGGGTAGTTTCGACGCTATAATAAACAATCGGTCTTTAACGAGATAAAAGCAAGACGCTTAATATCGAATGCCAATTACAGCTGAATAATTTAGATTAAATCATGTGCTCCTACAATATGTGTTTGTGCACGGCTGGAGAAAAACAGTACTCAGTACTCAGAAACGTCCAAATTCTTTTCACGCGGACGTTCAATAAATGCATTTTAAGTCATTCGTTAATTAGAATCTTACTTAAAATTATTAAATAGAAGAAAGTGGGGGGAAGCGTCCGAATTCTTTACACTTCTAGAGGGATGATTTTATACAATAGAGAGAAGAGATTGTCTCATAGATTACGTCGAGCCCCCTAAATATTCTAATTTGGTTTCAACTCGTATTGAATGGGATTTAGGAGTTGGGAGATAACAGAGGATGATAAGGAAATATGCATATGAAGAATGCGTGGTTAGCTAAACCCACCTCAAGCTCCAAAGAAAGATAGAATTTAAATTCTGATGTACGGTTTTGCACTAGTGAATTGAAAAACAGGCTTATTGCTAATAAGGAAACTGGCTGCCTCTTATAAATTTAAAAAATTAATCACTTTTAAGACATCGTAATCAAGTGATATGATCTAGATTTGCAATGACAGGAGTTTGGCGAGGGTTGCCCTCGCCGACATTGGGCGAGGGTCACCCTTGCCTGGGCTGGCTAGGGCCGCCCTCGCCGAATGCTATGCAATTAATTAATATTTTTGCTTAGGAGTTAAGAATTAATTTCTAATTTTTTAATGCGATAAATAACTAATTGAGTTGTTAAAATTTAGGTGTCAATAAGAATTATATGATCTCATCTAATTTTATCATATGTCTCCCAAATGACTTTGAACCAACTTGAAACGAGTTTTAAAAAAGCCATTTTAGTTTCGTTGTGTACTGCATGGTCATTTCAAAGTTGTTTCTACCGAATAAGCTTGGTTTAGTCAAGTGTGTAAGTTAAGGTAGTTTTGTGATATTTATCGGAAAGAGAAAGTCACATTCAGAATATATTCAAAAATCATTTTTTTAACTCATTTATTTATTTTTATAATAAAAATAACTTTACGGCTCAAAAGTTACTCTCCTCGAAAACCTCTCAAAATTATTCTCCAATATTTTCTCCCCCTTTCGGTTTCTTCCCTACTCTCTCTCTCCCCTCCCCCCACGACACCACGTTCTCCCCCGACGTGAGAGCGTGCGAAGATATCTGAGCAGATCAATGAAACTCGAACATCTTTGAAGCCTCAGCCGTCGGCCCTCCACCGCAGCGTCGCAATCGCGGCCCTCTGGATCGCCTGCTCTTCCTTTGGCCCTCCCTCGCCGTCGCAGCGTCCTCCTGCTAGCTATGTATGATGACGTCTTTAAGGCAATATTTGATTATATTGATCATGTCTGCTCATTGGCTCGTCCTAGAAAGCTTCTTTACCTGGCAATTGGTAAGCTTCGGTATTTTATTATTCTCCATATCAACCATGCAGATTAATCTAACTGAAAAATATGCAGATGGAGTTGCACCAAGAGCTAAAATGAACCAACAGCGTTCTCGGCGTTTTAGGGCTGCAAAAGATGCGGCTGATGCGGTAAGATTTCTCAAGTTGCCATTATAATCATCATGATCACATTATTTTGAAGATTTTTATCTCTACTTCAATCATGCAGGAAGCTGAAGAGGAACGGTTGAGGAAAGAATTTGAGGCTGAGGGACAAATTCTTGCTCCCAAGGAAAAGCCAGAAACTTGCGACTCAAATGTCATTACTCCCGGCACACAATTCATGGCTGTTCTTTCTGTCGCACTTCAATATTATATACAAGTGAGATTAACTCGTTATCCTGGCTGGCAGCAGACAAAGGTTTGTTGACATCTTATTTAGCATTTGCTTTTGTTGGTGTTTTTGCGGAAGCGTGAGTGTTTGTGCAAGTGTGTATGTAAATAAAAATGGACTACAATGGCAAGGGAGTATAGGTAAAAAGAGGAACTTTTATTATGGAAGTTGATATTACAAGAGAAGGGAGTATTTTCTAGTTTTTCGGCTACCAGGAACAGTGGACATCCAACTCCTATTTATAGGCGTGAGCACCGCCTTTCCTTCACCGACATTGAGTACAAAAAGTAATATAATATTACAAACTTGCTGCTTGTGCGACTTCTACGGATCTTCTGGGGACTTCTTCATTTTTCTACATTTTTCTATTCCCAGCAGCTATTGTTGACTTTTCTTTGCTTTATGCTGTCCACGTGTTCTGCTGCCCACATACCAGAAAATTCTTCAGCGTTTGAGAGTCTTCGAGGCTTGCTTTTTGCGGGTTTGTTTCCGCCAACTTTTTCTATCTTGTGTAGTCTAGAATTTTCCAAAAATGGATCAATTTTTAACAGCTTTCTTAGTGCCTTTCACATTGGATAATTCCTGGCCCATGGAGTAATTCATCCCTATTGGGGTAAAACTCTGTTTTCAGGATTCTCTCTCTCTCTAAATTTATTTATGCGGCTGCATTGGATGATTCTTGAAGGTTATTCTTTCTGATGCAAATGTTCCTGGGGAAGGAGGGCACAAGATTTTGTCATATATACGATTGCAAAGGAATCTTCGTGGTTTTGATCCGAACACTCGGCACTGTCTTTATGGCCTGGTAAATTTGTTTTGCACTCTGCCTCTGTACTAATAGCTTTCCCTCTTCTCGGCTGGTTACCTTTAGATTCCGCTGAGTTATTATCTAATTTGGTTCACTATAATCAGGATGCTGACCTGATTATGCTTTCGTTAGCGAGACATGAGATTCACTTTTCAGTTCTCAGAGAGGTAAATAGATTATCCAATTTTCCATTTTGGGTTGTGGGATGCAGCAGGATCTCATTTTCAGGTGTCCTTTTTTTTTTTTTTTTTTTTCTTCTTTCTCTCTCTCCAAAAAATCTGCAGGTGGTCACTTTTCCAGGACAACAGGAAAAATGTTTTCAGTGCGGCCAAGTTGGTCACCTGGCTGCTGAATGTCGTGGCAAGACTGCTGATGATATGTTAAACGATATACCTATCCACAAGAAGAAATATCAGGTTTGTTGAACTCTGATATCATGTTCAGTCTCTTATTCGCTGCTTTTCTTTTGTATGACTGTTTGTAATGTGGCAGTTCCTCAACATTTGGGTACTCCAGGAGTACTTGCAGCATGATCTGGACATACCAAATCCTCCGTTCGAGATTGATTTTGAAAGGATAGTGGATGATTTTGTATTTTTATGTTTCTTCGTTGGCAATGACTTCCTTCCACATATGCCTACATTGGAGATTAGGGAGGTATGTCACATCTAGGTCCTTTGATCAGATCACTATTATGCGTGGCAGCAATCGCGAACTAAGATGTTCACAACTTTTCGCCTAACAGAGACACGATTTCATGCTAACCTGGTGGTTTTGCTTGAGTTTATTCTGTGTGCTCACTAATTATGCGGACTTAGAATGCTAATTGTGCATCTTTCTGTTCTTCAGGGTGCTATCAATTTACTAGTGATGGTTTATAGGAGGGAGTTCACTGCCATGGGAGGTTACCTTACTGAAGCAGGCGAGTTAGTTTCATTATGCATCCTTTGATATGCAGTTTCCAGTTGGGTAATGTTGTGGTTGGATGATGAATTCGTGGGTTGGTTGCTCTAATACTAGTTGTTCAGGTTACATGTTCTTGTTTGTTGAAGAGTTTATTTCTTCTTTAGGATGTGGTTTCCACAAGGCTTTTCTAGTTATTTTTAGCTGCCATAACTATTTGCTGTCAGTATGTTTTTGGAAAGATATTTTCTATTTTGCGGTTTTTCTTATATTTTTGTTTTAACTCTTGCGAATTTGATTTTATTTAGTGAACACCTCAAATCAGTTGGTATATGCAGAGTCTATTTTTTCATATATATATATATACTTTTTTTTTTTAAGGTCTTGGTAGAAAATCCAACAAATCCTAGTTTGTGATGGTTGTGTGAATCCATTAGTCTATTCGTTTCTTGTAAAATTTAATGTATTGACAGTCTTTGATGAGGAGTTTTAATTTCTTTCTCGTGTCCAGGTCATGTTAGACAGAGTAGAACATTTTATCCAGTCTGTTGCTGTCTACGAAGATCAAATTTTTCAGAAGCAGGCTCGCATACAGCAGGTAACTTTGGTCATTTATGAATGCTATAAAGTCAATCTGTTTGTAAGGCAGCATGTGACGGAGAATTCGAAGAATGATCCAAATTCTTTCAGTTTCTTTTGGTGTTATTCGTGGAACAAATGGAGTGGAAATAGATTTTTTTTTTTTTTTTTTTAATTCTATTGAAAATAGTCGTTCAGGACTCATAATCAATTAAAGCACGTGACACTTTTAGTATGGACTAGTGAGTACAATACATATGCTAGCATTCAGTCCTATTTAACTTTGTGCTCGACATTTTCTCTAGGCACTGGAGAATAATGAAGAAATGAGATCTAGATCAAGAAGAGAGTCATCAGAAGAATTACAAAGTCCAGCTGTTGACAAGGTATGCAAAGAGTTGATTTTCTCCTTTACCTGTGTGGTCATTGAATATCTTCTGTTTTGCACTTTCAGTTGATCAAAGGCAATTGAAATGGGGCAAGTCATAATTTCTGTAATCAATAAAGATGATGCAGTTTTGTTTGGGCGGGGACTATCATTAAGTTTTATTTAGTTCTCTGATTGTAGGCTGGGATTTAATGAAGAGATCAGGTGCACTGAAAAGATGTGCACTTAACAAGTTGAATGAATCAATCTTTAAGTGGCTCCTTTTATATCTTCCTAGCTTTGGTTACTCCAACCTCTCTGTTCAATAGATTTTAGCATTATTTAACTCTTGCGCTGTCTAACCGAAAGCATAGTCTTATATGATGAGTGATGTCTTATGGACTCCAGTGTGTACCATACATGAGCTTAAATGGTGTTGACGCTACTCTTTTTTGGGGGCCAGAGTATTTCTGCTATGTTCATTTTTTCTTGTGTGTCTTTGTTTTTTTTTTTTTTTTTTTTTTTTTTGGGGGTGTGGCGGCGGTGTTGAGCAGATGGGAGAAGCTAAGTTTCACACGGTGTACCATTGAACTGTGATTCTTTTTTCGGTATGCTCTCAAGCGAACATTTTATGAGTGAAGATACCATTTTTTAAGCGTTCTGAAGAGAATGATCTACCTTTTACATATTTTGAGTAGTCAGTTAAATTGAAAAGTTTGACTTTTTGATGTGTTATTTTTGTGGATGAATTATATCTATTGTCAGTCCCATTATCAATATCTCAAAGGAAACATGAGAAGCTTTACGAGCTAAATAATCAATTCTTGAGTTTGATACACTATGGTTTGAAATCAGGTTAGATTAGGGGAGCCTGGATACAAGGAAAGGTATTATGCAGAGAAATTTCATGTGTCAACTCCGGAGGAGATAGAGAGAGTTAAGAAGGAAATGGTAATTTTTTTCTTGTATCTTGAAGCATTCAGTTTACTTACTTTAATATCAGTATTATCAGTATTATTTCTCATAATTATTTTGCTTTTATTTCGTCTCGTTTGTCTTGGTAACTTAGTATATATTTGTTTTACAGTGTTCTGTGCTTACTCTCCTTGATTTTAATTATTGTGATTGTTTGTGGCATTGATTTAGTTTGTTTGGATGGTAAAGCAGTCTTCAGACTCTGAATCTCTTAATAGCATTTCCTTTACATTTAGATGTCTACTTTTATTGCAAATCTGTGTGGATGTGGAAGTTATGTAGCTTTGAGGAGCTGTAACTGTGTTCTTTTAAATAGGAAAGACATATCGATAATTCCTTTTTCTGATATGAATCAAGAGGGAAGTTCTTTTTACATTAATTTTCATAGGAAGTGTTCCTTTTATGGAGATTGATTTATTTAGGAGTATACCTGATAGTTTTCACAGCCAATGTTTTGCTTGGTGATTTCTATGGAAGAAGGATCTGAATAGCATTTAGTCAAGTGCATTTGGACTTCGGATGAGGCTAATTTATTCTTCTGCTTATCTTAGACAATTTTAAGTATGACAGTTAGATATTCTGGAAGAAATGTTGCTATTGGGGCATTAGCTTTTCTTTTTATTGTTGGGTAAAAGGGTATTGGTCAACTAAGCTGGAATGTTCTGATGCCAGGAACTAAGCTGGAACATTCTGGCTCCATCATTTGTTCAAAATGGTTTTTGGTGAACTAAGCTGGTACCATCTGAATCCTACTAGAGCAAATAGATGTTTTGACGTATCTCAAGTAGATGCTTATGTGGTTGCATTTGGTCTTTGCATGGTTCAAATCCATATGCCACTAGGTGCCAAATTTGAGTGTGATAGAAAAGAGTGACAGCTTCCTTGTGACTTGATATTTTTGTGGGTACGATACTTGGTAGGATTTTTCATGTTGACAGTGCCTATCTTTCGCATTGTAAATATATTTCATGGACTTATTAATTGGATGAGTTCTCGTTGTCAGAAGCTTCAGTTTCACTGCAGTTCCTCATTCCAGATTGTGTGGCTTCTTCAATACATTTGCCCTTGGAAAAATGTTAATTTCTCCTGTTTGTGAAGTCCTAGATTGCTATTATCTTCCTACCTCTTTAGCATCGTAAAGATATATCATGGACTTATCAATTGGATGACTTCCTCATTGTCAGATGCTTCAGTTTCGGCCGCAGTTCCTTCTTATAGATTGTGTGGTCTTGTCAGTACATTTGCCCTTGGATAACTGTTAATTTCTTTTGTTTGTGAAGTTCTCAATTGCTAGTATTTTCCTACCTGTTTGATTATTACAATTGCAGTTTTGTATTGAGGTTAATGGTTGATGGCATTTCTGCTTTGCAGGTTTTGAAATACGTCGAAGGTTTATGTTGGGTCTGTTGGTATTATTACTAAGGTGTTCGATCCTGGCAATGGTGAGTTTTACCATTAAGGTCTGCAAGAAACAATACTGATCCATCTTTACATGCCTTTTAATAGCAATTATCTGATTACATTGCCTAGAATGTGCTTATAAACTGTGCATATTGGACGGTACTTTGAAGACCTCCTGCTAGGATATTGAGCAAAAATCTTATTATTTTGTTTAGTCAGATGAATCCTGCATGCCTCATTTTTTGGGTAGCTTTACTCGAAATGTATTGAATTACCACACTATGATTTCCCTACTGTCAGTGCTACTGTTAAGTTGCAATTTGGTTTTCATGCTACACTAGTTTTTGTTAGCCTATTTTTTATATTTGAATTATTGAAAGTTGTATACATGCTTGTTCAGGTACTATTCATTCCATTATGCTCCATTTGCTTCTGATATAAAGGATTTAGCTGGTCTGGAGGTCACATTCTTCTTGGGAGAGCCTTTCAAACCATTTGATCAGCTCATGGGAACCTTACCATTTGCAAGGTTTCTTTTTGTTTTCTTCTGCTTTTGAAAATACTGGGGACCATTATATTAGTCCTTTTTGTACTTCAAATTTTCTTTTTAGACTGCTCATATCTGGTGTTACAATGCAAGTGCTATGCCAGAACAGTACAGAAAATTGATGACGAGGGAGCAGTACTTGCACGACTTGCCATTTGAGCTGGGTGTCGGCTTCCCAATTCCACCATTTCGGTTGGGAGGAATGGAAAACTTTCCTCCCATCATCGGCCTCTTCCCAAATTAGTTGCTATCTCTATTGGGCACAAACCGCGACCCAAATGCGGCGGCCCGTTCGTTTAGATTCCTCTTTATCAGCTGGGCCCTCTCGCACAACTCATCATAGTCTTTGAGATTCGACGGTACTAGCGGGTCCTTGATCTCTAATCTCAAACCATCTCTGAATCTCCTCGCCTTGTCCATCGGGTCCTCAATCAACCAAGGTGCATACTAACCACTGGAGTTTGTCCCAGTGGCCACCCTTCCAACATGGAAGGGGGAGGTGGGGGGTTCGAATCCCCACCTTCTTAGGGAGGGTTGGGGTGGGGACGATTTAGTTTCAAGAGTGGGTTTCAACTCCCACGCCCTGCAAGAGGCATGGCAAAAAGTCTGAGAATAAGAGTTAGAGTATGAATAGAGTAGAATCGACCAAAAAAAAAAAAAAAAAAACCTTGGTGCATACTTGGACAACTTAGCAAACTTTGCTTTGTATTGGTCCACGAACATCTGACTTTGATGGAGACGTTGGAACTTGGCCATTTTCTGCTCTTGCGCACAATCTAAAAAGTACTTTTCGTAGAAGGCCTCAATGAAGGCATCCCACTCCGGGACCATTTCTTCGGGAAATACTCTCCCTTTGGTGGCTTCCCACCAAGTACTCGTGTTACCTTGCAATTGGTAGACAATTGGTAGACAGTTATGACTACCTTGTCTTCTTTAGAGCACCTCAGGAGTGCGAAGACTTTCTCTAGTTCTCGGATCCAAAAGGTTGCAGCTTTCGGATTGCCAGCTCTAGTGAACCTTGGTGGTTTTAGTTTCAAGAACTGCTCCACCAGCTTATGCATAAGCTGTTCACCATTCCCATTTTCTGGTGGGACTTCAACAGGTGCGGTGGTGACAGTAGCAACGGCATTCATAGCAGCAATGGTGGTGGCGATAGCAACAGCTTGGTTCTAAGCTTGCTGACCGATCATATTCCCCAAAGTTTCTAACGCCTGCACGATCCCATCCAACCTAGAATTGCACGATCCCATCCAACCTAAAATCACCCGGTGCTCATCTGCCAGCACCAGCCTGAGGCGGTACTTTTCCCCCGGTACTAGCCAGAGTTGACGCTCTACCTCTAGTACTTGCTTGTCTCGGTGCCCTCCCTCTAGCACTTGTCACAGTCATTTGCTCAAGATCGCTCATCTCGCAGGGTCTTTGCAGAAATTTACTTTCCAATTCTAATACGGAATTAGAAATTTGAGCGACCCATACAAAACAATTAATCAATCACAAGCATAAGCGTAAAGAAAATGTTTTTCCTATTAACTTTTCTATGACCCATCATATCTTATCACTCTAGACCTTAACCATATTCTGATACCACTTCGAGCGGGGATGTCACGCCCGAACCCCGAGTACGCGCATATTCCTCGGCAGTTAATTAGAAATGCGACGTCCTAGGAAGCGTTGCCGATCCATTCTTTTAATCTTTCGATTAAACGCATGCAGAAGCGAATTAAATACACACTTGGTCAATCATCAGAAATAGGGATAGTAAAAACACGCAACAATTTTTCACAAATTACGATTTTTTTTATTAACAGATTAACCCGAGGAGTATGATATGTACAAACTTACTACAAAAGCGACTCCTACACGACCTACTAACAAAAAAGGTCAAGGTTGGGGTTAACTTCCACTTTCACAACCTATACAAGCTCCTACAATATCCACTCTAATACCCAGGCGCAAAATCGTGCACGGTGTCAGGCGGTTCCGACTCCCCAAGCCCCTCCGGCTCGGAATCCGGATTCACAATGACACTGTGTCGATGTTCATGGGTCGCCTCCTAGCCCATCCATGTATCTGATGGGCAACCTATCCCCATCAAAACCTTGTAGGGGACCAATCCTATCGCCATTTTCCATTCTACTAGCCACCACATTTGCTCAATTGTCTGCGCATCCCCCAGGGGGAACTTTTTTCGAGGCCTCCAATTATACAGGACAAGCCACTTTCTCCCATAAGCATTATTCGGAGTTCGAATTCTTCAATGGTTGTATCAATGATGGCTATTGTGTTAAGTCTAATTGGGATCTTATCCAAAAGTCGTGCATGGACAAAGTTTACTCTGTTTGTGATGTGGGTGGCCTTGATATTATCCATGGTCACATTTTCGATGCCTATGGTCCTACTAAGCAAGGAAGGAGAAACAGATGATGGAAAGATCGTGTTTACTCATGTAAAAGAGGGAGTTGCAGTCGTTGCATGGTCGGAACTGATGGGAGTTATTTTATTGGGTCAGATTTTCAGGTTCTTTGCGTGAAAGATTCGTATCTTTTTTCTTTTTTTTAGGGGGTATGAGTTTTTGTGGAAGCCTGTGGATATTTTTGCATTTAGTTTTTTTTTTTCCATTAATAAAGATGTTAGATGTTTGACTCGACACGTAAAACTACCTTGTTCGTGTAGACTTTTATTATGATTAAATTGTCCGCGTACCAACAAAAAAAGAAAAAAAGAAAAAAAAAAAGAAAATTGGCCACACGCGGGGGCAATTGCGGCCAATTTTCTTCTTTTTTTTTTGTCGGTACGCGGGTAGTTTAATCATAATAAAAGTCTACACAAACAAGGCGGTTTTACTTGAAGGTGTCGAGTCGAACATCTGACATCTTTATTAATGAAAAAAAGATTAAATGCAAAAATATCCACAAGCTTCCACAGAAATTCAGACCTCCCTAAAAAAAAGAAAAAAAAACATACGAATCTTTCACCCAAAAAACTTGAAAATCTGACCCAATGAAATGACCCCCATCAGTACCGACCATGCAACGACTGCAACTCCCTCTTTTACATGAGTAAACGCAATCTTTCTGTCCTATGTTTCTCCTTCATTGCTCAGCAGGACCATAGGCATCGAAAATGTGACCATGGATAATATTAAGGCCACCCACATCACAAATAGAGTAAACCTTGTCCATGCATGATTTTTGGATGAGATGCCAATTAGACTGAACACAATAACCATATTGATAGGAGATGACACCCAGTGTTATAGCCATTGAAGAATTCGAACTCCGAATGTGCTTATGGGAGAAAATGGCTTGTCCTGTATTGATTGGAGGCCTCGGAAAAAGTCCCCCTGGGGGATGCGCAGACAATTGAGCAAATGTGGTTACCATTAGAGAGGCAAACATCGATAGGATTGGTCCCCTGCAAGGTTTTGATGGGTTGCCCATCAGATACGTGGATGGGCCAGGAGGCAACCCCATGGACATCGACACTCCTGACGGTGTCATTGTGAATTCAGAATCTCAATATCACATCTACTAATTCGTATGGAAATAATCAATTTTCATTCTCTGATTTTTATACGATTAACTTGATCACAAGACCTTAATTTGGATCATCCAAATGGGGAGATTATTTGATATCTTTAAAATAATTTACATAGATGTGCACATTCCGCAGCTAGCTTTTTAGAGATTAAAAACACGAATAAAGAAAAACAGTGTAGTGCATGTGCATTCCATCATCGATTGTCATATGTTTAAAGGTCAAAAGAAAACCAAGTAAGCATTGGTATGTAGCTCAAATGGGACTTGATAAATCATAACTAGTTGGTAACTTAATGGAAGAGAACTAGTAAGTCACACAAATAAAAATTCATAAATTGGAATTGAAGACATCTATAATAGAAACAAATAAAAGTTGTTGAATGATAATTTAGAAAAAAATTAAATGAACATAAGTTGGTCTGCACAGTTCAGTTCTAAAACCCATTTGCCGGTACAAATCTAAATTTATTTAAGCTATATTGATATGACAACTTCATAAGGTTATCAATCTATCGGAATGATGGGTTGTGAAATTTTGACAACAGCAAGAGTGAGAGAAGGTGTAATCTTTTGATATGTTGTGATGTACAAATCAGATGCTTATCGGCAAAAAAACCAAGTAGAGGTCACATATTTGTGACCGATTTAAAATATTTAATCTGCTAGCTTTTTACCACAAAAATGAAAGAATGAAGCTTATGTTCATTTAATTTTTTTTAAACGAAAATTTTAAACAAATTGATAAGTTGAATATAGTGATTAAACAAAGTACTTTCAAAGAATGGGAAAAAGCTAATTAAATACATTCATTTTAATGATGTTTGTACCATTTATCAATTTGATACACCATAAATTCAATCATTCAATCATGAATGCTCTAACTAGATAATTTAATTAAATGTAATCACAACTAATATTCGACACTCCAAATCTCCTGATTAACTAATTATTGGTCACATTAATGATCCAAGTATGACTCAAAAATTCAATCATTCAATCATGAATGCATTAAATTTGTAATTGTTACAGAGTATTATTCCAGACATTTATTTGTAACTATTACAAGTCTTTATTATGGGTATTAACTTTGTAACCGTTACAAATATTTAATTTGACCATTAATTCTAAAATTGTTTTAGAGCATTAATTAGTTATTTAAATCTGAAACCGTTTCAGATAATTAAATTGCCCATTTATTTTGAAACCATTTCAAATCCTTAATGTGACCATTAAGTTCTGAAACCGTTTTAGAACTTAATGTGACCGTTACATCTTAAAAATGTTTTAGGTTTTTAATTTGGCCATTAAATCTAAAACTGTTTCAAATTAGTTTTTTTTTTTTTTTAATTGAGGACTCCACCACGGGCCTCCCGTGCCCGAAAGGCTCCTGAGGGCCGAGCCCCTATACCTTGAGGGAGACTAGCCCCCTATACCTTGAGGGAGACTAGCCCAGCAACCCATCGCCAGGGCTCTCCACTTAAATTGCTAGCAACTGCAGGTTTCAATCTCTCGACCTCGGCGATGAATGATGGATTCTCAACCAACGCAGCTACTCACGGATGGGTAAATTAGTTTGTTTACTATACATTTAAAATTCATTTCTTTTCATAAATTTACATCAACTAATATTGTGTATATTGAACCAATACGCTAAATTTGTAGAGAATAATGCTATGTTAAATGGCATATAGTAATTATTGTAACTTAAATATTAACGTTTTATTATGAAATGGCATATAATGGATATCATTATGGTGCTTGGAATATATCTAATCATTCAGTAAGTGCCATTAGAGGATAGTAAACGTTACTATTTATAGATTGATAACCTTATGAAGTTGTCATATCAATATAGCTTAAATAAATTTAGATTTGTACCGGCAAATGGGTTTTAGAACTGAATTGTGCAGACCAGCTTATGTTTCACATTATTCATAATTGTTTGTGCCCAAATTCAGTTACTTTTAGTTAATGGTATTTTTAAATACTATACATACCCACAAATTTACAAGTATGACTCATAAATTCACAACCTTTTACAATCATCTTAAAAACATTTCAGATCTTTAATTCAATTAACTTGTAGTTTTGGATAAATAACATAAAAAATTCAACTTTTACGGGTTTGTTTCAACAAATTTTCAGTCAAAATGCGCCAACGACTAACAAGTTATTAAGAAATTGAAATATTGCGGCGATGCCAAGCCTTATCGGGACAATTGAAATAGACCCGTAAACACTAATCGAATTGATAAAAGAGTGAGTGTATATTATCTCCCCTTTGAATATGATAGAGCGAATATTATATACATTTCCACTTGAATAGCCTTAAATTTCCTTAAATTTTGAGATCTAAATATATGAATATGACAAATATGAATTAGGTTATCATTCACAAATAATGTCATCAACCTACCATACGCCGTTCATGTAATGGTGATAATATAAGCATGTTATATTCAGAAATGAATGGATACATTCATGATTGAATGATTGAATTTATTAATCAAGTCGATAGAAATATCTAATTTCAAGACAGTTGTAATGGATGTCGTTGGGAATCTGGATTCTCAATTTTCGTTCTCTGATGGGTTGTTTTAAGGTCTTGTGATCGAGTTGGGATTACTTCAACCCATTTGCCACCTATGAAAGAAGATTTGTCATAATAATTTACGTTTTCTTTGGACTCTAGGGAATTTCACCTTAATCATTAGTTAATATGACATCCTTGGAGGTTAACGAATATATGTGGATGAACCATAAATTGAGAAGATATTTCAAACATCACAATGTTCAACTTTACCGGTTAAGGAGAATAACGGTGGGCTCATGGATTAAATGGCATTAAAAATTTTGTTAACTAGTGTTAACAACCAAATGCCAAATAAGCTTTTATGAAAAGTAATGTACATCTTTAAGTTATACGGCCCAAAACACTAGTTAACCCAAAATAATCACTAAATTATAACATTCATGTCAAAATTTATAATCTACCTTGGAGGACATACATGATTTTTCATAAGCATGTTGACATAATGTGCACTATCATTTATTTTTAAGATCTAAAATAAATTTATTTGTGCAAAGAGTGATTTTTCTATTATTATTTTATGAATAGGCATTGTCATCTCCTGATTCAGACATGAAATATAAATGACTTTATCTGAATTCCAATTATAAAAGTTAATAATATAACTAGACAAACGTTTTTATAAAGTTAAAATTTATCTAAATTCATTAACTTATGTTCAGGATATCTTTAAACGACCATGCATATTCTAAAATTATATGATCCACGTGTGAATATTTTAGGCACATTACAAATATGAATTAACTAGGGAATTAGCTATACAAATAAATTTTGTTAACGAGTTGATGATTATATGTCATATATAAATTTTTAAAGTCAATGTCATTATCTACTATAAATAATAACGTTTTATTCGTGTTTGGGTGCTTGGAGTAACGCATAACTTATTACTCGGTGAGGGCAGCCCTTGCCAATGCCGGCTTCCCTCTGCCGGCTGCTGGCGGAGGGAAGAGAGAAGAAGAAGAAAAAAAAATTTTAAAAAGAAAAAGGAAAAATAGAAAAAATAAGACAAAAATGCCATTGATGGGGTAAATATGTCACAGTTTGAAAAGTTTGGGGTTCTTAATGTCACCAAAAAAAGTTTGGGGTAAATTTGTCACGTTGGCAAAGTTTGGGGTTTTTGGTGGCTTTTTCCCTTATAACAAACAATAAGATATAATAGGATATGAATATATCTCATTTTATTGCTATGATTCACCCAACATTGGATAAAATATAGCAAAATTTATGAATTTCAAATCTTATCCTATTCATAATTTGATCTTAGAGTTGAGGATGATGAACAACAAGATTCTCTCTCTCATCATTATTATGAATGAATTCACAAGAAAGAACATTTTGACTTTCTTTTTTGTTTTCTTGGCCTACACCATTTAGTTCTCGTGCCTTTTATTAATTGATCATTTAGCTTATTAGTTTTTACATGTACCGCACATTTATCTTTATAATCTATCTTTGTAATATGCTAATTATAGCTAACCACCAACCTTGATGTTATTCTTGAATTATTTGACTATTTGTTAAGAATAGAAAATATTAGAAATTTTTTAAATTTTACTTGCGACAAATTTACCATCAATTAGTTTATATTAAATTTTATAATCAAATTGTTGAGTTGGATAACATATAACAATCGATTAACATACTAATTTGGGGTTTTACCCTATATTGGTCATTACATGTGTACTAATTTGTGATTTTTTATAATATTAATTCAATTTAACGGAAATCAACGAATCGTAAATTTGTTACATATATATCAATTTGCTGTTTTTTGGTAATCAAAAAATTAGTTTGAGGTAATCTGTTATGAGTGTATTAGTTTAAAATTTTTGAAGGTCAAAAATTAGTTTGAGATAAATTTATTATAAATATATGAATTGGGATTTTTCATGATATTAACTATTTTAAACTATTTTAAAATAGCCACTCAATTACTTTAAGCGGATGCACGTCAAGTAAAAATCCCCTTCTTCTTTAAATGAGCTTTACCAAATGTCAAAGCATGCTGGTTAATGAATAAATTTGCTATGAATCTAAAGGATGCGGTTTATATATTTTTAGTTCCAGCATTTATTTTTTGGCGAATATTCAGCATATATTTTTCTAATGGATGGTTTTCTGCTAGAACGTGGGCTTTACTGAATGTTATTGTAGATTGTGTAGGGGAAAATTGTGTCCCTTTAGCAGGGGCACTTGTCACTAACTCTGAGAACTAAGTCCACCATTGTTTCTAACTTCTTGTGCTGGAAAAATAAGCATTTTATCTATCCGTGACTAGCAATCTTATCTAACTAATTCTATTAAAAATAATTTTTTGGACATTTAATTTGTTCAATTTAAAAGGAGTCTTCCTTTTTCCAAACTTTCATCTCCAAATGAAAATTTAAAATTTTTGTAATTCAAAGTAAAAAAAAAAAAAAAAAAAAAAAACTTCAGAAATATTGTTAAAGTCTCCAAATTAATTACAAATACCTTATTATATAATGAATTTTTATACCGTAAATTGAATTAGGAATAAAAGTTATATGATAGCGACAATCTGAAATAGGCACTTCATCACTTTACTTGCACAGATTAGGGTTAGTCATTCTCATCGCTTTTACTTGTTTTTGTGATCGCACCATGAGTTTTTTGTGAAGCCTTGGAAAATGAAGGAGCTTATGGCATTTGAGGTTTGTCATTGCGTTCATCCATAAAATACTCAAATACTCATCGATAGGCATTGACCTTCTGTAGCCCCATTTGTCATTGTAATTACACTCTTCCACCGCCATTCAATAAGAATTTCACTTTATTTAAAACATGACAATGTAAATATAAGTTATCTTTTGCATTTACCATACAAAACTTCAATCGACTAAGGTTTAAGACTATTACATTGGACATACATATTATGCCAACCATACCTTCAAAACAATTCTCGACGGGTAATTTGGCATAGCCAAATAGGGTAATTCTTTGTTCTTCGGCATTGCCAAATGAGGTAGAAAAGTTTATTGAAAGAAAAATTGAAGGGTGAGAAGGAAGAATTATAATGGTTCGGCACTTAATTAAACAAACAAATGATCGAGGAGGGTCTTGTGGTCCCTATGGCGTGGCTAGTGGCTGGGGGTGCCAAGAGGGAGAGCAATAAATTTGGTTCGAGTTTTGAGGAAGGTCGAGAGAGAGAGAGAGAGAGAGTGAAGTTGTGAAGTGAGAAACCATCCCTCTGCTCATCGGGACTCATCGAACTCACCCTCCCAAGTCCCATCCCACCATTCACCTTTCCCCCCAAGCCCACACGCCTGCTTTTTCAGACCGTTACCAATACTTCCCATGCACGCCGAGCTCTCTACTTCAAGTATCCTTTTGCAGTTGGGGAGCGTGAATGCATAACGGCCACTACCCAGCTCTCCCTCTCCTCCTCCCTCCTTCCGCCCGCTACTGTTTCCTTTCTGGACAAAGGAGAACGACCAAACAATGCTCCTTCTTCCCCATATCCAGTCTCCAGCTCCCCTTCCCTAGCTCCACACCTTCATCCTCTCTCGCTCTCGCCTCTCCATTCCTCTCCTCAACGCCTCGCCCTTTGCCGAGACCAACTGGGGCGCTTCCGAAGAGCTCTCCTACACAATTTAAGGTGATTCATTAACTGGGTTTAGGATTTAGGGATATTCATAAGGTTTTTGGATGCTACAGAGTTATAGGTGATTACTGTGGTAGACATGGCCTTGTTTTCTTGGAATTTCTCGCTTGCTGACGGAAGTTGTGTTCCCTTCATCGTCTTTTATGTTTGACTACTGATATCGAGGGTCCATGTATCTGGTAATGTTGAACTTAAAAAAATCCGGTCTTGTTTGCCTCCTGCTTTTCGGTCATATCTTCGGTGAACTCAGGCTTTCATTCTTCCTCGCAAACTGTGTTTTGCAATAATCTAGCTAAATTCATTCGACTATGCCATGCTTCCCCTTTCTCTCTCTTCCTCTATTCTTTGTTTAGTTTTTTGGAGATGTCGATGTTTGTCACTTGCACTAGTACTCACGACTCTCGGTTTGAGCGATATTCAATCGCGTCCTAACCTAGATGAGTTTTCTCCAATGTTGGTCGGCGCATTTTTTATGATTGCTCTGTAGTTGTTCTGATATGGGCTTGATCTCTGCGTCTTATTAGAATTAGCGTTGATATGAGACTCTATGTACGGTTATTTATTGCATAGTTACATGTAGAAAGAGATTTTTATGAAATCCGGAATCTTCCAATTTCAGGATGTTAACACCAGTAATGAGGAGAAGAATGCTCCGCTTCATTGGGCTTGTCTCGACCATGTTCAAGTGATTGTTTGATCATAGTGCAAAGATTGCAGCCCATCTTTATCAAATTCCTTAGCACATTGACATTGCAGGTGGTCCATAATCTGATTCTGTCCGGAGCAAATGCGAGCTTGCTAAATCAGTCAGTCATTTTTTAGACTGAAGTTGATAGCACGAGATGTTGCTCAATGCAATGCCTCCTATGTCTTTGACATACTGTAACTAGGTTGCAAAATCGATTTTTGATTGTATAATGGAGTCCATAGCCGCCACCTTGTGGGTTTGAGTCTTACCAGCCACATGTGGCCGAGGCGGTTTTAGTATAACATAATGAAGTGGTCTCATGGCAATTTTTATGCTTTGCCATCATTTATTAAATACAATCTAATGAATTAGATGTCTATAATTCATGAAACTGAAATTAAGATGAAAGAAATAATCCAGCCCACAAGGTTTTGTTTAGTCATTTTGATTTTTTTGTGAAATAAGATAACGAAGGATTTGCAATTTGGTTCTTCCCCCTAATTCATCACCTGCCACATCTTGTAACTTCAAATTCCAACCCACCTTGTCTTCTCATTATCAGTGCATTCTCTATGTGGGACTTTTTAATCTGAATTTATTGTTAACCCAAACATCAGATAAGATAAAAATTATCTAATTCATTGTTATATGCGATTCACTAAACATAATCTAAAAGAATTAATTTATACTCTTTGGTGGCAATAAATGTTGTAGGCTTCAATCTAAGGTGTAAAGTTATCATTCCCGATCCGTCTAGTGATAATATTAATTATTTATATGAAATTGAGATTATACTATTTAAAATACGAATATGTATTTATCATTTTTTTTTAAAAAAAATTATGTAGACAAATTCATAATTAGTAAAATGTAATCTAAAATGATAATACCATGAGTTTACACCATGCTATAGATGAGAAAGATTGCATATTATAATAGGATCGTTTATGCTACGATATTTTGTTAAAGACATCTCGTCTACTATAATTTTTTTTTTAATTTCTAAATCAAAAGAATATCATATTTTAATGTGATATGATATAATATGACCAATACAAATGAAAATTGACATGTCACATTATTAATTGAATGTTAAAAATCAGAAATTAGTGTCGTATTGCTTTTATTTGAATATACTATGACATGTGCTCAAAACATGTATTTTTTGTAAGTTCAACAAGCACGAGGGAAATGAAAGTTCCATTGATAATCACATATACTTCTGTTCCTTTTTCTTCTTCTTTTTTTGGGTTGTAAAAATTATGAATATTTTACTGATAGAGCCTCACCCTTGCCATGTCAGGCATAAATGGGGAAAATGATTCTAAAATTACCATAACTTTCATAATTACTTATTTTAGTATTAAAACTTTTCGAGTAATTATTGGAGTGCCACTTTTGTAATAAAATAATCACTTAGGTGTTGTTACTAATTTGAGTAGTCGGAAAATTTTACGTGATAGTTTTCTAATATGAATAGTGTAACATGGCTCTATTACCCTAAGTTAACCAACTAGGTGGATTGGGGGGAAATTTGTTTTCTTCTTCGAACCCTAAATTTGTTTTCTTCTTCTATTGAGGAATTGTGGCAAAATTAGGTATTGAAATCCCCAGTAAAGAGCAGAGTAGGACAAACATCTCCAAATTAAGTATGTTCTGGTTAGAATAGGACGAAAAAGAGCAATGAAATAGAGGGAGCAACATAGTCACTAAAACGAATTGATTATTTGGAGTCGAATCGTCGTCGTGCATTATGTCTCCGGCCCTCGCTGAAAGAGAATTGTCCACCAGAAATCATGGTGATGGCAAAGATTATCGAGTGGACTAGTGAGAGCTTCATTGTTCCCGATTGTAGATTCACGAAAGATGCATCATCGAATGAGCGAGAGGGAATTTTTTTTTTTTTCCCATTTACAATTTGTTTTGATTTTGCTGGTCACGTTAGGACATAGAGGTGGTTGAGAAATGAAAACTGATAAAGATGAAGGACGAAGACGAAGACAGAGAAGACGAAGAGAAGATAAGGGGAATTGGTGAATCAATTAAACCATATGCCACGTCATCTCCTAGTGTGTCCAGGTTGGACTTCCATTTAAGTCCAAGCTACATTGGAAACACCGATAAAGCTTTAACCACGTAAAAGCTTATGATTTTACAATAAGTTTACGACCGAATTGCCACAATTACAATAAGTTTATGATTTTTTTGATAATTTTTTCCTATTTTAGTTAGGGAATAAAGAAAATGCAAAATCATCCTTAATTTTTGTTTCTAACCCACCATGATAATAACGAATAAGAGGTGGAATGATTTTCTTTTTACGCCAACGGTCGGCATCATTGTTTGGAATTGAAATTGAGATGCTCAAGGCGACTTTTCTCCAATTTGAGAGATCCATATGCAAATTCTCCACATATTTTTCTCCTCTCTCACACTATTTTCCTATACAATCTTTAATTTCTTAGTGTCAAACTATTTATCGTCCAATATCCAATGTCCCTTCATTTTAACTAATCCACAACCTGACACCTCCGTAGACATGCTCCAACAAAATTATCTAGAAGTGCACCTTAACCACGTTATGATAAAGAAAAAAACATATTGTCCTAGGCATTTGGCCAGTCAAGGGTTATTTGATGTAGAATAATCAATGCTCAAACTAAATATTTGCAGGGATCCTTCTAGACATTCGTGTGGTAATTATTTCTTTTAAGAAAAACAGAACTTGATATATAACCCACCAAAAT
Organism: Eucalyptus microcorys; assembly: GCA_014182515.1. Lineage (NCBI taxonomy): Eukaryota > Viridiplantae > Streptophyta > Magnoliopsida > Myrtales > Myrtaceae > Eucalyptus > Eucalyptus microcorys. The sequence continues at coordinate 1,834,392 of CM024563.1, forward strand.
AATACAAAAAATTAGCTTTCCCTTTTCACATAAGCGTTCAACGACCTTTAACCTAAATTGTGAGGGACTTATCATTGCCAAAATTTATATATATATAATGAAAACACACCATGTCCGCTCGTAACATAGACCGTAGAGGAGAGCTTACAAGATTAGAAATTGATGGAGCATTCAATTTTACCATAAGAGAATTCTCTCCGTTGTTAAGACCATGTGGGCAATGTTAAAGCATGTAGAAAATCCGAAGATGAGATTGTGTTTCTGATTGCTTAGAGATGCTGGTCGGGATAGACCTATCTCAAGTATCATCACGTACTTTTGCTTTTGATATTCCGTACTACGAGAGTATATTATGCCTATCAAACACTTAATTCGACTAATCATAAAATCCCATTATTTTTCTTTAGGCTTTTGTGAAACCATATCTTTTAAAACATAAAGAATGCCTAAGAATCTAATTCAAAAGTACTTTGCAGATTAGAATTAGGGTCCATTCGTTTCGCGGAAATGGGCCATTTCCAGAAAATATTTTCTCAAAAGTCATTTTCCAGGAAAATGATAATATTTTCTAGTGTTTGGCTAAAATTTGAAAATGTTTTGGAAAATATTTTCCGATGTTCGGTAAGGAAAATATTTTTTAAGACTTCATTACTTAGGCATGCATCACTTACTGACCTATAAATCTATCAATTATGAACTTGCCTTTAAATCCGAGCAAACTTACTTCATATCTTTGTTCCCTCATTGTCGCCAAATACTCATCTATTATAAAAAATGTTCGTATGGATTTTAAAAAGAAGCAAAAGAGAAAAGAAGCAAAGCATGTATAGCCCTCATGAAAATATTCCAGTTGAGTGGTCTATTCTCCCCCTACGTCTTTTGTGTTCTAATAAATAAAAGAAAAAAGAAGTAAAGCATGTAGAGCCCTTTGCTAGAGTAATGTATAACTGCAGTGTAGAGTAAATAAAGAAAAATGATAAGCAAAGGTGTAAAGCATGAGCTTGAGATCGATGAGCTCAAGATTCACCTAGCAATGGCCAATGACTAGCCAAGAAAGAAGAAAATGAGAAACAAAGAAAAGAAAAAGGAAAAAAGAAGAAGAAAAGAAATAGAAAAGAAAAAAGGAAATTAAAAATAATTCGAATAAAAAAAGAAAAGAAGAAAAAGAAAGGAGAGGAGGAAGTGAGGATTTGTAGATGTGTGAGTTAAGAGAGATCAAGTAAGAAAAATGTTTTCCGCTTTTCAAAAGTAGAAAACATTTTTCCCTAAATTAGAAGACTTTTTTCTTTTCATAGAAAACATTTTCCCCAAGGAATTCATTTTCCGTGAAACGAACGCTGGAAAATTTGGAAAAAGTTTTCTCGAAAATTATTTTCCGCGAAACGAACGGAGCTAGTGTACGAGAAGTCTTCAAAATGCTCTTTTCTTTTCTTTTTTTCTCCGTCTCTCTCTTCTTCTTTTTTTCTCATTTCATAATGGAATACATTACTTTTTGGAAAAATAGTCCAAAAAATTTAAACCTATTACAATTTTGTCAATATAATCTTAAACCTTTTAATTGCTTCAATTGAGTTAATCTGGCGATTTTGACTGGAAACCGCTAACGAGGGCTAACGACCCTCGCTTGGTTTGGGCAAGGTCACAAGACGTGAAAATGTTGATGACTTAATTAGCAAAATTAAAAAGGTTTGGAATTGAATTGATAATAATATAATACTACGTTTATGATTTTTTGGATAATTAATAAAAAAATTTAATTACAAGGATATGTTATGTACTACGTACCATTGCAACAACACAAATTAAAAAAAAAAATTGATAAGATCTTTTAATTTTAATACTCCGTACTCAATATTGCAACTTTAAAATTTTCCTAGTTTAAATCTTGCCACCATACAACTAACCATGGCCAAGTTTACTTTACAGTTATTAAAAAAAAAAAAAAAAAAAGACTTACTCACGAGTCAATCCATCCACTTCCCCGTCTACAAAAGATAAACTCATTTGAAACTTTCCCATAGTTATTTCCAACAAATAAATAAAAGAAAATTTCCTTAAAAAATCATTGTTTCTGAAAAAAGGTTGACCACCGGCGATTCTTAAAATTAAGGGCACGAAATCATTTGGATTGTTTCTTTTATTTTTCCAATAAATGGGTCAACCTATTTAATCGTGATTAAATTAATCCTGTCATGAATTTTAATGAACCATATTATTTCAAAAAAAAAAAAAAAGTTCCGATAACAAAACTTCTTTGTTCATCCCGTCCTATTTTTCCATTTAACCTTTACCTTATGCGCACATGCCTTAACTTTGCCGAAACCTGAAATTTCGCTGAGAAATTGAATACGCTTTTTGTGATATGTGTATAAAGAATAAATAAATAAATCAAAGGGGCAATAAAAAAAATAATAATGGACGAATAAGAAATAACCGCCGTAGAAAAGGCCTCAATCTGATTGGGCCTGTTCTGTTCATCAGCATAACTATGGCCGAAGCCCATCGATTTTGATCTAATTTGGCCCATTCAGTTTGGGCTCCAATCCAGCCCATCATTTTGGCCCGTACAACAAGTGGAGCCCATCCCTCCGCCGGCGGGTCACAGGCATTCGCCGACGACCGCCTTCCACCGTCCGCACGCATCCGTCAAAGAAGCGAGAGCCGAAAAAAGACCTTCTGGATCGCAAATTCTCGCACGCCTTGGAGCTTTTTCTCCGTTGTTTCTTAAGGTTGTCCAGGGCATTGCAACGTCGACCCGCCGACGACGAATTTTGGGAATTCCTATTCTCAGTTCGATCGGGGGTGTTCCTGGTCATGGCATCTACCAGGTATGAGACTTGATTCTCAATCTAATATGAGTAATCGACTCTGAGAATTGCGATCGAGGCACATGTGAAATTCGTCTTTTGGTTAAAGCTTTATCAGAGTTCCGAACGTGCATTGAGCCCTAGCGATGACTTGGTAGTGGTTCTTGGCCTTTTACATGAGCATGGAAGTTCATTGTTATGTTTTATGTTTATTTTTTAAAAAAATGGAGTTTTAAAAGAAAAAGAAAAGGAAACGAAAAAAAAATTAAAAATTGAAAAATCAATTTTAAAAATAAACTAATAAAAAATGATTGAAAATGAGCATTCTAATTCATTTTCAAATTTTAAAAGAAGAAAAAAAGGAAAAAAATAAAAACATTAAAAAATTAAAAGAAACAATACGGTTATTTTTTTATTTCCGAATGTTTACCTTGAAAATAGTTTTTTTTTTTATTTCTTCTGAACAATTTTTTTTTGAATTAAACACAAACAAATAATTTTTGAAAAATGTTTTAAAAGAAAAAGAAAAGGAAACGATTTTTTTTTAAATAAACTAATAAAATTATTGAAAATGAGCATTCTAATTCATTTTCAAATTTTAGCTAATAAATAAAATACGGTTATTTTCCTGCAAAATAATTTCTTAAACAATAATTTTTGAAAATGTAACGTGCCACATTTTCTGCTCTTTGCTCTCTTCTCTATCATTTCATCTTGAATTTGTAACAGAGACCGTTACTTATGATGAAGTTGGGATTTATTATTAGAACTATTCACTAGGTCACTTTTTCATTAATTTGTGCTTTTTTAAGTAAGCACACCGTGCAGAACCACTTCATGCGGATTTTGCCTTCATAACTGCATATTCCGCAATCGTGATCAAATCCAATTTCACACATCTCCGTCTCATCATTGAACTGGTCTCGTGTGATCGATCCCATGCGCAGCCATCATAAAGCTCCTTTCTCTAGCCATAATAAAAATGGAATTTTTTTTTTTTTACCTGTGAATTTTTCCACCACCCACGCACCTCGGGTAAGTCGTCGCAGTTACGCCAAAAATATAGTTCTACCTCTAGTATTGCGAAACCATCCATTTATACAAAATTAGTCTAAACACAGCTTTCATGCTCATTGATCTAGAAATAATTAAAACGATGCATTTTCTCTGTCATCTCATTTTGAATTTGTAACAGAGACCGTTACTTATGATTAAGTCGGGATTTATTATTAGAACTATTTATTTTATTTTTTTGGTAAAGGTAATGAACTATTTATTAATAGGTCACTTTTTCATTAATTTGTGCTTTTTTAAGTAAGCACACCGTGCAAAACCACTTCATGCGGATTTTGCCTTTCATAACTGCATATTCCGCAATCGTGATCAAATCCAATTTCTATTAAATCCGGGAAATAAATCCGAGCGTACGGCAGCACCTGTAGAAAACGTAAAGCAACAGACGCACTCTCTCTCTGCAACTGCAAGCAACCTTCTCGTCCATGGAGGTCGCGATGTCGAGGACGAAGGAGGCGTCGCGCCTCTGGTTCGATGGATTCGCCGACGCCTGCTGCCTCCACCGCGTCGTCTCCCTCTGCCTCAAGTACCTTCGCTTCGTTGCCGCTTCTCGATCGGTGTTTTTTTTTTTTTTTTTTTGGTTTTGGTTTTGGGTTGTTGAATTTGCGGTTCGGTGTAGGTCGAAGAAGCTGTCGATCAGGACGGGGCAGTGCTTTCTCCTCAACGGCTTCATCTTCCTCGGCAGGTAACGGTCTCTCTGTTGGTTGATTTCGCGGTTTCGAGTTTTTTTTTTTTTCTCGCGGCTTTCGTTTGCGGTCGGTGTGTATGTTGGTGACGGCGGAGATCGGAAGCTGTGGTAGCTTGAAGAAGCACTGCTTTTTAGTTCATCGGTTGGGAAGATCCTTACTGTTTGATGAAGTTTTCTTGAAGGAGTTCTTTTATTGTCCGTTGTTCTGAATGTGGTCGGGGAATTATGATGCGGAATGAGGTGGATTTTGTTACCCGGCATTGATGATGGTGATGTTCGATCGAGCTCTTTTTAGGTATTATGATCCTTTTTGCGAATTGTGGTGAAGTCGGTGCTGTTGCGCGAGTGGTGAAGTTTCTTTGGCTTTGCGTAAAACTTGTGCTTTTGAGGGAAAAGGGGAAAGTTTAGGAGAAATTCTAGATAGTGGGACCGCTTGAAGTGCCCACTGGTACTCAATGTTAATGAAGAGAGAGGTACTCCTTATGCTGGAGCGCTACGTTCCTGTCTATCTAAGTCAATCGCCATGTGAGAAGTGCTATAAATTTGGAAGGAAATCGCTCGAGATACTCTATGAGGTTATTGGCAGGTTCGATGGTTACATCATGGTTCGGAGCATCTAAAAGTTTACCCACTGAATCTTGTGAAGAAAAAGGAAGAGTAAGATTGTAGGAAGACTAATCATGGGAGCGTTGGAAACTCTTAATACACATAATGAACATAGTGAGTTCTTAATGGGCAGGATTTCAGGCTAACATTTATTGAAAAGACTAATGCTTTTACCATCAGTTAATTTTCTTAGCAGTTGCTGTTTCTCTTAAAAGCTCAAATTTGGAGCATGAGGTAGACTTGAGCTAGAAAAGTGAAGGTAGAGCTATGAAGTGGATGACTAAGACTGTTAAACCACATTTATTTAGCTGGAAGAGCTGAAAATCTAGCATCTTCTTTATTTAGGAAAAATATGGAAAGCATTTATTGTTATAGGTTGCAGAAACTAGTTGGCTCAAGTTGTGAAGTGTTATCTTGTCATTTTCATTGCATTTGGTTGTAGATATTCTCTTGATAGTTATAATCAGTTGAATCTCTAGATTGATGTATACCAATAACAGTTGTAAGCTGTAACACTTGATATTTTCAATAGATTTTGTTTCTAACCTTGTATCGGTGCTCTTCCACTTTGTTCTTCAAAATTTGACATGCTATACATGTGAGGAAAATAATCTCGATTTTTTTGCAGCATTGTTCTCTTAAAATCGCTTGTCATTCCTACACTTGAGTGGATATTGCCTGAGAACTGCTCTCAGATTGCTTCTCAAGATTCTTGTCCATTTTCTCATGTTTTGAGGCTCTACTCCTTCCTACATTCAGCACTTGTACAACTATTTTATGTAAGTATGCTCATGACATCTGTCCTTTTTTACTTATAAAAAAAGTGAACACATCTCCTGTATTATGGCCTTGTGTTGGCAGGGCGTGAGCACTATCCAAAGCTGTAGTTTCTTTTTGCGGAAAAAAAGGGACACTTGTTATGCTTTTTTTATTCAGACTGTATGACAGTACTTTTGAATGATATTCTTGCATATCCTAACTAAGGGATCTTTACTATTAGATTGGCGCTTTTATTCAGTGATTTCCTCAGATCCTCTGATGCTAGACAAATTATGTATGCACATAAATACAATTCACATTACTATCTGAACAAACTCAGTGAACAATACCATGAGGACACATGATTTTACCTACAGTTGCTAGTTCATTGTGACTATTTGGGTTGACTTTTTTAAACCTGCTGTTCTCTGGCTATCGTGGACAATGCCCCTATGCAAGTGGCTTGGGTCCATGCCTAAGTAGCTTTCAAAATTATGATGGAATTTAATTAAGCGTGCGTGCACAAACTCTACTATGGGGAAGAAAGGTCTGATAAATAAAAGATCTTCATGCTGTAAGTTGTATCTAGACCAACAGCATAAAATGGCAATTTGTCCTCAACAATGCAGTTGGGGCTTTCCAGATGCACAGTAGCACTCACCATTTCTCTTCTTTTAGTGATCAAGAAATGGAAGAGGCAATTGAGATAACTTTGCTTTTGTTCAAGTTCCTAGGCGATCAAGCATATAGTTCCTTCAATGCTGAACCCCACACTACCCAATAGAACGCAGGAGTACATGAGCTGTATTCCTAGATTGGCACTCAAAGTTAATCTCATTTTAGATGTTTCAATATTGATTGATTTTGGACAAGGAAAGAAAGAATTTTTACCTGGATGTTGTTTTTGCAGGTTTTCTGGTTCTACCCGTTGTACGTATTTAGCATCATTTTGAGCACCATGTGGTACGTTCACTGAAATTTCAATCTACACGAGTCAGTTTTATGTCTGTTTACTCTGAGAATCTTGTTTGTTTGGTTTATGTGAATTTTCCATGAAGCAAGGATATCGATGAGCATTGCATTACGAAATAAAGTCTTGTAAGCATGTGCATATGCCCTTTCTGGTAAATTAAATGCAGGAGTTAACATGCTATACTGTTGTCAATGGGAACAAGGGGAAAGAAAGAAATTACTAAAATGATTTGTGGGTAAACTAGACCTAGCATATTTCCTTTGGTAACTGAAGTCTTAATATTGAAATGTAGCAAAAGCCACGTGTCTTCTGTTTAGTTGATGCTAGAAAAGGAAGGAATGTGGAACTTTTCACACATAGAAAGTTTAAAGACACTCAATGGAATTCTAGGTGTTTGATTGACCTTGCTGTCATAGGGATAAAATTGGTCCAGGGGAAGAAGGTGCTCCCAATGGATACGTCATAACCATCTTTTAGTGAGGTGGTCATTGTTAAATTATATAGATTGTCTACTTTTATTGCTTGCATTGCAAGCCATGATAAACATGTGTCTCGGATTTTAGTTTATCTGGTTGTAATTTGGTTTTGCCTTCTGGTTAGTTTGTACTGAGTTGAGAGGGCGATTTCTAGATCTACCATTTCACTCTTACTGTACTGTCTACACTTCTAGATTCTTTAGGACACAGAATCTGTTGTTGAGTACTTATGATATAGGTCGTGCGGGAAATCTAAGGTTTTGGTGGAAGATGTGAATGCAGGTACAATGACATAGCTAAACATGGATTTGCTGCAATGGAAGAGCAACCCTCAAACCAAAATGAGGCTGTGGCCTTGGAAAGTACAACTGAAAAGGAAAAACTTGTTGATCTTGGAGGGTATAAAACTAAACACGATTGACAATTCTTATATTTGGCTACAGAAGTTGGCTTTTCGTATTAGTGTATCTGAAGCTAAAGTGGTTTCAATTTCCTTAGGGTGATGATCGGAATTGGAGAGCAGGTGTATTCAATACTGCTCCTGACCTTCTTCTTCCTAGAGGTGAAATAAGTTATAGATTTAATCTTGATAAGATAAACCATAGGTTTAAAAGCATTTTAATTGGACCTTGAACTATCCTAGTGATAAAATACCTTCAACAAGTCAAATAGATTAAAAGTCTTTGCTATTTGCTCAAGTACAGTAGAAATTGATGAGGTTCCTGATCCTGTGATGTGTATGCCTCACAAATATAGCAGCCCAAGTGGTACCGTCATTGTGGTTCTCATGCAATGTTAGTAAAATGATTTACCAAGGATGAACAATGACTGCAATAAAGGCCAAGAGTTGTTGATTTATTATGGAATTACCATAATGAAATCAGTCCTGTAGATGCAATTGAGGGAGAGACTGATATCCCAATCTTTTACTTGTTCCCTGCCTTATAAGATGAAACGTTTTAGCCATATGACTCTATATACTGCAACTGTGATTCTGAAATAAGTCTTTTGAATGCTAGACCTTATATATTCTATTAATTTAAGCAGTTTTATGGCGATCTATGTTTCTGCTGCTTTGTTGCCTTAACAACCACATACTTTTTTTATTATCTTTTCATATAACATTTGTATGCCTGACAAGCTGAGAAGTGATTGCTGTACTTTGCAGGTTTATGCTCTAGGTTTTGTTCCCTATATTGGAAAGCCACTTAGTTTTTTGCTGCTCTCCTGGCTGTATGCTTATTACTGTTTTGAGTATGTAATCTTCTCAGTGTATTTTTTTCAGGTTACACATTCTGCTTGCCTTTTTTCCTTCTTCTTATGTGGAACTTTTTAGGTACAAATGGAACCTTACTGAAGTTAGTCTGGACAAGAGACTGGACTTCTTTCAATCCAACTGGGCATTCTTTGCTGGTTTTGGTAATGCTCTTTCTGATCATGATACTTAATGTGATCCATTGCAGCCTTAGTGCGTGTGTGTACCGGGTAGGAAGTGATCCATGGATTTGGGTTCAGCTAAATCTGCAATTATTGGTGTAACACTTACCCTTATTGACCATGATTTATGTGGGATCCACAAATCAAAGAGTGTCTGTAGTGGTTTTTTATCCTTTCTTTCTCCTGCAATTGATGTGCTAGTTTGTGTATTGTTATGGCATAAACACACTTGGGGGTTAGAAAGATCTGCTATTCCTCACAAATGCATTGTTGATCTGCTATAGCAGACTTTTCAAGTCATCATGGCATGCTTGTCTCGTTCTAAATCAATGTGCAGGTTATAATGGTATCTCTCAGCATGTCATGTTGGAAAATGGTCTATGATTTTCTCTGGAACTCATATAATTCTTTTTTCTTCCAGAGATCTCATCAAATTTAGTGATATTATGTTGGAATTTTATGTGGAGATTCAATGTTATAATTCTAAGAGAATGCTGAAATGAGATTTACTTTTGGGGCATAATCCAATTCTGATTGTAGCTAGTGAGCGACTTCCTTGCTGGTTGTGGGCATGTTTGAAATAAGGTTTTCTTGGTGGCAAGTCAATCTACCTATTCAATAAATTTTCTTAAATTCCTTGCAGGAAACCCCTGTGTTCTGGCTAGTTTCTTTTTCTCTCCTCTAGTGGGCTATGGTGTTATGGCTATACTTTTTCCATTGGTATGCCTTTACCACTATTACTTTAAAGTGCAATGAGTGATGGAACTGTTTGCAATGCAATTAGTGATGGAAGTGCTTGCAATAGCTAAAGCTCCTTCTGTTTTCTGGTTAATCAATGTTTAGTCAATCTTCAGCCATTGTCTTGAGCACTTGTGATGTAATTCCATTTTTAGTGTGAAATGATATACTAACACCTAATTTCCAACCCTTGGTCATGTCTCTTCCCTTAGTTAGCAAATTTTTGCCCCTAAATACATGCTTATCATCCACTTTGGCTTTCTGCTGCTAATCTTCAAAATTGTTCTTTATCTGAATCATGCTCAACTCAGGTCTAGCTGTGCCTTAGATCAGTCTTAACTATAAAATTTCCTAAATGGAAATAAATGCTATGATCAATGTCATAGATGCTGAATTGGACTCCAAGTTCAAAGCTTTGTTTAACATGGTGGAAACATGATGAACATTTAAATAAAGTCAAAACCAAAAAACACCAGATATGCAAGAAGCTAGCAAACACTTATGTTTTCCTGGGCAAGCAACCTTTTGATGCTGCAAGAGGGGGCTTCCAGCTCGTGAAGGAAAGTAGATATGCTGGTATTATGTCATTAAATCGATTGCACAGAGGAGTGGTGGGATGTTCTTGTTAGACAACCCATTTAGTGTAGAGTATGTACTTGCACATTTAATTGGTCTATTGTCTTCAGAAGAAATTGCCTATACAGCAGACAACACATAGTTCTTCATCTTTTCCTTTATTTAACCATGCTTACTTCTTCCCTTTGCTAAATGTTCAAATTGGTTTGATTCATGTGCATTCTCTGTACTGATAAACGTGTCTTTCAGTTTGTGCTGACAGCTACTAGCTCAAGGGCTGAGCAAGCTATATTTTCTAAAGGAAGAAAAGAGAGAGATGCTGGATTAGGAAGGCTTCCACTATTTTATGCAGCTGATACTTTTTCGTAAGATGCCTCTGTGTCTATTCATTTTTCTTATATAAGCGGCACCTTTTTTTTTTTTTTTTTTTTTGGGGGTTGGGTATGAGTGTGAATATCGATTTTAGTAGCAAATAGGATATCCAGAGTTGGATGAATATTACCTTCACTTATTGAAAGCCTTGCAACTATGAACGTAACAACAATTCTTGGCTTTTCAATTGACAATCTTTTTTGACCAAAAGAAAAATTGATAATCTTTTGATTGAAACTTAAGTCTCCACCTAGGTTGTATTTCATCTCTAAGGAAGTTTACGGTTGATCTTGTGAGACACATTAAGGAAGTTTTATTATTTTCTACTGTAGTTTCATGAGATTATAGAGATAGTAGTACTAGAATTCTCTTGGTGCTTAGAGAATAGCATGGTGCCTTGAAAAAGTAGCTTATGGTGCTTCAAATGCTGACCACACAACAGCAGTGACCGAGCGTTATCCCACCAATCTGGAATGGGGTACATAGATACATCCTTTTCACTCTGTTTCATGCTAATTTGTCGATTAAGATCCAAATATTCAAGAACTTTATGTCAAGTCTACTTCCATATGGTCCATAATCTCTCCTCATCCCTTTCAAATCTACATCACTATGATAGAACTGCATCTAAACACTGTTCTTCTTCATTTTGAAACCCACCTCAAGAGAACTCTTGTTATCTTTTTTGAAGTTGAGGCCAGACAAATTTCTCCTTGCATATGCCTTATTCTCAATTTTATGCTTTTCAGTCTTTTGTGCCCCCGCTGTAATCTAAATAGTCACATTTGCTATCCCTATCTTGTGCACATGGTAATATTTTAAATATATTTCATGTGGAAAAGCATTCTTGGCCTTGCATGCATAATTTAGGATAGTATGATACAAAATTGTTTAAATATAGTAAGATCCAGCTTTTTTATTTTTATTTTTGGTGAAACGTTGTGTAGAATAAGGATAACGAGTCGATATGAATACTATCTAGTCCTTGACAGGAGTTGGTGATTTTTGCCAATACCTTGATATATCAATCTGCGTCCTGTACACCAGTCTAAATCTTGGTGATGCTACTATTCATGTTTCACTCTAATTCTGTAGGATGTGGGTCTTGGGTCTTCTTAAATTGGAATCTTGGGAGCAAGTACAAGAGAAGAAGATGCACTAGAAAGGTTGACATAATTGTAGCCCGCAAGGTACTTGCTAATTACACATAAGTCCACTCCGCTCTTGTACTAGTGATTCATTAAGAAAATTATCTGGTCATGATGGTTCTTACGGTGTTGTCATAGCTTTATTTTGATTCAGCCGACTGAGTGCGACCATGATTAAGAAAATTAACATGTGTGCTTTTGTACTGTAGGTCAAGGTATGGATGATCATCTGATGCTAAAGAGTTTGTACATATTTGTTACAAGATCCTCCTGGAGCATAACATTTCCATGAAAGGCATATTTGTTAATGAACCGGGTGGTCTACAACAGCGCTGTTGCATTCATCCTCGATGCTATTAACAAATACGTTTATGTAAAGCACTCAACTGTAAATTCTTGCTGATACGTGAAATTCCCCAGTGAAGGACGACATGTTGTTCGTCCTTTGAATTGCACAACGTATCTTTGTTAAGTTGCATTGGACTGTACAGCTTTTCTAATTTGGTCCTGATTTCATAATACTATTTACTGTAAGGATCCTCAGTATTTGTTGGTGTAGAAGGCGGTTCCTCTTGTATTTGTAGCTGGAGAGAAATTGTTTACCAATTGATTTCGAACTTAGGGAGGCTAGCGTGGCAGCAACTCCGTCATACATATGAAATACAGAAGTGATGCAACCAACCTCTGGAGAGTAATTCAAGTGTGTGTTCAATGCAAATTTCTGATGTAGATTGCCCGTGACTAGTAAAGTAATTTGTAACTAGTGGTAGTAAGACGGGGGAGGTTATGCGGCGTTAATGCTGCTGCCGGGACGTGACGCAATCATTCCTGATGTTTGGCATAACCCGCATGTAACTGTAGCTCAAGAAAGAAAACCCCAAGACTAAATTTCGTACATCTCAGTCCCTAAGACAAACGAAGCCCCTCTTTCTCTCTGGCTCTCTCTCCTTGCAAAAGTGCTAGTGTCGTGTGCTCTCAATGGATTTTGTCGACGGTGCAGAATAAGATGAGCAGAGGGATGCCCTTGTTCGTGCGGTTCACAGCTCAAGGCGGCGTCGAGCTCTTCAATGGCGAGGTGTGACACCATTGTTAAGCTCTCGTTGTAGAGAATGACAAGGATGAAGACATGAGAGAGAGAGAGAGAGAGAGATGGGCGTGAAATCAAGCTGGCTTCGTGTGATGCTGGTGCGGGTTTGGAGGGGGTGGGGCCACGCCGGCAGCAGCGTCGGCTTTGCAGAGGGGGTCGTTGTGGTGGAGAGGCGTTGATGGCTGCCGAAAGGGTGTGGGAGATGGAAGTGTAGTTTTTTTATTTTCTTGGGGTCGAAAAGCACCTGTCATATAAAAGTCAGACGACAAAATACGAGCTTCAGAACAAAGCATTTCCAAAAGACAAGTTAACTGGGAAACGTCTTGTGCGGTGGGCTTCGGTGATCCAATCCGGAATATAATTACTCTCTTTGACAATGGGTTAACTTCAGATTGCCGAATGACTTTGCATGGGCCTAGGCTTCAGTGACAAGTGCATAGGTTTCCCAACTCACTCGATCTGTTCCCTCGCTCATCATCTTCACTAGAGTTCGGTCAGTTTCTAACTCAATCCGCAGTTCACTTCTTGCTTCAAAGCACTTGAGGGTTTCAAGCACAGCAGCTACCTTCGCCTGAATCGCCGACGAAACTCTTACCGATCGAGCAAACCCATCTAGTAAGACGGCACAGAAGGGAAGTGTAGTTTTTTTTTTTTTTTGGTCGAAAAGGAAGGAAGTGTAGTTTTTTTTTTTTTTTTGGTCAGATAAGGAAGTGTAGTTGGGTCAGTAAGAAATGCAACTTTTTGTTGATACTAGTGGGAGTGTCCATTGGATGACCAAAAATGCACTCGAAGACTACTAGGTGTCCGCGCAGCAGCGTTAATGCTGTGGCCCAGGAGGGCACAGGTCGATTGTTGAGCCACTAATATCTTAGTAAGTTTTGACCACAAAAAAAAAAAAAAAATCTTAGTAAGTTACCGACTAGAATTTGGATTTACCCAATTTCTAATTAATCAGTAACTTAACAAACTTTAATCTTAGTAAGTTACCGACTAGAATTTGGATTTACCCAATTTCTAATTAATCAGTAACTTATCAAACTTTCATTTCATTTTCATCATTGAGAACCAAAATTTACTAGAATTATTTATTTGAAGATACACAAAGTATCTTGCAACCATATTTGCCAATTCGCAGTTTGGTTTGTAAATTACCAATTGACATTTGAAATTCACTGGTGAATTTCGGAACCGACCAATATCGATTACATCAAGCTACTGTACACCTTTGAGGAAGTTACCAATGTGTAGGCACTAACAATTTTTTTACTAGTGAGTATCAAATTTACCCTCCTATCATTGATTTCGAACTACTTACTATAAATGTTCGACAAAAGTTGCCAACTTACATTCTGATTTGCCAATTTGTACTTGACTAGCAAGTGTCCATCTCACGGCTTTCATCACTTTAGTTGTGTAGTTTAATTGTTCTTGCAACTTACCAACTCAAATATTAGTTTAATAGTCGACCATTGTTTAGTAAATTTGCAACCCGCCGTACATTAGTTTACTCGCGGCTGCTTACCCCTTTTTATTCGCCACAAGAGGTGCGCGGAATCACCGGACCTCGACGCCGCAGCAACCTTTACACCAGCAGCACCCTCTCACTCTTGTCTCTAATTTTGAGCAGGATTTGAAGTGTCATGTGTGCTCTGCGGAGAGTTGTGCAAAAGAATCGAGAACTACTTGTCAGTAATTTTCAAGGGAACCGGTCTGGTTCTTGATTCTAATTTATTAGAACCAATGAGTACTGGTTCGGTTCCTGGTTCATTGCCCACCCAGACCAAACCACTAATATATAAATATATATTTAATTTTTAAGAAAAATTTCCGACCAAACAAAAAATTTAAGAAAAATGAAAACCTTAAAATCCTAATATGAAGCTTAGCACCCATTAACTCAGTGCTCGTTTCGTCTCACTCTCAACTCTTATAAGTTCATCTTGCTCTCACCTCATCTAAGTTGTCTTTCTATCTCTTAATCACGACCTTGACTCTCAACTTTTAATATGAGTGCAATCTTTTAATTGATCTTGCAATTAAGAATAAGAAAGTTCTATATTTTTTGCTTTACTTTGATTTGCTGGAAAATGTTGCATTGGGTGTGTAAAACTTGGTGGGACTGGTTCCTTGGACCCACATGGGAATCGGATCGGATCCGCGCAGTTTGGCTCTTGGATAGATCGATAGAACCAACAGGCGATTCTTATTTCCAATTATTTAAAATTAGTAGAGGGAGGAGAGTCGTTTAGTCATCAATCATTTTGCACATCACCATCTGACTCGAGTCCTTCTATGTAAGCTTCAAGAGATATTTTAGGTGCAAAAGCTTGCGATTGATACATGTTTCATTGTTGTCCCCATTGTTCTTACTTTATTTTCTTCATCTGGAGCACTCTCTCAACCTCCCTCCATTTCATGAAGACAAGTAATTAGGGACAGCTTAAATTTTTTGCTCTGTGCGTGTGAGC
Source organism: Eucalyptus microcorys (assembly GCA_014182515.1). NCBI lineage: Eukaryota > Viridiplantae > Streptophyta > Magnoliopsida > Myrtales > Myrtaceae > Eucalyptus > Eucalyptus microcorys. The sequence continues at coordinate 1,849,601 of CM024563.1, forward strand.
GTCTTAAAATATTTTTCTCAAGATTGAAGGTGTGCATGATGGTTGTAGTGCCGGTGCATTTTGGAACTACTTTCCCAACGAGTTTTGGGCCTTTAAAGTACTATGGAGAAAATTGGGGTGTTTGGTTAATTTTTTTGGAACCATATGGGGAAAAATTGACTTTAAAAATTAAAAGTCCAAGTCAGATGGGGACTTATCTTGGACTTTCAGCATTTTGGAAGGCAAATTCCAAGGTTAATTAACTTTTTTTCTTCTGAAGTTGCCTCCACAACTTTTTTCAGATTTCGGTCTTGCCCTCGCTTGGCCACTGTTAATCTCCTCCAAGTGTAGATATGGGTTGTCGAAGGTTGCACGAGCCCGGCCAACCATGGCTGAGAATCAAATTCAAAATCAAAACACCCCAAATTGGAAACCCTTAGAAGTCAGAACTCCGTGAACTTAGACTACGTTTGGCAGTCGGGATAAAATTTGGGATATGATATAATTTATCCTATTTTACATTTGGTGCTCGCTCAGGACAAGATAAAGTTGGATATAAGGGGGATATAAACTGGATAAAATTATCCCATGGGGGAAATGGGATAAAGGTGGATAGGAATTTTACTGTTCATAATAGGAAAGTTATTTTTCTCGAACAACAAACTTACTAAATTTACAAAAATGAAATTATATTTCTATATAAATAATATTTGAATTCTAATTTAAGAAATTAAAAAAAAATTATTTTTAATTAATCTTATTTTAATTTATATATTCAACTTTAATTCTATCTTATAATAAGCATTCAACCTATAAAATAAATATCTATATTTATTATAAATTTTAGGTATTTTTGTATTTTAGGTATGTTAGTACAATTTTGTATTTGATAAATTTTTATTAAAGAATGATGAAAGGGGAAAAAAGAAATAATAAAGAAAATAATATAAAAAAAGAGGAAAAATAAAATAAAAATAAATTAAGGAATAGTGTTATGAGAGATTTTCACTATATCCGTTTATGAATATTTAGGTTCATTTATATACCTTTATAATGATATGCCGTTTATATTAAAAAATATATATGATATGATATGAATAATCCGACTTTAATATTGCGATTCACCAAACAATGGACATGATATAAAAAAATCATAGGATTTTATATTTTATTTTATCCAGTCCTATCCCGATTAGAATTCCGGACGACTAAACGTAGCCTTAGAGTTTTAAGCCCATGGTGGTCTTCTTGTCGGTCATAAATTCAGAGGCCTCAGCACCTCGTTTGGGGTCGGTTCGCCGCGACCTTTGAACTCTTGCCAGGGCTTGCAACAAACCTCTCCTTGCACGATGGAAATGATGAAGGGTAGGCATTTGTTTATCTAATATTTCAGAGCTATTTTTTAGAAAATTATATAAAAAAATCACTACCCAAACGGTCATGTTGAGCCAATTAGAAATCAAATCAGTCATTTCCCCCCCAAAGTTTTGCCAAGTGCAGCGCGTCCGGACGCTTGAGAAGTGGACCCTTCGAATAGAGAGAAGAGAGTGACATCATCCACAAACACCATATTTCTAACCTCGGGTCCAAATTTCACCAACGAATTAGTTTCATCAATTTTATTGAACTCGCCTAAGATTTTCTTCATGGAGTTAGTAGCTATTAGGGGTAGTGAACAACGATTTTTTATTTTTGAAATTTTCATACTCAATGTTTTATCAATGATGACTTGATTTTGAAACGATATATTTTTTTTGTTAAATCAAGGATGTCGCACTCAAAATAATCTTCGACCACCCTTGCCACCAATGCATGTGAACGGAATAATGAATGTACCAAAGTGGGCTTTAGCAGAATGGGAAAGTTTAGATATCTTTTACCTATTTATCTGTCTCTCCTATAAGGTGAGTTGCCGAGTTTGGGGTTGAAAGCATATTTACAAAAATGTCCATGTTATTCCTATCCTTCATTATTTCGTTTGAGTCCATTACTAATGTAAATCAAAGTATCATCACCCATAAAAAAAAGATCAAAATAGTTAGAAAAAAGGAAGAGGACATTAGAAGTACCATAATTCTCATACAATGCTCACTTTAGTTCCAAAATTTTTTGTTAGATCACTTTAAGTGCCAAATCGAAAAAAAAGATCACTTAAGTGCTTCCGATGACAAATTTCAACAAAAAAAATCATAATAAAATGTTAATTTATATGTGGTTTTCTATGGGGAAAAAAAGGTCCAACATGGACGATGAGTGGCTTTCTATACCTAAACGATGTCGCACCGCTCAAATGGAATATCTTCTTCAATAAATAAATCCCTCTATGTGTTGACCCGGAATTTCTCTCTTGTCATTGTTCTCACTCCTTATTCGCTCTCTCGCTCTCTCGCGCCGTGTCTCTCTCTCTCTCTTAGTGACTCAATCAATCGGGGCCGTCCTCTCTTCCTCACTCACTCAATCGTCACGGGAAAAACATTAGGGTTTGGTGCTTGGAGAAAAAAAATTAGAGCCTGGTGATAGAAGAAGGAATCCCGCAACATGGAAAAAGGTGAGTGATTTAGTAGTGATACTCACTTTCTTCTTGGCTTTGTTGATATGGACTTGAGTTGCTTGTGCTTATTCCCTTCTTCATTTCAAGATTCAGCTCTTAATTTTGCCGTAAGATTAGTGGTCTGATTTAGGGTTTGGAGAAGAGGGGAAAATCGAGCAATTTGTCCTCAAATTCCGTTAAATTTGGGCCTTTTCATGTGTAGCGACGTGATTTTAGGGTTTTTCTCATTGAATTTTACTATGTCATTTATTCAGCAAGCCATATTGTTTTGAAAAAAATTGTTAAAATATTGTCACTTTCGATTTTCGAAATCTCAAATTGGAGTTGATATTTAAGTAATCGTATTTTTAACAAAGCGACACTGAAACGATCTGTGGAAAAATGTTCGTATTGGGGGTGATCATTCCTGGTCTGGTCTAGCTCCATTTAGGAATCGGGATTTGGATTGAGAGGACTAATTTCCATTTTTTGGGACCAGGGACCGGACTGGATGGTCCTAGGATTGAGAATTAAATTGGCCTGGAATCGGGAATTAGATTGAAAATCACCGGTTCCAATTTTATGGAATCAGGAACCAAATCGATGTCTTCGGGAACCGAACCAAAATTGGCTGTTCTGGTTCGATCCGAGTGGTTCTCGATCTGGGCAGTTCGATATGCTCACCCATAGTTAGTACAGGTTTCACTTGTTTCGGGAGAACATTTTTCTCATTATCTAGCATTTGGTTTGCTTAGGAAAATGAGTCAATGGAAAATATTTTTCTAGGCAAGCTTTAATTGGAGAAAATGATTTCCTCTTTCAAAAATCAATTTTCAAAACATGACTAAGTATCTGTGCTTAGATCAAAAGCTCTACATTTTAGCATGAGAATCCCAATGTTCCTTCTCAGGCCCTTGGCACTAAGGCTGGGTCCTCGGCGCCTAGGCATAGGTCCATCTAAGTTGTGCCTTAGACATTGACATTCTTGCTTGAGTCCATCGATGCTGAGCTCGAGATGCTAGGGTTGGAAATGACTGACATAGATGTCGGCCATCTTATGTGATGCAACCAAAGCTAATATAAACATTTTTTACAATTTTTTAAAAATTGAATTTTTAATATAAAATTTATATTAAATAATTATTTATTTTATTTTTTCTTCTTTACTTTTTTTTTCTTTTCTTTCGGTTGCCAAGCCTAGGCGACAGTTGGCAATTGGCCACAAGTAAGGGTTGGCAAGTCTTGCCAAGTCCTAACGAATAGGCAAGGCTCAATTGTTGCTGGCCTTGGCGTTTGACGAAGGCAGAAAGAAAAAGAATAGGAAAGAAAAGAAAGAAAATAAGAAAAAAATTACATTAAACAATTGATTTAATTTAAAATATAAAAATTATCTACGTCAATCCGACCGTACCACGTAGGACTGACGGGGTTATATTTGGCATTTTTTCCGTTCGGATAGTATATATCTATTTAGAAAAATTTGCAAAATGATAAATAAATCTTTTCCAATTTGTATTCGAGTCTTAGCTTAACAAACCTAAAAATATTATTTTTTTTTTTTCACAGATTACTTTATAGCAAATATTTTTCGAAAATATCATGTTTTCCTCACGTATCACTTATCCACAAATTCAAAAACCTATAACTCATCGCTATTTAACTATTCACTATTCACAATTTTTATGTTTATGGTCGGCTCCTCCAGTGAACGACCAACCCTCAATACGAACCATCGGCTCCTGTAGCTTTCCCACAGTCTTCTCCCCTCTTTTATCTCCTCCTCAATTCGGGTCGAATTCGTTTTCCGAAACCCTAATTTCTTGAATTGCTCTGGATTTTGATTTGGATGTGGAGGTGCAGCGAAGCGACGGAGCGTGCGTAATCCGAAGATGGAGTCCCATTACGCCCACAACATCTTCGACCGGCGCCCCCTCCTCAAGGCCAAGACCCCCGCCGTCAAGTGGGTCAAGGAATGGTACTCTCTTTCGATCAATCTGCGTGTGTTTTGAGGCCCAATTTGTGATTTTTTTTTTCGGTTGAATTATGCTGCCCGAAAGGGGAATTTGGGGATTAGTGTAAATCTCGCGTGGGATTGTTGAATCGTCCGATTCTTGTTAAGTAGGCCTGTGGTGGGCATGAATCTTGAGTTCCTGGGTAAGTGGGAGAGAGGTGGCAAGTGGAAAAATTGCGAATTTAAGTCGTTGCTGCTATAATTTTCTGATAATTGCTCAGGCCGGAGGAGGTTGTGCAATCTGGTGATGGGTAGTTGGAAAGAGCTCTCTTTTGCGACATCTAATGTCTGAATATAGCCCATCTTATGTAGATTATGCATATGGTTATTTGAGTTATTGAATAGTCTTCATATGATTGATTTTGGATCATTGCTCTGCGTTTTGCAGACTTTTGATATGAGTTTGTTTTCATGTATGGGATTTGTTGACGTGCCACTTTTGGTGGAACGGAGTTTTTTTAAAGTCCCGCTGGAGGAAAGTGCTTTGGTAGTTCTATCTTGTCCAGGAGTTCATCATCGGAATTTTTCTGTTTTTTTTTTTTTTTTTTTTTTAGGTTTAAATTTCAATCCTCACAGACGTGTATGTGCGCATGCTTGCGTTTCCCTATTTTAACATCAAATAGCTGTATCAGAATACATCTTTTACTTGGACTTCTTTTTCCCCGGTTGTAATTCTGTGTGAGTTTTGGTTATATCTGATGTTTCCAGAGGGCTTAACCTATTGGCATGGAAAGCCATAGCATTAGAAGTGTGTATTTGGACTCCTACTAAGCTTGGCTTCTTGAGTTTGCTTGTTTTCCGAGGGATTGCTTTTACAAATTTCTGACTGTTAATCATGTGTTAGGTGGTGGGTGGACTGAGTTTACTACCACGAGTTTTTTTGACACAAATTGAAAGCTCTTTCTTTTGCGCCTTATTCTTGTATTATGCTGCATTTACCATCTTATTGTGTGAATTGAATTTTATATATGACGTAGTGCATTTCTTTTTAGGGTGCCACAAGATGTTGTAGCGACTGGCGGGAAGTGCTACGTCTTGAAATGGGTTACAGGTGACTATTGCACTTCATTTAGAACTTTTATTGTCTGAATTTTTTTTTATTAACCTGTTATTATTTGGAAAGGCAGTGGGATTGGCTTTCTTATCAGTTTTAAGGCCTTGAATAAGCCATATTGAATTTCCTGACCTGTTGAAAGTAATTTATTTTATTTTATTTTTTATGTTATAGAAATTTGAGGTGACTTTAAATGTTAGTAATTATATGTTTCTAGAAACCGTGGGTGTTAAGTGTACAAAAGAAGCGACAGGTTTAATGTGGAAAGCCAAGAGCCAAATTAAAACTCCTTTGTCAAAAGGTAGGTGGAAACATGTGATGTTTGGGGAAATTGCTAATTCAGGTGAGGTGTAAACTGACCTAGCTGGCTTCAAGTAACTGGAAGAATTGGTGTACGTGCCATTTTTAAACTAATATTCCATTTTCTTCACTGAAGATTCTTTTCAGGGTACATGTTAGTTCAATGAGATTTGCTATTTGCATTTATATGTTATTGTAGTCTAAAATTTTCTCCAATATCATAGTGACCAGGAATTAAGTCCGGCCTGTTTTCTCCTATAAGCTGGCTTAGTTTCATGGAGGCTGTCTTGATGGTAATGGTGGAGTTACCTTGTAGAGTTCTTGAATGAGAATATGCTTTTTTTTTCCCTTTGTGTGGTTTACTGGAGGATGGGAGAAAGAAACTCCTGAATTTTCAATTGGGCGTTACTAGATGAATCTGTTTGCCGATAGCCATCTATGGCAATTGGATCTGGAATCAGGTGGTTTATCTGCAAAATTAAAATTGAATTTTGTCTATATTTTGGATAGCTACTTTAGGAGGTTCATAGAAATGGTGCCAGATTATTAAATCGATGAGAAGTTTTTGGAGCTCTAGTTTTATGCTCAAATTTCATTTGAAAATTTGAAGTTCATCAAAACTCTGCTTTGATTATATACTCTCTAATTAGAATGCTCCTCTACTTTCTCTTTTTCACTTGTGTTTTCTTCTTCATTTCTCTTTGGTTTAGCTTTAGTATGCCACCTTATTCTAAAATTGTTTTATTTTCTGTAATACTTTACTTACAAAAGAAGAACAAAAAGAACTTTTAAGCATGGGCTCAAGTTTCTTTATGTTTCACATGTAGAGAGCACATTGAAGGCCCTGAGAGAGAAGGAAAAGGAGCCGAAGGAGCCAGAACCAGAGCCAGAGCCAACTACTGAAGTCCTTTTCCTCTGCAGCTATGAAGGATGTGGAAAAACCTTTATTGACGCTGGTGCTTTGAGAAAGCATTCTCACATCCATGGAGAAAGACAGTATGTGTGTCACTATGAGGGATGCGGAAAGGTAGCATGCCTTGTTTTTTGTGCTTGTTCATCTTATATCATCTCAATGTTGTTATTGCTTTCCTCTATTTAGCTAATGTCTAGCTGTTATCTTAGGTTTTAGAGTCTTTTCTGGGATGGTGAATGAAATTATGTGATGTTATAACCATATGGTGGTGACTGCAGAATGGCCTGGATAATATTTTAAGCAATTACAATTTGACTTCTATCATAGTTTTATTTTTATTGCCAGCATGCGTTTTACTAATTTTAATGGCTCTCAAGTTTATTTTATATATGGCCTTATGAAGATTACTTAAAATATAAAAATAAACCTGGGACTTGCCCCATCTGCTGTTTTTTTTTTTTTTTTAATTTTTATGTACAACTTTAGGCTTACTTGTTGATATTGCCACATAGGGGCATTGGATGATCAATCCACAGTCATAGTTCTGGTTGGCTTGGTGGTGGATAGGTTTAAATTACATGTTTGAAATCAAATATCATCTATGAATCCAAATGCCTGATGGGGTTTATGACTAATGTGGAAGATTGATATGCATGTGATTTTTGTCTGAGTGCCGAGGGATCTTCATGCAATCGTCAATTGATCAGTTTTACCATTTTTTGAACTGTTAGGTCGTGTCTGATGGACCTTGCCAGGGATGTCCAGTCCACTAGCTCTCTCTCTCTCTCTCTCTCTCTCTCGTGTGCACATGCTCACATGCACAATAACAGCACCCTTTCGCTGGTTGCTGACCAGAGCAATGATCAGCCACTGGTCAGCAACCACCAATGCTAACCGTGACTGGTAGTGGACTGGAAATCGGTTAACAACTAGTTTCTGGCATCTGGTTTTCTGGTGCTTCTCTTAATATTTTTTGTTTTTTGAGTTAAAATTTCATTTCACATGCAGCTTTTCTGTTTTATTCCTAGTTCGTTCATTCCTTTGCGGTTCTTTGTGGTTAAAGTATCCAACATCACTTGTTTGTGGGTTTGGTTGGCCTTATATTGATGTATTCTCTCTTTACCCAGTAGTTTAAGTTTATGGGTTGGACCTTCTACCTAAACTTACAAAATATGAAAATTGTTCCTCTGCCAGCTTGTGGGCATATCCTCATCAAATGCTAATGAACTCTCAAAGTTTTAGATGGAGTTTTTTTTTTTTTGGTTGGTAGTTGTCTGCGTTTTGTTTTGTGGTCGAAAGTTATTTTTCTTTTTTGTCTCTTTAGGTCTGCACTGCATGCTGATTGTTCCTTTGCTTGTATTGCAGAAATTTTTGGATAGTTCGAAATTAAAAAGGCACTTTCTTATTCACACTGGGGAAAGAGATTTTGTATGTCCTTATGAAGGCTGTGGTAAGGTAGTCAATCAATCTGCCCCCCCTGAATCTAATTTCTAGGTTTTGCTGGGTTTGTTTATCTTTATTCACTTGTTGGCATTTATTTTTGTATGAGATGGTGTCTCAAATTTCTATGGTGGTGTTGCCAGAATTGTAGTTCCCAACCAGGTCCTGACTAGAATTCTATAGGGCTAAGACTGAGTAAGAGATTTTCACATCTCTGAGATAGTTTAATTCTCTTTCCATTACTAGTTGAGAATCATCTGACCCCAAAAAAATAGAAGTTGACAATCATGGTGAGGTTGGTGTTATCATATCAAAATGCATGAAATATTTTAAGCAATTTTTTGTTCTTGTACTTTCATGCATTTTCTAACCAAGTCCCTGAATATTTAATTTGTTAAGTTAAATTGTACCATCGCAAAGTTTCTAATCAAGTGTTCTGACACTAAATCCAGTCAAATTCAATTGACATGTCCTTTCCATGATGACAGCATGCATGTGGATAAAGTTAACATATGTAAACAACGCCGGGGTATGATGTGGATAAAGTTAAGCCCATGTGGACAACCGCTTGGACATCCACATTTATAAGATTTTGTCCACATCACACTACGGCATCGTTTGATAGCCACTTTAGTTGGATTTGACTGAATGTGATGTCAGAGGAATTTTCATTAGATAATTTATGAAAGTAGAAGCGGAAGGACTTGATTAAACAAATTAATGGTGCAGGGAATTGATTAGAGAAAGCATGAAAATACAACGACGAAAAGTAGAACGTTTCCTTATTTTAAATCCTTTATTTAGTATAGTAAGTGATGATATATTTTGTAGTCCGCTTTCCTAGCTCGTTCACTGACATTCTAATTCGATTCTTGCTTTCCTTTCTACAAATTGTGAGGATTAAGATCATAACTGGTTACATATAGTACTCAAACAGTAAAGACATGTAATACTAAGAATTTTGTGAGTAAGTGTCATTAAGAAGGCTTATTCTTCATACGGGATATTGACCTGTTGACATGAATAATTAGCACGCTGGTGGATAGCGACATGTTGTATTTCAATCTTCCTATTCTGGACATGCCACAGATGCTCATAACTGTTATTTGTTTGTTCCACTTGTATTTGACAGTCAACTTGTTATTTCAGGCATTTTCCCTGGATTTCAACCTGAGGTCCCACATGAAAACACACTCTCAAGAGAACTATCATATTTGCCCATACCCAGATTGTGGAAAGAGATATGCTCATGAGTACAAGCTTAAGAATCACATCGCATCGCAGCATGAAAAGGTTGGTCTTGCTTTCTTATTATCATGTTACTACTGAAATGAAGGATGCTTGGGGAGCCAGGCATCTGACCAGTTTGAGATTGGTTTCCACTGATTTGATTGTGAGGATTAAGATCATTGGTTAGTTAAGCACCATCCAAAAGGAAATTAATGTGCAAAGTGTGAGCTCTTCATTTTTCTGATAAATATTGGTCAACTTGGAAACATCAGGAAATCTAAATTTTCAGAACTATGCCAGAGGCTATTTTAGTGGTAAGTGTCATTGATTTAATTGATTTGAATCTGTGGTTTTGACTTTCTACCTAATTCCACAGAATGCGGCAGTTGAGGTGACAAAGTACACACCACCTCCGGAGAAGATCACTACTAAAGCTTCTAAACCTTCCAGTGGAGCTTATGGATCGGCATCATCTGACCGCCCTTATGCTTGTCCGTATGAGACATGTGACAAGGCTTATATTCATGAGTACAAGCTCAAACTTCACTTGAGAAGAGAGCATCCCGAGTACATGGCTGATGAGAACGCTGAGAATGCCACACGCAATGTGGATCATGAAATGGATGAAGCTAGCGATCAAGATAATTACAGCAGAAAGCGTGCCAACGGGAAAAGCCAGAAGCAAAGCAGACAGAAACTGAACTTGAAGACACCTCCAGCAAAGCCTGCTAAGAGGAAAGGTGCCGCCAGCCCTACTCCTGTCACTTTGAATGTGGTGAAGAAACCGTGGCCAGTTAAAGAAGACATATACGAGGAAGAAGATAGTGAAGAGACGGAAGAGGACCAAGAGAATGTGGAGGGATGGAGATATGCCGAAAACAACGAGGATGACGATGAAGAGACTGAGTATGAAGACTAGCGAGCTATCTGTAGCAACATATGCATTTAGAGGAAGGATTAGGTTGATGAGGAGCCAAGGATATCGAGATTAGACCTGGAGCATGCTGCCATTAGCTCCACTGTGAAGCTCAAATGGCCTTATTCTCCATTAATCGTGGTTCCTCAGTGAGGTGCATTCATATGTGTCAAAACAAATCGGCAGCATAGTCCTCAGAATTTTTTAGACTTCAATGGATAGTGCATAGATACCTAATTATGAAACCCAGCTAATGGCCAAACTGAGATTGTGTCCGTAAGCAAAAACAATTTTCGTAGACAGTCGAGGGGATTGTTCTGAATCAAATGAAAATAAGGGAGGATTTCGAAACGAGAGTACAGGGAATAATGGTGCTATCGTTTCAATGAAAGAATCAATATTTGCTCTGCTCTGAAATTTGTTTGACACCGGTTCTTAACTTTGAAACCAGATGTTGTCGTGTAAGTTCTGAGTTGAATGAAAGCTAGGGTTACGGTACTCTTCCAAGAACTATGAGTTGAAAGGAAGCATTTCATAGACAACATTATCATTATATATTCATTACCTAATTCATGCTAACTAACTTTCTTAATCTTCTTCTAGTAAAATAAGGAAAAGTCGCATTATAATGGACTTAGAATTAAGGTCTTTGTGTCCACGCGATGCATGGGAAGATTTAGTTTTGTAATTATACGGTAAGACATCATGACTATTGATTATGTTTTTCAAGAAATCAGTTAATTAAAGAGTATTTGAACATTGAGTAGTCTTTTTTTTTTTTAGGTAAAGGTAAGTTATGCATAGACTTTGCTGAAAAAATATACAAGGCCTGGCACCTACAAGAGATAGACATTCAAGAAGACAATAAAGTCAAAAAGAGTGTAAGGGTGCCGTGGTTCCAAAGGAAAACCAAAAGGTAACGATATAGACAAAAGAGTGAAAAGACCAGCAACACAAACAAAGGGAGCCACACTCAATCAAAAATAGACGGATGAAGTTCCTAGCTTTGTTGTAGTCTATTCTTAGGAGTGTCCGAAACATGCTTATAGGTCATTGTCTTGTCTTTTATAGCCTTTTGAAGGTGCATCCACCTTTATTCGCAGGAGGAAGAGGGTCTGATTACGGAAAATGATATTATTCCGCTCTTTCTAGATGATGTAGCATAAAGCTCCAAAGCCAAAGCGGGCGATAGACTGGTGAAAGCTACTATTGGCGATATGCTTAGTAGCCCAATCAAGATTCTCCATCCAAGATTTACTATGCCAAGCAAGATTGCATTTAGCTACCCAAATACAAAGCAAGACTACCAGTTATGCGGCAACCAAAGAATAGGTGATGTATAGAGTCCGGTCGACAAGAACAAAATGCACACACAACAGAAGAAATTCTGCCATAGGAAAGCAACAAAACCTGAGTTAGAAGTCGGTTACGGGTGATCAGCCACAGGTGAGTTTGATAGTGAGGAGGCAGAGAGGAACTCCATATAAAGGAGGACCAAGGCATCGAACATCCCCTAGGGCGTATGAGGTTCCATGCTGACGCGGAAGAGAATCTACCGGAAGGGTGTCCAAGCCATTGGAAGCAGTCTTCTTCATGATTGAGCATTGGGAGAGGTTCTCCCCAGTTCACAAGAGTGATAAAGACATATGATCTAGAATTGGAAGCGGAGAGGCCATTAGCAACAGAAGCCAGACGTGAAATACCCAATCGGTAAATTTCCAGATTAGAAAAATACCTGTTGAGTGGACCTTTCGGGTGCCAATGATCAAACCAAAAAGAAACCGAGCACCCATTCCCAATATTCCACCTGAAACGCTGTTGAAAATTCTCACGAAAGTCCAGTAGCTTCTTCCATGCCCAAGAGCAATATGTAGGACGAGGGACAATTCAGAAATTTTTCTGTTTTAAGAATGCGGAGTGAATCCACTTGCACCATAAGGACTCCTCATCAGTAAAAAGGAGCCAAATGTGTTTGAGCATGGCAGCCCTATTACTTTCCCACAAAGTATCAATACCCAAACCGCCCTCCTTTTTTGGTAAGCATACATCATTGCAAGAGACTTTAGCACCATACCTAGTTCGGGGCCCTTCTAAAGGAATTGTCGGAGTATCTGTTCAATGTGATTGAGGACTGAGCATGGTAGAATAAATACATTGGCCCAGTAGACTTGAATCGAATGAAGCACTGACTTGATGAGTTGCAAGCGCCCCGCTAAAGATAGGAAGCGATGAGTCCAAGATTGAACTCTAGTAGTAATTGCATTGACTAAAGAGATACAATCTGCCTTCCCCAACCTGGTGGCAATAATGGGTATTCCGAGGTACCAAAAAGGTAGAGATTGCAATTGGTAGCCCAACTTGTTCAAAATATTATCTCGAAGAGTAGATGAGCCATCATATAAGAAAATTTCATTTTTCCTTAAGTTTGGAATAAGAACACTACAACTAGAAAATTTTTCTATCCCTACTTTGAGAAGATCAATGGAGGCTGAGCTTGCCTCTGCGAAGAGGAGTACATCATTTGCAAAGAAAAGGTGAGATAGCCTAGAGGACTTACATCTCCAGAAGAACCCGAAGCCTGGTTGACAGGTTTGAATATTCAATATGCCCATGAAAATTTCCATAACAAGAATAAAGATGTAGGGAGACATAGGGTCTCCCTATTGAATGCCCCGTCCACTCGAAAAAAACCCATGCAGTTCCCCATTCAAAGAGATGGAGAATTTGGGAGAATGAATGCATACCATAATACAGGCAATAAACTTCAGAGGAAAGCCAAAAGTTTGCATGGTTAATTCAATGAAGTTCCAATCAACCGTATCAAAAGTTTTTTGGAAATCAACCTTGATGACACATTTTGGTCAGTAAGGATCGTGATGAAAATCACAAAATAACTCTTGGGCTAACAAATTGTTGTCACTAATACATCTGCCTTTGACAAAAGCATTTTGAGGCAAATTGATGAGAGTGGGAAGAAAGTTGATTGGCTATTAATTTGGTGATGCATTTATATATAGTGTTGCAACAAGCTATAGGCCGGAAGTCATTGACATTTGAAGCATTGGGGATTTTGGGAACCAGGGCTAAAATGGTGGTATTTATCTCCCGCAAAAGATTACCAGTCACGAAGAAATCTTTAGCCGCCAAAATCTCCGAAGGTCCAACAATCCCCCAGGAGTGTTTAAAGAACTCAACGTTAAAACCATTCGGACCAGGAACTTTGCCCATTGCAAGAGAGAACATGGTATCCCGAATCTCCAAATCAGATATGGGACGAGAGATAAACCGCACCTATTCCTCATCAAGTGTCCGACCCAACACGGCATGGAACTCTTCGATGGTAGGCCGAAACGAGGGAGCAGAAGCCGCCAGTAAATTCTGAAAATGCGAGACAAATAGGTGCTGCACTTCGCATGGATCGGAAGTAATATTGTCACCATCAAACATCGAGATAATCCTGTTTTGAAGGCGCCTTCTAGTCACTAAATGGTGAAATAATTTAGTGTTGAGATCACCCTCCTTAAGCCACCGCACCTTGGATTTTTGTCTGAAGAAGGATTCTTCTTGGAGGCGCAAGTCAGAGAAAGTCTGGAGTTGAATCTTTTCATTTTCAGCAAGCAGTAGATTAAGGGGATCCCGTTGAAGAGCATCTTGGGTAATCAACAAGGCACGTCTCGCCTCAGCAGTCCTAGAAGACAAGTCCGAAAAGGATTCTTTGTTGAGTTGTTTTAACCTGCATTTGAGGAGGCGAAGCTTACAACAAAGAGTGTACATCGGCGTTCCAATAATACGTGAGTCCCAGACCTGAGCAACCAAGTTGAAGAAATCCGGGTAAGTCATCCAGAAGTTGAAAAACTTAAAAGGCTTGCACGTCTTAGGAGTAGACATGATTTTGACAACCATCGGAGAGTGATCTAAAATTGCAAGAGCCAAGAAAGCAGTTTTAGAGAAAGAGAATTCAGCATTCTAACAAGAATTCATGAGGACTCTTATCAATTTTCATTTGCTTCCGATTAGGGCCCAGGGAGGTAGCCCAAGTGAACCTATGGCCAATGTACCTAAGATCATCCAAGCCTGCTTGGTTAAGGTAGTCACGAAAATCATCAAAAGTCGGGATCCATGAGTTGGAGCTCCCCACTCTATCAAAAGGATCCCGGATGGCATTAAAGTCACCCACTATAATCCAGGGAGTGTCCGAAAAGAGAGAGCTGGACTGGATAAGATCCACCCAAAGAGGGCATCTCAACATAAACGTGTGTTCAGCATAAACCAATGTAAAGTAAAACACCTTACTAGAGGCGAGCCAAGTTAACCGACCATTTATTGCTTGTGCCGAAGAATATATCTAACAAAACGAATCTTACTTTTAAATAGAAGAATTGTACTTAATTTGGCCAAAACATTTCATTTTCAAAAATATAATCAACCTAAGAGCTCAAGCAGAACATATTGGCATGTAAATAGCCGGAAAAAGTTTTAGGACACTGGCTTAAATTATCCTGTTAATTCGTCGGATGAGATGAGTACCTCGCCCAGCCCAGTGCAGCCCAGCCCAAGTAACATGATTCAAATCGTTCGAGAGGACTTGGACCGTGGAGATTACACTAAACCAACATGTTCTTGGCTTGTTTCGCCTTCAATTACTCAGGGATTCTCGGAAGGCATCTGGCGTAAGATAATGCTGCTAAATGATGGCCTTCAAAAGGGCAATAATTGTAAAACATAAAATACAGTCTCTGACGCAGACTTCGTTTGGTCCATTTTGAGAGGTCATTTTCTTTTAATTATTTTCCTTTTTTGACCACGCATAGTTACCTTTTCATTAATTTATAGAACAATGGACCCATGACATAGACAATTTTTTTAATCATTTTAAATGTTTTTCCTTCGGCGATGTTTATTTTTATTATTAATTCCCAGATTGGACAACTCATAAATTTATGAAATTGTCAATCCTTATCAATCCTTCGCACAGTGGTTGTAACTAATGGTTACAACGACTGTGCACAGGTTGACTAAGTGGGGAGCAAGCTCTTGGGAGTGGTTGCCTGTGGTTCCGGAAAGACCCCGGCGCCCAGACAGGTTAACGCCTTATTTTAGTGTCCCAGCGCCCGGACGCCACTCCCCCTAATTTCCACCCTTTGTTTTTCTTTCGTGATGAATGGGAATACGAGAGGTGGACAGATCTTCTACTTGTTTCTTCTTCGTTAAGCAATTTTAAGGACCTGCTCAGGTCCAATCTTGAGTGAGTGGAAATACAAAAGGCGACATTGCGGAGTCTTTCACCTCAAAACAGGTCTCCCACACCAAGGTGGATGTCTCGCCTATTTCTTCTCCCTTGAGCCAGAACAATGGACCCATGACATAGACCTTTTTTTGGCCAGTTTAAACGTTTTTTCCTTCGGTAATGGTCGTTTTTTATTATTAATTCCCACCTCGGCCAACTCATAAATATCCTTATCAATCCTTGCTGGTATGGGTAATTTTATAAGCAATTTTATAGCAAATGGGGTCTTTTTAGTTTACCGGCCGGATGGTTTCCAAGCAATATTTAATAAGAAATTCTGGGATGTGGTCGGAGATGACGAGGTCAACACGGCCGACGTGGCTTTTTAGACAGGAAAAACTTCATGGGATTTGACACAAGCGTATGCGGTTCTTATTCCTAGAATAAAATTGTAAATTTTCATAGCTTTAATCCAAGTAACATGATCCAAAGCCGCCAAGAGGACTTGAACAGGGGAGATATCACTAAACCAATAAGTTCTTGGCTTGATTCGTCTGCAAGTATTAGGGCATCTTGTAAGGTGTCCGCCCAAAATAATATTGCAAAGCGGTTGGCTTTCAAAAGCGCCATCATCGTTTACCTAATCTCTAACCCGGATTTCTTTTGGTCACTTTAAAACATTTTTCTTTAATTATGTGATGATCAATGGTCATTTTTTGTTAATTCATAAAACAATAGACCCCTTCTATTACATAGACTTCTTTTGGTCATTTTAAATGTTTTTTTCTTCGGTAATGGTCTTTGTTTATTGATTCTCATTTCGCATAGCTCATAAAAGTAATAAATTGCCGATCCTCTTGGTAGTTTGCCTTTACTATGATATACCGTGGCTTATTTTATGAGCAATCATTAAGCAAATGGGGTCTTGTAAATCACCGGCCGAATTGTTTTCAAGCAGTATTTTACAAGATATTCTGGGATGCGGTTGGAGAAGACATAGTCAACATGGTCGGTGTGACATTTCAGACAGGACAAATTCCATAAGATTTGGTACAGATTTACGCTGTTGTTACTCCTAAACAATTTATAGGCCATCAGAGACCAATTTGTCTGTGTAATGTGTCTGAAAAGATTATCTCCAAGGTTCTGGTAAACCTCCTTGGACTGAGGACAAATGGTGTAGTTCGGGATGAGGATGGAGGTGGGGTTTACTGGCTATTCGGCGAATACAGAAGCAAGTAATATCATAATATCCCCTGCAATACACGACATACAATGATATAAATAAAATATAATTTTTCATATGTTTGAAATGCACGTAAAACATATGAAGATTAAATGATTAAGGTATTTATAGGACAGTTCCGATTAAAATTACTTGTTTTTATCCAATATAATATCAGTCTAAAGCAATAAAAAATATGACGCTAATGCAATTGAAAATGGGATTGCCTAGATCACGTGAACAGACCTAACTTGCTTATATTATTTCTCATTTGAAAGAGTTAAAAAAACTTGATCGTACCAATTTTCTTTTTAAAATCTGATAGGTATGTACCAACAAGGCATCATAAATATATGTGAGTCAAATTACCAAAAAAAAAAAAAAAAAAAGCAATCCTAAAAATCTCTATAGAGAAGATAAAAAATATCGAAAAAAGTCGTCATGTTATTTCTACAATAGATATTTCATTGATTATAAACATCATAAAGGGCATTGCGTTTTAGATTTTTTGAAAATAAAGTACACTAAACTCTTGTTAATTTGATCGACCGTACTACTTCTGTCAAAAAATTTCTTTTCTATCGTGCGTTTAAACTCAATCTTTCCTGGGAGACATCTTTTGATTGACACGCATATATTGACTCATCATTAGATTATTACACGTATAGTTTTCATATTTAGTTAAATTAAATTAATTATAGAGAGAACCAAGTAAAATTACTTTCTAGTATGTTTCAAAAAGCAAATCATCACTTCCAATTTTTGGCAATTTAGGTGCGACAAAATTTATAGACAAAATTTCTGTTTCTCGATTTCTCTATTTCTCTGTTCCCCTAACAGGTTTGGAATAGAAATCCGTTTAGTAACGCAATTTGATTTCTCTATTTCTGAAACAGATTTCTATTCCGAAATAGAGAAATTGAAGAAATCAGAAGCTGAAATTTTTAATTTCTCAATTTCTAAAATAGAACTCAGAAACTGAAATCAAACCATATAAAAGAACATTGCGCTTTCTTGCTAACTTAATTCACTTATAACGACAACTTCACAAATTATTGCTAATTTTCTTTTTCTTATTTTACTCGTGTTTTTTTTTTTTGCATTTTTTTTTTGATAACTTCCTCTTTAGGATGAAAGGCAATCGAATGGGTCCCCAATTTTCAAAAACAACCAAAGTTCTTAAATGCTTACTTAAAAACAATGGGGCTCTTTCCTCCTAGAAAAGGCACGCGCATGGCCAATTGAAGAAAAAGTTCTTACGCAATAGATGAATAAAAAATGTGCCTAGAAATTTAACCTTACTTTTTTACGGATTCAAAATTCTTGCAAAATCAAAATAATTAGATTGTTACACAATCTTGAATTTTAACTCGAAGGCAAGAGATTCAAGAGAATCTCTCTCTTTGCTATGCAAGGGCCATTAAAGGTTCATTAAGCAACAATAAAGAAATTAGGGATGAGCAACTGGACTGATTCAATTCGAGAATCAAAATAAACTAACATTCCCTCGATTGGTTCCTAACCATAAACGTTACTTTAAGGTAGAATTCTCATATATTCCTTACACCATTAATTTTATTTTGTTGATAATCTTGTATAATATTAGTTTTTGATAAAATTACAAGGCTGTATAGGCGCCATTGATGGCACCCATATTCATGCTTCCGCAATACTTGTCTGAATCTACGCAGGATGAGCTTGCAAACGATACATTGACCGAGGAGGGAAACTAAATAAATATGCTTAGGAAAACAATTGCTAATAAAATGGCAAGGGATAATAATATGCCAGAAATTCCATGAAATTGTATTTTCAACTTTTGTAATGTATTAGTATTATTTCGACTATTATTTTGTATTTAAGGATTTTCTATGTTGTTTTAGTATTATTTCGACTATTATTTTGTATTTGAGGATTTCCTATGTTGTTATCTAATCAATTTCTATTCCTAGAAATAGAAATTTTGTTCTGTTATCAAACGGATTTTTGTTTCAGAAATAGAAATTTTGAGTCGTTAACAAACGGGTTTCTTTGCTCAGAAACTTGTCCGGGGAATAGAAATTAAGAAATTGATTTCTAGCAAGAAATCAATTTCTATTTCAGAAATTTTGTAATGCGCAGCCTTTGGCTGAAGAAATCAATATCTCTGAAGAATTTTTGTTGAACAGTGGAACACAGAGTAAAACGGTTAAATTTTGTCTTAAAATGGACAAAAAAGAACATTATCAAGACTTTATTCTCTTCTATAAATCGAGGATCAATTTATGTAGAATTTATCTGTTCATATTCTTAATCTGGACAATTCCTACTTGGCGAGCAAACGTTTTGTGGTTAAATTTCCGATATTGGAAAATCATAAAAAACAAGCAATTTGATAGTTGTCGACTTTGGCAAATTGGAGAACAGGATCAATGACAATTTGCTTATGCGATGAATAGATGATAGAGGATTGAGAATGGAACTAAAACTCATCATATCAATCAAATGAACAGTTTAGACTTTCACCGAGTCATATCAAAACTGACACGTACGTGCAAAATTGCACCAAATTGACGCACTTACAAGACAACAGAAAGTGTGAGTATGATGGCCAAAAAACCAATGTAAGAAGAATGTAATTTTCTTTGGTAAAAATCCTTTTTTTTTTTCACTCATTACCAATATGATATGTGAAAGATTTCATAGAAAATCTCAAAGTCACTATAATAATTAAGCCTGTAAAGCTCAAAAACAAATGAAAAACCAGAAATCAAGATATATCATCACGATTGACAAAGACAATCATATGCTCGTCCTTCAAGAATAAATCTGTGACTGCATCCACGTGAAAGAATCGGTGGCCCAATCACTAAATCACACACAATCATTAGTGATGAGCATCTAATGGTTTTGCCTTTCGGTGGCGTGCGCCTAAGTTTGGCATTCCTGACACGGAAACGATATAAATATGTTGAATAAGCTCAGATGTGACACATATGAGAGCAATCCTTTTAGCAATTGCAAGATGCCCAAGCTTTTAACAAAAGCACATTGAATGAGCATAGATTTGATATTGAAACTATTGTGAACACCATTGAAATTGGAGGTGGAGTACATATTATGAATAAATTTTGAATTAAATTGGAGAAAAAAGCTTTCAAATTTAAGATATGGAGAACAAAACTCCCAAATCTAAATGTAGATGGGGGAAGTAAGAAAAGAAATAAGAGGAAATGAAAGCAAAAGCAACTAGAGAGGCGAGGAAGAGATTTAGGTCAAATCTCTTCCTCAGAAATTGAAGACTAAGAAAGACTGACTCAAACTCAGAGAGGGAAAGAGAGGGAGCGAGCGGAGATTTGATATTGAAAAGACAGATTATAGAAGAATGAAAAATGAAAAGTCAGAATAGAGGCGAAAATTTGAATTCAATTATGCCTTTAGTAGGCCTTATTGCGGGAAGATCGGTTGACATGCTCGATCGGTTATAAATGTGGATTGAAGAGAGACGAGCGCTAACTTTATGGCAAAGCCTCATCCACCAATAACTTTCTTGCTTTGGTCTGACCGCCACCTTGCTCCGGTCTCTAACTCATCGTCGGCATGCTGATGCGAAGTCGGTCGGCTAGGAACTGTGTCGTCGTCTCACATCCGTTGACCCGATGCTGTGCTCCTTTTGTAGCTCCATCTTTCGAGATGCGAAATCTGCCATCTAGTCTGAAGTTTGGGGCCAGTTTAGAGCATTGGCCCACCGTCACAATCAGCTGAGAAACATCAGTATATTCTAGAAGCAAGACCCGCAAAGAGGATAATCCCGTAATGTCACATTCCCCCGTCAAACTTTGGCAATCTGAGAAATCTATCTCTTCTAACCTCTCTAGATTCTTAATGCCTTCAGGAAATTCTCTTATAAAAGTGTGAGGCATCTTTAGTACTTTCAACTTTCTCCAATCTTGGACAGATAAAGGTAGTTCATTGACTAGCGCATCTGAAAGATCCATGACTCGTAGCTCCTTGAGGTCTCCGATGGAATCTGGCAGTTTCCACAGCCTCCTGCAGTTCCTCAGAGATAGTGTCCTCAGATTCTCCAACAAGCAGATAGAATCAGGGAGCTCACGAAGTTCAGTGTTGTCCAAAGCTAGGTAGAGAAGAGATTTCAAGTTACCGATCGAGTTGGATAGAGACAACGATTTACAATTGCAAGCACTCAGAATTTCAAGCTTCCCATAGGAACCCTCTGGGAACTCTCTAATGGAAGTTCCATCGATATAAAGCTCTTTCAAAGCTTCCAACGAACCTATATCTTTTGGCAACTCTTGCACGAAGCTGCAGAACTTGATATCCAAAGAAACTAGGTTTCTTAGCTTGCTAATGGACCTGACAACAACAAGAGGTAATGTAGAACAATTTTCCAAGTTTAGTATCTCTAAGTTTATGGAAGCATGGGAAACTGGAGATTTGGCTAGCCAACCACAACCTTGTAATATCAAAACTTTCAAGTTTTTGGCCTTCTGCAAAACAAGAGAATGTAGAATCCATGTTTACTACAAGCTATTGTCAAACATGATGCAAAAAGATGCAAAGGTATGCCATCATACCTTTAAAATTTGCTTCCAACACCGCCAACTTGTGGAGGTGCTCCCAGACAGATCAAGAATGATCAATTTTGACAGATCTAACACAAGTAGATTTGAGATATCGTTGCACCCTTTCCATTCAAGCCACTTCAACCTTCCAAGGAAAAGATCGTCTCTGGAGCTCTTTGCACTCCGCTTATATCTTTTAATAATAGCGTGATTCATTTTAAGATACCTAAGCTTCGAGAAACCATGAAAAAATCTACGTTCGAGAAATAAATGGGGTTTGTCGAATGTGGCGGCTTCAACCGCAGCGTCTTGCCCATCCTGGAAAAAGGGTAAAAGGAGAAAGTGAAATAGAAGTGCATTCTCAATCATCCCTGAAGATAGAAGTAAGTGTATAAAAAAAAGTACGTATAATTCAAACTATAAAAGAGACTTTTGTCTTCAAAATTTACCTTCCTTTCTTTCAAAAGTAGTTCAATATCCTCCTGATCCCATAGCCTGCTCCGCTTGAAAGGTTCACTTGGATTTTCCTCCTTGACAATCTCCCTCCCAAGGACTTCTAGTTGATTATGCACCCACAATTCATTATTTTCTCTGGTTTTTACCAAAGACATGTTATGAAGCTCGTCAATTCCTCTATAAGGATAATATTTACAAGCTTCCCACATGTAAGAGGGTATTGTTTTGTCCTTTCCCACGAAAAAACATGTTATATCGAGGAATATCTCTTGGGCATATTTATCTAGATCATCATATCTTCTCTTCAGAATTCGTTTTACTTCCTCATCGTAAGGCTCTCGTTTCAATCTACCCAATGCTTCCTTCCAAAACTCTATGGTCTTTCCATGTAAAATGAACCGACAACCTCAATCACCAGAGGAATTCCTCCGGCAGCCAAAATAATGTCCCATGCCAATGAGGAGAATTCCTCTTGAAGAGGTTTTTCGCAAGAGGCATGTCTACAGAATAGCTCAAAAGCATGGTCATTATACATTTGCTTTAGCTCGTATTTTTCAATGAGAATGTCATCACAACTGTTAATAATACTGCTGCTTCTGGAGGTCACACGCACCTGACTATACTTGTTGACAAGATTGCTTCTTATAGAGACCACGATGATCCTGCTTCCTTGACCGAACCACCTTGGATCTCCGGCTAATGAATTGATTTGTTTAAAATCACTAACATCATCAAGGATAATGAGGACTCTCAGATCTCTAAATCTGTACTTGATAAATTCGGTACCCTCAGCAGGAGATTTGAGTGTGTATATTTTCTTTTGGAGGCCACTAATTAAATCTTCTTGGAGAGACACAAGTCTCCTTTGCTCAACCTCTCCATGGATATCTTGAAGGAATTTCTTACATTCGAAGAGATGATGGATTTTGTTGTAGACAACCTTGGCAAGAGTGGACTTACCAATTCCTGGAAGGCCTGATATCTCAACCACACGTATTCCCGTCAGTGTTTGTCCTTCGATTACTTCTCCATTTTCACAGCGAACATCAAGTTTTTTCATCAGCTCTTGTACAGGGTGATCCATCCCCACAAAATCTGCCGTCACATATAAGTCATCCTTCCTCAACAGGCGGCGGACTGTAGACACAACCTCGTTTATAAGTTCATGCTCCCTGCCAAAGGGAAAAGAAGGAAAGAGTAAGATATGAAAATGAATAGCTGGTATCGGACATTACACCAGGCAAAGGAAAAGATGCATTGACTTTTTTCTTTCTCTAATTTCATACTCGATCACCACTGTTGGAAAAGTCGAAAAAGCATCGAAATCTTGATTTCGACTTACCCGTGATTAAATTTCGCCAATTCCCATCCTCGCATTCCTGAAACAATCTGCAGAGCCTTCTTCCAGTTGTTTATAGTCGCTGACTCCACGCCCTTGGCCGCATGGGTGCAGAAGGACTGCTGATAATCCTCCTCCTGTTTGCCGACTACTGAAGGGCTGACGTCGTAGAAAATGGGCATGATTGTCCTGTGACACTCCACCATTTTCTCCACCTCCTTCAGACAAATCTTACTGGAAGCGAAATCTTTGGAGAAGATGGGGATGCATATCTCTGAGTGCCTGATAACTTGGAATATCTTATCCATGATCCCTTCTCCAATCTCAATTCCTTTATAATCGATAAATGTATCGATCCGTGAATCATCAAGGCCTTCGTAGAGAAATTGAATGAAGCTCTTTCGAACATCTCCTCCTCTGAAACTGAGAAAGACTTCATAGCGACAAACGTTCGGCCATCTAGCAGATGGAAGCGACGAGTGGTTGCTGCAGATATTCATGAGTGAGAAGCTCAAGAAAAGGCGTAAAGACCAGGTCTTTCGTCGGACGGGGGACAGCTGGGAGATCGCTCGAGGAAGAGAAGAAGCTAGAGAAGGCTCCGATCTAAGGTAGCTTACAGACCAAAGCTATGGAATCTTGACTTCGAGTAAGGGTAATCCAATCAGCAACTCGAAGTGACTTCTCGGTAAATGTATTACAATCAAGCGTTACCGTCCATTTTTTAAAACTGTCTGATCAGATTACCATTATTCCTAGTAAAGTTACTAAAATATATACTAAAGTAGTTTCTCATTTGTGGTAGACTATTTAATGTGTAATAAAAAACACTCATTTGTATTTAAACATGTTATTTCTAGTAATATCTCCTTTTCACGAGTGTAAAACTGACAAAAATTAATCGACCAAATTAAATAAGGGTTAATTAGCACCCTAAGAAAAGACAAACAAGAGGAAAAAAACTTTTTAAAATGAAATCACAAAAAGTAGTTTAATAAAATTGAAAATTAGAGGAGGGAAAAACAAAAGAGAGTGGCCAGCACCAACAACTCAGGCAGGGAACTTGACCTCCACTTAAGATTAGATTAGAGATGTGTAATGGGAATTGTCCAAATTGGAACTACCCAGATCGGACAGAATCGATTGGTTTTGGACAGTTCTGAGAGACGTCAATCCAATTCCTGATTTCATAAAATTGGAACTGATGATGGGCGGTCCGATTTCCGAGCCCAAATCGAGAGCTGGACCGATCAGACCATATCGATTTCTACAAAAGAAAAGGGGAACTTTCTTGTCTTGGTCTGGCTTTTGGGAATCGAACGAGCCGACTTCCATCAATCCTTTGCCTGTAAATTCGTTCAGAGGGTGGTTGTGGTAATTAAGGCTAAGCACTTGAACCTACGACCTAGACAACCCTACATATTTGACAAAATAGTGCGAAATGGCTTTCGTGAGTCCTAACCACAAATCCCTGAAACCGAGTACATGGGTGCCACATGATGTGGCAGGCATGTAGCCAAAATGATAAAAATGACTCACGCCGGTTCCCAAGAAATAACAAGATGACGAAACTAAAAAGAAAAGGAATGAAATAAGGAGAAGGAAAATGTCACAAAAAATTCTAAACTTTACCCAATGTCATAAATTTACTCCTAATTTTTTTATGACATAAAAATTCTAAACTTTACTAGCTATATCCTAAGCATTTTTTCATGATATAAAAAATTTCAAACTTATACTTATGTGACACATTTATCCTAAATTATAGGGCATTTTCATCTTTTTTTTTTTTCTTTTTTCTTCTCCTTTTTTCCCTCCGTCGGTCATGACAGAGAGAAGTCGGACTCAGGTGAGGCTGCCCTTACCTTGGTGGGCAAGGACGGCCCTCGCCCGATCCGGTGAGGTGGCTCTCGCTAGATTTGGTAAGGGTCGGCCTTGCCTAGGGCCGACGTGGGCCAGCCTTGCAAATGGCCCCTAGGCAAGGGTTGCCTTGCCCAAATGAGGTCATCCCTCACTAGCGAGGGTGACCCTTGCCCAACCCTCTATGGAATCGCCAGAGGCTGGCTGGATGAAGAGGAAGGAGAAGAACTAGGAAGCAAAAAAAAAAAGAAAATGAAAGAAAAAGAAAGGAAAATGATGAAAAATATCTTGATCGTCGGAAAGTCAGGTCCTTATTTAAAATAGACATAATTATTTCATGCTCTTATTTAAAATAAATATAATCACTTCAAATCCTTATTTGAAAAAATGATAATATTTCTGGTTCATATTAGAAATAAGAATTATTTCATACTCTTATTCAGAAAAAAAGGGTCTCTTTTTCGGAATTTTCCCACTACTTTTCTCTCTTAAATTAACATCTCAGATTGAACGGCCAGCAAAGCAAACCCAAACCGACCGGTTGACTTGACGATTGTTTACAAACCCAGGAAGAGGGGAAGCTGGAAGAAGAGAGATCGAGAGGTGAAGGCGGAATCAAGTATGGCCGAATTCGCAGGCAGAAAACGGAGAAGAGGCGAAAGATGAACCAGCAAGGCTGAATCAAGATGCGCTGTCTATAATTGGAAAAAAGCCGAAGATGAACCATTGAGGCTGGATCAAATCAAAAGGGAAAGTAGCGAAGATGAACCAGCGAGGCGAAATCAAGTTACGATAGAGATAAAGGCTGAATACGCTGGCACAAAACAGAGAAAAGTCGAACAAGCGAGGCGGAATCAAGATATGATAGAATCAGAGGCTGAATCAACGTATGATGTGTTCCTGAGTTTCAATAGTGGCGATAGTAGTTTTGGATTCGCCAATAACCTCTACGACCGTCTGAAAGGTGATGGAATTCGCGTTTTCAAAGATGAGAGAGTCCTTCGTACTTCCAAAGAGCTTCCACTATCGATCTACAGCTCCAAGATCTACATGCCTATCTTTTCTGTAGGCTACGCTCGTAGTGGACAGTGCCTTAATGCGCTCGCACTCATGGTAGAACACACGTCTAGATCAGGTGGGAAGAAAGAGATCCTGCCCGTTTTCTACCAAGTGGAACGGTCTGATGTGCAGCTGGAAAAAAATTCACTCTACAGAGACGCCCTGAACATGCACAAGCAGATCTCAGGCGATGAGGAAGTCAAGCAATGGAAGAAGGCTCTCGTGGAGGCTGGTAAAGTCAAGGGATGGGAACTGAGCTCATATAAAAGGTATGTTATCTCCGTCTTCTTTGCTTGTAGGTTTCCTTCTGATTTATTTGCTCAATCGACCGAGGTAGTGTCGAGAATGTCAGAAGGGAAACTCAACTTCCTTTTCCGAGCAAAAATAGCAAATATTGGTGGACTCTGCTGTACTCTAAATTGTTATGTTCAATTGCTTGTGTTTATGATCGTTACTGAGCCTGTTTCAAAGCTTTATGGGGACAAAACTAGAGAAAAAAAAAGAGGAAATTATTGATGGGAATGAACGGGGTTGAAGTTTTCAATTCCCTCCTTTCTTTTATCGGGCCAAATCCTTCTCTCGAATTGACCACGTTTACACAACATTTCTCAGTTTGGCTCAGTGAACTATCTTTAAAAGTTAAATTAATCATCCACATGATCGCGTCATTTGGTATTGCAGCCGTGGTTGAGGGATATTTTTACCCGATGGTGGACTTGACAATATAATCCATTGATTGTACTGAAAATTTGCTGCAAAGGCATTATCCGACTTTCATATGATGTCTAAACATCAGTGTGTATGTTTAATATATCTTTGCGTTAGGTAAATCATGTTCTGCAGTAAAGGATCAGTGATCCTTTAGCACATCCAGATTGTCATTTCATTATCTAGCGAGTTGGGTGGTAGGTCCTTAGATCGCATCTGTTAATGGTTTGGAACTGAGCTTTTTTCCGCCTTGGCAGTGAAAAGGAACTTATCATATCCATCGTTGGAGAAATTTCGCTTAAGCTGATGATAAAGCATAATCCCGTGCCTGGAGATCACTTTTCTGGTACCTGGAGAGTTATTCACTGGTTATCAAACAGGACCTTGGTATATTTCTTTGCTCCTATTCTCCTCTCTTCTCGAGAACTCTCTTCTAAAGATTCTGCCTGTTGATGAGGTTAGTTTCCGCTTAAGTGTGTTTACATCAAAAATATAAAAAGTGAAATCACTAGGAAATATTGTCACATAATTATACAGTTGTTGTAAAGTTAGAATATAATAGAAAAAGAAGGCAAACACATGAAACGAAACTACAAGAGAATGCAAGTATCGTCCGAACTCTTAAGTAGCTTGCATATACTCTTGCTAGAATAGAATCCACAAAAAATTGAGGGGCAATTTTACATTTCATAATTATCCTTTGTTTATTTCATCAAAGATCACGTCGGTTTGCTTGTCGATTTGAGTAGAATAACTAGATGTATAGGAATTGTCCATTTACACTACCACGCAAAGACGTTACTGTTGGTAATTGTTTCCAAAAACAAGAACATGTGCATAGGTAAATTGAATTAAAAATGATTTGCAGCAGAAGCAAAAATACCCGAACATGTATACATTATTTGTGCATTTTAATAAGAAGCACGTAGAAATGAAAAGGAGGCTAATCACATTACCATTGTACTGTGTTCTAAAAGTTTGGTTCTGACATTCTTTGGATTTTGACCATGAATATCTTGTGTCTTCGCAGCATTGGTTTGGACATTCTTTAGATCCTCATTAAGAATGACTGGTCTTCTCATAACGTTGGTACTAACATTCTTCAGATTTGGTTCAGATCCAAATCGCAAATGCCTATCGTGCTCGTAGCGTTGGTTTTGATGTTCTTCATATCTTGACTATGAACATATGATCTCTTCATGGTGCTCTTTCTGACGTACTTCGGTTCTTGAGTTCTTTAGTTCTAGCCCCATAAATGTAGGGCCTCTAGTTCAAACACACCACTAACTTGTGTTGAACGATAGAGAGAAATTTGAGAGAACTCATCACGACAATTGTGCCAGCAATTACTTTTGAGTGTTACTATTTGATTGATCACTATCATCACTCAACCATCTCTAAATCCACTCTCTTAATCATCTCTTATAACTAGTGATCATATTAATTCGGCTCATTAAATCTAAAACTATTTCAGAGCATTAATTTGGTTGTAACATTTAAACTCACTTCAGAGTTTGAATTTAGACATAAGTTCTGAAATTGTTTCATAGTATTAATTCGGATATTAATTCTATAACTGTTACGGAGTATTATTCCAGGCATTAATTTGTAACTATTATAAAACTTTAATTTGATTGTTAAGTCTAAAACCATTTAAGAACATTAATTTGGTCGTTTGAATCTGAAACAATTTCAGATCATTAAACTACCTATTGGTTCTAAAACAGTTTTAGATATTTAATTTAGTCGTTAAGTTTGAAACCATTGCAGATCTTTAATTTGCCTATTGATTCTGAACTCACTTTAAATCATGCACGATTATTGCTTTTGAACTCACTTCAAATAATTAATGTTGCCATGATTCTGAACTCAGCTCAAATCATTAATTTGGCTGTAAGTCTGATACTATTTTAAAACTTATATTTTCAACCTGACTCAATCTGATTGCCTCAATTACAAACATATTTGCAATATCATTTCTCATGTTCTAACGTTATACTGAATTGGCTATGGTGTGTAACATCTTAGGATCATTACTGGGTTGGCAGACTTGTACTAATACATTAGCACAATCAAGAGAACTGATTGTCTTGATTAATCTCTAGTTCCTACAAATCATGAGTGACATTTGGTAAAATGTCATACCTACTAAGATAGTGTGAATACTTAGAGAACATAATGAACCTATCGGCTTTAGCGACCATGTAATTTAATCCTTCTGTCTCACCATGTCCCAATCGACAAAGATCAATGAATTGTTTGTCAATTTACCAATTCAATCATATGCCCAAATCTAACTAACATGTATATCTACGAGACATGAACCATTCATTACCGATTATAACCCTGGCCGATGATTTCAATATAATGTCACGATTAGATTGCATAGGACATTAATCTTTTATCTCGTTTGTCTATTTATATAACAAGAAGATAGATTCTATATTGCACACGCATGTGCATTCATATGTGAACAAACTATGACTATTAAGTATAGAGACGGTTCGATGAAGCATCAATATGATTATTTGTGAACCACAACCATCTAACATACAAGTCAACATCGTGCCTCAGGTCGAAGAATTTTAGACTTGATCAAAGTACGAATGATTAGTCATTGATCCCGCTAAAAGCTTCCATGTTGCTAATTATTCTACTAGCTCGGGTATCACAATACCTAATGACTCGTGACTCATCATCTCTTGAGGTATCCAACACTCAATGATGAAACTTGAGAACATATTGGTATAAAAAAGATCATTAATATTCTCTTAATGATCCATCGATTAAGAATTGTTTAAAGACTTAGTATAACCGTAAACTTGTTACACATATTATTAACACCTTAAGGATATGTTTAGTCGCAACTGATCTTATGAACTTATTTATATAAATGGGACGATAAATGAAGATTGCTTTACCATTAGATAAATAATGCAACTTAATCTCTAACATGTAACTATTATAAGGTTGCTTTAGGGCACATAGCTAACAGTTACTACAATGTTCTTTTTGTTACAAACACCGATGGCGAAGTAGGTGTAAAATTGACAATATTAGTGATTCAAGAATACCTCCTACCTTTTACTTATTAAGGAGAGTTGATGCATCAAAACTGACTTTACAAAAAAATTACTTTAAAATTTTTTATGTATCATCATTGTCACTTTTGTATTTTCTGGCAAACAATGACCACATTGTTTCCTCATGGAAGCATTGTTTGGGATGCAACTATATCGTCGTAGCCAAAATTCCATAATTGCCTTTTGAAACAACGAAAGTCACATTTTTTCCTTTCACTGTAGCTTTACGCAACTGCTAGGGTTGACCCAACTGCACGATATATCACACTATCGAGACACACTTGCACTTACATTTGTACACTTAACTGTCGGCTATTACTGTGCCAAATCAATGTAGAGAGAAATTCAGAGCAAAATCAAGACGATTTCTAGCTTAGATCATACTGGTAGTATTCAACGTCTAACCCTCTTCTTAGCTACGCTGCTCCTTATATATTAAAGTCTTCAATTTATCCACTGGAAACCTTCGAGGATGCCCAACTAGCTATATGAGAGACGTTAGACACATTTGACTAAAATTGGGACTGCTCTCGCAATCACTTCATCTGACTATTGCAGGTCTTCTAAAATGGAGTCTACTGCACTATCCTTAAGTAGAAAAACTGTAAGCTGTTTTTCCGAATTTGCCCTGATTTTTCAACTACGGAATCCAATCCTGTAACCGCTCTATTCTGTATCATTAACGGTCATCTTCTGACTCATATCTCACCATCATTAGAGCCAATGCATCACCATCACAATCCCATAAACACTATCACCGGTGCAGATTGTAAGTGATCAGGTTGACAATCTTTAGTGACAATATTGAACAATGATACGTGATGACAGGACCAATGATCTTTCCACCTTTATTAGCACCCAAAAACTTCCAAGAACACTAGCTCAATTGATCCTTCTAAGCTACCATGAGATACCACTCCTATTGGTGCTTGTTCTCCTAATCTGTCAAAGCCTAGTTTCTCTTCCTTACTGATATAAGAAATCATTGGTAATCCATTAACATATTTCTCCATCTGCACTTGTCATAGTAAACCTTAGTACTTAAGAAAGTTTGGTATCATCAAAACTCTATAGGGACGTATTTCTAGCAGTAAGAAATGTATGTAGGTAGATTTGGACATGTTTACATACGTCTAGAGGGGGAGTGTTGAAGTTTAATTAGTGATATAAGGTGAGTGTTAAATAAGACAACTAGGGTTTTGTGGCCTCTCAAATCTCAATCCAATATAAACATTGCTTATATGTAAATTTTATGGATCTTGACCCAAAGCTATTGTTGAGCATCGATTATGCATATCAAAAGGCTGTCAATATATTGAAAATTGCAATATTCTCATTTGGTTGCATGACAAGTGTTTCGAGAGCACTTTTAAAAGAGAAAAATTATCTAATTAGTGCTAAACCTATTGTATAGATGTTAATTCAGCCATTAGCTTTCTAATTTTACTAATTTATTTCTAAACCTTTGCATGAAATATCACTAGTCTTTTCGATCAAGGTGGTATTCTATGTACGATGATTGATGATGACTAGACTGCCGTGTCAGTAATTCTCTCCATAATTTCTCAAATACCTTGGGCCATCAGGAAATCAGTCATTTTAATGCTCTAATAGCCATAGTTATTTTTGTCGAAACTAGGAATGGGTGGTGAGGTTGGCCATAGTTTTGGTGTCGAAAATTTAGGCGGGTGATTTTAGTATAGGATGTTTAGGAGAAATGCTCAATACCATTTAAATGAGGCTTTGATAACATTTTTATTTTTTTATGTTGATGTCCAAGTGAGTACTTGTGTGTTGTACTTGGCAAAGAAACAACAAGAGATGTGTGTATGAGAGTGGCCTTTCTTGGCAAAGGAGCACATTGGAACAGGGGGAAAAAAAAGCTTTTATTATTTATTTGTAATCGCAGAAAGGAGGAGGAGAGCTTAGTTGTTTGGTCTTCTAAGGATATACGTTTTGGACGACTCAAGCCTTTTTATGGGCATACAACCGACTTAAACAATAGAAAATCTCTGCTCAAGTCAGATTTTTTCGGTTGTTTTTATGCTTACAGATTTCCCCTGCCAGAGCAGGTTCACTATCGTATCTTTAGTTTAAATGAGATGCATGGAGCTTGCGAGGTTTTATGATGGGATCACTGCTAACTATTCTAAAAACTTAAGTTATAAGATGAACACGTGATTTATTATTTTAAAAATTCTAACACTTTCCCTCACGCTTAGTCTGGTCTCTTGCTTAGTACTAAGTGTGGAAATTTAACTGGGAGGCAAATAGGGCCTAGCAAGATTCAAATTCAGGATCTCCAGCTCTGATACTATGTAAGGTTTTATAGTGAAACCACCGCTAATTATTTTAAAAACTTAAGTTGTTATATGAAGGCGTAATTTATTATTTTAAATATTCTAATAAAGTGAATGATTGTGTCGGGAGAACTTCAGTGGAGGGAACGACTGTCAGCTAAACATTAGTCACAACATCTCAACTAGCAAGGTGTACGACTGATTGGCCGGCACATTCAAAACACACGTTTTAGAGAATGGCGTTATCATCTGGAAGTTACATTAACTCCGTATATTTCTTCACTTCTCTTCTAACTAACATTCTCCTAAACTTAAATACCTTTACAGGAGCTTCAGGACAGTCAAGAATCGAAAATAATGGAATTATTGGAACTGGAAGCAAATGATGTACGAATTGTTGGAATCCATGGGAGAGATGGCATCGGAAAGACTGCTCTTGCCAAGATCATATATGACCAAATATCGCTTTGCTTTGACGCTTGCAGTTTTCTTGCAGAGATTGACGAAACAACGCAACAACCTGGTGGTGTTCAGTATCTTCAAACAAAGTTGATCTTTGATATTTTGAAAAGAGAGTATGAGGTTGCTTCTGCTTTCAAAGGAGTAAGATTTTTTAAAGAAATATTTAGGAATATGAAAGTTCTCATTGTTCTTGATGATGTGGAAAGAGGGTCTCTCCTCAAGGAGTTTGTGGGTGCTAAACTCGATTGGTTTGGTTCTGGAAGTAGAATAATTGTCACCTCAAAACAAAGAAGCGTTCTTCAACGGTTTGTGGATCGAGGGTTGGCTCGTACTTACCATGTTAATCCGATGGATGACAATCGAGCTTTTGACCTTTTCTGGCAGTATGCAATGGGAATGAGTTTTAAACGACATTCTCATGTTGAAATTGCAAACAAAATAGTCAAGGCTGCGAAGGGACTTCCACTACTTGTCAAGGTTTTTGGTTCTTTTTTGCATGGTAAAGGACAAGAAGAATGGATCGAATTCAAAGATCTCGTACAACAATTTCAGGAAGATTACCAGAAGATTCTTAGCATAGTTTATGAAGCGTTAGATTATAACCAAAAGCAGATGTATCTTGATATTGCATGTTTTATCCCGGATGTGGATTGTCGGATTGCATCATATATGTGGCATCATTATTATCATCCTCATGATGAAATCGAGGTCCTTCGTCGTATGTCCCTAATAAAAATGGAAGAAAATAAAATAGGCATGCACAGCATGCTAAGGTGCCTTGGCAGGGAGATTATACGCGGAGATTTCCATGATCCAGGAACAGGTGTTGGATTGATTCCTGCCATAGCCCAGGACATGAACAGGGGGAAAAAGGTATGTCGGTGGGGGGTTTTTGGGGGTTGGTTGTTGGGGGTGGGTTATGAAGCATTTGAGTCTTAATTTGTTTTCCGATTTTCTTCGAAAAGGTTCATGGATGAAGCATTTTCTTTACCTCATGGTAGTTTAGGCATCCATAGTAATTATTTCTGTGTGAAGACTTTCACGTTTCTTTTGTTGACTTTTGTGGTCCATCATACAGAAAACAGACTGCCTTAACACTGAAGTGGCAGGCTATGAGATCCTGCCGAACAGGGCATTTCTCAGCTTGGGTCGCGCCAATATTGGTAGAAAATTTGCAGATGCCTTATTGAACGTTCGGTGGCTTCATTGGGAAGGGTGCCCTCGAGATGCAGTGAACATTCATTCAGAGAAAAATGAGACCCTAGTTATTCTCGATCTTTCGTGGAGTAAGGTTACAGAATCCTTGGGAGGTTGCAAAGGAATTAAGGTGGTTTATAGCTGATTTGCTGTTGCGTTTCTGTTGGCCCTCAAGTAGATTGAGAGTTCTACGCCATCTGAACTGTTTCCCTTGTTTTGCAGATGGAGCGTCTGAAAGTCTTGAACCTTACAGGTTGTGCGGACTTATTAGTTACCCCCAGCTTCTCTTGTTTCCCAAATTTGGAGATACTGATCCTTGAGCGATGTTCTCGATTGGTTCATTTAGATCCTTCGATTAATGATCTAAAGCTCTTGGTTACCCTGAATTTGAAGTTATGCTCTGAACTTAGCATGTTGCCAGCAGAAATGGATGGGATGAAAGCTTTGAAAGAGCTCCTGATTGATGGCACTTCCCTACGAGAACTTCCCGCATCGATTGGCAAATTATTTCAACTGCAAATTCTTAGTGCTACTAATTGCTTCTCATTAGTTCGTGTTCCCGGTTTCGTTTGTGACTTCAGAATGTCTCTTTCAGTGCTAGCCTTGGATGACGCTAAAATTCTTGAACTACCTGAGTCAATTGGAGACTTGTGGCGACTTAGACGCTTGTCTTTGAGGGATTGTCGTGGGCTAAGAAAGCTTCCAGAATTCATTGGTATAAAGGGATACTCATTAGAAGAGTTGGATATTTCAGGAACGGGTATTTCAAAATTACCCGAATCGATTAAAAACCTGCGGATTTTGAGAGTGCTGAAGATGGATTCTTGTTTCTTAAGAAAATTTCCTCATGAAATTGGAGAGTTGATAAGTCTTGAAGAAGTACATGCCTCCTGGTGTAGGAGTTTGGAGGGAGTCATTCCGAGGGCTATTTCGAATCTACATCGGCTTAGAGAACTGAGGCTTTCAGGTACACTTATATCCAGCCTTCCATCAGAAATTCATTTCATGTCAAGTCTTCAGACTCTGGATTTGCTACACTGTGACTTTCTTAAAGAGTTGCCTACCCTTCCCCCTAACCTAAGTAACCTCTATGTCAATCCCGACTTGAAGCAAAAACTGTTAGAAGCTTCAAAATTCCGCCGTTGGTGGCATTTGTTGCAATAAATAATACAACATTAGTTTGGATCATATGATTGAGAGTTGTCATTTATTGTAATTAGTTGGGTTGATTACATTATGCCCACGGCAATTTAGATGTGTCAGCCTTTCTTCTCAATTGAATATGTTTCCCTCTTTCTTATAATTCTATTTTTCATCTCAATGTGATGTATATCTATCGGTTTAGCATAGTCACGAATTTCAACGAGAGTAGGTAATATTTTCATAGCAACTGCGATAATGTAACAACACACATGCACTGAATAAGAGAGAATGCTCATGTCATCGAAAATTTACCATTGAAGAATGCTCTGTGTCATTGGAAATTAGCCGTATCGTACACATCAGTTGTAAATTACTTTCCCAAACTTTGACCATGTTGCCCAATAGCACCAAATTTTGCGAAGTTACTTACTCTCCTCTTGAGCTCTTTTTTTTGTCACTATTTTTTTTTTTCCTGTGCATAGCAAATTAAATGTTCCCTCAAAAGGATAATCTCTACTCCATGGTGAATGAAGTTAAGAAAATAGAAAGGATGTATGACTAATATAGTTAACATGGATTCAGCCAAGATTCTCAAGAAAAATAATCTAATCCATTCTCAAATAACACTTATGTAGACCATCGAACATATTTCAATTTCAGTTTCATATCTTTTAATTTTTGACGAAATTAACTCTAGAGATTATGCTTCATGTAGATGAAAATTTACCATATTGTCCATATTAGTTGCCGAAGAAAAGCAATTAACCTCATGAATGGCCATCATTTTCTTAATGAAACATTTCATTTATAAATGTTCTGTTTATTAGAAACCGGAACTGGGACTACAGATCCAAGTTACACTAGTTGCGTTCTTTTAATCTGCAGCTCACGTGTTGGAGTGTAGATCATCAGCATGTTTGTTTTCGGTCAATTTTTCAATTTGAACTAGAGGTGTTTGGTTCCAGATGGGTCAATTTCCGGCCTAGTGATACGAGACTTACTAGAGTGAAATTGGCCTAAAAGATAGAAACTTGGCCAAGCTTAAACCTACATTGCGTCTCAGCGTGAAAGAGTTGGTCTTGCTTCCCTTTTCCATAATCTACTACACGCAAAGATATGTAGATGCAAATCAACCAATGAAAAGATAATGTTCCGTTTATTTTGTAGAAGAATGATTTTGAGAAATATTTTTTTGACAAGGATCACTTGCATTGCTTACAAAAATTGATGAATAAAAAATATTTTCATTGTCTACAAAAATATTTAGATAGAAATTGTTGTTGATGATGAAAACATTTTTTTATTGGCTAATTATTTTAAGAGATACAACCAATCATTTTTCGAAAAATATTTTTTAAATTATTTATTTTTTGTGAGACAAATAGAGCCTTAACAACCCATTCATTGCATGGAAAGTTAAGCATTGGCCCCGATCCCTATAAAAAATAGCATTAGTTCACAAGTTAGGCATTATCAATTAGTAGATTAAGCCCATACAAACTGCATTGTAATTGGACTGGCCTAAGCGGGGAGGTATGAACTTACTAGAATTAATTGGACTAAGCCCATGGGAGTATGAATTTCGGCCAAGCCCGTTGAACACTCGCCATAGCCAATAATTGCATGTGTATTGCACCGGGGGTGATCTGAATTAAGAAATTGGCTCCTTTAATTTAACTTGGAAAGCAAAAAGGCGTATTCACTACCAATATGAGCTAGCACCTCTCAAGGAGATTGAGAAAAATACTCTTTATTTTTTATGGAAGTTAATGGGTCATTATTTTGGGAGAAAAAGGCGAGTGAGAGGCAAGACGGACAATATACCAAACACTGAGTGAAGCTGGGAAAGAAAAGAAATAAAAAAAAAAAATCAAAACATTTGTAGAAGGTAAAGCAGCTGAAATTAGCTAGCCATGAATCGGCATGGATAGTGAATCTGTGTCTTGGACTTTCTACATAATTACTCAGAATAAAGCAGTTGAGGCGACGAAGTACAACGCCACCTCCGGAGAAGATCACTACAAAAGCTTTTCCGCCTGACCGCCCTTATGCTTGTCTGTATGAGACGTTTGGCAAGGCTTATATTCATGAGTACAAGCTCAAACTTCACTTGAGAAGAGAGCATCCCGAGTACATGGCTGATGCGAATGCTGAGAATGCCACACACAATGCGGATCATGAATTGGATGAAGCTAGTTATCAAGATAATTACAGCAGAAAGCGTGCCAACGGGAAATGTCAGAAACAAAGCAGGCAGAAACGAACTTGAAGACGTCTCCAGCAAAGTCCGCTTAGAGGAAAGGTGACACCAACCCCACTCCTGTCACTCTGAATGTGGTGAAGAAACCGTGGCCAGTTAAAGAAGAGATATACGAGGAAGAAGATAGGGAAGAGACGGAAGAGGACCAAGAGAATGTGGAGGGATGGAGATACGCAGAAAACAACGAGGATGATGATGAAGAGACTGAATATGAAGACTAGCGAGCTATCTGCAGCAAAATATGGATTTAAGAGGAAGGATTGGGTTGATGAGGAGCCTAGGATATCAAGATTAAATCTGGAGGATGCTGCCATTAGCTCCACTGTGAAACTTGATTGCTCTTTCTCTCCATTACTTGCGGTTCCTCAATGAGCCACATTCATTTGTGTCAAAATAAATCCGCAGCAGCATTGTCCTGGGAATTTTCCCTATAAAGCTGAGGGATAGTGCAGAGATTCCCAACCACGAAACCTATCTAAAGGCCAAACTGAGATTGTGTCCATCAGCAAAATTCGTTTATGTAGGTGGTCCAGAGGATTGTTCTGAATAAAATATGAAAGCAAGGGATGGATTCGCATTGAGAGTATAAAGATTACTTGTGCTGTCATTTCAAAAGAATGACAATTGCCTTTGCTGCGAAATTTGCTTGACACTGGTTCAAAACTTTGAGCCTAGATACTGCCCTCTAAGTTCTGAATCAAATGAGAGCTAACGTTCAAGAACTACAAGATGAAATAAATTTCAAAAAAGGACATACTATTTTTTATAAGGAAAATTCCAAATAAGAGCTTAAAGTGCTATCATCTTCTCAGATAAAGGTTTGAAAAATATTATTTTAAATAAGAGCTTGAAATGGCCAAATTGTTACAAATAAAGGCAGTTGGCTGGCCAATGACTATTCCGGCCATGGAAGAAGATGTATTTTGATCAAAAAATTGTAACTATATTTTTTAAATTTTTTTCCTTTTTCATTTTTCTTTTCCTTTTTTTTTTCTTTTTCCCTCTTCCCTCCCCGACCATTGCCATCGATGGCCGACAGAGGATACTCGCCTCAAGCGAGGGCCGCCCTCGTAGGATTTGGTGAGGGTCGCTCGCATTGGAGTCGAGCGAGGGTCGCCCTCGCCTAAGTCTAACGACCTTTGCCATGGCTGACATAGGCAAGGGGAAAAAGAAAAAAAGAAAAAGAAGAAAAAAAAGAAATTAATAGAAATTTTTAAAAAAATAAAAGACGAAGATGCCCTTTGGAGATTAAGCCATTTTTTGAAATTGATATGATAATCCAGACCTTTATTTGAGACAATATGGTCACTTAAAACCCTTATATAAAACATGGGCACTTCAAGCCCTTATTTGGAATTTTCCCTTATTTATAGGAAGCATTTTCATAGAAAAAATTAGCTATATGTATTCATTGCCAAATTCATGCTAATGAATAGTATCCCTAATTTTCTTGTAAAATAAGAAAAAGTATGGACTTAGAATCAAGATCTCCATGTCCATGCAATCCATATCTTTTTTTTCCCCCAAAATTTAGTTAATTGAGAATACCTGAACATTAAATTGTCTTTTAAGGACAACATTTGAAACAAAGTAAAATTTAGCGTGATTTATCGCTTTTAAATGTAATCTACTTAAGAGCCTCGCGCAAAGCACGCAGCAAATAAATAATAGGAATGTGTTTTAGGGCTTCTCACTTGAATCATCGTTTTCGATTTGTTTGATAAGATGAGTCCCCAGCCCAACCCAGCCCAACCCAGCCCAGCCCAACCCAAGTAAGATGATTTAAAATCTCTTGTACCGGGAAGATACCATTAGACCAACATGCTCTGGGCTTCGATTGGTCTTCAGACACTCGGGCCATATTGTAAGCCGTCTTGCCTAAAATAATGCCACAAATTGGTGGCTTTCAAAAGCACAATTATTAAAAACAAAAAATTATCTAATTTATGACGCATATTTCGTTTGTTCATTTCAAAACATTTTTCTCCGGTGATAGTCAATTTTTTAAAATATTTTTCTTTCTTGATTACCAATATTTCATTAGTTCATAAACAATTCACCCATTCTCTAACAAAATACTTTTGGTCATCCTAAATGTTTTTCCTTTGGTAATGGTAAATGCTTTTTTTTTTTTAATTAATTCTCATGTCGCACAATATCGTTTAAATAGTAAGAACATGAAAAATATATCACGATTTCTAGCCAAGCTAAATCTAGTCAAATTGCATTTCACCCCAGTTCCTCAATTTAGAGGTCAGGTTTAGGGTTTGAAAAACATAAATAATTTTGCACCAATTTGTTAGTTTCGGGGCAAGAAATATGTTAGACGATGTCGTTCAGGTCCAATCATGCCAACTTCACCTTTTTTGACAAACAATGCATTAGCTTGCGAATTAAGTAGTCTTAAACATAAAATTACAAATGAGAAACATAGATCGAGCAAATTTGGGAAACCTTAAGAAACATTAACCTCACTTACAATAATGGAATTGGTTGTGTTCTTCAAGAAACAGTAGGAAAAAAGTTTGAATTATTATTGGAAAAAGGATTAAAGTTTGAACATCGACATCAAACATTGAGAGAATGTACTAAAAGCTATATGCTTCTCTCTCTCTCTTGGCCAAGCTAAGCTCTCGCCCAGCTTGGATAGCAATAATTTCCATCTGCCATGGAATAAAGTGAAGATGGATTAAGAAAACTTTGTTGCAACCAAGAGTCACGACATTGACTCAATTGAGCTGGTGAGCACCATGGTCGTGTTCTCCAAGAAACAGTAGAAAAAGATTTGAATTGTTATCTAAAAAAAGGATAAAAGTTTGAGATCAACATCAAACGTCAAGGGTACGTACTAAAAGGTGTATGCTTTTCTCTCTTTGTTGGCCGAGCTAAGCTCTTGTCCAGTTTGGACTGCATTAATTTCCATCTCCCAAGGAATAAAGTGAAGATGGATAAAGAAAGCTTTGTTGCAACCGAGAGCCACGACATTGACTCGATTGAGCTGGTGAGCTCGTGGTCGTGTTCTCCAAGAAATAGTAGAAAAAGATTTGAATTATTATCGTAAAAAAGGATCAAAGTTTGAGCATCAACATCAAATGTCAAGGGTATGTACTAAAAGGTGTATGCTTTTCTCTCTTTGTCGGCTAAGCTAAGCTCTTGCCCAGCTTGGACAGTAATAATTTCCATCTACCAAGGAATAAAGTGAAGATTGATAAATAAAGCTTTATTGGAACCGAGAGACACAACATGGACTTGATTGAGCTGGTGGGCACTGTGGTCGTGTTCTCCAAGAAATAATAGAAAAAGATTTGAACATTAAACGTCAAGGGTATGTACTAAAAGGTGTATGTTTTTCTCTCTTTGTCGGTCGAGCTAAGCTTTTGCCCAGCTTGGACAACAATAATTTCCATCTACCATGGAATAAAGTGAAGATAGATAAAGAAAGCTTTATTGCAACCAAGAGTCACGACATTGACTCGATTGAGCTGGTGAGCACCATGGTCGTGTTCTTCAAGAAACAGTAGAAAAAGATTTGAATTATTATCGCAAAAAAGGATCAAAGTTTGAGCATCAACATCAAATGTCAAGGGTATGTACTAAAAGGTGCATGCTTTTCTCTTTGTCGCCAAGCTAAACTCTTGCCTGCTTGAACAGTACTAATTTCCATTTGCCAAGGAATAAAGTGAAGATAAATAAAGAAAGCTTTGTTGGAATCGAGAGACACGACTTTGACTCAATTGAGCTGGTGAGCACCGTGGTTGTGTTCTCCAAGAAACATTAGAAAAATATTTGAATTATCATCGCAAAAAAGTATCAAAGTTTGAGCATCAACATCAAATGTCAAGGGTATGTATTAAAAGGTGTATGCTTTTCTCTTTTTTTTGGCTGAGCTAAGCTTTTGCCCAGCTTGGATGGCACTAATTTCCATCTGCTAAGGAATAAAGTGAAGATGGATAAAGAAAGCTCGGTTGCAATCGAGAGTCACGATATTTGATTCAATTGAGCTGGCGAGCATTGTGGTTGTGTTCTCCAAGAAATAGAAGGAAAAGATTTCAATTATAATCGCAAAAAAGGATCAAAGTTTGAGCATCAACATCAAATGTTAAGGGTATGTACTAAAAAGTGTTTGCTTTTCTCTCTTTGTCGGCCAAGCTAAGCTCTTGCCCAGCTTGGACAGCACTAATTTCCATCAGTCAAGGAATAAAGTGAAGATGGATAAAGAAAGCTTTGTTGGAACTAAGAGACACGACATTAACTCGATTGAGCTGGTGAGCACCGTGGTCGTGTTCTCCAAGAAACAGTAGAAAAAGATTTGAATTATTATCGCAAAAAGGGATCAAAGTCTGAGCATCAACATCATATGTCAAGGGTATAAACTAAAAGGTGTATGCTTTTCTCTCTTTGTCGGCCAAGGTAAGCTCTTGCCCAGCTTGGATAGCACTAATTTCCATCTGCCAATGAAGAAAATGAAGATGGACAAAGAAAACTTTGTTGCAACTGAAAGTCATGACATTGACTCGATTGAGCTAGTGAGCATCGTGGTCATGTTCTCCAAGAAACAGTAGAAAAAGATTTGAACTATCATCGCAAAAAAATGATCAAATTTTGAGCATCGACATCAAATGTCAAGTGTATGTACTAAAAGTTGTATGCTTTTCTCTTTTTGTTGGCTAAGCTAAGCTCTTGTCCAGCTTGGACAGCACTAATTTCCATCTGCGAAGGAATAAAGTGAACCGAGAGTCACAACATCTACCTCAATTGAGTTGGTGAGTAACCATGGTCGTGTTCTCGAATAAATAGTAGGAAAAAATTTGAATTATTACTGGAAAAAAAAAAAAAGTTGGAACATCAACATCAAATGTTGTATGTACTAAAAGGTGTGTGCGATTCTCTCTTTGCTGGCTGAGCTAAGCTTTTGCCCAGCTTGCAGAGTACTAATTTCTTTTGCCAAAAGTGAAGATGGACAGAGAAAGCTTTGTTGAATTGGAGAGTCACGACATTGACTCGTTCAGCCGATGAGTGAGCGTGAGCTGGGTCGTAGCTGTTGGTTGCTGAGGCACTTCCGTCACTCCTCATCGATCATCCACGCGTACCATGGTAAGACTTACGATGTTTACGCTGTACGCAAAAGCTCGGCCCCAACACGCCCACCACATCGTGCAGATCCAAAGGCCAACAATGCCACTAACCTTTTCATTCACTCTCTGTGATCTTACCCCAGTTGCGCGCAATTATTCTTAACTCGAGTATTCCATTACAATGTATGATTTGATTTCTCGTGCACACGCCCCATTTTGAATTCTGACGGGTTTGGAAGTAAAACGATGTATACGAGCTCACCACAGGCAACGTAACAACTGCAAGTCTAGATGGTGTCGTCTTATTTTGGGGCCGAGTTCGTGTAAGATTTTCAGAGCAGCCGCTAATTTATCACAGAGAAAACAAGATATGCGTCGTGGTAATCCTTCCATGGCCCATGTGCATAGAGCAAAACTTTAACTCGTGGTCCACAAGATGTAGACAAACTAATGACTATTGAGCATCTAAAGATGAGGAAATGCAGAGTCTTCTCCCCTGTCTGCAACGCAAGGTGGAGGGATAAAGGGAAAAGCTGGCAGCGATGCGTTCAAGCACCGTATGATGATGAACGCACACAGCTGGGGCCAACCTTTTTTGGCCTTTTCTCCTGAGATGAAAGTGGAATTGCTTAGGTCACATGAATCCGAGTAACTTATACCATTTCACACTATGAAAGAATTGGATGTACTTAGTTGTTCAATTTTTTTTTTAAATATATTTCTTTTTCTTCAATGTTGTAAAATTAACGTGAAAATTGACAGGATCTTGCAATAAAGAATGCAAATGCCATTCTATCTCCAAGTCTTATTTCTGACAATTAATAGATTTTTCTATTTCTATTATTTGGATGAGTTTCTGAATAAAATTAATGTTTGATTACGACATAAAGCTTTTATTCTCGGAACATAAATTCATTTATAGACCTTCTTAAATATCTCCCTCCCAAACGGTCAGCAGGGACCAGTAGGCGATTGGTGTCGAGTGAGCAATGAGTAAAATTTTTATTTCTTATTTTGTTCAAAAATAGAAAAATAGAAAATTTTTACTTCTTATTTTCATTTCAAACCTATTTCTGAGCTAAAAATTTGTCCCTAAATTTTTTTTTTTTTAAAATTACGTTACTAAACAGATTTTTGTTCCAAATTTATTCTTAGGAACAAAAAAAAATTGAAAAATAGAAAAAAAATAATGGTTATCACTTGCGACCTAAGTTAATACAAAATTACTAGAGATATAAACTAGGAACAATAAATGATATCAGACATTATGGTTCGGTCCGAGAGTTGGTACCTATTCTACAAAAAGAGCCAGTAGCAAATAATTCACCAATAATCGAAGAGTTAGAGCTACAATTGCTCATACGCACGAGTGTTTCCCTTAGTTAGATTAAGTCCAAACTCATAATTTTTATAAATAAATAACTCACTTGGATGTAAAATTCACAATAAATTAAATTCCATGTGTCTTG
Organism: Eucalyptus microcorys; assembly: GCA_014182515.1. Taxonomy (NCBI): domain Eukaryota; kingdom Viridiplantae; phylum Streptophyta; class Magnoliopsida; order Myrtales; family Myrtaceae; genus Eucalyptus; species Eucalyptus microcorys. The sequence goes on from CM024563.1 coordinate 1,893,396, forward strand.
CTCCTATACTTGGCCGAAGAACAGACTCTTTCACGCGTCCAAGAAAGAGTCGTCTGTTCAGATCGTTGTTAATCCTTTTTGGAGTCCGCTGCACGGATTTAAAAAGAGCTGCCCTTTTCTGTGTCTTTCTTGTGGGACTTTTACATTGAACAAGGTAGAGACGTTCACTTCTTGGTCAATTACTCAAACTAGGATAAAAGAAGTAACCAACGAATATCTCGTGCTGAACCTTGGAATTTATATATATCCACTATAATCCAAGATTATTATTCCTAAAAAGCAACATCAGATTTTGAACAAATTAAAATTTTCCAACATATATGGATGTCGTAAACAACACAAACTCGAGACATGATTTAATAGATAATGATAATATATCATACATATGTGAATCATAATATCACAAGATATAGTCCTAAAAATTCTCGTTAAGAAAGATTAAAAATGTCTTAGAAAGCCAGCCTATTAATCATATAGTAGATATTTTCATTGATTATAAGTGTCATTAAATACATTGCGTTATAAGTCTTGGAAATAAAATACACTAATTTTTTGTTAGTTAGATTAATCACAATACTCTGTCAGAATCAAAAAGTTTTCTCTTTTCTATTGTGCACGTAAGGACAATTTTTCATGTGGATATTCTTTTGATTGACAGAATGTTATGTTAACCACATTTAGATTATTACATATATAGTTTTCATACTAGTTAAATAAAATCAATGATTAAGAGAACCGAGCAATAATCATTTTCAAGTTTATTTGAAAAAGCAATCACTGCCAATTTTGGGTAATATAGGTGCGACATTCACAAACATATTGTACCTCTGAAGAATTTTTGTTAGATGGTCAGATGCAGCATCAAATTTTTTGTTCTAGTTTTAAAATTGACGAAAGAAGAATAAGATTTCATTTTCTACTACTGATCAAGGAGACTACTAATGAGATGAACGATCGAGAAAGGAATTAAAACTCATACTTTGACGACCTTGCAGTTATCTTGCAAATCAATCAAATAAATTGTGTAATACTTATACCGAGTCAAATCCAAAGCTAACATGTATGCACAAAGTTGCAGGAAATTGACATGCGTGCAAGACAATAAAAAGTGTGCGAGTGTGAAGGTCAAGAAAATGGAAGAAGAATGTAAATTGAAAATTCAGAATAGAAGCGAAAATTCGAATTTGGCTATGCCCCTAATAGCCCTTATTGCAGGAAGATCAGTTGACATGCTTGATGAATTACAAATTAGAATTAATGGAATAGGAGCGCTAACTTCCTCCGTAGCCAAACCTCATCCACCGATAACTTCCTTGCTTCTGTCGGACCGCCACATTGCTATGGTCTCTGACTCATCATCGCATGCTGATGTGATGTCCGTCAGCCTTGAACTGTGGTCTAGTCTCACACCTGTTGAACCGATGCCATGCCCTTGGATAGTTCTAATTGTCGAGATGGGAACACCGCCATCTAGTTTGAGGTTTTGGGGATTATAGGATTGGCGATCCGTCACAATCAGCCGAGAAATATCAGTGTATTCTAGAAGTAACACCCGCAAAGAGGATAATCCCGTAATTTTGCACTCCCCTCTCAAATTTCTGCAGCCCGAGAAATCTATCTCTTCTAAACTCTCTAGATTCTTAATGCTTCCAGGAAATTCTCTTATATGAGTGCCAGCCATCTTTAGTTCTTTCAAGTTTTGCAAATCCTTGACAGAGGAAGGTATTTCGTCGACTATTGTGCTTGAAAGATCCATGACTTGCAGCTTTTTAAGGTCTCCAATGGAATCCGGCAATTTCCACAAGCTCCTGCAGTTTCTCAGAGATAGCGTCTGGAGATTCTCCAGCAATCCGATAGAGCAAGGGAGCTCACTCAGTTCAGTCTCGTCCAATGCTAAGTACGAAAGAGATTTCAAGTTACCAATTGAACTGGGTAGAGACAAGAATTTACAGTTGCAAGCACTCAGAATTTTAAGCTTCCCATAGGAACCCTCGGGGATATCAATGGCTTTAATGGAAGTTCCATCGATGTAGAGTTCTTCCAAAGCTTTCAAGGAACATATATCTTCCGGCAGCTCTTGCACGAAGCTGCAGAACTTGATATTCAAAGAAACTAAGTTCCTTAGCTTGCTGATGGACCTCACAACACCCGTAGGTAATGTTGAGCAACGTTCCAGGTTTAGTCTCTCTAAGTATACAGGAGCATGGGAAAATGGAGATTTAGTTAGCCAACGACAATCTCTTAGGATCAAAACTTTCAAGTTTTTGGCCCTCTGCAAAACAAAAGAATAATATAAAAGTCTTGTTTCTGCAAGCTATTGTCAAACTGGATGCAAAAGAAAATGCGCAGGTATGTCATCATACCTTCATCATTTGTTTCCAGCACTGCCAATTGGTGGAGGTACTCCCAGACAAATCAAGAACGATCAATTTTGACATATCTAAAGCAAGTAGACTGGAGATATCGTTGCACCCTTGCCATTCAAGCCACTTTAACCTTCGAAGGAAAAAATCCTCTCTGGAGCTCTTTGCACTCTGCCTATATGCTTTCACAATAGCATGGTTCATTTTAAGATACCTAAGCTTTGAGAACTCACAAAAAAATCTACGTTTAGGAAATAAATGGGGTTTGTCGAATGTGGCACTAAGGGCTTCAACTGCAGCGTCCTGCCAATCCTGGAAAAATGGTAAAATGAGAAAGTGAAATAGAAGTGCATTCACAATCATCTCTGAAAATAGAATAAGTATTCAAAAGAAGTACTTCAATTCAGACTAAAAAAGACACCTTCTTGCCTTCAAAATTTACCTTCCTTTCGTTCAATACTGGTTCGATATCCTCCTGATTCCATAGCCTGTTCCGCTTGAAAGGTTCACTTGGATTTTCCTCCCTGACTATGTCCCTCCCAAGGACTTTTAGTTGATTATTCATCCACAATTCATTGTTTTCTCTGGTTTTGACCAAAGACAAGTCATGAAGCTCGTCGATTCCTCTATAAGGATCATATTTACAAGCTTCCCACATGTAAGAGGGTATTGTTTTGTCTTTTCCCACAAAAAAACACGCTATATCAAGAAATATCTCTTGGGCATTTTTATCTAAATCTTCATATCTACTCTTCAGAATTCGTTTTACTTCCTTAGTGTAAGGCTCTCGGTTCAATCTATCCAATGCCTCCTTCCAAAACTTTATGTCCTTTCCACGTAAAATTGAACCAACAACCTCAATAACCAGAGGAATTCTTCCAGCAGCCAAAATAATTTCACATGCCAAAGAGGAGAATTCCTTTTTAAGAGGTTTTTCTCTAAGAACACTACAAAATAGCTGAAAAGCATGGTCACCATTCATTTGTTTTATCTCGTATTTTTCAATGACGATGTCATCACAAATGTTAACAGTACTGCTACTTGTAGAGGTCACAGGCACAAGATTACAGTCGTCAACAAGATTACTTCTCCTAGAGATCACGATGATCCTACTTCCCGGACCGAACCAACTTAGATCTCCGGCTAGTGAATTGACTTGTTTAAAATCACTAACATCGTCAAGAATAATGAGAACTCTTAGATCCCCAAATTTGTACTTGATAAATTCGGTACCTTCAGTAAGAGATTTAAATGTGTATGCTTTCTTTTGGAGGCCACCGACTAAATCTTCCTGGAGAGACAGGAGTCTCGTTTGCTCAACCTCTTTAAGGAAACTCTTACCTTCGAAGAGATGATGGATTTTGTTGTAGACAACCGCGGCAAGAGTCGACTTACCAATTCCTGGAAGGCCCGATATCTCAACCACACGTTTTCCTGTCACCGTTTGCCCTTTAATTACTTCTCCATTTTCATAGCCAACACCAAGTTTTCTCATCACCTCTTGCACAGGTTGATCCATCCCCACTAAATGTGGCGTCACATATAAGTCATCCTTCCTCAACAACCGGCGGACCGTGGAAACAACCTCGTTGATAAGTTCACGCTGCCTGCCAAAGGGAAAAAAAGGAAAGAGTAAGATGTGAAAAGGAACAACTGCTCGGATAATACACCAGCCAAAAGAACAGATGCATTGACTTTTTTCTTTCTTTAATTTCACACTCGATGACCACTGTTGGAAAAGTCGAAAGAAGCATAGAAATCTTGATTTCGTATTACCCGTGCTGGAATTTCTCCAATTCCCATCCTCGTTTTCTTGAAACACTATGGAGAGCCTTCTTCCAGTTGTCTATAGTCGTTGACGTCACCCCCTTGGCCTCATGGTCGCGGAAGGACTGCTGATAACTCTCCTTTTGTTCGCCGACCACTGAAGGGGAGACGTCGTAGAAAATGGGCATGATTGTCCTGTCACACTCCACCATTTCCTCTACCTCCTTCAGACAACTCTTACTGGAAGCGAAATCTTTGGAGAAGATGGGAATGCAGATCTGTGTGTGCCCAATCACTTGTAAGATCTTAGGCATGATATGTTCTCCGATCTCGATCCCACGATGATCGATAAATGCAATGATCCCTGAATCAGCGAGGCCTTCGTAGAGAAATTCAACGAAGCCCCCCCGAACATCATCTCCTCTGAAACTGAGAAAGGCTTCGTAGCGGCAAACATCGGGCCATTTAGTTGATGGAAGCCCCAAGTGGTTACTGCAGATATCCATGAGTGAGAAGCTCAAGAAAAGGCGTAAAGACCAGGTATTTCCTCGGGCGGGGGGACAACTGGGAGATCGCTCGAGGAAGAGAAGAAGCTAACAGACCTGCTCCGGTCGAAGAAGCTTACGTACGAAAGCTACGGAATCTCGACTTCGAGCTAGGGAATTCCAATAAGCAATAGAAAAGACATCTCTCGGTTAATAATATTAAAATCAAGCTGTACCCTCCATTTTTCAGACTGTTGATCAGATTACCATTATTCCCAGTAAAAGTGAGTACAAAAGTTCTTCATTTTACATGGCGAGGCGAGGTGTGCGAGTTTGTCCAAAGGGACGGAAATTGACAAAAAAGAAAAGAAAAAAATCGGAACTTGATCCTGATGGCAAAAGCATTACCACTCCTCAATCGTAACGCGTCCTAAGACTTGGACATCGCGTCATCTAAGGTTTTATTTTCCTCCGTCCATAGTTTGTAGAAAATTTCCTTACCAGTCTCGTAATTTTTTTTCCTGACATAGACTTCTTTATCTTAATGTTGGAAATGGTGATCCATTTTCTAGAATTTTCTAGAATTGCTAAAGTTCTAGAATTCCCTAGATGAAGTTTCTAGAAGAAAGAGAAAAATGTAGAAGCACATGTATAGATCTCTCTAGAAGAAGAGAGGATAAATTACAATCTAGAACTCTCTAGATTAAGCCAAAGAGAACAACATTCTACACAAATCTAGAATGTTGGTAGAGCACCCTATAAATAGGAAAGAGGGGAGAGCATAGTAGAACAACAAATGTAAAGGAGTGAGAGGTAAACCCTCCACCTTGTGTGTGAGGTGAACTCTCCACCATGAGAGGTCATAGATCTCTACTGTACCTCCATCAAATTATTTTGTTCAACTAATGAAACTATTTTCCCCATGTCCTATATCCTTCAACTATCATATATTGTCCCTTGTCCATCCTCTACAAAATATACCATACACTTGCACACGTCACTAACCAAAAACTATAACTAATACCAAAATCATGCTTCCGCACGCAGACATCCAAAATTTTTTTAACATGGTATCAGAGCCAAATTGCGCCCAGGTTCGTAACTGAGCCAGGCGTAAGGGACCGTGAGGCCAGAGCCCAAGCGAGAGCCAACAGAGCCAGAGCCAGAGCCAAAGCCAGAGCCAGAGCCTGAGCCTACGAGAGCCAGAGCCAGAGCCCGAGCTAACAACTACAACTAAGAGCATTTTGATGCCCCAAGACATATGGAACATCGTTGAAGAAAAGTCATATGTTCAAAGGCAAGTACAAGTGGTTCGACAAGAGAATGCAAGGGATTGTGGAATGAAGATTGAATAAAAGACATGAGACAAACTACAATATCCGAAGTATCCCGAAAATGGATCAAGGGAGTGTTGGAAATTGGTGATCCATTTTCAACCAAATCTAGAAATTACTAACATTCACCTGGGAATTAGAGAAGATTCAAGTGGGAAACCTTGGATAAAAGTCAAGAATAGCGGCTGTTAGAGAACAAACTAGAGAAGTCTCGTGCATGGGAAATTTGTGCATGGGAAATCTTAAAGAAAAGTCAACAAAAGCTGCTGAGATTAGAAAAAATGAAGAAAAATGGAGAAGCCACCAGAAGATCCGAAGAAGCCGCACGAGCAGGAGATAAAGAAGCAAGTTTGTAATTTTATATTAATTTTTTGTACAAAGTCGGTTATGTATTGCGGTGAATTCACGCCTATAAATAGGCTTGTAATTGATCATTTGAGTGTGTGGGAGGGAAAACCTTCCATCTTGTGTGCGGTGGGAAAACCCTCCACCATGAGAAATCTTAGGCTGCGTTTGGTTCAGCATTTCCAAGGGGCTTTCAGGCCTGAAAGTCCCTTGGGGAAATACTGGACTGTTTGGTTCAATTTTGAAATCGGCTTTCAGCTTTCAACTTGCCTTCAAAATCTTTGAAAGCCCAAAGCTAGTAGGGACTAGTTTGGGCTTTCAAAGATTCCGCCAAATCTTTGAAATTATTTACCAAGCACACCGTTGCATTTCCCCAAGTAGCTTTGGGCTTTCAGCATTTGCATTGGACTCAAAGCCCATCGCAAATGCTGAACCAAACGCACCCTTAGACCTTCACCAATCTCTATCAAACTATTTCCTTCAACTAATGAAATTATTTTCCCCATGTCTTATATCCTTCAATTATCATATATTGTCTCTTGTCCATCCTCTACAAATTATATCATACATTTGCACGCAACATCATTAACCAAAAATTATAACTAATACCAAAATCATGCTCCGCACGCACACATCCAAAATTTTTTTAACACTTAAATAGTTTTTCTTCAGTAATGGTCAATTTTTATTAAATAATTTATTAGAAGAACTTCTGGGATGGGGTTGGAGATGTCGTCTTCCTCCCTCTGCGCAAGGGCGCGCCAATGTCAACATCTTCCACGCCTCCCAAACGTAATTTTTTTCTTACATGTCGAGATGGCGTTGAAGATGATATGGTCAACATGGAATGTATGGCTTTTCAAACAAGACAAACTCCGTCAAATTTGGCACAGATGCATGTGGTTCTTATTCCAATGTTTTGATTATTAGAATCCCATGGCTCTTATTTCGTATTCATCCTTTTGTACAAGTGGTGCCAGTGTCAGCGTCTTCCACGCCCCCCAATCTCCCCCCCATACATAGTTTTTCTTAACACATCGGCATATGATTGGAGATGACATGGTTAACACCACCCGGAACGCGTGGCTCTTCGAACAAGTTCCATCGGACTTGGCACAGATGCACGTGGCTCTTTTTCGTAAGGTTCAATTATCAGAAATCCATAGGCCAATAAAGACCAATCGGTTCGCGTGATACTACGTCCCAGAAGATCATCTCAAAAGGTGCTAACAGGTTCTGCGTCCTTTCCAAAGTTGTTTCATCATTTATCAGCATGCTTTTAGCGAAAGCAGTGTCTGCGAGGATTCTTTGCCTAAACCTAGGACACGCACTCAGAGATCGCCTTGCTGTTTGGGAAGTTACTTGGACGGATCTCTGCCTACTTTTACAAGCTGATTTAGGGGGAGCGTGTTATCTTTGCTGATTCATTGTTTATTTTCTTTCCTTCTTCCAGATGTACTTAAAAAGACAAAAAAGAAGAAGAAGAAGAAGAAGAAGTAAACAATCACGAGAAAAGGGCAATGAGAAACAAACAAGGGCCAGTGCAGGGACAGTCGAAGATGCCTCTGGCAAAGATTCCCGGTTTGGTGCTTGGCAGGAAGGTAGGTAGGCAGTGAGTCTTTCCCCATCCTTTTTTAAAAAAATGGTATAGGCTCGCACGACATAGGGTTATAGACTTCGAAAGAAAATGCACTGCTCTTATCCAAACTCCAACTTGAGGGGGAGTGACGAAGCATGTTTATGGATATTAAAGATTTCTCTATAAAAAATAAATATTATTTGCAATTGTGTTATTTTCTAAAATGATCAATTTTTTTTTTCTCATATTGTTCGGATATAAATATTATTCTCTGTCTAAAATGAAGTCAATTGAGTAAAAGTATTGTATTTATTAATTTTCTCTCCCTCTCTTTTATAGATATTAGAATATTTACTAGTTCAATGACCCAACCCAATTAAAGGAGGGGACTCGAACTTGGAGATACCACTAGACCAACATTTTCTTGGCTTGTTTCATCCATAAGTGCTCGGGCAATCTTGTACGGTGTCGCCGTGTCATGCGTAAGACAATGCTACATAATGGTGGCTTTTAAAAGCGCAATATTTATTTACTTAATCCAGGACGCAGACTTTGTTTGGTCATTTAAAACATTATTCTACGGTAGTGGTCGTTTTCTTAGTTATTTTTTGTTTTATATCGCCAGTGGACATATGGTCAATTTTTTTTTTATTGATTCATAAAACAATTCACCCACTCTCTGACATAGGCTGCTTATGGTCATTTTAAATATTTTTTCTTTGGTCATGATAATTTTTTTTTTATTTTAAATTCTCATGCTCGCACACATCCTATATTTTGCAAATCTGAATTTTTTGTTTAAAAAGTTAGAATATAAAGAACTAGAGAAGGCCAAATCTCTATTTAACCCAAATCTATAATGTATATAACTAGGTAGATAAAACTAGAAAGTAGATGTTCTTGCATTCATTGACTAAATACTCCAGGTATGATTCACAATTTTTTATTTTTGGTGCCTCAAGAATGATCATTTTTGCTGGTTTCTTTCATTTTATTAGAGCGTGTTTGTTTGTATTTCTGTTTAAAAAGCGTTCCAAGGAATAGAAATAGAAAAAATTATTTCTGTTCCGAGGAACAATTTTTGACAAGAAAGACACGTTTGGTAAACTTGTTCCAGGAATAAAAAATGAATAGAAACACGTTTGGTAAATTTTTATTTTTTTTATTTTAATTTTTTTAATATTTTTATTTTATTTTTCATTTTTTCTTTTTTATTTTTCTTTTTTTCTTCTTTTGGCCGGTCGCCGGCCTTGGCCATGGCCGGCGACCGGCCGACGAGGGTGGGCGGCCTCGCCCAACCACGGCGAGGCTCGTCGGCCCCCGGTGAGGCCGAGCTCGCCGAGCCTGGCCGGTGGTTGGGCGAGCTCGGCCTCGCCGGATCTGGGCGAGCTCGAGCTCGCAGCCAAGGCAAGGCCGAGCCTTGCCAGGGGGAGGGTCGAGGTCACCGACTCTCGACGGCCGATCGCCGGCCAAAGAAAAAAAAAAGAAAAAAAGAAGAAGAAAAGAAAGAGAAGAAAAGAAATGAGAGAGAAAATTTGTTCTTCAAAAATATTTATGGAACAAAAAAATAACCTTTTTTTTTTTTTATTTTCGTTCTAATTTTGTTACCTTAAAAAAAAAAAGATTTTGACAAAAATGTAAACAAACGCATTTATATTCTTTTTTTTTGTTCTCAGGAACAAAAAATAAAAAATCTGTCCATGAACAAAAAAAGAAAAAGAAAAAAAAGACAAACATACAGGCCCTTATTCGCTGATGTAATCTACACATTCAAAATGAAAAGATGATGGATAAGCGGTATGGGAAAGGCCTAGGGGAACATAATGCTGGACCTGACAACGCGTAACATCGAGCGTAGCAAAGTAAATCGAGCACGAAGTGGGGACGCGTGTCCCGATGACAGCTGTATTGCTAGTAACGGCTCATGACCGGTCACCACAACCGGCTCGCCCGGTCATCCCTAGCCCCTCCTCGCTCTCTCCCACACAAAACCACCACGTGAGTACATCCTCTTAACGCTCCCGTCCTTGCTCTCCGTCAATTAACGGAAAACGACGACGCCACCGCCGCCACCACCACCACCACCACCGCCACCACCGCCACCACCAACTGTGCAAAAATCTTTCAGCCGTTATTCTATATATAGAGAGGTTAGTGTGTGAATCAAGCATCGAGAGTCGGCCATGGCTTCTTCCCCTTCTGCGCGGAAAGACCTGGATCGGATCAAGGGCCCGTGGAGACCCGAGGAGGACGAGGCGTTGCGGAGGCTGGTCCAGAGCCACGGGCCTAGGAACTGGTCCCTGATCAGTAAGTCGATCCCATGCAGGTCTGGCAAGTCGTGCCGCTTTCGGTGGCGCAGCCATCTCTCGCCACAGGTGGAGCACCGCCCCTTCACCGCGTACGAGGACGATATGATCCTGCGCCTCCATAAACTCTTGGGCAACAGGTGGGCCCTCATCGCCAGCCGCCTCAAAGGCCGTACTGCCAACGCCATTAGGAACCGCTGGAACTCCATGGTCAAGAGGAAGTCCTCCTCCTCGTCCTCCTCCTTCGCCCATGCACGTATCATTCGATAGATAACGTTTCTTTTAATTTTGTTTTCAAGGATTACTAAAGCTAGTTATTGCTTGGCTTTTCTCGCCGCAGGTTGAGCGCCGCCCCTTCACCGCGGACGAGGACGAACTGATCCTGAGCCTCCATAAACTCTTGGGCAACAGGTGGACCCTCATCGCCGGCCGCTTCAAAGGCCGTACTGCCAACGCCGTTAGGAACCGCTGGAACTCCGTGGTCAAGAGGAACTCCGTGCTCAAGAGGAAGTCCTCCTCCTTATCCACCTTCGTCGCCGATGCACGTATCATTCGATAGATAACGTTTCTTTTAATTTTGTTTTCAAGGATTACTAAAGCTAGTTATTGCTTGGCTTTTCAAACTAGGACTCTGTGAAAATGAAATGTGTAACTAGATTTATAAATTACCAGAGAAAAATTAAAAGCTCAATTGGGATTTGTATTACTTTGGTGATTTTTTTTTATCAACATGGCTAAAGCATCATATCAGAGATCAATTTTTTTCGATAATATTGGGAATCTATAATTGCTTTCGAGTTAAATTCTATATATGCGAACACTTAATAAATAATTCTAAGAGATTAGATACAACTACACAATATCTTCAATGAACATTTTGCAACTATATATGACTAATAAATGAAAAAAAATATTAAATTTCAGATGGGCAGATTCAGAAACACTCTAGATAAATTAGTGTAAGAGTAGTGTCCAAAATACATTAATGGTAGACAAAGTGGGACTATTAATCTTTTCTTTTTCTAATTAATATCAAGGGTAGCAGGAGGGAAAGGAGCTATGCGATGATATGGATCAATGACAAAGCTCCATTCTATCCACTTTCTTCGTGTATAATATATTTGGTTGTCTGTTTTATCTCATCAAAGATCACATCCACCATGACCTATCGGAGTATAAACAGCTTGCGTTTGGTGTGGTTTCGGATCACCACAATACTGATCTGATGCAGATCTGTTTTTTGATTATACAAGTATTAGCAGGTTCGAGAGTAGCTTTATGTTAAGTGGAGCTGCAATTCATCAATGTTGACCTTTTAATGTAGCGATGCCTCTAGATATATTTGTCTATTATCATTGTCTCTTATGTTTCTTCTACCTGCCAAATGACCATCTTGGTGGATAGCAAAAGCATCTGTGGAAACGCAAGTATACTAGAATAGCCTGAATCCCATTATTTTCTTCTGGAACAACTAATGCTCTGTTCGTTTCGCGGAAAATAACTTTCAAGAAAATATTTTCCGAAATTTCCGGTGTTCGGATGGCGGAAAATACACGGTCAACGGAAAATATTTTCCGGTCAAAGGAAAATCCCTCTTGAAATCGCGGAAAATGATTTCCTCTTTTGAAAAGAGGAAATCATTTTCCGCACCTCTCGCACGAGCTCTCGCGCTCCGCTGCTTTCTCCTTCCTTCATCAGTTCTTGTTCTCTCTCTCTCTCTCTCTCTTGCTCTCCCTGCTGCAATGGCTTCGACAACGTCCTTCTCCGAGATCAGCCTCCGCCCTCCCCGCCGCTCCCCCCGCCCGCTCCGGCCGAGGCGCCACCGCGCTCCACTTCCCGGTGGCTCGAAGCCGCTCGGGAGGATCCGGCTCAAGAGGGAGCACCGCAGCGGCGCCAGGAGGCTCACGGGGAGCCCGCCGTCCAGGCCGCTCGTCGTGCGGCCGCGAGCCGTGAGCTCGTCGGATCTGGCGGCGGAGCTCGCGGCTCGCCGGATCTAGCGGCAGAGCTCGGGCTCCCGATTCGGGCGAGCTTGAGCTCGTCGCCAAATCCGGCGTGCTCGGGTGAGATCGGCCGAGCCTCGAGCTCGCCGGATCGGCGGCGGAGCTCGCGGCTCGCCGGATCTAGCAACGAGCTTGGGCTCCCGATCCGGGCGAGCTCGAGCTCGTCGCCGATCCGGCGAGCTCGAGTGAGATCGACCGAGCCTCGAGCTCGCCGGATCTGGCCACCGGGTCTTCGTCGGCCGCTGGGCAGCCGACCATCGTCAGGCAGGAAGGAGGTGGCGGCGGCGGAAGGAGGAGGAAGAAGGAGGAGGAAGGAGGCGACGGCGGACGAAGCCGCTCGGGAGGAAGAAGGAGGAGGAAGGAGGAAGGAAAAGAAAAAGAAATAATAAATAATAAAAATTTCTATTTTAAAAAATATAAATAATTAAAAAATCATTTTTTAAAAAAATATAAATAAATAAAATAAATATTTTGGTCAATTAAAAATATTAAAATTCAATTTTTGATAATTTTTTCCAGGAAAATGTTTGAGCTAACGAACAGTGGAAAATATTTTCCACTCAAATTTTAGATTTTGGCCGAACACCGGAAAATAGAGTCATTTTCCTGGAAAATGACTTTCAGGAAAATGTTTTCCGGAAACATGATATTTTCCGCGAAACGAACGGAGCCTAAGTCATCTAATTGCATCCCCTATCACCACGGGGTATGCAGCTGCCACCTTGAACTTATTTCTTATCAGCTCCCTTGCCACTCCTGATAGATCAGCATATTAGAGGACTAGGAAACTTCTTATTGTTCTTCACTTTCTTCTTCGTTTGGTGGACTCTGGTGTTAAGCTGATTATACACAACTGTTGATAAAGTGGTGAATTCTTATAGTAATCTCAATTTATTGCTTCCGAGACACTTAATATTTGTGGTGCCATGAAACATATTATCCAGTAAATAATACAATGGGTAAGACGATCTAGCTCTTAATGCTGTGCACTTTGTTATAAAAAGGATTGTTAGTATTAGGGGAAAAACTAAACAGAAAGTAAAAATCTCCGACGAATTACCACAAATGAAACTATAAATAGCAGGGTTAGGGAATCTATAATTGAAGATAGGCTTGTCATCAATGGTAAAAAATGTTAAATCTATAGATGGCTGATTATTTTCTGTGCTGGTGTTTTGCAGCAGCAGTGTGAAATGGGATCGTTCCAATTATGTTTGTGTTTTCTTCCTCATGCTGGGGACTAACTTTTGTTTATTATAGACCTTTACCTTCGATGAAATGCATGGACTGGATAATTGGTTTGGAGGAACTTCATCAGAGGTTATGTTCAACTACCTATCTACGGTGTTGGATAAACATTAGTTGCAACCCCTCAACTAACAAGCCATATAATTTATTGGCAGGCATATTCAAAGCTCATGTCTGAGGAAGTGGTGATATCATCTGGAAGTTACAGTACCCCCGTATATTTCTTCACTACCCTTTCCCTCTCTACTAAATTTACATTCCCCTAACTGAAGTATCTATATAGGAGCTTGAAGAGAGTCAACTATTGCAAATAATTAGCTTATTGGACAGGGAGGTGAACTACTTAAAAATGCACCGTGAGCGTTTGTTTCTCTGCTTCTCCTCCATTGCCTAGAGATTTGAAGACTCTGGAATACTACTTTGTCGCTCTTGCATATTGGTTAGGTTGTGGCAGGGTCTGTTATAGAGGAACTCTAAGCTTGGTCAAGGCTAAAATGCTCTAAAGATAGGAAAAGCATTTTGCTCCGGTACCATTTTCTGGGTTATCTGGAAAGAAAGATAGGTGGGCTTTTAAGAATGAGGAAAGTTCTATTGGTGCTGAGAGGGATAGTTGACTTTGCCCCTTACTTTGGCATAGAGGTGGCAGCTTTAAGATGCCCAGTCTTTCTTGAATTGCTTAGATATTTCCTAATGGCTAGAGTGTAAATGGGAGGGCCACTTGGTGCTCTTCAATACACTCGCCAAAAAATTTAGAAATTTTGAAAATACTCATTACTTTCAATGTTGAAATTGATACGATTTAACGTATGTCTCCAATACTAAATAAGAATCGAATGTAAGATACCAAAGAAAAATAAAATTGTTGATGCTAAAAGTAAAAAGCTGAAATCCAATACAATATCTCCTCATATAGACATTAAGATTGTCTCTTGGATTGCTAGGATGTTAATGATATTGCTAAGAGGTGGTCATTAAAATCTTTCTAAGGGAATGGCGAAGGGATTTATCTTGGTCACAAGAAACAATTTGAAGATTCATTAGTTAATATTCTAGAAAGAATGGTGGGTGCCAATACTTAGATCAGAGGACAAGATAAAAGGTTTTGCTATACCCTAGCATAGAAAGGGTAAAACATTTTCATGAAATTTCAGAGATTATAGTACAAATTTAATTAGTTTTTGTTATATGAAGGTTACTTTTGGCGGTTTATATGATAGTTGTGAAGTAATTACAAATTATTTATTCATTTCATACTACAGAGTATGATAATGTATGTATCATTACATAGATTAGGTTTCTTATAATTATGTTTTCAAACTAGAAGGACTATGTGAAAATGAAGTGTCACTAGATTTATAAATTAACAAAGAAAAAATAAAAACTTAATTGGAATTTGCATTACTTTGGTGATTGTTATCAACATGGCTAAAGCACCATAAAAGATATCAATCTTTCTATAATGTAAAGAATGTATAATTGCTTTCTAGTAAAATTCTATGCATGAGAACACATGATAATTCTAAAGAGTTAGATAAAACTACACAATTTGTGTAATGAACAGTTTGCAACTATATCTGAGTAATAAATGGAAAAACAAAATAAAATTTAGATGGGCAGATTTAGCTTATTGACTATCATTTATTACATTGAAATTAACCAGATGGATTAGTGTAGGAATATTGTCCAAAGTACATTAATGGTAGCGCAAGTAGGACATTAATCTGTTTCCTTTTCTACAAGAGTAGCTGGAGGGACAGGAGCTTTTGATGATATCGACCAGCAATAAAGCTCCATTCTATTTACTTTCTACATGTATAATATATTCAATTTTTTTATTTTTTATTTTTTAAATCTCATCAAAGATTATAGCCAGCATAGCTCCAGTGGAGTATGAATACTTTGCTGTTTGGTGATTGTGGATTTAAACCACCACAATGCTGATAGTGATCTGATCTTTTGATTATGCAAGCTAATTTCAGGTAATTATAAATCTCGTTTTGTCAGTGATTGAGAGTGTCTATAGCTTTATATTTAGTGGAGCAGCGATGCATCAAACTTTTCTTTTTGATCCAGCACCACCTCTAGATATATCTGTTTAATTATCATTGCCTGCTCTCTATTTACCTTCCAAATGACCATCTTGGTCAACGCAAAAGCATCTCTTGAAATGCAACTATACTTGAATAGCCTGAAGCCCATCATTTTGTCCATAAACAACTAAGTCACCGTTTTGCATCCCCATCACCAGAGTCTTAAGCAGCTGTGCCCTTCAGCTTGTGTCTTATCAGCGTCTTTGCCACTTCTGATAGTTCAGCAGATTAGAGGATTGGAAACTTCTTATGGTTCTTCACTTTCTTTTTTTGTTTGGTGGACTCAAATGTTGAGCCAATTATACAGAATTGTTGATCTAGTGGTGAATTCTTATATTGGTCTCAATTCATTGCTTGCAAGACACTTTAATAGTTGTGGTGCATGAATCATATTATCCAGTAAAGAATGCATTGGGTAAGACGATATAGCTCTTAATCCTGTGCACTTTGTTTGAGGAAGGATTGTTGGTATTACAACTGGTCAGAGTAAAAACCTCCAGCAAATTACTATAGATGAAGTAGAAATAGCTGGATTGGAGAATCAATAGAGAAATGTTGTTTAAGCAATAAAACTACGAAGAGATGACACGCCAGATTAGAAACTCTCTGCAGGACAGGAAACTTGCAAATGAGCATTTATAATTTGTAACTCATAAAGAGTATTATAAGTCTCATGGTTCCTGAAAAGTGAAAATTTCCGATCAACTGTTGTGATTGATAGTTTGCACTTTGAGAAGTTTGACATTTTACTTCTATTTCCACACAAAACCTAAAGCATCCCTCTTAACGTCTGCATACTATATGTAAGTGGTTTTTGCATTTAACTGCTTTTACCATTTATGATTGGCCTGTCATCGATGTGCCAAATTTATTAACGGCTGATGATTTTCTGTGCTGGTGGAAACAGTGTGACATGGGTTTATTCAAATTATGTTTGTGCTTTCTTCCTCTTTCTGTGGCATTAAATCTTATTTATTATAGATCTTGCACATTTAAATGAGATCTCAAAGAAAACTCTTACTGGATTTATCCCTGCAGGTGACTCGGAGGTGGTGCCGGATAAGGCTGGTAGTTACCTTTCTGTGCTTCCTTTTCAGACTCCGAAGGATAAGAAACAGGGTATGTTAGTCATTTTACCCTTTTTGATG
Source organism: Eucalyptus microcorys (assembly GCA_014182515.1). Lineage (NCBI taxonomy): Eukaryota > Viridiplantae > Streptophyta > Magnoliopsida > Myrtales > Myrtaceae > Eucalyptus > Eucalyptus microcorys. The sequence continues at coordinate 1,910,061 of CM024563.1, forward strand.
CTTATTAAGCCAGAATTACTTCATAGATTTTTCAATAATGGAGACAGCAGGTTTACTGTTGTATCCTTAACTTATATGAGATGCATGGGATGAATGGTTGTGTTCGAGGAACTTCAGTAGAGGTTGTCTTCAACTAATTATCTATTCAGTCAACTAAACATTAGTTACAACATCTCAACTAAAAAGGCATATGATTGATTGGCAGGCACATTCAAAGCACGTGTTTCAGAGAATGGCATTATCTTCCGAAACATACAGTACCTCCGTATATTTCTTCACCTCTCTCCTCCTCTCTACTAAAGTTACTTTCTCCTAAACTTAAAGTACCTTTATAGGATCTTGAAGACAGTCAAGTGTCGAAAATAATTAGCTTGTTGGAGATGGATGTAAATGGCGTACGAGTTATTGGAATCCATGGAAGAGTTGGCATTGGAAAGACTGCTCTTGCCAAGGTCATATATAAAAAAATCTCTGTTCACTTTGACGCTTGCAGTTTTCTTGCGGAGATTGAAGAAACGATGCGGCATCCTGGTGGTGTTCAGTGTCTTCAAACCAAGCTGATCTTTGATATTTTCAAAAGGGAGTATGAGGTTGCTTCTTCTTTCAAAGGAGTAAGATCTTTGAAAGAAATATTTAGGAATATAAAAGTTCTCCTTGTTCTCGATGATTTGGAAAATGGTTCCCTCCTCAAGGATTTTGTAGGAGCTAAGCTTGATTGGTTTGGTTCTGGTAGTAGAATAATTGTAACCTCAAAACAAAGAAGCGTTCTTCAAGGGTTTCTTGATCAAGGGTTGGCTCATACTTATGATGTTAGTCCAATGGATGATAATCGAGCTTTTGACCTTTTCTGGGAGTATGCAATGGGAAAGAGATATAAAATTCATCCTTACGTTGAATTTGCAAACACAATAGTCAAGGCTGCAGAGGGACTTCCACTACTTGTCAAAGTTTTTGGTTCTTTTTTACATGGTAAAGGACTAGAAGAGTGGATTAAATTCAGAGATCTCACACAACAATTTCAGGAAGATTACCAGAAGATTCTGAGAATAATTTATGAAGCATTAGATCGAAAGCAAAAGCACATGTATCTTGATGTTGCATGTTTTCTCCCAGATGTGGATTGTAGGATTGCGTCATATATGTGGCATGATTATGATCGTCCTCATGATGAAATAGACGTCCTTCGTCGTATGTCCCTGATAAAAATGGTAGAAAATAAAATAGGCATGCCCAGCATGCTAAGGTGCCTTGCCAGGAAGATTATTTATGAAGATTTCCATGATCCAGGAACAGGAGTTAGATTCTTCATTCCTGCCATAGCCCACAACACAAAGAAAAGGAAAAGGGTATGTCGGGGAAAAAAAGTAGTATGCAGGCCCTAATTTGATTTTTGATTTTCTTCGAAATGTTCTAATGTACGAATCATTTTCTTTACCTCATGGGAGTTTAGGCATCCATAGTATTTATTTCATCATCTGAAGACTTCCACAAGTTTCTCTACTTGACTTTTGTGGTTCATCGCACAGGGAACAGACCACCTTAACACTATTGTGGCAGGCTTTGAGATCCTACCGAGCACGACATTTCTCAGCTTGGGTCACGCCAATATTGGTGGAAGATTTGCAGATGCCCTATTAAATGTTCGGTGGCTTCACTGGCAAGGGTGCCCTCAAAAATTTGAAGCAATCAACGTTCATTTAGAGAACCTAGTTATTCTTGATCTTTCATGGAGTAAGGTTACAGAATCCTGGGGAGGTTGGAAAGGAATTAAGGTGGCTTTATAGCTCAATTGTTGTTGTGTTTGTATTGGCCCTTAAGTAAATCGAGTTTTTTTATGCCATCTGAACTTTTTCCCATGTTTTGCAGATGGAGCGTTTGAAAGTCTTGAATCTTACAGGTTGTGCAGACTTACTAGTTACCCCTAGCTTCTCTTGTTACCCAAATTTGGAGATACTGATTCTTGAGCAATGTTCTCGATTGGTTCATTTAGATCCTTCAATTAATGATTTGAAGCTCTTGGTTACCCTCAATTTGACATTCTGCTCCGAACTTAGCATGCTGCCAGTGAAAATGGATGGAATGATTGCTTTGAGAGAGCTCCTGATTGGTGGTACTTCCATTCGAGAACTTCCTGAGTCGATAGGCAGATTGGTTCAACTGCAAATTCTTAGTGCCGCTAATTGCTTCTCATTGGCTGGTGTTCCTGGTTCAGTTTGTCAACTTAAAGCTCTGTCAGTGCTGGCTTTGGATGACGCGAAAATTCTTGAACTCCCAGAGTCAATTGGAGACTTGGGGGAACTTAAACGCTTGTCTTTGAGGAATTGTCGTGGGCTAGGAAAGCTTCCAGAGACGATTGGCAAATTAAAAGACTCATTAGTAGAGTTGGATATTTCAAGTTCGGGTATTACAGAACTGCCCGATTCGATTAAAAATCTGCGGAGTCTGAAAGTGCTAAAAATGGATTCTTGTTTCATAAGAGAATTTCCTCAGGACGTTGGAGAGTTGATTAACCTGGAAGAAGTACACGCCTCCTGGTGCAGGAATTTGGAGGGAGCCATTCCGAGTGGTATTTCGAAACTACATCATCTCAAAGAACTGAGGCTTCGTGGTACACGAATATCCAGCCTTCCATCAGAAATCCAGTTCATTTCAAGTCTTCAGATTCTTGATTTGCTACACTGCACCCTTCTTAAAGAGTTGCCTTTGCTTCACTCTAACTCAATCGATCTCTACGTCGATCCTGGCTTGACGCAAGATATGTAGGGCATTCAAATATGTCGGTGGTCGCATTTATCGCAAATTAGGGGTGTCCCCAAAAAAACCCAACCCGACCCGAAAATTTTGGGTCTTTTTTGTTCGGGTCTCCTTCATGGTTCGGGTCATAGGAAAAAATCGGGGCATTTGTTGGCAGTTGGCCCGAGCTGAACTGAAACATGTCAAATCTACACTCTGGCTCCCAAATTCGTCGTCTCCCGGATCTGTGAAGCTTTTGATTCCAAATACATCGTCTACACTCTCTTGCTCCCAAATCGACCTTTTTGTCTCCTCATCCCCAGATCTATCTCTCGAATCCAAATCTCTCTTTTTATCAAGAGTTCAAAGTGTATTCAAGGTTTGTCTCTGATTCACTCTTTTTTAGCGATTTCATCTCTTGAGCAACCAAATGTCTGGATATGTTGATTAACATTCCCGGCTTAGTATGAATCTGCTGTTGATTCCCAAGCTCAATTATGATAATCATGAGTTTGTTGTTCTCTTTCTAATACATGCCTACGGTGGAATCGCGTTGTGTAGATGCTTGAATGACTCGATGTGTTTATTTCGAGGTTGGATTCTTCAGGCGAGCATGTTTATGTGTTTGTGCTTGAATGAGTCAATGTGTTTATTTCGAGGTTGGATTCTTCATGCGAGCATGTTTATGTGTTTGTGTGCTTGTGCATGTAGAGCGGTTTGGAGCCTCTGTGCCCTCTTAGTAGCTGAATACTACTATATCATGTAGGGCAGCAAAACGGAGAACAGAACCCTTTCTAATGTCAATTGTGTCTGCTGTTTTCTCAAACGCAAATTGGAAATCTTTGTAATATGAATTAACTGCAGTAAATCCTTTGTAATGTGGATGCTACGATGTCACATGCGGCAGTAAATTGGAAATCTTTGAAGTGTACTCTCAAATGCAGGTTGCACTTAATATGTACTTGTGAATCATTAGTCTTGTACTTAATATGTATGTGTGAATTAACTGCAGAGGTGTTGTAATGTACAATCACATTCATGATGGAGGAAGCATTTCTGGAGTTTGTCAGGCTCTGGATACTTGGAACTCTCTATCTTGTGTTTGTAGGACAGGTTGACAACCCCACTTATGAAGCGGTGTCATCAAGCTCAATGCAATGTGCTGAGAATTGTGGAGACAGCAGAAAATGATGAGGCTCTGCTCTTCAAAAGCCTTGAACTTGAATCACAAACTCTAGAAAGTCCACTTCAAGTATGAAGAGATGCATACATTTTGAATTTAATGTGGCATTAATAGTTCTCACTTTCATTGAAAATTTAATGGAGGGTTGTCAACTTTGACATGGAGCTGCACTAAATATTGGTTTCTATTGATGAGTGACGGAGTCGGAGATGGGTATTTGTTAAACCTGCAAATTTAGTTCATGGTTTGGATTAGACTGGTGGATTATGCCATTCACAATTCTTGAAAGATCTTTGGTTCTAATTTACATGTTGGTGTTTGAGGCTATCAGGAGTCCTGATGGCATTGGTCTCATGCCCGATCAGATGATCTAGTAGCTACTGAAGCTTCTCTTGGTGGTACTATAATACCAGATTCTTCAGTGGATTATATGGTTAAATGCTCTGCTACTTCTACTGGTACATTGATCTACTGCCTGGAATGTTATGAGGAAGAGGAGTTTCAAGGTGGATTGGCAACATTTAGTTCGTTTATCTCCATATGTTTTCAGATTTGACTTAATCTCGTTATGTTGGCCATCTTGAATAGGCTAAAAGATCTTGATGGAATTATGAGATAGAGCTCTTCCTCTACATATTTGTTGTGTTTCCAAGAAAATTTCAAGCATATCTCTTCCGAGTGTGCTTTCCGGTCAATTGGGATGTTCAGATGAAAATGAATGCTACTGCTAGAGGTAGTAGTATTCATCCTTACTTCCTCAAATTAGAGCATCGAAAGGTTGCATCTTTTATGTGTGGAGAGCATAAAATGGTCAGCAGCACCCTCAATCTGCTCGTACTGCTGATCAGGTGTTAAAGATGGTGAAGCTTGCGGTTTGAGTGTAGTATCCGAGTTTAAAAGCCCTTGGACATTAGTTGATTTCGGCACAAGCAATCTAGTCGTAGTCAAAGTGACGTGCAGTTTAATAAATACCCAATCAACCAAAAATGTTCTTACTGGACTTGCTCTAAGCGTACCCCGTGAGAACCCACACACCCCAAAGGGAAAAAACATGAAAACCTGTCCTGCCCGACCCAGCCTGAGATTTTGGTTTGGGTTCTAGTCGGGCTGGTTTGGGTTGGGTCATTATGGACACACAGACTTCATACTTCGGTTTGGGTTTCCTAGAAATCTGACTCGAATTGAACTATTGACAGAACATTAGCGGGTAAGATTTAGTTAGATGGTTGGGTGTTGTTATTTATCGCAATATGTAGGGTTAATTATATTACAACCACTGCAAATTGACAATCCTGTCGACCTCTTTTCAATGGTTGTCAGTAATATTATCATAGCAACTAGGATAATCCAACAATGTACATACACTATATTAGAGAAAATGCTCATGTCATTTAAAATGAACCGTAGAATGCTTTACGTCTTTGAAAATTAGCCGTACAGTACATATTCGTTGCTGGAGAAAAGAGATTAACTCCACGATGACCATTATTTTCTAAAGGAAACAATATTTATGAAAATTTTGTTTATTAGGTACACGTCATGTATATGACTCGGATTATAACGAGTTGAAATCCCAGGATCACGTTTTGGTATAAGCCACCGCCTGATAGTTTAGCGTAGCAATTAGGATACGAATTTTTTCAATTTGGGGGGCCAAAAGAATTTAAGATAAATTAGTAACAATTTCCATAAAAGCAAATGCCAGTGGATTTACCTTGATTGAGGAGATAAAGTTTTTTTTGTCACGTTTTGAACCCTAAGCGCACGAACATCTTTTAATGGTTTATTAAATTGCAACGTCCCAAGACGCATTGCTGATTTATTTTTTTCTCTTTCGATTAAACGCATGTGGAAACAATTCATATGACCACCTAGTCAATCAACAAAGATTAGGGATAGCAAAGTACAAAAGGCAATTTTTAAAAGTAGCACATTTATTTATCCACTTATTAGCCTTAGGAAATTTAATAATTATAAGCCTTTCTATGGCAACTTTCTATCAACCATCTCAAAGCATGGTTAGGGTTAACCTAAACTTCACTAACGACAAGACCAACCAAAAGTGACACTAGGTATGCCCACGTCTTTGTCCATCGAGATCCCAACCGTACACAACAGTTCTTCATACTACGGGCCTGAAAATATTTAATAACAACGGAGTGAGTAACTCGCTTAAACCTCAATTAAAATGCGAATTCATTTCAAAGACAACCTAAACGCGCACATATACAAACCAGGTAATAATCACTTTCAAGTTTATTCGAAAAAGCAAACTGTCACTTTTTTGTATTTTAAGTGCGACAACATTCATCGATGAAGTATACCTTTGAAGATTTTTTGTTGAATGGTCGAATTCAAAACTTTTGTTTATAGAATTAAAATTGACTAAAAAAATAACAACACAAAGACTATTCTCTACGGTTGGTCAAGGATTATTTTACGACAAAACTAGTCTTAAAATCATCTACTAACTCTAATACCAAAAAGAAAACAAAACATTAAAAAAAAATTAAAGAAAAAGGACTTACCTGTCAACTCTCCCCCAAAATGAAAAAATAAAAGACTAAAGAAAATGAAAATATTGTGGATTAAGTCACGTCATCCTTCTACTACTCCGATTCTTAACGTGGACAATTCCTGCGAGCAAATTGGAAAATAGAATCCAATGGCACTGCTTCCGCAATGAAACGACGGTGGAGGATTGAGAAAGGTGTCGCACCCGAGTATAGGGGAAATGATAAGGCCGCCCTCTTACCCAAATGACGCAGCTTCATACACTATCATTAATCTCTTATCAAAATATATATTTATTATCCGATAAAAAAGCAAGCTAGGTATAATATTGGAATTTTAAAGTTCACCTAAAAGAATATATGCATCTCGAGTGATTGACAAACTAAACCCAACGCTGGACTAGTCTCCTCCGAGGTATAGAGGCCTGGCCCTCAAGAACAGTTCGGGCACGAGGGGGTCCGTGGTGGAATCCTTGGTTACCCAAAAAAAAAAAGACAAACTAAACCCAACAATACAAGTATCTCTACTTATACCAAAATCCAACTCCTAAAAATTCCTGATACCGCTCTCTCCTATTCTTTAGTAACTGTAGAATCTAAAATAAAAAATAAAATAAAATGAAATTAATGGTATGAGCAAACTGCTTCTAGCTAGCGAGCATCCACTATACATGCTTATAAACGGTACCAGAAGCACATTTATCCAAATCAGTGAATGTACAAGATACAAAATTGGTTTGATCACTTCAACAAAAGTTTTGTACATCTCATAGATATACATTCAATCAACGATATCATAACAAACATTAATAGTCTAGTCCGTTAATTAATCTATTGCTCAATATCAAATTATGGCTATGCTTACTGTCTCGTGTTAAGGCCTACTCCTTCCTTGGTATAGGTCAGTATGCATGGAACCAATCCATAAACATTTGATAAATCAAGTTCACAAACCAAAATATATAACCTTCCAAAATTCAATTATAAAGCGGAATGTATTTTATATAGCATTTCTCAAGCCTTTTCACCAATAATCAACCAACAAACTTCTAAGAAATGCTTTACTAAGTCAATTCAAATAACCAAAAGCATAGTAAAAGTCCGTTTCCAACTTTATGAAACAAATATGCTCTAAACTCTTTTTTCTTAATAAATATCATGCCGTGCTATGCCTTTTTTTTTTTTTTTTTTTTATATATATAATTTATTACATATCTAATTCCTATCATTTGCAAGACATAAATTTATAAATCATAAACGATATAAGCATCACTAACCTGAAAATGCAAAACTAAACAAGGAAAGTTACCTTAAGTGGGAAAACCCAAAATCCATATCAATTAAGTGAGAAAGGCATATCTAAATCAAGATAACTACCTTGACTAAGACTTGACTAAACTAAGCTTATTCCATAACAAAATGAAGGACCAAAGAAAAATTCTCCCAAAGCAGAACAATCACTGTTGTCACCATGCTACGGCAGCTTGTTTGCCAAATTGAAGACGATTCGTTTAAAATTTATCAACACCTATTTCAAGTGGTCCTGAGTCATTTAAAAGCTAACTCAGCATACTTAAGAAGAAAACTCACCTCTGACCAGAAGATGGCTGGAGACGGGTGAAAACCAGTTCTATACACAATAATACGAATCTAGTTTGAAAAATGAGCAACAAATTTCAAAATTTTATCTCGACCAAACCATAACTGTAAATTGATTTCATGACACCCTAAAGTTTCATGACACCTATAGTTTCTTTAGAACATGATTTCACAGCTCAACAACTTCTAAAACCAAAGCAGCAACTCATAATTCAACACAATCAGTATGGCTTTACTAATGAATTCTCTCTGATTAAAGGATTCGATGCTTGGAATTTTTAAAAGAGTAGTTCAAAAAAACATTAATTTGCAATGTCGAGGAAAAGGTCGTTTTTCTCTCGCAATTACCCCTTTTGTATTTTCATTTTGCCCTCCCTCCCTCCCTCCCTCCCTCCCTCCCTCCCTCCCTCCCTACAGGTGAGTCAAGGTAATTGCCTTAAATTTTCCTTTGATTCAATTAAATCCTAAATCTTTACCAAGAAATGTAATGAAGTTCTAAACCCTTTGATTGGTTTAAATGTAATTGAGTACTTAAATTGTGTTGGAAAGTGCAATTTAAAGATGTCGCCTAAACACTTTTTGACTGATACGGAGCCCATTTTAGGTATTGTTCATGGAAAAGACTTGATTGCATTTTTATTTTTTTGAAAGAAGATTTCGGACTAAGAATGTATCAATAGGAGCCATTTGCATTTTGTACATAAAGTTTAGAACTCACTTAACTGAGAGATGGGCTTCGACCAAAAAAAAAAAATGAGAGATGGGCTCAAGTCTCTTGGGCCTAACTTTACTTTTTTGTAAAAAAAATTGGCCCATTTGTTAAGAAGGAACTAAAACTCATTCTAACAACCTTGGAGTTGTCTTTGAGACCAATCAAACAAACTGGAAAATCTTTCACCAAGTCAAACAGAAACTAACCCGTTTGTGCAAAATTGCAGTAAATTGACGTACACACGATACAATAAAAAATGTGAGTGTGATGACCAAAACAAAGAAAAAAAATGTAAATTGAAAACTCAGAATAGAAGTGAAAATTTGAAATCCGGTCATTCCCTAATAGCCTTTTTTCAGGAAGATCAGTTGACATGCATGATCAGCTACATATATGAGTTATAGGGATAGGAGCGCTAACTTACTTTGCAGCCAAACCTCATCCGCCAATAACTTTCTTGCTTCTGTGTGACCGCCACCTTGCTTCAGTGTCTGACTCATCGTCAGCATGCTGATGTGATGTCTGTCCGCTTGGAACTGTGTTGCAGTCTCACATCCGTTGAACCGACGCCGTGCCCCTTTAGTAGTTTCAATTTTCAAGATCAGAACACCGTCATCCAATTTGAGGTTTTGGAGATTAGAGTATCCACGAGTAGTCACAATCAGCTGAGAAATATTAGCATATACCAGAAGTAAGACCCTCAGAGAGGCTAATCCCGTAATGTCGTATTCCCCTGTCAAACTTTTGCAGCCTGAGAAATCTCTCTTTTAACCTCTCTAGATTCATAATGCCTTCGGGAAATTCTTTTATAAAAGTGCGAGGCATCTTTAGTACTTTCAAGTTTCTCAAATACTTGACAGATGAAGGTAGTTCGTCGACTACCGCATCCAAAAGATCTATGACTTGCAGCTCCTCAAGGTTTCCAATGGAATCTGGGAATTTCCAGAAGCTCCTGCAGTTTCAGTCATAGCTTTTGTAAATTCTTCAGCAATCAAACAGAACAAGGGAGCTCATTCAGTTCAGTGTCGTCCAATGCTAGGTACAAAAGATATTTCAAGTTACCAATTAAATTAGATAGAGACAAGGATTTGCAGTTGCAAGCACTTAGAATTTCAAGCTTCCCATATGAACCCTCAGGGAAATCAATGGCTTTAATGGAAGTTCCATCGATGTAAAGTTCTTTCAAACTTCCAAGGAACCCAATATCTTCTGGCAACTCTTGCACAAAGCTGCAGAACTTGATATTCAAAGAAACTAAGTTCCTTAGCTTGCTAATGGATCAGCCTAACACCTAGCAATGTAGAACAATGTTCCATATGAGTTTATGGGTGCATGGGAGACTGGAGATTCAGCTAGCCAACAACAATCTTTTAGAATCAAAACTTTTTGGCCTTCTGCATGGCAAGAGAATGTAAAAGCCCTGGTTACTATAAGGTATCGTCAAACATGAAGCAGAAAAAAATGCACATGTAATGCCATCGTACCTCCACAATTTGTCTCCAGCTCCACCAAATTCTGGAGGTACTCCAAGACAGATGAAGAATGCCCAAGTCTGACAGATCTAAAGCAAGTAAACTGGAGATACCCCCTTGGCCGCATGGTTGCAGAAGGACTGCTGGTAACTTTCCTGCTGTTTGCTGAACACTTCAGGGCTGGCGTCGTAGAAAATGGGCATGATTGTCCTGTCACACTCCATTTTCTCCGCCTCCTTCAGACAACTCTTACTGGAAGCGAAATCTTTGGAAAAGATGGGAATGCATATCTCTGAGTGTTTGATAACTTCAAAAATCTTGGGCATGATCTCTTCTCTGATCTCAATCCCATCATGATCGATATACGCATAGATCCCTGAATTAGCAAGGGTTTCGTAGAGACATTGAATGAAGTTCCTCCGAACATCTTCTCCTTTGAAATTGAGAAAGACTTCGTAGCCGCTAACGTTGGGCCATCTAGTAGATGGAAAGCACGAGAGATTAGTGCAGATATCCATGAGGGAGAAGCTCGAGAAAAAAGCCGATAATTGAGGAAGAGAATAAGGGTGTGTTCGGTAACGTTTCTGTTCAAAAATTATTCCAGGGAACAGAAATAGAAAAAACCATTTCTGTTCTGGGGAATAATTTTTTAACAGAATAACGCGTTTTGTAAATTTGCTCCTTAAATAGAAAAAGAACAGAAACACGTTTGGTAAACTTGTATAATTTTTTTGTTTCTTTTAATTTTTTATTATTTTTATTTTATTTTTCCTTTTTCAGTTTTCATCTTTTCTTTTTCTTTTTTTTTTTTTTTTTTTTTTTGGCCGATCGTCAGCCTCGGCCGTGGCCGGTGACTGGTCGACAAGGGCTGGTGGCCTCGCCCAGCCATGGCGAGGCTCGCCGGCCCTTGATGGCTGGTCGCCCGCCATGACCGAGGCCGGCGACCGGCCAAAGAAAAAGAAGAAGAAAAGAAAGAGAAGAAAAAAAATAGGAGAGAGAAAAATTGTTTATCGGAAGTGTTCTAAGAACAAGAAACGGGTTTTTCTTGTTTTTTATTTTTGTTCCAAATTTGTTCCCAAGAACAAAAAAATAGATTTGGAACAAAAATGCAAATAAACGCGTTTCCGTTCTTTTTTCGTTCCCTGGAACAAAAAAAAAATAGCAACTGTGTTCATAAACAAAAAAATGAACACAAACAAACGTAGCCTAAGCTTATAGATCCACTCCGATCTAGGAAGCTAGTTCAATTGATGACAATGAATAATTTTTTTTTAGAAATAGTCTTTTTTTATTTCTATTCTCTGAAATAATTTTCGAGTAAAAAGATGTGTTTGATAACTATATAAAATTTCTACTTTTGAAATAAAAAAAAAAAAGAATATAAATGCGTTTTGTATAACCCATAAATTTTTTTGTAATGTAGAATTTCTTATATATATATATATATATATCTATATTTTTTTTTTTCTCTTTTCCCTCTCTTCTTCTTCTTGCTCGTCCTCTAGCTGGGGTTTGACGACCAGCAGCAAACAGTCAACGGCGGGCGGTGACTAGTGATGGATGGTGGTGAGTAGTGAGCAGCGAGGAAGAAGAAGAAAATAAAAGAAAGAAAATGACTTATTTATAGAAATTATTAACGGGAATAATAAGCTACTTTTTTTTTCTACTTTTTATTTTTATTTCAAATCTATTCCCTAATTATTTTTCTATTCTAGAGAACAAAAAAAATTAATTGCGTTACTAAATGATTTTCCTTTCTTTTTTTATTCTGGATAATAAAAGGACAAAAGAATATAAAAATTGGAGTGCCCTTATGGACCAAAAGCTATGAAATCTTGACATGGAGCACCACAAAGTCTTGTAGTCACTTTTGACCATTCAATTCTGATTCGGTTGATCAGGTCGTCAACCAAGGTACTAGACCGACAAGTCAATTGAAAGATACCCCGTGAAGCATAAGTCAACCTAGTAAGAGGACTTTCACCTGGCCGCTACTATATTAGCCTACTAGTTTCTTAAATAACTTCCAAAGAAATTGCAATGGAGTCTATCCTCTGCACTTGAGAGAATCCTTTAATTCTTCCGTATTTTTTTTATCTTCTCTGTCCAAAAGGGAATACGCGAGTTTTACGTCTTAGAGTTCGACAAAGTACACACTCAGGTCCAATCCACTATTCTTTATAAAAATTTCTTGTATTTAATAAACTAATATTAAATCAAGTAATATCTCATTTGTTACAAATAATTAGATTTTTTTTATTGTGGGCATTTGTATTGTTTTCTTTTAAATTGACGGCTGAGACTGAACGACTGGCAAGGCACACCCGGCCCTACTGGTTGACTTCAAAATTTTGTACCAAAGCAGGTGAGTGTGGAAACTGGAGGCAGAGAGATTAAGAGGTGAAGGCGGAATCAAGTATGGCTGAATCCGCAAGCAGAAAACGGAGAAGAGGCGGAAGATGAACCAGCAAGGCTGAACCAAGATTCGCTAAGGTTAGAGTTTGATTAAGTATGGAATACGCTGTCTATAATTGGGAAAGAGGCGAGGATGAACCAGAGAGGCTGGATCAAAGTAAAAAGAGTAGTAGCGAAGATGAACCTCTGAATGAAGAAATGATAGAGTCATTGGTTGGGTCAAGTGTGGCTGAATACGCTCGCACAGAACGGAGGAGAGCCGGAGCTGAACAAGCGAGGCGGAATCAAGATATGATAAAGTCAGAGGCGGCTGAATCAAATTATGATGTGTTCCTGAGTTTCAGTGGATCCGAAAATCCCTTTCGATTCGCCGATTCCCTCTATTGCCGCTTGAAAGCTGGCGGGTGTCTAGTTTTCAGAGATGACGTACCCATACGGACCCCCAAAGAGCTCCCGACATGGGTCCACAGCTCCAAGGTCTACATACCCATCTTTACTGGAACCTACGGCTATAGCCCTTGGTGCCTTGAGTCGCTCGCACTCATGGTGGAACGCGCTTCTAGATCAGGTGGGAAAGAAGAGGTCCTGCCCGTTTTCTACAATAGGGAACCGTCTGATGTGAAACTGGAAACATCACTCTACAAAGGCACCCTGGACATGCTTAGGCGGACGTGGAGCGCTGAGAGAGTCGAGCGGTGGAAGAAGGCTCTTGTGGAGGCTGGTAACATCAAGGGATGGGAACTAAGGTCGTATAAAAGGTACATTTAATCTGTCTTCTTCTCTTGTAGGTTTCCTTATAATTTGGTTGCTCAATCGACCGGTAAAAGGAAACTCAACGACATCAACATTTTCTTCCAGCAGAAAATGCAAACATTGGTCGACTCTGCTGTACTCTAAATTATTTTGTTCACTTGCTTAGGTTTGTGATCGTTACTGAGCCTGTTTCAAAGCTTTATGGGACAAAACTAGAGAAAAAAAAGAAGAAATTATTGATGGGAATTGACGGGGTTAAAATTTTCAATTCCCTCTTCTTTTATCTTTGGTCTAATCCTTCTCTCAAATTGACGACACATGTTGGTTTGACTCCGTGGTGAACTATCTTTAAAAGTTCATTCTATCCATCCGCATGATTGCGTCATTCTGTAATTCAACGTGTGTTTCCCAATGGCAAAATGTGACAATATAATCCATCCGTCGGACTAAATACTTGCCGCAATGGCGTTATCACACGATCATACAATTACCAAACATCAGTGTAGTATGTTTAATATATCTCTGCATCAGGAAAATCATGGTCTGCAGTCAAGGATCAGTGATCTTTTAGCACATCCACATCGTCATTTAATTATGGAGTGCGTTGGGCGGTAGGTCCTTAGATCACATTTATTAATGGTTTGAAACTGTTATTTTTTCTGGCGTGGCAGTGAAGGAGAACTTATCACTACAATTGTTGAGGAAATTTCATCTAAGCTGAGGATAGAGCACAATTATGCGCCTGGAGATCTATCCACTGGTGCTGATCTATTCACTGGTGCTGGTTCACTCGAAGCCAAAGGGAAGACCATCAAGGTTCATACAAGTCATTCGAAAATGGTTATATTCGAGTACCTATCTACTTTAACCCTAATAATAAGTTTATACTGACAAGGGATTTGATTGGCTTTAGCAGGCTCATGTAGAGGCCAGCTTTCAGGGACGTGTGTTCTCTCACGGGGCCTCGGTATATTTCTTTGCTCCGATTTTCCTCTGTTCTCGAGTACTCTCTCCTAAAGATTGTACCTGTCGATGAAGTTAGTTTCACCTAAAGTGTGTTTGCATCATATACATAAAAAGTCGAATCACTACAAAACATTTTTGCATGATTATACAGCTGTTGTGAATTTGGAATATAACAGAAAAAAGAAAGCAAACACGTGAACTAAAACTACAAGAGAATGCAAGTCACTGTCTGAACTCTGAAGCAGCTTGCATATGCTTCAATTCTTCAGTAGCTAATTACCCTTGCGGGAATAGAATCCACCAAGAATCGAGGGACAATTCTGCATTTTACAATTATCATTTGTTTATTTCATCCAAGATCATATCTTGGATTATCGGTTTGACGTTACATTTGAGTAGAATAGCTGGATGTACAGTTATTGTCATTTTAGTCCACCACATAAAAATGTTACTGCAGATTTCTTTTTATTACACAAAACTGAGGGCAAAGTAGGTGTTAAGTTCATGGTATTAGGGATTCAAGAATACTTCCTACCTTTTATTTGTGGAAAAAGTACAAAAAAGTCTTAAACCTATTGCTTTGTAAACTGACTTACAAGGCAAACATCTCTGCCATGTTGCAGAGATATTCTTTATGGACTCTCCTACACAAAGCTTTAGTGGACTCCAGACACTTCCACTGCCGCCCAAGGATTACAATTTTTTTCTTTTTGTAGGATTTTTTTGGACCTTTAGCACGTCTATCCTAGAAGACAATAGAAATTGGATCAGCATTTTAACAGCAGAAGCAACGTGAGATGAGAATGTTCAAATTATGTTTATGCACTAAATTTTAGTCATTATTGATCTTAAACATCTAAATGAGATCTCAAGGTAAACTCCCACTGAATTTATCACTGCGACGACTCGGAGATGGTCCCTGATAAGGCTGGTAGTCACCTTTCTGTGCTTCCTTTTCAGACCACAAAGGACAGAAACAGTGTATGTTAGTCAGATTAGGCTTTTTGATGCTTAGTAAGGCAGTTTTCCTTATTAGATTTTTCCATAATAGAGATGGCAGGTTTACCATCCAATCTTTAGCTTAAATTGGATGCATGGAGATTGTGTTGGAGAAACTTCAGTGGATGTTATCTTCAACAACCTGTCTTCTCTGTTAGCTAAGCATTAGTTACAACATCTTAACTGGCAAGCCATGTGATTCAGTGGCAGGCATATTCGAACACATGTTTCAGAGGATGGCGTTATCATCTGGAACTTTACCGTAGTTCTGTATATTTCTTCGCTCTCTCTTGTAACTAACATATTTAAACTTAAGTACCTTCATAGGAGCTTGAAGACAGTCAAGAAACAAAATTAATGAAATTATTGGAACTGGAAGTAAATGACGTACGAATTGTTGGAATCCATGGGAGAGATGGCATTGGGAAGACTGCACTTGTCAAGATCGTATATGATCAAATATCCCTTCGCTTTGATGCTTGCAGTTTTCTTGCGGAGATTGAAGAAACAGTGCAGCAACCTGGTGGTGTTCAGTATCTTCAAACCAAGTTGATCTTTGATATGTTGAAAAGAGAGTATGAGGTTGCTTCTACTTTCAAAGGAGTACGATATTTGAAAGAAATATTGAGGAATATGAAAGTTCTCCTTGTTCTCGATGATGTGGAAAATGTGTCCCTCCTCAAGGAGTTTGTAGGAACAAAGCTTGATTGGTTTGGTTCTGGCAGCAGAATAATTGTAACCTCAAAACAGAGACGTGTTCTTCAAGGGTTTATTGATCGAGGGGTGGCTCATACTTACGATGTTAGTCCAATGGATAATAATCGAGCTTCTGACCTTTTCTGGCAGTATGCAATGGGAAAGAGCTATAAACATCAACCTTATGTTGAAATTGCAAACAAAATAGTCAGGGCTGCGGAGGGACTTCCATTACTTGTCAAAATTTTTGGTTCTTTTTTGCATGGTAAAGGACAAGAAGAATGGATTAAATTCGGAGATCTCATGCGACAATTTCAGGAAGATTACCAGAAGATTCTGAGCATAATTTATGAAGCATTAGATCCAAAGCAAAAGCAGATGTATCTTGATATCGCACGTTTTCTCCCAGATGTGGATTGTAGGATTGCCTCATATATGTGGCATGATTATGATCGTCCTGATGATGGAATCGAGGTCCTTCGTCGTATGTCCCTAATAAAAACGGAAGAAAATAAAATAGGCATGCACAGCATGCTAAGGTGCCTTGCCAGGAAGGTTATTTACGAAGGTTTCCATGATCCAGGAAGACGTGTTAGATTCTACATTCCTGCCATAGCTCACGACACGAAGAAGAGGAAAAGGGTACGTCGGGGAGAAAAGTAGCATGCAGGCCCTAATTTGTTCTTCAGTTTTCCTCGAAAAGGTTTCATGCATGAAGCATATTCTTTACCTCATGATCCTTATTAAAAATTTCATCGTGTGAAGACCTCCGCATGTTTTTCTACTTGACTTTTGTGGTCCATCGTGCAGGGAGCAGACCACCTTAACACTATTATGGCAGGCTTTGAGATCCTACCGAGCACGACATTTCTCAGCTTGGGTCACACCAATATTGGTGGAAGATTTGCGGATGCCTTATTGAACGTTCGGTGGCTTCACTGGCAAGGTTGCCCTCCAGATTTTGAAGCAAACGGCATTTATTTAGAGAACCTAGTTATTCTTGATCTTTCATGGAGTAAGGTTACAGGATCCTCGGAAGGTTGGAAAGGAATTAAGGTGGATTTATAGCTCATTTGTTGTTGTGTTTGTGTTGACCCTCAAGTAAATTGAGAGTCCTATGCCATCTGAATTTTTCCCTTGTTTCGCAGATGGAGCGTTTGAAAGTCTTGAATCTCACAGGTTGTGCAGACTTACTTATTACCCCCAACTTCTCTTGTTACCCAAAATTGGAGATACTGATCCTTGAGCGATGCTCTCGATTGGTTCATTTGGATCCTTCAATTAATGATCTGAAGCTCTTGGTTACCTTGAATTTGAAATTTTGCTCCGAACTTAACATGTTGCCGGTGAAAATGGATGGGATGGATGCTTTGAGAGAGCTCCTGATTGATGGCACGTCCATACGAGAACTTCCTGAATCAATAGGCAAATTGGCTCTACTGCAAATTCTTAGCGCCAATAATTGCTTCTCATTGGTTCATGTTCCTGGTTCGGTTTGTAAACTTGAATTACTTTCAGTGTTAGCCTTGAATGAGGCGAAAATTCTTGAACTCCCGGCGTCAATTGGAAACTTGTGGGGACTTACACACTTGTCTTTGAGTGATTGCCGCGGGCTTGGAAAGCTTCCGGAATCCATTGGAGAACTGGAAGACTTATTAGTAGAGTTGGATATTTCAGGTACTGGTATTTCAAAGTTGCCCGATTCAACTAAAAATATGCAGGGTTTGAAAGTACTGAAGATGGATTCTTGTTTCCTAAGAGAATTTCCTCGCGGCATTGGAGCGTTAATAAACCTGGAAGAAGTACATGCCTCCTGGTGTAGGAGCTTGGAGGGAGACATTCCGAGTGACATTTCAAAATTACATCGTCTCAGAGAACTGAGGCTTCGAGGTACTCGTATATCTAGCCTTCCATTAGAAATCCAGTCCATGTCAAGTCTTCAGACTCTTGATTTGCTATACTGCGAGCTTCTCGAAAAGTTGCCTCCCCTTCCCTCTGGCCTAACTGACCTCCATGTCAATCCAAACTTGAAGCAATAAATGTGAGAATCTTCAAAAATTTTCTGTTGGAGGCATTTATCGTGATAAATAATACAGTGTTAGTTTGGATCAGATGGTTGGGATCAGATGATTGGGTGTTGTCATTTGTCATGGTCAACAGGGTTGATTACATTATGCCCCCAGCAATTTTAGAGGTGTGTCAACCTACTTTTCTCAATCGGATATGTTTCCTTGTTCTTATATTTTTAGTTTTCTTCTCAATGTGGCGTATATGTATTGATTTAGCATAGTCATGAATTTCAATGACCATCGATAATGTTTTCATTGCAACTTCGATAATCTAACAGTACACATGCACTGAATAAGGGAAAACGCTCGTGTCATTGAAAATTAACCGTAGAGGAATGCTTTGTGTCGTTGGAAATTAGCCCTATTGTACATGTTAGTCGTAAATTACTTTCTCAAACTTTGACAACGTCGCACGATAGCACCACATTTTAAGAAAGTGCACATTTATCTTCTTGAGCTTTAAGTTTTTGTTTTTGTCACAATTTTTTTACCCCTGCACAGCAAATTAAAGGTTCCCTACATAGAAACTTGCTCAGTTTTCTTGACTAGAATTGTCACGCCCTGGGCCCTAACCTCGGCTCAAGAATGCGATGTCCTCAGCTTGGGATTAATTCATGACGTTTGAGGAGGCGTCGTCGTCCCATTCATTATTATCTTTCATTAAGCATATGTGGAAGCATGCAATCTCTAATCACCCAATCCACCAAAAATAAACAATGGATAGTTAAAGAGAAACGCATTCATAACTTCCCAACTTTATGTATCTATGCGGCACGATTACCCACTTACAAGCCCAACCATAGGGCCGTTTCAAAAACTAGTCATCCCCTCTTCACAAAGAGATATCAAAAGAAGAGGGGGGGGCGGGGCCGCGGTTGGGGGGTTGTCCTAGGTCTTTCTACCAAGGAAACTATCAAAAATGGTTCCCATCTTTCGCTGCGGTCCTCACGGAGACAGCTCGGGCTCTAGGTCGTAGTGAGGGTCTGACTCAGGGTCATCCACAGTGCCATTAGTGGGGGCAGCACTGATCCATCAGCGTCCCTAGGTGGGTCGTCAAACCCACGCAGAGGACCATAGAAGTTCTCATTGACCCATGTGAACCAAACCACGAATAGATAGGGGACCAGATATCCCACATCTTCATCCACCAACATCGTCGTGGTGTGGCGTTGGAAGAGGATGTCGGTGGTAATATCCTCAATGTCTAACACTATGACCTCCATGTGAACAGGAAGTCCAAAATGTGAGGATGGAAAACTCATAGCTCAGGTCCTGAAAAAGGTTAAACAACAGCAGTGAGTTGAAAATTCAATAGTTAAAGGTCCTAAATCTCGTATAGGCGAATGCCTTGCATTGGAGCCTTGCAATTCCTCGACATAAATATGTTGATGGCAGATTAATAGCAAAGCCTAAACTTTGTGTTAACTATAATAGGAAACTTGAGATGAAAGCTTGTCCATCAAGCATTAAATGACACATGCATTATTGTCCTATTTTCATCATTGCTCCAATTTGGGCTTCACGAACAAATCTTGGCACTCCAATTGCCCATGTGCCTTATCCAAGATCAATGGCTTGGATTGCTTCTTGCAACTACAATTATTGGCTAGATTAAGAGAGCAATTTGGTCCGTTCCTCCATTGATGCCAATAGTGGTGCCTACCTTGGTGTCCATGACCTAACAAAATTTGTTCCACCTCAATTTAAATCTTAATAGGCTAAATTGGACTTACCTCTAGGTCCATTAAAGTCTATATCCTCAAATCAGCGCATTTCCTTAATTAATGTACTAACGAGCTCACTAAAAATATCTCAATTGAGAAGAAATATCTTGACAACTCTACAGTTGATACCTGCAATTGGATAAGGCCTTGAGGCTAAGTTTCGATCAGAGACGGCTTTAACATGACCTTTGCAAACTTAGGTGGCATTGGCATAATTCACATGACTGGACTCGAATTGAGTTCAATGCCTATCTAGGGTTTTATGCACGACTTTCAATTGAGCTTAGTCAATCTATGAATGACCCTCGATTATCGTGTAATCGAGTGGGATCAATCGGCCTATCCTAACTCATGGTCGTTCATGATCGGATTAGGGTCATTCACGAATAGTACATTGACCATGCGGCGTCACCTGTGATCGGTATATATCTGAGCTGAATCGATCTATATCCGTCCATTGACTAACTCATGATGGCATGTGGTCATCCACAACGATCCTTATGACTATGGTCGATTGCTCTAGTCTATCGTGACCCTATTTCTGAATTGCCTAGCCCCTAATTAACTAGTCGGTTGTGAACAATTTTTAGGATTGAAACATAGCCTATCTTCATTATTGACGTACCGATCCTTAGTCCATCCCTTGCGGTCTGGATAGGGGTTCAAATTGAGGATGTCACAAGAATAATCTCTACTACATGGTGAATGAAGTCAATAAAATAGAAAGGATGCATGACGAATGAAGTTAACAATAAATCGGCTAAGTTTGTCAAAAAATAATAATTTAATCCCTTCTCAAATAACACTTGAGGGTTATGTTGACTAGAAAAATTAGCCATTGTGGCAAAAATCAAAGTTCAAGAGTTAACACTTAACTTTGTAGAGCTCCGATCTATCGTGTAACGATATTAACATTCAGGATAGTGAATTGTGACATTTTCAAATGGGTTGGATCTGTAAACTTTTCAGACAATAAAGTCAGTGCTAGTTGTCTATTAGATCGCTTAACATTAAAGTACACGTACATCCAACAATTCAAATTTTAGATGAGTTAGACAATGATCTACGAACTATAAATTTTCTAGCATAAGTAACATTCCTATTAAATAGGTGAACGAGATTGAATTTGAACATATTTCGGTTTTAGCTTCATATCTTTTCTTGAGCTACTCATCGACAATTGTTCCAATCATCTATATGGAAAATGCCCACATCATTGAAAATTAACGAGTGTTGGACACCCCAAATCCCAAAATTTGATACAGGTGGACACTTAAATACCAAAATTTCCAAAATATATACTTAAATGCCAAAATCGGATAAGAAATGGACACTTAAGTACCAAAGGCGAGAAATTCCAATTAAAATGCTAACGTGGCATTTTTCAACCACTTTTAAAAAAAAAAAAAAAAATAGCCACGTGGCTAGCTTGCTCCAAAATGACATTGTTTTGCTCCTAAAAATTGTTTTTAATATAAATATTAATTAAATTAAATTAAATTAAAAACTAAATTTATAAATAAAATAAAAAAAGAGGAGGGGTGATAAATCAGCGAGGGCCTCTAAGGCCTCACCGCTGTCGCCAGCCCACCATCAATGAGCGCTTGCTACCTCCCTCCAAATCTAGCAAGGTTTGTTGTTGGCTGTGGCGGGGCTAGTTGACCCCGCCCCAACTAGAAGTGGCCCTTGGCTCGATTGGGCAAAAGGCCAATGTTGCCAGAACTGGGGGAGGGCCTGCATGCCCTCGCCCTAGTGGTTGGCAACCTTGGTCAACCCTCACCCCACCATCGTTTCCCTTTCAGGTGATGGTGGGGCGGCAATAGCGATGAGGGCTGTAGAGGCCTTCACTGAATGCTGCCCCCTCCCTCCACCTTTTTATAAAAAAAAAAAAAAATTAATTTAGTTAATATTTATATTAAAAATCAAATTTGGGGCAAAACGACGTCGTTTCCATATTCATTGCTGAGTAGACAACTCCTGCAAGTCACGTAGGCCAATTTATTCTTAAAATAATGCCACGTCAAATTTCCAACTACTCTCACCTTAAGTGTCTCAATTTTAAAAAAACTAGCACTTAAGTGTACCTTTTAGAACTTTTGGCACTTGCGGTGTACTTTAGCCAAAAATTAACTGTAGAGATTATGCTTTATGTTGTTGATAATTAGCTGTATTGTACATATTAGTTGCTGAAGTAACGCAATTAGCCGCATGAATGACCATCCTTTTCTTAATGAAACATTTCAATTACTAATGTTTTGCTTATTGAAAACTTGAACTAACACTAACAGAGCGTTTGGTAATCATTTTGCTTCCGGGAACAATTTCTGATTAGAAATGATTCCTTTTGCTTCTATTTCCGGGAACAATTTTTAAGCATTTTAAGCCGTTTAGTAACTATCCAAACTTCTTATTCTTAGAATAGAACTGTGTTTGGTACCGTTCTAAAAATTTCTAATCCAAATAATTTTCTTTTAATTTTTAAATAATTTTATTACTTTTTTTCTTTCCTTTATCTTCTTCTTTTTCAAGGGTTGCCAGTTGCTAACCTTGGAATGACCAATGACAGGCTAGACGAGGGCCGGCGACCTCGCCGAAGCGTCACCTGCTGATCGCCCAAATCTGGCGAGGCCGAGCTTGCCCAGCCACCGACAGGGCTCAACCTCGCCGATGGTCAGGGGAGGCCCTAGTGAGGCCCGCCTTGCCACCGGCGAGGCTCGGCCTTGCTAGATCTAGCAAGGCCAAGCCTCGCTAGTGGCCTGGCGCGCCACTGGGGAGCTCACCGAACTGGTCACCGGCAACCGGTAGCAGTGGATGGCAATGACAACAGTGGCGAAAATTGAAGAAGAAGAGAGAGGGAAGAAGAACAAGAATAAAGAAGAGAAAATAGAAAAAATGGGTTGATTTGATTCTAGAATTGTTCTCGAGAATAAATAATAAACTTTTTTTTACTTCTTGATTTTGCTTCAAATCTATTTTCGGGGACAAAAAAATAGAAATTTGTTCCGGGGAATAAAAATTTTACCAAAGTAATTTATGTTCCAAATCTACTCCTAGAAACAAAAGAATATAAATTGTTACTATTTGGCAAGTTGTCAAATGCAGCCTAAACATCCAAGTTACACTAGTTGCATTCTTTTATCCGCAGCTCACGTGTTGGAGTGCAGATCATTGGAGTGTTTGTTTTCGGTCATTTTTCAATTTGAATTAGAGGTGTTTGATACGCGAATGAGTCAATTTCTAGCCTATTGGTACAAGACTTACTAGAGTAAATCTTGGCCTAAATAAAAACCTGCCCATACTTAAAAACCACATTGCATCTTGGCATGAAAGGGTTGGTCTTGCTTCTTTTTGCTGAATTTACTTTGCGCACCGCTTTCACAGATACTCGCAAAGATGCATAGAAAATGAAGGATTGACCGTGATCCCTAAATAAATATATTATTAATTTGTAAGTTAGGGGCATTATCATTTAGTAGTAATAAGCCTATAAAAATTGCATTGTAATTGGATTAACTTAAGCGGGGAGGTTTTGAGCTTAATTAGGATTAACTAGATTAAGCCTGAGAGCATGAATTTCAGCCAAGCCCAATGAATACTCGGCATAACCGAAAATTGCATGTGCATTGTCTCACAGGATGATTCTTTCGATCACAAACCTTGCGGCACTTAGACCTTTGAATCACTCCGTCAAGTCTAAGTAAGCCTTGCTTTCACTCACACTCTCACACTCAAGGAAGAGAATTTCTAGAGAGAGAAAGTAGAGAGAGGATCCATAGAGAATACTCGTATTTCTCAAATGAAATGTATGATACAAATGGGGGAGGACTCCCCTATTTATACAAAAGTCCCTCTAATTACAACCATTAATCATTTACACGATCTAACAGTATGAAATAACAATACTCGTCTAATCGATTCAATGGTAGAGATGCACTTGATCTAGCGGTAAAGGATGTTGATCCTCATCACATAAGTCCAATGGTGGAGATTGATCTCATCTAATGGTTGAGATCGTCAATCCCCCTCAAATAAATCCTAGGGCAAAGATAATTCCCCTTACGATCTAACAGTTTTGATGTCCCCTTTAGATTGATGAGCTTTGTCGACGCCCTCGTCGCTTCGTCATGGAAGTTTTGGATTTGATCGAGGAATTGCCATAGATACTTCGCCAATTCCCAACTGGCCTCACTTTCAGGTAGTCCTTTCCATTTCACCATGTATTCATAAAGGTAAGGGGCACATGGTCGAGGAAAAAACCTTTCGGCTATGATGGCTTCAACCTCTTAATCTTGTGTAGTTCTAATCCCGATTGGGGCTTAGTGTGATTTCATGCACTCGGGATTATTCATGTCTTTGTGGTACGGCTTGAGCAAACTTACATGGAACACCGAGTGTAACTTAAGCTTTGGAGCAAGCTCAAGCTTGTAGGCAACCTTCTCAACTTGCTTGATGATTCAGAAGGGACCTTCATAACGTCGAAGGAGGCCTTTGTGGAGTTGGCCCTTCCTCTTTGTAGTAAGTGGAGCTTCACGAGGACAAGGTCTCTGTTACACCCCAACTCAATAAGAACAAGGGCATGACACAGTCGTCCCACACACGCACGCACGCACGAACGCACGCACATTTGACAACGAGGGCATCAAGGTTTTTCACACACACAAACACACACACACACATTTGACAACGAGGACATTTGGTTACAATATCAAGGTTTTTCTATAATCTATCAAAAAGATATATATACCTCCAACAAAAACTAACTTACAGACTCATCAACTCTACACCATTCATACCAAAAGCCCCACTATCAAAAAAATCCTCCACATAACGCAATGCTCACATCTTACTTGCGGCTTGTTAAGTAATACATTTCTTCTAAGCAAATCCAATAATTAGTATGCACACTTAAAATACAACATAAAACTCATTTTCGCCAAATCCAGAATTTAACAAATCTTCAAGACTAAAAATGGGATATTCATTTCTTTACCATAATATGTCCATAACTAAATACTCAAGATAATAACAAAGCATATAGCATTGGTCCAGTCTATTGGTCAATCTCATAAAAACACATGTCAATGGTCCATTCCATTGACTCATCTCATGCTTAAGTATCTAGCCATAGTCATGCGTAACTCCTGTGACAAGACAACCAAGATTCTCCTTAGTTAGGTCTCCACCTATTATTAGTTGGTAGTTGGCCCACAAGAATATCCTAGACTAGTATGTACATACTCATACACCTTTTAGTGGGACATAAAGACACTGAGCATAAACCACCAAACTTAATCTCCAGTAATCTGCAACCAAATCCATAAATTATTTCATATATCGCAATGCTTTCTCAAACTAATTCAGAATCCATTTCATATACCAGTTCACAACTCAAGCAATCAATATATAGATATCAAAGCACCTTTCAAAACCACATCCATAAATCATGAACTTTTCAAGATTCTTTCATAAAAGGTTTCACAAACCATTGATAGGCAATCATCAAGTTGAAGTTAAGAGGTGACTTCCCATTTCAAACAACAAAACAACAGTAGAGGTTCAATCTTATTTTATGCAACAAAAGATACTATTTATTAAGTCATAGCATACTTAATCCATAATGTTTTTCAAAACATGAGTTTAAAACACAAAGAAGAAATAGTATCACTCATTTGGGAAAGCCAAAAACCAACCTACTATGGTTACTCTAGCCCATGCACTCGAGTTCCTAAAAAATAATCAAAAAACGGTATCAGAAAACCAAGTAAAATGATATTCTAATGAGTGACTCAACTACACTATGTCTATTCATCGATAAAATGACACCTATGTGCCAACAAAATGCTCGCCCATGGTGGAAACCTATTGTTGTCTCCTATGTGCAACTCACGCACTAAATTTGTTCAGGCCATAACTTCCTCCACATAAGTCTGTTTCAAACAAGCATATAGTTCATGGAAAGCCATTTCGATATGCTACAACAACCCCAACTCAGCTATCCCAAAACCTCATTGAAAACTATTGAAATTCAAGCTTGAAGGTTACTGATCGGAACTAGACCAACATATGACAAGCTTCGGAATTTTGTTCTAGGCAATCCATAAACTCAAATCAAGATCCACAAAATCATACAGCTTTACAACACCTTAAACTATCGGTACCTAAAAGGTCCCCAATCAACCGCAGCAAGTCATAACTGATCCAAAATCGAATTTATAGCCCTAATTTTGGCGATTCCTTTGAAAAGACGATTAAGGGCTTTGATCACTAACCAGCATTGCAAAATGGAGTTGAGTCGGTTTGGTGAGTCATACGGACTATGAGCACGCGAAATTTTTTCCCCTTTCTTATTTCTCCTCTCTTTTTCCTCATTTTCCTCAAGTGGGCTCTCGGTCTTCTCTCTCTCTACACTACCTTTCCTTGTAATTTAGCTGAAGCCCCCTTATCCCTTTTCTTTCGACTTTTCAATGCTTTTCTCTCAGTTTTTTTTTTTTTTTTGGGCCCACTAAGTCAAACATTACAGTCTCCAACTTGGTATCTGACCGCTCCTCATCTGCAAATTTCTTCATTCGCTTGGTCGCCTTATGAAAATGTGATTGAGCAAGATCGGCGTCTTCTTATACTCCTTGGCAAACTTGAAAGCGGAAGGACTACGACCTTTGAATTCTATGGCTAGGGCGTTCGGGGTGAGCGGTTGATAAGTCATTGTAATCTCAAATGGACTCCGGCCGGTCGACTCATTCTTGTGCAAGTTGAATGAGAATTGCGCCAATCCTTTTGGCCTGCGCTCATGAAATGCCGCAAAGTAAAGCTTGACAAGAGCGTTAGTCCTCTGCGTTCGTTGGCTTGTAGATGCATGCTAGTGGAGAAGTTCAAATCTGAACCGAGTAGCTTGAACAACTTCATCCAAAACTTGCCAATGAATCGGCCATCTCAATCACTAATAATATCCCTCGTTAAACCCCAATACTTCACGATGTTCTTGAGGAACAACTGGGTGGCTTCTTCCACGGGGCATTCTTTAGTGGCCAGGATGAACATGGCATACTTCAAGAAGCGCTCCACAATTACCACAATGGTGCCAAATCTGTTGGAGTTGGGCATTCCGACAATGAAATCCAAGGAGATGCTCTCCCATGAGTGCTCTAGAATAGGGAGAGGTTCAAGAGGCTCGCCGATGCCTTGTGCTCAAACTTGTCTTGTTGGCACACAAGACAAGTTCTCACACACGCCTCCACATCATCACGCAAGTGAGGCCAATAATAGTTATCCACATGGGCAAGCGTTGGATACATGCCTAGATGACCTGCCCACTTGAAATTGTGGCATTCCTTCATGACTT
The DNA here is from genome assembly GCA_014182515.1 of Eucalyptus microcorys. Taxonomy (NCBI): domain Eukaryota; kingdom Viridiplantae; phylum Streptophyta; class Magnoliopsida; order Myrtales; family Myrtaceae; genus Eucalyptus; species Eucalyptus microcorys. Next base: position 1,937,234 of record CM024563.1, read on the forward strand.
CTTTCCGAAGGCTGTCATAGCGTGGAATATAAATACCATAGCCCATGGTGTACAAAAGACCATCTTCGTGTTGGAATCTCCGCGTTTTTCCTTCCTTGATATGTTTTAAGATATTCATAGTGGAGGGATCGTGGAACATACCTTGCTAAATGTGATCCATATGGGTGTTTTGAGGGAGACTCATAGCCTTGAGTTCGGACCATCGGCTTAGAGCATTCGCCATCGAGTTAGTCTTGCTGGTGTTATACTTGAAGGTGAAGTCGAATTCGGTAAGGAAGTCTTCCCATTGAGCTTACTTCGAAGATAGCTTCTTTTGAGATTGAAAGTACCTTGTGGCGATGTTGTCAGTCCAAATTATGAACGTTGATCCAAGTAAGTAGTATCGCTAAGTCCTCAAGCAATGCACCATAGCCATCATCTCCTTCTCTTGGATGGTGTAGCAGCTCTCCTGTGGTATCCTAGAATTTCATGAAAATCCCTAAATATTCCATGAGCCATGAATAGGCGATGGAAACACCGTTATTGTATTTTTGTAGCCTTTTAATCCATGATTCGTAATGAGATTTATGGCCAAGCTTTTAATGGATAAATTTTGGGAAAGAAAGTTCTATCTTTGGCCATATGTATTATAAATTGAAACTTATGGATTTATGATTGCAAGTGTATAGCCATTTAATTTGCAATTTAGTGCTTTGATTTAATAGGGATTTAGTTAGTTTTTAAAAGGGTTAATCTTAGGTTATTTAAGCTTGGGTCTTAGGCCCAAGAGTGTTGGGCCTAAGATGGGCCGAAATGGCCGGCCCATAAGCCCATGAAGGGGCCGTCGATCGCACGAAGGAGGGGGGGGGGAATCCGGTTGCATGCCCTCCCCCATTTGTCCCATGGTTATGGCCAAGTGTCACCCCATGCAAAAGGTGATGATGGCTAATGATGAAGGAAAGGAAAATTAGGGGAAAGTGGTGGCCGGTTAAGCGAGAAAGAGAGGGAGAGAGAAGGGTTTGTCCGAGAGAGAAAGAGAGGAGAGAAAGAGAAGAAAGAAAGGAAGAAAGGAAGAAGAGAAGAAGAAGGAGGCTGTGTGTGTGCGAGAGGAAGGAGAAGGGCCGTGCGTCCGTCGTCCGTTCGCCGCCATGTCCCGTCATCGTTGTGCTCTCTGTTCGCTCGGTCTAGAGGTAAGTGGGATCTCTTGATCTACTCTTGCATGCTGTGCTTAGTGTGTGTGATTGAATGATGAAAATTTCGGAGGTTTAGAATGTGAAAAATTGAAGTAATAAGGGTGGTGCTCTAGCCTAGTGTACTGTTCTTGAGAAAACAGCTCGACCTTGGATGTTCTAGTGACTTGCATGTGATGTTCGAGTTGGATTTTGTATTTGACTTCTAAATTAAAGTTGTTAAGGACTTCTTTTAGTATAACATAATCAAATTTGGGATAAAAAAAAACAAGTATAAGTGGGTGAAATTGTTATTCTTTGGAAATACTGGATCTGGAAATTTCGGTACTAGGAACAGGGGTTTCAACCGCCTATATTTTATTACCTAGGACGAATCTGACTTCGATGTCTTCATGAAGTGTTTACCTTATGGTCTTATCTATCACATAGTAGAATTTCATAAATTTGGAAGGTCATTTGGGTATTTAATCGGAAATGTTTCTAAAACTGGGTAATCTGATGTGTTCGGACTTGGTAATGTTGCAATGCGTAGTCTATACCGTTCTGTATGAGATTCTTTTGGAAAAGTGTTCTGCATGAAATATATTTTTTTATGTCTTGCCTACAACATATTCAAAGTTCGTAATTTTTTAAGTTCATTTGCCTATTTAACCAAAAATGTTTCTAAAACTGTGAAAGTGGAACGGACAGAATTAGTAGTGCTGTGATGCGTGTTCTGTATTGAACTATATGGGGATCTTTTGGTGTAGTGTTCTTCATTAAGTATCTGCATTTATGTCTTGACTATTACATGTTCGAATTTCATAATTTTTGAATGTCATTTGGGTATTTAATGAAAATGTTTTCTAAAACTGTGCAAGCTGGATTGTGCGAATTTCAAAAGCTGAAATTGACCTTGTTGCTATTACATCATGTGCCATGTTGATATTTGAGACACAAAGGTGAATATGAATATGAATTATGATAAATGAGGATACCGTCGGAGGTGTGAGCCGACGATGCCCCGGGAGTGTTGGGATGCCCGGAGGTGAGTGTCGGATGCCCGGAGTGTGTGTGCTGGATGTCCTCGGGAGTGTCGGGATGCTCGGAGGTGTGTGCCGGAAGCCTCGGAGGTGTCTGCCGAGGGATACCTCGTGATGCTAGTTGGGATACGAGATGCCCGGAGGTGTGTGCCGGAGGTTCCTTGCGATGCCAAGTTGGGTGCGAGCAATAAAATGTAGGATGCAATTACTGGTCCCGGGAAAGAAAAATGTGGCGATCCAATTGAAAAACAAGAGCTGAAATTGAATCATGCATAGTGTGGTGACATGTATGCATGGCTGTATGATGTAACATGTATAAGTGCATGGTGGTATGTGCACATGGTATGGTGACATGTATGCATGATTGTATGATGTTATATGTACAAGTGCATTGGTGGTACATGCACATGACATGGTGACCTATAGATATATATATTTGGCTGTTTTGATGTAATATTAAGGTGAGATATGTTTGATATGTATGAACTGTATGTACTCTATGATGCCATGATTGTTATGTTTGATGCATTGAGTAGTTTAATGGATCTTTTACCTCCTGAGTGGTTGTACTCACCCCTTTGGGGACCAACATTTCAGATTAGATAGATGCCTCTCTCTCCGATCATGCAGGGTACCTTTTACGGCCTTCCATCTAACGTGGAGGTCAATTGTACGGAGCTTGATTGTGTCACCATCCCTGGTTTGACGTTCATACGGGTTCGAGTGCTAGTGATGTATGATGTGGGCTTGGCTGGGGGCCCGGTCATCCAGGAGTTCTTGTCTATCCACATCCGCCATGATGGAGTGATGCGGGGGATGTTGCCACCGCCACCGCCCGATGTACCCGAATGGGTGTGATGGCCCGCGTGAGGAGAGGGAGCTGACTTTTTGGAGATAGCCGACACTTGTAGATGGTGGGTTATACATGATCGATATAGGGGGTCGAGATCTCTCTTTTGAGCTATAGCCAAGTTTAGCTAAAAGTCTTGGCTTTTCTTTTTGGTTGTACCGACCCAAGATGTCCATCTTAAAAATATAAATAAAAGTGGCTTGGCTTATGTTTTCTTTCGATGTGTAGTAGGTGTGCATTGCATTATGGTTATTGGAGGGAGAGATGGTGAGACTTGTTTATGCTTCCGCTATGAGCTGCGCTGGGACCGTTTTCAAAAAAAAAAAAAAAAGATGCCTATGGACCTCGGTCCTTCTTTAAACCTCTTTATATCAAAGATGTGTAACTGGTATTCATTTACGTGGAGCGATAGGTACCTGTGGCGACCTTAGGCGAGTCGGGGGTGCCACATCTCCATCTTGGTTGAGCTTTCGGCTCTCATAGGCGATCAAATGAGCGTTTTGCATGAGAACTCCACCAATGGCAAAGTCCGATGTGTCCATATGGACTTTAAACACCTTGGAATGGTCAGGCAACACCAAGACGAGTTTCTTGGTTATAGCCTTCTTCAAGGCCTCAAGGGCTTCGTGGCGTTGTTCACTCCAATCTTACAATTGATCTTTCCTCAACAAGTCGTTCAAGGGCATCGTAATGTGGGAGTATCCATGGATGAACCGTCGATAGTAGTTGGCCAATCCAAGGATTGATCGGAGTTTGGGAACGTTGGTTGGTGGCTGCCACTCGAGAATGGATTTCACTTTCTTTTGATCCATTCAAATGGTACCATTGCCAATGATGTGACCCAAGAAAGTCATCTTCGGTTGGGCGAACGAACATTTCTCCCTTTTCACGAATAACTCGTTCTCCTTAAGTACTTCAAAGACTTGGCGTCAATACTCGGAGTGTTCCTCCAAAGTTCGACTATAAACTATGATATCATCAAGGCTAACAATGACGAATTGATCCAGAAAAGGTTGTAGTCCCTTACTCATGATAGTGCAAAACGTAGCCGCTGTGTTGGTGAGGCCAAAGGGCATGACAAGAAACTCATAAGGCCCATACCGAGTGGCATAAGTGGTTTTTGGCTCGTCCCCTTTGGCTATTCGGACTTGATAATATCCTGACCTTAAATTGAGTTTGGAAAACTATCGGGCACCTCCAAGTTGATCAAACAAATCGGTTATGAGTGGAATGAGATACTTGTTCTTTACCATTAGTTTATTGAGCGCATGGTAGTTGATATATAGTTGAAGAGATCCATCTTGCTTCTTTTGAAAGAGCACGGGAGCACCAAATAGAGTTTTTGTGGGCTAAATGAACCTAGATTCAAATAATTCCTTGAGTTGTCATTGAAGCTCTTCCAACTTGGGTGGTGCCATTCAGTATGGAGCCATAGCCGGGGGGTGAGCGTCAGGCACTAACTCAATCTTTCGATCCACCTCTCTTCGTGATGGCAACTTCTTGGGTAACTTCCAGGGCATCACGTCTCTAAAGGACTCAAGTAAGGGTGCTACTTTGGAAGGAAGTCCGCCCTTATCTATTTCTTCCTCGAATTTGAGGGCGGCAATATAGGTCTCCTCGTTCGTTCTCACCCCCTTGGCAAGTTGAATTGCCAAGAGGTATTTGATCGCTTCCCCGGATTGTTGGGACACGGCTACTAAGTATTGCAAAGTACCGTCCGCAATGCACATGTAATTTGCATTCGGAACAATCAAAGCATTGACTCGATCAAGGAAATTTATCTCTATGACAAACTCATAGTCATCAAGGGAAACTACCTCGAGTGTTTCCTTACCTTGGCATGTCCCAATGCAGAGATCCGCGCCCTGAGCAAGTCCCATCGTAAGAATCTCCTTGGAGTTGATGATTTTTAGCCATCCTCCCGCTTTCTCCACCTTTAGGCCAAGCTTCTTAACCGTAACTTCGGAGATGAAAAAGGTGGGAGGCACCAGTGTCCACCAAAGCATTCATCTTGGTTCCAGCAACATGCACATTGGCAAACATAAGGCTTTTCTTCTTGATTAAAGATTGGCCCTTGATTGCATTGAGGATCTTCAATGATCCGAGACGAGCTTCCTCCTTTTCTTCAACACCGTTTGCCATGAGTGGGGAAAGTTTTCCTTTTTTTAGACAATCCCTAACCCAACGAGGACCATCATAAAAGAAGCACTTGATCGACTTCTTCTCTTTATCCTTGGATGACCACCCTTGAGGTCGAGTCCACTTCCCACTAGTCTTCAATGGGCCTTCTCTTCCGATTCCTCGCCGCTCTCCCCCACTTTTCCCTTTGTCCTTGGATTTGGAGGAGTTGGGTTTGGTAAATTCCACAAGAGATTCGGCTATTGTAAAAGCCTTTGAGATACTTTGAACGCCTGAGCGCTCAAGCTCAGTCCAAGCCCATGGCTTTAGGCCATCTATGAATGTAAAGAGAGCGTCATCCCCAAGGTCATGGAAAGAGAGCTTCGTCATCCCCAAGGTCAGGGATCTCTACCCGTGGCTCGGTGAACTTCTTAATGTACTCTCAAATCGTGTCCTTTCGTTCGAGCCGGCAAAGTTCTCTACGAACCTCATGTTGGGAAAATCCAAGAAAGAATTGGTCCCAAAATTCTTTGATGAAATCATCACAAGTTTCAATGGGGTCGGCACCTCATCACACCTTCAATGCCACCAAGGCACTACATTATCGGTGAGGAACATAGAATCAGTTCTTACTTGGCATTTTCATTTTACATGCTGATACTGCCCAAGTATTGCTCCATGTTCCAAATGAAGTTGTCCACTTCCTTCGCGGACTAGTTTCCCATGAGCTCCTTGGGCCTCAGCACATCCACCTTGCATGCCATGTGAATAGATCCGTTCGCCATACTAGTGTTGCATAAGACTAGCTCGGTCTTGAGCTCTTGGACTTCAAGCTTCAAGGCCTTGATTTTGGTTTCGTGGGATTCCTCCTTCTTGAGCTCTTGCGCTTCCAACTTTAAAGCTTTGACCGTGGCTTCAAGGAGCTCATCTTTCTCTACCAAAGGGGCTACGGCTTGTTACACAATGTCCCTCATCTCAACCCGGAGCATTTCCTCCATCTCATCGATCCGCTCCTTCAACTCGTCGAGTCTATCCATTACATGAATCAAGTTGTTCTTTAGGGTAGTGAGTCTCTCCTCGATAGCGGACGTGACATCCGTTGAAACAGCCCCTCTTCTTGGACCTACCGCGGGTCTCCGTGGTGTTGACAACTTTGGGGTTGGAAGCCACTGCTCAAAACAACGTAGCTTTAATACCACTTGTCATGGGACGATTCTTTCGATCACAAACCATGCGGCAATTAGACCTTTGAATCACTCGGTCAGGTCTAAGTTAGCTTTGCTCTTACTCACACTCTCACTATCGCAACCCAAATTTCGGGTGAACCACCTAGGATTTGGCTAATGAACTACTGAGTCTAAATTTAGCTCAGGCTCTCCCAAGCCCATACCAATTTGCGACTTAGGTTCAAATATTTAGCATGCAAAAGATTATTAACTAGGAGTTGCCACTAATCAGTTTACGGTAGATCGATTAGACACATAAGTAAAATAATGAGAGAATTATTTTACTCCTACGAACCAGACATTTATAAGTTTGGGGACTTGATTACGTTAGATTTCTCTAACGCCCTTTCGGTTTCTTTCTCTTTTATTTTGAAAAAAATGTTTGGCAAGCAACTTGGATTGATTTTAATCTATTTCCCTAACATGTTAGGTGTTTATACGGGTGCGCAAACCACCAATTTAACACCCAGATAAAGCAGTGAATAAGTTGCAGGACTTACCTCATAGCAACGAAAGCATCTGCAATGTTATATCAGAATTCATATCAACAGTCCTAGATATGATTTCTAATTAACACGCAATCACTTAATTTTTGTTTTCACTTGCTTAATGAAGATCATGCTTTATGTAATGCAATCTAACCACATGACCTAATTCTAATGATAGGCAATTTCTAGCTAGATGGACCTAGCAACAATCACTAAATGAATGACATGCATTTCATGAACCTAATTTTATATGACATGCACATGATATTTTTCATTTTTTAAAAATGCATGCAATCTATCCTAATATGCAATGACGTGCAAAGAATGCCCCAATTTTAGTTTTTTTTTTCTTTTCTATGAAATTCGAAATCAAAATTGCCAAATAATTGAACGTGCAATCTTAAAAAAACAGCATCCTAAGTTGATTTTTTTGACTTTTATTTTTTAAAAATTTAAAATAAAATCCTTATTCTAAATGTGCAGGATAACCCTAAAACAAGAAATATTCTAAAACAAACCTAATCCTAATTCAAATATTTTTTGGATTTTTTCTTTTACAAAAATAAAATTGATCCAATCAACACAACGGCAAATCAGACAAGATAAGATTGATATCCATAAATTGGCGAACCATATCTCGTACATGAGATCGGATTAGCCAATTTTTAAATAAACCGCGAATCGAATCTCGAGCGTGAAATCGGATTGGCAATTTTCCAAGCGATTGCGAGTCGGATTTCGGGCGCGAAAATCGAACTGTCAATCTCTAATTTAAGATGCTATTTCATGTCAGGAATTTCAATCATGCATTAAGAAATATTTCAAATAAGGAAACGGAATTTTCGGAAATCAAAATAGATAAGATTTTCACCTAATTTTGAATGTTGGCTTCCGAATTCCGATCTTGGAATGGCTACTCGCGACATAATGTGATGGTGCTGGGCGAGGCTCGCGGTGACTCGCAAGTTAGAACATTGACAGGGCCAAGCTTGGCCACATAGTGATCGGCGGCGGGTAGTTGTGGGTCACCGATAGTGCGACAAAGGGGACTTCACCTTTTGTCTAGCTCGAGGACATCCACAAGAGCTAAGATTTATGAGGTGAGAGAACACCAATATAGCATGCAAAAAAATTTGACAAACGTGGTGCAAGCTAATTTGACGTGTCAGGAAACCAACACATGCCGAGTCTTGCTGGAAGTCAACCCAATGCAAGCAAGATGGCTGGATCGAGACCAACGAGAATCGGCGATGGGAGCGGTGATCTAGTCGTGCTCCACCGCACCGAAAAATCTCTGTGACATTAGAGCTCGCCGTGGGCGATCCTTCGAATGCTCTCCGGAATTGCAGGAGCTCGTCTAGAATCGCTGGGCGTTCGTTGGTGGGACTCCTGGATCACTGCGATACTCGGCATGGCGGTGCATGGCTTGTGCTCTGGGCGATGCTCGGCTTGGTGGATTCTTGCCATGGTCCGCAACTCGGACAAACCAGCGGGTTGTCCTGTAAAATAGAGAGAATAGAAACGCAGGTCGTGGGACCAAGAGGAAGCAGTAACGTCGGGCTCAATTCGGCTGAGGAGATGCGCTTGAGGAAGAAGACGCTTCCTCTCTCTTATTTCTCTCTCAATTGTGGCCGTATCTTTTCGTTATGTGGCCCGGCGCGAAGATGAAGGCGCTGTCGTGAGGGACTTGTACAAGACCTCTCCCCCTCCAAGCTCTCTCCTTTTCTCTTTTTTAGTCAAAAGCTCCCTACGGATGATAGAAAAATTCCCTCTCTCACACATACTCTCCGTATCTCTTAATGTGGCCGTGGATTCAATATGTGTGGCCTCCCTGGCTTATCCGTAGATGGTCCTTTTATAGGTAGGACTGACCTAGGTTTTTGAGGAAAGAGAATAAATCTGCATATTATATTTTAGAATCATGACATTTTGTAGCCAAAAATTTTCCGATTCCTTTCCATCCATGTTCCTCGATCTTTTTACCCGCATCTTCGTAAAATCAACCGAATTCTTCCTTCTTTTATTTGCTTTATGTGTCCACGTTGTGTCCATGAAACAAATTTCTACAAGACAAACCAAATATACCGCCATAGATACGCGTGAAGAGAATATATGGTCAATACCTCCAAATTTTACTTCCTTTCCCTTCGTTATCTTTCTCAGCAGAAACATTTGGAGCCCTTGGATTTTACTTTTTGCCCAAGCCAATTTTTTGGAGTGCACGCATGAGTGGGCTCCTTGCCCGCAATATTGAATGTCCACTGCCAAATTCCGCATGAGATCCACGCAATGCAATTTTATGTGGACTCATTGTTATGATAATGCTCCTAACATCTATTCAATTAACTTATATTTTTGCTTAGGGGTCCCGATTGATCCCTAATTTTTTATTTAATAAATAAATGACTGGGTTGCCAAAATTTAAGTGTTAACACTCACACTCAAGGAAGAGAATTTCTAAAGATAGAAGATAGAGAGAGGAGCTATAGAGAATACTTGTATTTCTCAAATGAAGTGGATGGGAGGAGTGCTCCCCTATTTATACAAAAGTCCCTCTAATTACGACCATTGATCGTCTATACAATGATTCAACGGTAGAAATGCGCTTGATCTAATGGTAGAGGATGTTGATCCTTGTCACATTAGTCTAACAGTGGAGATTTATCTCATCTAATGGTTGAAATCGTCAACCCCCTCAAGCAAATCCGATGGCAAAGATTAATTCCTTCTTACAATCTAACGGTCTTGATAAGCCCCCTTTGGATTGATGACATGGCGTTCTTTGGTTTATGACAATTGCTATTTATTTTGGGAATTTTCAACTTAAATAAGTAGTAAGAAGATTTCTAGTTATGAAACCCGTAAAACGGCCAAATTGAGATTGTGTCCTTCAGCAAAATTCGTTTTCATAGATGGTCCAAGTGATTACTCTGAATCAAATGAAAGCAAGGGAGGGATTCGTATTGAGAGTATAAAGATTACTTGTGCTATCAGTTCAAAAGAATGGCTATCGACTTTGCACTAAAATTTGTTTGACACCGGTTCTAAACTTTGAACCTAGATAGTGCCCTCTAAGTTCTGAATCAAATGAAAGCTAGGACTTATGGCACTCTTCCAAGAACTATAAGTTGAGAAACAATACGAGGACGTAATATTATTTGTAGGAAGCATTTCATAGAAAAATTTAGCTATATATACTCATGGCCAAATTCATGCTAATTAACTAATTTTCTTAATCTTCCTTCCGGTAAAATATGGAAAAGTCACGCTATAATGAACTTAAATTTTAGATCTCCATGTCCATGCAACACATGTTTTTCTTTTTTATTTAAAAAAAAAAATAGCTAACCAAAAAATTTGAACATTCAATTGTCTTTTAAGGACAATGTATTGAATAACATAAATCGATTGCTGTTCAAAATTTTTTTGCATAATTTAGCTCAAATATTTCACTTTAAAACATAACGTACTTAAAAGCCATATAAGGAGTGTGCGGACATATAAATGTGCGTTTGGTAACATTTCTGTTCTAGATAATAATTTCTTTGTAGAAACAGTCTTTTTCTATTTCTATTCCCTAGAACATTTTCTAAGTAAAAGAACACGTTTGATAACTACAAAAAAAATATATTTTTGGAATAGAAAAAGAATAGGAATGTGTTTGGTACGACTTGCAAATTTTTTTATTTCTTTTATTTTTTTAAATAATTTTTGTCAAATTTTCTTTTTTCCTTGCCACCGCCTGTCGACTAGCTACATCGGCGATCGATGGCTAGCGGCGGTGGTGGCAACCGGCAACTAGCGCCAGTGAGGGGGCAACGGATGGCGAGGAGCGAGAGGCGGCGAGAAATAAAAAGAAAAGAAAAAAACTTATTTATAGAAATTGTTCCTGAGAATAAAAGGTACTTTTGTCTACTTCTTATTCTTGTTTCAAATCTATTCCTCGGCTACTTTTCTATTCCAGAAAATAGAAAAATTAATTAACGTTACCAAATAGATTTTTATTCTTTTTATGTTTTAGGGAACAAAAGAATAGAAAAACAAAGAAATTGGAACAAAAACAAACACACCCTAAGTACTTGGAATAACTAGATGAGATAAGTCCTTTGCCTAGCAGGGCCAGCACATTCGGGGAATACTTTTCAATGACCTAACGCATATCCATCTATAATTAGATAATTACATATATAGATTTCATATTTAGTTAAATTAAATCAATTATCGAGAGAAACCAGGTAAACGCTTTCAAGTTTATTTGAAAAAGCAAATGCCACTTTTTAGGATCTTAAGTGTGACAACATTCATCGACGTATAATACCTTTGAAGATTTTTTGTTGAATGGTCAAATTCAAAACTGTTATTTATAGTATTAAAATTGACTTAAAAAAAAAAAGAACAATACGAAGAAAATTCTCTACCGTTGGTCAAGGATTATTTTACGAGAAAACTAGTCTTAAATTCACTTATTAACTCTAATACCAAAAAGAAAACAAAAAATTAAAATAAAAAACAAAGTGGACTTAGCGTCAACGCTGCCCCAAAATGAAAATATAAAAGACTAAAAAGGAAAATGAAAATATTGTGGGTTAAGTCCCATCATCCTTCTACTGCTCCTACTCTTAACCTGGACAATTCCTACCCGGCGAGAAAACTTTTATGGTCAAATTTCTAATAGCCGACTTCGGCAAATTGGAAAATAGAATCCAATGACACTGCTTATGCAATGAAAAGACGGTGGAGGATTGAGAAAGGTGTCGCACCCCAAGTATAGGGGAAATGATAAGGCTGCCCTCTTACCCGAATGATGCAATTTCATACACATAACTATCATTAATCTATTACTAAAATATATATATCTATTTATATATCCGATAAAATAGCAAGCTAAGTATAATATTAGAGTTTTAAAGTCCACCTAAAAGAATAGATGCATCTCCAGTGACTAACAAACTAAAACCGACAATACAAATATCTTTACTTATACTGTAATCCAACTCCCAAAAATCTCCAGTTGATGCCACTCTCTCCTATTCTCCAATAACTATAGAATCTGCAAAAAAAAAAAAAATGTAATAAATGATATGAGCAAACCACCTCTCAATAAACATCCACTATACATATTTATAAACGGTACTAGAAACACATTTATCCAAATCAGTGCACAAACAAGCTAAAAAATCAATTTTATCACCTCAACAAAGTTCTATACATCTCTTAAATATTCATTCAGTCAAATGTCAAAACAAACATTAATAGTCTAGCCAATTGATTAATCTATTGTGCAATATCAAACTAATGCTATGCTTAATGTCCCATGTTAAGGCTTACTCCCTCCTTGGTGTAGGTCGGTATGCATAAAACCAATCCATAAAAATTCAATAAATCAAGTTCACAAAAGAAAATATATAACTTTCCAAAATTCAATTCATAAAGCAGAATGCATATTATACAGCATTTCTCAAACCTTATCCCCAATAATCAGCCAACAAAGTTCTCTAAGAAATGCTTTAATAAGTCAATTCAAATGATAGCAAAAGTCTGTTCCAACTTTATGTAACAAATATGCTCCAAACTCTTTTTTCTTAATAATTATCATGCCGTGCTACGCCTTTTTTTTTTTTTATAGTTTATTACATATCTAATTCCTATCATCTGCAAGACATAAGTTCATAAATCACAAACAATATAAGCATCATTCACCTAAAAATACGAAACCAAACAATGAAAGTTATATTGAGAGGAAAAATCTGAAATCCATATCAATTAAGTGAGAAACGCATATCGAAGTCAAGATAACTATCTTGATTAAGACTTGACTAAACTAAGCTTATTCCATAACAAAACGAACGACCAAAGAAAAATTCTCCCAAAGCAGAACAATCACTGTTGTCCGCCATACTACGGCAGCTTGTTTGCCGAATTGAAGATGATTCGTTTAAAATTTATCAACGCATACTTTAAGTGGGTCCTAAGTAGAGGTGTCAAAATGGGTCATTGACCTATTTATGGACCCATATATATTTAAATGGGTCGTTAATGAGTCAAACTTATTTTTTAATGCACCCATAATGGATTTTAAAAACAAAAAGACTAAGATATATGGGTCTTAAATGGGTTTGAAAATAGACCCATTTAAGACCCATTTATCAACCCATTATAAATGAACCCATTTACAATTTCCAATGCACCCATATTCTTTTTTCTTTTTTTTCTTTCTTCTTTTTTATTTTCTTTCTTCTTCCTCTGATCATCGGCATAGCGATGGCCAGCGACTGGCTAGGCGAGCCTCGAGCTCGCCGGATCTGACGAGGTGGAGGCCTCACTGACGCCTGGCGAGGCTCGAACTCGCCGGCATCGGGCGAGGAACGAGCTTGAGCTCGCCTGACGCCAGCGAGCCTCGAGCTTGCCAGATCTAACGAGGTGGAGGCCTCGGCGACGTTTGGCAAGGGGCGAGCTCCAGCTCGCTCGACGTTGCAGAGCCTCGAGCTCGCCGGATTTGGCGAGACAAAGGCCTCGCTGACGTCCGGTGAGGCTCAAGCCTCGCCGATCTGGCGAGACTCGAGCTCGCCGGCGTCAGGCAAGCTTGAGCTCGTTGGATCTGGCGAGCCTTAAGCTCGCTTGTGGCCGGTCGTCAACCGTCGTCGTGGCTGGCGGCCGGCCAAAGAAGAAGAAGAAGAAGAGAGAAAAGAGCAAAGAGAAAAAGAAAAAGAAAATTATATTTAGAAAATAAAGTAAAAATAATTAAAATTTTAATTTTTTTTAAAAATAAAAAATAATTAAAATTCGATTTTTTAAAATAATTATTTTAAAAATTATAAAAATTGTCCATTAAATTTGTATTATATAAAACTATTTTAGCAATACCATTTTAAAAAATATATATATATATAGAAGTATTTTAGTATTATAATCTTAAAAAAAAAAAACATATGAATAAGTTTTTCTAAATTTGGTTCAATAAGAAAATATTTTGTTAATACGGGTTGGGTTGGGTATGGGTTGGGTATGGGTCGGGTCGGGTATGGGTCGAAAAATTTACATTAAGCATAAATGAGTCATAAATTGGTTAATGGGTCAATTTGGGTCGGATCATTAATGACTCGACCCAAACCCGACCCGACCCACCCATTTAACAGCTCTAGTCTTAAAAGCTAACTCAACGTACTTCAAAGGAAAACTCACCTCTGACCAAATGATGGTCGGAGATGGGCAAAAACCAGTGCTAAACACAATAATACCAATCTAGTTCCAAAAATGAGCACCAAATTTCAAAATTTCATCTCAACAAACTATAGTCGCAAATTGATTTCTGTGTAACTTTATGGTTTCATGACACCCTAAAGTTTCTTTAGAACATGATTTCACAACTCAACTTCTAAAACCAATGCAGTAATTCATAATTCAACACAATCCGTACGGTTTTACTGAGGAATTCTCTCTGAATAGAGGATTCAATGCATGAAATTTTTAAAAGAGTGGTTCGAAACAACATTAATTCGGGTGTACGTGGCTTGCTGAAGCGAAAGGTTGTTTTTCTCTTGCAGTCCCCCCTTTTTTATTTTCATTTTGCCGACTATCTATCTATAGGTGAGCTGAGGTAATATTAAGAATGCAATTGAATCCTTAAATTTTCCATTGCTAACAAGAAATGCAATCAAGTTCTAAACCCTTTGATTGGTTCAATTAACTACTCAACATTTATTTGAACAATGTAATTAAGTACTCAAATTGTGTTGAAAAGTGCATTTTAAAGATATCACCTAAACACTTTCTGAGTGGCACGGAGGCCATTTTAGGCATCGTTTATGAAAAAGACTTGATTGCAATTTTTTGAAAGAATATTTCGGACTTAGAATGTTGATAGGGCTCATTTGCATTCTGTACATAAAGTTTAGAACTCTCTTAACTGAGAAATGGGCTCAAGTCTCTTGGGCCTAACTCTACTTTAAAAAAAAAAAAATTGGCCCATTTGTTAAAAAGGAACTAAAACTCATTCTGACAATCTTGAAGTTGTCTTTGAGAGCGATCGAACAAACTGGAAAATCTTTCATCAAGTCAAACAGAAACTAACACGTTCGCGCAAAATTGCAGTAAATTAACGTACACACGAGACAATAGAAAACGTGAGTGTGATGGCCAAAACAAAGAAAGAAAAATGTAAATTGAAAATTCAGAATAGAAGTGAAAATTTGAATTCGGTTATTCCCCTAGTAGCCCTTATTGCAGGAAGATCAGTTGACATGCATGATCAGTCACAAATATGAGTTAAAAGGGATAGGAGCGCTAACTTACTTTACAGCCAAACCTCATCCACCAATAACTTTCTTGCTTCTGTTTGACTGCCACCTTGCTTCAGTGTCTGACTCATCGTCAGCATGCTGATGTGATGTCCGTCTGCTTGAAACTGTGTTGCAGTCTCACATCCGTTGAACCGATGCCGTGCCCCTTTGGTAGTCTCAATTTTCAAAATGAGAACACCGTCATCCAATCTGAGGTTCTGGAGATTAGAGTATCCGCAAATAGTCACAATCAATTGAGAAATATCAGTATGTACTAGAAGTAAGACGTTCAGAGAGGCTAATCCCGTAACATTGCATTCCCCTGTCAAACTTTTGCAGCCTGAGAAATCTATCTCTTCTAAGCTCTCTAGATTCTTAATGCCTCCAGGAAATTCTCTTATAAAAGTGCGAGGCATCTTTAGTACTTTCAAGTTTCTCAAATACTTGACAGATGAAGGTAGTTCGTCTATTACTGCATCTGAAAGATCCATGACTTGCAGCTCCTCCAGGCTTCCGATGGAATCTGGCAATTTCCACAAGCCCCTACAGTTTCTCAGTGATAGCGTCTGTAAATTCTTCAACAATCCGATAGAACAAGGGAGCTCACTCAGTTCAGTGTCGTCCAATGCTAGGTATGAAAGAGATTTCAAATTACCAATTGAATTGGATAGAGACAAGGATTTACAGTTGCAAGCACTCAGAATTTCAAGCTTCCCATAAGAATCCACAGGGAAATCAATGGCTTTAATGGAAGTTCCATCAATGTAAAGCTCTTTCAAAGCTTCCAAGGAACCTATATCTTCTGGCAACTCTTGCACGAAGCTGCAGAACTTGATATTCAAAGAAACTAAGTTCCTTAGCTTGCCAATGGATCTGCCAACAACTGCTAATGTAGAACAACGTTCCAGGTTTAGTCTCTCTAATTTTACAGGTGCATGGGCAATTGGAGATTCAGCTAGCCAACAACAATCTTTTAGGATCAAAACTTTTAAGTTTTTGGCCTTCTGCAAAACAAGAGAATATAAAAGCCTCGTTTACTGCAAGGCATTGTCAAGCATGAAGGCAAAAAAATGCACGTGTATGCCATCATACCTTCATAATTTGTCTCCAGCACCGCCAAGTCCTGGAGGTACTCCAAGACAGATCAAGAACGACCAAACCTGAGAGATCTAAAGCAAGTAGACCGGAGATATTGTGGCACCATTGCCATTCAAGCCACTTCAATCGTGGAAGGAAAAGATCCTCTTTGGATTTCTTTGCACTCTGCTTATTTCCTTTAACAATAGCGTGGTTCATTCTTAGATACCTAAGATTCGAGAAATTAGGAAAAAATCCATGTTCAGGAAATGAACGGCAGTTGTCGAATGTGGCACTAAGGGCTTCAACTGCATCGACCTGCCAATTGTGGAAAATGGTAAAAGGAGAAAGTGAAATAGAAGTGCATTCACAATCATCTCTGAAAACAGAATTACGTAATCAAAAGAAGTACTTTGTCTTCAAAATATACCTTCCTTTTATTCAATACTCGTTCAATATCCTCCTGATTCCATAGCCTGCTACGCTTGAAAGGTTTCCTTGGATTTTCCTCCTTAACAATCTCCCTTCCAAAGACTTTTAGTTGATTATTCATCCACAGTTCATTATTTTCTTTGGTTTTTACCAAAGACGTGTTATGAAGCTCGTCAACTCCTCTACAAGGATCATATTTACAAGCTTCCCACATGTAACACGGTATCGTCTTGTCCTTTCCCATAAAGAAACATGCTGTATCCAGAAATATCTGTTGGGCATTGTCCTCTAAAGCCTCATATCTCCTCTTCAGAATTCGTTTGACTTCCTTATTGAAAGGTTCTCGCTTCAATCTATCCAATGCCTCCTCCCAAAACTTTATGGGCTTTCCAAATAAAGATGAACCCACAACCTGAATAACAGAAGGAAGCCCTCCAGTAGCCAAACTAATGTCCCATGCCAAAGAGGAGAACTCCTGTGGAACAGGTTTTCCTCTAAAAGCATACTTACAGAACAGTTGAAAAGCGTGCCCATCATTCATTTGCTTTAGCTCGTATTTTTCTACGAGGATATCATCACAAATGTCGACAACACTGCTTCCAGGACCAAGCACACTTAGGCGAGCACTTTCTTGAAACTCGTAGTTTTCAACCGGCACCTGACTATACTTGTTAAAAAGATTGCTTCTCATAGAGATAATGATAATCCTACTTCCTGGACCGAACCAACTTGGATCTCTAGCTAATGAATCAATTTGTTCAAAATCACTAACATCGTCAAGGACAATGAGAACCCTCAGATTTCTAAATTTGTACTTGATAAATGCAGTACCGTCAGCAGAAGATCTGAGTGTACATCTTTTCTTTTGGAGGTCACTAATTAAATCTTCTTGGACAGATGGAAGTCTCTTTTCCTCAACCTTTCCATGGATATCATTAAGGAAGCTCCAACCTTCAAAGAGATGATGGATTTTGTTGTAGACAATCTTGACAAGAGTCGACTTACCAATTCCTGGAAGGCCCGATATCTCAACCACACGTCTTCCCATCAGTGTTTGCCCTTCAACCACTTGTCCATTTTCATAGTGAACACCAAGTTTTGTCATCATCTCTTGCACATGGTGATCCATCCCCACCAGATGATCTGTCACATCTAACTCATCCTTCCTCAACAGCCGACGGACCGTGGAAACAACCTCCTTTACAAGTTGATGATCCCTGTCAAACAGGAAAAGTAGGAAAGAGGAAGATGTAAAAAAGGAACAATTGGTCGTATGACGCACTTTTTGAATTTCATACTAGATCACTAGTGTTGGAGAAGTCAAAAGAAGCATTGAAATCTGGATTTCGACTTACCCGTGTTGGAATTTCTCCAATTCCCATCCTCGTTTTCTTGAAACACTCCGCAGAGCCTCCTTCCAGTTGTTTATAGTCGCTGGCGATACCCCCTTAGCCGCATGGTTGCAGAAGGACTGCTGGTAACTCTCCTGCTGATCGCCGACGACGGAAGGGCTGGCGTCGTAGAAAATGGGCATGATTGTCCTTTCACACTCCACCATTTTCTCCACCTCCTTTAGACAACTCTTACTGGAAGCGAAATCTTTGGAGAAGATGGGTATGCATATCTCCGAGTGCCTGATAACTTCGAAAATCTTGGGCATGATTTCTTCTCCGATCTCAATCCCATCATGATCGATGAATGCATAGATCCCTGAAGCAGTGAGGGTTTCGTAGAGACATTGAATAAAGTTCCTCCGAACATCTTCTCCTCTGAAACTGAGAAAGACTTCGTAGCGGTTAACGTTGGGCCATCTAGTAGATGGAGACCACGAAAGATTAGTGCAGACATCCATGACTGAGAAGCTCAAGAAAAAGCCAAAGACCTGGTCTCTCTTCCGACAGGGGACGACTGGGAGGTTGCTCGGGGAAGAGAACGAGCTCACAGATCTGCTACCGATCTAACAACTAATAAGCTTATAGACCAAAAGCTATGGAATCTTGACTAGGAGAACCCCAAAGTCTTACCGTCACTTTTGACCGTTTGTTTCTTATCCGGTTCATTAGGTTGTCCAGTATTCTTTATAGAAATTACTTACATTTAATAAAACATAAACTAGATCAAGTAATATCACATTTGTGATAAAATATTTCATATGTGGTAAAACACTTACAACGCATTTGGTAACTATTCCGTTCTCAAAAACAATTTATGATAAGAAATAATTCTTTTTTATTATGTTCCTGAGAATAATTCTTAAGCATTTTAAGTCATTTGATAATTATCCAAAAATTTTATTTCCAAAATAAAATTGTATTTGATACAATTCTCAAAATTTATAATCCAAATCATTTTCTTTTTATTTTTTTAATAATTTTATTACTTTTCATTTTCTTCTTCTTCTTCTTCAAGGTTTGCCAGTCGTCGGCCTTGGGATGACCGGTGATCGGCTAGATGAGGACCGGCGACCTCGTCGACCAAGCCTTGCCGGTAGCTGGGTGAGCGGCCTCGCTTAGATTTGGTGAGGTCAAGCCTCGCCCAGCCAGGCGAGCCTCGGGGGAGGCTCGAGCGAGGCCTGCCTGACCACCGGCGAGCCTTTGGTGACCTTGCCGGACCTCGCCCAATCGGTCGTTGGCGATCGGCAGTGGTGGACAGTGGTGGCGACAACGGTTGAAGAAGAAAAGAGAGAGAAGAAGAACAAGAAGAAAGAAGAGAAAGAAGAGAGAAAAGAAAAATTAAGTTGGCTTGATTTTGAAATTGTTCTCGAGAACAAAGAATCAATTTTTTTTTACTTCTCAATTCTATTCCAAATATATTTCCAAGAATTAAAAAAAAATAGAAATTTATTCCTAGAAACAAAAATTTAACCAATCGTGCCCTTATCCATATTAGAACATATTACTAGGAGTGCAGTAGAAGTCCGATACTTATATCTTAAGGATCGCCAAAAGGGAGCTCAAATATGATACAGTCAATATATCTAGTTGGACCACCTTTATTAAAAAATTTAAGCCAATGAGTTATGAGTCAACAATGACATATTACCTGTTTTATATCATATCAATTCTCTAATGTACGATTCTTTTAACATAACTCACTCACACATGCATTTTAACAATCTCCCCCTTAAGTGTGAGCTCAGTGTTAAATCTACTCTCCCTTAATTTATGTATCTTTATGCATCAACTTATCTCAAGTTCCCTATGGCAAGCAATCAGCCAGATAAGGCCTAGCAACCTTGTTAGAGCTTCGCATGCCCCCAATGCAAGGTCAGCCTCACTTGTTAGATTTCGGCAAGGCTGAGGCTCCCTGAGGCCGGTGGCCGGCTTGATGAAGAAAAAAAGAAAAGAAAAAAAAAGGAGAAAAATGAAATAAAATTATCAATATATTAAAAGAAATTCTTAGTCATAAAAATATTTGGGGTCATACAAAATGCATTTTTATTCTGAAAATAGAAATTTTGTACAATTACCAAATGCCTTCAAATACTCAGAAACTTTTCTAAGGAATAGAAATATAAAAAATTGTTTTTGAACAGAAACGTTACCATACATACCCCAGGTTATCTGCTATTCTTCATAAAAATTACTTACATTTAATAAAACATAAACTAGATCAAGTAATATCTCATTTGCGATAAAATATTTCATGTGTGGTAAAAACACTTATTCATAATAGAACGTACTATCTCAAGTAGTATTGTCTCTAGTAATATCTCCATTTCACGAGTGTAATATTGACAATATTTAATCAATCGAAACAAATGAGAGTTAATTAACACACCAAGCCAAAAAATAATAATAATAAATAAATAAATAAGGAATTTTTTTAAAAAAGAAATAAAAAATAGTTTTTGAATTGAAAGTTAGGGAAAAAGAAAAGTGGTTGGGTTGTAGCTGGCATGGGGCAGGGACTCTCGACCCTCGGCAAAGCAATGGCAAAACTCGCCAAGCCTTGTTTGTCATTAGAAAAAGTAGGTGTGAGCATCAGTTTAGGTCAATCGTGATTCTCAAGGAGATTAGAGTAGTCCATAGTCCTACTATTATTTAACCTTGCACTGTGTGGGTTGGTCTTTCATCTTGGGAGTTTAAAGTTGATCCGGGACCAACCCTATATATTATATATAACATATACTAGATATATATGTTTTAATCTACTCTAAACCTTAGCGCATTCTCTTATGTTCTCTTTGCAATTTAGTTTGTCATATAAATTAGGAAATAGAAAGAAACCTAGCCATGTCTTGCTTGCAAGTCGCCTCCATTCACTTGTCTCGCTCACCTTGTGCTCACCCCTATTCACTTGCCTCTCTGCTCGCCTCACACATTCGTTTTTATGATTTATTGTTTTTAGCAAGGGTAAAATTTTTGTTATTACCTTATCTTATATTTATGTTTGATATATACTAGTGTTCATAGTTTGATTTCTCAATGTCGTATTATTGATGGATATGTAATTTATAATAATTTGTTTGTCCTTTTAAGATATGCAAAAATAGAAACAAAAAAATAATTGGTTGGTTTTGGGTTGACCTTGGAATTAGACTTATTCCTTGGACCCAAAATTAGGGACCAACATTGTGCAAATTGGTCCATTAGTTAGGTGCTAAATCGGCTCAATTCAGACTATGTGATGGGCAACAATTATTCAAAATAATATATTATATTTTATAAAAGGATTATTTAAGTAATATTAATTGGATTGAAAATTTTTGGGGAGAGCAAATCAAGTCTGCTACGGAAAAAAGAAGATTTAGGGTTAATATCACGAAAAAAAAAACTTAAATTGGTATATTTGTAATAAATTTACGTCAAACTAATTCAAACCGATACACATGTGGTAAATTTACTTCAACCTTATTTTTAAAACTTATACATCTATGACAAATTTAATTTCGATTACGTTTAACTTATAAAATAGTACATCTATGACAAATGGATAGTAAAACCCCAAACTAATTCACTTATCACATGTCATCTAACTCAGTAATTTGACAATAAAATTTAATAAAAACCAAATTTGTCATAAGTGTATCAATCGAGGTTTTTTTATAGCGTGTCACATGTACTAAATTGAGATTTTTTTTTTTTTTTTTTTGTTTTTTGTGAAGCTTCTTTATTATTTGAAATTACTAACAGAAAAAGTGAAAATTTACCATGACAATGTAGAGTTTACTCCAAATAAATAATTTTCACGGACCAATAGACACTATTTAATTTTGACGAATGTGGTATACTATAAAATGGATGGAGTTACTTATGATAATTATAGTTTATTATGAAAGAATTTTCATTTTCGTTTAGATAAATAAACATTTACTGAAAATGAGATCTAAATTACATTAGATGAATATTGACAAATAAGCTTTTGACCTAGTACTTGAGTAAATGATCCCATTGCCCAGAGAAGCCGCCTTCGCAAATTAATCCTTTGTCTCAAATGACTCCCTTTTCATAAATATATGTCAATTGGCTTCCTAATTGAACGGTGATCCAAAAGTCGCTTGTCATGGTGCATGCACATATCATGAGCCCAATATGTGTTAAAATAGGAATAGAATATTAATGTGTCTGTTACATGATCGATGTGATGTAATTGTTCAATCTTATCGTCCATATGATATTTATCTCAACGCATGTGATATTTAATTTTGAAATCATTCACTTTTAGTCTATGTATATATGGTTTGACAAAGGAGACTTGATTACTTAGAGTGCTAAAACTTGACACGGGAGGACACTTAAGTGCCAAAAGTTCGGAAAGGTACATTGAAGTGCCAAAATCGAAGCAAAATGGATCGGTTAAGTGTTAATAGCGAAAAAAATCTGATCAAAATGCTAATCTTGCTTTTTACGGTGAGACAAGTGTAAGTTGTTTTGCATGTTGACGTGACTAGATAAGCCGAAAACTATTTCGTTTTGCCTTGGATTTGAATTTTCATATAAATATTAATTAAATTAAATTTAGAAATTTTAAAAGGGGGAGATTGTAGAATGGCGAGGGCTATTTTTTTTTTTAATTTTTAAAATTTAGTGTTAAATTTAATTTAATTAGTATTTATGTTTTTTTGGTGAAATGATTAGTATTTATGTTAAAATTCAAATAAGGGTTAAAATGATGCCATTTTGACTCTTCTTTATTGACTCAACTTAAATGTTCTTCGTACCAAGTTTTGGCACTTACACTGTACTTCTACCTTTACCAAAGTGACTATTGTGACTTGTGGGATCTAAGGAGGATGCAATCGCACTATGTTCTTCTTGGCCTAAAGATGTATTGGCCCCTTTCTCACTTTGTTGGTTTCTCCCAAGCGACGTGGGATTCCCTTCGCAAGAGTTCTTATTCAAACTAGGGTTCTCATCCCCCATAGAGCTGTTGTGAGGTGCAGATAGTCTCGAAAGTTATATGCAAGAGTGAGTTGGCTCTCTTAAGCAATGTGGCACTCTTTCGCAGGGGCTTATATTTAATATTGTATTCGGATATTATAACCGGAAAATTCTCAACTAGTTTCACTTGGATGTATTTATCCAAACCATTTTTCGATCCAAAAATATGCCCAAAGAGGTACCCATTTATGGTGTCATTCTTCCAATTTTAGACTTGAGTATATCCTTAAATTGTCTCATCTAAATTCTAGGACTTAAAAACTTGAGGGTATTTCCACTAGAGAGGGGAAGAAAAAAATATCTCTCACAAATGTGGAGGGCCTTGGGGGTGTAGGTAAATAACCCTATCACCTCTTCGGAGATGGCTACTGCTGGGTAAATTGGTATAGTGACCTTCCATCTTGGGGCGACAAGGTGGAACCCAAAAGGGTTCCTGTAAGGCTCAAAGTGGTACCATTTGCCAAAGTTGTGCCTAAATTTTGTCCAAAAATATTCCTTATAGAATTTTGGGATAAGTCCAAAGAGGACTCGGAAACTTGTTGTGGAAATGCTATTCCTATCTCTTTCAAATGGTTTGATTCAATTTTAAAGACTGTTAAATTGGTGTAATTAAGCCCCCTGACATGACTTTTTTGTTGCTTTTTTAAGATACTTGTTGCGCACCGTCGATTGCCACATCAAATAAAAATCAGAAAATTCAAAAAGAAAAAAGAAAGTTTATCGTAATATTATGTTGCTTGAAAATCTAATGATGAATAATTTCTTGAAAGTTGGTAAATAATTAATATATTTTTGGAATTTATTTTCTCTTAAATTGACGGCCCAGACTAAATGACTAGCAAGGCAACATCTGATAGATTGACTTGAGTATCATTTTCATTGTCATTTCTGAATTTTTAATTTATTTAATATAATTTTTAAACTTAAATTCAATATGTAATGTTATTCATAAATTTTTAATTTAAGGGTTTATTAAATTTTACTAATATTTTAGAGATTATATTGAATATTCGGAAACTAAATTATACAAATTAAAAGTTTAAAGGTTTATATTAGATATCATATCAAAATTCAGGGCGCAATTATCTATTTTCTTTAGAAATCCAGGTACGGCGGAAACTGGAGGAAGAGAGATGGAGGAGGAGGCGGAATCAAGTGCGGCTAACGGTGGACAACTACCGCCGCCGCGGCGACATGCTATTATATCAATTTTGGCTGGATACGCCGGCGAAAATCGAGAAAGTGGCGGAGATGAACCAGCGAGGCGGGAACAAAGTAAACGGGTAGAGTCAGAGGCGGCTGGATCGATACATGACGTGTTCCTGAGTTCGCGTTTTTAGAGATGACGGCACCTTACAACCTCCCCGAGAGCTTCCGCTGTGGGTCTCCTGGGCCAAGATCTACGTACCTATCTTTTCCAGAACGTACGCTGATAGCCCTCGGTGCCTTGAGACGCTCGCACGCATGGTGGAACAAGCGTCTGGGTCAGGTGGGAAGGAAGAGGTCCTGCCCGTTTTCTATGATGCCGAACGGTCTCATGTGCAGCTGCGAAGAAACTCAGTCTGCAGAGACGCCTTGGTCGCTCACAAGCAGAGGTTGGGCGATGAGAAAGTCGAGCGGTGGAAGAAGGCTCTCGTGGAAGCTGGTAAAGTCAAGGGATGGGAACTAAGCTCGTGTAAAGGGAATGTGACGTCTGTCTTCTATTCTTGTGGGTTTCCTTTCTGATTCCTTGTGGGTTTCCCTGTGTTTGTGATCGTTACTGAGCCTGTTTCAAAGCTTTAAGGGGACAAAACTAGAGACAAAAAGAGGAAATTATTGATGGGAATTAACAGGGCTAAAGTTTTAAATCCTCTCCTTTATTTTTTCAGGCCAAATCCTTCTCTCGGATTGACCACGATTACTCAAATATCTCGGTTTGGCCCAGTGAACTATCTTTAAAAGTTTCAATTATTCATCCACCTGATCGCGTCATTCCATAATTCAACCCGTGGTTGAGTGATATTTACACCCTAATGGCATGCAGTGACAATATTATCCGTCGGTTGGACTAATTCTTGCCGCAATTATCTGACGATCGTACAATTACTATACATCAGTGTAGTTTGTTTAATACATTTTTCATCAGGTAAATCATGTTCTGCAGCTAAGGATCAGTGATCTTTTAGCACATCCGAATCGTTGTTTCATTATGTAGTGTGTTGGGTGGTATGTCCTCAGATTGCATCTGTTAATGATTCTGGAGCTGAGGATTTTTCTGCCATGGCAGTGAAGGGGAACTTATGGCATTGATCGTAAGAGAAACTTTACTTAAGCTGAATGTAGAGCGTAATTATGTGCCTGAAGATCTGTTCGCTGATGCTGATCTGTCCTAATCTGATGGAGAGTCTGAAGATCTATTTGCTGGTGCTGATTCACTTAAAGTTAAAGCCAAAGGGAAGCGAAATGCAAGTCATTGGAAAATGATTATCTTTGACTACCTATCTAATCTAACCTTTATAGCAGGTTTATAACTGACAAGGGATTTGATTGACTTTAGCAGGCTAATGCAAAGGGCAGCTTTCAGGGACCCATGTTATCTGACAGGACCTCGGTATATATTTTTGCTCCTATTCTCCTCTCTTCTCCAGTACTTTCTCCTAAAGATTGTACCTGCTGATGAAGTTGGTTTCAGACTTAAGCATGTTTACATCAAACAGATAAAAAGGCATATCGCCATGAATCATTTTACATGATTATACAGTTGTTGTAAAGTTAGAATATAATAGGAAAAAGAAGGTAAACATATCAATGAAACTACGGGTGGGGGGGGGGAATGCAAGTCATCATTCGAACTCTGAAGCTGCTTGCTTGTACTTCAATTTTCCAATAGCTGATCACCCTTGCGTGAATAGAATCCACAAAGAATAGAGGGACAATTCTACACTCCACAAAGTAATGGCAGGTAATTGTTAATTAGTGTCTGTAGCTTTATATTAAGTGGAGCAGCAACACATGAAACTTAGGGGTCCGTTTGTTTGAAGGAAAACTGTCTTCAGGAAATTGTTCTTTTTATTTTTATTTTTTGGTGTATGGATGGTGGAAAACTGATTGATCTATGGAAACGTTGTCTGTGGACTGAAAAACATTAAGCTTAGATTGGGGAAAAATGACTTCCCCTTCTGACAAGAAGGAAAACAATTTCCTGAAACCACCAAACAAATGTAACTAATTATTTCCATGAAAAATATTTTTCCTTAATCATGAAGTTTTCAGTAAAGAAAAACGCACCAAGACGGTTTTATACATCAGGGCCTCTCTGGATTTATTTGTCTATTGTGATTGTCTGATTGTCTCTTCTGTATTTAGGTGCCAAATGACCATCTTGGTGGTTCGCAAATGTGTCATTTGGAATGCAACCATACTTGAATAGCCTGAATCCCATTATTTTCTTCTGAAACAGCTAAGTCACCTTTGTGCATCCCCCATCACCTCAGCCTTATGCGTCTGTCATCTTCAGCTTTTGTGCTATTAGCTGCTTTGCCACTTCTGACAGTTCAGCATATTAGAGGTGTGGGAAACCTTTTGTGGTTCCCTTTTTTGTTTGGTGGACTATATTTGTTCAGCTGATTATACACAATTGTTGATAAAATGGTGAATTCTTATGCTAGTCTCAATTCATTGCTTCCAAGATGCTCAATAGCTGAGGTGGAATGGATCATATTATCCAGTAAAGAATGCAATGGGTAAGACGATCTTGCTGTTAATGCTGTGCAGTGTTTGAGGAGGGATTGTTAGAATCAATAGAGAAATATTCTTTACTGATTTACAACATATAACTGCTCTTTTACTGCCATTATTGCTTAGACAACATTTCTCTATTGATTCTCCAATTTCCCTATTTCTATCTTCATCTGTAGTAATTTATTGCAGATTTTTACTTTCTGTTGTTGTGTTTGATAATTTGCACTTTGATTAGGAAGTTTGACATATCCACTTCTATTTTCACAGAAAACTAAAGCATTCCCTTTTGTTTCTGGATACTATCTGTAAGTGATTTTTGCATTTTACTACTTTTACTGTTTACAATTGGCCTGTCATCCATGTGTTGAAAATGTTTACTTGCTTGATGGCTGATGATTTTATGTGCTGGTGTTTTGTGGAAGCAGCGGGAGATGGGATCATTCAAATTGCAGTTTTGTTTTTCTTTTTCTTTCTGTGGCAGTAAATTTTATCTATTATAGTTCTTGCGCATTTAAATGAGATCTCAAGGTAAAATCTTACTGAATTTATTCCTGCGGGCGACTCGGAGATGGTCCCTGATTGGGCAGGTAGTTAGCTTTCTGAGCTTCCTTTTCAAACTACAAAGGATAAGAAACAGGGTATGTTAGTCAGTTTAGGCTTTTTGATGCTTAGTACACCAGATATACTATGTAGATTTTTCCATAATGTAGTCAGCAGGTTTACTGTCATATATTCAGCTTAGATGAGATGCATAAAGTAAATGATTGTGTTGGAGGAACTTCAGTAGAGTTATGCTCAATTACCTATCAATTCTGTCAGCTAGACATTAGTTACAACATCTCAACTAACAAGGCATATGATTAATTTGCAGGCAAATGCTTAGCACATGTTTCAGAAAATGGCATTATCATCTGGAACTTACGGTAACTCTATATATATCTCCACTTCGTTTGACCTCTCTACTAAAGTTGTGTTCTCCTAAACTTAAGTACCTTTATAGGAGCTTGAAGACAGTCAAGTATTGCAAATAATTAACTTATTGGACACATAAGTAAACGATGTATGAATTCTTGGAATCCATGGTTGAGATGGCATTGGAAAGACTGCCCTTGCCAAGATCGTATATACAAAAATCTCCCTTGAATTTGACACTTGCAATTTTCTTGCGGCAATTGAAGAAACAATGCAATAACCTGGTGTTTTCAGTGTCTTCATACTAAGTTGATCTTTGATATTTTGAAAAGGGATTTTGAGGTCGCTTCCCCTTACAAAGGAATACAATTCCTGAAAAGAAATATTGAGGAACATGAAAGTTCTCCCTGTTCTTGATGATTTGGAAAATGGTCCCCTCCTCAAGGAGTTTGTAGGAGCTAAGCTTGATTGGTTTGGCTTTGGAAGTAGGATAATTGTCTCCTCAAAACAAAGAAGCATTCTTTAAGGCCTTGTTGATCGAGGGGTGGCTCGTACTTATGATGTTCATCCAATGGATGATAATCAAACTTTTTACTTTTTCTGGCAGTATGCAATGGGAATGAGTTATAAACTGCATCCATCTGTTGAAATTGCAAACAAAATAGTCAAGGCTACGGAGGGACTTCCACTACTTGTCAAAGTTTTTGGTTCTTTTTTGCATGGTAAAGGACAAGAAGAATGGATTAAATTCATAGATTTCGTACAACAATTTCGGGAAGATTACCAGAAGATTCTGAGCATAGTTTATGAAGCATTAGATCAAAAGCAAAAGCAGATGCATCTTGATATTGCATGTTTTCTCCTGGATGTGGATTATAGGCTTGCCTCATATATGTGGCATGATGATGATTGTCCTCATGATGGAATCGAGGTCCTTCGTTGTATATCCCTAATAGTAATGGAAGAAAATAAAATAGGCATGCGTGGCATGCTAAGGTGCCTTGCCAGGAAGATTTTTTACGATGGCTTCGATGATCCAGGAACGCATGTCAGATTCTACGTTCCTGCCATAGCCCACGACATGAAGAAAAGGAAAAGGGTATGCTGTGGAAAAAAAGTAGCATGCAGACCCTAATTTGTTATTCGATTTTCCTTGAAAAGTTTACATGAATGAATAACTTTCTTTACCTCACGATCCATAGTATAAATTTCATCTTCTGAGGGATTCCGCATGTTTTCTCTACTTGACTATGGTGGTCCATTCGCAGGGAACAGATCACCTTAACACTATTATGGCAGGCTTTGAGATCCTACCGAGTACGGCATTTCTCAGCTTGGGTTGCGCCAATATTGGTGGAAAACTTGCAGGTGCCTTAATAAATGTTCGGTGGCACCAGCAAGGGTGCCCTCGAGATTTTGAAGAAATTGGCGTTCATTTAGAGAACCTAGTTATTCTTGATCTATCGCAGAGTACGGTTACATATCCTGGGGAGGTTGGAAAAGAATTAAATTGGTCTATAGTTCATTTTTTGTTATGTTTGTATTAGCTTTTGAGTACATTGAGAGTTCTATGCTGTTGATATCCGAAATTTTCGTCGACATTTTAAACAAATATTTTGCAAAAATGAAAAAAAATGAAAAAAAATGAAATGAAAAGAAAAAAAAAATTAGAAATAAGGAAAACGAAAAAAGAAGAAAAGGAGAGAAATAAAGAAAAAGGAGAGAAAAGAAAAAAATAAAAGAAAGAAAAAATAATAGAAAAGGAATGACGGGGGCGATTCGACGGAGGATCTTTCTCTCTCTCTACATTCATTTCTCTCTCTACAACGGTTTTTTCTCTCTCGGCTCTCTGCTCGACTTCCGAACTGCTTCTCTCTCTCCTTGGAAAAAAAGGAAGAAGAAGAAGAATCGGAGGAGAGGGGGGGAATCAGTGACCGCTCGCGTCATTCTTCGGCGGACGCATTCCCTTCTGGCCCGTGGCGACGGCGGCGTCGATCTGCCGTTGGTTTCATCACCTCCGGCTTCCGCAGCGATGGAGCCTCTCTCTTCGTAGCTCTCGGCGATCGCTTTTCCAGTGACTCCTCGAAGCGGCGACGCTCGGTTCAACTTCTTCCGTTCGTCATCAACTATCCGAGAACCGGTCTTTCCCTCTCGATCGCTCCCTTGTGCGCCGGACCTGACTCGCTTGAACGGCCGGTGGAGGAACTCGGAGTGCGGGATTTAGATCCGAAGCCGATCGGCGGTGGCAGTGACAACGGCGGCGACGACGGCGGCGGTTCTAGTTCGGCGGATCGTTCTCGGAGATCGGACTCTCTCTCTGTTCTGGTTCGGCGGATCACTCTCGGAGATCGAAGACCGACGGTCGGGGATCGCGAGGGGCTCTCAATTGCTCTCGGTTCTCTGGTTCGAGCTTGATCATTCGCTCAACCGTGAGCTCTCTCTCCCTCTCTCTCGATCCGTTAGGGTTTTGGCCCCTGATTTCTTTCTCTCGTTCGCTCTCTCTGACTCGAGCATTTTCTCTCGGCTCTGTCTCGCGTGCCGGATTTGACTTGCTGGAATGGCCGGTCGAGGAGCTTGGAGTTTAGGGCTCAGATAGCGTTGACGGCAGCGACGATTTTCGATCATTCGCCGATTCATTCAAGGTTGGTACAACTTCTTCAACGGCAGTTGATCCCCTGTTTATACTAGCAATAGTTGCTAAGAGAAATGGGGTGTGATTCCATATTGCTGCTTGTGTGAAGCCTGTGTCAATGACGTCCTGGCGTGATAGATCAGTGGATGCTTTATATTGGTTAGGTTTTACCATTGATGATCCTTATGTCCTGATCAGTTGCTTCATCGTCTTCATGCTTGCTTTGTGCCGATCACAGGTCTAGCTTTTCAGGGTCATATACTTACAGAGAAGTGATCTCTCAGCGCAAAAACATATTTGTATGGAGAGACCTCTCATTTGAAACTAAAAGCATGTGGACAGTTCTTGACTATCTGAGGATATATTGTTGTTGCCATCTGTTGGATCTCATGCTTGCTTTAATTTTAATTACTGAGACCTTGCAGTACGATACATTGCATCTTGGATATCTTGCTTTTACTCTGGTTTTCTTTTGAATGAGACTCACTATGTTGAAAAAGAGAAATAGGATTCTTAAGTTCTTGCAGATGTACAACTTTGCAGTTATTGTCCTATCTCTTGCAAAGATTGAGCATTAATCTGGTGTTGCAGTTGTTCTGCTCTGATGTGGAAATTCGTATGTCTGATTTGACTAATCTGCTTCGGTTCTTGGAATGAGCTGGTGGATGATGTTATTAGGACTTAATGTCTTTTGGAGATTTGTAATAGTCTTCTCAAGCTTTCCATAGACATATTATATGTGTGATTTGGCCATCATTTGCCCTGCCTAATGCTTCTCGCAAAGATCGAGCATTAATTTGGAATTTGCCTTGGTCAGAAATGCATATTCTGTTTATGTGGGCCTGGTTGTTTGTCACTTTCCCACGATCTTTTAGGTGTTAATGTAGAGAAATCTTCTTCAGCTGCATATGTGAGTTGTAGCTTTTCTTTTCCCACGCTAATCGCTGCTCCATTTTGGGTTTGGTTGAAATTTTACTTCACATGCGATGGACATGTTGGAACATGGGGTGCATTTTGCTTGGGTTTTATGTGCGAGTACATAGTCACTATTAGCTTGCATAATCTTCATCTCGGCATGTGCTATTTGTTGAATTTGTACACCTGCTGCATTGTGAGCTTGCCGAATATGTCTACTCTTACCATACATGGCTCAAGTTTACTGGATTCATTGTTGTTCTTGCTGAACATGCTGTATTCTTGGTTATGAATATATTCATAATATGCTGTCACCAGGTTATAATTGCTGTTTGTGACTTGAATTTGCTGGATTCATGTTCATGTCTGATGTTTATATCCATTCGTTACAATAATGATTTATATGCGTTATTTTAGTCATATAAGATGAGGCAAAAATCCATGTTTCTTAGATTAGGCTTAGATTAGGGCCCTGAAGATAGAGAAGGCGTGAAGATGGTGATGGTCGATGTCCACTCCGACCGTTATTATGTAATAATCGTTTTTTTCCTGACATATGTCTCGGGTTCCTTGTGTTGTATAAAACTCGACGAGTTGCGGGTTTTTTCTTTTTCTCTCATTTTTCTTAATTGTGCTCTCTTTCATATTTTTAGGATTGCATGATAGATTTATCGCTTTTCTTGATTGTTTACTTCATGTCTTGCAATTTCAATTTCATTAATTGTTTTTTTTTTTTTTTTTTTTTTTAGGAATAGAATAGAATGAAAGTAATCCACCACGCATGATCACTTAGTCTAGAATTGATGATCTCGAAAATGTAAAAAGAAACGCATGACATGTTAGGAAAAACACAACATGCTGTTAGGCACCGAAAGGGTGCTAATAGAAATATTAATGTAACCTAAGTCCCCGAACCTAAATATCTAGTTGCGTAGGAATCGAGGGAACTCTCCCGACTCTCGATTGGGTTTTCTAGCCGATCCCCAAAAAAATAAGGCTAATGGTGACTCCTGTATATTCTTAGGTTGTTAAACAATTAGATCGCATAAATAAACCCGCTGTCGTGCAGGGTCCGAGCTTGGGAGAGTTCACGATCTCTTGAGGGAACTCTTGTAATCAAGTACTCCTAAACCCGACCTTTCCCACCTTTAACTTCGAGGGCGGCGAGATCAAGTCGCGACATATGCCATTTGAGTTTTTTTTTCCCTTTTTATGCATATGAGGCATTTGAAAGTCTTGCATCTCACAGGTTGTACAGACTTACTAGTTACCCCCAGCTTCTCTTGTTACCCAAATTTGGAGATACTGATTCTTGAGTGATGTTCTCAATTGGTTTGTTTAGATCCTTCAATTGGCGATCTAAAGCTCTTGGTTACCCTGAATTTGGACTTTTGCTCTGAACATAGCTTGTTGCTGATGAAGATGAATGGGATGAATGCTTTTAGAGAGCTCCTGATTGGTGGCACTTCCATTCAAGAACTTCCTGCATTAATAGGCAAATTGGTTCAACCGCAAATTCTTGGTGCCACTAATTGCTTCTCATTGGTTCAACTTCCTAGTTCAGTTTGTGAACTAAAAGCACTTTTGGTGCTAGTCATGGATAATGCTAAAATTCTTGAACTACGCCGAATCAACTGGAGACTTGTGGCAACTTAGACGCTTGTCTTTGAGGGATTGTCGTGAGCTAGGAAATCTTCTGGAATCCATTGGCAAAAGATTCTCATTAGTAGAGTGGGATATTTTAGGTACAGGTATTTCGAAACTGCCTGATTCAACTAAAAACCTACGGAGTTTGAAAGTGCTAAAGATGGATTCTTGTTTCCTAAGAGAATTTCCTCGTGATACTGGAGAGTTGATAAACTCAGAAGAGGTTCATGCTTCATGGTGTAGGAGTTTGGAGGGAGTCATTCCAAGTGATATTTCAAAACTACATCGTCCCAGAGAACTGAGGTTTTGAGGTACTCAAATATCCAGCCTTCCATCAGAAATCCAGTGCATGTCAAGCCTTCAGATTCTTGATTTGCTACATTGTGACATTTTTAAAGAGTTGCCTAGGCTTCCCTCTAGTTTAAATGATCTCTATGTCAATCCCAGCTTGACGCCAAATATGTAAGATGTTTCAATTCTGCTGTCGGGGGCATTTATCGCAATAAATAATACAATGGTAGTTTGGTAAGTGTTGTCATTTGTTGCGATAGGTAGGGTTGATTGCATTACATTACTTGCAAGTTTGGGGTATGTTTTGTAACCGTTGTTTATGGGAACAATTTTTCCTTAGAAATAGTTTTTTTTTTTCATTCTATTCTCTAGATGAGTTTCTGCGTATTGGAACGTATTTGATAATTATATAAAATTTCTATTCCCGAAATTGAAAAAGAATAGGAAAGTGTTACATACAACCCTCAAATTTTTTTTTTTTTGGTGACATGGTATTTCTTTTAATTTTTTAATAATTTTTAGATATTTTATTTTTTTCCTTTATTTTTTATTTTTTATTTTTTATTTTTTATTTTTATCTCTTCATTCTTTCTCCTTTAGCCAGTCGCAAACCTCGGTGATGGCCGACAACTAGCTAGAGACGAGCTGGCGACCTCAGGGGAGCCTCATGGCCCTTGGTGAAGTCGGTCTCATCATGTTTGAGTGAGGTCGAGCCTTACCCAGCCACGACGAGTACCGGTGATCAATTCTAAGGTGGATGGGTTCTAAAGATAAAACTTAATACATATTTTGTTATAATTGATTTTAGTTTTGGACCCTAGAATCTATCCTGTTTGCCAAGAACTAGTTTTGGAACCATTTTTTTACGGAAAAATCATATAAGGCTATAGGCAACAAAACGATCCAAAGTAAAAGATGACCAATATAAATCCCTATTCAAATAAAACAAAAATCGATAAGATGAACACGTAGTCATGCGCAACTATAAACGATAAAAAGTTCAAAAATGTTACATATAAAACTCCATTCCCCATCCATCTATAAAAATTTAGGGAATGACAAAAGACCGGCAAGGAATTTCGAGGAAGGACAAAAGATGAAGGAGTGTTGATGTTAGAATTTAAAGGGAAAAAGAGATTAGAGTTTTGACCCTTTAACTTGTAAAACTAATTTCGAAACCAGATCCAAAAATAAGAGGGTCTGATTGGGTTGCCAAGTGGATATTCACTCGAAACTTGCTCCTGGACTAGTTCAAAAAATGTTCTCGGATGGAACTGGTTCCAAGATGCTGACACATAAATTTTGGCGATCCAGTCATTCATTAATTTCAAACAAAATTAGGGATTAAAAATTTAATCCCTAAACGAAAAAAATTAATTGCATAGCATCTAATTTTAGGTGCATTTATTTATTATTATCACATTTGCATTAAAACGATGACGGATGGATTTGACTTGATTGTTCGGAGCCCGTTACTTTCTGATGACCAAAAATTAAAAGAATTGGCGATTTATTTTTGTATATTCATTTATCCTCGGAAAGGGCAAGTGTGACAATGAGATATTACGAGCTCACCTTATTACAATCTTGAATCTTTGGCAATATGCAATAAAAATCGGTGGAGAATATTCATTTTTGCAGTCCAATGTGGAAAGATACAAAGGAAATCAAACAAGGTTAGAAGAGATGTCGAAAATAAAAAGGAATATTGCATTCGGGAGGTGATCTTCACGTATCTTGATATAAGAAAGGAAATGAAATTTTACAAAAAGCTTCAGTCCCTCGCCTATAAATTGGCTCGCATACGGAAGATAGCAGGAGGCCACACGGTCGAGATACACGGCCATAAGAAAGCGAGAGAAGAAAATAAAGGGGGAGTCCGTCATTAGAGTTATTGAGTTGCATCTCACGTTGCTGGCCTGGGCGCCTTCATCAGAACGTTCTTGATTGGCGCGCCTTCGCTTTGCAAGAGACAATCCAGAGAGAGAAAGAGAGCAACCAAAGCACAAAAAATGGAGAAGACTTTGAAGCGGTTTTCCTTGTCTGGATTGGTACAAGCCGAGAGAGAGATAGCGGAAGCTTTCGCAAAGAGAGAAAAAGTGGTTGTTGCTAGAATACCAAAAATATCTTTTTAGAATAAATTGAATTTTCTCCTATAGGATAGCTTGCATGTTTGAATTAGAGTACTTAATTAATTTCGAATTTTAATAAAAAATACAAAAAAATATCATGCGCATATAGAATTAGATTTATAAAATGCATGTCATTTAGTGATTGTTGCTAGGTCCATTTAATGAGAAATTGTCTGTCATTAGAATTAGGTCATTTTGTTAAATTGCATTGCATATATATTAGATTTTTTAAACAAGAGAAAATCCTCAAAAAAGATTGAGTGATTGCATGTTAATTAAGAATCATATCTGGGGTTTTTAATGCGAATTTTGAGCTAACATTACAGTCCCATAATTTATTTATTGCTTTCTTGAGTGTTAAATCGATGGTTTGTATACCCACATGATCATTTCATATGTTAGGGAAGTAAATTAAAATCAATTCAAATTGCCTGCAAAATATTTTTTGGAAAATAAAAGAGAAAGGTACCGAAAGGGCGTTAGAGAAATCTAATATAATCAAGTCCTCGAACTCACAATCTCTGGCTCGCAGATGTAAAGTAAATCCGCTATTTTACTTGGGTTTCTAATCACCCACCAAAAATAGATTAGTGACGACTCTTAATTGAAAAATTATTTGCATATTAAGAAGTTGAACCTAAGTCATGAATTGGTATAGGCTTGAAAGAGCCCGAGCTAAATTTAAACTTAATAGTTCATAGTCAAACCTTAGGTGGTGTACCCAAGGTTAGGTCACGACACAAGACCTATTTTTCCGATTGCATTCCCTTAATAGTGAAGTCGACCTTGGCCAACCGCAATGAGGTCAAGCCTCATTGAGGGACCTCGTCTTTGGCTGGTCATCGGCCATCTAGAGGATGGAGGAGAAGAAAGTAATAAATAAATAAAAAGACTT
This sequence comes from Eucalyptus microcorys, assembly GCA_014182515.1. Lineage (NCBI taxonomy): Eukaryota > Viridiplantae > Streptophyta > Magnoliopsida > Myrtales > Myrtaceae > Eucalyptus > Eucalyptus microcorys. Next base: position 1,973,422 of record CM024563.1, read on the forward strand.
AGTTTTAGTATTTGTTTCTGGAAATAAAATAAAAAAAAAACTTTTTTTTTTCTAGTTCTTGTTTTTATTTCAAATCTATTCTCTAGCAACTAATTTTCTCATAAGAAAATAAAAATTAATTGATGTTACAAAAGAATTTATGGTCTTTTTTTAAATTTTATTTCGTGGAACAAAAGAACAAAAATAGTCAAGAATTAGCCGGTTACCAAATAATTAGAGTTGTGTCAACCTAATATTTTTAATAACTGTCACTAATATTTTCATAGTACTACCATAGTCTACCTTTATATGTAGATTAAATTAGATAAAGAAAAATTATAAATAAGGGCCCAAAATGTCCTCAATTTTTCAAATAAGGGTATAAAGTGAACATTGTCTCAAATTGGGGCCTCAAGTGCTATTATTTTATCAAATAAGAGCCTAAAGTAAATTTTGTTTCAAATAAGGACCTAAAATGGTTATGTCAATATCAAAGAACGACTTGACCTCGCTAATTGCTTAATGGTATTTTCATCCTTCACTTTTCTTATTTTCTTTCATTTTTCCTTTTTCTATTTTTTTTATAGAAAAAACAAACTCAACAAAGAAAAAAAAAGGGGTAAAACTAAAAAAAAAAAAAAACAAAACAAAACAAAATAAATACATGCAAGAGGGCTGGCAACTAGCCCTCAGCCCTCATTACCTATGGTTGTTGCCCCTTCGCTAGTGGGGCGTCGGCCATGGTCAACGAGGTCTTGGCACCTTGATAGGGGCTAGCGACCTCACCAATCAAAGATGAGGGCCATGACCCTCTATCACCCACGCCTTGGTCTTGGGGAGGGCTATAACCCTCTCTTGATTTTGGCAAGGTTGCTAGCCATTGCCGAGGCGTCGACAACCCTGCTAGCTATGGTCAATGCCCCACTAGCAACGGGTGGTAGTCAAAGGTGGGAGGGTTGGCCCCAACCATCCACATGTTTCTTTTTTATTTTTTATTTTTAATTTGTGTTTTATTTTTTTATTTTTTAAAGTTTTAGTCTTTTTTTTCTTTTTTTTTTTAAAATTTCTTTTTTATGGAAAAAAGGGGGAAAAAGAAAGAAAAAATGGGAAGAAAACCAGAAATGTAAATTACGAAAATGCCTTTAATCAACCAGTGAGGTTATGTTTTTCTTTGAGATAGACATGACATCTTCAGACTTTTATTTGAAATGAGGCTCATTTAAAACCTTTATTTGAGAAAACGAGAGTATTTTATACTCTAATTTGAAACAAGATTCACTTCAGACTCTTATTTGAGAAATTGAGAGCACTTCAAGCCTTAATTTGAAATTTTCACTCAAATAAATGTTTGTATCAAGATATAAGCGATTGCTTGTTAGTTTACTGTAGGAATTAGGATAAGGATTTTTTTTTTTTTTTAATAAATAGAATGAACACTAGCGGCGTCAAACTCTATTTGGGGTAAGGTAATTTGTTTGGGGGAAGATTAGAATTTGAGTTAGATTAGTTATAAATTCCATAAAAGCAAGTGCTAGTGGATTTACATTCATTGAGGGAATGAAGTTCTCCTCTGGTATTATACGCCACCAAATATTGTAATTTGCACTTTGCCCACAAAAGCAAAACTATCATAGTTGGCAGTGTGATTTGTATGATTACACTGGTTTTTTGTCCTGAATTTTTTGTTGACTCATTTACCCTCAGAAACGTACAATGCAGGGCATGGGTACTAATTTGTATGACGACATTGGTCCATTCATATGTTCATTGGTTTCATTTCCTTCAATTTGGTACAAAATTTGATGTCCGATAAAAGATAGTCTACCATAAGAATCTCGTTCAATATTTCAGTTTTGATTAAGACATGATACGTGATGGTGTAAATCTTTCGATTGTTTCGCACCATCCAATGATCTTCCTTTTCATTTTTTGAGCGGGGCATAGTGGGTCACTTTTCACGCACAAGATAAACAGACCACCCACGTCGGGTACTAGACATGATCATTTAGTCACTACAAGTTTTCATTTCTTTGTCGTTTGGTGATAACAACGAGACGAGGTCTGGCTTTTGTCGTCAAAAAATTGAATAGCTGGATAAAACAAAAGGTAGATATTCATTGAAGCCTTACATATTGCCGACTGAAAAAAATAAGTCTTACATGTTGAGGGTGGCGCTATTTCCATTTCTTGTATGACTAAATCCACCCTATTTTCGTTAAAGAAATAACGTTGCCCTTAATTATTCAACCGTAATTTAAAGTGGTAGCCTTCAAATTATTTACTTTCCTTCTTTTGTTAGTTTTTCTATTCTTATATAAAATTTAACTACCATAACTAAGAACATCACAAGTTTTATTCTTGTTTATTGTGGATATCCCATATATATTGAAGGCATTATGTTCCTTTTTAATTTTAGATTTCACTTCCATAAAGATTAGTTTTGCCAAAAAGAGAAATTGTGAAGAAACCTAATTATTTTCTACATTGTCGAGCATATTTATGGATTGTCCAGTAAAATCTAGAAAAAAAATTACATGGATAACTTTTTAACCCAATCACGTATTTATAGACTTTTACATTTTCGTTGTCGCCATCAAATTATTTTTATCAGTTGTCTATTATATACATATACATGTTACGGAATGATTGGATGAAACCAAAAAAAAAAAAACCTCTTCAAAGCTTTTCCAAGAAAAATCATAGTTATGTTCTCGTTCATGAAACTTCAACAGATAGAATCTAATTTTATCAAAGCTTTGCATAAAATTAGAATTTTTTTAAAATACCAGTGAAATTTTATTATTTTAGATTGACAAAAATTAATATCATTTGAGAAGTGTTTACAAACAATGTCAAGATGCTTCATTGTGCGTAACTTTTTAAAGTCAATGTTTTTGCATTTTTGTGAACACTCTAATAATGTCTTACTATTCTGTGTCAAAGCATCTCGCCAATAATAATGGAAAAAAAAAAAAAGACAAATTTTTTGATATAGTAAATCTAGAGACTCAATATATATTTTAGGCTAATGAAATTAAAAAAAAATTACTAAGAAAGTAAGCTTTTGAGATAGGAGGGATGAAAGATGGATAAGTTGTTATAAAAGGAAGGGAAAATTCCAAAATAAAGGTCTGAAGTGAACTCATTTTCTCAAATAAGGAGCTGAAGTAAATCTTATTTCAAATAAGGGCCTGAAGTGACCATATTAGTCTCAAATAAGGGCCTCGCCTCACTGGCTTACTGGACGACAAAAAATTCTGGTTGACCAAAGGTATTTTCGTCAAAAACACAATTTAAATTAAATTTAATTAGATAAAAATTTAAAAAGCTTAAACTTAAAAAAAAAAAAAAATAGGGGCTCCATGTGCTTGTGGCTGCTGCCCTATCACCGGTGGGGTTGCAACACTAGTCGGTGGGGTTGCTAGCACTTGCCTATCGGAGGCAAAGGCCAACAAGCCCTCGCCAAAGGTAGGAGAGAGCGGTGACCCTCTCCCAATCTGGGCGAGGGTGGCCTGCCCTTGCCCCGGCTTGGGTGAGGGTTGCCGGCCCTCACGCAGGCACTGATGGCCCTCGCCCGGCACCCCCTAAACTTGGGCCAAGCTCCGGGGCGTTGGCCGAGGGTCAGTGACCCTCGTCTAGGCTAAGGTGAGGGTGGGCAATCCTTGCCTAGATTTGGGAGAGGGTTGTCGCCCTCTCTAGCCTTTAGCAAGGGCCTTGCCTCCAGTCAACGAGGGTCGTCGACCCTCGCCCAGGTGCTGGCGACTCCTCCGGCCATCATTATCGCCCCACCGGCTATGGGGTGGGGCCACAAGCAGGAGGGAGCCCTCCCTTCCGTCTCTGTTCGTTCTTTTTGGTTTTTTTTTTTTTTTTCTTTAGATTCTTTTTAGTTTGTTCTTTATGGAAAAAAAAAAAAAAAAATAAAAGATGAAATTGCTCTTATCTAATAGTGAATTAATGTTCTTCTTTGATACTGATATTACCACTTCATGCCCTAATTTTAACCAAGGTTCATTTTAGGTCATTATTTGAGAAAATAATGGTACTTTAAGCTCTCTTTTTTTAACAATGTCCACTTCAGGGCTTCATTTAAAAAAATGAGGGCACTTCAAGCTCTTATTTGAAATTTTTCCTAAGAGAACTGATGTAGAAGAGACTATTTTTTTTTATTTTCTAGATAGCAATAAGTTCAAATTTGACGAAAAACCACAAATAAAAATGATCACATAACATTCTTAATTATGACAATTAAATTTTATACATATATAGAAAAGCTAAAAAAAGAAGGAAAGCAAATTAATTTGGAGCCACCATTTTAGATTGCAATTGAAAGTGATGATAATGTTGTCTTTTTAGTGAAAATAAGGATGAATTTAATTATATAGGGAATGGAACTAGCACTGCCCATTTATTATTAGCTTTCCAGACTAATATTCCATTGGGCTAAGACTGAGTAAGAGATTTTTACTCTCAGAGGTGGTTTATTCCCCTTTCCACCACTTGTTGAGAATCATCTGACCCAAAAATATTGAAGTTGACAATCACGGTGAGGTTGTGTGTTATTATGTTAAGATGCACGAGTTACGTAAACGAATAAAATTCTACTTTTCATCCTTGTACTTTCACGCTTTCTTTAATCAAATTCATTTACTTTTAAATTGTTTAATTAAGTCATACCATCACAAGATTTCTAATTAAGTCCTCTTGACATTGAATCCGACCAAATTCAACTAACATAGCCATCGGATAATGATAATATGCATACTTGCGTGGAAAACTTTAGGCAATGTTAAAAAACTCTGACTATGATGTAGATAAAATTTAGCTTATGTGAATAATTGCGTGGACATCCACATTGGTTAAATTTTATCTACGCCGTATTACAACATTGTCCGATAGAGAAGTCAGCTGGATTTGACAGGATTTGCTATCTAAAAAGCTTGATTACAAAATTTGTGAAACTAGAAAGACTCGATTAGATAAATTAAAAGTACAAGGATTTAATCATGAAAAGCGTGAAAGTACCATATGTATTGTTAATGTGGTGAAGAAACCGTGGCAAAGTCCGCTAGGAGGAAAGGGCGCCGCCACCCCCCTACTCCTGTCACTTTGATGTAACGAAGGAACCGTGGCCAGTTAAAGAAGACATACACGAGGAAGAAGATAGAGAAGAAACGGAAGAGGACTAAGAGAACGTGGAGGGATAGACCCATGCGGAAAACAACGAAGGTGACGATGAAGAGACCGAGTATGAAGACTAGCGAGCTTTCTGCAGCAACATATGTATTTAGAGGAGGGATTGGGTTGATAAGGAGCAAAGGATATCGAGATTACAGCTGGAGGATGCTGCCATTAGCTCCACTGTGAAGCTTGATCTCCCTCTCTCTCCATTACCCGCGGTTCCTCAATGAGCCGCATTCATTATGTGTCGAAACAAATCTGCAGCAGCATTGTCCTGGAAATTTTCGACTTAAATGAGTATATGCAGAGATCGTCCCTAGTTATTAAACCTGTCTATTGGCCAAATTGAGATTGCGTCCATCAGCAAAATTCATTTTCGTATCCAAGTGATTATTCTGAATAAAAAATGAAAGCAATGGAGGGATTCATATTGGGAGTATGTAGATTACTTGTGCTATCAGTTCAAAAGAATGACTATTGGCTCTGCTATGAACCATGTTTGACGCCAGTTCTAAAACTTTGAGCCTGGATACTACCCTCTAAGTTCTGAATCAAATGAAAGCTAGTGCTCAAAAACTGCAGGATGATAAACAATACAAGGACACTATTATTTATAGAAAGCATTTTCATAAACAAAATTAGTTATATGACATTGCCAAATTCATGCTAATGAATTTTTCATTAATTTTATTGTAAAATATGGAAAAGTCGCACTATAATGGACTTAGAATCAACCATATCAATGCAATGCATATTTTTTTTTGCCCCAAAATCCAATTAACTAGGAATATGTGAGTATTGAATTGTCACTTAAGCACAACGTACGAAACAAAATAAATCTACTTCAATTAGAAGAATTTAGCGTGATTTATCACTCTTAAAAATAATCTACTCGAGAGGCTCACGTGAGGGCTGCGGCCAATAAATAGGAGGAATATGTTTTAGGGCTTCTCACTTAAATTATATTTTTTCGATTTGTTTAATGAGATGAGTCCCCAGCCCAGTCCAGCCCAGTACAGCCTAGTCCAGCCCAAGTAAAAGGATTTGAAACCTCTTGAACCAGAAAGATACCACTAGACCAACATGTTCTGGGTTTCGATTAGTCTTTAATACACGGGCAATCTAGTAAGATATGTTGCCCAAAATAATGCTGCGAATTGGTGGTTTTCAAAGCGCAATAATTTAAAAATAATAATTTTTAATTAATTCCCATGTCGCACAACATCGTTTAAATAGTTAGAGTGTGAAAACTGTATCAAGATTTCTGCCCAAGCTGAATCTAGTCAAACTGAATTACGCCCCAATTCCTTAATTTAGAGGTGAAAAACATAATTGATTTTGCCCCAATTTGTTAGTTTTGGGGCAAGCAATATGTTAGACAAAACTTTGTCGAAACCGAGAGGCACGACATTACCTCAATTGAGCTAATGAGCACTAGCGGTCCTGCTCTCCAAGAAAGAATGGGAAATATTTGAATTATTATGGAAAAAAGATTAAAGTTTGAACATCAACATCAAACGTTGAGAGTATGTACTAAAATGTGTATGTTTTTCTCTCTTCATTAGCTGAATTAAGATCTTCCCAAACCTAGACAGTACTAATTTCCATATGATGAGGAATAAAGTAAAGATGGATAAAGAAATCTTTGTTAAAATCGAGAGTCATATCATTGATTTGATTGAGCTATTAAGCGATCGTGGTGCTGTTTTCCAAAAAATAATAGGAAACTATTTGAATTATTATTGGAAAAAATGATTTAAGTTTGAAAATCAACAACCAACGTCAAGAGTATATACTAAAATGTGCATACTTTCCTCTCTTTTCCGGCCAAATTAAGCTCTTGCCCAGCCTAAACAGCACTAATTTCCATTTGAAAAGAAATAAAGTGAAGATGTATAAACAAAACTTTGTTGAAACTGAGAGGCACGACATTGACTCGATTGAACTAGTGAGCAATAGAGATCCTACTCTCAAGAAAGAATGGGAAAGATTTGAATTACTTTGAAAAAAATGATTAAAGTCTGAACATCAACATCAAATATTGAGAGTATGTACTAAAATGTATATGTTTTTCTCTCTTCAGCACTAAAAGGTGTATGTTTTTCTCTCTTCATTAGCTGAATTAAGCTCTTCCCCAGCCTAGACGGCACTAATTTCCATCTCATGGGGAATAAAGTAAAGACGGATAAAGAAATCTTGGTTAAAATCAAGAGTCACATCATTGACTTGATTGAGCTAGTAAGCGATCGTGGTCCTATTTTTCCAAGAAATAATAGGAAAATATTTGAATTATTATCGGAAAAAAAGGATTAAAGTTCGAAAATCAAAATCAAACGTCAAGAGTATGTACTAAAAGGTGCATACTTTTCTCTCTTTTTTGGCCAAATTAAGCACTTGCCCAGCCTAGACAGCACTAATTTCCATTTGACAAGAAATAAAGCGAAGATGTATAAAGAAAGCTTTGTCAAATTCGAGAGTCATGACAACAACTTGATTGAGCTGGTGAGCGACTGTGGTCCTGCTCACCAAGAAACAATAGGACAAGATTTGAAATATTATAAAAAAACAAAAGATGAAAGTTTGAACATCAATGTCGAATGTCAAGAGTATGCCTTAAAAGTTGCATGCTTTTCTCTCTTCGTCGACCAAATTAAGTTCTTACCCAACTTGGACAACACTATTTTTCATCTGACAAGGAATAAAGTGAAGATGGATAAAAAAAGTTTTGTTGAAACTGAGAGTCAAGACATTGACTTGATGGAGCTAGTTAGCAATTGTGATTGTGTTCTCCAAGAAATAATAGGAAAAACTTTGAATTATTATCAAATAAAAGGATTAAAGTTTGAAAAGCAACAATAAAAGTTGAGTGCATGTACTAGAAGACGTATACTTTTCTCTCCTCATCGGCCGAATTAAGCTCTTGCCCAGTCTAGACAGCACTAATTTCTATCTGATAAGGAATAAAGTGAAGATGGATAAAAAAAACTTTGTCGAAACCGAGAGGCACGACATTAACACAATTGAGCTAGTGAGCACTAGCGGTCCTGCTCTCCAAGAAAGAAAGGGAAATATTTGAATTATTTGAAAAAAGGATTAAAGTTTGAACATCAACATCAAACGTTGAGAGTACGTACTAAAAGATGTATGCTTTTCTCTATTCAGCACTAAAAAGTGTATGTTTTTTCTCTCTTCATCAGTTGAATTAAGATCTTCCCCAGCCTAAACAGCACTAATTTCCATCTGATGAGGAATAAAGTAAAGATTGATAAATAAATCTTTGTTAAAATCGAGAGTCACATCATTGATTTGATTGAACTATTAAGCGATCGTAATCCTATTTTCCAAGAAATAATACGAAAATATTTGAATTATTATTGAAGAAAAGGATTTAAGTTTGAAAATCAACATCAAACGTCAAGAGTATGTACTAAAAGGTGCATACTTTCTCTAATTTTTTTTGGCCAAATTAAGCTCTTGCCCAGCCTGGACAGCACTAATTTCCATTTGATAGGGAATAAAGCGGCGATGTATAAAGAAAGTTTTGTCGAATCCGAGAGTCATGACAACGACTCGATTGAGCTGGTGAGCGATTGTGGTCTTGCTCACCAAGAAACAATAGGATAAGATTTGAATTATTATAAAAAAAAAAAAAGATGAAAGTTTGAACATCAATGTCGAATGTCAAGAGTATGTCCTAAAAGTTGCATACTTTTCCCTCTTCGTCGGCCAAACTAAGTTCTTGCCCAACTTGGACAGCACTATTTTTCATCTGACAAGGAATAAAGTGAAGATAGATAAAAAAGTTTTGTTGAAACTGAGAGTCACGACATTAACTCAATTGAGCTGGTTAAAAATCGTGATTGTGTTCTCCAAGAAATAGTAGGAAAAGCTTTGAATTATTATCGAATAAAATGATTAAAGTTCGAGAAGCAACAACAAAAGTTGAGTGCATGTACTAGAAAAGGCGTATACTTTTCTCTTCTCATTGGCCGAATTAAGCTCTTGCCCAGCTTAGACAACACTAATTTCTATCTGATAAGGAATAAAGTGAAGATAGATAAACAAAACTTTGTCATAACTGAGAGGCGCAACAATGACTCGATTGAGTTAGTGAGCACTAGCGATCCTGCTCTCCAAGAAAGAATGGGAAAGATTTGAATTATTTTGAAAAAAATGATTAAAGTTTGAACATCAACATCAAATATTGAGAGTATGTATTAAAAGGTGTATGTTTTTCTCTCTTCAGTACTAAAAGGTGCATGTTTTTCTCTCTTCATCAGCTGAATTAAGATCTTCCCCAGCCTAGACAACACTAATTTCCATCTGATGAGGAATAAAGTAAAGATGGATAAATAAATCTTGGTTAAAATCGAGAGTCACATTATTGATTTAATTGAGCTAGTAAGCAATCGCGGTCCTGTTTTCCAAGAAATAATAGAAAAATATTTGAATTATTATCGGACAAAAGGATTAAAGTTCGAATATCAATAACAAACGTCAAGAGTATGTACTAAAAGGTACATACTTTTCTATCTTTTTTGGCCAAATTAACCTCTTGCCCAGCCTGGACAGCACTAATTTCCATTTGACAAGGAATAAAGCAAAGATGTATAAAGAAAGCTTTGTCGAATCCGAGAGTCATGACAACGACTCGATTAAGCTGGTGAGCGACTGTGGTCCTACTCACCAAGAAACAATTGGATAAGATTTGAATTATTATAAAAAAAACAAAAGATGAAAGTATGAACATCAACGTCGAATGTCAAGAGTATGCCTTAAAAGTTGCATACTTTTCTCTCTTCGTCGGCCAAATTAAGTTCTTGCGCAGCTTGGACAACACTATTTTTCATCTGACAAGGAATAAAGTGAAGATGGATAAAAAAAAGTTTTATTGATATTAAGAGTCACGACATTGACTCAATTGAGCTGGTTAGCAATCGTGATTGTGTTCTCCATGAAAAAGTAGGAAAAGCTTTGAATTATTATCGAATAAAATGATTAAAGTTCGAGAAGCAACAACAAAAGTTGAGTGCATGTACTAGAAAAGGCGTATACTTTTCTCTTCTCATTGGCCGAATTAAGCTCTTGTCCAGCCTAGACAACACTAATTTCTATCTGATAAGGAATAAAGTGAAGATGGATAAACAAAATTTTGTCGAAACCGAGAGGCACGACATTGACTCGATTGAGCTAGTGAGCAATAGAGGTCCTACTCTCCAAGAAAGAATGGGAAAGATTTGAATTATTTTGAAAAAAAAATGATTAAAGTTTGAACATCAACATCAAATATTGAGAGTATGTATTAAAATGTGTATGTTTTTCTCTCTTCAGTACTAAAAGGTGCATGTTTTTCTCTCTTCATCAGCTGAATTAAGATCTTCCCAGCCTAGACAACACTAATTTCCATCTGATGAGGAATAAAGTAAAGATGGATAAATAAATCTTGGTTAAAATCGAGAGTCACATTATTGATTTAATTGAGCTAGTAAGCAATCGCGGTCCTGTTTTCCAAGAAATAATAGAAAAATATTTGAATTATTATCGGACAAAAGGATTAAAGTTCGAATATCAATAACAAACGTCAAGAGTATGTACTAAAAGGTGCATACTTTTCTATCTTTTTTGGCCAAATTAACCTCTTGCCCAGCCTAGACAGCACTAATTTCCATTTGACAAGGAATAAAGCAAAGATGTATAAAGAAAGCTTTGTCGAATCCAAGAGTCATGACAACGACTCGATTAAGCTGGTGAGCGACTGTGGTCCTACTCACCAAGAAACAATTGGATAAGATTTGAATTATTATAAAAAAAACAAAAGATGAAAGTATGAACATCAACGTCGAATGTCAAGAGTATGCCTTAAAAGTTGCATACTTTTCTCTCTTCGTCGGCCAAATTAAGTTCTTGCGCAGCTTGGACAACACTATTTTTCATCTGACAAGGAATAAAGTGAAGATGGATAAAAAAAAGTTTTATTGATATTAAGAGTCACGACATTGACTCAATTGAGCTGGTTAGCAATCGTGATTGTGTTCTCCATGAAAAAGTAGGAAAAGCTTTGAATTATTATCGAATAAAATGATTAAAGTTCGAGAAGCAACAACAAAAGTTGAGTGCATGTACTAAAAAAGGCGTATACTTTTCTCTTCTCATTGGCCGAATTAAGCTCTTGTCCAGCCTAGACAACACTAATTTCTATCTGATAAGGAATAAAGTGAAGATGGATAAACAAAATTTTGTCGAAACCGAGAGGCACGACATTGACTCGATTGAGCTAGTGAGCAATAGAGGTCCTACTCTCCAAGAAAGAATGGGAAAGATTTGAATTATTTTGAAAAAAAAATGATTAAAGTTTGAACATCAACATCAAATATTGAGAGTATGTATTAAAATGTGTATGTTTTTCTCTCTTCAGTACTAAAAGGTGCATGTTTTTCTCTCTTCATCAGCTGAATTAAGATCTTCCCCAGCCTAGACAACACTAATTTCCATCTGATGAGGAATAAAGTAAAGATGGATAAATAAATCTTGGTTAAAATCGAGAGTCACATTATTGATTTAATTGAGCTAGTAAGCAATCGCGGTCCTGTTTTCCAAGAAATAATAGAAAAATATTTGAATTATTATCGGACAAAAGGATTAAAGTTCGAATATCAATAACAAACGTCAAGAGTATTTACTAAAAGGTGCATACTTTTCTATCTTTTTTGGCCAAATTAACCTCTTGCCCAGCCTGGACAGCACTAATTTCCATTTGACAAGGAATAAAGCAAAGATGTATAAAGAAAGCTTTGTCGAATCCGAGAGTCATGACAACGACTCGATTAAGCTGGTGAGCGACGTGGTCCTACTCACCAAGAAACAATTGGATAAGATTTGAATTATTATAAAAAAAACAAAAGATGAAAGTATGAACATCAACGTCGAATGTCAAGAGTATGCCTTAAAAGTTGCATACTTTTCTCTCTTCGTCGGCCAAATTAAGTTCTTGCGCAGCTTGGACAACACTATTTTTCATCTGACAAGGAATAAAGTGAAGATGGATAAAAAAAAGTTTTATTGATATTAAGAGTCACGACATTGACTCAATTGAGCTGGTTAGCAATCGTGATTGTGTTCTCCATGAAAAAGTAGGAAAAGCTTTGAATTATTATCCAATAAAATGATTAAAGTTTGAAAAGCAACAAGAAAAGTTGAGTACATGTACTAGAAAATGTATACTTTTCTCTTCTCGTCAGCCGAATTAAGCTTTTGCCCAGCCTAGACAGCACTAATTTCTATCTAATAAGGAATAAAGTGAAGATGGATAAACAAAACTTTGTCGAAACTGAGAGACACGACATTAACACGATTGAGCTAGTGAGCAATAGAGGTCCTACTCTCCAAGAAAGAATGGGAAAGATTTGAATTATTTTGAAAAAAATGATTAAAGTTTGAACATCAGCATCAAATATTGAGAGTATGTACTAAAATGTGTATGTTTTTCTCTCTTCAGCACTAAAAGGTGTATGTTTTTCTCTCTTCATCAGCTGAATTAAGCTCTTCCCCAGCCTAGATGGCACTAATTTCCATCTCATGAGGAATAAAGTAAAGACGGATAAAGAAATCTTGGTTAAAATCAAGTCACATCATTGGATTGATTAAGCTAGTAAGCGATCGTGGTCTTGTTTTTCCAAGAAATAATAGGAAAATATTTGAATTATTATCGGAAAAAAAGGATTAAAGTTCAAAAATCAACATCAAACGTCAAGAGTATGTACTAAAATGTGCATATTTTTCTCTCTTTTTTGGCCAAATTAAGCTCTTGCCCAGCCTAGACAGTACTAATTTTCATTTGACAAGGAATAAAGCGAAGATGTATAAAGAAAGCTTTGTCGAATCCGAGAGTCATGACAACAACTTGATTGAGCTGGTGAGCGATTGTGGTCCTGCTCACCAAGAAACAATAGGACAAGATTTGAATTATTATAAAAAAATAAAAGATGAAAGTTTGAACATCAACGTCGAATGTCAATAGTATGCCTTAAAAGTTGCCTACTTTTCTCTCTTCGTCGACCAAATTAAGTTCTTGCCCAACTTGGACAATACTATTTTCATCCGACAAGGAATAAAGTGAAGATGGATAAAAAAAAGTTTTGTTGAAACTGAGAGTCAAGACCTTGACTTGATTGAGCTGGTTAGCAATTGTGATTGTGTTCTCCAAGAAATAGTAGGAAAAGCTTTGAATTATTATCGAATAAAATGATTAAAGTTTAAAAAGCAACAACAAAAGTTGAGTGCATATACTAGAAGGCATATACTTTTCTCTCCTCGTCGGCCGAATTAAGCTCTTGCCCAGCCTAAACAGCATTAATTTCTACCTAATAAGGAGTAAAGTGAAGATGGATAAATAAAACTTTGTCGAAATCGAGAGGCACGACATTGACTCGATTGAGCTAGTGAGCAATAGAGGTCCTACTCTCCAAGAAAGAATGAGAAATATTTGAATTATTTTGAAAAAAAAAATTAAAGTTTGAACATCAACATCAAACGTTGAGAGTATGTACTAAAATGTGTATGTTTTTCTCTCTTCAACACTAATGGCGTATGTATTTCTCTTTTCATCAGCTGAATTAAGATCTTCCCCAGCCTAGACAACACTAATTTCCATCTGATGAGGAATAAAGTAAAGATGGATAAAGAAATCTTTGTTATAATCGAGAGTCACATCATTGATTTAATTTAGCTATTAAGCGATCGCGGTCCTATTTTCCAAGAAATAATAGGAAAATATTTGAATTATTATCGGAAAAAATGATTTAAGTTTGAAAATCAACATCAAACGTCAAGAGTATGTACTAAAAGGTGCATACTTTTCTCTCTTTTTCAGCCAAATTAAACTATTGCCCAGCTTGGACAGCACTAATTTCCATTTAACAAAGAATAAAGCGAAGATGTATAAAAAAAGCTTTGTCGAATGCGAGAGTCATGACAATGACTCGATTGAGCTGGTGGGCGATCGTGGTCCTGCTCACCAAGAAACAATAGGACAAGATTTTAATTATTATAAAAAAAAAAACAAAAGATGAAAATTTGAACATCAACGTCAAATGTCAAGAGTATATCCTAAAAGTTCCATACTTTTATCTCTTCGTCGGCCAAATTAAGTTCTTGCGTAGCTTGGATAACACTATTTTTCATCCGACAAGGAATAAAGTGAAAATGATAAAAAAAGGTTTTGTTGAAACTAAGAGTCACGACATTAACTTGATTGAGCTGGTGAGAAATCATGATTGTGTTCTCCAAGAAATAGTAGAAAAAGCTTTGAATTATTATCTAATAAAAGGATCAAAGTTTGGAAAGCAACAAGAAAAGTTGAGTGTATGTACTAGAAGGTGTATACTTTTCTCTTTTCGTTGGCTGAATTAAGTTCTTCCCCAGCCTAAACAGCACTAATTTCCATTTGATAAGGAATAAAATGAAGATAAATAAAGAAAAATTTTGTCGAAACTAAGAGTCATGACATTGAGTCGATTGAGCTAGGAAGCGCTCGTGGTCCTACTCTCCAAGAAACAATAGGAAAGATTTGAATTATTATGAAAAAAAGGATTAAAGATTGAATATCAATATCAAATGTTGAGAGTATGTACAAAAATGTGTATCTTTTTCTCTCTTCGTCAACTGAATTAAGCTTTTCCCTAGCCTAGACAGCACTAATTTCCATCTGATAAGGAATAAAGTGAAGATGGATAAAGAAAGCTTTGTCGAAATCGAGAGTCATGCCTTTGATTTGATTGAGTTGGTGAGTAATCGTGAGCCTATTTTCAAAGAAATAATAGGAAACATTTGAATTATTATTGAAAAAAAGGATTAAAGTTAGAAAATCGACATCAAAGTCGAGAGTTTGTACTAAGAGGTGAATACTTTTCTCTCTTCGTCGGTCGAATGAAGCTCTTGCCCAGATTTGGTGACACTAATTTCCATATGATAAGAAATAAAGTAAAGACGGATAATGAAAGCTTTGTCAAAACCGAGAGTCACGACATTGACTTGATTGAGTTGATGAGCGATTGTGGTCATGTTCTAAAAAAACGGTAGAAGAAGATTTGAATTATTATGAAAAAAGGATTATAGTTTGAAAATCAACATCAAACGTTGAGTGCATGTACTAAAAGGTGTATACTTTTCCTTCCTCGTCGGCCGAATTAAGCTCTTGCCGAGCTTGGACAACACTAATTTCCATCTAACAAGGAATAAAATAAAGATGGATAAAGAAAGCTTTGTCGAAATTGAGAGTTGCACCATTGACTCGATTGAGCCGGTGAGGGATCGTGGTCCTATTCTTCAAGAGACAATAGGAGAAGATTTGAATTATTATAAACAAAAAGGATTAAAGTTTGAAAATCAACATCAATTGTGGAGGGTATGTACTAATGGTGTATACTTTTCTCTCTTCGTCAGCCAAATTACACTCTTGCCCAGCCTAGTCAGCATTAATTTCCATCTGACAAGGGATACAGTGAAGATGGATAAAGAAAGCCTTGTGGAAACCAAGAGTCACTACATTGACTCGATTGAGTTAGTTAGTGACCATGAGTTGGGTCGTTGCTATATGGAACTGGTCGTGTTCTCCAAAAAACACAAGGAAAAGATTTGAATTATGATCAGAAAAAAAAAAAAGATTTAAGTTTGGACATTGACACCAAACATTGAGAGTATGTCCTAAAAGGTGTATGTCTTTCACTCTCTCCCTTTGTTGTTGGCTGAGCTAAGCTCTTGCCCAGCTTGTGGAGCACAAATTTCCATCTTGGCAAGAAATAAAGTGAAGATGGATAAAAAAAACTTTGTCGAATCAAGAGTCACAACATTGACTCGATCGAGCTAGTGACTGAGCGTGAGTTGGGTCGTAGCCGCTGGTTGCTGAGGCCCTTCTGTCACTCCTCGGCGTTCTTCCGCACGTCCCGTAGTGTTTACGCTGTTCGCGAAAGCCGGCCCCATCGCGTCCACCACATTGTGCAGATCCAAAGGCCAACAATGCCACTAACCTTTTCGTTCACTCTCAGTGATATAACTCCACGTGCACGCAATTATTCTTATCTCGAGTATTCGATTACAATGTATGATTTGATTTCTCGTGCACACGCCCCATTTTGAATTCTGGCGGGTTTGGAAGAAAAACGAGGTACACGAGCTCACCACAGGCAACTTAACAACTGCAAGTTGAGATGGTGTCGTCTTATTTGTCGGCTTAGTTCGTGTAAGATTTTCGGCGCAGCCGCTAGTTTATCGCAGAGAAAACAAGATATATGTTGTGGTGATCCTTCCATGACCCATGTGCATTAAACAAAACTTTGACTCGTGGTCCAAAAGATGTAGACAAACAAATGTCTATTGAGCTTCTAAGGATTAGGGAATGCAGAGTCTTCTCCTCCGCCTGCAACGCAAGGCGGAGGGATAAAGGGAAAAGCTGGCGGCGATGCTTTCAAGCACCGGATGACTATGAACGCAGCCGGGGCCAAACATTTTTGGCCTTTTCTCCTGAGACGAAAGTGGAATTACTTGGGTCCTATGGATCTAAGTAACTTACTTATACCATTTCACACTTTGTTAGAATTGGATATACTTAGTTGATCAAAATGTTCTTTTAAAATACATTTCTTTTTCTCTAGTGTTGTAAAAGTAATGCGAAAATTGACAAGATCTTGCAATTAAGCTAATGCAAAATTACTAGTTATGTAAACTAGGAAAAATGAATGACACCAGAGATCATGGTTCAATTCGATAGTCGATGCCTACTCCACGGAGAGAGCCAGTAGTAAAAACCCACTAATAATAAAAAAAATCTGGATTACAATCGCTCATATATATTCAAGTGTTTCTTATATTTAGATTAAGTCCAAACCAACCGTTTTTATAAATAAATAACTCCATTGAATGTAAAGTTCATAGTATAAATTATTTACATGTGTCTTGTTCCTACGCCTGGCCGAAGAACAAACTCTTTCGCGCGTCCTGGAAAGAGTCGTCGGTTCGGCTCGTTGTTGATCCTTTTTGGAGTCCGCTGTACGGATTGAACAATAGCTGCCTTTTTCTGTCTTTCTTGTGCGACTTTTATATTGAACAAGGAAGAGACGTCTACTTCTTGGTCAAATACTCGAACTTGGATAAAAGAAGTAACCAACGAAAATCTTGTGCTGAACCTTGCATATATATATATCCACTATAATCCAAGATTCTTATTCATAAAAGGCAACATCAGATTTTGAACAAATTAAAATCTTCCAACATATATGGGTGTTGTATACAACACAAACTCGAGATAACAATAATATATCATACATATGTGAGCCATAATATCACAAGATATAGTCCTAAAAATTCTCGTTAAGAAAGATTCAAAATGTCATAGAAAGCCAGCATATTAATCATGTATTAGATATTTTCATTCATTATAAGTGCCATTAAATACATTGTGTTATAAATCTCGGAAATAAAATACTCTAATTTTTTGTTAGTTAGATTAGTCACAATACTCTATCAGAATCAGAAAGTTTTCTCTTTTCTATTGTGCAGGTAAGCACAATTTTTCATGCAAGATGTTCTTTTGAAAGAGACAATGTATGTTGACTATATTTAGATTATTACATATATACTAGTTAAATTAAATAAATTATTAAGAGAACCAAGCAATAATCATTTTCAATTTTATTTGAAAAAGCAATCACTTCCAATTTTTGGTAAAATAGGTGCAACGACATTCACAAACATATTGTACCTTTGAAGAATTTTTGTTAGATGGACGGATGCAGCATTAAGTTTTTCGTTCTGGTTTTTAAATTGACAAAAAAAAAAAGGATAAGATTTCATTCTTTACTATTGATCAAGGAGAGTACTAATGAGATGAACGATCGAGAAAGGAACTAAAACTCATACTCTGACAACCTTGCAGTTATCTTGCGGATCAATCAAATAAACTACATAATACTTACATCGAGTCAAATCCAAAGCTAACAAGTACGCACAAAATTGCAGGAAATTGACATGCGTGCAAGACAAGAAAGAGTGTGCGAGTGTGAAGGCCAAGAAAATGGAAGAAGAATGTAAATTGAAAATTCAAAATAGAAGCGAAAATTCGAATTTGACTATGCCCCTAACAACCCTTATTGCACGAAGATCAGTTGACATGCTTGATGAATTACAAATTTGAATTAATGGGATAGGAGCGCTAACTTCCTCCTTCGCCAAACCTCATCCACCGATAACTTCCTTGCTTCTGTCGGACCGCCACATTGCTACGGTCTCTGACTCATCATCGCATGCTGATATGATGTCCGTCAGCCTTGAACGGTGGTCTAGTCTCACATCTGTTGAACCGATGCCATGCCCTCGGATAGTTCCAATTATCGAGATGGGGACATCGCCATCTAGTTTGAGGTTTTGGGGATTATAGGATTGGCGATCCGTCACAATCAACCGATAAATATCAGTGTATTCTAGAAGTAACACCCGCAAAGACGATAATCCCGTAATGTTGTACTCCCCTCTCAAATTTCTGCAGCCCGAGAAATCTATCTCTTCTAAACTCTCTAGATTCTTAATGCCTCCAGGAAATTCTCTTATATGAGTGCCAGCCATCTTTAGTTCTTTCAAGTTTTGCAAATCCTTGACAGAGGAAGGTATTTCGTCGACTATTGTGCTTGAAAGATCCATGACTTGCAGCTTTTTAAGGTCTCCATTGGAATCCGGCAATTTCCACAAGCTCCTGCAGTTTCTCAGAGATAGCGTCTGGAGATTCTCCAGCAATCCGATAGAGCAAGGGAGATCACTCAGTTCAGTCTCGTCCAATGCTAGGTACGAAAGAGATTTCAAGTTACCAATTGAACTGGGTAGAGATAAGAATTTACAGTTGCAAGCACTCAGAATTTTAAGCTTCCCATAGGAACCCTCGGGGATATCAATGGCTTTAATGGAAGTTCCATCGATGTAAAGCTCTTTCAAAGCTTCCAAGGAACCTATATCTTCTGGCAGCTCTTGCACGAAGCTGCAGAACTTGATATTCAAAGAAACTAAATTCCTTAGCTTGCTGATGGACCTCACAACACACGTAGGTAATGTTGAACAACGTTCCAGGTTTAGTCTCTCTAAGTATACAGGAGCATGGGAAAATGGAGATTTAGTTAGGCAACGACAATCTCTTAGGATCAAAACTTTCAAGTTTTTGGCCCTCTGCAAAACAGAAGAATAATATAAAAGTCTTGTTTCTGGAAGCTATTGTCAAACTGGATGCAAAAGAAAATGCGCAGGTATGTCATCATACCTTCATCATTTGTTTCCAGCACTGCCAATTGGTGGAGGTACTCCCAGACAAATCAAGAACGATCAATTTTGACATATCTAAAGCAAGTAGACTGGAGATATCGTTGCACCCTTGCCATTCAAGCCACTTTAACCTTCGAAGGAAAAAATCCTCTCTGGAGCTCTTTGCACTCTGCTTATATGCTTTCACAATAGCATGGTTCATTTTAAGATACCTAAGCTTCGAGAACTCACAAAAAAATCTACGTTTAGGAAATAAATGGGGTTTGTCGAATGTGGCACTAAGGGCTTCAACTGCAGCGTCCTGCCAATCCTGGAAAAATGGTAAAATGAGAAAGTGAAATAGAAGTGCATTCACAATCATCTCTGAAAATAGAATGAGTATTCAAAAGAAGTACTTTAATTCAGACTAAAAAAGAGACCTTCTTGTCTTCAAAATTTACCTTCCTTTCGTTCAATACTGGTTCGATATCCTCCTGATTCCATAGCCTGCTCCGCTTGAAAGGTTCACTTGGATTTTCCTCCTTGACAATATCCCTCCCAAGGACTTTTAGTTGATCATTCATCCACAGTTCATTGTTTTCTCTGGTTTTGACCAAAGACAAGTCATGAAGCTGGTTGATTCCTCTATAAGGATCATATTCACAAGCTTCCCACATGTAAGAGGGTATTGTTTTGTCCTTTCCCACAAAAAAACACGCTACATCGAGAAATATCTTTTGGGCATTTTTTTCTAAATCTTCATATCTTCTCTTTAGAATTCGTTTTACTCCCTCAGTGTAAGGCTCTCGTTTCAATCTACCCATTGCCTCCTTCCAAAATTCTATGGGCTTTCCACGTAAAAATGAACCAACCACCTCAATAACCAGAGGAATTCCTCCAGCAGCCGAAATAATTTCACATGCCAAAGAGGAGAATTCCTCTTTAAGAGGTTTTTCTCTAAGAACACTACAAAATAGCTGAAAAGCATGGTCATTATTCATTTCTTTTAGCTCGTACTTTTCAACGAGGAATGACTATTTTCCTTCTTTAATTTCATACACGATGACCACTGTTGGAAAAGTCGAAAGAAGCATAGAAATCTTGATTAAGTTTTACCTGTGCTGGAATTTCTCCAATTCCCATCCTCGTTTTCTTGAAACACTATGGAGAGCCTTCTTCCAGTTGTTTATAGTCGTTGACGTCACCCCCTTGGCCTCATGGTCGCGGAAGGACTGCTGATAACTCTCCTTTTGTTCGCCGACCACTGAAGGGGAGACGTCGTAGAAAATGGGCATGATTGTCCTGTCACACTCCACCATTTTCTCCACCTCCTTCAGACAACTCTTACTGGAAGCGAAATCTTTGGAGAAGATGGGAATGCATATCTCCGTGTGTTCGATCGCTTTTAAGATCTTAGGCATGATATGTTCTCCGATCTCGATCCCACGATGATCAATAAATGCAATGATCCCTGAATCATCGAGGCCTTCGTAGAGAAATTCAACGAAGCCCCCCCGAACATCTCCTCCTCTGAAACTGAGAAAGTCTTCGTAGCCGCAAACATCGGGCCATTTAGTTGATGGAAGCCCCAAGTGGCTATTGCAGATATCCATGAGTGAGAAGCTCAGGAAAAGGCGTAAAGACCAGGTATTTCCTCGGGCGGGGGGACAACTGGGAGATCGCTCGTGGAAGAGAAGAAGCTAACAGGCCTGCGCCGGTCTAAGAAGCTTACATGCCAAAGCTTTGGAATCTTTCAAAGACAAAGTTAGCTATATCATTGTCAAATTCATGATAATTAACTAATTTTCTCGATCTTCTTGTAAAATAAGGAAAAGTTGCATTATAATTAAAATTAAAATTAAAATAAAGAAAAGGAAATAAAAGAAAAGAAAAAGAGAAAAGAAAAATAATTAAAAACTCAATTTAAAAAAAAAAGAAAAACGAAAATAAGAAAAGAAAAATAAAAATGAAAGAAAAAGTTGTTTGGTGAAAGAAGATATAAAAATATATTCCCTACTTGAAAAGTGGAAAACATGTTTTTCTATTAATGGAAAATAGTTTTCTTAATCAATTCATTTTCTATTAACTGAATGCTAGAAAATTCAGAAAATATTTTTCTTAAAGTTATTTTTTTGCGAAAAAAACGAAGTAATAACAAGTGATTTACCTCAAAGTCTCGTGTGCTAGAATTTCCTAACCTTTGTGACTTTCTATGGGATACCGTCAACAACTTGAATTTATTATAAATTATTTATCCTTACGTCCATCATCGACCATTGCTCCGAAGTTCGTAAATATATGGTATACAGTAATTTTACCCGGGCAACAGCAAGACTGAGAATCTGGTAATGAGTTATTTCTCTGGAATTTTCGTAAATAATTACTTTTTTTTTGGTGGAATTTGTCTTCTTAAGCTCGGATGGAACGACCGTTAAGGCAAAAACCCGAACGGTTCACTTGGCCATTCTCTGAAAAGCCCAGGTAGTATGGCTGATTCCCGAAGCAGAAAACGGAGAGGAGTCGCGCCCAGTTTTGGACGACAACCATCGCCACCACATCGAGTAATTAAATCAGTTTTTGGCCGAGAAGGCGAGTCAAGAAAACAGGAGAAGCTAAAATCAGGGGCAGAATCGAGTGTTGCTGAATTATCTGACCTCGTCGAAGAGAAACCAGCGAGGCTGAATCAAGATGATGTGATCCTGAGTTACTCTGGACCCCATGATCCCTTTGAATTCGTTGGTCCCCTCTGTGGCTGCTTGGAAGCTGACGGAATTCGCGTTTTCACAGTTGACGACGTCCCATCTATTCTACTTGAAGAGCTTCGGCTATCGGTCTCCGGCTCCAACATCTACATACCTATCTTTTCGACAGCCTATGCTCGTAGCGATTTTTGCCTTGAGACGCTCGCACTCATGGTAGAACACTCGTCTAGATCAAGAGGGAAGAAAGTGATCCTGCCCGTTTTCTACGATGTGGAACGGTCTGACGTGCAGCTGGACCAAAAATCACACTACAGAGACTTCCTGGACGCGCACAAGCAGAGATTCGGCGATGAGAAAGTCAAGCTGTGGGAGAAGGCTCTTGTGGGGGCTGGTAAAGTCGAAGGTATGTTGCATTACATCTGTCTTCTTTTCTTGTAGGTTTCTTCTGATTTATTTGCTCAATCGACGGAGGTAATGTCGAGAATGTCAGGAAAGGAAGCCCAACGACATTTCCCCAGCAAAAAAAGCAAATATTGGTTGACTCTGGTGTACTCTAAATTGTTTTGCTCACTTGCTTGGGTTTATGATTGTTACCGAGCCTGTTTCAAAGCTTTATGGGGGACTAAACTAGAGAAAAAAAGAGGAAATTATTGATGGGAATTAACTGGGTTAACATTTTCAATTCCCTCTTCTTCCTTTTTCAGGCCAAATCTTTCTCTCGAATTGACCCTGTTTACACTACATATCTGAGTTTGGCTCAGTGAACTATCTTTAAAACTTCATTCTGTTCAGCCACATAATCGTGTAATTCTGTAATTTAACCCATGGTTGAGTGATATCTTCACTCGATGGCAAACTGTGAGAATATAATCCATTGTTTGGACCAAATACTTGCTGCAATGGCATTATGCAACGTTCACACAATTACTAAACATCAGTGTGTATGTTTATATCTTTGCATCAGGTAAATTATGTTCTGCATAAAGTTTCAGTGATCTTTTAGCACATGGATTGCCGTTTCATTATGTAGTGCGTTGGGTTAACATTTTTATGAGCCATTTGAAGTTTCAGTGATCTTCTAATGGTTTGGAACTGAGATTTTTTCTGCCTTGGCAGTGAAAAGGAACTTATCACAGCCATCGTTGGAGAAATTTTGTTTAAGCTGACGATAGCACACAATCATGTGTCTGAGGATCTATCCACTGGTGATAATCCCACGTTATCTGACAGGACCTCGGTATGTTTCTTTGCTCCCATTCTCCTCTCTTCTCGAGTACTCTCTCCTAAAGACTGCAACTGTTGATGAAGTTAGTTTTAGCTTGAGTGTGTTTTACATCAAATAGATAAAAAGTCTAATTACCACGAAATATTTTTACGTCATTTTTACAGTCGTTGTAAAGTTAGAATATGATATAAAAAGGAAGGCAAACACATGAACTGAACCTCCAAGATAATGCAAGTCATCGTCTGAACTCTGAAGTAGCTTGCATATACTTCAATTTTTTCAGTAGCTAATTACCCTTGATTTTAGCCATTATGGATCTTGAACATCTAAATGAGATCTCATGGTAAACTCCTGCTTAATTTATCACTGTGGCAACTCGGAGATGCTCTCTGATAAGGCTGCCATCACCTTTCTGTGCTTCCTTTTGCAAAGGACAAGAAATGGGTGTGTGTTAAGCCAGATTAGGCTTTTTTATGTTTAGTAAGCCAGTTTGCTTACTAGATTTTTCCATGATAGAGACAGCACGTATCTTTAGCTTAAATGAGATGCATGTAGTGAATGATTGTGTGGAGGAACTTCAGAGGAGTTTATCTTCAACAACCTGTCTTCTGTGTCAGCTAAATATTAGTTACAACATCTCAACTAGCAAGGCATATAATTGATTGGCAGGCACAATCAAAGCACATGTCTCAGAGAAAGGCATTTTCATCTGGAACTTACAGTGCCACATCTGTATATTTCTTCACTTCTCTTCTTATCTAACATTCTCCTAAACTTAAGTACCTTTATAGGAGCTTGAAGACAGTCAAGAATCGAAAATAATGGAATTATTGGAACTGGAAGTAAGCGACGTACGAATTGTTGGAATCCATGGGAGAGATGGCATTGGAAAGACTGCTCTTGCCAAGATCATATATGATAAAATATCCCTTCGCTTTGACGCTTGCAGTTTTCTTGCTGAGATTGAAGAAACAACGCAGCAACCTGGAGGTGTTCACTATCTTCAAACCAAGTTGATCTATAATATTTTAAAAAGAGAGCATGATGTTGCTTCTGCTTTCGAAGGAGTAAGATTTTTGAAAGAGATATTTAGGAGTATGAAAGTTCTTATTGTTCTTGATGATGTGGAGAAGGCATCCCTCCTCAAGGAGTTTGTAGGAGCTAAGCTTGATTGGTTTGGTTGTGGAAGTAGAGTAATTGTCACCTCAAAAGAAAGCAGAGTTCTTCAAGGGTTTGTTGCTCGAGGGTTGGCTCATACTTACAATGTTAAACCGATGGATGATAATCGAGCTTTCAACTTTTTCTGGCAGTATGCTGCAACCGGAAAGAGCGATGAACTACGATCTTATGTTAAAATTGCAATCGAAATAGTGAAGGCTGCGAAGGGACTTCCACTACTTGTCAAAGTTTTTGGTTCTTTTTTGCAATATAAAGGACTGGAAGAATGGATTAAATTCAAAGATCTCATGCAACAATTTCAGGAAGATTACCAGAAGATTCTGAGTATAATTTATGATACTTTAGATGAAGATCTAAAGCTGATGTATCTTAATCTTGCAAGTTTTCCCCCGGATGCAGATTGTCAGATTGCCTCACTCGTGTGGTGTCAGCTTCCTCGTCCTCCTCATCCTGCTCATCCTCATCTTCCTCATCTGATCATTCGGCCTCATCATTATAATCATTGTGTCAGTGTCCTTTGTCAAATGTCCCTAATAGAAATGGACGAAATTAAGTTAGGTATGCACAGCATGCTAAGGTGCCTTGCCAGGGAGATTGTCCACGAACGTTTCCACGATCCAGGAACAGGTGCTGGATTGTACGGTCCTGCCATAGCCCAGGACAGGAAGAAGGGGAAAAGGGTACGTTGTGGGGAAAAAAAGTAGAATTTGAGCTTCTATATGTTTTTCGATTTTCTTTACCTCATGGGAGTTTAGGCATCCATAGTAACTATTTCATTGTCTGATGACTTTCTCGTTTCTTTTGTTGACTTTTTTGGTCCTTCATACAGAAAAGAGACCACCTGGAAACTAAAGAGGCAGGCTGTGAGATCCTGCCGAGCACGACTTTTCTCAGCTTGGGTCGCGCCAATATTGGTAGACAATTTGAGGGTGCCTTGTTGAACGTCTGGTGGCTTCAGTGGCAAGGGTGCCCTCAAGATGCGATCAGCACGCATTTAGAGAAAAATGAGAACCTAGTTATTCTTGACCTTTCCTGGAGTAAGGTTACAGAGTCCTTGGGAGGTTGGAATAGAATAAAGGTGGGTTTATAGCTCATTTGTTGTTGTCTTCGTGTTGGCCCTTAAGTACATTGAGAGTTCTACGTCATATGAACTTTTTTCCCCTGTTTTGCAGATGGAGCGTTTGAAAGTCTTGAATCTTACAGGTTGTACGGACCTATTAGTCACCCCCAGCTTCTCTTGTTGCCCAAATTTGGAGATACTGATCCTTGAGCGATGTTCTCGATTGGTTCATTTAGATCCTTCAATTAATGACTTGAAGCCCTTGGTTACCTTGATTTTGAAGTTTTGCTCCGAACTTAGCATGTTGCCAGCGGAAATGGGTGGGATGAATGCTTTGGAAGAGCTCCTGATTGATGGCACTTCCATACGAGAACTTCCTGCATCGATAGGCAAACTGGTTAATCTGCGAATTCTTAGTGCCACTAATTGCTTGTCATTGGTTCGTTTTCCTGGATCAGTTTGTGAACTTAAAGCTCTTTCAGAGCTAGCTTTGGATAACGCGAAAATTCTTGAACTCCCTGAGTCAATAGGAGACTTGGGACATCTTAGACGCTTGTCTTTGAAGGACTGTCGTGGGCTTGGAAAGCTTCCAGAATCCATTGGCAAATTGGGGTTCTCATTAGAAGAGTTGGATATTTCAGGTACGGGGATTTCGAATTTCCCCGATTCAACTAAAAACCTGTGGAAATTGAAAGTGCTGAAAATGGATTCTTGTTTCGTAAGAGAATTTCCTCATTATTTTGGATTTTTGAATTCCCTGGAAGAAGTACATGCCTCCTGGTGCAGGAGTTTGGAGGGAGTCCTTCCAATTGACATTGTAACACCATATTTTCTCAGAGAACTGAGGCTTCGAGGTACTCGTATATCGAGCCTTCCATCAGAAATACAGTTCTTGCGAAGCCTTCAGACTCTGGATTTGCTATGTTGGAAGATACAATTTTGTAATCTTTATTAATAGGAAATCAAATACACTTTAGGATAGGAAAAGATAGGCAAATATAGAATTTCCTTTATTATTTCTTTACATTGTAATTAAATACAGAGTTACATGTACAGAATTAAATCAATGAAAGAGAAGGCAATTGCTTCTTCACACTTGCTCTGTCTTCCGACCATCTTCATCCTCCTTTTCTGACATGGTATCAGAGCCATTCCGGTTCTGAACTGTTTTTTGTTTCTGCTTCCGATTGCCTCATACATCAACCTTGAATTTCATAACAGCGTTGCCAAAGGAATCAAAATCCTTGATTGCCTAAAGGAACTGTATCTGCAAAGAGGAGATAACAGAGGAATCAGTTTATTTTCAACATGTCAACACCACCAGAACTTACCTCTACTCCCGTCGATGAATTTGCATCAGACGCTTCAACACGAGATCCAGCCGCTATAGTCCCTGCATCAGAACAGCAACAACAAATCCAAGGCCAACCTTCGCACGTGCCATGGCAACAACAGGCTCAGGCAATTACAGGGCAACCATTCGCGGGTCACCCTTACCAATGGATGCCATATCCATGGTATCCTGGGCCTATCCCCAATGCATCACTGCCTGGCTACCACAGCAGCGCACGGACTGAAACAGGTCCACCAACCAATGACGGGGCAAACCCTAGCATCAGCCCGGACCAGACGGGCGGATCAACTGCACCAGGTCAGGGATTCCAAAATGCGGATTACGGATTCGGCCTCGGGGGTTCGGGTCAGGGACCAAATCCCTACCCGACTCCTGCACCGGGTTTCTTCCCGTACCAGTTTCTTACTACCAGTGGCCGACCGGAACCCGGCGACCCATTGTATACAACAAACAGCGACGGCCCAGAATTGAAGATCATAAGTCAACAATTAACAGGAGCAGACAATTATTCAAGTTGGTCGCGCGAATTCCGGCGGGCAATTATAACAAAAGACAAAGAAGTTTTCATCGAAGGATCGTTCCCGATTCCGTCCGACGAGAGAATGGCACGAATCTGGAGGAGATGCAGCCAACTGGTGAGAACCTGGATTGGGAACTGCATCGCGCCCGAGGTCGCGGCCGGGCTTCCCCCGACGGAGGATCCGAAGAAAATGTGGGAAAACATAAGGGAGATGTATGGAAAACTCGATCAAGTGAGAATTTTTTACCTAACACAACAAATTTCAGATCTGAAACAGGGGAACATGAGCATCGCAACGGTATACAACAAACTTTCGAGTCTGTGGAATGAGTTGGAGGCAGCCGAGGAAAGATTTGACTGGCCTGATCATATCCAACAACAATACAAGCAGATGCGAGAAAGGGAGAAAGCGACGAGATTCCTCCTCATCCTCAACGAGGGATACCAGCCATTCCGATCCCACATACTTACCATGGAGCCTCTGCCGCGGCTCGGCCGGATCTATCAACTCCCGATACAGGAGGAGAGCCAACAGAGATCGACGGACCACGGCAAAGGAGGAGACGGAATTGCTCTGGCCGCGAAGAGCCAGAGCCATTTCCGCTCGTCACAGAGAGGCTCGGGAAGGAGAGAGGCGGATCTAGGGTTAATCTTCGAAAGCGATAACCCTAGATCCCTTTTAAAGCAAAGCGCGGACGGTGGAGATCATTTCCACTATCAATCGGACGGCTCGCGATCGTTCCAGGGGGCGATAGGATCGGACGGCTCGCGTGGCATCATCTCCGCTCCATCCGACGGCTCACGTTCGGTTTATTTAAGCGCATCCGACGGCTCCCGCAGCGGCACCCTGATCAGATCGGACGGCTCGCGATCGCCTGGCGCCAATGGGCTGGATGGCTCGCGCGGCCCATTTCTTGGAAGATCCGACGGCACATATGGGCCCATTTCGGCCCAAGCCTTCCAACCTAACACTAGGCCCAATTCAAATGCAAAAAATGGGCCAAGAGGAAGAGGTAAGATGTACTGTGATTATTGTAAGCGCCCACACCATACAATTGAGAATTGCTGGAAATTGCATGGAAAGCTAGGAGAAAAAGAAAAAGGGAGGTTTTCCTCGCTTTTCCAGTGTCGTCGTCAGCAAATGGGAAAATCAATTACCCATGAACAATATCATGAACTGATGGACACTTTGAAGAAATTGGATCCCTCGGATAAAGGGGGCAGCTTCACAGGTACATCTTATTGTTTAATGAACTCAATTTCCAAAGATGCATGGATTATAGATTCAGGTGCTAGTGATCACATAGTCTGTGATAGGAATTTACTTTAAGACATTACAGAATTATCTTTTCCTATATCAGTGCAACTTCCAAATGGAAATACCACCAAAGTTACAATGACTGGGACTGTAAAGCTTAGTTCTCTTGTTACTATTAAAAACGTGCTTTACGTACCCGATTTCCATTTCAATCTAATCTCGCTTGCCCGAGCCTGTGATGAAAATTCATGCCACATTCTTTTCCACTCGATAAATGTTTCTTTCGGGCCCGTTCGACCGGAACACCGATGGGCTTGGGTAGAGTCAGCCATGGATTATATTTTTGGTTGGATTTTCCACACCCTTTTAAGTTATCTTCTGTTGCATTCAATAAATCTCTGTGTAATGCTACTGCCAATGGCATTAATTCTCTTAATCATAAACGTTTGGGCCATAGTGCGTTATTTCCTTATCCTAAATGTCAAATTTGTCCCATGGCTAAGCAAACACGTGCTCCTTTCCGAACAACACTTCTCGAACAGAAGAAATTTTTCTCTTATTCATGCTGATGTTTGGGGGCCTTATCATACTTTAAATCATGATGGCTCTAGGTTCTTTCTCACAATTGTGGATGACTACTCTCGTGCCACATGGATTTTTCTCATGCAATCCAAAAGCCAGGTCTTTTCTCATTTAAAGACATTTCTTTCCTTATCCAAAACTCAATTTCAGAAATCAATCCGTAGGATACGTACTGATAATGGAAAAGAATTTTTTAATGCTGAATGTACTTCCTTGTTCACTATCAATGGGATATTGCATGAAAGCTCTTGTGTTTACACACCCTAGCAGAATGGCATTGTAGAGAGAAAACATCGTCACCTGTTAGAAGTGGCACGTGCGCTTAAATTCCAAGCCTCTATTCCCGAAAAATTTTGGGGAGATTGTGTGATTACTGCAGCATACCTGATCAATCGCATGCCATCACGCATTTTAAAGGGAAAGACACCTTTTGAGTTATTATATGGGAGGAAGCCAAATTTATCTCATCTCAGAGTCTTTGGATGTCTGTGCTATGTCACTACAGTGGGCCATAGAGATAAGATGGCGCCACGAGCTACCCAATGCATTTTCATGGGCTATCCAACTTTGCAAAAGGGATATAGGCTTTATGCACCTTCTACAGGCAATTTCTTTATCAGCAGGGATGTTGTATTTCATGAAGATGTTTTTCCTTTTTCATTAACATCTTTACTCGAAGAAGAGAAGACAACTCGCCAATTCTTACTGGAAGAAGATATATCACCTGGAGGAACATTTATTATTCCTACTCCTCCACGAGAAGTTGATATCTTGTCTACAACACCTCTTGCGAATCCTGCTGAAAATTCCATTGAGCAGTCATATATAGAAGAATCGCTGCATGCAGAACCAACACAGTTGGAGGATACTTCAGAAACACCAACTACTGAAGACTTGTCAACCACACCACAGTGTCGCAGGCGTTCTCATCGAATCATTCGACCACCAACTTGGACGAAAGATTATATATGCGGTTCCTCAAAATCATCAGGTACTCGATACCCCATCTCTTCTTATGTCTCCTTCGATAGATTGTCGCCAGAACATCTATGTTGCATAAGTCGTATTTCAAAGATCAAGAACCTTCTAGTTATAATGAAGCCAAAGATGATCCTCGTTGGTAAAAGGCCATGGAATCTGAATTACATGCATTGCTAGAAAATCACACTTGGGATGTTGTCTCAATGCCTGCTTATGGGAAACCTATTGGATGTAAATGGGTATATAAAATAAAACACAGAGCGGATGGTTCTCAGAAAGATACAAAGCCCGGTTGGTGGCAAAAGGCTTCACCCAGCGAGAAGGTTTCGACTATCATGAAACCTTTTCTCCTGTAGCAAAGGATGTCACGGTTCGTACTTTTCTGTCTATTGCTACTTTTCGTGACTGGCCATTACACCAAATGGATGTCCATAATGCTTTCTTACATGGTGATCTGGATGAAGAAATATATATGGAGCTTCCACCAGGATTACGGAGATAGGGGGAGTCGAAGGTATGTCGTCTCCGTAAATCTCTTTATGGCTTGAAACAAGCCTCCCGACAATGGTACGCTAAATTCACCAAAGGCACTCTTGGCTGTTGGGTTCAAGCAATCCAAGTATGACTATGCCTTATTCATCTGGACAAAAGGTATGTCATCTATTTATTTGATGATCTATGTTGATGATATCATTATCATGGGGAATGATGATTCTGCTGTTAAAAGACTTAAAGGGTATCCGCATTCGACTTTTCATATCAAAGACTTAGGGTCACCTAAGTACTTTCTCGGAATTGAAATAGCTCGCTCAGATCAGGGCATCTCATTAAGTCAACGGAAATTTGTGATGGAAATAATATCAGAAGCAGGACTATCAGGTTGTAGACCATCAGTCATTCCCATTGAGCAAAATGCTAAACTGACTTCCGTCAGCTATGACACTGGCATATCCTCTTCTTCTGATGATCTTCTGTTGCAAGATCCCTCAGGATATCAAAGGCTAGTAGGAAAATTGATATACCTCACCATGACTAGGCCAGATATTTGTTATGCAGTACAGACCCTTAGTCAGTTTATGCACAGTCCGAAGCAGTCTCACATGAATGCAGCCCTGAAGATTGTGAGATACTTAAAGACTTGTCCAGGTTTGGGAATACTTCTTTCCCGAAAATGCAACATGGAAATGACAGCCTATTGTGATGCAGATTATGCCACATGCCCTATGAGTAGGAGATCTATTACTGGTTTCTGCATTAAATTTGGGGAATCATTACTCTCGTGGAAGACAAAGAAACAGTCTTCATCAGTATCATTATCATCGGCTGAAGCTGAATACCGATCTATGGCCAAGATTGCATGTGAAATAGTTTGGTTGAGGGGTTTACTTCTGGATCTTGGAGCTCCTGTTAAAGGGCCAACCTTACTCTTCTGTGATAATGATTCGGCACTCAAACTTGCAGCAAATCCTGTATTACATGAGAGGACGAAGCATATAGAAGTTGATTGTCATTTTACTCGGGAAAAGATTCAAGAAGGAATTGTCGAGACAAGAGGAATAAGGACTTTGGAACAGCCTGCTGATATATTTACTAAACCTCTTTGTCAAAGACAATATACATATCTTCTACACAAGCTTGGTGTCTTGGACATATACAGACCACCAGCTTGAGGGGGAGTGTTGGAAGATACGATTTTGTAATCTTTATTAATAGGAAATCAAATACACTTTAGGATAGGAAAAGATAGGCAAATATAGAATTTCCTTTATTATTTCTTTACATTGTAATTAAATACAGAGTTACATGTACAGAATTAAATCAATGAAAGAGAAGGCAATTGCTTCTTCACACTTGCTCTGTCTTCCGACCATCTTCATCCTCCTTTTCTGACATGCTACACTGCGACTTTCTCAAAGAGTTGCCTACCCTTCCCCCTAACCTAAGTAGCCTCGATGTCAATCCCGACTTGAAGCAAAAAATGTTAGAATCTTCAAATTTCAGCCGTTGGTGGCATTTATTGCAATAAGTAAGACAGTGTTAGTTTGGATCAGATTGTTTGAGTGTTGTCATTTGACGTGGTTCGTAGGGTTGATTACATTATGCTCCTGGCAATTATAGAGTTGTGTCAACCTACTCTTCTCAATTGAATATGTTTCCTCTTGCTTATATTTCTAGTATTCATTTCAATGTGGTGTATATGCATCGACTTAGCATAGTCATGAATTTCTATGATTGTCGGTAATATTTTCATAGCAACTACGATAATCTAACTATACACATGCATTGAATAAGAGAAAACACTCATGTCATTGCAAATTAACCATAGAGGAATGCTATAAGCCACATTGTATATGTTAATTGTAAATTACTTTCCCAAACTATGATCGCGTTGTACTGAATTTCGAGAAGTTACATATTATCCTCTTGAGCTTTGATTTTTGCTTTTGTCACTATTTTTCCCGCTCTGCACGGCAAATTAAACGTTCCCTGAATAGGGACTTGCTCATTTTTCTTGACTAGGATAATCTCTACCACATGGTGAATGAAGTTAAGAAAATAGAAATGATGTATGACTAATGAAGTTAACAATAATACGGTTAAGTTTGTCAAGAAAAATAATTTAATCCATACTCAATTAACACACTTAACGGAGATGTAGATTAAAAAAATTAGCCATTGCAGCAAAAATTAAAATTCTAGAGTTAACTTGTAATTTTTCAGAGTCGAGATTTATTGCGCAATGGTATCAGAGTTCCGGTACAATTTCAAATTTGGTAGCTATTGTGAAATAATGCCTAATTATCCCTGATATTATGGTTGTTTGGGCTACTAGAAACGGTTCACCTGGACAAATGTCAGATTGTACATAATACTCCTCGGATCATCATCACGATGAAAAGTACAAAATCCAAATGGGTTGGATCTATAAACCTCCTAAACAATAAAGTCAGTGGTAGTTATCTGTCACAATACTTACCATTAAAGCACTACTACATTCAACACTTCAAATTTTAGATGAGTTGACAATTACCTCCCTATTATCTATAAAATAGATGGGCTATATTTAGTTCGAACGTATTTCGACTTCAGCTTCTTATCTTTTCTTCAGCTGTCCATCAACAATTGTTGCAATCTTCCGTATGGAAAAATTATGTCGTTGAAAATTAACTGTAGAGACTTTGCTTTATGCCGTTGAAAATTAACTGTAGAGACTATGCTTTATGCCGTTGAAAATTAGCCCTATTGTACATATTAGTTGCTGAAGAAAAGCAATGAACCTTGTGAACGACCATCATTTTCATAATGAAATATTTCATTTATAAATCTTTCGTGTTTGAAGCCCGAACTGGGACTACACATCCAAGTTACACTAGCTGCATTTTCTTTTACACGCAGCTCACCTGTTGGAGTGTAGACCATCTACGCGTATGTTTTTGGTCAAAGTTCCAATTTGAACTAAGAGTGATTGAGGTTCGGTTCTCGACCTAGTGATGCCAGACTTCCTAGAGTAAATCTTGGCCTAAAAGATAAAAACCTGCCCAAACTTATAAACCACATTACATCTCAGCATGAAAGGGCTGGTCTTGCTTCCTTTAGCGGGTTAAAACACCTCACACGAATTTTGTCTACTCCTAGGACCGCATCAGGTTATAAACCATTACTAGGTAGTTTAGTGTAGGAATTAGGATACGAATTTTAGAGGAAAGAACATAGTCCAAGTCAAAATTTGTTTGGGTTTAAGGTAATTAATTTGGGGGAAAATGAATTTAAGGTAAATAAGTTGTAATTTCCATAAAAGTATATGCCGTTGGATTTAACTTGATAGACGAAATAAAGTTTTCTCACTCCGGCCACCAAGAGTAAAAAAAATCACATTTTGCATTGTGATTCTTGATTAGACTGTTTTTTTGTCCTGAATCTCTACTTACCCTCAGAAACGTACATGTAGGGCATGGTTAAAGTTATGTGTTGAATAATTGATTCATTTCCTTCAATTGGGCTGCACCAATTTTGATGTTGGAGAAAAAATCGTCTCGCATCATCCAATATATATCTTGCTAATGCTTCAATAAGTTATGAGAATCTCAATTTAATATATAAGTATCGACTGAGACTGGATAAGTGATGGTGTAAATCATTCGATGATTTCTCACTATCGAATTATTTTCCTTTTTATTTTTTGGACGTAACAAATATGTGATATCTTGGGTCATTGCATGCAGCTCACTGGTATGGTCAGAGATAGACCATCTTCATTCCGACCAAGGAACCTCATGAAGTCACGATTTTCATTAACTAGCTCATTCTTTTGAAATCTTGACAGAAATTCCTTTTTTTGTCGTTTGGCTATAGCAACGATAGCTTCGTGTGGAAGTTCGGCTTCCATACGGATAGCTAGGTAAAACAAAAGTCACACACCAATCAAAGTCATACATATCTATTTCCACAAAGCTTTAAACTAATGGCATGTAATGGATCATATTTGACTCCATCAAGACAATTGAAATCCAATAGTACATGTTTCTAGACGGTTCATTCAAGGACACACCAAAAACACCTTCCTTTGACTTTGGTTCTTGTCGCGACCTACCCCTCAGGAGAGAGAATAAGTTTAGCGAGATTATCTAAAAGACGGGCTCACGGCCCATAATTAAGATCGAGCTCTCCCAAGCCCATATCTTGCACTATATTAATGTGTTTGTAAAAATGTTCTAATGAGGAGTCACTATTAACCTATTGAAGTCGGCTAAAAACTAAGTAAAGCATACGAGTGTATCTTACTTCCTACACAATCAGAGAGTTTGAGGCCAATGACTTGATTACATTAATAAACAATTGGTATCATTTGGGTACCTAATCTTATTTCTTTCAAAAAGTTTTTCTGTTAGGTAGTCTAGATTGATTTTAGACCTATCTACTAGTATATGAGGTGACCATGCGGGTGCGTAATTATTAACATAACAATCAATAACTAAAGTGACATCGAACAAATTAAATTAGGAGAGCAAGAATCTAGCATTGTCAAATAAGGAGCATGTTGCCTCTAACTAAGCTAAATGGAAACCATGATTAACATAAGGAAAGTGTGTAATCAAGGGCATTCGTCTTTAAGGACAATTGGACACAATTTTAGATACAAAAGGATCCCCCTTTTTAAGAGAAGATAATCCAAAAGCTATTTTAAAGCTTTTTGGGGAATTCTAAATTTTTTGGAATTTTTTTGGGATTTTCTAAATTTTTTATGAATTTATGAATTTTCCAAAATTTTAATTTTTATGCAGTTATTGAATTTTAAAAATTTCTATGAATTTTATTTAATATCTTATAAAAATTTTCTTATTTTAAATTTCTTTTATGATTTTTATTAATTAATTAATGTTTTAAAAATTTTCATGATTTTCTTTTTATGAGTTTTAATATTGTTACAAAGGAATTCGGACCAGTCTCTTGGGTCCGACCCGGACCCTAACCACACTGCACAGCAATTTAAGCCCAAGTTTTCTGAAGCCAGACTAAAGCAAATCAGGCCCGAAGATCACCAGTCCAAATATA
Organism: Eucalyptus microcorys; assembly: GCA_014182515.1. Classification (NCBI taxonomy): domain Eukaryota; kingdom Viridiplantae; phylum Streptophyta; class Magnoliopsida; order Myrtales; family Myrtaceae; genus Eucalyptus; species Eucalyptus microcorys. The sequence continues at coordinate 2,009,270 of CM024563.1, forward strand.
GCTCGAAATCGACCCGAACTTAACAAGTTCTAGTCGAGCCCAGATTCCTAAAACCCATGAAAACAGAAGAGACGAAGGGCCATGAACCGGCTCATATCTGCCCTTGGCTCAATTAAAGGACCGTCCGCCGGGATGCACACACAACACGCAAAAGAACGGCGCATGACTCCACAAATGACAATGAAAGTCCACAAACATGTTAAATAACCAACAAACGCTTAGAACTAGACCAAAATCACGGAAAATCTACATATCTCGGTTCGGGCATTTTCACAAACACATGACGGGCGTCGACTGAAGGGAGACTATTGAATTAATTGGCAGTCAAACCGCGCTGAGACGCTTAGCAATCGATAAGCAGAGATCGAAATGAAGCTTAGCACGACATAGATGGGGGCTGGAACTCACACGAATCGTACCACGACGAAGCCCGGTACGACGAGCCGAAATAGGGCACAAAGCCGAGCAGGGATGAGAGAAGGAGAAGAAGAGAAGGGGGCCGGGCTGGCAAAAGGGATAGGTGGGCCGGCCCGTGGGGGAAGAAGGAGGGAAAGATGAAAAAGGAAGAGGGGGCGGGCCAGCCCGGGCCCGGCCCTCTTCCGCTTTTTTTCTTTTTTAAATAATTTTTTAAAAATTAAAGTTTTAATTGATACTATTTATGCATTGTAGTTGAATGAAAGTTATTTTTGCTAGGGGTTAAAATCAATCCATAATTTTCTATGTAATTTAAAACATAAAGGAATAGTGTCAATAATCCTCTTCATCTAATTCCAAGTCTCACACACGTCTTGAAGGTACACTATCAACCTCGTGTGTGAGGCGTGGCTAACCTGCCACATTATTTGAGAATCATGTTTGCATTACAAAAACATGCGTCTGACAAAATGTAGTTTGCGAATGGCATGTGTCATTGATTGCCTTTCAATGAAATGAAATCTACAAGGCATCACTTTATTTTCGACTAGCTCCAAGAAATCATATTTATCTCTTTAGAAGATTGAGTAAAAGGGAAATTTAGGTGTCAATTAGGTAGTTAGACTATTGACATCTAAATTTTGGTAACCTATTTAGTTATTTAGGTTGCATAAGAAAATTGAGAGTTGACCCAAGTCCTAAAAATAATAAAAATATCACTTGCATCATTCACATTTGTATTCTTTTTGCTTAAGTCATTATGTGACTTCTCTTCGATGCTACCATGGACTGATGCACGGACAAGCGCACGAAGGATCATCTCCCATAAATAGCTGGCCGTCATGACCTCTTTATCTCGGTCAAGAATTCAAAAGGAGAGAGAGGCAATCGCGATCGGCAAAGCGAGAATATTTATAGCTAGAGAGGAAACAGCGGAATTTGGTAACGCTAAAGAGATCAATTCGGTGGGAATCTGATAATGGGCTGGCAAAACGGAAGAGATTTTTGAGATGGGATGAAGACTTGGATTTCGTTGATTGATCAAGATAAGACAAAATATATATATGCAACTAGAGATTGAGCCATTGAATTTTTCCCTAAGGAAGATGATAAAAATCAGCTGATGTGATCTCTTTTCCCACAATTGACGTCCGGGCTGTTGGGAAATTTTTCCATAGAAATGCGATATCATCTCCCGGTTGTTAAAGAGGTTTATTTGAAAAAGTTGTGATCAGCATCTAATGTCCGTGGGTATCATCATTTCAAGAGCAAATCTTCATCCGCGGTTGCTCTCCTCCGCACTCCGCCGCCCACCACCACTCCGTAAGCCAAGCCACCATATCCTATTCTCCATCCGCGACGTTGCCCTGACGTGGTCATTCTCTCATCAATGCTGACGTCAGCTCCGCCGTGCCTCCGCCTTGCTCAACCGCGACTTCCAGGCGCAGCGACCGACATGATGTCGGGTCGCTGACGAGCCTCACTATCACGCACAGCAGCTTGGCCGAGAAGTCAAGCGAATCCAGCCACGGCGAGTTATCCCAGTAGGTCTTCTAGACCTCTTTGCAAGCTTTCAGGTTTCCTGGCAAAGCAGCTTGGCACCGGTGGTCATTTAGCGACATTGGTGATTGTCTGTGGCGTTTCTAGCTAACATCTGTCCTTGCCATTACGTTCAAGAGTCGCTAGTTCCCCCGGCAAGCCCCTTTTGCAAACTCCGGCATTGAACAACAGTCGTCAATCCTCGCTGCTGTAGCTTCACCGGCTACACTCTCTTGCCAAAACCCACCAGAAGGCGTCGCACCTTTCCTCGCTTCGATTGTCTTAGGTTAATCTTTGCTCAAGGTAAGCTGGGTCTGTCTAAATTCAATTTAGTATATGGTTTTTAAATGCATGTTATTAGTTAATTGAAGCTTATGATATCACGATTTGATCCAATCCTTTCCTTTTGGACCTTTAGGCACTAAGAAACTCCAATCAATGATGTGATTAATTCTAATCATAACGTGTATTTCAATATATCAATATTGCTTGTCATTGTCTCATACATATTTAGGGTTTTGTGCAAGTTCATAATTTGTTATATAGGGCAATGCATTTTAGTGTTAGAGTACATGTAGATTTAGGGTAGTTCATGGTTTTTACTTATCAAAAACAAAAGAGGAAAAAAAAATGTTACTTGTGTTTTATATCACGTAATTCACGACATCTAGAAAATCACATTTTTGGTTATTATGCGGTGAAGATTGGAGTAATTAGTCATTACATTTCATGCATTATTCATATTGCTCATCATATATATATATATATATATATGAAAAAGTCAGCACTGCATCGCTAAGTCGATATTCGTTTAGCAAAAGTCAGTAAGTCAAATATAGGGTCCTAGGATATAATTTGCTGTTTTCATTACCATAAATATAATACTAAAAATAGCATTGCATATAACTTGCATCCTAGGATTAGTCCATGATTAATTCTATCTTATGTCATAGGCATATCATATCGGTAGCTTTAGGAATTGATCCCGTATCATTGCATATGGTTAACTCATTATAGCATAGCAAGCATGACATTTAGGACTTTATGTTACTTCATCAATGCATGTTAGATTAGTGCATATAATCATAGCATTATCTGAGTCGGGTCCATATTGCATTTAGGGAGTCCATCTCAGAAACAAGAAAACACAAAAAAGAATGAATTGACATTACATTAGTTATCTCAAAATAGCTTAGGTCATGCATTAGTCAAATTCATAAGCATTTTCATTAATAAAAGCATTTGTTATCGCATGTTTGTTTTCTAAGTCTAAACTTGCAGAATGCCTGTCTCAATGAGTGTTGAATTCACATCCATTCCTGCTTGCTCATGCATTTCAGGTTCTTTAATTTTTTTGAGTAATTTATTTACTATTTTGATTATTAAATTTTCCATTTTTAGGAGTTAAACCTCACATGTACATGCGCATGTTTTTGTATCTTTCTACCCTCGCTATCTCTGAGTGTTCCATCCTCTTTGTCAAGCAATACTTGTCAGATTGGGTGGAAGAAATGACCAAGAAGTTGCCGCTCGAAGGAAAGAGTGACGAGATGACACCCCTCCGACGTCGAATGGACGAGTTGAACAATTTAGTGCAACGTTTGTCAGATCGCGTGGATAAGCTGGAGAAGGTATTTGCGACTCTACGTCCTCCTCCAAGGTCAAACCCAATGATCCGGGTAAAGCCCACTAATGTTAATTCGACCGGCAAAGCTGAAGGTGATAAAAATGTCCAAGCAACCAATGATACTAGCATTGTCATTGATGAGGATTTGGATGATAGAATGAGTTCGAATTGCCCAGAGTAGGGGCATGTTTGATTATCCGCATATTCTTCTACATAGGAGTCTTTTCTACTTTCTTGGATTTTAATTTTTCGTTTTCAATAATGTAACTCGTTTTTTTCAGTAAATTGCAAGTTCATCAGAAATTTTCATGTTTTGAGGGCATGTGAAAGCACATCAAATTTGCCCTAATGATCAATTCTCTTTGAAGGTTGGGCTTCTGCACAATCCCTCCAAAATTTGACGAAGTCAAAAATTTCAATACATCTCAAAAAATAAAAAATAAAAACTCGTGACTTCAGAATGCACATGTGGTTGCAAGACAAATTCCAATGATCTAGTGGAGGAATAAAGCCCTGAATTTATAACTGCCTTGAAATATTCACACCTTCGAGATACGATTTGATAAGGGAGGATTGCCATCAGGTCCCATTTGTTCTAACTCCGCACTATTCATTCATATGCTAACGTATGATGTTGTACTTAATGTAGATTACATAAACCCAATAGCATGGTAGAGACCAATCAGCTCCACACGTGCCCTTGAGAAAGAAACTTACAGAGGTAGATAGAGTCAATGTGGGGGCTAATCTTATATCGATCGGGCACGATGTCATCTCCAAGAGTGTTAAGAAGTGTTCGCTCTTAAAACTTCATGCACGCCACTAATAGGTAATAAAGTGGGGCAAGCCATCGGCAAACGAGGAGATATAAAGGAACTGAGACAAAAGGATCACCTGACTTTTGAAGAAAATGGTGGATCTCATGCCTGAACATAGCTTGATTAATACCACTCTTTTCCTTTGTAGGTGACAAGATGCTTAGCAAGGACGATCGCAGTTTCCCAAATCCTACAAGTGTTGATTCCCCATCACTTCAAAAATATCATTGTTGTGCAAACCGACTCATAACTTGTAGGGGCAAAGAATAGACTTGAATGGGTGATTAGTTGAAGGTCCAAAATCCCAAATCATTATAGAGAACTTCTATGAGCTCTCCTTTCAAAGAGGGGGTAAGGTGCAATATCTAAAGAATCATATTGTAAAGGCTTTTTTTTTTTTTTATGATCTTGTCCCCGTTATTGCATAACGAAATTATTGGATGGATTTATAGCACGAACCTATGCATTTCTAGTAACATTTCTTCCACCTTATGTTTTCCTCGATCATACATGCATGCACGCATTCTGTTCATTATAGTCCTTGTTCAATAAATAAAAAATAAAGGAACGCGACCCAGACTTTTTTTCTCAAATTTTGCATCGGATAATTAGGAATTAAAATACATTAATTTACAACTGCCACAAATATATACTAAGCAACTAGAAAATACACATTTAAAACACTTGTTCCAGTCTAGCCACTAATTGAAGTTTCTTGGAAACTCCAAAAGGAGTAATAAATTAAAGAAAAAAGTATATATCTCTTGCTTCGTCCATCCATGGTCACCAACTGAAAGTCTGCAACCATACAGTCCTCAGAGAAAATTTGAATCTGAAAATTTCTCTCTCTCTGCGCTCGTTTCTGCTCCGCCGTGCATCAAGCGGCCGTTCCCCTGCCGTCGCCAACGAACCACATTACGGCTGCCCCTACTCCGGTGCTCACTTGCTTCTCTCTTCGGGCTCGTTGCTGCTCCCTCCGTCGTGTTCGTTCTGGCGTTCCCGGGATCGCAGATGCAGCACGCGGAGGAGAAGCAGGCCTCTTCGAGCTCCCCTCAACGTCGGGCGAGCGTCGCCTGCCAAGCGAGACCCCCACACACCGGAAGGCTCGGAGGCGAGGTTGCTGGAGAAGAAACCGACTCTGACGCCGACGCCCCTCCGCCACCTCCCTCTCGCGACCTCTAGTCCACTCGGTGTTGTACTGTTGGAGCTCATCGCAGATAAAAGGCCTCTAGACCCGGAGTTCGGATAATCCGTCGGCATGGAGCCATTTTTCTCTGTCCATCTATCGGCTATGTTTCTTGGGGAGGTGCAAATACTTATAGATCTTGCCCTTTATTTCAAACTTTCACTTCTGATGTAGTTTTTCGGTTACTAAATGATGCACCATTTTTATTGTGAATTGTTGTAAAGCTCGTCATTTTTTGCAACCATTTAGTTTGCTAAGTTAATATGGTCACCTGTTGAACTTAACATGTAATGTTCATGTTTCTTAATTTTCTGATGATCTCAAAAGACTAATGATATTCATGGTGTAGCATTTAATATCCGCCTCCCATTTTAACTTTTTTGTCTTTTTTGGCCCCTACACTTTCCGACCATCTGGGTTGTCTCTTCTCTTTTACCAACCGTTGGTGGAGTTGCACTTGCATCAACGACAGAGGCTTCCTTTAACTGGTGAGAAACTTTAGTAAAATGCTAAAGATATAGGATTAGTAAAATGCTAAAGATATAGGAGTAGAAAAATGGATATAGCCTAAACTTTATGTTTGATTTCAGATATGTATTCTAGCTAGCTCATCGGTCGAAGAGTCATAGTTTAGGTCTTTTATTTTTGTTCGGTGCGCATGACTTTGGCTTTTATGGTTTCTAAGGGCTGGGTTTTGGAGCGCAATGGCCTCGAATCTGAGTAATCAATCTCGTGATGTGCTCAGCAAGTAAGTGATGGTCAATAAGGAGGTATCATGAATCGTTTTGTCTTCATCTTCAGACTGTTAAGTATTTGAAGCTACATTATCCGATTGTTCTCTTATTTAGGCAGTTGAATTTGCTTATGTGCAGGAATCCTTGGACAATATAACTCTCTTTTCGATTATAACCATGATGTCATTTGTTTTATTATTCCCTGTGACTTTTTTCACGGAAGGTCTCAAGTTCACTCCTGCATCCCTACAAGCCGCAGTGAGTGTTTTTTCAAACTTTAATAATTGCTCAAAAGGGTTCTGTATATGGAAGTTTTTCTGATATGCCTTTTTTCTCATCTTAACAACAGGCGCAACAGGGATTAAATGTCCAGCAGGTATTAACCAGGTCCTTCCTTGCAGCGTTGTGCTTCCATGCATACCAGCAGGTGAGGCTTTTTGCCCAGTGCAATATTTTCATTATTTTTGGGTCACGGGCCACACATTTCTTTGACGATCTAAATCTTTAGCTATGTTGTGTGCCTCATTCATAATTGCTTTTGGCATTCATTGTCAAATCTATAACTGTGACCTATTACTTTAAGCACTCAGAACCCCTTGAGTCTTCTCTATAGGACATTGAGTTTAGATAAGCAAATTTACGGGATGGCAGAAAATGGAAAGGATCAATTTGTGACATCACTAGTGAAAAAATTTTGGAACTTTTGAGAAACGAAACAGTTGTGTCTCCATCATTGTGACATCAGTTGAAAATCACTGTGGGGCAATAGTGATTTTTAACTCATCTCGCATCGGATCAACTATCCCTTGATATTGTTGATCTTCTTATTGGATCAGCAAACTCTATAATGTTGTCTGTTTACATGTCTATAGAATTGGATAACCGTCTGCTTCGGATTAATCACGATATGCCACAATATCTGCACTAATGTGCATAGTGTTTGTGCCCGCAAGAACAATGAAGTACACGCAGGAGAAGGAATTGATTGTTTTTCAGTCATGCAGGTCTTCAATAGCACTTTTTAATGGGGGAAATACCAACCTTAATTGTTGAATTTGTGCAGGTCTCTTACATGATACTACAGAGGGTATCGCCAGTGACCCACTCCGTAGGAAACTGCGTGAAGCGTGTTGTGGTCATTGTCAGCTCAGTTCTCTTCTTCCGAACTCCAGTTTCACCCATAAATTCCCTAGGTGATTTATGCTACCATCTGAACAGCCTTTTTCCAAGTTTGTTATTTTCTTGGCTTTTGTTTCTTCCCCTTCCCTCCCCAAACCTTAGCGAGAAAGCATATAATGGCATTTGCTTCTAGGGAAAATGAGATCTGGTATCTGTTTATTGGTTAATCAACCGGTTTAGCTTGGTTCCATAGTACTACTATTGTCATTGCTATTTAGATTATTTTGCTCTCATGGTTATGGTTTTGTTATCTTTCTCATTGTGGTGATGTTATTTGGTACGGGAGTGGCCCTTGCTGGAGTCTTTCTGTACTCACGCGTGAAGCGCATTAAGCCCAAGCCAAAGACTGCTTGAAGGACCACCAATGATGCTCCGGAAGAATGAAACAGTATCGGTAGTGGCAGGGTCCTATGGACACATTGCGCCTGGTGAGTTGATTATTATTCTCATAATCTTCCATCGAATTGATCAACTATCAGATCTTTCCAGTGTCCCAGTTAATAACCGTATTACCCTTGCAAAATAGCTACTGGTCAATGCTAAAAAGTGATGAAAGTATCACATATGCTCATCACCTTTCCTTAGCTAACAATGCTGCAATTTTTTGATGTTCACCGACAGAGTACGGATACACCATGAAGGTTGACGAAAAGATAGACATATACAGCTTCCGTGTCGTACTGTTGGAGCCCATTGCAGGCAAAAGGCCTCTAGACCTCGAGTTCAGAGAATCTGTCGACATTATCGAGTGGATACGGAGGAAAATCAGGGACAACAGAGCTCTGGAAGAAGCTCTAGACCCCAATGTAGGAAACTGCAAGCATGTGCAGGAAGAGATGCTTTTGGTGCTCAGAATAGCGCTCCTCTGTACTGCAAAGCTACCGGGAGATAGGCCCTGCATGAGGGATGTCATAACCATGCTCGGAGAGGTGAAGCCTCGGAGGAAGAGCAGTAGCAATGGCGCCGCAATGTATGAAGCTAGCAAAGACAAGCCAGTTTTTAGCACGTCACCTGTAAATGGCCTTCTCTAGGGACTGAGTTCTGAGCATTTGAGTTCCTTTTGGCTAATGGTTCCTTCAATTTTTCTCTGTATGTAGAATTTCTTAATTAAATGCTTGTAGCTACTGGTTCTGATATCTGTAGAGATCACCGGTATATGATCTAGGTACCTTTTTTTGCAAATAAAACTTCATTTGCTGTATATGTCCGTGTCCAGAATCACTGCAACAGTATGTTTATAGAGCTTCAGTTTTTCTTCTTATGTTGTTTTCTTGGTAACTTTCACCCGAAAAGCAAAGGATATCAAGATGGTCGTTCTGGTTGGTAATGGCAATGGAAATTAACACATTCTCAAATCTGAGGAAAAAACATTGCATGACATATAAATCATGTAGACCAAGTTCATCAGGATAATTGATCTTGTAATGTTCGTCTATATAGCCTATAGACCATGCAATAATTTCTCTTTTAGGTCAATGCATTAAGGAGTTGATGGCATTAAAGGGTTCATGGGTTATGAAGGGTATTTTTGGTTTTTTTATTTATAACATGAGTTTGTTTCAATCCGTGTTCCATAGTGTAAATAAATACTAAATTGAGCACCCTAGAAGCCTTAGCACTTAGTATATATATATAGAACGGGATGATAAAAACAAGGATAATCGATTGTCCTATGGTTATTGATCCATCAAACTTTGCAAGCACCTAGTTTAAAATCTCATTGTGTTATTGAGGAAAAAAAAATTGGTGTCCAAACCTGATACCTCATTTTTTTCTCTTTTTCTTGCCCAACAACCCATTTTCAACTTTTTTTTTCTTTAAATCTTTCAGAAATAAATTCATATGTGCTTCCGTACTCAAAATTAATCCATCAAACTTTGCACGCATCTAGTTTAAAACCTCATTGTATTATTGAAAAAAAAAAAATTGGCATCCAAACCCGATACCTCTTTTTTTTTTTTTTTTTTTCTATTTTTTGCCGAACAACCCTTTTCCAACTTTTTTTTTCTTTAAAGCTTTCGGAAATAAATTTGTACGTGCTCCCGTACTCAAAATTAATCCATCAAATTTTGCACACACCTAATTTAAAATCTCATTATGTTATTGAGCAAAAAAAAAATTGGTGTCCAAAGCCGATACCTTATTTTTTTTTTCTATTTCTTGCCCAACAACCCTTTTCCAACTTTTTTTTTTCTTTAAAGCTTTTGTAAATAAATTCATACGTGCTCCCGTACTTAAAATTAATCCATCAAACTTTGCACGCACCTAGTTTAAAACCTCATTGTGTTATTGAGCAAAAAAAAATTGGCATCCAAACCCGATACCTAATTTTTTTTTCTATTTCTTGCCTAACAACCCTTTTCCAACTTTTTTTTTCTTTAAAACTTTCGGAAATAAATTTGTATGTGCTCCCGTACTTAAAATTAATCCATCAAACTTTATATGTACCTAGTTTAAAACTTTATTGTGTTATTGAGCAAAAAAAAATTGGCGTCCAAACCCGATACCTCATTTTTTTTTTCTATTTCTTGCCCAACAACCTTTTTCCAACTTTTTTTTTCTTTAAAGCTTTCGGAAATAAATTCGTACGTGCACCCGTACTCATAATTAATCCATCAAACTTTGCATGCACCTAGTTTAAAATCTCATTGTATATTGAGCAAAAAAAATTGGCGTCCAAACCCGATATTTCTTTTTTTTTTTTCTATTTCTTGCCCAACAACCCTTTTCCAACTTTTTTTTTTTTTTAAAGCTTTCGGAAATAAATTCGTATGTGCTCCCGTACTCAAAATTAATCCATTAAACTTTGCACGCACCTAATTTAAAACCTCATTGTGTTCCATCCACATTTTGTTGGTTCAGTTCCATCCACATTTTGCCGGTACAGATGGTGTCTTAGGCCAAAATGAAATGGTTTATGAACTACTCACAATCAAAAATTCACTGAAAGGACTTGATATTGTGAAAGCAAAGAAGGACAAGTAAGAATACATAAATGGCAGGATGTAGAGCTGTACGGATGGCAAGTTTTAGAGGATAAACTGTTTTTCCGTTTAGTTTTCGTATTGCTCCTACGCAACTCCTTTTCATTTTATTTTCCACCTCTGATTTGAGTTAGTGGAAAAACTGAATGCCAAGTTGCCAAACGGTCTACCTAAAGGTTTTTCCTAAGAAAATAAAATAAAAAACCAAACTAAAATGGTCACGAAGGTCGCTAATTATTTTGTTTGGCGAAGAAAGTTGGGGCATGTGTACTCTTCTAGGTGGCCCGCCATGGAAAGGACTTTGGCTTTGAGGGCCACATTCTCTTTTTCAGCAGCATCAAGCTTAGGGCTGAGATCAGAACATATAATTGAAGAAGCAATGTCAAATAGATTTAACGCAGGAACGGTTGAATGTGTAAATTAATTCCGAAGAACCCTTTTGTCATTTCAATGTTCTCGAGTCCATTCGCTATCATCTTCTTGACGACCACAAGTACTATTCGTGCTCGAGCTACACCGGTCTTTTGCTTATGGAGAGCTGGAGCGAAGACCTCCTGCTAAGGGTAGGCGACTCTGAGCGCATGAATGTGTATGGCGCGCTGCATGATGCACTCGACATGGGGTGGATCCCTTTCAATCAAAAGCTTGATTTCAAAGCAAGGTGCCAGTTGATCATCGCGTCATCGATGATATGTAAGAGGAGAAGGGGCTATGAAGAAGGCGGAAGAAATGCGCTATAGAGAGGTAAGGATGAGGCTGTAATATGCAGCAGAGATAAGAGACCCCAAGAAGAGTGGAGCCCAGATTTGGCTCGGGACCTACGAGACGCGTGAGGATGCAGCAATGGCCTATGAAATGCAGGGCTCCAAGGCCAAGCTCAACTTCCCTCACCTCATCGGATTAGCTGAGTAAGTGCCGGTTGGCCAACCCTCGGTTGCCGTCTGCCACATCAAGCGATTATGGCTTGCTTAGGACTTCAAATCAGCGAAGGGGCCAAGCCAAGCCGGATTTCAATGCAACATTTCCGATTTTGGATGGAGGCACATTGACGGTGGATGGACGGGTCTCTGTATGCTTATAGGTGGATTGATGATCATTCCATTCCAGCTTCCACAATGTAGCCTTATTTTACCTTTTCGCACACAATAATTAAGCAGGTTGTCTATTTTTGTTTTTCAGCGAAAGCAGACTGTTCTTTTTTAATTTTTTTTTCTCTTTAAAACATGTATCCCACATGTAATCACTACCATGGACTATCTTCTTCTATCTAATGAAGAGAACATCTCTAACTTCCAAACGACAGTGAGAGTGCATCAGTTCCCTCTTGACGAAAAGAATATAATAGCAAGTCGATGATGAGGAGAGATTTGGTGAAGCGGTCTCCAGACTTGAAAGCCCCACCTCTAGACCTGGTCGTCGCTGATTGACGGTGATGACTTAGATCCTGGCGAGATCTCAATGAAAGCTCCAAGACATCGTCGGGATATAATAGTGAACAGCTGGTGTGGTGGCATTTCTGTGGATAAGGCAATATCAGAGTCGTCAGCAACGGAAGTTGTGGCAATGTGTGAGAAACGGCTTTGAGGAGAGAACTTAAATCAGTGTTCAGTTTTTGTTGGAAGCACTTCAAGTAAAACCACGAGCTTTATTACAACAGATCAAATTCAAGTCACAAAAACAGTTACATGACTGAGTTAATTAGTAATTACTCTTCCCATGTCATCACACGGACAGTTACAATATACTGTTCTTTGAAAATTTATGTCATAATTTAAGTGAGGCATTTTACACATCCATAGAAAACCGTTTTGGTGGAATGTCAGCGCAACGAGATTGTTCTCGAGTTGATCCCATGTTGTTAGTGTGACTGTGAGATGGTTAGCATCTGAATCTGTGCTTCGGCCGCTATGTCTCTAGACTGCTTGTTTTTCTAGTTAGTATGTTTTTGGTATGCCATGTTTTATTGCGGTGAAATTTGGTGTTTGCTGCATTGACGAACACGTGATGGAAATTTTGCAGTTACCTTTCTTGAAGTGTGAACTGATACTGCTATGTAACTGATGTGTGGATGTTACTAGCTAGATGTTCACACACTCCGTTCACTGATATCCGTGCACTGTTCATGCATTTTAGTTGCTCGGTGGGTGGAACTCTCTGCCACGATTCATATAAAAGCAGGTCAAAATGCTTCGCATTCCATCTGAATGACGATCATTCTTCTCATGTGATGCAGATTTTCTTCCCTTTCTAGTTGGGCTTCCGTGAGATGGCGCGCTGCATGTAGCAATTAGCATCAGGCGGCCTCTATCATCACTCCACTGGTATATCCTTTGCCTTGATTGTGGTTTCATCTATTGTTGATGGAATCTGATTTTGGATTTGCCAATTGATGATACTCATGTCGTGTTTAGTGCATCCACTCGTCGCTCGCGTTGCAGTTTGGTGCAATCTCAGGACGGAGTTGCTCTTCAGCTGCTGCCCCTATTTCTGGCTGTGAAAGCTCTAGCTCTCCCTCTCCATTTCATGTCTTGCGAGCTAGACAGCCCCGTCCAGACTCAGATGGCTGTGGCTTTTTTCAAGAGCTCTCTTACCAGGGAGGACGGCGGGACAAACAGAAAAGAGGGGAAGCAACCTACTGGGAGGAGACGGGTTTTCGTACAAACTGAAACGGGCTGTGTGTTGGGTATGGAGTTGGATCGCAGTGATAATGCCCACACTGTGAAAAGGCGGTTGCAGATAGCTCTTAATATCCCTGTAGAACAGTGCTCCTTGACTTTTGGGGACAAGGCACTAAAAAATGATCTCAGTACTGTCCTAAACGATTCCCCACTTCTCCTTACACGGAATTTTCTTTCTAGGAGCTCATCGACACCTTGTCTTTCACCAACCGGGAGGGATATCCAGCAAATAGATGAGAGTGGTTCGATAGAAATACTTGGCCGGTCAAATCGATTTGATAGAATCAAGCAATTGGTGAAGGACATTGTCAAGGCAATTGACATGGGAGTTGATCCAATTCCTGCTCACGGTGGTCTTGGAGGTGCATACTACTTCCGAAATAGCAGAGGTGATTGTGTTGCTATTATAAAGCCAACTGATGAAGAACCATATGCCCCCAATAATCCTAAAGGCTTTGTCGGTAAAGCTCTAGGACAACCGGGCATGAAAAGATCCGTGCGAGTTGGTGAATCAGGGATCAGAGAGGTTGTAGCTTATCTTCTAGACTCTGAACATTTTGCTAATGTTCCTCCAACTGCTCTGGTGAAGATCAATCACTATATCTTCAATATTAATGATGGAGTGAATCCTGACAAGCCAAAAGAAAAGAAAGTGGTTAGCAAGATAGCATCTTTTCAGCAGTTCATACCTCATGATTTTGATGCTGGCGATCATGGGACCTCAAGCTTTCCTGTTTCTGCTGTGCATCGAATTGGAATATTAGACATTAGAATTTTTAACACGGACAGGCATGCGGGGAACCTTTTAGTAAGGAAACTTGACGGCATGGGAAGGTTTGGTCAAGTGGAACTGATTCCTATTGATCATGGCCTTTGCTTGCCTGAAACTTTGGAGGACCCATACTTTGAGTGGATTCATTGGCCTCAGGCTTCAATTCCTTTTTCTGAGGGTGAATTGAAGTACATAGAGAAGCTGGACTATAGAGATGATTGGAAAATGCTTCGGAAGGAGCTTCCCATGATCCGAGAGGCTTGTCTCCGCGTGCTGACCCTCTGCACCATTTTCCTGAAGAGAGCTGCTGCATATGGCCTCTGTCTTGCTGAAATTGGTGAAATGATGAGCCGAGAATTTCGCAGTGGTGAGGAAGAACCAAGTAAACTGGAGGTCATGTGCATTGAGGCGAGAAGGTCTATAGTTGATAGGGATCTTTTGTTCCCCAAGGCAGACCTGGGAGATGATGAGTTTCAATTTGATAATGACTCTGAGGATGCTGCTGAGTCAGGCTTCATGCCAAAGATGACCATGGATGATTGTATGTACAAAGCAAATTTCGATCCTAGAGTAGGTAGCAATGGCAGGAATCCTCTGTCTAGACTGGAGAAGGGAAGCGAGGAGGAAGAAGAGAGTGAAGATGAAGAAGAGAAGAAGAGGGAGGATGTTGGGGTTGAGGCATTTGAGAGGATTCCCTCAGTGTCAAAACTTTCCATGCCCTTGAAAAACACCGTCTTGGGTAAAAAGAGTCCAGAGCAACCCAAATATTCTGGTATGATGCTGGAAAACCACTTTATGGCTAACATGTCATCAGGGCACAGAAGTGCAAATGGGCAGCTTCCTGCAAGTACGAGTTTTGTGAATCTCACGGACATGAGGGAAGATGAATGGCTTTTGTTCCTGGAGATATTCCAGCAGCTACTGCATCCAGCATTCAACAATAGGAAGTCTGCTACCTTAAGGCAGAGGCGGAGCCTTAGGACTTGCCAGTTTTGAGACTCACAAGTTAGCCGATGGAAGAGAATCTTTTCCAGGACGCAGGTTTGCAGAAGTGGAGGGTTGTCAATAGGATTAAATTGTTTCGTGATCTCCATGAGGGTTTTTGGTTTGGGCATCAGTAGGATGAGCTCCTGTAAATGTTCTTGGCGTCGGCTATATGCAAGCTGGGTAGAATTGGTTGTATTTTGTTTTCCTTTTTATATAAGTTTGTTTCTCGAGTATTGATCTTGTTTCATTAGAGCTGTCGAGTGTAATAGTACACTAAATGTGGCTAATACAGGGTCATCTTTCGATTGTCTTCAAGCTTAATTAAGTTTTAGGTTGATTGGTAAATTTCACACTATAAAAAGGTGTCGGGATTGGATTTCAATTGTCGCACGCATCGGATTTCCATTGTTCAAATATTGTTGCAGTGCGAAACATCAGATGGTTTCTGTATGATTGTTTCCCAAGTGGGTTGATTTGATGGATTTCTTGCTCATCCTTCTTGTTATAGAGCACTGCCGAGGCTCTTTCTTTTCTTCCTGGTTTCTGCACGTTTTTCACTCACGTGTCTCAATTTGTTATGTTTTCGTTTCTAGGATTGGTTCTGCTGAAGAGGCTTCCTTCCTGAAATGCACTCTAGCCTTATATAAACAAAATGAAAACAAAAAACAAGGGCAGGAATCTTGTTCTCTCCGCCTGCTTGCGGGACGGTCCGGCAGAAGCCGGAGCAGAAGCCGAAATCAGCTACTTAGAGGTCCTATTGACGTTTATCTCCTTTCCGTTGCACCTTTTATCCGGCTGGACATTGCATCGTTTATCTACTTATGGCAACACCGGTCTTTTGCTGACGGAGAGTTGGAGCGAAGACCTCCTGCTAAGGGTCGACGACTCCGAGGACATGATTGTGTACGGTGCGCTACAAGATGCGCTCGACTCAGGTTGGGTCCCTTTTGATCAACAGCTTGGTTTCAAAGCGACGGTGCCAGTTGATCATGGCGTCATCGATGATGTATCGGAGGAGAAGGGGCTGGCGAAGAAGGTGGAAGAAACGCGCTAGGAGGCACCTCAAGATGCGGCATTGGCCTACAAATGGGCTGCTTTTAAAATGCGGGGGTCCAAGACCAAGCTCAATGTCCCTCAACTCATCAGATCGGCTTAGTCAGATATGAGCTTCATTTACAAACTACCAAATCAAAATCATATAAACATTTGGTAACATTATACATAGCTAGTTAACTAATAGATACTCTTTTTACGACATCATACAAGACGGTTACACTATGTTACTCTTTAAAATCTGACTGTCATAATTTAAATTATGCGTTTTACTCATCCATTGACTATATGGATATTACTCTTTAAAATCTGACTGTCATAATTTAAATTATGCGTTTTACTCATCCATTGACTATATGGATATTATCAAATCAAACCACCTAATAGCAATTTTGAAAAAAAAAAATTTGAAAAGAAGGGTTGTTTTACTTCTTGTGATATCATTCTCCATTCAATGAGTCAACAGGGTACTGCTTAAGCATTGGCCCTAACGTCGTTGACTATCTGTGCGGTTGGACCAAGTGTATAAAGGAATTAAAAACATGATTTCCATGATAAATAATTTGACCCGCTTCTTACTTTCTGTCTGGCTGCTATGAACAACTCAGCTCTTGGAATTCCCATTTTTTTTTTCTTTTTGGGTCAATCTAACGTGTAATTTCCAAATTTAGAAACCAACCCGCGGGGCACATTGTTGTTATTTTTAGCTAGTAATCTTGTCCACCAATCACGTGCTACCAACAAAAAAGATGGAAGTCTTTTTTGACCTATACTTTTAAAAGAAAGTACGTGCGGTGGACCATCACCTGAGTTTGGATTGACTTTTCTTTTTATAATAACAATGCTTGATTAACAACGAGTTCGTTTGAATTGTTGAAGAAATTAATACTTTGTGTCTTGAAGCAATTGCAAATTCCAAGCGGAAGAGGTGCTCCCAAAGAATTCTTTGGTCGGACGGGAGGAACCTTTAGGTGCTCCCGAAAACACGAGATTGTTGCCCACTCGAGCGAATCAGCACGTGCCAACTTGGTCTGCGTGCATGGATTGGAACATTGTACCATGAAATTACCGAAAAATCTCTCTATCCCGCACGGTGTTTCTTTTGATATTTTCATAAAACTCAACCATTGATAGAGACCTCATTTCCATGGATCAATTGCATAATTGAGATTTGTCGAGGCACCGAGAGCAAGAGAATGAACGGGGGAGGAGAAGGGATGAAATTGGACATCACTTTGAGGTGGGTGGTTGCCAGTGTTTGCACGATAATCTCTGCCACTAAACTGTTTTCCAGAAACTCTTTTCCTTTGTCGTTTTTTTTTTTTTTCGTCGCTTTCATTTGCTAGAGTCCTTTTGGCGTTTACGTCAAAGTTTACTTTGCGAGCGCATGAAGAGGTTATCTACTTAAAAATGAACGTCGATCATATCAGATTGGTTTGCGAATCTTACAGCTATTGTGTTTACATCACACACACAAACCACAAGAAAATCATGGAACCGATCATTAAAGTTCAGAAATTCTCAGTTCGGCAGCAAAATGCTTCTGAAAATTGATGCATCTTGATTGGGCAGTGATGTATGCTGACCCCACAATAGCCAGAGTTGAGAATCGTGAAGGAAAGAAAGGTCTATGAATGTGGTTAGGGCTTGAGAATGATCTCAAGAGTCTTCGGCATTATTAACTTCCTCAAAAAGTTAGGATCAAGACTATATTCTCTGACTATACTTCATGACTAGGATTTCTTCAGCAGTAACATTGATTGCATGTTGAATGCAGGCGAGATTTCTCTGCCAGTAAAAGATCGCTGAAGCTAAAAACACTGAACTGATAGATTCTACAAGATCAAGACAATGTCTTTTGCAATTCGCACAATCAAAATAAAAATTGTTCATCTCCACTCAGGATACCCATTTCCACTATGGGAAAAGGGATTGGATTTCCAAAATCCACCTCAGCATCAACATTGATCTCTCTCTTTCTCTTCTTCGTCCTCTTCGTCAATCCATCATCAATGGATGTGGACGGCGACCTAGGCTCAGCAGATCGACGCTTGGTGACCCTAACAGGCTTGTACTCGGCTGAACCTATGAGGTGAGGAAAGTTGAGCTTGGCCTTGGACCCCCTCATCTTAAAAGCAGCTCGGTCATAGGCCAATGCCGCATCCTGGGGCGTCTTGTAAGTTCCGAGCCAAATCCTTGCCCCATTCTTCTTGGGGTCCCTTATCTCCGCTGCATATTTTCCCCACGGTCTCCTCCTCACTCCTCTATAATGTGTCTTCTCCACCGGCCCTTGAACCCCACGCTCCACCGTCTCCAGTTTCTTCTCCGTGACTGGATCAATGGTGTCATAATCAATGGCCGTCACTTCGAAATCAAGTGCTTGATTCAAAGCCAGACCATTGCTGTTGTCATCAATGGCCATCACTTCGAAACCAACTTCTTGATTCGAAGCCAAAGGGATGGTCCACCCGGAATTGAGCGTATCGCGCAGAGCGTCGTACACCAACATGTCCTCCGAGTCGTTGACTTTTAGGGGCAGTTCGCTCCAACTCTCCGTCAGCAAAAGATTGCCGAAGCTGGAACTCCTTGAGTACATGTTTGCAGGAGTTGGTGCATCAAATGATGCGTTGAAACTATCACCATCATCTTCAAGAAGATGGTCACAGATGGATTTCAAAACATCGAATCGATCGGCATGAAAGGGACTGATGATTTCTTGAGGCATTTCCATATCTGGCTAGAATTTGTGTCTTCGATATGACTGATTCGTGGAAGATTGAAGGGATGGTTTGGCTTTGAAGCAGATGGAATCGTTGTAAGGACCATGAAAAAGTGGGAGCTATATACAGAGGTTGAGCTTGACTGCTGGAGCGTGTTGATTACTATATAATATAATATATATGATAAATCAAACTGCTTAGGTCCAATATATTTTGGAAGGAGCTTCTGAGAATGTGCATCTGGCGGTGACTCATGAGATTCTCAACACGTGTTTCAAATGCTCCATTAAGACTTTTTTTAATCACGAGAGACATAAATTGGGGCAGTTTCCGTTTTATTTATTGGGAAGGACAGTAAAATGTCGGTGCATCCTTTTGTGTTTAAATTTTAGGATTCTAGATCTGATGTCCGGGGTGCATGTGATAAAAAGAAAATTGCAGAATTGGATTTTTCTGCAATATACAGATTTTTTTCCTAATAAGTTTGAATAAGTGTTAGTTTAAAAAAAACTATCGGTTGAATGATTGGCAACTTTATTTCATGTAATTGGTTGGTGTAATCTACCAACACTCTTTATATGCAATTTGCCACCTTTTTGTTGTAGCTTACATTATTGGTGAGATGACATCTTTTCGAGAAGAACTTCATTTTAGATTATTTCACGCAAAAAATTGGACATCAACGAATAATTATTTTTCATATCATCCGCTTGAAAAAGATTCACGAAAAACCATTTTTATGATCAACAAAAATTATATGTACTCATAAATTAAAAAATATAATACATGCTTCTTAAAAGTCAAAATATTTCAAATTCCTAATTTAATTTCTCCACCATTGTCATGATTATCCCCATCATCCAAATCAGGACCTAAGACTCTAGCGCCCAAATTAGAGACTGAGACATTGATCCACACCCTGAACCTGGAGGGGTGGACCTAGCACCCTAATGGTCGGATCCAAGACTTGGGGACCAAAATTAGGACCTCAAGAGTTTGAATCACAGCCCACAAGCTAGAATGTGAAACTTGGTGCTCAAACAAGAGACCTCAAAGCTCGTGGACATGTCCCCTAAGCGCTAAGACGCAGGGGCAAGACTCGAGACCTAGGCTCAGGACTTGGACCCAATGTTCTTCGTCAAGTCTCTAAGGTTGGGCGTCCCTAGTTCCCATAATCAGATCCTAGCCTCGAGGCCCTGAATTTGGGTCCTATTCCTGACCTTTGGTGTCTTAAGTCTAGGCACCAGGATCGCGAGTCCAGTGGTTTTGTCACCGTGCACTTTAACCAGGTCTATTGTTTGAAAAGCATGTATAAGGTCTTCTAGAATCCATGTGAAAAAGAAAAAAAAAAAAAGAAAAAGAAAAAGAGAGGTGGTCTGCCTCATTTGAAAAGTCCAGCCGAAACTCATTTTTCCTGAAAAATGCTTGCCTAAAAGTTCTCATGTCTAATTTGTGCAAGACAAATTGAGCCAATTAAATTCTGAAATTCTAAATAAATTTTTTTCTCTATAAGTATAGGCATCTCAAACTAACATCACTGTAACATTCTTTTTGTTCTCTTCTTTTTTACTGTCATCTAGATCTTTTTGTTCTTACCGTTGTGTCTTTATAATGAGCATGATACAAGAACCCATGGCTTTTACCCTTTTTTTAAGTAAGTTCGAGTACTCCTGCCTATAAAATGTCAAAACAAGTAACCACGAGAACTTGGGTAACAAATTTTATATTCTTGATTAATCCTTCGATTTTGTTTGAACTATTCATCGGGAAAATGTCTTTAGCTTCTCTTGGAAAAAGAGGTAATTGTCTACTCGAACCAATCACGGCATGCCATCACGATTTGTGTGGCTAGATACATGGTGCTATCATGTTGTTTATTGAGAATTTGGTTTGCATGTGTTGAAGATATGATTGAAGATATCGATCATGGTGCTGATCTTGATTGATTGATTACGTAGAAGTAATTGATTTAGTCAATTAATGATTAGTTTAGTAAATAGGAAAGTTGTAATTCTAGTGTATTAATCCCTCTTTGCTCTCCATTCTTTATCTTATACATTGCCCACTATACTTGTATACAGAAGATATATAGAAAATATTTTTCCTCCACTTTTCTTTCTTTTTCTGTCATGGTATCAAAGCCAAGCTTTCTGGCCTAGCTTTGTGTTTATTGAATTGCCTCCAGTTCGTTCTCTGGTTGTTCTTGTAAGTATCCATCCTACAAAACAAACTAACAAACCAAATAGGAATTCACACCTCTTTTTACTAATACCATGGCAACAAACAAAAATACTGAAAGCTCCTCAATTTAGGAAACACCCAACTCTTTGATCTTGTCCCAAAATAAAAACCCAACACTATCCGAACAACTTAATTCCTGTGGAGAGTACCCTCCTGTTCAGCAGCACCCCGATGGTGCCCGACACCCAGCTGGTTGTTCGCCTGCTCCAACTCCAGCCCAATTTTCTGGCCCAGTCCAGTGGCCACCGATTCATTGGAATCCTATCCATGGCAATGGGCCACAGGGTCAGAACAAACATGGGCCCAACCCTACCAACATGGCCCACCTGGAGAAAAGAGGCCTCCAATCTTTGGAGCATAGCCTAGTGGAGGTGGGCAGAGCTCACTCCCACATGAGATTGACCCGAATGATGGATCGGGCTAGACGAATTCAGATTGGACAAATCCGAGTCAAGGGACAAATCCCTACCTAGCCTTTGGACCCGAATTTCTGTCGTACACCTTTCCAGGCAGCAGCAACAGTCACCTCGAGCTCGGCAACACTCTTTACACATCGCCAACCAACAGGCCAGAGCCCCAGCTCATCCACCGGCAGCTCACTAGACTAGAGAACTACATGACATGGGCTTAGGATCTCCAGCGAGCCCTTGTCATGAAGGACAAGGAGGGCTTCATCAACAGCGCCGTCCTTTTCCGGTCAAGGAGTGTTGAAGATGTGACTGAAGATATTGATCACAATGCTGATCTTTATTAAATGGTTATGTAGAATTAATTAATTTAGTCAATAAGTGATTAGTTTAGTAAATAGGAAAGTTGTAATTCTACTATATTATTTCCTCTTTACTATTCATTCTTTACATTATAAATTGCCCATCGTACTTGCATACAGAAGACATACTAAAGACATATACTAAAGACATTTTTCCTCCATTTCTTTCATTTTCTGTCAGAGCAATTCATGTTGTTAATGCGTTTGGATGAAAGTATTAAGGGTTAATACCTTGAAAAAACCCAAACTGGTACATTTGTGACAAATTTACCTCAAACTATTTTTTTGATCATGAAAAACCCCAAACTGGTACACCTGTGACAAATTTATCCCGACCGACATTAAAAAATCCTAAATTGGTATATTTATGACAAATTTACCCCAAGCTAATTTATTCTACCACAAAAACCCTAAACTGGTAAATTTGTGACAAATATATTCTCTGCTAAATTTGATTAATACCACAAAAAAATCACAAAAATTGTAAATTTTGACAAACGGAGCGTAAAATCCCAAATTTGTATACTAGTCAACTGTTACGTGTTATTTAACTTAATAATTTGATAGTAAAATTTAACGAAAACTAATAAAGGGTAAATTTGTTACAAGTGTACTAGTTTGGGGTAACTTTATCAAATGTATACCAGTTTGGGGATTTTAGTAGTTAAAAAAATAGTTTGGGGTAAATTTGTCATAGGTGTATCAGTTTGGAGTTTTTCAGGGTATTAACCCAAGTATTAATAGAAATTCAAGACTTAAAGTATTTATATATATATATAAAACTAATAGACGTTCCGACCATCCAAATTTGGTATCTTTATTCTAATGCCAAACCGTGTACTAAAAATTTCGAATTTATATAAGAACAACACAAAATTACATTTTCAATCTTGGCAATTCCTGGATACAACCATAGCTGGTAGATCACGTAAGATTCACAAGGAACCAATTGCTAATTATAACTATTGCGGTTAATAGCTTTTCAAATTAAATGGTATACAGAGAAGTTATTATACTCACTTTTTTTACTTTTGCTGGTCACTTTCTTTACGACTTGGAGGTGTTTTTCTCCTCCCATAGGAAATTAGACCTAAGCAAATCCTCAAAAGGTTTCTTCTGAATTTTCGTCTAGACCTCAAGACATCTTGATGTAAAACACCAAGAAGATATTGCCAGATATAGGGCTAGAAAAACATATTGTACCAATTGGGGTATGAGGTATACAAACACTAGTACGTTAACATAAGGAACACATCCGTAGAGCCTACCATCTCTATATATCAACAGGACAGGCCATGGAGTTGGGCATGGAGTACGTTTTTGGTTTTACTGGGCAAAGTCCCGAGGAAATGAAAACAAAACACCAAATTGATAATTTCTACAACATAAATTCCCTGATTGACTTCTCATTCATCAAAACACATGTCTCTGCAGTTTGTATAATCAAAGTACAAATTGTTCATCCCCACTACAAAAACCAATATCTAATATGGGAAAGGGGATTGAGGTTTCAAAATCCGACTCAGCATCCACATTGACCTCTCTCTTTCCCTTCTTCATCCTCGTCATCAAACCCTCATCGCTGGGCTAAACTCAGTAGACAAGCGCTTGCGGCTAACCCTAACAGGCTCGTACTCGGCCATGCCGATGAGGTGAGGGAAGTTGAGCTTGGCCTTGGACCCCCTCATCCTAAAAGTTGCCTGGTCATAGGCCAATGCTGCGTCCTCGGGTATCCTGTAAGTCCCGAGCCAAATCCTTGCCCCGTTCTTCTTGAGGTCCCTTATCTCTGCTACGAATTTTCCCCATGGCCGCCTCCTCACTCCTTTGTAATGTGTCTTCTCGACTGGCCCTTGTATTTCCGGCTCCACCATCTCCAGTTTCTTCCCCGTTGCTAAACCAATGCCGTTCACTTCAAAATGAAGTTCTTGATTCGAAGCCAGACCAATGCTGTCATAATCAATGGTCACCACTTCAAAGTCAAGTTCTTGATTCGAAGCCAAAGGCATCGGCAACCAGAATTGAGCGCATCGCACATGGTGCCGTATACCAACATGCCCTCAGAGTTGTTGACTTTGAGGGGCAGTTCGCTCCAACTCTCCATCAGTAAGAGATTGCTGAAGCTTGAGCTCCTTGAGTACGTGTTTGCAGGAGTTGGTGCATATAATGTTGCGTTGACACTATCATCATCATCTTCAATGAGTTCCTCACATATGGATTTGAAAGCATCGAATCGATCTGTCTCAAAGGGACTGAAGATTTCCTGCAGCATTTTCGTTTCTGGCTAGAATTTGTAGCTTTGAGATCACTTGATGTGGAAGATTGAAGGGATGATTTGGTTTCTGAAGTAAGAGTGAAAAGCTGAAAAGACCATGAAAGTGGGAGATATACATAGGTGGAGCTTGATAGCTTAAGTGGTTTGAAGATCGAAGGGATGATTTGTTGGAGGTTTGTTTGTCAAAACAAACTGAGTGTTTTCCTTGTCCCACATAGGAAAAGTGGGAGGAAGTGGCGCAATTTATAAGTGAAGGGTTTCCTTGTGTACCTCAAGGAATGATTGGGTGGGGCTAGATCCCACCATACCCGCGTGCGGGTGCGCGATTATTTGGCGCACTTAGCGCTTAGCGGTTTAATTAACACTAATCCCTTTTGCTTATTTATTATTTTTTAGTAAATTCAAAGGTTATTTTTTATTTTGAGAATTTCGGAAATAAAATATATAAAATGAAAATTCGAAATTCTATTAAAAATATATATTATTAATTATTATTCCGAATTTTGTTTGTGTCTTTTCAAGACAACCTTTGGAAAATTAATTATTCGGTTTACAACATTTCCCGAAGGGTTGCAATTGTTCGATTTTCGACTTCTTCCGAAGAGTCGCATTTGTTTATCCGAACAAATTTTCTAAAAGACGTGTTTGTTCATTTTTCTTTGGCAATTTTCACGAAGAGTTGCAAGACTGTTTCATATATATACTTGTCATTTTTCGGAAGGAAAACGGTGGTCATTTTCGAGTCTTCTTTCTGAAAAACTATAGCCAATTCTTTCGATTGTTTCCTAGAGAGATCCTAGAGAAATACTATAATTGCTATCTAGTATTCTCAACCGAGACTTTGTTGTATCCTGGAGGATTTTTGCCGGTGACCATTAGCAACGTTGTGAGGCAAATAAATCCTTAAAGAAAGTGATATCACGCCTCAAATTCTGATCTGAGTACTCTTAGTATCCGTCTTCATTGTTTTACCAAGTTTGTAACCATAATTTTCCAACATGATTTCATATGGAACTTATGAGAAAGTGGATTTGGTGATTACTAATGAGATTCTCAACACATGTTTCAAATGCTCAATTAGACTTTTTTTAATCACGAAAGACATAATTTGATATATTATTTGGGTCTATTTGGCAACTTGCTAAATGGTAAAAATTTCTATTCTTTTGTTCTCGGGAGTAGATTTGGGACAGAAATTCGTTTGGTAAAATTTTTGTTTTCGGAAACAAAATCTATTTTTTTGTTCCAAAAAGTAGATTTGGAACAGAATCAAGAAGTAACAAAAGTTTATTCTTTGTTTCTGGAAACAATTCTAGAATCAACCAACATATTTTCTCTTTTTTCTTTTCTTTTTTCTTGTTCTTCTTCCCTCTTTCTTCTTCTTCAACTGCTGCCACCCCCGCCATTGCCATCCACCATAGTTTGCCATCTACCGCCCACTGCCGCTGGTCGTTGGCAAGCTTGCCCTGCCACCGGTGAGGCTCGACCTCACCGGTGGCTAGGCGGGCCTCACCGGGGCCTCCCCTGGCCATTGGCGAGCCTTGCTTGGTAGGGCGAGCGAGTGAAGCTTGCCTGGTTGGGTGAGGCTTGGCCCAACCATGGTTGGGCGAGACTCAACCTCGCCCAAATTTGGCGAGACCGAGCTTGCTCAGCCGCCGGCGGGGCTCAACCTAGTCAAGCCACCGGGAGGTTGGCGTTGCCCGGCCAAGGTGAGGCCAACCTCGCGGTGGCCCGGTGAGGTCAAGCCCCACCGGCGGTTGGGTGAGCTCAACCTCCCTAGATTTGGGAGAGGCCGCTCGCTAAGCCAAGGCTTGGTCGAGCCTTGCCCAACTTCTGGCGAGCTCGGCCGATGAGACACGGCCTCGCCTAAGGTTGGCGATGCTCCAGTGAGGTCGTTGGCCCTCGTCTTGCCAGTCGTTGGTTATCCCAAGGCCGTGATTGGCCACCTTGAAGAAAAAGAAGAGGAGAAAAAAAGGAAAAAAAAAAAAAAAAAAAAAAAAATATTTTTAAACAAATTATTTGAAATAGAAATTTTGAGGGTGGTGTTAAATGCAATTTTATTCTGGAAATTGAAATTTTGGACAGTTACCAAACGGCTTAAAATGTTAAGAATTATTTCTAATAAAATATTGTTCCCGAAAATAGAAGCGTTACCAAATGCGCCCTTTATGATCCGTAATAAATTAAAAAGCCAAAGCGGGGGGGGGTACGCTGCATTTTATTTAATTGGGGAAAGACATTGTTATTGGTGCATGCTTTTGTATCTATATTATGGTTATCACAATCACATATTGTGCATGTGATTCAAAAGGAAATTGCAGAATTGTATCATTCTTTATTTAAATATTTGGTTTTTTTTTTTGTCAGTAGGTTTTTATAAGAAATAATGACACAAATTATCCTTGAAATTTGGCTCAATAAGCAATGTGATCCTTGCACTTTTAATTTGTTCAATATGATCCATAAATATTTAGTACATTTACAATTTAATCTCTAAACTATATGGAAAATATTCAATATTCTCATTTCAATAATTCTAGTTCAAGGACAACATTGAATATTTTTATATAACTAGAGACCAAATTGAATAAGTACCAAAAGTCCAAAAACCAAATTAAACAAATTAATAGTTCGGGGATCACATTACACATTTGGCTAAATTTTAGGACCACAGGGAATAAATTTAAAGTTTTGGAAAACGTATTACATATTAGGTCAAAGTTCTTAAATTATTTGCATCATATCCCTTTTAATAATGTGGATAAATCTTTTTTTTTAAAAAACTTTCATTTAAGAATGGAATAAATGTAACAATAGTCTTACGTCACAAAGATGCAAATGAGTCATAAAATTTTTAAAAAATACAATCGAGTTCTAAAACTTACCTAATTAATGCAATGAAGTATCTCCCTTAACTTACCCATTTGACTAACTGAAAATGATGATGTTGCTAAAAATATGACCGTTCAAATTGTGATTAGGGCATCTCAAGAAGTCCGGATTTTCATTAACCTACTCTTAATATTTTAATCACGATGGAAATTCATTTCTTTATTGTTTGGTAATAGCCACACTAGTTTTGCATGGACGTCCGACTTCCATTGTAGGGAAATGGATAGAGCTACGTAAAGCAAAAGTTACATACCAACCGAGGTCATACATATGTATCTTCGCAAAAATTTACACAAATGGCATGTGATGGATCATATCTGACTCCATCAAGACGCTTGAAACCCAAGAGTACGTGTGTCTAGATGGTCGGACACTCGTTCAAGAACACACAAAGAACACCTTCCTTTGACTTTGCTCCTCTCCATCTAATCCTAAAGTCTAAAACTCGTCTCGAAGGTACAAAGTCAACCTCGTGTGCGATGCTCATGCAAGTGTCATGGTTTGTGAATCCTCCCGTACTCGTGACACTTGTGAGTAGTACTTGGGGTTATCGAGTGAAGAGTAAGGAAGTAGAAAGGACGGACACAATTAGTCTGTGGGAGTAGCGTTAGGACGGTTGGTGCTAGGAGTTCTAAGATGGAAGAATTATATTACTTAGGAGCTTTGAAGGTAGGATTGGCATCCCGTGCACAAACTGGTCGGGAGCTGATGTCGCTCTCTTGACGAGGCCATAACAGGCCAAAACTAGTTGTTGAGCCAAAAGAGATCTACTATCTCACTCGATGGATTAGACACCCGAGCGAAGTTAGGCGTGGTATGATCTCATACAAAGAAACTATTCACCGTATTGTTCACTAAAACAACTATAGAATGAAAGCTGGCCTAGCGAATTCTGCTCGCCAGGCGCCACACGGGTTGATCCGTGGCCAAGAAAACTACTAACCCATGACAAATGGTATTAGAGCAGGAATCCCTCCAGTAAATGGGTGAGTCGGAGAATTGGACTCCTCACTCTAGTGTGGGTTGAACTAGAAAGTACTAGTGGTCTACCCGGTCCTACGAGGGCGGAAAGTGAACTCTCGGGGCAAAAGACACTCGGACAAAGCACGACTCTCAATTAAGCTTCTAGGATGACAATGGGAGAACTAGGAAGAGTCGGTTCCTCACTAAGCGGGTAGAGTTGGAGAAGAATTGAATCCTCATTGAATGGGGATAACGTTCCTGGATCGATCAGTGAATCCAAAAGAGGAGATCTACTGCCACATTTTCAATAAGGAAAGAACCTCCATTTGGTTTGCTGAGGTCAAAATGCTTGGTAGGCAAAAATTGTGCTGCCAAAAGATGCAGTTGGCGAGAAATGCCACACTTGCCAAAGAAAGAGTAAGTGACCAAAAATGGCCCGAATAGCTAAGATCTAAAGAGGCTACCAATAGAGCAAAACCTGTTTTGTTGGGCGAGCGTGACCATTTGATGTGAGATCCCGAAAGTGACACATCAATGGTTAATTAAGGGATGCAAGGAAGCGACAAAATAGATCGCAATGAGTGCGTTGCGGAATTGAGTGGGGGAAAATGTCATGGTCCATGAATCATCCTATACTCATGACACTTGTGAGTGGTGCTTGAGGTTATCAAGTGAAGAGTGAGGAAGCAGAAGAGATGAACACAATTGGTCTATGGGAGTGGCATTAGGACGGTTGGTACTATGAGTTCTAAGATTGAATGATTATATTACTTAGGAGCTCTGAAGGCGGGGTTGGCCTCCTATGCACAAATTAGTCGGGAGTTGATGCCGCTCTCTTGACGAGGTCATGGCAAGTCGAAACCAGTTGTTGAACCTAAAGAGATCCACTATCTCACTCAATGAACTAGACGCTCGAGCGAAGCTAGGCGTGGCATGATCTCATACAAAGAAGCTATTTACCGTATTATTCACTAGAACAACTATAGAAGGAAGGTTGGCCTGGCGAATTTTGCTGGCCAGGCACCGCACAGGTTGATCCACGGCCAAGAAAACTACCGACCCGTGACAAATGGATCCAACCATTTAGTAATTCAAAAGGCTCATTTCTCTTCCAAAGCTTCTCTCTAGAAACTTTTTCCCTCTATGATCCGGGTGAGAGAGCGAGTGAACGATCGATCCGAACAAGGCTTGGCTTAGGCATCCCAACTATCCAAGTCGATCCAAAAGAGCCTGAGTCGCCGCACGGTCATGATCCCAATCGATCGACCTGTGACACAAGCATGCAAAAACACGCATCTGAAAAAATGTCGTTTGTGTATTCCACGCTGTACTCTCCTACTCTAACAAATGTAAAGTCTCTGTGTGCCAAGTTTATTGACCAAACTAGAGTTGCAATGCTGTAAAATTTCATGTAGAGAGAGCGCAAGTATGTTCATCAACATTGGCTGAACTTTACTTGAATTTATTTTAATTTTTATGTTACCCAGATATAAAGATAATTATTTGGAGGGGTTATTTGCATAACCAGCTTTTGCTATTAGGGCTTAGACTTCGCATGCTGTCTTATCGCTTCTCAATGATTTAAAAACTTTGTCTTTACTAATCAAGACTTTTTGTTTGGCCATAATTCAATCGATGACTGTAGAAAATGTATGACAGATCTAGAAAAATCATATTGTAGAGATTCAGGGATTTGAATTTTCTTTTTATTACAATTTTGTTGCTTGTATTATGTCACATCATTACAATTCACCGTGATTTTACTTAGAATTCATCAGGATAACTAATTGTGTAAAGAAATTATTGTACAGATCTACTTTATTGACATATGTATATCTTTTAATATTTTATCCACCTTATGTTTTGCATGATTATATATTAACTAAAATTTTCCTTACATTGTGCGTTTGGAAGCGAACGGCACCCACCAGATACGAGAATCTTGATGTCCCATATTAAACTATTTTTATGTAATAATGCACTTGAGCGTGCATTCTAAACTTTATGGTCCTTGTTCAATAAAATTATAAAAAAAAAAAAAGAAATAAAGGACCGTGACCCATCACTTTTTTTCTAATTTCGTATGGGATAATAAGAATTAGAATACATTTATTTATAGCTGACAATATGACATATTAAATAACTAGAAGATCAACACTTGAAACACGTGTTCCTCCCTCAACCCTCAATTGAAGCTTCTTGAAAACTCTAAAAGAAGTAATAAATATAGAAAAAGTACATTTTATGTTTGCTTTAATCCACATCCTCAGCCTCTATGCACTTCTCTTGCTTCGTCCATTCTCGGTCACCCACCGAAAGTCTGCAAACAAACACTCTCTTAAAAAAACAACACACGAGGAAAGGGGAAGAAAATGCCCGTGGACATGAATATTTCTCATGAACCCTACTTTCATTTCGACATTGTCTGAGTCCATTCGCTATCATCTTCTTGAAAATGATATCAGCATTGATGATGACGTGTACCATCCGAGCTTAAGCTTAGCCGGTTTTGTTAAGCTGGGTCTTAAGTTTGAGCCGTGTATGAAACTTTAAAAGATTTTAACATTTTTTACTTGTTCAAAATATGATATGCTGAATCATCCTACATAATAAGGAAATAAATCAAACACTAAATTTACGTGATTTGATTGATGTGATTTACGTCCATAGGGATAACAACAAAGACTTCCACAATAAATCAAGTGATATAATAGAAATTACAAGTAGATTCGAACCACTCAAATAATATTAGTATTTTATAGTCCCTATTTACACCCAATAACTCACATATAATCTCAATCTCATAAAAGAATTAAATAAATCTTATTATGAAATTTTATAGGCTTCCATGCTTAACTTGTTGGTGTACTTCCACAAAGAAACCCCACTATCAAGCACTCATACTGCGCTTCAACAACCACACGAAAACCAAAGACCTAGAACAATATATATTGCCATGAAAGACATTGTATGGCCAACTAAATTATTTGACTTTACTCCAAAGGCTTAATACCCTAAGGAATATCCAATTTTAGTTCTTGTCTCAATTTTACCTTTTAACTCATAAAAAATTTTCAACTTTAGGTCAAGTCTCAATTCAATGATAAACTTTTTTTTTTGTCTCATAAAAACTCCAAATTTTAGTTCAAATCCTAATTCTACTCTAAACTCTCTTTTGTATCATAATAAACCCTTAACTTAGGTCAACTATCACTTCTACCTTAAGCATTTTTTTGTCTCATAAAATATCATCAATTTTTAGTTAAATCTCAAATCTGCTCTCCATCAGCCCTCTGTCAAATCACCTTAGGCATTTTGCACTCATCTATCTCTTATGCTTGGGAATGTTCCATCTCTCGCGATTGGAGAGCTCATGCTTATGACATTCAAACAACTCATGCTTGGGATGTTTCTATCTCTTGATTGTTAGCGATGAATTTTGGATTGAAAGTTAATGTTGGCAAATTTGTGACTTAAGTAAAAATTTGTGGTTTTTATAAGATTGTAAAAATTTCAGGGTAAAACTTGGGCTGAAAGGTAAAATTGGGACAAAACCCAAAGTTGCATGTTTTTCATATGACAAAAAAATTATGGTAGAATTGGGACATAAGCTAAAGTTGAAAGTTTTTCATAAACGAAAAAAAAAAAAAAAGAACTTACGATAGAAATGGGACAGGTGAAATTGAGACAAAAGCTAAATTTAGAGGTTTTTCAAGGGTATTAGGCCCTACTCTAAATAAGAAAGTTTGTCCATTTACTTTAGTATACCAATTCAGATCTTAATTTCATATCCAACTTTCAAACTTTTATTTGATCGATCGGATTTCCTTACGATTCATTTCATATTAGGTTTTATTTAGGGATTCGAACTTGACATATATTTTAATACATTCAAATTCAATTTGAAATTTCGACCCCAAAAAGAATTCAATTTGAATTTTCTTGGGCGTCATTTTTGTTGGAGATAATTCTCCAAGGTTTGACCGAGGAAGAGGAATCTGACGAGAAAAGCTCCACCTGGACTCCTTTGACCGTATTAAAGGAAGGGATCACAAATTCTGTCATATTTATTCTTTCATTTTACGTATGGATTTTGCTTTTTGGGTTCTTTTCCGTCCAAAGCGGCATGGACACTGAACAAAAGGGAGAGGAGCTCGGAGTTCTCTTTCTTTGGCCGTGCGGACGTCGTTGGGCACATGAATTTTGTCCCGTGAGCTTTACGTCCAAATTAAATTGTTTATTTATAAACATTGTGGACCTTTTTTTAATTTAAGTATCAGAAACACTCAAATACGTAAGCAATTGTAATTTTAATTCTCTTATTATAGCAAACTATTTAGTTCTAGCTCTCTCCGTGAGTAGATATTGAACTTGGACCGACCCACACAAATCTGTAAAACTCAACACTTCAAAATATAAAGAAGCCATAAGATAATTACCAAATGGACGTTATAACGAACAAACAGAGTCTGATACAACCGTAGTTTTTTACTCTAAAATCATATGCAAGTGGAGTACATAATTATGCGTACTAAAATAAAGTTATTTGAGAATAACACCAAATTATAACTTTCGATGGTAATGGTTTTTAGATGCAACTGTAGCTGATAGATCACGTAAGATTCACAAGCAACCAAATGCTAATTATAACTACTGTGGTTAATAGCTTTTCATATTATACTAACTTTTTCGCTTTTGTTAGTCACTTTCCATACCACGTGAAGGTGTTTTTACTCCACATACGTAGGAAACGAGTACCCATCTAAGAGGGAGCTGGGGACAGGGTAGGATTTCGGATTTTCCAGACAAACTCCAAAGGAAATGAAATCAAAACACTAAATTGATAGTTTCTACAACATAAAATGCCTGATTGACTCCTCATTAATCAAAACAATGTCTTTGCAGTTGGCATGATTACAGGACCAATTGTTCATCGCAACTCCAAAAACCCATATCCAATACGGGAAAGGGGGTTGGAGTTCCAAAATCCACCTCAGCATCCACATTGACCTCTCTCTTTCTCCTCTTCATCCTTGTCATCAAGCTGTCATCGCTGCACGTGGACGGTGAGCTAGGTTCAGAAGACAAACGCTTGCGGCCAACCCTAACAGGCTCGTACTCAGCCGACCCGATGAGGTGAGGGAAGTTGAGCTTGGCCTTGGAACCCCTCATTTTAAAAGCTGCCCGGTCATAGGCCAATGCCGCGTCCTCAGGTGTCTTGTAAGTCCCGAGCCAAATCCTTGCCCCGTTCTTTTTGGGGTCCCTTATCTCCGCAGCGTATTTTCCCCACGGTCGCCTCCTCACTCCTTTATAATGTGTCTTCTCGACCAGCACTTGTACCTCCTGGTCCACCATCTCCAATTTCTTCTCCTTCACCAAACCAATGCTGTTATAATTAACGGTCGTCACTTTGAAATCAAGTTCTTGATTCGAAGCCAGACCAATATTGTTATAATCAATGGTCGTCACTTCAAAATCAAGTTCTTGATTCGGAGCTGAAGGCATTGTCCACCCGGAATTGAGCTCGTTGCACATAGTGCTGTATGCCAACATGTCCTCCCAATTGTCGACTTTGAGGGGCAGTTCGCTCCAACTCTCCATTAGTAACAGATTGTTGAAGCTTGAACTCCTTGAGTACATGTTTGCAGGAGTTGGTGCATAAGATGTTGCGTCAACGCTGTCATCCTCACCTACAAAAAGATGCTCACAAATGGATTTCAAAGCATCGAATCGATCAGTCTCAAAGGGACTGAAGATTTCCTGAAGCATTTTTGTTTCTGGCTAGAATTTGTAGCTTTGAGATGACTGAATGTAGAAGATCGAAGGGATGATTTGGTTTCTGAAGTAAGAGTGGAGCTGAAAAGAACATGAAAGTGGGAGCTATATATATTGGTTGAGCTTGACCGCTTGGGTGGTGGAAGATTTAAGGGAAGATTTCGGATGGAGCTTCTGAGAAACTGGATATCAACACATGTTTCAAATGCTCAATTGGACTTTTTAAATAATGAAAGACATAAATTGATGTGTCTTTCTTATCCGTACTGAATTAAAAAAATAAAGCATGGGGCGCGCTCCCTTTTAATTAATTGGGGATGGACGATGACATTTGTTCATGCTTTTGCATTTAATTTGTGATTTTTAGATCTGATGCGCGGGTGCCGTATAGATCCAATCACATATTGTGCATGTGCTTCAAAAGAAAATTGCATAACGTCTTCTCTATTCAAATATACAGTTTTTTTTTTTTTTTTTTGTTTTTTGTGCTAGTAAATTTTAATAAATGTTAGTAAGCGCTTTAAAAGGGTTTGAGTCGCGAAAATGTAATGAGTCATAAAGTGCAATCAAGTCATGAAATTTGTCCAATTGGCACAATGAAGTCCCTCCCTTAACTCCGCTCGATTTGGCTAATTAAAAATGCCGATGAGAGTGTTTTTATTTCTTTTTCTTTTTCCTACGTGACTATTAATTTTAACTCAAGTATGAACCAATGCCTAAAACTATGTTGTTAAAAACATGCAATCAAGTTCTAAAACTTTAAAACATGCAATCAAATTCTAAAACTTGCTAAATTGATGTAATGAAATCCCTTCCTCATCTTTACCCGATTTGGCTAATTAAAAATGCCGATGTGGATGATTTTATTATTTTCTTTTTCCTACATAACTGTTAACTTTAACTCAAGTATGAACGAATGCCTAAAACGATGTTGTTGCGATCAAGTTTTAAAACTTGTTAAATTGGTGCAATGAAATCCCTCCCTCAATTCTGTCCAATTTGGCTAAATAAAAATGCCGATATGGGTGATTTTATTATTTTCTTTTTCCAACATGACTGTTGACTTTAACTTGAGTATGAACCAATGCCTAAAATGATGATGTTAAAAATCAAGTTAAAAAAGTTTAAAAAAAAAAAAAAAAATGTAATCAAATTCTAAAACTTTTGTTAAATTGATACGGTGAAATCCCTCCCTTAACTCCGCTCAATTTGGAAAATTGAAAATGCCGAACATGGGTGTTTTTATTATTTTCTCTTTCCTACATGACTGTTAACTAGGAAAAAGTGTCCAAGAAATCCTAAACAAACCTTTTGCATTTATGCCAATTTAGTCTTAAACCTTTTATCGGTGCTAATTTAGTCCTAAACCTTTCACTTTGTGCCAATTTAGTCATTTTCTGTTAATTTTGGCTGGATTTTGTTGACTAGGCGCTGGTCGGCCGACATGGCACAATCATTGCTAACGTGCACAACTTTTAATAATAATTTAATAATTTTTGAATTATTTATTTTCTTTTATTTTCCTTTTCTTTTCTTTTTTAATTTTTCTTTTTTTCTTTTTTTCTTTCTCCCTCTCCTTTCTCCAGCCGGTCACTAGACCTCGGTGACTAGCCAAAGGTGAAGGCCAGCAAGGTCGAGGTCGACCTCTGGCAAGCCTTGCTAGCCACTAGCGAGGCTTGAGCCCTCGCTAGAGATTGCGGCGGCCTTGCATCAACCATGGGCGAGGCTCACCGTTGTTGGATCTAGCAAGGGTCAAGCCTCACTCAACCTCCAACGAGGTTGCCCAAGCCGCAAGGGCGGCCTCACCGTCTAGCACGAGGCAGCCCTTGCGGGCTATGGGGAGGGCTTGAGCTTCGCGAGTGTTTGGCGAGGCTCGCTAGAGACCAGCAAGGCCAACCTCGATCTCGTCAACCGTCGCTGCTGGCCAGTTGTCGAGGTTTGACGACCGGCTAGAGGAAGGAGGAAGGGAAAGAAAAAAGAAAAAAAAAAAAACGAAAAAACGAAAAGGAGAGGAAAAAGAAAATAAAAAGAAAATATTAAAATATATTAAAAATTGTTCACGTCAACGCTGATTATACCACCACTTAGGTTTCATCAAGCTCATGGAGCAATGGAGATTTGGAACTCATGATCACGCTGGGGTGTGATTCATATTCCCCATCAACATAGTGACATGGGGGTCTCAAAATTCTTTTTCTTACTTTCATTCTCGATTTATTTGTGATAGTGTGCCGAATCCTAACAACCATAGCAGCTAGAGCTTTTTGAGATTATGGCCATGGTCACTTGATGGTAATTATGATAATCCAACAATGTACATTCACTAAATCAAAGAAAATGCTCATGTCATTCAAAACTAACCGTAGAGAAAAAGCTTTGTGTCGTTGAAAATTAGCAGTATCGTCCACATTAGTTGTTGAAGAAAAGCAATTAACTTCATGAATGACCATTTTTTCCTTAATGAAACATTTCAGTTATGAATATTTTGTTTATTAGGTCCACATCAAATAAATGGTTCAGTTTATACTGAGTTCTAATTCGAGGATGACATTAGGTTTTAAGCAATTGCTTGGTATTTTAGTATAGGAATTAGATGACGGGATTGACCGCAATCAGCGTCGAACTTTGTTTGGAATTAAGATAATTGGTTCGGGGGAAGAAAATAATTTAAGGTAAACTAGTTATAATTTCCACAAAAGCAAATGCAAGTGGATTTACCTTTATTGAGGAAATGAAATTTTCCTATGTTATTATATGGCAACCTAATATTGTAATTTGCACTGTGGCCAAAAAAAAAAAGAAGAAAGAAATTTGATGTTTACTACTTTGCCCAATGGGATCATTGATTTCATTTACTTCAATTCGATAGCACAGATTTTGATTCCGGGAAAGCATCGTCTCGGGTCATCCAACATATATCCTCATAATTTGTCAAGAAATTATAAGAATCTCACTCGACGTATCAGTACTAATCGAAACATGATAAGTGACGATATAAATCCTCCAATAATTTTTCATTATTTAATAATTTTCCTTTTGCTTTTTAGGTGAAGTGGTCAGGTGATATCTTGGGTCAGTTTTTATGCACCGAATAAAGTCCTCCTCCCTAATACGATCAAAGATAGACCATCCAGATTGCGATCAGCGCATTTCATGAAGTCAGGGTTTTCATTAACTTACTCTCTTTTTTTTTTTTTTTTTTGTGGGAAATCTCGCTGGAAATTCATTTCTCTGTCATTTGGTTATGGCAATGCTTGTTTTGCGGGGCTCTGACTGACTTCCATCCTAACAGCAATGGATAGCTAGGTAAAGCAAAACTTATATACGAAACGAAGTCATACACATGTATTTTCACAAAGCTTTAAACTAATGACATGTAATGGATCATATTTGACTTCATGAAGACGCTTGAAGTCCAATTGTACGTGTTTCTAGAGAGTCTGAGCCTCCTTCAAGGACACACGAAGAACACCTTCCCCTGGCTTTGCTCCTCTCCACCTAATCCTAAGTCTAAAACACGTCTCGAAGGCACAAAGTCAACCTCGTGCGCGATGCGTGGCAACATTTGACCTGCGAAGTTGTTCGATACTCACGCAAACATGCAAGAACATGCATCTGAAAAAATTCAGTTTGTGGATTCCATGTTGTACTCTTTTCATACTTAGACTAATGTAAAGTCTGCGCGTATCAAGTTTATTGACGAAATTAGAGTTGCAATGCTGTAAAATTTCATGTGGAAGATAGGCAAGCAAGTTCTTCAATATCAACTGCACTTTACTTGATTTTTTTTTTTTTTAATGTTGCCTATAATTTAAAGATAATTATTTGGATGAGTTACCTGCATAAACCAGCGTCTGCAATAAGAGCTGTCTTATCACTTCACAATGATCCAAAAAAATTTCCTGGTTAATCAAGACTTCTAATTTGGCCATAATTCAATCGAGGACTGTCGAAAAGGTACGACGGATTTAGGAAAATCAAATTATAAAGGTTCAGAGATTTAAATTTTCTTCTTATTAAAGTTTATTGCTTGTTTTATGTCACATCATTACAATTCACCATGATTTTAGTTAGAATTCATTGGGAGAAGTTATTGTATAAAGAAATTATTGTATAAATCTGCATTACCGAAATTTGTATTTCTTCTAATATTCCATCCACCTTATGTTTTGCATGATTATATATTAACCAAAGTTTTCCTTACATTATGCATTAGTGGGTGGAAGCGTATGGCACCCACCAGAT
Organism: Eucalyptus microcorys; assembly: GCA_014182515.1. Classification (NCBI taxonomy): domain Eukaryota; kingdom Viridiplantae; phylum Streptophyta; class Magnoliopsida; order Myrtales; family Myrtaceae; genus Eucalyptus; species Eucalyptus microcorys. The sequence continues at coordinate 2,047,118 of CM024563.1, forward strand.
GCGAGAATCTTGATGTCTGATATTAAACTCTTTTTATAAAATAATGCACGAATACATGCATTCGGTTCTTTATGATCCTTGTTCAATAAAATGGAAACAAAGGAACGTGACCCATCACTTTTCTTTTAATTTTGCATGGGATAATTACGTATAAGAAAGATCGAATAATAGCTGACAATATGATATATTAAATAACTAGAATATCAACTTTTGAAACGTGTGTTCCAGCCTCAATCTTAATTGAAGCTTCTTGGAAACTCCAAAATAAGTAAGAAATTAATAAAAATTACATTTTATGGTTGCTTTCCACATCTTCAACCTATACATACTTCTTTCAAAGAAGTAAGAAATTTGCCTCCCACGCATGAACACGAAGGGTAGTGTTAGAATATTTAATGTTAAATCATGCATCGAGTTAATAGTTTAAGCTTTTAAAATAATTAGGCAAAATCTCACACTTCTTGCTTCGTCCATTCATGGTCACCTGCTGAAAATCTGCAACTACAGCCAAACACTCTCTTAAGAAAACAACACACGAGAAAAAGGCGAGAAAATGCTTTTAATATTCCTGAAGAGCCCATTTTCATTTTGCCATTCTCGAATCCATTAGGTCTCATCTTCTTGAAAATTAAATCTACATTGACGATGACGTGTATCGTCGAAACTCTAGCTTCGTTGAATTTATTAAATTGTGTCTCAAGTTTGAGCTGAGTACAAAACTTTAGAGGATTTTGATTTGTTCAAAATTCGATATGTCTAATTATCCTGTCACAAAAGAGATCAAACAATAAAACATATAGAATAAAGAAATAGATTGAATATTAGGTTTATGTAATTTGATCGGTGTGACCTATATCTATGAAAAGAGTAGTAAAGAATTTCAGAATAAGTCAAGCGATCTATGAAAATTACAACTACACTCAACTTAATCAAATACTCTTAATATTTCTTAACCTCAATTACATATGATAAATCGTACAAGAGTGCTTTCATAAAGATTCCCCACTACCGAGCACTCAAACGGCGCTTCAATGGCCACACGAAAACCAAAGACCAAGAACAATATAAATAGCCAAGAAAGAAATTCAATGGCCAACTTTAACGAGAAATGGCCACACGAAAACCAAAGACTATGAACAATATAATAGCCCAGAAAGAAATTCAGTGGCCAACTTTAACGACAAAAGAAAAAGAAATCCACCGACAGTTGGAATTTCGGTCAACCCAAATTGTGGACGTTCCCTTTTTATCTTTTTCTTGACCGACTAAATAGTTTAGGTCTACGCCAAGTCCAAAAGTTTCCCTTTAGTAATCCAATTCGGATATCCAAGTCCAAAATCTAACTTTCGAACTTCCCTCTAATCGATCGGATTTCCTTACAATTATCTGGACTTGAATTCTGTTCACTGTTCAAATTCGAAACAAATTAGAATAACTCCATCTTGGCTTGACTTTAAGTCAAATTACGATCGCTTCATTGAACATTCCAACTTCACTACTACTCTTCCACAGCCTCTAATGAGTTCATTCACCATAGATATCTTCCAAATCTAAGCCACATTAGAACCTTGCCATTACTATGGACCTAATCAGAGCACCAACTCCACTTGCACATTTAATTACTGCACAAAAATTCTTAGAGACAATCTATTTGACTATACATAAAGCAAAACCACTATTGCATCTATGTATGTCAGGAGATTGAACATGCACATTGTCAAACTCAGCGGTTATAGCAACCATTAAATCTAAAGGCATTACTTCCCTATACCTTATTTGTCAATTTGTTAACTAATATCCATTATTTTAGAAGTTTCTGGTTACAACTTCACAGTGAGTTGAACACCATCAGAATCCATAGAAACATTGCTATAATTACTTCTAACTAGAAGTACTAGAGACTTGTCAAATGCAACTACTTCTACTTCTAACCAGAAGTACTAGAGACTTGATTTCAAGTACCAAAACCTATAGCCCCACTCACCTCATGCATAAGCTAAGAATATGCATTTCCATCGGGCTTATCATTACTCACTCGAATACAGCATGGACAATTAAATATTTAAATAATAGAATAATTAGTAATGTTAACTAAATACACTTTTTTGAAAGTTCAACATTCAATTGTAGTTGATGGGAAATTATTTACCATGTGACTCGTTGTACTAAGTGCATTCATTAGGAATTTGCTAGCAAATGTCAGTGGATTTACCTTGATCGAGGAAATGAGGTTTTCCTATGTCATTATATGGCCACCAAATATTGTTGCTTGCACTCCAAACAAAAAATGGAAAAGAAAATCTAAAGTTTTGCATTTTGATTCATTAGAGTGGTTTTTGTTCCTGAACTTCTTATTAAATCTAGGGTTAATACCATGAAAAACCCCAAACCGGTATAGCTGTGACAAATTTACCCCAAACTATTTTTTTGACCCTGAAAAACCCTAAACTGGTACACATGTGACAAATTTACCCCGACTGACAATAAAAATCTTAAATTGGTACGTTTATGACAAATTTACCCCAAATTAATTTATTCAACCACAAAAAATCCCAAATTGGTAAATTTGTGACAAATATACCCTTCACTAAATTGGATTAATACCACAAAAAAAAATCATAAAAATTGTAAACCGTGACAAACGGAGCATAAAATCTCAAATCGGTATACTAGTGAACTGTCATGTGTCATTTAACTTAATAATTTGATAATAAAATTAACAAAACTAACGGAGGGTAAATTTGTCACAAGTGTACCCGTTTGGGATAAATTTGTCAAAGGTAGACCAATTTGGGGTTTTTCATGGTCAAAAAAATAGTTTGGGGTAAATTTGTCACAAGTGTACCAGTTTTAGGTTTTTCAGGGTATTAACCCTTAAATCTATTACTCTCATAAACATAAAATGCAGGGCATGGGTACAACTTTGCACGATCGGATCGGTCTATCCATATGTATGTGGTGAATCATTGATTTCATTTCATTTAATTTGGTTGCAGAAAATTTGATGTTGGAGAAAATATCATCTTGAGTCATCCGACATATATCTTGTCTTGGTTATTCTTTACTGAATTTTGTCTTTAATGAAATGACAATCAACTTCTGTATATTACATTTTTTTTTTTATGAATTGTTTGATTTGCTGCAAGTTTAAAAGCAATATCATTGTCACAAAACAAGGTAGTCGGTCCTCTTACCCATATGCCAAGACCATAAATTAGACATTGCATACATACCATATAAATAGTCTTATGCTCCGTTCGTTTTGAGGAAAATAATTTCTGGGAAAACGTTTTTCAAATTTTCCGACATTAGTTTCGCGGAAAATGAATTCCTTGGGAAAAATGTTTTCCATCAAAGGAAAAAAAAATCCTTCTAAAGTAGGAGAAAATGTTTTCCACTTTTGAAAAGCGGAAAACATTTTCCTCACTTGATCTTTCTTATCTCACACCTCTACAAATCCTCACTTCCTCCTTCCATTTCTCCTTCTTCTTTTCTTTTTATTCGAATTTTTTTTAATTTTCTTTTTCTTTTTTAATTCCAATTATTTTTAATTTCCTTTTTTTCTTTTTTTCTTTGTCTTTTCTTTGTTTCTTATCTTATTCTTTCTTGGTTAGTCGTCGGACCACGTGAACCTCAAGCTTGTCGATCTCAAACTCACACTCGTCGATTTGGCAAGCTTCGAGCTTAATGCTCGCACTCACCAATCTGGAGAGCAGAAAATATTTTTCTTACCGAACACCGGAAAATATTTTCCGAAACATTTTCAAGTTTTAACCGAACACTAGAAAATATTGTCATTTTCTTGTAAAATGACTTCCGGGAAAATATTTTCCGGAAATGGCCCATTTTCTGCGAAATGAACGGACCCTTAGTTATTACTCGATATTCACATTTAGCTTATCACAATAAAATGGTTGATTGTTTCTTCATTTTCTATGAAAGCAACGATTCTCCAGCTCAACACAAAGTCTAGTAATAGATCCCTTGCTCATAGGACAAGTCGAGTAGTCTATGTCATAATAAGCCATCATGTCAATATTATAATCCCAAGCTAGAAGTATTCCTAATCCTAGTCATCTTTTCAAGTACTTCATGACTTTCAACACAATATTCATATGGGATTGCTTGGATCATGTATGAATTGATTAAGAATCTACATTGTGTAACATGTGTTAGGTTTGGTCATTACGAGATAGATGAGTTTTCCAATAAGTCTTTAAAGCTCAATGGATCCTCGGCTAAAGGTGCTAATCTCGCATCATACCCAATCGTTGTTAACTTAACATTCAAGTCAATCAAAATGACAACTAATTTGCACACTTTGCATACTGACAACCCTCCTCTGAAGACAAATTTACATTGACTAAGGTAGATTCTATTGGAGAAATCTTTCTGGAATATTTCGAAGCTGACAAAACGTTTCCATCAATCTAGTCCAAGTCTTGCGTACTCTACCATTTAAAGTCTGAAGTCTTGGACTCTACCATTTAAAGTCTGAAGACTTGCAGACTCTACCATTTAAAGTCTGAAGACCTTCGGACTGTCAGACTCAAGACTCAAAGTCTATTCTCATTGACAGTTTGTAGTTTGTCGAAGAAGGTCTATCCAGGACTGTGCGTTTCGTTAAGGATTTGATCTTGTCGTCTAACGAATATCTCTTGGCTGGATATGACATAATGGATTACTTTAGTCAACATCAAGATTGATTTTAGAGATCCGTTGATTGGCGAAGTATACTTGGAAGGTTCTACTTATGAAAACCGAAATCCTGATTGTATGGGCAAGCAGGATTGATGGGCTATCGTTATGTTCCTTTAATAGCTCGAGTAATCTTTCTAATTGATTCTGTCCAATGGGAAGATTGGAAGAATTCCTTTGGTAAGTACCAACGGGTATGATGGCATAAAGGAGTATATAAGGAAGATGTTCGAGTTGTTTCGGAGAGTGCGCGATAGAAGAATTTCAAAGTTTGAAGCTCCTTGTTCTTTGTCTATTACTGAGCGAAATCTTGTACGCAAAAGAGAGACTATATTTTGAGATATCTTGACGAAGTGTGGTAGAGTATCTACACTGTGAAATCAAGAGAAAGCATTGCTGTAACATCTCTCTTGTTTATAGTGAAATCCAGCCGGTAGGTCATCGGTGAGGAAGAGTGGACGTAGGCTTGGAATAAGCTGAATCACTATAAACCATGTGTTCAATTTTCTCTTCCCTACTCTCTTTTTACCTTGATTATAATCTGTCTTGAAGAACTTCTGTTCTATTGCTTGCCTAGTATTGCTTTCGTATATCGATAAATTGTTTTTAAACCTATTCACCCCCCTCTAGGTGTATATACTAGCGATATCAATTGGTATCAAAGCCTGTGTACTCATTTTGTTTGAAGTGTTTTACTTCAGAGTTAAAGATCCATGGCTAGTATGTTAGCACCAGGGCTGGTGGAAGGGCAAAGCAATACCAGACCTCCTTACTTTGATGGAAAGGATTACAACATCTGGAAAAACAAGATGAAAGCATTCCTAAGATCGAAGGATCCTCAAAAGCAAGAATGGGATGTTGTAGAAAAAGGAATTACTTCCTAAAGCTGCATCGTTTTAATCGTGAATGAGAGGAAAAGTAAAGGATTGGAATCACATAAAGAGCTCAATAAGAGAGACACAAAGAATCATGCCACTATCGTCGATGAGTTGGTTGGAACTCTTGGTCTTATGAAGTGGAACGAGTCTAGTGAAATGACTCGGGAAGAGATAATCAAGAGACAAGCTCTTGATGCAAAAGCAATTTATTCCTTATATTGTGCTTTGTCACCTATAAAAGCTTGTTCCCTAATTATCATACAATGAATTGGGAAAATAAATTCATTTAAACCAATAAATCAAGTTTCCACTAATCGTGTATTACGGCTAAGTGGATATGTTTGGACCAACGGAGACTTCGGGGGGGTAACCTAGTAATTGTGGATGACTACTCACGATTTACTTGGGTATATTTCCTGACAAGTAAGTCTGAAACTTTCTCTTACTTTGAAAAGTATGCTAAAAAGGTTCAAAATGAAAAAGGGTATGTTATCTCAAGTATAAGAAACGCCATGGAGGTGAATTTGAAAATCAAGATTTTACAAAATTTTGTAATGAATCTGGTTTCAACATATATTCTCCTCTCCATATACTCGAGAACAAAATGGAGTTGTGGAAAGAAAGAATAGATCGCTTCAAGAAATGGCTAGAACTCTTTTGATTGAAAGTAACATCTCTTCACGGTTTTGGGCTGAGAACTTATTCAAAGGAAAGAAACCTATTGTTTCATATTTTCATGTGTTTGAATGTAAATGCTTTATTTAAAAAAATGCAAATGATCGAGTTGGCAAGTTTGAAGAAAAATCAAACGAAGGTATCTTCCTTGGATATTCTACCTCAAGCAAAGCCTACAGAGTCTATAACAAGAAGACTTATTCTGTGGAAGAATCAATGAATGTCAAATTCCAGACTTCACAAAATGAATCTATTCGGACTCATCTTGAAGAATGCTCTACAAAGTCTAAAGAAGCGGCTCGGACTCAAAAGAGCGGCAACAAGTGGTTATTAAAGATTCAAATGAAGGAAGTGATCATCAATCGACGAATCAACCCATTGCTGGATAAGTCCAGTCATCCCAAAAATCTCATTATTGGCGACATTAATGAAGGGACGCACAAGATCCAAAAGGCGCGAAGAGTCTAGTCTTTGTGGCTCTTATTTACGAAATAGAACCCAAAAGCATAGAAGAAGCTTTATCTGATGAATGCTGGATTGAAGCTATGCAAGAAGAACTCGGACAATTCAGCATTAATGATGTCTGGGAGTTAACTCCTAAACCGAAAGGTAAATCTATTATTGGAGCTAAGTGGGTGTTCGGGAACAAGATGAACGAGGAAGGAAAAAGTCATAAGAAACAAAGCAAGACTCGTGGCCAAGGGATATACGCAAGAAGAAGGGATAGACTATGACGAGACTTACGCACCGGTAGCAAGGTTAGAAGCTATTCGATTATTATTTACTTTTACTGTTATAAGGATTTGAGTTATTCCAAATGGACGTCAAGAGTGCTTTCTGAGCAGTTTATCCATGAGGAAGTCTATGTGGAACAACCACACAGGTTTGAAGACCCAAGGAAACCGAGACTACGTATTGGAGTTGAAAAAGGCCTTGTATGGTTTAAAGCAAGCACCTCGAGCTTGGTACGAGCAAAAGTTTTTAATTCAAAATGGCTTTGTCAAAGGTAAAGTAGACACTACCCTATTTATCAAAAGGAAAGCAAAAGTTTTCTGCTTGTTCAAATATATGTTGATGATATTATTTTTGGATCCTCTAATCAAAGTCTACAAGAAATTCTCTAAGACAATGCGGGATGAATTTGAAATGAGCATGATGGGTGAACTAACCTTCTTTCTTGGACTTCAAGTGAAACAATGGAAGGAAGGGACTTTTATTCATCAAGAAAAATATGCTAATGATCTTGTCAAAAAATTTGGACTGGAAAATTGCAAAAAGACTGATATACCGATGTCAAGTTTCTTGAAAATAGACAAAGATGAAGGAGGAAGAAAGTTGATCAAAAGCTATACGGGAGTATCATTGGCTCACTTCTTTATCTTCTTTGCGTCTAGACTGACATTACATTTAGTGTTTGCATTTGTGCTAGATTTCAAGCAGACCTAAAGAATCTCATCTAAGTCTTTGCAAAAGCGTATTATCAAATACATTGCTTCAATTTCAAGCATAGGTCTTTGGTATCCTAAAAGGGAGACTTTACTCTTCTCGGATACTCGAGACGCGAGATCTAGGCGGCTGCGAGTTGGCTTGTCAACTACTTGGAAGCGGGGACGGTGTCTTGGTTCTCAAGAAAGCAAAATACAGTAGCCCTTTCTACAACAGAAGCAGAGTATATATCCCTCGGAAGTTGTTGTTCACAAATTTTGTGGATAAAACAACAGCTAAGAGACTTTGGAATTGAAGATTCATGCACGAGAGATTAAGCTGCGACAACACTAGTGTTATCAATCTTACCAAAAATCCAATCCTTCACTCAAGAGCGAAGCATATAAATTCAACATCACTTCATTAGAGATCATGTTCAAAATGGAGAAATTTCGATTCAATTTGTCGACTCAACAAACCAACTGGCGGATATACTTACAAAGCCTTTGGAGAAAAATCAATTTGAAATCATACGTTCCAGACTCAACATCCTTAAGCTTGAAGAAGTTAAAGTCTAATGACTCTCGGACTCGATTCTTGACTTATTTTATTTTCTATATTTCATCTCGGAAAGGTACGATCATCTATCTATAATTGATTTTTGCTACTTTCAATTTCCGTTATAAAAGGCAATTTCTCTCTTTCAAAAATGGGTTAATATTTTAAAAATGGCAGTTATCGATTTTAAAAAGGGGGAAGTTATTTTTAAAATGGGCATCTTTTACTTTCCTTTGCGACGCTTGGTATGCCTCCCTTCGATTGACCTATATATAGTCAGTTTCTCTTTCGTTCAGAAACCCTAAAAAGTCATCGATCTCATTTTACTCGTCTTCACTTGTTTAATCTTTGAAAAAAATTGTCTTCTTTCTTGGGAAAAGTCAAGTTCGGAATCTTTCAAGGCATGAAAGATGTCGTCTTCAACGAAGTCTTCGAGGATTGCAAACGAGGGGACCACGGCAAATGAGTGAGGGGCCTACTCACTTCGATCTCACCGAGGAAGATGAGTTACACGATCGAAGCGAGGCCCACAGCAGTCTCGGCAAGGTCATTCTCCACCAACCAGTCCACAGGGTGTTGGGCATCGGGAAGAGGAAGAAGTTGTTGAAAAAGCTAATCCTGTAAGGACCCAAAAGCCCTCCTTTATTTATAAGCTTTACCGTTCTTTAAAGAGGACCGCTACTCCATTGAACTACATAGACGAGTTTCTCAAGAACAAGGGATATGGGAATGAGTATATCTTTCTGCGAAATATGGAGCATTTGGGAATTGCTCATAAGGGAATGGCCGAAGAAGCCCTGGCAAACATTCCTAGTGATCCACGGATTAGAGCACAAAATCCGATAGATGGGAATGATGATGATAAACTGTACTGACTAATTTCAACTAAGAATGGGTGTTGCGGCGAAAAATCGGGGAAAAAGAAACAGGACTTGTTCCGATCGAAGGAACGAGAGGGATCTTTATTCTAGACTGTTAAAATGTGGGGTGATAAACCCTAGGAGTGTGGATTTTGATTTCCTTGATGCAGTGAACATTAAGCTGAGGGAAAAGTTTTGTCTTCTTCAACTTGAGCAGGTTTGTTCCGATGCTTGAAGCCTATCTTTGAATTAATTGCATACTTCTATTCGAATCTTAGCTTCTTGGATGCGAATAGAATCTCTTTTCGATGTCCGAGATAAAGACTTTGTGGTGGATGTAGATATCTTGGCTGATGTGATTGGGGTTGAGAGGAAGATATCAACCTATCAATATCTCCATTGCTCGTGCCACGTTGGAGCTTGTTAAGGACGAAAGACGAGAATGAAGGATTTCCTACTCAAGGATGCGTGCATTCAACATTCTGCTTCACAAGATTGTGATAAATTGCCTTAGACCGAAATCTACTTCAAAGGCGATGTTTCTAACTCGGAGGCAAAGCTGATGTATGCCATCCTTCTTGGGGAGAAAGTTTTCTCTTCCTCATACCATTACATTCCACATGTACAAACGGTGGTGAAGGACAAGGGTCAACTTCCTTATCCGGTCTTGTGTCAAAGTTATTCAGACATTTGAATATTCAACCTCCACATATTCTCTGTGTTCGATCGTGTGATAAAATGGTGGTAGGATTGAAAATGGTGTCCAAAATGCGTCTGAAAGAACTTGACAAGGAGTTGGAGAAATTCAAGGAGACAACCCCTGCCACTAATCATGCAATCTCAATGTCGAGAAAATATTTCGGAATTCCCAAATTCTTAATGTGAACATAGAATGCAGATATTTCTTGGATTCTTTAACCACAAATTCATTATTGCCCATAAAGTTTTGTCCTAGAGCAATTATAACAGTAAGAGGCTCTTCTTGGGAAAAGTACTTAGGTTCTCCTGGAACACAATTAACTACTCAAATCAATCACGGCATGCCATCCTGATTTGCGTGACTTGGTACATGGTCCTAGCAAAATACCTAAGAATCTTTCTAAAATCTGTTGGGATATAATATGCGGAAAAGATAGGATCTTGTAATTTACGTCAATGCGAAATCACCAGAGAAATAAACGAGAAAAATAAGGACAACAAAAATTTACGTGATTCGGTCCGAGTATCGGTACCTACATCCACGGGGAGAGCCGGCAGCAAATAATCCACAAAAAACGGAGAATCAGAGTTTACAATCGCTCAATCGCTCAAGTATTTCCCACACCTAGATTTAACTCCAAACCCAAAGTGTTTATAAAATAAACAACTCACTTGGAGATAAACTCACGGCACAAAAATACCACATGCTCAAGTCATACACCAATAAAACAGAAAGAATCTTCAGCTTCCTCGTGCAGCTTCTCTCTCTCTCGCAGTGTGCGACTTCTCTTGGATCCTTCGGTGGCCGCTTCTCTTCAGAAGAAAAGAAAAAGAAAACTTGTAGCAAAAATTCTGTTTCTTTTATACGTGTGTGCCCAGGTCAAACTTTGACCTAGGCCCACCACGTTTTGTCTTCTTACGCATGCAGAGGCTTCTTTGAATTCGGATGTGTATGTGTGTACCCACCTTGGGCCCACCTCCTTTTAATTCTTCATGTGCAAAGCGAATCTGCGTGAGGGCTTCTTTCTTCGATAGGCATATGACGTGCAGAAGGTAAATAAAAGAAAATTTTCCTTTTTTCTTTTATTTCTCCATTTAGTAATTTTTCGCAAGTCCAGCGAATTTCGTTTTGGAAACACTCAAACTCGAGACATAATTTAACAATTTTCCACCTTGGCTTGATGTTTGAAACCAAGTTATAGTGCTTATCATCCATGCTGCTTTCCCAACGCCCCGACGGGCGCTCACTCTCCACAGACGCCAATAGAGCTCAAGCAGAGCTTGAGCTTCGCCAAAAGAACAGACTTAGTCATCATGTCTGCTGGGTTATCTGATGTAGCAATCTTTTTGATAATAACATTACCCTTAGCTAAGACATTTCGGATGAAATGGTACCTGATGTTGATATGCTTCGTTCATTCGTGATAAACTGGATTATACGCTAAATATATCACACCTTGGTTATCATAGTGTATATCCACACTTTTCTGTTCTAACCCAAAGTCCGAGAGCAAACTTTGTAACCATATTGCCTCATTTGCTACAAAAGTTAGTACCATGTACTCTGCCTCAGTCGAAGACAAGGCAATGTAATCCTGTAAGGACGCCTTCCAACTAACTGCACCACCTGCTAGCGTAAATACGTACACTGCTAAAGACCTGCAATCATCCAAGTCACCGGCATGATCTGAATCCACAAAACTAGTGGTTTCATTGCCATTGCTGTCCCTCCGGTACTCTATACCCACGTCTGTTGTCCCCTTCAAATATTTGAGGATCTACTTCACAGCTTCCCAATGAGCTTTACCAGGATGCTTCATGTAGCGACTAACCACGCTCACAGCTTATGAAATATCAAGCCTAGTGCACACCATAGCATACATAATACTACCCACGGCACTAGAATAAAGAACATGGGACATATGCTCCTCGGGCCAATTCCATAAAAAAGCACGAACTTTAGATGTTGTCCCAAATCTGGCCCAAACTTTATTTTGTCTCAAAAAAAAGCACGAACTTTAGGGGTTGTCCCAAATCTGGCCCGAACTTTATTTTGTCTAAAAAAAAAGCACGAACTTTAGGTGTTGTCCCAAATCTGGCCCAAACTTTATTTGAGATAAAATAAAGTAATTCTATTACAAATAGGTTTCACATCTCTATTTAACTACAAGATGCACATGCTTTTAATATCTCGTTTTAAGGCAATGTAATCTTCTGCTTTCAACCCAGCTTCTGACATTGCAAACAGTTTGCCAATTGTTAATTGATCCAATGGCCCTAGCTATGTGCCTCGTCCCTTGGAACTGAAGCTGCTGAATTATTTTTCCTATGAGAATCATCTGTAAAGTTCACTTCATTGGAGGGCAGACTTAAATTTAACACTTCCTCTAAACACTCAAATGCATCATCATTTTGCTGTGTTGGATATTATTGCTGACGTGGAAATGCCATGTCGGATGATTGTGGAATGAGGGTTAACGGATGGCCAGATTTGGGACACAAGTGAAAATTTGTGCTTTTTTTTTAGACAAAATAAATTTTAGGCAAGATTTGGGATAATACCTAAAGTTCGTGCTTTTTTTTTAGACAAAATAAAGTTCGGGCCAGATTTGGGATAACACCTAAAGTTCGTGCTTTTTTTTTAGACAAAATAAAGTTCGGGCCAGATTTGGGACAACACCTAAAGTTTGTGTTTTTTTATGGAATTAACCCTATGCTCCTCCTCCTCTTTAGTCTGTGGTGATAATTTATCTAAAAGTTTAAAGTGCTTCGCTAAAGGTGTACTTACAGATTTTGCTGACTACATATTAAAACGTGCTACGATCTTCTCAATATATTTCTTTTGAGATAGACGTAAAACTCCTGCAATTCCGTCACGCAAAATCTCCATACCCAAAATTTTCTTTGCAGTACCTAAATCTTTTATCTCAAATTTAGTATTTAACTACCTCTTCAGCACATCAATATCAGACATATTCTTAGCTACTATCAGCATATCATCAACATATAAGAGTAGATAAATCAAAGAACCATCATCCAATCTCCTATAATAAACGCAGCTATCTATCTGACTTTTTGAATAATCTTGACTTGTCATGAAAGCATCAAAACGTTTATACCACTGTCTAGAAGATTGTTTCAGCCCATACAAAGATTTCTTTAACAAGCAAACATGATCTTCCTTACCCGGAATAGCAAATCCCTCTGGTTGCCTCATGTAAATCTGCTCCTCCAACTCACCATGAAAAAACGTAGTTTTCACATCTAGCTGCTCTAACTCAAGATCCTGCAAAGCAACTAGGGCAAGTAAAATACGAATAGAAGTATGTCTTACCACATGAGAGAACACCTCATTGTAGTCAATGCCCTCACGTTGTGTATACCGCTTCGCCACAAGTCTCGCCTTATACCTCACTGCCTCGACACTAGGAATGCCCTCTTTCAGTTTAAAGACCCATTTACTTCCGACAATCTTTTGACTCTTGGGTACTTTGACCAGCTCCTATGTCTGATTTCGATGGAGTGATTTCATCTCTTCACTGATAGCCCCTAACCATTACGACGACTCCGAACTAGCCACCGCCTCAGAGTAAGACGAAGGCTCATCTATCTCCACCTCATCACCTACAATTAATGCATAAGTAATATTTGTATAACCATAAAGTACCGATGATTTAATGTGCCTTCTCTGTCTATCTGTGGCTATAGTTTGCTACGGCTTTGCTGGTTGTTCACTCTCACCGACTTCAGGAACTGCGGCTTCATCTGCAATCTCAACTTCAATTACCTTCGAGGTCTCCAGAGTCTCCAACTGAAGCTCCACCTCACTATTGACACCATGATCTGTTTTCTCTGCTGGTTGTGTTTCAAAACTCCTCTTTTGAAGCATTGTAGTCTCGTCGAAGATCACATCTTTGCTGATTAGAAAACCGGGTGATCTGGGATCGGTGCACCACAGCCGGTAGCCTTTCACCCCATGTGTATAACCCAGAAACATGCACTTCTTTGCCCTCAGCTCAAGCTTACCATCACTCGCATGAGCATACGCAGGACATCCGAATATACGTAATTTGGAATAATCAATAGGTTTCCCCGACCATACTTCCTTAGGAGTCTTCCACTCAATAGTAGATAATGGAGATCGATTAACCAAGTAACATGCCATGTTCACTGCTTCGGCCCAAAATTCCTTACCAAGTCCTGCATGCAAAAGCATGCATCAAGCGCTCAAGCAAAGTTCTGTTCTTCCGTTCTGCCACGCCATTCTGCTATGGTGTCCCAAGTATTATGCGGTGTCTTACAATATTTTCTTTCTCGCAGAACTCGGTAAAATCTTTACCACAGAACTCCATGCCATTATCGGTTCTTAGGTACTTGATTTGTTTATCTGACTGCTTCTTAAATTTCTTAAACCGATCAAACACTTCATATTTGTGCTTCGGAAAGTAAACACATACCTTTCTCGAATAATCGTCGATAAAAGTTAGCATGTATCGGGCACCTCCTTTCGAAGGAACCGAGGACGGGCCCCGGACGTCTGAATGAATATATTCAACTGGTCGTTTGGTCGAATGAATAGTTATAGTAAACTTAACTCAGTGTTGCTTCCCATAGATGCAGTGCTCACATAAGTCCAGCTTCCCTGTTTTCTGACTCTTCAACAACCCCCTTTCACTCAACATCATCATACCTGCCTCACTTATATGCCCTAAACACATATGCCATAACTAAGTCAAGTTAAAGTCTGATTCACTTGATGAAACAACAGCACTTCCAGTCACAGTCTCTCCCAGTAAATGATAAAGAGTATTCACTTTCTTCCCCTTCATCACTGTCGTGGCACCTCGAAAGATCCTCAGTACTCCACCTTCAGCGGTGTACCTACACCCGATGTCATCGAGTGTCCCCAGAGAAATAAAGTTCTTCTTGAGCTCCGGTACATGCCTCACATCTGTTAATGTGCGCACCACCCCATCGTGCATCCGGATCCGAATTGTCCCTATCCCCACAGCCTTACAGACTACATTATTCCCCAAAAGAACCCTACCACCATCTGCAGCTTGGTAAGTAGTAAACCAGTTCTTATGAGGCGTCATGTGATAAAAACACCCCGAATCTAGCACCCATTCGTCTCCTGACGAAGTAGCAGTCACACATAAAATAGCTTATGCATCACTAGTATTCCCCTCAGCAACGTTCGCCACACTACTTGTAGCATTCTGCTTATCAACTTTATTTCTCCGCTTTGGACAATCTCTTCTAATGTGCCCCTTCTCATGATAGTCAAAGCACTCCACGCGTCCCTTGGACTTTCTATGGCATGATTTTGATCTGCTTTTACCTTTGCTGCTACTAGGCTCTCGATGTTGTTTTCTACCCCGAATCGTCAATGCTTGCGCTGCTCCTTTCGCCAGACCGTCATCTCGCAACTTTCTCTGCCACTACTTAGATAATAAGGCGGATTTTACCTCTTCTGAGGTAATTGTAGTACGCCCCTGCAACAGCAAATCAGTAAAGTGCTCCCATGACTCTGGTAAAGAGGCTAACAACATCATGCCATGTTCTTCATCATCAAGTAGCTTACCGACGTTCTTCAGATCCAACATGAGTTTATTAAATTCATCTAGGTGGGTTCTGATAGACGTACCTTCAATATATCTAAACCGAAACATCTTCTTCAGCATATACACGCGATTGTTCAAACCTTTCTTCACATAGAGTGCTTGAAGTTTTGCCCATAACGCTGCGACATCCTTCTCCTCAGCAACCTCTATTAAGACCTCATCCGTCAAATTAAACAGGATTATGCTCTTTGCTTTTTCCATCAGCTCTACACTTTCTGAGGCTTTCATTATAATCGGCAACTCATCCTCACCATTTAGTGCCTTGGCCAAACCTTGTGTTGTCAATAAAGCTCGCATCTTTATGCTCCATAACACAAAGTTGTTACTCCCGTTAAACTTCTCAATTTCAGATTTCCTCTTAAACATAATTGCAGTAACATAATTTCCAGATAATAATTAGACAAGTAAAAGCTCCAAATCACAATCAAGAAATCCAACCCCAAGCTCTGATACCAATTGTTGGGATATAATATGCGGAAACAACAAGATCTTGCAATTTACGTCAATGCGAAATCACTAGAAAAATAAACGAGAAAAATAAGGACGCCAAAAATTTACGTTGTTCGATCCGAGTATCGGTACCTACATCCACGGGGAGAGCCAGTAGCAAATAATCCACTAAAAATGGAGAATCAAAGTTTACAATCGCTCAATCGCTCAAGTGTTTCTCACACCTAGATTTAACCCCAAACCCAAAGTGTTTATAAAATAAACAACTCACTTGGAGATAAACTCACGGCACAAAAATACCACGCGCTCAAGTCGTATGCTAATAAAACAGAAAGAATCTTAAGCTTCCTCGTGCAGCTTCTCTCTCTCGCAGCATGCGACTTCTCTTGGATCCTTCGGCGGCCGCTTCTCTTCAAAAGAAAAGAAAAATAAAACTTGCAACGAAAATTCTGTTTCTTTTATAAGTGTGTGCCCAGGTCAAACTTTGACCTAGGCCCACCACGTTTTGTCATCTTACGGATGCAGAGGCTTCTTCGAATTCGGATGTGAATGTGTGTGCCCACCTTGGGCCCACCTCCTTTTAATTCTTCACGTGCAGAGTGAATCCGCGTGAGGGCTTCTTTCTTCGATGGGCATATGACGTGCAGAAGGTAAATAAAAGAAAACTTTCCTTTTTTTTTATTTCTCCATTTAGTAATTCTTCGCAAGTCCAACGAATTTCATTTTTGTAAACACTCAAACTCGAGACATAATTTAACAAAATCAATGCTTATTAGGAAATCCGTTTTGAGCAATTCACGTTGTCAATTTGTTGCTTAACTTTGCTTTGCTTAAGCAAACAAATCATCAAGGCGGAAAAAATCTAAAATATACAAATGACGAAGATGAACTCCAAAGGAAATGAAATCGGAACACTAAATGGATAGTTTCTACAACATAAATTGCCTGATTGACTTCTCATTGATCAAAACATGTCTTTGGAGTCTGCATGATTAAAGGACCAATTGTTCATCGCAACTCCAAAAACCAATATCCAATATGGGAAAGGGGATCGGAGTTCGAAAATCCACCTCAGCATCCACATTGACCTCTCCCTTTCTCCTCTTCGTCCTGGTGACCAAACCATCATCGCCGGGCGTGGATGGTGAGCTATGCTCGGCAGAAAAACGCTTGCGGCTTACCCTGACAGGCTCGTACTCGGCCGCGCCGATGAGGTGAGGGAAGTTGACCTTGGCCTTGGATCCCTTCATCTTAAAAGCTGCCTGGTCATAGGCCAAGGCCGCATCCTCGGGTGTCTCGTAAGTCCCGAGCCAAATCCTTGCCCCGTTCTTTTTGGGGTCCCTTATCTCCGCCGCATATTTTCCCCATGGCCGCCTCCTCACTCCTTTATAATGTGTCTTCTCGACTAGCACCTGTACCTCCGGCTCCACCATCTCTAGTTTCTTCTCCGTCACTGAGCCAATGCTGTTATAATCAACGGTCCTCACTTCGACATTAAGTTCTTGATTTGAAGCCAGACCAATGCTGTTGTAATCAATGGTCGCCACTTCAAAATCAAGTTCTTGATTCGTAGTTGAAGGCATTGTCCACCCAGAATTGATCGCGTCGCACATAGCGCCATATACCAACATCTCCTCTGCGTTGTCAACTTTTAAGGGCAGTTCGCTCCAACTCTCCATCAGTAAGAGATTGCTGAAGCTTGAACTCCTTGAGTACATGTTTGCAGGAGTTGGTGCATAAAAATTTGTGTCAACGCTATCATCATCGCCTTCAAAAAGATGCTCACAAATGGATTTCAGAGCATCGAATCGATCGGTCTCAAATGGACTGAAGATTTCCTGAAGCATTTTTGTTTCTGGCTAGAATTTGTAGGTTTGAGATGACTGAATGTGGAAGATCGAAGGGATGATTTGGTTTCTGAAATAAGAGTGAAGAGCTGAAAAGAACATTAAAGTGGGAGCTATATATATTGGTTGAGCTTTACCGCTTGGGTGGTGGAAGACTTAAGATAGATTTCGGATGGAGCTTCTAAGAAACTGGATTTGCTGATGACTCATGAGATTATCAACACATGTTTCAAATGCTCAATTAGACTTTTTTTAATTAAGAAAGACATAAATTGATACGTTTTTATCCGTACTGAATTAAAAAGCTAAAGCATGGGGAACGCTCCCTTTTAATTTATCGGGGAAGGACACTGATATTTCTTTTGGTAGGAGAAAGGACACTGATATTGGCGCATGCTTTTGTATCTAAATTGTGATTTTTAGATCTGATGCGCGGGCGCCGTATAGATCCAATCACAATTTTTTTTTTTTGTGCTAGTAAATTCATAAAAGTTGGTAAGCGCTCCAGAAGGCCTAAGTCGCAAAAATGCAAAAGTCCTAAAACTTGCTGAATTGGTACAATAAAGTCCTTCCCTTAACTCTACCCGATTTGGCTAATTAAGAAACCCGACGTGGCTGTTGCTATTATTCTCTTTTTCTATGTGATTGTTAACTTTAACTTAAGTATGAACCATTGCCTAAAATGACATCATTAAAAAAGTGCAACTAAATTCTTAAACTTTCAAAACAGTACAATCAAATCATAAGACTTACTAAATTTGTGCAATGAAATCCCTCCAATAACTCTGCCCGATTTGGCTAATTAAAAATGCCAATGTTGGTGTTTTTATTATTAGTTTTTTTACATGACTATTAACTTTAACTCAAGTATGAACCAATGTCTAAAATAATAGCGTTAATTTCCCAAATCACAACCTTGCTTGAATTATCATTTTTCATCGCCCCCTTCTTGGTGAAGGCGTTGGCCAAATTGTGGATGAGAGGTGTGGGAGAGGGATACTAGAGCTTAGTAAGTTGTCCTCGCTAGGGACTATCGAGGGGAGGGAAAATTGTCCAAAACATCCTAAACTTATTGCATTTTTGCCAATTCAGTCATAAATCTTTCAATTTTACTAATTCAGTCCTAAACATTTTCATTTCTTACCAATTGAGTCTATCCGACCAATTCTGGCCGAAAATTATTGACATGGCCGGCTAGCACTTACGTGGTGCTTTTTAATAAAATTTTTTTTTTTGAATTTTGAATTTTGAATTTTTTTTTTTTTGGGTTTTGGGTTAGGGGCCAGCGAGGGTTATCGGCCGACCTTTGCTAGCTAGAGTTGAGGGTCGACGGCCCTTGCCAGCCACAAGAGAGGGCTAGCCGATCGCCACCTCACCAAGCTTGGGCAGGGCCGCGATGCCCTTGACAGATTTGGCAAGACGAGGACCGCCCTCGCCTTGCCAAATCCGACAAGGGTGTTGTGGCCCTTGCGAGTCCTCACTTTCATGCAGTGAGGGCGTGATAGTAAAAATTATTAAAATATTATTAAAAAGCACAACATCAGCGCTAATTGACCATGTCGGTAATTTCCAACTAAAATTAATCGGATGAACTCAATTGATAACAAGTAAAATAGTTTGGGATTGAATTGGCAAAATTGAAATATTTAAGACTAAAGAAAAAATGCAATAGGTTTAAGACTTTTTAACGATTTTCCCATGGGATGAAGAGCTGCTGCTGCCTATGTTGTGGATAAAGTTGCAATCACGAGAGTCGAAGTCAGATTGGTCTAAGCTTCGGCTTGTGCTTGAGCAGAGCAAAGGAGATTCCATAGCTCACGCCATGGCAATTGAAGCTTCTTCGAGCTTGCAACCATGGCCATTTGAGCTTCATCAACCGCGATCATGACTGCTCGAGTTTCATCGAGCTCATGGAGCAGTGGAGATTTGGGGCTCGAGGCCATGGCAGCTGGAGCTTTCTGGGCTTGCAGCCATGGTCACTTGATAGTGATTATGATAATCCAACAATGTACATTCACTAAATCAGAAAATGATAATGTGACAAAGTTTTAAACTAATGGCATGTAATGATGGATCATATTTGACTCCATCAAGAAGCTTGAAGTCCAATTGTACGTGTTTCTAGATGGTCGGAGCCTCGTTCAAGGACACACGAAGAACACCTTCTTCTGGCTTTGCTCCTCTCCATCTAATCCTAAGTCTAAGACACGACTCGCAGGCACAAAGTCAACCTCGTGTGCGATGCGTGGCAACGTTTGACCTGCGTCGTTTATTGATACGCATGCGTACATACAAAAACATGCATCTGAAAGATGTAGTTTGTGGACTGCATTCTGTACTCATTTCATACTTAGACATATGTAAACTCCTCGTGAGTCAAGTTTATCAACCAAACTAGAGTTGCAGGGCTGTAAACTTTCATGTAGAAAGCATGCATAAAGCAGCATTTGCAATCAGAGCTTAGACTTCGCATGCTGTCTTATCGCTTCACAATGATCCAAGAAATTGTCATTATAAATCAAAACTTTTTATTTGGAAAATTCTCAATCTAGGACCATAGAAAAGGTACGACAGATTTAGAAAAATATTGTAAAGGTTCAGATATTTAAATTTTCTTTTGATTACGGTTTTGTTGCTCATTCAATGTCACATCGTTACAATTCACTGTAATTTTTAGTTATGATTCATCGGAAAAAGTTATTGTATAAAGAAATTATTGTATAGATTTACGTTATCAAAATATGTATTTGTTCTAAATATTTTTTCCACCTTATGTTTTGCATGATTGTATATTAACCTAAAATTTCATCACATTAACGGCACCCACCAGATACGAGGATCTTGATATTTGATATTATACTCTTTTTATGTAATAACGCATGCCTGTACTTTATGGTCCTTGTTCAAAATAAAGGAATGTCAATAAAGGAACGTCACCCATCACTTCTCTTTTATTTTTGCATCGGATAATTAAGAATTAGAATACATTCATTTATAGCTGATAATATGACATATAAAATAACTAGAATATCAACATTTGAAAAATGTGTTCCAGTGTGAAGCTTCTTGAAAACTCCAAAAGAAATAAATTAAGAAAAAAGTACATTTTATGGTTGCTTTAATCCACATCCTCAACCTATATGTACTTCTCTTGCTTCGTCCACTCATGGTCACCCACCGAAATTCTGCAACCAAACACTCGCTCAAGAAAACAACACACAAGGGACGGTGAAGAAAATGCCTGCGGACTTTAATTTTTCAGAAGACCCCCATTTTCCATTTACTATGACATCAACATTGACAATAACATATACCATCAGAGCTCGAGCTTCCTAATTTTGTTAAATTGTGTCTCAAATTTGAGCTGTGCATGAGATTTTAGAGGATTTTTGTTCAATATGTCCATTTATCTAAATTAAATTTGGATTTTCTTGGGCATTGTTTTTCTTTTTCTTTTTCTTTTTGGAGATAATTCTTCAAGGTTTGACCCAAAAAGAGGAATTTGACAAAGTGCTCCACGTGGACTCCTTTAACCGTACAAAAAGAAGAGATCACAAATCCTATAGTATCTATTTTAAGTATGGGGTCAAAAAGTGTCCAGAAAGGAGTAAAAAGAAAAGTTTTGCTTTTTGGGTTAAAAAAGTAGAGAAGCTCCGGAGTTCCCTTTCTTTGGCCGTGCGGATGTGCTTGGACGCGTGGATTTGGGCCGTCAACGTGACATTCAAATTGAATTGTTTAATTATAAATTCTGTGGATTTTGACTTAATTTAGCTGAGTAGAACATTTAAGCTTGTAAATATTGAAACTCTGATTCTTCAATTACAATATATTATTTGATGTTAGCTCCGCTATGTAGTAGATATAAATACTTTGATCGAATTACGTAAATTTATGATATTTTAGGTGATTGTGGATAGTGCAATGCGAGATGCACTATACTTGAGGTGGGTCCCTTTATCAACAGCTTGGTTTCGAGATGGCAGTACAGGTTGATAATGGCGTCATCAATGGTATGGCGTAGAGGGGGCCTGGGAATAAGGCGGAAGAGAGGCACTATGGATGGAGTGAGGAGGAGGCCGTGGGGCAAATACATGGTGGAGATAAGATACCCCAAGAAGAGTAGGGGCCTCGGATTTGGCTTGGGGTTTTATACATAAACAGTATAGAATCAAATACACGAATGAACTAAACTGACATGCCGAAAAGTGTATCCTTAAAATCATTACGTGACTACTTAAACCAACAAGGAAAAAAGTTAGTGATGTGGCGTTGCTGATGCTAACTAGATCACACACTTGTGATTTTGAGATCAAAATTGGCCAAAAAGATTACATTAGAAGATCGTCAAAAGGTTTAGTACTAATTGTATCAAATTGAAAAGTTTATAATCAAATTGACTAAATTATAATTGGTTTAAGACTTTTTTAAATAAGTTTCTCGAAGATTGACTTTGTTAGATCTTTTGGTGTCGTGTCTTTCTATTTCCTTTTAGTTATCTCCTTTTATCTTTTTACGTTGATCTAAATAAGAAACATGTGGAAAACATGTATATTACTGTGTTTGTATTATAAAGAAGAATTCATAAGGCTTCACCAAATGACTATTTAAGGTCACAAGATCAATCAAGGTTGTGACAATCAAAGGGAGATATGAATATGCACAATCAAAAGAAGGTACATCCACATATATACACAATTTTAAGAGATATGGAGAATATCTCTTAGATATATTTCTAATAGATCTATTAATTTTACTGAAAATTCATATAATATTTAATAACCTCACATGTTGCGAGTTAACTAGCAAATAGCCTTCTCACAGTATTATACGCAACTATTACACTATATCGATCTCTGCAATTTGGCGTCATCGTTAGAGTTAGGCATTATATGCATCGATCGACCGTGTATATGCTATCGCTATCAAACCACCTACTGGCAATTTTGGATAATGTTGTGAAGCAAAAGGGTCGTTTTACTTATTGTTATTTGATTCTTCCATTCAATAGGTCAACAGGGGACTGCTTAAGCTTTGGCCTTTAGGTTGTTGACGATCTGTCGCTTGGACTAGGCGAATAAAGGCATTAAACTACTCCACAGAGGATTATTTGGTAATTTGCTATTTTAGCAGATAGGAGAAATTTCATGGGTGACTAGATATTATTTTAAGCACATGTTTTCCATGATAAATAATTTGACCCACTTGCTTACTTTCTGTCTGGCTGCTATGAACGACTCTACTCTTGGAATTCCACTCTTTTCGTTCTGGGTCAATTTTACATATATTTTACAAATTTGGAAACCATCAACTCTGTCGTGTTCTTTACAGCGACTTTATTTTTCTTTGACCAGTACTTTGTAAAGAAAGCTAAGTACGATGAATTAGCACCTCGGTTTATATCAACTTTTTTTATTTTATTTTATGGTAACAATGCTTGAGTAAGATCAAGTTTGTTTGAATTGATAAAGAATGTGTCGTTTGATGTTTTAAAGCAATTACAAATTTACAAGCGGAAGAGGTGCTCCAAAAGAAATTCTTGTCGAATCAGGAAGTTCTTAGGTACTCTCAAAACACAAAATCTATGCCCGCTCGAGTGAATCACCCCATGCCACAAGGATGCACGAGATCCAACTGCAGGTCTTTTACTCTGATATTGAATTCAAGTTGAGCATCCGATGAATTGTGTTCTAAACTCTTAGATTGTTTGAGAGCAACGAATTTGTATATCAAATCTTGACTGTCTGGACATAGCCGTAGCCGATGAACCATGTAAGCTGCATTTATGATAGCCTTTATTCCCTACCCTACACTGTGTTTCTTTTAGTATCTTGACAAAACTCAAACATTGATGGGGATCTCATTTCCTTAGATTAATGCATGATTATGACTCATCGAGGCATTGAGAGCAAGAGAACGAAACCAGGAGGAGAAGAGACGACATTGGAGTTCACTCTGATGTGGGTGGTTGCCGCCGTTTGCACGGTAATTGCCGCAATCGAGCAGTTCCTTCACTAGACTGTTATGGAGAAACTTTTTCTCCTTTTTTTTTCTCTTACGTCGTTGCCTTATTTGCTTCAGTCCTTTTACGCTTTTTAGAAGTTCGCTTTGTGAGCACACGAAGAGACTATTTGCTTGGAAATAGAACGTTCATCATATGAACTGGTATGTGAATTCTTATGGCTATTATTATGTTTACATCACACACAAACCGCAGGAGAAACATGGAATCGGTCTTTACAAGTTGAGAAATTCCAAGTTCTTCAGCAAACTGCTGCTGTAAATAGACGCATCTTGTGTGGGTCAGTGATATATGTTGACCTAACACTAGCGAGAGGAGAGACCAGTGAATGAAAAAAAGGGTTTATAAAATTAACTCCTATTCCATCTCTTATCTATCTCTGTTGTTCCTTAAGTTAGGATCAAAATTTCAACCGGAAAAAAACAGAGTAAGGATCAAGATAAATTGCCTGATTGTGTGTTCATTGATCAAGACAATGTCTTTGCAGTTTGCATAATCAAAATAAGTACCGTTGGTCCCCACTCAATAAATCCATATCTAATATGGGAAAGGGGATCGGACTCCACCTCAACAGCCACGTCAACCTTCCTCTTTCTCCTCTTCATTCTCATCATCGAGTCATCATCGCTGGACGTGGACAGCAAGCTAGGCTCAGCGGACCTACGTTTGGGCCTGACTCTGACGGGATCGTACTCAGCCAAGCCAATGAGGTGAGGGAAGTTGAGCTTGGCCTTGGACCCCTTCGTCTTAAAAGCAGCCCGGTCGTAGGCCAATGCCGCATCCCCGGACATCTCGTATGTCCTGAGCCAAATCCTTGTTCTGTTTAGGGTCCCCTATCTCTGCCGCTTATTTTCCCAACTGCCACCTCCTCAACCCTCTATAGTGCGTCTTCTCGACCGCCACTTGTACCTCATGCTCTACCGTCCCTGGTTTCTGCCCCGTCACTAGACCAATGCCATTGTAATCAATGGTCGTCACTTCAAAATCAAGTAATTGATTCGAAGCAGAAGACATCGTCCACCCGGAATTGAGTGCATCACGCAAAGCGCCGTACACGAACATGTCCTCTGAGTCATTGATTTTGAGGGACAATTTGCTCCAACTCTCCGTCATGAAAAGACTGCTGAAGCTTGACCTCCTTGAGTATATGCTCGCAGGAGTTGGTGCCCAAAACGTTGCGTTGACACCATCATCATCATGTTCGAAAAGATGCTCACAAATGGATTTCAAAACATCAAGTCGATCGGTCTCAAAGAGACTGATGATTTCCTGAAGCATTCTGTTTTCTGGCTAGAATCTATAGCTTTGAGATGACTGAATGTGGAGGATTGAAGGGATGATTTGGTTGAGCTTGACTGGTTGAGGGGTGGAAGATTAAAGGGATGATCAGGGATGGAGCTTATGAGAAACTGCATTTTGGTGACGATTGATGAAATTCTCTACACGTTTCAAATGCTTAATCGGTCTTCTTTAATCATGACGAGACGTAAGGCACGATCCGTTTTATTTTGTTTGGGAAGGACAATGACGTTTGTGGATGCTTTCATATAAACTGAGGTTTTTAGATCTGATGTTTGGGTGCCAGAAAGATCCAATCACATATGCATGTGATAACTAGAAAATTGCAGAATTGTATTGTTTGAATTCAAATATATGAATTTCTTTTTGTGCTTGTTAGTTTCTTAAGTGTTGGTAAGCGTAAAAAAAAAAAAAAAAAAAAAAAAAACTATCAGTAAGAAAAAAGAATGCATATACTAGAAGTCATAAAATTTATCATGAAACTACAATTGAGTTTTCAAATTTTCAAATATTGGAACTAGCAAAGTTCTATCAATCAAGTGAGTTACGCTAACAAAAAATGCTTATGGGCTTTTCTTTGTTATGTTCTCTCTTACATAAGGAAAATAATTCAAAAAGTCCTAAACTTATTATTTGGCAGCTAATTCAATCATAAACCTTTCAATTAGCCAATTTAGTTCTAAATCTTTTTACAACTTGCCAAGTTAATCTTAGACCTTTTGACTGTGCCACTTTAGCTCTAAATTATTTGACAATTTGTCAATTTAGCCCTAAACATTTTAACGATTTGCCAATTTAGTCATTCTGGATAATTTTAACTGAGAATCATTAACGCTGCGATCTACGCTAAAATAGACAATTTTTGCTATTTTCTTCCAAAATTTAGCAAGTGAAAAAAATTTGTAAAAATTGTTCACGTCAGTGTTAATTGTGTCACATAAGATAATTGGCGTCATTAGAACAGCAATTTTTTAATCAAGATTAGCCAAAATGACTAAATTGACAAATTGTCAAAAGGTATAAGACTAAATTTGCAAATATGTGAAAATGTTCGGACTACATTGGCAAACTTTCAAAAGGTTTATAACTAAATTGGCCAAGCTCCAAAAGATTTATAATTAAATTAGTCAATTGAAATATTTATGACTAAATTAACATAAATATAATAAGTTTATGACTTTTTTTTCTTCACATATTGATATATGATTTTTTTTTTTTTTTTGCTTAACGAGAATGCCACATGTATTCACTTTCATAGGCTTTTTTCTTCAATATAATGAAGAGAACATCTCCAACTTCCAAACGACAGTGAGAATGCCTTTTTCCCCCTTCTTGAGGAACGGATTAGATTGTTGATGATGAGGAGAGACTTGGTGAAGGGGGCTCTAAATTTGAAAACCCCACCTCAATACGTTAGGCATTTCATTAGCAACTTAGGATAATGTTGGGTAGCAAAAGGTTGTCTTTCTTATTGTTATCTAGGAAAAAACGGTGAAAAAATATTGTCGTGGTAATGCAAAAAATTTACAAGATTTATTAAATTCAAACGTGGAGTAAATAGAAATGTAGTCATTTCTCTCTCGAAATGTAGAGTCGTTTCTCTACCTCTATGGTAGTTTTAAAACCCTAAACCCTAATTTCACCTTCCTGTTCCATCCCCGTCTTCGTATCATCCCCTGTTTTTTTCATCCCGGTGCTTCCTTTCTCCTTTTCTTCGACAATTGTTGTTCTTAGCTGCCTTGAGATGATGAGTATCTTCTACCTTCAGGTAGTTCTCTATTCCACACCCTAAAAACCCTTTTTCTCTTTGCTTAATCTAGCCCTTCGGTCATATGTATCTTCTACTGCTCGAAGTGGGTTGGATTGCGCTTGGCCCTTCAATTCGCAGACTTCCACAAGAATCAATCATCTAGGGTCGGCCCAACCCCCAGCTTTTTTCGGCTTCTACTCGGTTTGTTTGCTGCATGTCCTCGATTTTTTCCATCTGCAATTATATCACAGTTTCACAATCTATTGCTGGCTAGGAGTTGCCAAGTATCTACTTTTGAGTTCCAATTTGAATAGGGAGTTTCGGATTAGGGTGCATCTTGGTACAAAATGCTGCTTGTGGACAATTGGCTGGAATCGGCGGACCTTACCTTGTCTTCTACTATGAGTTTCTTTTGGATTGCCGCTTTTACAACTTTATATCTGCTTTGCCTTTTATAAAGCTCGTCCCTATATCGAGCTCTGTTCTGGACAACTAAATGGCATCGGAAGTCCATGCCGACTCTTCGCCCAATGCGGCATTGGCATACTTAGGATTTTGTTTCCGTTGCCTGGCGGATCTTCGGAGCTGTGGTTGTGGCCTAGCTTCTTCTCTAGATACTTCTTGTTGAACATCTACACCCACCAACAAATGAAGATAATTAGCTGGAACTGTTAGGGTTTGGGCAATCCCCTGACAGTTCAGGCTCTAAAGGCCATGACGACCAAAGAAAAGCCCGATGTTGTCTTCTTAATGGAAACGAAGAACTCTGAAGCAAAGCTTCAACAAATTCAACGCTACTTACATTTTCTGAATTCATATATTATCAACCCAGTTGGTATAGCCGGTGGATTAACGGTGTTTTGGAATGATCAAGTATCTATACAAGTGCTTTGCTCTTCACAAAACATGTTTGGTATGACTTGTAGGATGGTGCAAGAAGATAGAACCATTCGCCTAACTTGTATTCATGCTCCTTACAACTATCACCAACGATAGATTTTGTGGGATGAGCTTCAGGAGATCAGCAGTGTGAATAACTTCCCTTGGATATGTGCTAGGAACTTTAATGAAATTCTTTACCCATGGGAAAAGCTTGGAAAGAGACCTGCGGACCTTACTAGAATGCTATCTTTTCGTGCTGTCCTAAACGATTGTGCACTTATGGAGATAGAAAGTAAAGGTTGTAAATACACCTGGATGAATAATAGAGAAGGTGAAGAGCTTGTGAAGGAAAGATTGGATCGAGTATTATGTTTGATGGATTGGCGCCTCATATTTCTTGGGGCAGAAGTGTTTGCGCTACCTGCTGTGGGATCTGACCACAGTCCATTGATCATACAAACTTCAGCACATTATAAACGACAAAAGAAGCCTTTTCTTTATGAAGCTTATTGGAATGATGATGCTGAATGTAGAGAGGTAATCTCTACCGCATGGAATTCGATCTATCCTCAACATCTGGCTTTCCTTTCAAAATTAAAGACTATCACCACAGCTCTATCTAAGTGGAGTCGTGAAAAGTTCTCAAACGAACATGCCAGAGTGATTGCCTTACAACATCAGTTACAGGATCTAATGAACCGGCAGCACTTAAATTATAATAGAGTGGAAGCATTGAAAATCAGAGAGGAAATTACACGAACTTGGCAAAGGGAAGAACAATACTAGGCCCTACACTCCAGAATTCAATGGTTGAAATGGGGTGACAAGAATATGAGGTTTTTTCATGCCTCCACACTTCAAAGAAGACAAAGAAATCATATTACTATGTTACAAGATGATGATCAGCATTGGGTTCGTGACCTACAAACTCTATAAGGTATAACAACCAATTTCTTTTCAAAGTTATATACATTTGAGGGGTCTAAGGATTACGGGCCTGTCCTTGACCAATGCCAATAGGTTGTAACTTCTGAAATGAATGAACATTTGGTTGCTATGGTCACTATTGAGGAGGTTCGGCAGGCCACTTTTCAGTTGGGGACTACCAAAGCCCCTGGCCCTGATGGATTAAATGGCTTATTTTATCAGATACACTGGGAAATTATTAAAGAAGATCTATTTCTACTAGTGCAGCATTTCTTTATGTCAGGGGAGATGCCTCCAACTTTCAATCAAACCTATCTTGCATTGATTCCTAAGACACCTCACCCAAAGAAATTGGAGTAATATCGCCCAATCAATCTATGCAACTTCGCCTACAAAATTATCTCAAAGGTACTTGCCAACCATCTCAAACCTTGGCTGAATTACCTAATCTCTAAGGAACAGTCGGCTTTTGTGAGTGGACGACAGATTCAAGATAATATTTTAATCGTTCAAGAGGTTCTTCATCAATTTAAGACTAGGAAGAGAACAAGAAAATTCAATGCAATCCTAAAGATAGACATGCAAAAAGCGTATGACAGAGTTAAGTGGGATTTCCTTCATGACTACCTTCTTAAATTGGGATTCCATCCTAGATGGGTTCAGTGGATTATGCAATGCGTGTCGACAACATCTTTTAGTGTGAAATTTAATGGCGAGCATCTTCCTTCCTTTTCCCATTCCTAGGGCCTCCGACAGGGTGATCCTTTATCTCCTTATCTGTTTATTTTGCTGGCAGATGTTTTATCAAGCCTAATAAATCAAGTTGTCAGTGTGGGACACATTAAAGGTATTAAGTTTAATAGGTGGTGTCCAACACTGTCCCATCTATTTTTTGCTGATGATGCAATTTTCTTACTAGATGGGACTATTCAGGAATGTCAGAATTTTGCTGCTATCTGAAATCAGTATTGTATGGCGACTGGTCAGGTAGTGAATCGCAATAAGTCTGGCATGATTTTCAGTAGACACTACCCTTCTAGCTTGCAAGATAACATGTCGTGGGAGCTTAGAATGCCTGTATTGTCAAGATATGGCAAGTATTTGGGATTACCATCTGACTAGGGTTGATCAAAGAGGCAGATGTTCTCTTGGATAATAGCACAAGTAAATGCCAAGTTGGAGGGATGGAAAGGGAAATTAATATCAAAAGGAGGTAAGGAAATTCTCATTAAATCTGTTGTACAGGCACTACCACATTACGCTATGTCTATCTTTAAGATACCTCTATCTATTTGCAAATCTATAGAGAAAAGCATTGTTAGATTCTAGTGGAGAAATGATCAGAATAAGGCGGGTATCCATTGGCAAAGATGGGAACTTCTTAAAGAAAGCAAAGATAACGGAGGGTTAGGGTTTCGTGACCTTATAGCTTTTAACAAAGCCATACTTGGAAAGCAAGCTTGGAGATTATTACAACAGCCTCGGGCTTTATGGAGTCAACTTTTTAAAGGTTTGTATTTTCCTACGAAAGACCTCCTCTCGGCAACTACAAGAACTCGGTCATCCTGGGGATGGTAGTATTCTATTGGGCAGAGATGCTATTCTACCTCATCTACGCTGGTCAGTGGGTAATGGTCAAAATATCAGAATTAGAGGCGATCGTTGGTTACCAATGGGAATTCTCCATGGACCTAAGACTAATGAGGAACCATTGCTGGTGGCGGATCTTATTGATTCGATCCACCAGAATTGGAACCAATCGTTGCTCCTCAGTATATTCGAAGATCAGATTACAGAAGAAGTCCTTACTATCCCAATAAGACCTCTAGTCACTGAAGATCAAGTGGTTTGGACAGCTACGAAAGATGGTTTCTATACAGTTAAAAGCAACTACTACAACATACTTCAGATAGCAAGCAATCACAACAGCAACAGAGCGTCAACATCCTATCCGAATCCCAGATTTCAATGGCGAAGAATATGGGCAATGAAAACAACACCAAAAATCAGAACATTCACTTGGGCAGCTTGTCAAAATGCACTTGCTACTAAACCAAATTTATTTCATAGACACATAATTTCGGATCCATGGTGCAATCTGTGTCAGCAAAATACTCCCGAAACCATAGAGCATCTTTTTCTCTACTGCTCTTGGACTTGAGTTGTATGGGCAAACCTTCAAATCAATATTCACAATTTGCCTCGCTCGATCCATTGGCTTGATACATGGTTATCAGAAATAGCATCAGCACCAAAACACTTACCTAGGCTAGAGATCACTGCAAATGTCCTTTGGCAAATTGAGCGGATGAGCAACAACTTCGTGTTCCGCAATCAGAAACCAGATGCACATCTTGTAGTTGAAGCGGCTGTAGCTCAAACCAGAGCATTCAACGTACCTGCTGTCACCTGATCGAGATTAGGGCTTGAAACCATGAATTTAGAGCAATTGTGGCAACCTCCAGACTTGGGAACCCTAAAGTATAACATTGATGGCGCCCTATTAACCGGGAAGCACAGAGGGATCGATGGCATGTATCTGTAGAGATTATCGAGGCAGGCTTACTGATTTCTATTCAAGAACAGTTCGATCGAAATCAGCTCTTGAAACAGAGATCTAAGCACTTACCTTCACCCTTTATCATCTACTGCGGCAAGAACTCCAACATACTAAACTGGTGATTGAATCTGACTGCCTTACTCTCATTGAAGCTATGCGGGACGGCAGATCGCCGATGTGGGAGTTTCGGCCTTTGGTCGCGGAGGCTGTCCTTCTAATTTCCCATTCTCTGACCTAACACTGAAGCACTGTCGGCGAGAGGCAAACCAAGTAGCCGACTAGGCTGCGAAGGCCCAACGCACTATTTTTCCGGCCCAAAATTGGTTCCTTCACCCTCCTGCTGTACTTCTTGATCTTCTATCTGTGGATGCTTTAGCTTCAGGGTGTATGTTTCCGTTAATATAAATATGAGTGTTTCTTTCGACCCAAAAAAAAAAACGTGGAGTAAATAGATTTATGTACATAATTTTCTTTTTCTGTTGTGTCAGTTTGTCTCAAAGATGTCCAAATAACCATCGATTGAATTATTTCTTCTTCTTTTTCTCTCTTTTATTCCATTTTTGCTAGAAAACCGTCGATTGAGCTTTCATCCTGAGTAGTGGTCCCCCATTACGGCATTGGTCAATTTGGTTGGCGACACACGTCTAATTATTTAATCCTCTATGCACAATAATTAAATCAATAAATAAATAAACTAATTTGATAAATAGATAGAAGAGAAAAGCCTACAATCTTCTCCAAAACTCTGCATGCCGGCATGTCATACCAGCACCGCCCGGAGGGGATGTCACGTACTTTGATTATCGAACACCTTATCCAACTAATTCAATTGAAAAGGACCATGGGATCGTATATAAATCCCTGAGGCAGGCTGTTGGGGTTTCATGAATCATGTACAAGATAAATTAACAAAAGGAACGCAGCGGAAACAAATATATATTTTATACATGATTCTCCTAAGGCGTTGTTCGTGCGTTTTAATTAAAAATCTGAATATTAAAAAAGGAGTTAAACGAATTACCTCTCGAAGCGCACTTTGAAACGAATCGGTTCGGATGTTCTATAGTTCGAGTCCCACAAGCGTCGGACCTCTAGTTCAGACACACCAACAACTAACATCGAACGGAAGAGAGAATTTTCGGATATTCACCACTTCGATCGTGCTAGCAATCACGTGGAAACAATCTGTTGTATTCTTGATGTATAATAGTCACGGCCCGAACGAGATAACGCTCTTCTTTCTTGCGTCTCAAAGACACAAGAACACTCACACACTTTGCTCTCTATTTTCAGCAAAGCATCTTCGATTCTCGCTTGTGTTTCTAAAACAAAACCAAAACACACGCACACTTTTCTCTGTTTTTCAACAGCCCCTATTTCGTGTCACCCATAAACCAATTCTTTTAAAATAAAATATATAAATTGATCAGCAATGGTTGCTGATCGATGGACGATCAGCAACCGTTGCTGATTGTCCCCACTCATGCACGAACGATCGTGCATGAGCGGTTGCTCATACACGACTTCATGTATGAGTGGTTGCTCATGCATGATTTCGTGCATGATGGTCAGCAACTGCTGACCGTTCATGCACGATTTCGTGGATGATGGTCAGCGGTTGCTGACCATCCAAGTTTCATGCATGTGCTTCGTGCACATGCATGAAGCTTTATATATATAATTTTATTATTTATTAAAAGGTATTAATTAATTAAACGAACAAATAATTAATTAATCAATCCCTTTAATATATATATATATATATATATATATATATAATCTTTATATGTACAAATGAAATCCCTAAGATGTAACTATTACATAGCAGCTTTAGGGCATACATCTACCAATCTTCCACTTGCACTAAAGCCAACTTGTTTGATACCTCAAACCCATTTGGCCAATTCATTGCCATTAATTAAATAATAATAATGAAAGTACACAATTGGGGTATGTTAACATATATCCACTTTGGGCATGCGTGTGCATCATATGCAAGTAGGCTCGTTACTATAATACAAATTAAATTAAATCTCATTTAATTTAATTTCAAATCGACTCAATTCGATTGCAGTAATTGCAAACACATTTGCAATAATATTTCTCTCTTGTTCCACGTCATCCTAATTGTTTATGGTGTGTGACATCCCTAGGTTCATCTCTAAGCTGGTAGTAAGACTTGTACTAACACATTAGTACTTCCAAAAGAATTAATTGTCCCGATTAATCTTTTAGGTCCTACAAGCCACGATTGACATCTAGCAATATGTTATGGCTACCCAGATAGTGTGAATACTTTAAGAATATAATGAACCTGTCAGCTTTGGCTACAGTGTAATTCAATCCCTTTGTCTTACTATGTCTCGATCAAACAAAGACCATGGAATATTTGTCAAGTCATTAATTCGATCATATACACAAATCTAATTGACATGCATTTTATTTGAGACATAAACAATTATTCTCGATTACAACCCCGGCCGAGGATTTCAATGCATTGTCACAATTAGATTGCATAGGACGTCATTATCATACCTTGCATATAACAAAGAGACAGATTCCATATTGCGCACACGTGTAACTTCATATTTGAACAAACTATGACCATCAGGTATAAAGACGGATCAATGACCCGGCATTATATGCACCCGTGAACCATAGTTGTTCAATACACAAGTTAACACTATGCCTCAGGTCTAAGGATTATTTACACAAGACCAAAGCATGAACAATTAGACATTGACCACGCTAAAAGCTTCCATGTCGCTAATCGTTCCATATGCGTCACGTTCAGTGAATTTGTCTAATACAAACACCTGTGTTCTAACTCGGGAATCATAATACCCAATGACATGTGACTCATCATTCCCTTAAGTATCCAATACTTAATGGCGAAGTTAAGAACACACCGGTCTCAACAGGATTATTAATATCCACTCAATAATCCATCGACCGGGAACGATTTAAAGATTCGGTCTAACTATGAACCCGTCACATATATTCTTGACGACTCAAGAATAGGTCTAGTTGCAACTGATCTTATGGAATCATTCATCAATATAAAATAATTGGACAAATGAATGAATACGTCATTTCCATTAATTAAATAATAATAATGAAAGTACAACTGAAATCCCTAATATGTAACTATTACTTAGCAGCTTTAGGACATACATCAAACAATCTCTCACTTGCACTAAAGCCAACTTGTCTGGTACCTCAAACCCATTTTGTCAATATGTCTTTCAAAAGAAAACTGAGGTAAGGCCTTAGTGAAGGGATCTGCCACGTTTTCTGCTGAGGCAATTTTCTGCAAGGCGATATCACCTCTCCCAACAATTTCTCTGATGAGATGGAAGCGTCTCTCAATGTGCTTGGACTTACTGGTGAGACCTTGGTTCCTTAGCTTGAGCTATCGCTCCATTGTTGTCACAAAACAATGTGATCGGTTGCTCAATTGAAGGAACTACTCCAAGTTCAGAAATAAACTTCTTCATCC
The DNA here is from genome assembly GCA_014182515.1 of Eucalyptus microcorys. NCBI lineage: Eukaryota > Viridiplantae > Streptophyta > Magnoliopsida > Myrtales > Myrtaceae > Eucalyptus > Eucalyptus microcorys. The sequence continues at coordinate 2,081,768 of CM024563.1, forward strand.
AAGCGGCTTCCTTTGCTGCTTCAGAAGCAGCTACATACTCTGCCTCAGTGGTGGAATCAGCAGTTATACTTTGTTTGGAACTTTTCCAACTAACTGCACCACCATTGAATGTAAAGACAAACCCAGATGTAGATTTATAATCATTAGGATCCGATTGAAAATCGGAATCAGTATAAGCTGCAACTTTAAATTCTCCTTCTCCATTTATCAAGAATAGATCCTTAGTCCTTCGCAAGTACTTAAGAATATTCTTGATTGCTATCCAGTGCTCTTCTCCTGGATCAGACTGATATCTGCTAGAAATGCTTACAGCATGCGCAATATCAGGTCTAGTACATAGCATAGCATACATTATGCTTCCAATAGGGGATGCATATGGTATCTTCGCCATCCGCTCTCTTTCTTTAGGAGTGTTAGGACACATCTCCTTAGAAAGATGGATCCCTTGCCTACAAGGCAATAATCCTCTCTTGGAACATTGCATGTTAAACCGTGTTAACACTTTGTCTATGTACGTAGACTGTGAGAGGCCAATCAATCGTCTTGATCTATCTCTATAGATCTTGATACCTAAAATGTAGGTTGCCTCTCCTAAATCTTTCATGGAGAATTTCCGTGACAAGAATAGTTTTATCGATGATATCATTGGTACATCATTTCCAATCAAAAGTATATCATCGACATACAAAACTAGAAATGCAATTGCACTCCCACTAATCTTCTTGTATACACAAGGTTCATCTAGATTTTTGATGAAGCCAAACGATTTGACTACCTCATCAAAACGGATATTCCAACTTCTGGAGGCTTGTTTGAGTCCATAAATGGATCTTTTAAGCTTACACACCTTCCGTTTTTCACTATTGGATTCAAAACCCCGTGGCTTTTCCATATAGATGTCCTCATCGAGAAAACCATTTAGAAAAGCCGTTTTGACATCCATCTGGAATATCTCATAATCAAGGTGTGCAGCTATAGCCAACATAATCCGAATGGATTTTAGCATGGCCACAGGTAGGAAAGTTTCGTCATAATCAATTCCTTCTTTTTGACGATATCCTTTCGCCACCAGCCGTGCTTTATAAGTTCCAATTTGACTTTCAGCATTCATCTTCCTCTTGAAGATCCATTTACAGCCAATTGGTATAATACCATCAGGTAGGTTAGTCAAGGTCCAAACCTCATTGGAATACATTGAATCCATTTCGGATTTCATGGCTTCTAGCCATTTACCAGAATCGATGTCCAACATTGCCTCCTCATAGGTTTTAGGATTACCGGGTTGATCACTATCATTTACAATGAATAATGGTTCAATATGATCAACCGAGTGTCTATAACGAGCAGGTGGGCGAGACGTTCTCGCACTTCTCCTAAGAGGTTGTGTATCAGAAGCTCCCACTGAATCAGAGATTGGTATCTAAACTCGGTTGTTTGGTACTTCATTATTTTCTTCTTGTAAGACTATTTTCCGCCCAGCACCACTTTCTTGGACGAACTGATTCTCCAAAAAGAAGCATGCTTGCATACCAAAATTCTTTGGTTTGAATGAAAATAGAAATAATATCCAAGAGTTTCCTTTGGATATCCAATGAAGCGACCTTGTTCAGATCTTGCCTCCAATTTTTCCATTTTCAACTTTTTCACGAAAGCTGGACAACCCCAAATCTTAATATGATTAAGACTAGGTTTCCTACTATGCCATATCTCATAGGGCGTAGTTGGAACAGATTTGGACGGCACTCTGTTCAGTATATATACAGCTGTCTCAAGGGCATATCCCCAAAGGGATATATGCAAATCGGTGTAACTCATCATAGATCGTACCATATCTAATAAAGTACGATTTCTTCATTCAGATACACCATTATGTTCTGGAGTTCCAGGAGGTGTCCATTGTGATAAAATGTCATTCTCTTTAAGAAAGTCCAGGAATTCAGTACTAAGGTATTCACCTCATCGATCTGATCGAAGAGCCTTAATACATTTTCCTGTTTGTTTCTCAACTTCAGCCTTGAATTCCTTGAACCTTTTAAAGGATTTAGATTTATACTTCATGAGGTATAAATAACCATACCGTGACTGATCATCGGTGAAGGTAATGAAGTAATTATAACCACCTCTAGCAGTTTCATTAATTGGTCCACATACATCTGTATGTATTAATCCTAATATGTCAGCAGCTCGCGCACTTTGTCCCACAAAAGGCACTTTGGTCATTTTTCCTAGAAGACAAGCCTCACAAGTTGAGTATGACTCAAAATTTGAAGGATCAATGTATCCATCATTACTCAACTTGTTAATTCTGTCTTCTCCAATATGACCTAATCGGAGATGCCAAACATACTTTTTATTTGGACCGTCTCTAGGGCGTTTATTAGTTATGGCATTTATATCAATTCTATTTTGCTTATTGACATTGGTAATCGCATTACCGGGCATTGTAATGGTATAAAGATTGTTGGTTAATAAGCTAGAACCAACACATATTCTATTATGATAAATAGAACATACATTATCAGCAAAAGAAAATTCATAATTCTCTTTACCCAGACGAGGTATAGAGATGATGTTCCTTACAGCATTCTTATAATGCAAACAGTTCTTTAAAACCAATACATGTCCAGAGGGCAAACATAAACGAAAAGTCCCTATAGCTAATGCAGCAACTCTTGCTCCATTGGCAAACATCAGGACAATCTCATTTCGCCCTAGCATCCTGCTTATTTCCAGATTCTGCAAAGACATACAAATATGTGAAGTTGCAGCAGAATCTAGAACCCATGAGCTAGATTCAGCACTAACCATAAGATTAGTTTCAATAAGCATAGACACCATACCTTCATAAGGTTGGTTCTTGGGCTTGACCTTCAAGCTCGCGAGGTACCTCCTACAATTCCTCCTCCAGTGCCCTTTGACACCACAAGTAATGACATTTCCCTTTATCAATCTTGGGTTTTGGTTGCACAACAAGTTTGGCGAGGCCTCTTCCATTTATTCTTCTTTAAAACAGTCTTACCTTTTGAAGAAGAAGCCTTAGCCATAGCCACTACATTTGGCCTTGTGTTATGCATTTCCTTCTCATAAACTACCAGCATGCTATGTAACTCAGCAAGAGTTTTCTCCATTTTATGCATGTGGAAATTTTGGACAAAACCAGAGAAGGAATCGGGTAAAGATTGGAGGATCAAATCCACAGCTAACTCATTGTCCATAACGAGATTCAGCCTAGCCAATTCTTCAATGTGCCGATCATTTTCAAAGCATGATCATTAACAGATGATCCTTCAGCCATCCTCATACGGTACAATGCCTTAGATATCTCATATCTAGAGGTTCGACCATTCTCATCAAAGTATTCCTTTAAATGCAAAATGATCAACTTAGCATCTTCCATTGATTCATACTTCTTTTGTAATTCATTACTCATAGAAGCAAGCATGTATGACCTAACTTTTAAGTCATCATCACGCCACTTATCATAAGTGACACGCTCCTCTTGGGTCCCACCATCAAGAAAGGATGTTGGCATCTTTTCATCAAGCACATACCCAATTTTTCTGAATTGAGAACAATTCTCAAATTCCTCACCCAGTTAGTGAAATTGGGTCCAGTCAAACAATTCTTGTCAAGTATAGAAGCGAGTGGGTTTGTGGTCACCATTTTTTAGAGTAATAATATATCTGTTGCAAAAAATAAATTGTTAGCCGTTGTAATTTTCATAATAACTATTTCATTTTGGTTTTTAAATGAAATAGATCCTCCCACTAAATTTATCTTCGAATCCCATACTCCTTAAGATGGGAAGCGGTAATCTTTGTTGGGTAAAGATTACTAGTGGGGATTGGAGTCTCACTAGCCCAAAGTCCACCTCACCTAACAGTTATTGGTGTCCTATGAACTTAGTGAGTGAACCAACTTGTTCAACGCATCATATGCGAGTCCCAATCATAACTTCGGCCTCTAGACCATGAAAGCGTCACCTAATAGTTATTGGCATCATGATCATAATTAAGTCTAGCCCATCGTCTCATGCAAGTATTGAAAACACAAATGATTCCCTCACCTGACAGTTATTAGAAATCATTTGGCTCCAACCCCACAGCATCATATGCATAATGGAGTGGTCCAATATTATAAATGGTAATTAACCCCTATGTATCTATAACCGGTCAGTTAACCATTATAATATTGGATCAAACCACAATGATGGAAGGCCACGAGTCCGAAACCCGTTTCGACTTAATATTATTAATAAGGAGATTTTGGTCGTTAATAATGGTCTCTCTTTGCACATTAACCAATTTAACATGCACGATAACATAAACACAATAAATAAATAGATATCACATAAACATCTATCCTATGTGGTGATCATGGAATTATGGTTCAATGGGTCTCGAGCCAAAGAGACCCATTTAGCCATTTTAATGTTTTAATAATATGGACATGCTCTTCACTTTTTCTTCAATCTTTGAACTCTTCAAAGACCGGGCCCCGAGAGCTCACCGATTTAATGGCTCCTCCAATGGCTCCTCCTCTCTTGTAGTATTTACATCAATAATTGAAATACTAAACTATACTAAAATTACATTTCGTAAAAATAAATATAAAAAGAAGGACGCAGCCTCCATTTAATAATTACATCCCCAAAAAGAATACCTGTAATCATCATACATTCATCCATACAACAATCACAACAATTAGGGATTTTTCCATGTTTACCATCCTTCCTTACGAGCCATAAATTCAAAATTTAAAGCTCTGGAAGGCATGCATAAAATTATGCATATCATTTGTAGAATATAAACACAAAGTATAACAAGTTACATATTTTTGATTCAAAATTGATTTAGTTCTAATTTTTGCTTAGTTGATTAAATTTATCACATAAATCAATCAACTTCTATAGGCCACATTAGAGCAAGAGAACCAATTCTCTTAACAAAAATAAATTGGCCATTAGAACGCAAAAACATATTTGAACTATAAATCAATTAAACGCACGAAAAACGCCTAAGGTTGGCTCTGATACCACCGTTGGGGTTTCATGAATCATGTACAAGATAAATTAACAAAAGGAACGCAACGGAAACAAATATATATTTTATACATGATTCTCCTAAGGCGCTGTTCGTGCGTTTTAATCAAAAATCTAAATATTAAATAGGGAGTTAAACGAATTACCTCTCGAAGCGCATTTTGAAACGAATCGGTTCGGATGTTCTACAGTTCGAGTCCCACAAGCGTCGGACCTCTAGTTCAGACACACCAACAAAGAACGTCGAACGGAAGAGAGAATTTTCGGATATTCACCACTTCGATCGTGCTAGCAATCACGTGGAAACAATCCGTTGTATTCTTGATGTATAATAGTCACGGCCCGAACGAGATAACGCTCTTCTTTCTTGCGTCTCAAAGACACAAGAACACTCACACACTTTGCTCTCTATTTTCAGCAAAGCATCTTCTGATTCTCGCTTGTGTTTCTAAAACAAAACCAAAACACACGCACACTTTTCTCTGTTTTTCAACAGCCCCTATTTCGTGTCGCCCATAAACCAATTCTTTTAAAATAAAATATATAAACTGATCAGCAACGGTTGCTGATCGTCCCCACTCATGCATGAACGATCGTGCATGAGCGGTTGCTCATACACGACTTCGTGTATGAGCGGTTGCTCATGCACGATTTCGTGCATGATGGTCAGCAACTGCTGACCGTTCATGCACGATTTCGTGGATGATGGTCAGCAGTTGCTGACCATCTAAGTTTCATGCATGTTCTTCGTGCACATGCATGAAGCTTTATATATATAATTTTATTTTTTATTAAAAGGTATTAATTAATTAAACGAACAAATAAATAATTAATCAATCCCTTTAAATATATATATATATAATCTTTATATGTATAAATGAAATCCCTAAGATGTAACTATTACATAGCAGCTTTAGGGCATACATCTAACACAGGCACCATCTACGGCATCGGATATCGATTGATCGATCTCTCGTAGATTGGTTGACATTCACACGATCGTCGGTCGTCAATCGCATCGAATCATGGAAGTTCTCGCATCATCAGCGCTGTTTTTCGTCGCTCTTCACTTGGTTTCAGCCGCAGCCCAAGCTGGAGGGCTGCTCGGGACGGTGCCGATAGAATAGTACGGGCCGTCGTTCCAGTACTACCAGCAGAGTTGCCCACAATTCGAGGCCGTCGTGGGCAGGAAGGTGAAGGAATGGATCAAGAAGGACCTATACATTAGCGCCTGCCCTAATGAGGTTGCATTTCCACGACTGCATCGTTAGGGTACGTAGTTATGTCCGACCGCTATTTATTTTGATTGCTATCAAGAAAGTGAATGATTGAATTTTTCCACGCTCCATTTAACTTGGTTATTATGATTGATTTGTATAGGGATGTGACGCGTCGATATTGTTGAACCATGAGGAGCGCAAGAGGAGCGCTGAAGCGAGCAAGACCCTTAGGGGGTTCGAGATAATCAACGACGTAAAGACGGAGCTCGAGAAGAGCTGCCCGAGGACAGCATCGTGCGCCGACATCCTGATTGCAGCCTCGAGGGACGCCACCATGTCAGCTGGCGGGCCATACTGGATGGTGCCGTACGGACGCAAGGACGGGAGAGTCTCCGTCGCCGGGGAGGCCAACAAGGTGCCGATGGGCCACGAGAACATCACGTCGCTCCTCCTGCTCTTCCAATCCCAAGGATTGATTGTCCTTGACTTGGTTGTTCTCTCAGGTGAACTTCTTTTATTTCCTTTATTTTCAAAAATCAATGAATAAATAAAAATATATATATTAAAATCTAAAACACTATGTTCCATTTACTCACAGATGAAAGTGAGATGAAATTTGATTATTTGTTATTTATATTGCAATTTTAGTCTCAAGGGTGATTTTCGAATGGATGTAAGGAATAATTTATGAAATTTTGCGGTACATTTTTATCATTATTTTTCTTTCTTCTTGCTTTTGGCATTTCATAATAAAGTCGTAAAAACTGTTACAATCTCGGCGTAGGCGCGCACACGATAGGGCGAAGCGCCTGCAGGCCTGTCCAATCACGTCTCTACAACTACAAGTCCACCGGAAAGCCCGACCCGACCCGACCCGACCTGACCTGCAGTATGCCAAATACCTTAAGCGGAAGTGCCGGTGGGCGTCGGAGTACGTGGACGTCGACAGGACGGCGCTGAGAACCTTCAACAACACGTACTACTAGGACCAGCAGAGGAAGACGGGCCTCCTCTCCACCGACCAGTACCTCTACTCCGACTCCCGGATGGGGCCACTCGTGGCGGCGCTCACCACCCTGCCCGACGTCTTCAACTACCAGTTCGGCGTTTCCATGGCCAAGCTCGGCAACCTCCAGGTGCTCACCGGCGACGAAGGCGAGGTCCGCACCGACTGCAACGCCGTCAATCGCTACTAATTATTTTTCCAAATTTATTCGAATTTGTCTATTTTTAATAACTATTTTCCACCCCTCGAAAGCGCTGACGTCAAAGCGGATGATTGTCACCGAATCATGTTCTTCGTTGAACATCTGTCGCTTGGACTAGGGTAATAAAGGGATTAAACTACTCCACGAAGGATTATTTTATAATTTGTTATTTTGGCAGTTCGGAGAAATTTCATGGGTAATTAGATAATATTTTAAGCACATGATTTCCATGATAAATAATTTGACCCACTTTTGTCACACCCCGTTTTTCCACCTGAAAGACGCTGTTTTCAACTCCCGGAAACCCAATTCATATCACTTTCGCTCTATTGACCGCTAGAGATGCGTAAGCAACCATAGTTCAAGAGTAGCGAACAACCATAGTTCATCATACCATAGTTCAAGAGTAGTGAGCAATCATAGTTCATCTCTTCTAAATAATCAAGCAACTACTATGCATGTATATGATGTGATACCAGAAACTCGTAATCCAAACTCAAAGTATAAAATATATATCAAATTACATATGAGTTGTTTCACTCCAACAAAGCTTTGTACAAATAAAAATACTCATTTAAATCTACCATCATAACTCAAATATCAATCGTTAAGTCCATTGATTAAGATTGATCAAATCACACGTCAGTAGTCCATCCATTGACGACACAACAGCATATAACATACCCTCTTGACTAGGTCTCCACCTACAAAACCGGTGATTCGGCCTAAAAAGATATCCTAAATCAATATACAACCCACAAACCCTTCACTGGGTTCACAGTCATATTAAGTATCAAACGATCACCCTTATTATCAGAAATCCAATCCAATATATATTTTACAAACCAAATAAATAACATTTTCGCAACACAGCTAATCCGCCAGCAATATCCTCTGTAAAGCATTTCTCATATCATTTATAAATTTTTTGATAAACTAGTTTGCAACTTTATACATACATACATACATACATACATACATATATATATATAATATAAACTTCCACTTTACCTTACATCAAATTTTTTTCTAAAACATTCATAAATAACCAATAATTATTATATGTTTGATCTGACTTTTTATGTAACAATAATGCCATTTCGTAATTCATATTATTCATAATCCATATTACTTTTAGAAAATATGAATGGTACAAACTAAAAAAAGAGATAGTATCACTTACTTAGAAAAAGCCAAAAACTAATTTACGGTAGTTACTCGAGCCGACGCACTCAAATTTCTAATAAGTAATTGAAAAGTCATATAAAAAACCGAGGAATGCACTATTCCAACTAATAACTCAGCTAAAATATGCTTATTAGCCAATAAAACGACAGTAATGTGCTAACAAAGAAATTTATTTATAGCAAACATTCATCTATTGCCTTAATTGTATTATCTACTATGCATAACTCAAACACAAAGCTTCATAAATTCGTTTCAATCAAATTGTATTTCGAAATCAAATTTCGTCAAACCCCACAACTCCACAACACACATAATTATCATTTCCATATAATTCTAAAACTCAATAGCTCCTTAGTCTAACCTCACAACTCAAAATTGACATAACTTTGAATTTGTGCCCTAACTTCGAATATTATTCTGAACAGACGAAAAATTGGCTCGGACACCTATCAAGCACCACAATTCGCCGTTGATACGGCATGTTGGGACGTCCGAACCGTCTACATGCACAAGCCTTTTCTCTTTTCTCCCTTTTGCCTTCATTTTCTCGCTTTTCCTGTTCAATGGGCGAAGCCCTTCTTCCTTTAATGCAGTTCTCGGTCGTCCTTTTTAACTGATGCCGCGTGTTTTCTTTCTTTCTTTCTTTATTTTGACCCTTGACTCTTTGACTGGTCAACTCCCTAGACTATTACACTGCGCACTTTCTGTCTGGCCGCAATGAAGGACTCTACTCTTGGAATTCCACACTTTTCTTTCCGGGTCAATTATATATATACTGTACAAATTTAGAAACCAACAGCTCTGTCACATTCTTGTTAGTTTTAGATAATAATCTTGGACCATGTAACCAATGCAATTGATGGAAAGTCTTCTTTGAGTGCAAAACTGCACTTTATAAAGAAAGTCAACCACCATGAGCCAACACCTCAGTTTATATCGACTTTTCTTTTTATGATAACAATGCTTGACTAAGGCCAAGTTTGTTTGAATTGATAAAGAATATGTAATTTGATGTCTTGAAGCAATTACGAATGTACAAGCTTTGACCCAACAATAGCCAGAGCAGAAAACAGCGAATGGAAAAGGGTTTTATGAATGCGGTTAGGGCTTGAGAATAATCAAGATCATATCGCCTGTGACTTGAGCTTTTCTTTACATTTCTCTGACTATACCTCATGACTAGGATTTCTTCAGCAGTAACATTGATTGCACGTCGCACCGCAGGCTGGATTTCTCCGTCGGTGAAAGATCGCTCAAGCTTAAACACTAAACTGATAGTTTATAGAAAATGAATTGCCTGATTGATTTTTCATTGATCAATACAATATCTTTGCAGTTTGCACAATCACAATATCAACCGTTCATCCCCACCCAACAAACCCATATCCAATATGGGAGAGGATATAGGACTTCCGAAATCCACCTCAGCATTCATGTTGACCTCTCTCTTTCTCCTCTTCGTTCTTGTCGTTGAGTCATCATGGCTGGACATGGACGGCGAGCTAGGCTCGGTGGACCGACGCTTGGATCTGACCCTGACAGGGTCGTACTCGGCCAAGCCAATGAGATGAGGAAAGTTGAGCTTGGCCTTGGACCCCCTCATCTTAAAAGCGGCCCGGTCATAGGCCAATGCCGCATCCTCGGGCGTTTCATATGTCCCGAGCCAAATCCTTGCCCCATTCTTCTTGGGGTCCCTCATCTCCGCTGCGTATTTTCCCCATGGCCGCCTCCTTACCCCTCTATAGTGTTTCTTCTCGACCGGCAGTTGTACCTCGCACTCCACCATCTCCTGTTTCTCCTTCATCGCCAGACCAATGCTGTTGAAATCAATCGTGGTTGCTTTGAAATCAAGTTCTTGATTCAAAGATGAAGGCATGGTCCACCCGGAATTGAGCGCATCGCACAGAGCACCGTACACCAACATGTCCTCCGAATCGTTGACTTTTAGGGGCGGTTCACTCCAGCTCTCCTTCAGCAAAAGATTGCTGAAGCTTGAACTCCTTGTGCACATGCTGGCAGTAGTTGGTGTATAAATTGGTGCATAAATTGTTGCGTCGGCACCACCATCATCATCTCCAAGGAGATGCTCGCAAATGGATTTCAAAATATCGAATCCATCGGTCTCAAAAGGACTGAAAATTTCTTGAAGCATTTTGGTTTCTGGCTAGAGTTTGAAGCTTTGGGAGCACTGAATGTGGAAGATCGAAGGGATGAGATGGTTTCTGGAGTAAGAGTAGAGCTGAAAAGACTATGAAAGATGGAGCTATATATACAGGTTGAGCTTGACTGCTTTATTGGCAGAAGATTGAAGGGATGATTTTGGATGGAGCTTCTGAGAAAGTGCATTTGGTGAAGACTAATGAGATTCTCAACACATGTTTCAAATGCTCAATCAGACTTTTTTTTTTATCGTGAAATAAATAAATTGATTTTTTTTTATTATCCGTTTGAATTAAAATAAAAAAAAAAAAAAAACCAAGCATGGGTCACTCTCCGCCTTATTTTATTGGGGAAGGACAACGATGTTTGCATGCATTTTGTATCTAAATTAAGGTTTTTAGATCTGATGGTTGTTCCGTATAAATGGAATCTCATATGCATGTGATAAGAAAAAATTGCAGGATCGTATTGTTGCGGGTTCAAGTATATGGATTTTTTTTTTTTTTTTTTTTTTTGCGTTAGTATATTTGGGTAATTGAGTGTTGAAGAGATTGAAGAGATATTTGTAACCAAAAAAAAAAAAATACCGGCAACTATATTATGAGAAGTTTGTTATAACCTATAGGTACTTATATGCAGTTATAACTTTTTACTAGAATTTACAATGATGACGTAAAATCTTTTTAGGTGAAACTTCGTTTTAATTTGTTTTGCGTGTATAACCGGACGTTCAAAGTAATTTTTGGTCCCTATCATCCATGGAATCGTTTGAAGATGCGTCAAGGAAAAACAGATTCACCAATAACAAAAATTTTATCTACCCCTAAATTAGAAAAAAAAATGATTTACGCTTTTATAAAAACAAAATTCAATTTTCAAACTCTACCTTGACCTCTCTCCAGCTGCCACTAAGTGTCTCGTCGTCAGAGCCTGTGACCTAAAGACGGTAGTGCCTAAATGGGAGGCCTCAACCTCGGCCTCTACGGGTGTGTCTGGGAATTGCTTTCCCAATGGTTTTTTGGGGACTAAAGGCCTCTGGCCATATATTTAGTATTTGGCAATTTTTTTTCACTTGCCTTTGCCAAAAGCAAATCTTCCCAAGTCTGAAAGCCCAAGACAAATTGGGAGCTGTCTTGAGCTTTCTCGACATGCTGGCTTTGAAGGTAATAAAATTTTTCTTCCGAAATTGTCCTCGTTAATTTTTTTTTTTTCCGGCTTTACCTCAACAACTGTTCACCATCTTCATCCTTCCCTTCTCTCTACTGAGAACATGACCGGCATCTACGCGCGGTCGCCGATGAAGGGTAGGTGGTGCGGCGAAGGATAGGTGGTCTGGCTAGGGTCCCACAACCCTTTGACGAGGGTCGCCACGCGGAGGACGCCGGCAACCTAGATCATGCGCAGATTTGGTCGCGCATATTTGGGTCATGGAAACCAGATCGCAAGCGCCAGCGACCTCTGCGACGTGATGAATCACCGCAACCCTCGTCACGTTGTGTCCTCTGCACAATGACCCTAGCCGAACGCTGCCCTTCACCATGCTGCCTCCCCTCGCCGCCGCCTACCCTTGGCCGGTCAACTCTCCTTTTTTTTTCTTTTTTTTTTAATAACAAAAGTCTTTTTGCAAATTTAATTTATCCAAACACTATTTTGCTCAAATATACTTCACAATGGACTTTCACAAGTACGATTTACCAAACACAATTTACATTTTGAAAAATTCCTTTAACTCAAGGATCTTTACGTCCACTCCCCGAACCTTGATAGGTGACCTAGCACCCTAATGCTTGGATCCAAGACTCTAGGATCAAAACCGTGACCTCAAGAGTTTGAATCATGCAAATCTTTGATGCCCGGATACATGACCTCAACACGTGGACTTCGAAGCTGAGCATCAAACATAGGACCACAAGCCATACACCTTGGCCCTGGGGGCCAAGACTCAAGACCTAGGCTTAGGACTTGACCCCAGCGATGGAGCTCAAATACTTGAGTGTAAACCTATGACCCTCTGGTAGTTCTAGACTTTGACACCCGACTTGAGACAATTAGGATTATGAATCGAATTCTAGCCCCTCGAACGTGGATTTTGTAAGGGGTCACTGTCCTCCATCAAGTCTCTAAGGTTACAGTTTTGAAATCAAGGTCCTAGTTTCAACTCTAGGTGCCTAGGTGCCATGTTCAAGTCGTAATCTCAGGCCCTGGATCTAGGTGTTGGGTCGTTTCAAACCCTCGTAAATCCTTGGGTAAACTTCCAAGGTTTAGGATTAGGGCCTCTAGATCCAACCTTTGGTCCTAGGCCCAACCCTTAGTATCCCAAATCCAGGCATTGTCCTAAATCCAAGCATTGGTCCTGAGTCTAAAGGCTCTGGTCATTGTGCATTTAAATATAGTGTATCGTTCAAAAAGCCCGTCTAAAGTTTTCTAGTATCTAAATGAAAAGAAAAAAAAAAGAGTTCTACCTTATTGGAAAAGTCCAACTGAGATTACTTCATTTTTCCTAAAAGTACTTAATGAAATAGTGTCGCTAAGACCAAGATGTACATGTTGGCATCAACCTATCTTGGGCATTATGGGGACTAACCCAAGTATTGTTGACTATTTTCATGTACTGAAATCGATAGGCATGCAGGGAAAATTATCCAAAAAGTCCTAAACCTATTGCACTTTTGCCAATTTAACCTTAAATCTTTTAATTTTGTCAATTGAGTCCTAAAAGTTTTACCAGTTGAATTCATCTAGCCAATTATGACTCGAAATTATTGATCGACGTGGCACTTTTAGAATGATATTTTGAATTTTTATGGATTTTTTTTTGGTTTTGGAGTTAGGGCTAGTGAAGGTGGCCAGCTTACCCTCATCGGCCATAGGTGAGGGCTAACTACCCTTGCCAACCACAAGTAGGGGCCAGCTGACCCTTATCGGCCTTGGGCGAGTCGCGCCCCTCTCCTAGCCATAGGAGGGGCGCAACCTCTATCACCCAAGGCCAGTGAGGGTTGGCCGACCACACTCCTTGGCTCTCAAAAAATCAAAACAAAAGAAAAAAAAAAGAGTAAAGAAAATGAAAAAAAAGGGGCCCAGCTTACCCTCATCAGCCATAAGTGAGGGTTAACAACCTTTGCCAACCACAAGTAGGGGCTAGCTGACCCTTATCGGCCTTGGGTGAGTTGCGCCCCTCTCCTAGCCATGGGAGGGGTGCAACCTCTATCACCCAAGGCCAGTGAGGGTTGGCCGGCCATGCTCCTTGGCTCTCAAAAAATCAAAACAAAAGAAAAAAAAAAAAAAAAAGAGCAAAGAAAATGAAAAAAAAAGATTATTAAAAAATTGTCCATATTAGCACTGGCCATCTAGGTTAGTAATTTCTGGCCAAAATTGGTTGAATGGACTCAATTGATAGAATGTGAAAAAGTTTAGGACTCAAATGGCAAAGTTGAAAGGTTTATAATTAAATTGACAAAAGTACAATAGGTTTAAGATTTTTGGTAAAATTCTCCCTAGACATGTTTCATCTCTCAAGTATGCTAACATAAGAGCTAATGATCTATCATTAGTAATATTATTACCTAAATAGTAAGCCGTTGGTTGATCTATCATTAGTAATATTATTACGTAATTAATGAGGTTTATACGACGTGAAGGTCTTTTTTTCACTCTCTTCATGTGTACGAAACAAGTGTCTTTTTACAATGGAGTTAGTGATCGAACAGGCCTTTGGTTTTTTTTTTGACAAACTCTATGAAAATGGAATAAAGGTACCAATTGATACTTTCTGTGAGATAAATTGCGGATCGACTTTTAAATGTCTTTGCAATTTGCACAATCAAGATAAAAATTGTTCGTCTACGCTCAACAAGACCATATCCAATGCAGGAAAGGGCATTGGACTTCCAAATTCACCTCTCTCTTTCTCCTCTTCATCACCGTTGGATGTGGATGGCGAGCTAGGCTCGGTGGACCGAACATTCAGCTGACCTTGATAGGCTTGTACTTGGCTAAGCCAACGAGGCGAGGGCTGTTGAGCTTTGGCCTTGGACCCCCTCGTCTTAAAAGTAGTCCGACTATCGGCCAATGCTGATCTCCATTAATAATAGATTACTGAAGCTCAAACTCCTTGTGTACGCGTCTATAGGAGTTGCTGCATAAGATGTTGTGTTGACACTATCATCATCATCTTCAAGAAGATACTCACAAATGGATTTCAAATCATCAGATTGATTAGTCCCTCTTGAAGCATTCTCGTTTTGGTTAGAATTTGTAGCTTTGTGGTCGCTGATTTTGGAAGATTGAAGGGATGTTTTGGTTTCGGAAAAGTGAAGAGTTGAAAAGACCAGCAAAGTGGGAGCTATGGGTAGGTTGAGCTTGACTGCTTGGCTGGTGGTGATTTCAACATAAATGATTTAATTCTTAGCTCCCATTTATCTAACAAGTTTCTGGGAAAGGGCATGTTCCAAATGCTCAATAAGACTTTTTTAATCAAGAAAGACATGAATTAATATTTTTTATTATCCATTTTAAATTAAAAAATCAAAGCATGGGGCGCGCTCCTTTTTATTTTATTGGGGAAGGACAATAATGTGCGCATGCTTTTGTATATCAAGTAACATTTTTAGATCTGATGTGTCGTGCCGTACAAGTCCAATCACATGCGCATGTGATAAAAAGAAAACTGTAGAGCTGTATTATTCTGTCTTCATTTGTACATATATATTTATATTAAGTGCTATTAAGTTTCAGTAAGGGTTAGTGGCTGTCCAAAGGTTATTGAAAAATATAAGGATAAGTGTACCAAAATTTTTATAAATTATCTAAAAATATGGTTGAGTTCTTAAACGTTCGAAATGTGCAAATTCAGTTTTAAAACTCACAGTTAATACGAGAAAATCTCTATTTTTTTTGGTAAAAAAAATCTCTGTATTAACTCCATTCAATTTAATCTTGGGAAAATACTAATAGGGATTTTTATTACTTTTTCTCTCAAACATTTGTTAATTTTAACTTGAATGGGAATTAATGTCTAAAATGACATCGTTTTGACTTAAACCATAGCCGGGTTTGGAACTTCTCCAATAAAAAAGGGTAATTGTCGATTAATCTATAGCAAAGAAGTTTTTCCTACTCTTTTCCTGTGTACAAACCCTAATGGAATGGGATAAAAACACTAAATTGTAGTTTCCACAATCAAAACAAAAATTGTTCATCTACACTCAACAAGCCCACATCTAGAATGGGAAAGGGGATTGGACTTCGAAAATCCACCTTAGCATCTACATTAACCTCTCTCTTTCTCCTCTTCGTCTCTGTCAGAAAGCTTTCACTGCTAGACGTGGACGGCGAGCTAGGCTCGGCAGACCGACGTTTCGGGCTGACCCTGTTGGGCTCGTAGTCAGTGGAGCCGATGAGGTGAGGGAAGTTGAGCTTGGCCTGGCACCCCCTCATCTTAAAAGCTGCCCGGTCATAGGCCAATGCCGCATCCTCGGGCGTCTCATAAGTGCCGAGCCAAATCCTTGCTCCGTTTTTCTTAGGGTCTCTCATTTCTGCTGCGTATTTTCCCCACGGCCGCCTCCTCACTCCTCTATAATGCGTCTTCTTGACCGGCACTTGTACCTCACGCTCCACCGTCTCCTGTTTCTCCTCTGTCGCTAGACCAACGCTGTTATAATCAATGGTCATCACTTCGAAATCCAGTTCTTGGCTCAAAGCCAGAGGCACTGTCCACCCGGAATTGAGCGCATCGCGTCAAACGCTGTACACCACCATGTCCTCCGAGTAATCAACTTTTAGGGGCAGCTCGCTCCAACTCTCCATCAGTAAAAGACTGCTGAAGCTTGAACACCTCCTGCACATGTTTGCTGGAGTTTGTGTAGATTATGCTGCGTTGACAGCATCATCATCATCATCTTCTTCAAGAAGATGCTGACAGATGGACTTCAAAGCATCGCATGGATCGGTCTCAAAGGGACTGAAGATTTCCTGAAGCATTTTCGCTTTGGGCCAGAATTTGCAGCTTTGAGATCACTGAATGTGGAAGATTGAAGGGATGATTTGGTTTCTGAACCAGTGAAATTGAAAAGACCATGAGAGAGAGAGAGAGCTTTATATAGTTCGAGCTATATTTTGGATGGAGCTTCTGAGAAAGTGCCATGTAGTCATCGATGACATATGACTGATGACTAATGAGATTCTCAACACATGTTTCAAATGCTCACTCAGACTTCTTTATTCAGGAGAGACACAACGTGATATACTTTGTTCTTATCCTTTTCTGAATTGAAAAGCCAAAGCAAGGGGCACGTTCCTCCTTTTTTTACGGGGGTAAGGACAGTGGCTCTTTAGATCTGAAGGGTTGCTTCATGGATCCAATGACTGACGCTTAAGAAGAAAGAAAACTTTGGTGGCGCGGAAACATACAGGATGTGGAAAAACGAAAGAAGAAAACGAGAAGCGCTGATCATGGAAAAATTACAGATGAAGTAAAGGAGATGACTCGAGTGCTTTGAGCACTGTAGTAATGACATGATATTTTAAGAAACGTCATTTTTCTTTGTTTGTCTCATATAATCCGGTTATCGAAAAATGTTTCTCCATTTTTTTTTCCTTTCTGAATCTACAAGAAAATATAACAAGACGTAAATTACCAAAAAGCATTTATGTCTCTTAAGGATTAAAATTTTCAATATTTAAAATGCCAACTTGACCTCCCCACCAACATGATTATCGTCATTGTCCGGAGCACGAACATAGGGCCCTAGAACCTAGCTTAGGACTTTGCTGGGCGGACCTAGCACTCTAGTGCTCGAACCAAGACTTCGAGGTCACAATCGAGATCCGTGGAGTCTAACTTGGGATCTTTGCGGTAAGACTCGGACTCCAAACCTTATGCTTAGGATTCGTGCCTCGCCCGGCCAAGCTCGATTGACTGTTGAACTGACAAGAGGAGGTCCCAAAGACGTCGGTGGCAACAATCGGCGGTGAAAGACTTTGAAAATCAAGTTGAGTATTTCACGATTATCAGCCATTTGATCCGCAATAGCTAAGATGCGATCACAGGTCGAGAATGGTGAACGAATTAGCAACAGTAACCTGTGAGACTTCGTCAACAGCGATTGGCGCCCAAATAAAGGCTTTGGACACGAATCCAAGCTCTTAGGATATTCATGACAAAGAAGACAGAGAAGAACAGGTGCTTCTCCGGAGCAGCAGTCCGATGATGGCTGAGTCACCTTGGGCACGAAGATGAATCAGAAACAAGAAAGAACTCTTTTGGATGTCAATCCTCCTCTGAAAGAAATTTTTGGTGATGTCACTCAAAGAATACTCTCTGGAATGTCTCAATGGGTCTCTCTCCGTTGTGTGAGAGACGACCGATGATAAGGTTGTGGCTGTCGGAGGTGGTGGCCGGGGGTGATCGGCAAAGGAGAGGGAACCAGAGAGAGGATTTTTGCTCAATTCTTATGTTTTTTGTGCATAGAAAATCATATCCTCAAGCACGCAGATGTCGACTGCGCGAATTGGACCAAAATTGAATTGACCTTTTGTTATTTGTTATTCGTTATTCGTTACATATCTTTATTTATTTATTGTTCATTATTCTTTTTTGAGTTCTTTTTATCACTATTTACTTCTTCTTTTTAACTTTTTACAATAATTTATTGCTTAATTTGTCGAGTAAAATTTAAGAGTCAATAAAGCCATAACTGCTCCTTTGCTCGTCATGTGTGCACGTAGCCTAAATTCAACCAAGTATGATTAGTTTAGTGACTTGTCATGCTTACACATCTATCACTTTTTAGATTTAAATTTAAATCTGAAAATAAATAAAGAAAATCATCTTTAAATGTATTTGATCAATAATATATATATTTTTTTTTTTTTGGTGAAGATTTGATCAATAATATTGATAAAGATCAGGATAAAAAAATTTGAAATAAATTTCTATAATCCTCCCAAAACACTTATATCTTTGAATTCATCTCATTGATTTTAAATTTGTAAAAACCATATCAAAATTAGGAAAAAAAAAACAGAAAACACCTCAGACTATGCCCAATGTAGCACATCTACCCCAAATTTATTTTATAACATCAAAAACTCCAAACTTGTGCCCTTAGGACATATTTGATTTTTCAACCAAAAAGACGTCGTGAAGCCACATGAGTGCAATGTCAACGCGGATTTTAGTGGTGTTTATTTGCAAAATCTTGACGAGGGGTAAATGTATCCCATAGGTATAAGTTTAGGATTTATCGTATCACACAAAAAAAAAATTACGGTAAATATGTTATGATGAGTATAATTTGGGGTTTTATTCTCTAAAAATAAAGCAACTTTAAATATATAGGTTTATCCATGTAGTTTGTGATGAAGTCAAAACAAGAAATATATATTAATACATGAATGATACTCAGATTTTGAAATATAACTTCCGGTTAATAATGTGATTAATGCATTTTTTTTCAATTCAACTCAAAATTAGATCAAGATAATTTCAAGGATAACTTAATTTATTCCTTGAATAAGCTTCACTTAATATTCACTAAATTTTAGATGCTACAATAAAAGAACGAAAACTTTAATTCGAAACACTCATGCTTATCCTTCACTTAGTTTTATTTCCTAATCTTGAATTAGCTTTTGTACTTTAAAGAAAATTTATTTAGCAAACAACCAAAGTGAAACTAAGGTTTCTAAAAACCACGTATTTTTGAATTGGGGATATTTTTAAGATAAAAATAATGTTAAGTTGATGAGTTTTGGTTCATTAGTTTATTTTTCGACGATTAGTCAATTACACAAATTGAACCGACACTTATTAAGTCAACTATGAAATGTATTTGATACTTACTTAAGTACAAGGTCATGGATAAAAAAATCCTGAATCAGCCCAAAAGTTTCGAGTTCAAAGATTAAAGACTCCTCCCTCATCTCAAGTGTTTCCTAGTCCTGCAACTTATACCCGAATTGCACAATGTTTAGCCCCAACACTATTACACAATAAATTATCATTGACACCTAAATTTGTGTCGATCAGTTAACTATTCATTAAAAAAAAAAAAAGATAAGAAGAAGAAGAAATAGAGTTGTTAAGTCAATCCGATTAGTCTTCAGCTAGCAACGGTTAGTGCTGCCATATCCGAGATTCTCTCTTCTTTGGCCCATTCAAACCCACGAAATCTCAACAGAGAAATCCCATCTTATCAAAGTTCAAATGACCAGAGTCCTTGAAGCCCCCTCAAAAACGGAAGAGCTCATCTCTCTCTCTCTCTCTCTCTCTCTCTCTCTCTCTCTCTCTGTGGCTAACTCTCGCTTTCTCTCGCTCTCGCTGGCGTCCGAAGAAGATGCGAGCAAAAGAGCAGGTGAGATCCAAACACACCTCATCTCGGTTCAATCTTTCATCTAAAACAGTATAAAAAAAATAACGTCATGGTAATGTTCGCAGGAAATCTGACTGATATTGAATCTTTTGTTCATGGTTTGACCTGAAATCCGCGTTGATGCGATGGTGTCAGATCCAAACATTACTATAACGTTCCATCCAGAGCCCTCAAGCGAGATGACGCCTATTTTTCGTTCGATCCGAAGACAGCCCGATGTTGTTTTGGATGTCATCGGTTGCTTCATGAGTCATCAAATACGATTTTCTGAGATTTTATCTATGAACTGCAAGTGACATATTCTTTTCTTTTATTTCCGGATGGTTTGCCTGCTGTCGTGGTTCTGCGGTGGGCGTCCCGAGGAAACGATTTGATCATTACGGTCCGATTTCTGTGCTCCGATCTCGTTTGCACGAGTATGTCTCTATATACATTAGCTGTACATTTCGAGTTCTATGAATGAGATATCATTGAGTTGATAGAAAATCGAGATGGGTGGATGATGGTGACCAATGAGTGCGGCGATTATCTGACAACACATGGGGGTGGTTGATAATCATGTTCCAGAGATTGGCGGTGGCCAATGATAAATTGTGCGATTTCCAATCCAATATGAATTGTTGTTGAAATTTTAATTGTTTGAGATTGAAAAATGAGCCATCAATGTTTCTCAGTAATGATACGAAAATGATGAATAATAACAATAACAACTGCATGATAAAACCATAAAAAAAAAAAAAAAAAAAAAAAGGGGAGAATAAGAGGATGGGTTTATATTGGAAAACAGAATTAGAGTGCGTTCTTGGAGCAGTCATCCTTCAAGATAGGCTCAATTAAGGTTCAATAATGAATTTTGGGCTTGAACAGTGTCGGAAAGTTTGGGCTGAAATATTTTGAGCTGAATTTGAATTTTGGGGAAATGGGTTAAATAGATTGAGGGGGCTTGATATAAGAGCCCAAATTTGTATCCGTGGCCCATATATAGAAATAATTAATGACTAATTAATAAAAGATTATAAAATAAAGAAAATCAGAAAAAAGTTGGAAAAAAATAGGCATTGATGAGGTAGTTAGATTTTAGTATTAAACTTAGCTTAATTTCATTTAGTTAGTGTACACATGGTTTAGGGTTTTAGTGGACACATTTGATCTAGTTTAGTTTTAGAAGGTCAATTTTTTAGAAAAGAAATTGAACTCAATTTGAACTAAGCTCATGAGGGTTACCATCCTGATAATAATGATAATGATAGGCTATGTTAAATTCTTTGCTCGATTCTTATCGAGTCTTTTTACTGCACTTCATTCGTTAGTTATCCTCTTACTACTATCTTTGAGTGAATCGATTGTGATTCTTTTATATTGTCTTTTTATTGTGATTTTTCTGTTTTAATTGAATGGTTAGATTACAGTTTAGGACCATAATAAATATAAAAACATTGCATAGGACACCTATTGGACATAAATTATAAGAGTCGTGATTGAATATAAAAAAAAATGCATGTGATACTTAGTTAACAAATAATCAAGTTATGATACTGAAATGGCACTAGTTAGATAACTAGTGTAATCAAGTCTCAAACTCTAGATTTCCGGTTATATAGAAAGTAATGTATACTCCAATACCTATCTTGGTTTCTAGTTGATCTCAACTCCTAATACAAAATTCTCTTTGGGTTAATTGAAATTGAATATCTCAAGATTGTGCGAGATAAGAGTATGGGAGAACTCACGTTGAATAGGGATTGTTGATCCTAACTCGACATCACCTCCGAACCCATCTTTTTCCCCAACGGAAAAAGTGTCCTGACAATTACACTTGGGTTGCCTATGTACCTTAGCTAATAAAAGAAAAACTTTGAAAAAAAAGTCTAATATAAATACGTATATAATTTACATATTGGATATTTAATTTTCTCTAGTTATGGACTCTTGAATTTTTTTTATTTATTTAGAACCAATATTTCACCATCTAAAATTTGCAGTTAATTATCCTACAACTTTATTTTTCTGAATAATGTCGTTGGGTTTATTTCTTTAAATATTGCACACATGCAAAAGTAATTATTTTCTACGACAAGTAAGTATCTAGGTGCTAGTCATTAAATAAAAATAAAAAAAACGAATGTTCAAGTTCTATTGTCACTCGGCGATAATTTAGTCGTTGGCTATAATCTTCCGTCGTGCTCTTATAACAATTTTGACTGAATCCATCCACGCACCCACTTAGGAACTGCTATTGATAGTAACATTTACGAGCCCGCCTTGAACTCTTATTGGCCATAATGTTCTTTTTATTTTCCATATAATTTAGTGATCCGTGATTTTTGAATGATATAAGAAATTCGCAAGTACTAAATATATATCAAAATGGGGCCGGGTTGTAACTTGCAAGCTATCTCATCTGTCGAGATTTTTTTTTTTTTTGGTCGATCCTACTCTAATCCTACTCTAACACTCACTCTCAGACTTTTGCCCTACCTCCTTGCAGAGCGTGGGAGTCGAAACCCACTCTTGAAATGAAATCGTCCCCACCCCAATCCCCCCTGAGAATGTGGGGATTTGAACCCCCCACCTCCCTCTTCTAAGTTGGAAGGGTGGCCACTGGGGCAAACTCCCAGTGGTTCATCTGTTGAGATTCACAAGTACTAAATTTTATTTTAAAAAATTAATTAAGTTATATATCGGGCAAAATACTAGCGATTTAAATAATATTTCAAATCTTAATTCATTGATATACATCGACAAATGTTCTATTTAGTAAGCATGATGCACTTCACGCAACGTATACTCATCTTCCATAAATAACAATTTCATATAACATTGGACTTTGTCTTAGAATATTCACTGCATTTTATAAATGCCACACAATCATTTAACAATAAAGTAGAAGTGAAAAAAAAATCATAAACACTAAATTATAGATGGAAAAGAAAAAGATCTCTATGGGCAAAAATAGTACACGGCGATCTCATAAACCTTGACATCAATAGCAACAACTAAGAGTAGGGGTCGTGGATGGATCGAATCAACATTGATATAGAAGCACGACGAAAAATTATTGGACAAAAGATTATTGCCAATGACTAAGCTTTCCTCCCCTTTAAATTTCGCAAAAGCTACCCTCAAGTTGTCATGGTGTGCTTTAATGAGGCCGTAGTACTTCTTCCACCACGACCCAAGCACGTACATGCTTTGCATCCTCATACCCAATTCGATAGCCACTATCCTCACAAACCTCCACTCTTAATCCATGTCCTAAAACACTGCCTCCTCAGGCATCTCGTAGGTCTCTAGTTTTTCCACCAAGAGGGCAGCTTTCCAATCGGCCTTGGTGGATGTATTGACTGTGAGATTGGCCACAATCAGTCCAACGACTTTCAATATGGGGTATTCAGACCTAATAAGTAGGCAAAGGAAGATGGCGAAAACTAGTAATATCATGAAACAGATCAACACAACAGTTAACGCAATATAAAGAAGTCATGCATCGGATGTGTGTAGTATCTATCCATTGGACATTCTACATTGTGACTGCGAATAGCAAAGGGGGGCATGTTAGAAATAGGTGTGATGCCAACATCCACATGTTGGTCTTAACGACCTAATTTTCAAATGAAGCAGAAAAGTTGACAAACCAAAAGAATAATCAGCAAGGCAACTAATATCATAAGTACAGTTCTAGTTTTTTCATATGTCACATTCAACCATGCGGGGTTAATACCAATATTGGTACTGTGTAAGTCATCGCTGCGAAAATTATGGCAACTTAGATTATTAATAGGCAAGTTTTGTGCACATCACGACACATCGCTAATGAGAAGCAGAATTGTTGTAAATGACGATAGGAAACAAATAGTATTGCATGACACAAAGAGTCCCTTTCATCAACCCGACATGCTTCCATAGCTTAGTGTCCTTTATATTGACATGGCGTGCTTTCGTAATCTAAAGTCCTTTTCTTCGACTTAGCGTGCTTCCATAGCCCAGAGTCTTTCTCATTGACTCAGTGTGCTTCTATAGCCTGAGTTTCTTTTAAAAAAATTGAGAGTTTGTAGATTTCACCAAAATCTTTTAATCCATTGTTGACGTCTCAGTTTGGATCTAAAAGTCACAAAATATTTTCATCTAAACATTTCACTTTGGATGTGAATGCTTTTCGATCTTTCTTGTTATATATTAGTTTGGATCTAGGTATTTTGGGTTCCAAAATTTTGACATCTCATTCAGGCGACCGTAGAAAGGTACAGGTCCTGGAAAAATGGTCTCCCGTTTAAGCAACTGTAAAATGGTACGAGTCCTAGACAATATCTGTTTCCCATTCAGGCGACCGTAAAATGGTACGGGTCCTAACAAGTGTTTTCCCATTTAGGTGACCGTAGAAATGTATGAGTCCTAGACATTATATTTGTAACTTTAACAGGCGACTATAAAAAGGTACGGGTCTTGGAAAAGCTGTTTCTCATTCAGGCGACTGTAGAAAGGTATGAGTCCTAGAAAAACTGTTTCTCATTTAGGCGACCGTAGAAAGATAAGAATCCTGGAAAAGTGATTTCCTGTTTAGGCGATCGTAGAATGGTACAGGTCCTAGACAATAGCTGTTTCTCGTTTATGCGACCGTAGAATAGTATGGGTCCTACATAATATTTGCTACTCTAATAGGCGACCGTAAAAAGGTATGAGTCTTGAAAAAGCAATCCCCCATTCAAGCGACCATAGAAAGATACGGGTCCTGAAAAATAATTTCTCGTTTAGGCGACCGTAGAAAGATACGGGTCCCAGATAATGTTTATGGCTCTAACAGGCGACCATAGAAATGTACGAGTCTTGGAAAAGCCGTTTCCTATTCAGGCGACCATAAAAGGTACAGGTCATGGAAAGTGAATCCCGTTTAGGCGACCATAGAATGGTACAGATCTTAGAAAACATATGTTTCCCATTCAGACAACCGTAGAAAGATACAGGTCCTGAGAAACCAATTTTTTCGTCAAGGCGATCAAAGAAAGATTCGGGTCCTAGACAATCAAAAATTGCCATATTGGGCAACTGTAGAAGGTACGAGTCCTAGGAAAGCAGTCTCCTTACAAAGCCTTGTTACTATTCTGGGCGACCGTAGAAATGTACTGATCCTAAACATGTAACACCAACTATCTTGAATTACTCTACCCTCTTCGAATGTAAGTTATTCCAGGTAACTCCCTTTACCATTTATATTAGCATTCCCATGCATCACATAATGTCTTTTAAAAAAAAATAAAAAAAGGAATTCATTTTCCAACAAAAATCATTTAATGTATGTGCACGATCAAAATTTAAGTCTCAATTTGTCTTTGAAGGCAACCTTTGAAAGCTCACCTTCAAAGAGGGACAGTTGTATACACCTAAATTTTGACGATCCAGTCATTGATTTTTGCATAAAAATTATGGATTAACCCTAAAATAAATGAATAAATAAATGCATAGCATATAATTTTAGGCACATCTTGTTTTGATAAGAAATAACGATTTGATATATTCAGTAAATCTTTTATATATTCAAACGATATATACCGAGAGGTATATTTAGCTGAAAATTAGAAGGTTTCGATGGAATATTTCAGACGGGATATATATTTGGCGTTAATCTTTCGGGTAATATGCATTTTTGACATAATAAAAGAAACATTAGATCTTTCAATCGTTGATGGGCGTGAACAAAGGAAAGAAAATAAAATAAAATCGTGAAGATTACGCTTTGGCCGTGCAAGATGCAATAAAAAAGAAGCAGAAAATTTTGCTTCTTCCATATAGGAGTTCAATTTCGTTGCGTATAAAAAGGGGCTCTTCCGTTCGATCTTCGGGGGTCTTCGGGGGAAAGCCAAAAAGTTTCGGGAGAAAAATTTGAGAGGAGAACAAAAAAGAAATTCATAGCAAAAAAAAAACGTGAGGAGAATTGGCAAAAATATTCGTGAGGGACAGAGTGAAAAGAGGAAGAATTTTTGGAAAAAGAAAAAAAGGAAGAGGAAACCCCCTCCCCTCTTTCTCGTCCAAGAGAAGTCTTGTCTCTTCTCTGACAAGCTGCAAAGAAAGAAAAGCAGCAGCAGATAAAAGAAGTCAGCAGAGAGTGACAGAGAGAGAAGACGTGAGAGTAACGGGAGAGACAGAAAAGGAAAAAAGAAAAAGAAAAACAGAAACAGGAGAAGAAGAAGGAGGACAGGTCCCCGTTCGCGCTTCCCTCGCCGGTGCCGAGCCTCCGCCACTGCACGTCCTCGCGAGCACCGTCGTGCCTGGCGTCCAGCGACCGCGCTCAACACCTAACGACCACACCTGCCTCTTCGACGCGTCACTCGCCTCCGTGGCTGTCGACGCCACCGCCGGCCTCCATTCGCAAGCACACCTGCGTCGACCGTCGCGCCCGCGCCGTCGCAGTCGCGCCACTGTGCACGCACCGCTCAGTAACGCCAGAAGCTGCTGCTGACCCACGACCGCCGCCCTGTTGCTGTCCTAAGCTCCGCCCCGCTGGTCGCCGTCCGTGAAGCCCGCGAAGCTGCATCTGCTCCCACATCTGCCCAACGTCGGCTGACCCGCCGGTCTCCACCGCTTCTGCAGCCACGACCCAGCACCGCACACCAGTGCGACGCCCCTGCCCTTGTTGGAAATATGAAGATATCGATTCCGAGTATCAATCCGAGCATCAGTGATTGACTCGGTTTATTGGTGATTAGCCTGGTAAATTAGGACATAGAATCATTATGTAATCAATGTATATTTCCTTATTTTTTCTTTCCCGTCTTACTTCCTCTCACTAACATTATAAGTGGAGGATCATACATGTACAAGGAATATACAGAAAATACGTGAATCATTTTTCCTCTTCAGTTTCTGTCATGGTATCAGAGCATCGGTCCCAAACCTAGCTTTCGCGTTCTCAGAATTGCCCTCGTTTCTTTCTTGAGTTGCTGTTGTTGCAATTCTTCAATCTGCAAAACAAACCAAAAAGCTGAGTTGGAATTCAATCTTCCGTACCATGGCAAGAAAAGGGAATACTCAGGATTCACCGTTGGAGGAAATGCCTCAAGATCAAACCTCAGCTTCATCGATTCAAATCAATCCGAATGAACAGGAGGATGCATTCACCCAAAAACCAGAGGATCCTCCGAGCACCACTGCTTTTCCTTCTGGTCCCGTTTTTCCTTCTGCTCCTAGTCCGATGCAGTGGCCTGCGTTTCCATGGTACCCTGTTCAAGGCCAATGGGGCGCAGGTCCAAGACAGGGGTGGGCTCAACATGGTTCGTATGCGCGAGATCCGAGCTCCAACAAAAATGAAATCGACCCAAGTCAAGAACCGGATCGTAGGGATCCGAACCAAGAAAACGGGTCTACGGGTCAAGGACCAAATCCCTACCCGTTTTTTGGACCCGGTTATGTACCGTACCTGTTTCCCACCGGCAGCAACAATCGACTCGAAGCCGGCGACCCTCTCTTCACTTCACCGACGGATGGACCAGACCTGAAACTGATCCAGCTACAACTCACCGGCCCCGACAACTACAAAACCTGGGCGCGCGATTTCCATCGAGCCCTCATCACCAAAGGCAAAGAGGGTTTTCTCGACGGATCCGTGCCCTACCCAATAGAAGAACGGCTTCAACGGCATTGGCGACGGTGTAATCAATTGGTACGCACTTGGATCGGAAATTGCCTTGCGCCGGATGTTGCAGCAGGGCTTCCTCCAACAGAGGACTCGAGAGCCTACTAGGAAAGCATCCGTGAGATGTACGGACGGCTCGATCGAGTGAAGCTATTTACCATAACTCAGGCTCTCTCCGAATTGAAGCAAGGGAACCTCACGGTTACCGCTTGCTTCAATCGGCTCTCGGCTCTTTGGAACGAACTCGAGGCGGCCGAGGAACGACTGGAGGGACCCGAAACAACACTTCGTTAGTATCGGACCATAAAGGAAAGGGAGAAGGTGACGCGGTTCTTACTGAGCTTGAATGAAACGTACGCTACCTTTAGGTCGCAGATCTTGACGATGGAGCCAACGCCTTCGCTCGGACGAATTTATCAGCTAGCCGTTCAAGAAGAAAGCCAGAAATTAGCGACCACCGAGCACGCGCAAGCCACTGATGGAGTTGCCCTTGCTGCTGCGTTCAATGGAGACTCCATCTTACTTGACCCGAAGCATATCGGCCATGGAGGAAACAACAACTTCGGGAGTTCCGAAGGACTTGCGACTGCAGCTGCAAGAAAAATAAGTGGGAACCCTAGAAGCCCACAGATGGATGGTCAAGATCAAAGGAAGGGATCCAACGGCTCATATCCAATTGCCAACCTTTTTGGATCCAACGGTGGACAGCAAAGAAGATCCGATGGTGGATATTCTTCTTTCGGTGCACCAGAATCCGACGGCCGTAGCTTGGCCACGTCAGCTCAAATGTCTGTGGGATCCAACGGACCACGACACGCCACGTCATCACATAGATCAGGTGGGCAAATTTCAAAAAATAAAGGAAAATTCTGTGAGTATTGCAGACGCCCACACCATACTATAGAAACTTGCTGGAAATTGCATGGCAAGTCGGGTGATAAAGAAAAAAATGAGTTTTCTGCTTATCAGGTGTCGGCACTCAGGACTGATGGGGCACACCAACCAATTACCCAAGATCAATACCAGAATATCATGAGGGCTCTGGATCGTTTAAACACAAGTGACAAGAGCGCAGGCTTTTCAGGTACCATCCTTGGCAAAACGAACTCAATACCAACTGATGCATGGATTATAGATTCGGGTGCAAGTGATCATATAATATGCAATGAGAAATTATTTTCCCATTCTCAGAAAAGTCCATATTTATATACTGTTCGACTTCCGAATGGCAATGTTACTCGTGTCACTAAGGTTGGAACTGTTCACCTTAGCTCCAATATTGTCCTGAAAAATGTCCTCCATATTCCAGAGTTTGAGTTCAACCTGATATCCGTCTCAAAAACTTGTGAAGACAATTCTTGTGCTGTCATATTCAATTCCGACAATTGTTTCTTTCAGGACCTTTCGACTGGCAAACCGATGGGCTTGGGTAGTGTTGCACAAGGACTCTACTTTTGGATTAGTTCTTCTGAAGTTTTTGATAAAAGCACTTCTTGTAATGCTATTATCAATAATAAAAATCTTATTTTCCATCAGCGCTTGGGTCATAGTGCACGTTTCCCTAATCCGAAATGTCCCATCTGTCCCCTAGCTAAACAATCTCGGACACAATTTCCTACTAGCACATCTCGAGCTAGCATTGCTTTCTCTTTACTACACATTGATATTTGGGGACCCTATCACACACCACATCGTGATGGTTCACGATTCTTTCTTACCATTGTTGATGATTATAGTCGTGCGACTTGGGTTTTCCTCATGCAGTCAAAGAGCCAAACTTTCCCAACTCTATCGAAGTTTCTCACTCTTATTGAAAATCAATTCAAAAAAACTGTTAAAAAAATTCGTACGGACAATGGACGCGAGTTCTATACTAGAGAGTGTGAATCTTTTCTATCATCTAAGGGAATAATCCATGAAAGCTCTTGCACATATACTCCTCAGCAGAATGGGATAGTTGAGCGTAAACATCGGCACCTCCTAGAGGTTGCTCGTGCTCTTAAATACCAGGCTTCGATTTCTGAAGATTTTTGGGGAGACTGTGTTGTTACGGCAGCCTATTTGATTAATCGAATGCCGACACGGATTCTCGATGGGCGAACACCTTTTCATTTGCTTTATGAAAAGGAAGCAAGAATTGATCACCTCAAAGTATTTGGATGCTTGTGTTATGCCACAACAGTAGGGCCTCGGAATAAAATGGACCCTCGTGCTATTCCATGTATTTTTATGGGATATCCCTCCTTGCAAAAGGGCTATAGAGTCATGGAGATCTCTACAGGGCACTTCTTCGTGAGCAGGGATGTGGTTTTTCATGAAGACATATTTCCATTTCGGGAAAGTACCTCCTCATCCTCTATCTCAGCTTCCAATCATCGCCCATTTTTATCAGAAGAAGATTTATGTATGGAACCTCCATATGTAATCATTGCACCAGAAACAACCTACACCAGAAACAACAAATCTAGCTCATCATGGAGTTGAATTACCTGTTCTTTCAGATGAGGAAAATCAGCCACTTGGTTCTCCGGTCACTTCTTCACAACAGGAGTTACAATGTTCTCCACAAGACTCCTTACCTACCATTACTGAAAAAGGGAGAGTGGGGGAGCCTCGGCGTTCTGGTCGACATACACGACCACCTACCTGGACAAAGGATTACATATTGTGTCGTCTACGTAAATCCCTGTATGGACTTAAACAGGCTTCTAGACAGTGGTATGCCAAATTCACTACTGCATTAATCGGCGCAGGATTCCAGCACTCCAAGCACGACTATGCCTTGTTTACTTGGACTGAAGGTACTTCATCAATTTATTTGTTGATATATGTTGACGACATTCTTATCATGGGAAACAATGAGTTGGCTATTACAAGGTTCAAAAAATATTTGCATTCTACTTTTCATATCAAGGATTTGGGCCCCCCCAAATATTTCCTAGGTATTGAAATAGCTCGCTCCGATAAGGGAATCAGCCTTAGTCAACGAAAGTTCATTTTGGAGATAGTTTCAGAAGCAGGATTATCAGGATGCAAACCGGCTGCCATACCGATTGAACAAAATGTGAAGCTAACGACGCATGAATATGATATGAGCTTGCCCTCATCCACAGTTGATCCATTGCTGGAGGATCCATCGGGATATCAATGTCTTGTTGGAAAACTAATCTACCTCACCATGACAAGACCCGATATTTGCTATGCAATACAGATACTCAGTCAGTTCATGCACAAGCCGAAACAATCCCATATGAATGCCGCATTAAAGGTTGTGAAGTACCTGAAGAAATGTCCGGGACTTGGTATTTTCTTATCTCGTGATTGCAATATGAAGATAACAGCTTTTTGCGATACAGATTATGCCACTTGTCCAATGACGAGGAGATCAGTTACTGGTTTTTGTATTAAACTAGGGAAGTCACTCATCTCATGGAAGACAAAGAAGCAGTCGACCGTGTCACTATCGTCAGCCGAATCGGAATACCGAGCCATGGCAAAGACTGTTTGTGAGATAGTGTGGATACGTGGGTTACTCTTCGACCTTGGAGTACGGATCGAGGGACCTAGTGAACTATTTTGTGACAATGATGCTGCACTCAAATTAACGGCCAATCCAGTTTTTCATGAGAGGACTAAACATATAGAAGTTAATTGTCATTTCACTCAAGACAAGATTCGAGAAGGGATTATCACAGCAAGAGGAATTGGAACTGTAGAGCAGCCTGCAGATATCTTTACCAAGCCATTATGTCAAAGACAGCATACATACCTTTTAAGCAAGCTAGGTGTCCTTGACATATACCGGCCACCAGCTTGAAGGGGAGTGTTGGAAATATGAAGATATCGATTCCGAGTATCAATCCGAGCATCAGTGATTGACTCGGTTTATTGGTGATTAGCTTGGTAAATTAGGACATAGAATCATTAGTAATCAGTGTATATTTCCTTATTTTTTCTTTCCCGTCTTACTTCCTCTCACTAACATTATAAGTGGAGGATCATACATGTACAAGGAATATACAGAAAATACGTGAATCATTTTTCCTCTTCGGTTTACGCCTCGACCATGGTCGCGATCTGCCCAGCCCGACATGCCGGCATCTCCGCTCCGCCTTCGCCTGCCGTCTCTCGTGTTGACAGACGCTGCTCCTGCCCCGCCACATCGGGCCAGGTTTCACTTGCTACTCGCTATTGCTCGGTGCCGGCCCGTTGCTGTTGCTGCCTCTACTCGACGCCGCTGCCGCCCTACAGCCATCCGAAGTCGCCCGTCTACGCCGATCCCTGCACGCCGCTCGGGCTTCCCCTTCGAGCGCTGCAACCCGAGCTGCTCAGCCCATTTGCCCGCTGGTCCGCTCGCCGCCAATTGCCCGCCGCCGGTCCTTACCAGAGCTTCGGCGACCCACCATCACAGCGACTTGACTTTGAGCCACTGCCGAGCAACCGAGTTGTGGGTCCACTCGAGCTTTGCGGCTATGTAACCGCCGACGTTCACAAATCCCGCGCGCCTTTTTTTTAGGAAAAAAGAAAAGTCAAAGTAGTTTTTTTTTCTTTTATTATTTTTTTATTTTGCTATTATCAAGTTTAGTTATTATTGCTCGAATTGGAACATTGGATCTCGATGTTCATTTTATGAATATTGTAAGCATTATCTGTAGGTTTTGCCCAAAATTATTGTAATTATTAATTTGATCCGTAAGACGTCGGATCATTTTTTAATTATATTAATCTTTTCGGCATTTTAATAGTATTTTGACTCTTGAATCATTATAGTTATTAATTTGGTCCGTAAAATTTCGGATTAAATTTCTAATTATTTTGAACTTTCTTATATGTTATGATGTTTAGGATTAAAGTAATCATTAATTTAATCCGTGAGATGATGGATTATTTTTTTGATTATTTTAATCTTTTATTTGATAAATATCTTGATTAGTTTAGATATAATGTTTACTTGATAATTGCTTGTTTTGAAAAACACTAGGGAAAAAAAAAAATCAAATCTTGCATCGAAGTGTGTTAATTTAATAAATTAGGATTGCATTTTTTTTTAGGATTGCACTTTTAGATAATTTTTGGAATAAATTAGGATTGATTTTTTTTTAATATAGATAAGGGCTTAGATAATCTTTGCACATTTTAATAATCCCATTCTTCTAAAAAAATATTTTTCTAAGATAGGATAGGGTATAAGTCAAATTAATCCCTAAAACATATTAAAAAAATTATTCATTTTTAGATAGTTTAATTAGGGTTTTTATTAATTCCGAATTTCGAATAAAAAATACAAAAATATTAGGCGCATGTCAAATAGTTCGCATAATATGTTCATTTAATTAGAATTTGCTTGTTAGTAAAATTAGGTCATGTAGTTAGAGTGCATATTTTAATTTCGAGATAAAAGAAAAACCAAAAAAAAAAAAAAAAATTGTTTGCTTTGTGCATTTAATTCTTTTGATGCAATTTGTTTGATTCATTGAATGTTTAATGATGATTACCCGTGTGATCACCTTTTAGCATGATAGTGATTTAAATTAAAATAAATCCAAATTGCCTGCAAAAACATTTTTGAAAATAAAAAGAATGGTACTAAAAGGATATTAGAGAAATCTAGTATAACCAAATCTCCGTACCCAAAGTCTCTAGTTTGTATGAGTAAAATAATTCTCTCATTATTTTACTTAGATGTCTAATCGACCTACCATAAACTGATTAATGGTGACTCCAAGATAAAATCCATTTGCATGTTAAAAATTTGAACTTAAATCGCGAATTGGTATGGGCTTAGAAGAGCTTGAGCCAAGTCTAAGACTTAATAATCTATTAGCCTAAACCCTAGGTGGTTCACCCAAAAATTAGGTCGCAACAATGACCCTCCAGTGGTTCTAGACTTTGACACCTGACTTGAGACAATGAGGATTATGAATCGAATTCTAACCCCTTGAACGTGGATTTTGTAAGGGATGACTGTTGTCCATCAAGTTTCTGAGGTCACAATTTTGGCATCAAGGTTTGCTTAGGTGCCATGTTCAGGTCGTAATCTCAAGTGTTGGATCTAGGTGTTGGGTCGTTTCAAACCCTCGTAAATCCTTGGGTAAACTTCCAAGGTCCAGGGTTAGGGCCTCTAGATCCAACCTTTAGTCCTAGGCCCAACCCTTGGTATCCCAAATCTAGGCATTGTCCTAAATCCAAGCACCGGTCCTGAGTCTAAAGGCTCTTGTCATTGTGCATTTAAATAGGGTTTATCATTCAGAAAGCTCGTCTAAAATTTGCTAGTATCTAAATGAAAAGACAAAAAGAGTTCTACCTTACCGGAAAAGTCCAACCGAGATTACTTCATTTTTCCGATAAGTACTTAATGATTTTTTTTTTGTAAATCCTTTGCAAAACCTAGCCCTGTTTTTACAATATATGCAGTACTCATGATTTGTAATCTCATCTATCTAATCAAATCACGCATCCTGACGTAATAAAATATAGTCAACTTCCAACAAGCTAGCATCTCAAAAGCATGTGCGCTATGGCAAGACCCCGTAGCATTGTTCCTCCCTTGTATCCAATTCATCAAGCAATCCCTCATCAGTAAACTAATCTGCCAATTGCATTGGGTGGATCCATCCACCTCGAACTAGAACACAAACTAATAAGCAGTGTTTAACTTAAGGGTTTGACGAGGTTGGGTGTTAACGCCAGCAAGACTTTATCTCCCATCTCTTTTGTATTTTTTTCTATGGAATCTCTCCAATTTATTCAATGTGTCTTGCCACACAAAAACATTCTCTCTCCCCTCATGCTCCTTTCCATTGTGTCAATTACGAGTGGCGAACCTCCACATCTATTCGCGATTTTCGCGCAACCTTTTTCAGCTCGTGTACTGGCTAGTGTTTAGGCCCAAGTTCCTTGACGAGTAATTTCTGCGCTTCTTCCTTTATCTAAAGGTTGGATTTTAATCTCTTCACAATCCATTGGAGAGCATTCTTTAGAGAAACGAGTTGTTAGGACCACCTTTGAGTCCAGCTCCGTCACGAATTCCCACATCCTGGAGTGTAAAATGCTTCCACGCATCATCAAGAAACAACACAATTATTCTTTCTTTCTTTCTAAACTCTCCGGCAACATCGCTGCTTATTTCTTTGCGTTGTGATTTGGCGACACAGCGATCGCAACTCTGCAATTAAATCAGAAGCTATAGAAATTGACATAAAAAGAAAATGAGGAATAATGAAAAGGACACAAGAAATTTACATGTGCCTCAATCCAAACATCGAAACTTACCTTCACGGGAAATTCAACAAAAAAGGTTTCATCCATGGGAAAACCAACAAAAAATCTATTGATAAATTGGAGAATCTCGAAGTTACGGTCACTCACGATCAAGTATTTCACAGCCCTATAACTTACACCTAAATCCACAGCGTTTATCCTCAACATTAGTGCTCAACAAATTACTATTAACATCTGAATTTTTGTAGATTAATAGAGCATACATTAAAAAGAAGGGGGGCGGGGGGCGTTAGTTCGGTCCAATTAGTCTTCAGTCCGTGACGGTTGGCTTAGCCATATCCGAGATTCTCTCTTCTTTGATCCATTCAAACCCACGAAATCTCAACAGAGAAACCTATCTTATCCAAGTTCAAATGACCATAGTCCTTGAAGCCTCCCCAAAAACGGAAGAGCTCATCTCTCTCTCTCTCTCTCTCTCTCTCTCTCTCTGGCGTCCGAAGAAGATGGAGATGCGAGCAAAAGGACAGGTGCGATCCAAACAATTGTCATCTCGGTTTGTTCTAAAAAAAATAAATAAATAACGTCATCGTAATGTTAGCAGGAAATCTAACTGATATAGAAGCTTTTGTTCATGGTTTTGCCTGAATTCCCCATCGATGAGATGGTGTCAGATCCAAACATTACTATAACGTTGCAAACAAAACCCTCGCTCAATATTGCTCACGTCTGACGAGATGTCGCAGAGAAATATAGGTGAGATGACGCCTATTTTTTGTTCAATCCGAAGACAGCCCGGTGTCCTTTTGTATGTCATTGGTTGCTTCCTTCATGAGTCATCAAATATCATTTTCCGAGATTTTATCTGTTACTGCAAGTGACATATTCTTTCTTGGGGTTGGCTAGCATGACCGTCCAATGCAGAATAACAGTGGAACGGTCAAAGGCTAGCCACTAATCCTTTTGAAGGAAACCGATAACCAGTTTTAATTTGTGACCCCATGTTTCCTTTTTTTTCTTTCTTTCTTTTTTCTTTTTTTGACTTCCATGGTTCCTTAAATACCAAAGTACAAATCAATAAATACTAGCAACAAGCTCAAATTTAGAGATAACATCAAAAGAAGGCCCACGAAATCAATTTTCTTAAATATGAGGAAAGAAAAAAATAAATAAATAACGAAATATAAATAATTACAAATAAAAAAATATTATAGCTTACTAAAATAATTGTTAATGTCATTACAAAAATCTATTGAATTTAAAAGATTAAAAAGCACTTGAAACATTAGCTTTGCAACTAATAACAAAATCATTGTACAATGAAATAGCTCATCATTCCTTTCGCTCAAACCAAATTGCTCTTAAAGGACTCTCCGATAACCTAAAATTTAGACAATTGATATCAATTATGCATAAAACAAATGAAGCAAAGAAAAAATCAAAATAAGAATAATGAGTTAGTAGAGAATTCTTAAAAAAAAATAAAAATAGTAGAGTAAAAAAACGGATTCACCATATGAAAAGGTCTAGATAAGAATAGTAGGAGTGCTAAAACTTTTTTTAGTTCACTTGAATGCTACAAATTTGAAAACTCGATCACTTGAATATCAATTTTGATTTATCTCGCTAGAAAATCTAATGTGGACACCATTTGTTCCACATGATTTCACCTACACTGACATGGCCAATTTTTAATTTTATTATCATTTTTTTTTGAATTTTTTATTTTTATGCTTTTTTTTAGGGCCAGCAAGGGTCATTGACGACTCTCATTAGTCACAACAGACCTAGGCAAGGCCGCAAGGGCCTTCACAGTCATATGGGTGAGGGTTGCCTTGCCCTCGCCATGAAGGTCGGGGTGAGGACATCACAGCCTCTCCGATCGCGGCGATGCCACCCAAAGTTGGCAAAGGCATCACGACCTCACAGGCTATAGGCTAGGCTGCGAGGGCCTTCGTAGCTGAGGATGAGGGTTCTGCGGCCTACAAGGGTGACCATTGCCGGCCCTAAAGAATAAAAGAAAAATATAAGCAAAATAAAAATTTCAAAATTTCAAAATTAAAAATTTCACATATGATGATTTGTCGGAATAGACACTTAAGTAATCCATTTTACTTCAATGTCGCACTCGAGTGAGAGAAAAATAAAATTAGTACTCAAGTGAGCATCGTACGAAAATTTAGCATTCATATTGTTCTTACCCTTAAAAAGTCATAAGAAGAAAATGATTTTTTTTCTTATTTAAAGAAACAAATTAAAGTGATAATCTTCAAGAAAAATGATTCAGTATGGCCTTTTAATTTTGTCTCTAAAATTTCAGGTTGCAATAGGGAACATAGAAGTCAAGAAAATGAAAAGGAAAGAAATATGAAATCAACGATTAAACCGGTTGAGGAAGTCTGCAGGTTCCTCCAAAAAGATATGTGGCTGGCCTTTGACCGTTCCACCGTCATTCTGCAGTGGCCGGTCACACAGGCATTTTCCTTTATTTTATTTCCGGATTTTGTTAGCCGGCAGCGGTGGTTTCACAGTGGGCATCGGTGAGGAAAAGATTCGACAATTACGGTCCTATTGCTGAGCTCCGATCTTATTTGCACTGGTGTGTCTCTATATACACAAGCTGTACATTTCGAGTTCTATGAATGAGATATCGTTGAGTTACTAGGAAATCGAGATGGGTGGATGATGATGGTGACCAATGAGTCCGGTGATGATCCGGCAACACATGGGGGTGGTTGATAGTCATATTCTAGAGATTGCCCATGGCCAATGATGAATTGTGCGATTTTCAATCTGATATAAATTATTGTTGAAACTTTGATTGTCTAAGATTGAAAAATGAGTTTTGAAAGTTTATAGGTAATGATACAAAGTTGATGAGAAGAGATGATAAATAATAATAATAGTAGTAATGGTAAAATGATAAAAAAAATAAATAATAAAAAAGAAAAAGGGAGAATAAGAGGATGGGTTTTATATTGGAAACTAGAATTTGAGCGGGTTCGTGGAGCAGTCGTCCTTCAAGATTGGTTTAATGAAGGTTCAACAATGAATTTTGGGCTTGAACAGGGTTGGAAAGTTTGGGCTTAACGTCATTCAAATATATTTGGGCTGAATTTGAATTTTAGTGAATTGGGTTAAATAGATTGGGGGGACTTGATACAAGAGCCCAAATTTGTGCGCGTGGCCATATCTAGAAATAAATACATGTAATAAAATAAATAAAATTAGAAAACTGTTAGAAAAATAGGCATTGATTAGGCAGTTATATTTTAGTATTAAAATTAGCTTAGTTTCATTTAGTTAGTGTACACGTGATATAGGGTTTTAGTGGACACATTTAATTTTGTTTTGTTTTAGAAGGTCGATTTATTAGAAAAGAAATTGAATTTCGACTTTTTAGAAAAGAAATTGAACTCAATTTGAATTAAGCTCATGAGGGTTACTATCCTATTCTTTGCCCGATTCTTATTGTGTTTTTTAATTGTACTCCATTTGTTAATTATCCTTTCACTACTATCTTTGAGTGAATCGATTGTGATTCTTTTATATATTTTTTTTAATTGTGATTTTCCTATTTTAATTTAATGGTTATATTACATTTTAGGACCACAATAAATATAAAAACATTGCATGGACACTTAGGTACTTTGATAACGTTTCTATTCAAAAATTGTTCCGGGGGCCAGAGACGCTCTGGCAAGGTCGCCGGCCATAGCCGAGGCTAGCGATCGGCCAAAGAAAAAAGAAGAAGAAAATAAAGAGAAGGAAAAAATAAGAAAGAGAAAAATTATTTCTTGGAAGTGTTCCGGGAACAAGAAACAAGTTTTTCTTGTTTCTTGTTTCTTGTTTCTATTTCAAATTTGTTCCCGAACAAAAAAATAGATTTGAAACAAAAACGTAAACAAACGCGTTTCTATTCTTTTTTTTGTTCCCCGGAACAAAAAAAATAGAAATTGTGTTCATGAATACAAAAAAAGAACACAAACAAACAGGGCCTTATAGAACATAAACTTTAAGAGTCATGATTGAATAAGAAAACTGCATATGATACTTAGTTAACAAATGATCAAAGTTTACATATTGGAATAGTACTAGTTAGATAACTAGTATAATCAAGTTTTAGACTCTAGATTTATGGTTATGTAGAAAGTGATGTATATTCTAATACTTCACTTGGTTTCAAGTTGATCCCAATTCCTAATATAAAATTCTCATTCGGTTAATCAAAATTGAACATCCCAACATCGTGGAGGTAAAGATTTGAGAGAACTCTCACCGAATAGGGATCATTGATCCTAACTTATCATACCTCTAAACGTGTCCTTTTCATCGATGGAAAAAGGTGTCGCGACAATTACACAAGTCTTTCTTGTTTAGGGAGCTCTACAATTGTGTCTAAATGAGAGCTCTTCTAATATCTAACACCTCATTCTCTCATTTCATATATAAACGTGTCCTTTTCATCGATGGAAAAAAGGTGTCGCGACAATTACACGATTCTTTCTTGTTTAGGGAGCTCTACAATTGTGTCTAAATGAGAGCTCTTCTAATAGCTAACGCCTTATTCTCTCATTACATACATATATATTTATATATTATGGGTTTCTTGTGTATCTTAGCTAATAAAAAAAATTTGAAAAAAGTCCAATATAAATATGTATTTAATTTACATATTGGATATTTAATTTCTAGATTATGTATAGGGGTGTGCAAAAGAACCAAAAACTACCCAAACCTCCCAAAATTGGATTGGAACCAACGGTTCCCATGAGGACTGTTCCGGTTCCCGGTTTCAATTTAGTGAAACCAGTGAGTACCGGTCTAGTTCCTATTCTAGGTGTGAAACCGCCCACCCACTCGAATCGAATCAATATATATATTAAAAAATAAATTCCATCACAATTATTTAATTGTTTTGTAGTATTTCGACCAAATACATATGTACATATATGGATGTTTGTAGTTATTAAACGTTATTGACTAATTTTGTCTATTGGATGTGTAATAGGACTAATCCCTTCCCTTTTTTTTTTTTTTTTTTTCATTTTAATCATCCATTTACTTGCTTTTTTTAACCAAAAACAAAATAAACTAACGAAGAGAAAGGAGAAGACCAATTGAAGATGTCCATAAATATTGTCGTGATTTGTCATCATGATACAAAATTAAGAGCCTAATATAAGGCCGAACAAGTTTTGGTGCTCTAAAATAAAAAGTAGGTTCAAATTGATATTAATTGATAAATGCAATTGTGTAGGGATTGCGAGACCGATTCTATGGACTCACTCGAGAGCCGAACCAAACCGCCAGTCTAATTTCCTGGTGGATCCATGGAACCAACGGGTAGTTCTTAGTTCTAATTTTGTGGAACCGGTCCTTAGTAAATAGTTCTTGGTTCCAAGGGCTCTTGGTTCCAAGGTGGGAACTGCCCATCGGGACCATGTTCATCTTTAGTTATGGACTCTTAAATTTTATTTATTTATTTAGGATCAATATTTTGCCATCTAAAATTTGCAATTAATTACCCTACAACTTTCTTTTTCTGAATAATCTCATTGGGTTTATTTCTTTAAATATTGCATGCGTGCAAAAAGTAATTATTTTCTACGACAAGTAACTATCTGGGTGCTCGCCCTAAAAAATGTAAAAGGAACAGTTCAAGTTCCACTATCACACGATGAAAGTAACAGTGTTGTTACATAAGCAAAGTCCATTTTCTATACATTTGATTTGCATATTTTGGCAATGGTTTCTCATATGGTTAAAGTCATTTCTCACTTTCATCCAAAACCATAGAAAGCCCTCTTCGTCTTTTCCATGGCATCTCTTCCTTCGCATTCCGACCCGAAAACAGCAATCGTGGGCTACCCTGCTTCACACCCTCTGCCGAAGGGACATCGGCCGAGTGTCACGCATCTGACTTTGCTCACTATGCCCCCTGCCTGAGTCTCACGCCCCCTTCCAACGTACAACTACAGTGCAAAATGTCCGACAAATTGATGCTGGGCGCATTCGACACATGGATTCTTTGATGGACGTTGATTGTCATGTTAATCTATTTCACAGTGTTACCGGTTTTCTCCATTTTCCTTTACCTCCTCATTTGGCCTAATTACCCGATATTAAAAGTCGTAAGGCTAACTATGTTCAATCTCACAATCATTGCATCCGTCAACGTCCATCAAATGTATAGAAAACCGGTAACACTGTGAGGATATCCGTCACGTTAAGTACATGCCGGTAATTAGTGAGGTTTATACGACGTAAAGGTCTTTTTTTTCACTCTCTTCATGTGTATGAAACAAGGGTCTTTTTACGATGGAGTTAGTAATCGAATAGGCCTTTGGTTTTTTCTGATAAACTCTATGGAAATGGAATAAAAATACCAAATTGTTACTTTTTGCGAGATGAATTGCGGATTGACTTTTAAATGTCTTTGCAATTTGCACAATTAAGCTAAAATTGTTCGTCCACACTCAACAAGACCATATCCAATGTGGGAAAGGGCATTGGACTTCCAAATTCACCTCTCTTTCTCCTCTTCATCACCGCTGGACGTGGATGGTGAGCTAGGCTCGGTGGACCGAACATCCAGCTGACCTTGATAGGCTTGTACTCGGCTAAGCCAATGAGGCGAGGGATGTTGAGCTTTGGCCTTGGACCCCCTCATCTTAAAAGCAGCCCGACTATAGGCCAATGCTGCATCCTCAGGCGTCTAGTAAGTCCCAAGCCAAATCCTCACCCCGTTCTTCTTGCGGTCCCTTATCTCCATCGCGTAACTTCCCCATGGTCGTCTCATCACTCCCTTGTAACGGGTTCTCTCAACTAGTGCTTGTACCTCATGCTCCACCGTCTGTGGTTTCTTCTCTATTGCCAGACCAATGCTGTTATAATCAATGATCATCACTTTGAAATCAAGTTCTTGGTTTGAAGCTCGACCAATGCTGTTATAGTCGACGGTTGTCACTTCCAAAACAAGTTCTTGATTTGAAGCCAAAGGCATTGTCCACCCGGAATTAAGCACATTGCACAAAGCTCCGTATACCATCATGTCCTCTGAGTCATCAACTTTTAGGGGTAGTTCGTTCCAACTCTCCATTAATAATAGATTGTCGAAGCTCAAACTCCTTGTGTACGCGTCTGTAGGAGTTGCTGCAAAAGATGTTGGATTGACACTATCATCATCATCTTGAAGAAGATACTCACAAATGGATTTCAAAACATCGGATTGATTAGTCCCTCTTGAAGCATTCTCGTTTTGGCTAGAATTTGTAGCTTTGTGGTCACTGATTTTGGAAGATTGAAGGGACGTTTTGGTTTTGGAAAAGTGAAGAGTTGAAAAGACCAGCAAAGTGGGAGCTATAGGTAGGTTGAGCTTGACTGCTTGGCTGGTGGTGATTTCAACATAAATGATTTAATTCTTAGCTCCTATTTATGTTAGATCAAGTTTCTGAGAAAGGGCATGTTTGAAATGTTCAATCAGACTTTTTTAATCACGAAAGACATGAATTAATATTTTTTATTATCCATTTTAAATTAAAAAACCAAAGCATGGGGCGCGCTCCTTTTTATTTTATTGAGGAAGGACAATAATGTGCGCATGCTTTTGTATATAAAGTAACATTTTTAGATCTGATGTATCGTGCCGTACAAATCCAATCACATGCTCATGTGATAAAAAGAAAACTGTAGAGCTGTATTATTCTGTCTTCAAATGTACAGATTTTTTTTTTTTTAAAGTGCTATTAAGTTTCAGTAAGGGTTAGTGGCTGTCCAAAGGTTATTGAAAAATATAAGGATAAGTGTACCAAAAATTTTAAAAATTATCCAAAAATATGGTTGAGTTCTTAAACGTTCAAAATGTGCAAATTCAGTTTTAAAACTTAATTTTTTTTTTTTTTTTGTAACTTGGAATCGCCATCAGCCGGCAGCCGACGATGTAAATCCGTGGGAGTATTAGCGCGGGGTTCCACCACCCATGGTACCCCACCTAAGTCGCGCAACGTGACTAGTAGGGGAATCGAACCCTAGCCTTTCGTGTGGCTAGTGTGTGCCCTAACCAACTCCCTCACCACGGGGTGGGTAAACTTACAGGTTTTTTTTTTTTTTTTTTTTTTCAGTTTTAAAAACTTATAGTTGATACGAGTAAATCTCTATTTTTTTGGTAAAAAAATCTCTCTATTAACTCCATCCAATTTAATCAAGGGAAAATACTAATAGGGATTTTTATTACTTTTTCTCTCGAACGTTTGTTAATTTTAACTTGAATGAGAATTAATGTCTAAAACAATATCATTTTGACTTAAACCATAGCCAGGTTTGGAACTTCTCCAATAAAAAAAGGGTAATTGTCGATTAATCCATAGCAAAGAAGTTTTTCCTACTCTTTTCCTGTGTACAAACCCTAATGGAATGGGATAAAAACACTAAATTGTAGTTTCCACAATCAAAACAAAAATTGTTCATCCACACTCAACAAGCCCACATCTAGAATGGGAAAGTGGATTGGACTTCGAAAATCCACCTTAGCATCTACATTAACCTCTCTCTTTCTCCTCTTTGTCTCTGTCAGAAAGCTTTCACTGCTAGACGTGGACGGCGAGCTAGGCTCGGCAGACCGACGTTTCGGGCTGACCCTGATGGGCTCGTAGTCAGTGGAGCCGATGAGGTGAGGGAAGTTGAGCTTGGCCTTGCATCCCCTCATCTTAAAAGCTGCCCGGTCATAGGCCAATGCTGCGTCCTCGGGCGTCTCGTAAGTGCCGAGCCAAACCCTTGCTCCGTTCTTCCTGGGGTCTCTCATTTCTGCTGCGTATTTTCCCCACGGCCGCCTCCTCACTCCTCTATAATGCGTCTTCTTGACCGGCACTTGTACCTCACGCTCCACCGTCTCCTGTTTCTCTTCTGTAGCTAGACCAATGCTGTTATAATCAATGGTCATCACTTCGAAATCCAGTTCTTGGCTCAAAGCCAGAGGC
Source organism: Eucalyptus microcorys (assembly GCA_014182515.1). NCBI lineage: Eukaryota > Viridiplantae > Streptophyta > Magnoliopsida > Myrtales > Myrtaceae > Eucalyptus > Eucalyptus microcorys. The sequence goes on from CM024563.1 coordinate 2,125,779, forward strand.
ACTGTCCACCCGGAATTGAGCGCATCGCGTAAAGCGCTGTACACCACCATGTCCTCCGAGTCATCAACTTTTAGGGGCAGCTCGCTCCAACTCTCCATCAGTAAAAGACTGCTGAAGCTTGAACACCTCCTGCACATGTTTGCTGGAGTTTGTGTAGAAAATGCTGCGTTGACAGCATCATCATCATCATCTTCTTCAAGAAGATTCTGACAGATGGACTTCAAAGCATCGCATGGATCGGTCTCAAAGGGACTGAAGATTTCCTGAAGCATTTTCGCTTGGGCCAGAATTTGCAGCTTCGAGATCACTGAATGTGGAAGATTGAAGGGATGATTTGGTTTCTGAAGGAGTGAAATTGAAAAGACCATGAGAGAGAGAGCTATATTTTGAATGGAGCTTATGAGAAAGTGCCATGTAGTCATCGAGGACATATGACTGATGACTGATGAGATTCTCAACACATGTTTCAAATGCTCAATTAGACTTCTTTATTCAGGAGAGACACAAATTTATATACTTTATTCTTATCCCTTCTGAATTGAAAAGCCAAAGCAAGGGGCACGTTCCTCCTTTTTTTACGGGGGCAAGGACAGTGGCTCTAGATCTGAAGGGTTGCTTCATGGAATCCAATGACTGAGCTTAAGAAGAAAGAAAACTTTGGTGGCGCGGAAACGTACAGGATGTGGAAAAACGAAAGAAGAAAACGAGAAGCGCTGATCATGGAAAAATTACAGACGAAGTAAAGGAGATGACTCGAGTGCTAGTAGTGACATGATATTTTAAGAAACGTCATTTTTCTTTGTTTGTCTCATATAATCCGGTTATCGAAAAATGTTTCTCCATTTTTTTTTCTTTTTGATATCTTTTGAAAGTAGAAAGATGGACCGGAATTTTTTTTTTCCTTTCTGAATCTACAAAAAAAATATAACAAGACGTAAATTGCCAAAAAACATTTATATTTAAAATGCCAACTTGACCTCCCCACCAACATGATTATCGTCATTGTCCGGAGCACGAACATAGGGCCCTAGAACCTAGCTTAGGACTTTGCTGGGCGGACCTAGCACTCTAGTGCTCGAACCAAGACTTCGAGGTCACAATCGAGATCCGTGGAGTCTAACTTGGGATCTTTGGGGTAAGACTCGGACTCCAAACCTTATGCTTAGGATTCGTGCCTCGCCCGGCCAAGCTCGATTGACTGTTGAACTGACAAGAGGAGGTCCCAAAGACGTCGGTGGCAACAATCGGCGGTGAAAGACTTTAAAAATCAAGTTGAGTATTTCACGATTTTCAGCCATTTGATCCGCAATGGCTAAGACGTGATCACAGGTCGCGAATGGTGAACGAATTAGCAACCGTAACCTGTGAGACTTCATCAACAGTGATTGGCGCCCAAACAAAGGCTTTGGACACGAATCCAAGCTCTTCGGATATTAATGATAAAGAAGACAGCGAAGAACAGGTGCTTCTCCGGAGCAGCAGTCCGATGATGGCTGAGTCACCTTGGGCACGAAGATGAATCAGAAACAAGAAAGAACTCTTTTGGATGTCAATCCTCTAAAAGAAATTTTTGGTGGTGTCACTCAAAAAATACTTTCTGGAATGTCTCAATGGGTCTCTCTCCGTTGTGTGAGCGACGACCGATGATAAGGTTGTGGCTGTCGGAGGAGGTGGCCGGGGGTATCAGCAAGGGAGAGGGAACCAGAAAGAGGAATTTTGCTCAATTCTTATGTTTTTTGTGCATAGAAAATCATATCCTCAAGCACGCGGATGTCGACTGCGCGAATTGGACCAAAATTGAATTGGCCTTTTGTTATTTGTTATTCGTTATATATCTTTATTTTTTATTATTTTTATTATTTTTTAAGTTCTTTTTAGCACTATTTACCTTCTTCTTTTTTAACTTTTTACAATAATTTATTGTTTAATTTGTCGAGTAAAATTTAAGAGTCAACAAAGCCATAACTGCTCCTTTGCTCGTCATGTGCACGTAGCCTAAATTCAACCAAGTATGATTGGTTTAGTGACTTGTCATGCTGACACATCTATCACTTTTTAGATTTAAATTTAAATCTGAAAATAAATAAAGAAAATCATCTTTAAATGTACTTGATCAATAATATTGCTAAAGATCAGGATAAAATATTTTGAAATAAATTTCTATAATCCTTCCAAAACACTTATATCTTTGAATTCATCTCATTGATTTTAAATTTGTAAAAACCATATCAAAATTAGGAAAAAAAAAAAAACAGAAAACACCTCAGACTATGCCCAATGTAACACATCTACCCCAAATTTATTTTGTAACATCAAAAACTCCAAACTTGTGCCCTTTGGACATATTTGATTTTTCAGCCAAAAAGACATCGTGAAGCCACATGAGTGCAATGTCAACGCGGATTTTAGTGTTGTTTATTTGCGAAATCTTGACGAGGGGTAAATGTATCCCATAGGTATAAGTTTAAGATTTATTGTATCACAAAAAAAAAAAATTACGATAAATATGTTATAATGAGTATAATTTGGGGTTTTATTCTCTAAAAATAAAGTAACTTTAAATATATAGGTTTATCCATGTAGTTTGTGATGAAGCCAAAACAAGAAATATATATTAATACATGAATGATACTCAGATTTTGAAATATAACTTCTGGTTAATAATGTGATTAATGCATTATTTTTCAATTCAATTCAAAATTAGATCAAGATAATTTCAAGGATAACTTAATTTATTCCTTGAATAAGCTTCACTTAATATTCACTAAATTTTAGACACTACAATAAAAGAACGAAAACTTTAATTCGAAACACTCATGCTTATCCTTCACTTAGTTTTATTTCCTAATCTTGAATTAGCTTTTGAATTAGCTTTAAAAGAAAATTTATTTAGCAAACAACCAAAGTGAAACTAAGGTTTCTAAAAACCACGTATTTTTGAATTGGGGATATTTTTAAGATAAAAATAATGTTAAGTTGATGAGTTTTGGTTCATTAGTTTATTTTTGACGATTAGTCAATTACACAAATTGAACCGACACTTATTAAGTCAACTATGAAATGTATTTGATACTTACTTAAGTACGAGGTCATGGATAAAAAAATCCTGAATCAGCCCAAAAGTTTCAAGTTCAAAGATTAAAGACTCCTCCCTCATCTCAAGTGTTTCCTAGTCCTGCAACTTATACCCGAATTGCACAACGTTTACCCCAACACTATTACACAATAAATTATCATTGGCATCTAAATTTGTGTCGATCAGTTAAGCATTCATTAAAAAAAAAAGAAAAAGTAAGAAGAAGAAGAAGAAATAGAGTTGTTAAGTCAGTCCGATTTGTCTTCAGTCGGCGATGGTTAGCGCTGCCATATCCGAGATTCTCTCTTCTTTGGCCCATTCAAACCCACGAAATCTCAACAGACAAATCCCATCTTATCAAAGTTCAAATGACCAGAGTCCTTGAAGCCCCCTCAAAAACGGAAGAGCTCATCTCTCTCTCTCTCTCTCTCTCTCTCTCTCTCTCTCTCTCTCTCTCTTGGCTAACTCTCGCTTTCTCTCGCTCTCGCTGGCGTCCGAAGAAGATGAAGATGCGAGCAAAAGAGCAGGTGAGATCCAAGTACTCCTCATCTCGGTTCAATCTTTGATCTAAAACAATATAAAAAAATAACGTCATGGTAATGTTCGCAGGAAATCTGACTGATATTGAATCTTTTGTTCATGGTTTGACCTGAAATCCGCGTTGATGCGATGGTGTCAGATCCAAACATTACTATAACGTTCCATCCAGAACCCTCGCCCTCAAGATGTCGAGATGACGCCTATTTTTCGTTTGATCCGAAGACAGCCCGATGTTGTTTTGTATGTCATCGGTTGCTTCATGAGTCATCAAATACGATTTTCTGAGATTTTATCTGTGAACTGCAAGTGACATATTCTTTTCTTTTATTTCCGGATGGTTTGTCTGCTGTCGTGGTTCTGCGGTGGGCGTCCCGAGGAAATGATTCGATCATTACGGTCCGATTTCTGTGCTCCAATCTCGTTTGCGCAGGTATGTCTCTATATACATTAGCTGTACATTTCGAGTTCTATGAATGAGATATCATTGAGTTAATAGAAAATCGAGATGGGTGGATGATGGTGACCAACGAGTGCGGCGATTATCTGGCAACACATGGAGGTGGTTGATAATCATGTTCCAGATATTGGCAGTGGCCAATGATAAATTGTGCGATTTCCAATCCGATATGAATTGTTGTTGAAATTTTAATTGTCTGAGATTGAAAAATGAGTCATCAAGGTTTCTCGGTAATGATACGAAAATGATGAATAATAATAATAACAACTGCATGATAAAACTATAAATAAAAAAAAAAAAAATAAAAAAGGGAGAAGAGGATGGGTTTTATATTGGAAAACAGAATTAGAGTGCGTTCTTGGAGCAGTCGTCCTTCAAGATAGGCTCAATTAAGGTTCAATAATGAATTTTGGGCTTGAACAGTGTCGGAAAGTTTGGGCTGAATTTGAATTTTGGGGAAATGGGTTAAATAGATTGAGGGGGCTTGATACAAGAGCCCATATTTGTATCCGTGGCCCGTATATAGAAATAACTAATAAATAAATTATAAAATAAATTATAAAATAAAGAAAATTAGAAAACAGTTAGAAAAAAATAGGCATTGATGATGTAGTTAGATTTTAGTATTAAAATTAGCTTAATTTCATTTAGTTAGTGTACACACGGTTTAGGGTTTTAGTGGACGCATTTGATCTAGTTTAGTTTTAGAAGGTCAATTTTTTAGAAAAGAAATTGAACTCAATTTGAACTAAGCTCATGAGGGTTACCATCCTGATAATAATGATAATAATAGGGCTATGTTAAATTCTTTGCTCGATTCTTATCAAGTCTTTTTACTGCACTTCATTCGTTAGTTATCCTTTCACTACTATCTTTGAGTGAATCAATTGTGATTCTTTTATATTGTTTTTTTATTGTGATTTCTCTGTTTTAATTGAATGGTTAGATTACAATTTGGGACCATAATAAATTTAAAAACATTGCATAGGACACCTATTGGACATAAATTATAAGAGTCATGATTGAATAAAAAAAAACCGCATGTGATACTTAGTTAACAAATAATCAAGCTATGATACTGAAATGGCACTAGTTAGATAACTAGTGTAATCAAGTCTCAAACTCTAGATTTCTGGTTATATAGAAAGTGATGTATACTCCAATACCTATCTTGGTTTCTAGTTGATCTCAACTCCTAATACAAAATTCTCTTTGGGTTAATCGAAATGGAATATCTCAAGATTGCGCGAGATAAGAGTTTGGGAGAACTCTCGTTGAATAGGGATTGTTGGTCCTAACTCGACATCACCTCTGAACCTATCCTTTTCACTGACAGAAAAAGTGTCGCGGCAATTACACTTGGGTTTCCTGTGTACCTTAGCTAATAAAAAAAAAAACACTTTGAAAAAAATTCTAATATAAATATGTATATATAATTTACATATTAGATATTTAATTTTCTCTAGAATGGACTCTTGATTTTTTTTTTTATTTAGAACCAATATTTCACCATTTAAAATTTGCAGTTAATTATCCTACAACTTTATTTTTCTGAATAATGTCGTTGGGTTTATTTCTTTAAATGTTGCACTCACGCAAAAGTAATTATTTTCTACAAGAAGTAAGTATCTAGGTGCTAGTCATAAGAAAAATAAAATGAACAGTTCAAGTTCTATTGTTACTCGGCAATAATTTAGTCGTTGGCTATAATCTTCCGTCGTGCTCTTATAACAATTTTGACTGAATCCATCCACAGACCCAGCTTAGGAGCTGCTATTGATAGTAACATTTACGAGCCCGCCTTGAACTCTTATTGGCCATAATGTTCTTTTTATTTTCCATATAATTTAGTGATCCGTGATTTTTGAATGATATAAGAAATTCGCAAGTACTAAATATATATCAAAATGGGGCCGGGTTGTAACTTGCAAGCTATCTCATCTGTTGAGATTTTTTTTTTTTTTTTTTGTTAGTCCTACTCTATTCCTTCTCTAATTCTCACTCTCAGATTTTTGCCCCACCTCCTTGCAAGGCGTGGGAGTCGAAACCCACTCCTGAAATAAAATCGTCCCCACCCCAATCTCCCCTGAGAATGTGGGGATTTGAACCCCCCACCTCCCCCTTCTAAGTTGGAAGGGTGGCCACTGGGGCGAACCCCCAGTGGTTCATCTGTTGAGATTCACAAGTACTAAATTTTATTTTAAAAATTAATTAAGTTATATATCGGGCAAAATACTAGCGATTTAAATAATATTTCAAATCTTAATTCATTGATATACATCAGACAAATGTTCTATTTAGTAAGCATGATGCACTTCACGCAACGTATACTCATCTTCCATAAATAACAATTTCATATAACATTGGACTTTGTCTTAGAATATTCACTGCATTTTATAAATGCCACACAATCATTTAACAATAAAGTAGAAGTGAAAAAAATTATAAACACTAAATTATAGATGAAAAAAAAAAGGATCATTATGGCCAAAAATAGTACAGGACGATCTCATAAACCTTAATATCAATAGCAACAACTAAGAGTAGGGGTCGTGGATGGATCGAATCAACATTGATATAGAAGCACGACGAAAAATTATTGGACGAAAAATTATTGCCAATGACTAAGCTTTCCTCCCCTTTAAATTTCGCAAAAGCTACCCTCAAGTTGTCATGGTGTGCTTTAATGAGGCCGTAGTACTTCTTCCACCACGACCCAAGCACGTACATGCTTTGCATCCTCATACCCAATTCGATAGCCACTATCCTCACAAACCTCCACTCTTAATCCATGTCCTAAAACACTGCCTCCTCAGGCATCTCGTAGGTCTCTAGTTTTTCCACCAAGAGGGCAGCTTTCCAATCGGCCTTGGTGGATGTATTGACTGTGAGATTGGCCACAATCAGTCCAACGACTTTCAATATGGGGTATTCAGACCTAATAAGTAGGCAAAGGAAGATGGCGAAAACTAGTAATATCATGAAACAGATCAACACAACAGTTAACGCAATATAAAGAAGTCATGCATCGGATGTGTGTAGTATCTATCCATTGGACTTTCTACATTGTGACTGCGAATAGCAAAGGGGCGCATGTTAGAAATAGGTGTGATGCCAACATCCACATGTTGGTCTTAACGACCTAATTTTCAAATGAAGCAGAAAAGTTGGCAAACCAAAAGAATAATCATAAAGGCAACTAATATCATAAGTACAGTTCTAGTTTTTTCATATGTCACATTCAACCATGCGGGGTTAATATCAATATTGGTACTGTGTAAGTCATCGCTGCGAAAATTATGGCAACTTAGATTATTAATAGGCAAGTTTTGTGCACATCACGACACACCGCTAATGAGAAGTAGAATTGTTGTAAATGACGATAGGAAACAAATAGTATTGCATGACACAAAAAATGTATGCTCATCATGATGCTTGTTAGCCATTATGGCAATATGCGTTGTGTAATGCTTTTCGGCCATGAGGTCCGCTTACCAAATTCTTCCCGGATGACACACTGCTCCTTGAAAGGCTATGGTGACAAGTAAAATTGCGACGACCATCAAAGACTACATACCTTTCTATGGACAATTGTTTTATTGCCTCTCATTTAGTTGTCTGACACAAAAACGGTATTCCCTCTAGAGGTGGCCATGTTCTCCACAAATAAAAGTTACTTTTTTTGTGAAATGATAAAGAAAGGTTATTCCTCTTTAAAAGTTCACAAAAAGGTAAGTTTTATTTATGGAGGATGTGGCCACCTCCGAGAGGGAATATTGTCCGCGTGTAGCACAACCAAATAAGAGGCAAGAAAACATAAATTAGTAGAAAGGTGCTAGTCTGTGATGGTCATCACAATCTTACTTGCCACCATGGCCTTTCAAGCGGCGATGAGTCCTCTTGGAGGCGTATGGCAGGGGGATTCCGTAGCCGAAAAACATTACAACACGGGCATCGCCATAATGGTTTACTAGTATTATGATGAGCATACATTTTTTGTGTCATACAGTACCATTTGTATCCTATCATCATTTACAACAATTCTGCTTCTCATTAGCGGCATGTCGTTAACGCGGCTGATATGTACAATACTTGCATATTAATCATCTGGGTAGCTATAATTTTTGCTGCGGTGACTTACATGGTACCAATATTGGTATTGACCCTGCATGGTATAATGAATGCGACATATGAAAAGGCTGGAATTGCAGTTGTCATACGGGTTGTCTTTGTGATTATTTTTTTTGGTGTGCCAACTTTTTTGCTTCATTCAAAAATTGTGTTGCTAAGACCAAGATTTACATGTTAGCATTACACCTATTTTAGGCATTACGAGGATAAATCGAGGTATTGTTGATTATTTTTATGTACCGAAATCTTTATTGACAAACATGTAGGGAAAATTGTCCAAAAGTCATAAACATATTACTTTTTTGTTAATTTAGTTCAAAACATTTCAATTTTGCCAGCCACAAGTGAGGGCCAGCTGAACTTTGCCAACCCTAGGCGAGTTGCACCCCTCTCTATATATGGCCAGGCAAAAGTCCAAAAACCCAAAACTAATACATTTTTGACAAATTTACCCCAAATTAATTTTTTAACCATAAAAAACCCTAAACTAATACGTCATTGATAAATTTAACCTAAATGACTATAAAAAAAATAAAAATAAAAAACTATAAACTAGTACAGTTATAACAAATTTACTTCAAACTAACTTTTTGACTACCAAAACCAAAATTGGTAGATTAGTGACAAATATACCATCCTTTAAATTAGATTAATATAAAAAAAATACAAAACTAACACAACTACAACAAAAAGAAGAGTAAAATCTCAAATTGTTACACTAGTCAAATCTTACATGTCATCAAACTCAACAATTTGACAGTAAAATTTAATAAAAACTAATAGATAATAAATTTATCATAAGTACATCAAATTTATCAATGATGTAACAAGGGTTTTTTTTTTTGTCAAAATTAGTTTATCTTAAATTTATCACAAATGTACTAATTTGGAGCTTTTTGACATAGGCAAGGGCTAGCTGACCCTTTCGACCCTGGGTGGGTCGCACCCTTTGCTAGGCAAGAGTTGCTATTTCACTTGCCCCCTCTCCAAAATAAAAAAAAAAAGAAGTTAATATTATGAAAAACCCCAAAGGAATATATCTGTGTCAAATTTTACCTAAATTGATTTTTTAACAATAAAAAACTCTAAATTGGTATACTATTGATGGATTTACCCTAAATAATCATAAAAAAACTCCAAACTGATACATTTATAACAAATTTACTCCAAACTAAATTCTTTACTGTCAAAATCAAAACCGGTACATATGCGACAAATTTATCATCTTTTAAATTGGATTAATACTACAAAAAATCATAAAACTAGTACAACTAGACATCCTCTCATGTATCAATAAACTCAACAATCAGTAAAATTAACAAAAATTGAAAGAAGGTAAATTTATCACAAGTGTATTTATTTAGGATAAATTTATCAAATTTGTTATCAAAAAAATTAATTTATAGCAAATTTGTTGTAAGTATTACTAGTTTTGGGCTTTCGACATAGGTGAGAGATGGCTAACCCTCGTCGGCCCTAGGCGAGCCTGTCCCTTGTTAAGCGAGAAATCGCACATCCTCTCTCCAATTATTCCAAAAAGAAAAAAAGTTTAATATCATGAAAATCCCAAAACTGATATAACTATGGTAAATGTACCTCAAACTAATTTTAACTAAAGAAAATCCAAATTGGTACATCATTGATAAATTTACCAAAATAACTATAAAAAATCTCAAACTGATACAATTGTAACATATTTACCCCAAAACTAATTTTTTGACCACCAAAACCAAAACCGATACATTTGTGAAAAATATGTCCTCACTTAAATTAGATTTATGCCACAAGAAAACACAAAACTAGTATTAAAATCCACAATTGGATCACTAATCAATTCTCACATGTTATCAAATTCATCAATTTGATAGTAAAATTTAATGAAAACTAAAAGATGGTAAATTTATCATAAGTGTATTAGTTTGGGATAAATTAATCAAAAATGCAACAATTTGATTTTTTGGTCAAAAAATTAATTTTTGATAAATTTTTTATAGACATACTAGTTTAGCACATTTTGACACAAGCAATAGCCGGCTAACCCTCGCTAAACTTGGGTGAGTTGCACACCTTGCCAAGCAAGAGTCCCGACTTCACTCGCCACTCTCCTTTAAATTAGATTAATACCATTAAAAAAAAAAAAAAGTACAACTGTGACAAAATGAGAGTAAAATTCAAAATTGGTACACTAATCAACTCTCACGTGTTATCAAATTTAGTAATTATTCAAATAATATGATCTAAAGTGCTGACAGAAGACGAAGACCTCCCAAAAGTCCAAATGTTAAAAAACACCATATGGTCATTCAATAGAACTAAGGGGCATCATTCAAAGAACTGCCAAGAGAAAAGCATGAAAAAAAATGAATGAAAACTGGGGGCAAAAAAAAAAAAAAAAAAAAAAGCAGCGCACCTGGTACAAGCAAGGCCGATGCCCATAAAATGTCAAATAAATGACTATTAGTTGCAAAATTTGTATCCAAATGGAGCAGTACTCAAAGAATCAAGATTTATAGTGCATTCATAATGACAATCCCTAGTAAAGAGAAAATTGGTGGCAATGCCAAGATGATCATCAACTTTCACCATTTACACATATTTTGAGCATAATGATCTTTTCGTTTCTCAACCCAAGAACCCAGCCTATGTTATGTCTCTTGCAAAGTCTCTTTTAATTAGGGCACTCGAATTAACATAGGGGTTCACATGTTTTAAGCATCGCTTGAAGAAATGCGGGCAAGATTATTTCTTTCTCATTTTGTAAGGTTCTTGACTTGTAAATCCGGAAATGATTGCGGAGTTGTTCTTTCAATAGTCATGACTTAAAGAGTCCATTTGTTAAGCCATTGACCAAGTCCACATTATGGTCCTTGTTAAAAACCCCTCAGATTGGTAAGGTTGTACCACTTACAAAAATACTCGGACCTTGTCAATATAATGAAATGGAATGATTCTTCTTAAAATAGCCCTTTTGAATGAAAGTGAGTGAAAATCATTTTTAGCTAAAAGTCTCTCATTTAGTATTTTTAGGAAATCCATGTCATGAGTGAAAATTGTCTTGAACGATAATTCTCTTTAGTGGAAATTTGGGTGATGCAAAGATCATTATGCATGAATTCCGATTGAATTGATAAATTTCAGTGGATTTTGAAGTGTGCATTCCAGAATAGCCTTAATTGTTTATTTTTTTGGTAAATGCATTTTTGCTCTAAATCATGTTTGATAGATAATGTTTTCTCAAAAACCCAAGAGCTCTTAACATTCAAGTTCCTTTTAGAATGCCTCATGATATTAGGAGATGAGAAACCATCAAGAACATTCAAGGTGCATCATTGATGTTCTAAAATTTATTTCTACCAAGAGGTGAGAGGCCTCAATAGGATATCTAAGTTCTAGAAAACATATCTCCAAGAATCAGATATATCACCAAGTAAGTATATATTTACCCATATTCTAAAGACTTGTCATTGTGTGGGTATTCTTGACACTTGACTCAATCAAACTGTCCCTTTATATTGACCTGACGTGCTTTTGTGGCTCAACGTCCATTTCATCGACTCGGTGTGCTTTCGTAGCTCGGTTTTCTTTATATTGATCTAACATGCTTTCACAACCCAAAGTCCTTTTCTATGTGACCTAGAATCCCTTTCATTGACTCAGTGTGCCTTCGTAACTCGGTGTCATTTATATTGACTTGGCGTGCTTTCATAATCCAAAGTTCCTTTCATCGATCAGGCGTGCTTTCATAACTCGGTGTCCTTTATATTGACCTAGCGTGCTTTCATAGTCCAGAGTCTCTTTCATCGATCTGGCATGCTTCCATAACCCGATGTCCTTTATATGGAATTAATGTGCTTTCGTAGCCCAGAGTCCTTTTCATCAACCCGGCATGCTTCCATAGCTTAGTGTCCTTTATATTGACATGGCGTGCTTTCGTAATCTAAAGTCCTTTTCTTCGACTTAGCGTGCTTGCCATAGCCTAGAGTTCTTTTTATCAACTCGGCATGCTTCTATAACTTGAGTTCCTTTTCAGAAATTGAGAGTTTGTAGATTTCACCAAAATATTTCAATCAATTGTTGACATCTTAGTTTGAATCCGAATGTCACAAAATATTTTCATCTAAACATTTTACTTTGGATGTGAATGCTTTTCGATCTTTCTTGTTATATCTTAGTTTGGATCTAGGTATTTCAGGTTCCAAAATTTTGACACATTCAGGCGACTATAGAAAAGTACGGGATCCTGGAAAAATGATATCCCGTTTAAGCGACTATAAAATGATACGGGTCCTAGACAATATCTTTTTCCCATTCAGGCGACCATAAAAAGGTACGGGTCCTGACAAGTGTTTTCCCGTTTAGGCGATCATAGAAATGTACGGGTCCTAGACATTATATTTGTAGCTCTAACAGGCGACCGTAGAAAAGTACGGGTCCTAGAAAAGCTGATTCTCATTCAGGCGACCATATAAAGGTACGGGTCCTTGAAAAGTGATTTCTCATTTAGGTGATCGTAGAATAGTACGGGTCTTAAACAATAGCTGTTTCCCGTTTAGGCGACTGTAGAAAAGTACGGGTCCTAGACAATATTTGTTGCTCTAATAGGCGACTGTAGAAAGGTAAGGGTCTTGGAAAAACAATCTCCCCATTCAAGCGACCGTAGTTTGGTGCGAGTCCTGAAAAGTGATTTCCCATTTAAGCGACCGTAGAAAGGTACGGGTCCTAAACAATGTTTATGGCTCTAACAAGCGACCATAGAAATGTACAGGTCCTGGAAAAGCCGTTTCCTATTTAGAAATGTACGAAATGTCTTGGAAAAGCCGAGTCCTAGATAACCTATTCAGGCGACCGTAGAAAGGTACGAGTTTTGAAAAGTGAGTCCTTGTTTAGGCAATCGTAGAATGGTACGGGTCCTAGATAACAACTATTTCTCATTCAGGCGATCGTAGAAAGATACGGATTATGAGAAACCAATTTTTTTGTCAAGGCGACCAAAGAAAGGTTCAGGTCCTAGACAACCAAAAACTACCATACTGGGCGATCGTAGAGAGGCACGAGTCCTAGGAAAGCAGTCTCCTTACAAAACCCCGTTACTATTCTAGGCAATCGTATAAAGGTACGAGTTCTAGACATGTAACATCAACTATCTTGAATTACTCTACTCTCTTTGAAGGTAAGTTATTCCAGGTAGCTCCCTTTACCATTTATATTAGCATTCCCATGCATCACATAAATTGTCTTTTAAAAATAAAAATGAATTCATTTTCCAACAAAAATCATTTAATGTATGTGCATAATCAAAATTTAAGTCTCAATTTGTCTTTGAAAACAACCTTTGCGAACTCACATTCAAAGAAGGACAGTTGTATATACCTAAATTTTGACGATCTAGTCATTGATTTTTTGCATAAAAATTAGGATTAACCCTTTAAAATAAATAAATAAATAAATACATAGCATATAATTTTAGGGGCATTTTGTTTTGATAAGAAATAACGATTTGATATATTCAATAAATCTTTTATATATTCAAACGATATATACCGAGAGGTATATTTCGCTGAAAATTGGAAGGTTTTGATGGAATATTTCTTACGGGATATATATTTGGCATTAATTTTCGGGTAATATGCATTTTTGACATAATAAAAGAAACATCAGATTTTTCAATCATTGATGGGCGTAAGCAAAGGGAAGAAAATGAAATAAAATTATGAAGATTATGCCTTGGCCGCGTGAGATGCAATCGAAAAAAAAGAAGGAAATTCTGCTTCTTTCATATAGGAGCTCAATTTCGTTGTGTATAAAAAGGGGCTCTTCCGTTCGATCTTCGGGGGGAAAAGCCAAAAAAGTTTCGGGAGAAAAATTTGAGAGGAGAACAAAAGAGAAATTCATAGCAAAAAAAACGTGAGGAGAATTGGCAAAAAATATTCGTGAGGGACAGAGTGAAAAGAGGAAGAATTTCGTGAAAAAGAAAAAAAGGAAGAGGAAACCCCCTCCCCTCTTTCTCGTCCAAGAGAAGTCTTGTCTCTTCCTCTCTGACAAGCTGCAAAGAAAGAAAAGCAGCAGCAGAAAAAAGAAGTCAGCAGAGATTGACAGAGGGAGAAGACGTGAGAGTAACGGGAGAGACAGAAAAGGAAAAAGAAAAAGAAAAACAGAAACAGGAGAAGAAGAAGGAGGACAGGTCCCCGTTCGCGCTTCCCTCGCCGGTGCCGAGCCTCCGCCGCTGCACGTCCTCGCGAGCACCGTCGTGCCCGGCGTCCAGCGACCGCGCTCAACGCCTGACGACCACGCCTGCCTCTTCGCCGCGCCGCTCGCCTCCGTAGCTATCGATGCCACCTCCGTCCGCAAGCACACCTGCGCCGACCGTCGCACCCGCGCCGTCGCGCTCGCACCACCGCGCACGCACCGCTCAGTAACGCCAGAAGCTGCTGCTGACCCGCGACCGCCGCCCTGTTGCTGTCCGAAGCTCCGCCCCGCTGGTCACCGTCCGTGAAGCCCGCGAAGCGGCATCTGCTCCCACATCTGCCCAACGTCGTCTGACCCGGCGGTCTCCGCCGTTTCTGCAGCCACGACCCAGCACCGCACGCCCGAGCGAGCCCCTTCCCTGGTCGCGATCTGCCCAGCCCAGTACCCGGCATCTCCACTCCGCCTTCGCCTGCCGTCTCTCGTGCTGACCGACGCTGCTCCTGCTCCGCCGCATCGGGCCAGGTTTCACCTGCTACTCGCTACTGCTCGGTGCCGGCCCGCTGCTACCGCTGCCGCCCTACAGCCATCCGAAGTCGCCCTGTCTCCGCCGATCCCTGCACGCCGCTCGGGCTTCCCCTCCGAGCGCTGCAACCCGAGCTGCTCCGCCCATTTGCCCGCTGGTCCGCTCGCCGCCAGTCGCCCGCCGCCGGTCCTCACCGGAGCTTCGGCGACCCACCATCACAGCGACCTGACTTTGAGCCACTGCCGAGCAACCGAGTTGTGGGTCCCCGAGCTTTGCGGCTATGTAACCGCGGACGTTCGAAAAATAAAAGTCAAGGTAGTTTTTTTCTTTTTTTTTTTTTTATTATTATTATTATTTTTTCCTATTATCAAGTTTAGTTATTTTGCTCGAATTGGAACATTGGATCTCGATGTTTATTTTATGAATATTGTAAGCATTATCCGTAGGTTTTGCCCAAAATTATTATAATTATTAATTTGATTTATAAGACGTTGATCTGATCAATTTTTAATTATATTAATCTTTTGGGCATTTTAATAGTATTCTGATTCTTGAATCATTATAGTTATTAATTTGGTCAGTAAAATTTCGGATCAAATTTCTAATTATTTTGAACTTTCTTATATGTTGTGATGTTTATGATTAAAGTAATCGTTAATTTAATCCGTGAGATGACGGATTATTTTTTTTGATTATTTTAATCTTTTATTTGATTAATATCTTGATTAGTTTAGATATAATGTTTACTTGATAATTGCTTGTTTTGAAAAACACTAAAAAAAAAAAAATAAAAATAGAAAATCAAATCTTCCATCGAAGTGTGTTAATTTTATAAATTAGGACTGCATTTTTTTTTTTTTAATATAGATAAGGGCTTAGATAATCTTTGCACATTTTAATAATCACATTCTTCTAAAAAATATTTTTCTAAGATAGGATAGGGTATAAGTCAAATTAATCCCTAAAACATATTAAAAAATTATTCATTTTAGATAGTTTAATTAGGGTTTTTATTAATTCCGAATTTCAAATAAAAAATACAAAAATGTTAGGTGCGTGTCAAATAGTTCGCATAATAGGTTCATTTAATTAAAATTTGCTTGTTAGTAAAATTAGGTCATGTAGTTAAAGTGCATTTTTTAATTTCAAAATAAAAGAAAAATAAAAAAAATTGTTTGCTTTGTGCATTTAATTCTTTTGATGCAATTTGTTTGATTCATTGAATGTTTAATGATGATTGAGCACCCGTGTGATCACATTTTCGCATGATAGTGATTTAAATTAAAATAAATCCAAACTGCCTGCAAAAACATTTTTGAAAATAAAAAAATGGTACCAAAAGGATATTAGAGAAATCTAGTATAACCAAATCTCCGTATCCAAAGTCTCTAGTTTGTGGGAGTAAAATAATTCTCTCATTATTTTACTTAGGTGTCTCATCGACCTACCATAAACTAATTAATGGTAACTCTTAGATAAAATCCATTTGCATGTTAAAAATTTAAACTTAAATCGCGAATTGGTATGGGCTTAGAAGAGCCTGAGCCAAGTCTAAGACTTAATAGTCCATTAGCCTAGTCCCTAGGTGGTTCACCCGAAAATTAGGTCGCAACAATGACTCTCTAGTGGTTCTAGACTTTGACACCTGACTTGAGACAATGAGGATTATGGATCGAATTATAGCCCCTTGAACGTGGATTTTGTAAGAGGTGACTGTTGTCCATCAAGTCTCTGAGGTCACAATTTTGGCATCAAGGTCTGCTTAGGTGCCATGTTCAGGTAGTAATCTCAGGCCTTGGATCTAGGCGTTGGGTCGTTTCAAACCCTCGTAAATCCTTGGTAAACTTCCAAGGTCCAGGGTTAGGGCCTCTAGATCCAACCTTTAGTCCTAGGCCCAACCCTTGGTATCCTAAATCTAGGCATTGTCCTAAATCCAAGCATCGGTCCGAGTCTAAAGGCTCTTGTCATTGTGCATTTAAATAGGGTTTATCGTTCAAAAAGCCCGTCTAAAATTTTCTAGTATCTAAATGAAAAGACAAAAAGAGTTCTACCTTACTGGAAAAGTCCAACTGAGATTACTTCATTTTTCCTAAAAGTACTTAATGATTTTCTTTTTTTTTTTGTAAATCCTTTGCAAAACCTAGCCCTGTTTTTACAATATATGCAGTACTCATGATTTGTAATCTCATCTATCTAATCAAATCACGCATCCTGACGTAATAAAATATAGTCAACTTCCAACAAGCTAGCATCTCAAAAGCATGTGCGCTATGGCAAGACCCCAGTAGCATTGTTCCTCCCTTGTATCCAATTCATCAAGCAATCCCTCATCAGTAAACTAATCTGCCAATTGCATTGGGTGGATCCATCCACCTCGAACTAGAACACAAAATAATAAGCAGTGTTTAACTTAAGGGTTTGACGAGGTTGAGTGTTAACGCCAGCAAGACTTTATCTCCCATCTCTTTTGTATTTTTTTCTATGGAATCTCTCCAATTTATTCAATGTGTCTTGCCACACAAAAACATTCTCTCTCCCCTCATGCTCCTTTCCATTGTGTCAGTTACGAGTGGTGAACCTACACATCTATTCGCGATTTTCGTGCAACCTTTTTCAGCTCGTGTACTGGCTAGTGTTTAGGCCCAAGTTCCTTGACGAGTAATTTCCGCGCTTCTTCCTTTATCTAAAGGTTGGATTTTAATCTCTTCACAATCCATTGGAGAGCATTCTTTAGAGAAACGAGTTGTTAGGACCACCTTTGAGTCCAGCTCCGTAACGAATTCCCACATCCTGGAGTCTAAAATGCTTCCACGCATCATCAAGAAACAACACAATTATTCTTTCTTTCTTTCTAAACTCTCCGGCAACATCGCTGCTTATTTCTTTGCGTTGTGATTTGGCGACACAGCGATCGCAACTCTGCAATTAAATCAGAAGCTATAGAAATTGACATAAAAAGAAAATGAGGAATAATGAAAAGGACACAAGAAATTTACATGTGCCTTAGTCCGAACATCGAAACCTACATTCACAGGAAAATCAACAAAAAAAAGTTTCATCCACGGGAAAACCAACAAAAAATCTATTGATAAATCAGAGAATCTCAAAGTTACAGTCACTCACGATCAAGTATTTCACAGCCCTATAACTTACACCTAAACCCACAGCGTTTATCCTCAACATTAGTGCTCAACAAATTACTATTAACATCTTTCGACCAAAAAAAAAAAATTACTATTAACATCTGAATTTTTGTAGATTAATAGAGCATACATTAAAAAGAAGGGGGCGGGGGGCGTTAGTTCGGTCCAATTAGTCTTCAGTCCATGACGGTTGGCGCAGCCATATCCGAGATTCTCTCTTCTTTGACCCATTCAAACCCACGAAATCTCAACAAAGAAACCTATCTTATCCAAGTTCAAATGACCATAGTCCTTGAAGCCTCCCCAAAAACGAAGAGCTCATCTCTCTCTCTCTCTCTCTCTCTCTCTCTCTCTCTCTGGCGTCCGAAGAAGATGGAGATGCGAGCAAAAGAACAGGTGCGATCCAAACACTTGTCATCTCGGTTCATCTTTGTTCTAAAAAAATAATAATAATAACGTCATCGTAATGTTCGCAGGAAATCTAACTGATATAGAAGCTTTTGTTCATGGTTTTGCCTGAATTCCCCATCGATGAGATGGTGTCAGATCCAAACATTACTATAACGTTGCAAACAAAACCCTCGCTCAATATTGCTCACGTCTGACGAGATGTCGCAGAGAAATATAGGTGAGATGACGCCTATTTTTTGTTCGATCCGAAGACAGCCCGGTGTCCTTTTGTATGTCATTGGTTGCTTCTTTCATGAGTCATAAAATATCATTTTCCGAGATTTTATCTGTTACTGCAAGTGACATATTCTTTCTTGGGGTTGGCTAGCATGACCGTCCAATGCAGAATAACAGTGGAATGGTCAAAGGCTAGCCACTAATCCTTTTGGAGGAAACCGATAACCGGTTTTAATTTGTGACCCCATGTTTCCTTCCTTCTTTTTTTTCTTTTTTTGACTTCCATGTTTCATTATATATCGAAGTATAAATAATTAAATACTAGCAACAAGCTCAAATTTAGAGATAACATCAAAAGAAGGCCCACGAAATCAATTTTCTTAAATATGAAGAAAGAAAAAATAAAATAAATAACGAAATATAAATAATTACAAATAAAAAAATATTATAGCTTACTAAAATAATTGTTAATGTCATTACAAAAATCTATTAAATTTAAAAGATTAAAAAGCACTTGAAACATTAGCTTTGCAACTAATAACAAAATCATTGTACAATGAAATAGCTCATCATTCCTTTCGCTCAAACCAAATTGCTCTTAAAGGACTCTCCGATAACCTAAAATTTAGACAATTGATATCAATTATGCATAAAACAAATGAAGCAAAGAAAAAATCAAAATAAGAATAATGAGTTAGTAGAGAATTCTAAAAAAAAAAATAGTAGAGTAAAAAAATGCATTCACCATATGAAAAGGTCGAGATAAGAATAGTAGGAGTGCTAAAACTTTTTTTAGTTCACTTGAATGCTACAAATTTGAAAACTCGATCACTTGAATATCAATTTTGATTTATCTCGCTAGAAAATCTAATGTGGACACCGTTTGTTCCACATGATTTCGCCTACATTGACATGGCCAATTTTTAATTTTTTATTTTTTTTTTTTTTTTAATTTTTTATTTTTATGCTTTTTCTTAGGGCCAACAAGGATCATTGACGACTCTCATTAGTCACAACAGACCTAGGCAAGGCCGCAAGGGCCTTCACAGCCATATGGGTGAGGGTTGCCTTGCCCTCGCCATGAAGGCCGGGGGTGAGGACATCACAACCTCTCCGATCGCTGGCGATGCCACCCAAAGTTGGCAAAGGCATCACGACCTCACAGGCTATAGGCTAGGCTGCGAGGGCCTTCGTAGCCGAGGATGAGGGTTTTGTGGCCTACAAGGGTGACCATCGCCGGCCCTAAAGAATAAAAGAAAAATAGAAGCAAAATAAAAAATTCAAAAATTAAAAATTAAAAATTTCACATATGATGATTTGTCGGAATTGACACTTAAGTAATCAATTTTACCTCAATGTCGCACTCGAGTGAGAGAAAAATAAAATTAGTACTCAAGTGAGCATCGTACGAAAATTTAGCATTCATACTGTTCTTACCCTTAAAAAGTCATAAGAAGAAAATGATTTTTTTTTATTTAAAGAAACAAATTAAAGTGATAATCTTCAAGAAAAATGATTCAGTGTGGCCTTTTAATTTTGTCTCTAAAATTTCAGGTTGCAATAGGGAACATAGAAGTCAAGAAAATGAAAAAGAAAGAAATATGAAATCAACGATTAAACCGGTTGAGGAAGTCTGCGGGTTTCCTCCAAAAAGATATGTGGCTGGCCTTTGACCGTTTCACCGTCATTCTGCAGTGGGCGGTCACGCAAGCATTTTCCTTTATTTTATTTCCGGATTTTGTTAGCCGACAGCGGTCGTTTCGCAGTGGGCATCGGTGAGGAAAAGATTCGACAATTACGGTCCTATTGCTGAGCTCCGATCTTATTTGCACCGGTGTGTCTCTATATACACAAGCTGTACATTTCGAGTTCTATGAATGAGATATCGTTGAGTTACTAGGAAATCGAGATGGGTGGATGATGATGGTGACCAATGAGTCCGGTGATGATCCAGTAACACATGGGGGTGCTTGATAGTCATATTCTAGAGATTGCCCATGGCCAATGATGAATTATGCGATTTTCAATCTGATATAAATTATTGTTGAAACTTTGATTGTCTAAGATTGAAAATGAGTTTTGAAAGTTTATAGGTAATGATACAAAGTTGATGAGAAAAGACGATAAAAATAATAATAATAGTAGTAATGGTAAAATGATAAAAAAATAAATAATAAAAAAGAAAAAGGGAGAATAAGAGGATGGGTCTTATATTGGAAACTAGAATTTGAGCGGGTTCGTGGAGCAGTCGTCCTTCAAGATTGGTTTAATGAAGGTTCAACAATGAATTTTGGGCTTGAACAGGGTTGGAAAGTTTGGGCTTAACGTCATTCAAATATATTTGAGCTGAATTTGAATTTTAGTGAATTGGGTTAAATAGATTGGGGGGACTTGATACAACAGCCCAAATTTGTACGCGTGGCCATATCTAGAAATAAATAACAAGTAATAAAATAAATAAAATTAGAAAACTGTTAGAAAAATAGGCATTGATTAGGCAGTTAGATTTTAGTATTAAAATTAGCTTAGTTTCATTTAGTTAGTGTACACGTGATATAGGGTTTTAGCGGACACATTTAATTTAGTTTCGTTTTAGAAGGTTGATTTTTTAGAAAAGAAATTGAATTTCGATTTTTTAGAAAAGAAATTGAACTCAATTTGAATTAAGCTCATGAGGGTTACTATCCTATTCTTTGCCTGATTCTTATTGGGTTTTTAATTGTACTCCATTCGTTAATTATCCTTTCACTACTATCTTTGAGTGAATCGATTGTGATTCTTTTATATTTTTTTAATTGTGATTTTCCTATTTTAATTGAATGGTTATGTTACATTTTAGAACCACAATAAATATAAAAACATTGCATGGACACTTATGGTGCGTTTGATAATGTTTCTGTTTAAAAATTGTTCCGGGGGCCGGCGACGCTTTGACAAGGTCGCCGGCTATGGCCGAGGCCGGCGACCAACCAAAGAAAAGTGAAGAAGAAAAGAAGAAGAAAATAAAGAGAAGGAAAAAATAGGAGAGAGAAAAATTGTTTCTCGGAAGTGTTTTTCTTGTTTCTTGTTTCTGTTCCAAATTTGTTCCCCGGAACAAAAAAATAGATTTGAAACAAAAATGTAAACAAACACGTTTCTATTATTTTTTTGTTCCCTAGAACAAAAAAATAGAAATTATGTTCATGAACACAAAAAAAGAACGCAAACAAACAGGGCCTTATAGAACATAAACTTTAAGAGTCATGATTGAATAAGAAAACTGCATATGATACTTAGTTAACAAATGATCAAAGTTTACATATTGGAATAGTACTAGTTAGATAACTAATATAATCAAGTTTTAGACTCTAGATTTCTAGTTAAGTAGAAAGTGATGTATATTCTAATACTTCACTTGGTTTCAAGTCAATCTCAATTCCTATTATAAAATTCTCATTCGGTTAATCAAAATTGAACATTTCAACATCGTGTGAGGTAAAGATTTGAGAGAACTCTCACCGAATAGGGATCGTTGATCCTAACTTATCATTACCTCTAAATGTGTCCTTTTCATCGATGGAAAAAGGTGTCGCGACAATTACACGAATCTTTCTTGTTTAGGGAGCTCTACAATTGTGTCTAAATGAGAGCTCTTCTAATAGCTAACACCTCATTCCCTCATTTCACACTGATTTGCCTATATATGTGTGTGTATATACATACATACATACATACATACATACATACATACATACATACATACATATATATATATATATATATATATGGGTTTCTTGTGTATCTTAGCTAATAAAAAAACTTTGAAAAAAGTCCAATATAAATATATATTTAATTTACATATTGGATATTTAATTTCTAGATTATGTATAGGAGTGTGCAAAAGAACCAAGAACTACCCAAACCTCCCAAAATTGGATTGTAACCAATGGTTCCCATGAGAACTATTCCAGTTCCCGGTTTCAATTTAGTGGAACCGGTGAGTACCGGTCTAGTTCCTATTCTAGGTGTGAAACCGCTCACCCACCCGAATCGAATCAGTATATATATTAAAAAATAAATTCCATCACAATTACTTAATTGTTTTGTAGTATTTCGACCAAATATATATGTACATATATGGATATTTGTAGTTATTAAACGTTATTGACTAATTTTGTCTATTGGATGTGTAACAGGACTAATCCCTTACCTTTTTTTTTTTTTTTCCATTTTAATCATCCATTTACTTGCTTTTTTTAACCAAAAACAAAATAAACTAACGAAGAGAAAGGAGAAGACCGATTGAAGATGTCCATAAATATTGTCATGATTTGTCATCATGATACAAAATTAAGAGCCTAATATAAGGCTGAACAAGTTTTGGTGCTCTAAAATAAAAAAGTAGGTTCAATTGATAATAATTGATAAATGCAATTTTGTAGGGATTGCGAGACCGATTCTATGGACTCACTCGAGAGCCGAACCAAACCAGCAGTCTAATTTCCTGGTGGATCCATGGAATCAACGGACAATTCTCGGTTCTAATTTTGTGGAACCGGTCCTTAGTGGATAGTTCTTGGTTCCAAGGTGGGAACCGCCCATCGGGACCATATTCATCTTTAGTTATGGACTCTTAAATTTTATTTATTTATTTAGGATCAATATTTTGCCATCTAAAATTTGCAATTAATTACCCTACAACTTTCTTTTTCTGAATAATCTCATTGGGTTTATTTCTTTAAATATTGCATGCATGCAAAAAGTAATTATTTTCTACGACAAGTAACTATCTGGGTGCTCGCCCTAAAAAAAGTAAAATGAACAGTTCAAGTTCCACTATCACACGATGAAAGTAAGAGTGTTGTTACACAAGCAAAGTCCATTTTCTATACATTTGATTTGCATATTTTGGCAATGGTTTCTCATATGGTTAAAGTCATTTCTCACTTTCATCCAAAACCATAGAAAGCCCTCTTCGTCTTTTCCATGGCATCTCTTCCTTCGCATTCCGACGAAGTAAAGCAGATGACTCGAGTGCTAGTAGTGACATGATATTTTAAGAAACGTCATTTTTCTTTGTTTGTCTCATATAATCCGGTTATCGAAAAATGTTTCTCCATTTTTTTCTTTTTGATATCTTTTGAAAGTAAAAAGATGGACCGGCAAATTTTTTCCTTTCTGAATCTACAAAAAATATAACAAGACGTAAATTACCATATAGGATTTATGCATCTTAAGGATTGAAATTTTCATTAGTTAAAATCCCAACTTGACCTCCCCACCAACATGATTATCGTCATTATCCGGAGCACTAACGTAGGGCCCTAGAACCTGGCTTAGGACTTTGCTGGGTGGACCTAGCACTCTATTGCTCGAACCAAGACTCCGAGGTCTTAATCGAGATCCGTGGAGTCTAACTTGGGATCTTTGGGGTAAGACTCGGACTCCAAACCTTGTGCTTAGGATTCGGACCTCGCCCGGCCAAGCTCGATTGACTGTTGAACTGACAAGAGGAGGTCCCAAACACGTCGGTGGCAACAATCGGCGGTGAAAGACTTTAAAAATCAAGTTGAGTATTTCACGATTTTCAGCCATTTGATCCGCAATGGCTAAGATGTGATCACAGGTCGCGAATGGTGAACGAATTAGCAACCGTAACCTGTGAGACTTCATCAACAGTGATTGGCGCCCAAACAAAGGCTTTGGACACGAATCCAAGCTCTTCGGATATTAATGATAAAGAAGACAGCGAAGAACAGGTGCTTCTCCGGAGCAGCAGTCCGATGATGGCTGAGTCACCTTGGGCACGAAGATGAATCAGAAACAAGAAAGAACTCTTTTGGATGTCAATCCTCTAAAAGAAATTTTTGGTGGTGTCACTCAAAAAATACTTTCTGGAATGTCTCAATGGGTCTCTCTCCGTTGTGTGAGCGACGACCGATGATAAGGTTGTGGCTGTCGGAGGAGGTGGCCGGGGGTATCAGCAAGGGAGAGGGAACCAGAAAGAGGAATTTTGCTCAATTCTTATGTTTTTTGTGCATAGAAAATCATATCCTCAAGCACGTGGATGTCGACCGCGTGAGTTGGACCAAGATTGAATTGGCCTTTTGTTATTTGTTATTCGTTATATATCTTTATTTATTTATTATTCATTATTCTTTTTTGAGTTCTTTTTAGCACTATTTACTTCTTCTTCTTTTAACTTTTTACAATAATTTATTGCTTAATTTGTCTAGTAAAATTTAGAGTCAACAAAGCCAGAGCTGCTCCTTTACTCGTCATGCGCACGCAGCCTAAATGCAACCAAGTATCATTAGTTTAGTGACTTGTCATGCTTACACATCTATCACTTTTTAGATTTAGATTTAAATTTAAATCTGAAAATAAATAAATAAAATCATCTTTAAATGTATTTGATCAATAATTTTGATAAAGATCAGGATAAAATATATTGAAATAAATTTCTATAATCCTTCCAAAACACTTATATCTTTGAATTCATCTCATTGGTTTTAAATTTGTAAAAACTATATAAAAATAAGAAAAAAAAAAAACAGAAAACACCTCGGACTATGTCCAATGTAGCACATCTGCCCCAAATTTATTTTGTAACATCAAAAACTCTCAACTTGTGCCCTTAGGACATATTTGATTTTTCAGCCAAAGAGACGTCATGAAGCCATAGGAGTGCAATGCCAACGTGGATTTTAGTGGTGTTCATTGGTGAAATTTTGACGAGGGGTAAATGTATCCCATAGGTATAAGTTTAGGATTTATTGTATCACAAAAAAAAAAATTACTGTAAATATGTTATAATGAGTCTAATTTGGGGTTTTATTCTCTAAAAATAAAGTAACTTTAAATATATTGGTATATCCGTGTAGTTTGTGATGAAGTCAATACAAGAAATATATGTTAATACATGAATGATACCCAGATTTTGAAATATAACTTCTGGTTAATAATGTGATTAATGCATTATTTTTCAATTCAATTCAAAATTAGATCAAGATAATTTCAAGGACAACTTAATTTATTCCTTGAATAAGCTTCACTTAATATTCACTAAATTTTAGACACTACAATAAAAGAATGAAAACTTTAATTGGAAACACACATGCTTATCCTTCACTTAGTTTTATTTCCTAATTTTGAATTAACTTTTGTACTTTAAAGAATATTTATTTAGCAAACAATCAAAGTGAAACTAAGTTTTCTAAAAAAACCACGTATTTTTTAATTGGGGATATTTTTAAGATAAAAATAATGTTAAGTTGATGAATTTTGGTTCATTAGTTTCTTTTTTTTCGACGATTAGTCAATTACACAAATTGAACCGACACTTATTAAGTCAACTATGAAATGTATTTGATACTTACTTAAGTACAAGGTCTTGGATAAAAAAATCCTGAATCAGCCTAAAAGTTTCGAGTTCAAAGATTAAAGACTCCTCCCTCATCTCAAGTGTCTCCTAATCCTGTAACTTATACCCGAATTACACAATGTTTAGCCTCGACACTATTACACAATAAATTATGCGTTGGCACCTAAATTTGTGTAGATCAGTTAAGCATTCATTAAAAAAAAAAAAAAAAGTAAGAAGAAGAAGAAATAGAGTTGTTAAGTCAATCCGATTAGTCTTCAGCCAGTGACGGTTAGGGCTGCCATATCTGAGATTCTCCCTTCTTTGACCCATTCAAATCCACGAAATCTCAACAGATAAATCCATCTTATCAAAGTTCAAATGACCAAAGTCCTTGAATTCACCTTAAAAACGGAAGAGCTCATCTCTCTCTCTCTCTCTCTCTCTCTCTCTCTCTCTCTCTCTCTCTGTGGCTAACTCTTGCTTTCTCTCGTTCTCGCTGGCGTCCGAAGAAGATGAAGATGCGAGCAAAAGAGCAGGTGAGATCCAAACACACCTCATCTCGGTTCAATCTTTCATCTAAAACAGTATAAAAAAAATAACGTCATGGTAATGTTTGCAGGAAATCTGACTGATATTGAATCTTTTGTTCATGGTTTGACCTGAAATCCGCGTTGATGCGATGGTGTCAGATCCAAACATTACTATAACGTTCCATCCAGAGCCCTCAAGCGAGATGACACCTATTTTTCGTTCGATCCGAAGACAGCCCGATGTTGTTTTGGATGTCATCGGTTGCTTCATGAGTCATCAAATACGATTTTCTGAGATTTTATCTGTTAACTGCAACTGACATATTCTTTTCTTTTATTTCCGGATGGTTTGCCTGCTGTCGTGGTTCTGCGGTGGGCGTCCCGAGGAAACGATTCGATCATTACGGTCCGATTTCTGTGCTCCGATCTCGTTTGTGCGGGTATGTCTCTATATACATTAGCTGTACATTTCGAGTTCTGTGAATGAGATATCATTGAGTTAATAGAAAATCGAGATGGGTGGATGATGGTGACCAACAAGTGCGGCAATTATCTACACATGGGGTGGTTGATAATCATGTTCTAGAGATTGGCAGTGGCCAATGATAAATTGTGCGATTTCCACTCCGATATGAATTGTCCAATATGAATTGTTGTTGAAATTTTAATTGTCTGAGATTGAAAAATGAGTCATCAATGTTTCTTCGTTATGATACGAAAACGATGAATAATAATAATAACAACTGCATGATAAAACCATAAATAAAAAAAAAAAGGGGCGAATAAGAGGATGGGTTTATATTGGAAAACAGAATTAGAGTGCGTTCTTGGAGCAGTCGTCCTTCAAGATAGGCTCAATTAAGGTTCAATAATGAATTTTGGGCTTGAACAGTGTCGGAAAGTTTGGGCTTAACTTCATTAAAATATATTTGGCTGAATTTGAATTTTGGGGAAATGGGTTAAATAGATTGAGGGGGCTTGATATAAGAGCCCAAATTTGTATCCGTGGCCCATATATAGAAATAATTAATAAATAAATTATAAAATAAATTATAAAATAAAGAAAATTAGAAAACAGTTGGAAAAAAAATAGGCATTGATGAGGTAGTTAGATTTTAGTATTAAACTTAGCTTAATTTCATTTAGTTAGTGTACACATGGTTTAGGGTTTTAGTGGACACATTTGATCTAGTTTACTTTTAGAAGGTCAATTTTTTAGAAAAGAAATTGAACTCAATTTGAACTAAGCACGTGAGGGTTACCATCCTGATAATAATGATAATACTAGGGCTATGTTAAATTCTTTGCTCGATTCTTATCGAGTCTTTTTACTGCACTTCATTCGTTAGTTATCCTCTTACTTGAGTGAATCGATTGTGATTCTTTTATATTGTTTTTTTATTGTGATTTTTCTGTTTTAATTGAATGGTTAGATTACAATTTAGGACCATAATAAATATAAAAACATTGCATATGACACCTATTGGACATAAATTATAAGAGTCATGATTGAATAAAAAAAACACATGTGATACTTAGTTAACAAATAATCAAGTTATGATATTAAAATGGCACTAGTTAGAGAACTAGTGTAATCAAGTCTCAAACTCTAGATTTCTGGTTATATAGAAAGTGATGTATACTCCAATACCTATCTTGGTTTCTAGTTGATCTCAACTCCTAATACAAAATTCTCTTTGGGTTAATCGAAATTGAATATCTCAAGACTGCGCAAGATAAGAGTTTGGGAGAACTTGCGTTGAATAGGGATTGTTGGTCCTAACTCAACATCACCTTTGAACCTATCCTTTTCCCCGACGGAAAAAGTGTCGCGACAATTACACTTGGGTTCCTTGTGTACCTTAGCTAATAAAAAAAATTGAAAAAAAGTCTAATATAAATACGTATATAATTTACATATTGGATATTTAATTTTCTCTAGTTATGGACTCTTGAAATTTTTTTTTTTTTTATTTAGAACCAATATTTCACCATCTAAAATTTGTAGTTAATTATCCTGAAACTTTATTTTTCTGAATAATGCCGTTGGGTTTATTTCTTTAAATATTGCACACATGCAAAGTAATTATTTTCTACGACAAGTAAGTATCTGGGTGCTAGTCATTAAAAACAAAAAAAAACACGAACAGTTCAACTTCTATTGTCACTCGACGAAAGTAACAATACTGTTACACAAGTAAAGTCCGTTTTCTATATATTTGATTTGCATATTTTGGCATTGGTTTCTTATACAGTCAAAGCCATTTCTCACTTTCATCCAAAACCCTAGAAAGCCCTATTCCTCTTTTCCATGGCATCTCTTCCTCCGCATTCTGACCCGAAAACAGCAGTCAGGAGTTACCTTACTCCGCATTCTCTGCCGAAGGGATATTGGCCGGGTGCCACGCATCTGATTTCCCTCACTGTGCCCACTTGCCCCAGTCGCATGCCTCCCTTCCGACCTATTGCCGCAATGCAAAATGTCCAACAAATGGATGCCAGACACTACGCATGGTTCTTTGTTGCACGTTGATTGTCGTATTAAATCTATTTCACAGTGTTACTTATTTTCGCCATCTTCCTTTACCTCCCCAATGGACCTAATTAGCCACATTTAAAGTCGCGGGGCTGACTGTGTTCAGTATCACAGTCATCATATCCATCGGGACCAATTGAAATGCCGCCCTCTTGGTGGCGAAATTAAAGATTTACGAAAATTTGTACTTTCGTGAAGTTGAATGCTTCACCGACTATCATCGGGACATAGTGCAATCCATGGCATTGGCGTCATTAGAGCTATTCGTGCTATGATTGGCTGACAGGACTGTGATAAAGGTAAAGATGACAATGGAGAGGCCCAAGGAGGCAGTGGTGGAGGACATGGATTAAGAGCGGAGGTCCATAGGGACAGTGGTTGTCAGGGTGGGTCTGAGGATGTGAGGCACGTACGTGTTTGGGCTGTGACAGAATGACTATGCCCACATTGAAGCTCATTGTGACGACACGAAGGTCGTTTTTGCAAAGTCTATGGGGCAGTGAAGCTTTAGTTTTCAGCAATAATTTAGTCACCGTCCAATAATCTTCCAATAATCTTCCACCGTGCTTCTATAACAATTTTGACTGAATCCATCCACAAACCCACGCTTAAGAGCTGCTATTGATAGTAAGATTTACAAGCCCGCCTTGAAATTTTATTGGCCATAATGTTCATTTTCTTTTCTATATAATTTAGTGATCCATGATTTTTGAATGGTACATGAAATTTGCAAGTACTAAATATATATAAAAATGGGATTGGGTTGTAACTTGCAGGCCATCTCATCTGTCGAGATTCGCAAGTACTGAATTTTACTTTAAAAAATTAATTGAGTTATATATCAGGCAAAATAGTACAAGGCGAGCTCATGAACCTTAATATCAATAGCAACACCTAAGATTGGCGTCGTGGATGGATTTAGTCAACATCAATATAGGAGCGTGATGAAAAATTATTGGACAAAAGATTATCGCCGATGACTAAGCTTTCCTCCCCTCTAAATTCGCAAAAGCTACCCTCAAGTTGTCGCAGTGTGCTTTAATGCGGTCGTAGTACTTCTTTCACCACGACCCAAGCACGTACATGCTTTGCATCTTCATACCCAATTCGACAGCCACTATGCTCACAAACCTCCACTCTCGATCCTATCCTCCTATCCTAAACCACCGCCCCCTCAGGCCTTTTCATCATATTCGCCTTTATCATATTCCTACCAGTAGTCCACAGCACAAATGGCTCCGTTGATGCCAATCCCAAGTGTTGCTATATGAACCAATGTTAGTAGACGAAGCAGTCGACTTCATGGAAGAACAAACTGTTGTAGATCTTTAGGTTTTTTCCACCAAGAGGGCAGCTTTCCAATTGGCCTCATTGGATGTAGTGACAGTGAGATTGGACACAATCAGCCTGACGACTTTCAATATGGGGTATCCAAAGAGGCAAAGGAAGATAGTGAAAACTAGTAATATCGTGAAACACATCAACATGACAGTCAATGCGAGATAAAGAAGTCATGAGTCGGATGTGTATAGTATCTATTCGTTCGACATTCTACATCATGACTGTGAATTGGAAAAGGGGGCATGCTAGAAATAGGTGTGATGCCAACATGCACATGGTGGTCTTAGCGACACAATTTCTGAATGAAGCAGAAAAGTTAGCAGACCAAAAGAATAATCATAAAGGTGACTCTAATCATAATTGCAATTCCAACACTTTCGTACGTCACATTCATTTTGCCATGTGGGGTCAATACCAATATTGGTATTGCGTAAGTCACCATCGCCAAAATTATAGTGACTTAGATGATTAACATAGTAAGTTTTGTGCATATCCGTCGCATTAACAACATTTTAAAATGAAAATCAAAATTATAGTAGTGACAATAGGAAACAAACAGTATTGCATGAGATAAAATATTTATACTCATTAAGATAGTTGTAAGCCATTATGGCAATACTTGCTATGTAATATTTTTCTTGATGTGAACGTGACTTATGAAAAAGTTGGAATTGCAGCTATCATATGGGTGGTCTTTATGATTATTTTCTTGATGTGTCCGAAAATTGTGTCGCTAAGACCAAGATGTACATGTTAGCATTACACCTTTTGGGCATTATGGGGACTAATCTAGGTATTGTTACTATTTTCATGTATCGATATCTTCATCGATAGACATGTAAAGAAAATTGTCTAAAAAGCCCTAAATCTATTGCACTTTTGCAAGATTAGTTATAAACCTTTCAATTTTACCAATTGAGTCTTAAACAATTTTTACCTCATACTAATTGAGTCCATTTGGTCAATTTTAATTAGAAATTGCTAAAATGGACAGTAGATGCCAACGTGGCATTTTTTTAATGATATTTTGAATTTCTATGGTTTTTCCTCTTTTTTTTCTTTTTTGTTTGGTTTTGGAGTTAGGGCCAGCGAGGGTGGCCAGTAGACCCTCACCGGCCACAAGCAAGGCCCAGTGACCCTCACCAGCCACAAGCAAGGGTCTAGCCTCGCATGAGTCATGCCACTCTCCAAATCTAGCTAAACAAGAGTCGCGACTTCACTCACCCTCTCTCCAAAAACTCAAAGAAAAATGGTCAATATCAAGAAAAATCCAAAACTGATATACTTATAACAAATTTATCACAAACTAATTTTTTAACCACAAAAAACCCAAACTAGTACACTATTGATAAATTTAATCCAAATGACCATAAAAAAACTAAATTAGTACACTAGTAACAAATTTACCTCATTAACTTTTTGATCACCAAAACCAAAATCAGTGTATTAGTGACAAATATACCCTTTTTTAAATTGGGTTAATATCACAAAAAATATATAACTAGTACAACAGCAACAAAAGTAGACTAAAATCCCAAATTGATACACTAAAATCACAAAATGGTCTAAGACCCATTTTGCCACCTCTAATCACAATCGAGACCCTCAAAGTTTGGCCTGGGAATGTTAGGCTAAGACTCAAACACGAGACCTTATGACTTAGAATTCAAACCTCGAGTGGCCAAGCTTGGAACCCGAGGGCTGGACTTATGAGCTTGAGGCCAAGTTCCAAACTTTGATGTCCGTCCTAGAAAGGATTGGACGTGGGATGTTCTTGCCCCTGCATTGAAGAATAGGTACCGAGAGTCAGTATCCTAGGTCAAGTACCCATCCATGATTTCAAGTTCGCCATCAAGGTCACAGGTTCACATACGAGCGCCCAAGTCTACAAGTTCGCCATCAAGGTCACAGGTTCCCATACGAGCGCCCAAGTCTAGGTCCTAGCCTCAAGGCTCCAAGTTCGAAGAAAATATTGGGTACATCATGCTCCAGTGTGGCAAACAAGAAGGTGGTAGGAGGACCACACGTGTCATGTCAATCGCCATTTTGAAAAATTTTCGGATCGGAGATTGAGGGTTTCTTCTTCCGAGTCTCTTTCTTCGCGCCTCTCTCACTCTACCCTCCCTCTCTCTTTCTCTCTCTCCGACGAACAGGACGCGACCTCCCAGTCTCTCTGTGCCCTTCCTCTTTCCGACCGGCGAACCACCGCCAGCAATCGACAAACCATCGCACCGAACCTCTCGCCGGTTCGGTGCGATGGTTTGTCGGTTGCTGGCGGTGGTTTGCCGGTCGGAATGAGGGAGGGCACAGAGAGACTGGGAGGTCGTGTCCTGTTCGTCGGAGAGAGGGAGGGTAGAGTGATAGAGGCGCAAAGAAAGAGACTCGGAAGAAGAAACCCTCGCTCTCCCATTCGAAAATTTTTCAAAATGGTGCCTGACATGAGACACGTGTCGTCCTCCTACCGCCTTCTTGTTTGCCACACTGAGCATGATACGTACCCAATATTTTATCCCAAGTTCAGGCCCTTGGGTTGACATTGGACCATAATTATATGTCTGGAGTTTGAGGGAGTCTTTAGATACCTACAAAGGTCACCATCCCTAGGATGATCCTTAAGGGAGTCTCTAGCCATGTGCTACCTCATTTAAAAGGTCCAACAAAAATTATTTCCTTTTTCCAAAAATTACTTCATCAAAAATCATTTTCAGTCATGTCTAATTTTTGTAAAATAAATGGCCCAAGTAATTTCTTAATTTTAAATAGTGTTTTTAATCCCTAGATAGTATAGAGAACTCAAACTATCATCAATTTAAAATTCTTTTTGTTTTAATTACCAAAAAAAAATCGTTGTTTTTCCTTTTTGCTATCATTTACATTCTTTTGTTGTTTCCATGATGTCTGTGGAGTCCACTAATGAGAGCACAATACTAGCACCCGTTGTTTCTATGTATTAAACAAAGTCTTTCAATTGGGATTCTAGGACTAGCAGTCGGTTGAAAGACTTTGTGCGAAGTATAGCCAGCTTAATAAAAGTTTTGAAGCTCATCCCGAGCACGGAAGGTTACTATACATGTTTATCCAGCGGTAGATAGAATCGAAGTTCTAAGGTAGTATCTACCTTCATCACTGAAGCCTCCAAATTTCTATCCCATCTTTTTCTTCCCATATAGGTGGAAATATGGAAGGTGATATTAGGGAGTCCCACCACTTGGGGATTCTTTCCCCTATTTCTTCTCCCTTGACCTTTTAAAGACCTGGTTAGGTCCAAGAGTCCACTAATGAGAGCACGACATTAGCACCCATTTTTTTTAATGTACTTTTTAAGTGTAAGTTCGACGACTCCTACTTATAAATATTAAAATTCGTAACAGCCAGATGAGTTAGGTTTGGATCCACTTTGTTATGGCAATAACTTTTCGATCATTGATCAATAAAAGGCTAATTTGAATCGACACAAGAACATAAAGTTTTGCGTCGTAAAGTTTAAAAGCAATTACAAGAGCAAGGGGTGCTCGCAATTTCCCATCAAAACTAAAAATCTTTAGATGCCAACTTGGTTTGGGCGGGCACACAGACGGGCACATTATATTACGAAAAAGCCTAAAAAAAACTCTCCAGAATTAGTGTTTATTGGGATATATTGTTTGGAGTGATTTATGCTGTTAACTCGTCGCTTAACCTTTTGCTTTTCTTTAAGCAAACACACTGAATCATCAGGGCATGCGATTCCAAAGAAGAAAACACGGTACCGATTCATTAAAGACCAACTTCGAACCAAGCGTACTGAATCATCACCTTCCTAGGTGCTGATGAGGTCTTCTTAGGGAGAGTTAGAATGTTGCTAATGATGGTAAGAATTCTTTATTCTGGACTGATACCTGGACATTCTGAGAGGCCATTTTCCCCTTTGCTCTCTGGTCGCTTTGGCCGTGACGCAATAACAAAGTCTTTTGGTGACAAAGCCAAGTTTCAAGAATTGAAGGAACTTTGTCTTGTGGGAGCTGCTGCAACACCATGCTGTTTCTGCAGTAAAGGAAACGCCACCCTGCGTGGGAAACCGTCTTCGTGCAATGGACTCGCCCGGCCTCAAACTGGTTCAAGTTAAATTTGATGGCTCGACTAATGGCAACGCTGGTGTCCCCGGATGCAAATGGCAATTGGGTTTCTGTTTTTAATTGCCACATTGACCACCCTGCTAGTTCTGCGGCCGAACTTTGGGCCGTTGGAGATGGTCCGAAACTTGCTAAGGAACTCCACATCAATCATCTGGAGGCGGAGTTGTGTTAAAAAGTGATCTATTTTTGAAAAGCTCTAGAACACACTAGCCCACGCATGCTTGAGAATGAAGTACACTTAATGGAGAGGGAAAAGTGGCGGCAACGATTGTCGAAGTCGGCAACAAGCAGGAGCTGCAACAAGCTGGAGCTAGGGAACGTCCAGCTGTAACATGCAAGAGGACAGCTTGCAAGCTGAAATTTTGAAAGTTAAATACGTATCGTTTTTTGTACTGAAAGTCGGCAGAAAAGGCGGTGAACGAAGTCTATAGACATTAAGTTGTCCGCCTATGTACACATCAACTAGAATCTAAGAGAGCTCCTAAACTTTTGTACCACACACTTGAGAAATGCATTCTCCGTGCTTTCACTTATCCCTTCCTCCATTCCTCGGCTCCCTTGCCGTATTTCACACACACTTGCACACACATGCTTCCGCAAAATCCAACAAGTTGGATGCTTCGGTAACTGTATCGACACTCCCATCAAATTTGTTGAAAATTCTTGTTTTCACTTCCCTTTCGAATGATCGTAGGACTCTACTGAAAGCTCTCGAGAGGGCTAAAACCAGGCACGCTTACAGGTAAGAAAGCCGATGTGCAGATAAGCTTGCTCGGCGAGGAAGGATGCGGAAAGAACCTGGGAACTCTATCTCAAGACATAGACGCTGTAAATTTCTCTTTACGTTTAATTTAAAGCCTGCTATTTCCTGGAAAATAAGGTTAATACACTAAGAATTCTTTGACTTTGTTACTCACTTTTATATTGGCTGTTCTATAAGTAGAACAAAACTCTAAGGAAATGGAGTAGGAAAAGCCAAATTGACAGTCTTTGCACAACATAAAATT
Organism: Eucalyptus microcorys; assembly: GCA_014182515.1. NCBI lineage: Eukaryota > Viridiplantae > Streptophyta > Magnoliopsida > Myrtales > Myrtaceae > Eucalyptus > Eucalyptus microcorys. The sequence goes on from CM024563.1 coordinate 2,161,336, forward strand.
GCCTGATTGACTTCTCATTGATGAAGACAATAATGTCTCGAGTACAATCAAATTAAAAATTGTTCGTCATACACCTAACAACCCCGTATCCAAAATGGGAAAAGGGATTGAAGTTCCGAACTCTGCCTCAGCATCTGAATCGACCTCCCTCTTTCTCCTCTTCGTCCTGGTCGACCCGTCATCACTGGATGGCGAGCTAGGCTCAGCGGACCAACGCTTGGTGCGGACCCTGATGGGCTCATAGTCGGAGGAGCCGATGAGGTGAGGGAAGTTGAGCTTGGCCTTGGACCCCCTCATCTTAAAAGCTGCACGGTCATACGCGAATGCTGCGTCCTGAGGTGTCTCATAAGTACCGAGCCAAATTCTTGCCCCTTTCTTCTTGGGGTCCCTCATCTCCGCTGCGTATTTCCCCCACGGCCGCCTCCTCACTCCTCTGTAACGTGTCTTCTCGATCGGTGCTTGTACCTCATGCTCCACCATCTCCGGTTTCTCCTCCATCGCCATACCAATGCTGTTATAATCGATGGTCGTCACTTCGAAATCAAGTTCTTGATTTGAAGCCAGACCAATGCTATTATAACCAATGGTCGACACTTCAAAATCCAGTTCTTGATTCGAAGCCGAAGGCATCGTCCACCCAGAATGGAGCGGGTCGCGCAAAGCACTGTACACCAACATGTCCTCAGAGCAGTCGACTTCGAGGGGCGGTTCGCTCCAACTCTGTGCCGGTAAAAGATCGCTGAAGCTCGAACTCCTCGAGTACATGTGCGCAGGAGTCGGTGCATAAAATGTTGCATTGATTCCATCATCGAAGTCATCTCCAAGAAGATGCTCCCAAATGGATCTCAAAGCATCGCGTTGATGGGTCTCAAAGGGACTGACGATTTCTTGAAGCATTTTCGTTTCTGGCGAGAATTTGTAGCTTTGAGGATCACTGATCGTGGAAGATCGAAGGGGATGATTTGGTTTCTGAAGTAAGACCGAACAGCTGAGAACATCGTCTAACTGGGAGCTATATATATAGGTTGAGCTTGGGTTGTAGTGATCATCATTTCGATTATTTATTCACCAGTATTTAGCTCCAACTCCCAAGACAATCTGTAGATTCCACGAAGGTGCATCTGGTGATGACCAAAGAGCTTCTCAGCACATGTTTCAAATGCTCGAATGGACTTCTTTAATCATAAGGAGACACGAAGTGATGTATTTTTAATCTTATTTAAAAAGCATGGGGCACGCTCGTCGTATTTTTATTGGGTAAGGACGATGATGGTCCTTAGATCTGAAGACCTTAGATCTGAAGGTGTTAATGGATCCAGTGACTGATTGCTTGATAACAAAGAAAAAAAGAAAAAAAATTGGTGGCATGGAAACGTACATAATGTGGCAGATAAGCGAAAAAGAAAACAAAAAGAAGACAAGAAAGATATTTCCCAAATTTTACTGTTTGACATTGCTCGAAATTAAAAAATGGACGGAAATTTTTTTATGGTCAACAATAATATAGCTAGGCATAATAAAAATGATTAACATGGGAATGAAGTTAGTATCCTAGGTCAAGTACCAAGGTTATAAGTTCACATCGAGGTCTTAGGTTCGATTGAGCGCCCAAGTCTAGGTCCAAGCTTCAAGGTCCCAAGTTTGTGGGCATTGGGGTTGGAATTCGACCTTAATTAGATGTCTCGAGTCCGAGGAAGTCCCTAGATACGTACAAATATCCCTTTCATGATCCTCGGTGTCGTGTCTAGCCCTTGTGAATCTTGGGTTTTCATCTTCCAAGTTCTAAGGTCCAAGTGCTTGGATTCGACCCTTGGTTTGTGGGCTCAATGCCTTGTGCCTTGAGTCCAACCACTGGGTTCGGAGTCTAAGGGTTCTGAGATCATGCTCCGTAATCAGATCTATTTAGATTTTTTAGTACCAAGAATGAAAATATCAGTTTTGCCTCATTTAAAAAGTCAAACTAAAATATTTCCTTTTCTAAGAATTACTCCCTTGGAATATATTTTACAGTCTTGCCTAATAATCCCAAAACAGATGGGCCCTAAGTAATTTCTGAAATTCTGGATAGTATTTCTAATTGCTAGAAAGTATCAAGAACTCAAACTATCATCAATTTAATATATTTTTGTTCTAATTATGAAAAATATTCTGTCTTTTTCCTTTAGTGCTGTCATTTACATTCTTTTGTTGTTTATTGGGAAACTTTTTTTAGAGTAATTGATGCTGTTAAGTCATCGCTTACACCTGCTTCTCTTTAAGCAAACATACTGATTCATCAAGGCATGCGATTCCAAAGAAGAAAACATGGTACCGATTCATGAAAGACCGACTTTGAAGCAAACCTACTGAATCATCCATCACCTTCCTTGCTGCTGATGAGGTCTTCTTAGGGGGATTTGCGAATGTTGCTAACGATGATAAGCTTACTCTATTCTGGACTGATGATATGTGGACAGTCTGAGAAGGTCATTTTCCCCTTTGCTCAATGGTAACTTCGGCCGTGACGCAGTAGCAAAATCTTTTGATGACAAAGCCAAGTTTCATGACTTAAAGGAACTTTGTCTTGTAAGAGCTGCTGCAACACCATGGTGTTTCTGCAGAAAGGAAGCACCACCCTGCGAGGGAAGCCGTCTCTGTGCAATGGACTCCCCTGGCCTAGAACTTGCTCGAGCTAAATTCGATGGCTCGACTATTAGTAACCCTGATATTGCAGGCTGGGGAGGTTTAATTTGGGATGCAAATGGCAATTGCCAATTGGGTTTCTGGTTTCACTCACTACATTGACTATACCACTAGTTCTGCGGCCAAACTTTGGGCCATTGGAGATGGTCTGAAACTTGCTAAGGACCTCCACATCACTTATCCCGATATGGTGTTAGGATCTGACGCACAATCACAAGAAAATAGAGAGTAAAAGTGAGAAATAGTCAAGACAAAAGATTTTATCCCGATTCTCCCTTAAATTAGGGCTATATCCAGCAAATAATTTCCCTATAATTAGCACATCGCACATTTCTGTTACATTTCCCAATTACATAAGAGAGATTATACATATCTAATGACATAGGCTCAAGCCCAAACTATCAATAAAATATGGGTTCAAACTATAAAAACATTTTGGTGGCTCGAGACACTGCTCCTGCGACCCTCGCCAGGGCTGCCCCAAACCCCTGCCCACTTACTGGGCAACGAGACTCTTGTTCCATCCTATCAATGGAGAGTATAAACGACACAGCAGGTGGAGTTAGATACTCTAAAATCTGGATCGACACTCCCATCAAATTTATGGAATAATCTGTTTTTGATTCTCTTTTGACTGATAAAGCTTGCTTGGAGAGGAAGGATGCTGAAAGAACGATTCTGGATTTCGTTTGAACTTCCTCCTGATGCTATGTTTCTTTTGAACCTCGACAAAGCTGGGAACTCTATCTCAAGACTGACCATGTAAATTTCTCTTTACGTCTAATTCAAAGCCTGCTATTTCCCGGAAATTAAGGTTACTTACGCTAAGAATTCTTTGCCTTTGTTACTCACTTTTATATTGGTAGATCTATAATGGGAAACGGTTTTGGTTTTTCTGACAAAACTCTTAAGGAAATGGGAATAGGAAAAACCAAATTGACAGTCTTTGCACAACGTAAGAATCGCCTGATTGACTTTTCATTGATGAAGACAATGTCTAGACAGTGTGTACAATCAAAATAAAAATTGCTCGTCCACACCTAACAAGCCCAGATCCAGAATGGGAAAAGGGACTGAAGTTTCAAACTCCACCTCAGCATCTGAATCGACCTCTCTCTTTCTCCTCTTCGTCCCAGTCACCCCGTCATTGCTGGACGGTGAGCTAGGCTCGGCGGACCGACGCTTGGGGCTGACCCTCACGGGCTCATACTCGACCGAGCCGATGAGGTGTGGGAAGTTGAGCTTGGCCTTCGACCCTCTCATCTTGAAAGCGGCCCGGCCATAGGCCAATGCTGCATCCTCAGGCAGCTCGTAAGTCCCAAGCCAAATCCTCGCGCCGTTCTTCTTGGGGTCTCGTATCTCCGCTGCATATTTTCCCCATGGCCGCCTCCTCACTCCTCTGTAATGCACCGTCCTGACTGGCGCTTTCATCTCGCGCTTCACCATCTCCGCTCTCGTCTGCACCTCCAGACCAATGCCGTCGTTATCAACAGTCCTCGTTTCGCAATCAAGTTCTTGATTCGAAGCCGAAGGCATCGCCCACCCAGAACTGAGTGCATCGCACAAAGCGCCATATACCAACATATCCTCTGAGTCGTCGACTCTCAGAGGTAGTTCACTCCAACTCTCCGTCAGCAAAAGATCGCTGAAGCTCGAACTCCTCGGCACAAATACTGTAGCATTCTCAACAACATCATCATCATCGTGAAGGAGATGATCACAAATCGATTTCAAAAGATCGCATTGATGGGTCTCAAAGGGACTCATGAATTCTGGAAGCATTTTCTGATGGCGATCTAGCAGCTATTCACCTGTGTACAGTTTGTATCGTTGATGATTGAAGGGCTAGAGGGGATTAGTTGAGAGGATGGCCATAGTATGAGATTTATATATATAGGTTGAGCTAGCTTAAACAATCATTCAATTTATTATATTTTACATATTAGCTCTCATGTTGCATTTGCTGAGAAGGTGCCTGTGCATTGGTGGTGAGATTCCACACACGTTTTGAATGTTTGAATTCACATTCATTTAACCGACAGCCCATGTGGAATAATGTGCTTTTGCCTTATGTCGATTCGAATTTTTATATAAATTCAAGTTATGGGCACGTTTCTTTGTCTATTATTATAGTGGAAATGACTATGTTATACCAAGGCTTTTGTGCGTATAGAATATAAAATGCATCAGAAAGATTCTCATATCCTGATAGGTGCCGTATAAATCCAATCGCATATGAATAAAAAAAGGACAATTTTGGTCGGCCGGGATACTAAATGTGGAACGTGGCACCAACAAAAGAGGAAAGAAACAAAGAATTGATGGAGGAATGACGAATATATCTACTTTTTTTATATTGTGTTTTAACAATTTGGGACGTGTATTCGTGGAGACAATAATTGAATAAGCATCACGAGGAGTGAATACATAGGCACGGTCGAGAGTTGAGGTTTGAGGTTGACCAATTTGTATGCGTGTGCTCCAAATCAAAGGTCAAATTTTCTAATGTGGATATTGGAGATTGAGTTTGCTTTTCACTTTAGGAAAGGAGTAAAATCATTAATTTTAGAGATATATCTCTAGAATATTTTCCTCTACTAAGAGATAATTAGAACATCTTTTTGGATTCTCCGTATTTCTCAAAAATTGTGCATATCCCTTTTTTAAATTGTGCATATCATTGATCGATATATTACCTTAGATAATCAACTAATAAAACCTATTTATATTCATAAACTATTTCTTTTCAATGTCGAAATATACAGAAATTCCGCTTTTCTCTCTTTTGCATGTCTCAACTATAAAAAAAAAAAAAAAAAAATAATAATAATAATAATAATAATAATAATGTAAATTACAAGTATTCGGGTGAAATAAATTATTAATACATAATAATATGGATTAATGAATTGGATAACATATGATTGGTTTCAACAATTTTCAAAATAACCATATCGTGTGCTTGTTCCTTTTCTTAGAAACTAAAAATTATCATACTCGATTTTGAATTTAAGACAAGTAATGGGGTCTTAACATGTGACAAGATCAAGGTCCAACTGAGGAAATTCCTTCAATGGGAATGCAGTTTGTCAGCGTGTCCTAATCATGTTCGATGCTTCGGTACTGTTTGACTCTTTGCCTGGTGGTCCATCCTGTTTTGGTTTGACTAAGCTTTATACACCGACGGGCATGGTGAAAACGCTGAAAAGTATGCCGAAGAGTAAGGGTGTGGACCGACTCTGCATGCGCACTCAACACATCTTCCATCCGCCGAGTTCGGTCGGCAGGGTTGAGGGGGAACGTGGTCCCAAAACGAGGTTGTTAAAGCTTGGATGAGATGGCCTTGGGGCTTAAAGATCAGTTGCAGAGGTAGGGTGATCGATTTCCAGCTAGTCAGGTTCCTATATATGAAATTGAGAATCAGACCAATGTGTCAAAAGCTGGCCCGCATCGATAGTTCAATGGAATCAATGGCATTTTTTTTTTTTTTTGTGTCATTATACTTGTTAAATTTCTGGTGCAAAACCACCCACTCATCTACCTGAATATACATACATATATATAATTTTTAAAATTTTTATTTTTTCTTCAACTCTCTACGTCTCTTGCCTCACTTATCTCATGGCCTCGCCTCCCTCTCTCACTCTCACTCTTCATGGCCTCTACCCTTATTATTCCTCTCTACCTCTTGCACTTAGTGGCCCCCAATCCTCGTCGATCCATCTGTTTGCCGATCTCACGCTCGCTCTCAAATCTGACCTTTTAAGACACTTCCAAATTTCATAAACCCACCCAAGAATTAAACAAATCTCATTTTCACTAATGAGCAATTTTTGATTTCAAAGTCAATCTTTAGTGGGCGATTCCTAGTTTCTAAAACCAATCGCCCTAAGGTAAACTAGCATTCTAATTCTCGACTAATTACTTATTGAAATCCTACTATTAGAGTTCAATCAAGATAAGGTTGTTACTTTACTTTGATCTTTTTCTTTGGGGTGGTACCAAATATGTAAATATCCAAGATTGATCGACCAAGAGGTCGACTATTCTCGAAGGCCGTACAAGTGAAGCCACTGTTGATGATGGGCCATATAAAGAAGGAGAAAAGGGTTTACTTGTCTTGTTTTTAGCCGCACAAAAGGAAATAGAAAGGGACGGACGGTGGGGGTTTCTTTTGGAAGCCACCCATAAAGGGCCCTGCCAAGTGCTTGACCGACTCAAATAAGCTAGCAAGAGTCAAAGAATCGAAAAAAACTCAGTAGGAACTCTCGTTCTGAATCTGATTGTTAGTAGGACCAGAGAACCACACGGACTTTCCCTCGGAAAGTTTACGTTCTGATCGAGGCGTTTTCATCGTGGAGACATGGATGTTCAAGTCCTGACATAGTTCTCTAGGTTGTTAATGAAGTCTAGGCCTGAAAACATTCAAATATGTGAGTGATTCTGCATTGTAATTCTTTAATTGATTAGTTGATTATTTGTTATTGACTCTTCTCGTGAATTTAGATAATAACATGAAAACCGGACCAACTAAATTTTTAACGTTTTTTATTTTTATTTGTTCTCACTTACTTCTCTGGTGATTTCGTATTGACGATTGTAAAATTTATTAGCGTTTCTGCCCTATAACTTGACAATGTTCTCTCGTTAAATTGCCATGGAAGCGATACTTGTGCATGCAAAAAACAGCCTGGGGCAGTTCATGTACCGAAATGCCCCATCTACATGCACAAGCGCTTGTGCGTCTAGTTCCCTTCTGTTAGCTGGGTTCACTCCTATGTGGAGGAGATCCAATGAGTTGCAAGTCCAAAAAGAGCTTGAGCCCATATGATAAGTTATATGAGGAAATAAGGTTTCTCATTATTTATATAAAGAGGTAGCCGCAAAAAAAGGAAACAACAACCAGAGAAAAAGAGAAAGCAGAAAATATTGGGTTTGGGGCAATATCTGATTTACATCAAGCTGGCATCGGAGGTCGATTCGTGGTCCAATTGAGCTGAAATTTTGTCAGCATGTTCGTGGCGCAATTTTCTCAAATTTGAACGGTTTGATTTTCGTTTGAAGTTCCCTACATCAGGTTTTTCGTGAATTGATCAAAACTTGCGTTTTTTATCAGATTTATCATTGATCTCTTATGAAGTTCATGTGTATTGCCAAGAATTATGTTCTTGAGGTGTTTGCTGCTATGTACCTCTAGTATTTGCTAGAGAAGAACAATTTTATTGATAGTGAAGATTTTCGGGTGGACTCCGGTCTTGTGGTTTTTTATCTTCTTACATCGAGGAGGTTTTTCACGTAAAAAAATCGTCTTGTGTTCGCGTGTTTGGTATTTATTTTACTCTACTATATTGATTTCTATTAGGTTTACACAAGAGGGGGGATTATTTTATTCCGCTGCGTTGATTCGATATTTTTCGAATTGTTACCGTTCTCCCATCAGAGTGGTATCAGAGCATCAGGTAATTGCTTGATTTTTTCTGCCTTGTGTTAAACAATGGAAACGAATACGAGTAGAATAGTTACATTGAATGGTTCGAATTATCATATTTGGAAAGGGAAGATGGAAGATCTTTTATATGTGAAAGATTTTTATGTGCCTGTATTTGCTGAGGAGAAACCAGAGAATAAAACTGACGCTAAATGGTCTATATTTCATCGTCAAGTGTGTGGTTATATCAGGCAATGGGTAGATGATAATGTTTTGAACCATATTATTGAGGAAACACATGTATGCAGTTTATGGGATAAGCTCGAACAGTTATATGCTCGAAAGACTGGGAATAATAAGTTATTTTTGATAAAACAGATTATGGCTCTGAGATATCATGATGGTACTCGTTTGACTGATCATTTAAATTCTTTTCAAGGAATTATAAATCCGTTGGCTGCGATGGGAATCAAGTTTGATGATGAGATACAAGCACTATGGTTACTTGGTACTTTGATGAACTCTTGGGAGACGTTCCGAACATCTTTGTCTAATTCTGCCCCAGATAGTACGATTACCATGGATTTGGCCAAGAGTAATATTTTGAATGAAGAAATGAGAAGGAAGACACAAGGATCGTCCTCTTCACATTCCGATGCCTTGGTTGTCGAGAAAAGGGGGAGAAGTGTGACATCCTGAAATTCGAGCTCTATAAGGGATGAATGAATGAAAATTTCGTCAATGCATTGTTGGTTAATCTCACTCGGAATTGATCACTCCCGAGATACCGACCTTGAGGGGAAAGGCTAATGAGGACGAACTCGTGCGACTAAAGGACTCGACCGGGAAAAACGACTTGACCGTGAGACTTGCGTGAGGATGATCCCGTAGATAGGCGGGCCGATTCTAAGGACGACTAAAAGTCGATTCGCGAACGAACATAATGGAACGACGGGTGATTCCGTTTCTTGTTATCGAATCCACGAACGACCCTATGTCGATCCTCGCAATCGTGTACTTTGAAATAAGAATCTATCTTCCGTAATTTCATGTAGTCAAGGACACCCATGCGTCGAGATGTCTTGAACGTGGTTTGGCACGAGTCGATTCTTACGCGTGAATCCTCGGAGCCGCCCGTCGGTCGAGTTGTGACCGAAATGGCATTAGGCGAAATTGACATGGCTTGAGGACTAAAGATTGAGCTTCGAATTATCGGGAATGTCCTGGACGGACATTAGATGAAGCTCGCTTCAACGATCGAGCCGGTGAAGCCGAGTAATTGAAAAAGGGATTTTCGGACCGAGGAAGCAAGCCCGTGAGGAAGTGGGCCGAGCCAAGCCAGTGTGGGCCTTAGGCCCAAGGTGGGACAGCCACCATAATGGGCCTAAGTCAAGCAAATGATCCCATTGGGCCAAACCAATTATTTCTTCTTCTAAGCCCTTTAATAAACCTTAAACCCATTTGAGCCCAATCAAGCCCAACCAATTCCGAGCCCGTTCATGTTCATCTCTAAGCCCATTTCTTAGGCCCAGCCTTCATTTTCAGCCCAAGGACAGAATGGTAATTGTGCAATGTGAAATGACCAAAATACCCCTAGTTGTAGGGAGAAAAAGGCTAGAGAAGAGAGAGAAGATGATGTCACCATGCATGGGAACTTGAAGCAGCCATTTAATGGCCTTAATGAGGAGTAATTTCAGCCCTCACTTCACTCTCTCTCTCCTCCATTCGGCCTCCAAACCGGACGAGCTCATCTCTTCCTCGTTTTCCCTCTCCTCCAGTTTCTGCTCCAGCTGACCCTTCGGTGAAGAATCGAGTCAAAAGTGGTCTTCCCGGATGAATCAGCCAACGCTCCACCTATCACCGTGACCGGGAGAGACAGACCGTTCCAACGAGCCCAATTTCGTCCCCAAAGGAGCTGCCGGCCGTCCTGTACGGCCGTTTCAAGACGCAGGTCGTCGGACCGCCTGGTTCCGCCTTGCTTCGCCTGTTTCGACTTTGCAGCCCGTTTTCTTCCATTCCAGCCGTTCCTTTGCTCATCCCAACCTCCAACAAGACTCCCAAGACCCCTGAGTGTCACCGGTTGCCAACCACCCGCTCGCCGGAGCTCCGATCGGCCCGTTTTCGCCGTTGAAGTTGCTGGTTTCTTCTCTGCAGTTCAGCCCAGATCAGAAGCAGAAGACAGCAAGGTTTTGGAGACTTCGTGGCCCGTTTTCAAGCCCTTCCCAGCCTCCGTTGGTGTCGCCGCTTTGGGGTTTATCGATCCCCTTGGTGTCGTGGTCGCCGTGAACTCACCGGCGCACAAAACCGGCGAGTTTATCCTCTAAACCTCGCTTAGTAAGTTAATCATGCTTAAGGGGTGTTTAGATTAGTCTAATTAGGTTTAGGTGGTTAGATTAGATTATTTTAATGTAAATTAGATTAGTTGTATGATTAGTTTAATTGAATGGATTTTAATTAGGGCTAATTGTATATTTAAATTAGTGTAATATAGTTTAAGCCCTAATTAATCATTTTAATTAATTAATTATTTCGAATTTTATAAATATTATTTTATTAAATTATATTATTATAATATAATATTTAATTATTTAATTTTCGGAATTAAATTTAATTATTTAATAATTTCGAAAATTTTGCCGGGATGGCCGGTCGTTAGAATTTCGCGCCGATCGCAAGTGCGGTCGTTAGTGCCAATTGTATGTTTAATTGAGAAATTATGCAATTTGATGATTATGGTTAATTATTCCAAAAGTGTGGAATTGTGTGAAATTGGAGAAGTTTTGGTATTTAACTTGAAAATACCCGGTGTTGGCTTATAGCACCTTAATTGGTTGGTAGGACCAGTTTGTATCGATTGATTGAATGAATGTTTATGTGGGGATTTATCCCAATGATGTTTAGTGTCGATATTCAATCGGAATTTGATTGTGAAAGGTTATGAGTGGATCTAGAAAACCGCCGAAGTACGGCTGTGCCTTGTTGGGCCGTGATTTACCACCGAATTTGGAATCAATATTGCCGAGTGGGGCCGTGATGCCACTACATAAAATATTGCCGAGTAGGGCCGTGATACCACTATATATAAACATTGTCGAGTGGGGCCGTGATGCCACTATATATAGACTTGCCTGTAAGGCCGTGATTGAGAGTCGAGAATGAATAGTCAGAATGACCGTGTGATGATTTCGATGACATGTAATCGACTGAGTCGATTGATCGCTGAATCGATCCGAGTAATTGAATTGTTTGGATGATGTGGTTGTCAATATTTATTGATTAAACTGATGTGCATGAAGGAACTGAGGCGAGGCGAGTAAGTCCTCCATCCTATTTGTGTGGCTAGAACACTCGAGGCGTATTTTCTTCCTTATCGGGTCTTAGAGGGTAGGACTCGCTGAGACATTGTCTCATCCCAGTTTGGGAAAATATTTCAGGTCCCTAGATGACGGTCGAGGAGGACCGGAAGTCCTGGAGTTCGGAAGGTGGAGGCTGAAGAATCGGCGAACGTGTCTGACAAGTTGGTCATAGGACAGTTCCCTAGTTGGTGAGCCTATCTATTTTGTAGACAATCCAGTGTTGTATATAAACCTATGTGTTTATAAGAAAGCTTGTTTGGTTGTAATTGATTGCCTGCTATTCTATCCCAAGTTAAATGTTGTCAGGGGATTTGTTTCGCTTCCGCATGTGCAATAAAAATGAATGGGTCGGCGACGTGTCTTGGGAAGTCGCATTTCTATCGACCGCAGTGGGATGTGCGCGTACTCGAGGTTCGGGGCGTGACAAGAAGTGAGTCTCGAGATCCAAGAAATAGAGATAAAAATCGAGACAAAAGCAGAGGAAAGTATAATAAATTTGCTAATGTTGAGTACCATTATTGTCATCAGAAGGGATATATTCAGAGGTTTTGTCAATAGTTAAAAAGGGAGAAACAAAAGGAGAAAGGTAAAGAGAAGAAAAGTGATAATGACAACGATGACAATCGTGTCGCTACACTTAGAGAAGACTTTCTCACTATTTTTTATGGTGATGTGGTGAATTTTGTATCTCATGAGACCAGTTGGGTAATTGATAGTGGTGCATCCGTTCATGCTACAGATGATGAATTTTGAGTTATTTTCTTTCCTTTTCACTTGTATTTGCCTCCTTTTGTACTTTGGTCGTTACGCGATGGTGTTTGCATTGTTCTATGGATTCTGCTAACTTGATTCTACTCCCCGTTTGTTATGTTGAAGTCGATTTTTTCGATCGCTTGGTTGCTTTTAGGTGAATCTGCAGCTATTAGCTGAATGTTATCTGCATAATGATCAAGCTTACTATGCTTACCGTATTCTAAAGGGGAGGGCTTGTCCCCTCGTGTCTTCGTGTTTCACGCATCATGCACCTTTGGTTTGTGTAGTGAAGGACGGATTAGAGTTTTTTTAGTTCTTACAGTCTTGAGAAATTAAAAAAAAAAAAAAAATCAGTCCAATCTGAGTGGTCTAGATGAGCACTTCTAGGAGCCGGACTGAAAATCACTAATTTTTTGGAACTGGAAACCAAATTGGTAATCCCAGGAGCCATTTAGAATTAGCCAGTTCGATTCAATCCAAACAATTTCCTTTGCTCACCCCTAATTGCAGCCTTGCAGCCGTCATGTTTATTTTCTTTTCTGAATAGGTCATTCAAGGGAGAGAACATGCTTAGCAATGTCTTCATGAATTTGAACTAGTGATCACATAAAGGGAGAGGTTAGTGTTTGGACATGTAATTATGTGGGAGCTTAAGGGCGCGCATAACAAAATTTCTAGAATAAAAATCAATTTCTGACCAGAAATTAATTTCTCAATTTCTATTCCATGGAAGAGTTTCTGAGCAAAAAAACGTGTTTGATAACAATTCAAAATTTCTATTTCTGAAATAAAAATTTGTTTGATAATAGAATAAAATTTCTATTTAGAAGAGTGGCAACAACGGGCATTCAATGCCCGGAGTCCGACGTCCGGTGATCGGCATTCACCATTCGGTGACCGGCAACGGGCAGCTGAAGTTCGGAGTTCGGCGTCCAACACTAGAGTTCGATGACCGGCGGCGGGTGGCCAAAGTCCAAAGTCCGACGTTGGAGTCTGGAGACCGATAACCAGCGTCCAACGTCCGGAGCTCAACGTCCGACGTCCGACATCTGGAGTCCGACGACCGGAGGCTAGTGGCCGGTCAAGCGCCGAACGATCGGCAGCGGACATCCGATGGTTGGTGGTGAGCCTCTGGCATCCAACGATTGGCAATGAGCGGCCAATGACCGGTGGACGTTTAGCATCCAACGACGAGCAGTTGGCGATGGGCGGCCGGAGTTCAGTGTCCTGCGGCCGACGTTTAGTGGTCGGCGGTTAGCAGCTGGTGGTTGAGGCCGATGGTGGGTGGCCAGCAATCGGTGGCGGGCGTCCGGCATCCCACGCGCAACAAGTGGGCAACGGGCAGTGACGAGAATGAACAATGAGGAAAATTTTGATTTCTCATTTTTGTTCTAGAACTAGAAAAACTAAAAATTTTAACTTCTGATTTTCGCTCAAAATCTATTTCTGAAATAGAAATCTTTTCCAGAAATAGAAAAATGAAATTACGTTACCAAACGGATTTATGTTCCGAACTTGTTCTAAGGAACAAAAAAACAGAGAAATAGAAAAATAGAAATGTTGTCATGCGCAAGTGATTGAGGTTTACTTGGGGAAAATTGCTAAAAAAATCTGAAATTTTTCAACCATGCCAATTGCATTCAAAATATGCTGACAATTTGTCAATATAATTCATTTGGCTAAGTTTGGTCAGAAATCATTAAGGTGGATGCCAAATGTCCCACGTGGCATGACCGGCTGAGACAGTCGGCATGGATATGAACAATTTTTACAAAATTTTAATATTTTCCCTTGCTGACCCCATAGTTGAAAGAAAGGAAGAAAAAAGAAAAAATCATAAAAATTTAGCAAATTTAAAATATTATCCATGAAAGCTGGCGTCTATGTCATTTGTTTTTGGCCAAAATTGATTTGATGGACTATATAGACAAATCATTAAAATATTTATAACTTAATTGATACAAATAAAATATTTAAGACTGAACTGGTATTAGCAAGACAATTTAAAATTTTCTTTTGTAATTTTACCGATTTACTTGAGATTATTGTGCCTAGTGATGATGTAGAGCTGAGCGGTATAACAAGGATCTCATTAGCTTGTTCCTCATCAAACCGTTCCCAGATCAGGTGCTCCTTCCACATGAGCCTTCGTTCATCCATGAGTTCTGAAGCCATCTGTCCGTTGTTCCTGATTATGGGACCGTGAAATCAGTCATCCTTTCAAATTCATATGGATTTTCTCATACCAACCTGCTATTTCACTTAATGCAATATATAATATTTTCTTGTTACGGAATCTTCCGTTAGAGTTATAATTATTTCACACCACCCGCGACTCAAAAACCTAAAGTTGGCCAGCTCATCATCATAATTTCGTTAAAATGCTAATAGTTAGGAAATCTCTTCGCATGAAGTATGCCGTAGCCAAATAATATTGTACACACCGTTTAGATGTTCAGACAATTAGATTACTTGGATTCTTCGGCCTAAGCCAAACCAAATATGAATTTTTAAGGTTTCTTAATCTATCTCGGATTGTGTTGGATCGGTTTATTGGATGGATCGTCTCCTGTGGGATTTGAACGTCTGCGTCCGACCCAAATCCGTCTTGACATCTCCACGTATGCCCGATCATCCTCCTCCAAGGAGAGACAGAGAGAGAATGGCGTCACCTTCTTCTTCATCAGGAGCTGTGGCGTCGCCGGCGATGGAGGAAGAGCTGACGCTGATGGAGGAAGAGCTGACGCTGATGATGAAGTAGAGCAGCAAAGAAGTACACAGTCCGAGTTTGCGGCAACGAGATGGTGGATGAGCTGAATCAATGAGTTCACCGATAGTAATCTACAACGATGATGATCGATGGAGGGATACCGGTCGATATAAGCACCCCAGCATGCAAATTCAATCCGAGAAAGACAAAGCCAAAGCGTATATTAAGGACGTCAGATTGGTAATCGGTGACTCCCTTCTTCAGATGAACGGAAGCTCAAGTGCTTCATAGCCGAACCCCGTCGCAACGGCACCACATCCACAGAGTCGGATGACTGGTTCACACGGTCTGTTCAAGCATGACGAGACAGTTTAAGCGAAATCACCAAGGAAAGGGAAGAAACGGACGGCGGCCGGGAGAGATTAATCAGTGAAACGATGGTGCCGAAAACTAGGGTTCGAGATTGTTATGTCATGGCTTTTCTTTTGTTTCAAGTTCAGAATATCTTTTTCACATTGATGAAGAAAATAATGTCTTGACAGTATGTACAATCAAAATCAAAATCGTTCGTCCACACCTAAAAAGCCCAGATCCAGAATGGGGAAAGGGTTTGGAGATCCAAAATCCACCTCAGCATCTGAATCAACCTCCCTCTTTCGCCTCTTCGTCCCAGTCGACCCGTCATCGCTGGACGGCGAGCTAGGCTCGGCGGACCGACGCTTGGGGCTGACCCTCACAGGCTCGTACTCGACCGAGCCGATGAGGTGAGGGAAGTTGAGCTTGGCCTTCGACCCTCTCATCTTGAAAGCGGCCCGGTCATAGGCCAATGCCGCGTCCTCAGGCAGCTCGTAAGTCCCGAGCCAAATCCTCGCGCCGTTCTTCTTGGGGTCTCTTATCTCCGCTGCATATTTTCCCCATGGCCGCCTCTGGACTCCTCTGTAATGCGTCATCCTGACTGGCGCTTTCGTCTCGCACTTCACTATCTCCGGTCTCGTCTGCACCTCCGGACCACTGCCGGCGTTATCAACAGTCCTCGTTTCGAAATCAAGTTCTTGACTCGAAGCCGAAGGCATCACCCACCCAGAACTGAGTGCATCGCGCATAGCACCATGCACCAACATATCCTCCGAGTCGTCAACTCTCAGAGGTAGTTCACTCCAACTCTCGGTCAGCAAAAGATCGCTGAAGCTCGAACTCCTCGGTGCAAATGCTGAATCATTCTCAACAATATCATCATCATCGTGAAAAAGATGATCACAAATCGATTTCAAAAGATCGCATTGATGGGTCTCAAAGGGACTCATGAATTCTGGAAGCATTTTCTGATGGCGATCGAGCAGCTATTCACTTGTGTACAGTTTGTATCGTTGATGATTGAAGGGCTAGAGCGGATTGGTTGAGAGGATGGCCATAGTGGGAGATTTATATATATAGGTTGAGCTAGCTTAAACAATCATTATTTTCAATCGTTCAATCTATTTTTCACATGATTAGCTCCCATGTTGCATTTGCTGAGAAGGTGCCCATGCATTGGCGGTGATATTCTACACACGTTTTGAATGTTTGAATTTATATTTATTTAACTGATAGTCTTTATGGAATAATGTGCTTTTGCCTTATCTCGATGCAAATTTTATAAATTAATTGAAGTTATGGGCACGTTTCTTTGTTTATTATTATAGTGGCAATGACTATATTATACCAATAATATACATCAGCAAGATTCTCATATCTCGACAGGAGCCGTATGAATCCAATCGCGTATGAATTAAAAAAAAGGGGCAATTTCGGTCGGTGGGGAGACAAAATGTGGAACGTGGCCCCAACAAAAGAGAAAACAAACAAAGAATTCATGGGGGAATGACGAATATATCTATTTTTTATATCTTGTGTCTTCAAATGCGAATGAGAAATATATATCTAAAACGTAAATTAGCACGTGTAATCGTGGATAAAATAATTGAATGAGTATCGCGAGGAGTGAACACATTGGCACGGTCAATGGATGAGGCAGGAGGTTTGACCATTTTGTCTGCGTGAGTTCAAGATTAAAGGGCCAATTTACTAACGTGGATATTGGAGATAGAGCTTGCTTTTCAATTAGAGAAAGGAGTAAAATCATTAATATGAGAGATATTTCTCTAGGATATTTCGCTCTATTGAGAGATAATTGGAACATTTGTTTGGATTCTTTGTAATTCTTAAATTGTGCATATCTCTCTCTTTATTAAGATAATCAAAGTCTTCATTATTCAATATCGAAATATATAGAAATTCCACATTTCTCTCTTCCGCAAATCTAACATCTATATAAAAAAAAAAGAGTAAAATTACAGGCAATTCATGCAAAATAAATTATTAATACATAATAAATGGATTAATGAACTGAACAACATACGATCAGTTTCAACAATTCCCAAAATAACCATGTAGTGTGCTTGTGCCCTTTTCTTAAAAACTAAAAATTTAAGAACCCTATTTTGGATTTGAGACAAGTAATGGGACCTAAGCATGTCACAAGGTCATGGTCAAATCGTTCAATGGGAACGCAATTTGTCGCTTTCTCAACCATGTCGATGTGTCGGAACTATTTGACTTTTTGCCTCGTGGACATTTTGTTTTGGTTTGACTAAGCTTCATGCGCCGACGGGTATGGCGAAAACGCCGGAAAGTATGGGCGTGGACCCACTCTGCACGCGCACTCCACACAACTTCCAGCTGCTGAACGTTCGATTGCGTCTGTATTCAAGCTCATCGCCCGGCGGGTTGAAGGGTGATTTGGTTCGTACTTAAGGGTTCGGTTCCCTATTTCTGGAATCAGGAACCGGCCTAGAATCGGACCGGATTTGACCAATGGCATGTTTTTTCTTTGTCATTACATTTGATAAATTATATCATGAGTTTGAGCCTATATATGAGACCCGACCCAAATTGTATGAGGTGGACTAGGGGTATGCAAAAGAAATTGGAACTGCTCGAAACCAGACCAAACAAGCCCAAAATTGATGATTTCCATGGGGACTAGTCCGATTCCCGATTCTAAGTGTGAAATCACTCTCCCATCTACTCGGACTTGACCTGTATATATATAATTTTAAAAAAATTTATGTTTTCTTTGTCTCTCGCCTCACTCATCTCACGGCCTCACCTCCCTCCCGATGGCCTTCGGTCTCGTCGATCCCTCTCACTTTTGCTCTTGGTGGCCTCTAGCCTCATTGCTTCCTCTATCCCTCTCACACTCAATTACCTTTGGCCTCCAACCTCATCACTCACTCTCAAGTCTTATAACTCTTTAAAAATGTGGGGACATTTCAACCGGTTTCATAAATCCACCCGAGACCTAAACCGGACTATTTGTTTAGTTCCCAAGTGAGTCCATAGAACTAATGAGCGATTTTCAATTTCAATTTTTCAGAACTGATTCTTAATGGACGATTCTCAATTCCCGAAACCAATCGCCTCTCAAGTGGACTAGAATTCTAATTCTCGACTAATTACTTATTGGAATCCTACTATTAGAGTTCAACAAAGATGAGGGTTGTTACTTTACTTTGATCTATTTTTTTCAGAGTGGTGCCAAATATGAAAATAGTCAAGATTGATCAATCAAGAGACCGACTATTCTAAAAGGCCATACAAGTGACGCCACTGTTGATGATGGGCCATAGAAAGAAGAAAAAAAGATTTATTTGTCTTGTTGTTAGCTGCACAAGAAATGGGAAAGACACGGACGCTGGGGGGTTTCAATTGGAAGCCAGCCATAAAGGGCTCTGCCAAGTGGTTGACCTTTCGACTCCAAAAATCTAGCAAAAGTCAAAGAATCAAAAATAAACTCAGTAGGGACTCTTGTTCTGATCGTTAGCAGGACCAGTGAACCACACGGACTTTAGTAGAAAAATGTAAAATTACACGCAATTTACACAAAATAAATGATTAATGCATAATAATATGGACTAATAAATTGAACAACATATGGTCGGTTTCAACAAATCAAATCGTGTGCTCGTTCCCTTTTCTTAAAAACTAAAAATTTATGAACTCTATTATAGTCAAATCGAGGAAATTCGTGGAATGGGAATGCAATTTGTCGCTCTTTCGTAATCATGTTCGATGCTCCGGAACTGTTTTGACTTTTTGCCTCGTGGACAAAATCGGCTTTGGGTCGACTAAGCTTTCTTTGCCGACTGGTATGGCGGAAACGCCGATAAGTACGGGCTTGGAACGACCCTGCACACGAACTCCACACACATCTTCCATCTGCTGAACGTTCGATTACGTCTGCACACGAGTTCATCGCCGTGTCTGGTCGGCGGGTCGAAGGGGAACGCGGTCCCAAGGTGAGGTTGTTAAGTTTAGATGAGAGGGCCTTGAACTCAAAAATCAGTTGCAGGCTCCATGTGTCATCTCATTTCTTTATTGGTCGTTGAAGGGGGCCGACAGACTCAAAATGGAAAAATTACCAAAAAAAATCGTAAACTTATTGTATTTGTACAAATTCAGTCATAAATCTTTTAATTTGGGTAATTTAGTTCTAAACCTTTTGACAATTTACCAATGTAATCAATCTTATCAATTTTGGATGGAAATTGCTAATGTGAATAATCAACTTTAACATTGACAATTTTTTGTAAATTTTTATTATTTTTCTGACTTTTTTTATATATTTACTTTATTTTCTTTCTTTTTTCTTTCATTCTTTCTTCACCATTTGCCGGGCCTCGATGATGATTGACAAGGGTCGCCCACCCTTGCTGAATTTTGGCTAGGGGTGACCTTGTTTGCCTCGAGTGACGCTCGCCCTCACCAAAGGCTAGCAAGGGCAAGGCTCTACTTTACTAGGATCTAGCAAGGGGCGACCTTGCCGACTTCAAGCAATAGTTGCCCTCAACAGAGGCCAGCGCAGGTCGGCCTTACTAGCTCCAAGGGAGGTTCGACCTTGCCGAGATCTAATGAAGGGCAACTTTACTACCCTTGGACGAGATCCCACGGAGGGCAACCTCACCTAAGGCCAGGGAGGGCAACCCTTCTCAATCATTGCCTGTAGCCATTCGCCAGCCATCACTGGGGCCCAACAACTGGGGGAGGAAGAAGGAATAAAAAGAAGAAAAATAACATAAAGAATAAATAAAATAAAAATATTATGAAATATAATAAAAATTATAAAGATAATTACAAAATTTGTCCGTTAGCATTGGCATGCTACTTCAAGTGGTTGTCATCCGCATCGGCGATTTTAATCAAAATTGGATGGATAAACTATATTGGTAAATTGTCAAAAAGTTTGAAACTCAATTGATCTAATTAAATTACTGACAAAAAATTTGATCAATTTAAAATGTTTAATATTAAATTGACATAAGTATAATTGATTGGGATTTTTTTAGTAATTTTCCTGACTTAACAATGTCCCCATGGAATTTGATTCGCTAATCACAGAAAGGGAGAGGTTAGGGTTTAGATGGGCAGCCGCGTAAACATGACTATGTGGACATACAATGAGTATTCATCGATCTTCCGCTCACGATACATGTAGAACTAATCCAAGACGAAACATGCTATATATATATTTGTGGGCTAGGTTGAGTTTTGAAATGGCATAAGATAAAGAGAAGGCTGAGATTTGCTTGAGACTATTATATCTACTGATGATGTAGAGCTCAGCGACACAACAAGAATCGACTGATGTAGAGCTAATCAAGCGCTGCTTCCACGTGTGCCTTCGTTCATCCATTAGTTCTGAAGCTATTTGTCCGCCAGCGACCGGCTGGAGGAGGGGAGGGAAAAAAGAAAAAAGAAAAATAAACTAAAATAAAAATAAAAATAAAAATAATTCAAAAATATTAAAATTTGTCAACGTCAGCACCGATCAGACCACGTCACGTCACGTGGCCGGCGTGTCTAGTCAGCAAAATCCAGCCAAAATTGGCCGGAAAGGATTAAATTAGCACTAAGTAAAAATGTTTATAACTAAATTGGCACCAAAAAAAGATTTAGGATTAGATTGGCACAAATACAAAAGGTTTAGGACTTTTTAAACACTTTTCCTATTTACACAAAGTAAATGATTAATACATAATAACATGGATTAATGAATTGAACAACATATGGTCGGTTTCAACCTCGTGTGCTTGTTCCCTTTTCTTAAAAACTAAAAATGTATGAACTCTATCTTGGATTTGAGACAAGTAATGCGGTCTTAGCATGTACCAAGGTCCTGGTCAAATCGAGGAAATTCGTGGAATGGGAATGCAATTTGTCGCTCTTTCGTAATCATGTTCGATGCTTCGGAACTGTTTTGATTTTTTGCCTCGTGGACAAAATCGGTTTTGGGTCGACTAAGCTTTCTTTGCCGACTGGTATGGCGGAAACGCCGATCAGTACGAGCTTGGACCGACTCTGCACGCGCACTCCACACACATCTTCCATCTGCTGAACGTTCGATGACGTCTGCACTCGAGTTCATCGCCGTGTCCGGTCAGCGGGTTGAAGGGGAACGCGGTCCCAAGGTGAGGTTGTTAAGTTTGGATGAGAGGGCCTTGAGCTCAAAAATCAGTTGCAGGCTCCATGTGTCATCTATTTTCTTTACGTTGAAGTGGGCCGACAGACATAACATTAAAAAATAACCAAGAAAACCTTCAACTTTTTGTATTCGTACCAATTCAGTCATAAATATTTTGATTTGACTAATTAAGTTTTAAATTTTTTGACAATTTGTCAATTGACCAATTTTGGACAGAAATCGCTGACGTGAATTATCAACCTTAACATTGACAAATTTTTTTGTAAATTTTCACTTTTTTCTGACTTTTTTATATGTTTCTTTTTTTTTTTTTCTTTCTTTCTTTTTTCTTTCATTCTTTCTCCACCATTTGCCAGGCCTCAACAATGACCAGCAAGGGTCGCCTACCCTTGCTCAATTTTGGTGAGGGGTGACCTTGTTTGCCTCAAGTGTGGCTCACCCTCACCAAAGGCTAGCAAGAGTAAGGCTCAACCTTACTAGGATCTAGCAAAGGGTGACCTTGCCAACTTAAAGCAATGGTTGCCCTCAACAGAGGCTGGCGCAAGTCAGCCTTGTTAGTTACAAGCGAGGTTTGACCTTGCCAAGATCTGATGAAGGGCAACCTTACTGCCCTTGAACGAGATCCCAAGGAGGGCAACCCCTATCAATCATTGCCTGTAGCCATTTGTTGGCCATCACTGGCCAACAACTGGAGCAGGGAGAAGGAATAAAAAGAAGAAAAAGAAATAAAGAATAAATAAATTAAAATATTATAAAAAATAATTACTATATTTGTCTGCGTCAATATCGGTGTGCCGCTTCAGATTCAGACGGTCGTCGTCCACATTAGCGATTTCAATCAAAATTGGATGGATAAACTATATTGGTAAATTGTCGAAAGTTTGGAACTCAATTAATCTAATTAAATTACTGAAAAAAAAATTATCAAATTAAAATGTTTAATATTGAATTGATATAACATAAGTATAATTGATTTGGGACTTTTTAGTAATTTTCCTGACTTAACAATGTCTCCATGGAATTTGATTCGCCAATCACAGAAAGGGAGAGTTTAGGGTTTAGATGGGCAGCCGCGTAAACGTGACTATGTGGACATACGATGAGTATTCATCGATCTTCCGCTCAAACACATGTGGAATTAATCCAAGACGAAACATGCTTCACCCTAACTTAACATCTCTCTCTCTCTCTCTCTCTCTCTCTCTCTCTCTCTCTCTCTCTCTCTCTATATATATATATATATATATATATATATATATATATATATATATGTTTGTGTGGGCTTGGTTGAGTTTTGAAATGGCATAACATGAAGAGGAGGCTGAGATTTGCTTGAGACTATTATATCTACTGATGATATAGAGCTCAGCGACACAACAAGAATCGGCTGATGTAGAGCTGATCAGGTGCTGCTTCCACATGTGCCTTCGTTCATCCATTAGTTCTGAAGCTATCTGTCCTCGGTTCCTGTTTATAGGGCCGTAAAATCAGTCGTTCTTTGAGTCTTGTCTTCTTGAATTCATATCAATTTTCTCATCCTAACTCACAATTTCGCTAAATGAGATATTGAATATCCTCTTATTACGGAATATTCAATTTGAGTCATAACTATTCCGCACCACCCGCAACCCAAAAACCTAAGATTACAAGCTTGTCATCATAGCTTTGTTAAGATATTAATAGTTAGGAAGTCTCTCCATATGAGATGTGTCGCATCTAAACAACGTGTACGCACCGCTCAAATGGTCAGATAGTTAGATTATTCGGATTCTTCAAGTTTGGGTCATTTTAGATATGGGCTCAGCCAAATATGAATTTTTCACATTTCTCGAGGGCTCGTCTCTTGCCGGCTTTGAACGTGTGCGTCCGACCCAAATCCGTCTTGCCATCTCCAAAAATGCCCGATCGTCTGTTCAAGTGCTTCATATCCGAACCCACAATCGCGACCGATTCACACGTCTGTTCAAGTGCGACAAGACAGTGTAAGTGAAATCAAAGAGAAGAACGGATGGCGGCCGGGAGAGATTAATTAGCGAAAGGATGGTGCCGAAAACAAGGGTTTGAGATAATTATGTCATACGCATGATTGTGTCTGAGAGAGACTCACCAACTTGAAGACCTTCATGGCGTCAGCTTGGAAGCTGTGGGGTCGTTCTGGGAAAGGAGAACATGTTCTTGGCTTGTGGGGCAACCTCCATTATCCTTTACAGGAAATCATATTCGTGCATGAATAGACAAGACCCAAGACCGAAGACCCATTTAAACTTAGCGAACATGTACACACGAACACAATCACATCCAGCAAGAAATCGATAGCTCTCTTTTTCTCAATAATGTCTTTGTCATTTGATCTAATAGCTTTCTGTTAGATGGAAACAGATTTGATAAATACTGATAAATCTCGGATAAAGTATCAAAATGGAAAAGTCCTAGATAATGAATAATTGGTTCTAAGCCATCTTTAACTGCACGAACTGATTTGCCCGTGTCCATCTCCAGTGATTGTCTTCTAGCTGTGGATTTCATCTTGGGCCGAACTGAAGTTCTCTGGGCCTCCCTTCCTCACGTACTCAACTACAGACAGCTGCTGGCCCAAATGGAAAATGTCCAATTGCTGTTTGAGCCACGTCAAACAAACTAGGCCGCAAATTGGATTACGAAAACCCATAATGCTGGTCTCTTCCTAGTAATTGGGTCTCAAAACCCCCGCAAGATCTTTATATTATCTTATGTTTAGATTTTAGTGATACTTGTAATCCACCATCTTAGTAGTAATCAATGAAGAATCTCCAACCCAAAAAAGAAAAAATCTCTGGCAATGAATCAACAATTCAAAGTGCTTTTCTTGCGTATTCCTCATAGACAGCACTTACATATAAGAAGCCCCTTTGACATCTATTCATCTGCAAAAAATTTTCAATGTAAAAACACAAACACAAAGGGCTTATCCTTGAATAGGAAAAAGAATGGATCTGCAGGATCCCAAATAAATTGTCCTGTGTCTCCATCTCTGAACTCACCGCAGCTTATGAAAAGGGATTGAAGCTTTAGACTTGTCATATTATTCCCTGAAGCTTTAGACTTTTCATTCCTCGTTTTTTCTTTCGTTTCAAGTTTAGGAGATCTTTTTCGCATTTATTAAGACAATGCCTTGACAGCGTCTACAATCAAAATAAAAATTGTTCCTCCACACCTAAAAAGCCCATATCCAAAATATGAAAAGGCATGGAAGCTCCAAACCCCACCTCAGCATCTGAATCGACCTCCCTCTTTCTCCTCTTCATCCCGGTCGACCCGTCATCGCTGGAAGGTGAGCTAGGCTCCATGGACCGACGCTTGGGGCTGACCCTGATGGGCTCGTACTCGGCCGAGCCGATGAGGTGAGGGAAGTTGAGCTTGGCCTTTGATCCTCTCATCTTGAAAGCGGCCCGGTCATAGGCCAATCCCGCATCCTCGGGCGTCTCGTAAGTCCCTAGCCAAATCCTCGCACCGTTCTTCTTAGGGTCTTTTATCTCCGCCGCATATTTTCCCCACGGCCGCCTCCTCACTCCTCTGTAATGCGTCTCCCTGACCGGCGCTTTCATCTCACGCTCCACCATCTCCTCCGGTCTCTTCTGCACTGCTGAACCAATGCTGTTATAGTCAACTGTCGTCGCTTGAAAATCAAGTTCTTGATTCGAAGCTGAAGGCATCAACCACCCAGAACTGAGCGCGTCGCACATAGCGCTGTACACCAGCATATCATCCGAGTCGTCGACTTTCAGAGGAAGTTCGCTCCAGCTTTCCGCAAGCAACAGATCGCTGAAGCTCAAACTTCTTGGCGCAAAAACTGGCGCATTCTCAATTATATCATGATCATGAAGAAGATGATCGCAGACAGATTTCAAAGGATCGCATTGATGGGTCTCAAAGGGACTCATGATTTCTGGAAGCATTTTCTAATTGCTATCGAGCAGCTATTGACTTGTGTCTGGTTTGTATCGTTGATGATTTAAGGGCCAGAGTGGGATAGTTGAGAGGATGACCATAAGTGGGAGATTTATATATATAAGTTGAGCTAGCTTTGAAAATTATTATTTTCAATCATTCAATCTTTTCTTAGCTCCCATACTGCAGTTGCTGAGAAAGTGACTTTGCATTGATGATGAGATTCCAGACACATGCTTTGAGTGTCAAATTCCCATTTATTTAATCAACGGTCCATACAGAATAATAAAGTACCTTTACCTTATCTCAATACGAATTTTTATAAATTCAAGTTATGGGCATGGTTCTTTATTTTTTATTATAGCGGCAATGACTATATTATATCAAGGTTTTAGTATGCATAAACAATAGTATACATCGGCGAGATATGAGATGGGCACGTTTTTGTCTATCATTATTATAGTGGCAATGACTATATTATACCAAAGTTTTAGTACGCATAGTCAATAGCATACGTCAGCAAGATTCTCATATCTCGACAGGTGCCTTACAAGTCCAATCGCATATTAATTAAAAAGCAATAGTTTGGTCGGCGGGGATACAAAATGTGGAACGTGGCACCAACAAAACAGAAAACAAACAGGCAATCCATGGAGGAATGACGAATATATCTATTTTTTTTATTGTTTTATTAAATGCGAATGAGAAATATATATCTAATGAGTAAATTAGCACGCGTATTCGTGGAGGCAATAATTGAGTCAAGTATAACGAGGAGTGAATTCTTTGGCACGGTCAATGGTTGAGGCAGGAGGTTGACCAATTTGTATGCGCGTGCTCTAAATCAAAGGGCAAATTTAGTAATGTGGATATTGGAGATAACCTTGCTTTTCACTTTGAGGAAGTAGTAAAATCATTAATATTAGAGATATTTCTCTTTTCTCTTCTTTTAAAGATACTTAGAATATTTCTCTTGATTCTCCATATTTCTTAAAAATTGTGCATATCTCACTTTAATTATGCGTATATTTGATTGATATATCACCTTAAATAATCATCTAATAACTATTATTTATGAATCCTCATTGTTCACATCAGAATATACAAGAAAATACCATATTTCTCACTTCCACATATTTCTTATTTTGGTATCAAGGCTAGTCGATCCTAAGGTGCACTCTAGTGTGGCGCAATTCCCGTGTTTTGTGTCATCTTCCTTTTCAATGACTATTAATATCCCTCTCTCAACATCAAACCTCAATATTACACAGTCTTCAATAGCCAATGTCATCCTATTATGTTGTAGCATAATCTATAGAGCCCTATTATCTAAGGAAGCGCCCATCGAGCTTATTTCATTACAACGCCAGTCGCACCAGCCATGTTTTTGTCTACAGACACCAATAGACTTATTGACCTCAGATGAGCCAAATCAACAAATCAGAGCGAGTAGCTTGCACAATAAATACACAAGTAGTTATGTATTTTGTTCTTCACCGCATCTCGTCACTTCGACGATCCATTCAAGCGTTTTTTTTAATCTTTTATCCAAACTCATGTTGAAATTTTCTATACATCATGTTAGAGATATTTCTCTAAGATATTTTCCTCTTTAGAGATTATTAGAATATTTTAAATTTTAAAAATCTGTATTTCTCATAATTGCGCATATATCTCTATTTAATTATGCATATCTTAAATTGATATGATATCTCAAATAATCAACCAATAAAGCCTATTTATATATATGTACTTTTCATTATTCAACAATGATATATATAGAAATTCCACATATCTCGTATTTATATATAAAAAAAAAAAGGGGTAAAATCATTGGCAATTCACGCAATATAAATGATTAACAAATAATAACATGGACTAACGAAATGAACGCCATGTGGTCGGTTTCAACAATTCTCAAAATAATCATATCATATGCTCGTTCCCTTTTCTTAAAAATTAAATTTTCGCGTACTATATTGTGGATTTTAGACAATTAATGTTAGCATGCAACGAGGTTCTGGTCAAATTGAGTAAATTCGTTCAATGGGAATGCAATTTGTCGCTCTATCTTAATCATGTACTCGGAATTCAACTTTGTCACACGGAACGCTAGAAATAGTAGTTCTAAGTAGTGAAGTCCCTTTTGTTATATATATATAGAAAACCGAAACGTGTCGATTCTTAAATCATGGACTTAAAATATAGTTCGATGCTTCGGAATTATTTGACTTATCGCTTCGTGGTCTTCCTGTTTTGGTTTGACTAAGCTTTATGCGTCGACGGGTATGGCGAAAAGCGTGGGTGAGGACCGACTCTGCACGCGCACTCCACACATCTTCAATCTGCCGAACGTTGGTATACGTCGGAGTTCGAGTCCAGCCGGCGGGTTGGAGGGGAAAGTGATCCGAAAACGAGGTCGTTCAGCTCGGAGGAGATGGCCTTTGGGCTTAAAAGATCAGTTACAGGAGGCTGCTCCATGCGTAATCTCTTCTCTCAATAGGTCGTTTAAGGGGAGAGGACAGGCTTAACAATGTCTTCATGAATTTGATTCACCAGCTACAGAAAGGGAGAGAGGTTAGGGTTTATGAGGCCATAGACTCAGTCCATTTTGTGAGCCCTTTATCTTCTCGAATTCACATCGATTTTTCTTGTCCCAACGTGCAATTTCGCTAGACGCTATATAAAATGTTCGGTTCGAGTCATAATTATTCCACACCACTCACGACTCGAAAGTCCGAAGTTGGCGAACCTGTCATCATAATTTCATTTAAGATGCTAGTAGTCAAGAAATCTCTTCACATGAGATGTGTCGCAGCTAAATAATGTTATACGAGCCATTTACATCGAAAAACTGTGTGGACCGATGGGCTTACCAACCTTGATCGTTATAAAGGAAGATTTTGTGACCTCGTGAAAGATAAATTACCTTTCATTGCTTGGCCATCATCTTAGTAGTAAATATTCACCAAGTTTTCCCCTTTTGTTCCTTTCTCCTCTGTTGTGTCGCTATCGTGCATAAGACCTCATCACACGCTACCCCTACTCACCAGAGTAGACGACATTTCAATGGCCACGTCTCTCTCTCTCTCTCCATGTCGTGACCTCTAACGTGCTAGAAA
This sequence comes from Eucalyptus microcorys, assembly GCA_014182515.1. Taxonomy (NCBI): domain Eukaryota; kingdom Viridiplantae; phylum Streptophyta; class Magnoliopsida; order Myrtales; family Myrtaceae; genus Eucalyptus; species Eucalyptus microcorys. Next base: position 2,189,834 of record CM024563.1, read on the forward strand.
TTCGCATAGGCGGTGTTGAAACCGCTCACGCAACAATCATCATTTCGATCTTAAAAAGTAGATAATCTATTTGTTCCATGCGTCATTGTTTATATTGCATTCCATTTTGCGTTTGACACTTTGTTCTTCGATATTTAAATGGACCGTCAATATCTTTGGTCTAGATCGGGAGCATGCAAACAATTCCCGCTATGGTTTTAAATCGCTCAAGGCTGTAGTCATGGTCCTACGCGTTTTCTAGAGGGAGGGGAGACTATCGTTTGGTCAAATAGGTTATGTGGCTTAATTTGAACCTTGAGACATCAAGTACATAGGGACAAATTCAAATTCGTCAGATAAATTTGAAGGATAAGCCCAGCCTCAAAATTCATAGGTAAAATGCGAAATGATATTAAAACCTCTGAAAAATATGTATTTTGAGGGTGTTAATTGCTCGATAGAAGTAAACTTATTAAAGACTTAAATCTAATACATCATATATATTATGCCCATTGATATCATGTGAATCTCATGTGGTGCCTTCATAAAATTTAATAGCCATAATTTCACTAAGTTTACGGAAATGGCCTTACCCATTTGATCAAATACTTACTATTACAACTTTTTTTATTCATTTTTCGAAAATTTGTCTCCCAACAACATCTGATGTGGCAAGTTGTACATATCAATTTTGGAACGCCTAATTGAGTTTGGATTTTGGTCTAGAGGTGGAAAATGTATGGGTGACATCGGTTTTAATTCAAGTAATTTTGGTCTAGTGTTATGTATCTTTACAAGTGATTTCAATTGATAAATTTCAGGTGCAAGGCGGGACGGAATGGAATCGTTCGCACCAATTTATTTCTCTTTGTCCATTTTTCTATGTGATTTGATTCAAGTCATTACAAGTCTTTGATTTTCTCAAGTTTCTTATAATTCAAATACAAGTTTATATCGCACTTTGACATCAATTTTTTTGGCAAATGGAAGAGTTAAATCAGTTTCAAGTCGATTAAATTCAATTACACGTCATATGCATACAAATCATTTTGATCGGTAAAATTTCGAAATAAATTTCAGGTTCGCATCAGTTCAAGCCACATCAAGTTTAGGTCCATTCAAAATTCTTCTTTCTTCGATATCGAGTTGGTCAGATTCGGATAGTTAGATCATTTGGATTCTTCGGATTTGGGCTATTTCAAATATAGGCCAAGCCGGATATCAATTATTAACTTTTCATGATCTACCTCGGGTTGTGTTGGATCGGTTTATCGGGCGGGTCATCCCCTGCGGGTTCCCGACGTGTGCGCCCGACCCGAATCCGCCTTGACATCTCCAAGAACGCCCCGATCATCCTCCTCCGAGGAGACACTGAGAGAGAGAGAGAATGGCGTCGCCTTCTTCTTCTTCTTCTTCAGCGGCGGCGGCGGCGGCGGCGGCGGCAGCGGCGTCACCGGCGACGGAGGAAGAGCTGACGCTGACGGTGAAGTGGAGCGGCAAGGAGTACGCAGTCCGAGTCTGCGGCGACGACACGGTGGGGGAGCTCAAGCTGAGGATATGCGAGCTCACCAACGTGCTGCCCAAGCGCCAGAAGCTCGCCGACGACACCCTCTTGCTCTCTCAGATCCCCCTCAAGTCCTCCCTCAAGATGACCATGATTGGGTCGCTATTCTCTCTCTCTCTCTCTCTCTGTGAAGCTCTGGACTTTTCGTGTTGTGCTCTGTATGTCTTGGATTCTTTTTGTCTGAAATTTCTTGGATTTGGAATCTTGGTGCCGTATGAGGTGATGGGTTCTTGGCTTTCCTCCTTTTTTTTTTTTTTTTTTTCTTTTGCTTCGAGTTTAGGAAATCTTTTCTGGGTCAAGATCAGTATGGTGGTGTCAGATGAATAGTGGCAATGACTATATAATACCTAGGCTCGTGTACGTAATAATATGCAGCAGCAAGATTATCATATCTCGACGGGTGCCGTACAAATCCAAACGCATATGAATTAAAAAAGGACAATTTTGGTCGGCGGGGATACAAAATGGGGAACGTGACACCAACAAATGCAGAAAACAAACAAAGAATTCATGGAGGAATGACACGAGAATGTCTATTTTTTTATATAGTTTTTTTTCTTAAATGAGGCTGAGAAATATATCTAAGACGTAAATTAGCACATGTATTCATTGAATACATAGGCACAGTCTGGTCGGGGTGGCGTTTGACCAATTTGTCGGCGCGTGCTCTAAATTCAAGGGCAAATTTACTAATGTGGATGTTGGAGATGAGTTTGCTTTTGACTTTAATAAAGGAGTAAAATCATCGATGTTAGAGACAATTTTTTTAGGATATATACATTTTTTTTCCATTAGAGACAATTAGAATATATTTTCTAGATTCCTTGTATTTCATATAATTTGTGCACATATCTCCATTTAGTTATATATATTATTGAATGATATGTTATCTTGTATAATTATCTAATAAAGAAGATTTATGTTCTCTTCATTGCTCACATCAAAATACACAAAATGCCACATTTCTCACTTACGCATATTTCTTAGTTTTGACATCAAAGCTAGTCAATCCTGAGGTGCACTCCAATGTGGTGTAATGATCATATTTCGTGTCGTCTTCCTTTTCAATAATTAATAATATCCCTCTTGCAATTTTAAACTCAACATTGCTCGGTCTTCAATAGCCAACTTAGACTTGTTCTACTATAATGTAATCTACGAAGTGCTTTTATTTAAGGAAGTGTCCATCGAGCTTGTTTGATGATAATGTCAACCCCACTGGCCGTGTTTCTGTCCACAAACAAACACCAATAGACTCGCCACACTCAAGAAGGAAGATCGACAACGTCCTATCGTGTAGCTTACAGAACAATCACAACAACACACAAGTAGCCTTCCTCTTCACCACATCAAACCGCTTCAGCAATCCATTTAAGCATTTTGCGGATCCCTAATCCAAAATCAAGTTGACAATCTCTACACACCATCTAGAGATATTTATCTATGATATTTTCTTATAATTGTTTATTTTCATATTTCGCATCTCTCAAAATTGTGCATATGTCTCCCTTTGATTATGCATATTCTTAATTGGGAATATTTTATCTTAGATAATCAACTAATAAAGCCCATCCTTATCTATGTACTCTTTGTTGTTCAACATTGAAATATACAGAATTTATCCATTTCTCTCTTCCGCATATCTCACATCTATTAAAAAAAAATTCGTAAATTACAGGCAACTTATGCTAATCCAAACGAACGAAACATAATAACATGGACTAACGAATTGAACCCCATATGGTGGATTTCAACAATTCTCAAAATAATCATGTAGTATGCTCGTTCCTTTTCCTTAAAAATTAAAATTTACGCACTCTATTTTGGATTTAAGACAAGTAATGGAGTCTTAGCACGTAACATGGTCATGGTCAAACCGAGGAAATTCGTTCAATGGGAATGCAATTTGTCGCTCCCTTAATCATGCAGCCGGAATTCAATTTATCACACCGAACGCCAGAAATAGTAGTTCTAAGTCACGAACCCCCTTTTAAAAACAAAACAAAACAAAACGTGGCGATTTCTAAATCGTGGGACTTATATAGTTCGATGCTTCGGAATTATTTGACTTCTTGCCTCGTGGTCTTCCTCTTTTGGTTTGACTAAGCTTTATGCGTCGACGGGTATGGCCAAAAGCATGGGCGTGGACCGACTCTGCACGGGCACTCCACACGTCTTCCATCTGCCGAACGTCCGAATACGTCTGAGTTCGAATCCGGCCGGCGGGTTGGAGGGGAAAGTGATACGAAAACGAGGTCGTTAAGCTCGGAGGGATGGCCTTGGGCTTAAAAGATCAGTTGCAGGAGGCTCTCCATGCGTAATCTCTTTTCTCAATAGGTCGTCTAAGGGGAGAGGACAGGCTCAACAACGTCTTCACGAATTGAATTCACTAACTACAGAAAGGGAGAGAGGTTAGGGTTTAGTCAGGTAGCGGAGTAAACACGACCGGCGGAGATGCAACGATTGCTCATGGTATCTTCTGAAGTATGCTTCACCCACAAACCCTAACTTAACAACTCTCTCTCTCTCAGAGGTTGAGTCTTGAAATGGCATAAGAAGACAAACCCTAACTTAACACCTCTCTCTCTCTCTCTCTCTGTGAAATGGCCTAAGAAGAAGAGGAGGCTGCTGTGGGATCTTTTGAATGACTGAGGTTTGCTTGAGAGCGTTGGTATCTACTGATGATGTCGAGCTGAGCGGCACATCAAGAATCTCGTTAACTAGCTCCTCATCGAACCATTCCCAGATCAGGTGCTCCTTCCACACGTGCCTTCATTCTCCACGAGTTTCTGAAGCTATCTGGAGTTCCTGTTTCCTGTTTATGAGTCCATAGTATCAGTCCACTTTTTGAGCCCTCCGTCTTCTCAAATCTATATTGATTTTCCTTGTCCCTACCCACAATTTCACCCAACGCGATATAAAATGCTCGGTTTAAGTCATAACTATTTCGCACCACCTATGACTTAAAAGTCCAAGGTTGGCGAATCTGTCATCACAAATTCATTTAAAACGCTAACAGTCAAGAAGTCTCTCAACATGAGATGTGTCGTAACTAAACAACGTTGCATGAGCCATTTATAATCAAATTTATGATCTCATATGGAAGATAAATTACCTTTCATTTCTAGGTCATCACCATAGTAGTAAATGTTGACCAACTTTTCCCCATTTTTTCCTTTCTCCTGTATGGTGTCACTATCGTGTATGAGAGCTCATCACCTCTCTCTCTCTCTCTCTCTCTATGTCGTGACCTCAACATGCTAGCAATTCGCACAGGCAGTGTTGAAATCGCTCACACAACAGTCATCACTTCAATCTTTAAAAGTAAGTAACCTTATTTGTTGCATGCATCATTGTTGCTATTGCATTCTATTTTATGTTTTATACTTTGCTCTTCGATATTTAAATGAACTGTCGACGTCTTTGGTCTAGATCTGGAACATGCGACCAACTCCCGCTACGGTTGTAAATTGCTCAAGGCTGTACTCGTGGTCACACGCGTTGTCTAGAGGGAGGGAGGGGAGACTTGATGGTTTGGGTCAAATAGGTTATGTGGCTTAATTTGAACCTTGATACATCAGGTACATAGGGACAAATTCAAATTTCAAACAGATGAATTTGAAGGATAAATCCATCAAAACCCTCAAAGTTCATGGGTAAAATGCGAAATGATATCAAAACCTTTGAAAAATATGAATTTTGAGGGTGTTAATTGCTTGATAGAAGTAAACTTATAAAAGAATTGAATCCAATAAATCAAGTATGTTATACTCATTGATATCATGTGAATCTCATATGATGTCTTTATAAAATTTAATGGCGATAATTGCATTGGGTCTATAGAAATGAGTCTACACAAGATTTTTTCACCCCTTTGATCAAATACCTATAATTGCAACTTTTTTTAATTCATTTTCCAAAAATTTGTCTCCCAACAAAATCTAATGTGGCAAGTTGTTTATATCAATTTGAGAACGCCTAGTTGAGTTTGGATTTTGGTCCAAAGGTGGAAAATGTATGGGCCACATTGGTTTCGGTTCGATTAATTTTGGTCAAGTATTATGTACTTTGATAATTTCAATTGATAGAATTTCAGGTGCAAGACAAAATGGAATTGTTTCTCACTCATTCGTTTCTTTTTGTGCATTTTTCTATGCGATTTCATTCAAGTCATTACAAGTCTTTGAGACTCCCTCCAGTTTCGGATAATTCAAATACAAGTTTATATCACGCTTCGACATCAGTTTTAGTGGCAAATGGAAGAATTAGATCAGCTTCAAGTCAATTAAATTCAATTACACATCATATACGCACACAAGTCATTTCAATCTGTAAAATTTCACAATAGATTTCGGGTATTCATCAATTCAAGCCCAAAATTCTCCTTTTTTCAATATCAAATTGGGTCGGGTTCAGATAATTAGACTACTTGAATTCTTCGGCTCAGGCTATTACAAATATTGGGCCAAGACGGATAAGAATTATTCACTTTTCTTAATCTTACCCCGGGTCGTGTTGGATCGGCTTATCGGGCGGGTCGTCTCTTTCGGGTCCCGAAACGCGTGCGCCCGACCCGAATCCGTCTCGACATCTCCACGAGCGCCCCCGATCGTCCTCCTCCGAGGAGAGAGAGAGAGAGAGATAGAGAGAGAATGGCGTCTGCTTCTGCTTCTTCTTCTTCAGAAGCGGCGGCGGCGGCGGCGGCGTCGCCGGCGACGGAGGAGGAGCTGACGCTGACGGTGAAGTGGAGCGGGAAGGAGTACACGGTCCGGGTCTGCGGGGACGACACGGTGGGGGAGCTGAAGCTGAGGATATGCGAGCTCACCAACGTGCTGCCCAAGCGCCAGAAGCTTCTCTACCCGAAAGTCGGCTCCAAGCTCGCCGACGACACCCTCTTGCTCTCTCAGATCCCCCTCAAGTCCTCCCTCAAGATGACCATGATTGGGTCACTATTCTCCCTTCTCTCTCTCTCTCTCTCTCTCTCTCTCTCTCTCTGTGAAGCTTTGGACTTTTCGTGTTGTTCTTTGTGTGTCCTGGATTGTTGTTGTCTGAATTTTCTTGGATTTGGAATCTTGGTGCCATATGAGATGATGGGTTGTTGGGTTTCCTCGTTTTTTTTTTTTTTTTTTTTTTTTTTTTTTTTATGTTTCCAGTTTAGGAAATCTTTTGTGGGTCAGGATCGGTTTGGTGGTGTCCGTCAGATGAATTGCATGCCTCAAGTAATTAGACTGCTTTGTCCATGAAGTAATGATAATTTGAGTAAAAGCTGAAGTAGTGGCGCACGCTGAAACTTAGATTGGGGAAGGGTTTCTTTTTTATGTCTTCAGCAATGGACACAATTTGTACTGTCTGATGTGCTCCTGCGTTTGGCCTGCCCTGTCTATTACCAACTTCCTTCTGATTATGTTTGATTAAAATTTGGAGTTTTAGTTGATTAGCATACTGTTTCGTCAGATTATAGGGGAAAAAAATGTGTTGTCTTGTCGCAGTATATGGACAAGCATCATGTAGCAATGACCAGCCTCTATATGTAGCAAATTTGATTTGGTAGTCTCCCTACAACTTTGATGATGAATATTTGGAATGTTAGTTCAAATATCACATTGTTTCATTAGATTATAGAAAAAAGAAAGGACGTGTTTCACAGTACATGGACAGACCTTTATGTAGAAAATTTAGTTCTTTTTTTTTTTTTTTTGACTCTCTGCTGGATGGCTGTTGCTTTCTGTTTGCAGGACTGTTGAAGATGATCTTCTTGTGGATGAAGTGGACTCTCCTGAAATAGTTGATGATTTTGAGCTTGGACAAGATGATGTTGTTGACATCAAAGATAAAGATGTCAATAAGCGGAAGCTCAGAAGACGGATAGATCAGTACAAGGTCAGTTTTCCCCCTTTTGGCCATGATATTTGAACTATCTAAGAGGACCTGTCTGTTATGAGTCAATGCCATTTTTCCTTAGGCATATGATGGAGTGGAGATTTCTTTATCTCTGAAAGAATCTGTTCAATGCATTTCCTTTTTTGTTGGAGGCATAAACATTTCATTTTCACAGAAGTGGTTTAAGCTAACTACTTACTCCTTAGCTGGTGTATAAGCTTGTGTTATCTATCCAGATGGAAGAACAAACAGTTTCCTTGAGGAGACATAAGACATGGTTTTTGAGACACTACTAGAATAAGCATCAGATCATCTTTTGTCTAAATTGTTGTCTGAGAGAAAACGATGTTGGTTAATTGAAATTCATCGTTTATTTTCTGAGGAGAACTAATATGTGAAGACTGATGTATAATGCCTCTGATCTCCATTTTAAAAGGAGAGAGGATAACTCACCTATAGAATTATAACCATTGTGTACTACTTTGGATTTTAGGGTTAAAACTCAATGGCAAGCCAGCTTATTGTTACCAAAAGTGTAACATGGATATTCAAATTGCTCTCATAAGAGGAGCTTCCTGCAGCACATTGTTGGTGTGCTGATTAATTGATTTGTCATGCAGATTGAACTTCGAAACCCTTGTCGTGAAGGAAAAAAACTGCTTGTTTTGGATATTGATTATACTCTATTTGATCATCGGTCCCCAGCAGAAAATCCTCTTCAATTGATGAGACCCTGTGAGTAGTCTGCATTTTACACATTTACAAATTATTTTCTTTGCTATCTAGCTAACTGTAAACCCATACATGCAGATCTTCATGAGTTTCTCACTGCTGCTTACGCAGAGTATGATATCATTATATGGTCTGCAACCAGGTATGGATTATCTTGTTTCTTTATTTGGTCTTGGTTTCATGGTAAAAGTATGAACGACTTCTCTGTTTTGAATTTCCTTTCCAGGTCTTAAGATTATTTTTCTGTGTTGCTGGTTTATTATCTAGAGTAAATTGTGCAAACCCCTTCTGCTTTGTTAATTGCATCTCTACCTCCTCTTCTAAAAGCAAAAGTATACCTTTCGCTCCCTAGCAAAGGTTCTGTCACTCTACTTAATGTGTTCTGTTGCATATGGACCTAATTTGCAACCAATTGCACTCATTACAAACATTTTCTGTTGCAACCGGACTGCATTTTGTTTAGATACTAAAAAAATGAAGAGATAACTAAGCATCTTTTGTGGGGACTGTTTTTTCATCATAGAGGTGTAGGATGTGTTATTTGTCCAAGCTCTACCTCTGGGGGGTTCCTTTGTCATTTTTCCTAATCTTTAAGATTATGTGATTGAATTGCGTTTTCTCCAAAGGTGCTATGAGAGATTCATTTCAGAAATACCATGAGATGGAGTAGCAAAATTTTAGTCGGAAACTAACGGTTGGATACCCTGTTTCTAATATGTCTATTTTCTTTCTGTAGCATGAAGTGGGTTGAGCTGAAGATGGGACAGCTAGGGGTACTTGACAATCCTAATTACAAAATTACAGCACTCTTAGACCGAATGGCAATGATCACAGTACAATCAGATTCACATGGAATCTTTGATTGCAAGCCACTTGGTCTAATATGGGCTCTGCTCCCAGAGGTATAGCTTTTATATAATAAATTGACAGATGTTCTTCATGTGGCCTGGTAACCCAATGAAATTGCTTTATACATCTCCTCAGCAGGAGTTTTTTGTTTTTACCAGATGTGGATGTACATATATAGGCACACGTGTATGTATATAACATAAATGTGCTTATTTCGAGAATAACATACACAATAGAATTTGTTCTGCAAACCTTTTATGCACACATTTGTTGATAATAGCCTAAAACAATTTCATAGCTTAAACCGATCTGTTTTGAGATTCTTTCACTCTAAACTTTACATGCAAGTGACTCTTGAATGTAAGTGCTTCACTTCATCATGCTCCTGGGAATCAATTGGTTTTCTTCATGGTTGAGACTGTTATGACATAGTTATCAGATCAGTTCGTTTGGGAACAATGTGGCAGTATTGTTGCAATAAACCTAATTCTTAGCCTAGAAATTTAGTGTGATCACCTCTCTGCCATGTCTCATATAGGTGCTCTTTCATGGCACATGCATCTGTCCATGAATCAGGTAGCATTTGGCAGTCAGTCTGCCTCTGCCATGACCTTGTATTATAGCGTTATGTTGAGTTGTACTTTCACATTCATAGAAGTTTCTCTCTTTCTGAATATCATAATTGTTACTGACTTTGTGCATGCCCCTAATTTTGTATCTTACCTATGAGAAACATAAGACATCATCTTGAAAGTCGGTGGATACAGAACTTTTACATTCTGGTAAAGAGTCCTTACAACAGTCTCTTGACTTGTCAGTATTACAGTGCGAAGAACACTATAATGTTTGATGACCTGCGAAGAAATTTTGTTATGAACCCTCAAAACGGGTTGACTATCAAACCATTCAGAAAGGCTCATTCAAGCAGAGACAGTGATCAAGAACTTGTGAAGCTTACTCAGTACTTGCTTGCCATTGCGGACCTTGATGACTTTAGTTCCCTTGACCATAGAAACTGGGAATTCTTCAATGAGGACAATGCCAAAAGGCGCAGGCAGATATGAATTCAAATTAAAAGCTCTTGAATTTCCGATGTGCACATTTATGCCATATCTGGTATGGCCTCCTTTTTCTCTCAAATACTTCCTTATGAGTACCAAAGACCATTATACTCTATTGTAAATTGTTGAAATAAAAATACTAATCTTGGTTGTTATACTCATACAGACTCAAATTCAATACATTTCTTGCTAAGTAAATGTGTTGCCCTAGTAGTGACAACTGCCTATTTAATTAGTTGACCATGGAACATGAATGAGAATATTCATCTCACTTTCTCCTTCATTGGTGTTGCAGGTTGTGACTCTGGGATTCATGTCATATCACCTCCAAAACTTCGGCTTTGTTGTATAGATTGGCATGTCCTTTCTGACAATATACCACTTTTTGTTTCCGGGACGTCAATGCTGGCCAAGTTTTCTGTACATCATTGCCAACCATCACATTTCTGGGTTATCAAATGCTGGCATGTACGAGGAAACTAGACGTTATAATAAGCTCCTCGGAAGTGATGTCAATTATGTGTCGAAATGGCACTGCAATTCTATCCTACTGTTGAAGACCTCTTGATTTTGGTGGTGATGGTGTTGATGAATCCATTCCTATACATAAAGCCAAAGCTCTTGCATGTCCTTTGTGCTTTTGTGTTTGTGTGTGGCTGTTCAGTTAAAATACTTGTACCTTACTTCTGCTAGTCCTCTTGCCTTCGGGGCAAGTCCTGTTCCTCATGGAGGCTATGAAGTAGAATATGTGCTTTTTTCTTCCCTTATGCTATTTTAGCCGGTATCATGCGGGCATTTGGATAACCCGTCTGTCCTGTTTCTTATGTACTTCACTCCACTGTATAAGAATGTGTCACTCCAGAACAATTTTTTATAAACATACAAAGATGTCTGATAAGCTAGAACCATACAATAGGAATTGCTTTTGAAATGGATGTCTGAATTTGGTATATATCGGTGATTCGGAAATAGATCTAGTAAAGCATTCCTAATGTTGGACTTCGCATGGCAAGTAATTGTGGAACAGAAGCAATGTGTTTCGGGAGCAACTGTATAAGTCGGAGTCGGGTGAGTCATTGATATCATCAATAATTGCTTTTAGCAAAGTTTGATGTATTTTAATCGAAAGCAGTTTGATCAAAGCTCAATTATAAAAAAAGATGTACTCATTATTATTGTCTTGAAACAATTTCCTAGCTATGATAACATAGTAGGAAAGGATATTCAATATATTATCAAATGTTGCTATACCGAGCTATTTACACCCTTTGCTTCTCGCCAAGATGTCTTGTCTGAAATATTTCTTTCAGAAACAGCTTTAGAAACGTTGTGAAGTTCTGAGGACTACTTGGTAGACGAAAATTGGAGTAATTACCATGCTTGGTAGCACGTCAACTAGTGGGAATGTTTATAACATCTTCATCGATTGATATCGATCGTTGAAGACAATGGTGGCAAGAGTTAAGGGCATGTACTATTTGCCTCCTCGTAGCATTCATCGGCCACGACATGATCGTGAACTTACATAAAGTTCCAATTGTTCCTCTCAACAATCACAAAGAAATCATCAAAGGACATGCTCGTACGGCACCATCAGTTTTTGTACAATGGAGCCGAACTGGTTTGAGCAAATGATAACAATTAATACATCCAAATGGTAATCTTCTTCTCGCAAAGCATTCCAAAGTAATGCCCAGCCTAGCGCTGGAGAGGCAGATAAAAAAACAGAATACGAAAATCTTTACCAATGCCTCGAGTATTAGGTGGTCGGACAACTCTATGGCTAGAAACCACTTGGCAAATAGATTCTAAGATGTGAGCAGCAACATACTATAAGGGCGAGACCCACCTCAGGTATATCACATGCCGGCAACAGGACTATCGGCAACGATAACCAGGCGCATCAAATATCGATTATGACAAAGGAAAGGTGAGACGGAGAAGACATAGATGGCCAAACGAGCAAAGACAAGGGACAGAGGCTCCAACAAAAGATGGCACCATCGCCCACAGGTGTTGCATCATGCAACTAAGTACGAAGAGGTCCACTCGTAGTGTCATGCCTGGAAGTAGCATCCTTGTGTTTCAACGAGAGGTTTGCAAACTGGGCATCAAGGCCTTTGCTGGTGCTGGTGCTGTGGCTGCTGCTGCGTTGAAGGCCAGAAGATGGTTGTTGCTGCTGCTGCTGCTGTTGCTGCTGATTCTGCTGTTGCTGGTACATGGCCCTCAATCTTCCTATTTCCCGCTCTAAAACCTCATGCTCAACTACAAATTCCAAATAGAACGTTCACTTCAGACCATAATGGAAAAAAAGAAAAACAAGCATTTAAAACAACAGATAACTCACCATGACATGGTGCAAATCACATACCCAAATTATTTAACCCTCCAAAAAGTTTTTATATGCATATCTATAGGCAACTGTTCGCGATCCATTTACAACACTTTCAAAATATAGCCATAGGCTGTCACGGCATCCCTAGTCCAGACTCTCTGATACAATATGTTGCAAACAGGGAACGGTAGACTCCTTCACACGTGCAAATTGATAAGAACAAGCAAATCAACATAAACACAAAACGCTGATGCAAGCAAAAAGCTTACTCGAGTTGCCATAAAAATTCAAAAGCCACCTCCAAATTCAAAGTAAAAGCTTTCTTGTAACAGAAGTAACAGAAACCACATAAAAAGAAAGATTTCAACAACCAAAAAGCTCAGGTTGTTCAGTCTTCTTTAGTGAGAGAAACTTACAGCGTTTTATCAACTGCTCTTGCGCTAAACTTTCCAACCGTTGTTTGAGGGTATTATTCTCCATGTTCAAGATAAGGTGTCGCTGGTTGAGAAATTCAATCTCTGCGGAAAACTCAGAACCTTCTACCTGCATACAGGAGCACATAAGATTAAAACATAACACTCATCAGAGATAGAATGTGAACAATCATGATATCATAAGATATATCAGCATTTCATTCTTGCCTGCAAAGCTTGCACATTTCTTTCCAACTCGGCTATGTACTGAAGTTTCCGGACCCGTGAACGCTGCGCAAATTGCCTGCAGTGGTTGTGAAAGTTGCCAGTTAGACCCCAACTCAAGTCGCCTAAAAAATCACTACCACTCTCTTTGCTACATCTGAGCAATTTCTTCTTATCATTTGCACCTTGAGAAACCTGGTCAGACATCGAGTGACATTTGAAGACAAAGTCAACCTCAAACAGTACCCCATGGAACTGCCTAGATTTCCCAGGATATGCCAATTGAGATACAGCTGGTATGGCAGTCTAAACAAGATTTACCAATCACAGCATGGGCTTTGGAACTCTGAGTATTTACATAATTATCAGATCGACGTTCATAAACAAAAAATCAGTTGTATTACACTAACAAGTCTCAAATAATATGCAGATTATTCCAAATAAAAATTCACCAACTAAAACCAATAATGACCCTACCTATTCTCAAGATTATACAGATCCCTTTAGGTCCATTACCAAGCTCAACGCATTTTCTCTACTAGGTCTAATTATGTTACAAAAAAATTACACATATCAGGGCCATAATCAAATCCTAATGGCCCCAGTTTCTTTTATAATAAATCGTTATCCTTAGTCTTGAATAATCTCATGGCTCCAAGTTTGGGCATGAAACATGAAATATGAACAGACTGCAATGTCCAATTATCAAAAACAGAAAAAAAAAAATAAAAAGGTGCATGCTGCAAGTATGAAATTTCTAACATATTTATCAACTCATAACACGAGAAATTTGAGCTAGAAAAACGAAAACAACCATTTGACTCCACTGGATGAAAGACTTCTCAGACAAAGAGGATAGAAATTATTATGTAATTGTCATTTCTATGGCCTATGATTACCTGGCCACAGCATGCATGTGCAAAATTGTAGTATTTTTAGCAATCAATAAGTCATTCCTTGTTTACTGCGCTTTCACATAAAGATGTTGCCAAGTTTATTTATGTATACTATCTAGTGGTATAATTGCTTGAACCCTATGACAACAATACACCCTCTGGATTCCCTTTCAGATAGTCCGACACTAGTCTGTCCCAAAACATTTAATTGGGCTTTATAAAACAAAACCGTAGTATATCCCACATGATGTAACATCTCTAACCATGTGTACACATTAATGAGAAAGGGACACAGCACATACTGCTTTGCACGTTTAGTATCTGTCTCAGTTGAAGATGGCTTAGCACGAGAAGCATCTTTCCTTTCAGATGAAGCCTTTAAATCAATTACAGATTCAACTTGGTCTTGCTTCATATTTACCATGGAGGGATACTTCTCCACTTCTTGGGATACACATATCGGCGCAGAATTTTGAGTAGCAACGTCACCTCCAGCCACAAGTGGGGCACCAGGGGGAGTTGCAACATTGCGAGATGACTCCCACACCCTATTCTTCTGCTTCACATGGTTTTGGTCAGCAACAAAATATGCATGCTGACCACCTCTTTGATGATCCATTTCTTGAGTTCCCCAATAGGGCACTGAAAACACATTTCTGTACTTGTGCTCATCATGAGCTGCATGGTCTGGGTCAGAAAACTTAGCTACATCTATGTATGCAAAAGAGTCACTTGATGAGCGTCTATGGCCTCCCCTACGTACAGGAGTTTCAGGTTCATCAAGTAAATCATCAAGCCATGAGGGTTGATCCTCTATGAGAAAACTCTCAGATGACGTTCGTTGGTGGCGGGTATGCCCCTCTCCGGGCCTTTGCACTGCTTTAGATCCGATTGGAGGGTTAGGAATATAATCAACATATGAAGGCGAAAGGCCGGGAAATGGGCTTTTTGGAGGCAGGAAAACATGCTTTCCAGAGTATGTCAAATTTCTGGTACTAGGTGGTCTGGAATTTGACATAACAAATCCGGTAATGTCAAGGATGCCTGTGAAAGGACAATTTAACACATCAATAAACAGATCAAAGTACTTACAACACAATGCTTTAGGCCCCTAATTTAAAAAACCAGCAATAAGTCAATCGATACAAATAAAAGTAACAATGACAATGCTAGGAATCTTGCCACTAAATTCAACTCATCTTCAAAGTGACAACTATAAATCGAAGGAACCACTGAAAGAAAAACAGAAAAACAAGCCACTCAAGCAAGACTTACAAGGTTCATGATAACTATGGCTGCACAATTGCAGATGACATGCCTAGCTTAATATTTACTGATTGCAAGAATGTAGGACCAGATCAATGAATCCTCCAAATGGCCCAAACCGAAAATGAATAACCTACCGATATTATTGTTAAGTTGATGAGCAAGTCTCAAATACAATTTTAATTTCTGTGAACCATGAATCAAGCGGCTAATTAGATGCCAAAGTTTCTTGAAAGAATATCCCAAACAAATTCTACATGTCCTAGGTAAACGCAGATGAGAACTGTATTCAACATCAAGTATAAATTTCAACAGCATTAAACATCTTACAGAAATTAGGAAAGGAATTCCTGTGGATACAGGAAACATGGGCTTCAGATCCATGTTTAATAGTCTAGAAATATACATCAAATAAATAAAAGGAGAAAGAAATAAACTTTTCTCTCTGATTAGAGCTATTAACAATGTCAAGTATCAAATAATTAGTTTTGATATCAGCATGAAACCACTCTACTGTAATCTCTTGTATATGATGCTATGCACCCCTTCTTGATAAATTACAAGCATTTATCCAGTAAGCATCAGCATTATTGCTGTACCTGATTAACGAAACATTCCCAACACAAGAACCCAAACCATCTGAAATAACAAGAAGACTAATGGAATACAATCAGCTGAACCCAAAACAGCAATCCACTCTACCAATAAACGACTAAAGTAGAATGTACAAATGGTACCACTGAAAGGCATGAGGAGAAGGGATCAATCCCAAACTACCCTCAGAACTAAACACATGCTGCAAAAAGGAACCGTTTGTCCCATACCAGAATTCTCAGCATCAACTCGTAACCACAAAGATATTTGCCTGCAAAACTCAGAATAATCTCACTTACTCACTTAACTTTCAAAAAGTCTTTTCATAATTGTCGCGACCCTCTCAAGGTGAACCCCATGAGAACTAACGGATTGCTAGATAGACACAAATAATCCTCTTGCAAGGCAGCTCTTACGCTTCGCACAAACTCTCTCAAGTCTTACCAATTGCAACTTGGTTTTTCTTATTAATTTATGATTACCTTAGAATCACCAGGAGCCCGGTAAAGCGCGAGAGATCACTCTACCTCTGCAAACCAGAGAATTGAATTCACAGACTTGGTTATACTCGATTACACTAATGCCGAATAATTGATACCTTTTCTCTTTTAAAGGAAACTCTTCATACGATCATTTTATTTCCTAATATGCAGCTACGAGATCATGCAATTAAATGCAATATGCAATCAAGAAAATAGCAACCAATTAATAATGGCATACGACAAAAAGTAGTAAAATTGCAACCTAAACCATCTTGGGCAATTATAAAACAAGATAAAAAAGAAATAAACCAACCCAAGCCGCATTGAGCAACAATTGAACGTAACCTCATTATTACAGCCCAGGACAGGATCTCCATGAGCGTAAATGGGAAGTTCAAAAATTTTATTGTATCTACCCTAAAGTAGACTAAAGCATCAAAGGGAAAGAAAATATGTAAATGTAACATGCTATGCCAGAATAAATCCTAGATAAATTACTTGCCTATGATGAGGTAAAAATAGAAATAAAATCTAATGTAATGTAATCTAAAATATTGCATGTGTAATCTTGGTAAGGGAAGAATGCTTAATTTTTAAATTTTTATGACTTGTGCAAAATAATTTTTCAATAGTGTACCGTGCATTAGGAAAAAAAATCAAATTATGATGCAAAAATGCAATTTACCCTGAATGCAAGTGCAATCCTGAATGAATTTTTATGCAAATGCAATCTAAAATGACTAACATGAAAGACATGATTTTTATATTCGATTTTCATGAAATGTAAATGAGGCATGGAAACTAATATGCAACCTAAATGTCTTAAATGCACACTAAGACAGACATTAATGGATAATTATAATAAACTATAAGAATCTAAATGTGTAAAGAAGGAATTTTACTAGTGCCACATATGATTTTTTAGTTAAAACAAAATATGACGTGAATGTATGAACCTAACTAAAACTGTGCCATGAAATAAGTCTAAATGAATAAGCAAACCCAATGTTCCAACATCTTCAACAATTCACAACATCCATCCTTGAGAGCAATTTCATGATATGCATGGATCTACTCTGGAGCCTCTAATTGTGCATCTAAGTTATTTGCTTAAACCAAAATTGACATTCAAGGCACTTACTTCACCTAATTGAATCTAAAATTGAAAACTTCCTAATAGTAGACCAGCATATATACCTTTGATAGGACAAAGCTGCACGCTCTGAATCGTAATAACGGACCACAGCTGGGCTAGAGCAAGTCAATGAGAGCGTTGTAAAGGCGATTCTCAGGCTGATTTAGCAGCAGTAATGCAGGCTTGACGATCCGGGCAACAGCACAATGGCTCATCACAGCTACAAGGCTAAAGCAGATGCACTCAAAACAGCAGCAGCAACTCCATCACAGCAGAAGCAACTCTGTCACTACAGCAACAACAACTCGACACGACCTGATGCAGTGAAATGATGAATTGTGACTTCCCGGATGCTAGCAACAGCTCAATGATGAATCCCAAAGATGTGATGTGGCATAGAAAAGCAAACAGGCATAGTGACTTTCACAAGATGTTAATGGACTATAATTGAAGGTGCATGGGATGATAAAGGGTAAAAAAATTGGAAAATGGGTGATGCTGGTCTGACAAATTGCTTGGACGTGGGTGTGCCTTTTGTGAATTTGGCGAACGAGAATTGGTAAGAGTTCATGGATGCCGCCATGAAAAAAAGGTGGGATGCCGCCATGTAAAATGTTTAGAGGGGTGAATGTCCAATCCCCGGTTATAGAGAGTGCTAGATATATATAGACAACCCTAACAGTTACTAAGAATCTAAAATAAAAACAGATACTAAATATCCCATAAAAATGATAATCTATAGACAAAATGAACCATGACTTAAGCACACATGGAAAACGCACTACGGGTTGGTCCAATGAACCAAGTCATGCACCACATCCATGTTGGTCACGGACAAAAGGTATTTCTTTTCAATTATTTTTTCCCTAAATTTATCTACAATGTAAATTATCTTGTTTGAGGGAAATGAGTCTCTAGACCCAAATTCACAATTTTTCAGAATAAAAACGACTTGCTAAAGAGAAACAGATTAATTAAGAGAAATAAAATAACTAATAGAATACCAAGTGACCACGCTTTGTCTCTCCACCCATTCCCTCTTCTGCCCAGAAATTGCCAAATATGTCCCAAACCCCGGATGGTTATGAAAAATCACTCAAATGCAGTACTCGAGATTAAGTCTAAAAAGCACTACTAATGCCTCATGCGTTAGATGAAATAACTAAAATATCCCTGGAGTCAATTGTATGCTCAAACACTCAATAATCCTACCAATACTTAAACATGACATGCAAGAATCCAATGCATAGCAAAAAATCCAATTTTCTTGTTTACTTTTGTTTTCTTTTCCTTTTCTACATGTAAGAAAGACCTTTGGGTAAAATATGAATGTCGACAATAATTGAAGCCTTGCAGACTACCGACACTTCCTACAAGGGTTTAAACAACTTTACTAGAAGGCCCCTCCTGGATTTATATCCTCAAAAATCACAAGCTATTTTCAGCTACCAAATGAAAGCCCAAGCACTTCATAAATTGAATTCAGTTTCTGAAGCACCAGAATGATTACTTCTGATCTTGCTAGCTATTCAGTCACCAGCAGTTAGAAATCCATCAAGTTGCCCCCTTAGGATCCACTTTAATAATTGTTTCCTTCTTCTCCTGCTGTTTCTGTGAAACTTGATCCTCCACCAAACTTTGACAGACTAACCCAAAGTAGAAAGCATAGATTGTTCTAAACTAGAAGCTGATCATTTTATTTTAAAGAATCAAGGACAGCTTCTCAAAGACGAACATCCTTCACATTGAGTATAACAGCTCCAACATCATCCAAACAATCATCTACAATCAGCATATATACAAAGCTAACTATCACCCACTATTCTACTACACATTGTGGATGCAAACGCCCACATGATCCTTCCATAGGTCCTCTAGTCCTGACAAACCACAAGAAGGTTATAGCGTCTGGAATAGAAAGTTCAAGAGGGAAACATCAGAGGATGATTATTAGGAAGAATTTTAATCTCCAAACAGCTCAAGGGAACTTTGTTTTCCTGATTGTGTATGAATGCCCCTCTACCCAAGCTCATCAGGCAATGTGCACAATTTTCATGTCAATGCCAGTCCAAGCAAAGCAAAGCCACATGTCATTACATGCCAAGCATCAAGCACACTACTGTTCCCAATCACTGCTAGTGCGCTAGAAGCCAATTTTCGACAAAAAATTGCACCAGGCCTTCCCCATTTTTCCTCACAACCTGTGGCCAAAGAACTCTATAACACGATCTTGACTAATTTAGGCCTTAGAGTAGAAATTAGTTTGAGATCCACGAAATTCATCTTCATGATGCTGGAGTCCTCCTGACTACTCCTCTACAAAAATAACTACCAAGCTCTACTGGGACAACTACAGTATTGCACCCTACAAGAAAAGAAAACCACATCATTACATGCCAAGATCAAGCACACGACCATTCCCCATCACTGCTAGTGCACTAGAAGCCATTTTTCAATAAAAAATTGCAATGGGGCCTTCCCCATTTTTCCTCACAATCAGCAGCCAAAGAACTATATAGAAAAATCTTGACTAATTTAGGCCTATGAGTAGAAATAAGTTCGAGATCCACGAAAAACATCTTCAAGGTGCTGGAGTCCTCCTGACTATTCCTCTACAAAAGTAGCGACCAAGCTCTACTAGGACAACTAAAGTATTGCACCCAACGCCATTCCCACCATCCTAGCCAACAAAAAAACTCCACAATATGACATCATGTATGGAAGCAATTGTATGCACGACCTGGGCTATAAATGACATGACCAATCAATAGAACTTTTCAATACTAGCCATAACGCATGCAAAACAAAACCAAGCCATATCTTCCCAGATGAAGAAGATGGAATTGCATAAGTAGAATCCTGTGATTCAAAACTTAAGAAATGCCCTGGATCTTAAGTAGGATCTTAATTTGCAATGATTTTTACATGGTCCTGATCCTAAGCTCCAAAAAATCATAGGATCAATACAATCCTTCGGGTCCCATCGATCCAATTTTTTCATACTTTGACCTTGAAATAAGTATATTGTGATATTCAGTATGTCCTCATATTTAGGTATTAAAAAAGTTGATTTTCCTGGTACATCCAGAATAAAGATGGCACAAACTTTAAATTCACACTATTTTTGAATTTAATGACACACAACATTCATAACTAGTTCTTTACCCAAAAAAAAAAAACGTTCATAACTAGTAGATTCCATATGACAATCCAAGATTTTGCCTTGCTGCCAAATTTTTAGGATGTCAACTTATAGACACCTTCTTCAATCCTAAATCCTAACAACTTTGGCTAAGTCAGAGACCTCCTACCCAAACCATTTTATTTGTTCCTAGCACTGCACATGTCCAACTCATACTCTATGCAGCTTCAACGTCAGTCTTCTATTACTTTTGGCTTGTTACAAACTTATAACGACCTTTACAGCATAAACAATGCTATAGTTACATTATGGGATCTCATAACTGTGACATAATACATCACAAATCTGGAAAGACCTGTATGTTTTATTACAAAAGTGAATTGGCTGGATCAAGCGCTGATGGGTTTTTGCACTGAACTGGAACTAATCTCACAAACCAAGATCTGAAGAGCGCATGTGTGTTGAAAAAATGGAAGCATTAGATGGGAAGTTGAAGAGAGGGCAAGCCCAGTGAAGCTTAAGAAGAAGCTTGAAGAAGACCAAGCAAGGAATACCGAACCGCAAGTCGTCAAACATCATAGGTCATAGGTCATATAGGAACTTAAGAAAGGACTTGACAAACAAATTAGAACTTTACTATTATTAATCTATGCGTTCAGATAGTTGTGATTGTCTAGCCAAAAGATAATTGTCATAATCGAAGAATAAATCTATCTTCAGTAGGTAAGATTTTCCATGTATAAGAATACACGAAGCTTTCCAATTTTGTCTCTGTGTTTCATCCCTCATTCCCCTCCTCCTTGATCTCACTCAATTCCTCACATTCTTCCTTTTCTTCCTCTTTCTCCCATCTTGCCTAAAAGTTGCAATGCATCAAAAACTCTCACTGCTATGCCCACTATTCAAATGTGCGTTAAGCACCATCTTGACAAAAAAGCACTCGGAGGCTCTTCAATATCAATACACGGCCCTTTATTCCTCGATAATCATACTTATGAATTTACTGCCCCATCCTTTATCATCCACAAAGAAGATTAATCCCATAATTGACTCGAATATGCAGAATCAGAGACCGCACCAACTTGATTAAGAACAAAAAGAAAAGCTTCAAACCTTTATGGGGCACCCACAAGTTCAAGAATGAAAATTCAGAACCCAGTGAACAAACAAAAAGAAAGCTCCAAACCTTTATGGGCACTCACAAGCTCAAGAATGAAAATTCAGAACCCAGTGAACAAACAAAAAGCAGCTGCTAATAACAGGACAGAGAGGCAACCCATAATAAACCCAACCAACCCAATAGGATCGCCAAAGCTGCTCTTGTAAACGAATTGAAGGAATACAAAGACAGATTCCCACCAAGAAATCACTAAAAGAAACAAGAAAACAGACACGAAGAAATCAAAATTCTTGCAAAGAAGAGTGAGAAAGGCGTACCCATGAAGGTCAGAGGATTTTCGAAGATCTCGAGAAAAGTACAATGTCGAAAGAGAACGAAAATCGGAGACAACCCTTTTTTCCTTCTCTCCTAACGGGGTGACGATCAGATGCTATTCGCTGTTCTCTTGCTATCCCCGGATTCTCCCTCCCACCCGAAGAGGTTGAATTCTCTCTCTCTCTCTCTCTCTCTCTCTCTCTCTCCCCGCTTCTTCAAGATTGGGTCGGGGTCGAAAGTTTGGAAACTCCGAAGCTGCTTTCCTTTCTTGAGCTCTCTTTCCTCGTACAGCATTAGAATATGCCGATGCAATGCCCCGCTCCTACATGGAAACTCTGCTACATGGGCATGCTGCGTTCCATTTCACATAGGATGCATATGGAGAATGTACTGTAGAACTGTACGCGTATAGTAATATGTGTACGTCCTTGTATACCATGATTGTCCCGTTTGCTCTTGTACTAACAGGAGGCGACATAGAGTGAGATTCAGGTAGATACTGTACAGACAAGGATGATAGTGGCTTCCAAGAAGAAAGTAAAAGGTCAAAAAGTAATTCTTTTCTCACAAGGCGTCAGGTTTTGTGTATTAGATTAAGTTAACTTTGTCAATTCAATCTTTTCGAATTGTACAAGCTTCTTCCAAAGCATACGGTTTTCTGGATATATATTATAAATACATATGATTAAAGCTGAAATTGCTTGTTTCTATGTATGCCACGTGACACTTCACTTTACATCTATGATTGTCACATGAGACCATGGTTCCATTAATAAGTCGTTAACTTGATGATTTTTTGTCTCCTAATTATTATCTTGTATTGTGCTTAAATAAATAAATAGAAAGGATTTTTTAATATACCTTGAAATGGTATAGTTTATTTTAATGAAATAAGATT
The DNA here is from genome assembly GCA_014182515.1 of Eucalyptus microcorys. Lineage (NCBI taxonomy): Eukaryota > Viridiplantae > Streptophyta > Magnoliopsida > Myrtales > Myrtaceae > Eucalyptus > Eucalyptus microcorys. The sequence continues at coordinate 2,212,720 of CM024563.1, forward strand.
GTGAAAGGAAATCCATTTTAAGTTAAAATCTTGTGCCCTTATCAAGTGTGGTATGTTCATTAAATAATAGATCAAAATAAGTTAAAAAATTCATTCGGTTTAAACATTGCTATTTACATATGTATTAATTTTTTTTTATTACGTGGATAAATATCACTTTATTTTACCTTATGTGAATCAAATTAGTTATATAAAAGTTGACCACTTGAACTAGAAAAATTTTATCTCGCTATAATCTATGTATAGCTTATACAATTAATTGAATAAGTTGCACTTTAAAGATATATGTTGTTGACGAATATATTATTTATGATTAAAGTATAATTCACTTTATTCGAGTAATTTGATTTAATGTATAAAAAAAGAGTTACAGTGGACAAATAAATTCACTTAGTTCGAGAAATGTGCAAATTTCAAAATTATTCGCTAATTCTTAACACAATTTAATATAATAGTTATTTTAAATATGATAAATTTAAACCAAATAAATAACTCTAGTTACTTTAATATTAAAAAAATGATTTATTTCTTACCACGCACAATAAAATGTTTAAAGTCAAACAATATTAAACTACAATTTGTTTTTAAACCACTAGGGTTTGCCTAGTAATCATCCTTCCAACATGAAAGAGAGAGATGAGAGGTTTGAATCCCCACTTTCTCGGGGATTGGGGGTGGCGACGATTTAGTTTCAAGTATAGGTTTCAATTCTCACGCCCGATAAAAGGTAGGGTAAAAGTTTGAGAGTGAGAGTAAGAGTAGAAATAGAGTAGAACCGACAAAAAAAAAAAAAAAATTCATTTTCTAGTTCTTAAATAGACTTATTTCATATGTTGCTTCAATCACTGTATTCGATTCATGTTTTGTGTGCTTAAGAGATATTACTTTATAACGTATTTCTCGTCACATATTAATCTTCAAGCTTCTGTAAAGCCATACATATGTATGTGTGTTTATGTATAATCATAAGATAAATCTCATCTTTTTCTCTTTGCCTTCAAATCTCATAATTTCGGCTTATTGACTATTGAGAAGTATGTGAATAGACATGTTTGTGCAAAACACGGGTAAATTAAATAGTAAAATCTAATATCCAATCGTGCCAATTCATGTGTGTTTAAGTTTCTACGTACTTCACTGGAATGTCTTTAGAACTTCATTCAAAAAGCTATCCCTTAGACTTGATATCAAATATGCTTTCGGAATTTGTCATTTGTTCTTTCCATAATTAGATTTGTAATGGAAGTTATCCTTTTTTGACGGAAAATGAGTCTTGCGTCCCAAATTCACAACATTTCAGAATAATGACGACTTGCTAAAATAGAACCAAATCAATTGATATCAAACATGGGTGGGAAGAAAGCCTTAACCATTACCCTTTGATCATTGTGTTGTATCATTGACATTAGTACAAGTTGATTATTATTTCGATAAGCCTAGTTCATAATACTTTGTGGTCAAATCTTAAGAATAACAATCACAACCCGATTTCTAGTTGAGAACATAAATGTAAGATAATCATAGTGTTCCCCCTGAACAATATCTTTGCCCCCTAAGAAATGAAATCAAGGTTCAAACTTCAGTCACTACCCTTCTAAAAGACAGCCTAGAAGGGGAAGAGATGGCAAATGTTGTGATGAGATTTGTATCCTCTTTGAAAGGGGAAATTCTCACCATTGTTTGGTGGAACTGGTAGAAATGTAAGCAAAAGGGCATAGATCAGTGAGACAAACCACAACTCAGATAAAAGAAATATGTAGCCCCACTCGACATTTTAACAAAGCATGATCCAAGCACAAACTCTTCACTCAACCACTCATCAATTCCCCATCAACATGTCACATGAACAACAATGAGAAAGTCCGTGTTTTGGCCGTCCCAGGTGAACGAAAACTAGACATCGCCAAGCTACAGCATTACCACATGGATGCATCTTCTAAGGCATTACAGACTGTCTGGTTCTTCACAAGCCTGCTCACAATAGCTAGAAAAATCATATTTTATGAAAAGAATTGGTAAATCTTTTCTGGAAGGTGACAATCGAGCCTTGCCAGCCTTCAAACACCAAACTAGATTACGTGAAAGTACAAAAACTAAGTAATCCAAGTGCCACTGTCAAAACACGTTCCAAGAGCTGAGATCCGCTGTTAGATGCTTAAAACTTGAGCTGAACTTAGATTGTGAGTTGAGGATATCTGTACTATGAGGTTGGTGATACAATCTACAGTTAGAAAATGACCTGAAAAAGATAGCTACAGAAAACACCAAAGCTATCTAAGAAGCTGACAGGGGTATTGGTTTTACAGCACTCTGGATTCGCTGAAATGCAGTCCTCACCCTTTCCCGAAGGCCATCATCTTCACTCTCCACGTCCCCACTCTGCTTGTCCAGATGCGCTACATTACCATCAACATTTATCACCAGCTTCCCATTCTCACCAAATTTCACATCCCCAAAGAGAGAAACTAGAAGTGCATGAATGACCTTCTCTGCCTTTTTCTCACTTTCTTCTTCAGTTTTCATAGCCTCTGTTTCAACCACGAACTTGGGAATCTCACGGCTTATGTTCAAGACAAGAGCAACAACAGAATCTGAAACCATGTCACTAATAGGATCTGATGTCCAGTGCAGTGAAATATGTTTATCAGATTCATGCTTCACTGTTACTCGGTCATGCACACGTAACATGGGAAAGCCAGATTCCTCGTCTACTGAAGATTCCACACTTCCATATATCTGCTTGAGTCGGTGGCTTATCACACCAAATGCACCTGTGTAGGGAATTGTGATCCTCTGATTAATATTTGCTGTGGATAACTGAGAGAAAACATGAAGATCTTCAGGTGCCATTATTTGATAAGTGAAGCCTTTCTTTACTAGAAGGCCACTAACAGTCTCACCCACTTCTGGGGTCTTCTCAGCCAGCCTCCCAATAGTTTTTGCCATTTTCTCTGAATTGAAGTACAATTCAACCGATTGACAATTCTTTGGCGTCATAATTTTGTTGTTGCGATCAGCAAACTGAGTTACCAGCTTTTGTTTGAGCCTTCCCATCTCATTTGCTTCTCCATGTACAAGAACAATGTTCGGAGGCATTACCTCATCCAAAAATGCACTTGTCTGAGCAAAATCAGCATGGGCAGAGAAGGAAATATAATGAACTTGCATGTTAAGAGGAGCAGTGAGACCATTCATCAGAGTGACTTCCTTCGGTTCATTGATGATGGTCTTCGCCAGTGTCCCTTCCACGACATATCCAGGAATAACACAAGCATTTTTCTTGTCAGAGCACCACATGTCAAATAGTTGACGCGATAACCCACTTTGAAGCCCACTGGGACTAGCCATAACGACTGATGGACCGACATCATTAAAACTCTCAATACTCTTTAGCGGCGAGATATGCTTGAAGTCAAAAGGATTTGATGTTGCAAATTGGCTTCGGATCCTTTCATTCATGGAATTGATATATGTTTGATAAACAGCCATACACTTCTTTGCAAGAGGGGAAGCATAATATATAGGAATATTATGAAGCTCAGGGTGGTTGGACCAGTACTCGTCAAGGATCAACAGAAGTTCTTGAGCACGACCAAGAGCAAATGCAGGGATAAGGACTCTACCTCCTTGAGAAATAGTAGAATGGATGACATCAGTGAAGCGTTTCTCCCGAATATGACGAGGTTGATGAAGCTGCACTCCATAAGTGGACTCAATTATGCAGATATCAGGTGAGAACTGAGGAATCTCTGCAGCTCGGAGATGCCTATCTTCTTCACGGGAATAATCACCTGTATAAAGGACTCGTACACCAGCAATATCAACCATGAACATTGCAGCACCAGAACATGGCCAGCAGTATAGCACCAAAACCGAATCCCATTCACTTCAAGTGTTTGGTGGAAATCAATTACCTACAGGTAAAAGTAGGTAGGTAACATGATTTAAATGCATTGGGATGAATGGTTTAGAAGTTATGCATGCATGGAACTTCAAAGAATAGCACAAAAATTAACAATTTCGCCAGTTCATTTACATTGAATAATTAACATTCCATTGGAAGACCCTGTTCTCACATGAAACACAACCCAACATACCCATGATTAATTATTTGCCATGTCCAATAGACTAGACAACATCGAGTGATCATCCTAGGACAGAATCCTCTAGAATAGACACTATAAGTATACAGCATATATTGCATACTGTATGACACATAAGTACTGAGTTAACTAGTTTATCCATTGAGATTGCTAGTTTATCCAACTTCTCAAACAACTGGGGATAAATAAACAATATCGGACATAAAAGCAGCAGAGATGGCTATAGCTGCAATGAAAGAAGGATCCTGTGCTTTATCTTAAAAGAGACGAAACCTATTTCAGCTTGATACCGAACTTGATTCTTTGAAAGGTAAGACTCGGGGAATGGTAGATTCTAAGCATATGGAGAATCTGCAATGCGCCTAAAGACAAAAAACAATTGAAGACTACTGAGCCTGAGGTATAGGTAAAGCTTGCACATGCTTCTGACATGTAAATGGTCTGCACAAGCAATCCATCCATGACCAGATGCAAAGCAAGAATTATGCTGCTTCTTCATCAATGACATCATCCCTTCTAGGACCAGTAAAATTCAATGAGTTGGTCACTATGCAGCATTCCCCAAGGCAGACAATAGCAAGCAAATTCTTGTAGCATGAAGAATGAGCTCAACAAATGAGAGAAATACCTCAATCTTATCCATTGAACGGAATATATCCTGTTCATCAAAAAGCATATCTTCAACTGAGACCTTGCTCACTTTTACATAATCTGACAAAAGCAGCTTGTATATAGCCTTCGTAGCATGAGTCATGAAGACACGACCTTTAAATGTGGTCTGGAAAAATGAGAGCATGTCGGGTCATCGGAACTAAAGTAAGATTCAATAATCAAAATACCTTTCCACTCTAATATAACCACAAACCTTTTCCAAAAAGTATGGTAAGGAAGCTGCATGATCCAAGTGGAAGCTGCAAGCAGTCAACACCAACTTGTAAAAGACCAGAGACCTTTACTGTGGAAGCTAAATGCATGAGGGAGGGGTGGAAGTATAAATCAGCAATAATGTGAGAAGCCCCTCCTAAACTCTACAGACATTGGTGCTGATAACTTAATAACAGCCCAATGCATCGAACTCAGAATTGATCCAAGACGAAGGGGCAAGGATGAATTCCTTTGGCAAGTTCTTACAACTTGTGGCTCTCGCCAAAGGCAAGTCAATGATTATACAGAGAAGGTAGATAAAACACGTACTGAGTAATTAGGAGGACATCGATTGTCGAAGGGTCGATCTCATCGAAGTACGGAAGAGCGGCCATGCCCGAGTAAGCAGGATGAATTCCACAATCAAACTGCCACCCACATACAATAATCACGAAAACATCACAAGAGAAACCAACCCATTTCTGCTAAACCTCTAAAACCCGGGAAAAACCCAACGAAAACCCAAGAAAAAAGAAGCAGTACCAACACGGTCTTCCCTTTGAATGACATGTAGACGCATGACCGACCCACTTCATTGCCAGCGCCGAGAGGAGTGATGATCAGCTGGTCGCCTTCTCTCACGGCCGGCGGATCCCGCCTCTTCAGAGACGGCGCCTGCCCAACCGAAGCCATGTACGGCGAGAAAAGCTCGCCACAGAGCCCTTCAAAAGTTCAAATTCACCAAGAACGCGCTGCCCCTGTGGAGGGAAAAAGAGAAGAAGAAGAAAGAAACATGTCTGAAGCTGGTCAAACGACAGGCAAGAACATAGTACTCGAAGTCAAACATGAAAAATGCAGACTGAAGTGCAGAGAGAGAGAGAGAGAGGCTTACAGAAATTTCAGAGATTTTTGCCAAGAATGCAGAGTACAAGGAAGGAGAAGTTGAGCTAAAGCCCTAAGATGTACCCCCGCCCTGCTCGCCCGCCTCTACTGTTGTAAATGAAAATGATCAATCATTGTGACTTAATCTGAATTCCACTCCTACTTCATTAATTCCACTGTTTTGTTGAAATTGTCATTCTAATCTTGGAATAAGTGCATGAGAAGTCACATACTTGTCACGAAAATGATGTCATGTCATATTGTTAATCATATTTCTGTGTGGCATTTTTAATGTTTTCTTCTCTAAATCTTGCTTACATTGGATTAAGACAACGAAAAAGACTAAAACTTACCAAAAAAGAATCCAAGCTTAAGGGGGAAAAAAGGCACGGGGTCTTCGGCAGCTCGCTACCATAGCCATCGCCAGATATGTCTAGCAAGGGGTTGCTAGGGTATTGTCGATATACAACGACCGTCACCGACCCTAGAAATTGAGAGATATGAAACGAACTTTCATCTCCTGTCAACTTTTATTTCGAGAAGTTGAGTGTTATTTTATATAAAGGAGCTTACCATAGGTTTTTTGTTCAATATATCTTACTAGAAGTTGAGTGTTATCTTATACAAAGCAGCTTGCCAGAGGCTCTCGTGCTCCACAAACGACGGTGGAACGCCAAGCGACGCCGATTTTCGGTCTTCTGTTGCAGCGATAGCACCCTCCATCTTTAACATGAAAGGCCTCAAATCAGTAGCTTCACACAAAAAGATTCATGTGCCTTGAACAAAATAGGCCTCGCTTTGGTGGACCCGGCCAAGATCAAAATGAAAGAAATTCCGTGCCTTACATTAGCCCATTGCAGTCGAGACACACACAAAACAACAGATTTGATAGCTAAAGCTCAATGCATGAATTGTCTCCCTAGAAACTGGGTTTCTAACACTCCGTCAAATTTATTATGTGCTGATGCTCTTGATGTATTTGTTAAGAACTTAATTTAGTAATGAATATCATCCGCATTTTAGATTAAAAAAAAAAAAAGAGAACAAAATAGGCCTCGCCTGCTGCTACGCACGCAACAATAAAGAAAAACAGGGGAAAAACAAGAGTAAACGGCAGTCACACTAATCCCCTGTGGCTCTCTTCTTTTTTTAATAAATGTTAATGATTTTCATTTTTTTTAAATCTCATTTAAGTAAGATTTGAAAAAAAGAAAAGGATTTGAGCCAAAATCATGCTTTAGCTATGTAGGAAAGAGAAATTAACATGAAAATGCCACCTCAATATATTTTGTTAGATAAATTGACGGACTTAATAGAATGACTCGGTTATACCAACTTAATAAATTTATGGATTTGATTGTAATTTTTGAAAGTTTTAGACCTAATTGTACTTCCATGACAACATTTTACAACTTTTAATGCATTTATCCATTTATATTTTAATGAACATTTTCCTTACCAATGTAAATTTTCGTAACAACCATCAAAATCTATACAAGCAGCACATATCGGAGTGTTGTTATTATTACCAATCACTATAACCTATCAAATATTTTTGTTATCATTTGTACTTTCCATAATTAGATTTGTAATGGAAGTTATCCTTTTTTGGCGGAAATAGAGTCTTGCGTCCCAAATTCACAACATTTCAGAATAAGAATGATGACTTGCTAAAATAGAACCAAATTAATTGAGAGAAATAAAAAATAAAATAAAAAACTAATATAACATCTACTAGTAGTGGCCATGTTCTGTGTCTCCTCCCCCATTGTCTTTTCTGCCCAAGAAAATCGCCAAGCCAAGCCACAAGAAGGTTTTCAGGAACTACACTTCTGGTGCAGCGTCTGGAATAGAAAGTTCAAGAGGAAGTATAATGATCATCAGGCAGAATCTAATCACCAAACCAGCTCGCGAGAACTTTTTCGCAATCTCAATTTTGTGTACAAACGTCCCTTGATTGACTCGACCCGATCAGGCAATCCGCGCAGCTCTCGCGACCAACGCCGATGTAAGCAAAGCCAAACATGCCGTCACACGCCAAGCGTCGAGCACGCGGTCATTCCCATCGCTGCTAATGCACTAGAATCCACTTTTCAATAGGACATTGCATCAGGCCGAAGGACTTTGCAACAAAAATTGACCTTTGATGCTATAGTCCCTCCTGACCATTGCACCCTACGCCATTCCCGCCGTCCTAGCCTGGAAAAAAGCTTTCCACAGTACTAAAATCAGGCACGGAAGCAGCTGTACGTATGACTTGGGCTGGTACGACATGACCAATCGATAGAACCTTTTCAATGCTCACAGCCAAGCCATCTGTCCCAGATGGAAAAGTATTAAAAAAGCCACGAACCTTATTATCAATTTAGTTATAAAATTTTTATTTAATCAATTTAATCCTAAATTTTTTCATATTATTCGACTGATTTAGGCTGAAAATCGCTAATGTAGGCATCGTAGGATGGCGTTGGCATAGATATCTTTTTTTTTTTTTTTTTTTTTTAATTTAAATATTTTTTTCAATTTTTTTTTATTAATCTTTCTTCTTTTTTTTTTTTTTTTTTTTTACTTATTTCCTTAGAGTCGCCAACCTCCAAGATGGCCGGTGAGGGGAAGGACCGAGATGCCCTCCCCAGCCATAGGCAAGGCTTGCCCTCACTGACTTTTGGCAAGGGCTGGGTGAGGCTTTCCTTGCTAGATTCGGCATTAGACCCTTGCCTAGTCCTCGCCAAAGGTTGGCCATCTAGGATTTTTGCATAAGTGGTGTAATTCTTAAAGTACGATCCAGTCCGTTTAAACACCTTCATCGATCCTAACTCAGATCGCATCCCGACAACCTTGGAAGACCCGTGTTTTTCATTTTAAATGAAGCTTCCATCATTGTCCGCCAGAAATTATTTTTTTCTAGTCATGTTGTGTGTACTTAGGAAACGGCCTTTTTGCCGAATATTAATCTTACGCCTCCATAAAGCATGGTATTCTTCCATAAAACTGCATATAATCATTAAACAAATCTCATCTTATCCCTTACACCACATCACATATTATTGGCTTAATGCCTATTTAGAAATATGCAAGTAGACATGCTTGCACAAAGCACAGGCTAAGTACCTAGTGAAATCTAATCTCCAATCGAACTAGTTCCTGCTCATGTACTCCATCGGGTTGTCTTTAGAACTTAATTCAAAAAGTTATCGTTTGGGTTCGACATCGATTGCGATTTTGGTACCTGTCGAGTTCGGATTTCTAGTAGTCCCGAACCCGCCCTGCTACCCTTGATCAGCCCAGTAAGAGGTGTGGGTTTAGTGCCAAGAACTTAAAAGAAAACTAGTGGAGAACGTGGGCCAGAGAAAGGCCTTACGAATTAATCATTGTGTTGTCTCATTGACATTGGTACAAGTTGGTCATGATCTTTTACAGGCCTAATTCATGAAACTTTTGTGATCAAATCTTAAGAACAATAATGGCAACCTGATTTCTAGCAAGAGTATCAATGTAAGATAAGTATATTGGTTCCTTTAAACAATGTTCTTTCCCCATCAGAAATGTGATCAAGGTTCTAACTTCAATCACTTTCCTTCTGAAGGAGAGAGAGAGAGAGTCCAGAAGGGGGCGAGATGGGGGTAGTGTTATGAGATTTGGATCCTCTCTGGAAAGGGGTATATTGATACTCCATTGTTTGAGATCTTGTAATTTCCAAATCCTCTCAAACCTGCCGAGGATTTGGGATATATTGATACAACATTGTCTGGTTTAATTGAGATAATTGTAATCAAAAGGGTACGGATCAGTGAGACAAACCCGAACTCGGGCTAAAAAGAAACATATAGCCCCACTTGACATCTTAAATAAGCATGATCCAAGCACAAACTGTTTACTCAACTACTCGTCAATTCCAATTCGTCACATGAGTAACCATGACAAAGTCTGCGTTTCGGCAGTTCCTTGGTACATGAAAACTAGACATCACAAAGTTACAGCATCACCGCACAGATGCATCTTCTCATGTAGCACGGGCTGTCTTCACTAGCCTGGTTGCGTGAATTGGAAAAATTGCACTAGGAAAAGAAATGGCAATGTCTTTTCTGCAAGGTGACAATCGAGCCTTGCCAGCATTCGGACATCAAAATTAAATACGTAAAAGTACAAGTAGCTAAATAATTCAAGTGCAACTGTTGAAACTTTTTCTGAGAGCTGAGATCCAACTTTAGATGCTGAAAACATGAGCTGAACTTAGATTGTGAGTTGAGGATATACAAACCACGAGCTTGATGCTACAATATAGATAGAAAATGACCTGAAACGCGACAGATACCTAAGAAGCCGACAGGGGTATTGTTTTCACAGCACTCTGGATTTGCCGAAATGCAGTCCTTACCCTTTCCTTAAGGCCTTCATTTTCACTCTCCACATCCCCACTCTGCTTGTCCAGATGCGCTACATTCCCATCCACATTTATCACCAGCTTCCCATTCTCACAAAACTTCACATCCCCAAAGAGAGAAACTAAAAGTGCGTGGCTGATCTTCTCTACCCTTTTCTCACTTTCTTCTTCAGTTTTCATGGCCTCTGTTTCAACCACAACCTTTGGAATCTCATGGCTTATGTTCAAGATAAGAGCAACAACAGAATCTGAAACCATGTCGCCTACCGGATCCGATGTCCAGTGCACTGAAATATGTTTATCAGATTCGTGCTTCACTGTTACTTGATCATGCACACGTAACATGGGCATGCCAGATTCATCATCTACTGAAGATTCCACACTTTCATATATCTGCTTTAGTCGGTGGCTTATTACACCAAACGCACCTGTGTAAGTAATCGTGATCCTCTGATTAATAGTTGATGTGGACAACTGAGAGAAAACGTGAACATCTTCAGGTGCTATTATTTGATAAGTGAAGCCTTTCTTTACCAGGAGGCCACTTACAGTCTCACCCACTTCTGGGGTCTTCTCAGCCAGCCTCCCAATAATTTTTGCCATTTTCTCTGAATTGAAGTACAATTCGACTGATTGACAATTTTTTGGCATGATGATTTTGGTGTTGCGATCAGCAAACTGAGTTAAGAGCTTCTGTTTGAGCCTTCCCATCTCATGTACTTCTCCATGAACAAGAACAATGTTTGGAGGCATTACCTCGTCCAAAAATGCACTTGTCTGAGCAAAATCAGCATGGGCAGAGAAGGAAATATAATGGACTTGCATGTTAAGATGAGCAGTGAGACCACTCATCAGAGTGACTTCCTTTGGTTCATTGATGATGGTCTTTGCCAGAGTCCCTTCCACGACATACCCAGGAATAACACAAGCATTCTTCCTGTCAGAGCACCACATGTCAAATAGCTGGCGCGATAACCCACTTTGAAGCCTGCCGGGACTAGCCATAACAATCGATGGACCAACATCATTAAAATTCTCAATACTCTTTAGTGGTGAAATGTGCTTGAAGTCAAAAGGATTTGATGTTGCAAATTGGCTATGGACCCTCTCATTCATGGAATTGATATAGGTTTGATAAACTGCCATACACTTCTTTGCAAGGGGGAAAGCATAATATATAGGAACATTATGGAGCTCAGGGTGGTTGGACCAGAACTCGTCAAGGATCAACAGAAGTTCTTGAGCACGACCAAGAGCATATGCAGGGATAAGGACTCTACCTCCTCGAGAAACAGTAGAATGGATGACATCAGTGAAGCGTTTCTCCCGAATATGACGAGGTTGATGAAGCTGCACTCCATAAGTGGACTCTATTATGCAGATATCAGGTGAGAACTGAGGAATCTCTGCAGCTCAGAGATGCCTATCTTCTTCACGAGAATAATCACCTGTATAAAGGACTCGTACACCAGCGATATCGACCATGAACATTGCAGCACCGAGAACATGGCCAGCAGTATAACACCAAAATCGAATACCATTCACTTCAACTGTTTGGTGGAAATCAATTACCTACAATTAGAAATAGGTAACATGACTTACGTGCATTGGGATTGATAGTATAGACATTATGCACGACAGGAACTTCAAAGAACAGCAAAAGTAAGATCATTGCCAGTTCATTTACATTGAATAATTAACATATCCATTGAAAGACATTGTTTTCACACAAAACACAACCCAATATATCCATGATAAGTTAATCGCCAATGTCTCAAAGACTTGACAACATTGAGTGATCATCCTAAGACAATGTCCTGTAGAATCGATGCTATAAGTATAAGACACATATAGCAAACTTAATGACACAAAGTATTGAGATAACTAGTTTATCCAGCTTCTCATACAAATGCCACAACTGGGAATAATAAATTATATTGTACATAAAAACGGCAGGGACAGCTTGAGTTGCAACGGAAAATGGGTCCTGTGCTTTATCTTAAAAGAGATGAAACTCATATCAGCTCAACACTAAACATTGATTCGTTGAAAGTTAAAAACATGGAACGATGGGTTCTGAGCATATGGATCATCTGCAATTCACTTAAAGACAAAACAATTGCATCCTACTAAGCCAGAGGAACAGCTAAAGCCTGCACATACTTCTGACATGCAAATGGCATCCACAAGCAATCCATCCATGACTGTGTGAAAACCAAGATTATTCTGATTCTTCATCAGTGATATCATCCCTTCTAGAATCAGTAAAATTCAATAAGTTGGTCACCAAGGAGCATTCCCCCAAGGCAGACATTAGCAAGCAAATTTGTGTGACATGAAGAATGGGCTCAACAAATGAAGGAATACCTCAATCTTATCCATTGAACGGGATATATCCTGTTCATCAAAAAGCATATCTTCAACTGAGACCTTGCTCACTTTTACATAATCTGACAAAAGTAGCTTGTATATAGCCTTCGTAGATGAGTCATGAAGACACGACCTTTAAATGTAGTCTGGAAAAATGAGGGCACGCCAGTTCGTCGGTATTAAAGTAAGATTCAATAATTAAAAGTATGTTTTCACTCTAATGTAGCCGCAAACCTTTTCCAAAAAGTATGGTAAGGAAGCTGCATGATCCAAATGGAAGCTGCAAGTAGTCAACACCGACTTGTAAAAGACCAGAGACTTTCACTGTGGAAGCTAAATATGAGAGGGAGGGGTAGAAGTATAAATCAGCAATAATGCGAGCTAGTGAGAAGCCCATCCTAAAATTTACAAACACTGGTGCTGATGATTTAATACCAGCCCAATGGATTGAACTAGGAATCGATTTGAATCCCTTTGGCAAGTTGTAAGAAGAAAGATCCTTCCTTCAAGCAAATTAAGAGCGAACACCAGGAAAGGAAACAGCATAATGGAACAAGTGGCCCTCCTCACCAAAGGTAAGTCAATGATAATACAGAGAAGGCAGAAAAAACACGTACTGAGTAATTAGGAGGACATCGATTGTTGAAGGGTCGATCTCATCGAAGTACGGAAGAGCGGCCATGCCAGAGTAAGCAGGATGAATTCCACAATCAAACTGTCACTCGCATACAATAATTACGAAGAGATCACGAGAGAAACCAACCCATTTCTGCTAAAACTCTAAAACTGGGAAAACTCATGAAAACCAAGAAAAAGCAGTACCAACAGAGTCTTTCCTTTGAAATACATGTAGACACAAGACCGACCCACTTCATTGCCAGCGCCGAGAGGAGTGATGGTCAGCTGGTCGCCTTCTCTCCTTGCCGGTGGATCCCGCCTCTTCAGAGACGGCGCCTCTCCTATCGAAGCCATATGGCAAGAGATATTCGCACAGGCCCTTCAAATTCACCAAGAATGTACTGCACTTCAAACACGTCGGAAGCTGCTCAAACAACTGGCAAGAACACAACGCTCGAAGTCAAACCCGCAAAATTCGCGAACTTAAGATGAACAAGAAAGATGGCATTAACAAATAACAAGCATCAAAATTCAAATCACTGCCGCCACCATCGCCTACCAATAAGACCTAGCGCCAGGAAATCACCCCATCTCGAAATCTCAGAACCTTGGCAGGAACATTGACAGTTATGGACAGTTACGTGGGGTTTACATGCATCAGATCGAAAGATAAAAATTCAAGTTGCGACAGGACGAAAAGCAGATTGAAATGTGTGACGAGAAGACTCACAGAATTACAGAGATTGCCAAGAATGCAGAGAGAAGCGAGCAAAGCTGAGCTATAGCCCTGGGCGAAATTACTACTGTTATAGAGTTGACTATTTATTACTTCTTCTCCACGCACTTCGCACTCAAGTTGACGAAACGACCCATCTGTGTGGATCCCGCAGTCTCCCCTTCCTTCGTTTCACCAACTTCCTGCCAGCATGATCAGCTCCAGGCCCGAGACGCCATGACCAGCTTCACGTCGAGAGAGTCGTTCCAGGACGTCGACGGGGAAGCTCGCCGTCCGGCGCATATCCTCCTCCCCCCGCCGCTCGCGGTTGCAGACCCGGCGCTTGTGAAACTTAACGAATGACTCGGCCCGGCGATGCTCGAGAACGAGAGGCTTTTCTTCCCCCCGCGCTTCCGCTTCTTCCCACTCGAACCGCCATTGGTGACCTTCGGACAGGTTCGGAATGGACGCAGAAGGAAATATGTTGAGCTGCGTCAGCCTCGCCCGAAGCTAGCGACGGTGGCCGGACACCGGCGACGCTGCGGCGACCTCCGCGGGCCCTTTCCGGCGTTGCGCCGCTGCGGCGGCGGCAGCGGCCCACCAGCGAGGGTCCGTGGCTCCTTTTTTTCAGATTGAATTCTTTTTCTCATAAATTAAAAAGGACAAGGTTTTATAATATAGGGTTAATACCCCTACAAATTTACCCTAAATAATTTTTTTAACCACCAAAAATCCCAAACTGATACCTTTGAAAATTTACCCAATTTATAAGATTATTAACACGTGACAATTTACTAGCATACCAATTTGGAATTTTATGTTCTGTTTGTCACAGTTTACAATTTTTGTGATATTAATCTAATTTAGGGAAGGGTATTTTGTCCATTTTTTATGGTCAATCGGGGTAAATTTGTTAAAATTTTTCACAAAAAAATAATTTCGAATTATGTCAATTTAACCCTATAATATAACCTCTTTGGACCACAAAAATACAAGAATTATTTTAATTTAACATAAAATATTTTTGCCCAATTAAATTCATTTAATTAATATTTATTGGAAATTGTTGATGTGGACATTTTGGGAGAAATCAGCAATTTATTAATATATGGAGTTCATTTCTTACTTGGAGACCTTTTTTTTTTTTTTTCCTTTTTAGTTTTATAGGAGCTGTGTAAAATATCTCTAAGATTTTAAAAAAAAAAAAAAAACTGTCCAGGCTTGTATTGTCCTCTTGGGATAGGGAGGAAAGCCTCAAAGAATAATGCTTTTCTTAAATAACTTAATCCCACATATACCGACCAAAAATAGTTAAAACTAATCAACATCAACGAATTCCTATCAGTACACTTACAAATAGTTATGTGTAGGATTGAGTTAATTAGATTAATAAAATTTAGGATCAAATTGAAATTTGTACAATTTATTTAGGCCTTTTTTTTAAAAAAAAAAATTATTCAATGAATCTAAATTTATAATTATTGATCTTGTTTGTCTTACAATCAAATGCACTCATGATTTTCTTAAACTACAAACCTAACAGAGGATTGCAAACTCTAGAGATGCTCACGAAGCCTAGTTTAGTTATCATGGAAACCGAATCTATTTTGCTAACATTCAAAACAAAAGTGTCTCTAATTAGAAATCACATAACAAGGAACCACTAATAACTAAATATTGGTAAGTCTCCTAAGAGACATAAGAAAATAGCATAGTTAGTTTTATAATTCTTTTGTTCTTTTTTTTTTTTTTTGAGAATTTTGACTGATACGAAGTTTCATTATTCTTAAACATTTCCCATTTTAATTTTTATATAATTTTTCAAAAAGCGAAACCTTGACTAATACTCGGAGAACATGCAAAGCTATAGATTATTTTAACCTAATTCTTGAAATATTTATTTGAATTTTGGAGCAAAATTCATAAGAGGAGATCTTGAGGTAGATTTTTCTCTCACTTCCAAGCTGGACAGAGTTCTTATATAGGAAAAGTCTTGAAGAAGAGGACAGCCCAGTTCCCGCCCCAAGACCACAAGAACCAGAACCAAGGTTTCGTCCTCAGTTCTTGCCTGATATCATCATCCATCATCCCCTTCCCTTCTGAGAAAACCCTAGAGAAGCAGAAGAAGATGAGCAGTCCCGTGCCGATCCCTCGAAGAAAGCGCACCGCCTCGCCGGCCATGGCCAGAGAGCATCGGTTCCGTCGGCTCGTGGATTTCGGCAACAAGGTGAAGATCCGGTTCCCGCGCCGCCAAGACGTGTTCGCGGCGTTCTGCGAGGCCTGCAGTCTGTGCGAGGAGAAGGGCGAGGAGTGGGTTCTCGGGAAGCTGCGCGATCTCTTTGCGGACCATCAAGATTTGATGGCGGAATTTGTGGAACTTCAGTCGGAAGGTTCCGCTCCTATGGACGGCGCCGGTGGCTCCGCCGGTCGCGAGGCGTTTGGCGGGTTGGGGAACGAACTCGCGGTTCTGAACACTGGCGAGATAAAAGGAGAAAGGCCGTGGGGTTCCTTCCGAGTGCCGGTCAAGAACGCTCACGAGCGCGTCCTGTTCCAATACGAGGACGACATGTGCAACCGGGACGTGACGATCGGCCTCGCTCAATCGGCGATGTCCCGCATCGGGAAACATCTGGCGGCCGGGCGCCGCGACGGCTGTCGCTTGACGCCGGAGAGCTGAGGTTCATCAAGACGATGTACGACTACCGAGGGGCTGAGATGGTGGAGCACTTGAGGGAGGATCCACAGCGCGCGCTGCCGCTTGTATTGAGCCGGTTGCAGCAGAAGAACGACGAGTTGATGGCGGACCGATCGAATGCTCGTGAGGTCTGGAAGAAGGCCTTTGCGGAGCACCACCAGCCTTCGTTGGGCCGTGGAGACACCAGCGCCGTCGACATTGAGGCTCCGGGGACGCCGGCAGAGTGTCATCTCCTCAAGTTGAAGCCCAAGTGGAAGCGCCAGAAAATATCGGCGTGAATGTCCGCTTGAATCTTTTCGGTACAAGTCAATGTGAATCGATGCCACATGTGAGTGAGAGATTTTTTGAGACCATATTTCCAAAAAAACTTAAGTCATTAGATGAAGGTATGAGTTAATAATGCTGAAATTTTGTTAGGATTTAATCTATAGGACTTTGCCGTTTGATCTGCCATGCGTAATAAGCTTGATGTGCATTGCTCCGTGCATGTTTGGTTTTGGAAAGAATGTTCTAAATAGGGTAATTCCCAAGTTCAAAAACCCAGTCCTCTTTAATTCAACCGCTGATACTTTCCTATTTCGACTAGGACATGGGTCAAAAGGAGGTTGTTTTGGTTTAATAAATAAACGTCATGCATTAGCTAAATTCAGGTGGAGGTGGTGCCATGGTGGCCTGTGAATCCTGAGTAATAGGCAGAGGCAATGTAATGACAGAAATTCTTTCTTTTTGATTTCGGGTTTCTTTCTTTTTTCAGGGGCCCAGAACGCTAAAAGGTGGGGGAGAAGCAAGCCGAACCTCTGATCGACCGAGACACATAATAAATTCTCGGCGTCGAGAGAAGAGATTTGAGATTCCGTAAGTAACTCAGTGAGTGCTTTCTAAGCTAAGAAGGGCCATTAGCCGGAAGGAATTTCTCTCTACTAGCGTCATTCGAATCAACTGCCTCTTCGACTAGCAAGGAAAAGCTGGATTTTTTCTCAGTTGATCGCCGCCACGTAGGAGAGAAAAACTAATAAAAAATGTCATCTTGTCGTTTTTCATTAGATAAGTTGATAGAATTAACGAAATGACTTGATCGTATTAATTGATAAATTTACAAATTTGATTTACATTTTTTGAAAGTTTTAGAACTCAATCTTATTCTTGTCACATTTTTCAAAATTTTTAATGCATTATCCATCTTTAAATATTTATGAATATCTCACTTACCAATTTAAGTTTATTTTTAGCAATGAAACTTTTATGTGTAGCATGTATTGGAGTAATCACTATAACTTATCGAATATTTTTATTTTCATTTATTCTTTTCACAAATATATTTATGATGTAAGTTATCTTTTTTGTTTTTTTATGGCGGAAAATGAGCCTTGGTTCCCCAATTCACAACATTTCAAACCATTTTCTTTTCAATAATTTTGAGGCCTTGCATCCCATGCGCCAACTCTTCCTGCAAGGGATTAAACAGCTCTACTGAAGCACCAGCACGAATTCTCTTGCTAGCAATTCACTCAACAGCAGTAGGTTGTTCTAAGAAAGAAGCTCGCCATATAATTTTGGACAAATGATACAGCCATGCCTTTGGTGAGATCCACCCTGAACTTTAACTCAATGTGTAATGTTATCCCAAAACTTTTACTTTATTCAAAACTCTTTAGTCTTTAGACCGTATGAAAATATTCAATATTATCCTTTCATTAATTCAAATTCGAGAACAGTATATAGTCCAATGACTAAATTAAATGTATATCAAAAGTTTAAGGATGACATTACGCATTGGGTTAAAAAAATTTAGAGACCACATTGAACATATTAAAAGTTCAGGGACAATATTAAATATTAGGTCAAAATTTATGAATTATTTATGTGATGATTTCTTTCATTTTGAAAAATTAAGGACAGATTCTCAAAGACGAACATCTTTTGCATGTCCTCCTTGAGAAGAACAGTACCAAGATCATCCAGACAAATCAAGGTCCTCTGCTCCTGCCAAACCACAACAAGTTTTTAGGAGCTTCTGTTACGGCACGTTGAATAAGAAGCACGAGAGGGAGGAAACCTGGGGGGATGATTATTAGGCAAGATCGGATCACCAAACAGCTCGAGGGAATTTTTTGATCCTGATTTTGTGTATGAACGCCCCTTGACCCAGCTCAATCGAGTAATCCGCGCAATTCTCATGCCAACGCCAGTACAAGCATTGTGTTAGAGTAACTAATTATAAAACCACGCATTCATCTAATAACTTAAAACTTTTGGAATAATTAGTAGTCTCATAAAATTTCACATGGTATCAGAACTATAGATTCTGAATTCGAATAGAAGACCACACTAAGCACGAGAGGAAGTATTAGAGTAATCAAACATAAAACCATGCATTCATCGACCAACAAGACTTAAACTTTTAGAATGGTTGTTACACACCGAGCATCAAGCACGCGGCTGTTCCCCGTCACCGCTAATGTGCTAGAAGCCACCTTTCAATAGGAAATTGCATAAGGCCTTCCCCCATTTTTCCTCGCAACCTGTAGCCAAGGACTCTGTAACGAAACCTCAAGTGATATAGGCCTTAAGAGTAGAAACATGTTTGCAATCCATGAAAATTTACCATCGCGATGCACTCTCTTGCCATTCCCATCATCCTAGCCCCAAAAAACTTTTCACGATAGGACATCAATGGAAGCAATTGTATGTACATCAATGGAAACAATTGTATGTACGACTTGGGCCTATATGGCATGACCAATCAATAGAATCGTTCTGTTATGCATGCAAAACGAAATTGAGCCATATCCTCCCAAGTGAAGTAATGGAATTGCATAAGTAAGATCTTTTTCTTTTTCTTTTTTTGTTTTTTGGTCGAAAGGATCCTATGTTTAAAAACTTAAGAAAAGATCTGGATCTTAAGTAGGATCTTAAATTACTAGGATCTTTACATGGTCTTGATCCAAAACGAGAAAAGGGAACATAGGATCAATGCAATTCTACCGGTCCCATTGATCATATTATTACATACTTCAACCTTGAAATAAGTTTATCCTAATATGTAGTATATACTTATACTTAGGTAATAGAAAAATCAATTTCCCCATATATATGGCATAACTTTAAATTCACCCAATTTTGAAGTTTCAACTACACACATTGTTCATACCTAATAAATTCCATACAACTATCCAAAGATTTTTTGCATTGTTGGTTGGTGTAATTTTTAGGATGTTACAATTCAGTCCTTTTAGACACCTTCATCGATCCTTAGTAGGATCGCATCCTAACAAGTAACAACCTTGGCTAAGTCCGAGACCTCCTTTGTTTTTGGCTTGTTACGAACTTATAACAAGATTTAGAGCACAAAATGATGTTATAATTACATTATGGTATCTCATAACGGCAACATAGTATATCGCAAATCTGCAAAGACTTGTGTTTCTCATTACAATCATAAATAGGTTGGGGTCAAGCGATTAATCGATTAAATGAAAGAGTATATCAAGATTTTTATCTATTATCGAGCTTAAACTTGTAAGAAGTGATTAAAATATGTACTCATTGAAGGTCAAGTACAAAATTTACATTTTGCTATAATTTAAGTATAGTTCATACCATTAATTCAATAAGTTCCACTTTGCAGCTACATGTTATATGAATATATTGTTGATGATTAAAGCATACTTGATTTATTTGAGTAATATGATATAGCGTGTTAAAAAATTATAGTGAACAAATTAACTTTTTTGATTTTGAGAAATTTTGAATTTCACTAAACTTATGACTAATCATAACACGATCTACTAAATTTATTTTTCTTATAATGAGTAAATCAAACAAATAAATAACTCTTGTTACTTTAATATTACAAAAAAAAATGATTTTTTTTTAATCTCAGACTTACCATGTAATGTTTAAGTAAAAAATGATTAAATTACAATTTATTTAAAATCATAGAGCATTTGCATTTTATAAAATTTTTACTTTTTTAATTAACTTATTTCAAATATAGCTTTCATTATCGTATGCTAAAAATCATTTTGTTTTCCATTCATGCTCTGTGTACTTAGGAAACAGTCCTTTCCCCAAATATTGATATTCTTCCAGAAGACAATATATAATTAAATCAATCCCATCTTATCTCTTACATCACATCTCATATTATCGGTTTATGGCCTATTTAGAGAATAGCAAATAGACATGCTTGCACAAAACGCAACTAAAGTAACTAGTGAAAACTGATCTCCAATCATGCAGATTCCTATATGTTTTAGGTTCTCATGTACTTCACTCGGATGTCATTAGAACTTCGTTCAAAAAGTTCAAAAAGTTGTCCTTTGGGTTTGACATTGGATGTGTATTCGGTACTCGTCGAGTTTGGATTTCTAGTGGCCCCAAACCCGCCCCGCTGCCATTGGTTTGTGCGGTGAGAGGTGCAGGTTTAGTGGTAAGAACTTGAAAAGAAAACTATTGGGAGAACGTAGGTCAGAAAAAGGCCTTGCCCATGAATCATCGTGTTGTACCATTGACATTAGTACAAGCTGGTCATGATCTTCAAAGGCCTAATGCATTAAACTTTGTGGTCCAGTGTTGGCAAATTATCAAAAGATGATCATGATCTGGTGGCATAATTGTCAGTTCAACTAACAGATCGATTGCTAAAGCATTTACAACCGTTGAAAGAGATCGATCATGTAGCACAGGCTGTCTTTCACTAGCCTGCTTGCATGAATTGGAAAAATTGCATTGAGGAAAAGAAATGGCAAAGTCTAATCCGCAAGGTGACAATGGAGCCTTGCCAGCCTTCCAAAATTAAACTTGTAGAAGTACAAAAATCTAAGTAATCCAAGTGCAACTGTTGAAACGTGTTCTGAGGGCTGAGATCCAACTTTAGATGCTTAAAACTCGAGCTGGACTTAGATCGTGGGTCGGGGATATCCATAAAACCACGAGCTTGATGCTACAATCTACAGTTAGAAAAAGACTGGAAACAAGGAGCTACAAGAAACACGAAAGCTACCTAAGAGGACGACAGAGGTACTGGTTTAACAGCACTCTGGATTCGCCGAAATGCAGTACTTACTCTTTCCTTAAGGCCTTCATTTTCACTCTCCACGTCCCCGCTCTGCTTGTCCAGATGCGCTACATTCCCATCCACATTTATCACCAGCTTCCCATCCTCACCAAACTTCACATCCCCAAAGAGAGAAACTAAAAGTGCGTGGCTGATCTTCTCTACCCTTTTCTCACTTTCTTCTTCAGTTTTCGTGGCCTCTGTTTCAACCACAACCTTCGGAATCTCACGGCTTATGTTCAAGACTAGAGCGACAACAGAATCCGAGACCATGTCACTTATAGGATCCGATGTCCAGTGCATTGAAATATGTTTCTCAGATTCGTGCTTCACTGTTACTGATCATGCACGCGTAACATGGGAATACCAGATTCATCATCTACTGAAGATTCCACACTTTCATATATCTGCTTCAGCCGGTGGCTTATCACACCAAATGCACCTGTATAAGGAATCGTGATCCTCTGATTACTGGTTGCTGTGGACAACTGAGAAAAAATCGTGAAGATCTTCAGGTGCCATAATTTGATAAGTGAAGCCTTTCTTTACCAGAAGGCCACTTACAGTCTCGCCCACTTCTGGGGTCTTCTCAGCCAGCCTCCCAATAGTTTTTGCCATTTTTTTTCTGAATTGAAGTACATTTCAACTGATTGACAATTCTTTGGCGTGATGATTTTGGTGTTGCGATCAGCAAACTGAGTCATGAGCTTCTGTTTGAGCCTTCCCATCTCATTTGCTTCTTCAGAGACGGCGCCTGTCCTATCGAAGCCATATGGCAAGAGATATTCACACAGGCCCTTCAAATTCACCAAGAATGTACTGCACTTCAAACACGTCAGAAGCTGTTTAAACAACCGCAAGAACCCAACGCTCGAAGTCAAACCCGCAAAATTCGGGAACTCAAGATGAACAAGAAAGATGGCATGAGCAAATAACAAGCATCAAAATTCAAATCACTGCCACTGCCGCCGCCTCCCAAGAAGACCTAGCGCCAAGGAAATCACCCCATCTCGAAATCTCAGAACCTTGGCAGGAACATTGACAGTTATGGACAGTTACGTGGGGTTTACATGCATCAGATCGAAAGATAAAAATTCGAGTTGCAACAGGACGAAAAGAAGATTGAAATGTGTGACGAGAAGACTTACAGAATTACAGAGATTGCCAAGAATGCAGAGAGAAGCGAGCAAAGCTGAGCTATAGCCCTGGACGAAATTACTACTGTTATAGAGTTGACTATTTATTACTTCTTCTCCACGCACTTCGCACTCAAGTTGACGAAACGACCCATCTGTGTGGATCCCACAGTCTCCCCTTCCTTCGTTTCACCAACTCCTGCTAGCATGATCAGCTCCAGGCCCGAGACGCCACGACCAGCTTTACGTCGAGAGAGTCGTTCCAGGACGTCGACGGAGAAGCTCGCGATCCGGCGCAAATTCTCCTTCCCCCGCCGCTCGCGGTTGCAGAGCCGGCTCGTGTGAAACTGAACGAATGACTCGGCCCGGCGACGCTTGAGAACTAGAGGCTTCTTCGCCCCGCGCTTCCGCTTCTTCCCACTCGAACCGCCATTGGCGACCTTTGGACGGGTTCGGAATGGACGCAGGAGGAAAGATGTTGAGCTGCGTCAGCCTCGCCAATTAAATTAATCTAATTAATATTTATTGAAAATTGTTGATGTGGACATTTTGGGAGAAACCAGCATTTTATTAATATATGGAGTTCGTTTCTTACTTGGAGACCTTTTTCTTTTCCTTTTTAGTTTAACGGGAGCCGTGTGAAAATATCTCTAAGATTTAAAAAAAAAAAAAACGGTCCAGGCTCGTATTGTTCTCTTGGGATAGGGAGGAAAGCCTCAAAGAATAATGATTTTCTTAAATAACTTAATCCCACATATACCGACCAAAAATAGTTAAAACTAATCAACATCAACAAATTCCTATCAGTACACTTACAAATAGTTGTGTAGGATTGAATTAATCAAATTAATAAAATTTAGGATTGAATTGAAATTTGTACAATTTATTTAGGGTTTTTTTTAATAATTATTCGATGAATCTGAATTTATAATTATTGATCTTGTTTGTCTTACAGTCATATGGACTCATGATTTTCTTAAACTACAAACCTAACAGAGGATTGTAAACTGTAGAGATGCTCACGAAGCTTAGTTAGTTATCGTGGAAACCGAATCTATTTCGCCAACAGTCAAAACAAAAGTGTATCTAATTAGAAATCACATAACAAGGGACCACTGATAACTAAATATCGGTAAGTCTCCTAAGAGACATAAGAAAATAGCATAGTTAGTTTTATAATTCTTTTGTTCTTTTTCTTTTTTTGTTGTTGAGAATTTTGACCAATACGAAGTTTCATTATTCTTAGACATTTCCCATTTTAATTTTTATATAATTTTTCAAAAAGCGAAACCTTGACTAATACTCGGAG
Source organism: Eucalyptus microcorys (assembly GCA_014182515.1). Classification (NCBI taxonomy): domain Eukaryota; kingdom Viridiplantae; phylum Streptophyta; class Magnoliopsida; order Myrtales; family Myrtaceae; genus Eucalyptus; species Eucalyptus microcorys. Next base: position 2,236,855 of record CM024563.1, read on the forward strand.
AACATGCAAAGCTATAGATTATTTTAACCTAATTCTTGAAATATTTATTTGAATTTTGGAGCAAAATTCATAAGCGGAGATCTTGAGGTAGATTTTTCTCTCACTTCCAAGCTGGACAGAGTTCTTATATAGGAAAAGTCTCCGCAGTTAAGTTGAAGAGGACAGCCCAGTTCCCGCCCCAAGACCACAAGAACCAGAACCAAGGTTTCGTCCTCAGTTCTTGCCTGATATCATCATCCATCATCCCCTTCCCTTCTGAGAAACCCTTAGAGAAGCAGAAGAAGATGAGCAGTCCCATGCCGATCCCCCGAAGAAAGCGCACCGCCTTGTCGGCCATGGCCAGAGAGCGTCGGCTCCGTCGGCTCGTGGATTTCGGCAACAAGGTGAAGATCCGGTTCCCGCGCCGCCAAGATGTGTTCGCGGCGTTCTGCGAGACCTGCAGTCTGTGCGAGGAGAAGGGCGAGGAGTGGGTTCTCGGGAAGCTGCGCGATCTCTTTGCGGACCATCAAGATTTGATGGCGGAATTTGTGGAACTTCAGTCGGAAGGTTCCGCTCCTATGGACGGCGCCGGTGGCTCCTCCGGTCGCGAGGCGTTTGGCAGGTTGGGGAACGAACTCGCGGTTCTGAACACTGGCGAGATAAAAGGAGAAAGGCCGTGGGGTTCCTTCCGAGTGCCGGTCAAGAACGCTCACGAGCGCGTCCTGTTCCAATACGAGGACGACATGTGCAACCGGGACGTGACGATCGGCCTCGCTCAATCGGCGATGTCCCGCATCGGGAAACATCTGGCGGCTGGGCGCCGCGACGGCTGTCGCTTGACGCCCGGAGAGCTGAGGTTCATCAAGACGATGTACGACTACCGAGGGGCCGAGATGGTGGAGCACTTGAGGGAGGATCCACAGCGCGCGCTGCCGCTTGTATTGAGCCGGTTGCAGCAGAAGAACGACGAGTTGATGGCGGACCGATCGAATGCTCGTGAGGTCTGGAAGAAGGCCTTTGCGGAGCACCACCAGCCTTCATTGGACCGTGGAGACACCAACACCGTCGTCGACATTGAGGCTCCGGGGGGACGCCGGCAGAGCGTCGTGTCCTCCGGTGGAAGCAAGCCCAAGTGGAACCGCCAGAAAATATCAGCATGAATGTCCGCTTGAATCTTTTCGGTACAAGTCAATGTGAATCGATGCCACGTGTGAGTGAGAGATTTTGTGAGACCACCATTTCCAAAAACTTAAGTCATTAGCATGAAGGTATAATTTAATAATGTTGAAATTTTGTTAGGATTTAATCTATAGGACTTTGCCGTTTGATCTGCCATGCGTAATAAGCTTGATGTGCATTGCTCCGTGCGTGTTTGGTTTTTTGGAAAGAAGGTTCTAAATAGGGTAATTCCCAAGTTCAAAAACCCAGTCCTCTTTAATTTAACTGTTGATACTTTCCTATTTCGACTAGGATATGGGTCAAAAGGAGGTTGTTTTGGTTTTATAAATAAACGTCATGCATTAGCTAAATTGATCGCCGCCACATAGGAGAGAAAAACTAATAAAAAATGTCACATTGTCGTTTTTCATTAGATAAGTTGACGGAATTAACGAAATGACTTGATTTTATCAATTGATAAATTTACAAACTTGATTTACATTTCTTGAAAGTTTTAGAACACAATCTTATTTTTGTCACAATTTTCAAAATTTTTAATGCACTTATCCATCTTCAAATATCTACGGAATATCTCCCTTACCAATTTAAGTTTATTTTTTTAGCAATGAAACTTTTATGCGTAGCACGTATTGGAGTAATCATTATAACTTATTGAATATTTTTATTTTTATTTTCATTTATTCTTTTCACAAATAAATTTATGATGTAGGTTATCTTTTTTGTTTTGGCGGAAATTGAGCCTTGTTCCCCAATTCAGAACATTTCAAACTATTTTCTTTTCAACAATTTTGAAGCCTAGCATACCACACACCAACTCTTCCAGCAAGGGATTAAACAGCTTTACTGAAACATCAGCGCGAATTCTCTTACTAGCAATTCGGTCGACCGCAGTAGGCTGTTCTAAGAAATGAGCTCGCCATATAATTTTGGACAAATGATATTGCCATTTCTTTAGTGAGGTTCTTAAATTTTAACTCAATGTGCAATGTCATTTCAAAAATTTTAATTTGTTTTAAATTTTTTAGTCTTTGGACCATATTCAATATTCAATATTCATTCCATCAATTCAAGTTCGAAGATAGTATACATTCCAAGTATTAGATTAAACACATACCAAAAGTTTATGGACAACATTTTGCATTGGGTTAAAAATTCATGAACTACATAGAACGAATTAAATATTTAAGGACGACATTAAATATTAAGTTAAAGTTTAGGAATTATTTGTGCTACAATCTGTTTAATTTGAAAGAATTAAGGACGGATCTCAAAGATGAGCATCTTTTGCATGTCCTCCTTGAGAAGAACAGTACCGACATCATCCAAACAAATCAAGGTCATCTGCTCCTGCCAAACTGCAACAAGGAGCTTCTTGTATAGCGCGTTGAATAAATAGTACAAGAGGTTGGAAACTTGGGAGCATGACTATTAGGCAGGATCCAATCACCAAACAGCTCGAGGGAACTTTGTGGGCCTGATTTTGTGTATGCGCGCCCATCGACCCGACTCGATTGGGTAATCCGCGCAATTCTCATGCCGACACCAGTACAAGCATTGTGTTAGAGTAATTAATTATAACATAATGTAATTATCTAACAACTTAAACTTTTAGAACAGTTGACAGCAATCTCATAAAATCTCACATGGTATCAGAGCTGCAGGTTTTGAATTCGAGTAGAAGACCACACTAAGTGCGAGAGGGTGTATTATAGTAACTAAACATAAAACCACATGTTCATCGAACAACAAGACTTAAGCTTTTAGAATTATTGTTATGTGCTGAGCATCGAGCACACGGCCGCTCCCCATCACTGCTAATGTGCTAACATCCACTTTTCAATAGGAAATCGTATCAGGGCTTCCCCCATTTTTACTCACAACTTTTAGCCAAGGACCTGGTAACGAAACCTCAAATAATATAGGCCTTGAGAGTAAAAATTAGTTCGCAATCCATGAAAATTTACCTTCGCGATGCATCTCTTACCATTCCTGTCATCCTACCCAAGAAAAAACTTTTCATGATATGACATTGATGGAAGCAATTATATATACCACTTGGGCCAATATGACATGACCAATCAATTGAATTGGTTCAGTACTCACCATTACGAGTGCAAAACGAAACCAAGTCATTTATTCCCAAGTGAAGAAGATGGAATTGCATAAGTAGGATCCTATCCCCTTTTTTCTTTTTCTTTTGAGTCGAAAGGATCCTATGTTTATAAACTTAAGAGAAGATCTAGACCTTAAGTAGGATCTTAAATTGCGAGGATCTTTACATGGTCTCGATCCAAAACTAACAAGAAAAGGGAACATAGGATCGATACAGTCCTACTAGTCCCATTGATCATATTTTTACATACTTCAACCTTGAAATAAGTTTATCCCGATATGTAGTATATACTTATATTTAGGTAATAGAAAAGTCAACTTCCCAATATATATAGTTGAAAGATGGCATAACTTTAAATTCATGCTATTTTGAAGTTTCAACTACACACATTGTTCATACCTAATAAATTCCATACGATTATCCAAAGATTTTTCGCATTGTTGGTGTAATTTTTAAGATGTTACAATTCAGTCCTTTTAGACACCTTCATCAATCCTTAGTAGGATCACATCCTAACAAGTAGCAACCTTGGCTGAGTCTAAGACCTCCTTTGTTTTTGGCTTGTTGCAAACTTATAACAAGATTTGCAGCACATAATGATGTTATAACTACATAATGGTATCTCATAACTATGACATAATATATCGCGAATCTATAAAGACTTGTGTTTTTCATTACAACAGTGGATAGACTGGGTCAAGCGGTTGATCAATTAAACAAAAGTGTATCAAGATTTTTATCTAGTATTGAGCTTAAACTTGTAAGAAGGGATTAAAATATGTATTCATCGAAGGCCAAATACAAAATTTAGATTTTGCTATAATTTAAGTATAGTTCATACCATTGATTGAATAAGTTCTAATTTGCAGATACAAGTTATATGAATACATTGTTGCTTATTAAACATACTTGATTTTATTTAAGTAATTTGATATAGCGTGTTAAAAAATTACAGTGAACAAATTAACTTGATTTGAGAAATTATAAATTTCACCAAACTTATAACTAATCATAATACGATCTGCTAAATTTATTTTTCATATAACTATGAGTAAATCAAACAAATGAATAACTCATGTTACTTTAATATTACAATTTTTTTTTTTTTTAATTTTCTCTCAAACTTACCATCTAATGTTTGAGTAAAAATGATTAAATTACAGTTTAATTAAAAACGGAGCATTTGCATTTTATATAATTCTATCGTCTACTTTTAAATAAACTTATATCAAATATAGCTTTCGTTATTGTATGCTAAAAATCATTTTTTTCTATTAATGTTGTGTGTACTGAGGAAACAGTCTTTTCGCCAAATATTAATATTCTTCCAGAAAAAATGGCCAGCAGTATAACACCAAAATCAAATACCATTCACTTAATCTGTTTGGTGGAAATCAATCAGCTACAATTAGAAATAGGTAACATGACTGACATGTATTGGGATCAATAGTATAGACATTATACATGCAAGGAACTTTGAAGAATATCAAAAGTAAGATCATTGCCAGTTCATTTACATTGAATAATTAACATTCCATAGGAAGACATTGTTTTCGCATGAAACACAACCCAACATATCCATGATAGGTCAATCGCCAATATTTCAAAGACTTGACAACAGTGAGTGATTATCCTTAGACAAAATCCTGTAGAATAGATACCGTAAGTATACGACACATACAGCAAACTGGATGACACAAAAGTATAGAGATAACTAGTTTATCCAGCTTCTCATACTGATGCCACAACTGAGGATAAATAAACTATCTTGTGTTGGAAATTTCTTATAATATGGGCTTACATTAATTAATTGATTTTCTATTTTAAATAATCAGGTTAATGGATATTCCAATATTTGTTGAACCCTAAAGTGATCTAATTGAATTGGGTATTGGCATCTATTGATAACGGGCCTAGTTGAGCAGCAAAGTGTAGGCAATTGTGTTTGGCTGAAGCCCGTAATGGGAAGGGCTTAGTTGACACGCTATTAATTAGGGTTTGCTAGGTCCCCTTTCTAGCTTATAAAATGATAGGTTATACCTATTGGTTGCTTTAATCCCATTAAAAGCTACTATATCGAAATAGGTCATAGAGAGGAAGATCTGACATTCCAATAGATCCCTGATTATCAGAGTGATATACTCAGTGATCTACTTTTCTTCAAGTGAAGTAATGGCTCAAACAAGTACACTTTAATTCCGCTGTATTTATTGATTACGGTGTTTTACAATCATATATGGATCCGTTTTTCATGATTGAATAGTTATTTATGTGAATAAATTTTCTACATGTGGTATTAGAGCCAATCATATATGATTGAAAGAACCCAAATTTTTTTTTATGGACAAATTCGAAATCCTCCTCTTTGAGCCGAATATGGGCATTATTTTATCGTGTGGATTTTTTTTTGCTCGATTGATCTCAAAACCGCTTTTGTTCTACATGTCAAGATCTTTCCAATCATATATAATTTGTATGGTTTAGTTGAGAATTGATTGAGAATTTGAAATTTGAAATTCTAGGGTTTATACATTAAAAAAAGAAGAAGGAGGATCGGGTTTCTTTAAGTTTCCCACGTAATATTTCCTAAATTCTGAAACTAGGTTCCGCATTGTTGCTTCGTTTAGCGTAGTTTCAATTCGTTGTTTTCAGTACACGAGCTCTTGTTGGTCGTCAACGTTTTGAGCAACTTCTCTGGCATTGTGTTGTGATCAAACTTCCAGGACGTTGAACAATGTCGATCACGTATTTTTTTCCTTTTGGGCTAGTTTCACTAGGGCGTTACATGTCCTTTTGCATGTTGGGGATTGATTTGATATTCGCTGTTATGAACATAATGTCAGATGGATTGCAAAGTGCCGCAATTTCGATAAATTTACGAACTTTCCTGTTTTTGGGGTCTCGATTGATCTTTGCTGATCTTCAATAGGTGAGTTGATGATAATGTGTTGATAGACTGATATTCTTTTCTTGGCCTGTACCATGACCGATCACTTGTGGTGTTTAGGGGGATTTCATTCATTGGCACAAAACTGTTTTAGTTTATACATGCTCGACATTGAGGGGATTTTCGGGGGTTTAATACGTGGCCAATTTTTTGTTTTTTTTTTTCTGTTGCGTTTGCGTTTTTTTTTTAATTTATATTTTTTGTCGACGTCGCTGCATCACTGGCAATGTTGAACAGTGTTTTGAGGACTCTGTAGGAATTTATCTTTGTGTTGGTCTGGATATAATCTGAGCATGGCTTGATCCGTGTGCGAAGAGTTTAAGTTGGAGATTTGTTGCGCTGGTCGCCTTCGTGTTGCGCGCGAGGTTATGTGGGGAACGGGGTCCTTGTTATAGCCGTTGAGGCGCCACGATTGAATGTCGTGTGGCAATTTCTTCTCCTATTGAGAACTCAAAGTGCTCGCTCCGATGTGGCGTACAGCTCTTCATAGGTTCTTGCAATTGTTGCATGATCACTTTCAAGTCGTTTTAATTATAGAAGTTTGGAATAGATTGTGTTTCGCAACTTTCAAGAATTTCAATCAAGGTTGCTTTTTAGGTCCATTGTGGTATGTAATTAATAGAGGGACCCAATGACATAGTTTGTCCAGAATGTTGTGTGTCGTATATTTGCAAGCGACAGTCTAATGTGCCCTCTCATTGTTTTGTAAATAAGATTGATGAATGATATAGCAGCACATATGAAACACTTTATACTGATCGTGTTTGGTTATTGAGTTCTTTGTTCACGATAGAAGATCATGCTACAATATACCGTAAGATGAAAGGCTATCGGATTGTAGTGTCGGGAGTCTAGCGTGAGCGTTTGCTTCATGAAAACATGCTTCTTAGTTGAGCTGTTTTTCGTCTATTACATAAGTTTTTTTTTTTTCTACTCTCTAGGGAAGCAATTAGCTAAAGGAAAGAATAAAACTTTGGTTGTTAAAGAGTTTCGCTGATGTCTATGCAACACAACTTGAACAATATTGGGAATTTATTGCCCTCGTCCTGGTAGTTTAAAAATATGATTATAATAAATGCAATTTTTTACAAGGTTTTCACAGAAGATAGATCAAGTTAGCTATACCCCATATCAAGAGTTGAACTCAGTGAGGTACAGCTGGGGTATCTGAAAGTTAGAGAATGATCTTGAATTTGCATTGCGTACGTGTTGTGCGGGATGATCAGCTGTGGGAGTGATTTTTGTATCGTTGGTTGGTTGTTGATGTCTCTCTTCTGTCCTTAGTGCTGAGTGACGTGCCTTTGTTCTGATTATTTATATGTTACTAATTTGAGAAATATGGCACTGTTCTTGCTTCCCGTCGCCCATCGTCGGAGAGCCTAGCCTATGGGTAGTTAGGGTCTTGGGCCCAAAATTTGTGGAAGTGATGCTTTCTTTCATAACATATTGCAATTCTTGTTGCAGAATCAGTGTTCACTTTTCTATTTGCTGTTTTGTCTTGGTCTCTTGCTTATATGTACTTGGGACTTGACGTGAGTGCTTAAGATTTGCTGGTAGGGCTTTTATTTATTAATTTAAACATGAGGACATATTGACTAAAGGTGACAGAATGGTGGGTTGTTTTCCCTGTCAGAAGTAATTGGTTACAATGCTTGCTTAGAGTGTCCTTCATTCTGTTTTAGTTGAGGTCGAGATTGATGAATGTACGCAGCTTGAGTGCCATTCTTTTTTTTTTCTTGTAAAAATTGTAGTTTCAGTCTGGGTGCCTTTGTTTTGGATTTGGTGACATGAGTCATGCTGTTGGTATGTAGTAAGTAATTGGGTGCCTTCGCAATTGATGATCTAGTCGAGCTTTCTAATGACTATGAACATGCGCTGATTGCCCTGCGGAAAGAGCAAAAGATTAGTTCAGGAAAAGTTCTGATGATCTAATGGTCTTAGTGTGTAACTCAAAGGGAAGGGAAAGAGAAGGAAACTTGGAGGAAATCCGAATCCTATGGGCGTGGTTTGGTTTAATTTTTTCAATATTATTGAGGTTTATGATATCGAATACACAAGGAAAACTGCGTGCTAGACTTCTGACTTGAATTGTCAACTTGAGGAAATTTGTTGAAAGATAAAGAATGGTACTTTCCACATACAAGAGTAGGATAATACTTAATTTTGAGTTCGTTTCGGGGAAATGATCCATTGGTTCCCATTATGTCGGAGTCAATTGTCGAATTGACTTGGGCTCCTTTGCATTATTTCTTCATGAAAGATCGAGGCTGAACACATATATGACATGTAAATCTATTCAATGTGCAAATCACCTGGCTCGCGGTATTTTGATCCTGCCCCTGCTTGTGAATTTGAGGTGTGATGGTCAATAGTTGGCTCAGCTCGCGGGCGTGAATGGTGTGTTCAATTCTATTGAAAGTACCTTTAAGTCAGTTGCATATAACTTGGAAGTGCGCAAATTTATTTTGCTACCCGGCTCGTTCCTCTAGTCAAAATCTGTTTTTGGAGTTCGAACTGCCATTCTTTTGACCGTATGTTACTGGGCAGCTCATTATTGTTTCCTTGACTCCTTTGGCATGAAAAATAATACAATCCGCCCCATTAGAATTGAGATTTTATGAGGCGGTGTATTGCCACAGAATCTGCTCAATCATTATCTTGGCCTTTCTAGGCTTACCAATGTGCTATCATGCATTCATGGATGCCCAAGAAAGGTGCTTTTGATGAGTGATAATTTAGTCTTATGCCACCGCACCGAAACTGCTGATACATGAGTTGTTGTGTTGGCATGCTTAACTTGAGGTAGGAGTCCAATGTACTTAAAGAGTAGTATGACTTGGGACAATTATTCTCGTCGCCTGCATTATACATTCTCCTTGAGTTCTGAATTTCCTATGCTAGCCCTTTGCTCGCTATGCTGTTGTAATTTTTACATTCCAAGCTTCTGTTATTCTTGTCCAATCTTACGCAAAGGTGTTTGACTCATCCTCAATGCCACCATGTTTTCATCACGATATATATATATATATTTTTGGGCTGCCTTTCTTTCCCGATTGTCATCAAGTTGCTCTAGTTGACTCGCATTTATTTCTAGAATTCATGGCTCGAAAAGTACGAGTCTTTCTTGTGTGTGATAGGTTAGTGATATATTAAGGAATAGTTGGAATTGTGGTAAATTCTGGGTGTAAGCTTAGATTGGATGCTGCATATTAATAAATAAATAAATAAATAAATGAAATTGTGGCAAAAATTGTTGTTTGATATATGCAATATGATCTTGGGAAGCACATGTTGTAAAGTGCTTCATATTGTTAGATGAATTTTGGGCATTATTTTTTTTGAGTTTCATATTAATAAAAATTAGTATATACAATTACTCGTCCAAAGGGAGTTATTGTGTATATTAATTTGAAAATTGCATGAAGATAAATTCCAAAATTAAAAGATGGGGATGTATGACTCAAAAAGATTTATCTGCCGAAAGGGGATAAATTTTTTAAAGTTATATGTAATTCCCTCTATATTGATATATTAGAGATGAATGATGGGGATGTGTGACTCAAAATGTTTATCTGCCCAAAGGGGATAAATTTTTTAGAGTTATGTGTAATCCCCTCTATGTTGAGATAATGGAGATATATATAATTTAAAAGATTTGTCTGCCCAAAGGGGATTGACCCTTGAAGATTATATGTAATTCTTTTTTATCATCTCTATATATTGATATCATGGAAATGTATAATTTAAATGATTTTTCTGCCCAAATGGGATGGATCATTGATAATTATATGTAATTCTCCTTATTGTTGCTTTATAAACTTGATGCTGTGAAAAATAACCGTGCATTATACACTCGCCCAAAGGGGAGTTTATAATGTACTAATTATTTTTGTTGAAATACTTATTGCTCATAATTGATCTTATTGCATTATGTGTGACAAACAGTTACTTTTACTATAAATAACAACAATGCCACGGTTGAAATGTTAATTGGTCAAAAATGGAGTCCATGTTGGCTGATCCTCTAATAAAAAGGCTTATGACTCATTTTGTTTAAAGAACATGTAAAGAATATGAGTGTCTTAGATTCTTTTGATTTCTTTTGTTAGTGGGAGCTACATAATTTGTATTTCTGGATGTTATAGTTATATGCAGATTGATAATGCTTTTATGATATCTATTAAAACATTTATTTTCAATGATTGTTGTTATTGATTCTATTGTTATCCTTTTTCCTGTTGACTGAGAAATGGAAATATAAAACAGTATCTTTAAACAAATTTTAGTTTAAAGATGACTGGATGTCACTGGTTATGAGATCTCATGTTGGATTGTGACATAATTATGCAATTTCAAATTGTTTAGAAATTGCGTTAATGCAGTTTTATGTCGTTGAGAAATTGCATTGAAGACCGATAATAAATAGTGTATATTTTGATCACAGGTTGGCACTATTTCTTACTACATTACTAAGCCCATGATCCATGAAAATATAATACTTATTATGTGTGATTATGGAAGGCCTTGTGTTGTGGCATTTTCTTAACACATTGATCTCCATAGTCCTATACTGAGATTATATAGGATTGGATTGGTATTGAGATACCATCATTGGAATATTATTTTTTTTAAAGTTGTGGCCATATAAAACAAAATTTTCAGTTATTAACACAATAGTGTCGTTTTCAAATATAAAATCTTTTTCGAAATAAAGTAAGTTAATTAATGTAGCCCAAGTGGGAGAATGTTGGAAATTTCTTATAATATGGGCTTACATTAATTAATTGATTTTCTATTTTAAATAATCGGGTTAATGGATATTCCAATATTTGTTGAACCCTAAAAGTGATCCGATTAAATTGGGTATTGGCATCTATTGATAACGGCCTAGTTGAGCAGCAAAGTGTAGGCAATTGTGTTTGGCTGAAGCCCGTAATGGGAAGGGCCCGTTGACACACTGTTGATTAGGGTTTGCTAGGTTCCCTCTCTAGCCTATAAAAAGATAGGTTATACCTATTGGTTGCTTTAATTCCATTGAAAGCTGCTATATCGAAATATGTCATAAAGAGAAAGATCTGGCATTCCAATAGATCCATGATTATCAGAGTAATCTACTTTTCTTCAAGTGAAGTAATGGCTCAAACATGTACGCTTTAATTCCGCTGTATTTATTGATTACGGTGTTTTACAATCATATATGGATCCATTTTTCATGATTGAATAGTTATTTATGTGAATAAATTTTCTACATCTTGTACATACAATCCGCAGGGACAGCTTGAGTTGCAATGGAAGAAGGATCCTCTGCGTTATCTTAAAAGAGATGAAACTCATATCGCCTTGACAATGAACAATGATTCGTTGAAAGGTAACATACAGGGAACGGTGGGTTCTAAACATATGGAGAATCTGCTATGCACCTAAAGACAAAAAACAATCGCATCCTACTAAGCCGGAGGTATAGCTAAAGCCTGCACATACTTCTGACATGTAAATGGTATCCACAAGCAATCCATCCATGACTGTATGAAAACCAAGATTATTCTGATTCTTCATCAACGATATCATCCCTTCTAGGATCAGTAAAATTCAACAAGTCGATCACTGAGGAGCATTCCCCAAGGCAAACATTACCAAGCAATTGGTTAGCATGAATAATGGGCTCAACAAATGAAGGAAATACCTCAATCTTATCCATCGAACGGGATATATTCTGTTCATCAAAAGCATATCTTCAGCTGAGACCTTGCTCACTTTTACGTAATCTGACAAAAGCAGCTTGTATGTAGCCTTCGTAGCATGAGTCACGAAGACACGACCTTTAAATGTAGTCTGGAAAAGTGAGAGCATGTCGGGTCATCGGTATTGAAGTAAGATTCAATAATTAAAGTACCTTTTCCCTCTAATTTAGCCGCAAACTTTTCCAAAAAGTATGGTAAGGAAGCTGCATGATCCAAGTGGAAGCTGCAAGCAGTCAACATTGACTGGTAAAGACCAGAGACTTCTTTTAAAGTTGAAGCTAACTATGAGAGGAAAGGGTGGAAGTATAAATCAGCAATATAATGCAAACAACTGAGAAGCCCATCCTGAACTTTACGGACATTGGTGCTGATAATTTGACAATAGCCTAACGGATCAAACTAGGAAACAATCCGAGACGAAGGGGCAAGGGTGAATTCCTTTGGCAAGTTGTAAGAAGAAAGAACCTTTCTTCAAGCAAATTACGAGCAAACGCCGGGAAAGGGAACTGCACATAATGGAACGAGTGGCCCTCCTCACCAAAGGCAAGTCAATGATAATAGGTAAGGCAGATTATACATACTGAGTAATTAGGAGGACATCAATTGTCGAAGGGTCGATCTCATCGAAGTACGGAAGAGCGGCCATGCCAGAGTAAGCGGATGAATTCCACAATCAGACTGTCACCCACAGACAATAATTACGAGGAGATCACGAGAGAAACCAACCCATTTCTGCTAAAACTCTAAACCCGGAAGAACTCATGAAAACCAAGAAAGAAGCAGTACTAACAGTCTTTCCTTTGAAAGACATGTACACACAGGACCGACCCACTTCATTGCCAGCGCCGAGAGGAGTCATGATCGGCTGGTCGCCTTCTCTCCTGGCCGGCGGATCCCGCCTCTTCAGAGACGGCGCCTGTCCTATCGAAGCCATATGGCAAGAGATATTCGCGCGAGCCCTTCAAATTCACCAAGAATGTACTGGCCTGTGGGGAAAAAGAAAAGTAAAGAAGGAAAAACACGTCTGAAGCTGCTCAAACAACAGGCAAGAACACAACGCTCGAAGTCAAACCCGGAAATTTACGAACTCAAGATAAACAAGAAAGATGGCGTTAACAAATAACAAGCCTCAAAATTCCTATCCCTGCCGCCGCCACCTCCTACCAAGAAAACCGAGCGCGAAGGAAATTACCCCATCTCGAAATCTCAAAACCTTGGCAGGAACACGAAGTTGACAGTTATTGATAGTTATTGATAGTTATTGACAGTTTTTTGGGGTTTAGTTGACAGTTATTGATAGTTATTGGCAGTTATTTGGGGTTTACATGCATCAGATCGAAAGATCAAAATTCGAGTTGTAACAGGACGAAATGCAGTTCGAAATGTGGACGAGAAGACTTACAGAAATTACAAAGATTGCCAAAAAGGCAGAGAGAAGCGAGCAAAGCCGAGCTAAAGCCCGAGACGAAATTACTACTGTTATAGAATTGACCATCTATTACATCTTCTCCACGCCCTTCACCCTCAAGTTGACGAAACGACCCGTCTGTGTGGATCCCACAGTCTCCACTTCCTTCGTTTCCCCAACTTCCTGCCAGCATGATCAGCTCCAGGCCCGAGACGCCATGACCGCTTTACATCGAGAAAGCCGTTCGAGGACGTCGACGGGGAAGCTCACCCTCCGGCACATATCCTCCTCCCGGCCGCTCGCGGATGCAGAGGCGGCGCGTGTGAAACTGAACGAATGTCTCGGCCCGGCGACGCCGAGACCGAGAGGCTTTTCTTCGCCCCGCGCTTCCGCTTCTTCCCACTCGAACCGCCATTGGCGACCTTTGGACGGGTTCGGAATGGACGCAGGAGGAAAGATGTTGAGCTGCGTCAGCCTCGCCCGAAGCTAGCGACGGTCGCCGGACACCGGCGAGACTCCGGCGACCTCTGCAGGCCCTTTCCAGCATTGCGCGGCGGCGGCAGCAGCGGCCCACCAGCGAGGGCCCGTGGCTCCCTTTTTTTATTTTATTTTATTTTATTTTCAGATTGAATTCTTTTTCTCATAAATTAAAAACACAAGGTTTTCGTACTTGAGATGAACCCAATATAATATAACCTCTTCGACCACAAAAATACAAAAATTATGTCAATTTGACATAAAATATTTTTTGTGACCAATTAAATTCATCTAATTAATATTTATCGGAAATTGTTGATGTTGATGTTTTGGGAGAAACCAGCATTTTATTAATATATGGAGTTCGTTTCTTACTTGGAGACCTTTTTTTTTTCCTTTTTAGTTTAACGGGAGCCTTGTGAAAATATCTCTAAGATTTTTTTTTTTTTTAAAACTGTCCAGGCTCGTATTGTTCTCTTGGGATAGGGAGGAAAGCCTCTAGGAATAATGCTTTTCTTAAATAACTTAATCCCACATATACCGACCAAAAATAGTTAAAACTAATCAACATCAATGAATTCCTATAAGTACACTTACAAATAGTTATGTGTAGGATTGAATTAATTAGATTAATAAAATTTAGGATCGAATTGAAATTTGTATAATTTATTTAGGCCTTTTTTTAAAAATAATTATTCGATGAATTTGAATTTATAATTATTGATCTTGTTTGTCTTACAGTCAGATGGACTCATGATTTTCTTAAACTACAAACCTAACAGAGGATTGCAAAACTGTAGAGATGCTCACGAAGCCTAGTTAGTTATCATGGAAACCGAATCTATTTCGCCAACGGTCAAAACAAAAGTGTCTCTAATTAGAGATCACATAACAAGGGACCACTAATAACTAAATATCAATAAGTCTCCTAAGAGACATAAGAAAATAGCATAGTCAGTTTTATAATTCTTTTGTTCTTTTTCTTTTTTGTTGTTGAGAATTTTGACCGATACGAAGTTTCATTATTCTTAGACATTTCCTATTTTAATTTTTATATAATTTTTCAAAAAGCGAAACCTTGACTAATACTGGAGAACATGCAAAGCTATAAATTATTTTAACCTAATTCTTGAAATATTTATTTGAATTTTGGAGCAAAATTCATAAGCGGAGATCTTGAGGTAGATTTTTCTCTCACTTCCAAGCTGGACAGAGTTCTCATATAGGAAAAGTCTCCGCAGTTAAGTTGAAGAGGACAGCCCAGTTCCGCCCCAAGACCACAAGAACCAGAACCAAGGTTTCGTCCTCAGTTCTTGCCTGATATCATCATCCATCATCCCCTTCCCTTCTGAGAAACCCTTAGAGAAGCAGAAGAAGATGAGCAGTCCCGTGCCGATCCCTCGAAGAAAGCGCACCGCCTCGCCGGCCATGGCCAGAGAGCGTCGGCTCCGTCGGCTCGTGGATTTCGGCAACAAGGTGAAGATCCGGTTCCCGCGCCGCCAAGATGTGTTCGCGGCGTTTTGCGAGACCTGCAGTCTGTGCGAGGAGAAGGGCGAGGAGTGGTTCTCGGGAAGCTGCGCGATCTCTTTGCGGACCATCAAGATTTGATGGCGGAATTTGGGGAACTTCATTCGGAAGGTTCCGCTCCTATCGACGGCGCCGGTGGCTCCGCCGGTCGCGAGGCGTTTGGCGGGTTGGGGAACGAACTCGCGGTTCTGAACACTGGCGAGATAAAAAGAGAAAGTCCGAGGGGTTCCTTCCGAGTGCCGGTCAAGAACGCTCACGAGCGCGTCCTGTTCCAATACGAGGACGACATGTGCAACCGGACGTGACGATCGGCCTCGCTCAATCGGCAATCACCCGCATCGGGAAACATCTGGCGGCCGGGCGCCGCGACGGCTGTCGCTTGACGCCCGGAGAGCTGAGGTTCATCAAGACGATGTACGACTACCGAGGGGCCGAGATGGTGGAGCACTTGAGGGAGGATCCACAGCGCGCTGCCGCTTGTATTGAGCCGGTTGCAGCAGAAGCACGACGAGTTGATGGCGGACCGATCGAATAATCGTGAGGTCTGGAAGAAGGCCTTTGCAGAGCACCACCAGCCTTCGTTGGGCCGTGGAGACACCAGCGCTGACGACGTTGAGGCTCTGGGAGACACCGGCAGAGCGTCGTCTCCTCCCGTGGAAGCCGAAGTGGAAGCGCTGGAGAATATCGGCATGAATGTCCGCTCGAATCTTTTCCGTACAAGTCAATGTGAATCGATGCCACGTGTGAGTGAGAGATTTTGTGAGACCACCATTTGGAAAACTTAAGTCATTAGATAAAGGTATGATTTAATAATGCTGAAATTTTGTTAGGATTTAATCTATAGGACTTTGCCGTTTGAGCTGCCATGCGTAATCAGCTTGATGTGTGTTGCTCCGTGCGTGTTTGGTTGCTTGGAAAGAAAGTTCCAAATAGGGTAATTCCCAAGTTCAAAAACCCAGTCTTTAATTCAACTGCTGCTACTTTCCTATTTCGACTAGGATATGAGTCAAAAGAAGGTTGTTTTGGTTTTATAAATAAATGTCATGCATTAGCTAAATTGATCGTCGTTTTTCATTAGATAAGTTGACGGAATTAACGAAATGATTTGATCATATTAATTGATAAATTTACAAACTTGATTTACATTTTTTGAAAGTTTTAGAACTCAATTTTATTTTTATCACAATTTTCAAAATTTTTAATGCATTATCCATCTTTAAATATTTATGAAGATCTCGCTGACCAATTTAAGTTTACTTTTTAGCAATGAAACTTTTACATGTAGCACTTATTGGAGTAATCACTATAAACTTATCGAATATTTTTATTTTCATTTATTCTTTTCACAAATATATTTCTGATGTAAGTTATCTTTTTGTTTTTTTATGGAAAATGAGCCTTGGTTCCCAATTCACAACATTTCAAACCATTTTCTTTTCAACAATTCTGAGGCGTTGCATCCCATGCACCAACTCTTCCTGCAAGGGTTTAAACAGCTTTACTGATGCACCAGCGCGAATTCTCTTGCTAGCAATTCAGTCAACAGCAGTAGGTTGTTCTAAGAAAGAAGCTCGCCATGTAATTTTAGACAAACGATACGGCCATTCCTTTGGTGAGTTTCTTGAATTTTAACTCAATGTGCAATGTCATCCCAAAACTTTTAACTTATTCAAAAATCTTTAGTCTCTAGACCATATGAAAATATTCAATATCATGATTCCATTAATTCAAATTTGATAACAGTATACAATCTAATGACTAAATTAAACGTATATCAAAAGTTTAGGGATGACATTACACATTGGGTTAAAAATTCAGGGGTCACACTAAATAAATTAAAAATTTAGAGATGATATTAAATATTAGGTTAAAATTTATGAAATATTTATGTGATGATCTCTTTAATTTTAAAGAATTAAGGATAGATTCTCACAGATGAACATCTTTTGCATGTCCTCCTTGAGAAGAAGAACAGTACCAAGATCATCCAGACAAATCAAGGTCCTCTGCTCCACTGCTCCTGTAACTCCTGCCACACCGCAACAAGGTTTCAAGAGCTTTTTTTTTTTTTTTGGTACGGCACGTTGAATAAAAAGTACAAGAGGGAGGAAACCTGGGAGGATGATTATTAGGCAGGATAGAATCACCAAACAACTCGAGGGAACTTTGTGATCCTGATTTTGTGTATGAACGCCCTCGACTCAACTCTATCGAGTAATCCAAAATTCTCATGCCAACGCTAGTACAAGCATTGTGTTAGAATAATTAATTATAAAACCACGCATTCATCTAACAGTTTAAATTTTTGAAACAATCGGTAATCTCACAAAATCTCACATGATGTCAAAGTTATAAATTCTAAATTTGACTAGAAGACCATACTAAGCATGAGAGGAAGTATTAAAATAATTAAACATAAAACCATGCATTCATAGACCAGCAAGACTTAAGCTTTTAGAATGGTTGTTACACGCTGAGCATCGAGCACTCGACTGTTCCCCATCACCGCTAATGTGCTAGAAGCCACCTTTCAATAGGAAATTGCAAAAAGGCCTTCCCCCATTTTCCATGCAACCTGTAGGCAAGGACTCTGTAATGAAACCTCAAGTGATATAGGCCTTAAGAGTAGAAACATGTTCGCAATCCATGAAAATTAACCATCACGATGCACTCTCTTGCCATTCTCATCATCCTAGCCCCAAAAAACTTTTCACGATAGGACATCAATGGAAGCAATTGTATGTATGACTTGGGCATATATGGCATGACCAATCAATAGAATCGTTCCGTTATGCATGCAAAACGAAATTGAGCCATATCCTCCCAAGTGAAGTAATGGAATTGCATAAGTAGGATCTTTTTCTTTTTCTTTTTTTTTTTTTTTGGTCAAAAGGATCCTATGTTTAACAACTTAAGAAAAGATTTGGATCTTAAGTAGGATCTTAAATTGCTAGGATCTTTACATGGTCTTGATCCAAAACAAGAAAAGGGAACATATGATCAATGCAATTCTACCGGTCCCATTGATCATATTATTACATATTTCAACCTTGAAATAAGTTTATCCTAATATGCAGTATATACTTATACTTAGGTAATAGAAAAATCAATTTCCCAATATATATATGGTGCGTTTGGTTGGACTTTTGGGGAAAGCTATTGAGAAAATGTAAAGGACTTTAGGTTGAAGAGGTTTTTCAGAATGCAAATTGTGTTTGTTAAACTATAATCTGAAAGTCCATTGTGAAGTATCTTTGAGCAAAATAGTGTTTGGAGATATTATATTTACAAAGAACTTTTGTAATAAAAAAAATTATCAAAAGAAAATAAAAATAAAAATTGGCCGGCAAGGGCAGCGGTTGCCGGTGATCGAAATATGTTGCCGACGGCCGACATCGACTCGGGCAGCCTCGGAGACAACCGGGAGGGCTACCCGAGGTCGAGCGACCCTCAAAGACCACTAGCGGTTACCCGGGTCGCGACCTCACACCCTATCGCGACCCGATCTGCGGCGGCGGGGTCACGGAGACCTCGTTGCCCCTAATCCCAGGGGCGGCGAGGTCACAGGAGGGTCGCGCAACCCCGCCGCGACCCGATCCGAGGGCGGTGAGGTCCTTCCACGACCCCACCGCCTAGATTTGGGTCACGGAGGTCGGCGACCCGCACCTCGTTGCAACCTGATGGCGCGGCGCGCCCACCCCCCGGTAGCGTGACCCCCTGGCAACGGTCGTTTTGGCCATTGTGACCATGTCTGCCCTTCGACAGCGAACGCTCATGGAGAAGAAGAAAAAGAAGATGAATAGTGACGGTAAAACTGAAAAGGAATGATGATAATTTGGGAAGAAATCTTTTTTTATTTACCCCCTCAGCTTAGCATGCCGAGAAGGCTAAAAGCCCAAGGCAGCCCCAACCTACCTTGGGCTTTCAGCCTGGCCTTTTCCAAATGAGGTTTGAAATTTTTTTACCAAACACTCCTACATTGGCCTAAGGATCTTTGGGGGTTCAAAGTGGCTTCTAAAGGTCACTCCCAAACGCACCCATAGTAGAAAGATGGCATAACTTTAAATTCACGCTATTTTGAAGTTTCAACTACACACATTGTTCATACCTAATAAATTCCATACGACGATCCAAAGGTTTTTTTCATTGTTGGTGTAATTTTTAGGATGTTACAATTCAGTCCTTTTAGACACCTTCATCGATCCTTAGTAGGATTGCATTATAACAAGTAACAACCTTGGCTGAGTCCGAGACCTCCTTTGTTTTTGGCTTGTTACAAACTTATAACAAGATTTATAGCACAAAATGATGTTATAATTACATTATGGTATCTCATAACGGCAACATAGTATATCCCGAATCTGCAAAAGACTTGTGTTTCTCATTACAATCATAAATAGTTGGGGTCAAGTGTTTGATCGATTAAATGAAGAGTATATCAAGATTTTTATCTATTATCAAGCTAAACTTGTAAGAAGTGATTAAAATGTGTATTCATTGAAGGCCAAGTACAAAATTTACATTTTGCTATAATTTAAGTATAGCTCATACCATTAATTCAATAAGTTCACTTTGCAGCTACATGTCATATGAATATATTGTTGCTAATTAAAGCATACTTGATTTATTTGAGTAATACGATATAGCGTGTTAAAAAATTACAGTGAACAAATTAACTCTTTTGATTTGAGAAATTTTGAATTTCACTAAACTTATGGCTAATCATAACACGGTCTACTAAATTTATTTTCTTATAATGAGTAAATCAAACAAATAAATAACTCTTGTTACTTTAATATTACAAAAAAAATTGATTTTTTTTAATCTCGACTTTACCATGTAATGTTTAAGTAAAAAATGATTAAATTACAATTTATTTAACATAGAGCATTTGCATTTTATAAAATTTCTACTTTTTTTTTATTAACTTATTTCAAATATAGCTTCATTATCATATGCTAAAAATAATTTTTGTTTTCCATTCATGTTCTGTGCACTTAGGAAACAGTCCTTTCGCCAAATATTGATATTCTTCCAGATGACAATATATAATTAAATCAATTTTCATCTTATCTCTTACATCACATCTCATATTATTTGTTTATAGCCTATTTAGAGAACAGCAAATAACATGCTTGCTTTGCACAAGGCGCGACTAAAGTAACTAGTGAAATCTGTCTCCAATCATGTAGATTCCTATATGTTTTAAGGTTCTCATGTACTTCACTTGGATGTCATTAGAACTTCGTTCAAAGTTGTTCAAAAAGTTGTCCTTTGGGTTTGACATTGGATGAGTTTGACTTGTCGAGTTTGGACTTCTGGGCGTGCGTGATAAAATTTACGTTTCGATTTTACTTTCGTTTCTCTACCGGAACAGGTTTGGAAATCCGTTTATTAGCTTGGTAACGATTTGATTTTCTATTTCTGAAACAGATTTCATTCCGAAATAGAGAAATTGAAGAAATTAGAGTTGAAATTTTAACTTCTCAGTTTAAAATAGAAATATAAATATAAATTTTTTTTTTCTCAACTTTTCAATTTAGTCAAAAATATTTTAGATCACTAATATTGAAATAGAAATAGAAATAGTTAATTTAGTCCAAAATATTTTAATAATTTTTAATATAATCATTTCAATCAATATTGATCGAAAATCTTAACTATTGGGCCAAATGGTGAGAATTGAATGAACAAGGCTTCATTTGTTGCACGCAAAAGATTTCACGCATGGTAATAGTCAACTTGCCATATTCATATCTAACGAGTCTTTCTTTACCTAATCTTCCATAGTACGCTAGACAATGGCTCTATCTAGCTACCTTTTTTAATCATAAACTTCATATTAAGGCGGTAAAAAGGGTCAAATCATTAGGGTTTCATCCGATTTTTCTTTTATAAGGAAAGGAGATCTAATAAGGAGTTTGTTGTTCTTGTAAGTGTTGATGAAAATACAGATTTTGATAATAAATTCTTAAATAATCCTAGTGTTGATAATTTTGAAAAAAAATTGGTGATGATTTTTGAACATGGTGAAGATTTTTTTAACAAAATTTGGAAAGAAATTGGAATTAGACTTGAAGTTAGGATTTTTTTTTTTTTAGAGATTAGACTATTATAATCATGGCTATCATTAGACTTATTTGATTAATGTGAAATCAATTTCGCAAAACATAACGATATTACTTTCCACAATTGAATTTCAATTGATTTTTTTGCCACGTTGTTTATTTTCGAAAGAAAATATTACGTAATAGAACGTAAGTACATGTAATAGGAAATTCCATGAAATTGTATTTTCAACTTATTATTTTCCACTATTATTTTGTATTTGAGGATGTCCTATGTTGTTTTAGTATTATTTTGACTATTATTTTGTATTTGAGGATTTCCTATGTTGTTATCTAATCAATTTCTATTCCTAGAAATAGAAATTTTATTCTCGTTATCAAACTGATTACTTTTGAAATAGAAATTTTAGTCGTTATCAAACAGGTTTTTTAACGAAAACTTGTCTAGGAATAGAAATTGAGAAATCAATTTTAATAAATCACTTCTAACGAAAGTTTTATGCATGCGCGCCTGAGCGCCCCAAACTCCGCCCCGCTGCCATTGGTTTGTGCAGTGAGAGGTGCAGGTTTAGTGGTAAGCACTTGAAAAGAAAACTATTGGGAGAACGTAGGTCAGAAAAAGGCCTTGCCCATGAATCATAGTGTTGTACCGTTGACATTAGTACAAGCTGGAATCTTCAAGGCCCCCGCCAGCGGATCCCGCCCCTTCAGAGACGGCGCCTGTCCTATCAAAGCCATATGGCAAGAGATATTCGCGCAGGCCCTTCAAACTCACCAAGAATGTACTGCACTTCAAACACGTCAGAAGCTGTTCAAACAACCGCAAGAACCCAACGCTCGAAGTCAAACCCGCAAAATTCGCGAACTCAAGATGAACAAGAAAGATGGCATTAGCAAATAACAAGCATCAAAATTCAGTACTGCCGCCGCCCGCCGCCTCCCAAGACCTAGCGCCAAGGAAATCACCCCATCTCGAAATCTCAGAACCTTGGCAGGAACATTGACAGTTATGGACAGTTACGTGGGTTTACGGCCATCGAATCGAAAGATAAAAATTCGAGTTGCCACAGGACGAAAAGAAGATTGAAATGCATGTACGAAAGACTTACAGAATTACAGAGATTGCCAAGAATGCAGAGCGAAGCGAGCAAAGCTGAGCTATAGCCCTGGACGAAATTACTACTGTTATAGAGTTGACTATTTATTACTTCTTCTCCACGCACTTCTCGCACTCAAGTTGACGAAACGACCCATCTGTGTGGATCCCACAGTCTCCCCTTCCCTTCGTTTCACCAACTTCCTGCCAGCATGATCAGCTCAGGCCCGAGCCGCCATGACCAGCTTCACGTCGAGAGAGTCGTTCCAGGACGTCGATGGGGAAGCTCGCCGTCCGGCATATCTCCTCCCCCGCCGCTCGCGGTTGCAGGCCAGCTCGTGAAACTGAACGAATGACTTGGCCTGGCGACGCTTGAGAAGCGCAGGAGGCTTCTTCGCCCCGCGCTTCCGCTTCTTCCCACTCGAACCGCCATTGGCGACCTTTGGACGGGTTCGGAATGGACCCAGGAGGAAAGATGTTGAGCTGCGTCAGCCTCCCGAAGCTAGCGACGGTCGCCGGACGCCGGCGAGACTCCGGCGACCTCCGCGGGCCCCTTCCGGCATTGCACGGCGGTGGCAGCAGCGGCCCACCAGCGAGGGCCCGTGGCTCCTTTTTTTTTTTTTCAGATTGAATTCTTTTTCATAAATTAAAAAGGACAAGGTTTTTCTTTTGATAAAAAAGGTAATCATATTAAGCTAATAAATATTTACAAGAAAAAACGGCACCAAAATAAACACTCATAATGAACAAAGGCATAATGGAGTGGAAGGATGCGAAGGGAGAAGAAAATGGGAAGCCAACAAGGCACAAAACACGGATAAGTCGCACAACTACGGCCACATAAAAAAGGACAAAGGTTTTCATACTTGAGAATTACCCAATATAAGATAACCTCTTTTGACCACAAAAATACAAGAATTATGTCAATTTAACATAAAATATTTTTTACATGCGTTTTGCCAATTAAATTAATCTAATTAATATTTATTGGAAATTGTTGATGTGGACATTTTGGGAGAAACCAGCATTTTATTAATATATGGAGTTCGTTTCTTACTTGGAGACCTTTTTTTTTTTTTTTTTTTTTCCTTTTTAGTTTTACGGAGCCGTGTGAAAATATCTCTAAGATTTAAAAAAAAAAAAAAAAAAAACTGTCCAGGCTCGTATTGTCCTCTTGGGATAGGGAGGAAAGCCTCAAAAGAATAATGCTTTTCTTAAATAACTTTAATCCCACATATACCGACCAAAAATAGTTAAAACTAATCAACATCAACACCTTCCTATCTGTACACTTACAAATAGTTATGTGGCAAGTTGAGTTAATCAGATTAATAAAATTAAGGATCGAATTGAAATTTGTACAATTTATTTTAGGCCTTTTTTTCTTTTATAATTATTTGATGAATCTGGATTTATAATTATTGATCTTGTTTGTCTTACAATCAAATGCACTCATGATTTTCTTAAACTACAAACCTAATAGAGGATTGCAAACTGTAGAGATGCTCATGAAGCCTAGTTAGTTATCATGGAAACAGTCTATTTAAGCAGCAGTCAAAAACAAAAGTGTCTCTAATTAGAGATCACATAACAAGGGACCACTAATAACTAAATATCGGCAAGTCTCTAAGAGACATAAGAAAATAGCATAGTCAGTTTTATAATTCTATTGTTATTTTTTTTTTTTTGAGAATTTTGACTTGGTCAATTTAAGTTTCATTATTCTTAGATATTTCCCATTTTAATTTTTATATAATTTTCAAAAAGCGAAACCTTGACTAATACTCGGAGAACATGCAAAGCTATAGATTATTTTAACCTAATTCTTGAAATATTTATTTGAATTTTGGAGCAAAAATCCGTAAGCGGAGATCTTGAGGTAGATTTTTCTCTCACTTCCAAGCTGGACAGAGTTCTTATATAGGAAACGTCTTAGCAGTTAAAGCTGAAGAGGACAGCCCAGTTCCCGCCACAGACCACAAGAACCAAGGTATCGTCCTCTCAGTTCTGCCTGATATCATCATCCATCATCCCCTTCCCTTCTGAGAAACCCTTAGAGAAGCAGAAGAAGATGAGCAGTCCCGTGCCGTTCCCCGAAGAAAGCGCACCGCCTCGCCGGCCATGGCCGAGAGCGTCGGCTCCGTCGGTTCGTGGATTTCGGCAACAAGGTGAAGATCCGGTTCCCGGGCCGCCAAGATGTGTTCGCGGGCGTTCTGCGAGACCTGCAGTCTGTGCGAGGAGAAGAGGGCGAGGTGGGTTCTTGGGAGGCTGCGCGATCTCTTTGCGGACCATCAAGATTTGATGGCGGAATTTGTGGAACTTCAGTCGGAAGGTTCGCTCCTATCGACGGCGCCGGTGGCTCCGCCGGTCGCGAGGCGTTTGGCGGTTGGGGAACGAACTCGCGGTTCTGAACACTGGCGAGATAAAAAGAGAAAGTCCGAGGGGTTCCTTCCGAGTGCCGGTCAAGAACGCTCACGAGCGTCCTGTTCCAATACGAGGACGACATGTGCAACCGACGTGACGATCGGCCTCGCTCAATCGGCAATCACCCGCATCAAAAACATCTGGCGGCCGGGCGCCGCGACGGCGCTGTCGCTTGACGCCCGGAGAGCTGAGGTTCATCAAGACGATGTACGACTACCGAGGGCCGAGATGGTGCGAACGCGAGGGAGGATCCACAGCGCGCTGCCGGTTGCAGCAGAAGCACGACGAGTTGATGGCGGACCGATTAATCGTGAGGTCCGGTTCGTTGGGCCGTGGAGCAGAAGCAGACACCGACGTCGTCTCCTCCCGTGGAGTTGATATCGGCATGAATGACTTTTCGTACAAGTCAATGTGGATCGATGCCACATGTGAGTGAGAGATTTTGTGTGACCACCATTTCCAAAAAACTTAAGTCATTAGATGAAGGTATGAGTTAATAATGCTGAAATTTTGTTAGGATTTAATCTATAGGACTTTGCCATTTGATCTGCCATGCGTAATAAGCTTGAAGTGCGTTGCTCCGTGCATGTTTGGTTGCTTGGAAAGAAAGTTCCAAACAGGGTAATTCCCAAGTTCAAAAACCCAGTCTTTAATTCAACTGCTGCTACTTTCCTATTTCGACTAGGATATGGGTCAAAAGGAGGTTGTTTTGGTTTTATAAATAAACGTCATGCATTAGCTAAATTGATCGCAGCCACGTAGGAGAGAAAAACTAATAAAAAATGTCACCTTGTTGTTTTTCATTAGATAAGTTGATGGAATTAATGAAATAACTTGATTGTATTAATTCATAAATTTACAAACTTGATTTACATTTTTGAAAGTTTTAGAACTCAATCTTATTTTTATCACAATTTTCAAAATTTTTAATGTATTATATATCTTTAAATATTTATGAAGATCTCACTTACCAATTTAAGTTTATTTTTTAGCAATGAAACTTTTACCTGTAGCACGTATTGGAGTAATCACTATAACTTATTGAATACTTTTATTTTCATTTATTATTTTCACAAATATATTTATGATGTAAGTTATCTTTTTTGTTTCTTTGGCGAAAAATGAGCCTTGGTTCCCCAATTCACAACGTTTCAAACCATTTGCTTTTCAACAATTCTGAGGGCTTGCATCCCATGCACCAACTCTTCCTGCAAGGGATTAAACAGCTTTACTGAAGCACCAGCACGAATTCTCTTGCTAGAAATTCAGTCAACAGCAGTAGCTTGTTCTAAGAAAGAAGCTCGCCACATAAATTTGGACAAATGATACAGCCATTCCTTTGGTGAGGTCCTAAATTTTAACTCTATGTGCAATGTCATCCCAAAATTTTTAATTTATTTAAAACTCTTAAGTCTCTAGACTGTATTATCCTTTCATTAATTCAAATTCGAGAATAGTATACAATCAATGATTAAATTAAACATATACCAAAAGTTTAGGGATGACATTACGCATTAGTTTAAAAATTCAGAACTACACTGAACAAATTAAAAGTTCAAGGACAATATTAAATATTAGGTCAAAGTTCATGAACTATTTATGTGATGATCTCTTTAATTTTAAAGAATTAAGGACAGATTCTCAAAGACGAACATCTTTTGCATGTCCTCATTGAGAAAAACGTACCAAGATCATCCAGAAAAATCAAGGTCCTTTGCTCCTGCCAAACCACAACAAGGTTTCGGGAGCTTCATTCTGCACGTTGAATTAAGGGCGTGTTTAGTAATGATTTGTTCGGAACAAATTTTGATCAGAAATGATTCTTTTATTCTATTCTCGGGAACAATTTCTAAGCATTTTAAGCTGTTTGATAAGTCCAAAATTTCTGATTTTGGAATAGAATTGCGTTTGTCAGTGCTCATTGATTGTTCCAAATCAATTTCTTTTAATTTTAAATTTATTTTTTTATTTTTTTTCCTTATTTTTTCCTTTTCTTTTTTCCTCTCTCTCTCCTATTCTTCTTCTTCAAGTGGTCGGCGACCTCATCGGAGTCTGCCGGCCCTCGCCGGCTGGTTGGGGCGGGCTCGCCCCAGCCCTGCGAGGCTCGGCCTCGCCGGATCGTGGCTCGCCCAGCACCGGTGGCGGGTGGACCTCGCCGAGGGGCTAGGCGAGGCCGGCTTGGCCACGGCGGCTGAGCAAGCTCATCGATGGTTGGACTGCCTCTGACAGCTCGAATCTCGCCTTTGGCTGGTGAGCCTCGGTAAGCTCACTTGACCGGTTGCCGGCGACCAAAGGGCGAGCGACGGGCAGCGTCCCACCATCATCATCATCCAACATCCACCCCCATCATCTTTTCTTTCCTTCCCATCATCTTCATCATCCATCATCCGCTCCGCCTCTCCACTCACCGAATCACCCACACGTCCACGATCTGCTCTCGGTCATCAAGCCAACCCATGCGGCCACCGAGGTTGACTTCTCTGCTTTAGGCCACGTTTCACTGCAGTTTAACCCACCGAACGGCCTTGCATCTCCACTGAAAATTCCTGCTTCATTCCACCGTCTTCGTGTCTTCTCTCCTTCGCCGCACGAAAGCAAGTCAACTGAAACTGCCGCACGACCAGCTCGTCTTCAGCTTTTCCATCCACGAAGCAACAGCCCAGCAACCGAAGCAGCTGCTGCTTCCTTTGTCCGCATCTCCACCGTTTGTGCAGCTCGTCTCACGCGTGGGTCAACAACCCACCGAAGCAGCCCCATCGTTGACTGCACGCCTCAAATTCAGTGAAGCCGCGCGTCTCCTAGCTCCATTTCTGCTTCGGTCTTGCCGCGCCAGTGTCGATCGAAGCCCAAGCTGTGCCGTTCGTTCGGCCCACCTTCTTGGCAGCGAGCAGCCCAGCGTCTTCAGTCTTGGGCCGTGTCTTCAGCCCAGCGAAATTTTAAAGTGCAGCAGCCCAAGAGAACAGTCCAATTTATTTGAATCTTTAGCCCAATTCAACAAGGCCCAATAGCAAGTCAATTGAAAGCCTAGCCCAAGTTGGAAAAACAAATCTCAGATTTGAAATGAGATTGTTAGTATGTTTTAGGCCCGGTCCAAGTCCGCCGACACCACCAAAAATTCGGGATTTTGGCCGCCGTTGCGCCGTCGTCGCGGTGATAATCCTGGTTTCCATGATTAACCGGTGAGTTTATACTCTAAACTCTATTTAGTAGGTTAATGACGTTAGGGGCTGTTTAGATTTTTTAATTAGGGATTAGGTGGTTAGTTATATTAAATTAGAAATTTAATTATTTAATTGGCATGTTAGGTGGTTAGCATGGTTTAGCTAATGCCTAAATAAATTGTACTTATTTATCTGAAAGGGTTCGAGAATATTCCGGGTCTGTATTGGTATTTAATTTAATAATTTTTGGCCAAGGTTAGTATTTTTAGAAATTAAATTGAATTAATTAATTAATTTTCGAAATTAATTAATTATTAATATTTTCGGAATTTAGGCGGGATAGTTTGGTGATCAGAATTTCGTATTGATTATGATGGTGTGGTTAATTTCTGCGATTGAGTGTTAGTTGCGCAAATTGAGTGTTGATTGGAATTTTGAGTATTTAATTCCAAAATTGATGGATTTTGATATTTATTTAGAAAATCCCAGGTGTTGGGTTTTAACACCGAAAATAGATTTTAAGTACTATATCAAATAGTGGGGTTTGAAAAAGATAGGTATCAGTCTTCTGGTTCGAATTATCGTATATCCCAATAATACCCATTTTTTCTAGGATGTTTTAATATGGAGAAAAATAGGCGCGTCACTATTTTAATGGAGCGTTTGAGTCAAATGCATGCGTGTCCCCGGCGCATTGATTAATCGTGTATTGGTTAAGAGAAACCATCCCGGGACATTAAGGCGAGATGTTACCCATTCATTGGGACTCGGGTTGTAGTAGATTACGGACTCGCTTGCCCCGGAGGAAAAGCCGTCTAGTTAAGAGACGTCGCGTGCTCAAAGGAGGTGAGACGACGCTGGCACGCTAGAAAACCTTGAAAGAGTTGGCCGTACCCTTGAGGGTGTAATTAACAATTGGAACGCATGATGGTTGAGTTTGATGCGCGGATTATGGGACAAAATTGTGTGACATGGTATGGGACGTGCCATAACGATTTGGCCCTATATAACTGGACTCCCTATGATTTATTGAGTTGAGTGATGCGATTCAATTGTTGGATGTATCGATTCTATACATAATGTATATGAACTGTCTTTGACCTCTGGGTGGAACTAAGGCGAGTAAGTCCTCTATGCTATTTGTATGATTGCATGGTTAGGATGCTTAAGGCGTATTTCCTCCTAATTGGGATTTAGAGCTTAGACTCGGCAGATTTTATTTCACCCCCGTGGGACAACATTTTCGTGTCGTTGAGTGGAAGACACTGGAGGCGAGAGGAGGTGATCGGAGCGTGGGTTAGTTAGGAACAACTTCTTTTGGAAAGCTAGTCTTTTGTAGTCTTTTGGCTATAGACTTTTGTACATGACTCAGTGTATATATAAAATCATGTTTGTTTCGTGAATTTGTATCCAGCTTTTCTATCCCGAGATGATTATTGTCAGGAGATTTATTTTCGCTTCCGCATGTGCTTAAAAATCAATGGGTCGGTGACTCGTCCTAGGAAGTCGCAAAATTTTATCGACCAGAGAGGGATGGAAGCGCGCTCGAGTTCGGGACATGTAACAAATATGAATGGCATTAAAGTGGCGTCAGAGAAAATGACCCAAAGAAGAGAGACAAGAAGAAAAGACTAGGAAAATGGAAAGATATGGATGATCCGTACATGTCACGACTAGACTCGGCATAATTACCTTGTCGAGAGAGAGAGAGAGAGAGAGAGAGAGAGAGAGAGCACTCATGTATGCTTTTCTTATTTGACTTAATGAAAGCCACATAGACTATATATGGAACATAGAAAGACAGTTCAAATCCCAAACTACCTGATTTAACACCTCCTTATTTTATTTTTTGTCGAAATAACAGCCCCTTATTAACTAGTGGTAATTAAGTCCACTAGCTAATGCTTCAACACCGAGAATACATAGACTGTTCATGACTTAAACTAATAGTACCTCCCTAGCGATGCAGACCAAGCACATATAACATATGCTTAACTCTTCAACGATAGATAGCATTTAGCTTCATCTCCTTTCGGAGCATTCATAACAATCAAAAGCTTAGGGATAATCAAACCAAGTCCAAGAGGAGATTTTCAGCGTGCTTTGTTGTTCACCTGTGTCTAGGAGAAGCAGGGTTTGGCGACAACAACAAGGTTTTCGATCCTATGCATTGTGATGCCAAAAGCTTCTTCCATATTTAAATCTTTTGGGTGGACACCAGGAGGAAGTTGCCAATCGAAACTGTGAAGAAGTTGAGCTAAAGCAATCTCAACACTGGCATTTCCAAATGTGATAGCTGGGCAGCTTCTTCGACCTGCGCCAAATGGTATCAGCTCGAAGTCCTGTCCCTTGAAGTCGATGGTGCTATCCAAAACCTTTCTGGTAGAAATGCTTCAGGATCAACCCAGGATTGTGGATCACGCCCTATTGACCAAGCGTTAACAAAGAAACGCGTTTTTGCCGGAATGCAGTATCCATCAATTATTACGTCCTCCATGGATTCTCTTGGGAGTAACATAGGAGCAGGAGGATGCAGTCGGAATACCTCCTTGATGATAGCCTTCAAGTATGGTAATTGAGGTAGGTCAGTCTCTTGCACGTATTTGCTCTCTCCCACGACGCTTCGCAGTTCGGCTTGTGCTCTTTTGATGGCTTTAGGGTTCATGACAAGCTCTGTCATTGCCCAGTCAAGAGTGATGAATGTTGTATCTGTTCCTGCTGCAAAAAAATCCTGCAACATGCATGTTAGGTATGCTTTGCTATGCAAACTTTATGGCATATTGAAGATGATCATTGGAAGGGGCTCGGGCGAGTCGAGCTCTTATGTTGGGCCTAACATGTTGCTCAACTGTACTCATAGCAAAAGAAGACCGCACGTATAATTCTTTAGGCCAGACATCGCTTGGCTTGGGTTGAGTTGAACCTTTTATTAAATGGCTACATGATCTCGTCTATTCTCTAAAGCTGAAAAGTCAAAATAACAACAATTTTCAATTTTATTTATTCCTATGTTTAATTATATATTAGAATTTCTTTTTATCACATAATATGTATTCAATATATATATTTAGTATCTATATCTGTTACATATTTTAGGTATATTAGTATAAAAACATTTTAAAAAAATTAATAAAGAAAATGGAAGGGAAAAAATAAATAAAAAATAAAAGAAATAAAAAAGAGAGGGAAAATAATAGATAACAAGTAAATAAAAATGAAGTAGGCAAGAGTATGAGAAATTCTTACTATCTCTATTTGTGCATTTTAGGTTCATCTACGCTAACATACCTTTCATACTAAATAATTGAACATTGGGATATGAAGATATTTGATTTTATTATTGCGATTCATAAACAATGGACTTGTTATAGCAAAATCCTTGAATTTCATATCTTATCTTATCTATTCCTATTTTGATTTGAAATCTAGGAGAAAAATGCAATCTAAAAACTTAAATGGAATGTCAAGCTATAGGGGAGAATGATTTACCGACCAAGATGAGGGCTTTAACGTTGGCTCTTGTAAGGGGCATGTCACCGTAACCATTCTTCTCGATATCGATCAAAACATCCACAATGTCCTTCTGCCCCTCCATAGCTCTGCTTTCATTCAAATGTTCTCTCAGTATCTCGTCAAAAAGATTGTCGAAGCGCTTAAAAGTGTGTTGAAGTCTAGACTTCATCCCGGTCAGGCTATGAATGAATTCCATAGAAGGAAAGAAATCTCCCATGCTGAATCCCCCAAGCAGCTCCTGAAACTCCTCTAGCATCTTTTGAAATCCATGCTTATCATAATCCCCTCCTGCTGAAAAGTCCCTCCCAAAAGCATTCCGGCAAAGAACGTCATTTGCATATAACCCAAGCAGTTTGGAAAGATTTATGGTGCCTGGACAAGACTCCACAATCCGATGAATTAAACGAGCAACTTCTTCCTCCCTGACATGACCAAATGACTGAACCCGTTTTCCGCTAAGCACTTCGAGTATGCAGATTTTCCTTACGTGCCTCCAATAAGCGCCATAGGGAGAGAAGGCCATGTCTGTGCAGTCATAAAACAAATGCTTGGCAGAGAAGATCTGAGGGCGGTTCGCGAGCACTAGGTCATGGGTTTTCATCACCTCCTTGGCCATTGCGGCTGAGGAAACGACTATGGTCGGGACTTCGCCGAGCTGCAAGGACATGATTGGCCCATACTTTCTCGCGAGGCGATGGAGAGATATGTGTGGCGATTTGCCAAGCTGGTGAAGATTGCCGATGATCGGCAACTTAGGAGGACTCGGTGGGAGGTTGCTCTTTCTTTTCCTAGACTTGCTCCTCAAGAGAACTATCAGCAAAGCTGCTACGACCAAGCATGTTGGGAGAAACAGTTGCTGAAGGAGAGCCATTGCAAAATATGTGATATTGCTAAACTGTACTTCTTATTTGCTTCCTACACAGTTTTTATACACGGACGTCACTGAATCCATCTGATTTGCTGGTCTTTTTGTTTTTTTCATTGTCGTCAATGTCAGTCATTTTAAAAAGAATTGTACACATTTTCTTGTAAATATATGATCCATTCGGCCAGGACAAAGACTTTCACTTGCAAATTTGGTGTTCATCGGGTCGAATTTTTAATGCTTTTCTGACTAATCATTGGAGATGCCCCACTTATCAAGAGATTATCTTTCTTGAGCAAGTCGCTGCTTGATAGATATCTGCTAAAAAATAATCACGTTGATAGATCTTTATTTAATGTTTTAAGTGATTGAAGAAATCAAAAGGACGACTGATGAATCTGTTTTTTTTTTTTTCTCTGTTTAATGTTTTAATATCCTTCTCGCCTGCGTGTCAACTAATAATTCTAGGAAATAGCTGATTCGCCCTTCAATCTTGAGTACCCCTCCAATGTGGAAAATCACCAGATGTTGGACTTTCTTGACTATCTTAACAATTTTGTCGTAAAGAACAAAGAGAAAATCTGATTCTCCAACGTCATCCACATGAATATGGTCATTGTCCGTCGAAGATTACTCTCAGCTGGATCGACAGGGCTGTACTAAAATCTCTTGTTTTTGCTCATACATGTGTTGGCCTGTCCTGTAGGACAAATACCGTATGTCCGTTTTCACAAAGAGATCACCGCCTTCCTCTAGCATAAAATGTAAGCGATAACATAATTCTATAATGCAGAAAATACGAAACATAGAATCATTGATCTTCATGATTCTCAGGATGGAGACACACACACACGGATGGAGACAAAGACACAGACACACACACACACAGACACACACACAGACAGACAGAGACACAGACACATAGACACAAAGACACAGAGACACAGACACAGACACACGCACACGCACACGCACACACTCAACACACACACACACACAATATGATTTCTCTCCCTTAACTCTTTCTCTCTCTCACACACACACACAAACACACTATGATTTCTCTCCCTTAACTCTCACACACACACAATATGATTTCTCTCCCTTAACTCTCTCTCTCTCTCTCTCTCTCTCTCACACACACACACACATTAAGAGGGATGGAGACATACTTTTATTCATAACGATACCCTTGAAGATAATTGTCGCGAAAAATTGAAAAAATGAAGAAATATGATTTCTCTCCCTTAACTCACACACACACACAATATGATTTCATAATGATACCCTTGAAGATAATTGTCGCGGAAAACCGAAAAAATGAAGAAATATGATTTCTCTCCCTTAACTCACACACACACACACACAATATGATTTCTCTCCCTTAACTCTCTCTCTCTCTCTCTCTCTCACACACACACACACACACACACACACACACACACATTGTAGGCTTTCATTAGAATTGTAACTTCTCATAACCAATACATTTTTAGCATTAAATATTTGTTAAAGAGATATTTCTACATGCTACCCTATCCTATTCTACAAAATAAACCAAAACCATAAACTTTAACTACCTCATAAGACAAGATTTTTTGCCAAATACATCTTCTCAATGAGAATTGTAGGGTTTCATTAGAATTGTAACTTCTCATAGCCAATAAATTTTTAGCATTAAATATTTATTAAAGAGATATTTCTAGTATTAAAGAGATATTTCTACATGCTACCCTATCCTATTCTACGAAATAAACCAAAACCATAAACTTTAACTACCTCATAAGACAAGATTTTTTGTCAAATACATCTAGAGTTCTCTAATATTAAAGAGATATTTCTACATGCTACCCTATCCTATTCTAGAATTTGGATCACAAATTCTAACAAAACCTAACTTTCCTAACCATAGGTCTCCTTTGTCCAACTATCCAATCCTAAGAAGTCAAGCTGATTTACCTTTCTATCTTGTCTTTGGACTTCTTTTAATTACATTGCCAACTTTAGCCATAAAAAAAAGCTTAAGACAATAGCTATCCACATAAATTTGGTTGATCATACAAAATATTGATCCATTAAATTTACTCTAGTGTGGGCCAACTGGATCGCATGCATGTCATATGGTTAGTATTGGTATATCCTCGATCATTGATAGGTATAGGCGTAAAAATCCAATGGTCAACAATAAGGTAGAGGATTGTCACTTGTCCACTTATTGAAATTCGATGATGGATAGTTGGTGGCCGCCTAAATGGATTATGGCGGTATACTTTTAGATGAAAGCACTTATAATATTACCCAAGAACACTAGAATAACAGGCACTAAGGATGCACATTGTTAAGAAGTAGTTACTATTTGAAGACCCAGTCATGGAACGGCCACCAATAACTATAATATCTCTGGAACATGATAGAAGCAGTTATGAAGAACATGGGTTAAGTGATTTGCAAAGACAAACGAACATGAACAAGGTTAGAAACGGCAGTTACTAAAGAATATGCAACTACCCCATGGTTACCAAGTTCTTCTATAAATACCACCATTCGTCCAACAAAGAGTCCCTCCTCCCCTTCCCCCGGCAACAAATCAATCAAAATGTTATCTCTTTATCTTTACATTTCCTATATTGCATTTTAATTTCTCTAGCTATAGCTTTTAGAATGCAATGTGTGTCTATATCCCAGTGCATTATTGTTGATTAGATTCCGACATTGTGTCATCTATCCTGATGCATTGTCATTGATTAGATTCCGATGTTGTATCTCAATATTTTAGAGCAGTGTCGTCGATTAAATTTTGATACCGTGTCTAATATGCCCAAATTGTGTTGATGATTGAATTCTGGCATAGTTTGGGTTTGGTATTGTAATTTACGGGCTTTGTTGTTTATTATATTCCAATTTAGCTCCGTGTTGCACAACGTTGTTTGGATCCAAAAGTTAATAATTATTTTGCATTTGATATCCTATGTTTGGAATTGGAGTAAAAACCTTTGTCCCTTTTAATAAAAACAGAAGAAAGACTCTTGGTAAAAGATATTTCATTGAAGAAGCAATTTGGCAAACAAAATCCTTTGCTCACGCTCGGATAAAGGTTGTGGAATAAGAAAAAAGTAGCTGAGGGCATCATTTTCCTCTGCAACTAGTTTAGAAAGCATATCAGTAACTTCCTCAGGTACCACCCGTTCATAGATTGTTCAAGATGCTCATCGCCGATACCTTTTGGACACATCCAGGATTTTCATCCGTCTTCTTCTCACTATAATTCTGTGGCGCCTCTATCTCTATCAAGGGTTCTCTCTCATGCTATTAACGTTGTTTGCATGTGCCCATGTGCTGAGTTTTACAGCATCTCTGACTCTCAATGTCGACCCCGACTGATTTTTTTTTTTGTTGGACCTACGTATACAAAGAAATTGTATTGCGGACGTTGGACCACATAATGCCTACTTAGAACCTATGTTAGAAACATTGCAATGTCAGAAACTAGGAAAAACGGGTAGAAGGAATTTGAGATGCGAAATCTGTCATAAGATCGATACCAAACAACCGATTGTTAATCAATGCTAGCTTTGGGTTATTTGAAGGAAGTCTTTGGTTGACATATGTCGCATGTCACAATGACAGTCAGCATATACGACTTGATTAAGTGAAAACAAAGGAGCCGTGTGGGAGTAATAATAAAACAAGTGCTTGGCGGAGTTCTTGGCCATCGCGGCCGACGATACAACTATGGTTCGGACTTTGCCAAGTTGCAAGGACATGATCAGTGTGACATCTCGAAATTCGACCCCGTTTCGATAAAGTGAAATGGGCGTGTCGTCGACGTGCCATGGTCCCCTTTTCTCTTCGAGCGATCACTCACGAGTTAACTAACTTATTGGGTGAAGCCGTTAAGAGATGTATCTGCAGTAAAATCCCTAAAAGCTACTCAATTGGTTGGATTGGACTAAAATCGCGTCTGATCGATTCTAACCATGAAATTTAAATTGGTCTCGGGAATCGAATATTCGAGCATGTCACAATTCAATTTTAGGACCGTCTCATCGTCTGTCAATTTATTGATGAGTCCGAAATTTCAATAAAGAAATTATCGGAGGAAAAATCGAAGACAAAAAAATTAGAAAGGGAAAGGGAAAGAGAAAAGGAAAATTGGAATAATTGTATTATTTATTTTCCTTTTTCTCTCTCTCCCCCCTTTCTCTTTTTTTTTTCTCTCTTTTCTCTCTTTCTTCTCTCTCCCTCTCCCCTCCCCCTCGTGCGATTTTCCCCCACCGACCGACTGCCCCCTGCTGTCTTCCTCTTTCTTTTTCTTCTTTGACTAGTCAAATCTCTCTCATCTCTCTCGTCACTCTCTCTCTTCTTCTTTCTTCTTCGTGCAAGCGAACGGAACCAGAAGCAGAAAACAGAGACCACAGCTTGCTGTCTTTGCTCCGTCGCCGCCCACCGCTCGCCGCCGTCCCGCCACCCGCGCTCGCGCCCGCGCGTCCGCCGCTCACCGCGAGCTCCGCCAGCCGCCGCCCCTCGCGCCTAGGCGTCTTCCCCGTGCGACTTCCGCCATTGCCCAGCTCAGTCCGGCGCCTCCAGCCGCCGCTAGCCGCCGTCCTGACCTCCCCAACGTCCCCCTCACCCTCCGCCGGCCCCGCCTCGCTGTTTTGGCCACCGGAGTAGCTCCGGCCAGCCCTAGTCAGTAACCCACGAAGTGGGTTTCCAGCGACTTCGGGCCCGCTTTTGGGCCGTTTCCGGGCCCCAAACCAGAGGCCCGTTTTGGAGTTTATTGTTCCTCGCGTCGCCCCCGTCGGATTGATCCGATTTGCGCGCGATTCCGGTGAGTAATCTCACTAATCCTTGCTTAGTGGACTAATTACACTTAAGGGTTGTTTAGTTTTAATTAATTAAGTTTAGTTTTAATTAATTAGGTTCGGTGACTAAGGATGTCATTGGCGAAAACGCGCCTTAAAGAATGTACGTACCGGTCTATTACATATCCCATCATGGACATATGTGGTTCGGTGATTTGGGATATCACTAGTGAAAACGGCGCCTTAAAAAACGCACATAGCTGTCTATTGAATACATGATTATAGGCATGTGTGGTTCGGTGATTTGGGATATCACTAGCGAAAACGGCGCCTTAAAGAACGCACGTAACTGTCTATTGAATACATGATTATAGGCATGTGTGGTTCAGTGATTTGGGATATCACTGGTGAAAACGGCGCCTTAAAGAACACACGCAATTGTCTATTGAATAAATCGTCGTAGGCATGTGTGGTTCGGTGATTTGGGATATCACTGGCGAAAACGGCGCCTTAAAGAATGCACGCAATTGTCTATTGAACAAATCGTTGTAGGCATGTGTGGTTCGGTGATTTGGGATATCATTGGCGAAAACGGCGCCTTAAAGAACGCACGCAATTGTCTAGTGGATACGTCACCTTGGTGAGCTTGACGCTCAAGAGCATTGATGTGGCTCTGAGACCGCGTGCCCGATGGGAGGTTATATGGTGTGGAATCAATGACCTAGAATGGTCCATCTGACATGTAATCGACTAGTTCGATTGGTCAATGATTTGATCAGATTGTCGTGATTTGATTGATTGTTCGTTATGATTTATGAAGCGTTCGTATATAATCTTGAATTGCAGGTTGAGACTGAGGTCAAGGTAAGTCCTCTGACTCGTGCTATGCATAGGCAACCGAGTAGTGTATTGGTTCCCTAATTGAGTCTTAGTGGGGTAGAACTTACTGAGACGTAGTCTCATCCCAGTTTGGAGAAAACATTTCAGGACCCCGATGAGGAGCTGAGGAGGAGGAGTCTGAGAAGGAGAACTCGAAGGTGAAATCTGAGGAGAAGAATTTTTGGAAAAAGAAGATAATACCGAGAGAGGTCTTGAATACAACCTGGATGAACTGAGATTTTATCTTCTTTTGAGATCTCCATTTTGATGTGAATAGAGATAGAGTAAAAAGTTGTGAAGTACTTTGGTTTGTGTTTTGTATAAAAGTTTGGTTATAAGTTTCAATATGAAAAATATGGCTCGCTTTTCTATCCCATCGATTTACTTGTCTGGGATTTGTAATCGCTTCCGCATGTGCTTAATAAATGAAAGGGTCGGCGATATATAGTCCTGGAATATCGCATTATAAAATCGACCAAGGGAGAAGGATGTGTGCATGCCCGATGATCGGGCGTGACAATTAGCCGATGCTTCCTCGTGACGTGATGGAGAGATATGTGCGGCGATTTGCCAAGCTGGTGGAGATTGGCGACTTGGGAGGGCTCGGTGGGAGGTTGCTCTTTCTTTTCCTAGACTTGCTCTTTCCCAAAACAATCAACAAAGCTGCTAGGACCAAGCATGTCGGGAGAAACAGATCGTGATATTGCTATTCTCTACTTCTTAATTGATTCCCACACAGTTTTATATACAGAAGTCACTGAAATTATCTATCTGATTTGCTGGCCATTTGGTTTTAATTTTAGTCAATGTCAGTCTTATAAAAAAATGTCCTTCTCTGGTGATGATATGATGCATTTGTCATGGGCAAAGCCATTCACATGCAATGTAGTGCATCGTAGTAGAATTTTCTTATGTCCTGAAAGCCATCCTGGGATATCATCCTGAGCAGGGTAACAACAGAATGCTGCTAGGATTAGCGATGGCAATAGCGACGCAAAATGAGTGCTTTTCCGACTAATCATTGAGCTGCGCCATATCATCTAGGGATGGGTTGATCACGAGATCATCATGCTTTAAGCATGTCGCTTTTTGATAGATATCTGCGAAATAATTATTAAGTGCTTAGGTCTTTTTAAGTGTTTTAAGTGATTGGGGAAATGAAAGAGATGACTGATGGGTATATTTTTCTTTTTGTTCAGTGTTTTGGGAATCCTTTGTGGAGAGTTTGTCAACAAATTAAACTCTTTAAGATCAATTGATTAGGTTGAATTAATGGTGTTTTTGTTTCATGGAAAATGTAACGTTTTTGAAAAATGTTTTCCGGGAAATCATTTTCCAGGAAAATGGTTAGTTTTCCTTTGTTTGGTGATACGTAACTGAAAGTATTTTCTGGTGTTTGGATCGCATTTGAAAAATGATCTAACAATTGATAATAGTGTGCCTCTTACTTCCAAATTAATTTGTTGAGTTCATGTTACTTTATAAATGAATTTTTCTTGATCAGTTTAGTAAATCTAGAATTTGAACTTGCAAAATGAAAAGGAAACCTAAATTCATACATGTATTTTTTTCCTGAAAATGGACATAATTTCCGATTACAAGAGCAAGTCAAAACGATCTCATTAATCGCTTCAATACATTTGGCTCTCTTCGATGGATGCGCCTCTCGTGCGGCTCTCTGCAAGTTATCCTGAATTGCCCATGGACACCACGAAGGACCATACCCAGAATCTATGTCCTGTAGATAAGGAAATTGATCAATTCTCCATGGACACACATAACTACTTCTCCGCAACATCCCCACGGAGGGTCCTCATGAGTTTTTCTGTTCTCCCACAGGATACTTTGATATCAAAGAGTTCAATGATGAGCTTAAGCTTATGGTAAGAGAAGCTCAGCTCTAAAGAGCTGGGAGTTGTGTAGCGCCAAGCCGTAATTTGCAACAGCAATAAGAAGCACTGATATTGTCAAACACGAAGTTCAGAATGCACTAGACGATCTTTCTTGCGTCGCCCACAACTTGAAAGGACTTGGAACTTCAGATATTCCATACTCTTTGAAGACAACCTGTTTGAATGATAAAGATGTCGCATTTTATTGCAAGATGGCCTCTATGTGTATTTGTTCATTTCTCTTGAGCATTTGGTTTACTACTTGGAAGACAACCTGTTTGAATTGTTATGCTACTATAGCAAGTAATCAAAGAACATTGTGCCACAAAAAGCGACTTGGATAGCTACTACAAGTTACCAAAGGTCCAATGTTCAGACAATATCAAGAACAAACATTCAAAGTCTAATGCTTAGCTACTTGAATAGCTACTACAAGTAACCAAAGAACAAGTCTAATGTTCAGATAGTATCAAGAACAAACATTGAAAGTTTGATGCTTGTCAATATCCACTCTCTCTTCTATTTAAGAAATCTTCGAGCCATAACTTCTTCAGCTTAACACTCTTGACAATGAATGCTTTTGCAACTCTCTCATTATCCACTAGATAATCAAAGGCATGTGCAAGGGTAGCTTCATCAAAACCTTCAACCTCCATCACTTCTTTGTAGAGCTCAAAGAACATCCAATTGATTTTGACTCATCTTTTTTATTGCATTAGCAACCTCTCCAATTTGCTCCGAGAGCATTGCAAACCTATCATCCTTATTAGTGGCACGACTTCGCTTTCTATTAAATCTTGAAGGATCTTCTATTCCTTTCGTAGTATTCTCATTACCATCATCTAGTTCAGTTGAGAAGTCCGAATCGCTAAAAGAAGGTAAGTCGATGTCTCCAAATTGTTTTACAAAGCATCCCGT
This sequence comes from Eucalyptus microcorys, assembly GCA_014182515.1. Classification (NCBI taxonomy): domain Eukaryota; kingdom Viridiplantae; phylum Streptophyta; class Magnoliopsida; order Myrtales; family Myrtaceae; genus Eucalyptus; species Eucalyptus microcorys. The sequence goes on from CM024563.1 coordinate 2,277,844, forward strand.
GGCCATGTCTCTTCCAGCCACCAAAGCAAGTTCATCGTACATCTCGATTTTCTTGTTCAAGTACTTCTCATGGGTAGGATGTGCCTACAAAAAATCACAAAAACACAAAATTATTTCAGCCTCCAATTCCTACATATCTCAACAGCTGCATGTATAATAAATCTCTTTAATCAATGAATTTCTAGTTGCCTGGATATAACAAACTGTAGCATACCAAGGTACATAAAATTAATCCACAATTTTTGGATATCAAATGCTAAGAGTATTAAGTTATATAGAAATCTGAGAAGCACATTACCATTATTTCTTCATCATAAACTTCCTTCCGAACAACTGTGATCATCTTCAAGTTATGGTCCCACTGAAATCCACTCTTAACCCGCAATTTTTGGATGGTAGCCCAATTGTTTTTAATAGTTCTAAGATGATTGTCCACATGATCAGGCTCACTTTCAGTCCCAAATTTCTCATTTATAGCTTGAGCAACTCGAACAAAGGAAGATGGTTTAAAGGTGGCTGAAGGTTTGTTCCCTTTGGAAGCCTCATCAGCTAGTATCTCTAAAAACATACCCTCCATAGGTCCTGACCATCTGAAATGCTTGGACTTCCATTCTCTAGTCTTGCCCATTGCTACATTATCAAACATATCCCACACAAGAAGTTGTGATAAACAAAGAATAACACAACAACATACATCATTTGACTACTGAGACAAGGAAACATCACAGTGATATAGAGTAGTAAATCAAGTTCACATTTACAAGAACTTCAATCACAAAGTATTCTTGTCACATCAAAAACATCATACAACTTCTAAGAAGATACAAATACTAAACATTCATTCTATGCCTACTATAGTCATCCCACATTAAACGTGCGATACTATCTCTTTTTGCTGCCCACTCTCTGTTTTCCTCCCTCTCCTCTCTTTGTGTTTGTTGATGTCTTCTTTCTTGACTTTGAGATTCAACCTCTACATTTAGTTCTTGCATAAAGGGATCATAAGGGTCAACTCCCATAATGAAGTTATGTAAAATACAACATGCTAAGACCACATCAACTTGAGTATCAAAAGACCAAAAGGGTTCAGCGTCTAATACACGAAAATGCCTTTTTAGGACCCCGAATGCCCTTTCTACTGCAGACCGTAAAGATGAATGGTGGTGATTGAACAACTCTTTCTCATTCTCGGGTGAGTGGTCACTAAACTCCCTCCTGTGATATCGAACTCCACGATATGGAGAAATTATTCCCGGTTGGATGCCATATCCGGCATCAGCAAGATAGTATTTACCTACCAATTTTATGTAAAGTTTCAATAACATATTTCAAGAAAATAGGATATAAATTTTATAAGAAATATGGAATAGTCTATACCTTCAGGAATTTTCATTCCTTGAGGCCTTGAAAGTGCATTTGTAAGAATACGAGAGTCATGGGCCGTGCCTTCCCAACCGACCAACACATAAACGAATTTTAAATCATAAGTAACAGCTGCAAGAACATTTTGTGTTGTTTTCTCTTTTCGACCACGGAATTTTCCTTGAATTTCTGGGGGAACCGATGCACGGACATGGGTACCATCAAGAGCTCCAATACAATCCTAATGTACTCAATAAGTAAGTAAATGTAACAACATACTATAAAAATAAAGTTTGTGACACTTGTCATATTACATACCTTAAAGTACGGATAAAATCTTCGACTCTTGGATATTGTCGGGGGTGTAGTGCCATCCAATGGTCTTATAACATGCTTGTATAATTTTAGAATTGCTTGTAAGACAATTCTAAAGTATCGATGAATGGTCTCAGTGGCCCTATTGAACCTTGACCCTATTACTCTCAACCTCACATTATGCCCTAAAATATGGCAAAAGACCAGCAATTGCTCTTTAATTGACACATTTACTGTTTCATGTAAAAAATTATTTGACCTAAGGACTCTACACAATTCAAAGAAAACTTGTGGTCTCATACGTATTTGATTAACACAATTAGTATCTCCCGAATGTAAAATGCGATTAATGAATAACTCTCTCTCAAAATCTCTTGCCCCCCCGTGGCGCTCTAGGTATTTGACTACTAAAATCTTCATCCTCCATTACTAATATACCAGCTGCCATTATTGACGCAGCTGCACCCATTATTGCTCCATTAACATCATTATATTCCATCTACAAGCAATAATAAGAATTTTCTAAGCCTGTTATGTTTTATCTTAAGGGTAAACCTACTAGCAAACATTAAATAAATAAATAAATTGTTAAAAGGATTAAGAAGGCTAGTGCAGCAACATCAGCAATAACATAATCAACTCTCGAAGGAACATGTAAATTGAGTAAGGAAAGGCATATGAAGTGGCCAGTAGCATAAAAGACTAGGCAAAAGTAAATTGGGCACAAAGTGCTCGAAAGTACCTTCACTATGAAAACAATGTCCCACTCTAAGCCTTTTGACTGCAAGTGCGAGAAAGCATAAGAAGTTTCATACCAGAAAGATTAGAATTCACAATAAATAAAACCAAAAAGAAAAAAAAATTATCCCACAGTCTAGTGAATACTTGTTATGTTTGAGAAAAGTACCTGATGAATAGTGGTCAATGTTATGGAATTTTCATTGTCATGTCTCCGTGCATGAGTTGATAAGAAGCTTACACATCATCCAATAGGTACTGAAGAACCTGCAGAGAAGAGAAACCCCATCCAAATAGGACTCTAAATACATTGACCAAACTGAAAATAGAAAATTCTAGTGTACCGTGCTCAATATGTATGATTCGAAGTAAGATTCAACTTGGATTAGCCAATGAGACCTAGGGATATGTCCCAATAATATTGGCATAACCTGTGATCTTACCACTTTCACGAAACCTTCCCTAGAATTTCCTGAGGGGAAAAAGTTGAAAAGCCAAGCAAAACAGGGAAGAATCAAAAGCTCTGTAGTGTGTACCAAGATTCAAAAAATTGCGTAGCAATATCTTGATTAATGGATACCAAACTTACAAGAAGAAGTCCAGCTGAAGTATGTAAACAATATATTTCATGACATCATCGTTTTGACTTGAGCATTTTTGCTTTTCTGACGCATTATTAAAGATGCAAAATCACCCAAGCCCCAAGCCCAGATCGTCTTTCAGGTTCTCAAACCACATGGAACGAAAAAAACTGTCATAGCTAAGGCACATCCGGGGTATGAGTATCCAAAAATGGAATAGAAAGTTCTCCAAATCTGTTTGCTTGATGTTCACGCTCGATACATAGTTTCAAGTGATGTAAACAAGAAAATATGCTAGCAAATGGCAATACACCATCAATAGATTTCTCCTGCCTTAAGTGTTTTTGAATCGATGCAGTTACAGCAAGGCGGGTTGTTTCTCGGACAGAAAAAGGAAAGCATAAGCTCGAACAAAGATTTTCAATGATCTGGGAAACTAGAAAGCAAGTCTTGACATCGTGATGACTACTGGACCAAAGTTACTAACTGGCCATGAGAGGGTATTAGACTGATGGAGGCAAAAACCCTCCATCCAAATAGGACTCTAAAAGCATGAAGAACTACTATAGTAATTATGCCGTTTCAGTTTCTAAAAGATAAATAAACAACACTATGGACAAATGTGACTAACTAGGTGATTAAGATGCTGCATCATGGTTCTCGGGGACAAAAAGCTTACAGATCTAAGGTCACTGTCTTCATTCAGCAGCTTCCCTCCATCCACATTTAGAACTGCCCGTTGCTCAAGGAGATACTTCTACAGGAGAAAATCATACAGCAATTACCAAAACTTAATCTGAGAAACAATATCTTTATTTACCAGGAAAAGCAATATACCACCTTTATTGGAGACCTCTGTAGCTATTGAAAGAAAGATATTTTTAATAGCAAACACTAAAACTAACGAGTGACACATGCTGTGAAGAAAGAATCTTTGTACCTTGCAAAACTTGCTTTGTCAATGGTCCAAGTGTCACATAAGCATTTGTAGCATAAGCTATATGCTGATATTCTTCTTTCTACACAATCAAAACAAGACTTAGAACTCACAAAAATAATTAAAAAGGTTAGGAGAATCTAAGTTCTTACCAACACTCGATCCAATATCAACTGTATCACCAGTTGCTCTAATTGCTCCTTCTTAAGATCAGAACCTGAAGAAGATACATAGCAGAAAAGATAACATGAAAGAAAAATTAAAGCTGGAAGAAGGGACAATCACAAAAGGAACCTATAGACTCCTAAAGTGGCATTATCAAACTTGAAAAACGGATCATTCAAAATAAATGGATAGCATCTCATAAGAGGATATTTATCAGCATTAGAACAAAAGGAAAACCCATTTTGTAATCCTTCTATCTAAGAAACTTGGAGCCTACGAGTTATTATTATAATTAGATATAATGTGCCCCCTAAAATCAAATAAAAAGACACAATGTAATATGTAAGCTGTAGTCCTCTACACCCTCATAACAAATAACTAGAAAAGCTAGCCTAAGCGACAGGATTTTTTGGCATGGAGTGCTGCCAAAGACTATTGTAAATAACTAGAAAAACACTATGTAGCATGTAAGCTGTAGTCCTGCAATTTGCAGGAAAACAAAACCACAATAACGAGTGAGATTATAAACTTATGACAAGCACATCTATACATGCTAAACTATTAACTCTGCACAACTTCTTGAAAACAAGGTCTCTCTTCTATGACTCTGCAAAACATCTTGAAAACACCGGATACAATTGACATCACAAAGGTTATGTTCTCCAAATTGGTGCTCTACGATAGATAGTAGTATTCAGCTAATTAAAGGGCACGAGAGGCTCCAAACCACTCTACATGCGCGAACAAATAAACACATAAACGTGCACTCAAGAAGAGTCCAACCTCGAAATAAAATAACACCAGTTAGCTCACCTCGAAACAATTAAAGAACTAGTAAATGCCAAATACAAACACATTTCCCTGGAAAAGAACTCAAGCATTTGCACGACATGATTCCACCCTATGCAAATACCCTCGAACTTGTGCAAAAATCCAAACCACATCAACACCTTAGAAATGACTCAAACAAGCTCTGGAGGAGAACGATGAGTGCATACACTGACAGATACTTTTCTTGACTCTAGCTTCCCTGTAAGATGCAGATAACCTAACACAGCTAACGGAGTCATTAAGCCCCCTGAAAAGTTCTTAAAACTCTCAGTCCTTTCATGCTCAACATTCGATTTGAAAGCAAGATAGCAATTAGAAGTGGCTGCCGAAAGCCACCTGAAATTTGTCTGTCAATAAACTTGAGTCCATTGATGGAGCACACAGATTCGAAGCTCAAGCACGCGAGAACATCACGATCGGAAGAGCACTGGATGTGGCAAGGTGAGCGGCAGATTCCGGCGTCGATCAGCGGAGCAGAAGCTTCTGGAGTACACAGAGGATCGAGAGAGAGGCTTTGAGGGGTGTTTAACTTCAATTGCTTGAAGAAGATGAACGGAAACGTGAATCAAACAACTGAAACACAGAGAATCAACATCAACTCAATGATGTAAAGCATCGATCAAAAAAATTCTGAGATTATTCTCAAATCGGAGAGGAGAGAGAACCTGGAACCGTTTTGAGCGTCGTTGAAGAAGAGCCAGACCTACGATGATGAAGAAGAAGATCTGGACCTTCAATGGCGAAGAAGATGCGCGTCGTTGAAGAAGAGCTGAAGAAGAAAGAAGAGCGAAAGAGCGAAGGGAGAGAGCGGCGAGAGAGGCGCACAGAGAGGAAAAGTGAAAGACCAGAGAGAAAAATGAAAAGGGAAAGTGTTTTCCCCTTCTCAGCCAGAGGAATTCGTTTTCCTAAAATAATACGTAATATTTACGTTGACCAGAAAATCTTTTTCGTTGACCAAATCTTTTTTAGAAAACCAAATGGCTGAAAATCTGGAAAACACTTTCCGGTAAAACACTTTCAATGAAACAAACACACCCTAAGTTTCAATCAGCCATAGATTAAAAATTAAGAGTTCGTGCCTTCTTGTCGACTAATGATTCTAAGAAATTAGGCTGCAAGCCATCCATCTTGAGTACCATCCATTATTAAAGATCATTATACACTAATCTTCCTTGATTATTCTAACTATTCAATCATTAAGAAAACAGAGCAATTCTGAAATTTTGTAAATCAAAATCCATCCAAGATTTGGATTGACCGAATCGACTCTCAGATGAATCTCCGGGGCTATCATAAAATTTGGTGCCTTTGCTCAGACGTGTTGGCCTGTCCCATTTCGTGTTCGCAAAGAGTCCTTCACCTTCCTCAGTACCGAAGCTCCTACATCAGTTCATGATGTTCATCGATTATATCTTTAATACATCCCTATTTTGGATCGTCTTCTTCTCACAATAACTGTTTTCCACATGCGCATATAGGCCACATCAATCAGACTGCATAAGAACTTTGCATTGCGAGAAATATTTGGAAAATGGGAAGAAGGAACTTCATCCGCCACATCTGTTGGACAACATTGCCTGAATTAGATGTAAAAATAAGTAAAAATCTTTGGTAGCATTATGGAGTGGCTATAGCGGCAGAAGCAATGAGAGGGAACTTCTTGTGAATGGTTAGACCAATGGACTCGGTCATGTCCAGCTGCCCCACGCCATCAGGCAATCTCCAATCGAACTTGTGCAAGAGATTGGCCAAAACAAGCTCATCCACAACAATGGAGAATGCGATTCCCGGACAGTCTCTCCGCCCTGCTCCGAATGGAATGAGCTCAAAGTCATGTCCCTTGAAATTGATGGATGAGTTCAAGAACCTCTCCGGACGGAACTCTTCTGGCGAGTCCCACAGCGAAGGGTCTCTCCCGATGGCCCAAGCATTGACAATCACTCGCGTCCTTGCCGCGACGTCATAGCCCATCACTTTGGTGTCTTGGGTTGACTCTCGGGGGATTAGTAGTGGGATCGGAGGATGCGATCGGAGGGTTTCCTTGATCACGGCCTTCAAGTAGCACATTTGGTCCAGGTCTTCCTCGGTTATGCTCGACTTGTGACCGGCAATCCTTCTGACCTCGGCTTGTGCTTGTCGCATTGCATTTGGATGTCTGAGAAGCTCGGTCATTGCCCACTCTAGGACAGTGTATGTAGTGTCTGTCCCCGCTGCAAATGCATCCTGCAATTATAACAATGTAGTCGGCATGACTATCGTACGCCTGCTCGAAAGTATTCTTGCCTGATGATTAACCTTGTTGCCAACATTGGGGGACTAACATTAAGATGAAATTACAATTGGCCCATCAATCCAAAGTGCCCAAAATAGTGCTCCTTGACCAAAAGGAGAAAGCTCAATCAGAGAAGGAGAGTGCTAGGATCTAGACTATACAATACTCTGTTCATTTTAATCTGTCTCTACCTACATGATCAGTACCATCACGTAGCAATCTAGAGTGATTCCACGTTATTTCATAGGCTAATTAAAGTGCAACTTTGACCAAAAACTTGAGTGCAAATTGCTAAAATGACATCGACTGACATTGCATGCTCACAACCGAAAGAGGTATTACACCGTCCGTTTGGGCTTAACTTCCCCCAAAAAAATCTAAATTTTAGGTCAAATCTCAATTCTGCCCAAACTTATTTTAGTTAAAAAAAAATCATAGATTTTCACTATACTCCCAAATTCACTCCCACAACACCCTCACTTTTGCACGGAATAACAGTAGTCTCCTGATATTGATAATTTGGAAGAACTCGGTGGCTATTTTTGGATGCGAGAGCAGATTTAAAACTAGAAAGAAAATTTATAATTTTTATTAAGAAAAATGTTATGGATAAAATCAGAATTGGACTTAAAAGTTTGGAGTTTTTAAGGGAATTAAGCATCATCTTTTTGCAAGAGATGTGTGCTAAACTAACAAATTGAAAAACATGCCGAGACAAAAGTCTATAATGGACCGAGTGATCAGAAACATTAGAAGAGATCGTGGCCACATATCGATGGTTCATATAGCTCCGCGCACCGTAGAATGATTCTAGGAATAAGGATTAGCCAAATAAACAAAAAGGGCCGTGCAAGAACTTGCGTACCAAGATGAGAGCTTTGATGGTAATTTTATCAATGGAAAAACCGACGGAGCTATCCTTCTGGATAGAAAGCAAGATATCCACAAAATCTTCTTTGCCTTCTTGTACGTCGACGCTGCCCTCGCAGTTCATCCTCTTCTCAACATGCTCCTCCACAACTTCATCCAAGAAACCATCAAGCTCTTTAGCCACCTTGTCCAGCCGCTCATCCAAACCGCTCACTCGATCCACCCAAGCAAGCCAAGGAATATAATCCCCGAAGCTGAGAGCTCCCAACAACTCCACAAATTCCATGAGCATCGCCTTGAACCTCTTCCCACCATACTTCCTCCCCAAAGCCACCCTGCACACCACGTCGTTGGTTAGCGCTGCGAACCTCTCGCCCAAATTCACGGTTGTCGGCAATGCGGAAGAAAGCAAGCCCTCGATGTCGGCGATCAGGTTGGCCACCTCTTCCTCCCGGACTGGGCGAAACGACTGGACCCTCTTGTTGCTCAGGAGTTGCAATACGAAGACGCTCTTCATCTGCCTCCAGTACTCGCCGTATGGCGCCATCGACACGTCCTTGTAGTCGTACACAAGCTTTTTGAAGATCTTCGACTTTGGCCGGTTGGCAAAGATGAGGTCGTGGGTCTTCATGATCTCACGGGCGGCATCCGCTGACGAGACCACAAGCACCGGCACACGGCCGAGTCGGAGGAGCATGAGAGGGCCATGTTTACGGGACAAGTTTGCAAGTGAGGAGTGAGGGCGCGAGCCGATCTGGTGGAGGTTTCCGAGGATGGGAAGCCTTGGTGGCGAAGGTGGTGGGTGGTGGTGTTTTTGGGTGCTGGAAGGTGAAAGCAACCATTTGAAGAGGAGCAAGATGCAGAAGGTAAATGGTATTAAAAGGGGATAAAGATATTGCCTGAGAAGTGCACTTGACATCATTTTCTTCTATCAGAACCCCAGATACAACTTGCTTCCTCCTGCGTCTGGTTCTTTTTATAGTGAGTAGGAGCAGGCGTTGAGGAACCTTTACTCGCTATCCATCCAAAACGAAAGTCACGAGATGTCATTCAAGAATGCATTAGTATCGAAATGGGATGTGCGGTAAAATGGAATACCAGTCCAACTTCTTCGCTTGTACCATACATTGGCCTCAACAATTTGGACACGGGAACTGAGTTGCTCCGAATCAAACATGTATGTGCGACTAAGGGTGAGTACTGAAACTGAACCGAATTAGAGCAAATCGACCGGTTCTGGACAGCTCCCCATTCCTAAAACTTGGAACCGGTGACTGTTGGTCCGGTCGCCTGTTCTAGATGCAAACCAAATCATCCAGACTACCTAGACCGGCTCGATATTTTTTATTAACAAGTTAATGATACTTGATTATACTTTATCACACCTTTAATGTCTTTCTATCAAGGTTTTTATTGATTAAATATCCAAAACACCAAAGAGTAAGAGTTTAGACTATGCAACTACACTTGAGGGGAATAGGGGAAGAAAGAAGAAGAAGATATCACCATTGGTTCTTGACTAGATGGGACTGGTAGGTCCGATTTTAAAACCAAATGGCCCAATTGTCATTCCACGAATTGAGAATTGACCCTTCTAGTTCGACTTTTGATTTTAAGATGGGGATTAAATCATTTTGAATTTGACCACTTGTACATAAGATAAAGTTTGGGATCACTAAGCCTTTCAAAGAAAACGATGTTTGGTGATGGACATGGTAACATGGGTGGCTCGTTGCCAATCAATTACTTGTGAGATTTCAACTATATCTTTGATGATTAATTTTCTTTACCGTCATCATTAATCGGATCGACCTGATTCGTTTCATATCTCCGTCAAATCAATGTGAAATCGATGACAGAGTTTGTATGGTCCAGCCACCCCATCAGCCGCCGAATAGACATGACATTTGCATTTTGCAGTCCTCTTGTCACGTGGGGTCTTCTTCAGGGTGGACAGTTTGTGTGAACTGAACCTATTCTTTTCTATGTATGGACGATCCTCTGGCTTTCAGAAGAATAAAAAAGAAAATCTTCATCACACACGTTGCTAAAATTTTACTGGCTTTTTTTTTTTTTGGTAATTTATGGATAATAAATAAATACTTTTAAAATAATCAACTTTTTTTCGCAGTTACTATTCATGAGTAACTATTTATAAGGTCAAACCCAAATTAAAGTCATAGGGACACTGCCTCTACATAATTGATAGGGAGTATCAACTACACCCCGATAGTATGGCGCCAATGACACGTCCTTGCGATGGTACATAAGCCTCTTGAATAGGGTTGACTTGAGTCAAAGAAATGACATGAATTGGCACATATTTAGTACATATGAAGCTTTCGTCTTGTTAAATAAAAAATACAACGTTTTAAAATAGCACGAGTTGACTCATGGTTAATGTCCTAGTCCACCGGGACCCTCACCAATCATAAATGCTAGAAAATATAACTCTAAAAGAGAATTAAGATGCATGAACATGGGTTGACAGGCTTAGGCTGCGTTTGGATTTGGCTTTTCCAAGCCACTTTAGGCTTCCAAAGCCCTTTGGGCTAAAAATGGGCGTTTGGCAAAAAAATTTGCAAACACCTTTGGCTCCAAACTTGCCTTTTGAAGGCTGAAAGCCCAAGGCAGGGGTACCCCTGCCTTGGGCATTTCAGCTTTCTCGGTAAGCTGGTGGGAGGTACTGTTCATTTTTTTTTTTCCAAAATTATCCTTACGAACATTTTGTTTTTTTGTTTTTTGCCCTTGTGAGGAGCATTGTTCATCTTCTCCGTCGAGGGAGGCCCCGGCGGCAGCTACTCAGGTTGTGCGACCGCCGGCGAGGTCGTGCGACCCGGAGCGGCCCTCGCCGAGGTCGCATGACCTCGGCGAGGGTTGCGTAGCCTCGGCGACGGCCGATCGGGGTCGCGCGACCCAGTGCGACCCTCGCCGAGGTCGCGGACCCAGCGCGGGCCTCACCAAGGTCCCCTAACCTCGAGCAAGGGTTGCGTAGTCTCGCGACGTCCAATCGGGGTTCTCGGAGGTCTAGGCGACGTCGTGCGACGCGCTCGCCACCCCATCTAGGGTCGCCGAGGTCGCGACGGTGTCGCGCGCCGTGACCTCGCCGCCCCAGATTCGGGGTCGCCGGAAGTCGCGACGGCGTCGCGCGCCGTGACCTCCCCAGCCTAGATCCAGGGTCGCCGGAGGTCGCGACGGCGTTGCAAGACCTCGCCGGCCCAAATCCGGGGGCGCCAGAGGTCGCAACGGCATCGCGTGATGCCCGCGACCTTGCCGGCCTAGATCCGGGGTCGCCGGAGGTCGCCGGGGGTCGTCGCCGGCCGCCGGATGCCGCCTGCCCTTGCCAGTTTTCATTTTTTTATTTTTTTATTTTTCTTTTGATAATTTTTTTTTTTTACAAAAGTCCTTTGTCTCCCAAACACCATTTTGCTCAAAGGTGTTGGAGAAATCCTTCCTGAGTATTTTGAAGCCGACAAAACGTTTCCTTCGGTCTAGTCCAAGATTTGCGACTCTACTATTTAAAGTCCGAAGACCTTCTGGACTACTGCACTCAAGACTCAAAGTCTATTCTCATTGACAGTTTGTAGTTTTTCGAAGAAGGTCTATCCAGACTCGTGTGTTTTCGTTAAGGATTTGATCTTATCGACTAACGAAGATCTCTTGGTGGGATATGACACAATGGATTACTTTAGTCAAATCAAGATTGATTAAAGATCCGTTGATTGGCGAAGTATACTTGGAAGGTTCTACTTATGGAAACCGAAATCCCGATTGTATGGGCGAGCGGGATTGATGGGCTATCGTCATGTTCCTTTAATAGCTTGAATAATCTTTCTAATTGATTCTATCCAACGGGAAGATTGGAAGAATTCCTTTGGTAAGTGCCAACGGGTATGATGGCATAAAGGAGTATATAAGGAAGATGTTCCAGTTGTTTTGAGGTGTGCGAGATAGAAGTATTTCAAAGTCTCGAAGCTCCTTGTTCCTTGTCAATTCATTTACGAGCGACATTTTGTACGCAAAAGAGAGACTATAGTTTGAGATACCTTGAGGAAGTGTGGTAGGGTATCTACACTGTGGAATCAAGAGAAAGCATTGCTGTAACATCTCTTTTGTTCATAGTGAAATCCAGCCGGTGGGCTGTCAGTGAGGAAGAGTGGACGTAGGCTTGGAAGAAGCCGAACCACTATAAACCTTGTGTTCAATTTTCTCTTCCCCGCTCTCTCGTTTACTTTGATCATAATCTGTCTTGAAGAACTTCTTTTATATTGCTTGACTAGTATTGCTTTCGTATCTCGATAAATTGTTTTTAAACCTATTCACCCCCCTCTAGGTGTTTATACTAGTCATATCAATTGGTATTAGAGCTTGTGTACTCACTTTGTTTGAAGTGTTTTACTTCAGAGTTAAAGATCCATGGCTAGTATGTTAGCTCCAGGGCTGGTGGAGGGGCAAAGCAATACCAGACCTCCTTACTTTGATGGAAAGGATTACAACATCTGGAAAAACAAGATGAAAGCGTTCCTAAGGTCAAAGGATCCTCTGGAATGGGATGTTGTAGAAAAAGGAATTACTCCTAAAGCTGCATCTGACTCAGAGAGAGGAAAAGTAACTGTTGAGTCTAGTGAAATGACTCAGGAAGAGATAATCAAGAGACAAGGTCTTGATGCAAAAGCAATTTATTCCTTATATTGTGCTTTGTCACCTACTGAATATAACAGAATATCTTCTTGTGTTACAACAAAAGAAGTCTGGGATAGATTACATATTACTTATGAAGGGACTCGATCGAGTGAAAGAGACCAAATCAACATTCTCCTCGGTCAATACGAAGCCTTCAAAATGAAATCGGAGAATCTATAACTCGACATGTTTAGTCGTTTTTACGAAATCGTGAATGGTCTTGAAAATCAAGGTCAACCAATTTCGATCCCATGAAAGTAAACAAGCTACTGTGTGGACTCTCCAAGGATTGGAATCATATAAAGACCTCAATAAGAGAGACACAAATAATCATGCCACTATCTGTCGATGAGTTGGTTGAGACTCTTCAGTCTTATGAAGTGGAACGAATCAATGAAGATGAAGATCCTAAAGGTAAGAAATCCATTGCATTAAAATCCAATGATGATTCTGATGTTACAGATTCTGAAGATGATATGGATGATGAGGAGCTTGCTCTCATGATAAGAAGATTCAAGAAGCTGAACAGAAAAGGAAGAAGATTCAATCCAAAGAAACAGAGTTTTCAAAAGCAACAGACTAAGTCTGTTGAGGATGATGAATCAAACAAAGACATAGTCTACTTTGAATGTAAGAAAAATGGACACATCAGACCCAACTGTTCTCTTCTGAGGAAGAAGAAAGGAAAAGCTGAAAAGTATCGAAAGGCTCTTAAAGCGAAAACCGGAGTGATACGAGTGTGAAGAAAGTGATGATGACTATGCCAATATATGTCTGATGGCACAATCGGATTCAGATTCAAACTCCGAGACAAACTCAAATTCAGACAGTGAGTTTGAGGTAAGTAACTTTAAAATCCCTGTTAAAGTTTCTAAATACATTGATGAGATGTGTTCTAGTCTTAAGATTTCTCTTAAAAGGATTTCCGAACTTAAAAGGAAAACTCGTACTAAAACAATAGGAAAATGCTTTGAAAGAAAAGTTGAAATGTTTAGACATAAATGTTTCGACTCTTAAAGAAAGTGAAGAAAATCTTTTAAAAGAAAATGAATTCTTAAAAATGACATATCAAATATCTCAAAAAGATTTTCAATAGTATCCGAGAAACTTGAGAAAATTCTTTCAAGACAAAAACCTTATTTTAATAAATCTGGTTTGGGAATGACTGTGGAAATCAGTCCTCTAATTGATTTTCCTAAAGTGAAAGAAAGAATTAAGCAAAGACCCCAAGAGATGTTTACAAAAATAATTTCAAAAGGTTTTTGTGAAACCAAAGAGGGTCGAAATGCTCTAAAATGTTCAAGGTGCAATAATGCAGATCATTTTGAAAAGGAATGTCCTATGGTTTTGAAACCCGTTAAAAAGTATGGGCGAAAACCGCAAATCATACTAACACCAATGGACCCAAGAAAATATGGGTACCAAAGAAAGCTTGAGTCTCTTTTTAAATGTAGGTCACTATCAAGAAAATGGTAAAATGGTATTTGGATAGTGGATGCTCAAGACATATGATAGGAGATTCAAAATGCTTCATAAAACTCGTTCAAGCAAGTGGTGGAAAAGTCTCATTCGGAGGAAACAGCAAAGGAAGAATTGTGGGGTTTGGAATTGTAAAAATTGGAAACCTCACGATAAGCAATGTTTCCCTAGTGGAAGGACTCAACTACAATCTGCTCGCATTAGTCACTGTGTGATACCGGTTTCAAAATAAACTTTCAAGAAGGAATTTGTTCAGAACCAAGAAAGATACTACTCGATCATTTATGGGTCGAAGGCATGGAAACATCTACCTCTTGGACGTGAAACCGATGAATCGCAATGTCTAATCTCATTACAAGACGAAGCGAACTTATGGCACAAAAAGCTTGGGCACATCAATATGAAGCAGATAGCCAAAATTTCAGCAAAGAAGCTTGTTCGTGGGTTACCCAAATTATCATACCAAAAGTCCAATCTATGTACTCCATGTGTATTGGGAAAATAGGTAAGAAATTCATTTAAACCAATAAATCAAGTTTCCACTAATCGTGTATTGCAGCTTTTCGCACATGGATCTGTTTGGACCAACCGAACTCGAGCATTGGGGGTAAAAAATATTGCCTAGTAATTGTGGATGACTACTCACGATTTACTTGGGTATATTTCCTGACAAGTAAGTCTGAAACTTTCTCTTACTTTGAAAAGTTTGCTAAAAAGGTTCAAAATGAAAAATGAAATGTTATCTCAAGTATAAGAATAGACCATGGAGGTGAATTTGAAAATCAAGATTTTACAAAATTCTGTGATGAATCTGGTTTTCATCACATGTTCTCTTCTCCATACACTCCAGAGCAAAACGGAGTTGTGGAAAGAAAGAATAGATCGCTTCAAGAAATGGCTAGAACTCTTTTGATTGAAAGTAACATCTCTTTACGATTTTGGGCTGAAGCAGTTTCAACAGCATGTTATATTATCAATAGAGTTTTTCTAAGGCCTATTCTGGAAAAGACCATCTATGAATTATTCAAAGGAAAGAAACCTATTGTTTCCTTCTTTCATGTGTTTGGTTGTAAATGCTTTATTTTGAAAAATCCAAATGATCGAGTTAGCAAGTTTGAGGAAAAATCAGACGAAGGCATCTTCCTTGGATATTCTACCTCAAGCAAAGCCTACAGAGGGTATAACAAGAAGACTTATTCTGTGGAGGAATCAATGAATGTCAAATTCCAGGATTCTTCTCAAAATGAATCTATTCGAGACTCATCTTGAAGAATCTCGAACCAGCTTCGACTCTACAAAGTCTAAAGAAGCAGCTCAGACTCAGAAAGACTAGCAACAAGTAGTTATTGAAGATTCAAATGAAGGAAGTGATCATCAACCTGACGAATCAACCAGTAACTGGAAGCATAAGTCCAGTCATCCCAAAAATCTCATTATTGGCGACATTAATGAAGGAATTCGCACAAGATTCAAGAGGCGTGAAGAGTCTAGTGCTGTGGCTCTTATTTCTGAAATAGAACCCAAAAGCATAGTAGAAGTTTTATCTGATGAAAGCTGGATTGAAGCTATGCAAGAAGAATTCAGACAATTCAGCATTAATGATGTCTGGGAGTTAACTCCTAAACCAAAAGGTAAATCTATTATTGGAGCTAAGTGGGTTTTCAGAACAAGATGAACGAGGAAGGAAAAGTCATAAGAAACAAAGCAAGACTCGTAGCCAAGGGATATACGCAAGAAGAAGGGATAGACTATGACGAGACTTACGCTCCAAAGAGCAAGGTTAGAAGCAATTCGATTATTACTTGCTTTTGCCTCGTTATAAGGATTTCAGGTTATTCCAAATGGACGTCAAGAGTGCTTTCCCGAATGGATTTATTCATGAGGAAGTCTATGTGGAACAACTACACGGGTTTGAAGACCCAAGGAAACCCGACTCGTATTCGGACTGAAAAAGGCGTTGTATGGTTTAAAGCAAGCACCTCGAGCTTGGTACGACAGACTGAGTAAGTTTTTAATTCAAAATGGCTTTGTCAAAGGTAAAGTAGACACTACCCTGTTTATTAAAAAAGAAAGCAAAAGTTTTCTGCTTGTTTAAATATATGTTGATGATATTATTTTTGGATCCTCTAATCAAAGTTTGTGCAAGAAATTCTCTAAGACGATGCAGGATGAATTTGAAATGAGCATGATGGGTGAACTAACCTTCTTTCTTGGACTTCAAGTGAAACAATGGAAGGAAGGGACTTTTATTCATCAAGAAAAATATGCTAATGATCTTGTCAAAAAATTTGGACTGGAAAATTGCAAAAAGTCTGATATACCGATGTCAAGTTCCTTGAAGATAGACAAAGATGAAGGAGGAAAGAAAGTTGATCAAAAGCTATACAGGAGTATCATTGGTTCACTTCTTTATCTTACTGCTTCTAGACTTGACATTCTGTTCAGTGTTTGCATTTGTGCTAGATTTCAAGCAGACCCTAAAGAATCTCATCTAAGTGCTGCAAAGCGTATTATCAAATACATTGCTTCAACTTCAAGCATAGGTCTTTGGTATCCTAAAAAGGGAGACTTTACTCTTCTCGGATACTCAGACGCAGATCTAGTTGGTTGCAGAGTTGATAGAAAGAGCACTTTAGGCACTTGTCAACTACTTGGAAGCAGGACAGTGTCTTGGTTCTTAAGAAAGCAAAATACAGTAACCCTTTCTATAACAGAAGCAGAGTATATATCTCTCGGAAGTTGTTGTTCACAAATTTTGTGGATAAAACAACAGCTAAGAGACTTTGGAATTGAAGATTCATGCACGGAGATTAACCAGTGACAACACTAGTGCTATCAATCTTACCAAAAATCCAATCCTTCACTCAAGAGCGAAGCATATAAAGATTCGACATCACTTCATTAGAGATCATGTTCAAAATGGAGAAATTTCGATTCAGTTTGTCAACTCAACGAACCAACTGGCGGATATATTTACAAAGCCTTTGGAGAAAAATCAATTTGAAATCATACATTCCAGACTTAACATCCTTAAGCTTGAAGAAGTTAAAGTCTAATGACTCTCAGACTCAGACGGTTCTTGACTGTAAGTTATTTTATTTCTCTTATATTTCATCTCGGAAAGGTACGATCATCTATCTATAATTGATTTTTGCTACTTTCAATTTCCGTGATAAAGGGCAATTTCTCTTTTTCAAAAAGGAGTTAATATTTTAAAAATGGCAGTTATCGATTTTAAAAAGGGCAGTTATTTTTTTAAAAAAGAGCATCTTTTACTTTCCTTTGCGACGCTCGGTATGCCTCCCTTCGACTGACATATATACAGTCAGTTCCTCTTCATTCAGAAACCCTAAAAAAAAAAAAAAAAAAAAAACATCGATCTCCCTCTTCCGTCGTCTTCACTTGTTTAATCTTCGAAAAGTTGTCTTCTTTCTTGGGAAAGTCAAGTTCGGAATCTTTCAAGACTGTGAAAGATGTCGTCTTCAAGGAAGTCTACGAGGATTGCAAACAGGGGACCACGGCATATGAGTGAGGGGCCTACTCATTTTGATCTCACCGAGGAAGATGAGTTACCCAACAAAAAGAGCCCACAACATTCTCAAGCAACGTCATTCTCCACCAACTAGTCCACACGGGTGTTGGTCATCGGGAAGAGGAAGAAGTCGTTGAAAAGCTAATCCTATAAGAACCCAAAAGCCCTCTTTTATTTATAAGCTTTACCGTTCTTTAAAGAGGACCGGTACTCCATTGAACTATATCGATGAGTTTCTTAAGGACAAGGAATATGGGAATGAGTACATCTTTTTGCGAAATATGGAGCATTTGGGAATTGCTCCTAAGGGAATAGCAGAAGAAACCCTGGCAAACATTCCAAGTGATCCGCGGTTTGGACGACCAAATCCGATAGATGGGAATGATGATGACAAATTGTACAGCCAATTTCAATCGAGAATGGGTGTTGCGGCGAAGATTTGGGGAAAAAGGACAGACTTGTTCCGATCGAAGGAACAGAGGGATCTTTATTCCAAATTGTTAAAGCGTGGGGTGATAAACCCTAGGAGTGTGGATTTTGATTTCCTTGATGCTGTGAATATTAAATTGAGGGAAAAGTTCCGTCTTCTTCAACTTGAACAGTTACTGTTCCGATACTTCGAAGCCTATGCTTGAACTAACGCATACTTCTATTCGAATCTTAGCTTCTTGGATGCTAATAGAATCTCTTTTAGTGTCCGAGATAAAGACTTTGTGGTGGATGTAGATATGCTAGCTGATGTGATTGGGGTTGAGAGAGGAAGATATCAACCTATCAATATCTCCATTGCTCGTGCCACGTTGGAACTTGTTAGGGACAGAAAGACAGAGGGAAGGATTTCCTACTCAAGGATGCGTGCGTTCAACATTCTGCTTCACAAGATTGTGATAAATTGCCTCAGACCGAAATCTACTTCAAAGACTGATGTTTCTAACTCAGAGGCAAAGTTGATGTATGCCATCCTTACTGGGAAAAAGTTTTCTCTTCCTCACACGATTCTGTTCCATATGTATAGAGCAGTGGTGAAGGACAAGGGTCAACTTCCTTATCCAGGTCTTGTGTCAAAGTTATTCAGACATTTGAATGTTCAACCTTCACAAATTCTCTGTGTTCGATCATGTGATAAAATGGTGGTAGGATTGAAAATAGTGTCCAAAATGCGTCTGAAAGAACTCGACAAAGAGTTGGAGAAATTCAAGGAGAACCCCTGCCAAGCCTCATCAAGTCTCTTCTGCAGCAAAAAGGAAAGGGAAGGAGCCCATGGTTGCTTCATCCAAAAAGAGAAGAGCTCTCATCTTTGAGGATGAAGATGATGAGGATGACATCACCATCTCTGCTATGGCATTAAAGAATTTGAGTCGTTCTGTCCTAGAATCAATGGAACGACAGGAAAAGGAAGCAGAAAAAAAAGAAGTAGAGGAGAAAGAAGCTGAAGAAAAAGAAGCAGAGGAGAGAGAAGCTGAAGAAAGAGATGCAGAGGAAGAACAGTCTGAAGAAGAAGAAGAAGAAAGAGGAAATCCAGAGGAAGAAGAGCATGAGGATCACTCTTCCCCACCTGAAGGCATCGAAAAAGGGGGAGATGGTGAGAATAGAGAAACATCCTCATATCTTGCTGCTAGTGAGGGAGTCAGCCGCTCTCCAGCAGATCCAGAGGACATTCATGCCTCTCAATTTCTTGAGGAGGGACATGATGCTTCATCGCCAAATCCGCGTAACTATGCTGATGTACCATCGTCTGCTTTTACTCCATCTGATCGTGCCGACGCCAGTACGCAGACTGATAATTCAGTAGATTTCCGCAGAATTCTTGATGTTCTCTTGGAAATGCGGGGTCGATATATGCTCGGGAAGCGAAGTTCAGAATTTGCGAATGCGGGACAAGCTTCTTCGGTTTCTTTAAATGATCGATCCAAGCTCTTACTCTTCGATCCAAGCAAATGCTAAGAGTGAAGAGATAGCTCAACCGAAGGAAGATTTGAAAAAGCTGGAAGGCATCGTCCGTCAATGGGAGATTTCCAGCTTGTTCGTGTTCCCAAGCAATCCTCGACTCTAATCCATCTCAAACTTTTTTTCGATGACAAAAAGGGGGAGAGATGTGAGCTTTAAAATCTTTGAACTTAATTTTTGAGTGTGTTTGTTTTTGTGTTTGATTTTGTTGAACTTTGTGTCCGGTCGTGGACTGAATTTAGGTCTTGATTTGCCCGCTTATATTAAGTACTATTGATATCTTATGAATGGCTTTACTCTCATGCAAGACTAACCCATTTTCTGTGATTGCAGATTCTAGTGTTACCATTAAGCCATTAACCTTGATGAGATATCTATATTTGCTTTAGTAAGGTTTTGCAGGTTAAAGATGTTCAAATCTGCAGAAAAGTTTTGTCACCATCAAAAAGGGGGAGATTGTTGGAGAAATTCTTCTGGAGTATTTTGAAGCTGACAAAACGTTTCCTTCAGTCTAATCTGAAGATTTGCAGACTCTACTATTTAAAGTCTGAAGACCTTCGGACTGCCAGACTCAAGACTCAAAGTTTATTCTCATTGACAGTTTGTAGTTTGTTGAAGAAGGTCTATCTAGGACTGTGTGTTTCGTTAAGGATTTGATCTTATCGAATAACGAATATCTCTTGGCTGGATATGACACAATGGATTACTTTAGTCAAATCAAGATTGATTAAAGATCCGTTGATTGGCGAAGTATACTTGGAAGGTTCTACTTATGGAAACCGAAATCCCGATTGTATGGGCGAGCGGGATTGATGGGCTATCGTCATGTTCCTTTAATAGCTTGAATAATCTTTCTAATTGATTCTGTCCAACGGGAAGATTGGAAGAATTCCTTTGGTAAGTGCCAACGGGTATGATGGCATAAAAGAGTATATAAGGAAGATGTTCCGGTTGTTTTGAGGTGTGCGAGATAGAAGTATTTCAAAGTCTGAAGCTCCTTGTTCCTTGTCAATTCATTTACGAGCGACATTTTGTACGCAAAAGAGAGACTATAGTTTGAGATACCTTGAGGAAGTGTGGTAGAGTATCTACACTGTGGAATCAAGAGAAAGCATTGCTGTAACATCTCTTTTGTTCATAGTGAAATCCAGCCGGTGGGCTGTCAGTGAGGAAGAGTGGACGTAGGCTTGGAACAAGCCGAACTACTATAAACCTTGTGTTCAATTTTCTCTTCCCTGCTCTTTGTTTACTTTGATCATAATCTGTCTTGAAGAACTTCTTTTATATTGCTTGCCTAGTATTGCTTTCGTATCTCGATAAATTGTTTTTAAATCTATTCACCCCCTCTAGGTGTTTATACTAGTCATATCAAAAGGTACTTCACAAAAGGCTTTTAAATTACAATTTACCAAACACAGTTTGTATTTTGGAAAACACATTCAACTCAAAGGTCTTTGCATTTTCCTAAAGACTTTCCCCAAAAGTCTTCCCAAACGCACCCTTAGTCTATACCTGGGTCGGGTTGGAGAATATAAGGTCGTGGGTCTTCATGATGTCAAGTGCACAAATTTGTTTTATCTGATCTGCAAGAGCGACGCGAAGGGTGAACCAAGAAGATGGCGTGCTCCTCTTGCGACCCCGCCTCATATTGATTAGTGGTTTATGGGTCAGTGTCATCATAGATTGGAAACGGATCGAGACATGTCGAATTGTGTTTGGCTTTTAAGTTACTGTCGCCTTCATGTCATCTCAGATTCAAGTTTCCCTCTTTTAGTGGATTCCGTGTTCTGATCTTGTAGAAAATTCAATTGTACTTTCACAGTTTAGTAAACAAAAATCGTTCAAAGCTGAACTTTTATTGGTTTGTCCTTAATGGGGATTTGATTAAATATCTCAGAGAAGGTTTCTCGAGATGATCATCACGGCTGTGAATTAAACATTGCCATTACAGTTGGTTTGGCAGAGTAGAGACAGGGATGGGTCACGGCTGGTGCTTTGGTATAGAGGCTGTTTCGAGTTGGTGATGATGGTTGGTCTTTGCATTGCACAGCTGCCATCCAAAGCAACGAGGAAGAGATAAAAATTAATAAATAAATAAGTAGTTCAAAAATATTAAAGTATTATTAAAAATTGTTCACGTCAACTATGGTTGTGCCACGTACAACAGTCGCAACCGACGTCCATGTTAGCAATTACTAGACAAAATTGACTGGATGAAGTGAATTGGCACAAATACAAAAAATTTATGACTCAATTGGTAAAAAAAAAGAAGAATTTATAATTAAATTGACATGATTGTGATAAATTTAAGACTTTTTAGTAATTCTCTCGAATTTAAAGAGAAACAGGAATTTCTTACTTTGATATATATATCACTTTTCAATTATGTATGGACTAACAATTTGTAATTGAAAAAAAAAAAAAAAAAAACAAATAGAGCCATTATCCATCATCAATTCTTGCATTTAATTAAAAAACATTACAAATCAATCGCAAATTGGTACAAAACCGTTACTAAACTATTATAAAACATTACAAAACCATTATAGATTACTAACGGATATAAATCATTACAAATTGATTACGGTAAAAAATCATTACATAAACATTCGCCTTGATTTTACAACAATACATATATGGTAATGACGATGGTCTTAACTAGGGAATGGAGTGGCAACAGCAAGGAGATGAACTTTCCTGTGGATGGTAAGACCAGTGCATTCGGTCATGTCCAAATCCTCCGCTTTCAAACCATCGGGCGGTGCCCAATCGACACGATGGTCATGTCCTTTATAGATTAATGACGGATGAAAATCATTACAAATTGATTACGGTAAAAAACCATTACATAAACATTCGCCTTGATTTTACAACAATACATATAAGGTAAATTATTTATGATGATAAATGCAATCTTTAGGAAAACTTTATTCAAATAGTGATATCCAGGTAGCGACGATGGTCTTAACTAGGGAATGGAGTGGCAACAGCAAGGAGATGAACTTTCCTGTGGATGGTAAGACCAGTGCATTCGGTCATGTCCAAATCCTCCGCTTTCAGACCCTCGGGCGGTGCCCAATCGAACTTGTTCACCAGATTTGACAAGACAAGTTCGTTCGTCGCCATCGCGAATGACGTACCGGGGCAACCCCTCCTCCCAGCACCGAAAGGAATCAGCTCGAAATCCTGTCCCTTGAAGTCCACCGAGCTGTTCAAGAATCTCTCCGGCTTGAACTTGTCCGGCTCGTCCCACGTGCTGGGGTCCCTCCCGATGGTCCACGCATTCGTGATCACCATAGTCCCCGCTGCGATGTCGTAGCCTTGGATTTTGACGTCCCGGGTCGACAGTCGTGGGACGAGGAGCGGGATCGGAGGTTGTAGGCGGAGAGTCTCTTTGAGGACTGCTCGCAAGTAATGCATTTTCTCCAAGTCCGTATGGGTTATGTTAGGCTTGCCGTTGGCGATTTTGCGAACCTCAGTTTGGAGAATGTTCACGGCACGAGGGTGCCTTAAGAGCTCGGTCATTGCCCACTCCAGGACTGTGCACATTGTATCAGTCCCAGCAGCAAATATATCCTGCACAAGCACAAGTGTACTTGATAATCAATCGTCATGGATAACTAATGATGCTTATCGCTTCATTCAGTTATGACTCATAAGTACTCTTTGAAACACGAGTCACAACTGAATGAAGCGATATATATACTTATAAATTCTACTATGACTTAAAAAATTAGTATCTAAAATTGTGAGATATTTCCAAATTAACTAGAACTTATCATATAAAATTGTAATATGTACTTTAGAATTCTCTTAATTAAATCATCAACTCGGTTACCCGACTAATTTTGGTAGGGACAAAAAACAAATGGTTATATTTTTTATTCCTAATTAGAAACATTTTCATTTAGTGTTATATGATTTGTAGGGTAGAAACATGAACATCATCCAAAATTAAGTTAAATTAAATATAAATATAGTTTATATTTGTGATTCGTCTATAAACAATTGGTTGGAGAAAATTTTCTTCAAAAAGTACAGTGGACAATATTGTTGTTGAGGTTTATTCTAAGTCAGTTGTGGAAAAAATTAGTGATGGATTTATAGATATGAGAGAGCCTAATTCTTTAAATTTTTGGGATGAAATAGCCTCAAGACCATCCAATAATTATCTTGAAAGAAAAAAATTTGATTGCATGAGATCGTTGGTGGAGAAAAGAGGGAGCTTACTAAGACGAGTGCTTTGATGGTATCGGCACCAAAAGCAAAACCAACAGTTTGTTCCTTCTCAATGTCCAGCAAAACGTCCACAAAGTCTCTCCTATCTTCACCTCCGCCACCGATGCCCTTCTCCTCCATCTTCCTCCGATGCTCCTCCACCACCTCATCGAGGAACTGGTCGAACTCCCTCGCGACCCGCTCCACTTTTGCGTCTAGACCAGTTAGCTTGTTGATCCACCCAAGGCTCGGAATGAAGTCCCCAACGTTGAAAATGCCCAGCAACCCCATCATATCCGCTAAAAGTGCCTTGAACTTCTTGCCCTGCATGCCTTCGCTGTACTTCCTCCCCAGAGCCGTCCGGCATATGATGTCGTTCGTCAACGACGCAAACAAGTCGCTCAGGTCCACCGAGCGATGCTGCTTGATCTTGTCCAACAACAGAGATCTCCTCTTCTTGGACAATCCGAAACGAGTGGACCCTTTTGTTGCTCAGCAGCTGGAGGACGCAGATGCTCCTCATTTGCCTCCAGTACTCGCCATACGGCACCAGAGACACGTCCTTGCGGTGGTACAAAAGCCTCTCCGACAGGGTTGACCTGAGTCGAAGAAATGACATGAATCGGCACAAGGGACCAAAAAAAAAAAATGTCCATATCTGTAGTCCACCGGGACCTTCTCCATCATAAATGCCAGAAAATATAACTCTTAACAGAGAATTAAGATGCATGAACATGGGTTGACAGGCTTAGCCTATACCTGGGTCGGTCGGAGAAAATGAGGTCGTGGCTCTTCAAGATGTCCCGTGCACAGTCGGCGGAAGATACGACGAGGATGGGTGCGCTTCCGAAGTGGAGCATCATCAAGGGACCATAGCGTCTCGACAGGGCTTGGAGCGAGCGGTGAGGGTAATCACTGAGCTGGTGGAGGTTCCCGATGATAGGGAGCTTCGGTGGTGATGGCGGAAGGTGAAGGCTAGTAGCAGCGGCAGAGGAGAAGAGGAAGCGGAGGCATTTGAGGGTGAGGAAGGTGATGAAGAGGACGAGTGTGATTGAGGCCAGCGTCGAGGGTGTGAAGTAGAGTAGCGGTGACACGTTGAAGCTGAACATTGCCGGTGGCGACGGTGGTTGTGAAGACGAGTGGTGGAGGGACGGGGAGCGAACGTGTGGATTTATATTGCTCGTGCGACTGTGGAACTCCACATGAATTTTCATATGCAGAATATGAAAATTGACTTGTCATGAAAGAGAATTGACTCGTTCGCCTTCGATAATTTTGAATGAACAGCCATCCTAAGGATAAAAGATATTTGCTATTATTTTGTCGCGATCACTATATATGACCAACAACGTTTTCTTCCGGATGCGACAATTATATTGATATTGTTATCATCATTGGTAGATCGATTTTGTAATCATCCTCGAAATATCTATTTTTTTGGGCCAACTAATCAACCTTTCACAAAACCTCTTATCTTTTTGACCAATGAGTAAGTTCTTTAAAACGATTAAGGGGCAAGAATGTTTCAACTAAAATCATGTTAACATAATTTTGCACCCTTAAGACCTGATCAACCACCCATGCCATCGAAAGACTTATGGCATCTTTTTTATGGTGGAAATGATGAATCTGAAAAAGGCTAGGATGAAAATCTCACTTTTTTGGACCATTAGTTGATTTTCAAAACAATAAGTAAAAAACGGCAATGGAGAGATATTATGGTTGACTTCAAGAATTTGTCTCACAACATGAATTTTAGTTCTTAAAAGTTGTACTAACCCACATAGCAGGTCAATACCTATTGGTGGCTCAATAAGCTTACTCTCAAGAGACATTCTAATAGTGGTGCTTTATTCTTCAAGAGTTGGGGTTAGCTCGAACCTACTGAACATAAAAGTAGATGTCCTAGGGCACCAAAAATGTGCTATTGCCTGTAGGACTTCGGGATGAATAGGGATTTGGAACAACGATAGAAAATGACAAATTTGACTTTCACGCACTTTTGGGCAAGTTGGTCCAACTAGCCCTACCATATGAATCGGTCACTCACGAAACACGACATGCACAAAAAACATTGAAACAAGATCATACGAAGTGGAGGGGTGATGGCATGGACCTATCAACACTCACTCAACAAGCAAACCGCGACACAAAAAAGTAAAAGCAGCTGCGCGAGTCTCACTCGGGCATTTCGTCGAACACGTACGATGCATTAGCGGACCGGGGTTAGAAACGAGAACAACAAGCTTGGATTCAAGCAGGGATTCGAGACCATCAACACACTAGACCCCAAAACTGCAGCGCACACATAAATGGGGTCGGAAATCGTTCAGACCGGGCAACGACAGCCTGGTTCGGCGAGCTTGAAATAGAGAACAAAGGGACAGAAAAACGGGGGGGCCGTTGATGGCGTTCCCTACTTGGCTCGAAGACGTCGAACGGTGGACGAGCTCCAATAGATTGGGCTACGTCCGTCCACCTCCCTTGTTCCTGAGCCGGGATCCTCGGGAAACTGACCCTAACTCAACAAAAGTGGGACCTACCGCACCTTCGACGAGAGCAAGATGTGCCGACTACCGGCGACTTCACCTCACCACTCAATCTCGCCTCGCTTGAGCTCCCTTTCTCGATCTCAAGCTTCTTTCTCGCAGATCTTTCTTCGACCTCCCTCTCTCGCTCGCTCAGATCTTTGCCTCTCTCTCTCTCTCTCCTATATCTTCTCCGATCTCCCTCCTCTCTGGCTTGCTCACTCTCGGGCCTCCCCTGATGTCTCTAGGGGGAAGTTCTCTAAGCTCATTGCCCTTTCAATGTGTGTGTCTTGGCCTCCGTCGGAAGCCCTACTTATAGGCCAAGGGGGGCCGATCGACGAAGGCTTCGGCTGCCAGTCCTTAGTGTGCCGACCGGCCTTCTGTTAGACATTTCATTTAATTCTTTAATGCGGAAACTTATAATAAAATACAGTGATCTTTGATCTTCATGATTAACACAAATAGATGAAGACGTACATTTATCCATAACGTTACCCTTGATGATAATCATTGTGGAAAACTGAAGAACTCGAACAAAATGAAGAAATCAAATTTCTCTCCCTTAACCCACTAAACTTTAATGTATTCAATTGATGGAGGAGAGAATACTAAGTGCTTTTCTGTTATTATTGTTCGTATGAGTGGAGAGAGGACCGGACTCTATATATACGTTCTTTGAATAGGTGCCTTCCATCAAATCGCCTTTTCAACTTTCATAAAAGTCGTACCTCTTTATTTTATTAGAGTCACAACTTCTCATAACCAATATTTATTATTCTTATATCATAACAATAATTATTAAACCATATAATAAATCATATCATATGGGCCACAATAATTCTTACATTCTCCCACTTGGCCCATATGATATTCCTCTCATGGTTTAACAAAGACTGTAATGTGCACAATAATATTATGCTATAAAAATTTCATTAAATTGGCAATTACATAATAATCACAATTAAGTAAAGAAAACTAATGTGAGTCATAGCGGTTGTATGTCATTAATCGACATAATCCCTTCTATGCATTACAACTATAGCACTTTACTTAACATGATCCATAAATGAGAAGTACAGTAATAGTCAAACTATAATGTCTCTTTAGAAACTATAATGTTTAACATTCATCTATTTCCATAATGTCTAATAAATAGAAAACAGGAAATATCAGAAACATGTAAATGAGCTCAAAGTGTCATATACATAAACTTAATACAATCATAACACAAACATTAATGATGTCCAATAATGCCCATCTTTTCAACATGCTCATTAAATGTTTTGGGCGGCAGTCCTTTTGTTAAGGGATCTGCTATCATAAGATTGGTGCTAATGTGTTCAATTGACACTTTTCGTTTCTAAACTTCTTCTTTAATAGACAAGTATTTGATCTCCATATGCTTAGCACCCTTAGAATACTTGTCGTTTTTAGAGAAGAAAACTGCTGCAGAGTTATCACAATAAATTTTCAGCGACTTGGCAATACTGTCGACAATCACAAGCCCTGAAATAAAATTCCGCAGCCATAATCCATGAATAGTGGCCTCAAAGCATGCCACAAATTCAGCTTCTATAGTGGATGCAGCAATATCTGACTATTTTGCACTCTTCCATGAAATTGCCTCTCCATCCAGAAGAAACAAGTAACCAAACGTCGATTTTCTTGTATCGACACATCCAGCTAGGTCTGAATCTGAATATCCAATCACCTCGAGATGATCGGATCTTTTATCGGTGAGCATATGATTTTTCGTTCCTTGCAAGTATCTAAGAACTTTCTTTACAGCTTTCCAATGATCCATTCTAGGATTACTTTGATACCTGCCCAGCATTCCGATAGCAAAATTGATATCTGGTCTGGTACAAGTTTGTGCATACATTAAGCTCCCCACAACAGATGCATAAGGAATATTTTTCATTTGTTCTCGTTCCAATTCACTTTTCGAACATTGCATAAGACTAAATTTGTCACCTTTCTGAATTGGAACTATTCCTGCTGAACATTTATTCATATTAAATCTCTCTAAAGTTTTCTCAATGTAGGCTTTCTGAGACAATCCTAACAATCCTTGTGATCTATCACGGAATATTTCTATTCCTATCACATACATTGCCTCTCCCATATCCTTCATTTCAAAATTCTTAGAGAGAAACTTCTTGGTTTCATGTAACAAACCAATATCATTAGCAGCAAGCAAAATATCATCAACATACAGAACTAAAAAAATAAACTTGCTCCCACTAATCTTCATATATATACAACGATTAACGGTGTTCCTTAAATCCAAATGAAGTTATGGTATCGTTAAACTTAAGATACCATTGTCGGGAAGCTTGTTTAAGTCCATATATTGACTTCTTTAATTTACATACCATATGTTCATTTCCTTTAACTGAAAAGCCTTCGGGATGGTCCATATAAACCTCTTCTTCTAAATTCCCATTAAGAAATGCAGTTTTTACATCCATTTGGTGTAACTCCAAGTCATAATGAGCCACCAAAGCCATAATAATTCTAAGTGAATCCTTCTTAGAGACTGGTGAAAATGTCTCTTTATAGTCAATGCCTTCTTTCTGCGAAAAACCATTTGCAACAAGTCTGGCTTTATGTCATTCAATATTGCCTTTTGAGTCACGCTTGGTCTTAAAGACCCATTTACACTCGACATTTTTACATCCTTTAGGCAATTCAACAATATCCCAAACTTGATTTTGATGCATGGATTTTAACTCTTCATCCATGGCATTAAACCATTCATTAGAATTTTCACATTCCATGGCTTGGGAATATGAATTTAGATCATTTCCAATTCCTAAGTTAATTTTTGACTCTTGTAGATAAACCATATAGTCATCAGAAATAGCCGACCTTCTTTCTCTTTAAGATCTTCTTAATGCTATTTCTTGTGACTCAGTTATTGGAGGTTCAATGTTGACATCTCCATTATTGAGTGTTTGTTCATTAATTTGTTATTCTCGATTATTATTAGGTTGTACTATAATATCAGGAACAACAACTTTAGAAGCTTTGGGTATAGGAACTTCTACATTTACTTCTTGAATGCAAGCATTACGCACTCTTTCACTCCCACTGATGTCACCATTCTCAATGAACCTAGCATTTCCAGATTCAACAATTCTTGTATTATGATTAGGATAATAAAATTTATACTATTTGGATTTCTCTGCATAACCAATGAAATAACCACTGGTCATTCTTGAATCCAATTTCCTTTCATGTGGATTGTAAATTCTTACTTCTACTTGACAACCCCAAACATGCAGGTGTCGTAAACTAAATTTATTTTCCGTCCACGGTTCAAGGGGAGTCTTTGAAACTGCCTTACTAGAAACCCTGTTTAATAAATATACAGAAGTCTTTAAAGCATACATCCGCAAAGATAAGGGTAAAGATGAATGACTTATCATACTTCTAACAATTTCCATTAAAGTACGATTACGCCTTTCTACTATACCATTTTGTTGTGATGTACTTGGCATTGTGTATTGAGCACAAATGCCATGTCTTTCAAGGAACTTAGCAAATGGACCTGGACATTGTCCCGATTCATCATACTTTCTATAATATTCACTGCATCTATCCGATCTTACTATTTTCACTTTTCTATCTAATTGCCTCTCAACCTCTTTAATATACATTTCAAGTGCATTCACTGATTGAGACTTATCATGCAATAGATAAATGTAACCATAACGTGAAAAATCATCAATAAAGGTGATGAAGTAGCTTTTCTTACCAAAAGATGGAACATCAAATGGACCACATATGTTGGTATGTATAATTTCAAGAAGCTCTGTGCTTCTTGTGGCACATTTTTTAGTGTGTTTTGTTTGTTTACCTTTAATACAATCAATACACACTCCAAGGTCAGTAAAATCCAAATTTGGAAGAATTTCATTCTTCACTAATCTTTGCATTCTTTCTTTGGATATATGACCCAAACGTTTATGCCACAAGTAAGTAGAATTTTCATCCACCAAACTTCGTTTAGTGCCAACATTATGATGTAAGGTCATTAATGTCTCAACAAAAGTATTATTAAGTCTAAATTTGTAGAGACCATCACATAAAATTCCAGTTCTAATAAGAGTATCACTCTTAAATAAACTGAAGGATTCAGAACCAAACTTACAATAAAATCCCGCTACATCAAGTCTTGGCAAAGAAACTAAATTGCGAGAAAATATAGCTACATAAAGGATTCGAAACAAATCCAAATAATACCCAGTATCTAAGATCAAATGATAAGTGCCAATGCCTTCAACTAGAGCTTTGTTTCTATTTCCCGTAATCACATAACTTTCATTTGGCTTTATGGTTTGGATCGTAAGAAATCCGTGCATCGTATTTGACACATGAGTGGTGACACCAGAATCAATCCACCATGTATTATGAGGAAATTTAGTAAAGTTTGATTCGAAACATACTAAAGCACAAGGCTTACCTTTCTTTTCGAACCAAGCCTTACGTTTCAGACAATCATTCTTCAAGTGTCCAATTTTGTTGCAAAAATGACACTTAAAAAGATTGTGTTCCTTCTTATGAATTTGAGAAGCCTTTGAAGAGTCATTCAGGACGTGTAATCCTTTCTTCTTGCTTCTTCCACCTTTCATCTTGAAATTCATTTGAACTTCTTGATGACTTGAGAGATGAACAGAATGAGCCTTTTGATTCTTAATCCTTGTTTCCTCTTGAACTAGCATACTGGCCAATTCATTCACATTCCATTTATCCTTTATAGTATTGTAATTCATTTGAAATGACCCATATTGCTCATGAGGTAAGGAATTAAGTATAAATAGTACTAAAAAGTACTCATCCACGTTCATTCCTAAAGTTCTTAACTTTGCTGCTAAATTTGTCATCTCAAGTATATGATTATGCATGGTACGTGAACCATTATATTTCATGGTGGTCAGTGTGCTCATCAATGTATCAGCAAGTGATTTATCAGCAGTTTGAGAACGCTCTTTCACAAATTCCATAAATTCCTTAGCATCGTCAGTTTAGGAATAGAAGTCTTTAAATTGTTTGCAACTGTCATTCGCAAGAACATTAAGCTCAGTCTGTTCGATCTTTCCCAAGCTTTATGGAAAGACTTTTCACCATCACTACTTTCATCAGTAATAGTAGCTGGTTTCTCAGCTTGAAGCATTAAATAAAGATCCAGGACACCTAAGTGAAACTAGACTTGTTCACTCAAATCAGAAAAATTTATCCTATTGAATAAGGGAATAGACGAAGCATGCGAATGGAGTGAAACATGTATAGATATTGCAAATATGCAAGAAAATACTCATACATTAATGTCTTGAGAATATCACCTAATGATTCAAACTAAACTTCACATGTACATCATAGTTCTCTTTTGGGCGATCCTATGATATACAAATATATATAAACCATAATGATTCTAATAACTTTTATTTGGTAATTGTAAATATATCTTATTAAAATTTATTTGCTATCTTTGGATATACAAACAAATTTAACAAGTCATATTAATTACCAACTATCATGTTCATGAATTATAAGATAATAATTAACCTTTGGGTTAATTTCTAAGTTCTTATAATAAATGAACTTCAATATACCCATAACACCAATAATAATATGAAACATATCGATTTCATATATAGCATCAATCAATCATGGGTAATTGAATAAAACAATTTACAATATCAAAATTCAAAAGACTTCAAGGTTTGGCCACTTTGGTGACTAACAAACCATTCATAATATGAATTTTTAATATTGTAAAATACAAATATTTACCAAATTGCACACAAGGACAAAAAACATAATCAAAGTATAAGGGCAAAATCGTAAAATCATAATTCCATAAGGGTAGAATCATAAATTTATAACCCAGGGGCAAAATGGTAAAAAATCATTAGTGGCAGAATCGTAATTATAAATTAAACAGGGGTAGAATAGTAAATAAATTGCGAGAAGGACGAAATGGGAATTTTAAAAATGGCATAGGGGCAAAAACGTAAAAGGCCGCGTGGGGACGTCAGGCGCGTGCCGAGCACGCGCCTTCATCCACTGTGGGCGCGTGCCCCACACGCGCGCGTCCAACACGTAGGCGCGTGCACAACTGCCGCGGGCAATTCCGCACTCGTGGGCCCCACGCGCTAGCGGTTGGTGGGCGCATGTATCCCACGTGCGTAGCGGTTGCGCGCGCCTAACTGCGCGTGGCTCATGGGTTCCACACGCCTGCAACTATAGCGCGCGTGGATCCCACGCGCCTTCCTCCTTTGCGCACAGTAACTTTTCTTCGCCATTTTTCGTTATTTTCTCCATGAAAACATTCCATCATTTGGATTTTCTTCGACATAACCATCCGAAAACATTTCAACAACAACAAATAATACGAATAGGATCGTTCAACGAATCATCATACATAAATCATAATAATTCTATAAACGGAAAAATCATGAGATCATAAACCATGCTCCGATACCAACTGTTAGACATTTCATTTAATTCTTTAATGCGGAAACTCATAATAAAATACAGTGATATTTGATCTTCATGATTTTCACAAATATATGAAGACGTACCTTTATCCATAGCGTTATCCTTGATGATAATCGTTGTGGAAAACGGAAGAACTCGAACCAAATGAAGAAATCAAATTTCTCTCCCTTAACCCACTAAACTTTAATGTATTCAATTGATGGAGGAGAGAATACTAAGTGCTTTTCTGTTATTGTTGTTCGTATGGGTGGAGAGAGGACCGGACTCTATATATACGTTCTTTGAATAAGTGCCTTCCATCAAAGCGCCTTTTCAACTTTCATAAAAGTCGTACCTCTTTATTTTATTAGAGTCGCAACTTCTCATAACCAATATTTATTATTCTTATATCATAACAATAATTATTAAACCATATAATAAATCATATCATGTGGGCCATAATAATTCTTACACCTTCCACTTGGCCGAACCGGTCTCTCATCTCGGCATTGAAGGTGAGCATTGAAGGAAGGCATCTGCAAGACGTCCTCTTCATCGTTGGCCTACTCCTCTTTCTACCGTAGGTGTCCTGTGCGCGTGGGTTGCAAAGGAAGGAGGGGGAAGAAGACAAAGGGAAGGGGTGAACGAGGGTGAAAAAGAAACCCAATAGCCGTGGGTCCTTTTTTTTTTTTTTTCCCTTTTTTTTAAATATAATTAATTTATCCGAAGATAGTGTAAAATAAGAGTAATAAAATATAATAATAAAACTTAGTAGAAGCAAATGATATTAATACCTAGGTGATGCGAAATATATTTTTGTTAGGGCCAAATTGATCCTTAATTTTCTATGCAATTTTTATCATAAATAATTAGTTAAAAATTAGGTGTTAACAATTGAGCTTAAATATTGCAAAATCAAAAATCAAGTCACGGAGATATCTACTATGGTGCTACCACAAGCCAAGTTTGAGATGTTGATTTCAGAGTATCGTGTAAATGAATCAAGGAAGAGTGTTATGAAGTGATCCATTTACGAGAAAAATTTGGAAAAATTGTACCAAATATCCTGTCTTCAGGCGGTAGTTGAAGTGTGTGGAGTTGTCTAAAGCTTTTATAAAAAAAATACTGGATGACAGTAAATGAGTGTATATGTTAAAAAGGAAGACATGTAGCCTGTGTCTTTACCTCTCGTACAAGAGTATTGCGGTGGAATCTTGACGGTGCTCATGTAAGAGCATAAACGAAACCAACAGAAGACACCAACTATAAGACGGCTACACCCTTCAGCCAAATAACTAGTCCCATAGCCTGGTCTTTTGTAACCGTTTCTCACTCAATAAAAACCGTATTATTCCTTTGTCTCTTGATCCTTGTTCCTTGCCGTTGAATAGCCAACACTATCCATGCACTTGCACATCTATTCCACAAACTAAAACTCACACATGCATCCATGTCCTTGTTCACAGTTTTCACCATATCTGAACTTTCAATATATACCCTAGTCGATACTCTGTTGAACCTTCCACTGTGAAAAGAGCGTATCACGAGTATCAGACCATATAGCAACTATGCGAAGCGATAATTTTTTGGAAAATGGGAAGAAGGAACTTCATATGCTAAATATGTCTAAAAACAGTGCCTAATTGGGCAAACTATGTACGTGTATGGGAGGAGGCCCTCCTAAATTAGATGCAAAAATAAGTGAAACTCTTCGATAGCATTATGGAGTGGCTTTTTATTTGGCTTAAATAAAAACTACATGGAGACCATAATTTAGAATATAGAAACACCTTAAAATCCTGATTACCTTATTTAACACCCACTTATTAAGTAATGGCAATAAAGTCCACTAATGATATTACAGCACCGATGATATGTAGAAGTTAAGCTAAAGGAAAAAAAAAGAAAAGAAAGTAGAACCATAAACTTTAACTCCTCCTAAGACTTGATTTCTACATGCTACCCTATTTTAGAAGTTGGATTACAAATTCCAACAAAACCTAACGTTCCTAACCATAGGTCTCCTTTGCCTAACAATCCAGTCCTAAGAAGTTAAGCTGATTTGCCTTTCTATCTTAGTGGTTGGACGTGTTTGATCACATTGTCGACTTCAACTAAAAAAAGAAGAAGAAAAAGAAAAAGAAAAACTTAAAACAGTAGCTGTCCACATAAATTTGGTCGGCCATTCAAAATATCGATCCATCAAATCTACTCGAGTGAGATCGAATAGGTTGAGTTGAAATCCCATGCCCATGCTTGGTTAACTGTCGCGGAATGAGAAAAAGTAGTTGAGGGCATCATTTTCCTCTCCAACTGGTTTAGAAAGTGTCTCAGTACCTTCCTCAGGAACCACCTGTTTATAAATTGTTCATGATGTTTATCGCTAATTTCATTTGGACGCATCCACGATTTTCATTCGTCTTATTCTCACTAATATCCTGTGGTGCCTCTATCTCCGTCAAGGGTTCTCTGTCATGCTATTAACATTGTTCGCGTTTACCCTTGTGCTGATTTTTGCAGCATCTATAACTCTCAATGTCGACCCCGACTGATTTTTTTGTTGGACCTACATATACAAAGAAATTGTATTGCAGACGTCAGACCACGTAGTGCCTACGTAGAACTTAAGTTAGAAACATTGCAATGTCAGAAACTAGGAACAACGGGTAGAAGGAATTTCTGATGCGAACTCTGTCTTAAAATTGATGTCAAACAACAGATTTTTAATCAATGCCAGTGTTGGATTATTTGAAGGAAATCTTTGGTTGACATATGTGACATGTCACAATGACACTCGGCATATAAGACTTGATTAAGTGAAAAACAAAGGAGCTTTGATGGAGTAATAATAAAGTGCGCGACCACCTGAAGGTGAATAGGAAGAGGAGTAAAATAAACAAGGTGAATGTGAATGGCATTAAAGTGGCATCAGGAGAAAATGGCTCGAAAGAAGAAGACAGAAGAAGAAAAGACACGACTACACTCGGTATAATTACCTTGTTTAAACTATGGTTCTTCTTTCAAAAACTTCGGAGCCTCCGATAGTCTTCTAGAGACCACAGAGAGAGAGAGAGAGAGAGAGAGAGAGAGAGCACTCATGTATGCTTTTCTTATTTGACTTAATGAAAGCCACATAGACTATTTATGGAACATAGAAAGACAGTTCAAATCCCAAACTACCTGATTTAACACCTTGTTTTATTTTTGGTCGAAATAACAGCCCCTTATTAACTAGTGGTAATTAAGTCCACTAGCTAATGCTTCAACACCGAGAATACATAGACTGTTCATGACTTAAACTAATAGTACCTCCCTAGCGATGCAGACCAAGCACCTGTAGCATATGCTTAACTCTTCAACGATAGATAGCATTTAGCTTCATCTCCTTTCGGAGCTTTCATAACAATCAAAAGCTTAGGGATAATCAAACCAAGTCCAAGAGGAGATTTCCAACGTGCTTTGTTGTTCACCTGTGTCTAGGAGAAGCGGGGTTTGGCGACAACAACAAGGTTTTCGATCCTATGCATTGTGATGCCAAAAGCTTCTTCCATATCCAAATCTTTTGGTTGGACACCAGGAGGAAGTTGCCAATCGAAACTGTGAAGAAGTTGAGCTAAAGCAATCTCAACACTGGCATTTCCAAATGTGATAGCTGGGCAGCTTCTTCGACCTGCGCCAAATGGTATCAGCTCGAAGTCCTGTCCCTTGAAGTCGATGGTGCTATCCAAAAACCTTTCTGGTAGAAATGCTTCAGGATCACCCAGGATTGTGGATCACGCCCTATTGACCAAGCGTTAACAAAGAAATGCGTTTTTGCCGGAATGCAGTATCCATCAATTATTACGTCCTCCATGGATTCTCTTGGGAGTAACATAGGAGCAGGAGGATGCAGTCGGAATACCTCCTTGATGATAGCCTTCAAGTATGGTAATTGAGGTAGGTCAGTCTCTTGCACGTATTTTCTCTCTCCCACGACGATTCGCAGTTCGGCTTGTGCTCTTTTGATGGCTTTAGGGTTCATGACAAGCTCTGTCATTGCCCAGTCAAGAGTGATGAATGTTGTACCTGTTCCTGCTGCAAAAAAATCCTGCAACATCCATGTTAGGTATGCTTTGCTATACAAACTTTATGGCATATTGAAGATGATCATTGGAAGCGGCTCGGGTGAGTCGAGCTCTTATGTTGGGCCTAACATGTTGCTTAACTGTACTCGTGGCAAAAGAAGACCGCACGTATAATTCTTTAGGCCAGACATCGCTTGGCTTGGGTTGTGTTGAACCTTTTAATAAAAGGCTACATGATCTTGTCTATTCTCTAAAGCTGAAAAGTCAAAATAACAACAATTTTCAATTTTATTTATTCATATTTTAGTTATATATTTGAATTTCTTTTTATCACGTAATATGTATTCAATATATATATATTTAGTGTCTATATCTGTTACATATTTTAGATATATTAGTATAGTTCACATTTAATAAAATTTTAATACAGAAAATTGAAGGGAAAAAATAAATAAAAAATAAAAGAAATAAAGAAGAGAGGGAAGATAATAGATATCAAGTAAATAAAAATGAAGTAGGCAAGAGTATGAGAAATTCTTACTATCTCCATTTGTGCATTTTTAGGTTCATCTACGCTAACATACCTTTCATACTAAACAATTGAACAATGGAATATGAAGATATTTGATTTTATTACTGCGATTCATAAACAATGGATCTGTTATAGTGAAATCCTTGAATTTCAAATCCTATCTTATCTTCCTATTTTGATTTGAAATCTAGGAGAAAAACGCAATCTAAAAACTTAAATGGAATGTCAAGCTACAGGGGAGAATGCTTTACCTACCAAGAAGAGGGCTTTAATGTTGGCTCTTGTAAGGGGCATGTCACCGTAACCATTCTTCTCGATATCGATCAAAACATCCACAATGTCCTTCTGCCCCTCCATAGCTCTGCTTTCATTCAAATGTTCTCTCAGTATCTCGTCAAAAAGATTGTCGAAGCGCTTAAAAGTGTGTTGAAGTCTAGACTTCATCCCAGTCAGGCTATGAATGAATTCCATGGAAGGAAAGAAATCTCCCATGCTGAATCCCCCAAGCAGCTCCTGAAACTCCTCTAGCATCTTTTGAAATCCATGCTTATCATAATCCCCTCCTGCTGAAAAGTTCCTCCCAAAAGCGCTCCGGCAAAGAACGTCATTTGCATATAACCCAAGCAGTTTGGAAAGATTTATGGTGCCTGGACAAGACTCCACAATCCGATGAATTAAACGAGCAACTTCTTTCTCCCTGACATGACCAAATGACTGAACCCGTTTTCCGCTAAGCACTTCGAGTATGCAGATTTTCCTTATGTGCCTCCAATAAGCGCCATAGGGAGAGAAGGCCATGTCTGTGCAGTCATAAAACAAATGCTTGGCAGAGAAGATCTGAGGGCGGTTCGCGAGCACTAGGTCATGGGTTTTCATCACCTCCTTGGCCATTGCGGCTGAGGAAACGACTATGGTCGGGACTTCGCTGAGCTGCAAGGACATGATTGGCCCATACTTTCTCGCGAGGCAATGGAGAGATATGTGTGGCGATTTGCCAAGCTGGTGAAGATTGCCGATGATCGGCAACTTAGGAGGACTCGGTGGGAGGTTGCTTTTTCTTTTCCTAGACTTGCTCCTCAAGAGAACTATCAGCAAAGCTGCTACGACCAAGCATGTTGGGAGAAACAGTTGCTGAAGGAGAGCCATTGCAAAATATGTGATATTGCTAAACTGTACTTCTTATTTGCTTCCTACACAGTTTTTATATACGGACGTCACTGAATCCATCTGATTTGCTGGTCTTTTTGTTTTTTTCATTGTCGTCAATGTCAGTCATTTTAAAAAGAATTGTACACATTTTCTTGTAAATATATGATCCATTCGGCCAGGACAAAGACATTCACTTGCAAATTTGGTGTCCCGGGGTCGAATTTTTAATGCTTTTCTGACTAATCATTTGAGATGCCCCAATTAATCACGTTGTTAGATCTTTATTTAACGTTTTAAGTGATCGAGGAAATCAAAAGATGGTTGCTTTAGGTTAGGGTTTTTCTCGGTCTTTTGCCATGGATCCCCCCGAGCAAAGCTCGGCCCCTGTTCCTCGAGCTGCTGGAGACCGCCAGGCCTCGGGCAAAGCCCACATGCTCGCTGAAAGTAGTCGAGCTCAAAGCCAAAGCAGACCCTCCTCTGCTCGGCCCCGAAGCAAAGCTTCCCCTGCACGACCCCCTGTTCAAGCGAGTTCGCGTGAAGGCCCCCGAGCCGTTGAAACCTGGAGAGGACGAAGCAGAGTCAGGCGACCTGGTATTCATCCTCAAACTCAAGATCGCCCTCCCAAGGGGCCCAATTCAGCCCCCGAGCGTTCGTGGGCAAATGTGGCTAAGCTTGCAGTAAGAGGGTATAGTCTCTCTTACATACCTCCCTCTGTTTTTGAGAATAGAACTGTTGTTGAATTATCTGAGGATATTCCAGATGCTGTGGACCCGATTTGGCATGAATGCCTTGTTGGCTTCTTTGTGGGACGTAAGCTTCCGTTTAAGCTTATAGAAGATACTCTAAGGAAGATGTGGGGGGCTAATCTTGCTGAGGTAATGGCGAATGATGATGGCTTTTATATGCTTCATGTCCCGGACCCGGACTCTAGAAGAAGGATTCTAGAAGATGGACCTTGGACTGTGGCTAGAGTTCCGTTGGTTCTCCAACAGTGGCACCCTCTTCTGGATTAGAAGAAGGAAATCCAATCTTCTGTCCCTGTTTGGGTTAGATTGAAAAATTTGCCTTTTGCCTTCTGGTCTGTCCATGGTATTAGTGCTGCGGCGAGTTCTATTGGAAAGCCACTCTATGTGGATCGGAGAACTGAGCAGAGAAAGACCATTTCCTATGCTCGTGTTTGTCTAGAGATCTCGGCCAAGGTGCCTCGCTGTGATTCTGTGGAGATTATCTGCAATGGGGAACCCCGCCTGGTGAAAGTCGAATATGAGTGGTTGCCTATCTCTTGCCCAACCTGTGGATGTTTTGGACACAAATGTCCTATTATGGAGCACCCCCACAGCCCAACTGTAACCCCTTCTACTACCCCTGGGACTGGTGTCCCCAAGCCTGCCCCTGTTGTGGAGCAATCTGCGGCTACTGATGGGGAAGGGTGGGTGCAGGCCCGGAGTAAGAAGAAGAAGGAAGGAGCTAAGTCTATGAATGCTGGCCTCTTTCAAGTGGCGTCTGCAAGTTCTGCTGAACCCTGCCTTCCTGTGCCCCCTGAGCTAGAACATCTAGATCAGGGTCCCTCTGAGCTTCCCCCGGCTTTGGATTCATCATCTTTGCCTGTTGCAACTCAAGCTATGATATCTTCATCCTCTACCTCCTCTTCTAGGTCGGATGATGACCTGGAAGATGAGCAGGGTAGCTCAAGTGAAGAAGACAGATTGCTGAAGGAATTCTCTGTGGTGGTAGATACCCCAAAGCAACTGAAAATTGATGGAGCCTTCTCTGCCCCACTACAGATCCCCCCGAAGCAACCTGACCCGGATTTAGCCCCTTCGGTTCCAAAATCTACTGCTCCTCCTAAGCCGGTCTCAAGCCGACGAAGGTCAAGCAATAGACGGTGATGTTCTTTCCCTCCTCTTTTATGAATATAGGAGTATGGAATATTAGGGGTCTTTCTCACCCCATTAAACAAGCGGAAGTTAAAAACTTTATTAGCTCCAATAAAATTTGTTGTGTGGGTATAGTGGAAACGAGAGTTCCTGAATCCCGGTTTGCTTCCATCTCCTCGAGGCTTGCTGTGGGATGGAATTGGCTGGCTAACTATGATTTTTCTCATCGTGGAAGAATCTAGATTGGGTGGAATCCCCGCTTAGTGGAGTTTGTTGGGTCTTCCTCCTTCACCCAAGCGATCTATGGCAAGCTTAAGTCCTTGGATTCTGGGGTTGAATTTAATTTCTCTTTAGTGTATGCTGAACACACGTTTGTTTTGCGGCGGCCTCTTTGGGACGACCTTTCTCGCCTCGGTAGTAGCCTTTTGGACTGTCCTTGGCTGGTGGCTGGTGATTTCAATGCCATTCGGGACCCATCGGATAGGGTTGGGGGCTCAGATGCTTGGCTTCCATCTTTTGATGAGTTCGGACAGTGTCTAGATCGAGCGGAACTAGATGACTTGAGATATGTTGGGTATCGATTCACTTGGTTGGCCTCCTTGGGCTCTAACCGCAAAATGAGGAAGATCGATAGAGTCTTGATAAATCCTAAGTGGTGTTTGGAGTTTTCCTTCTCGGAAGCTTCCTTTTTGGCTCCAGGTATCTCTGACCACTCCCCAATGGTTGCTAGAGTTTTGCCTACTTCCACTCTTAAAAAGCCATTCAAGTTTTTCAACTATTGGATGAAGCACCCAGATTTCCACAGCATTGTCTCACAGGTGTGGGATAGGCCGGTTACTGGTTTCCCTTTGTTTAGGCTCACTTGTAAATTGAAGGCTCTTAAGTTTCGCCTCAAGCAACTTAATAGAGAGGAGTTCTCAGATATCTCGGTTAGGACAGTCAATGCTCGGAATGCTCTCTTGTGCACTCAAGACGCTCTTCAGCATGACCCTGGAAATATCCAGCTTGTGGCGTTAGAGAGGGAGCAGCTTTTGACCTTATCGGACCTTCGACTCCAGGAGGAGTCGTTTTACCGGCAAAAATCTCGGATTAGGTGGCTTAAGGAAGGGAATCAAAATACTAAATTCTTCCACCACACTGTTAACAAAAGAAATCTGACCAATAGAATTCTTTCGGTTAAGGATTCTCAGGGTTCCTTGGTTTCTGACCCGGTTGAGGTGCAGCGGGCTTTTCTTTCTCATTGCCAAGATCTGCTTTCACCGAGGGACCCCCCTTCGCGGCCTGAGGTGCAGGAGATCCGTGCGGTGTTGCAGCAGACCCTTGATCCCGACCAGGTTAGTAGTCTTGCTTGTCCGGTCTCTGACTTGGAAATTCATGACTCTTTATTCTCTCTTGCGGGGGGAAAGGCTCCTGGTCCTGATGGATTCAATGTTGAATTTTTCAAATGTAATTGGAATGTGGTTGGGTCGTTGGTTACGAAAGCCGTAAGAGATTTCTTCAACTCTGGAAACCTGTTGCGTGAGATTAACAACACAATCTTGGTCTTGGTGCCTAAAGTTCCCAATGCTACTTCGGTAAATGATTATAGATCGATTGCTTGTTGTAACACGATTTACAAGTGCATCACGAAGATTATTGCCAATCGCTTAGCGGTAGTGCTGCCCTCCATTATTAGTCTTCCCCAGAATGCTTTTGTGAAGGGCCGGAGAATCAATGATAATATCTTGTTAGCCCAAGAGTTATTTAGTGGCTTTCATGTTGACCCGTATTTGCCGAAATGTGCTATTAAGGTTGATTTTCAAAAGGCTTATGATACTCTTGATTGGGGCTTCTTGGAATTAACTCTTCTTGCATTTGGTTTTCCTAACCACTTGATTGGGCTTATTAGGTCCTGTGTCCGATCCCCGAAGTTCTCTATCTCTATCAACGGAGCACTTCATGGTTTCTTTTCTAGTGGTAGGGGGCTTCGCCAAGGCGATCCTATGTCCCCTTATCTCTTTACACTTGCTATGGAAGTGTTTTCCGGAATTCTCCTCCTTAAGTCCAAGCAACCGGGTTTTAAATTCTTTTGGAGATGCAAGCCGACCTCCCTATCGCACCTCTTTTTTGCGGATGACGTGTTCCTTTTTTGTGAAGGCAACATGCTCTCTGTTGCCCTTCTTAAGGAGGGGTTGGACTTATTTTCTTCGTGGAGTGGCCTCTGTCCCAATTTGAGGAAAAGTGAAGTATTCCTAGCTGGTGGGACGGAGGACTTGCGGGCGGAAATCACCCAGACTCTTGGGTTTCAGGAAGGTGTGCTACCTGTCCGTTATCTTGGAGTTCCGATCATTTCATCCCGCCTTGGCAAGGCCGATTGCAATACACTCGTTAATCTTATCACAACAAGAGTTCGATCGTGGGCTCAACGGTTCCTCTCCTTTGCGGGGACGTCTCCAACTTATTAGGTCGGTTCTCCACTCCATCCAAGTTTTTGGGCTGGTATATTTATGCTTCCTAGAACGGTCCTGGATCGTATTGAACAAATATTCAGGCAATTCCTGTGGAAAGGCCCGGTTCTGGGGAGAGGGGGAGCAAAAGTTGCGTGGGATGAAGTTTGCCTCCCTAAGAAAGAGGGAGGACTTGGAATTCGATCCTTTAGGGTTAGCAACATTGCCTCTATGCTGAAACATATTTGGATTCTATTTACTGATAGGGAATCCCTTTGGTGTAAATGGGTCCATTCTATCTACCTAAAGAGGAAGAACTTCTGGGTTGTGCCGAAGCATACAGTTTGCTCTTGGGCTTGGAGGAAACTCCTTGCTCTGAGGAAGGACTTTCAGCGATTCTTTCTATGGTGTATAGGGGATGGCAAAGCGGTTTCTCTCTGATTTGATCCTTGGTTACCACAGGGCCCCCTCAACTTGGTCTTCTCTGACATGTACATTTACCGATCGGGTCTGTCTAGGCAGGCTTCGGTTGCTGATTTATACTCCGCTTCAGGCCTGGCGATTAAGCGTATTATTGAAGAATGGGGTCACACGCTGCCTTTGTTGTCCCAGTCCTCGGATCGGTTTTCGTGGCTTGAGACTACCTCAGGCGTTTTTTCTACTGCCTCGGCGTGGGAGGCTATTCGTGCGAAGCGTAATGTGGTTCCTTGGCATTCCTTTGTGTGGAGTAAATCTATTACCCCGAGGCACCAATTCCATTTGTGGCTCATCACAAGGAACTGTCTTCCCACTCAGGTCTTTCTTCTTTCCTTTGGTAGGATTCCTGATGGTACTTGTGCTTTTTGTAACTCTAGACCGGATTCCATTAATCATCTCTTCTTTGGGTGCCCAATTACTGCTGGCTTGGCTTCATTTTGGGCTTCTAAATGCAACCTTATATGGCATGGTACCAAACCATGGCAAGATACTATCTCTTGGGCCCTTAAAGCTCTCTCAGCCGATGACTTCTCTCAGGCGAT
Organism: Eucalyptus microcorys; assembly: GCA_014182515.1. Lineage (NCBI taxonomy): Eukaryota > Viridiplantae > Streptophyta > Magnoliopsida > Myrtales > Myrtaceae > Eucalyptus > Eucalyptus microcorys. Next base: position 2,321,855 of record CM024563.1, read on the forward strand.
TGCTAGATTTTCCTTCGCTGCGCTTTGCCATCTTATTTGGAAAACTAGGAATGGCATTCTCTTTCGGGGAAAGACTCTCGCTGTGCCTATCATGAAGAACCACCTACTTAAAGTTGTGAGGGACAAAGCCATCTCCTTTAGCCAAGTGACAGACACTCCGAGAAATAGAAGAACTCGACGAATTTGGGGTATTGACCCGGCCATCTTTGCGGACTAAGTGCTTTGGCCTTTGCTGTTTCATCGCCTACCAGCGTGTCAAGGTCTCATTGCCTTTTCTTTCGGTGGGTTGGTGTTGTTCTTGTCCGTTGGCTCCTTTTGGCTGTTTTCGCTTGTCTGGTTGTTTTTTCTTGTAGCTTTTATTTCTATTTGGCTCTTTCGTGGATGCCGTTTGGCCTCCTGTTGCTACCTTGGTAGCTTTTGGCTTCTTTTTCCTTGCTTCCTTCCACTCGACTTGGCTTATTACCTCGTTGAGTGTAAGTTTTTGATGCCAGTTTCCGAGTTGTTTGTTTGGTTTAAATCTATATATTCTTACCTTACCAAAAAAAAAAAAAGGACGATTGGTGAATCTGTCCTTTTTTTTTTTTTCCTGTTTAATGTTTTAATATCCTTCTCACCTGCTAGTCGACTAATAATGCTAGGAAAAAGCTTATTCGCCCCTCAATCTTGAGTACCCCTCCAATATGGAAGATCACCAGATGTTGGACTTTCTTGACTATTTTAACAATTTAGTGATAAAGAACAAAGAGAAACTCTGATTCTCCAACGTCATCCACATGAATATGGTCCCTTTCCGTCCAAGATTACTCTCAGCTGGATCGACTGGGCTGTACTAAAATCTCTTGTTTTTGCTCATACATGTGTTGGCCTGTCCTGTAGGACAAATACCGTATGCCCTTTTTCACAAAGTGCTCACCACCTTCCTCTAGCATAAAATGCAAGCGATAACATAATTTTATATCACGAAAAATACGAAACACAGGATTTTTGATCTTCATTATTCTCACGATAAGAGGGATGAAGACATGCTTTTATCCATAGGGATACCCTTGAAGATAATTGTCACGGAAAACTGAAAAAAATGAAGAAATATGATTTCTCTAGCTATAAGAAGATGATCGGGCCGTAAGTTCTCGCAAGGTGGTGGAGGGATATGTGTGGCAATTTGCTTAGCTGATGGAGATTGCCGAGGATCGATAACTTGGGAGGGCTTGGTGGGAGGTTGTACTTCCTTTTCCTAAATTTTTTCTTTGAGAGAACTGCAATCACAGCCGTTATTACCAAGGTTGAGAGAAACAGATGCTGAAGGAGAGCCATTTCCTGTTGCGAATATTGATGGCAAGTGAATTGGATAAAATAGCCTAATGGAAGGGAAGGAAATTGGACACTAGATTTACGTGATTTGATCCGAATATCGGAACCTACATCCACTGACAGAGCAGTACAAAATTCCATTATAGAAATAAGCGATAAAACAAAAATTACAATCACTCGAGCACTCAAACACTCTCTCGGTATTTCATAGTCCTTAATTACACCTAATAACTCATATAGTGTTTGCCTCCTCACAATTCCTAATGAAATCTCAGTCAAGGAATTAAACAAATTCTAATCACAAGAATTTAACTGGCTAAATCACTCACATGTAATTAAAAATAAGAAAATCTCTATCAAGCAGAACTCTTTGCACACTCCTCTTTATGTAGTCTCAGAATTCTCTCTCTCTAGCCACCCAGGACTTGGCTCCCCTAAGTTCCCTCTCTTCCCCTTTTATAAGAATAAAAGTTGCCAGAAGACAAATCAAGCCGCAACTTCGGCGCCTCCAACATTAATTCTCCTAGACGTGCATCAAGGGAAATGATTACCTTTGATTTCCTCCTCTATCATTCACATGACCTTTGACAAAGTAGACAAAGGGCAAGAAGGGAACACATGTTAATGCAACGTGGGCCACTGTCCTCTTCCCTCCATTCATTTGATGCATGGGCGCATGGCTTTGAAGATGGACATATGTTGACACCCAAAGTTGATTTGATTGTCAGTACACACGCACTTGGCACAAAGGTGAGAAATATGTAGCATATGGACAAAAATAAGTGAGAGTCACGTGCACAATGCACAAATATCATGTTATATATATTGGGCCGTCAACGAATACAGGAGCAGACATGAAGTGTCGGCAATAATATGCTTTAATGCCACATGTCTAGTTGTTGAAATATGATGACGGATGGTTGGTGGCCACCTATATAAGCACCCGTACAATTTTTCATTCGAAGTGTATTATATACTATTGAAATTACCAAGATGGTTGGCATCAAAGACACACATTGTAAAGGGAGCAGTTGCCATTCAAAAACCCAGTCATGAGTGGTCATGGATAACTGTACAACCCTCAAACATACGATGAAGACAGTTATGCAAAACAGGGGCAAGAGAAGTTTGCGAGAATAAAGAAATATGGGTAAAACCAATGGAAGTTACTTGGGAAGACACATTTGACAGCATAGTCGAAGAGCAGTTACCACACCTTCACTATAAATACCACTAGCAATTCAATGAGGAGCCCCTGCACAAATAAAAAAAATGTTTGTCTTTTTATCCTTACTTTTCCTATGTTGCATTTTAAATTTCCTTAGCTATAACTTTTAGATTCCCGTTGTCGATTAGATTTCGATGTGTCTTTATATCCCAATACCTTGTTATTGATTAAATTCAGGCGTTGTATATTGATACCCTCAATATGTGCCGACAATTGAATTTTGGTATAGTTCGAGACAAATCTTCAAACTTTTGGGCTTTGTCATTCATTAAATTCCAACCTAGTTTAAGATTGGGTAGTGTTGTTTGGATCAAAGAAGTTTGATTCCTTATTGCATGAGATATCCTCTATCTAGAGTTGGCAAATACTCATTGTCCCCTTTAATAAAATCGAAGAACGACTTTCGATAAAAGATATTTTATTGTGAGAGCAATTCAGGCAAAACAACATCACATGCATTCCTTTTTTTTGGGGGGGGGTTATAAATATGTAAATGCCATTAATTAGATGAAGTACAAAAGCCTAAATGCATCCCCCAGCATTACAAACACAGCTAATTTTGTGAGAGTATGGAGGTAGGAAGCCTCCACATAGTTGCCAACAAAATATTTGCCTAGGAGGGTCTACATTTATGGAAAAGTGAAGCCCTACCTCTTACAAGTTTACATATCCTAGCCAAGAGAAGATGCATATCAATTGACTTATTTTGGAAATGTCTACGATTGCGCTCCATCCAAAAATAATATATGGTTGCTAAGACGGATAACTTGATGAGCCTTGCTCCCAAATTCTTGCCCTTTGTAGCTCTTATCATCCAATGAAGTTCAAAATCCTCGAATATGGGATACCATTCTTTGCGAGGATACTTCGCCATGTACTCCTAATCTAGTTACACTAGAAGAGTAAACGAGTTATGTCTTCTATACTAGGCATACAAAAGTTACATTAAATACCAACTGAAGACTTCCATCATGATACGACTTCTGCTGTCGGTAATCTATCGGCAAAAGAACGCTTCAAGTGCCATAACTTTGCCCAAAGGGACACTTAAATGCCATAACTTATGAAAGGTACACTTAAGTGCCACATTCAAAGAAAAACGGATCACTTAAGTGCCACTCTGGCCAAAGTCCGACCAAAACGCCGACGTGACATTTTTCCGGCGAAGCCAGCCCAAAACGACGCCGTTTTGCACGCCGACGTGACCAAATAATGCAAAAACGGCGTCATTTTGGGCTGACGTGATAAAAAAATTTAAAAAATTAAACTTAAAATTAAATTTAGTTAAAATATTAAAATAATAATAATTTAAAAATTTTAAAAATTTAAAAAATTTAAAAAGAAAAAAAGAAAGGCCAGGGGCTGGCAACCCCGGCCGACCCTCCCCCCGCCATCGCTGGCCCTTCCGGCGGCGGCGGCGGGTTGACGGCGAGGGTTGATCCCTCGGCCGCCTCCCCCTTTCCTTTTGGATTTTTTAAAATTTTTTTAAATTTTTAAATTTTTAATTTTTAAATTTTTAAAATTTTTTAAATTTTAAATTTTTTAAATTTTTTGAATTTTTAAATTTTTAAAAATTTTTAATTTTTTTAATTTTTAAAATTTTTTAATTTTTTTAAATTTTTTAAAATTTTTTTAAATTTTTAATTTTAAAATTATTATTTTTTAATATTTTAACTAAATTTAATTTTATTATTTATTATTTTATTTTTTTACCTCGTCAGCCCAAAATGACACCGTTTTTGCATTATTTGGCCACGTCAACGTGCAAAACGACGTCGTTTTAGGCTAGCTTCGCCGGAAAAATGCAACGTCGGCGTTTTGGCCGGATTGGAACTCAAGTGATCTATTTTACTCCGATTTTGGCACTTAAATGTACCTTTCGTAAGTTATGGCACTTAAGTGTTTCTTTGTGCAAAGTTGTGGCACCCCAGGGGTCTGCACGTCGTAATCTATCTTTACAAGTAAGCCAGCCCATAAAATTATGTTTGCTAATAAATTGGTCCATATCAAAACAAATAAAGAAATCCTTTTTGTCAAAAATTGTGTGCCCCAGCTTCAGTGAGTAGAATAAAACATGCACGTTTCTTTGATTTCTTCATAGATCTTCTTTCAACATCAGGTGCGTATGCAGAAGGGACATCTCAGCTTGCATTCATACAGCCATACATCCATGCTTTAATTTGCACCATGTCCATTTGATGAGCTCAAACTTGAGACATATTTCAACATCTCCATTGCACGAGAGATTTGCAAAATATGTGATGTTGCAACCGTGGTTTTGTTTGATCTGTATACAATCTGTCTTCTTATACATGGGGTGGGATAAATCCGGATTTAGTATAAAATTAAAAAAATAAATAAAGTGATGAAGTGAATAAAGCATATATTGCTTTGCAAGTTGCATCACGCGCGGATGCTACCAACATAGCCCATCATCATTACTTCCAACCACTGCATGATCATCGTCACCTCCGACTAGGCTAGTCGTCATTGCTGGTCAGTAATCGTGTTCCAATGATTGAGGGTGAAAAGGGATATAAAGACCATATCGTGCTGGGTTGGCATAGATCATACTTTCCATACAATCGCATGCATCTTTCACATTGATCTCGACCTTTCACGAATGACTTGCAAGCCGGCTGTTCACCCGTTGGTTGACTAAGAAAGATTAGCACACCATTGGCTTCCTAGGGACCTTGCTCTCAAGTGTTGAGTTCCACTCGACGTGCATCAAGAACGCCACAATGGCATCGTAGTGCAGAACCTCCTCCAGCGAGCCCACCCCATGACACAAACCTTCTCCACTATCGCCTCCCTTAGCTCCTCCATGATGGAAGAGCCGCTTTCTTCGGCGATGAAGTTTAGCCATATGACCCACAAGAAGTGCGTCCCATTGTTCACGAGGCTATCCCAGAAAAACGTAAACTCGAGTCGATTGAGAGTCCTCATGCTTTGAGGCTAACTTTCCCAGATACGTGATCCGAAGGGTTTGAATCTCGTCGGAGATGGGAATTTCAAAGATTTTCAAAGGTAAAGAATTTTCAAAGATTTTCAATTCTATTTTTCAAAAAAAAAAAATCAAAAATCTTAAATCTTAGGTTGCATCATATATGATAGGATATCTTTATAGATTCAAGAATATTTGGAGGATTTCAAATCCTTCTTTATCCAATCCTATCCAAATCTGAATCTAGACAACCAAACGCAATCCAAAGGTTTAGTTTTAAATTGGCATAATTGAAAGGTTTATGACTCAAATTGGTAAATTGCTAAATGGTATAAGACTAAATTGGCAAAATTGAAAGATTTCGAACTAAATTGATATAGATACAATAAATTTAAGACTTTTTTGAGAAATTCTATCAAAATAAACCAAAACCATGAACTTTAACTACCTCATAAGACAAGATTTTTTGTCAAATAAATCTAGAGTTCTCTAGTATTAAAGAGATATTTCTACATGCTACCCTATCCTATTCTAGAATTTGGATCACAAATTCTAACAAAACCTAACGTTCCTAACCATTGGTCTCCTTTATCCAACTATCCAATCCTAACAAGTCAAGCTGATTTACCTTTCTATCTTGTCTTTGGACTTCTTTTAATCACATTGTCGACTTTAGCCATAAAAAAAAAAAACTTAAGACAATAGCTATCCTCATAAATTTGGTTGATCATACAAAATATTGATCCATCAAATTTACTCTAGTGTGGGCCAACTGGATCGCATGCATGTCATGTAGTTAGTATCGTTATATCCTTGATCATTGATAGGCATAGGCGTAAAAATCTAATGGTTGACAATAAGGTAGGGGATTGTCACTTGTCCACTTGTTGAAATTCAATGATGGATAGTTGGTGGCCGCCTAAATGGATTATGGCGGTATACTTTTAGATGAAAGCACTTATAATATTACTCAAGAACACTAGAATAATAGGCACTAAGGATGCACATTGTTAAGAAGTAGTTACTATTTGAAGACCCAGTCATGGAATGGCCACCGATAACTGTAATATCTCTGGAACACGATAGAAGCAGTTATGAAGAACATGGGTAAAGTGATTTGCAAAGACAAACGAACATGAACAAGGTTAGAAATGGCAGTTACGAAAGAATATGCAACTACCCAGTGGTTACCAAGTTCTTCTATAAATACCACCATTCGTCCAGCAAAGAGCCCTTCCCCCCTTTCCCTCACCAACAAATCAATCAAAATGTTATCTCTTTTATCTTTACATTTCCTATATTGCATTTTAATTTCTCTAGCTATAGCTTTTAGAATCCGATGTGTGTCTATATCCCAGTGCATTATTGTTGATTAGATTCCGACGTTGTGTCATCTATCCTGATGCATCATCATTGATTAGATTCCGATGTTGTATCTCAATATTTTGGAGTAGTGTTGTCGATTAAATTTTGATACTGTGTCTAATATCCCCAAATTGCGTTGTTGATTGAATTATAGCATAGTTTGGGTTTGGTATTGTAATTTACGAGCTTTGTTGTTGATTATATTCCAATTTAGCTCAGTGTTGCACAACATTGTTTGGATCCAGAAGTTAATAATTATTTTGCATTTGATATCCTATGTTCGGAATTGGAGTAAAAACCTTTGTCCCTTTTAATAAAAACAGAAGAAAGACTCTCAGTAAAAGATATTTCATTGCAGAAGCAATTTGGCAAACAAAATCCCTTGCTCACGCTCGGATAAAGGTTGTGGAATAAGAAAAAGTAGCTGAGGGCATCATTTTCCTCTGCAACTAGTTTAGAAAGCATCTCAGTAACTTCCTCAGGTACCACCCGTTCATAGATTGTTCAAGATGCTCATCGCTGATACCTTTTGGACGCATCCAGGATTTTCATGCGTCTTCTTCTCACTATAATTCTGTGGCGCCTCTATCTCTATCAAGGGTTCTCTCTCATGCTATTAACGTTGTTCGCATGTGCCCATGTGCTGAGTTTTGCAGCATCTCTGACTCTCAATGTCAACCCCAACTAATTTTTTTGTTGGACCTACGTATACAAAGAAATCATATCGCGGACGTTGGACCACATAATGCCTACATAGAACCTATGTTAGAAACATTGCAATGTCAGAAACTAGGAAAATTGGGTAGAAGGAATTTGAGATGCGAAATCTGTCTTAAGATTGATACCAAACAACCGATTGTTAATCAATGCTAGCGTTGGGTTATTTGAAGGAAGTCTTTGGTTGACATATGTCGCATGCCACAATGACAGTTGGCATATACGACTTGATTAAGTGAAAACAAAGGAGCTGTGTAGGAGTAATAATAAAACAAGTGCTCGGCGGAGTCCTTGGCCATCGCGGTCGAGGATATTGCTGGAAATATGGAAGTACCGATTATGAGTATCAATAATTGATTCAGTTAATCGGTAATTAGCTTGGTAAAATAGGACATAGAATCATTATGTAAATCAGTGTATATTTCCTTATTTTTTCTTTCCTATCTTATTTTCTTCCTCCGGTATTATAAGTGGAGGATCACACATGTATAATAGATATACATAAAACACGTAATTACAATTTTCCTCTCCATTTCACTTCACTTTCTGACATGGTATCAGAGTGACGCGTTTTGATCTAGCTTCCGCAAATACCTTGAATTGCCTTTGGTAGCTTTTTCGATTGTTGTTGCAAATTTCTCCCTGCAAAACATATCGACAGGCCATTAGGAATTCATTCGTCAAACATCATGCGCAGAAATCAAAGCAACAAATCTAGCAGCAGTAACAATGACCAAGAGTGGTCATTGACCTCACCTGTGGAGGAATCATTCGACACCAACAACTCTCCTGAGAATCTAGCACCATACCAGATTGCTCAAACTCAGATTTTGTAGCAAGCACTCTCGGCTTCATTACCTACAACTGTTCAACCTTCTGCTACGATTCAAACCCAGGGTCCGATCCAATGGCCGCACATCAGTTGGTATCCAATTCATGGCCAATGGGTCGCTGGACCTAGTCATACGTCAACTCAGCAAGGTTTAGCTGGAGAAGAAAATGTATCCAGCTTTGGAAATCAGCCCGAAAGACATGGGCCAACACAGGAGAACCAATTCAGTGGTGGATCGAGCTGGACAGGACTGGGCTTCGGATCCGAACCCATTCCACCGGGTCTAGGGACGAATCCCTACCTGATTCCCCAACCTGGTTTCTTGCCCTATGCATTTCCCTTCAACGGTGGTTATCTCGAACCCGGTGACCCCCTTTACATGTCGCCGGCTGACGGACCGAAGCTACGACTTATTTGCACACAGCCCACTAGACTGGATAACTATAACACCTGGGCTCGAGACTTCCGACGAGCGCTCATGACAAAGGACAAGGACAGCTTCCTAGACGAAGCCATCCCTTATCCGACCAACGAACGGCTGCAACGCCTTTGGCGAAAATGTAATCAGCTAGTTCGTACATGGATTGGGAACTGTCTCGCTTCAGATGTTGCGGCTGGGCTCCCACCGACCAAGGACTTGAGGACAATCTGGGCGAGCATTTGGGAGATGTATGGACGGCTCAATCCAGCGAAACTCTTCACTATTACACAAGCCATCTCAGAACTGAAGCAAGGGAACTTATCAATTGCCGCTTGCTTCAATCACCTCTCAGCTCTTTGGAACGGGCTTGAAGTGGCCGAAGAACACCTCGAGTGCCCGGAGACCACGCTGCAGCAGTACCGAGCAATCAAAGAGAGGGAGAAAGTGACTCGTTTCTTACTAATTTTAAACGAAACATACTCACCTTTCCAATCGCAGATCTTGGCAATGGACCCGATGCCCTCACTTGGCCGGATCTACCAACTGGCCGTCCAAGAGTAAAGCTAAAGGCAAACCACGATCGAGCATGGAAGAGCTGGCGAAGGAGTCGCTCTTGCTGCTGTTCAAAGAAGTCTCGACTAGACTGAGGCGTTGTAGGGTGTCCATGGAGGTCACAGCTTCACCGGAGGGACAGAGGGCTTCGGGCAGATAGGGGGAGGAACATTTGGGGCTGCCGAAGGAGGGAACCCTAACCCTAATCTAAGAATGAACGACGAGGATGCTAGAAGAAGATCCGACGGCCCTCATTCTCTCACTTATTCGGCCGAATCCAACGGCTAACAACAGAGACGATCGGACGGCTACCATATGTCCACCCACTCGGCCGAATCAAAAAGCCTCTATTTGGCTACATCAACGCCCGCATATAGGGCATCAGGTGGCCCACGTCATGCCATGCCATCCATAAGGGCCAATGGGCAAAATTCCAAAAATAAGGGTAAACATTGTGAATATTGTAAACGCCATCATCATACTATTAACACATGCTGGAAATTACATGGAAAGCCAGGTGATAAGGAAAAAAAGGAGAAAGAAATTGCTACTTACCAGGTTTCAGCACGGAGGACTAATGGTGTAAATCAAACAATTAACCAAGATCAGTACCAGGATATTATGAAGGCATTGAATCAGCTGCCAACTAATGACAAAACTGCAAGTTTCTCAGGTACTTTTCTATGCAAGACGAATTCAATATCAGTTGATGCATGGATAATTGATTCGGGTGCTAGTGACCACATAATATGCAACGAGTAGTTATTTTCTAGTATTCAAGAAAGGCCACATTCCTCAGTATCTATACGTCTGCCAATGGAAATATTATTCATGCTAGCAAAATTGGAACTGTTCACCTCAGTCCAAATATTGTTCTCAAAAATGTCATTTTCATTCTTGATTTTGAGTTCAATCTCTTGTCAGTCTCAAAAGCTTGTGAGGACAATTCTTGCCGTGTCATATTCAATTCCAAAAGTTGCTTCTTTCAGGACCCTTTGACTGGCAGACTAATGCGCTTGGCCAGTGTTGCCAAAGGGCTGTATTTTTGGACCGATCTCCAAAAAGATCTTGATTTCATCAATCAAAGCATTTCTTGTAATGCCATTGCTAGCAATAAAGATATTATTTTTCATCAATGATTGGGTCATACTGCACGTTTTCCTTACCCTAAATGTCCAATATGTCCATTAGCAAAATAGTCTCGAACAAAATTTCCTATCGCACATCGAGAGCTACTAGTGTTTTTCTTTTACTTCATATGGACATTTGGATTCCCTATCACACTCTACATCGTGACGGGTCTCGATTCTTCTTGACTATTGTTGATAATTATACTTGTGCTACTTGGGTTTTCCTCATGCAATCCAAGAGCCAAACATTCCCTACTTTGTCGAAATTTTTATCTCTCATAAAAAATCAATTCGATAAACCTGTCCAAAGGATTCACACAGATAATGGACAAGAATTTTTTTTCTACGGAATGTGCATCTTTCCTATCTTCTCGAGGAATTATACACGAGAGTTCGTGTACTTACACGCCCCAACAAAATGGGATTGTTGAAAGCAAAAATCATCACTTCTTAGAAGTAGCTAGAGCCCTAAAATATCAAGCTTCTATACCATAAAAATTTTGGGGCGATTGTGTGGTTATATTAGCTTACTTGATCAATCGTATGCCAACTAGAATTCTCGAAGGACGGACTCCCTTTGAATTGCTTTATGGAAAGCAACCAGTGATTGATCATCTTCGAGTTTTTGGGTATTTGTGCTATGTAACAGTCCTAAGACCACGAAGTAAGATGGATCCTCGTGCTATGCAGTGTACTTTTATGGGATATCCTTCTATGCAGAAAGGCTATAGAGTCATGGAGATTTCTACAGGACATTTCTTTATGAGCAGAGATGTTATATTTCACAAAGACGTTTTCCCATTTCAAGAAGCAGCATCGTCATCCTCAAGCTCAAACTCTTATCATCAACCCTTCTTATCAGAAGAAGATTTATCTGTCCAACCTTAGTATGTACTCTTTGCACCAAAGGAACATATTTCGATCCCACCAGGTGATTCAAACTCAACTAATGATACACCAGTTCCTTCACCTAGAGAAGATTCTTCAGTGACTTCTTCACCGACGATTCATCAGAGGCTATCTCTCGCAATATCAGTAGAGCCAAGAAGTGAGCAACCTCGACGTTCTAGATGTTCTACTCGACCTCCTACATGGACAAAAGATTATATATGTCCTACGCTAGATTCTTCAGGTACACAATACCCTGTATCTTCTTATGTTTCGTTCAGTAGGCTATCACCAGAACATATCTGTTGCATTATAGAATTTCTGAAGAGCAGGAACCATCTTCTTATTCTGAGGCAGCACGTGATCCCAAATGGCAAAATGCAATGGAGCTAGAATTGAAGGCTCTTCATGAAAATCATACTTGGGATATTGTTCCACTACCCGTCGGACGAAAATCTATTGGCTGCAAATGGATTTATAAAATCAAGTTCAAGGCAGATGGCTCCATTGAACGATATAAGGCTTGTTTAGAGGCGAAGGGGCTCACACAACGGGAAGGTTTTGATTATCATGAAACATTCTCTCCCGTAGCTAAAGAAGTCACTGTTCACTCTTTCTTGTATATTGCTGCCTTTCACAATTGGCCGCTCCATCAAATGGATGTTCATAATGCCTTTTTACATGGAGATCTGGATGAAGAAATCTATATGGAGCTTCCACAGGGATTACGCAGCCAGGGGGAGTATCGTGTATGTCGTCTCCGTAAATCCCTATATGGACTTAAACAGGCTTCTAGGCAATGGTATGCCAAGTTCACTGCTGCACTAACCGACGCAGTATTTCAGCATTCCAGACATGATTATGCCTTGTTCACATGGACTAAATTTAAAAACTACTTGAGTGCCACTTTTCACATAAAAGACTTGGGACCTCATAAGTATTTTCTTGGCATTGAAATAGCTCGATCTGACAAGGGAATATGTCTCAGTCAATGAATGTTCATTCTAGAAATAGTATCCGAAACAGAATTGTCGGGTTGTAAACCAACGGTTATATCGATTGAGCAGAATGCGAAGTTGACAACACATGAGAATGATGCAAGCTCGTCTTCACCTATTGAGGATCCATTACTCAAAGATCCATCAAGATATCAATGGCTTGTTGGGAAATTGATTTATCTCACAATGACAAGACCGGATATATGTTAGGAAGTGCAGATACTTAGTCAATTCATGCACATGCCGAAGCAGTCTCATATGGATGCAGCACTGAAAGTCGTGAAATACTTGAAGGGATGCCCAGGACTTGGCATTTTTATATCTCGAGATTGTGACATGAGAATGACAGCATATTGTGACACGGACTATGCTACTTATCCGATGACAAGAAGGTCCATTACTGGTTTTTGTATCAAATTGGGAAAATCACTTATCTCATGGAAAACAAAGAAGTAGTCAACCATATCATTGTCATCAACAGAATTAGAGTATCGAGCTATGGCAAAGACTGTTTGCAAAATAATCTGGATACGAGGACTACTTTCAGATTTCGGAGTACAAGTCAATGGATCCAGCAAATTATTCTGTGATAATGATGCTGCACTCAAGTTAGTAGCTAATCATGTTTTTCATGAGAGGACCAAGCATATATAGGTCGATTGTCATTTTACTCGGGACAAGATTCAGGAAGGGATCATAACAACTAGAGGAATTGGAACTGTTGAGCAACTTGCAGACATTTTTACCAAGCCACTGTGCCAAAGACAACGTGTGTATCTATTGAGCAAGCTAGGTGTCCTCTATATATACAGGCCACCAGCTTGAGGGAGAGTGTTGGAAATATGGAAGTATTGATTCTGAGTATCAATAATTGATTCAGTTAATCGGTAATTAGCTTGGTAAAATAGGACATAGAATCATTATGTAAATCAGTGTATATTTCCTTATTTTTTCTTTCCTATCTTATTTTCTTCCTCCAGTATTATAAGTGGAGGATCACACATGTACAATAGATATACAAAAAACACGTAATTACAATTTTCCTCTCCATTTCACTTCACTTTTTGGCAAATACAACTATGGTTCGGACTTTGCTAGGCTGCAAGGACATGATCAGCTAGTACTTCCTCGTGAGGTGATGCAGATATATGTGCGGCGATTTGCCAAGCTGATGGAGATTGCCAATGATTAGCGACTTGGGAGGGCTCGGTGGGAGGTTTCTCTTTCTTTCCCTAGACTTGCTCTTTCCCAAAACAATCAGCAAAGCTGCTAGGACCAAGCATGTTGGGAGAAACAGATCGTGATATTGCTATTCTCTACTTCTTAATTGATTCCCACACAGTTTTATATACGGAAGTCACTGAAATTATCTATCTGATATGCTGGCCATTTGGTTTTAATTTTAGTCAATGTCTGTCTTATAAAAAATGTCCTCTGGTGATTATATGATGCATTTGTCATGGACAAAGCCATTCACATGCAATGTAGTGCATCGTGGTAGAATTTTCTTATGTCCTGAAAGCCATCCTGGGATATCATCCTGAGCAGGGTCACAAAAGAATGCTGCTAGGATTAGCGATGGCAATAGCGACGCAAAATCAGTGCTCTTCCGACTAATCATTGGAGCTGCGCCAAATCATCTAGGGATGGGTTGATCACGAGATCATCATGCTTTAAGCATGTCGCTTTTTGATAGATATCTGCGAAATAATAATTAAGTGCTTAGGTCTTTTTAAGTGTTTTAAGTGATTGGGGAAATGAAAGAGATGACTAATGGGTATATTTTTCTTTTTGTTCAGTGTTTTGGGAATCCTTTGTGGAGAGTTTGTCAACAAATTAAACTCTTTAAGATCAATTGATTAGGTTGAATAAAGTTTCAATCAGCCACAGATTAAAAATTAAGAGTTCGCGCCTTCTTGTCAACTAATGATTCTAAGAAATTAGGCTGCAAGCCATCCATCTTGAGTACCATCCATTATTAAAGATCATTATATACTAATCTTCCTTGATTATTCTAACTATTCAATCATTAAGAAAACAGAGCAATTCTGAAATTTTGTAAATCAAAATCCATCCAAGATTTGGATTGACCAAATCGACTCTCAGATGAATCTCCGGGGCTATCATAAAATTTGGTGCCTTTGCTCAGACGTGTTGGCCTGTCCCATTTCGTGTTCGCAAAGAGTCCTTCACCTTCCTCAGTACCGAAGCTCCTACATCAGTTCATGATGTTCATCGCTTATATCTTTAAATACATCCCTATTTTGGATCGTCTTCTTCTCACAATAACTGTTTTCCACATGCGCATATAGGCCACATCAATCAGACTGCATAAGAACTTTGCATTGCCAGAAATATTTGGAAAATGGGAAGAAGGAACTTCATTCGCCACATCTGTCGGACAACATTGCCCGAATTAGATGTAAAAATAAGTAAAAATCTTTGGTAGCATTATGGAGTGGCCATAGTGGCAGAAGCAATGAGAGGGAACTTCTTGTGAATGGTTAGACCAGTGGACTCGGTCATGTCCAGCTGCCCCACGCCATCAGGCAATCTCCAATCGAACTTGTGCAAGAGATTGGCCAAAACAAGCTCATCCACAGCAATGGAGAATGCGATTCCCGGACAGCCTCTCCGCCCTGCTCCGAATGGAATGAGCTCAAAGTCATGTCCCTTGAAATTGATGGATGAGTTCAAGAACCTCTCCGGACGGAACTCTTCTGGCGAGTCCCACAGCGAAGGGTCTCTCCCGATGGCCCAAGCATTGACAATCACTCGCGTCCTTGCCGCGACGTCATAGCCCATCACTTTGGTGTCTTGGGTTGACTCTCGGGGATTAGTAGTGGGATCGGAGGATGCGATCGGAGGGTTTCCTTGATCACGGCCTTCAAGTAGCACATTTGGTCCAGGTCTTCCTCGGTTATGCTCGACTTGTGACCGGCAATCCTTCTGACCTCGGCTTGTGCTTGTCGCATTGCATTTGGATGTCTGAGAAGCTCGGTCATTGCCCACTCTAGGACAGTGTATGTAGTGTCTGTCCCCGCTGCAAATGCATCCTGCAATTATAACAATGTAGTCGGCATGACTATCGTACGCCTGCTCGAAAGTATTCTTGCCTGATGATTAACCTTGTTGCCAACATTGGGGGACTAACAGTAAGATAAAATTACAATTGGCCCATCAATCCAAAGTGCCCAAAATAGTGCTCCTTGACCAAAAGGAGAAAGCTCAATCAGAGAAGGAGAGTGCTAGGATCTAGACTATACAATACTCTGTTCATTTTAATCTGTCTCTACCTACATGATCAGTACCATCACGTAGCAATCTAGAGTGATTCCACGTTATTTCATAGGCTAATTAAAGTGCAACTTTGGCCAAAAACTTGAGTGCAAATTGCTAAAATGACATCGACTGACATTGCATGCTCACAACCGAAAGAGGTATTACACCGTCCGTTTGGGCTTAACTCCCCCCAAAAAAATCTAAATTTTAGGTCAAATCTCAATTCTGCCCAAACTTATTTTAGTTATAAAAAAAAAATCATAGATTTTCACTATACTCCCAAATTCACTCCCACAACACCCTCACTTTTGCACGGAATAACAGTAGCCTCCTGATATTGATAATTTGGAAGAACTTGGTGGCTATTTTTGGATGCGAGAGCAGATTTAAAACTAGAAAGAAAATTTATAATTTTTATTAAGAAAAATGTTATGGATAAAATCAGAATTGGACTTAGAAGTTTGGAGTTTTTAAGGGAATTAAGCATCATCTTTTGCAAGAGATGTGTGCTAAACTAACAAATTGAAAAACATGCCGAGACAAAAGTCTATAATGGACCGAGCGATCAGAAACATTAGAAGAGATCGTGGCCACATATCGATGGTTCATATAGCTCCGCGCACCGTAGAATGATTCTAGGAATAAGGATTAGCCAAATAAACAAAAAGGGCCGTGCAAGAACCTGCGTACCAAGATGAGAGCTTTGATGGTAATTTTATCAATGGAAAAACCGACGGAGCTATCCTTCTGGATAGAAAGCAAGATATCCACAAAATCTTCTTTGCCTTCTTGTTCGTCGACGCTGCCCTCGCAGTTCATCCTCTTCTCAACATGCTCTTCCACAACTTCATCCAAGAAACCATCAAACTCTTTAGCCACCTTGTCCAGCCGCTCATCCAAACCGCTCACTCGATCCACCCAAGCAAGCCAAGGAATATAATCCCCGAAGCTGAGAGCTCCCAACAACTCCACAAATTCCATGAGCATCGCCTTGAACCTCTTCCCACCATACTTCCTCCCCAAAGCCACCCTGCACACCACGTCGTTGGTTAGCGCTGCGAACCTCTCGCCCAAATTCACGGTTGTCAGCGATGCGGAAGAAAGCAAGCCCTCGATGTCGGCGATCAGGTTGGCCACCTCTTCCTCCCGGACCGGGTGAAACGACTGGACCCTCTTGTTGCTCAGGAGTTGCAACACGAAGACGCTCTTCATCTGCCTCCAGTACTCACTGTATGGCGCCATCGACACGTCCTTGTAGTCGTACACAAGCTTTTTGAAGATCTTCAACTTTGGCCGGTTGGCAAAGATGAGGTCGTGGGTCTTCATGATCTCGTGGGCGGCATCCGCTGACGAGACCACAAGCACTGGCACACGGCCAAGTCGGAGGAGCATGAGAGGGCCATGTTTACGGGACAAGTTTGCAAGTGAGGAGTGAGGGCGCGAGCCGATCTGGTGGAGGTTTCCGAGGATGGGAAGCCTTGGTGGCGAAGGTGGTGGTTGGTGGTGTTTTTGGGTGGTGGAAGGTGAAAGCAACCATTTGAAGGGGAGCAAGATGCAGAAGGTAAATGGTATTAAAAGGGGATAAAGATATTGCCTGAGAAGTGCACTTGACATCATTTTCTTCTATCAGAACCCCAGATACAACTTGCTTCCTCCTGCGTCTTGTTCTTTTTATAGTGAGTAGGAGCAGGTGTTGAGGAACCTTTACTCGCTATCCATCCAAAACGAAAGTCATGAGATGTCATTCAAGAATGCATTAGTATCGAAATGGGATGTGCGGTAAAATGGAATACCAGTCCAACTTCTTCGCCTGCACGATACATTGGCCTCAACAATCTGGACACGGGAACTGAGTTGCTCCGAATCAAACATGTAAGTGCGCCTAAGGGTGAGTACTGAAACTGAACCGAATTAGAGCAAATCGACCGGTTCTGGACAGCTCCCCATTCCTAAAACTTGGAACCAGTGACTGTTGGTCCGGTCTCCTGTTCTAGGTGTAAACCAAATCATCCGGATTACCTAGACTGGCTCGATATTTTTTTATTAACAAGTTAATGATACTTGATTATACTTTATCACACCTTTAATGTCTTTCTATCAAGATTTTTATTTACCAAAGAGTAAGAGTTTAGACTATGCAACTACACTCAAGGGAATATGGGAAAAAAGAAGAAGAAGATTTCACCATTGGTTCTTGACTAGATGGGATTGGTTGGTCCGATTTTAAAACCAAATGGGCCAACCGTCATTCCACGAATTGATAATTGACCCTTCTAATTCGAACTTTGATTTCAAGATGGGGATTAAATCATTTTGAATTTGACCACTTGTACATAAGATAAAGTTTGGGACCACTATGTTGCGAAAAGGGCGAGCGATCGAATAATAATATAGACAAAAGAAGAAAATAAATCGGACACCAGATTTACGTGATTCAGTCGTAAAGACCTACATCCACGGGGAGAGCAGCAGCAAATTTAACTATAGATCAAGCAACACAAGGAGATTACACACTCAAGTTACTCAAACACTCTCTCGGTGTTTCCCAAACCGCAATTACACTCAGTACACCAATCTTTCTTGGATGTAAATCACGAATAAGCTTTGTCGCACGAAAAACACGAAGACCCAAAGCCAAGCACCCGGCACCTATGAATGTCTCTCACGAATAGAACACCCACAGCACTCAGAGTAAAAACGGCGCTTCAATGTGTGGCTTTCCTCCCTCTCGGCGGCGTCCAGCTTCTCTCTACGTAGGGTTCTTTTTACGTAGGTCTTCGTGCACGCTGAAAAAAGAAATACATGTGTGCCCAAGAAAAGCCAAATTCTTGACTTGGGCCCACCTATTTTGTCTACGTGTAGGACTTCTTCATTGGGCGTGGAGTGTGCATGTGTGCCCAAGGTTAAACTTTTGACCTTGGGCCCACCACTTTAACAAATCTTCACGCAGAGGGACTTCACGCGGCTTTCCTTTTCTGTTTCGTTCGTCCAACTCCATCAAGAAGACTAATTTGTATACCCATCTCCCTTTATTTCAAATTAATTTATTTTCAAAATTCAGTAATTCGCTTCGGGCTTAAACTCGAGACAATTTTTAACAATCTCCACCTTGGCTCGACGTTTGAGCCATATTGCAATCGCTTCGTAAAAATTCAAATTATGCTGCTACTTTCCCATAGCCCCTAATGGGCTCAACCGCCACAGTTATTATCCAAATTCAAGCCTCGCTTGAACTTCGCCATAATCGAGGACCTCATCAGAATACCAACTCCATATGCACCTTTAAGTGCTCCGCAAGGATTTTCTGACACAACCTCCTTAACCGCAGATAAAGTAAAACCATTATTACATCCATATCTGTCTGGAGATCGAATACATACCTTGTCAATATTAGCAATTACAGCAACCATTGGCTTTATAGGCTCCACCTCGCTATGAGCACCATCTGTGTCGATTACTTTGCTAGTACTTGTATTCGCTACATCAGGAGTTTCTGGTTGCAACTCCACCTCAAGCTGAACACCGTCTAGATCTGTATTAACACTGCCACAAACACTCCTAGCTAGAAGTACTGAAGACTCATCAAGGGTAACTTCTCTGCTATTAACAGGTGAATTTATATCCGAGCACCACAACTGATCGCCCCATTCACCTTGTACATGGCCATGGAATATGCACATTGCCCTTCAATCAAGCTTACCATCACTCACTTGAAAATAACACGGGCAACCAAATATTCTAAGAACAGAATAATCAGCAACATTACCTGACCACACTTCTTGAGGAGTCCGCCATTCAATAGCAGTTGATAGGGATCTATTCACCAGGTAGCTTCCCGTACTTAGCACATCAGTTAGGATTCTCCTAGTAATACCAGCACTAGAGATAATTTTTCGGGTCATCTCTAGTAATGTTCTGCTCATCAATTCTGCAAATTGTTGTGATTTACTGGCACTAGTGTGGTGTTTCACTAAGTCCTCTTTCATGCAGAATTTATTTGCCAGCTCCGAGCATAACTCCATGCTATTGTCAGTCCGCACATGCTTGATCGACTTACCAGTCTCCATCTCGATCAAATCTCTTGACTGCGAGATCTTGACACCAGCATCAAACTTGTGCATTGGCACAAACCTCCAGGTCTTCTTCGAGTAGTCAAAAGACTCTCGAACAGATGCATCCGACGTCTCTGGGGCAAAACTTGTCATTGTCTCACCTTTAAGTTTATACAGGTCATCATGCTTGATTCCTTTCATTATTACTAGGGCACCTCGAACAACCTTCAGAACTCCACCTTTGGAAGAATACTTGCAACCAGCTGAATCTAGGGCACCCAAGTAAATTAAGTTCTTTTTCAATTCTGGAACATGCCTCACTCCAGTCAATGTCCTCACGATACCATCATGCATTCTAATTTTAACATCACCAACACCCACAACATCACACTCAGTGTTGTTCCCTAACTGGACTACCCGTGCATTGATAAGTGATAAACTAGTTTCTATTTGGTGTGACATGAAAAGAACAACCAGAATCCATAACCCATCCATCAAGCGATGAATAATTAGTGATAGAAAAGATATAATCGGCATTATTTGCTGCAGCTGCAACATTATCTGCAGAATCAACCATAATTCCCTTACCCTTCTCATTCTTCAACTTAAAACAATCCCTTCTAAGATACCCCCTCTTGCCACAACTCCAACAGACAATATTAGCAGTCCTAGATTGACTACATCTATTCATAGTAGTACTACCGTTATCCACACGTGTTACAGATCTTCTTCTATTTTCACCTACTAAAGCAGCAGATACAAGTTCGCCAGATTATCTTCTACGAATGTCCTTGCTCAGAATTAAATCTCGAACCCCATCAAATGTCAAACTTGTTGACCCAAAGGAATTACTAACAGCAGTAACAGTAGTATTTCAACTATTAGGCAATGAGGATAGCAGAATCAAAGCACGTACCTCATCTTCAAAATTAATCTCAACTAAACTCAATTGACTAACAATCACATTGAATTCATTGATATGATCTGCAACTGACGCACCTTCGCTCATCTTTAAATTAAAGAGACGTCGCATCAAACAAACCTTGTTGATCGCAGAGGGCTTTTCGTACATATCCAACAGGGCTTGCATCAAATCAGCAGTGGTCTTCTCCTTCAGGATGTTAAACGCGACGTTATGAGCCAACGTCAGCCGAATAACACCCATAGCTCGTCTATCCAGCAAATCCCAATCAGCTTACTTCATCGTCTCTGGTTTCTGCCCATATAAAGGCAAGTGCAGATTCATCTGGTAAAGATAATCTTCAATCTGCATCTTCCAGAAACTAAAATCCTTCCCATCAAATCTGTTGATTCTCACTTTTACTTCTTCTGTCGCCATCGATTCGCTTCCACTTAGCCAAGCCTGACTCTGATACCACTTGTTGCGAAAAGGGCGAGCGATCGAACAATAATATAGACAAAAGAAGAAAATAAATCGGACACAAGATTTACGTGATTCAGTCGTAAAGACTTACGTCCATTATTGACACCTAAATTTTGATTAGGTTTTTAATTAGGCCTTAGTTTCTCTATTTATGTTTTTCGGATAATAAATAATAGATAATAACAAATATATATATAGTAAATAAAAAAAGAAAGAAAACAAAAAAAGACAGTGGCCCCTTTCCCCTTCTGTCTTCTTCCACATGCCCTCATCTTTGTCTTCTTCCTCTGCAACACGCGCGCCGGAAGCCAGACGCACGCGATGCCAAGACGAAGGAGGAGGCATTGACGATGATGCAAGCTGAGGGGACACAATATTGAAGGCAGGCAAGCCTTCGTGGAAAGGGAAAGAAGTGACGCCGGTTCGGTCGGCAAAGGAAGGCCGGTCGGCATACCAAAGACTGCCGGACCGACCTCCGCTGACCGCCACCCCCTCGCCTATAAATAGCAAAGCACCTCCGTCGACGAGGAGGACACGAAGCCAATGAGCTCAGAGAGATCCCCTTGAGAGACTTCAGGGGAGCTCGAAGAGCAAGCAAGGCAGAGAAGGGTCGTGAGCTTAAGCGACCTCCCACTAAGAGACATCAGGGGAGGCCGGCAGCAAGTGAACCCGCAGAGAGGAGGGAAATCAGTGAATGTAAAGGGGTTGAGCGAGTGGGCAGAGGTCGGTGAAGGCCTAGATCTGGGGTCAATTTAGCTCTGTCGCACCGCCGACGCCACCTCGAGTCGTTGCTCGACGCCGCCACCACTCCAGATCTACAAAGCTGAAGGCCCACTGTCGCTACGACCGCCACTCTGCTGCTCCACCACCGGTACCTCCAGCTGATCTGTCGCCATCGACGACTCCACCCGATCTCACATCCCCGACGCTGTCTCGCCGACCCGCAGCCGCCTTGCCGTGCCCTCGTTGCGAATAGGTAATGGATATGCTCGTCCGCGTCGCTTCAAATTCCCCCTCTCAAACCGTGTCGCCACCGACCACACCAACACAGCCGTGTTGTCACTCATCTTCGCCGTCCTCGTAAGCGGTTTGTCACCGTCGTCGCCGCCTTTGTCACCGTCAAGTCCGTCGTCACCGCCGTCTGCCCAGCGATGCCTCAGTCCCCTTCTCCAGTGCCGCAAATGAATGAAAGGGAAAAGAGGCCGGGAACCGGGTCAGTTCGCGGGTCCATCCGACCCGGTTTCCCTGTTTCCGGGTAGGGTTTCCCGGATCAGACCTGCACTCGTCGGGCCGGTCTCTGAACTCAGGCTGGGTATCTTTTTTTAAATAGGCCCAATTCCAGTGTGGGCTGAGTTTTTTTAAAAAAAAAAAAAGCAAAACAGAAAAATCCCGGGCCGGGCCCGCGTTGCGGGCCCATTCGAGTCTCGCGGGTTGCAAACCAGGTCAATCCCAAACCGAGAACCCGACCCGGTTCGTTTTTATATTATTATAATAATAAATATAGTATTTTAATTTTAAAAAATAATTTAAAAATAATTTATTTTCAAAAAAGAAACAAAAATATCTCATATTTTCCTAAAAAAGCCAAAAATGCAAGAAAAAGCCAAAAAATGATTTATATTTTCAGAAAAAAAGACCAAAAAATCAAAAAATGCTTTTTATGTCCAAAAAAGGAGAAAATGTCCAAAAAAATGTTTTTCCTTCACAAAATACATGGAAAAATCCCTCAAAAATCCAAAAGCCTCCGGGTTTAAACAAGATTAGGTACCAAAAGGGCATTAGTGATTAACTAGTGTAATCAAGTCCCCGATCATAATTTCTCTCAGTTGCGCAGAGCGAGTATTTCTCCCGATACTTCGCTTGGGTTTCTAATCGACTCACCTCAAACCGATTAATGGCGACTCCGTTTTAAAATTAACTTACAGGTTAAAAAACTTGGACTATTAAGTCGTGAATTGGTGGACTTGGGAGAGTCCGGGCTAAAAAAGACCTAGCCGAACCATTAGCCTCCGCAAGGCGCCCGCTCCGATCGGGCGTCGAGAAAAAAGAGGTCGTGACATCCACGGGGAGAATAGTAGCGAATTTCATTATAAATCAAGTAATACAATGAGATTACACACTCAAGTTACTCAAACACTCTCTCAGTGTTTCCCAAACCCCAATTACACCCAATACACCAATCTTTCTTGGATGTAAATCACGAATAAGCTTTGTCGCACGAAAAACACGAAGACCCAAAGTCAAGCACCTGGCACCTATGAATGTCTCTCACGAACAGAACACCCACGGCACTCAGAGTAAAAACGGCGCTTCAATGTGTGACTTTCCTCCCTCTCGGCGGCGTCCAGCTTCTCTCTACGTAGGGTTCTTTTTACGTAGGTCTTCGTGCACGCCGAAAACAGAAATACATGTGTGCCCAAGAAAAGTCAAATTCTTGACTTGGGCCCACCTATTTTGTCTACGTGCAGGGACTTCTTCATTGGGCGTGGAGTGTGCGTGTGTGCCCAAGGTCGAACTTTTGACCTTGGGCCCACCACTTTAACAAATCTTCACGCAGAGGGACTTCACACGGCTTTCCTTTTCTGTTTCGTTCGTCCAACTCCATCAAGAAGACTAATTTGTATACCCATCTCCCTTTATTTCAAATTAATTTATTTTCAAAATTCAGCAATTCGCTTCAGACTTAAACTCGAGACAATTTTTAACACACTAAGCCTTTCAAAGCAAACGATGTTTCGTGATGGACATGGTAAAGTGGGTGGCCCATTGCCAATCAATTACTTACGAGATTTCAACTATATCTTTGATGATTAATTTTCTTTTCTGTCACCATTAATCGGATCGACCTAATTTGTTTCATACCTCAGTCAAATCAATGTCAAATCGATGACAGAGTTGTATGGTCCAGCCGCCCCATCGGCCGCCGGAATAGACATGACATTTGCATTTTGCGGTCCTCTTGTCACGTGGGGTCTTCTTCAGGGTGGTCAGTTCACACAAACTGTCATTGAAGCTTCAACAGTGACAGCGAGGGAGTGAAGGAGAGTAGCGGTGAGGCATTGAAGCTCAACATCACCGGTGGCGACGGTGGTTTTCCACTGTTTCTGCGTCCCAAGTGATTTTAGGGTTGTGAAGACGAGGGGTGAAGGAAAAAGATAGCGAACATGTGAATTTATATTGTTCGTGCTGTTGTGGAGCTCCACCTGAATTCTCCTATGTAGAATACCAGGATATTTCGTGTCTTGTTCACTTGCCATAAAAATGAATTGACTCGTTCCCCTCCGGTAATTTTGAATGAACAGCTCTAACTAAGGATAAATAAATTTTTACTATTCTTTTGCCTTGTGATCACTATACATGACCAACAACGATTTTCTTCCGAATTGAGACAAATATATTAATATTATTATCATTATTGGTAGATCGATATTGTAATCATCGTCTTAATATCTAATTTCTTTTGTGACCGTCTGTAGGCTTAACTTTACAATAGTACCTCTTTGCAAAAAATTTATCTTTTTGCCCGATGTGTAAGGAATGATATGTGGGGTTCATTAAATTTTAATTGATTGTTTGAAAGCAAGTCGACTAAAAGGAGTTGAACGAGCAAAGATGCACGCATCCATTTTCACAGAACTTACAAAAATATCAACATCATCGACCGCGACTCCGCCTCGAAATGGAACTATCACTCGCTGATGACCTTGCTAGTTTCGTCTAAAGAAACAAAAATCAGCCAGAAAAAGGAGTCTCCGTAGTTCATTTGTCCAAGAACGAAATGGACAGAAAACCTAATACAAATTTGTTTTATCTGATCTGCAAGAGCGACGCGAAGGGTGAACCAAGAAGATGGCGTGCTCCTCTTGCGACCCCGCCTCATTTTGATTAGTGGTTTATGGGTCAGTGTCATCATAGATTGGAAACGGATCGAGACATGTCGAATTGTGTTTGGCTTTTAAGTTAGTGTCGCCTTCATGTCATCTCGGATTCAAGTTTCCCTCTTTTAGTAGATTCCGTGTTCTGATCTTGTAGAAAATTCAATTGTACTTTCACAGTTTAGTAAACAAAAATCGTTCAAAGCTGAACTTTTATTGGTTTGTCCTTAATGGAGATTTGATTAAATATCTCAGAGAAGGTATCTCGAGATGATCATCACGGCTGTGAATTAAACATTGCCATTACAGTTGGTTTGGCAGAGTAGAGACCTGGATGGGTCACGGCTGGTGCTTTGGTATAGAAGCTGTTCCGAGTTGGTGATGATGGTTGGTCCTTGCATTGCACAGCTGCCGTACAGAGCAACGAGGAAGAGATAAAAGCTAATAAATAAATATGTAGTTCCAAAAATATTAAAATATTATTAAAAATTGTTTACGTCAACTACGGTCGTGCCACGTATGATAGTTGCAGCCGACATCCATGTCAGCAATTACTAGACAAAATTGATTGGATGAAGTAAATTGGCACAAACACAAAAAAGTTATGACTCAATTAGCCAAAAAAAAAAAAGAATTTATGACCGAATTGACACAATTGTGATCAATTTAAGACTTTTTTTTTAATTCTCCCAAATTTAAAGAGAAACAGGAATTTCTTACTTTGATATATCTATCACTTTTCGATTATGTATGGATTGACAATTTGTTATTGAAAAAAAAAAAAAAAAAAAACCAAAGAGAGCCATTATCCATCATCAATTCTTGCATTTAATTAAAAAAACATTACAAATCAATCGCAAATTGGTACAAAACCGTTACTAAACTATTATAAAACATTACGAAACCATTATAGATTACTGACGGATGAAAATCATTACAAATTGATTACAGTAAAAAATCATTACACAAACATTCGCCACGATTTTACAACAATACATATAAGGTAATGACGATTTCCTGGGATGGTAAGACTTAAAATCCTGTAGCCCAAATAGATTAATGACGGATGAAAATCATTACAAATTGATGGAGTGGCGGCAACAATACAGCAAGGAGATGAACTTTCCTGTGGATGGTAAGACCAGTGCATTCGGTCATGTCCAAATCCTCCGCTTTCAGACCCTCGGGCGGTGCCCAATCGAACTTGTTCACCAGATTTGCCAAGACAAGTTCGTTCGTCGCCATCGCGAATGACGTACCGGGGCAACCCCTCCTCCCAGCACCGAAAGGAATCAGCTCGAAATCCTGTCCCTTGAAGTCCACCGCGCTGTTCAAGAATCTCTCCGGCTTGAACTTGTCCGGCTCGTCCCACGTGCTGGGGTCCCTCCCGATGGTCCACGCATTCACGATCACCATAGTCCCCGCTGCGATGTCGTAGCCTTGGATTTTGACGTCCCGGGTCGACAGTCGTGGGACGAGGAGCGGGATCGGAGGGTATAGGCGGAGAGTCTCTTTGAGGACTGCTCGCAAGTAATGCATTTTCTCCAAGTCCGCATGGGTTATGTTAGGCTTGCCGTTGGCGATTTTGCGAACCTCAGTTTGGAGAATGTTCGCGGCACGAGGGTGCCTTAAGAGCTCGGTCATTGCCCACTCCAGGACTGTGTACGTTGTATCAGTTCCACCAGCAAATATATCCTACACAAGCACAAGGGTAGTTGATAATCAATCATCATGGATAACTAATGATATGGATAACTAATGATGCTTATCGCTTCATTCAATTATGACTCATAAATACTCTTTCAAACACGAGTCACAACTTAATGAAGCGATATATATAGAGAGAGAGACTTATAAATTCTACTATGACTTAAAAAATTAGTATCTAAAATTGTGAGATATTTCCAAATTAATGGGAACTTATCATATAAAATTGTAATTTGTACTTTAGAATTCTCTTAATTAAGTCATCAGCTCGGTTACCCGACTAATTTTGGTAAGGACAAAAAACAAATGGTTATACTTTTTATTCTTAATTAGGAAACTTTTTCATTTAGTGTTATATGGTTTGTAGGGTAGAAACATGAACATCATCCAAAATTAAGTTAAATTAAATGTAAGTATAGTTTATATTTGTGATTCGTCTATAAACAATTGGTTGGAGAAAATTTTCTTCAAAAAGTAAGGTGGACAATATTGTTGTTGGGGTTTATTCTAAGTCGGTTGTGGAAAAAGTTAGTAATCGATTTATAGATATGAGAGAAAGCCTCATTCTTTAAATTCTCGGGATGAAATAGCCTCAAGACCATCCAATAATTATCTTCAAAGAAAAAAATTTGATTGCATGAGATCGTTGGTGGGGAAAAGAGGGAGCTTACCAAGACGAGTGCTTTGATGCTATCCGCACCAAAAGCAAAACCAACAGTTTTGTCCTTCTCAATGTCCAGCAAAACGTCCACAAAGTCTCTCCTATCTTCACCTCCGCCGCCAATGCTCTTCTCCTCCATCTTCCTCCGATGCTCCTCCACCACCTCATCGAGGAACTGGTCGAACTCCCTCGCGACCCGCTCCACTTTTGCGTCTAGACCAGTTAGCTTGTTGATCCACCCAAGGCTCGGAATGAAGTCCCCAACGTTGAAAATGCCCAGCAACCCCATCATATCCGCTAACAGTCCCTTGAACTTCTTGCCCTGCATGCCTTCGCTGTACTTCCTCCCCAGAGCCGTCCGGCATATGATGTCGTTCGTCAACGACGCAAACAAGTCGCTCAGGTCCACCGAGCGATGCTGCTTGATCTTGTCCATCAACAGAGAGATCTCCTCTTTTTGGACCGTCCGAAACGAGTGGACCCTTTTGTTGCTCAGCAGCTGGAGGACGCAGATGCTCCTCATTTGCCTCCAGTACTGGCCATACGGCGCCAGAGACACGTCCTTGCGGTGGTACAAAAGCCTCTCCGACAGGGTTGACCTGAGTCGAAGAAATGACATGAATCGGCACAAGGTCAATGTCCATATCTGTAGTCCACCGGGACCTTCTCCATCATAAATGCCAGAAAATAAAACTCTTAACAGAGAATTAAGATGCTTGAACATGGGTTGACAGGCTTAGCCTATACCTGGGTCGATCGGAGAAAATGAGGTCGTGGGTCTTCAAGATGTCCCGTGCACAGTCGGCGGAAGATACGACGAGGATGGGTGCGCTTCCGAAGTGGAGCATCATCAAGGGACCATAGCGTCTCGGCAGGGCTTGGAGCGAGCGGTGAGGGTAATCGCTGAGCTGGTGGAGGTTCCCGATGATAGGGAGCTTCGGTGGTGATGGCGGAAGGTGAAGGCTAGTAGCAGCGGCAGAGGAGAAGAGGAAGCGGAGGCATTTGAGGGTGAGGAAGGTGATGAAGAGGACGAGTGTGATTGAGGCCAGCGTCGAGGGTGTGAAGGAGAGTAGCGGTGACACGTTGAAGCTGAACATTGCCGGTGGCGACGGTGGTTGTGAAGACGAGTGGTGGAGGGACGGGGAGCGAACGTGTGGATTTATATTGCTCGTGCGACTGTGGAACTCCACATGAATTTTCATATGCAGAATATGAAAATTGACTTGTCATGAAAGAGAATTGACTCGTTCGCCTTCGATAATTTTGAATGAACAGCCATCCTAAGGATAAACAGATATTTGCTATTATTTTGTCTCGATCACTATATATGACCAACAACGTTTTCTTCCGGATGCGACAATTATATTGATATTGTTATCATCATTGGTAGATCGATTTTGTAATCATCCTCGAAATATCTATTTTTTTGGGCCAACTAATCCACCTTTCACAAAACCTCTTATCTTTTTGACCAATGAGTAAGTTCTTTAAAACGATTAAGGGGCAAGAATGTTTCGACTAAAATCATGTTAACATAATTTTGCACCCTTAAGACCTGATCAACCACCCATGCCATCGAAAGACTTATGGCATCTTTTTTTATGGTGGAAATGATGAATCCGAAAAAGGCTAGGATGAAAATCTCACTTTTTTGGATCATTAGTTGATTTTCAAAACAATAAGTAAAAAACGGCAGTGGAGAGATATTATGGTTGACTTCAAGAATTTGTCTCACAACATGAATTTTAGTTCTTAAAAGTTGTACTAACCCACATAGCAGGTCAATACCTATTGGTGGCTCAATAAGCTTACTCTCAAGAGGCATTCTAATAGTGGTGCTTTATTCTTCAAGAGTTGGGGTTAGCTCGAACTACTGAACATAAAAGTAGATGTCCTAGGGCACCAAAAATGTGCTATTGCCTGTAGGACTTCAGGATGAATAGGGATTTGGAACAACGATAGAAAATGACAAATTTGACTTTCACACGCTTTTGGGCAAGTTGGTCCAACTAGCCCTACCATATGAAGAGCTCTGTTTTAGGGGTGGGAATAAACTAGATATCGTCTCTTCTCATCGTATACAAATTGATACTCGAAAAACTGACTTGAATTGCCATGGGCCAATAAAATAAATAGAGCGAGTAAAAAAAGGGTAAAGAGATCACTTTACTTTTAAAAAAAATGGCAAGCACATAGACATGGGCATGATATGTGTAGCTCGATGTCTAACTAAGAAGATTTAGATAATTTAAGAGGGTGTCTACCCGTTGTAGTCTCGCATGTAATTGACATCATACCCTCTTAACCTCAGTTTTACCTAAATAAATTCGGGGAAAAAAATTGCAACCTTTACATCGCAATCTTGTGTTCAAGGCCGTATCTTTCTTAACACCGTTATAAATAAATCCTATGGCAGCCTAAATCCAGCGGCCGGCTTATGTGTACCACGTGTATTTTTAGAACATTAAAACATGCATACTACATTTTATTTTAATGAAATTAAAATTGATCCTTAAGCTACTAACCTTTACAAAAAAACACCCGAATTAGGGAAACACTTAAACAAGACCAAAAGACTTGAGTCCACAAAAAAAAAAAAAAAAAGTCATTAGTGAAGTTACCAAGCTGTCGTGATCTCCCTTTTCGAGCACCCTTACCGCAGAGGCTAATGGCTTGTTAAGTTTATTAGTCTTAACGTGGGATCTCTCAAGCTCATAAATTCACGATTTATGGTTCAAGTTTTCATGTAAGTCAATTTGAAATAGGAGTCATCACTAATCGATTTGGAGTGGGTCGATTAAAAACACAAGTGAAATATTGAGAGAACTACTTCACTCCTACGCAACCAAAAAAACTAGGATCGAGGGTTTGATTATACTAATTAACAACTAATGCACTTTCGATATTTAATCTTATTTAAAGCCTATGATTTGTTTGTTTGTTTTTTTTACGGATTTTTCATGCATTAAAAAAAGATACTAAAGAAAAAAACATTTTAGGTCTTTCCCTAATTTCAGAAATTTGCAAGGGATTTTTCATTCATTTTTAAGAGAAAAATGCTCAAAATCAATTTTAGGCCTTCCCTTTAAAAAGAGATTTTTTAATTAAACATATCTAACAATTATAATATAATAACATAATAAACTAACTAGGGTCGGCCAGACCCTAGCTTCAGCCCGGTAAGGGTCTAATCCGACCGACTCGGCTTCCGCGTGCGTCACCCTTTTGTTTTAAACACTTCTTCCTCTCTCCCTCTCTTTTGTCTTTTTTCTTTATTTGTCCTTTTCACTTTGTCTCTCATCTTGTCAGATTGGGAAGCGGCCTATCTCACTATTTTAAAGGCCCCATTGACCGCATAGCCAATTTTTAATCTTCTCTCATTTTTAATTCTCTTTTGATTTTCCTACTTTTTTTTTCTTCTCTATCTCTCTCTTGTCTTATCCCACTCTCCCCTCTACATACGCTAGAATTGCAAAGAGAGAGGGAGATCCATTATGTTCGTTTCTCTCTTCTTTTTGTTTTTTCTTTTATATTACCCTTTATTTAATTTTTCTCCTTTTCTTTTCCCCTCCACACACGACCGTCTCCCTCACGCGTGGTCTTTACCGAAGACCATTCCGGAACAAAGTCCAGGCCAGAGCACCCTTCGCCGTAGTCGCACGCATTCACGGACCTCCGCCAGTTGTCGTACTGACTCTGCCGGTGCCGAGCCAACGCCCACCGCCATCACCCTTCATTATTGCCAGCCAAGAATCGGTCACTCACGAAACACGACATGCACAAAAAACATTGAAACAAGATCATACGAAGTGGAGGGGTGATGGCATGGACCTATCAACACTCACTCAACAAGCAAACCGCGACACAAAAAAGTAAAAGCAGCTGCGCGAGTCTCACTCGGGCATTTCGTCGAACACGTACGATGCATTAGCGGACCGGGGTTAGAAACGAGAACAACAAGCTTGGATTCAAGCAGGGATTCGAGACCATCAACACACTAGACCCCAAAACTGCAGCGCACACATAAATGGGGTCGGAAATCGTTCAGACCGGGCAACGACAGCCTGGTTCGGCGAGCTTGAAATAGAGAACAAAGGGACAGAAAAACGGGGGGGCCGTTGATGGCGTTCCCTACTTGGCTCGAAGACGTCGAACGGTGGACGAGCTCCAATAGATCGGGCTACGTCCGTCCGCCTCACTTGTTCCTGAGCCGGGATCCTCGGGAAACTGACCCTAACTCAACAAAAGTGGGACCTACCGCACCTTCGACGAGAGCAAGATGTGCCGACTACCGGCGACTTCACCTCACCACTCAATCTCAGTCTCTGCTCGAGCTCCCTTTCTCAGATCTCAAGCTTCTTTCTCGCAGATCTTTCTTCGACCTCCCTCTCTCGCTCGCTCAGATCTTTGCCTCTCTCTCTCTCCTCTATCTTCTCCGATCTCCCTCCTCTCTGGCTTGCTCACTCTCGGGCTTCCCCTAATGTCTCTAGGGGGAAGTTCTCTAAGCTCACTGCCCTTTCAGTGTGTGTGTCTTGGCCTCCGTCGGAAGCCCTACTTATAGGCCGAGGGGAGCTGGTCGACGGAGGCTTCGGCTGCTAGTCCTTGGCGTGCCGACCGGCCTTCTGTTAGACATTTCATTTAATTCTTTAATGCGGAAACTCATAATAAAATACAGTGATCTTTGATCTTCATGATTTTCACAAGTAGATGAAGACGTACCTTTATCCATAGCGTTATCCTTGATGATAATCATTGTGGAAAACGGAAGAACTCGAACCAAATGAAGAAATCAAATTTCTCTCCCTTAACCCACTAAACTTTAATGTATTCAATTGATGGAGGAGAGAATACTAAGTGCTTTTCTGTTATTGTTGTTCGTATGGGTGGAGAGACGACCGGACTCTATATATACGTTCTTTGAATAAGTGCCTTCCATCAAAGCGCCTTTTCAACTTTCATAAAAGTCGTACCTCTTTATTTTATTAGAGTCGCAACTTCTCATAACCAATATTTATTATTCTTATATCATAACAATAATTATTAAACCATATAATAAATCATATCAGATGGGCCACAATAATTCTTACATTCTCCCACTTGGCCCATATGATATTCCTCTCTTGGTTTAACAAACACTATAATGTGTACAATAATATTATGCTATAAAAATTTCATTAAATTGGCAATCACATAATAATCACAATTAAGTAAAGAAAACTAATGTGAGTCATAGCGGTTGTATGTCATTAATCGACATAATCCCTTCTATGCACTACAACTATAGCACTTTACTTAACATGATCCATAAATGAGAAGTACAGTAATAGTCAAACTATAATGTCTCTTTAGAAACTATAATGTTTAACATTCATCTATTTCGATAATGTATACTAAATATAAAATAGGAAATATCAGAAACACGTAAATGAGCTCAAAGTGTCAAATACATAAACTTAATACAATCATAACACAAACATTAATGACGTCCAATAATGCCCATCTTTTCAACATGCTTATTAAATGTTTTGGGCGGCAGTCCTTTTGTTAAGGGATCTGCTATCATAAGATTGGTGCTAATGTGCTCAATTGACACTTTTCGTTTCTGAACTTCTTCTTTAATAGACAAGTATTTGATCTCCATATGCTTAGCACCCTTAGAATACTTGTCGTTCTTAAAGAAGAAAACTGCTGCAGAGTTATCACAATAAATTTTCAGCGACTTGGCAATACTGTCGACAATCACAAGCCCTGAAATAAAATTCCGCAGCCATAATCCATGAATAGTGGCCTCAAAGCATGCCATAAATTCAGCTTCTATAGTGGATGCAGCAATATCTGACTGTTTTGCACTCTTCCATGAAATTGCCTCTCCATCCAGAAGAAACAAGTAACCAAACGTCGATTTTCTTGTATCGACACATCCAGCTAGGTCTGAATCTGAATATCCAATCACCTCGAGATGATCGGATCTTTTATCGGTGAGCATATGATTTTTCGTTCCTTGCAAGTATCTAAGAACTTTCTTTACAGCTTTCCAATGATCCATTCTAGGATTACTTTGATACCTGCCCAGCATTCCGATAGCAAAATTGATATCTGGTCTGGTACAAGTTTGTGCATACATTAAGCTCCCCACAACAGATGCATAAGGAATATTTTTCATTTGTTCTCGTTCCAATTCACTTTTCGAACATTGCATAAGACTAAATTTGTCACCTTTCTGAATTGGAACTATTCCTACTGAACATTTATTCATATTAAATCTCTCTAAAGTTTTCTCAATGTAGGCTTTCTGAGACAATCCTAACAATCCTTATGATCTATCACGGAATATTTCTATTCCTATCACATACGTTGCCTCTCCCATATCCTTCATTTCAAAATTCTTAGAGAGAAACTTCTTGGTTTCATGTAACAAACCAATATCATTAGCAGCAAGCAAAGCTTGTTTAAGTCCATATATTGACTTCTTTAATTTACATACCATATGTTCCTTTCCTTTAACTAAAAAGCCTTCGGGATGGTCCATATAAACCTCTTCTTCTAAATTCCCATTAAGAAATGCGGTTTTTACATTCATTTGGTGTAACTCCAAGTCATAATGAGCTACCAAAGTCAAAATAATTCTAAGTGAATCCTTCTTAGAGACTGGTGAAAATGTCTCTTTATAGTCAATGCCTTTTTTCTGCGTAAAACCCTTTGCAACAAGTCTGGCTTTATGTCATTCAATATTGCCTTTTGAGTCACGCTTGGTCTTAAAGACCCATTTACACCCGACATTTTTACATCCTTTAGGCAATTCAACAATATCCCAAACTTGATTTTGATGCATGGATTTTAACTCTTCATCCATGGCATTGAACCATTCATTAGAATTTTCACATTCCATGGCTTGGGAATATGAATTTGGATCATTTCCAATTCCTAAGTTAATTTCTGACTCTTGTAGATAAACCATATAATCATCAGAAATAGCCGACCTTCTTTCTCTTTAAGATCTTCTTAATGCTATTTCTTGTGACTCAGTTATTGGAGGTTTAATGTTGACATCTCCATTATTGAGTGTTTGTTCATTAATTTATTGTTCTCGATTATTATTAGGTTGTACTATAATATCAGGAACAACAACTTTAGAAGCTTTGGGTATAGGAACTTCTACCTTTACTTCTTGAATGCAAGCATTACGCACTCTTTCACTCCTACTGATGTCACCATTCTCAATGAACCTAGCATTTCCAGATTCAACAATTCTTGTATTATGATTAGGATAATAAAATTTATACCATTTGGATTTCTCTGCATAACCAATTAAATAACCACCGGTCATTCTTGAATCCAATTTCCTTTCATGTGGATTGTAAATTCTTACTTCTACTTGACAACCCCAAACATGCAGGTGTCGTAAACTAGATTTATTTTCCGTCCACAGTTCAAGGAGAGTCTTTGAAACTGCCTTACTAGAAATCCTGTCTAATAAATACATAGAAGTCTTTAAAGCATACATCCATAAAGATAAGGGTAAAGATGAATGACTTATCATACTCCTAACGATTTCCATTAAAGTATGATTACGCCTTTCTACTACACCATTTTGTTGTGGTGTACTTGGCATTGTGTATTGAGCACAAATGCCATGTCTTTCAAGGAACTTAGCAAATGGACCTGGACATTGTCCCGATTTATCATACTTTCTATAATATTCACCGCATCTATCCGATCTTACTATTTTCACTTTTCTATCTAATTGCCTCTCAATCTCTTTAATATACACTTCAAGTGCATTCACTGATTGAGACTTATCATGCAATAGATAAATGTAACCATAATGTGAAAAATCATCAATAAAGGTGATGAAGTAGCTTTTCTTACCAAAAGATAGAACATCAAATGGACCACATATGTTGGTATGTATAATTTCAAGAAGCTCTGTG
The DNA here is from genome assembly GCA_014182515.1 of Eucalyptus microcorys. Lineage (NCBI taxonomy): Eukaryota > Viridiplantae > Streptophyta > Magnoliopsida > Myrtales > Myrtaceae > Eucalyptus > Eucalyptus microcorys. The sequence goes on from CM024563.1 coordinate 2,357,136, forward strand.
CTTCTTGTGGCACATTTCTTAGTGTGTTTTGTTTGTTTACCTTTAATACAATCAATACACACTCCAAGGTCAGTAAAATCCAAATTTGGAAGAATTTCATTCTTCACTAATCTTTGCATTCTTTCTTTGGATATATGACCCAAACGTTTATGCCACAAGTAAGTAGAATTTTCATCCACCAAACTTCGTTTAGTGCCAACATTATGATGTAAGGTCATTAATGTCTCAACAAAAGTATTATTAAGTCTAAATTTGTAGAGACCATCACATAAAATTCCAGTTCCAATAAGAGTATCACTCTTAAATAAACTGAAGGATTCAGAACCAAACTTACAATAAAATCCCGCTACATCAAGTCTTGGCAAAAAAACTAAATTGCGAGAAAATATAGGTACATAAAGGATTCGAAACAAAACCAAATAATACCCAATATCTAAGATCAAACGATAAGTGCCAATGCCTTCAACTGGAGCTTTGTTTCTATTTCCCGTAATCACATAACTTTCATTTGGCTTTATGGTTTGGATCGTAAGAAATCCGTGCATCGTATTTGACACATGAGTGGTGACACCAGAATCAATCCACCATGTATTATGAGGAAATTTAGTAAAGTTTGATTCGAAACATACTAAAGCACAAGGCTTACCTTTCTTTTCGAACCAAGCCTTACGTTTCAGACAATCATTCTTCAAGTGTCCAATTTTGTTGCAAAAATGACACTTAAAAAGATTGTGTTCCTTCTTGTGGATTTGAGAAGCCTTTGAAGAGTCATTCAGGACGTATAATCCTTTCTTCTTGCTTCTTCCACCTTTCCTCTTGAAATTCATTTGAACTTCTTGATGACTTGAGAGATGAACAGAATGAGCCTTTTGATTCTTAATCCTTGTTTCCTCTTGAACTAGCATACTAGCCAATTCATTCACATTCCATTTATCCTTTATAGTATTGTAATTCATTTGAAATGACCCATATTGCTCATGAGGTAAGGAATTAAGTATAAATTGTACTAAAAAGTACTCATCCACGTTCATTCCTAAAGTTCTTAACTTTGCTGCTAAATTTGTCATCTCAAGTATATGATCATGCATGGTACGTGAACCATCATATTTCTTGGTGGTCAGTGTGCTCATCAATGTATTAGCAAGTGACTTATCAGCAGTTTGAGAACGCTCTTTCACAAATTCCATAAATTCCTTAGCATCGTCAATCTTAGGAAGAGAAGTCTTTAAATTGTTTGTAACTGTCATTCACATGAACATTAAGCTCAGTCTGTTCGATCTTTCCCAAGCTTTATGAAAGACTTTTCACCATCGCTACTTTCATCAGTAATAGTAGCTGGTTTCTCAGCTTGAATCATTAAATCAAGATCCAGGACACCTAAGTGAAACTAGACTTGTTCACTCAAATCAGAAAAATTTATCCTATTGAATAAGGGAATAGACGAAGCATGCGAATGGAGTGAAACAGGTATAGATACTGCAAATATGCAAGAAAATACTCATACATTAATGTCTTGAGAATATCACCTAATCAGATTCAAACTAAACTTCACATGTACATCATAGTTCTCTTTTGGGCAATCCTATGATATACAAATATATATAAACCATAATGATTCTAATAACTTTTATTTGGTAATTGTAAATATATCTTATTAAAATTTATTTGCTATCTTTGGATATACAAACAAATTTAACAAGTCATATTAATTACCAACTATCATGTTCATGAATTATAAGATAATAATTAACCTTTGGGTTAATTCCTAAGTTCTTATAATAAATGAACTTCAATATACCCATAACACCAAAAATAATATGAAACATATCGATTTCATATATAGCATCAATCAATCATGGGTAATTGAATAAAACAATTTACAATATCAAAATTCAAAAGACTTCAAGGTTTGGCCACTTTGGTGACTAACAAACCATTCATAATATGAATTTTTAATATTGTAAAATACAATTTACCAAATTGCACACAAGGACAAAAAACATAATCAAAGTATAAGGGCATAATCGTAAAATCATAATTCCATAAGGGTAGAATCATAAATTTATAACCCAGGGGCAAAATGGTAAATAATCATTAGTGGCAGAATCGTAATTATAAATTAAACAGGGGCAGAATAGTAAATAAATTGCGAGAAGGACGAAATAGGAATTTTAAAAATGGCATAGGGGCAAAAATGTAAAAGGCCGCGTGAGGATGTCAGGCGCGTGCCGAGCACGCGCCTTCATCCACCGCGGGCGTGTGCCCCACACGCGCGCGTCCAACGTGTAGGCGCGTGCACAACTGCCGCGGGCAATTCCGCACTTGTGGGCCCCACGCGCTAGCGATTGGTGGGCGCATGTATCCCACGTGCGTAGCGGTTGCGTGCGCCTGACTGCGCGTGGCGCGTGGGTTCCAAACGCCTGCAACTATAGCGCGCGCGTGGATCCCACGCGCCTTCCTCCTTTGCGCACAGTAACTTTTCTTCGCCATTTTTCGTTATTTTTTCCATGAAAACGTTCCATCATTCGGATTTTCTTCGACATAACCATCCGAAAACATTTCAACAACAACAAATAATACGAATAGGATCGTTCAATGAATCATCATACATAAATCATAATAATTCTATAAACGGAAAAATCATGAGATCATAAACCATGCTCCGATATCAACTGTTAGACATTTCATTTAATTCTTTATTGCGGAAACTCATAATAAAATACAGTGATCTTTGATCTTCATGATTTTCACAAATATATGAAGACGTACCTTTATCCATAGCGTTACCCTTGATGATAATCGTTGTGGGAAACCGAAGAACTTGAACCAAATGAAGAAATCTGATTTCTCTCCCTTAACCCACTAAACTTTAATGTATTCAGTTGATGGAGAAGAGAATACTAAGTGATTTTCTGTTATTGTTGTTCGTTTGGGTGGAGAGAGGACCGGACTCTATTTATATGTTATTTGAATAGGTGCCTTCCATCAAAACGCATTTTCAACTTTCATAAAAGTCTTACATCTTCATTTTATTAGAGTCGCAATTTCTCATAACCAATATTTATTATTCTTATAGCATAACAATAATTATTAAACCATATAATAAATCATATCATGTGAGCCATAATAATTCTTACACCTTCCACTTGGCCGAACCGGTCTCTCATCTCGGCATTGAAGGTGAGCATTGAAGGAAGGCATCTGCAAGACATCCTCTTCATCGTTGGCCTACTCCTCTTTCTACCGTAGGTGTCCTGTGCGCGTGGGTTGCAAAGAAAGGAGGGAGGAAGAAGACAAAAGGAAGGGGCGAACGAGGGTGAAAAAGAAACCCACTAGCCGTGGGTCCTTTTTTTTTTTTTTTTTTTAAAATATAATTAATTTATCCGAAAATAGTGTAAAATAAGAGTAATAAAATATAATAATAAAACTTAGTAAATGATATTAATACCTAGGTGATGCGAAATATATTTTTGTTAGGGCCAAATTGATCCTTAATTTTCTATGTAATTTTTATCATAAATACTTAGTTAAAAATTAGGTGTTAACAATTGAGCTTAAATATTGCAAAATCAAAAATCAAGTCACGGAGATATCTACTATGGTGCTACCACAAGCCAAGTTTGAGATGTTGATTTCAGAGTATCGTGTAAATGAATCAAGGAAGAGTGTTATGAAGTGATCCATTTACGAGAAAAATTTGGAAAAATTGTACCAAATATCCTGTCTTCAGGCGGTAGTTGAAGTGTGTGGAGTTGTCTAAAGCTTTTATAAAAAAAATACTGGATGACAGTAAATGAGTGTATATGTTAAAAAGGAAGACATGTAGCCTGTGTCTTTACCTCTCGTACAAGAGTATTGCGGTGGAATCTTGACGGTGCTCATGTAAGAGCATAAACGAAACCAACAGAAGACACCAACTATAAGACGGCTACACCCTTCAGCCAAATAACTAGTCCCATAGCCTGGTCTTTTGTAACCGTTTCTCACTCAATAAAAACCGTATTATTCCTTTGTCTCTTGATCCTTGTTCCTTGCCGTTGAATAGCCAACACTATCCATGCACTTGCACATCTATTCCACAAACTAAAACTCACACATGCATCCATGTCCTTGTTCACAGTTTTCACCATATCTGAACTTTCAATATATACCCTAGTCGATACTCTGTTGAACCTTCCACTGTGAAAAGAGCGTATCACGAGTATCAGACCATATAGCAACTATGCGAAGCGATAATTTTTTGGAAAATGGGAAGAAGGAACTTCATATGCTAAATATGTCTAAAAACAGTGCCTAATTGGGCAAACTATGTACGTGTATGGGAGGAGGCCCTCCTAAATTAGATGCAAAAATAAGTGAAACTCTTCGATAGCATTATGGAGTGGCTTTTTATTTGGCTTAAATAAAAACTACATGGAGACCATAATTTAGAATATAGAAACACCTTAAAATCCTGATTACCTTATTTAACACCCACTTATTAAGTAATGGCAATAAAGTCCACTGATGATATTACAGCACCGATGATATGTAGAAGTTAAGCTAAAGGAAAAAAGAAAAAAGAAAAGAAAGTAGAACCATAAACTTTAACTCCTCCTAAGACTCGATTTCTACATGCTACCCTATTCTAGAAGTTGGAGTACAAATTCCAACAAAACCTGACGTTCCTAACCATAGGTCTCCTTTGCCTAACAATCCAGTCCTAAGAAGTTAAGCTGATTTGCCTTTCTATCTTAGTGGTTGGACGTGTTTGATCACATTGTCGACTTCAACTAAAAAAAGAAGAAGAAAAAGAAAAAAAAAATCTTAAAACAGTAGCTGTCCACATAAATTTGGTCGGCCAGTCAAAATATTGATCCATCAAATCTACTCGAGTGTCTGTTCAAAAAAAAAAAAAAAAATCTGCTCGAGTGAGATCGAATAGGTTGAGTAGAAATCCCATGCTCATGCTTGGTTAACTGTCGCGGAATGAGAAAAAGTAGTTGAGGGCATCATTTTCCTCTCCAACTGGTTTAGAAAGTGTCTCCGTACCTTCCTCAGGAACCACCTGTTTATAAATTGTTCATGATGTTTATTGCTAATTTCATTTGGACGCATCCACGATTTTTTTTTTTGGTGACCCAGGGAACCTGCGCACCGTACCAACACGGAACAGCCCGAAAGGCCCGAGGTAACGGGGGTAAACCATGGGGACAACACGTGCTAGCCAGCACACACGTGCCCTGGGTAAGTCACCCTGCGACATTCGGGAATCGAACTCCTCTCCTTGCGTTAGGGGGAGAAGCTCGCTGCCAACAGCGCCACCCAGGTGGGTGGTGACACATCCACGATTTTCATTCGTCTTCTTCTCACTAATATCCTGTGGTGCCTCTATCTCCCTCAAGGGTTCTCTGTCATGCTATTAACATTGTTCACGTTTACCCTTGTGCTGATTTTTGCAGCATCTATGACTCTCAATGTCGACCCCGACTAATTTTTTGTTGGACCTACATATACAAAGAAATTGGGGAAAAGTGCCAAAAAAGTCCTAAACATTTTGTCTTTGTGCCGATTTAATCCTAAACATTTTTTTTTGTGCCGATTTAGTCCTAAACATTTTTACGTTATGCCAATTCAGTCCTTTCCGGCTAATTTTGGCCAGATTTTGCTGACTGGACATCGACTGGCTGACGTGGCCTGATTGGCGTTAACGTAGACAATTTTTAATAATATTTTAATATTTTATTATTTTATTATTTATTATTTATTATTTATTATTCTTTTCTTTTCTTTTCTTTATTTTTCTCCTCTTCTTCCTCCAGCCGGTCACCGGACCTCGGCGACTGGCTAGAGGCGACAGTCGGCGAGGTCGAGGTCGACCTCGTCAGCCACCTTGCCAGTGGCCGCGAAGGCGGCCTCACGCGCAAGGCGGCAAGGCTCGCCCTCGCCGGATCTGGCGAGATCGAGCCTCATCCCACTCGGCGCGAGGCCGCCCTCAAGGCCTAGGTGGCGAGGCTCACCCTCACCGAATCTGGCGACGAGTTGGGGTTTGAGTCAGACTCCGGCAACGGCTCGCTCTTCACCTTTTGTGAGCTCGTCTCCAGGGAGTCGTTCTTCTCTCCGAAGAAGGCGGGGTACCTCGCCACGAGGTCGGAATCCACGGCGAAAGCAAAGCTGCCCTTGCCGTCGTCGAGGTGAGTGGAGGAGCTTGATGGCTCGGGTCGAGGCGAGCCCGAGGAGCGCCGTGAAGGAACTGGCGCTCTCCAGGGGCGGAGCCATTAGGTGCCGGAGATCCTCGGGGAGCACCGACTCCAGTGCAGCGTTGGTGGATCCGACTAGGGTTAGAGCTATCGGCTCCATCGGGAATCGACTTCGGGAGCTGATCAAATTGAGCTAGCCTCCTCACGCCGAGCTGACAGGGCTCGCCCTCGCCGGCCATGGGCGAGGCTTGCCCTTGCCGGATCTAGCGAGGGCGAGCCTCGCCGCCCAGTGCGAGGCCGCCCTCGCGGCCACTAGCGAGGTGGCCGACGAGGTCGACCTCAACCTCGCCGGCCGTCGCCTCTGGCCGATCGTCGAGGTCCGGAGACCGGCTGGAGGAAGAAGAGGAGAAGAAAAAAATAAAAAATAAAAATAAAAATAAAAATAAAAATAAAATATTAAAATATTATTAAAAGTTGTCCACATTAGCGCCGATCAGGCCACGTCAATCGGCCGGCGTCCAGTCAATAAAATCTGGCCAAAATTAGCCGGAAAGGACTGAATTGGCACAACGTAAAAATGTTTAAGACTAAATCGGCACCAAAAAAAGGTTTAGGACTAAATCGGCACAAAGACAAAAGGTTTACGATTTTTTTGGCACTTTTCCCAAAGAAATTGTATTGCGGACGTCAGACCACGTAGTGCCTACGTAGAACCTACGTTAGAAACATTGCAATGTCAAAAACTAGGAACAACGGGTAGAAGGAATTTCTAATGCGAAATCTGTCTTAAAATTGATGTCAAACAACAGATTTTTAATCAATGCCAGTGTTGGATTATTTGAAGGAAATCTTTGGTTGACATATGTGACATGTCACAATGACACTCGGCATATAAGACTTGGTTAAGTGAAAAACAAAGGAGCTTTGATGGAGTAATAATAAAGTGAGCGACCACTTGAAGGTGAATAGGAAGAGGAGTAAAATAAACAAGGTGAATGTGAATGGCATTAAAGTGGCATCAGGAGAAAATGGCCTGAAAGAAGAAGAGAGAAGAAGGAAGACACGACTACACTCGGTATAATTACCTTGTTTAAACTATGGTTCTTCTTTCAAAAACTTCGAAGCTTCCTATAGTCTTCTAGAGACCAGAGAGAGAGAGAGAGAGAGAGAGAGAGAGAGAGAGAGAGAGAGAGAGCACTCATGTATGCTTTTCTTATTTGACTTAATGAAAGCCACACAGACTATTTATGGAACATAGAAAGACAGTTCAAATCCCAAACTACCTGATTTAACACCTTATTTTATTTTTGGTCGAAATAACAGCCCCTTATTAACTAGTGGTAATTAAGTCCACTAGCTAATGCTTCAACACCGAGAATACATAGACTGTTCATGACTTAAACTAATAGTACCTCCCTAGCGATGCAAACCAAGCACATATAGCATATGCTTAACTCTTCAACGATAGATAGCATTTAGCTTCATCTCCTTTCGGAGCTTTCATGTGACATCCCAAATTTCTGATTCTGTTTTCAATTAAATGAGACGGACTTTTCATCGACGCGCTTATGGTTCAATTCTCCGAGCTGATCACTCACGAGATAACTAGTCTATCAGGTGAAGCCGTTAAGGAATTTAAATGCAATAGGCTTGAGAATCTGACCATAAACCGACTGCTCGACCGTATAAATCTGCAAGGATCAATACGACACTGTCAGAATCGAACAGAGATCAGTAATAGGTCGATTCGACTGAGATATGTAATTAGAGTGTGGGTGATTCCACCTGATTTCAATATCCTCGTCGACCGGCACTGAACTGATTATTCTGTCGTTTTGGGTACCCTGTGTCCGTATTTGAAACCTCGAGATTTTCACGACAATCGAGAATCGCCAATGTGTCGAAGATTATTTCGTGGCTTGAAAATAATCAACCACGGGTCAATTGCACTGAAAATTTCCTAAAAGCTACCTGGTAGATTAGGACGCGCTCAAATTGCGCCAGATTGAAATTAACCATGATTTTAAACCCGGATTCAGAAATTGAAAGTTCTGTCATGTCACAATTCATTTTAGGAACGTCGACTCATCTTCAGAAGATTTTTCTACAAACCGAGATTTTTGGCGGAAAAGCAAAGTAAGGCCATTTTTGTTCGGGATTGTCAAAAGGCCGTTTTTAATCGAATCTTCGGGATGCAAGTTGGATCATTTGACGGGGAAATATCATGAGAAGGCAGAGGACACATGGGTTGATTTAATTGAGCTTCGATTGGATCGAATTGAGAGAGATTTGAATGGATTGAATGGGGGAATGTCCAAAATTCGTAGCTCCCATGGCACACCATATTTTGCACCTATTGCCAAGCTTGTAGAGGAAGATTGGAGGAGAGAGAGTGGCTGAGGTCATGTGGTGTCATGGTGGGGGCAAAGCCAATGAGAAGATGGCAAGTGTTGAGCTCTAGAGAGCCCAAGGAGACCCCCCACTCTTCAGCAGCTTCTTCTCCCTTAATCCAAGGCTTTCTCCATTATTGTTGAAGGAGAGAAGCTCAGAAAAAACCAGAGGAACAGAGCAGCATCAGCCCTCCACCGTCGCATGCCCATCGGACCCCATTTCCTCCTCTGTTTTCCCCTCGTTCCAGTTTCTGCTCCAGCCGACCTTTCTCCAAAGATCCGAGTAAAAAGTTAACTTCCCGGTTGAATCAGCGAACGAGCCACCCATCACTGCGAAGACGACATCCAGATCGTTCCGGAGCACCTCACCGCTCGCCGGAACGATTCTCCGGTAGTCCCGTACAGCCGCCCGAAGCCGCCACTCGCCGGACCGTCTGGACTCGCCTGGTTCCGCCTGTTTCGCCCGTTTCGCGGTTTTCAGCCATTTTCTCCCCATTTCTACCCTACCTCCACCCATACCAACCACCAGCAAGATCCCTTTGACCCCCGGGAGCCGCCGGTTGCCAACCACCCGCTCGCCGGAGCTCCGATCGGCCCGTTTTCGCCGTTGAAGTTGCTGGTTTCTTCTCTGCAGTTCAGCCCGGATCGAAGCGAAGACAGCAAAGAAGTTCCAGACTTCGAGGCCCGTTTTCAGTGTCTTCCCGACCTCCATTGGTGTCGCCGCTTTGGGGTTTATCGACCGCCTTGGTGTCGTGGTCGCCGTGAACTCACCGGCGCGCAAAACCGGTGAGTTTATCCTCTAAACCTCGCTTAGCAAGTTAATCATGCTTAAGGGGTGTTTAGATTAGTCTAATTAGGTTTAGGTGGTTAGATTAGATTATTTTAATGTAAATTAGATTAGTTGTATGATTAGTTTAATGGATGTTTAATTAGGGCTAATTACATGTTTAAATTAGTGTAATCTAGTTTAAGCCCTAATTAATTATTTTTAATTAAATAATTATTTCGAATTTTATAAATATTATTTTATTAAATTATATTATTATAATATAATATTTAATTATTTAATTTTCGGAATTAAATTTAATTATTTAATAATTTCGAAAATTTTGCCGGGATGGCCTGGTCGTCGAATTTCGCACCGATCGTAGCAAAGTGGGTCAGTTTGTGTCAATTGTATATTTAATGGAGAAATTGAGTGGAATAATGATTATGGTTAATTATTCCAAAGCGTGGAATTGAATGAAATTGGAGAAGTTTTGGTATTTAACTTGAAAATACCCGGTGTTGGCTTATAGCACCGTAATTGGTTGGTAAGACTAGTTTGTATCGATTGATTGAATGGTTGTTTATGTGGGGATTTATCCCAAAGATGTTTAGTAACGATATTCGGTTGGAATTTGATTGTGAAAGGTTGTGAATGGATCTAGAAAATCGTCGAAGTTCGACTGTGCCCTGTTAGATCGTGATTTGCCACCTGACAAAGGTCGCGCCTGATAAGGCCATAATCCGCCACCTATTAAAGGTTCCGCCCGTTGGGCCGTAAATTGCCACCCGATAGGGGTCGCACCTGATAAGGCCGTAATCCGCCACCTATTAAAGGTCGCGCCCATTGGGCCGTAATTTGCCACCTAAAGATAGGTCATGTCCTTTCGACCGTGGTTTTTAGTGAATGATTTGATTGATTATTGAATTGTACTGACGTGCAGGAATGGACTGAGGTGAGGTAAGTCCTCAATCCTCTTTGTGTGGCTAGAGCACCTTGGGGCTTATTTTCTTCCTAATCGAGTTTTAGAGTGTAGGACTCGCTGAGACATTGTCTCATCCCGGTTGTGGGATAATATTTCAGGTCCCTAGATGGCGGATCCTCCGGAGCTTTTTGGTAGACCAAAGAGGGTCGCTGAGAGAATTTTTGACTTCGCCGATCCTGACTAAAGAGCTGGCGAATGGACCTGTCTAGCTGATCTTAGGACATTTTAGTTTTTGAGGACTGATCTTCTATAGATCTTTTGTAAATAGCCTAGTCCTGTAAATGAACTGGTTTGATATGTATAAAAAAAGTATGTGGTTGGTTTTGAAAATGTGATCCTGCTTTTCTATCCCAATTGAGTTTTGTCTGGGGATTATTTATCCGCTTCCGCATGTGCAATTAAATGAATGGGTCGGCGACGTGTCTTGGGAAGTCGCATTTCTATCGACCGCAGTGGGATGTGCGCGTGCTTGAGGTTCGGGGCGTGACATTTCATAACAATCAAAAGCTTAGGGATAATCAAACCAAGTCCAAGAGGAGATTTTCAGCGTGCTTTGTTGTTCACCTGTGTCTAGGAGAAGAGGGGTTTGGCGACAACAACAAGGTTTTCGATCCTATGCATTGTGATGCCAAAAGCTTCTTCCATATCCAAATCTTTTGGTTGGACACCAGGAGGAAGTTGCCAATCGAAACTGTGAAGAAGTTGAGCTAAAGCAATCTCAACACTGGCATTTCCAAATGTGATAGCTGGGCAGCTTCTTCGACCTGCGCCAAATGGTATCAACTCGAAGTCCTGTCCCTTGAAGTGGATGGTGCTATCCAAAAACCTTTCTGGTAGAAATGCTTCAGGATCAACCCAGGATTGTGGATCACGCCCTATTGACCAAGCGTTAACAAAGAAATGCATTTTTGCCGGAATGCAGTATCCATCAATTATTACGTCCTCCATGGATTCTCTTGGGAGTAACATAGGAGCAGGAGGATGCAGTCGGAATACCTCCTTGATGATAGCCTTCAAGTATGGTAATTGAGGTAGGTCAGTCTCTTGCACGTATTTTCTCTCTCCCACGACGATTCGCAGTTCGGCTTGTGCTCTTTTGATGGCTTTAGGGTTCATGACAAGCTCTGTCATTGCCCAGTCGAGTGATGAATGTTGTACCTGTTCCTGCTGCAAAAAAATCCTGCAACATGCATGTTAGGTATGCTTTGCTATGCAAACTTTATGGCATATTGAAGATGATCATTGGAAGCGGCTCGGGTGAGTCGAGCTCTTATGTTGGGCCTAACATGTTGCTCAACTGTACTCGTAGCAAAAGAAGACCGCACGTATAATTCTTTAGGCCAGACATCGCTTGGCTTGGGTTGTGTTGAACCTTTTAATAAAAGGCTACATGATCTTGTCTATTCTCTAAAGCTGAAAAGTCAAAATAACAACAATTTTCAATTTTATTTATTCATATTTTAGTTATATATTTGAATTTCTTTTTATCACGTAATATGTATTCAATATATATATTTAGTGTCTATATCTGTTACATATTTTAGATATATTAGTATAGTTCACATTTAATAAAATTTTAATAAAGAAAATTGAAGGGAAAAAATAAATAAAAAATAAAAGAAATAAAGAAGAGAGGGAAGATAATAGATATCAAGTAAATAAAAATGAAGTAGGCAAGAGTATGAGAAATTCTTACTATCTCCATTTGTGCATTTTTAGGTTCATCTACGCTAACATACCTTTCATACTAAACAATTGAACAATGGAATATGAAGATATTTGATTTTATTACTGCGATTCATAAACAATGGATCTGTTATAGCAAAATCCTTGAATTTCAAATCCTATCTTATCTTCCTATTTTGATTAGAAATCTAGGAGAAAAACGCAATCTAAAAACTTAAATGGAATGTCAAGCTACAGGGGAGATTGATTTACCTACCAAGAAGAGGGCTTTAATGTTGGCTCTTGTAAGGGGCATGTCACCGTAACCATTCTTCTCGATATCGATCAAAACATCCACAATGTCCTTCTGCCCCTCCATAGCTCTGCTTTCATTCAAATGTTCTCTCAGTATCTCGTCAAAAAGATTGTCGAAGCGCTTAAAAGTGTGTTGAAGTCTAGACTTCATCCCAGTCAGGCTATGAATGAATTCCATGGAAGGAAAGAAATCTCCCATGCTGAATCCCCCAAGCAGCTCCTGAAACTCCTCTAGCATCTTTTGAAATCCATGCTTATCATAATCCCCTCCTGCTGAAAAGTTCCTCCCAAAAGCGCTCCGGCAAAGAACGTCATTTGCATATAACCCAAGCAGTTTGGAAAGATTTATGGTGCCTGGACAAGACTCCACAATCCGATGAATTAAACGAGCAACTTCTTCCTCCCTGACATGACCAAATGACTGAACCCGTTTTCCGCTAAGCACTTCGAGTATGCAGATTTTCCTTATGTGCCTCCAATAAGCGCCATAGGGAGAGAAGGCCATGTCTGTGCAGTCATAAAACAAGTGCTTGGCAGAGAAGATCTGAGGGCGGTTCGCAAGCACTAGGTCATGGGTTTTCATCACCTCCTTGGCCATTGCGGCTGAGGAAACGACTATGGTCGGGACTTCGCCGAGCTGCAAGGACATGATTGGCCCATACTTTCTCGCGAGGCGATGGAGAGATATGTGTGGCGATTTGCCAAGCTGGTGAAGATTGACGATGATCGGCAACTTAGGAGGACTCGGTGGGAGGTTGCTCTTTCTTTTCTTAGACTTGCTCCTCAAGAGAACTATCAGCAAAGCTGCTACGACCAAGCATGTTGGGAGAAACAGTTGCTGAAGGAGAGCCATTGCAAAATATGTGATATTGCTAAACTGTACTTCTTATTTGCTTCCTACACAGTTTTTATATACGGACGTCACTGAATCCATCTGATTTGCTGGTCTTTTTGTTTTTTTCATTGTCGTCAATGTCAATCATTTTAAAAAGAATTGTACACATTTTCTTGTAAATATATGATCCATTCGGCCAGGACAAAGACATTCACTTGCAAATTTGGTGTCCCGGGGTCGAATTTTTAATGCTTTTCTGACTAATCATTGGAGATGCCCCAATTAATCACGTTGTTAGATCTTTATTTAACGTATTAAGTGATCGAGAAATCAAAAGGACGACTGGTGAATCTGTCCTTTTTTGTTTTTTTTTTTCCTGTTTAATGTTTTAATATCCTTCTCACCTGCTAGTCGACTAATAATGCTAGGAAAAAGCTGATTCGCCCCTCAATCTTGAGTACCCCTCCAATATGGAAGATCACCAGATGTTGGACTTTCTTGACTATTTTAACAATTTAGTGATAAAGAACAAAGAGAAACTCTGATTCTCCAACGTCATCCACATGAATATAGTCCCTTTCCGTCCAAGATTACTCTCAGCTGGATCGACTGGGCTGTACTAAAATCTCTTGTTTTTGCTCATACATGTGTTGGCCTGTCCTGTAGGACAAATACCGTATGCCCTTTTTCACAAAGTGCTCACCACCTTCCTCTAGCATAAAATGCAAGCGATAACATAATTTTATATCACGAAAAATACGAAATACAGGATTTTTGATCTTCATTATTCTCACGATAAGAGGGATGAAGACATGCTTTTATCCATAGGGATACCCTTGAAGATAATTGTCACGGAAAACTGAAAAAAATGAAGAAATATGATTTCTCTAGCTGTAAGAAGATGATCGGGCCATAAGTTCTCGCAAGGTGGTGGAGGGATATGTGTGGCAATTTGCTTAGCTGATGGAGATTGCCGAGGATCGGTAACTTGGGAGGGCTTGGTGGGAGGTTGTACTTCCTTTTCCTAAATTTTTTCTTTGAGAGAACTGCAATCACAGCCGTTATTACCAAGGTTGAGAGAAACAGATGCTGAAGGAGAGCCATTTCCTGTTGCGAATACATATATATATATTTTGGGTAAGTACCTGTTGCAAATATTGATGGCAAGTGAATTGGATAAAATAGCCTAATGGAAGGAAAGGAAATTGGATACTAGATTTACGTGATTTGATCCGAATATCGGAACCTACATCCATTGACAGAGCAGTACAAAATTCCATTATAGAAATAAGCGATAAAACAAAAATTACAATCACTCGAGCACTCAAACACTCTCTCGGTATTTCATAGTCCTTAATTACACCTAATAACTCATATAGTGTTTGCCTCCTCACAATTCCTAATGAAATCTCAGTCAAGGAATTAAACAAATTCTAATCACAAGAATTTAACTGGCTAAATCACTCACGTGTAATTAAAAATAAGAAAATCTCTATCAAGCAGAACTCTTTGCACACTCCTCTTTATGTAGTCTCAGAATTCTCTCTCTCTAGCCACCCAGGACTTGGCTCCCCTTCGTTCCCTCTCTTCCCCTTTTATAAGAATAAAAGTTGCCAGAAGACAAATCAAGCCGCAACTTCGGCGCCTCCCACATTAATTCTCCTAGACGTGCATCAAGGGAAATGATTACCTTTGATTTCCTCCTCTATCATTCACATGACCTTTGACAAAGTAGGCAAAGGGCAAGAAGGGAACACATGTTAATGCAACGTGGGCCACTGTCCTCTTCCCCCCATTCATTTGATGCATGGGCGCATGGCTTTGAAGATGGACATATGTTGACACCCAAAGTTGATTTGATTATCAGTACACACGCACTTGGCACAAAGGTGAGAAATATGTAGCATATGGACAAAAATAAGTGAGAGTCACGTGCACAATGCACAAATATCATGTTATATATATTGGGCCGTCAACGAATACAGGAGCAGACATGAAGTGTCGGCAATAATATGCTTTAATGCCACATGTCTAGTTGTTGAAATATGATGACGGATGGTTGGTGGCCACCTATATAAACACCCGTACAATTTTTCATTCGAAGTGTATTATATACTATTGAAATTACCAAGATGGTTGGCATCAAAGACACACATTGTAAAGGGAGCAGTTGCCATTCAAAAACCCAGTCATGAGTGGTCATGGATAACTATACAACCCTCAAACATACGATGAAGACAGTTATGCAAAACAGGGGCAAGAGAAGTTTGCGAGAATAAAGAAATGTGGGTAAAACCAATGGAAGTTACTTGGGAAGACACATTTGACAGCATAGTCGAAGAGCAGTTACCACACCTTCACTATAAATACCACTAGCTATTCAATGAGGAGCCCCTGCACAAATAAAAAAAATGTTTGTCTTTTTATCCTTACTTTTCCTATGTTGCATTTTAAATTTCCTTAGCTATAACTTTTAGATTCCCGTTGTCAATTAGATTTCGATGTGTCTTTATATCCCAATACCTTGTTATTGATTAAATTCAGGCGTTGTATATTGATACCCTCAATATGTGCCGTCAATTGAATTTTGGTATAGTTTGAGACAAATCTTCAAACTTTTGGGCTTTGTCATTCATTAAATTCCAACCTAGTTTAAGATTGGGTAGTGTTGTTTGGATCAAAGAAGTTTGATTCCTTATTGCATGAGATATCCTCTATCTAGAGTTGGCAAATACTCATTGTCCCCTTTAATAAAATCGAAGAACGACTTTCGATAAAAGATATTTTATTGTGAGAGCAATTCAAGCAAAACAACATCACATGCATTCCTTTTTTTTTTTTGGGGGGTTATAAATATGTAAATGCCATTAATTAGATGAAGTACAAAAGCCTAAATGCATCCCCCATCATTACAAACACAGCTAATTTTGTGAGAGTATGGAGGTAGGAAGCCTCCACATAGTTGCCAACAAAATATTTGCCTAGGAGGGTCTACATTTATGGAAAAGTGAAGCCCTACCTCTTACAAGTTTACATATCCTAGCCAAGAGAAGATGCATATCAATTGACTTATTTTGGAAATGTCTACGATTGCGCTCCATCCAAAAATAATATATGGTTGCTAAGACGGATAACTTGATGAGCCTTGCTCCCAAATTCTTGCCCTTTGTAGCTCTTATCATCCAATGAAGTTCAAAATCCTCGAATATGGGATACCATTCTTTGCGAGGACATGTACTCCTAATCTAGTTACACTAGAAGAGTAAACGAGTTATGTCTTCTATACTAGGCATACAAAAGTTACATTAAATACCAACTGAAGACTTCCATCATGATACAACTTCTGCCGTCGGTAATCTATCGGCAAAAGAATGCTTCAAGTGCCATAACTTTGCCTAAAGGGACACTTAAATGCCATAACTTATGAAAGGTACACTTAAGTGCCACATTCGAAGAAAAACGGATCACTTAAGTGCCACTCTGGCCAAAGTCCGGCCAAAACGCCGACGTGACATTTTTCTGGCAAAGCCAGCCTAAAACGACGCCGTTTTGCACGCCGACGTGACCAAATAATGCAAAAACGGCGTCGTTTTAGGCTGACGTGATAAAAAAAAAAAAAAAAAATAAAATTAAACTTAAAATTAAATTTAGTTAAAATATTAAAAAAATAAAAATTTAAATTTTAAAAAATTAAAAAAATTTAAATAAAAAAAGAAAGGCTAGGGGCCGGCGACCCCGGCCGACCCTTCCCCCGCCATTGCCGGCCCTTCTCGGCGGCAGCGGGGCGCGGCACACGGCGACGGGCGAGGGCTGATCCCTCAACCGCCTCCCCCTTTCCTTTTGTTTTTTTTTTTTTTAAATTTTTTAATTTTTAAATTTTTAAATTTTTTTTTTTAATTTTTGAAAATTTTTTAATTTTTTTTAATTTTTTAATTTTTAAATTTTTTTTAAATTCTTTTAATTTTAAAATTATTATTTTTTAATATTTTAACTAAATTGAATTTTTTTTTTATTTTTTTATTTTTTTACCTCGTCAGCCCAAAACGACACCGTTTTTGCATTATTTGGCCACGTCAACGTGCAAAACGACGTTATTTTAGGCTGGCTTTGCCGGAAAAATGCCACGTCGGCGTTTTGGCTGGATTTTGGCTGGATTGGTACTCAAGTGATCTATTTTACTCCGATTTTGGCACTTAAATGTATTTTTCGTAAGTTATGACACTTAAGTGTTCCTTTGGGCAAAGTTGTGGCACCCCATGGGTCCGCACGTCGTAATCTATCTTTACAAGTAAGCCAGCCCATAAAATTATGTTTGCTAATAAACTGGTCCATATCAAAACAAATAAAGAAATCCTTTTTGTCAAATATTGTGTGCCCCAGCTTCAGTGAGTAGAATAAAACATGCACGTTTCTTTGATTTCTTCATAGATCTTCTTTCAACATCAGGTGCGTATGCAGAAGGGACATCTCAGCTTGCATTCATACAGCCATACATCCATGCTTTAATTTGCACCGTGTCCATTTGATGAGCTCAAACTTGAGACATATTTTAACATCTCTATTGCATGAGAAATTTGCAAAATATGTGATGTTGCAACCGTGGTTTTGTTTGATCTGTATACAATCTGTCTTCTTATACATGGGGTGGGATAAATCCGGATTTAGTATAAAATTAAAAAAATAAATAAAGTGATGAAGTGAATAAAGCATATATTGCTTTGCAAGTTGCATCACGCGCGGATGCTACCAAGATAGCCCATCATCATTACTTCCAGCCACTGCATGATCATCGTCACCTCCGACTAGGCTAGTCGTCATTGCTGGTCAGTAATCGTGTTCCAATGATTGAGGGTGAAAAGAGATACAAAGACCATATCGTGCTGGGTTGGCATAGATCATACTTTCCATACAATCGCATGCATCTTTCACATTGATCTCGACCTTTCACGAATGACTTGCAAGCCGGCTGTTCACCCGTTGGTTGACTAAGAAAGATTAGCACACCATTGGCTTCCTAGGGACCTTGCTCTCAAGTGTTGAGTTCCACTCGACGTGCATCAAGAACGCCACAATGGCATCGTAGTGCAGAACCTCCTCCAGCGAGCCCACCCCATGACACAAACCTTCTCCACTATCGCCTCCCTTAGCTCCTCCATGATGGAAGAGCCGCTTTCTTCGGCGATGAAGTTTAGCCATATGACCCACAAGAAGTGCGTCCCACTGTTCACGAGGCTATCCCAGAAAAACGTAAACTCGAGTCGATTGAGAGTCCTCATGCTTTGAGGCTAACTTTCCCAGATACGTGATCCGAAGGGTTTGAATCTCGTAGGAGATGGGAATTTCAAAGATTTTCAAATGTAAAGAATTTTCAAAGATTTTCAATTCTATTTTAGGTTGTAGATTTTCAAAAAAAAAAAAAATTCAAAAATCTTAAATCTTAGGTTGCATCATATATGATAGGATATCTTTATAGATTCGAGAATATTTGTAGGATTTCAAATCCTTCTTTATCCAATCCTATCCAAATCCAAATCTAGACAACCAAACGCAATCCAAAGGTTTAGTTTTAAATTGGCATAATTGAAAGGTTTATGACTCAAATTGGTAAATTGCTAAATGGTATAAGACTAAATTGGCAAAATTGAAAGATTTCGAACTAAATTGATATAGATACAATAAATTTAAGACTTTTTTTGAGAAATTCTCTCAAAATAAACCAAAACCATGAACTTTAACTACCTCATAAGACAAGATTTTTGTCAAATAAATCTAGAGTTCTCCAGTATTAAAGAGATATTTCTACATGCTACCCTATCCTATTCTAGAATTTGGATCACAAATTCTAACAAAACCTAACGTTCCTAACCATTGGTCTCCTTTATCCAACTATCCAATCCTAAGAAGTCAAGCTGATTTACCTTTCTATCTTGTCTTTGGACTTCTTTTAATCACATTGTCGACTTTAGCCATAAAAAAAAAAGCTTCAGACAATAGCTATCCTCATAAATTTGGTTGATCATACAAAATATTGATCCATTAAATTTACTCTAGTGTGGGCCAACTGGATCGCATGCATGTCATGTGGTTAGTATTGGTATATCCTCGATCATTGATAGGTATAGGCACAAAAATCCAATGGTCGACAATAAGGTAGGGGATTGTCACTTGTTATACTTTTAGATGAAAGCACTTATAATATTACTCAAGAACACTAGAATAACAGGCACTAAGGATGCACATTGTTAAGAAGTAGTTACTATTTGAAGATCCAGTCATGGAACGGCCACCGATAACTATAATATCTCTGGAACATGATAGAAGCAGTTATGTGGGTTAAGTGATTTGCAAAGACAAACGAACATGAACAAGGTTAGAAACGGCAGTTACTAAAGAATATGCAACTACCTAGTGGTTACCAAGTTCTTCTATAAATACCACCATTCGTCCAGCAAACGTTGTTTGGATCAAAAAGTTAATAATTATTTTGCATTTGATATCCTATGTTCAGAATTGGAGTAAAAACCTTTGTACCTTTTAATAAAAACAGAAGAAAGACTCTCGGTAAAAGATATTTCATTGCAGAAGCAATTTGGCAAACAAAATCCTTTGCTCACACTCAGATAAAGGTTGTGGAATAAGAAAAAGTAGCTGAGGGCATCATTTTCCTCTACAACTAGTTTAGAAAGCATCTCAGTAACTTCCTCAGGTACCACCCGTTCATAGATTGTTCAAGATGCTCATCGCTGATACCTTTTGGACACATCCAGGATTTTCGTCCGTCTTCTTCTCACTATAATTCTGTGGCGCCTCTATCTCTATCAAGGGTTCTCTCTCATGCTATTAACGTTGTTCGCATGTGCCCATGTGCTGAGTTTTGCAGCATCTCTGACTCTCAATGTCCACCCCGACTGATTTTTTTTGTTGGACCTACGTATACAAAGAAATCATATCGCGGACGTTGGACCACATAATGCCTACATAGAACCTATGTTAGAAACATTGCAATGTCAGAAACTAGGAAAATTGGGTAGAAGGAATTTGAGATGCGAAATCTGTCTTAAGATTGATACCAAACAACCGATTGTTAATCAATGCTAGCGTTGGGTTATTTGAAGGAAGTCTTTGGTTGACATATGTCGCATGTCACAATGACAGTCGGCATATATGACTTGATTAAGTGAAAACAAAGGAGCTGTGTAGGAGCAATAATAAAACAAGTGCTTGGCGGAGTCCTTGGCCATCGCGGTCGAGGATATTGCTGGAAATATGGAAGTACCGATTATGAGTATCAATAATTGATTCAGTTAATCAGTAATTAGCTTGGTAAAATAGGACATAGAATCATTATGTAAATCAGTGTATATTTCCTTATTTTTTCTTTCCTATCTTATTTTCTTCCTCCGGTATTATAAGTGGAGGATCACACATGTATAATAGATATACATAAAACACGTAATTACAATTTTCCTCTCCATTTCACTTCACTTTCTGACATGGTATCAGAGTGACGCGTTTTGATCTAGCTTCCGCAAATACCTTGAATTGCCTTTGGTAGCTTTTTCGATTGTTGTTGCAAATTTCTCCCTGCAAAACATATCGACAGACCATTAGGAATTCATTCGTCAAACATCATGCGCAGAAATCAAAGCAACAAATCTAGTAGCAGTAACAATGACCAAGAGATGACCTCACCTGTGTGGAGGAATTATTTGACACCAACAACTATCCTGAGAATCTAGCACCATACCAGATTGCTCAAACTCAGATTTTGTAGCAAGCACTCTCGGCTTCATTACCTACAACTGTTCAACCTTCTGCTACGATTCAAACCCAGGGTCCGATCCAATGGCTGCACATCAGTTGGTATCCAATTCATGGCCAATGGGTCACTGGACCTAGCCATACGTCAACTCAGCAAGGTTTACCTGGAGAAGAAAATGTATCCAGCTTTGGAAATCAGCCCGAAAGACATGGGCCAACACAGGAGAACCAATTCAGTGGCGGATCGAGCTGGACAGGACTGGGCTTCGGATCCGAACCCATTCCACCGGGTCTAGGGACGAATCCCTACCCGATTCCCCAACCTGGTTTCTTGCCCTATGCATTTCCCTTCAACGGTGGTTGTCTTGAACCCGGTGACCCCCTTTACATGTCGCCGGCTGACGGATCGAAGCTACGACTTATTTGCACACAGCTCACTAGACTGGATAACTATAACACCTGGGCTCGAGACTTCCGACGAGCGCTCGTGACAAAGGACAAGGACAGCTTCCTAGATGGAGTCGTCCCTTATCCGACCAACGAACGGCTGCAACACCTTTGGCGAAAATGTAATCAGCTAGTTCGTACATGGATTGGGAACTGTCTCGCTTCAGATGTTGCGGCCGGGCTCCCACCGACCAAGGACTCAAGGACAATCTGGGCGAGCATTCGGGAGATGTACGGACGGCTCAATCCAGTGAAACTCTTCACTATTACACAAGCCATCTCAGAACTGAAGCAAGGGAACTTATCAGTTGCCGCTTGCTTCAATCACCTCTCAGCTCTCTGGAACGGGCTTGAAGTGGCCGAAGAACACCTCGAGGGCCCGGAGACCACGCTACAATAGTACCGAGCAATCAAAGAGAGGGAGAAAGTGACTCATTTCTTACTAATTTTAAACAAAACATACTCACCTTTCCAATTGCAGATCTTGGCAATGGACCTGATGCCCTCACTTGGCCGGATCTACCAACTAGCCGTCCAAGAGTAAAGCTAAAGGCAAGCCACGATCGAGCATGGAAGAGCTGGCGAAGGAGTTGCTCTTGCTGCTGTTCAAAGAAGTCTCGACTAGACTAGGCGTTGTAGGGTGTCCATGGAGGTCACAGCTTCACCGGAGGGACAGAGGGCTTCGGGCAGATAGGGGAAGGAAGATTTGGGGCTGCCGAAGGAGGGAACCCTAACCCTAATCTAAGAATGAATGACGAGGATGCTGGAAGAAGATCCGACGGCCCTCATTCTCTCACTTATTCGGCCGAATCCAACGGCTAACAACAGAGACGATTGGACGGCTACCATCTGTCCACCCACTCGGCCGAATCAAACAGCCTATATTTGGCTACATCAACGCCCGCATAGAGGGCATCAGGTGGCCCACGTCATGCCATGCCATCCATAAGGGCCAATGGGAAAAATTCCAAAAATAAGGGTAAACATTGTGAATATTGTAAACGCCCTCATCATACTATTAACACATGCTGGAAATTACATGGAAAGCCAGGTGATAAGGAAAAAAAGGAGAAAGAAATTGCTACTTACCAGGTTTCAGCACGGAGGACTGATGGTGTAAATCAAACAATTAACCAAGATCAGTACCAGGATATTATGAAGGCATTGAATCAGCTGTCAACTAATGACAAAACTGCAAGTTTCTCAGGTACTTTTCTATGCAAGACGAATTCAATATCAGTTGATGCATGGATTATTGATTCGGGTGCTAGTGACCACATAATATGCAACGAGTAGTTATTTTCTAGTATTCAAGAAAGGCCACATTCCTCAGTATCTATATGTCTGCCAATGGAAATATTATTCATGTTAGCAAAATTGGAACTGTTCACCTCAATCCAAATATTGTTCTCAAAAATGTCATTTTCATTCTTGATTTTGAGTTCAATATCTTGTCAGTCTCAAAAGCTTGTGAGGACAATTCTTGCCGTGTCATATTCAATTCCAAAAGTTGCTTCTTTCAGGACCCTTTGACTGGCAGACTAATGGGCTTGGCCAGTGTTGCCAAAGGGCTGTATTTTTGGACCGATCTCCAAAAAGATATTGATTTCATCAATCAAAGCATTTCTTGTAATGCCATTGCTAGCAATAAAGATATTATTTTTCATCAACGATTGGGTCATACTGCACGTTTTCCTTACCCTAAATGTCCAATATGTCCATTAGCAAAATAGTCTCGAACAAAATTTCCTGTCAGTACATCGAGAGCTACTAGTGTTTTTTCTTTACTTCATATGGACATTTGGATTCCCTATCACACTCTACATCGTGACGGGTCTCGATTCTTCTTGACTATTGTTGATAATTATACTTGTGCTACTTGGGTTTTCCTCATGCAATCCAAGAGCCAAACATTCCCTACTTTGTCGAAATTTTTATCTCTCATAAAAAATCAATTCGATAAACCTGTCCAAAGGATTCACACAGATAATGGACGAGAATTTTTTTCTGCGGAATGTGCATCTTTCCTATCTTCTCGAGAAATTATACATGAGAGATCCTGTACTTACACGCCCCAACAAAATGGGATTGTTGAAAGCAAACATCATCACCTCTTAGAAGTAGCTAGAGCCCTAAAATATCAAGCTTCTATACCAGAAAAATTTTGGGACGATTGTGTGGTTATATTAGCTTACTTGATCAATTGTATGCCAACTAGAATTCTCGAAGGACGGACTCCCTTTGAATTGCTTTATGGAAAGCAACCAGTGATTGATCATCTTCGAGTTTTTGGGTATTTGTGCTATGTGGCAGTCCTAGGACCACGAAGTAAGATGGATCCTCGTGTTATGCAGTGTACTTTTATGGGATATCCTTCTATGCATAAAGGCTATAGAGTCATGGAGATTTCTACAGGACATTTCTTTGTGAGCAGAGATGTTATATTTCACAAAGACGTTTTCCCATTTCAAGAAGCAGCATCGCCATCCTCAAGCTCAAACTCTGATCATCAACCCTTCTTATCAAAAGAAGATTTATCTGTCCAACCTTAGTATGTACTCATTGCACCAAAGGAACATATTTCGATCCCACCAGGTGATTCAAACTCAACTAATGATACACCAATTCCTTCACCTAGAGAAGATTCTTCAGTGACTTCTTCACCAACGATTCATCAGAGGCTATCTCTCACAATATCAGCAGAGCCAAGAAGTGAGCAACCTCGACGTTCTAGATGTTCTACTCGACCTCCTACATGGACAAAAGATTATATATGTCCTACGCTAGATTCTTCAGGTACACAATACCCTATATCTTCTTATGTTTCGTTCAGTAGGCTATCACCAGAACTTATCTGCTGCATTATAGAATTTCTGAAGAGCAGGAACCGTCTTCTTATTATGAGGCAGCACGTGATCCCAAATGGCAAAATGCAATGGAGCTAGAATTGAAGGCTCTTCATGAAAATCATACTTGGGATATTGTTCCACTACCCGTCGGACGAAAATCTATTGGCTGCAAATGGATTTATAAAATCAAGTTCAAGGCAGATGGCTCCATTGAACGATATAAGGCTTGTTTAGTGGCGAAGGGGCTCACACAACGGGAAGGTTTTGATTATCACGAAACATTCTCTCCCGTAGCTAAAGAAGTCACTGTTCACTCTTTCTTGTCTATTGCTGCCTTTCACAATTGGCCTCTGCATCAAATGGATGTTCATAATGCCTTTTTACATGGAGATCTGGATGAAGAAATCTATATGGAGCTTCCACAGGGATTACGCAGCCAGGGGGAGTATCGTGTATGTCGTCTCCGTAAATCCCTATATGGACTTAAACAGGCTTCTAGGCAATGGTATGCCAAGTTCACTGCTGCACTAACCGACGCAGTATTTCAGCATTCCGACATGATTATGCCTTGTTCACATGGACTAAATTCAAAAACTACTTGAGTGCCACTTTTCACATAAAAGACTTGGGACCTCATAAGTATTTTCTTGGCATTGAAATAGCTCGATCTGACAAGGGAATATGTCTCAGTCAATGAATGTTCATTCTAGAAATAGTATCCGAAACAGAATAGTCGGGTTGTAAACCAACGGTTATACCGATTGAGCAGAATGCGAAGTTGACAACACATGAGAATGATGCAAGCTCGTCTTCACCTATTGAGGATCCATTACTCAAAGATCCATCAAGATATCAATGGCTTGTTGGGAAATTGATTTATCTCACAATGACAAGACTAGATATATGTTAGGAAGTGCAGATACTTAGTCAATTCATGCACATGCCGAAGCAGTCTCATATGGATGCAGCACTGAAAGTCGTGAAATACTTGAAGGGATGCCCAGGACTTGGCATTTTTATATCTCGAGATTGTGACATGAGAATGACAGCATATTGTGACATGGACTATGCTACTTATCCGATGACAAGAAGGTCCATTACTGGTTTTGGTATCAAATTGGGAAAATCACTTATCTCATGGAAAACAAAGAAGCAGTCAACCGTATCATTGTCATAAGCAGAATCAGAGTATCGAGCTATGGCAAAGACTGTTTGCGAAATAATCTGGATACGAGGACTACTTTCAGATTTCGGAGTACAAGTCAATGGATCCAGCAAATTATTCTGTGATAATGATGATGCACTCAAGTTAGTAGCTAATCATGTTTTTCATGAGAGGACCAAGCATATATAGGTCGATTGTCATTTTACTCGGGACAAGATTCAGGAAGGGATCATAACAACGAGAGGAATTGGAACTGTTGAGCAACTTGCAGACATTTTTACCAAGCCACTGTGCCAAAGACAACGTGCGTATCTATTGAGCAAGCTAGATGTCCTCGATATATACAGGCCACCAGCTTGAGTGGGAGTGTTGGAAATATGGAAGTATTGATTATGAGTATCAATAATTGATTCAGTTAATCGGTAATTAGCTTGGTAAAATAGGACATAGAATCATTATGTAAATCAGTGTATATTTCCTTATTTTTTCTTTCCTATCTTATTTTCTTCCTCCAGTATTATAAGTGGAGGATCACACATGTACAATAGATATACAAAAAACACGTAATTACAATTTTCCTCTCCATTTCACTTCACTTTCTGGCAGATACAACTATGGTTTGGACTTTGCCAGGCTGCAAGGACATGATCAGCTAGTACTTCCTCGTGAGGTGATGCAGATATATGTGCGGCGATTTGCCTAGCTGATGGAGATTGCCAATGATTAGCGACTTGGGAGGGCTCGGTGGGAGGTTTCTCTTTCTTTCCCTAGACTTGCTCTTTCCCAAAACAATCAGCAAAGCTGCTAGGACCAAGCATGTCGGGAGAAACAGATCGTGATATTGCTATTCTCTACTTCTTAATTGATTCCCACACAGTTTTATATACGGAAGTCACTGAAATTATCTATCTGATATGCTGGCCATTTGGTTTTAATTTTAGTCAATGTCCGTCTTATAAAAAATGTCCTCTGGTGATTATATGATGCATTTGTCATGGACAAAGCCATTCACATGCAATGTAGTGCATCGTGGTAGAATTTTCTTATGTCCTGAAAGCCATCCTGGGATATCATCCTGAGCAGGGTCACAAAAGAATGCTGCTAGGATTAGCGATGGCAATAGCGACGCAAAATCAGTGCTCTTCCGACTAATCATTGGAGCTGCGCCAAATCATCTAGGGATGGGTTGATCACGAGATCATCATGCTTTAAGCATGTCGCTTTTTGATAGATATCTGCGAAATAATAATTAAGTGCTTAGGTCTTTTTAAGTGTTTTAAGTGATTGGGGAAATGAAAGAGATGACTAATGGGTATATTTTTCTTTTTGTTCAGTGTTTTGGGAATCCTTTGTGGAGAGTTTGTCAACAAATTAAACTCTTTAAGATCAATTGATTAGGTTGAATAAAGTTTCAATCAGCCACAGATTAAAAGTTAAGAGTTCGCGCCTTCTTGTCAACTAATGATTCTAAGAAATTAGGCTGCAAGCCATCCATCTTGAGTACCATCCATTATTAAAGATCATTATATACTAATCTTCCTTGATTATTCTAACTATTCAATCATTAAGAAAACAGAGCAATTCTGAAATTTTGTAAATCAAAATCCGTCCAAGATTTGGATTGACCGAATCGACTCTCAGATGAATCTCCGGGGCTATCATAAAATTTGGTGCCTTTGCTCAGACGTGTTGGCCTGTCCCATTTCGTGTTCGCAAGGAGCCCTTCACCTTCCTCAGTACCGAAGCTCCTACATCAGTTCATGATGTTCATCGCTTATATCTTTAAATACATCCCTATTTTGGATCGTCTTCTTCTCACAATAACTGTTTTCCACATGCGCATATAGGCCTAATTGATACTTCACTGAACCTATCTTTATGAAAAGAGTGTATCCCGACCATCAGACTGCATAAGAACTTTGCATTGCCAGAAATATTTGGAAAATGGGAAGAAGGAACTTCATTCGCCACATCTGTAGGACAACATTGCCCCAATTAGATGTAAAAATAAGTAAAAATCTTTGGTAGCATTATGGAGTGGCTATAGTGGCAGAAGCAATGAGAGGGAACTTCTTGTGAATGGTTAGACCAGTGGACTCGGTCATGTCCAGCTGCCCCACGCCATCAGGCAATCTCCAATCGAACTTGTGCAAGAGATTGGCCAAAACAAGCTCATCCACAGCAATGGAGAATGCGATTCCCGGACAGCCTCTCCGCCCTGCTCCGAATGGAATGAGCTCAAAGTCATGTCCCTTGAAATTGATGGATGAGTTCAAGAACCTCTCCGGACGGAACTCTTCTGGCGAGTCCCACAGCGAAGGGTCTCTCCCGATGGCCCAAGCATTCACAATCACTCGCGTCCTTGCTGCAACGTCATAGCCCATCACTTTGGTGTCTTGGGTTGACTCTCGGGGATTAGTAGTGGGATCGGAGGATGCGATCGGAGGGTTTCCTTGATCACGGCCTTCAAGTAGCACATTTGGTCCAGGTCTTCCTCGGTTATGCTCGACTTGTCACCGGCAATCCTTCTGACCTCGGCTTGTGCTTGTCGCATTGCATTTGGATGTCTGAGAAGCTCGGTCATTGCCCACTCTAGGACAGTGTATGTAGTGTCTGTTCCCGCTGCAAATGCATCCTGCAATTATAACAATGTAGTCGGCATGACTATCGTACCCCTGATCGAAAGTATTCTTGCCTGATGATTAACCTTGTTGCCAACATTGGGGGACTGACATTAAGATGAAATTACAATTGGCCCTTCAATCCAACGTGCCCAAAATAGTGCTCCTTGACCAAAAGGAGAAAGCTCAATCAGAGAAGGAGAGTGCTAGGATCTAGACTATACAATACTCTGTTCATTTTAATCTGTCTCTACCTACATGATCAGTACCATCACGTAGCAATCTAGAGTGATTCCACGTTATTTCAATGGCTAATTAAAGTGCAACTTTGGCAAAAAACATGAGTGCAAATTGCTAAAATGACATCGACTGACATTGCATGCTCACAACCGAAAGAGGTATTACACCATCCGTTTGGGCTTAACTCCCCCCAAAAAAATCTAAATTTTAAGTAAATCTCAATTCTGCCCAAACTTATTTTAGTTAAAAAAAATTCATAGATTTTCACTATACTCCCAAATTCACTCCCAGAACACCCTCACTTTTGCACGGAATAACAGTAGCCTCCTGATATTGATAATTTGGAAGAACTTGGTGGCTATTTTTGGATGCGAGAGCAGATTTAAAACTAGAAAGAAAATTTATAATTTTTATTAAGAAAAATGTTATGGATAAAATCAGAATTGGACTTAAAAGTTTGGAGTTTTTAAGGGAATTAAGCATCATCTTTTTGCAAGAGATGTGTGCTAAACTAACAAATTGAAAAACATGCCGAGACAAAAGTCTATAATGGACCGAGCGATCAGAAACATTAGAAGAGATCGTGACCACATATCGATGGTTCATATGGCTCCGCGCACCGTAGAATGATTCTAGGAATAAGGATTAGCCAAATAAACAAAAAGGGCGGTGCAAGAACTTGCGTACCAAGATGAGAGCTTTGATGGTAATTTTATCAATGGAAAAACCGACGGAGCTATCCTTCTGGATAGAAAGCAAGGTATCCACAAAATCTTCTTTGCCTTCTTGTACGTCCACGCTGCCCTCACAGTTCATCCTCTTCTCAACATGCTCTTCCACAACTTCATCCAAGAAACCATCAAGCTCTTTAGCCACCTTGTCCAGCCGCTCATTCAAACCGCTCACTCGATCCACCCAAGCAAGCCAAGGAATATAATCCCCGAAGCTGAGAACTCCCAACAACTCCACAAATTCCATGAGCATCGCCTTGAACCTCTTCCCACCATACTTCCTCCCCAAAGCCACCCTGCACACCACGTCGTTGGTTAGCGCTGCGAACCTCTCGCCCAAATTCACGGTTGTTGGCGATGCGGAAGAAAGCAAGCCCTCGATGTCGGCGATCAGGTTGGCCACCTCTTCCTCCCGGACCGGGCGAAACGACTGGACCCTCTTGTTGCTCAGGAGTTGCAATACGAAGACGCTCTTCATCTGCCTCCAGTACTCGCCGTATGGCACCATCGACACGTCCTTTTAGTCGTACACAAGCTTTTTAAAGATCTTCAACTTTGGCCGGTTGGCAAAGATGAGGTCGTGGGTCTTCATGATCTCACGGGCGGCATCCGCTGAAGAGACCACAAGCACCGGCACACGGCCGAGTCGGAGGAGCATGAGAGGACCATGTTTACGGGACAAGTTTGCAAGTGAGGAGTGAGGGCGCGAGCCGATCTGGTGGAGGTTTCCGAGGATGGGAAGCCTTGGTGGCGAAGGTGGTGGGTGGTGGTGTTTTTGGGTGCTGGAAGGTGAAAGCAACCATTTGAAGAGGAGCAAGATGCAGAAGGTAAATGGTATTAAAAGGGGATAAAGATATTGCCTGAGAAGTGCACTTGACATCATTTTCTTCTATCAGAACCCCAGATACAACTTGCTTCCTCCTGCGTCTGGTTCTTTTTATAGTGAGTAGGAGCAGGCGTTGAGGAACCTTTACTCGCTATCCATCCAAAACGAAAGTCACGAGATGTCATTCAAGAATGCATTAGTATCGAAATGGGATGTGCGGTAAAATGGAATACCAGTCCAACTTCTTCGCTTGCACGATACATTGGCCTCAACAATTTGGACACGGGAACTGAGTTGCTCCAAATCAAACATGTATGTGCGCCTAAGGGTGAGTACTGAAACTGAACCGAATTAGAGCAAATCGACCGGTTCTGGACAGCTCCCCATTCTTAAAACTTGGAACCGGTGACTGTTGGTCCAGTCTCCTGTTCTAGGTGTAAACCAAATCATCCGGACTACCTAGACTGGCTCGATATTTTTTTATTAACAAGTTAATGATACTTGATTATACTTTATCATACCTTTAATGTCTTTCTATCAAGATTTTTATTGATTAAATATCCAAAATACCAAAAAGTAAGAGTTTAGACTATGCATCTACACTCGAGGGAATAGGGGAAAAAAGAAGAAGAAGATTTCACCATTGGTTCTTGACTAGATGGGACTGGTTGGTCCGATTTTAAAACCAAATGGGCCAACTGTCATTCCACGAATTGATAATTGACCCTTCTAATTCGACCTTTGATTTCAAGATGGGGATTAAATGATTTTGAATTTGACCACTTGTACATAAGATAAAGTTTGGGACCACTAAGCCTTTCAAAGAAAACGATGTTTCGTGATGGACATGGTAAAGTGGGTGGCCCATTGCCAATCAATTACTTGTGAGATTTCAACTATATCTTGGATGATTAATTTTCTTTTATGTCACCATTAATCGGATCGACCTGATTTGTTTCATATCTCCGTCAAATCAATGTGAAATCGATGACAGAGTTTGTATGGTCCAGCCGCCCCATCGGCCGCCGGAATAGACACGACATTTGCATTTTGCAGTCCTCTTGTCACGTGGGGTCTTCTTCAGGGTGGACAATTTGTGTAAACTGAACCTATTCTTTTCTATGTATGGACAATCCTCTGGCTTTCAGAAGAATAAAAAAGAAAATTTTCATCACACACGTTGATCAAATTTTACTGCTTTTTTTTTTTTTTGGATAATTTATGGATAATAAATAAATACCTTTAAAATAGTCAACTCTTTTTCACAGTTATTATTCATGAGTAACTATTTATAAGGTCAAACCCAAATTAAAGTCATAGGGACACTGCCTCTACATAATTGATAGGGAGTATGAACTACACCCCAATAATATGGCGCCAATAACATGTCCTTGCGATGGTACCGAAGCCTCTTGAATAGGGTTGACTTGAGTTGAAGAAATGACATGAATTGGGACATATTTAGTACATATGAAGCTTTCGTCTTGTTAAATAAAGAATACAACGTTTTAAAATAGCACGAGTTGAAATATAAGGTCGTGGGTCTTCATGATGTCAAGTGCACAATCAGCCGATGATATGACGAGGACGGGCGAGCTCCTGAAGTGGAGCATTATCGAGAGGCCATAGCGCCTCGACAAGTGATTTTAGGGTTGTGAAGACGAGGGGTGAAGGAAAAAGATAGCGAACATGTGAATTTATATTGTTCGTGCTGTTGTGGAGCTCCACGTGAATTCTCCTATGTAGAATACCAGGATATTTCCTGTCTTGTTCACTTGCCATAAAAATGAATTGACTCGTTCCCCTCCGGTAATTTTGAATGAACAGCTCTAACTAAGGATAAATAAATATTTACTCTTCTTTTGCCTTGTGATCACTATACATGACCAACAACGATTTTCTTCCGAATTGAGACAAATATATTAATATTATTATCATTATTGGTAGATCGATATTGTAATCATCGTCTTAATATCTAATTTCTTTTGTGACCGTCTGTAGGCTTAACTTTACAATAGTACCTCTTTGCAAAAAATTTATCTTTTTGCCCGATGTGTAAGGAATGATATGTGGGGTTCATTAAATTTTAATTGATTGTTTGAAAGCAAGTCGACTAAAAGGAGTTGAACAAGCAAAGATGCACGCATCCATTTTCACAGAACTTACAAAAATATCAACATCATCGACCGCGACTCCGCCTCGAAATGGAACTATCACTCGCTGATGACCTTGCTAGTTTCGTCTAAAGAAACAAAAATCAGCCAGAAAAGGAGTCTCCGTAGTTCATTTGTCCAAGAACGAAATGGACAGAAAACCTAATACAAATTTGTTTTATCTGATCTGCAAGAGCGACGCGAAGGGTGAACCAAGAAGATGGCGTGCTCCTCTTGCGACCCCGCCTCATTTTGATTAGTGGTTTATGGGTCAGTGTCATCATAGATTGGAAACGGATCGAGACATGTCGAATTGTGTTTGGCTTTTAAGTTAGTGTCGCCTTCATGTCATCTCGGATTCAAGTTTCCCTCTTTTAGTAGATTCCGTGTTCTGATCTTGTAGAAAATTCAATTGTACTTTCACAGTTTAGTAAACAAAAATCGTTCAAAGCTGAACTTTTATTGGTTTGTCCTTAATGGAGATTTGATTAAATATCTCAGAGAAGGTATCTCGAGATGATCATCACGGCTGTGAATTAAACATTGCCATTACAGTTGGTTTGGCAGAGTAGAGACCTGGATGGGTCACGGCTGGTGCTTTGGTATAAAAGCTGTTCCGAGTTGGTGATGATGGTTGGTCCTTCCATTGCACAGCTGCCGTACAGAGCAACGAGGAAGAGATAAAAACTAATAAATAAATAAGTAGTTCCAAAAATATTAAAGTATTATTAAAAATTGTTCACGTCAACTACGGTCTTGCCACGTATGATAGTTGCAGCCGACATCCATGTCAGCAATTACTAGACAAAATTGATTGGATGAAGTAAATTGGCACAAACACAAAAAGTTATGACTCAATTAGCCAAAAAAAAAAAAAAAAAGGAATTTATGACCGAATTGACACAATTGTGATCAATTTAAGA
Source organism: Eucalyptus microcorys (assembly GCA_014182515.1). Lineage (NCBI taxonomy): Eukaryota > Viridiplantae > Streptophyta > Magnoliopsida > Myrtales > Myrtaceae > Eucalyptus > Eucalyptus microcorys. The sequence continues at coordinate 2,389,987 of CM024563.1, forward strand.
CTTTTTTTTTTTAATTCTCCCAAATTTAAAGAGAAACAGGAATTTCTTACTTTGATATATCTATCACTTTTCGATTATGTATGGATTGACAATTTGTTATTGAAAAAAAAAAAAAACCAAAGAGAGCCATTATCCATCATCAATTCTTGCATTTAATTAAAAAAACATTACAAATCAATCGCAAATTGGTACAAAACCGTTACTAAACTATTATAAAACATTACGAAACCATTATAGATTACTGACGGATGAAAATCATTACAAATTGATTACAGTAAAAAATCATTACACAAACATTCGCCACGATTTTACAACAATACATATAAGGTAATGGCGATGGTCTTAACTAGGGAATGGAGTGGCAACAGCAAGGAGATGAACTTTCCTGTGGATGGTAAGACCAGTGCATTCGGTCATGTCCAAATCCTCCGCTTTCAGACCCTCGGGCCGTGCGCAATCGAACTTGTTCACCAGATTTGCCAAGACAAGTTCGTTCGTCGCCATCGCGAATGACGTACCGGGGCAACCCCTCCTCCCAGCACCGAAAGGAATCAGCTCGAAATCCTGTCCCTTGAAGTCCACCGCGCTGTTCAAGAATCTCTCCGGCTTGAACTTGTCCGGCTCGTCCCACGTGCTGGGGTCCCTCCCGATGGTCCACGCATTCACGATCACCATAGTCCCCGCTGCGATGTCGTAGCCTTGGATTTTGACGTCCCGGGTCGACAGTCGTGGGACGAGGAGCGGGATCGGAGGGTATAGGCGGAGAGTCTCTTTGAGGACTGCTCGCAAGTAATGCATTTTCTCCAAGTCCGCATGGGTTATGTTAGGCTTGCCGTTGGCGATTTTGCGAACCTCAGTTTGGAGAATGTTCGCGGCACGAGGGTGCCTTAAGAGCTCGGTCATTGCCCACTCCAGGACTGTGTACGTTGTATCAGTTCCACCAGCAAATATATCCTACACAAGCACAAGGGTAGTTGATAATCAATCATCGGATAACTAATGATATGGATAACTAATGATGCTTATCGCTTCATTCAATTATGACTCATAAATACTCTTTCAAACACGAGTCACAACTGAATGAAGCGATATATATAGAGAGAGACTTATAAATTCTACTATGACTTAAAATATTAGTATCTAAAATTGTGAGATATTTCCAAATTAATGGGAACTTATCATATAAAATTGTAATTTGTACTTTAGAATTCTCTTAATTAAGTCATCAGCTCGGTTACCCGACTAATTTTGGTAAGGACAAAAAACAAATGGTTATACTTTTTATTCTTAATTAGGAACTATTTTCATTTAGTGTTATATGATTTGCAGGGTAGAAACATCAACATCATCCAAAATTAAGTTAAATTAAATGTAAGTATAGTTTATATTTGTGATTCGTCTATAAACAATTGGTTGGAGAAAATTTTCTTCAAAAAGTAAGGTGGACAATATTATTGTTGGGGTTTATTCTAAGTCAGTTGTGGAAAAAGTTAGTAATCGATTTATAGATATGAGAGAAAGCCTCATTCTTTAAATTCTCGGGATGAAATAGCCTCAAGACCATCCAATAATTATCTTCAAAGAAAAAAATTTGATTGCATGAGATCGTTGGTGGGGAAAAGAGGGAGCTTACCAAGACGAGTGCTTTGATGCTATCCGCACCAAAAGCAAAACCAACAGTTTTGTCCTTCTCAATGTCCAGCAAAACGTCCACAAAGTCTCTCCTATCTTCACCTCCGCCGCCAATGCTCTTCTCCTCCATCTTCCTCCGATGCTCCTCCACCACCTCATCGAGGAACTGGTCGAACTCCCTCGCGACCCGCTCCACTTTTGCGTCTAGACCAGTTAGCTTGTTGATCCACCCAAGGCTCGGAATGAAGTCCCCAACGTTGAAAATGCCCAGCAACCCCATCATATCCGCTAACAGTCCCTTGAACTTCTTGCCCTGCATGCCTTCGCTGTACTTCCTCCCCAGAGCCGTCCGGCATATGATGTCGTTCGTCAACGACGCAAACAAGTCGCTCAGGTCCACCGAGCGATGCTGCTTGATCTTGTCCATCAACAGAGAGATCTCCTCTTCTTGGACCGTCCGAAACGAGTGGACCCTCTTGTTGCTCAGCAGCTGGAGGACGCAGATGCTCCTCATTTGCCTCCAGTACTCGCCATACGGCGCCATTGACACGTCCTTGCGGTGGTACAAAAGCCTCTCCGACAGGGTTGACCTGAGTCGAAGAAATGACATGAATCGGCACAAGGTCAATGTCCATATCTGTAGTCCACCGGGACCTTCTACATCATAAATGCCAGAAAATATAACTCTTAACAGAGAATTAAGATGCATGAACATGGGTTGACAGGCTTAGCCTATACCTGGGTCGGTCGGAGAAAATGAGGTCGTGGGTCTTCAAGATGTCCCGTGCACAGTCGGCGGAAGATACGACGAGGACGGGCGCGCTTCCCAAGTGGAGCATCATCAAGGGGCCATAGCGTCTCGACAGGGCTTGGAGCGAGCGGTGAGGGTAATCACTGAGCTGGTGGAGGTTCCCGATGATAGGGAGCTTCGGCGGTGATGGCGGAATGTGAAGGTTAGTAGCAGCGGCAGAGGAGAAGAGGAAGCGGAGGCATTTGAGGGTGAGGAAGATGATGAAGAGGACGAGTGTGATTGAGACCAGCGAGGGTGTCAATGAGAGTAGCGGTGAGAAGTTGAAGCTGAACATTGCCGTTGGCGACGGTGGTTTTTCGCTGTTTCTGCGTGTCGAGTGAATGCCTATCCTTTTAGGGTTGTGAAGACGAGTGGTGGAGGGAAGGGCAGCGAACACTTGGATTTATATTGCTCGTGCTACTGTGGAGCTCCACATGAATTTTCATATGCAGAATATCTGGAAACTTCCCATCTTGTTCACTTGCCATGAGAGAGAATTGACTCGCTCGCCTTCGGTAATTTTTAATGAACACCCTTCCTAAGGATAAACAGATATTTGCTATTATTTTGCCTAGACCACTCTTCCGGATGCGACAAATATATGGATATTGTTATCATTATTGATAGATCGATTTTGTAATCATCCTCTAAATATCTACTTTTTTGGGCCAACTAGTTCATCTTTGACAAAACCTGTTATCTTGTTGATCGATGAATAAATTATTATAGTTTGAAAGCAAGTATATTGAAAGGAGTTGAACTTGTGAATATCCACACGTCCATTTTCACATAACTTACATATATCCCTCAACATCATCCACGGCGAGTTAGGCTAGAAATGGAATTTTTACTCGCTAACAGTCAGTGACCGGCTAGAGGCAAGGGCAGGAGAGGCGACCCCCCGGGCCATTGGTGAGGGTGAGCTTCATTGGCCAATATAAAGAAAACTCCACACAGACGGTTTAACCCACCCTAAATTTGAGGATTTGAGCTACTAATCCCTCGCTAAACATCAAATCCAAGGTGGATTAGACCGCGTGATTAGATATTATTTTTCCTTTCTTATAGTCTTTGCCGCGTTGATCTGATATTTTGTCTCCAATTACCTGTCGTTTGGCGTGTAATCCCGCCCCAAATCTCAGGATTACGGCAATCGCAGGGTCTGCAGGTCTACAAAGTTCACGTACTGCTCATGTACCCTATTCCACCCTATGGCCAAGCAAGCAAGGGCAAAAAGGCTCGACTTGGACTCGATCTTGCCTCCTCCACGCTATACTAAATCAATCAAACATGGAGTCCCCAAACATCCTTGAAAATTAACGCGCGTTATCGAATAATTAAAGTTGCAAAAGGACAAAATTAGGGTTTAATCTCTCTGTTTCGTGGTTCTTGCGGACAAATTAACCTACCATTGGCTGCGTTTGGTTGAGCTTTTGGGAATGTGTAATTTCCCCCCAAAAATTTTTGGCTTAAGGTGTATTTATTCAAAGCATCCCAGTCTTTTTCCCTTTGTCACCGTTATTGTTACATGGTATTCGAATCCCCTGTCCGGCGTCAATTCTAATAGTAATCATTGCATACTCTTTCTATTTGTCAATTAACCGTGCAAAGAAAATGAAAGAATAAATCGTATTTCTAATTTTATAGGAGATGTTGAGAAGGCGTACCTAGTACACATTAAAGTAATTGTTGTTCTGCAAGACCATAATAAAAACGTAATTTTTGTTTTTCTTCTAAATGAATATGATATTGAGACTTTTTTTCCCGAAGTGTGATTAGTTTCTAACATCACTTTCGGCTCTAGGCTTTTTATTAGTTAGTCCTGGTAAAGCCCCAAGACGGAATTTTTTTTTTCTTGAAACGAGACCTAACGTGACATAGAGACTCCTTTACAACTCACTGATTAGCTCAAATCAAATGATGCAATCTCATATATATGAAGCAACATGAAGGGTTAAGTGCAACGCTTACTGCTGGATTTTAAAGATCACTTGAATCAGATATTTCAGAGAAATTCGTGCTTCAATGTGGCCGAATGATATATGATTGGACTAACTTATGTGTAAAATATCAAATGAATCAAGTTTCAAGCAAGTTGGGGTCTTCTAGAGGAAGTTGTGTTCCAAATACTAAAAGGTGTTGTTGACACTTAAATTTTGACGACCCAATAATTAATTTATTACATAAAAATTATGAATTAATTTTAACCCATAAAAAAAGAAATAAAATAAAAATAGCATCGAGGAAATAAAAGAAAAAAATCAATTTGATTGATTATGCATGGAATGTGGGAATTCTGACTAGCTATTCATGCTTTGAAAAATATTCAATCTTAGCGAATAGAAAGTCAAAATGAAAATCAGACCCAAAATTGGTGAGAATTACGGCTAAATTGATAAAATCAAAGGGAAAGTATCGAGGAATGATACTTATCAGGTGAGATGTTCGCAAAAATCAAGAATAAACTTGGATGCGTTTCTGGTAATATGAGTGAAAAGAAGTGTTAATTTACGGTGGCAAATCGAAGTTAAAATCCGTTAATCCCCACAGTCAAGGAAGCCTAGTTTCGAACTTTCTAAAGGTAAGTAGAGGTTTTCGCTATAAAGAGAACGGTTTTTCTCGTGCGACAGGGGATTCGAAAAAATTCAGAGCGAATTCGTGGAGGAAAAATTTTTGAGAGAAAAAATTCGTTCGAAAGAGATTAGTGCAAAGGGGAAAATTTTCCATCGGTTTCTTTGAGCTAGAAGTTCAAGAGGGAAAAATTCTTTTGTGGGGGCAGGGAAAGAAGACAAAGTCAGGAAAAGGGAAGAAAGTACAGCAGAAAGAGAGACAGAGAGGGGACGTGCGACAGGTGAGGAAAAGAAAAAAAAGAAGAAAAAAGAAAAGAAAAAAAAAAAACAGAGGAACTGTTCATCTTCTCCCCCGTCCGAGCGTCGTGCCAGCCACCGCATCGTGCCTCGCCGCACCGCCCTGCAACCGTCCGAAGCTCCGCCTCGCCGTCGCTGTTCCCGTGTCCTGTGCCGGAGTCTCTGCACCGTCTCCTCCCGAGCGCCGACCCGCGACGCCCGCCGCTCCGCCTCGCCGCTCCGCTCCTGCAGCCACCCCCATCGCCTGCAGCTGCCCGAACCTTCCTCCATCAACCACCGCGACGCCGCCTCTGCACCTGCTCTGCCCTTAGCCCATCCGCGAATCCGCCTCTGCAGCAACCGACGCCGCCGCGCCTCTGCACCCGTGAGCTCGCCCCGACGTCACTGCTCACCACCACCGCAGCGACCCACGACCCAGCTGCTGCTCGCCGGTCACTGACGCCGCGCCTCCCTGCTGCTGCCGCCGCCCAGCCCTCGCCGGAGCTCCGACGCCGGCTGCCTCTCTCGCCCGCGCCTACCCCTGTCGACGCCGCTGTCCTCTCCCTGAGGTAGTTTATTTTTATTTTTCACTTATTTTTTGTTAACTTATTTTATTTATTTTGTTATTATTGTTCAAATCAGAATATTGGAATGTGATGCTCATTTTATGAATATTTTAGATATTATCCACAGGCTTTTGTTCAAAATTATCATAATTATTAATTTGATCCGTAAGACTTTGGATCAAATTTTTAATTATTTTGAAATATTGTGATGTTTAGGGTTGAAGTAATCGTTAATTTAACTCGTGAGATAACGAGTTATTTTTTTGATTATTTTAATCCTTTATTTGGTGGATGTCTTGATTAGTTTAGATGTAATTTCATAATTGCTTGTCTCGGAAAAAACACTAAAAAACATAAATAAATAAAAAATCAAAAGATTAAGTCTTGCATGGGAATGTGTAGGTTTAGTAAATAGGGTTGCATTCTAAATTTGCACGTTTAGATGATTTTTGAAATAGATTAGAGTTGGATCAAAATAACCTTTTAAAATAAGATCTTAGATAATGTTTGCACATTTTAGTAATTTCATTTTCCTAAAAGAATATTTTTCTAAGATAGGATAGGGTTTAAGTCAAGTTAATCCCTAAAATAAATTAGAAAATTATTCATTTTTTAGATAGTTTAATTAGGGTTTTTATTAATTCCGAATTTTAATAAGAAAAATACAAAAATATTAGGTGCATGTCAATTAGTTTGCATGTTAGATTCATTTAATTAGAAATAGCTTGTTAGTAAAATTAGGTTATATAGTTTAAACGCATGATTTATGATAAAGTTCTAGTTAAAAGAAAAATCCAAAAAAAAAAAAAAAATACTTGCTTTAGTGTATGGAATTCATTTGGTGCAATTTATTTTATTCAATGTTAAATAATAATTAAGCATCTGTGTGATCACCCCATTGCATGATAGTAATTTAGTTTAAAATAAATCCAAACCGCTTGCAAAAATATTTTTGAAAATTAAAAAGAAATTGTACCGAAAGGGTATTAGAGAAATCTAGTGTAATCAAGTTCCCGTACCCTTAGTCTTTGATTCGTAGGAGTAAAATAATTCTCCCATTATTTTACTTAGGTGTCTAATCGACCTACCGTAAACCGATTAGTGGCAACTCCTAGATAATAATCATTTCCATGTAAAAGCCCAAGCTAAGTTTAAATACTTAGTAGTCCATTAGCGGTGCACCCGAAATTTAGGTCGCGACAGGTGTTTGACAAATCGAGAGTGGGTCTCTTAATTTTTCTACGTTCTTGTCGAGTCCAATGCACACTGCACTTTATGTGATATCCCGAAATTTGGCCCATGATTTGAATATATGAAATGATTATTTTGTCGACGCACGTATGGCTAATTTACTCTGAGTTGACAACTCACAAGTTAATTAATTTATTAGGTGGAGCCGTTAAGTTAAACGAAACTAAGGAGTGGCCAATAATACAATACAATGATAAGCTAGATGGCCAATAATACAACATGGATGGCCAATGGGTACCAATAATGCAACGTATGGCCCGCAATGTACAAGCAACAAGCACCAATAATGCAACGTAAGGCTAGCAAGTTTTTTTTTTTTTGTTTGGGTTTGATGAGGGAGATGACCATCCTGTCTCCATTGCCTTCTCAAGCCTTACTCTATTGAGACCACTTTTATCATCCAACTAAATTTATCTACTAAGCATAAGGCCTTTTTGCAACAAAAGTATGATGCACATGCACATTCTCATGGAGGTGAGTACAAAGCAAACTACAAGGACGAGGTGCTACGCCGCCATTCTAAAATCTCTAACATCATATAAAGATGTTGAAGAGGAGGAGGAAGAGGATTAGCTCATGGTGTTTACAAACAAACACGACTTTATTATCGAAGGCTAGTGTAGGAAAACAAATTCCTAAAAACGATCCGATAAATCGAACACCGAAAATGAATGAGGAAAACGTACCTAGAAAAACATGTTACACCGATCAAAATGTATATTACATAGTCGGACATACCTTAGTTTTCACATATTAAGTACCGTCATCGCAGTTTTATAAGAAATTCTTGGAAGCTTTGATTCCGTTCGTGAAGAGGGGCATATTGTTTCTCGGGGGAAAACTAAGAGAACATAGAACAGAGAAAATGTATTTCCCTTTTCTCAAAAACACTATTTTTCAAATAACATAACTGCTCAGATATCACAACTGCCTAGATATTCCCCCCCCCTTTTTTTTTAATCTTTATTTTACAGTAATTGCACTCTTCCATGAGCCCTTTACTTACAAGTCGGGTTTTGGTGTTGGATGAGCTTAAATAAGCCTATCAAACATAAAAACCCATCATTTCCCACTCGTACATGGTGGGCCGAACAGAACTCTCTTTTCCTCCCTACAATATTCATACCGGTGAATAATCCATACGACTAGTATACTTTGAGAGTTCGTTGCCATACATTTATTAGGAATATATAACAGCTCATAATAGGCATCACATTTTTTAGTAGATTTAGTATGCAGTACCCTAGATCAATCGATCACATTTATATCTTTCTTGATCTCATTTTAATAATGATATATTGTATTCACAATTATGATTATCCCAAAAAATAATCATAATTGGTCGACTAGTAAATATAAAATTAGAATGTGATTCTCAAAAATCGATATTCCTCTTTCCTTGAAACTCTCAATTTCAATTCAACTTGCTTTTCTAGAAATGTCACATTAGATCGAATCAATTTATGATCATTGGCAACATTATAAGATAACAAACACTGAATAGAAATCTTGAGAATAAGTAAGAGTCATGAGGGCACTTAATTGAGGGAACTCTTTTCCTCAAGAGTTCCACACTGCATAAAAGTTAAGATCAAAACTTTTGTCACTCTTGTTGGTCGTCTCATACATACGTAGTATAAAATATGTATTACGGTATTAACTCATTCCCAATGGAGCGTATGTCTACACGTTTAATATCGTACAGATGATAGTTCAGACAAACCTAATATCTAACTTGAGTTCACGTATCTACTCTTTCATGGAATTCATCAGAACTCACATCATCTAACTTGAGTTCACGTATCTACTCTTTCATGGAATTCATCAGAACTCACATCTAGTATCATAGACAGATAAAGTAAAATATGTGAGTTATTTTACTTTTGGATATAGTAAATACTATGTCCTCATCTTAACACTTAGTTAAGGTGACATATATATTTTAAACTTGAACTCTCGATTATCACCTAGATAATAAGCTTAAAAATCAGTTCATCTCTGTTTATCACATAGTAAATAAAGACGATTACTCGTGTGAGTGGGTTAATATTTTATCTGTCCGACATACTTTTTCAATTTTAAATAATGCACTAAGCATTAAGATGCATAAACGTTAAATAAAGACCCATAGGCATTAATAATGAAAACATAAATTCATTAAATGTGAATACTTAAGGGAAATTGCAATATTTAGTACATCAGCCTTTATGTAATCCTAGAGATTTCACATTGCCATATAACACATCTCTAAGTATTGGCTTCATCATAAGATCTGCTACCATTCTATGGGTAAATATATACTGTAAGTTCATACTTTTTCGTGCAACCATATTTTGATAAAATTATACTTGGTATCTATATACTTGGTCTTGCTATGATATTTTGGATCTTTTGTGTATGCTATCGCTGCTTGACTATCACAGTTAACCAACAATGAGTTTTCAACATTCTCAATAATACCTAAATGATCCAAAAATCTCTTAAGCCAAACACTTTCTTGTATTACCGTTGATAATGCTACGAACTCAGCTTCCATTATGGACAATGCTATACATGTTTGTTTCTTACTGCTCCAAGATATGGTGTCATTATTCAGTAAGAAAAAAATTTAGAGGAAGATTTCCTTTCATCTAAATGTCATCCCCAATCAACATTTGAATAGCCTTCAATTCCAACTTTGGCCCTGCCTGGCCACATGGCAATGCATTTAATTCCATGATACCCAAGCAAGTTGCCACATGTGATATTCGCTGTCCGGGGAGTGGAGAACATCGATCACAATCTCCCAGAGGAAAATTATCAAAAATAAATAAATGAATTGACAAAAGCCTCTCGAGATTACAATGAAAGAGAGAATTCCCACATGGCTAGTAATATATCAATAGCTGTCCCCATTTCGGAGAGGGAAATTTCCTTACAAAAGAAGGAAAACAACAACCGACAAATAATTTATATCCCTACACACAATTATTGACTTGACACCATATAGGCTTTAAATAATGGAGTTCTACTTCTGGGACTATAGAAAGCAACAACAAAGAAAATGCAACGAAATGGAATATATTAATTTATTAAAATTATCGCTGCCGTGGTTATGTCATCCAACACAGAAGCATCTCCAAAGGTCATCCAAATGAGCAGAGTGTAAAAGGACAGACTGGGAGGTGAATTGAAGCTAAAAGCCGGCTTCACGCGCCCGCTTTGGAGACAAAACTAGGGAAATCTCAGATAATTGTTGAGAGGTCAAGCAGAAACCATAGGCCAGATTGGCAGATTGGACACGTATGAGATCATCCCAATCCACTCGCATAACAATCATCCAAGAGCCCTTAAGGAAATCTGTCCTTTTCTTTATCCACTCCATGGTCGAGTTCAATGAACACCATCGTCCAATGACCGTCTCACAAGTCATCGACTCAAGAAGCTTCATCAGCTTGATATTCGATCACTCGAAAGCAACAGGAGCTTGCATACAGTTAAAGATGGTCGACATAACATAGTTTGAACTACAAAGTCAAAAGGAGCTTGCATACATTTAAGGAAAAGAGCAACCTGGACACAAGATTGGGCATCACCTTATCCCCCCATTAACCCAAGTCAATCAACAGCTTTCTCAAGGCAGATTTAAGAGTATTGGAAGAATCTGCAGAAAATGTGAAGCCATGGAACACCTAACATCAGAGGTGAATCGCAGTCCCACTCCATTGAAACAGAGCTCGGGTCTTTGCAACCTCAGTGGATCTCTTGGGTCTATTAACTAAGGCGTCGGACTGAAGATACAAAATGAATGGAGACTGTCTAGCCTTTTGACCAAATAAACAGGTGCATAGAATTACAGAAAGCGCAACATGAATATCTTTTATTTCCAGAAAGGCAATGAGAGAATCGAATACAAATGGCCAGAGAGATCCATTAACAGCAATGTGAAGTTCAGGAAAAGTCTAACTAAAAGTTCTATAGCCCCAAAAGCACAATTAAACATACATCAAAAAATTACCAACAAATGAAGGGGAGGAAACAATAGAGTAAAAGAACAAAAAATAAGAAAGAAAGAACCATTGATCGATCGAAACCACGTGATTAAAGACAAAACAAGAGACTTAATAGTAGCAACAGTCCTTTGAATGGCAATTTCAATTTACCCGGTGATGTCAGCCTCACCTCCAAGCGCACTGCCGTTGTATGTTTTTGGGTCGCCCCAAATTTTCTCGATCAGTGGGAGTGTTCGTACAAGTCGTAGGGCGCCCAAAGCAAGTCCAACGGGCACGCCTCTCTCGAGTCGAGCCAGAGCCACGGCTTGCTGGAGCCAGACCAATGCAGGAGGTTGACCGAGCCGGAATGCAGGTCCCGACAGCTGCCCTAACGTTGTCACTATTAGGGAAATCCCTTATGATATTTTGAAGATGACAAAATAAATCAAAAGCTACTAACATGTTTGATAGTTGAGTAATAGACTATGCAGATGATAGAACATGTAAAAGATATTGTCAAAGTCTATGCTTGGAAGAACTAGAATATGGACTTTATGCTGAAACTGAACTTATTCAGACCGTGTTAAGACCTTAAAGTTAAATCTGTTCAGAAGCAGAATATGTTCAGACAGACGTTCAGATTGTAAAGTCTATTACACTCAGACTCAGATCATAAAGTCTATTGCTCTCAAACTTTACATCCAAAACGAGACAAATCGTAACACAAGCCTTAAATGTATAACGGCTAGTGATTTGATTTGGATTCTACATCAAGATTGATCTGATTGACTCAATCTAATTGATTGACAATTGATCTTGAAGACAAGAACTTTCTATACGAAAAAGCTCTACTTATGGAAACCAAGATTCTTTTTGTATGGGCGGTCAGAATCAATTTGGGATTCTACTTTTGTTACTCAACGGCTACCAAATCTTCTAGATACAGATCTGTTCAATGGGTAGATTAGAAGACGATCCTTAAGATATTGTCCAAAAGCTAGTTTGGAAGTAGACGAGTATTTAAGGAGATGAAGGATCGATAAGCAAGTAAGAGACGGAGCGTAGAATTTATAATTCCAAAGTTTGAGCAACCTTCGATCATACACTTGTCTTTGGTGAGTTTAAACATTTGTGATCGTGAGAGAAATACCAAAAGAGTGACTTAGTGAGATAATGTGATCTACTATTGATTGCATAAAGTTGTAATCTCTTGTTGATTGTATAGTGAAATCCAGCTAGAAAGATGTTAGCGTGGGAGAGTGGACGTAGACTTAATCTAAGCCGAACCACTATAAATCTTGTGTTCTTATTCTCTTTCTCGAACTCCTTTATTTTGTTCGTAGTTCTATTTAACTACTAAAGTCTGATCTCGCTCAAAGTCTACTGCTCTTTAGACTCAGTTTCAAAAGTCTATTGTTATTCAGACTCATATTAAAAGTAAAGATTTTCACTGCATTTTGCAGAATCTGTTTTCACATCTATTCACCCCCATTTAGGTGTATTTACTAGCATTATCAGTCACCACCTAGCCCGTGCTGGTTCCACCGGTTGCTCGGTTGGCGCCACGTGCCCGGCGAAGACCAGGAGGAACGGCGGTAGCGAGCAGAGCTCATAGATGCGATCCCACTTCTGGATCTCCATCCACCGCTCGATCCTCCTCGTGTACCCCACGCGTCGCCCTTGGTCAGGTCTATCACCATTACCCCTATGTTGAAGTAGCACGGCGTCCCGCTAGCGAATGTGCTGGTGAGGCGTGAGTTCGACCAGAAGCCCTCCGTGAAGTTCGCGTGGCAGTACTCCGACGCGCCGATAGTCCTCGAGCCCAGGCTAGTCAACCACAGCTTTGAGATGTCGTCGAATACATGACCTATTCTTCCGGATGCGACAAATATATGGATTTTGTTATCATTATTGGTAGATCAATTTTGTAATCATCCTCTAAATATCTACTCTTTTGGGCCAACTAGTCCATCTTTGACAAAACCTCTTGTCTTTTTGACCGATGAGTAAGTTATTATAGTTTGAAAGCAAGTATATTGAAAGGAGTTGAATGTGTGGATATCCACACGGCCATTTTCACATAACTTACATATATCCCTCAACATCATTCATGGCGAGTCAGGCAAGAGATGGAATTATTACTCGCTGATGGTCAGTGACCGACTAGAGACAAGGGCAGGTGAGGTCAACCCCCTCGGCTATTGGTGAGGGTGACCTTCGTCAACCCTTAGTGAGGCTCGACCTCACCGTGGCTAGCAAGGTCAAGGCTCGCCCTCGCTTCTCGACATTCTTCTTCTTGAGGCTAGAGGGAGGAAGGGAAAAAAAAAAAGACAAAAAGAAAAAAAGAAAAAATATTAAAATCAAAAAATATTTTAATATTATTAAAAATAATGTACATGTCAATACTGGTCACGTTATATAAGATGGTTAACGTTTATGTTAACAATCTCCGGTTAAAATTGGCCAAAGTTACTGAATTGATATAAATGCAAAAAGTTTATAACTTAATTAGTACAATTACAATAACTTCAGGATTATTTTGATAATTTTCCCATTATTGATGATCTTGTTAGTTTTGTCTAAAGAAAAAAAATTAGCCAAAAAAAGGAGGAGTCGCAATTCATTTGGCCATGAACGAAATGGACAGAAACCAAATACAAATCGACTTTATTTTGTCTGATCTTGCAACCCCACTTCATATTGATTGGGGGCTTATGAGTCGTGTCATTATGATTTGGGAAATGGATCGAGACATGTCAAATTGTGTTAACTTTTAAGTTGATATTGCCTTCATGTTAAATTCTCTATGCTCTGATCTTGTTGGAAATTCATTTGTACGCTCAAAATTTAGTGAACAAGATTCATTTAAAGCTGAAATTTTTATTCATTTGTCCTTAATGCTGATCCATTTTTCATTAAATATCTCATAGAGGGTTTCTCAAGATGATTAACACGGTTGTCAGCCAAAAATTATAGTTACAGTTAGTTTGACAGGATAGAGTCTACGGATTACGACGAGTCTCATTTGTCAGCGTGGCAAATAAGAAGATCTCTAGAATGCGACACATGTCGCGATGGGCCCAAATTGTCAGAGAACTCTTCTCTCTTCTTTCCACTCTCTCTCTCCTCTCTGCACGCGCTTTCTACCTCCTGCACGTTCTCTCTCCTCTCTCTTCTCTGTTCCCTTTTTTCCCTCTATCCTCCTCTCTCCCGTGTCCTTGCGCGCTCTCTCTCTCCTCTCCTCTCTCCCCATTTTTCTCTCTCTTCTCCTCTCTCTCTCTTTTGCCTCCTTGCACGCTCTCTCTCTCCTCTCTCTTCTCTCTTCACAGCACACTTTCTCTTCACCGGCGCGGACGACCAACCGACCACCTCAACCTCCGCAGCGAGCACCTCCTATGGCATGTTCGGGAAGGTGCGCGAGTGCTCAATCTGCCACAAGAGCTTTCCCACCGGCCAAGCTCTCGGTGAGCACAAGTGGTGCCACAACAAGGCCCTCACTCCTGTCTCCTCGGCCGCCGCCTCGACTGCCAACGGGGTGAACATCTCGGAGGGCGTGGGGTCCACTCACACGCAGAGCCAAGGGCAAGTTTGATCCGAACATACCGGCACTCCCGGAGTCCTCCACCCAGTTCGTAGTCTCCGGTAGCTACACCCTCCAAGAAGCCTCGATTCCTTGCGCCAATGAAGACAAAAGCATCCTAAAATGGGTCGAATCGAAAATGGACAGAAACCCACACACACACAAAAAAAAAAAAAAAAAAAAAACTGGCGATTGGAATCGAAACGGGAAATCGAAATAGAGACGATTATTTTTGTTCGTCTCTTTGTTTGTTGGGTGATGGTGGAGTTCTTTTTGATGGAGAGAGGGAGGTGTACAGGGGAGAGAGGAGAGAAAGGAGAGAGAACGTGCATGAGGCAGGAGAGAGAAATAGGACAGAAGAAGAGAGAGAAAAGTGGGGCTAGAGCTCGTGTTCTGATATAGAAGCTGTTTTGAAATGGTGATGGAATAAAATTAAAAATTGTCATATCTCTTTCTTTCATCTTCACGATAACACCATGCAATATTATTTTGGGGATTTCGGTCTCTTTTCTCCGTTTATAACCAACAATGTGAAATTCAGAAAATTAGAACGTACACTGCCAATATAAAGAAAACTTCACACAAACGGTGTAATCCACCCTAAATTTGAGGATTTGAGCTACCTAATCCCTCACTAAACATCAAATCCAAGGTGGATTAGACCGCGTGATTAGATATTATTTTTCATTTCTTATAGTCTTTGCCGTGTTGATATGAAATTTTGTCGCCAAGTACCTGTCGTTTGGCGTGTAATCCCTCCCCAAATCTCGGGATTATGGCACTCGCAGGGTCTGCAGGTCAGCAAAGTTCATGTACTGCTCATTTACTCTATTCCACCCTATGGCCAAGCAAGCAAGGACAAAAAGGCTCGACTTGGACTCGATCTTGCCTCCTCCACGCTCTACTAAATTAGTCAAACATGGAGTCCCCAAACATCCTTGAAAATTATCGCGCGTTATCGAATAATTAAAGTTGCAAAAGGACAAAATTAGGGTTTAAACTCTCTGTTTCGTAGTTCTTGTGGACAGATCAACCTACCATTGGCTGCGTTTGGTTGAACTTTGGGGAACGCGTAATTTCCCCCAAATTTTTTTGACTTAAGATGTATTTATTCAAAGCATCCCAGTCTTTTTTCCCTTTGTCACCGTTACTGTTACATGGTATTCGAATTCCTTGTCTGGCGTCAATACTAATAGTAATCATTGCATACTCTTTCTATTTGTCAATTAACCGTGCAAAGAAAATGAAAGAATAAATTGTATTTCTAATTTTATAGGAGAGTTCCGTCTTCTAGTTTTTTCAAGCATAAACTTTGACAATATTCTTTACATGTTTTATCATCTGCATAGTCTATTATTCAACCATCAAACATGTTAGTAACCTTTGATTTATTTTGTCATTTTCAAAACATCATAAGAGATTTCCCTAATAGTGACAACGTTAGGGGCAGCCGTCAGGACCTGCATTCTGGCCCGATCAACCTCCTACATTGGTCTGGCTCTGGCAAGCCGTGGCTCCGGCTCGACTCGAGAGAGGCGTGCCCATTGGACTTGCGGTGAACGATTGTAATTTTATACTTTTCTGATTGATTAGTCAATTATTTATGATCGATTCTTTCCATGGTGTAGGTACACGTAAATCTCTTATGTCCTATATCATTTCTCGTTGATATCTCTAATGATTTTATCACTCGCATTAATTTAATTACAAGATCCATAGAATTCGCCTCAATTTTACAACAATACATATAAGGTAGTGATAATGGGTCTTAACTAGGGAATGGAGTGGCAACAGCAAGGAGATGAACTTTCCTGTGGATGGTAAGACCAGTGCATTCGGTCATGTCCAAATCCTCCGCTTTCAGACCCTCGGGCGGTGCCCAATCGAACTTGTTCACCAGATTTGCCAAGACAAGCTCGTTCGTCGCCATCGCGAATGACGTACCGGGGCAACCCCTCCTCCCAGCACCGAAAGGAATCAGCTCAAAATCCTGTCCCTTGAAGTCCACCGAGCTGTTCAAGAATCTCTCCGGCTTGAACTTGTCCGGCTCGTCCCACGTGCTGGGGTCCCTCCCGATGGTCCACGCATTCGTGATCACCATAGTCCCCGCTGCGATGTCGTAGCCTTGGATTTTGACGTCCCGGGTCGACAGTCGTGGGACGAGGAGCGGGATCGGAGGGTGTAGGCGGAGAGTCTCTTTGAGGACTGCTCGCAAGTAATGCATTTTCTCCAAGTCCGAATGGGTTATGTTAGGCTTGCCGTTAGCGATTTTGCGAACCTCAGTTTGGAGAATGTTCACGGCACGAGGGTGCCTTAAGAGCTCGGTCATTGCCCACTCCAGGACTGTGTACGTTGTATCAGTCCCAGCAGCAAATATATCCTGCACAAGCACAAGTGTACTTGATAATCAATCATCATGGATAACTAATGATGCTTATCGCTTCATTCATGACTCATAAGTACTCATTGAAACACGAGTCACAACTGAATTAAGCAATATATATATAGAGAGACTTATAAATTCTACTATGACTTAAAAAATTAGTATCTAAAATTGTGAGATATTTCCAAATTAATGAGAACTTATCATATAAAATTGTAATTTGTACTTTAGAATTCTCTTAATAAATCATCAAATCGGTTGCCCGACTAATTTTGGTAGGGACAAAAAAAAATGGTTATATTTTTTATTCCTAATTAGGAAACATTTTCATTTTAGTGTTATATGATTTGTAGGGTAGAAACATGAACATCATCCAAAATTAAGTTAAATTAAATGTAAGCATAGTTTATATTTGTGATTCGTCTATAAACAATTGGTTGGAGAAAATTTTCTTCAAAAAGTACGGTGGACAATATTGTTGTTGGGGTTTATTTTAAGTCGGTCGTGGAAAAAGTTAGTAATCGATTTATAGATATGAGAGAAAGTCTCGTTCTTTAAATTCTTGGGATGAAATAGCCTCAAGACCATCCAATAATTATCTTGAAAGAAAAAAATTTGATTGCATGAGATCGTTGGTGGGGAAAAGAGGGAGCTTACCAAGACGAGTGCTTTGATGCTATCCGCACCAAAAGCAAAACCAACAGTTTTGTCCTTCTCAATGTCCAGCAAAACGTCCACAAAGTCTCTCCTATCTTCACCTCCGCCGCCAATGCTCTTCTCCTCCATCTTCCTCCGATGCTCCTCCACCACCTCATCGAGGAACTGGTCGAACTCCCTCGCGACCCGCTCCACTTTTGCGTCTAGACCAGTTAGCTTGTTGATCCACCCAAGGCTCGGAATGAAGTCCCCAACGTTGAAAATGCCCAGCAACCCCATCATATCCGCTAACAGTCCCTTGAACTTCTTGCCCTGCATGCCTTCGCTGTACTTCCTCCCCAGAGCCGTCCGGCATATGATGTCGTTCGTCAACGACGCAAACAAGTCGCTCAGGTCCACCGAGCGATGCTGCTTGATCTTGTCCATCAACAGAGAGATCTCCTCTTCTTGGACCGTCCAAAACGAGTGGACCCTCTTGTTGCTCAGCAGCTGGAGGACGCAGATGCTCCTCATTTGCCTCCAGTACTCGCCATACGGCGCCAGAGACACGTCCTTGCGGTGGTACAAAAGCCTCTCCGACAGGGTTGACCTGAGTCGAAGAAATGACATGAATCGGCACAAGGTCAATGTCCGTATCTGTTTCGACCAAAAAAAAAAAAAATGTCCATATCTGTAGTCCACCGGGACCTTCTCCATCATAAATGCCAGAAAATATAACTCTTAACAGAGAATTAAGATGCATGAACATGGGTTGACAGGCTTAGCCTATACCTGGGTCGGTCGGAGAAAATGAGGTCGTGGCTCTTCAAGATGTCCCGTGCACAGTCGGCGGAAGATACGACGAGGATGGGTGCGCTTCCGAAGTGGAGCATCATCAAGGGACCATAGCGTCTCGACAGGGCTTGGAGCGAGCGGTGAGGGTAATCGCTGAGCTGGTGGAGGTTCCCGATGATAGGTAGCTTCGGTGGTGATGGCGGAAGGTGAAGGCTAGTAGCAGCGGCAGAGGAGAAGAGGAAGCGGAGGCATTTGAGGGTGAGGAAGGTGATGAAGAGGACGAGTGTGATTGAGGCCAGCGTCGAGGGTGTGAAGGAGAGTAGCGGTGACACGTTGAAGCTGAACATTGCCGGTGGCGACGGTGGTTGTGAAGACGAGTGGTGGAGGGACGGGGAGCGAACGTGTGGATTTATATTGCTCGTGCGACTGTGGAACTCCACATGAATTTTCATACGCAGAATATGAAAATTGACTTGTCATGAAAGAGAATTGACTCGTTCGCCTTCGATAATTTTGAATGAACAGCCATCCTAAGGATAAACAGATATTTGCTATTATTTTGTCTCGATCACTATATACGACCAACAACGTTTTCTTCCGGATGCGACAATTATTGGTAGATCTGTTTTGTAATCACCCTTGAAATATCTATTTTTTTGGGCCAACTAATCCACCTTTGACAAAACCTCTTAGCTTTCCGACCAATGAGTAAGTTATTATAATTTGAAAGGAAGTATACTGAAAGGAGTTGAACGAGTGAATATCCACGCATCCATTTTCACCTAACTTACATATATCCCTCGACATCATCCATGGGGAGTCAAGCTAGAAATGGAATTATTACTTGCTGACGGTCGGTGACCGGCTAGAAGCAAGGGTAGGTGAGGTGACCCACATGAATTTTCATATGCAGAATATCAGGAAACTGCCCATCTTGTTCACTTGTCACGAAAGAGAATTGACTCGTTCGCCTCCGATAATTTTGAATGAACAGCCATCCCAAGGATAAATAGATAGTTGCTATTATTTTGCCTTGATCACTATATACGACCAACAACGTTTTCTTCCGGATGCGATAATTATATTGATATTGTTATCATCATTGGTAGATCGATTTTGTAATCATCCTTGAAATATCTATTTTTTTGGGCCAACTAATCCACCTTTGACAAAACCTCTTATCTTTCTGACCATAAGTAAGTTATTGTAGTTTGAAAGCAAGTATACTGAAAGGAGTTGAATGAGTGAATATCCACGCGTCCATTTTCACCTTACTTATATCCCTTGACATCATCCATTGGGAGTCAAGCTAGAAATGGAATTATTACTTGCTGACGATCAGTGACCGGCTAGAGGCAAGGGTAGGTGAGGTGACCCCCCCCTCCGGGCCATTGGTGAGGGTGAGCCTCGTCGGCCCTTAGTGAGTCTCGACCTCACCGTGGCTAGCAAGGTCAAGGCTTGCCCTTGCCGGTCGCCTTGTTGAGGCTAGAGGAATGAGAAAAAAAAAAGAGAGAGAGAGAGAAAAAAAAAAAGAAAAATATTAAAATATTAAAATTATTAAAAATAGTGCATGTCAATACTAGTCACGTTACATAAGATACGTCAATGATCTCAGGTCAAAATTGGCCAGAGTTACTAAATTAATATAAATGCAAAATGTTTATAACTTAATTAGCTCAATTACAATAACTTCAGAATTATTTTGATAATTTTCCCTTTATCGATTATCTTGTCAGTTCTGTCTAAACAAAAAAAATTAGCCAGAAAAAGGAGGAGTCGGAATTCATTTGTCCACGAAAGAAATGGACAGCAACCAAATACAAATTGACTTTATTTTGCCTGATCTTGCGACCCCACTTCATATTGATTGGGGGGGGGTTCATGAGTCATGTCATTATGATTTGGGAAATGGATCGAGACAATTTGACAATGGATCGAGACATGTCAAATTGTGTTAACTTTTAAGTTGATATTGCCTTCATGTCATATAGGATTGTAGTTTCTCTCTCTTTGTAAATTCTCTGTGCTCTGATCTTGTTGGAAATTCATTTGTACGCTCAAAATTTAGTGAACAAGATTCATTTAAAGCTGAAATTTTTATTCGTTTGCCCTAAATGCTGATCCGTTTTTCATTAAATATCTCATAGAGGGTTTCTCAAGATGATCACCACGGTTGTCAGCCAAAAATTATAGTTACAGTCGGTTTGACAGGATAGAGACCATGGATCACGACGGTGTTTTGGTATAGAAGCTGTTTTGAAATGGTTATGGAATAAAATTAAAAATTGTCATATCTCTCTTTTTCATCTTCACGATAACACCATGCAATATTATTTTGGGGATTTTGGTCTCTTTTCTCCGTTTATAACCAACAATGTGAAGTTCGGAAAATTAAAACATACACCGCCAATATAAAGAAAACTTCACACAGACGGTTTAATCCACCCTAAATTTGAGGATTTGAGCTACCTAATACCTCACTAAACATCAAATCCAAGGTGGATTAGACCGCGTGATTAGATATTATTTTTCCTTTCTTATAGTCTTTGCCGCGTTGATCTGATATTTTGTCGCCAAGTACCTGTCGTTTGACGTATAATCCCTCCCCAAATCTCGGGATAATGGCAATCGTAGGGTCTGCAGGTCTGCAAAGTTCACGTACTGCTCATGTATCGATCCTATTCCACCCTATGGCCAAGCAAGCAAGGACAAAAAGGCTCGACTTGGACTCGATCTTGCCTCCTCCACTCTCTACTAAATCAGTCAAACATGGAGTCCCCAAACATCCTTGAAAATTATCACGCGTTATTGAATAATTAAAGTTGCAAAAGGACAAAATTAGGGTTTAAACTCTCTGTTTCGTAGTTCTTGTGGACAGATTAAACTACCATTGGCTGCATTTGGTTGAGCTTTGGACGCATTCCCCCAATTTTTTTTGGCTCAGGGTGTATTTATTCAAAGCATCCCAGTCTTTTTTCCTCTTGTCACCATTACTGTTACAGGTATTCGAATCCACTAATAGTAATCATTGCATACTTTTTCTATTTGTCAATTAACCGTGCAAAGAAAATGAAAGAATAAATCGTAGTTCTAATTTTTATAGGAGAGGTTGAGAAGGCGTACTTAGTAGACATTAAAGTAATTGTTGTTATGCAAGATCATAATAAAAACGCAAATTTTGTTTTTCTTCTAAACGAAAATGATATTGAGATTTTTTTCCCAAAGCGTGATTAGTTTCTAACATCGCTTCCGGCTCTAGGCCTTTTATTAGTTAGTCCTGGTAAAGCCCAAGACAGCGTATTTTTTTTTTCTCGAAAGAACAACCTCAGTAACGTGACATAGAGACTCCTTTACAACTCACCGAATAGCTCAAATCAAATGATGCAATCCCATATGTATGAAGCAATATGAAGGGTTAAGTACAACACTTACTGCTGGATTTTATAGACCACTTGCGTCAGATACTTAAGAGAAATTCGTGCTTCAATGTGGCCGAATGATATATAACCGGACTAACTTATGTGTAAAATATCAAATGAATCAAGTTTCAAGCAAGTTGGGGTCTTCCAGAGGAAGTTGTGTTCAAAATACTAAAAGGTGGTCGGCAAATCAGAGAGCGGGTCTTTTAATTTTTCTACGTTCTTGTCGAGTCCAATGCACACTACACTTTATCTCTACAGTCGAGAGTCAATGTTCTTATTTATGTTTTGGCACGGGGATTGTTAGCATTATCCTGGGCATAAAAATGTTAGAAATCACGGGATTGGCTATACTAGGAGGGTCATCCCAAGTTGAACCTACATAAATCCTTTTTTTTAAGGTTTTGAGGGTAAGTGAGTATCTTAATGAATTTTTGAAATTGAGCTCTTCGATTACAATATCACGAAAGGACTTTGTATCTCTTTGATGGATTCGATTGAATCGTGAGTCCTATCCCATGTATCTTAAGGTGGATTTTCTTTGGTGGTGAATATTGTCGCGACCTCTTTTTTTTCGGTGCCCTATTGGGGCGAACGCCATGCGGAGGCTAATGGTTTGGCTTATGTCTATTTTAGCCCGGACTCTCCCAAGTCCACAAATTCACGACTTAATAGTTCAAGTTTTTTAACCTATGAGTTAATTTTAAAACGGAGTTACCACTAATTGATTTAAGGCGGGTTGATTAGAAACCCGAGCGAAGTATTGGGAGAAATATTTTCTTCTGCGCAACTAGAGAAATTAGGATCGGGGATTTGATTACACTAGTTAATCACTAATGCTCTTTCGGTACCTAATCTTATTTAAACCCTATTTAAACCCTGAGGCCTTTTGGATTTTTGAGAGATTTTCCACGCATTTGTGGAGGAAAACATTTTTTTTTTTTGTCTTTTTCTCATTTTTTGAACATAAAAAGCTTTTTTGGGATTTTTTTATCTTTTTCTGAAAATATAAATCATTTTTTGGCTTTTCCGACTTTTTTTGGCTTTTTGGGGAAAATATGAACATTTTTGATTTTTTTGAAAAATAATTTTTTATTAAAATATTATTTTTTATTAAACTATTATTATATTATAATCAACCCGGGTTGGATCCAGGGTTGGGTCCGACCCGGGCCATTCACCCAAGACCGGGCCAGCTCGGGATTTTTTGTTTTTTCTAAAAAGGCTCGGCCCACTCGTCGGAATTGGCCTACTTTCAATTAAAAAAAAAAAAAAGGATATTTGGCCCGAGCTCCAAACCCAGCCCTGCGAAACCCTAGGGTACCGAGTCACGCATCCGACCCGGTTAACCTGACTTCGCAGCTGCAGCTTGCTTCGCGGTCCAGCGGTCGCGACGGACGACAGGAGGGGGGGTTTGAGCGACGGACGGGCTGATGCGGCTACGGTGGAGACAGGGGGAAGAGGGTTTGAGCGGCGATAATGACGATGGGCGGTTGCTGGGTCTTCAGGGTGCGATGATGGTGGCTATGGTGATAGGCAGGGGCGGCGACCAGGGTTTCGGGTGGAAACGGCGATGGCCAAGCGGTGCTGATCCCTATCTGTGGAGAGGGCACGGCGCGGCGGTGTTGGTGGTCAGCGTCGGGGCTGTGAGCGCAGGTGGCCTTGTCGGTGGCGACTGGGCGATGATGACGATGTCAAGGAGGGATCGCAGCACGATGGTGGACATATCTAGCCCTCCACCCTCTGGTTTCTCTCTTGCTCAGCCCCTACTTCGCAGATCCAGAACCCCCTCTTCTCCTCCGGCCTCAGCTGCTCTCAGATTTGGGCTTGTGGGTAGGTCACGACGATGGTATCGAGGGTGTATAGTACAGCGGTGGTTGACGGCGTGCCTCGGTGAGGCAACAACGGCAGGCGACGGCGACTCTCACGTAGATTTCCAGATCTGCGCTCAGATCTCGACCCTTCTTCCTCCGCGCTCCACTCACTCAGATTTGGACGGCGTCAGGGCACGACTCAGCGGGTGACGGTGGAGCAGCAGCGATGGCGAGCTTTCTCCCCAGATCTGATCAGATCTGGCCTTTCTGCCTACCTTCGCCCTCGGATCTCACCTCTTCTGCTCATAACTCCCTTCCTCCGGCCAGATCTGGATTCGGGTTGGCCGGCTCTTGAACCTCCTCCGATGTCTCTCGAGGGAAGTGACCGGAGCTGGCTACCTTGGATCCTCCCTTGGCCGCACTCGTTGTTCGTCCTTTGGCCTTTGTCGGGGGGCCTATTTATAGGTGGAGGGGGTGACGGTCAACAGAGGTTCGGTCGCCGATCGGCGTGCACCGACTGGCCCTGGGTGTGGCCGAACTGGTGTCCCATTGCTGCCTCACTTCGTCGCGCGTCATCGTTGCAGCGTGTGGTCTACAGAAGTGGAGGAGGAAGGAGGAATGAAGAAGAAGAAGGGGGAAGAAGGAAGAAGGGCCTCGTCACGTGGGCTGAGCCATAGGGGCCCGCGCGAGAGAGCCCAGCCCCTTTGGCTGCTCTTTTTTTTTTTTTTTTTTTTTTCTTGTTTTGTTGTTTTTATTTATTTTTTGTTGTTTTTATTATTTATTATTTATTACCTGAAAAAAGGAAAAAACAAAGGAAATTAAGGCATAATTAAAAACCTAATCAAAATTTAGGTGTCAACAAATATTCATGTTGCCATACTTGTGTTACATTCTAAATTGCCGACTCTTTTTAGATCAGTATCGTAAAGAAGAAACAAAAGTACATGGAGAGGAAAGAGTAAAATTGGGAACATCGTTTGGGATGGCTCAGTAAGCATTTGTCAGGAGCGAACAACGACATGGTCAACACCATAATGCACTTTGACGTGGCTTGCGCATTGCTGAAACATGAGCGATTCTAAAGGGAACGAATGAATAAGTGC
This sequence comes from Eucalyptus microcorys, assembly GCA_014182515.1. Lineage (NCBI taxonomy): Eukaryota > Viridiplantae > Streptophyta > Magnoliopsida > Myrtales > Myrtaceae > Eucalyptus > Eucalyptus microcorys. Next base: position 2,414,773 of record CM024563.1, read on the forward strand.
CCCCACCTCAACTTGAACATTACAAAATGGTCATGAGATTTGGTCTTCAAGGGGCCGGCAGAGTGAGAATCAAACGCCTGGCCTAAAAGAAACCGAAGGTGGCCGGCTCAATTTGTATGCTTAATTCGAGCTTTTAGAGTTAGGTCATGAGAGTACAAGTCTTTGTGAATCTCTTTTTATTCCGACATAGATGACTTGCAGTTGACCGGATCGAACATGTGGAATTAGTTCGGTGATCGGAAGGTGACATGGAATGTATGGTCGTAACTGCAAAACGGTCAAGAAAGGAAAAAAGTAAGTCGATAATAATTAGTTCGTCCCTAAAGTCTAAAAATTTCTTAATTACAAAGTTATGATAAGCGTGGTCATCTAAATGCATAAATTTGCATTTTCGTCGTTCAGTGGCGGGGAACGGAGTACAACAGAAGATACGAGTTATCCATTCTTGACTTCACGTCTACGCAAGATGGCTTCACTCTTATCTAATGGAAGTAACTAAATTTTTATGACTATATTTGTTTAATAAAAACAAATGATTTATAATACATTTTCCTAAAATCGATCACTCGTCTCACTTACAAAATGGAATGAACAAAGAATATTCTAATTGTCTATGAAAACATTACACAAATTATTACCAGTAATGAAAATATTTGTCATCGACTACTTATTTTTAATAACACAAATGATCATTTATAATAAAAAAATTAAATTATTTACTTTTTACGAAATAAATGGAGATCAACTGTGACCTACATGCACGTGCCTTTGAACAAAGGGTTTCATAATTTTTATTGGTGTGCCTTTCCACGAATCTGCAAGTCCTTTCGTCATTTATGATTGGCCAATTCGTTATAAATATATTGGATTTATTTAGTGGGAGAAGATGGTGACCTTGATGGACTTTACTAATCTGACTAGTCTTGGGAATTTCTGACAAATCGTACCAAGTAATTAGCAAGCATGAAGTCTATAGCATCAAGCTTGTTATACCAACTGAACAAATATTAAATTGACAACTACATTCCATAAGTGTTTGTACATGTCATATCCTTCTATGATTAGGGTTTATACGGAGCCAACTAATACTTGGAAATTACGAGAAACTTGAGCTCGCCTAATTGCTTCTAACTATCACAGAATTCTATGGCACTCATCTTATGAACTATACGTGTAAAATTTTCTCCAAAGTCCCTTGTATCTTATGTTTTCATGGATTTTGAGGACCGATTGACCTCCCATCATCCCAATCTTTTCCCCCTTTCAACGTTGCCGTTAGATGGTGTTAACTCCTACCTTTCGGTGACCTCCTTGCGTCATTCATTGCTTAGGAGATGACCTCGACCCTTAAACTAAAATATTAGTATGCATTTGTATATTAGGAGGATTTTCATTTAGTAGCATTAATCCCACGTAAATTGTATGTTAAGATGCATGAGTAAATGAGTTGTGTTAAAAAAAAATAAAATCCCATATTGAAAAATTAATGTAATGTAGAGTAGTTAATATTTCATAATTGGCCCATAACTCATTATCTTAAACTTTTGAGTAAAGGTTGGTTCAACTAAATATATTGACGAGGTCGGACTTGGGCCTTCTCTTGGTGATCTCCCCAAGTGAAGGTGTCGGATTTCTACTGCTCGCCCCTAACAAATGGTATCAAAACCGATTGTTGCGCCCTTCAACCTAAGCCCGACATGTGAGGGGTAAATTGTTGAGATTTATCCCACATCGGTCGTGGAAGAAGCAGACGGTTAGTTTACACCTCTTGAGCTAGTTTTTGGGGTAAGAGAAACCCAAGACCAAAAGCCTAGTTACCAACAAGTTTGTACCCAATAATCACTCGGAAAGGGTTGTTGCGGCCTCTGACCTAAGCCCAATGTGTGAGGGAGAGATTTTTGGGTTATTAGAGCTTCCATGATTGCGGTTTCAGGGTAGGTGGACATTATGGTGTAGCAACGCAACCCGTAGTAATGAAATTGGGCCAGGAGGATATTTGAATTAAGGGAGAGCAAACTTAACATTGGAGCTCACACGTTAGGGGGAAATTGTTAGAATACATGTGTAAGTAATTTGTGTTAGAAAAATTCCATATCGGAGAATTAATGTGGTGTAGAGTAGTTAATATATTCTGGTTGGCTCATAACTTATTGGTTTAAGCTTTTGAGTGAATATTTTGATCCAACTAGATATATTGATGATGTCACGCCACGGGAATGCGGCAACCTCTTCATTGGGATTAATTTGCAACCTCCCAAGAGGAGTCGCCGTCCTATTGGTTTTTATCTTTCCTTTAAGCATATGCGGAAACGTACAACTCAATCACCCAATTAATAATGTACCTTTTGGTGACCTCCTTGTGTCATGCCCCGATCCTCGGGCACGCACTCATCCCTCACTTGGTCGATTTAATAGCAACTTTCCAGGATGCATCGCCGATCATTTCATTTTAATACCCATGCGGAAGCATATAAATAATCTTCGACAATAAAATAATGGGATACGAAAGTAGGACCCTAAAATTTCAAACTATACCAACCACACTTATATATATATAACACAACAAGTCATATATAATACAAGCCAAACCAAACTTTAATTATCCAAATACTTAAGGTTTAACAAACAGGGGCGGGGGTCTAGAAACTACGTCTACTCCTCATCGCCAAATTCCTCTTGCTCCACATCCTCGTCCCTATTTGAGCCGTCTACCGAGTACACTGGGGACTCTGACTCTTCGAGCTTTGGATCTTTCGCATCGTCTATCGCTCCACCCTTAGGGTCTTTTGTACCCTTACCAAATGCAACCTCCAAAACGTATCGAGGCACATCAGATTCTAGCATAGGGCCCTCCCTTTGCCCATCGTGATAGTGATGATACCATGACCGGTACTTGTGAGGTACCTTTTCGGGTTCACCCACATCAACTCAGATGATGGATTTTATTAGCACATACTCCAATCCTTCAGGGTGGGGGTGTATTGGAATATGATAATCTATCTCGGTGATTTTTTCAGGTATACCAAAATGCACAGGAGGAGGAAAAGGTGCTGCCATTTATAGACCTGAAATGTTGTCCCACAACGGGGTGAGACTACGTCTCAGCAAGTTCTATCCCCTAAGACCCGATTAGGAAGTCAATACGCCATAAGGGCTGCCTAAGCACAATACGAGTCAGAAGACTTACCTTGACCTCAATTCCATCCTGCAAATCTGTATATTTCAAATATACACGAACACATCAATTCACTTAATCAGATCGAACTATCGATCAATCAACTCAGTCAATTACATGTCATCGCGACCCTTCCCTGGTCGGTACATTTAATACTATCTATAAAGTCCTATTAATTTAGGACTGCTCACCAAAAACTGATAAATAGATAGTATAGTTTACTCAAAGCTGATAATATAGTATACTATATATATGCTCGCTCAAAGCTGATAGATTAGGACCCCCAGGCCATCATAGTATACTATATATTCTCGCCCAAAGCTGATAATAAGTTATACTGCTTACCGAAAGCTAATAATAATGTATACTGTTTACCCAAAGCTGACATATCACCCGTAGGTTGATATAGTATATCGGTATACTACTCGTCCAAAGCTGACATATCACCCGTAGGTCAATATAGTATAACACTCCAACCATATAGTCAATTCATCATTTTTATCATACTCCATAAAAATAGCCATGCATGGGTACACGGTCGGCCTTAGCCAAAATACTATAATTTCACTTCCACAATTCCTACCATTTTTTGTAGTCCACCAAAATATTTTTGGCGTTGTAAACCTGTCACGCCCCGATCCTTGAGAGTGCGCCCATCCCTCACCTGGTCGATAACTAGCAACGTCTCAGGACGCATCGCCGACCCTTTCATTTTAATATATGCATGCGGAAACATATAAATAATCCCTAGATAATAAAACAATGAGATAGAAAAGTAGGGCTATATTTTTCACAACTGAAAAACCACAACCACACTTTTATAGAAACAAACCTCATAATATACATTACAATACTATTAACAAGCCAAGTATATCACACATCAGATCACAACTTAGAGTTTGCAAAATAGGATGGGGGTCTCAATCCTCATCCGGGTCATACTTTGGATCCTCTTCTAAATCATCCTCCGACTCATCTTTAGGTTCTTCATCAAGTTCTTCTTTAGGGTCTTCTTCTTCGGGTTCCTCCTCCAGGTTCTCCTCTGGGTACTCCTCCTCTAGGTACTCCTCATTTGGGTACTCCTCCTCTGGGTTCTCCTCCTCCTCTACTATCTCCCTTTCTTCCTCTTCACTCTAGTTAACACCCTCAGCTGAGTGAACTGGAGATTTAAGGTCATCTTCAAGGTTAGGGTTTTTGGCATCGGTCACCGCTCTGTCCTTGGGATCTACAATCCCCTTTCCAAATGCTGCCTCTAAGACAAATAACGGCACATCACCTTCCGATACCGGACCCTCTCTGCGCCCATCATGGTAGTGACGATACCATGATTAATACTCATGGGGCCTCAAGTCATCTCTACCCACATCAACCTCACCAATACATACTCTAGACCTTCCGGGTGGGGGTGTATCGGAAAGTGGTGTCCTATCTTGATGATCTCTTCGTGTATACCAAAATGCATAGGGAATGAGGAGGTGGAGGTACTGCCATCTAGAGACCTAAAATGTTGTCCCATAACAGGGTGAGACTACGTCTCAGCAAGTTCTACCCTCTAAGACCTGATTAGGAAGCCAATACACTCTAGAGGCTGCCTAAGCACAACACGAGTCAGAGGACTTACCATGGCCTCAGTTCCTTCCTGCAAGTCAGTATATATAAGATATACATGAACCACATCAATTTACAGCATCAGATCAAATCATTGATCAATCGACCTAGTCGATTACATGTCAATCAGACCATTCCCCGATCATTTTAATCCATACTATGAAATCTCCAAGTTTATATGTATCTAGTCACCGAGCCACGTGCATTCTCCGAGATGACATACCTACTCACCAAGCCACGTGCATTCTCAAAGGTAACATACTTGGTCACTGAGCCACGTGCATTCTCTGAGGTGACGTATCTAATCACCGAGCCATGTGCATTCTCCAAGGCGATATACTCGATTATCGAGCCACATGCATTCTCCAAGGTGATATACCAATTCAACAAATCACGTGCATTCTCTAAGGTGATATACCTATTCATCGAGCCACGTAATACAACATTCTTTTTCATCATTTTACACAGCCCATCGAAATATTATTGGCGCTATAACCGATGCCCGGTCAATTTCCAATCAATTACCAAAACTGATTAATTTAGGAATAAAATCCTAAAAACACAATTAAATCAATTCGGCACAAACCAACGCTCAAATAAATAAATGGACTGCACCATAATAATCAGCATAAAATTCCAGTCATCGGTTATCCCAGTCTAATTTCCAGAAAATAATTAATTAATTAAATAATTATGGAAATTATTAACTAAATGCAATAAATCCAATTTAGGCCCGTAATGCCTAATTGGATGCCAAAATGGACCTGGAAAATTTCTAAGATTTGTTCAATAAATACTATAGACTATTCACTAGCTAATAGCACTAACCATTTGTCTAACATGCATTATTAAGGCACTAATTTAATTACTCTACTTTAATCTATCCACATAATCACACTTAATTAAATCTAAACAACCCCTAAGTATCATTAACCGACTAAAAAGGGATTAGTGAGTAAAATTCACTTGATTAACGAATGGGTCGGATCAAACTTACGGGAAGGTCGCGGGGGACAACTTTCCTCAAGGCGGGCCAAGCAACTGAGGCTTGGGATCACCTCGAAATGGGCCAAACAACACCTCTGAAACCCACAACTTTATGTTCTAATCTTGGTTGGAAAATAAAGGAAACAAAGCTGGTTGGGGCGGCAAGGATCGGCAAGGGCCATGGGGAGTGGTTTCGGGTCCAAACAGGGACTCGACAGGCCTTCGGCGGCTGCTCACAGCAGCTCCGGTGCTTGCTAGGCGTCGGACAGGGCGAGGCAAGGCTGTTGGAACGGTGAGGGACGTTGAATTGGGTGGTGGTGCGGCAGGGCAGCGGTGGTGCTCGTGCGAGGCGGAAATAGCTACGGCGGCGAGTGGCTTGTTGTCCGAGGGTGATGTGGCTGCTTTGGCTTCTCTCCTGCACCTCTAGTCTTCACACAGCAGCTTGGATAGGAGAGGAAGAGGGCTTGGAAGGTGGATAAGGGAGAGAGAGCAAGAGGGGGGGGGGCACCATGGCCAAGTATGGTGCCTATGGTCTTCCATCAACCAACAAGGCCTCCATTTAGAAGTTTATGGTGGTCCAAATGTTGAGGGTGGTGGGGGCATACGAAATTCCAAGCAAAAGGCTTCAATTTGATACCCGTTCGTGCTTAATTCGATCCAATTGGGCCTCAACAAATCCCGTGGTTGAGTCAATACTCAATTTAGTATTTTTCCTCACCCTTTGAACCATCTTGCATCCCAAATTATGATCCTCGATTTTTTCTGAACAAAAACGGCCTTATGACGACTTTTTCTCAAAAAGTCTCGAGTTGCAGAAAAATATTTTAAGACTGAGTCAACGTTTCTAGAATTTATTGTGACATGACAAAATCTTCAATTTCTAAAATTGGACTTAATTTCGCAGTCAATTTCACTCAGACACATTTTTAGTGTGACCTAGTCTACCGGGTAGGTTTCAGAAATTTTTAGTGTAAATGACCCATGGTCGATTTTCTTCGAACTACAATGAACCCACTCGACTCATTGGCGACTCTTGGTTATTGTGAAAATCTCGATAATTCAAATACGAACACATGGTATCAAAACAATAGAGAAATTAGTCTAGTGCCGGCCGATGAGAATTTTTCAATTTAGTGGTGTCACCCACGATTAGCCACATATCTTAATCGAATAGACCTATTTCTGATCTCAAATCGATTTTTAACTGTGCCGTAATGGCCTTTAAAGATGAGCACAGTCGAGGAGTCGATTCTTGATAGAAATCTCAAGTCTATTACCTTGAATTCCTTAATGACTTCCCTAGATAGTCTAGTTATCTCGAGAGTGATCAGCTCTGAGAACAGCTCTATAAGTGCATTGATGAAATGCCAAATTTATTCAATAGAAAACAGAACTGACGCTCGATTAATTTCCAATCAATTACTGAATTAATTAATTTAGGAATAAAATCCTAAAATCACAATTAAATCAATTCAGCACAAATTATAGCTCAAATAAATAAATAGATTGCACCATAACAACCAGCCTAAAATTCCGATCGCCGACTATCCCGGTCTGATTTCCAAAAAAATTAATTAATTAAATAATTATGAAAAATATTAAATAAATGCAATAAATCCAACTTAGGCCCGTAATGCCTAATTGGACGTTGAAACAGATCCAGAAAAATTCTATGGTTCGTTCAATAAATAATAGAACATATCTACTCGCTAATGGCACTATCTAACCACATAACAAGTATCAGCAGATAATTAAATTAACTAATCTAATCTAATCAATCCACATAAACCATGCTTAATTAATCTAATCAACCCCTAAGCGTAATTAACAGACTAAGCGAGGATTAGTGAATTCAACTCACTTCTTCGACGAGCTGGATGGTTCAAAACGTCGGGGACGCAACGAGGCTCGATACTCTCCAAAGCGGGCCTAGATTTCGGGCCCCGAACAACTTCAAAACGGGCTAAATGTGTTGGAAACCCTCTGCTAGCTCGCTTTCTATTCTTGGCTGACCTTGGGATCGAGAAGGGTTGGCTTGAGTCAAAGATGGACAAAGGAGGCAGCTTGGGTTGCTGGTGGTCTAGGCGGGGCTCGGCAGGGCCTCCGGCGATCACGGCGGTGACGAGCGGCGTGTTGAGTTGGGCGAAAAAAGTCTCCTGGACGCGTGAACGATGGGGACGGAATAGCTGGAACATAGTTACGGGGACGAGATCGCATGGACAGGCGTGAGCGGCGAACGACGTGGACGGCAAGGCATGCGATGGCGTGAGGAGCTTCAGCGGTTCCCTGTTGGTTAAATGGCGTTGAACAGCAATGAGGGGATGGAGGAAGAAGCTACCGACGGTATGGAGGGAGAGAGGGAACAAGTCTTGGTCTTGGTGGGCCTCCTTGGTCACATTTTCTCCCCCTTTGTCCCCTTTGACCATCCTCAGCCCCAGCATCATCCTTGGCCCTCATTCATCCACCCATGATTCACTTTGCAACCTTTGAAGTGGTCCAAAAATGGTGGTGGATAGGGGGCCACGAAATTGGCTTGGACTTCCTTCCAATTGAACACTTGTTCATGCTTAAATCAATCCAATTTGGCCTCAATAAATTCAATCAACCTACCATCGATCATATTAGCATTTTTCCTCACCCATGGATCCCACTTGCTTCTCAATTTTGCGACAAAAACGATCCCTACCTTTTTTTGAACAAAAACGGCCCTATGACGACTTTTTCCTAAAAAGTCTCGAGTTGCAGAAAAATCTTCTTAGACTGAGTTGACGCTCCTAGAATTAATGGTGACACAACAAAACTTTTAATTTCTGGAATCGGACTCAAATTCGTGGTTAATTTCAATCTGGCGCGTTTTTAGTGTGACCTAGGCTACTAGGTAGGTTTAAGAAATTTTTAGTGCAAATGACCCGTGGTTGATTTTCTTCGAGCCATAATGAACCCACTCAACACATTGGCGACTCTCAATTGTCGTGAAAATCTCAAGGATTCAAATACGAATACGGGATACCAAAACAATAAAAAAAATTAGTCTAATGCCGGCTGATGAGAATTTTCCAATTTAGTAGTGTCACCCACGATTAGCCACATATCTTAGTCGAATCGACCTATCTCTGATCTCAAATTAATTTTTAACTGTGCCGTAATGACTTCTAAATATGAGCATGGTCGAATAGCCGATTCTTAGTCGAATTCTTAAATCTATTGTATTAAAATTCCTTAATGGCTTTCTTAGATAGTCTAGTTATCTCGATAGTGATCAACTCTGAGAACAGCCTTATAGGCACGTCGATAAAATGCCCGATTTATTCAATAGAAAACAGAAGTGAAAATTTGGGATGTCACATCTTGCGTCATTCATTTCTCGGGTCTTGAGACTCAATTCTTCCTTTTTCTTAACAACTAAGGCATCAGAGTGTGAAGAGGAAGATCCCTTTGTCTTTCTTAATATCTCTTTATTCAAAATACTACTCTTGGCTAGATCCATGGTAATGTACCATCCGGGATAGAATTAAATAAAAGGGTTTGAAATGTCTCCCACGAGTCCGGCAAAGTACCAAGCAACCATAACGCTTGTATCTCATCATCAAACTTGATTTCCATCTTTGCTAATTGATTGATAATTCCTTAAAAATAATTTAAATGATTAGTCAAATGAGTACCATCTTGATATCTCAAAACCATCATATGTTTTTATCAAAAATAACTTATTGCTCATAGTTTTTTGAGCATATAACTATTCGAGCTTGTCTTACAAACTGCGTGCATCTATTTCCTTAATGATATGGTTCAAAACATTGTCATCCACCCATTGCCTAATATAACCAAACACTTAACAATGAATTATAGACCACTCAACATTAATTTTATTCTCTGGTTTCTCCGGCAAATAATAATCCTTCACATATAAAAGGTCTTCCATCATTCCTTTCCAAATATGATAATTTGAACCATTCAATATCACCATTCTACTTGTATTCGTTTCCATTGTTTAACACAAGGCAGGAAAATCAAGCAATAACCAATGCTTTGATACTACTTTGATGGGAGAATAGTAACAACCTGGATAATATTGGATTCATTTGGGGGAATAAAATAATCTCTCATCTTGTGTAAACCTAATAGGATCCAATATAGTAGAGCAAAATAAGTATTAAGTACACAAATATAAGATGATTTTTTTTACGTGGAAAACCTCCTTGGTATGAAGAGATAAAAAACCATGGGATTGGATTCCATCCAAAAATCTCCACTGTCAACAAAATTGGGTGAACAAAGTTCTTCTATACATAGTATCAAAGATCTCAAGAACATCATTCTTGGCAATATGTTTAAATTTTACAAGAGATCAAGGATAAATCTGACCAAAAACACAAGTTTTGATTAATCCACGAAAAATTTGTGTAGAGAATTTCAAACAAAAATTAAATTGTCCAGATTTGAGAAGAGTGCACCATAAACATGCTGACAAAATTTCAGCTCAATCAGATCATGAATCGAACTCCAACACTAGCTTGATGCAAATTAGACTAATTCCCAAACCTCAAATAAATTGCTTTCTCTTTTCTTTTGCTACCGCATCTATGATAACTTCTTGGCAGCTATCACTTAAAGAATATTGAGAAACCCTATTTCTTCATATAACTTATCATATGGGCTTAAGCCCTTTTAGGCTTGCTATTTATTGGGCTTCCTTCACATGAGAGTGAACCCAGTTAATGGCATGCTTAGGACTAGAAGAGGTATTACATTGCTTGTTCGGCCTAAATCCCTTAAAAAAAAAAAATCTGGATCGATCCCAATTCTTCCTAACTTTTTTTTTGTCTTTAAAAAATCACAAATTTTCATTATAGTCCTAAATCTACTCCCACAACCCCCCATGTTGATAATTTGGAAGAAATAGGTAGCTATTTTTGGACACAAGAGTAGATTTAGAACTAGAGAGAAAATTCGTGATGTTTTCTAGACAAAAAAAGAGAAGAAAGTCTGGGATAGAATTGCAATTTGACCTAGAATTGAGGTTTTTCTGGGAAATTAAGCCTCATCTTTTAGCAAGAGATATGCACTAAACTAACAAAATAAAAAACATGTCGAGACAAAAGTCTATAATGGACTAAGTGGTCTGAAACATTAGAAGAGATCGAGCCCGCATTTATTCAATGGTTCATATATAAAGTTTGCAAAAGATAGGTGAATTTGAGCCAAACTTCCGGAAAAAGTAAAGGAACATACGAATACCAACGGACACCCATACCTAAAATAAAGATTCCGGAGAAACCTACTTTCTATTTCCATAGTCTGCAGTCGATCTAGATGGAATCTTCATCATACCAGTGGTGAGACAAAAATATGTACAGAGGTGCAATAAAATTCCTTAGCTTCTTTTATCTGTCTTACATTGATCACTTGCTAACCAAAATGTGAGAAAAGTACCTAAAAAGTCATAAACATATTACACTAGTACCAATTCAATCTTAAACTTTTCAATTGAACTAATTCAGTTATAAACTTTTTTATATTAGTACCAATTCAATCCATCCGATCAATTTTAGCCGGCCGGCGCCAACATGGATATCGGCTGTGGCCGAACGTTGATGTGGTAAAATTTTTAATTATTATTATTTTATTTTTTAGAACTTTTTATCAATTTTTTTTCTTTTTTCCTTTCTCTTTTCTTTTTCATTTTCATTCCTCTCTTCTTCTTCCTTGGACTTTCCTCACAGTGGCCGGCGAGCCTTTGGCGAGGCTTGCCAACCACCGATGAGGGTCACAGCCCTGGTTGACGTCACCCAAGGCCATGGACAGGCTAGCCTTGCCCAGATCTAGGCGAAGCTACCTCGCCCGTGGCCCTAGGCTAGGACCGTGACCCTCACTGGCTGATGGCGAGGGCTTCGTAGCCCTCATCCAATGGTTGGCGAGCCTCACTGAAGGCTCTTGCCACTATGAGAAAAGTCCAAGGAGGAAGAAGAGAGAAAAGAAAAGGAAAGAAAAAAGAAAAGAAAAAAATTAATAAAAATTTTGAAAAAAAATACAAAATTATTAAAAAAATTGCCACATTAGCATCCGCCCACCGCTCGGTGTCCATGTTAGTGCTGGCCAGCTAAATTTAGCCAGATTGACTGAATTGGTACCAATGTGAAAATGTTTATAACTAAATTGGTTTAATTGAAATGTTTATGACTGAATTGATATTAATGCAATAAGTTTATGACTTTTTTTTTGAAAGTTTCCCCCAAAATGTTGACATAGCATTATTTAAAATAATAAAAAGGCACATGGGAATGACTTTATCATTACATTAACATAATGTCGCCATTCTCAGCTAGTAACTTTAATGAGCAAAAATCAAAATTAAGGAACTTAGATGTGTGATCCAAAAGTTGTTACACTAAATTAAGTGCCGTATAAATTCAAAACCTTTTAGCATACTTTTCCAACCTTTAGTGAGATTAGAGGTCCATCTCAGATTCTTTTTTAGCCTTTGAAGATAAATGAGTGTTCTTGTAATTGCAAGTAGATGATGTGAACCTGATTGCACGCTCCATGGATGGAGACAGAAAGAGTCGAATTCTTTTTGTCAAATGATTTAGGGAGAAGATTATGCTGGTGCTGGGCAAAATTTTCCTTCCAAGGGACCATTGATCCGTAGACATTTGGCTTTTGGCAATCAGTCTAACTTGGAAAGAGGGGTGATATCAACTGATAGCTGTGCTTCCGGCCGGTTCCTCCAATATTCCGCCTTTGATCGGGATAGCTAATTGTCCGGTCACTCCGACTTTTTATCGACGATGACAACAACGGCGACAGATAGTTTTGTTCTTTTCAAAACTCCAGGGCCCTCGGCATACGCTCCTCTATTCGAGAAGAAAAGTCGCAAATCCACTACATCACCCGAATCATCTTATTCTCAATTCGATGGATATCCCTCTTCCGCTCGAAACGGGAAAAAAGGGCTAGACAACATTAGACCCTCCCAGAAAAGATCTTATTAAACTCAAAGGTCAAAAACCTATAACTCCAAGATCTTTTCGAGGAAGTCACGACGGTGGGAGCATCGGCTGTGCATCACCTTATCACTACATTCAAAGGAACTATTCCAATAACTAGAGCTCATAAAACTAGGAAAATATAAAGCATACCTCAAATGGATGCACGACAACAGTTTTGTTCCCCAAAGAGAGTAGAAGGAAGGAAATAACAAAAAAAGTAGTTCAATCCCTAAAACATTTCCAAGAGCATATATAGTCAAGCCAAAATTTCCCCTGTCAATTGCCAAAACATGAATCTTCAGACTGGATATCATAGTAGAGCTCAGTTATAAGTGTTGCGGAAAACGAGTGATCGAACAATAAAATAGACAGAAGAAGAAAATATATCGGACGTGAGATTTACGTGATTCGGTCGTAGAGAGCTATGTCCATAGGGAGAGCAGCGACGAAGTCACTATAGATCAAGCGATACAAGTAAATTACATATTTATGTCATTCAAACACTCTCGAGATTTCTTAAGTCCCAATTATACCCAATGATGCACGCAGTGTTTAGTTTCGAAATTCCTCATGAAATAATCTTTTAATCTCACAAATGAAATACACAAATCTTATCACAAGATTTTACGACTACAAACACTAATCTTCCTTAGATGTAATTCACAAACAGACCCATGAAGATAACTCACTGCCCAAGCACTCGATACGAGGCTTCAACAACCTTTGACAATGGCTGCGCTCTTGCGACGGACGAACGGCCCATATATATATGTGCGTATGTCTCATTCTCAACAAAAGGCACGCTTGTTGACCGACTCCAACGTGGAAAAGAATCCCATGCAATCCGAAGTAAATTTGGTCAACAAAGTCAATAGATAACAACTATTTCTTCACCGACTGCAATTGATAGAAGAAAATCCAAAGTCCAAATCTCCTTTGAAATACCAATTAGGAAATCATTATCTATAATTTCCTTTTACACTTTCTCCCATCCCAACTCTAATTCGCCAAAAGAAGTTAACTTTGCTCAATTTTGGATGTCTACACAATATCCAATTCGGAATATTCAAACTTTTGCATTTGGGACAAACTTGAGATATATTTTAACAATAAGCTTCATATTTGAAATGGAATTATGTGTGTGTGTATTTTATGTGCTGATTTCAGAAGCTAGCATGTCTTAAAATGCTCGAGATTATGTATTTGCCGACCAAGTACATGACATATTCTTAACTATAGAACTGTAGATCACAGATAGCGTGCTTCAATAACAATCAAAAGGTGATTGATTACTAAGTCGGAGAGTACATGACATATTCTTAACTATAGAACAATAGATCACAGATAGCATGCTTCAATTACAAGTAAAAGGCGATTGATTACTAAGTCCGAGAGAAGATTTTTAGCCAGCTTGTTCGCTCGTCTCTGCTGTCGTCTAGGAGAAGTAGGGTTTGGCTTCAACTGTGAGGTTGGCAATTCTGTGCATTGTGATGCCAAAAACTTCGGTCATATCCAAATCCTTAGGCTGGGTCCCATGAGGAAACTCCCAATCGAAACTGTGAAGAAGTTGAGCTAAAGCAAGCTCAACACTGGCAGTTCCAAATGCAATAGCCGGGCAGCTCCTCCTACCAGCACCAAAGGGTATCAGCTCAAAATCCTGCCCTTTGAAGTCAATGTTGCTATTTTCATTAAGGAGTCTTTCCGGTCGAAATGATTGTGGATCAACCCAGGATTCTGGGTCCTGCCTAATTGACCAAGCATTGACGAAGAAACGGGTTTTTGCTGGGATGGAGTACCCATCAATGGTTATGTCCTCCATAGATTCTCTGGGGACTAACACTGTAGCAGGAGGGTGCAACCGGAATATCTCCTTAATGACAGCCTTCAAGTATGGCAGATGAGGTAGGTCAGTTTCTTGCACGAATTTTCTCTCTCCAAGGACGCTTCGTACTTCGGCTTGTGCTCTTTCCATGGCTTTTTGATTGATGACAAGTTCTGTCATTCCCCAATCAAGGGTTATGAATGTTGTATCAGTTCCTGCTGCCTGCAAACATATCCTGCAAAATCCATATGCTACGTATGAGAGGTTTCTTCCTGCTAAGGGATCTGCATGGCTACACAAGTGTATTGCTATTATAAAATACTGAACCAGAGGGAAGAATGATTCACAAACCAGGATGATGGCTTTAACATTGTCCCTGGTGAGAGGCATTTCACCACAACCGTTCTTCTGCATATCAAGTAAAACATCCACAAGATACTTGTGCAGCTCCGTAGCTTTATTTTCTTCCTGATGCTCTCTCAGTATCTCATTGAAAAGATCATCAAAGCGCCGAAACGTGTGCTCAAGTCTGGATTTCATCCCAGTCAGGCTATGGATGAATTCCATTGAAGGAAAGAAATCTCCTATACTGAATCCTCCGAGCTCTCGACCTATACTATATAAGGCAGAAACGGACCACAGACATCTGTATGGAGCAGTTCCCATGTCTTTATACTATTTCTAGATCCTTTCCAGGAGGTTTTGGTCTGCTTTCCCTTGATGCAGTTCACGCAGCACACTCCAAAGTCAGAGTGAAATCAAGAATACTTTTTACTCCTTCTCCTACTAACCTCCGGATTTTCTTCTTGGAGATGTGCCCCAACCTCCTGTCAACTCCTGATACTCCGCCAGCATCTTTTGAAACCCATGCCTGTCATAGTTCCCTCCTCCCGAAAAATTCCTCCCAAAAGCTACCCCACAGAGAACATCATTTGCATATAAACCAAGCAGCTTAGTTAAATTTGTGGTGCCTGGATAAGACTCTGTAATCCGGTCAACTAACCGAGCAACTTCTTCTACCCTGACATGACTGTATGACTGAACCCGTTTTGCACTAAGCAGTTCAAGTATGCAGATTTTTCTTATATGCCTCCAACAAGCACCATAGGGGGAGAAGACCATGTCAGTGCAGCCATAGAACAAGCGTTTGGCAGAGAAAATCTGAGGACGGCTCGAAAGTGTGAGTTCATGGGTTTTCATTACCTCCTTCGCCATTTTAGCTGAGGAAACGACTATGGTTGGGATTTCACCAAGCTGTAAGAAGATGATCGAGCTGTAAGTTCTCGAAAGGTGGTGGAGGGATATGTGTGTGGCAATTTGCTTAGCTGATGGAGATTGCCGAAGATCGGTAACTTGGGAGGGCTGGGTGGGAGGTTGTACTTCCTTTTCCTAAATTTTTTCTTTGAGAGAACTGCAATCACAGCCATTATTACCAAGGTTGAGAGAAACAGATGCTGAAGGAGAGCCATTTCCTGTTGTGAATATTGATGGCAAGTGAATTGGATAAAATAGCCGGATGGAAGGAAAGGAAATTGAACACCAGATTTATGTGATTTGATCAGAATATCAGAACCTACGTCCCCTGACAGAGCAGCATGAAATTCCACTATAGAAACAAGCGATAAACAAAAATTACAATCACTCAAGCATTTAAACACTCTCTCGGTATTTCATAACCCCTAATTACACCTAATAACTCACATAGTGTTTGCCCCCTCACAATTCCTAATGAAATCTCAGTCAAGGAATTAAACAAATTCTAATCACAAGAATTTAACTGGCTAAATCACTCATGTGTAATTACAAATAAGAAAATATCTATCAAGCATAACTCTTTGCATAGTCCTCTTTATGTAGTCTCAGAATTCTCTCTCTCTAGCCACCAAGGACTTGGCTCCCCTTCGTTCCCTCTCTTCCCTTTTTATAAGAATAAAAGTTGCCAGAAGACAAATCAAGCCGCAGCTTCAGCGCCTCCCACATTAATTCTCCTAGACGTGCATCAAGGGAAATGATTACCTTTGATTTCCTCATCTTTCACATTCACATGACCTTTGACAAAGTAGACAAAGGGCAAGAAGGGAACACATGTTAATGCAACGTGGGCCACTATCCTCTTCCCTCCATTCATTTGATGCATGGGCGTATGGCTTGAACATGGACATCTGTTGACACCCAAAGTTGATTTGATTATCAGTACACATGCACTTGGCACAAAGGTGAGAAATATGTAGCATATGGACAAAAATAAGCGAGAGTCACGTGCACAATGCACAAATATCATCTTTTATATATTGGGCCGTCAACGAATATAGGAGCAAACATGAAGTGTCGGCAATAATATGCTTTAATGCCACGTGTCTAGTTATTGAAATATGATGACGGATGGTTGGTTGCCACCTATATAAGCATTGGTACAATTTTTCATTCAAAGTGTATTATATACTATTCAAATTACCAGGATGGTAGGCATCGAAGATACCCATTGTATAGGGAGTAGTTGTGACATCCCAGATTTTCAATCATGTTTTCTATTGAATAAATCGGGCATTTCATTGACATGCCTATACGGCTGTTCTCAGAGTTGATTACTCTCGAGATAACTAGATTATCCAGAGAAGCCATTAAGGAATTTTAATTCAATAGACTTGAAAATTCGACTAGGAATCGGCTTCTCGACCGTGCTTATCTTTAGAGGCTATTACGGTATAGTTAAAAATCGATTTGAGATTAGAGATAAGTCGGTTCGACAGAGATGTGTGGCTAATCGTGAGTGACAACACTAAATTAGAAAATTCTCGTCGATCGGCACTAGACTAATTTCTTTATCGTTTTGGTACCCCGTGTCCATATTTGAATCATCGATATTTTCACGACAACCGAGAGTCACCAATGAGTCGAGTGGGTTCATTGTGGCTTGAAGAAAATCGATCACGGGTCATTTGTACTAAAAGTTTCTGAAACTACTTGATAGCCTAGTTCACGCTAAAAACATGTCGAATGGAAATTAACCGCGAATTTGAATCCGATTTCAGAAATTAAAAATTCTGTCATGTCACAATAAATTCTAGAAACACCAACTCAATTTCAGAAGATTTTTCTGCAACCCGAGACTTTTTGGAAAAAAGTTTGTATAGGATTGTTTTTGTTCAGAAAAAGCCGAGGATCGTTTTTGATTGCAAATTAGGGATGCAAGATGGTTCAAGGAGTGAGGAAAAATACTAAATTGAGTATTGACTCGACCACGGGATTTATTGAGGCCAAATGGGATTGAATTAAGTGAGATAAAGTGTCCAATTGAAACCATTCCCTTGCAAATTCGTAACTCCCCCATGCCTAGCCAAATTGGACCATTTCAAGGGTTCTATAGTATGCATTGGTGGCCTAAGGATAGCCAAGGAAGCCACACTTGGCTAGGAATGGGTCAAAGGGGGGGATAAAGACTTGGAAAATGAAGGCATGTGGACCCATCTCCTTTTCTTCCTCCACAAGTTGCCATCCAAGCCATCCTCCTCCTCATCCAAGCTACCGTGTGACACCAACATGCCAGCAAGCCGCTGGAAGCAGCCAAGAGAAAGACCAGTCGGAGCAACCACACCATCGCTGGATCATTTTCCTCCTTTGTTTCACTTCTACCAGTTTCTGTTCCAGCCGACCTTTTGCAAAAGATCCGAGTGAAAAGTTGACTTCCCGTGAGAATCAACCAACGATCCACCTATCACTATGACCAGGAGAAACAGCCCATCCCAACGAGCCCGACCTTGCCCCAAACGGAGCCGCCGACCGTTCGGTATGCCGGCGAGAAGGAATCGATCGCCAGTTCGTTGGTCCCGCCTGCATTGTTTTGCGATTTTCTTCATTTTTCTCCCATTTCGACCCTTCCTTTGGCCGTTCCATCCACCTACAAGATTCCCAAGACCCCCGGGAGCCACCGGTTGCCAACCACCTACTCACTGGAGCTTCGATCAACCGGTTTCTTCGCCGTTCGGCCGCCGGTTGCCTTGCCAAGTTGTCCACTGGTCCATCGCCAGCTTCGCTTCACTAATACAACCTTGTTTTCTCTGTTTTACAGCATAGAACATAAGGTTTGCTAGTGGGTTTCCAACGGCATCTCAGTCCCGTTTTGAGGTGGTTCTAGGCCTCGAAACCTAGGCCCGCTTTGAGAAGAATCAACCCCCGTGACGTTCCCATCGGTTTGATCCGACCCGTTTGTTAAACAAGTGAGTTTTGCTCACTAATCCTTTATTGGTCAATTAATGATGCTTAGGGATTGTTTAGATTTAATTAAGTGTGATTAGGTGGATAGATTATAGTAGAGTAATTAAATTAGTGCCTTATCAATGCATGTTAGGCAAGTGGTTAGTGATATTAGCAAGTAGACTCGTGTTAGTATTTACTGAATGAGTCTCGAAAATTTTCCAGGTCTGTTCCGGCTTCCAATTAGGCATTACGGGCCTAAATTAGATTTATTGCATTTATTTAATATTTCTGGAAATTAGGTTGGGATAGCCGACAACCGAAATTTTATGCTGATAATTGTGGTGCAGTCTATTTAATTATTTGAGCGTTAAATTGTGCTAAATTGAATTAATTATGATTTTAGGATTTTATTCCTAAATTAATTAATTTTGGTAATTAATGGGAAAATTACCGGGCATCGGTTTACAGTGCCAAAAATATGTAATGGGCTGTTGAAACTGGTGTATTGTTCAAAAAGTGAAATTATGATATTTTGGTTAAGTCTAACCGTATCCCCACACACGGCTATTTTATCGAGAATGATAAAAGATGGAATTAATTGAATGGTCGGGATGATATACTATATCATCCTACGGCCTCTAATATGTCAGCTTAAATTGCAAGCAGTATACCTTATCAACTTATAGAGAGCATTAACAATATATCATCCTACGGGCTCTAATATGTCAGCTTAGATTGCGAGCAATATATTTTATCAGCTTAGAGGGAGCATTATTAATGTACTATATCAATCCAATGGTTGGATATGTCAGCTTAGATTAAGAGTAGTACATTATTTATCAGCTTAGTGCGAGCTATACTATCTATATATATCAGCTTAGAGTAAGCGATTCTATTATGGTGGACTTATAGATAGTATTGAATGGGCCGACCATGAGAAGGTCGTGGTAACATGTAATCGACTAGGTCAATTGATCAATGATTTGATCTGATGCTATGAATTGATTGGTTGTTATGATTTGAGGCATCTGTAAATGACATTGATTTGCATGATGGAATTGAGGCCAATGTAAGTTTTCTGACTCGTGTTGTGCTTAGGTAGCCTCTAGAGTGTATTGGCTTCCTAATCAGGTCTTAAGGGGTAGAACTTGCTGAGACGTTGTCTCACTAGTTATTGTATAACCATTTTCAAGTCCTTAGATGATAGTTGTGGAGAGCTGGAAGTCCCGAAGTTTGGGAAGGTGGAAGAAACAGAATCAGCAAACCTGTCTGGCTAGTTAGTCATAGGACAGTTACTTTTTTGTTAAGTCGATATTTTTGTAAGTGACCTGATGTTGTGAATAAACCTGTTTGTTATAAAAGGTTTGTTTAGGTTTGAAAGGTTGTGGAAAAATTGACTCTATTTTCCTATACCATTGTTTTATTGTTTGGGGATTATTTTATATGCTTCCGCATGCGTATTAAAATGAAAGGGTCGGCGATGCGTCCTGGGACGTCGCTATTATATCGACCAAGGAGGGATGGGCGCGCGCTCGAGGATCAGGGTGTGATAGTAGTTGCCATTCAAAAACCCAGTCATGAGTGGTCATGGATAACTATACAACCCTCAACATACGATGAAGACAGTTATGCAAAACAGGGGCAAGAGAAGTTTGTGAGAATAAAGAAATATGGGTGAAACCAATGGAAGTTACTTTGGAAGACACAATTGACAGCATAGTCGAAGAGCGGTTACCACACGTTCACTATAAATACCACTAGCTATTCAATGAGGAGCCCCTGCACCAAAAAAAAAAAAAATGTTTGTCTTTTTATCCTTACTTTTCCTATGCTGCATTTTAAATTTCCTTAGCTTTAACTTTTAGATTCCCCTTGTCGATTAGATTTCAATATGTCTTTATATCCCAATACCTTGTTATTGTTTAAATTTTGGTATTGTATATTGATATCCTCAATATGTGCCGTCGATTGAATTCTGGTATAGTCCGAAACAAATCTTCTAACTTTTGGGCTTTGTCATTGATTAAATTCCAACCCGTTTTAAGATTGTATAGTGTTGTTTTGATCAAAGAAGTTTGATTCCTTATTGCATGAGATATCCTCTATCTGGAGTTTGTGCATACTCATTGTCCCCTTTAATAAAATTGAAGAACGACTTTCGATAAAAGATATTTCATTGTGAGAGCAATTCAGGCAAAACAACATCACATGCATTCCTTTTTTTTTTTGGACGGGGGGTTATAAATATGTAAATGTCATTAATTACATGAAGTACAGAAGCCTAAATGCATCCCCCATCATTACAAACACAGCTAATTATGCGAGAGTATGGAGGTAGGAAGCCTCCACATAGTTGCCAACAAAATATTTGCCTGGGAGGGTCTACATTTATGGAAAAGTGAAGCCCTACCTCTTAAAAGTTTACATATCCTGGCTAAGAGAAGATGCATATCAATTGACTTATTTTGGAAATGTCTACGATTGCGCTCCATCCAAATATAACATATGGTTGCTAAGATGGATAACTTGATGAGCCTTGCTCCCAAATTCTTGCCCTTTGTAGCTCTTATCATCCAATGAAGTTCAAAATCCCCGAATTTGGGATACCATTCTTTGCGAGGATACTTCGCTATGTACTCCTAATCTAGTTATACTAGAAGAGTATGTTGGAGAAAACTTCCTTGTGTGTTTTGAAGCTGACAAAACGTTTCCATCAGTTTAGTTTGAAGACTTACAGACTCTGTCACCAAAGTCTGAAGACCGCCGGACTGCCAAACTAGAGTTTCAGAGTCTATCTTCATTGACAGTATCTAGACCGTCGAAAAAGACTTATCTAGATCTGAGTATTTCATTAAGGATTTGATTCTATTGACTGAAGAAAATCACTTGGCTGGAAATAGCATGTTGGAATCCTTTATTCAAATTAAGATTGATTCAGGGATATTGGATCTGTTAATTGACGAAGTATACTTGGAAGGTTCTACTAATGGAAACCTAGATCCTGATTGTATGGACGAGCATGATTGGTGGGCTATCGTCATATTCCTTAAATAACTCGAAATCTCCCTAATTGATTTTGTCCAACGGGTAGATTGGAAGAACTCATTTGGTAAGTGCCAACGGGTGTGATGGCATGAAGGAGTATATAAGGAAGACGTTCCAGTTGTTCGAGTGTGTGCGTGATAAAAGAATTCCAAAGTCTGAAGCTCCTTGTTCTTAGTCAATTCAATTGTTGAGCGAAAACTTGTACTCAAAAGAGAGTTTATACTTTTGTGTGACCTTGAGGAAGTGTAGCAGAGTCTCTACACTGTGGAATCAAGGAAGAGTTATACTGTAACAACTCTTTGATTCTTAGTGAAATCCAGCCGGTGGGCTGTCAGTGCGGGAGAGTGGATGTAGGCTTGGACTAAGCCGAACCACTATAAACCTTGTGTTCTTATTCTCTTCTCTAAGCTCTTTACTTTGATCGTAACAATATTTGTTTATTAAAGTCTAATTTTCTTTTCATATTCTATTGCTGAACAGAGTTAGTTCAAAAGAAAAATTATTGTCTTTTCATTGCAAAATTTGTTTTCGCACCTATTCACCCCCTCTAGGTGCTCGTACTAGCTTTCACAATTGGTATCAGAGCCTGTGTACTCACTTAAGATGAAGTGTTCTTACTTTAGAGTTAAAGATCCATGGCTAGTATGTTGGTTCCAAGTAGGGCTGAGCGCGGCCTCTAAATGAAAGTTGAAGGGCAACTCAAATTTGGGACAAAACAAACAAGTATAAGTGGGTGAAATCGTTATTCTTTGGAAAGACTGGACCACCTTATTTTGATGGAAAGGAATACAACATGGTTTTCATGAAAACAAGATGAAGGCATTCCTAAGATCAAAGGATCCTCTAGGTCTTAAATACAACGTGTCCAAATTTCAGAATTTTCTGAGTTTATTTAAGGGTTTAATCAAAATTGTTTTCAAAACTTGTACCTCTAGACATTCTTGTTCTAGTGGTGTTTTAATGGGAGTGCGTGGTAGACAAATGAATCATTCCTAAAGCTGCAATAGTCTCGAACGAGGTTTTTTTGGTAACGAATAGTCTCGAAAATAAGCTGTTGAGTCTAGCGAAATGACTCAAGAAGAGATAATCAAGAGACAAGCTCTTGATGCAAAAGCAATTTATTCCTTATATTGTGCATTATCTCCTACTGAATATAACAGAATATCTTCTTATGAAACAACTAAAGAAGTCTGGGATAGATTACACATCACTTATGAAGGAACTAATCGAGTGAAAGAAACCAAAATCAACATTCTACTCGGTCAATATGAAGCATTCAAGATGAAACCAGGAGAATCTATCACTGACATGTTTAGTCGTTTTACAGAAATCGTGAATGGTTTTGAGTATCAAGGTCAACCAATCTCTGGACCCATGAAGGTTAACAAGTTTCTATGTGGACTATCCAAAGATTGGAAACACATAAAGACCTCAATAAGAGAGACACAAAGAATCATACCACCCTCTGTTGATGAATTGATTGGCACTCTTTAGTCTTATGAAGTGGAGCAAATCAATGAAGATGGAGATCCTAAAGGTAAGAAAGTAATTGCTTTAAAATCTAATGATGATTCTGATGTCACATATTCTGAAGACGATATGAACGATGAAGAGCTTGCTCTCATGATAAGAAGGTTCAGAAAATTGAACAGAAAGGGGAGAAGATTCAATCCAAGGAAACAAAGTTCTCAAAAGCTACAAAATAAATTAGTTGAGGATGATGAATCCAACAAGGATGTAGTTTGCTTTGAATGTAAGAAAAAAGGACACATCAGACCCATCTGTCCCCTGCTGAAGAGAAAGAAAGGAAAAATTGAGAAATATCGAAAAACACTTAAAGCAGAAACCTAGAGTGACACTGAATGTGAGGAAGGTGATGATGATTATGCCAATATTTGTCTCATGGCACAATTAGATTCAGATTTAGACTCTGAGACAGACTCAGACTCAGACAGTGAAATCGAGGTAAGTAATTTAAAAATTCTTACTAAAGTTTCTAAATATATTGATGAATTGTGTCGTAGTTTCAAAACCTCTCTAAAAGGATTTCCGAACTTAAAAGGGAAAATTCTGTACTAAAGCAATAAGAAATTGTTTGGAAAGAAAAATGTCGAGAGTTTAGACAAAAATGTTACTACTTTAAAAGAAAATACCTATAATCTTTTAAAAGAAAATACATTCTTAAAAAATGATATCTCAAGCATTTTCTAAAAGGTTTTCTATATGATCTGAGAAACTAGAGAAAATTCTTTTTACACAAAGGCCTTACTTCAACAAATCAGGTTTGGGAATGACTGCTGAAACTGTTTCTTTAATTGATTTTGCGAAGGTAAAGGAAAGAATTAAACAAAGACCTACAAAAGATTCTTACAAAAATCATTTCCAAAAAGTTTTTGTAAAACCTGTAGGCCACAGTGCTCTTAAATGTTCTAAGTGTAACAGCTTAGAACACTTTGAGAAAGAATGCCCTATGGTTTGGAAGCCTGTTAAGAAGGATTGAGCAAAGATTGTCTATACCACTAATCTTGCTGGACCCAAGAAAATTTGGGTACCAAAGAAAGCTTGAGTTCTCTTTTTAAATGCAGGTCACTATAAAAAAAAAGGTGAAATGGTATTTGGATAGTGGATGCTCAAGACATATGACAGGAAACTCAAATTGCTTTATAAAGCTTGTGCAAGTTAATGGTGGAAAAGTTTCTTTTGGAGGAAATAGCAAAGGAAGAATTGTGGGATACGAAACTGTAAAGATTGGAAGTCTCACTATCAGTAATGTTTCCTTAGTAAAAGGACTCAACTACAACTTGCTGAGTATTAGCCAGTTGTGCGACACTAGTTTCAAAATCAACTTTCAAGAAGGAATATGTTCAGGAATCAGTAAAGACTCCTCTCAGACTTTTACGGGGCGAAGACATGGGAATATCTATCTCTTGGATATTAAACCAGATAAATCCCAATGTCTAATCTCAATTCAAGAGGAAGCAAATCTATGGCACAAAAAGCTTGGGCACATCAACATGAAGCAAATAGCCAAGATCTCTACAAAGAAGCTTGTTCGAGGACTACCCAATTTGACATACCAAAAGTCTGACCTATGTACACCATGCGTATTAGGAAAACATGTAAGAAATTCATTCAAACCAATAAATCAAGTGTCCACTAATCGTGTACTGCAGCTATTACACATGGATCTCTTTGGACCAACTAGAACTCAGAGCATTGGAGGTAAGAAATACTGCCTAGTAATTATGGATGATTATTCACGATTCACTTGGGTATATTTCCTAGAAAATAAGTTTGAAACTTTTTCTTATTTTATGAAATTTAAGAAAGTTCAAAATGAGAAAGGGTATGTTATTTCTAATATACGGACAGACCATGGAGGTGAGTTTAAAAATCGAGATTTTACTAAATTCTGTGATGAATTTGGTTTTCAGCATGTATTCTCCTCTCCTTATACTCCAGAGCAGAATGGAGTTGTGGAAATGAAGAATAGATCATTGCAAGAAATGGCTAGAATTCTTCTAATTGAAAGTAACGTTTCTTCTCGTTTTTGGGCTGAAGTAGTTTCTATAACATGCTATATTATTAATAGAGTCTTCTTAAGGCCTATTCTGGAGAAAACTCCCTATGAGTTATTCAAAGGAAAGAAGCCAATTGTTTCGTATTTTCATGTGTTTGAATGCAAATGTTATATATTGAAAAATGCAAATGATCGAATTGGTAAGTTTAAAGAAAAATCAGATGAAGGTATTTTCCTTGGATATTTAATCACAAGCAAAGCTTACAGAGTATACAACAAAAAGACTCAATTAGTGGAGGAATCGATGAATGTCAAATTTCAAGACTTTATGCAAAATCAATCGATTCGGACTCAACCCGAAGAACCCGAACTTGCTCCGAGACTCTACAAAGTCTAAATCTACGATAGCAACTCGGACTTCGAAGACTAGCAACAAATGATCGTTGAAGAATCAAATGAAGAAAATGATCAATAGTCTAACAAATCAACCAGCAACTGGAAGCACAAGTCTAGTCATCCTAAAGATCTCATTATTGGTGACATTAATGAGGGAATTTGTACAAGATCCAAAAGGCGTGAAGAGTTTAGTGTTGTGGCTCTTATTTCTAAAATAGAACCCAAGAGCATAGAAAAAGCTTTAACTGATGAAAGCTGGATTGAAGCCATGCAAGAAGATCTCAGGCAATTTAGTATCAATGATGTATGGGAATTAACTCCTAAACCAAAATGTAAGTCTATTATTAGAGCTGAATGGGTTTTCAGGAACAAGATGAACGAAAAAGGAAAAGTTGTAAGAAACAAAGCAAGACTCATGGCCAAATGATATATGCAAGAAGAAGGGATAGACTATGATGAGACCTACGCACCAGTTGCAATGTTAGAAGCAATTAGTCTATTACTTGCTTTTGGTTGTTATAAGAATTTCAGGTTATTCCAAATGGACGTCAAAAGTGCATTCTTGAATGGATTTATCTAAGAGGAAGTCTATGTGGAACAACCTCTCGGTTTTGAAGACCCAAGGAAACCAGACTCTGTATTCAAACTGAAAAAGGCTCTGTGCGGTTTGAAGCAAGCACCTCGAGCTTGGTACGACAGGTTAAGTAATTTCCTAATTCAAAACGGTTTTGCCAAAGGTAAAGTAGATACAACATTGTTTATCAGAAGAGAAGATAATAATTTTTTGCTTATTCAAATTTATGTTGATGATATAATTTTTGGCTCTTCTAACGAAAGTCTTTGTAAGAAATTTTCTAAGGCTATGCAGGACGAATTTGAAATGAGCATGATGGGTGAATTATCATTCTTTCTCGGACTACAAGTGAAACAATTGAAGGAATGAATTTTCAATCACCAAGAGAAATATGCTAAAGAACTTGTTAAAAAGTTCGGTTTAGAAAATTGCAAAAAGGTTGAAGTTCCAATGACTAGCTCTTTGAAATTGATAAAGATGAAGAAGGAAAGAAAGTTGACCAAAAACTTTACAGGAGTATTATCGGTTCACTTCTTTATCTCACTGCTTCTAGATCTGATATTTTGTTTAGTGTTTGCATTTGTGCCAGATTTCAATAAGATCCCAAAGAATCTCCTTTAAGTGCTGCAAAACGCATCATCAAATATGTTGCATCTACTTCAAATTTAGGTCTCTGGTATCCTAAAGAAGGAGACTTTACTCTTCTTGGATATTCATACGTAGATCTAGCATGATGCAGAGTTGATAGAAAGAGCACCTCGGGCACATGTCAATTGCTTGGGAACAAGACAATAACTTGGTTTTCGAGGAAGCAAAGTACCGTAACCCTATCCACAGCAGAAGCAGAATATGTGGCTCTTGGAAGTTGTTGTTCACAAATTCTGTGGATAAAAAAACAACTAAGAGATTTTGGAATTGAAGATTCATACACTGAGATCAAATGTGACAACACCAGCGCAATAAATCTCTCCAAAAATCATATTCTCTACTCAAGAGCAAAGCACATTGAGATTCGACATTATTTTATTAGAAATCACGTTCAGAATGGAGAAGTGAAGATCCAGTTCATTGACTTTAAGAATCAACTCGTGGATATATTTACAAAACCTCTGGAGAAAAATTAGTTTGAGTCTATTCGTACCAAACTTAATATCATATCTCTTGCTCAGTAAAGTTTGGACACTCTCAAGACTCAAAGTTAAAAGTCTTTCAATGCCAAGACTCATAAGATCTCAAGCCTCATCTGTAAGTTATTCTAATTTTTCAAATTTGAAAAGGTACGATCATCTTTTATCTGATTGGTTGATTGATTTATCTTTCTTAAAATACCCTTTATTTCAAAAAGGTAGTTATCGATTTTAAAAAGGAATTCAGTTAAAATCATAAATGGAAGTTTTTATTCAAAAAGTCATCTTTTTATTTTCCTTTTACGACGTTTCGTTTACCCCGCTTCACTTACTTTATATACCACTGTGTCGTCTTCCTCATTTTTACTCCGAAACCTAGAATACAATATTCCTATTCTCTTTCACTTTTACTCTCGATTCGTTCGAAAGTTTTCATCTTTTTGAACAAGTTTGTGATTTTCTTCATTGGAGTGGCAATGTCTTCAAGAAAGTCTTCAAAGATTGCAAGCAGGGGACCACGTCGCATGCCTGAGGGTCCTACCCACTTTGACTTAACTAAAGAAGAGGAATCTCCCTTGCATCCAAGTTAGTAGCACCAACCTTCCTCGAATCAAGTAGCCGAAGAAGTAATAGAAGGAGTTAATCCTATAAGAACTCTAACTACAAAGAATGCCTTCAAACTCTACATGAATTTGAAGAAAGGAGGTACGCCATTGTCATTAATTGATGAGTTCTTAAAAGATAGGGGATTTAGGAATGAAAACAAAGGATCGGCTGAGAAAGCATTTCAGAACATTCCAAGTGACCCACACTATAGCACTGCGAATCAACCATAATCTTTGGATGATGATGAACGGTTGTATTATCATTTTCAACCTAGGTCTGGGGTGGTTGCAAACATTACTGCTGGTTCGAATCTTTTTAGATCTAAGGATCATAAAAAGGTTTATGCAAGTCTTTTGAAGAGAGGGGTGATGAATCCCAGTACTGTTGATTTTGATTTCCTGGATTCGATCAAAATCAATTTGAGAGAAAAGTTTGCACTTTTGCAATTGGATAAGTTTTGTTCTGATTCTACTGTTGGATTTCCAGAGCTGACTTCTTACTTTTATTCGAATCTATCCTTTTTGGATGCACACAGTTTTATCTTCACTGTGAAGGACAGAGAATTTTTGGTGAACACAGACATTTTGGTCGACATAATCGGGGTGGAAAGAACGAGTTTTCAACCGATTAGTATATCCATTGCTCATGCTATTCTGTCTTTGGTAAGAGACAGAGATGTTGAAAGAAAACTTTCTTATTTAAGGATGAGTGTTTCGAATATTCTCTTGCACAAAATTGTGATAAATTGCATTCACCCTAAATCGACATCTAAGATTGATGTTTCTCGTTCAGAAGCAAACTTGATGTTTGCAATCAATACTGGTTTTAGATTCTCTCTACCTCACACCATTCTGTTCCACATGTTTCGAACTGTGACTAAGGATAAAGGATAGCTCCCTTATTCTACTCTTATCACTCGATTCTTTAGGAGGCACTTCAAAATTCATATCCCTGCACCATTGAGTCTGAAAGCCATCACTCCGATGGTAATTGGGTTGAAAATGGTGTTAAAGATGCGCTTAAAAGAGCTGAACAAAGTGTTGGAACGAATGAAGGAGAAATCTCCTCTCAAGACAAAGCAAGACTCTGCTGCGGCTAAAAGGAAATGCAAGGAGCCCATGATTGCTCTTGTAAATAAGAAAAGAGCTCTCATTCTAGAAGATGAAGAAAATGAGGATGAGCTCACTATTTCTGCCTTGGAAAATCTGAAGACCTTTGTCAGCTTTCCTAAGAGAAGAGAAGAGTTAGAAGAGGAAAGAGAGAGAGAAGAATCGGAGAATGAAGAAGAACAGAGGGAAACAGAGGAAAGAAGAGAAGAAGAAGAAAGAAGAAGAAGAAGAAGAAGAAGAAGAAGAAGAAGAAGAAGAGGAAGAGGAAGATAAGATGCGAGAGAAAGAAATGGAAGAAGCTGAAGAAGAAAGGGAAGAAGAATGAGAAGAAGCAGAGAATGAAGGAAATCAGGGTACTCAAGACTCTATCGAGCCAACCTTGGCTATCTCTCTGTCCAGTCATTCTGAGATAAGAGAAGAAGAGTCTACTGGAGTGCATCATTATGAGGCTGAGGAAGCTTTACCTATTTCTCCTGAGGGCATCAAAACAGGGGGAGCTGTTGGTCAAAAAGGTACTTCTTCACCTTTACTTGTTAGTGATGTAAGTTGATCTGCAGTAGACCTAGAAGAAGTGCATGCCTCTCATTATCCAGAAGATCAACCTCCTATTGAGACTCCATCTTTTCTAAACTTTATTGAGTTTCACTCTGCCGGTCCAAGCGATACCACTGCTCAAATAGCAGACTTTTCAAGACTGTTGGAAATTCTTTTGGATGTGGGGAGTTAGCAATATGCTATGAGTTTTGAGATGCTGGATCTCAAGAACGCTGTTAAGGCCACTTCAACATTTCTTCATGAACAACTGGATTCACTCAGGAATTAAGTTAAGTCTTCTGTGGAGGGTGAAGAATTTCAGGCGCTGAAGCAAAGTTTTCACAAGCTTGAATAGATAGTGCACTCAATGAGGAAATTTGAGCTTGTTCGGCTACCCAAGCAGCCTTGACTCTTACTCTTTTCCAAATCTATCTTTTTTCCGGTCTCCACTTTTTGCTATTGACAAAAGGGGGAGATGTTTATGCAGATTTGAAACTTGAACTTGTTTGACTTTGATTTTTGTTTGGTTGTGTAGTTGTGACCGGATTTGGATTGCTTGACTGTTTGGTTATTTTAAGTACTATTGGTATTTCAAGAAAAAAGATAGTTGTTTATTTACATGAATAACCTTTTTCTAGTGGATGCAGATTCAATGCTGTCTTTACTAAGTCAATTATCTTTATGAGATATTCATGTATGCTTGAGTTCTATTTTGTAGGTCAAAATTATCCAAATCTGCAGGAAAGTTTTGTCACCATAAAAAATGGGGAGATTGTTGGAGAAAACTTCCTTGTGTGTTTTGAAGCTGACAAAACGTTTCCATCAGTCTAGTTTGAAGACTTACAGACTCTGTCACCAAAGTCTGAAGACCGCCGAACTGCTAGACTCAAGTTTCATAGTCTATCCTCATTGACAGTATTTAGACCGTCGAAGAAGACTTATCTAGATCTTAGTATTTCGTTAAGGATTTGATTCTATCGACTGAAGAAGATCACTTGGCTGGAAATAGCATGTTGGAATCCTTTATTCAAATTAAGATTGATTTAGGGATATTGGATCCGTTGATTGGTGAAGTATACTTGGAAGGTTCTACTTATGGAAACCTAGATCCTGATTGTATGGGTGAGCAGGATTGGTGGGCTATAATCATATTCATTAAATAACTCGAAATCTCCCTAATTGATTTTGTCCAACGGGTAGATTGGAAGAACTCCTTTGGTAAGTGCTAACGGGTGTGATGGCATAAAGGAGTATATAAGGAAGACGTTCTAGTTGTTCGAGTGTGTGCGCAATAGAAGAATTCCAAAGTCTGAAGCTTCTTGTTCTTAGTCAATTCAATTGTTGAGCGAAAACTTGTACTCAAAAGAGAGTTTATACTTTTGTGTGACCTTGAGGAAGTGTAGCAGGGTCTACACTGTGGAATCAAGGAAGAGCTATACTGTAACAACTCTTTGATTCTTAGTAAAATCCAGCCGGTGGGCTGTCAGTGCGGGAGAGTGGACATAGGCTTGGACTAAGCCGAACCACTATAAACCTTGTGTTCTTATTCTCTTCTCTAAACTCTTTACTTTGATCATAACAATATTTGTTTATTAAAGTCTAATTTCCTTTTCATATTCTATTGCTGAATAGAGACAGTTCAAAAGAAAAATTATTGTCTTTTCATTGCAAAATTTGTTTTCGCACCTATTCACCCCCTCTAGGTGCTCGTACTAGCTTTCATAGAGTAAACGAGTTATGTCTTCTATACTAGGCATACAAAAGTTACATTAAATACCAATTGAAGACTTCCATCCTGATATGACTTATGCTGTCAGTAATCTATCTTTACAAGTAAGCCAGCCCATAAAATTATGTTTGCTAATACACCGGTCCATATTGAAACAAATAAAGAAATCCTTTTTGTCAAATATCGTGTGCCCCAGCTTCAGTGAGTTGAATAAAACATGCACGTTTCTTTGATTTCTTCATAGATCTTCTTTCAACATCAGGTTCGTATGCTGAAGGGACATCTCAGCTTGCATTTATACAGCCAAACGTCCATGCTTTAATTTGCACCATGTCCATTTGATGGGCTCAAACTCGAGGCATACTTCAGCATTTCCATTGCATGAGAAATTTGCAAAATATGTGATGTTGCAACTGTGGTTTTGTTTGATCTGTATACAATCTGTCTTCTTATACATGGGACTTGTAGAAAACATCTCAGTTTGCTGAGAAATGTTTCGGTTTAGTCAATGTAAGTCAAGTTAGCAGATGTCACCCTTTCTTTTTGTACTTCCGTGATGGGTTTGTCATGGTTCAAGACATCAACCCTAGTTGCAAGTTTGCGTATGTTCCTTTGTCTTATCCCCCTAGCATTGCCTCAGGATAATGATCTCGGGAGGGGTTATGATAGCATACAACCGGGATAGAGGTGAAAATAGCAAGAAATACGAATGCTGTTGTGACACAAGCTGCCGAACTACCTAGCCATCCCTCAGCTACTGGTCTCATGATTGATGGACTGTTATGTGAAAAACTGGCTTGTGGTCCTCTTTTTCTAGACCAATACGTAGAGCCCCACGTCGGAAGCCCCGCGTCTTTGAAAAATCTCATCTGTCGTGGGATCGTCATACTTTTGGAAAATCGCTTTTGATAAAGATCTGACAAGCAATTATGTCCTTAAAGACTTTTCTTGATGTGCAATGAGATGGAAACGTAACAGATTACCTATATCTGCAAGAGTATTCTTAAGTTGCTTATCTGTAGTGGCGTGAACTCAATTTTATGATAGTCTCCCTTTTACATGGCATTCCACCGTATTTAAAAGGAAGTTTTTTTAAGTTTTTGATTTTTCTGGAGAATTTGACAGCAACTATTGATGAAAGTAGGTTGAAGTTCCACTTAACACATTTATGCAAAATGTGAAAATTGAGTCCGAAACCTGTTGATTTTTAGATCTCTGGTACCAATGCTGGAGTGTGGAAGCGTGACTTTGATACCACCGTTGGTTTGTGATTTCATGTGTAAGTATGTATGTGTGTTTGATATGTTTGGCAGGGGAATGACAAGGAGACAAGGTATATAAATCTAAGGTTTCATGGGACAAGGATAATCTGAACACTTTAACAAAATAGTTGGACAAGTTATGAAGGAGCATTACAAGAGATATGTATTTCATTCTTAGGTCCACACACACGGTGGAGGACTACTCCCCCACTCACCTCCACCGTCAATCCAATCTCCATTTATAGAGCACATGCACCGCCTCAGTATATTTTTACCACAATTCCTAATTATGCTTGTCCAATTTAGTCATGAACTTTCAATTTAGCCAATTTAGACTTAAATATTATCACAATTTGCCAAGTCAATTGTAAACCTTTTAATTAATGTAATTTAGTGATATATATTTTATCAATTTAGTCTTGAACCTTTTAATGACTTGTCAATTTAATCATTTTGATCAATTTTGGCCAGAAAATACTAACATGATGATTTAGTCAGCGCTAGCCATCCTATCTAACATGGTCAACATCAGCATTGACGTGGAGCATTTTTTTGCAGTTTTGTAAACTTTTTATTTATATTTTTTTTTCTTTCCTTTTTTTTTTTTCCAACTCTTGGTCGGTGAGGTCGCAAGGCCGGCGACCCTCACCTAGTCTGGGTGAGGGCATCACGGTTCTTGCCGACCAAGAGTTGGGAAAAAAAGAAGAAGGAAAAGTGCAAAAAAAATTATTTGCATCAATGCCTACCATTTCACATAGGATGGTCAGTGTTGACTAGATTGTCAGATCAATAAAAAAAGAAGAAGCTGGCAAATCATCAAAGGTTGAGTTCAGATAGGATTTGAGTTTGGATAGGATAACAAATTATCCAATGTAGTATTTGGTGATGCTCTTCAGATCAGATAAACCTAAATACATTCAGAAAAAATGCCATATAAGAAATCTGGCTGAGGGGGTGGGATAAATCCGGATTTAGTATAATTTTTTATAAAAAAATAAAGTGATGGAGTGAATAAATTATATATTGCTTCACAAGCTGCATCACGCACAGATGCTACCAAGATAGCCCATCATCATTACTTCCAACCACTGCATGATCATCGTCACCTCCGACTAGGCTAGTCGTCATTGCTGGTCAGTAATCGTGTTTTGATGATTGACGGTGAAAAGGGATCTAAAGACAATATCGTGCCAGGTTGGCACAGATCATACTTTCCATACAATTGCATGCATCTTTCACATTGATCTCGACCTTTCACGAATGACTTGCAAGCCGGCTGTTCACCCATTGGTTGACGAAGAAAGATTAGCACACCATTGGCTTCCTAGGGACCTTGCTCTCAAGTGTTGAGTTCCACTCGACGTGCATCAAGAACGCCACAATGGCATCGTAGTGCAGAACCTCCTCCAGCGGGCCCACGCCATGACACATACCTTCTCCACTATCGCCTCCCTTAGCTCCTCCATGATGGAAGAGCCGCTTTCTTCGGCGATGAAGTTTAGCCATATGACCCACAAGAAGTGCATCCCACTGTTCACGAGGCTATCCAGAAATACGTAAACTCGTGTCGATTGAGAGTACTCATGCTTTGAGGCTAACTTTTCCAGATACGTGATCCGAAGGGTTTGAATCTCGTAGGAGATGGGAATTTCAAAGATTTTCAAATGTAAAGAACTTTCAAAGATTTTCAATTCTATTTTAGGTTGTAGATTTTCAAAGATTTTTTTTTTTCAAAAATTTTAAATCTTAGGTTGCATCATATATATGATAGGATATCTTTACAATCCAAGAATATTTGGAGGATTTCAAATCCTTATTTATCCAATCCTATCCGAATCCGAATCTAGACAACCAAACACAATCCAAAGGTTTAGTTTTAAATTAACATAATTAAAAGGTTTATAATCAAATTAGCAAATTGCTAAATGGTATAAGATTAAATTGGTAAAATTGAAAGATTTCAAACTAAAAAATTGGTACAAATACAATAAATTTAAGACTTTTTTGAGAAATTCTCTCAAAATAAACCAAAACCATAAACTTTAACTACCTCATAAGACAAGATTTTTGTCAAATACATCTAGAGTTCTCTAGTATTAAAGGGATATTTCTACATGCTACCCTATCCTATTCTAGAATTTGGATCACAAATTCTAACAAAACCTAACGTTCCTAACCATAGGTCTCCTTTGTCCAACTATCCAATCCTAAGAAGTCAAGCTGATTTACCTTTCTATCTTGTCTTTAGACTTCTTTTAATCACATTGCCGACTTTAGCCATAAAAAAAAGCTTAAGACAATAACTATCCACATAAATTTGGTTGATCATACAAAATATTGATCCATTAAATTACTCTAGGGTGGGCCAACTGGATCGCATGCATGTCATGTGGTTAGTATTGGTATATCCTCGATCATTGATAGGTATAGGCATAAAAATCCAATGGTCGACAATAAGGTAGGGGATTGTCACTTGTTATACTTTTAGATGAAAGCACTTATAATATTACTCAAGAACACTAGAATAACAGGCACTAAGGATGCACATTGTTAAGAAGTAGTTACTATTTGAAGATCCAGTCATGGAACGGCCACCGATAACTATAATATCTCTGGAAAATGATAGAAGCAGTTATGAAGAACATGGGTTAAGTGATTTGCAAAGACAAACGAACATGAACAAGGTTAGCAACGGCAGTTACTAAAGAATATGCAACTACCTAGTGGTTACCAAGTTCTTCTATAAATACCACCATTCGTCCAGCAAACGCTGTTTGGATCCAAAAGTTAATAATTATTTTGCATTTGATATCATATGTTCGGAATTGGAGTAAAAATTTTGCATTTGATAGCCTATGTTTGGAATTGGAGTAAAAACCTTTGTCCCTTTTAATAAAAACAGAAGAAAGACTCTCGGTAAAAGATATTTCATTGCAGAAGAAATTTGGCAAACAAAATCCTTTGCTCACGCTCAGATAAAGGTTGTGGAATAAGAAAAAGTAGCTGAGGGCATCATTTTCCTCTGCAACTAGTTTAGAAAGCATCTCAGTAACTTCCGCAGGTACCACCCGTTCATAGATTGTTCAAGATGCTCATCGCCGATACCTTTTGGACACATCCAGGATTTTCATCCGTCTTCTTCTCACTATAATTCTGTGGCGCCTCTATCTCTATCAAGGGTTCTCTCTCATGCTATTAACGTTGTTCACATGTGCCCATGTGCTGAGTTTTGTAGCATCTCTGACTCTCAATGTCGACCCCCACTGATTTATTTTGTTGGACCTACGTATACAAAGAAATTGTATCGTGGACGTTGGACCACATAATGCCTACATAGAACCTATGTTAGAAACATTGCAATGTCAGAAACTAGGAAAAACGGGTAGAAGGAATTTGAGATGCAAAATCTGTCTTAAGATCGATACCAAACAACCAATTGTTAATCAATGCTAGCGTTGGGTTATTTGAAGGAAGTCTTTGGTTGACATATGTCACATGTGACAATGACGGTCGGCATATACGACTTGATTAAGTGAAAACAAAGGAGCTGTGTGGGAGTAATAATAAAACAAGTGCTTGGCGGAGTTCTTGGCCATCGCAGTTGAGGATACAACTATGGTTCGGACTTTGCCAAGCTGTAAGGACATGATCAGCCAGTACTTCCTTGTGACGTGATGGAGAGATAGGTGTGGCGATTTGCCAAGCTGGTGGAGATTGGCGACATGGGAGGGCTCGGTGGGAGGTTGCTCTTTCTTTCCTAGACTTGCTCTTTCCCAAAACAATCAGCAAAGCTGTTTGGACCACATAGTGTTTAGTCTCGAAATTCCTTAAGAAATAATCTCTCAATCTCACGAAAGAATTACACGCAAATCTTATCACAAGATTTAATTCGACTACAAACACTAATCTTGTCACGCCCCGATCCTTGGGCACGTACACATCTTTCTACTTGGTCGATTTTATAATACGATATCCCAGGACTATGTATCGCCGACCCTTTGATTTTTAATAGCACATGCAGAAGCAGTTATAAATCCCTAGACAATAAAACAATGGAATAAAAAAGCATGCCATAATTTTTCATATTGAAATTCACAACCACACTTTTATTCTCAACACAACTCATAGTATCTTACAATACTATTAACATGGGTCTGATCTAATGCCTATCCACAAGTACACAAGGTTCACAAAACGGGATGGAATCTTAGTCCTCATCTGGGTCGTACTCGGAATCATCCTGATCCTTCTCCAATTCCTCTTCACTGAGCTCGTTCTCTTCCAGCTCTTCATCTTCTTCTTCAGGCTCATCCTCGACTTCATATCCCGGCTCATCTTCAGGTACCTCCTCCGCTACACCCCATTCCTCGTCCTCCTCCGGTCCTTCCACCTCTTGTTCTTCATCTCACCATCCTCGTCATTCCAGTTGTCATTGTCAATCGAGTACATAGGAGTGTGAGCTTCAGCCTCAAGTGTCGGGTCCTGGACATTCACAACCGACCCATCCGCATGGTCTACTGTGCCCTCCCCAAATGCTTCTTCCAGAACGTACACTGGCATGTTGTTCTCTGGAATGGGTCCCTCTCTTCGCTCGTCAAAGTACTCACAATACCATGACCTATAATGATGGGGCCTCAGGGCGTTTTCTCCTACGTCAACCCAGACGATTGACTTAACCAGGATCTACTCTAGTCCTTCTGGGTGAGCATGAATGTGGTAGTGGATTTCTAGCTCGGTCATCTCCTGGGGAATATTGAAATGCATGGCGGGACGAGGAGGTGGAGGTGCTGCCATCTATGGGCCTGAAATGGTTATATAATAACCATGAGACAACGTCTCAGCAAGTTCTACCCCCTAAGACTCGATTAGTAAACCAATACACTATGGGCTGTCTAAACACACAGGTCAGGGGACTTACCTTGGCCTCAGATCCCACCTGCAAGTTAGTATAATTCATAATAGGCACCCACTCACTCAAAACAAATCGAACCGGTCGATTACATGTCACCCAAATCATTTCCCCACGGTGAAATATCTAGAAGTCGGGCCACGTGCATTCTCCAGGATGACATACCAAATCTTTGAGCCACGTGCATTCTCTAAGGTGACCTCTTCTCCAAAGTGATGCATCAAGTCACCGAGCCATGTGCTCTTTTTCACGATGCCTTACTCAAACACTGGACCCACGTACATTCTCTAAGGTACTAGTTCACCAAAGTGACGCATCAGATCACCGAGCCACATGTCCTTTTAGATGCCATACCGAAACGTTGGGCCCACGTGCATTCTCTAAGGCACTAGTTCGCCAAAGTGACGCATCAGATCACCGAGCCACGTGCCCTATTTCACGATGCCTTACTCAAACACTGGACCCATGTGCATTCTCTAAGGTACTAATTCACCAAAGTGATGCATCAAATCATCGAGCCACGTGTCCTTTTAGATGCTATACCGAAACGTTGGGCCTACGTACATTCTCTAAGGCACTAGTTCGCCAAAGTGACACATCAGATCATCGAGCCACGTGCCCTTTTTGATAACATACTTAATCACCAATCCACTATCGATACTAACAACTAATACCCGATTTTCTTCAACCAAATAATCAAAAATCAACTCAATAGGAATATATCCTAAAATTTCATAATTAAATCAATTCCATATACATTGAAACTCAATTAAATAAACGGACTGCACCAGAAAATTAGCATGAAATTCCGATCACCAGCCATCCAGGTTGAATTTTCGGAAAAATAAATAAATAAATAATTGATTTCAAAAAATAATTATTAAATATAAATAAATCCAATTTAGGCCATTAATGCCTAATTGGAGGCTAAGGCGGACCTGGAAAATTGCCAAGGTTCGCTCAATAATTACTCGAGCCTATTTACTTGCTAATGGCTAAGTCTAACCA
The DNA here is from genome assembly GCA_014182515.1 of Eucalyptus microcorys. Classification (NCBI taxonomy): domain Eukaryota; kingdom Viridiplantae; phylum Streptophyta; class Magnoliopsida; order Myrtales; family Myrtaceae; genus Eucalyptus; species Eucalyptus microcorys. The sequence continues at coordinate 2,453,370 of CM024563.1, forward strand.
CCTAACAGGCATCATCAAGTCACTAATTTAATTGTTCTAAACTAATCTAATAACCTAAGTGCACTTAATTAAATCTAATCAACCCCTAAGCATAATTAGCAAACTAAAAAACATTAGTGAGTAAAACTCACTTGTTAAAAGCGAAGGCCGGGACACCACAACGGTGGCCGAAATCGGGCTTTCGATGACACCGGCGGGCTTGGACTAGGCCTTAAACTTGGCCCAACAAATCTCAGCCCAACTGAGATTTGTTCTTGATTTTGGGCTGGACCCCAGTTGGGTTGGGCCTGCTGAAGATGGGCTTCAAATTGTGGGCTGGGCTTCAATTGATTTGCTGGAATTGGGCCTCAAATGGATCAATGCTGCGGGCTTGTCGGGCTGCAGTTTTGGGCCGTGTGAGAAGCAGCAAGGGCTGCCGACTGAAGAGCTGCTGGACTCTTGAAGACTACTGGGCCGAGGAATAGATGAAGCTAGGCTTCATGCGTTGTTGGTGGAAAGGAACAGTAGCTGGCGTCGTAGGCGTGAAGCAGCTGTGGGGACACCTCGACGAGCTGAAGATGCGCGGCAAGGAGTCAGCAAATCCTGAAGAGCTTGTTGGTTGACTGAGAAGATGCGTGGATCAATGAGTTGCAGGCGTGATGGCTTCGCTGGTGCAAGGACACGAAGCGGTGAGGGACTTCGGTCAACAAACGACGAGAAGGAAGCAGCTTGGTCTTGTGGAATCAACAAACCGGTGGGAGACTCCACTAGTTGACTGAACGTGGCAACAAACGGCCGTTCAGTGGATTGGACGCGTGGGGATGGAGCAGCTTCATGGGACGTGGACTGAGTAGAGAGACGCGCAGGTGGGCGTGGGGTTTCGATTGTTGAAGGCCAATCGAAGGAGCTGAGTTTCTTCTCTTCTATTGGTGTTGGCGTCGCACGAAGTAAGAGAGAGAGAAGGCTGTCCGTTGAGGTGAGAGGAAGAGGAGGATGGAAAGAGATGAGAGGTGAGGGGCTCTACCAAGCCTTGATTTTCCACAACAAATATCTTCAAAGGCATCCCAAGCCAAGCATTGGTCCTTGGATCATATTGAGCCACACATGCCCCTCTTCTAGAAGCCAAAATGGTCCAAAGGTTGTGGCTTGGTGGGGGTACACGAATTTTGGCACAAACCCCTCTCAATTGGATACCGATCTCTGCTCGATTTAATCTCATTTGACCTCTACAAAATCAATTGGTACTTCAATGCCTCAATTGACAATTTTCTCATCCAATAATCCCTCATGCTCCTCAATTTCGTGATCGAAAATTGTCTTCGGCATTTTCTGCACAAAAACGACCCGGCGACGACTTTTTCCCAAAAAGTCTTGGTTGTCAGAAAAATCTTCTGAAACTGAGTTGATACTCCTAGAATTCATTGTGACATGACAGAAATTTCAATTTCTAAAATCGGACTTGAATTCACAATTAATTTCAACTTGGCGTGTTTTTAGCGTGACCTAGACTACTGGGTAACTTTCATAAATTTGTGAGTGCAAATGACTCGTGGTAAATTTTCTTCGAGCCACTATGAACCTACTCGACTCATTGGCAACTCTTGATTGTCGTGAAAATCTCAAGACCCCAAATACGGACACAAGGTACCAAAACAATAAGAAAATCAGTCTAGTGCCGGTCGACAAGAATTTTCCAATTTAGTGGTGTCACCCACGATTAGCCACACATCTCCGTCGATTTAGTCTATCTCTGATTTCAAATCGATTTTTAACTGTATCGTAATGGTCTCTAAAGATGGACACAGTTGAGAAGCCGATTCCTGGTCGAATTCTCAAGTTTATTGCCTTAAATTTTCTTAATGATTTCTCCAGATAGTCTAGTTATCTCAAGAATGATCAGTTCTAAGAATAACCCTATAAACGTGTCAATGAAATGCCCGATTCATTTAGAAGAAAACATTGTTGAAAATTTGGGATGTCACAAATCTTTCTTGGATGTAATTCACGGACAAGAACGACAAAGAAAATCCCTCCCAAGCACTCGATGACGAGACGACGCTTCAAGACTAATTCTTCATGATCAACCTTCTTCCATCCATGGCCACATGTCTATATATATATAAGTGAGACCCTTATTCTTTTGCCAACTTCTCATAGAATTCTGTTTCCCAACTTGCTTATTTTAACCAAAATATATCTCTATATATTTTAAACAAAATCCAAATCCAAGTGAAAGTTGGACTTTCCTATTTTAGTTGCCAAACTTTCCAATGCAGATTCGAACTTTGAGAAGTTGATCTTCGGATCTTCTTTGCTCGATTTCGAATGTCTGCAACATATCCAATTTGGAATATTTGTAATTTCGCATTAGGCTCAAACTCGAGATATATTTTAATAGTTCGCATGTGCCCATGTGCTGAGTTTTGCAGCATCTCTGACTCGCAATGTTGACCCCGATTGATTTTTTTTGTTGGACCTACGTATACAAAGAAATTGTATCGCGGATGTTGGACCGCATAATGCCTACATAGAACCTATGTTAGAAACATTGCAATGTCATAAACTAGGAAAAACGGGTAGAAGGAATTTGAGATGCAAAATCTGTCTTAAGATCGATACCAAACAATCGATTGTTAATCAATGCTAGCATTGGGTTATTTGAAGGAAGTCTTTGGTTGACATATGTCGCATGTCACAATGACAGTCGGCATATACGACTTGATTAAGTGAAAACAAAGGAGCCGTGTGGGAGTAAAAATAAAACAAGTGCTTGGCGGAGTTCTTGGCCATCGCGGTCGAGGATACAACTATGGTTCGGACTTTGCCAAGCTGCAAGGACATGATCAGCCAGTACTTCCTCGTGACATGATGGAGAGATATGTGCGGCGATTTGCCAAGTTGGTGGAGATTCGCGACATGGGAGGGCTCGGTGGGAGGTTGCTCTTTCTTTTCCTAGACTTGCTCTTTCCCAAAACAATCAGCAAAGCTACTTGGACCAAGCATGTCGGGAGAAACAGATCGTGATATTGCTATTCTCTACTTCTTAATTGATTCCCACAAAGTTTTATATATGGAAGTCATAGAAATTATGTGACATTTCAGATTTTCAATCCTATTTTCCATTGAATAAATTGGGCATTTCATCAATGCGTCTATAGGGCTATTCTCAAAGCTGATCACTCTTGAAATAACTAGAATATCCGGGGAAGCCATTAAGGAATTTAATGCGATAGACTTGAGAATTCGACCAGGAATCGGCTATTCGACCGTACTCATCTTTAGAAGCCCTTACGACATAGTTAAAAATCGATTTGAGATTAGAGATAGGTCGATTCGACTGAAATGTGTGCCTAAACGTGAGGTGACTCCACTAAATTGGAAAATTCTTGTCGATTGGCATTAGACTGATTTTTCTATCGTTTTGGTACCCTGTGTCCGTATTTGAATCCTTGAGATTTTCACGACAACCGAGAGTCACCAATATGTCGAGTGGGTTCATTGTGGCTCGAAGAAAATCGATCACATGTTATTTGCATTAAAAATTTCTGAAAACTACCCGATAGCTTAGGTCACGCTAAAAACACGCTAAATTGAAATTAACCGCGAATTTGAATCCGATTTCAAAAATTGAAGGTTTTGTCATGTCACAATAAATTCTAGGAACATCGACTCAATCTTAGAAGATTTTTCTGTAACCCGAGACTTTTTGGGAAAAAGTCATCCTAGGGCTGTTTTTGTCCAAAAAAAGCCAAGGATCATTTTTTACTGCGAAATTGGGAAGCAAGTGGGATAAATTGGTGAGGAAAAATACCAATTGGGTCAATGAGGTGTCGATTGAATTTATTGGGGCCAAATTGGATTGATTTAAGCAAGAACAAGTGTCCAAGTGGAACAAAACCTAGGCAAATTCGTATGTCCCCCACCCTCACAACTTATGGACCAATTCAAGCTTCTAGATAGGAGCATAGGTGGCTGAATTGAGGCCAAGGAAGCCAGCCTTGGCTGAGATTGAGTCAAGGGGACAAGTGAGAGGAAAATTGAGCCAAGTGGCCCCCTCTAACCCCATCTTGTTCCCCTCCCTCTTCAGCTGGCCGACCAAGCTTCTTTCCCCCTTGTTTGTGTCATGCGAAGACCAGCAGCCAAGGAGAAGCCACTGGAGAGCCGTTCGAAGCCCTTCAGCCTCGCCGGACCACCCAAGACACCACCGCATGCCGCCAACGCCGTTTCTGCCCCTACCTGCGTGCCACGTGCACCATCGCCTCCCTCTCGCCTCACACCGTCCAGCAGGTTGTTCTGTGTTTGGTAGAGCTCAGCCAAAGCTGTCCAGCCACCGTTTCGCCATTGTGTCACTGCTGTGGGGTCACCGAACGTTGTTGTTGCTTCCATTGGTCTACTACTGCCCTTGCCGCCCCCAACCAGCCTTGTTTCCTCTACTTTGCAGCCCTGAACAGAAGCTTAGTGCAATGGGTTTCCAGCTCAGTTTTGGCCGTTTTGAGGTGGTTCCAAACCTTGAAAGCTAGGCCCGCTTTGGTGAAAGTCGTTCCTCGTTGCGTCCCTGTCGATTTGAATCGATCGGCTCGCCGAACAAGTGAGTTTAACTCACTAATTCCGGCTTAGTCGGTTAATCACGCTTAAGGGTTAATTAGTTTAGACTAAGATGGATTAAGTGGTTAGATTACATTAGATTAGTGAATTTAATTATTTGTCGATGCATGTTAGGTGGTTAGTTAGTGCAATTAGCGAGTAAACATGTTATAGTATTTATTTAACAAATCTCGGAATTTTTCCGAGTCTGTTTCGACGTCCAATTAGACATTACGAGCCTAAGTTAGATTTATTGGCATTTATTTAATATTTTCCGTAATTATTTAATTATTTAATTATTTTTTGGAAATTAGGCTGGGATAACGACGACCGAAATTTTATGCTGGTTATTGTGGTACAATTTTTTTATTTATTTGAGTTCTAATTTGTGCTGAATTGATTTAATTATGATTTTATGATTTTATTCCTAAATTGGATAATTTTGGTAATTAATTGGAGAATTATAGGGCATCGGTCTACAGCGCCAAAAATCTATTTTGGGACTGCTAAAAATAGTGGGAGGTTCAAAAGTGAAAACCTTGTATTTTAGCTAAGGTCGGCCGTGTACCCACACACGTGTATTTTTATCGGGTATGATAAAAATGGTACATTTATTATACGATCGGAATAGCATTTATACCAGCTTTGTGGCTCTATATGTCACATTGGAGAAAGGACGGTATAATTTAACAACTCGATGGCTCTATAAGTCATCTTGAGAAGGAATAGCATGTATACCGGCTCGATGGTTCTATAAGTCATCTCGGAGAAATAACGGTATGATTTAACAACTTGATGAATTGTATGTCATCTTAGAGAAGGAATGGTGTGCTATAACGGCTCGATGACTCTATATGTTGTCTTAGAGGCAGAACGTTATGCACGGTATGTTATAACGGCCTATGTAGCACCGACACGGACACGCGACACGCGACACGACACGACACGACACGCCGACACGTCATTTCTTAAAAATAGAGAATTTCGACATGTTCCGACACGTTATATATTAAATATATTTTTATATATAAATACATAAATAAATAATAACAAAAATAGCCTAGAATTAATTTACACAAAAAATATTAAATAATATCATTCATTATTTTAATTTGTTACAATAATACATAAAACTTAGAGGAAAAAAACATTGTTTAAAGAAAAATGCTGAAATGATATTTTTAAATTTATTTATTTATCATATATAGCATTTTTTATTACTTCTTTCATAGTAAAAGACTTTTTAAAAACTAAAACAATTCTAAAAAAACAAAACTGAAAAAAAAAAAAAAAAAAAATTGACCTGTGCGTGTATATGTATAGCATTTTTATTACTTCTTTTATTACTTCTTTTGTGTATATTTATATTTTTACCCCACAAGTATTAGAAATTTTTAAAATTGACCCCGTGCGTGTCGGAATCGCGTGTCGGAATTCTGGACTCGCGTGTCGGAGAGAGTTGACCACGTGTCGGATTTTTCGACACTCGTTGACCACGTGTCGGAGTGTCGGACACGACACGAAGGCTTTCGGAGAGTGTCCGTGCTACATAGATAACGGCTTAATGACTCTATATGTCGTCTTGAAGATAGAACATTATGCATACCTACTTGATGGCTCTATATGTCATCTGGAGATAGGATAATATATTATCTATATTTCAATTACAATGAGGAGTCCTGGATTTTGATCAGATTCATAGATAGTATTGAATGGGCCGACCAAGAGATGGTCGTGGTGACATGTAATCGACTGGATCAATTGATCGATGATTCGATCTGATTGAGTGATTTGATGGTTGATATGATTCATTGAAATATTAAATGATATCGACATGTAGGAATGAGACTGAGGCCAAGGTAAGTCCTTTGACTCGTGGTTGTGCTTAGGCAGCCCTTAGGGCATATTTGCTTCCTAATCGGGTCTTAGGGGGTTGAACTTGCTGAGATATTGTCTCATTGGTTATTGTATAACCATTTTCAAGTCCCTAGTTGACATCGGTGGAGGACCCGAGGCCCGGAGTTGAAAGTGAAGCCCAAAGAATTGGTGTCCTTATCTGACTAGCTAGTCATAGGACAATTCTATTTTGGTGAAAGTCGATTCCCTTTTTGTAGGCTTCTGTGTATAAACCTATGTGTTTATAAAAGTCTTTTGTGAAAAATTGGCCCTACATTTTTATACCATTATTTTATTGTCTGTGGATTTTATATCTACTTCCACATGCGTAAGAATATGAAAGGGTCGGCGATGCGTCCTGGGACGTCGCTATTTAATCGACTAAGCCGGGATGGGTGCGCGCCCGAGGATTGGGGCGTGACAAATTATCTATCTGATTTGCTGGCCATTTGGTTTTAATTTTAGTCAATGTCAGTCTTATAAAAAAATGTCCTCCTCTGGTAATTATATGATGCATTTGTCATGGATAAAGCCATTCACATGCAATGTAGTGCATCGTGGTAGAATTTTCTTATGTCCTGAAAGCCATCTTGGGATATCATCCTGAGCAGGGTAACAAAAGAATGCTGCTAGGATTAGCGATGGCAATAGCAATGCAAAATCAGTGCTCTTCCGACTAATCATTGGAGCCGCGCCAAATCATCTAGGGATGGGTTGATCACGAGATCATCATGCTTTAAGCATGTCACTTTTTGATAGATATCTGCGAAATAATTATTAAGTGCTTAGGTCTTTTTAAGTGTTTTAAGTGATTGGGGAAATGAAAGAGATGACTGATGGGTATATTTTTCTTTTTGTTCAGTGTTTTGGGAATCCTTTGTGGAGAGTTTGTCAACAAATTAAACTCTTTAAGATCAATTGATTAGGTTGAATTAAGTTCCAATCAGCCATAGATTAAAAGTTAAGAGTTCGCACCTTCTTGTCGACTAATGATTCTAAGAAATTAGGCTGCAAGCCATCCATCTTGAGAACCATCCATTATTAAAGATCATTATACACTAATCTTCCTTGATTATTCCAACTATTCAGTCATTAAGAAAACAGAGCAATTCTAAAATTTTGTAAATCAAAATCCATCCAAGATTTGGATTGACCGAATCGACTCTCAGATGAATCTCCGGGGCTAACATAAAATTTGGTGCCTTTGCTCAGACGTGTTGGCCTGTCCCATTTCGTGTTCGCAAAGAGCCCTTCACCTTCCTCAGTACCGAAGCTCGTACATCAGTTCATGATGTTCATCGCTTATATCTTTGAATACATCCCTATTTTGGATCGTCTTCTTCTCACAATAACTGTTTTCCACATGCGCATATAGGCCTAATTGATACTTCACTGAACCTTAGAGTGTATCCCGACCATCAGACTGCAAAAGAACTTTGCATTGCCAGAAATATTTGGAAAATGGGAAGAAGGAACTTCATCCGCCACATCTGTCGGACAACATGGCCTGAATTAGATGTAAAAATAAGTAAAAATCTTTGGTAGCATTATGGAGTGGCTATAGCAGCAGAAGCAATGAGAGGGAACTTCTTGTGAATGGTTAGACCAGCGGACTCGGTCATGTCCAGCTGCCCCATTCCATCAGGCAATCTCCAATCGAACTTGTGCAAGAGATTGGCCAAAACAAGCTCATCCACAGCAATGGAGAATGCAATTCCTGGACACTTCGCCCTGCTCCGAATGAAATGAGCTCAAAGTCATGTCCCTTGAAATTGATGGATGAGTTCAAGAACCTCTCCGGACGGAACTCGTCTGGCGAGTCCCACAGTGAAAGGTCTCTCCCGATGGCCCAAGCATTGACAATCACTCGCGTCCTTGCTGCGACGTCATAGCCCATCACTTTGGTGTCTTGGGTTGACTCTCGGAGGATGCGATTGGAGGGTTTCCTTGATCACGGCCTTCAAGTAGCACATTTGCTCCAGGTCTTCCTCTGTTATGCTCGACTTGTGACCGGCAATCCTTCTGACCTCGGCTTGTGCTTGTCGCATTGCATTTGGATGTCTCAGAAGCTCGGTCATTGCCCACTCTAGGGCAGTGTATGTAGTGTCTGTTCCCGCTGCAAATGCATCCTGCAATTATAACAATGTAGTCGGCATGACTATCGTACGCCTGCTCGAAAGTATTCTTGCCTGATGATTAACCTTGTTGCCAACATTGGGGGACTAACAGTAAGATGAAATTACAATTGGCCCATCAATCCAAAGTGCCCAAAATAGTGCTCCTTGACCAAAAGGAGAAAGCTCAATCAGAGAAAGAGAGTGCTAGGATCTAGACTATACAATACTCTGTTCATTTTAATCTGTCTCTACCTACATGATCAGTATCATCACGTAGCAATCTAGAATGATTCCAAGTTTTTTCATAGGCTAATTAAAGTGCAACTTTGGCCAAAAACTTGAGTGCAAATTGCTAAAATGACATCGACTGACATTGCATGCTCACAACCAAAAGAGGTATTACACCGTCTGTTTGGGCTTAATTCCCCCCAAAAAAATCTAAATTTTAGGTCAAATCTCAATTCTGCCCAAACTTATTTTAGTTAAAAAAAGAAGAAAACATCATAAATTTTCATTATACTCCCAAATTCACTCTTGTAACACCTTCACTTTCGCAGGGAATAACAGTAGCCTCCTGATATTGATAATTTGGAAGAACTCGGTGGCTATTGGATGCGAGAGCAGATTTAAAATTAGAAAGAAAATTTATAATTTTTATTAGGAAAAATGTTATGGATAGAATCAGAATTGGACTTAAAAGTTTTTAAGGGAATGTGTGCTAAACTAACAATTTGAAAAACATGCCGAGACAAAAGTCTATAATGGAGCGAGTGATCTGAAACATTAGAAGATATCGTGGCCACATCGATGGTTCATGATGGAATTCAAGTCGGCGGAAGATGATTTACCTGATTCTGATGCGCAATCAACAATTAGCCTCGGAACGATCATTGAATTGCCGATGTAACGCAAACAATATTATCTCATGTTGGTCTGAATATAATCACAAGGAAAACACTCGATTTCCACGGCGTAAATGCAAACTGTTCTTATAAAGTGAAATGGAACGCCTTGATGGAAAAGGGAGAGAAAAGAAGAAAATTTTTTGAACGCACGTTCGTCCAACCCCTCCAACGGTTGTCTTCAGGGGTCTTTTATATGACCTCATGACACCCCTACAAAATGGTGTCCTTCCATCGTACCGTATCAAGGCGAATTGGTGCGATTCAATTACACCCCATCATGGACATACCAGCTAAAGTACAACATCTCCCACTTGGACATGATGGGCTTGATAGCACTCTATCAATAATATAAGGCATTTAACATTCATCAACATTACAAAACAATTCATACTGGCAAGTAAGCCGTGCGACCAATGAGTATACCTGCACTTGGGAGCTCAAATTATGCACCTGTTAAGGATGACATAATAGCTACAACCCCAAAAAGAAATAAACAATCGATGTCTCACAGTGCCCTAGACATATTTTGTTACATCAGTCTAAGTATACCTGTCCCTTAAAGGCTATACTTGACTATTCTCAAAACACCATATATTTACAATTATATCCGCAATCACATAAGGGCGATATAATTGGTCGACCAATAAATACATGTGATAGATGTAAAACAATAATAGTCTTCCTTCGCACTCATGTCTCTCTCCATTTCAGAACAATTGCTTTCTTTAGACACGTCCCATAAGGCCATATCCATCATGACTGCCGATAACATGCTAAAGTAGCAACATTGATCTTTCACTTCGAGAACATAGTCAAAAGTAACATAGGGCACAAAATGAGGTAAATTATAAATTACCTCAAGGATTCACACGATGAGTAAATAGGGATAATTTTACTCACTTTCCCTTGTCGGTCGTACAATGCACATGTAGTATGAATTACATGCTATAGTGGATTTCTCTTTCTATATGAGCGTATGTCATTTATTAACCATATTCACTATACGGATCTTAGCCTAAACATAGTCACGTGCTTCTCACATACTCATGTTTAGCCCGAGTGCTATATCAGCTCGCTTTCTATAGCGCCCAATTAAGTACTCGCATTCGGCATCTTACAAGCATACATGATTATGGGACTATCATGTTCAGTCTTATTATAAATAAATCACAGACCTCATTTTGACTCCAATCAAGGTGACATATCATTTTATGTACAAAACTTGCTCCTCAGCGTTTATTTGTACATAACGTCTCATCTCAACGTGCTATCTATAGCACTTGAGGCGATTGCTCGTGTGAGTGAGCCAATCATTGCCTGCTGACATACTTTTCAATAATATATGTGTATAATGCTAGTCTCATACTATATTCATATTTATTGATAAAATATCAAGTCACTAATAAACAAACAAGTACAATACATATGTTCACAAATATATAAACTAATGATCCTCTATAATAACACACATCACATTCTACGCAATCCTAGTGACATCCTGTGGGTCAAGAATATGTCTCTAGGAATAGCCTTCATAAACGGATCAGCAACCATTCTATTGGTTGAAACGTAATGTAGGATCACTTCTTTTTGCACTACAATATTTCTGATGAAGTTGTTCTTTATGTCAATGTGCTTCGTCCTTCCATGATACTTGGGATCCTTCACATAGGCAATGGCCGCTTGACTATCGCAATAAACTATCACCAGTCTAGGAACCTCAGTGACAGTGGCTAAATTTTCAAAGAAACGTTTTAGCCATACTGCTTTTTGCACTGCAGCAGAACATGCAATAAATTCCGCCTCCATCGTAGACAAGGCCGTGCATGTCTGTTTCTTGCTATTCTAATAAATTGCACCTCCATTGAGCAAGAATGCATATCCAGAAGTCGATTTACGCTCATCTAGGTCTCCACCCCAATCGGTATCTGAGTAGCCCAATAGGCATAAATCATTCCCTTGGTAACAAAGTCGATAGTCCAAAGTGCCATTCAAGTATCTCAGGATCCTCTTCACTGCTTTCCAGTGTGCTTGACTAGGATTTGATTGATATCGGCTCACCAATCCCACATCATAACATATGTCGGGTCTAGTACACATCATAGCATACATCAAACTTCCGACTGCACTAGCATAAGGAACAGTTTCCATTATTTTATTTTCTTCTGGAGTTTTAGGACACATCTCAATACTTAAGCCTTTACCTTGCATGACATGGGTATCAATGGGATTACAGTGCTGCATATTGAATCGTTCAAGAATCTTTATAATATAAGACTCTTGTGATAAAGTAAGAAGTTTCCTTGATCGATCTCTTTCGATCTTAACTCCTAATATATAAGCAGCTTCTCCCATGTCCTGCATTTCAAAATTAGAGGACAACCATTCTTTTATGGTGATAACAAAAACCTTGTCATTTCCAGCTAATAGAATATCGTCCACATAAAGTAATAAAATCACAAATTTATTTTTGGACCGCTTGACATATACACAGTGATCTTCTTCAATCATCATGAAACCAAAAGTTGTTATGGCTTGATGAAAATGAAGATACCATTGTCTAGATGATTGCTTAGGGCCATATATGGAGCGATGAAGTTTGCAAACTTTATGCTCTTGACCTTTAGCTATGAAACCTATTGGTTGTTTCATATAGATTTCCTCATCTAGTTCTCCATTGAGAAATGCCGTTTTTACATCCATTTGAAGTAATTCAAGGTCCAAATGTGCAACGATGGCTAGAATAAGGCGTATTGAGGCAAACCTTACAACTAGTGAAAATGTTTCCTTATAGTCTATACCCTCTTGTTGAGTATAACCTTTGGCCACAAGGCGAGCCTTATACTTTTCAATGGATCCATCCGCCCTTCGCTTAATCTTAAAGATTCATTTGTTTCCAATGACCTTATGATTGGGTGGTAGATCAACCAAGTCCCAGATATGATTTGCCCTCATTGACCTCATTTAATCTTCCAAAAACTTTTATCTATTCTTCCTTATCAGAGGATGAGAGAGCCTCTTGAATAGTCTTAGGCTCGGCATCGTCTTTTTGAGCGATCATAAATGCTTCCCTTTCAATCTCAAAATGACGACGGGAATACTTTTACGATTACTTTTATGCAATTGAATTTCTCCTGAATTCAATTCATCAGGCGATGCAACACTCCCACTAGGTCTTGTGTGTTGAGGTAAATCTTCATTTTCCTCTACAACATTAGTGGGTATGTTATTAGGATCTTCCATCTCATATAATTGGAAATCCTTATCAATCTCACATCTATTAGGAAAATCGTTCTTCAAGAACGTGACATCTCGTGACTCCATTTCGGTCACACTTTCATCAGCTTGTTCACCTATGAACACGTACCCTTTGAACTGTTCAGAATATCTAATAAAGATACATTTCTTCACTCTATAACCTAATTTGCCATATTTATAGGAAGAATCATGAACATAAACTGCACATCCCCATAGACGTAAACTACTTAAGTATGGTTTTCTACTAGTCCATAATTCATAAGGGGTGGAAGTGACTGATTTTGAGGGCACTCGGTTAAGTACATAAGCAGCAGTCAATAACGCATCTTCCCATTAGGAGATAGGTAAATTTGCTTGCTCCATCATAGACCTAATCATTTCCAATAGGGTTCTATTCCTTTTTTCAGCTACCCCATTTTGTTGTGGAGTACCAAGAATGGTCAATTGACGTACAATTCCATTTTCATCACAAAGAGCCTTGAATTACTCCAATAGATACTCACGTTCGCAATCAGTTCTTAATGCCTTTATTATTTTGTTCAACTGATTCTCTATCATCGCCATATATCGTCTAAAGCAGTTTAATGCTTCTGACTTATGGGAGATCAGCAAGACATAACGGAAACGTGTGAAGTCATTTATGAAAGTGATGAAATATGAGGCTCCATGCCTCGCCCTCACATTCAAAGGACCACAAATGTCAGAATGTATGAGATGCAATGGAAATTCAGTTTTAGTCCCTTTACCGAATGGTTTTTCTAGTTACTTTTTCCGTTAGACAATGTTCACATACGGATAGACTAACATTACTGAGTGACCCTAAAAGGCCTTCTCTAGCTAATCTTTGCATTCTTTGCATTCCAATGTGACCTAATCTAGCATTCCAAATACTTGCATCAATCTCAACATTACTAGAAGATGCAATTAAAGAAAAACAACCATCGACATTAACATTGTACTGATCATAGTCAATGTCTAACACCATAAAACCATTCAATACATGACCTGAACCATAATAAATTGTTCCATACAAAATGTCAACACAATTATCATGGAAATTCAATACATAACCTAAGCTAAGAAGAACAACTACAGAGACCAAGTTTCGTCGAATATCTGGAGCATAAAGGACATCATGTAGGAATAGGTTTCGACCATCACATAAGATTAATTTACATGTGCCGATACCCTTCACTTCAACTCTTGAGTTATTCCCAACATATATCCATCTTCTTCCAGGCTGTATCCGATGATACTCCACAAATGCTTCTTGGTCTCTAGCTACGTGGTTTGTTGCTCCTGAGTTTACAGTCCACATTGGATGAGATTCAGCAAGCATTACAGTACTAGAAACAAAAGCATTACTCAAAGTAATGGAGTAATAGGGTATCTTTTTCGGCTTAGTGCATTCACGAGCAAAGTGATCTATCTTGCCATAATTGTAGCACTCCATCTTAGCCTTGTCATTCTTCCTACCACGCTTCTTGCGTTGGAATGTCTTAGCCCTCTTAGGTGCCTAATCAGTTTTCTTTCCTTTATTGTTGAATTGAGAATTCCTTTTGCGCTTGAAGCCTGAAGCCTTGCGCTAACTCGATTCAGCAACATAAGCATGAGTAAAGGATCTCGCAGCCTCTAGGCACTCATCCTCTAATTCCAAATGACATGCAATATCATCAAAAGTGACAATATTCTCATTATGCGTCATATTGATCTTCATATGCTCCCAATTGTCAGGAAGAGACCTTATAACAGCCTAAACTTGCTGTTCATCAGTAAAGGAGTGACCTACCAACTTCAGCTCACGAATCATGTTTGACATCTCCCGAATATGCTACCTCATTGTTACATTTGGGCGCTTTCAGAATGTGTCAAACTTGATGGCGAGTCCCCAAACTTATCTTTCAAGGCAACCCACATAGCTTGAGCTTTTTTATAACTTTCAAACTCACACATGAGATCATTTTTGCATACAGCTCAGCAACGTGATGCGAGCAATGCTATTTTTCTTTTTCCAAGCTTGATAAGCTTCTAGATCTCTCCTGTGTTGAGCTGAAGTTCCATGCTCAGGTTCATCCATGGTATGGTTGAGGGTTTCCAAAACCTCTTGCTCCTCAAGGATGTACTGAACCTTTCGATGCCAAATATCATAATTTTCACCATTTAGCTTCTTAACCTTATTAAGGTCAGCCACAATGGTCTTGGATGCCGAAGTCATAATCAATTGCTATAACACATTGACATAATAAACGCAGAATCAATACTAGCACACTTTACAGAGTAACACACATATTTAATTTGCAGCAAAGACAAACTAAATTAATGGTAATTCAACAAAAGACATAAAAGCAAAAGTTCACTATGTTCCTAATCAACTTCTATGTACAATTGTTCTATTATCATTAATTAGTTTAATTTGCGCAAATTTTAAGTTCTAAGTGAGAACTCCATCGAATTCTACCAACCTACGAACTCCACTAGGAAAACTAATTACATGACCTTATGTAACACAACAACATAGCATGATATGAACCAACGTACAAACAATAATCATGCTTCAACTATTAATCAAAATTGCAATTCAACATGTAATGGATTTCCTACCATTGTTTGAAATTTCTAGCAACTAGAAAATTGCAAGTATATTAAACTATATACATGATATCATCGAACCAAGCTCTACACAGCAATGAAATCATTTGAACACAAGCTAGCTACTGTATTTCCTAAACCACAAGAAAATACAAGCTACAAATGAATAAACTACATTAAAACCCCAAAAAATACGCGTACTTAGGGTTTCCTACGCATTTTCATACATTTATAAAATTCAAAAATATAAATAATTATACCATAGTGTAGAGGACACTCATACGAACCAAACTCCGCTAACCACGCTCCAATCGGACGTCACATGTGCCTCCATGCGCTGCCTGAGTGCACGGTGCGTGCGACGCACACGCCAGCAAGCCAAACGGCTCCTGGCCAGTTCGACCGGCGACCGGTCCAACCGTTGACTGGTCAATGGGTCGGGTCAATGGGTTGGGTTGTCGGGTCGAGTCGTTGGTCGGGTCGGGTCGGGCCGCCGGCTGGTCACCGGCCGGCCAATTGCCGCCGACGCTAACATCATCGATGACGTCATCCCAGCAGTTACCGATCGTTGAATGATGTCATGGATGACGTCATCCGTGACGTCATCACGTGTCGCGTCGCTCCGCGCGACGTGCACGCATCGGTTTGCCACCGGCGCGTGTTGTGCACTCGCTGGCGTCCCCAGCATGTCAGGCGCGTGAGGCCCACGCGCAGCAGCTTCAGGCTGCGCGTATAGGCACGTCCGGCGTCTTTCGGCGGCATTCGACCTACCGACGGACTCGTGTCGACGAGTACTTTCATCCTATATATTTAAAAATTGATTTTTGCCGAAAAGATATTTTGAAAAATGGCCAAAACCGCACGGATGTACGCGAACCCGTTCTTCGCTTTAATTCGATTTCAAGTTTTCAGATTGTAATTCCAACCAATAACTTATCAAAACAGTGTAGAATACAATCTCTTGATTTCGATATCAAATGGTAAGCGAGAAAATTCATTGAAAAAGAAGGCAGAAATCACAATCTGGCTCTGATACCAATGATGGAATTCAAGTCGGCGGAAGACGACTTACCTGATTCTGATGTGCAATCAACAATTAGCCTCGGAACGATCGTTGAATTGCCGATATAACACGAACAATACTATCTCACGTTGGTTTGAATGTAATCACAATGAAAACACTCGATTTCTACGGCGTAAATATAAACTGTTCTTGTAAAGTGAAATGGAACGCCTTGATGGAAAATGGAGAGAAAAGAAGAAAAGTTTCTGAACGTACGTTCGTCCAACCCCTCCAACGGTTGTCTTCAGGGGTCTTTTATATGACCCCATGACACTCCTACAAAATGGTGTCCTTCCATCGTACCGTATCAAGGCGAATTGGTGCGAATCCAATCACACCCTATCATGGACGTACCAGCTAAAGTACAATAGTTCATATAGCTCCACGCACCGTAGAATGATTCGAGGAATAAGGATTAGCCAAATAAACAAAAAGGGCCGTGCAAGAACTTGCGTACCAAGATGAGAGATTTGATGGTAATTTTATCAATGGAAAAACCAACGGAGCTATCCTTCTGGATAGAAAGCAAGGTATCCACAAAATCTTCTTTGCCTTCTTGTACGTCGACGCCGCCCTCGCAATTCATCCTCTTCTCAACATGCTCTTCGACAACTTCATCCAAGAAACCATCAAGCTCTTTAGCCACCTTGTCCGGCCGCTCATCCAAACCGCTTACCCGATCCACCCAAGCAAGCCATGGAATATAATCCCCAAAGCTGAGAGCGCCCAACAACTCCACAAACTCCATGAGCATCGCCTTGAACCTCTTACCACCATGCTTCCCCCCCAAAGCCACCCTGCACACGACGTCGTTGGTTAGCACCGCGAACCTCTCGCCCAAATTCACGGTCGTCAGCGATGCGGAAGAAAGTGAGCCCTCGATATCGGTGATCAGGTTGGCCACCTCTTCCTCCTGGACTGGGCGAAATGACTGGACCCTCTTGTTGCTTAGGAGTTGCAATACGAAGACCTCTTCATCTGCCTCCAGTACTCACCATATGGTGCCATCGACATGTCCTTGTAGTCATACAGAAGCTTTTTGAAGATCTTCGACTTTGGCCGGTCAGCAAACGCGAGGTCGTGGGTATTCATGATCTCGCGGGCTGCATCCACCGAAGAGACCACAAGCACCGGCACACGGCCGAGTCGGAGGAGCATGAGAGGGCCACGTTTACGGGACAAGTTTGCAAGTGAGGAGTGAGGGCGCGAGCTGATCTGGTGGAGGTTTCCGAGCATGGGAAGCTTTGGTGGCGAAGGTGGTGGGTGGTGGTGTTTTTGGGTGGTGGAAGGTGAAAGCAACCATTTGAAGAGGAGCAAGATGCAGAAGGTAAATGGTATTAAAAGGGGATAAAGATATTGCCTGAGAAGTGCACTTGACATCATTTTCTTCTATCAGAACCCCAGATACAACTTGCTTCCTCCTGCGTCTGGTTCTTTTTATAGTGAGTAGGAGCAGGCGTTGAGGAACCTTTACTCGCTATCCATCCAAAACGAAAGTCACGAGATGTCATTCAAGAATGTATTAGTATCGAAATGGGATGTGCGGTAAAATGGAATACCAGTCCAACTTCTTCGCTTGCACGATACATTGGCCTCAACAATTTGGACACGGGAACTGAGTTGATCCGAATCAAACATGTATGTGCGCCTAAGGGTGAGTACTGAAACTGCACCGAATTAGAGCAAATCGACCAGTTCTGGACAGCTCCCCATTCCTAAAACTTGGAACCGGTGACTGTTGGTCCGGTCTCCTGTTCTAGGTGTAAACCAAATCATCCGGACTACCTAGACTGGCTCGATATTTTTTTATTAACAAGTTAATGATACTTATATACTTTATCACACCTTTAATGTCTTTCTATCAAGATTTTTATTGATTAAATATCCAAAATACCAAAGAGTAAGAGTTTAGACTACGCAACTACACTCGAGGGAATATGGGAAAAAAGAAGAAGAAGATTTCACCATTGGTTCTTGACTAGATGGGACTGGTTGGTCCAATTTTAAAACCAAATGGGCCAACTGTCATTCCATGAATTGATAATTGACCCTTCTAATTTGACCTTTCATTTCAAGATGGGGATTAAATCATTTGAATTTGACCACTTGTACATAAGATAAAGTTTGGGACCACTAAGCCTTTCAAAGCAAACGATGTTTTGTGATGGACATGGTAAAGTGGGTGGCCCATTGCCAATCAATTACTTGCAAGATTTCAACTATATCTTGGATGATTAATTTTCTTTTATGTCACCATTAATCGGATCGACTTGATTCATTTCATATCTCCGTCAAATCAATGTGAAATCGATGACAGAGTTTGTATAGTCCAGCCGCCCCATCGGCCGCCGGAATTGACACTACATTTGCATTTTGCAATCCTCTTGTCACGTGGGGTCTTCTTCAGGGTGGACAGTTTGTGTGAACTGAACCTATTCTTTTCTATGTATGGACGATCCTCTGGCTTTCAGAAGAATAAAAAAGAAAATTTTCATCACACACGTTGATAAAATTTTACTGGTTTTTTTTTTTTTTGTATTTTTGGGTAATTTATGGATAATAAATAAATACCTTTAAAACAGTCAACTCTTTTTCACAGTTACTATTCATGAGTAACTATTTATAAGGTCAAACCCAAATTAAAGTCATAGGTACACTGCCTCTACATAATTGATAGAGAGTATGAACTACACCCCAATAATATGGCGCCAATGACATGTCCTTGCGATGGTACAGAAGCCTCTTGAATAGGGTTGACTTGAGTCGAAGAAATGACATGAATTGAAACATATTTAGTACATATGAAGCTTTCGTCTTGTTAAATAAAGAATACAACGTTTTAAAATAGGACGAGTTGACGCATGGTTAATGTCCTAGTCCACCCGGACCCTTTCCAATCATAAATGCTAGAAAGTATAACTCTAACAGAGAATTAGGATGCATGAACATGGGTTGACAGGCTTAGTCTATACCTGGTCGGTCGGAGAAATTGATTACAGTAAAAAACATTACAGAAACATTCGCCACGATTTTATAACAATACATATAAGGTAATGACTTAACTAGGGAATGGAGTGGCAACAGCAAGGAGATGAACTTTCCTGTGGATGGCAAGACCAGTGCATTCGGTCATGTCCAAATCCTCTGCTTTCAGACCCTCGGGCGGTGCCCAATCGAACTTGTTCACCAGATTTGCCAAGACAAGTTCGTTCGTCACCATCCACGGGAAAGTTCATCTCCTTGCTATTGCCACTCCATTCCCTAGTTAAGACCATCGTCGTTACCTTATATGTATTGTTGTAAAATCGTGGCGAATGATTGTGTAATGATTTTTTTATTGTAATCAATTTGTAATGATTTTCATCCGTCATTAATCTATAATGGTTTTGTACCGGGGCAACCCCTCCTCCCAGCACCGAAAGGAATCAGCTCGAAATCCTATCCCTTGAAGTCCACCGAGCTGTTCAAGAATCTCTCCGGCTTGAACTTGTCCGGCTCGTCCCACGTGCTGGGGTCCCTCCCGATCGTCCACATATTCACAATCACCATAGTCCCCGCTGTGATGTCGTAGCCTTGGATTTTGACGTCTCGGGTTGACAGTCGTGGGATGAGGAGCGGGATCGGAGGGTTTAGGCAGAGAGTCTCTTTGAGGACTGCTCGCAAGTAATGCATTTTCTCCAAGTCCGTATGGGTTATGTTAGGCTTGCCGTTGGCGATTTTGCGAACCTCAGTTTGGAGAATGTTCACGGCACCAGGGTGCCTTAAGAGCTCGGTCATTGCCCACTCCAGGACTGTGTTCGTTGTATCAGTTCCACCAGCAAATATATCCTACACAAGCACAAGGGTACTTGATAATCAATCGCCATGGATAACTAATGATGCTTATCGCTTCATTCAATTATGACTCATAAATACTCTTTCAAACATGAGTCACAACTGAATGAAGCGATATATATAGAGAGAGAGACTTATAAATTCTATTATGACTTAAAAAATTAGTATCTAAAATTGTGTGATATTTCCAAATTAACGAGAACTTATCATATAAAATTGTAATTTGTACTTTAGAGTTCTCTTAATTAAGTCATCAACATGGTTACCCAACTAATTTTGGTAGGGACAAAAAACAAATGGTTATATTTTTTAGGGAAAAGACCACCAAAAACCCCAAACTTTACCCAAAGTGACAAATTTACCCCCAAAATTTTTTTTGTGACACGAAAAACCTCAAACTTTGCAAACTATGACACATTTACCCCATTAAGGGCATTTTCATCTTACTCTTTCTATTTTTTATTTTTATTTTTATTTTTTATTTTTTTCTTCTTCTCTCTCCGGCCCTGGCCATGGCGTTCGGCGAGGGCGTGGCCTCGCAGGATGCCGACGAGGGCGTTCCTCGCGGGACGCCGGCGAGGGGTGCCCTCGCTCGACGCAGGCGAGGGCAGCCCTCATTGGCGTCGGGCGAGGGCCTCCCTTGCCAGATCCTCGCCGAGGGGTGCCCTCACCGGCATCATGCGGACCAAAATACCCCTATGATTTAGGGTAAATGTATCACACAAATGAAAGTTCAGGGTTTTTTGTGTAAAAAAAAAGTTTGGGGTAAATGTGTCACGGTAAGCAAATTTTGGGGTTTTTCATGTCACAAAAAAAAAGTTCTGATAAATTTGTCATTTTGGGCAAAATTTGGGGTTTTTTGTGGTTTTTTCCCTATTTTTTATTCCTAATTAGGAAACATTTTCATTTAGTGTTATATGATTTGTAGGGTAGAAACATGAACATCATCCAAAATTAAGTTAAATTAAATGTAAGTATAGTTTATATTTGTCATTCGTCTATAAACAATTGGTTGGAGAAAATTTTCTTCAAAAAGTACAGTGGACAATAATATTGTTGGGGTTTATTCTAAGTAGGTTGTGGAAAAAGTTAGTAATCGATTTATAGATACGAGAGAAAGTCTCATTCTTTAAAATCTTGGGATGAAATAGGCTCAAGACCATCCAATAATTATCTTGAAAGAAAAAAATGCGATTGCATGAGATCGTTGGTGGGGAAAAGAGGGAGCTTACCAAGACGAGTGCTTTGATGCTATCCGCACCAAAAGCAAAACCAACAGTTTTGTCCTTCTCAATGTCCAGCAAAACGTCCACAAAGTCTCTCCTATCTTCACCTCCGCCGCCAATGCTCTTCTCCTCCATCTTCCTCCGATGCTCCACCACCTCATCGAGGAACTGGTCGAACTCCCTCGCGACCCGCTGCACTTTTGCGTCTAGACCAGTTAGCTTGTTGATCCACCTAAGGCTCGGAATGAAGTCCCCAACGTTGAAAATGCCCAGCAACCCCATCATATCCGCTAACAGTCCCTTGAACTTCTTGCCCTGCATGCCTTCGCTGTACTTCCTCCCCAGAGCCGTCCGGCATATGATGTCGTTCGTCAATGACACAAACAAGTCGCTCAGGTCCACCGAGCGATGCTGCTTGATCTTGTCCATCAACAGAGAGATCTCCTCTTCTCGGACCGTCCGAAACGAGTGGACCCTCTTGTTGCTCAGCAGCTGGAGGACGCAGATGCTCCTCATTTACCTCCAGTACTCGCCATACGGCGCCATTGACACGTTCTTGCGGTGGTACAAAAGCCTCTCTGATAGGGTTGACCTGAGTCGAAGAAATGACATGAATCGGCACAAGGTCAATGTCCATATCTGTAGTCCACCGGGACCTTCTCCATCATAAATGCCAGAAAATATAACTCTTAACAGAGAATTAAGATGCATGAAAATGGGTTGACAGGCTTAGCCTATACCTGGGTCAGTCGGAGAAAATGAGGTCGTGGGTCTTCAAGATGTCCTGTGCACAGTCGGCGGAAGATACAACGAGGACAGGCGCGCTTCTGAAGTGGAGCATCATCAAGGGGCCATAGCGTCTCGACAGGGCTTGGAGCGAGCGGTGAGGGTAATCACTGAGCTGGTGGAGGTTCCCGATGATAGGGAGAATTGGCGGTGATGGCGGAAGGTGAAGGTTAGTAGCAGCGGCAGAGGAGAAGAGGAGGCGGAGGCATTTGAGGGTGAGGAAGAAGATGAAGAGGACGAGTGTGATTGAGGCCAGCGAGGGTGTCAAGGAGAGTAGCGGTGAGAAGTTGAAGCTGAACATTGCCGTTGGCGACGGTGGTTTTTCGCTGTTTCTGCGTATCGGGTGAATGCCTATCCTTTTTGGGTTGTGAAGACGAGTGGTGGAGAGAAGGGCAGCGAACACTTGGATTTATATTGCTCGTGCTACTGTGGAGCTCCACATGAATTTTCATATGCAGAATATCTGGAAACTTCCCATCTTGTTCACTTGCCATGAGAGAGAATTGACACGTTCGCCTTCGGTAATTTTGGATGAACAGCCTTCTTAAGGATAAACAGATATTTGCTATTATTTTGCCTAGACCACTATACATGACCTACAACGTTTTCTTCCGGATGCGACAAATATATGGATATTGTTATCATTATTGGTAGATCGATTTTGTAATCATCTTCTAAATATCTACTTTTTTGGGCCAACTAGTCCTTCTTTGACAAAACCTCTTATCTTTTTGACCGATGAGTAAGTTATTATAATTTGAAAGCAAGTATATTGAAAGGAGTTGAACACGTGAATATCCACACCTCCATTTTCACATAACTTACATATATCCCTCAACATCATCCATGGCGAGTCAGGTTAGAAATGGAATTATTACTCGCTGATGGTCAGTGACCAGCTAGAGGCAAGGGCAGGAGAGGCGACCCCCCGACTATTGCTGAGGGTGAGCCTCGTTAGCCAATATAAAGAAAACTTCACACAGATGGTTTAATACACCCTGCATTTGAGGATTTGAGCTACCTAATCCCTCACTAAACATCAAATCCAAGGTGGATTAGACCGCGTGATTAGATATTATTTTTCCCTTCTTATAGTCTTTGCCGCGTTGATCTGATATTTTGTCACCAAGTACCTGTCGTTTGGCGTGTAATCGGGATTATGGCAATCGCAGGGTCTGTAGGTCTGCAAAGTTCACGTACTGCTAATGTACCCTATTCCACCCTATGGCCAAGCAAGCAAGGGCAAAAAGGCTCGACTTGGACTCGATCTTGCCTCCTCCACGCTCTACTAAATCAGTCAAACATGGAGTCCCCAAACATCCTTGAAAATTAACGCGCGTTATCGAATTATTAAAGTTGCAAAAGGACAAATTTAGGGTTTAATCTCTCTATTTCGTGGTTCTTGCGGACAGATTAACCTACCATTGGCTGCGTTTGATTGAGCTTTGGGGAATGCGTAATTTCCCCCAAAATTTTTTGGCTTAAGGTGTATTTATTCAAAGCATCCCAGTCTTTTTTCCCTTTGTCACCATTATTGTTACATGGTATTCGAATCCCCTGTCCGGCGTCAACACTAATAGTAATCATTGCATACTCTTTCTATTTGTCAATTAACCGTGCAAAGAAAATGAAAGAATAAATCATATTTCTAATTTTATAGGAGATGTTGAGAAGGCGTACCTAGTACACATTAAAGTAAGGGAAAATTCTAAATAAAGACTCAAAGTTGATCAATTTTCTCAAATAAGGATCCAAAATAAACTTTGTGTTAGATAAAAATCTAAAGTAGACCCATTATCTCAAATAAGGACCCGAAGTAATTGAATCAATTCCAAATAAGGACCTAAGCTTGCTGGTCAGCCAAATATTCGCCAGCTATCAAGCATGCAACATTTCCGACGACTAGAGTTTGGGCAATTTTGTCCAAAAAAAATCTAGGGAAAATTAACAAATTTTAAAATAGAAAAAAAAAACCCTAGGTTTTTTACAGTCTCCCCATTCCTTGTACCCATTCTCTGCAAAGTCAAAGACCGAAGTTCTCCCCATTCCTTGTACCCATCCTCCGCAAAGTCGAAGACCCAAATTCTCTGCCGGTTGAGGCATGAACTCAAAAACAAGAAGAAACCCAAATGCTTCTTTGTTTGTTTGTGGAGACCCAAATTCTCTGCCAGTCAAGCAAAGCGAGGAGTGACGAGAATCAAGTCACAACAATGACCAGGCAACAATTTGGTTGAGGAGCAGCGGAGGAGAAGAAATAAGAAAACGTAAACATATAAATGAATAACCTAAAATTAATTAATTTAGAATTTTCCCTTTTTTTTCCAATCACAAAATTCTGACAAAATTGCCCCTATTTTAATAACTGGAAAATGTCTGTTGGTGAGCTAAGGTTCTCAATAGAGATTAACTTGATCACTTCGGGTTCTTATTTGACACAAAATTCACTTCGGATTTTTATTTGAAACAATGGGTCCACTTTGGGTCCTTATTTGATACAAAGTTCACTTTGAGTCCTTATTTAAGAAAATAGATTCACTTCAGGTCTTTATTTGGAATTTTCCCTTAAAGTATTTGTTGTTCTGCAAGACCATAATAAAAACGTAATTTTTGTTTTTCTTCTAAACGAATATGATATTGAGATTTTTTTCCCAAAGCGTGATTAGTTTCTAACATCGCTTTCGACTTTAGGCCTTTTATTAGTTAATCCTGGTAAAGCCCCAAGACAGAATTTTTCTTTCTTGAAACGAGACCTAACGTGACATAGAGACTCCTTTACAACTCACTGATTAGCTCAAATCAAATGATGCAATCTCATATATATGAAGCAACATGAAAGGTTAAGTGCAACACTTACTGCTGGATTTTAGAGATCACCTGCGTCAGATACTTAAGAGAAATTCGTGCTTCAATGTGGCCAAATGATATATGATTGGACTAACTTATGTGTAAAATACCAAATGAATCAAGTTTCAAGCAAGTTGGGGTCTTCCAGAGGAAGTCGTGTTCAAAATACTAAAAGGTGTTTGGCAAATCAGAGAGTGGGTCTCTTAATTTTTCTACGTTCTTGTCGAGTCCAATGCACACTGCATTTTCTGTGACATCCCGAAATTTGGCCCTTGATTCGAATATATGAAATGGTTCTTTCGTTGATGCACGTATGGTTAATTTACTTTGAGCTGGCAACTCACGAGTTAACTAATCTATTAGGTGGAGCCGTTAAGTTAAACGAAACTAAGGAGTGGCCAATAATATAATACAACGACAAGCTAGATAGCCAATAATACAACATGGATGGCCAACGGTACCAATAATGCAACGTACGGCCTACAGCATACAAAAGCGACAAGTACCAATAATGGAACGTACCAGCGACAAGCACCAATAATGGAACGTACCGGCGACAAGCACCAATAATGCAACGTAAGGCTAGCAAGTTTTTTTTTTTTTTTTTTTTTTGGTTTGATGAGGGAGATGACCATCCTGTCTCCATTGCCTTCTCAACCCTTACTCTACTGAGATCACTTTTATCATCCAACTAAATTTATCTACTAAGCATAAGGCCTTTTTGCAACAAAATTATGATGCACATTCTCATGGAGGTGAGTACAAAGCAAACTACAAGGATGAGGTGCTATGCCGCCATTCTAAAATCTGTAACATCATATAGAGATGTTGAAGAGGAGGAGGAAGAGGATTAGCTCATTGTGTTTACAAACAAACACAACTTTATTATCGAAGGCTAGTGTGGGAAACAAATTCCTAAAAATGATCTGATACTCAATTGAACACCGAAAATGAACTCGAAAAACGTGCCCAAAAAAACATGTTACATTGATCAAAATGTATATCACATAATCGGACATACCTTAGTTTTCACATAGTAAGCACCGTCGTTGCAGTTTTATAAGAAATTCTTGGAAGCCCTGATTCCATTCGTGAAGAGGGGCGTACTGTTTCTCGGGGGAAAACTAAGAGAACGTAGAACAGAGAAAACTTATTTCCCTTTTCTCAAAAATGCTAATTTTCAAATAACACAACTGCTTAGATATCTTAACTACTCAAATATCACAACTGCCCAGATATTCCCCCCCTTTTTTTAATATTTATTTTACAATAACTACACTCTTCCATGGGCCCTTCACTTACGGGTTGAGTTTTGGCCCAACATGGGTGGATGGGCTTAAATAAGTCCATCAAACATAAAAACCCATCATCTCCCACTCGCACATGGTGGGCCGAACAAAACTCTCTTTTCCTCCCTACAACATTCATACCGGTGAATAATCCGTGCGACCAGCATAATTTGAGAGCTCGTTGTCATACATCTATTAGGAATATATAACAGCTCATAATAGACATCACATTTTTTAGTAGATTTAGTATGCAATGCCCTAAATCGATCAATCACATTTATATCTTTCTTGATCTCTTTTTAACAATGATATATTGTATTCACAATTATGATTATCTCAAAAAACAATCATAATTGGTTGACTAGTAAATATAAAATTAGAATGTGATTCTCAAAAATCAATCTTCCTATTTCCTTGAAACTCTCAAGTGACAAAGTCTGACAAACTCCAGCCTCTATTGTCAAAGTCTGAAGACTCAAGATTCAAGACTCAAGATTTAAGTCTACCCTCACTAATAGTCTCTAGATCGATGAAGGAAAGTTTTATCTGATGAAGAAGACTTGTCCATATGTGAGTATATCTTTAAGGATTTGGTTCATACGGTTGAAGAAGATTTCATGGCTGGAGAAAGCATCTCACGATCAATTATTCTTATTGATATCAATTTGGATAATTAGATCTTTTGATTGGCGAAGTATACTTGGAAGGTTCTACTTATGGAAACCTAGATCCTGATTGTATGGGCAGGCAGGATTAGTGGGCCATCATCACATTCCTTAAATAACTCGAGATCTCCCTAATTGATTATGTCCAACTGGTAGATTGGAAAAACTCCTTTGGAAGGTGCCAACGGTTATGAAGGCATGGAGGAGTATATAAGGAAGACGCTAAAGTTATTCGAGTGTATGCGTGAAAGAAAAATTCCAAAGTCTGAACCTCTTAGTTCTTTGCTATTTCATCTGTCGAGCTTAAATTGTACTCAAAAGAGAGATTAAATACTTGTGAGACATTGAGAAAGTGTAATAGAGTCTCTACACTGTGGAATCAAAGACATAAGATTGTAAAATCTCTCTTGGTTCTTAGTGGAATCTAGCCAGTGGGCTGTCAGTGCGGGAGAGTGGACGTATGCTTGGTTTACGCCGAATCACTATAAATATTATGTCTTAATTCTCTTTCCCTAATCTATTTATTTTAATTTGTAGCATTATATAATTGTTTATAGTCTTTTACATCTTCTGTCTATTATTCTCAGAAGTTGAATTAGTTTGTTAAGTTTTGCAAAAACTTCTTTGATCACCTATTCACCCTCCTCTAGGTGCTCTTACTAGCTCTATCAATTGGTATTAGAGCCTATGTACTCATTTAATTGAAGTATTTTTACTTTTAAGTTAAAGATCTATGACTAGTATGTTGGCTCCAAGTTTGATTCAAAGGCAGAGCAACACCAGACCACCTTATTTCGATGGAAATGAATACAGCATATGGAAAAACAAAATGAAAACATTCCTAAGATCGAAAGATCCTCTGGAATGGGATGTGGTAGAAAAATGAGTTACTCCTAAAGTTACATCAATTTCAAAAAGGGGAAAAGAAGTTGTAAACGCTAGCGAGATGACTTAAGAAGAAATGACCAAAAGACAAGCTCTTGATGCTAAAGCAATTTACTCCTTATATTGTGTTTTATCTCCTGCTAAGTATAACAGAATACCTTCTTGTGAAATAGCCAAAGAAGTCTAGGATAGGCTGCACATTACCTATAAAGGAACTGATCGAGTAAAAGAAACGATGATCAATATTCTACTCGGACAGTATGAAGCCTTCAAGATGAAGCCATTAGAATCTATTACTGACATGTTTAGTCATTTTACATAAATTGTAAATGGTCTAGAGTATCAGAGACAGCCAATCTCAGCACCAATGAAAGTCAACAAATTACTGCGTGGACTCTCCAAAAATTGGAATCACGCAAAGACTTCAATAAGGGAAACACAAAGAATCATGCCATTTTCAGTAAATGAACTGGTTGGGACATTTCAATCTTATGAAGTAGAGCAAATCAACGAGGAAGAAGATCCCAAAGGTAAGAAGTCAATTGCCTTAAAGTCTAACAATGATTCTGATGTTATAGATTCTGAAGAAGATATAGATGATGAAGGTCAGGAAACTGAACAAAAAGGGAAGAAGGTTCAATTGGAAGAAAAAAAGTACTCAAAAGTTTCATAACAAATCAACCGAGGATGATGAAACCAACAAAGATGTTATCTGCTTTGAATGCAAGAAAAATGGACACATCAAACCCAATTGTCCTATGTTGAAGAAAAAGAAGGGAAAAGCTGAAAAATACATAAAAGTTCTCAAAGCAGAAACATGGAGTGATACTGAATGCGAAGAAAGTGATGAAGATTATGTCAATATTTGTTTAATGACAAAATCAGAATCAGACTCAGACTCTGAGACAGATACAGACTCAGACTTAGATAGTGAATTCGAGGTAAGTAATTTAAAAATTCCTACTAATGTCTCGAAATACATTGATGAACTTTGTCTTAGTCTCAAAATCTCTCTTAAGAGGATTTCCAAGCTAAAAAGGGAAAATTCTATACTAAAGCAACAAGAAAATTCTTAAAAAGAAAAGTTTGAAAATTTAAACAAAAATTTTGCTGTTTTGAAAGAAAATACATATTCTCTTTCAAAAGAAAATACATTTTTGAAAAATGATATCTCAAATATTTCAAAAAGATTTTTAATAGGGTCTGAGAAGCTGGAAATGATTCTTTCAGTACAAAGACCTTACTTCAACAAATCAGGCTTGGGAATGACTTCTGAAACTATTCCTCTAATTGATTTTCCAAAATTAAAGGAAAGAATCAAACAAAGACCTACAAAAGCCTTTTATAGAAATCATTTTCAAAAAGTCTTTGTAAAACTTGTTGATTGAAGTGCTCTCAAATGCTCTAAGTGCAACAGCTCAGAACACTTTGAGAAAGAATGTCCTATGGTTTGGAGACTTGTTAAGAAGTATTGGGCAAAGACTGTATATTGCACTAACTCCACTAGACCCAAGAAAATGTGGGTACCAAAGAAAGCTTGAGTTTATTTTCTAATTGCAGGTCACTATCAAGAAAAAGGTCAAATGATATTTGGATAATAGCTATTCAAGACACATGACTGGAGATTCAAATTGTTTTGTAAAGTTTGTTCTAATAGATGGTGGAAAAGTTTCTTTTGGAGGAAATAGCAAATGAAGAATTGTTGGGTGTGGAAGTGTAAAGTTTGGAAATCTCACAATCAACAATGTCTCCTTGATGGAATGACTAAATTACAATCTACTCAGCATAAGTCAACTATGTGACATTGGATTTAAAATCAATTTCCAAGAAGGAATATGTTAGGGAACTAGTAAAGATTTTTCATAATCTTTTACTGGACGAAGACATAAGAACATAAATCTTCTAGATATCAAACCAGAAAGGCCTCAATGTCTAATTTCTATTCAAGATAAAGCAAACCTTTGGCATCGTAAGCTTGGCCATATCAATATGAAGCAAATTGCCAAGATCTCTTTCAAGAAACTTGTTCGTGGCCTACCCAACTTGAAGTTTAATAAATCTGACCTGTGCACACCATGTGTGTTAGGAAAACAGGTAAGAAGTTCTTTTAAACTAATAAATCAAGTTATTACTAATTGTGTTTTGCAACTACTACATATGGATCTTTTTGGACCAACCAGAATTCAAAACATTGGTAGAAAGAGATATTGCCTAGTGATTGTGATGACTATTCACGATTTACTCGGGTTCACTTTATAGCAAGTAAGTCTGAAACCTTTTCACTTTTCAAAGTTTGCCAAGAAAGTACAGAATGAGAAAGGATATGCCATCTCAAGCATACAGACAGATCATGGAGGTAAGTTTGAAAATCAAGACTTTGTCAAATTCTTTAATGAATCTGGATTTCAGCATGTTTTCTTTTCTCCATACACTCCAGAACAAAATGGAGTTGTGAAAAGAAAAAATAGATCCTTGCAGGAAATGGCAAGAACCCTTTTAATTGAAAGTAATATTTCTTCTCGTTTTTGGGCTGAAGCAATTTCTACATCTTGTTATATTATTAACAAAGTATTTTTAAGGCATATTCTAGAGAAAACTCCTTATGAGTTATTCAAAGGAAAGAAGCCAATTGTTTCTTACTTTCATATATTTGGTTGCAAATGTTTTCTTTTGAAAAATGCAAATGATTGAACTGGTAAGTTTGAGGAGAAATCAGACGAATGAATCTTCCTTGGATATTCAATCACCAACAGAGCTTACGGAGTATTCAACAAAAAGACCCAGTCTGTGGAAGAATCTATGAATGTCAAATTCCAAGACTCTTTGCAGAATCAACTGATTCAGACTCAGCCTGAAGAATCTAAAGTTACTCTAAACCTTACGAAGTCTAACTCCCCTAAAGTAACTCAGACTTCTGAAGAAAATCAACGAACGGATGTTGAAGAATCAACTGAAGTAGAATAACAGCATTCTGCCAGACTGACCAGCAACTGGAAGCACAAGTCTAGTTATCCCAAAGAACTTATCATCGGTAACATTAATGAAGGAATTCATACCACATCCAAAAAGCAAGAAGAGTTTAGCGTTGTGGCACTTATTTCTGAAGTAGAACCCAAAAGCATAGCAGAAGCTTTAACTGACGAAAGATGAATTGAAGCTATGCAAGAAGAGCTCAGACAGTTCAGCATTAATGATGTTTGGGCATTAACTCATAAACCAAAAGGTAAATCCATTATTGGAGTTAAATGGGTTTTCAGGAACAAGATGGACGAGAAAGGAAAAGTGATCATGAACAAAGAAAGACTCGTGACCAAAGGATATACACAAGAAGAATTGATAGACTATGATGAGACCTATGTACCAGTAGCAAGGTTAGAAGCTATTAGATTATTACTTGCTTTTGCTTGTTATAAAAATTTCAGGTTATTCCAAATGGACGTCAAAAGTGCATTCCTAAATGGATTTATCCAAGAAGTCTATGTGGAACAACCTCTTGGATTTGAAGACCTAAAGAGACCAGACTTAGTATTCAGACTGAAAAATGCTCTATATGGTTTAAAGCAAACACCTCGAGCATGGTATGACAGGTTAAGTAAGTTTTTAATTCAAAATGGTTTTGTCAAAGGAAAAGTGGATACTACTTTTTTATTAAGAGAGAAGGTAAAAGCTTTCTACTTGTTCAAATTTATGTTGATAATATTATATTTTGATCACCTAACGAAAACCTGTGCAAGAAGTTTTTTAAGTGTATGCAGGATGAATTTGAGATGAGCATGATGGGTGAACTATCATTCTTTCTCGGATTGTAAGTAAAACAACTAAAGGAATGAATTTTCATTCACCAAGAAAAATATGCAAAAGAACTTGTTAAAAAGTTCGGATTGGAGAATTGCAAAAAGACTGAAATACCAATGTCTAGTTCTTCGAAGTTGGACAAAGATGAAGGAGGAAAGAAAGTTGACCAGAAGCTCTATAGGAGTATTATTGGTTCACTTCTCTATCTTACTGCTTCTAGATCTGACATTTTGTTTAGTGTTTGCATTTGTGCTAGATTTCAATATGATTCCAAAGAATCTCATCTAAGTGCTGCAAAACACATCATCAAATACGTTGCAACTGCCTCAAAGTTAGGTCTGTGGTATCCCAGGAAAGAGACTTTACTCTCCTTGGATATTCAGACGTAAATCTAGCAGGTTGCAGAGTTGATAGAAAGAGTAATTCCAATACTTGTCAATTGTTGGGAAACAGGACGGTATCGTGGTTCTCAAGCAAGCAAAGCATTGTAACTCTTTCAACAGCAGAAGCAAAGTATGTGACTCTTGGAAGTTGCTGTTCTCAAATCTTGTGGATAAAATAATAACTGAGAGACTTTGGAATCGAAGACTTATGCACTGAGATCAAATGTGACAACACCAGCGCAATTAATCTCACAAAGAATCCAATTCTTCATTCAAGAGCAAAGCATAAAGAGATTCGACATCACTTTATTAGAGATCATGATCAAAATGGAGAAGTTATTGATTCAATTCATTGACTCAAAGAATCAACTGACGGACATATTTACAAAGCTTATGAAGAAAAGCTTATTTGAGTCTATTTGCACTAGAGAACATCATATCCTTTATCTAGTAAAAGTCTGGAAGTGCTCAAGACTCAAAGGTAAAGTCTGAAGTTGTTCAGACTCAGAATAATTGAGGAAGTTACCACTGTAAGTTATTTCTATTTCAGTATTTTAAATTGAAAAGTTGTTCAAAAAGGCAGTTTTTTTTTCAAAAAGGTATTTTTATTTTTTCCTTTTATGTCGTTTCGTTTACCTCGCTTAACTTGTTTTATATACAGCAGAGATTCGTCTTCTTTGTTTTTACACTGAAACTCTAGAATACAAAATTCCCACTTGCTTTTACTTTCACTCTCGATTTGCCCAAAAGTTTTCACTTTTTTTTTTCGAGCAAGCTTGAGAATCTCTCTCTTGAATCGATAATGTCTTCAAGAAAGTCTTCAAGGATTGCAAGTAAGGGACCACGACATCTATCTGAGGGTTTTATGTATTTTGACTTGACCGAGGAAGAAGATTCTTCTCCACCACTGTGTCCAAGTCAGCGAGAATCTTCTCAGTAGTGTCCTTCTTCTACACCGACTCAACCAGAACAAGAAGTTATAGAAGAGGCTAAACCTATAAGAATGCTAACTCCTAAGGTTGCTTACAAACTTTATTCTAATTAGAAGGAAGGAGGAACATCGATGCCTTTGATCGATGCGTTCTTAAGAGATAGAGGATACTAGAACGAAACCTTATTCTTGTAGGAATTGGAAAAGTTAGGTGTTGTAGAAAGAGGAACGGCTAAAAGGACTTTCGCAAATTTTCCGAGTGACCTATTCTATGGTACTGCAAATCAACCTCAAGAACTGGATGACGATGAAAAGATGTTTACCCATTTTCATCCTAGAACGAGAGTGGTTGCAAATATTACTAATGGTTCCAATCTGTTTAGATCAAAGAACCACAAGATGGTTTATTCGAATTTGCTGAAGAGAGGGGTTATGCACCCCAGGAATGTCGATTTTGATTTGCTTGATTTGGTAAAAGTCAATCTGCAAGAGAAGCTTACTGTATTGCAATTAGAGCACTTTTATTCTGAATCAACTGCTTCTTTTCCTGAACTCACAGCTTACTTTTACTCAAACTTATCTTTTGTCGATGCAAAACTTTTCTTTCACAGTGAGAGATAAGGAGTTCTTGGTGACTATGGACACATTGACTGATATAATTAGGGTGGAAATAACGAGCTTCCAACCAATTAGCGTCATTGGTGAAAGATAGGGATGTTGAAGGCAAGATTTCCTATTCAAGGATGAATGCCTCAAACATCTTGCTGCACAAGATTTTAATCAACTGCATATGTCCTAAGTCGACATCCAAGACTGATGTCTCTTAATCTGAAGCGAAGTTGATGTATGCCGTCAATGCTGGATTTAAATTCTCTCTGCCTTACACCATCTTGTTTCACATGTACCAAACAGTAGTGAAAGATAAGGGACAAGTCCCTTATCCGGCTCTCATCACGGGTCTTTTTAGACATTTTAAAATTCACATCTCTGCACCATTATGTTCGTCAACTATTTCTCCAATGGTTATTGGATTTAAAATGGTTACAAGATGCGTTTGAAAGAGCTGAACAAGATATTGGAGCACATGAAAGAGAAGTCTTATGTCAAAGCAAGACAAGACTCTACTACAGCCAAGAGAAAAGGAAAAGAGCCCATGGATGCTCCAGTGAAGAAGAAGAGAGTTCTCATTCTGTAGAATGAAGAGGAAGAGGACTCGCTGACTCTTTCAGCCTTACGAAATTTGAAAAGTTTTGTCAGCTTTGAAAAGATTCGAGAAGAGCCAAAAGAAAGAGACAAGGTGAGAGAAGAGATAGAGAAAGAAGTTAAAGAACAGAGAAGGATAGAGGAAGAAAGAGAAGAAGAGGAAGAAGAGGAAAGGAGAGAAGAGAGAGAAAAAGAGGACAGAAGAGGACAAAAAGGAGAGAAAGAAGAAGCAGGAAGAGAAGAAGAGAGAGACCAGGGTCAACAAGACTCTTTTGAGCCAACTTTGGCTGTCTCTTTGTCCAGTGAATCTAAAATAGCTGACACTGGGATTGTTGGAGCTCTTGACACAGACAAACATCACTTTGCCAAAGAAGTTGCGGTTGAAGAAGTATTTTTACTCCTCTTAAAAGCAAACATATAGGGGGAGCTGTTGAACAAAAAGGTACTTCTTCACCTTTATTTACTAGTGATGTGAGTCACTCCGCTACAGATCCAGAAGATGTATATGCTTCACATTACCCAAAAGATAGTCATGGTGTACAATCTGAAGATCCATCCACTCTCAAAGTCCCTGGAAATGACTCAGCTAGACCTAGTGCTACTACAGAACAAACAGTAGACTTTTCAAGATTGTTAGAGATTCTATTGGATGTAAGAAAGCAGTAATATGCTATGGGATATGAGATGCAGGATCTCAAAAATGCTTTCATGGCTACTTCAGTGTCTTTGCACGATCAGTTGAATGCCCTAAAGAATCAAGTGTAGTCTACAGTAC
Source organism: Eucalyptus microcorys (assembly GCA_014182515.1). Lineage (NCBI taxonomy): Eukaryota > Viridiplantae > Streptophyta > Magnoliopsida > Myrtales > Myrtaceae > Eucalyptus > Eucalyptus microcorys. The sequence continues at coordinate 2,488,377 of CM024563.1, forward strand.
AGGGTGCAGATTTCCAGTCACTGAAGTAGAGTATTGCAAGGCTTGAGAAGACTGTGGATTCTATGAGAGAATTCGAGCTTATTCGCCTTCCAAAACAGCCATGATTTTGTCTCTATTTTCAACAACTCTTTTTATTCGTTCTCCACTTTTTGCTGTTGACAAAAAGGGATAGAAGTTTGGATGCAAATTTGATTTAACTTTTGTTTGAATTGTTGGAGACTTGTTGGACTTATCTTTTGTTTGGTTGTGATTTGGACTGTTTAATTTGACTTGTAGTAACTTAAGCTATGATAATGATTATGGAAAGGGTAGTTGTTTGATTTGGCAAGACTAACACGTTTTCTATGGTTGCAGAATCGCTACTATCCATATTCTAATCTACTTATCTTCTTTGAGATATCCTGTTTTGCTTAAGTATTGTTTTGCAGGTCAAAAGTGTTCAAATCCGCATAAAAGTTTTGTCACCATAAAAAAATGTGGAGATTGTTGGAGAAAACTTCCTTATTTGTTTTGAAGTTGACAAAATGTTTCCATCAGTCTAGTCTGAAGACTTGTAGACTCAAGTGACAAAGTTTGACGAACTCCAGACTCTATTGTCAAAGTCTAAAGACTCAAGATTTAAGTCTACCCTCTCTGATAGTCTCTAGATTGAGGAAGAAAAGTTTTATCCGATGAAGAAGACTTGTCCAGATGCAAGTATATCTTTAAGGATTTGGTTCGTAGGTTGAAGAAAATTTTACAGCTGGAGAAAGCATCTCATGATCAATTATTCTCATTGATATCAATTCGGATAATTAGATCTTTTGATTTGCGAAGTATACTTTGAAGGCTCTACTTATGGAAATCTAGATCCTGATTGTATGAGCAAGTAGGATTGGTGGGCTATCATCACATTCCTTAAATAACTCAAGATCTCTTTAATTGATTCTGTCCAACGGGTAGATTGGAAGAACTCCTTTGGAAGGTGCCAACGGTTATGAAAGCATGGAGGAGTATATAAAGAAGACGCTCAAGTTATTCGAGTGTGTATGTGAAAGAAAATTTTCAAATTCTAAAGTTCTTAATTCTTTGCTATTTCATCTGTCGAGCTTAAATTGTACTCAAAAGAGAGATTAAATATTTGTGAGACCTTGAGGAAATGTAGCAGAGTCTTTACACTGTAGAATCAAGGATGTGAGATTGTAAAATCTCTTTTGGTTCTTAGTGGAATCCAGCCAGTGGGCTGTCAGTGTAGGAGAGTAGACATAGGCTTGGTCTAAGCTAAATCACTATAAACCTTATGTCTTAATTCTCTTTCCTTAATCTCTTTATTTTAATTCGTAGCATTATATAACTGTTTATAGTCTTTTACATCTTCAGTTCATTATTCTTAGAAGTTGAATTAGTTTGTTGAGTTTTGCAAAAACTTCTTTGATCACCTATTCACCTCCTTCTAGGTGCTCTTACTAGTCCTATCAACAAAAAGGCCCTCACTCCTGCCTCCTCGGCCGCCACCATCGCCGTCACCTCGACTGCTAATGGAGTGAACATCTCGGAGGGCGTGGGGTCCACTCACACGTAGAGCTAGGGGCAAGTTCAATCCAAACATCCCGGCACTTCTAGAGTCCTCCACCCAATTCGCAGTCTCCGGCAGCTACACCCTCTAAGAAGCCTCAATTCTTAGTGCTGATGAAGACAAAAACAGCCTAAAATGGGTTGGATCAAAAATGCACAGAAACCCACACATAGAGAAAAAAAAAAAAAAAACTAGCGATTGGAATTGAAACGGGAAATCGATCGAGTTTTAGATAGGAATAGAGACGATTATTTTTGTTCGTCTCTTTGTTTGTTGGGTGATGGTGGAGTTCTTTTTGATGGAGAGAGGGAGGTGTACAGGGGAGATAGGAGAGAAATGAGAGAGAACATGCATGAGGTAGGAGAGAGAAATAGGATAGAAGAAGAGAGAGAAAAGTGGGGCTAGAGAAGAGAGAGGAGAGAGAGAGCGCGTCCAACGAGGAGAGAGAGAATACATACGAGAGAGAAGAGTTTGCCTGACAATTTGGACCCATCCCGACACGTGTCGTGTTTCCAAAGCTCTTTTTATTTGCCATGCTGGCAAATGAGACGTACCTAATATTTTCTATAGAAGCTGTTTTGAAATGGTGATGGAATAAAATTAAAAATTGTTATATCTCTCTCTTTCATCTTCACGATAACACCATGCAATATTATTTTGGGGATTTTGGTCTCTTTTCTCCATTTATAACCAACAATGTGAAATTCAGAAAATTAGAACGTACACCGCCAATATAAAGAAAACTTCACACATATGATTGTTTTTTTTTTTTTTTGGTCTAATATGATAGTTACTTTCTTTCATAAAAGACGAGAATTACAAGAAGACGATAGATAAGTTTCCGAACATAAAATTTCCGAAAGAGTTGAAGGAGGAAAGGACTTCCAATGTTGAGGGAGTGATTTAGTCCTATGTGCCTTCGCAAGCCAATCTGCAGCTTTATCGGCTTCCCAAGAGCAATGGGCCAGCATTGTGGTAACTGAATGGGCTAATATTCCTTTGCACTGCTCGATTATGGTCTTCACGTTCCAAGGAATTTCAGCCCAGCCCATGATGCTTTGCTCTACGGTCAAGCTGTTTGTCTCACACTCCACATTTTCCTTTTAGTACTTTTTCAGTTCCATCTGCTCCCACGTGCAGTTTCTTTCTGAACTTCAGAAACTCCAACCCATGCAAGACCGCTAGGGCTTCAGCTTGAAAAGGGGATGAAGCTCGGACTTCTCGCATGACGCCGTCGATGACTTGTCCGGCCTGATCTTGTAGGATTCCGGCTACCGAGCCGACGTGTTCTCCTTGTACCCATGAGCCATCGACATTTGATTTCATCGACCCTTTTTCTGGCGGTCTCCATCTTCTCGGTGAGTTCAAATCTGTGGGTTTCTTTGCCTCCTTTTTCTTCTGCCATCTGCTGAAGTTTTGGAGATGTGCTTGCACTAAATCAACTATGGTGTTCAGATCCAGTGGCTTAACTCTGAAGATGAAGTTGTTTCGAGCTTTCCATACAAACCAGAGCACCGTCACCACTAGCTCATTCTCAGGTAATTCCTTGCTCCCTTCGAATCTCTCCATCAGCCATTTATCAAACCTGGAGATGATTTTGGGTTTACAGTTTAGATTGATTCGTGGATATGCCCATATATATTTTGTCCATTTGCAAAGTAAGAACAGGTTCTCGGTGGTCTCCAGATGGGTGTTGCGAGCTCGCAAATTGGGTTAGGTAACACCTTTCATTTATATAGGTCTCTCTTGTTGGTATAGCATTTTGACAAATGCTCCAAATAAAGATTCGCATTTTCGAGTAGATAGATAAATTCCAGAGCTTCGTCCACAATGTTTGAGAAGGCTGGAAAGAACTTGATGCTCTGTGTAGTTCTATTTCTGTAGTCTGGGCACAAACTTTGTTATAAGCGCTCTTAACCGTGTACATTCTCGATCCGTTGCCTTTCCATACTAGAGTATCTGCCTTTTGGGTTGGGTTTATTGGGATAGAAAGAATTTCGTTTGCTAGACGGTCTTCAAAAAGGTTCTGAACCTCTGTTTCTTTCCATCCCTTGCTTTCTTCATTAATGAGTTCAGCCACCATTATAGGGTCATCTTTATTTGTCGGACCGCCTATCACTCTAGATGTTAGCCATTTATCCTCTCGTATTCGGATTAGCTTTCTGTCACCCACCCTCCATTCTACCTCCTCTTCGATGGCCTCTCTCCCCACCAGAATGCTTTGCCAACCCTATGATGGACGCTACCTTTTTCTTGCCTTCCACAGATCTCCATTTGGGAAGTAAACACCTTTCAGAATTCTGCTCCATAAAGTCGAAGGGGATTGAGATAACCTCCAAGCTTGCTTTACCAGCATTGCTTTGTTGAACTTTGTCAAATCTTTGAATCAAAGCCCCTCTTCATCCTTCCTTGTTTTCAGTACTTCCCACTTCTTCCAATGCAATCCTCTCCTTGTATCATTTTGTTTCCACCAAAAGGATGTGATTCTTCTTTCAATTGCTTTACATATCGAGATGGGTATTTTAAAGATCGACATCGCATATTGAGGAAGGGCTTATACTACACTTTTTATCAACATTTCTTAACCTGCTTTGGACAAAAGTATTCGTTGGAGAAATCTTTCGGAATATTTTGAAGCGACAAAACGTTTCCATCGCCTAGTCCGAAGATTTGCGGACTCTACTATTTAAAGTCCGAAGACCTCCGGACTGCCCACTCAAGACTCAAAGTCTATTCTCATTGACGCGTTTGTAGTTTGTCGAATAAGGTCTATCCAGGACTGTGTGTTTCGTTAAGGATTTGATCTTATCGACTGACGAAGATCTCTTGGCTGGATATGACATAACAGATTCCTTTATTCGAATCAAGATTGGTTAAAGATCCGATGATTGGCAAAGTATACTTGGAAGGTTCTACTTATGGAAACCAAGATCCTGATTGTATGGGCGAGCAGGATTGATGGGCTATCGACATGTTCCTTTAATAGCTCGAATGATCTTCTGAATTGATTATGTCCAACGGGAATATTGGAAGAATTCCTTTGGTAAGTGCCAATGGGTATGATGGCATAAAGGAGTATATAAGGAAGACGTTCCAGTTGTTCGAGTGTGTGCACGATAGAAGAATTCCAAAGTCTGAAGCTCCTTGTTCTTTGTCAATTCATTTACTGAGCGAAATCTTGTACGCAAAAGAGAGTCTATATTTTGAGATACCTTGAGGAAGTGTGGTAGAATATCTACACTGTGGAATCAAGGGAAAGCATTGCTGTAACATCTCTTTTGTTCATAGTGAAATCCAGCCGGTGGGCTGTTAGTGCGAAAGAGTGGACGTAGGCTTGGAATAAGCCGAACCACTATAAACCTTATGTTCAATTTTCTCTTCCCTACTCTCTGTTTACTTTGATCATAATCTGTTTTGGAGAACTTCCTTTCTATTGTCTGCCTAGTATTGCTTTCGTATCTCGATAAATTGTTTTTACACCTATTCACCCCCCTCTAGGTATTTATACTAGCTATATCAATATCTTCTCTTTCCAGCCCTCCAACTTCATGTTTACTCTAGTTAGGATTCAGGTAAACATCTCTTTTTTTGACTGGCCCCAATCCGTCGGAATGCCGAGATATTTTCCCGTCTTGTCTATGATTGGAACTTTGAGTTCTTGCGCCATATTCCTCTTTAGATTCAGAGGGCAGTCCCTACTGAAACATACTCCTGATTTGTTTAGATTTATTGCTTGGCCCGTTGCAAAATAATACTGGTTTAAAACAGCTGCTAGTTCTTGCCGCGTTGATCTGATATTTTGTCGCCAAGTACCTGTCGTTTGGCATGTAATCCCTCCCCAAATCTCGGGATTATGGCAATCGCAGGGTCTGCAGGTCTGCAAAGTTCACGTACTGCTCATGTACCCTATTCCACCCTATGGCCAAGCAAGCAACGGCAAAAAGGCTCGACTTGGACTCGATCTTTCCTCCTCCACGCTCTACTAAATCAGTCAAACATGGAGTCCCCAAACATCCTTGATAATTAACGCGCGTTATTGAATAATTAAAGTTGCAAAAGGACAAAATTAGGGTTTAATCTCTCTGTTTTGTGGTTCTTGCGGACAGATTAACCTACCATTGGCTGCATTTGATTGAGCTTTGGGGAATGCGTAATTTCCCCCAAATTTTTTTGGCTTAAGGTGTATTTATTCAAAGCATCCCAGTCTTTTTTTCCCCTTGTCACCGTTACTGTTACATGGTATTCGAATCCCCTGTCCGATGTCAATACTAATAGTAATCATTGCATACTCTTTCTACTTGTCAATTAACCGTGCAAAGAAAATGAAAGAATAAATCGTATTTCTAATTTTATAGGAGATGTTGAGAAGGTGTACCTAGTACACATTAAAGTAATTGTTGTTCTGCAAGACCATAATAAAAACGTGATTTTTATTTTTCTTCTTAACGGATATGATATTGAGATTTTTTTTTCCCAAAGCATGATTAGTTTCTAACATTGCTTCCGGCTCTAGGCCTTTTATTAGTTAGTCCTGGTAAAGCCCCAAGACGGAATATTGTTTTTTCTTGAAACGAGACCTAAGGTGACATAGAGACTCCTTTACAACTCACCGATTAGCACAAATCAAATGATGCAATCTCATATATATGAAGCAACATGAAGGGTTAAGTGCAACGCTTACTGCTGGATTTTAGAGATCACTTGTGTCAGATACTTAAGAGAAATTTGTGCTTCAATGTGGCCGAATGATATATGATTGGACTAACTTATGTGTAAAATATCAAATGAATCAAGTTTCAAGCAAGTTGGGGTCTTCCAGAGAAAGTCGTGTTCAAAATACTAAAAGGTGTTTGGCAAATCAGAGAGTGGGTCTCTTAATTTTTCTACGTTCTTGTCGAGTCCAATGCACACTGCACTTTATGTGACATCCCGAAATTTGGCCCCTGATTCGAATATATGAAATGGTTGTTCGTCGATGCGCTTATGGTTAATTTACTCTGAGTTGGCAACTCGCAAGTTAACTAATCTATTAGGTAGAGCCATTAAGTTAAACGAAACTAAGGAGTGGCCAATAATACAATACAACGACAAGCTAGATGGCCAATAATACAACATGGACGGCCAACAAGTACCAATAATGCAATGTACAGCCTGCAATGTACAAGCGACAAGTACCAATAATGGAACGTACCGGCGACAAGCACCAATAATGCAACGTAAGGCTAGCAAGTTTTTTTTTTCTTTTGTTTGATGAGGGAGATGATCATCCTGTCTCCATTGCCTTCTCAAGCCTTACTCTATTGAGACCGACTTTTAGCATCCAGTTAAATTTATCTACTAAGCATAAGGCCTTTTTACAACAAAATTATAATGCACATTCTCATGGAAGTGAGTACAAAGCAAACTACAAGGATGAGGTGCTATGCCGCCATTCTAAAATCTCTAACATCAGATAGAGATGTTGAAGAGGAGGAGGAAGAGGATTAGCTCACGGTGTTTACAAACAAACATGACTTTATTATCAAAGGCTAGTGTAGGGAAACAAATTCCTAAAAACGATCCGATACTCAATCGAACACCGAAAACGAATGCGAAAAACATGCTTAGAAAAACATGTTACACCGATCAAAAGATATATCACATAGTCGGACATACCTTAGTTTTCACATATTAAGCACCGTCGTCGTAGTTTTATCAGGAGTTCTTGGAAGCCCTAATTCCGTTCGTGAAGAGGGGTGTCGCGACCAATTTTTTCAGGTGTGAACCACCTAGAGTTTGGCTAATGGATTGTTAAGCCTAGACCTAACTCGGGCTCTCCCAAGCCCATACCAATTCGTGACTTAAGTTCAAATTTCTTAACATGCAAATGGATTTTATCTAGGAATCGTCACTAATCAGTTTACGGTAGGTCGACTAGACACCTAAGTAAAATAATGGGAGGATTATTTTACTCCTACGAACCAAAGACTTTGGGTATGGGAACTTGGTTACACTAAACTTCTCTAATGCCCTTTCGGTACCATTTCTTTTTATTTTCAAAATTATTTTTGCAGGCAGTTTGGCTTGATTTTAAATCTATTTCCATAACATGTGAGGCTATCATGCGGGTGTGCAAACCACCAATTTAACACCCAAGTAAAGCAATAAATAAATTATAGGACTTACCTCATAGCAACGAAAGCATCTGCGTTGTTATATCAAAATTCACATCAACAATCCTACATATGATTTCTAATTAACACACAATTTCATTTTTTTGTTTTGTTTTCACTTATTTAATGAAAATCATGCAATATGCAATGCAATATAACTAAATGACCTAATTCTAATGTCATGCAATTTCTAATTAAATGAACCTAATAACAATCTCTAAATGACGTGCATTTCATGAATCTAATCCTATATGACATTTACATGACATTTTTTATTTTTCTTAAAAATGTAATCTATCCTAGAGAATGGAACTAATTTATTCTAAGACATTTTTGTATTTTTTCATGAAATTCGAAATTAGGTAAAATGTAAAAACTACCTAGCTAAATTAAGATCTTATTCAATTTATATTAGGAATTAGGTTGAGCTAAATCCTAATTTAAACTAAAACATTATCTTAACCCAAATAATCCTAAAATGCAATCTATCTAAAAAATCTATCTAAACTTAAAATTAGTTAGAAAGTAAAATTAAACATGCGATCTTACCCTAATATGCAATAACATGCAAAAGATACCCTAATTCTATATGCATGATGATTTTTTTATTTTTTACTTTTTTTCCTTTTTTTTTTAAAATTTTCGAAATTAATAATTGCCAAATAATTAAACATGCAATTTAAACTAGTGAAACAGAAATCCAACATCCTAAATTTATGTTTTTGGTATTTTTTATTTAAGAAATTCGAAATAAATAAATTTCCTATTCTAGACATGCAAAATAACCTAAAACAAGTAATATCCTAACATGCATCTAATCTAACTCAAATATTTTTTTTCTTTTACGGGAGCAAACAAATAAAGGCATCAAGAACAGCACAGCAACAAATCAAGCAAGATATCATCCATGTCCATTTAATTTTGGGAAATAAATTGACGAATTGTATCTCGCGCATGAGATTGGATTGGCTAATTTTTAAATAAAATCACAAATCGTATTTCGAGTGTGAGATCAAGTTGGTGATTTTTCTGTACGATTGCGGGTCGTATTTCGAGCGTGAAATCGGACCGTCAATCATATGTACGTTGCGAAATTAGGAAGATTTCCCAATTTAAAGGCTAATTGATATTTTGTGGATATAATGGCGTCATTTAAATATTCATACAAGATAATCCCATAAATTAGGTAATAGGGATATATGAAAATCGAATTAAAAGAGATTCTTACCTAATATTTGGTGCCACGTGGACCACGTTGTCAAATTCGGTCAAGCAACGGACGGCAGGATGACTCACGGGTGGCAGTTCAAGACAACGTGCTGCTCAAAGATGGTGTCTCGCTCAGTAAGCAATAGCAAATTTCGAGAGGTGTCTGATGCTTCGCTGATTTGGCCTGACAAGGTCACAAAGTTGACCAACACAGCAAGGGGGCGTTCACCAGGAGACTTGAACAGCAAAAATGAGGGTTGTTGGCGTGAAGATTTGAACGTCCAGGGGATGGTCTCCAATGTGACTCAGGTGTACGCAAGAGGCCCTGGGACTCGTGGGAACCTGAAAATAAAAAGCACAAAAGATCCGACTCGGTGGGGTAGCATGCACCGGTTGAGAATCGACGGGTCAGGGAGCAACGGCGCCAGCGCACAGCAATAACGAAACCAAAGCAGCAGCGTAGTCGAGCACAGTAGCTCGAACACGATTGACTTTTCAGGTGGCACGCGTGCAAGGAGCAGCTTGGTTGTTGTTGAAGGCTCAGTAGGGTAGCAACACGATACGGCGATGTTGGTGACAGAGGCACGGCCACAGGTCTGGCCGTGAAGTAGGCGCCTGTTTGGAGGATTGCCTCGGCCAAGAGCTGGTCGGGATTTCCCTCTCTCTGCTCTCTCTCACGTGTGTCTCTCTAATATTCCCAATCCCCCCCGATTGAAAGTGAGCGCCCCTTTATATGCAAAAGAAAGGAGCCCACCAAGGAAAGAAACAAAATCACATATTGCATGGTCAAGACACGATTTCTTTTTTCAGTTTCCTTCCACCTTTTGACCATGCCAAAATTGTAACCCATCCGCATCCTTTTCTTTCCTTTATTTCTTTTCTTTCCTACAAACAATAGAATCGGCTGCCGCACGTTTACATTCATAAAATCAGCAAAAAATTCCTTTCCATTGGATCATCCAACAACCCAAAAATTGACCAAATATTGCCAAAAGTTCTTGATCGTAATAGAATTTTTCCGATTCCGAATCCTGCAAAGATGGGCTTGCAATATCTCCTTCCCACGCCTGTCCTTATTGAGAATATATGAATAGATTGCATGAATATTTAATTGAGAATTTGATTTCAAATTGAAACGGGTAGATGGTTGGTGATTCTCTATGCGGCCGTTTATGGGGTCTCAACCAAGGAAGGTGCAACTTGGAGTGATGGCTCGTGGAAGTGACCAGCAGTGGTTCTCGACTTCATCGACTAGGAAGGGTTGTCCAATGGTTACTCGGCCCGGTAGTTAATGGGGAATCTTGAAAAACTAGAAACTAGCTCGGTATGGAACCTCCGAGGCGATCCACCGATAGCTACTCTGCTGAAGCCGCGGAGCATTGCCAGGACAACAACTTGCAAGGAAAACCGTCGTACATGGAGGAGCTTCGCGAGTGCTATAAGTGATAGTATCTCGCAGCTTGAGAAATCTGCAAACAAAACTTCAAGGTGCGGGGACAAGATATTGCGGAGAAACGATGGCGATAGGGAGAACTTATTTTCACGTGCGTGTGGTTGACCAAATGTTTGGTCACCGAATTTGCTGCTCAAGCCGTGGAGATCATGACCAGAAACCCCCACTCGAAACTTGTCATTTAAAGCTCATAACCACTAATTCGGGCCCATTCGTCACCAATACAAATCCAATAATAATAAATGCATCTAAAATTATATGCTATGGAATTAAGTAATTAATTTTTTTATAGGGATTAAAATTAACCCCTAATTTTTGTGCCATAAATGACTAATCGGATCGCCAAAATTTAGGTGTTAACAAGAGGCGTAATGTTTCTCGGGGGAAAACTAAGAGAACATTGAACAGAGAAAACATATTTCCTTTTCTCAAAAACGCTATTTTTCAAAGAACACAACTGCTCAAATAATACCAATGATGGAATTCAAGTCGGTGGAAGACGACTTACCTGATTCTGATGTGCAATCAATAATTAGCCCCGAACGATCGTTGAATTGCCGATGTAACATGAACAATATTATCTCACGTTGGTCTGAATGTAATCACAAGGAAAATACTCGATTTCCACGGCGTAAATGCAAACTGTTCTTGTAAAGTGAAACGGAACGCCTTGATGGAAAATGGAGAGAAAAGAAGAAAAGTTTCTAAACGTACGTTCGTCCAACCCCTCCAACGGTTGTCTTCAGGGGTCTTTTATATGACCTCATGACACCCCTACAAAATGGTGTCCTTCCATCGTACCATATCAAGGCGAATTGGTGCGATCCAATCACACCCCATCATGGACGTACCAGCTAAAGTACAACAGTTCATATAGCTCCGTGCACCGTAGAATGATTCGAGGAATAAGGATTAGCCAAATAAACAAAAAGGGCCGTGCAAGAACTTGCGTACCAAGATGAGAGCTTTGATGGTAATTTTATCACTGGAAAAACCGACGGAGCTATCCTTCTGGATAGAAAGCAAGGTATCCACAAAATCTTCTTTGCCTTCTTGTACGTCGACGCCGCCCTTGCAATTCATCCTCTTCTCAACATGCTCTTCGACAACTTCATCCAAGAAACCATCAAGCTCTTTAGCCACCTTGTCCAGCCGCTCATCCAAACCGCTTACCCGATCCACCCAAGCAAGCCATGGAATATAATCCCCAAAGCTGAGAGCGCCCAACAACTCCACAAACTCCATGAGCATCGCCTTGAACCTCTTACCACCATGCTTCCCCCCCCCAAAGCCACCCTGCACACCACGTCGTTGGTTAGCACCGCGAACCTCTCGCCCAAATTCACGGTCGTCGGCGATGCGGAAGAAAGTGAGCCCTCGATATCGGTGATCAGGTTGGCCACCTCTTCCTCCCGGACCGGGCGAAATGACTGGACCCTCTTGTTGCTCAGGAGTTGCAATACGAAGACCCCTTCATCTGCCTCCAGTACTCACCATATGGTGCCATCGACATGTCCTTGTAGTCATACAGAAGCTTTTTGAAGATCTTCGACTTTGGCCATTCAGCAAACGCGAGGTCTTGGGTATTCATGATCTCGCGGGCTGCATCCACCGAAGAGACCACAAGCACCGGCACGTGGTTGAATCGGAGGAGCATGAGCGGGCCACGTTTACGGGACAAGTTTGCAAGTGAGGAGTGAGAGCGCGAGCCGATCTGGTGGAGGTTTCCGAGGATGGGAAGCTTTGGTGGGGAAGGTGGTGGGTGGTGGTGTTTTGGGTGGTGGAAGGTGAAAGCAATGATTTGAAGAGGCGCAAGATGCAGAAGGTAAATGGTATTAAAAGGGGATAAAGATATTGCCTGAGAAGTGCACTCGACATCATTTTCTTCTATCAGAACCCCAGATACAACTTGCTTCCTCCTGCGTCTGGTTCTTTTTATAGTGAGTAGGAGCAGGCGTTGAGGAACCTTTACTCGCTATCCATCCAAAACGAAAGTCACGAGATGTCATTCAAGAATGTATTAGTATCGAAATGGGATGTGCGGTAAAATGGAATACCAGTCCAACTTCTTCGCTTGCACCATACGTTGGCCTCAACAATTTGGACACGGGAACTGAGTTGCTCCGAATCAAACATGCATGTGCGACTAAGGGTGAGTACTGAAACTGAACCGAATTAGAGCAAATCTACCGGTTCTGGACAGCTCCCCATTCCTAAAACTTGGAACCAGTGACTGTTGGTCCGGTTCCCTATTCTAGGTGTAAACCAAATCATCCGGACAACCTAGACTGGCTCGATATTTTTTTATTAACAAGTTAATGATACTTGATTATACTTTATCACACCTTTAATGTCTTTCTATCAAGATTTTTATTGATTAAATATTCAAAACACCAAAGAGTAAGAGTTTAGACTATGCAATTACACTCGAGGGGAATAGGGGAAAAAAGAAGAAGAAGATATCACCATTGGTTCTTGACTAGATGGGATTGGTGGGTCTGATTTTAAAACCAAATGGGCCAACTATCATTCCACGAATTGAGAATTGATCCTTCTAATTCGACTTTTGATTTTAAGATGGGGATTAAATCATTTTGAATTTGACCACTTGTACATAAGATAAAGTTTGGGACCACTAAGCCTTTCAAAGTAAACGATGTTTGGTGATGGACATGGTAAAGTGGGTGGGCCATTGCCAATCAATTACTTGCGAGATTTCAACTATATCTTGGATGATTAGTTTTTTTTTCCGTCACCATTAATCGGATCGACCTGATTCGTTTCATATCTCCGTCAAATCAATGTGAAATCGATGATAGAGTTTGTATGGTCCAGCCGCCGAAATAGACACAACATTTGCATTTTGCAGTCCTCTTGTCACATGGGGTCTTCTTCAGGGTGGACAGTTTGTGTGAACTGAACCTATTCTTTTATATGTATGGACGATCCTCTGGCTTTCAGAAGAATAAAAAAGAAAATTTTCATTACACATTGATAAAATTTTAATGGTTTTTTTTTTGTTTGTATTTTTGGGTAATTTATGGATAAAAAATAAATACCTTTAAAATAGTCAACTCTTTTTCACAGTTACTATTCATGAGTAACTATTTATAAGGTCAAATCCAAATTAAAGTCATAGGGACACTGCCTCTACATAATTAATAGGGAGTATGAACTACACCCCGATGATATGGCGCCAATGACACGTCCTTGTGATGGTACAAAAGCCTCTTGAATAGGGTTGACTTGAGTTGAAGAAATGACATGAATTGGCACATATTTAGTACACATGAAGCTTTTGTCTTGTTAAATAAAAAATACAACGTTTTAAAATAGCACGAGTTAGACGCATGGTTAATGTCCTAGTCCACCGGGACCCTCTCCAATCATAAATGCTAGAAAGTATAACTCTAACAGAGAATTAGGATGCATGAACATGGGTTGACAGGCTTAGTCTATACCTGGGTTGGTCGGAGAAATATAAGGTCGTGGGTCTTCATGATGTCAAGTGCACAATCAGCGGATGATACGACGAGGACGGGCGAGCTCCTGAAGTGGAGCATCATCGAGGGGCCATAGCGCCTCGACAAGGCTTGGAGCGAGCAGTGAGGATAATCGCCGAGCTGGTGGAGGTTCTCGATGATTAGGAGCTTCAACAGTGATGGCGAGGGAGTGAAGGAGAGTAAAGGTGAGGCATTGAAGCTCAACATCACCGGTGGCGACGGTGGTTTTCCACTGTTTCTGCGTCCCAAGTGATTTTAGGGTTGTGAAGACGAGGGGTGAAGGAAAAAGTTAGCGAACTGTGAATTTATATTGTTCGTGCTGTTGTGGAGCTCCACATGAATTCTCCTATGTAGAATACCAGGATATTTCCTGTCTTGTTCACTTGCCATAAAAATGAATTGACTCGTTCCCCTCCAGTAATTTTGAATGAACAGCTCTAACTAAGGATAAATAAATATTTACTATTCTTTTGCCTTGTGATCACTATACATGACCAACAACGATTTTCTTCCGAATTGAGACAAATATATTAATATTATTATCATTATTGGTAGATCGATATTGTAATCATCGTCTTAATATCTAATTTTTTTTGTGACCGTCTGTAGGCTTAACTTTACAATAGTACCTCTTTGCAAAAATTTTATCTTTTTGCCCAATGTGTAAGGAATGATATGTGGGGTTATTAAATTTTAATTGATTGTTTGAAAGCAAGTCGACTAAAAGGAGTTGAACGTGCAAAGATGCACGCATCCATTTTCACAGAACTTACAAAAATATCAACATCATCAACCGCGACTCCGCCTCGAAATGGAACTATCACTCGCTGATGACCTTGCTAGTTTCGTCTAAAGAAACAAAAATCAGCCAGAAAAAGGAGTCTCCGTAGTTCATTTGTCCAAGAACGAAATGGACAGAAAACCTAATACAAATTTGTTTTATCTGATCTGCAAGAGCAACGCGAAGGGTGAACCAAGAAGATGGCGTGCTCCTCTTGCGACCCCGCCTCATTTTGATTAGTGGTTTATGGGCCAGTGTCATCATAGATTGGAAACGGAACGAGACATGTCGAATTGTGTTTGGCTTTTAAGTTAGTGTCGCCTTCATGTCATCTCGGATTCAAGTTTCCCTCTTTAGTAGATTCCGTGTTCTGATCTTGTAGAAAATTCAATTGTACTTTCACATGTTAAATTAATGTCTCGAGTTTGAGCGTTTGCAAAACGCGATTTGCTTAGAATAAAAAAAAAAAAAAAGGCTACGAAGGAAGCAGCGTCCAACTCTACTGCTTGGAACCAAAAAGGAAAGTGGTGGGCGCACACACACATACAAAGCAAAAGCCGTAGGATTTATTGCTGTACGTACAAGCGCGAGAAGCCGCACGTCGCCAAGAAGAAAGGAGCCACACGTCCACCTGTTTTCGAAGAGCCGTAAGTTTTGCAAATCCATACTACGCGAACTAGGCGTACGTAGCGCGTTATACTTTGAGCTTGAACGCGCGGTAAGTTTATGCCGTGAGTTTTTTCCCAAGTGAGTTGTTTATTCATAAACATTTTGGGTTTGGGGTCAAATCTAGGTGTGAGAAACACTTGAACCTTTGAGCGATTGTAAACTCTGATACTCCGATTATAGTGGATTATTTACTACTGGCACTCCCCGTGAACGTAAGTGTTAGGGAAATCCCTTATAATGTTTTGAAGACGACAAAATAAATCAAATACTACTAACGTATTTAAATTGTTGAGTAACAGACTATGCAAATGATATAACATGTAAATGATATTATCAAAAGTCCTATATTTGGAAGAATTGGAAGACTGAACGTAACACATGTCCAAAGTCTATTCTGAAGATTTCTAGACTTCTGTGTCAAAGTCTGAAGACTGCCAGACTCTAGTGTCAAAGTCTGTTTTACATCAGAAGTTTGCTCACTCTGACAAATTCCAGATTGAACGTGAATAAAGAACCAGAAGACAGACTCTATGCTAAAGCTGAACTTATTCAGACTGTGTCCAGACCTTAAAGCTAAATCTGTTCCGAAGTAGAATATGCTTAGACTCAGATTCTAAAGTCTATCGCACTCAGACTCAGATTGTAAAGTCTATTGCTCTCAGACTTTACATCTAGAACGAGACAAAACGTAACACAAGCCCTAAATGTATAATGGCTAGTGATTTGGTTTGGATTCTACATCAATATTGATTTGATTAACTCAATCTAATTGATTGACAATTGGATCTTGAAGACAAGAACTTTCTATACGAAGAAGCTCTACTTATGGAAACCAAGATTCTGTTTGTATGGGCGATCAGAATCAATTTAGGATTCTACTTCTATCACTAAACGGCTACCAAATCTTCTAGATACAAATTTGTCCAATAGGTAGATTGGAAGACGATCCTCAAGATATTGTCCAACGGCTAGTTTGGAAGTGGAGGAGTATTTAAGGAGATCAAGGATTGATGAGCAAGTAAGAGACGGAGCGTAGAATTTATAATTCAAAAGTCTAAGCGCCCTTCGATCATACACTTATCTTTGGTGAATTTAAACGTTTGTGATCGTGAGAGAAATATCAAAAGAGTGACTTAGTGAGATAGTGTGATCTACTACTAAGTGTTTGCACTCAAAGTTGTAATCTTTTGTTGATTACATAGTGGAATCCAGCTAGAAGGCTGTTAGCCTGGGAGAGTGAACGTAGGCTTGATCCAAGCCGAACCACTATAAATATTGTGTTTTAATTCTCTTTCCCTAATCTCTTTACTTTAATTCGTAGCTTTATATAATTGTTTATGGTCTTTTACATCTTCAGTCTACTATTCTCAAAAGAAGAATTAATCTGTTAAGTTTTGCAAAAAATTCTTTGATCACCTATTCACCCCTCCTCTAGGTGCTCTTAATAGCACTTTCAATTGGTATCGGAGCCAAGTGCTCAGTTTATAAAAGTGTTTTTACTTTTGAGCTAAAGATCTTCTATGACTAGTATCTTGGCACCAGGACTTATGGAAGGGCAAAGCAACACTAGGCCACTATATTTTGATGGAAATGAATACAACGTGTGGAAGAACAAAATGAAGGCATTCCTAAGATCTAGAGATGTCTTGCATTGGGATGTTGTGGGAAAAGGAATCAATCCCACTATTGCGTCTACATCAAATAAGAATGGCAAAGACAAAAAAACTAAACCCCCTGCTCCTATGTCTCGGACAGAGATATCCAAAAGAGAAGCGCTTGATGCAAAAGCCATTTATTCTTTATATTATGCTTTGTCTCCTGCTGAATATAACAGAATCTCTTTATGTGAAATAACAAAATAAGTTTGGGATAGACTTCATGTCACTTATGAAGGGACTGATCATGTAAAAGAGACAAAAGTAAACTTCTTGCTCGGCAAATATGAAATCCTTCAAGATGAAGCAAGAAGAATCCATTGAAGATATGTTCAATCGTTTTACAAAAATTGTAAACAGTTTGGCATATCAAGGTCATCCAATTTTTTCACCAATAAAGGTTAACAAACTCTTTTGTTGAAGAAGAAAATACAAGGAAATCTATTGACGACAAAGAACTTGCTTTTATGATCAAGAAATTCAAAAAGCTGAGTAGAAAATGAAGCAAATTTAGTGGAAGAAGAAAATACAAGCAGAATGGCCAGAAAAGAACAATAAAAAAAGATGATGAGCAAGGAAATCTATACTTGATGGCACATTCAGAATCTAAGTCTGACTTAGATACGGACTCGAATCAAAGTCGACTCGATACACGACTCAAAATCCAATGAGAAAATCAAGGTAAGTCATTCAGTAATTCCTATCAAAGTTCTTAAGTATATAAATGAGCTTTGTTTAAATCTCAAATCTTCTCTTAAAAGGATCTCCGAACTTAAAAAGGAGAATTCTTGGCTTAGGCAACAGAATCTTTCTTTAAAAGAAAAGTTTGAAATTTTGCAAAAAGATTTTCTACACACAAAAGAAAGTTGAGATTTACTTGTCAAAGAAAATGATTCTTTGAAGAAAGAATTTTCAAATATTTTGACAAGATTTTCAAATGGTTCAAAAATATTAGAGCATATCATTTCCATACAAGTACCTTACTATAATAAGTCGGGACTTGGTTTTAATAAGGAAAGTGATTCTCTAATAGATTTCCCTAAAGTCAAGGAGAGACTTAGACAAAGACCTCCTAGACTTGCGTACAAGAAGCATTTTGAAAGGATTTTTACAAAATCTGTTGGTCAAAATGTTCTCAAGTGTTCAAATTGTGGAGATTCAGAACACTTTGAAAAAGAATGTCCTAAAGTCTGGAGATCTATTAAGAAAGATTGGGTAAAAACATCATACTCTACTAACTCTCATGGACCCAAGAAAAAATAGGTACCAAAGAAAAGATGAGTTATTTTTGCAGGAAATAAAGGAAGAGAAGAATGAGAGTTTGGTAAGGAATGTATTTTTATTTGGGCACATAATTATCATTCGATATATCCTAAGTTGATTCAGATTTTATAATGATCATATTTCTTGATTTGTTTTATTGAAGAAAGAATCGTGTGATTTATTTTTGTAATTCGTGAGTTGAGATTTGATCTAATATGTGTGATTGATTTGATATCTTTCTTAGAGATAATGCAAATTATTTTGTCTAATTTTATGCTCTCTAATTTTGTCATATTTTGCAAAGTGAAAATTTGTTTTACGTGATATTAATTTATTATGCAAAATATTCTTTCTTAAATATTCAAGGATTTGATTCTCTCTAATTTTATTGTGCATAATGTTCTTTCTTTAAATAATATGTCATGATGAGTTTAGAAAGAATATTTGATTATTTATGGAGATTTTCTATTTTGCTCTAACGTCAAGGAAGGATCCAAATTAATGGATACCAAAAAGGAAATGAGTTGATTGCAGGAAATTCAATAAGGGAAGAATGATTACGAATCTACGCAAATCATGGTGCAATCAAAAAAGTATCTCATGCGAAGATGGCAAGTTTGATTTGTAAAATTAGAGGAAGGAAGCTAAAAAATCTCTTCCTTGTGCAAAGTTTTTGCAAATTATTGAGGAAATCCCTTATGTGTCGTACGAAAGGAGGAGAAAGCTAGTCCAAGAGAAAGAAAAGAATCGTGATCACCTCAAAAAGGCAACAAATTGAGGAGGAGCATTGATCTATTTTGAAAAAATCTTTTTGAATTGATCGTGATCTTGATTATTATGGAAGGAAGAAAAAGGTAAATGTGTTAGAACTTACCAAGTTCTACAAAATCCGGTTAGTGCATCTTTTATTACCTTTTGTCATTAATAAATATTTTATTGATATTATCATTTTATTATGATAAAAAGGGTACGTGAATTTTATGATGCATCCGTGATTTTATGGAATATTTGCTGATATATATGATCGAAGTGAGCTATATTACATATCTTTAAATATTCGATTTACTTTATAAAAACTGGTTTTTTGGAAATTGTGTTTCATGCAAGATATTTGTTATCATTTTATATTCTCTACGTGATACTTTTTATTGCTTTTTGATTATGACAAAAAGGGGGAGAGAGAGAATATAAATATGCATATGTGTTGATATTTATTGAGCTGCAATAATCTTGAATTACATTATTCTTTAAGATTGCATTGATTTATTATCTTAAAAGTGTGATTACAAATCTGTATATTCAGAGATTGTTTTATCATCATAAAAAATGGGGAGATTATTAGGGAAATCCCTTATGATGTTTTGAAGATGACAAAATAAATCAAAGGCTACTAACGTGTTTAAATTGTTGAGTAACAGACTATGCAGATGATAGAATATGTAAATGATATTATCAAAATTCTATACTTAATATTTCGAGACTTCTATGTCAAAGTCTGAAGATTGCCAAACTCTAGTGTCAAAGTTTGTTTTACATCAGAAGTTTGCCCACTCTGACAAATTCCAGACTAAACGTGAATGAAGAACCAGAAAACAGACTCTATGATGAAGCTGAACTTATTCAGACTGTGTCCAGACCCTAAAGCTAAATCTGTTCAGAAGCAAAATATGCTCAGACTCAGATTATAAAGTCTATTGCATTCAGACTTAGATTATAAAGTCTATTGCTCTTAGATTTTACATCCAGAACGAGATAGAACGTAACACAAGCCCTAAATGTATAACGGCTAGTGATCTGGTTTGGATTCTACATCAAGATTGATTTGATTAACTCAATCTAATTGATTGACAATTGGATCTTGAAGACAAAAACTTTCTATACGAAGGAGCTCTACTTATGGAAATCAAGATTCTATGTGTATGGACAATCAGAATCAATTTGGGATTCTACTTCTATCACTCAATGGCTACCAAATCTTCTAGATACAGATTTGTCCAATGGGTAGATTGGAAGACGATCTTCAAGATATTGTCCAATGGCTAGTTTGGAAGTGGAGGAGTATTTAAGGAGATCGAGGACCGATGAGCAAGTAAGAGACGGAGCGTAGAATTTATAATTCCAAAGTCTGAGCAACCTTCGATCATACATTTGTCTTTGGTGAGCTTAAACGTTTGTGATCGCGAGAGAAATACCAAAAGAGTGACTTAGTGAAATAGTGTAATCTACTACTAAGTGTTTGCACTCAAAGTTGTAATCTCTTGTTGATTACATAGTAGAATCTAGCTAAAAGGCTATTAGCGTGGGAGAGTGAACGTAGGCTTGATTTAGGCTAAACCACTATAAAATTTGTGTTCTTCTTCTCTTTCCTGAACTCATTTATTTTGTTTGTAGTTCTATTTAACTGCTAAAGTCGGAACTCGCTCCAAGTCTGTTATTCTTTAGACACAGTTTCAAAAGTTTGTTTTTATTCAAACTCAGGTTAAAAGTAAATGTTTTCACTACATTTTGCATAATCTGTTTTCACACCTATTCACCCCCTCTAGATGTGCATAATAGCACTTTCAGTAGGTACCGATAGTCGGACCAAACCACGTAAATTTCCGGTGTCCTTATTTTTCTCATTTATTTTTCTAGTGATTTCGCGTTGACGTAAATTGCAAGATCCTGTCGTTTCCGCATATTATATCCCAACAATTGGTATCAGAGCTTGGGGTTGGATTTCTTGATTGTGATTTGGAGCTTTTGCTTGTCTAATTATTATCTAGAAATTCTGTTACTACAATTATGTCTGAGAGGAAATTTGAAATTGAGAAGTTTAACGGGAGCAACAATTTTGTGTTATGGAGCATCAAGATGCGAGCTTTATTGATAACACAAGGTTTGCCCAAGGCACTAGATGGTGAAGATGAGTTGGCTATTATTATGAAAGCCTTTGAGAGGGTCGAGCTAATGGAAAAAAAACAAAAAGCACAATCTTGTTAAATTTGACGGATGAGGTCTTAATAGAGGTTGCTGAGGAGAAGGATGCCGCAGCATTATGGGCAAAACTTCAAGTACTCTATGTGAAGAAAGGTTTGAACAATCGCTTATACATGTTGAAGAAGATGTTTCAATTTAAATATACTGAAGGTACGTCTATCAGAACCCACCTAGATGAATTTAATAAACTCATGTTGGATCTAAAGAACGTTGATAAGATATTTGATGATGATGAACAAGGCATGATGTTGTTAGCCTATTTACTAGAGTCATTGGAGCACTTTACTGATTCACTGTGGCAGGGGCATACTACAATTACCTCAAAAGATATAAAGTCCACCTTATTCTCTAAGGAGTGGCAGAGAAAGTTGCGAGATGATGGTCTGGCGAAAGGAGTAGCGCAAGCACTAATGATTTGGGGTAGAGAACAACATCAAGGGCCTAATAACAACAGAGGTAAAAGCAGATCAAAATCACGCCATAGAAAGTCTAGGGGACGCGTGAAGTGCTTTGAGTGTCACGAGACGGGGCACATCAGGAGAGATTGTCCAAAACGGAGAAATAAAGTTGATAGGCAGAATACTACAAGCAGTGTGGCAAACGTTGCTGATAGTGATGCATAAGTTGTTTTATGCATGACTGCTACTTCATTAGGAGACGAATGGGTGCTGGATTCGGGGTGTTCTTATCATATGACGCCTCATAAGAACTGGTTTACTACTTACCAAATTGCAGGTAGTGGTAGGGTTCTTTTAGGGAATAATGCAGTCTGTAAGGCTGTGGGAATAGGGACAATTCAAATTCAGATGCACGATGGGGTGGTGCGCACATTGACAGATATGAGACATGTACTGGAGCTCAAGAAGAACCTTATTTCTCTACACTTGATGACATTTGGTGTAGGTACTCCACTAAAGGTGGAGTACTAAAGATCTCTCGAAGTGCCATGACAGTGATGAAGGGGAAGAAAGTGAATACTCTCTATCATTTATTGGGAGAGACTGTGACCGGAACCGCTGCGGTTTCATCAGGTAAGTCAAATTCTAACTTGACTCAATTATGGCATATGCGTTTGGGGCACATGAGTGAGGTAGATATGACAATACTGAGTGAAAATGGGGTTGTTGAAGGGTCAGAAGACAGGGAAGCTGGGCTTATGTGAGCACTGCATCTTTGGGAAGTAGCATCGAGTTAAGTTTACTACTGCTATTCATTCAACCAAACGACCAATTGAATATATTCATTTAGATGTCTACGGCCTGTCTTCGGTTCATTCGAAAGGAGGTGCCCGATATATGCTGACATTTATCGATGATTATTTGAGGAAGGTATGGGTATAGTTTCTGAAGCACAAATATGAAGTGTTTAATAGGTTCAAGAAATTTAAGGCATTGATTGAGAAACGGTCAGATAAACAGATCAAGTGCTTGAGAATCGATAATAGCATGGAATTCTGTGGTAAAGATTTTATCGAGTTCTACGAGAAAGAAGGTATTGTGAGACACCACACAGTACCTGGGACACCACAGCAGAATGGCATGGTAGAACGGAAGAACAGAAGTTTGCTTGAGTGAGCTCGAGGCATGCTTTCGCATGCAGGACTTGGCAATGAATTTTGGGCCGAAGCGGTAAACTTGGCATGTTACTTGGTTAATCAATCTCCATCATCTGCTATCGAGTGGAAGACTCCTAAGAAAGTATGGTCGGGGAAACCTGTTGATTATTCCAGATTACATATATTCGAATGTCCTGCGTATGCTCATGCAAGTGATGGTAAGCTTGAGCCGAGGGCGAAGAAGTACATATTTCTGTGTTATGCACATGGGGTGAAAGGCTACCGGCTGTGGTGCATTGATTCCAGATCACCTGATTTTCTAATCAACAAAGATGTGATTTTCGACGAGACTGCAATGCTTCAACAGAGGAGTTCTGAGACACAACCAGCAAAGAAGATAGATCATGGTGTCATTAGTGAGATGGAGCTTCAGGTGGAGACTCCGGAGACCTCGAAGATAACTAAAGTTGAGACTGCAAATGAGGCCGCAGTTCCTGAAGTCGGTGATAGTGAACAACCAGCAAAGCCGCAGCAGACTATAGCCGCAGATAGATAGAGAAGGCACATTAAATCACCGGTACGTTATGGTTATATAAATATTGCTTATGCATTAACTGTAGGTGATGAGGTGGAGATAGATGAACCATTGTCTTACTCTGAGGCGATGACTAGTTCGGAGTCGTCGCAATGGCTAGGGGCTATGAGTGAAGAGATAGAATCACTCCATCGAAATCAGACATGGAAACTGGTTAAAGTACCTAAGAGCCAAAAGATTGTCAGAAGTAAATGGGTCTTTAAATGGAAAGAAGGCATTCCCGGTGTTGAGGTAGCGAGGTATAAGGTGAGACTTGTAGCGAAGGGATATATACAGCGTGAGGGCATTGACTACAATGAGGTGTTCTCTCCTATGGTAAGACATACTTCTATTCGTGTTTTACTTGTCTTAGTTGCTTTGTAGGATCTTGAGTTAGAGCAACTAGATGTGAAAACTGCGTTTCTTCACGTTAAGTTGGAGGAGTAGATTTACATGAGGCAACCAGAGGGATTTGCTATTCTGGGTAAGGAATATCATGTTTGCTTGTTAAAGAAATCTTTGTATGGGTTGAAACAGTCTCCTAGACAGCGGTATAAACATTTTGATACTTTCATGGCTAGTCAAGACTATTCAAAAAGTTAGATGGATAGCTGCGTTTACTTTAGGAGATTGGAGAATGGTTCTTTGATTTATCTACTCTTATATGTTGATGATATGCTGATAGCAGCTAAGAATATGTCTGATATTGATGTGTCGAAGAGGCAGTTAAATGCTGAATTTGAAATGAAAGATTTAGGTACTGCAAAGAAAATTTTGGGTACGGAGATTTTGCGTGACAGGACTGCAGGAGTTTTACGTTTATCTCAAAAGATATACATTAAGAAGATTGTGGCACATATTAATATGCAGTCAGCAAAATCTGTAATTACATCTTTAGCGAAGCACTTTAAACTTTCAGAAAAATTATCATCACAAACTGAGGAGGAGGAGGAGGAGCATATGTCCCATGTTCCTTATTCTAGTACTGTGGGTAGTATTATGTATGCTATGGTATGTACTAGGCCTGATATTTCACAAGCTATGAACATGGTTAGTCGTTATATGAAGCGTCCTGGTAAAGCTCATTGGGAAGCTGTAAAGTGGATCCTCAGATATTTGAAGGGGACAACAAACGTGGGTATAGTGTACCAGAGGGACAGTAATGGCAGTGAGACCACTGGTTTTGTGGATTTGGATCACGCCGATGACTTGGATGATTGTAGATCTTTAGCAGGGTACGTATTTATGTTAGCGGGTGGTGCGGTTAGTTGGAAAGCGTTCTTATAGGATCACATTGCCTTGTTTTCGACTGAGGCGAGTACATGGCACTAATCTTTGTAGTGAAGGAGGCGATATGGTTACAAAGTTTGCTTTGGACTTTGGGTTAGAACAGAAAAGTGTGGATATACACTATGATAACTAAGGTACAATATATTTGGCATATAATCCAGTTTATCATTAGCGAACGAAGTATATCAACATCAGGTACCACTTCATCCGAGATGTCTTAGTTAAGAGTATTATTATTGTCAAAAAGATTGCTACAGCAGATAACCCGACAGACATGATGACTAAGTCTGCTCCTTTGGCAAAGCTCAAGCTCTGCTTGAGCTCTATTGGCGTCTGTGGAGAGTGAGCGCCCGTCGGGGCGTTGGGAGAGCAACATGGATGATGAGCACTATAACTTGGCTTCAAACATCGAACCAAGGTGAAGAATTGTTAAATTAATGTCTCGAGTTTGAGCGTTTGCAAAACACGATTTGCTTAAAAAAAAAAAAAGGCTACGAAGGAAGCAGCGTCCAACTCTGCCGCTTGGAACCAAAAAGGAAAGTGGTGGGCATACACACACATACAAAGCAAAAGCCGTAGGTTTTATTGCTGTACGTACGAGCGCAAGAAGCTGCATGTCGCCAAGAAGAAATGAGCTACACGTCCACCTATTTTTGAAGAGACGCAAGTTTTGCAAATTTGTACTACGCAAACTAGGCGTACGTAGCGCGTTATACTTTGAGCTTGGACACGCGGTAATTTTGTGCCGTGAGTTTATTCCCAAGTGAGTTGTTTATTCATAAACACTTAAGGTTTGGGGTTAAATCTAGGTGTGGGAAACACTTGAACCTTTGAGCGATTGTAAACTCTGATACTCCGATTATAGTTAATTATTTGCCGCTGGCTCTCCCGTAGACGTAGGTACCAATACTCAGACCGAACCACGTAAATTTATGGTGTCCTTATTTTTCTCATTTATTTTTCTGGTGATTTCGCATTGACGTAAATTATAAGATTATGTCGTTTCCGCGTATTATATCCCAACATCACAGTTTAGTAAACAAAAATCGTTCAAAGTTAAACTTTTATTGGTTTGTCCTTAATGGGGATTTGATTAAATATCTCAAAGAAGATTTCTCGAGATGATCATCACGGCTGTGAATCAAACATTGCCATTACAGTTGGTTTGGCAAAGTAGAGATCGGGATGGGTCACGGCTAGTGGTTTGGTATAGAAGCTATTCCGAGTTGGTGATGATGGTTGGTCCTTGCATTGCACAGTTGCCATACAGAGCAACGAGGAAGAGATAAAAATTAATAAATAAATAAATAGTTCAAAAATATTAAAATATTATTAAAAATTGTTCACGTCAACTACGGTCGTGCCACATACGACAGTCGCAGCCGACGTCCATGTCAGCAATTACTAGACAAAATTGACTGGATGAAGTGAATTGGCACAAATACAAAAATTTTATGACTCAATTGGTCAAGAAAAAAAAAGAATTTATGACTGAATTGACACAATTGTGATAAATTTAAGACTTTTTTAGTAATTCTCCAAAATTTAAAGAGAAAAGGAATTTCTTATTTTGATATATCTCACTTTTGAATTATGTATGGACTGACAATTTGTAATTGAAAAAAAAAAAAAAAAAACCAAAGAGAGCCATTATCCATCATCAATTCTTGCATTTAATTGAAAAACATTACAAATCAATCGCAAATTGGTACAAAACCGTTACTAAACTATTATAAAACATCATGAAACCATTATAGATTAATGACGGATGAAAATCATTACAAATTGATTACAGTAAAAAATCATTACACAAACATTCGCCTCGATTTTACAACAATACATATAGGGTAATGACGATGGTCTTAACTAGGGAATGGAGTGGCAACAGCAAGGAGATGAACTTTCTTGTGGATGGTAAGACCAGTGCATTCGGTCATGTCCAAATCCTCCGCTTTCAGACCCTCGAGCAGTGCCCAATCGAACTTGTTCACCAGATTTGCCAAGACAAGTTCGTTGGTCGCCATAGCGAATGACGTACCAGGGCAACCCCTCCTCCCGGCCCCGAAAGGAATCAACTCGAAATCCTGTCCCTTGAAGTCCACCAAGCTGTTCAAGAATCTCTCCGGCTTGAACTTGTCCGGCTCGTCCCACGTGCTGGGGTCCCTCCCGATGGTCCACGCATTCGTGATCACCATAGTCCCCGCTGCGATGTCGTAGCCTTGGATTTTGACGTCCCGGGTCGGCAGTCGTGGGACGAGGAGCGGGACCGGAGGGTGTAGGCGGAGAGTCTCTTTGAGGACTGCTCGCAAGTAATGCATTTTCTCCAAGTCCGCATGGGTTATGTTAGGCTTGCCGTTGGCGATTTTAAGAACCTCAGTTTGGAGAATGTTCATGGCACGAGGGTGCCTTAAGAGCTCGGTCATTGCCCACTCCAGGACTGTGTACGTTGTATCAGTTCCAGCAACAAATATATCCTGCACAAGCACAAGGGTACTTGATAATCAATCGTCATAGATAACTAATGATGCTTATCGCTTCATTCAGTTATGACTCATAAGTACTCTTTGAAACATGAGTCACAACTAAATGAAGCGATATAGAGAGAGAGAGAGAGACTTATAAATTCTACCATGACTTAAAAAAATTAGTATCTAAAATTGTGAGATATTTCCAAATTAACGAGAACTTATCATATAAAATTGTAATTTGTACTTTAGAATTCTCTTAATGTCATCAACGCACTTACCTGACTAATTTTGGTAGGGACAAAAAAACAAATGGTTATACTTTTTATTCCTAATTAGGAAACATTTTCATTTAGGGTCCGTTCGTTTCACAAAAAATATCATGTTTCCGGAAAATATTTTCCCAGAAGTCATTTTCTAGGAAAATAACTCTATTTTCCGATATTTAGCTGAAACCCGAATTTTGAATAAAAAATATTTTTCACCGTTCGTTAGCTAATTTAATTGTTTGGGAAAAATTATCAAAAATTGAATTTTAATATTTTTAATTGACCAAAAAATTAGTTTTATTTTTTTATATTTTTTAAAAAAATGAATTTTTAATTATTTGCATTTTTTAAAAATTGAAATTTTTATTATGATGCTATTGATGCTATCGGCACCAAAAGCAAAACCAACAGTTTTGTCCTTCTCAATGTCCAGCAAAACGTCCACAAAGTCTCTCCTATCTTCACCTCCGCCACCGATGCTCTTCTCCTCCATCTTCCTCCGATGCTCCTCCACCACCTCATCGAGGAACTGGTCGAACTCCCTCGCGACCCGCTCCACTTTTGCGTCTAGACCAGTTAGCTTGTTGATCCACCCAAGGCTCGGAATGAAGTCCCCAACGTTGAAAATGCCCAGCAACCCCATCATATCCGCTAACAGTCCCTTGAACTTCTTGCCCTGCATGCCTTCGCTGTACTTCCTCCCCAGAGCCGTCCGGCATATGATGTCGTTCGTCAACGACGCAAACAAGTCGCTCAGGTCCACCGAGCGATGCTGCTTGATCTTGTCCATCAACAGAGAGATCTCCTCTTCTTGGACCGTCCGAAACGAGTGGACCCTCTTGTTGCTCAGCAGCTGGAGCACGCAGATGCTCCTCATTTGCCTCCAGTACTTGCCATACGGCGCCAGAGACACGTCCTTGCGGTGGTACAAAAGCCTCTCGGACAGGGTTGACCTGAGTGAAGAAATGACATGAATCGGCACAAGGTCAATGTCCATATCTGTAGTCCACCGTGACCTTCTCCATCATAAATGCCAGAAAATATAACTCTTGACAGAGAATTAAGATGCATGAACATGGGTTGACAGGCTTAGCCTATACCTGGGTCGGTCGGAGAAAATGTGGTCGTGGGTCTTCAAGATTTCTTGTGCACAGTCGGCGGAAGATACGACGAGGATGGGCGCGCTTCCGAAGTGGAGCATCATCAAGGGGCCATAGCGTCTCGACAGGGCTTGGAGCGAACGGTGAGGGTAACCACTGAGCTGGTGGAGGTTCCCGATGATAGGGAGCTTCGGCGGTGATGGCGGAAGGTGAAGGTTAGTAGCAGCGGCAGAGGAGAAGAGGAAGCGGAGGCATTTGAGGGTGAGGAAGGTGATGAAGAGGACGAGTGTGATTGAGGCCAGCGAGGGTGTGAAGCTGAACATTGCCGGTGGCGACGGTGTTTTTTCGCTGTTTCTGCGTCTCGAGTGAATGCCTATCTTTTAGGGGTTGTGAAGACGAGTGGTGGAGGGACTGGGAGCGAACATGTGGATTTATATTGCTCGTGCGACTGTGGAACTCCACATGAATTTTCATATGCAGAATATCAGGAAACTGCCATCTTGTTCACTTGTCACGAAAGAGAATTGATTCGTTCGCCTCCGATAATTTTGAATGAACAGCCGGATAAACAGATATTTGCTATTATTTTGCCTTGATCACTATATATGACCAACAACGTTTTCTTTCGGATGCGACAATTTTAGTGATATTATTATCATCACTGGTAGATCGATTTTGTAATCCTCAAAATATCTATTTTTTTGGGCCAACTAATCCACCTTTGACAAAACCTCTTATCTTTCTAATCAATGAGTAAGTTATTATAGTTTGAAAGCAAGTATACTAAAAGGAGTTGAACGCATAAATGTCTACGTGTCCATTTTCACCTAATTATATCCCCTCAAGATCATTGACAGCGAGTCCACTTAGAAATGGAATTATTATTCGCTGACAATAAGTGATCAGCTGGAAGCAAGGGTGGGCAAGCTCAACCCCGCCGGCCACTAGTGAGGGCGAGCCCCTAGCGAGGCTTCACCTCACCATGGCTAGCAAGGTCAAGGCTCGACCTCTCCTCTAGCCAGTCGTTTGTTGAGGCTAGAGGGGCAAAAAAAAGAAGAAAAAATGTTAAAATAAAAAAATATATTTTCATATTATTAAAATGTGTGCATGTTAACGTTGGTTGCACTATGTAGGACAGCTAGCGTTCACGTCAACGAGATCCGATCAAAATTGGCCAAAGTGACTAAATTGACATAAATACAAAAGATTTATAATTAAATTGGTACAATTACAATAAATTTAGGATTATTTTTTATAATTTTCCCCTTATTGGTCATCTTGTCAATAGGAAACAAAAATTAGCCAGAAAAAGGAGGAGTCATAATTCATTTCAGAAACCGAATACAAATAAACTTTATTTTGCCTCATATTGTGACCCCACTTCATATTGATTATGGAGTTTATGAGTCGTGTCATTATAGTTTGGGAAATGGATCAAGACGTGTCAAATTGTATTAATTTTTAAGTTGATATATTATTAAAAATATGTCTTGAGTAACTCGGACTAATGAGAATACGTGAACTCAACAACGTGCGAATCAATGCAGTGCATGTGAATTGATCATCCGAGATTGTAGGAAGAAAGATTGCATGCGGATTTCATCTATGAACCGCAAGCGTGAGCCGCATGTGTGAAGGGGCTAATTCTGTGTGGCTTCCTTTGATTTCTTCTACTCATCTCTGCAGGTTGGACTTTCGAATTGGGAAATCACATGGAGGAAAGTGAACGGTGGCCCACTTCCTTTCTTGTCTTCTGCCAAAGCCGTCATTATTGACTTTTTTTTTTTGACAAGCATCATTGTTGACTTTGAGAGAGAAAGAAAAAGAAGAGGAAAGAAGGTCCAATGTTTGTCCATGCACATGCATCCATGCCCATAAATTATGGCGGGCTTCTTTGTCCAGGAAAGAAGGTCCTATGTTTGTCCATGCACATGCATCCATGCCCATAAATTATGGTGGGCTTCTTTGTCTTTTCTCCAAAGAGGACTTTAAGCATGTTGCCATAAATGATGGAGACTCTCTTTTGTATTATAAAATAGAGAGACGTCCGACGAAGAAGAGCGTGCCGAGTTATTTCGGTAGCCAAGAGAGAGAGCTATGATGGGAAAACAGTAACAATTCGAATAATATCGAATCAACGCAACGGAATAAAATAATCTCCCCTCTTGTATAAACCTAATAGGAATCGATATAGTAGAGTAAAATAAATACCAAGCACGCAAATACAAGACGATTTTTTTACGTGGAAAACCTTATCGATGTGAAAAGATAAAAAAACCACAGAACCGGAGTCCACCCAAAATTCTTCACTATCAACAAAATTGTTCTTCTCTAGCAAATACTAGAGGTACATAGCAGCAAAGACCTCAAGAACATAATTCTTGGCAATACACATGAATTTCACAAGAGATTAAGGATAAATCTGACAAAAAACGTAGGTTTTGATCAATCCACGAAAAACCTGATGTAGGGAGCTTCAAACGAAAATCAAACCGTTCAGATTCGATAAAATTGCGTCACGAACATGCTGACAAAATTTCAGCTCAATCGGACCACGAATCAACCTCCGACGCCAGCTTGATGTAAATCAGATATTACCCAAAACTCTAAATTTTCTACTTTCTCTTTTTCTCTTGTTACTATTTCCTTTTGCGGCTATCACTTTATATAGATAGTGAGAAACCCTATTTCCTCATATAACTTATCATATGAGCTCAAGCTCTTTTTGGGCTTGTAACTCATTGGGCCTCCTCCACATAGAAGTGAACCTAACTAACAAGCTCTGAGATTGTAGAAGAGTGCAGAGAGTTTTCTTGGGTGAGGGATTTTCTCATTGTAATTATACTCGAGTGTTTTAGCAAAATTTGTTTAATTCATTAAGTGAGGTTTTACTAGAAATTATAATGGGCTAAACACTGTGAGTTATTTGGGTGTAATTTGGGGTTGGGAAATACTGAAAATGTGTTGAAGTGCTCGAGTAATTGTAATTTCCGGTGTATCGCTTGTTTCTATAGTGGAATTCCGTACTACTCTTCCCGTGGACGTAAGTTCCAATATTTAGACCAAATCACGTAAATCTGGAGTCCGATTCCCTTTTCTTCATTCCGACTATTTTTTCCGATTCACCGGTCCATATTCCGCAACAGATATTGCCTTCATGTCATATTGGATTGGAGTTTCTCTCTCTTTGTAAATTCTCTATGTTCGAATCTTGTTGGAAGTTCATTTGTACGCTCAAAATTTAATGAACAAGATTCATTTAAAGCTGAAATTTTTATTCGTTTGCCCTAAATGGGGATCCGTTTTTGATTAAATATCTCAAAGAAGGTTTCTCAAGATGATCAACATGGTTGTCGGTCAAAATTTATGGTTACAGTCGGTTTGACAAGATAAAGATCTTGGATCATGACGGGTGTTCTGATATTGAAGCTACTCTGAAATGATGATGAAATAAAACTAAAATTGTCATATCTCTCTCTTTCATCTCCACAATAACACCACACAATATCTTCTCCGTTTGTAGCCAACAATGTGAAGTTCGGAAAATACACTGTCGATATATAGAAAACTTCTCGCAAACGGTTTAATCCACCCTTAATTTGAGGATTTAAGCTACCCAATCCCTCACTAAACATCAAATCCAAGGTGGATTAGACCGCGTGATTAGATATTATCTTTCCTTTCTTGTAGTCTTTGCCGCGTTGGTGTGAGATTTTGTCACCAAGTACTTGTTGTTCGGCGTCTGATCCCTCTCCAAATCTCGGGATTATGGCAATCGCAGGGTCTGCAGGTCTGCAACGTTCACGTTCTGCTCACGTACTCTACTCCCCCCCTATGGACAAGGAAGCAAGGACAAAAAGGCTCGACTTGGACACGATCTTGCCTCTTCCACTCTCTACTTAATCAGTCAAACATGGGGTTCCCCAAACATCCTTAAAATTTAACGCGCGTTATTGAATAATTAAAGTTGCAAGAGGACAAAATTAGGGTTTAACCTCTCTGCTTCGTAGTTCTTGCGGACGGATTGACCTGCCATCGGCTGCGTTTGGTTGAGTTTTGGGGAATGCATCATTTCCCCCAAATTTTTTTGGCTCAGGGTGTATTTGTTCAAAGCGTCGCAATCTTTTTTCCCCTTGTCGCCATTACTGTTACATGGTCATCACGGACTCTTTCTACTTGTCAATTAACCGTGCAAAGAAAATGAAAGAATAAATTGTAGTTCCAATTTTATAGGAGAGGTTGAGAAGGCGTACATAGTACACATGTAAGTAATTGTTGTTCTGTAAGACCATAATAAAAACGTAATTTTTGTTTTCCTTCTAAACAAATATGATATTGATATTTTTTTTTTCCGGAGCATGACTAGTTTCTAACATCGCTTCCATCTCTAGGCCCTTTACTAGTCAGTCCCAGTAAAGCCCCAAGACAGTATTTTTTTAAAACAGCCCTCAGTAATGTGACATGGAGATTCCTTTACAAATCACCAATTAGCTCAAATCAAATGATGCAATCCCATACATATGAAGCAACATGAAGGGTTAAGTTCAACGCTTATTGCTGGATTTTAGAGATCACTTGCATCAGATACTTTAGAGAAATTCGTGCTTCAATGTGGTCGAATCATATATGATTGGACTAACTTGCGTGTAAAATATCAAATGAATCAAGTTTCAAGCAAGTTAATGTCTTCCAGAGGAAGTCGTGTTTAAAATACTAGAAGGTGGTCGGCAAATCAGAGAGCGGGTCTTTTAATTTTTCTGCGTTCTCGTCGAGTCCAATGCACACTGCACTTTATCTCCACAGTCGAGAGTCAATGTTATTATTTATGTTTTGGCATGGGGATTGTTAGCATTGTCCTGACTCCTGGGTAATAAAAATGTTAGAAATCACGGGATTTGTCTATGCTTGGAGAGTCATCCCAAGTTGAATCTATATCAATCCTTTTTTAAGGTTTTGAGGGCAAAGTGTGTATCTTAATGAATTTTTAAGATTGAGATCTTAGATTAAATATCCCGAAAGAACTTTGTGTCTCTTTGATGGATTCGATTGAATCGTGGGTCCTATCGCATGTATCTTAAGGTGGATTTTCTTTGGTAATATTCATGTTGTCGTACTTGTGTTACAGTCTAAATTACCGACTCTTTTTAGATCACTATCGTAAAGAAGAAACAGAAGTACATGGAAAGGAAAGAGTAAAATTGGGAACATCGTTTGGGATGGCTCAGTAAGCATTTGACAGGAACCAACAACGACACGGTCAACACCATAATGCACTTTGACGTGGCTTGCGCATTGTTGAAACATGTACTGCAAGAAAGCGATTCTAAAGGGTACGCGTGAATAAGTGCCCCCACCTCTAATTGAACATTACAAAATGGTCTTGAGATTAGGCCTTCAAGGGGCCGGCAGAGTGAGAATCAAACGACTGGCCTAAAAGAAACCGAAGGTGGCCGGCTCAATTTGTATGCTTAATTCAAGATTTTAGAGTTAGGTCATGAGAATACAAGTCTTTGTGAATCTCTTTTTATTCCGACATAGATGACTTGCAGTTGACCGGATTGAACATGTGGAATTAGTTCGGTGATCGGAAGGTGACTTGGAATGTATGGTCGTAACTGCAAAACGGTCAAGAAAGGAAAAAAAGTAAGTCGATAATAAGTTAGATACCATTGAGACTATATCAAGCAACCGTCCCTAAAGTCTAAAAATTTCTTAATTACAAAGTTATGATAAGCGTGGTCATCTAAATGCATAAATTTGCATTTTTGTCGTTTAGTGACGAGGAACGGAGTACAACAGAAGATACGAGTTATCCATTCTTGACTTCACGTCTACGCAAGATGGCTTCACTCTTATCTAATGGAAGTAACTAAATTTTTATGACTATATTTGTTTAATAAAAAACAAATTATTTATGATACATTTTCCTAAAATTTATCACTCGTCTCGCTTGCAAAACAGAATGAACAAAGAATATTCTAATTGTCCGTGAAAATATTAGACATAAATTATTACCGGTAATGAAAATATTTGTCATTGACTACTTATTTCTAATAACACAAACAATCATTTATAATAAAAAAATTTATTTATTTTTTACGAAATAAATGGAGATAAACTGTGACCTTCATGCACGTGCCTTTGAACAAAGGGTTGGATCATAATTTTTATTGGTGTGCCTTTCCACGAATCTGCAAGTCCGTTCGTCATATATGATTGGCCAATTCGCTATAAATATATTGGATTTATTTAGTGGGAGAAGATGGTGACCTTGATGGACTTTACTAATCTGACTAGTCTTGGGAATTTCTGACAAATCGTACCAAGTAATTAGCAAGCATGAAGTCTATAGCATCAAGCTTGTTATACC
This sequence comes from Eucalyptus microcorys, assembly GCA_014182515.1. Lineage (NCBI taxonomy): Eukaryota > Viridiplantae > Streptophyta > Magnoliopsida > Myrtales > Myrtaceae > Eucalyptus > Eucalyptus microcorys. The sequence continues at coordinate 2,523,219 of CM024563.1, forward strand.
AACTGAACAAATATTACATTGACAACTACATTCCATAGGTGTTTGTACATGTCATATCCTTCTATGATTAGGGTTTATAAGGAGCCAACTAATACTTGGAAATTACGAGAAACTTGAGCTCGCCTAATTGCTTCTAACTATTACAGAATTCTTTAGCACTCATCTTATGAACTATACGTGTAAAATTTTCTCCAAAGTCACTTGTATCTTATGTTTTCGTGGATCTTGAGGACCGATTGACCTCCCATCATCCCAATCTTTTCCCCCTTTCAACGTTGCCGTTAGATGGTGTTAACTCCTACCTTTTGGTGACCTCCTTGCGTCATTCATTGCTTAGGAGATGACCTCGACCCTTAAACTAAAATATTAGTATGCATTTGTATATTAGGAGCATTTTCATTTAGTAGCATTAATCCCATGTAAATTGCATGTTAAGATGCATGTGTAAGTGAGTTGTGTTAAAAAAAATCATATCGAAAAATTAACCTAATGTAGAGTAGTTAATATATCATAGTTGGCCCATAACTCATTAGCTTAAACTTTTGAGTAAAGGTAGGTCCAACTAAATATATTGATGAGGTTGGACTTAGGCCCTCTCTTGGTGATCTCCCCAAGTGAAGGTGTTGGATTTCTGCTTCTCGCCCCTAACAAATGGTATCAAAACCAATTGTTGCGCCCTTCAACCTAAGCCCAACATGTGAGGGGTAGATTGTTGATGTTTATCCCACATCGGTTGTGGAAGAAGCAAACGGTTAGTTTACACCTCTTGAGCTAGTTTTTGGGGTGAGAGAAACCCAAGACCAAAAGCCCAGGTTACCAACAAGTCTGTACCTAATAGTTACTCGGAAAGGGTTGCTGTGGCCTCCGACCTAAGCCCAATGTGTGAGGGAGAGATTGTTGGGGTTATTAGGGGTTCCATGATTGTGGTTTCCGGGTAGGTGGACATTACGGTGTAGCAACGCAGGCCTGTAGTAATGAAATTGGGCCAGAAGGATACTTGAATTAAGGGATAGCAAACTTAACACTGAAGCCTACACGTGAGGGCAAAATTGTTAGAATGCACTTGTAAGTGATTTGTGTTAAAAAAAAATCCCACACCGGAGAATTAATGTGGTGTAGAGTAGTTAATACATCCTAGTTGGCTCATAACTTATTAGCTTAAGCTTTTGAGTAAATGTTGATCCAACTAGATATATTGATGATGTCACGCCATAGGAATGCGGCAACTGCTTCATCGGGATTAATTTGCAACCTCCCAAGAGGTGTTGCCGTCCCATTGGTTTTATCTTTCCTTTAAGCATATGCGGAAACGTACAACTTAATCACCCAATCAATAATATCAAATGGATAGTGAGGAAAACATACATAAACATTACATATTATACGCTTCGTTTATATATATCAGAACAATTCATTTACAAGCCCACTTTTTTAGGGTCATTCCGATTTTCATCCCCCACAAAAAGATATAATGGAGGAGGGTTAGTCCTAACTCCTTCTACGAGAGTAGCTACCAAAAATGATTCCTGTCAAAAGCTAGTGTCCTCATGGCTAGGGCTTGGGTCTGGGTTGTAATCTGGGTTAAACTCGGGGTCATCCACGATGCCATCAGGAGGGGACACCATCAACCCATCAGCATCACCGGGTGGACCATCAAATCCATGAAGAGGACCGTTAGAAGTCCTCGTCAACCCAGGCGAGCTAGGCCACGTAGAGATGGGGAACCAAGTACCCATGACCTCGTCCACCCACACCATCGTGATGTGGTGTTAGAAGAGGATGTTGATCGTAGAGTCTTCTACATCAAGCACCATAACCTCCATATTTACAAGGAGACCAAAATGAGATGGCGGAAGACTCATACCTATTGGCCTGAAAAATGTTAGACAACAACAAATGAGTTGAAAACTCAATAAGTAAATAACCTAAATCTCGTATAGGCAGATGCCTCGTATTAAAATCTTACGATTACTTGATCCAAACATGTCAATAGCAGATCAATAGCAAAGCCCTTGCTTTGCTTAAACTATATACATGAGGGGTGCCCGTCCTCTACCTAAACATCCATCCTAACAAGAATCTATGAAGCATCTCATGCTCATAAAAATTCCAAGAACGCCGATTAATCACTTCAACAACATACACGTTTCCTAGAGTCCTAAATAATAGCATAAAAATTCACAAATACTACGCATAGTGTAATTAATAGCCAATAGTATTCTCACGTGTCAAATATTAGCATCTAAAATATTATCATAGCCTTTGAGACTCTAATAATCACTACCAAAACATCCACGCATTGCTCACATCATAATTAACGGCATTTACAACATACATATGCCTTCCCAGTCACTAAAAATGATAATTAAATCCTTACCCAAAAAAAAATGATAATTAAATTATGCACATGTCTCGCACATCTCATATAAGGCCATATCAAACATGTGCGAGCCATATAGCAACTTTGCACATCACACTCAAATGCTTCACACACGTTTAACACCTCGATAATCATATAATACCTCATAATAATATATTATCTCGAGTCCAATTGTTAACCACACATAACCGAAACCCTATGGTTCTTCTGGAAATATCCTGGACATCGTCTCGCCCTATCGAGCACAGCATCCAAACTCCCGTCAGGTATCCTTTCGTGCGTCGTTCCGTAATCATCACCGCACGCCATCCGAAAACCTTTGGGCGATATCTCTCGGTGGTGGCATTGTGTCCTGAAACTTTCAGTGACAGAATCTCTTGTGTGACTAGACAAATTAAACACACAATCTATTTTATCTTCCACTTTAGTCTCAGATATAAGTACCCAAAGGACGTGTCAAGCGATGTGTAGCTCATGGCCTATTCTAAATGTATTAATAAAATATGTTGAGCACGAGACAAGAATCGTGGCTTGACTCGTTACTTTTAAGCACCGACCTAAGTCAAACCCAGATCAGATGAAACTATTAAAAAAATATCCACCTTGCAGTATTTGCAAGAAAGCTATTCATTCGGAGAAAGATCGTTGATTTAGAAATAAACCACAAAGTTGCTTTTGTAAAAGATATGACCACATAAAAAAAGATTCTCTTTCAAAAGCAAGTTATCAAACCAGCTATGTTGAAGGAAAAGAAAGTGAAGACAATACATTCTACACAGGCCAAGCAAAAAATGATAAGAAAAATGATATCAGGTACATTGATTGTGGGGATGTAGCAATCATTAGGAGTTAGTGATTCCAGATTCTTTACAAGTTTCATCTTAAACTTGAACTTGAAACTTGGAACTTGGAACCTTTCCATTAGAATAGGTTCCTTACTTTTTGGAACCTGGCACTTACCTTGCATATCCTGAAATTTGGAGCCTACCTTGTCATAGATTCCCACGTCTAACAAGTTCCTTTTCTTTTTAAATTATTTTTTGGCCACATACATTGATTTTATTTACTAATTGGGAAAAAATATGGTAAGAACTTACGCGCAAATACATTTGCATGTAAATGTATGAATTCTGGGTATGAATTTAATTTATTCTTGTTTACATTCAATCACAGTTCATAGGTGACTTGCTCTCCTTAACAGTATGGTTTCTCATACATATTCCTAGTATGGTGATGAATATAATGTCTAATAGCTAATACACATCACCTAAAAAACTAATTATATGGCTAGTACACATCACCTAAAAAACTATGTTATTGTTGATTTCATGATAAATAATGGGTCAAAAGAAAAGCTACATAATACATAGACACCCAGACCTCTAGAGTGTCAAAACTTGACAATGGAGGACACTTAGGTGCCAAAAGTTAGGAAAGGCATACTTAAGTGTCAAAATCAAAGTAAAATGAATTAGTTAAGTGCCAACGACGAGAAAATCCGGTCAAAATTTTGATATGGCAATTTTTTAGGGAGACAAATACAAAACAACATTGTTTTGCATGTGATGTGGCTAGAAAAGCAAAAAACGAGATCATTCTGCATGTTGGCGTGGCTAAATAACAAAAAATGACGATTTTGCCTCAATTTGAATTTTAACATTAATATTAAATAAACTAAATTTAAAACTAAATTATTAATTAAAAAAAAGACAAAGTTATAGGCGTTGGGCAAGAGTTGTGCAAGCCCTCCTTGCCACCTCCCCCCATCACTGGGAAGGGCCGGCAATGGTGAGGGAAGGGTTGTTCGGCGTCATCGGGCCTTGGCTAGGGCCTAGTCACCTTGGCTAATCGACAACAAGGGCCCACAAGCCCTCACGGGATCTAGGGAAGGGCCACGACCCTTGTCCAACTCGAGCCAAGGGCCGGCAACCCTCACCGAATCTGGGGGAGGGCTGTGACCCTAGCCCTAGATCTGGGTGAGGGCTTATGGGCCTTTGCCGCTGGTCAGCTAAGGTGACCGACCCCTAGCCAAGGCTCGGCAATGTTGGTCGACCCCCCCCACCGTCACCAGCCCTTCCCGACGACAAGAGGAGGCGACGGCGAGGGCTTGCACAACCCTCGCCCAACGCCTCCTCTTTTTTTTTTTTTCTTTTTTTTTTTAAAAATAATTTAGTTTTAAATTTAGTTGAATTAATATTTATATTAAAATTCAAATAAGAGACAAAATGAAAACTAAATTCAAAACCTAAAAAAAAAAAAAAAAAAAAGATTGCAGAACAACAAGAGCTATGCAAGCCCTCACCACCGCCTCACCACCGTCACCAGGAAGGGCCGGCAACAGTAGGGGTAGGGTCAATCAAATGTAAGAACTCACCTAAATCTGGGGCGAGGGTCACGACCCTCCTCTAGATTCGACAAGGGTCATTGGTGCTTGCCTGGCCTAACCAAGGGCCGTTGCTAGCTAGGGGGGTCATTTGGGCAAGGGCTAAGGGCCAGTGACCCCGACCAACCCTTCCCCCACCATCACCGACCCTTCCCAATGATAGTAGGGAGGCGATGACATGGGCTGATCCTTCGCCTTCTGCCTCCTCCTCCTCCTCCTCCTTTTTAATATATATATATATATATAATTAAATTAATATTGATATTAAAATTCAAAAAGAGGAAAAACAACGTCATTTTGCCTCTTCTTTATTGACTCAGCTCTCGATGAGCCACGTAGACGAGTTATATTATTAAGAAATTGCCACATAGGATTTTTTGACTAGAATCACCAAAGTTGATACTCAGGTATCCCAATTTTCAAAAATGTGACACTTAAGTGTACCTTTCGTAACTTTTGGCACTTAAATGTCCCCATGGGCCAAGTTTTGGCACTTGCGCATATTCTTTTGTTGTAATCTATTTATTGACTCAATTTTCTTTATAAGAAACTCAAATATGTACTAGTTACTTTCTCTATTCTTGGTAGAAGTAACTCTAAAACTTTTTCATGTAGGTAACTGAACAACACATAGGTAAACGAGACTCATGTTAAACACATAATAGATAAATTTAATCACTTTTTTTAACATACTATCTATTTTTTTATTGGTTTACTAATCAAATTTGCTTTTGGTTGGATGGAAAGTGAGGATTGTGAAAAACAATTCCCACAAAGATCATAGATGTATTTTCTTTTTCTCTTTTTTGCAAATTTTAAAAAACATTCCCTAATTTTACTCAGTACATATTGCCCTTCTAAATATAAAATATGGATTATTTTCACCCAACACAGCTAGTGGAGGAAAAATTCAAACCTAGCAACATCCATCTTGGCACGAGTATCTTTATAGGTAGTTATTAACAATCAAGACTATTCGTGGAAAGTATTTAATATGAAAAAGAATGAAGAGCCACAATTTAATTTTCAAATAATATGGCAAAAATTAGTCAAGAAAAAATCCGTTGATATAATACAAAAGAAGAAATCAAATATTGACAAAAAGAAAAAAAGAAATAAAATGAAATCTTTCAAATAAGATATCGTCATTATAAAAGGAAGTAAAATTAGATGACCCTGATTTTTTTTCTTGGTCCGGTTCCTAGTTCCCAGTTCAGCTCTAGTGAGAACCGGGAACCGGGAACTGACAGTTCCTAAAAAAATGGAGCCGGAAAGCAGACCAGAGCACATTGAAACTTGGAACTTGTGGGTTTTAGTTTGGAGAATAGATGCGCAAGTGTATGTATAGTGTTGGCTGTTCACGGAAAGGAACCAGGATCAAGAGACAAGGGAATAACATGGCTTTTATTGAGTGAGAAATGGTTACAACTTACAAGGCTAGGCTATGGGACTAGTTCTTAGGCTGAAGGGTGTAGCCGTCCGTTAGTAGGTGTCTTTAATTGGTTTCTTTGATGCTCTTACACGAGCACCATCAAGCCTATTCACAGGCAGGTTTTACCGCTTTACCGCTGCACAAAAGGGGTAAAACACGAGGTACGCGTCTTCCTTTTTAACCTTTACACTAGGTTACTTTTATCCATTTTTTTTTTTACAAAAGCTCTAGACAACTCCACAGCGTTCAACTACCGCCTGATATTTTGTAATATTCTTCTAGATTTCTCCTGTAAATGAATCACTTCTTAATAGTCCTCCCTGATCCATTTACGCGATACTCCAAGCATGCTTCTCAGCATCTCAAGTATGGCTTATGGTAACACCTATATAAGTTTGTCCACAACTTGATCTTTGGTTTGCAATATTTAAGCTCGATCTCTCCATTAATTTGCACTTCACATATAAATTGATATTTGATGTCAATAAGTTTTGCTCTTCTGTGAAAGCCTAGATGTTTCTAGAATAGCGATCACAGACTTGTTATCACAAAATATTGGAGTAGGGATGTTTGTACTTCTCTAATATCTTTTACTATTCTTTGAAGCCATGTTGCTTGACTAGTGGTCATAGCAATTGCGATGTACTCTACTTCTACAATGGATTGTGCTATTGAATCTTGTTTTTTTTTATGCCCACGAAAACATTTTAAAGCCTAGAGTGAATGCATAGCTGATAGTTCTCTTTCTATCGTCATATGAACAATCACTGTTGGTGTAGACGATAAGCTTAGCCATTGCACTTAGCCAGTACCAAATGGCATAATCTAGTTCCTTATAAGTATCTTAGAATTCTCTTGGTAGTTCCAAAGTGAATTTCACTCGAACTCTACATAAACCATGATTGTAAACTTGCCGTGCACATGATGTCCGGTTGTGTAACAATGAAACTTCTATAGAGATAACCGTCAACTTTTTCTGCTCTGTCTTCCTTTTACTAGCTTTTCTTTTGTGAAGAGTGGGTCGGCAACATTTTTGCAATAATTCATCTTGAATTTCTTTGGTGGTTCTCGACATATTTCTTTATTGAGATTAAAATTTTCATTTTGGTCGACTTTGATGCCAAGGAAGTAGTGCATCAGGCCCAAGTCTATCATCTCAAATGTTTTCATCTTTTTGTCTTTGAATTCTTGAATCATCTCCTTATTTTTGTCCCCCGGCTATTGTAGGTCTCCTTTCGCCACGAGTCCAGCCTTATGCTTCTAAATAGATCCATTTGTATTAAGCTTCGTCTTGCAGACCCACTTGACACCAATGATTTCTCTGTCTTCAAGGCAATCGATGAGCATCTGAGTTTCATTTTTCTCTATCATCTTGATTTCTTCCTCCATGACTTTTATCCAACTTCTTCTTTGGATGCCACTTCATAGTTTTCTAGTTTTAAGATGATAAAGTTACTTGTTTCATAAACTCTTCCAAGATATTTTAGAATAAAGATTATGGAGGAGATTCCTCTTGCATTGCACCAAGAGAGAATGGCGGCATTGCGTCGTGAGTTGTGGAATCTGATGCTTCTTCTTCTCTTTGTATTGTTGACTCCTCATGTACTGGTAATATGTTTGGTAAGACGAAATACTTCTTCTCGATCTTCTTTTCCTCCCAGTTTCAAGTGGCGTCTTGTTCCTTTTTTGAGCAAGGATATGGAAATAGCATATGTAGCCAAACACCTTAAGATACTTCGTTGAAGGATTTCATCCACATGCTTCCACTTGAGTTTTATTTTGAACTACTCTAGTTAGAAAACTATTTAAGATGTATCACGAGTATCAGAATGTATATAGATTCATCCCCAGTTTGTGCATGCATATCCTTGTTGTGGTTTCCACCATATTTGAACTTTCTATATACACCCTAATCGATACTTGGTTGAACCATCCTTGGTGAAAAAGAGTGTATCACGAGTATCAGAATGTATATCAACTATGTAACCCGAGTAGTTTTTGGAAAATGGGAAGAAAGGATCTTCATATGCCAAACCTCTCTAGAAACAATGCGCAATTGGGCAAATTATGTATGTGTATGGGAGGAGACCATCCTAAATTAGATGCAAAAATAAGTGAAACTCTTCGATAGCTATATGGAGTGGCTATTTATTTGATTTAAATAAAAACTACATAGATACCATATTCTAGAACATAGAAAGACACTTAAAATCCTGACTACCTTATTTAACACCCACTCATTAACTAATGGTAATAAAGTCCAATAATTACATTTCAACACCGAGGATATGTAGACTTATAGCATATTCTTAACTCTTCAATTATTGAAATCATCTATCTTCTTATCCTTTGTAGGATTCTATAGCAAGCAAAAGCTTATGGATAATTATATGAAGTGGAAGAGATCTTCAGCTATCTTGTTTGTTGTTCACTGTTGTCTAGGTGAAGCGGGGTTTGCCGACTACAACGAGGTTTTCGATCCTATGCATTGTGGAGCCATAAGCTTCATCCATATCCAGATCTTTTGGTTGTACACCAGGAGGAAGTTGCCAATCAAAACTGTGAAGAAGTTGAGCTAAAGCAATCTCAATACTGGCATTTCCGAATGTAATAGCTGGGCAGCTTCTTCGGCCTGCGCCAAATGGTATCAGCTCGAAGTCCTGTCCCTTGAAGTCAATGGTGCTATCCAAAAACCTCTCTGGTAGAAATGTTTCAGGATCAACCCACGATTGCGGATCATGACCTATTGACCAAGCGTTAACAAAGAAACGCGTTTTTGCCGGAATGCAGTATCCGTCAATGGTTATGTCTTCCATGGATTCCCTTGGGACTAACATAGGAGCAGGAGGATGCAGTCGAAATACCTCCTTGATGATAGCCTTCAAGTAAGGCAATTGATGTAGGTCGGTCTCTTGCACGTATTTTCTCTCTCCAATGACGCTTCGCAGTTCCACTTGTGCTCTTTCCATGGCTTTTGGCTTCATGACAAGCTCTGTCATTGCCCAATCAAGAACTGTGAATGTTGTATCTGTTCCACCCGTGAAAAAATCCTGCAAGATGCATAGGCTACGTATTAGAGATATTTTCAAGCAAGTCAATGCGCTTTGTTATGCTAACTATTTTCTATATTAGAGATCATTGGGAGAGGCTCAGGCCGAGTCGGGCCTTTATGTCGGGCCTAACTTGTTGCTCAACCCTGCTCATGTCTAAAGAAAAACACATGGATAATTATTTAGGCCAAATAGGGCTTGCCTTGGATTTAGTTGGGCTTATAACTATAAAGTCTTACTCAAACCTACTAAAAAATTGCTCTTCAAACCCATTTAGCCTAAGCAGGCGGTGGGCTATCTAACCCTCGATCAGATCTATCATCGAAAAACTTAAATGGAACTTCGAGCTAGAGGGGAGAATGATTCACCGACCAGGAGAAGGGCTTTGATGTTAGGCCTTGTAAGGGGCATATCACCGTAACCGTTCTTCTCGATATCGATCAGAACATCCACAATATCCTTCTGCGCCTCCGTAGCTTTGTTTTCATTCGAATGTTCGCTCAGTATCTCGTCAAAAAGACGATCGAAGCGCTTAAAAGCGTGTTGAAGTCTAGCCTTCATCCCGGTCAGGCTATGAATGAATTCCAAGGAAGGAAAGAAATCTCCTATGCTGAATCCCGCAAGCAGCTCCTGAAACTCCTTTAGCATGCTCTGGAACCCATGCTTATCGTAGTCCCCTCCTGCTGAAAAGTCGCTCCCAAAAGCACTCCGGCAAAGGACGTTATTCGTATACAACGTCAGTAATTTAGATAAATTTATGGTGCCTGGACAGGACTCTGCCACCCTGTGAACTAAACGGGCAACTTCTTCCTTCCTCACATGACTAAATGACTGAACCCTTCTTACGCTAAGCAATTCAAGTATGCAGATTTTCCTTATGTGCCTCCAATAAGTGCCATAGGGAGAGAAGGCCATGTCCGTGCAGTTGTAAAACAAGTGCTTGGCAGAGAAGATTTGAGGGCGGTTCGCAAGCACTAGGTCGTGGGTTTTCATCACCTCCTTGGCCATCGCAGCCGAGGAAACAACTATGGTCGGGACTTTGCCGAGCTGCAAGTACATGATCGGCCCATACTTCATCGCGAGGCGATGGAGAGATCTATGCGGTGGTTTGCCAAGCTGGTGGAGATTGCCAATGATAGGCAACTTGGGAGGGCCCGGTGGGAGGTTGCTCCTTTTGTTCCTAGAGTTGCTCTTCCCGAAAACTATCAGCAAAGCTGCTAGGACCAAGCATGTTGGGAGAAACGGATACTGAAGGAGAAGCATTGCAAGGCATGTGATATTGCTAAACTGTACTTCTTATTTGATTCCTACATAGTGCTATATATGGAAGTCACTGAAACGATCTATCTGCTTTGTTGACCATTTGTTTTTGAAAAATGCTTAGCTGACCATCTCCATCAAGTGACGGAGTGACGATCAACATTAGCACTGCTCATTTTGTGAGGAAACCGGTTGACTTTCAACCGGTTTCCTCTTACCCAAATTTTTTTACTTTTTATTTTTTTACTACAAGCGTAAATTGAGAAATAAAATCCTAAGAGAGCCCACACAATCAATTTTCATGAATATGATGAAAAAAATAGATACTAAAATATAAATATTACAAATAAAAACATTGTCACCTACTAAAGAGAAATTGTTGATGCCACTATATAGATATATTAAATTTAAAAGATGAAAAAAAGTACTTGAGACTAAGATTGATTTTGTAATGTTTTAGGCTGGTAGAAGTACAATATAAGTGTCAAAACTTGGCATGGGGGACATTTAAGTGCCAAAAGTTACGAAATGTACAAATAAATGTCACTTTTTTTTAAAATTGAGACATTTGAGTGCCAAATCCGGCAAAGGCTTTTAGAAATCCTACACGATTTTTTTTTAATAATATAACTTACTCATGTGACTCGCTGGATAGTAAATTCAGTAGAGACGAGCTAAAACGACGTCGTTTTGTCTTTTATTTGAATTTTAATATAAATATTAATTAAATTACATTTAAAACTATAAAAAAAAAGTTGCCGAAGGCGTTGGGCGAGGGCTATGCAAGCCCTCGTCGCCGGCCCTTGGGCTTGCACTGTTCTCGCCCAACACCTTTTGCAACTTCTTCTTCTTTCCTTTTTTTTCAAAAAAAAAATAATAATAATCTAGTTGTAAATTTAATTTAATTAACATTCATATGAAAATTCAAATCTGAGGTAAAACGACGTCGTTTTTGGCTTATCTAGTCACGCTAGGATGCAAAATGACATTGCTTTAAACTTATGTAGCGAAGTCATGTTTCGTCGGAAAAATGTCACGTCAGTATTTTGGTCGGATTTTCTCGCCGTTGACACTTAGCCGATCCATTTTGCTCCATTTTTGCACTTAAGTGTACATTTCCGCCTGCATCTTGTTTTAGGCCTAACACATCTTCATCTACGAGATTTGGATCAATTGAGTAAATTTTCTTCTCGACTAATTCATTATTCTTATTGTCCTTTTCTTTACTTCATTCGTTTTATGCATAATCGATATCGACGATATTAATTTCTAAGTCACCGGATAGTCCTTCTAAAGCAATTTGATTTTGGGGAAAAGACCGAGAAGCCAACCATGATTTTGTTATTAATTATGAAGCCAACATCTCAAGTGTTTTTTCTATCTTTTAAATTTAATAGATTTATATAATAACATTAATGATTTCTTTTTGGTAGGTGATGATATTTTTTTACTTGTAATTAATTATATTTTCGTTTTTAATTTATTTTTTCATCATATTCACAAAAATTGATTGTGTGGGCCCTCTTAGGAGTTATCTCTCAATTTAAGTTTGCAATAAAAAAACATAAAAATTTAAAAAAAAAATTGGGTGAGATGAAACTAATTGGAAAAGTCAACTGGTTTCATCACAACATGAGCGGCCATTAGTTGACCGTCACGCCTTCATTGGATGGAGGACGGTTAGCTAAGCCACGCGCATGAATATATATTGCCCAATATCTTTTATTTAAGAAAAATGCTTAGCTAACCGTCTCCATCAAGTGACGAAGTGACGGGCAGCAATAGGACCACTCATTTTGTAAGGAAATCGGTTGACTTTTTCAACCGGTTTCCTCTCACCCAATTTTTTATTTTTTATTTTTATCGTTTTTCTATTGCAAGCGTAAAATGAGAAATAAAATCCTAAGAGTGCCCACAAAATCAATTAATTATTAAAAAAATATTATCACCTACTAAAAAGAAATCATCAATGTCATTATATAGATCTATTAAATTTAAAAGATGAAACAACACTTGAGACTAAGATTGATTTTGTAGTGTTTTAGGCCTGCAGAAGTATCACAGAAGGCATGAGAGATACTTAAGTATCAAAAGTTACGAAAGGCACACATAAGTGTCACTTTTTTTTTTAAATTAAGACATTTGAGTGCCAAGTCCGGCAAAGGCTCCCGGAAATCGTACATAACATTTTTTTTAATAATATAACTCGCTTATATAGCTCGTTGGAGAGCTGAGTCGGCAAAGAAGAGCCAAAACAACGTCATTTTACCTCTTATTTGAATTTTAATATAAATATTAATTAAATTACATTTAAAACTTTAAAAAAAAAAAAGTTGTAGATGGCATTGTGCGAGGTCTATGCAACCCAAGGGCCGGCGATGGCGGGGAGGCAATGACGAGGGCTTGTACAACCCTTGCCCAATGCTTTATGCAACTTCTTCTTCCTTTTTTTCTTTAATAAATAATTTAGTTATAAATTTAATTTAAATAATATTTATATTAAAATTCAAATCCGAGACAAAATGACATTATTTTTTGCTTATCTACCTACGTCAACATGCAAAATGACGTCGTTTTTTACTTATGTAGCCATGTCACATCTCGTTGGAAAAATTCCACGTCAGCATTTTGGTGGGATTTTCTTGTTGTTCATACTTAACTTATCCATTTTGCTCCAATTTTGGCAATTAAGTGTATATTTCCTATCTTTTGGCACTTAAGTGTCCTATATGCCAAGTTTTAGCACTCCAGGTGTCCGTGTCTAATTTTAGGCCTGACACATCTTCATCTATGAGATTTGCATCAATTGGATAGAGTTTCTTCTCTGCTAATTCATTATTCTTATTTTGTTATTTTCTTTACTTCATTCGTTTTATACATAATCGATATCGCTTATCTTAATTTTAAGCCACTAGAGAGTCCTTCTAAAGCAATTTGATTTTATTGAAAGGACTAAGAAGCCAACATTGATCTTGTTATTAATTACAAAGCCAATGTCTCAAGTGTTTTTTTATCTTTTAGATTTAATAGATTTGTATAATGACATTAACGATTTCTTTTTAGTAGATGATAATATTTTTACTTGTAATTATTTATATTTTAGTATCTAATTTATTTTTCATCATATTCACGAAAATTGGTTGTGTGGGCCCTCTTAGGAATTTATCTCTCAATTTAAGCTTGCAATAAAAAAACCATAAAAATGAAATTAAAAAAAGAAAAGTTAGGTTAGATGAAACTAGTTGAAAAATTCAACTGGTTCATCACAAAATGAAACGTCATTAGTCGATCGTCACTCCATCACTAGATGGAGGACGGTCGGCTAAGCGGACGGTCGGCTAAGCCGCACTCATGAATATATATTGCCCAATATCTTTTATTTAAGAAAAATACTTAGCTGACCGTATCCATTAAGTGACGGAGTGACAATACCGCTCATTTTGTGAGGAATCCGGTTGACTTTTTCAACCGGTTTCCTATCACCCAATTTTTTAATTTTAATTGTTATGTTTTTTTATTGCAAGCTTAAATGGAGAAATAAAATCCTAAGATAGACAACACAATATGATAAAAATAAATAAATTATATACTAAAATATAGAAATTACAAGTAAAAAATATTATCACTTGCTAAATAGAAATCATTAATATCATTATATAGATCTGTTAAATTTAAATGATAAAAAAAAAATGAGACTAAGATTGATTTTGTAATGTTTTAGGCCGGTAGAAGTGCCAAAACTTGGCACGGGGGACATATAGGATGCATTTGATAACTATTCTGTTTCCGGGAACAATTTATGATAAAAACTTATTCTTTTTTATTATGTTATCCGGAATAGTTTTTAAGCATTTTAAGGTGTTTGGTAATTGTCTAAAATTTTTACTCCGGGTATAGAATTGTGTTTGGTACTATTATCAAAATTTCTAATCCAAATCATTTTTTTTAATTTTTAAATAATTTTATCACTTTCTTTTTTTCTTTTCTTTCTCTTCTTTTTCTTCAAGCTTTGGCCGGTTGCCGGCCAGGGGATGACCGGCGACCGGCCAGATGAGGGCTGGCGACCTTGACGAAGCGTCGTTAGCCCCTAGTGAGGCTGTGCCTCAACGGTCGAGCCTTGGCTAGGCGAGCTCGGTCAATCCTCACTCGACCAGGTGAGCCTCGTCAGTGGTCGGGGGAGGCCCCGGCAAGGCCCAGCCTCGTCGATGGCTAGGTGAGCCTCCGGCAAGCTCACTAAACGTCGCCTAACCGGTCGCCAGTGACTGGTGACGGACGGCGGATGGCAACGGCAGCCGCAACAGTAGTGGAAGAAGAAGAGAGAGGGAAGAAGAACAAGAAGAAAGAAGAGAAGAGAAAAAATGGGTTGGCTTTGATTCTGGAATTGTTCCTAAGAACAGATAATCAACTTTTTTCCACTTCTTGATTCCATTCCAAAATTTGTTCCCAAGAATAAAAATTTTGTCAAACAGATTTATGTTCCAAAGCTACTCCCAATGACAAAATAATAGAAAATTTTACAGTTTGATAGATTGCCAAACACGCCCTTAAATGCCAAAAGTTACAAAGGGTACATATAAGTGTCATGTTTTTTTGAAAATCATGACATTTGAGTGCCAAATCCAATGGAGACTCTCGAAAATCCTACATGGTATTTTTTTTAATAATATAACTCGTTTACATGGCTAGCCGAATAGCTGAGTTGGCGAGAGAAGAGGCAAAATGACTCTTATTTGAATTTTAATACAAGTATTAATTAAATTACATTTAAAAAATTTTTAAAAAAAATGTTGCAAAAGGTGTTGGGTGAGGCTGTGGAATCCCAAGGGCCGGTGACGGTGGGGAGGCAACGGGGAGGGCTTGCACAGCCCTCGTCCAATACCTTATGCAACTTCTTATTTTTCTTTAAATAATTTAGTTGTAAATTTAATTTAATTAATATTTATTTTAAAATTCAAATCCAAGACAAAGCGGCATCGCTTTTGGCTTATCTACCATGTCAGCATGCAAAATGACGCCGTTTTCGACTTATGTAGCCACGTCATGTCTCATTGGAAAAACGTTGCGTTAGCATTTTAGCCAAATTTTCTCGCCGTTTGTTGACACCTAAATTTTGATTACATTTTTAATTAGGCCTTAGTTTCTTTATTTATGTATTTTTCCTCTTTTTGAATAAAAAAAACAAAAACAAAAAAAAAAGCAACAAAAAAAATAAAAACAAAGAAAAAACAAAAGCAGCTCGTCAGGCTAGGCCTTCGAGCCCAAACCCTCCCTTTTCTCGCGCGGGCCCCCCGATGCCCCGCCCGCGATCCAACTCGGCCCCCTCTTCTCTCCTCTTGTCTTCTTCCTCATCTTTGTCTTCTTCCTCCATGGATGAGCAGCACGCGTAGAGAGCTCAAACGCGAGTGATGCTGGATGAAGAGACTGACAGCGACGAGACATGCAAGTGGGTGGCTTGGAAGGGATGTCGGTTCGGTCGCACCCAAGGCCGGTTGGCGTAGCCGATCCTCCGCTGACCAGCCTTCCCCTCGCCTATAAATAGGGCGTTGGGGAAAGCCAAGACAGAGGCCGCAAAGGATTGAGAATTGCAAGCTTCGAACCTCCACTGATAGACTTCAAGGGAGGCCCGAGCAAGCTGAGATCTGAGGAGAGCCGAGAGGGATCATCGGCAGCTTGCTCCAATTGCTTCCCCTGAGAGACATCAGGGGAGGTCCAAGAGCCGGCCAACTGGAGATCTGAGTCGAGGCCAGAGAGAGAATGGGTTAGATCTGGCCGATGGAGGCTCAGATCTGGCCGGAGTGGAAGAAGCCGAGGCCATAGAAGGTCGGAGCTAGAGAGAGGAGGTTCCGGAGGACCAAATCTGGGAAGTCGGAGACTCGCCGTCACTTCCTCGTTGCAACCACCTCTCCCTGTAGTCACTCCACCCCTCGACGCCATCGCCTTGAAGGCCCCTGCCGCTATGCCCGCTGTGACCAAGTCAGCCCCATCGCAGTATAGTCGCCTTGAGCCAAGTCACCTCCCCTCGATTCCATCGCCGTCCCTCGCATCCTGCAGCCGATCATCTTTGTCGTCGTCGCCTTACCTCCACTGTTCGCCACTACACTGCGCCGTTGCTATAGACAGGTAACGACGGGTCTTGCTCGCGCCGTCACCGTCGTTCCACCCCTCGAAACCCTAGCCATCGTCCTTCCATGTCACGCTGCCGAGTCACCGTCGAGTTACATCACGACTTCCCCCTCTCGACGCCGCGAATCGTCGAGCTCTAAGGTTCCCGCGAAGCTGGGTCAGGTCCGGGTTAGGCGGGTGACCCGGTCGCCCTAAGGTTTGGGCATAGCGGGCCTGGTTCAAATTTGAAGCGTGCGTGGGCCCAAGAGAATGAGGGCCTGTTTTTTTTTAGAGGCTGTGGACTGGGCCTACACTTTAGGCCCGTCCGAACCAACCTCTAGTGACCTAGGTCAGACCTAACCCAAGGATCCGACCCGGATCATTTATAATATAATACTTTAATATTTTAATATAAAAATATTTTAATAAATAATAATAAATAATTTATTTTCCAAAAAAAAAACAAAAACATCCCATATTTTCCTTTAAAAAGCCAAAAAGTGAAAAAAAAAAAAAAAGCCAAAAATGATTTACATTTTCCAAAAAGACTAAAAAATCGAAAAAAAAAAAAAAAAATCCTTTTGTGTTCAAAAAATAGAAAAAAATCCAAAAAATGTTTTTCCTCCACAAATGCAGGGAAAGCCCCTCAAAATCCAAAAAGCCTTAGGGTTTAAACAAGATTAGGTACCGAAAAGGCATTAATGATTAACTAGTGTAATCAAGTCCCCGATCATAATTTCTCTGGTTGCGTAGAAATGAGTATTTCTCCTGATATTTCGCTTGGGTTTCTAATCGACCTACCTTTAAATCGATTAGTGGTGACTCCGTTTTAAAATTAACTTACAGGTTAAAAACTTGGACTATTAAGTCGTGATTTTGGTGGGCTTGGGAGAGCCCAGGCTACGCTTAATAAACCTAGCCGAACCATTAGCCTCTGCCGGCATCCGCCCTAATCGAGCGCCAGAAAAAAGAAGTCGCGACAGCTTAACAACTCCACTAGGGACATTTTTGAGGACTTAAGCCTTTTTTTTTTATCTTGTTTAAATACTTTGCTGAGTTGGTTTTTTTTTTTTTTTGTGCAAGTTAGTAACTTAGAGTTTTTTATTTTTTATTTTGTTAAAATAAAATGTTTTGTGATTATAAATTGTTGTGCATACTTTAATGTTTTAGCACTACACCTGGCACACACAACCCGGCTGCCAGACCTAGGCTGCTATAGGATATTTAAGATGGTGTTAAGAAAGATACAGTCTCGAATGCGAGACTATGATGTAGAGGTTGCCTTTCTTTTCCCCGAATTTCTTTAGGTAGAGCCAAGATTAAGAGGGTATGCTATCAACGCAAAACTGCCACAAGCAGACACCCTTTTAATTTCAACAAACCTTCTCAGTTAGAAATCGAGCCGCACATATCATGCGTATATCTATGTGATTGTCATCAATTTTCTCACGTGAAGTAAGTTTTTTTCTTGTACTTTGTGATTCACTTACCTTCTTGTATATATTGAGCGGTCCATGATTAATCCAGGATTTGATACCATGGTCATTTAAATTTGGAAGTAATTGCCATAAATTTTTTTTTTTTAAAAAGGGTTTGCAAAAGAAATTACTTTCAATTGATGTTTTTATTCTCAAGCATGTTACAAAGTTCTTTTCCGAAAGAATTTTCGTTTGCCTCAAAAAGGAATAGAAGTATTTTTCAAATTTTTTTGTAATTCATGCTTTCTTCCCCCTAAAGATATATATTTTTGAAAACAAAAGATATTTCATTACCAAAAGCTTTTGTCAAAACAAGATAAATTTAATCATGTTTGTCTTTTTGACTCACTTACTTCATGTCTCAGAATATCATCCCCTTTGACTTAGTGTGACACGACGCATTTGAAGCTGGCACATCGTGTGAGCTCGCCAAATTCAAAGATACCCTTCCAAGAAAGCGGGGGCAAACAGAAAGGATCATCACGCTTCAAAAAGAGTAAGTCTTATTCCTTGAACGTAATGTCAGAAATGACGTGCTCTTTCTTCTACAGGAGATGAAGGATGGGACGTAATAGGCACAGGCCTAATATCGAACTCGAAGCATGCACACCATGGTAGCTCGAGGCAAGATAACCTCCCCCATGCTACTTTCGGCCTTCCCATTTTGCAAGCCGTCCCCAGGAACTCTGTGCACTCTACCTCGCTCCTGTCCAAATCCTTCTCAAGTTGGAGCAATATCTTCTCCCCCCGACGTGTCCGAGCAACTAGACGTTGTGATTTCATTATGGAATTTCTAGCTTCAACAAGCCCAAAAGCACAGGGAGGGGATCTTTTCTCTTTCTTTGAATTGGCTACTGTCAACAGGGAGGAAATCCAGACAGTTGAGGTGGTCTCTAGCCCCCTATTTCAGATGATGACATTAGGGCTTAGAAACCTCACTTCTTGCTCCAGACGCATGCTCTCCCAAGAAGTGATTACCATCAGAGAATTGGAGGTTTTGATTGTCCATCTCAGATTCCATAGAAGCTTGAAGTACATGACTTTACCCAATGCTACTAATGGTCATATGGTCAAAGACAGAAGAAAAATTCCACAGAAGGAAGGCATTGAAGATAAATCGACAACCATCAATCATCCATACATGGCCACAAATGAAAAAGGCCAATCGAAAGAGATGTCGAACTGAGTCAAGATGAAGAGGCTATCATCAACATTCAGAGATCCCTAGGAGTTAACAAATGCAAACTATGGGAAAGGGTAATTTGGTATCGTTTCCAATACTCCCACTATCTGAACCCGCTTTTGACGTATTTTCCCTATTGACAGGAAGCATCGGGATTCAAGAACCAAGCTTAATGGTTAATTTGGGCAAATCAAGTGACCCATATTGAATTCACTTAACTTGGTATGAAAGGATGTGTCGTCTAGAAGCCGATTTTGTTAAATGAAAAACTACGGACACCACTGGCGCTTTAGCCTGGTGGTGACCTAACGGAGTGAAAGGTGCAGGACTTCATATCATCCTCATGCCTTAGGTCTATCCAGTCATTTGCAAAACAATGGAGGGTAATGTTGTATCGTTCCCAGTTGTTCGACTCCTAAAAGAGTTCGTGACTAACACGTTCCCTTTTGTCTGTTGCAGGATCACCTGACCATCAAAGATGCGGAAAACAGATCAATGAGAGGCATGTTAGACTTTGATAAGCTCTCCCACACAAAATGGCATCTCAAGTATTACCAAAGAAAATGACAGAGATCCTTCATGCCTCAATTCACTTTTAATTTTGGCCCTGCTGATTAATCCATTTACATCTTCTCTTCTACAGGGGCAAAAATAGAAAGGCCTGTCAAATCAATAATCAGATTCCCAACCCTGGTTGATCATTCTTGTGTCATCTCCCTATTCAATAGGGACGATCCATCGACACACCTTTATGAACAACCATTTTGATACTCAAGATTTAACATATTTGGAAACACCGTTCTGTTAACCCTTAAAGCTGTCAATAGAGTCTTTCTTTTGAGTCAAAACCATTCACTTGTTTTGAGAGTTCAAACTCCATCATGTTCAAAATGATGCATGATGTTTCCAAATGAATTGTGTATGATGATTTTGTCTATCTAAATCACTGATTTCACTAGGGATTATCATAATAGACAGCTAAGTGAAAAATACAAGATTGATTGAGCATGCTGGATGAGGCGTGTTAGAATGATGAAAGGCAAGCCATATCCTACACACAGTCCCCTATCTATACACTTGAGAGATGAGTGCAGAAGATTCCATGACTGCAGGGTAAAGAGTTCTCTCGCGAATGGTATGATAACCAAAATAGTGAGAGGCATTTCATTGCTCACTCCCTTCTTGAGCCCCATACACTGGTGAAGCTTCTCTCATACCCCTGTCAAGAACCACCCCACATTGGGGCAAATCGGAGGCAAAGCAGCATAACAAGGTGAGAAGAGGGATATAAATTTTCTTGCTTGCACTTGCATCAATCTTCGGGTGTCTTTATTGCAGATGAATACTCGCATTAATTTAAGTGCCCTAGAATGATGAAGAGCAATTGAGTCTATAATTTCACCCTTACATGGAGGCAAAATAGAAGTTATTGCCATTCAAGCAACATAACCAGGGGCGCTAGCAAAAGATGAAGACTCAACAGTCTAATAACGACGTTTGCTTGAACCTATCTAGATCAATTCCTCAAGCAACAAAGAACAAAAAACTAGGGGCATGAAAAAATAATGTACCTGGTAAAAGCAAGGTCAATGCCAATAGATGAGAAAAATTGGAATAAAAACTAGGGGCATGAAAAAGCAGTGTGCCTGGTAAAAGTAGGGTCGATGCCCCTAAACGAAAAGTACAACCATTTGTATCCCCAAGAGAAGTTGTCGTTCTGGTTCAATTAATGGAGCCTCCATCTGATAGTGAGAAGAAAGACCGATGACAAATGCCAAGGCAATCACCAATTCTCACCCTTTTATACATAAGTCAAGCCTACATTGCGTCCCATTGTAAAAGTCTCTTGAGACTAGGGCACTTCAATTAATGTAGAATTTCATATGTTTATAAGCATTGCTCAAAGAAGTACGAGCAAGATTATTCTATCTCTTTTCGCAGGATTCCTGACTGGCAAACCCGGAGATGATTATGTGGCATCTTTTTCACAAAGCTGTGACATTGATGGTCCCCTTTGATAAGCCGTTCACCAAGCCTACATTATAGTCCCGGCAAAGACCTCTCACATTGGTAAATTCGTACCGCTTACCCCTGCTGACATGATGACAGTGAGATAGTGTGGTCCTTATAAATCCTGCATCAATGATTAGGATAAAACAGCCTTTCCATGAGAGTGAGCGTAAAGTCCTTTCAAATTGAAAATCCCTCATCTTGCGTGCTTAAGACATCTACATTCGAAATAAAGGTTTCTTTCAAAAATGTTCCCAATGGAACTCAGATGATGCAAAACTGACAAGATTGTCATGCATGAATCGCATTTAAATTCATGAATTTACAGCATATATAATCATGTGTGCATACTGTGCAAATAGCAAACATACTTTTAGAGAGTAGAGATGTCATTAGGTAAGCATATCTTTACCATTATTTCAAAAATCATGTCTTCGAGTACCTACCACTGTCCAAGTACTCCCTCTTCTTGACACTCGACCCATTCGAGTTGTTCTTTGGGCTTAGATGCTTGTGACTATCCAAGTATCCCATTGTCTTTGAGTACCTACCACTGTCCAAGTTTTCTAGCCCGTCCAAGCACCTGTGGCCATCCAGGTAAGTCTCGTGCCATATTCGAGTTTATATTGCCAAGAGGTAGGAAACCTTCACAAATATGCGAGGCATGTTCTTGATATCTCCAATTGCCACGAGGTTGGAGACCTTCACGAATATGCGAGACGCGTCCTCGATATTCCATTTACTGGGATATAAGAGACATTCACAAATATCTCAGGTACTTCTTCAACGCTTGTGAACGTCTAGGCACCCTCCAAAATTCGTACTTATGATCAGGCAAGTACCCCTTCAATGCTTGCGAATGTCCGGGTATCCTTCAAAGTTCGTACTTGTAATCATCCAAGTACCCCTTCGATGCCTGCAAAGGCCCAAATATCCTCCAGGTTAGTATTTGTGAATATCCAGGTATCTTCCAAACAGATGCCCTGAGAAAGGTCAGCGCATTCCCCGAAAAAGGTCGGGTAACCAACCGGTGTCCTTGACAGAGGATTAGGCACCCCCCAAACAGATGCTTTGAGAAAGGTTAGCGCATTCCCCCGAGAAAGGTCAAGTAAACAACTTATTGCTCTAACAAGCGATCGAAGAAAGGTTCGGGTCCTGGAAAAGTGATTTCCCGTCAAGGCGACCGAAGAAAGGTTCGAGTTCTAGACAAACCACTTATCGCTCTAACAGGTGACCGAAGAAAGGTTCGGGTCCTAGAAAAGCGATTTCCTATCAAGGTAACTGAAATAAGGTTCAAGTCCTGGAAAAGCGATTTCTTGTCAAGGCGACCGAAGAAAGGTTCGAGTCCTAGACAAACCACTCATTGCTCTAACAAGCGACTGAAAAATGGTTCGGGTTCTCGGAAGGCAATTCCCCATCAAGACAACTAAAGAAAAGTTTGGGTTCTAAACAAATCACTTATTGCTCTAACAGGCAACCGAAGAAATGTTCGGGTCCTGGAAAAACGATTTCCCGTCAAGGCGACCGAAGAAAGGTTTGGGTCTTAGACAAACCACTTATTGCTCTAACAAGCAACCGAAGAATGGTTCGGGTCCTGGGAAGGCAATTCCCCGTCAAGGTGAACGAAGAATGGTTTGGGTCTTGGAGAAGCAACCTACTCATGTCACCAGGTAAGATGACGCCTTGATACTTGCCAAACTCGGGGTTCACACACTATCTCACTCACTCCCGGTAAGTAACAACAGGTATCTTCTTATTTGTCTTAGTATGTGTAATGTTATATTACTCATTTTCTGCATAGGACATTAGGTCCCAAATAAGATATAATCTATATGCATATGTATAGTCAAAATTTAGGTATCAGTTTATCTTTGAATGCAACTTCTGCAAACTCACTTTCAAAGAGGGGCAGCTGTTGATACCTAAATTTTGATTACATTTTTAATTAGGCCTTAGTTTCTTTATTTATTTTTTCCCTCTTTTTCAAATAACAAAAAATAACAAAAAACAACAAAAAAAATAAATAAAAGCAAAGAAAAAACAAAAGCAGCCGGTCAAGCTGGGCCTTCGAGCCCAAACCCTCAATTTTCTCGCGCATGCCCCCCACGGCCCGGCCTGCATGACCCGCTCGGCCCCCTCTTCTCTCCTATTGTCTTCTTCCTCACCTTTGTCTTCTTCCTCCATAGATAAGTAGCATGCGTAAGGAGCTCCGACGCGCGTGATGCTGGACAGAGAGACTGACGTTGATGAGACACGCAAGTGGGTGGCTTGGAAGGGACGTCAGTTCGGCCTCACCTAGGGCCGGTCGGCGTGCGCCGATCGGCAACCAATCCTTCACCGATTGGCCTTCCTCTCGCCTATAAATAAGGCGTCAAGGAAGGCCAAGACAGGGGCCGCGAAGGATCGAGGACTGCAAGCTTTGAACTTCCCACTGAGAGACTTCAGGGGAGGCCCGAGGACGAGCAAGCTGAGATCCGAGGAGAGCCGAGAGGGATCACCAACAGCTGGCTCCGAGCGCTTCCCTCGAGAGACATCGGGGAGGTCCGAGAGCCGGCCAACCAAAGATCTGAGTCGAGGCCAGACAAAGAATGGGTCAAATCTGGCCAGTGGAAGCTCAGATCTGGTCAAAGTAGAAGAAGCCGAGGCCGTAGAAGGTCGGAGCCAGAGAGAGAAGGTTCTAGAGGACCAGATCTAGGAAGCCAGAGACTCACCATCACTACCTCATCGCGACCACCGCTCCCTATAGTCACTCCACCCCTCAACGCCATCACCTCGAAGGCCCCTATTGCTATGCCCGCCATGACCGAGTCAACCCCATCGCAGTCCAGTTGCCCCGAGCCAGGTCGCCTCCCCCCGATTCCATCTCCATCCCTCGCATCCCGCAACCGATCATCTCCGTCTTCGTCGCCTCACCTTCACTATTCACCGTTGCGCCGTTACTGCAAACAGATAACAACGGGTCTCACTCATGCCGTCACCGTCGTTCCACCCCGTCGAAACCCTAGCCACCATCGGTCCGTGTCGCCGCCATCAAGTCACCACCAAGTGACATCACAGCTTCCCCCCTTTTGGCGCCGCGAATCGTTGAGCTCTAGGGTTCTCGCGAAGACGAGTTGAGCCCAGGTCGGGAGCATGACCCGGTCGCCTTAGGGTTTAGGCGTAGTGGGCCGAGTTTAGATTTGAAGCGTGCGTGGGCCTGAGAGAATGAGGGCTTGTTTTTTTTAGAAGCTGTGGACTGGGCCTACACTTTAGGCCCGTTCGAGCCAGCCTCTAGCGACCTAGGTTGGACCCAACCCGAGGATTCGACCCGAGTCTTTTATAATATAATACTTTAATATTTTAAAATAAAAATATTTTAAAAATATAAAAAAATAATTTATTTTCTAGAAAATAAAAAAAAACAAAAATATCCCATATTTTCCTTTAAAAAAGCCAAAAATTTAGAAAAAGCCAAAAATGATTTATATTTTCCAAACAAACTAAAAAATCAAAAAAAAAAATCCCTTTTTTATTTGAAAAATAGAAAAAGTCCAAAAATGTTTTTCCTCCACAAATGCGGGGAAAACCCCTCAAAATCAAAAAGTCTTAGGGTTTAAACAAGATTAGGTACCGAAAGGGTATTAGTGATTAACTAGTGTAATCAAGTCCCCAATACTAATTTCTCTGATTGCGTAGGAATGAGTATTTCTCCCGATATTTCGCTTGGGTTTCTAATCGACCTATCCCAAATCGATTAGTGGCGACTCCGTTTTAAAATTAATTTACAGGTTAAAAACTTGGACTATTAAGTTGTGAATTGGTGGGCTTGGGAGAGCCTGGGCTACGCTTAATAAACCTAACCGAACCATTAGCCTCCACCAGCATTCGCCCTGATCGGGTGCTAGAAAAAAGAGGTCGCGACACCGTTGGCACTTAACTAGTCTATTTTGCTCTTGTTTTGGCACTTAAGTGTACATTTCCTAATTTTTGGCACTTAAGGGCTTGTTTGGCAACTTGCCAAAAAGTGCTAATTTCTGTTCTTTTTTTCTCGAGAGTAAATTTGGAACATAAATTTGTTTAGTAAAATTTTTATTCTTAGGAACAAATTTCTATTGTTTTGCTCCCAGAAGTAGATTTGGAACAGAATCAAGAAGTTAAAAATAGTTGATTCTTTATTCCTGGGAACAATTCTAGAATCAAGCAACCTATTTTCTCTTCTCTCTCTCTCTCTCTCTCTTCTTGTTCTTCTTTACTCTTTCTTGTTCTTCATCTACTGCCGCCACCGCTGTTGCCGTCCGCTGCCCACCGCTGCTAGCATTTGGTCTGCAAGCTCACCAGGCCAAGGTGAGCTCCAGCGAGCTCGTCGGAGGCTAGCCTTGCCACCGGCAAGGCTTGCTCAGCCCTACCGAGCCTCACTCAGCTACTAACAAGGCTCAACCAATAAGGTACGGCCCGCCGAGGGCCGGCGACTGGCAACTTGAAGAAGAAGAAGAAGAAGAGGAGAAAGAAAGGAAAAAAAAAAAGAAAAGGAGAAAGAAAGTAAAAAAAAAAGAAGAAAAAAGAAAAAAAAAAGGAAAAAAAGTAATAATATTTTTAAAAATTAAAAGAAAATGATTTGGAGTATAAATTTTGAGTACGATGCTAAACACAATTATAATCCAGGAATTGAAATTTTGGACAATTATCAAACTGCTTAGAATGCTTAAAAATTGTACACGGGAACAGAATTAAAAATAATCATTTCTGATCAGAAATTGTTTCCAATAATAGAAACGTTACCAAACGCGCTCTAAGTGTCCCCTTGTGCTAAGTTTTGGCACTTTAAGTGTCCACATCTCATTTCAAGCCTAACAAATCTTCATCTACGAGATTTGGATCAATTAGATAGATTTTATTCTCAACTAATCATTATTCTTATTTTGTTCCTTTCAAATCGATGGTCTTAATTTTAAGTCTTCGGACAGTCCTTCTAAAGAAATTTGATTTTGGGGAAAGGACTACCAACAGTGATTTTGTTATTAATTACAAAGCCAACATCTCAAGTGTTTTTTCATCTTTTAAATTTAATAGATATATATAGTGACATTAACGATTTCTTTTGGTAGGTAATGATATTTTTTACTTGTAATTATTTATATTTTAGTATCTAATTTATTTTTTTCATCATATTCATGAAAATTGATTGTGTGGGCCCTCTTAGGATTGTATCTCCCAATTTAAGCTTGCAATACAAAATAAAAATAAAAGTCAACTAGTTTCATCACAACATGAGCGGTCATTAGTTGACCATCACTCCTTCATTTGATGGAGGACGGTCAGCTAAGCCGCACTCATGAATATATATTGCCCAATATCTTTTATTTAAGAAAAATTCTTAGTTGACCATCTCCATCAGACAGAGTGACGGGCAATAATAGGATCGCTCATTTTGTGAGGAAACCGGTTGACTTTTTCAACCGGTTTCCTCTCACGCAATTTTTTTATTTTTTATTTTTATTTTTTTATTGCAAGCATAAAATGAGAAATAAAATCCTAAGAGAGCCCACACAATCAATATTCATCAATATGATAAAAAATAAATTAGATGCTAAAATATAAATATTACACTAAATTATTTACTAAAAAAAAAAGGAAGAAGAAGAAGTTGCGGAAGGTGTTGGGCAAGGGCTGTGCAAGCCCTCACTGTCACCTCCCCACTGTCGCCGACCCTTGGGCTTACACAACCCTCACCCAATGCCTTTTGCAACTTTTTAAAAAAAAAATTAAATGTCATTATTATCACCTACTAAAAAAAATCATTAATGTCATTATATAGATCTATTAAATTTGAAAGAAGAAAAAACACTTGAGACTAAGATTGATTTTGTAATGTTTTATCCAGCAGAAATATGGCAAAAGTGCCAAAACTTAGCATGAGAGACATTTAGATGTCAAAAGTTATGAAAAGTACATATAAGTGTCACTTATTTTGAAAATTGAGACATTTGAGTGCCAAGTCCAGCAAAATCTCTCAGAAACCTCACGTGGTATTTTTTTAATAATATAACTTGCTTATATGGCTCGCCAAAGAGCTAAGTCGGCAAAGAATAGTCAAAACGACGTCGTTTTGCCTCTTATTTAAATTTTAATATAAATATTAATTAAATTACATTCAAAACTTTTTAAAAAAAAAAATAGTTGTAGAAGGCATTGGGTGAGGGCTGTGTAAACCCAAGGGTCGGCGACGGTGGGGAGGCAACGGTGAGGGCTTGCACAACCCTTGCCCAATGCCTTATGCAACTTCTTCTTCTTCTTCCTTTTTTTTTTTAAAAGAAATAATAATTTAGTAGTAAATTTAATTTAATTAATATTTATATTCAAAATTCAAATTCAAGGCAAAACAACATCATTTTCAGCTTATCTAGCCACGTTAGCGTACAAAATGACGTTGTTTTTTACTTATGTAGCCACATCATGTCTCGCTAGAAAAACGTCACGTTAGCATTTTGGCATGATTTTCTCATCATTGATACTTAAATGGTCCATTTTGCTCCGACTTTGGCACTTTGATGTACATTTCCTAACTTTTGACATTTGTGTCCTTCCGTGCTAAGTTTTGGCACTCCAGGTGTCCGCGTCTTGATTTAGGCTTAACACATCTTCATCTACGAGATTTGGATCAATTTAGTAAATTTTCTTATGTACTAATTCTTTATTCTTATTTTGTTATTTTCTTTACTTCATTTGTTTTATACGTAATTGATATCGATGGTCTTAATTTTAAGTTACTGGAGAGTCCTTCTAAAGAAATTTGGTTTTGGCAAAAGGACTGAGAAGCCAACAATAATTTTGTTATTAATTACAAAGCCAACGTCTCAACCGTTTTTTCTTCTTTTAAATTTAATAGATCTATATAATGATATGAACGATTTCTTTTTATTTGGTGATAGTATTTTTTACTTGCAAATATCTATATTTTGGTATCTAATTTATTTTTTCATCATATTCATGAAAATTGATTGTGTGGGCCCTCTTAGGATTTTATCTCTCAATTTAAGCTTGCGATAAAAATAAAAATAAAAAACAATTGGGTGAGATGAAACCAATTGAAAAAGTCAATTTGTTTCATCACAAAATGAGCGGTTTTTAGTTGACCGTCAATCCGTCACTTGATGGAGACGGTCAGCTAAGCATTGCTTTAAGGACAAAAAAAGAAGAAAAAAAGAAGCATTGCTTAGTTGACCGTCCTCCATCCGGTGACGGAGTGACCGTTAGCACTAGGACCGCTCAAGTTGTGAGGGAACCAGTTGACTTTTTCAACCGGTTTCCTCTCACCCAAATTTTCTTTATTTTTTATTGCAAGCGTAAAATGAGAAATAAAATCCTAAGAGAGCCCACACAATCAATTTTCATGAATATGATAAAAAAAAATTAGATACTAAAATATTAATATTACAAGTAAAAAATATTATCACCTACTAAAAAGAAATCGTTAGTGTCATTATATAGATCTATTAAATTTAAAAGATGAAAAAACACTTGAGACTAAGATTGAATTTGTAATGTTTTAGACCAGGAGAAATACGGTAGAAGTGCAAAACTTGGGATGGTGGCATTTAAGTGCCAAAAGTTAGGAAAGGTACATATAAGCGTCACTTTTGTTGAAAATTGAGACATTTGCGTGCCAAATCTAGCGAAGGCTCCAGGAAATCCTACGTGGCATTTTTTTTTTAATAATATAACTTGCTTATGTGACTCACCAAAGAGCCAAGTTGGCATAGAAGAGCCAAAATGACATCGTTCTATCTCTTATTTGAATTTTAATATAAATATTAATGAAATTATATTTAAAACTTAAAAAAAAAAGTTTCGAAAGGCGTTGGGCGAGGGCTGTAAAAGCCCAAGGGCCGACAACGGTGGGAAAGCGGTGGTGAGGGCTTGCACTGCCCTCGCCCAACACCTTCTGCAACCTCTTCTTCTTCTTCCGTTTTTTTTTTTTTTAAAATAATTTAGTTGTAAATTTAATTTAATTTATATTTATATTAAAATTCAAATCGAAGGCAAAACGACGTCGTCTTTGGCTTATCTAGATACATCAGCATGCAAAATGATGTATTTTTTGACTTATGTAGCCACGTCATGTCTCACCGGAGAAACGCCACATCAGCATTTTGGTTGGATTTTTTCACCATTGGTACTTAACTAATCAATTTACTTCGATTTTGGCACTTAAATGTACATTTCCTATTTTTTGGCACTCTAGATGTCTGCATCTCGTTTAAGGCCTAACGCATCTTCATATATGAGATTTGGATCAATGGGGTAATTTTTCTTCTCGACTAATTCATTATTCTTATTTTGTTCTTTTATTTACTTCATTTGTTTTATGTGTAATCGATATCATTGGTATTAATTTTAGGTCATCAGAGAGTCCTTCTAAAGCAATTTGATTTTGGTGAAAGGACTGAGAAGCCAACAATGATTTTGTTATTAATTACAGAGCCAACGTCTCAAGTGTTTTTTCATCTTTTAAATTTAATATATCTGTATAATGACATTAACGATTTCTTTTTAGTAGGTGATGATATTTTTTACTTGTAATAATTTATATTTTAGTATCTAATTTATTTGTTCATCATATTCATGAAAATTGATTGTGTGAGCCCCTTAGAATTTTATCTCTCAGTTTAAGCTTGCAATAAAAAAAAAACATAAAAATAAAAAGAAAAAAGAAGAAAGAAGAAAAATTGGGTGAAATGAAACCGGTTTCACAAAATGAGCAGTCATTAGTTGACTATGACTCCATCACTAGATGGACGATGGTCAGCTAAGCTGCACTCTTTGTTTTTCATTTTAGTCATTGTCGATCTTAAGAAAAATGTCCTTCTCTTGTGATTATATGATGCATTTGTCATGGGCAAAGCCATTCAAATGCAATGTGGTGTCCCGTGGTCGAATTTTTTATTTCCTGAAAGCCGTCCAAGGATATCATCCTGTGCAGGGTGACAAAAGAATGCATCTAGGATTAGTGATGCTAATATCAGTGCTCTTCTGACCCATGGGGCGGCTCCAATCATCGAGGGATGGGGTTGATCACGAGATCATCATTCTTTAAGCATGTCACTTTTTGATAGATATCCGTGAAAAAATAATTAGGTGCTTAGGTCTTATTTAAGTGTTTTAAGTGATTGGGGAAATCAAAGTGATGACTGATGGGGCTGTTTTCTTTTTGTTTAGTGTTTTGGGAATCCTTTGTGGAGAGTTTGTCAACAAATTGAACTCTCTAAGATCAATTGG
This sequence comes from Eucalyptus microcorys, assembly GCA_014182515.1. Taxonomy (NCBI): domain Eukaryota; kingdom Viridiplantae; phylum Streptophyta; class Magnoliopsida; order Myrtales; family Myrtaceae; genus Eucalyptus; species Eucalyptus microcorys. The sequence goes on from CM024563.1 coordinate 2,553,752, forward strand.
TTAGGTTGAGTTAAGTTTCAATCCTACAGAAAAAAAATTAAGAGTTCATGCCTTCTTGTCGACTAATGGTTCCAGGAATCATAAGTACCCTTATGCAGAAGAAACTAAAGTATAAAAAAAGGGAACAAAATAAAAAGATTGAAATTTGGAATTTTGTTTGGGATGTTTTAGTGAGCATTTGTCGGGACCCAAAATGACGGGGGCAACACAAGCATACAATTTCACGTCTCTCCCACATTGCTATTGATATGTTATGCAAGAAAGCGATTTCAAATGGTACGCATGATCCAGTGCCACCACATCAACTTTAACTTTATAAAATGTTTATGACATTTCTCATTTGCTCTTTTAATGCGACAATTACTCGTATTGTAAGGTCAATGATATAGGTAAGTCACTACGCGACAATAAAATAGCCAGACTAAAATAAACCTAAGGTTGCATGCTTGATTTGTACACCCATATTCGAGCTTTAAAAGTTAGGTCACGAGATTATTGACTCTTTTAGAAATTCTTGATGCCGATATAAATGACTTGTGTTGGAGAAAACTTCCTTATTTGTTTTGAAGCTGACAAAACGTTTCTTTCAGTCTAGTCTAAAGACTTGCAGACTCTACCATCAAAGTCCGAGGACCGCCAGACTCAAGATTTAAAGTCTACCATCATTGACAGTTTCCAGACCGACGAATGAGACTTATCTAGATGCGAGTATTTCGTTGAGGATTTGATTCGTGTTGCTAAAGAAATTCTCACAGCTGGAGATAGCATTTCGAGATCTATTATTCGCATTATTATTAATTCGAGTAATTTGGATCCGTTGATTGGCGAAGTATACTTGGAAGATTCTACTTATGAAAACCTAGATTCTGATTGTATGGGCGAGCAGGATTGGTAGGCTATCATCACATTCCTTCAGTAACTCGAGATCTCCCTAATTGATTATGTCCAACGAGTAGATTGGAAGAACTCCTTTGGAATGTGCCAACGGTTATGAAGGCATGGAGGAGTATATAAGGAAGATGCTCTAGTTATTCAAGAATGTGCGAGATAGATAAATTCCAAAGTCTGAAGCTCCTTGTTCTTTGCTAATTCAATTGTTGAGCATAAACTTGTACTCAAAAGAGAAATTAGATACTCGTGAGGCCTTGAGAAAGTGTAGCAAAGTCTCTACACTGTGGAATCAAGGACGTGAGACTATAACAACTCTTTTGATTCATAGTGAAATCCAATCGGTGGGCTGTCAGTGCGGGAGAGTGGACGTAGGTTTGGTTTAAGCCGAACCACTATAAATTTCGTGTTCTTATTCTCTTCCCTGAACTCTTTTATTCTGTTCATAACTTTATTTAACTGCTTAAGTCTGACTCCCTCTACATAGTTTGTAGTCTACCAAACTCAAGTTAAAAGTAAAGTTTTTCGTTGCATATTGTAAAATCTGTTTTCACACCTATCCGCCCACTCTCTAAGTGTTCGTACTAGCACTTTCAATTGGTATCAGAGCCTGTGTACTCATTTAAATTGAAGTGTTTCTACTTTAGAGTTAAAGATCCATGACTAGTATGTTGGCTCCAAGTTTGATTGAAGGAAAAGCAATACCAAACTGCCTTATTTTGATGGAAATGAATACAGTATATGGAAAAAAAACAAGATGAAAGCATTTCTAAGATCAAAAGATCCTCTAGAATGGGATGTGGTCGACAAAGAAATCATTTCTAAAGTTACAATAGTTTCAGAAAGAGGGAAAGAAGCTGCAGAGGCTAGTGAAATGACTCAAGAAGAGTTAACCAAGAGACAAGCTCTTGATACAAAAGCAATTTACTCATTATATTGTGCATTATCTCCTACTGAATATAACCGAATATCTTCTTGTGAAACAGCTAAAGAAGTCTGGGATAGGCTGCACATTACCTATGAACGAACTGATCGAGTGAAATAAACCAGGATTAATATACTGCTTGGTCAATATGAAGCCTTTAAGATGAAGCTAGGAGAATCTATTACTGACATGTTTAGCCATTTTATAGAAATCGTAAATGGTCTTGAGTACCAGGGACAACCAATCTCAGGACTCATGAAGTTTGACAAATTGATGCGTGGACTTTCCAAAAATTGGAATCATGTAAAGATTTCAATAAGGGAAACAAAAAGGATCATGCCACTTTCTATTGATGAATTGATTGGCACACTTCAGTCCTATGAAGTGGAGCAAACCAATGAAGAAGAAGATCCCAAAGGTAAGAAGTCTATTGCCTTAAAATCTAACAACAATTATGATGTTATAGACTTTGAAGACGATATGGACAATAAAGAGCTTGCTCTCATGATGAGAAGGTTCAGAAAACTGAACAAAAAGGGAAGAAGATTCAATTGGAAGAAACAAAATTCTCAAAAGTTTCAAAACAAATCAGCTGAGGACGATGAATCCAATAAAGATGTGATTTGCTTTGAATACAAGAAAAAGGGACACATCAGACCCAACTGTCCTTTGTTGAAGAAAAAGAAAGGAAGAGCTGAGAAATACAGAAATGCACTCAAAGTAGAAACTTAGAGTGATACTGAATGCGAAAAGAGTGATGATGATTATGTCAATATTTGTTTAATGGAAAAATCAAAATTAGACTCAGACTCTAAGATAGATACAGACTCAGACTTAGACAGTGAAATCGAGGTAAGTAATTTAAAAATTCCTACTAAAGTCTCGAAATACATTAATGAACCTTGTCTTAGTCTCAAAACTTCTCTTAAGAGGATTTCCGAACTAAAAAGAAAGAATTCTACACTGAAGTAACAGGAAAACTCTTGGAAAGAAAAGTTTGAAAATTTAGACAAAAGTTTTGCTGTTTTAAAAGAAAATGCAGACTTTCTTTCAAAAGAAAATACTTGCTTAAAAAATGACATTTCAAATATTTCAAAAAGGTTTTCTACAGGAGATTCAAGTTGTTTTATAAAGTTCATCCAAACGAATGGAGGAAAAGTTTCTTTTGTGGAAATAGCAAAGGAAGAATTGTCGGATGCGGAACAGTAAAGATTGGAAGCCTTACGGTCAACAATGTTTACTTGGTAGAAGGTCTAAATTACAATCTACTCAACATAAGTCAACTGTGCGATACATGATTCAAAATCAACTTTTAGGAAGGAATGTGTTCGGGAACTAGTAAAAACTTCTCTCAATCTTTTACTGGGCGAAGACATGGGTACATCTATCTTTTGGATATCAAACTAGAAAGATCTCAATGTCTAATATCAATTCAAGATGAAGCTAATCTCTGGCATTGAAAGTTTGGCCATATCAACATGAAGCAAATTGCCAAGATCTCTTCAAAAAAGCTTGTTCATGGACTACCCAATTTGAAATACCAAAAATCTGACTTATGCACACCATGTGTGTTGGGAAAACAAGTTAGAAGTCCTTTCAAACCAATAAACCAAGTTTCCACTAATCGTGTGCTGCAGCTACTACATATGGATCTCTTTGGACCAACTAAAACTCAAAGCATTAGTGGAAAGAGATATTGCCTAGTAATATTGGATAATTATTCACGATTTACTTGGGTCTACTTCCTAGCAAGTAAGTCTGAAACTTTCTCTTATTTTTCAAAGTTTGTCAAGAAAGTACAGAATGAGAAAGAGTATGTTATTTCAAACATACGGACAGATCATGGAGGTGAGTTTGAAAATCAAGATTTTGCTAAATTTTGTGATGAGTCTGGCTTTCAGCATATGTTCTCATCTCCATACATTCTTGAACATAATGAAGTTGTGGAAAGGAAGAATAGATCGTTGCAAGAAATAACTAGAACTCTTTTAATATAAAGTAATATTTCTTCTCGTTTTTGGGTCGAAGCAGTTTCTACTACATGTTATATTATTAACAGAGTTTTCTTAAGGCCTATTCTGGAGAAAACTCCCTATGAGTTGTTCAAAGAAAAGAAGCCAATTGTTTCTTATTTTCATAAATTTGGTTGCAAATGTTTTTTCTTGAAAAATGCAAATGATCAAATTGGTAAGTTTGAAGAAGAATCAGACAAAGGAATCTTCCTTGGATATTCAACCTCCAGCAAAGCTTACAGGGTATACAACAAGAAGACTCAATTTGTGAAAGAGTCGATGAATGTCAAATTTCAAGACCTTATACAAAATCAATCAATCCAGACTTAACCTGAAGAATCTGAACCTACTCCAGACTCTACAAAGCCTACTTCCCCTAAAGCAGCTCAGACTTCAGAAGGACAACAATGAACGAATGTTGAAAATTCAACTGAAGAAAAAGTTCAGCAATCTGTCAGACCAACCAGCAACTGGAAGCACAAGTCTAGTCATCCTAAAGAACTCATCATTAGTGACATTGATGAAGGGATTCGTACAAGATCCAAAAGGCATGAAGAGTCTAGCGCTGTGGCTCTTATTTCTGAAATAGAACCCAAAAGCATAGAAGAAACTTTAGCTGATGAAAGCTGGATTAAAGCTATGCAAGAAGAGCTAAGGCAGTTCAGTGTTAATGATGTTTGGGAATTAACTCTTAAACCAAAAGGTAAATCTGTTATTGGAGCTAAATGGGTTTTCAGGAACAAGATGGACGAAAAAGGAAAAATTGTAAGGAACAAAGCAAGACTCGTGGCCAAAGGATATACGTAAGAAGAAGGGATAAACTATGATGAGACTTACGCACCAGTGGCAAGGTTAGAAGCAATTAGATTATTATTTGCTTTTGCTTGTTATAAGAATTTCAAGTTATTCCAAATGGATGTCAAAAGTGCATTCCTGAATGGATTTATCCAAGAGGAAGTCTATGTTGAACAACCTCCCAGTTTTGAAGACCCAAAAAAACCAGACTGTATTCAGACTAAAAAAAGCTTTATATGGTTTAAAGCAAGCACCTCGAGCTTGGTACGACATGTTAAGTAAATTTTTAATCCAAAATGGCTTTGTTAAAGGTAAAGTGGACACTACTCTATTTATTAAAAAGGAAGGTAAAAACTTTCTACTTGTTTAAATCTATGTTGATGACATTATATTTGGATCTCTTAACGAAAACCTGTGCAAGAAATTCTCTAAGTCTATGCAGGATGAATTCGAGATGAGCATGATGGGTGAACTATCCTTCTTTCTCGAACTACAAGTGAAACAATTGAAGGAATGAATTTTCATTCACCAAGAAAAATATGCTAAAGAATTTGTTAAAAAGTTTGGTTTGGAGAATTGCAAAAAGACTAATATACCAATGTCAAGTTCTTTGAAGCTAGACAAAGATGAAGGAGGAAAGAAAGTTGACTAGAAGCTGTACAAAAGTATCATTGATTCACTTCTTTATCTTACTGCCTCTAGACTTGACATTTCGTTTAGTGTTTGCATTTGTGCCAGATTTCAATCAGATCCTAAAGAATCTCATTTAAGTGCTGCAAAATGCATCATCAAATACGTTGCAACAACCTCTAAATTAGGTCTATGATATTCCAAAAAAGGAGACTTTACTCTCCTTGCATATTCAGACGCAGATCTAATAAGATGCAAGGTTGATAGAAATAGTACCTCGGACACTTGTCAATTGCTTGGTAACAGGACAGTATCTTGGTTTTCAAGGAAGCAAAGTATTGTAGCTCTTTCAACAGCAGAAGCAGAGTATGTGGCTCTTGGAAGTTGCTGTTCTCAAATCTTATTGATAAAACAATAACTAAGAGACTTTGGAATCGAAAACTCATGCACTAAGATTAAATGTGACAACACCAGCGCGATTAATCTCACCAAGAATCCAATTCTTCATTCAAGAGCAAAGTATATGGAGATTCGACACCATTTTATTAGAGACCATGTTCAAAATGGAGAAGTAATGATCCAATTCATTGACTCAAAGAATCAGCTGGCAGACATATTTACAAAGCCACTGGAGAAAAGTCTATTTGAGTTTATTCGCTCCAGACTTAATATCTTAAAGTCTGAAGAAGCTCAAGCTCAAGGATAAAAGTCCGAAGATGTTCAGACTCAAAAGATCAAGAATTATGACTGTAAGTTATTCCGGTTCTAGCAATTTATCTTTTGGATAGAAACTCGAAAAGGCATGATTACTTATTAACCGCCGATTGATTGATATTATCTTTCCAAAATTTTTGAAGTCGTAGCAATTATTCATTTTCCAAAAGGAAGTTATTATTTTTTAAAAGGCAGTTCTCCATTTTCAAAAGGGTAGTTTTTTCTTTTTTCTGAAAAGGCATTTTATTTTCCTTTATGACGATCCGGATACCTCATTTCGATTGCTTTATATATAGTCTTTTTTCTTCGTTTTTACTCACAAACCCTAGAGCACAGAACTTCACTTTTTTACCATTTCTCTAGTTTAATCCGTAAAGTTTTCATCTTTCTCATGAATCAAGTTCGAAAAATCTCTCAAAGACTGTGATAATGTCTTCCCAAAGAAAGTCCTTAAGGATTGCAAGTAGGGGACCACAGCATATGCATGAGGGTCCTACACACTTTGACCTGACCGAGGAAGAAGAATCTCCAAGGCAACAGCAGAGTCCACAACATTCTCAACCGCGCCATTCTTCTTAGGTTAGACCATAGGAGTCTCAGCAACAACAAGAAAAGGAAGAAATTCTTGAAGATATAGAACCAGTAAGGACTCTTAAGCCTGCATTTACTCTCAAACTCTACTCTGCCTTGAAGGAATGAGGCTCTCCAATGACCTTTATTGATGAATTTTTTAAAGAAAAAGGGTACCGGAATGAGACCTATTTTTTTACAAACGATGGAACGTTTGGGAATTGCTCCTACTGGTTCGGCATAAAGGGCTTTTGCGAACTTCCCAAGTGATCCACGTGTTGGAGGATTTAGTCAACCGGATGGAAAAGATGATGATGAGAAGATGTTCACTCATTTTAAGTCTAGAATGGGTGTTGCTACGAACATTCAAGGAAGAAGAGCATATATGTTTCGTTATGAGGAACATAAGCAAGTTTACTCTAAGTTGCTGAAGCGAGGGGTGATGAACCCAAGGAGTGTGGATTTTGATTTTCTCGATTCTCTGAATGTGAAGTTACGGGAGAAAATTACTTTACTTCAACTTGAATGATTTTACTCTAAGACAGCCATAGCACATCCAGAACTTACTGCGTATTTCTATTCCAATCTAAGCTTTTTAGATGCGAATAGATTTTCCTTCAGTGTTAGAGACTAGGATTATGTGGTTGATATGGACACTCTAGCTGATGTGATTGGAATAGAGAGGGGGATGTTCCAATCAATTAATGTGTCTATTGGTCATGCAACTATGGGGCTTGTTCGAGACAGAATTGCCGAAGATTGGATTTTGTACTTGAGGATGAGTGCCTCAAATGTCTTGCTTCATAATATTGTGATTAATTGTCTTAGACCCAAATCCACATCAAAGACTGACGTCTCCAATTCAAAAGCAAAGTTGATGTATGCCATCAATGTTGGTCACAAGTTCTCTTTGCCGCACACTATCATGTTTCAAATGTATGGGTCAATGGTAAAGGACAAAGGCCAACTTCCCTATTCAGCTCTTGTCACTCGGCTATTCAGAAATCTTAAAATTCAGCCTCCCAAAATTCTGTGTGTTCGAACCTATGATCCAATGGTGGTGGGACTGAAGATGGTTTCAAAGATGCTTCTGAAGGAGCTAAACAAGGTTTTAGAGAGCTTTAAGGAGAAGACCCCTGTCAAGACTCGTCAAGACCCTGTGGTTGCAAAACGAAACGGCAAGGAGCCCATGACAGCTCCATCTAAGAAGAGGAGAGCACTCATCTTGCAGGATGAAGAAGATGAGGATGACATCACCATTTCCGCTCTTGCCTTAAAGAAATTACAGCGTCTTGTTCCAGAGATAGAGGATATAGAGAACCAAGACAGAGAGGAAACAGAGCAGAAGAGTGAAAAGAGGGAATCGATGAGGAAAGAAGAAGAGGAAGGAAGAACTGCAGAAGAAGAGCAAAGAGGAGAACAAACAGAAGGAGGCAATCATGGTGATTCTCCAGCGGAGGATGAAGGACAAGGTCATCATGACATTGAAGAAGAGACAGAGCATGAAGAGTACTTCTCTCCACCTGAAGGCACTGAAACAGGGGGAGCTGCCGATAAAAGAGGTACTCCTTCACTTGCTTTTACTAGTGACGATGTCAGTTGTTCTCTTGCCAATCCAGAAGATGTATATGCCTCTCAATTTCCTGAAGATGGTAATGAGGTTTCATCTCCAAGTCTAGATGTTCATGCTAAAGTTCCATCATCTGCAAACACTCCACGAACTGATCATGCTGAAGCAAGCACTCAAACTGACAACTCCGCCGACCTTAAAAGATTGCTTGATGTTCTTATGGAGATCAGAGGTCAAATTTATTCTTTGGGATGTGAATTTCAGAATATGCAGAATGCTAATCATGTCACTTCAGTTTCATTGCACGACCAAGTTCAAGCTCTTAATCTTCAAGTTCAAGCAACTACAAAGGGTGAGGAGGTAGCGCAACTAAAAGAGGACCTGAGAAAGTCGGAGGAGACTATCAAGTCTATGTGAGATTTCCAGCTTGTTCGCATTCCAAAACAATCTTAATTTTCATTCAATTTCTTTTTTAGTCTCTACCTTTTTTGCTGTTGACAAAAAGAGGGAGGAGTTGGTGCAGATTTATCTTTGATTTTGACTTGATTTTGACTTTATCTTTGTTTGGTTATGACTGGTTTGGATTGTGTTTTGATTGCTTTAATGCTTGCATTATCTTAAGCATCATTGGTAAAGATAGTTGTTTTATAGGACTAACTTGTTTCCTGTGGTTGCAGAATCGATACTATCTTTATCCTAATTCATTTATCTTCTATGAGATATCTTTGTTTGCTTGAATATTGTCTTGTAGGTCAAAAGTATCCAAATCTGCAGGAAAGTTTTGTCACCATAAAAAATGGTGAGATTGTTGGAGAAAACTTCCTTATTTGTTTTGAAGCTGATAAAACGTTTCCTTCAGTCTAGTCTGAAGACTTGTAGACTCTACTATCAAAGTCTGAAGATTGCCGGACTCAAGATTTAAAGTCCACCCTCATTGACAGTTTCTAGACCGACGAATAAGACTTATCCAGATGCGAGTATTTCTTTGAGGTTTTGATTCATGTGGCTAAAGAAGTTCTTATGGCTGGAGATAGCATTTCGAGATATATTATTCGCATTACTATTAATTCGAGTAATTTGGATCCGTTGATTGGCGAAGTATACTTGGAAGGTTTTACTTATGAAAACCTAGATCTTGATTGTATGGGCGAGCAAGATTGGTGGGCTATCATTACATTCCTTAAGTAACTCGAGATCTCCCTAATTGATTCTGTCCAATGGGTAGATTGGAAGAACTCCTTTGGAAGGTGCCAACGGTTATGAAGGTATGGAGGAGTATATAAGGAAGACACTCTAGTTATTCGAGAGTATGCGAGATAGATAAATTCCAAAGTTTGAAACTCCTTGTTCTTTGCTAATTCAATTGTTAAGCATAAACTTGTACTCAAAAGAGAGCTTAGATACTCGTGAGGCCTTGAGGAAGTGTAGCAGAGTCTCTACACTGTGGAATTAAGGACGTGAGACTATAACAACTCTTTTGATTCATAGTGAAATCTACCCGGTGGGCTATCAGTGAGGGAGAGTGGACGTAGGCTTTGTGTAAGTCGAACCACTATAAATCTTGTGTTCTTATTCTCTTCCCTGAACTCTTTTATTCTGTTCATAGCTTTATTTAACTGCTTAAGTCTAACTCCCTCTGCATAGTCTATAGTCTACCAAACTCAGGTTAAAAGTAAAGTTTTTCGTTGCATATAGTAAAATCTGTTTTCACACCTATTCACCCCCCTTCTAGGTGTTCGTACTAGCACTTTCAACTTGCCTTGATTGGACCGAACACGTGGAAACTTGAAATGTACATACATAATACTAGACAGGCAAAATCAAAAAAGAAAGAATTTTTAGTGCCATGGTCTTATACATTGAATGATCAATTAACCGTGCCTGAAGTATAAACATTTCTTAATAACAATATGTGTGTGTGTGTGTGTGTCATGCATATGCATAGGTACGTATTTTCCGGAAATCTATTGGTTAACTACTAATAATGTGCAACAGACCAGGCAAGAATATATTGTCCACAAAACCTTACATCGTTTTCTGAATCATCATACCACGATTATATTTATCACATGATTTTTCTCGTGATGAATTGACACGTATCACGGCAAGAAACGTAACTACGATATCGACATTTACGTACCTTGCCATCGAGTCCTGAGATGGTGCTGAATCACCTCATCCATGGTGCTCCTGAATGTCACCAGTTGCAAAGGACAAACTTAGCATCTAACTCTCCGTCCGATTTCGTGGATCTTTTGGATTGGTTTTTTGGTTAACACGCCATCTTCGCAATCTTTTTACCCTTTTTTACCGTGGCTATTAGATGGTATTCAAATAAGTCCAGGTGCTATTTAGAGTAATCATCTATCCATCTATCTTATCATCTGAAAATTATCTCTATATGCAAATCATTTCCCTGGGTAGATAAACTTAAGCGGTGAAGATTTATGTTATCACGCTCATGTTATCTTCCCAATCAAGTTTTGAGCAATTTGGAGTCTTGTTGAGGAAGTTATGCTTAAAGTACAAAAACTGCAACAGGAGAATCTGGTATTGAGTCCTTTAGTTTTTCTATGCTCTTTTTGGGTCCAATGCAATGTATTTTATTTCTATAGTCAAACTATTATTTATGTTTTATGTGCAGAGCATTTAGCCTTGTCTTGGGAAATAAAAGGTCAGAAGTCCTGGGATTTGTTTATAGTTGGAGGGTTGCTCCAAGTTCCGTCTATATAAATCTCTCTAAGGTTTGGAGTTGAGCACTTGAATTTGAGTATCGCCGAAAAACGCCGTATCTATTTGATGGATTCAACTGAATGGTGAGTTATATGTACCGTATCTTAAGGTGGATATCCTTAAGTGGTGAACATTTGTCAAATCGCCGACCCTTCGCCAACCCTTTTGGGATCAATATTATGCAGAAGAAATTAAAGTACAAAAAGAAGGCAACAAAATGAAAAGATTGAAATTTGGAATTCTGTTTGGGATGTTTCAGTGGGCATTTGTCGGGACCCAAAATGGCAGGTGCAGCACAAGGGTACAATTTCTCCTCGCTCCCGCATTGCTATTGATATATTATGCAAGAAAGCGATTTCGAATGGGACGCGTGGTCAAGTGCCCTCACATCAACTTCAACTTTATAAAATGGTCATGAGATTTGTCATTTGCTCTTTTAATGCAACAATTACTCCTATTGTAAGGCCAATGATATAGGTAAGTCACCTCGCAAGATTAAAATGGCCTGCCTAAAAGAAACCTAGGGTCGCACGCTTGATTTGTACACTCAAATTTGAGCTTTTAGAGTTATTGACAAGATTATTGACCCTTGCTGAAACTTTTGATACCGATATGAATGACTCACCTTTGATTTGATTGAACATGTGGAAACTCGAAATGTACATACGTGATGCCAGAAAGACAAAATCAAAAAGAAAGAATTATGAGTGTCATGGTCTTATATATTGAATGATCAATTAACCGTGCCTAAAGTATAAACATTTCTTAATAACAAAAATATATATAAGTGCTCATGCATATGCATAGGTATGCATTTTTCGCAAATCCATTGGTTAACTACTGATAATGTGCAACAGACCAAACAATAATATATTATCCATGAACCTTACATCCTTTTCTGAATAATCATACCACGATTATGTTTATCTCATGACTTTTCTCGTGATGAATCGACATGTGCCACGGCAAGAAATGCAACTGCGATATCGACATTTACGTGCTTTTCCATCGAGTCCTGAGATGGTGATGAGTCACCTCATCCATAATGCTCCCAAACGTCACCAATGCCTCCGCATTGAAGAAGCTCGTGAGCATCTCCTTGCAAGCCCTCCCTTCAACGCCGGCTTTGTTTATGAGCCTCGTCCCGATGAGCCTCCGAACCGAGCTCGGCTGTGAGAGCCTCGAGTTCTTCTGGGCCAACCGGGGCGGGAACCAGGGCAAGTTCATCCGAGAGCGGATCAACGGGTACGCCTCCCCACATTCAAGACCTCGCTACTGGGCAAGCAGATGGTGATTCTGTGTGGGCTGGCAAGTAACAAGTTCTTGTTCTGAAAGGAGGGCAAGAAGGCGGTGCTGTGGTGGCCAAGCTTGGTCCGGAACTTATTGGGACAGGTCTCAAAACCAAAGTCAGTGACAAAGGGAGGTCCTATGTGACGCACTGCCACGTAGCGATTTCTGGCAAAATTAGTCATAAAAACTAATTGGAATTTTGTGTAAAGATTTAAGACTAAATTAATAAAATTGAAAATTTTAGAATTAAATTGACATTCGTATAGTAAATTTATGACTAATTAGATAATTACCCTAGTGATTATAATGCAAAAGATACAAGTCTCCTATGCTTTGACTTTGCCACTATAGTTGGTCACTATCCCCCAAAAAAAAAAAAAAATAAATAAATCCGCAAGGTGGCTTCACTTTCATCTAATAAACTCTCAATTTTCGTCCCTGAGCAAGAGTCTCCCTCCCCCTACCCCCACTCCCTCTGTGTTTCCCTCTTCCCTCTTTTGAAGCTTTCGGTCTTTCTTTTCTCTCCCAATCTATTCTGGGAGTTGTGTGTGTGAATAATTTCTACAACTGATCTTGGGTCAACGTGGAGACTAGTTTGGCCATTCATTCAATTGATAGCCATCAAGGAGAACGTTCGTAACATGGCTCCACAACCTCTTTGAGATTAGACCGCTTTCCTCTCTCAATTTAGATTTAGGTCAAATTTTGGAAATTTTATTTTCTTGAACTAGATCTAAATATAGATCTGGGTGCTCCTTATAGATATTTGGTCTGTGTTCTTTCAATATTTTGATGTTGGTGTCTTTGAACAACGATGGTGATGAGGACATTGAACTTAGACATGCACTACAAGTCATTACAAATGGAGTGGGAGATCTTTATCTATGTGATAAAGCTAGTAAGAATACCTAGAAGGGGTGAAGAGGTGTTTAAGACAAATTTTGACAACCAATTTCAAAATAAGGTAAGTAAGGTCTGGATAAGAGATGGAAACAGTTTTATGAAACACTAGGCTTCTGATAGAATTTCAAAATGTGATGTTCAACGGAACAGACTTGCACAATAACCTGTAGTAATGTAATAAACTTAAGTAAAGGACTTAAGGGAAGAGAATATTGTGTAAGAAATTTATAGTGATTCGGCTTTAGTTTAAGCCTACATCCACTCTTCCACACTAATAGTCTTCTGGCTAGAATTCACTATAATGTCAATAGAGAAGTACAATCTATGAGTGCAAACACTCAGTGGAAGATCCCTCTTACTCACTAAGACACTCTTTTTATGATTTTCTCTTTTGAACACAACTTGTAAGACGCTCCGAAGAAAAAAAGTAAACGAGAGAAGCTTCAGACTTTGGAATTCTAATTTTCAGATCTCACACTTATCAAACCGACTAAATGACCTCCTTAAATACTCCTCCAAGCCTCACTAGCCGTTGACAATTTCTAGAGGAATTTTTCCAATCAAATTGTTGGACTGAATCAATTAAAGTGATCTTGTAGCCATTTGAAGATAGAGATAGAAAATCATTTAATTCTGGTCACCCATACAATTAGAATCTTGGTTTCTATAAGTAGATGCTTCCCAAAAAGGAACTTGTCTTCAAGATTGATTTCATCAATTTGTTATTGATTCTATCAATGAATTTATAAAGGGTAAGTGAAATTCCTTCCAGAGAACTAGATGTTGTAAAATAAATTCCTAATAAGATCATTATGAATCCATGTCACAATAAGTCTGAATTTGATTTCTTTTTTGTTCTTGACTCGATCTCAATCTGGATTTTGTCAAAGTAGAATGTACTTTTGAAAATGAATAGACTTTGGCAAAGGTCTTCGATATCGCCTCAGAATCAATTTTAAATGTATTATGTTCTTCAAAATAAGAGCAAAAGCCAGATTGTTTTGTCAATTTCAAAACTTGGTAGGAGTTTTCTCAATAGTGTGCTCATCACTAAATTTGGTGATCGGCCGTCCGATCATTTATGGTGTTAGATATGTTCTTTAGGGATGATAATATACTTCTAGCTCTAGATTGTGCTTTGTTGTTTGCTTTCTACGTTTTGCTTTGTTCTATAATTATTTAGGTTTTGCTAGGCTTGAAAGCCTTTTGTGTACCCCCAAGCATTATTCTAATATATGAATGGTATCTTTTTTTTTTTTTTTTAAAGGGTTGATCAAATAGTTTTGATTCGTGTGCTTTTTCACGAATCTCGCGAGTCCCTTTCATCAGATTCAGTTATATTGGATTTTTTTTAGTGGGAGAAGATGGCCTACCTTGATAAACTTAATTAATCTAACCTGTCTTGAGAACTTCTAGGAGAAATCATACCAAGTAATTAGCAAGCATGAAATCTCTAGCATCAAAGCTTGTCCATGTCATTTCCTTCTAAAATTGGGGTTTCCAAGGAGCCAATGAGTGTGAGCCTTCATCTTTTATATAATTTCTCTAGGAGCCATCTCATGAATTATACGTCTATAAGTATCTTGAGAATCACTTATCTTTTATGTGAATGATATGACTCTGATATGATCAATGAAATCAATGTTGTTGATGCATGAAAGTTGGCTTGAGCACGGCCTAAAATCATGTAATAAGACAAGAACTCTTCTAGAAGAAGGTGAGTAAGATATTGATGAATTGCATTCATATGTAATTTTCTCAAGAGCCACTTGTATATATTTTAATGATATTGTATCCAACTGATTGATGAAATAGATGTTATCAATGCGTGAAAGTTAAGCTCAAGTACGCCCGAAAGCCCATAAGAAGATGAGATCTCTTTCCTGGAGAGAGCAATTGAATGTGTCACAACCCCAATTCTATCTTCAAGGTCTCGAGCAGTAAGGGTTATTTTTGCGATATCGTAGGCGCATCGCCGTCCTATTTCTTTTTATCTTTTCATTTAGCATATATGAAAGCATACATACAACACTCGGACAACAACAAGCAGTCAGGGAAATAACCATTTACAAATATACAATTACATCAGTTACATTTACAGGCCCCATTGTCACGGGTCATTATATTTACAACTACTACATTTTCTACGCTCCAAAGATCGACTAAACATTAGCTCCTCTAGCAAGACGACAACTCCAGCACTAGTGGAAGACCTTAATGCCTACAATTCTTGGAAAAAAAAAAAGGAGTGAATCGTGAACTCAGTAAGTAAAACCTACTAATTTTCTAGTAGAATGATGCCTCGCCTATCAACAAGCATATAACTCATCTAAAAACATTAGTCGATGATAGATCAATAGCAAAATAAAAGTTTTTTCTTAGATGAAATATGAGAAATCCTCAATCAATGGTATGCAAGCATAAACCAATATTCACCCACAATATGAGGAACTCACGCCTCACTCAATATTGTACAAGCATAAACAAGATCCATTCTATAGTATGAGGAACTTACGCCTCAATCAATAATATGCAAGCATAACCAAAATCCATTTCATAATATAAAGAACTCATGCACACGAGGTTCATTTATTAACAGCCGAAATACATCGGCTCTTCAAAAATCCACTGGGCATCCGAAATATATCATGCAACGTCCCCTAATCCAAGGGTGACGGCTAGAATTATTACAGCATCTCATCCTTCTAACGAGGCATCCCGTTGGCATAGGGGCATCCCGTTGGTGAGGGGGCATAGTCGCTGAATCTATCGGTCGACGGCATAAATTAGTCCATCATGTTTCCATGTGTCACGACCTCTCTTTTTTCGTCAGGGGGAAAAGGAAGAAGGTTTAGGGGTATTTGCCTAAAGAGGCGGACCGACGGCCCTAAATTAGGTGCGGGCTCTCCCAAGCCCATACCTCATGCGATGTTGGATTTTGAATTTTAATTCTTAACAACCTATGTACTTCTAAGAGTTGCCACTAGCCTATTGAGGTCGACTAAAACCAATCAAGATGCAGGAGTGTTGTCTCGATTCCTACACAACCAGAGATTTCTAAGAATGGGGACTTTTTTATGCCAATGTTTCTATTAGCACCCTTGCAGTACCACTAACTTGGAAAGTTGTTCATCTAAATGGCCACACAATCTTGATTATCAATTATAATCCTTATAAAACCGCTAAGCGTCCATGCAAATATTTTTGTCGGTTTGTTTTCCTTAATATCTAGACTAATCCTAACATAATTTAGAAAATAAATTTACACTCAAATTATTGAAAAGCGGTGCGGTAAATAAACATCCAAGAAATTGAAATGACTTGAAAGTAATGCGGAAAAGAAAGACCCAATACAAGTCGGGCAAATAATATTACATGGCCTTGTTATCACGCCCTGGGATAGTACCCCCGTGAGCGAAATGGGAATTTAAATATGCATGAAATTACTCTAGATGCATGAAATTACTCTAAATAATTTTAATCTACGCAAAATAGATTATTTACAAAAATGGTTATAAAATACCAAAATATCATTAAATTAAGAAAATGACCTTTTAAAAATAGGAAAATTTCCTAGATGTCATTTCTATCATAATTTGATATCATCCATCATTTTTTATATTTTTTTTTAAATTTTCATTTTTTTCATTTTTTTCATTTTTTATTTAAAATTAATTCCCTAAACCAATATATGCCGATTTACACTAATATGGGACTGCCCAGTACATGAATATAACAATCACCGAGCTTAAATCAACCGTTTGAAGATCGAAACTTGGTTTGCGCATTTCGTCAAACACTTGGTGTGCATCAAATCATCCTAAATTAGCTTCGTCAGGCCATGTTTGTGGCCTTCAATCTCAACCCACAAGCAATCTCATGCGAAACTAAAGTAGCAAGATTATACTAACACATGCAAGGAGCAAGATTAGACAGAAATCATAGCTTAAAACACAAAAGAACTAAGCTAAAATCATCCTCAAATATGCGGGTTTGATCTGATTTAGCAAATCTGGGTTTGAACCCAAGTCAAGCAAACAGGTTATACGCCCATATTCAAGCCCCGACACTTATCACATGCAAGATATAAGGGAAACATTACTTGATCCGAGTGAAAGTAAGTAACATGAGCTTTCAAAAATAACGAGCATCATAGAGAATGACCAACCGAACACATCAAAACGACCTCTTCAAGAAGCACACATGCAAAACTCTTGAAGAGATTTCAACACCTAGAAAAATTCCAGCCTTGAAATCAGTTTTGCGGATTGGTTTTCCTCTTGATTTTCATGATCAGAATATGTTCAAACTCGGACAAAAATATATCTAGGAATACTTACCTTGCTTCCTAGTTTCTTTTGCAAGTGGTTCTTGGCCGAACAAACCAAGAAATTATCCTCGAGGGGTGCGTGGAATTTGGCTCATTCAATCTAGAAATGAGATCTGCATAAAAAAAAGAACTGACAACGAATATTTTGTTGACCTCTAAAATTAGACTTCAAGACCTCTTTTGTTGGAAAAATTAACACCAAACCAAACTATGTATATTCTAGTTTGGGGTAAAAGTCAATATTTTCCTCATTTGTCTCTCAGTTTTCTCAAAAACACTCGATTTCCCTCACTCGTGACCAACCGGGCTCAACACTTAAGAAAAATTCTCAGTGTTTCTTGGCCCATCAAGAGGGTGCTTTTCGGGGGGCTTTAGGAGGCCTTCCCGATCTCCATTTGGGATGTGCAACCTATGGTTGAAAATATCTTTGAGTGAAGTTTCACTCTCTAGTTGAAGGTTTTGGCTAATTTTGGCCGCAGGTGTGTGAAAATTTCACTTTTCTCCTTGAAGGTTTATCTAGAATTTCTGGGTTTTCTTTTCTAGAGTTGCTTCTAGAGGTGTTTTTGGAGGACGACCGTGAGCTCTCCCCTCTCCTTCTTGCCTCTTGCCCTTTGTCCCTTGAAAGATCCCCCTTCATAGATCTTATTCACTGCATTAAGTAATCTCTTGACCAGCTTTTTGCCCTCTTGCCAAGCCTACCAACTAAGCGGTTCACCCACTTTCTGACTTTGCCAAAATTTTCAGATTTTGCAGATGTTGAGTATGCCGATTTTGCTGTGACTTTCCCGTGCTTATAGCAGCTTATCCCTGGCCAATTTTTGTCCACTTACACTACTAATTATGGTCTTCCATCATGTGCAAAGATCAGGCTGGTTGGGCGGCTGAGGAGGATATGGTGGGGCCACCAAGTTGCTTACTCAGCAACTCCGAATTCAGACCAACTTGTGGACTGAGATTTGTCAGTTGGTTTGGGTGCTTTAATTCATCAATTTGGCTGCGATATTTGGTCAATTAGTAAGCTCATGTATATTATTTTAAGATCTTGACCAGATTTTACAATTTTGCCCACCCAATTTTGCAAGAAAGTCCCTTAAAGTTGGACATTTTCTTATTCGAAAATACCCAATTCAATGCAAATTTGGTCCTTTTGGCCCAATTTGATTGATTCGACCTGGCCCAAATTCAATTTCAATTTAATTGGTGACCAAGATGATGACTTACGGGCTCGGGCGCAAATTTTGCAAAATTTACGAATTGGTCCCTCAACTTTTGGAAATTACATTTTGGCCCCTACTTGCCATTTGAATTCCAATCTGACCTCTTGGGCTTGGCTAGTCACATTTAGATCATTGGCCCCAACTTTTTTTTCTTTTTTTAATCTTTTTTAATATATTTTCAATTTTTTTTTAAAGTAAAAACATCTTCCATTTAAAACACTACATTAAATGCCTAGATAATCTATATGCAAGAATTTAACTTGAAATATTTTTGTGGAAAAACAAGTTCCCATTTTTTGGAAATGATTTTTGGGCAAAAATTTAAGTGTCAACACCATGCATCAAGCATAACAATCCAATTTTTATCTTTGCTTTTAGTTCAAGGGCCCGAAGGCGTGCCATGCATAAGTGTGTGAACTGACTTACCGAAACCGAGACGTTAAGCATGCCAAGCACAAATCAAGGATTGCGACTTGATCCGACACATTTGAGCACCAATCTAGTACCCAACTTGACTCTGGAACGATATACCTTAATATCACACCAAGACCATGATAGGACCAGCCTGTTGTGACATGTTCACCGATCCTAGTACCAGACTTGGCTCAAGAGTGATACGCCTCAATACCGCACCGAGACCATGAAAGGACTGGCCCGTCGTGATATGTTCACCGACCTAGTACCAAAGTTGGCTTGGGAATGATATGCCTCAATATTGCACCAAGACTAAGAGAGGACTAATCCATCGTTATCCCACGTACGTCAAGAACAACGAAACCCCTTTTTGGAGCTCGGGGCATGAACTAGTACATGCACTCATGAAATAGTTTGAAATAGTTTGAAATAGTTTGAAATAGTTTGAAATAGTTTTGTAAGGAAATGACAAACTTTCACAAAAACGTTTTTCAAATCTGTTTGATTCAAAGCATATCCAAAGCATATCAAATAAGTATACAAATTGGACTTCTTTCAAAGCAATTCAAGCCAATGCACGAGCCAAGCTCAACAAACAAGAGCCGAACTCAATCAAGGAACAAAGTCACAACCCAACCTCAAGCGGCAACAAGTCAATCAACTTCAGTCAAGGACTTGTCACACGCTCGGAATAGCATAACACAATGCCCTAGTCAAATATTAGTAAGTTCTATTTACTACACTTCAAAGGATGGCCTAGGTGACCGAGCAACGTGTAGGTGAGCAAATGGGCAAGAGGGACACAGCCATAAGAAAGAGAGAGAGGGCGATAGTGAGGGCGAGATTGAGAGAGTGAAGGAGGAAGAGGAAGTGGTGTGTTGTGGGAACAAGGGAGGGATGCCCCTCCCCTATTTATAGGCAATCCTAACTTGTTCTCCAAGCCTTAAAAGTCAAGACTTCCTCTCTCATTCAAGGAGCATTAGATGCAAGATAACTTGGTCACCAAGTCTCAAGGTAGGATATGACTTTAACTTGGTAGCTTGGGACACCTCAAAATAGCATTTAAGGGCTTGAGTCCAAGCTTAGGCGTGACTCACACCCCTTGAGTGAGAAAAACAGTTTTGAACAATTTTTGAAACTAGTGTCTTTACCTCATCAAATATAATCAAAAAATTATGAAATTTTAATATTAAATAAAAATTTTCATGAAGGAAGTCAAGTCAAATTCGTGCTTTGCAAAGAGTAGAAAATCATTGAACACAACTCAAATATTCATTCGTCGAACAGATTCAACAGTTGGAGAGAGAGACTCATTTTGAAATTCAAATATTCACAAAACTCTTTGAAATTTTTATATGTTGTGGACATAGATGTCCTTTAAAACTTTCATGAAGGAAGTTTCTCCAAATTTGAAACACAAAGAGCTCTATAAAATTGGAAAGTATGAAAGGTTTAACAGTTTCGAAAAACCGGGAAGTCAAAACCTATGAAACTCAAAGTGGCAAGTTTATGGAGGAGAAGTGGCGCCCCTAATGGTCTTCCAAGACCATCCTTCATTAATTACTTGGTTGATGATTCATCAAACATTTAAAGTTGGAAATAACTTGTCTTCAAAGTCTCAAAGTATAGGAATTGATGACCCTAATCTAATAGGGACACATGGACATGTGATTCACCCCATTCATTAATGGCTTGTCATGATGACTATACACCTAAGCTTATGAGTCATCTTCTTTCATTAATTACTTAGGACACCTAAGCCTTTGTACTTATCACCCTCATTTAACCCATTTGACTCTTGTTCTTCAAGAAGATTGGCCTATTTGGCTTAGCCTTCTAATTTGAACCAAAAGAAAGGTTGAAATCGAGGATATTACAGAAGGTGATTTAGATATTTGATGGATCATAAATTATGGGTCCTCGACCTCAAGATGACTTAGCAATTCAAAGACTTCCCTACTTACTTTGGCAATAGCAGAGGATTTGTCTAGTATGCAAAATGCCATACAATTGAAATTAATTAAACAAGCCTAAGCGAAAATTTTTGATCGATTGACCAATTCATTCTAACCACCTCTCTCCTTTTCTGAGTAAAACAACGATATGTATCGTCTGTATCTATCATGGGACCGTACAAAGACTAACATGCGTTGAATGCACATGGACCCCTTTCATGTTGAAATTATTTAGGTTAATACTATGAAAAACCATAAACTAGCATACATGTGACAAATTTACCCCCACAGTATTCTTTGGAGCACCAAAAACCCCAAACTAGTATACTCATGACATATATACCCTCCATTAACTTCTGTTAAATTTTATCATGAAATTACTGAATTGGATGACACATAGCAATAACTCATTGACATGATAAATTAATGTGAAAATTCATATCAATTTGGGATAAATTTATCAATAGTGTACCAATTTGAGGCTTTTCATTGTATTAATACAAAATATTTCGGCAATGAACTTCATGTCAATGTGGCCTTGTGGATTAGGTATTGGTCACATCCCTTTGTAATAATAGACTTTAGTATTAGGAAGTTTTCTAAAATGAGAAGGTTGGATTGTGGAATTTGGGGGTAAAAAGTGTTAAGTGAAGGAAAAGTCAAGGATGAAATTTGTTTGCTTTAATAATTTATCAACTCCATTACCGGACCAATCTTAGAAGGCATGAAAAATGTTATATTTAGAGTCGTTGGACAATGTTGCCCGGACAGAAAAAATCGAGTGTTCGAGATGGTTGGTGGAGAAAAAAGGAAAGAGCTTACCAAGATGGGGGCTTTGAAGCTATCGGCACCAAGAGCAAAACCAACAGTCTTGTCCTTCTCAATCTCCAGCATAATGTCCACAAAGTCTCTTCCTATCCTCACCTTCGCCGCCGACACTCTTCTCCTCCATCTGCCTCCGGTGCTCCTCCACCATCTCATTGAGGAACTCGTTTCGCATCTAAATCAGGCACCTTGTTGATCCACCCAAGGCTCAGAATGAAGTCCCCAAGGTTAAAAATTCGCAGCAACTCCATCAGGTCTGTCAACAATCTCTTGAACTTCTTGCCTCGCTTGCCGTTGCTGTACTTCCTCCCCAAAGCCACCCGGTGTTGGGAAAATATGGCTTTGAATTGGGTAGAACAATGAAGTCGGATCTTTAGAGTACTTGAGTTGAACTTTGAGGCGTGATATCACTTTCTTTAAGGATTTATTTGCCCCACAAAGTTGCTAATGGTCACCAGCAAATTTTCTCCAGGATACAACAAAATCTTAAATGAGAATACTAGATAGCAATTCTAGTATTTCTCCAGAGTCTCTCATGGGAAACAATTAGAAACAATGGCTGTAGTTTCTCTCGAAAGAAAATGAAAAAAAAAATGGAAGAAAATATGTGTTTTATCTCAAAACAAACGTACTTTATCTTTGTCTTTCGAATAGAGGCGACCATTCAAAAGATTGCAAAAGAACAAAGGCAACCTTTCGTGAACAAGTACGTCTCAAATGTTACATTAAAAAGACATAAAAAAAATTCGGAATTAAATAAATAATAAATAAAAAATAACCGTAACTTTTCATGAACAGTCGCACTGTTTCAACAAGACTTTCTAGTTAATTTTAAAAAAAAATAAATCCGAATTTTCAATAAATAAAATTAACGATCGTCGGTTAGTGTCAAATCTCGTAAATGTGCGCACTCATATCTTTTCAATGTGGGACAAGACACCTCTTCATTTGTTTTATAAACAAATTACCAACACCCGGTGTATGATGTCATTTGTTACCGCTGCAAACATGTTGCTCAGGCCCACTGAGCGATGCTGCTTGATCTTGTCCATAAACAAAGAGATCTCTTTATCTCGGATGGTCCGAAACCGATGCCGGAACAACTTTATTTGACAAATTATTATTGTTGTTTGATAGATCAATTTTGTAATCATAGTCTAAATCTATATTTTTTGGGAACAACAATCCCTCTTTGACAAAAACTTTTGTCTTTTTGACCGATGTGTAAGTTATGATATGTGGAGTTCATTAAATTTTAATTGATAATTTAAAAGCAAGTATACTAACAGTAGTTGGACGCGTAAACATGCACGCATCCATTTTCACAGAACTCACAAAAATCTCAACATCATCGACCGCGACTTCACTTGGAAATGGGATGATCACTCGCTGAAGACCTTGTTAGTTTCGTCCAACGGCCATAAAAAGGAGGGTTCTGAATTGATTTGGCCAAGAACGAAATGGACAGAAACCCAATAGTTTCGCCGGTTTTGTCCAACTTTTGAGTGTCAACACCAATACATTTGTCTGATCTGCAAGAGCGATGCGAAAGGCGAACCACAAAGATGGTGCGCTCCTCTTGCGACACGGCTTCATATTGATTACGGGTTCATGAGTCGTGTTGTTATAGTTTGGAAGATGGATCAAGACGTGTCATATTCTGTTAACTTTTAAGTTGACATCGCCATCGTGTTGTATCGAATTCAAGTTTCTCTCTTAGTAAATTCTCTGTGTTCTAATCTTTAGGAATTTCATTTGTACACTCAAAGATTAGTGAACAAAATTCGTTCGGAGCTGAATTTATTGGTTTGGCCTAAATGGAGTTTCGTGTTTGGTTGAACATCTAAGAGAAAGTTTCTCAAGACGATCAACACAATTGTCAGGCAAAAATGGTCGTTACAGTTGGTTTGGCAGAATAGAAACGATGGGCTATGACGGGTCTTCTGGTATAGAAACTGTTCCCAGTTGATGATGAACGGTTGTTGCACTGCAAAGCTGCAATACATAGCGACGAGGAAGAGATTAAAATTGAGATATGCTGGTGTGAAAAATGACCGCCTAGATAAAGCTATACCTTGGGGGAAAAAAATGATAAAGCTAGACTTGGCCTAATACATTAAAAAGGAGTTGGAGATTATGGAAGTGCAAGAATGAAGGGTGTCAAACGAAATCCCTACATCATAAAACTATACAAGTGAAGATAAATCACATTGGATGAGTATTAGACATAAGGACATTAGAAGTGTCGAAAAAATTTTGTATGATTCACACTACAGCACCAAAAGTTTTTACTAGCTCACTTAAGCGTCAAATCGGAAAAAAAAATAATTACTTAAATGCTTCGATGACAAATTTCAACCAAAAATATTGCGTGACTTTTTTTAATTAAATATTAATGATATAAATAAAATCCACATAGTAAAAAGGGCAAATTATTTTTTTATGAAAAATGCAAGTGAGGACGCAAAATATCTACATCCTCGCCAGGTTTTTCTTGCTTCCCCCCATTGCCTGCCATGATCGCTTATCCAGCACTCACGTGCCACTCTCTCATATTTCTTTCCGGATTTCTAGCAAACACTTGCTATCCATCTCTTTCCCTCCCGCACTTAGGACACGCGAACAATAGAGCGAGGACTCCCTCACACTCATCCTGTCCATCAATGCATAGCTCTCCTTAACAAATGATGCCAGGCCACCTCCCATGCACTCTTGCGATTGCTCTCATATGCTCTCTCCATAGACATACACACAAGAAACACTCTCATCTCAAACTCTTCTCCAAATACAGGACCTCTCTCTTGGATATTCCATGTCCATTCAAGCTTAATCTCAACCCTTCTCAAGCACCATTTCCATGGTGCGCTGTGTGTCCCATATAACCGAAACAGACCATAATAGAGCAAGACGAGGTTGAGCTATTCTGCAAGGATTCGATGCATAAACACAACAAAATATAGATTAATGTTAAGAAATAGAAATCAAGACACAAGATTTATCATAATTCATTCTTAAATTAGGATTACATCTAATAAAGGATTCTACTATAATTAGCACCTCTCACTTCTCAATTATAACTCTCGATTATAAGATAAAGAGATTATTTATAAGCAGTAGTAGCTATTCATAGGCCCAAACTCACAAGGCTCAAATTATAAAAGCCTTCTAGTAGCCGAGGGTGCTGCCATCCAAACCCCCGCTAGGGTAGAGCCATCCCCAACATTCTCTTACTTGGTAAATATTTCAAATGCTTCTTTAGATCCAAAACAATTGTGCTCCAGTAAAACTTTTCCACACTCATTACCTTGGTAAATATATATATACATTATTCACCTATGTGTTGACTTTCGCCAACACTACAACCTTCTATTCCACTTTTCCTTGGATGAAGTGATATTTGTCGCGACCTGCCCCCTCAGGTAACAGTAGTGGACTACCTTGGGGCATTCGGCTAATGGAATGGTAAGTTTAAATCTTTGCTCGAGCTCTCTCAAGTCTACCAATTCGCTACTTATGGTCCGAGTTTACATGCAAGTCATTTTTTCATTTAGGAATCACCATTCATCGATTTGTGATGGGTCGATTAAAAATTCAAATAAAATATTGGAAGAAATACTTTACTCCTACGCAACTATAAAAAGTAAAATCGGGGATTTGATTGCACTAGTTAATCAACTAATACCCTTTCAATACCTAATTTTGTTTCAATACCTAATTTTGTTTAAACCTTTGGGGTTTGATTTTTTTGCAGGATTTTTCATTCAATTTCTTTGAAAACTAGCTAAAACCACATTTCAAACCTTTTCCTAATTTCAGATTTTTTTGAAATTTTTTATTTTTTGGAATATTTTTTAAATTTTTTGTCCAAAAATAGGGATCCGGGTCGAGTCCCCAAATCTGGTTGGGGTAGGGACCGACCCGGGTCTACTGACCCAAGGCACATAGCCCCGGGCCCCAGGTCGGACTGGGCTTAATGCATGGGCCCAGTCTGGGTAAACCAGATTCTCTAAAACAAAGCCCAGCCAACTCAACTTAATTTTTTTCAACCCAGCCCAAGAGACAAAATAAGCCCTAGCCCCTAGTGCACAGTTAAAATAAACTGACTCACTGAAATTAAACACCTAGCCCAAAAATTATTCGGCCCACGCACGAAAGCCCCGGCGATAAGACCCGCGACCCAGGACCGATTTGGATCCAGCCCTGGCCGACCCGAATAGCACCATGCCCCTTGCACCCGCACGACGCCGACGAAGATGGCCACGGTGAGTCACCGTTCTTCGGCGGGATTTGAAGTCGCCGGTCGAGTGTACCCTCTTCGGCTAAACCACCAAACGAACAACGGCGACGGCAACCAACACCCGGGACGCCAAACGAAACAACACAGCCTTACCAGAACGAATCAACTCAAGGGCGCTCAATTTTGGCCAAAAGCAGGGCATGAAAACTAGATCTCGTTGAGGCATTTCGTCAAATGGCTAGCGTACGCTACTGAAAGGAGCTTTTTCGGGCTCCTTCGGGACACAAACTCAAGCTGACACGCTCGCTGAATGAACGACAACCCACACAGCGGCCAAATGAAGGATGGCCGGGGCCGGAGTTCGCATGAGCCGGACGGCTTCGAGCTCCGGCCAGCACGCCCGAAACAGGGGAAAAACAGGGCTCTGGTTTACCGGAGCCTGGCGCTGGGAAGGAGGCATGGCGGCGGGTCGTTGGCAGCGATTCAGACGCGGTGACTGGCAGTCTCTTCCCCCAGCTCTCTTCCTTCGCTCGAACTCTCACTCACGGCTCTCTCTCTCTCTCTCTCTCTCGGATGCCCTCTCTATCCGAACCTCTCCTCAAAATCCCCACCCCCCCCATTTTTCTCCTCTCCCTAACCGAGTTCGTGGCCCTGGTATTTATAAGCGAGGAGCTTGGTCGACAGAGGTGGCTCGGTCGCTGGATCTGGGCACGTTAACCGGCCCTACTTTGGCTGAATCAGGGTCCAATCCCAGTCCCTTCAGCGGCATGTCTAGCCCTACCTTGGCCAGACCTAGGCCTACCTGGACCAGACCTGCTACGCTCCACTCGGCAGCATTGAAGACGCCTACCCAATAAAATTTTCGTGTCGACAATATAATATATTGATATGCTTTGTTCTTACATGAAATGCGAAATTCTTATTCAATAATATAGCACCCTAGAGCAAATGATTGACAAATTTAAGGGCTTACAAGCAAATGCAAATAAAAGATCGTAAAAGATAAGAAAAATTGATAAATTAATAAAAATTATAAACGCTGGTAAGAAACTAAACTGGGAATTGATAACCCGCTAGTAGTTGGCAACTTATGTAAGAAAAATTGGGGAATCACGCTAATTTAGTTCGATATATATAGTTAAAGGTCGGTAACTCAAATATGAGTTTCCAATTTCAAAGTAGTTGATAATCTAATTTGACAAAAGTTGGTAAGTTGTTTCTAAATTAGCTTAGAAATTTCATATAAGAGAGTAAGTAAATTTGAAGCATTTGTAAATGTGTTAAGGTTTGTCCATGGCACCGAAATGAACAACTTTTGGCCAATATGGCAAGCAAATAATTGAAAAAAATGAAGTTATGATCTCAAGTAAGTGCCATATGAAATATGACACTTGTGGTGTCCATATATCATTATTAAATTATATAACGCAAAGTTGGCAAGTTTTTACAAAACTGGTAATTTGCAAACTTTAAAAAAGGTTGGTTATTTTCTAATTAAAAAAATTGCTGGATTCCCAACAAGTTAACCTGGACAAAAAGTCATTAGTCAATTTTTTCTAACCTAACTTATTGAAATTTATCCACACGAAAAAAGAAAAAAATCCGCAATTTTGGGCATGGAGCAATGGAACACATACATACTTTAAAAAAAAATAATAAATTAAGTACCACAAAGTCATCGCTAGAAAGAGTCAATCAGACTCAAAAAAATTAATCACTTCCACATTTTCTTAAGTGGAGCCTTATTATCACCATTTAATGACGTGAGATCGACTTAATTGAAACAAGTTTAATCAGAACCTTTTTATAAAGGCATAAATATAAAAGCAATGTTTAATCATTAAGAAGTTCTCGATGTTAAAAATTTGATTAATGGATGATGCCAATGGCTGAATCTCCTCATAAAAGATTACGAGGTGAGAAAACTTTAATTTTATTACCATTACGAAGGGTGACAATATCCATGATACGAATGGCATGTCAATTATTTCTTGTACTTTCACTACATAAGCGTGTGCATTTGGTCTCTCTCGTCCACCATATGATACAAAAGTAAATAATCACACGCTCGTCATGTTCGCAGCCTCGCACAACCTTAGCTTGGAAATGGAGTGGCGACAGCAATGAGATGAACTTTCCTTTGGATGGTAATACCAGTGCATTCGGTCATGTCCAAATCCTCCGCTTTCAGACCCTCCGGCAGTACCCAATCGAACTTGCTCACCACATGTGCTAAGACAAGTTCGGTCGTCGCCATCGCAAACGATTTCCCGGGGCAAACCCGCCTCCCAGCACCGAAAGGAATCAGCTCGAAATCTTGTCCATTGAAGTCCACTGAGCTGTTCAAGAATCTCTCGGGCTTGAACTCGTCCGGCTCGTTCCACGTCATGGGGTCCCTACCAATGGTCCATGCATTCACAATCACTATAGTTCCCTCCGCAATGTCATAGCCTCGGATTTTGACATCCTGGGTTGACAATCGCGGGAGGATCGGGATCGGAGGGTGCAGGCGAAGAGTCTCTTTGAGCACTGCTCGCAGATATTGCATTTTCTCCAAGTCCTCGTCGGTTATATTTGGCTTGCCATTGACGATTTTGCGGACCTCGGTTTGGAGAATGTTCATGGCTCCAGGATGCCTTAAGAGCTCAATCATTGCCCACTCCAGAAGCATGTACGTTGTATGAGTTCCACCGACAAACATGTCCTGTACAAGCACAAAAGTTAATGAAGGAATAGCGGAGATGAAGAAAGTGAACGGACGGAAGGTTAACATTCGAAAAAGGAGCTGCCAGACAACAATCAATCATCAAGGACAACTAATCATGCTTATTATTTCATTCAATTGTGGCTCATATGTTCCAAGAAAAATTAATATATATTAATAATTCATCAACTCGGTTACCGGACCAATCTTAGATGGCATGAAAAATGTTATATTTAGGGTCGTCGGACTATGTTGCCCCGAAAGAAAAAATCAAGAGTGTATGGGATGGTTGGTGGAGAAAAAAGGAGCGCTTACCAAGATGAGTGCTTTAACACTATCGGCACCAAGAGCAAAACCAAGAGTCTTCTCCTTCTGAATCTCCAGCAAAACGTCCACAAAGTCTCTCCTATCTTCACCTCCGCCTCCGACGCTCTTCTCCTCCATCTTCCTCCGGTGCTCCTCCACCACCTCATTGAGGAACTCGTCCAACAGGCCTGCGACATGCTCCCCTTTCGCATCTAAACCAGTCACCTTGTTGATCCACCCAAGGCTCGGAATGAAGTCCCCAACGTCGAAAATGCCCACCAACTCTATCAGGTCCGCCAATAGTCCCTTGAACTTCATGCCCTGCATGCCTTCACTGTACTTCCTCCCCAGAGCCACCCGGCATATGATGTCGTTCGTCAGCACCACGAACATGTTGCTCAGGTCCACCGAGCTCAATCTTCTCCATAAACAAAGAAATTTCTTCTTCTCGCACCATCCGAAACGACTGGACCCTCTTGTTGCTCAGCAGATGGAGGACGCAGATGCTCCTCATTTGCCTCCAGCAATCGCCGTACGGCGACAGCGACAAGTCCTTGCGGTCGTATAGAAGCCTCTCGGCCATGGTTGACCTGAGGAAAAGAAATGACATGAATCAGAACAAAATTAGTTTAAATGAAGCATTCGACGTGTCAAATAAAAACGATAATGATTTGTAATGCCACGAGTTGACACGTGGTTTATCCCATATCTGTAATCAACCGAGACATTCTCCAATCATTAATCCAAGAAAAAACAACTCTAATACAAAATTAAGATGCGTGAACATGAATTGACAGGCTTAGGCTGTACCTGGGTCGTTGGGCGAAAATGACGTCGTGGGTCTTCATAATGTCACGTGCACCGTCGGAGGACGAGACGACCAGGATGGGCGCGCTCCCGAAGTGGAGGCGCATCAAGGGGCCATAGCGTCTCGACAGGGCTTGGAGCGAGCGGTGAGGGTGATTCCCAAGCTGGTGGAGATTCCCGATGATTGGGAGCTGCGGGGGTGATGGCGGGAGGTGGAGGTTAGTGGTGGCGGCAGCAGAGAAGAGGAGGCAGAGGCATCTCGGGGTGAGGAAGGTGATGAAGAGGACGAGTGCGATTGAGGTCAGCGAGGGAGTAGAGAAAAGCAGTAATGAGACGTTGAAGCTGAACATTGCGAGTGGCGACGGTGGCTTTTCGCTGTTTCTGCGTCTCCATAGGAACGATCTTTTCTGCCTTTTTATCCTTTTGAGTTGTGAACTCGGAGTGGCGGGGGGCGGGGAGCGGACGTGTTGGATTCATATTGCTCGTGCTGCTGTTGAGATTTTTATATGATTTTCTCTATGTAAAACATTATAGAGTTCCTATGTTGTTCGCTTGTTCATAGGGAAAAAAAAAAAAATTGACTAGTTCCCCCATTTGTTATGAATGAAATTAATTGCTTTACTAAGGATATACTATCCGTAAAAGAAATACACACATACACACACACAAATACACATTATTATCATCATCATCATTATACATGTTAGAAAATCTGACCCAAATATTTAAGTTGTAGATATAGGAAGATCACACATATATAAAAATGATATAAACTTTATAGTCATATTTTAACAAATAATTATTGCCATCCCACTCTTCATTCTTTAGGATAGGTACGCGAATATCGCCAATGACATAATGCCAAAGTTTGCATCCTCTCAAAAAAACCTTTTTTTTTTTTCCTAAGAACACAAAGCATACTTCGAACTATTCAAAATTGTCTAAGTGGGTAGTGAAAAATCCAATTTATCTATTATATGCACTTTATGGCCAAAAACAATAGAATGGATGTAGAACATAAATAATATGAAGAAACCGGCACTTTGGAAGATAAATATGGAGAAAAGAAGGCCAAAAATGAACTTAGCACGTCGAAGTATCTTAAATACCGCTCCGAAATGTCCAAGAACAGGTCGGAAAGTGGTCAAACTGTACTGAAAATTGAGAGGATCGGTCTGGCGGCTAACTGAATTGGTTTGGTCTATAGAGGCTGAGTCGGATGCGCATTAGAGGCTAACAGGGCATTCCGAACACTGACCCTTCAATGGCAAACTGACATTGCGGGGTGACGTGGTAGGCTGATGTGGCAACTGCTTGGACGGCTCGCTTACATGTGGACGGTGTAAGCAATACGTGAATACCACATCGAAGTAAAATCGATCACTTGAGTGTTAATTCCAGCAAATTATCATACGTGGAATTTTTAAATTTTTATGAATTTTTTTGAATTTTTTGAATTTTCTTTTTATTTTGCTTTTTTGGGGGGGGGGGGGGGGCAGCGAGGGTCACCGGTGACCCTCGCCAACTGCGAAACCCTTGCCCATGGACGAGGTCCGCCTCGCCCTCGGTCACAAAGGCCCAAGGCCAGGCCGTTGGGGCCTTGTTAGCCACTAGGGAGAATGCGAGGGCCCTCACCAACTCTGGGCAACGACTTGCGTGGCTGCAATGCCCTCGCCCAGGGCCTTTGCATCGAGGATGAGACAGCCCTCACCTAGATCTGGCCGTGAAGGCCTTGGCAAGGGCATCACGACCTCGTCGGCCCGGGGCAAGGGTCGCCGAACCTAAAGAAATAAATTAATTATTTAATAAATTAAAAATAAATAAAAAAGTTTCATGTTAGTGCCAGCGAAATCACATCGGACAACCAAAATCTATGTCGATTTTTCCAACGAGGCAAATCAAAATTGGCACTCCGATTATCAATTTTTCAAACTTTTGGCACTCAAGTGAGTAAAGACAGTTTTGGCAGTCAAGTAAGCGTCATACAAAAATTTTGACACTCCTAATATTCTTACCCCCATATTGACATAACGTTGCAACGGCGACAGTATGAAGGACCCGATGGGAGCTTATTAAGACAACAAAAGCTCTATCATCAAAATAAAAATAATGTGGAAGAGTATACTTTGTAATCTTTGTATATCCTATGTGAAGAGTATATGAACTTACTTACAGGATGAATATCTAAAGTCATATGTTATAATGTGAATTGTAATCAAGGATATGCACAAGCAAATGAAGATAATGCATAATCTTGAGAGATATACAAAATTATAGGAGATAAACGGAATCAAGAGAGATCTATAGAATCTTCTAAATATATTTCAAACATTATAGTAGAGAATTATATGGTTTCAAACAATTAAGATGTGGTAATTAGCTCAAATTTAAGCTCTTTCTTGATAATCTCCCTTGAAGAGTTATTGCATTTCCCAAATAAGAAGTAATGGACCAAGAGAGATTCTGATTTCAAATATTTCTAGATATCCCATTATTTGCAACCCAATTATTTATATTTCCACACTTTAGTTTTTGCGCAAAGTCCAACCTATAGGGGAGGAAAAATGATATGGTAATTAAATATTAAATTACATATTCATTTATTGACTTTAACTTTTAGAGAGTTCTACAAAATTTCACATTATAAAAACATTGGTAATATATAACTCAACCATTACATGCATATGACTAATCAATAAGCTCCATAATTGAAGTGACAAATTCTTCATAACATCATGCATAATTATTCCAGGGATTTTGTTTTCTTTTCTCCATTTCCAGTAATGATTTTCGGCAAATTAAAGGATACACCATTAATGTAAAGAAAATTTTAAATAAACCGTCTAACCCACCCTTGATTTGATGATGATTTGATAACTTTAACTATCCCATTGCTCATGAACTATCAAATTACTAATAGATAAAACCACTTGTGAAAAGATAAATTTATACTGACGGTGTATGTTATAATTATTTGTCAAGTTTCCAACAAACCGATACAAAGAGTACGTATTTTCACTATAGCATCCAAATAACTTCTATTATCATAGTCAATTTTTTCAATTTCATTATTGTTCAAGTCTAACTATTATTGCCAAAAAGTTTGCTGTCCTCCTCTTTCCAAATAATCACTTACTTTCTTATACTCTTCTTGGCGTTGATGTGACATTTTGTCACCAAATACTTGTCATTTGGTGTATAATCTCGGGACTATTGCAATTGCACGGTCTTCAGGCCTGCAAAATTTCCACTCGACTCGATCATTATACATCACGCCGGCAAACAAGGCAGTAGGGATAAATACAATAGAAATGTCAAATGTTGTGCACAATGCTTATTTTAATGTCAAAAATTTTTGCCAATTTTCTTAAATGCTAAATTAAAGAAAAAACGATCACTTAATTGCCAACGACGACCAAATTGATTATGTTGTATTTATAATTAAATTTATAATATGACTTGGCATTTTTTTTTAAAAACTCTAGTCCACATGGCGTGCTTAGTATTGAAGTGATCGTTTTTTAACAATGACGACGAAGTGATCACTTTAAATAAATTTTGGTACTCAAACTATTAATATTTACAACTTTTAAACAACGTCGTTTAGGAATGATAAATTAATAAAATATAGTCGCATCGGATTTTTGGCGATCCAGATCGGAGTTAGCATTTAAGTGATCATTTTTTTAAAAACTGGTACTTAAGTGATCTAAAAAAAATTTTGGTATTAAAGTGAACATTGTACACAATCTTTTGCAATTCTAGTGGACTTATCCCCAAGGAAGCAAAAGAAAAGGGTTGACTTCCGCTCTCTTGTGACATCCTTGAAAACTAACGAGCGTTGTTGAATAATCTAAGTTGCAAAGGACAAACTTAGCATTTGGTCTCTCTGTCTGGTTTCGTGGATCTTTTGGACTGGTTAATAGGCCATCTTCGCAATCTTTTTACCCTTTTTACCGTGGATATTAGATGGTATTCAAATAAGTCCAGGTGCTATTCACAGTAATCTTCTATCTATTTTTCTTATCAGCTAAAATTATCACTATATGCAAATAATTTCCTAGGCTAGATATCCGTAAGCAGTGAAGATTTATCTTATCGCACTCATGTTATCTTCCGAATCAAGTTTCAAGCAACTTGGAGTCTTGTAGAGAAACTTATATTCAAAGTACAAAAACTGCGATAGGGAAATCTGATAGTGAGTCCTTTAGTTTTTCTATGATCTTATTAGGTCCAATGCAATGTATGTTATTTCTAAAGTCAAACTATCATTTATGTTTGTGTGCAGATCAATTAGCCTTGTCTTGGGAAATAAAAGGTCAGAAGTCCCGGGATTTGTTTATAACTGTAGGTTTGTTCTAAGTTGAATCTATAAAAAAAATCTCTCTAAGGTTTCGAGGGTAAGTGTGTGTTTTAATAAATTTTTGGATTGAGCGCTTGAATTAGAGTATCACCGAAGAACGCCATATCTCTTTGACGGATTCAACTAAATGGGGATTAATATGTGCCATATCCTAAGGCAGATATCCTTAAGTGGTGAACTTTTATTGAATCGTCGACCCTTGGGGTCGATATTATGCAGAAGAAACTAAAGTACAAGAAAAGAAACAAAATGAAAAGATTGGCATTTGGAATTTTTGTTTGGGATGTTCCAGTAAGCATTTGTTGAGACCCAAAATGATGGGGGCATCACAAGCATACAATTTCGCGTCGCTCCCGCATTGCTATTGATATATTATGGAAGAAAGCGATTTCAAATGCTACGCGTGATCAACTGCCCCCATATCAACTTCAACTTTATAAAATGGTCTTGAGATTTGTCATTTGCTCTTTTAATGCGACAATTACTCGTGTTGTAAGGTCAATGATATAGATAAGTCACCACGCGAGAATAAAATGGCCGGCCTAAGGTCGCATGCTTGATTTGTACGCTCAGATTCGAGCTTTTAGAGTTAGGTCACAAGATTATTGAAAACAGATTGAGACGTATCAAATTGTGTTAAACTTTTAAGTTGACATCGCCTCCATTTCGTATCAAATTCAAGTTTCTCTCGCTTAGCAAATTCTCTATGATCTAATCTTGTTGGTGAAAGGGCTAGTAAGAACAGCTAGAGGGGGGTGAATAGGTGTTAAAAGAAAATTTTCGTAAGACTTAATGAAAGTGAATTGCTTTTAGATGATAATAGACTGAAGATGTAAACAACTATAAATAGTTATATAAAGTTACAAATTAAAGTAAGGAGTTCAGGAAAAGAGAATAGAAACACAAGGTTTATAATGGTTTGGCTTAGATCAAGCATACGTCCACTCTCCCGCACTGACAGCCTATTGACTGGATTTCACTAAGAATCAAAAGAGATTTTACAGTCTCACGTCTTTGACTTCATAGTATAAAAACTCTACTACACTCTTCCAAAGTCTCACAAGGGTTTGCTCTCTCTTTTGAGTACAAGTTATGCTCGACAAAATGAAATAGCAAAGAGCTGGACAGCTTCAGACTTTGAAAATTTTCTTTCACGCACACACTCAAACAACTTAAGAGTTTGCCTTAAATACTCCCCCATGCCTTCACAACCGTTGGCACTTTCCAAAGGAGTTCTTCCAATCTACCCGTTGGACATAATTAATTAAGGAGATCTTGAGTCGTTTTAGGAATGTGATAAAAGCCCATCAATCATGCTCGTTCATACAATCAGGATCTAGGTTTCCATAAGTAGAACCTTCCAAGTATACTTCACCTTTCAAAGATTTTGATTATCCGAATAGAATAATTGATCATAAGGTGCTATATCTAGCCATAAGATCTTCCACGAACCATACGAACCGAATCCTTGAAGATAAACTCACATCTGGATAAGTCTTCACTCGTGGGTCTAGAAACTGTCAGTGAGGTTAGACTTTGGGATTAAAGTCTAGCAATCTTCGGACTTTGACAGTAGAGTCTGGAGTCCTTCAGACTATAACACTTGAGTCAGCAAGTCTTCAGATTAGACTTTCATAAAGGTTTTGTCAGCTTCAAAACAGTTAATAAGTTTTCTCTAACAGTTGGAGCTTCGTGTTTGATTGAAAATCTAAGAGATGGTTTCTCAAGATGATCAACATCAACATGGTTGTCAGCCAAAAATGTTCGTTATAGTTGTTTTGGCATAATAGAGACCATTGGCCATGACGAGTATTCTGGTATAAAAGTTGTTCGAGTTGACTTTGAATGGTTGTGCTGTGCAAAGCTGCAATACACAGCGACAAGGAAGAGACTAATATTGAGATATGCCACTTCGAAAAACGACCACCTAGATAAAGCAAGAGTCGGCCTAATACAGTACCCTTTAACAGGTTTTAGAGATTATAGAGGGGCATGGATGTATGAATGTGGGGTGACAAACGAAATCCCTACATCGCAGAACTATACAATGTCAACAAGTTAAGATATTCTAATTGGTTCATAAGTCATGGTCTTAAGTATTTGAGCGAAAGTAAATCCCACTAGATAAGTATAGGCATAAAGACAACTAAAAGCGTCAAAAGTTTTATACAACACTTACTTTAAGGTCCATTCGTTTCGCGAAAAATATCATGTTTCTCCAAAAAAACCATTTTCCAATAAAATGACTATATTTTTTAGTGTTCAGCTAAAACATGAAATTTGCATGAAGAATATTTTATATTGTTCATTATCCAATTTGATTTTTTTGGGAAAAATTACCAAAAAAAAAAGAATTTTAATATTTTTAATTGACCAAAATTTTAATTTTAATATATATATATATTTTTTTTTTTTTTAATTTTTAATTTTAATTATTTTTATATTTAAAAAATCAAATTTGATTATTTTTAATCTTTCTTTTTCTTTTTTCCTTTTGTCTTTTCCTTCCTCCTCCTTCCTCCACCGTCGCGTGCCTCGACGATGGCTAGTTGCCCGATGGTTGACAAAGACGTGGATCGTCTAGATCGACCGAGCCTCAAGCTTGCCGGCTTCAATAGAGCTTAGGCTTGCTTGGATTGGGCGAGCCATGAGCTCGCCGACCCAATCCAAGTGAGCTCGAGCTCCACCAAGGCCGGTGAGTGATGTAGTTAGAACTAACACCTAAAGAGGGGTGAATAGAGGTTTAAAAGAAATCTTGATAATCAAACGCAGAATAAAATAAGCCGCAAGTAAAATTTAGATAAAGATCAGATTCGCGAAACACTAGACTTTTGAAATGGCCAGAAAGTGTGCAACAGACTTTTAAAAATAAAAAAGGAGTTAAGAGAAGAGAAAATTATACACGAATTTTATAGTGGTTCGACTTAGATTAAGCTTACGTCCACCCTCTCACTCTGATAGCCTACTGATTGGATTTCACTATAGGATGAACAAAATATTATAACTTTGAGTGCAAACACTCAGTGATAGAACTCTCTATCTTACTTAGTCACTCTTCTTGTGTTTTCTCTCTTGATCACAATTTGTAACGCTCGCAGATGAAGACAAGTAATTGAGAATAGCTTTAAACTTTGGAATTTCAAATTCACGTTCCCACACTCTCTTGAACAAAAATTCACCTCCTTTAAATACACCTCTATCCGTTGACATTCTCTAGAGGATTTTCTTCCAATCAAACCATTAAACAAAATCTTTCAAAGGGATCTAGTGGCCGTCGAAGATAGGAATGCAATTTCTACTTGATTCTGGTTGCCCATACTGTGACATCCCAAAACATTACCTGACACGTATATCTTATATTATTAATCTCTTTTAGTATGCAGAAACGTAATCAAATATTTACGAATATTCTTTTAACAATTAAAATCTCATAATTATAACAAACATACTTCTACTTCTTCTATTTATGCCACATACGAGTTCACAACTTCATTACATTTCAAGCAAAAGACAGAAATCTGGGTAGGGGTAAGGAAACCTATCTCCAAACTATACTATACTTTCAAAAGTCTACCTATACTAAGGACCAAACTGAATCATGGGTTGATAACTTCTCTGTCTGCTGCGTCTCCAACGTCCAAATCGAAGCTACTCAAATGATCGACTAACTCTCCATCAAGATTCCGGTATGAAGCATCGAACCATAAAGGAACCCACTCCACGAAACTTCCTACATCAACCCATATCATAGAACTCCACTTGGCATATATTATTTCAATCTCTGGTTCAAGCACAGTTTCATAAAAAAAAAAAAACTTCATTATACACAAGGACTCCATAGCGCAAAAGTTGAGGGGTTTCCATCCTACACATCTGAAAAATAAAAGGGATGAGTCAAAACCCACTCCACAATTCAGAGTCTATGTCTGAGTTAGATTCTAATTCTGAGTCTGAGTCTAAGCAGCCATCAGACTGATGTTTGCATACTCCTCGTCACTTTCTTCACATTTTGTGTCGCTTAGTGCTTTCTTATAATTCTCATACTTTCCTTTCTTCTTTTTAGCAAATGACAATTTTGGTTGATATGTTCCATTTTCTTGCACTCAAAGCATATCACGTCCTTACTTGGCTCATCTTCTTCCATCAATCTTCTCTAGGAATTTTGCTTGTATTGCTTCTTCTAGTTAAACCTTCTATATTTTCTATTAAGCTTTTTGAATTTCTTGATCAACATCAGAAACAGCATTAGATTTAAGTACAATAGACTTCTTACCTTTTGAGTCGTCTTTATCGTTCATCTGTTCCACTTCATAGGATTGAAGAGTGCCAATGAGTTCATCAACGGAGAGTGGCATAATCCTCCACGTTTCTCGGATTGAGGTGTTGACATGATTCCACTCCTTTGAGAGTCTACACAAAAATTTGTTGATCTTCATTGGGACAAAAATTGGCTATCCTTCATATGCCAGATCGTTCACAATTTCTGTAAATCGGCTAAATATATCTCCAATAGATTCTTCAGGCTTCATCTTGAAAGATTCATGAAGAAATTCTAGTATCCTCAGCAGGGGACATGGCACAATATAAGGATAAATAGCTTTTACATTAAGAGCATGTCTCTTGGTTATTTCTGCTTGTCCCATTTCTTCAGCATCCTTGTCTATGGCTTCTTTCTTCTTTTCCGAAGTAAAAGCGGCATAAGAATTGATTTTTGTTTCCACAACATCACATTCCAGAGGATCACTAAATCTTAGGAATGCTTTCATTTTGTTTATCCACGCATTGTATTCATTTCCATCGAAGTAGGGTGGCCTAGTGTTGCTCTACCCTTTCACGAGTCCTGGTGCCAAGATATTAGCTATAAAAGATCTTTAACTTAGAAGTAAAAACACTTCAATAGGATGAGCATAGGGCTTTGATACCGATTGATGTAGCTAGAACTAACACCAAGATGGGGGTGAATAGGTGTTTAAAAGAAATCTTGAATGTTTTAAGAAAAAAAAAAAGAGTTAAGGGAAGAGAAAATTACACCTTTTGTACATTGACAGTCTTTGAACCACAAACTATACAACAAAAGGGGATCAAGCACTAAGAACTTTCACTCATACTGACCAACATGTCAGAACGAATGGAAGGGTGTCGGGAAAAAGGAACCAAAAATAAGCAAACAATGGCCACTAATAAGCTACCCCTTAAAAACAAGGAAAGGGGTCAGTGAGGCCAGACAACAAATCAGAGGCAGCCCTTGCAGCAGCACCAGCAGCAACACAGTGGCAACCTCCGAGGATCGGATCAAGTCCCAGAGTCAAAGAAGTGTCCAGATCACAACAATATCGAAGGCCTTCGAGGAGAAAGCAGGTGGACGCCAAGTACTCCAATTCATAGCTAAAGCCAAACCTCAAAGAGCTCTAGCCACCTGAAGCAGTCAACGTCTTGGCTTAACACGGGAAGAGGCTCAGACCAAGAGGCTAGCGTTTCATAGACACTTGACGCCGTGATGAAGTGAGAAAAGAAATCAGCAATAATGGCTTGCCTAGGAATACCTGAGCGATAGATATCTCGGTTAGAGAAGAAGAAACTTAGAGGGCCTTTGAGGTGCCAATTATCAAACCAGAATGAGACAGAGCACCCATCCCCCACTCGCCATTTGAACAAATGACAAAAGTCCTGCCAGAGGTCCAGAATCTTCTTCCAGGACCAAGAACAAATAGTCGATTTACTCACCATCCAAAAAATCTTTTTCTTCAGGAAATTCGAGTGGATCCATATACACCACAATGACTCCTTATCTGTAAATAAGTACCATATATGTTTGATCATCATTGCTTTATTACACTCACATAGTCTACGGATACCAATGCCACCTTCCTCTTTTGGAAGGCAAACATCGATCTAGGCCACTTTCGCGCCTCCTGATCCAAGCTCCGGACCCATCCAAAGGAATTGCCTAAGGACCTATTCTATAGAATCAAGAACACACCTAGGCAAAATAAACACATTCGCCCAGTATACTTGGATCGAGTAGAGAACTGACCTGATCAATTGGAGGCGTCCCGCAAAGGAGAGGAAGCGTTGGGTGCACAATTGAACTTTTGAGGTGATTGCATTAATCGACACTATACAGTCATTCTTACATAACCTTGATGCAATAACGAGCACTCCTAAATACCGAAATGGTAAGGAGCCTTCCTGGAAGCCAAAGAAGTTCTTGATGGAGTTCCGAGACTTAAAAGGGGCGCCAAAGAAGAAAATCTCACTCTTAGCCAGTTTTGGAACTAAGCCACTCCACAAAGAAAACTGAGAAATGTCATCTTTGAGCAGGGATAAAGAAGGCATATTTGCCTCAGAGAAGAGGAGAATATCATCCGCAAAGAAAAGGTGGGACAGCCGAGTGGTCTTGCACCGCCAAAAGAATTTCAATTTAGGCTGCTTGGTTTGGAGATTAAGAATTCTCGTGAATACCTCTATCACCATCGTGAAAAGGTAAGGAGACATGGGATCCCCTGTCGTAGTCCCCTACCACTCGGGAAGAAACCAAGAAGCTCTCCATTAATAGAGACAGAAAATTTAGGCATGCGGACACATACCATCATAAGTTTAGCCAAAAGCTCAGGAATACCGAAGGCTTGCAGAGTATGCTCCAAGAAGTCCCAGTTGACTATATCATATGCCTCGTAGAAATCTACTTTGATAACACACTTTGGTAGATATGGGTGAAGATGAAAGACAACAAAAATCTCCTGAGTTAGCAATATGTTATCACTCATGTGCTGTCCCCTAACAAAGGCATTCTGGGGAGGGGGGCTGATAATAGAAGGCAGAACGGAAGCCAACCTATTGGCCCAAATCTTCGTGATACATTTATAGATAGTATTGCAACATGCAATTGGTCTATAGTCGTTTACGGAAGTAGTGTTGGGGTGCTTAGGAACAAGGACTAAGATAGTATTGTTAATCTCCCTAAGGATTTTACCTAAACTAAAGAAATCCTTGAGCGCTAGAGTCACCGAGGGGCCAACGACATCCCAGCTTTGCTTGAAAAATTCAGCACCAAAACCATCCAGGCCTGGGGCCATCCTGTGACGACCTCAAGCCATGACGGTCCTCGATCCTTCGGGTCCGCCATGCCCAATCTCCTGGTCCCTGTGCTATATCATTGCGGAAGCGAGTATCTAACTCCATCTCCACTTAACTTAAAATGATGCACACTATATACCAACTAGATATATATACATATCAACCAGGCACTTTTATTTACATATATTTTTGTTAGACGATGTTCGACGGTACACAATAGCCAAAACTTTCTACATTTGGCTATACCAAAAGTAGACCGACTCTTCCATTAACCATTTATAACATCGTTTGTCTTCAAGTGATGGTTTTCCAAAAATTTCTACTGTCTTCCGATCTTCCACTACTCTACCCCACTCGAACCCCCATCATCATCCTCTGGCAGCGGTGGCAGTGGTCCTAAAGTATGCCCATTCAGTCAAACGTACAAGACTACAAACTCCAAGTATACAGGACCCGAGGGGAGTTCGATGTCAATCGTCAGTATCACCCGTATCTGGATGAAGACGAGTCTTGGTAGGTCTGGGTCGGATGTTCTGTCTGTTCCCATCGCAGGTCAATGGGAATACCATAAAAGGTACCAGAAGACGCAAGCAGCAGCGGCATCTTTATCACTCTATAATATGTTAGCCCCACGAGGGGTGAGTACGACTACTCAACATATAGTAGCCTATCAAACCATATTATACAGTTCTACCACAACTCTACCTATGACATTCTAGCATGCAACCCGTAGGACAGAATAACTCAAAGTACTATAAAGCTACAAGGACAATTCATGCGAAGTATTAGGAAAACAAATAAACAGTTGGAATAGTTCATAAGTTTAGTCACTAATAATTCTAACTACTGTCATCTTCCAGAGGAATTAGTGTTTGCATTCCTCCAGGCATATCGCACCCTACCTAGCATCACGAAGGCCTCCGGTTCCATATTTCAGTCACCGAGCATCCGGAGCATGTTACGTCACACCTCTAGGCATCCCGCACCCTACCTAGCATCACGAGAAACCTCCGAGGCTCACCATGTCAATGATGTCCACAAGCATCCGGAACGTGTTATGTTACACTTCCAGGCATCCCGCCTTCCGGGGAACCTCCGGGGCTCACCAGTCCCCAGACTTCCAGAGGCATTGCCATCACGATCCTCCAGGCAACCCGACACCCGGGGCATCGTCGTCCCAGGGGTCTGACGGTATCAATAACATCTCAACCATGATGCAGCACCTAGCAGGTTTTATTAGAATCATCACACACATTTACCCGAGGTTCGTACCTCCTTTTACCCTTTTATTCTTATTCGACTTAATTTTGACGACTCGCCTAAGGTCTCTTAACACTCGACCCTAGATGATGTATACATATTTATCCGACTTACTTTAACCCTACACCGAATCACAACAAGTGGGACCAATTAGCAAGACTGATTCCACTAAAAGCCGATATAACAATCTTACGATAATAATAGCTTATAACCTTATATCCGAACCTACGCCAAATCTACCAACAATCGTCATGCACATACGGGATCGCTCAACGATACACTTGACTCATCTCGCCTAGGACAACACCGAGTCGTCTAAACATTACGCTTATCAGCATCTAACCACCATGATTGCGGTCGTACCGCCTATACCGATCAACCAACGCTAAATCCGTAACATTCTACCAAATCCAAACACACGAGCAGGGTATTCTCACACAATATAGAGCGACAGAACTATCACTTGCCTTGGGTCCTCGAAAAATGAGCTGCGGGCATGGTTGTGGCGAGGCAACAGCAACGGTAGCGCACGGTGAGGCGTGAGCTGTGGGTCTCTCGGTCTGGCTGCAGCTAAGGGACGGTGGCGAAGAGGTGGTGCGGTGGTCGACGAAGCACAGCGAAGCAGCAAAGTACGAGTGAGAGGATTAAGGAATTCTAGATCTTCTTCAATACAAACACCGCTGGAAGGGAGAAAGAGAAAGAGAATTGGGCGCCGAGAGAGAAGAAGAAAGAGAGAGAGAGTGAGGTCTGCTGCTTGCTTCGTTTCTTCCGATGGTTGACTACTTCAGCAACAATTCGCTTCATTCGGTGGCAGCAAAGGGCGAAGACAACACCCACGGTTTGGCCCTGGCATGACACTTGCAATTCTCATGCAAGTGACGTGCCTTCGTGCATGGTCAGAGACAGCAACAATTGTCCACGAAGTGAAGCAAACGTGGCTGCAGA
Source organism: Eucalyptus microcorys (assembly GCA_014182515.1). Lineage (NCBI taxonomy): Eukaryota > Viridiplantae > Streptophyta > Magnoliopsida > Myrtales > Myrtaceae > Eucalyptus > Eucalyptus microcorys. Next base: position 2,597,222 of record CM024563.1, read on the forward strand.
GTTAGAAGTCAATGGTCTTCCTTTCTGCACGAGGGAGGGTGGCTGACGTAGCTGCATGGTGGCTAAATTTCGTGCTCCATAATCGACACATTCGGTTCAGCATGGCAGCAAATGGGGATGGCTTCGTTGAGGAAGGGGAAAAGGACGTGGCTGTAGTCTTGGTCAATCATGCATGGGCAAAGTCTTCGTTTCTTCTTTTGTTGACCCCCATAGACGTGAGCGTGGCCTTCAATGCTAGCATGGCCGAAGTCTTCATTTCTTCTTTGCCGTTCAGCTGTGGAGAACTGGCCTATTGTTGCATAGTCTTGCATGGCCAATCAGAAGAAATTGAGCACGTTGAAAATGCGACCATTCGCATAGCCGTCCGAAGAAAGCAACGGCTATGGCGGGACACGCGGGATCCCATTCTTCAGTTCGGTCAGTTTGCAGGGTAGTTCGGGCCAACGCCTCTTCCATAATCAGTCGTATCAAGCGAGAAAAATTTTAGACTATCACGAGAACGTGACGAAACGTGATGTTTCATTATAGAAAGGGTAGTAATAAAGCGGGGTCATAATTAGTGCCAACGACGTAGTCCAACGACAAACTCGTCGACCCATCACGAACCATTACGTACTTGAGGTTAGACAAAATCCGGATATCACATTTCCTGCCGCCAGCGAGAACATCGAGTCGTGTATCTCCTCATCCGTAACAGGCCTGGCCATGGATCGCACCTTATCCTCAGTAAGAACATGATCCAGCACCTCTTTAATGTCAAGGGCCGAAGGTAAGGGATCTAGAGAGGAAGGCGCCAAGAGGTCTTCGAAGTAAGAGACAAATTTCTGTCTCACAATAGTAGGGTCTGAAATCAGAGACCCATCGTCGTCCATCACCAATAAAATTCTGTTTTGAAGGTGTCGCTTGTCAATGGAATAATGGAAGAACTTAGTATTGAGATCTCCCTCCTTGAACCATCGAACTCTGGATTTCTGCTTATAGAACATTTCCTCCTAGAGGCGAAGATCCGAAAAAGCCCGGATTTGGTCACGCTCCCCATCAACCAAGGCCTGGTTGAACGGGTCCATAAGTAGAGCGTCCTGGATGGAATGAAGAGCATCCCTAGCTTCCGCTGTCCTGGACGAAATATCAGAGAAAGAGTTTCTATTAAGGTGTTTAAGCCTCATTTTCAGCAATTTGAGTTTGCTATACAAAACAAACATAGGCGATCCCATGATCGGGAAGTCCAATACTTGCCGGACTATCACCTTGAAGGACGGGTGAGTCATCCAGTAATTGAAAAAATTTAAAAGGCTTCGTTGAATTTGGAGTGTGAAGTATTCTGATTACCATGGGAGAATGGTCGGAAATTCCGGAAGGTAAAAAAGCAGCCTCAGAAAAGGAGAACACCCAATTCCACTAAGTATTGACAAGAACTCTGTCAATTTTCTTTTGTTTGCGGTTGTCCCCAGAGGATGTAGTCCAAGTGAATCTACAGCCAACATACCTCAAGCCATCCAGTTCCGCTTGACGAATGCAGTTCCCAAACTCATCATAAGAGGGCAGCCAAGAGGAGGAGCCACCAACGTGATCAGACGGATCCTTAATGGCGTTGAAGTCTCCAGCAAGCATCTAGGGGAGATCGACAAGCAAGGAGCTATTTTGAATGATATCAAGCCATAGGGAACGTCTGAGAATAAAAGTGTGTTCAGCATAAACCACCGAAAGATGCAAAGATGTACCTGTAGCAAGGCACTTAAGACTACCATGGATGACCTGAGAGGAAGATGAGTGAGCTTCAAAATCCACCAACCTAGGGTTCCACCCATTCCAAATTCTTTCTCCAGGCGAGAAATCATAGTTAGCCTTCCAGCTCCAGCCAGGAGCTAATCCAGCCGAAATAGCAGGAAACATAGCAGCATAAGACTTCGTTTCCAAAATGCCAACACAACAAAGGTTATTGACTCGGATGAGATTTCTAATCTCAGCTTGCTTGATGGGATCATCAATGCCTCTAATATTCCACACGGCTATGTACGTATATACATAAGAACAAAATAGTAAGAGGTACTACTTTTTACCTCTCTTCTACTTCATTGAAGTAGCTTTGGGCTTAGGTCTTTTAGAAGGGTTGTTGTCAGCTTCCACGACCTACCTATCACTCCTCTGCTAAGGGGGTTCCATCGACTGTAATTGTGTCTGAGTAGGGGCCATCGTCTCTAGGGAGGCAGGGGAAACAGGCGCTTCATCCTCCTCTGATTCAGAGCTAGGATCATTAGCCTCTTTGCCGGATTCATCCTCCGATATTGAGGAAGTCACTGATCGCAGTCTAAGGGCCATCGGAACAGGGGTGGGTAGGGGACACTTTGAGGGAGTATCCGGCTCGGATCTCTGAAGAGTCCCATGTCTATTTGATGTAGTACCCTTCACAACTAGGGAAGACTTGGTCTTTAGCTTGTCTAGAGATGACGGGGCTTGGAAGGTAGAAGAGGAAGCTTGATGTTTGCTCTGTTTTCCCCTGACTTCCTGCCATCCTTCCTCTTGCTGAGGTTTTAAAGGCTGTCCGGTAGTTATAAGAGCCTTTCCAGCAGAAAAAGAAGATTTTAGCTCAGCAGAGGGAGCTATTCCAAACGGAGGGTCAGCATTAGCAGGAGCACATTTATGTCCGAAAGAGCCGCAGGAGGGACATACATTTGGTTTCCATACTCAACCGATACCAGCCTGGTTTCCCCATTCAGCTCAATCAGAAGAGACTCACAAGCAACATGTTTCTCATTGATTTCTACACACACACGGGCATAGGAGATCATCTTCATAAGCTCAGTTTGTTGATCAACATACAATGGCTTACCTATAGCACTAGCCACAGCACTGATGCCCATTGCCGACCAGAGGGAGTACGGGATATTCCTCAGTCTCACCCAAGCAGGGACAGTATCATGGAGGCCCCTCTTGAGTTCCATCAACAGATGCCATTGTTGGAGAATAAGAGGGACTTTGGCCACCGTGATAGGCCCCCCATCCAGAATCTTTCTCCGGAACTCTAGATCCGGTATATGGAAGAAGAAAAAGCCATCATCGTTGGCCATAACTTCCATCAAGTGAGGACCCCAGATATGCTTTAAAGCCATCTCTGTTAACTTGAAGGGCATCTTCTTTCCTACATAATAGCCCACAAAGCATTCCTTCCACTTGGGGCTACTAGCTTCAAGGATCTCCTCCAAAATGCGCACAACCGACTTGTTGTCCACAAAGTCAGGTGGCAGAGTTTGTGAAGGCTCCTCCCCAGCCCCAAATGAACTGCGTCCAGGGCCACTTGGTCGTCGAGCCGCAAGCGCATGATCTAGGTGGGCTTCAGCTTAATGGGCAGAGACACCATGAAGCCCAGCTTTTGGGTTGTCCAACTTACCCCGCACCTGAGGAGGCCGGGAATTTCTTCCCCTGCTTCGGCCCCTGTGCCCAACCGCATAAGCAGTGGGGGAACTAATTGGGTCAACAGGTAGATTTGGGGGAACTGACAACCCTTCATTATGCTGGGCCCCCTCCAGATTCGCATTCACAGTGATAGGAGTAACCATCGTCCAGGAGAAACCTATCCAGACCAGAAGCAACAGCAACCCACGTAAACCTAATCCAAGATGGACATACTAACCGTTGTAATGCGTCCCAAGGGAAATGCTTCGGTGGAGATGATGGAGGATGGAGGACGAGGCAATCCTCCAATACCCAGCTCTAATGATCAGGCGAAGCTTCAGGAAATAGCAGAGATCATAATCGAGTGAACAGGAGCTTGATTGCCCACAGTAGCTGGGTTTTACTATAAGATCAATAGAAGATTACAATTTATGAGTGCAAACACTCAGTGGTAGAACTCTCTTTCTCATTAAATCACTCTTTTTTGTGTTTTCTCTCTTGATCACAATTTGTAACGCTCGCAGATGAAGACAAGTAATTGAGAATAGCTTTAAACTTTGGAATTTCAAATTCACATTCCCACACTTTCTTGACCATATGACCATTCTCCGGAAGAATTTCTTCCAATCAAACCTTGGATAGAATCTTTCAAATGGATTTTGTGGCCGTTGAAGATAGGAATGGAGTTTTCACTTTATTCCGGTCACCATACAATCAAAATCTTGGTTTCCATAAGTGATGCTACCCAAAAAGGAACTTGACTTCAAGATTGATTTCATCAATTTGTGATTGACTCAATCAATAAATTTGCATATGGTAAGTAAAATCCTTTGCTAGAGAGATAGACATTATAGAATAATTTCCAAATAAGTTTCATTTTGGATCGAGTCACAACATGAGTATGGTTCTGACATTCTCCTTGTTTTGGACATGAACTCATTCTAGACCTATCAAAGTGGGATATGCTTCTAGAATATAATGGATTTTGATAGAAGTCTTGGATAGTTCCTTAGGAATATCTCATAAACAATTTGTTCTAAAGATAGACAATAGAACTACAATGTTTTGTCAACTTCAAATCCTTATAGGAGTTTTCTCAACAACAAGCTTGCAACTCGCCCGATCCAAGTGAGCCTGAGCTCCGCCGAGGCCGGCGAGCTCAAGCCTCACCCTCGCTAGAGTTGACCCGTGGCCAGATCCACGACCGCTATTGAGGCTAGCGATTAGCCAAGGAAGAAGAAAAAGAAAAAGAATTAAAACTCATTTTTTAAAAAAATAAAAAATAAAAAAATAAAAAGAAGACATAAAAATAAAAAGGAAAATTTCTTGCAAAATCAATATATTACTTACCTTTACCAAAAAAATAAAAATAAAAAGGAAAATGTGTTTGGTGAAAGAATGAGAGGTGGAAGAAGTTATGAAAAATGTTTTCCATTTTTCAGAAATGGAAAACATTTTCCCCACTTTTAAAGATGTTTTTTTTTTTTTCAAATAGCAGAAAACATTTTCTTTGACTAGTTCATTTTCTGTGCAACAAACACCAGAAAATTTGGAAAGCATTTTTCCGGAAGTTATTTTCCATGAAACGAGCAGAACCTTAGAGTTGAATAGTTTTCCTTCCCCTATATGATTGCAATCGCTGGAAGAAAGTTGCTGTTTGAGCAAGATACCACCATTTCGATTGAAGAATCTTTCCTTTTGCTTTCGCCTCTTCCTCCTCTTCATTACTCTGCATGAGATCCTCAGAAGAAGAAGCAAAGCTAGCACAACAAGTCCCATGCCTGTGCCTTATTGGTAGCAAAAAAAAACCGTTAGTCAGTCAAAATCTTCAACCGCCCCAAATGTAGTGTGCATTCTGTGATTAAAGTCTTCTACATTTCATTATTGTCAAAATTTTCAAGATTCACGAAAACTATTCCGATCGATTTTTTTTCAGTGCTCAACTATTTTATCATTTTGAGTAATGCACAAAATCACGAATAATTCCATCTCCGTCTCAATTTAGTTAAAACTTGGAAAACTTTTTCCTATTATTTTTACATTTCTAGAAAGAGCCTATGTTTTCCTTGGCCTACTGTTGTCCACTGCGGAGTGCCAGAATTTTGTTCTATTTACATGACAAATTGCAATCCGCCTATTAAAGGACTAACGGAACATTCATAAGCATGATGCGCATACTATTCATTCATCTAGAAGGACTTTAAAAGTTTGTAGAACGCGATGGAATACTGATAGCGACGAATCTAAACATCCAGTCGGGATGCACAAATTCATAGGACCCTAGCCAATTCTCACACATCCAAGGGCAATTGTTCAGTGCTGGATCTTCGCATTCGTCAACACAGAAGACAATAAAAATTCTGGTCACTCATCAACATACCTAACTGCTCATCATCATTTTTGCTGGAAAAAATTTACGTGAACAAAAGACCACCTCCTTTTAAAGGTTAGCTTTTGTTTCTATCCGCTCATTTCATGAAAAATATCACGTTTCTAGAAAATACTTTCCAGGAAACCATTTTCTAAGAAAATAACTATATTTTCCGGTGTTTAGCTAAAACATGATAATAAAATGGAAATATTTTCTACTGTACGTTATCTAATTTGATTTTTTGGAAAATTACCAAAAAAAAATGGATTTTAATTTTTAAATTGACCAAAAATTTTAATTTTATACTATTTTTATTTTTATAAAGTCGAATTTTTATTTTTATTTATTTTTATTGATTTTATTTTTCTTGTTTCCTTTTTCTTCTTCCTTCCTCCTCCTTCCTCCACCTTCTTCCTTCGCCACCACGTGCCTTGATAATGGCTAGCTGCTTGACAACCGACCAAGCTGCAGATCGCTAGATATGGCAAGCTCAAGCTCCTCTGAGGCCAACAAGCTTGAGGCTTGGCCGATCTAGGCAAGCTCGAGCTCGCCAAGGCTGGCAAGCTCCTCATCAACTTATGGCGGCTGGAGTTGGCCTATGGTCAATCATCGGCCGCCATCGTGGCTAACGACTAGCCAAGGAAGAAGAAAAAGAAAAAGAAAAAGAAAAAGAAAATAAAAAACTAAATTAAAAAAATAAAAAATAAATAAAAAGAAAGAAGAAAAAAACATAAAAATAAAAGAAAAATATGTTTGGTAAAAGAATGTGAGTAGTAAGAAGTTATGGAAAATGTTTTCCATTTTCAGAAATGGAAAACATTTTCCACACTTTTGAATTTTTTTCCAATAACGAAAAACGTTTTCCTTGACTAGTTCATTTTTCATGAAACGAACGTCGGAAAATTCGGAAAATATTTTTCTAGGAGTTATTTTCCGTAAAACGAACAAAGCCTTAGTGTCAAAAGTTTTCACTAATAGATATGTCGGGAATGATCTTCGATTCGTAACTTGAATCAATCACTTAGCACCAATCCCTACACCGGACAAGGCTTGAAACGGCACGCCTCAATGCCGAACCAAGACCTCAAGGCTTGGGTACACCTTGCTTTAGTGACGATCCCAAGTTTGACGGACCTCGGCTCCAACCCGATGTGAATACACATGTATCGAGAATGACCTTCGGCTCACGATTTCATTCAACACCAAGCGCAAAGTCCCCGCGTCCATTTGGACTATGGAAATTGGCATGCTTGGTGCCTTACCCAGACCTCGTGGATTTGGGCAATCCCTGTATCAATCAAGGCATAAGATCGACACGCCTCAATGTTGTCTTAGGACCTTGCAGCCTTAGGCGATTCCTGTACCAAGTGAGGCTTGGACCAAGCATCCTATTTATGTAGAAACCAAGGCTTCATGGCTAAGGCGACTTGTCTTGCAATGAACTCAATCCGAACAAACCTCGGCCTCATTCCAAGCGTGAACAACTCAAGCACATGTTCAAGCATAAACATGAGCAAAACCATACAATAAATCCAACATCCTACCCATGGCTTGACGGGTGAGCACCTAACTAGACTCGACAATGGAGACTACCGCCCTAGAGGAGACATAAGGATCTTACTTACCTTGGCAAACCTCGAGGACCAACTTATATAGCTTGATGGATTGAGGATGCAAGGCCGAGAGAAAGGAGAAGGATGAGGAGGAGATGGATGACAAGGTGAGTAAAATGAGGAAAGGCTCCTCCTATTTATACTACGCGGTGTCATCATTACCGAGCCAAGCGGTCCATTCCAAATTCTCTAAGTGTCCTGCCTACTTTCCTTGGGTGGCAAGTCTATTTTGCCTCATGATTATACCTAGAAAATGAGTTGGCCAAACTAAAGGCCTTATTTGGCAATCTAAGCTCCTAGGCATCGTCGATTATGGCCCACTTTTCGTTATCTCATTGGTCCACCTCTACCCCACATTCAATGGGCATTTAATGAAGCCTAATGATGATAGTGCCAACTCGGGGTTCTAGAATATTCGGTCATAATGAGGGCTTGTGTAGCACGTTCCAATTGGTCCACATATACATCACCTTTTTTTCTAGAATATATGAAGATATTTTGTTGCCATCATGACTTTTGACTTTTCAAAGGGACAACTCACCCCTTCATTTACTAAGGGAATCGAGGATATTACAATAATGGCTTGTGACAAAGGGGCTTGTAAATGTAACTAATGTAATTGTATGTATTTAAATGGTTGTTTTCCTGGCTGCTTATTGTTGTCTGGGTGTTGTTTGTAACGTTTCTACATGTGCTTAATGAAAATATAAAAAGAATGGGACGGCGATGTGCCTGGGATGTTGCAAAAATAACCCTCGTCGCTCATGACCCTGGAGATGGAGTTGGGGCTGTGATGGGAAAAAGCACAACGAATCAACACACCACCTTAAAAGTGGGGCAAAACACCACCAAAGGTCGCTAATAAGTAATTATTGACCCCAAAACTGACTTACATTTGTTGCGGGCAAGAGCATGTAAGACATATATTACTATTTGTGATTACTATATAGTATTAGGGTAATTACTATAGTAATCACAATTCATATTAATTACAATATATTCATTTATATGTAAATTGGCCAAAACAAACATCTCTCTTTTGTAATGGATTATGTCATTTCTTGTTCGGTTGTTCCTAATCGAAGGCAGGCAACCAAGCTAACGAAAGCTTAGAGAGTCAAAGTAGAAGATCTTTGCTTGGTAATCTCTTAATTAACAAAGACCAATACTACATATGTGCACATTTGTTTCCCCAGAAAATTCTCCATTGAGAAAATAATTTTTCTAAAAGTGATTGTTTATGTTACTTACAAAAAATAAATGAATGAGAAATATTTTTATCATCGATGAAAACATTTAAATATAAACTATTGCAACAATGAAATTTAGTGTAACATTTGGAAAACAAGGACAGCGAGGAAAAGGACAAGGATGATATCAAGTATAAAACATGGGCCAGTAATATTGGTACAAATTCTGTGACAGAGCAATTTTCGCGGACATTATTCATTTAGATCCAGATAAACTACTTCAACATTAAAAATGGTCCGGCACAAATTAATCTATATTGACCCATTTTTATGTAATAAAGTTTTAGGGACTCATACCTATCAAAAACCCAACACATTCCCTAACCAATTGGAGATCCAATTTTTAGCAATTTTTTCCTTAAATATCTAAAATAACATACTAAAAATAGCCAATTTTTAAATTAGAATACACAAAAAGAATTGTCAAATAAGAAATTACTAAAAATAATTCTCCCAAATAACTCCTATTTTGAATGCATTAACAAAGACCTCTATCATTTTTCGGCAATCATCATCACACCGTTAGCAAGTCACACTAATGTTCTCAGAAATTTTGGAGAAAAAAAAAATGAATTTGATTTCTTTTCTTTCTCGGCACCCTTCCACTCGTTTGGACTAGTTGTCTTATGAGTGTAATTTTTTGGTGCCGGGAACCCCTTTTGTATAGTTCTGGTTAAAGTCAATATATTCTTACCTTACCCACAAAAAAAAAAAAATGAATGAATTTGAAATAAAAAGTATTTTAGGAAAAGATTAAAAATGTCTTTTCCACCAAAAGAAAGAACATATAGACATATAGAAGAACAAACTTCATCCAACCACCTTATGTTCTCAGGAGAGCTAATTGGGTGATTGGACGTTTCTGCCCATGTCCCTAATTTATTAAAATGGAGAGCTGATTGAGGTAATAATTACTTGTTTCTCTTATTTTTCAATTGTGCATTGCATCATCTACATATCTAGAGCAAGGTTTAAATTGGTGGAGCACAGACGCGATCTCAAAGTTCGCATCTCTTGAACACGATACGGCAGTCAATTATCAATCTTTCTACATATGTGTTCAAAGAAAATCAATTAACAATCCAAAGACAAAGCTTGTTCAATCTGAAGTCTTCTTCACACTCAACCTTTTTAAAGGGGTGACTATGTATATAAAACAATCAACCAAATCCTCCGCTTCCATCTGGAGAAGCCTCTGGAAGCACTCGAATTTTTCCAACCAGACCAGAATTACAATTTGGGCCAATAGCCGGCTATACCCATAGGAAAATGGGTGTAATTGATAAGTCAAAAGTCACCAACAGTACGATTTATACTTAACTTCCAACCCATCAATAACTAGGATTGGTGAACGTTCTCTCCAATTAGGACTTTTGCAAGTCAATAAATACCCTTTTTGAGCAATGTGTCGTGCCATATAGATCAATGTACCATTAGCTACATTCAAAATTTTGGAAAATTATGGTGGTTGACAAATCACTAATCACTTTCAAGCAATAACTTGTAAAAAAGGTTTCAATAGCAGGTAATCACTTTTAAAAAAAATGATCGCTTAAGTGTCAACTCCGATTTGGATCGTTGAAAATCCGACGATGTCATATATTAATAATTTCTCTGTTCTACATGGTTTCTCTCATATTAGGTGTTAACCAACAAGAGGAAGTTTGTTAGCTTTACAGTGAAAATTTCATGAGGGAAACTTCAGAACAATTGCTTTATTGTGAAAATTTTATCTCTTGGCTACTCTGTGTTATCTTATCTTACTCTCTATTGCAAATTTATTGTAATTTTGCCTCAATTGGAGGAATTGGGAATAGTTTTTTTTTTTTTTTTTTTTTTTTGAAGAAGAAGAACATAAGCGATTTTGCTCCGATTTGTTAATTTGTGGCAAAGAATGTGATAGACGACATCATTTAGAAGCTTTGCAGGCAAGTCACGTCAGAAGATTTATATTAGATTTTGTCAAGTCAAATTTTTCGGCCACACAAATTGCCGATTAAAGTAATTGATATGTTTTAACATTCAATTAATAAAGAAAAATTATGACATTAAGTAAGCACCGTCCTCACAAAACCTTATATCAATATTATTTACCGTAGGATTGACCTACGACACAACTATTATATTTTTACTATGTGCCAACTCAGAGATGGCTCGGATGGTAATTTAAAATGCCGAAAGATTATTCGGTGCAATGAATAGTATGATCATGCTGAGGGGAGGGCGGAGACATGTTGGGACTCTCCCTCAGGCTACGCGACTTCACTGCTTTCCTCTTCTTGTTCAGCTTGAAATCAATGTAGGAATCAAGACCAATAACTTCCTTGAGTTTGAACCCACCACCTAATGCTTTTCTTGTGGATCCCATCTTGCTCTCTTCGCGTCCACCTTCGTTACACAATTTAAAGAAAACCTAGGGTGAGTCTATCAAGTCGGAGAAATAATCATACGCTCATTATCAACTAAGGCGAACTTGTTCACCATAAGGAAAGAAGAAGAAGAAAGAAGAATGATGGTGATACGTATTACCAGGGGCATTAGGAACATGTTGAGTAGGAAGCAAAGAGGCACTCGTTGGTGAAGGCAGTTGATCCACCATGATGAGTAGATATGTCACTACTGCTATTGCCACCCACTTTCTCTCAATGCTCTTCTTCTTCATCATCAATCTAAGACCATGCAAAATTGCAATGCAATCCCACTACAAGTGTCACACCTTGAATTCTATAGGAATGGGGTTGACACGACCATCCTTCCAACCAAAGAACGCAGTCTCAAACCACCAAAAATCTAAGCCCCCGCATTAACACTTTCACTCTAACGGCCACTAACTAAAGGACCTAAAAAGAATGGAAAAGAGAGGGGTGAGCAATTACAGCTCAGTGAGTAGGGCATATCTCTTCTAAGCAAATCGAGCAGCCACTACATGTAAATATATAAAGCAATACCATAAACTCATAATCCAATGCTTTAATATACATATCAAATCATATACAAGTCGGTTCTTTTCAACAAAGTTTTGTACAAGTCAGAAATACACATTTAAATCCACTATCACAATTCATATATTAATAGTCAAGTCTATTAATTAATTTCTATCAAAAACTACACCAATGGTCCATTCATTGATCCATCTCATATCAAAACGCATGTTGATGGCCCATCCATCAATCAATCTTTTGCTCAATATCAAACCATAGTCACAACACAACATCTTGTGACAAGGTCATTAAAATTTCCTCCTTGAAAAGGTCTCTATCTACAAAGTCGGTGGCTTGACCCAAAAAGATATCATAAACCCGATATGCATACTCACCAGCCTCCCATGGGCTCACAATGATATTAAGCACCAAACTCACATCCTCCAACATCCAAAAATTCAATCCATAATCAATACTATAATCCACAATGCATTTCATAAATCAATCATATAACTTTTCATAACTCTGTCCATCCGATAGAAATACTTTTTTATAAAGCATTTCTCATACCATTTCATAAACCAAATTCACAATTTGATATATATAACCTTTTGTAACGTTTTTCATAAAATGCTTCTCAAATCATCTTAGAACTCATTCCACAAACCAGTTCGCAAAGCGTATATATATATATATATATATCTCATTTCACAATACCTTTTATAAAACCATTCTCAAATATATATATATATATATATATATATATATATATATATATTTGGTCAGAAAAACCATTCTCAAATATTAAGAGGTAGTAATTGCCCGATCTAGAATTTAATGCAACAAACATACTTTAATTACTCTTAAAATACTCAAATATGTATTTCTTTCAAGACATAAGTTTACAAATCCATAGAAGAAATAGCACAACTCACCTAGCTATGTCCCAAACCAAACAACACTTGGCTAAATGAGCCGATAATCTCATAATCCCGACAATTAAATGAGAATTGGCATTAAAACCAAATAAAACTCTACCTCAACAACGAAATAGTTAACTATGCGTAAACACCAACAAAATGACTTCAACATGCTAACAAATCACCCATCCAAAGCGATTACACGAACTTACACTCAGCGGGAAACCCTAAAATTCTCACTCCGACAAAACTGGGTGCCAAAATGACTCACGTCAAAACTCACGTCTCCACAACACCATATACCTTAATTTCCATGAAATCTCAAAGCTCCACAACTCAAGAATCAGACTTCATGCCTCAAATTTCCCAAAATTCCAAATTTAAGCTCTACTTCCAAAAACTACCCCAATTAGACGAACAAGGGGCGCGAGTACTTACCAGGCTTTGTGATACGTAGTCGACTCAGCTTGGCAAGATCCTTGTGGTGTGCATGCACAAAAACCCCCTTCTTTCCTTCCTCTTTCTTCTTCTTTCTTTCTTTTTCTCTCTTTTTCTTTCTCTTTTCTCTCCTTTTTTTTTCCTGCCCAAGCTCTCGATTTAAGAAGAGCTGAACGTCCCCTCCTTTTCCTTTTTTTCTTTGAGTTTTCAACACTTGAGCTGTTCTTCATTTTTTTTTTCTTTGGTGGGTCCCACCACTTCTTTTTGACCGGTCCAAAATCTCAAATATTACAACAAGAGCCGCAACAATGAGCAACGGATCATAGGCAAAGTCCGAAAGTGAAAAGGACTAGACCGCTTGAATACATAATATAGCAAGATTATTCAGCCCACTAAGAATGATGGTTTTGCGGAATTCACGGTTTGATCGAAGTTGTTCATCTCTTGACTTTGAGTCTACAACAGAGCCATAATTCCAATGTATTGGGGCCCATCTGAACTTTTGGGAGGCTTCCTCATGCTTGCCCTCAAAATACTAGTCAGTCTCTCGGATTCGAGGAACCATTTGTGGTTTATTCCATCATTGACTTCATCTTCCTCGTGATGTTCACGCAAGCTAGTGGTCAAGAATTTGCAGAAAATCTCTTCATAAGATCATTGAAAGCATAATGATAAATCAATAAATCAAAAGACATCCATTTTTTGTAAAATTTCAGGTTTTGGTGGCCAGTTACTTAAATGGTCTGAAGGAAATCTATGATTATGCATTTGAAACAAGAACAAGAGCAAGAACGCTCAGAAGTGCCTCCAATCTCTTCACTAATCAGTCTGGCAAAAAACCCGACCAATCGACAATTTCCACCAAGGTCATTCTTCTGTCTTCAGCTCATATCAAAAACGCTAAAACACAAAATGGGTATAGAGCAATCGGTCCTGTTTGTTTTTGCGGACATTACAAATGAGACAGATCTTGGGTTTTCTCTTTTTAGATGTTCATGTTGAGAAAATGTTCCGGATGAAATGGAATAATAACGGTTGAGAATTGGCAAGATCTGCTGGTTCTTTTCTTTTGGCTGTTCAAAGAAGTCCATGTCGTGAACAGAGTGAACAGAAGGAGGAGGAAGAGAAGGCCAAAGAAAAGGAACTAAATGGTTGAAGGCCAAAGAGAAGGAGCTAAATGGTCTATTCGAGACTGCTGTCCGGCAGCCATACGTGTCAGTCGGTGATTACTTCGTACTTTTAGCTGATTACTTCGTACTTTTAGCCTCTTTTAGCCTTTTGTTTAGCTGCCTTGCATCTTATATTGGAGCTATCCTACAGTTCGATGATAATTTGATAATCATCATAATTTATAATTATCACCACCTTGTAGAACGTGTTAAAATTGTTTGTTATATTAGACTTCATGGGCCGAGTGTGGAGGATGATGAGTATGAAATAAATATCACTATTTTACCAGGCAATGCCCTCTATCTTGATGTGCATGGGACATCATGTGTCCTAGCAAATATAAAGTTCGTTGAAAATTTGGACAAAAAGAATGTGTAACCAATTAAATGGTCTTGTTGAAAAAGACATGCATGCACAAGATCATCTGTGATCGTGGCCATGTTGACTGGATAACGACAAGCTTCGCCTACTAATGAATTATGGATTGGACATTCTTTGGCCCATTTGAAAATAAAGAAATGAGTCATTTCTATGGTGTGTGTGTGTGTGTGTATGAATATACATAATGTGTCAATATGGATTGGCACGTGATGTCTATCCCGTTTCACACGCATTATAGAGTTGTAACCTAGAGTATTGGAACTTGTGAGCTCAGAAAACTCCGCGAGAGAAACCTCGGAACAATTGCTTTACCGTGAAAACTTCGTCTCTCACTCACTCTGTACCATCTTATCTTACTCTCCATTGAAAATTTCGGAAAGAAGTTTATGCCCCAATTTGAGGGATTGGGATTGGGGTTTTTTTAAGAACATAAGCAATTTTGTCCCAAATGGGGCAAAGAATGTGAAATGTTAATTCGGGAGAATTTTGCTGACTTCGCTTTGCTGGCGAGTTATGTCGGATGGATTATATGAAAATATCATCATATCAAATTTTTCAGCCATATAAATCATTGATGGAAGTGATAGATTTTTTTTATCAAAGTGACACTCAAGTAATTAAAAAAAAAGAAAAGTTAAGACTCTTTTATTAAGTCCTTGGATCAATATCATTTAAAGTAAGATTGATATACATGCCCAACAGTTACACGTCTATTATGGCTAACTGGTCATCCGCTTCTCAAGGCCAGCCTTTTACTTATAGAAGGGGGGGAACATAATATACCTCAAAGAGATCAACAGGGTAGATAATGACTTTGGCATAGACATTTCATGGGCAAAGAAATCAATGAATAGCCTCCGGATCGGATTGCCCACATGGAATATTCCGAAGCGGCGAGGGCATATACACAATGGGGCTCGCCCTCGGTCTGCGCGACTCTAGTGCTTTCCTTCTCTTTTTCTTCTTGCCGAAATCAACATAGGAATCAAGACTAATGGCCCCCTTGAGTTTGACCCCAACACCTAATGCTTTCCTTGGGGATCCGGTCTTGCCTTTTTGCTTCCACCTTGATTGCACAATTTAGAGAAAACCTAGAGTGAGTCTATCCAGCTGGAGAAAGATTCCTATTTTTTTAACATACTTAAGATGAACTTTCTCGTGATATTTATTATCAGGGACATCGGGAAGATGCTGAGCAGGAAGCAAAGCAGCATTCCTTTGTGGAGGCAATAAATCCAGCATGATGAACAGATATGCTGCCGCTGTTATGACGACCCACTTTCTCTCAATGCCCTTCTTCACCGTCATCGCTTTCGGACCACGCACAATCGCAATTCAATCACGCTAAAAGAGCATTAACGATGAGCAAAGGATCACAGGCAAATTTCGAAAATGAAAGGACTGGACCACTCAAAATATTATAAGGTGTCGATATTCTTCAGCCTCACCAAGAGAAAGTGGCTTTGCGGAATTCATGGCGTGATGCCTGTCGTTGGTTTTGATTTTCTGCATTCCAACATTGAATTCATCTCCCTCGTGATGACCACGCGAGCTGAGTGGATGGCCTTGCGTCCTCTATACGAACTATTCTATAGTTCCATGATTATTTAACCTTATATTTATCATCGCCTTGTAGACCGTGTTAAAATTGTTTGCTATGTTAGACTTCACGGGCGGAGTGTGGATGGTGATGAGTATAAAACAAATACCACTATTTTAGCAAGCAAGTGCCCTATATCTTGATGTGCATGGGACGTGTTCCGTTAAATCTAAAGTTCGTTAAAATTCGGGAAAAAGGAATGTGTAACCAATTAACTAGTCTTTTTGAAAAAGAGAAACGTGTGAAGGATCATCTTGACTTTCGATGACCGAACTCAGCATATGATCTGTGATCATGGCCGTGTTAATTGGGATAACGAGAAGCTTCGCCTCCCAATCGATTATGGATTGAACATTCTTTGGCCTTTTCAAAAAAAAAAAAAAATGAGCTTTTTCTATGGTGTGTGTGTATGAATGCACATATTGTCTCAATTTGGACTGCTACGTGATGTCTAACGGTTCACATGCACTATAGAGAGTTGCAACCTAGACATGAGACATGCAACAGGACCACTCAACTCAAAAGAATTTGCTTAACATGAGGTATAAATAATAATATTTAATAACTCTAACCTGGGAAAAAACCCTGGTTTTTGCGTAGAATCGTGAACTAGTCTAAAACCGACTGAGTCGGTTTCATGCTTGTTTCAAGAGCACCCTCTTCAATACGCGATTCCAATTTTTTTTTAATTGAGACTTATAGAGTTGGTTCCAAGTTCCGGCCTTGGAACTTATCACTGATAAGATTAAATCATTATATCAGGGAATGTTGCTCCAAATGGGCCGAGGTAAGCAGAACTGGCCCACTAACAGGAAAAAAAGCTTAGCTTTCAAAGTGCAAATGGATTGTGGAAGCTAGACCCCCATCATGCCCTAGACCTTACCCCATCACAAGAATGCAACATCCACCACATCGGAATTCATTTGCAACGTCCCAAGAGGTGTCGCTGTCCTATGAATTTTTATCTTTCCATTAAGCATATGCAAAAGCATGCAATCTCCAAAATCCAATTAACAACAACAAGGGATAGTAAGTAAAAACACACACATACATATTGCATAGCTTCCACGCTTTATTTATTTACTCATAACGTCTAAAATTTACAAGCCCTCATCTTTAGGGCCGTTATGACTAGTCATCCCCACATACAAAAAGGAGATACGAGGAGATGTTAAAAGCTACAGGGGAAAGCCTATCTCCTCTAACGAGATCTAACTGAAAGCAGCTTCCCTATAAGGACCTATTACCTAGGCATCATCCATAAGGCTCTCTGGCGAGCCTACGTCCCCATCCGGTCCAAGAGGACTACAGAACCCATAGAAAATGGGTCCAAAAAGGTCCCCATCAAACCATTAGTACCATGCCTAGTAGTAGTGTGGAACGAGGTTGCAATAACCCTCATCAAACCAGACAATGGTGGTGATCCGTCAGAAAGCAACGTCCTCCCTAAACACGTCCATCACCATGACCCCATGCTCACGAGTACCCTAAAACACATGAAGCAGTGAGGTAGGGGATCCATACCTATTGCCTTGAAAAAGATTAAATGACAACAAATGAGTTCAAATTCAATAAGTAAAAATCATAAGTCTCGTATAGGTGGATGCCTCACATGAGAGCCTTATGATTATCTGACCCAAACATATCGATGGCAAACCAATAGTAAAAGCCTAAGCTTTACCTTAACTATATACATGATGGAACCTATTCTCAACCTAAGTCCCTTGAGCCTTAAACAAAGGCATATAAATACACACATGCCACAAATAGTGCGAATAATAGCAACACGTGTCGGATATTAGCATCTATCATATTATCAAAGCCTTTGATACTCAAACAACAACCTTCAAAATATTTACACGCCTCTCGCTTCTAAATAATGACGATCATGGCGTGCACTACCTTCTAAGTCACTAAAATGACATTTGAATCATGCACGTGTCTCATGCATCTCATATATGGCTATATCAAACGTGCAAGAACCACAAAACAACTTCCAAGGTATGCATATGCCACTCAAACGCTTCACACACATTTAGCGCCTCAAGAACAACATGGCATCCCATATTACCATGCTATCTCGAGTCTAATTATTAATCACACATAGTCGAAACCCTACGGCTCTTTCGGAAACATCCAGAACATCGTCTCGCTTCATCAAGCACGGTATCGGAATTCCTGTTGGACATCCTTTCAGGCATCATTCCGATATAACACTCCTTCAAATGGTATCCATTGACGTGGGCCGTCATCTTGTTCTCACTAATAAGGCATCCAGTTGACAAGGGGGCATCGTCTCCCGAAACCTCAATGACAGAATCGCTCGTGTGACCACACAAATCAAGCATACAAGCAATCGGTTTTATCTTACATATTAGTCCAAGTATGAATGCCCCAAGAGCATGCCAAGCAATGTGTAACTCATAACCTATCATAAATGCGTTAATAAAGTATGTCGAGCACAAAACTAGAATCGTGACTTGACTCGTGACATTCGAGTATCGACTTAAGTCAAACCCAAATCGAATGATACGTCTCAATATCGTCAAACCAAGGGAGTGACCCGACCCAATGTACTTCTACGCACGTCCAAGAACCAATGTCGTCCTAGATTCGGTCGCTCGATGTGAACTCAAATTTCAACTATGACCTATGGACTTCTATATGCAAAAATCACTTCCATATTACAACCATAATGCTTGAATAATAAATCTCATAACAACTTAGGGACGATTCTACCATGACAGTCATAACATACAATAAACCACATCATATAATCTTATTCAACCAATCATCGCACTCAAACATGAAGATCTAGCCTAGATAACAATAACAAACAATCCACAAACAGCAATCAAGGCAAACCTTCTAATACAAGTGACAACCTAAGCCTAAACAGATTATTTCCACAAATCACACCAACACGAGCAACCTCAACGATCACACACCCATTCCTCGCTCATTCCCCATCCTTATAGTCCAAGCATATCATGAGCAAACCATACAAAATTAAACACATGAGTTCCTCAACCTAGGATAGTCCTATGACATTAGAGGCGGTCCTAAATCCTAGTCGCGTAATGCAACGGTCTGGCCGATGTTTAAGAAATCTACTTACAAACAACGGAGACGAGACGAGGGGTGATAAGTGGTGGCTCGACTCACGGCAACAACAACACAGCGCGGCATGAGGTTGTCACGACAACGGCGAACGGCGCGAGTGGGTGGTGGTGCGGCAACAGCAGCAAGTAGATGGCATGCAGCAGTGAACGGTAGGGCTGCGAGCGAATGAGCAGCGAGTGGTGAGGCGAGTGGTGAGGGAAAGAAAGGAAAAGGAAGAGAAAAAGAGAGAGAAGAGACGAGCAGAAGGGGTTCGGCCAAAGGGGGTGAGGGTGAGAGAGAAGAAGATAAAGAATAAACATAAGTAAGAAGGTACGCTTGAAGAGAAGGGGGTCTTTTACATTTATGCATTATTGTCCTTTATTCATGATGACTATAAACTTGAGTTGCAAGAAGAGATCTTGGCCTTCCATCTTGCCAAGATCATTATCCAAGATCAAGGTCAAGATTGCTTCTTCACTTTCAATTATTGATTACACTCAAAAAGGGCAAAATGGTCTGTTCCTTCTTATCTTCCTCAATCGGGTGCCTACTCCCTTTCCATGGCCTCACAAAATTTGTCTCATCTCAATTTAAATCTTGATAAGCTAAATTGGTCTCACCTCTAGGTCCGTTAAAGTCTATATCATCAAATTAACGCATTTCTCCAATTAATGCACTAACGGGCTCACTAAAATCATTTGAAAAGGAATACCTTGATAACATCTATAGTCGATACCCGCAATCCAATCGGAGTTTGTAGCTAAGTTTCAATTGGAAACGACTTTAACACAACCTACGTGAATTTAGGTAGCATCAGCAAAACTCATGCGACTATACTCGAATTGAGTTCGACGCCTGTTCAGGATTTTACGCGTGATTTTTAGTTGAGCTTGGTCGATCCATGAGTGACTCTCAGTTGTCATGTAATTGAATAGGATTGATCAGCTTGCCCTAGCTTACAATCATTCAAAATCGGATTATGGTCGTTTACGATTGGTACATTGATCGTGCAACGTCATCCACGACCGGTATATACTCGGATGGCAATCATTATAGTCAAACGGTTCTTTCATGGTTGAATGCTCTGGTATGTCGTAACCCCGATTGTGAATTGCTTTGCCCTTAATCAATTGGTCAACTTGTGAATAATCCCTAAGATTGAGTCATGACTTATCCTCATTACTAATGTACCGATCCTTCATCCATTCCTCACAATCTAAATAGGGACTCGAATTAAGGATGTCACAACCCTGTATGCAAATCAAAATTATATGTGGTCAAATTTGGGCCTATTATGTTTGATTTGGACATCAGCAATTTTGAACTATGCTCTAGCTTTAACACAGAATAATTAACAAATCACCATAACCCATGTGCTATAAATCTCATCTTGCTCGGCATTATATGTGTCATGCATCTCACTTTTCCTTGACTTGTTCGACCACGTCACCACCTTTTGGTGTGATCATTACATTAATTACTTACTCCAGAGGTAGAGAGATTAACCGATGCGGTCTCATTAAAATGTGATTTTCTCAAAAAAACTTACCCTTAATGCCATAGCTATATCCCTCGGAAACTTATTAGCATGACGAATTTCTTGAATTTATCTTTTTTTATCTTAATTTATGTATACATCGAATCGAGCACACCACATTATTGGGTGAAACCCATTAAAAAAATGAAGGGCTAGGTGATGTAATTGAGTCTCATGCAATACCCAATATATAGATTAAAGTACACTGCAAGTGCCAAAACTTGATACAAATAGATATTTAACTTCCAAAATGTACACTTAAGTGCCAAAATCAAAGAAAAATAGGACACTTAGGTACCAATAGCGAAAATTTCCAAATTGCTGACATAGCACTTTTCCGATGAGTTAAGTGCAAAACGACGTCATTTTTTGCGCTAACGTGGCTATATAAGCCCAAAAAAGACGTTGTTTTACCTTCGGATTCGAATTTTATTATAAATAATTATTAAATAAATAAAAAGAAATAAATTTATTTTAAAAAATAGCAGCAGTAGCATTCGATGAGGGCCTACATAGCCCTCATTACTATTGCCCCACCATTGCCGACAAGGACCGACAATAGTGGGGGGAAGGTCGACCGAGGTCACCGAACCCTAGGCAGGGCCCAAATGACCCTAGCCGACCGCCACTGAGGGCCTACAAGTCCTCTCCAAGGGCCGGCAATGGTGGGTTGGTGGCGAAGGTTGTGCAAGCCCTCATCAAATGCCACACCTACCTTCTTTTTTTTTTTTTTTTTTTGTTCTTTTAATTTATTTTAGTTAATATATACATTAAAATTTGATTTTTGGGGCAAAACGACGTCATTATGTTTCTTCGTTGCTAAGTCAACTTTCCAGCGAGCCATGTAGACCACTTATATTATTAAAAATATGACACATCGGATTTCGAGCTACCTTTGCTGGACTTGATACTTAAATGTCCAAATTTTCAAAAAAAAAAAAATGGTACTTAAGTGTAATTTTTTGAAGTTTTGGTATTTAAGTATCCACTCGTGCCAAGTTTTGGCAATATATATCTTAATTTTACTTTATTAGAAGTACAAAAAGATACCATTATGTATAAAGAACCTTAGTTTTGGTGACACATGGCAGTGAATCCAAACATTAGGTTATTTCCTATTTCTCCATTATATGATATCATATTCTTCTATAATTTCATCGGTTTGCCTTAGATTCAGTTTAATCCATCGTACTATCAAATTAGTTCTAATGAAGTGAAGATTATATTATGAAAGTATAAAGTCGCTAATCTAATTAGTTCTCTTGGAGATTAATGGCCTTTGAACTTCAAGTGATGTCCACATATGGTACCCAAAAAAGATGAACTTCTGATAAAAGAAAAAAAAATCTGTTCATTTCAACTTAGGAAGGATCTGGATTTACGTCTTCTTGATGCTGGTTCTTCATTTAGCCTTGGAGGGAGCAGACATCTTTTTTAAGAGAATTCCTTTCCACTTCCTGAACTCATCTTCCTCTTCATCTTCACCATCGAACCATCTTCAGGATCTCGGCTCCTTCACCTTCATCTTCACAATCCTGGATTCTCGGTTCTCCTTTTCTGTTGATAGCCAGGAACTATATCCAGATTCTTTCTCCATCATCCAAGTTCATCTCCTCCATTTTTACATCCTGACCTCTATCTGCGGCTGCTAAACTTTCTAAGCAGCTCATTTTTCATTTAGTTGGCTAATTTTCATCCGCTTTATTGACACAAACTTTGAGCCGCTTGTGCTGATTCGTCTCTCCATTACAAGATTTAGCTCTTAATTTTGGCCCAAAATCATTGGTACGATTAGGGTTTAAAGAAGAGAGCAAAATTGAGCCAACCTGTCCACCTTTTTTGTTAAATATGGGGCTTTTCACGGTAACTAAGTCATTTTAGGGTCTTTTTCACTAAATTTCACCATGTAAAATTTCAAGCAAGCCATGTCAACCAAAAATAATGTTAAAATTTGCCACGTCAGATTTCTAGTATATCCAATCAGAGTTGGCATTTAAGTGATCATTTTTTTACAAAGGTGGCACTAAACTTTTGATATTAAAGTAAGTATCCCACGAAAATTTTGGCATTTCTAGTGTCCTTATATTTACAATTAATGCATGGATTTTCATTGCATTCAATGACTAAGATGTAGTATCTGAGGACGGAAAAGAATTCAACTTGAAGGGGAGGGGAACACAAGTGAGTCTATCAAGCAAGAGAAAGAATCATAGCTCATTATCTATTAAGGCGAACTTTCTTGCCATAAGAAGAAGAAGAAGAATAGTGATACGTATTACCAAGAGCGTCAGGAACATGTTGAGCAGGAAGCAATGAGGTATTCGTTGGTGAAGGCAATAGATCCACCATGATGAGTAGATATGCCACCACTGCTATTGTCACGTTCCGAACCTCAGGCACGCGCACATTCCTCAGCAGTCGATCAAATTGTGACATTCTCAAGACGCGTCGCCGACCCTTTCTTTTTCTGCACATGCAGAAGCGAACTCATAATTACCCAACCAACAAACAAACACATGGGATAGTAAAAGCAGGACAGCCAATTAACACAAGCTAGGTTAACCTACTGGTCTATACACGCCAATATGTCTCCAAAAAGAATTACTAAGCCACCTACGCTCCAAACCCTTCAACCTCGGGCTCCAGGTTCTCCACCATAGGGACCTGAAAATATTTAAACCATGACAGGATGAGAATAAATCTCAGCAAATCAACACCTTAAACCCCGATTAGGACAAGAATTCACCTAGAGGCAGCCTAAACATGCACCATATAGGACTTACCTCGCCTCAGCACCTCTCTGCACATTAGTACATCTCATATATCATATGCATACAGTAAATGCATTCAATAACTGGAACACCTCATATCATTCAGCAAATATTCATAGGGGTCTCGATTATAAGGCCAAATCGTTATGACACGTCACATTCTGTGCAACACAATTTCTTCCCATAATTAGGCGCGGCCATCTCAATAACTCAAGCGTGTTCTAATTATTTACGACCCAACGGCCACGGCCAACTTATCAGTCGGTGGTCATCCGGCATAACCAAGCGTCGTCTCGCTTCGTTGGGCATGGCAACGTCTACATCTAGACGGCATTCCCGAATGAGCATCGGCCTAGCTTCTACTGCGACCAGCATCCGTTGTCAAGTGCATCCAAACTTAATTAGGCATCACCTCCCCAACTCTCGTTAGGTGACGAGTTCCGATAGCGACCACATGCACATCCAATTTCAAATAATGGACTTAGTCAATTTTCTTTGTATTAAAAACACCTAGTAAAATAATTGTGTGTGGTCACACATTCAAATCGAACCATAAAACGTGGTACTCTCACATTTCAAAATTCCACGATTTTATATAGTACATAAAAAATTTTGGTGTAAAAAACCAACTTCCGGTATTTTTCTATTTAAATACCAAAATCCAGTTTTTGCAATAATAATCCATAACAACAACCAAGCACCCAATTGCACAATTAAGCAATCAATTTCACATATTATCAAGCATAAGCTCTAAGCATGCCAAAAGTCAACCACATCACCAAATATACATTATCTATCAAGCTAGATACCAAGAACACCATAAAACTACAATCAGCCCTAACCAGCAGAAACTGGGATCACTCGCACGCCCCCAAGTTTAATTCCATAAACCTAATCAAAAGAGTTTGGAAAATTCTCAAATTTGAATATGTTGTAAAGGACACATAAAATAATACTTTTCATGAGAAACCTTAGCCTAGATCTTTCTAGATTAAGAGCAGTAAATCGTTCAATCCATTACCAAAATTGTGTTCCTTTTCCAGAAATCATATTTTCCAAAACCAACTTTTTTCACAATCCAAAACTAGTTTGTTTGATCTAAAATTTGACTATGTTAAACTAAAATATGTGATGAAAAATTTTTGTGAAGGAACTATTACGAAAATCAAACCCTAAGAGTTGATAAAAATCCATTAAACACCAAAAGGTCACTGATTTCAGCACAATCCGAGATTCTGTTTTGCAAATAATGAAGCTGAAATCTCATTTTTTTTAAATCCATAAAATCTTGAGTAAAATATATGTTATATCTGAAGATGTCTAAAATATTTCTCTAGAAAGAAGCAACCTCGAAATCATAGCGCATTTTTCCCCACAAAAATAGCAAACGGCGAGGGTCTAGTAACCAGATTCGAGAGAAATCAACTAAATTAGACTAAACCACCCTCATTAGTGCTAATCTAATCAATTAGATTAAAATTAATCCATCTTAAGGATAATATCACTTAATACTTATTTAACTAAGCTCATTAGCATTAATCTAACCCCCTAAGCGCAATTAACAATATAATCAAGGATTAGGAGTTAACTCACCGGATTAGTGAGAAAACGGGTTCACGGCGATGGCGGCGCGACGACGGTGAGATCCCGTGTCTACGGCGACTCCAAAGGAGGCCCGGAAGAGGTTGAAAACAGCCTTGTAAGCTCATTGCTTACGGCTGGCTTCGGTTCTAGATGGGGCTGGATTGAGCTTGCTCCGCGCTGAGGCGGCGAGACAAGCAGCTAGACAAGCAGGGTTGCGACTAGAGCTGGGATGGCGCGGCTGGATGGTGGCGAGTTGGGCAGAGCTGGACGGTCGGGCGGTGTGAGGCGGTGGTTGCTTGACGAGGACGAAACAGCTAGGTGAATGCGAGGACCGGGCGGACGCGGGGACTGGGCGGACTAGCGGCGATTGCGGCAGCTAGAAGGTGACGACGGTTTAGGTGGTGTAGGCGGAACCGACAGGCGAAGGGTCTCAGCCAGAGAGCTAGTTAGTTCTGTGAGGCAGCAAGGAAAATGAAAGTGAGGAAGAAGAAGCAAAAGATAGGGGTTCGGCTAGGGGGGTTGTCGCATGGGTGAAGAGGGAGGGGGAACAAGGGCTATGCAAGTCAACCAGCTAGCCAATGGCCTTGCAAGAAAAATATATTTCACTTGAGTGCAATCACAAAGTCTTCAGCCACCCCTAAAGTCCATGCATCACCCAATGGCTGATTTTCTCTTCAATTCCTCACTAATAATCCAATTTGAAGGCCAAAACAGACCCATTTCCTCACAAATCTTCACAAAACCACTTCAATTTGATGGCCAAAAATGCCAAGGAGGCTGCCCCTACGAATTTCCCTTCAACTCTTCACAAACCAACTCAAATTGGTAGCCAAAATTGCCAATTAAGGTGCCCATCCGAATTTCCAAAAATTCTTTTTATCCAATTTGATTTTTCCGCCAAATTTATGGGCTCGACGAAAATTTCCCAAAAGATGAGACGATGTCTTAAAAATAAATCATGACACACTCGAATGTTCAATTCCCAAAACCGAGTTCAATTTCGTGGTTAAAATCAACCGAACGCAATTTTAGCGCAACCCAACCTACTAGGTAAGTTTTAGGGATTTTAGCGCGTTTGACCCATGGTCGATAATTTCGATCCACATTTGTGCATCTCTGACTTGTCGGCGACTCTCGATTGTCGTAAAAATCTCAATGTTTCAATTACGGGTATTGGGTACAGAATCGACAAAAAATTGTGTTAGTGCCATTCAACGTGAATTTTGCAATCATGTGAAATCACCCACAATTTAATTACGCCATTCCATCGAATCGACCTATATCCAATCACTGATTGATTATAACGGTGTTGTATTGACCCTTGCCGATTATCACGGTCAAGTAGTCGATTTCTAATTGAATTCTTAAGTTTGTTGCGTTTATAACCCTTAACGACTTTACCTGATAGATCAGTTAACTCAATAGTGATCAGCTTTGAGAAAAAAGACCATAGGCGTGTCGACAAAATGTCCATTTCATTTAATTGAGATAAGGTCGAAATTTCAGGATGTCACAACTCTTCCCTTCTTATAAAAATTTCGTCCTCGAAATTTAAACCATTACAATTCTTCTTCAAAAAGGTGGGGGTATTGACGTCTCAATGATTCTTCGCTTTCCCAAGTCGCTGCTTCTGTTCTGTGATGTTGCCAGACCACTTTAACCAAAGAGATCGTCTTGGTGCACAGCACTTGCTCCTTTCGATCCTCTCCACGTACGACACTCTCTCGTCCACGTCTAATTCTTCAAAATTCTACACATTGGTCGAGTCAAGCTCGTACTTCCTCAACATAGACACATGGAAGACATCATGCACTTGTGCAAGTCTTGGCGGCAACGCAAGACAATATGCCAAAGTCTCTACTCGCTCCAGAATCTCAAAGGGATTGACGTGCCTCGGACTTAACTTCCATCTCTTGCCAAAGCGCGAGGTACCCCTCATCGGTGACACTTTAAGAAAGATGTGTTCACCAACTTAGAATTCCAATGGCCTTCGCCGCTTATCTACATAACTTTTCTAACGACCTTGAGTAGTATTGAGTCTTTCTCGAATAACTTTGACAGCGTCAACTAACTGTTGGACTAACTCAGGGCTCGTAATCTTACGCTCCCCAATTTCGTCCCAACAAACAAAAGTTCTACAGGCTCTGCCATACAACACTTCAAACGGTGCCATCTGAATGCTCTGCATCGACAGGTACACACAATCTTCCACGAAACTTTAGTGTTCCATCATCAAAACTTGAAAGTCAGCATTTCTCTTTTTCGTATCTTTTACAGAATCTTCTGGATCTCAAGGTCTATCAATTGCAACATCTTAATCCTTAGCTGCACCTCGGTTCAATTCTGAGGGTGGCCATAAGACTTGAAAGGTGGCCTACCTCAAATTTGAACTCGAGCTCCTTCGAGTAAGATCCACTCCTGAATCATCATCTGTACAATCGAAGACTTCCAACTCAATGCATTTGTGACCTTGTTAGCTTTTCCGGGATGATACAAGATGTCACCATCGTAGTCCTTGAGAAGTTCCATCCAACGACATTGTCACATGTTCAACTCCTTCTAAGAGGATAAGTACTTCAAGTTCTAATGGTCCATAAAGATCTGGAACCTTTCTCCGCACTAGTGTCTCCAAATCTTCAAAACGAAAATAATTGCTGGAAGTTCTAAGTCATGCGTCGGGTAATTCAACTCATGAGGCCTCAACTGATGGGACGTGTATGCAACCACTCTTCCATGTTGCATTAAAACGCAACCTAGTCCTCGGTATGACTCATTACTATAGATCTCATATCCTTTAGTTCCAGATGGAATCGTCAGCATTGGTGCGGTAGTCAACTTCTACTTAAGCTCTTGAAACTATGCTCGCACTTATCTGTCCATTCAAACTTCTTTTCCTTCTTCAACAATTGGGTCAAGGGCATGGCTATTGCTGAAAATCTTTCCACGAACTGTCTGGAATAACCTGCCAACCCCAAGAAACTTCTGATCTCTGTCACTGTCGTCGGTCTTAGCCAGTTGATCACGGCTTCAATCTTAGTTGGCTCCACAGAAATCCCTTCACCAGAAATCACGTGACCTAAGAAAGTTACACGAGTTAGCCAAAACTCGCACTTACTGAACTTAGCGTACAGTCCATGTTCTCGTAGAGTCTAAAACACTGTCCTTACATGTCTTTCGTGCTCCTCTGGACTTCTCAAGTACACCGGGATGTCATTGATAAACACTATCATGAATTAATCCAGATATTCCTTGAATACTCGATTCATCAAATCCATGAAAGCAACTGGGGCGTTGGTCAAACCAAACAGCACTACGGTGAACTCATAATGGTCGTATCAAGTACGAAACACTGTCTTCGGTATGTCTTCCTTCCTGATCCTCAACTGATGGTACCCTGTCCTCAAGTCGATCTTAGAAAATATCGATGCTCCCTGTAGCTAGTCAAATAGGTCATCAATCATTGGCAACGGGTACTTATTCTTGATCGTCACCTGATTGAGTTGCTGATAGTTGATGCAAAGACGCAACAAACCATCTTTCTTCCTCACGAACAGGACTAGTGCTCCCCAAGGTGATGCACTAGGACATATAAATCCTTTATCCAACAACTTCTACATCTACACCTTCAGTTCCTTCAATTCTGACAATGCCATACGGTAAAGAGCCTTAGAGATTGGCTCCATCCCGGGGGCCAACTCAATCACGAACTCAATCTCCCTTTCTGGGGGTAAACCGAGTAATTCTTGAGGAAACGCCTCCAAAAACTCTCGTACCACAACAATGCTCTCCATCTTCGGTTCCTCAACTATCATATCCATAATAGTCGCCAAGTAACCATGGCAACCCACATCTAATAAACGGGTTACCTCAAGCGACAAGATTAAGGTAATCGAGGGTCCTCCTCGACTTCCAATAAACTCAAAACTTTCACCTGCTAATGGTTTAAACTGGATTACTTCACAATAACAATCCATTATAGCAAAATGCTCCTTGAACCAATCCTTTTCATTTATGACATCAAAGTTATACATAGGCAAAATAGTCAAGTACAACTCTAGCTAGTGATTATCATTTCTACAACTTCATTTCAATAAACCGAAGTTCTACAAGCTTAACTATATTTCCGCTACGCCACTCTTATAAAATTATCCCAGAAACATTCTTCTCCTAATCGATGCATAGTTCGGTTAATTCCTGTCTTCTTCGCCATCCTAGTAGCGCCCTATCTGTAGTAGTGGTGCCTGTGCTCCCTTAGACCTATGCGGACAGTTCCTCACCTGGTGGCCATGTTGACCACTTCTATAACACGCTCTTGTTCTGCTAGGACACGGGGTTGGTCCATGCTTCCTTCTACAAATTCGACACATGCCGTTCGGGTTGGGTACCGGCTTTCCAATTCCACTCTTTCGGTTGGGACGAATGGGGTACTTTCCTTCTGTCATCGGCTTTTTCCCAAACCAATCGTTATCCCTACTATGCACAAACCACAACCCAAACGCAGTGGCTCGCTCCTCGATCACATTTCTAGGTTAGACCTCAGCAGGTGCGGCAGCAATGGCGACTATGGCATTAGCGATGGCAGTGACAATGGCGGTAGCAACGGCTTGATTATGTGCTCACTATCCCATCAAGTTCCCCAAGGTCTCAAGCGCCTGAACGATCCCGTCTAACCTAGGATCACCCAGTGCTGCTACACCAGTACCGGCCTGTGGCGGTACTTTTACACTCGCGCTGGCCTAAGCCTACGCTCTACCTCAGGCACCAACCCTAGTCGGCGTCCTACCCCGAGTGACAGATGCGACCGTCCTCTTCTGAGGAGTCCTCTGCTCCGGATCGCTCATGATACAGACTTTTATAGAACCTGCTTTCCAATTCCAGTTTATACACATTCACTTTACTTTAAAAGACTCCTCTGTTGATACTCTTGGTAAGTGTGATAAATTCCAGTTTATGATTTTTTATGCTCCAGCACCACCACCAAAGTTCACTGCTCCACCCTCTGTTTCACCATATCCACCACCATCACCACCATCACCTCCTCTTCAGAAAAAAAAAACCAGCAATTTCCCCATTTATAAGCCAATCCTAAAGTGGGCAAAGAAGCATTCCTACCCACTCAAAACTCCACAAGCAACACCAAAACTATCATTCCTAGCTACAGAAAGGTAGATTTTTCTCCTCTTGCACAGGAAAGCCCAAAACTATCATTCCTAGCTACATAAGAATTTATTGATCCACAAGGCAGATACCGACATATTCCCAAAATACCTGCCCCCACTAATGTGGACAAACATGGAAGACAAAAAAGAACTCTTGTTGCTGAAGTTGTCCTAAATTGGCAATTGGAGACTCTTTTAGCACATAACAATGCTTTCAAAGCAATTGATTCCAAAATTGTGGATGTGCAACAAGATCTTCAAAGATATGATGAAACCACCAAAAAGATGCTTTCAGACTTCTAGAAAATGCTTCACGCCATGGAATCCGGACAACATTTGTGATATCATCATCTTGAAAGTCCCAAGGCGGAAATAGAGAAGCTCAAAAGGAAAATCCAACTCCTTGAAGAATGAAGGTTTTAATCCTTTCAACCCATTTCCGACTACATTGCGGACAGAACATTCGCCTCATCCACCATCTCAGACATCTATCTTTGCTGCTCTCACAAACGCTCCTATTAGAAAGGACAAGACAGATGTGGTAGATATGCGAAATCACCTCAAAGAACTAGACCGAATAAGGAAAGAAAAGGGAAATGAGAAGACGCCTGAAAAAGCTCTACTTGTTATAAAGGAAAAACCAAGCCAGATGATGTTATCAAACCCGTTAGAATCATTCCTAAAAGATCTAAGTAATCAGGAAGAACAGCTGGATCCTGCCACTTCAAAGGATCAAATTCTAGCAAACCCAGTTTTTCCAAACAACTCTGATACTGAGATAGAATCAATATCCCTCTCACCCTCTTCATCCTTTTCAATTCCTGAAATTGACTCTTTCCCTATTGTACTAGTAACTTCATTAATATTCATGGCCGATCCCCCAAATCAAGATATGGAATCCAATCCTTCTAAACCAGATGTGATTCAAGTGAATAATCCTTCTCCGAATATGACCACTTCCTCCAAACAGTTTTTTACTATTTATGATATTCCCTATTCCAAGTGGCCGGAAATATTTGAGGAATTCCATACTTGGTTAAATGCCCAAGCTCTTACCAATCAGGATAAATATGATGTCCTTTTTGGTTTTGTTACAAGGTTCACAGGAAGCCTCAAACATTGGTGGCAATCGGTGACAGAACAAGACTAGGTTCAATTTTTACTCTCACCAGACTTTAGCCATGCCATTTCCCTCCTATATCATTTCTTTATTGGAAAACCTTTTGACCTTCATGAGCTTAAAAGGAGAGAATTTTTTTGAAAGAAAATGCTGCTCTCTCTAGAAAAAACATCTCGACAAACATTATAGGGAAATGCTCAAGCTTTTCTACGGTATTAGAGTTGATCCAAACCTAAAGCAAATCTTCCTGACCTCCATCCCCAAAGAGTTATCCCAGCAAGTTGAAAAATCCTTTCTTAGCAGACAAAGAAGAATTATGGATATTCCTTTGGGAGAGATACAATAAGAAATCCATCTATGCCTTGATGATTTGTGTTTAAAGCGCCAAATGGTCAAAACTTATCTCATGGACAACAGAGAACTCGATAGAGCTTGTTCTCGCCAGGAGCTGAAGATCAAATGCTCCAAAAAAGACTGTGATAGTTCTTGTGGAAAGTCTTCCAGAAAGAAGAAGCACTTTAAGAAATTCTAGATAAAGAAATCTAGACATGGCTCTAAGCAACTTCCGGAGAAAGAAGAAATGGTGATTCCTACGTAGAAGGAAAGATCGTTCAGAACGATCAAGCCATAAGAAATCAACCCAATGTTTCATCTGCAATCAAAAGGGTTATTTTGCCAAAAACTGTCCCTAGGCAAGAAAAGGTTAGAATTACTTGATACATCACATAGATGTATACAGATCTTTATTCTCTACGGATGAAAAATCATATGAACAAACTCTTTGTGTCATTCCTTGTTATCAAACTTCCAATGAAACTAATTCAGATTCAAATTCTGAAGACCTTTTTCACATATCCTTCACTTCTTGGGAACAAAACCCTGACATATTCTCAAGCCAAATCCATTGTCCCCATTTTCCAGTAAAAATCTTCACTTCAAAGTTTGCTAAGCCTATCATTGTCATTGCTCTCATAGATACTAGAGCGAGTTGTTCAATTCTAGACACTAAAGTTCTTCCTGAAGAATATTGGACTTCTTGTGTTCGATATTTTAATTTTGCCTCAGGAGATACTTTTTCTACTAATGTAAGAACTACTCCAATAACTGTTCAGTTTTTTTTTCATTGTTTTATAACCACAAAAATCTTCGGATTTAGCCTTCCCAACAAAGATTTAATCATTGGTCGGGACATCATGACTCAAATTTCTCAGCTTTGTATCATTCCTGGAAAATGTCTCAAATATAAGGATCAATTCTCTGAATTTGTCAATATCCAAAGACTTTTTTCCATCCAAATGAGTCTATTAGATCTAATCATGCAAAAGTTGTTAGAATCCTGTTCAGAATCCCATTCTGAATTCTCTCAAAAGTGTTCTCATCCTTTATGGGAAAATCCGGAATTCTTTATTCACCTTCCCTTCAAGAAGAATGAAGATATCAACCCAACTAAGGCGAGTCATATGGGAATAAATCCATAACATCTGGTTGCTACTCAGAATGAATGCTCAAAATTGCTCCAGTAAGGCCTTATTGAAATTTCAAATTCTCAATTGGCTTGTAAAGCCTTCTATGTCAATAAGCAAGCCAAGCAAAACAAAGGGAAGATGCGGCTAGTAATAAACTATCAGCCTATTAACATTTTTCTTCAAGATGACAAATTTCCTATACCTTCCAGAAATTCCCTTTTTACTAGATTATCAAAAGCCCATATCTATTCCAAGTTTGATCTTGAAGCCGAATTTTGGCAATTGGGCATCCACCCTAAAGATAGACCCAAAATAGGGTTCTGTATTCCGAACCAACATTTTCAATGGAAAGTTCTTCCTTTCGGCTTAAAAGTAGCACCATCCCTTTTCCATAAGGCCATGTGTCGAATTTTTCAACCAATCCTGTCAAGTGCAATAGTACATATTGATGATATTCTTCTCTACAGCCCTAATGAGGAATCCCATTGCCAATTTCTTGGGCAGTTTGCAAAAATCGTGAAAAAACATGGGATTACGTTTTCTCAAAGAAAGATGAATATTGCCCAAACAGAAATTGAATTTCTTGGTATGCACATTAACAAAGGGACATATTATTCAGGGCCACACATTGCTTAGGAATTGTAAAGAGAACTTTACGACAAAATAAGTTCAACAATTTCTTGGGATAATCAATTATCTTAGAGACTTTGTTCCAAACATTGCGAAACTGCTGATTCCACCACAATCAATGCTGAAGAATAATCCCTCATCTTGGGGAAAATCTCAGACGAAAGAAGTCGTTGAACTTAAAGAGATTATGTAGACTCTTCCCCCATTGCAAATCCCTTCAATAGGGAAGAGAATTCTCCAAACTGATGCTAGTGATGAATACTGGGAAGCCATCCTGTTCGAAGAGATTGATGATAAGAGACACATGTATGCCTACAAAAGTGGAAAGTTCTCCCAGGCTGAAATACACTATCATTCCACTTTCAAAAAAATCTTAGCGGTGAAAAATGGAATAAAAAAGTTTGAGTTCCATCTCATTAGCCATCATTTCCTAGTAGAACTAGACATGGCATTCTTTCCTCAAATGACCAAGTTCAAATAGAAGTAGATTCCAAATTCCCAACTACTTCGATGGACTAAATGGTTTTCAAATTACTCTTTTGAAACCAAACATATTGCTGGGAAGAAGAACGTGCTTGCTGACTTCATGTCAAGACCAAAGGCAACAGCGAAAATCAACATGTACATCATGAGGCATGCTTTTCATACTCTTCATCACAATGAAAAGTATAAGATTGAAAGAATATGAGATTTGCCAAGCTGGCAATACCCCTAGGAGATTGTTGAACAAATCCAGAATGACAGCCTCACTAAAAATATGGAAAACCTCATGTGACAATGCCACACAAATCTATTCAGACTCCATGGAGATTCAATTCTTTATCCTTTTGGATTAAGTTCAGATTATCCATTCATACATCCTTTAATCTGGAAGGAAAAAGACTTCCCTAATCAATTGCGATGGTTATTATGGTACTTAACCAATAAGTACTTAATAGCTATTGAAATTCCAACCAGAAGATTTATTGCCAACCTCACAAGAATATTCGGACTAGGTCAAAACATTGAAAAAGAAAGTGACAGAAACCTCTTAGACTTCCTCAATTGGTTTTACCCTCCCACTTGTTGGAAGCATCTCTTACAGCAAGAATTGAGAACCACCCCACCAAACCCTAAAGTCCACGCTATTCTGTTCTTCCGACATCCATGGGCCTTTATAAGAAACAATGGCAATATCACCGATGCTCCACAGATTATAGGTACTACATATTATAAACCTCAGCCACACCTTATAGAAGGTCGAATTTACAAATCCTTTCCAAGACCTATTGGTTGCTGTGAACACCAGTACCGAGAACTCCAAAGAGTTTTGTGTCAAGAAAATATACATTACAGGCTCCTCCCAGAATAAAGAGGAAGCATCCTTGTCAAATCAGATTCTCTCACTAGATTCACTTTTCTAGAGCAAAAGTATGAAGAACATCTTCTGGCAACATTGCATAGTTCTGATGACTCAAACTAAGACTACAATGCTCGTGACGGACGAAACCGCTGATTGTAACGGCCTATAGCAGATCACTGTAGCAAGTCACTGTAGCATTACTGTAGCAGTAGGCTAGGGGAATCATTGTTCATTGTCATTGTTCATAGCGCCAAAAATAATTCCCTACTGGAAGTTTCCAGAACCTCTGTCTGTTTCAGGACCCGTGAGCATGGTCCTTATTTGTGTGTGACCTCCCACTATCTATAAAAGGCAAGGAGGATGTAATGTGTTGGGCAAAGTCCCTTAAAGTAAAGTGAGTGTTTTGTGTAAAACTCTCAATGGCTTTCTAAAACTCATCTTCTTCTCTAGCCTGGTAGGATCCTCTAAAAAATGCAGCTTGGATAGTTAGAAATGTTACCATCCTGGCATCTCTAAGTATCTCTAGACTCTGAACTAAAGATCTGAGTGGTTTTCTACTAAAAAGTTATCCCTGAAGGGCTTGAACGGGAGTGTTCGCCTACTGAAGGGAAGGCATACCTGCAGGAAACTGACTCCGTCTTCCTTGGTTCTAAGCCTAGGTCAAACTTGAGCGACCCCACAAAACAATCAATCAATCAGTCACAGGCGTCAGCATAAAGAAAAGGTCTTTCCTACTAACTATCCAAAGACCCATCGCACCTTATCACTCCAAACACTAACCAGCTCTGATACCACTTCAAGTGGGGATGTCACGCCCCGAACCCCGGGCATGTACACATCCCTCAGCGGTCAATCAAATTGCGACGTTCCCAGGACACGCGTCGCCAACCCTTTCTTTTTATGCACGTACGGAAGCAAACTCATAATTACCCAACCAACAAACAAACACGTTAAACTAAAAGATGTGATGAACAACTTTTGTGAAGGAACCATTTTGAAAATCAAACCCTAAGAGTTGATAAAAATTCATTAAACACCGAAAGGTCACTAATTTCAGCACAATCCGAGATTCTATTTTGCAAATAATGAAGCTGAAATCTCATTCTTTTAAATCCATAAAATCTTGAGTAAAATATATGTTATAACAGAAGATTTCTAAAACATTTCTCAAGTAGAAAGCAACCTCAAAATCGTATCACATTTGTCCCCACAAAAATAGCAAACGGCGAGGGTCTAGTAACCAGATCAGAGAGAAATCCACTAAATTAAACTAAACCACCCTCATTAATGCTAATCTAACCAATTATATTAACATTAATCCATCTTAAGGCCAATCTAACAAAACTAGATTAACACTAATCCATCTTAAGACTAATCTCACTTAATACTAATTTAACTAAGCTAATTAGTACTAATCTAACCCCCTAAGCGCAATTAACAACATAATCAAGGATTAGGGAGTTAACTCACCGGATTAGCAAGAAAACGGGTTCAGGACGACATTGGCGAGACGGCAGTGAGATCCCGTGTCTACAATGACTCCAAAGGAGGCCCGAAAGAGGCTAAAAACAGCCTTGCAAGCTCACTGCATGCTGCTAGCTTCGATTCTAGATGGGGCTAGATTGAGCTAGCTACAAGCAAAGTCGGCGAGGCGGGTGGCTGGACGAGCAAGGTCGCGACTAGAGCTAGGATGGCATGGAAGGATGGTGGTGAGTTGGGTGGAGCTGACGATCGGGCCGTGTGAGGCGGTGGCTGCTTGACGAGGATGAAGCAGCCAAGTAGACGCGCGGACCGAGCGGACTAGCGGTGGTTAGAAGGTGGCGACAGTTTAGGCGGTGCAAGCGGAACCGGTGGGCGAAGGGGCTCAGTTGGAGAGCTGGTTAGTTTTGTGAGGCAGCAAGGAAAATGGAAGTGAAGAAGAAGAAGAAGAAGAAGAAGAAGAAGAAGAAGAAGAAAGGAAGAAGAAGGATAAGATAGGGGTTTAGCGAGGGGGGTTGTCACATGGGTGAAGAGGGAGAGGGAACAAGGGCCATGCAAGTCAACCAGCTGGCCAATGGCCTTGCAAGCAAAATATCTTTCACTTGAGTGCAGCTACAAATTCTTCGGCCACCCCCTAAAGTCCATACATCACCCAATGGCTGATTTTCTCTTCAATTCCTCACTAAATAATCCAATTTGAAGGCCAAAACAAACCCCTTCAGCAGCCATACGAATTTCCCTCCCATTTCCTCACAAATATTCACAAAACCACTTCAATTTGATGGCCAAAAATACCAAGGAGGCCCCCCTTACGAATTTCCCTTCAACTCTTCACAAACCAACTCAAATTGGTAGCCAAAATTGCCAATTAAGGTGCCCATCCGAATTTCCAAAAAAAAAAATTATCCAATTTGATTTTTCCGCCAAATTTCCGAGCTCACCGAAAATTTCCCAAAAGATGAGAAATGTCCTAAAAATAAATCGTGACACGCTCGAATGTTCGATTCCCAAAACCGAGTTCAATTTTGTTGTTAAAATCAACCGGACGCGATTTTAGCGCAACCCAACCTATCATGTAGCTTTTAGGGATTTTAGCGCGTTTGACCCATGGTCGATAATTTCGATTCACGTATTTGCATCTCCGACTCGTCGGCGACTCTCGGTTGTCGTAAAAATCTCAAGATTTCAATTACGTGTACCGAGTGCAAAATTGACAGAAAATTGGGTTATTGTCATTTGATGTTGCAATCATGTGGAATCACCCATAATTTAATTACGCCATTCCATCGAATCAACCTATATTTGATCACTAATCGATTATAATAGTGTCGTATTGACCCTTGCTGATTATCATGGTCGAGCAGTCGATTTCTGATTGAATTCTCAAGTATGTCGCGTTTATATCCCTTAACGGCTTTACTTGATAGATCAGTTAACTCGAGAGTAATTAGCTCCGAGAAAAAGGACCATAGGCGCATCGACGAAATGCCCATTTCATTTAATCGAGATAGGGTCAAAATTTCAGGATGTCATAGCTATCGCCGCCCACTTTCTCTTGACACTCTTCTTTTTCATCATCTCTCTCGAACCGTGCAAAATCGCAATGCAATCACACTATGAAGGAGACAATGATGAGCAACAGATCATAGGCAAAGTCTAAAAGTTAAAGGATCCGGATGGCTTGAATAAATAATGTAGAGAGATTTTTTTAGCCCCACTGAGAAAGATGGCTTTGTGGAATTCATGGTTTGACCACAGTTGTTCATCTCTTGACTCTGAGTCTACAACAGAGCCATAATTCGAATGTATCATGGCCCATCTAAACTTTTGGGAGGCTTCCTCATCCTTGCCCTCAAAATCATAGTCAGTCTCTTAGATTCAAGCTACCATTTGCAGTCTATTCCATCATTGACTTCATCTCCCTCGTGATGACCACATAGGTAGTAGTCAAGAATTTGCAGAAAATCTCTTCTGAAGATCATTGAAAGCATAATGATAAATCAATAAATCAAAAAACATATGTTTTTGTAAAATTTCATGTTTCGATGGCTGGTTATTTAAATTGTCTGAAGGGATATGCATTTGAAACAAGAACAAGAGCTAGAGCAAGAATGTTCAGAAGTGCCCCTAAGCCCCAATCTCTCTACCAATCGGTCCAGCCAAAACTCGACCAATCGACAATCCCTACCAAGGTCATTTTTCTCTCTTCAACTCATATAAAAAACGCTAACACACGAAATGGGTATAGAGCAATCGGTCTTTTTTTTTTTTTTTTTTTGGTAACCCAAGGAACCCCATAGGCCGATAGCCGACGAGCAAACCCTAGGGGAGCGACTGCAAGACCCACCACGACAGTACTCCAAGTAAGAATCCCTAACGACGCCTTTGGGATTCAAACTTCTCCCCTTCGTGAGGGGGAGAGAGCCCGAGCCAACTGCGCTGCTGAGGGCGGTGGTGAGCAATCGGTCTTGTTTGTTTTTGCGAACATTACAAATGAGAGAGCTGTTGGGATTTTATAAATAAATATATATTCATATTGAGAAAATGTTCCAGATGAAATCAAATAATAATGGTTGAGAATTTGCCAGATTTGATGTTTCTTTTGTTTTCGTTATTCAAAGAAGTCCATGTCCGCGATCAAAAGGAGGAGGAAGAGACGGCCAGAGAGAATGAGCTAAATGATCTACTTAAGATTGCCGTCAATCAACCAAATGGGCTAGTCGGTACGTAATTTGTACTTGTATTGCGATTACTTCGTACTTTTAGCCTCTTTTAGCCTTTTATTTAGCTGCCTTGCGTCGTATGTTTGAGCTATCCTATATTCCGACGATAATTTGATAATCATCATAACCTTATAATTATCATCACCTTGTAGAACAAGTTAAAATTGTTTACTATGTTAGACTTCAGGGCCAAGCGTGGAGGATGATGATTATAAAACCAATATCACTATTTTACCGGGCAAGTGCCCTATAGCATTATGTGGATAGGATGTTAGGTCTCCCATCAAATCAAAAGTTGGTTGATAATTTGGATAAAAAAAAATGTGTAACAAATTAAGTAGTCTCATTGAAAAAGACAAGCATGCAAAACATTATCTTGACTTTCGATGACCAAACTCAATGTATGATTTTTAATCATAGCCGTGTTGACTGGGATAACAACAATCTTCACCTACCAATGGATTATAAATTGGACATTCTATGGTCCTTTCAAAAATAAAGAAATGAGTCATTTTCATGTGTTGACACCTGATTTTTAATCAATGCGTTATTAAGAAATAAAAATCGAGATTTTGGATTTCTTATCGTGACGGAACCCCATTTCTCGGTCAAAAAGTATCGTTTTTCATTTCTTTCTCTTGCATTGTTGTTTTTAAGTAATTTCTAGTTCATTTTCAAGAAAAATCCAAAAAGTCAAATGGTTGACTTTCGAGTTGACTTTTTGGTCAACTCTTTGACGAAAAATCAACAACTCTTTGACGAAAAATCAACCTCAAGTCAAAAATTGACTTTTTACCCACAAAAATCAATATTTTAATAAATGTCAACTAAAATGTTGACCTTTGGTCAAACTTTTGACCCAAAAAAATCAAAAATTCACAAAACACTTCATTTTAGTGCCAATTTGACTTTTGTGTCAAAAATTTCACAAAATCTGATGAAGAACCTTGATTTTTGAATTTTAAAATTTTAGGTTCTAAATTGACCAAAAATAAAATTACTTTTATTATAGTCATAATTAGGTGTAGTTCCTTCTTCGACATTTGGTTTATGAACTATTTGAAATCTACTTATGCATTCAATTTCATGATTTATCAAGTCAAAATACAAATTGCCATTTTGAGCTCTAATTAGGGACCAAAAATTGATTCTTCATAACTTGCAAACAGACGATTGTTTCTCACTCATTTCCTTAAGATAAGTCCAAATTCGAAATCGATTTTGAGAAATTCATATTAGAACTTATCAATTTGAAGAATGTTATCCTCTCGAACATAAGAAATTCAAGCAATTAAGCTTCAATCATCAAAATTCGAATTGACTCATTCATGGCTATGGTTTAATTTCATAATTCTAGGTCCAATTTTGACATTAGGCCTAGATTTATTTTTGACATAAGCCCGAGAGCTTCAATTTAAGGCCAATTTGAAGATGATGAGTGATCTTGCACATGGATAATTCATTAGATAGGGCAATTGTGACATTAATTGAACTCAATTTTGGTTAATTTGCAATTTTGCCCATTGAATTGTAAATTCAACCATTTTAGCCTTTAAGCCCAATTTGAAGCACCTATGCTTTTGACCCATTTTCTTTCATGATAAACATTCAATTAGGTCAATAAAAGACCCCTAGATCATGTTCATAAGGTTTAATTAGCTTAATTGAATCACGATAGGCCAATTTCATCTTAAAAAAGATAAAAGTCCTTTTCAATTTGGTCCTTTAGGGACCAAATTGCATAAATTTTGGACTCATAAGGGTCCCAAGTGGGCGAAATGGCAACCACCGGACCAAATTGATCAAGAACCAATCAAAACCCGGCCAAACTGGACCGAACTAGTCTAACTGGTCTAACCGACCGCCGGCAAGGACCGGTTCAACCCTTTGCCGACCGGTTCCAAGATCCTCTCAATGTCAATTTCACTTATGCACTTTCAATTTCTCGA
The DNA here is from genome assembly GCA_014182515.1 of Eucalyptus microcorys. Lineage (NCBI taxonomy): Eukaryota > Viridiplantae > Streptophyta > Magnoliopsida > Myrtales > Myrtaceae > Eucalyptus > Eucalyptus microcorys. Next base: position 2,638,141 of record CM024563.1, read on the forward strand.
AATTTTATATATTGGTCCTTGAATTTCATCAAATTGTAAATTAACCCACAATTAGACATTTCGTCGCAATTCTCAATTTCGGCTTGGGTTTTCACAAATCAAATCCACTAGATTAATTACTCGATACCTCTAGATCATATTGGAGCCTTCAAAATAAATTTTTGACTATGCAATCAAAATTTCAACCGTCGGATCGAACCGACGACCGAAATCGCTTAACTTGGGGTAGTATATAAGTCCAATTTTCCTTCCATTTTGGAGGGGGGTTCATTATGCACGAAATCTCTCTCTCAAAATGGGGGGTTCATTATGCACGAAATCTCTCTCTCTCTCTCTCTCTCTCTCTCTCTCTCTCTCTCTCTCTCTCTCTCTCTCTCTCTCTCTCTCCTGCAAACCACCCCAAGCTGATTCCTCCAACCGTCGCTCACCAACCTTGAACCGGCAACTTACCAACCACCGCCAGCCCACGCAGTGATCTTCACCCTCTCCCCGTCCCAATCGAAGCACTAGCAAGGCCAGACGGTGGCCGATTCTTCTCATATGGTAGCTCTCCTCGACCGGACCAAAGATTGGCGAATCACACCAGTCGTCTTCGATCGGTTCAGTAGGGTGAATCGGCCACTATCCGGTGGTTTTCGGCATCCTGATTGATGCCGATTTGTCCACAGGAGAAACCCCAACCCACTGGTGGTCGAGGCCTTGAAGATCGATGGTCGGACTACTCTCGGCGGCCTAATCTTCCTTGAAGGCTCCAAAACCGGTCCAGGTGGGACCGGTTCTGTTCCAGCTTTAACCAGCGGCCATCAATGCTCCCAAGTGCCTCGCTAGCTATCATTTGCTTTGTAAGTCCTTGACCTCGTGTGACCAAGGATCGGCTAATTGGCCACATGCAGGGCTCCAATCAACTAGATCTTCCTTCGCCGACACACGAAAGGCGGTCCAATTGCACCGGTTCTGGTTTCTATTTTTGCAGGTTGTCCGACCAGTTTTGTGGTGGCTTGTGGTTGTCCAATTGTGATTAGAAGGATTAAGGATTAATCCAGAGGATTTTATTTGATCGATTGCAATCAAAATTTTAAAAAAAAAAAACGCATCAAAAAGTAATTTCTCGGTCTTGAACCCCGTGAAGCAAGGCCAGTTTAACCGGTAGGGGCTAGGGTTCAATTTTAAGTAAATACATGATGATTAGATGTTAGATGATAGACCTGGATGATGATTTTCTGCAATTAATTATTCTTGAATGATTATAGTTAATTTAGCTTAAATCTGCAATTTCGTAGCTATGGGACTGATATGATGGTTTGGCCAAAATGAGGTCTGAAATGACCTCATTTCAACTAAAGTCCCTCTTAGAATTAGATAATACAGGTCACAAGCTTCGAATCGATAGGTTGTATGCCCCAATCAAGCGTCATTTGGCCCTAAAAAAACATCTCCAAAGGTCAGCAATTTTGCAGTAGTCAAGTGGATTTTCAGTTCTGTATCAACTCCGAAATGTGAGTTTACCATTATTGTGTAGCCTTCTGTGATGATTTTTGGACAATCTTGTCTTCACGAGTTTTGTTCCAAGTCGTCTTGTACATTATCTGTAATTTTTTTATGATTTTCGGATGTATTTAACTAGGTCAAATATACTCAAATCTGAGCCTAAGTCAGCTTGTTCCATGTTGATCTCTGATTTTGTCATTTTTTGTACCGATTTCTGTCCTAAGTTCTGGAAGAACTTTTCTTCATGAAAGTTCCTCATAATTGTGTGGAGCATATCTTGTATATTTTTTTGAAATTTTTAGACATGTTTAACTAGGTCAAAATCGCTTAGATCTGAACATAGGACAGTCTACCCCACATTGGTCCGAATTATGTTTGGTAAAATTGAGTCCACAAATGAGGTTGTTTGATCTCAAATCCTTCATGAAAATTAAAATACAGGTTGTATATGTTCAATCGATATATGTTTTGCAAAGTCTTGATGTTGGTAAGTGAGTCAATTGCATGAATTAAGATGAAAATGTACTGCAACAATACATAGCTTAGATATGCATCTCTGTTTTGCCATTTTTTCTGTGACTCCTACGATCACATTTAGGTTTTGAACTCTTAACGATAAATGTTTATCATTGCATGCTCTATATGTATATTTTTTATAGGGTTTTTACATGTCTTGAGATCACTGAAATCATGGACATTCTATGAAGTTAATGCTGAAACGAAAGCTTGTTGTATATGTATCTTGCCATGCTTGTTTGAGTCATTTAGAGACCAAGTTTTGCGGTCATACCTTCTTGACGATTAAACCACATGTTATAAGGTTCGCATATGTAACATCCTCGATTCCGACCCCATAAGGATCGACCATAAGGTCCTAAAAGGATCAATCATTGGCCATTGACAATGAATCGATCGGTTCGATTGGCAAGGAATCACGGATCGGTCATGGTCCAACCTACCGACTAGTCACGAATTGGTCGAGGTATTGGCCCCGAATTTTCTACCGACCATACCAATGCGATAGGATCACCAGCTCATAAGATGACTTTTTTATCACAATAATTGGTCACGGGATGATTTTGGATCGGCGGATGGTCATTGGTCGATCCAACCAATTGCAGCTTCCGGTCACGGGTGATTCCGCCCGGTTATGCACCGATACACGGACAATCCGAATTGATCAAATGCAACCATCTTCCAACCAAAAATGTATCATTCTCTATTTAATTCTTAGTTATCAGAACGGAATCTCTAATTGGTGATGTCCAATCATGGATCAGTAACACACCAACCATGAACCCTACCGGTGGATCGTGTGCCAATCGAAATGAGCCCAAGAATAGACTTGGTTATTCCGTCACTAATTCTAAGGTCCATGAGTGCCTTGGCTTAGTACTAGGCCATGGGTAGCCTTAAGATTGGTCTTGAACCGATTGAAGGACAATCGACCCTATTGGCCGACCAACCGTCCAAAGGAACAGTTTGGATGAATATGGAACATAATGGCCGAACCTTAGGTGTACACGATTCGACTTTTTGAGGTATGCTTAATGATCCCTTCCTCAGCCCTGGAATCAACTTGGACAATAGAATTCTCTAGCCCACCTTCTTAAGGAATGAAGACCGCCTTCTTGAGGAAGGAAAGGATAAAGTAAAAGAGAATTCTAGAATCTCTTCATTAAATGAAGGAGGATGAAGTGTCCAAGCTAACCTAGGACCTAGTTGGAAACTTGGGAGATAAGGATGCCCAACAATTAATACTTCTTGACCAAGTGGGATGCCTCCTTTTTCCAACTAAGGTTGCCACTTTTGATTTTCGAAATTTCTGGACCTCCGTTATTTACCAATTTTACACAAATTTTTGTGGTGCGAATTTAAAGAAACTTCATTCATGAAAGTTGTTCTAAACATCTTGATCTAAAACATAAAGTCAATCCTTCACTGGTTCAATCGAGGTAAGCATGATAAAACTCTTTTTAATAGCGTCGGATGAGGCAAGAGCTTCTCGTGTCGAAATACATGATCGACAACAAAGGTTCGGGGCTAGGATGCATTGAAAATATGATTAGAATCAATGCTTGAATGACCTGGAGTTGATTATATTTAGATCTGGTGGGTTTGGATGAGCATGTTTCTGTTAGGTCGGTTTTGAGCTCTTAGATGTTGTTATCTTGTGAAGTTATGAACTAGAAGTTTGATGTATGCATCACGAGCTTCGAAATGGTAGGTCACACACCCTAATCAAGTGTCATCTGATCCTCAAAAAACACCTCCGAAGATTAACGATTCTGCAGTAGTTTAGGTCTTTTTTTGGGTTCTGATCTTGTTCCACCTTCTTGCTTTGTTTATTTTTTTCGACTTTCGTGATCATTTTTTGACAAAATTGTCTCATGATTTTTGTTCCAAATTGTCTCATACATCTTCTGTAATTTTTTCATGATTTTTGGATCTGTTCAACTAGGTCAGATCTACTTAGATCTAGGCTTAGGTCAATCTGTTCCATATCGATCTCTGATTTTGCTATTTTTGTGCTACTTTTTATGTTGAGTTCTGGAACAACTTTCTTTCATGAAATTTCTTGTACAGGTTTTGTGCATGTTTGTATTTTTTTCAAAATTTTTAGACATGTTTAGCTAGGTCAAAATTGCTTAGATCTGAACATAGGTCAGTTTGTCCTGCATTAGTCTAAGATTTGTTTTAATGAAATTGAGTTCATAAATGCACCTATTTGGTCTCAAATTCTTCATGAAAGTTAAAATAAATGATATATATGTTCACTTGATGCATGCTTTACAAGGTTTTTATATTGGCAAAGTAAGTCAATTGCATGCATTAGAGTAAAAGGTACTGCAGCAATATCTGCTGGACATATAGATTGGTCTGTTTTACCATTTTTTCCACGACTCATGTGATCTTAATTAAGTTTTGATCTCTTAACGAGAAATCTTCATCATTGCATGCTCTATATGTGATAATTTTCGTAGGATTTATGCATATCTTGAGGATGGCTGAAATCATGCTTGTTTTGTAAACTTAATGCTGAAACGAAACCCTGTCATTTATGCACATTTCCATGCTAGTTTGAGTCATATAAGGATCAAATCTTACGATCATGCCTTCTTGATGATTGAACTACATGTTGCAAGATTTGCATACGTGTTTAGGTCATGCCATTTAAGCTTCATCTTGCACATTAAATTGTCTCACAAAAAGTGTTCATCACACTTCCCAAGCATATCATTAGGAATCATGAATCATCTCATAATGTCATTTAAATTGTATGATATTTTGCATGACGACTTAGGATTAGATGACTATCCAAACTTTCCGTCACATCCAATCCTAAGTCCAATGTGATTTCTTCATGCCGTTTGGGCATTCGTTGATTGATTTTAAGGTTTTCTAATGAATGCTTATGTTCTATTTTCTTAATTACTGATGTGCACACTTTTAAAGATCTTGATCTTAGGATACCAAATTGACCTAGTTTGGACTCGAGCTCTTCCAGGAAAACGTAGGGTACACTTAGAAGTTTCTAATGCCGCTAATTTCATGCCAATCACTCATTTTTTGGACCAATTTTCCATTTTTTCAAAACTAGATTACAATCTGGACAAGGGATCAAATTCGGACCCCTGTTCTAACCCCTGTTTAAACAGACTTTTGATATTTTTGTTTCATTTTTCCTATTTGAAATCTGAACTTGGCCTCTTAATGAAACTTGCTTGTCATTATGTTGGCTATATTGTTTGTAAATTTGATGATTCTTAGATATGTTTTGATAGGAAAAATCCTCGTGACATTAGTTGAATGTCCTGTTGTTTTGGCAAATTTCTGATGTATTGTTACTTGTTGTTTGATTTTTGTAAAATCATATGTACATTATTTGAGAAACTTTCTTCATGAAAGTTGTTTTCATCATGTCATGCATGTTAGGAAGTTTTTTCATTGCCAAATTGTCATTAGGTATTGCCCAATTTTGCTATCCTTACACACTTGTTCTGAAATTGCCTGTGATTGTGATTGTTGCATGCCTTTGGTAATAAGTGACCCGCCGACGGTTTACTTTCTTGCTTGATTGGTTGAGAAATAATGTTCAAAAGACTTGCATGCATGTTTAAATTTTTGCAATGCATGTGACTTTTAGATAAATGGTACGGTCGATGCATGATATCGAAGGAAAGCCCTAGGATCACATAGATCGCTTGATTAGAAGACTTAATAGCGTTAATGGCCATGTGAGAATACAATTGGTCAACAATTCCTATAAGTCACAAAAATGGATGGGGTAGGTGTCTTAGTGGTACCCTCGCATGAAAGACAAAGGCCGACCCTGAGGCCCCATAATTTAACTTTCGTATTGCGCTTCCTTTAAATGATTGATCTCAACATGATGTCTTATTTTTTATTGTTTTGATGTATGCTTGTTTCTTTCCATTGTATGCACCTAGTTATAAGTTTCTTATATTAGGTTTAGATTAGGACCCTGAAGATGGAAAAAGCACTAAGATGGTGGAGGTCGATGTCCATTCTGACCATTATCATGTACTGTTCATTTCCCTGACATATGTCTCGGGTTTCATTTGTTGTACAAAGCCCGACGAGTTGTGGGTTTTCTCTCTTTCTCTCATCTTTTTCAATTGTGTTTCTCTTTTATATTTTCTAGGATTGCATGATAGATTTACTGCTTTCCTTGATTGTTTCTTTACTGTCTCGTAATTTCAATTCTATTGATTATTTTCTTTCCTTGTTTTTTCTAGAAATAAAATAGAATGAAAATGACCAACCATGGATGATCACTTAGTTTAGGACTAATGATCCTAAAAATGTAATAAGAAATGCATAGAGGGAACACTGTTTAGCGTAACCCAAGTCCCCGAACCTAGATATTTGGTTACGTAAGAATCGAGGGAACACTCCCGACCCTCAATTGGGTTTTCTAGCCGACCCCCAAAATGAGGCTAGTGGTGACTCCCATCTTAATTTTAGATTGTCATAAACAACTAGACCATATAAATAAACACGTCGCGCGGGGTACGAGTTTCAATTAAACTCACCATGGTTTAGCATACTCGATATGGGAGTACCCCAAAGGATGAAGTGATGCCATCCTTATGGGTGAGACATACTGTCGAAAGGGCTACCATGGTAAAGGTATCCTTAAATCTGATATTCACACCTGACCCCTTCTTCTAAGGTGTGTCACATGTGTGGGTATGGATCATGATACTCCACTGTCACGTGGGGTACAAGCTTGGGAGAGCTCGCAATCTCGTGGAGGGAACTCACGAGAGGCTTGATCCTAAAGGCGAGGTGATGATGTCTTTTGGAACGCGAGCCGTGAGAAAACTCTCGTGATCAAGTACCCCTAAACCCGACCTTTCCCCCCTTTGCTCTCCTTGTGATGGTGACGGATACGAGGGTGGCAAGATCAGGTCGCAACAATTCTAGCAAGTTTACCTAGACAAAGATTCGTTAGTCAATTTTTTTTTAACCTAATAGTTTTTTACTATAGTAAAACTTATTCAAATTTGTCAACAATTTAAAAAAAAAAAAAAAAAACACATTTTGGGGCATGGAGCAATGGAACACATACATACGTTAAAATAATAACAATAAATTAAGTACCATACGGTCATTGTTAGAAAGAATCAGACCCAAAAAAAATTAATCGCCTCCACATTTTCTTAAGTAGAGCCTAATGTATCAACATTTAACGATATGCGATCAGCTTTACTAAAACATGTTTAGTCTGAACCTTTTTATATAAGCATACATATAAAAGCAATGTTTAATTATTAATTTCTCTATGTTAAACATGTGATTAATGAATTATGCCAACAGCTGAATCTCCTCACAAAAGATTACCAGGCGAGAAAACTTGGAATTTTTTACCATTCTGAAGGGTGATAATATCCATAATACAAATGACATGTCAATTACTTCTTGTACTTCACTACATAACTGTGTGCATTTGGTCTCTCGCATCCACCATATGATACAAAAGCAAATAACCACACGCTCGTCATGTTCACAACCTTGTACAACCTTAACTCGGAAATGGAGTGGCGACAGCAAGGAGAGGAACTTTCCTTTGGATGGTAATACTCTATTCCTATCACATACGTTGCCTCTCTCATATCCTTCATTTCAAAATTCTTAGAGGGAAATTTCTTAGTTTCATGTAACAAACCAATATCATTAGCAGCAAGTAAAATATCATCAACATACAGAACTAGAAAAATAAACTTGCTCCCACTAATCTTCATATATATACACCGATCAACGGTGTTTTCCTTAAATCAAATGAAGTTATGGTATCGTTAAACTTAAGATACCATTGTCGGGAAGCTTGTTTAAGTCCATATATTGACTTCTTTAATTTACATACCATGTGTTCATTTCCTTTAACTGAAAAGCCTTCGGGTTGATCCATATAAACCTCTTCTTCTAAATTCCCATTAAGAAATGCGGTTTTTACATCCATTTGGTGTAACTCCAAGTCATAATGAGCCACCAAAGCCATAATGATTCTAAGTGAGTCCTTCTTAGAGACTGGTGAAAATGTCTCTTTATAGTCAATGCCTTCTTTCTGAGTAAAACCCTGTGCAACAAGTCTAGCTTTATGTCGTTCAATATTGCCTTTTGAGTCGTGCTTAGTTTTAAAGACCCATTTACACCCGACCTTCTTACATCCTTTAGGCAATTCAACTATATCCCAAACTTGATTTTGATGCATAGATTTTAACTCTTCTTCCATGGCATTAAACCATTCATTAGAATCTTCACATTCCATGGCTTGGGAAAACGAATCTGGATCATTTCCAATTCCTAAGTCAATTTCTGACTCTTGTAGATAAACCATATAGTCATCAGAAATAGCCGACCTCTTTTCTCTTTGAGATCTCCTTAATGCTATTTCTTGTGACTCAGCTATTGGAGGTTCATTATTGACATCTCCATTATCGAGTGTTTGTTCATTAATTTGTTGTTCTTGATTATTGTTAGATTGTACTATAATATCAGGAACAACAACTTTAGAAGCTTTGGGTGTAGGAACTTCTACCCTTACTTCTTGAATGCAAGCATCACGCATTCTTTCACTCCCACTGATGTCACCATTCTCAATGAACCTAGCATTTCCAGATTCAACAATTCTTGTACTATGATTAGGACAATAAAATTTATACCCTTTGGATTTCTCTACATAACCAATGAAATAACCACTGGCCGTTCTTGAATCCAATTTCCTTTCATGTGGATTATAAATTCTTACTTCTGCTTGACAACTCCAAATATGTAGGTGTCGTAAACTAGGTTTCCTTCCTGTCCACAGTTCAAAGGGAGTCTTTGGAACTGCCTTACTAGGAACCCTGTTTAATAAGTACATAGAAGTCTTTAAAGCATACATCCACAATGATAAGGGTAAAGATGAATGACTCATCATACTCCTAACCATTTCCATTAAAGTACGGTTACGCCTTTCTGCTACACCATTTTGTTGTGGTGTACCTGGCATTGTGTATTGAGCACAAATGCCATGTCTTTCAAGGAATTTAGCAAATGGACCTGGACATTGTCCCGATTCATCATACTTTCCATAATATTCCACCATATGATACAAAAGCAAATAACCACACGCTCGTCATGTTCACAACCTTGTACAAAAATGACCTTAACTCTGGAAATGGAGTGGCGACAGGTCATGGGAAAGACTCCAAAATCCTCGGCTTTTAGACCCTCTGGCAGTGCCCAATCGAACTTGTTCACCAGATTCGCCAAGACAAGTTCGTTCGTCGCCATCACGAACGATTCCCCGGGACAAACCCGCCTCCCAGCACTGAAAGGAATCATCTCGAAATCCTGTCCCTTGAAATCCACCGAGCTCTTTAATAACCTCTCAGGCTTGAACTCGTTCGGCTCAGTCCACGTTGATGGGTTCCTACCAATGGTCCACGTGTTCACGAACACTATAGTCCCCTTTGCAATGTCGTAGCCTCGGATTTTGACATCCTGGGTCGATTGTCACAGGAAGATCGGGAGCGAAGGGTGTAGGCGAAGAGTCTCCTTGAGCACTGCTCGCAGGTAATGCATTTTCTCCAAGTCCTCATCGGTTATATTTGGCTTGCCATTGGCAATTTTGCGGACCTCGGTTTGGAGAATGTTCATGGCTTTATGGTGCCTTAAAAGCTCGGCCATTGCCCACTCCAGGTTTGGGGACGTTGTATGAGTTCCACCGGCAAACATGTCCTGTACAAGCACAAAAGTTGATGAAGGAATGAACCAGTGGAGATGAAGAAAGTGAACGGATGGAAGATTAACATTTGAAAAAGGAGCTGCTAAACAACAATCAATCATCAAGGACAACTAACCATGCTTATCATTTCATTCAATTGTGGCTCATATGTTTTAAGAAAAATTAATATATATACATATAAATAATTCATCAACTCGGTTACCGGACCAATCTTAGAAAGCATGAAAAATGTTATATTTAGAGTCGTCGGACAATGTTGCCTGGAAAGAAAGAATCGAGAGCCTATGGGGTGGTTGGTGGAGAAAAAGGATAGAGCTTACCAAGATGAGTGCTTTGATGCTATCGGCACCAAGAGCAAAACCAACAGTCTTGTCCTTATCAATCTCCATCAAAACGTCCACAAAGTCTCCCCTATCTTCACCTCTGCCGCCAACGCTCTTCTCCTCCATCTTCCTCCGGTGCTCCTCCACCACCTCATTGAGGAACTCGTCGAACACCCTCGCAACACGCTCCACTTTCGCATCTAAACCAGTCACCTTGTTGATCCACCCAAGGCTCGGAATGAAGTCCCCAAGGTTGAAAGTGCCCAGCAACTCCATCAGTTCTGTCAACAGTCCCTTAAACTTCTTGCCCTGCTCGCCGTCGCTGTTGTAAGAAGTTGAAGAAAAATCGAGAAGAAGAGATCGAAGATGTAAAGAGATTTTTGTTTATTGTATTGTCTTCAATAATCAATACGATGTACAGCCTTAGTAGATATAATACAAGGTGTATGAATGAAAGGAAATTAAGGATCCTATGAATCAATCTAAATCAATCAATCTAATCTAGATCTAATCTTAAATTGATCTGTACAAATCGTAATCGGATCTCAATCGGATCAAATCCTCTGTCAAAGCCGCATATCTTTCAACACTCCCCCTCGAGCTGGTGGCTTGTATATGTCTAAGACACCTAGCTTGTTCAATAGATATGTGTGCTGTCTTTGACACAGAGGTTTGGTGAAGATGTCTGCAAGCTGTTCTGTCGTCCTAATCCCTCTTGTTTCAATGACTCCTTCTAAGATTTTATCTCGTGTAAAGTGACAATCCACCTCTATATGCTTGGTTATCTCGTGCACTATAGGATTCGCTGCAAGTTTTAGAGCTGCATCATTATCACATAATAGCTTCGTTGCCCCTTGTACCTATATTCCAAGATCCTTAAGAAGACCTCGTATCCATACTATCTAACAGGAAGTTTTAGCCATAGGTCGATATTCTGCTTCAGCTGAAGATAGAGATACAATGGGTTGCTTCTTAGTCTTCCACAAGAGTAAGGAATCACCCAATTTAATGCAATATCCAGTAACAGATCTTCGACTCATGGGACAAGTCGCATAGTCTACATCACAATATGTTGTCATTTCCATGTTGCATCTTTTGGATAAGAGAATTCCAAGTCCTAGACACTTCTTTAGATATTTGATGACTTTAAGGGCAGCATTCAGATGTGACTGCTTTGGACTGTGCATGAACTGGCTAAGAGTCTGCACTGCATAAGAGATGTCAGGCCTAGTCATTGTCAGCTATATAACTTTTCCAACGAGCCTTTGATAGCTTGAAGGATCTTCCAATGTGAGATCATCATCCTGAGACATTCCTTTGTCATAATTGGCGGTAGTCAACTTAGTATTTTGTTCAATGGGAATAACAGCTAGCTTGCACCCTGATAGACTTGCTTCTGAAATAATCTCCAATATGAATTTCGTTGATTGAGGGAAATCCCTTGTTTAGATCGAGCAATTTTCAATGCCAAGAAAATACTTAGGTGCTCCTAAGTCTTTAATGTGGAAATTTGCATGCAGATACTTCTTAAAGCTTTCGATGGCAGCTTTATCATTTCCCATAATGAGGATATCATCAACATATATCATCAAATAAATAGATGACATACCTTTAGTTCGTGTGAATAAGGCATAATCATGTATGGATTGTTTGAAACCTGCTGTTGTAAGAGCGCCTGCAAATTTAGCGTACCACTGCCTGGAAGCTTGCTTCAATCTATAAAGGGATTTACAAAGGCAACACACTTTATTCTCCCCCTGTCTTCGTAAGCCTTGAGGAACGTCCATATATATCTCTTCGTCTAAATCACCGTGAAAGAAGGCGTTATGAATATCCATTTGGTGTAGAGACCAGTCATGAATAGCAGCAACTGTCAAGAATGATCGCACCGTAACATCTTTAGCTACAGGTGAGAATATCTCATGATAGTCGAATCATTCTCGCTGAGTGAATCCTTTGGCAACCAAACATGCCTTGAATCTTTCAATGGAGCCATCAGCTCAATATTTAATCTTGTACACCCATTTGCAGCCAATGGGTTTACGATTTGGTGGCAATGAGACAAGATCCCAAGTCTTGTTATCAATCAATGCCTATAATTCTGCTTCCATGGCTTTCTACCATCGTGGATCAGTAGATGCTCGCTATAACTAGTAGGCTCCTTATCCTCCGATAAGTGACTAACGCAACACTTATGTTCTGGTGATAAATTATGAAAGGAAACATAGGATGAGATGGGATATTTGATACCTGGTGAATTGAGAATGGCACATACATAATCCTTTGTCCAGGTAGGAGGTTGTGTAGCTCGACCAGAACGTCTTGGAGGATCAACTCTTGGAGGTGAAGATGTTGTCTCTCTGGAGGATGCAGGCAAAATATCTCGAAGTTCTTCATTAGTAGAGAGATCTTCCATTGAATTCCCTGAAACGTTCTCTGGAACCTGATTTTCATCAGAAATAGGTGCTACTACCGGAATACTCATTGTCACAGAGGGATCATTAGCTGGTATTGCTAATGGTATGTAATCAAGGTCTCGATATGTTGCCTCATCAGGTAAAGGAGGACGGGAAATATTAATTGTACCTGAATCTCCATGTGAGGATATCTTTTCACTAAATGGAAAGACATTTTCATGAAAGAAAACATCTCTACTTACAAAGAATTCCTTTGTAGATAGCTCAAGAACACGATATCCCTTCTATAGATTAGGGTATCTCATGAATATGCAATGTCGAGCACGAGGATCCATCTTGTCTCGAGGGCCCATTATGGCTGCATAACACAAACATCCAAAGACTTTGAGATGTGTCCATTCCGGTACTTTCCCAAATAACAGCTCAAAAGGCGTCTACCCATTGAGGACCCGAGTAGGCATTTGGTTGATAAGATACGCTGCTGTAATAACACAGTCTCCCCAATATTCATCTGGAATTGCTACTTGAAATTTCAGGGCTCGAGCAACTTCCAAAAGATGTCAATGTTTACGCTCAACCACCCCCATTCTGTTGTGGTGCATATACACAAGAGCTTTCATGTTGAATCCCATGAGATGAAAACAATGAATTGCGATCATGGTTGAAGAATTCCCTTCCGTTATCAGTACGGATCCTTTTAATTGACTTTCCGAATTGATTTTTTGAAAGAGCAATAAATGTCCTTAAATGAGAATAAGCTTGGCTTTTAGACTGCATTAAGAAAATCCATGTTGCACGAGAATAATCATCTACTATGGTGAGAAAATAACGACACCCATTATGATTTTTTGTATGATAAGGCCCCCAAACATCCACATGGATCTATGAGAAAATTTCACTAGCACGAGTGCTTCCAGAAGGAAATGGGGTACGTTACTGTTTTGCGAGAGGGCATATGGAGCATTGAGGATAAGGAAATAAAGTACTATGACCCATTCTTAAGTGCATAATGAAATTCTTTTCATTGGTAGTCAAATTACACAATGAAGGCTTATTGAAAGAAGTGCTAGAAAAATCGACATTACTTGGGAAATTTGTCCAGAAAAAAAGGCCTTCAGAAAGACTACCCAAGCCTATTAGTCTACCAATCGAAAGGGCCTGAAAGAAGCATATGTTAGCATCGAAGAATACCCGGCATGAGTTTTCCTTGCATACTCTCAATATAGAAATAAGATTAAATTGAAATTATGGGACATAAAGGACATTTTCAAGGATAATTTGAGGACTAAGATTGACTGTTCCTGTCACATTCACATGTGTGATGTTCCCGTTGGGTAATTGTACGGAAACAGGAAAATTTGATCCTTCATTTATAATTGTAAAAAATCCGTTATCACAAACAATGTGATCGCTTGCCCCTGAATCAATAATCCATGCCTTCCTTGAAATGGAATTAATTAGGCAATGTGTAATACCTGAGAAACTGCCTCCTTTGTTGGAGGTATCCAATTTTTGCAAAGCCTACATCAACTGTTGATACTGACCATAAGAGATGGGTTGATCAGCATTTTGGCCTGTAGGTCCAGTCACTTGATAGGTAGCTGATATTCTTTTCTCCTTTTCTCCGGGCTTTCCATGTAACTTCCAACAGCTATCAATTATATGGTTAGAACGTTTGCAATAATCGCAAAACATTTTACCCTTTCCTTTAAAAATAGGTCTGAAATTTTTTGCTGACGTGGCATATATTTGGCCATCCATTCCTTTAGTCGCGGAGTCATATCCACCATCCGATCCATCTGCGCTTTTGGAGCCATAAAGACCGTTCGATCCTTGCCCACGATTTGATTCGTCCGATCCACGCCCACACTCTAGACCATCAGATCCTCGCATCAGATCTCGGCCATTAATCCCGTCCCTTTTAAAGGAGCGAGTGTCTGCCCCCCTAAACCCTACAGCGCCTCTTCTCTCCTTCTCTCGAATTACGATTTTCACAAAACCGTCTTGCCGTTCGCCGCAAGCCACGAGTGCAATGTTGTCGCTGTTCCTCGCGTGTTCCAGGCAATGCAAGTCGTTGGCTCTCCTCCTGCACAACCAGCTAGTAGATTCGTCCCATCGGGGGGACTGGATCCATGGCCAAAATTTGTGAACAAAAGGTAATGTAAGTTTCGTTCAAAATCAGCAAGAAACGTGTAGCCTTCACCCTTTCTTTGATAGATCGATACTACTAGAGTGTTGATTCTGGCCCTCGAGTTTTTCTTCAACTGCTTCTAGCTCGTTCCATAAAGACGATAGCTTATTGAAGCAAGTCGTGACCGTTATATTCCCTTGCTTGAAATTACTCAGTTCTTGCATAAGCAAAAAAAAAATTGCACGGTCGAGTTTACCGTACATTTCCCTAATATTTTCCCACATCTTTTGAGCATCTTTTGTGGGTGGAAGTTCGGCCGTGACTTCTGGAGAAATGCAATTTCCAATCCAGGTTCGGATGAGCTGGTTGCATTTCCTCCAATGTCGGGCTAGACGCTCATCTGAGGGAACGGCGATGGTTCCATCAAGGAACCCGTCTTTGTCCTTCATCACCAACGCGCGCCAGAATTCCCACGACCACCTAGAGTAATTTTCATGCCCGGTGAGCTGCTGGCTAATTAGCTTCAGTTCTGGTTCGTCGGCGGTGGAAACAAACAGGGGGTCACTAGATTCTGGCCATCCGGTGAAAATCGATCCTAGATACAGCAGAAATCCGGGCGGAAAACCCGAGTAGGGATTCATTCCCATACCCGAATTAGTCGACCCGATTCCATAACCCGCATTGAAATTGGTCGGGTATGGATTTGTTCCATTACCCGAACCGTCGGATCCATCTGCTTGCCCCGTATTTCCTCCAACCGACCCGGCAGTTATGCTTGCCCCGCTTATGGTTGGTGGGCTGCCATCAGGTTGGACAGAGGCCGATGTCCCTTGAATTCCTAGCGATGATGCATTCGAGCTAAGCCCAAGCAACCACGGTTTGGGCTACATCTGAAAAAATGGCCACTGATAAGGATGGCCCATCATTGGTTGGCCCGGAATGGGCTGAACCGTGAACGGTTGCCCTAGATTTGTCTAAGCCAGAGAAATTTGACCATCTTGGGCCCGAACAGGTTGTTCTTGAGATCTGGCGACGTCAATAGTGTCCTGGCTTTCTGCAGGTTGCACGGGATTTCCATCTTGCGGACGCTCATCAGAGGCTAAAGGTAAGTTGTTTGTCATGGTAGAAATATACTGAGACGTTGAGTTTGTGCAGGGTTGAAGATCTCGACAGAAAACAAGGTAGCAGTTGAAGAAAGCAGTTGAAGATCCCGACAAGAAGAAAAAATGAAGGTAGCGGAAGCAAATCAGAAACCTTTTATCACTTTGATACCATGTAAGAAGTTGAAGAAAAATAGAGAAGAAAAGATCGAAGACGTAGAGAGATTTTTGTATATTGTATTGTCTTCAATAATCAATCTGATGTACAGCCTTAGTAGATATAATACAAGGTGTATGAATGAAAGGAAATTAAGAATCCTATGAATCAATCTAAATCAATCAATCTAATCTAGATCTAATCTTAAATTGATCTGTACAAATCGTAATCGGATCTCAATCGGATCAAATCCTCTGTCAAAGCCGCATATCTTTCAACAGCTGTACTTCATCCCCAAAGCCACCTGGCATATGATGTCGTTCATCAACATCGCGAACATGTTGCTCAGGTCCACTGAGCAGTGCTGCTCGATCTTCTCCATAAATAAAGAGATCTCTTCTTCTTGGACCGTCCGAAATGACTGGACCTTCTTGTTGCTCAATAGCTGGAGCACGCAGATGCTCCTCACTCGCCTCCAGTAATCGTCGTACGGCGCCAACGTCATGTCCTTGCAGTCGTACAGAAGCCTCTCGCCCATTATTGACCTGAGGCAAAGAAATTACATGAATCGGCACAAAATTAGTTTAAATGAAGCATTCGACGTGTCGAATAAAAACTATAATGTTTTTTCATAACTGATAAGAACATAGAAAAGAATTCTCTCTCACTTGGTGGAAAAAAGCACTCTCAACAAACAAAAGAGATTGCCCTCTCTCACGGCACTGCAATAAGGATGCATTTAATCCATGAAAAATAAAGTACGTCTCTTTGGTGATGAGCTTTTCGATCGGTTATTCAAGTTTACTTGGACACGTTTCTCGTATGTCGTTTTGCGTTACTCGATAGTTCGAGATATGCTTTTTAGGAATTCGTTTCTTCATTGGTATCATATTGATGTTCTTATTTCCTTATCGTTAAACATGTTTTTATAAACAAATTGTTGCCCGAAAATTGCGAAACAACGCCGACAAATGCTCGAATATGAAAAACTAATACCCGACCCTATTGTTCGAGGTCATTTCCCAATGTTCCGTGTGATAAAAAGCAATTTTGTAGGTAAAGGGTGGAAGTTCTCATCAAAACGAGAAAATCAAGTAGCGAAACGCCACCAGAGGACGTCGGACACCCCTCCACGCGCGGCGGCAATGGGGTGGCTTCATCAGCGCATGCGCTACATACGCCAAGGCTCCTCATGTGTGTGCGTAGCACGCACACACAATAATTGCAAGCGCATGTGGCCTATGCGCTAGCAATTATCGGGCGTGTCCAACGCACGCGCCCCACGTGCGCAAGTGCGCCATGTGGCTGACGTTATGGTGATGTTAGCTACGCTGGTTATAGAGTTGGGTTGGAGATGACCTGACCCATTGACCGTTGACCATTGACCTTGATTGTTGACCGGCTTTGAAAAAAAAACGGAAATGTTGTTGAATTGCACTATGGATTGTGTGTAATCATTTTTTGTTCTAATTTGTTGCAGGAACAATGTTACATTTTTTATGCACACCTATATTCATGAGAAGGATGAACAAAGGACAAGACTTGCAAGGCTAAAGTTGAATTAGCTGCCTATTGATGGAATGACGATAACATAGTGATGCATGTGGTCAGGGTTAAAGGAGATGATACAAGAAATCATCTGGAATGGTTAGCCTATACTAGACTTTAAAAAGGTGGAGACCCTAATAAACACTCTTCCATCTGAATGACAAGTAGTGTTAATTGGCCTATGGGAAATCAACATGGTTCTAGTTTATGAAAAACTTGCGGTGGATTTTCTAATATAATACTATAGGACTAAGGCAACGAAGATATCAACTCTCGAGATGAATGCGACCTAGCACAGAATGAATGCGCCAAGGCGAAACCCTAAGGGATTCCCAAAAGTGTTTTTTTGGTTGCCAATAAGAGAAATAAAGTTTTCTAAGGAATTTTATACGTCTTTCTCTGTTTAGAAGATAGATAAGTGGCGTTGATCATTAAGCAATAGTTGTGTTACCCTTTGTAAATATTTATTTCCATGTTGATGTTAATATTTTTTTGCTGGACACATTACTTTGTGTAAATGGCATGTTTAGATAATGAATGTTCGATGTTATTTGCTACTATAATTATTATTTAATTTGCAGTTACTTGTGGAAAGTTCAAGAAAGTTTTAGTAACTTTAAAGAACTTACTTCTTGCATAGATAATTATATTAATGATAATTTCAAATTAGGAATTTTGGATGATGATTGGAAACAATGTGACATTTCGATTCTAAAACCTTATTTGAAATTATTTAATAATATTTGGCATTAATAATTCATGATTGTATGTATGTTTGGAATCTTCAGATACAATGGCTTCAGCATTTAAGAATATAGTGGCAGAACTAAACAAATGAGAGAAGTTGAACGGCGAGAATTATGAAATTTGAAATATGAAAATTCAATATGTGCTGGAAGAGCAAGAAGCACTAGAAGCTCTTAACTAAGTTATGGAAAAATCTGAAGATGAAAATATTGCACAACATAAGAGATATAAGGATGCATTTGCTGTTTAGAAGAAAAAGAACTCGATTGTGTATCACAAAACTGAGTAGCATGGATAATGACGTTATGTGAAAGTTTAGACATTTTGAAAATACCAAAAATATGTGGGTAGCGTTGGCGGCTAGAATTGGTCAAATTTTTGTGATCAAACTAAAACAGCTCACTATCATATTGGACTCATATAAGAAGCCTCATAGACAAACCATGAAACAACACCCGAATGTACAGCAAGTGCAAATAATGATCATTTACTTGCCTCAAAGTTGGGAGCACATGAAAGTGCACTTAACCCACAAGGAGAACATCAAAACATTTGAGGATATTGTGCCCCACCTTGAATTGGAAGAGGATCACCTCCTAGTGGCCAAGATAGAAACAGATATTTATATTGGTTCTAGCTCACATGGGGCTTCAAGCTCCAAGTGTAAGTGTTTGGATTGGTTCAAAAAGTGGAAAGACAACGGAGCGAGCTCTTCAAGTAAAAAAACGAGACTCAACCAACATGAAAGAGGAAAACGTCCTCATGTAAAGAGAATGTCAACGGGGAAATGTTACAATTATAGTAAGAAGGGTCACTTCACTCGCCACTGTGGCAAGTCAAAAAAGGTAGATACCCTTTGTGTTCTTATGAGTACTACTTTTGTATCAAATTCAATTTTTCTAACAGAATCTAATCCTTTGTAGATTGTAGATTCGGGAGTAAGAGACCACGTAACGAAGGATAAAGATGTCTTCGTGGAGTTCCAACAAATATCGACTGTAACAAAATGAATCTATGTAGGAAACAACTCCAAGGCATTTATCAATTAATTATGCATGGTGGATGCACTTTATTCCTATATAATCTATTGTATACTCTGGAAATTCGTCGGAATTTAGTGTCTATGTTAGTGTTGATTCAACTTGGTTTTAGTTTGAACTTCTATAATAACGGTGAGGACTTGTATTTAGGTACAAGTTACTATAGTTGTTGATACTTTTTAGATGGTTTTATTATGTTGGATGTTGACTATAGTAATGTCAATGTTTGTTATTCCCTCTTTGCATCTTCTAACTCTTATGATAATGATGTTAATGTATTGCATGCTAAACTTAGTCATATTAGCCAACAACGAATTAATAGATTAGCCAAAGAGTGATTATTGAGTAATATTGAAAAAGTTGATTTGTCTATTTATGAGCATTGCCTAATGGAAAAATCAACATGGAAACCATTTGAAAGAAGATCAAGAGCTGAATTCCATTCACAATTAATCCATTCTAACATATGTGGTCCAATGAATGTAAGAGTAAGGCATGGAGCTGTATATTTCATCACATTTATAGATGATTATGTTGGTGACTAATAATACAACCTAGAGGAGGGGTGATAAGGTTGTTTTCGAACTTTGATAATCTTTCATGGAAATTAGATAAAAGCTAAGTAAAGATCAAGTCAACATAATGTTTAGAAAGTTCATGAGACAACTGAGTGCAAATAGGTGTATAGCTAAACAGCATAAATATCAAAGCAGTATGACAGAGAGCATATAGCTAAGAGAAACAGCAGGAAGTAAGCTTATGGTTTTTATGTCGCACAAACTTCTATATAGCTTCTGAGGTCTTTCCTTTTATATTTGCCTTCAATTGTCCGTTGAAGATGATTTAGAGAAGTAGATAGCTATTGGAGAGTTTTCATTGAGCTATTATTCATGGCTGGAACTACCCATACACCTCTCTCTCCTTGAACCTTTGC
Organism: Eucalyptus microcorys; assembly: GCA_014182515.1. Taxonomy (NCBI): domain Eukaryota; kingdom Viridiplantae; phylum Streptophyta; class Magnoliopsida; order Myrtales; family Myrtaceae; genus Eucalyptus; species Eucalyptus microcorys. Next base: position 2,658,283 of record CM024563.1, read on the forward strand.
AGACTATTTAAAAATGGCAACTATTGCTATCTTCTTATTGCAGTCTCTAATAGACCTGTTAGACGACTCGGCTGCTCTACTGCATACTTTATCTAGATTCTACTGTTGTGCGAATCCAAGCTCACAACAGCTACTTAGCTGACTCAATGAACATCATCAGATATACTTGGTTGTTACAGCACCATCTACCCGATCTTTATAACTTCGACACAAACATTATCAAGTACTGATCTTTTAGGCTTGACTGGTATTGTTCATTGTATCAAGACATTTTGCGAACTTATTTCCAATAAATTACATCATAGATATTGTGTAATCATTTATCCAAACATCTACATATACCATAGTAAATATTATACTAAGGATAGTTTGAATATCATCAAAATCACTTGAAGATGTTTCTCCAACAAATTATACTCGATTCGAATATGTCTACTTGATTTTTCATAAAACTAAGGTATTAAATTACTTCAAGAAATTTATGAGCTTGGTAGAAAATCAATTAGATAAGAAAATAAAAGCGTTAAGATTCGATCGAGGTTGAGAATATTTATCTAATGAGTTTAGAAATTTATGTGATGTAAAATGAATAGAAAGACAAAAATACTCCTAAGGAGAAACAGAATCCTATTAGAAATGGTTAGGTCCATGTTGACACAAGCTAACTTACCTATTACTTTTGGATGATACTTTGTTAGCTACCGCCTATATACTTAACTGAGTGTCTTATAAATCAATTACTTCTACTCTATATGAGTTATGGACAGACAGAAAACTCAATTTAAGTTTTCTTAAACCTTGAGGATGTGTTGCTTATACCCACAAACCCTCTTACAAATATGAAAAATCGGGTCCAAGAGACAAAAAAAGTATTTTCATAAGATACTATGAACACTCAAAAGGGTATGTATTCCTAGGTGAGCAATAAAATGGAAGTATAACCAAATTTAAATTACAAGATGTTACATTTTTAGTAAATGAATTTCCTAAGAAAGGCGAAATAGGTAAGGATTACTCACCATTTGAAACATCTAATCAAGATAATGAACTTAATAAAGTTCATCCAAGCGGGAGCAATGTGAAGAGTGAGATGTCACATTCTTAAGATAAGGATTACTCAGTATTTGAAACATTTGATCAAGATAATGAACTTAATGAAATTCATTTAAGTGGGAGCAATGCAAGAAGTGAGATGTCACATTCTTATGGGTAAAAGAACACTCCAAGTGCCAAAACTTGGCATAATGGGACACTTAAGTGCCAAAACTTATGAAAGTGACACTTAAGTGTAACTTTTTATGAAAAATGGGACATTTGAATGCCACATCCGGCGAACCTTGTCAAAAATCTTATGTGGCAATTTCTTATTAATTTTCTTGCTTACGTGGCTCGCCGAAAGGCTGACTCAACAAAACACACAAAACGTCATCGTTTTGGTACAAATTGGATTTTAATATAAAAATTAATTAAATTAAATTTAAAACAATTTTTTTTTAAAAAAAATGAAGATAAGGAAGGCAACTAGCAGCGCCGATTGCCTTCCTCCTCCTCCTCCTCCTCCTCCCTCCTTCTTTTTTTTTAATTTAATTTATTTTTATATTAATTATTTACCACATCAACAACAAAACGATGTCGTTTCAGCATTGTCTAGTCACATCAATATGCAAAACGACATCGTTTTGCACTAAACTCGCTGGAAAATCGTCATGTCAGCATTTTGGCCAGATTTTTTTCATCGTTGGCACTTAACTGATCCATTTTGCTCTGATTTTGACACTTAAGTGTTACTTTCCTAACCTTTAGCACTTTAGTGTCCTTTCGTACCAAATTTTAGCACTCCTGGTACCCTTGTGTCCATTCTTATGATAAGGATTACTCACATTTTTGTAAGATACTCTAAACACTCAAAAGGGCATGTGTTCATAGGTGAGCAAGAAAATGGAAGTATAAATGAATTTGAATTAGGAGATGTCACATTCTTAAAGAATGAATTTCTTAAGAATAGCGAAATACTTAAGGATTACTCACTATTTGAAATATTGGATCAAGATAATGAACTTAATGAAGTTCATCCAAGTGAGAGCAATCTGAGAAATGAGGAATTAAATTCGACTCAGCCTCAATTACAGCCAACTGATGAAATGATATTGTCATTATCTAATTCGAGTAAGAGCGTAATGTAGAATAATGCATAGTGTACAATCTCCCATACGGCAAACAAGTCGCAAGAGCATTCGCCATCAACATTTTGACATTAAAGGTGAAGCATTCATGGTCGCTCCACAAGATGAAAATGAGCCAAAGAATGTAAATGAGGTCCTAAATTATCCCAACAAGGAAAAATGGATACATTCAATGGAAAAAGAAAAATTGAGTCAATAAAATCAAACCAAATTTGGGAATTGATTGATCTCCAAAGGAATGCAAGGCCATTGGAAATAAATGGGTTCTAAAAATAAAGCGTAAAGCTAATTGCTCAATAGAGAGAAACAATGCTCGCCTTGTAGTGAAAGGGTATAATCAATAGAAATGAATTGAATATAAGGAAACATTTTCTCGTATAGTGAGATTTACCTCAATTCGTCTTATCCTAGCAATAGTGGCAAGTACGGATCTCGAATTACATCAAATGGATATAAATACTACTTTTCTCAATGGAGAATTAATAGAAAAAATTTACATGGAACAACCCGTTGGTTTCATTATAAAAGGTCAAGAACAAAGGGTATGTCGACTTTTAAGAGCGATATATGATCTTTTAAGCAGTCTTCAAAACAATATTATCTATGTCTTCATAATGCCATAATGGTGTATGATTTTATAACGATTAACGAAGATCATTGTGTATATATCAAAAGATCTAAAGATCAATTTGCCATCTTATCATTATATGTGGATGATAAACTAATTGTTGGAAGCAATAAAGAGTTTGTTAATATTATTAAGAATCAATTATCTTACAATTTTGAGATGAAAGATACAGGTGAAACTGCATATATTCTTGGAGTTAAGATTTCAAGAGACCATTCAAAAATATTATTATATTTTTCGTAAGAGACTTATATAAACAAAATTCTTAAATGATTTCGTATGCAATACTGTAAACCCATAGATACTTGTATTGCAAAAGGTGAAAAATTGAGTCATAAACTATATCTCAAGAGCAGAGACAAATGAAATGTGTTCCTTATTCTAGTGTTATTGGAAGCTTAATATACGCTATGATGTGTACAAGACCTAACAAATATTTTGCAGTTAGAATGGTAAATCCAATCCAAGTCAAGCACATTGGACAGCCATCAAAAAAATCTTGAGATATCTAAAGGGTACTGCTGATTATAGGCTGAGTTATCAAGGAATGGATTTGTGAATTAAAGGCTATTTAAATGCTGGTTGGGGTGAAGATTTAGATGAAAGAAAATCTACTTCTAGGTTTGCATTCTTATTTAATGATGGCGCTCTATTTTAGAGCAATAAGAAACAAATATGTATAGCCTTATCCACAATGGAAGCCGAGTTCATGACATTATCAGCAACAGTACAAGAGGGTGTCTGGCTTAAGAGATTTTCGAATCATATAGGTATTGTCAAGAATGCTGCAAACTCATTGTTGGTTAAATGTGACAACCAAGCAGAGATTGCTTACACCAAAGATTTAAAATATTATTGTAAGACCAAACATACAAATACCAAGTATAATTTTGTCAAGGATATGGTTGCATGAAGAAATATGAACTTACAGTACATATCTACGCATCGAATGATAGCAAAGCCAATTCCTAAAAATGTTTTCCATGGTCATGTAAAATCTCTAGGACCGTGTAGAGGTTGATATACTAAGGGTCCGTTCGTTTCATGGAAAATTAGCCATTTCCAAAAAATTTTTCCCAAAAGTCATTTTCCAAGAAAATGACAATATTTTCTAGTGTTCGGCTAAAACATAAAAATGTTTCGAAAAATATTTTCCAGTGTTCAGTAAGGAAAATATTTTCTAAGACTTCACCACTTAGGCATGCATCACTTACCGACCTATAATCCATCAAATATGAACTTGCCTTTAAATCTAGGCAAACTTACTTCATATCTTTTTTTTTTTGGTAAAGGTAAAGAATTTTATAGCTTGGACAAAAGAACAATAGACGGCGCCAAAGCTTACACTCTAATTGCAACAGCAAGCAGAGTAGAGGGGAGCCGAAACAAGAAAGCTACAAGGCAGAAAGAAGAAAACAGCAACAACAGAGAACAAAAGACCGAAGAGGTCACACAAAAAACACCAAGGCGCTAAACCCCTCAAAGAACCATAAGGAGAGGGCCGAATAACGGTGAGCCAAAAGGCTTGAAACAGGACCGCACAGGAGCTTCCACTTCCGGAGCTAAGTAATCTCAGAGTGATCAGCAAAGATGGAAGGGTCGAAACCCCAACTTCTCTGAAGTCTTCTATTTCTTGGGATATCCGGGACATTTGAGAAAGTGATGGCTTTATCCTTGACAATCTTGACAATATGATTTTTCAATGCAGCAGTAGCCACCGTTTCCCCACGAGGCATTCCTTTTCTTCCAAATAATGTAGCACATGGCAGCAAAAGAAAAGCGAGCTATACTGTGAAAGAAATCTTTGCCATTAAGAAAAGACATAGCCCATTGGAGGTTCTCCACCCAAGGCCTAGGGCGCCAAGGAAGGTTGTAATGAGTTGCCCAAAAGAAGGCAATAGATGCCGATAAGTGGCAATCAAAAAACAAGTGATCAATGGAGTCAGGAACTTCATTACATAAGGCACAAGTAGTGAAATCAATCCTACCATAAGAAAGAAGAAGTTCCTGAGTAGGCAGACGATTTCTAGCAATCAACCATAAATTGAATTGGAACCTGGGTGCAATGTCGTTATTCCAGATAAGAGAAGCCCAAGGTACTCGACTTTTCTTAGCCCTGATGTGGTCCCAAGCAGAACCCACCGAAAAGGAACCTGATGGATGCCTATGCCAAGAGAAAAGGTCCGGGTCTAAGGATAGCGTTGGGATGGAGAGTCCCCAACTTTCCAAAAGAGATCGAAAGGAATAGCCCATTGGTGAAAGGAGATCAACCACAACCGCATGCTTGGGAAGGCCCGAGTTCTGGATGAGATGATTTGGTATAAGAAGATCAAAAGGGCCCTTTGGGTGCCAATGATCAAACCATAAGGATATCGAAAGTCCGTTACCAATTTTCCAAAGGAAGGAAAGCCAAGAATCTCTTCTTAATTGCAAGATTTTTTTCCAGGCCCATGAGCAAACTTTAGGAGATGAGGCGATCCAAAAATTATCCCTCTTTAAGAAGTTGGAGTGAATCCAACGGCACCATAAGGATTCTTTATCTCGTGAAAAGAATCCAAATATATTTCATCATCGGTGCTCATTGCGCCTTTCAATTTCCGAATACCGAGGCCTCCCTCCATCTTTGGAAAGCGAGATATCATCCCACGAAACCTTGGCCCCTCCCCTACGAAGGGTGGCTCCTTTCCATAAGAATTGCCTCAAAAATTTTCGATACTATCAAGGACCGAAACCGGCAAGGTAAAGACACTTGACCGAAAGCTTGGATGGAATGTAAGACCGACCTAATCGTTGCAATCTTCCAGCATAAGAAAGAAAACGATGAGCCCAAGATTGGGCCCTAGCTGTGATCCGATCAATCAAGGCAATACAGTTTGTTTTTCCAAGCTTGGAGGAAATGATAGGCACTCCTAAATATCGCAACGGTAGCTTTCCTTCTTGGAAACCAAAAGCCAATAAAATGTAGTTACATAGAGAAGGAAGGCCGCCTGAAATGAATATTTCACTCTTGTTCTTATTTGGAACCAAACCGCTCCAAGAAGAGAATAAATCCAAGCCTTTTTTTAGCATGGTAATGGACACCCGATCAGCTTGACTAAAAAGAAAGACATCATCTATGAAAAAGAGGTGAGAAAGCTTGACCGCTTTGCATCTCCAAAAGTACTTGAATTCCTTGAGTGAAGTGCGAGCACTCAAGATTCCTGAGAACACCTCCATCACTAGGGTGAACAAATAAGGAGACATAGGGTCGCCTTGACGAAGGCCCCGCCCACCGAGGAAAAAACCATGCAGTTCTCCATTGATTGAAATAGAGTATTTCGGAGTCCGTACACAAACCATGATCAGCCGAATCAAAGAATCAGGAAAACCAAAAGCCACAAGAGTAAGCTGAAGGAAATCCCAGTGAACAGTGTCATATGCTTTTTGAAAATCTACTTTGATAGCACATTTAGGGAGATACGGGTCTAGATGAAAACCGGCAAAGAGCTCCCGTGCCATCAAAATATTATCATAATCCTTCTTCCTTTTATAAAAGCATTCTGGGAAGGATCAACCACATCACTCAAGACAGCAACAAGTCAATTAGCCAGAATCTTGGTAATAATCTTATAGATAGTATTATAGCAGGTGATGGGTCTAAAATTAGAAACCGCACACACATTCGGCACTTTAGGTACCATGGCGAGGATAGTATTATTTACCTCTCTCAAGAGACGACCAGAAGAGAAGAATTCCCTGACTGACTCTATCACAGACGAGCCAACAATATCCCAGTTGCTCTTAAAGAATTCCGTTGTAAAACCATCCGGGCCCGGAGCTTTGCCTCTTGGGAGAGAGAATAAAGTATCTCGAATTTCGGTGTCAAGAATCGGGCTAGAAAGGGAGCTAACCTGGTCCATAGACAACGGCCTTTGAATAAACTCCTTTAATTCTTGCAAGGAAGGTTTGGTGAGGGACACTTGAGGAGCAAGAAGATCCACAAAGTAAGAGACAAAGACTTGTGGAACCAAGTCAGTCAGTGTCCGTAATCAAATCCCCGAGGTGTTTTTAACGAGAGAGGATTCTATTTCTAAGTTGTCTTTTTTTAACATAAAGATGAAAGAATTTAGTATTTCTATCACCTTCTTTAAGCCACCAGACTCTTGACTTTTGTCTATAGAATGATTCTTCATTTATGCGCAAGTCCACGAAGAGTCTACGGCGCAACTTCTCTAGATCAGCCAACTTAGAATTGTTCGGATCAAGTTGAAGATCAAGATGTGCAACCCGAAGGGCTTCTCTAGCTTCGTCCGTCCTCAGTGAAATATTTGAGTATACCTCTCTATTAAGTTGCTTGAGTCTACCTTTCAGCATTTTTAGTTTGGACACAAGCCTGTACATGGAGAAACCATCAACCGGCGAATCCCAAACATATTGAACGATGGAGGGGAAGTTCAGGTGCTTTGCCCAATAATCAAAGTACTTGAAAGGCCTCCTCGTGATCACCAGGTTGAGAACTCTGACTACCATGGGCGAATGATCGAGATACTCGAGTTCGAAATGAGGCCTCCGAGAAAGAGAAATCCATATTCCATTTAGTGTTGACCAACACCCGATCAATCTTCCTTATCTTTCTAGTCGCACCAGCAGACGTCGACCAAGTGAAACGAAGGCCAACGTACCTGAGATCTTCTAATTCAGTTTGAGCTAAGCAATTAGCAAATTCATCGAAGTATGGAATCCATGTGTTAGAACCACCGAACCGGTCGAAGGGATCCTTTAAGGCATTGAAGTCTCCAGCCACCAACCAAGCCGACTCCTGCAGAAGATTGTTCATGTGTAGTAGGTCCTCCCAAAGAGGCCGACGACGAATAAAAGTATGCTCCCCATATACTACAGAGACGCAACAATTCATACCATAAAGGTTAATCCTCAATCGACCATGTACGACCTAGTCGTTGATTGCCAAAGTTTCAAAATTAACGTACTCCGGGTTCCAACCTACCCAGATTCTGCCGTGAGGTGAGAATTCATAATTCGCAACCCAATTCCAGCCATTTAACAAGGAGGAGGAGATGGAATCAAAATCAGGTTCAAAGACTTTCGTCTCAATAAGACCAATAAAACAAGGATTGTGCTTGGAGACAAACTTCCTAACTTCAGCCCGCTTGAGAAGACCATTGAGGCCTCTTATATTCCAAATGCCTATGTACATATTTACAATGGAGAGTAAGAGTGAGAGGGTTACCTCTTTTTAGTGGTCCTTTTCCGACTAGTAGCCGAAATAGGAGCCACCGAAGGTGGGTGATCCGAGCATAATAACAGTAGTTTATCTTGTAACGTCTCAACAGGAGCATTCAAGGGGAGGCCTTTCGGTGAGGGACAACCAACCGAGAGCGAGTCTTCATTATCTGCACCATCATAAGGACTGGGATTGTCAATCTCATCAGAACACTCAGCCAAGTTCAAAGGAGGATGAACAGCCTTGGCTTTCGCTAGAGAGGAAGAGCCATCAACGGCTTTAGGTAAGGAACTTCTAACGCCTCGAGGCATAGAACCAGTACCAGATTTTCCCGAGGCGGCACCTTTCAACTTAAGAGATTGTCCAACTTCATTGGGCGAAGCTAGACTAAAGGAGGCGGCTTCTTTGTTAACCTGGGTTTTCTTCTTCGAGACTTGCTTCCAACATGGTTCATCAAGAACCGGAGGTATACTTGCAGAGCAAACCAAATCCTGGCTTCCCTCGTGTACAGAAGTCGAAACAGTAGGTGTACTAGCAGCAGGTGGAAGAATCTCAGCAGGATTAGTGTCTTTGTGAGGTCTCGAAGGGTCCTCTCTTACTGGTAGACCCACATCAGAATTAACAAAGAGGGGGTTTTCTTGTGTCCTATCACCGGCCTGCACTTGCTGAGAAGGAACAAGGGCAGAAGGTGAGGACACTGCAACAGGAGCAGGGGTTCTCTCATTCAAAGGCTGTCGAGACTGATCAGCAGAAGATTGAGCATTAACAGAATTGCATTTATGGCCGAAGATACCACAACCTGCACAAGCCATAGGCTTCCATTCATATTCTATTTCAACCAGGCAAGATTCGCCTTGATGAACCACCTCAACAAACTGACAATGAGGCTGCTTAGCTGTGATTTCTACACAAACTCTCGCATAAGTGAGCATTTTCATCTACTCTGTTCTCAGGTCTACATACAGCGATTTCCCTACAGCACTAGCAACTTTGCTTATAAATTGTGAAGACCAAAAAGCAACAGGGAGATTTATGAGTCTAACCCATACAGGAACCGTGAGGTGAGCATCTTTCCTCAACTCCAAATCCGGTCTCCATTGCTGAAGAACTAGCGGCACCTTGGAGACGGTGATAGGCCCTCCTTCCAGCACCTTCCTTCGAAATTCCCTGTCCGGAATATGAAAGAAGAAAAACCCCTTCCCATTTGCCATAACTTCAGCCAAGTTAGATCCCCAAGCTTTTTTAAAAGCTGCTTCAGTAACTACAAAAGGTATCCTCCTACCTATGTAGTATCCCACGAGACATTCTTGCAGTTTTGGGTCAGCAGCTTGGAGGTCTCCCTCTGTCATTTCAACTACCGGCTTGTTATTAACATAAGTTGGAGGGAAGAACTCAAGGTCGTATCCCTTCGAGGCCACTTTGGCTACCGCAACACTCGCCCAAGAGCATAAATTTGAGCTCCTTGAGATAGCTCTCTGAGGGCATTTAGAGCCTGATCTGCCTCTACTTCTACCTCTCGGCCCAACCGTAGTGCGAGAGGAGCGAGGACGAGCAGTAGTTTCCTTTAACAATTGGGAATCACCACCCATGTTCTCATTAACAACAACACCGGACAAGGATCTGTCTCTACTCTCCTCTCGCAAACCAGCAGGACCATGAGCAGTACCCAGGCGATCTGTTTCTGTCGGGACAGGATAAATCGGGGGCATGTGCCCCTTATCTTTCCTAGACGAATCATCATAGGAAGAATGGCCATGTTTTTGGGGAACCGAAGCAAAAGTACTCAGCCTTTCATCAAGACAATGGGCCTGAGCCGAAGTCGAGGCCATCACAGCAACAGAACGAAGAAACAGCAGCAGAATCGAGAACAAAACCCTAATCGATCTCCTCCATAATCGGCCCAAAAGAACAACGTACCAGGGAGAAACTTCAAAGGGGTTTGAAGAGTGACCCAAGGTGCCTCTCGCTGCCAAATGGCAGCCTCAACTGTCAGTCAAACTGCTTGGAATCAACCGAAGAAGAATCGCGTGAACAGGGACTCGGTCGCCAGCTTGAGAGCTTTTTCTTTTTTGTCGTCCAATTAACTTACTTCATATCTTTATTCTTTCATTGTCGCCAAATGCTCATCTACTCTAAAAAAATATTCGTATGGATTTTAAAAATAAGCAAAAGAGAAAAGAAGCAAAGCATGTACACCCCTCATAAGAATCTTCCGATTGAGTGGCCTGTTCTCCCTCTACGTCTTTTGTGTTCTAATAAACAAAAGAAAAAAGAAGCAAAGTATATAGACCCTTTGCTTGAGCAATGTACAACTACAAGGTAGAATAAATAAAGAAAATGATAAGTAAGAGTGCAGAGCGCAAGCTCAAGATCGACGAGCTTGAGGCTCGCCTGGCAACGATCGACGACTAGCCAAGAAAGAAGAAAATGGGAAACAAAAAAAAAAAGAAATAGAAAAAGAAAAATAATAAAAGAAATAGAAAAGAAAAGAAAAAGGAAATTAAAAATAATTTGAATTAAAAAAGAAAAAGAAAATTAAAAAATAATTCGAACAAAAAAGAAAAGAAGAAAAAGAAAGGGAATGAGGAAGTGAGGATTTGTAGAGGTGTGAAATAAGAGAGATCAAGTGAGAAAATGTTTTCCACTTTTGAAAAGTGGAAAACATTTTCCCTTAATTTAGAAGACTATTTTCCTTTCATGGAAAACATTTTCCCCAAGGAATTCATTTTCCATGAAACAAATGCCGGAAAATCCGGAAAACATTTTCCCGTAAATTATTTTCTACGAAACGAACAAAGCCTAAATATTGCAATTTCCCTTAGTGTTCATTATTTATGAAGTTTTCTATTATTATTAATGTCTATGAGTTTATTTGCTATTTATGCATTTTGATGCTTAATGCATTATACGGAGAAAATATGTTGGACAAAGGGGAAATTAGCCCACTCACACAAGTAATTGTCTCTATTTACTGTATAATAAATAGAGATGAGGCAATTTTAAATTTATTATCTGAGAGATAATTGAGAGCTCAAGCTTAAAGTGTAAATGTCACCTTAACAAATTGTTATGATGAGGTTATGACGTTATTATGTCCAAAAGTAAAATAACATGTATATTTTACTTTATCTATCTTTGATGTCAAATGTGAGTTTTGATGGATTCTTATAAATAAATAAATAAATAAGTAATTTTGTGAACTTAAATTTGACATTGGGAATATCTGAACTATCACATGTACAATATTTAATACAAAGACATAAGCTCAATGGGAAATGAGTCAATATCATAATACGTATTTTTATACTACATATACATGAGACGACCAATAAAAGTTGGCAAAAGGTTTAATTTCAACTTTTCAGCCATGTAAGACTCTTGAGAATAAGAGTTCCTTAGTTAAATGCCCCCACAACACTTACTTCTTCTCAAAATTTCTATTCAATGTTTGCTATCTTAAAATGTTGACAATGATCATGAATTGATTTGATCTAATGGAACATTTCTAAAAAAGCAAATTGAACTAAAATTAAGAGTTTTAAGGATATAGGAAGGTCAATTTGTTATTGATGTCACATTCTATTTTTATATTCACAAGTCAATACACACACACCCGCCCGCCCGCCCGCCCGCCCGCACGCACGCACACGCACGCACACGCACGCGCACGCACACACACGTGCACACACTTAAAGAGATCAAGAGAGATATAAATGTGATGTTGCAGAGAAGAGAGAGAGTCATGTTTAGTCTATCATGGGCAAGTAGTAGATTATGGGTTTAATGGTTACTAGGACGCCCATGTTGGACTAACCCAGCCCGTAATTAAAATAAGGCTACAGCTAGAAAAAAAGAAATAACCGCCAAAAGGCAGTTATTGGGGGTTACTTCAAATGGGAAATAAAATGTTCTCTTGTAAGTGTGAAGTGTATGTTATTTGGTGGAGAAAATCGCTCTCACTCAACAAACAAAAGGGATTATTTTCTCTCACTACACTTTAATAAAGGTGCATTTAATCCATGAAAAACGAGTTACGTCCCTTTGGCGTTGTGCTTTTCGATCGGTGATTCAAGTTTATTTGGGCACATTTCTCGTAAGTGGTTTTGGGGTAAGTATACTATCAGTGCCAAAACTTGTGTACGGCGCTCACTTTTGATCACTTAAGTGCCAAAACTTTTGAAAAATGATCATTTCAGTGCCAATGCCAATCTAATTAGCCGGAAATCCGATGTGGCACTTTTTTATTAATTTTTGAAGCTGGTGTGACTCACCGGAGAATACAGTCAGCATTTAAACAACAAAACGACATCGTTTAAGCCGCTCGAATCTTCCCTCCTCCTCCCCCTTCAACCGCCCACATCCCTCGCCTCCGCCTCCACCGACGATGGGCCAATCGTTCTCCTCGACGGCCCTCGCGCTTAGCGATTACGGCTCTGACCCCGACCCTAACCCCGACGACGGCCACTGGACGACCAAGTCAAAGGCCGTGATCTAGTCAATGCTTGGGGAGGCCGCCGACAGTGCGCCGCCCCCGATCTCTCCCTCTCCATCTCCGATCTCCTCGATGAGTGTCTGGCCTGCGTCTTCTAGTACCTAGGCTCCAGCGACCGAGGCCGGTGATCCCTCGTGTGCCACCGCTGGCTCGCGATCGCAGGCCAAAGCCGCCAGAGGTTCACCCTCCACGCCCACTCAGAGCTGCTGGACATAGTCCCAACGCTATTCGCACGGTTCAACTCGGTCACGAAGCTCGCGCTCAAGTGCGACCACAAGTCATTGAGCATCGGCGACGATGCGCTCGTGGAGGATGTCCGAACAGCACCGAGTGACGGCGGCCAGTGACGGTGGCCAAGCGACAACGAAGGCCGAGTGAGCTAGGTCGGCGTTGGGCGAGGATCGGACAAAAAAACCCTAATTTCAATCCCCAAATAAAATTTTTAAAAATCCCCAAATGAGTTGTGCGGCGTCATTTTTGTGAGGCCATCCACTTAGAACAGCAAAACAACATTGTTTTCTTAAGAAGGACAGAAAACGACGTTGTTTAAAAGCTATGTCGATTTTTTTTTAAATATAAAAGCCACGTAATCATTTTGGTCGGAATCTCTCGCCGGTGGCACCAAAGTGATCGTTTTTCTTCCGATTTGGCACTTAAGTGATCCGACGGAAATTTTTGATACCAAAGTGAGCGTCGTACACAAGTTTTGACACAGATAGTGTACTTACCCCAATGATTTTGTGTTACTTGATAGTTCGAGATATGTTTTTTAGGAATTCATTTCCTTCGGTTTTGTATTGCCACGAGTTGACACGTGGTTAATCCCATATCTGTAATCAATTGAGACCTTCTTCAATCATAAATGCAAGAAATTACAACTCTATTACAGAATTAAGATGCATGAACATGAATTGACAGGCTTAGGCTATACCTGGTTCGATCGGAGAAAATGATATCGTGGGTCTTCATGATGTCACGTGCATAGTCGGAGGACGAGACGATGAGGATGGGCACGCTCCCGAAGTGGAGGCGCATCAAGGGGCCATAGCGTCTAGACAAGGCTTGGAGCAAGCGAGGAGAGTAATTGCGAAGCTGGTGGAGGTTCCCAATGATCGGGAGCTTCGGCGGTGATGGCGGGAGGTGGAGGTTAGTGGCGGCGGCAGCGAAGAAGAGGAGGCGGAGGCCTTTAAGGGTGAGGAAGGTGATGAAGAGGACGAGTGCGATTGAGATTAGCGAGGGAGTGAAGGAGAGTAGTGGTGAGATGTTGAAGCCGAACGTTGCGAGTGGCGACGGTGGCTTTTCGCTGTTTCTGTGTCTCCCGTGAATGATCTTTTCCGCCTTTCTATCCTTTGGGTTATGAACTCTGAATGGTGGAAGGAGGATTTATATTGCTCGTGCTGCTGTTGAGCTCGGTTGACTCTACGTAAAATATTATAGAGTATGTGGTGTAATCTGTATATATCCCATATGAAAAGTAAATGAACTTATCTAGAGGATGAATATCTAAAGTAATATGTTATAATATGAATTATAATTAATCCATATTAAAATAGGACATGCACAAGCAAATGAAAATAATCCACAATCTTGAGAGATTTGCATTAAGGAAGATACATAATCAAGAGAGATCTATAAAATCTGCTAAATATATCTCTAACACTTACATTAGAGAATTATATGATTTCAAACTATTAAGATATGCTAATTAGCTCATAATTCATGGTCTTAACTTTTTAAGTGAAGATAAATCCAAATAAATATCTATATGTGCTCAATCTTAAGCTCTCTCTTGATGATCTCCCTTGAAGAGTTATTGCATTTCCTAAGTAAGTAGGAACAGAGCAAGAAAGATTCTGATTTCAAATATTTCTAGATCTCCCATTACTTACAATCCAATTATTTATATTTCCAAACTTCAGTTTTTGCGGAAAGTCCAACCAATGCAAGAGGGAAAAGGTTACACTAGTTAAATATTAAATCACATATTCATTTACTGACTTTAACCTTAAGAGAGTTCTACAAAAGTTCACATTATAAATAGATTGGTAATATATTACTCTACCATTAAATACATATGACTGATCAATAAGCTCCATAACTGAAGTGGCAAATTCTTCATAACATCATGCATAGTTATTCCAGGGATTTTGGTTTCTTTTCTCCATTACAATAATGATGTCAAGTTTGGAAAATTAAAGGGTACATCGTGAATGTAAAGAAAATTTTAAATAAGCAGTCTAATCCACCCTTGATATGATAATGATATGATAAATTTAATTATCTCATTTCTCACTAACTATCAAACCAGCGATGGATAAAACCGCTGGTGAAAAGATATATTTATACTAATCATGTATGTTATAATTACTCCTCGAGTTTCAAAAAACCAATACAAAACACATACTATTACTGTAGCATCCAAATAACTTCTACTATCCTAGTCTTTTTTTTTTATTTGATTGTCGTTCAAGTCTAATTATTCTTGCTATTCTTGTCAAAAAGTTTATTGTCCTCCTTTTTTCAAATGATCACTTTTTTCTATTTATTCTTCACGGCGTTGATGTGACATTATGTCGCCAAATGCTCGTCATTTGGTGTATAATCTCGGGACTATTGCAATTGCACAGTCTGCCGACCTGCAAAATTGACGCCCGACTCAATCATTATATACCACGCCTATCGACAAGGAAGCGAAACGAAAGGCTTGACTTGCGCTCGATCTCGTCTCTCCTCCACTCTCTTGTGAATCGGTCAAACATGGATTTCTCTAAACATCTTTGAAAATTCATGAGCATTGTTGAATAATCTAACTTGCAAAGGACAAATTTAGGAAGAAATACACCCAAGTACCAAAATTTGACACGAAAAAATACCAAATGCCTAAACTTAAGAAAGTGACACTTAAGTGCCATCTCCGACAAACCCCACCGAAAATTTTACGTTGCAATTTTTTATTATTTTTTTAGCCTACATGGCTCGTCGAAGAACTAACTTAGCAAAGAAACGCGGGAATGGTGTCTTTTTTGTGCAGATTCGAATTTTAATATAAAATTTAATTTAATTAAATTATATAAATAAATAAACAAATAAAGGAGGAGGGAGGAAGAAGGCGGCTGAGGGCTGGGCCCTCACTATCGCCGCCGCCTCCCCGTCGTCACCAGGAAGGCCACCGAACATCGCCGGATTTGGGGGAAGGCCGCAACCCTCGCCCCAAATCTGGGCGAGGGCTCGCAAGCCCTCACCGCCGATCAGTCGGTCGGGTCATCGGCCCCTAGCTAAGGCTTGGCGACCCCGGCCAACGCTGCCCCCACCGTCGCCAACCTTCCCGGCAATGGTGAGGAGGCAACGGCGGCGAGGGCTCAGCCCTCACCACGTGCCTCCTCTCTCCCCCTTTTTTTTAAAAATTTTAAATGTTTTAAATAAATTTAGTTTTAAATTTAATTTAATTAATTTTTATATTAATTATTTACCATGTCAAAGACAAAACGACATCATTTTTTGCATGTGTCTAGCCACGTCAGAATGCAAAATGATGTCGTTTTGCATTTACCTCGCCAGAAAATCGCCACCTTAGCAATTTGGTCAGATTTTGTTGCCATTAATACTTAAGTGATTCATTTTGCTCCAATTTTGACAATTAAGTGTGACTTTCCTAACTTTTGGCACTTAAGTGTCCCTCCGTGCCAAATTTTGGCACTCTAGGTATCCGACACTCAACAAACTTAGCATCTAATCTCTCCGCCCGATTTCATGGATTTTTTGGACTGGTTAACAGGCCATCTTCGCAATCTTTTTGTCCTTTTTACCGTGGACACTAGATGGTATTCAAACAAGTCCAAGTGCTATTCACAGTAATCATCTATATGCAAATAATTTCCCAAGGTAGATATCCTTAAGCGGTGAAGATTTATCTTTAAATCGCGCTCGTGTTATCTTCTGAATCAAGTTTCGAGCAATTCAGAGTCTTGTAGAGGAAGTGCTCAAAGTACAAAAACTGCGACAAGGAAATCTGCTAGTGAGTCTTTCAGTTTTTCTATGTTTTTGTTGGGTCCGATGCAATGTATTTTGTTTCTAAAGTCAAATCATTATTCATGTTTTGTGTGCAGAGCATTTAGCCTTGTCTTGGGAAATAAAAGATCAGAAGTCTTGGGATTTGTTTATAATTGGAGGGTTGCTTCACGTTGGGTCTATATAGATAATAAATCTCCCTAAGGTTTGGAGTTGAGCGCTTGAATTAGAGTATCGCCGAAAAAGACCGTATCTCTTGGATGGATTCAATTGAATGGTGAGTTACATGTACCATTTCTTAAGGTGGATATCCTTAAGTGGTGAACATTTATCAAATCACCAACCCTTCACTGACCCCTTGGGGAACAAAATGAAAAGATTGAAATTTGAAATTATGTTTGATATGTTTCAGTAAGCATTTTACGGGACCTAGAATGGCAGGGCCAACACAAGGGTATAATATATTATTCGAGAAAGCGATTTCAAATGCAACGTGTGATCAAGTGCCTTCAACTTTATAAAATGGTCATGAGATTTGTCATTTGCTCTTTTAATGCAAAAATTACTGGTATTGTAAGGTCAATGATATAGGTAAGTCAGCATGCGAGAATAAAATGGCCAGCCTAAAAGAAACCTAATTTCGCACGCTTGATTTGTACACTCAGATTCGAGCTTTTAGAGTTAGGTGACGAAATTATTAAATCTTTCTAAAACTTTTGATAGCGATATGAATGACTCCCCTTTGATTAGATCAAACACGTGGAAACTTGAAATGTACATACATGATGCCAGAAAGGCAAAATCAAAAAGAAAGAATTATTAGTGCCATGGTCTTATACATTAAATAATCAATTAACCGTGCCTAAAGTATAAACATTTCTTAATAACAAAAGTACATATAAGTGCTCATGCATATGCTAGGTATGCATTTTCCGCAAATCTATTAGTTAAGTATTGATAATGTGCAACAGACCGGCCAAGATTATATTATCCATGAACCTTGCATCATTTTCTGAATCATCATATCACTATAATGTCTATCACCTGATTTTTCTCGCGATGAATCGACATGTACCACGGCAAACAACTGCAATATGACATTTACGTATCTTTCCATCGAGTCCTGAGATGGTGCTGAGTCACCTCATTCATGGTGCTCTCGAACGTCACCAATACCTCAAGACTGAAGAAGCTCGTGAGCATCTCCTTGCAGGCCCTCCCTTCGTAGCCTGCTTTGGTTATGAGCCTCGTCCCGATGAGCCTCCGAACCAAGCTCGGCCGTGAGAGCCACGAGTTCTTCTGGGCCAACCGGGCCGGCAACCAGGGCAAGTTCATCCAAGAGCGGAACCCCGGGTACGCCTCCCCGTCTTCAGGACCTCACTACTGGGCAAGCAGATTGGTGATCATGTGTGGGCTGGCAAGTAACAAGTTCTTGTTCTCAAACGAGGGCAGCGCTGTGGTGGCCAAGCTTGGTCCGGAGCTCATTGGGAGAGGCCTCAAAACTGAAGTCGATGACAAAGGGAGGCCCTGCATGATGTGCCGCCATGTAGCGATTTTTGGAGAAAATTAATCATGAAGACTATTCAGAATTTTGTGCAAAGATTTAAGATTAAATTAGTAAAATTGAAATATTTAGAAGTAAATTGACATTTGTATAGTAAATTTATGGTTAATTAGATAATTGCCCTAGCAATTATAGTGCAAAAGATACAAGTCTTCCATGCTTTGACTTTGCCACTATAGTTGGTCACCGTCCGCCCCATTAATTCTACAAGGTGGCTTCACTTTCATCTAATAAACTCTCAATGTCCATCCCTGAGCGAGAGTCTCCCTCCCCCCTCCAACCCCCATTTCCTCTGTGTCTCTCTCTTCCCTCTTTTGAAACTTTCAGTGTTTCTTTTCTCTCCCAATCTGTTATGGGAGTTGTGTGTGAATAAATTTCTACAGCTGATCTTGGGTGAACATGGAGACCAGTTTGACCATTCGTTCAGTTGACAGCCATCGAGGTGAATGTTCGTAACATGATTCCACAACTTCTTTTAGTTTAGGCCGCTCTCCTCTACCGATTTAGATTTAGGTCACATTTTGGAAGTTTTATATTCATGAATAAGATCTAGATATAAATTTGGGTGCTCCTTATAGATATTTATTCTCTATTCTTTCAATATTTTGATGTTGGTATCTCTGAACAATGACAACGATGATGACATTAAACTTAGACACGCACTGCAAGCCGTTGCAAATAAAGTGAGAAATCTCGATGTGTACTCATCACTAAATTTGGTGATTAGCCGCCCAATCATTTATGGCGTCAGATCTATTCTTTAGGGATGAGAATGTACTTCTAGCTCTAGATTGTGCTTTGTTGTTTGCTTTCTACCTTTTGCTTTGTTCTATAATTATTTAGGTTTTGCTAGGCTTGAAAGCCTTTTATGTACCTCCCAAGTATTATTCTCTTATATGAATGATATCTTTTTTCAAAAAAAAAAAAAGCGGGGTTGATCAAATAGTTTTGATTCGTGTGCCTTTCCACGAATCTCGCAAGTCCTTTTCATCTGGTTCAGTTGACCAATTGAACAAATATCTTGAATTTTTTAGTGGGAGAAGATGGCCTACCTTGATAAACTTCATTAATCTAACCTGTCTTGAGAACTTCCGCGAGAAATTATACCAACTAATTAGCAAGCATGAAATCTCTAGGATCAAAGCTTGTTTATGTCATATCCTTCTAAAATAAGGGTTTCCAAGGAGCCAATGAATGTGAGCCTTCATGTTTTATATAATTTCTCTAGTATGCCTATAACTATCTCAAGAATCACTTGTCTTTTATGTGAATGATGTGACTCTGATATGATCAATGAAATCGATGCTATTGACGTGAGAAAGTTGGCTCTAGCACGGCCTAAAATCACATAATAAGACGAGATCTCTTCTAGAAGAGGGTGATTAAGATATCGATGAATTGTGTTCATATGTAATTTTTCTCAAGAGCCACTTGTATTTATGTGAATGATATTGTATCCAACATGATCAATGAAATATATGTTATCGATGCATGAAAGTTAAGCTCAAGTACACCCTAAAGCCCACAAGAAGATGAGATCTCTTTCTTGTGGAAAGCAATTGAAAGTGATTGAGATATTTGATGGATCAGAAATTATGGGTCCTTGGCCTCGAGACAACTTTGCAATCCATAGTACCTTAAGGTATCCAAGGAATTCAACTTCGTACGTGATCTTGTACTCTCCAATCTCAATCTATTTGGACAACACCAGTCGATAATTCTAGATATACAAAGGTTTACGACTCTCTCAAAGACCAAGCATAATCTTGAGGCCTCAAAATCACTTGGCCAATAGCAAATAGGGAGACTATCACACCCTAATGAGAAACTAGTGAGTAGCCAATTTAATGCCGAACATCGCAACATCGTAAAAAAAAATGTAATTCTATCCTTATGTTAAAAGAAGTGTTGGGGGTCTCCCTCATTGATTATTGGGCCGAAACCTCGACCCTCCAATCAGCATCCCGTTTGGGCTTCACTGGGCTACCCATCATCCATCCGGCCCATTACACAAAGAGGCCGGCCCAATTTCCAACCCATTCAACGTTTCATTTGGTTCGGCGCGTGCAAGCAAGCAAGCGCGTTGACCATTTCTTCACCAACCGCGGAAAGAAGATAAAGTCATCTGACTCAACCATGGTTAGAATCCAGCTCAACATCCTGACCACGGTTAGTTAAAGGGGAATATTACGACCGGCCAAAAGAGCATCTTATGCGCGAACAGGAAGGATCCTCCCAACCCAACGGTCGACGTATCGCCACGTGTACGTCCGGATCTCTCCGCAACCGCCTCACGCGTCGTTCTCAGACCTAACCCAAAATTAGGGTTTCGTCCTGGTTGGCTTCCTGCCACATCGCTCTCCTTCCTCCTCTCTGCAAATCGCGAGCAAGAGAAGATCCTCATCTCCTTCTTCGTCGAGACTCGTATCTGCTTCGCCTTCGCTCTTTGCGCTTTCTGCTTTTCTCCGTTCGATTTTTTGTTCCTCCGGTTTTAGGGGTTTCCCAGATCATGGAGATGGAACGCGTGACCGACTTCCCGCACACGCACATGGATCGGCGGCCCAGGAAGAGGGCGCGCCTCGGCTGGGACGTGCCTGAGGCTCCCGAGGTATCGATCCTTTTTCCCTCAGATCGGAGATCTGTCGCTGTTTTTTTTTCCGGTGTTTTCTCGACCTGTGTTTGACTGGATCTGAGAGATCTGTTTGCCTCGGTTGTTGTGATTGTCTGATCTGTGTCGATCTGGTTGGGCTAATTCCTTTTACGGTGTTTCTGGTACGAGAATGATGTGGCGATTGTGTTTTTTGTGTTTTCAGAAGCGGATCGGGAACGTGTCTCGGTCTTTGTTGGTCTTAGCGTTTCGTAATCGTCATGGGAATGAATTTTTGGAAGAATTTCTTGTGTATCTGTGCAGATAGATGTAGATTTGATAGCACATATGGAAGTTTATATTTTTTTCGTTGTTCATGTCGACCAATCTTTTTCCGGTTATTTTTCTCCCCCTGTTGATGTTATGCATCGAGGAAGGTAGAGCTCAAGATTTGTCTAAAACATGGTTTGACTTAAGAGAATTTCATACGGTCAAAGTTTGTTTTTTGATTTCTGGATGTTATTGAGATCTGGGTTTTGCCTGGTTAGATGTTTATATTCTCGGGCTAAATGCTTATGTTCTTATCGGTACAAGGGTGTGTGCTAATTCACTTGCGTTGTTTATTTCTCAGTGATGTTTCCGATTTTCAAATGTCTTAACTAGTTCTGACAGAATTATATTGGTGGTGTGAGGTTTGATGATGGAGATTTTGATTTATATTATTGAGTGGTACATGGATGGATGGCTGTGTGTAGGCTCAGGTAGGAATGTTTTGTGGACAAGAGGTTGGCATTATGACAAGCTTTGCACCATCAACAGCACCCTCAGACTATATTTCTAGCTCTCTATTTGTAAAGGGAGTTGCTCGAAATGGTTCTCCTCCATGGAGAGAAGATGACAAAGATGGGCATTACATGTTTGAGCTTGGAGATAATTTAACATCACGCTGTAATTACACTTTCTACTTTCTAGTGAAGTGTTGTTGGATCCAATCTGCATAAAGAAATGTTTTCAGTAATCATTGTTTTACTTGTTTCTTTATCATTTTAAAGTTCTCCATTTTGTTTTTAAACAACAATAGCCTTTTCTTTTGCATGTGCGATGTCATTTTAATATTCTAAGTTCACTTATTTAGAAATTTTTTGCTCCTGACTTGATCATGAAATGTACATTTTTGGTACTTCTTGTTAGTGAAGTTCTTCGAGTACTGCAAAGTAGTAACTGAAACTAAAATGGCTCATTCCTTTTGATTGAATTGTTACATTTTGATTAATCATCAAATGTACATTTCTGACTTTGTTTTTAACATTTTGCAGACAGGATTCACAGCAAAATGGGTGAAGGTACTAATATTTTTGTGCTCATCTCATGAGTAGTTTTTTCAGTGCTGAACAGCATGTGATGGATGCTGTATTCTTTCTCATAGGAACATTTGGCCAAGTACTAGAATGCTGGGACAGGGAAAAGAAGGAAATGGTTGCTATTAAGATTGTCAGGGGGATTAAGAAGTATCGTGAGGCAGCAATGATCGAAATCGATGTTCTACAGCAGCTGGGAAGGCATGATAAGGGTGGCAATCGGTAAGCGTGCCTCCCTCTTGGTTAGATTTCTCTTACTTTTATGTGTAACATGAGATTTCCTTTTTGTTTTCACATCTAAAACTCTGTCAATGGTTGAATGGGTTTATTCCTTGCAGTTGTGTACAAATACGGAACTGGTTTGACTATCGTAACCATATCTGTATTGTAAGTATATGATTGGTTTGTGATAAATTGATTTCCCCAATTAACCAACAGTTTGGGGGTTGAAGTTTTGGATGAATTTAAATGGTGCTGAACAGGTGTTTGAGAAGCTTGGACCAAGCTTATACGATTTTCTACGGAAAAACAATTATCGCTCATTTCCCGTTGATCTTGTCCGTGAGATTGGAAGACAACTGTTGGAATGTGTAGCATGTGTGTAGTAATCACTAAGCTAGTCTCTTCTACTCACACATCTGCTTTATAGTTTGGATTGCAGTTGAATTTCATCTTAATAAATTTGTTGTGGGAGAGAGAGGCATATTTTTTTTTTTTGGCTTTCTTTTCTTTTTCTTCTGAGAGTGGAAACAGCTTTTGCCTTTTAAAATAATCATTCTTTAAGAAACCAAACAAGAGAGTTTTTCTGCTGAATATACTTGATTTCTCACCTCGCTTTTGGGATTTATGTGCAGTTATGCATGATTTGCGCCTCATACACACCGATCTGAAACCTGAGAATATACTTCTTGTTTCTCCAGACTATTTGAAAGTCCCAGATTACAAGGTATCATAACCTGTACTTTGATTTTCATGTGTTTAATAAACATGGTTTTCTCTCAGTTATAAAATATAGAATGACTATTTATCAATATGATATTTGCAGGGCTCCTCTCGGTCACCAAGGGACAGTTCCTACTTTAAAAGGGTCCCCAAATCAAGTGCCATTAAAGTGATTGATTTTGGTAGCACAACATATGAACGTCAGGACCAGACATACATTGTATCAACACGGCATTATCGGGCTCCTGAGGTCATTCTTGGTAAGGGAATAGTTACTCTGCTTTGTATTTTGTCACTTGAGAGAGAATGTTTTTAATAGATGATGCTGTGCAGGACTTGGATGGAGCTATCCCTGTGATGTGTGGAGTGTTGGTTGCATTATTGTGGAGTTGTGCACGGTATGGGTCACCTTCAAGTCCATCTTAGTCACACTTGCCATGATGACAAGCGATTTTGAACTCAAGGTGTCTGTTGACTTGCTTAATGACAGGGTGAGGCATTATTCCAAACCCACGAGAACTTGGAGCACCTTGCAATGATGGAAAGAGTGCTAGGTCCTCTGCCTCAGCACATGTTGAAGAGAGCAGAGTCAGTGCTCATCTTTTTTGGTGGTTCTGATGTTATTCTACTGTAGCTTTACTCATACTAATAATTCTTGGATGCATCGGGGTTTTCAGCCGACATGCGGAGAAGTATGTTAGAAGGGGTAGGTTAGACTGGCCAGAAGGTGCCGCCTCTAGAGAAAGCATCAGAGCAGTTCTTAAGCTTCCGCGTCTTCAGGTGATTCCCCGGTGTGATCACTCTTCTCGGTTTTTAGGCAGTGCCCCTTGAATTGCATTGCTGAGTGATATACTTTGCAACTGCAGAACTTGATAATGCAGCACGTAGACCATTCGGCAGGAGACCTGATACATTTGTTACAAGGGTTACTCCGATACGAACCCTTGGACAGGATGACAGCTCGGGAAGCTCTCAGGCACCCTTTCTTCACCAGGGATCACCTCCGGCGGTAGCCCCCTCCAATCTGCCCTGGCAGAGCGGGCGAGACCCGTTGTATATAGCTAGCGCAGGTGCCCTTTGCCAGGCAGCAGCACCTGAACAAAATTCTCCTCTGGCGGCTGCTTTGCCAAATGGTCCCCTGCGATGCTATCTAACGTCGGGGCTGTCGCCTACCAAATTCTGATAATGTGTAGTTAACAGCAACAGATGACCTGAATTAGTGATTTATTACTGACTGCAATCCTTGTATTTAATTTTTGGTTTGGCGATTTCCGCAGCTCAAATTGGAGTCCTGTGAATTTTTCATCATTTGGTCCCCCTTCCAACTAACTGTTCGAGAGAAGACCGCTACCAAAAGATAATGAGCGCATTGCAAAGCAGCAAATTTGGTTGTGGACTTATAGGCATCGCCTTTTGTTCCAAATTTCATAACAAGAGAATAATAAGCATCAGGAAATTGTCTACCGAAATTCAAGCTGATTGGAATTGATCCTTTCTTGCCTTATTATTATTAACGAATGATGCCTAGAATATTCTCTTGTCTAATGATAGTCCCCAAATTCTATTCTAATCTCAAACCTTTACACATGATAAAAAATAGTCACTATATATTTATTTATTTTTTAATTATCAGCATCTAGCCAATTAGAGGTTTGTTTGTGGAGCATGTGCCTTCATCGTCACCATTATCTTTATATGGAACAACGATAATGCCATGTTGTTGGTAATCTTGAATAATAGTAGCTAGCTTTTAAATTTTTTTCTAATCACAAGATGCCGTATTTAAACTTTCCAATCCCATAATAATAGTAATGGTAACGATGAAAGATGGTTAGATGGACGATCTTATCATGTGGTAAAAATAAAATGGAGATCATATCGGGATTTGGTAATTCATTATATATGTTCTCTTTAACTTTCAAAACAATTTTTGCGATTCCCCTTTTACGTTTTACGATGAAAATCAAACTACACGTGAAAACACGGACTCACGCACAAATAATATTCTAATGATATTTATATGAATTGATCCTTGTAACTAGCAAGGCAAACGATTTCATTCCACGTGGCCTAGTAGAAAAAGTTCTTGGAACGGACCACACGTGCTACGTGAGTTAATCTCATCACGTTCCCAACCAACTGCACCAACCTCACCCGTACTATTTAATTTCCCATTAGTCGATTCATAGGGGAAAAAAGGAAATCATTTAATTAAGCCGAATTCACTAATATATTATGATAAAATAAAAAAATTCGATGGGCCAGGACAAATTCCGACGGGCCTTTGAAACAAAGGCCATCGAAATTACATTGGTACCCCGACACGTGCCTACCGAACACCGACCCCGAAACTACACCGACACTTTTTTTCAATATTTTCACTTTGGGAACAAATTCCGCGTCGTCATCGTCCGCTCGCGATCGTCCTTTCGTCCTCCGCCAACGGCCGACCCCCCGGACGAACGGCGGAAGAGCACGCGCAGTGCCATCTCCGGCGAGCATCTCCGACGAGGCCTCGATCGCCTTCGTACCGGCACACGTATGTCCCTCGTGGCTCCTCGCTCTTCTCGCCTTCTAGTTCTAAATCCTTGCATCCTACGGAAACTTATGTCGTCCGTCGTTGTTTTTTCCTTTCTTTTTTTTTCTTTTCCGATGGACCTTCGCCGACCCCTGGGATTCGAATTGCGATTTCCCTACTTCAATCTGATCTCTCCCTCTCGTTTCGCTTGTGTGGTTTTGTTCTTGATTTAGATGGGATTGTATATGCTTCGGGGTCCGCTAGTCGGCTATGCAGAAATTTTGGGTCCTGGGTTTTCCTTCTGCAAATGGGGAGCGAGGGAGGGAGGCGAATGTGATTATGATGCCGGTAGATGGGAAACGACAGGAATGTGCAGTTTTGTCTGAGATATAACTCCTATTAAAACTTGTTGCCGAGGTAGATTCCTAGGAATTTATATTTCAAGTTTTGGTCTGTAGGATCAAGGGTCACACGAGCAGACCTGTGTCGCCACGGTGCACGCGTTGTGACCGGTGCAGGATTATGGTGACAAATGCTGTAGATAACAGCTTTTTACAACGTTTTGTGTAAGTGGGAAGATTGGTTTTGATTTTAAGAATTTGGGTGTGGGCTGAGTTTGCATATGAGGTCTGTTTTGGACATCTACTCCGGGACTATGGTAGTTCCTTCCTGGCCATTGGTTTTCTAACAAGAAGTGCAGTGATTAGGCCATATATGTATTGTAGGAACTTGATTGAAACAAGGTGAGAACAGATTAAACTGAACGGACTTTTTTTTTTCTTTTCTTTTAAGGGTTTAACCGTTTCTAATGTTCTATGATTACCAAGTAAATTGGGCCTCGCACTTTATTGAATGATTGTGCTTGGCCAAATTGTATGGGTTGAACAACTTTCTAAATAAAGGTAACTGTACTTACATTTTTAGGATTCGGGATGGTTACCTCTGAGATCAACTCGATGTACTAAGATTGCTTCTTCTGTTGAAGAGGGCTAATGGCAAACAACTAGGATTAAAATGTGGCACGTTCTAACTAATACGGAAGATAGTAAATAGATCTAGTAATGGAGTGGGCAGAAGATGGATGTACATATGTAAATATGCGCATAGTGGAACAGCATGGTGATCTTAGGGTGGATTATGAGCCAATGCTGGTACTGCTCGGTGCTAGTTAGCTTGCTAAGGGGGTGGTGAAATATAGTACACTGCATCCGTTCTCTGTTAGTTTTGGTCCTAAGGTGGGAGCTCATCGAATAGACATCCCTTCATGCATTTTTGGATCAGTTCTCTTGTTGTAACTATGCTGCAGATGGTTTCGTAGCCCCTGCAGTCAGTGCTCTTTAACAATGCTCTCTTATTTATTTTGAGTGAGGGAAGGAATGGGAAGAGAAAGAAAAGCAAAGGTTACTTGAGGGCTGGAGTGATCATAGGTCTTCATGGAACCTGTAATCGATATTGAACTTGATCATGCAGTAATGTCAGTGGCCCGTCTGCTCTTATTATGACCTCGAAAGGAAAATTCTGTTTTCCACATGTTTCATTTTCTCTATGGTTGGGTAAATCTTACCACTCAAGTTATTTTTTAACCTCATGTCTGCAAGTTATTTTTTAACCTCATGTCCGCATGATTGGTCAGTCTACATTTAGTTTTAGATGATGGGCAATACAATTATTGAAGTGTAGTTATTTACCCTAGTTGTTTTGCTTCATGGTCTTTAATCCAGGATTGGGGCTCCATCTACAGCATTATGGGCTCAGTCAACGGGTTAACAAGTTTGCAAGGAAAGAAACCCCTCTTCTCTTTTGGGGTCATTTCCGATGTCCAACATGCTGATATTCCTGACGGTCGGTCATTCCTTGGTGTTCCACGATACTATCGGCATAGCATTACCGTATTGCAAAGGGCAGTTATGCAATGGAACCATCATGGGAATCTCAAATTTGCAGTTAATCTTGGGGATATTGTTGACGGGTTCTGCCCCAAGGACCATTCTCTTGATACCGTCTCAAGAGTTGTGAATGAATTTGAGAAATTTAATGGTCCCGTCTATCACATGATTGGCAACCATTGCCTTTACAATCTGCCCCGCAGAAAATTACTTCCATTGTTGAGGATTCCAAGCATTGATGACTGTGCCTACTATGATTTTTCTCCAACATCAGAATACAGATTTATTGTGCTGGATGGATATGACATAAGTGCCATTGGTTGGCCTCAAGATCATCCCAAGACACAGCAGGCCTTGAAATTTCTTCAGGACAAGAATCCAAATTCGGACAAGAATAGTCCGGTTGGGCTAGTGGGGATTGAGCGACGGTTCCTTATGTTTAATGGAGCTGTTGGGGAAGAACAGCTTCACTGGTTGGACAGTGTTCTTCGTGATGCTACAAATTTGAAACAGAAGGTAGTGGTGTGTTCTCACTTGCCTTTAGATCCAGGTGCATCAACTGAAGAAGCACTCTTGTGGAATTTCGATGAAGTAATGGGCGTGATCCATAAGTACGACTGCGTGAAGGTCTGCCTTGCTGGACACGATCATAAAGGTGGCCACTCAATCGATTCGCATGGGGTACATCACAAAGTGTTTGAAGCTGCATTGGAGTGCCCTCCCGGTACAGATGCTTATGGGTATGTCGATGTCTATGATGACAGGTTATTGCTTTTTGGTACCGGTAAAATGGAGAACTGCGATATGCATTTTAACCATTGAGCTCATATAAACAGATCAGAGTGTATAGAATTTGCATTATCATCGCCATCATTGTAGAGAATGTCTTTGTTTTGGGATCCTATTGATTACCCGGCTTCCTTTTACGGAGCCTGGGGAAGTTTTGTCTAACTATGGAGCGCTGATGCAGTGCAGCTTGATAGGCAATTGTTGATCTATTAAGTGTGGTTATTCGATCTTCCACGCGACTGCACAAGTCAGTCATTTGCCTGATAAAAATCTGAGAATGTTACTGTGGATGTTAGCCATTCTCTAACACAATCGTTCCTTTTCGTCCCCCGTTCGGATATGAAACATTGTTTCCCTTAAAAAGGATTTTGAGTTTCGTTTCTCACAGCGCACAAAACGCGACTTTCTATTCATTCCTCATATCTATATAGCTTCTTTGCAAGTGTATATGGATCGAGCCGTACATCTACCTACACATAGGTGTTAAAAAGGGTATCGTGATCCATGTCTCTCTGCAGCGTCTCAGCCGGTGGCTTCCAGAATGGACCTCGAAAAGGACCTTGTCGTAGCTAAGCGTCGAGCTTGCCAGAATTTCGGCTTCATACTAGTGTCTTTCCTACGCCAATCATGAAAGCAAAACATTTAACTAGCTTTAGTTTATCTTATGGGGAACAACCACTTAAGTATCAGTTTGAAGTAAGGGCAAGCACGGTTCCCAATTCTAAAAAGGGAGGTTTCGGTTCCCAGTTCCTCTTTTTTTGGAACTAGGAACCGGAACTGGAATCAGACCAGAATCCCTAAACCTAAAATTATTTATGCCTTATGCTTTTCTTTTTGCATTTTCTACCGACGTGTTTTTGTTCTTATGGGATTTCCATCATCAAATTCACAGAATACGACGCTAATAGACTCCATCCATTTGTTTAATTGAGTTGTGCACATGTATGGGTCAATTTAGTGAGCTACAAAGACAAACAAGAGATGAATTCAAATTCATTTCCCATGATTTTTTTTATGTAATTTAGTGAGATACCCATCGGGTTAAAGAGTGAGATTTTTTTGTCTTCCCGATGCTTTATTATTCTTCCCCAAGCAAGTATTTTCTAAATAAGGTATTTGGATAGTCTACAATGACCTACATTCATCTATGTTCTCTTTCCTTTGCTTTTTTTCATGATTGTGACTACAACCTACTTATAGTTTCTCTTAAAAGAATGTGGAAAGAATGAAATAATCATAGAGAACTCATATATAAATGATTATCCAAATGCTAGAAAAATTTGAAGTTTATAGTCAATGGGGTTTCTATATTTTTCTTTTAAGAAGTTCTTTTGTGGCTCTTGCCAAACATGTCTAAGCTTATTCATTATTGTTGCGTTCATTTTAGCCAAAGAAAAAGAAAAAAGAATTTGTTGGACTTCGGAACAGATGTTGGAACCTATGATAGGTTTCAAGTTTCAGATTTCGACAAGTCCAAAAAATGAAGAACTTGTAGGATAAATTTCAAGTTCCAAGTAAAAATTTTAAGAAATTTAGAACCATTCACCTCTAATTTGAAGCATCCAAAAGACAGCAATCCTTGTAGTCTATCCTTGCTGTAATTTATTTAAAACATGTGCAATTCGGGCAAGGGGTCATGTTCCTTTTGGCATCGCCTTTCCACTTTTCTGATTTTACAAATGGGTGGTAGTGGGCCAGTAGTAACTAACCCACTTTCAGCGGCTAGTTTATTGCAATTCACGTACATTGCACTACTTTTCGTCGAGTCCTAAGCTTAATCCTACGAACCCACGCACGATCATCGCCATTGGCTCGTTCTCGGTGCTTTCCGCAGAATAAGCCACTAATTTTTGTTTTCATCATTCGGTCCTCCTCTCTGGACACATAACCAGCTCCCGAAGATGTTGGATGTGCTACAGAAACCTGCTTCAATCAAGGAAGCTGATGACTAAAACCATTAGCTAACCCTGGCATAACCCACGATTTCATTGCGTCTTAACTTTCCAAGTTGAGTGAAAAGGCCAAAATAAATAAATAAACTTTCCAAGGAACTTGTCAAGGTTGTGGTTTCTTAAGCCTCACGGCGTTGAATCAGTCAGCGAACAAGCCATGTTTGACTATTGGAGTTCATTTCACATCATGGCAGAAATCTGTGTTAATTAGATGTTGACCATGCACCACTCATAACCAGCAATTATGGCCCCTTACATACCTTTCTTACTTTTTCTCCATCACATCAATCTTCCATTTTGATAGGTGCGCATCATTAAAAATATATATATACTTTTCAAATGTTCATTTTCCTAGTTAATCATTTTTAATAAATTACTGAAAGTCCCAAAAACTAATTCCCATAAAAAAATTTCACTCAAACAAACACACTAATACAAACCCAAATTTCTTTATCATGATATTCAGCAAAGAAAGATCATAAACTTCCAATTTCAAAACCATGTGCAACAAACATCCACTCCCTACTCCATCCCACCCCCAGGGAAAGCCTCGCCCCGTTTACACACTAGTGGCCATTATTAGGAGCTCGCAGTACATCTTCGACCGTCCAAAACCTTAATCGTCCAAATCGAGCTTGCTTTCCATGGATGCCGTAGATACAACTGTAACGTCGACGTACGAAGAGAGCGATATATGACAAACGACGTATTAGTAAAAGTATAGGAAAAGAGAGACGTGCTCCATATAGACTCTTAGACCATGGAAACACTGAGTCACGTCTAAGTTTGATGGCGATGTTAATTGGAAACCGAACTTGGCTTGGCCTTTCTCTTCTCGGCAATGAAGAAGCCGATCAGCGAGACCACGGAGAAGGCACTGAAGCACACGGAGGCGATGTCGAGCGACGCGTGCCGCCCCGTGATGGCCTGGACCTGGAACAGGTCGGTAGTCTTGTTCTCGTCGGTGGTCTGGCCGAACCCGACCTGGACGCCCTCGGCATTGAGGGCGTAGGCGCGCACGAAGTAGGTGGCCTCCGGCACGTCCTTCTGGACCAGCCACTCGTAGCTCTGGTCGGCCGGGGAGTAGGGCCTGGCCACGATTGCGTGCTGGCAGGTCTTGTCCTTGGCCAGGTTGTCCACGGTCTTGCGCCACGCGCGGTCCACCTGGCTGACCGGGGCGTAGCACAGCTTCACCTGCACCGTCTTGTAGGCCGAGTCCGTCCCCGCCGGGAAGCTCTGGTTGTACCGCCACGTCACCGTGATCTTGTCCTCCCCGGATTTCAGCACTGACAGTTTCCAGTTCAAGCCACGAAATCAGCTCGTAAATCTTGACAAAAACAAATCAATCCTGAACTCAAGAATCCCCATAACGTGTGAAACATGGGTTTTCCCTAACGAGGTAATCACCAGATTACGAACGAAGAATTCGGTACAATTTAGAGAGGGAGAGAGAGAGAGAGAGACCTTGGCCAGGCTGAGACGAAGCCGAGACGATAAGAGTCCTCTGGAGAGAAGAGAAGAGGACGTTGCCATAACAAGCCTGAGCCAAGCAAGCCAGAACCAGTGATGCCAGAAGGGTCCTACGTGCCGCCATTGATTCCTTCCTCCCACCTCTCAAGCAGTCGCCACACAAGCAAATCTCAAGAGGACTGATTCAAGGAGCGAGAGAGAGAGATGCCAGAAGGGTTTTTGGATTCCCTTCGATACCTGTTTGATAGCTGAACGAACCCGTCTCCCCCATTATATAATCCGGCAAATCTCCACCATTAAAATAAGAAGATGCTCCTAATCAAACGGCCAAAGGGTGGGGCAAGAACTGTAAGTCGAGTAAGTCAACGGCCCCCGAAAGACGACTTCGAAACGACGAGAAGGAGAGGGATGTGCAGAACGGAAGTGGCCCTATATCATGGCGAAGAGGCACGATCGAGATCTGCAGAAACTCTCCCCCATCTAACTCTTGCGATGCGTTTTGGGTTTTAAGATTATTTGCTTGACCTCGTATCGATGCTCCTGTCATGGACGATGCGTGGAACACAAGGACTCGTGGACGAGAAAGCTGTGGACAGCATCAGCATCGACAAGATGAGATGAGATGGATTCTTTTCTTTGGCTCATCAGCTCATTATTCTAAGATTTCACTGTCTTTGTCCCCTTGTGTCCTGGAAAGAGCAAGCGGACGAAGCTTGAGCCGTACGGTCGAGCATAAAGCCAACTTGCGGCGTGTGCAGAGAAACGTTCGTCGTTCCTTCAACTTGGCGTCGATGTCGACTTTAGGACACTTGTTCATTTCTTTTTTGTCTCTTGCGAAGATGGTTCGTCTTATTATCCAAAAAATAGCTTCTCTTCGAAAGCAAAAAAGAGAAGATAATTATGTAGCGAGCGGGAATATCCTCTGGGACTGCAGATCCTAATCCTTTGCACGAATTGCAATCGCGTGCTGATCAATAAACCGATGCTCTACCGAGATGGAAATTCGATGAACTAACGACCGAAAATTACGGTGCTAAACAAAGTGGCTAGAGTTTTTTGTACCTTGGATTTGTTTGGCTTGGCTAACATTCCACCATCACTATACATTCGATATTTCTTTTTCCTTTTTTTTTTCCTTTTTTCTCATTTTAAACTATGGAGCATTGACTTCAGGGAGTAGGCCAGATGGATAGGGTAGAGTAGAGGCAAGGCAGATCGTTGACTTTTGATTTTTGCATATGGGTGGGTGATGGAGTGTTTAGTGTATTCATTGCGCCCGCCCTTCGCGCGTCGAGAAAGCAAAAGTTCGGGTCTATGCAGGATCGTGGGCCGGACCCGACTTTGAGGCTGCTCGTAGATTGGGCTTGGCGATTTCGACGCCCAAAATTGTGGAAGCCCAGCCCAACATCGCTCGCTCGTCTCTTTCTCCTCCTCCACTGCCGTAAACCCCTGCTGCGCTAGGGTTCTGCCGTCTGCGATTCCTATCTGAATTCGTTCGTCGCGGCTTCTGGTCGGAACCCACGACGATGCAATTCCTCCGTCGCGGGATCGGAGCTCCCCGGTGGCGAACCTTCGGAGGCGCCGCCGCCGCTGCCGGCTTTCCGGCGAGAAATGCCGCGCCCTTCGGCCCTGCGGTGCGTT
Source organism: Eucalyptus microcorys (assembly GCA_014182515.1). Lineage (NCBI taxonomy): Eukaryota > Viridiplantae > Streptophyta > Magnoliopsida > Myrtales > Myrtaceae > Eucalyptus > Eucalyptus microcorys. The sequence goes on from CM024563.1 coordinate 2,691,522, forward strand.
GCTCGCGTCTCTTCGAGCTGTTTCTTTCTGGAGATTCGTGTCTTGCTGTGTAGTCGTTTCTCGTGCTTCGATGCTCTCTTGCCGCGGTTCGGATCCATTGAGCTGTCTCTACGTTTATGCCTTGGTCTTAGGAGAGCAGTCGCGACTGTGTCTTGGCCGCGCTTTTATAAGATAGTTGTCGCGGGACTTGTCGGTTTGCAATCTTGAATTGCTATGGCCGTCTGAAACTGCTTTGAGTAACATTTCTTTGCTTACCCGGAATTTTATTCTCTCTAGCGTTCTCCTTTTCGATTGCGAAGTTTTCTTATCGATATGGGAAGAAGGAAATCGCATGCATTTCGCTAGTATATATCATTCGTCACGAGCTTAGGTGCAGTGTGAATTGTGATGGTCATAGGATTTCTTGATTTTGGTTGTAATGTTGATAAAGATCTTGGTTCTATTCACTTGGTAGAATTTGATAAAATGCGGCAATGTGTGATGCTTTCACTTGGTAGAATTTGATAAAATGCGGCAATGTGTGATGCTTACTTAACAATTTAACAGTCGACAATGGGGTCCCAAACTGCTGCACCAACTATGGCTCGCAATGTCGCGTTTCATACACCATCATTGGGCCGCGACATTGCCTTCTCTCTTCAAGAGATGGATAACCACAGTGGGAGATTCAGTCAAGGCGCCTTTGCAAGATTCTTCAGTGCATTTGACTGACATGCCTCCTCGCATCAAATTTAAGAGGCTGGACAAAACTGCTAGGAACATAATGAAGGTGTGTATCTAAGCATGGTGGTTTCACTGTAAAGAATGGCGACATATTGATTATTATGAGTTCTTATCTGCAGATTCTAGATAAGGAAGCAGTGGAGGAAGTGAAGGCTCAGAGAGACATGCCTGATATAAGACCCGGTTACATAGTTCGAATGAGAGTGGTATATTAAGTCCTGCCTCATTCATGGATTTGCTGACTTCTCTCTTGTGAATTTAATTAATGGGATCTCTCTGCACAATGGGCAGGAAGTTCCTGAGAACAAAAGACGTTTATCAACTGTAGAGGGGATCGTCATAGCACGACGTAATGCTGGTTTAAATAGTACATTCAGAATAAGGAGACTAGTTGCTGGAGTTGGAACTGAATCTCTTTTCCCACTGTAAGTAAGCTTTAACTTACTTGATTCCCCAATTTGGTTGCTATTCATCATTATCGTATTGGAAAGCAGCCTATTTATTGAACTTATGGATACTACACTGTGATGGCATATTGTGAAGTGCCATGCTTATGCTTGGATTGGTGAGTTGGATGCATGGGAGAATTTGTAGGCGTCTGGTTAGTTTTATCTCGAAGCTGTCATTTGCCACATGCTTCTTATTTGACTACTACAGGATGGCATTTGGGCTCAATCCTCTTTACTCATAAATGATAATAAGCAATTAAAGGCAATCCAGTTGTTGTGTTAGTCTTTTCTACAATGTTCTGACAATATGTTTTTCAAAATTCCATTCTTTATTTTATTTTATGCTACTCTCAATTAGAATATGAATGATTTGCTTGCAATTGCATGAACTCTTATGTCTGCGGTAATATGGATTTTGGCTGGTCTTCTGCTAGGATTTTCTTGTTCTCTTTAACAATGGCTGGGTTGACACCTTCAGTGGTCCATTGTGATAGGTATTCACCAAACATAAAGGAGATAAAGGTGCTGGACAAGAGAAAAGTAAGAAGGGCCAAGCTTTATTATCTAAGAGAGAGGCTGAATCCACTTAAGAGGAAATAGCAACCTCTGTAGTTAGTGCGTGACGATTCGCACTTTAGTGCAGAAATGGAGAAGGGTTTGTTTTGTTGATGAGAAATGGTGCAATTTATCATGATTATTGTCATCCTTAGGTTAATATGTGGATGCTTCTGGAATTCTAGTTCAGGTCTATACTATGATTGCCTGCTGAGCTTCCAGAGGTGTTCTTGTTTTTGCTGTAGCTGTGATGTTATAGTTTCAAGAAACTTTAGCTAATCGATCTGCGGCACACCCAGGAAATATTCCTTCAACCGGGATCTGAGTTTTCAATAACAGCTGCATTTTTTTTTTTTCGTCGACTAATGATTGTATTGGGATGCAACATCTTTTGTGCCATATGATTGTGCTTATCCTTGTTGTACAGCTCACCTAGCATCTTGAAAATCTGTCGTGATGGAGAATGTTGACCAGGTTAATTTTCATCTGATTTCTTTACCGATAAGCTAGCCCTAGGAACGGGTAAACCTGTCCCTCTCCGGCCCAAAAGACAAACTGTTACTTCACCGAAAAAAAATCTGCTTGTCCTCCGTGATGTGCCTGCATCCGATCCTTGTCTGCAAGGAGGGAGCATATGTTCTTAGCATGGAATAACGGAATTTCGAAATAAGCAGTATTATTGGCAAATTACATATTGCTCCATAGGACAATTCCCCGAAGATGATGATAAATCGACCACTTTATGTTTCTAGGATTGTTGTAAATTTTGTAATTTGTCCCTTGAATTTTAGAAATGGGTGCGATGTGTTCCCTGGCATAGAGTAACAAAGGGCAAATTTGTCGAGTTTCGGTGAGAATTTAATATGAGTCAAGTTTAAGTACACATGGATATATAATTCTAAAATATAATTTTGAGTAATCCCTATACTTTTACTCACATATATTGATGGTATAAGATTAATTTGCCTTCCGCAACTAGTCACAACATTAGATATATGTGAATAGGTTTTGTTGGAGTCAAGAATAGGGGCAAATTACAAAAATTGAAATGACTTTGTCGCATTCTCGAAAACTTGAGGGCCAGTAGTATTATTGTCCATCCAGTATTTTGTATAATATCCGCCAAGCTCTAGCTATGGTGATTGATTGATTCCATCCTGGATTCTGAAGTAGATACTATAAGGTAATTCACGGAATAGTACACCATGTGGTGCCGCCCTTTATTAAATGGCTGTGAATAGATCTTAGTTTAGTTGTGCTGAACCTTAGAAAAGAGAAGCAGCCCTGGATAGTGAAAACTATAGTCGACAGCAACCCTCCTCTTGTTTAAAGAGGAGGAAGATTGGATCTTTAAAGGTCAACCTGAACCATTCATTCTGTAGCAATTCCTGAACTATTGCTCGGCTGGTGAGGTGAGCTGGAAGGCCTAGACAGCAATCCCTCTGTCAACGTGAACCTCATTCAATACAAATCTCAAACGTGGGTTTGATTTGTCCTGAAGGCATGGATGAAGAAATCCCCAGGTTCTAGGGGGATCTCGTGCACGTTAAAGGATGTCAACCAGGTCTAGCACTTCCCTGTCCCGCCAGGTCGAACGAAGGAGCTTTTTTTTTTTTTTTTTGAAGTTCCCCCTCCTGCCGAGAGTGAACATCAACATCGTATTTTATTGCAAAAGAAAAGCAATCCTGGTTCCAACCCGGCCGTGCTCAAAATGGTTTTGGTGGGTTCTTGCGAGACTTTGCCTCTGCTTCTGGAGTGGTCCGCCGGTGCGATGTGACGTGACGCTTCGATAGCAATTCGCCTTGTCTTTGTCTTGGGGCCCCCGCAAAACCGGACGAACTTGTAGACTTTGAGGCCATCTGGTGAGGACGAAATCGGGTTGTTGGCAGGCAGCCGTTATTGGATTTGCATGTTTCGTGAAAAGGAGATTCAAGGCAAGGTGTTGCGTGATCGAAACGACCGTCACTTTCCCATCCTCTCTCGTTAAAAGTTTCGCTGGTGCGGAACTTGGAAGGGGATGCCCGATTGTGGTGGTCCTGCTGCTTCTCTGGGCGTAATAATTTCATGCTAGTAGCTTTCCTTGTCAAGGCCGAAAGACATTGTTAACCTGGGAAAGCATTTCGGCTATTGAAACTTTTGTGTGTCATCGGCTGTTCATACTTATTGGGGATTGTGGGGTTGTTCGCAAGGTCCATAGGCCCTAACTAAATTAGTTCGTGAATTCGTAGTGTGATCCATATGCTTTTTAATTGGGTATATCTTTGCGTTGTCTCTCTAACTTGTGAAAAATGAAAAGGGTGTTTAAACATATTTACTATACGGCTCTTCTATTCTGGTTGGTCAACAAGGAACAAATTTCTTGTAATGAATAGTCACGGAAAGAATATGCCCCACTGACCATTCTCTTCTCGCACCATATCGTGTTGCCCCACTAATCCATATTTTTTATTGACCCTCTAAAAAAGAAATCTGTACATTATTTTCCCCTTGAAAATGAAGAAGAGATTCATTGTAATTTTAAGAAAGTTAATTTTGAAATTCGTACTTTCATAACGCAGCGCGTGAAATAAAAATGTATAGTTTTGCTCTTATTTAACATTTTTATGAAATGAGTTTTCGTTGGAGGTTAAGCTTTTGCTTTTTTCATGTTGTCAAAGAGTTGTAGCAAGTGGAAAGTTCTTCTATTTACGTATCCTAAGAAATCAAAAGCAACTTATCTTCTTTCTCGCTCAACATAAAAATATTCTTCAAATTCTAAAGCTACAAAACTAAAATATATAAATTTACATTTTGATATCTATATATTATGAAAGTTTCAAGTGCATGAAATTGAAATAATAAATGTCAAAATACGTACCCTACAAAATTTGAAAAGGTATAAAAAGTCACTACAAATTTTTGATAGTATAATACCCATACGGACATAAAGATACTTCAAGCCCTTTTTACTTATTTTACACCTTTTGACGTGTCAATTAATAATGTAACATGACATATATATATACACACACGGCATATATGATTATATAATGTCATATTCACATAACCAAGTATTATATCATTTTAATTTTATCATTTAAATGTCACGTGATAATATCAAAAACATGTAATTAGATTAGGTTTATTTTTATACGTTGATTTTATTCATCTATATGTAACACTTCTAACAAGATTTATAAATTCAATCACTATCCCATCGAGTTTTTTTTTTTCACGCACTTTTAAAAAAAAATGGCAGCACATATCCATTCGCGACACACACCGTTTTAATTTCAATCCCATACATGATTAATAGAGCCATGGGCAGCTATGCACATTCCGAAAAATGTTCTAAATTTGAACAACCCCAACATATGCAATGGGATAAATGAAATGAATTTTTACTATGCTTTGACATTGCAATGGCAAACACGAAATTTTTGTGTGGGAGGGCAAGATTGGGTTTTGTTTTGATTAGTAGTATATTGGCTGCTCCACTAGCACACGCCCCTCTTTTAAATTCCTTTGTGGGTATGTATATGGACGGGCCCTACCTTAAAATTTCACAATCGCAGAGGTGACTTCTAATAAGTAATAAGTGTAGCCCAAAGCTCTGTCGGATCAAGATAATCACAAAAGAAAAACGCTCCCCCAGATCAAGAAGATCAAGAAGTAATAAATGGTCATGTTGAAGGTAAGAAACGCCAATACACAGTTCAGAAGAAAGCTCAAAGGACATTAGATTAGGTGGGAAACAACGTTATATCGCAAGTCAATCTCTCTGGGTATTTTGTCTGAGGTCGAAGCTCGAGCCTTCTTTCTTGCCTTTGACAAACGAGGGAGACCCTGTTTTCGCACGCTGCTCTCCTCTCTTGGGTCAGAATTTTCCTTCGCCATCTTGGAGGTCGGCTTGTCTCTGGCGGTGGGTCGAGGTCTGCCCACGTTGATGCCAATCATTGTAGCGGCTTCATAGGGCCTTCATATTGCGTGGGATCAGGACAATTTCGTGCCCCTTTTCCCCCCGTTTGACCTCCAGGGCTTGGGCCGACGGTTCTTGAAATCGCGTTGGTGCTTGCTCGAGAATGCCGCAGGACGTGTCTTCTGATCAAGAACCCGATGACCCCGATGTCGAGTACGTCGAAATTGATCCCACTGGTCGATATGTTCGGGTCTGTACTTCACCGTAATTGTTTATCTTCTCTAATTTTCTGTTGGGATGCCCTTTTCTTGGGAGTTTTTATTTTCTGATGTGATTCATCGGTGACTAAAATGCGTGATTTTTTATGGCTGATTGCTTGCTTTGGCATTAATTCAAGTCACTGCTCTGTGTGGCATTTCGATTATGGTCATTTGATGGTTGTTTTGGTTGAATTTGGAAGATGGGATGAATTCGTCCTTCTTGTTTTAGTGTTTGACATTCTCTCGAAAATGGTTTCTTATGGCAGTACAAGGAAGTTCTGGGAAAAGGAGCTTTCAAGAAAGTGTATCCTTTCTCAATTTGCCACTGCAATCCCTATTGTGTTTCTTAGGATAAAAGTTGCTTGATTTTCTTCTAGTTGAAGTGCATTGTAGAAATTCTTGTTGGTGGATTCAAGTTTATCCTTGACGGCACATGGAAATGTAGATATAGAGCATTTGATGAGTTGGAAGGAATTGAAGTGGCCTGGAATCAGATTAAGGTGACAGATCTCTTGAGAAATTCGGAGGATTTGGAGCGTCTCTATTCAGAGGTTCACCTGCTTAAAACTTTGAAGCACAAGAACATAATCAAATTCTACAGTTCATGGGTTGATACGAAGAAAGAGAATATTAACTTCATCACTGAGATTTTCACATCAGGAACATTGCGGCAGTGAGTTTTTGTCGATTTTAATCCTCCATCAATCGGAGATAGGCTTGTTGGGATCATTAAATGACCATCTTCTCCAGGTACCGGAAGAAGCACAAACATGTGGATTTGAGGGCGTTGAAGAAATGGTCTAGACAGATTCTTGAGGGGCTGCTGTATCTGCACAGTCACGATCCACCTGTTATTCATCGGGATCTGAAGTGTGACAACATTTTCATTAATGGTAACCAAGGGGAAGTGAAAATCGGTGACTTGGGATTTGCTGCCATTCTGCGTCATGCTCAATCAGCTCACAGTGTCATTGGTGAGGACCCTGTTATATTTGTGTGCTCAATACTCTCACAGAGAGTATGACACGTGACACGAGTCTCCATGACCCAAGAAAAAATTTCAACGTTTTTGCACTTGCAGGAACCCCAGAGTTTATGGCGCCTGAGCTTTATGAGGAGGAATACAACGAGCTTGTGGACATTTACGCATTTGGAATGTGCTTGCTGGAGTTGGTGACCTTTGAGTACCCGTATGTCGAATGCTCAAATGCAGCTCAAATATACAAAAAAGTGACATCAGTAAGGCACCAAGTATCTCTTTTATTTATTTGTCATGCTTTTTTTTCCTGCAACATCTTCAAGTTGAGTACCATGAGCTCTTCATCTCTGCTAATACTGACAAATCTCCATACCGTGGATTCACAACTTCTTTTGTGGGAGCAATTCAAGTCGTGGTCAAATGTCAGTGTACGCTTGGTGTTGATTAGGTTCCTCTCGTTTATAGGAGTTGAGGCTGTGGTAGATACCATTGTCGATTACTAGATAGCTAGCTGAATTAGGGAACGGACTTGGGCACAAGTTGCGGAAATTTCAGGCTCATTGATAGTTTATTCTCTAATGCAAAGTTCAATTTGCAATTCCTCAATAAGACCGCGTCATATCCTTTGTTCTGTTTGCAAATCACGCAGCATACATTCAATGAAGCTGCTTAATTCACATTCAGTCTTCTTGTTCAGACTGTGTGTTCTAGTGCTTCCCATTGCTGCAACCTAAGCAGTGGAAATATTTGAAGTCTCAAAAGTTTGCCTTCCTGGTTGATTGTTAGTTCCATTTCAAAACCGAGGATTGTGCTTAAATATGATGAGAAAAGTATAAAAATTTTGATATATAAAAGCTTAAAAAGTTTTTATATTTTGACTCTTTGGTCCTTGACATTTACATCCGTTCTTCCACAAAGTGTATTGTGGGAGGATATATTTATCTTCTACGTCACTGTAGGAGATTAGGTTATGTTTCTCAATGCAGATTTGCATATGTGCCCGCATAGTCATGCATGCACACATGTAGAAAATGAGTTAATTTACATATGTCCAGTGATGGCAGTTAATCTGGTCATATCAGTGGCTGGAATTACACATTGTTGTACTCTTCAGCTCCTTGATCATGTATGTAATATATATTCTGATTATTGGTAGGGAATAAAACCTGCATCACTGGAAAAGGTGAAAGACGATCGAGTCCGAGAATTTATAGAAAAATGCATTGCAAACGTTTCTGAGCGATTGAGTGCCAAGGAACTTTTGATGGATCCTTTTCTGCATTCGGAGGAAGAAAGTGATAGTGTTAGCAGATTGTTGCCTTCATTGAGACCTAAAGAGCTGGGTAAATTCTAGAACTTTGCTGAGCTTCTTGGCTTCTGCTCTTGTCGTCCTGCCACTTGATGTGCTTTTTTGATTAAATGCAGGTAATCCTCATAATGTCAATGCTGGAAAAGGGGCAAATGATTCTACAGCAGAGACTAGTAGGGACTTTACAGTGCAGGGTCAAAGAAAAGATGTCAACACAATATTTCTGAAATTAAGGATTGCAGATTCTGCAGGTGCAAGCATTTCCTTGCATTTTAGCAATTCAATGGTTCCGTTTTACTACAAGTGAGTATTTTCATCTCTGACACACTTCCTCAAACTTGCACAGGTCACTTTCGGAATATCCACTTTCCGTTCGATATTGAGGTAGATACAGCAACTGCAGTTGCCAGTGAAATGGTCGAGGAACTAGACTTGACTGATCAGGATGTTTCGGCGATTGCTGCAATGATCAATCATGAAATTCGTTCTCATATACCAGATTGGACACCGGCAGAGCCTTCTGGGGATGACTTTAGTGAAGAAGTTCAAAACTCTGATGCCTGTGCCTCAGCAAATGGAGACGATACTTCTGCTTCAACGACTGAGCCATCTGCTGCTGGTAATCTTTTGTTGGAAAGAACAAATTCTGGTCGGAAGTACTGGGCCGACTCATCGAAACCAGATGGAATCTCTCCGGCTCGATATAGCCCTTCTAACTTATCTTTTGTGGATTTAGCCTCTATTGAAAGTAGTTTGCTTGAAGAAAACATGCAATCTTCTGTCAGCGAAAGTGATGGAGAGAGGCCAAATGGCATTCCTGAACTAGAACAGCGTGAGCATGAATCTGCTTCTGGTGGTGAAAGGAGCGTAGATGGAGAAGATAATGCATCTACAGAACAATGTGATGGCACGGTTAGTGCAACCAAAGATCTGCCTGGTGGCAGTGAGTGTGCTAACTCGCTAGTTGCAGATGCTGTTGGATCTGAAGAGTTAAATATAATTGCTGATAAGCTCGAGCATCTGCTGATAAAGCAGCAGGAGGAACTACAGGAGCTAAGGAGGAAGCATGAAGCTGCCATTTCAGATCTTTTGGATGAACTTTCTCCTGAAACCCGTGAATTGGTTCTAAATCTCTGTAAGAAAAAAATTCCGTGGAGTAAAGAGTGAGGCACCCTGCCAACTCAAGGATACACATTACTTTTAAAATGGGAAACTTCGCTGTCTCGTGACTCTCGTATATGGATGGTCATGGTACGAGAGATTCCAATTAAAGAATATTCCGTTAAAGAGACTCGGGAATGGAGATAGCCAGTTAAGGGTATACTGATTCAACCTTCGACGCCGTGATTCCGTTAGCTGCTAGGAGGACCTGGTTTGATGGTGGAGATGCACGAGACAACACTCGTAATTTCAGTTCGCATGGCGATTGAATAGAAAAGTCTGCGTTTGCTTGGAGATGAATACATGTTGGTTTTCATTCATTGTTTGTTTATTCTTGGTCTGATCCATCCACTATGATTTGTTGGCTTGTATACATGTACAGATGCAAAAAGGTTATTCTAAAGTGTCAAGTGTTGCTCCAATTTGGTTTCCTGTGGTGGTTCTTCTTTGTAAAAAACAGAGGTTTCTGACCAAGATGTCTCAGTTTGGTGCAGACCGCTTCTTGCTCCTTTGAACTCAAATGTGCTCTCATTCTTCGGTTCCAAAGTCATGGGATGTGAATGTCAATTGCTCTTTCTAACTCCAAGAAAAGAAAATTTTCATCTACATTGTTGGATTAAATACCAGCCCATCTATATTTTCTTTGTTTCCTCTGTTAAAAAACCATATTTTGTCGAGGATTAATATCGTGAAAAGCCCTAAATTAATATACCAGTAACAAAATGTTCAAATCAATACACTTGTAATAAATTTATTCTTCGTTAATTTTCATTAAACTTTATAATCAAATTACTAAGTTGGATGACACGTGACAATTAACGGGTGGTGCTATTCTCGTTGTGAAGAACATGATAATTGGGGCGGCGCAAATGGATGGTGCTATTCTTGTTGTGTTAGGAGCTAATGGACCTATGCCTTAGACAAAGAAATATATACTATTGGCTAAACAATTGGGTGTTTCCCAGTATGTTGGTTTTCCTTAACAAGCAAGACCAGGCTGATGATGGAGCTCTTACAGCTCATCAAATTGGAGGTCAAGGAGTTACTTTCTTCATATGAATTCCTTGGAGATGATGTTCCCATGGTTTCTGGTTCGACCTTGTTGGCTTTAGAGGCTCTGATCGCTAATCCTAACATTAAACACGGTGAGAACCAATGGGACGATAAAATCTATGAATTTATGGTTTGTGGGGACAGTTACGTACCAATTCCACAAAGACAAACTGATCTTCCATTTGTACTTGCCGGTGAAGACGTGTTCTCAATCATGGATCACGGTACCGTTGCCACAGGCCATGTTGAGAGGCGCACAATTAGGGTAGGAGAGATGGTCGATATTGTTGGCTTGAGGGAAACTAGGAACACTACTGTTACGGGGGTTGAAATGTTCCAGAAAACTCTTAATGAGGCAATGGCAGGGGATAATGTGGGTTTTTTGCTTAGATGTATTCAGAAGGTCGATATTCAGGGAGGGATGGCGTTGGCGAAGCCCGGAACAATTACACCCCATACTAAGCTTGTTGCCATTGTGTATGTGTTGAAGAAGGAAGAAGGTGGTAAGCATTCACCGTTTTTCGCTGGGTATAGGCCCCAATTGTATATGAGAACAACTGATGTCACAGGAAGGGTGGGTTCAATGATGAATGATGGAGATGAGGAGTCTAAGATGGTTATGCCAGGTGACCGTGTTAAGATGGTGGTTGAGCTCATTATGCCTTTGGCTTGTGATCAGGGAATGAGGTTTGCTATCAGAGATGATGGGAAGACTGTTGGAGCCGGTGTTATTCAGTCCATTATTGAGTAACAGTGGCACTGGAAGCATCTGGTTTGGATTCGAAGTGCTCTTAATTTTTGAGTTGTGATGAAGTCGTATCTTGTCAACTCCTCCCAATCTGTTTGCTCTCTTTCACAGATATGGCGACCATTGGTGTAACTGTTTTTTTCCCATATTTCTTTTTTGTCATTGATTTGCTTTGTGATGATATATAGCGTAGTTGGACTATACTCTTCTCTAATTAAGATGTAACTTTTCATCATCTTTTTCTTAATTTATTTATTCCTCAAAAAACGTCGGCTGCTTATTATTGGAATGGGGTTTAACGTCTGTTGAAGGTGGCAATTAGCTGTTTGAGAACTCATTAAACTGAAAGGCAAAATGACACACGAACTTGCTTTATAAACAGAAACGGATGCTCGTGCTTTTGCTAACTTTGGATCGAGAAGTTAGTGTATGTAAAACTTGACCACGTCAACTCTCTGATAATGCTGGGTACCAGCACTATTTCAAAAATTGAAGATCTATGAGGTAACAAAATTGTCTTCAATTACTTTGCTCATTCTTTCCACTACTTTGGCTGAAATACTTAGCAAGAAACATCTTCTGTGAAAAGGTGGGTTTCAAATCCCCACCTCCCGCATGCCATTTGGGGTGTGTGACCGCTAGGCCACAATCCTTGTGGCAACTAAGGAGATAAAGTTGGAACCGTGCATAATAACAGATAACAGAAAGCCTATTTCTGTAGAGGAATGGCCAACCTTATCATGCTGATCAAATTATTTTTTTTAGCTGCCAGGAGTAGTTGTGATCAATGGTATCTTAATATGTGGATTTTGGATATTTAGATGTCTGTAACTTATAGAAGAGTGCTAATCATTACAACAAGCCCATCAATGCTGATTAACTGCATGTTATAAATTGATTCGTAGTGCAATCATCATTCTCCTAGTAACAATGACAGACCATGTAGATCCATCGTACCGATTGTTAAGCTTATCTTCAGAGCTATATAGCTATCTGTATCTTCCCTGTGGCGTTATTTTCATTATTATCCTATGTGTCTTTTCTTAGAATATTCTTCTCTCCTCTTTCCCCCATGGTTGATGGTTATTTCTAAAAATTCTTTGCATGGAGTAGGGTTAAATTCATGCTATCAAGGGGTTATTGTGGGGTTAAAAAATGGATGAAATCTGGTTTACTACAAAAGTTTGTAATCACATGTAAATTACAAATTCTAGACATATTACATATACTAATCACATGAATAATTCATTAACCACATAAATTCTTCACAGACAATCTTCCCTTAGTTTCAGGTTTGGTCTATTTGGCTTTAGAGGCTCTGATGGCTAACCTCACATCAAATGAGGCAAGAATCAATAGAATCTTTCATTTTACTTGCTATTGAAGACGTGTTCTCAATTACTGGTCGTGGCACCATTGCCACAGGCTGTCATAAGAGGTGCTCAGTTAGGGTCAGAGAGATCATGAATGTTGTTGGCTTGAAGAAAAACAGAAACGCTATTGTTACTGGTGTTGAAATGTTCCAAAACATTCTCGATAAGGCAATGCTGGGGATATTGCGGGTCTTTTGTTTCGAGGTATTCGTTGGGTTGACATTTTTAGAGGGGTGGTTTCTGAAAGCCCAGAACAATTACACCCATAACTTAATTGTCTGCTACTATGTATGTGTTGAAGAAGAAAGAAGGTGGCAGGCATTCGCCTTTTTTCACAGGTACAGGCCCTAATCCTACATAAGAGCTACTGATGCCAAAGGAAGTGTGACGTCAATCATGATGATGAGGATGAAGAGTCTAGGATGGTTATGCCTCGTGACTGTGCTAAGACGGTACCTGAGCTCATTATGCCTGTGGTTTGTGAGCAAGAAATGAGGTTTGCTATCAGAGAAGGTGGGAAGACCGTTGCAGCCGGTGTTATTCAGTCCATCAATGAGTGACGGAGACATTTAATTCAAACTACTCTTCATATTTTGAGATGCGATGGAAATTGTCTCTTGTCAACTCCATCCCCACCATTCACTCCTTTTCATAGCTATGGTGACATTTGATGTATCTTTCCCCTCCTCCTCCTCCTCCTCCTCCTCCTCTTCCTCCCTCCTCCTCTCTCTCTCTCTCTCTCTCTCTCTCTCTCTCTCTCTCTCTAGCATTGCATTTGCCATTCTCCATGTAAACAGAGCTTAAGTAGTCATTGATTGATTATCACTAGGAGATTTTTGAATGCATCTCTCTTTTGTTTTCCTGGTTCTTTGTGCATTATTCTATTGATCTATTGTCTCTTTGGACTATACTCCTCATAATTCAGATGGAGTTGTTTACTATCTTTCTCTTAATATCTGTTGTCAAGTAAGGCGTTGCTTTGGAATTTATGGGGTTCTTAGGATTTATACCTTTTCTATTCTCATTTTTGATATGGCCTTGCACTCGCCATTCTCTTTTTGATAGAGCTGAAGTAATTTATTGCCACTATGAAAATATTAGTGCTTCTCATTCCTTTCTTTTCTTTTTTCTAGTCCTTTATGCATTATTGATACTAATCATATATGGTGAAAACCGTTATATTGCAATAAGGTTTTTAAGGCTACGTTTGTTTTCATTCTTTTTTTCTGTTTTTAAACACTTTTTCTGTTTTTCTGTTCCTAGGAACAAAAAAGAAATGTAAACGCGTTTGGTTGCGTTTTTGTTCCAAAAGTATTTTTTGTTCCCGAAACACATCTCGGAACAAAAATAAGAAACAAAAAAAAAGTTATTTCTTGTTTCGGAACACATTTTAGGAACACATTTTCTCTTTCTTCTATTTTCTTCTCTCTTTTTTTCTTCTTTTTTTCTTTCTTTTTTTTTTGGCCGGTCGTCGGCCTCGGCCATGGCTAGCGACCGGCCGTCGAGGGTCGGCGACCTCGCCGGAGCGTCGCCGTAGCTGGGCGAGGCTCGACCTCGCCTTGGCTAAGCGAGCTCGAGCTCGCCCGGATCCGGTAAGGCCGAGCTCGCCCGGCCGGCGAGGCCGGGCGTCGCCGGATCCGGGCGAGCTCGAGCTCGCCGGGGGGCCGGTGAGCCTCGCCGTGGCTAGGCGAGGCCGCCGGCCCTTGTCGGCCGGTCGCCGGCCATGGCCGAGGCCGGCGACCGGCCAAAATAAGAAAAAAAAAAAAAAAGGAAAAATAAGAAAGGAAAAATAAAATAAAAAATAAAAAATTAAAATAAATAAAAAAAATTATACAAATTTACCAAACGTGTTTCTATTCTTTTTATATTTCTGAAACAGATTTACCAAACGTGTTTTTTTTCAAAAATTGTTCCCAAAACAGAAATATTTTTTTCTATTTCTGTTCCCAGGAACAATTTTTAAACAGAAATGTTACCAAACGCATCCTAAGTGATTTGCATTTCTCTTAGATAGGACTTATGCAGTTGATCTTCACTTGCATTTCATTGTACAATCAGCATTCTCCAATGAACAATTGTAAAACCAGGCCCATTCCTATTAAGCTTATTGTCAGTTCCCATAGTGCTATTTTTGTAACTGTCATGTGTTGTTGACATATGGTTGTAAAATCATGGTCCACAAGACATTCATTGAAAACAAAAGAAATCTTCTTATTATGCTTTGGGGTTGAGACGACAGGATAATCCATATATTAGATGGATAGCCTAATGAAATTAGCTAGATAGGACAGTCATTATCTCTGTAAGTTTGTCTATTGTTTGCTTCAGGTATGTCTTGCCCATTTAGAATATATCATAGGATATTAAGAGTCACAAACCAGTTAAAATTGTTTGGGCCAAAAGAAATCTGATTAAACTTGCTTACACTAAGTGAAATGAAGTGGAAATTGTCAATTCCCATAGTGTTATCTTCACAACTGTCAGGTGTTGTTGACACATGATTGTAAAATCATGGTACACAAGACTATCACTGAAAACAGAAGGAATCTTCTGATTGTGGTTTGGGGTTAAGATGTCAAGTTAATCCCTATTTTAGATGGATAGCATGATGTAGATTAACTAGATAGGACAGTCAGTATCTCTGCAAGTTTGTCTATTATTTACTTCAGGTATGTCTTTTCCATTTACCCTAATGTAGGATATTGAGAGTTGCAAACCAGTTAAAATTGTTTGGGCCAAAAGAAATCCAATTGAACTTATTTACATTACGTGAAGTGAAGTAGAAAGTACTAATTCAAGAATCTTTATGCAATTAGCTAGGAATTTGGTAAATAGCTGACTAGTAATGCTGAAGTTTCGTTTTTACTTGTTTGCAGCACCTGTCTAGTATCAAGATGGCTATGACTTCATTCGATGGGCAGATGGAGTCATGAAGATTTTGAACTCTATGCGGAAGGACGGATTGATTTTGATGTCAAATCTTCATAGGAATTTTATATATTATGCAATTTTGCTTTGTTTGTGTTTCGAAGGCCAAGAATACTTATGGACTATGTAATTTAACTTGTTATCAACAGGATAAGGTCTCAGCAATGCATGATAGACAGAATGTCTGTAGTTCGTGTGTACTTAAGAGTATATGCAATTTATCTAGTGGTATCCTGGTCACGTTTGGAGCATTTTGATATTTTTTATCCAGTTAGGCATCGGTATGGTTGGCTCTCAATGGATGGCAAGTGGAGTGAAGGTTTAGGCATTTTGGTAGAGCTTTGGATCCTTTACCGGCGTCATGATAGTTGGTGCTTGATAAATGGTAAGAGAAGCAACTTTTTTCGACCCATACAATCAGTAGAAATTGATAAATGAGCTGACTTGCTTTAGCTTCAACCTAGGCCCATCGGCCTCGGTTAGGAAATTAGGCCCGATTAGAGCCTTCTATTTCAACTGTTTTGGCCCTTCCAAGCTCCACTATTAGGCCTATCGGGTGTGCCATTAATGGTCAACCTTTAAAGAGCTTATGTACTGAGCCTTACTTGGGTCAAGGAAGACCTATTGCTTAAGTAGGCCCATTTATTGGGCCCAGGACCACGTAAGCTACAAAACTTTTGCTTAAAAATGCCCAGTTCTATTATTTAGACCCATGAATTGGGCCAAATAAAGGATGGGCAAAGATCAATATTAGGGTAATTAGGCCATATTCTCGGTCGAAGATTAGGCCCATGCACCACTAAGGACCTCTCGGCCCGTGGTCAATTAAGCATAAAAGTTGACTTCTTAGGACAAGATCCATAGGCCTTAAGAAGACTTGGAACAAATTTAATGGACCAAGGCCCATATTTTAATGGGCACATGGCCCACTAAAGCCCAGTAAGTTGGGCCATTTTCTAGGCCAAGGATCACTAGTTGGTTCATGGGCCGCTACGACTCAAAATTGGGTCCACTGGGTCTCAACCCACTTTTGGCCCTCAGCCCATGGGTCCATTAAAGCCCAAAACTAGTTTTCTTGGGCCAAGGTTCATGGGCCGTATATAGCCTATATGGCAAAGCCAAGGTTCCTGGGTTGAGGCCCATTAAATTAGTTGAAGCCCATAGAGACTCAATCTAGAGAGATAGCATAGTCCAAAACTTGGTTTCTTGGGCCTTAGCATATTGCTAGGCTCAATCTTATGACGGCCTAATAAGGCCCAAAAGCATTTCTAGGACAGAGCCCATTTTTTTGTGGCCAAAATACATATTGACATTTGGTTTGATGGGGTGAGGTCCATTTTTATTGGGCAGAATTTAGGCATTAGGATTGTAAAGCACAATTCTTGGTTTGATGGGTGAAATAAGACTTAATACTAGGATTTCTAGGGCTGAGACTCATTATTTAGGCTTACGCTCCGAACCCAATCAAGATCAATATGCTGAGATACGCATTAGGCCCACCCAAGGCCCATGTTTTTAAACCCAACTTAGGCATTACATGCTCGTCCTATCCTAAGCTTTGCTTTCATGTTTTGGCAATGACCATTTTTATTCACTTTCATGAATGAGAAAATATTTAGTGGTTAAGAATCATTACGTCAATAGTGTATGTGGCGAGCATGAGCCTCGGTGGCTCCACTAATAAGTAAACACATGGTGGTTGACATGGATTGAAAAATAGACTAAAAGCCACTTTATTCTGTCTCCTCTACTAGATTAGCCGGCTGCATTTATTGTTACATTTATTACAATATTTATTGAAGTCTCTCTCTCTCTCTCTCTCTCTCTCTCTCTCTCTCTCTCTCTCTCTCTCTCTCTCCTTTTTGTAACAAAACACGCTTATTCTCCTTCCTACTTCCGCATCTCTCTTCCTTAAGCGTTCCCCTCCTCACCTCTGTCTCGAACCTATCCCTCTCACTCACCTCAAGTGCTCCCCTCATTGCCTTTATCCTCATTGCCGTCGCCAACTTTCCAATCTCAGCTCCAGAAACCTCCAACTATCGACTGGCCTCTTGAACTCTTCTTTGCCTTCTACTCCTTATTTGATTCTGAATTTGGGCTCGAGTACGCTGCCAAGGATTTTGAAGAGGTTTGCGAGGCTGGATATACTATGGGCGACGCTGAGTTTTGGGGTTTTGGCAACGCTTGCAACAACCGTGAAGCATATTGTGGCAAAGGAGAGAGAGACATATGGGTACCATGAAACCTCTCTTTCTCCTATTCTTTTTTTTTTTCATTTTCCATAGGCTCTGTTTCAGGTATGGAGGCTTGGCGATAATGGCTACTTTGCCTTTTAGGTCCAACTGAAGTCAGAGAGCTTATTGAGAGGTTGGAGGGGAGAGTTCTTCGTTGGCTGTCGTGGTTCTTGTGAAGCGGTCGCATCCTTTACTATTCCTGCCAAAATATTTGTCGTTGTAATCTTTGAATTGGTATGAGGAAGAGAGTGTGAGCAATTATTGTCTACGATAAAAAGCTTTTCTTAATTGAAATCGATTAGAACGTGATTATTTAAGGTTTGGCATCACACCTTTTGTAGTTAATGTTGCAGGTGAGCGGTCAGAGCCGTGGATCAAAACTCGAGTTCTTAGACATGCCATGCTCTAGCTACTGCATGCACGGCGTATTGCACGCACGGACAAGCCACCATCATAAAATAAACTAAACGTTTTTTTTTTTTTTTATTATAGAGGCTTGGTGATAGTGGCTACTTTGGCTTTTAAGTCCAACCAGAGTCGGAGAGCTTATCGGGAGGTTGAGAGGAAGAGTTTTTCACTAGCCATTGTGGCTCCTGTGAAGTAGATCGCGTTCTTTGCTGTTCTTGTCAGAGTATTTATCATTTAGTGTGGGTTGATTTGTTATAAAGAAGAGAGTATGAGTGATTATTATCTATGATAAGAAGTTTTTCCTAATTGAAATCGATTAGAACATGGTTGTTTAAGGTTTGGCATTGCACCTTAAGAACAACACCAGGTGATATTATTACTAGGTTTAGGATTGTGCTACATTTCGATTTTCTGTACATATTTGATTGTCTAAGTGCCCCCAATTTCCGCTTGCTGCTTGAAATTCCTTTGTGATAGAAATTTGGGTGTTTTTACTTTAGAAGACGAGCAAAATATCATAGCTTCTACGGGTATAGGAATCTACACTTTAAAGGGTAATGGTGCCTTAATATTTTAATGGGATATTGTCAATTGTCATCAAGATTACCTTTTTAGCTAGTAGCTACCTGAATATATTAGTGGTTATTCTCTTATCGACTGAAATTTAAATGGCAAAGCTGGAGGAAGAGTCGAAATATGTAATACTTAGTTGACGACATTTCATCTTTCTTCTATTGAGGTTGAAAGACATTGTGATTCAAGCAGGTTCCTCATTGTAGGCCTATTATGTATAAAGATTACTTACCAAGTTTAGTTCAAACCCATGTTATATTGTTTTTCGGCAAAAGATCACTTTAAGTACCATAACTTAACATAAAGGGATACTTAAGTGCCATAACTTACGAAAGTGACACTTAAGTGCCACATTTTAAGAAAAGTGGAACACCCGAGTGCCACCTCTGGCGAAGCCAGCCAGAAATCATATGTGGCAATTAAATATTAATATTTTTCACCAAGGTAGCTCGCTAGAGAGCTGACTTAGCTCTAATTCACCCAAAACAACGTTGTTTCTATAGTTGGCCAAAATAGTGTCCTTAAATCGGCCAAAACGAAGTTGTTTTGGCATAATTTGAATTTTAATATAATATAAACATTAATTAAATTAAATTTAAAACAAAATAATAATAATAATTTATATTCAAAAAAAAAAAAAAAAACGGAGGAGGAGGAGGAGGAGGAAGAAGGAGAAGGAAGGCAGCTAGCAGGTGAGGGCCGAGCTCTCACCGCCGCCTCCCCCGAAAGGTGGGGGAGGGTCGACCGGGGCCACCAAGCCCTAGTTGAGGACCGACAACCCCGGTCGATCGGCGGCAAGGGCCTGCGTGCCCTTGCCCTAGATCGGGGTGAGGGCACGCAGCCCTCACCGCCGGCCGGCTGGGGGATTGCAGCCCTCGGCCGGCCGCACGGCCCCGCCGACCCTCCCCCAGCTCCCCGGCGGCGGCGGCGAGGGCTGAGCCCTCGCCACCGATTGTCTCCCTCCTCCTCCTTCCCCCCCATTTTTTTTCCTCCTCCTCCTTCCCCCTCGCCCCCGGATCGAGGCGAGGGCTTGATAGCCCTCGTCGCCGGTCGGCCGAGGTCGCCGGCCCCTAGGCAAGTTTCGGTGACCTCGGCCGACCTTCCCCCTCCATCACCGGCCCTTGCCGGTGGTGGCGGGAGGCGGCGGGGCTACGCCTCCCTTTTTTAAAATTTTTAAAATTTTTTTAATATTTGTATATTTTTTATAAATGTTTTAAATAAATTTAATTTTAAATTAAATTTATTTAATTTTTATATTAATTTTTTACCACTTAGCACCAAAACAAGGCCGTTTTGCACTTGCTTCGCCGGAAAATTGACACATCTGCGTTTTGGCCGGATTGGTACTTAAATGATCCATTTTGCTCCGATTTTGGCACCTAAGTGTCACTTTCGTAAATTATGACACTTAAGTGTCCCTTTGTGCCAAGTTATGGCACTCAATGGGTCCGTCCGTCATTGTTTTTCCTTTTCAAGTGATGAGTCTATTCTCTTCTCTATTTTTGTCCTCTAATTTGCAAGAGAAGCCCCGTATCCATTGCAACAATTATTATTTACATTACTACTTAGCTCTCCGATGAGAAGAAGCCTCTCAGAGGTCTTAGTTTCTCTAATCCTATTCAGTTCAAACAACTAAAGACATGTTGGTGCAAAAGTAAATGGAATTTGAAATAGCGCGTACATATAAATAACTAAATGTTTATGCAAATATATCACTTGCTAGTGAAGTCACCGAGGGGATGATTAGGATCTCCCACAAGGATCTATATCCTCACATTTTTTAGATAAATACCAAGCCGGTACACCAAGGAATAGGATCTATAGAATCTCTGCAATTCTTGAGTGTGTATAGATATATAAATGAAATCAACATTAGTGAACTTTCAATCAGTTTTGGAAATCGGAACAATTTCAAATTTTTAATTCTTGTTATAAAGAATATGGCAATTCTTAACTCTTTCACTCTTTGTATTGTTGCAAGATATCTTGAAAATTTTGTTATTCAAAGGTCAAAAGGCGCATTGAAGTTCTTTTTGGTCCTCGGCTATAGAATACTTGTGTCATACAAAATACACTACTTAGATTTCACATGATAATGTGGACAAGAAGACTGAGCATTGTCCAAGTCTGCTGTGTAACATCTTATCTTAACCGATTTTCCACGCAATTGCACCTCCTAGAGTAATATACTTTTACTGATGGCAATCTGAACCAAAGAGGCATTTGCTAATACCATATGAGATTTGTTAAACAAGAGTCAGCCCTCTTATTTATTTAAATTTGACAATTATTGCAAACCCAAACATTAGGTTAAACGGTCACTCTCGTATTTGATATTGAAATCCTATTCATTTGCACAAGAAGATGAAAGTGATTCAACTAAAGAAACACTAAACTGAGTTCTACAACAGTAGCCTTAATCATGCAAAATGGCAAACAATGCCACAATAGATGAAATGAAAACAAAGCATATAAAAAGGGCAAAAACATGATTATGCCCTAAAGGTTTCTTGCGCCCACATATTAAACGGGCACACAGTTGGTGCTACGTGCTTCCTTGGCGTAGCTTCAATAGCTACATTACCATCAACTCCATAAATCAGCAAATATGCCCAAAAAAAAAAAAAATTCCATCGCCAAACGCAAAAAATTAACATAAACTCCAAAGGTAATAAAATAAGTAAGAGTAAATCTCATTACCTTCTCTAAAACTACTCTTGAACCTGTGAGGTTGAGTTTTTCTTCAGTAACTCTACTGGTTGTTGTCCCTACTGTGACATCCTGATTTTCGACCATGCCCCGATAATATGTATTGGGCCTTTCATCGATGCGCCTATAGTTTTTTTCTCTGAGCTGATCACTCACGAGATACTAATCTATCAGGTGAAGCCGTTAACGAATATAAACACGACTGATTTGAGAATTCGATCAAAAATCGACTATTTGACCATGCTAATCTGCAAGGGTCAATACAACATCCTTAAAATCGATTAGAAACCAGAGATAAGTCGATTCGACAGAGGCATGTAATTAAATTGTGGGTGATTCCACCTGATTGCAAAATTCGCGTCGAACGGCATTAAACTGATTTTTCTTTCGATTTTGTACCATATGCCCATAATTGAAACCTTGAGATTTTTACGACAACCGAGAGTCACCGATGTGTCGAAGATGCACAATGTGGATTGAAAATAATCGACCATGGGTCAAACACGTTAAAAATTCCTAAAAGCTACCCGGTAGATTAGGTTACGCTAAAATCGTATCCGGTTGAAATTAACCATGAAATTGAACCCGGTTTCAGGAATTGAAAATTCTAGCGTGTCACGATTTATTTTTGGGATGTCGACTCATCCTTTGAAGAAATTTTGGCAAGCCCAGGATTTTTGACGAAAAATCAAAATTCAGCAAAATTGATCAGGAAATTCGGATGCCCATCTTTGGGTGGAATTTTGGCATTCAAGAGGGATCAAATGGTGAAAGAAGTTGTGAAAATTGGTGTGGGCTTCCTCCTCAACAATTTGGCCATGAAATGGAAGTTATTTGGTGTGAAATTAAGTTGATTTGGTGAGGGAAATTCATGAAATTCGTAGGGCCATGGGGGTTGTAACATTTGGGCATCAACCTTGGCTTGTTTGAGAAACTTTGGAGGGGAAATGGCTGCTGGATAAGGCTGAAGACTGGTGGGGGCTTACACTCAAGTGTTTGAGATATTTAAGCTTGACTTTGTGTCCCCTTGTCCCCCTTATCTCCCTCTTTGTTCCCTCTCCTCCCTCATACTCGACCAGCTCCTTTCTCCCCCTGCAGATCACTTCTTCCTCTTCTTCCTCACTTCCTCATTCTCCATTGTTGCTGAACAAGCCACCTCCAACCCCTTGCCGAAGCAACTAGCCATCGCCAACTCGCCCTTACACCGCCTGAGCAAGCCGCTGCCTCGCTCAACCGCCCACACCAGGCCACCCGCGAGCTCATCCCTGTCCACATCTCCAGCCAACTTGATTGCCCTTGGTCGCTCGTCGCCGTCTGCCCGCCAGCCACCGACGCCGCTCCAGCTGTCCACCGTGTCCAACTCCCTTCGCCAAACCAACCAGCCCAAGCCTAGCACGTTCCAACCCCTCGGCTCCCTTGGACCAATTCAAGGCATAACCGAACTCACAACTTGAGCTATGAGCTTCATGGGCCGTTTTTGAGCCCTTCCGAGCCCCTTTTGGTGTCGCCGTAGGCCCGAATCTTGCTCTCCTTCGCATCGCCATCCATGAACCGGTTTTCGTGCTAAACCGATGAGTTTACCTCATAATCTCTAATTATGATGCTAATTACATTTAAAGGTGAATTAGTGGCTAATTAGTGGATTAGTTTAGGCCTAGATAGAATTAAGGATTAATTTAATTAGTGTAATTAGTTATTTAGTTAATTATTTAGATTAATTAGGTGGTTAAATAGCTTAGATGATTAGTCTTTTTTATTAGTGTATGTTATTTATCCTAAGCTAGGTTAGTTAATTAGTCCAATTAGGTGGTTAGATTAGCTTAGGTAGATTAATTAGTGATTTAATTTAATTATTTTGTAATTTATTTATTTAAATGCAATTTATTTAATTAATTATTAATTAGCGGAAATTATATTGGGATGGTTGGTTGTTAGAATTTTGTACTGATCGTCGTGGTGCAGTTGGTTTGTGCAATTGATTGTTAATTTGTGCAATTGGATGCTGATTTATGATTTTTGAATTATTATTTCAAAAATAGGAAATTTTAGTATTTAATTAGAAAAATACCGAGTGTCAATTTTTTACGTCAAAAATATTTTAAGTACTATATAAAATAGTGGAATTTTGAAAAAAAAAAGTATGGCACATTTTATGGTCCATTTGACTATGTGTCCACGTACAACTATTTTACCGGGTATTTTTAATAAGAAGAAAATAAGCTAAGTCCATTATTTGAAGTGGAAGTAATTGAGTGCAAAATACGATGTTCTTGGCTAAACATGGATGTGCGTGTGATCGTTATGAGAAACCGTCACGAGCGTTTACGCCGAACAATGCTCCTTCAGGATTGCCCCATCTCAACGGATGCCGGTCATAGTGGAGACTAGGCCAATGCTCCTTCGAGAATGCCGCCTAAATGTAGACGTTGCTGTGCTCGATGGGGCGAGACGACGCCCAATTATGCCATATCACCGCCAACTTTTGAGTTGGCCGTGGCCGTTGGGTCATAATTAATTGAAACGCTTGAATGAGTGATTTAACCGCGCCTAATTATAGGACAAAATTGTGTGGCACAGAATGGGACATGTCACAACGATTTTGCCTTATAATTGGAACCCCTGTGATTGATTGATATATGAAAGTGAGTGTTCCAATTATTGAGTGCATTTACTGTATGCATATGTTAAATGAAATATACTAATGTGCAAAGAGGTGCAAAGGCGAGGTAAGTTTTATATGATGTGTGTATAGGCTGCCTCTAGGTGAATTTTCTTCCTAATCGAGGTTTAGGGTATAGACTCGCTGAGACATTGTCTCACCCCGTCATGGTTTAAATTTTATAGGTCCCTAGATGGAGGAGCGTCACGTTCGATATAAGGTTCCATAGGTTATGGATTTTGAGCACACCTTCTTCCCTATTCATGGGACCACCCTGACCCAAGAGCTAGTTGAGTCAATGGTATGGGTCGATAAGGGCCTACCTCAGTTGGTACCTCACCGATTCATAGTATGATTCATTAGCTTTCTTCAAGGGGGTCGAGAGGGTCCTCTTCAGAGTTTCGACGGACCTCCTGTTGGGACTGGGGAGTGGGAAGCAGCTCACCCAATGGATCTCGACACCCCTGATGGTGTTGTGATGGACCCGGAGCCCATGGTTGTAGAGCTAGCAGCTTAAATAGCTTAGTGGCCCTTTTTGAGTTAGACCCTTTTGTATATGACCTGGTTTGTTTATAAAAGTGTATTTGTGAAATTTGGTTGTCCTACTTTTCTATCACATGTTTGTTTGTTGTTTGGAGATTATTTAATTCGCTTCCACCTATGCAATAAAATGAATGGGTCGACGACGTGTACTGGGAACGTTGCAATTTGGTCGACCATCGAGGGATGTGCACACGCTCGAGGTTCAAGGTGTGACACCTACTCTAAACCCAATTGCTTCACAATGCACTTATGCTTGTTCCGAACCACAGCCAATAATTTAAGGGCAAAAAAAGGTAGATTCCTAAATAAAATTAACAAAAAATAATAAATAACTAGTAACAGAGATCATATAGTCTAAATTAACAAAAAGATGCTTTCTTATCAATGACAAATCCTCTGATGCATCAATTACTTCCATATTGAAATTACTTGATAAAGGAAGATCCAATGATAACGACCGCAGAATGTCAATCCTGCACAAAAATGAGAGTATCATAAACTCCATGATTTTAATTAATGAAATCATTCTATCAAATTAACAAGCATCATACCTTATGTGAGGTGCCTCTAGTGTATGAAAACGCTTTTTTCTTTCACTTTTCAATAGTGCTCTTCAACCGAGTATTTGGTTTATCTTTTGATATTCTCCGAAGGGGATCAAGTATTCGAATTTCACAATTTTCTACATCTTTGGATTCATCATTTTCCACCAAGAAATTAATATGATAATTACCTCTCAAAGATTGCATTTTGTTTGTGATATGAGTCAGAGCAAAGATGCAAGAAAGTTGTAGTTGCAAGCTCCTCTGTAACTTCATGATCTGCACTATTCATCACACTGAAAGATAATTGCATCAATCTCTTCAAGCGCAATATTTTTGACTTCACTGCAACATGAGAGCTTTGTCCAACATCACAATAAGCCATTTTTTTTTGCAGCTTTTGTCTATCTCTTCATAATGTATTGTGAATGAATATTTGTGACATTTACAACATGTGTCAAGATGCATAAAATATGTCTATACTACAATCCTCACATTTCAAACAACTTATAGTTACATGTAATGGTTAAATCACCCAAAGTAAAACAAACAATATATCTCATTTCACTATTATTAGTTGCCATAATATGATTGTGCAATAGCCCATCAATTTCCGATCTACAAATAAACACTAGCAAAGCATGCAAGAACTCATCTTGAAAATTCCTATAAATGACATGAGTGTATACATTTGCAACATGTTTCAATATTCCACTATTTTCAACCATTATTTACGAATTTCCTCCAGTGCACTCAAAATCATCAACAACTTCAAAGTTGTGCATTTTTTTGATTGCTTCTCATAATGATTGACAAATTTATGCAAACTCACGGTCTTACATGTTGTATCTTGAAAGATATTATTTGTGCTCTCATTTCTTTATATAGATCTAATTCCTACAAAAAAAAAATATCTCAGTCAAATGTAGGACACCATTTATGTCACAACCGATACAGGTTATCCATCCACTTGTGGTCCCTTAAGCTCCATTCTTGACACATATCGTTTCAAAAATTTTCCATTTCCATTTTAAACTCATAATGATATAAAAGATTATATCAGTATTTATCATAAAAACCCTATTTTCCAATAAGATATCCAATATGATGCGTAATATTTTTCCTAATATGTCATACACATAAACGATGATAAGTACTTGGAAGAACAATCTTAATGGCATTCGCCATAGCATGATCTTGATCGATAAAAATAGTCTTGGGTGCCTTATTACCCTTTGCCTCTGAAAAAATTGAAATGCCCAAACAAAATAAACAATGGTTTCATTGAATAAAAATGCACCCAAATAGGACATTCTTCCAATTATGATTCAAGCCAAAGAAAGAAGCACATATCATATTTTACTTATTTGTATGGTAAGTTATATCAAATACCTTCTATATCTCTGATACTTTCATAATCTAACTTGGATACATCATCAAACCAAAAAAAGTTGATTAGTCTCTATTCCTCATACAATTGAAATGTATATAAAAAAAAAAATTGCTTCCATTTGATTGTAAGCAATTAAAATTATTAATGAGACTTTGACAGTCATCCGCACTAATTAAGTTTATTCTCTTTGATTGTAAGAAATTTTGATAATCACTTAAAGTAAAACCAATATTCTATTGTCTCTCGTCTTCACCACTAAGGTAGAAATACGCTTTTGTACCCTTTATACCAGTTGCAACCATAGAAGTCAAAATACTTTTATTAGTATCCATCATGTACCGATATGATCATATAAGATATTTCTGTTTATTATCGATGAAAGAATAATTATAAAAATCCTTAAACTTGTCCACTATCCATACTCCATTTTCGATTTTGAATTTTATACAAACTTGACATCAAGTTCTCTTCATAGTCCTATAAATATTTTTTTGTTCATAAGGTGGGATTGGTGGAGAATATCCTTCACAATTATAAAAAAAATATGCATGTTCACAATATTCATTTACTATTATTAGCCTTATATCCTTTTCTTAGAAATTGCATATGTATTGTATATCTTATATGCTTCATCCTCATCAGTAAATGTCATGTCAATTCTCAATTGAAATTATTTATCAATATTATGCACAATGATATTATCCTCTACAGCCACTAGAAAATTTTAAAGAAAAAAAATCTAATCATTTAAAGAATGTAGATAAAGGGGAAACTAACTTTAATTCTAAAAAGATGAGTCATACCCATTATCTTGAGAACAAGTCGAGTCAATAGTATAGTACTCAAAATAATCTATTGAAAATTTATACAAATGTAAGTTAGTGACTTCAAAAGATCATGAAATGTGCATATTTCAGTCATAATAGAGAATGACATACCCACTTATTTGCGAGGCACTCCTGGTTTGTTCTCGCTCCTGGTTTTGCAATCAAAATAAACTTTACTTCTTTCAACTACAAGCTCAACATACCAACATAAACAAATTTGCAATTACATAATAAATTGAGCATAAGAGTTTCCAAAGACAACCCACGATAAAAAAAAATTCAGATTTAGTTTTACACAATTGAATAGCTTATGCATGAATTGTCAATTGCTCCAAACCCCTCATTGAAAAATTCGACAAAAATAAAAAAAAAAATTTTAAAAAAAAACATATAGGCAAATGGCCCAACTTTGTCAAAACCCATCAAAGACTTCCAATGGAAGAAAAAGACAAAACTTACAAGATAGAAGGAAAGGAACTATTAGCAATAATCGTCACAGGAAAACTTAAGATGGACATTGATACAAAAGTGTGAATCAAATCTATCGTTTTGGTCAATGTGGACACAAACCAGAGTAATCCCAAGCTTAAAGACCAATGTAGATGCCAAAGCATGAAAATGCAGAAGTTTAGAATTAGAGATGACCCAACCTGCTTTGATGGGAGATTGCTACCTTGTCTTAGACTTTTAAAAGTGATGTACCCAATGCCAATTCTCTGCCCATATGATAATGCAAAACTAATTTCGAGAAGAATGTCAACTTGAATCAAAGGTAATTGTACATTAAACTTCACGAATTGTAAAGCATGACATCACTAAAAAGAACTGTACTTTTCCCATGAAGCAAAAAAAAAAAAAAAGTTCTCTCTTTCCAAGTAGCAAGTGGAAGCCGGGGGTACCCAAACAATTAGATACCCATAGAAAATCGAAATGTAGCATAGTCTTAAGCCTACTAACAACATCACCAAACATTGTTCTTTGTAGAAGGTGTAACGCCAAACCTTAAGCAACCATGTTCTAATTGATTCCAATTAGGAAAAGCTTCTCATCATAGACAATAATCACTCACACTCTCTTCCTCACATCAAATCAACAATAATGTTAAAACTTTCATACCAAAGGTTACGACAACAAATACTAGCAAAGGACGCAACTTGCTTCACAGGAGCCACAACAGCTAGCAAAGAAATCTTCCCCTCAGCCTCTCAATAAGCTCTCCGACTCCGACTAGACTTAGAAGCTGAAGCAGCCACTATCACCAAGCCTCCATACCTAAAAAAACCTCGATTTATTCTACGATGGCGGCCCCATCTGCGCACGCAATGCACTGCGTGTGTAGTAACTAGAGCACAGCATGACAAAGAACTTGAGTTTCTGTCCATGGCTCCAACTACTTGTCCGCAGCGTTAATTGTAGAAGGTGTGATGCCAAACCTTATACAACCACATTCTAGTCGATTCCTATTAAGAAAAACTTCTTATCATAGACAATAATCACTCTTACTCTCATCCTCACAGTAAATCAACAATAATGTTAAAACTTTCATACCAAAAGTCACGATAACAAATACTCTAGCAAGAACGGCAAATGACGCAACTTGTTTCACAGGAGCCACAACAGCTAGCAAAGAACTCTCCCCCTCGATCTCTCGATAAGCTCTCTGACTCCGACTGGACCTAGAAGTCAAAGCAGCTAATATCACCAAGCTTCCAAAACAGAGTTGATGGAAAAGAGAAAAAAATTAAAAAGGAATGAGAGATAGAGAGGTCTCATGGTACCCATACGCCACTCTCTCCTCCATCACAATATCCCTCGCGACTGTCATGTGCGTAGCCGGAATCGCAAAACTCAATGCCGCCACCAATACATCCAACCTTGCAAACCTCTTCCGCTTCAAAATCCTTAGCAGCGTACTCAAGCTCGAGATCGGGATCAAATAAGGGGTAGAAGACAGAAAATAGTTCAAAAGGCCAGTCGGTGGTTTGCAATTTCTGGAGCCAAGGCTGGAAAGTTGACAACATAACAAAAACAGAGGCAAGGAGGGGAGCACTTGAGGTGAATGAAAGGGATAGGTTCAAGACAAAGGCAAGGAGGAGAGCACTTGGGGAAGAGAGGCAAAAGCGAGACAGAAAAGAAACATGTTTTGTTACAAAAAGGAGAGTGAATGCGGTAAATGTTTGTAATAAATGTAATAGTAAATGCAACTAGGAGGAGAAAGAAAAAAGTGACTTTCAATCTTTTTTAATCCATGTCAACTACCACGTGTCGACCTATTAGTGGAGCCACCTAGGCTCATGCGGTCACGTAGGCTGCTAACGTGGTGATTGCTAAGCCCATAAAGGCCCAATTTAGAGAGATGGCATAACCCAAAACTTGGTTTCCTAGGCCTCAACCTAATAAGGCCCAATAGGTTTTCTTGGACTAAGCCCATTCATTGTGGGCAACATTCATACCCACATTTGGTTTAATGAGGCAAGGTCCACTTTTCTTGGGCCAAATTTGGGCAATGGAATCGTAAAGCACAATTCCCGATTTAATGAGCCAAATAAGACCTAATACTGGGATTTCTAGGGCCGAGGCCCATTATTTAAGCCTACGCTCCAAACCCAATTAGGGTCAATAGGCTAAGATACACATTAGACCCACCCCAAGCCCATGTTCTTGAACCTAACTAAAGCATCCCATGCTCGTCTTGTCGTGAGCTTTGCTTTCATATTTTGGCAATGACCATTTTTTATTCACCTTCATGAACAGTTTTGTTTAACCGAGGGTTAAGATTTATCGCTTTAAATTTTGGCCATAAGCAAGGGTTCATTGCTCAATAAGAACTTTCTCGAACAAACTATATCACTAGATTCCCAATGCTATATCACAATGCATAATCATCCTCTAGTCTTCTCAGAGGTATAGCGCATACATCTAGATGCAGATTCTGATTCAAGGATTAATGCACGGACAACATAGGAAAACGATAGAATACATGAGAAACCAAGAAATGGAAAAGCTGCTATTTTCTCTACAAAAGTGGAGGAGCATTGTGCGGCTTGCGGATTAGCCGATTGAATAATTGGATAGGTGCCCCTTCTCGTGCTACATGCTCCCTTATCCTCCCAAAGCTGTAGCGCCTGCCATAAAACTTGATTGATTTTTAAGTAAATCTGCTGAAATCTACTGAATACTCTGCAGAAAGAGGCCGCAGCTTTGATTTTAGAAAAGGCTATATGGGGACATAATACTTATGCCATCTTTGATCAGTAAATGCTTTTCCATGCGGATTAGCTTGTCCCTCTACTGCATGGTGCACCTTCTCGTGACAGCAGAAGGCATAAGGAATTGCGAAAACTGTCCCTTTACCCAGTAAACTTAGGCATGACATCTCTTGTACACCAAGGTTACTTCAATCAGGTAGCTCAGTCTGCTCCTTTTTCGCTGTCTCTCTCATAGTACACAAGAATTTGGCTAGATCACAGGAATAAGCATCTGCAAGAGATGCATGTGTCAAGAACGGGAGCCTCCTTAATGATCTTCCGCTCAATCCCTAGACAAGGACATACAAGCATGGTCAATATAAAAAATCTTACATATTGCACGATCTCCTCCAGCTGTAAACTTGCAAAGCTAACACAATGAAGAAGAATGGAACCTCTCTGACCTCACATGTCTCTGCAACTTCAAGCAACATTTTGCAAAGTTCTTCCATCTCTGGTCCCTGGGCAACCTGCCTTTCTTGAGCAGTTGCATAATTTGGAAGAGTGAACTTAACCAGCTCCTGAAACAATTCCACTTGGCACTTAGTGCTGGTGAGAGTTGACCCAATCTCAGTACCATAGCCAAAGAAAAGTCCAAGTATCAAGCCAGACAGGTGATGGCATAAGGCATCGCAGCATATGAATTCAATACTTGATAGACAGCAGCAGAAAAATGAACACAATTCTTTCATGGCAAAGCAATCTTCCAGAAAAGTATAATCGTTTCTGTATCTATACCTGTGTATCTGACAGTATTCCTGTTCTCATAAGTTCCTGCACACAAGAACGTAAGATTTCGTATCGAGCATGAAGAGTCGGGGGACCAATATATGCTTTGATGTCAGCTCTATCAACAAACGCAACATCTGCAACGCAGCAACGCATAATCTTTAAGTTAATACTTTTCAACCCTACTCTTACATAAGAACTCTATGAGATCACACACACAGGCAATAACAAGAATAAACCCCACAAGTAACAATGAACTAAAATGAGGGACTCCACTAAACTTGGCGATTAATTTCCAAGAAAATCTCTTGAAATCGACAGAATAATTCGCAGAAAAAAGAAGCTGCAGAGACTGAATTCAGAAAACGCTAAATAAGGACATAATATTATGAATGTAGAAAAGTGCAATCTAAGGTATGAACGTATTACATAGAAAAAATCAACAAAAAGGTCCAACATAGCATGCAGCATCCTGTACAGATGGAAATCACAGGATATAAAGTTGATATAAATCAGTCTTACCGATAGCAGCTGTAATGTTTGATGTTGTCATAATTATTATGTTTGGTGATGACTTCAACTTGTCCATCTGAGTCAGCAGTGCATTCACAACCTGAGGAAACATTTCATGGTGAATTTACACTCATTCTTGTACAATGCATTCAGAGAATATTAGATTAGTCTCTCATTCCTCAATACTCTATTCTCTCAGGTCTCAGGCAGGTGCTTGAACAAAGGGCAGAATAGACATGTAAATTTGCAGCTGTTTGGAAAGTCAGAATTGCACTAATACCCGAATTGAATCTGAAGGTTCAGAACCAGACAAAGCAGCTTTTCGGGCCGCTGCAAGACTTTCCACTTCATCTGCATCATCACCATGTAATATTAGTCTAAAGGAAGAGGAAAGAGAGCTAAACTGCAAAAACGCTGCAATCATAATCTCACCAATCAAAACAAATACCAGATTGTTTTCTTCCTCCACCATCTCTTGAATTTTTTCAAAAAGCCTTGCAACCTAAAATAAAAAATCATAAGCAACACGCTCCATACCTCCCAACTTATGGAAGAAACTCTTATTGGTGGAAATTTTAATCATATGTATACATGATATGAGGATGATGCATATCTGCTCGAGATCTCCATAGTGAAGTTAAAATTACTACTGCAGCATGGCTACATGCACTAATTATTGTGTCTTGCCCATGTGAAGAGTATCAAACAAACTATTTCCACTGAAGAAGAAACGGCACATTGAGCACACTTAGGGCACATTTGTTTCACAGAAATTGAATGGTTTTAACAAACATTTTCCAAAAAATGATGGTTTATATTGCTTAAAATTATACTCATAAAGAATCTTTTCATTACTTTATGTCTAAACATTTTCTTGGAAGATGAAATGTTTTTTGTTCATTCATTCTGTAAGCGATACAAGCAATCATTTTTAGAAAAATATTTTCCAAATCAATCATTTTCTATGAAACAAATAGAACCTAATTCATGAATTCTTTAAGGAAGAGAGTAGAAATTTCAAGGCAAAGGAAGGCTCATTATTTTTTGGACTAGCAAGAGGCGACATCAATCACAATTTGGCTGTTCTTTTCAAAAGAAAAGTAGAAGAAAAAGAGGTAATATTTTGTCCATGAGCATAGCATGTTGATTAAGAGGCAATTTCTCACAGGCAGAATTCAAGTCATCAGATGCTTAGATGATTTAAATCACTATCCTCATATTAATATTTCTTCTAAGATTTAATTAATTAATAAAAAAACTAAACGTAGACTATATGAAAGAGAAGAGAAGGCATCAGATAATTTATCTTGAGATGAATTAGGCACATACCAACTTGCCACTTTCGGAGAACCATTTACTGAACAAAGAGTGTGCATTAACTTCAACTAGTTGGCACTGTGGATATCTGAGGGAAGAGAAAGTGGAAAATTTCAAAAGACCAATACCAGACTTTACAAAGATTCCACCAAAAACATACAGGACATAGAAATAGAAATCTTAAAGTCGCATGCGAACCTCAAATTAAAACGTATAGACAACTTCTGTGCTAGAGCTTTGCATAATGATGTCTTTCCTGTCCCTGGAGGTCCATGTAAAAGAATGATGCTGCAAAAATAGGACAAATCATTCACAAAAAGCTGACAACACCTTAATTGGGGGAAGTAAGTGATTAATGATATAGATATAATGATTACTACCTTGTGCCAGTATCAGTGTAAATTAATGCACTAGAGATTATTAACAGTAGATGTTGTTACTGGTTTTTTATTTCCATGTAATACGTTAATGACTGCACATTTACATAGCTATCCATTGATCCTAGACAAATGCTGACGAGATCATGACTATCTGAAGCAACATTTATGTTCAATACATTGGGAACCATGCCATAATTACTGAACAAAAAACAAACAAATGTGCAAATGCCACTGACCGGTTCCAAGACACTAAAAAGGGATCCACACCCTTTTCAGTGAAAAGTAGTGCACTTTGAGCATACCGCAACAGCCTTTGCTTCAGACCTGGTTCATAAATTAAGCTGCATTTGGATATACAACAGTTATGACCAACAAACTTCCTGTAATTTCCAGGAAAAAAGTCACAAACACACCTTTCCCACATCCCATCAAATTCCTTTGCAGGGAGTATCCACTCGTGGAAACTAGATAGTTGGCCATCAGCACTTGATTCTTCACATGGTCCTTCCTCACTAAGCTGCCAAGAACCATTTGAGCTGTGAGTTTAATGGGTTTGCTGAAATGCAGTATTTTGGAGTATCAAATTAAGTCCCGCACCAAACAGTGCTAAGAAGCAGACATTAATACCGATGGAAAATCAAGTGACTGAGTATAGTTGGGAGAACTGCACATTAGTAAGGGGAAGGGAAGTGGGAGAATAAGTATATCCTATATGCTTGGGCAAAAGTTACCTGGAAAACATGCACGACAGGCTTGACTTGCCAGAACAAAAGAACGCCATGATCTTTGACACCCTCATCTACAAGGAAAAAATTCGAATAAGCAGAGCTCGTGTGTAAAAATTTTTCTCCCATTTGACAAAGAAAGTTCCTGAAAAGAAGAAGAAAGATTCCTATATAATCAACTTAAACATTGTCCACTACACAAATCCACCCACCCTAAACCACAAAACCACAAAGCATAGCAGCAGGGATGTCATCAGGTTTTGTTTCTCAATCTGCTATATCTTCTCAATGAGAAACCTGAAAAAAATTTTCCCTCAAGAGTCAGAACATACCGGTCTCGCAAATACAAATTCTCTGAACATTATCCACAAGAAACACGTCATCGATCGGCACAGGAACGGGGCCATCGCTGTAGCTCAAACTGCGCTTTTCAAGCATCCTGAACATTAAAAAGGTGTAAATTATTTCTGAGCTCTCACCTGCAAAGCAACCTACTCTCTCAAATCACAGGGCTGGAAATGGTACAAAAACACACGAGGATATATAACCAAAATTTCGCCTCGGCTTCCTCATTTATCAGTCTTACCTTTTAACAAACAGAACATCTCATGCTTCGTTCATCAACGAGCTAATAGTGGAACGAACCATGGCCGCCGATCGCATGCGTCGTGCCAACATTAAAAACAAGTAATTCGGAGTTTCTCGGATTTACCTCTCGACGGCAGATCTGACATCGTCTAGGCGAGCCGTGCTGGAGGGTTTCAAGCAGACCTCGACTGCATCATCCAACACGCGCAAAGCTCCGCTTGAGAAAAATCAACACGGACCGCCACGCCTCGAACCGCGAGCTCGGAAAACCGAAGCTACGGGGGCGGGGACTCGAAGAGGAAAGATCGGGGAGCAGAGCGAGAGCGAGAGCTTACCAGGGACGAGGATCTTGTCGTCGGAGACCGGCGCCGCGGACGGCGGCGGCGGCGGAGATGGAGGCGGAGGAGCGGCGCCGTTCTGCTCGCGGATGACCAGATCGGTGACCGAGATCTCCATCGGAACGCTCATCGTCGTCTCCGTCGCGAACCCTAGAGGAGGAGAGGCGTCTTCGGTCTCTTCGGTCTGTTTTTGAAATTTGGGAGGGAAAATGAATCGAAGCTCTGAAGCGGATATATGTGGCTGCCGAAGGAGTGGCATTATGGTAATTACGATTGGGCCGGTTAGAGAGAATTGGGCCGAAACTCGGTCG
Source organism: Eucalyptus microcorys (assembly GCA_014182515.1). NCBI lineage: Eukaryota > Viridiplantae > Streptophyta > Magnoliopsida > Myrtales > Myrtaceae > Eucalyptus > Eucalyptus microcorys. The sequence goes on from CM024563.1 coordinate 2,726,995, forward strand.
AGCTATTCGCGAGTAGCTCGGGCCCAGCTCGATAGTTGCTCGAGATCGACTCACCTAAATTCGAGCCGAGCTTGAGGCTCGACAAGATTGTTCGGGCCGGGTCGGGTCGGGTATCATGAAAGCCCGGCCTGACCCCACCCGTTGACATCCTTAGCTTGAGCTCGAGCTACTCGAGTATTTGGTCAAGTCGAAATCGAACTCGTTAATACTTGACTCGACTAGCTCGTTCGCCTAATCGAGTTTTCATTTTTTTTATATCTCTTTTTCATAATTACGAAAAAAACGTGTGAATTGCTAAATCGAAAGAAAATCAAATGACCAAAATAAGGTTGAAAACAATGTACTCCTTATTCACCGATCTAATGTTAAAATGAGGACCATGGTTATTATTGTGATTGCATCATGGGGTCCATAAAAACATATTGCCATGTAGAACCGATCTATACTATTTGAAATAGCATTTAACTCATTCCTATTAATGTTAAAAATATTCAGATCGGTCTGCTAAATTGGAAAATTCTATCATAAGTTGTAGATGGGCCTTTAAATAAATTGGATATATCCATTGTTCCATAAAATCCCACAGCATAGCTCGGTATGTATTATGTGGCAAATTAATCTTAGTACATCTAGCATTATTCTTTTTCTTTTTTTATATATTTAAGTTCACTCCTTAAATTCCACACTTGCAACCAAAGTTCCTAGGCAGTAGGCAGAGAGAGAAACCAAAGCCTGGTCCTACACAGAGTTCCTGTGGAACAGCAGCATCTCACATCCACACAACCAAAACATCCTGCTCCATCAGATTAGGTGGGGATTAGGACAATCAGACAAATCATTCATCTCCATCTTTTATCCTGTACTGGGATTCCGCTATTCTCTCAGAAAAAAAAACAGATATGGGTGCAAACCAACCTTTCCCATCTCATAATAGCAACAAAGTAATGTGAGGCTATGATTCTCTTCCACCATGGCTCATACCAGAAGCCAACTTCATGCCAACCCTGAATGCTGATGAAGAAGCAGCAGCAGCCAGAGAAGCATGAACCCGAGCACGAGCTTGAGATCCTCAAGGCGGTGGCGCAAGCCTGGCACAGCCACTCCAGTGGCTCCAGAGTGACCGCCAGCAGCGAGTTCGACACCCGCCGGCTTAACTTCAAGAGCAGGCCTTCCCGGTTCAAGATGGAGGCAATAAGTGGTAAGTCGGTGATGCCTTCCAAGGGCAAGGGCGGTCTCAGCGGTGGTCCCTGGGACTTCGGGGAATCCCTGTGGGATTCGTACGAGATCGTGACGGTCGCCAAGAAGCTCGAGGCAAAGTTGAATTTGGACGACCCATTCGGGGAGTTGCCCGGGGCCAGTAAAGTCATTAGGAGGAAGCGGGAGAGTAGGAATAGCTTGAGGAATCTGTTCAATCTGATGTCCTCAAGAAGATATAATGAGCCCGATGCTCCGAGTCCGAGTTTATACTAGACAATCAATTTTGATCAGATTCACCTTACATTAGTCCCACAGCTTTTGGCTGTTGTCAATTCAATTACATTTCTTGTATAGGCTTCTGTAAATTTCCATTGCTGAGATCTACTGTTCCTTCTATCGATGTTGATCTCCGCGAATGCTTATCTTTGTAACGCTTTGAATCTGCCGGTTTAGTCTGATTAGAAATGTGATTCTGTTGGCGAGCGTAGCATAAGAAGGCATCAAGCAAGCATGATTAAAAGAAACTGAGATGACAGCAAAGACAGGCCTTTTATTCATTTTAAGGTTGCTAGTAACGCCCTTACGAGAAGGGAGGTTATTTTGCCTGCCAAATTAAGTGTGGACATTCTTAGCCCGACGGGCCTAATGCGCTTTTCAGGTGTCCCACTTGCACAGTTCGAATCCTCGGTGCTTCGGCCGAGCGTAGCCATCAGACCTCACTTCAACGACTTCTTCAACCATTACAACCTCATCATCCCTGTTACGCCCGAACCTCTCCTCCTGGAACTTCATCACTTCGACCTTCTCCTGGAACTGAGGGGGGTGATGGTGCTGGTGCTGGTGGTGATGGTTGTGGAGAGATTCACTCTCCTCTTCATAAGTGACTTTCTGGTGGAACGCAGGGTGCACATTCGGGTATTGAGGGACGTTCGGATGGATACTGGGCGACCTCGCTATTCTTGTAAGGTGTTCATGGTATTCTTGGGATGAGTTGTCCCAGCCATTCTGCTGCCACGAATGGCAATCACCGCTCTTATACATCTCTTCAGGCGTTTTGTTCTCACACTTCAAAGCTCAGTTTCTGAAGTGAATTTATAGGCGAATTGCTGCTTTTTCTAGGTATTCCAAGTGATAAGTGCGCATCTAATTCCTGGTCCTCGATTCATTTTCTAGCAAAAGGCGAATAAACCTGGATAAATTCCTGGTAAGTGGCGACAATAATTCATGGGGGTATCCTGCAAAGGCGAATAAACCTGGATAAATTCCTAAAGTTATACAAAAAATGTACAAGGAATCTTATCAAGTGTCCTGTGAGGACAATCTTGCCTTCATATCAGTTTCACCGCATACGTCGCTATATCGAATCCGACCGGAAAGTCTAGATTAGCCCTCTTGCGATCTATGTCGATCGAATATAGTACATGAGATCAGAGGTGAAAATGCATACGAAAAACTTGCTTCAGATGAAAATTTCATCTGATTCAGGCATACATCTGTTTCTGCCACTCTACATCTTGTTATATCAGCAATTAATGGTCTTTTACTTTTCCTCGACGCGACCAATGTCCATTAGGGGGAAGTCGATTGGGAGTTTCCGGCAAAGAAATTCCCAGAAAATCGGGTCTTCGACGAGATTTACTTACATAAATGCTAAAGCTTAAATGAGCATGAGCATTCATTTTGACAGAAAAAGTAATGCCCGTTCATGACAGATAGGACACACTGGTTCATACATAAGAGCTTGACTTTCATGGTAGCCGTTGCAAGAAACTATGGCTTCTGCAACTCCGGCAACACCAGCCAAAAACATCAACTTGTTGACTGCCATACCTCAATTTCCAGAGAACCCCAAAACCCTCATCCTTCAACAATGCAAGAACGTCAGAGACCTGAACCAAATTCACGCCCACCTCATCAAGACCCGCCTCCTCTTCAACCCCTCCGTAGCCGAGAACCTCCTCGAGTCGGCGGCCCTCATCGTCCCCAACGCCATGGAGTATGCGGCCTCCATTTTTACTGAAATTGACAGACCCGATACGTCGGCTTATAACGTAATGATCAGAGGTTTCACTTTGAATCAGTCCCCTCTTGAAGCCGTGCTTTTGTACCGGGATATGATTGAACACTCGGTGCCGCCGGATGAATTCACTTTTCCTTCTGTTTTGAAGGCTTGCTCTAGGTTAGGAGCTGTAGATGAAGGTGAACAGATCCATGCCCAGGTTTTGAAAATGGGGATTAGATTAACTGGGTTCGTTGGCAACACTCTGATTCATATGTATGCAAACTGTGGCAAAATCAAGATTGCCCGTAAAGTGTTCGATGGATTGACTGAAAGGAACATTATGGCTTGGAATTCGATGTTTGCAGGTTACAGTAAGGGTGGGCATTGGGAGCAGATCGTGAAGTTGTTTATGAGGATGCGAGAATCAGGTGTTGGATTTGATGAAGTTACACTGATCAGTGTATTGACTGCTTGTGGGAGGTTAGCTGATTTGGAGCTAGGAAAGTGGATTGCAGACTATATAGAGGTAAATGGGATGCATAAAAACGCTACTTTGATCACTTGTCTTGTTGATATGTATGCAAAATGTGGTTGTTTGGATGTTGCAAGGAGATTGTTTGATCGGATGGGACCAAAAGATGTTGTTGCTTGGAGCGCCATGATATCTGGTTACACCCAAGCAAGGGAATGCAAGGAGGCGCTCAATCTTTTCCATGAGATGCAGGCTGCAAATGTAGAACCCAATGAGATCACATTAGTTAGTGTTCTTTCTTCATGTGCAGTCCTTGGAGCCCTAGAAACTGGCAAGTGGGTTCACTTCTTCATAAAGAAGAGAGGGTTGAAACTCACCGTTTCTCTTGGAACTGCATTAGTTGATTTCTATGCGAAATGTGGATCAATTGTTAGCGCCATCAATGTGTTTATGAAGATGCCAGTGCAGAATGTGTATTCTTGGACGGTCCTCATTCAAGGTCTCGCTAGCAATGGACAAGGCAAGAGGGCCCTTGAGTTCTTCAACATGATGCAGGACAAAAAAGTTCCACCGAATGATGTGACTTTTATCGCTGTGCTCTCTGCTTGTAGTCATGTGGGTCTGGTTGATGAGGCTCGGTGTCTCTTTGCCAGTATGAATAGAGACTTTGACATCGAGCCCAGGATGGAACACTACGGCTGCATGGTTGACATTCTTGGACGAGCCGGGTTGATCGAGGAGGCGTACCAGTTAATACAAAACATGCCCATCAAACCGAATGCCGTTATTTGGAGAACATTGCTAGCTTCATGCAGGGTTCATAAGAATGTGGAACTCGGGGAAGAATCATTGAAGCATCTAGTCGAATTGGAACCCATGCATAGTGGGGATTACATACTTCTCTCGAACTTATATGCATCTGTTGGGAGATTGGAAGATGCAATGACAGTGAGGAGTCGGATGAAGAGGAGAGGAATTAGGAAGACTCCTGGCTGCAGCCTGACTGAAGTCGATGGAGTCGTTCACGAATTTCTTTCTGAAGATGATGCGCATACTCACTCAAAGGAGATATACAGGGCAACTGAGGACATGCTAGGGGAGATCAAATCTGCTGGCTATGTGCCCGACACAGCGGAGGCTAGATTTGATGCAGAGGAAGAAGATAAGGAGGTCTCGGTTTCTCATCACAGCGAGAAGCTGGCAATTGCTTTTGCTCTTATCAGGACCCTTCCGGGAACGGCTATCAGAATAACGAAAAACCTTAGAGTATGCTTGGACTGCCATAATGCCACAAAGATGATTTCAAAGGTATTTAATAGAGAGATCATTGTCAGAGACAGGAACAGGTTCCACCATTTCAGAGATGGGCAATGTTCCTGCAACGACTACTGGTGAACACTTGGGTAGGTTAAGTGTTCGAGCTGCATGATGTTCGGTCTCAAATTCAACCATAAAATTCTCTGACCGTGTCCCAGTTGGCGATACGAATATTTACTCATTTCTTTAGCAATGGGGGGGCGATAACATAGCTTTCTTTGGGCAGCCTCCTTTGCAAAAAAGGTGTGTATGGTTCAGTACAAACTCCATCTCCTGAAAACATTTGAGAACCTCCGTGTACAATTACCATTTCCATCATACATGCTCTCGTCATGTAAAGTCCTGGAATGAATTAGTCCGGCATCTTCTTAAACATCTGATTTCGAAGAACATTTTTTTAGCAGGGAAAAGCCACCTACTCGGATGATTCCCTCAAATGATTAAAAACTCAAGATTCATAGTCATTACAGATCTGAAATCGTGAGTGCAAATTATTGTTGCATCGGACATGTAGAACCCTTTCATGTCGGGAAACTCCAAACCAGAATCATGCGGACATTTTAACGTTTGTGCACGCATTGCACTGAAAGGAGAAGTTTATTTATCTGAAGAACTCATGAAGTATTAAAGATAGTGCCACTCGCCATTCGGTCAATAGTTTTGTCAATACAAGCATATCTCAGTTTCAGAATATTGCAGATGCTACTTTTATTCTTCCTATTCAGCATTAGTTAAGATCTGTTCAGTTGCATGTCTAGATAGTCACTCACTTTGACAGACTTAATTAATAAAACTTCCCTCTTCTTCGTAGACTTCAACTATCCGTATACTCAGCGTATCATGGATGGAATGAAATTTATATCCCCGTTTCGATGATGAACCTGCTGACAGAATTATGTCTAGGCAAACTGTCTAGTCAATCACTAGTTTTTCAGGAAAAAAATAAATATTAAACTTTATTTGCTAGATTGAAGCTAATAAAAATTAAAACCACGGGACATACAGATAAACATGGACAATGGTTTTCTCCCAAATGTGAAAACCGCAAAATGCATCTTTGTAGTAATAGACTTGTTTACACGCAAAGATTTCAAGGAGAGGCAGGGTTTTCCCTATCCATCTCACAGAACTTCTCCGGATAATGTTGAACAATTTCCCATTTAGCTTGAAGCATCATACAATACCCAAAACTAAATACTCGAGTTTCTTCCATGACATAGCTAGATAATCAACTAGGATCCTGTAAATTGAGAAAATGTATCAGATGGAGTAAAATGCATGAGCAACACGAATTTTGATGCAGGGACTATGACCTGAAACTTGCTAAGCTTCACTGAAATACATTCTTGGACACAGAGAAAAGGAAATATAGCATTTGAAGTTCGTAGCACATTTTGGATAGTGTGAAAAAAGTGTGCATTTTTATCCTTTTCATTTGGAATGTGCAATGAACGGACATAGATAAGCCTTTCTGGGTACAAAGTGAACAGATGGGGCAAGACCAAACTTACCTTTCTTTTACAGGTGTCTTGACTCGATGAAGGACCAGACTCCCATCCATTCTATCTTTATCTAGTGCAGTTAGTAACATTGGTCAAAGCAGAAGAAGCAGCCCTTTGGCTTGTTTTCCCTTGCTTTAGGCGTTTCTCCCGAGGCATCGCGTCTTGCCATCAAGGAGCTTGTACCAGGTGATTCCGGTGGCAAGACTCTGTTCTCAGAAGTGAAGATTCGCGAAGGAATGACTGGTTCGGGAGGAGATACAGTGTATAGATAATTAAGGAGCATTTGGATTATTTCGCTGAAGTGGGGGCGATCATTAGGATCCTCTTTCCAGCACGAAGTGAGAATAGTAGCCAATTCCTCCGGAAGATTATCAGCACTGGGCCTCACATTCTGAAATTTCAGGACAACAGTGCACACCATTAGACATAGCTAAGCCAAACTGGAAATACCACTTCTCTATGAGGATTTTTGTTACCCTTGAGACATTTGTTAAGCATACTTTATATGGAATAGTTCAAAGCATTGCATACCACAATGGCAATGCTTTGAAATTGTCAAAACATTATAATAGGTTGTCTAACAAGTGGCCCTGTCCACCAGTTAACAGGATCATTTTATGAGAGCCTGAGAATGTCTATTACCTTGAACGCAGCTGCATAAGCTGCCTGAAGATTTGACATGCCTTCAAAAGGCAATTTGTTGTGTAGAAGTTCCCACAACACTATCGCAAAGCTATAAGCATCCACTTTATGGTTGTAATGCTTCTTCTCTCCCTGCCTTAATGTAACAGTGCTGTATAGCTGCCCGACAGTAACAAAAACAAAAAGAAAGAGCTTACATCAAAATCATGCTTGTGCTCACTCTACAGCGAATCCATTATCCAACACATGTGATTGTGTGTGTCCATGTATCGAGTACCTCTGGAGCCATCCAACGATAAGTCCCTGTTTCAGCAGTCATCATCTCCGTTAATGACTCCTCTCTGGCTAAACCAAAATCTGCTAATTTTACTGTTTTCTGGTCAGCAGTCAATAGCAAGTTTTCTGCAGAGAAATCCAGTAAGGGGTACTTGAGCATGTTGTCAAGCATAATCAAGCATCCAAGACTTGGAAACATGAAGATTACCGGGTTTGAGATCTCTATGTATAATCCCATGAGAGTGCAGGCATTCCATTGCACGTGCAATATCAAGGGCAAAACCAATTGCAACCCATGTCTCTAAGCATCTTGGGCGGATATTTAGCAAATATTTACGTAAAGTCCCTCCTGATAAAAGCTCAGTGACTATCACCATTATTGGTTCCATGCAGGCTCCGATAAACTGGCCATACAAAAGGTTTAGCAAAGTGTCAGCAAAAGAGTCTTACACTCACAAGCTACCAATCTCTTCCATTAGCATGTAATGATGAAGATACAAAAGAAAGCAACAAGAGTAACTTCCCAATCCTACCTTGACCAAATTTTTGTGCTGAACTCTAGACAACATGGCCACCTCCCTTGCAAATCGTGCTTCTCTCTTGGCAATTTCCTCTGGAGTCTCCCCTTTATGGATGATTTTAATGGCAACCGTCTGGTTTTTATATCTGTATAACACCAACAACGAGAATTTCTCATTAATTCGACACCCCTTATCAGAATGCCGGGAAAAACACAAGGACATCCTTGAAATTTTCGGATGACAATTTTCAGCCGGAATAAAAACCAAACAGTGTAACATCCTTGACATTTCAGAAGATTGCTGCACATAGCCATTGAAACGAAGTACAGTCTAACTGAGTTCCAAAATGGACTTTTTCCTGGTCACTCAATCAAGAGATGTCTTCGACCAACCAAAAAAAAAAAAAAAAATCAAGTGATGTCAGATCCCACAACCATCAAAATAGCAAAGTTGCGGCGCATCTGCGCAAAATCAAATCAAACGGAATTGTCCAAAAGAGAAAAGACCCATATCGGCAACACTCCATACCCTGAACCAAGATCTCAGGCAACTTCACATGCAAACGAACAAAATGAGAAAGCAGAACACAAGTTCAATGACTTGACAGTCCGGGAAAGAAACTTGAATCAACAAGAGGTTAAAAAAAAATTAAAAAAAAAAAAAAAGCTTACTTTCCCTCGTAGACTTTGGCGTGCGCTCCTTCTCCAATTCTTGGCCCAACAAACAGACTCTTCGCATCAATAAGCCATTTAGCATCCACCCGGATATCGTCATTTGAGTAAATTCTACTTCCAGATTCCATCTCTCTCTCTCTTTCTCTCTCTCAAGCAAAAAAGAATGTGATAATTATCTGAAGCACGTCACTCCAGTAGCTCCATGCCATTTCGGACTAAATTTGCAAAACGCACTTCAAAAACAGCAGGAAAAGGTTCGTTCGGCATTACCAACGGATAAGACATGTCCTGCAATTTACTGCATTTTTCATAAATGCACTGTCCCCAAAATCAAGAATCTTTTTTTTTTTTCTTATTTTCGAAAAGACCAGACCACCTTCAAAACTTCAAGGCGTGGCAAAAAGAAATTGGTACTCCAAACGTTTCAGACACAGAGATGGAGCACTGAAGCAGGAGGTGAAGCGAGAGTGCAGTTCTTTGATAAGGACAGAACAAGAGAAAACAAGAGAGCTCGGAGACCGGGAAAAAAAAGATGCTTCCGAGTTCATCGGGGAAAGAGAAGAATCCCCAAAAAGTGGAACAGGGGAAGAGAAGCAATCAACATGATTTCTCGCGGAAAGATCCGATCTTTCATCAGCGAACACAACGGAGATGGAAAGCTACCGAAAGGGTCGATAGCCTTTTGGGAGTCTTTGATTTGATTATAAATCTTTGTGGGGTGTGCAGGGCTCCACTCTTGATCTGCAGACAGAATCACGGAAAAAAGATAAGAGAGCGTGTTCAATAAACAAAGCAGAGAGAGAGAGTGAATAATGTAACATGGATTGGAAGACATAAACTAATGAAAGAGCACATGGGGACTGATCGTCAAACATGGGGGGCATGAAGCATGAACGGGAGAAAGAAGATGGTACCGTCCGTAAAAAAATTTGAGGTACCGATGGATAACAGTAAAAGAGCTGGATGTGGCAAGAGAGGGCAGGACTGCAGAGATGAGGCAGACAGGTTTTGTCTAGTGAGTGCCTCCACATTGCCTGTCTTGCATTTAGTTCCACCCACTCCCTGATCTCTTGTCCAGTGTAAGACAAATTGAGCACTTTTAATCTCAAGCATTGACAGTCAATAAACACAAAATCCAGAGAATTAAGTACCATCAACTCAGGGAGTTGATGACAGAGACAGTACTAATCCCTACATCATTAATCCCACCATTCCTCTGTTCTTTTGTGTCACAAATTCCAGGATGATGTTTAGTGTAGCAATCCAAGATCACAAGATGGTAGTCACGAAAACGTTTTCCGGGCTTGTATTACACACGCCTGAGCTGAATCATGTACATAGAGATGACGATCTACTGTATCTGTCCAAAAAACTTTGCCTTTCGAGTTCCTACTAACACGACACATGGGCTACAAAGTAACGGCGACAATGATGATGATGTTGCTGGTGACGACGATGAATGTTGAAGACAATGGGATGTCGCATGTGTCCAGTGTAACTGAAATTGCGGGCATTTGGTTCATGGAATGGGCTAAAGTACCATCCAAGTACACACGCAGACTCCAAAAGATCAAAAAGTCTATCATAATTTGAAATGGCACTTGTACTTTTTTTTCCCTTCTCATCCAATAATTAACAAATGGAGCTGCCCCCACATATTGATTTTGGGAGGGACACAGCTTTGATCATTATAAAAATGGTCCACGTGATTGCCTCTGCTTTCATAGGACGGCATGAATAAGAAAAAGAATCTCTCTTTCCTCACAAGCATCAAAATTTGCTGAGACTGTTAAAAAAACAAAGAGTAAATCTCACGCGGGGCGGGTCGTATCGTATCCTCACGTGCGAGCTTTATTCTGTAATATAATTTTCATGGGTACTTTGAAAACTCTCTAATCTTAACAAATCTCTAAGTTTTCCGCAAATTTTGGTAATAATTCTCTGATCCATGTACAAGAAACTATAGAGCTATGCATGGTGATAAATAACAATGATTATGTGTGTGCATATAGATTCTATTTAGATGAATGATCGAAGATTTATGGCAGGTTAAAGGGGCGCACTATTTCCACCCCCATTTTAGCTAAGACTCTTCTTTTTTTTTTTTCCAATTAACTTACTAAAATACCCTCCTCTCTTATTTCAATTTAATGTTTCTTTTTTTATTAGGCTAATACACAAAATTACTTTTATTTTTATCATCTCTCTCGTCAGTTTGATAATATCAATGCTACATTACACATAATAAAATATCACTTTACCATGCATCTTTTTATCAATTTATTAAAAGTCAAAATTAAAATTCAATTTAATTATCTAGCTGATCTTGAACAAAAAAGGAAAAGAAAAATTGACAAAAATATGAAAAAAGGTTAATGTGTCAGAAGCATGATCAAATGTAAAACATATATATATCTTTAGATCATATCTAAATATTAGTAAAAGATAAGCACATAAAGGGAAAAAAAAACGAACGAAGAAACTTCTTGCTATTCCACTCCTACTATGAAGAAAGTAATTAACATTAACCGTAGATTCAATATCATATCAAGTTGATCAAAATTTTAAAATATGCTTAAAGCTTTCCTCTGAAAAAATTTGATGCGAGTTTGAAGGGGTAAATAAATTTTCTACCACCAATTTAAAATATGCATGAAACAACAATGTTTAACTTTAAAAACCTACAAACTTATACTAGAAGAACACCAACGATGTCAAAATACATTAGGTAATTAGACTGAATTTTAATTTTCAACTTTAAAATAAAATTTCCCTGAAAATATTTGATAAAAATAGACAATTAATCATATGTTCATAAGTCATTATGACTAAAAATTTCTATCCTTCTGTGTAACTTTTGTGATTAAAAATATGAGATCATAAATTAAATTTAATAACCTTCTTTTGTGATCTATAAAAAGTGATAATAGGATACATGATATTGTTAGGTGTAATTTGACATTTATATTGTGAAAGATAATAAGATAAGAGAGATGATAGAAATAAAGGCACTTTTTTGAGTTAGCTTGATAAAAAGAAACAATAGATTGAAGAGAGAGAGGAGGAGGATATTTCGATAAGTTAACTAGAAAAGAGTAGTCTCTTAGCCAAAATGAAGGTGGAAATAGTCGCAAATGAGATCCATTTAGGACACTTAATATATCAAATCAAAGCTTAAGGTGTGTAGATTAGATGTCTACCACCCTAGGTTAAATTCTATTTTATCCTCATATCTTTGTTCCTGAATTTAAAATGTATTATATGATACTTGTTATCACTAAAAATAGAACAAAGTCTTGCATGGAGGTTTTATGACAAGATAATTCTTATCACTATCAGTAAGACTCATTTATGTGATAATGAAATTATTATCACAAAACAAAACCTAAAGAAATGATATAAATTTATAAAATTACATGGTAACTGTTGTCAATATTAATAAAGCTCATTGTATAGTAATACAATCAATTTTCACAAATAAAATCAAATACTTGTATTCACATCCTTCATGACTGCTAAATAAAGGGCTAAGATAAGTTCTCAAGTGACAATTTTCAATAATTACAAAAAGTTCATGCAAGTAAAAATAAATATCCGCGCATACCTCAAAACAGATGTTTAAAGATAAAAATTTTATAGCTCTTGATTTAAGGACCATGATAAATTTCTAATCATTACGAAAAGTTTATAAAAAGGAAAGTATGGATTAGAAATTTGTGTTTCCTGACTGCGTATATTTCCCCAAATAATTATGCAGACAGGATAAAATGAGTGTTAGAATTTTCTCTGTACTGGTGTAACTCAATGACAAATGGAGTTGGGACCCTTGAATGCCACCTTCACTTTGATCTAAAGACTAGCATCTGGAGGGGTCCATGTGGGTCGAATGCATGCATGATGCAGTACCAGCTTCCTCGAACCGTGGTTTCAGCCGGTCTTTCTTTGCTGAACTTAAAGCCACCTCCTGATCACCAGCATTTTTGTTTGGTTTCGAGGTCCTCACGACACGTTGCCATGCACCAAGTCCCGAGTTCTTTCCTTTGCCTCAAGATCGCCTGTTCCTGCTGGTGCTGGCAGTTCCCCGAAAGAGGAGGAATCAAGAAAGCAGTAACGGTGGAAACCCGATCGGTGATCTTTTGTATCTTTGTGATGGGTAAAAGCAGAGTCTTGTTCCAGCCACTAGAATGTCCAGGCGAGTTCATTTCTTTCATCTTTATCTTTCATGTAACGGAGCGGCTGCTATAAAACCCTCCACCTCTTCATGTTCACTCTGCCCAATTCTTGTGCTGTTTCTTGTTTGAAAACGATTGTCTCAAGGAATTGCAGGAAAGCGATGAAAACTACTTCTGCTGCTGCTGCTGCTGCTGCTGCTTGTAGTCCATGGCAGATCAGAGATGGGTGTCTCAAGGTGGGAGATGAGGTCGTCTTGAGCAGAGTCGCTCCCAATATCACCCTCACAACGTTGAAAGATGGGGCTGCTTTTGTTGGAGCAACTTCGAGGAACTCAAGCAGCCGCCACGTCTTCAACATTGGAGTTCTCAGGTGGGGTATCTTCTTTTTCCACTATTCTTTATGGTCATTGTATGATGAAAGTAGATTCTTAAGGATATCTTGGGACGCAAAGAAGCGAGTCAATTCGTTCTCGTTAGTTCACTACTTCACTTTGCATAGCATTGATCCTGTTGTGTGTTACCATAAGTAATGAAATCTCCAAATGATTGTTGGTGATACTTAAGCCTCTGTAACAGTTTTAAGCTTAATTGCAGGGGATACAGGTTCCTGAGTCTCTTCAGGTTCAAGCTCTGGTGGATGATCCCAACTTTTGGAGATGCTGCCAGCAAAGTTCCTGTGGACACTCAAATGCTTCTCTTGGAGGCGAGAGAAGCCTCCGCCCTGGCCAGCAGGACAAACGTCACAGGGGACGAGGATGCCGACGAAATCTTCTATGTTTTAATTTTGCCTGTGTTGGATGGACCATTCAGGACTAGTCTGCAGGGAACAGATGTCGATACACTTCAGTTTTGTGCTGAGAGTGGTTTGTTCGAGTTCAAAGCAGCCAACATTTTTTTTGTACCGTCATCAATGTTATTCTGTTCTGCCGCACGATTATAATTATGTCTGTATTAGGGGATCCGAATGTCCAGACTTCCAAATTTTCAGAAGCTGTATTGATTAACACGGATACCAACCCATTTGATCTAATCAAGAAATCTATCAGGTTTGTCACCAAATTTCAGCGTAGATCTTGATTTGGGAACCTCTGAAAATGATCTATTTCTGAAGGGTCTTGTGACGAGCTTTTTCCTCCAGGATATTGGAGAAGCATAAAGGTACCTTCAGCTGCATAGAACACAAGAAGGTACAAAATCAGACATCTTTCGTCTGAAAGATTGCAAGTTTTTTTCATTTTCATAATCTTGTATACAACTTATAAACATTTAGTGAAGAATTTCGTTGGATCTTCATCCATAGCTCCCCACGCAAATAGACTTCTTTGGATGGAGCACTTGGGATGCCTTCTACGACGCAGTCGACCGCATCGGAATTGAAGAGGGTCTCAAAAGGTATTTTATGAATGTATTTTTATTGGTTGAAAAGCAGGTGCTTATTCGGTCTAATTTTTCCTTTTGGAGTAGTCTGTTGAAAGGAGGATTCCCGCCTAAATGGTTGATCATAGATGATGGTTGGCAAAACATTTTACATGACACTACGAACAACCGTAAACTAGCCGATGTGGAAGGATTAAAGTGAGTCTTCTCTTCATCGAATTTAGTCATCTACAGATATAGCAGGGATCTTGTAGCATCAATTTGTTTTATCAGCTAGTAGGCTCTCACATGTTGCTTTGCAGATATGTGTCGAGACAAGTGAATTTCGATGCCAATCCAAAGTTCAAGGGTTCTGGACAGGGAAAGCCAATCGAACTCCAGGAGTTTTGCAAAAGCATCAAGGAAAAATATGGGGTGAAGTGAGATTCTCCATTTGATTCTGATCACTGTTGATATAATTATGACCCATATATTGAGAACCCACACCCCCCTTGTTGTTTTCAAGATCGGTAATATAATTGTGAAAAGAAAATGCAGATATGTCTATGCCTGGCATACGGCGCTAGGTTACTGGGGAGGGGTAAGTCCAACGTCAGAGGGGATGAAGAAATACATGGCCAAGATAATTTATCCAGTTCAGTCACCCGGTAACTTGAGCCATGTTGTTTGTGGCACCATCCTGTGTGTAGAGGATGAAGGGGTCGCATTCATTGAGCCCTCGAGAATTCGTGACTTTTATGAAGATTTCCACCACTACCTCGCAAATTGCGGTGTCAATGGAGTGAAGGTAGATGATCAGAATCTATTAGAACTTCTTGGTTCTGGTTATGGAGGTCGTGTTGCCTTGACCAGAGAATTCTTAGGAGCTCTCGAGGAATCAGTGATCAATAATTTCAAGGATATCAGCTTGATCAGTTCTATGTGCATGAGTACAGATTACTTATACAGGTTTGTCTTCTCTTTATGAGAAGCAACATGTAGCAGACAACATGAGTTAAAATGACTCCTATCTTGTACAGTGCAAAGAAGGTTGCTGTTGCTAGAGTATCTGAGGATTTCATGCCAACAGAGCCAACATTTCAGACGATGCACATTGCTGGTGTTGCCTACACATGTCTTCTAGCAGGAGAAATAATTGTGCCAGATTGGGACATGTTTCATGTGAGATGGCTTCTGCTCGTAACATTGAAATATCCCCAGCATTTGACATATAAGTTTTGCTATTGCGGATCTAAGCTAACTTTCTGCGTTCGTCTCAGAGCAATCACCACACAGCCAAATTCCATGCTGCGGCAAGAGCAATAGGCGGATGCGCGGTATATGTCAGGTGACTATTGAACATCCATGTCAATGATATTCTTCATAAATAAATTTTCGCCTGAAAAGAAGGTCATACCTTTCTTTCTTGAAACTGGTAAAACAGTGACAAGCCAGGTGAACATGACTTTGATGTCATCAAGAGATTAGTACTGCCTGATGGATCTATCTTAAGAGCGAGATATGCTGGTCGACCTACCCGAGATTGCTTATTCAGTGACCCCATAACAGATGGGATGAGGTGAAAATCATCCAGAAAAATAAACAATTTTTTTGATTTATTCCATTTTGAAATTGACTATTTGCCATCTATTAAATACCTTGAATTGGGCGATTGCAGTTTGATGAAGATATGGAACTTGAACAAAATAACGGGTGTCCTGGGTGTTTTCAATTGCCAAAGAGGTGGAATTTGGCCACCTATAAGAGGTGCTCCATACAATCCACCTTCAGAATCTGAACCCTTCATCATATCGGGCATTGTTAGTCCTAGAGATGTCGAATTTCTTGGCGAGGTTGCAGGAGAAGACTGGCTTGGAGACTGTGCAGTCTACTCATATACTTCAGGTTCCACTTATGAGTTGAGCTTCAGATACTGTTAGATAAGTTTATTTTCCCATGAATTAGTTTTCTGACAGTCTGCTATATTGTATTGTAGGGGAACTGTCAAGAATGCCAAAGAAAGGAAGGCTTGGAGTGACTTTAGGATTTCTAGGATTTGAAGTATTTACGGTGTCTCCTATAAGGGTCGGTGATTCTTGCAGGGCTTCCCTTAAAAGCAAAATCTTTTGCATATTCACATGAGATCTTAATCATAGGAGTAGGGATAATTCAGCCTGAGTTATGTGATATCCATTTTCTGCAAAACAGGTATTTGATGAGAAATATCAATTCGCTCCACTCGGGTTACTGGACATGTACAACTCTGGGGGAGCAGTTGAAGTAATGAACAGCTCCCTCGACTCCTCTGGACGTAAGATCGAGATTCAGGTGCGAGGGTGTGGACGGTTCGGTGCCTACTCCAATTCAAAACCGAGGTCTTGTAGCATCAGTGGGAAGGAAGAAGATCTCGGGTACAATGCCGAGAACGGGATGCTAACCATAACTCTTCCACAGGAATGCACCTTGAGAACCGTGGCTTTTGTGTATTAGTCAGCTTTTGCAAATGTGTGGTTTTGGACAATGCAGAACATGTTTTATCATGAATCTGTTGCAATGTGAATGAAAATGGCTGGCTTGGAAGTCTTGGAGAAATTAGTATCAGAAAAGATGAAATCTGCCCATAGACAAAATTATACGGTGGAAAGATACACATCTAAAACGAGCTCCATCATGATCGGATTGATTTGCATCTTCAATTTTGAAGTTTTACAACAGTCGCACGACTTATCATCTCAGCTTACAACAGCCCATCAAAGAGCCAAAGAACGTTTCTTGAGATTTTTCGTTTTCCAATCGGGGAAGGAAAGAATGCAAGGGGACATCATGAGTATATTGATTGTGTCTAGTTTGTATTGAAGGCTTCAATCTGCAATCAAAAAAGCAAAACTTAAGGGGCTTCCTCAGGATCAGCATAAGCCTCCAATTGACTATCACCGAGCTATGATGAGTAGGCAGCTGAGGAAGGTTGCACAAACCAAAGCAACAAGTCCCTTCCCCCGGAAAGCAACCTCAACAACGTACATGGCGACGTCGGTGGTGATCTTCCTTCCTCGGAGGGCGAGGAACCGGCGACGCTTCCCTGAGAAGGCGAGCAGCACTAGGACGGTGATCCACATCATCAGCGTGGCCCGAGCTGCAACGACCAGCAACATGGCTGTTACCAAGACCCCTGCGACCGGGAGGATGGAGGCGCACAGGGCTAACCAGCCGGTGTTGATGGAGATGGAGTACAAGAGAGCGTGGAAGAATATGAAGAACGAGAAGAGCAACGTTGTCCTCGTCATCCTTGTCTCGTGGAAGTTGATGTTCATCGAGTTCATGTTGAAATGGACGTGACGGCGGTGGTTGCAGTGGTGGTGGTGATGGTGGTGGTGGTGGAGGAGGAGGAGCTCCGTGTGGTGTTTATGATTTGTAAAGGAAGAGATTAAGGATTGCCATTGAGTTTTGATTAAGTCTGAGACATGATTGAGGTGAGTGGGAAGGAATGGGGAGACATGTGCGCACATGGGGAGGTTGGCGACCAGCTTCTTTTCTCTTTTATAAAATGCCTCTCGCCTTCCATCCTTCCATGGCAGATGCGTGAGTCCTTCACTGTAAAGTCTCTTTTTTTGCCCATATTCAACGTTCCCTTTCCCTAAAAAAAAAAAAAATACGTTCCCTTTCCCTCTCGTCACGGCGTTCCTCCGCTCGCACGGTCAGGCGGACGACTTAGGTCTCGTGCTTTACTTCGCCTCAAGAAGCATAAGGCACGGGATGAGATCGGGCCGGGGAGGTCAACTTCGACATGTGCTAAACTTACTCTAAACCTCAGCCAGCAGGTTGGCAGTCCAAAATAAGTACGCAAGATTATCATTTGAAGAAGAGGGTTTTAGCCTAGAACCTCGCCGACATTTCACGACTCGGAATACATTTTCAACAACCGGCAGGGCCAAGACCTAATGAATCACTCCACAGCATTTCCCGCTAGGGATCAGCTTGTAAATGAGGTCATAACATTTCGTATGAATTACTTTTTTTCTGATATAAACATCGATCGGTTTCACCAACCACCGTCTCTTGTGTTCCTTGAGAAAATCAGGAACAATCTGAAATACAAAATCGATAAACCCAAAAAAACAGTAGAGGTCATCAGCCATCAGAGAAAATTTCATTACAAAAGACTCACTCTTATGTGAAAAAAAAAAAAAACAAAAAAACGCTAGGAAAAGTATCTGCACTAAAGCAGCCTGAAACTTCCTGGCGACTTCGATTTACATCAATGAAACAAGAACATGCAAATCGAATCATGCAGCGGCTGTTTGCGACCATTTGTTTTCTGCATAACCCCTCATTAAAATGCAACCTAAGGAAAACAAAACTTCTGACCTTTAACCATTTCTAAAGCTTAGAGATATTAGAATGATCTGCAGCTTACATCTCTGACCATTCACTCTTTCATCAGATGTCAATGCCATCACAAGAAGGCGCACAACTCGGAGGAATTTTTCAATCCCCCTAATCATAGTTGCTGATCAAGATAGGGGTCCCTTGGAGTCCTGGGGGAGCTCAGATATCCAGAAACGCCCCCCGAAACACCCGAGACAAAGTTATTCAACCAAGAGGTGCTGCGTGTCAACCAACCAGTTTGTGCCGGTTCTTTCACTTCAAGCATGCTCCTCCTCTCTTCCTCCATCAGTATGTCAAACCATCTCTTAGCCATGAATACCTTCACAGCTTCGACCCCCTGTTTGACAACTTCCACTGGGGGTATTACTAGGGGATTCTCTTCCAGATTAAGCTTGGCCAAGTTGTCAAGCCGACCAAGGTGTCCGGAAGAGCATGAATCTGGTTGTTGCTTAGATCAAGCTCCTTGAGGTTTATCAAGTCCCCAAACATGTCAGGAAGTTCTGTCAGGTCACTAAAATTACTGCTCAGATTAAGATACTCAAGGTTTGTCAGTTTCCCAATAGCAGCTGGCAGTCCACGAAGCTCGTTGAAGTGAGCATCCAAATGCCGCAAAGAGTACATTTCACAGACAGAAGTTGGTAACGAACGGATCTTGTTATATTGGATAGAAAGCCTTTGTAGATTGGGCAACTCATAACCAATGTTGGTTGGCAAGTAAGTGAGATTGTTGAAACTCACATCCAGCTCAACAAATGATCTAAGGCAGGCAAGACAAAAATCAGATATTATGGCCAATACAATCGCAACAATGTCAAGTTTCATGCTGAAAGTTGACATTACCTGCAGTGACAGATACTGTCCGGTAAGGAAGTAAGTTTGTTGCTTGATACGTTGAGAATTTTAAGCTTCTGCAGCAGTCCAATTGAGTCTGGCAGAGACTCCAAGAGATTTGAGGAAGCATTAAGCTCCTCCAGATTTGCTAACCCAGCTATGGAGTCAGGAATGGTCTGCAGGCAATCGAGAAGTCAGAAATATCATCTAGAAAAAACAAAAACCTAACACACTAAATGCACAATATTCAAAAGCTCATCTTTCTAGAATTTTCTTCCTTCCAAGCAGGAATTCCAGAGCTGTAGTTAATGTCTTAGCATTGTTTGGTCATAAGAGACGTGTTACACCCAACATGTTCTCATGGATGCATTATGCAATCACAAATTGATGGTCTCTGTGTGTGGAGACCGTGGAAATTCCTCTTTAAGTAGCAAAAGAATTGGGAATATTACGATATGGTAAAAAAAGACGGTTCCTCTACTTATTAAGGCAAAAGCAAGCATACAAAGGAGGAAGGTAGAAAGATGTGCCTAGATGTGCCTAGTGCAAATTACGAGCATTAAGGTGGATTTTATTGCTACAACAGAATACATGAAGTCATCAATTGCTATTGAACATTCTTGCTAGAACCTCAATAATTTGGATCGATCTTCTGCAGTTCACTCTTGACTCAATGCATGTCGAATTCTTAGTACATAACTAGGCCTTATCTTTGCAAGTGAATAAAAACAACATGCACCAAATATCATAGGATAAAGACCAAGAGGCATAACAAAATAGGATGTCTTCATTGGTCAGCCATCCATTCAATAAGGCAATTCTGGCACACAATTCACATAATATCTGATTCAGGTAAGAAAGTACCAATCAGCTGATCTACAAGGATCTTACCCCCGGTAAACAAAATCTATGCACAATTCATAAAAACAAAAACCAATATTGGCTTTAACCACAGTAACCACCAAAGAAGTACTCCACTATCAACACAAGCAGTTGGCTATTGGTTCATTATTAGATTAGATACCCAATGATATTCAATAGGACAAAGCAGCAAGCAAACCCTGCTATGCAGACAACAGATTTTACAAATTAACATCTAACAAATTCATTCTGGCTACATTACTTCCCTCTAAACTCCCAAGTCCCAAACAATCTTTCAAGAAACTTTTTCTCGAGAGAGAAATGATACTACTACTTGTATGCCAGAATTCAATCTCAAATTTGCACACAATGGTGCCTAAACAAGAATAGTAACTTCCGAAAGAAATAGAACAGACTCAATCCACAGTTTCCACTCAAGAAACACGCGTGATGTCCTTTCAAGCGGAATCAGAAGAGGGTGTAAGGATGAGCAAAGGCCACATCTTTAATTTAGCACACAGCAGCCATGGTAAGTACAAAGCCAATGAATCAGAATCACCCATTCACTGTACGAACCTCGAGCTGATTATTTGACAAATTGAGCACGAGCAATCCAAAAATCTGCCCGAACGCCTCCGGCAAGATCCGCAACCTCCTCCCGGACAAATCAACCCTGTCCAAGCCCCCGTTCCCCGTCCCCTCCTGCAATATCCCCACCACCTCTTCGTTCACCTCCTCCCCGACGCTCAAATCGCACTCCCCGTCGTTCTCCCCGGCGGCGACGGAGGAGGAATCGTACATCCTCACCAGCCTCTCCTCTGCCTCCCTCAGCATCCTCGCGTACGCCTCGTGCATCTCGTCGAGCGAGATCACCGCCCGATACGCGCGCTTCTCCCTCTCCGCGGCCTCGCGGCACTCCCTCTCCTTCTCCGCGAGGAGCGCCCGCCACTCGAGCCGCTCCACCTCGGGCGGCCGCTGGGAGAGCACGATCTCCTCGAGCTTCTTCGACAGGGCGGCCTCGACGTCGGCCAGCTTGTCCCGGGCATTGTCGACGACCTCGTGGTCGGGGCGTTCGCCCAGGGTCCGGAGCACGGATCGGGTCTGGGCGACGTCGGTGACGGTGTTGGCCATGGAGGCCAGGAGCTTGGGGTGGGCGAGGCGGGGCATCTGGTCGGTGATCTGGGGCGGCCGCGACGACGACGACGAGGACGCGGACCACGAGGGGTCGGGCGGCGGCGGCGGAGGGGGCTGCTCGATGTCGATGGCGGAGAAGGCGTTGTCGGAGGGGGCCGGCGGAGGCGGGGGAAGGAGGGGTGAAGCGGGGGCCCATGGAGGGGAGGCGGGCCATGACGTAGGAGAGGACCGGGTGGGTCTTCGGGTTCGGGTCCATCGCCAGAGGCGGGTCGAGCTCGGTTGGAACGAGGGTTTCGGGCGGCGGCGGCGGCGGGGGCGGCGGGCGGCGGGCGGCGAACTGGCGGAGGTGCGAGAGCGGCTGGCTATGGAGGAAGATGAAGAGATAGAGAGAGAGAGAGAGAGGGTTTAAAGTACGAGAAGTTAGAAGAAGGCGTGGATAGCCGGAAAGGGCGTTACCGGATTTCTAAACCCACGACTTTACCGTGTGCGAAGCGCCACGTCAGCGCCACGTCAGCATTTTGAAGGCTACCCTCCTCCTTCTTGAGTTCCAAAAGTTGAGGTCAATTAATCACGACCAAATTGCGATTCTTTGATCTTTGTTACTTCCTCATTATAAACTTCCTCAATTTCCCTTTATTTTTGCACAGCGATTTCAAATGAAAATTCCGAAGGGGAGTGAACTTTCTCAAACAAAGGTCAGTCGAGCCAACTTTTGGTGACCTATTTCGATAAATAAAGTGAGGGCAATTTTATTTGGAATTTGCGACTCGATAAGAAAACAGATTTAAAATCATGGAAATTGGAAAATCCGAATAGAATTTTAATCGAGGTTCTTCATAAATTTCTTTATCTTCTTTGCTCCATGTGTGATTATATATGAATTTCACTTTATCTTCATAAATTTATGACCCGATAAGAAAATGAATTTACAATCATGAAAATCGAAAACCCCAAGTAGAATTCTGATAAGGGTTCTTCCTAACTTTCTTTATCTTCTTATATGACTCCGTGTATGGCTGTATATGGATTTCACTTTCAATTCCATGTTAATATCTCTTGCGCTTTGAACTTCTTTTCTTACAATCTCTGTCATAGATTCGTGTGGGACTCTCCTTCCTTACATGTCATATATGGTATCTCCAATCTATTCTCCAACAGGGATGGACCACCTCTGCTTTTGAGAAAAACGGAAGTACCTGAACTTCTGACAATGGCCGTTGGATTTTACCGTTTATTTAATGTCGGACGAGATCATGCTGTTCATCAATCGTCAAGTGAAGTGAAGGATTGGCTAACTGGGATTCCTCATGGTCCCACTTTGAGAAGAAGACCATAAAACGTCACTTCCCTTCCCCTCAGCCAATCTCGCAGCTGATGATGGTTTCTGATCTTGAAGAAGATGGACCCCTTTGGCAATGGAGGGATCTCTCTTCCCTGTCCGAAGTTGACAGATTCCTGTCCTTGCTTTTTCTATTAGTGGGTAGATATCATGGCCGCCAAGTTGCTACTAAGATAGGATGAGTGATAAGGCGCCTGTGGATAAGAGGAGCACGACGTGCTTATCACACCGACCTTGTCTCGGAGAACATCTCATCACGCAACGTTCGTAGTCTTTGGAAGCTTGTGTACCTAGTCGCCGTTATCCTATGTGCCCCACGCTCTTAAGGTTGGCATGCACGCGGAATTTTCGGAACATGGTACCAAATGATTCGGATCTTTCCGCCCCTCTTGATTTGGATTGAATGGAACTGTTCAATTCATCAAATGGACGCGTTGAACGAACCAGACAGACGCTAGCAAGTCGACGGTACAACAGGGGCTGCAGCCTAGGAAAATAGTCCTACTCATCGAGACAAAACTGAACCGGCCAGTGCAACATTCGAATGCATTCAATGTGAGTATAGGATCAGACTGCAGAGCGAAACGACAATCACCATAAACGCCTATTGGCAAATGGTGAAGAACAGACATATCGCAACATGCCGAGTTAGAGCATGATGCAGTCAGCAGTTTCGGTTCATTCTGTCACACTTAACAGCCAATCACTGAGGAAAAAAAAAAAATTTCTTCCTATTCAATCAACAAAGAAGAAACAGGACTATGACAACACGTGTGATATCTCTCGTTGACTTGTTGATACAGTGATAATTTTAAGAGTTGGGGTACCTGTCAAGCAGACTTAAGAAGACGCGTCGCTAAGAGTCTCTCTCTACTAGCTCAAAAATATCTTTTAATCTCTGGGACAATTTACTGGTTATGTTGCGAGTAATCCTGTGCTGGAACTTGGTGCTTTTGCGCCAGATGATGTGAATATAGACATCGCATTTGCAGGAGCTGTGATTTTGGCCTGATTTCTCGATCTTATATTTTAACTGCACCTGCAAATACAACGAAGAAAAACTTTTCAGGCTTATGAGACAAGATGTTAGGTAAGCCAGGCAGCTCAAGGAAAAGCAATGGCAGGAGACTTTGACAGAGAAATTGAATGAAAAAGGCTTCGAGTGTCCAGAAGAATGGAAAAAATAGGACCTAAGACGTACTCGATAATACTCTTCAAATGGGATATTGTGGAGGGCCATGACCTCGTCGACTGTCCACCCATCATCAGTAGAAACTTTCTGCTGCATGCTGGTGACTTCCCCTCCAAATATCGAAATGTGGCGATTGAATTTGTATGACACCGAGCGCTCGAAGGTACCAGGCTTCACAGGTTCCCATTCAGTAGCTGAATAATTAAGGCAACCGGATTTTTCCATGATTCGATACTCCTTCTTCCCTCCACCAAAGAGTTCCATCAAGGAGCTCATCTGCACGTCGCTCGAAATGTCATCCCATGCGGTCATCCAAGCAGCCAGCAATGCATCAGGGAAAAAAAAATTCTCGACCCTTCCATTGGTTGGCGAGTGAATTTACTGACTGGTTTGGTTTGACTTGAAAAGGACATGAAATGAGGCAGGGAACCAGGAACAGATTATTCGAGATTCCACTTTTGCAGAATTATGTGTACTTTATGGGGAAAATTATAAAAAGATGTTGGTCACAGGCATTAGAAACACACTGCATGGCCAGCATTTCTATCAGGAATAACAAGTCGCAATCTACTATTCAACAAAG
This sequence comes from Eucalyptus microcorys, assembly GCA_014182515.1. NCBI lineage: Eukaryota > Viridiplantae > Streptophyta > Magnoliopsida > Myrtales > Myrtaceae > Eucalyptus > Eucalyptus microcorys. Next base: position 2,751,452 of record CM024563.1, read on the forward strand.
GAGAAACAACCGGTACAGATGGAACACCTAAGAAGTCGATTCTACATCATATACAGCCTTACGAATTTCATGGGAATTCACTTTTTGTTGCCCCAAGCCCCAAGATACAAGGTTTGAACAATTTAACATCTCTCAGTTCCTAAAAGGAGAAGTTGCAAGGCAACATTATGAAGCAGAATTGGGAAAGATTTGTCTGCTTACCGCAATAGGGAGTTCAGCAGAGTAGATTTTGGACATGTCTGCATCTTTTGTACCCAGAATGGTCACTTCATCATCCAACACAGTAGAGTTTTCTTGATCATGCTGCTCTTTGGCAATCTGCTCTGTCTGCTCAGGCATCAGAGCTCGGGTCCTCCACAGGGCCACAATTGTCCTATCCACCAAAAATCATGATCGATCACCTTCCACTTCCAGTAATCGCATTCATTTAGGGAAGTACAATGTAACACCTATACCTGCTTGCTGAATTAAACGATACAAATGATTGAAAATGGAACCTAAGCCTGCCTTCTTCATCTTGAGACTTTGCGCCGTGCATCGCATCCATACCTCGACCTTTACGCAAAATGATGACAAGGGATGGACTACCCACAGAAATGAATGAGGGTGGAAGCTCTTGAATATCTTCAATGTCTTCCCAAAGAAAGAAAAACCTGGTTTTATGACCAAATAAATTGGCGTAAAACCCGACAATTCTTGAAGATAGGAAAAGGCGGCCCTACATCAATCAGTTGTACAAGATCTAAGTTAGCCATACTTGTTTGAAGGATAAACGTCATGCAAGAAGAAAATGATAAGCAAATTGAACATACTGGCACCCAAATAAAAAGAGAACATACTGGCCACCAAATCAGATAAACTAACACATAACAACATCATGCATATGAGCCCACCTCATTCAGGCCTAACATTAGTCACAAAGCAATGTTCAAAAAGTCCCTTATGTTTGGTAATTATAGCTCTTTTCTTCACAAGCATTTATATCTAGTTTCTTGGTCAAGCTAAAAATTCGCCATGAGATTCTAATTATCTGTGCTGCTTTACAAATCTTTTCTGCTGTTTTGGCATATTGCAACACAATTGCAACTTCCAAGAATCCAAACCTAAAAAGGGTTAGAAGCCACATCAAGAGTAACCCTAACGCACAAAAGAACCAATTGCAGCAAAGGGTACAGCCACAAACAGGAGATGTGATTAAACCTGTAAGGGCAATTTTCTCTTGAGCGAACAGGCAAAATCATTGATGAGAAACTCGTCCGGTGGCAACTTGAACAGTTTCTGGAATGTAGAATTTCTGTGAGGTGACCTCAGACTCAACTGCACGTGCCACAAATCGAATTAATGACATGTCATTATCATCAAACTGAACATACAATTGTCAAAACTAGAGTCTCAACAATGCCTACCTTCTTTCCCACTTCCTTCTCCATCTTTGTTAGATACTCCTTAATTGTTTCTACTCCATTGTTGTTGTCCAAAAAGATTCTCAGGTGCAACTTTGACTGAGCAGACTGAGCCAGCTTGCCCTCAAGGAAGATCCACATATCCGCAAGATCAGTGGATGTATGTTTCAAAAAATTAATCTCAGCGTGCCCTAGAGAAGTGGCCTGATCAAATGGACCATCGAAATCAAAAACCTCCACATCTAAAACTGAAGGCGGTTCTTCCATAGCATCAAACTCCACTATTTCTGCAAAATATGCATCCAAAGGACTTATTGTTAGCCCATGATATGATGGAAATACAAACGGACCTGTACAATATAGGGTCTCACCATTCCATTGAGGATCACAAGTTTGGAGCTTAACAGAACTCGTCTTTGTTCTACCATTGCATGTGAAAACCACATATGGATCAGAATATCCGGTTGAAGACAAGGATGCCATGTTCGTCCCTTCTATCAAAGCTATAGTAAGAATCCATCCATCACCTTGGGCTTTGACGCCATGGTCGCTACCTAACAAAAACACACGGCCATGCTAGTTAAGGTGGCTTAATTACTCAGAGTCAAAACAGAGGTTAAAGTGTGCTTGAAATGTTATGAAGCACAAACCTCTCCGCAACCTGGCTTGCACAAAATGTGAGGCCATGTAGAAAACACGTTCCACCTGAATGGTTATTATTCCGCATGCAACGAGCTCTCCAAGGCTATCTGGCAAATCAATACCTAGGAATTCCAAACCCCGCGGTTCACTAGGCTTGCAAAGTAGAATGTGTATAATGACATAGACAACCATACAAATGGTGGAAAGCACGGTGAAATTGCAGAAGTATTTGATGGCCAATTGCCAATCTGACTGCTGTTCATTTTCCAGGGATGCAATGATCTGATCTTTGTCCGACAACTCTGCAGAATCCAGTGTCCTAAAACTTCGAGCCAGTAAGTTCTCAAAATGATAAAAACTGTCCTTTAGACCTTGACGAGCACCTCCTTCGATCATACCTCTCATCATGGTTTTCTGGTGGAAATTCACCCTCCAAGAGATTATCAGACGCGCGGACTCTTCTCCTGATCCTTCTTCTGGTCCAGGCATTATCTTGTAAAGCAACTCCACTTTGAATGCATTCCCACAAGGAACCTCGGGAGTACTTACCTCTACAAAGACAGCAAAGTGTGTTCCATCTGCTTTGAGGTAAGATTGTTGCTCGGTCGCTTTCACAGCCTTCACTAACTTTGTGGCAGCCTTAGTAGATGCAACAGTTCGTGTTAAAAGTGGCGGATCTTCTTGTTTCAATGTCCACGGGTCCTCTTCTAAATCTGTCGTTCCCTCCAAGTTAGCCAGGTCTCTCCTGAACTTAGAGTCTGGTGCAAAGAGAAAAATGTTCAAATCATATGGTCGTACAACATAGATCTGATCAAAGAGGATGCCTCCTTGAAGATCTTCAGGCATTTCTCTTTGGCAATCCCTTGACTGCATCATTGCAAGAGCTTCTTCAAAGCTGTAATCAGACTGTTGCTTTTCCACACAATCCTCGTAATCTGATGGAGTACCAGATACTTCCGATGAGGCACAAGTTTCAGACACGTCCTCATGTTTGGCAAAGATTCTCTCCAAGCGATTCGCGATGGCCTTCATCCAATGTTTCCCATCTTGTATTTTCTGGTCTTGAGATTTAGCGAAATCCGTCTCTTCTTCAGCCTGATTGGAGTTGACATTGGAACTGGGAAAGAGTGGACTGTCGGAAGACGTGTCCTGGAGACTTCCATGCAAGGAAATTGATATGAGTATCTTCCCTGCATCGTGTGATGCATCAAATTTTAGAATTACATTTCCCCCTGGCCAGACAACTTTACGAGTTTGAATGGACAATGCCACTAAATCCTAAGTGACGAATATATTGAAGGATCATAGATAAATCTAGCATTTACTATGGAAGCCAGCAGACAATAACAAAAGGAGCCCAATGGCAGCATTGTACAAAGCGTGGTTTCCAGAGTTCACACCAAATAAAGATAGTGTTGATGTGTGAAAGGAAATTTTTGTCATGGGTTATATAATGATTTCAGATGCTTGGTAAATTGATAAAATGACTTGTGTCATCACATGTATGATTTATATCCAAATGCCTCACAGAATTAAATATGCAATATCGACATAGGTCATTTGGACTGCTGGCCACCTTAGGATCCAAAAAAACCAACCCAAGTTGGACAAATCCATGAGGGGACATTTTAGCAGTAAAATTTTGATATCTCCAGAAAGGTTCCCCATAGTTTTCACGGGGAGAGAAATTAGTTGCCGCAGGTTCAAATGCTGTCTGGAGGGACACAGACCCAGTTGCTCAACCTTACATAACCTGACCAACAAGATCATTAAGTTCCTAGTTCCCTAATGTCTGAAAAATTTGTCTTCTTGAAGAACCATCATCACAAAAACTAGTTCTAGTCCATGGCGATCGGTCATTTCCTAGTTTAATAAATTATCTTTCTCAGTCAGGACAACACTAAAGAACAGCTCTACAACTTGCCCAAAGACGAATAACAATATGAAATATTTGCACATCTAGGACCTGATCCCGGATTGACAGATTACAACATATGCAAGCAAGATAAATGGTCATGGCGTGCACATTACTAATTAACTACCCAATTCACGTCCCACCGCTTTGATCAAACACGACAGGACAAGGAACACACTGACCGCAATCCTTTCGTATGAACTTCCCCGCCTTAGGCTTCTCGACAGCGAACCACGTCGGCGGCAATATCCGGTTCTCCTCGTCGGCGACGGAACAGACCGGAATCTTGACCCGACCCAGCAATTCCCCCGACGAGCCGAACAGCCCCCCGCGGCCATCCTCATGGTGGTAAACGGACAGGACCACCTCCTCCTCGCAGTCGTGCACCCTGAACACGAACTCCTCGTTCCACCGCGGGTTCTCGGCGCGCTCCACGACCCTAGTCTTGGACTTGAGCTTCCCGACCTGGACCTTCACGTACGAGTCCCTCACGGGCAACCCCTTCGCCTCCAGCACGTACACGTACACCCTCATGGCTGAAGCAAACGACCTCGGACGAGTCCTAGAGATCTCAAGTGGGTCTGCTATCGGTTTCGGATACGGAATGCGGGCGTGCGTTCCTGGTGGCGTGGATGAGAGAGAAGGAGAGAAGTTGAAGTGGAGCCACGGGGGGAAGGAACGTGGAGGCGAGAGAGGGGGACGCGTAGGAGATGGAGAGAGAAAACATCGAAGAGTGCAATAGAGGGGAGAGTAGAGGCGGTTCGGAGACGTCGAGGTGAGGACGACAACTTCTCGAAGACGGTTTTTTTTATCTCGAAGCTTTTATTGCTTCGGTTTCTTGGAAGTCTTCACGTCCTCTTCTAGGAAAAGTGTGAAAGAGACGGTGATTTTTCGTGGGCATGGAAAAGAAGAGGTTTAGACCAGCAGGTGCTTTCGCTGTTTCCGATACATTTCTAGGAGATTTACATTCAGAATTGTCTGAGAAAAACGAGGTTCGGTCGTTGAACGCAGCCTTTGTAATAGAATATATAGACTAGGGTGGCTTTGATTTGATTTGATCTTCACGAGGATTGATGGGGCAGTCCTAAATTGCTGTAATTATTCAAGGTAGAGTAGAGTGGCTCTTTGTGTTGTGTGGCGTTACGCCATGTTTTGGGAATGGCATGAATTCCCACGAGGGAGTCGCGCTTTTCCCTTCGTCTGGATAAGATGACGAAAGTCGACACCAACATTAGCTTAACGTTCGAAGTCAACGCCGTATGTTGATTTTTGGTTGTTGAGAAAGGTAAGGAGGGATGCATTGCGACATGGTACGTTCATGGGCATCCGACTCTATTAAGCCGGCAATCTTATCGTTATCCTTACTCATTCGTAATGAAAATTACCAAATGATGCTCAAGCATTCATGTTGGACTGTTTCATGAAAGCCTTTTTGTGAAAGTTATATAGCGATTTCTCGATTCGAGGCTAGGGCTCAATTATTTGCATTGAGTATTTTCCATTTAAAAGCCTTTCCTTTGAATGCCCGCACTTGGCCAAGGTTGTTATTATGTCCATGCTATCTAGCCAATGCCCGCATTTAACTTTTATGCCCGTTGGGCCAAGGTTGTTATTACGCCCATGCTCTAGTCTATGGACATCCTTCTACCAACGTGACTGCGTATAGTATTGTTTTTTTGTCCAATGCTTCGTTATTATGATTTAGGGAGGAAAAAACGGTGTATAAAAGTTTTATTACCTCTTATATCATACATTTTCTTTTCGAAATTGAATTGGATAAGGACTTGCAGATCAAATTGTCCTTTTACCAGGTGAAACATAGTGGCCCTCTCGTCTCGTTCACAAGGAGTATAAAATCTTTCTTATTTTTGGGTGAAACATAGTAGCACCTTGGCTAATTTCCTTTATCTGTGAAGGCATGCTATTTTTTAATCTTTGCGAGTTGCTTTCGTACTTCTTTTTGTTCAATCAATGGAAACGGCGGGAAATGGCGATTGAACGTCGGCAATTCCTCTTGACTGTCGCTGTAGGAGTTCCACGCGAGTTTGTTTTTCATTTCAATTTATAATTAACATTTAGTTTATGGCGAAAAGTACTAAAAAAAAATCCTTGACTTATTGTATTTGTATCAATTCAATCATAAACATTTCAATTTGATCAATTTAATCCTAGATATTTTTACATTTGTACCAATTCAGTCAATTCGACCAATTTAGGTTGGAAATTAGTGACGTGGAAGTCGGCGATCTTATATGGCATTGTCAGTCAGGATCGCCAGCGTAGCATCTTCAACACTAACGTAGACATCTTAAGATAATTCTTTACTAATTTTTCAATTTTTCAATTTTTAATTTTTTTTCCTTTTTTTCCCCATTTTCTTTGGATTGTGGCTGGTATCGGCCATGGGTGGGGGCCAATGAGGCCGTGAGGGTCTCGCCCTCGCTAGCCCCCACCTATGGCCAATCACCGACAATGGCCATAGTCCCATAGTCCAAAGAAAAAGACAAGAAAACAGGAAGTTTTAAAAAAAAAAACTGAAAATTTAGTAAAAAATTATTTTAAAATATCCACATTAACGCTAGCGATGCCACATGAGATTATTAATGCTAGCGATGCCACATGAGATTATCAATGTCCACGTGACAGATTTCCAATCTAAATTGCCAGATGGACTGAATTAATACTAATGTGAAAATTTTAGAATTAAATTAATCTAATTAAAATGTTTACAAATGAATTAATATCAATGCAATAGGTTTAGAACTTTTTTGTTGCTTTTATCTCAATTTATGTATAGATTCTCATTTAGCATGCACTTAAGAATGTACTTTAGAATAGGCAAATCAAACCATACGGCAGCGAAATGGATAGAGCTAGTTCCCGTTTTCACCTTTCTTCTTTTCCCCACCAGCAATGTAAGAAAGATTATCTAGGTCTAAGAATCATTCGATCTATACGAGTACAATCACCGTATCCGTATCAGTACGAGGCCCATGCCTAATCAATTCGAGAACCCAATCCCGCTCCCAAAAAAACAAAAAAAAACAAAGAAAAGAAAGAAAGATAGCTTCTTGCAGAAGGTGGAAAAAACCGGGCAAGGTGGCAGTCACTTACACGCGTTTCGTTCGGCGAGGGGCCGAAAGCCACGAGCCCCCCTTCCACACGGCATCGGAACGCGCACCGGAGCTTTCGAGGATCGTGCACCGGCGATGCAGCACCGAGAAAAGCTCTCCGCGGAAGGGGAACGATCGACGATGGAAAGAGATCGAACCGACGCGACCCTGTACGGTCGCTCGAAATTTGTACGTCGTTCAGATGGAGGAAGAGGAAGTGAAAAGACGGACGGAAATTTTGTCTCCCTTAAATCCAGGAGAAAAGACAGGTCTCTATAAAGCACGAAGGCTTTCAAAAAAACCAAGTCTCTATACTGTAATATTCTAATTTCCTACTGCTGCTGTTTGAACTGAAACTGTATAGTTTTCTCGATTCTCATGGCCCTACTACTGCTACGAGATCCGACCTGGCCTTCGCTATTGGCAGTAATTGCGGCAGCGGTGAACAGCGGCGCACGCGACTCCGGGCTGTCCGGGGCCGTAGAAGTTGCGGTAGCGGCCGATCGTCGGAGATCCGCCTCCCGCCGCCGCCGCCGCACCCGACGCCGGCGGCGATCATCGGCAGAAGCTCCGGCGGGGGCTCCAGCCGCCGGCCCCGAGCCTCGGCGACTCACGAGGGGAAGAGCCGGAGCTCGACGCGGCGGACGGCGACGGGGAGAGCGGCGGCGGCGACGCTCGCTCGCGGGGCCTCGGCTCGAAGAGGACGGCTCTGATCTGGAGCCGCGCGCCAGGAGGAGAAGAAGAAGCAGAAGATCTCGATCTCCGCGAAGCCTCGTCGTATTCCTCGATCAGATTGGCCAGATCCTCGTCGGACCTGACGGAGACCAGGGTCTCCAGGTCGCCGCCGGGCAGCTCGCACTTGAGCGCCGCGACGGGGGAGCCGCAGAACTCCGCGAGCTTCGCCATCAGCTCTGCAACCGCACATATCTCTCAGCGTCTCACTAAACCAAACCATCGATCGAAACGGAAACGGAAACGGAACTGAAAGCGAGAAGGGGAGGAAGGGTAACGCACCGGCGAAAGAGACGGAGCGGTCGACGGCGAGGATTCGGGTGACGCCGCCGACGTAGCGGAGCTTGCCGTCGGGCCGGCGAGGGAGGATCTTGCCGCCGTAGCTGCAGAGGAACTTCAGCGCGGCGGCGGAGCTCCGGTGCATCGCGGTGTCCTGATTCGCCACCGCCACCATCTTTTCCTTCGCGGGGAGGAAGGTCGTCGCTGCTGCTGCTGCTGCTGCTGGTGGCGGTGGTGGTGGTGGAAGTGCGTGGGCGAGTGGCGTTCGTTCGGGGGGAGAGAGGGAGGCGGTTATTTATAGGGAGGAGGGGAGGAGAGGGATTTTGGAAGTTTCCGTTTTTGAGCGAGCATATTTGACGAAGCCGAGAAAATATTGGTTACATAGTATGTGCCAGCACAACAAATAAATAAAAAGAGCCTCGGAGATGTGACGCGTGGCAAAGTGGGGTCCAAATTTCTCTCTCCTCTCTTCCCTCTGTACGTTCAGACTCTCTCTCTCTCTCTCTCGCTCTGGACAAACCTTGCGTTTTTGCGGAATGCTCTTTCTGGGATTTGCAAAATCACAATCCCGAGCTTTTGCACGAATTTGGCCTTAAACTTTTTAATTTTGTGAGTTTAGTCTCAGGTGAAGTCCCAATATGGTTCTTTCGACGAGTGGCAATGGCCCATGTAAAATGACAAAAGCAAAAAATGACCGGAATAACTGCATTTGAAGTTCTTGTGAAGGTTCAATATTAAATTGATCAAATTAAAAAATTTAAAAATAAAAAAAGGTATTCTTATAATGTGTTTCGGACTAATCAGTTAATTTTTCTCTTATAATTTCAATTCGTCACTTAACATAAAGATCACTCATGTTTTGATAACATTTCCTATAAATAGATTTTTGCACATATTTATTACACATAACGTCACCAAATATCTTTACGAATTCTCGTTAGAAAGCATCGTAACCGTTAGTTTCTTTTAATGTTAGATAGAGCTTGGACATATATCTCAATCATTGTACATATATATTTGCATATTAGCTTTTTACTTCAATCTAAGTGGCATGTAACGTGGAGATTACCATCAATGCGAGAAATTTATCTTTATCTATAGAAGAAACAAGAATCCTTCTTTTACAAGTTACGATCGAGAACTTTAACCGGGCAAAAAGTCTTGAGTTCTACTACTAATTCCTGCCTCTTTTCCAAAAAAACAAAGGAAGAAGAAGACAACAAAAAGAGAAAAGTTCTGGTGCATGCTACACTTTTGATCTTGAGACGCCACGTGGAGCCATGACACGTCACCCGCCTTCCCCCGCAAGTTCCAAAAAATCTCTTAAGACGCGTTTGGTAACGATTCTGATCCCGGGAATAGATTTTGATTAGAAATTATTATTTTTTATTATGTTTCCAATAACAATTTCTAAGCATTTTAAACCGTTTTGTAAATCGTCTAAAATTTTTATTCTAAAATAGAATCGCGTTCGATGACCGTCTTAATTGATTATGTTCCAAATCAATTTCTTTTAATTTTTAAATAATTTATTTTCTTTTTTTCCTTTCTCTCCTATTCTTCTTCTTCCAGTGATCGGTCGCCGGTCCGGTAATTGGCCAGATGAGGGTCGGCGACCTCACCGGAGTGTCGCCGGCCCTCGTCGATCGAGCCTCATCGGTAGCTAGGGTAGGGCTCGCCTAGCCCCATCAAGACTCGCCCTCGCCAGATCTAGTGAGGCCGAGCCTTGCCGATGGTCAGGTTGGGCTTGCCTCTGGCGAGCTTGCCGGATCGGTTGCCGGCGACCGGTGGCGGATGGCAACCGCGAGATGGTAGTAGATGAAGAAGAAGAAGAGAAAATGGTAAAAGAAGAGAAATATGATTTTGATTCTTAGATTTGTTCCCGGAACAAGAATCAACTTTTTTTTTTTTATTCTTGATTATGTTCCAAATCTAATTTCGGAAACAAAAAAATAGAAATTTGTTCTCGAAAATAAAAATTTTACCAAACGCAATTATATTCTCACACTTCTCCAAGGAACAAAAAATAAGAATCAAACACTATTTGGATGGTTACCAAACATGCCCTTACTGACCGGAATCTCCTACTGCCAAATTATAGGTCCATTTGTTACGTCAAAGATAAAAAAATTCAACTTTTTTTTATTTTTACGAAAATGATTATTTTCATTATTGATAAACCTAAATACTTTTGTAGATGATAAAAAAATTTCTTTTATTTATTTTCTACAAGTGATATAATTAGTGAAATAATATTTTAATCAATAATTTTTTTGCCAAATAAATAGAGGATATTACTCTAATCATTGTCCCTTTCGTCGCGTCAGTCTATCCTCTGACTAGACGCCACTCTTAATTGTCTTTATGTTGGGATTAGTCAAATTCTGGTTGATTTTCTAATTTGGAATTTTCAGGGTTTTGGATTTTATTTGATATCCGAAAATGAAGGATAAGGACCAGAGAGAGGGACGGATACAGCGAAATGTCTGAATTTCTATCAGGCTAGTTGATAACAGGGGCACGGCTCTTGGTCACAATGTGAAAAATGACAAATTTGCACTCAAGTGCTGTGATTGTTGCGTCACGTTTGTAACTACGCAGCTAGTCTTAAACCTTTCGAATTGCCGACAGACAAGTACCTTGATCCAAAACAATGACTCCATTCTTGCATTGCAATTCTCAAAAATGAGAGGATTTGAAGAAAAAAGAAGAAAAAAATTCAAGTCCTGGCCTCATTTATTTTGCAAAAATTTCATCATTTTTAGGTGTTTGGACCGTTTAAAATAAGTTAATCGAAAATATATTCTTAGTCAATGACCCTAACCATCATTCCCATAATCCTTGGTGTCCAAAACCCAGCCAAGCATCTGAGTTCAAATCCATTGAGACCGAGGTCAAGATCCCAATACTATGCTCACGTCATCGGCGTATGCCTAGGACTCTAGTTCTAGTCCATAAAAATCGTGCCCAAGTTAGTAAAGATCGTTTCCAGGTTCTCAGCACTCTAATAGAAATACAAGAAATTGTATCAACGCATTAGCTATTGATTTATATTTGTAATTAACGACAAAGATGCTATAATTCAATTGGTTTACTTCCCCGGAACCTCAAAAAAAAAAGAGCCTATGGCAAAAAAGTTTAGTGCTGCCTTGTCCAGGGGGGTCGCTTCCGGTGGCGGGAGAGGACGTGGAGGCGGACACGTGGAGGCGCGTGAATCAGCAAAGGCGACACGCGGAGCATGGTCGGGATGGACACTTCGCCGTCACGTCGATTTCGAGTGAGGAATCTTCTGAGCTTTCAGTTGAAAATGTTTTTTGTTTTGTGGTAAAGGACAAGAGAGGAGGAGGGATCGTGCTGACGTCATCCCACCACACCACTCGGCATTGTCCTTGGGAAACCACGACGAGGATTTCGTTCCCTGTCGTCTTCTTCCCGGGGAGAATGGCAACATCCCAAAGAAAATTACTTTATTTGAAAAGAAATCACAATGAGGAGATAAAAACTATTTCTTTCTAAATAATCTTAAGAAAAAAAACAATAAAATAAGAAGGAGCTTCGGCGGCCTCTCCACACCCACAAGATTTGATACTGAGCTGTAATAATAAATCACTCCGATTGCATTTTTGATAGTTCGAATTTGAAACGTTGTCTAAGTTGAAAATGCCTAGATAAAATGATGAATATGAAATTTGAGAGGAGATGGAATAATCAGCATTGTATAAATGATTTTTTTTTTAAAAATAACTTAAAATCAAGCTATTTCTTGTTCAAATTCGTGATTTTTTTTAGCAATTTTGAACGAATTGTAACCACCTTGAATATACAGTTCCCACATCGATAATTGTGGACGCGACGATGGTGGTTGCCCCGAAATTCTCTCACCTCCTCTCTGTCGCAGTCTCAAATCTATAGATTCGTGTCACCATGAAGAGGCAATGTTGGTGGTAGCCATCTTTGATGGCAACCATTGGCCGTAATTAATTTATTTAAATCTAATTGGTTTTTCCTTCTCTTCTATTAAATCTAATTGGTTTTAATTAATTAATTTATTTTTCAATCTTATTTTGAAGTGTGTCGAACAATCGATAGGATTAAATATGTCTACATTTACTATCCAAAGGGTAATCCCGTTTTATCCTATCCCATTACAATTCTTTGAAAGACTAGCCACCCATAGATTTTAAACGATTTGGATGTCACTTACTCAACAACATTTTGGGGCTCGTGATTTTTTTTTTTTTCTTTTTTTGTGAAAGTTCAAAATTTTATTCAAGTAGAAAGAGAATACAAGCAAATTATGTTGTACCTAGCTTCACTTATTATGAAATTTTCAAGCGATCCGAATTAATTAAAAAAAAAAAAGAAAAACTAAAGTAGGGAGTAAGCGGTCAATTCATATGCACACCCTTCTTTGGTAATTTGGTAGAAGCGAATGGCTTGTGGAAATGTCTGTTTTAGGAAGGCGACAGAGAGCTCAAGAGAATCGCTGGTCTGGCTTCATTCAAAACCACTTGATTTTGGGTGCCTTTTGCTAAGATTAATTTGATTGATCCACACATGTCAATTCTTCATTGATTGATTGGAAGACGCTTACTTTAATGTCAAAATTTTTTGCATGATCATTAAATTACTACTACTTTTTGTAAAAAAAAATCAATTGCTTTGGTGTCATTATCAATTTGATTTGAGTAGTAAAAAAATGTCTTTGTCATTATTTCAAAATAAATAGTCTGACATGGCCTAGGGAATGATGTGACGATGAAGACGAGGAAGGCAATGAAGACATGGATGCATAAGTTGATGTTGAAGAAGAAAAGATGAGGTTGAAGATGATGATGAATTTTTAAAAGGTAAACGTTTGCCGACATTTATTTGCCTTATATCAACAAATCGAGGGTAAATTCGTTTTGTTTTTTAAACACTGATCCCTCAATATCTCTCTCTCTCATCCATCTTCAGTCATTGCTGCTGTTGGGATTGGCGGATTCCCAAAATACCGAATTCGACACTAAATCGAACTCCTAAAAACTAATGCGGAAGATAAGCTTGGGAAATACATGTATCACCGATCCTAAAGCATACCACAGAATCGAGCGTACCTTGTTAGCCACAGATTAAACACCAATGCCGATAAGAGGAAGAGAAAAAACGATCCCGTTCGATCCGATGACGTCGATTGGCCTTGAAGGGAAGACGGCGTTGCCTTTAGCCTTAGTTTTTCTTTTGGAGGGAGAGAGGGAGAGGAACGTACGTACAAAATGCCAAAAGGTGCGTTCTCCCTCTCTTTCCTCCCTTATATACGTCCCCTCCAAAATAGAAACGTACCCCTTCATCCATGGGCCCTAATATTGTGGGCCGGGCTTTCAGGCCCAACATGAGCGGATGGGCCTTAAGCCCATCACATAAAACCATCATCTCCCACTCGCACACGGTGGGCCGAACAGGATTCTCTTTACCTCTTTTCAACATTCATATTGGTGAATAATCCGTGCGACCAGCATACTTTGAGAGTTCGTTGCTATACATCTGTTAGGAATATATAGCAGCTCATAATGGGCATCACATCCTGAGTAGATTTAGTATGCAGTACCCTAGATCGATCGATCATATTTATATCTTTCTTGATCTCTTTTAAACAATGATATATATATATATTGTATTCACAATTATGATTATCCCAAAGACAGTCATAATTGGTTAACCAGTGAATACAAAATTACAATATGATTCTCCAAATTCGATCTTCCTCTTTCCTTCAAACTCTCAATTTCAGTTCAGCTTGCTTTTCTAGAAATGTCCCATTAGATCGAATCAACTCATGACCATTGGCAACATCCTAAGATAGCAAACACTAAATAGAAATCTTGAGAATAAGTAAGAGTCATGAAGGGACTAAAAATTGAGGAACTCTTTTCCTTAAGAGTCTCACACGACATAAAAGTTAAGATCAAACTTTTGTCACTCTTATTGGTCGTCTCATGCATACGTAGTATGAAATACGTATTACGGTATTAACTCCTTTCCCATGGAGCGTATGTCTACACCTTTCAATACCGTACAGATGATAGTTCAAACATACCCAATGTCTAACTTGAGTTCACGTATCTACTCATTTACAAAATTCATCAGAACTCACATCTGGCATCATAGACAGATAAAGTAAAATATGTGGAGTATTTTACTTTCGGACATAGTAAGTATTATGTCCTCATCTTAACACCCAGTTAAGGCGACATACATATTTTAAGCTTGAGCTCTCGATTATCACCTAGATAATAAGCTTAAAAAACAGTCTCATCTCTATTCATCACATAGTAAATAGAGGCGATTACCCGTGTGAGTGGGCTAATCTTATATCTGTCCGACATACTTTCTCAACTTAAAATAATGCACTGAGCATTAAGATGCATAAAGATCAAGCAAAGATTCATAGGCATTAATGATGAAAACATAAATTTATCAAATGTGAACACTTAGGAAAATAACAATATTCAGTACATCAGCCTCTACGCAATCCTAGAGATTTCATATGGCCACAAAACACATATCTAGGTATTGGCTTTGTCATAGGATCTGCTACCATTCTATGCGTAGTATGTACTCTAAGTTCACATCCTTTCGTGCAATCATATCTTTGACAAGATTATACTTGGTATCTATATGTTTGGTCTTACCATGATATTCTGGATCTTTGGTGTGCGCTTTTGCTGCTTGGCTATCACAGTTAACCAACAATTAATCTACAGCACTTCCAATAACACCTAAATGATCCAAAAAATCTCTTAAGCCAAACACCTTCTTATACTGCTGCTGATAATGCCACGAACTCAACTTCCATCATGGACAAGGCTATACATGTTTGTTTCTTACTGCTTCAACATATGGCGCCATTATTATTCGGTAAGAAAACAAACCCAGAGGTAGATTTTCTTTCATCTAAATCTCCTCCCCAATCAGCATCAAAATAGCTTTTGAGATGCAGATCCTTTCCTTAATAACTAAGCGTATAATCAGCAGTCCCCTTTAGATACCTCAGTATTCTCTTAACGGCTTTCCTATGTGCTTGACCTAGATTGGATTGGTATCTTCTCACCATTCCAATTGCAAAACATATGTCAGGTCTTGTACACATCATAACGTACATCAAGCTTCCAACAGCACTAGCATAAGGAATATGTTTCATTTGTTCCTTCTCTTGTGGAGTCCTTGGACACAATCTGTGGCTCAATCCCTCGCCTTTTGTAATATGAGTATCTATGGGTTTACAATCTTGAAATCTTAACTCCAAGAATGTATGCAACATCACCCATGTCTTTCATCTCAAAGTTGGAAGATAACCAATTCTTCACAATATTAACAAACTCCATATTACTTCCGACAATTAGTATATCATCAACATATAATGATATGATCACAAATTGATCTTTGAATCTTTTGATATATACACAATAATCCTCATCAATTATTGTAAAGTCATATGTCATTATGGCATTATGAAAACGTATATACCATTGTCTCGATGACTGCTTAAGGCCATATATCGACCCCCAAAGTCGACATACCTTTTCTTCTTGGCCTTTCACTATGAAACCAGCAGGTTGTTCCATATATATTTCTTCCTCTAATTCTCCATTGAGGAAAGCAGTCTTTACATCCATTTTATGTAACTCAAGATCCATACTAACCACTATTGCCGAATAATGCGAATCGAGGTAAATCTCACTATAGGAGAAAATGTTTTTCATAATCAATTCCTTCCCGTTGATTATACCCCTTCGCTACAAGGCGAGCCTTATGCCTTTCTATCGAGCCATCAGCTTTTCGCTTTATTTTGAGAACCCACTTGTTCCCAATAGCTTTGTGTCCTTTCGGAAGATCAACCGGTTCCCAAACATGGTTTGACTTCATTGACTCAATTTCCTCTTTCATTGCATGAATCCATTTTTCCTTACTAGGGCAATTCAGAGTCTCATTAATATTTCTTGGCTCATCCTTATCTTGCGGAGCAATCATAAAAGTTTCCCCTTCAATGTCAAAACGTCGACGAGAATACTTTGGCGACTTGTTCGCCGTATGGGAGATTGTACACTTTACACATCATTCCCCATTATGCTCCCACTTGGATTAGATAATGATGACGTCGTCTCATCATGTGGTAGCAATTGAGAATGAGTTGAATTCAATTCATCACTTCTCATATTACTCCCACTTGGACGAACTCCACTAATATCATTATCTTGATCCAAGATTACAAATAGGGAGTAATCTTCCCTTATTTCGCCCTTCTTAGGAAATTCATCCTATAAGAATGTGACATCTCGTGATTCAAATTCAGTTATACTCCCACTTTCATACTCGCCTATGAACACATACCCTTTCGAGTGTTCGGAGTATCTCATGAAAACACTCTTATTTCCTTTGGGACCCAATTTCCCAAACTTCTGAGAGGACTCATGAGTATAGGCAGTACAAACCCATGGCTTAAGAAAACTTAAATCTGGTTGTGCTACCTGTCCATAACTCATATGGAGTGGTAGTATCTGATTTGGAAGGCATCCGGTTAAGTATATAGGCAGCAGTTAACAACACATCACTCCTAAAAGTGATAGGTAAGTTAGCATGTGCCATCATGGATCTAACCATTTCCAGTAGGGTTCTGTTTCTTCTCTCTGCAACACCATTTTGTTGAGGAGTATATGGAATAGACAACTGTCTTTTTATTCCCTTTTCATCACATAATTTTCTGAACTCATCAGATAAATATTCTTGACCTCGATCGGATCTCAATACTTTTATTTTCTTGTCTAATTGATTTTCTTCCAAATTCATAAACCTTTTGAAACAACTTAATGCTTCAGATTTATGAGAAATCAAATAGACATTTCCGAATCGAGTATAATCATCTATAAAAGTGATGAAATAAACAGCCCCATGCCTTTCTCTCACATTCATTGAACCATAGACGTCAGAATGGATTAAATGCAGAGGAAATTCAGCTCTTTTATCTTTTCCAAATGGTTTCCTTGTCATTTTTCCTACTAGGCAATGCTCACATATGGGCAAATCGACTTTTTCAATGTTGCCCAACAAGCCCTCTTTGGCTAGTCTATTTATACGTTGTTGGCCAATATGACCAAGTCTAGCATGCCACATAATCACATCATTATCATATGAAGTAAAAGACGTGAAACAAGGGAATAACAAATATTGACATCACCACAGTCAACATTTAGTATAATAAAACCATCCAGAAAGTGACCACAATCATAGTAGTTTGTATTCAAATACAAATCTACACCTCTATTATGGAAGTTCACACTAAAACCAAGCTTAACCAACACCAAAACAGACACTTAAATTTCGACGAATCTCCGGAGCATATAGAACATAATGTAGAAACAAAATGCGTCCACTAGGCATGTTTAGTTGGCAGGTGTCAATCCCTTTAACTTCAGCTCTGGAGTTATTTCCTACATAGATCCACTTAGTTCCAGTTGGTATCGCCGGAATTTCACGAAGGATTCTCTATCCTTCGCTACATGGTCTGTCGCTTCTGAATCTATAGTCCACAAAGGATTGGATTCAACCAATAATACATAACTTGACACATAAGCAAAGTTCTTAAATGTACAAGGGGTGTTTACCTTTTTCGGCTCACAACAGTTGCGAGCATAGTGACCTTTCTTGTCACAATTATAACACCTCACCCTTGACATTTTCTTTACTTGAGGACGTTTTCCTCTCTTGTGTTGGTTAACTCTTGATTTATTGCAATAAAGACTTGATCCTTTGCATTCCCACATATTGAACGAATCAATACGCTTGCGCTTAGAGCTCAAAGCCCTTTCTGAGCTAGAACCAGCATTGCAAATGTCTATTTTTGGCTCAAATGCCGTTAGGCGGTCCTCTGCTAGCTCAAGGTGGCGCACGTCATTCTCAAGATCTTCCATAATATGGTCAAGAGCTTCTAGTGCTTCTTACTTTTTCAGCACATATTGAATCTTCATATTCAATATTTCACAATTGTTGCCGTTCATATCAACAATTACGTTCTTAGTTGCTGAAACCATCGGTCCGAACACATCGATATATATGCACGAATAATTAATGCCTATCATTTATGCATCCACTTTGCACAGACCCATCATATCAATAAACAATTTCAAGTAAGGTTTCAGAATCAAAAGGTCACTATGTTTCCAATCATCCTCCAAAAATCCTAACTCAAAATTATTATTAATATAATTGTCTTATGCAAAATAAATTCTATGAAGTTACAAAAACTTCTATGAACTACCCACAGCAGTCAACAATAATAGAAAGCAAATAATATCTAACATCCAATAGAATAACAATGCTTTCACATAATACAACTATCCATTACACTAAGTAATATATACAGAGGAAAAATATCAACAAAGAATGAGATATTCACATTCAAAAACATCTCAAATTAATCTAAGAAATAAATAGGGAATGTCCCTTCTAATCTATTAGTCAAAATATCTGAGAAATTTGAAGGCACATTTGCCAACCATGGAAAAACTTTTGGAGAGCTCTCATGTCGCCTCCAAGGCGCATTCACTTTGCACCATGTGGCGCTCAATCTAAGGGTTGAAGTTTTGGTTAACTCAATCCTATAGTACTCTCTAACAAAAGCTACCACTAGCCTCCTATAACCCGGGACCATGTTGACCTCCCATAGCCGATCTAACACTGCTTGCCATTCAGGTGGAAGAGTGTTCATCAAAGCCGGCACCTTCTCAAAATCTGGCATAAGATAACCATTCCAGATGATTTCATGTATCATCTGATTGACCCTGACCACATGTGATACTAAATCACCATCATGCCACCGATAATTAGCTAACTCTGTTATCAGCCTTTTAAGTCTTGCACTTCCCTCGTTCGTTCTCGGGATTGCAGGTATCCGTGCATAACGCATCATAGTTCCTGCAACAAATGCAGGACTAAAAATGGATTACTTATAATCCATAATGTACATAAGGGAAAATATATAATTTTCCATGATTCATGCAACAAATGCAGAATAAAAAATGGATTACTTATAACCCACATAGACATAATTGAAAAAGAAACAAATTCTTTTTTTTTTTTTTTTTTTTTTTTTTTTTTTTTTTTTTTTTTCGGTCAACGGTCAACGGTCGTCGGTCAACGGGTCGGGCCGCCGGGTCGGGTCGGGCCGGACTAGCCGGGTCGAACCGGTTGGATAAGCCGACCGGCACGTGCCACGCGTGTGCCTGGATGACGTCATGATGATGTCATTCGGCGCGTGCGCGGCACGCGCTAGCATCGTGCACGCGCCTTCCCCAGCGAATCAGTGCGTGCGTTGCACGCGCCGAAGACGCCGTTTCGCTCCAGCTGCGCGTGGGGGCGCGTCCGGCGGCCTTTGGCGGCGTTCCGCCACTCGTCGCGATCGTTTCGACGAGCCCTTCCATCCTACGCCATTAGAAATCGATTTCGACTTACAGAAACTCGAAAAAATGGATGAACAGTGCTCGGGTGTCGGGATTTTTCCGCCCTGATCGGTGTCGGCCGATTAATTTTGCGAAAATTAATAAGAAATCATCCATAAACATGAAAGGGGTCGTGAAAAACATGAAAAAGGATCGGGAAACAAGAACTACGGCTCTGATACCAATGTTGGGATTGGCGGATTCCCAAAATACCGGATTCGACACTAAATCGAACCCCTAAAAACGAATGCGGAAGATAAGCCCGGGAAATACATGTATCACCGATCTTAAAGCACACCACGGAATCGAGCGTACCTTGTTAGCCACAGATTAAACACCAATGCCGATAAGAGGAAGAGAAAACCGATCCAGTTCGATCCGATGACGTCGATTGGCCTTGAAGGGAAGAGAGCGTCGCCTTTTGCGTTTGTTTTTCTCTTGAAGGGAGAGAGGGAGAGGAACGTACGTACGTTATGCCAAAAGGTGTATTCGTCTCTCTCTTTCATCCCTTATATACGTTCCCTCAAAAATAGAAACGTACCCCTTCATCCATGGGCCCTAATATTGTGGGCCGGGCTTTCAGGCCCAACATGAGCGGACGGGCCTTAAGCCCATCACATAAAACCATCAGCTGCCTATAATCTATGAAGCACGGACATGTTGCTCGTGGTTCCGTGTGGTGTCTGACACGTGTTGGAGCGTGTTGGACATGTCGATATGCTCGAACATGTTTGGACACGTGGTTAACGTACGTCGGATTTTCCGATATGTGGTCAACTTTTCTCGATACGTTTCGACACGCGTGTTCGGAAGACGATGAAGGGTGGAGGTGAAGGCGAGGGAGCAGAGACAAGACCACGAGACACGGCGAACCCGTGACAACGAGACGGCCAGAGAAAGAGTAGAGACTGAGGTGAGGGCCGCCACTGTGATGCTGCGATGAATTAGCGACGAGGCTGCAGTTGCGAGGGAGGAAGGGCCGAAGGCGAGGTGGTAAATGATTGTGATGAGGATCGAGAGGAAGAGGAGAGGAAGGGGGTCGTGTGGCAAGGAGGAGCGGGAGGAGAAAGAGGGCATTGGCTAGGGTTTTTGATAAGAAACTAAAAAAGATTAAAAAATGGGACTCTGATGATGTGATTTTTCATTTTGGAGGAAGGGAGAAGTGACAACTTGTCAGGTAGTGGGGGAGGGGAAGAAACGTGAAATAATTATGGGGGTGGGGGGAAATAGACGAGGGAAAGAAGGGAGTGGGGTTTGGGGTGGACCCTGAGGGACTTTTATTTTTAATTGAAAAAATAAATAAATGAGATTAAAAAATAATTTTGAAAAATAAAAATACTGAATTTTAAATGATGATAAGTTTTGGTCATTATAGAAGATCATTGATTTATTTAAATAAGTTGATTCTAATTTCTTATTAATCATTAGTTTCATTAAAAACTTTTGTTAAAGTTAAAAATATGTTTCCAAACATGGATATGTATTAACTATGAATATGTCTTTTCAATTTTTAATGAATTGATTTATTAATATTATAAGTGTAAATTCATTATAGACTCTTTTTTAATTAATTATTTATTTATGAATTTGAATCAAATTAATTAAATATAAAAATATTCGTTTAATATATAACGTGTCCCAACGTGTCGGAATTCTCTATTTTTGAAAAATGACGTGCTATGTTGTGTCGTGTTGCTGTCCGTGTCGCGTGTTGGTGCTACTTAACCTATAATTGGTTGATCCTTGACTCCACGAGATCTTGCTTCCTACACAAAGTGACCCCATTAAGGTTGAAGTCGCAGTCCTGAACGCTGGGGGATTGCTTGTCCAGGTCAATCTGCAAGACGGCTATCAACTTCAATCAAGTGCTCTCAATTGGGGGTTTCTTTGAGGGCCGAGTTAGGGTTCGAAATGACCCTGCAGATTTGGCTCCATCAAAGTGGAGGCGATGCTTGGATCGAAGGATTTGGGTGCATTTGGTTTGGTTTCGGAGAAATATCCTTGGAAATATACAAATATTTTTGTGCTAAAAGGGTTTTTCGAATGTTAATAACATATGGTAAATTGTAATTTTAAAGTGCATTGAGAAACAATTTTGGCTTAAATACTGTTTTGTAAAAATTACATTTTGTAAATGACTTTTGCTAATTTTTTTTTTAAAAAAAAAGGTTTTAAATGCTTTTTGATGGAGCTCAACTATAACATTCGTGATTTTCGACCATATGAGAAATAGTTATGAGTTTGGTGTACCAGTGGTAAGGATCGGCCATGGACCGATCGGCTCGATCGAAAGGATAATCGAGGGATTAATCATGTTCCAATCAAAGAATTGGCCACGGATTGATAAAGGATTGGCCACGGACCAATCTAATGACCGCGTAAGTGCACCCAAGCCGTTCGGTTAATTGACGATTGCCTAATCATAAGAGTTGATCGAGGGATGGTCATGTATTATCACGGATCGATGGGCAATCATGAATTGATCCCGAGCGGTCATGTTTTGGTCATGAGTTATTCCACTTGGTCATGTACCAACCATAGACAATCATGAGTTGACCCGGTGCGATCGTGTGTCAATTGCGGATTGACCGATCTCGCACAACCACATGACAATCGGGAGTTGGCCTGGACAAAGCCTGAGACCAGTCCAGAGTCGGTTTGATCAGCTAGTGCTAACCCAAGGGTCAACCATTAAGCCCATGCCCTAGGCCACTAACTTAGTTGAGAATTTTTTTCCTACGACGACCACACCAAATGTGACTTTGCCATGAACTTCAGATGAGTCAAAATGGTCAATAGGGAAGGTACACAAAAGCCCTTGCTCGATTCGATGTACTTCTAATGGTCTATTTCCCATGTTTGCCTTATTCTTTGAAGATGGACATAATATAATATTCTAGAACCCCTTGGATCATTTAATGAAAGGGGTGATTCACCACCTTAAGTGGCATAAGGAGAATTTGGTAATCATTATTCAAGATTTATCTTGGGGATTAGGTAAGGGACTCTTGGATAAATATATTGTTGACACATAAATTTTGACAACCCGATTAGTTTTTATCGTGTTAAAAATTAGGGATTAATTTTTAACCCCTAAACAAAAATATTAGAATTAAATTGTATAACATATAGTCATTAGGAGCATATTTCATTTAATTGCACATTTGTAGGACCGGCAGTGAATGGATTTAGGTGAATGGCTTTGAATATTGAAGCCCACAAGAGCATTAAACTTTGGATAAGTCGATAATTCATCCATGGTGATTGATATTACATTTACATGGGTGTCCTAAATTTTTAAAAGTCGATTAGGAAAATTCTAGCACATTGGCACTGATATATTCGTGCATGCTCACCTATTTGAGGGAACAAATGCAAAGAAAGGACAACATGTAAGCGGCCACCGATTTTGAACGTGGAGAAGCCCATCCAAGTGAAGGAAAATTATGCACTTGGCCATAATTTGGTCAACACGGGGTGCAAGAAATTGACCGACATTATTTTAAGAGGAAAAAAATTATGCATGATTCTCTCATCATATTCACGCAATATTGGCAAAGTAATAAAGAATGGAAAGAAGCAAAAAGTGAATTTCACTTGATGAGAGGGAATGAAAGAATAGAGAGAGATCTCGGTGTAACCTTGGTCGAGACCTCGCCGCACACCACTCAAGCTTTTACGTGGGTCATTCTCCCGACGATGCTGCTGCTTTGGTCTCGCTGCGATAGCCCGAGCTGCCATCCCTGGTTATGCGTCGCACGTTGCCCAAGACCCACGCCGCTAGCTCGTGTTGACGAACCTCTTACGTCACTGGTTGCGAAGTTTTCTGCACCCACGAAGAAGTTGCTGCTTCTCTGGTCCTGACCGCGACTACGTTGTCGTTCCTTGTGGTGACGGTGACCATCTGCTGCTGCTGCTCTACCAGACTCTTCTGACCGACGACAAGGCTCTCCCGTTGATTTTCTTCGCTGACCGTCGCCTCTCCATCGCCTGCACTTGCGCCACGTCCTGTTGCAGTTCTTGACGAAGTCGCTGTCCAAGTTTCATTATTCCTAATCGCAACACCCCACAAAGATTCAACACTGACTAGCTCTATTCTTGCTTGGGCTATCTCGGCAGTTTATAAATTTGTCTTCGCAGGCGTCCAAGTGGCTAGCTAATTTTTAAAGGTTGTCCTCCAGTAGCTTCCAATACATTCATATAGAGAAGGAACAAAAGAAGACCAAGTGAGAAGACAATCGGCCACCGTTCTTCTCAGGATTACTGAATACGAGTCATCGACCATCCCCCCGTTGAGTACCAGGAACCATCACCGACCACGGTTCGCAATCCATCGTCAAAGCTAATTTGTACGATAATTTGAATTAGGTAATTATCTCGTTTGCCCTTAATTTGAATATTCTACGATTCAATTTGATTAGGAATATTATATTGTTTATGAATTTGAGTGATAAGTGCATCCCCAATTAAGATTTATTTCCTAACTCGCAAACACATATGATCTTTGATTTCATCTATAAGGTTTTAGATGGAATTATTGATTCCGCATTTAAAATTGATGTTTTGATCTTTAAGGCTTAAGATCAACTCATCGATTTTATTCACAAAATTTCAAGTTGGTTGAATATTATTTCCTTATTCGCATTGATTGGATGATATATGATCTTGAGTGATTTGGTGCTTATCTTGCTTTAATTGCTTTATTTATGCTGAAAATACAAAAAAAAATTGCATATCATGTAGATTAGAATTGATTTCCTAGATAGAATTGCATGATAGAATAGTTAGATACCTTTCTAATTATATTAGAATGCATGTTTATATGATATCTAGGTTAAATAATATCTTGAAATTAAATTGCATGTTGAGATAAATTTCTAAGTTAAGATAGGATTCATATTAGTCTATTTCCTAACTTAAAATAGATAATTTCTCACTTTAATTAGATTTTTATTATTAGTAATTTTTAATTTCAATTTTTTATAAAAAAAAAATACAAAAATATCATGCACATGTCATATAGATTTAAGTTCATGAAATGCATGTCATTTAGTAATTGTTGCTAGGTCCATTTAATTAGAAATTGTCCGTCATTAGAATTAGGCCATTTGGTTAAATTGCATGACATGTAGCTTAGATTTCATTAAACAAGAGAAAATCCTAAAAATCGAGTGATTTGTGTGTTAATTAGAAATCATATATAGGATTGTTGATATGAATTCGATCTAATTTTGCAAACGCGAGATAAGTCCCGTAATTTATTTATTGCTCTCTTGGGTGTTAAATTGGTGATTTGCGTACCTGCATTGTCACCTTATATGTTAGAAAAGTAAATTAAAATCAATCTAGACTGCTTGCAAAGATATATATATATATATATATATATATATATATAAAATAAAAAATAAAAAAAGAATGGTACCGAAATGGCATTAGAGAAATATAATATAACCAAGTTTCCGAACTCACAATCTTTGATTCGCTAGAGTAAAATAAATCTCTCGTTACTTTACTTGGGTTTCTAATTAACCCACCAAAGAATAGATTAGTGGCAACTCCTAGTTAATAATCTTTTACATGCTAAATACTTGAACCTAAGTCATAAATTGGTAGTGGCTTGAGAAAGCTCGAGCTAAGTTTAGACTTAATAATCCATTAGCCAAACCCTAGGTGGTGTGAACCCGAGTTTAGGTCGCGACATATACCAATAAAAACGAGACACAATGGGCAATTATTACTATCCTAAGGCTTAAGTGCCACATTACTCTCTTTAGAGTGCCACATATTCATAGTGACTTGTTCTCCAAGAATAAAGCAAGAGCTTATGTGGACCAATAAAAGGGAGACAAACCATGCCTCCAATCATTCCATTAAGCTATTAGATTGCCACTTCATAAGCTTAGGTGTGTCACTTTTCCAAATATGTGTGCCACCTTGAAAATCAAACTTGCCACCTCAACTTTATAGCTATGCCACTTCAAGAAAGGTGATTGGGCCATTTAGATAAGTAATGATGAGGATTATGCTTATAAATAAGAAGAGCCCTTCATTCATTCTCACCATTTGAGTTTTCTTGCCCTTTGCATGCCACTCTTCCTTTTCTCTTAGCCTTGCACCATCGCCCCTCATCAAGTCACTCACTCTAGCTTTCTTGAGATCCATCCAAGTAAGTAAGATCCATAATTATCCTCTAAGGCGGTAGACTCCATTGCTGAGTCTAGTTAGGTGCTCATCCGTTCAAGCTATGGGTAGGATGTAAAATCTTTTGTATGGTTTGTTCATATTTGTCCTTGAAAGTGTGCTTAAGTTGTTCACGCTTGGAATAAGATCGAGGTTCGCTCGGGTTGAGTTTAATGCGAGGCAAGGTTTTGCCCAAGCCATAAAGCCCAAGATCAACATTGAAGCGTGCCGGTTATATGTCTTGGTTAGTGCAAGGACTTTGTGCTAGGCAATTGAATCAAGTCATGAATCAAGGGTCATTTACAACATGATATAGAATAGTGTCTTAAGGTGCTTGAAGTATGTTCACGTTGGGTCAAAGTCAAGGTCCATCGAGCTTAGAATCTTCACAAGGAAGGGTTTGCCTAAGCCTCAAGATCTTGGATTGGCATCAAAGCGTGTTGGTTTTGAGCCTTGTTCAGTGCGGGAGTCGACGCTAAGTGTTCAATTCAAGTCACGGATTAAGGATCCTTCCTGACATGTTGTATAATGCAATATAAGAATTCATGACATACATGTATGAATGAGCACACCTTCAAGCCATGTATGAGTCGACTAAAGGAAAAGATAAGATCTGTTTGTATGATGCACTTGTGTGCACTTAAAGAGAATTATGCTCGTCACCACATTACATAAGTGGCGATGTCTCATTCATTGCACGGAATGTCTTGATTGAGCCAAGATGCTTGGGTTTGAACTTGGATGGCTTGGGTAAGCTAGCCCCGAGATGTGTTGATTGAGTTAAGATGCCTAGCAAAAAGCTAGATGCCTTGATTAAGCTGGGAGGGCCTGGTTGAGCTAGGACTGTAGTAAATGAATTTGCATAAATGCCGGTTATGTATAAGTATGATATGCTGATGTGTTCATTGTTAAGCTGAGGGTAGTTTTACATTGACATCATGTACTTAGTTAAAGCATGGCAAGTAATTTGCTAGTCATTTGCCATCGATCCTATTTACAAGTGTTGTACTTGCTAGGTTTTGATGATGAGATACTTTTCTAATAGAGAATTGAGAATTTTGTTTACTGAGTTCCCAAAACTCATTTCTTATACCTTTTCAGGTTTGTAAGTATGGCTAACCCATTACCCGAAAATTTTCGTCTACTCGTGAACCTGGAGATGTCAGTCACCGAAATAGTGAACGTAGAGGAGGAAACTACATACACATATCGTAGATGCACTACTACTATATGGGTCAAGGAGGGGCTAGATGAGTTGGTCCCCTATCGTTATGTAGCTTGGTATGTATGGTTTGATGGCGATCTTATCGGTCCCCTTTGTGGGTTCAATGCGCCAATCAAATCGAATGACGGAGCACCGTCTGATGAGACGGGAAACTAGTCCCTAATACAGGCTAGTAATGAAGGGATTCCTAATTTTGGAGACTATGGCCTGTAATGGAGCTAGGACACCCCGGCCTTTTACTATTATGTAAAAAATAGAGTAGCCGAAGAAGCACATGTAATGTATTGCTAGAATATATATACAAAAGTAGTGTGTTTGTATGAGAATATCCTATCTTCCGGTTGTTGTTTATCTGGGGGAAAAGTTTTAAGTATGTGAATCTGCATGTGCATAATAAAAAGATCAAAGAAATGTGATGACTACAAGCTTGAGACGTTGCAACGATAACCTGGAAGTGAGGATGTCACATTAGCCATTGATGGCCAAAACAGTTGTCGGTTGGCCGCCAAACTACCTCATTGGAGATCGCGTGACCTCAAGTCTTGCCCAAGTCGCATGACTCAGGTGAGCAATGCCAGGGTCGACGATTAGGTTGCGGGAACCTAGGCGATGCATGAGGTCACGCAACCCCAAGCAGTGGTCATGGGGTTGGGTGACTCCTCAAGCGGCGATCGCGAACACGAACGACCACTGTCAGCCTTTGTTCGATTTCTTTGTGCAAACCATGGAGAATATGAACAGTGAATGAACAATTTTGATAGGGCAAACACTTGCACTTCAAAAATGCTATTTTCCAAAGGACCTCCAAACCTGCTTTGGGCTAAAAGCCCTTAGGGTGCGTTTGATTCAACTTTGCAAATGGGCCTTAAGGGAATGCAAATACTGAAAAGCCAAAGCCCTTTGGGGGAGTGCAAATTGTATTTGGTACAAACTCTTTGCAAATGGGCTTTGAGTTCAAATGGTGTCGGGCAAAAAAACTTTTGTAATTGACTTTGGTTCTCATTTTCATATTTTTTTATTAAAAAAAAAAAGCCCTTCCCTGGAGTTACCGAAGGGTTACGATCGTTAGCGAGCCAAATCTAGCACTGGTGGCTATCGCTAAGGTTGCCCGGCAAAGGTCACGTGACCCAGACGAGGATTGCCTGAGGTTGCATGAATTGAGGCGACGAAGGTGGCGCACAACCTAGGCAACAGTTGCTTGGGCCACAAGAGAGCCCGGGTGAAGACTACTTAAGGTCACGCGACCTAGGTGACCATCGCATAAGTCTCGCCACCTCAGGCTACCCTTGCCTAGGTGTCGGGTGACCTCAGGCAAGGGTCGCTGGAGGTCGTAAGACCTAGGCAACGGTCACTTGAGGTCGTGTGACCTCCAGTAGAGGTCGCCTGGGTTGGATGACCCTTTGTAGCTAGATCTGGCCTCGTCGACCTTTTGCCAGCCGTTGTCGCACAAAAAAGATGAATAGTTACACAAAAGGGCAAAATTGAAAAATTAAAGAATTGGTGAGAGTAATTTCGGAAGGAAAAAATTATTTTAATTTTAGTTTTGGCGTTTCACAAATGCTACTTCAGAAGGCTAAGTAGAAATAACATTAGATTTTCAGCATTTCCAAGTCCAGTATTTGGCCGAAAAAACTATTTTAAAATGCTTGCTAAAGATCCAACATTTCCACAAGGGGCTTTAGGGGTTGAAAGTCCATTGGGAAAGTTAAGCCAAATACACACTCAGGGTGTGTTTGTTTCACTAAAAACATTTTACCAAAAATTGTTTTCCAGATTTTCAATAATTTGGTTCTCCAAAAAAGATTTGGTCAATGAAAAATACTTTTTAGTCAACACAAATATTATATATTATTTGAGGAAAGTGAATTCCTCCGCGTGAGAAGGTGAAAACACTTTCCCTTTTCATCTTATTCTCTCTAACCTTTCACTTTTCCTCTTCAAACTCTCTCGTTTTTTCTAAAGTACGCCGCTTGCTCTCCATTCGCTATTTCGCTCGTCTTTCTTCTTTGGTTCTTCTCCATTGATGCTCATCTTCTTCGCCATTAAAGGTCCAGATCTTCTTCTTCATCCTTGAAGGTTTGGCTCTTTTTTAATGACGCTTAACACAGTTCCAGGTTCTCTCGTTTTTTTTTGAGGTACGCCTCCCGCTCTTCCCTTGCTCTTTCACTCGCCCTTCTTCTTCAATTCTTCTTCATCAACGCTCATCTTCTTCGCCATTGAAGGTCCAGCTCTTCTTCTTCATCCCTGAAAGTCTAGCTCTACTTCAACGATGCTCAACATAGTTCCAAGTTCTCTCTCCTCTTCGGTTTGAGAATAATCTCGAAAAATTTGATTGATGCTTTAAATCGTTGAGTTGATGTTGATTCTCTGTGTTATAGTTGTTTGATTTTTGTTTCCATTCATCTTTGTTAAGCAAAATTTTGGAAATCAGATCCTAGAAATTCCACTTATCACAAGGTCAATTGGAGGTTTTACCTTATTATGAGGGATATAAGGTAATCTGTTTGAGTGCCTGACCTTTTTGTTTGATTTTTCGTTGATTTGCTTGAAATTGTCAGTGATGTTCTTTTATGAAAACACACATCAAAGGTAATCTATTGAGATGAGTCAACTCAGTTGGCGTTTCCTAGTTTGACGAGCCAATTTTATCACTAGTTAGGGTTCTTATCTTGAGATATGTGCTTTAATGTTGAACGTATCATGCCCTATTAGGCAGAGTGATTGGTTTACATGTTCCTTCAAGAGTTGATTATGTTCTTGCTGAAATTGCAATTATGTTTTTACCTTCCTTAGGGCTAAATCTCTTTTGTGAAGTTGTTTAATTTTCTTTTGTTTGTTAAAATGTCAAGAGGTAAAGAAAATCATTGATTATAATTTATTGCAATACCTTGTCGAAATCATTCATAAGCCTTGTTGTCTAAAATCCTTCATCGTGCACATGTGATGTTGCCGCACTAGCCTTCCTGATCCTTTTAGCGATTTCTTCTTCTTCTTTTTGAATGTTTGCTATTGGGTTTACCTTTGAGATAAAACATCTGTCTTGACTGGCTCAAGTGAAAATTCTTATTATTGCCTGTAGATAGAAAATAATGATGTTAATGGAGCAATAATGGGTACAACTGTGTCGATAATGGCAGTTGGTATGTTAGTAATGGAGGATGAAGTTTTTTTTTATAGTTAGATAACTAGAGTTCCATGGGGGGGAAGAGATTTTGAGAGGGAGTTATTCATCAATCGTATTTTACATTAATGAGATACTAATTGTGTCGATCAAATACGTATGAGATCACAAGTTTTTTTTTGAATTATGTAAAGTTCTTGGGTCAAATAATTTGTTGCACGAAATGGTAAATGTGTCAATCAAAGAGCAATTGCTAGTCTTTTGCCATATTTTAGGGTATAATATGAGGTTGAGAGTGATAGGGTCAAGGTTCAATAGGTCTATTGAGACCATTCATCGATACTTTAGAATTGTCTTACAAGCAATTCTAAAATTATACAAGTATATTATAAGACCACCGGATGGCACTACACCCCCGACAATATCCAAGAATAGAAGATTTTATCCGTATTTTAAGGCATGTAATATGACAAATGTCACGAACTTCATTACATTTACTTACTTACCGAGTACATTAGGATTTTATTGGAGCTCTTGAAGGTACTAATGTCCGTGCATCGGTTCCCCCTGAAATTCAAGGAAAATTTCGTGGTCGAAAATCAAAAAACAATGCAAAATGTTCTTCTAGCTTTTACTTTTGATTTAAAATTCATTTATATGTTGGCCGATTAGGAAGGCATGGCATATGACTTGTATTCTTACAAATGCACTTTCAAGGTCTTGAGGAATGAAAATTCCTAAAGGTATAAACTATTCCATATTTTCAATAAAATTTATACCCCATTATCCTAAAACATGTTGTTGAAACTTTACATAAAATTAGTAAGTAAATACTATCTTGCTGATGCCATATACGACATCCAACCGAGAATAATTTCTCCATATTGGAGTTCGATATCACAAAAGGGAGTTTAGTGATTGCTCACTTGAGAACGAGAAAGAGTTGTTCAATCATCGTCATTCATCTTTATGGACTATAGTGGAAAGGGCATTCGAGGTCCTAAAAAGGCATTTTCATGTATTGGATGCCGAACCCTTTTGGTTTTTTGATACTTAAGTTGATGTGGTTTTAGCATGTTGTATTTTACATAACTCCATTATGGGTGTTGACCCTTATAATCCCTTTATGCAAGAACTAAATGTAGAAATCGAATTTCAAAGTCAAGAAAGAAGACATCAACAAACACAAAGAGAGGAGAGGAAGGAAAACAGAGGGGCAGCAAAAAGAGATATTATTGCACGTTTAATGCAGGATGACTATAGTAGGTATAGAATGAATGTTTAGTACTTGTATCTTTTCAGAAGTTGTCTAATTTTTTTGATGTGAAGTGAATATTTTGTGATTGGAGTTCTTGTAAATGTGAACTTGATTTACTACTCTATATCATTGTGATGTTTCCTTGTCTCAATTGTCAAATGACGTCTATTTTTGTATTATTATTTAATTATCACAATTTCTTGTGTGGGATGTGTCCAATAATGTAACAATGGGCAAGACAAGAGAAGGGAAGACTAAGCATTTCAGATGGTCAGGACCTATGGAGCGTATGTTTTTAGAGATACTGGTTGATGAGAAATTTAAACCAACTTTCTTTGTTCAAGTTGCTCAAGCTATAAATGAGAAATTTGGGACTAAATGTAAGTCTGATCATGTGGACAATCATCTTAGAACTATTAAAAACAATTGGGCTACCATCCAAAAATTGCGAGTTAAGAGTGGATTTCAGTGGGATCATAACTTGAAGATGATCAAGGTATGATGAAGAAATAACGGTAATATGCTTGTTAGATTTCAATATAATTTAATACTCTTAGCATTTGATATCCCAAAATTGTGGGTTAAGTTTATGTACCTTAGTGCGCTACAGTTTGTTATATTCAGGCAATTAGAAATTCATTAATGCAAGAGGTTTATTATGCATGCAACATGTTGAGATATGTAGGAATTTGAGACTGCAATAATTTTGTTTGCTTATGCATCATATGCTCTTTACATATTAAAAAACCAAGACATAGATGATGAGCAGTTTGTAAAAATTACCATAATCATAATTGGCAAATCTACCTATTTATATACTTGTGTTTTTGTGATTTTTCATAGGCACATCCTACCCATGAGAAGTATTTGAGCAAGAAAATCGAGATGTATGATGAACTCGCTTTGGTGGTTGGAAAAGACATGGCCATAGGATGCTTTGCAAAATAGACATCGACTTGCCTCCTTTTAGGGATGTGGACTTCTCAACTGAATTAGATGATAGTAATGACAATACTATGAAAGGAATAGAAGATCCTTCAAGATTTAATAGAAAGCGAAGTTGTGCCACTAATAAGGATGATAGGTTTGCAATGCTCTCGGAGCAAATTGGAGAGATTGCTAATGTAATGAAAAAGTTGAGTCAAAATCAATTGGATATTGCTAAGCTCTACAAAGAAGTGATGGGGGTTGAAGGTTTGGATGAAGCTATCCTTACATATGCCTTTGATTATCTACTGGACAAGAAGAGAGTTGCAAAAGCATTCATTGTCAAGAGTGCTAAGCTAAATAAGTTATGGCTCGAAGATTTCTTAAATAGAAGAGAAAGTAGATATTGACAAGCATCTGACTTTGAATGTTTGTTCTTGATACTATATGAACATTAGACTTGTTCTTTAGTCATTTGTAGTAGCTATCCAAGCAGCAAAGCATCGGACTTTGAATGTTTTTTCTTGATATTATCTAAACATTAGACTTGTTCTTTGGTTATTTGTAGTAGCTATTTAAGCAACCGTTTGTGGCACAATGTTCTTTGATTACTTGTTGTAGTAGCTATCCAAGCAGCTTTTTGTGGCACAATTTATCCTAATGTGTCATGGGAAGATAGAGACATTAGTACTAAACTCAACTATGAAATGTTTAGCTCATACACTACATGGGATATTGTGAGGAAAAAATGTAATAAAGACCTCTTGTTTTCTATGTGATTGCTTTTTAAAACTATACTTACTATAGCAGCTTGAGAAACATGAATTTGCTTGGTAGCTTTAACAAGGGTAGAACTCATCGACTTGAGTTGATTGGTGAAACAGGAAGCATCCTCCATGGTGTTCATCGGCAATTTTGGACAACTTATGGAGAGCCGCACGGAAGGCACATCCATTCGAAGATTGCCAAATGTATTGAAGCGATCGATGAGATTGTTTTGAGTTGCTCTTGTAATTGGAAATCATGTCTAGTTTCGAAGGATGCGTGTATGAATTGAGGTTTCCTTTTCATTATGCAGGTTCAAATTCTAGATTTACTAGGTTGATTGAGAAAAATCCGCTTATTAAGTAACATGGACTCTAGAAATACCCCCACAAAAGAGGGATGAATGCAATCGCACTCTATTTGGGAAATTATTTTTTAGACCTAATGTTAACTTCCCAGCTTTTCTTAATACCATGAAGAAAGCTTGGAAATTAGAATCTATGGTCTGCTCCCAAAAAGAACCAGGATTGTTCACTTTTGTTTTTCAATCGGAGGAGGAAAAAGAGAAAGTTCTGAAAATTGCACCTTGGTCTTTTGCCAATAACTTATTGATCCTTAAACAATGCGAGCCTGAAATACCTGAGCACTGCTACGACTTTTCTAGAAATGCTTTCTAGGTACATATTGGAGGCATCCCCCCTGGCTGGAGGTTAGAAGCTGTGTTAAATGACCTGGGGAAAAAAATAGGTCATGTCTTGAAAATCCAAGTGGAATCAACAAGCAATACACCACAAAAAGAAGGAAGAGTGAGAGTGGAAATAGACTTGACAGCGCCACTGAAATCAGGGGCAATACTGGATATCGGCAATAAATGGTTATGGGTGGAATTTAAATATGAGCGCCTACCGCACTATTGCTACTCATGGGGAAAAATTGGCCACTATGCCACTAACTGTGAAGAAATCCCATATGAACAATCACCTTGGGCAGCAAACAAAACTGGACCATATGGCTCCTGGTTGAAGGTAGAAGTGTGCGATCATAGCCCCCACTGCGAAGCGTTTTACGGCAAAATAGAAGAAGAGACTATAGTGGAAGAGACTGTACCTGACATGCCCCCTCCCCCCCCCAAGATCGAAATAGACATAATCGCCAGAGAAGAAGTGGATAATAGGAGAGTCACCACCTGCAGCAAGAAAATGGCAGATAGTTCTCATGAGCAGGAGGCAATCGAAGACTCGCAGCTTGTTTTAAGAAAAATCCAAATTACGGCAAACAGATAATATGTTCTGAAGTTCCTAAGCCGATTCTATCGAAAGTAGGAAAATGCAATAAGAAGAACTTGAAGGTGCAAAAGGCAAAAAAATAGAAATGTGCAGCAAAGCAAGTTCCTCTCTCAATCGATGATACAGACCTTTTGGAAACCCCAATTAAGTTGATTAAAGATGGTAATGAGTGGGCTTTGGTGGCTAGCCCTAATAAGCCACCAACAACAATATGAAAATCATAAGCTGGAATTGTTAGGGGCTGGGCAACTCCCTGACAATCTAGGAACTAAGAGCCTTAGTTGCTCTTGAAAGGCCCAACCTGATTTTTCTCATGGAAACAAAAAACAAAGCAACGATGGTGGAGGGAGTTAGCAGAAAACTTCAATTCCAAAATCTGTTCTTAGAAAATCCGACAGGAATAGTGGGGGGTTTAGCTATTATGTGGAATGAGGGAGTGGTGTTGAAGGTGAATGATAGCTCTAAGGAGTTTATCGATTTGGAGTGTACTGATCCAGACAGCGAATATCAAATGCGGATAACCTTTGTTCATGCACCAACAAATTTTGGAGAGCGGCAGCACTTATGGCAAAAGTTGAGGGAATTTCAGTCCACTAATTCCATTCCGTGGATTTGCATGGGAGATTTTAATGAAATATTATATGTATGGGAGAAGGTGGGGAAACAAGAAGCAGATAACTACAGAATAGCAGCTTTTAGAGATATGCTAAATGAATGTTCCCTAATGGATATGGATAGCCATGGGTGTGCATATACGTGGGCGAATAACAGGGAAAGGGAAGCTCTTGTTAAAAAAAAGACTAGACCGAGTTCTTTGTACTATGAAATGGAGAATTACCTTCCACGAAGCTGAGGTACAAGCCCTTCCAGCCATTGGCTCGGATCATAGCCCTCTTCTCCTTAGGCTACACCCTGAAAGCAAGAAAAGAAAGAGAGATTTTAAGATGGAAGTATTCTGGACAGAACATAAAAAGTACCATGAGCTCATACAGCAAATATGGAACAAAACACCCCTCAATCAGACCGGTTTTTCAGCAAAAATCAATGAAACTACAAAAGTACTTGCAAAGTGGAGTAAAGAGAAGTTCGCCAATGCACTAAAGCAGATTAGAGAGCTCAACCAGGCTTTAACAGAGATCACTAATAAACAGTCCTAACATGCCAGCAGGAAGGAATCCCACAACATTATAAACTAGATAGAAAAATTGTGGAAACAAGAAGAACAATTTTGAGGTATGAGATCACGTATCAAATGGTTGCAATGGGGTGACAAAAACACCAAGTTTTCCACGCAACTACCATACAACGAAAGCAGAGAAATAAGATCACTATGCTGCAAATGGAAGATCAAAGCTGGTGCCGAGATCCCTCAACTCTCAGAAATCATATTGGCTCCTTCTATAGGAACCTATACAAATCAGAGGGTCCCAGAAACTATCAACCTATCCTAAATCAATGCCCCAGTCCAGTGGGAGAGGAAATCAATGCAAATTTGCTAGCTAGCATCATGATAGAAGAGGTAAAAGCAGTAGTTTTTCAAATGGGGTCACTAAAAGCCCCCGGCCCATACGGATTTAACGGCCTCTTTTATCAACAATCATGGGAGAACATAAAGCTTGATCTGTTCCAGTTAGTGTAGAATTTTTTCGACACAAGTACCCTTGATCCTCACCTCAAAAAAACACACATCTCTTTGATACCAAAAGTTAAAACTCCAGAAAACATTGGCCAATTCAGACCTATTAGTTTATGCAATTTCAGCTACAAAATCATCTCTAAAGTCCTGGCAAATAGGTTAAAGATTTGGCTTCCAGATATTATAGAATCTGAGCAAAGTGTCTTTGTTCAAGGCAGACAAATACATGATAATATACTTATTGTTCAAGAAGTATTACATCAGCTACGAATCACAAAAAGAAAGAAAAAATTCCAGGCGATCTTGAAACTGGACATGCAGAAGGCTTATGATAGAATTGAATGGGATTTCTTAAATGATTGTATGCTGAAAATGGGCTTTTGTGAGAGGTGGGTATCTCTAATCATGCAATGTGTCTTGACGGCGTCCCTAAGTGTGAAGATTAACGGGGAAC
This sequence comes from Eucalyptus microcorys, assembly GCA_014182515.1. NCBI lineage: Eukaryota > Viridiplantae > Streptophyta > Magnoliopsida > Myrtales > Myrtaceae > Eucalyptus > Eucalyptus microcorys. The sequence goes on from CM024563.1 coordinate 2,787,865, forward strand.
CAACTTCTAGCACATATACTTAATCAATACTGCTATGCATCGGGGCAAGCTGTAAATTTAAACAAATCATGGGTTTTCTTTAGCAACAACGGTCCTTTATCTCTAAAAAGAAACCTAGCCCATGAGCTTAGAGTTCCCATTATAGAAAAAACTAGCAAATATCTTGATATTCCAATAGAATGGGGTCATTCAAAGAAAGAAATGTTTGCATGGATTTTAGCACGAGTAAATTCGAAGCTAGAGGGCTGGAAAGAAAAGCTACTTACCAAAGTAGACAAAGAAATTTTGATCAAGAGTGTTGTGCAAGCCATTCCCACTTATGCAATGTCCATCTTTAAACTGCCTATGTCCATCTGTCGAGCCATAGAAAGAAGAATTGCATTATTTTGGTGGGAGAAAGGTGACTCAAAGAGAGGGCTGCATTGGAAAAAATGGGAAGTTTTAAAAACTAGAAAAGATGAGGGAGGTTTGGGATTCAAAGATCTGCTTACCTTTAATCGTGCAATGCTCGGAAAGCAAGCCTGGCGATTATCCAACTCTCCATCAGCTTTGTGGAGCAGAGTACTAAAAAGAATTTACTTCCCAAATGGTGATCTATGGAAAGCTAGCAAGGGACAACGACCGTCTTGGGGATGGCAAAGCCTGTTAATAGGAAGAGAAGCAATAGAAGTAGATGCTAAGTGGTTAGTGGGGGATGAAAAATCTATTAAAATACGGGAAGACAAATGGTTAAAGCATGGGGTGATCGGAGGACCAGCTAACCAACAGGAACCTATCCTGGTGTCATAATTGATTAATGCAGAATCTAGAGCTTGGGAGGAACATCAAATACAAAATCTTTTTGAAGGAAAAAATGCTAATGAGATTCTGGCGATTCCTCTGAGTTCGAATCCTAAGCAGGATAGTCTAGTATGGATAGGCAACAAGTCAGGGAAATACACCGTGAAGAGCGGATACAACCGAGCCCACTCAAAAACCCTCAGCACAACCCAAAATAGGGCATCTTGCTCTTTTAAGCCCCACGAACTCTATGAACTCAAATTTGGAGTCTTGCCATACCTCCGAAAATGCAAACGTTTCTCTGGAGCCTATGTCAAAACGCCATCCCCACACGAGAAAACCTCTACAAAAGGAAGATTTTACCCGACCCCTTATGCCCGTTTTGCTACACAAATTTGGAAACCACATAACATATCTTTTTGTTGTGCAAATGGACAAAAACAATCTGGGCGGATCCACGCATCAACATCATCAGCAACCCAAGTAATATCAAGAGGTTCGATCAATGGCTGTTGGGAGTTTTCGAAGAAAGGGAAGACTTACCCGAAAGAGAACTCACGGCGGTGGTGCTCTGGAACATCTGGAAGTCCCGGAACAACTTGATTTTCAGAGCAAAACCTCCGCAACCAACGGATCTAGTGGATCTCGCACAAGAACAGCAGAAAACCTTCAGCAGATGGCAAAATCGAAAGAGACATTTTCCCCCAAATCGAAACGTACCTGCTCGATGGAAGCCGCCGGACCAAGCTGAACTGAAAATCAACGTTGACGCATCATGGTTCCTAGGCAATTTCCTCTGCTCAATCGCTGGAATCGTCTGAGATCCATCGGGGAGGGTGGTCAAGGGTTTTGCTTTTGAAGTTAGGGCTTCTTCCTCTCTGCAAGCTGAAGCTCTTTCTTTGTTGCACGGGCTCATGTACTTGAGGGAACTTGACACTCGGCACGTGGGAAGAGAGAAAAGTCAAATAGTTAGATGGACGTGCGAAAGTGACTGCTCGACTTTAGTTGATATTGTCATGGGCCGGGCCGATTCTCCATGGGATTTGGAAGAAATAATGAAGAAAAGCAAAGCAAAGTTAGAGTTGTGCCGATCCGCAAGAGTGGTTTATTGCCCACGTGCAGCAAATCGAGCAGCGGATTGGTTGGCTAGAACCCATCAAGCCAAGAAACTTCCTTTAAATTGGGTGAGCTACCCTCCTTTATCTCTCTTGGAAATTCTATGTTCGGAATTTTATCCATCTTTGTCTTGTAAGACTTGTTTATTTCATTGAATGAATGCAATATTTACCTTCGACCAAAAAAAAAAAAAAAAAAAAAAAAAGTAACATGGACTCAATAAATTAATTTGACAGTAAGAAGCACACTAGTGTCAATTGTTAGTTCAAATGGTATTCAATCATTTTTCTAATGCGATCCAAACACCAAAAAATATTCTTAGTAATGTATCACCAAATAAAGAAAAACTAACAATTCTCTTGAAAAATGGTTTCTAGGAAAACATTTTCTAGAAAAGTTATGTTTTCCATAAAACAAACAATTCTTAGAGTTCTTTGGAAATGCAATTGCATTTTCTCAAAATCGAGCAATAAACGAACCAAACGTTATTTACATATATCCGAGAGACTTTAGAGTCCCAAAGTCCATTTGGAATATTGAACCAAGCAGGGCCTTTGAAGATTGTGTGCGATTGATTCGATTTGCTAGAGCATGCGGATGTCATTTTAGATGGAAACCCAAATACGAAAAGATCACTAACTCTTTCATATTGCCAATGCTTTACTCAAGTGCTAAGCTCTGCTGTTGTCCCTCCTCTTTGCCCTCTTCTTTTCCCTCTTCATTGATTGTCACGGCTTTTGACGTTCATACAAATTGGCACTTTGTCTTTTTGAATTTTTAAGCTTTTGATTAGATTCTTCGCTTCTGCCGGACAGGTCAATTCCTCATCAAGTCATTTCGAATTCCAAAATGAGTGCCTTTTTTAGCTAGGTCGTTATCATTTGCCTCTGAAAAATCCTTTACTAAGTTTGGCGAGGAAATTTTATGTTTTGAATTTCACTATTGACGGTCCATTGCGTTTGGATGAATCACCCTAGGTAAGAGAGAGAGAGGGAGAGGGAGAGGGAGAGTCCGAAGAGAGAAAGATTGAGAGAGAAATTATACTTTAACAAAGGGTCAGGTTATCTCCACGTTGATAATCTTTTTTTCATAAGAAAAGTCAATTAAGAACTAAAATTTTATTAAAAATGCCAACGAGAGTGACTCATCGGAAATTATCATAGGAGACAGTTAAATAAATCATTTAGCCAGCCCCCAGTTATCACATCCCAATGTTTTTGTCCCGGCTAATTTCAGTCGTGGTGATCCAGGAGCAAACAGAAATTTCCCCGACGTGCAAGAGAAGAACTCATTAGACATGACGTCAGAAATAAAATATCTCCCTAAGTTGCAGTCCCCCGGGGGCCCCAAAAAAAAAAATCGGCGCATTAGCTGACGTCACATTTCAAGGCCGAAAATATCTCCACGTTTCTTAAAAACGATGGCCCTTTCTTTCCCTTCCAAACGAAACCCTAATTCGCACGCAGGCATCGAATCAGCAGAGCCACAGAGAGAGAGAGAGAGAGAGAGAGAGAGAAGGCAGCCGAAGGTGATCGAGCTTTGCCCCCAATTCGCCGCCGCCCACCACCGCCGGCCGTCAACGTTGCGGCGGCGATCGCCAGGATGAACCCGGTCGACCCGAGATACTCGGACCCTACTTCCTTCCGCCACCGCAGAAGGTACGCTTCCGATATTGCTCCGAATTGAAATCCTCGTGGTCGGATAATCACCTGGAACCACCAGAGCGAAGAAAGTCGTCTCTTTTGTTGTTGTTGTTGGTTTTTTTTTTTTGGGGAATGATTCGGGGATTACGCGGTTTTGTCCATTTCTAATTGCAGCGATTTCGTGCCTCCGAGGGCACCGCCGGTCTATGCAGCCCCGAGCTACGGCGGCGGCGGCGGACAGGGGCCGTATGAAGCTCCGCCGCCAGGCATGGGGGCCTCCGTGTACCCGCCCTTCCAGTCTCCGCCAGGAGGGTTCGAGATTGGTCGCGGCGGAGGGATGGCTGACGGGCATATGGGCGGCCACAGAGGTCGACCGGGCCAAGGAGGAGGAGGTGGAAGGGGTGGCCGAGGAGGAGGCGGCGGTGGCAGGGGCTATGGAGGGCACGGTGGGAATAGGGGTTTTGGTGCTGGCCGTTCCAGCGGTGGGAGAGGTGGAAGGCAGGGTGGCTGGTCGTCGCAGAGGGACCATGAGAAGTTCGATTTCCCGAAACCGAATTTCGACCAGCTGGTGCCGTTTGAGAAGAATTTGTACGTGGAGAGTCCTATGGTGGCTGCAATGTCTGAGCATGAGGTCAGGACGTATCGTGCGAGAAGGGATATTACTGTCGAGGGGAATGATGTTCCCAAGCCTATTCGGACTTTCCAAGAGGCTAGCTTTCCTGGTATTGCTATCTTGGTCTGTTAGTGATTTTTCTTTTTTGGTTGTATTTTCTTTCCTGCTAATGGTTGAGGTTAATGTTGCTCAATTCGTTGTTGCTACCGTGATAGGATACTGCCTAGATGTGATTGTGAAGTTGGGGTTTGTCGAGCCAACGCCCATCCAATCTCAGGGATGGCCAATGGCTTTAAAGGGTAGAGATTTAATTGGTATTGCCGAGACAGGTTCTGGCAAGACTCTGGCTTATCTGCTACCGGCTTTGGTGCATGTCAGTGCACAGCCACCCTTAGGTTGGGATTGGTAACCTTTCTCCTGGTGGGTTACTTGGTTGCATTGTTTTTGCTCTCACTGAATATTGTTGGTACATCTACTTCAGTTAGAGGGGACGGTCCTATTGTGCTGGTGCTTGCACCTACTAGAGAATTGGCGGTGCAGATTCAACAGGAAGCTTTGAAATTTGGCTCGATTGGATCAAGAGCAAAGATCAGTATCAGAAGTACATGCGTTTATGGCGGTGCCCCTAAGGGACCACAAATTAGTGATCTTAATAAGGGTACAGGACTTGTCCTCCTTAGTATTCATGTTACTATTCACTCCAGATCTTATGTGGGGGAAGCTGGTGATTTAATTGTCTGTGTGTTCTAGGTGTTGAGATTGTCATTGCTACACCTGGTCGTCTCTTAGATATGTTGGAAGCATATAAGACAAACTTACGGAGAGTGACTTATCTCGTGTTGGATGAAGCGGATCGAATGCTAGACATGGGATTTGAACCTCAGATAAGGAAGATTTTAACTCAAGTAAGTCTTCTATATGATTTCTTTATGTCTCCATTTTTTTTTTCTTTTGCCCGAATCTGAGACACTAGATTTAGGTTATGACATGCCCATGCTCAAATGTTACCATGAATTTTTGTCATTACTTTGAGTGAGGAATTTTTGGAACTTTGCAGATACGACCAGATAGGCAGACACTATTGTGGAGTGCAACATGGCCGAGAGAGGTTGAAGCTCTGGCGAGACAGTTTTTGAGCAATCCATATAAGGTTTGAGGTGTTATCTATTGCGGGGTAACATTTTGAGGGAAGTGAATGTTCATTAATATAGTACCTTCTCGATATTGTCTTCTTTAGGTTATCATCGGATCCACTGATCTGAAAGCAAACCAATCTATAAGTCAAATTGTTGAAGTAATAAAAGAGAGTGAAAAGTACAGCAGGTTTGTCTTTGGTGCCTACTTCTGCTTATTTAACAGTTGGTTCTCAGTCGATTATCTGAGTATCTATTGCTGCTGCAGGCTGATTAAACTACTGAAAGCAGTGATGGATGGGAGTCGTATTCTGATATTTGTAGAAACAAAAAAGGGATGCGATCAAGTGACTAAACAGCTGAGGATGGATGGATGGCCAGCTCTATCTATACATGGAGACAAAAGCCAGTCTGAGAGGGAATGGGTGTTGGCTGAATTTAAGAGTGGCAGAAGTCTCATAATGACTGCCACTGATGTTGCTGCAAGGGGTCTTGGTAGGATCACTGTGTGTTAGGTTCATAGGTCTCTTCATATAGGCTTGGAAATTCCAAGGTAGGCGAGTTGGCCGGCTGCTTTCCAGTTTCCTTAGATTACAAGAGCCTGATGCCTTTTGCCATTGAAGTAAAGTGGGATGGGTCTCATCTGGCATTCACTAGTGTATTACACATAGAAAGTCCACTAAGTTATTGAGTGATGCTTATAGCTGATTTTCTGAGGATATAGGGATCATCATGGTTTATATTCCTAATATGCTGGTATAGTGCTTTGTGCTTTACTATATGTATAGGGGGTATAGAGGCAGAAACTTTGGTCGTGCAAATTTGTCAACTGCTAGAGTTGCCTAAAATTGCATGGCTCCTGTCTTTTTCAAGTTGATTAATTTGAATAATAGTTGCCCCATTCACAATTAGGAAGCTGGTTTTTGTGGCAGCCCGGTTGACTCGCTCATGCTTATTTTGGGGTTGGAAATGGATTGGTGATGGTGGAGATGCTCCTTATCCCTGCCAGGTTAAGGTGGGCACATTTAAGTGATGCATATACGTCATCATGAGTTTGATCTGTGAGTTTTAGGTGCGCAGGGATAAGGGGTGCTTGCCTTTTTCTTCCATTTTCCCCTTTTGAAGCTATAAGATCGATTCTTTTCTGAGTTTTTTGTACTTATTAATGCAGATGTCAAGGATATCAAATGTGTGATAAACTATGATTTCCCAATGACACTTGAGGATTATGTGCATAGAATTGGTCGAACTGGACGAGCTGGTGCAAAGGGCACTGCCTTTACCTTCTTCACTGATTCTAATTCGAGGTTTGCTGGGGAACTTCTAAAAATCTTGCAAGATGCGGGGCAGGTTGTCCCTCCAGCTTTATCTGACTTGGCTCGTTCAGCATCCTTTTATGGAGCTGGTAACTGCTCTCTCTCTCTCCCTCTCTCTCTCTCTCTCTCTCTCTCTCTGGTTTTTGTTAGGTTGTGATTGGTTGTTCCTTTTTGACATTATAGGTTCAGGCAACAGTGTTCGCTCAAGAGGACATAGAGGGTTTGGAAACAGGGGCCGTATCTCTGGATCTAATACAATTCCTCTTGGTGGTGGAAGGCCTCTTGGTGGTGGAAGGAGGCCTTGGTAATCTAGGTGGTGGCCTGCTTGGTGTTTGTTGGCCACACTCCTTAGCTCTGTGATAGCCAATATGTGTGATTTCTTGTCTCTCCAGCCACCTGATGGCTGTGTTTGTTTTCATGAAGGTGTTAGAATTAGTGTGCTGCTCAAACTGTCTGGATCCTACTCTATTATTTTAGGAGATTATAGTTGATGAATTTCTTTCATGTTTCTGTGTACCATACTTTGTAAATCATGGCAATGTAGCAGCAGCAGCAGTTGTTTCATGTGTTTGTGCACCAAATTGACCTTAGATGTGGCTTGTTAAATGGTTCCTGACCAGAACTCTCTTTTGGCTGGGAACAAAGACCATCTTGTAATCGACCTCAGATTTATTGTCATTTCAATACCTTAGAGAAATTGAGTTGCATGACCCTTCTTCCCTAGTGGAAATGCAAGATGGTCTTTGGCTGGCGTATAGGTGTCCCAAATGTATCTCAAATATGCGTTGGGTTGCATTTACGGTTCAGGTGTGATAGAATTAAGGGTTGTATAGATGTTTCGTTTGTAGAAGAAAAGGAGGTGGATAGATTTACTTTTGTTCGATATAGTGAATTGTCGGGATCTTTTGAAACCTTCATTTAAAACTGTTAAGAGCAACAGAGGAATAATTATAAAACACAAAAATTGTCTTAACGCTTCTTGATCTCTGTTTCTCTTCCTTGGCCGATGCACTGTTACGACTGTTGCGGCAATGGAGGTCAAGATAATTGTTTCAATCTCTTTATTGCTTCTGTAGCCGGAGAAAAAGTTTGTGCGTTGGACTTGGAATTGAGTTTAGCTTGTAACCAACCACACCGCAAGGAGCAAAGTGATGATTTCTGGGTTTTAACTAAGATGAGGAGTTCTCAAACTAAGCGATCATAATGAAACGTGGCGGTAATAGCCATACAAATAAGAGGCGAAACGCTGCAACAATTGCCCGCTATGAGATGAATAAAACAGCCCAATAAGAAGTTCAATTCTTCTGTAACCTGGGCTTGCCGGGATACATGCGAGCCGAGCGATGTAGGTGCATAAGAGTACTTTTTGCAGCATCGGGTCCTTCCACTGCGGACCGGGGCAACGCACTTAGCTCGACAAAACTACTACCCTTCAGCAGAAAAAAAAAAAAAAAACAGTCTCAATTAGCCCGATTGGCGACTTGCACAAATTGAAACACAAACATCTGTAGAAGTCACCTCAGGATGGTGGGATGTCAAAGGCAATAGAAAAGCTGATACAAGCTACAACTTATTGACATGGGCCACAAAGATCCCCATCACCTCGTCAGCGACAGAACCGGATGTGGGCCGTGTCGTGTCCGAAAGCTGCATGGCGAAGATGGGAGTGGCGATCGATCCTTGGCTTTCTTCGCTTCAGTTTCAATCGACCGTGGGGGATGGTCCCAACTTACTTTTGCCTTTTTTTCCTGGTAACGCAAAGGCCAAAAGAGGGTCAACGAAAGGTGGTGGCGCCACCGCCCCACGGTTTCCCCCCACTTTTCGGCTTGAATAATAATGACATCGGACCGCACCTTCTTTTGGAATCGGCTCCTTCCTCCTTGGCGCTATTAGATTTAGGCCATTCGTTTCAAGACCACAGAAAAGAAAGAAATTGGCCTTCCAACTTTTTCTTTTCAAAGAAATTGGTCTTCCAACCTTTTCTTTTCCTGCCTCCCTTGGCCAAAAGAAAGAGAAAAGTATAGCCTTTTCCCCCACCCAATTTTTTTTCTTTTTCTTTTTTCAATGGATTGAAGAACAAAGGAGCACTCTACGAGTCTTCCTGGGGTTTTGTGAAAATATAGTCATCCTAGCCAAATTTCGATTTAGAAATCCGACGAGAATTATTGAGTATCGGTTGATAGGCGAACGCCTTTGTGTATGAGATTCTGAAACTAAGTTATACTTTTGATTTCCGCACTTTTAGGAACGATTGATATTTGTTGATGTGTTTGGATATTACTTTCGATCAGAAATTTAATTACTTTTGTTACATTCCCATCTAATATCTTATTAAGGCGTCACATTAAATGTCATTATTAATTGATGGTTCATATATTTGTAAGACAAATAAAAAAAAAAAAAAGAAATTGGTCTTCCAAGTTTTTCTTTCCCTGCCTCCCTTGGCCAAAAGAAGAGAAAAGAATAGCCTTTTCCCTCCCCCAAATTTTTATTTCCTCTTCAATGGATAAAGAACAAAGGAGCATTCTACAATTCTCCTCGGGGTGTTGAATCCTCCTGGCAAAATTTCGATTCGAAATCGGACAGGAATTATTGAGTAAGCATCGGTCATTGACACGCGAGCGCCTTCGTGTATGAGCTTCCAAAACTAAGTTGTACTTTTGATCTCGAACGATCGATATTTGTTGAAGTGTCTTGATATTACTCTTCAACAAAAATTTAATTACTTTTCTTACCTTCCCAACTAAAATCTTATTAAAATGTCACATCGAACGTCACTATTAATCGATGATCCCTATATTCATGAGTGTGTGTAATCTCATGGACACTCCCTTTAAGATTGATTCCATTGCAATCAATAATGACATTTCTCATTTTTAGTTCAAATCCATATCAAACGTTGCTGGCATTTTTTTTTTATATGTAGCTAATTTCTATATATTCTAACTTCAACATTAATTTATACTTAATATGAGAAGTGATGACACGGAAAGCGATGACGTGATGATGGGTGGATTCATGTGAGGATGAGGAATTCAACAAGGATTATAACTTCCAAATTGAGTGGATTAGCTGAAATCATGGAAATTTCTTTGAAAGGCGATGGGGACAACTCCTGATGTGCTGGTATAGTGGTATTGTATTGTGTCATTCAAGGACCCATCATTAATGCTACGATCAATGTGTCATCTACATCATTAAGATAAAGTTCGTATCGGATTGGAGCAACATAAAAATGAACATCCTGTACTCCATTGCTCCACGAAAAGAGTCATCCCCATCACCTCCCCCAGGTACGTTTTGATGATTCATTAACCAGAATTTCAATTGGCTAAACATGAGCAGTCCCATAGGATCACTAGTGTTTCCCACTTCATCATCATCATTTTTTAAAGGTAATTCGGATTTATTTTATCTCCTTCCCTTATGAGATAAAGACATAATGTCTTGGCGTAACTCCATCCTTTTTTTTTTTCTCTTAAGATGAGCAAAGTTTTCTTTTATTAAAATTGAAAAGTATCGTTTACTTTATCAATTCAAATTGAACTTTGAAACAGTTGTATTGCGCTTTTGTCCAAGTGCACTGGATTCGATTGGGTCATTCTCTCGTCCTTCATAACGCACCAAATTTCATCAATTCACATTTTTTCCCATAAAGAAATGATGGGTTGAGACATGGTTTTGGCACAAATATGTCCAAGTCCCCCATGTCACATTCACGTTAGCATTCAAAAAGTTTTGTACTTGAGCAATTAGAACAGTACGGATCAATGTGGAAGGTGTGGTAATAACTTTAAAATTTTATATAAGCAGAGTGAAAATATTCAAAATAATAGCTTGGTGGTGGTAGGTGGGACAGATGATGACTCAGCTTTTGTCATTTTATGATATGTAAAGTTGATTAAAATATTAGTGAAGTGGGTGTCTATTTGGTTCCACCATCAACAAAGGGCCTCCCTCATGACCATTGATACCGATGGGGAAGTGAAAAAGAACAAAAAAGTGACTAGGAAGCAATAATAATGTTGTGGACTATAATGCTCCTATTCATATATTTCCATTTAGAAATAGCACAAATGATATCTAAATTATGATTTAATGTGTAATATCACCTATAAATTTTTAATTTATTCAATATGATTTCTAAATTTTTAATTAATATGCAATGACGTCCTCAAACTTTTAATTTATATAATGTGATTTTTTAATCATTCGTAAATGTTCTATGTAATTTCTAAACTAGATGAAAATATTTAAATGTTCAATAATTGTATTAAACATTAAATCAAAATTTAGATATCACATTGAATAAATTAATAATTTAAAAATAATGTTATATATCGAATTAAAATTTAGAGATTATATATCATTTTCTCTTTTCTTTTGAACATTTTTCTTTATATGATTACCTTAGTTTTCTTCATTGGTGATCCTCGGAATCATGAAATCCTGACTTTTCTTAAGTAGGTGAAGACTTTTTTTTTTTGGGTGGTTAAAAATGCCGTACTGTTATGAAATACATAAATGATAAAATACATGAATGAATATTCATTATATTCATCTTATCTAATGTACTTATTATGGTACATTTGTATCATACTTTCTAAGTACATCTCCCTATACAATGAACGTTCATCTCCCCTATCCAATACATGTATCATTCGATATATTGATATTAATGATAAGTACATTCTTGTTCTCCTATAAATAGGAGTTTAGTTTTGATGTACAACAATACAATAACACAAAATAACAATCACAATATAGTGAAATATCTGGCTTTCTCTACTATCTCTAGTGTTCACTTGCTTTCTCTTCTCAATCTCTTCTATATTATATATTCGCAATGCAATATTTTACAACACGTACCACTCTCTGCATCCAAGCTTTGATAAGCACGTCTGACCAAGCAAGTCAAAACGAAAGAAAAGTGTCAAGACATAATAGATGCGCTTGACATCTTTGGCGTAAATCACGTCTCAATGAGGTCAAGTGAATGGCTTTAATCGAAAGTAGGGATTCTGTATAATACAAAGAATCCCCGCGAAATTTATTAGCTATCTCTTCGCAAATTGGACATTTAAAGTAATTTAATACGAGAAGGTGATTTTCTTGAATGGATAATTATCTAAAAATGATCATCACGAACAATTCAAGTTTTCTTAAGAAATTTGGTGAAAATATTATGTAGATCAAAATGTTTTTAGCACCTTAATCCACCCCCCACAAAAAACCCCAAACACCCAAAAAAGAAAAAGAAAAAGGACCTAGCATACCTAGGACAAGGAGTGGGGTCCATGGCATGATTTCACATTAAATCATACTTTTTTCGGTTGTTTTACCTTTTCGATTTTGGCAATTCAATTCTTTCACCCTCAAATGCGTCCCTCAATCAGTTTGGGTGCATTTGTTTTGAGTAAACGAATAATTTAAAAAATATTTTTTTAAATATGATCTTTTATATCGATGATGAAAATATTTTTCATTGACTAATTATTTGAATTGATACAAGTAATCATTTTTAGGAAAATATTATTAAAATCATTCATTTTTTTTTTTTAAAAAATGAGCTTAATATTTGCATGCTTTAATTTCATACTTAAAATATCTTGCAAAGGAAAATCATGCGTAAAAGAGGGTGGACAATTATTCAGGGTGGCGGATGCGAGAGCTAAACTGATCACAAAAGAGGGTAAATGAGCTATATTAAAACTGCCTTCTGAAGGGGTCCGCCCGTTCAAATCGCAAGAAAGGTATTGCGGAAAATTACGCATAATTACGACAGACATTCTTTAGCATCTTTCTAATAATGTGAACCCAAGTCTTGTCAATTGGGCACCAGATGACAAACACGGCAATCATTTAGGATAACGGAGATGATGACTAGAAGGGGATACACATGGTTTGACAAATGTGCATCTTTCGACTTTTGGTAATTCTTAGGTAGTCAATTTTGACATACTCTATGGTCGACTAATTTAGAAAATTTTGATAATCCATATAATAGTACAACTTCCGCATCATACCATAAGAGGAAATCAATTCCTTTTTCCAGAGACTTTTATTTCTCACATTTCATACCGTCCTTTTTACAGCCGTTTTCGAGTATATATCTAGATTGGGCGGTTTATCAATTATAAGAGGATCGTTGATAGCCCATATATATGAAATTAGTTTACATTTAGTGGTGTGTAAATCGGACGTGTGCACTCCTATAATCAACATATACAAATCCATTCAGAAATCATAATTCTTCAATTTTGAGCTCCTCTTTGAACTTATAAATCGATACAAAAATTGAGGATGAATTCGAATGATTCTATTTATTTTTACTTTTTTTGGGTACGCCCAACTCATGCGTAGATTAATTGGCATTATTATCCTTTATTTAAGCCTATCTCAGATGTACAAATTATGGGTCAAATTGAGCCAAGCTACTTGTGAGTAGCTCGGGCTCGTTTGATGACTACTTGAGATCGATTCACCTAATTTTGGGTTGAGCTTGAGCTACTCGATTATCTTATTCAATACTCAACTCCATAGACTTGTGTTGCCCAATTGAGTCAAGTAGAGCTTTCATTCTCTTTTTAAATAATAAGTAACAAGTATAAAATAGACACAATAATTAAAATTACATAATACTTGAGCTTAGAAACTAGAGCTTAAGTTTTATTTAGGGTTAGTACCACAAAAAACCTAAATTGGTATACTTATGGGCAGTGGCCAATTTATTCAAAATAATTTTTTGGGTCATCAAAAATGTCAAATGGTACATTTGCGACATATTTACTTTCCATTAGCTTTCGCTAAATTTTATGATGAAATTGTTGAGCATATGGCAATAACTTAATTGATATGATAAGTTCACATGGAAATCCATACTAATTTGAGGTAAATTTACTACAGGTGTACTAATTTAAAGTTTTTAGTGAGTTTAGGGTAAAATTATTATATATGTACAAATTTGAGTTTTTTAGTGACTCGAAAGCTAGTTTGGAGTAAATTTAACATAGGTATCAGTTTGAAGTTTTTCGTGATATAGACCATTTTATTTGTATGTTGATTTTCTAATCTAGTCAAGCTTGAGTAGGGAAACAAATACTCGACAAAGCTGAAGTTTGAGTGTTGAGCACCAAGTACTTGAGTTGAGCTCATGCTTAAAGTGTATTGACTTGATTTGATTTGATCACATCCTTTGGTACAAATCAGTAGGGGTGAGCAATATGGACCAATTGAATTGGAAATTGTGCACATTGACTGATTTTAGGCTGTTCTCAAGCACTGGTTTGATTCTTGATTCCATTTTATGAAACCGATTATTTTCTGTCAAGTCCTTGATTCTTGGGGGAACTAGATAAATAATTTTAAAAAATTAATAAATTTAAAAAATATAATTTGAAGATTCTTTCCCTTCTCTTAACTTGTGAATTGCGATTTTATTTCTAATATAAATTTGGAAAGTATAAAAAATTTAAGAAAGATAATTTGAAGGATTAGATATTCAATTAACTTGTGAAGTGCGATTTTATTTCACATCATTGCAACTACCATGGGTTTTTTTTATTGAACTTATTGGGAGAATTTGAGGTTGAAATCAATTGCTTATTTGATTTGCTATAAATAGAAATAAGAGTAGGTAGGATTTTGTTATGTTAGATATTCGAATATTTGTTTATTTTCTAAGACATTTTTCCTAAGTTGTGCGACTATTGGAATAGTTATTGAGAAGATATCTGTCGCTTTCCTTCCAAGTATCGAAATTAAATTGGCAACCTACCTATTGAATTGCCCAGGACTAGTCAGGCTGGTTCTTGATATCAGGGGGAGTGGGATTGATTAGGGAATCGATCACCCCTATAGATTAGTACAAAACAAGGGCGGCTAACAGGATTTTGAAAATCCCTCAAGTCCTTATACAAAGATAAGCAAATCCAGATGGTCTTATCATGCTAAATGTCATTGGAAGTGTACAAAGTACAATTTGGCTCTTGGTGCATGTCCATTACCTCCACAAGCAGATGCCCCTATCATGAAACCCACCCCAACCTCCACTTTGCTTATCTTATTGGCCCCTTTGATAAGACCCTTCATGTATATAAAGTGAAGACCAATAAAATGAAGAAAAAAATTGAATCTTTCCCTCTCTCTCTCTCTCTCTCTCTATCTAAAACCAGCCTTATCCCAAACCTTCCCCCTCCCCACCTCCCAAAAAAAAAAAAAAAAAAAAAAAAAAAAAACCCACAAAACAAAAAATCAGTAAAGCTTAGGCAAAAAAAAAAAAAAAAAGCTCTCAAGTGGGAACTATGCACGTGGGGTTCTTGCTCTTTTCATGTATATAAGTCCACTCCCTCTCTCTCTCTCTCTCTCTGTGTGTCTCCTCTCTCCCCCTCCCCTCGTCCCTCTCCCTCTCACAGGTAGAAAACATCCCCCACCCGTGGCTCTTTCCATGCGTGGCATGATCTGTATTTCCACATTCCTGCCGGTGTCCCTGGTTCATGGACATCAGCGCATCTTGGGTCACGGGTATCCCTTGTTTCCTTGAATAAAGCTCTCTCCTTTTCGCCCTTCCCACCCTCGAGTTCTTGAAGTTTCCGGGCGAAAGATTCGAGCTTCGGGTGGTGGGTAGGCGGGCGGGCGAGCCAGCGAGAGAGGGTGGCGGAGAGTTCTTGCTGTATGTCAGTAGATTGCTTGGAGACTCTGTGCAACGGTGGTTTAGGAGCGATTACCAACCCTCTACAATGGCCTCAGCTCCGCAAAAAGCGACGCCTTCCTCTCGTTTCCTCCAAGACGTTCCCCCGGCCGCCTCCGGTTGGGGCGCGCCGCCGGGCGCCGATCCCCGCGACGGTCAGCTCCCGATGAAGGCTTCGGTGATCCGGCCAGTAGATTCGCTTCCCGAGCCTTCCGCTACTGCTCTGACAAAAGGTTCTCGTACATGTCTTGCGTTTTGCTCGTTCTTTCTATTTCTTGGCGTTGGCTGGTGCTTCTTTGGCCTGGTTCTCGGTGCGATCTTGATTCAAACTTGGGTTGTTGTTTGTGACCGTTTTTCTTGATGGGTGTAAGTTTTCTGTGAAGATGCGTTTTGGTGGTTGCTTCATGATTGGTTTGTCTGATTAAATATCGAGCATTTCGGTGGCTTTTCTGATGATTGATTACGTTCTAAGTCCTGGCGGATCCGAAAGGAAAAAATGGTCGGTCCCATTTCTTTAATGCGCGGATGGGTGCATGGCCTGGTTGCTTTCGCTGGTTTAGTCTTTTCTTGGAATTGCATTGTATGATTTTGGATTCTTATGGCATGTTCTTGGTTGGACCATTTTCATGTCAACATTATGAAGAGTAGGTAGAAGCTAGCTGTCTACATTTACTCTGATAAATCTTGGATCAACCCTTTTTTTCTCTTTTCGGTCATTCCTTAAAGTGTCCACACCGTCACTGTTTTGCTCGGTTGATATCTGTTGATGTTTGTTCGTTTCTGCAGGTGTTGCAGTCATGCAAAGGGCTCAGACTTGTCACCCTTTGGACCCTTTGTCTGCCGCTGAAATTTCTGTTGCTGTGGCAACAGTTAGAGCTGCAGGATCCACTCCTGAGGTCTTACTTTTAATGAGATTGTTTTCTTTACACAAAGTCGTCTACATACATCATATTCCCAAATCTAACTGGTCTCATTTTCAGGAGCTCTATGATTGTATCATCGTTTGATTGAGCTGCTCATCTCTATTTTTGATTTTTAGATCCGGGATGGCATGCGGTTTGTTGAAGTGGTTTTGTTGGAACCTGATAAACATGTTGTTGCATTGGCGGATGCCTACTTTTTCCCACCATTCCAACCTTCCTTACTTCCCAGAACCAAGAGCGGACCTGTAATTCCCACCAAGCTCCCTCCAAGGCGAGCTAGGCTTATCGTTTACAATAAGAAGTCAAATGAAACGAGTGTATGGATTGTGGAGCTATCAGAAGTGCATGCAGCAACTAGAGGTGGACATCACCGAGGAAAAGTGATCTCATCAAAGATTATTCCTAATGTTCAGCCTCCAATGGTGAGCAGTCTTTGTTTGATCATGTTTGCATGTATGGCTTTCAAGCTGTAGTGATAATACCATGAAAGATTGTTTGAGACTTTCACTCATTAATCCCTGGATATGCGGCTGCTTATACTATCATGAAAGTTATTTCTAAGTCGCTCCATTGAAAATGGGAATTATTTTATTAATGCTGAGCTATTTTGTACTCTTTTTCCCGGTATGTCTAGAGTTAGGAATATTTGGGTGAGTTTCTCTGATGACTGTTATTCAAGATGTGTAATTGTAACTAAGCTTCTTTTCGAGGAGGGCGCTGGGTTTACATGTCATCAATTAAGTTGTTTTATGGACTTTAATACTAAGTCAATCAATGGCACAAATCAGTCTGGTTCTGAATTCTGAATTTTGGGAAAATCTTCCTTTGGCTTCTTGATGCTAGAATATACAGCTTCCAGAGAGTGGTAGATGTTCATCCAACCAATACAGAGATCAAATTTGACCTCTGGGCTCCTTTTTCTCACCGTTTGACTTTATTTAGCATTTTCCACTCTTGCAATAGCTTCCTCATGGATATGATCTTGTCTTAACATTAGGATGCAAGTGAGTATGCTGAATGTGAAGCTGCTGTGAAGGAATTTCCACAATTTAGAGAGGCTATGAAGAAAAGGGGTATTGAGGACATGGATCTTGTTATGGTTGACGCGTGGTTTGTTGACTTGACCTGTGTCTTTTTTCATGTTGCATTTGTTTTGCCTTTTTATTTATCCTAGCTGTTGCATTTATCTCTTCAGGTGTGTTGGTTATCATAGTGATGCTGATGCTCCAAGTCGAAGGCTCGCCAAGCCTCTTATTTTCTGTAGAACTGAGAGTGACTGCCCTATGGAAAATGGTTATGCACGTCCAGTTGAGGGCATTCACATACTAGTTGATATGCAGAACATGGTGGTGATTGAGTTTGAGGATCGTAAACTTGTTCCCCTACCTCCAGCCGATCCATTAAGGAACTATACTGCTGGCGAAACTAGAGGTGGTGTTGACCGGAGTGATGTGAAGCCCTTACTAATAGTTCAGCCTGAAGGTCCAAGTTTTCGTGTTAATGGGCATTATGTAGCGTGGCAGAAGGTGAATCTTAGTTCTTTATTTCCCACTTTGGTTATGCAGTTGTATTCAGTGAATTTCCATTGAATCTCATCTTTGTATTGGTTCTTTCGCAGTGGAATTTCCGCATTGGCTTCACACCAAGGGAGGGCCTTGTTATCCATTCTGTTGCTTATGTAGATGGTAGTCGTGGTAGAAGACCTGTAGCTCATAGGCTGAGCTTTGTGGAGATGGTTGTGCCTTATGGAGATCCAAATGACCCACACTACAGAAAAAATGCTTTCGATGCAGGCGAAGATGGCCTTGGGAAGAATGCACATTCTCTTAAGAAGGTCTGGAACTAATTCAGTAGTGAAATGAATATGAGTCCCTTCATGTTAGCTTTGTTATCTCTTTAATTGACTTTACATTTTTCCTGGAACATAAATCATCCTGCAGGGATGTGATTGTTTAGGCTACATTAAGTACTTAGATGCTTATTTGACCAATTTCACTGGAGGGGTCGACACTATTGAAAATTGTATATGTCTACATGAAGAGGATCACGGGATCCTATGGAAGCATCAAGACTGGAGAACAGGATTGGCAGAAGTTAGGAGGTCAAGAAGGTTAAGTGTATCTTTCATATGTACCGTGGCGAATTATGAGTATGGATTCTTCTGGCACTTTTACCAAGTAAGTCCAAAACTAACATAACTTTACCCTATAACTCGTGATTGACATATTTAATTGGTGTGGTTGTTTATCTAACTGTATGCATCTCCTCTGATATTTTTCAGATGTTAAAAAGGCTAAGTACCTATTTTAAGAAATATTTTGAATTGCCTCTCTACACATTTGGTGATGCAATATTTGATTTCTCATTCACGTTATTGGTATCTGGGAGCTTTGAGATGCATTATCTTCAGGACAAAAAATATCTCTTGTCGAGTCCTGTCTGTTATGTCTGAATTTACGTCTTTGATATGATGGAAATATTGGAATCCAAGCTGGGATTGTCGTAACTAATGTTGGTGAAATGTCGCTGTTATCGGAAGTTAGGATGACATGTAAATTGAATATTGTGTACAGGACGGAAAAATTGAAGCTGAAGTTAAACTTACAGGAATCCTCAGCTTGGGAGCTTTGCTACCTGGGGAGTCCCGAAAATATGGTACAATGATTGCACCTGGTCTTTATGCACCAGTTCATCAGCATTTCTTTGTTGCACGTATGGATATGGCTGTTGACTGCAAACCTGGAGAATCATTCAATCAGGTAGATTGCCTTGGATTTGCTGAAACTTTTCATGTTCACTGAATAGAACTTAAATAACTTAAAACGATCCATGTCACTTGTCACCAAACTCGCATAGTGGAGAATGGCTTATTGATATTGTAGTACTCGACTACCTGTGTATCTATTTCTTTTTTGTTATAGGATATTATGAGAAAAATGATTATTAAAGCTGGAGGCTTGTTTTTCTTATATTGATGGACTGTAATGGATACACACCTTTGCAGTATGGTTGGTAAGGCAGGCATCGATTACTGTTGTAAATAGCCTTGTCCTGTAACCATACTTTTGTTGTATTTGGCTATTAGGAACAATATATTTCCTGACGCTTGGTTTTTTCAGATTGGAAAGAGTGTCAATAAAGGTGGTCTAAAACCCTAAGACAAGGTATTGGTAAAAGCTTGAGATTTCTCCTGATTTAAGGTACACTAATCGTTTGAGGTTGCAATTGAAGCCATTTGCTGGTTCCCCAAACGATTGGTTGAGGACCTTAGACTGCCTTCAACCCTGTTCAGATTGAGCACAATTAATGACTATATATCCTAAGGCTTGAGCACTGCCATACCCCAAGTTGTGTGAAGTCCTATCATGCTGTCACAGTCACGATACTTCTTGATTGTCTTTCGGTGTGTTAAGATGATAGAGGGAATAACGTCAATATTTTGTGGTTGCATTCAGCATTTTAAATTTTCTTGTTTGATTACCTCTTGATGATAAGAAGATCTTATCAGTGGCAGTAACACCTTTGCATTGTTTGATTTTAATTCCAGTTTCTCAATATCCTTCCTGTTCTTCGCAGGTTGTTGAGGTTGATGTTAAGGTTGAAGAACCTGGAGAGAAAAATGTTCATAACAATGCATTCTATGCTGAGGAGACACTACTTAGATCTGAGTTGCAGGCAATGCGTGATTGCAATCCTTTGACTGCACGCCATTGGATTGTAAGGCATTTCTTTGATTTCTTGGACTTGCTTGGACATTAATTGTCTATGGTTTGAAGGATTTTCAATTTGCAAACTGGTGCTATGTACTTATTAAACCTGTTTTATATGTCAATGCTTTAAAGTGTTGTTCAAAATTAATCTGCCAGTTATTTTTAGGTTTGCTATGGCATGGTCCTGCATCTGCATGCTAATATTTTAAAATCTGCTGCTGTTGCCCTTGTTCTCATAATTGATGAAGTCTGAGGAGCTTATATTGCATGACTTGGATCTGCCCATTTCTTCTTTCTTGAAATTTGTTTTTTGTGGATACCCTTCTCGGGCCAGAGTTGTGAACACCACGAACTATTTCATTGACAACTGATTCATTAACACAAACATTTTTACACCATTCTTGAAGTCTAATGGCACATATGCTATTCCTTAATTCAGGTAAGGAATACTAGGACCGTAAATAGAACTGGACAGCTAACGGGCTACAAGTTAGTGCCTGGTTCAAACTGTCTGCCACTAGCAGGTTCTGAGGCCAAGTTTTTGAGACGAGCTGCTTTTTTGAAGCATAACCTTTGGGTTACAGCTTATGCACCAGGTGAGATGTTTCCAGGGGGAGAGTTCCCTAATCAGAATCCACGTGTTGGTGAAGGGCTGTCTACATGGGTTAAGCGAAATCGACCTCTGGAGGAGACTGATGTGGTTCTTTGGTAGGTCTTCTCTCTCTCTCTCTCTCTCTCTCTCTCTCTCTCTCTCTCTCTCTGAAGAAAGCCTACATGTGTCCATTCATGGATTGCTATCTTATAGATTTTGAAGGTACTTGGTAATGATTATGTAAGCTTACTGTTATCTCTGAAACGTGGATGTGATTTGGGCCCCAGAGATTTTACAGTTCCATCCATGTTGACCACAATGAGATGCTATTGTTGTTTATATGCCACTGATTGTGTCATTTATAGGTATGTATTTGGAATCACCCATGTTCCCCGCTTGGAAGACTGGCCTGTTATGCCAGTGGAGCGCATTGGTTTCATGCTTATGGTACATTCTTGGTCAATCTTTCTCTTGGCATAATCCATGTCCTCATTCTCTTAAGCGGGGTTACCTTTGTATCCACCCACTTGATTTCTGATTGTTCCTTTTGTTGACATTCATGCTTGAAGCCACACGGATTCTTCAATTGCTCGCCTGCAGTTGATGTCCCTCCCAGTACCTGTGATATGGACGCCAAGGACAATGAGGTCAAAGACAATGGTGAAAATAAACAAGTCCCTGGTGTAATTCCTGCAAAGCTTTGAAGAAAATTCAGCAGAGTGGTCTTCTCCCTTAGGCTGCGCCTACTTTTGTTGTCGCTCTTGATCCAGCAGCATTCCTGGTTCTGTCAAAGCAGGCTAAAGTGTTGCCCATGACCGAGTCTTGTACTTTTTGCTTTTCAATGACATGAGACAAGACTGTAAATATCATTAATAACGTCCAATGTCCTAAATAACTCTTTCATGTGTTAGGATGTTTCTTCCCCTTCAGACATCTTTTGGTCGATTGGTTCTGATGAATGAACAATATTGGGACTCTGCAGTTCTGGAAACTAATTTCTGGCATGTGCGATTTTTGTGATACTTTTGCTGAACGGATTCTCCTATCTTAGGAGCTGAGTATTTATAGCGTTTTCTATAATTTGACCAGTTTGTACTGTCGTTAGTTTTCCCAACTTTGCCTGGAGCCGAGGCAGATCCTGAGCGCATACGGGGATGAAGTACCCCTCAGATCCTCCGCAGCCATCGGATCATGCCCGGGGATTCCATTTAATCCCTTTTCACCGAATGTTTTGGATTGAGAAACGTTTCAGACATTTCAATGATCCTTTGCCTTTGCTTCATTCTTATCGGCCGGGACACTGGTAAACGGGGGAGAATTATGGAAGCGTTGGGAGTGGATGATGAGCTTTGAATTTGTTGGACAGTCAATGCATCATGCTTTTTTGCCGTGTCAAGACTGCGGTCCACGGACACCGCCCAGGGCCGAATTTCAAGCTGATTTCTTTACTCGGGTGGGTCTCCACAGTCCATACCGGTGATGGGCTTTTCGCAGTAATTGCAACGAAGATGGCCTATCTACCCTTCTTATTCTTTGACATTTTTAATTTTCGGGCAAATGATTTTTCCCACTTGGAAAGCACTCCGGACATTACAGTCCTCGGTGGAAGCACGACTTGGCAGACAAATTTTTAACAGACTTTGAATTCTTTAAAGTTCCTGATAGTGGCCAAAGCATCTTTTCCTATTCTTAGCCAAACTAAACAACGAACAACCCCCGGACTAGCAGAGGACTTAAAATAAACCAGAGCAGAGACATCTGCTTATCAAGTGTCCATTTTTCTACTCTGCCTTCTGCTTTCTCTCTCCTCTGCACATTCCGACTAGCAGAGGACTGTTGCAGTACTTGGATTTTTGTTTGTTGGCTGTTCTCTGCAACACAATGGAAGCTGCTGCTGGTTTTCAGGTGGAGAGAACCGTCGAACTAGAACTGTCTCAGCTCATCATTTTAGCTGAGCGCGTCATCAAATCGGCTCATGAAGCAGAGTCCTCCAAGAACGAGTGCTCCGACCTCGCCAGGCAGACCGACCGCTTGTCCCAACTTCTCCGATCCGCCGTTCGTCTCGCTTCTTCGACCCAGTCCCTCTACGAACGACCCATTCGCCGCATAGTCGCCGATGTCTCCAAGAACCTCGACAAGGCGCTTACCCTCGTCCGCAAGTGCAAGAAACATGGCGCCGGTGTTCTCAGGCAGGTCTTTGCCATCACCACCACCGCGGATTTTCGCAAGGTATCGACGCTTCTTGAGAATTCTATCGGCGACATGACGTGGGTCCTTTCAATCTATGAATCTGATGGTACTAACATTGCTCTGCCTCCAATTGCGAGCAATGACCCCATTCTTGCTTGGGTTTGGTCGTATCTAGCTACTGTTCAGATGGGTCAGCTAAAAGACCGCGTTGATGCTGCTAATGAGCTGGCTTCCCTGGCCCGCGACAGCGAACGCACCAAACAGATGATTGTAGATGAAGGTGGAATTCATCCTCTTTTGAAGATGTTGAAGGAGGGGGGATCTCCTGAGGCTCAGATTGTGGCTGCCAATGCCCTTATTAATCTTGCGACTCATCCGCAAAGAGTTAGAATGATTGTCGGAGAGTTTGGAGTTCGTACCATCGTGCAGGTTCTTAATGACTCCCCCATGAGAGTTCAGGTCGAGGTGGCAAATTTAGTTGCAAAAATGGTGGAGCTGGATAAGGGGGTGCAGGAGGAGTTCTCCAGAGAAAACGTGATTAAGCCATTGATGAACTTATTGTCCATGGATACTGTTTTAGATGACCCTAAAGTTCAAACAGGTAGAACTAGCATTCATTCGCTTGTTCAGATTAACAGGGAGTTAGTATCAAAGAAGCACTTATATAGTCGTATTGGGTCGAATTCTTCGCATTCAGATGGTAGTAGCAGGGGTGGGCATCATAGGAAGGAGAAAGAGGTCGAAACTCCTGAAACAAAGCTTAGGCTTAAGGTTAGTTGTGCTAGGGCTTTGTGGATGTTGTCTAAGGAAAGTTTGGTTAATAGCAAGAAAATTACGGAGATTAAAGAATTGCTTTGTTTGGTGAAGATTATCGAGGTGGAGAGAGGGGAGTTGCAGTATAATTGCTTGATGACCGTGACTGAGATAGCCGTGGTGGCAGAATCCGATACTGATTTTAGACGAGTGGCTTTCCGTCCCAACATTCCCTTTGCAAAGGCAGTTGTGGACCAATTACTAAGAATTCTTCAAGAAGAAAACAATGTGGATTTACTGATTCCTGCCATTAAGTCCATTGGATCGCTCGCTAGGACTTTCCCAGCTAAAGAATCCCGAATTATCAAACCTTTAGTTTGCCACCTCGCTCATGGAGACATGGATGTGGCGATTGAAGCTGCTATTGCCCTGGGAAAGTTTGCTTGTCCAGAGAATTTCAATCGCATGGAGCACTCCAAGGCGATTATTGAATTCAATGGCCTCCCTTCTCTGCTTAAACTGTTGAAGACTAATGATCAGGCTCAACTACATGCGCTCGTGCTGCTATGTTACATTTCACTTCATGTCGGCAACAGTAAGGTGCTTGAACAAGCACCAGTACTGAATGCTGTTGAGTCTATGGCTCGTTCCGTCGCTTCTCAGCATCCTGAGCTGAAAGACTTGTTTGCCAAGACAGTTCACCATCTAACTATTTATCATGCTGGAGCTCACTCACCCTGGCAATCACATGCACTGTGATTAGTTTTTCTTTAGAGTTCATGACAAATCATCCATGCAGGTCTGTCTGATTACTTATGTATGATATCAGGGATACGAGAGTGATGCTTGTGAGGAGAGCTTTTCATTGTATAAAACGGTTGTACCCAGTTGACACCTGGACAGGTCTACAATGATTGGCTGCACATAAGTTGACTTGATTTCCATTGGTGATGTCATAACGTAGCCTATCTCTCAAGTCTCCTTATGCCACTATGGGTAGTCTTGAGCCTTCGTGTGCACTGTACTGCAAGTTTTGCCTTAACAGAAACCATTTCTGAGTGCCATAGAAAGGATACCTTTCAATTGAGATGCTGGTTGTGCCTCTAGTGACTTGAACATGGGAAAATGACTAGTTTGTCTTGTTATTCTTTAGAATTTCTCTCTGTTTTCTAAAAAAACTCGTGGTTGATGAAGTTTTTGGTCGATAATTCAATGGGTCTTTGTCAAATCTTGTTAGTGGTTTCTTATGACATGTGATTTGGTACTTCTTTCTGAGCTACCTAGACGGTCTTCAAGCTAGTTTAACAAATCATATATGACTAGAAATTGATTGGCATTTCTATGGTCGGTTGTCTTTCTCATGCAAGTTCGTATAACTGCTGTATTTGTTGAATATGTGGTTATTGAAATTCTCTCCTGCTTCAGTTGTGTCTTTTTCTATGCTGTTTTCCTCGAGAACCCTTTCACCGAGTCCCAGGCTAAGAGATCGGAGATGAGTTCTCTGGTGGACTTTCTTTCTCAATTGATGTAGATGGTCATGTGACTGGCTAGTACAAGTACGATTTTAGCGACTATTCTGTCCCCATTTTGGCTGGTGAAATACTAATCTTGAGTAGGGGTGTGCATTGATCATTGCCTGCGCATTTTCGACTGGGGATGTGCACGGGGTTCAGTTCAATCCAGGATCCTAACCAAACCGGTCTGCACTGATCTGTTTGTACCCAGTAGCTGGTTCAACCATGTCGGTTCCTGAGTTGAACCAGTTCTAACTGGTTTTGGAGCATCTTCTAGAAAAAAAAAGGGAAATAAAAACATTTTTACTTTTACGACTAGGCCCGGCTTGGCCTGATCGGAAGTCCATATTGATTTTTTTCTGGGTTGGGGGGTGGAGGGGAAAGCTGGTGGGCTTGGGCAATAAACTTAGGCCCTAGCTCACATCTGATCAGGTCTAGTTTGCATTTCTACAATCACTCTTCCTGTGTGCTTTGGTGGGTTGGTTGTTCTTTACTCTTTGTTGCGTTTTCAGTTTATTTTTCCTACCCTGTAATGGCTGATTGGGGCATGGTTTGACTTCTTTGTAAGCTGTCATAAGTAGTATTCATGTCTGCTGTGTCAGGTCCTTGAGTAACAAAATCTCAATCTGGTTAACTAACTCTTACATTAGTAACCACTCTATGATTCCATTTGAGGACGTGATGGGAATTGGAAGTTGAGAAAGAATATGAGATGGAAGTCGCCGGCTCACCTAACATCATATTTAAGTCAAGCAATGTAACCGGGTCTCCAAGTGGAGTGAAAACCAATCCCTAATCTCAGAAAAAAACAATCATTAAGAAGGTTAATCCCCCGGGCCTAATTTGCTAAAAGAGCAATCAACAGAGACATGAAAACAACGTGTCCCCCCGGAGCAACCCGGCTCGCGCCCTAGCTTCACAATGAAGCCATGGGGGAGAGCTTTCGGATGAAGCGACAGCAACTCGTCTGGTTCCAAGTTCTGGTTTTTCTATGCTCTAATCCTGACCCGGAAGAGGAAGGAGTCCAAGTTTGGTAGGAGAAAACTTGTATCGAAGTTCATCAGGAAACATCCTGCTTAGAAAGCTTTTCTTTGACATCCTCCTTGGACCTTGTCGACAGGCCGCGACATGGGTGGTTTCTTGTTCTCTCTTGTCTTGCCGCCGTGTCGGTGCGTTTGTGCTGGTCAAGAATGGCGAGACCGACATCATTCTTTTGTTCTCGAGCGCGACACGAACATGCGAAAAGCATTAACACGTTGCGTACCTCAGTTTGACCAAGTATAAGTGGGAATCACCGCACCTTTCTTTTCCCTCGGTTTTACTTTACACCGCCGTTCTTGTTTGAATAGCTTTTCTCCCTTTCAATCGACACTCTGCTCTGACCGTCCGCATCAATAAGCTTTTACCCACTCTCTCCGACAATGCTAGTATCGTGTTGGGAAAAGTTGTCCCAAAAGTCTATACTTATTATCATACGGCGGTAAAATTAATTTTGAATTTTTCAATCGTCCCAATTTAATCATATACCTTTCAACAAATTGCTAATTCAGTAATTCTAACCAATTTTGTTGGAAATCACCGATATGACAATCTAGTTGGTATGGATCATTGACGTTGATATGAATAGATTTTGGAACTTTAGAATTTTTTTTTTTCAACTTCGGGTTAGTTAGGTTGCCGGCTTGACTTTCATAACCCTTGCGAGGGTACAGAGGCCCTTGCTTAAACCAAGCAAGTGCCGTTGGCGTAGAGTTGGAAAAAAAAAAAAAAAGAATAAAGAAAAGCAAAGAGGAGAAGAAAATGAAAAGAAAAAAAATCGAAAAAAGTAGAAAATAAAAATTTGTAAAAGTTGTCCATTTTAGCGCTTACTAGACTGTTGTTTCAACGATTTCTAATCAAAATTAGCTGGAATGACTAAATTGGTAAATTATCAAAATGTTTGTAACTAAATTGGTAAATTGTCAAAAGCTATGTGACTAAATTGATACAATAAAATATTTACAACTAAATTAACGAATCGCTAAAAAGTATAGGACTAAAATGATAGAATTAAACGATTTATGACTGAATTAACATTAATATAATAAGTTTAAAAAGTTCTTTTAATATTATTTTCCCTTTGATATTCCAAAGGTGCTCACCTCACAAGTTAATCGAGGGGCAATGCTCACCAAGTCAATCCAGATCAATGAACAGTGATTGATGGGCTAAAGTGGTCCCGTTAATCACTTTTAGCTGACCTCATCCTTTACAATCTTATTTTGGGGGGCTCCAGAATAGATGCTTGCCGTAAGAACTTTCCAAAAGAAGGTAAATCATGCTTAACATGGGCGCCATTCTTGCTCATCCTCCTCATTATCACGCTTTTGAGCATGTGGAGAATATTTAAACAAAACCATATAATATCAACAACGTGGTGGTCCTTTCCTTAATTAAACAGGCCATGATGATCCCATGAAAAAGAAGAAGATTAGTTTGTAAGCTATATCAACATACATAGAGCGAAAGATTATTGATTAACTTGAGATTATAAACATAAGCATCTACAGATCTTTCCTACAGCTTCTTTGGAAATGGATAGTGTTTCTCCTTTCCTTAATTAAAAAAGGTCATGATGATCCCATAAAAAAGAAGATTAGTTTCTACGTGATATCGACGTACATAGAGTGAAAAGTTATCGATTAATGCGAGATTATAAACATAAGCATCTACAAATCTTATCTATACCCTCATTGTAAATGGAAATTATTTTGTGAAATTATAATGTGCATAGTGAAATTCACAACGAAAAAGATGTCGTCATTGATGCATTATGAGTAAGCTGGGGGTTTCATATTGTATAGTGTATGCACTTTGACTAAACTTACCTTGCATTTAATCTCGTGCCATCCTTTAATATCTCGAACTAGTATGCCATCGAGCATTGAGTTCTATATAGCCGGTGCACCGCGCTTAAGAAAGGATTAAAAATCTGAAAAAGCAATACAACATTCTCCATCTTTCTTCTTCATTCTTCTTCTTTATACTTCTTTAGTCTTCCTAGTAGAGCCTTATCTAAAGTTTTTCCATGGATTGGAAGATTATTGCACCAGTAGTTTCCATGGGTTCAATGTCCCATAGACAGATAAAACACTTTTGACTCTCTCTCTCTCTCTCTCTCAATAATGGACATGCCAGCCAGTTTGAGCCTATAGGTGGGACTCAACTCCATGGCCAAATCAATCTTTTCGTGTCGATGCATGAAAGCCAAAGCAGTGTGGCCGCAGCCTGGACCATGCATTATGCTCGGAACGTATCCCGACTGCGCATCTGTATGTGAACGCCAAGACTATTTCATATATCTGATGTCCACAACAGTCCGACGACTCCTGTCCCACTTATCATGTGGATGGAAAGCCACACACATCACCAATAACACGCAGACATACACAATGATTGACCCCCGAGCGAGTCCGAGAATGCAACCATGGAAGAGTAGCATCAAAACTGCACACTGTTGCGGAAGTGAAGTTCATTAGATCAGGACCACGAAACCGAATTACAATCATGGAGGCTTACAGGAAAGAGAAACGAGAAAGAAGAATCGAAATGTTTTACTTATTTCTTTCAATAGCAAAGAAAATGAGATCATGATCATTCAAGATCTGCATTCCTAAAACATTCGTGTTGCGATGTATTGCCGTGTACCGAAACATCGGACGAAAAAGGGAAACTTAGTCAAACCAAAAAAAAAGAAAAAAAAATTAAACTCCTTTCCACTCTCTCAATGGGAATATGATCTCCTGTATATATCGACATCTGTGTGTATCTTTTGTGACTAGAGCAAAAACCAGGAAAAGACAAATAAGATGAACCGGATGTACAAGTTCACATCTGCTGAAAGATGTCGAAATTTGCCGCAGTTAGATCCTCCGAAAGCGATGTCAGCTGAAAGCTACCGAAATCTTCCGACGATGAATTAACAGGACCGATGTGTAGCTGGTCCTCTTGCCATGAACCTTGTGGTTTCAATTCTTCACTCTTGCTTGTCCCATTGGCCTGGTACTGGAACAAGCAGTCCAACTTGTTCTCACTAGAACACCAAGAGAAAGCAGCATTTTCGACCGAGCTGTTCACCTGAAACCCCGTGTAGTTGCTAATGCTCGAGCTATTATTAGTTGAGCATTGGTCTTTCGCCTCATGGAAGAAGAATGGACTCATTCTCGAAGTAGAATTGTTCGAGAACTCCGACCCGCTCATCGCCCCGCCAGGGTGGTCAAAATTAGTCAGGCTCGGCATCGAGGAAAACTCAAAGTTAGAACTAATATCGAGATGGCTTTGATCGATGGTTCTAGGAGGATCATGGTACTGGCTCAGCAGATTGGAATTAAAGCCGACCATGTCGACCCCGGACTGGAATTCAAAGTAAGGCAAAGAATCGAAAACCGGCCTGCTCATGTAGTTATTATTATCGGCGGACTCTCTGGATGGTTCTATAAATGCTCCGCCCTCATAGCAAGTGTCGCTGATTAAGAATGCCGGCTCGTGCGCTCTCGAACTCGATATGGCTGGGGTGAGTCCCTTGAGTTGTGGTACTTGCAAGGACTCGTTCTCGGCGCATTTCTCTTCTTTGATCAGCTGGACCTCGCTGATCGGTTGGTGCGTCGCCGGGTCGATGCCTTGCTTCATCAGCTTCTTCTTCAAGCAGGAGTTCCAGAAGTTCTTTATCTCGTTGTCAGTTCTTCCGGGCAATTGCGCCGCAATCTGAGCCCACCTGTATATCGTTCCGCGTTTATTCCAGAAGAATTCATTCAAGAGGGAAATTAATAAACAACAAAGAGGAGAATGTTCTTGGTGGGCGTTTCTTGAGATCAGATAGCGCAGTATCTGTACCTGTTCCCAAGAACTTTGTGGAGACTGACAATGAGATCCTCCTCTTCTTGAGAGAACATCCCTCTCTTGAGGTCAGGCCTCAGGTAGTTTATCCACCTCAACCTGCAACTCTTTCCACATCTCTGGAGTCCTGCATTCGACGAGAGAATTCGATCATTCAAATGTTTTTCGAATCAAACTCTCTCCAAGAACACAACTTATTCCCCAGAAAACGACTGTGAACGAGCTTCTCTTTTCTCGTCTGTCATCATGTCTTACCGGCGAGCTTCGGTACAGAGCTCCAGCAGCCGACGCCGAATCGGGTGATGTAGTTGAAGAGCTTCTCGTCTTCCTCGGGCGACCACAGCCCTTTTCTCAGCTTCTGCTTCACACAGCAAGAATGTCTCCCCATTTCTTTGGCGCAACAGAGAGCCAGAGGAGTTGGAGAGAAGAGGATAACCGTAAGGACAACGATATCAGCTGAAAAAGAATTAATCCACCAAGCAGTTCCTGTAAGCCAGTGAATAGGAGAGGTTTCGATGGGGATTTATGCGCTGTTCTCGGGGGTCCGACGAACTGCGAACACAAGGAAAGATCAAGAACCCGGTTTAAGACAGAGTTCAAAAGCCGAGAGGAGGGACAAGAATCATACTTAGGATCCAAGTTAAGCTCAGAGAGAGAGAGAGAGAGAGAGAGGAAGGTGAAGCAATCAAGTGGGTTTTACGCAAATCTGGTGCTGCTTTTGGCACAGCAACTGGATTGGTTTTTAAGACATCTCCCTGCCGCCACGAAAATCAACGAGGAGGGATGCCAAAATTAACAGCAAATTCGAGCAAGAAAGTAGCATTACACGTTCGTGCCATATAAATAATTCTTTTATATACCAAAATTCCTCTTTCTTATGGCCTTTCGAAGCCGAATCTAGTAAAATATAGGATGATAGAAAGAGAAAAAAATTAAGTCATCTTTTCGGGAAACTCAAAGGACGGGGCAAAAAAAAAAAAAGATTAATCTTTTTCCTTCCCCAATTTTTCTGCTATTAAAAATTAGTGAATTATGCAAGAGAGGGGTGCAATGTATTTCGATGATTATGTTGCTTCTTCTGATTAATAGCTAGTATAAAATACTTTCGCCGACACCATGTTTTTGTCGAGGAGGAGCGTGGGGCCCATGCATAGATTTGACTCCGGAGATCGAGATTCGATGGAAATGTTAAAGATAATCGGAAATAAAATTTATAAAAAAAAAAAAGGAGGGGTGGAAAGCTGAATGAATGAATAATTGCCGGTCGGAAACGCAGAAGGTTCCGAATTTCCGACAATCATTACCCCCGCGCAATTCCTGATGAAGTCAGCGCGGAGAAAACACGAGTCGGGCCGCCCGGAAAGAGGCTCTGAATAGGACCTTTCCGGAGCCCCGGACCCGGGTCGGATCTGACGGCAGGCGGGGCGGGGCGGGTCAGCTGCTGTCGGTGGATCCTGTTTCGATCCGAGTTGCTGATTCGGTCCGTGGGATCGGATGACGTCATGCGGTCTCTCTGCGTGCCCCTGTGCTTACGTGGCCTCCAGGACCATTTGAGAATGAACCGAGGTTTGACTTTGTTTACTCAAGTAATGATACATTTAAACCCCTTTTTACCGAGTCCTAAGTTTTAGCTAATACCGCGTGAACGGTCACCTGCGTTTTACCAATTCTCCCAAATAAATCGACTTAATGACTCTTCAGAGAGAATGTGAAGTGTTGCCAATGTTTAGCACCTTATTGGTATTCACTAGCAACAAAGGGGAGTGAGGCTTGCGGGCACTGACAAGTACAAATAAAAAACATAATCCCGTTGGATGCCCCACTAGAGGATTACCCGAGATGGCCCTCACTCGGTGGAGACACCCATTAACTACCACCTACGGCCTACACAACCGAGCAAGTAGTCAAGGCCCCTGGTTGAAATTCCGTATCTGGTCCATGTTTCTTGAAAATTACTCGGTACAGATTTTTTGTAACGAGTTTCATTTGTTGAAGTCAGTCAAATAAACTTTGATCTTCTCATTTTTTTTTTCTTCAATTTAGTCCCTGACGTGATTTGGCATTGCATTTAACAAGGACTACACGAGCAGATTAATGCAAAGTCTATGGACTAAATTGAAGAAAAAATGAGAAGATCAAGGATTTGTGGCGTGTCTGGATGCATATTTTAACTTTTTTCCACTTGGAGACGTTAGGAACTTTCGCAATATGGTCATGGTGACATATAAATCTAATATAACCATTTTAATTGTTTGAAATTGGAATAATGTATTAAAATTTTTCAGAAAAAAATATTAAGCTTTGCATAAACTAAGGATCTGTTTATTTAAAAAAGAGCTATTTTCTGGAAATTATTTTCCTACTTTCCAGTTTTTGAATGACAAAAAATTAATTAGTTTACGGAAAACGTTTTAAATGGAGTGAAAATAATAAGCTTAAATTGGGAGAAGATGACCTCCCCTTTAGTAAGAGGGAAATCACTTTTTCTATAATATTTTTTTTGGGTCAAAGTAACATTTTATTCATTTCCACGAAAATACAAGAGAGAAACATCGCACTATATATGCAAACCAAGACAAATCCCACAAATTTCAAAACAAAACAATCTTTAGATGACGAAAGGAATCGTCAGAACAAGATTAGGAGTCACTCGCTCAAAGAGCAAATATGAGATTTCTTTAACCAAAATCGGCGACCCATCATTAAATTCGTCTTTAGTAATGAGCACATATTGAGGTACCCATCTATAGCTATGGTTTTGCCTTTTGATAGTGCGCACCTAAGTTCGGCATCCCCAACACCATCATTGTTTAGAGAAACAAAATTACACAAATACAGATTTGATACTTGAGAGAGCGAAACCTTCGTGAAACTCTTTGGATCTCATTTGAAATTGAATTTATACTCGAAGTAAACTCGAGGGAAGCGAAAACCTGAAATCATACATACAAAATCCCCAATCTAAGTTAGATTGTGATAGAAAATCTTCTCGAAATGGGAGAGAGAAGCTTCTAGATTTAAACTGGATTAGAAGATAAAAGCTCCATAAAATGGGAGGAAAGCAAGAAAAGGAGAATAAAAAACCAAATTAGCCAAAGAAAAGGGAAGGGGTGGAAGAGATCTAGCTTAAATCTTTCCCATGAAGGTTAAATAAGAAAGTTGTGCAAAAATTAAAGAGAGGGGAGAAAACCTTACGGGAGTGAGAGCACTAGACCTTCACATAAATGAAAGTTAACTATTTTATAAATAAAATTATATTAATGAAAAATAATACCAGAAAAACACAAACTAGTATATTTGTAATAAATGCAGGGTAAAACTCCAAACCTGGTATATCGGTTAATTGTCTCATCAATTCAGCAATTTGATGGTGATGGTACATTTGTCATGGGTATACCGGTTTATGATTTTTTACAATCTAAAAATTATTTTAGTATAAATTCATCATGAGTATATCAATTTAGATTTTTCGTGGTATTGATCCTAAATTTAATATAACTATATTAATAGTTTGAAATTTGAATGATATATTAAGTTTCATCGGAAAATAATAGTACTTTTTGGAAAAACTAAGGATCCGTTTATTTGAAGGAAATCTGTTTTTCAGAAATTATTTTCTAACTTTTTAGGTGTTTGAATAACGAAAAATTAATTGGTAGAGAAAAATGTTTTTCATGGACTAAAAGTAATAAGTTTAAATTGGGAGAAAATGACTTCTTTTCTTAATAAGAAGGAAACCACTATTCCTTTAAATAAATGAAAACCAATCATTTTCTTTTAAAATAATATTCATGGAAATTTTTTTTATTGAGAAATTTTTATTCAGACAAACACACTCTGAATTTTTTTTTCCTGTCGTCCTCCGTTTCGAAAGCGACCGCAACGCACCGGCGGTCGCGATCGGGTGCGACGCGCCCGAGCACAGACCCTCGGATTCTTTTGACTTTGACTCCAGGATGCGCGGTACCTGATCTGGCGTGGAAGGCAAGCGTCGACGGTTGGGATGATTTGTAGTGGAAAAACGTGGAGCATGCGATCCTTTACGTCGGACAGTACCTTGGATCGCACGTGAAAAATGACTTGTCGGGACGTGGAAGAAACACATCACATCATTTTGTCGGCTTCCAAATGAAGGTGCTTTTCCGTAAATTCGATTTTCAACGTCAACCGCCAATTTTCTCCCTTATTGCCCGGCTTTTTTCTTCCTTCCTTACCTCTTTTTTCCTCCGTTCATGGCGATCATGAAATGTAATCGAATCAAATATCTTTTGTCGGGTTAGATATCATTGTTTGATCCCTTATTTTCCATAGGAGTTATACCGTCGCTCTTGGATTGATTCCCTTATTTATCTCATGGGACTATAAATGTTGTTGAAAAAGAAGTCGTGTTATTACATGAAAAGCAAAAAGTGCGCTTATGAATAACTTGATAATCTCAATGGTAGAAAAACACATATGTTTCAAGAAGAGATTTTTGTTCTAAGCTTTCAATGCTTATAGTGCCCTAATCAAGTATGTGTCAAATGCTTCAAATCTTTCTCTTTTTACATTACTTTCTCACTTTGCAAATTTTCATTTCTTGGTAATTCAAGTGCACATACATAAATTTCGCTTCAAATGCTATAAAATCGTCCATAAAATTTTAATTTATTCAATATGATTTTTGAAGTATTGGTAAATATTCACATAATTCTAAAATTATATGAAAATATTTAAAGGATTGCATTGAGAACTGAATCAGAATTTAAGGATTATATTAAATAAATTAAAAGTTCGTAAATAATATTAGGTCAAATTTTAGGGACTAATGTGACTATTGAATTATAACATCACCAAGTCTTGATGATCTAGAACAAATCACATTATATATATTATGTAGACACCACACGGTAAATAAAGAAGTACAACGATTGGACTTAACTAACTGAAAGATATGTATTCTTTAATCACCTTGACAACGACTTTAAATGGTTTTTAATTATTATTCTTTTCCGAAATATCCCCCTCGTGGTCCGACAAATTAAAGTAATTCCTAGAGAGAGAGAGAGAGAGAGAATGAAAAGGGAGGAAAACCTTCCTGGCCTTCAATCATTGGATGTGGGCACATCCCGACGATGGGATTTTCAAAGGGGAGATTAATGGTTCCTTAAACGTAATTAAAAAACGGTCGTTCAAATTCGATCGCGAAGCTCACCTAATTGAATCATTGCATTCTTCTCAAGGGAAACCCGAGAGATAATATCAAAAAAAAAAAGTGGTCGCGGGCCAATCGCCTCGGCGCATCCAGCTGGATCATCGGGCGATTTTCAACATCTCAATTAGGACTTCTCCATTGCTATGAATTTGAGAGTAGTCACAAAGGTCACCATGACGTATAACTATAATCGGGCACGCCCGTCAAGACATTATAGTCAAGATCGCGAGATTTGCCGAGGATTAGGGATTTCGTTGTTTTGAATGCAAGCGGGTTGTTGATTAGTCAAAATAAATTCTGGGTGCTATAGTTACGGCTTCGATATCTCAGTTGTTACTATGTCGCGTCCTGTCGTATCAAGTGGCTGAAAATCTTGTCATTTTGAAGAACGCATAAACTCGTGATTTGAGATTGTTGAGGAGATATTGTTGAATTTGTGAAAGCCAAATATGCGCTATGTCCTTTTCTGACTACTTCATGTTTTAGAATAGGGCTACCCATGCTAAGACCATGAGGTCAATCATGGTCAATCTTGTCATTTTGAAGAACACGTAAACTTGTGATTTGAAATTGTTGGTGAGATATTGTTGAATTTGTGAAAGTTTTGATAAGGTACGAAGTATGCCCTATGTCCTTCTCTGATTGCTTCACGTTTTAGAACAGGGCTACCCATGCTAAGACCATGAGGTCAATCATGGTCAATCTTGTCATTTTGAAGAACACGTAAACTTGTGATTTGAAATTGTTGGTGAGATATTGTTGAATTTGTTAAAGTTTTGATAAGGTACGGAGTATGCCCTATGTCCTTCTCTGACTGCTTCACGTTTTAGAACAGGGCTACCCATGCTAAGACCATGAGGTCAATCATGGTCAATCTTGTCATTTTGAAGAACACGTAAACTTGTGATTTGAAATTGTTGGTGAGATATTGTTGAATTTGTGAAAGTTTTGATAAGGTACGGAGTATGCCCTATGTCCTTCTCTGACTGCTTCACGTTTTAGAATAGGGCTACCCATGCTAAGACCATGAGGTCAATCATGGTCTCCACTGCCTTGATGACCTTAGATCAAGGCTCCGGGCACAGCGGCACATCCGTTGTACTAGATGTGTCTAGTGCTGGGACGGGCATTGGGGGCTAGGGTTTGTCGGCGGCAGCGGCGGTGGCTATGCAAGGGTGCTGGGGTTTGTGTATTATTTTTGTGTTGTATTGCCTTACCAAGAGGACGTTTTGGAAAATAGGACGGTAATCTTGTAAAATAGATACATAAAGTAGCAGACTTGTAGTTTTAAAAATGGAGGTATGTCTTTGATCATTGGATTTTCACTCATTCATATTTTTGTTACCTTCCCTAATTAAACCTCCATGTCTCTAACTACACATATACGGAAGATCAGAACACTCTGGTGAGCTCAAAGATGGAAAAAAATTGTTCAATTAATCATAAACTTTCTAATTTTGGCAATTTAGTCTTAAATTTTCTATGCAAAATTCATCATTTTGGTCAATTTTTGCTAGAAATGGCTAATGTGGTGATGTGTTATGTAAGACAGCCAACGGTGATTGAATTATCACGTTAGTAATTTTCTACAAAAATTGACTGGGACAACATTTAGGATTAAATTAGTAAAATCGAAAATTTTTGAATCAAATTGGCATCCAGATTGATTGAATAATTTTCCGCCAAAGGACGGCCCGTTCAACGTATAATTGGAGTCGAAATTGTCATGAAGTTATGCCTTTTCACGAAGCGATTTCGTGAGTCAATTTTCTACTGTACATACATTGCATCTGAAAAATTACTGGCACATGTGAATTCCACGTGAGAATTGAGGGCGGGTAACGTCACGGCTGTATCTCTCGGAAAGAGCATCATTCATCATCATCGACCTTCAAAGCGAATGAATTTGTCTGGCTATATGTGGAGAGAGTTCATGCATCTTCACATATGGACCAACGCAAAAGAGAGAGTTCATGCGTCTCACAACTTCATGAGTTTACACTGACCAAAAAAAAAAAAAAAAAAAAAAACTTCATGAGTTTACATCTCATTACCAGGGACTTTTTTCCTTTTATATACACACACACATGGATAGCGTGCAATCGAAAAAAATTATGAAATCAGTCCTAAATTTATTGTACGGATATCTTTAATCATAAATTTTTTAGTTTTACCAATGTAATCTCAAATTGCCATGCGAAATTTCAACATAGCCCTACTACCCAATTGCCATAAAAAATCACAGAAAAATTATTACAAAAGTCCTAAACCAATACCAAAATTTTCTACTTTGGTCAATTGAAGCATAAACCTTTTACATTTGTATTAATTTAATCAATCCATCCAATATTAGCAGACCAATGCTAACATGGATGTCAGCCGTCCTATGTAGTGTGGCCAAGTCTTGATGTGGACATATTTTTTTTTAATTTTTAATTTTTAATATAAAATTTTAAAATTCTTTATTAATTTTTTCCTTTTCTTTTTTTTTTTCATTCCTTCACCCATTGTGATTGACGAGGGTTGCCAAATCTCGCCAGCCACTAGGTGAGGGCTGTGAAGCCCCTGCTTGGATGTGGGTGAGGCCATTGCAGCCGTGGGTGAGGACAACCTTGCCATGGCCTTGCCTAGATCTTAGGTCCGCCACTTGTGAGCACAGCCTACACAACTCATGCATATCCTCAAAAACCCAAAATCCTGACACGACAACCCTTTGTCGTTACGTTGCTGTAAAAACCAAAACAAACCCCAAGCCCATTCTACGACCAGAGCAAAACCCCAGGAAAGGTACAAAGCAAGATGAAGAAGATAACAGAAAGGAAAACGCATATTAGGGCATGGGACGACAAATAAAAAGGCTATAAAACTAGGAGGGCGTTCATCGAGATGGGACTCACGGCGAGGCCGCCTTTTCCTGTGGATGAAGAAAGGAAAAGAAAAAACAGAAAAGAAGGAAGGAAAAGAAAAACAAAAAATCAATTAAACATTTGTAAAAATATTAAGAAATGAAAAAGTGTCCACAGTTAGCAATAGCCATGTTAGCGCCAACCTACCAAAATTGATAGGATGGACTAAACTGACACAAATTTAAAATATTTAGAATTCCATTGATAAAAAAAAAGGTTTAAAATGAAATTAATACGGTTGCAATAGGTTTAGGACGTCATTTTTGTCCACATCAGCGTGCCATATGGGATGGTTGACAATGACTAGACCCGATGTCTATGATTTTCTATGGCAATTGGCTCATGGGACTACATTGGAACTTCACGTAAATGTTTTGAAATATATTGAAAAAATTAATAAGTTTATAATTGAATTGACATGTATAATAGGTTCTATGATTAATTTGGTAATTATCCCACGCAAAATGCTAGGTGACCTAAGACTACTTTATAAACTCGATACATTAGCGATATGGCAGATTGTAAATGATCATTTAAATAAATTGCTGTATCATTATCATAAGAATGTAACTACACATATATAGTTGCTGAACTTTTAAAATGCGAATGATAATCATTGTGACAAAAAAATTGATTCTTGGAACAGATTTTTCTACTTTTATTCTTGAATGAGTTTTTGAGTAAACATACGCATTTAATAATGACATAAATTTCTCTTCTCGGAATAGAAATAAAATTTCTCATTCCAAGGCATTGGCAACTGGTGCCAGTGAAGGACAATAGTGGTGGGATGTGGCGTGCGGGCTATTGGCTAGTAGAGAGGATAAGCAATGATATGATTTTTTATTTCGTTTCAATTTCAAAATTAGAGAAGTAGAAAATTTTTATTTCTTATTTATATTCTAAACCTATTTCAAGACTGAAAATTTATTCTAGCGTTTGAAAAGAAAATTGCATTACCAAATGAATTTATGTTCCAAATTTGTTTCTAGGACATGAAAATGATATTGAAACATAAATTGAATGG
Organism: Eucalyptus microcorys; assembly: GCA_014182515.1. Lineage (NCBI taxonomy): Eukaryota > Viridiplantae > Streptophyta > Magnoliopsida > Myrtales > Myrtaceae > Eucalyptus > Eucalyptus microcorys. The sequence continues at coordinate 2,826,839 of CM024563.1, forward strand.
TTATCATACACATCCTTAGTTATCTCTATTGAGCAATGCTATCTCTTTGACTCTATTATTTTATTTTATTTTTCTTTTTTTGGTGAGAGATTTAATTTACTCACCAGCATAGTCATATGAAATCATATACCAATCTTCTAATTCCAAACCTCCATGTGCAAAGCAAGCGTCACAAATGTGACACTCTTGGATTAATTCACTCGAGGTATTATTTGCTTTGATTTGTTTTATACTGAGCCTCACCGTTTTGTCCCTTAGCTTATCTATAGGTTGGCATTTCCTAGGAGTTCATCCATCTCGGTAGTGCTCTTTCTTGAGCACGCTTATCTTTGGAATTCCAAAGCTAAGTATCACTGTAACGTTAAAAGACACATTTGCAAGTTGATTTCAATTTTCACACACACACACATGTATATTATAAAAATGTTCTCCCCTTATTCGATGCGCAATTTGGTTCATTCATACTCTTTTCGCCATTGTGGAAACTTGCTATGAGCAGCTTCTTATCTAAACCCTCATGCTCGGCAACCACCGCCCACTCATGTCGGTCCATATTATTACAATAGCTAAGTATAATGCATATCGCTTTCGAAATATTCATTTTCGAGCCAGGAGATGCCTTTTCGATTCATTCCCACTGTCTGCTTCAATGCATCGAGGCAGTCTCTCACCTACCCCAGGAGTACAGCTAATCTTCTCTAGCTCTTATGATATGGACCACAATTCTTAATGTTAATGTAAGTGGACAATTCGATTTTTGGGACTGTTTCGTTGGACAGATTACAGTACCTCAAAGTCAGGTGGAAGAATGACTCGTGTCTTTATCTTTCCGTGTGTGTACTATAAAGTCGCTGTCCTTTTGTTGATACAAGTCCCTCTCAACCAACAAATAAAGAGTCTTTTTCAAGAGATGATGATCGCAAAATGATAGCAAACGCTAGACATTGGGGAATTCTTCTTCCTTCGTGCTTCCCTCCCAAATGATTAGGTCCTTTGCCCTAGTTGGGTTCTCAGGGGGGGAAGAAGAAAGAGAAAAAAGAATATTTCTTGTCGAGGGGGTAATTACTAACTTGGCCTTTGAGAACGCGCAATTTCTCTTCCATACCACCTCGGCATATCTCCAAAAAAAAAAGCAACGGGAAGAATTGCTCGGGTAACGGTTAGGAGATGCTTGTTTGGGTCTTGTTTCAATCCAGATTACGAACTCTTGGGCAACAAATGGTGAAACGCCATTAGTAATTGAAGCACTGATAAAGTAGAACTAATGAGAAGCGCGATTAGTGAACTCACAGATTGATTATCATCATACTTCTACAAATCATAAGTTAAAAAATTATAAAAAAAGACTTTTTTTAAATCGTGAGTATGATTGTTTGTCCTACTCTCCTTCTAATAACTTAAAATTCTCGATTCATTATTGTTAAGATTGGGTTACTTTAATCATAAACTCCCTGGGCAAAATTGAGTCAATGGATTTACATCTAATCAAATGATTACACGGTTAACTTGAAAACTAGGCTATTAACCAGTTTCAATACCTTTATTAAGATGAGGGCAATTGAGTTTCAAGATTCCCCATGGTCCCCATGAATTCATCCATGCACCAAAGCCACTCAGCTTTCTCCAAGTCAAAAGTTGCAATTAGAGTGCCTCGAGAACACAAAACTCCCCTCAGATGTCTAATCACAAACCCTAAGTTGGCCACTTCCTTTGATTATAATCTCAGGTCATGAATTGATGTCTGCTCATATTTGATTCGACATCAACGAGAGTAAAAAAGCCCTTTTATAGCCCAAGACCTAGGTAAATAAAGGTCCACATCTTCCTCTCTTTTCGATCCATTTCTCTTCACATTTAAGTGAATTATTGTATGTGCCGTACAATTTGACTTGTGCTAAAAGCAAAAGTAAGGAGGAGAGGTGGGAAATAACATGGTAATAGCAAAGTGGACGACAGGACCAGTGATAGTGTTGCACGAATCGAGCAAAGATCGATGTTGATAGTACATGCCGACAGTGATTTGATGCGAGTATTTTATGCATGCCATCATCTTTGTTGTTTCTAATAAATTTTCAGCCATAGTTAAGCATATTCGCTAGACCAATGGGTCATACTTAGGTCCCAAATTCATCGGATATTCCATTAATTTCATGAAAGAGATAAAATATGAGAAAATAATAAGAAATATCCTCAACCTATTGTATTTATATCAATTCAATCTTAAACCTTTTGACGATTTGTCAATTTAACATTCCAACAAATTTTGATCTAAAACCGCTAACACGGCGATTTAGTTAGTGTAGGTCATCCTAAGTGCATGACACGCATTGACGTAGATAATTTTTAAAATTTTCTAATTTTTATTTTCTTATTTTCATTTTTTCCCAACTACAAGCTAGTGACTAGACTACCATCCCAACGATTTCCGACTAAATTTGGCTGGAATGATTAATTTGGCAAATTAGCAAAAAAGCTAGCAGAAAATTGGCTAAATTAAAAGGTTCAAGACATAATTGGCACAAATATAGTAAGTTTATGACTTTTTTGGTAATTTCTTCGACAAAATATTATTGAGCAAGGTTAGGTGATAGTAGTGAACTTAGCTTTAGTGCCAAGCTAATTCTTTATTTTCAGCAAACTTGATTACATGGGGTCCCCTACGAGGGCTAGAGATTGGCGTTTCGATTTCAAGTCAATATTCGACCTCTGCTATCTAAAAAACCAAACTTATTGAATTGCCAACTTTATTTGACAAGCAGCGCAAGATATTTTTAGACGAATATAATCTAAAAAGCTCTTCTTCTTTTGGTACTACACATGAGCATCACTTGAAGTTCAAAGCTTATTGATCTTCAAGGGAGCTGATTGGATCAACGACTGCCCACTTTCATAATTTCATCATCACTTCATTAAAGAGACCTAATTTGATAGTAAGATATCCATATCTGTACGACTGACATCCAAGGCAAATCAAATGAAATTCTGGGAGATGTGATATCATGTTATGGAGACATAAAATCACTACTTTTGGTATAGATAATAGCCAAATGTTTGGATTTATTGCCATGTGTCCCCAAAACTATGGGCGATTTCTCTATACATAATGGTATCTTGTTAAATATAAAATCAAGATATCATTGGGTTTTATGTGCGACTTAATTACATAACGTAGGACTACGTCTTTTGAATGGGTTTCACCCAATAACGACGTATGTTCGATTGGTTGTATTCATAAATCAAAATAAATCCAAGAAATTCATTGCATCAATAAGTTTGTGAGACATAAAGCAATGGGTAAGCTTCCTGAGAAAATTATATGATAGTGAGATCTCCATTAGTTAATCTCTCTATCTCCGAAGCAAGTAATTCATATGATGATTACACCATGTGACACCGATATGTGATTTGACAAGCCAATCATAGTAAGATAAATGACGCATGTGGTGCCAAGTTAATAACGGTTATTGGTTGGTTATAGTATCTCTTACTGCAAAGTGGCATAAACATTATGCTTTTTTCTACTTGAGGCTTAGACCGTTTTATAGCTAGAGCAATAATTCAATTGCCGTTTGTGGTTAAGCCCATAGAAAAAATAATAGGCCCAACGTTGGGCCTATATCTTGTCTTACACAGGGTGGAGTCATGCTTCCACATTCAAATTTCACTTGGAAACCTAATAAATGGGGCCCATTCTACTTATCTCCGCCCATTTTTGAAGCAATTTCTTGATAGTGATTCGCGATCGGTTCCATCGTTGGAGCCTGAAATTTACCCTGTAGGTCTCGATTGTGAAAAATCAGTACCACGAACTGAATTGAGTGCCTTTGAAATACATGGAGCCCAATGTGTCAGTTCTAGGCTGGTTCACGGTTCTACTGGGTAACCATTTTTTTTCAAATGAAAATCAAGTTACAACTATTATTCACTATCATTTATAGCTCATGTTTACTACTCTTAATAGTCAAATCATCGTCTTGCATACCTCGTGTTTGAGGTCACATGCTTCAATCCTTTTGGTTGCAACAAATTGTTCCCCAAATTGATAGGATATGCATTGAGACAAACATGAATCCAACATTAGCAAAGGTCTCACTTGACATATGTTTAGTAAGAGTGAACGGTTTCAGGTTCTATACAGGTTCTACGTGGAACTTGAAATTTACCTGTTGAAACAAGTTCATCATTTTTTGGAAATTAAAACCTATCCTACATATCCGGAAATCTGAAACCTACCTTGTTACAAGTTCTAAGGTCGATTTTAGAGTCTACCCAGGTTTCACATGTATTATTAATGAAATGATTGTAGTAAATTATCACATTTAATGACTATCACTTGTTATTGTAAAAGTCTCAATTATAAAATGGAAGTTAACCACTGAGGGTTTGTACCCTTCCAACTTGGAAGGGGGAGATGGGGGGTTCAAATCCCCACATTCTCAGAGGGGATTGGGGTGGGGACGATTTCATTTCAGGAGTGGGTTTCGACTCCCACGCTCTGCAAGGAAGCAGGACAAAAGTCTGAGAGTGAGTGTTAGGGTAGGATTAGAGTATGAGTAGAGGTGTTAAATGGGTGGGTCGGGTCGGGTCGGGTTTGGGTCGGGTCATTAATGGTCCGACCCAAATTGACCCATTAACCCATTTATGACCCATTTATGCTTAATGTAAATTTTTCGACCCATACCCGACCCGATCCATATTAATAAAATATTTTCTTATTTAACCAAATTTAGGATAACTTATTCTTATGTTTTTTTTTTTTTAAGATTATATTACTAAAATACTTCCAAGCAATACAAATCTAATCAATAATTTTTCAATTTTTTATACTTTTTCAAAAAAAAATTATTTTTTCTTTTTTCTTTTTCTTTCTTTTCCTTTTTTTCTTCTGCATCCAGAGAGGTTCGCCAACCAACCTATTTAAAACCCCCATTAAATCGCTAAGCATCCACCGACCAAAAAAAAAAAAAAAATGCTAAACAACCCATTTATGACCCATTTAAACTTGTTTTTAAAATAGATGTGGCATAATGCGTGTGGAGTTCACATTTGATGATACACACAATACCCAACATTTCTGGATCCACAGCACCTAATCCTTGACAGAAGCCCCAAAAAAGAAAATTTAGTTCAATAGTAGATGTTGATGTCTCAAAGTGACTCGAGAAGCAACTTGTCAGTCACTTAATAATGCATTTGGCCAACAAGTGGACTTCTCTTACATTTTCCCTCATCCACAAAATTTAAGCATAAAAAAGCCACAAGAAGTTACATGTCAAAAGTGCATTATTGAAGCAAATATTACGCGCAACAAGATATCAAAAACCAAAACAAATATGCTTGATTATGTGAGTCTCAAGGGAACTTAGAACTATAAAAGTTAATGTCCTCATTACTTTGTCACATTGTTGCACAATCTCATCATCACTGGGATGGAACTGTAGCTTCCCAATCCTATAGAGGCCACAGACGATTGCCTACATAACATCAACTGCCAAATGTAAACAAGGAGCAAACAGAAAATAAACTCTAGAGGATATATATATATAGCTCAGCAAATTCATGTAACCTTTTCGCCAAATGTAAACGAGGAGCATGATTATGTAAGTATTCTCACAAGGGTTCCAACATTATGAGAACAGCTAAGTCACTTTCTTTCTACTTTACAAGCATTTGTTCATTTTACTATGAACAAATGCTAATTAGCAATGCTCTTAAATCGTGCTCTATTTCAAATCCAGATTCCCGCAAAACCCAAATATCATTTCAGTTAAACGCTCCCTAGTCATAAACCCACAAGGCAGGCTACGATCAAGAACATCTATATACCCTCACACCCTTTTCAACGACGACAGCTCAACATGGAACATGATTGACAATAACAAACTATAAATGGGCATTAGCAACACTATGAGACCAATGGAACCATTAACACGAAAAGACAATATGCTCTAACAGTGCAATTCGGGCACCCTTCCAAATTCGCAGCAGAAAAAACGCACGTCAACCCAACGCAGAACAACCACTTCCACCATCAAATCAACTCGAGCAAAATCACCACTTTCGCAAACAAATTGACGACACTAAGCAACCAGTGATTGATCAAACATGTCGTCGGGACCATCCTGCCACACGTGTGCGCTCGATTACGTAAAACAGCAAGCCCGAACTCAAAATGAAATCCACAAATACGTGTTCAGACGGAGTACCTGAACCAAGCGGCTCCGTCCTCCAACGATGGATCCGCGAGCCGTTCGCAGCGAGCAGACGAGTGCTGCTTTTAGGGTTTTAGTCCAGCTAATCCGCGAGACTGATCGCGGCGACGAGGCGACGATGGGTAGCGGCGAGCGGCGACGAGGCGACGATGGGCAGCGGCGAGAGGCGACGGGCGATGGAGGTGGCGGCGAATCGAAAGCGAAAAGGGGTTACTGGTTCATCTTCAATAGGTTGGGGAATGGGTCTTAAATGGGTACAGAATATATCCATTTAAGACCCACGTAATTTAATCCTTTTCTTTTTAAAACCCATTAATGAATGCCTTGAGAAATAAGCCCGACCCATTAATGACCCATTTAAGTACACATGGGTCCATAAATGGGTTTATGGACCCATTTAACACCTCTAAGTAGGACTGACCAAAAAAAAAAAAAATGAAAGTTCAAACTAGTAGTTTAATGTCATCGAAATATCGCAGGATCGCACACAAATATAGACAATGAAAAACACAAAAACTTATTCCAGATTTTAGATTGGTGAAATATGAAACCAGTTCGTCGAAATAGGTTCTCTAGTTTTTAGAATCTGTAATTTACTTTGTATATTTTGAAACTTAAAACCAAATATATTCTTATTGAATCTTATTCTTAAGTTTCAAGTTTCACCCTAAAACCATGCTTGTTTGCCAACTTGATATACATAGATACCATAGAAATGACTCGTTTCTTTATTTTCGCATGGGCGAAAAGATGTTCAACTCCATAATTCATCGGTAGGCGAAGCTCGTCGTTCTCCAAGTCGCCGTGGCCCATGATCACTGATCATACACCGAGGATCCTGAAAAGTCACTGTCATCCTTTGCACGCTTGTCTGGGAGTCATCATTCACTGCAAACTTTTGAACGTCATCTTGGAGAAAGAGTTGACTTCAGTGGGACACAGCCTGGCTGTGACCCACAAAAACTTCTTTGCCCATTGTTTTTTTTTGGGTGATCCAAAATCCCGCACGGCCGGCAGTCGGAGAGTAAACCCTGGAGAGGCACACAGAAAACCACCACCCACACACTCCGGACAAGACACCATACAGCGCTTCAGCCTCCCTGCTCTTTGCCCATTGTCTTTTAAGGAGTTTCAGTGAATCTCTCTTGGAGTAGACTAGGAATAGCAGGCAGTCCAATCAAGAAGTTATTCCTCGTAAATCTCCTCACACGCATTGCAGATGGTGACCTGCAGGCTTTTTTTTTTTTTTTTTTTCGTGATCATGATTGTGGTCGTGTCAGTCTCGGCAAGAAAGTGATGACTTCACAATTACGCTTGCATTCAGCTTGGGTGGTCATCACGAGGGAGATGAATTTGATGATGGGATGGAGAAAGTCAAAAGTGCACGAATGGTTGGTCGACTTCAGGGACAGACTGTAATTTCGAGGGCAAGTACGAGGAAGGCTCCCGAAGTTTTCTCATGGGGCCTCAACGCATTGTGATTGTCCCTGCGTGTAGACGCAAAGTCGAGAGGTAAACGACTGTGATCATGCCATGCATTCCCCAAGACCATATCTCTTAGTGGGGCTGCAGAATCTCCCTATAAAGACTATTCAAAGTCGTCCAGTCCTACCACTTACGAGCTCTGCTCATCGTCGGCGCTGTCCTTGTGTGATTGGTCCGGGAGCGATGATAAGGAAGAAGAGGTTTGAGAGAAAGTGGGCGGTGACAGCAGCGAAGGCATATCTGCTCATCATGTTGGATAGAGTGCCTGCACCGACTATTGCCTCTTTGCTTCCTGTTCAACAGCTTCCTGATGCCCCTGCTGATACATCTAACCATGATTCTTTTTCCTCCCTGTCTTGTTTCTCTATATAGATAATGAAAGATAGGATTGTTTCTCCAGCTCGATCGACTCACTCTAGGCTTTCTCCAAATTGTGTCATCAAGGTGGAAGGGAAGAAGGCAAGACCGGATCCCCAAGACAACATTAGGTGGTGGGTTCAAACTCAAGGAGGCAATTAGTCTTGATTCCCACGATGATCTTGGGAAGAACAAGAAGAGGAAAGTGGTGAAGTCGCGAAGCCTGGGGGAGTTCCCGTCGTGTCTCCGCCCTCACTGCTTCGCAGTCAGCGCACCTCCTGGGGGTCTCATGCCCCTCCTATGACTTGATGTCCATGTCGACCATGTAATTCTCCCTCCTTTGCCAATGAAATAATTGTCAATGCCGAGTGATTGTCAATGCTTGTTGATCCTCTGAGGTATATTGTGTTCGACCACTTTATTTTTACTCCAAATGATATGAATGTGAGGACTTTGAGAGACGGCCATCCGATTTATACGCTCAATAGAACGTCTTCAAAAGCAAACATTCTTCAGCCCGAAAGAAAACACAAGATCATAAAAAAAAGTAAATAGACTCTTATTGAACGTTGAGTATGAATCTATAATTTAATAAATGAAAATGGACGAATTTTGAATTCCTTTTAATGCAGCAAGGTGGTTTGATTGGTTGACGAAATAATCCCGTTTAATTAATGAAAAAGAAGAGTTTTGAATCCCGTTTAATGATAAATCACAATATCACTGAGTTTTGTGTAAGACTTAAATTCATAACCTTGCAATACGGCTATGAGTGGGTTTCACCCAATAACAAGGTGTGTCCGATTGGTTGTACTCGTAAACTAAGGAAAAAAAATGTAAGTTCAAGAAATTCATCTTGTTAATAAGTTTGTGAGGGATGTAGCAACGGTATTAAGGGTTAGCTTTTCAAGAAAAACACATGTGAATGAGATCATATGGCTAATCTCCTCACCTTCAGAGTAAGTAATTATTGTGACAATCACACCAAAAGGTAGTGACTGTAGTGTGACAAGTCAATCAAAAGTAAGATGCATGACACATATAGCACCAAGCCATCTGGAATTGTTGCTGGTGGTTTTTTTTTTCTTCGGTCTGTTGTTGGTGGGTTATATTGAACATAATAGGCCCAAATTTGGGCCCAGATACTGGTTTGCATACGAGAGTTTGACTTCCACATTCAATTTTCACTTAGAAAGCTAAACTCCTTTTGTGTCAGTGGGCCCATTCTACTTATCTTGGCCCATTTGGAGCAACATTTCCTCATATAATAATGTAATCTTCTACTGTAGGTGATCGATTCTAAGGCCAGAACCTAGAACCAACCCACAAATGGAATCATGTACTGAACGGGGTGGCCTTTGGAACCAGCACAAAAGCGACTCGGTCAATTCTAAGCCCATTCCCTCTTCTGCGCAAGAACTAGGCGGGACCTATTATACTCGAATACTTATACCTCATGTTAAGTAAACTCTTATGAGTTGTGTGGTCTTGTTGCATGCCTCGTGTTTGAGGTCAAAGCTTCCAATCCTCTTGGTTGCATGGAAAGTTTTGTCATCATAAAAAAGGGGAGATCATTGAAAAAACTACTCAATATATTTTGAAAATTGACAAAACCTTCCATATATTTCACTTGAATCTGACAAAAGTACTTTCAGGCGAAATTCTTGAAGAAACGATGTTCAGACTTTGTTTTGAATATCATTAAACTTAGAAACTTATCAAGATGTTCAGGTTGTCTATGTCAAAGACATTGGTATTAATTAAATTATAAGGCCAACGGTAAAGCTTGCATGAGTGTTGTCAAGGCGATGTACATCTTCATACATTATGCGAAGTATTCCTAGATGATGAAGATCTTCAGAATTAGTTTGGTTTTTATGGAGCGCAATGGCTATTAATTGGCTTGGATTTCTATCCTCATATGTATTGATTTTCTATCTATCCATGAAGGATAAATATCAATGTAATCCTCTTGTTTGTAAGGATTCGTGACTCATTTGACAATCATCTTGAGACGAGACGTTCTTTCCTAACGAAAACCGCTACTTATGGAAACTCAACCTTTCTTGTGTGGGTAGAAAAATCAAGAGAGACTCTAATCTTGCAATCTAAGCTGCAATAATATCTTCTCATCTCATTCAAGTCCAATGAGTTGATTGGATGAATGATCCTTAAAAATATTGTCCAATGGTCAGTTTGGAAATTGAGGAGTATAAAAAGAGATCGTGGTGGTGAAGAAACAACAAGATCTGAAGTTTACAATTCCGAAGTTCAAAGAGAGCCTCGACCTTCATACACTTGTCTTTATGAACCGTAACTATAAATCTTTGGGGTTGTTGTTTAAGAGTGATTGTGTGAGTTCATAAGATAAGATCACACGTACTTGAGTAAAGAAGTATTCATACTTTGTAACATTTGATTGATTTTTTAGGAAATCCGGCTATTAGGCTGTCAGCGTAGAAGAGTGGATGTAGGCTTATCATAAGCCGGATCACTATAATTGTTGTGTGCGTGCAATTTTCTCCATCCTTTAATCTCTTATTTGTTTTATTTATTACACACAATAAAGCTTGATCAGTTCGTAGTTCATCTTTAGAAATCGTTCGTTCGTAATATTGAGTTCTATTGTTTTAAAATTCCGTTTAATCACCTATTTAGCCCCCTCTATATGATAGTTATAGCCCTAACATTCACCATTGCCAGCCTTCTCCTTGCCTCGTCTAATAACTTAGACATCCATATCAACCATGTAATTTTCTTTTCTCGCCCATGAAATCTCAATGCCAAGCCATTATCAATGCTTGTTGATCCCTCTGAGGTATATTGGGTTCCCCTACTTCGAGCTGAACTCTTTTCCTTCCTTGGATATTGCATGTTAGTCGTTGAATACAATGAAAATCGATGAATTAAATGTAGGCATAAGGAAACTAGAAGTGTAAATTTTTTTATAGAACGCTTACTAGTTCTTGTTTTCATGGTAAAGAAAACAAACTTCCTCCTACGCATTCTTGATTATAATGCCAATAAAACTCGAATAGGTTTCTTTCTTTCTTTCTTCCTTCCCTTTTGTTGGCCATCGCCTCCCATATCTATGACATCCGGAAATTCCTATATCAATTGATATTTGATAAATTTTGCCAGTGGAAATTTTAGTCGGATTTTAACATGGTAGTAGCAGAAGGCCCCAATTGTATTTTTCGCACCTGTAGTTTTCCATAAGTGATTTCATTAGGATTAAATTACTAAATAATTACTATTGGATCGATTATTTAGGGTGGCAATGAAATATGTATCGCCACATTAGTTGTTAATAGAGACCGATATGTTTCGAGTTTATGTATCATGTGTTGTAGGTTGGAGATTTACTAAGTTAAGTCTTTTCTAGCGTTCGATAATTTTGTTGAACGTCCTAAGGGAATCAAAATATATTTCTGACTTATAAATGTTTAAAATGGATACAAAATATATTTCTGACTTATAAATGTTTAAAATGGATATTGATTTTCTTTTTTACATGCTGATTTGCTTGATATATCAACAATTTATCAAAAAACCTACCTTGGAACCATATAGTTGAGCTATTTGTCACTTTCCAATTTGAATACATCTCATTGAATCTCAACCTAGTTTTTTTATCCCAAATTTTTCGTTCCTTTTAACCTTAGTTAAACATTTTTATCCTTTTGTAACTCAAGTAAGTCTTTCGAGAATATCCCCTCTTGATCGTATGAAACCACTTCAAGTATGCAAGGTCCAAATAGAGAGAGCTTCAACCCACTCTTGCAATAAAGAGAGTTCATTGTCACTTTTCCTTCTCTTTCCTTTCCTACTCTTTTAAAGCAAAGTCGAAGGTTCCACGATTGTATTTCTAAAGCTTCCAATTCAACATTTCAAGTATTTTAAGGTAACTTTTTGGGCTTCCGCTTCAATTTGTTATAAGGTCGAGAATTGCTATTCCTTATTCTTTATTATTTTGCTTTAAAGGTGACTAAAGCTTTGAGCTATTCAAGCCTGGTAAGTGAAAACTCTTGGAACTAAGTTAGATTGATCTACTTAGTACCTTTGACTTGATTTTTAATTTGGTTTGAACTTTGATATTAAGTGTGAGAAAGTTCTAATGATTACTTATTGAATCATTATGTTCGTTTAGCTTGAACCGATGAGTCTTTACATGATGAGGTTGTGATTAATTGACTTCCGTAAGATTCGATAGTATAAAAGTAGAAATGATGAAATTAAACTAGAAAGTGGTATTTTTGTAATTCCAACTAAGTCCCTAATTTACTAGGTAGATGTTGTTGATTAACCGTGTCAATGATTATTTGGGTTGTCCATATTCACGTAGCTAGCTTTTTGAGATTGTTATCATACTTCTTGCACAAGGATTGAAAATGAAAAGAGGTAAGTGTATTAGTACTACTTTTGGAGATGATGCATCGAAAAGACATGGCGATTGTATTTTGACAATGATTTGCATAAGATGATGTCACAAGGGGGAGCATTGAGAGTAAAGGAAAAGACATAGGAGAGAGAGAGAGAGAGAGAGAGTTTTCTTAGGATGAAACAACGTCCTTTTAGCCACAAGTGTCATGTCTTCTCGTCCTTTATTCACGTTGGACTTCTTCCTTTTTTTGTTTTTTCGGTTGGCATGTTGGGCTTAAATTTTATTCAAAATGAAACATAAGACAAGCATGTTAGTGGATGCATTGAAGTAATCGATTTTTCACTAATGTGATGCTCAAGTGATTGAAAATAAAGTTACGATATTGAAGTGAATATTGTATGAAAGTTATGATACTGATAATATTATTTTCTCGAAAATGAAGTAAAAGTTGGCCTTTGAGAAGCCGTTGACCCATTGACCCATAATAGATGCGTAATGGTTGGGCCTATAGGACAATTTTACTCTAAATGATATTACTCTAAGTACTTTGAGAGAGGCGCATCCAATCCATAGGCTCGCCAAAATATCTCCAAAAGCAAACATTCACTGGCCCAAAAGGAAAACATAAGACTCCACCCACAAGATCGTGAAGAAAATAACTACTATATGTAAGAATATTGAATCAATATATATAAGCACATCACAGTGATCAGTTTGTGAACTGATATTATTGAATGTCGAGTATGAATCTACTATTTTTTTTTTTGGTCGAAATGAATCTTTTAGTTTGATAAAAGAAAAGGGAAGAATTTTGAATCTCGTTTAATGCAGCAAATCGATCTGAAAGTGTTCCGTTAGGTTAGCTGCTTGTTTTTGATTTGATCAAAAGTGTACATCAAGTGCCAAGCTAGCTGCTATGAAGTTCAGTAGGTAGAGACATTAGCTATATCCATGTCCATTTAGAAAAGACATAACTCGTCTCAAAAGCTCATCTTTTTTGGTACTATATATGAACATCACCTGAAGTTCAAAGGCTGTTCATCTCCAAAAGAACTAATTAGATTTATGACTTCCTACTTTCATAATGTCATCCTCACTTCATTAGAAATGATTTGATAGTACGATAGTCGGATTTATCTGACATCCAAGGCAAACCATCTAGAAGAATATGATATCATGTTATGGAGAGATGACATCCCTATATTTGAAAAAGAAATAGCCTAATGTCTGGATTCACCGCCATGCGTCACCAAAACTGAGGTTCTCTATACATAATGGTATCTTTTTATACTTCTAATCAAGTAAAATTAAGATATATATTGGGTATTGTGCGAGACTCGATTACGTAACCTAGCACTATGTGTTTTCAAGTGGGTTTCACCCAATAATGAGGTGTGTTTGATTATATGTATACATAAATTAAGACAAGAAAAAGTAAATTCAAGAAATTCGTCATGCTAATAAGTTTCCGAGGGATAGAGCAATGGCATATAGCGTAAGCTTTTCTTTCTTTTTTTGAGGAAATCACATTTTAATGAGACCACATAGGTTGATCTCCCTACCTTCAGAGGAAATAATTAATGTGACAATCACACCAAAAGGAAGTGACATGTGGTGGAACAAGTCAATCAAAAGGGACATATACGACACGTATGACACATGGGTTAAGGTGCTCTGTCGATTATTCTGTTTTAAAGCTTGAGCAATAGTTCAATTGCTGTTGGTAGGTTAAGCTCAAATCAAACATATTGGGCCCAAATTTGATCACATATAATTATGGTGTGCGTACAGGAGTCCAGCTTCCACATTCAATTTGCACTTTGAAACCTCCTGTTTTGCTTACCTTGGTCCGTTTGGAGCAAGGCCAGAATTTAAATCCAACCCTATAAGTCTCGATTTTGAAAAATTGGAACCATGTACTGAACAAGGTGCTCTTGGAACCAGCATGAAACCAACTCAGTCGGTTTTTGGCTGGTTCACAATTCTGCACAAAGCCAGGTTTTTCTTTTTCTAGGTTGGAGCTATTATATATTATTATATATACCTCGTGTTTAAGCAAACTCTTTTAGTTGAATGACCCAGTTAAAATATCTCATTTTTGAAGTCATAGGTTCCAATCCTCTAGGTGAGAGAATTACCAGAAAAGTCCTAAATTATTGCAATTGTGTCAATTCATTATTAAACTTTTTTTTTTTGGCCAATTTAGTCTTAAACTTTTTATATATGTGTCAATTGAGTCTATTCACTAAATTTGGCTAGCCAGCACTGCCGTGGCACTACTGGTGCTGACGTGATATTTTTAAAATAATATTTTAATAAATTTTGAATGTTTTATAACTTCTTTTATTTTCTTTAATTTTTCCGCTTTCCCCTTCCCCTTCACTTTGAGCCAGCGAGGGTTGCTGGCCAGAGGGCTAGGACACCCTCGCCCAATGCTGGCGACCCTCGCTGGCTTTAAGTGAAGGGGAATGGGGAAAAATAAAATAAAATAAAATAAAAAAAAGGAGAAAGACAAAAATTATCAAAATATTATTTTAAAAATGCCATGTCAGTACCGGCAATGC
Source organism: Eucalyptus microcorys (assembly GCA_014182515.1). Taxonomy (NCBI): domain Eukaryota; kingdom Viridiplantae; phylum Streptophyta; class Magnoliopsida; order Myrtales; family Myrtaceae; genus Eucalyptus; species Eucalyptus microcorys. The sequence goes on from CM024563.1 coordinate 2,841,841, forward strand.
TATTTTAGTGTTGATCAGCCAAAATTGGTGGGATGAACTCAACTGACATAAATGTAAAAGTTTTAGAATTGAATTGGCATAAAAAAAAGTTTCGAATTGAATCGGCATAGTTGCAATAGGTTTATGATTTTTTTGGTAATTCCCCCTCTTAGTTTGCAACTCCTTACAAAGCATACGAAATTGGTGAGAAATCACGTGGCGATCCAAATTGACATGATATATATTACACACATACCCCATAGAAATGACTCATTTCTTTATTTTCGAATGGGCCAAAGAATGTTCAATTTATAATCCATTGGTAGGTGAAGATTGTTGTTATCCCAGTCAACACGGCTATGATCACAAATCATACACTAAGTTTGGTCATCGAAAGTCAAGATAATGTTTTGCATGCTTGTCTTTTTCAATGAGACTACTTAATTCGTTACACAGTTTTTTTTTTGGGGTCCGAATTATCAACCAACTTTTGATTTGACGGGACACCTAACATCCTATCCATGTGATGCTATAGGGCAGTTGCCCGGTAAAACACTGATATTCGTTTTATAATCATCATCCTTCACGCTCGGGCCTGAAGTCTAACATAGTAAACAATTTTAACTTGTTCTACAAGGTGATGACAACTATAAGGTTATGATGATTATCAAATTATCGTCGGACTATAGGATAGCTCAAATATACAACGCAGGGCAGCTAAATAAAAGGCCCCTTACCAAAAAATAAAAATAAAAATAAAAGGCTAAAAGAGGCTAAAAGTACGGAGTAATCACGATACAAGTACAAATTACGTACCGACTAGTTCTTTTGGCTGGCTGACGGCAATCTTAAGTAGATCATTTAGCTCCTTCTCTCTGGCCTTCTCTTCCTCCTTCTTTTGTTCATGACATGGACTTCTTTGAATAACGAAAACCAAAGAAACAGCAAATCTTGCAAATTCTCAACCATTATAATTCGATTCCATCCGGAACATTTTCTCAACATGAATATATATTTATATATAAAACCCCAACAGCTCTCTCATTTGTAATGTTCGCAAAAACAAACAAGACCGATTGCTCTATACCCATTTCGCGTGTTAGCGTTTTTTTATATGAGCTAAAGAGAGAAAAATGACCTTGGCAGGGATTGTCGATTGGTCGGGCTTTGGCTAGACCGATTGGTGGAGAGATTGGGGCTTGGGGGCACTTCTGAACGTTCTTGCTCTAGCTCTTGTTCTTGTTTCAAGTGCATATCCCTTCAGACAATTTAAGTAATCAGCCATCTAAACATGAAATTTTACAAAAACAGATGTCTTTTGATTTATTGATTTATCATTATGGTTTCAATGATCTCCAGAAAAGATTTTCTGCAAATTCTTGACTGCTACTTGCGTGGTCATCACGAGGGAGATGAAGTCAGTGATGGAATACACTGCAAATGGTAGCTTGAATCTGAGAGACTGACTATAATTTTGAGGGCAAAGATGAGGAAGCCTCCCGGAAATTCAGAGGGGCCACAATACATTGGAATTATGGCTCCGTTGTAGACTCAAAGTCAAGAGATGAACGACTGTGGTCAAACCATGAATTTCACAAAGCCATCTTGCTTGGTGGGGCTAAAAAATCTTGCTACATTATTTATTCAAGCCGCCCAATCCTTTAACTTTCGGACTTTGCTCATTGCCACCTTCATAGTGTGATCGCATTGCGATTTTGCACGGTCCGAGAGGGATGATGAAAAAGAAGAGCATCAAGAGAGAGTGGGCAGCAATAGCAATGGTGACATATGTGCTCTTCATGGTGGATCTATTGCCTTCACTAACAAGTGCCTCTTTTCTTCCTGCTCAACATGTTCTTGATGCCCTTGGTAATACGTATCACCATTCTTCTTCTTCTTCTTATGTCGAGAAAGTTTGCCTTAATAGATAATGAGCGTATGATTCTTTCTCTTGCTTGATAGACTCACTCTAGGTTTTCTCTAAATTGTGTAATCAAGGCAGAAGCAAAGAAGGCAAGATGGGATCCCCAAGATTCAAACTTAAGGGGGCAATTGGTCTTGATTCCTATGTTGATTTTGGGAAGAAGAAGAACAGGAAAGCAGTGGAGTCACGGAGCTTGAGGGCGAGTCCCATCGTGTCTCCGCCCTCGCCTCATGCCGGTATTCCCCGACACCAGCCTTCTCCACGCCTCACCTAACAACTTACACATCCGTATCAACTATGTAATTTTCCTATGTCGTCCATGAAATCTCAAAGCCAAGTCATTATCAATGCTTGTTGATCCGTTTGAGGTATATTGTGTTCCCCCACATCAAGCTGAATTCTTTTCCGTCCTCAGATACTACATCTTAGTCATTGAATGCAATGAAAATCCATGCATTAATTGTAAATATAAGGACATTAAAAATGCCAAAAGTTTCGTGCAACACTTACTTTAATATCAAAAGTTTAGTGCCGCCATTGTAAAAAAATGATCACTTAAATGTCAACTCCGATTGCAGATACCGGAAATCTAACAAGGCAATTTTTTAACAGTATTTTCAATTGACTTGGCTTGCTTGAAATTTTACATGGTGAAATTTAGTGAAGAAAAAAACCCCAAAATGACGTCGTTACCATGAAAAGCCCCATATTTAAGAAAACCGTGGACAGATTGGCTCAATTTGCTCTCTTCTTTAAGCCCTAATCATACCAATGATTTTGGGCCAAAATTAAGAGCTAAATCTTGTAATGGAGAGCAGAATCAGCACAAGCGGCTCAAGTTTGTGCCAACAAAGCGGATGAAAATGAGCCAACTAAATGAAAATGGGCTGCTTAGAAAGTTTAGCAGCCGCAGATAGAGGTCAGGATGTAAAAATGGAGGAGATGAACTTGAATGATGGAGAAAGAATCTGGATATAGTTGCTGACCATCAACAGAAAAGGAGAACCGAGAATCCAGGATTGGAAGATGAAGGTGAAGGAGCCCAGATCCTGAAGATGGTTCGATGGTGAAGAAGAAAAGGAAGATGAGTTCAGGAAATGGAAAGGAATTCTCTTAAAAAAGATGTCTGCTCCCTCCAAGGCCAAATGAAGAACCAGCATAAAGAAGACGTAAATCCAGATCCTTCATAAGTTGATATGAACAGAATTTTTTTTATTTTTTATTACCAGAAGTTCCTCTTTTTGGGTACCATATATGAACATCACTTGAAGTTCAAAGGCCATTCATCTCCAAGAGAACTAATTAGATTAGCGACTTCCCACTTTCATAATATAATCCTCATTTCATTAGAACTAATTTGATAGTACAATGGATTTATCTGAATCTAAGGCAAACCAATGAAATTATAGAAGAATATGATATCATATTATGGAGAGATGACATCACTTTTTTTTTATTTATTTTAAAAATGGGAAATAACCTAGTGTTTGGATTCACTAGGTTCTTTATACATAATGGCATCTTTTTATACTTATAATAAAGTGAAATTAAGATATATTTTGGGGCTAAAATATAGCATAAGTGCCAAAACTTGATACAAGTGAACACTTAAATGCCAAAACTTCCAAAAGTTGCACTTAAGGGCCATTTTTTTTTTTGGAAAACTTGGACATTTAAGTGCCAAATCCAATGATCCAATATGGCATTTTTTTCAATAATATAACTAATCCACATTGCATGCTGGAAAGCTGACTCAATAACGAAGATGCAAAACGGCATTGTTTTGCCCTAAAATTGAATTTTAATGTTGACACTACGGCTTCTCCTTATCTAATAACTTAGACATCCATATCGACCGTATCATTTTCTTTCTTTGCCCATGAAATATGCATGCCAGGTCATTATCAATGCTTGTTGATCTCTCTTAGGTATATTATATTCCACTATTTCCAAAAGTAAAAGGCCGGCCTTAAGAAGCCGATGACCAGTTGGCCCATAATAGATGCATAATAGTTGGGCCTATAGGTCAATCTTACTCTAAATGATATTGATCTAAGGACTTTGTGAGAGAGCCATATATATATATATATATATATACATTTATATATATATATATATATATACATTTCAATTACTTAAGTGCCATTTTGGTGAGAAAATCTATCACTTCAATTGGCGATTTTCATGGTGGTAAAATCTGAAGTGATAATATTTAAATATAAATCGCCCGACGTGACTCGCCATCAAATTGAACTCAGCAAAATTATTCCTACACATATTTGCCCCATTGGGGTAAAATTGATGCCATAGCATCTAGCCTAACTCCATCAACAAACTCAACACTATCAATGGCAATCCAAGTCAAGAAAGAATTTGGGCACAATGTGATTCCATGGTTCATAAATGAAATTATCAATGGAGAAACTATCGATCATAAAAATGATTATGGAGTTGTTGAATCATCATATTATATGCCGGATTGAAGGCCGAACAATAACCTATCAATGGGAGGCTATTTTGGGTAATTTCCAAGGATGTTCAATGAGCTTTCAAGATGGTTATTTTCTGGTATACCTGTTAAACGGGTGGGTCGGGTCGGGTTTGGGTCGAGTCATAAATGGTCCGACCTAAATTGACCCATTTAACCCGTTTATGACCCGTTTATTGCAATGCAAAATTTTTGACCCATACCCGACCCGACCCATACCCGACCCGACCCGACCCATTTAACTAAACTTAATTTATTATTATATATTGATATATATTTTAAAAAATGGTATTGCTAAAATAATTTTATACAACGCAAATTTAATGGACAATTTTTATAATTTTTAAAATAATTATTTAAAAAAATCGATATTTAATTATTTTTTATTATTTTAAAAAATAAAATTTTAATTATTTTTTTTTTTTCTTTTTTCTTCTTCTTCTTCTTCTTTGGCCGGCCGCCAGCCACGACAACGGCCGGCAAATCGGCCACAAGTGATCCTCGAGCTCGCTCAACGAGCTCTAGAGGATATATATATATTTCTGCAATATGATCGAGCAAATTATGTAAGTATTCTCACAAGGGTTCCAACGTTAAGAGAACAACTAAGTTGCTTTCTTTCTACTTTACAAGCATTTGTTCATTTTACTATGAGGCCAAAATAAACCAATGGAAAAAGAGAAACCAATCTATCCTTCTCTAGTATCATTTTTCCAATTGGCCAAGTGATTGATTTTTCTAAAGAATTTTTTTTTTTTTTTTTTTTATAGATGGAATGTGTCTCAATGGATGTAAGAATTTAAGGAATATTAGTGTAGTACTTTGATAGTTGAGCAAGTGTCTATAGATCTTCATGAGCCCTTTTTGCTGAGAGCATTGAACAAATAACTTTGATGCAACATTCTCTACAGGTGCCACCTTTATGCCTAGACTAATTTTAAGAGGTCACAAGTATTGGAATTTGCCACTAACCCACACTCCGTCAAGCGGAAAGGAATCCCAGAAGGATCTCATAATTGAACAGCTCCTATTCATTGCCAATCTCTCATCACTAATACAATATCCGCACACAGCAGAAGCAAAATATACATCAAACAAAACGAACGCATGGTAGTCTCGAGACTAAAAGATTTTAATCTAACTTAAAACAGGGGTATATCATATGCTGATTATTTATGAAAACTCATATGTACTCAGAACTCCATGAAGCCTCTGTTGCATCATCTTCATCAAGCTGGCTGTGAAATTGAGTTCCCCCTATCTTCCTAGAATGGACTTGATCCACCAAACGCCTTTGGTGTCCTTGGGTCTTTCTTCTTCTGGTGGACTGTCGCTATGTGGAGTCTTGTGGAACTTGCTCACGTACTACCCTTCTTCTTCAGCCTTCCGAACCAGCTGATTGTAAATTTCTTCATCCATACGGTTGTCTGCTCAGTATCTACAAAACAAAAAAGCCCACCAATCAGCCAATGAAAATGCAAAAAGAAAGAAACTAGAATCAGAGCCCAACTCGCAATCACCCCAAACTGCCCCATGAACATTACTCATAGAACAAAAAATCCACCAATCCAATCGTCTCTGACCGTCAATTTGGGGTAAAAGAGGAAAAAAAAAGAAAGCCCCACAACAATGGTAGGCACTGATTCCATCTTCGGAATAGGTTGAAGCGCTAGCATTGACAAAAAGGCATCAGTATCAACTTGATATCTGAGGAAAAGGAATTTCAAATTAAGACCCAACAACTAGTCTAGAACCTGAAGAGAATACATCATTATGAAGACAAGTGTATGAAATCATATGAGCAAACGAAAAGAATGAGATGAAAAAGAGTACCTAATGCAAATAGTCTTGAAAGTCAATGATGAGAGACTCTTCATCCAAATCTTCCTCGGGCGGAACTCCAAATAACCAATTTCTAGTGCACAGCTCAGCCTCTACGCTTTCAGGGGAAAGGGAACTATGATATTTATTTAAAATACGTCCTCCAATGCTGAAGGCTGATTCTGAGGCAACGGTAGTGATAGGAATGCTCAATATATCACGTGCCATGAGGGATAACTCGGGATATCGATGAGAATGAGTCTTCCAATAATCAAGGACATTGAGATCCGGGAACTTCTTTCTATCAAGCCTATTCTCCTCCAAATACAAATCCAATTGTGACTTAGTAGATTGTGACAAAGTGTTCACTCTCATATGCATCATACTCATCAATGTCATCCCCAATGTTCTCATCGATGCCCTCAACTGAAATGTTACCTCGACTAGTTGAAGAAGCAAAGCGATCATCTCTAGACATGGAGGTTACATATTCATCAAAAAGTGTATAGAGTTTTTCTCGAATGCCCTGTACAAATTCTACATGATCATCCATGTCCAACTTTGAGTAGCAAAACTCCAAGAAGTGTAACTTATAGCGAGGATCCAATATAACAGCAAATGATAAGACAACACTATAACACTTCCAATATTTTTCAAACTTTTTGAGCATTGCCCTAGCCATAGAACTAATAGCCTCATCCTCAGTCAATTAACTTCAAATGCGAAAATGCACATTCAAAGAAAAGGGCACACTCAAGCATTAGGTATGTAGAATTCCATCTGGTGGCCACATCTTGACGTACCTTTTTACTGGTCTTTAAGCACGACTGCGATATACATTCGGCAAATTTTACTCTCCTCCCTTATGTAGCCCTCACATACTTGACAGCTTCTCTAATATTATGTAAGGATCCATCAATAACCTTTAAACCTTCCTGTACAATTAGATTTAAAACATGTGCGCCACAACGCACATGAAAAAATTGTCCATCACATAACAAAGAAGATCTCACAGAAGGTGTATTTCTCCAAATATCAATCATACTGTCATTGTATGATGCATTATCTAAAGTGATGCTGAAGATCTTTCTCTCAATGCCCCATTCTCTCAACAAAGATAGCAATTTTTCTGAAAGTATGACACCACTATATGGAGGTGGCACATAGGAGAAACACAAGACTTTTGATTGCAATTCCCAATCCTCATCAATATAATGAGCAGTGACAGTCATATAATGATCCGTAGTAATAGAAGTCCATAGGTCAGAAGTCAAACATATTCGGCTCGAAAGAGACAATAATTTGGATTTCAAAATTCCCTTCTCTTTCTCATAAACTTTTAGCACATCACTTCTTGCTGTATTCCTTGATATGTGCTTCACATTAGGGTTGAGGTAACTAAACAATTCTCTTGTTGCCTCATGCTCTACAAAAGAGTATGTATAATTGTGTTTGATTATCGCTCTTGCAAGCATATCTCTAAACACACCTTGGTCAAATTGTACCACAGAACCATCAACATTAACCTCTCGGTTGGGACAAGTATTTAAATGACGCAACAAGTTTTTTGTCCCATGGCTAGCCATATAAGTTACTTCACACCACTTACATTTAGCCTTACTCATGCCATCACCATCTGTGAATTTTTCGAATTCAGACCATACAATTGAAGTGTGTTTTCTTGAACGCTTAGAGCAAGTAGAGATATCTTCCTCGTCCTTATGAACTAAGGATGTAACTCTACATCTCTTGGCTCGTTCGGTAGTTGAATATTCTCCTTGATCCTCGCTATGTCTTGACATGTCAACTAACAAATCTTAAATCATAAGATAAGTGTACCCCACCTCAATATTTGGGCAAACAACACGAACAAGCTCCCCACAAACTTGTAATGCTTTTGTTGTGACTTTGTAATATCTCTTGCAAACAGCAGATAAAACAGGGGAGGAAAGCGCCTAAAACATCATAATAAAAACAAAGAAAGTAAACACCCTGCAGTTGATTTCGTATAAACCCAACTCAGAAGCAGGTAGCATAAATAGTTTATATACACAGCAAAGGTAGGAATTATACCGTCGAACAAAAGATGACAGAAAACTGTTGAACAATTACAAACTTTCCAATATAGAACCTAATTCACCAGCCTGAAACGCAATGACCCACATAAACAAATCAATCTGGAAGGAAAGAACAGAGGAACCAAACCGGATCACCGAAAAGACCCTGCGCACCAGCTCAAGCAATAGCAAACTACAAAATGCTGGAACAAAACAGCAGCCAGTGCACGAGCTCCCACTTTACGCGGGATGATGGGACAGGTCTAACCACTTTGGTTATAATGTACACAGATTTTTGCAAGAAAACTATTTCTGCGACTCGAACCAGAGGTCACACAGCAACAACTTTTACCTGAAATGCTAGTCCTAAAAGTAACCAAATGCGTTGCTGCAGTTTAAAAAGCAATGCAGACACTTTCATAACAAGACCAGGGAATCAAGTAATAATTTTTCTATTTCACGTAGGTCCTTTTGACAAAATACATGCGCACAATTTCAAGAACACTATTCTTATTGTAAAGATCACAAGAACAAACAGACGAAACAACACGAATGAATCACTTTGGCCCTAGCTACCATCCGCCTAGCAACAGTCACGAGTTCCATGATTCAATTTCTTGGCTTTCAAATGAAGAACACGTATCTATGGAGCCCGTGATTGAGGTTAAGCTGCATTGTATTGGTAATGAAAGACCCATCGTTTCACCCGAAGAATAAGAACCTTTGGAGCCCCCAATCAAGGTTAACCAATCGAAAACCCGATCGGAATGACCCACATCGCAACTCAATCCAATCGAAAAACCCAGCAAGCCCCATGCCCCCATCAACTTGCCACCAAAGAAGAGGCCGAACCTAGAAACGAGACTAGCGAGAAGGGCGTGCCCGCGACACGATTACTTACCTGGCTGTTACGAAAACGGTTTAGGTTTGCGGCCGAACTACGCCGGACGACAGCGACGGAGATCTAAAAAAGACCGTAGATTCGCCCAATCAAAGCGCAATCGCTTTCCGCGGATGGTGAAGACGGCGGTGATGGTGGCAATTGTGGTGGCTAACGGCGGAAGGAGAAGGAGTGCTCGGAAAAAGACAGAGGAAGTCGCTTGCGAGCTCTCGGCCTCTTGAGTCTCGACTTGCAGTACGTCGTACGATGGAGGGTAAGTGAGAAAACGAAGACGTTGAAGAGGGAGAGTAAATGGGTTCACTTTAGTGGGTTGATAAGTGGGTCATAAATGGGTCTGCTCTCAGACCCATTTAAGACCCATTTATTTAAGCCTTTTTACTTTTAAAACCCATTATGGGTGCAAGCTTGACCCATTAACGACCCATTTAGCTATAAATGGGTCTATAAATGGGTGAATGACCCATCTTGACACCTCTATCTTCTGGTCAAGGTGGGAGCACGAATTTTGGAAGATAGAAGAATCAATATTGCAAGTTTCTATATCAATTATTGCATTCCTAAGTTCCTAGGCGTCTTTAATGCTATGTAAGTTTCCAGAGTTAATGTTGTAAGTCCCTAGGCTCTTTATTTTTCTTTCTAGTTCCCAAGTTCTTTAATGTTTCAGTAGTTCCCTAGATATCATCTCTCTTATACTTAGAGGAAGACCTCTCCATTGTATAGGAGACTAGATTGATGAATGAAAATATTTGAGATTTTGTCTGTATGAGTGAATATCTTCTCGGAGAGTGGATATCTCCTATTTCAGTCTATTTAGAATGGATTACTCTTTAGTGGTGAGCCAAGAAGCATTTTATCCTAGATTGATGGATTTCTTTTAGGCCCCATTCTCCATCTCGAAGTCCTTTATCCTTGGTAGGTGGTTCGTCTTTTAAACTTTGGTGGTGAGCTTCATCGATCTTGATTCTAATCCTAGGTTAGTGGTGTGTCCTTTATACCTTGGCGGCGATTGTTTTCCATCCATGCTTTCGCATTTCATCATTCGATATCCATCCCCATATACACACCATCCCATATATATAACTACAAAAACCCCTACATCCCGAAATCACTCGCCCGTGCACGCATCAAGTTGGTATTAAAGCTTAAGGTTGAATTCGTTTTGAGTGACTTCTTTTTGTTAATCAATTCATATTCAACCTGAATGATCCGGTTCCAAGAGGTCTAACTTCGAGTAAGCACACAACGAAAGGCGAGATCGTGCAACACAGAATCTCCATCAACAAATGGAGCGAGTCCTCAATCTTCTAGAGGGTCCGATGACACAATGACAACTAGCAAGGTGTCCTAATTATTGACATCGACATGACGACTCGGATTCTCGTCAAAGTTCTAATGGTGGTTTTGATTCCACTGGAGGTAACTCTAGTGATTCTAATTATCGAATCGAGAGAAGAAGAGGGAGGCATAAGGAGACTAAATTTGATATCAAAGTGGAGGTGCCTAAATTTGAAGGAAGCCTCAATCTCGACAACTTTGTTGATTGGCTGCACACAACTAAATGTGTGTTTGAATTCAAGTCCTACTCGGACGAGAAGAGATGCAATGTTGTTTCCTTAAATTGACAAAGTATGCCTCTCTTTGGTGGGAGAATCTAAAGCATCAATGAGTCAGAGAAGAAGAAGGCCAAATCAAGTCTTGGGAAAAACTCAAGAAGTTAATGAAGAGGAGGTTATTGCCCAACAACCACAAGCAAGACTTGTTCCTCAAGCTTAATTTCCTAAGACAGCAAGGGATGAGTATTGAAGGGTACATCAGGGAATTTAAAAACTCAAGATAAGGTGCAAAGTTCCAGAAGTTCCGAAGCAAACCATCGCTTGTTTCCTTTGTGATATGAATTGGGAAATTATTGATTATGGAAAAAATCAAGCTCTATTTCCGTGTTGCTCTTATATTCTTTTTTCTTTCTTTGTTTTTTCATATCGGAGCTTGCATAATCTTCTCCAATATCTTTTTCTTGGTTTGAGAAAAGTGATCCAAGATTCGCTTGATTTTGTGCATCTGATTCAAGATTATCTCGAATTGCGGATTCTTTTTCTTCTTGATTTCAATTCTCCAATTCAATCGATTTTTTTTTCATTCAAAAATAGAAAAAGATCCCTTTCGTTCTTTCTAGTGATGTTTTTATTTTCACTAACATTTTCATTAAAATTTAAAAGAAGTAGTTGGATTGGTATGATCCACGGTTTCATAATATATGTATTATAAAGGATCACAAATTCTAGAAAGAACCAAAGGTTTATATTTGATATGGGACGACTTAGTATTTCTTCATTCATTGCCATCCAATCAAAAAGATCTTTTTTTTTTTGTTGGATGCCATAATTCCTCCATTTTGGGAAATTTTAAGGAGAAAAAGACCTTTTTGATCCATTTTATCAATTATTTGATAATTATTAAACCTAGTCTTAGTATTTTTATTACCATTGGTATCGATATCAATCCAGGACTTCAATATTGACTTTATTTCGAAGACAAAAATTGAAAATTCTCCAATCCAAATATTTTCTATCTATAAATTTATCTAGATTTAGAATATCATCATCTTCTAAATTAATAGGGATAATACCTCCTCGCATATTAATTAATTTACCTTTTTTATATATCTTGTTGTAATTATAAAAAATCTCTTGTTTATTATTTAAACGTAATGGTGATACAAAAATATGTGAATCCTTCTTATTTTCATAATTAATTGATTTATATGAGAAAAGGTCATATCCATAGTATGTTTGAAGGTTATATTTTGAATTTGATAATAAATTTAAATCAAAATAATTTAATTTTTTGTAATTAATTAATTTTAATCGATCTTTTCATATGAATGCCTTTTGTTTAAATCTTTATTTTGCACTATACATGTTTGATTGAATCTATTTCGCCATTTGTGTGGTACTAATCGATACCATCTAATCGGAGATAAATCATATTGATAATGACCCCTTAACCAGTTTTTCCATTGAATCATTTCCGAATTCAAAATATTGCAAGTTTCCGTAACATTTATTGCATTCCTAAGTTCCTAGGTATCTTTAATGTTATGTAAGTTTCAAAAGTCAAAGTTCTAAGTCCCTAGGCTCTTTATTTTGTTTTCTAGTCCCCAAGTCCTTTAATGTTTAAGTAGTTCTCTAGATATCATCTCTCTTATACTTAGAGGAAGACCTCTCCATTGCATGGGAGATTAGATGAATGATGAATAATATTTGATATTTTCTCTGTATGAGTGAATATCTTCAGAGGTGGATATCTCCTATTTCGGTCTCTTTATCCTTAAAAAGTGGATTACTCCTTGGTGGTGAGTCAAGAAGTGCTCTGTTCTATCCTCCACTGGTGGATTTCCTTTAGATCCTGGTGGTGAGTTTCTCAATCCCGAAGTCCTTTATCCTTGGTGGGTGTTTCGTCCTTTAAGCCTTGGTGGTGAACTTCATCGATCCTGATTCTAATCCTTGGTTGGTGGTGTGTCATTCATACCTTGGTGGTGGTCATTTTCTATCCTTGCATTCGCATTTCATCCTTCGATATCCATCCATGTATACACACTATCCCATACACTAAACCACAAAGATTTCTACATCCCAGAATCACTTGGCTACACACACATCAAAAATTGCTTATGTTCTTCAAAAAAACCCACCCCCAATTTCTCAAATTGGGTGAAAATTACTTCCCAAAATTTGCAATGGAGAGTAAGACAAGATGGCTCAGAATGAGCGAGAGACGAAGTTTTTGCGGTAAAGCAATTGTTTCGAGGTGTCCCTCATGGAGTTTTCACTAAAAAGCAAATGAACTTCCTATTAGGCATTCTTGATGCTAATGTCGATGAAACATATATACTTTCTTTCTTTCTTTCTTTCTTTCTTTCTTTCTTTCTTTCTTTCTTTCTTTCTTTCTTCCCAATTGCTTTGTTGTGAAAACCTTGTGATTTGTTTCACTGATGAAGTTTTGGAATTCCGCGTTGCGAAAGTTCTGAGGTTTTCTGAAGATGAGAGAGGATTGCCCTTGTGGTCCGGGGGGAGGGGGAGAGACAGACAGAGAGTGAGTAAAGGAGAAGACAGGTGAGAATCAGCTTTTCTTCAGATGAAACAGTGTCCTTTTAGCCACAAGTGCCACGTCTTCATGTCCTTTGTCCAAGTTGGACTTCAATCTTTTTAAAAAAGTGCCAGGACATAAATTTCATTAGAAAAAGTTATGTAGGATGCATCATCAGAATAGTTGGCAAATGCAGTGAAGTGATCGATTTTTAGATGATAAAGAAAACGTTATTGTCAATGAAGTGAGCACTATGCAAGAGTTATAACACTCATGATGTGTTTTCTCTTAAAACAAAATAAAAGCTAGCCTTTCAATAGCCGGTGACCCATTGTTATGCATAATAGTTGGGCCTATAGGCCAATCTTACTTTAAATGATATTGATTTAAGGACTTTAAAAGAGACTTGTCTAATTTATAGTCTGTCCAAAGTATATGCAAAACCAAACATTCACAAGCCCAAAAAGAAAACATAGGACCCACCCCGCAAGATCATGAAGAAAATAACCGCAATATGAAAGTATACTAAATCGTTATATAAAGACTCGTTGCTGAAATTGGTTAACGAACCAATATACAAGACTTTTGCTGAATGTCGAGTATGGTCCCACTAATTTAACTATTGAAAGAAGAACGAATTTTGAACCCCGTTTAATGCAGCAAATTGATCTGAAAATGTCCCATTAAGTTAGCGGTTTGTTATCGGTTTTACTCAACTTGTACATCAAGTGTCAAGCTAGCTGTGCCAAGCTCAGTAAGTAGAGGCATTAAGCAGTATCCATGTCGAGTTATGTCTTGTCTTTCTCAAAAGATCATCCTTTTTGGTACTACATATTAACATCACTCCAAGTTCAAAGCTCATTCATCTCCAACAGAAATAATTAAATTCACGATTGCCCACATCCGTAATTTCATCCTCTCTTAGTTAAAGAAAACTAATTTAATTGCACGATAGCCGTATCTATACGACTTAGTTGACACTTTTTACTTGCTCCTCATTGCTTTCTTAGACCAAATTGATTGTGATTCTTTTATATTATTTTCACATGTTGTGATTTGTCTGCTTTAGCTGAATAGTTAGGTTATCTTTTTAGGGATTATAATAAACACCGAACATCATATGAATACTTAGTGGACAAGAACTTTAGGATTCATTATTAGATAAAAAAACTGTTAGGAGACTTTAGTTGACAAATAATCAAGCTTAAGTATCAAAAGGGCACTAGTTAATTAGCATAATCAAGTCCCCATGCTTAAAATATTTAGTTGTGTAGAAAATGAGATGAATTTCCCGCATCTCGTTTGGTTTCTAGCTGGTCCCAAATGGCTAGTGATTGCTCCTAGAAAATTCTTAGGCTATTAAGAAAATGAAACATCCAATGCCATGCGAGATATAGGGTTTCTAATTGACGGACCGTTTGGATCCTTAGAATTATTCAATTCAATGGATCATTCACCCCTAAAACCTATTTCTCTTAAGGGGCCATTGGAGGGTAGGTTGTGACAACTATGAAAGCCTTGCTATTTGCTCATGCAAATACTAATTTCAAATTCTTTAAACATGAATCCAACTTTGAACCCAGTTTTGTAGTTGGTAGATAGGCGCTGTGTGTATACACACATACATGCATACGCATACTATAGAAATGACTCAAAAAATGTCCGACCCACATGATTCATTGGTCGGGGAAGTTTGTCGTCATCCAAGACGATGGCCACTAGCATAGATCATACACGGAGTTCGGTCATCAAAAGTCAAAGTGATTTTTTGCACACTTGTCTTTTTGATCATTTAGTTGGAGAAAGAGTTGGTTTCAAGTGACTGTGGAATGCATTTTGATCAGGAAAAGTGCCAAAAAAAGTCCTAAACCTTTTGCCTTTGTGCCGATTTAGTCCTAAACCTTTTTAAGTTGTGCCAATTTAGTCCTTTCTGGCCAATTTTGGCCGGATTTTGCTGACTGGACGCCGGCCGGCTGACGTGGATAACTTTTAATAATATTTTAATATATATTTTTATTTTTATTTTTGTCTTTTTCCTCCAGCCCGGTCGTTGAGGTCCGGCGACCGGCCAAAGGCGACCGCCGGTGAGGGCGAGGTCGACCTCGCCGGATTTGGCGAGGTCGAGCCTCACCGGATCTCGGTGAGGCGAGCCTCGCCCATGGCCGGTGAGGGCCGGCGAGGGTGAGGCGGCCATGGGCAAGGCTCGCCCTTGTCGGATCCAAGCCTCGCCGGCCCTCGCCGGCCATGGGCGAGGCTCGCCTCGCCAAATCCTGCGAGGCTCGCCCATGGCCTGATCCGGCGAGGCAGCCATGGGGGAGGCTCGTCCTCGCTGGATCGCGAGGCGAGCCTCGCCCATGGCCGGCGAGGGCGAGCCTTGCCCGACCTTGCCGATCAGGCCATGGGCGAGCCTCGCCGGATCCGGCGAAGGCGAGCCTTGCCCATGGTCGGCAAGGCTCGACCTCACTAGATCTGGTGAGGTTGGCCTCGCCCTCACCGGTGGTCGCCTCTAGCCGGTCGCCGGACTTCGGTGACCGGCCGGAGGAAAAAGACAAAAAAAAATATATTATTAAAAGTTGTCCACGTCAGCGCCGATCAGGCCACGTCAGCTGGCCGGCGTCCAGTCAACAAAATCTGGCCAAAATTGGCTGGAAAGGACTGAATTGGTACAACTTAAAAATGTTTAGGATTGAATCGGCACCAAAAAAAGGTTTAGGACTAAATCGGCACAAAAGGCAAAAGGTTTAGGACTTTTTTGACACTTTTCTCCATTTTGATCAAATCAACAATATTTGTGCTTAGTTTGGTAATATGAAAGTTGATGGCCCTCTTGCTCGAATTTTCAACAAATTTCAATTGGATGGAACGCTTGATGCTCTAAACACATTATAATAAAGCGCACCCGTCCATTAAAACATTGATATTCATTTCAAACATATCATCTGCACATGATCCGTCAACTTTAACCTTACAAACAATCTTAACGCATTCTACAATCAATCCAGTCAGCTTGCGTGGTCATCACGAGGGAGATGGATCGCACCATGAATTCCACAAAGCCATTTTCTCTTAATGAGGTTGAAAATCTTGCTACATTATTTATTCAAGTTGTCCATTCCTTTCACTCTGGGACTTTGCTTGTGATTCATTGCTCATCCTTGCCACTCTTCTAGTGTTATTGCATTGTGACTTTACATGGTCTGAGAGCGATGATGAAGAAGAGCAGCATCAAGAGAAAGTGGGCGGCAATGGTAGTGGTGGCATATCTGGTCATCATGATGGATCTTTGCCTTCACCAACGAGTGCCTCTTTGCCTCCTGCTCAACATGTTCCTGATGCCCCTGGTAACAAGTATCACCATCGTTCTTCTTTCTTCTTTTTATTCCTTATGACAAGAAAGTTCGCATTAGTTGATAATTAGTGTCTGATTCTTTCTCTAGCTTGAGAGACTCACTATAGGATTTCTCTAAATTGTGTAATGAAGGTGGAAGCGAAGAAGGCAAGACGGGATGCCCAAGAAAAGCATTAGGTGGTGGGTTCAAACTCAATGGGGCAATTGATCTTGATTCCTCCATTGATTTTGGGAAGAAGAAGAGGAGGAAAGAAGTGGAGTCGCAGAGCTTGAGGCAGAGTCCCGTCATGTCTCCGCACTCCCTGCATCCCAATATGCATGTGTCCTTTTTTTTTTTGGGGGGGGGGCAAATGACCAAATAGCACGACTTATATCGATTGGCCATAGGTTGATCTTACCTTGAATAGTATTGATGTGAGGATTTTGTGAGAGTGGCACTCACTTAGCACCTGAAATTTTCTTTTCTCGATTACTTGAGTGCCATTTTGATAAATAAAAAGCCTGATCACTTCAATCAGCAATTTGTGGGACAGATCTGGCGTGACAATATTTAATGTAAACCACTCAATGTGCCTCACCGGCAAAGCAAATTCAGCAAAATTGCATCTAAATGACGTCGTCTATCACAATGTTTGCCCCAAATTAACATATTGGAGCAAAATTGCTTATGTCTTCAAAACAAAACCCCAACCCCAATTCCTCAAATTGAGGCAAAATTACTTTTTGAAATTTGCAACGGACAGTAAGATAAGATGACACAGAGTGAGCGAGAGATCAAGTTTTCACAATAAGGCAATTATTCTAAGGTTTCCCTCACAAAGTTTGCACAGTAAAGCAAACGAACTTCCTCTCAAGCATGCTTGATTCTAATGCCAATGGAAAGCTGTCTGTTTTTCATTCTTTGTTTCTTCCCTTTCGTTGGCCATCAACTCATGTATCATCTCATGAAGGTATTTGTTAGCAAATCCTGTTGAACAATTGCTTTACTTTGAAAACCTCGCGATTTGCTTTACTGATAAGGATTTGGAATTTCAAGTTGAGAAAATGTCGAGGTTATCAGAAAATGAGCGAGGATCGCCTTTGTTTGTTGATCCCATAAAAGATGTATAACCTTTGCGCCTCTAGGTCAATCTATAGGCTCGCCAGAATATCTCCAAAATCAAACATTCATGAGCCCAAAAAACGAAAAAAAATAAAATAAAATAGAACCCAATCCACAACATTGTGAAAATAAATAAATAAACTCTTATTGAATGTCGAGTATAAACCTACTAATTTAATAAAGGAAAAAGGAAGAATTTGGAATCCCGTTTAATGCAGCAAATTGATCCGGAAAATGTGCCATTAGGTTAGTTGTTATCAGTTTTACGCAACTTGTACATCAAGTGCCAAGCAAGCTGCTGCCAAGTTCAATTATGCATGTCGAGTTACGTCCCAAAAGCTCATCTTTTTCGGTACCATACATTAACATCACTTCAAGTTCAAGGCTCATTCATATCCAACTGAACTAATTAAATTCACGACTGCCCACTTATATAATTTATCCTCAGTTGGTTAAAGACAACTAATTTAATAATACGATAGTGGGATCTATACGACTATCATCATCGTTGACGCAGTAAGGCCAACCAATGAAATTCTAGAAAATGTAATATCCTGTTATAGATAGACGAAATAAAATTTTTGGAATAGGAAACAACCAAATGTTTGGATTTACCGCCATATGTCTCCAAAACAACGGTTGATTTCTCTATACATAATGGTATCTTTTCGTACTTCTAACCGAGTAAAATTAAGATACCATTTGGGTTTTTGTGAGACTTAACTACATAACCTAGTACTACGTCTTTTGCGTGGGTTTCATCTAATAATGAAGTGTGTTCGATTGGTTGTATTTGTAAATTAAGAAAAAAAAGGGGTAAACTCAAGAAATTGGTCGTGTTACTAAGTTCGCGAGGGACATAGCAATGGCATTAAGGGTAAGTTTTTTTTTGAGAGAATCACATTTTGATGAGGCCGCATCATTTAATCTCTCTACCTCCAGAGCAAGTAACTAATGTGACGATCACACTACACGGCAATGACATGTAGTGGAACAAGTAAGCAAAAATGAGATGCTTTACTCATGACACCGAGCAAGATGAGATTTATAGTACACGGGTCATGTGATTTGTCAATTATTCCTTTTTAAAGCTAAAGCAATAATCCAGTTGCTGTTGATGAGTTGAGCCCAAATCAAACATAATAGGCCGAAATTTGACCTCATATAATTCTAGTTTGCATACAGGGGTCCAACTTCCACATTCCATTTGCACTTTGAAACCTAAGTTCTTTTCCGGTCAGTGGGCCAGTTCTGCTTACCTCAGCCCATTTGGAGCAACATTCTCTGATATAGTAATGATATAATCTCCTCTACTAGAGGTGATAGGTTCTGAGGCTGGAATCTGAAATCAACCCTATAAGTCTCGATTACGAAAAATTGGAATCGTGTATTGAAGAGGTTGCTCTTGGAACCGGCACAAAACCAACTCAGTTAGTTTTAGGCTAGTTCACGATAGTACGCAAAAAATAGGTTTTTATTTATTTTATTTATTTTTTTAAATTTTTTCTTCCAGGTTAGAGCTTTTATATATTATTATTTATAGCTCACGTCAAGCAAATTTTTCTGAGTTGAGTGGTCCTGTTGCGTATCTCTTGTTTGAGGTCATAAGTTCCAAAACTCTAGGTTGCATCCCTCTATAATGCGTGTGAAATTGGCTAGACCTCATGTAGCAATCCAAATTGACATAATATGTGCATTCATACACACACTATGGGAAAAGCTCATTTCTTTATTTTTAAATGGGCCAAATGTCCAATCCATAATCCATCGGTAGGTGAAGCTTTTCGTTACCCTAGTCAACACGGCCACAATCCCAAATCATAGGCTGAGTTCAGTCTTCAAAAGTTAAGATGATCTGTTCCACGCTTATCTTTTCAAAAAGGCTTATTTATTTACACATTTTTCTTTGCCCGAATTTTCGAAGAACTTTAGATTTGATGGGAAACATCCCATGCATGTCAAGATATTGGGCACTTGCTGGGTAAAAAAGCGATATTCATTTCATACTCATCATCCTCAGGACTTGGCCCGTGAAGTCTAACATATCAAACAATTTTAACACGGTCTACAAGGCAATGATAATTATAAGGTTAAATCATCACCGGACTGTAGGATAGCTTGAATATAGGACGCAAGGCAGCTAAATAAAAAAGCTAAGAGAGGCTAAATGTACGGAGTAATCACGATTTGAGTAGAAATTACATGCCGACACTTTTGGCCGACCGACGGCAATCTTGAATGGATCATTTAGCTCTTTCTCTCTGGCCTACTCTTCTTCCTCCATCTTCTGTTCACGACATGGACTTCTTTGAACAGCGAAAACAAAAGAAACAGCAAATCTTGCTAGTTCTCAACCTTTATTATTCCATTTCACTGGAACAATTTATGAGCATGAATATCTAAAACGAGAAAACCCAAGGTCTCTCTCATTTGTAATGTCCCCAAAAACGAACAGGACGGATTGCTGTATACCCATTTCGTGTGTTAGCGTTTTCAATATAAGCTGGAGAGAGAAGAATGACGTTGGCGGAGATTGTAAATTGGTCGGGTTTTGGCTGGACTGATTGGTGGAGAAATTGGAGCCACTTCTGAACGTTCTTGCTCTTGCATTGTTCTTGTTTCAAATACATAATCATCGATTATGCAGACAATTTAAGTAACCAGCCACCGAAACATGAAATTTTACAAAACCGGATGTCTTCTAATTTATTGATTTATCATTATGCTTTCAATGATCTCATGAAGAGATTTTCTGCAAATTTTTGACTGCTAGATTGCGTGGTCATCACGAGGGAGATGAAGTCAATGATGGAGCAGACCACAAATAGTTGCTTGAATCCGAGAGTCTAACTATAATTTTGAGGGCAAGGATGAGGAAACCTCCCAAAAGTTCAGATGGGCCACAATACTTTGATTATGACTCTATTGTAGACTCAGAGTCAAGAGATGACCGACTTCAATCAAACCATGAATTCCACAAAGCCATCTTTCTTGGTGGGGCCAAAGAATCTCACTACATTATATATTCAAGCTGTCTAGTCCTTTCACTTTAGGACTTTGCCTATCATCTGTTGCTCATTGTCATCGCTCTTGTAGTGTGATTGCATTGTGATTTTGCGTGGTCCAAGTGCAATGATGAAGAAGAAGAGTGTCAAGAGAAACTGGGTGGCAATAGTAGTGGCGGCATATCTACTCATCATGGTGGATCTATTGCCTTCATCGACTATTGCCTCTTTGCTTCCTGCTCAACATGTTCCTAATGCCCCTGGTAATATGTGCCACCATCGTTCTTCTTCTTCTTCTTCTTCTTTCCTTATGATGAGAAAGTTCGCCTTAATAGAAAATGAGCATATGATTCTTTCTCTGGCTAGATAGACTCACTCTTCGTTCTCTTTAAATTGTGTAATAAAGGTGGAAGCGAAGAAGGCAAGATGGGATCCCCAAGAAAAGCATTAGGTGGTGGGTTCAATCTCAAGGGGGATATTGGTCCTGATTCCGATGTTAATTTTGGGAAGAAGAAGAGGAGGAAAGTGGTGAAGTCGCATAGCCCGAGGGTGAGGCCCATCATGTCTCCACCCCCGCCGCCGCATCTCAGTAGTACCTACTTCCAAGGCCCCAAGGCTCCCAAGGCTTATTCCCTTCTAGTCCCAGTTTCAAACTAACAATTGGCACATAATAAATGTACAATAGTTGGGTTATAGGTCAATCCTACACTAAATAATATTTGATGTAAGGATTTTGTGAGAGTGGTGCTTACTTAATGCCATAACATTTTTTTTTCTCGTTACTTGAATGTCAAAAAATATCAATTACTTAAATCAGCAATTTGTGTGGCTGAAAAATTTGACTTGATAATATCTAATATAAAGTGCATGATGTGGCTTGTCTACAAAGTTGCTAACTTTTGACACTAAAGTGAGTCTTATACACAACTTTTGACACTTCTATTGTTATTCTCCCCACTTATAGAGTCATTTTTCTTAAAAACAAAGTAAATCCAGGCCTCTAAGAAGCTTATGACCCAATGGGCATGTAGGTCAATCTTACTTCAAATGATATTGATGTAAGGACGTTGAAAGAGTTCTATCCAAGTTATAGGTTCTCCTGAATATCTCTAAAAGAAAAAAAATTCACGAGCCCAAAAAGAAAACATAAGTGATAAGACCTAGCTTGCAAGATCATGAAGAAAATAACTATAATCTACAAGAATACCGAGTCAGTATATAAAGACTCGTTGCCAAAATTCATTAACAAACCACTAGGCAAAACCCTTATAGAATGTCGAGTATGAACCTACTAGTCTAATGAATTAAAAAGGAAGTGTCAAGCTAGCTGCTTGTTATCAATTTTACCAAACGTGTACATCAAGTGCCGAGCTAGCTGCTACCAAGTTCAGTCAGTAGAGGCATTAAGCAATATTTTTTTCCAGTTATGTCGTCTTTTCGGACAAGACATAATTCATCTCAAAAGCTATTATTTCTTGGTACTAGATGTTAACATCGCTTCAGTTTCAAATCTTGTCCATCTCCAACAGAATTAATTAAATTCAAGACTGCTTAGTTTCATGATTTCATCCTCACTTAGTCAAATAGAACTAATTTAATAATACGATAGCCGGATTATACGACTTGCGTCATCCTTGACACGGTAAGGCCAATCAATGAATTCTAGAATATATAAAGAGATGATCACTATTTCTAGAATGAAAAATAGCCAATTGTTTTGATTTCCCGCCACGTTTATCCAAAACTAAAGGTCATTTCTCTAAACAAAATGGTATACTTTTATACTTCTAATCGAGCAAGAAGATATCAATGGGTTTTGTACGAGACGTAATTGCATGGCCTAGTACTGCAACTTTTGAGTGGGTTTCACCCAATAATCATGTGCGTTCGATTGGTTGTATACGTAATTTTATTTTTTTTAAAGGAAGCTAAATTCAAGAAATTTGTCATGTTAATAAGTTTGCGAGGGATAAAGCAATGGCATAAATTGCATGTTAATGGACCACATCAGTTAATCGCCCTATCTTTGGAGCAAGTAATTCATGTGATGATCACACAAAAAAGCAATGATACGTGATGCAACAAACCAATCAAAAGTGAGAACATGACACATATGGTGCCAAGTAAGACGAGATTCATAGCATGCGAGCTATGGTGATTGTGTCAGTAGGCTCATTCTGCTTATCTCTACCCATTTGGAGCAACATTTCCTGATGTAATGACATAATTTGCTCTACTAGAGGTAAACCGTTTGAAGGCCGCAACCTGAAACCAATCCTATAGGTCTCAATTTTAAAAAAAATTGGAACTGTGTATTGAACAAGGTGCTCTTGGAACCGGCACAGAATTGACTTGGCCAGTTTTGGCAGGTTCATGGCTTTGCATAAGACTAGTTTTTTGAGTTTAGTTCACATTATCAATTCTGGTTAAAATCATATATTACATTGATAAATCGTAAAAATATTTAGAATTCAATTGATAAATTAAAAAGGTTTAGGATTAAACTGGTACAATTGTAATATATTCATGACTTTTTTTTTGGTAGTTTTCCTGCTAAATATGCTCTATATCTGAGTGTATGTGATCAAGTACTTTCTGATATTTCATCAGGCTTGGTTGCTAACTTCATACGTATAAATGACTCATGTCTTTATTTTTGAATGGGCCAAAGAATGTTCAGTCCATAATATATCAAAAGGCGAAGCTTGTCGTTGTCCCAATCAACACGGTCGTGATCACAGATCATACAGCGAGCTTGGTCATCAAAAGTCAAAATGATCTTTTGCATGCTTGTCTTTTTCAACAATACTATTTAATTGGCCACATATCCCTTTCTCCCCAGATCTTCAACAAACTTTAGATTTGACAGGACGCCGATGTCCCATGCACATCTTGATGTAGGGCACTTGTATGATAAAATAGTGATTTTCATTTCATACTCATCATCCTCCGCACTGGCCCGTTAAGTCTACATCATAAACAATTTCAACAGGTTCTACTAGGTGATGATAATTATAAGGTTGTGATGATTATAAAATTATCATCAGACTGTAGGATAGGAGCTCGAATACAGGATGTGAGGCCGCTAAATAAAAGGCTAAAAGAGGCTAAAAGTGCGAAGGTATTCGCAATACAAGTACAAATTACATAGCGACTGGCACTTTTGACTGACTGACAGCACTCTTGAATGGATCATTTAGCTCTCTCCTTCACTACCTCCTCCTCCTGCTCACGGCAGGGACTTCTTTGAACAGAGAAAACAAAAGAAACAGCAAATCTTGCTAATTCTCAACCATTATTATTTCATTTCATCCGGAACATTTTTTCAACATGAATATTTTAAAAGGTTAACATCATGAAAAATTTCAAATTGGAACACCTGTAACAAATTTAACCAAAACTAATATTTTAACCACAAAAAACTCAAAACCGATATACTTGTAACAAATTTACCTCAAATGACCACAAAAAACCATAAATTGGTATATTCGTAACAAATTTATCCAAAATTAATTTTTTTACCAGTAAAAAATCCTAAACTAGTACATTTGTAACAAATATATTATCCATAAAAAATCACAAAACTAGTACAATTATGACAAGTGGAGAGTAAAATCTTAAACTAATACACCAATTAACTATCGCGTGTCATCTGAGTTAGTAAAATTTAATGGAAACTAAAAGATGATAAATTTATTGCAAGTGTACTATTTTTGGGTTGTCAAAGATATATCGGTTTGGGGGTTTTTTATAGTTAAAAATTAATTTAGGATAAATTTATCACGGGTGTCTTAATTTGAGGTAAATATATCAAAGGTGTACCGGTTTACAGTTGTTGGTGATCAAAAAATTAATTTGGACTAAATTTATTATAAATATATCAATTTAGGAATTTTTGTGGTATTAACCCTATTTCAAAAGAGAAAACCCAAGAGCTCTCTCGTTTTTAATAGCCACAAAAACAAACAAGAGCTATTGCTCCATACCCATTTGCACTTATCTAAGCTCTTTTTCTTGTCAATGGGCCAGTTTTGCTTACCTCGGCCCATTTGGAGCAAAACATTCCATTATATAATGATATAATCTTCTTTACTAGAGGCAATAGGTTCCAAGGTTGGAATTTGAAACCAACCTTATAAGTTTAAATTATGAAAAATTGGAATCATGTATTGAAGAAGATGCTTTTGAAACCGGCATGAAACCAACTGAATCAATTTTAGGCAAGTTCACGTTTGTATTAAAAACTAGGTTTTTTCCCCCAAGTTAGAGCTATTATTATCATCATCATCATTATCATTATTATTATCATTATCATTGTCGTCGTCGTCGTCGTCATCATCATCATCATCATTATAATCATATTATTATATACCTTATGTTAAGCAAATTCTTTTGAGTTGAGTGGTCCTATCACATGTCTCATGTCTAGGTTGCAACTTTTTATAATGTGTGTAAAACTGGTAGATATCACGTAACAATCCAAATTGACCACAATATGTACATTCATACACACAATATGGAAAAACGTTCATTTCTTTATTTTCGTTACCCCAGTCAACACAACCATAATCCCAAATCATACGTTGAGTTGAGTCATCGAAAGTTAAGATGATCTTTTGCACGCTTATCGTTTTCAAAAAAGACAATTTAATTGATTACACATTCCTTTTGCCCAATTTTCAACAAACTTTAGATTTGATGGGACACGTCCCATGCACCATCAAGATATAGGCCACTTGCTCGGTAAAGTAGTGATATTATTTTTTATGCTCATCATCCTCCGCATTCGGCCCGTGAAGTCTAGCATAGCAAACAATTCTAACACGCTCTACAAGGCGATGATAATTATAAGGTTAAACCATTATCGAACCGCAGGATAGCTCGAATATAGGACGCAGGGAAAAAGATTAAAAGGCTAAGAGAGGCTAAAAGTACGGAGTAATCACGATTCGAGTACAAATTACATGCCGACTGGCACAGTTGGCTGATTGACAGCAATCTTGAATAGATCATTTAGCTCCTTCTCTCTGGCTCTCTCTTCCTCCTCCATCTTCCGTTCATGACATGGACTTCTTTGAACAGCGAAAACAGAAAAAAAGCAAATCTCCCAATTCTCAACCGTTATTATTCCATATCACCAGAACATTTCTGAACATGAATTTCTAGAAAGAGAGAACCCAGGATCTCTCTCATTTGTAATGTCCACAAAAACAAACGGGGCTAATTGCTCTATACCCTTTTCGTGTGTTAGCGTTTTTGATGTGAGCTGAAGAGAGAAGAATGACCTTGGCAGAGATTGTCGATTGGTCAGGTTTTGGCTGGACTAATTGGTGGAGAGATTGGAGGCACTTTTGAATGTTCTTGTTCTTGTTTCAAATGCATAATCATCGATTCCCTTCAAACAAATTAATCTTTATGCTTTCAATGACTGATGAAGGGATTTTTTTGCAAATTCTTGACCACTCGCTTGCGTGGTCATCACGAGGGAGATGAAGTCAATGATGGATTAGACCACATATGGTTGCTTGAATCCGGAGACAACTGTGGCAAGGACGAGGAAGCCTCTCAAAAGTTTGGATGATCTATTGTAGACTTAGAGTCAAGAGACAAATGACTATGATCACACCATGAATTCCACAAAGCCATCTTTCTTGGTGGGGCTGAAGAATCTCGCTCCATTATATAGTCAAGCCGTCCAGTCATTCGGACTTTGCCTATGATCCATTGCTCATCGCCTCCACTCTTGTGGTGTGATTGCATTGTGATTTTTCAGGTCCGAGAGCAATGATGAAAAAGAAGAGCGTTGAGAGAAAGTGGACGGCGATAGCAATGGCGGCATATCTGCTCATCATGGTGGAGGATCTATTGCCTACATCGACTAGTGCCTCTTTATTTCCTGCTCAACATGTTCTTGATGCCCCTGGTAACACATATCACCATCATTCTTCTTTCTTCTTCTTCTTTCCTTATGGC
Source organism: Eucalyptus microcorys (assembly GCA_014182515.1). NCBI lineage: Eukaryota > Viridiplantae > Streptophyta > Magnoliopsida > Myrtales > Myrtaceae > Eucalyptus > Eucalyptus microcorys. Next base: position 2,868,526 of record CM024563.1, read on the forward strand.
AAGAAAGTTTGCATCAGTTGATAATTAGTGTATGATCATTTGTCCGGCTTGATAGGCTCACTCTAGTATTTCTCTAAACTGTGTAATCAAGGTGGAAGTGAAGGAGGCAAGATGGAATCCCCAAGAAAAGCATTAGGTGGTGGGTTCAAACTCAAAGGGGCAATTGGTCTTGATTCCTTCGTTGATTTCGGGAAGAAGAAGAGGAGAAAGTGATGGAGTCGCGTAGCCTAAGGGTGATTTCCAACATGTCTCCGCCCTCCCCTAATCCTAGTGATCCGATACACCAGGGTGACGACCAGCAGTATGATGGTTCGCCGTAGGTCAATCTACTCTAAATAGTATTGATGTGAGGATTTTGTGAGAGGGGCGCTCACTTAGCACCTGAACTTTTCTCTTTTCAATTGTTTAAGTGCCATTTTGATAAATAAAAAAAACCGATCACTTCAATTGGCGACTTGTGCGCTAGATCCAACATGACAACGTATCATATAAACTGTCCAACATGCCTCGGTAGCAAAGTAAAGTCAATAAAATTGCATCTAAATGATGCGGTCTATCACAATGTTTGCCCCAAATTAACAAGCGGGAGCAAAATTCCTTATGTTTTTCAAACCAAAAACCCCAACCCCAACCCCAATCCCCCAAATTGGGGCGAAATTACTTTTCGAAATTTGCAATGGAGAGTAAGTTTAAGTTTTAACACAGATCGAGCGAGAGATGAAGTTTTCACAATAAAGCAATTGTTCTGAGGTTTCCCTGACAAAGTTTGCACAGTAAAGCAGATGACCTTCCTCTTACGCATTCCCGATTCTAATACGAATCGAAAGCTGTATGTTTTTCTTCTTTGTTTCTCCCCTTTTGTCGACCATCACCTCATGTATCATCTCATCTAACGAAGGTATTTGTCAGCAAATCATGGTGAACAATTGCTTTACTGTGAAAACCTCGCAATTTGCTTTACTGAAAGAGTTTTGGAATTTCAAGTTGCGAAAGTGCTGAGGTTTTCGGAAGAGAGCGGGGATCGCCATTGTTGTGGAGCGAGAGAGAGAGAGAGAGAGAGAGAGAGAGAGAGAGAGAGAGTGAGTAAAGAAGACGACAGAACAAGAGAGGATGTCTTTTTTGGGTAAAACAACGTGGTTTTAGCCACAAATGTCACTTTGACTTGTCCTTTGTCCATGTTATACTTGACGTTTTCTTTATTAAAAAAAAAGTCATGTTGGATTTAATTCATTAAAAATAAATAAATTAAAAATAATCACGTATGACATATTGAAGGAATATGTTGGCAGGTGCAATAATCAAATATGACATATGGTGCCAAGTAAGATGAGATTCATAGTATGCGAGCTATGATGGTTGTGTCAGTGGGCTCATTCTGCTTATCTCTACCCATTTTGAGCAACATTTCCCGATGTATTGATATAATCTGTTCTACTAGAGGTAATCGGTCCTAAGACCTCAACATAAAACCAATCCTATAGGTCTTGATTTAAAAAAAAAAAATGGAATTGTGTATTGAGCAAGGTGTTCTTGGAATTGGCATAGAACTAACTTGGTCAGTTTTAGGCCGGTTCACGGCTTTGCATAAGACTAGTTTTTTGAGTTAAGTCCATATTATTAATTCTAGCTAAAATTGGTCGGAATGACTATATTAATAAATCGTAAAAATATTTAGAATTCAATTGACAAATTTGAAAGTTTAGGACTAAGCTAGCATAAATGTAACATGTTTAGGACTTTCTTAGTAGTTTTCCTGCTAAATATGCTTTATATCTAAGCGTATGTGATTAAGTACTTTCTGATATTTCATCGAGCATGGTTGCTAGCTTCATATATACAGATGACTCATTTCTTTATTTTCGAATGGGCCAAAGAGTGTTCAGTCCATAATCCATCAGAAGGCGAAGCTTGTCATTATCTCAATCAACATGGTCGTGATCACATATCATACATTGAGTTCGGTCATCGAAAGTCAAAATGATCTTTTGCATGCTTGTCTATTTCAACAAGACTATTTAATTGGTTACATATCTCTTTTAGCCCGGATTTTCAATAAACTTTAGATTTGACGGGACGCCTGATGTCCCATGCACATCTTGATATAGGGCACTTGTATGATAAAATAGTGATATTCGTTTCATGCTCATCATCTTCCACACTCGGCCCGTGAAGTCTAACATGATAAACAATTTCAACATGTTCTACAATGTGATGATAATTATAAGGTTGTGATGATTATCAAATTATCATCTGTAGGACAGCTCGAATATAGGATGCAAGGCAGCTAAATAAAAGGCTGAAAGTACGAACTAATTGCAATACAAGTACAAATTACATAGCGATTGGCACTTTTGACTGACTGACAGCACTCTTGAATAAATCGTTTAGCTCTTCTTCTCTAGCCTTCACTTCCTCCTTCTGCTCACAATAGGGACTTCTTTGAACATCGAAAAAAAAACAGCAAATCTTGCTAATTCTCAACCGTTATTATTCTATTTCATCCAAAACATTTTCTCAACTTGAATATTTTATAGGGTGAATACTACAAAAAATTTCAAATTAAAATATATGTGACAAATTTACTCTAAAATAATTTTTTGACCACCAAAAATACCAAATTGGTACACCTAAACAAATTTACCCTAAATGATCATAAAAAACTCTAAACTGATATATTTGTAACAAATTTACTTTAAATTAATTTTTTTGACCACTAAAAATCTCAAACTAGTACATTTATGACAAATATACTCTCTATTAAATTGGATTAATATTATAAAAAATCACAAATTGGTATAACTGTGATAAATGAAGAGTAAAATCTCAAACTGGTACATCAGTTAACTATCAAAATTTAATGGAAACTAATATATGGAATTACAAGTATATCAGTTTTAGGTAAATTTGTCAAAAGTGTACCAGTTTTTGGTTTTTGGTGATAAAAAAAATAGTTTTGAGTAAATTTGTTACAAGTGCCCTAATTTTAGGTAAATTTATCAGAGGTGTACCATTTCAAGATTTTTGGGGGTTAAAAAATTAATTTTGAGTAATTTTGTCATAAGTGTACCAGTTTGGGATTTTTCGTAATATTAACCCTATTTCAAAATAGAAAACCAAGAGCTCTATCATTTGTAATGTCCAAAAAAAAAAAAAAAGAGGAACTATTGCTCTATACCTATTTGCACTTTGAAACCTAAGCTCTTTTCCTATCAATGGGCCACTTTTGCTTACCTCAACCCATTTGGGGCAACATTCCTTGATATAATGATATAATCTTCTTTACTAGAGGTAATGGGTTCCTAGGTTGGAACTTGAAACCATCCTATAAGTCTCAATTATGAAAAATTGGAATCTGTATTGAAGAGGGTGCTCTTGAAACCGACACGAAACCAACTTAGTTTATTTTAGGCAAGTTAATGATTCTACGTAAAAACTAGGTTTTTTTCTTTTCTCAGGTTAGAGCTATTACATATTATTATTATTATTATTATTATTATTATTATTATTATTATTATTATTATTATTATTATTATTATTATACCTCATGTTAAGTAAATTCTTTTGAGTTGAGTGGTCCTGTTGCATATCTCATATTTAGGTTACAACTTTCTGTAATGCAGGCAAAACTGATTAGACACCACGTAGCAATCCGAATCGACACAATATGTGCATTCATACACACGCACACTATGGGAAAAGCTCATCTCTTTATTTTTGAATGGGCCAAAGAATGCCCAATCCATAATCCATCGGTAGGTGAAGCTTTTCGTTACCCCAGTCAACACGGCCACGATCTCAAATCACATGCCGAGTTCAGTCATCGAAAGTTAAGACGATCTTTTACATGCTTATCTTTTCAAAAAGACTATTTAATTAATTACACATTCCTTTCTGCCTGATTTTTCAACAAATTTTAGATTTGACGGGACACTTCATGCACGTCAAGATACGGGGCACTTGCCCGGTAAAATAGCAATATTCGTTCCATACTCATCATCCTTCCAACTTTTCCCGTGAAGTCTAACATAGCAAACAATTTTAACGCGGTCTACAAGGCTATGATAATTATAAGGTTAAATCATCATCGGACTGTAGGATAGCTTGAATTTAGGACGCAAGGCAGCTAAGTAAAGGGCTAAGAGAGACTAAATGTACAGAGTAATCACGATTCGAGTACAAATCACATACCCACTGGCACTTTTGGCTGACCGACAACAATCTCGAATAGATCGTCTATCTCATTCTCTCTGGCCTTCTCTTCCTCCTCCATCTTTCTGTTCACAACATGGATTTCTTTTTTTTTTTGGTAAGTAACATGGATTTCTTTAAACAGCGAAAACAAAAGAAATAGCAAATCTTGCCATATCTCAACCGCTCTTATTCCATTGCATCCGGAACATTTTCTAAACATGAATATATGAAAAGAGAAAACCCAAGGTCTCTCATTTGTAATGTTCGCAAAATCAAACAGACTGATTACTCTATACCTATTTTTTGTGTGTTGACATCTAAATTTTGACGATCCAGTTAGTTATTTATTGCATAAAAAATTACGAACTAATTTTTAGTCCCTAAACAAAAATATTAGAATTAGGTTGTATAGCATATAGTTTTAAGAGCATTTATATATTTTATCCAATGATGGATGAGCTTTAATTTGACAAGTTGGGAGATGGGTACATTTTGAAAAAGATTCATGTTATTCTTCCAAGATTTGATGATATGACAGTGGATTTTTCATATATTTATGCAATATATTTGTACATCATCACTGAAGGTAGGCATACAAAAGATATATCAAAGGCTCATCTTTTTAAAATTAATAATTTGGGAAAATTCTATTACGATCTTGAATTTTTGGCAATGTTCGATTAATCTGTAGGCTAGTGGTAGCAGTGCCGGCATATCTACTCGTCATAGGTTAGCGATTTGTTATCGGTTTTACCCAACTTGTACATTAAGCGCCAAGCTAGCTGTGCCAAGTTCAGTAAGTAAAGGCATTAAATAGTATCCATGTCGAGTTATGTCTTGTCTTTCTCGAAAGCTCATCTTTTTTGGTACTAGATGTTAACATCACTTCAAGTTCAAACGTCATTCATCTCCAATAGAACTAATTAAATTCACGATTGCTCACTTCCGTAATTTCATCCTCTCTTAATTAAAGAGAACTAATTTAATTGCACGATAGCCAGGTCTATATAACTATCATCATCCTTGACGTGGTAAGCCCAACCGATGAAATTCTAAAAAATGTAGTATCATGTGTTATTGAGAGATGAAATTAATATTTTTAGAATAGGAAATAGCCAAAAGTTTGGATTTGCTGCGATGTGTCTTTGAAACTGAGGGTGATTTCTCTATTCATAATGGTATCTTTTTATATTTCTAATCAAGTAAAATCAAGATATAATTCGGTTTTATGTGAGACTTAATTACATAACCTAGCACTACATCTTTCGTGTTAATTCAATCATTAATCTTCCACTTTGACCAATTTAGTCTTAAACCTTTTGATAATTTGCCGGTCTAGTCCATCCGGTCAATTTTGACTGGAAATTGTTGACGTAGATGTCGATTGTTTACATAGCATAGTTGGTATTGACATGGACAATTTTATTTTTTTCTTTTCTTTTCCTTCTATTTTTGCCTTTCAAAGTGGCCAACAAGGGTTACAACTCTTGCCTGGCCTCACCCAAATTTGAGCAAGAACATCGCAGCCCTCACCAGCCATAATAAAAAAAAAAAAAAAAAAAAAGGAAAAAGAAAAGAGAAAAAGAAAAGAATAGGAAAAAGAAAATAATAAATAAATAAATAATTCAAAAAAATTGAAAAAATTGTCAATGTCAACATCGATGTGCCACGTAAGATAATCAACATCCACGTTAAGCAAAATTGACCAAATAGACTAAATTGATAAAACGTTAAAACGTTTCGGACTAAATTGACCAAATTAAAAAAGTTAGAACTAAATCGGTACAAATACAATGAATTTAGAATTTTTTTAAATAATTTTTCCCCATTTCGCGTGTTAACGTGTTCAATACAAGCTGAAGAGAAAAAGAATGACTTCAATGGAGATTGTCGATTGTTCTGGCTTTGGCTAGGCCCAATGGTGGAGAGATTGAGCACACTTCTGAAGGTTCTTACTCTTGCTCTTGTTCTTGTTCTTGTTTCAAATGCATAATCATCAATTTCTTTTTGACAAGTTAAGTAACCAACCATCAAAACATGAAATTTTACCAAAACAGATGTATTCTGATTTTTTAATTTATTTATCATTGTGCTTTCAATGATCTCATGAAGAGATTTTCTGCAAATTCTTGACCGCTAGCTCGCGTGGTCATCACGAGGAAGATGAACTCGATGATGGAATTGACCACAAATGGTTGGTCGAATCCGGCGATGACTGTAATTTTGAGGGCAAGGGCAAGGAAGCCTCCCAAAATTTCAGATGGGCCACGATAGATTGGAAATATGGCTCCATTGTAGACTTAGAGTCAAGAGATGAATAACTATGATCAAACCATGAATTCCACAAAGCCATCTTTCATCAGACTGTAGGATAGCTCGAATATAGGACGCAAGGCAACTGAATAAAAGGTTTAAAATCTTTAATCACTATACAAGTACAAATTACATATGGACTAGCATTTTTTCTTACTTACAATACTCTTGAATAGATCATTTAGGATATGTTTGGTAATACTTTTGTTCTCATAAATAATTTCTATCCAGAAATAATTTTTTTCATATCCTTTCCCGAGAACAAAAAAGTAGATTCATTTTACTTGTTCTATATTCCAAATCTATTTTCTGATTACTTTTCTATTTTGAAAAATAGAAAAATTAGTTGACATTATCAAACGAATTTATGTTTTTTTCCGTTTTGTAAAGCAAAAAAATAGATAAAGAGAAAAAACATGATGATTACCAAACAGACCTTCGGACCTTCTCTATGGCCTTGTCTTCCTCCTTCTTCTGCTTACGACATGGACCTCTTTGAATAGAAAAAAATAAAAACAACAACAACAAATCTTGCCAACTCTCTACCGTTGTTATTCCATTTCATTCAAAACATTTTCTCCACATGAATATTTAAGAAGAAAACCCAAGAACTCTCTAATTTGTAATGTCCACAAAAGCAAACAGGACCGATTACTTTTATACTGATTTCTCGTGTTAGTGTTTTCAATATGAGCTGAAGAGAAAACAATGACCTTGGCAGAGATTGTCAATTGGTTGGGTTTTGCCTGGACCGGTTGGTGCAGAGATTGGGGGCACTTCCAAGTTGTTCTTTCTCTTGTTCTTATTTCAAATGCACAATCATCGATTTCATTTAGACAATTTAAGCAACCAACCATCAAAAAATGAAAGTTTACAAAAACAGAAGTCTTTTGATTTATTGATTTATTATTAGGCTTTCATTGATCTCATGAAGAGATTTTTTGCGAATTCTTAACCGCTAGCTTGCATGGTCATCACAAGGGAGATGAAGTCAATGATGGAATAGACCACAATTCAAGAGATTGACTATAAGTTTGAGGATAAGGAAGAGGAAACCTCCAAAAAATTCTGATGGCCCACAATACATTGGAATTATGGCTCTGTTGTAGACTCGAGTCAAGAGATGAATGACTATGATCAAACCACAAATTCCACAAAGCCATCTTCCTTGATGGTCTGAATGAAGAAGCTCGCTACATCATATATTCAAGCCGTCCAATCCTTCAACTTTCAAACTTTGCCTATGATTCGTTGCTCATCATCACCACTCTCATAGTGTGATTGCATTGTGATTTTGCACGGTTTGAGAGCTAAGATGAAAAAGAAGAGAGTTGAGAGAAAGTGGGTGGCAATGGTAGTGGTGGCATATCTGCTCATCATGGTGGATCTACTGCCTTCACCAATAAGTGCCTCTTTGCTTCTTGCTCAACATGCTCCTAATGCCCCGGTAATATGTATCACCATCATTCTCTTTTTTTCTTTTTTTTCACAATAAGGCAATTATTCTGGGGTTTCCCTCATAAAGTTTGCATAGTAAAGCAAAATTGGCCTATTGGCTTAGAAGTAAATAAGAGTAAAACAGGCCCAACATGCGAGGACCCATGGACGATGGGCCGAAATGTCAACAATCGGCGATGTTGAAAGACGTGACATCAGAAAACCTGTCGAGATGGATGAGATAAGAACAAAAGCAGTTATGGGAGTCGACACTAGCAAGGACATTGACGAGGCAGAGCAATTATTGACAGGAAGCCAAAACTTCCGGAATGATTTGATATTGAAGTGGTACCGCCCAAGAGAAGTTACTCGTAGAATACAATCATAAATAGCCAAAGATACATTCGTGTAAAAAGCCCTTTTGCCAAAATCGACAATCAAAAATTCATTTCATTAGTTATCTTTTTCTTTATTGCACTTTTACATTCAATCTACTTTTCTCCTATTTTCTTGTATTTTCATTTGCCGGTAGTTTAGACTAGTCACTTCCTTTCCAAAATGACACATAATCCATTTCAAATAATAAAGCCAAACTTTTGCCCTTTTGGTGAAAGATATTTGTTGAGAAAACCTTTCCCCGACAAATAATAAGAAAGAAAATCTTAGAGAATCACGGAATACTAAATAACATCATTAATATCTAATAATATCTCTAATGATATTCTCTAATAAAGAGATATCTAATCTCCATAAATATACTTGATCAGCACCATTGAGACTGTTGTTCAAGAGGCTCAAATACCGAATCTCTTCCAATTAGCCTGTCTCGGGTGGTATGCCACCCTCGAAGAGATTGCTTCCCAGGTCCCAGAACCTGAGCTTGGAGAGATTGCTGACTGAGGAAGGTTCAGGAACGAAGTGGGTCGGGTTTGGGAACGAAGCAAAGTCGAGCGCAGGGAGTGTGCCACTGAGGCTTGAGCGAGAGAGGCTGATCTCTAAAACTGGCCCGCCATTGTTGCAGGCAATGCCAGTCCAGTTGCAGAGATGGGTGTTGTTGGTGAGCGACCACGAGCTCATATTTCCTGACGCGCACATCTTGAGTTGTATATAATCTCCTTTCGTGGTTCTACAAGTTGAGCTTATGAGGGTGTATGTATTTCTGCATCTTTTGTTCCTTAAAGTGTGAGTTTTGGTTCACCGATTCTCACATTTTCGCAGACCGCGTTGCAAACCGGCGTCCTATATATTTGTTACGAGATGTAATTTCCAGCAGAGAACCGGGCGATGTAATTTGAAATAATCTGCATCCGGATTGTTGAACTTCAATGACTATTTATTTTAGTCATTTTCCAATCACTTTGGATGAAAATTCTACATGTCTACCTTCAATAGGTAAATAAAAATTCAACGTGTGGGTTATATGTAAATAAAAATTTACCATTCATTAAGAAAGTTTAGCAACCATCAACAATATTCACTCAAATCATAAAAGTAGTCTACGGACTACCAAAACTTCTTACTTATATCATTACTTGATTAACGCTTAAAAGATACAATTTGAAGATTTTTGATCATATGGCTAAATAATCGAATCTATCTATAAAAAGATTTGCTTGTTTAATTGCAATAGACACCCATTCGAGTGTCATTTTCTTACTATAATAGCTGGTCCGGTTTTGGTTTCAGGGTGGGAAACAAATCCATCCTAAAATTGATTATTCTTATTTTGAATTATCGCTAATCCAATCGTAGATTTCGAAAGTTCAGTAATGCGGGGGAAAGTAGACGGAAATGGAACGATGCACTGAATTTTTCTGAAGTTATAAAGACCGGCCATATGGTCATTAGCAAGATCTTAAAAGGCTATGACCACCAGGAAAGTCCGGGTAAAGGCCGGGATCCGGGCCTCGAAAAATATTCCAGCCCGCTTGGTTACCCCCCCACACAACTCCTTTATGGAGTTGGAGGGCCACCTTGGAGGGTGTGATGCCGATCCCGGGTAACCATTCCCGGCAAGGTACACCCAATGAAAAGGCCCAATATGGGGAAACCGGCTGGGGACACAAAGGCCCACCATGCACTTCTTTTGGCTAATCATCCACCAGTCAATTCAACATCGCTTAACCTACTTGATTGAAAAAAAAATCGAAAAAGTTGAAACCAAGGATAAAATAGCAAAGGAGGAAACTCATTTGTACCATTAATCAAGGCAGAGTAAAACAATAAAATAAGATTATTGCTGCACACGAAGTCCTTCCAGTTAAATCCGACTTATCAAGGACGGCACAAAAGAAAAAGCATGATGGATCAACGCACCATCTTGAAAGTGGTGGGCAAAACCTCACCAAGGCCGCCAATAAGTATTAATTTGACCCCCAAAGTGACTTTGGCATATCTTGCATGCACCGAGGGTGTTAGAAAAAAAAAATAATTATGTGCGTAATTACTATATAGGATTAGGTTAATTATAATTTATATTAATTATAATTAACTCTAATTGCACCGCATACATTGGGAATGCAAATTAAAAGAGAGAGTTGGCAATTGTTTAAATTAGTCCTACACGTGCATCTCTCTTTGGGAATGGACTTTATCATTTCTTGTTCAATTGTTCCTAATCAAAGGAAGGCAAATAAGCTAATTTAAACATTGAGTCAAGTAGAAGATCTTTGCTTGCTAATCTCGAACTTAACAAAGACCAATAATGCGCATGACACACATTTATTCCATGGAGAATTAACCATCGAATTTTTTTTTCTAAAATTGATTTTTTGGGTTGCTTACAAAAATGAATGAAGGAAAAGTATATTTATTATCAAGAAAAATAGCTAAATATAGACTGTTATTGAGAATGAGCATTATAATAACATTTGAGAAATTAGGGCGATAAGGAAATGGACAAGGACAGTATCAAGTAGATAACATCAGGCCAATAATATTGTCATGAATTATATAATAGAGCAATTTTTTTGGACACACTATTCATTTATTCAGCTAAACTACTTTAACATCCATAGAGGTCGATGGTATGTACAATAATGAAGACTTCCATTTAGAATTATAGAAAGCAGTTTTTGGGCTTTAAAATAATTGCAAAAGTTGGCCTACCTTGGCATTTTAACCAGACCCAGCTCAAGTCCATTAGTATTTATAGCCAGGTCTTTAGCATTACATGTATATACGGATATTCTCTTAGCCTTTTATATGGTTAGAAAAATACTTACGTGGCTGTTTTTAATTACTGTGATATTAATTGCCTATTTTTGGTCAAAAAATAAATAATAAATAATTATAAATTGTTATAAAATCCACTCTTACAAAAATATGTGGCTCAAAGTATGTTGTTACTCCTACAATGGCCTAATAGCAAAGCCTATATTGCATTACAAACCTAGCTTTGGATGGATTATGTGGATCTATCTATATTTAATATGAAAACTTCGAATAATGAAAAAAATGTTTGACAATTCCTAATTAAAGGGAAATTGTCAATGAAAAACTAGATGCACGGTTCCCATGTCTTATTTGAGATGTGAATATTCCGGACTTATCACTTATTTTACTTTGTTTACTAAAGTTTATTTTCTTCAGATTATGTTGCACCTTTGCATTTTTTGTCCTGATTGATTTAGGACTATTAATAATGATTTGCTATGTGGCTCCCAATGCTCTTCCTGGTAAACCTCTTGTTTGACCATTACATATAGGGGGAGGCTATTTTCGCAGCCTATATGACTAGATCCACTCCATTTTCGTTAGAGACAAAAATTGCCCTATTTTATTCAATTGAAACTTAAAAGTAGTGGACCCCAATTTACACATTATTCTTTTCTTTTAGTTTTAAAAAGTTTTACATAGCATCCGGTTAGTATCATTGAAGCGGTTATTATCATGCATATCAAAAGCCTATCTTTTCTTCCCCTTTTGTTCCTTTTTTATTTTTCCTTCTATACATGTTAGCAACTTTGTCTAGTAGAGAGACCTCAAGAATTTTTCATTTCGTTGAGCATATTTCACGATTAATTTCCACGTAAAAATGCAGGAAATCTACATACAAACAATGTTTTTAAAAATAAAAACTATGTTTAAAGTAAAAGAAATATTTTTCATGGGAGCAAAATTTCATTTATTTTGAATTAACAAATAAAATGTTGATTTTTTATTTTCTAACAACAATGGGTTTAAATTTGAAGGAAACCCACTATAGAAAATAACTAAATTAAGGGAAAATTCATACATGTGGAATCCAACAAAGGTGATTTCCTATATCTTGTATAAATGGAGTACATTTAGTCATTTAGAGGGTGAAAATTTTAACATATATTGATCCAATTTTATGCAAAACATTTTTAGAGAATCTTACCTATCATAGACCCAACACATTTCAAACCCAATCGGAACTCCAATTTTAGGAATTTTTCTCCTTAAATATAGAAAATAACGTACTAAAAGAATAACTAATTTTAAACAATAAAAAAGTTAGCAAATAAGAAATTTCTAAAAATAGTCCATCCAAATAACTTGTATTTTGAATGCATTAACAAAGTGACCAGTGTTATTTTTCTGCCATCGTCGTCGAACCCTTAGCACAGTCACAATGATATCGTAAAAAGATTTTGTAAATAAAAAGGTTTAAATCTGAAGAAAAAAATTATATTAGTAAAAGATCTAAAAAATTTTTTTCCACCAAAAGAAAGACCGTAGCAGACATATAGAAGAACCAAAATTCATCCAATCATCTCCTCAGAATATTTTCTTCGCTATGGCGAACATATTAATAATCCGTTTTATAATGTGATATGTTCTTAAGAGAGCAAATTGTCTGGTTGGACCTTTACGCTCGCGTTCCTGATTTATTTTTAAAAAGAGCTAATTGAGATAAAATTTACTTTCTTTTTCTCTATTTTTTCTATTGTGCATTGCATCATCTACATATTCTAGAGCAAGTCTAAATTAAGCTGATTTCAAGTTTGTTGAACATGGAAGCCATTTCAAGGCTTGCAGCTTTCGAACATGTGATGACTATCAATTATCAATCTTTCCACAAATATGTTCAAAGAAAACCAATTAACCATCTAAAAACAGAACTTTGTCAACTTGGAGTCTTCTTCACGCTCAACCTTTTAAAGGGGTTGAATGCGAAGACAAGAATTTTTCCAAGTAGACTGGAATTGCATTTTGGGCCAAAGCTGGCCGTACCTGTGGTGTAATTTGATTAGTCAAAAGTCACCAACAATGTGATTAATGACCAACTTCCAACCCATCGATAACTAGGATCAGTGAACGTTCTCTCAAATTAGGACTCTTGCAAGTCAATAAATTCCCTTTTTGAACAATGTATCATGCCATAGAGATTAATGCACCACTAGCCACGTTAAAATTATGTAAGTTCACCATGACTAACAATCACCAATCACTTTAAGTGATAACTTGTAGAAAGGTTATAAAGTAGGTGTTTAAAGGTTGTCAACAAGGGCGCCCGAAAAAAAGGTTGTCAACAAGGAAAAATCGGGAAAAAATGATGACCGAAAGGACTACATTGCAACTTTTCAAAAAGATTCAAGACTTAGATCACGTTTCCTAAATGGATAGAATTTTCATTGTAAATTTCTCATTAGCTAAGTAACATTGTTTGAAATTCCTAAGCAAAAGGAAGATAATAAAGAAAATTAAGAACGGAGGAGTGGAAGATAAGACGATAAATGTCAACTAATGTGTGAATTTAAAATCACATGAACACAGGCACATGAATCTCACGCGCAGAGGACTTGGGCGACACGTGAGGGCGCCAGGCAGCTCTCCTAGCGACATCCTTTGCTAAGTGGGACTTGTCGGAGGATGAAGAACCTATTTTGGTGGCTTTTGTCAGAAAATATCCAAATAATGACTTCGGAAAAAGATCTTACAGGCGATGGCGTAGTTGGACCCGTGACGTGGCAGCACGCGGTGGCATGAAGAATTTTTTTGTATATTTGAACGTACTGTATAAGAGCCCATTTACAGGCTTTACAAGACGGATATTTATCTTAACATTATATTACAATAGAATTACAATTAATCAGATTACAATCAGAGGGAGACACATAGATAATATATTTCTAACATGACTAATGGTCATCGATCAATTTAACCATCGACTAGTAGGTTCGATTGAAAAAAAGAAAATTAAAAAAGTTGAAATTGAGAATATAATAGAAAAAGAGGAAATTCATTTGTACCATTAATCACGTCGGAATAAAAAAAAATTAGATAAATCAAACTTATCAAAACCAGCATTAGGGAAAAAGCACAGTGGATCAATGCACCACCTTAAAAGGGTGCGCAAAACCCAGAGGCACAAGCTCACCTTAGCATATCTCTAGGCATGAAAAAATCAAATGCAACTATCCCTCTCTTCTTCTTCTTCCTCTGTCTACTTTTCTTGCTCCCATTTCAGGCCTCACCATCGCCAACCGCAGAGGCACAAGCTCTTGTCAAATGGAAGAATTCTCTCTCTCCTCCTCCACCTTCTCTAAGCTCATGGTCACTCACCAACATCACCCATCTCTGCAACTGGACTGGCGTTGCCTGCAACAATGGCGGGTCAGTCTCCGAGATCAGCCTCTCAGGCTCAACCATCAGTGGCGCACTCCATGCGCTCGACTTCGCTTCTTTCCCGAACCTGACCCACTTTGACGTCAGTAACAACAATCTCGAGGGCCCAATACCATCCTCGATCGGCAATCTCTCCAAGCTCAGGTTCTTGGACCTGGGTAGCAATCTCTTCGAAGGTGGCATACCGCCCAAGATAGGCCAATTGCAAGACATTCAGTACTTGAGCCTTTTGAACAACACTCTCAATGGTTCTATTCCTTACCAGATCAGCAATCTTGGGAAGGTGCGGCACTTGGATCTTGGATCAAACTACTTGGAATCTCCCGACTGGTCGAAATTCTCTGCCATCCCATCGGTGACTTACCTGAGCCTCTTCCTCAATTTGCTTGACGGCAAATTCCCGGGCTTCATGGCCGATTGCCAGAACCTGACATACCTGGACCTTTCGCAAAACACGTTGACTGGCGAAATTCCAGAGGCTGTGTATGCCAACCTGGTGAACCTTGAATACCTCAACCTCACGGCTAATTCTCTCCGGGGGCCAATCTCAAACATATCAACACTTTTCCGGTTGAAGGAGATCCGGATTGGTAACAATCTGTTTAGTGGTCTGATTCCTGGAGACATAGGATTGCTGCCTGAGCTTCAGATGATAGAGATGTACAACAATTCTTTTGAAGGGGCAATTCCTAGCTCCATTGGTCAATTGAGGCAGCTTGAAAAGCTGGATTTCCACCTAAACCTCTTGAACTCTTCGATCCCTTCCGAGCTTGGTCTTTGTTCAAGCCTCACCTTCTTAGCCCTTGCCATGAATTCGATCTCTGGGGAGCTACCTCCCTCTCTTTCCAATCTAGTCAAATTGTCGAAATTTGGAGCTTCGGATAATCACCTGTCAGGTGAGTTATTGCCTTACTTCTTCACGAATTGGACGGAACTCATTTCTTTGCAGCTCCAGAACAATTCTCTCTCCGGGAAAATTCCACCGGAAATTGGAAGCCTGACCAAGCTAAGTCACCTTTACTTGTACCACAATTCGCTCTCTGGCTCAATCCCTGCTGGGATCGGGAGCCTCGAGAATCTGCTCGAGTTAGACCTATCAGAGAACAGTCTCTCTGGCCAAATCCCTACGACATTGTGGAACCTCAACAACCTGCAAATCCTCCACCTTTTCTCCAACAACCTGACTGGGACTATTCCGTCAGAGGTTGGGAATCTTACATGGTTGACCACTCTCGACCTCAACACGAACCAGTTCTCTGGAGAGGTCCCCAAGACCATCTCTCGCCTTGCTAACTTGCAATTTATCTCTTTGTTCACAAACAATTTCTCGGGAGAAGTGCCATGGGATTTCGGCAAGTACAGCCCTTCCCTGGGCTCCGTTGTCTTTTCGCACAACAGCTTCACCGGAGAACTGCCGCCAGAATTATGCAGCGGCTTTGCTCTTCAATATCTCGCGGTCAATTTGAATAACTTCACTGGGCCACTGCCCAACTGCTTGAGGAATTGTTTGGGGCTAAGGAGAGTTCGTCTGGACAATAATCAGTTCACTGCAAATATCACTAGCGCGTTCGGAGTTTATCCGAATCTGATCTTTATAAGCCTCCGCAACAACAGATTTTTTGGGAATCTCTCAGCAGAATGGGGAGAGTGTAAAAATCTCACGAATTTGCAGATAGATGGTAACAAAATTGCTGGCCACATCACACCGGAGCTTGGGAAATTGTCTCAGATGCGTGTCCTGACGTTGCACAACAATGACTTGACCGGGAAAATTCCCGACGAGATGGGAAATTTGTGGGAGTTGTTGAGCCTGAACTTGAGCAACAACCATTTGGCCGGAGATATTCCCATCTCATTAGGAAAATTGTCAAAGCTAAATTATCTTGATTTGTCGAAGAATACAATGAGCGGAAGCATACCAAATGAGCTAGCAGATTGCAGAAATTTACAAAGTTTGAACTTGAGCAACAATAATCTGTCAGGTTTCATATCCCCGGAGCTCAGGAACTTGTTGGTGCTACAGATTTTCCTAGACCTGAGCCACAATTCACTAGCAGGATCAATTCCGTCCAATTTAGCAAAGCTTACGAAGCTGGAAAATCTCAATCTTTCGCATAACAACTTCTCGGGTACAATCCCAGTTGCTCTCACCAGCTTGGTGAGTTTAACCTCCATAGACTTATCGTACAACAAGCTGACGGGTGCGGTTCCTAGTGGTCGCATCTTCCAACAAGCACCGGGAAGTGCTTTTATCGGGAATCCGGGCTTGTGTGGAAACGTGACAGGATTATCTCCTTGTGGGACAGGCAGTAAATCGACCAAAAATAGGAAAAAGGTTCTTAATGGTGTGATTGTGGGTATCTGCTGCTTACTTCTGGTGTCTTTCATTGCTGTGATTCTGGCACTTCGGCGGCGAAACAAGAAACTTGATGAAGAGATTAATAGTGAGTCGATCATATGGGAAAGGGAAGGGAAGTTCACATTCAATGACATCGCCAAGGCTACCGACGACTTCAGCGAAAAGTATTGCATTGGAAAGGGCGGGTTTGGAAGCGTTTACAAGGCCGAACTGGCCCATGGCCACATCATCGCCGTCAAAAAACTGAAAGTATCAGAATCCAGTGATGTCCCCGCGGTCAACTACCAGAGTTTCAAGAAGGAGATCTGCATTTTGACCGAGGTCCGGCACCGCAATGTGATCAAGCTCCACGGGTTCTGTTCCAAGAGCGGTTGCAATTACTTGGTCTATGAGTTTGTGGAGCGAGGCAGTTTGGCGAAGGTCTTGTATGGAGGAAAAGGTGGAGCTGAACTGGACTGGGGTATAAGGATGAAGATTGTTCAAGGCGTAGCCCACGCGATTGCCTACTTGCATCATGATTGTTCCCTGCCCATCGTCCATCGGGACATAACCTTGAAAAACATCTTGCTCAAGTGGGACTTCGAGCCTCAGCTTTCGGATTTCGGGACAGCGAAACTCTTGAATCCTGACTCGTCAAATTGGACCACAGTGATTGGGTCTTATGGCTACATGGCTCCTGGTAAGCTTCATGATCAAATCCAACCATACATTTCGCTTGTACATGCTATAGGGACTGATCAAGTATAGGTTTTGAAAAGTGATTTGTGTCAGAGTACCATAGAAATTTGGAATTTGTATTCTGCTCATGATCATAACATTGATTTTTTCTTCTTCTTGAAAAATAGAGTTAGCAGTTACAATGCGAGTGACGGACAAATGCGACGTATATAGCTTTGGAATAGTGGCGCTAGAAATCATGATGGGGAAGCATCCGGGGGATCTTCTCTTTTCCCTACAGAGGACACAAACATCGAATTCACTGGAAGACCCAAATCTGCTACCGGGGGATATGCTTGACCCGCGTCTTTCTCCTCCGACCGGTCAACTAGCCAAGGAAGTGGTATTCATCATCACAATTGCGCTGGCGTGCACGCGGACGAGTCCCAATTCCCGACCCACCATGCGTTTTGTGGCACAAGAATTATCCGCACTCACTCAAGCTTGCTTGTCCATGCCCTTGACTATCAGCAAGCCACTGAGTATTCAGAAATGAAATTTTAAGCAATGGTGCAAATCAAATGATACTTCTTTTGTCTCTCTCTTCTCTTCTTCTTCTTTTTTTTTTTTTTTTTTTTTTTTTTGACTTAGCTTGTAACGAATGAGAAAGAGCGGGTGGGTGTGCGCACCGGTGTATGTACAAATATAATAAATTACCATAGCTAGGCCATGGTGTCTTATCCACTCGGATGATACAATAGAATACTTTCTCGGTTTGCTTTCCTTTACATTGATACTGGATGTGTCCAGGTTGCCTTTCGATGGGCCACGTAGAGATGCTCGCTTACTCAAATTGTGACTCTACCATGACGTTTTTGTCATAGAAGTCATTTGTTGATGGCATCAAATGGGAAAATATCTATTCAATTCTATTTTTATTGTACGAATGCCAATTTAATCACTCCCCATTTAATTTTGCTAATATAATTCTAAACCTTTGTGTAAAATACTACAGGAAATACTCGACTGATTAGGATAAGAATGTATATACAGGGAAAAGATGGCGATGGGGATGATGTACAACACTCCCATGTCAGATTTGTTACCCAAAAAGAAGAAGATGAACAGTTATGCAATAAATAGAGGAAAGGAGGAGGGAAAAAAGAGAGAAAAATTCAGAGGTTTTTAAAATTATTCATTATGATGTCGTTTTGAGTAGATTTATCTATGTCAGATTGTCAACCAGCAATGACTAGATTATCACATCAACAATTCCAAGTGAAAAAATTACATTCAAATTTCACGTAAACATTTAGTACTATTGACAAATTGAAAATTTAGCACAGACTCACCATTTGTGCAAGAAATTTAAGATTAATTTGATAATTTTCCCATATAAAATGGGTTGACAAATATTGGAGCACTAGCATCATTTACTTGAACTCAAACTTGTTCAAACTTGTTAATATCGTCTTGTGTTCTCATGTTGTGTAGAAAATGTCCAACTCTTGTAACTTCATTATCTAATTAGAATACTAGAATAGCCAAAGCTCTAACCAAAAGAAGAAGGAGAAGAAGAGTCTCCCTAAATTATGATGTTAGGTTCTGCAAAAAAAATTCTGGTATATTTTAATAATTCTCTCAAATATAATACCCACTAAGAAGAGTCCTCTGGTCTTTAAGGTGAAAAGGATGTAGTGCAACTATTTTCAGTACAATTAATTATTAACCTAGCAAATGAATATTGCTCCATTATGTAAATATGTATTTATATACAGGCAATCTTTCTTAAACGTAAAAATCATAATTGGAAAATCATCTAGCCTTCGTCCCATCAAGTCTTGTCCCGATAATCTTCCTTATATTTTGATCTTTGATTTGATTATTCGTATGTAAATTCACACATGAAATAACATTGATTGTCTTATCTTCTACTCATTCGGTCTTTATTTTTTTATTTTTTCCTTTTGTTTAGGCATTTCAAACAACATTGCTTAAGTAATGAAAAATTTACATTAGAAATTCTAAACCATTTAGAAAACGCAGTCCAAGTCCTCGATCTTTTTGAAAAGGTACAATATAGTCCTTTCAATCATCATTTTTTTTTTCTGATTAATCTTTTCAATAACCTTTGATCACCTACTATTGAAACCTTTTTACAAGTTATTGCTTGAAAGTGATTAGTGATTTGTCAGCCACCATAAGTTTCCATAATTTTGAACGTAGCTCACGGTACATTGATCTATATGGCACGACACATTGCTCAAAAGGGGTATTTATTGACTTGCAAAAGTCCTAATTGGAGAGAACATTCACCAATCCTAGTTACTGATGGGTTGGAAGTTAAGTATAAATCGCACTGTTGGTGACTTTTGACTTATCAATTACACCCATTTTCCTACGCGTACAGCCGGTTATTGGCCCAAATTGTAATTCTGGTCTGGTTGGAAAAATTCGAGTGCTTCCAGAGGCTTCTCCAGATGGAAGCAGGAGGATTTGGTTGATTGTTTAATATACATAGTCACCCCTTTAAAAAGGTTGAGCGTGAAGAAGACTTCATATCGAATAAGCTTTGTCTTTGGATTGTAGATTGGTTTTCTTTGAACACAGATGTAGAAAGATTGATAATTGACCATGGTATCGTGTTCAAAAGATGCGAACTTTAAAATCGGGTCTGTGCTCCACCGAATTGAAATTCTATCAATTTAAACCTTGCTCTAGATATGTACATGATGCAATGCACGATTGAAAAATAAGAGAAACAAGTAATTATTACCTCAATCAGCTCTCCATTTTTCATCAATCAGGGACACGAGCACAAAGGTCCAATCACCCAATTAGCTCTCCTGAGAACATAGGATGGTTGGATGAATTTTGTTCTTCTATATGTCTATATGTTCTTTCTTTTGGTGGAAAAGACATTTTTTATCTTTTCCTAACATAATTTTATTTCAAATTCATTTTTTTTAATCTCCGGAATTTCTGAGCATTAGTGTGACTTGCTAACGGTGTGATGATGATTGCCGAAAAATAATGGTGGTCACTTTGTTAATGCATTCAAAATACGAGTTATTTGGGAGAATTATTTTTAGTAAATCCTTATTTGAAATTTTTTTTGTGTATTATAATTTAAAAATTGGTTAATTTTTTAGTATGTTATTTTAGATATTTAAGGAAAAAAATTGCTAAAAATTGGATCTCCAATTGGTTAGGGAATGTGTTGGGTTTTTGATAGGTATGAATCCCTAAAACTTTATTACATAAAAATGGGTCAATTTAGATTAATTTGGGCCGGACCATATTTAATATTAAAGTAGTTTATCTGGATCTAATTGAATAGTATCCGTGGAAATTGCTCAGTCACATAATTTGTACCAATATTACTGGCCCATGTTTTATACTTGATATCATCCTTGTCCTTTTCCTCGTTGTCCTCGTTTTCCGAATGTTACACTAAAGTTCATTGTTGCGGTAGTTTATATTTAAATGTTTTCACCGATGATAAAAATATTTCCCATTCATTCATTTTTTATAAGTAACGCAAATGATCACTTTTAGAAAAATTATTTTCTCAATGAAGAATTTTCCGGGGAAACAAATGTGCACATACGTAGTATTGGTCGTTGTTAATTAAGAGATTAGCAAGGAAAGATCTTCTACTTGACTCTCTAAGCTTACGTTAGCTTGGTTGCCTGCCTTTGATTAGGAACAACCGAACAAGAAATGAGATAATCCATTCCAAAAGAGAGATGTTTGTTTTGGCCAATTTACATATAAATGAATATATTTTAATTAATATGAATTGTAATTACCCTAATACTATATAGTAATCACAAATAGTAATATATGTCTAACATGCTCTTGCCCGCAACAAATGTAGGTCAGTTGTGGGGTCAATAATTACTTATTAGCGACCTTTGGTGGTGTTTTGCCCACCACTTTTAAGGTGGTGTGTTGATTCCTTGTGTTTTTTCCCTCATCCCTGTCGTGACCCAACCTTGGTCCTATGATGAGGGGAAAAAGTCAAGTTTAGGGGTACGACCATGAGAGCTCCCTCACTCTGTATGTTCCAAAAGATTTCATCACCTCATCTTTCGGAATCGACCATGTGAGTTTACCCAGTTCTAGTTGTGAGCTCTCCCAAGCTCGTACCTCATGTGGCAATGGGATTTGTCGTGATTCGCTTTCGCACACGTGATACACTTTAAAAAACGAGATCAAGTGTGAATAATGAATTTCGAGATACTCTTACCACAATAGCCTTCCCGATGGTACTTTCATCCATAATGACAGCATCATTTCATCATTTAGGATGATTTCCACGTCAAGTATGCTAAACCGTAGTGAGTCTTATCAAGACCCATACCCCTCATGACAGATTGATTTATTATAAATGAATTATTCAAGACAACCTAGATGAAAGTTAGGTGTCACCACTAGCCTTGTTTTTAGGAATCAGTTAAAAGACCCAATCGAGGGTCAGGAGCGGTCCCTTGATATCTACACAACTAGAGATTCTTAAAGGTCAAAGACTTTGGTTACACTAACATTTCTGTTAGTACTCTTTTGGTACTTAACAATATGTCATGTTTCCTATGGTGTCTATGCATGTCTTTTGACTCTTTCATGCCAATAAAACTAACTAGGTGACCATATGTGGATGGTCAATTTCATGTCCTTCTATATCTATCAAAGAGAAAATGGAAAATAATCAATTGAAATTTAAGGACAGGGCAGTAAGTAAACATCCAAAAATAGTTTAAGGAAAGCAGTAAATCTAACTTACAATCCTAAGTAAAAAGTAAATCGAAAGAAAGAAACCCACAACTCATTAGGTATTTATACAACATGAGACACCCCGAAACATATATCGGGGAACAAATAGTACAAAAATAGGGTCGGATTAGACATCAACTATTCATTGTCTTCATGTCTTGAGGCCACCACCTCTATGGACCTATTCTAAGCCTAGTCTAATACTAAGACTAGGTACTTATAAAATGAAAGAAACAACCATCATTACAAACATACAAAATCAATCACAATCACAAAACAAACAAGAACAATAAAGAAACTAAAGCAGTATACATAATTGATCAAGTTTGGCCTTGGGATTGGTCTTTGTGATTCATGTAACGATCCACCTAGGGCACCTACTCAATCCATTTATTTATGACTTATAGCTATTGGTCACTATTTGTGTTTTCGCATGGCAACCAATGCTAAAAAGCCCCTAAAACAGGTTCTAAGTGTGACCCAAAGGCATCCCATGAGATCATGCATCGCACCCATACATGCATCTAAAAATCACTTGCATAGTTGAAAGTAAACAAGCAGGCAGGCCATCGAGCTTGGTTCTAAATCAATCAAGCAATTTTAGTGAGGCAACACTCAATCACTTATTCAATCATCAAGCGCCAAACACAATCACATGCGTTTAACAAAAAATGAGCACATCAAAGACTAATGGGTTCGAATGATGCCCAAAATTCATTTGAGAATGAATCAAACAATGAATATTAGAAAAATCGTTAATGACACAGTGAAGTTATGCTGCGGCTATGGAACACATTTAGCCACCAAGGATAACTTGGGTGCAATCGAGCTTTGCGTGCGCCCCAAATATGATCCAGACCTAAACAACATCAACGTTAAGCCAAAAAAGAATTTGCAAATTTAGATATAAAATAAGATATGGAAGCTTGGATGAAAGAGTATGAGGCACATTTATTGCCAACGCTAACTCGAATGCATCGATGGGCACACTGATCGAGCTTCACAGGCCCTTTAAATATGACTCAAACTTAGACAAAATTCATATCGAGCCACTATTCAAACCATGCAAAAGCATCTTTCAAAAACGAAAATTTCATATTTGGGCATCACATGTAATGTGAATCGTCGCGAAAAGATCGTTTTATGAAGGCTCGAATGGTGCGAATTGCGAACGTCGACCTCCAATCGAACTTGTGATTAGCAACCTTGGTATGAACGTGACTTGTTAACAAACCCGTGTCAACCAACCAACGTTATAGACATCACGAGTGAAAGAATTCGCTATCTCGCTCGATAAGTTGAATCAACCACCACAAGGGAATCTTAATAAGGTCAAGTCCTCAAAAGAACAATAGAAGAGAACCTCTCGATTTTTATTACACTCAAAAAAATGTCTTCTCAAAGAAGTTCGGCTAGCCCTTAATATAGGCCTTCAAAACCCTAATTTAGTTTGGTTACAATTAGGAGATCTAATGCTTCCTATTCTAGAATATGCCTAAATAGGAAGACAATTTTATTGACTTGGTCAAATATTTGGTGACCAATAAAAATAAAATAAACCAAAAATAGGAAAAACTAAGGAAATTAAAGTCATAGCCGGCCATGCATGGTCAAAGGTCAATCGGCCATGCATACTCTCCATGCACATGCGCACATGCTATCGGTCAACGGCTAAGTTAACGCTACTCCAAATAATCAAATTGCGCCAAGATCTTAGTTTTCATTTAAACAAGAGAAAATCTTAAAAAAGATTGAGTGACTGCATGTTAATTAGAAATCATATCTAGGGCCGCTAATGTGAATTCTGAGCTAACATTGCAAATGATTTCATTACTATGAGGTAAGTCTTATAATTTATTTATTGTTTTCCTGGGTGTTAAAGTAGTTGTTTGCCCATTCACATGGTCACCTCACGTGTTAAGAAAGTAAATTAAAATCAATTAAAGCTGCCTATGAAACATTTTTTTTGAAATAAAAGAGAAAAGATATCGAAAGGGCATTAGAGAAATCCAGCGTAATCAAGTGCCTGAACTCACAATCTCTAGTTTGTAAGAGTAAAGTAAATCTCTCATTACTTTACTTGGGTTTCTAATCAACCCACCAAAAATAAATTAGTAGTGACTCATAATTAAAAAATCATTTTCATGTTAAGAGCTTAAATCTAAGTCGCGAGTTGGTATGAGCTTGGGAGAGCCCAAGCTAAGTCTAGGCTTAGTAGTCCATTAGCCAAACCCTAGGTGGTGCATCCAAGAATAAGTCCTGACAACCATCCCAATTTGCAATTGAGAGACCATTGTAACATTCTGAATTTCGACCATGTCCCGACTTTATAAACTGGGCTTTTCATTGACGCGCCTATGATCCTTTTTCTCTAAGCTGATCACTCACGAGATAACTAATCTATCATGTGAAGCCGGTAAGGAATATAAACGAGACAAACTTAAGAATTCGATCAGAAATTGACTACTCGACCGTGCTAATCAGCAAGGGTCAATACGGCACAATTATAATCGATTAGAGACCGAAGATAGCTCAATTCGACATAAACACGTAATTAAATTGTGGGTGATTTTACTTGATTGCAAAATTCGTATCGAATAGCACTAAACCGAATTTTCTGTCGATTCTATACCCAGTGCCTGTAAATGAAACCTTGAGATTTTTATGACAACTGAGAGTTACCTATGAGTCGGAGATGCATAGCGTGAATTGAAAATAGTCGACCACGGGTCAAACGCGCTAAAAATTCCTAAAAGCTACCCGATAGGTTAGGTTATGCTAAAATTGCGTTCAATCGAAATTAACCATGAAATTGAACTTGGTTTCCGGAATCGAAAGTTTTAGTGTGTCACGATTTATTTTTAGGACGTCAACTCATCAATTAAAGAATTTTTGTCAAGCTCGGGATTTTGGCAGAAAAATCAAAATTAGGCAATTTAAATGGTGGAAATTCGGGGGGGCATTTTCAAGTGAATTTTTTGCCTTCAAAAGGGATTGTTTGGTGAAGGAAATGCATGGAATTCGTATGGGTTGAGTGTGTGTGATTTTTGGCCATCAAATTGAAGTATTTTGTGGAGAATTGAGAGGAAATGTAATGGACTTCGTACGCAACTTAAGGGGGGCCGTTTTGGCCTTCAAATTGGCCTTGGTTGATGAAGATGTGAGAGGAAATTGGCCTTGGGTGACCTATTGATCAATGTTGGTTGAAGATAAGGGCTGAAGACTTTGGTGGCTGCACTCAAGTGCTTAGGATATTTAAGTTGGACTTATTGGCTTCATTGTCCCCCTTTCTAGCAGCAACTTCTTCTTCTTCTTCAGCTTCTTCTTCACTCCATCTCCTTTATTCTTCATTTCCAAAGCACTTGTCACGCCTTGAACCCCGAGCGCGTGTCCATCCCTCTGTGGTCGATAAAATTTTGCGGCTTCCCAGGACAAGTCGTCGACCCTTTCATTTTATTGCACATGCAGAAGCGAATAACAAATCCCCTTACAGTAATCATCTCAGGATAGAAAAGCAGGACAACACGTTCACAAACAAACATACTTTTATAAACACACTGAGTCATGTACAAAAGCCTATACCCAAAAGATTTCAAAAGATTGACTCTCAAAAAGAGGATGTCCTATCTAACCTACACTTCTGATTTCTTCAGCTCGACTCCAGGTCCTCCCTCTATGGTCCTGAAAATTTAAGTCCACGACGGGGTGAGAACCACTATAAACCTTGTGTTTCAATTCTCTTTCCCTATACTCCTTATTTTAATTCGTAGCTTTATTTAACTACTTATAGTCCTTTACATATTAAATTTGTTAATCTTGAAAGACGAGTTAATTTGTTAAAAGTTTAGCGTAAATTTTCTAAAACACCTATTCACCCCTCTCTAGGTGTATTTACTAGCCTTATCACATATGAGTCTTTAGTGAAATCCTCAATGGTAGCAATAGTGGATTGACGTGCAAGTTGATGTAGACGTTTGTACCGAGATCGGTTGTTTGTCCTTGTGAGTTGCCTGGGTTGTCGTTGATAACAATTGGATGCAAGTAACGAGATTGATGACAATTCGTACAACACTATCTACATGAGGAGGAAGAACCTGGAGTGGCAAGCATCGTGTTTGTAGGCAAAGACAAAGAGTGTTGTGCCTTTCAAGGTAAGTCTAGTCTCCTCAGTCAACAACTCTAAAACAATCGCCTCAAGACAAAGTAATGGATCTCAATGTAGAACTTAAGCTTGCGCAAGTTCAAATTCATCATTAAGTGCCATAAAATATTGCATAACCTACATGCAATCGGATATTTAGTAAACTTGTGAGCTTCAAAATATAGGTCCCATCATAATCTGTGATGATTAATAGATTAATCTATCTCTTAATGCATGTGATGCAAATTCCCTAACAACTTGTTTTGGGCTACAAGATGCGATCTCCTTTGGCAAAATAGGTCGTGGATGGAAAATTTACAATGGGCCATCAAATCTCTCTCCGGCAATGATTTCACACATTGTATTGCCCAGTTTGCCTTTGGGGCCCTTTGTCATGTAATTTGGATGACGAGGAACAAAATCCTCTTCAAGAGCCAAGCTTTGTCTGTGCCTGCGCTGCAAATGCATCTCGTCAAAGCTGTTAAGGACAAAGCTATTACATTTAGCAATGTGGTAGACACGCCAAGGAATAGGAGGATTCAAAGAAGCTGGGGACTTGATCCCCTTATTTTCTCTTTTGAGGTGCCAGTTCTTTCTTTGTAAAGTTTGTTTGAGGGTTACCATTGTTTTGGCTTTCCCGCTTTTATTTTACTCTCGACACCCTTCCACTCCTTATGACTTGTTTGTCACTATGAGTGCAAGTTTTGTTGGTGCTGAGATTATTATATATATAGTCAGGGTTGGTCCAGGTTGAACTGACTATAAACTCTTAGAATCGAGGTCTAACCTGCACAGTGCTGGTCCAAGAATCCTAGGACCAAAGACCGACCCAGTTTCCCTGACAACCAGACCAAGATAGGCAGGGTTGGGCTGGTTCATGGTCGGTCTAGGGTTGACCCTGGACCAATGCTCACCCCTAACCATAACCTTGTTTTTCTTATTACTTGAGTGCCATTTTGATTATTAAAAAAAATAAAAATCAATCACTTCAAAAGCGATTTGCATGACTGGAAAATCCAACATTACAATATTAAATATAAACCGTCCGACATGCCTCGCTGGCTAAGTAAAGTCAGTACAATTGCTTCTAAATGACATCGTCTATAACAATGTTTGACCCAAATTAACAAACTAGTGCAATTGCTTATAATCCCAACTCCAATTCCTCAACTCAAGGCAGCTAAATAAAAGGCTAAAAGTACAAAGTAATCGCAATACAAATACAAATTACATAGCGACTAGCACTTTTGGCTAACTGACGGCACTCTTGAATAGATCATTTAACTCTTACACTCTGGCCTTTACTTCCTCATTTTGCTCACGGCAGAGGCTTCTTTAAACAGGGAAAACAAAAGAAACAGCAAATCTTGCCATTTCTCAACCATTATTATTCTATTTCATCTAAAACATCTTCTCAACATGAATATTTTAAAGGGTTAATATTATGAAAAATCCAAAATCAATACATCCGTGACAAATTTATTCCAAACTAATTTTTTAGCCATAAAAAATCCAAAATTGGTACACTTGTGACAATTTACCCCAAATGACCATCAAAAACTTTAAAGCGATACACTTGTGATAAATTTATCCTAAATTAATTTTTTTTACCTCCAAAAACACAAAACTAGTATTGTAAGTTGGTACAACTATGACAAATAGAGAATAAAATTTTAAATTGGAATACCAGTCAACTATGGCAAATGAAGAGTAAAATCTCAAACTAATACACCCACTCAACTGTCATATATCATACAACTCAGCATTTTGACAATAAAATTTAATGAAAAATAACATATAGTAAATTTGTCATAAGTATACCTGTTTGAGGTAAGTTTGTCAAAAGTGTATTAATTTGGGTTTAATTAGCTTGTGGTAAATTTTTCATTAGTATACTAGTTTGGAATTTTTCGTGATATTAACCCTATTTTAAAAGAGAAAACCCAAGAGCTCTCTCGTTTGTAATGTCCGTAAAAACAAATAGGATTGATTACTCTATACCCATTTGCACTTTGAAACCTAAGCTATTTTCCTATCAATGGGCCAGTTCTGCTTACCTTGGCCCATTTGGAGTGACATTCCCCGATATAATGATATAATTTTCTCTACTAAAAGTGCTAGGTTCCAAGGTCGAAACGTAAAACCAACCCTTTAAGTCGCAATTATGAAAAATTGAAATTATGTATTGAAGAGGTGTAAGAATTAATGTGGCCCACATGATATATTATATGATTTAATAATAGTTGAAATGCTATAAAATAAATAAATATTGGTTATGAGAAGTTGCGACTCTAATAAACGAAATGATATATTACTTTGATGGAAGGCACCTATTGAAAGAATGTATAAATAGAGTCCGGTCCTCTCTCCACCTATATATGAACAATAATAACAGAAAAGAACTTGGTATTCTCTCCTCCATCGATAGAATACATTAAAGAATAGTGGGTTAAGGGAAAGAAATCGGATTTCTTTATTTGATTTGAGTTCTTCGGTTTTTCACAACGATTATCATCAAAGAGTAACATTATGGACAAAGGTACGTCTTCATCTATTTGTGAAAATCATGAAGATCAAATATCACTATTTTATTTATGAATTTCTGCATTAAAGAATTATATGTATTGTCTAACAATTGGTATCAGAGCAAAGTTTATAATCTCATGATTTTTCCGTTTATAGAAATATTATCATTTACGTATGATGATTTGTTGAACGATCCTATTCGTACTGTTTGTTGTTGTTGAAGTGTTTTTGGATGGTTATGTTAAAAAAAAAAAAATCCGAATGAAAAAGGACGAAAATGGAGGAATTCGGAGTTTTGAGGCCAAGATGGAAATTCGCCGATTCCAGGCAAAATCCGACGACCCATCACTTGATTTCGGACCCATACAGTCGCACTGCCATGATTAACATTAGCCATGAGTTTTTCCGGTATATCGGTGTTCGTCGGAGGCTAATCGAGCGAGGGAAGTCGTAGTGGTTAAGGATTTACATTTTGGGAAATTTTCGTTTGATTTGAGGCCAATTTCTTGGTCATTTTCTCCAAAACTTGAACCCATGTGATCGTGCAGGCATGCTCTTCAAAATCCATTATTTATTTTTGTCTGGGATGGGTTGCCGGAGAAGAAACGGCCGGTAAAACCGCGGCGGAACGGTGAAAAACCGCGAAGAAAAGTGTTCTGGGCGCGAGGAAGAAGGCTCGTGGAACCCACGCGCCACGCGCTGTTATGCGCATGCAACCGCTGCGCGTGTGGGATCCACGCACATGGGACTGCCCGTGCAATTGTAGGCATGTGCATTGCACGCGCCTACACGTTGGACGCGCGCGTAAAGGGCACACGCCTGCGGCAGATGCAAGCGCGCCTGACGTACCGCGGCGCAGTCTTTAATTTAATTTTATTTTATTTTATTTTTTTGCCCCTGTTTATTTATAATTACGATTCTGCCCTTACTGATAATTTACCATTTTGCCCTTGGATTTTAAATTTATGGTTCTGCCTTTATGGAATTATGATTTTACGATTTTGCCCTTATGCTTTGATTACGTTTTTGTCCTTGTATGCAATTTGGTAAATATTTGTATTTTAGAATACTAAAAATTCATATTATGAATGGTTTGTTAGTCACCAAAGTGGCCAAACATTGAAGTCTTTTGAATTTTTGATATTGTAAATTGTTTTATTCAATTACCCATGATTAATTGATGCTATATATGAAATTGATATGTTTCATATCATTATTGGTGTTATGGGTATATTGAAGTTTATTTATTATAAGAACTTAGGGATTAACCCAAAGGTTAATTATTTTCTTATAATTTATGAACATGATAGTTGGTAATTAATATGACTTGTTAAATTTGTTTGTATATCAAAAGATAGCAAATAAAATTTAATAAGATATATTTACAATTACCAAATAAAAGTTATTAGCATCATTATGGTTTATATATATTTGTATATCATAGGATCGCTCAAAAGAGAACTATGATGTGCATGTGTAATTTATATGATTAGGTGATATTCTCAAGGTAGTAATATATGAGTATTTTCTTATACATTTGCAGTATTTGTACCTGTTTCACTCCATTCGCATGCCTCGTCTATTCCCTTATTCAATGGGATGAATTTTCCTGATTGGAGTGAACAAGTCCAGTT
The DNA here is from genome assembly GCA_014182515.1 of Eucalyptus microcorys. Classification (NCBI taxonomy): domain Eukaryota; kingdom Viridiplantae; phylum Streptophyta; class Magnoliopsida; order Myrtales; family Myrtaceae; genus Eucalyptus; species Eucalyptus microcorys. The sequence goes on from CM024563.1 coordinate 2,899,154, forward strand.
TCACTTAGGTGTTCTGGATCTTGATTTAGTGCTTCAAGTTAAGAAACCAGCTACTATTACTAATGAAAGTAGCGATGATGAAAAATCTTTCCATAAAGCTTGGGAAAGATCGAATAGACTGAACTTAATGTTCATGCGAATGACAGATGCAAACAACTTAAAGACTTCTCTTCCTAAGATTGATAATGCTAAGGAATTTATGAAATTTGTGGAAGAATGTTCTCAAACTGTTGATAAGTTACTTGCTGATACATTGATGAGCACACTAACCACCATGAAATATGATGGTTCACGTACCATGCATGAGCATATACTTGAGATGACAAATTTAGCAACAAACTTAAGGACTTTAGGAATGAACGTGGATGAGTACCTTTTAGTACAATTTATACTTAATTCCTTACCTCATGAGCAATATGGGCCATTTCAAATGAATTATAACACTATAAAGGATAAGTGGAATGTGAATAAATTGGCCAGTATGCTAGTTCAAGAGAAAACAATGATAAAGAATCAAAAGGTTCATTATGTTCATCCCTAAAGTCATCAAGAAGTTCAAAGGAATTTCAAGAGGAAATGTGAAAGGAGCAAGAAGAAAGGATTACACATCCTGAACGACTCTTCAAAGACTTCTCAAATCCACAAGAAGGAACACAATCTTATTAAATGTCATTTTTGCAACAAAATTGGACACTTGAAGAAAGATTGTCTAAAACGTAAGGCTTGGTTCAAAAAGAAAGGTAAGCCTTGTGCTTTAGTATATTTTGAGTTAAACTTTACTGAAATTCCTCATAATACTTGGTTGATTAATTCTAGTGCCACCACTCATGTGTCAAATACAATGCAGGGATTTCTTACGATCCAAACTATAAAGCCAAATGAAAGTTATGTGATTACGGAGAACAGAAACAAAACTCCAGTTGAAGGCATTGACACTTACCGTTTGATCTTAGATACTGTGCATTATTTGGATTTGTTTCGAACCTTTTATGTACCTACATTTTCTCGCAATTTAGTTTCTTTGCCAAGACTTGATGTGGCGGGATATTATTATAAGTTTGGTTCTGAATCTTTCAGTTTATTTAAGAGTGATACTCTTATTGGAACTAAAACTTTATATAATAGTCTCTACAAATTTAGACTTAATAATACTCTTGTTGAGACATTAATGACATTGCATCATAATGTTGGCAATAAACGAAGTTTGGTGAATGAGAATTCTGCTTACTGGTGACATAAACGTTTAGGTCATATATCCAAGGAAAGAATGCAAAGATTAGTGAAGAATGAAATTCTTCCAAATTTGGATTTTACTGACCTTGGAGTGTGTATTGATTATATTAAAGGAAAACAAATAAAGCACACTAAGAAATGTGCCACAAGAAGCACTGAGCTTCTTGAAATTATACATACTGACATATGTGGTCCTTCTGATGTTCCATCTTTTGGTAAGGAAAGCTAATTTCATCACCTTTATTGATGATTTTTCACGTTATTGTTACATTTATCTATTGCATGATAAGTCTCAATCAATGAATGCACTTGAAGTGTACATTAAAGAGATTGAGAGGCAATTACATAGAAAAGTGAAAATAGTAAGATCGGATAGAAGCGGTGATATTATGGAAAGTATGATGAATCGGGACAATGTCCAAGTCCATTTGCTAAGTTCCTTGAAAGACATGGCATTTGTGCTCAATACACAATGCCAAGTACACCACAATAAAATGGTGTAGCAGAAAGGCATAATCGTACTTTAATGGAAATGGTTAGGGGTATGATAAGTCATTCATCTTTACCCTTATCTTTGTGAATGTATGCTTTAAAAACTTCTATGTATTTATTAAACAGGATTCCTAGTAAGGTAGTTCCACAGACTCCTTTTGAACTGTGGATGGGAAGAAAACCTAGTTTACGACACCTGCATGTTTGGGGTTATCCAACAGAAGTAAGAATTTACAATCCACACGAAAGGAAATTGGATTCAAGAATGACCAGTGGTTATTTCATTGGTTATGCAGAGAAATCCAAATTATATAAATTTTATTGTCATAATCATAGTACAAGAATTGTTGCATCTTCTTTACCAAAAAAAAAAAAAAAAAAAGAATTGTTGAATCTAGAAATGCTAGGTTCATTGAGAATGGTGACATCAGTGGGAGTGAAAGAGTGCGTGATGCTTACATTCAAGAAGTAAGGGTAGAAGTTCCTATACCCAAAGCTTCTAAAATTATTATTCCTGATATTATAGTACAACCTAACAATAATCGAGAACAACAAATTAATTAACAAACCCTCCATAATGAAGATGTCAACATTGAACCTCCAATAGCTGAGTCATAAGAAATAGCATTAAGAAGATCTCAAAGAGAAATGAGGTCGGTTATTTCTTATGACTATATGGTTTATCTACAAGAGTTAGAAATTAACCTAGGAATTGGAAATGATCCAGATTCATTTTCCCAAGCCATGGAATGTGAAAATTCTAATGAATGGTTCAATGCCATGGAAGAAGAGTTAAAATCCATGCATCAAAATCAAGTTTGGGATATAGTTGAATTGCCTAAATGATGTAAAAATGTCAGGTGTAAATGGGTCTTTAAGACCAAGTGTGACTCGAAAGGCAATATTGAACGATATAAAGTCAGACTTGTTGCAAAGGGTTTTATACAGAAAGAAGGCATTAACTATAAAGAGATATTTTCACCAGTCTTTAAGAAGGACTCACTTAGAATTATTATGGCTTTAGTGGCTCATTATGACTTGGAGTTACACCAAATGAATGTAAAAACCGCATTTCTTAATGGGAATTTAGAAGAAGAAGTTTATATGGACCAACCCAAAGGCTTTTCAGTTAAAGGAAATGAACACATGGTATGTAAATTTAAGAATTCAATATATGGACTTAAACAAGCTTCTCGACAATGGTATCTTAAGTTTAATAATACCATAACTTTATTTGGATTTAAGAAAAACACCGTTGATCGGTGTATATATATGAAGATTAGTGGGAGCAAGTTTATTTTTCTAGTTTTGTATAGTGATGATATTTTGCTTGCTGCTAATGATCTTGGTTTGTTACATGAAATCAAGAAGTTTCTCTCTAAGAATTTTGAAATGAAAGATATGGGAGAGGCAACGTATGTGATAGGAATAGAAATATTCCGTGATAGATTACAAAGATTATTAGGATTGTCTCAGAAAGCCTACATTGAGAAAAATTTAGAGAGATTTAATATGAGTAAATGTTCAGCAGGAATAGTTCTAATTCAGAAAGGTGACAAATTTAGCCTTATGCAATGTCCGAAAAGTGAATTGGAACGAGAACAAATGAAAATATTCCTTATGCATCTGTTGTAGGGAGCTTAATGTATGCACAAATTTGCACCAGACCAGACATCAATTTTGCTGTCGGAATGCTGAGCAGGTATCAAAGTAATCCCGGAATGGATCATTGGAAAACTGCAAAAAAAGTTCTTAGATACTTGCAAGGAACGAAGAATCATATGCTCACTTATAAAAGATCCGATCATCTCGAGGTGATTGGATATTCAAATTCAGACTTAACCGGATGTGCTGATACAAGAAAATCAACGTTTGGTTACTTGTTTCTTCTGGCTTGAGGGGCAATTTCATGGAAGAGTGCGAAGCAATCAGTTATTGATGCATCCACCATGGAAGCTAAATTTGTGACATGTTTTAAGGCCATTATTCATGGATTATGGCTACAGAATTTTATTTCAGGGCTTGTGATTGTCGACAGTATTGCGAAGCCGTTGAAAATTTATTGTGATAACTCTACAGCAGTTTTCTTCTCTAAGAACGACAAGTATTCTAAAGGTGCTAAGCATATGGAGATCAAATACTTGTCTGTTAAAAAAGAAGTTCATAAATAAAAAGTGTCAATTGAGCACATTAGCACCAATCTTATGATAGCAGATCCATTAACAAAAGGATTACCACTCAAAACATTTAATGAACATGTTGAAAAGATGGGCATTATTGAACGTCATTAATGTTTGTATTATGATTATATTAAGTTTATGTATTTGACACTTTGAGCTCATTTACGTGTTTCTGATATTTTCTGTTTTTTATTTAGTATACATTAAGGAAATAGATTAATGTTAAACAAGATAGTTTTTAAAAAGACATTATAGTTGGACTATTATTGTGTTTCTCATTTATGGATCATGTTAAAGTAAAGTGCTATAGTTATAGTGTATAGAAGGAACTATGTCGATTAATGACATACAACCACTATGACTCGTATTAGTTTTCTTTACTTAACTGTGATTATTATGTGTTTGTCAATTTAATGAAAATTTTATAACATAATGTTATTGTGCACATTACAGTCTTTATTAAACCATGAAAGGAAAATCATATGGGCCAAGTGGGAGAATGTAAGAATTAATGTGGCCCACATGATATATAAAATGGTTTAATAATAATTGAAATGCCATAAAATAAATAAATATTGGTTATGAGAAGTTGCGACTCTAATAAACGAAATGGTATATTGCTTTGATGGAAGACACCTATTGAAAGAATGTATAAATAGAGTCCGGTCCTCTCTCCACCCATATATGAACAATAATAACAGAAAAGAACTTGGTATTCTCTCCTCCATCGATAGAATACATTAAAGAATAGTGGGTTAAGGGAGAAAACTCGGATTTCTTTATTTGATTTAAGTTCTTTGGTTTTTCACAACGATTATCATCAAAGAGTAACACTATGGACAAAGGTACGTCTTCATCTATTTGTGAAAATCATGAAGATCAAATATCACTATTTTATTTATGAATTTCCGCATTAAAGAATTATATGTATTGTCTAACAAGAGGGTTCTCTTGAAACAGGCACGAAAGCAACTCAGTCAGTTTTAGGCAAGTTCATGTTTCTACGCAAAAACGAGTTTTTTTTTTTTTTTTTCCAAGTTAGAGCAATTATTATTATTTATACCTCATGTTAAGCAAATTCTTTTGAGTTGAGTGGTCTTGTCGCATGTGTCTAGGTTGCAACTTTCTATAATGTGTGTGAAACTGGTTAAACATCACGTAACAATCCAAATTGACACAGTATGTGCATTCATACACACAATATGGAAAAATCTCTACTTCCAACGGCATAGAAAGGAAGGCGCTTCAAAAGTTCGTGACTCATTCGGTACGGTTTCTTTTTTTAACAAAGGGCGCCCAAGATGCATGCTTGCCTGGACGATTTTAATATGTATTCGAGACTTCGATTTCCACCCGGAATGGAAGCTTGAGCTCAATCCACTAGTGGGCGAACCTATGACTTCAATATTCCCAGGCTTGAGTCTCGAAGATGAACGACCTCAATATCCGATCACACACGATGATAGAAAGAAGATCAGTTACAGTCCTAGGTTGACGAACCCCTGGTATGTCCTGGTTTTTTCCTGGGGTTGCCAAGCAGAGACCAGGGTGGTGGTTTTTTTATAACCCATAGTCTTCCTTCTATCCTCCATGGAGCAGGCCTCGCCTTTGTGTGAAGGCTACATTCGATTTTCAAAGGGGTCAAAGGATGTCTAATCCATAATCCATCGAGAGGCAAAGCTTTTTGTTACCCAAGTCAACACGGCCATGATCCCAAATCATACGCTGAGTTCGGTCATCAAAAGTTAAGATGATCTTTTGCACGCTAATCTTTTCCAAAAAAAAAAAAAAGACTATTTAATTGGTTACACATTCCTTTTATTTTCAACAAACTTTAGATTTGACGAGGCATGTCCCGTGTACATCAAAAGTTTGGATGGGCCCCAATACATTAGAATTATGGCTCTATTGTAGACTTTGAGTCAAGAGATGAATGAGTTCAATCAGACCATGAATTCCACAAAGCCATCTTTCTTCATGGGCTAAAGAAGCTTGCTACATTATATATTCAAGCCATAACTTTCGAACTTTGCCTACGATTTGTTGCTCATCATTGCCACTCTCATAGTGTGATTGCTATGTGATCTTGCCTGGTCCAAGAGTGATGGTGAAAAAGAACATTGTCGAGAGAGAGTGGATGGCGATAGCGGTGGTGGCATATCTGCTCATCATGGTGGATCTATTGCCTTCACCAATGAGTGCCTCTTTGCTTCCTGCTCAACATGTTCCCGATGCCCCAGGTCAGACATATCACCATCATTCTTTTTTCTTCTTCTTATTTCCTTATCGCGAGAAAGATCACATCTGTTAATAATGAACATATGATTCTTTCTCCAACTCGATAGACTCACTCTAGGATTTCTCTAAATTGTGTAATGAAGGTGTAAGCGAAGAAGGCAAGACGGGATCCCCAAGAAAAGCATTAGGTGGTTGGTTCAAACTCAAGGGGGTAATTGGTCTTGATTCCTATGTTGATTTCGGGAAGAAGAAGAGGAGGAAAGCGATGGAGTCGCGTAGCCAAAGGGCGAGTCTCGACATGTCTCCACCCTCACCCTCACCTAATCGTAATATTCGCTTCTCCCATGATCGTGTACCCTATTCACTACTCCCATGATCTTGTACCCTTTTGAACGGAGTTACATACGAACCGTTGGCATATAATAAATGTATAAGAGTTGGGTTGTAGGTCAATCCTACTCTAAATAATATTGGTATAATGATTTTGTGAGAGTGGTGCTCACTCATTGTCATAATTCTTTTTGACAATTATTCGAGTGCCATTTTTATTTTTATATTTTAAAAATCGATTTCAATTGGTAATTTCCATGGCTTGAAAATCCAACGTGGCAATATTTAATATAAACCATATGATATGCCTCATCGGCAAAATAAAGTCAGCAAAATTGCTTCTAAATGACATCGTTTATCACAATGTTTGCCCCAAATTAACAGATCGGAGCAAAATTGCTTATAATCCTAGCCCCAATTCCTCAAATTGGGGAAAATTTACTTGACGAAATATGCAACGGACAGTAAAATAAGATGACACGGAGTGAGTGACAGATAAAGTTTTCAAAGTGAAGAAATTGTTCTAACTTTTTCCCCCACCAAGTTTTTTTTTTTTGGGTGACCGTGGAACTACCTCACAGCCGACAGCGCTCAGCGTAAATCACAGGGGACACTAGCGCGAGGACCCACCTCCCATAGCGTCCCACTTAAGTCGCGCAATGGAACAAGCTGTGGAATTGAACCCTGCCCAATGGGGGGGCAATGTACGCCAGAACCAACTCGCCCACAACAGGGTGCGCCACCAAGTTTTCATAGTAAAGCAAATGAACTTCCGCATTCTCTATTCTAATGCCAACAAAACCTGTATCGTTTTCTTTCCTTCTTTCTTCCTGCCATCGCCCTCTGTATCATCTCATAATGGTATTTGTCAGCAAATCATGCTGAACAAGTGCTTTATTGTGAAAACCTCACGATTTGCTTTACCGATGAAGTTTTTGAATTTCAAGTTGCGAAAGTGCCGAGGTTTTCTGAAGACGAGCAAGGATCACCCCTGGTGTGGAGAGAGAGAGAGAGAGAGAGAGAGAATTAGTTTTTCTCTGATCAAAGTGAGAGAGAGAGAGAGAGAGAATTAGTTTTTCTCTGATCAAAGTGTCACTTTGTCCAAAGTGTCACTTTGTCTTGCCCTTTGTCCATGTTGGACTTCATATTTTTTATCTGGAAAAAAAAAAAAAAAGTCATGTATGATAAACCATGGGAATAAGTTGGTGAATGCACTGAAGTGATCAGTTTTTCGCTGATGTGATGTTTGGGTGAGTGAAAAAAAGAAGTTATGATATTGAAATGAGTATCGCACAAAAGTTATAATATCCATGGTATCTTTTTTTCCGAAAAATGAAGTAAAAGCTGGCCTTTGCAAAGCCGATGACCATTTGGCCCATAATGGATGCATATTAGTTCGGCCTATAGGTCAATCTTAATCCAAATGATATTGATCTAATGACTTTGAGAGAGGCCCATCCAATTTATAGGTCTTACTAAAATATCTCCAAAAGTAAACATTCACAAGCCCAAAAAGACAACATAAGGACCGGCCCGCAAGATCGTGAAGAAAACAACCGCAATCTGCAAGAATACCGAATCGGTATATAAAGACCTGTCGCCCGAATTTGTTAACAAACCTATGTGCAAGACTCTTATTGAATGACACGTATGACCCTACTAGTCTACTAGTCTGATAAATGAAAACGGAAGAATTTTGAATCAATGTTAAATGCAGCAAATTGAACCGAAAATGTACCATTCGGTTTGGCTGCTTGTTATCAGTTTTACCAAACTTGCACATCAAGTGCCAATAAAAGCTGCTACCAAGCAAAGTAGCTAGAGCATTAAGCAATGCACATGGCCTGCTAAACAATCAGCTCGTGAGTCTCGTTAAATTTGGCTCTGACGAAAATAAATTTGGCGCATTGTAGCCTGAAAAAATCTCGTTGAAGATCTCCACACGATGCCATAAAGCTTCAGCTCCGATATTAATTTTAGCTGCCCTTGTTAGCAATTTGTGGCAATAAAATAGGCTGAGAAAGTGTCATTTGGCCCAATTACTTCCATGAACACCAAGACATGGCTAGCTTCCACACTGCTAAAAGACATAGCAGTGAGGACACATATGCTCAAATCTTTTATGTTAATACATTAATCATCATGTGCAAAAACGTGACGTATATGAAAGAGATGTTTATGGAACAGAGTGCTTGCCGCAACCTCAGACTGCTCTGAGTGCTATTGAGTGTTCAAACTCCCTCCTTGACATCCTTGGCCTTCCTCAATTTGCCTGAACAGAACTTAAGCTAAAGCGCATGTCCCTTTCTTCGGAACTTCCTTTAAAGACATGTAGCAGTTTGTTCTATAGCTAAGAGAGAACATGCACTTGTCACATACAGATTTAATAAGATCAGAAAGATACTGACCCGGTGGCAAAGACAACGATCCCGCTAAAGGCGCAGCTGAATATTCTTTTATCTATATTTCAACGGGTTTAAAAGGATTGTTTTTTTTTTTTTTTTTTTTTGTGAAAGGTAATAATATATTGAGCTTGAACCAACAATATACACAAAATTCGGGACCACAAAACTTGCACTCAAGAAGACAACAAGTCAAACTGAGTGGAAGGGAGCCGAATGCAAAAAGCCGCTAAACAAAGAAGCAACGAACAAGGAAAGGTAGACAAAACCAGCACTACCAAGAACAGCAACAAAAGAACAGAAACCCGAAGGAGAAGCGTCCGCTGACGTCGAACCGCAACCAATCCAAACATTGGAAGATGGCAGTGAAGAGAACAGGTTCAGCAGCCTATGAAGCAGCACACGACTAAGGAATTGAAAGACAATTAAGGATCCGCAATAGTAGAAGAGAAGATGCCAGGATCAATCCCCCAATTGCATTGTAATCTTCTGTTTCTCAGGTTATCATCGACATTTTTTAACGTTAAAGCCTTGTCCTTGACGACTTTAATGAGATGATTTTTAATGGCCGGAACCGCCAATATATGGTGTCTGAACAAGATGTCGTTCCTGAATTTCCAAATGATGTGGCAGAGAGCACCAAACGAAAAATAGGCAATCGAACGATAGAAATCTTTACCGACAATAAATTTCATTGCCCACCTAAGGTTCTCAAACCAGGTTCCATTGCGCCAAGGGAGATTACATCTAACTGCCCAGAAATAAGCAAGACTGGTTGTGATGCAACACCCAAAGAAGAGGTGATCAATTGAATCTGGCGTTAGCTTGCAAAAGGCACAAACTGCATTCCCAATCCTACCGTATGACAAGAGCAAGGCCTGGGTGGGAAGACGGTTCTTGATAATAAGTCAGAGATTAAATTGATATCTCGGAGTAATAACACTGTTCCAAATGAAGGAACCCCAATCAACCCTAGCCTTTTTCCTTCTGACAACATGCCATGCCGAGGTGGTTGAGAAAAGGCCGGAAGAGCTATCAATCCAAATAAAACAATCCGGTGCCTAGGATAGGATAGGAATAGGCTAATTCCAAGACTCTAACACTGTCCTCAAGGACTGCCCAGCCGGTGAAAAAAGATCAGCCACCGTAGCCTGCCTAGAAAAATCAGAATTATAAATCATTGGGTTCGAGAAAATAAGATTTAACGGACCTCTTAGGTGCCAGTGATCAAACCAAAAGAAGACTGATTGACCATCCCCTACCCTCCAGCGGAAAGATAATCGGAATTCGGTTCTGAGGTGGAGGATTTTCTTCCAAGCCCAAGAGTAGAAAGTAGGCTCCTTAACCACCCAGAAGCTCTTTCTTTTTAGGAAGTTGGAATAAATCCATTTGCACCATAAAGATTCCTGGTCCGTAAAGAGGATCCAAATCTTAATAATTACAGTATTCTATGTTCTCGACAGTTACCATCAAAGTAACAAGATGCAAAGCAAAAGACAGCTCTAGGCTCAAAGGTGCATTTTGCTTATTTGCCGATTGGTTCTTCATCAAAGAATGGCTCGTTTGATCAGCAAATTCTTCCTGTTTCTTGTCTCACAGATTTTATCTCCAGAACTGCTTTCTCCCTAAGTGTTCTCGGCAAGACAAGTCTCATGTGCCCTTTCCCATGTTCTGAAGCACTGCAATCGTGCAATTCTTACTTGTACCGTATCTCTAGGAGACGTCATGTAGAAGAAATAGCCTCCCTCTACTCGGTCAACGTGTCAGAAATCAAACCGATAATCCATGGGGCCAAGCAAGATTATCCGGTATCTGTGCCATAAACTTGTACATACCTGAATGGCACCAATAGATTCTCCTATGATACTTCTTACAAGGTAAAACCAGACGATTCATTTGCCAGAGTCTACAATGATTTCTACAGTGGACAAGTTTATAATGTCACTGGTGAGGACGTATTTAATGCTGGAAATATGGTAATTATGCATCTCTTGTGAGGTTGTGTGGAAGAAGGATCTCAAGAAATCGTGACTTACACGGTTCAAGAGCATGACACTCTATCACAGATTGCCCATCTGCTGTCCTCAAATTTGAGTGAGGTCGAGAAACTAACCCGAAGTTGACTCAGGATCCTAGTTACATAGATGTCGGGTGGGTGCCGTATATACCTATGGAAAATAGAGCAACTCAAGGTCACAAGCAACGTAAGCTGAACTCTCTCTTTATGTTTAAGAGTGATCTTCTGTTATCATTATAAGATTGCAAGGCCTAAAATTTTCATTTACAGAATGATCGTAGGTAAGTTAAGACTGAAATAAATCGAGATCAAGTCAGGGACAATATACAGTAGACATAAATGGAATCATGAGTAGTGTCAGACATTTTTTTCATCCAAATATCTTACATCCTCTTACAGTTTGTTATCATATGTTAGGAAAAATGAGGAAGTGGATTGAGATAGCAGCGATCCTGTCAGTGGTAACTTTAGCATCGATGAGCGTGCTGATTTTGTTATATCAAAGGAGACACAGAAGGGGCAACTGTGGACAAGTAGATCCTGAGGCGACAACTGAGAGCTCAAATGCCCAGAAGACTACCCCACTGAAACAACTCTTCCACAAAAAGGACTTTGAAGGTCAGTTAGGTGAATGAAAAATTGGGAATTTTCTCACAATGGCCGGAGTTCAAGTGAGATATACGGAACATGATGTGACATCTTAAATTTTTTGTACTGTTTTTAATTGAATAAATCAAGCTTTTCATCGACGCGTCTATAGTGTTATTCTTAGAGCCGATTACTCTCGAGATAACTAGACTATCTGGGGAAGCTATTAAGGAATTTTAATGCAATAGACTGGACGATTCGATCAGGAATCAGCTGCTCGATCATGTTCATCTGCCGAGATCATTACAGCATAGACATAAATCGATTAGAGATCAAAGATAGGTTAGTTCGACTGAGATATGTGGTTAATCGTGGGTGACATCACTAAATTGGAAAACTTTCGTCAATTGACACTAGACTGATTTTTCTATCGTTTTGGGACCCTGTGTTCGTAATTAAATTCTCGAGATTTTCACGACAATCGAGAGTCGTCATTGAGTAGAGTGGGTTCATAGTGGTTCGAAAAAAAATCGACCACGGGTCATTTGCACTAAAAATTTCTGAAAGTTACCCGGTAGCCTAGGTCACGCTAAAAACGCGCCGTATGGAAATTAATAGCGAATTCAAGTCCGATTTCATAAATTGATAATTCTGTTGGCGCGATCTAAATTTCGGGTGCACCACCTAAGTTTAGGCTAATGGACTACTAATGTGGCACCCCGAACCCCTCTTAGGACGCCACAGGCACCAACGTTTCACTTTATTACATTTCTTCTTAGAAGAAGCGTCGAAATTAGTAGACACATTTTTTTTTTTTTAAACGGTCCCAGCGCGACTCTTTAGCGGAAGCAAAATAAAACATCACCATCTCTCCCTCCATCAACCATGATACAAATACACACCACTAATCATCATGATTAAAAGACAAGCCATGACACTTTATTTACATATATCCAAGATGGGATTTCTTTGGGTCGGTACATCAAAAGGAAAAGCCAGGGACTCAGCCACGTCCGGCCTAAAACCCCAAAAAGAACCCTCGACCCGCTACAACTCACGTGCAACAATCCCCATCATCAGTGTCGGCTAACTATCCCCAAAAGATCCAGCTCCTACTCGTCACTCACGGGCCCTCACACCCAACCCGGTGCATCAGGCGGTGGCGGCGGCAACATCCCACACATCACACCGTCGCGACGAATGTGGACGGAAATGAACTCCTGGACAACCGGGCCCCCAGCCAGGCCTACATCGTACATGACTAAACAGCGCACTCGAATATACGTCAATCCAGGAACAGAGGGACAGCCAAACTCCTCGCACTCGACCTCTACATCGGATGGTAGGCCGTAAAACACACCCCGCGTGACAGCAGGGAGCAGCATGCTGCTAATCTGAAATGTTGGTCCCCAAAGGGGTGAGTACAACCACTCAGCAGGTAAAAGAATCCAATAGCCACTCAATGCATCATACAATACAATCATAACATCGTACATGCCATTTATGCACCCATGCGTGCTTACCTCGAAGCCATGCATATACCATCATACATCTTCATCACAATCATAACGCATACATGTCGTCATGTCATAGGTTATCATCATCATGTCATACAGATGTACCATCATATCATACATATGCCATCATCATTATGTCCTAGACATATCATCATCATCATATCATATCATGTCATATCATAATGCCATAAGTGATCATCATCATATCATATCATATCATATCATAATGCCATAAGTGATCATCATCATATCATATCATACATGCATATCATCATGCCATAAGTGATCATCATCATATCATGTCATCATTTTTCACTTTTATCTTTTTTCACTTTTATCTTTCAATCACACCACTTCCGGCATCACAAGATAACCCTCCGGCACACACCACCAGGCATCCGGCCCCCCACATTCCGGGCATCTCGCATCCCAACTGGCATCACGAGGCATCCCCCTGGGCACAAACCTCCAGGGCTTCCAGCACCCCCACTTCCCGAGCATCTCGAAACTCCTGAGGACAATCCGGCCTTGTATCTCAATACAATCCGGCTTCCGGCACCCCCCATCCCAGGCATCCTGACACTCCCAGGGCATTATCATCCGCCATAATAGTTTTCCTCATTTATCATTATCCATGTTCACCAATTCCGGTCTCAATTTAGCATGGCATATGATGTAATGGCAAACAAAATCATATTCAGCATTGAATTCATACATGCATCTCAATTCATTTTCATGCATGCATCAAGACCTCATCATACATGCAACAAGGTACAATTATTCATAAAATAAAATTTATGGAATTCGTACCAATTAAAATAATCCATTTATCATGCCCTTTTTACATTTATTTAAATTCCAGCTTGTGCCACTTTCGAAAATATTAACTTTAAATATCCATATGATTTTCAAAAATCATAGAATTAAGGAAATTGATATACAATACAATAGGATAATGATTTCATGCAAAATACATAGCCAAATAGAATTCCACACAAATTCTTAATTCACACAAATACAGCATGTAATTTCGGATGAAATCAGAATGCACAGTTTCCGGAATAATTTAATTAAAATACACGAAAGACCTCCAAAAATTACTAAATTTTACCAAGTTATAGCCAAGACACTAAAGTATATTTTTCATGAAGACTTCCAAGACAAATTCTTTTTAGATTATTTTCTACAGTCACACGAAGCTTCTGGATCTAACGCCGAAACGTCCAGTGTAGCTATCTCCGAAATACCGAGTTTTCACCCACTTATTCTTCTTAGTTTCCTCTGAAATTTGGATATGTTGGCCTCAAGAAGTCCCCTAAAACTTTCATTAAGGGATCTAAGTGAAATTTCCAGAGAATAGTCACCATATAGGTCCATGAAGTCTCGGGTGTCCTGTACCGCGTCTCCAGATTTACCGTCTTCAAGAGTAAGTCGATTCACTAGGCTACACTTGCTCATTTTACTTCAAATTTGAGTATGTTGTATTTTAAGATGTTAACTACAACTTTCATGAAGTAATCAAAGTCAAAATCGAACTCAAACCATGCATGAAAGCTCTCACAAGGTTCTGACTCAAACAGTTCATGCGAAAATAGCATGCAACTCAAGAACAAAACACATTAGCCTCACTCCCATGCCTCCAATCATCCTAAATTTCGACCATACATGCCAAACATTGGTGCAAGAGTAGAAAGTGGATTCCCAACTTGCCTCTAGACCACACAAAGGGCGGCACACGGCGGCGAACACGGCGGCACACGGCGGCGAACGGCGACGACTCCTTCCTCTCCCTCTTGGCCGCACCCTCTCCCTCTCTCTCGCACGGTTCACTCTCTCTCTCCCTTTCTCTCTTGGCCGAATGGCTAACCGGCCATTCTCTCTCCTCTTCTTCCCTTTTATTTCCCCATTTCCTAATCATTTGCAATCATTAGATTGCCTTTCAATTGGCCAATGCATGCCATCTCCTCTTGCCACTTGGCAAAGCTCATGCATGGGTTTGGGCTTTGGGCTTTGGGCTTCCCTTTTGGGCCGACGACAGCCCCTCCGTGGGCTCCTATTAGGCCGACCAGCTTGGCCCATTTAAGCTTAGGCCAATGGGCCTAAGGCCCAACCTAAATTAAATTCTCCCCTTTTTATAATTTCTTCTATAAATTTTAAATTTTAAATTCCACATGGCCAAAGTCTTGTGACATTTTATTTATAGAAATTTAGTCTATAAAGTGCATGGCCAAGCATAGATTATTATCATTAATCTATCAAATTTAAAATCTCATAAACACAAGCACAAATCACCTAATCTTAAAAGAGACTAATGGCTAAAGCATAAACCATAGGTAATTTTATTACCTATTTAAAGGCTTCAACACACCTTATAGCTTGACTTTGAATTTTGGGATGCCACAACTAAATCTTTAAACTTAGCTCGGGCTCTCCCAAGCCCATACCAATTTGCGACTTAATGTTCAAATATTTAACATGCAAATGATTATTATCTAGGAGTCGCCACTAATCGGTTTACGGTAGGTCGATTAGACACCTAAGTAAAATAATGGGAGAATTATTTTACTCCTACGAACCAGAGATTAAGGGTACGGGGACTTGGTTAGACTAAATTTCTCTAATGCCATTTCGATACCATTTCTTTTTAATTTTTCAAGAATGTTTTTGCAGGTAACTTGAATTTATTTTAACTTAAATCTCTATCGTGCAAATGGGTGATCACACGGGTACTCAGTTATTATGAAACAATCAAAAGATTTCTACTAAAAGAAATAAACACACAATGTGAACAATTTTTTTTGGGTTTTCTTTTATCTTGAAATTGGAATTTTACCACATAACATGCACTTAATCTATGTGACCTAATTTTACTAATAAGCAATTGAATGAACCTATTATGCAAACTAATTAACATGCACCTAATATTTTATTTTTTTATTGAAATTCGGAATTAATAAAAACCCTAATTAAACTATCTAAATGAATAATTTTCTAATTTATTTTAGGGAAATTTGACTTAAACCCTATCATATTTTAGAAAACTATTTTTTTTAGAAAAAATAAGATAATTAAAATGTGCAAACATTATCTAAAACCCTATTTATATAAAAAAAAAAAAAAGTTATTTAGGTCCAACCCTAACCTATTTCAAAAAATTATCTAAAAATGCAATCCTAAAAATGTAATCCTTAAAAAATAATAATAATTTACTAAACCTACATGTCTAATTTACTAAGCCTACATGTTCTGATGCAAGATTTTGAATTTTTGAATTTTATGTTTTTTAGTGTTTCTCCAAGATAAGCAACTATATCTAAACAGTCAAAATATTCATCAAATGAGAATTAAAATAACCGAAAAATAATCCGTTGTCTCACGGGTTAAATTAACAGTTATTTTAACCCTAAACATCACAACAAAGAGTTCAAAATAATTAAAAATCTAATCCGAAGTCTTACGAATCAAATTAATAATTATATTGATTTAACAATTAAAATACTATCAAAAAGCCAAAAAATTAATATAATTAAAAAAAATGATCCGACATCTTACGGATCAAATTAATAATTACAATAATTTCGAGCAAAATCCCTGCAGATAATACCTACAAGATTTATGAAATGAATATGACATCAAATATTACAATTTAAATAACTAAACTAAAAAAATGAAATAAAATAAGATAAACAAAAAATAAACTAAACTACTAAGGGACTCAGGAAAACTGGGCGCAATGGGAGTCGCGCGGGCGAGGGGGACAGCCGGCGGATCCGGTGCAGCGAAGGGTAGCCGGCGTCGGAGCTCCGGCGAGGGTTGGCAGGCAGTGACGTTGGCAATAGCGGCGACGAGCGGAGGTCCAGGCGCGAAGGTGATGCGGGCTGCTGGCTTCAGGCGAGAGTGGGCAGACGGAGGTGGCGGCGCGGTGACGGCGTCAGGCGCAAGCGCAGGCATGGCGACGGCGTCGGGCAGAGCAGGGACAGTGGCGCGGTCGTCGGGGCCAGTGCAAGGCTTCGGGCATTGGGTCGCCGGAGGGAGAACGATGGCGAGTGGGCTGCTACGGGGCGATTTGCAAGTCACGGGTGAGGTGCGGTGAGGATCCGAAGCTGCAGGGGACACCGGGGCGAAGGTGCAGGCACGACGTCGCTCGAAGGGCACGCGGTGGTGATGGGTGGACAGCGATGCTGCAACCTGCGACAGTGGTCGTCGATGGACTGAGGTGGGGAGCAGCGGAGACCGGCGAAGGAGCAGTGGCTTCGCGGGGATCGGTGGCTCGGCTGCCAGCATTGGGTGGCGCTGGAGCAACGGCGTCCGGCACAAGGCTGGCGGGATGCTAGTAGAATGGTGGTGGCGGAGCGACAATGGCGGAGGTGCAGGCGCGAGATTGGCGCGGATGGAGACGCGTGCAACGGGTGCGGAGGAGGAAGACAAATAGTGACTTTGTTTATTTTTTTTAATCTCTCTCCCTCTGCTCTTACGTCGCCTCTCCCCCTTTTCTCTGTACCTTCTGCTGTCCCTTCCTCAGTTAAAAGGCCACTGCCCTCTTGACTTTTTTTCTTCTCACCAAAATAAAAATTTTGCTCTTCAATTTTCAACTCCACCGAAGGAAACCGCTCACTTTTTCTACACGAATTTTTTTGCATGAATTTTCTCTTCGAAACTTTTTGCTCTTGATTTTTCGAAAATCGCTTCCCCTTAGTCACGAAAAATGCAGCTCTCTTTTATAGTGATTCTAGATGGCCTCTTTGTATGGTATTTTCCGAGTTTCCATCTTCTATCACATTAAATCAAAACTACAAATCGGAGCGTGATTTCGCAATCAACTCGATTTTGTTCCGATTTCTTTCATTTTGTAAAAATTCTTGTCATTTATTCACTTGATTTTTAAATTGCTTTTGCATTTAACAAAATCTGAATATTCATCAGAATTTCAAATTTCCAAGCATAATCAATCAAATCAATTTTCCCATTTTTTTCCATTTTTTTCATTTTATTTGTTTTGATGTTTTTTTTTTAGGGGTTAAAATTAATCCCTAATTTTTATGCAAAAAATCAATGATTGGATCGCCAAAATTTAAGTGTCAACATCTGTCATGTCACAATAAATTCTAGGAACGTCAACTCAGTCTCAGAAGATTTTTCTACAATCAAGACTTTTTGGGAAAAAGTCGTTACAAGACCATTTTTGTTTAAACAAAGCCGGGGATTGTTTTTAATTTCAAATTTGAGATGCAAGATGGATTCTTGGGTGAGGAAAATTGCCAATAGAAGCATTGAGATGACAATTGAATTTATGAGGGCCAATTGAGATTGAATTGAAGTTAAATAAGTGACCAATTGGTGCCCTCTCTTTCAAAATTCGTAACTCCCCCTTCCCCCTAGCCAAATGCACCATTCCAAGGGTTGTATGGAGTGCATGTGTGGCTCAATTACATCCAAGGGATGCTGGCTTCATGGGCAAGCAAAGGATGGGACAAAGGTGTGGAAAAGTGAGTTAAAGGGACCCTCCACCTCTCTCTCTCCCTCATCTTCTCCCTTGGCCGGCCAAACCCTCATTCTTCCCTCCATTCTCGCCCACAATAGCTGAAGAGAAGTCGGAGCAGCCACCAGAGCACGCCTGGACACCGTCACCGCCTCACAATCGTCGTTCGTGCCTCGCCCGCACACGCCACCAGCCGCACGCCGTCCACCCGTGGCCCACCTCTCTCTCGCCGTCCAGCAGTTCCCTCTCATTGTTTCAAGCCTAGCTGGGGCTATTCTTAGCCATTTATTCGCCGGTAAACCCCCACCTAGACCCGGTTTGGCCTATTCTTTCATTCCCGAGCAATTCCCGCCTAAACCGAGTTGATTTCCTTTCATTTCCAGCCAAGAATAGCAAGAAGAAAAGTGGGTCTCGCAACAACTCTTAGGCCCATTTTGAGGTGCTTGTGAGCCCCGAACCTTAGGCCCGCTTTGGAGTAAAACGTCCCTTGCGATGTTCCCAACGTTTCAATTCGAACGGATTGTTAAACGGATGGGTTTAGCTCACTAATCACTGCTTAGTTTGCTAATGATGCTTAGGGGTTTATTAGATTTAATTAAGTGCACTTAGGTGGATAAATTAGATCAGAATAATTAAATTAGGGATTTACCTATGCATGTTAGGAGAATGGTTAGTGTAATTAGCGAGTAGATAAGTCCTATTATTTATTGAATGAGTCTCGGTAATTTTCTGAGCTTGTATCGCAATTAGGCATTACGGGCCTAAATTGGATTTATTGTAATTATTTATTAATTTTCGAAATTAATTAATTATTTATTTATTTTTCGGAAATTAGACTAGGATGGTCAACGACCAGAATTTTATGCTGATGATCATGGTGCAGTCCGTTTATTTAATTGAGCTTTATTTTGTACTGAAATGAATTATTTGTGCATTTAGGATTCATTCCTAAATTAAATAATTTTGGAAAATCAATTGAAAAATAACTGGGCATCAATTGATAATGCCAAAAATGTTTTGATGGACTACAAAAAATGGTGGGAGTTATGGAAAGGAAAATATTATAGTGTTTTGGCTAAGGCCAGCCGTGTACCCAAACACGTGTATTTTATCAGATATGATAAAATTAAAGAATTGATTCTAATGGTTGGGTGTGGTGTGCTATATCAACTTACGAGCGATATATCAGCTTAGATTGTGAGTAGTATATCTTATCAGCTTAGAGGGAACATTATTAGTGTACTATATCATCCTACGGGCTCTGATATGTCAGCTTATATTGCGAGCAGTACACTATTTATTAGCTTAGCGCGAGCTATACTATCTATCTTCAACTTAGGGTGAGCAGGTCCTGAATTGATAGGACATTATAGATAATATTGAATATGCTGACCAAGAAAATGGTCGAGATGACATATAATTGACTAGGTCGATTGATCGATAATTTGATCTAATGTGATGAATTGATTGATTGGGTGCGTATTTGATTTATGCTAATTTGCAGGTCGAATTTGAGACCAATGTAAGTCCTCTAACCCGTGTGTGCCTAGGCAACCCATAGTGTATTGATTTACTAATCGGGTCTTAGAGGGTAAAACTTGTTGAGACGTGATCTCAATGGTTATTGTATAACCATTTCAGGTCCCTAGATGCAGCAAACCTAGATTTTGAAGATCTCAAAAGTCTGGTGCAGCCTGCTAAAAGCTCCAATTGGAGTGTGGAGGATGATGAAGTGGAGGACGAGAACCCGTAGTTTGTGGAACCCCCACCCTTGCTTGCAGACCTTGATTCTGAACTTGTTTAAGTTGAATCTAACTTAGTAGTCCACCTCATATATATGTGCACTAGTTTGCAATGTATATAGATGTGGTTGTTTTTTAAAGTTCAGAATTTAATCCTACTTTCCTATCCCATTACTTTATTATTTGGGGATTTTATATGCTTCCGCATGCGTATTAAAATGAAAGGGTCCGCGATGCGTCCCAGGAAGTCGCTATTTAATTGACCAAGGTAAGGAATGGGTGCGTGCCCGAGGATCGGGGCGTGACACATGATATGGCATAGAGATAAAATTTTGAATTAAACAGAAAAGTATGAGCTCATATACAAGCTGAAGAAACTGAAAGAATTGTCTTTCCTCACATAGCCACTTTGAATTTTATTTCTCTGACAAGTAAATGTTGAACTTTCATGAGTTTATCTACGCAAAGGCAAGTGAAGGCATGCATAGTATCTGATACACTTACATGAAGCTAATATTCATGTCCCAGATGTGAAATTTGAATCAGATAAACCAGTTATGTACAGCTTGGAGGATATGTACGAGGCTACAAAAGACTTTGATGATGCTCGGAGAATTGGACAGGGAGGGTATGGGAGTGTGTATTATAGCATTTTAGGGAACCAGGTATGATACACATGTCAGGCTTTTACTTTTTCTCCACTTTTTTTCGTGGAGCTCAATCCAGAACAATGATCTGCTTTCCTATCCTAAGACCAAACATGCCTTGTCTCAATTTCAGGAAGTTGCTGTTAAGAAGATGAAATCCAGCCAGTTGAAGGGGTTCTTTGCTGAGCTTAAAGTTTTGTGCAAAATACATCACCTTAATGTGGTAAGTATCTACTGGCCAAAAATTAGAAAGAAAAGTTTGGTAATGATTTAGATCTCTCATGCAAATTGGTAATCAAGAGAGAGCGAAGGGATATGCTGCTATCTCACTGATCTCTCTGGCTCTGTAGGTGGAGCTTCTTGAATATTCAAGCAGTGACAACCATTTATACTTGGTATATGAGTATGTTCAAATGGCTCACTAAACGAACATCTTCATGATCCTTTGCTGAAAGGTTACAATAGTAATAAATCTACCTCCTTTTTCTACTTAAAGAAAAATTGTTGAAGGTACTCAATTGCTATTTCCTGCAGGTCACCAACCTCTCTCCAGGACGGACGGCAAGAGTTGATGCTGCAAGAGGAATTGGGTACATTCATGATCATACCAAGGCACGTTACGTGCATCGTGACATCAAGACAAGTAACATTTTGCTTGACCAGGGGCTCAGAGCAAAGGTAATGGATAACTGGTTTGAGCACTCACTTCTCAGTGATGTGAGTTTGATGGAAGTTTCGTATGAAATTCCCTTCCAGGCTTTCTGCCTTCGCCTTAAGCTGCTAGGATATTTAACTCCTAGACTGATGTTGATTTGCTGTGTCGGCAGGTGGCTGATTTTGGACTCGCAATACTGGTGGAACGATCCGATGAACAAGAAGTATTTGCAATGCGTGTAGTCGGCACACCTGGTTATATTCCACCTGAGTAGGTGCTTTGCTCTTTTTCTATGACAAGGGAAACAGAGAAAACATGCTCACCGATGGTGCAAACTTTTTTGGACACCATACATTTCATATCAGACTCGACTTTGTAGCTTACTGCTTCCCCGCAGGTCCTTCCGCGAGCTGCAAATGACATCGAAAGGAGATGTATATGATTTTGGAGTGGTTTTAGCAGAAATAGTCACTGGCCAGTGCGCACTCGCTAGTGATGATAGGGACCCAAATAATTTTAGGACCCTAGTGTCAACCGTAAGTCAGCATTTTGCGATCTTAACTGGTTTTTTACGCAGCTTTCACAGGCGAGCGCACGTGCACTTTCCAATTTTCAAACATGACGTGCAACATACAATCACTCAATCTCCCCGTTACTGTAGACTGTAAGGATACAAAATGCCATCAGCGCATGAAATGAAACATAAAGCGCATATATCCTTAGTCAGAATCGGTTTCCATTCAAGGAAACTATTTGCATGAAATTGTTGCTAACATCCCATCTCAGGATTCACCGCTTAATTTGCCTTTCTCAGATGATAACAATTTTCGAAGGCCAAAAACCACAAAATGCTTTGGAAGCAATCATAGATTGTAACTTGAGAGAGAGTTACCCCTTTGAGGAGGTTTTTAAGGTCAGTGAAATTGCACCAGTATGCTTGATTTATTATGTTTCATATCCATGTGATGAGTTCTAAAGTGATCAGCATGTCGACCATATCAGGACAGGTCCATCCATATGCACCGATTGCTGTATCTGAGAATACCAAACGAGTAACATTTCTTCGATATGAAACTATTCTATGCGAACATTTTAACTGTACAAAAAACCTACAATTGATAAGGTAACGGGACACGAAGTGAAGGGTTAATCCGGTGTTCCCGCCACCAAGCCTGAAAAAACAAAGAATAAACCAATGCTTCTGCTATTTTGTGTTTGCCTCACAGATGGCGGATTTGGCCTGGCGATGTCTGAATGATGATGCTATCAACAGACCGGAAATGAAAGAAATTGTTCATGAACTCTCACATTTTAACGTCCTCGATGGGGTGGGAAGCATCACTTGGAGGGAATGACCGAGTCTTCAGCGGGTTGCTGAACGGAAGATAAACAAGAGCACTCAAGGCAATGGCCAGGAAACGGCTCTAAAAGCCTTTGCCACCTCACGCTTGGGGCCACTTTCAGCAATCCTCTTTGGTGTTCATCCAATTTGGAAACAAAGGGATCCCAGCATAGGTTGTGCTTTCGTTATTTGAAGTGTCAGGAAACTATGAGCTTTTTCGCACCACTTAAGACTTTCATGGGTTCCGTCGAGGCGAATGGTTACACCTGACGTAATGTGAATATGTCATGCCATCTCTCTTTTTCCCTTTAATCCTCGGCATAAGATTCAATGTGCCAAGATGATTTCCACCATTCTGCCACTCTGACATCAAGTAGCAAGCGAAATTTTCCCGTGGTATTGCAAATTAATGTCACTCCTTTCAAATACATTATGCAACAACTCTCAAAACCAGCACACTTGAGAATGTCAGATATGGATCAGAGGAGCTAAATGTAAAATATGCACAAGTCAGTGAACACTTGATTGTGAATGGCCCAGTGACGCGACTATCCACAACATGGAGTTCATCGGTTCACTTGATTGAACCAAAGATATTCCATAAAGAAAGAAGCTTAAATGTACAACGGATTTGATTACCGAGTAGAGAATCTTGGTCATTTCCTCACGAGACGGATGTCACGAGATGGATGAATCTAGCGTCCACGAGTGGTTGCCCATACTCATAACTAGCACGGACGGGCCTTGGTACAGATAGTATTGCATGCTCAGGATAGATTTTAGCGATAAATCGAATAAAATCACCGCCCTCTCGTACTTGGCACGAGTGGATTTAAATAAAATTGGAATAAATGCACAAGAATCCTAGCTGCAGACTTGGGGGTTGGAATTTGATGTACAAAAGATCTTGCTCCCACTAATAATCATCACAGATGGATCTGCGATAACCTTTTAACGAAACAGCCAAAAGTTCTATCACGGTCCAACAATGCTTACTCGGAAATATGAAGGGCTAACCCCAAAATGCCTTCCGCTCCTCGTCCAGATGTTATGGCTTTTAAGAAAGCTTTCACAATCTTCTATACCGCCTTCACATTTCAACCATGCAAAAGCTGCACAAGGGGATAAGCAATGAAGCCACAAGAAAATATACCAAGAATTCATTAAAAATGGCACGGTGCCTCCCGTTACAGCTTCAACATTCTAAGTACCTGGTAGAGGCTCGAAGAGACGCTGGAAAAAGTTGCAGAATCCCGGTTCAAAATTGGTTTGACGCTGCGTACAAATCCAAGTTGACACGATATGTATTTAGAACAAATATGAATCCAACGTTTTGCGAACATAAAATTCAAATTCTTCAAACTTGAATCCAACTTTGAGTCCATTTACATAGTTGTTAGATTGGCTTTATATGTATATATACACATACATACATAAGCACATTATAGAAACGACTCATTTTTTTATGTTGGAACGAGCCAAAAAATGTCCGATCCACATGATTCATTATTCGGGGAAGCTTGTCGTTGCCAAAGTCTATGGCCACCATCACATATCATCCACCGAGTTTGGTCAGCAAAAGTCAAGTCTAACATTATAAACAATCTCAACCCATTCTACAAGCCATCCACTCAGCTAGCGTGGTCATCACGGGGGAGATAGATTCAACGTTGGAATGCAGAAAATCGGGGCCATTTAGTCTTAGCGAGGCTGAAGAATCTCGCTACATTATTTATTCAAGTTGTCTAGTCCCTTTCCTTTTGGACTTTGCCTATGATCCATTGCTCGTCATTGACGCTCTCGTAGTGTGATTGCATTGGGATTTTGCATTGTCTGAGAACATTGATGACGAAGAAGAGCATTGAGAGAAAGTGGGTGGTCATAGCAGTGGCAGCATATTTGCTCATCACGCTGGATTTATTGCCTTCGCAAATGAATGCCTCTTTGCTTCCTACTCAGCATGTTCCCGATGCCCCCGGTAATATATCATCATCATCATCACGATTCTTCTTCTTCTTCTTTCCTTATGGTGAGAAAGTTCCCCTTCAGTATATACTAAACATAGGAATCGTTCTCCAGTTGGAATCATCATAAACTCACTCTAAGCCTTCTCTAAATTGTGCAATCAAGGTGGAAGCGAAGAAGACAAGACAGGATCCCCAAGGAAAGCTT
This sequence comes from Eucalyptus microcorys, assembly GCA_014182515.1. Lineage (NCBI taxonomy): Eukaryota > Viridiplantae > Streptophyta > Magnoliopsida > Myrtales > Myrtaceae > Eucalyptus > Eucalyptus microcorys. The sequence goes on from CM024563.1 coordinate 2,924,188, forward strand.
TAGGTGGTGGGTTCAAACTCAAGGGGGCAATTGGCCTTAATTCCTACATTGATTTCAGGAATAAGTGGAGAAAAGCAGTGGAGTCCCGGAACCTGAGGGTCACTCCCATTATGCATCCGCCCTCGCCACGTACGCCCTCGCCCTCTCATCAATTTAGGCTCCGTCCATGATGATGAGGCCTCTCCTTATCTAACAACGTAGCCATTCATATCGACCGTATCATTTTCCTTTCTTTGCCCATGAAATGTCTGTGCCAAGTCATTATCAATGCTTGTTGATCTTAGGTATATTATGTTCCACTACTTCTATTGGTCCATAATAGATGTGTAACAGTTGGGCCTATTGGTCAATCTTACTCTAAATGATATTTGATCTAAGGACTTTGTGAGGAAGCCATAATTTTTTTTCAATTACTTGAGTGCCGCTTTAATAAGAAAATCTATCACTTCAATTGGCGATTTATGGGAAAATCTAATGTGATGATATTTAAATATAAGTTGTCTGACATGACTCGCCATCAAAACGAAGTCGGCAAAGTTATTCCTACATGTGTTTCCCCCATTGGAGCAAAATTGCTTATGTTCTTCGAAAAACCCCACCCCCAATTTCTAAAATTGAGGGAAAATTACTTCCCAAAATTTGCAATGGAGTCTAAGATAAGATGGCTCATAATGAGCGAGGGACGAAGTTTATGCGGTAAAGCAATTGTTCCGGGGTGTTTCGGGGTGTTTCGGGGTGTTCCCTTACGGAGTTTTCACTAAAAAGCAAATGAACTTCCAGGCATTCTTGATGCTAATGCCGATGGAAACATATATCCTTCCTTCCTTCCTTCCTTCCAATTACTTTATTATGGAAACCTTGTGATTTGTTTTTACTGATGAAGTTTTGGAATTTCGCGTTGCGAAAGTTCTGAGGTTCTCTGAAGATGAGAGAGGATCGCCCTTGTTGCGCCCACAGAGAGAGAGAGAGAGAGGAGAGAGTGAAAGAGAAGACAGGAGAGAATCAGCTTTTCTTTGGATGAAACAGTGTCCTTTTAGCCACAAGTCCCACGTCGTCATGTCCTTTGTCCACGTTTTTTTTTTTTTGGTAAAGTAAATTTTTTTGGTAAAGGTCCTTTGTTCACGTTGGTCTTCATATTTTTTCAAAATATGTTGGCAAATACAGTAAAGTAAAGTGAGCAATTTTTTACTAATATGGTATTCCAATGATCGAAAAAATATTTATTGTCAATGAAGTAAGCGTTGTACAAAAGTTATGACACTTGTGGTATTTTTTATTTTAAAAAACGACGTAAAAGTTGATCTTTGAGAGGTTGATGACCCATTGTCATGCATAATAGTTGGCCTATATGTCAATCTTATTCTAGATGATTTTGAAAGAGGCCCGTCTAATCTATAGTCTCACCTTCGATAAAAAAAAAAAAAAAACTATAGTCTTAACGGAGTATCTGCAAAACCAAACATTAACAAGGCCCAAAAAGAAAACACAAGACCCATCCCGCAAAGATCATGGAAAAAATAAACGCAATATGCAAGAATACTAAATCGTTATAGAAAGACTCGTCGCCGAAATTGGTTAACAAACCGATATACAAGACTTTTGCTGAATGTTGAGTATGGTCCTACTAATTTAATTATTGAAAAAAGGACGAATTTTGAATCCCCTTTAATGCAGTAAATTGATCTGAAAATGTTCCATTAGGTTAGCAATTTATTATCGGTTTTACCCAACTTGTACATCAAGCGCCAAGCTAGCTGTGCCAAGTTCAGTAAGTAAAGGCATTAAACAGTATCCATGTCGAGTTATGTCTTGTCTTTCTCAAAAGCTCATCTTTTTTGGTACTACATGTTAGCATCACTTCAAGTTCAAACATCATTCATCTCCAACAGAACTAATTAAATTCACAACTGCCCACTTCCGTAATTTCATCCTCTCTTAGTTAAAGAGAACTAATTTAATTGCACGATAGCCAGATCTATATGACTATCATCATCCTTGACGCAGTAAGCCCAACCAATGAAATTCTAAAAAATGTAGCATCGTGTGTTATTGAGAGATGAAATTAATATTTTTGGAATAGGAAATAGTCAAATGTTTGCATTTGCTGCGATGTGTCTTCAAAACTGAGGGTGATTTCTCTATTTATAATGGTATCTTTTTATATTTTTAATCGAGTAAAATCAAGATATAATTTGGTTTTATGTGAGATTTAATTACATAACCTAGCACTACGTCTTTTGAGTGGGTTTCACCCAATAACAAGGTGTGTTCGATTGGTTGTGTTCGTAAATTAAGGGAAATAAGGTAAATTCAAGAAATCCGATGTGTTAATAAGCTTGTGAGGGATATACTAATGGTATTAAGATAATCATTTTGAGAAAATCGCATATTAATGAGACCCCATTAGTTAATCTCAATATGTCCGACACAAATTATTCATGTGATGGTCATACAAAAAAAGTAGTGACACATGATGTAATAAACCAATTAAAAGTGAGACGATAACAAATATGGTGCCAAGTTATATGAGATTCATAGCACCCGAGTTAAGATAAGTGGTCGATTATATCTTAAAAAAGAAAAAATCACTATGTCATCATAGCCATATGTTGTAAAAATTAAACTTCTTATCTCAGGCTCTTCCATTTCACAGCTAGACAATAGTCCAATTGTTGTTGGAGGGTTAAGCCCCAATCAAACATAATAGGGCCTGGATCTTGGTTTGCATATGGGCGTCCAGCTTCCACATATAGTTTTCACTTACAAGCCTAAACTTCTTTCGTGTCAATGGCCCGTTCTGCTTATCTCAGCCCATTTAGAGCAACACTTCTTGATATAATGTACTCTACTAGTGGCGATCGATTATAAGGTTGGAATCCAGAACCAACCCTATATGTCCCGTTTATGAAAAATTGGCATAGTTTATTGAACAGGGTCAGCACGGAACCAACTCGGTCGGTTTCTAGGCCGGTTGACGGTTCTGCACAAGAATTATTTATTTTTCCAGGTTAGAGCCATTAAATCCTATTACTTACACCTCATGCTAAGCAAACTCTTTTGAGAGGAGCAGTCATGTTTGCATACCTCATATTTGAGGTTGATGGTTTTATTAATTTATGCAATGGGCCTAAGTTGGTCCGTCCGCCCATGTTGGGCCTAAAAGCCCTGCCCACAAGATTAGGGCCCATGGATGGAGGGATACGTTGAAGAGTTGTAACTTTTGGAGGAACGTCTTTTGCCAAAGGGACACGTCCTTTGGAGATGACGTATTTAAGGGGGAAAAGAGAGGGAGGAACGCACCTTTTCACAGTACGTACGTTCCTCCTCCCTCTCTCTCTTGAAACACTCTCAAAAGAACAATAAGAAAAGAGAGGCGACACTCTCTTCCCTTCAAGGCAAATTTACGTCATCGGATCGAACGAGATCAGTTTCTCTTCCTCATATCGGCGTCAGTGTTTAATCTGTGGCTAACAAGGTACGTTCGATTCTGTGATGTGCCTTAGGATCGGTGATGCATATGATTTTCCCGGGCTCATCTTCCGCACAAGTTTAGGGGTTCGATTTAGTGCCGAATCCGGTTTTTGGGAATCCAACAAACCCAACATTGGTATCAGAGCCGTAGTTCTTGTTTCCCAATCCTTTTCCATGTTTTTCCCGACCCCTTTTCATGTCTATGGATGATTTCTTATTGATTTTTCGTGAAATTAATTGGCCGACACCGATCGGGGCGGAAAAATCCCGACACCCGAGCACTGTTCATCCATTTTTTCGAGTTTCTGTAAGTAGAAATCCATTTCTGATGACATTGGATGGAAGGTCTGGTCGAGAAGAGCGCGACGAGTGGCGGAATGCCGCCAAAGGACGCCGAACGCACCCCCACGCGCAGCCGAAACGAACCGGCATCTTCGGCGCATGCATGCGCCGATTCGTGGGGCAGGCGCGTGCATCGTACACGCCAGCTGACGTCATTGTGACGTCAGCTGCACGCGTGCCGCACGTGCCGGGTCGGTCCGTCCGACCCGGCCCGACCCGGTTGACCGTTGACCGACCATCGTTGACTGTTGACCGACGACCACCGTTGACTGTTGACCGACGAGCAACGACTGTTGACCATTGACCGACGACCAACGACCGTTGACCGTTGACCGTTGACCAAAAAAAAAAAGAATGTGTTTCTTTTTTCAATTAAGTCTATGTGGATTATATGTAATCCCTTATTTGTTTTGCATTTGTTGCAGGAACAATGCCTCTCCTTAAGTTGCGCACACATATTCGTGCAATCTCCGATGAACAAAAGGAAATGCTTTCTAAGTTGATAGCTGAGCTGACTGATCATCGATGGGAGAATGGCGACTTAATTGATCACGTTCTTGAAGTCAACGGGAAAATTCAAAAGGTCATATGGAATGATCGTCCCATGCCACAGTCTGAGATGGTGCGATTTTTCATGAACACTCTTCCACCTGAATGGAAAAGAGTGTTGAATCGCATATGGGATGTCAACAAAGCCGCTTCATATAGGAAAATTGTGATGGATTTTATAGATAATTATTACTGGATTGTTACAAGGGAAAAGATCATGAAATTGAACAAAAAAGGAGCTTTCCCAGTTCATATATTGACTTGGGTTTAGATATTTCGAGTTGTCTTTCTTTTACTATATTTTTATGGATACCTTATGTAAACGTTTTAATACCTGGTTGTTGTTGATGTATCAACTGATATGTAAGGTTGTATTATGTGAAAGCATTATTATTCTATTAGATGTCAAATATTATTTGATTTCTGTTATTGTTGACTGCTGTGAGTAGTTCACAGAAGTTTTTGTAGTTTCATAGAATTTATTTTGCATGGACAATTATATTAATGATAGTTTTAAGTTAGGATTTTTGGAGGATGATTGGAAACATAGTGACCTTTTGATTCTGAAACTTTACTTGAAATTGTTCATTAATATGATAAGTCTGTGCAAAGTGGATGCATAAATGATAGGCATTAATTATTCGTGCATATATGTCTGATGTGTTCAAATCAATGGCTTCAGCCACAAAGAGCATAGTTGCCGAGCTGAACAAAGGTGGAAAGCTCAATGGCGATAACTATGAAATCTGGCACATGAAAATCCAATATGTCTTTGGAAGAGCAAGAGGCACTAGAAGCTCTTAACCTAACCATGGAAGAGCCTGAAGATGGGAACACTGCACAACACAAGAGAAATAAGGATGCATTTGCTGCCTGGAAAAAAAAGAACTCTCTTGCTCGCATTACGTTGCTGAGTAGCATGGAAAATGACGTCATGCGAGAGTTTAGGCGTTTTGAGAATGCCAAGGAAATATGGGAAGCATTGGCAGCAAGATTTGGTCATACTTCGGTGACCAAACTGAGGCAGCTCACTATAAGGTTTGACTCTTATAAGAAGCCTCATGGTCAGACCATGAAGCAACATTTTAGAAAGATGTCAAACATGATTAATGAGCTGAAAGATGCTGGCCATGTCTTGACTAATAAGCAGCAAGTGCAAGCAGTGATTCGCTCCTTGCCTTAAAGTTGGGAGCATATGAAGGTGCACCTGACCTATAATGAGAATATCAAAACCTTTGAGGATGCAGTGCGTCATCTTGAGCTGGAAGAGGATCGCCTCTTGGCGGCTAAGCCGGAAACTGAAATTTATCATGCTGGTTCCAACTCACATGGAGCTTCGAGCTCCAAGCGCAAACGTCCTAATTGGTTTGATAAAAAGGAAAGGTAAGGGAGCAACTTCTTCGGGGAAGAAATCAAAGGTTGACCAACATGAAAGAGGAAAACGTCCTCGAATGAAGAAGCTGGCAAGGGTGAAGTGTTACAACTGTGACCAGAAGGGTCACTATGCCCGCGATTGTCGCGAGCCAAAGAAGGTACACACCCCTTGTACTTTTGAGAACTTTGCTTATGTGTCAAGTTCTGTATTCTTAACTGAGTCTAATCCTTTGTGGACTATAGATTCAGAAGCGACAGACCATGTAGCGAAGGATAGAGAATCCTTCGTGGAATTCCGACGAGTACCAACTGGAACTAAGTGGATCTATGTGGGAAACAACTCCAGAGCTGAAGTAAAAGGAATTGGCACCTGCCAACTGAACATGCGTGGTGGACGCACTTTGTTCCTACATGATGTATTGTATGCTCCGGAAATTCGTCGGAATTTAGTGTCTGTTTTAGTGTTGTTCAAGCTAGGTTTTAATATGAACTTCCATAATAGAGGTGTGGATTTGTTTTTGGATACAAATTTCTATGGTTGTGGTTATTTTTTGGATGGTTTCATTGTATTAGATATTGACTATGTTAATGCAAATGTTTGTTATTCCATTTTCACGTCTCCTAATTCATATGATAATAATGTGAATGTGTGGCATGCTAGACTTGGTCATATTGGCCAACAACGTATGAATAGATTAGCCAAAGAGGGCTTGTTGGGCAATATTGAAAAAGTCGATTTGCCCATATGTGAGCATTGCCTAGTGGGGAAAACGACAAGGAAACCATTTGGAAAAGGTAAAAGAGCTGAATTTCCTCTGCATTTAATCCATTCTGACGTCTGTGATCCAATGAATGTGAGAGGAAGGCATGGGGCTGTTTATTTCATCACTTTTATAGATGATTATACTCTATTCGGATATGTCTATTTGATTTCTCATAAATCTGAAGCATTGAGTTGTTTCAAAAGATTTATGAACTTGGTAGAAAATCAATTAGACAAGAAAATAAAAGTATTGCGATCCGATTGAGGTCGAGAATATTTATCTGATGAGTTCAGAAAACTATGTGATGAAAAAGGAATAGAAAGACAGTTGTCTATTCCATATACTCCTCAACAAAATGGTGTTGCGGAGAGAAAAAACAGAACCCTACTGGAAATGGTTAGGTCCATGATGGCGCATGCTAACTTACCTATCACTTTTTGGAGTGATGCGTTGTTAACTGCTGCCTATGTACTTAACCGAGTGCCTTCCAAATCAGTTATTTCCACTCCATATGAGTTATGGACAGGTAGAAAATCGGACTTAAGTTTTCTTAAGCCATAGGGTTGTACTGCCTATACTCATGAGCCCTCTCACAAGTTTGGGAAATTGGGTCCCAGAGGAAAGAAGAGTATTTTCATAAGATACTCCGAACACTCAAAAGGGTATGTGTTCATAGGTGAGCAGGAAAGTGGGAGTATAACTGAATTTGAATCACGGGATGTCACATTCTTATAGGATGAATTTCCTAAGAAGGGCGAAATAGGTTAAGATTACTCCATATTTGAAACATTGGATCAAGATAATGATATTAGTGGAGTTCGTCCAAGTGGGAGTAATATGAGAAGTGATGAATTGAATTCAACTCATTCTCAATTACAACCACATGATGAGACGACATCATCATTATCTAATCCTAGTGGGAGTATAATGGGGAATGATGTGCAAAGTGTACAATCTCCCATACGGCGAATAAGTCGCAAAAGTATTCCCCATCGACGTTTTGACATTGAAGGGGAAACTTTTATGATTGCTTCGCAAGATGAGGATGAGCCAAAAAATATTAATGAGGCTCTAAATTGCCCTAGTAAGGAAAAATGGATTCATGCAATGGAAGATGAGATTGAGTCAATGAAGTCAAACCAAGTTTGGGAACTGGGTTGATCTTCCAAAAGGACGCAAAGCTATTGGGAACAAGTGGGTTCTCAAAATAAAGCGAAAAGCTGATGGCTCGATAGAAAGGCATAAGGCTCGCCTTGTGGTGAAGGGGTATAATCAACAGGAATGAATTGATTATGAAGAAACATTTTCTCCTGTAGTGAGATTTACCTCGATTCGCATTATTCTGGCAATAGTGACTAGTATGGATCTTGAGTTACATCAAATGAATATAAAGACTGTTTTCCTCAATGGAGAATTAGAGGAAGAAATATATATGGAACAACCTGTTGGTTTCATTAAAGAATGCCAAGAAGGAAAGGTATGTCGACTTTTGAGATCGATATACGGCCTTAAGCAGTCATCGAGACAATGGTATATACGTTTTCATAATACCATAATGGCATATGATTTTACAATGATAGATGAGGATTATTGTGTATATATCAAAAGATCCAAAGATCAATTTGTGATCATATCATTATATGTTGATGACATATTAATTGCCGAAAGCAATATGGAGTTTGTAAATAATGTGAAGAGTTGGTTATCTTCCAACTTTAAGATGAAAGATATGGGTGAGACTGCATACATTCTTGGAGTTAAGATTTCAAGAGATCGTTCGAAGAGGTCGTTATCTCTTTCGCGAGAAACATATATAAATAAGGTTCTTGAACGATTTCATATGCAAGATTGTAAACCCATAGACACTCCTATTGCAAAAGGTGAAGGATTGAGCCATAGACTGTGTCCAAGGATTCCACAAGAGAAGGAACAAATGAAACATGTTCCTTATGCTAGTGCTGTTGGGAGCTTGATGTACGCTATGATGTGTACAAGACCTGACATATGTTTTGCCATTGGAATAGTGAGTAGATATCAATCAAATCCAAGTCAAGCACATTGGAAAGCCGTTAAGAGAATACTGAGGTATCTGAAGGGAACTGCTGATTACAAGCTGAATTACCAAGGAAATGATCTGCGACTTGAAGGCTATTCAGATGCTGATTGGGGAGGAGATTTAGATGAAAGGAAATCTACCTCTGGATTTGCTTTCTTACTGAACAATGGCGCCATATTATGGAGCAGTAAGAAGCAAATGTGTATAGCCTTGTCCACGATGGAAGCTGAGTTCGTGGCATTGTCAGCAGCGGTACAAGAAGGAGTTTGGCTTAAGAGATTTTTGGATCATTTAGGTGTTATTGAGAAAGCTGCAAATCTATTATTGGTTAACTGTGAAAGCCAAGTAGCTATAGCGTACACCAAAGATCTAAAATATCATGGCAAGACCAAACATATAGATACCAAGTATAACTTTGTCAAAGATATGGTTGCACGAAAGGATGTGAACTTACAGTACATATCTACGCATAGAATGGTAGCAGATCCTATGAAAAAGCCAATACCTAGAGATGTGTTTTGTAGTCATGTAAAATCTCTAGGATTGCATAGAGCATGATGTACTGGATATTGTAATTTTCCTGAGTTGTTCACATTTATGAACTTGTGATTTTTCATTATTAATGCCTATGAATCTTTGTTTGACCTTTATGCATCTTAATGCTCAGTGCATTACATTAAGTTGAGAAAGTATATCTGACAGATATAATATTAGCCCACTCACGCAGGTAATCGCCTCTATTTACTATGTGATAAATAAAGATGAGACGGTTTTTAAGCTTATTATCTAGGTGATAATCGAGAGCTCAAGCTTAAAATATATATGTCGCCTTAACTAAGTGTTAAGATGAGGACATGATATGTACTATGTCCGAAAGTAAAATACCCCTCATATTTTACTTTATCTGTCTAAGATGCTAGATGTGAGTTCTGATGAATTTTGTGAATGAGTAGATACGTGAACTCAAGTTAGACATTAGGTATGTCTGAACTATCATCTGTACGGTATTGAAGATGTAGACATACGCTCCATGGGAAAGGAGTTAATACCGTAATACGTATTTCATACTACGTATGCATGAGACAACCAATAAGAGTGGCAAAAGTTTGATCTCAACTTTTATGCCGTGTGAAACTCTTGAGGAAAAGAGTCTCTCAATTTTAGTGCCCTCATGACTTTTACTTATTCTCAAAATTTCTATTTAGTGTTTGCTATCTTAGGATGTTGCCAATGGTCATGAGTTGATTCGATCTAATGGGACATTTCTAGAAAAGCAAGCTAAACTGAAATTGAGAGTTTGAAGGAAAGAGGAAGATCGAATTTGGAGAATCACATTGTAGTTTTGTATTCACTGGTCGACCAATTATGACTGTCTTTGGGATAATTATAATTGTGAATACAATATATATATATATCATTGTTTAAAAGAGATCAAGAGAGATATAAATGTGATCGATCGATCTAGGGTACTGCATACTAAATCTCTCAGAGTGTGATGCCCATTATGAGCTGCTATATATTCCTAACAGATGTATGGCAACGAGCTCTCAAAGTATGCTGGTCGCACGGATTATTCACTGGTATGAATATTGCAGAGAGGTAAAGAGGATCATGTTCAGCCTACCATGTGCGAGTGGGAGATGATGGTTTTATTAATTTATGTGATGGGCCTAAGTTGGCCCGTCCGCCCATGTTGGGCCTAAAAGTCCGGCCCACAAAATTAGGGCCCATGGATAGAGGGATACGTTGAAGAGTTGTAACTTTTGGGGGAACGTCTTTTACCGAAGGGACACGTCCTTTGGAGATGACGTATTTAAGGGGGAAAAGAGAGGGAGGAATGCACCTTTTCACAGTACGTACGTTCCTCCTCCCTCTCTCCCTTGAAACACTCCCAAAAGAACAGTAAGAAAAGGGAGGCGACACTCTCTTCCCTTCAAGGAAAATTCACGTCATCGGATCGAATGGGATCAGTTTTTCTTCCTCATATCGGCGTCGGTGTTTAATCTGTGACTAACAAGGTACGTTCGATTCTGTGATGTGCCTTAGGATCGGTGATGCATGTGATTTTCCAGGGCTCGTCTTCCGCACAAGTTTAGGGATTCGATTTAGTGTCGAATCCGGTTTTTGGGAATCCTACAAACCCAACAAAGGTCACAGGTTGCAATCCTCCTGATTGCAACTCTCTATAATGTGTGTGAAACCGGTTAGACACCATGTAGCAATCTAAATTGACAAGATATGTAATTAGGACAAAAATGAACCCGACATTATGCGAACACTCATTTCAAGTTCTTCAAAAATGATTCCAACTTTGAACCCTTTTACCTAGTTGCTAGATTGCTCTTTCTATGAGTGTATGCGATTACGTACTTATATATACAAATACCCTAGAAACGACTCATTTCTTTAATTGCAAATGGACCAAAAAATGTCGAATCCATAATTCATCAATGGGGGAAGCTCGCCATCACAAGTTATCCATCTAGTTTGGTCATCGAAAGTCAAAATGATCCTTTCCACACTTGTCTTTTTTAATTAGACTATTTAATTGGTTACCCATTCCTTGTTGCCCGAATTTTCAACAAACCTTAAATTAGACGGGACACTTGATGTCCCATGCACATCATAATATAGCGCACTTGTCCGGTAAAATAATTATATCCATTTCATTCTCGTCATCCTCCACACTTAGCTTATTAAGTCTAACGTCGTAAACAATTTCAATAAATTTTACTAAGTGATGATAATTATAAGGTTATGATGATATACGACTTTAAGATAGCTCACATATAGGATGAAAGACAGCTAAAATAAAAGGCTAAATGAGGCTTAAGGTACAAAGTAATCACAATACAAGTGCAAATTACATGCCTGACTGACACTTTTAGCTGACTGACAGCAACCTTGAATAGATCATTTAGCTCCTTTTCTCTGACCTCCTGTCTTCTTCTTCTTCTTCTCACAGCGAAAAAAATAATAATAACAAATCTTGCCAATTCTCTAGCGTTACTATCCATTTCATACATAACATATAAGTACCCGATATTCTAAACATAAATATTAAAAAGAGAAAAACCCACGAGCTCTTTCATTTTTAATGTCCACAAAAACAAACAAGACTGAGAGTACTCTATACCCATCTTATGGGGATAATTACCAAAAAATTCCTAAACATGTTAGAATCATGTTAATTCAATCATTAATATTTTAATTTGGTCAATTTAGTCCTAAACCTTTTGATATTTGCTAGTTTAGTCTACCCAGTCAATTTTGACTAAAAATTGTTGACATAGATGTTGATTGTTCTACATAGCATAGTTGATACTGACATGGACAATTTTTTTTTTTTTGTCTTTTCCTTCTATTTTTGCCTTTCATAGTGGCCAGCAAGGGTTACAGCTCTCGCCTAGCCTCACCCAAATTTGAGCAAGAACATCGCAGCCCTCACTAGCCATAATGAAAAAAAGAAAATAGGAAAAGAAAAAAAGAAAAAAATAGGAAAAATAACAAAAGTAAATCAATAATTCAAAAAGATTGAAAAAAATTGTCGATGTCAACATTGATGTGCCATGTAAGACCGCCAACATACACGTCAAGCAAAATTAATCAAATAGACTAAATTGATAAAACGTCAAAACATTTTGGACTAAATTGATCAAATTAAAAAAAAAAATTAGAACTAAATTGGTATAAATGCAATGGATTTGGAATTTCTTTTAGTAATTTTCCCCCATTTCGTGTGTTAGCGTTTTCAAACGAGCTGAAGAGAAAAGAATGACTTCAGTGGAGATTGTCGATTGTTCAAGCTTTCGCTAGGCCGAATGGTGGAGAGACTGAGCACACTTCTGAAGGTTCTTACTCTTGCTCTTGTTCTTGTTTCAAATGCATGATCATTGATTTCTTTTTGACAAAATAAAAAACCAACCATCGAAACATGAAATTTTACCAAAACAGATGTCTTTTGATTTTTTGATTTTTTGATTTATCATTGTGCTTTCAATGATCTCATGAAGAGATTTTCTGCAAATTCTTGACTGTTAACTCGCGTGGTCATCACAACAAAGATGAATTCGGTGATGGAATAGACCACAAATGGTTGCTCAAATCTAGCAACGACTGTAATTTTGAGGGCAAGGACAAGAAAGCCTCCCAAAAGTTCAGATGGGCCACGATACATTGGAAATATGGCTCTATTGTAGACTTAGAATCAAGAGACAAACGACTATGATCAAACCATGAATTCCACAAAGCCATCTTTCATCATACTGTAGAGTAGCTCAAATATAGGACACAAGGCAACTAAATAAAAGGTTTAAAAAATTAAACACTATACAAGTACAAATTACATACTGACCGACATTTTTGGCTTACTTACAACACTCTTGAATAGATTATTTATGGTGCATTTGGTAATAATTTTGTTCCCAGAAATAATTTTTTCGTATCCATTCCCGAGAACAAAGAAGTAGATTCATTTTACTTGTTTTCTATTCCAAATTTATTCTCTAATTACTTTTGAATAGAAAAATTAGTTAACATTACCAAACGAATTTATGTTCTTTTTTTCTATTTTGTAAAGCAAAAAAATAGATAAATAGAAAAAACATGATGATTACCAAACAGGCCCTTGGACCTTCTCTATGGCCTTGTCTTCCTCCTTCTGGTTACAACATGGACCTCTTTGAATAGCCAAAAAAAAAAAAAAAAACAACAACAACAACAAATCTTGCCAATTCTCTACCATTGTAATTCCATCTCATTCAGAACATTTTCTCCACATGAACATTTAAGAAGAAAACCCAAGAGCTCTCTTATTTGTAATGTCCAAAAAAACAAACGGGGCCAATTACTTTTATACTAATTTCGTGTGTTAGTGTTTTCAATATGAGCTGAAGAGAAAAGAATGACCTTGGCAGAGATTGTCGGTTCGTTGGGTTTTGCCTGGCCCGGTTGGTGCAGAGATTGGGGGCACTTCCAAATGTTCTTGCTCTTGTTCTTATTTCAAATGCACAATCATCGATTTCATTTAGACAATTTAAGCAACCAACCATCAAAAAATGAAAATTTACAAAAACAGAAGTCTTTTGATTAATTGATTTATTATTATGCTTTCACTGATCTCATGAAGAGACTTTTTGCGAATTCTTGACTGCTAGCTTGCGTGGTCATCACGAGGGAGACAAAGTCAATGATGGAATAGACCACAATTAGAGACTGACTATAAGTTTGAGGGTAAGGAAGAGGAAACCTCCCAAAAGTTTAGATAGGCCACAATACATTTGAATTATGGCTCTATTGTAGACTCAAAGTCAAGAGATGAATGACTGTGATCAACCCATGAATTCCACAAATCCATCTTTCTAGATGGGTTGAATGAAGAAGCTCGCTACATTATATATTCAAGCCATGCAGTCCTTTAACTTTCAAACTTTGCCTATGATCTGTTGCTCATCATCGCCACTCTCGTAGTGTGATTTCATTGTGATTTTGCATGGTTCGAGAGCTATGATGAAAAAGAAGAGAGTCGAGAGTAAGTGGGTGGCAATACTAGTGGTGGCATATTTACTCATCATGGTGGATCTATTGCCTTCACCAATGAGTGCCTCTTTGCTTCCTACTCAACATGCTCTTGATGCCCCCGGTAATACACATCACCATCATTCTTTTTTCTTCTTCTTATTTCTTTATGGCAAGAAAGTTCACATTAGTTAATAATGAATATGTGATTCTTTCTCCAGCTCAATAGGCTCAATCTAGGATTTCTCTCAATTTTGTAATGAAGGTGTAAGCGAAGAAGGCAAGATGGGATCCCCAAGAAAAGCATTAGGTGGTGGGTTCAAACTCAAGGGGGCAATTGGTCTTGATTCCTACATTGATTTTGGGAAGAAGAAGAGGAGGAAAGTGATGGAGTCGCGTAGCCTGAGGGCGAATCCCAACATGTCTCCGCCCTCACCTAATCATAATTTTCGCCGCTCCCAAAATTCGCCCCCTTTTGATTGGAGTCACATATGAACAATTGGCACATAATAAATATATAACAGTTGGGTTGTAGGTCAATCCTACTCTAAATAATATTGGTGTAAGGATTTTGTGGGAGTGGCGCTCACTTATTGTCATAATTTAATTTATCGATTATTTGAGTGCTATTTTGATAAATAAATAAATAAAATCGATCATTTCAATCGGCAATTTATATGGCTTGAATATCCAGCGTGACAATATTTAATATAAATCGTCCCACATGGCTCGCTTGCAAGTAAAGTCAGCAAAGTTGCTTCTAAATGACGTCACCTATCGCAATGTTTGCCCCAAATTAACAGATTGGAGCAAAATTGCTAATTATCCTAACCCCAATTCCTCAAATTGGGCAAAAATTACTTTCCAAAATTTGCAACGGGCAGTAAAATAAGATGACACGGAGTGAGCGAGAGATAAAGTTTCCAAAGTGAAGGAAATGTTCTGAGGTTTTCCCTCATCAAGTTTTCATAATAAAACAAATGAACTTACGCATTCTTGATTCTAATGCCAATAAAACCTGCATCGTTTTCTTTCCTTCTTCCTGCCATTAGTGCCATTATCCTCTGTATCATCTCATAATGGTATTTGTTAGCAAATCATGCTGAACAAGTGCTTTACTGTGAAACCTCACGATTTGCTTTACTGATGAAGATTTCGAATTTCAGGTTGCGAAAGTGCTGAGGTTTTCTGCAGGCGAGCGAGGATCGCCATTGGTGTGGAGATAGAGAGAATTAGTTTTTCTCTGATGAAAGCGTCACTTTGTCCAGTCCTTTGTTCATGTTGGACTTCATATTCTTTATTTAAAAAGAAAAAAGAAAAGTCATGTATTACGAACCATCGAAATAGGTTAGCGAATGCACTAAAGTGATCGGTTGTTCACTGATGCGGTGTTTAGGTAATTGGAAAAAAGAAGTTATGATATCGAAATGAGCACCGCACAAAAGTTATAATATTTGTGGTGTCCTTTTTCAGAAAACAAAATAAAAGCTGGCCTTTGAGAAGCCGATGACCCATTAGCCCCTTATAGATGCATCTCTGTTGGGCCTATAGGTCAATCTTACTCCCCATCCAATTTATAGGTTTTGCTTAAATATCTCCAAAAGCAAACATTCAAGAGCCCAGAAAGAAAACATCAGGAACGGGCCCCAAGATTGTGTAGAAAACAACTACAACCTGCAAGAATACCGAATCGGTATATAAAGACCTGTCGCCCGAATTGGTTAACAAACCTATATGAAAGACTCTTATTGAACGTCCAGTATGACCCTACTAGTCTACTAGCCTGATAAATGAAAACGGAAGAATTTTGAATCAATTTTATATGCAGCAAATTGATCAGAAAATGTACCGTTATGTTTGGTTGCTTGTTGTCAGTTTTACCAAACTTGCACATCAAGTGCCAAGCAAAGGTGCTGCCAAGCAAAATAACTAGAGGCATATTAAGCAATGTACATCGCCTCCTAAACAATTAGCTCGTAAGTCTCGTTAAACTTGGCTCTGTAATGAAATAAATTTGGCTCATTGCGCCCCCGAAAATTATCGTTAAAGATCTCCACATGGCGCTGTGAAACTTCAGCTCTGATAAAGATTGGTCGCCCTTGTTAGCAATCTGTGGCAATAAAATAGGCTGAGAAAGTCTCATTTTGCCCATTAACTTCCATGAACATCAAGACACGGCTAGCTTCCACACTGCTAAAAGACATAGCAATGAAGACACATATGCTCAAATCTTTTATGTTAATACATTAATCATCATGGCAAAAACGTGACGTATATGAAAGAGATGTTTATGGAACGAAAGTGCTTGCCGCTACCTCAGATTGTTCCAAGTAATATTGAGAAATGGTGCCAGTACCCATCAGAATTAGACCTCCACCTCCAGTTTTTGCACCACCTAATCACATTCCATAATATCAAATCACTGGCAATTCTGACCAATCAGTATCAAGAAGATGGACTGTTGTGCTCAGACTCCCTCCTTGACATCCTTGGCCTTCCACAATATGCCTGAACAGAACTTAAGCTAAAGGGCATGTCGCTTTCTTCAGAACTTTCTTTAAACACATGTAGCAGTTTGTTCTGTTGCTAAGAGAGAACATGCACTTGTCACATACAGATTTAATAAGATCAGAAAGATACTGATCCGGTGGAAAAGACAAGGATCCGGCTAAAGGCGCACCTGAATGTTCTTTTGTCTATATTTCAACAGGTTTAAAAGGATTGGTCATAATTACAGTACCCTATGTTCTCGTCAGTCATCATCAAAGCAACAAGATGCAAAGCAAAAGACAGCTCTAGGCTCAAAGGCACATTTTGTTTATTTGCCGATTAGTTCCTCATCAAAGAATGGCTCGTTCGATCAGCAAATTCTTCCCGTCTCTTGCCTCGCTGATTTTTTTTTCTCCAGAACTACTCTCTCCCTAAGTGTGTTCAGCAAGACAGGCCTTTTGCACTCTTTCCCATGTTCTGAAGCGCCGCCATCGTGCAATTCTTACTTGTACCATGTCTCTGGAGGACTTCAGTAGAAGAAATAGCCTCCCTCTACTCGGTCAACGAGTCAGAAATCAAATCGATAATCCACGGCGCTAAGCAAGATTATCTGGTATCTGTGCCTTGCACTTGTAGATACCTGAATGGCACCAACAGATACTCCTATGATACTTCTTCCAGAGTACAACCTGACGATTCATTTGCCAGTCAACAATGAGAGGTACAGTGGGGAAGCTTGTAATGTCATTTGCAAGATTATCTGATATCTGTGCCTTTGCACTTGTAGATACCTAGTCGCTAGATATGCTCTATCTATGAGTGTACGCGATTAGGTACTTTCAACTTTGATATATAAACACACTAGAAACGACTCATTTCGTCAATTGCGAATGGGACAAAAAATTTCGGCTGCACAATTCATCGGCAGGGGAAGCTTGTCTTCATCCATGTCATCCTCCACACTTGGCTTGTCAAGTCTAACGCCAGAAACAATTTCAATAAATTTTACTAAGTGATGATAACTATAAGGTTATGATGATTATCAAATTATCATCCGAGTTCAAGATAGCTCAAATATAGGATGAAAGACAGCTAAAATAAAAGGTTAAATGAGGTTTAAAGTACGAAGTAATCCCAATAAGTACAAATTACATGCAGACTGGCACTTTTGGCTGACTAACAGCAACCTTGGATAAATCATTTGACTCCTTCTCTCTGACCTCCTTTTTTCTTCTTC
Organism: Eucalyptus microcorys; assembly: GCA_014182515.1. Classification (NCBI taxonomy): domain Eukaryota; kingdom Viridiplantae; phylum Streptophyta; class Magnoliopsida; order Myrtales; family Myrtaceae; genus Eucalyptus; species Eucalyptus microcorys. The sequence goes on from CM024563.1 coordinate 2,941,988, forward strand.
TTCTTGTCACGGTGAAAACAAAAGAAAAAACAAATCTTGCCAATTCTCTAGTATTACTATCCATTTCATCGAGAACATATAAGCACTCGATATTCTGAACATAAATATTAAAAAGAGAAAACCCAAGAGCTCTCTCATTTTTAATGTCCGCAAAAACAAACAAGACTGAAAGTACTCTATACCCATCTCATGAGGATAATTATCAAAAAGTCCTAAACCTATTATATTTGTGCTAGTTCAGCCATTAATTTTTTAATTTAGCCAATTTAATCTTAAACCTTTTAACAATTTGTCAATTTAGTCAATCCGATCAATTTTGACTGGAAATTACTAATATGGATATTGATTGTCCTACATGGCATAGGTAGTACTCACATAAATAATTTTTTTTTTTACTTGTTTTTTGCCATTCATAGTGGCCAGCAAAAGTTATAGCTCTCGCCCGGCCTCACCTAAATCTGAGCGAGAATATCGCAACCCTCGCCAAAGCTCACCGGCCACAATGAATAAAAACAAAAGAAAAGAAGGACAATAGAAAAAGAAAAAAAAATGGGAAAAAGAAAAGAATAAATAAATCAATAATCCAAAAAAATTGAAAAAATTATTGATGCTAGTGCCAATATGCCACGTAGTACAGCAAATGTCCACATTAGACAAAATTGACCAGATAGACTAAATTGGTAAAATATCAAAATGTTTAGGATTAAATTAACCAAATTGAAAGGTTTAGAACTAAATTAGTACAAATGCAATGGGCTTAGAATATTTTTAGTAATTTTTCCCGTTTTTGTGTGTTAACGTTTTCAAGACAAGCTGAAGAGAAAAGAATGACTTTAGTAGAGATTGTTGATTGGTCGGGCTTTGGTTAGACCGATTGATGGGGAGATTGAATGCACTTCTGAAGGTTCTTACTCTTGCTCTTGTTCTTGTTTCAAATGCATAATCATCAATTTCTTTTTGACAAGTAACCAACCATCGAAATATGAAATTTTACCAAAACAAATGTCTTCTAATTTATTGATTTATCACAGTGCTTTCAATGATCTTATGAAGAGATTTTCTGCAAATTCTTGACCACTAGCTTGTGTGGTCATCACAAAGAAGACGAACTTGATGATGGAATAGACCATAAATGGTTGCTCGAATCCGGCGACGACTATAATTTTGAGGGCATGGACGAGGAAGCCTCCCAAAAGTTCAATTGGGCCATGATATATTGGAAATATGGCTCTTGTTCTTGTTTCAAATGCATAATCATCGATTTCTTTTTGACAAGTTAAATAACCGATTATCAAAACATGAACTTTTGCCAAAATTCATGTCTTCTGATTTATTGATTTATCATTGTGCTTTCAATGATCTCATGAAGAGATTTTTCTTCAAATTCTTGACCACTAGCTTGTATGGTCATCACGAGGAAGATGAATCCGATGATGGAATAGACCACAAATAGTTGCTCGAATCCGGCAACGAATGTAATTTTGAGGGCAAGGACAAGGAAGCCTCCCAAAAGTTCAGACGGGCCACGATACATTGGAAATATGGCTCTTGTTCTTGTTTTAAATGCATAATCAGCAATTTCTTTTTGATAAGTTAAGTAACCAGCCATCAAAACATGAAATTTTACCAAAACAGATGTCTTTTGATTTATTGATTTATCATTGTGCTTTCAATGATCTCATTGTTGATTGGGTCCACCTCTTTTGTGGGGCCCGGCTAACATTAAAAAGAAAGAAATAAAAAGAAGAGAAGAAAAGTCAAAAAGCAAGTGAAAAAAGAAAGAGAAGGCTTCATGCGTGTGTCGGCAAGTGAGGAGAGAGAAGAGAAAGTGTGCCCGAAAAGTGAAGTGCAGAGGAGAGAAAGGGTGAGTAAACAAAGAGCTCCCAAACATGTTATTGGAGAAGAGGGAAAAAAAGGGCCGAATCTGTGTGGCCCCAATTTGAAGGCCAAAAGTTGACAGAATTGACTCAAATTTGAGTATGTTTGCTTGAGAACTACCTCCTAATTCTCTAATTGCAGTTAGGATTTTTTTGCTCTTAATTTATTTATCCACTTATGTGGCGAGAAAATATGGTTGTAATATTAATGTTGAGCTTCTAGTATGTGATTAAAGAAGAATATCTTGTGTATCCTACTATTGTTGGTGATTAGTGGATGTTTTTGGGTTGTTTGTGGTTTTCTTCTCATTGGGTTTTCTACTTTAAATAATTTGTGTTATTATTTGTTTTGTCTACTCATCATTTTGGCATTATACTTGCATATTGTGAGATTATATATTGTTTATTGTTGTTGGGGGTTAAGAAAATTTCAGTTGATGTAGTTTCAGGAGAAAAATTGATCTTGAATTGGGTTTAATTCATGGTGAATTGTGTTTCGGGTTCTGCCCAACACTTCAAAATCTTCTGCAAATTCTCAACCACTAACTTGCGTGGTCATCAAGAGGAAGATGAACTTGATGATGGAATAGACCACAAATGGCTGCTCAAATCCGTCAATGATTTTAATTTTGAGGGCAAAGACAAGGAAGCCTCACAAAAGTTTAGATGGGCCACGATACATTGGAAGTATGGCTCTTGTTCTTATTTCAAATGCATAATCATCAATTTCTTTTTGACAAGTAACTGGCCATCAAAACATGAAATTTTACCAAAACAGAAGTCTTCTGATTTATTGATTTATCATTGTGCTTTCAATGATCTCATGAAGAGATTTTCTGCAAATTCTTGACCGCTAGCTTGTGTGGTCATTACAAGGAAGATGAACCCGATGATGGAATAGACCACAAATGGTTGCTCAAATCCAGTGATGACTGTAATTTTGAGGGCAAGGACGAGGAAACCTCCCAAAAGTTCAATGGGCCACGATACATTGGAAATATGGTTCTTGTTCTTGTTTCAAATGCATAATCATCGATTTCTTTTTGACAAGTTAAGTAACAAGCCATCGAAACATGAAATTTTACCAAAACATATGTCTTCTGATTTATTAATTTATCATTGTGCTTTTAGTGATCTCATGAAGAGATTTTTTGCAAATTTTTTACCGCTAACTTGCGTGGTCATCATGAGGAAGATGAACTCGATGATGGAATGGACTACAAATGGTTGCTCGAATCCGGTGACGATTGTAATTTTGAGGGCAAGGACGAGGATGCCTCCCAAAAGTTCAAATGGGCCACGATACATTGGTAATATGGCTATGTTGTGTTATGGTTTATACCACATCGGTTGTAAAAGGGGTAGATAGTCAATTTATAAGTGTGAAAGAAAGCATCACCTTTTGAGCTTAGCTTTCTAGGTGAGAAAAGCCCAAAACCACTCAACACTAGTATCAAAGCCCAAGTTACTATCATTACATACTGACTAGCAGTTTTGGCTGACCAACAACACATTGAATAGATCACTGGTGCACTTCGTAATATTTATGTTCTTAGGAATAATCTCTGTCTAGAAATAATATTTTCAATTTCTGTTCCAGAGAACAAAGAAGTAGATTCATTTTACTTGTTTTTTATTCCGAATCTATTCCTTGATTAGTTTTCTATTCTAGGGAATAGAGAAATTTGACAACATTACCCAACGGATTTTTATTCTTTTTCAATTTTGGGGAACAGAAAAGTAGATAAGTAGAAAAACACAATGGTTATCAAACAAGCCCTTGGACCTTCTCTATGGCCTTTGTCTTCCTCCTTCTACTTACGACATGGACTTCTTTGAATAGCGAAAACAAAAGAAACAACAAATCTTGTCAATTCTCTACCATTGTTATTCCATTTCATCCGGAACCTTTTCTCAACATGAATATTTAAAAAGAAAACCCAAGAGCTCTGTCATTTGTAACGTCCACCAAAACAAATAGGACTGATTGCTTTTATACTAATTTCGTGTGTTAGTGTTTTCAATATGAGCTGAAGAGAAAAGAATGACCTTGGCGGAGATTGTCAATTGGTTGGGTTTTGCCTGGACCTGTTGGTAGAGAGATCTGGGGCACTTCCAAACGTTCTCGCTCTTACTCTTGATCTTCTTTCAAATGCATAATCATTGATTCCTTTTAGACGATTTAAGCAACCAGCCATAAAAAAGTGAAAATTTACAAAAATAAAAGTATTTTAATTTATTGATTTATCATTATGCTTTCAATGATCTCATGAAGAGATTTTTGTGAATTCTTGACCGCTAGCTTGCATGGTCATCACGAGGAAGATGAAATCAATGATCGAAATAGACCACAATCCAAGAGTGACTAAATTTTGAGGGCAAGGACGAGGAAGCCTCCCAAAAGTTTGGATGGGCCCCAATACATTAGAATTATGGCTCTGTTGTAGACTTAGAGTCAAGAGATGAACAAATTTGATCAGACCATGAATTCCACAAAGCCATCTTTCTTGATGGGCTAAAGAAGCTCGCTACATTATATATTCAAGCCATCCAGTCCTTCGACTTTCGAACTTTGCCTATGATCCTTTGCTCATCATCGCCACTCTCATAGTGTGATTGCATTGTGATCTTGCATGGTCCGAGAGCGACAATGAAAAAGAACACTGTCGAGATAAAGTGGGTGGTGATAGCAGTGGTGGCAAATCTGCTCATCATGGTGGATTTATTGCCTTCACCAATGAGTGCCTCTTTGCTTCTTGCTCATCATGTTCCTGATGCCCCTAGTAATACATATCACCATCATTCTTTTTTCTTCTTTCTTATTTCCTTATGGTGAGAAAGTTGCATTAGTTAATAATGAACATATGATTCTTTCTCCAACTCGATAGACTCATTCTAGGATTTCTCTAAATTGTGTGAAGAAGGGGTAAGAGAAGAAGGCAAGACAGGATCCCCAAGAAAAGCATTAGGTGGTGAGTTCAAACTCAAGGGGGCATAGGCCTTGATTCCTACGTTGATTTCGGGAAGAAGAAAAGGAAGAAAGCAATAGAGTCACATAGCCTGAGGGCAATCCCAAGATGTCTCCGCCCTCGCCGCTTCGCAATTTTAAGCGAAGTCAGTTTATGCTGATCCCACCTCCTCCACCGGACCAAGGATTATTTCACCCATAATAGATATATAGCAGTAGGTCAATCTAAATAATATTAATCTAAGGATTTTGTGAGCGTCTTACTTAGCACCACATAACCTTGTTTTTCTTATTACTTGAGTGCCATTTTGATTATAAAAAAAAAAAAAAAAAAAATCCCTTCAAAAGCGATTTGCATGACCGGAAAATCCAACATGACAATATTAAATATAAACTGTTCGACATGCCTCGCTGGCTAAGTAAAGTTAGTACAATTGCTTCTAAATGACATCGTCTGTAACAATGTTTGACCCAAATTAACAAACTAGTGCAATTGCTTATAATCCCAACTCCAATTCCTCGACACAAGGCAGCTAAATAAAAGGCTAAAAGTACGAAGTAATCGCAATACAAATACAAATTAGATAGCGACTGGTACTTTTGGCTGACTGACGGCACTCTTGAATAGATCATTTAACTCCTCCTCTCTGGCCTTTACTTCCTCCTTTTGCTCATCGGCAGGGGCTTCTTTGAACAGGGAAAACAAAAGAAACAGCAAATCTTGCCAATTCTCAACCATTATTATTCTATTTCATCTAAAACATCTTCTCAACATGAATATTTTAAAGGGTTAATATTATGAAAAATCCAAAATTGATAAATCCGTGACAAATTTATTATAAACTAATTTTTAACCATAAAAAATCCAAAATTAGTATACTTGTGACAATTTACTCCAACTGACCATCAAAAACTCTAAAGTGATACACTTGTGATAAATTTATCATAAATTAATTTTTTTTACCTCTAAAAACACAAAACTAGTATTGGATTAGTATCACAAAAAACCACAAAGTTGGTACAACTATGACAAATAGATAATAAAATTTTAAATTGGAATACCAATCAACTATGGCAAATGAAGAGTAAAATCTCGAATTAGTACACCAATCAACTGTCACATGTCATCCAACTCGCCATTTTGACACTAAAATTTAATGGAAAATAACATATAGTAAATTTGTCATAAGTATATCTGTTTGGGGTAAGTTTGTCAAAAGTGCATCAATTTGGGGTTTAATTAGCTTGTGGTAAATTTGTCACAAGTATACTAATTTGAGATTTTCCGTGATATTAACTCTATTTTAAAAAGAGAACCCAAGAGCTCTCTCGTTTGTAATGTCCGTAAAAACAAACAGGATTGATTGCTCTATACCCATTTGCACTTTGAAACCTAAGCTCTTTTCCTGTCAATGGGCCAGTTCTGCTTACCTTGGCCCATTTGGAGCAACATTCCCTGATATAATGATATAATTTTCTCTACTAAAAGTGCTAGGTTCCAAGGTCGGAACGTAAAACCAACCCTTTAAGTCGCAATTATGAAAAATTGGATTCATGTATTGAAGAGGGTCCTCTTGAAACCGGCACGAAAGCAACTCAGTCAGTTTTAGGCAAGTTCATGATTCTATGCAAAAACTAGTTTTTTTTTTCCAAGCTAGAGCTATTATTATTATTATTATTACCTCATGTTAAGTAAATTCTTTTGAGTTGAGCGGTCTTGTCGCATATCTCATGTCTGGGTTGCAACTTTTTATAATGCGTGTGAAACTGATTAAACATCACGTAACAATCCAAATTGACACAGTATGTGCATTCATACACACAATATGGAAAAAGCTCATATCTTTATTTTCAAAGGGGTCAAAGGATGTCCAATCCATAATCCATCGATAGGCAAAGCTTTTTGTTACCCAAGTCAACACGATCACAATCCCAAATCATACACCGAGTTTGGTCATCAAAAGTTAAGATGATCTTTTATACCTCATGTTAAGCAAATTCTTTTGAGTTGAGGGGTCTTGTCGCATGTCTTATGTCTAGATTGCAACTTTCTATAATGCATGTGAAACTGGTTAAACATCACGTAACAATCCAAATTGACACAGTATGTCATACACACAATATGGAAAAAGCTCATATCTTTATTTTCAAAGGGGTCAAAGGATGTCCAATCCATAATCTATCGATAGGCAAAGCTTTTTGTTACCCAAGTCAACACGACCACGATCCCAAATCATACGCTGAGTTCGGTCATCAAAAGTTAAGATGATCTTTGGCATGCTAATCTTTTTCAAAAAAAAGACTATTTAATTGGTTACACATTCCTTTTTGCCCAAATTTTCAACAAACTTAGATTTGGCAAGACATGTCCCGCGCACATCAAGATATCGGCCACTTGCTCAGTAGAATAGTGATATTCTTTTCATACTCATCATCCTCCGCACTCCGCCCGTGAAGCTAACATAGCGAACAATTCGAACACCTTCTCCAAGGCGATGATAATTATAAGGTTAAATCATCATTGGACCGTAGGATAGCTCGAATATAGGACGTAAGGTAGTTAAATAAAAGGCTAAGAGAGGCTAAAAGTAGGGAGTAATCACGATTCGAGTACAAATTACAAATTGATTGGCACTTTTGGTTGACCGACAACACTCTTGAATACATCGTTTAGCTCCTCTCTGGCCTTCTCTACCTCCTCCATCTTCTGTTCACGACATGGACTTCCTTGAACAGCGAAAAGAAAAGAAACAGCAAATCTTGCCAATTCTCAACCGTTATTATTCCATTTCATCCGGAACATTTTCTCAACATGAATATCTAAAAAGAGAAAACCCAAGACCTCTTTCATTTGCAATGTCTGCAAAAACAAACAGGTTTGATTGCTCTATACCTGTTTTGTGTGTTAGCATTTTTTATATGAGATGGAGAGAGAAGAATGACCCTGGCGAAGATTGTGGATTGGTCGGGTTTTGGCTGGACTGATTGGTGGAGAGATTGGAGGCACTCTTGGCGAAGATTGTGGATTGGTCGGGGTTTTGGCTGGACTGATTGGTGGAGAGATTGGAGGCACACTTGGCGAAGATTGTGGATTGGTCGGGGTTTTGGCTGGACTGATTGGTGGAGAGATTGGAGGCACTTTTGAATGTTCTTGCTCTTGCATTGTTCCTGTTTCAAATGCATAACCATCGATTCCCTTAAGACAATTTAAGTAACCAACCACCGTAACATGAAATTTTACAAAAACGGATATCTTCTAATTTATTGATATGTCATTATGCTTTCAATGATCTATGAAGAGATTTTCTACAAATTCATGACCACTACCTTGCGTGGTCATCACGATGGAGGTGAAGTCAATGATGGAGTAGACCACAAATGGTTGCTCGAATCCGAGAGACTAACTAAATTTTGAGGGCAAGGACGAGGAAGCCTCCCAAAAGTTTGGATGGGCCCCAATACATTAGAATTATGGCTGGATTGTAGACTTAGAGTCAAGAGATGAACGAGTTCGATCAAACCATGAATTCCACAAAGCCATCTTTCTTCATGGGCTAAAGAAGCTCGCTACATTATATATTCAAGCCATCCAGTCCTTTAACTTTCGAACTTTGCCTATGATTTGTTGCTCATCATTGCCACTCTCGTAGTGTGATTGCTATGTGATCTTGCCTGGTCCGAGAGCGATGGTGAAAAAGAACATCGTCGAAAGAGAGTGGGTGGCGATAGCAGTGGTGGCATATCTGCTCATCATGATGGATCTATTGCCTTCACCAACGAGTGCCTCTTTGCTTCCTGCTCAACATGTTCCCGATGCCCCAGGTCATACATATCACCATCATTCTTTTTTCTTCTTCTTATTTCCTTATCGCAAGAAAGACTACATTTGTTAATAATGAACATATGATTCTTTCTCCAGCTCGATAGACTCACTCTAGGATTTCTCTAAATTGTGTAATGAAGGTGTAAGCGAAGAAGGCAAGACAGGATCCCCAAGAAAAGCATTAGGTGGTTGGTTCAAACTCAAGGGGGCAATTGGTCTTGATTCCTATGTTGATTTCGGGAAGAAGAAGAGGAGAAAAGCGATGGAGTCGCGTAGCTTGAGGGTGAGTCCCCACATGTCTCTACCCTCACCTAAAAGTAATACTCACTACTCCCATACTTATGAACCGAGTCAAACCTAATCACTAGTCCCATGATCCTGTACCCTTTTGAACGGAGTTACGTACAAACAGTTGGCATATAATAAATGTATAAGAGTTGGGTTGTAGGTCAATCCTACTCTAAATAATATTGGTGTAAGGATTTTGTGAGAGTGGTGCTCACTTATTGTCATAATTCTTTTTGACAATTATTCGAGTGCCATTTTGATTTTTTTTTTTTAAAAAAAAAATCTATCATTTCAATTGTTAATTTCCATGGCTTGAAAATCCGATGTGGCAATATTTAATATAAACCATCCGATATGCCCCATCGGCAAAATAAATTCAGCAAAATTGCTTCTAATTGACATTTTTTATCACAATGTTTGCTCCAAATTAACAGATCGAAGCAAAATTGCTTATAATCCCAGCCCCAATTCCTCAAATTGGGGAAAATTTACTTGAGGAAATATGCAACGGACAATAAAACAAGATGACACGGAGTGAGCGACAAATAAAGTTTTCAAAGTGAAGAAATTGTTCTGACTTTTTCCCCCACCAAGTTTTTTTTTTGGTGACCGTGGAATCGCCTCACAGCCGACAGCGCTCAATGTAAACCACGGGAGCACTAGCGCGGGGACCCACCTCCCACGGCATCCCACTTAAGTTGCGCAACGGAACAAGCCGGGGAAATTGAACCTTGTCAACAGGGGGCAACGTACGCCAAAACCAACTTGCCCACAACGGGTGAGCTCACCAAGTTTTCACTTTTCATAGTAAAGCAAATGAACTTACGCATTCTCTATTCTAATGCCAACAAAACCTGTATCAGTTTTCTTTCCTTCTTTCTTCCTGCCATCGCCCTCTTTATCATCTCATAACGGTATTTGTCAGCAAATCATGCTGAAAAAGTGCTTTACTGTGAAAACCTCACGATTTGCTTTACTGATGAAGTTTTCGAATTTCAAGTTGCGAAAGTGCCGAGGTTTTCTGAAGACGAGCGAGGATCGCCCCTGGCGTGGAGAGAGAGAGAGTTAGTTTTTCTCTGATCAAAGTGTCACTTTGTCTTGCCCTTTGTCCATGTTGGACTTCATATTTTTTATCTGAAAAAAAAAAAAAGTCATGTATGGTAAACCATGGGAATAAGTTGGCAAATGCACTGAAGTGATCTGTTTTTCATTGATGTGATGTTTAGGTAATCGAAAAAAAGAAGTTATAATATTGAAATGAGTACCACACAAAAGTCATAATATTTATGGTATCTTTTTTTCCGAAAAACAAAGTAAAAGCTGGCCTTTGCAAAGCCGATGACCCATTGGCCCATAATGGATGCATATCAGTTTGGCCTAGGTCAATCTTAATCCAAATGATATTGATCTAATGACTTTGAGAGAGGCCCATCCAATTTATAGATCTTGCTAAAATATCTCCAAAAGTAAACATTCACAAGCCCAAAAAGATAACATAAGGACCGGCCCGCAAGATCATGAAGAAAACAACCGCAATATGCAAGAATACCGAATTGGTATATAAAGATCTGTCGCTCGAATTGTTTAACAAACCTTTGTGCAAGACTCTTATTGAATGTCTACTAGTCTACTAGTCTGATAAATGAAAACGGAAGAATTTTGAATCAACGTTAAATGCAGCAAATTGATCAGAAAATGCACCGTTGTGTTTGGTTGCTTGTTATCAGTTTTACCAAACTTACACATCAAGTGCCAAGAAAAGCGGCTACCAAGCTAAGTAACTAGAGGCATTAAGCAATGAGCATGGCCTGCTAAACAATCAGCTCGTAAGTCTCGTTAAATTTGGCTCTGTAACGAAAATAAATTTGGCTCATTGCCGCCCGGAAAAGTCTCGTCAAAGATCTCCACACGACGCCATAAAGCTTCAGCTTCAATATTAAGATTACGTGCCCTTGTCAGCAATTTGTGTCAATAAGATAGGCTGAGAAAGTCTCATTTCGCCCACATACTTCCATGAACACCAAGACGCGGCTAGCTTCCACACTGCTAAAAGACATAGCAATGAAGACACAGATGATGAAATCTTTTATGTTAATACATAAATCATCATCGCAAAAATGTGATCTATATGAAAGAGATGTTAATGGAACGGAGTGCTTGCCGCTACCTCAGATTGTTCTTAGTAATATAGGGAAATGGTGCCAGTACTTAGCAGAACTAGAACTCCACCTCCGTTTTTGCACCACCTAATCACATTCCATAATATCAAATCACTGCCAATTCTGACTAATTAGTATCAAGAAGATGGACTTTTGTGCTCAAACTCACTCCTTGACATCCTTGGCCTTCCACAATATGCCTGAAAAGAACTTAAACTAAAGGGTATGTCCCTTCTTCAGAACTTTCTTTAAACACATGTAGCAGTTTGTTCTATTGCTAATAAGAGAGAACATGCAACTGTCGCGTACAGATTTAATAAGATCAGAAAGATACTGACCCGGTGGAAAAGACAAGGATCTGGCTAAAGGCGCAGCTGAATATTCTTTTATCTATATTTCAACAGGTTTAAAAGGATTGGTCATAATTACAGTAGCCTATGTTCTCGTCAGTCATCATCAGAGCAACAAGATGCAAAGCAAAAGACAGCTCTAGGCTCAAAGGTGCATTTTGCTTATTTGCCGATTGGTTCTTCATCAAAGAATGGCTCGTTTTATCAGCAAATTCTTCCTGTCTCTTGTCTCGCTGATTTTTATCTCCAGAACTGCTCTCTCCCTTAGTGTGTTCAGCAGGACAAGTCTCATGCGCCCTTTCCCATGTTCTGAAGCACTGCAATCATGCAATTCTTACTTGTACCATATCTCTGGAGGACGTCACGTAGAAGAAATAGCCTCTGTCTACTCGGTCAACGTGTCAGAAATCAAACCGATAATCCACGGGGCAGAGCAAGATTATCTGGTATCTGTGCCATGCACTTGTACATACCTGAATGGCACCAACAGATACTCCTGTGATACTTCTTACAAAGTAAAACCAGATGATTCATTTGCCAGAGTCTACAATGATTTCTACAGTGGACAAGCTTATAATGTTACTGGTGAGGACGTATTTAATGTTGGAAATACGGTAACTATGCATCTCTTGTGCAGTTGTGTGGAAGAAGGATCTCAAGAAATCATGACTTACACGGCTCAAGAGCGTGACACTATCACAGATTGCCCATCTGCTGTCCTCAGATTTGAGTGAGGTCGAGAAACTGAACCCGAAGTTGACTCAGGATCCTAGTTATATAGATGTCAGGTGGGTGCTGTATGTACCTATGGAAAATAGGGCAGCTCAAGGTCACAAGCAACGTAAACTGAACTCTCTCTTTATGTTTAAGAGTGATCTTCTGTTGTCATTTTAAGATGGCAAGGCCTAAAATTTTCATTTACAGAATGATTGTAGGCAAGTTAAGACCGAAATAAAGCGGGATCAAGTCAGGGACAATATACAGTAGACATATATGGAATCATGAGTGGTGTCAAACATTTTTTTGCATCCAAATATCTTGCATCCACTTACAGTTTGTTATCATGCGTTAGGGAAAATGAAGAAGTGGATTGAGATAGCAGTGATCCTGTCAGTGGTAACTTTAGCATCGATGAGCATACTGATTTTGTTATATCAAAGGAGAAACAGAAGGGGCAAAGGTGGACAAGTAGATCCTGAGGCAACAAGTAAGAGCTCAGATACCCAGAAGACTACCCCACTGAAACAACTCTTCCACAAAAAGGACTTTGAAGGTCAGTTAGGTGACTGAAAAATCAGGAATTTTCTCATGATGGCCTAAGTTTAAGTGAGATTTACGTGACACGATTTGGCACTAGAGATGAAATTTTGATTTAAACAGAAAAAGATGAGGCTCATATACAAGCTAAAGAAACTGAAAGAGTTGTCCTTCCTTAGAGAGCCACTTTAAATTTTATTTCTCTGACAAGTAAATGGTGACCTTTCATGAGTTTTTCTAAGGAAAGGCAAGTAAAGGCATGCATAGTATCTGATACACTTACGTGAAGCTATCATTCTTGTCCCAGATGAGAAATTTGAATCAGATAAACCAGTTATGTACAGCTTGGAGGATGTGTACGAGGCTACAAAAGACTTTGATGATGCTCGGAGAATTGGAGAGGGAGGTATGGGAGTGTGTATTATGGCATTTTAGGGAACCGGGTATGATACACATGTCAGGCTTTTACCTTATCTCCACCTTTTTTCGTGGAGCTCAATCCAGGACAATGATCTGCTTTCCTATCCTAAGACCAAACATGCCTTGTCTCAATTTCAGGAAGTTGCTGTCAAGAAGATGAAATCCAGCCGGCCAAAGGAGTTTTTTGCTGAGCTTAAAGTTTTGTGCAAAATACATCACATTAATGTGGTAAGTATCTACTGGCCAAAAAAATAAAAAAAATAAAAAAAGTTTGGTCATGATTTAGATTTCTCACGCAAAATGGTGATCAAGAAAAAGCGAAGGTTCATGCTACTATCTCACTGATCTCTCTAGCTCTGTAGGTGGAGCTTCTTGGATAATCAAGCAGTGACAACTACTTATATTTGGTCCATGAGTATGTTCCAAATGGCTCACTGAACGACCACCTTCATGATCCTTTACTGAAAGGTTACAATAGTAATAGATCTACCTCCTTTTTCTGCCTGGAGGAAAAAAAAAATTGTTAAAAGGTACTCAATCGCTAGTTCTTGCAGGTCACCAACCTCTCTCCTGGACAGCAAGAGCAAATATAGCACTTGATGCTGAAAGAGGAATTGAGTACATTCATGATCATACCAAGGCGTGGTACGTGCATCGTGACATCAAGACAAGTAATATTTTACTTGACCAGGGGCTCAGAGCAAAGGTAATGGATAACTGGTTTGAGCATTCACTTCTTAGTGATGTGGGTTTGACGGTCTTCCAGGCTTTCTGCTTTCGCCTTAAGCTACTAGGGTATATAACTCCTAGAATGATGTTGACTTGCTGTCTCGGCAGGGGGCTGATTTTGGACCGCAAGACTGGTGGAACGATCCAATGACAAGAAGTATTTGCAACACGTGTAGTTGGCACACCTGGTTATATTCCTCCTGAGTAGGTGCTTTGGTCTTTTTTTATGACAAGGGAAACAGAGAAAACATGCTTACCGATGGTGCAAACTTTTTCGGACATCATGCATTTCATCTCAGACTCCACTTTGTAGCTTACTGCTTCCCTGCAGGTCCGTCTGCGAGCTGCAAATGACATCAAAAGGAGATGTTTATGCTTTTGGAGTGGTTTTAGCAGAAATAGTAACTGGTCAGCGCGCACTCGCTCGTGATGACAGGGACCCAAGTAAGTTTAGGACCCTAGTATCAACTGTAAGTCAGCATTTTGCGATCTTAACTGGTTTTATACGCAGCTTTCACGGGAGAGTGCATGCTACATGCACTTTCCAATTTTCAAACATGACATACAACATACCATCATCGAATCTCCCCATTACAACTGTAAGGATACAAAATGCCATTAGCGCATGAAATGAAACATAAGGCGCATATATCCTTAGTCAGAATCAACTGCCATACAAGGAAACTATTTGCGTGAAATTATTGCTAACATCCCATCTCAGGATTCACCGCTTAATTTGCCTTTCCCAGATGACAACGATTTTCGAAGGCCAAAAACCACAAAATGCTTTGGAAGCAATCATAGATTGTAACGTGAGAGGGAGTTACCCCTTTGAGGAGGTTTTTAAGGTCAGTGAAATTGCACCAGTATGCTTGATTTATTATGTTCCATATCCATGTGATGAGATCTAAAGTGATTAGCATGTCTACCATAGCAGGACAGGTCCATCCATATGTACCGATTTCTCTGTATCTTAGAACATCAAATGAGTAACAGTTCTTCAATACGAAACTATTCTATGCAAACATCTTATACATACAAAAAGCTTACAATTAATATAGTAACAGGACACGAACTGAAGAGTCAATCTGATGTTCCCACCACCAAAGCCCCCCACCCCCCCCCGAAAAAAAAAAAAAAAAAAAAACTCATACTCCTACTATTTTTTGCTTTTGCCCCACAGATAGCGGATTTGGCCTGGCGATGTCTGAATGACGATGCTTTCAACAGACCGGAAATGAAAGAAATTGTTCATGAACTCTCACATTTTAACGTCCTCGATGGAGTGGGAAGCATCACTTGGAGGGAATGACTTGGAGGGAATGACCGAGTCTTCAGCGGGTTGCTGAACAGAAGATAAACTAGAGCACTCAAGGCGATGGCCAGGAAACGGCTCCAGAAGCTTTTGTCACCTCACGCTTGGGACCATTTTCAGCACGCTCTTTGGTGTCCATCTTGACTTATCCAATTTGTATGCCGTCTCTCTAATTCCCTTTAATACTCGGCATGAAACTGCAAATTAGAACGCATGACGTGATGCTGGACTGGTATAAGATTCAATGTAACGTGATGATTTCCCTCCTTCTGCCTCTCTTTGTCATCACGTAGCAAGCGAAATTTTCACGTGGTATTGCAGATTAATGTCGCTCCTTTCAAATACATTATGCAACAATTCTCAAAACCAGCATACTCGAGAATGTCAGACATGGATGAGAGGAGCTAAATGAAAAATATGCAAAAGTCAGTGAACACTTGATTGTGAATGGCCCAGTGATGCCACTATCCACAACATGGAGTTCAACGGTTCACTTTGATTGAACCAAAGATATTCCAGAAAGAAAAAAGCTTACATGTGTCACGGATTTGATAACGGAGTAGACAAATCTTCGTCGTTTCCTCACAAGACAGATCTAGCGTCCACGAGCTAGCACGGACGGACCTTGGTACAGATAGTATTGCATGCTTAGGATGGATTTTAGCGATAAATCAAATAAAATCACCGCCCTATCGTACTTGGCACTAGTGGATTTAAATAAAATTGGAATAAATGCACAAGAATCCTAGCTGCAGACTTGGGGGTTGGAATTTGATGTACAAAAGATCTTGCTCCTACTAATAATCAATCACAGATGGATCTGCGATAACCTTTTAACGAAACAGCCAAAAGTTCTATCACGATCCAACATGCTTACTCGGACATATGAAGGGCTAACCCCAAAATGCCTTCCGCTCCTCGTCCAGATGTTATGGCTTTTAAGAAAGCTTTCACAATCTTCTATACTCCCTTCACATTTCAACCATGCAAAAGCTGCACAGGGGGATAAGCAATGAAGCCACAAGAAAATATACCAAGAATTCATTAAAAATGGCACGGTGCCTCCCATTACAGCTTCATTATTCCATGTACCTGGTAGAGGCTCGAAGAGACGCTGGAAAAAGTTGCAGAATCCTGGTTCAAATTCAGGCAGACTGAAGATTCCACTTTGTTTCACTGCCTCTCTCAGTAGCTTCCACCTCTCTGCCATGAGGAGGTGGCAATACGCAAAGAAGTTTTCTCTGGGTCTGGCTGCTGTTCCACAGCTGTCAGAAACGACTTTCAACACCTTTGCTGCCCGAAGCTGAGAATCCTTGGACACGCCTATGGTGCTGAGCTCTATGTATTTGACCATCTTCTTGGCAATTGATGGATCCTTGACAAGGGCCCAACTGCAAAATGTTAAGATGGGCATAATTAGAGACACGAAAAGGCCTAGACATCTTGTTCAGTGTTTGCCTTCATGCATTTTCCAATTCCTCAGCTGTTGAAAATTTGGTAAATGGACCTAGACACACTATGGCAGCTCCAGGTAAATACTACACTTAGTGTTTAAAGTTTAACCAAGTACCTCAGTGTTAAACCATTGGTCTAGCTTCAGTCTGTCAGATTACTTTCTGTCACACATACAGTGAATAACTACTCCCCAATTGCAAAAGCAGCTTTTAGCAGAGAATCTTTCTGATAATTTGGAAAGATGGAATTCCACTAAATGTCACAGTTATGCCATTACGTGCTGATTAGGTGCTGAATAGCTGCAGTTGTACAGGACCGAAGAGGAACTTGGCATGATGATACCAATGGTGAATAATCATGCCCATTGTACGATAATGACTACATAAAATTAAATTTGAAATTGAACAACAAATTGCTTGAAGATATTGTGACCCCCTTGTGGTTTGATTCATAAAGTGTTTGTGCCTTCCATCTAACGAAGCAAGAGGTTTTGAGTTTGATTCCACATCAAAGCAATTCCTTGAGGCCAACCCCAGGAAACCCAGGGTCGTGTGACTCTAATTACCAGTGTAGACAAGATGAAGGATTGCCACACTCAGGGGAGAACTCCTGAGTTTAGAACCTATTAGAAATCGATTGAAGATATTGTCGCACATACTGATTATCTTACCCAATGCGCATCCCAGCATGGCCGGTTGATTTTGAGACAGTGAACAACATCAGCTCATAATCTGCAGCTGATGTTATAGGAGTATATTGTGGCCAGTAGTAAGCAAGGTCATGCACCAATATTCCCCCACTTCGATTGACCACTGATTGCCTGACAAAGCCATCTGGATTATTTGGAGAAGTGACCAGCTCAATGTAGGGGCCTGTCTTGGTGAAGTTGCGTGCATCCCCACCCCATTTATACAGGCCTGACTTCAGGCAGTCAGTTGCAGCTGGGTACGACTGCAAGTATTTACATTTGGATAGTAAGCAACACAGTATATTTCCACAGTATAATTGCATACTATGAAAACTAACACGCTTAAAGAATAAAATTTATGAACTTATGGGCATTAATCAGAAATCGAGTTATGACGGCCAGCAATAATATCCAGAGCATCACTTTTACTATCACGATCACTCACGTATAAACTTAAATCCACTCACATCATACAATAATTTGCAAAAGAAATATATCGTACTTAAAAATGGCTTCAATTTCTATCTTGGCTAAATGATTCAAACATATATTTGACTAGTTAAAACAATGACTTTGTAACAAATTGAAATTAAAACAGATAAGATTCTATATCATCACCTACTGATGTGACACTTACTGAGTAATATGGAGCTGCGGACACCACACTAAAGGGTTCAGATGCATCATTTTCTGTGAAAGCATATAAAGCAGCTAGAAACAGCTGTGAAGAACCTGTTCCAACCACAATGTGACGACCCTCTGTTATTGCATTACCAACCACTTTATGGAGCCGAGAAATCTCCTTGGCAAGCTCAGGCTCCAAAAACCAGCAGAGGTTCCCAGCATCTGAGAAGTAACTGGTGAACTGCCAGCCTGGTATCACCACCGTGGTTTTGTCACCCATTTCTTGCCAATATCTCTCATACATTGTAGGATCACCACTGCATGAAGGAACGTTGAGCTTAGGATCATGAGACCCGTGACATATGCTTTTATATAATATGTCCACAAAAATGGCTCACCTTTTTAACTTATGAGGACATAGAACAAAGACAACTAGAAGAGGAATGATGCAACAAGAAAAAGCTCTATGTCAAAGGCTATCGATTTGTGACAAGTAGTGAACTTATTGGTCCATAAAATTATTCGACCTCCCTGATATTTCTGCCTCATAATTGCCCAATATTTTGTCCGTTAGACTAACAAAAGAAAAGATAGGCCTGACAATATTAGTCTTGTCAGTTCAAAAAAATATTTCCTACAAGCAGGCAAGGCCATGGTAATCCTAGTAAGATTTCCTCATAGTGAAGAATAGATGCAAAATTTGTATCCCACAGTGGCATCTGTATTCAAGTAAGATATATTTCAGGGCTTACATCATATATCAAACTAGTATACCTCACAATCCACAAACGAAATTGCAAATCTATATTAAAACAGTTTCATCCTATGTAGTCACGTGACAAAAGTACTTGTTCCCGCACAATCTTTCGCCATCGTACCAGCATAAATTTTTCAGATCCTCTAATTTCTTTTCAGAAGTGGATTTGTTAGAGATAATCATCCAGTTATCTTTATCATCTAGATATCAATATGATTAATATGACACTCATACCATGCTCAACACCATGCTCATATCAGTCACTTGACAGCATGCATGGTGACCCTACTACATACAAAAGACATGGCAACAAATGGGTGACAAAATCACAATCCTAGGCCCTAACTAGCAATTTCAGAATTACCTCTCTAAACAAAACAACATGAAGTGGAAGTCTTACTTAGGATTTTTTTTTTTTTTCCTTACCATATTACTTGGAGTTAAATGGAAATTTTCCTTGTCAATTCCAAGCAGGCAGAAAGTAGATTACCAAGATCCCTACTAAACCCAATACATTAAATTTTAACAGTGGTTCGCTGAGTTATGTATTAAGCATTTAAGGATCTTATGACTAGCACATCACAGTATGTATAGAAATAGAAATGTTTAGGCTTACTGGTCAAGATTGATCACATTTCTCCCATCATCTGCATCTCCCCCATTTACAGCCAATGGTGAAGGTGTTGGGTGCATGTTTTGTTGAATGGAACTGGCTTCAATTTGGGACTCTTCAGCAATCTGAGCATCTTTTGGCTTCTCCATGGAAACTCTGCTTACTTTCTCTCTCATATTCTTTCTTTGTCGAATAATTTTGAGCACTAAGCTCACATTAAGTGCAACGGATAGCACTAACATGTGTCTTGGTGAAAACAGAGACTGAAGATTTGCCATTTCGCTCAAGAAACAAGGTCTGAAACCAAGAATATGGAGATGAGAGTATTACTAACTGAAATAAGCAGAAAATGCAGTATCAAGTATACATAGACAGAAGGAAAAGAAGTACAAAAGAAACAGCAAAAAGATGCTGGGGAAAGGAAAAAGGTTTATGGATGCAATCTTCATCAAATTATTCAGAAAGCTAAAAAGGCAGGCAGTTCATAGGCTGCTTGACAGATAGTGGATGCTGGCAAAGAATTATAAAGAAACAGTTAATGGATGCAATCTTATCAGATGAAGCGAGAAGCAAAAAGCTTAAAGGAGTCAAAAAGCTCTTTCCTTATAAAGTGATTCTCCATTAACATTGCCAAACATACTGGGATATAAATATGCACTGCTTAAAAGAATATTACGAGCCAAAACTAGTTCGGCACTCAACGATATGATAAAAAGGACCGGCGATTAGCAAAAAATACGTTCTTAAGGAGAGGCACTTTGACTTAGCAAAGCTCTATTATGGGACTGAGCCCCAAGCAATTAAATGCTTAGCCAAGAATGCTCCGCTTCCGCCTTGTCCATAGAACTAGTAAAGTGAGCTTTGGATGAGGTAGCACCTCAGCAATAACTTGACTATAGACAAAAAAATTCAGGAGTAATGTCAACAAATGGTCTTGGCACTTTATGTATGGAGAGAGGTGGGACTTGTCATACCACTGAAGAGTGGTAGAACAGATTTGGAAAGAACAGGCCACGTATCTAAATTTGTGCCATCTTGTACTTCAGTGAACTTGTATATCTTCGTTGGTTATGAGGGTCATCAAACGAAGTACCACCAGTACAATGCAACTTTAAAATTAGAGCATACATTCATACCATATTACAGAAAAATCTACAGTCGAACTAGGAACCAGGACCTTAACTGCATGATGACAGATGACCCATCTGAAAGTTCACAAAAGCTTCCATTTACCAAACAGAGAATCGATAATCAAGTTACTCAAGCCAGCTTCTTTCTCACAAATAGCACAATTGGAGAGACGGAACGAGATTATCCATATTTAGTACCAAAAGCTAACTATTGTGCAAATTTTATTCTTGATTGCCAAAGTCAATCCATTTTCTAACACTTAAAACTTCAGCAGAGACCGTTAAGTCGCATAACATCATCTGAGAGCTCGGGTGCAAGTTCAACTCCCAAAATCTCTCCTTTCATTAATGGGCATGTTTCTTCCATCATTATGCTCCTCCTCTCCAATTGTCCAGTCAACGCGGTTCCACTCGCATCGAACATTAGAGAAAAACTACCTCCACCTCTTGAAAATTCAAACTTTCGACGAAATCATTCACGAACAGTGAGTATGCAAAAGCCTTTCCATAAATTCACCTAAAAGAATCCACACATGCAAGGCAACTCTCATCCACACCCGGTCGCTGTCACGCTTCACTCATACCAGTGCCAGCGTCCGAGCTAAAACGATCTCTATCGCTACAAATTCCTTCTACCACCAGCCAAACATACACGAAAACGACACGAGGGGAGACAAAAACGCCACCAGCAGTTACTCGCTCGATCATCCTTGCATGTAGCCCTCTACCGCCGCGAAAAACCAAAGCAAAAACCAAAAAAAAAAAACCACTAAGCTCGCCTGAGCAAACCCCTCGACAGTCCAACAGGAGAAAAGGAAAAGCAAAACCACACACGACCCGTCGCTTCAAACGAGAAGTACTCACCCCGCAGCGCACGCGAGAGCAGAGGGGTACCCCTCGAGCCGAGGAGGAAATGCGCCGCGGCGAGAAGCCGCTAAGACCCCGAGCGAAGCCGCTCGTCGCCCATTGTCATCTCACGAGAAGCGGAAGCAAGGGAACCGGCTCGCTCGAGAGCCCCCCCGCGACCCTTCACGCGGCGTGGCCACCGCCCTGGTTCCGGACGGCGGGCCCGGCCGGCGAGGCAAAGCGGCGGAAGGAAGGAAGGAAGGGAGGGAGGGAGGGAAAGAGAACAGGTTCGCCGTCCCGCCAAGAATCAGCGCCCAACCAGGTGCTCCGGGGAGGAGGGCGGAGGAGGGGGAGCGGGGACGCGGCGGAGGGCGGCCGCCCGCCGTACGGACGGCGGAGAGTGCGGAGCTGGCCGTAGGGAGGAGGGAGGAGGGAGGAGGAAGGAGGAAGGAGAAAAGTTTGCGCCTTTCGGGAGTTGCCCGCTCAAAAGGAGAGATCTTTCGTCGTCTCTCTTTCTCTCTCTCTCTTTCAAATCAATTAAAGGAAATATTTATTGTACGTCAGTGCCGCTCCCAGTCCCGGCTAGTGGGTTTCCATCGCTTTTCAGTTTTCACCACTTCTCCCCCGTTTTTTTGCCTTTTTTTCCCCTCTTTTTTTTTTTTTTTTTTTTTTGCATTTGTGTGAACACATATAAATAAATAAGAATGAATTATGGTGAAGATTCCAACTTTTATGCACCGCGCCCAATTTGATACCATAACCATCATCTGGCGATGTGGCATTCTTCTAACGATGGTATCATCCTAAAGTTGACTTCTTCTTTTTCTTTTTTTTGGGTAAAGGTAATAATAAAATAGAAAGAGGAAAAGCTAACTATACAAAAGACCAGCGCTAAAAACTTTCACTCAAAAAGCACACAAGTAAATTTAGTGAAAGGGAGCCGATGTAAAAGAAAGAAGGAACAGCCGAGACAATCGGCAACAACAAAAGCAGACGCCCCCAAGTTCGAAGGAAGCAAAAAGGGTACACATCCAAAAGCAGCACAAGCGCAACAGGCGCAGCAACATCCAGATGAAGGACAAGAGCAAAACCCCAGCACTAATCGAGCTAGCGAAGAACAAACCCAGCAGCCTATTAGAGCTCAACCGGGCCAATAACGAAGACTGAAGAATCAAATCCCCACCCATGTTGAAGCCTCCTATTTCTCGGGTTGTCAGGCACCTTGCTATAGGTTAGTATTTTTTCCTTGACGACTTTTATGAGATGATTATTCAAGGCCGCAACCTCAAGCACTTCACCCCGGAAAATGATGTTATTCCTTTTCTTCCAGATAAGATGGCACATGGCCCCTAAAGTTGACTTCTTTATATATTATTACCTAGTAAAGCTTTTCAACAGATGATGACTGATCGAGGCGATCTATAATTAGATGATTCTCCAAAGGATATGAAGGACCACAATACATAAAAGGAGTTGTACGGTATGATGGATTGCATTGATCAAGAATTGCTTGTGAGAGTAATTTTTTTCTTGCCAAAAAAGGTCGAAAACAACAAAAGCACAATTCCTAGTGAATTGCGCCGAAGTTTCATAATTTCTCAATATCCTAAGTGATTGGATTTATTTTAATAGCATGTATAGGTGAATGACGCGAAAAGCCAAAATCTTCGTCATCGAATATTCTCAATTATAAAGGCACATGGTCCACGTGTGTTAGATATTGGAGCATCATAATAGTGGGGGTTCCTAGGCCTTGAGTGCTAATCGAGACGTATCATGATGATTAGCATCTCCTGACCTTTGTTCCGATTGATGAAGTAAAAAAGTCAAACGCAACTTCGAATGCGGGCCGCGAACTTACTACATCACGATTAGATTAATGGTTGACTTTAATGATTGCTGTCTGACAAGCAAACTAAGATCTGCTTACCTTGATTAACTATTTTTTAGTGCATGAGAGCACAATGTGCATTGTGCCCAATGTCGACTCAAAAACCTAAATTTCTCCTCACAATTGGGCCCCGCCTTGACCTAAAGTCCCCATTTCACAAGGTTTGCACCTTTTGTCGTTGGGTGGGGGGGCCCACGTGACTGGCACGAGGGGGAAATATGTAAAAAGAGGAGAAATTCCGATTGTCCCATACAAAAGGAAGGTGACTAGACGATACCTCAATAATCAGAAGAGAGAATGGTGCGACAGGTCCACAAAATCTGCACTCTGCAAAAGGCTGCCACATTCCGGGGACCATCATCGACAGTTCAGTCGGCATCATCGTCTCCACAGCCCCAAAAACCCAAAAAAAAAACCACTCCTAACCAACATATGATCAACTACATAGTTCATTCCGAATCATCCTCAACGACCCATTCGACTTGTTCGAAAGTTAAAGAGCCGATGCTCAGATCAAGCTCAACCGTTTCACAGCTCGACCCGGCAATAAGTTTTTGTTCTTCGCAGTTGACCTTGACTGCCATGCTCTGTCGAAAGGAATATATGTATCAAATCTTTGAGTTAGATAGTAGAAGCTTTGCTCAATGGGAATTCCCAAGGGGCTGTTGCAATTAAGGTACGTCGAGGTCACTAGGGGTGAGCATGTCGAACTATCCAAACCGAGAAGCACCCGGACCGAATTGGACCGGCCGGTTTGGTCCGGTTCTTAGTTCTCGAGGGAAACCGGACTGGACCTACTCTTTTTTTTTCAAAAATATATTTTTTAGTTTCTTAAAATTAGCAATAAACCCCAAAAATAGTAGCAATTCTGGTATCTCTTTTAATTTTTTTTGTTAAGCTATTGATTCCATGAGACCGGTCCCTGATCCCAAAAATTGAGAACTTTCTTCCTAGTCTGATTCTCGATTCCTAAGTGCAACTAGACCAAACCAAGAACCTATCATCCTTGGATGTCACGACTGTCCACCATCCCCGTCGAGCAAGGATGGTCCCTCGAGCTAGGATGGTCCTTCTATATGGGAGTCTAGGAATGAAGAGTCATGGTGATATGTGTTGAAATCAACATCCCAATAATGAGCATGGTCCATTCTCGTTAATCATCGGTCCAAGTTGCGGGTAAGAGTGGAATAGTGGATCTTTCAATGGCAGCAGGGGGTCCCCTACTAGGCCAGAAACTCACATGATTCGTAGCCATCACATGGTCCATCTGCATTCCAACATTCAAAGGTCCATAAAGTCGAGAGTTTCAGCTTGTGCAGTCAAGGGTCCTAGTCTACTGCGCCTAAGGGCAGATCTTCACGTTGGAAGAAGGATCGTGAAGCACGTTTTGCTGTCAAAGAATGCTTGGGACATTAATTTCAAACCACGAGATAAACACTGCTAAGTACATACAAGCATGATTTCAAGGTAGAATCTGAAATCAAAGAAGTAGATCGATGTGAATCTATCAAGTTTCAAGATATAAAAGGTAAATTTCAGTTTCCAAAAATTGAAGAATTTATTTCGACAAGTAAGTTCTAAGTTTTAGATAGGTAAAACTTGAAACAATTCTGTATTTTTCTTCTTCGCAAAATTTTGTAATATTTCATAGCGAGTAATAATAAGTATACAATTTAAAACTACTAATTTAAACTTCAATTTTATGACTGAGATTTTATTTTGTTTATGTTTTATATTTTTCGTGTATTTAAATATAAGTTGCATTCAATGAATTGTAGAAACAAATGGTAGTTATTAAAGACAATGATTCACTGCAATCGTTCAATTAATAAAATAGATAGAATCTGAGTAAAACCTTGTAACTATAATAGGACGCGTTCAGATTTTAAGGTATGTAACGTAAGTTTCAAGTTCAAGGAAAAAAAAAAGAACGATGAAATCATTTGGATCAGTATGTTTCAGATTTCAGAGGAACCTCTGTGAAACTTGACTGGAACGCTCCCCCTATTGCCAAGAAAGCATTATCTAAAATTTGCTATTTTCTTTGACAAGGTTGTCTGTTGATGAGCTACTAGAGCTTCTGTTTTGACCAATGAATTCCACCCAACTTTCATTCCACCGTGTTTTTCCATGCTTTCTCATCCTGGAATCTCTTTCTTTGACCAGGAAAAGGAAGGGGGACATCAAGGACAGTAAAGGACCCCAAATTTCTTCACTCCCATCAATTGCAAAACGATATTTATAGGTGAAGATTGATATGCCTAGAGTTGACCAAAGCCCTCTGAAGTCAAATGAGTACTCGATCATGGAAGAACCCCAGGCTTGAATGGAGGCCACTCTGTCTGCTAATTTAATAGCCGAACTTGACATTCAACAGTACACAAATCAATCTAACAGCAGGCCTTTCGGCCTCTCTCTGATGCAAGCCCCACCATCTCTCCACAGCCCCTCTCGCTCCCAACTTTCTCCAAGCTCTCTCTTCTTCTGTCAAACTCCGAATAGCAAATAGGTCCACCAATGTTGAACGTTGTCCGCCAACCTGGTGGGTGTAAATTGACAGATTTTCTCGAGAGCAGGCACGGTCACGGCTAAAAAAAAACTGTTAGGGGCTCATAATCGAATGGCTGGAGCACGATGTTTTTGCTTCCCTACTCCCTAGGGCTCTAGGAGCTCCAGCCTCTTTTGTTGGAACAAGAACACTGCTAGAGGCATCCACATCAATGCTCGTGTTCTCTTGAGGTGCACGTGTGAGAATGATAAGCAAAAAGTCCTGAATGGAATTCTGAATATGGGGTAGATCCGTTGATAATATTTAACTAATGTTTTTTTTTTTTTTTTTTGAATGAATGGAGGTCTCGTTAGATATGTTAATGAGTTTCGACTTAGAATATCTCTATATTCGCCTCAATGACATGTTGGAGAAAAGCATGCGGATACTTATCTATGCAAACTAGACTCGACTCTCGGAAGATGAAAAACTGAACCACAATCGCAAGTTGCTTGTACTGCAAAGATCTAAGCTAGCTAATTTATGGGGTGAAGCTGCAGCTATGATATCTTGACTGACTAGTTCAAAGGTCATATGAAATGTAGGTTCACATTTGACCAAGTTTTTCTTACAGCTTACTTCTAGACCTAAGCGGCCCAGAATCTCTTCACCTTCATTGATTACATAAACCGATGAGGTAAAGAAAGTCAAGAGGACTAGGAAAGCACTCGGGAGTCAAAATGAGTACTCAATCACAGTCAATTTGGAGGAACCAGGCCATGGGACTTGAATGGAGACTATCATATCCGGTCAATAGCCAAACTCCGCATCCACACCCTCCATCTTGCAAGCCTTTGGCCTTTCTGATGCAAACACCCTCGTCTCTCCCGCACCCTCTCACTCCAACTTTGACCAAGCTGTCTTCTTTGCAGAATTCCAGTGACGCATGCAAAAGCTTTTCCAGAAAGGCACCTAAGAGAATCCGCGTACGCAAGGCAACTGTCATCCACGCTCAGTCGCCGTCATGCTTCACTCATGTCGGTGCCAGCCTCCGAGCTAAAATCACCAGCCAAATATAAACGAAAACTGTTAGAATAATATAAAATTGATTGTTGAAGATTTGAGTAAGTTGGTTTCTGAACTCTAGATTTGGTATCAGAAGAAGAAGATTGCGCATGGCTTTCATTTAAGATTGACAGCCAAGAAAAGGGACAGCATAAATGAAGAGAGGGAGGAGTCGCAAGAAAAATTGGCCAGTAAAAATTGTGGGCTTCGTTTGTCCTCTTTCTTTAATTGCACGGATAAGAGAAAGAGGAAAGAAGGGTCCATGAACGTCCATTTTCTTCTCTCCTTCCTAATGCATGCACATGCATGCATGCATGCCATGAAAATGGGAGCGCGCTGTTGCTGCTGCAGAGATTTGTCTTGCGGGCGTTGTTGCTATCATTTGTGTGCTTTTTCTTTTAGTTTTGTTGACTTTTGTAGTTGCACTTTAATGTTGTCCGAAAGAGCGTTGAAGAATTCGTGTGTGGTATGTTTGTCTTCATCTCTATTGTAATTTAGTGTTCTGCTATTATATAGGACGTGAAGGGGTGTGTTCTCAAAGAGTAGTCACCATAAAGTATTCTAAGAACAACTTTTCTCTCCGGTCTTCATTTTTGTCTCGTTCCAAAATTTTCAAAGTTTCCTTTATTATTATTTTTTTCTAACATTTGGTATCAGAGCTAGAAATGATATCTACCAGTTCCGTTCAATTGCAACTTCCAAAATTGAATGGAAAGAATTTCAACAATTAGTCCGTCCAAATGAAAGTTCTCTTCAAATTGCAAGATTTGTGGAATCTAGTGGAAAACAACTACACCGAAGTGACCGATGCTGAAGCATTTGAGGCTTTAAGAAAGGAGGAGAAAGATGCTTTGGTGTAGTCCTGGAAAAAAGATCAAAAAGCATTTTGTGCGATCTTTCAAGCCGTAGAGGAAACAATATTTGAAAAAATATCAAGTGTGGAGACCATGAAAGAAGCACGGGATATTTTGCAAAAGTCCTACAAAGGCAATGACCATGTTCGATGAGTGCGACTTCAAACACTTCGACGTAATTTTGAGTCTTTACGCATTAACAACTCTGAATCAATCTTGGTATATTTTGATCGTATGCAAACCATCGTTAATCAATTGAGGGTTAATAATAAAGAACTCCAAGATGTACGAGTTGTAGAAAAAATCTTGAGGTCTTTGAATGAAAGATTTGACTATATTGTCACAACAATCGAGGAACGGCATGATGTGTCACCTTGACATTAGAGCAGTTGATGGGTTATTGTGCTCGCATGAGCAAAAAATGAAAGAGCCGAGTCGCTCCATCAAGTCGAGGAGGCCATCAAGGCAGTCAAGGCTATGGAGGAGGCCAAGGTAGAGGTGGAACTGGAAAATATAAAACACATCACAAATCAAAAGTCAAGTGTTTTTTTTTTTTTTTGGGCAGGGGCAATTAAAAGCCAAGTGTTTTAAGTGCAATAAATTAGGACATCACAAATCCAAATGCCAAGCAAAGGTGACATACGAGCAAGGCGAGCACATGACAAATCAAAAGTCGAGGAGGCTATCAAAGTGGTCGAGGCCATGGAGGAAGCCAAGGGAGAGGTGGAAATTCAAATTTCACTGGAAAATATAAAACACGTGACAAATTCAAAAGTCAAGCGTTTTAATGCAATAAATTAGGATATTACAAATCCAAAGACCAATCAAAGGTGACGTACGAGCAAGCGGAACACGCACATGCCACCAATGCTAAGGAATATATGGTGCTAGTATGTAAGAACAATGATCCGAGCACTATAGACACCAGCATGTGGTATCTAGATACTGGTTGCAACAATCATATGTTTGGCTGAAAAGAGTTATTCTTGCAGTTGGATGAGACAAGTCTTGGTGAAGTCAACTTCAGGAATAAATAAAAAATTCCTATGATGGGTAAAGGTAAAATTAATATCAACTCAAAAGATGGTACCAATGTTACTATTGCACATATTTACTTTGTGCCGGGACTTTTTTGGAATTTGCTAAGTGTTGGGCAACTTTCCAAAAAAGGCCATAAAGTTCATATTGAAAACGGAGTTTGCACCATCAGAGGTGTAGACAACAAATTGATCACAATGGTGCAAATGACGAAGAATCGAATGTTTCCCCCGACTCTTTAGACAAAGAATCTCTTGAGTTTTCACAACAACTGGTTGTGGCATCTCCGGTTTCGGCATCTGAATTTTCATGGACTAAAATTATTGCTCCAAAAAAAGATGGTGACCAGCATGTCATTGATTGACTGTCCATATCATCCATGTGAATGATGTCTAGTTGGGGAACAACATCTAGACTCTTTTCCAGTTGGAAAAGCCAGAAGAGCAAAAAAACTATTGGAGTCGGTACATACAGACATCTGAGGCCTTGTTGAGGTAGAATCATTTGGACGAAAAAGGTACGAGATAATTTTTGCATATCATTTTACCAGAAAAACTTGGGTACATTTCTTGAGAGAGAAATCCAAAGCTTTTGGCAAGTTTGAAGAATTTAAAGTCTCTGTCGAAAACATAATGGCTTTAATTTGAAGACATTAAGATTAGATAATGGGGGAGAATTTACCTCAAATGAATTTGACAAATATTGTAAAATTCATTAAGTGAAACGTAAATTGAATACTAGCAATACTCCTTAGCAAAATGGTATAGCAAAAAGAAAGAATAAGACAATTTTTGATATGGCAAGAAGTATGTTAAAAGCTAAGCATTTATCCAAGAATTTTTGGGCAAAAGCCGTTGTGTGTACTACATTTGTGCTGAACAAGTGTCCAACAAGGAATGTTCTTGGAAGAACCCCAAAAGAGGCTTGGAGTGGCAACAGGCTAGATGTTTCATTTTTATGAGTATTTAGGCGTGTGGCATATCCCCATATACCAGATGAACAAAGGAAGAAATTGGATGACAAAAGCGAGAAGTGCATCTTCATTGGCTACAGTGACACAAGTAAGGGTTACAAGCTGTATAACCTAGTAATTGAAAAGGTAATTATTAGTAGGGATGTCCATTTATTAGAACATGAAGCCTGGGACTGGAACCAAAAGGGTGACCAAAAAGCATTACCATTGAAGATGAACCATCAAAGGGAGATATACAAAAGCCTCCATCATCTTCGACTAGTGGTGCTTCTTCTCCATCATCTTCAACCGGTGATGCATCTTCTTCACCAACAATAGCTTCAGGACCACCATTACATCATTCACAACGATTACGAGAGACTCTAGTAAAATTCAAGGATATGTGATCACAAGAGATGATGATAGTGATAGCGATGGAATCACTAATGAAATTATGATAAATTTTTGTTTATTTGTTGAATGTGACCATGTATCCTATGATGAATTATCTGTAGATGAGAAATGGATCCAAGCAATGGATGAAGAAATCTACTCTATTGAGAAGAATGACACATGAGAGCTAACTTTTGGTAAGAAGTCCTTTGGTGTCAAATGGGTATACAAGATGAAGTACGCACCCAACGGTCAAGTGGATCGTTACAAAACCAAATTGGTTGTAAAGGGCTACAAACAAAAGCCAAGTATTGATTATTTTGAAGTATTTACAATAGAGGCCCGAAAGGATACCATTCAAATGATCTTAGCACTTGTAGCTTAAAACCGTTGGAGAATCCATCAAATGGATGTGAAATCAACATTTCTAAATGGTATCCTTAAAGAGGAAGTCTATGTGGAGCAATCACAAGGCTATGAGAAGAAATGGCATGAAGACCAAGTTTACAAGCTAAAAAAGGCATTGTATGGGCTAAAACAAGCACCTCATGATTGGTAGACATGGATTAAAACATATCTGTTAGAGCATGGTTTTGAAAAGTGCCCATAGAAGCATACATTGTATGCTGAATTATGTGCCTTTATGTTGATGACTTGATATTTAAAAGGAGCTGTGAAAAGATGTTTGATGAATTTAAGGAAGCTATGACTAGCTAATTCGAGATGATAGATTTGTGATTGATGTCCTATTTTCTTGGCCTTGAAGTGAAGTAGACAAATGATTGCATATTTTTTTTCACAGCAAAAATATGCTAATGACATATTGAAGAGATTGAAAATGGAATCGCTCAAACTAATTCAGACCCCTATAGTGGAATGGTTGGAGCTAAAGAAATAAAGAATCAGTAAACTAGTAAATCCCACTTATTTCAAATGCATTGTTGGCATTCTGAGATATTTGGCTAGATATTACCTATGGAGTGGGAATTATTAGCAAGTTCATGGAAAAGACGTCCCAATCACATTTGTAAGCAGCAAAAAAATTATGATATGTCAGTGGAACTCGTGATCATGGAATTTTACATTATTATACTGACAATTTCAATCTAATGGGGTACATAGAGAATGATTGGGCAGGTGACACTGAGACTCGAAAGATCACTTTCAGATATGCTTTCTTTCTTGGATTATGAGTAATCTTTTGCTCCTCGAAGAAGTAGCAAGTTGTTGCACTCTCAATAGCTAAAGCAGAATACATGGCGTTAGCTTTGGCAGCATGTCAAGCGACATGGCTTTGTTGGATGATGTGTAAATTGAAACATGAACAAATAGGTCCTACCAAAATGATGTGTGGCAATAAGTTTTTTTCTTTTGGTAATGGTAAGTATAATATAGATTTTACCAAACGAATATACAAAGAGAGGAAGCCCGACACCAACAAAACAAACACTCAAAAGACAAAGGAGTCAAGAGAGTGTAGGGGTGTCGTGGTACCACAATAAAAAAGAGGCAAACAACCACTAGGAGGCAAAAACAACAACAAGAAGGGAGAGAACACAATCAATCAAAGATTGACGACGGCAATTCGATGTAGGTACGGACCATCTGGCGCTTTAAGCATAATTCTTCGAGGCATAGATGAACTTCTTGCTGTATTTCTCCCAAGGGAATATCTTGCACTCTTCTTTGTTTTCCAAAGAAAGATCTTTCAACCATCTAGGATAGTTCTTTAGGGATGGAAGTAAGGAAAACATGCTTCGATTTGGATCTGCTCCAATCGATAAAAAGCAAGCATCACTCGATAGTGCTTATAGAGATGTTTCTTCTGCAAGGAGCAGCATCTTCTTTCGAAAAATT
Source organism: Eucalyptus microcorys (assembly GCA_014182515.1). NCBI lineage: Eukaryota > Viridiplantae > Streptophyta > Magnoliopsida > Myrtales > Myrtaceae > Eucalyptus > Eucalyptus microcorys. Next base: position 2,973,825 of record CM024563.1, read on the forward strand.
CTCTTCTTTTCATCTCTATGAGATCAGTGGGTTTTCCCATAAAGACACGATACAAGAGAGTGATAGCTTGGCTGAAATGAGGTGACATCATAAAATGAATCTGGTCTTGTTCTGAAATTGATTGCCACCAAAGTTTGAGGCTTCCTATGAATCTTGTAACAAAGTTGTACAAGACATCATTCATATCATGGTTGGTGATGGACTGAGTATTCAACCAAGTATGAAATTCTTCAAGTCTTTCGGCCATTTGTGATAAGGGATATCATCGATGGTGAAGAATTGTTTTGATGCTATGGACACATGGCGAGCAGATTGCTTGTCGACCATTGTCAGGTCGAATAGTTTGATTCAATTTCATCATCTGGAGGGTCAGCCATAAATATTGATGAAGTTACTGGCACAATGGAGAGGGAATCAACTGTAGGAATAGAGAAGGATGGAGAAGATGAATAAGATGCTGAATCTGATTCAGTCTCAGGAGTAGTTTGCTCGACTGGAAACAGAGACTGTTTTTCTAGAATGGCAGGATCAGGCTGTTAGGCCTTAGGATCAGGTTCCTGAGTACCCAAATCCTTTAGAAAGGATTCTAATGGATTTGATAACATCATCTGATCTGGCCTTTCTCTTATAACAATCGAACTTGATTTTGTAACATGGTAAGAGACACCCTTGTGCTTACAAAAGTGGAAAATTTTCCCAAGCTGAAATGCATTACCATTCCACTTTCAAAGAAATCCTAGCAAAAAAAATGGCATAAAAAAGTTCGAGTTTCATCTCATTGGCCACCACTTCTGGTAGAATTAGACATGGCATCTTTCCCTCGGATGACCAAGTTTAAACAAGATTCCAAATTTTCAGCTGCTTCGATGGGCTGAATGGTTTTCGAAATACTCTTTTGAAACCAAACATATTCCTGGAAAGAAAAATGTGATTGCTGACTTCCTCTCTAGACCAAAGGCACCAGCCGAAATCAACATGTATATCAAGAGGCCTGCCTTCCATATGCTCAATTATGGAGTGAAATACAAGGTTGAGAAGATCAAAGATTTGTCCAAACTGGAAATATCCCTAGGAGATTATTCAACACATCCAGAATGATAATCTTGCTGAAAACCTGGAAAATCTCATGTGGCAATGCCACACAGATCTATTCAGATTCAATGGAAGTTTGATTATTTATCCTTTTGGGTTAAATTCGAATTATCCATTCATTCATCCCCTTATCTGGAAGGAAGATGATTTCCCGATCAACTCAAGACGTTATTATGGTACTTAACCAATAAGTACTTAATAGCCATTGAAATTCCAACCGGGACGATTTATTGCCAACCTCACCAGGATATTTTTACTCGGAAAAAATGTTGAAAAAGAAAGTGATAAGAATCTCTTAGACTTTTTAAATTGGTTCTATCATCCTACTTACTTTGGAAACAACTCTTGGAAAAAGAATCGAGAACCACGACTCCAAATCCCGAAGTCCATACTATCTTGTTTTTCCGACGTCCATGGCATTTTTTCACAAATAATGGCACCATCATCGATGCCCCACGAAAATAGGAACCACATCCTACAAACCCCATCCGAATTGCGGAAGCTCGAATTCACAAATCTTATCCAAGATCTGTTAGATTTTGTGAACACCAAGATCTGAGAACTCCAGAGAATCTTGTGCCAAGAGAACAAAACTATTCCTAAAAATGTTTGGAATAATGTACTCACTACGTGGGATCATTATAACCTAGAACCAGAAGCCAATGAAGCACTTGAACAATACAGATAAGCCGCATCGTCTCAAGATCATGAAATGACAGGAACAGATGATATTGTCCAATCCACTCAGGACCCCTATGCACACTTTGGAGGTCTTCTGTCCCAGGATCCATACGAACAAGGACCTTCGTCCCTATTCCAAAGCATGGATACATTCTTTTATGCACAGCCATCCAACTGGCCTCAGCCAAGCATTCCCGCCGACACTCGAAAAGTGACAACACAAACCGGGCTAAAGAAGAAGCATCCCATTGGGCTCATGAAGCATCCTCATCACGAAGGCCGAGCCAAATCCTCTCACCGAAGACCTTGAAGCCCTTGCACAAAAATATGAAGCACATCTCCTAGAAGACAGCTCAGATGACTCAGTCTGTAGCTACAATGCTTGTGACGGACGAGACCGCCGAAAAGCCATTGTCCGTACAATTTCAATGTAGCAAAATCACTGTTCACTTTTACTGTAGCACTAGGCTAGGGAAAGTACTGTTCACAATACAGTTACTGTTCATAGTGTGCGAATAATTCCCTCCCGGAAGTTTCCGATGCCTCTGTTTATTTTCGGACCCATGTTTGGTCCTTGTTTGTTTGTTGGTGACCTCTTATTGTCTATATATGACAAGGAGGGTGTAATGTGTTGGGCAGAGTCCCTTGAAGAAAAGTGAGTGTTTTATGCAAACTCTCTTTATGGCTTTCTAAAACTCCTCTTCTTTTCCAGCCTGGTAGGATCCTCCAAGAAATGCAGCTTGGGTAGGTTAGAAACGTTTCCATCCTGGAATCTTTGGGTGTCTCTAGGCTCTGACTAAAGGGCTGAGTAAATTTTCTGCTAAAAGGCAGTTCCTGAAGGGTTCGAACGGGAGTTGTTCACCCACCGTGGGATGCATACTTGTAGAAAATTTACTCTCCTTCCCTGGTTCTAAGTCTAGGTCCATTCATGGCTCAAACTTTGTTAGCACAAAACAATGCCTTCAAGGCAATTGATTCCAAGATTGGAAATGTGCAACAAGATCTCTGAAGGTATGATGAAAATACCAAAAAGATACTGTCTGAATTCCAGACCCTGAGATAATTGATTATCCCAAGAAATTGCTGAAGTTGGCTATTGCATTAGCCAAGAATCCAATTTTTCATAGCAGGAGTAAACATATCGACATCAAGTATCATTATATTTGTGAGTGAGTCAAAGATAGTGAGATTGAGCTTAATATTTACAAATCAGAAGATCAAATTGTAGAAATTTGGATGAATCCATTAAAGGCGGATTTGTTCGAAAAATTAACGAAGATACTTGTTGTTGTTGAATTCAAAAATCAATTTAAGGGAGGTTGTAAGGATATTATGAAATTGATTGTTGGAGATTTGGGTAAGTTGGTTCCTGAACTCTAGATTTGGTATTAGAAAAAGATGAAGATTGCGCATGCCTTTCATTTAAGGTTGTCCGCATAAGAGAGTCAAAAGAAAAAGGGACAACATAAATGAAGAGAGGGAGGAGTTGCAAGAAAAGTTGGCCAGTAAAAATGTCTTCTTTCATTCATGGCATGGATAGAGAAAGAGGAGAGAAGGATCCACGAATGTCCATTTTCTTCTCTCCTTTCATTAATGCATGCACATGTATGCATGTGTCATGGGTCGATAGTTTTTCCTTGACCATGGATCAACCCGTGTAGCGTTGGCGAGCGAAACTCGTTAGGCCAGCATTTCTTCTATAGTTATTCTAGTGAATAATACGGTGAATAGCTCTTTTATACGAGATTGTACCACGCCCAACTTTGCTCGGGCGTCTAATCCATCGAGCGAGACGGCAACCCTCTTTAGGTTCAATGACTAATTTCAACTTGCCATGGCCTCATTAGATTAGCAGCATCAACTCCTGACCAGTTTATGCACGAGGAGCCCACCCCGCCTTCAGAGCTCCTAAGTAATTTAATCATTCTCTCCTAAAACTTTCAGCACCAACCGTCCAGGCGTCACTCCCATGAATTAGTTGTGTTCATCCTTTTTGCGTCATCACTCTTCACTCGATAACCCCAAACTTCACTTCCAAGGATTCACGAGTACGGAAGAATCACGGACCGTGACACATGCATGCCATGAAAACTGGAGGGTGATGTTGCTGCTGCACAGATTTGTCTTGCGGGCACTGTTGCTATCATTTTTTGTTTGTGTGTTTTTCTTTTAGCTTTGTTGACTTTTGTAGTTTCACTTTCATGTTGTGAGGAGTGTTGAAGAATTTGTGTGTGCTATGTTTGTCTTCATCTCTATTGTAATTGTAACTTAGTGTTCTGCTATTGTATAGGACGTGAAGGGGTGTGTTGTGAAGTGTAGCCACCACAAAGCATTCCAATAACTTCTCCCTCCGGTCTTCATTAGTAACTAGTTCCAAAATTTTCAAAGTTGCCATTAATTTTTCCTGGTTCCAACACGCACCCTCACTCCAACTCTCACCAAGCTCTCTTCTTTGTAAAGTTCCAATGACTGAACCGCCCCACCGGTGTTGAGCATGTCCACCAACCCAGTGGGTGCAAACTGGGCGGGTTTTGCTGGGAGTACGGGTCGCCGGAGAAACCGTCAGGAGCTCATAGTCGAATGGCTTGAGAGTAAACTCTAGCTTCCCTGGGCTTTAGGAGCTCAAGCCTCTTTGGCTGGAACAAGAACACGGGCAGAAGGAAGTGCGCGGCGAGAAACGCTCAGACGCCGAGCGAAGCCGTTCGCTCATTTACAGCTCCCGAAAAGCGGAAGAAAGGGAACGGCTTGCTCGAGGCCCCCCGCGACCCTTCACGCAGCGCGGCCACCGCGCTGGTTCCGGACGGCAGGCCCGCCCGGCGAGGGAAAGCGGTGGAAGAAGAAGCGAGACAAAGCGAGCGCAAGGAAGGAAGGAAGGAGGGGAGGGAAAGAGAACAGGTTCGCCGTCGCTCCGAGAATCAGTGGCCAAACGGGCGCTCCGGGGAGGAGGGTGGCGGAGGAGCGGAGGAGGGGAGGCGGGCGGGGAGGGGGTACGCGGCGGAAGCGGCCATTGTTGTGCGGATGGCGGAGAGAGCGAAGCTGGTCGCGGGGGGGAAGAAGGAAGGAGAAAGTTTCCGCCTTTTGGAGTTGCCCGCTCAAAAAGGTGAGATCCTTTGCCACTCCCCGGTGGCGATAGTGGCGATAGTGGGTTTCCATCGCTTTTCACCACTTTCCCCATTTTTTTGCTTTTTTTTTTTTTTTACATTTATGTAAAACATATAATTAAATAAGAATGATTTGCAATGAAAATATCAACTTTCTTTTACCATACAATTTGATACCACACCTGTCTCATGACGTGGCATTGTTCTAATGATAGTATCATCCTAAAGTTGACTTCTTCACATGCTATTATCGACAATTGCTAGTCAATGTGATCTATAATTGAATGAGATATGAAAGTTAAGAAATCTTGTTTCTCGAAAGGAAATGAGGGACCACGATACAAAATAGGAGTTATACGATATAATGGATTGTACTTATCAAGAATTGCTTGTAAGAATTTTTTTCTCCACCAAAAAGCACAAATTCCTAGTCAATCACAAGAAGCTTCCTAACTTCTCAATATCTGAAGTGATTGGATTTATTTTGATAACATGTATCGGTAAATTATGCAAAAAGCCAAAATCTTCATCGTCAGATATTCTCAATTATAAGGGCACATGGTCCACGTGTGTTGGATATTGGAGCATCATGATAGTAGGGGTTCTAAGGCCCGTGAGTGCTAATTGAGACGTGTCATGATGATTAGCATCTCTTGACTTTTGTTCATGAAGTAGAAAAGTCAAATGAAACTTCAAATGCAAGCCGCGAACTCACTAAATCACGATTAGATTAATGGTTGACTTTAATAATTGCAGTTTGACAAGCAAACTAAGATTTGCTTACTTTAATTAACTATTTATTAGTGCGTGAGACCACAATGTGCATTGTGCACAATGTTGACTCAAAAACCTAAATTTCTCCTCACAATGGGGCCTCACCTAGACCTAAAGTCCCCATTACATCAGGTTTGCACCTTGTGCTGTTGGGTGGGGGCCACGTGACAGGCGCGAGGGGGAATATGTAAAAAGATGTTAGAAATTCCAATTGCCCCATACAAAGGAAGGCCACTAGACAATGCCTCGATAATCAGAAAAGAGAATGGTGTGACTGGTCCACAAAATCTGCACTGTGGAAAAGGCTGAGCTCTGGCGCATTCCGGGGACCATCAATGACAGTTCAGTCGGCATCATCATCTCCACCACCCCAAAAAATAAATAAAAAATAAAAAATTCCAAACCAACATTATGATCAACTACATATTTTATTCCGAATCATCCTCAACGACCCGTTTAACTTGTCCGGAAGTTAAAGACCCAATGCTCAGATCGAGCTCAACCGTTTTACTGCTGGATGAACTTTTGTTCTTCACGATTAAACTTGACTGCCATGCTCAATCGACAGGAATATATGTATCAGATCCTCGAAATAGAGAACAGTAGAAGCTTTGCTCGATGGCAATTCCCAAAGGGGCTGCTGCAGTTAAGGTGGGTCGGTGTCGCAGCTGCCCACCGTAGCCATCAAGCTAGGATGGTCCTTTGATATGGAAGTCTAGGAATGAATAGTCGCGGTGGTATGTGTTGAAATCCACATCCCAACAATAAGCATGGTCCTTGCTCATTAATCATCAGTTCAAGTTGGAATCTTTCAATGGCAGCAGAGGGTCCCCTACTAGGCCAGAAAGTCACATGATTTGTGGCCATCACATGGTCCATCTGCATTCCAACATTCCAAGGCCCATAAAGTCGAGAGTTTCAGCTTGAGCAGTCAAGAGTCCTAGTCTACTGCGAGCAGATCTTCACGTTGGAAGAAGGATCATGAAGCACGTTTTTTTGTCAAAGAATCCTTGGGACATTAATTTCAACCCACGAGATAAACACGGCCAAGTAGAGGCGAGCATCTGCATTCCAACATTCCAAGGCCCATAAAGTCGAGAGTTTTTTCGACCAAAAAAAAAAAAAAAAAAGTCGAGAGTTTCAGCTTGAGCAGTCAAGAGTCCTAGTTTACTGCTCCTAAGAGCAGATCTTCACGTTGGAAGAAGGATCATGACGCACGTTTTGCTGTCAAAGAATCCTTGGGGCATTAATTTTAACCCACGAGATAAACATGGCCAAGTAGAGGCGAGCATGATTTTAGGATTCTACATTGGAACAGAAGAATTAAATTAATGGCAAACTGTCTAGTTCCAAGTTTCAAGATATGGAAGTTAGGTTCCAAGTTCTAAAAATTAACGAATTTGTTTTGACGAATAAGTTCTAGATTCTACCTACCTAGAACCTAGAATCTGGAATAAAACTTTATGTTTTTCTTGGTTTATGACTTCGCACGATTCTGCAATATTCCATGGCATCCAGTGATGAGTATATAATCTAGAATCACTAGTGTAATTTTTTATATTTTTCATATGTCTAAATAAAAATTATGGTCAATGAATTATAGTATGAAGTGATAGTTATTAAAGATAATAATTCAGTGCAATCGTTTAATTAATAATATAAATGAAACTTGGGTAAATCTTGAAAACTGTAATAAGATAGGTTTTAGATTTTAAGGTATGCAAGGTAAGTTCCAGATTTCAAAAAAATGATAAATCTATTCCAGTGGTTAGGTTCCAAGTTTCAGGAAGAACCTTTACAAAATTTAGAATCACTAACCCCTACTACCAAGAAAGCATAATCTGCAATGCGCACTTCTCTTTCGACAAGGTTGTCGTTTGATGAACTACTAAAGCTTCTGTTTTGACCTGTGAATTCCATCCAACTATCATTCCACCGTATTTTTCCATCCTTTCTCATCTTGGAATCTCTTTCTTTGACCAGGAAAAAGGAAGGGGGACATTAAGGACAGTAAAGGACCCCAAATTTCTTCACCCCTGTCAATTGCAACACGATGTTTGTAGGTGAAGATTGATATGCCTAGAGTTGACCAAGGCCCTCTGAAGTCAAATGAATACTCAATCATGGAAGAAACCAGGCTTGATTGGAGGCCATTGCGTCTGCTACTTTAATAGCCGGACTTGACATTCAACAGTGCACCAATCAATCTAGCAGCAGGTCTTGCGGCCTCCTCTCTGATGCAAGCCCCACCATCTCTCCACAGCCCCTCTCGCTCCCAACTCTCTCCAAACTCTCTCTTCTTCTGTCAAACTCCAAATAGCAAATAGGTCCACCAATGTTGAACGTTGTCTGCCATCCTGATGGGTGCAAATTGACAGATTTTCTCAAGAGGCAGGCACGGTTGTGGCACAAAAACTGTTAGAAGCTCATAGTCAACTGGCTGGAGCACGATGTTCTAGCTTCCCTGAGGGCTCTAGGAGCTCCGGCCTCTTTTTCTTGGAACAAGAACACTGCTAGAAACATCCACATCAACGCTCATGTTCTCTTGAGGCACATGTGTGAGAATGATCAGCTAAAAGTCCTGAATGGAATTCTGAATATGGGCTAGATCCATCGATAATATTAAACTAATGTCTTTGAATGAACGGATGTGTTATTAGATATGTTAATGAATTTCGACTTGAAATCTCTCTATATTGGCCTCGATGACATGTTAGAAAGAGGCATGGTAAACTCATCTATGCAAAACCATTTGTCGGACTCAGACTCTCGAAAGATGAAAAATACAAGTACGATCGCACAGGGCTTGTACTGCGACAAGCTAAGCTATAGCTTATTTTTTAGGTGAAGCTGCAGCTATGAAGCTCTTGACCAAGTTTTACGAAATGTAGGTTCACATTTTGCCAAGTTTTTCGTACAGCTTACTTCTATACCCAAAGGGCAAGAATCTCTTCACATTCATTGATTTCGTAAACTGATTAGGTAAAGAAAGTTAGGGGACTAGGGAGGCACTCAGGAGTCAGAATGAGTGGGCAAAAGATCATTCAAGTGCCATAAGTTGGCACAAAGGAAAATTTTAAGTGCTAAAATTTACAAAAATGCCACATTCAAAGAGAAATAGATTACTTAAGTGACATCCCGGCCAAAATGCTGACGTGTGTAATTTCTAGCGAAGTAAGTGCAAAACAACGCCGTTTTGCACGCGACGTGGCCAAATAATGCAAAAAACGACATCGTTTTGGTGCTAACGTGATAATAAATTAAAATAGAAATTAATTAAATTTAATTTAAAACTAAATTTATTTAAAATATTTAAAATACAAATACAAATATTAAAAAAATTTAATTTAAAAAAAAAGGGGTAGGTGGTGAGGGCGCCGTCGCCTCCCCACCGCCGCGGGGAAGGGCCGGCGATGGAGGGGGAGGGTCGCCCGGGGTCGCTCAGCCCCGCTCGCCTGCCTCCCCCATTTTTTTTAAATTTTTTATTTTTTAATATTAAAAAATTTTATTTTTAAAAATTTTAATTTTAAATTTAATTTAATTAATTTTTATATTATTTTTTTACCACGTCACTACCAAAACGACGCCGTTTTGCATTTGCTTTGCTGGAAAATCGCCACGTCAGCATTTTGGCCTAATTGTCACTTAAGTAATTCATTTTGTTCCGATTTTGATATTTAAGTATCACTTTCGTAAGTTTTGACAATTAAGTGTCCATTTGTGCTAACTTATAACATTCTAGGGGTCTGCGCGTCCAATCAATTTGGAAGGAACGGGCCACGTGACTTAAATGGAGACCATCATGTCTGGTCCATAGCCAAACTCCGCATCCACACCATCCTCTTGCAAGCCTTTGGGCCTGTCTGATGCAAACGCCCTCATCTCTACGCACCCTCTCACTCCAACTCTCACCAAGCTCTCCTCTTTGCAAAACTCCAGTGACTGAACAGCCCCACCGGTGTAGAGCAAGTCCACCAACCCAGTGTGTGCAAACTGGACGGGTTTTACTGGGAGGACAGTCACCGGGGAAACCGTTAGGATTTCATAGTCGAATGGCTGGAGAGTGAACTCTAGCTTCCCTGAGGACTTTAGGAGCTCAAGCTTCTTTTGCTGGAACAAGAACACGGCGAAGACGTCCACGTCATTGACAAACATTCGCGGATTCGCATTCGTCCATTCTGCATCCTCGGGACTTGTGGTGCAAGTTATCTTCTTTGAGAACTCAAGAGTGAGACTTATTGGTCCGTGCTCGGCGGCACCATCCCCCTCCTTGACAGTTGAAGAGTCCTACGACACCTGAATACTATTCACAGCAGAAGAGAATTCCATTCAGGTTGGTCGAAACACTTCGTGCGATTCATCATTATCTCAGCTGGTAAAACGACACCCAGACTCTTGGAGTGTCAAAAGTTGGCACAAAAAGATACTTAAGTACCAAAAGTTATGAAAATGACATTTAAATGTCAAAATCGGAACAAAATGAATTACTTAAGTGCCAATCCGGCCAAAATGCTGACATGACAATTTTCCGACGAAGCAAATGCAAAATGGTGTCGTTTTGGTGTTAACATGGTAAAAAATTAATTAAATGAAATTTAAAACTAAATTTATTTAAAACATTTAAAAATAAAAATACAAAAAAAAAAAAGAGAGAGGCAGCTGAGGGTTGAGTCCTCGTTGCCGCCATCGCCTCCCCGCCGCCACCGGGAAGGGCCCGACGACCCCGACCGACCGCTAGCGAGGGCCCGCTCGCCCTCACCTAGATACGGCGAGGGTCGGCGGCCCTCGCCCGGCTGGGCCAAGGGCTGCCACCTGCTGGGACCGACAACCTCGGCCCGACCCCCTTTCGTCACCAGCCCTTCCCGATGGCGGCGGGAAGGCACGGCAGCAAGGGCTCAGCCCTCAGTCACCTCCTTTTTTTTTTTTTAATTTGTATTTGTATTTTTAAATGTTTTAAATAAATTTAATTAATCTTTATATTAATTTTTTTACCACGTCATGCAAAACGACGCCATTTTGCACTTACTTCGCCGGAAATTGCGTACATCGGCATTTTGGTCGGATTAACACTAAGTGATCCATTTTGCTCTGATTTTGGCACTTAAGTATTACTTTTGTAACTTTTGGCACTTGAAGCGATCTTTTGCCATGATAAAACAAGACAAGATTGGGGGATCAGCTACACAACTTACTTTGTTAACGTTCCAAACCTTGAGGATGGTCTTCCTGTCATGCACTGGGTCATCGAAGAGGTGATCTCAGTGGGAAGCGCATAATATCTCAAGATGGACCCATCAGGCAAAACCAGGCTTCTCAACAACTTGAAATTATGTTGTTCCACATGATCACTCACGTATACAGGCCTTCCAGAGATGGCGCAGGAGGCGGCATGGAAATCGGCACAAGGGTGAGTGGATTGGAGCATGTCCAAGTCCGGGTGCATGAAGTTCCCTATCCACAGGCTATTGTAGGCACAGTGCACCATATGGCACCCTTGGCACCAAAACGATGCCATCAGATCGCCAAATGGATCAGTGCACCAGGAATCATCACCTGTAATAAACTAAAAACTTGCTGAAATTAATCGCAGAACAGAGGAATATCAGAAACTATGAATTGAAACCCCTCCAAAATTTTCTAGCACAAGGATATTCAGAATCTGGCTGAGTTCAATGTGAGCATCGTATCGACATGTCCAAGAGAGATGGTCTCTGTCCCCAAGAACATGAAGTCATTGCAATGCTCCATGCTCGCAACGCCATTCCATTTGAAATTCTTCCTCATGGAAGCAGTCAGCGCTTTGTAATAAGCTTTCCCGAGCTCCACCCGCCCACCAAAGTCCAGCTAGCATCTCAAGTAACTGCACACACGGATAAATCCTCTTGTTTACTGCTTGGATATGTCCATGACGAATTGTTCACATGATGAATCCTAGACTTGGATTCTTCACATGCACAATGCGAGTTGATGCTCAAAACAGCTATAATTATAATGGAGAATACTCGCCTGAGTAATGTCCTCTGTCAATAATCAATTCATATACTTCAATCTTTATAGTATAAGCGTTTGGCATTTTCCTGAGTCTCTAAATGTCCTAGAACTGAAACAGACATGAAGTAGCAAGGAATAGTACCTTCGAAGTTCTAAACATGTCATATTCATAACCTAGAACGAAGGGAAAAAGCCATTTGAATGCAATAAACTATTAATCATATAAGTAAAAACAAATTGATACTTTTTAACTTACATGAATTACATCAATCTTGACGCCATCTATCCCCACCGACCGAAGGTGCGAATGGAGTCCATCGTACATCTCGTGAACCGTCTCAGGTGGCACCAAGCCAATCCCGTTTTGCACAATCTTATCGATAGCCAAATCCCCCATCGTCATCTTCAAGCCTGGTGACAACACCGGAGTCAGGACCGGTGATTTAGGCATTCCCAGGGTATCAGGTCGGACCCCACCCCGATACCTGCACAAAGCGTGCCACACATACACATGCTCTACAGTCCCAAACTCCTCCTTAAGGTCCCTAACAAAAGAACCCACGCCCTTCTCATGCAGCGCCTTAGGGCTCTGGTGGTCCCTGAACTTGTAATTTTCCTCGAACCTTACAAGCCTGCACGGCATTTGCTCGCCAGCGCCCGTCCTATTCATGTCTTCTTGATCTGTGATCAGGTCATCATCGTGACAGATCAATTGCCAGCCGTCATCTATGAGGACCAGACCTGGCTAGCACCCCACCTCCACGAGGCACTCGACCCCTTCACGCACGTCGCTTGGATGGACCTTGAGATAGAACCCATCCCAAGTGCACCAACCAAACTTGTCCACAATGCCCGGTGGGGTTCTCTTCCAGGAGCTTGAAGGTACCTAACTGGGTCCTGATTTCTCTCATTGCTTCCTTGATCAGAACATAAGGATCATCCCCAACATGCATGTACAAGCACCTCCTAAAGCTTGAACTACACACCTGCCAGGACACAAAAAACATCAGGCTTCACAACTTGAACAGTTAAGGAAGAGTCTCCTGCTATAGTTGTCAGAGGCCTGATCATATAGTTGTCACCTTGAAGGAACCTCTTTCCACACAAACATCAACGTAGTCATCAACCCCTGGTTGGAGAGAGGCCCTGAACGGGCCATCGATGAGCAGAAGTAGCAAAACATAGGGACGACCGACATCGTTTCTGCTGATGTTGTCTTGAATTCCACAAAATTCAATCGGGAAATCTAGGAAGGCTTGAAGATTGCAGGCTATTTATTTCCTAATATATTTCCTAGATTTGGGTTTTAAATTTGATAATATCTTTATGGTGGAATTCCTTTCCTACTAGGTTTAGGAAAGTGGGGAGATCTATTTATTTCAGCATTATACCTTGTACTCTTGTGATACGCTCAAATAAGAAATCGTCTCCCTCTCTCCCGTGGATGTAGGCAGATCTTTTGCTGAACCACATAAATCTCCGTGTTCTTGATTATTCTTGTTTTCTTTCTCATCTAGTCAGGGTGTTCTTCCGCACAACAATTGGTATCAAAGCAATCCAAGTTCTCTGTTCCTGTATCGCGACTTCTAACTAGATGGCTAGAAAAGGTTCAACTATTCGATTTGATATTGAACGATTCACCGGGAAGAATAGTTTTACATTATGGTGGAGAAGGATAAAGGATCTGTTGATTCAACAAGGTTTATCAAAGGTTCTTCTGGGAAGATTGAACAAGCCAGACACCATCACTGATGATGATTGGGCTGACATGGAGGAGAAGGCGTGCAACGCAATCCAATTGAACCTATCGGATGAGGCCCTTCAATATGTAGCGGAAATCAAATCTGCTCCGGAGGTATGGCTCAAACTCGAAAGCATTTACATGATGAAATCTCTTACGAACAAGTTGTTCTTGAAGAAGAGATTGTATTCACTTCATATGAGTGAAGGAGGAAATCTATTGGAACACCTCAACGTGTTCAATCAGATGATTAGTGAACTTACAAGCTTGGAGGTAAGGTTTGAGGATGAAGACATAGCGCTTCTACTACTGGCATCGTTGCCGGATTCATTTGACCACTTGGTGACTACGCTCCTTTATGGCAAGGAAACCCTAGAGATCGGAGAGGTGACTGTTGCCCTAATTTCAAACGACACCCGGAAAAGGGCGAGTAGTTCAAAATCTTCGGGAGAAGGACTCTTTGCAAAGGAGAAAAGCAAAAAAGCAATCAAGGAAGAGGAAGATCAATGGATCAAGGATCAAGCAGTAGGGGACAATCAAAATCCAAGGGAAAGTTCAAAGGAAGATGCTACGGGTGCAATCAGGAAGGGCATACCAAGAGATTCTGTCCAAATAAGAACGAGAAAAGAAAGGAAAAGAGCTCGAATGAGGCAAGTATAGCCGACAACATTGAGACCTATGATGGGGACATCTTGTCCATATCGTCAAGGAAGAACATCTTTGAAGATTTGTGAATCATGGACTCCGGATGCACTTTTCACATGTGTCCTCATCAAGAAGCCTTCGATGAGTACAAGGCATATGATGGTCGTTCAGTTCTCATGGGGAATGATACTTCGTGCAAGACTGTGGATGTTGGAATCGTGAAAATCAAGATGTTTGATGGCATGATTAGAACCTTGTAGACGTGCGTCATGTTCCGGGTCTAAGGAAGAATTTGATCTTATTGGGAGTACTTGAATCCAATGGATGCAAGTACACGGCTCAAGGTGGAGTCTTGAAGGTGATTAAGGGAGCTTTGGTTGTTCTTAAGGGACAAAGGCACGGGAACCTATATCGACTTATAGGAACCACAGTGCAAGGTGGAGCATTTGTGTCCACGGATGCTAGCACGGAGATAGATAACACCTATCTATGGCATATGCGTCTCGGGCATATGGGAGAAAGAGGATTGATGGAGCTTCACAAGAGGAATGCATTCCAAGGTATAAAAACATGGAAATTAAATTTCTGCAAATTTTGTGTGTTTGAAAAACAATGCAGAGTATGGTTTAATGCCGCAACTCATACAAGCAAGGGCGTGCTTGAGTATGTACACACCAATGTATGGGGTCCTTCACCAGTAAAGTCAAAAGGAGGGAAGGACTACTTTGTGACTTTCATTGACGATTTCTCTCGCAAAGTTTGGGTCTACTTCATGCGACACAAAAGTGAAGTCTTTGAAAAGTTCAAAGAATGGAAAGCTGAAGTTGAGACTTCAACGGGGAAGAAGGTCAAGTGCTTGAGATTGGACAATGGAGGAGAGTACAAATCGACACCATTCATGGAGCTTTGCAAGAATGAAGGGATTAAACGTCACTTCACAGTTCCGGATACGCCCCAACATAATGGCATAGCGGAAAGGATGAACTGGACCTTATTAGAGAGAGCTCGAAGCATGAGGCTACATGCGGGATTGAGCAAGGAGTTTTGGGCAAAAGCTGTCTGCATGGCATGTTATCTTGTGAATCAATCTCCATCAACTACAATTAAATGTAAAATCCCCAAAGAGGTATGGACTGGTAAAATTGTCAATTATTCTAATTTAAGAATATTCGGTTGTCCTGCTTTTGTACATGTGCAGAGCTCGAAGCGCTCAAAGTTGGATCCAAAATCAAAACAATGCATATTTCTCGGTTACAAGAAAGGAGTGAAGGGCTACAAATTATGGGATCCAAGTGAGAATAAAGTTCTGACAAGCAGGGATGTCATATTCGATGAATCTGTAATGTTGAAGTCAAGCTGCGTGCCACGTGCGGCTGCTGAAGAGGAGAGTGATAAATCTATCGTTAAGGTGGAGCTTGAAACCAGAGAATCTGCAGAGAATGGCGAGTCATCCGATGAGGCTCCGGAAGTCAAAGAAACGGTAGAAGTTCCTCATACCATTGCGACGGGTCGAGGAAGGTGCACTCCTAAAGCACTGGAGAGGTACGGTTTTGAGGATATGGTTGCTTATGCTCTTACCGTAGGCTCTAGTGATCCAAGCTCCTACCATGAAGCTTTGAAAAGTGATCACAAAGAAAAGTGGATGACCGCAATGATGGAGGAGATGGAGTCGTTACAAAAGAATGAGACATGGGAACTTGTGAAGAAGCCCAAGGATCGGAATGTCATTGGTTGCAAATGGGTTCTTCGAAGAAAGGAAGCAGCAACGGAGAAAGAGCAAGAGAGATACAAGGCCCGACTTGTTGCTAAGGGCTATGCACAGAAGGGGGGGATTGATTACAATGAGATATTTTTCTCGATTGTAAAACACACATCAATTTGTATTTTACTAGCTATGGTAGCCATGTATGACTTGGAGCTTGAGCAGCTAGATGTGAAGACGGCATTCCTTCATGGTGACTTGGAGGAGAAAATTTATATGGAGCAACCCGAAGACTTCAAGGTGGAAGGGAAAGAGGATCATGTTTGTTTGCTCAAGAGATCACTTTACGGTTTGAAGCAATCTCCAAGGCAATGGAATAAAAGGTTTGATTCTTTTATGCTTCGTATTGGCTACATGAGGAGTGTGCATGATTCTTATGTCTACTACAAAGTTTTGGATGATAAGTCATTTATTCTGTTGATGCTCTATGTTAATGATATGTTGATTGCTGCAAGAAAAATGAGAGACATTATTTCCTAAAGTCTCAGTTAAGTAGTGAGTTTGATATGAAGGATCTTGGTGTTGCAAAGAGGATCCTTGGCATGGAAATCTTTCGAGATAGACATGCAAGTAAACTTTGGGTAAATCAAAAGAAGTATGTTGAGAAGGTCTTGGAGCGGTTCAACATGGGTAAAGCTAAACCGGTTAGTACACCCTTAACAAATCACTTCAAATTATCTGAGAAACAATGCCCTGTTTCACATGAGGAAGTTGTAAAGATGTCTCGAGTACCATATATATGCTAGCACAATAGGGAGCCTCATGTATGCTATGGTTTGTAGCAGACCGGATTTGGCTCATGCGATAAGTCTTGTCAGTCGATACATGAGCAATCCGGGTAAGGAGCATTGAGAAGTTGTTAAGTGGATCTTTCGTTATTTGGCTAGAACTGTCGGAATGGGTTTAATGTTTAGTTCCAAGGGAGGATCGATCAATTTAGTAGGTTATGTTGATTCAGACTTCGCTGGTGATTTGGACAAGCGAAGGTCCATCACAAGATATGTCTTTACTCTTGGTGGCGGAGCTATTTCGTGGAAGGCAATACTTCAACCTACTGTAGCATTGTCTACAACGGAAGCTGAGTATATGGCAGTAACTGAGGCTGCGAAGGAGGGAATATGGCTGATTGGTTTGGTCACAGAGTTGGGTATAAAGCAAGAAAGTGCTACATTATATTCCGATAGCCAGAGTGCAATATGTCTTGCGAATAATCAAGTGTTCCATTCCAGAACTAAACACATTGAAGTTCAATACCACAAAATTCGAGAATTTGTGGAGAATGGTAGCATTGCTTTGAAGAAAATCCATACTAAAGATAATCCCGCAGATATGCTCATGAAGACGGTTACTACAGAGAAGTTCAAGTCCTGCAGGGACTTGATTTCTCTCACTCATCATTGAAGTTGATGGAGGCCGCACGATCTAGGTGCGGGCGTACCTTTGTGGAGGTACAGTGGAGGGAGAGATATATTTGTTTTCTTGGTTCAAGTGGAGGCTTGTGGTTTATTCAAGCCAAAGGTGGAGATTTGCTAATGTTGTCTTGAATTCCACAAAATTCAATCGGGAAATCTAAGAAGGCTTGAAGATTGCAGGCTATTTGTTTCCTAATATATTTCCTAGATTTGGGTTTTAAATTTGATAATATCTTTATGGTGGAATTCATTTCCTACTAGGTTTAGGAAAGTGGGGAGATCTATTTATTTCAGCATTATACCTTGTACTCTTGTGATACACTCAAATAAGAAATCGTCTCTCTCTCTCTTGTGGATGTAGGCAAATCTTTCGCTGAACCGTGTAAATCTCCGTGTTCTTGATTATTCTTGTTTTCTTTCTCATCTAGTCAGGGTGTTCTTCCGCACAACAGTTTCAGTCCAAAACCATCATCTGCGTCTCGTGTTCCACGTCTCCCCCACTCATCCCGACCCAATGGGTGGTCCACCATAATTTGAACCTAAAGATGCTCATGAACCTTATGCCCCTTAGCCTCCCCACCGGAGCCACGTGGTGGCTCCTTGTCTCAGTGATGTCAAACCCTACAAAGCATGCGGCGGCAGTGGTGGCTTTCTCGGCCCAATAGGCCACGATGTTGCTAGTGACTTGGTAAGGATTGGATGGCCGTTCGTGACGAAGTTCAACTCATCGAGCGCAATCCACAGTTTCTTTTCCGAAGTGACAAGCCTCGTTGCTTCTGTTGTGTTCTTGGTCGGGCTCCGAGGAGCCATGAAAATCTGAGCTGTTTCTTAGGAAGGACGGCAGGATATATGAGAAGTTTATGGTTTTGTAGCTACATAGAGACCAGAGAAGCAGTGGAAAGATTTGCGACTTAGTCCTCTATGTATAGAATGATGATTGTATGGACATTTTATGAAGGTCGAATGAAGAAAATCCAAGATCCTATTGTAGCAACACCGCACTACCAGATGGTTTATCAGGTGCAGAATCACACCCTTGATCTAAATTTTCAAAATGGAAATGAAGATACCCTATTCATCTCCTTGCAAAATGACCAAGCATCATGTATCCATGTTTCCAAATAGATTCCAAAAAGAAGTTGGTCAAACTCTTTCCGGAGACTTGGATTACCAACTATGAAAAGATGATCAAAATAGCAAGTTTCTCCAATCCTCGAACTCTAAATTTGTAAGAAAAAAGGATGGCACTGTTGCCATCAAAATTGGTAAAGAAAAGGAAGAGAATTTTTCTATTTTCCTAACTTTGTTCATGATTGAGCCTAAGGTAAGCACGGTTCCCGAGTAAAACCGAGAACCAAAGAACCGAACCAGTGGGTCCAGTTCGATTCCCAGTTCTAGAGAGGCCGGTTTCAATTTTGGGTTCACTTTTTCTAGGAACTGGTGATTCTCAATTCTGGTTCCATTTCTATAGGAACCCGAATTGGAACTAGAATCGGGTTAGGGTTCCAAAAACTAAAAAAAGTAAAAACCCTCTTCAAAATCAATTCGTTTACCTTTACCCTTCTCTTGTTCTTTGCCCAACCCCTGTCCCTAGCGTCGCTCGCCCTCAACACCGCTTGCCCCCCGCTTGCCCCACCGTTGAACGCTGTTCATCCTGCTGTTGGACGCTGCTCGCCCCCCGATGACGCCCTCGATGACAATGCCTTGCCACTTGTGCCCTTGACACCACTCACCCCGCCGTTGGACACCGCTTGCCCCTTGACGATGCCCTGGACGACAACACCCCACTGCTTGCCGCCCTCGACGCCGCTCGCCCGCCCACTTGCCTCGTCGCTGGATGCCATTCCCCCGACATCGCCCTGCCACTTGCCACTCTCGATGCCACTCGCCCCCTTGCCGCTAGACACCTCTCGCCCCCTGCTGGACACCGCTTGCTGATCAGTTTTTTGTCAACGTCTTTTCCAGCTTTTACAGGACCCAAAAATGCACACATTGTCCCAGCCACCAACACATATGTCTAGGTTATTCTTTTTCAAGTTTAATTTTTCTAGGAAAAATCGTTTGCTCTTTGCCATCTGCATCATTATTATCCAATTTGAACTAATGGCTCAGAAATGTAGTCGAGTTTTTATTATACCTTGTTATTTTGTATCTAATCGAAGTCCTCTTTTGAATTTTGGGCTTTGTAGCTGCTTGCAAATAAGTTCTGCTAAGGCCACCTTTGGTTTAAACTAGATTCCATTTATTTTATTTTTTTAAGATACAAGGCTTGGCATGGCCAGCGGTTCTTGTTGGCTGGTGTTGGAATATAATACGTAGAAATGATAGGATCTTGCAATTTATGTCAACGCGAAATCACCAGAGAAATAAACGAGAAATAATATGGACACCAAAAATTTACGTGGTTCGGTCCGAGTATCGGTACCTACGTCCACAATGAGAACCGGCAGCAAATAATCCACTATAATCGAAGAATCAGAGTTTACAATCACTTACACACACTCAAGTATTTCCCACACCTAGATTTAACCCCAAACCCAAAATGTTTATAAATAAACAACTCACTTGGATATAAACTCACAGTACAAAATTACCGCGCATTCAAGCTCAAAACAAAACCCTGAAAACAAGAACTCTTTTTCTTCATCGCGTGGGTGGCTTCACTTGATGTTGTGCAACAGTGGCTCTACGTAGGGTTTCAGCAGCAACTCGCCAAAGGAAAAGAAAACCCGCGTAATCTATTTTATATGTGTGCCTAAAAAGGTCAAAACTTTGACCTGGGCCCACCTACTTTTGTTTCACATGCAGACTCCTTTCTTTTGTTTGCATGCCTGAAAAAGAAATCCATATGTGAAAGTTGTGTGTGTGCACGCCCAAAAGTTAAGGTCTTGACTTTTGGGCTCCACCTGGATAAAGAAGAATTCGGCTCCTCCTATAGAAAAGAAGAAATTCGTATATTCCTTTTATTTCCTCTTTTTGTAATCCTTCATGGACTTCCGACGAAGTTTCTTCTACTTGGGAAATCTTTATCAATAAAATTCGGTTTAACAAATCGTCATTCAAATTCAAACTCAATACATTAATTTAACAATTCTCTACCTTGGCTCGATATTTGAAGCCAAGTTATAGTGTTCATCATCCATGCTGCTCTCCCAACGCCCCGACGAGCGCTCACTCTCCTCAAACGCCAATAAAGCTTAAGCTCAAAGGAACAAACTTAGTCATCATGTCTGCCGAGTTATCTGCTATAGCAATCGTTTTGATAATAACATTACCCTTAGCTAAGACATCTCGGATGAAATGGAACCTAATGTTGATATGCTTCGTTCATTCGTGATAAACTGGATTATACGCCAAATATATCGTACCTTAGTTGTCACAGTGTATATTCTCACTTTTCTGTTCTAACCCAAAGTCCGAGAGCAAACTTTGTAACCATATCGCCTCCTTCGCTACAAAGGTTAATGCCATGTACTCTGCCTTAATCAAAGACAAGGCAATGTGATCCTATAAGGACGCTTTCCAACTAACTGCACCACTTGCTAACGTAAATACGTACCCTACTAAAGATCTGCCATCATCCAAGTCACTGGCGTGATCCGAATCCACAAAACCAGTGGTCTCACTGCCATTGCTATCCTTCCGGTACACTATACCCATATCTACTGTCTCCTTCAAATATCTGGGGATCCACTTCACAGCTTCCCAATGAGCTTTACCAGGACACTTCATATAGCGACTAACCATGTTCACAGCTTGTGAAATATTAGGCCTAGTGCACACCATAACATACATAATACTACCCACGGCACTAAAATAAGGAACACGGGACATATGCTCCTCCTCCTTCTCCTCAATCTACAGTGATAATTTATCTGAAAGTTTAAAGCGCTTTGCTAAAGGTGTACTTACAAATTTTGCCGATTGCATATTAAAACGTGCCATGAACTTCTCAATATATTTCTTTTGAGATAGACGTAAAACTCTTGCAACCCTGTCACACAAAATCTCCATACCCAAAAAAATTTTTGCAACACCTAAATCTTTCATCTCAAATTCAGCATTTAACCACATCTTCAGCACATCAATATCAGACATATTCTTAGTTGCTATCAGCATATCATCAACATATAAAAGTAGATAAATCAAAGAATCATTCTCCAATCTCATAAAGTAGACACAGCTAGCCATCTGACTTTTTGTGTAATCTTGACTAGTCATGAAAACATCAAAACGTTTATACCATTGCCTATGAGACTGTTTTAGCCCATACAAAGATTTCTTCAACAAGCAAACATGATCTTCCTTACTCGGAATAGCAAATCCCTCTGGTTGCCTCATGTAAATCTGCTACTCCAACTCACCGTGAAGAAACGCAGTTTTAACATCTAGTTGCTCTAACTCGAGATCATGCGAAGCAACTAAGACAAGTAAAACACGAATAGAAGTATGTCTTACCACAAGAGATAACACATCATTGTAGTCAATGCCCTCACGTTGTGTATATTCCTTCACCACAAGTCTCGCCTTATACCTCGCTGCCTCGACACCGGGAATGCTCTCTTTCCGTTTAAAAACCCATTTACTTCCGACAATCTTTTGGCTCTTGGGTACTTTGACCAGCTTCCATGTCTGATTTCGATGGAATGATTCAATCTCTTCAATCATAGCCCTTAGTCACTGCAATGACTCCAAACTAGCCATCGCCTCAAAGTAAGACGAAGGCTCATCTGTCTCTACCTCATCACCTACAGTCAATACATAAGCAATATATGTATAACCATAACGTACCGGTGATTTAATTTGTCTTCTTTGTCTATCTGCGGCTATAGTGTGATGCGGTTTTGCTGGTTGTTCACTATCACCGACTTCAAGAAATGCGGCTTCATCTGCAGTCTCAACTTTTGTTACATTCGAGGTCTCTGGAGTCTCCACCTGAAGCTCCACCTCACTAATGACATCATGATCCGTATTCTCTGCTGGTTATGTCTCAAAACTCCTCTATTAAAGCATTACAGTCTAGTCAAAAATCACATCTCTACTGATTAAAAAACTGGGTGATCTAGGATTAGTGCACCACAGCTAGTAGCCTTTCACCCCATGTGCATATCCCATAAATATGCACTTCTTCGCCCTCGGCTCAAGTATACCATCACTCACATGAGCATACGCAGGACATCCGAATATACGTAATCCGAAGTAATCAACAGGTTTCCCCGACCATACTTCCCCAGGAGTCTTCCACTTGATAGCAGAATTCCTTGCCAAGTCCTGCGTGAGAAAGCATGCATCAAGCTCGCTCAAGCAAAGTTCTGTTCTTCCGTTCTGCCACGTCATTCTGTTGTGGTGTCCCAGGTACTATGCAGTGTCTCACAATACCTCATTTCTCGCAGAACTCGGTAAAATCTTTACCACAAAACTCTATACCATTATCAGTTTTTAGGTACTTGATTTGTTTATCTGACTGCTTCTCAATCAATGCCTTAAATTTCTTGAACCGATCAAACACTTCATATTTGTGCTTTAGAAAGTATGCCCATACTTTCCTCGAATAATCGTCGATAAATGTTAGCATATATCGGGCGCCTCCTTTCGAAGGAATTGAAGATATTCCCCAGACATTTGAATGAATGTATTCAACCGGTCGTTTGGTCAAATGAACAGCTGTAGTAAACTTAACTCGGTGCTGCTTCCCAAAGATGCAGTGCTCACATAAGTCCAGCTTCCCTGTTTTCTGACCCTTTAACAACCCCATTTCACTCAGCATCGTCATATCTGCCTCACTCATGTGCCCTAAACTTATATGCCATAACTGAGTCAAGTTAAAGTCTAACTCACCTGATGAAACTGCAGCAATTCTAGTCACGATCTCTCCAATAGATGATAAAGAGTATTCACTTTCTTTCCCTTCATCACTGTCATGGCACCTCGAGAGATTTTCAGTACTCCACATTCAGCGGTGTACCACACCCGATGTCATCGAGTGTCCCTAGAGAAATAAGGTTCTTCTTGAGCTCCGGTACATGCCTCACATTTGTCAATGTGCGCACCACCCCATCGTGCATCCGAATATGAATTGTCCCTATCATCGCAGCCTTACAGACTACATTATTCCCCAAAAGAACTCTACCACCATCTGCAGTCTGTTAAGTAGTAAACTAATTCTTCTAAGGCGTCATATAATAAGAACACCCCAAATCTAGCACACATTCGTCTCCTGACGAAGCAGTAGTCACACATAAAACAGCTTATGCATCACTAGTGCTCCCCTCGGCAACATTTGCCACACTGCTTGTGGCATTCTGCCTATTAGCTTTATTCTTCCGTTTTGGACAATCTCTCCTAATGTGCCCATCCTCATGACACTCAAAGCACTTCACGCGTCCCTTGGACTTTCTATTGCAAGATTTCGATCTGCTTTTACCTTTGTTGCTACTAGGCCCTCGATGTTGTTCTTTACCCCCGAATTGTCAATGCTTGCGCTACTCCTTGCACCACTCCTTGCGCTAGACCGTCATCTCGCAACTTTCTCTACCACTCCTTAAAGAATAAGGCGGACTTTATCTCTTCTGAGGCAATTGTAGTACACCCTTGTAACAGTGAATTAATAAAGTGCTCCCATGACTCTGGTAAAGAGGCTAACAACATCATGCTATGTTATTCATCATCAAGTATCTTACCGACGTTCTTCAGATCCACCATGAGTTTATTAAATTCATCTAGGTGGGTTATGATAGACGTACCTTCAATATATCTAAATTGAAATATCTTCTTCAACATGTACAAGCGATTGTTCAAACCTTTCTTTACATAGAGTGCTTGAAATTTTGCCTATAACGCTGCGGCATCTTTCTCCTCAGCAACCTCTATTAAGACCTCATCTGACAAATTTAACAAGATTGTGCTCTTTGCTTTTTTCCATTAGCTCCACCCTCTCTGAGGCTTTCATTATAATAGACAACTCATCTTCACCATCCAATGCCTTGACCAAACCTTGGGTTGTCAATAATGCCCGCATCTTGATGCTCCATAACACAAAGTTGTTACTCCCGTTAAACTTCTAAATTTCAGATTTCCTCTTAGACATAATTGCAATAACAGAATTTCCAAATAATAATCAGACAAGTAAAAGCTTCAAATCACAATCAAGAAATATGATCCCAAGCTCTGATACCAATTGTTGGAATATAATACACGGAAATGATAAGATCTTACAATTTACATCAACGCGAAATCACCAAAAAAATAAACGAGAAATAATAAGGACACCAGAAATTTATGTGGTTCGGTCCGAGTATCGGGACCTACGTTTATAGAGAGAGCCGGCAGCAAATAATCTACTATAATCGAAGAATCAGAGTTTACAATCACTCACACACTTAAGTGTTTCCCACACCTAAATTTAACCCCAAACCCAAAGTGTTTATAAATAAACAACTCACTTGAATATAAACTCACGGCACAAAATTACCGCGCATTCAAGCTCAAAATAAAACCCGAAAACAAGAACTCCTTTTATTGATCGTGTGGGTGGCTTCACTTGACATTGTACGGCAGCGGCTCTACGTAGGGTTTCAGCAGCAACTCGCCGAAGGAAAAGAAAACCCGCGTAATCTATTTTATATGTGTGCCTAAAAAGGTCAAAACTTTGACCTGGGCCCACCTACTTTTGTTTCACATGCAGACTCCTTTCTTTTGTTTGCATGGCCGAAAAAGAAATCCAGATGTGAAAGTTGTGTGTGTGCACGCCCAAAATTTAAGGTCTTGACTTTTGGGCCCCACCCAGATAAAGAAAAATTCAACTCCTCCTGCAGAAAAGAAGAAATTCGTATATTCCTTTTATTTCCTCTTTTTGTAATCCTTCATGGAGTCCGACGAAGTTTCTTCTACTTGGGAAATCTTTATCAATAAAATTCAGTTTAACAAATCACCATCCAAATTCAAACTAGAGACATTAATTTAACAATTGTGTTGCTCAAAGTGTGAGGTACTATCTGACCCTTAAGTCTCTAGATCCAAGAGTATTCCTTAACTTGCAAAATGTTGGTTACTAGGCACTTTATCCCTACCGAAATGACCAAGAGGTCAATTATGGACTTTATTGTCTAGATAAATTGGGAACGTAGTTATTTTTGTATCTTGTCTGATTTCAAATGGTTGACTTGATCATTCGAATCTTGCCTTCCCAATTCTGACTAATCTCTTATTTTCTAGTCTTGGCATTAAAGATTCTTGGGGACCTCTAAAGGCCCTAGCCACTACTACTGTCATAAATGGAGTTGGTGACATACTCCTCTGTAGCCTTATGGGCTACGGAATAGCCGGTGCAGCATGGGCTACCATGGTTTCACAAGTATGTAACTAGCGCAATATGTGCTCTTGTTTATGCATCCTCAACGTTATCAAAGTTCTTAGTGAACTCATTTGCACCCATTTATCAACTTTTCTCATAGGTTGTTGCTGGTTATATGATGATTGAAGCTCTAAAGAAAAAAAGATATTGCTTTTGCCCTTACAATTTCATCGGCCAGTGAACTCTTGATGATGATTGGGCTAGCTGCTCCAGGTTTTTGTCTCATTAATGTCAAAGGTAGGTTAGAGTCACTCAATGTTGTTATGTTGTTAAAAGTGTATGAGAATCAAATTGTTCATTCATTTTTACTTCAGTTGAGACTATGCCAATACGTATGATATGTTTTTGACGATTCAAGTGGATTTTTACTCCCTAATTATCAAGTGAGGTGATATTACACTATGGCTAAATTGTTTTCTTTCTATAAGATCCCATACAAGAGGAATTGATGTAAGTTACCTACACTTATCATTCCTTATAGGTCATGATTCAAATTTACAGCATGTGTGCAATATGGGGTAGCCTCTATCTCAAACAGGCCAATCATTTATGCCTGAGATGATGTTTGAAGTCACTCGAAATTTGGCAAAGGTTAGTGATGCCCTATCCCGGCTGAAAGTAATATGTTACTTTTCTAGGAGTATAATAGCTGCATTTTTTTCCTCTGTTGATAGTTTTCTTCGTTTTGTATTCTCTTTAATAAATGACAAGCTTGTTTATTATTATTATGTACATTTCCCTTTTTTTAAAACTAAAAATGAAATAAAATAAATAAGGGATAAATGCATTAGAAGTGCTAAAATTTGTCATAAAAATGCAATTAAGTCCTAAAACTTTCCAAAAGTGCCATTAAGTTATAAAACTTGTCACAAAGTGCAATTAAGTCCTAAAACTTTCAAAAAGTGCAATCAAGTCCTAAAACTTGTCAAAGTGGTTCAATCTAAGTCCTTCCATTGATTACACTTTTTGAAAGTTTTAGAACTCAGTTACACTTTTGAGACAAGTTTTAAGACTTTATTGAACCTTTTGAAAGTTTTAGGACTTGATTGAACTTTCGTGACAAGTTTTATAACTTAATTACACTATTTGAAAGTTTTAGGACTCATTTACATTTTCATGATAAGTTTTAGGACTTCTAATGCACTTATCCCATAAATAAATAAATAAATAAATAAAGAACATGTCGGAACCTGGAACCGACCTTGGAACCTGTGATAAGATAGGTTCCAGGTTTTTAGTTCCGATGGATAGGTTCCAAGTTCTAGGTTTCAAAAAATAAGAAACCTATACTCGAGAGTAGGTTCCAAGTTTTAGGCGGAACCTATAAGAAAACTGGAACCGCTCACCTCTAATTGAGTCTTACATTCCAGAATCAATCTCTGATCCAGACCCTAGAAGGCTAATTAAATCTTCCACAGTAATGGAAATCATGTCCATTACTACAAGGATCGATATGGTTATTGTTTTTGGGACCCTTTTTGCTAGTGCTCTTACTGCACAAATTCTCCTAACGAAGTAGACCCGAATACAAGGCCAAGGCGAAAACCCAAGAAACCAAATGATGGTGTATACCGAAGGTACTTGAATGGAGACCCCTCTGTTTATACCCTTGGTGAGTGTGATAAGTTTCAATTCATGGTTTCTTGCTCCATCTCCACCACAAGAATACACATCATCACCTCCCGTTCCACCAGCCTTGCCACCTGCATCACTTCCCTCACCTCTCACAAAGGCCAGCAATTTTCCCATTCTATAAGCCAATCTTAAAGTGGGCAACAAAGCATTCATATTCATTTGAAGTTCTAGGCGAAACATCACCTAACTAGAAAAAGAAAGTTAACTCGTCCATCGCTATGTTCCAGGAGGTAGACTTTCCTCCTCTTGTTTGAGAAAGTTCAAGCTTTCTTTCCCTACCCTTGAAGAATTAATCAACCATCAAGGGACATATCGTCATATTCCAAAAATACCTGCACCAACCGATGTGGACGAACATGGAAGGCAAAAAAGAACTCCTGTTGCCGAAGCCATCATGAATTGGCAATTAGGGACTCTTCTAGCACACAATAATACTTTCAAGACGATTGATTCCAAAATCATTGATGTACAAAGAGATCTTAAGAGATATGATGAAACCACCAAGAATATACTCTTGGACTTCCAGAAAAGGCTTCACGCCTAGGAATTAGGACAACATTTAGGATACCATCATCTTAAAAGCTTAAAGGTGGAAATAGAAAACTCAAGAGGCAAATCTAACTTCTTGAGGAAGGAAAATTCAAACCTTCTATCCTTTCCCAACTATGCCAAAAATTGAGTACTCTCTTCCACCACCACCGAAAAGCACTTCAATCTTTGTTGTTCTTGTAGAAACCTCTATTAGACGAGACAAAACTGATGTGGTAGAAATGCGAATCTGCTTTAGAGAACTGGATCAGCTAAGGAAAGAAAAGGGGAAAAAAATATTCCTAAAGAATCTTTTACTTCTATAAAGGAAAAGCCGTACTAAATGATGCTATTCAATCTGTTAGAATCATTCTTGAGATATCTAGGTAATCACAAAGAAACACAGCCTGATCCTTCTACCTTGAAAGACCAAATTCAACTTCCATCGAGCTGATTTTTCCGATTGATTTAGATTCGAAACCAGATTTGGTATCTTTTTCATCCTCCTTCTCTTTTTCAATCCGCACTATCAAATCATTTCCCATTGTGCTTGCCACTTCCTCAATATTCATGGCATATCCCCCAGATCAAGAGATGGATTCAAATCCTTGTAAACCAGATGTTATCCAATAAAATAATCCATCCCAAAATCTAACCCCCTCATCTAAATAGTTTTTTTACTATTTACAATATTCCTTATTCTAAATGGCCAAAAGGATTTGAAGAATTTCATACTTCGCTAAATGCCCAAGCTCTCACAAATCACAACAAGTATGATGTCTTTCTTGAATTTGTTACAAGATTCATAAGTAGCCTCAAATATTGGTGGCAATTGGTGACAAAGCAAGATCAAGTTCAATTTTGCTCTCAACAGATTTTGGTCAAGCTATTACTCTCCTCTGCCATTTTTTCATTGGTAAACCTACTGATCTCCATGAGCTTAAAAGAAGAGAATTTTTTTAAAGAAGATACTACTCTCTCCAGAAAATGCATCTTGATAGATATTATCGAAAAATGCTTAAGCTCTTTTATAGTCTTAGAGCTGATGCCAACCTGAAATAGGTTTTTCTAACTTCTATTCCTAGAGAGTTATCTTGGCAAGTTGAGAGATCCTTTCTCAACAAACAAAAGAGAATTGTGGACATCCCTCTGGGAGAAATATAGTGCCTAAGGCTCTAAATGATGAAAACCTACCTCATGGGTAATAAAGAATTTGATGGAGCTTGTTCGTGTCAAAATTTGAAGATTAAGTGTTCCAAAAAAGATTGTGACGGCTCTTGTGGAAAGTCTTCCAAAATGAATAAGTATTTCAAGAGGTACTGGGTAGGAAAATCCAAGCACGGATCTAAGCATTTCTGGAGAAAGAAAAAATGATGATTTCTACGAAGAAGGAACACTCGCTCAAATCGCAAAAAATCAACTCGATACTTCATTTGCAATAAAAAGAGTCATTTTGCCAAAAATTGCCCCTCAGGCGAAAAAAAAAAGGTTAGAACCATTTGATACATCACATAGGAATTGAAACCAGCATTTCACTTGAAAATGATGACATTGAATCATTGTTTTCCATTGATGAAGATCCATCTAAGCAAACTCTTTGTGTCGTTTCTTGTTATCAGACTCCTAGTGAAACCGATTCTAACTCAGATTCTGAAAATCTTTTCCATATATCTTTCACTTCTTCAAAACAAGACCCTAGTATATTTTCAAGCCAAGTCTGTTTGTCCCCATTTTCCTATAAAAATCTTTACATCAAAGTTTGTTAAACTAATCACAGTCATTGCTCTTATAGATATTCGTGTAAGTTCTTCAATGCTACACATAAAGGTTTTTCCTGAAGAATATTGGACTTCCTGTATTTGAACCACACCAATGAGTATTCAGTTTTTCCCTCAATGATCTATAACCACTAAAATCTTCAGATCTAGTCTCCCCAACAAAGATATGATCATTGGTTGGGATATCATGACTTAAATTCCTCAACTCCGCATCATTTCTAGAAAAAGCCAAACTAAATGAGCTTGTTAAATCTAATCATGCAAAAGTTGTTGGAATCTTGCTCAGAGTCTCATTCTGAATTCAGAAATGCTCTCATCTCTTGTGGAAAAATTCAGAATTCTTTATTTGCCTCCCTTTCAAGAAAAATGAATATATAAATCCTATCAAGGCAAATCACATGGGAATAAATCCAGAACATCTTGTTTATACTCAGAAGGAATGCTTAGAGCTATTGTCACAAGACACCTTACTAAAATCTCAGATTCTCAATGGGCTTTGAAGTCTTTTATATTAACAAACGAGCCAAGCAAAACAAAGGGAAAATGTGGCTAGTGATAAATTATCAGCCCCTCAACATTTTTCCTCCAAGATAATAAATTCCCTTTACCCTTGAGAATTTCCCTTTTTGCTAGATTATCCAAAGCCCACACCTATTCCAAATTTGATCTCAAAATCGGATTTTGGCAATTGGGCATTCATCTTGAAGACAGGTCCAAGACAGGGTTTTGTATTCCAAACTAGCATTTTCAATGGAATGCCCTCCCTTTTGGCCTCAAAGTAGCCTCATCTTTATTCTAAAAACCCATGTGTTGAATTTTCCAGTCAATCTTATCGAGTGCAGCAATCTACATTAATGATATCTTGCTCTACAGCCTTGATGAAGAATCTCATTACCAATTCCTTGAGCAGTTTGCAAACATTATAAAGAAGTATGGGATTATGCTATCTTAAAGAAAGATGAATATTGCCCAGACAGAAATCAAATTTTTTGGTATGCACCTTAACAAAAGTACGTACTATTCGCAGCCACAGATTGTTCAGGAATTGCTAAAGTTTCCAGAAGAAAGCTTCACGACAAAACAAATTCAGCAATTTCTTGGGATAATTCATTATCTTAGTGACTTTGTTCCCAACATTGCAAAATTGTTGATTCCATTGCAATTGATGCTAAAGAAGAATCCCCCACTTTAGGGAAAATCCCAAACTAGAGTAGTCGCCGAACTTAAGAAAGTCATGCAAACTCTTCCTCCATTACAAATTTCATCCACAAGAAAGAGAATCGCCTAGACTGATGCCAGTGGTGAATATTGGGGGGCCATCTGTTTGAAGACATTGATAGTAAGTGATACCTCTGTGCTTACAAAAGTGAAAAGTTTTCCTAGATTGAAATGCATTATCATTTCACTTTCAAGGAAATTTTGGCAGTGAAAAATGAAATAAAAAAGTGGATGCATTCTCGGTATACTGTTCATCTATGTTCTCTCTAAGGTGTGAGCAGTTCCTGTTCCTCCCGACTAGTCTTATGCTCCTCCTGGTTGTTGTAGCCATTGATTTGGCTCGAGATTTGGAGGCTAGCTTCTTCTGGCATCTTTCCTGGATCTCACCGAGCGATTTGCTCTGTTTTGCTCCTCAAGGTGAGATCGAAGCTACCCTAGTTTCTCGCCGATTCACTGCTACTACTTGCTCTCTGTTCGTGCTAAGAGCTGGAGCTGCGTGAAGGGCCTTTACAATGGAAGGTTGTCTCTCCAGCACCCCTTCTCTTCTCATATTAGCCTCTACCCCAGTATGGCTTCATTTCCTGCAATGCCTATACTGTAGAGGGTTACGAGTTGTTAGAGGTTTCTTTTGTATTTATGGCATCATCTTCGGTTGGCTTGGGTGGCCTCTTGAATGAAACCTAGAATGGTGCTTTTAGTGGTAAGGGCCAAAGCCCTTCTTCCCGCGATGGTATATCCCGACCTGCTGAGCCTTCAAGTTAGGTCGTCTCTCCCGAAGTGGCACTGGTTACTGGTGCAACTGAGGTTAGGCAAGGGCCGCATTTCAGGCCTTCCCGAGATGGGCGTTCTCGTGGTTGAAGTCGCCCTCGTTCTTCTTCCAAGCGGCCTCAGGACATAGGACAGCATCCCAGAAGCTCAAGACCTCCACTTGCACGGTCTTGGGCCAATGTAGCTCACCTTGCTGCAAAGGGCTATGATCTAACCTATGTCCCGCCTTCCTTTGTGAACAATAGACCGGTTGTTAACTTGTTTGAAGATGTGCTGCAGGCAATAGATCCCAAGTGGCATGAATGCTTGATTGGGTACTTTGTGGGGAAGAAACTTTATTTTCAGCTCACCGAGCAAACTTTGAAGAATATTTTGGGCCCGAAGCTTGTAGAAGTGATGACCAATGACCAAGGATTCTTCTTTTTCACATCCCGGATCCGTTGTTCCGTAGGAAAGTCTTGGAAGAGGGGCCTCTAATGGTAGCAAGAGTGCCTCTCATTTTGCAGCAATGGAGGCCTCTTATTAGAGCTGAAGAAAAGCAAGCAATCCTTCATTCTAGTATGGATAAGGCTAAAGAATCTTCCTTTTAACCTGTGGTGAGCACCAATGATAAGTGCCATTGCAAGCACCGTTGGTAAACCCCTTTATGTGGATTAACACACGGAGCAAATGAATATGATTTCTTTTGCTAGGGTGTATGTCAAGATCCAAGCAAATCAGTCGAGGTGTTCGTCGGTTGAAGTGGTCTTGAATGGAGTGTCACGATCAATAAATATTGATTATGAATGGAGGCCTGTTGAGTGTCTCTGGTGTGGTGTTTTCAACCACAAATGCCAGGATTCCCTAGCCCCCACTAGACTATACTCAGCTTCACAACAAGCTCAAGCTTCCTCTGCCTCTACGGATCCGGTCCAACTCCCAGCACCTGCTTCAGTTGTGCTGGAAGTCCTCGCAGAACCTGATCTTGGGTGGAAGCAAGTGAAGGGAAAGGAGAAAATGCCGCCTCCTCCAATGGAAGGAACCTCATCCCTTCCGGTTAGCTCCAACGATGAGGGGCGGTCTTTGAAGCTGAAGGCTAGTACTATGGAGAAGGGGTTGTCCGCTACCTCAACTCACAAGGCTCAGAGAGATCTCAAGATCCTCTCCAAGATGGATGTTGCTGGCCCCGGTCCTGCGGAAAGTGCTTCCAACCCAGCGGAGACTTCTGCTCCCGAGCTCCCTAGTCCTGGCACGGAGCGTGAGGGCTCGGATGTCCTCCTTAGTAGTTCTGACGAGGACTTGCTTTCTCGTGTCCACCGCCAAGGGCTTCAGCTGCTAGCAAAAGGGTAGAGACTATGCAATACAAGCTCTTGGCCTTGGCTCCTAACTCGCCCCCTTCTTCTGCGCGAGCTGCTCCGCTTCCCTCTCGTTGTAAGCCCTCCAAGAGGAGGTAACCTTTCTTCCTACTTGCTTTTTTGTGTGTATATATATACATACCTCCAAGAGGAGGCAACCTTTCTTCCTACTTGCTTTTGTGTGTGTGTGTGTGTCTATATATATGATGCTGGAATATAAGGGGTCTTGTGAACCCCACCAGACGAGCGGAAGTTCGGAATTTGGTGTTATTGAATCAATTGGTTTTAGTTGGTGTTGTGGAGACGAAGGTCCCACAGAACTGGTTCAATTCTATTTCTGGAAATTTGTTGAGGAATTGGTGCTGATTAGCAAATTATGAATACTCCCATCGGGGAAGGATTTGGGTAGGCTCTCTCATGTGACTTTTGAAACTTTTTCAATAACTAACCAAGCGGTTCATGAGAATCTCATATGTTTGGCTTCCGGGGATGTCTGTTGTGTTTCTATTGTTTATGCTCAGCACACCTTCACTTCCCGGAGACCTTTTTGGGAGGACCTTATTCTTAGGAGTACTACTTTACGGAATATACCTTAGCTGGTTATGGGGGACTTCAATGCTATAAAGGACCCCTCTGACAGATTGGGTGGATCTGACATTTGGATACCATGCTATGACGAGTTTGGCCAGTGCTTAGATCATGCTGAGCTTGATGATCTCAGATATTTTGTCTTTCAGTACACTTGGTCTACTTCTTCTGGTACTTCTCGCAAGGCAAGGAAGATAGATAGAGTTCTGGTGAATTCTTGTAGAGCCAAGTTTTTTTCTACTCAGAAGCGTCTTTCCTTGCACTTAGGATCTCAGATCACTCGCCTATGGTGGTCAAGGTTGTGAGTCCAATGATTCGGAGGAAACCTTTCAAGTTCTTTGATTTTTGGATGGAACATCCGGACTTTGAGACAATTGTCAATCAAATCTGGGAGGATCCCAGGGAAGGTGTGCCCATGTACAAACTTGTTTGCAAGCTTAAGGCTCTTAAAAGTCGACTCAAGCAGTTAAATAGGGAGTCATACTCCAACATCTCTGCCAAGACTTCAGAGGTGAGGGATGCTTTAAAGAACACTCAGGTTGGCCTCCAGCAGGACCCTGCCAATTTTGACATTGCCGAGTTAGAGAAGAGCCAGCACCGCACCTTCTTGGACCTCCGCTCTAAGGAGGAGTCTTTCTTTAGACAAAAAGCTTGGATCATATGGCTTAAGGAGGGGGACCATAATACAAAGTTCTTCCACCACTATGTTGACAAGAGACAGATGATAAACAGAATCCTCTCCGTCATGGATTCCGAGGGTAACCAAATCACTAATGAGTAGCTGGTCCAACAACATTTTGTCGGTTATTTCCAGAACCTCCTCACGCCACAGGAGGTGCACGGATCACCATCGGTTCCGGAGATCCGGAGGTCATCCACCCTCCTTTAGAAGACGGCCAGATCATCTCTCTTACGCGACCTGTCTCCGACCTAGAGATTCAAGACACCCTCTTTTCTTTAGCTCGGGGTAAGGCCCCAGGACCGGATGGTTTCACGGTTGAGTTCTTTAAGGAGAACTAGTCACGGTAGCCATGAGGGATTTCTTCACCACGGGGAGGCTCTTAAGAGAGATCAATAACACCATTTTGGTTCTGGTGCCGAAGGTTCCTAATGCGACCACTGTTGATGACTACGGGCCTATTGCCTATTGCAATACCATCTATAAGTTAATAACCAAAGTTTTGGCGAATCGAGTTGCCGTTGTGCTAAAGGATTTAGTTAGCCCTTTTCAAAGTGCTTTTGTTAAGGACGGCAAATCAAAGATAATATCATTTTGGCTCAGGAACTCTTTTCTAACTTCCACCTAAAGCCTTATTCTCCTAAGTGTGCTATTAAGGTGGACTTCAGGAAAGCTTATGACACAGTAGATTGGCACTTTCTTGAGAGTGTTCTCCTTACTTTTCGATTTCCCGATCATGTGGTGTAACTCATCATGACCTGTGTGCGGACGCCTAAGTTTTCCATTGCTTTAAATGGGGAGTTACATGGGTTCTTTCCTAGTGGTCGAGGACTTCGGCAGGGTGATCACATATCTCCTTATTTATTTACCTTAGTTATGGAGGTGCTCTCCGGGATCCTCCTTAAGTGCTCTCTACAGCCAGATTTTAGGTTTTTTGGAGGTGCAGGGCTATCAACCTCTCGCACTTGTTTTTTGCGGATGATGTGTTCCTGTTCAATGAAGCTCACTTGCCTTCTGTGACTCTTCTCAAAGAAGGCCTCCAAACCTTTTCAGCTTGGAGTGGGTTGCACCCAAATTCGAGGAAGAGTGAGGTTTTCTTGCCAAGGGGATTGCCGGCCTTAAGGAGTCAAATCCTTCTTGACCTTGGTTTCCCTCAAGGGAACCTCCCGGTACATTATTTGGGAGTTCCACTTATTACATCAAGACTGAGGAAGGCGGATTGTGTTTCTCTCATCAGTCGCATTACAGCAAGGGTACAATCTTGGACTCATCATTTTCTTTCATTTGCCGGCCGGCTTTAGTTGATCAGGTTAATTCTTCATGCCAACCAATCCTATTGGGCGAGTGTTTTTATTCTTCCTGCGGATGTGTTGGACCGATTGAGCATATTCTCAGACAATTCATTTGGAAAGGCCTAGAATTGGGCAGAGGGGGTGCCAAGGTGGCTTGGGAAGATGTTTGCCTCCCAAAGGAAGAGGGAG
Source organism: Eucalyptus microcorys (assembly GCA_014182515.1). Lineage (NCBI taxonomy): Eukaryota > Viridiplantae > Streptophyta > Magnoliopsida > Myrtales > Myrtaceae > Eucalyptus > Eucalyptus microcorys. The sequence continues at coordinate 3,009,386 of CM024563.1, forward strand.
GGTTGGGTATCCGGAGACTCTATGATTACAACAAGGCTGCCATGTTGAGGCATATCTGGATTTTGTTTTCAGATAAGGAGTCATTGTGGTGTAAGTGGATCCACTCGACCTTCTTAAAAAGGAGAAACTTTTGGATCGTGAAAAGCCAACTTACTGTTCCTAGGCTTGGAAGAAGATCTTACAACTCAGGACGGAAATCCAATAGGCCTTCTTTTGGAGAATAAGGGATGGCACTTCAGTGTCACTGTGGTTTGACAATTGGCACCCTAAGGGCCCTCTGAACTTATTTTTCTCGGATTCGATCATTTATAGTTCTGGGCTTTCCAGGCAAGCTACAGTGGCAAACCTTTTCTCTGAAGATGGCCAAGCTATCAAGGCAGTGTTGGAGTTGTGGGAGTTTCCCCTTCCCTCCCTATCTCAGAACCAGGATTGTTTTTGTTGGAGGGAGAGCACAGCAGGCCGTTTTACAATTACGACAGCTTGGGAGGCCATTAGGCGGAAGAGGCCCCGTGTCTTTTGGCATGCGCTTGTCTGGAACAGTGCTATCACGCCTCGGTACTAGGTTAACCTTTGGCTTATGGCAAAGCGTAGACTTCCTACCCAAGCTCTTCTTTTGTCTCGTGGTAGGATAGATAATGGATCATGTCCTTTTTGCAATGAGATACCTGATTCCATTGATCATTTCTTTTTTGGGTGTCGTGTCACGGCCGACATCGCATTCTTTTGGGCGGCTAGATGCAATCTTCCTTGACGCAACAAGTCTTGGGCTAAGAATGTCCGGTGGGCCACTACATTGCTTTCGAGCAAGGATTTTTACAAGTGTATTGCCCACTTTTCTTTTGGGCCGCTTTGTCATATTATTTGGAAGAGCGGGAACAACATTCTCTTTAGAGATGAGCCTCTTACCGTCCCGGCCATAAAGAATCATCTCTTCAAAGTTGTCAAAGACAAGGCTCTCACCTTCAGGGATGTGGAGAATTTTGCTCAAAACAAGAGGCTACAATGTAGCTGGGGGCTTGACCCAATTATCTTCTCTTCCGGAGATCTCCATCCACCTTTTTGAGGCTCTCTTCGTGCCCGGTGGTTCTTGTCAGTTTCCTGACTCTCAAGGGTGCTGCGACTTCCAGCGGAAGGCGGCTACCTCTCCTGCCCAGATCGTTATGTGTTGGTTGTATCTGGTTGGCGGTTTTTTGCCATGCTTATGCTGTTTAGTCTTCTAGGCATGTAGCTTTTAGCTGGTTTTTGGCTTGCGGTTATGCATGTCATGCTTGCTTTTAGCTGCTCTTCTATTTTACATCTTGGCATCCTTCCAACTCTGTTTGACTTGCTCATCTTGAGTGTAAGTTTTGATGCCTTGATCTTTTGTATAATTTGGTCATTCCCCAATTTACTACTTATTCCGACCAAAAAAAAAAAGTTTGAGTTCCATCTTATTGGTTATCATTTCCTAGTAGAATTGGACATGGCATCTTTTCCTGAGATAACCAAGTTCAAACAAAAACAGATTCCAAATTCCCAACTATTTCGATTGGTTGAATTATTTTCGAAATATTTTTTTAAAACAAAACACATTGCTAGGAAGAAGAACATGCTTGCTGATTTTCTATCCAAACCAAAGACACCCACAGAAATCAATATATATATCATGAGGCATGCCTTCCATACTTTTCATCACAACGAAAATTATAAGATTGAGAGAACGGGCGACTGGCCAAATTTGGATTACTCCTAGGAAATCATTGAATAAATCCAGAATGACAACCTCACTAAAAATCTAAAGAATCTCATGTGGCAGTGCCAAATAGATCTATTCAAACATCATGGACACTGAATTCTTTATGCTTTTGGATTAAACTCCAGGTATCCATTAATACATCTTTTAATTTGGAAAAAAAAATGATTTCCCTGATAAACGTCAATAGTTGTTATGGTACTTAACTAATAAGTACTTAATAGCTATTGAGTTTCCGATCAAAAAGTTCATTACTAACCTAATTAGGATATTTACACTCGACCGAAATATTGAAAATGAAAGTGATAGGAATCTCATGATTGTCCTTAACTGGTTCTATCATCCCACTCATTGGAAGTAGCTCTTCCGATAAGAACTGAGAACAGTCCAACCAGAATCAGAAATACACACTATTGTGTTTCTTCGACGTCCATGGGCTTTTGTGCAAAATAATGGCACCATTGCCAATGCACCATAAGGCATAGGAAGCACATCCTACAAACCTCAACCACACCTTAAGGAAGCTCATATTTACAAATCCTCCCCTGATCGTGTTGGATCTGTTGAATACAATTACAAAGAACTCTAGAGAGTTTCATACCAGGAGATCAAGACCATCCATGAAGATGTATGGAATTACTTCATACATGTTCCATGGGATCATTATAGCCTTATATTATAAGTCAAATAAACACTCAAGGAATTCGAACAAGCACAAAACCAAGCAAGCACACCTCCATCACAAGAGTAGGAAATGGCAGACACGGACGATCATGCACAATCATCTCAAGACCCCTGTGCCTAATGGAAATGTCTCCTCTCTCAAGACGCCAACGATCAAAAACCTTTGTCCTTATCCCTTGGACTATACACATCTTACTGTGCTCAACCAGCAAATTGGCCCTAACCAAACATGCCTGCCAATACTCGTGGATCCTCCAGGACTCATGAGGAAGCATCCTCCTCAAGCGGAATAAACATGTGGAATGCCCTGACAGCATAAAGAGAAGTCACCCAAAACCCCTTTGACATTAGACTTTCAGAACTTGAACAACGCTATGAGGAAGAAAAACTTGCAATGTATAGCTCTGATAATTCAGACTATGACTACAACGCCCACAATGAAAGATAGATCTATAGCTAGGTTACTACAGCATCACTGTAGCAAATTACTATAACAATAGATTAAGGAAATCACAAATTCCCAACCGAATTTTTTGGAGCCTTTATTTATTTCAAACCCATGAGAATGGTCCTTGTTGGTTTGTAACCTCTTAATGTCTATAAAAGGAAAAAAAAAAAAAAGGATGTAATGTGGTAGGCATAGTCTCTTAAAGTAAAGTGCATATTTGTGAAAATTCTCAATACCTCTCTAAACACCTCTATTCTCTAGCTTAGTAGAATCCTATGAGAGATGAGTTTGACTAATTAGAAACATTATCATCTTGGCACCCTTGATATGTGTGTGTATATAGACATGCAAACACATGCATGCACACGCATGAGCGTTATGATGCATGTGTGAGTGGGTTGTATTAGAGAAATCCCACATTGGAGAATTAATTTGGTGTAAAGCAATTAATATATTCTAGTTGGCGCATAACTCATTGGTTTAAGCTTTTAAGTGAAATTAGATCTAACTAGATATGTTAACGAGCTTGGACTTGAGCTCCCTTATTGGACTTCTACTACCTACTCCCAACAAATGGTATAAGAGCCATGGTTGCGGTTTCCAAATAGGTGGGTGTTGTAATGTAGCAATACAGGCCCATAAGATCGCATGCCTAAATTAAGGGGACACACGTGAGGGGAGATTGTTAAGTGAGTGGGTTGAAAGGATGCATGAATTAAAAGGGGAGTGGATTTAACACTAACTCACGTGAGGGGAATTAAAGGGAGAGTGAACTTAACACTAAACTCATACGTGAGGGGAAATTGTTAACGTGAGGGGAATTATAGGAAGAGTGGATTTAACATTGAATTCACACGTGAGGGGAAATTGTTAAGTGAGTGGATTGGAAGGATGCGTGAATTAAAGGGGGGTAAATTTAACACTAAACTCACACCTGATGAGAGATTGTTAGGATACTCATGTTAGATTATTAAGATATACATGTGAATAAGTTGTGTTAAAGAAATCCCAAAATCGGAGAATTAATGTGGTGTAAAGTAATTAACTTTTCCTAAGTAGCATATAACTCATTAGCTTAACCTTTTGAATGAAAGTGATTTCAACTAGATATATTGAGGAGTTTGGATTTAGGCTCTCCACGTGAAAGTATTGGACTTCTACTAGATGCTCCCAACAATAAGAACAAAGTTCGATTAATGAACTGCTGTGAAAACGAGGCCCGCGTTCATCTTGTTTACCGAACGGATTCTTTAATGGCGAGTTTTTTAACATTATGGCTAATGAAAGCGCAAATGGTCACACGTTAAACAGCTCGAAAAGGGACCACGTTCAATTCAACCGGGATCGTGCACAGCGCATCGGGCGCGTCGATTCGTGATTCCTTGTGAACTTCCTGACGACATTCGTCTCGGACAAGGAAGGGTAGATCCTACATGGTCTCGTCGTACGTATCTCGAGCTGCAGAAACCGGCGGCAATAGCTGATCGGTGCCTTTTGGACAAGACACCGTCCAACTGATACTACTGCTCCTGCCTGCATTTCACTTGCGTCGTATGGTGTTGTAGTTTCGAGGAATGAAGGACCTCGTGACGCGGACGGACAGAGGCGCTGCCGTGGCGGAAGCAAAGAGACACCCTTTTGAGGTGGCCTCGGCCTTGACAAATCACACCTGCACTTTCCGCTCGCCTATCACCATCGTGCCGCCTGGATTCAGTCGAGATGCTCCACGTCGAGCCCTTGCATGGGCGCTTCTCTCTTCCCCTGCATGCTCCTTCCAGTCCCTCTCGGATGCTACGAACCCAGGGACGTGAACATGCAGCCAATCATACTTCCAAATTCTTTTTGGAAGAAGAATATACTAATAAGATATTTTAGAGCGCAAAGAAAGGCATAATGATGCAAAAAAATAAAATCTAATGTACAAAAGAAAAAACCAAAACTGAGGATAAACCCCCCAAAATAAATATGAAGGTCCTACGAAAAAGTTCATTTTTGATCAACTCTCCCCCATAATTGCTTCTTGTTTCCCCTCAATAGGAGAAACTCTATCGCTCATCGCATCAGGCATAGTTCTCTGCTGCTGCGACTGCTCGTTCTTTAATCTTCTCAGCTCCTGGTCCTTCTCTTCCAGCTTCTCTTGCAGGATGAGCACCTACAGTGAAGAGAGCAAGGCTGTCAATCTCTCTCTACCTTGGCTTACAACGAGGCAGACCCTATGAACTATGCACACACACACACACACACACACACACACAGAGACCATTTCATTCGACTTCTCGACGTCATTTGTGAGTCCCTCCATGTGTTTAAACAGTCCTGCATGGAACAACCACGGCGTACTTAGCGAATTAGTAGCTAAAGTAAGAGCCTTGCAGGAACATGAAGAAAGAGAGACAAGGATGAGTGCATGTGGAGTATAATGCGTATTCAGACCTTCGAATTGACTCCGCAGCCCTGCATTCTGCGACTTCTGTAAAGCCAGTTTCAACGACAATTCGTGCATCTGCAAGCCGGGTAACAGTGGACAAACAAGTAAACCAGCCTGAACATCTTATTCTCATTATAGTTCGACAGACCCCATACGCCTCATAATATTCATAAGGCTATAGATAGTAATGGAATGGGCATTATAACAGCATACAAATTAAAAAAACTTGGGCCTAAGGATCTCTCTGTTTCAAAACTCGTGAATCTTCAACATGGTTCCAAAAGTAATCATATCACGTCTACAGCTCAAATGCTCTGGTTCCTCATGATAGTGTTCCTCAATGTGGTATCACCAAGAAAAGCAACGGTACTTCTGATGCTTCACCAAGACTCAATTACGTGATTCAGGTTAGGACAAGGTGCATGGGAGTTTAAAATAGTTTTCTGAAAACACTGAACCACAGAGTTTACTACAGAGACATTACTAAAAACCTTGACTCAAGCAAGAAAATATGTTATTCAGTAATTCACATCTGCTGGATATCAAGATAAAGATACAGAACCTTTCCCTCAGTAGCTTGATTCCCAATCTCCTCGTTTTCCTCTTGCAGGGTCCTGCATTTAGCCATGAGCATCTTACCCATCTTGCTCTGTGGAGTGAAAGTGACAGCAGCAATATGATCCTGCAACTCCTTCACCTTCTTGTCCTTCTCCTCTACCAAATTCTAGCATAAGAACAAACATTCAGATTTCAGAAGCATTAGCAATGGATAGGTATCTTTTCCGAGATCCACAACCAAGGACAGAATTATCATACAGCATATGGTGGAATGCAAGAAGAGTAGAGCTAGGAAGCAGAAAACATTGATGCCCTGAAATTAGCCAATCTGAGACTATGAAAACTAAGATCTGAAAACAGCAATACATGTAATTTTTTTTCTTTTCTTTTTTTTGACATATAGAAAGAAAAGACAAGCAGCCATTAAGAACATGTACACGAAATCATTAAATTTCCTTGTGCCTTTACAGAGAAGGTAGATCCTACTCTGAGGAAATCCTACCAATGAAACCAAATGTCTAGTAAAATTTTTAAGAGACTTAGAAGAGTTTTAGCAATGATTATAGCATGAAACACATAAACATTTAAAAATAAAAAATAAAAACACCTGGACCCCTCTCCAATTATTGAAAAATTCTTGTCGAAGGACTTCAAAAAATTTCTAAACAAAGTCTTAACCTTAGTCGACATTGCACCTAAAAAAAAGGATTCTTTTCTTAAGAAAAATGATGATAAGCATCTTCAGGCAAATGTGCTATGGAAATGTTAACTCCCACCATGCAGGGTATATCATTTTTCTTGTGATGTGTACTTTTCCAATTACATTCGTCACCAAGCTTTCTCAACTAGTGTCTTTTGCCCTAAGAAACTTGTTAACAAGACGCTTTGACCAATACAATGTCCATATAGCAAAGAATGAAAACCCAAGTTCAATATCCAATAAAAGTTCAATTCAAAGTTCAACCACGGACCTTTAGACGGGTAAACTCTTCATGAATTGCCGGATCTAATAATAACCGCCTTGTCTGTCAACAAAACAAATATAAATAAGCCAAAGTTAAGATGCCAACACCAGAGCGATAACTCATACACAAATTAGTGGCTCAGAAATTGGCCATTCCTAAGGATTACCCAACTGAAACAGACTAAGTTATCAAAGTTGTTCCCTCCAAGCGATCAAGCAAATTAAGAAAAATCTTTTGCACAGCAACAGCCAGCCAATCCTAATTCTTTTTAACCAAAATATAGGTCTCATCCCCATCATCACCGGAGAAATCCTTTAAAAAAAACGCACTTAGGTAATAATTTACCAAGGCGTGTAAAAGCAAGAGGATTAAACTGCCCAAGATATAACATCATGAAGATACTAATAATAAAGTTGGGTCATCAACTGAATCACTTAAATATCAAAACACTGATTACAGTCTTGAGCTTTCCCATTCTAACCAAAAAATCACTATTCAAGCAGAATTAACAAATAGAGTAGCAGTTAATAGTAGCCTTATGAAATATCTATTAGCTTCAGGATTAAAAGCAACATGACACTAATATAGTTCAGCCTAGCATTCAAAGAATTCATCTACTCTTCCTTCTCTTCACGTACAAAGATCTCTTTAAATTGTGTATAAATGTCAGGAGTAAATCAAAGCCAGGAGGATAACCACCTTCTGATATATCCATGAGGTTGTTTTATTTAAAAAGGACAAAAAGTCACATACATGGCACATAGCAGACTACTATAAACATGCTGAAAGTCATATATGATCCAAGAAACAATCAGAAATGTATGGTTTGTTGCTATAAACAAGCAGACTGTAAATGACTACATGCCATTCATGTTAAAACTTAAAAATGGAACACTTAAAGTAAATGACTGCAAGCCATTCATGTCAAAACTCAAAAGCGCAACATTTAAAGCACTCTCTTCAAAAAGACAGACTGCATTCTCGGAAAAATCATACACAAGATGCATGGTTAATTGAGGTTTCACATGCATTCGGCAGTTACCATACAATAGAAACATATTTCAAGAAGCAAGATATATCCTGCTTTACCTGCATAGATGGTGGCTTGAGTTGTGCTTTTAAGTCTCGAACAGCAGACTGAAATGAACGGAAAATCTTGAGTTAAACAAAATGCAGCATAAATATTACATATGGGAAGCAATTTTAAACAGCTACCAGGTGACGAGCAAACATCAAAAGATCCCAGAGAGCTTATTGTGAAGGTGGCCACTATATATTACCCCTGGCGTGCTTATCATTTGTCTCCTATCAAAGTTATTGTTCCTGTTTATTCTCCCTATTCCTTTCGTGGAAAACTGTCTTCTTTCGTCGCCAAAAGTTTAGTGCCCATTGCTTTATCACAAAGTAACTTAACAGAATGATAAGAAATATCTTTTGAAAGATTAAAATTCTAGAGACAGAATCCACACTACCGAGGCGGCAAAAGATAATTAAAACAATCCATCTTGGTTAACTGGAGTCTCAATGCAGTCAGAATCAGATGCACTTTGATTTCATCTCCTTGTCAACTAAGTGGCTATACAGTTGATGAAAATAAGCATACGTGTAAAATAAGGAGATAAAACAGCACAGCACATACATACTGTTCTAACAACCTCCATATACACAATAAAAGATTCACCTTTAACTCAGCTATCTCCTGCTCCCGTTTTGCGAATGTTACTATCAAAGCAGCTTCCTTTTTCTTTGCCTTTTCCACCTAATAAAGAAAAATTGAATCAGTAAATAACAATAAACTTTTGAGTGCAAAATCAAACGAAATGAAAAGAAACATTCTGCCTAAGAATCAACCTGATCTCTCAATCCCTCTTCTGAAGATCTAAGCGTCTGAAGATAGTTGATTATCATCTTGGGCTCTGCAAGGAAAAAGTCAGTCTATCAGAATATATACAGAGATAAGCATGAACCAACCCTCTCATGCTTGTGTCATACATCAAAATCCAAAGATTAAATACCCGAATTAACACAAAACTAACCAGGAGATGTCCCAGAGGTTACGAAGGACTCGTTTCGGAATGAAGAATGCCACTTCTCAATCTCAGATTTTGCAGCTTCAAGTTCTGTCTGGATACCCAACAGTATCAACAATCCACACAGTTTCAGATTCAAATAAACAAACAAATAAATAAGTCATAGATTGAATCGTATGCAACATCCGCATTCTGCTAAGTAAGACCAGATCTCTTTTGACATCAAACATTAAGCCACAATGGGAACTTAAGTTACAAGAAAAGCAGCATACATCAGCCATCAGGCAAATGAATTGTGTACTTCAATTTGAAAAAGAAAATACAATGACACAAACAAATGCCTTCAAGCTATGAAAGAGGTCAAAACAGGAAAAAGAGAGCACTAAATCTCATCAACCAAGATGATGCCTTGACGATGGGGATTATTCATGAAAAATATGTCACACACGGAAGTGTAGCAAGTTTGAATATTGAGCAACCTATAATTGAAAAGGCAATCCTCAATTTATTCTAGCATCTCTTGCACGGCCCTCATCAATGTCAAAGCTTCACAATAAAAATGATTCTTGCCCAAAGAAACGTAGCACAAACAATTAAACTAACAATTACACCTCCGGGTGGTTAGAAAAAAGATGCAGCAAAAGATGAGATGACAAAGACCTACTGCAGGATACATACTTGGCACGTCGTAAGAGTTTCCCTGCAGTTCTGAAGACTGAAAAAAGAAAATATAAATTGTATTGAGATGCTCAAGCTGGACATGTTGGAAGCATGCCAAAAGTACAAAACCACAAAACAAAAAAATATTTTAAATGCTTAATTACCTCTCACGAAGTGATAAGATCATTCCTGTAGCTGCACCGGGAGTATTTTCTTCTGCTTTCGTATTACCCTGTAACAAGAAAAAAGATTAAATTTTTATGCAGAAAAGTCATAATTAAAAAGAGGGGCACTTTGAAAATCGAAGGCCTGGGTGAAATGAAACTAAAAAAATACAGGTATACAAGAAACAGGAGAAATGTGAACTTCCACAAATTATATCAAACAGCTTAAGATGCCGAGAATCCACTGTTCGACGACACGCAATAAAACCACAACACGCCCTTTAAATTTAACTATTCCAACGGTCGTTGCATCCCAGAAAGAACCCAAAAAAAAAAAACCAGACCGCTAGAAAAACAGCAAAGATGAATATTCAAGAACTGAACTGCCAAACTTAAGTACTTTCATTCGACCAACAAACTGAAGTGTTCCAAAACTGTCCGAACACCAGCAGACACTTCCACACGCATTTCCACGACCAGCCCCAAAAATGGGTAACGGAATGGAGCGTGTACCTTCTTGGATCCGAAAAAGACATCGTCTTCATCGTCCTCCATGTCTCCGAAGCTCCTCTTGCTGCCTGAAACAGCCACCATCAAACGTAAACCGCCGCCCGAGTCGCACGAAACATGGGGAAAGAATTCACATCAAACGCGACGCGGAAAAACCTGAGCGCCGAGCATCGTGGGCCCCGGGCAAATCCCCTCCGAAGTCGTCCTCCTGCAAGTCGGGGAAACGAAGCCATTAGAATGCTGCGCCGGCGGAAGGACGCGATCGAGCGCGGAACGGAAGCGAACTCACCTCCTCGAGATGGTTGGAAGCCATGGAAATTTGGGGGAAGAGAGGAAACCCTAGAAATTTATCTCGATTGAATTTTGGGGGTAATGGAACGGAGTCAGCATAACGACGCTAACGAAATCGTTGTGGTGGAAAGAGAGAGAAATTTGCAATGTGAAGGTTGTGTTTTATACTTTCCTTTTTTTTTTTAACTTTTTCGTCTCATCGATATCCCAAACTTTACCCATATGTGGGTAGCCATGCTGGTATTCGTTCTCCTTGCTTCGATGAGATCGAAAGTTCGAATCTCGCGACGCTAACATTTAATTTAGCCTTAGCCTAAAGTTTTTTCTCGAGGTATAGTCGCTTTGTTGGGCCTCCACCGCGATGGCCTATGAGATCTCAAATCGGCATAAGGCGATAAGGGCATGTTCCGACGATTCTCGATCACCAAAAAAAAAAAAAAAAAAAAAAAGATATCCCTAACTTGTACGATAATCAAAAGTATATGCCGTAGCATATTCCGTTAGACTACCTTTTACAATGGCAATTGAAAATCCGATGTGGTGTCATTCACACGTGTCGGTACATCGGGTTTTTGAACTGCCCGTTACGAACGGAAGTATGACTAGAGGTATTTTTTGGTAACTAGTATAAATTTTGGGAATTGGTGATATGTATTAGTATCGTAATCTTGAGTAAGGGAAGTGGGTCGGTTCAACTAATCGTACATAGAGAAAAATCTAGACTAAATGAATAATCAACTAAGTTTGAAAGTAATAAATAAATCTTTCTATTTTAGTCTTTAGATTTTTCACTTATCTTGAATGAAATCTTCAACTAACAAAATTTTTAATGACCTTCAAATCAAAATAAACACTTAAATTAACAATTCTTGTTCCTTAGAAAATAACAAATTTAGTTTGGAAGCCCATGAATTTACCTTGTAAGATAGTTGATTAGAAGAGAGAGTTTGAACTTTGATTAGCCTGGAAAATTTGAACTTGAAGATGTGAGGATAATGGGGTTGCACATTTCAAAGAGGAAGGGAAATGGATATTTCTATCTCCCGTATTCCACTTTTACACATTTATTAACTTTGTTGAAAGATAATGAGATCAATTGATTAGATTTAATAAATATAAAATTACTAGGATTAAAAATAATATGTCATGCATTAATTCATCTTATGAGGCAGGCTCAATGGGTTCAATCAAGATCATTTAAGTAATATGCCATGTGAGAATTAAGATACGTGTTTAAGCAAAAGGGGTGACAAATGGGGTGATTTGGGTGAAAAGATAGAAATATAGGTTATTTTGGGTAGATATTTTACATTGTGGTAAATAAACAAGGAAATCGACATTCATTTGAAATTCCGATAAATTAGAAAAAAATTATTTTAAAATCACTAAAATTATTAACAAAAAGTATAGAACAATAGGGACACCCTAAATTTAGTAAAGTTTCAATTTTTGAAAATTATTACACTTATTCCAGAGCATATAGGTGCCTATTGTACAATAATTATATTAATTTTACTTCCTTCAATAACTCTCACTAACTTAATATCTTAATTATTATCAATTACGAAGAAAAGTTCGAATGTCACAACAATGGCTGCCTAAGCATTGAGCTCTTGACCGAGCTTTGCAACTATGGTCTCTCTCTCTCTCTCTCTCTCTCTCATTTGGTTTTCATTTGCGATGTTTATGCATTAAATTGTGATAGAAAATGTTCACAGAACTTGTATAAGAAAACCTTGTATTAATGCAATGCACACAAGAAGTACTGATTTTATTTGTTGAGTTTGTTGATTTGGACTCACTTTTTATTTTGGCTAGAACTTAATCAAGAATCCCTTATGAACTCAATTAACATGATTTGAACTTCAGTATTATTGATTGAAGGCCGAAAACATCTGAAAATTTGAGGATATCTAACTTGCATTATGCATTTTAATTTCGCCATTAAACACTGAACTCACATTCTATAATATAGGAAGAGAGAGAGACCATTATCACGAGTTCGAAGCTAGAGTGCCCATGGCCACTAATTCGAATATTTGGCGACCATGGCTATGGTTGAGAGCTCAGAACTATGGTGGCCATGTCGCAAGTGAGAAGAGAGAACAACTATTGCTTCTTTGAGCCAACTAGATGGAGAGTGATAGGTGACATCAAAATAGTATCTCACCAGCACCTTTATGATGTCCAGTGAGATTGAGCATTAGCAGAAAGAAATAAAAAAGAAGAAGACAAAGATGAACAGAAGAAAGGGGAGAAAGACGAAAAAAAGATAAAGGAAAAGATACCTCGGATGAAAATGCCCTAACAATAGCTCGAAAAATGCCCGCGAGCCTTATTTGATACTAAGGGTACATTTGTTAACTATTCTATTCCCGAGCCAATGCTAGATGAAGAAGCAATAGGTGACATCGAAATAGTATCTCACTAGCAACTTTATGATGTTAAGCAAGATTGGGCACCAATAGTAAGAAATAGAAAAGAAGAAGAATAGAAGAAAGGGGAGAAAGATGACAAAAAGAGAAAGGAAAAAATGGCTTGGATGAAAATGCCCCAACCCTAGCTCGAAAAATGTCCACGAGCTTTATTCGATATTAAGAGTACGTTTGGTAACTATTCTATTCGAATAACCATTATTACTTAGAAATTGTTTTTTATGATTATGTAAGCCACTTGATTAAAGGTAAGAGTTTGAATTTTAATTGGCTTGTAGAAGATTGGAATGAGAAAATTTGAACTTGAAGATGTTAGGATGATGGGTTTGCACATTTCAAAAGGGGATGGGAAATGGATATTTCTACCTCGTCTTCCTTTACACTTTTTTTTTTAATAAGAAAAACTAATTTTATTTATCATTAGAAGTTCTAGACAAAACCCAAATAAGGGACATCAAATCACAGCAAATCCCATAGAGGTTAAGAGGGCTAGGCTAACCATGGAGAAGAAAAAGTGTTCAAATAACCATGGAGAAGAAAAAATTATTTTCTTTTTTTATTTTTGAAATAGATTTTTGTTCCAGAAATAGGTTTGGAATATAAATTAGAAGTGTTCAAATGTTGGGCTTTAACTAGCCAATAAAAATAAAAATTACTTGATTCGTCATTTTTCTACAATGGGCTACGGAAATTCTTTTAAAAATCAGCCAGTCATTTTTCCTGGGCTTCCTTTTGAAATGACAAGACAAGTGCCTCCGCCTCCCACGGCATGTGACTTTCCTTCAGAAGTGCTTCAACCAAAACAGCATTGTCAGGCTCCAAGTACAAGTCTTCCTCTCTTCTAGATCTGAAGTACCACAAAGCCTCTGACAGAGCAAGGGCTTTGGCTTGAACTGACGAGGAAGTAGGAACTTTTTTGGCAAATCCATTAGGCAAAATACTTGAGGTGTCGAAAAGGACCCCCGCGATCACTCCTTCCGAACAACCGACTTCAAAGGACCCATCACCATTTATTTTGAGGGACTCGTTCTTCAGCGGACACCAATTGGAAGGTAAAACAGCTCGAACCATGTCAAGTTTCAAAATTTAGGGTTATATTTGCTATAATTTATAATCATAGACTCCACTAATGCAATTAGGGTCCCTAGGTTGGGGGGTCTTCGTTAGAATACAAGGTCCTTTCTGGTTTTCCAAATATACTAGAGGAGGGCTGCAATTTTCTCAAAGGATGGTGAGTTTCCTTTTTATTGTTGGTGATGTTGTAGCAACTCGTCCATTCTTGTGATGTTCTAACCCAAGATCTACGAATGTACCACAAGATCTTCCCAAACCAAACTAGTCCAAGAGCAAAGTAGGAACATATGTTCCACTATTTCAACTTTTTAGTTGCGAAAGGGCAAAGACACTGATATATAATTTTCTGTTTATGCAAATTTTTTCTAGCAAGAAGTGCATTCTGGCACAAACCAGATAAATATTTTGATTTTTTTGGGAGGGTCTTCAAGTGCCAAATTCAGTACCATAACTTGCGGGATAATTGATAAGATGATGAGGCTTGCATTGTATTTAGTTTGATTTCCTCCTCTCAAAGCATGTTATAAGCACTTTTGACATAGTATACTCACATTGTTCTGCCCGTCCACACTAATCTGTTTTTTTTTATGTGTTTTGAAAGGTATAGTCAATATTTCATTGACCAATTGTTCATCAAAAAATCTTCTAAGTGTATACTCGTCCCACCTTCCTTCTTCAAGGAGTATGAGGTCAGCAACTTTGGTTGGATCGCCAAAGTTAGCTAGCTCACCAATAATTCCATGTTTCATCCATTTGTCTTCTCGTATGTTAATTTCCTCTCTAGTGCCCATCGACCACTCAACAAACTTCGCAATTGTTTCTCTACCCATCAAGATAGTTCGTCATCCCCAAGAAGGGCAAGACCCTTTTTCGACTTGCCAGAATGATTTGCTAGGGAAGTACAACCCTTTAAGAATTTTTCCCCATAAAGATGCCCAATTTTGTACTAGACACCATGCTTTTTTCCAAGCATGGCTCTATTCATGGCTAACAAATCTCTAAAACCCATTTCCCCTTTGTCTTTTCTAGTTTTGAGTACCTCCCACCTCTTCCAGATGAATACTTGACCTTGTTTCGCCCTTTTTCCACCAAAATGCAACTATCCTTCTTTCTATGGATTGGCATATTGACACTAGGATCTTGAAGATAGATATAACATATTGAGGGAGGGCTTGGACGACAGTTTTAATCAAAATTTCTTTCCCTACCTTCAATATCACATTCTCTTTCCACGCCTCTACTTTCATATTGACCCTTGCTAGCAACCAAACAAACATCTCCTTCTTAAACTCTCCCCAATCCAAAGGGATTCCTAAGTATTTTCCGGTCTTGTCGATATTAGCCATATTCCTCTTCAAATTTAATGGATAACTTGAACGAAAGAAAATGCCAGACTTATTCAAGTTAATGGCTTGCCTTGAGGCAAGGCAATATTGATTTAACACTAATGCAAAGTTCTTACATTCTTTTACCTTTCCATCTAAGAAAATATCTAATCGTCAACGAAAAGAAGATGAGAAAAGGTTGGACAATACCTATTTAATTTAATTTTAGTAATCATCCAATCATTAATTGTTTTCCTCATCAAGGCCGAGAGAGTATTGGCCACCAGGATGAACAAATATAGAGACATGGGATCACCTTGCTGTATCCCTCTTGATGATTGGAAATAGGACAATGGCTCACCATTCAATTTAACACTCAAAGATGCTGAAATGACATATTTTATAACTTTATTCACCCACAATGAACAGAATCCCATTTATACCAAGCAAGCCTCTAAAAAGTCCCACTACATTCTATCGTATGCTTTTTTTATGTCAAGTTTAAGTATAGCTTGAAACTTTTCTTCATTTTCCTTTATTGAAGAGTAGTTTTAACTCACATTTATTAACTTGGGTTAAAAAATAATGAGATAGATATAAAGTTACTAGTATTAAAAATAATATATCATGTATTAGGTCATCTTATGAGCTTGATTCAATGGCTTCAATTGAGAGCATTTGCATAAATACGATGTGAGAATTAAGACACGTGTTTAAGTTAATGGGGTGACAAATGGCATGATTTGGGTGGAAAGATGGAGTTATAGGTTATTTTGGGTAAATATTTTACATTGCGGTAAATAAACAAAGAAATCGGTATTCATTTGAAATGCCTATAAATTAGAGAATTATTTTGAAACAACTAAAATTATTAACAAAAGTTTTAGAACAATAGGGATACCTTAATTTAGTTAAAGTTTAATTTTTGAAAATTATTCGATACGTATTCCAGAGCATATAGGTCCCCATTGAAAATATTTTTATTAATTTCATTTCTTTCAATAACCCTCACTAACCTAATATCTTAATTATTATCAACTACGAAGAAAATTTCGAATGTCACAACAATGGCTGCCCAAGCTAAGCTCTCGATAGAGCTCGTGGTTATGGTTGCTCTCCCTCCCTCCCTCCCTCCCTCCTCATTTGGTTTTCATCTACAATGTTTATGCACTAAGCTATGATGGAAAATTTTCACGAAACTTGTATGAGAAAACCTTATATTCGTGCAATGCACACACATGAGAAGTACTGATTTAATTTGTTGAGTTTGTCAATTTGAACTGACTCTTTATTTTGGCTAGAACTTAATCTGGGGTCCCTTATGAACTCAATTAACATGATTTGAACTTCAGTATTGTTGATTGAAGGCCAAAAACAACAAGGATATCTAAATTGCATTATAATTTCACCATCATTGAACTTGCTTTCTATAATACAAGAGGGGAGAGAGAGAACAACTATCGTCATGAGTTAAAAGTTAGAGTGGCCATGGCCATTAGCTCAAAGATTTGCCAACCATGGCCATGGTTGAGAGCTCAGAGATATGGTGGTCATGCCGCGTGTGACAAGAGAGAGAGAACAACCATTGTGCCGTCAAGCCAACACTAAGTGGAGGAGCAATAGGTGATATCAAAATAGAAGGTCACCAGCAACTTCATGATGTCAAGCGAGATCAAGCCCCAAAAGTAAGAAAAAGAAAAGAAGATGAAGACAAATAGAAGAAAGGAGAGAAAGACAAGAAAAAGAGAAAGAAAAAGATGCCTTGGATGAAAGTGACCCAGCCTTAGCTCAAAAAATGCCCGCTAGCCTTATTTGATACTAAGTCGGCCACTCCATACCTTATTCCACACTAATTTGAGCTTTTTTTTTTTTTTTTAAGAAAACAGCCTACTTCATGCTCTTATTTTTACCAAAAAGGGGAGAGAACTTTCCAACTCAGGGAACATCCATAAGGTTAAAAAATATCGGCTTTTACTCCAATGAATGGGGGTAAAAGGTAGTAACACCAAATTTTGCATATGCCCAATACGTGAGCCCATTGACGTGACACATAAAAAAAAAAAAAGACATGAAGTTAGGAAGGCCCGCTTCATAAGCTAAAAAATATCGACTTAAAATATTCGGAGGATCTGACTTTTAAAAAAAAAAAACAACCAAAAGAGAGATCCATAAGGCCTTTCTTGTTTCATTCCCTGGCTCATATCGACTTAAACAGGGGATCTGGAGCCACCTCCATAGCTGGTCGAACAAGGAATTCAGACAAGAGAAGGTTCAGTTACAACCCAATTCAAATTTGTGTTTTGACTAATAAGTATCATAATTGATAAACTCATCGATGAAAATTTTGAATTAGATTTAGTATATTTCAAGAAGCAATTAACATCAATAATAAGCACACTCATTTAACATTGGAACACAAATTTATAATATTACATATGGAAGCTCAGGGCCTATTTTATAATCATTCTATTTTTCGATTTTTCAGTTCTTATGTTTCCTAAAACAAAAGGAAAAATAGAAATCTATTGGGTAATATCAATTAATTTTTTTATCCCCTACAATAGAAAAGTGATCAGGGAATAGATTGAAATAAAAACAAAAGTAGAAAAATCTACTTATTTATTCGAGGTAACATTTTCTAAAATAAGGTCATTTTCTTTTTCTTTTTTTGTCTTTTTTTGTCTTTTTTTTTTTCATTATTTCTTCTTTCTCCTCTAGCTAGTCGTTGGGTCTTGGTGATGCCTAGCGAGTTTCACTTCGTCGGCCTTCACACAAGGTTGACCTTGTGGTGGCTGGGTAAGACTCGCCTGAGAACTCACTAGCCTTCGTCTTTAGTCGATCGCCAACCATCTTTAAGACCTCATGACTGGCTAGAGGAGGAAGAAGAAGAAGAAAACAAAAGAAAAAAAAAAAAGAAAAAAAAAAAAAAATCAGAAAAATCTTATTAAAATACTAAAAAATATTTCACGTCACAAAAAAATTTGAAGATTGTAGCAAATGCATTCTTTTGCTTGGAAACTCATTCAAGGAATAAAAATAGAAAAAAATTATTTATGAGTAGAAATTGCTCCCAGAAATAAAAATATTATCAAGCACATTCTTAATACCATGAAAATATATTTTCATCAAGTTTCTTTTAAAAACATTTTCTTACTCACACGGAGTTTATTTTACTGCTAATGTAATGATATTTTGAATATTCTTCTCTGAAAGTTTTCTTGGACAAAATGCAAATACATCACTATCAATTTCATTCACGTGAAAAATTTCCCTTCTTTTGTTTTTTTTTTTCCCTTTTTGACCTCTGCTTAATCTAATTATCTGGGAAAAAGAATATAGTCTACGGACCAAGAAAAGAATCTAGTGGATCGATCGCAGTCGGTCCCCTTTAAATGGACTGGGCCAGTTAAAATTTGGGCCGGCTACATGACAAATATTTCCATGGTTTACAAAAATATTTAATCATAAATTATTATTAAAAAATATTTTTTCAAATTATTTTTTACAAAACAAATAGAGCCTTAAATCAACACCATGATTCGTGTTAATGAGTTATAATCATATTCATCGTTTGTTCCAATATGCTAAATGTCATTACTTCAATTTCATATTTCAAATAACCAAATCACGATGAAGACATGTCAATTCATATGTATTTTTTTTCGTATTTTTGAATGAGGCCTAACCGTATAGGACAGTGTCATACTTGGATTTTTCTCTCTACAATCATTTTTTTTTTAACCTCGTGTTGTGCAAATAGATTGGTGTACAAAATTAACCCCCCTCCCCCAAACAAAAATCTTAGATTTGCATATGTACTTCGAACCAACAAAGAAGCATCAAATTTCCCATGTTTTCTTTTTTTCCCTTTTCTTTGCCAAATCTTACAAGTTTACTATCATTATTCACTAGTCAATCTAGTTCTGTCTTTTGCGTGCCAAATCTTATCTCACGCGCCAAATGTCCAATCGACTAGTATATACTAATTTCAGCGTCATATTTACCAAATAATATATAATATATAAGAAATTCTATCTATCCTTAACGTATCTCATCTTATCCTATGGAACAAATGTGATTATGTGATCATTAAAAACAAGAAATGTACTCGGTTTCCTCCGAAGGACAACAGCAAAACCAGCCGCATAATTGAAACGTAAGGTATTCAATTAGGATCGCATCTACAAATGCCTTAGGGAAACCTGTTAAGCAAACATTTAATGGAACTTTATAGTTTTCAATACAATCGGTGCAAAATTAAATTTATTTTCTAAATAAAATATTCTCAATAAGTATTATGGGGACACTTGTTAACATGATCTATTTAATTACACTATAGCATATGCCTAACATCTTCTAAAGGTGGTTAGACTAGTGGTAAAAGGTCACCTATCTTTCACAAGTTCGATTGACTTCATGAAGGAACCTCTAAACAACTCGTGTGGCATTGTCTAGCTGTGGCATGTCTTTTCTGGAGAGATAGCTTGGCTGCTACTTACTCAATGGGCTGCGATTATTAGGCTCACCAACTTCAAACCTTCAAGCCATACGCAGCGTGGAGTAGTTATGGTCGAAATAAAATATCTCGTAGTGGGTGGGAGATTCTTGTGATAATGTCCAAAGGTGATCGCTAGCATTGGTTGCCCTAAGGAACTCGTTAACATGATTTAATTACACTAATAGTATATGCCTAATATGTTCTAAAGGTGGTTAGCCTATGTGAACCGTCTTTCACTAGTTCAATTCACGTCATAAACAAACCTCTGAACAATCGCATAACGTTGTTTAGTTACGGCACGCCTCACGTGGAAAGATACCTTGGCTGCTAGTAACTTGGCGTGACTACAATGAAGGGGCTCACAGATTTCGAACGATCAAAATAGAATATCCCATAGCGGGTGCGAGATGTCTATGATAATGTCTGGAGGCGATCACTAGGATCAATTGCCCCTCCCCATCCGACCAACTAAAAAATGACAGAGTTCTAGAGATGGTCCCTTCTTGCGTTCCTTAAACTATATTGTAGAAAGGGCCTAGAGAACATGAGAGTTGGAGAGTTCAAGAAGACACAAACCCTCCTGGACAATCATTGGAGGAGATTATCTTAGGAAACCCATGAAAGATGGAGATCGCTCCCTAATTAACAAACTCTTCTTGCATGTTCAAATGAACCAGGGCTTCTCAAATTCCAAGAAACTCTACATGTGCTTACTTAATTGAAAGTCAGATTCGAGGCCAATCACCGCCGGTTTAACAGCTTAGATCATCAACCCCCCTTAGACAAGATTCTCAAAGACATTAGGAGATTTAATTAGCTGCTGACTCCTACCATATCTTCAAACTCAAGTTGAACAGCTGCCGCAAGTTAACGTTAGATGCTCTTCCCCACTTGCACGCGTTAATCTGTAATTTCTTGGATTATATTTTTGACCATAAAAGTATTGTTATATTCGCTTGGAATACCGAGGTCTACCCCCAAGCTTGCCTGCTCGAAAAGTCAACCGCGACTTTTCCCTTTAGTCCTTTTTCTTCTTCTTTTTGATATTTAAAGAAGAAAAAAAGGGACTTTTGGTATTTTCATTATCCTTTTCTTTTGGGTAATTTGATTTTTCGTTGGTCTTTTTGTTGTTGCTAATTCTGCTTTTTCGTTATTCACCATGCCTACGTGTCGCGAAATTGCTATTTTTTGACGCCTGTGGAAACGGTGGTATTGTATTTATCATTATATAGAAATTCTCACTAAGACTGGCCAAACATCCAACCTAGCTAATATGGATGTGATAATTGAGGTCGGTTAGATGGGTTAAAGCCTCACGTGTGTAAGCTCCGATCTAGAGGTGAGCATCGGTCATGATCAATGGCCAGGCAAGATGACTTGGCAAATTTGAGGAAAACATATGTAAGACCAATTGAAAGAGTTTCTTGATCAGGGGAAGAGAGTTACTTCTCCATTTGCGTCATTTTGATATGCATGGCTTTAGCTTTCAATGGCTTCGGTCCATGCAAAAAATGAAAAAAAAAAAAGTGACAATTATTTTAGAATAAAGTAACAAATTAACTATAGAAAAATCTGTCTTTTCACCTGTAATTATATATATACACCGGTGGGAACCCCTCTTTTAACGCCGAAAGGAGAAAAGCTAATGAGGCCATTACCCTCAAAAGACGGGAAGATTAGATCATCATCCACATTATTATTATTATTATTATAAAAGAAGATAATAATGCCTAAAAATAAACAAAAGAAGGGGTTGGAGGAGCATCAAGGAAAGGATTGCTTGCACAAAGGGTTTGCCTTGAAGTGATCTTTGCATCAAAATTCACAGAATCCATCGGTCTAGGGTGCGTTTGATTTGCAAAATCAAGTAATTTTGAAAATATTTTTCAAATTACAATTTCTTATATTACTTCCAAAATGAATGAATGGAAAATATCTTCATTTTTCATAAAATTTTAGACATTAATTGTTATTAACAATAAAAAAAATTTACTGGCTAATCATTTCAAAAAATACATTCAATCAATTTTTAGAATATTTTTCTAGATGATGAAAATATTTTTAGTTTCATTTACTTTTGTAAGCGATATAAGAGGTTA
Organism: Eucalyptus microcorys; assembly: GCA_014182515.1. Classification (NCBI taxonomy): domain Eukaryota; kingdom Viridiplantae; phylum Streptophyta; class Magnoliopsida; order Myrtales; family Myrtaceae; genus Eucalyptus; species Eucalyptus microcorys. The sequence goes on from CM024563.1 coordinate 3,031,287, forward strand.
TTTATTTAAAATATTTTTAAAATTATTTATTTTTCACTAAATAAATGGATTCTTGATTTGAATCAATTTGGACCTATTTAGTATATACCATACAATCGTGCGGTTCGGGGCCACGTTATAAACTTTTCTGGGGTCAAAATCATGCAGCAATGGACCCAATCATTTGGCTTATACCAACTTTTCCCCAACACTATTTTCCGATTATTGTTATCAGTGATTTCTCTAAAGCAGCCGAAATGCACAGTGCATATATACCCAACTTTTCTCAAACAATATCTTCTGATCCGTGACATATGCATAAAATCTTGATATATATCCTATATAAATTTAATTATTTTTTCAAAATGCCATTGATACGTGTCATCACTCATCACTCTGTATAAATGACAGAAAAAAACACTTTAATTGGAATATAAGACATCTGCATCCCATCAAACGGGGAAAAAGACAAAAAAGGAACACCCGCGATTCATAAGATTTCAATTGATTAGTGCTTTAAAAAAAAAAAAAACTTTGATCATGGCTTTAATTCGGCTTCGATATACTTTCAATTATTCACTGGAAGGTACAAAAGCTTTCGCTTTGGAATAATTAACTTAAGCAAGAGCCGCTAAATTTGACCGATTGAAGTACATCAAAAGTATTCGACCCAAAAAAAAAAAAAAAAAGAAGTACGTCAAAAGTACAGGTTCAGTGTTTGGTCCACGATAACTTTTTCTTTAGCAAATCAAACGTAATAATTCCTTAATGAAGAAATTTAAAAGCTTTAATGCTGCTTTGAATACGTCTGTCAAATGCATTAAGATCATCTTATTTTTATATCGCCATCATATATATAATTTATCTTGTTGCATATATATTATGGTTTTTTTTCCCTTCCAGATGATATCATACATGGTGGTATTGAAGTTTAGACTTAATGGGGCATTTTTTTTTTTTTTTGCTAGCATGGAAAACCATCTGTATTCTTTGCCACGAAACAATAAAATTCTGCTATTTACAAAGAATCACTTGTGTTTAATTTAATCGATGAACGACTTAAAAGTTCAATTTATAACATTTCATCGAAATTGTGCAAGATTCACTTGAAAATTGGACATTCTGCCTCAAATAAAAAGCTAATTTTTTTTCCTTGATAAAAGGAGGGGTATAAGTCCAAATTAATAATTCTTAGGATGCATTTGATTCGATTTTAGGAAAATGCAAAACTATTTTTCCAAAGATCTTTGACTCAATATATATTTGTTGAAAGCAAATAATATTTGGATAATTGAGTTTTGATATATATTTTGTGAAATAACTTTGAAGTGAAAAAGAAGGAGAAGAAGAAGAGAGATCGAAATGAAGAAGCAAACGGTAGCCTAGGCGAGACCTCCAAGGTCGCATACCCAAGCACAACGATGCTAGGGTCTCGTGATCTTAGGCAATGCTGACCTCAATGAGCCTCATGACAAATAGTTTTGAATGAGAGCCACCATGAGCCTAGGTGAGGTTGTGCAACCTCAGCGAGCTTCACAACGGAACATATCGAAGTAACCCTTGATGAACAGGTCTAAAGCTTCGGCAAGCTTTGTGACTAGCAACCATCGACCTCGGCAACCCTCGTCGACCCTCGTCTTGCCAGATTTCACTTGAGCCATGACCCTCCAAATCTTGCCCAATAAACTCAAGATAGTCAACAGGGCTCAGCAAACCTTGGCCGGCCTCGATGACCGTTAGCGATGGTTTGCTAGCCTCACGCAACCCCCGGCGAATCTTCACTAGCGACCCAAATCCGCAAACGTCGAAGAAGATGGATAGTTTTTTTTCTGATGACAAGATTGGAAAGTGAAAAACATTAGTGAAAGCAATTTTGGAAGATGAAAAAGTGCATTAACCCTAAAAGTTGCATTCCAAATGCCGTCATTGCTGACATTTCTCCAAACTCTCCTAAAAAAAAATTAAGCTCCCTAATTTATCGAGAAAGTGGAATCAAATGCATCATTCTTACTTTTTATGATTAAAATACACTGGTATCGAATTTCAAACTTTAAAGTCACTATCGACAATGAACTCTAATTTTAATTAGACATCACACTTTTTTTTATGCGGTCTAGGCAAAGATGGAGAAGCAAAACATCTAACTAGTGACATCCCTTTGAATCTTAAAAAGGCGACTAAAGTCTAGTCCAATTATATCCTCGTGGCCTATATACCTCCCGAATGCTATAGGACAGATTCCACATCACTGTGGATAATAATGCCATGCATATGTCGTCTTGTCCTAGGAGAGTGTGTGGATGATGACAACGTGGGGATGGACAATGACATTCCTATCTGCGTGCGGTGAATACACATACATTGGGCTAATTCCATAAAAAAGCACGAACTTTGTTGTTGTCCCCAAATCCTACCCGAACTTTATTTTGTCTCAAAAAAAGACGAATTTTAGGTGTTATTCCAAATCCTACCGAACTTTATTTTGTCTAAAAAAAAAGACGAACTTTAGGTATTGTCCCAAATCGGCCTAAAATTTATTTTGTCTAAAAAAAAAAGCACAAATTTTCACTTGTGTCCCAAATCTGCCATCCGTTAACCCTCATTCCACAGTCATCCGACATGGCATTTCCACGTCGGAATAATATCTAACACAAAAAATGATGATGCATTCGAGTGTTTAGAGGAAGTGTTAAATTTAAGTCTGCCCTCCAATGAGGTAAACTTTACAGATGATTCTCATGGGAAAAATAATTCAGTAGCTTCAGTTCCAAGGGACGAGGCACATAGCTAGGGCCATTTGATCAATTAACAATTGGCAAACCGTTTTGCAATGTCGAAGTGGGTTGAAAGCGAAAGATTACATTGCCTTAAAGCGAGATATTAAAAGCATGTGCATCTTGTAGTTAAATAGAGATGTGAAACCTATTTGTAATAGAATTACTTTATTTTGTCTCAAATAAAGTTTGGGCGATTTGGGACAACACTTAAAGTTCGTGTTTTTTTAGACAAAATAAAGTTCGGTAGGATTTGGGACAACCCCTAAAGTTCATACTTTTTTTTTTTAGGCAAAATAAAGTTTGGGCCAGATTTGGGACAACACCTAAAGTTCATGCTTTTTTATGGAATTGGCCCCACATACATTTGATTGAAGTCGCTTTCGAACAGTCGGATTAAAAGAACCTACTGGTGTTACAGATGATGTTTGATGCAGCACTCTGCAATTATTCAAGAATGTGCACGAGCTCATGATGAGGGCGAAGCTTAATGTCGACGTCAATGCAGAGATATGGCGAATCGAAGGTGGTGGTGGTGGCGGCGGCGGCAGTGATGGAGGTGGTGGTGTGGTGGTGGTGGTGTGATGGGTAGAGCGAGTTCTCTGCTTTTGATGGGCGGTTGTTGTCTCTTTCTCCTTGCCATCTCCGATTATCAAATTCAAAACCCCAGAGATAAAGAAAATCAATAACCGGATAAACAACTCGAGAGCTCATCATGTGCGACCCTCTCGTGCCGAGATTCCCCCGATGGACACACCTGTATGACGATGCGAAAAAGGTTCCCCTTACAATAACATAAGCACTTCACAGATTAAGTCACGAGGAAGGCAGTGTCCTGTTAGAACATGGCTGCTGCTCATCGCACGGCGTCACGTGACCGGCACGTTTTCCTTTCTTCTTCTTCCTCTTCCTCGCTTAGCTTTTATATTGGAAAGGACGATGGATTTTGTGGTGGGTAGACGATGGAGTCACATGACAGGATAATTTGGAAAGACTTTGCTGCTTAATTCCGTGTCATATAGAACTCTGACATTGCTAGCGGAGGGAGTTTTCAATTTTCATTCACCCCCCTTTTGTTTTTCTGACAGTTCACGTTTATTAAGGTTTTTCCTAAGTCATGTAGTTACAGAATTAGGGAAATGGTACCGATGGAGTGTTCAGCGTGTCATAGATCCCATCATGGGACAATAGAAATTTAGCAGAAAACAGTTTTTCTACCTGCAGTGTCTCTTGTCTGTCTGCATATTTTCTAACCATCTGTTCAGATCTAAATCTGACCTCTAACGGAGCTCTGAATCACATTATTAGTTCCCTAAGGCAAAAACCCTTTTAGCCTCAAACCAAGCCCTCTGAGTTTTGGACATGAACTGGTGGAGAGACAGGGGCCCTAGTGACTTTTCTAATGTCATTCGAAATGGTGACTTTTCAAGCGAACCTGAAACATCAACCTGAGGCAAATCAAGAGGTGGAGCAAGGCAATCGGAAAACCGAAAACACAAGGCTTTGTCTTCCATTTCACTAAACCGATCCCGCGATTTTCAGATGTGAAAAGAGGCAATTCCAAATTGATCTTCTACTACAAGGCCCCGGCAAGATAATGAATAGTCTAGACCAAAATTACAGACTGACTCTTGCTTTTGCCAGTTAGCCCATCTCTCTTCTCTGTCTCTTTTCTCCTCCTCCTCCTCTTCCCCAATTCAAATTATTAAAAAAAAAATAATAAGTCAGCAAGTGCTCTCTGTCTCTCTGTCTCTCTCTCTCTCTTCCTCCTTTCCCACCTTCCCACCTCAGTAAACAAATGGCAAAAAGGAAGGGACAGACACCAATCTTAAAATTCCACTCCTCTCTGCACAACCCTCATGGCCTAGCTGTTTCTTGGATCCGGAGATTCTGGGAACATTTAATTTCCCTCTTGCATATGCATATGCATGTGGTTATGCATTCATAAAGAAAAGAGAAGGAGAAAGAGAAAGAGCAGGAGAAAAAACAAAGGGGACAAACAGCCATGTACATTTAGCCCACCAAGACATGATTTGATTTCTCCAACCATTGTCTCTCCCTAGGCTGCTCCAGCAACAAACAACCCTCCCTTTCTGTTCCCAATCACCTCGGAGTTCGCAGCACTATAGTTTTAATTGCTTGCTCGTTCTAATGCCTGTAAATCCATGGACTCTCTCCACCTCCCTATGCTCCTTCTCCTTCCTGATTCTTGTCCTGCCTCTCCTTCACCTGGCCTCCGCCATCAACCCGCAGGGCCAGGCCCTCCTGTCGTGGAAGGCGAGCCTCAATGGGTCGCTCGAGGCATTGGGCGATTGGAACCCGGCCGAAGAGACCCCATGCTGGTGGTCCGGAGTCACTTGCAGCTCCAGCAAGGAGGTCATTGAGTTGAGCCTGAGTTATGTCGATTTGCTCGGGTACGTCCCCTCCAATCTGAGCTCGCTGCATTCTTTGCAGAAGCTCGTCCTGTCAGGTACGAACCTCACTGGGTCGATCCCGAAAGAGATTGGCTCACTTCCCGAGTTGGCGTACTTGGACCTGAGCGACAATGCCTTGACGGGGGCGATCCCGAGCGAGCTCTGTGGCCTGCCCAAGCTCAAGGAGCTCCACTTGAACTCGAACGGGCTCGAAGGCTCAATACCTGCCCTGATAGGGAACCTCACCAGCTTGACCTGGCTGACACTATTCGATAATCAGCTCAGCGGTGAAATACCGGCGGGGATAGGGAATCTTAGCAACCTCGAAGTCCTGAGGGCCGGCGGGAACAAGAATCTTGGAGGGCCATTGCCCCAAGAAATCGGCAATTGCACCAACCTGGTCACGTTAGGCCTGGCCGAAACCAGCATCTCTGGGTTCCTCCCCTCGAGCCTCGGCAAGCTCAAGAAGCTCGAAACCCTGGCCATATACACGGCGCTCCTATCGGGGCTGATCCCGCCGGAGCTCGGCCAATGCACCAATCTGCAAAACATGTACTTGTACAATAATTCGCTGTCGGGATGGATCCCAAGCCAGCTAGGGAACCTGCAGAACCTGCAGACCCTGCTGCTGTGGCACAACAACCTGGTGGGCGTCATCCCGCCCGAGATCGGCAACTGCGCCAGCCTAAACTTGATCGACATATCCGAGAACTCGCTCACGGGGAGCATCCCCGCGAGCGTCGGGAACCTGACTGGCCTCCTGGAGCTGCAGCTCAGCTCCAACCAGATCTCGGGCGAGATCCCAAGGCAGCTCGGGGACTGCCGCGGGATGACCCAGATCGAGCTCGACAACAATCAGATCACGGGCACCATCCCGTCCGAGCTGGGCAACCTGACGAACCTGACGCTGCTGTTCCTGTGGCAGAACAAGCTCCAGGGCATGATCCCGCCGTCCCTCTCCAACTGTCGAAACCTGGATTCCCTCGACTTGTCCCAGAACGACCTGACCGGTCCCATCCCCAGCGGGATATTCCAGCTGAAGAAGCTCACCAAGCTCCTGCTCCTGTCCAACAACATCTCCGGCGAGATCCCGCCGGAGATCGGGCAATGCCGGTCGCTGATCCGGTTCAGGGCGAACGACAACCATCTCAACGGGCCGATCCCCTCTCAGATAGGGAACCTGAGCAGCCTGAGCTTCCTGGACCTCGGGTCGAACCGGCTCACCGGCTCCATCCCCGACGAGATCTCCAGCTGCCGCAACCTGACGTCCTTGGATTTGCACTCGAACTCGATTTCCGGGAACTTGCCGCGCGGCCTGAACGGGCTGGCGTCCTTGCAGCTGCTCGACTTCTCCGACAACCTGATCGAAGGTCCGCTAAGCCCGGACCTCGGCTCGGTCAGAGTGCTCACCAAGCTCGTCCTCGCCAAGAACCGGCTCTCCGGCCCCATCCCGACCCAGCTCGGCTCGTGCGCCAGGCTCCAGCTGCTCGACCTCAGCAACAACCAGCTCACCGGGAGCATCCCGGCGAGCCTCGGCGGGATCCCGGCGCTGGAGATCGCGCTGAACCTGAGCTGCAACCAGCTCTCCGGCGACGTCCCGGCGGAGTTCGCCGACCTCGACCGGCTCGGCTTGCTGGACGTCTCCCACAACCAGCTCTCCGGCGACCTCCGGGCCATCGCCGACATGCAGAACCTCGTGGTCCTCAACATCTCACACAACAACTTCGCCGGGCACGTGCCGGAGACGCCCTTCTTCGCGAAGCTCCCCCTCAGCGTCCTCGCCGGGAACCCCTCCCTCTGCTTCTCCGGCAACGACGGCGGCTGCTCCTCCAGCGGGAGCGGCGGCGGCTCCCGGCGCGTCGCCGGCGCGCGCGTGGCGATGGTGGTCCTGCTCTGCGCGGCGTGCGCCCTGCTCCTTGCGGCGCTCTACATCATCCTCGGACCGAGCAGGAGGGGCCCACTGGGCTTCCGCGGTGGGCCCGGCGAAGGGGACCGTGACGTGGAGATGGGCCCACCTTGGGAAGTGACGCTCTACCAGAAGCTGGACCTGTCGGTCGCTGACGTGGCGAGGTGCCTGACGGCCGCCAACGTGATCGGCCGCGGCCGGTTCGGCGTGGTCCACCAGGTGACCATCCCATCCGGGCTGACCGTCGCGGTGAAGAAGTTCCAGATGTCGGAGAAGTTTTCCGCCGCCGCCTTCTCGGCCGAGATCGCCACGCTGGCGCAGGTCCGGCACCGAAACATCGTCCGATTACTAGGATGGGCCACGAACAAGAAGGCGAAACTACTATTCTACAGCTACATGCCGAACGGCACATTAGGTGGGCTACTACACGAGGGCAGTTCCGCAGGGATCGGTCGGGTGGGAGACGAGGTTCGAGATAGCCTTGGGAGTGGCCGAGGGACTGGCCTACTTGCACCACGACTGCGTCCCGCCAATCTTGCACCGCGACGTTAAGGCTCACAACATACTGTTAGGGGACCAGTATGAGGCGTGCCTGGCCGACTTCGGGCTTGCCAGGCTGGTCGAGGGCAGCAACACCTCCCTCTCGGCGAGCCCCCAGTTCGCCGGCTCCTATGGCTACATTGCGCCCGGTACATACTCGTTCCCCTAACCATCATCTCCCATGTCATTTCATAAGAAAGGAGACAAATTTCAGTACCAAATTCTTTTTGTCCGGAATGAGAAGGGATTAGGAGAGGATTAGAAACTCTTTTAGCATGAACATCTAATCTTTAGTCGCTATTAGGTTATAAATGACATGACTCACGTTTGGCAGCATTACATGGAAATCGTACGTTAGATCGACCATATGCCTTTTGCATGTAGGCACGAAGTGACCTTGTAAATTTGCATGCATCATGCCAAGGATGTGATGTGACCCGTTTGGCTCCTTACTGCATTGTGCGCACGTTCAGGCCATAAAGCAAAAGCATGTCCACTGTCTTTTTCCATCTGCAATGGGATGACATTGCCAATTACCATTCCAAAAGAGTGATGAATTCTGATTTTTATTCCTGTCTGCAGAGTATGCTTGCATGCTGAAGATCACTGAAAAGAGCGACGTGTATAGCTTCGGAGTCGTCCTGCTGGAGATCATCTCTGGGAAGAGGCCAGTAGACCCGTCGTTTCCAGATGGCCAGCACATCATCCAGTGGGTCAGGGACTACCTGAAGAGCAAGAAGGACCCGGTGGAGATCCTGGACCCGAAGCTCCAGGGCCATCCGGACACACAGGTGCAGGAGATGCTCCAGGCGCTCGGGATCGCGCTGCTCTGCACAAGCAATCGCATCGAGGACCGCCCCTCGATGAAGGACGTCGTGGCATTATTGAGAGAGATCCGGCAGGATGCAGCTGAGGCCCACAAGCCAAACGGTTGCCAGGTCCACGAAAAGGACGGGGGAGGAGGTCCCATCCTATTCGTCGTCATCGGTGACCCCGGCTCAGCTACTGATGCTCCAGGGGTCTTCAAACTGCTCCCTGGCTTATTCATCCTCTTCAGCCAATTATGGCTCAGGAAACCAATGACAATTTTAAGTCTAGTGTAGTTTAGTTGAAATAAATCCAATTATTAAGCTTTTCATAACTAGCTAGAAGTAGATGAGAGGTCATTGTAAAGATCAGTTTAGGAGCAAGGGCATCTGATATTTTTAGCTGATTCAGACACCAAGATGAGCAAAAATGTTCTTTTCCAATATAAGTAGATGAGCAAAAGTGTCAACCTAGAAAGAAGCTGACATTACTTTCCCTGGCAAAAATTAGCCCCTCATTTTCTTTCATCTGTCACCAAGATGAGTGGTGAGGCGTTAGAGAGAGAGAGAGAGAGAGGCAACAAAATCTACCCCAACCGTGAAGTCACTTTCTATCATATCTTGTGAAAGGGGCCATGACCATGAGGACGGATGGCTGTGTTGATGGAATGGTGCATGCACTGTTGGCTTTACATATGATTTTTCCTTTTTTTCTCTTTTTAATAATTGGTGATTTGATAGTAGATAAAGAGAATGGAAGGTTGTGTGGTGGTGGGGAATTTGAGGGGACTATGATTGGGTTGTCCAAAAAGGAAAAAAAGGAGAAGAAAAAAACCCACTTCTCATTCATGAATTATATAACATGACGCTAGCTCCCCTTTCATTTCATGCAAAAGTTCAGGCCCCCACCATGTGCAGAGGGAGGGGATGGAGATTACAATGCAGCATGCTTCAAAGGAGAGGCCATTCTAGATCAAACTCATAAACAATAACAAGCCATGATAACTCCTTAAAGTGGTATAATGATGACACTGCTAGCTCCATCTTTCACCTTCATATGTGCTCCTACTTCGGCTTTTTACCTTTCCCGTTAACGCACGGATGTAAAGCGAAACGTTTTAAACAGAGAACTTACTCATGAAAGTGTTGCAGCATCTTCTGGATGCCACAAGTAGTTAAACACCAAGGACAACCAAGCCTATAAAAGACCAAGATGCCTCTTTGGCTCATTCTCGACTCACGTGTCGTGCAAGTGTGAGTTAAAAGCATAGGCTCACCCTAGTGAATGGATGGACCCCTGGTAGGGAGATCCATAATCTTATCGTGTTGGTCCTAAAGAATTGAAGATTACTCAATCCCACTGGAGAACATGGAGGGCCATCATGTTTGGCTCTCTCACCATATGCATGGATCGCAAGTTACATTTGCATTGTATCTCACGTGAACGTTTCAAAGGATCTTCGCAAAAAGAGTTGCATGTACCATAAAGCCCTGTTTCTCGCTGCATTGCCTTTGGCAGAAGGGCCGCTTTATTTACTATACAGAAAGAAAGAAAAGCCACACCTTTTCCAAGTGTTGGTCACAGGCTACATGGTTAAGGGAAGGAAAAACTTCCCATGTACTTACTATTTACATTAAGAGTTACAATCCATGACACAGATTAGCAACTCCAGTTCTGAAAAAAAGCGAAAAAGTATGTATTACTCACTGTTATAGATGCCATGCAAGGCCTCAGATCCGTGCTGCTAGTTTATTATGAAAGAGGGTGCACACTGACATGGCGCATAAGAAGTAGCTCTGCCCACGTACCTGTTAAATCAGTAAATATTTGTGGTCAGATTATCTTCTTTAAATGATCCTAAATAGGAAGGCTTGCGCCTACTAACACCAGTATACCGAATATCCAAATCATAACGGATTGAATTTGATCATTTCTGGACATGTATCAGATAAGTTACGGCATCTCATGAATTTCTACCAGGAGGAAAAAAAAAACCCGCAAGTTTTACAACTGGAGAAACTGGAGCAGCAGGTACTTGCATTTGTCTTAAGCTCAGCTGTACAGATCATCATCATCTCCAGCAGCATTGGCAGAAGCAAAGGGTCGAAAGCTCGTCCTGCAGCGGCATTCTCAGGACGGTCAGGGAACCGGAACTCGGATCCAAAACCACGGGATTGCTGCAGAGTCTGAGCAAAGAGTTGGTATTTCCTGATGTCCGCATCACTGACACTTCGACGTGCATATTTCATTGACTCCTCAAAGTGTGCTGCCTTAATTTCAGAAACATCGTCGGCAATATCCTCCTCCATTGCTTCAGGGTTCTCTCTCTCCCGTCTCTCTCTTTCGATATCCTGCAACCACAAAAATCAAGCAAATTAAGAAGGAAAGGGGAAGAAGTCCTCTGAGCCTAACACCATACCCATGGAGTAGAGTTAAGAACATAAATGAACCATTATTTTGTTAGTTCAGAATTCACAAACAGAACCTCTGCTAATGAATTCTACAAAAACATTAAGAAATAATGGGAGCAACACCCCACACACCAACACATTGATTCATTCAACTATCAACTTCTGGTACCAAGACCTCTAAGTTCAATTTTCTATCACTACATCACAAACAGTAACACAAATGGTGATGCCACCCACCCTAATTGCTGTACATAACTCATCCACATATAAACTCATCAGTTACTAAGAAAGTCACTTAGGAATGGGACCTTATTAGAAGCTTGTAAAAGCCTTGACATTTAAGTCAGAGAATGAAATTCCAATTACTTCTCTCGTTGCATATTAATGGAAGCTCCAAGTTCGAGTGAAGAGGGACTAACTCCAAATACCTTCTCGATATTTTCCCTAATAGCATACTTGCAAGCACGCTGACATATTTCTGTGATATCGGCACCACTGAAACCGTGAGTATAACGGGCAAGAGCTGCCAAGTCGACATCTCTAGAGACAGGGGACTTCCTCAAGCATGCTTTGAAAATCTGGAGACGAGAAGCCTCATCAGGCAGAGGAATATAAATTAATTGGTCCAATCGTCCAGGCCTGAGCAATGCTGGGTCAATGATATCTGGCCTATTTGTTGCCCCTATTATGAAAACTGTTTTTTTCGCTGTCATTCCATCCATTTCTGTTAGAAGCTGATTCAGAACCCTATCTGCAGCACCACCAGCATCACCAGTAGAGCTTCCACGCTGAAAGTTTTCATTAACATAAACTTACGTGAGCATCTTTACCAATGTAATGCATAAGAGAAGAAAGTTTTCTATTATGTCAAAAGCGAAAACATGGCAATCTGCTATGAGAGAGACCTACTTTGTCATGTATTCAAAGAGACCAAAACCACAAGCATATAATATACAGTCTAGAATTCGAGGGGAGGACAAAGGATGTACCTGAGTTGCAATGGAATCAAGTTCATCAAAGAAAAGAACACAAGGAGCAGATTGCCTCGCCTTGTCAAAAATCTCTCTCACATTTGCTTCACTTTCTCCAAACCACATTGTCAGCAGTTCGGGACCTTTAACACTGATAAAATTTGCCTGGCATTCATTAGCAATTGCTTTTGCTAGAAGTGTTTTTCCACAACCAGGCGGACCATAAAAGAGAACACCCTTCGAAGGCGACATGCCAAATTTCTCAAATTTCTCAGGATGCTCCACTGGGTATTGGACAGTCTATCAACAAAATCTAAATATCAGAAAAGCCAATAGGAATTGTTTTAGAAAAAAGTTATCAAGCATCTACAAACCTCTTGAAGTTCTCTTTTGACATTATCCAGCCCACCAATATCATCCCAGGAGACATTTGGAACTTCCACAACCTACCAACAAAACATCCAGGCATGTTTACTTAATTCTGCTCTCCACTTCATTACAGAACTAATCCGAACGTACCAAACAAGCAGACAGAAAAAGAACTTTATCCCCTTTACCATGATGTGCTGCAAACGGTACAAACATGACCCTAAACCCTAAGGTAGCTATAAAATGAACTCACCGTCTCTCGCAAGGCTGAAGGATTGGAAGCTACCAGAGCAGTTTTGAAGTGTTCATTTGTCACGGCCATCGAGTTCAGAACTTCAGCATCAATGGTTTCATCCTCCAGATCAATCACATCCATTTTCTCACGGATACATTGAAGAGCAGCCTCAGTGCAAAGAGCAGCAAGATCGGCACCAACATAACCATGGGTATCTTTTGCCACTCTTTCTAGATCAACCTGGGAGACAACATTAGGTAGACATCAGGAATAGTTACTTTCACGAAAGGAATAAAAATTATTGCTACTTATCCACCATAGGCAACGAAAGAATCTCATGTCATCCGCAAGCTTCATGTTCTTTGTATGGATTCTGAGAATTTCCAACCTCCCAACCTCATCTGGTACACCAATATCAATTTCCCGATCAAATCTTCCGAATCTTCTCAAAGCAGGGTCAATGCTATTGGGTCTATTGGTAGCTCCAATCACAATCACATGTGCCCTGCTCTTAAGACCATCCATCAGGGTCAGAAGTTGAGAAACAATCCGCCTTTCGACTTCACCATGTGTTTTTTCCCTCTTTGGCGCAATGGAGTCTAGTTCATCGATAAAAATGATTGCTGGAGCATTCTTTTCAGCTTCCTCAAAAGCCTTCCTCAAATTGCTTTCACTCTCACCAGCTAGTTTCGACATAATTTCAGGTCCATTGATTAAGAAGAAGAATGCACCAGTTTCATTAGCTACAGCTCTTGCAATCAATGTTTTTCCAGATCCAGGTGGCCCATAAAGCAAGATACCCTTGGGGGGTTTCACTCCAATGGACTTGAACAGCTGTGGATGTCTAAGAGGAAGTTCTACAAGCTCACGTATCTGAGCCATTTGTTTCCTCACTCCACCAACATCGTCGTAGCCCACTTCAGTCAGTCTCTCCTCTTCCTCCCGTTTGATGGGCTCTCCTTCACAGAAGATCTCAGTATCTGGTGCAACAATACAGTATTCGCCAGGGTCTGTCTCTATTACCTTAAATTCAACACTTCTCATACCACCTCTAACAAGGAAAAGATCACCTTTCCTCACAGGGCGATAAGATTCCAAGAAATAGGCTGCAAAACAATAAAAGACAAGTTACATATCTCAACCAAAATTGCAGTGAGAAAAACTACAGAAATGAGAGGATGGTGACTTAGAGAGAGAGTATGAGACCCACGCTTCAAAAATGCATCAAACAAGTTGCCAGTCACTCCCTCAATGGTATCATCGATCGGAAGAATATGAACCTTCCTTCCATACTTTACATCAGGACATTGATGGACAGATATGATGTCTCCAAGGCGCACCTTGAGGTTAGCCCGAACAACTTTGTTCATCCGAATTTTTGGTTCTTCGCATTGTTCATCAGCAAGCACAACACAAACTGTGTCTCTCCTCTTCTTGCCCTTTATAAAGAAAGGGAAAGTAAGAGACTATTTAACCATCTCCAAGAAGCTAGAGAGAAGAAGAAAACCCACCTTAAGCAAAACTGTATCTCCTCTGAATAACTGAAGCTTCTCCATTGTGGAAGGGTGCATGGAAACGACAGAATTGTCGTCATTGATCGCTTCGTCCACAATCAGACGATTAGGAGACTTCTTACTCTCCAGAATGGCAGTGGAGTAGTCCTTCTTACCACTTCTCCAACATCAAGGTCAACATAGTAAGTCAAAAAGAAACTAAGTAGGAATGACTAGTCATTTTGATAATAATACATTCACTGAGAAAGGCAATGGTGACACGGTAGAGGACTGTCGCATGTAAGCCAATGTGAAAGTTTAATCGAACATGTACCACTTCAAGATATTGTCTTGTCCACACTGAAGTTTGCTAAACCCCTGTTAAACTAAAATTTGAGAATTTATTATGCAAAGGAGTTTAACGGTAGGCTGACCACAAGCACGTCTTGGGTGCACCTCCATCTTTATACAGTTCTTGTCTTCTGATAATTTTATATGATGTTAGATGTCTGAAACTCTTGGAGGACCAATAATCCAACTGGGTTGCCAATAGTCCCTTTGTCCCGCCAAACCAAGATAAAGGGTCCCCAAGATTGGCCCAAGAAAATGGCCTTTTTGAGGGCTTCAACTTATGACCACGCTTCTACAACACAGTGGGAAAGTTCTCACTTTTCTAAATTACTATCTCCACATTTCATGCTCAGTGGAACAGACGAGAAAGCACCAAAACAAGCATAGCAAAGCAACCCCTTTTAAAACACTCTTGAGCCTAGACTAAGATCCGACAAAATATCCACTTGTTTACATAAAAAGCGCACGCCCCAACCAACCCCAAGACTAAGATGTACAACCCCACCCGATATACATCGTACACATTTTCTTCCTGAGGATTTCAACCCATTACCATGCTTCTACAACACAGTGCGAAAGTTCTCACTTTTCTAAATTACCATCTCCATATTTCATGCTCAGTGGAACGGAAGATAAAGCACAAAAACAAGCATACCAAACTAACCCCTTTTAAACGCTCTTCAGCCAAGACTAAGAACCGACAAAAAAAAACCCACTTCTTTATATAAAAAGCGCACGCCCCAACCAACCCCAAGATCAAGATATCCAAACCCCACCTCGTACCCATCAAGAGAAGACACTGATATCGCGTCAAGAACGGACAAAGAACAAGCAGAAAAAAGACTACCGGAACATCAACAAGAACCAGAGCATGCGATAATTCAAGAACAGCTAATTACAACAAGAAAAGAAAAGAAAGACAGAGAGAAAAGGTGACGAGAGATGAGTACCCGTCAAGAGAAGAAGAGGGAAGGCTCGCTCCAGGATCCGCCATGCCTCTGCTGCCGGACAGCTGCTCTCTGCTCTCCACGGGAGGAGTTCGACTTCTCGCAGGTGAGCCTCGGGAGAAGACGAGAACTGGAGATTAGGACGAGGTACGGGGAGGGAAGTCCATTGCTGACGTTTTGGCGAAGGTGGTGCCGGACCAATGGCCGATGCCCACCTTCGTAGCTCTGCAAATTCCGCACGGGCACGTAGCTTCCGCGGTCGGGTTTGGGTAAAAAGGTGGAAACTTGGAAATCGAATGGAACCTCTCTGCTTTTACTGATCAGTAAAATTATTGCTGAAATTTTGATACATAATAAATTCATTGTTATCAACATTAATTAATGAAAGAATAATATCGAATATTTTTATATAATTAAATAATTAAATTAAACATGTATTAAAAGTTTAAATATTATATCACACATTGGAGAAAAGTTTAAGGACCATATTTAAGCAAATTAAAAATTTAGGAACTACATTACCTATTAAACCAAATTCATAAATAATTTATGTTAATTTGTCTCATGTTCTTCCTTCTTTTTCTCCAATTTCTATCCCTTTACATGTCATTCGAAATGAAAAATATTGAATTTTTTGGCCTAAAAAAGTGACCATAAATCATATTAAAAGTGGAAAAAATTCCAAATAAGTCATGAAATGCTCTCATTTTTTTCAATTAAAAGTTTAAAGTGACCATATCAATCTTAAATAAAAGCCTAAATTCATCAATTGTGAAGTGTAATTTTATCTTTTTAAATATTTCCTTTTTTTCTTTATTGTTTCTATTTTTTCATTGAAAAACAAACTAAATAAAACTTTAAAAAGGGAAAATAGAGGCACCTGTGGCCATCGCCCCATTGCCGGTAGGGCGACAGTGATAGCCATCGATGCTTGGGCAAGGGCTAGCAATCCTAAACAATAAGGGGCAAGGGCATAAGAAGGTTTTTTTTTTTAAAAAAGTTTTAGTATAATTAAATATAAATTTAAATTGTATTTGAATAAAAATATTTTTGATTGATCGAAATTTTTTGCCAACTGAGAAGCCGACGAGGTTAGGCTCTTATTTGAAGCAGTCACAACCACTATATATAGTCATTTCATGTATTTATTTGAAATAAAGTTCAATTTATATTTATATTTGAAAAAAATGATAGTAATTTATGTTCTCATTTAGAATTTTCTCATAAAAGTGGGTATCTAGAATATGAAAAAAGAAGTAAGTAAATACATTTGGGCAGAATTTGGTGAAAATGAATGGGAAAAAAGCAAAGCTCCTTTGCTCGCGCCCCTTCAGCTTCCTGCTATAATATCTCGAGCTCCTCCTCCTCCATCGGAGCGCCAAGGAGGCAAAAGATCCCACCTTGGCCGTCCGCTTCGGCTCCTTGCGTTGATCCCGAGATGGGTCTTCGAATCGTGGGTCAGATAGAGCGGTTGAACGGCAGAGAACTGACATATCAGCAGTTCGTGGAGCGATACTTGCGCAAGAACCAGCCGGTGGTGCTCACGGGCCTCATGGACGAATGGAGAGCTTGCAAGGACTGGGTCACCCGCGACGGGCGCCCCAATCTCCCTTTCTTCGCTACCCATTTCGGCAAATCCAGAGTTCAGGTATCGGCTTCGACTGTTGGGTCCCTCGCGTTTTCCCTTCTGGCCGTTGGTTCTCGGGTCATTGACCCAATTGTCGAATTCGCGGTATGCGAAAGACCCATCTGCAATTCCGGATTTGAGGTGGTGAGGGCGATGAACCCATTTCGGGAACCGCGGTTATGATGTAGAGTTCGTGCTCGAAGTTTCTTTCTTGATCATTTTGAGAGGGTCCCGTTATGAAAATTTGGTATGTTGGAGATGAGATGCATGCTTGGAGGTCCCCCCCCTGCTATTTTGTTTTATTTAATTGGGCCATTGTTTCATGAAAGGTAGCTGATTGTGGGACGAGAGAATTTACGGACCAGAAGAGAGTAGAGATGTCGGTCTCGGAGTTTGCAGAGCATTGGCTTATGGGGTGCGAGCCGGAGGATAGTGACGTTCCAACTGGTGACAGACCGCGCGTGCTTTATTTGAAGGATTGGCATTTTGTGAAAGTAAGTGTTACCTCCCAGATTTAACGCATCAATGACCGTTGGATGAAAGTGTAGTCTGATTAGAAGCACCAAAAGGCTGGTTCAGGGTCCTCCATTACTTGTTTAGTTTGTCACTGAAATTATTAATTAGGACTAATGGGTGTATCTTTGCATGAATTGTACTCTACTAAAACTTGAAGGTTTGAGTAAAGGTATGATGTAACGAAATAAAACTTATTAAGAGTTATACAAAGTTAAGTTCTGAATGTTGTGCAAGGTCATGGCACGGTATTTCTTCATAAATGGACCAGAAGAATTCTACCTAAAAGGAAGTGACCCTCCTCCTTAAGCTCTTGGCATTACCATACATGAACTCTAGGGTGTCGTTTTTGTTCTTTTTGCATAGTGGATTATTCATTGCATATTGCACTATGGGTTCTTATATATGTCATATTTAGGGCTTTGCTTCCTTTTTTGTTGTTCCTTCAATAGTAATCTCAAAGCATTGTTCACTTGCAGAAAGATTATTGGACTATTTTTTTTTTTTTTTCTCTGACATTTTCGTTGATCATTAATGTACATCTCAGGACTATCCCGACTATGTAGCATACACAACACCGGTATTCTTTCATGATGATTGGCTCAACCTGTATCTTGATTATTATCGTATGCATACGGATCCCGAAATGTACCAAGAGTCTGATGATATAAGTTGCTCTGATTACCGTTTTGTTTACATGGGAGCAAAAGGTTCGAGCTTGGATGTTAAGAATACCTTTTTGCATGAATTTATCTCATTACCAAAGAAGAAAGAAGGGGGGAGGTGGGGTTGGGAGAAGAAGGAAGTTGATTATTCACAGATCAGTAAGACTTTTTTTTTTGGCTTTGGTCTCAGGATCTTGGACCCCTCTTCATGCTGATGTGTTCAGGTCATATAGCTGGTCTGCGAATGTGTGTGGGAAGAAACAGTGGCTTTTCCTGTCTCCCTCACAGCATCATCTTGTGTTCGACAGGTTTATAGCTGGATTTACCCTTTTAGCTAGTAATTAGCTTGATTGCCTGAAAGCTTTTTCGTACAGATTGAGAAATGGGATTGTCATTTTGAGGATAACCAATCAGCACCACTTCTTTCTATCTCTGTTTTCTGTTTCTTTGTTGTATTGTACTTGCTCAGACATATACAGTTAGGTACTGTGTATTGCTCTTTGCTACATTCATGAATTATGGTTTTATTTGGCTCACCATCCCTTCTCATTCCACTTGTAGGAATATGAAAAACTCCGTGTATGATATCTTCAGCGATGTGAGCGAAATGACCTTTCCTGGTTTTAAGGAGGTAGCAATTGTCTAGAGATATACCAGTTGATTGATTTTCTCATGAATTGTGCTTAAGTTGACATGCAAAACTGTTATAATAACTGCAGACAATCTGGACAGAGTGCATCCAAGAGGAGAATGAGATTATCTTTGTTCCAAGTGGATGGTACCATCAAGTTCAAAATTTAGTATATCTCTTTTGCTCTCTCTCTCATGTGTTTCTATTAATGTTAGGGCTTTAGTTCCCACTTCTTCGATATTTTATTTCAACTAATGACTACATACATTCCAACTAGTGGCAGATAGGATGAAAGGTTTCTTGCTGATAGAATTTTATTTTCACTGCAGTTCTCTTAACGGTTGTCACATGCCTTTAGATTCGATGAATGTACATTTGATGTTTCATGCTCTGTCTAACATGTATTCCTAATACTTCAGGAGGATACCATATCCATAAATCATAACTGGTTCAATGCGCATAACTTATCCTGGATTGTAAGTATCGCCAATTCAGCCTAATAGTAGTATTCAAAAAAGAAGTGAGAGATGTGATGAAGCTAATGATGCATTTTACTTGTCATTCTCACAGTGGGATTTGCTCTCAAGGGACTACGATGATGCAAAGGAGTACATAGAGGACATTCGGGATATATGTGATGACTTTAATGGTCTTTGTCAGCGCAATCTTGCTGCAAATACAGGTATCATTCTCTCTTCTCTTCTTTAGTTCAAGTTACTGTCTATTAGGCTTCCACTGGATTTTGCTGTAGACTTCATGGAGTCAATTCTGATTTTCGTCTTCAAGGCAGTCTCTAGTGTGAGGTTGAATATGTGCCTCAACCGTATGAAGTATGCCAAATTAACAGTATTGAACTCTGGTTGTTGTTATTCTGTGCTGTGCCCTGATATGAAGCTATTCTTTCACAGGCATGAACTTCTTCGACTTTCTTATTTTCATAACACGTTTTGCCTTTGCATACTTGGGCCAACTGTGCTATCTTTTGAGAGGCGATGATGATACCATCCAACACTCATCCTTAACAGTGCAGCAATTAGCTTTGAACCTAGCTTTCATAAGAAGGATTGCAATGAAAATGAAAGATGCAGAGGGCTTTGAAAAACATCAAGACATCCTGGATACAGCGGAAACTTTAAACGACCCCAGGTTCTCTGAATTGTGCATTAAAGTTGGCAACACATACAGGATGATGCTTGAACCACAACCTTGGAGTTATAACAGAGCCAAAGCCTGCATAGATGTTTCGGGGGACTTTGACTTTCTCAAAAAAGGGTCGCTGGTTTGCACTCCGGGTGATCTAGTGAGTTGTATAGACAATGCTGTCGAAAACCTGAATAGGAAAGGCAGCAAAGGCAGCATTCATTTGGGGGAATTAGCATGAGGTTATGTTCCCTTGCAAAGATTAAAGCCCTCTCTTTGAACCTTTGAGGGTACTTTGTCCAAGAAATTCTTGTAATGTAATGAATGAAGTGCTTTTTGCATATTCTCCGGCAATCTAAAATACTTTAGCTATCAAGAGTCTCTTGTTTTGCTACAAAAAAAAGAAAAAATGTTGGCGTCTACTTCTTATGCCTAGATGCGTGCAGATTTATAGGCCCCTCACCATGTGAATTTCAAAGGAATCGAGCAACCGTGGACACCACACAATGCGCGTATGCGTGACAGGAAAGTTTTACCCCCAAATAAATTATACTCTAAGCATCCGGATGGGACACCACCTAATGGAAACCATGGAAATGTCAGGCCGGCTTCTTTTCTAAAACAAAAGCAGCCAACCACAAGCACGAGATGCAGACGACTCTTTCCTCCTGCTTTTTATTTGAGTAGTCCCACTAAAAAGATTGGCTTAGTCGCCTTTTTATGCAGAAGAATCTTTCTGTGGCTTTTCCATTCGAGTCACCACCAGCCACTTGCCCCCCACTTAAAATTCCCTGTGCAAAATTCTGTCTATGGATACGTGGGTTCTTCAACAACTTCCTCTACCTTCGCCTCACCTCGCTCCTAAGGCCGGTGACCTATGCACTCATCTTTTCTGTTTCTGTTAAGATATTCACTGAATGACCCGGATGAATATAGTATTACCATGACATCAAGTAAAGAGAGGTATAAAAGGTTCTGGAGACTTTCAAGAACCTGAAATTAGACCACCAAAATATGTCCTTTAGGATATGTAACACTATTCATCTCTGCATGAATACATGTTGGAAACGCCCAAAAGCTTGACTCGGACTCTTGACGGTTGCAGCAACTGTTTCCCTCAGATTGACTCTGCTTTATGTTCTTACTAGCTTTGTAGAACAAAATTAAAAGCGAGCACACCAGCTTTGTGGAATATAATTACAAGAAAATGGCACTGAGATACACCACCGTCTTATTTTTGAGAGCTGGGGTGGTGGAAATTAGATACGATGAGATATTATAAAGAAGGTTAAGTGGCTATTACGCCTATGCCTGACTGATATACTAAAAAATATTGTTTGTTGCTGCTTCCCACATGCAAAGCCTATGAGAGAGAGAGAGGTTGTTATCGATTTTCAAATGAAAACAGTAATTTAATTGGGATTTCCCATATAAACAACAGGTGGATTATGCAGGAGTACAGGTTTTCTCAATTGTCGATAACAAGACAAGGTCTGTACTGTGTGGGTTACTACATTGTTTAGTTGCTTATGATATTTTACTGTCTTAACCCATCTATCTAATCTCTTTCTGTCGCCTGTTCCCATTGAAATTGCCAACCATATGACGTGGAAAAAAAAGAGGTTTTGAGAACCATGACACAAAACCACAAACCAGTATTATTAACACCTCAATCATTTCCCATATACATAGTCCCAAAGTGGGACAATTGATCAGTAACCATTTAAAAGTAATAATGAAATATCAAAAAAGGAAAATTGACCCAAAAAACATGTGAATACTGGGATGTTGATGAGCTAATTCCCTGAAAAATTGGGTGGAAAAAGAAGAATAAATGACACTCTCTAACCTATATCATTCTGTTCACTGTTCATGGACATCTTACATTCCTTCCAGGACCTCCATAGTAAAAGTAAGTCCCCCAGACATTGTTTCTCCCTTGTTTGATATCATAGCAGTTTGGATGATCCGCCACAATATGGAGGTTCGAAAGAGGAAGTAAATTATTATCCCAATCCACGACCTGTAAGTTTCGGAAGTAGGACGCTTTCCCGAATCCTTCTTCTGCGAAATGGCCACTACCCATCTGTGTGGACGTATGAAACCCCATCGATCTGGTATTAACAATTTCTCCTCCAAACTGCACCATGTCGGCGTGGCTCCTCAAGTGACTGAACAAAAATGCCGGCCAATACCCAACTAAAAGCCCAGAACCAAACTCCAGCCACCAGTGTCCATGCTTTGGATCCTAGTATCGGAAAGACAAATGATTGTGAATAATTATGCAAACAGTATTCAATGTTACCAACATCCCGCAATGTTTGATGAGCTAGGTTAGATAAGTCGATAGTGGCGAACAAATAATTTCAAAATTTTGGTCGTTCGGATTGACTTGTTGCAAAACTTGCATAACAAAAAGGCCACTTGTGGGCGAATGGATAGATGACTAGATTGTTTTTGCTCTACGAAGCCCCAAAACCAGGCAGAGCAGACTCAATTTGGATGGAATACTTTTATCAATTCAAAGAAAAAACAACAAAAAATCAACCGAAACAAGAAACGCATCTCAAAGGAAATCAAAGAGAATCTTGGAATATATTAGTAGGGACAGTTGAACAGCAGCTGGAACTTCGATGTCAATGAGATTGTTCTAGTCAACAGCTTATTTAACAAATACCATCGCCACTTAATGCATCCTTGTGCACATTTAACAACAGTACTCTTGTGCATTATAATATGGAGGTTCAATGCTTAATTCTGAAGGCTTTTCTTAGGGGCGGCGACTTTTTTAGTTTTTAGGTAAATCCACTGAGGGAAATCTCAAGTGAGAATGACTCATGAAGACCACTTTGTTTTAACACAAATGGATCTTTTTAAAAACCTCAAAATATCGACTAAAACTCACCTTCCAGACCATCACACCAATATCAAATTGTTTTCCGTTGTAGGATGACCTCGGGGAAATTGCAGCACCGATAGCAATCTTGTTGTTGGTCTGGACGAAGCCCGAGCAGAGCAAGTTGTAACATCCAGTTGCTTGGTATGCATCAGTCTGCAATATGCATTAGTCGATACTTATTTTCATATATCTCATTGGTTTCTCCTCCATACGGTGGAGCTAACATCAGAGCTTCCCGGTGGTATGAAATAAATACATATTACTTACTGTCCAGTAAGTGAAAAACCTCGGATACTTGTCTCCATATAATAATGGACTGACCTGAACACAGAGACATGCCACAAACTCAGCAACCAAAACGCCTAAGAAACTGCCTAATTAAGGTAACCAAAACCGGATTGAAAGGTTCGCTACCAGAAATTTTGCAGTGCTGTATTTTGTTCTATTTTCAATATGTAAATTATGTTGCACACTCAGCTTTATCAAGTTACAACATATTATGAAGTCGAGTTCTGATCCAATTGCCAAGAACTCAATGCTAACGTCTACCATGAATTGAACCGTGACAGGATAACCCTCAGAAACTAACCTGCCATCCGGCTTCAATGGTATTAAGGTCGTTGCCAAAAGAACCAGAGATGACCCAGACTTGCGACAAACTGAACTCGTACATGTCCGTAACGCTAGGCGACCACACGTTTATGCTGGCCTTTGCCCCAAAATATTGTTGACCGTTCACAAAAACAACTGCATGCTGTAATAAGAAGATGATTAGTTGTTTGCTATTCGAATTCTAGCAGATATACCCTTTTACTGCTGAACCCAATAGTAAGGTCTAGAAAACAGTAAAGAACTATTTACTCCTGGCTCTCCGTTGCATGTCCAAATACTAACCTCGTGGCCAGCGCCTGTCGAGTCTCTCCTCACATTTCTTCTTGTCTTCCTTCCAAATCTTTGGATGGAACTGGCTCTTAAAATGTCCTTCTCTGTGGTCCTTCTGATTGGAATGGTCCCTTCTGGGCATGACTCGCCACTGTCTGTCCATTGCTGAAAGGCATGTGCGGCTGCTTCTACTGATTCATTTCCTCTAGGCCTCTCTGGTGGATCCTGGGGATTCGAAATTTTCAGTAATACAAATTTGATAGTAACCCCGAAGCTGAATCTGAAAGGTCGTTTTTTTTTTTCCTTGGGGGACTCTTCAAATTTTTCTTCCCCATCAGAAAAGCATAAGAAATAGTTACCAATGGCTTCTGCCCTTCGAGCTCAGGGTGGTCAAAAGCTGGTTGAAGGTGGGTGAGAACGCAGTCTATCAAGTCACCATCAGGACTCTGTCCCCAAAAAAAAAGTAAGAGAGAGAACAAACCCAGATCACCAAAAGCCTCCACAAGAACAAATGAGAAACGGTCCCAAGCCAAAAGCAGAGAGAACTGGAAGTGCCTGAATAGTCTTGACAGCTGGTTTGTTGATCTTTCTGAGATACGCATTGATGCCTCCCTTCAGCCCCTGCGAATGTCTGCTCGGCTGAAATGTTTGGTTGACCGGGAGGTCATGTGCCGAGCCTGTCGGGGCGTGTGCAGAGAAGGAAGGGCTAAGGACAGAGGCGAGGGTGAGGAAAACAACAAACGTGGAAACCGCAGCAGAAGAAGAAGAGCAAGAAGAGGAAGAGGCCATATGTGAGGAATGTTTCCTTCTTGATTTCGTTTGTTGTGTTGGGTTGCCTTGCGTTTGTATGCATTGAGGTTGTCCTGTTGTGTTTTGGTAAGAAAGGCAGGGCTGGCCGGTTGTGCGTTTTGCAAACGGAAGTGAATCTGTCTTCAGATCCATACAAAACAGAAGCCCCAATCGAGAGCAGCAGCAAACAGGAGAAAAAACCAAGTTGTGGGGAGTTACGGGCAGTTTCACTTCCTCTGCCTCGTCGTTTCCAACATATAAACAACTCAAAAACTCTCCCCGGAGACACAGAGAGATTCTTGGGTCTTTGGTCTGCTTTGCCTTGCTTGGTTTCTGACACATGAGAAACTTCAAAGCACGAACGTATTAAAATAGACCGGGATGGGCTAAACTGTACTTTTAGTGAGTCTTACCCCTCGTAAGGGTTGGGGTCAAAAGAAGAAAAGTTTCTTACTATAGAAATTATTCCAAATGACATACCTTATCTTATCTTTCATCTTCTCGTTAACTTGGACGCGACCCACGAAATTGATTATTTATTGTTTCTCACACTAAATGAGTGCAGATAATCTTGCCCCGAAGAGTCATTAATGGGGCATTTCAAAGTTTTCGTCTTGAAAACTAAATAAAATAACCACCCAGCACGACAGCTTTTCTATTTTACAGATAAAGAAGCTTACGAATGTCCTTCAAGTTAAAGTTGAAACTGGCAAGTGGCTGATTTAGTTCTCATTTCTCAGTCTTTCTTTCACATGATATTCTTCTTCAAATTTCTATGTCATTTCCCCTTTCTCTTCTTTTCCTTTTAGATATGTTCAATGCCATGATAACAAGAGATTATATGAGATGAAGCTACATATTCATTGTCTTCATTTGCGTCTGCTTTTTCCCCCTTCTTTTGCTTCAAAGTGAATAGAACTGAAGTGACTATAAAACTCGCTTGGAAGTTTGTGTATCAAATGATACTTCCACACGCATTATCTCTTTCAAATACTAGCTCCCACGCCCAATTTCTCTCAACTTTATTTCTACTTTGTTTAATCAAAAAGGGGGTTTGTACTGTAATTGCGCATCATGTGCCTCTGGTTTTATTTACTACCTAAGAAATTTTGCATTGGGAGGGCTGAAAGTGAAAGTCACTATCTCTTGTCCTTTTATTAGGTGTTCAAAGGCCAAGCATAGGCCACACCTTCTTCCATGCCAGCATGCCCTAGAAGATTCATGCCCCATATGCTAGTTTAAGTGGCACAGATTAGATGGGCAACTATGCCTAATAATCCTTTGTTTAAGGATGCAAGATACGCCCTAGTTGACCAAAAATCTACTTATTGTGTCTATGATGTGGAGAATCAGTGATGTTAGATTAAATTAACAAGAAAAGGGACATTATTCTAGCCTAGAATCCTTGAGGCATATGGATTTTTGAATATTAGAATGTTAATTGATGGGAAAACATATGTAGACTGCTAGAATGTCATAATCCTGTGGTGTAAGCTTTGTTATTTCATGCTATAAAAAGTTGTACTCCATACTTAGAGTGTAGATTATTCTCTTCACTTTACCCTATTAGAGTTAGAGGTGATCAATTTCAAGATGAATAGGTTTCAAGTTTCTCAAGATCTATTCTTATTTTTTGGAATCGGGAACCAAACTAAAGCCAAACCGACTTATTCCAAGGCCAACTTAGGAATAAGCCAACGCTCTTTTTTTTTTAATATAAATACAATGTATGTCAAACATGTATACAATTCTTTCTACTTGTGGATAATATGTCAAACATATTCAAATTCAACCAAAAAACAAAAAAGAGTAAAAGAACTCATTCGAAGTTAGAATTAAACTGATTCGATTTAAGGTTTTACCCTGAAATCAGCCTTACAAGTTTGAGATTTCAAGTTCATGAGTAAAATCGATTGATTGAAGATATAGAACCAAGAATCGAATTGATTAAGATAGATTTTAAGTTTTTGATATCGAAAACTGAACTAGTTATCTTGTCAATAGGTAGGTTCAAGTCGATTCCCTAATTCAACGGATCCAATTGCTCATTCCTAATTGGAGTTCGTTAGATTTTCACTTCGTTTGGGGCTGAAGAAGTACCTGTCTCGGATGTCTCCAAAAGACGGCACAAACACTTAAATGAGGCGCCATGGTCCACCAAGCCAAAAAGTCTTATGTCATAATTTGACAATTGATTGTCCAATGAAATTATTACCTGCGGTAAAGAGTGTGCCCATCCTTCGACCGATAAATAATTGGCAAGACATCATTAATTCCTAGTTGTTTTTTCCTACTCTTACTTCTCTAGTTGGTTCTCCAAGCGTGTAATAACAATTGCCTCATGCAAAACAAAAAATTTAAAGAAAAATTACTCAAATGATCCTTAAATTTAGACTTAATATACAATATAATCTCTAAACTTTTAATTTTTTTAGTATGATCGCTAAAATTTTGATAAATGTTTAATTTTAGTCTTTTCGTTTGTTAAATGACAAATCAGACGTTATTTGATTATATGTTGAGTTGGATCTTTAAAAATGACGAGTCAATATGTCCATCTTTTTATCCATTTGATCTTGAAAGGGAAAAATAAAATTAGGCCATTAACTTAATAACATGGATTGTTATATTTTCATTTTAGATGAATATCTTACTTAAATGTTTTGCATGTAACTTGTTTTTGTTGTCCACCATTCAAACTTAATACAATGTGAGCCATATCAATAGATTCATTTAACTTGACTTAATGAAAGGCCAACGTTGAACATTTCATATTGTCTAAGGATTAGATTGAAAATCTACCAATAATTCATAGATCATATTGAACAGATTAAGAGTGTAGATGATATTGTACATATTCATATAGTTTAGAGATCATTTAAGTCATTTTTTCAAAACTTAAAATATACATATATTAAAGCCAACTTTCATATTTGATATCCACTTTTCATAAACACTATTATCTCATCTCAATAGAGATTAATTAAGGAGAATGTTATATGTCATTGATAATCAGAATTCAAGATCTCTGGACACTTACCTAACAAATCTCCTCATTTTTCATATTCATATCAATATTCCTTCGCTAAAAAAATTCAAGTCTACCGCGAATTGGGCATACGTATAGCACACGCAAAGGAACTAGTACATATAGACCAAACAATTATAGAGAGCATTTAGAATTTTCTTTAGATTGTTCATGCCTGGGAACATAAGGTTATGGGGCTGATAACCTTGGCCATGCTTTTAGGGCTCTAGTGCTTATATGAATAATGGTTGCTTTCTGCCCTTTCGAAAAAGCCCTCTTTATGGTCTGGTCTGCAGTTCTCTCTTCTTTTCACAAGAACCCCACTAACTCTCTCTCTCTCTCTCTCTCTCTCTCGTGCAGAGAGAAGAAAAAATGAATGTTATTAATCCAACTGGGAGTCACTCCCGTCCCTTCTCAGACAGCAGAAGTGGAGCCATGCCCACCTTTGACGTAAAGCGGGTCCTTCAGAAAGAGAGAACAGATTCCATCTCCGCAGCCCCACGAAAATTCTGGATTTCTTTATGACAGCTTCTTCTTTCGAAAGCATCTCCTAAGAGAACTTCATGTTATTTGCTTCCAGCAATTCTCTCCCAACTTGGTATTTCAAAATCAGTGTCCTAGATCAATGTTGATTATAAATAAATCCTGTAATTTACCTACTGGTCATCTCGTTTAACAGTCTGAGATGGGACCGTTGCTTTTGATCCTTGTTCACCTCATCCGACTGGAGTCCTCGTGGGGTAAGACTTGACTCTTGACACATGAAAATTTGAGCCGAGTGACCAAAGTGAGTTGCAGGGTTATGGCTTTAAATGTATAAAAGTTGGCCACATGTCTTGGACTTGAAGAAAAAGCTGACAAAGACATCATGCTTTCCCACAGTACTTTGGAATGGGAAACTTCCTCCCTTGCTCTTGCAACGACAACGTTCACGGACAAATGATAATCTACCATGAGAAAAACATCAAAAAAACTTTATAAATTTTTCAATTAAACCAATTTAGAGAAACTTCCTCCCTTGCTCTTGCAACAACGACGTTCACAGACAAATGATAATCTACTATATATAGGAACACAAGTATCCAGTCATGCACATTAGGAAAAATATCAAAAAAAAATTATAATTTTTTCAATTAGACCAATTTAAAATACATTTATTTCAACTTTAGAGGAAAATCTTTAGAAAATGAAAAAAAAAAATTAGCCTGAAGAAATTTTTCAAAATGCAAATAGTATTTGATTAAGTGTAATTTAAAAAATTATTGAAACATCGTTGACTTAAATGCCATTTAGAAAAACCTATACTTTATAAAGGATTTTTGCTCTTTTTTACAAAAAAAATTCCCAAACCTTTTCGGCAAAATTCAGCCACTGACCAAGGTCGTGTGACTTCAAGTGAGGCTTGCAGCTGCTAGCTAGTGGTTGAGGCCTTCATTGGTAATGTTGGGATTTTCAAGGATATTTATGTAATTAAGAAAGATAGTGAGGGTAAAATAAAAGCAAAAAAAGTCTATTTGCATTTTGGAAATACAACATTTTAAAGCATCTTCAAACTTATAAAACCTTAAGAGGCCTTTGGAAATGTAATTGTATTTTTTGAAAACTCTCTTAGAAATTTTGCCAAATGTCATTTGCTTTGCCAAGGAACTTTTGAGCCCCAAAGGAACTCGACAATACTGAACCAGATGCACCATTACTCCTAAATCTTTTATATTTGTGCCAATTAAGTACATCCGATCAATTTTGATCAGAAATTGTTAATATGGACGCCGGCTATCCTACATGGTAGCCGACTCTGATGTGGACAAAATTTAATTTAATTTTTTTAATTTGTGTTACTGTTTCCTTTTTCTTGTCCTTTTCTTCTTTTCTTTCATTCCTTTTTTCCCCAAATGTGGGCCGACAAAGTTGTTAACCGATTGTCGCCGGCCATAGACAAAGGTGTCGTGGCCCTTGCCCAAACTAGGTGAGGGCATCATAGCCCCTTGCCAAGCAATAAGCGAGGGCCACAAGGTCCTCACCTAGTTTGGGTGAGGGCTAGCGAGGGTATCGCAGTTCTTACTTGGTTTGGACGCCTTCACGTGGATCTTCTTGCAGGTGCGGAGGCCCTTGTCTCTGGCCAATGAGGGCTATAACCCCCTTGCCCAAACTAGGTGAGGGTCGCTAGCCCTCTCTTGAGGCTAATAATGGTCGACCCACAATTGTAAAAGTAAAAAGGAAGGAAAAAAAAAAAAAGGGAAAAGGGATAAACAAAAAGAAAAAAAGAAAAATTGCCTACATTAGTGCAATCATACCACGTAAAACGATGACATTCGCATTAGCGATTCCTAGCCAAAATTAATCAAATTGATTCAATTGGCACAAATGCCAACAAAAATGACTAAATTGATCCAATTGAAATATTTATAATTAAATTAATACAAATGCAAAAGGTTTAGAATTTCTTTTTATATTTTTTCCTATATAAATTTTAATGAAATTATGTCTTAATCTTTAGAAAACAAGGAGATTGAATTTTATTTTTTTTATATTAAAGCAGGAGAGAAGAAATCACGGGGCACATCGTATAGTTCTCCGCTTTATGTGTAGACAATCATGCATGCGGGGTTCTTAGGCTGCATTTGGCAACCACTTTGCCGAGGATCTTTGAGCCCCTAAAGATCTTTGGGCTAATGTAGGGGTGTTTGGCAAAAAAAATTTCAACCCCCATTTGGAGAATGCCAACCTTGTGAAGGCCGAAAGCCTAAGGTAGGTGAGGACCTACCTTGGGCTTTCGGCTTTCTCGGCATGCCCACATGGGTACTATGCATTTTTTTTCCCCGAAATTGTCCTTACGAACTTTTTGTTTTTCCGGTTTTTGCCCTTGTTATGAGACATTGTTCATCTTCTCTATTGAGGGTGGCCGGTTTGGTTTTTCCTAACTGCGAGGGGCCGGCGACGGCTAGAGGGACGCCGGCGTGGTCGCAACAACCTAAACGATCGTCGTCGGAGAGTCGGGCGACCTCCGCGAGTCGCGGCGTTGCGTGACCTTTCGTGAGTCGCAGTGACTCAACGACCATGGTGAGGGGCCGCCCCGGCGAGTCACGACGGACCAAATTTGGGTCCTCATGGCTCAAATCTAAGTCACCGCAACCTCAGGCGAGGGTCGCATGGCCCCGGCGACAACTGCTCGAGGTCGCGCGACCCAGGTGCGGCCCTCGCTGAGGTCGCGCGACCTCAGGCGAGGGTTGCGTAGCCTCGGCGACAGCCGATTGGGGTCGCATGATCGTCGGACCCAGGTGCGGCCCTCGTCGAGGTCCCCCAACCTCAAGCAAGGGTTGCGTAGCCTCGGCGATGGTCGCGCGACCACCGATGAGGTCATGCGACCCAGGCGTGGTCCTCGCCAAGGTCCCACGACCTCAAGCGAGGGTTGCGTAGCCTCGGCAATGGTCGCGCGACCGCCAGTGAGGTCACGCGACCCAGGTGTGGTCCTCGCCGAGGTCCCCCGACCTCAGGCGAGGGTTGTGTAACCTCGGCAATGGTCGATCGGGGTCGTGCGACCGCCGATGAGGTCATGCGACCCAGGCGTGGCCCTTGCCAAGGTCCCCTGACCTCAGGTGAAGGTTGCGTAGCCTCGGCGATGGCCGATCAAGATCGCGCGACCGCCAGTGAGGTCGCGCGACCCAGGCGCGGCCCTCTCTGAGGTCCCCCGACCTCAGGCGAGGTCTCACTAAGGGTCATGCAACCCTCGCCGGCTGTCACCCGACCTCGGGCGGCCCTTGCTGATGGTTTCCAGGGGCCACCTGACGGCCGCTGCCGGCGATCCCATATTGCCGACAGCCGCTGCCCTTACCAGCCAAATATATATCTTTCTTTTTTTATTAATAAATGTGCTTTGTAAATATAAGTCTTCCAAACATCATTTTGTCTGAAGATACTTCAAAATGGACTTTCATATTATAATTTTCCAAATACCATTTGCATTTTGAAAAACTTCTTTCACTTAGGATCCATTCGTTTTGCGGAAAATATCATGTTTCCGTAAAACATTTTCCCGGAAGTCATTTTTCAGAAAATGACTCTATTTTCCTATTCACCAAAACCTAAAATTTGAGTGAAAAATATTTTCCACCGTTCATTAGCTCATTTAATTGTTTGGGAAAAATTATCAAAAATTGAATTTTAATATTTTTAATTGACCAAAAATTTATTTTATTTTTATATTTTTTTTAAAATGAATTTTTAATTATTTGTATTTTTTTAAAAAAATAATTATTTATATTTTAAAAATCAAAAAAAATTTTTTTTTTTTTTTCTTTTTTTTTTCTTTCTTTTTCTTTTCCTTCCTCCTCCTCCTTTTGCCGCCGGTGCCTCCTTCTTGCCCGATGATGGCCGATCGCCCGCGGCCGACCAAGACTCGATGGCCGATCCGGTGAGCTTAAGGCTCGGCCGATCTCGCCCGAGCTCACCATGAGCTTTGCTTGGGCTCGTGAGCGGCGAGCTCGCCGGATCTGGCGGCAGAGCTCGGGCTTGCCTGGATCGGGAGCTTGAGCTCCACCGCCGGTTCGGCGAGCTCGGGCGAGGCCTGAGCCCCACCTAGCTCACCGAATCTGGCGAGCGAGCTTCGCCCAGGCCGGCGAGAGCTCCACCTCGCCCGATCTGGCAGAGGCTCGATCTCGGCTTCGCCAGATCAAGCTAGGCGGAGCCTCGTCGGCCTAGGCGAGGCCGGCGAGGTCGCCGGCCGCTGGCTTGCGGCCGGTCACCACCAAGCACCACTAAAGAAGAAGATGAAAAGGAAAAAAAGAAAAGAAAAGAAAAGAAATTAAAATCTCAATTTAAAAAAAAAAGAAAAAGAAAAAAGAAAGAAAGCATAAAAATAAAACGAAAATGCATTAATAAAAAGAAGTAAGAAGGAAGAAGTCATGGAAAACGTTTTCCTCACTTTAAAGGTTATTTTTTTTTAATGATGGAAAATATTTTCCTTGATTAGTTCATTTTCTGTGAAACGAACACCGAAAATCCGGAAAACATTTTTCTGGAAGTCATTTTCCGTTAAACGAACGGACCCTTAAAGTCATTTGCATTTTTCTAAAGATTTTCCCAAAAGTCTAACTAAACGCACATTTACTCCATCTACGAGCAAGATAATGATGATGGGACATATGAAGTTCTCATCTAGTGCCCTAACCCATTGTTTTGCTTCATCAAATTATGTCACCATTATTTTGAATTCACATGTATTATCCCCACCACGAACCGACATAGACACCGCGGCAGCCCTAGCTACGAATAGCATGCGGCAAGCAGGTTGAAAGTTCTCCGGCTATGCGCACGTATTATGGAGACGCATCATGCGAGTTCGAGCCCTAGTTAGGGTTTTAGGATCGATGGCGAAGCATCGTGGGGGAGAGACTTCTGGCACTGAAGTCGATGTGTATGATGTGAATGCGACGTGTCGAGATGGTGCAGTTAATGCGTTGAGTACGGGTGCGCGTCAAGTGCCGTCTCTTTCCCCCCACACATTCTCTCTCTCTCTCTGGAGAAATTGCAGAAAGCGGGGTCGCTTTTGAAAAGGAAGGAGAAAAGGGAGACGAAAAGACCCCATTTTGAAGGTTGCACAAAGGTGGAAGGCCGACCGTGAATCCTCATGCATTCTTGTTGAAGTATGTTTCAAGGAGCTAGGTATGGAGAGTCCTTATGAGCATGAATTTAATCCATTAGGAGGAGTCGAAGGAATTCGATCTCAAACGTATTGGAATCTCATCAATTATTTCGATAGGACAAGATAACGTACACAACCATTTTTAGATGACTTACTTTCAAACTTTTATGAATTGTGAATATTGCTTTATTCAAAAAGAAATTTAAATAATATATAGGAAATCTACCCATTATTGGAATTTTAATAGAATTATTCTTAATATATCATTCAAAGTTATGAAAATTTGCAAGACCGTTAATTTGTCGGTATTATATATTGTATTAGAAATCTTGGGATCAATAATGATTCATTTGGAATTTCCTATACACCATGAGAAAACTGATTATTGTCATTAAAAGTTAAAGGTTTGGTCCTATTACGCCAAGGCCTCTATATTCTCATGCCAGATTTGATGTCGGGATTTGATTGAACTTGTGATGCAATAGCTAGGATTGTCGCATGTCCGCGTCTCTTGTTTTTCAATGAAATGATTTCGATAAAGGAGACGGAGTCAATAAAGAACTTTGAATTTATCATCACTCCATGTAAATAGATGAAAAGCAAAAGAAGACAGAATCATACTTGGCTTTAGCGGATTGATTGCAAAAGGGTCGATTAGTGCATGATTACCCGATTCCAATGGCAAATTTTCAGCGGTTCACCAGAATTGTAGGTCTCCCTAATCATGAAAGCCAGTGACAAACACATCATAACCACCGGCCACCAACAAATATGTGAACATGCTTTAACAACTGATTTTGCTGGAGATGATCATCCATAGAGCCCTAAACCTAGACTGTGTTTTGTCGTCCAAAATCATATTAGGATAGGATAGGATAAAGGAGCATTGAAATCCTCCAATTATCATTGTAGAAATATTTCATCATATGTTTATACAACCTAAGATAGGATTTTAAATCTTTGAACAAAAAATCTTTAAAAATCTGCGACTTAAGGATGGAAAATCATTTAAAATCATTATCGTTTGAAATTTTTTGAAAATCTCATCTCCGACTATCTCATCTTATACGTGAGGGCACAATCATCGATTAATTCAATTCTAAACTTTTCAACTTAGCCACTTTATTCATAAACTTAATGTAGTTTTTCTAATCAATTTTGACAAAAAATCGATAGACACCAATCATACTACATGGCACAATTAGACTTGTCAAACAAGTGGGTTTGGTCAAACTGAAAATGGTCAAATCCAAATTAACCGATTTAATCCATTTTGACCAATTTCCATACAATAGAAATATAGTGACTCATATCCGAGTTAACTCATATTACTAAAATGCTTCTATATTTAAACTCAATTTAAAGAAAACTCATACCTGAACTAAGATGAGAGCACAGAGCAAACCGAGATCGAGTGAGGGCAAAAGAAAATGAAGAGAGAGATATAGATATTACAATTATAAACACATTTATGACCCATTTATTGAATATAATTATCCATGTAACAATCTAGCCTATCAAATATGGGTCAAGAAATGAGTTTATCATCTATTTTGACCAATCAAAGCACCATAGACCTTGACATGTCAAATTAACAAATTTTATTATTCACATTTTTTTTTAAGTTTTCCTTTTTTTTTTCTTTTCCTTTCTTTTCTTCCTATTTTCCTTCATCACCCATCATCGAGGTCTAACGACAAGCTAGCACCAATGAGGATGGTCGTGCTCACTAGACCATTTTCGACCAAAAAATTGATTGAAAATACTATAGTGGCAACTCATCGATATATTTATAATTAAATTCATCGCGATACAATGGGTTCATGATTTTTTTTTGGAAATTTTTGCAATTAACTGTGATGCCACATGGGAAATATCAATATGTTGTTCCAAATTCAATGCGAGCCGTAGGATTCACTCTCGCTTGTTAAGAATAGAAAGCAATGGTGACATGACTTGTGAAAGAATGTCATTAGACACGCCAGTCAACGAAACGAATGATATGGTCTAATTGAATCTCTAGACTTTCAAAAGAATGTATAGTTGATTTATGTGTGCCATCGGAGGCCCCGATTGTCAAAAAAGGGTGCGCAAATTTCGAGCCCCAAAGTCGACATCCATATCCAAATTCCATGATTTTGCCACATGAGGGAGCACAGATTGTGTTCTGAGAAAGTTCTCAGTGAAAAGATAGACGCAATCATGACGACGACTCCGACACAAAGCTATCTTTTCCCTTAGATAAAAAAGGGCAAAAAGAAGAAGAAGAAGAAGAGGACGACAATGACAACAAATTACTCTCATAAGTTCACGAGGGACAATATGTTTACGTGCTTGAAGAACTTAACCGACGCTCCCATTATGTTTGTTTATGTTCTTCCATCCTTAATTGGAGGATGAAACTCAATCAAAATTAAACATGATTGATGAATAAGCTTGTAAGCCGTCAATCAGATGTATGAACTAGAGGAAAGCACAATCCATATGCAAAAGTCATGGGTCGATTAATCTCACGCTCCCAACTCGTGCGGCTTTAGAATTTCTCCCAACTCAGCATTACATACACGCACACTCAACTCACAAGAAGTGTATGGAGAACGAAGCATGAATGTATATTGACCTAAATTGAGGAGGAAGGGCCCATAGTTATACAAGTGCAAGACTAGTCTTAACCATGGATCACTTCCTTGATCTAATGATGGGGTTTGAATCCCATAATCATTAAATAATCTGTACAATAAGATACTCAAGAGCTAAATAACACCGATATCGACATGCAATATGACACAACACTATACGTCGACATATCATTTATATAAAAAAATAGAATTCCGACATATTGGGACACGTTATAATAAATTATAATTTTTAATGATTTTTTAATCAGATTAATTTAGGTCAAATTCATAAATAAATAAATAATAATAAAATAGCCTAGAATGAATTCATAGTAAAAAAATAATCTACCATTTGTTAATATCATTCATCATTTCAATTTAACAAAGTCAATTTCATTTTAATAATTCATAAAATTTGAAGGAAAAAAAAAGAAAGCAATCCATATTTTGAACTCACATTGGAAGAGAAGAAAAAAACAAATTTAAGAGTAAATTGTATGTCATGGAAAGTGAGGGTAAAAAAAAAAACAAGAGAAGATTAGGTTTTTCCTTCTTTCACAATTTTTATTTTTATTACTTTTTTATTTTTTAATATATATATTTTGACCTTCATTTATTAAAAGTTTTTAAAATTAACCATATACATGTCCAAATCACGTTTTTGAATTTCAAACTAGCATGTCAAAATTCCAGATTTGCACCGAGTTGACAATGTGTCAATTGATTGAGTGTTAAACACGTGTCAAAGTGTTTGACACGATAAAAAGTTTCCGAAGAGTGTGGGTCCTTCCTAACTCAAGAGGCTCTTGAGCCTAGGGAAGTTCAAGGGTTGTGCGTTAGGAGGATTTGAAGGGTCGTGGGCTGATCCTCGCATGGATCATGGGCTTGTTCTTGTATGGATCATGGCCCGTTGCTTAGACGTCTTGGATCATGCTCGTCTATCGGGCCGTGTCACAAACATAATTGATCATCAGGCATATCCAAGTCAGGCCGGATCTTAAGGTCAGACCTGTGCTTTTGCCAAAGCCTATGCATTTGAGAGATTTTGCATATTTTTCCTTCCGCCTGATCAGACTCGGCTGTAGCTCTGGCTCTGGCTTGGGCTTGACTGGGCGGGGACGGGCTTTCTAGCCAATCGAGCCCACCCAACATTGCTTTTGGGCCCGTGGGTATCGGAACGGGTAATGGATAAATGGGCCCCGATGGTCCAATAACCAGACCAACCCAAAACGACGGCATATAACATCCGCTGCTCTTGTTAAAGCAGAAAACAGCCCGACACGACACGCCGTTTCGATTGAGGCTCCCCGATCGTCGGACGGCGGCCGACGGTCTTGCGTTTTACCTCGGAATCGAAACGCGACGGAACAGAACCGACCGGAGTTATCGCATCAGCTTCGGAATCCTACCGCCGACGCTCGTTTTTCCCTTTGACTCGAAGCCAATTCAGATCGACGCGAATGGCTCTCCGTGCGAGCCACGCGCTCCGCCGTCCGTTCCCCTCGCCGCTCGTTCCGAGCAAGCCCGCCGTCCGGACCGGCGCGTTCTTGGTCCGTTGCTCTAGTTTCGGCTCCCCCCACGAGGCTCGCAAGGTTCTTGCCACTCCCCTCTGCTTTTTCCTCGTCTTCTCCTTTTTCCTGTCCTGTCATGTAGCTGGGGTAAACGGGTGAGGCTCAAAGAAGGGCCTTCATCTGGGTTTTGGGTTCGCGGCTTATGCGGAGGATGAGGTTGGCGGGTATTCCGTTGTTGGGTTTTACCTCGTCAAAGCAAAAACCTTGCCTTTTTCGGTTTGGCTTTGTAGCTATCTGTCAATTTCAGTGCTGGGTTGTCTGGGTTCCATTGGTAGTATAATTTGGTTGCTAAATTAGATTTGACATTATGGGCAAGATAGCTCTCGGTCTGATCCTTATGATATGGCAATTTCGAATCTGCAGTTGGTTTTGGAAGTGAAGCAGAAGCTTGAAAGAGATTACAGTAGCCTTCCCGTGGGTAAGAATGGAAGAGATGATGAAGACATGATTTACTGGTTCTTGAAGGACAGGAAGTTTGTCGTCGAAGATGCAGTCACTAAGCTGACTAAAGCCATTGTATCCTCTTGAATCCTGTGCTTTCCAAGTTTATGAAACTGCAATGTGTAGTTCACTTGATCTGGCGATGATTAATTTTAGTGGTGGAAATGTGAATGCCATTCTGACCACGCTTTATAACTATAAGATGGATGGTGTGATGCATTTCGGTTTCTTATTCTCACATGTCACCAGTACCACCATCAATTGATGTTATGCTTGTGCTTGATTGGATGGATGATGTGATGCATTTGAATTTCTCATTCTCTCGTGTGGCCAGTGCCTTCAGCTGATGTCGTTATTGCAGGAAGAATTATGATCACATGATGGATAGATGTTCTATAAGTTATCCTTATGCTTATGTAGAAATGGCGTCAAGAGTTCAAAGTGTCCGAGTTGACTGAAGAATCTGTGAAAAGCATAGCGGAAACTGGAAAGGCATATGTTCATGACTTTCTTGATGTCAATGACCGCCCTGTGCTTGTAGTGGTGGTGTCGAAGCACTTTCCCGCCGTAAGTATTGAAACTTTGCACAAACTTAGTCCTCAATCTTTGTTGTCTTTCTTTTTCTAGTCCTCCAGTGGCCTCTCAGTCACTGGTAGATAAATGAAAACTGTTGAATTCGGAGTTTATATCTTCCTCTGATTCATTATTAATCTTAGTGCCTTAAATATCGATTATATCTGTGCAAAAGAGTTTGACGTATGTTAAATTGTGTTCCTCATTTGGAAGAAATATGAATGCAGTTGTATCTTAGTAACTAATTTGATGGCTTCAATTACTCACATAAAATCTTAACAATCCTATTCCTTTATTGGGGTATTCGAGATTGATTGTAGATATTGTTTTCTCATTTAATTTATTCTTCCTTAAAATATATCGCGAGTAACCCTCTGGAATGACTGCTGCTTCTGTCAATTATGGACAATGATCTTTTTAATTGTTTATCTGCTTTTAAGAGAAAATTCTAAGGGTTGCATTTCTCGTGGCCAGGCTCAGGAACCTATTGAAAATGAGAAACTGTGTGTGTTTGTGATTGAAAAGGCACTGAGCAAGCTTCCAGATGGAAAAGAAGAGATTCTTGGGATATTTGACCTTCGAGGATTTGGTACTGAGAACGCAGATCTTAAGTTCTTGGCTTTTGTGGTAATTCCTGCACTGGTTCTTTCATGAATACTTGGAATTTGGGTGTGCTGTTATGCGTTGTCAATATAAATGAGGGAAAGAACTACAAATGAGTAAATGCACCTCTAAGATGAGCAGAATGATAAGGTTGAAATTGCCATTGAGGCTAATCCAGTATTCCATGTCAAATCAAGTGCCGACATAGAGCTTAATTGGTCTCTTAGAATGGTACATGTTAGCTCATTTGGCACATGCATCAGTTGCTGTTGTGGCAGATGTCTGTTCATGAAAAGCAAGACAGTGTTACCTTTCATGAGCAATCATTCGCATTTCTGGTATGATGCAGGAGCTCTATTGCATTGGCTGTATCAGCATAGTCATTGCTGCTGGCAATAAATTATAGTTGGGGTGATGCTTTTCTGGTTTAATATTGCCAAAAACTTCGTTCTGATATGATCCGAAGGATCTCCGTTTGCTTTTAATTATTGTTGTAAGCAAGGAGTGTGACACCTAAGTACTCTTGGAAGATGGGAAATGTTTGTATTCTTCATATGCTTCTGCCCATTTAAAGAAGTAGAGACAGTAGCACAGTTACTCGAGGAATCATTAGTTACATACTTGAGGAATCTGTTTGGCCTGATGAGCTGATTTATCATTGTTTTGTGCAGTTTGATGTGTTTTACTATTACTATCCCAAGCGGTTAGGACAAGTCCTCTTTGTGGAAGCCCCATTTGTCTTCAAGCCAATATGGCAACTAGCAAAGCCTATACTGAAATCATATGCTTCTCTGGTATGTTCCAGCAACTCATTTATGTTTTTCTTGTCAAGCATAGGCTGCTTTTGCTGGTGATACTTCAGATTATAGTCTGGTGAGTCAAATGAAGCAAAAGAATGCCGTTTGGTCAGAACATTTTCAATTAGATGCACTTCTTTTCTTTACCAAATGTATTTAGGTTTTACTGGACAGTAATATACCTATGCTATGAGATAGGAAGCTTGAAGTGTTCCAATATTTAAATAATAAACAACGCCTTCATGTAATAACTTAAGTTTTTGAACAATTGTAGTGGTTCACAAAATTTCACATGGTATCAAAGCTAGATGTCTTGAGTTCAAATCTTTTAGGCTCCATTTGCCTTCCCATTTAAATTTCCACACTTAGTACTAGGCAAAAGAATAGACTAAAGGTGATGGGAAGGGTTACAATATTTAAATAATAAATTATATTTTTATCTACATCTTTATCTAAAAATAGCATGAAGTTAAATTAGTCATCTTGGACCTTTACTTCATGATTATTCCTATTGATCTTTCAAAAGGTGAGATTTTGCTCAGCGGAGACGGTCAGGAGTGAATATTTCACAGTAGAAACACTGCCAGCTATCTTCAGGGAGTGAGGCATCATCGATCATCTAATGTGCATCTCCCTCAGGTATCAAAGTCATATCTCAATAGATATTGTACAAAAAGTACTGGTAGAATTCTTGAGCAATTTTTTCACGGTTGGATTCTTTTACTTTTAGCAGTGAAATAAATTGTCTTGCTTTATGTTTTCTAGCTCTCTTGCTGGCAGCTGTAGACGGAAAATCTCTTTTTTTCATGCCCAATAAGCCATCGAAGATTGTCAAGTTCCTGACTACTACCCTGACTCTTGTTTCCTGCGGCATGCTTGTGGGCGACCCAAGCAAACAAGATCCTGAAGAGAAGTGCATAAAGAATGCGACCGGACCTCTCAAATGTTTTTTCGCTTTATCTCGTTTTAGCATCTCTAAGTTGAGAAAATACTACCCAAGAAAGCTACTGAAGCGGGGCCATTGACTGTATCGAGTCACAAGGGTTTCTATCTGGAATAAAGGTCCTGTTTGATTCAGCATTTGGAATGCTTATTTGGACTCTAAAATCCCTTGGCCAAATGCAAACGCCTTTGGTTCGTATTTTTGCGTGACATTTGCAAGATGCAATTACATCTCCAAAGGAGTCTAAAGGCCTTTAGCCCAATGGAGCTCTTGAGGTGCATTGGCAAGTTACATCCTGAGAATGCAAGTCAGTACTGTTCATCTTCTCAAAGCCACCGTCGATTGGAGGCCAACGACCGCCGGCCAAGGGGTCGTGTGCGTGCGCCGGCGACCGCCGCCTGAGGGTCGCCCGACCCCGACGATTGTCGCCGGACCTCAGGCGACGCCTGGGGTCGCCCGACCCCGACGACCGTCTAGAGGCTAGATCCGGCCATTCGGACCGCCGGACTTAAAAAAATATATATAGAAGTGTGTTTTTTTTTTAATTTAATAAAAAGTTAATTACAAATGCAAATTTTACGAAACGGTATTTTGGCCAAAGTTGTTTTTTAATGCAAATTTTATTAAATAATATTTGTATTTCGGAAAACTCCCTTCACTCAAAGGTATTTTCATTACTGCAAATACATTTCCTAAAAGCCGAACCAAACGGGCCCAAGTCATGACGATGTATGTAAATTGTTGCTTCTTGTATGTAATGAAAGATGTTGCTTTATCTTCTCGTGAAGGAGATTTCACCTTTGGAAAGATGCCGCCATGGCTTTGTGTAGTCTGCGACAAAGCATGAATGTTCTGTTAAGTCTCTCCCTTGTGTCGGATCATAAAAAGCGATTTTTTAGCATTCGGGCCTTGAATCTTTGGTACAAGATTTTGTTGAAGAAAAGCCATCAAATGTAGCTACTTGATCTGAAGTGGGTGACATTCTTGAATATGGAAAGATACATAATTTTCGATATTTTAAAAGGATAGTGATATAAATGATCCAGAATATTTACTCAATATGCAATGTAATCTACGAACTTTAAATTTATTTGATGTGATCTCTAAACTTTATCTGAATATGCATTGCAATTCCCGAATTTTTAATTTTTTAATGTAGTCCTCGAACTTTGGATATATATTCAATTAGTATCTATAAAGATTTTCAACAATTTCTAAACTTGAATTAATAGAAGGAAGGACAACATCGAACATATTCGTACAAGTTTAAAGACTAAATTAAATTTGTTCCAAAAGTTAAGGATCACATTAATCAAATTAAAAATTCAAACATGATATTACATATTAATTAAAGTTTATGGTCCAAGGATCACGTTGCACGTGGAATCAAGTTTACGTGGCATATGTCTCACTTGGCCTTCCTAGAAGGAGAGCGACAGGTTAAAAAGTCAACGAATCACATAAAATCCGTTTTAGCCGAAGAAACCAGACTGGCGAGTTTACCCCTCCGCTTGACCCACCGCAGGGAGAACGAGACCGGGGGCAGAACGGTAAAATCACACAAACGCCCTTTCTTTCTTTTCATCCGGCGGAAGCAACTTCCCCCAGCTTCAGACAGAAGCTCGGAGAGAGATAGAGAGAGAAAATGGAGGTGGTCTCCCCGAGGTCGTCCGCGATCGCCACGCGCGCCGCCGCCCTCCTCCTCCTGCTTCTCGGCGCCGCGCTTCTGTGCAGCGCCGCCGAGTCGCCGCCGTACACGGTGGTCCATCAGGAGTCGGACTTCGAGGTCCGCCTCTACCGGGAGTCCACGTGGATGTCCGCCCCCGTCCGCGACATCTCCTTCGAGAAGGCCACCCTCAACGGCTTCCACAGGTTTTGACTCGCCGCTGCTTGGCTCCCCCACCTCGATCGATCCGTCCGTACAACGTTCGGAGCTCTTGTTTTCGAAACCCATGTTTTTGTTTGTCGGCCTGATGCTGTTCTTGTCGGCAAGTCTTGATTTTTTGGAGATGATCGTGTTCTTGTTCGAGTCTGGTCGCGATTCCGGTGGATTCTTGTTGGGAATTGATAACGACGAGCTGGGTTTTGAGTCTTTTGACCACCCCTTTTCTGGGTCGTCCATGTTGCTTTTTGTTTGTGTTTTTTCTCTGCTGAGCTGAGCAAATTCTGGCTTTCTGATTCGCAGGTTGTTCCAGTTCATTCAAGGCGCCAACTTGAACTTCTCCAGGATCCCGATGACGTTTCCTGTCGTGACGAGCATCGTCCCGGAAGCCGGGCCGCTGCACTCGTGGGCCTACTCCGTCCGGTTCTACCTGCCGCCCAAGTTCCAGGCCGACCCCCCGACCCCTCTCCCCGAGCTGGACCTGAAGCCGCACCTGTGGGAGAGCCACTGCGTCGCGGTCAGGAGGTTCTCTGGGTTCGCGAAGGACGAGAACATCGTCCGGGAGGCGGAGAAGCTCGCGTCCAGCTTGAGCAGGTCGCCGTGGGCTAACATGACCTCCTCCGAGAGTAGCTACGCCTACTCGATCGCGCAGTATAATTCTCCTTTCCGTGTGATTGGTCGCGTTAATGAAGTCTGGGTCGATGTCGTCGCGCCTGGATCAAATGGCTGTGAGTTCAGTGGAGTTGCTACATATTGATGCATCAGGATTGACTTGTTTAGATGAGTATGGATTCCTGGTCCTGCTAACTAAGGTCTAGAACTTGAAGTCTGGATCTTTTTGTGACCCTTACGTGTAAATATTCATGGGTGTCTGAAACATCTCCTTGTATACTTGGATCCTTGTATAAAAACTCTTATATGTGAATTATACCATCCAGTTCCACATGACTGTTCACTCCTCCATTACAACTGATTTGTTTCATGAATTTGTCAAGTTCCTTCTAAGAAATGAGTGAGCAGTGTCGAACCTTTCGACTGAATGATGGTAGAGGCGAAAGTGTGATCGACCGATGAAAAGATACAGCAGTTCCTGATGCTCTTTTTGGATGCTGAAGTGTGAGAGTTTGAGCTCTTGGGTGGAAATGGCTATTAACAATCTAACTGGAAACCTCCTCTCAAACAAAAAGGGTGGCCAGATAATTTGCAAGTTGTTACACTGAGAAACGTTATGAGTATAACAAGGCGATGAAGGCATTGCTCAACTCTTGCTCTTTTCATGGTTATTTACAATCTGGCGCATAGTAGAAAAACCATGCCCTGCAGTTA
Source organism: Eucalyptus microcorys (assembly GCA_014182515.1). Classification (NCBI taxonomy): domain Eukaryota; kingdom Viridiplantae; phylum Streptophyta; class Magnoliopsida; order Myrtales; family Myrtaceae; genus Eucalyptus; species Eucalyptus microcorys. The sequence goes on from CM024563.1 coordinate 3,075,053, forward strand.
ACTCCACTCCTATTTGATATTCAGCTATTCCACTCAGCAAATGCCGAAAGTACTGGCACATTGCCATAAAGAAAAAAGTAACTTGCGATAGAAATAGAAATACTAAAATTCTGTACTACAATGGAATGAATCTTTTCTTAACCTAGAAGGATGCCAAAAACTCGACTGTCGAGGGAAGGTACATGACGTATGGAGTATCTAGTATCTACAAAGACCGAGGTAACCATGGTAAAAAATATAGGCTTCTTTGGCGTCTAGGATTACATAATGGCAGAGAGACCCCAGCAGCACCCTTCTTTTGGGGCATAGGCAGCTTGATCTGGCGACGGTAAACGAAAGCTCCCAAAAATATAAGTAGAACAAAGAGGAAAACAGGGGATGGGATGGAGCCCACTGTTCCAATCCTAAAAGACAACAGTGCCGTCTCAGCTTTGAAGGGATGCAACCGTATAAATTTGCCCTCGACCAAAGAAGCTCCCAAAGTCCAAGATATATCCCCTGGCCCGATTATGATATCTCTGTTGCTGACATGGAGTGCTTCGTTGATGAGTGACGCCAAATAAGGCACCTGAAAGCAAAATTGTCCTCCATAGTTTCCATGTTCAGCAATGTGGCTTGAATTGATCCATGATTCTGAACATAGGTGATGACCTTTCTCCAACAACTGCGTGAAATTAGCTTTACCGCTTAATCTTAACTTACTGTAAACAGCAAAAAATCCTGATAAAGCATGAAAAGCCATGTCAGGCAGGGCAACCCCTGTGATGTTTTGCCAGTCACCACCTGCAAGGACGAAAGGAGCATGAATTTCACCACTAAATCTTAACTATTTCAGTAAAGCATACAGCACGTGGAAATCAATGCTCAGCAAGGATGAACTGAAATATTTTTGGCTAGAAGAGAAAAACTTGATATGGAAGTGCTAGTGGGATGTTGCCGGCTCACCATTGTGGTAAAAGACGTCCTCTTTCCTGTTTTTACCAACTACTGCAGACGAGTGCTTTAAGTAACTTGAATTGGCTGCAGCAGCCCTTGCAAGTATTCTGCACTCTTCCCAATTCGGATCTCCAACGACATTCATAATACTAAACTCTGCCTTTTGCTTTGTACTGCCCAAAATTATTTTGTCAGTGGTATTAATTGTGCGGCAATTATAGCAGGTATAGTTCTGCACATAGCTTGGATTCAGACAAGGGTGGCTAAGGATATAGTTACCATCCCTCTGTCTTAGTATTTCATTTTGTGTTACCATGACAAGGGTCCGGTCAAATGCCTCTCGCAAACCAAATGCTGGAAACGAGTAGGCTAATACCCGATGTTCGATAGAACCAACCTTCAGTCTTACCAACTGCTCATGGTTCACTGAATCATGTACTTCCATTGCTACCTGCAATGAGGAACCTCCCAAGTCGAGAAGCCCCAAAGTGCTCAACCTAGATTGATTTCCAAGTCTCCCCATTTTGTAATTCAGAGCTACCCAACCATAGAATGCCTCCTCTTTTCCGTGCAATACCCTTATCCAGCTTCTCTTGTAAACAAACGCATGTTCCCTGACAACAGCTTCGACATCATCCAGGACCCTCGTCGCATCCTTAACTGCCAACCTCCTGAGTCCAGCAGTCGCGAGAACAAAAATTGGAGTCTCTGGATGTCTTTCTTTGGGCACCCACTGTTTTGCCCAGTTTATCAACGGTTCCAGAGCAGCCCTCACTCTGCTAGCATTGCCAACGAACCTATCTAAACCGGGCTCAGTTTGCAGACAGTGATACTGACAGGAGCCGTTGGAAGTCTGGTTCTTGATCAAATTTTCAGCGAAAGAATTCACCAGAACCGGCAGCTCCCATCCATTTGCACCTCTCAGCATCCACTCATACACGTTCACACGCGTGCCAGTGCTTCCACAGTCCACAACAACAGTAAAGTAGGACCGTCCAGGATCACGAGACAGGACACTTTTCCAGCCCAAATGCCAACCACTCAATAACAACAACGACAACCCAGCAAGAACAATCACGACACCAATCTTCAGCGCCACCCTATAACGCCCAAATCCGGCACTAGAGGTCTTGACTTTCGAAGGCGACTTCGGATCCATCCACAGCCCACATAACAAGTTAAAAACTACTCCTTTCGCTCAGACAAACCGCAGTCGAGCTCAGACTACACAGGACGCGAAATGGGTAGCCCGATTTCAACACGAAACATCGATGAGCTCAACCGCAGCAGGTCTAGACATACTGAATCGACGTGGAAACAAAATCGACTGTACCCATGAGGCAAAGGAAACGAATGGGCAACCTCGGATCACGCGACAAACGAGGAGATCGAGCTGGCAACCCGATCTGGGAGCGCCGAAACGAGATAATTGGAGAAGGAATGGGATGGCGGTTTACCTGTGCGAGCGCCGGCACCGGAGGATTTCATTCCCTCCTCCTCCTCTCCGGCGAGAGAGATCGGAGGGAACGCGGAGGAAGAAGACGGGAAGGGTCCGGCCGGTCGGTGAAAAGGACTTTACATTCCGACCCTAAAAAAAAAACTTTATATCTCAATTGTCAACCTATTATTAATAAAAGCTATTTCAAACCAAACTACTCATCATATTGTTTAAAAATTGACCCCAAAAAAATCATGTTGTTTAAAAATGTTATGCGGTCGAAGTCCGAAAAAGAAAGGAAATCAATTTCAAAGATTGCAAAGAAATAAAAATGAATGAAAGTTACACTAATTATTAAATATAGCTCGTATCATGCCGAGTGAACCGGTTTTCTCCAACAAAACAAAAAGAAAAAAGACCGGTTTCATGAAACGCAGAGGCTATTTGCAAAACACTTAAAAAGGACTTTAGCTGAAAAGAAGAAAGATGAAGATGTCTTAATCAACCTGGGTAGCTTGGATGATGGCCAAATGGCTAAGGTCATGTGACCCCTTATAAGGTGACGTTGCAATCAAGCGTCGTGCATCCTCACGCAACAAACTCTAAAGGTCACACGACCCCAAATGACTACGGCACCATTAATTTCGTTGGCCCTCCCCCATATCTCACTTGAGGTAGACTCCAAGCCTTCAAATCTTACTTGGGATAGATTAGAGACTTTAACCTAATCAATGCCTTCAAATGATTGATTGGAGAGTTGAATTTTTCATTAAGACCCTATTTGTTTCTTACAAAATAAATAATTTTATTGATAATATTTTATGTCTAAAATATTTTCATAAATGATAAGAATATTTTTTGTTAATTTATTTTTATAAGTGATACAAATGATTATTTGTGGAAAAAAATTTCAAATAATTTAATTCTTTGTAAAATGAACATGCCCAATATATAATATTAGAGATGACAAAGATGATTCTTTTATTGCTAAAATTAGCCTACAAGGAATCGAGCCGTGTCTTTTAATATACCGGAATATATAATGTCGGAGAGCATGCGTGCGGACGTCGAAAAATTATAAATGAAGTGAATAGGAACCCATACTTTTCAATAATCGCAATCAATTTTTCTTTTTCAGAAAATTTCCTCAATCGGTTATTTTATACATAATATATCAATGGGCATATGCCTAAATCAATAATTCCATTTGGCCCCTTACATTTTCAAATTTAAATCTTTAATATTTCATACAAAACGTTACTAAAAATAGTTCAAATGACGAAATACTATTCTCTTTCTATATTTGTACATTTTCTTCACATTGCGTCAATAATTTCTTTAATTAATTAACAATTCAAATAATGTGCAATAAAAAAACTATTGCAATCTTTTAAATATCGAGTATTTTTTTTCTGCCCATAAACAAGGTATGTGCACTTTTGCTCGATAATTATAAGCCAAGCCAAACATATTCGATGTCCTTAGGATGAGGCTCCCGTGGCCAAACCTTGTCCTAACAATAATAATCCTTGGTTGCCACAAACGAGCGAGCCCAAAACGGAAGCTCAACTCATAATATCTGATAACCATTTAGACCATTTTGGAACAGATTTCTCCATTAGGAATTCTCGCAAGAAAATAGAAGGACGCGCCGAATCTCGAAAATATGGTAAACAATATCCCAAAAAATAAATTATTTTCCCTCAATATCTTGCCGGTCATTCAACGGCGGAGATGAACGTGCCGACCCGATCGGACGGTCCAATCCATTCCAATCTAAAAAACTCTCAATACCTAAGTATATACATTAAGGGGAAGAAAAAAGGAGAAAAAAAATCTAAAAAAGGAACAAAAGCTTTTTTAGGTTATAAAGATGAGGAGAAAATCGAAATCCATTTTCGGGTTTTTCTTTTTCTTTTTTATTTTCACTCTCTTTCTTCTTCTTCTCGTTCACCTCCTCCCTCCTCCTCTCCTCGCTTCTCTCTCTTCTGGTTCGCGTCTCGATCCGAGGGGCCGTCGCTTTCTCTCTCTAAAACCTGTAAATACCGAATCCTCTCCGCCGCTCCCCACCACCTTCCGGCGATCTCGACGCTCGATCGCTCCGCCGCGCGCGGCGCCCCCACTTTCTCTCTCTTCCTCTCTCTCTCTCTCTCTCTCCTCCGCCCGAGGGGAGCGGCTGACTCCCGTCGATCCCGTCTCCTCGCGCCGCGGCTAGGGTTTCGCGGCCGGCGCCGTCGAGGCAAGTGATTTCCCCCCCCCCTCTCGCTCCGGGGCGGTTCCGGCCGTCCGTCTCGCGGCTGCGTCCCGTCGAGGCGAGCGGATGCCGCTGCCAATGGCGATCAGCTGTTGATTTTATATATTTTTTTTAATTTTTTTTCCTCGAGTTTTGGCTTGCGGAGTTACTGTGATTACTGGGGAGTGCTTAGTTCCAGGGCTCGCCCGCGTTTGTCCACGGGCATTTTTTGGCGAGGGGAGCTGGGCCGGTCGTTCTAGATTGGCCGGTTTCGTGGAGGTAGGGAGTGCTGGATTTGTGTGGACGGATTGTGGTAGGTGATCAAGACGTGATTTTGGGAGGTTTCTTGGGAGCCGTTCGCCGCTAGGAAATATGGAGCCCTTAGGCGTGAGGTGGGGGGGGTTCCTGCTGCCGGAATTCGTAGGATAGTTTCCTGAAATAGCTGTGATGGTTGATTGTGGCGGAGTAGATGGTGGTTCATGGCTGCATCTCGAGTTCTGTTAACTTTTTGGCCCTTGACTTGTGTTGGATATCGAAGCTTTTTCACAAAAGAATGGAAACCTTGCTTAGCGTGCATAAAGACGCATGGAGTTGTTAGACCAGTTAAATTCTTTAATAGACGTGGGCGAAAAATGCTCCTTAGAGTAGAATGAAATTTGAGAATGTCTTCTCAAGACACGGCAGCTTACTTCTCCTATTGTCTTTAATGATTTATGGAATGATCTTGCGACATAGCACGTTAGTTATATCTTGGGATGAATAGTAGCAACTTTATGATTACGGTAATGTCTTTAAGGCGTTCTTAAGTTGTTTATTCTATGACTAACAGGGTTAGCCAGTTATGAACTCACACAGTTGTTTTTTGAGGTTGGTAAACATCCACCAACTTTTATTCTATAGCGTATGTGGAAGCATTTTGATTTGGGAAGTCTAGTTCCAATGATAACGCGGTTTCAATGGAGATGCTAGATATGAATTTCGAGCACTCATTTGTTGCCATGTCATTTGACATCAGTAGGCTGGTGTCTGTATTGTATTTATTGCGGTAAGAATAATCGTAGCATTTTGAAACTGTGACTGCACATACTTATCTTGGTGAACTTCTTGATGTCATGTATTCTAATTCATTTGCATAAAATTGTTTCAGACAAGTTTTTTGCAAGAAATGCTAGACTTACAAATACTGGTGAACACAATTAATTAATTTACTAATGTCTGTAGATATTGATTGTTGAATGCACCAACTTGTTTAGTACTCACAGTTTGACATATTACTTAGTAAACTAATCTTCTAGACCAATCTTAGTAAGTCTAGCATTGCTTTTTGGAAATGCTTTCTTATGGATTTTGTTTTGGTGTCCATTTTCCACTTTACTCCATTTTCTTGTCTTTTGTAGCCGTTACTCTCATTTTTGTTCTTGGTTTGTTAAGGGTGATGACCTGATGAGAGTACTGTTCTTTTGCTTTTATCAGGTGTTGTCCAATTTGTTTGGATGACCTTGGAGCAACTTCAAAACCATGGCATCAGGTACAACTGGAGAACGGAGGTATGATATTTTCAATCCTGTTACCTCCTGGCAGTCTTTCAAAATTTTGATAATAGATTTCAAAAGCAATTATAAGCTTATCAAATTGCCTGCAACAGTGTCTGTTTGAATCTCGTCAGTCTTTAGTAACTTTAATGGCATTTTAAGTACATTCCAAGTTTCATGACTAGAGTTTTGGAAGTTGAGGGGGCTCTTGGAAAACTTCCCAGTCTCTGCCAATCGTCATCCTTTTCATTTGTTGATGTGTGTGGGATTCTTTCCTCTGTAGATGACACAATTGTGACAGATTCTTTGGTACATGACATGCGTCTTCCAGCATAAAAAAGAAAAAAACCAGACTGTCAATTAAATGAGGCTAACAAACATCATTCCACATGGAAATTTGGGTTCCCAGGTGTTTTTGTGCCCTTTTCAGCTTATCATCTGATTTTATGTGAGTTTAAGCTTTGTTCTTTTTTCACTGTCAGGTGCGTATGAATAATCACTGAGAATATACTCCAATATTAGGTTCTTTTTTATCTTCGTAGCGATTTCACCATGGTTTTACTTTTATTTGGTCATGTTTTCGTATCTGATGAAGGAATGTCCCTTGTTAGTTTTGTGGGATACCTAGGTGATGTAGGGAAGATAACCGTAACAAGTTGCTCAACGCCAAGAACAGAATTGAAGAAGCTAATACAAACAATATCACAAGGAATTGCCAAATCAAAAAAATTGTCTGGACATCAAAGCCAGGGAAAAGAAAGGACAATTTTGCGAAATAAATTTTATCAAAATAAGAAAGTACTCCAATTTGAAAACAACCCCGGTGTGTGATAGATAGGCATAAAACCCATTATACATAGGACTCCTACCCAAAGAATTAAATCTAATACTACTAGGTCTCTTAAAACATTAGTAATGACCTTAAAATTAAAATATTTTTTTATGCTTCTGCATCCCTAGGTCAACATAATGAGGAATTATGAATTCACAAGGATGTATATAGGTTGGCTAAATTGTTATATTGCTTCAGGTGGGGAAATTCTGGAAGAAGAAGTGGCATGACTGTATTGGGGAAAGTCGCCGTTCCCAAACCTATAAACCTGCCCAGCCAGAGGTACGGGGTCTCATCCGTATGTTTAATCCATATCTCCTTGACACTTTCTTTGCTGCTGAACCTTTTCATTTCTTTCTGCTATTAAAGGCTCGAGAATCATGGTTTGGACCCAAATGTGGAAATTGTTCCAAAGTAAGTATACATCTCTGACATTGGGGTTTTTAATCTCTCCGTATGTGCTTTGTCCCAGTATGTTCAAACGGCAGAGGGTTCTCAGCATTTGTTAAAGATTTTTCTCCCTCTATTTTGCCACCATATATTTCAGGGGTACCCTTAGTTGGGGCAGCAGGTCCTCTTCCTCTACACCCAATGCATGGGGTTCATCTTTGCTCTCCCCCAGTGCTGACGGTAGCAATTCGCCGAGCCACCTCAGTGCTCGGCCTTCATCGGGTGAAAGTGGCACCCGACCATCGACTGCAGGAAGCGACAGGGCTCTTGATTCTACTAATGCGTGGGGCCCAAATTCTCGGCCATCTTCAGCTTCTGGAGCATTGTCATCCAGTCAGACATCACTAGCATCATTACGTCCTCGCAGTGCAGAAACAAGGCCTGGTAGCTCACAGTTATCTCGTTTTGCAGAATCTATGCTTGATAATTCAGTGACTGGGGGTATGGAAAGACTGGTAAGAGCCTGGTGCCATAATTTGTAATGATGGGAGCTTTTATGCATAGAGTTGAAATTATGGGGAGATAAGCTCAATCTTTTGCATTAATCAAATATACAAACAGAAATATATAATTCCTTTTTTCATGTGGAGAATTTGTGCTTTGAGAGACATCTATTGATAAGTAAAAACGAGGGCAATCTTAGGGCAATCTTATCTACGTAATGATTGTATATTTTAAGTGGGAAGTGATCATCTAAATTGAGAACTTCAGAAAAAAAAGTGTGCTCAGTTGTTCCATCAAATATTCTGCCTTTTATAATGTCAACTAAGACTATGGCTGTTTGCCAAAGTTATGTTACCAAGATTTCACCTCTCATTGTTTTCAGCGCAAGCTAATGTCTAAGAGAATGTGTAGATTGGTTTTATGGCAGGATCTGATGATATATGTAGTGATTGTGCAACCTTTTCCAATCATTGTTAACAGTCTCGACCTTTAAAGTTTGCTTTAGCTAGCTGACAGCTAATATTTAATCTTTTGCTTGTGCCTAACTTTTCTATTCCATGTGCATGCAAAGGCACAGGCTAATTCAGCTCATTTGCTGTTATATGTGTAGGGACCGAAATCCTCTAAGAATGACAGGTTTTCTTTAAGTTCTGGGGACTTCCCTGTTCTTGGTTCGGAGAAAAATGGTTGTGGGAAAAGTGCGGGCTCACAAGGTGAAATGTCCTGATATTTCTAAATAATGTTGAATCCTAAATAGATGGGCAACATGGCTGTCATAACAGTGGTCTGGGATGATCATGTGCTTAATTTGATTTTTGTCTTTTTCTTGCATGTTTCAATGACAATTTTTTGGTCTTTCTGAATCGAATGAGTACCCATAATTTTTCTTGTCAATTTACTATATGGAGAATGTATAGATCTTGTGTTTCACATTAACCCTGTTGTCAGCTTCTTCTAATGAGTCACTTTAATTGGAAAATATAGGTTTTCTTGCTTGATTCCATAAAGTTTCTGATTATATTATAGGCAATTCATTTGATTGATGACCTGACTACCTTTCTGCAGAGCATGCTCCTCAAGGTTCAGAGGTATCTTCTGATTCAGCAGTATTGGTGAAAGAAGGTACCTTTCCTTCGTGCAGTTGTTACATGTGTTCTGAGATCTATTGCTTCTTAGATCTTGTACATAGTGAGTTGAAGGTCAAATCTGCCCATTTTTCTCATGTTGCAGGCGATAGCTCTATAAATGCTGATCCCAGGAATAGAGTTGACGACTCATGGAGAAGAGACAATTCTCCCTGTGGTGAAGATGGTGGACCTGGTGCGGACAAGTGGCGTGGGGATCATCCTCCTCACCAAAACGCCGGCATCCTCCCTCAGCAGTTTAGTGCTTGGCATGGTCCCCTAGTTAACAATCCTCCAGGTGGTGGTGTTTGGTTCAGACGGCCTCCTGGGGGCCCCCCTTATGGAGCTCCTGTTGCACCTGGTGGCTTTCCTGTGGAACCATTTCCTTATTACCGTCCTCAAATTCCGCCTCCTGCTCTTCCCACCATGCATCCTCCTCCAGGTGCTGGACCTAGGGGACACCACTCAACTAGTGGAGATATGTATAGACCTCAAATGCCCGACGGTTTTATTCACCCAGGTATGCCTCTTAGGCCTGGGTATTACTCTGGTCCTATGCCCTACGATGGTTATTTTGGTCCTCCAATGAACTATCACAATTCAAATGAACGAGATATTGCATATACGGGGATGGCAGCTGGCCCTCCCCGCTATTCTGGCCAAAATACTCCTGAAATACCACATAGATCTGGTGGCTATGGTTCCACTAATAAAGCATCAGATGGTGAGGAAGTGGATTTGGGTCATCCTCGTGATACTAGGGGGCAGTACAAAGTTCTCTTGAAGCAACAAGAGAGTTGGGATGGAAAGGGTGAAGGACATAAACGGGAGGGAACTGTTACAAAGGACGAGTCATCTCTGGACAAGGACGAACCTGGCAAGAAAGCATTGTGGAAGAACCAGTGGAGATCGGATCCCAACAATGAAGAGAAAGATCTAGAAAATGCAGAGCCAGCTGAGGAGGCTTCTCAGAAGTTTGATCACAGAGGTGGTGGTCCTGGTCCAACCAGGGTAAAGGAACTTGAAAATGTGCAAAGGGCTGATGATGCTGACTCAGTGAGAAGACCGTATAACAACTCTGTCGTCCCAGAAGCTCCAAAATCTTCTGTCGCTGCCCCAAAGGATTCAAGTTTAATCCAGAAAATTGAGGGATTAAATGCTAAAGCTCGGGTTTCTGATGATCGCTGTGAGTATACATTTGTTTCCAGTAGGTCAGGGGAAGATAATAACCTTCAAGGACCTGACACCATGTCTAGCCATTCTGCAAAAGAAATTGGCTCTAATGCTCTTCATGTTGAAAGAATTCATGCTGGTAAGGTGACCAAACCTAACCTGTCTGAAATGGATGCTTCTAGTGGGGGTAAGAGCCTCGAGCAAGCTGATGCCAGTGAGGCAACCATTCCTAGGTTTGCTACTTTTCTCTTGGACTTCAATTAATACTAGTTCAGATTTTTCACCCCCTTGGCTCTGGTTGCTTAGAATGTTGATAAGATATTTTGCGATTTCACAGGCGGCATCCTCATGGAGTGCAAGGAAAATCTCATCATCGTGGTAAAGGAAGGTCAAGTACTCAAGATGCTGACGAGCGGTGGAAGAGATCTAAGGAGCCTGACCAATTGGTTGTAACAGATGCATCTCTAGAGATTTCTAACATTCATGTGCCCCATCCTATGTCTGGGAAAGCTAATGATGTCGGTGCACCACTATACCAAGGAAAGGATGAGGGAGGAACTGTGTCCGTTGCTTACGATCCCAGTGAGAGTGAGGCAGAGGTAACATATTTTCTTCTGAAAAATTTGTCTTCTACTCCACCTGAATAACTATGACATACGATTTGAATGTTTTCTCAGCATGCTAAGATGAGAGAGTTGGCAAAGCAACGGATGAAACAGCGGCAGATTGAGGAGGATGAACGAGCTAGAGATCAGAAGGCAAAAGCACGCATGAAATTGGAAGAACTGAACAGACGCACACAACCTATGGATGGTTCAATTGGAAAAGGGGAAAATGTGTCAACCAGTGCTACTTTGAATAAGCAACATGACTTGCAGCCTGTTGTTGAAATGGCCAAAGCTTCTACTAGGTCTGTAGTGCTAAGCTCTGAGTCTGTTTCTAATACCATCACAGTTTCTGGAGTTAGTGCTGTTATTGGAAGATCCACTGCTCCATCCAATCTTTCACAACAACCACCTGATGGTGCTTGCGTGGAACATGCATTGGTTGGCAACCAGTCTGGGCCTTTGAAGCAGGACACCAAAACTGGTGTTGGTTGTGCTCCTGACCCTCTTGAAGATGGTCGTACGTTTAAGCAGAAGCGTGTGGGACCCAAACATAAATCACACATTTCATCAGAGAAAAACTTCAATGAGAAGGGCACTTTTGAGCCGTCCAAAGTCCTTGCCGATGGGGCCGACGGTGTCACAAAATCTGCTGATGTTCCCTATGAGAGCACTCCAAGCTGTGAGGATAGGACTCCTGTGAATCCACATGGTATGGTCGAGTCTATGGTTCAGCCAAGAAGAAAAGGCAGCAAGACTAGTAGGAACAAACACAAGGTGGATGATGCATCCACCTTATCTGCTTTACCTGTACTTGCACCTAAAGAAATTACTGTAGCGAACACTATAGAAGAAAGCAGTCAGCGAAAGTCTCCTGAGTCCAAATTGAATTCTACACAGGTTGAGTCACCACCTGATCCTGGAGATGCCAAACAGTCTTCAGAGCGGCATCCAGCTATTGCAGGTGAAGAAGTCCATACTAGAGTAAATTATCAGTGGAAGTCACAGCATTCTCGCAGGATACCAAGAAATCAGCAAGCCAACCGGTTTGCAGATAAGCTCCACAGTGGTGAATCTGTTGTATGGGCGCCTGTTCGATCACAGAACAAAACTGAGGCTTCTGATGAAGCTAGTGACAAGGCACTAGTTGAGGGTGTTAATTCAACTGTCAAGATCGACAATCCTGTCCAGAATAATCCAAAAAATAAGAGGGCAGAGATTGAGAGGTATGTTCCCAAGCCTGCTGCCAAAGAAATGGCTCAGCAAGGAAGTATTCATCAACATACGGTTGCTTCAAGCAGTATAAATTCTGGAGATGCTAGTGTTGAGGTGGGAGGAGGTTCAGGTCTACAAAGCATCGAAAATGCTCAACCTGCCAAACCATCATCTAGGAGTGGAGACAGTAGGTTAAATAAGCCAGGAAAAGTCCATGGATCATGGCGCCAACGCGGGCCAAAGGATCCAACTTTGCATGATTTGGCGGATGGACAATCTTACACCTCGGACATAGGTAAAGACGTTCAAAAGTTGAGCGGGCATCACCAAGCTGAGGAACTTGAACTAAGAGCTGTGGACGAGAAGCCAAAACGATCTGATGAGCTAGGTTCTGGTGATGGTTCAAACCTTCCAAGTAATTCCAACTCTGCTGCAGAGGTCACAATTCATCCTGCCAGAGATCAAGGAGTTGCAGGAAGAGGAAAGCGTCATACTCTCCGGGCACATAAAGCCACCGGGGTTACTGTAAATCATGATCAGAAGAAGGGCATTGAGGAAATGGACGAAAGTTGGAACCAATCTTCGCCACCTGAGGTGATCCAAAGAAGTCCAGTTGTTCCCAAGGAAAACCATGCTATCTCCGAACGTTCAACTTCTCATTGGCAACCCAAATCCCATTCATCTTCTGCTTATATTTCTCGAGGAAGTAGGGTGACTGGAGGTCAAAATATTCAGGCTGACGGTGGTGGGATTGATGCAGAGCTCCCTCATGGTGGTCCACCCGCATTAGCACAGCATGAAATGGAACATCCCGAAGCTTTGTCCACCAATGACAATCGAAAATATAATTCCCGAAAAGATAATGTGAACGAAGCAGGGCATGTAGAGGGTAAGATAGAAAAGAAGGCTCTTGCAGTTGGAGCTCGTACCCATTCTTCAACGCATGGTCCAGTTAGGTCAACTGGTGATGTGCGTCATGAGTCCCAATTTCCTTCAGGGTTCCACAAGAACCAGGGTGGTCGAAATGCAAGAGGCAATGGATCTCATGGAGATTGGAACTCAAATGGGCAGGAAAATATTCGACATCGTGAAAGACAGCGGCCGAACTCACACTTCAGATATCAGCCTGTGGGGACATACAGCGATAACAGATCAAACTATGTCGAAGGATCAAAAGATGGTTCTCAAAGTACAAGCATGAAGTTTAAGGAGAAGAGTGGTCAAGGCACTTCCGCGCGTGGTGGAGGGAACTATACGGACCGGCAAGTTGGCACTGGTCTAGTTGATGCTGACTGTAATTAGTAGAGAGTAGAGCCCTAGACGTGTTCTGTTGTAGACAGTTCCTCTGGTCTTGATTGGTAATACCCTTATGCCTTCAGGTCTTGATATTTGCTGATTACTATGGATGAAGAAGGGGTGCTGCTGTACCATCTCAAAAGACAGGTTCTCATGACTCATGTCAATGGTTGTCCAGGTGAGAGCATAGCAGATGCGTCTTGGAAATATTCAGTTCATATGGGTTGGTTTTGACAATATGTGGTGGGCTTCTTGCCTTTTACCTTATTTTTACAAATGTATTGTTCTGAACATTTTAATTTGGTCATGGGCTTATCTTCGATGGATCTTTTCACATGCTTCCTTGGCTTTTTTACTTGATTAGCCGATAGCTTTGCTGCTCTTTAACAGTAGGCAGCCGTTAACTTCGATCAACTTCCTTTTTAGGTGATAAGTGAACTTATATGACACCATCTGCCCCGTCATTGTTGTTGATTCTGGTTTATAGCTTGTTTGTTGATGACTTTGGAGCCGATAAACATCCGTGTCGCTGGATGCTAGGTCATGTGGTGTCTGAGCATGTCTATGAACCATGAGATATTCTACCATAATCTTTTCTAATGTAGTTTTGGGAAGTCGCTTCGATTTTTGAACGCGCCCTGGTAAATTCCTGGAATCAGAAGCCACTTAAAAAAGCAGGAATTGCTAAACATTGACGTCGTTTGCGTGGACATCGCTTCTTTCGATTTTTGAAAGTGCTGAGTTGTCATTCAGATCACTCTTTGATTACTACTACTATCAAAACTTTAGCGTCGCGAATGCAATGCAGCTGATATGGAGTGACATGGCAGTTATATCTTTCATGTGATTTGCATAAGATGAAGGGAATACTTATGGCGTCTCTGTTTGCACTGAACTTGGTGCCCACGTTAGGAATCATACGGTTGCTGGTCCAAGTCGGCTATCACGTGTGATCTTGACACTTATGACCTATCCCGACGTGTTCTAAGCAAGATCGGATCTCATTGAATGTGACTTGAATATGGAGCGGAATGTGAAACAAGGTCATTAGAAAGGAAGCTGAAGAAAAGCAAGATCGGGTCTCATTGAATGTGACTTGAATATGGAGCGAAATGTGAAACAAGGTCATTAGAAAGGAAGCTGAAGAAATATAGACGGACATTAACAAGACCCGATCTTGGATGATACCAACCGCGATCGTCAACAAAAATTCCCCTTCTTGGACCGAGCGAAAACCAAAAGCACGATGCTGCAACCGACATAAACGAAAATCGAAATCAAAGGGAGGAAATCCAGAATCAAAACCGCAAAAGAGACGAGAAATGAGACTTGCATTCGGCTGAAAGGAGCCCATTAATACCCCAAACCGAAGGAATCTCAAACCTAGGCCCATAACATATTTTAACCCATGTGGTTCCTTAAAAGCCGCTAATTTCAATTTTTTCTTTTTTTGGAAAAATGACATATTATTTTTAACCTTTAATTCAATATATAATATAATACTCGAACTTTTAATTTATTTATATAATCCTTAAATTTTAGCTCAAAGTATAATATTATTGTTAAACTTTTAAATTACTTTTGGTATGATAAATTGCACATTTACACACCACTGCACACTTAGCTAAAGTTTAGGAGTGATATTTTACAAATGAAAATTCATAAATCATTTATGTTATTATATATATATATATATATATATATAATATAATATAATATGTATTCAACCGCCTATCTTTATTTATTTTTATTTTTTTGGTTTTTGTTCGAAGCCTATCTTTAACCTTACCTCCCAGTAGTTTATTAAGCTCTCTGTATTGTTATCCTCAAAAATCCCCCGCGGCGTCGAATAGAATCAATCAACTAACTTAGTCTACAGATAAAAGCAATCCGAAAGGTTTTACCTTTTTGCAGACCCTCCTTCCTCTCCTCCTCCTCCACCTCCATTTCATCTTCCCCGTTTCTCTCCATCCCACTGCGTACGGAGATTGCCCCCAGGATTACACTTCTGCAGACCCGAACCCGAGAAAGGAAGGTCTTTTTTACCATGTTCTTATCCTCTTCTTCCATCGTCCTCAATCTTTCAGGCGAGCTCGTACGGTAAGGAGTCCCCAGAAGCTCGTCTCTTCAGGTAAGCCGCTCGAATTACGCCTCTTTTCACCCCTTTTTCCTCCTCCTCGTCTTGTGTGGAATTCGGGGGTTTTGAGGGCGTTGGGTTCTCGGGTGGGGGCGCAAATTGGTTTCTGGGGTTTCTTGGGGTGGATGTTCCTGGTCTTGCCCTGTTGCGCGACCGTTTTCTTGATGGTGGGTCTTCTGTTGTCGCTGGGATTGGGGAATTTCGGTCGGGGGGACTGTACATTTTAGGGAAAGGTAACTTGGGTCGGCTTAATTTTGTCCGCCGAGCCGTGGCTGTCTTCGCGCTCGGATGGTAACGGCCGAAAGGTTTTTTTTTTTTTTCAATCAATCTGCTGGGAAAAAAATACATTTAGGAAAAGATAGCTTGGGTTGGCTTGCTTTTGTCCACTGAGCCACCGCCTGCCTCTTGCTCAGATGGTAACAGCCGAAAGCTATCTTTTTTATCAATCAATCTGCTGGAATAAAGAGTGGGGCTTTGTGATTTTTTTTGCTTTAGTTTCTCTTGACTGTAACTTGAAGTTTTAACTAAACTGTGTTTCTTATTTGGCTGTGTCTTCAGATAAGGATTGCTCGAGTAAATGGTTGGGCTCTTAAATTGGAGGAGATGGCATTGGTAACCCATCAATTTCAGGTCCTGTGGAGAACTGGACAGCTGTTCACTTGTTTGTGCTTTATTTAATTTTGTTCTAGATAGATGATGCTTCTGGTTAGTGGCATTTGTGTGGTCTTGGAATGAACTTTTTCTGTTGTCTATTAGCTTTAGGATATTGTCGGGTCTGCGTACACGTTAAAGTACCACTTTACCTCGCAATATTGGCAATGAGCCATTCATGTTGTGCATTCACTTCTGTTGTTTATCCTCTCATGGGTGTGATAGAAGTTGCGTATTTTCTCTAAACTGAACAGGACTCATACTTCATACTATCTTAATTTGTTTTTAGACGACACTTGAATGATAAAGGACTTCTGGTACATATAAGTCTGCGGTAGGATTGTTTACATAGGTGGTGATAAAAGATATCTTTTGCACAAATATATTCTTACGGAGTTTCATACATATAGCAAAGTAACTAAAAAGGATTTTACAATTAAGTGTAACTGCATTTTGGGTTTTGACTTTTCTGTATAACAATGTTTAATATTTAAACAGATAAAAAATTGATGAAATGCTATAGCTGAAGATACATGAACTAAATTACATCACATCCTGTGCTTATGATTCAATACTCTTTCCATTTACCATAAGAATATATTGGTGCAAGGTACCAGACATACCCTGTTTAGTCTTCAGTTCATGTGAGTCCTTATGCCATTAGGTTCGCATGATCTTTGACAGCTCTTCTATGAGTTAACAGCATTGTTCTCGTTATTGAATGCAGGGTTCTTATGTGGCATTTCCCTCGAGACATTTATCCTTGAGCAAAGTGCTGACACTAAGGCGATGTTATGTGGTTGGGAAAACAGATAGACCTTTGTCCCTAAAGCATCATGTTCTTTTAAGGTCTGGATTCTACTCAATTTGTTGCCTCCATACATGTTTGTTGTATAGAGTATCTACTTTGTCATGGGGGAACAGGTTTTAAATTATGTATCTCTGCCTGTGTGATTAGAAAATCATATGACTGATGAAAATCTGAAAGATTAGAGTTTTTATATTGGTAAGGTCTTGTATTTTTGTGTTAAGTTTAGTTTTGTCAGTATAAATGGACATGTAGTGGATGGTTTTGTCAAACTTAAATTGTTAAGTTCGCAGGCACTAGGTAGCAGTACTAGAGTTGGGCTCTGCGTGTGCACGTGCGCACAGGGGGCATAGCTAATTGTCTGCCTTTTCAGAGAAAAGGCCCTGATAATAAGTGCCCATAGCTATTTGTCTCCCTTTTTCAGAGAAAAGGCCTTGACAATTAGTGCCATTGGGGCCAAAGTCACTTTTATGTCAACGAGAATTTTAGTTGGCGCTTAGTGTGAGCTATGAAGGGAACTCCTGAAGTTATATAAGTTTGACTCAAAGGGAAAAACGATGATCCATCTTGATGTCAATGATGTTGCAAAGACTTTTGCTGGAGTGGAGATGATGACGTCACAATGATACATGTGGAAAAAGAGTATCTATTAAATAATAGGGAAAACCGAACTTGTTTGGAGTAAACAAGGAGGATGGAGGGATGAAAAAAAAGCAAGTGCTAGGTTGGGCTTAGATACTCCTAATACAATAAATGCAGCTGTAAATATTGTGGGATCTTTAAGAGAGAGGGAGAGAGACTACTGAAAAGTAACATCTTCATTCAATAACTTAATGGAAGAGTACAAAAGATGGCTACATTTACAGAGCATGAGACACTGACTAAATCCTAACTTCCTAATCTAAGACTACCTACTAACTCTTGACTAATATCCAGAAATATACTTCTACACTACCCTTCAAGCTGGAGTATCCAGCTTGCATAAGACAGGTGCGACTTTCTTTCAAAGTCCGTGACTAAAGTGCCATAAGCCAGACCTTACACTAGACAAGAATTTTGGTTACATTCAGATTTTAGATAATGGGAATTGTGTAAGCTGGACCTTATAAGAAAATTTGAATGTAATCTGCACCATAACCGGACTTGACAAGTGCTGAAGAAACACATGATCGTGAAAGTTGACACTTCTTTCTCACCCAACATTGATAAAACCTTGTGGAAACCCAACTCGAATTGTGGCAAACTAAACTGCACCACCCCATGTTGCTCAACTTTAGCTCCTCAATGAAGGCATAATCAACGAAAAAGAGCTTATTAGGGTGCCATACCTATTTTGGTGGAGAAGCAGAACAAATGATCACGATTGAGAAAGATGCATGGTAGAATGAAGCTAGAGAATAGAGACGGTTGACTTGTGGTGGACTTCTCTAGCGCATTCTAGTGAAAAGACTAATGAGGCCGCAGCAAACAACTCCCATGATGATGATGGAGATGCCAGCAGTTCACGAGATAGAGTTGCTCTCAGAGAAAACTGGAGCAGATCTGAAATTGCAATAAGCAGAGGATGATGATGCTTCTCTTGAGGATGACTGGTTGTGGCTGCTCTCGAGGTTGAAGACCTGTGGACAAAACACAAAGGATTTAGAATGACAAACAGTGGTGGGCTGAGTGTCTGAGTAGAGACAATGATGGTGGAAACAAGGATTCTTTGATTTACAAGACTGATGGCAAAAAGAAAGATATGAGTTAGGGTTTTAATTTTGGTCCTTCTCTCTTGGTGGCTTTTCATACCATGTAAACATTCTAGGATCTTAAAGAGAGAGGAAGAGAGAAAATACTTAAAAGCTATCTCTATAATTAATAACTTAATGAAAAAGTATTTAGAGCATGAGAGACACTAACAATACCCTACTTTCAATATATGTGACCAACTACTATTTACTGACTATCATCCATGAATATACTTATAAAGAAGATAATGGAAGGAGATGATTATTATGATGGTTAGGACTTGAGAATGAGGAGCTTGACTAGATTAAATTCTATACTTGTGTACGGTACCTAAGCAGCATAAGCAGCACAATCTCAATAAAGGAGCTGTGGAGGCATATGGACACTTTGATAAGACTGAAAACATTCTTTAGAATGCAATTACTCATATCGAGGTTGTTCTAATGGTGAAATTTATCCTTCTCAACTTTGTTCCAAGCAAAAGTTGGAATTGGAACTTAGGATGCATTTAAAATTTGAATGTTGCAGTTCAAGTTCTGATGAGTACATCTTACATTAAATTCAGAACTGCTTCTAATCTGTCCATATGAGCATGGTGCTGGGAAAAATTTACAATCTGAGTGGGGGAAATAACAAATGGATGGTAAGTTCACAACTAGAAATCTTGGGTTGTGTAAAAATAGGAGAATCTTAATAGTTCATATCAAGAGTTATTTATGTCTGAGAAGAGACAGAGTGGACGATTAGCTATCCCTTGGTGTGTAATAATGGATGCGCCTTGTCCATATGTTTGTGCAAATTGAATGCCTGAAACCTAGAGGCTGTTTCTTATCATATTGTCGAACTTATGTCACTGTTGATATGTATAAAATCTCTTAATCTTCTGTTAGATTATGTCAACAAAACATTGTCTTCTTTTTTTGTTCATTGTATTGGTCAGGAGAAGCTTGGAATATCCCCAAATCAGGGAATATTATTACCAAGTTTTCTTCCTCCAAACTGAGAAAAGTGTACATGTTGTGATCTTTCAATAAATTGTGGAATTATAATTTGCTTGACTACTAAGTGTGGATGTCTTATGTCCCTGCTGCTTGCTTAGAGTCTTTATCTTACTTCTCTGCTTGGCCTCTGTCACTACATGATCTGGCCCTTTTGTGGCAAAACAGCTCAGTAAATTATTACCTTGAAACTTATGGACGAGCCTCACATACATGGTTTCTTCTTTCTAATTTCTTTTAGTTTAATTCGGTCATTTCGCATTTACTTCAGTGACTTCTCTTTTAGTTCAGACAAGTTCCTCTGGGTCATGGTAGAGTCCTTGTTCATCTTGGCTCTATGATTGCTTTGGAATGCTCTCTCTTTTAGATCTGAATTGCACTTTATTTTGTCAAGTAAAGTTTCTTTAGCTCACTGGAATTGAGACTAGATAGCTTGTTTTGCAGAGTAACCTCTCCTCGTTTTTCTGCATCAAGGGTCAAATGTCTGAGGATTTCATCCTTTAAAGGCAGTGCCCAAAATGATGAATCATCAGGCAGAGCCAATGGGACAACCTCCAAAAGTTCTGCTAAACTCTCTTACTTACCAAATGAGAGTGATGAGAACATAGTGGAATCACCAAAGGCACAGAATGTTCCAGTTTCTTATACATCTGAAGCAGATGAAAGTATTGGTGGCTCACCTGCTATCCAAAGATTATTCAGGAAATGGCTGACAATGTTGCGCACAAGATCACCTGGTCAGCTAGTTGATGAAATTTCAGGAGAAGCCTTGCCTCCAAGGGGTGTAAGTGAAACTGGGACACCTGTAAAGGAAAGGAATCAGCTTATAAAAGTATTGTGGTGCCATTTTTGGGGTCTGGATGCAGCCATAAAAATTCCCTTTCTAATATTGTAAGTAGCACGGTCCTTTCCTGGCATCTGTTCTCTGATCTGCCATCTGTGCCATCATTCCCTGCTTATCGCATATGCTCTCAGGCTTTATTACTGATGCTGCAATATTTTATAATAGAGATATAGTTCAGGTTAACATAGATAAAGGAGAAAGTAAAAAGACGAGGGATGGGCACCTTTTTTCTTTCTGCTGAAGGTCAATGGACTGTTGATATCAGAAATCTGTTTTTGCTTAATAGGACAATCTGTGAAACATAGCAGTCATGGATAATATTTCAACTAAAATTATTTGTTATATATTGTAGATATGATAGAAAGAGATGTTATACTGAGCTAAGATTTATCATAACTTGAGATGAATTTTGAAACAACCCCCGAGAAAAACAGAAATGACAACAATAAGAAACTGGTGGGACTCATGCTTGATTTTGGAATTGTTAGAACTAGAACTGTTCTTTCCCTTGATTTTGTTTGTAAATCATATAAATTCTGTAAACCATTTTAATCCTTTGACTTAAAATTGCTTATGGCAAGTGGACTCATGCTCGATAGTGTCTGATGAGCCATTACAGAGATTTATTCTCATACTTTTAATTATGTTGTATTGGCAGTGCTCCTTTGTACCTGGCTATTAATGTGACCTATGGGAGTGAAGTTTCAAAGGAGCTGACCCCTTTGTGGATCCTGGGGCCACTCCTCGTTGCCCTCTATGTCAAGCTGTTCCGAGGATTGTGGGCACTTTATTTGTTCACTTTCAAGCAGACAGTTAAAGTAGTTAAGAACTTGCCTGTGTACTACCTCACTGCTTATCAGTATGTCGCAAACGGGAAGCTAAACGAAGACATACGTTCTCGTGTCTGGCAACCTGTGGTGGATGTAAAGAACTTGGACTACAAGGAGCTTTCTAGAAGGAAACTCAAAGAATTGCAAGAGTGGTTGCTGGAGAGGTATTTGGATTTTGTTGAGTCGATATGGCCATATTACTGTAGAACAATTAGATTCTTAAAGAGGGCCAATCTCATTTGAGTTGCACGACTTGATTCGAGAAGGCGGGGCTAAGTGTCAAGATTGTTTAGATGGTTTTTTGAATTCACAATATGGTTTGAGAGCCCCATTTTGCCCTGGAGCTCTCGGCTAGATCTTGATCAAGTTGAGTTGACGGCAAGCAGTCAGGGATATATATAGTTTTTTTGGGGCGACATTTGATTCATGTATGAGATCCTCATAAATCATTTTATGTGGTTGCATCTGTTATTTGATTGAGAGAAGCAGAAATGACTGTCTATTCTGAACTGCCAAGCAGAGCATTTTGTCTCTATTTCGATCTATTCTTTTGTTGTTTCATTGTTTTCTTCACGCAACATGATGATGTTGTGATGTTTGAATCTCTGAATGTATCTGCACTGATGATATGCTTTAGATATTTCAGGTGGGTTGACCCTGCGCTAAGATACTAGAAAATTTATATGCAGTGGGAAAATGACTTTTTGAGAACTTTTTGTCCTTGAAGTTTTTTGTTTATTTCCTACTCGATTCCGAGATTTGCTACAAAACTTTTGAGTTATGAAGGCAGTATCCCTCGAAATTTTGCCGGGATCATTCCCAGAAGTGAATCACTTTGGTGCTGATCCTGCACTTGGTTACATGTGAGGCATTCCAAGAAAAGGCATGTTGGTCATATAGTTATACTATGAGGAGTAATTGGTAGTCTGATAACTGATTATGTACATGTATTGGAGATTTACCTGTGGGGATATAAGAAAGATTTGAGTTATGCTCACTTTGTTTTGAATGTTAAAGTGAAAGGATTGCAGAAATTATGTGCACTCGAACTCGGAAAAGGGGATAGCCAGTATATGATTGTGAATTTTTCTGCATGAAGATACCAATTCTTATATTGATCAGGACTAGTATCTGATCCATTCAGGCCAGAATTGAATTGAAGTCTATGTCACGATAATGTCCTTCAAATGCATTGCTCCGCTTAAATGTTTATGAGTTGGATGATAAGTGTAGATAAACGGGAACAAGACTGTTAGGTAAGCCAAAGAAAGCTTAATATGGAAACTCGTTGCCTTCAGTTAACCTGATTAAAAAACCATTTCCACAATATTTATTTAAATCAAATTTTATTGAAAAATCTTATTCTAAGTGTCCTTTATCCCTCAAATGTAAGTTCCCTATTCCCAAATTAGGGATACCCTCTTCTTGATTGTTTTGGGCCACCGCCTAATATTTCCAGATTTGTTGAATTTTTCACACACAGGTAATTTAAGTGGATTTGACTCGTGAGATCTGCCTGATCCAAGGATTCACGTGTAACGTATGCATTTTATTTTTCCAATATTTAGGCGATGGCCGGCCTTGTTCCGCCTGATATAAAGATTCACGTGTAACATAAGCATGTTATTTTACTCTTTCAATAGCGACGAGGGGATAGTGAAAAGTCCGAAGTTGCCCTTATCTTGACTTTCCAAAATCAAAACCATTGAAATCTAACCGATAGAAGATGCATGATCTTTGTCCTCTGAAAAAAAAAAAAAAATAAATCTTGGTTAAAGAAAGAAACATTTTTCTCTAGGTGTAGATCACGCATACATAAGCTTGTTCTTAAAAGTATAATAGAATAAAAAAGAAATCCATTTTGCCAATTGTTCATTCCCGGAAAGAGGAGGAAACCCAGTCAGGCGGTAAAAAGACTTGACAATACATGATGCATAGCGCATCAGATGCATTTTCAAATGTACGCTGGAAAAAGGCTTCAGAGCTTTATGTTGTCGTGAGAGAGAAACATAAAGTCTCTAAAACCATCAGCAATGAAAGCTAACGGATTAGCTTTCGTTCTCCGAGAAGATTTCATCTGTGCAAATGTATGGCCGCTCTGCCCACCAAACTCGGGCATGCGGATGGAAGTTCTTTGCACGTGCAAGACTCGTTCTTTGGATTTCCGACTCGGGACGTGACCACACACGCACGTTGGAAAAAGCAGCAAAAGAAACGACAGACACGAAATGAAGAAGACAGCAACCTCTTCCTCTCAGACCATCCGACTCTCGAAAGATGTTTCGAACCTCTTCTGCACAGTTCTCAGCTCTCCTACAAGAAATGAATGCGCGAAACAACGAACAACAGATCAAATGCACGACATGTTCAGATCTTTCTTGAGGTCAAGAAAAGATTCTAGACAAAAGCAAAGAAGAGGAAAAAACTGCCAAGAAAACAGCCTGAGAAGAAAAAACACCAATGGAGGCTAACACCAGAAACAAAGATGTTGTTTTAAGGTGCTTTTATAGAGGCTTCAAGCGTGTTCTAGGGCAAGAGCGAGGGGCGGTAGGGCAAGAGCGAGGGGCGGTAGGATAGCTTCGGGCAGCGGGCAGAGGGGCTGCATGAAGATCATTTCAAGAAGGATCGTACTCGTGGGTGGGGCGGGCAGTTCTTGTCCTGCTGCCCGCTTTTATTTAATATTGCAAGTTGGCGGTCGACCTTATCTTCTTTTCTGGCATCGAAGCATATAATGTAAAGCATATATATTATGCTTTCGTTTGCCTTCTCTTAACCTGTCTCCCCATTAATCGCCTTAGGAGCCTATCCATGCAATAACTTTATAATTAACTTGCTTTGTTATGTATCAACTCCTAACGACTACAATTTTTCCAAGGATTCACATGTAGTGTAACATATGCAGGTTATTTTCCCGAAATTTAGACTATGGCCAGCCTTGTTACATTTTCAATAGTGACAAGGGAATTGTGGAAAAGTCCAAACTCGACCTTATCTTGGCTTTCTAAAATCAAAACCATAGAAACACAAACGATAAAAGATGGATGATCTCCGTCTTCTGAAAAAAAAAAAAAAAAATTGGACCTTAGGCTCCATTCGTTTCATGGAAAATAACTTTTAGGAAAACGTTTTCCGAATTTTTCAATATTCATTTCATGGAAAATGAATTAATTGGGAAAAACATTTTTGATGATGGAAAAATAGTCTTATAAGATAAGAGAAAATGTTTTCTACTTTTGAGAAAGAAGAAACTATTTTCCTCACTCACTCTCTCTCATCTCATACTCTTGTTAACCGTTTTATCATTATTTTTATATTCTTTTATTTTCATTTTTAAAAAATTCAATTTTTTTTTTTTAAATTTTGTCTTGGCTAGTTGTCGATTAGGAAGCATTGACACTCTCCGAGAGTTTTTGTGTTGTATTGGACTTTTCAACATGTGTCCGACACTTTCCAATACTCGGTTAACATGTGTTGAAAAATCTAACACTTGGTCAATTTTCTTCACATTTTTCGACATTTGAGTCTGAATTCCGACACGAAATTAATTTTAAAAATTTTCAATAAATGAGGTATCAAAATGTATATATGTGAAAAAAAAAAAACAATAATATAAATATTAAATGAGGAAAGAAAAAAATCTAGTTTTATCTTCTCTTCTAATTCTTGCTTCCCATAATACACAATTCACTCCATAAGTTTTTTTGTCTTCTCTTCCGACACGTATGACACGTGAGTTTAGAATGTGAATTGTTTATTTTTTTCTTCAAGTTTTATGGATTATTATAATAGAATTGAATTTGCCAAATTGAAACAATGGATTAATTTTTTTTTAGTGTAAATTCATTCTAGGCCTTTTTTTATTACTATTTATTTGTAAATTTCAATCAAATTAATTAGATTGAAATAATCATAAAAATGATAATTTATTATGTATATTCATTTGTTGGGAAAATTTCCTTACTAGTTTTGATGATTAACAAAACTTTTTTTGATTTAGATAAAAAGTTTTTCTAAGTGGAAACCTTGATGAGCACATTCAAAGAATCAGACTCGAAGTTCTAAAATAATTCATATATTTGATATTTGATTATCAAGATATTCATCAGGAAGAAAATCCTTGTGCAACGGCAGAAAATTGATGGATTTATTTCTATAATTAAGAGACTTATGTAAGAGTGAAGGAATATCAAATCCAATCTTTAAGATGGATTTTAGCAAATCTTGGATGAATCAATTTACAAAGGGCAAAATACTCTTTCCAAGTGAAGCACTTTACTTAAGGAAACTCCACTTGTTGTATGGGCACAAAATCAAAGAGAGATTTCAATTTCGGCAACTTTGAAGCTATCAAATCTATTGACAACATTCAAGACCAATGAAAAGATTGGCTGAGCGAACCTCTAAGGAAATGTTCAATGGTCAGCTTGGGTATAGAGGTTTATATAAGAAGGTCGAGAAGCTGAAAGGGATTGATGTAGAGAGCAGAAATTCTGAAGTCTATAATTCCTAAGTTCTGAGTGTTCTTCATTCATTCAAATTTGTCTCTAAGGGCTATATTATGTAATCTTTTAGAGGTTGAGAGTGTGTGAGGAATTATTCATACAAGCTTCAGTATTTGATACTCAGATCTTGGAACATCTAATAGATTGACCTAGTAAATCCAATCAATCGGTTGTCAATGCGAGAGAGTGGACATAGACTTACAAAAGCCAAACTACTATAATTCTTTGTGTGCAATTCTTTATCCTTTACTCTCTTTATTTTTTATTTATCTTAAGGGTTATTTGCACATTGGTACAATTTGATAGTTATTCAAGTTGTGATAAGTAATTGTTCTGTTGCAATAATATTTTAAATTCCTTTTATTCCACACTATCACTTATTCACCCTCTCTAAGTGATTCATTTAGCCCTAACAACATTTAATATATAACGTGTCCCAAAATTCTCTATTTTTTCAGAAATGACGTGTCGGCATGTTGTATTGTGTCGTGTTGTGTTGTGTTGTGTATCGCGTGTTAGTGCTACTTAGATTGCTAGCCATGATGACCGCTGGCGACTGGCTACAAGTGAGCTTGAGGCTCACCGCTCACCCAATTGGTGGCAAGCCAAGCGAACGGTGAGCTCTCTAGCTCGCCACTCGCCTCATCTTGAGCTTACTGCTCACCTGATCGATAGCGAGCTAGGGCTCCAAGCTCACCAATCTAGCTCGCCACTCGCCAAGCTTGGCGATTTGGCAAGTGTCGAGCTAGGGCCTCACTAGATCGGCGAGCAGCAAGATCGAGCTCACTTGTTGGTGTCGGGCGAGCTCGAGCTCACCTTCGACCAGTCGCCAATCGTCGCCATGGCCGGTGATCAACCGAAGAAGAAGAAGACAAAAAAAAAAAGAAAAAAAAGAGAAAAAAAGAGAAAATAATTTAAAATGATTTTTTTAAAATGTAAAAAAATAATTAAAAATTATATTTTTTTAAAAATAAAATAATAATAAAATTATTGAAAAAGAGTACATGAAAGAAAAAATTTTCCTTATCAAACAATGAAAGATATTTTCCGCTTCTTTTCAAGTTTTGACCGAACACTATAAAATAATTATATTTTCTTGAAAAATGGCTTTCTGGAAAATATTTTTAAAAAACGCCGCATTTTTCGCGAAACAAACGGAGTTTTAGCTAAAAAAAGAAACGTTTATCTCTAGGTGGAGATCACACATAAGTATGATCTTAAAGTTTCATAGAATAAAAAAAATAGATTCATTTTGTCAATTGTTCATTCCTGGAAAGAGGAAGAAGCCCCAATCAGACACTAAAAGAGTTGATAATATGCATAACGCATTGGATGCACTTAATATGTACGCTGGAAAAAGGCTTTAGAGCTTTATGATGTGGTAAGAGAGAAACATAGTCTCTTAAACCGTCAGCAACGAAAGCAAACAGATTAGCTTTCGTTCTCCAAGAAGATTTCATCTGTGCAAATGTATGGCCGCTCTGCCCACCAAACAAAGTAGCATGCGGACGGGAGTTCTTTGCACGTACAAGACTCGTTCTTTGGGTTTCGGACTTGGGACATAACCACACGCATGTCGGAAAAAGCAGCATAAGAAACGACAGACAAACAGGGGAGAGACAGGAACGTCTCCCTCTCAGATCATTCGACTCTCGAAAGATGTTTCTGTTGGAAGATATGCTCGAAGATTTGGAAAATATGCTTGAATCTGATTTGATTATAATCATGCATTAAATCAATTAGGGATTAGATTGAGATATTAAATTGATTTGTAGAATATCTTTTTTTCTTTTATTCATATATCTCTTGTACTATAATTACAAAGTGTTGCACAATTGAATATAGTAGAGAAATACATAAAGAATTTTCTCCCAAAATTCCTACGTCTCTTGCTCTGTTTCTCGCTTCTCTACACCTTTTTCATGGTATCAGAGCTTGGCTCTTGATTCCACTTCCGCACTGATTGCCTATCAAAGTTACCTAATCTACAAAATAGATCAAAGCTGCGAAGGAATCAAATTTCATTAGAGAAGGAAGAAGCATACACTAATACTCACCATGAATCACCCAAAGAACTCGCCCTCTGCCGCAGATGCTCAACCCACAGGAGAAGTCACACCTACACAAGAAATGCAAGGCACAATTCCTATGGCCCAACGGCAAGTTCAAGCCCATGGCCTACAATGGCAATTTTACCGGGCTCAGTCAAATATGGGGCAACTCATTTTGGGCCATCCTTACCAATGGGTACCTTATCCATGGTACGTTGGGCCAGGCCCAAATGCATCATTGCCGGGGACTGAGAGCAGCCAAAACAACCCCCTGCCCGATAGGAGCCCACCAGCCATGAATGGAGCAAACTTGACCGTCGGTTCAGAACAGATTAGCGGGTCGGGTGAACCGGGTTTGGGGACAAATCCCTACCCGAAATTTTCTAATGCGGGGTTATGGATTTGGGTCTAGCGGATCGGGTACAGGGACAAATCCCTACTCGAATCTCGCACCCGGTTTTCTGCCGTTTCCGATCGCGACTATCACCGGCCGACTAGAGCCTGACGATCCTCTATACATGTCAACCGCTGATGGCCCAAAACTGCAACTGATCAGTCTGCAACTGATCGGGTCGGATAACTACTCCAAATGGTCGCAGGACTTTCGGCGAGCCCTCGTGACGAAGGACAAAGACGGATTCCTCAACGAGACCGTACCCATCCCTTCGGATGAGCGACTAGCCAAACATTGGAGAAAGTGCAACCACCTCATTCGAATGTGGATCGGCAACTGCGTTTCTCCAGATGTCGCAACCGGCCTCCCACCGAGGAGGACTCAAAGAAGATGTGGGATAACATCAAAGAAATGTACGGCAAGTTAGATTGAGCCAAGAATTTTTCTCTCATGCAGGAACTCAGCGAATTAAAGCAAGGAAATATGATGGTCACGGCTTGTTACAACAAGCTATCGTCGCTTTGGAACCAACTCGAAGCTGCGGAGGAAAAACTCGAGGGACCAGCAGAAACCCTCCAACAGTATAGATCTATGAAGGAGAGGGAAAATGCTACTCGATTTCTCTTGATTTTAATGAAACATACCTAACCTTCCGTTCACAGATCTTGGCGATGGATCTGGTGCCTCCCCTTGGACGAATCTTCCAGCTGGCTGTCCAAGAGGAAACCTAGAGGCTCGTGGCTCCAAAGCAAATGCGAGGAAGCGATAGCATCACCCTCGCACTCCGCGGCGTCCGGCGAGATTTGGGCGTGAAAACCCTAGCCTGAGAGAGAGAGAGAGAGAGAGAGAGAGAGAGAGAGAGAGAGAGAGAGAGTCGAGAAGGGCTAGGGTTATAGGGAATCGGTGAAAAACCCCTTAAAAGGGAAGGGACCAACGGCTCAGATCTTTAGCAGAGATCTGACGGTCTACAGGGGTCATATCCTTCGGCTGAATCGGATGGTGGCTATAATTCCACAATAAAGGGGTCGGATGGTCGATCTTTTCCGCATCTTCAAAGAATTTTGCTCAAAATTCAAAAGGGAGAGGTAAATTATTTTACGAATATTGCAAACATTCGCATCATACGATAGATAATTGTTGGAAATTACATGGTAAGCCAAGAGAAAAAGGAAAAAGAAAGAATATTCTGCAGCTTATCAGGTCACTGGACCAACCGGTCTAAATAATGACCAACCTATTACCTATGGACAATACCAACAGTTGATGTAGGCATTGTAAAAGGTTGACGTTGGGAACAAAGGATGAAGTTTTTCAAGTATTTCTCATTGCCAGATAAATTCTATTTCAAGAAAGACTTGGATAGTTGACTCAGGAGCAAGTGATCATATTATTTTTGATAAGAGATTTTTTTTCCATTATGCATAAGAAATTAGACACACCTATTTCTGTGCAACTGCTAAATGGGAATATCACTCATGTCACATTGACAGACACTGTCCAACCGAGTCATCATATTACCCTTCAAAATGTCATTTATGTTCCACAATTTCAATTCAATCTAGTATTCTTCGATTCTGACACCTGTTTTTCCCAGGCCCTTTCGACTGGTAAACTGATGGGCTTGGGTAGTCTTTCTGAAGGACTATATTTTTGGACCAGTTTTCCAAGTCATTTTGATTTGTCTTCAATTCCCTTAAATAAAATATCATTGTGTAATGTGTCTACCAATGATAACAATTTTCTTATGCATTCGCGAATGGGTCATAGTGCATTTTTTCCTTACTCTAAATGTCATATATGCCCACTTGCAAAACAATCTCGAACTCCTTTTCCTTCCAGTATGACATGTTCCAGTGACATTTTTTCACTAATTCATATGAATGTTTGGGGACCTTATCACACTCCACATCGTGATGATTCACGTTATTTTCTCACAATTGTGGACAATTACTCTCGTGCCACATGGGTATTTCTGATGCAGTCAAAAGCTCAAGTTGCCTCTCATCTAAACATGTTTTTAATTATGACCAAAAATCAGTTTGGGAAGTTAATTTAGTGAATTCGTACTGATAATGGGAGAGAGTTTTTCAATCATGACTGCAATTCACTCCTTTTGTCCCATGGCATCCTCCATGAAAGCTCTTGCATTTATACTCCACAACAGAATGGGGGTAGTGGAGCGTAAACATCGTCATCTCTTGGAAGTCGCACGAGCACTGAAATTCCAGGGATCTATTCCAGACAATTATTAGGGAGATTGTGTTATTACTGCGGCTTATCTGATCAACCGGATGCCAACACAGATATTGGATGACAAATTGTCTTTCGAATTACTTTATGGGAAAAAGCCAACATTGGATCATCTCAGGATTTTCGGTTGTTTATGCTATGCTACAACAATGGGGCCTCAAGACAAAATGAGTTCTCGTGCCGGGTGATGCATATTAATGGGATATCCCAATCTACAGAAGGGATACCGTGTTCTCGATCCATCAACATGAGATTTTTTCATTAGCCGGGATGTTATTTTTCATGAAAATGTCTTCCCCTTTCGTGAAACCACATCCTCCCAAGAAGACTTGGATGCTCCCATCAATTCCCATCGCCTCTTAGATGACGAGAATGCATCTCCTGGATATATTCTTACAGCACCTCCAGAACCAGATATTCATCCAACTTCAACTGACTCTTTTCCAGAAGAAGTTATGGAAAATGTGCCTGCGGACACAACCAACACGAAGGATGCTTATGTTGTGTCAGAGACCAATGTCGAAGGAAATTCTCCATCTCCACCGTCGACAACTCATCCACATCGTTCAGGGCAAGCTACACGACCGCTAACATGGACCAAAGATTATATCTGTGCTTCAATTAACTTACCAGGTATTCCCTATCCAATATCTTCTTACGTATTTTGATAAGCCTTCGTTCGAACATAGATGTTGCATTAGTTGCATATCCGATGAGAGGGAATCGTCTAGTTATGATGAGGCATCCAAAGATCCACGGTGGCAACAAGCTATGGCAGTAGAATTTCAGGCATTGACTGATAACCATACATGGGAATTAGTCACTCTTCCTCCAAACAGAAAGTCCATAGGATGCAAATGGGTCTATAAAGTCAAATATAGAGTTGATGGATCCGTTGAGTGTTATAAAACACAGGTTGGTGGCTAAGGGATATACTCAACGGGAAGGTTTCGACTATCACGAGACTTTTTCCCCAGTCGCTAAAGATATCACAATTTGTTCATTCTTATTAGTTGTAACTGTTCATAATTGGTCATTACACCAGATGGACGTCCACAACGCCTTTCTTCATGGCGATTTGGATGAAGAGATCTATATGGATATTCCTCAGGGCTTACGGAGACAAGGGGAGAATAGAGTATGTCGTCTCCACAAATCCCTTTATGGACTGAAACAAGCTTCAAGGCAATGGTATGCCAAGTTTGCAAATGCTCTCACAACTGCAGGCTTCAAGCAATCCAAGTATGATTACACCTTGTTCACATGGACTAAAGGTATGTCATCTATCTATTTAATGATATATGTTGATAACATTCTCATCATGGGAAATGATGAAATTGCAATAGGAAGTCTTAAGAAATATTTGCATACCACATTTCATATAAAAGACCTGGGAGCACCAAAATACATCCTTGGGATTGAGATTGCTCGATCCGACCAAGGAATTTCTCTTAGTCGGAAGTTTGTATTGGAGATCATTTCAAAAGTCGGATTATCAGGATGCAAGCCAGCAATTATTCCAATCGAGCAGAATACCAAATTAACTACAACAGATTTTCTTGGGGGAATATCTCAGAATGATGATCCTATACTCAAAGATCCGACAAGTTATCAGAAGCTCGTTGGAAAACTCATATATCTGATTATGACAAGGCCTGATATTTCATATGCCGTGCAGACTCTTAGTCAATTTATGCACAGCCCGAATGAGTCTCACATGAATGCTGCTTTGAAAGTTGTGAAGTATTTGAAGAAGTGCCCAAGACTTGGAATACTTCTATCTGGAAGATGTAACATGGAATTGATGGCATACTGTGATGCAGATTATACGACTTGTCCAATGAGTCGAAGATCAATTACTGGCTTTTGTATCAAATCGGGAGAATCTCTTCTTTCATGGAAAACCAAGAAATAGGCAACGGTCTCTTTATCTTTAGCCGAAGCAGAATATTGGGCTATGGCAAAAACTACATGTGAGATTGTATAGATACGAGGGTTGCTTGGGGATTTTGGAATAAGATTGAAAGGGCCAACGAAGTTGTTTTGTGACAACGATGCGGCTCTCAAGCTCGCATCAAATCCTGTAATGCATGAAAGAACGAAACATATAGAAGTGGACTATCACTTCACTCGAGAGAAGATTCAAGAAGGAATCATTGAGACAAGAGGAATTGGAACCGCAGAACAACCTGCATACATCTTCACCAAACCTCTATGTCAAAGACAACACGCATATCTACTAAGCAAGCTAAGAGTCTTTGATATCTACAAGCCACCGGCTTGAGGGGGAGTGTTGGAAGATATGCTTGAAGATTTGGAAGATATGCTGGAATCTGATTTGATTATAATCATGCATTAAATCAATTAGGGATTAGATTGAGATATTAAATTGATTTGTAGAATATATCTTTTCCTTTTATTCATATATCTCTTGTACTATAATTACAAAGTGTTGTACAATTGAATATAGTAGAGAAATACAGAAAGAATTTTCTCCCAAAATTCCTATGTCTCTTGCTCTGTTTCTCGCTTCTCTACACCTTCTTTCAATTTCCAAACTCCTTGTCACAGTTCATAGCTCTCCCACAAGAGATGAATGCACGAAACAAACAATAGATGGAATGCAAGACATCTTCAAATCTTTCTTGAGGTCAAGAAAAGATTCTAGACAAAAGCAAAGAATAGGAAAACTTGCCAAGATTAAAGCCTAAGGAGAAAGAACACCAACGGAGGCTAACACCAGAAATGAAGGTGTTGTTTTAAGGGTGTTTTTTATAGAGGTTTCAAGCTTGTTCTCAGGCAAGAGTGAGGGGTGATAGTAGGGATGAGCATGATCCGGATGTACAGTTCTCACCTTAGAATTAGGAACCACCCACTAAGGATAGGTTTCAAAAAATTGGAATCGAGACTACCAATTGGTTCTATGGACCCATCTTAGAACCAAACGGGTGGGTCCATGGAATCAATCCCCTATCCATAAAAGCTTGTTCGACCTTACATTTACGTTAAATCGCAAGCTATTGATTTATATTTAGGACGAAACGAATAGACCATATTCGTTAGCTAAAAACTTGATTTTTCAAAAGTCATGGTGTAGTCCTCTTTAAGGTTTTTTGACACCGAAAATACATGGAGAATTAGACTCCACGCTAAAAGTCCTAACTTCCACAGAAGTTAGAATATTAATTGCTTGATCCATTTTTTTCAATGTCAACCTAATTTAATCACAAGAATAGTTAAGGAGAGATCTAGTTTTTTTTCAATGTCAACCTAATTTAATCATGAGAATGGTTAAGGAGAGATCTAGTTGTACTCTTAAAACAAGCCGTTGGCTCTTATGGACACCTCCAATCAGTTCTCTTCTTCCTATACATTTATTTATTTTGTTTTGGTCGAGAAAGAAAGTAGATGAATTATTAGAAAGAAAAAAAGTAGGGGGCTAATCCTATTACACGTCCAAGAAATGAAATTAGTCAATAATGTTCAATAACTATTAATATACATATATGTACATATATATTTGGTCAAAAAACTATAAAATAATTAAGTAATTGAGATGGAATTTCTTTATACACACACACCATTATGGTCTAAGTGGGTGGGTGGCGCTGCACAGTTCTACACCTAGAATCAGGAATCAAATTAGTACTCACTAGTTCCACTAGCCTATAGGAACCGCCAGTTCCGGTCTTTACCTTTTGTTTTACCTTTCTCCCATTAATCGCCTCTGGAGCTTCATCCATGGAATAACTTTATAATTGTCTTGCTTTGTTATGTATCAACTCCTTACTACTTCAACTTTAATTTCAACTCGCTTCACCATGTATCTTGTTTATGTTATCTTTCCGCATCGCAGGACCAGTTCCTATGTTGTCTAATACCATTTCCTGCTATACTGTCTTGTACAACAGGCAAATTCTTGTTGGTTAGGAAGCCTACCTGCCAAAAGGAAAACAAGCACCGGATGCTCTTTTTGACATTAGAGTGGCAGAAATTATTTCATTATGTTCACACACTCCTCTTTTTGTATTTACAGTTTAAAAAAATGTAAATTATCTGAGTCTCTCATTGAAGCCCCAAGGCTCCCCTTTAAGAATATAGTAAAACATTAACCAGTGCATTATTAATCTTTTCGTTAACACTATAGTTTAAGCATCTTAGCTTGATTGATTGCTTTTTTTTTTTTTATAAATAATTTTGCAATGTTTGTGGTACTCTTTATATATCTGAATTTATCTACATACTCCTTCAAAGAAAGTTTAGACAGTTTTACATACGTAATATTTGAGGATTTTCCTATCAACCAATGAAAAAGTAACTTCAAAATTGCCTTTACATGTAGGAAGATGCGTCAAATCTAGAGTTGGAGACATTGTCACAATAAAACCAAATTGAATTTTTTTAAAATGAAATCCCACATTAACTCTAATGTTTTGATGACTAGATTGGTCAAAAACCTGACAATTGATGAGTTATGTGTCTCCTTTGAAAATAATAAATTCATGATCATGTATATGACACAGGCCGTCATTATTATTAATATTTTAAAGTTGCATATCAATAGTGTGAACTTATTCTATTTAGGAACTCATAGTAAATATTTTGACGCTTAATATCTATCAATGTCTAATCTGTATTTTAAGTCATGTGAAGTTATAATAGTAAAATTTATGAAAGAAAACGAATTATATAATACAGCTCAAAAAGTTAAGTAAATCAAACTTGATGGAAAGGAGTGACAGAAAGGAGGAGAAACAAATGGCAAATGTGAAAGTCGATATGAATTTAGTGAAATGAAGGTTAAAAGGGAAAGATTATATATATATAAAGAGCAAAAAAAAAGAAGAAATGAGGAAGGAAGTGACATACGTGATATATCCTTTAAAAATATTTTTTTAGTATATCAAATAGATAAATAGACATATTTCCATTTTTTTTTTTTTTTTTTTTTTTTGGTTCACAAAGTATGCTTTGGTGATTGAGAAGGGGAAAACGAAGGAAAAAGAATTAAGAAAAGAAGATAAAAATGAGCGGGATTAGGTAATGAAAGAGGTGAGAGCATGAAATGCATTTCGCTGCGCATAATAATTACTTTGAACATATTTTGATTATACTTATTTTTAAGCTGTACCATAAATGTGATGATTATAGCACCCAATGCAATATTGTTTAACTTGAGAAATAAAATGAACCAAGACATTTCTTGAAGGTGCCTACTTAGAAGATATATTTATTTTATTAAAGAAAAAAAATATGATTGCGTGATAGTTTTTAATGTATTATGAGAATAACAATTTATTTTGAGTCATAAAAAATTAAATCACATATAATTGTAAATTATTATATAACTCACTTTTCAAGAGTTTATAGCTTATAATAAATTGTTATTATCATAATACCCAAAAAACAGTTATGCTAACAAACCCTGAAAGGGACAAAAAAAGGGCACTTTCATCAATTACTTACATTTGCTCAACTATGCTTGTCACGCTTAGAAGAAAAAGTGAAAATTTTAATGGCAAAGTGAAAAGACTAGATTTGCATATTAATACACTAATGGGTAAACATATATATAGCTAGATTCATTCTTTCATTTAGGTTCCGTTTATTTCATTTAAAATAAATAATTTAAAAAACATTTTCTAAAAACGGTAATTTGTATTGTTTAAAATTATTAATCAATGAAAAATACTTTCATTACCAAAAATAATAAATATGCTCGTAGATGATGAAAATATTTTTTTTTTATTTACTTTTGTAATCAATATAAATAATCAATTTTAGAAAAATATTTTCTATATTATTTTATTTTTTGGGAAATAAATACAACCTTAAACTAAATTTAAGGGATGATCGGATGGTCTTATTTGACTCGCCAACACAATAAGCATTGCGGCCACTCATGGTATTTATTTTACTTCCATATGTTAAATTCAAAGGAATAAAAAAAAGTGTAAACTAAAATGGTAGACATCACATAAAAATTGATTGAAACTCATGTGAAACATTTATATGTTAGACTTACTTATGTGTTAAGGTTGAATAAACTTAAATGAAAAATGGAAATTAGGAAAACAAAGTGATTACAAATGAAAGAGGACCGGAGTTAGGATTGGATGCATCATAAGATAAACCCTACTGTTATAGATGGTACATGTCAACTTCAGGTAAAGTTCATTCCCTGTCACGACGATGATCTTCTCGGTCGCATTTAGCCAAGAAGATGACTTCTCCGGATGAAAGCCTCTGTTAGGAACTGTGAGGGCGCTGAGGTTTCTCTCCCCGCGATCAGGCCTGTGGCACTTGCGAATTCTGGATGGCCTGACCGAACTACAAGTACAACAAAAAAATTTACACATGAATAAACTGAAGAGCCTTTCACCGAGACGGCATACTTGCATTGTCTTCCTTCTTGATTGAGCCAAGAGAGAGTGCTTCGGCCAAGAGTCGAGAATGCTCGCGCTGAGCTTCTCCTAGTTCACTTCTAAGCCGAGCCAACTGCACCACCAAAAACAGCAAATCTTTTCAGAAGGGCACTATATCATCAATGGAGATGAGAAGAAATTAGCATCAAGTAAAGTTACAAAACCTTGTTGCTTAGTTCCTTCACGCTGTTCTCATATTCCGAACATCTGAAAGCAATCACAAGAGGCTTATAAACGACTAGCGCATGGTCCACTTACAGAACAGAGCACATTGACATAAAAGGATTAATGTAGTGAGCCCTATTTAGTGGGTAAATACTGTCCAAGATGAAGCTGCTTTATCGTGTTTGATCCAAGTAAAGACAGACATAATGTTGAGTTTAGCATTTCAGGAAAATATCTTTTTGTGCAATAAGGGAAGGATAATCATCACCCTCTCTATCAGAGGAAAAAGGAAGAGCAATCAGTATATTGGCACAGCAAAGTACGATGAATGATTTTGAAACCTGGCGTGGAAACCATGGAACTCATGGACACTACAAACCAACTCACGATGCTTTAGTGTATCCAGGTGTTCTCACGGCTACATTATTTGTTACACACAACAATAACTTGAAAATCAAAACCGTAAGGCAGCCACTCACTTCACAAGTAGCTTCTTGTGTTCTTGCACCATGTTTGCAGCCTCCACATCATTTGACTGGTTCCCAGGGATATTTATAGGCTGTCACAAATGTATTAAAGAAGTTAGTGCACAGAGACAATCACCATCTGTAACTACAAATTGTAGTTAGACCTGTATCTCTTCGACCTCCCAGTCATCATTAATGCCAGCCACTCTCACCGTCTGCATATTTGCCCTTTTAGTTTCTGTTAGCTCAACCGCCTTGCGCTTCATACCAGACCCTTTATTCATTGAGTCCTGTGCTTTAGAAATTAATGACAAGTTAACAGTAGATCATCTTCAAAAGTTCACCTTGCTAAGAGTATCTCTGAGTACCTCACCAAGTGCTTCAGATATGCTAGTCATAGAAGGTGAACTCTGTCCCAATAGAATGGGCTTCTCAACACCACCATGAGGAACAGAATGAGATGTATTCTCTGCAAATACCGATGCTCGAACCTTCCTCTTAGGCTGATACCCAATCAGTACACAATGATAGTCCCTGAAGAAGTTAGATATGCACAAGAAGATCAGACAAGTGTCAATCAGACCACACAACATCTACAAGCCTTCACCTAAATATGGTCAATTGGAGAAGGGATGGCCAAAAGATGACCCACACAACATCTACCAGCCTTATAGCATAATTGATTTTGAGGTTCCCTCCTAGCTGAAGAAGGGATGACAAAAAGATGTCATGGTGCAAGAGGCTCGCTAACAGCTGGGTCCAAGGAAGGTCACCAAATGTGACTAACAAAATCTCTAAAGAGTCTGGAATTATCATGATGATAGGCATCGATAAGCTGATCTAAATAGGGTTTAGTGAAGAAGATCAAGCCAAAATTACGTGAAAACATAAACGAGCACATGGGGGGATGAGCACACAGTTAAATGATAATTCTTATGCAGCAGAACTTGTCAAGATGGAAACTTTGTTGAACTTTTTTGAACTATGGCATCTTTAGTTTATGTGCGAACGTGAAGCTCAGAAACATTCATTTAAGGACCACTCAACGAAATGGAGTCAATAGATATACATCAGAATCAATGTATTGAATAGCGCATGCAGAGCTACTTAGATGGACATAAAGATAAAGGGCTGGGCACCAAAACAGCTACAGTTGGCAACTTAAGATGCAAAGAGAAAGAAGGACTACTTGAGATTATTTGGGAGGTAAGCTGTCGCAAAAGGCATATTTCAAGCAATTCCCCAATGGTAGCATAAAATAGCGAAGGGCCATATATCACTCACAGGAATTACAACACTGAATGTCAATGGAGAAAGATGAGAAAAAACAAAGCGGGACAGACAAAAATGTTGCATAAATAAACTGGAAAGTTCGAATTCTACAGCACAACAAATTCCATTAGCACAATTGACCAGGATAACAAGTAGCTTACCAGTATTCTGACGTCATTTCTTTCAACCGAACTTCCAGCTTCTGAAAAAGAGAAGTTCTCTCAAAATCTTGCTTGTTATGAGTTGGTTCAATAAAATTCGCTTCCAGAACACCTTCAAAAACAATGTGGATCAGGATGAAGCAACAGCACTTTTTCACAAAACACAAGTTGAAAAAAGATCGAAGATGCTTCTCACCAACAACACCTCTACCCCTGCTATCTGTGTAGGTCACAACCCTCCAAAATGGCTGGAAAGGGAATACAAACTCACAAAGTTAGAAGAAAGAATATTGATAGTATTCATTTCGCCAACAGTTGATCATTTGTTTCACTTTCTATCTTTTCCCATTTATAGTGGCTTCCCACAATTGCTTCCTTATAAACTATTGACCTTTCAATAACTTCTTGACACTAATGACATAGTTCAACAAAGTTTTCGTTACCAGTATCAGTCGATTCTTGTAATACACATTAAACCCGTGCAAGTTCACATGCGGAGCTTCCTTTAAAAATCCTATGGTAGTTACAACCTCACCCTGCATGAGTACCCATAAACAGCAATTAAGTCCTCGAAGCGCAATTTTTACTTCAACAGAGGCAGCACATATATAGAGACACCAATCTGACAAACTTTATTCCATTGAGAGAGAGAGAGAGGGAGGGAGAGGGAGGGAGAGGGAGAGAGGGAAGGAGGGAGGGGTTGGGGTTGGGGTTCTGTTTTTTTTTTTTTTTTTGGGGGGGTGCGGTGGAACTCTCAACAAAAAAACAAAAATTTGACCAATAAATGTTCTACCACATCGTTTCATGCGCCCCACCTGAAACACCCCGCAAAACAACACCCACCCACCCACATAAATTCTCAATGCCAAAAAAATGTTTATGACTTATGAAATGTTCAACTTACTCCCAATTATTTTTTTCGGTATTATGATTCCCCATATGGACAAGGAAAATCATAAACAGAGAACTACTAATTCTCTGAGTTAAGCTTATATCATGGGGGTAAAACCATAAAACTCAGACACACCTTCAAGGACATATTACATTTTATCCAGGAAAAGACAGCTATGAACATCCAGAAATATAGAGTTAACATAATTCTAACACCATCACCACCAAGCCTGATTTGTCACTTTAATGAAGCCCTTAGCTGTCATTAAAAGATAAACACATCCACAACAATAAAGACATCAAAAAATCAAGTTGACAAGAGAAAATCGAATATATCATTGCGCTGGGTCAAACTAAATTAGTCATCACGAACAACTGAGACACTAGATAAGAAATATCAGTATTCGAACTAACCTCCACAAATCCAGCAGTTTGAGGCCTGTATAATATATATTGGATATATTTGAGATCATCTGCAATATTATGATGTTCCACATTCTGACCACGGAGCACTATTTTAAAACTTTCAGGTATTCGCAAGTATAAAATGGACATGTATACCTGATGCACCACAAAGATAAGACTTGTCAAAACTGATAAATTGAAACCTATTTCATATCTTCGACTATAATAATACAACTTACACGAAGAGAATAATGGAGTTGATTAGCAATGTGCTGCTCATTTATTTGTTTCCAGGCAGGAACTGTTTCAACTTTTTTAATATCTCCACTAATACGGATGTCCTTCAATTAGAAGTTCGAAATAAGTCAATTCATGGAGAATAAGATGAAAACAAATAGCATGAGGAAGAACAATGGATAGGAAGCTTAAAACCTGGGGATCAGCATCAAAGTCTAACTCCATTTTCCCATCATCATTGTACCACAAATTATAAATGATAATTTTTGTTCCATGGGATCCAATGTCATCAAACTGCCATAAAAGAATGGAATGACTTATTTAAGACTTGAACAAAATACGATACCAGCAACTGTACAATGTCACTTCAGAGCTACCCATGAATTATCATGGAAAAGAATTGTCTCCAGCAACTTTTTCTCTTAAATCCCAAGAGCCACATCAGCAGACTATTTGACAAGTACAAGTTAATCTTTTCCAAGGGAAAAGGACACCACAAGTACCATAACTTTCATACAGTGCTCACTCGATGTACCAGAACTTTTTGATCACTTGGTTATAACTTTACAGCATTCACTTGAGTGTCATCAACTTTTTTCCAATCACTTGAGTGTCATATAACTTTTCAATTTTCATTCAAGAGCCACAACTTTTTAAAAAAGTTTACCACATGTACCATGCTACATCAGATTTTCGACACTAGGATGAACATTTTTGAAAAATTATGACACTCAAATGAACAATTTTTAGAGATTATGACAGTCAAGTGGTCAAAAAAAAAAGTTATGATACTCAAGTGAGCGGCATACAAAAGTTATGACACTTATAGTATACTTATCGCCTCTTCTAAAATTGCAATTGTCATTGTCATAATAGCCCTGACGAATTGTTCAAATCAGAAAGCTACCGAACCCGACCAGAAATGCTTAACCGTCAAAATATAAAATGCAAAAACTGCAGAGGCTAATTAGTAAAATAATAAGGATTGCACAAAAGGAAGGATATGAAAGTTGCCAATCCATAAGCACAGCAAGCATAATCATAATATTGATCTTCCACAAAGCCAATGGCATTCGTTGGTTTCACATTGTGTACACGTAGACCAGGCCCCCAACACCAATTTACAGGATATTATCAAAGGGAAAATGACACCACAAGTGCCATACTTTTCGTACAACGCTCAATTGAGTGTTATAACTTTTTTTCTTTTTTTAAAATCACTTGAGTGCCATAACTTTTTAAAAACGTTCACCACATATGCTATGCCACATCGAACTTCCGACACTTTGATGAAAGTTTTTTAAAAGTTATGGTACTCAAGTAATCGATTAAAAGGTAAAGCATTCAAGTAAACATATTTTACAAGTCATGGCACTCAAGTGAGAG
Source organism: Eucalyptus microcorys (assembly GCA_014182515.1). NCBI lineage: Eukaryota > Viridiplantae > Streptophyta > Magnoliopsida > Myrtales > Myrtaceae > Eucalyptus > Eucalyptus microcorys. Next base: position 3,116,936 of record CM024563.1, read on the forward strand.
CCATACGAAAATTATGGCACTTGTGCTATCCTGATCCCTATATCAAAATATTCAAGCCAACAAGTGTGACAATCAAAACTTAGATAAATCAAATCAACGAAGATGATAATGCAAAATAATAAGAGAGAAAAAATAAAATAAAAGATGCAACACTTGTACTTACAATAGATAAATGAGGATTTCCCAAGAAAAAAAGAAATAACAATAACAGATTCGGGTTGTTGGGGGGGGGGTGTGGGGTGTAAAATGAGAAGGAACTTGCTTGCTTGACAAGATCTGCTTCATTTGAGTATGGAGACCACCGCAGCAACAAGGAAAGGTTTGCCTTGAAATGTTCTTTATCATAGCGACGAGACATCTCCAGAGTCCCACTGCTTGCATTAAACTCATAGTCAACCTGAAAGCAACAGGAATTTAGAAGTGAATGCTAAACAGAGATGTGCTAATCAAGCATTCAGGAGAGAGGCAGTTCAGCAATGTCAAAATCAAGAACACATAATGATGCTTGATTGGGACAAATGACATTACCCCCCCCTCTCCTTTCTTTTTTTTTTTTTTCCCCCAAACAACAACCAAAATCCCAAGAAAGTAAAAGTATCCCAAAAACAACTGAAACAGCTGAATGACAGAAGTTAGAAGGGAAAAAAGAGCATCAAGAAATAAAAGAAGCACTATCATCTGCATTAAAACCTATGGAAAGGAAAACTTTCATCAGACAAGAGAAGGAATATAAAATGTGAACACATGAAAGCTAGAGGCTTTTGAAAGATAACATCCCAACACAAAAACGCCAAAAGCAATGCTCTGATATCTAATTAAAGGATTAGCCAACCATAAAGTTAAGTTGTACTGAAGTGAGGTATGTCAGTCCATTTACTCAAACACCATGATACCTGTCCATGCCTATATATAGGCTTAGAAGATTGCTTTACCTAATGCCAGCAGTTCAAATATTAGACCACTGTCACCAGGGAGAAATCCTAAAACAACAAGTTGGCTGACAAATGTGCATGTTTGCAGTAAAAACTACTCAGACAAAACCAGCAATTTGTGTAAGTCACATTTAACCAGTCAGACAGCCTATATGTCATAAGCATTAAATCCCAGAGATATCAACATAAAAAACATATTGCTTTCGCAACAGTTGTTTTTCATAAGAAATGCATGTAAATCAACAAATGGGATAGATTGAAGCATCCAAAATTACCATTGGAACCACAATCCTGTCGTGCCCTGTTTGCATCAAGAATGTATATGACAAAAGGCCGATGCTCAGAGTTGACACCCTGATGGTGAGACAAATTAGTCAGCGAATAGTCCAAAAGTGTAATGGGATACTCTGAAATGACTATATATGTTGCTGGTGATTAGACTGAATCTTTAGGAAGGCATTGATTTTGTAAGTGGAGCTTTATTCTAATAAAACTTCCTGAACATTTTCAAACAGAACTTCGTAAGGAAGGAGGAAGCTGTCTTTCAAATAAGCACAATATTCATCAAACATCTACTTGTACATGTGCAGACATGACTAGCTTTCAGCATAAAAAAATAAAACCAGGAGAGTAAAAGAGAAGATCCGATCAAATTAGCTAACAATCCTTTTATTATTCTACACTTACTCCATCTCACATAAAACCTTATTAAAGAAGCACAACTTTTATTGAAGCCACTAACATTTTACAATATCTGCCAAAACAAGAGATCAAGCCTAAATTTCCAAACAGCAATTTTAGGGAAGCCAACCTATCCTTCATGTGGCGGCTGAAGACAATGACGTCTGCACCAAGTCTCATGGTGCTCGTTTTGAAGCCATTTCCATCTGAAAGATGAGTTTTGCATGTCAACACAAAAGAGCACCAAAAGAAACTTGACAGTACTTCACAAAGTGAGCAGAGAAGGTGTACATTGTCCAATAGCTGATTTCTCTTTTTTATCTGAAAATCCAAAACTCATACACCGCCTCAGTGCTTCAGGGTCCATTCCACCACCATCATCTAGTTGCAATAAGTCAGATTTTAGGAAGACATGAATCAGGTGTATTTCCTATTTAAACAATTCTATGAGAGAGACCCCGAAATAACATAAAACTAGATTTTCATATAAAAAAGTTGAAGGTGGAAATGACCTTGGATTAGCAATGCTGGGCTTCCATCCCTTGGATTTAAGGTTTTGTCTATAATAACATATGTGGCCCCATTTTGGATCTGTCCTTGCGGGCAAACGGTGAATGTGAAAAACAGATCACACAACTCTAAATATGTGGAACAGAGAGTAGACTACTAAATGTTAAAATACAAAGCCAGAATCAGGAAATAATAATATGAGATAAAATTCACTGTTCGCAAGTTACTGTTGCATCGATTTTTTTTCTATCATATTCCAATCCAAATAGGTCTAACTATTCAAGTCTTCTTGTTATACATCATCCTCACATTAAAATTTTCTTACAGTATTTCAGAATAAGCCTACAACTATTGTAGGATAGTCAGAACTTGCAGAGGAAAAGTACTATGATGTTTTGATTGGTAATACTAATGGCATCTTCAAAATCAACAATCACCAACAGAGGAGCACCTGAAACAAAATACTAGAATACTTAAAAACTTTTGGGCCAGAAGATCACCTCATCAACTGCATTGTCAAGCAACTCTGCTATGGCTGCAAAAAAAGGAGCGGGTAAATCCAAACTAGAACAAAAGCACTTAAAAGTGGTTTCTGTCAAGAAACATAATTCCCTGTAATATAAAACTTCACAACCATCAAGGTAAACATACCACCAAAGGCCCACTTATGTGAAGTGGCATTTGAATGGAGGAACATAGGGTGGACATGGAGATAGTTTCTTCCACCTGTTATGCGAAACAAGCAGCAAAAGAAAAGGTCAGAAATGCAGTTGATATACATAGCATCCACAGTTTACAGCGCACAGTTAACAGAAGGATCAGCTGATTGCACAATTGAGAAGGCTGGTATGAGTCCCAATAATCACTGGAACTCTTATGTCTAGTCACCAGCCATGTCCAATTGAGATTGTAATGAGGAATTAAAAATTACAAATAGGATTTAGAAGCATAATACTTTGAATTGAGATTTTGGTACTATGCCCATTGTCATAGCTCCCAGATTTCCAAAACTGCCGGCACAGTGGTGCTGGACAGATGGTGGACGTTGAAGAAAGGCCTGAATCTTCCAGAGTAGACTGCGCCTGATCTAACACGCTGCTTTCACTATGACCAGTACTCAAAGCATTTGAGCTTCTCTCTTCTCCAGATTCTTGTTTTTCAAGAAGTGAATTGGGCTTCTGAAGCTGGACTTTTTGAAACACTTCAGAAGGCTTCATGCTCGAACCCACCCCAATGTCTAGTCTAAAAATGTCATATCCACCTTTACCAGTTCAGCTACATGCAAGTCTGCAATGCCTGTATTTAGCACTGTAACAGAAGTTCAGAGAATCAACAACCAAATTTCTCAGAGAAGCAGGAAGACAGTACGAAGTTCAAATTTAGTAAAGATTACAAATCAGATAGGACCGAGGTGATGAAGCAAGTGTGTCACAAAACAAAATGCTGCTTGTCATCCTCTAGGAAGTAATACAGGTAACAATATCTTTACTTGTACAGTCCCTACTCAAAATGTTCCAGAATTTGTGGATAGCAAAATTCATGTCCACAGAAACCATGCTCATGATGTGACTCTTCTTTTTTCACTAATCTTGTTCATTTAAGTGCTCTGTTGATTTTGCAATTTGAGCTATCACATCTGCCGGACATTTTGGTAGCATGCTCAATTAAAGGGATGCCTAGCAATTGTTCGGCAACTAGATTTTTTCCATACAAATTGTTAGGACATTGGTCAGGATATCTTTCCTTTTAATTAACTACTGACTATCTGGAATGTTCACATCTCTCGTGTGCAGGTAAACTGAATTTGAAAAGGTCAACCCCTCTGCCCCCTTGACTTCTTTCAGTCCTCATGCATCATAAACAGAACACAATCCAGCCATAGATATTCAAAAGTGTTTTCGGTATTCTTCCAATGCTAAAGCTTGGCTAACATGAGACAACCCAAAAGTCTTAAACTACCAAACTCCTTCTGGACTTAGACCAAAAATATATAATTAAAAAAAAAAAAAAAAAAAAAAAAACTTTCTAGACAACCCCCCGACAACCCCCCAAAAGAGAACAAAAACAGCAAGAATTTGATGGAACCATTGAAGTACATAAGACACGCCACCTGCATGTCGCTGGAAACCACAAATACCCTTTGGACCAAAGACAGACAACGGCAGGACTAGGAAGTCAAGGACACTCAAAGCAGCACAAGCAATCACGCAAAGCACATATTCGAAGCAAAAAAGCAAACAATGGCAGGAGTAGGAAGTCAAGAACATTCCCACAGCACAAGCAATTACGCAGAGAAAAGCACGAAAGTTGACGAAGGCTCTCGGTTCAGATGCACGGCGCGCTCAAAAAGAAAATGCAAGGCCTACCCACGATTCAGCGAACACTCAGAAGGCGAGAATTCACGAAACTTCAGTGAATTCGGAACCCGAGCTCTTGTGGGTCGTCCGCCCGCACACTTTCCCAGTACTCTTCCTCGCCGGAACCCTAGCACCGTCCGGGAGCGAATCCGGGTAGATTCGGAATCGACGGCGACCGGAGCGGAGAATTCGGCGGAGAATTGCGGCGGCGATGGAAGAAGCGAAAGCCGAGTCGGTGACAGAGTCGAGGTGGATCACTCCTCCGCTCACCAGACCACCAGCAGCATGTTTACTACTCGACTATGGGGACTCTCTGGAGCCTGGTTATTGGACAGCGCGTTTCTATCCTACAGTCCGTTGTTAGTTATCGCTGTTCTTTGTAGACATTGGGGGGAAAAACAAATGATTTCTTGTTGAATTTTAAAACTGTAAAAAAAAAAATTATATGTGAATTTATACATCCATAAACATATCTTGAAATATTTCGAGTATTGTACCTTAAAATGTTGTGGAAAAGCTTCTAGGCGATTTTGAAAGGCGATTTCGAAGATTGACAAAACTTTTCTTAATTTACTTATGTTTCTAATAATAAGTTTTTTCATATGGAAATTCTGGGATATATAATCAAATATTACTTATCAGGTCCCAGGTCCCAGATGATGCAGTAGGCTTTTAAGCCGTTGAATTTTGGATGTACATAGCCGAATTGTTGAAGACAAATCGGTGCCACTTTTGATCTTATAGGCCCGATAATCTCTAAGAGTGACACCTACTAATGCTCGTGTACATGACATATTGCATAATCTCGATAGTTATTTGCATGACCAAAGTAGTTTATGGTAGCGGTGTCCATTTGATGCATTTGGATTAATTGGCCCGATGATGTCAATCCCCTATATTGAGAAGGGCCATAGACATTCGATGTGATCCATTAAGAGGAGCATTGGAGCATTGATCTTATCTCCATAAACTTAACATTAGTGACGACAACAAACGTGTCTAATATATAGTCGGCTTCCATGGTTAACCTAGCCTCATGATCTTTTTAGCTAGGTGTCTGTTCACATGAGGACCACATTCTCCTTCATGGATCTCTGAATGTGAAGATCATATCCTTAATATTTATAATCAACGATATAAGGATATCTTTTAGACATAGAACCTTTGTGCAACACGGCTAGTGGATTGACACAAATTCCTTGCCTTATATTTATTGACTTGAAAGGAAAGTCGACCATCATAATCTCTTCAACATGGAGTATCGCAATCTTTGGATAAATCAATTGGAACACGAAATTTTCTTTCGATACAAAGGACTCAACTTATGGAAACCCGATTTACTATCAAAGGGAGACTTCATTCTCAGAAAGGCGCGTTTGGTAATCAAAGGGAGACTTCAAGAAGAATAGAAACACGCAAATTTGAATTTTTTTCAATTTTATTTTTTCCATTTTCTTATTTATTTTTCCTTTTTTTCTTTTTCCTTTTTTTTTTTTTTCTTCTTTTGGCCGGTCGCCGGCCTCGGCCAGCAACATTTAGGTCCAACGGGTTGATTGGATGCATGATCCTCAACCAAACTATGTCCAACAAAAAAAACAGAAAAAGTGTTTAAACAAACGTGAGCCCAAATCTTCTAGCAACATTTAGGTCCAATAGGTTGATTGGATGCATGATCCACTGAAACTATGTCCAACAGTCAGTTTGGATAGTTCAAAGCTTCAAATTCCAAAGTTCAAAGAAATTCTTGTACTTGCAAATTCATCTTTGTGAGCTCAAAGCTATAATCTCTTAGAAGTTGTTAGAGCGTGAGATTAGAAGATGAGGTCACATTAACTGAATCGAGAATACTCGGTTCTTGTAACATTCGATAGATTTATCTAGTGAATCCAGCTAACATGCTATCAACATAGGAGAGTGGACATGGGCTTATCAAAGTCGAATCACCATAAACTTGCTATGTACATTTGTCTATCATTTAAACTCTTATTTATTTCCTGTTAAAAAAAACTTTTATTTATTTCTTATGATAAATTATTGCACACTAGTATGATTTGAGCATCACACGCCTTATCACCAAATGCTGTCTTATTGCAATATTAGTTCCAATTTTCTTTAAATTCTGTATATTCAACCTATTCAACCCATCTAGGTAATAGTTCTAGCCCTAAAAAGAGAGAAAAATATCCATATTATGCAAGTTATAGGATTTGAAAAGGGAAAGTAGAAGCGACTCTAAACATACTTGTGGAATAATATGTTACTAGGTCATTTGATTTTGATTTTTTTTTAATTCACTTTTCCAAGGAAATATTATTATGAAAATGTCAGTTTTCTTAGTTATGTGGAGTTTTAGAGAAAAACTTTGGTATCAAGTGACATTCCAAATTATCCTTCTATTGGTTATGTTTGTAATTAGGGAAAATTTTAAATAAAGACCCAAAGTGGACCAATTTTCTTAATAAAGATCCGAAATGAACTTTATATTAAATAAAGACTTAAAGTGGATCCATTGTCTTAAATAATGATCCGAAGTGATTGAATTAATTCCAAATAAAAACTTAAGCTTGCTAGTCAGCCAAATATTCGCTAGCTATCAAGCATATGACATTTCCGATGACCAAAGTTTGGGCAATTTTGCTCAAAAAAAATCTAGGGAAAATTAACAAATCCTAAAACATAAACAAAAAAACCCTAGGTTTTCTACGATCTTCCCGTTCCTTGTACCCATCCTCTGCAAAGTCAAAGACCCAAGTTCTCCCCATTCCTTGTACCCATCATTCGCAAAGTCGAAGACCCAAATTCTCTGCCGGTTGAGGCACGAATTCAAAAACAAGAACAAAACCAAATTCTTCTTTCTTTGTTTGCGGAAATCCAAATTCTTTGCCGGTCGAGCAAGGCAAGGAGCGACGAGAATTGAGTCATGACAATGACCGGGTAACAATTTGGTTGAGGAGCAGCGGGGGAAAATAAAGAAGAAAACGTAAACATCTAAATGAATAACCTAAACTTAATTAATTTAGAATTTTCCCTTTTTTTTCCAATAAAAAATTTCTAACAAAATTGCCCCTATTTTAATCGTCGAAAAATGTTTATCGGTGAGCTAAGATCTTCAATAGAGATTAACTTGATCACTTCGGATCTTTATTTGACACAAAATTCACTTCGGATCCTTATTTGAAACAATGGATCCACTTCGGGTCCTTATTTAACACAAAATTCACTTTGAATCCTTATTTGAAAAAATAAATTCACTTCAAGTCCTTATTTGAAATTTTCCCTTGTAATTATTGTGTTATATGAAATTAAAATTTCATGCTAAAATTAAAGTAAAACATCTCAAATATAGGTCTTATGCGCTACATATAGTACAATGCATAAGGCATGATTACCAATTTATAATTTCGATATTAGATCTATCACAAATTGAATTACATATATTTCGTGAGCATTTATTATAATTACAAAAGTGACACTAGATTAATGGAATATTATGATAGTGCCCAGAGTGACCATATAAGAAAATATCCAAAATGCCTTTAGAAGGCACAAACTTAAATGAATTTGTAAATAAGTCTTATATGTTTTTCACATGGTCCTTGATATATGTCACATGTTTCAAACACATTCTTTTTCTCCTCTCTTATAACCACAAGTTTTGTCAATTGAAGATAAGCCACTCGAAAAAGTATTAGAAAAGTCCTAAACTTATTGCATTGGTGTCAATTTAATCATAAATCTTTAATGGCACTAATTTAGTATTAAACATTTCAATTTCGTGCCAATTCAATCATTCATACTAATTTTAGCCAAATTTTGCTGATGTGAATGCCGATAGGCTTACATGCCACAATCAAAATTGATGTTGACAACTTTTAATAATATTTTACTATCGTTTTTGATTTTTTTTAGTTTCATTTTTTTTTTTTCATTTTTTTTCCTCCTTTCCTTTCTTCTTCCTCCAGCTGGTCGTTGATCGGCGATTGGCTAAAGGCGAAGGGCCGACAAGGTCAACCTCACCGACCTTTAGTGAGCATCACTGGCCATTAACGAGGTTGTGCCTCACCTAGCCCTCGGCAAGGCTTGAACCCTCACCATAGGCCACAAGGGTAGCCTCACGCTAGGTTGGCAAGGGTCGAGCCTCACCAGATCTAGTGAGGTGAGGCTTGCCAACCCGTGCGAGACTACCCTCACTTGAGATTGAGCATGATTCCAGAGTAAAACCTGAAATTTGATAATCAAACTGATGAGAATCTATAGATTTTATAGGATAGATTCTAAATTTCATAAAATGAGGAACCTATTTTGAGGGATAGATTCCAAGTTCTTAATTGAAGAAATCTAGAACTTAAAAACAAGTTTTAATATATATTTTTTTTGTTCATATCTTCGCGTGATGATCTCGCGATATTCCTTTAGATGAGTATATAATCAAAAAGTACTAGTTTGGACTTTCATTTTATGATCAAGACTTTTACTTTATTGATGTTTATATTTTTCATATATCTTTATGCTTAGTGAATTATAACAAGTGATAGTTATTAAATGTTTTAATTCATTGCAATTGTTTAATTAATAATATAGATGAAACCTGAGTAGACCTTAGAACCAACTCTTTATAGGTTCTAGGTTCTAAAATTCTAAAATATGCAGGATAGGTTTAAATTTGAAAAAATGAAGAACTTATTCCAACTAATAGGTTCAAGATTCCAAGTGGAACCCATACGGAACCTGGGAACCGCTCACCTTTACTCTCGCGGCACCTAACGAGTTCACGAGAGGTTAGGCGAGCCTCATCAATGGCCGGCGAGGTCCCTTACCGACCCTTGCCTCTAGCTAGTAGTCAGGTCCAACTAAAGGAAGAAGGCAGGGGAGGAAAAACAAAAAGAGAAAAGAAAAGAAAAAAAATAAAAGGAAAAAAAATATTTTAAAAAATATTAAAATATTATTAAAAATTATTCATGTTCGCACCTAGCATCAAGCGCCGACAGACCTATGTGACATGATCCGCATCCACGTTAACAATATTTAATTAAAATTAGCTAGAATAATTGAATTAACACTACATCAAAAAATTTAAAACTAAATTAACATAATTAAAAAGTTTAAAACTAAAGTGACACCAATATAATAAATTTAAGACTTTTCTCAATAGCCACTTATTTCTCACTCTCTTTTTTCCTTCAATATACTTACAAGCTTCTATTTACCAAAATTGGGAATAAACCCCTAAACCATGAGTTTTGTGCTTTTCTAGGAGGGACAAATAAAATTTGGTAATATAGTTAGGTTACATTTGTTATAGGGAAAATGAATGATTTGAGAAACATTTTCTTAAAAATGATCGCTTATATTGCTTGAAATAATTAATCAATTAAAAGTTTTTTTCATTATTGATAATAATTTGCGTCTAAATATTTCTATAAACGATGATGATATTTTTCATTCATACTTATAAGTGATACAAATCATCATTTTTAGGAACTTTTTTCCCAAATCGTTTATTTTAAACAAAGAGCTTTAGAATACTGGGATCCTTGTATGATATAGTTATTTACTGAACCAAACTGTGCCTTGGTGTCAAAATTTCCCCATTGCTACCCAAGTCAACTGCAGGTAAATCATAGCATACTCTTCAACTCACAAATAGCAGCCTGGACAGACATCTCGCCAATGATGTGTCGTCAAATCCAACTTCAGGTTGGGTTTTCTAGGAATCATTAGAACACAGCTTGTCAAATGTAAAAGGGCTAGCCAACTGAGTTAATTAACCAAAATTCCCCGGTCAACACACAACCTGAAAGTTATGAGCATCTAGTTATAGATATAGACAATTTTAACTAGATTTAAATCTACCTGCTACATTCATTGTGGCGGAGGCTTGCAGAACGCTTCGGCAAATCCACTGTGGTCGAATCATTCTTTCCTCTATCATTGAAGTGTCGACTATTTGCTAAACTATACTCGTTCACAAGTATGATCTTCTCAGAGCCAAGAATCGGATAGAAACTGATGATGTATCCTAAGAGATCTGAGAGGGTGCTAAGGTTTCTCTCTCCGCAATCAGGCCCGTGGTGCTTGAGAATTCTGGATAGCCTGACTGAGCAACAAATACCACCAAAAACTCAATTGGATAAACCCTAAGAGCTTTTTACCGAGACCAGATATTTACATTGTTTTCATTCTTGATTGGGCCCAGAGATAGAGCTTCACCCAGGAGTCGAGAATACTCGCGCTGAGCTTCTCCTAGTTCACTTGTGAGCCAAGCCAACTGCAACACCGAAAACAGTAAATTTTTCAGAAGGGCATTATATCATCAACTGAGATGAGAAGAGACTGGAATCAAGAATAGTTGAAAAACCTTGTCGCTAAGCTCCTTCTCGCTCTTCTCATATTCCACGCATCTGAAAGTAATCACAAGAAGCTTACAAATGTTCTAGTGCATGGTCCACGTACAAAACACAGAGCATTGACATAAAAGGAGTAATGTACCTGGCCCAACTTAGTGGGTAAATACCGTTTGAGATGAAGCTTATTGATTGTATATGATCAAATAAAGATGCACAAAATGTCAAGTTTAGCGTTTCACGAATTATCTTCTTGCATAATAAGGTAAGGGTAATCATCACCCTCCATCAGAGGAAAAAGGAAGAGCAAACAGAATATTGGTGCAAAGAAGTAGATAGATGATGCTGAGACCTAGCAAGGAAACAATGGAACTCACGGACACCATAAACCAACTCACGATGCTTCAGTGTATCCAGGTGCTTCATAGCTACACAATTCAATCACTTGAAAATCAAAACTGTGAGGCAGCCACTCACTTTGCTAGTAGCTTCTTGTGTTCTTGCACTATCTTTGCAGCCTCCTCATCTTTTAACCGGTTGTCAGGAATATTAACAGGCTGTAACACATGTATTGAAGAAGTCAGTGCACAAAGCCAACCACAATTTGAAATACAACTTGTAGATAGACCTGTATCTCTTCGATTTCCCAATTGCCGTTAAAGCCACCTTCCCCTGTTGTCTGCATATTTGCCCTTTCAGTTTCTGTTAGCTTGACTGCCTTTCGCTTCATACCAGACCCTGCAGTCATTGAGGCCTCTGCTTTAGAAAATTACAAGTACAAGTCACCAGTAGCTCATCTTCAAAAGTTCACCTTGCTTAGACTCATCTCTGAATGCTACACCAAATGCTTCAGATGTTGTAAGAGGTAAACTCTGTCCCAATAGAATGGGCTTTTCATGACCACCATGAGGAACGGAAAGAGATGAATTCTCTGCATATACCGATGCTCGAACCTTCTTACTGACCTGATACCCAATCAGTCCACAATGATAGTCCCTGAAGTTAGATATGCACAAGAAGATCAGATAAGTGTGAATCAGACACACACAACATTCCATGAGCCTTTACCTTCAAATGGTAAATTGGAGAAGGGATGACAAAAAGATTTCATGGTGCAATAGTGTCACAATGGCTGGGTCTGAGGAAAGTCATCAAATGTGACAAACAAAATCTCTAAAGAGTCGGGAATTGCCATGATGGTATAGCCATCAATAAGCTAATCTAAATATGGTTTAAGTCAAGAAGATCCAGCCAAATTTTCGCAAAACACAAATGAGCCGATGAAGGGACGAGGACTCAGTTAAATGATAATTCCTATCCAGTAGAATTGTCATGGTGGAAGCTTTGTTGAACCATAGCACCTTTAGTTTATGTATAGGTGTGAGGCTCAGAAACATTCATTTAGGGACCACTCAACTAAATAGAGGTAATAGATACACAACGGAATCAAAGTATTGAAGAGTGCATATAAAGCTACTTAGACGGACATAAAATAAAAGGTTAGGAAAGGGGGCACCAAAACTGCTACAGCTGGCAACTCAAGATGTAAAGAGCAAAAAAGACTACTTGAGACTATTAGGGGGCAGCTCCTCATGGAAGGCAAATTATAAGCAATTCTCCAATCATAGCATAAAGTAGCAGAGGGCCATATACAGATCGCAAGAACCACAAAACTGAATGACAAATGGAGAAAGATGAGAAGAAACAAAGCAGAACCAACAAAAATGTTGCATATATAAACTGAAAAGTCCCAATTCTATAGCACAACAAATTCCACCAGGATAACAAGTAGCCTACCAGTATTCCAACGTCATTTCTTTCAACCGAACTTCCAGCTTCTGAAAAAGGGAAGTTCTCTCAAAATCTTGCTTGTTATGAGTTGGTTCAATAAAATTTGCTTCCAGAACACCTTCAAAAACAATGTGGATTAGGATGAGGTGACGGCACTTTAACACAAGACATGCAGTGAACAAAGATCAAAGATACTTCTCACCAGCAACACCTCTACCCCTGAGATTTGTCGAATAGTTCACGACCCTCCAAAATGGCTGAAAATCGAATACAAATTCATGCAGTCAGAAGAAAGAATATTGATATTATTCATTTTGCCAATCTTTGTCGTTTGTTTCACTTTCTATTTTTTAACTTTTACAGTGGCTTCCCACAGTTGCCTCCCTATTAAATTAATAGCATTCCAACAACTGCTTGAAGCTAATAACATTTCAAAAACTGCTTGAAACCCTAATAACAGATGGAATCATCTAGCCACTTATGGCACAAGCTATAGAAACCAACAGAGATGCCTATCTAGACAATAAAGCATTAAAAGATAATAATAGACCCAACATTGAAGGTACCAGAGAAGATTTTGTTACCAGTATCAGTCGATTCTTGTAATACACACTAAACCCGTGGATGTTCAAATTCGGAGCTTCCTTTAGAAACCCTACAGTAGTCACAACCTCACCCTGCATGAGTACCCCATGAACAGCATTTAAGTATTTGCAGCACAATTTTTCTTTAACAGAGGTGGAATATATATAGAGATGTCAATCAGACAAGCATGTCTGTTTTCTAACAATCCAAGCATAAAATGCATGCTTCCATATTAGATGCGCCTCACAGATCACGCATGCCAGAGAGAGAGAGAGATTCGCAATGCAAAATGAAAGTTTCGACTGATGAATATTCCACAATGTCAGTGGCCCCCCAACACCCAACAGAAAACACCAACCCATCAACACAAATTCTAAAATCATAGAACTCCAATACACCTTCAGGGATTTATTACATTTAATCCAGGATGAGACAGCTATTAACATCCAGAAATATAAAGTATTCATAATCCTAACACCATCGCTACCAGGCCTGATTCATTGCTTTAGAGTTGATATTAGTTAATGAAGCTATTAGTTATCCTTATTTATAAAATAAATAAATAAAACACCACCACACCAATAATGCCTTAAAAATTCAATTAGACAAGACAAGATCGAGAACATAATTGTGCTATGTCAAACTAAATAACAGTTGCTAACAATGGAGACAGTAGGTAAGAAAGAAATGCAATATTCAAAATAACCTCCACAAATCCAGCAGTTTGAGGCCTGTATAATATATATTCAATATACTTGAGATCATCTGCAATATTATGATGCTCCACATTCTGACCACAGAGCACTATTTTAAAACTTTCAGGCATTTGCAAGTACAAAATGGACAAATACACCTGTTGCACCACAAAGATAAGACTTGTCAAAATAGAAAAATTGAAACTTAATCATTTCTCTGACTATAATAATACAACTTACACGAAGAGAATAGTGGAGTCGATTAGCTATATGCTGCTCGTTCACTGATTTCAAGGCAGGAAGTGTTTCGACTTTTCTAATATCTCCACTAATACGGATGTCCTTCAATTAGAAATTCAAAAGTCAACTTATGGAGGATAAGATGAGAAAGAATAGCATGAGGAAGAAAAACGGATAGGAAGCTTAAAACCTGCGGATCGGCATCAAAGTCTAACTCCATTTCACCATCATCATTGAACCACAAATTATAAATGATAATTTTGGTACCATGGGATCCGATGTCATCAAACTGCCATAAGAATGATGGAATCATTTATTCAAGACTTTGAACACAATAAGATGCCAGCAACAGTACAATGTTACTTAAGAGCTACAATGAATTATGAAGAAAGAGAATGTCTCCAGCAACTTCTCTCTTAGATGGACTATACCAATCCCGAGATAGCCAGGTCAGCAGACTGCTTGACAACTAGCAGCTAAACTTTTCCAGAATTGCACACAATGTCACATAGCCATGATGATTATTCAAATCAGAAAGCTAATGAACCAGACCAGAACAACTTAACCGCCAAAGTATCATATGAACAAACTGCAGATGCTCATTAGTAAAATAACCAGGATTGCATTAAAAGAAGGAAAAAAAAAATCTTCATCCAGAAACACAGCAAGCATAATCATACTCTTGATCTTCCACAAAAGCCAACAAAATTTGTCACTTTCACGTTACGCCCATGTACACTAAGCCCCCATCACAAAACTCACAGCATGGATTTATGAGCATACTCAATCCAACAAGTGTGACAATAAAGACTTGATAAATCAAATCTGTGAAGATGATAAAGCAATATAATCAGAAAGAGAAAATAAAATAAAAGATGCAAGACTTGTACTTGCAATAGATTTGCATATAACAGATGGAGGACTTGTCAAGAAAAATTAATTGACTACAAGAGATGGGAAGAAAAAACCGAGAAGGAACATGCTTGCTGGACAAGATCTGCCTCATTTGAGTATGGAGACCACTGCAACAATAAGGAAAGATTTGCCATGAAACGTTCTCTATCAAAGCGACGAGACATCTCTAGAGTCCCAGTGCTTCCATTTAACTCATAGTCAACCTGAAAGCAACAGGATCTACAAGTGAATGTTAAACAAAGACGTGCTAATCAAGCATTCAGGAAAGGGGCAGTTCAGTAATATCAAAATCAAGAACATATAATGATGCTTGATATGACCACCGCCCCCCCCCTCCCCCAAAAAAAAAACAAAAACAAAAACCAAAATAATGAAAATCTCAAAAAATGCCCCAAGAACAAGACAGAGAAGCTATAAGGGAAAAAGAGCGTGCGGAAAATAAAAGAGCAATATCATCTGCATTAAAACCTATGGAAAGGAAAACTTTCACAAGGTAAGAGAAGACCAATAGAATGCAAACACATGAAAGCTAGTATAAAAGGCTTTCAAAAGATAACACGCCAACACAAAAACTAGAAAAGCAAACGCTTTGATATCTCATTAAAGGAATATCCAACCATAAATTTAAGTTGCAAGGAAGTGAGGTCCAATCTGACCTCACTCCATTTACTCGAACACCAGGAGACATGCCTGTCTCTTTACATAGACTTTAGTAGATTGCTTTACCTAATGCCAATATCAGACCACTTTCACTAAGGTAAAATCCTAAAACGACAAGTTGGCCTGTGAATGTGCATGTTCGCATTACAAACTACTCAAACAAAACCCATAACTGTGTACATCACATTTAACCAGTCAGACAGCCAATGTGTCATCAGCATTAAATCATAGAGATAACAACATAAAAGAGATATTGCTTTCTCAGCAGTAGTTCTTCATAAAAAGAGTATGTAAAGCAACAATGGAATAAATTGAAGCATCCAAGATTACCATTGGAACCACAATCCTGTCCTGCCCTGTTTGCATCAAGAATGTATATGACAACAGGCCGATGCTCTGAGTCAAAACCCTGATAGTGACACAAGTTAGTTACATAATAGTCTAACGCATACTCTGAAATGATTATAAATGTTGCTGGTGATTAGACAGAATCTTTAGGAAGACATCAATTTTTTAAGTCAAGCTTTTTTCTAAGAAAAATTCCTGAACATGATCAAACTGAACTTCATAAGGAAGGAGGGGAGCAATATTTCAAATAAGCAAAAAATTGATTAAACATCTACTCATACAAGTGCAATCATCACTAGCTTTCAGCCTTAAAGATCAAACCAGGAGAGTAAAAGAGAACATCCAGTCAAATAAGCTCCCAATCTTTCCATTCTTCTAAATGTATTTCATCTCACATAAAATCTAATTAAAGAAGTACAAGTTTCACTGAGGCCAACAACATTATATAACATCTGCTGAAACTAGAGATCAAGCCTAAACTTCCAAGTGATAATGTTAGGGAAGCCAACCTATCTTCCACATGACGGCTGAAGACAATGACATCTGTACCAAGTCTCATGGTGCTGGTTTTGAAGCCATTTCCATCTGAAAGATGAGTTTTGCGTGTGAACATAGAAAGAGCGCCAATAAAACTTGAGTGTACTTACAAAGTGAGCAGAGAAGGTGTACATTGTCCGATGGCTGATTTCTCTTTTTTATCTGAAAATCCAAAACTCATACACTGCCTCAGTGCTTCAGGGTCCATCCCACCACCATCATCTAGTTGCAATGAGTCAGATTTTAGGAAGACATGAATCTAAGTGTGTTTCCTATTTAAAAAATATAATGACAGAGACTCCAAAATAACATCCAATTAAATATGCATATTAAAGAAGTTGAAGGTGGTAAAGACCTTGTATTAGCAATGCTGGGCTACCATCCCTTGGATTTAAGGTTTTGTCTATGATAACAAATTTGGCCCCATTTTGGATCTGTCCTTGCAGGAAAACAATGAATAAGAACATTATATCACATTGCTTCAAATATGTGGAACCCAGCCAGTAGACTATTAAATGTTAATTGATAAATAAGAAAATGAGACGGAATTCACTGTTCGAGAGCTACTATTGCATCAACTTTTCGTTGATATTCCAATTGAAATGGGTAAAACTATTAAGTCTTCCTGTGGCACATCATCCTCGCTTTAAAATTTTTCTTAATGTATTTCAGAACAAGCCTACAACTATTCTAGGATAGTCAACACTTGCGGAGGAAAAGAAATATTATATTTTGGTCGATAATAGTTTCATAATCAGCAATCACCGTCAGAGGAGCACCTGAAACAAAATAGTACAATACTTAAAAAACTTTTGGCCAGAAGATCACCTCATCAACTGCATTGTCAAGCAACTCAGCTATGGCTGCAAAAGAAAAAAGCTGGTAAATCCAAACTGGATAAAAAGGGCTTGATGTGGTTTCTGTCAAGAAATAGAATCCCTGTGATAGAAAATTCACAACCATCAAGTTCAACCTACCACCAAAGACCCACTTATGTGAAGTGGCATTTGAATGAAGGAACATAGGGTGGACATGGAGATAATTTCTTCCATCTGTTGAGTGAAACAAGTAGTAAAAGAAAAGATAGAAATGCAGTTAATATAACAAGAATCTACAATTTACAGCGCATGTGGACAGGAGGATCAGCTAATTTCAATTTACAAGGTCAACGTATTAAATCTCAATAATCACCGGGACACTAATGTCTAGTCAGCAGCTGTGTCCAATTGAGATTGTAATGAAGACTCAAAATACACAAGTAGGACTTAGGAGCCTAATACTTTGAATTGAGGTTTTGGCACCATGCCCATTATGGTAGCTTCCAGATTTCCAAAACTGCCGGTTAAGTGGTGGTGGACAGATGGTGGACATTGAGGAAAGGCCTGTATCGTCCAGAGCAGATTGCGCCTGATACAACACACTGGTTCCACTTTTACCAGTACTTAAAGCATTCGAGCTTCTCTCTTTGCCAGATTCTTGTTTTTCAAGAAGTGATTTGGGCATCTGAAGCTTGACTTTTCGAAACACTCCATGAGGAACCATGCTCGAAGCCACCACAATGTCTAGTCTCAAGCTGTCATATACACCTTCACAATTTCAGCTTTATGCAAGTCCAAGCAATGTGCAATGCCTGTAATTAGCACTGCATAACAAGTTAAAGAAAGCCAATAAACAAATTGCTCAGAGAAACACGAAGACAGTATGAAGTTCAAATTTAGTATATGAACCAGGGTTCAAAGGGATGCCTGGAAAATCTTTTCATTCGGCAACCAGTAGAATCCAACTCTTTTGGTTACTAAATGAAGCAGAGTCCGTTCATACAAAGGGGCAGACTACATTGGTTACGACATGTTTCCAGTTAAATTGACTACCAGCTATCTATATAACGTTCACATCTCTGGTTTGCAGGTAAAGCCGAATTTGAATGCGCCCGTAAGTTCTCTTCAGAATTTCGTCACACATCATAAACAGAACACAATACGACGCTTTCCATATTTCTTGACATATTTCTTGAATGTTAAAGCGCGGCCAACATAAGACGACTCGAGTCTTAAACTACCGAACTCTCATTCTGGACAACCCCTCAAACCCCCCCCAAAAAAAAAAGGAGCAAGAATTCGACGGAACAATCACGGTACATCGGACACGCCTCCGGCATGTAGCCGAAGCCGCACATCCCTTCGAAGCGAAGACGGACAATGGCGGGTTCTAGGAAGCGTCAAGAACGTCCGAACAGCGCAAGCAACCACGCGGAGCACATTCCCGGCGCATGAGCAAAAAATGAGGCAACAACAGACGGGCGACCCAACGTGCGTACAAACGCGCGACGCGGATGCTCTGGAAGCGGGCACAACTAAACGTAAGACCGGCGAAGGGTCGTCACCTCCTCCGACGGGAGAAAATAAAAACCCACCACGGGGCACGACGCGTGAGCTCGCGACGCCTCGACGAGCTCCGGGGACCCGGAATCCTCGCCGGCCGCCCCCCGCGTGCGCGCTTTCTAGCTCGCTCCCTCGCCGGAACCCTCGCGCGTTCCGGGGGAGGAGTCCCGGGTTTCCGACGGCCGGAGCGAGGATCGCGGCGAGAGGGTCGGGAGGAGGCGGAAGGCGGCGGCGAGGCGGCGAGGCGGGGGAGGTAGGAGCTGCCTCCGGCGCACGGCGTGGCAGGCCTCCGTGCGTGCTTACTATCTATGTGATCGTCTGCTGCGACATGCAAGGTGGGGACATCGGACGGTGGTTTTATATGTACGGTTTGGTTGTCACTGTTCTTGGTTTTCGCTTTTATTAAAATATATGAACTTTTTGCCTTCTTGCGCTTTAAGCGAAAGTTTGGTACGAAAACTCTTCCCTGTACCATCCATAGGTAATCATTATGATTAAGTTTTATTACCTCGTCACCGAAAGACCGAATTTGAATCTCCTGATACTTGCCACTTAAATGGAGTCTAAGGTGATTTATTAGGCCAGCCCCGAAGACTTACGTCTAAATAATGATTTGCGGTGAGGCCCCACCAATGCTACTGAGCATCGGAGGGTCGTGTGATCACTAAGTAATCTCCAATGGTCCCCTCAGTCATAAAAAAAAATAAAAAAACTCTCCCCTATTTATATTGTGAAAAATAAATAATTTAAAACATATTTTCTCAAAAATAATCATTTCAAGAATGAAATAATATTTGGACATAATTTATTGACGTAATTAAAACATTATTAATTAACTAATTATTTCATGTAATACAAGTAATCTTTTTAGGAAATTATTGTTTAGATTATTTATTTTTTTCACTAGAGAAGCAGAGTTTTTGTATAAAGTCTAAGTTTTTAAGGTGAAATAACTACCCTCAATGCATTTTGGATTTGGGGATAATTACAAAAGTAGTTCATAAACTTTGTCCCAATATACAATATTATATATGGAGTTTTAATTAGTTTGATATAATCTCAAAATTTTAGTCTAATATATATTTCATTTCCAAAATTTTAATTTGTCAATATGATTCTTAAATTTTTAGTACATATTTAACTTAGTACCTACACTTTGAAAGTTCTTATATGATATTGTATATGGAGCAAAAATTGTTTTCCTTAAGAGTTTTTATCCACCGAACTCTTTTTTATAATTTGACGTGGCTAATCTTTTGTCGGTTGCATATCGGTGAAAAAGTCACTCCGTCCGACAGCTGGGGGTCTTTCCAATGGAGACGGGTCATGTGCAGCAACTTCCCACATTGTCACGTAGATCGGAAACCCCCCACAAAGTTGAACGAAGGATCCTCTTTTTGACAAATTATTTAGTGTAGAAAATGGCCGCATTTATTTGCAAAGTACAGTGGCTCACCGGATAAAATTCTTGACTCGATTTTCTAGAGTCGGATTTGCATTCACATTGTCCAACCAGACTAGACGCTGTCAAGTCCAGATCTGACATCGCCGGTCTTGGGTGACCGAGATCCGATGCCGATCAAGGCCGAGGGAACGAAGAGGGACAGAGACGTCTACTTGTAGGGTACGCGGCGCATTACGATGGTCGATGGCGCGAGGACGCAACAGCGAGGTACGATGGCTCAAGATGCAAGGTGACGCAGACGAGGGTGCGTGAAGCGGTGCTGGCTGCCAGCTGGGGTTGCAAATGGGGGAGAGAGATTGGGGGGGGGGAAATTAGAATTTTGGGGGTGTCTCTCTTGCAAAAAGAATATGTGCTGTTGAGTACGTGTTTGTACGACAGGACACGCCACGAAACCACTCGGCATCACGATTTTCTGATTATAGATGGCGTTCCTGACCTGATGTCCTGAAGAAAGAAAACTTTTACATATTAGGGAAACCCTTCGTCCCTAAGCATGCCCCATTACCGTCAAGAAATGTGCCACTTTTTGGGTTCTCTCCTGTGAAAGGAATTTCACAACTGAGACGGCAAATTACGCAAGCCGTAGCTCTCGTGCCGGTTGTAGACGGGTTCTAGTCCTTACCTCTTTCCTATACTTGCGCCCCCGATGCGTGTAGCTAATTACAACAGACGCTCAGACTCGCGACCCCGTGCAGGTCCACAGGACCGGGGACGCTGCCGAATAAATGGGGGAAGTCGACGTTGCGCGTGGGCCGGAGCAGAAGAACCAGCCTCTTGAGCTCTATTGGTACAAGGTTTTTCTCCTCTACTGCTTCCTGAGGGGTTTGTCAAAGGAGCATTTCATGCATGGTACATGAACAGGCTGCTGCCAGCGGCGCAAGCAATCAGATTGTCAGTTGGATGCCATGCTAAACGCAGCAACTTCTGCTTCAAGTCGCAAGGAGTATCATTGGCAGCTGAGCTCGAATTTTCGTGCGCTGCAAAAATAATATATAGAGACAGATTGAGACGACAAGGGGATATAGAGACTTGAGAGTATTTGACATGTCTGAAGAATAAGAATTTACGAAGTCCAGAGTCGGACCTAGCCGGTAAAATCCACGCGCCAAGCTGCTTATTGATGACCTCCTCGCCCTTCTAGCGGCAGGCAGAGACGCTCTGTCAGTAAGATTGGAAATTTACAAGTAGCAGATGCTAATTTAGAGACGCAAACTCAGATGTGCACAAAATCTGACTGGCATTTGCCAAGTTTCAAATCTGCTTTTCCCTAATTCAGCATCGTCTTCTGCTATCACTATCCTTAGAAGATATTAGAGAGTAGACCACATTTAACAGCTATGTTTGGGAATATATGGAATGTGAGTTGGTAAGGGAAAAAAACCAAAATTTGAATTTTCCCTCTCATTTCTCTCTCCCAAAAATTTCAAAACCACCCTTTCCACAACCCACCCGAGACTTTCACCTCCCAAACGTTAAGGCATATCTTATTCAGGCCATTATCGGAATGATAGCACAGCACTAGCCCATTAAGAGATGTGACGGTAAAGGACTGTCGGCCAGTGCATGTGAGAAATATTCAAGATCTCTTGGTTGGCCATCCATAAAATCTACTGTTGCTAACAATGTTTGACAAAAATCAACCAGAATAGTTAGCCCCAGGATAAAGCCTCGTTTAGTGAAGAATAACTCTAGCAGGGTCTTACAGTTGCAGGGGAGTAGATATATTTCTAATTCTAATAACTACACAGATATGATATAATAATGAGGGGAAACGACAAACCACCAACCTGCTCGGATTTTTACGAGTACCAACCGTGACCCCTTCTGCACTCCCAAAACCACGAGAAAAAATGCGTAGAAGATAGCTGGAAATTTAAGATTATGTACCGTCAAATTAAAGCGGAAGAAAAAAACCTATGGCTGCAAATTAGTATCTACGGGACTGCAAATGCAACTGCTTAGTAACAGGGCAAACCTATATGAACCAGTGGCAAAATGAAGTCCATCTCCACTTAGGCAGCAGTCAAATTTATCAAATATGGAGTCATTGTCATACAAATCAGACAGCTGTTGAAAATATATTCAATGGTTAGCAATCTTACCCTAATGTAGAAATGACACAGAATTAAAACTAGACTTTTTATCCACGGTATCTACAAAGAGGTCTCCTCATATATATAGATAAGGAGGTCGATCATGTTGGAAATTTAACCATTTAAGTGGAAAGGCAAGGAAAAGCAGCAACGATAGAAGATGAAAACTTATAACATAAAGATTGATACCGGAACGTATGATAGCAACTTAAGGCAAGAATTCTTAATCGACTCGATAGCCAGCCTGTACCTTCTGTTAAGACAAATAAGCCCCTACTTCCAGAGATGACATGATCAATAATACTTAGATCATATATGATATTTAATGTCTTCTAAATGGAAAGTATGAGACTGGCGTTGAAACAGACAAGTATTGTTCAAATTTAGCGGTTGGAAAAATGCAGGGAAAATAACCATGCTGTGCCAGAGTTGCTGCTAATAGAGAACATAGATTTATAGAGATAACTGAGCTGGACCGACTGTTACTAAGAGAGCTTCAGCTTGCACATGTATTCTGATTGTAGTACAGCATCAACCATGTGATATGCCTCCAATGATCTATTCACTCATGCTGAACCTATTGTCCATATTACTAGCAAGGCCATGGTATCAAATTTGACTAGAGCACGATTTCTTGGAAATCAAAATATGTAAAAGTGCATATGGATACAATTGAAGATCTTTATGACTTTAACTAAGGAAGCTACAAATGAAAATAAAGAGGAAAATTACTCTCCTTACTCTGTTACTGATAAGTGATAACAATAATGGACTGATGAAATATCCTCTTTATATTGAAATTCACTTGTCGTAAACTAAAGGAATGAAAACATAACAACTGATACATATAAAGGTAGCTACCAAACATATGGTGATGAAAAAATCTTACTAGATTGATCATCATGCGATATGTGCTTACCCTTGGGCTAAGATGATCATGAACTTTGAATGTTGCAACTGGTTTAGAACCCATATGCAGATCCCAAAGCTATTTGAACACGTTCAGAAAGCAATAGAGAGAGGAAAACAATACTCAAATCAATAACATTTCAAGGTTAAAATACCACAGAAGAAAAGCAAGATAGTGACACAAACAGAAAATGGCCTCAGCCGTGAGGTTTCAGCAGTCAAGTGTTCCTAAATAGATTCATCTTTTCTTCAAATAAGCATAATGAATAAGTTAAATACTCAAGGAAATTATCTTTCTTTCACTGAATTTCAATAGACGCTTATGACCCTGTTTTAAGTTCTAACACTGCCCAACATTTCCACCACTATGTCAAGGAAAACTGGAAAGTTATTATCTGATGGTTTTCTGAGAAAACAGTCAATGGATCGTGTTCATACTGCAAGCAAAGAAAGTATTCTTTTCTTAACTCTAACCCTACTTTTTAGCATTCACTCAATGGACATTTTGCTTCTACAATGTGCACTACTTGCAATAATAAAGTGAGAAAACCATATAAAAAGCCTTTTGTTCTGCTTTAAAGAGATCAAATAACAATGATGGATAAGATAGAGTCATTCAATAATCTATAGAGACCTTTTATTGTCAGCAACACTTCAACTAAGGGAGAAAGATATTTAAGAGAAGCACCATTTACTGAGATAATGAATTATCCAAATCCCAAAACATTTACTGAGATAATGAATTATTTAAATCCCAAAAGGACAAAGATATAATTGACGAAGACAGACTTGATTATTTTATTTCTCTCTTATCATTGAATAGACGAACAGAAACCAACCCTGCAGCATCCCATCTCCTTATGCGTGTGCTTGCATTGATTCTTTTTTCTTATCTTCTTTTTTAGCTATTCAGGGATGTTGCCAATTCTTGAACAAAATAAACCATGAAAATTAGCTTACCTTTAAGTTTAAGTAATCACGACTCATAAGGTATCGGCCATCAGCTGCAAATTTTATGTCGGAGATTGATGCAATGATCTCTGTGAAAAATGATTTAGAACCACGCTGTTCTCCATCCTGTAAGCTGTATATCTAAGGTTTTGATGCCAGGTATCGGAACAAGAACACGTGCAGATGACAAGAAAACTTACGATATAAATGCACAATGGACCTTAAAAATCAAACAACATAGTTGGCCGACACTCACATCCTTGCACTATGATCGCATAAGGCTGATTGCCGCATATCAACTAGACGGATAAAACCTCTTGAACTGCTGTAAGCAAGCAGATTACAGTGAACTGGATGGAACTGAGCTGAAGTTATGACCTCTGCACATGAGATGGAAGCGCTTACATAATAACGAAAGAAAGAAAGTAGGGCAGCATCACAGTACATTAAGGGTGATTGCTAAGTCAAGCATTCAGTTAGCTACTGGCAGAAGTAAAGAATTGTCAGCGAGCAAAGCACTAAAATTACCAGTCAAATCCTCCATGTTCGTTGGTTTGATGTCGATTATATTGAAACATTGACCACTGATCTCCATGTTCCACAAATTAATTCTAAGGTCATCGGCAGAAACAAAGGTCTCACCATCACTGCAGAGAGATTATAAAACAAGAAACTGTTAAGTGTCATTTTTATTGCTTGCCTTCCACAATTCTAACAAGAAAACCAAGTTTTAAGGAAATTTTGAGCAACCCGACCTTCACCTTCCCCTATAGAATGCCCTAGTAATAAACTGGTGTGAAATGACTAGAGATGCACCTGCTTAGGGACTTGTCATGTGTTGAAAAAGCACTAGACACCTATCACTAGGCACAGAGGATATTTTTTCATTGTTAAATCCTTCAAGAAGCCAGTCGGAAAGCCATGCTATACTAGTGCAACTAAATATTATGCAGCAAGTTCTGACATAACCTAAAATAGTTATTCAATTGACTGAACAAAATAACCATCATTACCTGTTATTCGAAACTGAGTTTATGTTGAAATCATGAGCATGTGCATAAATCTTTCGACATCGTGCAAGGGCATCATCACTATTATCAGCAATCTAGTTTTGCATCAACAAATATTATTATCCTGTCACTTAAAGAATAAGGTTGGGAAAGGCACTAAATCTACACTGGTACATACCCCTGGAAGTTCGTGTGAAGGCAACTCTTGCTGAGCTATTTTCTCTGTCCCCTCCGCATGATAGCCATCATCAAAATTAATATTCTCTTGATCACTCAAGTAACTTCTTTCTGCCAGTAGTGCATTCTCTGGAGAAATATAAGGATTGAGATCCTTTTCTCTCACTTTCTTCATCCTACGCTCCTTTACCTGGCTTCAAAAATAACAAAACAGAACAAATTGGACAGCTAAAAGCACATCTAAGCTCGAGTAGGAGAACAATCAAATGAAACTGCGAAATGGGGGTAAGAAAAGGTAGTCAAGAAGGCCTAAAAAATTACCCTCATTCAATAATCATAGATGCAAATGCAGATACCCACAAGCAAGAAATATCAAGCATCTGTCTAGCCACTGCCTATTTCCTCACATCTTTCCTTATTGATATACTATAATTTGACAAACACGCTCATGGAGTTACAGTACATTTACCCTCAACATTCTCTTCAAACATATAGATGAAACACTTGATCTTTGAAAAAATCATAACAATATAAGGAGAGGAAAAGCATCTGATATTAACTGCTGAGTTCCAAAAACCTTGTGCAAAAGAATTGAAAAAATGATTCTCTGTTCATCTGATAAATTATGAAACATCCAAACTATACATGTTATCACAATATAGAAATATGCGCAGAGGGATTCTACTCTTCTTTTGAAGCAAATTTTCCAACTAACCACGAGCAGTTCTTCAGCTTAGCAAAGAATCAACACAATATGTTTGGTTTTGGAGAGAAGAGAAGGGATCTAAGCAGTTTATCCATAGATAATCCAGTTTGGTTTCTTTTAGTGAAGGGATCCCTAGAGATTAACTAAATCATTTCCCCACTTTTGAATTCATCCCATCCAAACATAGTAAATGAATGAGCACATACTCTAAGTATCAGATTTAACAGTCATGTGAATTTCAAGATTCTAACAACATATCTCAGGAATTTGACGAATGGAACATGGAAGTCCTTGCTGACAAGATATAACCATACCTTCCAGAGTTTAATTGTCCTGTCATTGGTCGAAAGCATGAAAAGCGATCCATTGGGCATTGGACACCATTTAACTTTATTGATTTTCTCTTCAATTTCCAAACTCTTCAAGTAATCGAACTAGAGAGGAAAAAAAGATAACTTAACTACAATAAATCTTTGAATATGGCACAATCAAGAATTAGCATACGCTCAAGAACAAAGTGTCAGCCCCACCTCGGGTTCGTGACTCTGAAATTCAGTCATATACCGATACTCGGGACGCCATGCCAAGTCAGAATCCGACCGCTCCAACTGACTCCGAAAACGGTGCTGATTCAAAGCACGAGCAATCGATTTTAACCAAGCATTTCCAAAAAGGTCAGAAAGATCGCGAAAATTCCAAAGAGAGGACGCGTCGCTCACATCTTTGCCGCCGTCCTTTCTCTTGAAGATGATGACACGGCCGCCGCGGTCGCCGACGGCGAGGTGATCCCCCGTCTTATCGAACTCGATCGCAGATACGACGTCATCTGAAAAGAACGCCACGCACCGACAGCATAAGAAAAATCTCATCGCATCGCATCGCATCGCCAGTGATACGAATCACGAAAAGCACGAGTCAGAGCGTTTCGATTCCGAAAAACTTCCGAATCCCCGACGCAGCCGCCGCTACCGCGACCGGCTTACTCACGCGAGCTACGGAACAAGCAAAAACCACACGCGATCGCTCTCCGAGACGGAGCGTCATCCTCGGACGGCTCCCGCCCGAGTCCGAAAGAGAAACGACCTACTGAGAAAGCAAGCAAGCAGGCTCACCGTCGCGAGCTTCCTCTCCGGGAGACGGCTCGCCGAGGACCTGAGAGAGCTTCCACTCGAGAGGCGGCGCGCCGGAGCCGACGGCGGTCGGC
Source organism: Eucalyptus microcorys (assembly GCA_014182515.1). NCBI lineage: Eukaryota > Viridiplantae > Streptophyta > Magnoliopsida > Myrtales > Myrtaceae > Eucalyptus > Eucalyptus microcorys. The sequence continues at coordinate 3,144,427 of CM024563.1, forward strand.
GTCATGATCGCTCGCGCGCAGGGATACGACGACGACGACGACGACGACGACGACGACTCATCGCTCTTATCCGATCGCTGTAGCGTTCGGATATCAGGGAAGAGAGAGGAAGTCCGTACGAGAGAAGGCGCCAAAGGAGCTTTGGCATGTTCTGGGCTTGGGCTGTTGATTTTCTTTTTTTTCTTTTTTCTCTGATTCTAGGCCCATTAATTAATTTTCCACCTTTTTTTTTTTCTTCTTTTTTTTTTTTTTTAGTTTTGAAAAAACAGCAAAAATAAAAGACAACTGAAAATTTTTTGCTAGTGAATCCTATTTCATCGAAAAAAAATAAAGTCGTTGCGTGATTAAACTAATTTAGAGAGTCTGTCTGTTTTGCAAAGAATCCACATTTTGAAGAATACTCTCCCTAAAAATAATCGTTCTTATCATTTACAAAAATAGTCGAACGAAAAATAAGTTCAGAAATAAATTGCTATTTATAATGAATATATTTTTATTGGTTGATTATCGCAAGTGATATAAATAATTATTTTTGAGAAAAATATATTTTTCATATTGTTCATTTACTGCGAAAACAAATAGATCTTAATAAGCTAAACAACTTCACATCTTACATCTTGCGACTCCTACCTTTGATGAGACTTCTTGTTTCTAAATTCGCGCACTATTTTTCAATTTGAGTCTTTGGATTTTAATTTTGTAGATTAAACCCTTTATCCTAAATAATCAAGTCACTTCGACTCCAAGTTCCGGTTCATTAAGAAATGTCTTTTACAGGACTTTTAGAAAACTCTGTGAATCTCACGAGCATTTTATGCCACTTGTTGCATGATATGTTGACCGAGAAGATAGAGTGGCAATCTATTTGATGGTGCATTTATTTTATGAAAAATAAATGATTTGAAATTCATTTTTCTATAAATGATCGCTTATATCATTTAAAAAATGAATAAATAAAAAATAATTTCCAAACGGTTGTCAATGATTAAATCATTTTTTGTTGATCAATTATTTCAAACGATATAAATGATCAATTTTATAAAAATATTTTTCAATACATTTTCCTTGAAATAATCGGAACCTCAATTAGCTACAAAGTATCTTTTGATCAATACGAGTGAGCGACGGGTGGAAAATTGTGATAGAATGTTATTTGCTTGCTGAAACAAACACATGGGTCAAAAACGATAGAATGATTTCGAAACATTTCAAAAACATTTGACGTGTTAAGTCATAGCAATTTCTAAGTAAAACCACATGGAATCAATTTCTCCATAATTTCTACCTTACGAGAAAGATAAATTCGAAAAATTACCCAATCACTCATAAATATATTGGTACACGTTAATTTAGCCATAAATTTTTCAATTTCATCAATTTAATCCTAAATTTTTACAAGAAATTCTAATATGGCCTTCTAGTCAATTCATAAGACAGTTAGCAAGTGGTTTCCTTACAAAAATCAATCAAAAAGATTATATTAAAACTCATAAAATGGCTTGTAGATGATTTCTTGATAAAAATCGATTGAAAAAATTATATTGAAATTTCATGTAAAGTTGAAGAATATATTGGTAAGGTTAGGCCGGCGGTAAAGAAGCTGAAAAGGTTGACAAGCTTCTCTCCTGATTTGGTTACCACAGATGATTCGTGCCACATGGCTCCTCCCCAAATCTACTGCGGGTCGACTGTCGCACCTCGAATCCACGCCGTGCAATTTGCCGAGAATGCTGGGCCCCACGTTAGGACATTCTTTGGAAAAGGACCACCTTTTCTGATCTGATCCCATCTCTGTACTGGTCTGAAAAGATTGCTGATCGAACCTTCTTCCACGGGGCCGATTGTCTGCAAGCGTTTGGACTTAAGGGGAAGGAAGAAAGATCCCAATTCGAAAAAGGGTCAACGCAGCAAAGTTTGAAACGAAGAAGAATTATGCAACGTGCTTTTTCTATGCGCAAAAAGGTGGTCTGCAACTACGACCGGAGAAAGCAGAAGACATTCTTGGAAATTTAAAGTGCTTCCAAAACAATGAATCGAATGCGACAACGTTGGGTGGCTGTAGAATGAAGAATGGATTTTCACCATGTGCCTGTACAAAGAACTAAACCCGATTCTATCTTAGCTCGGATGCTTTGACCTTGTAGCGGCTGTTCGTCCGCGGGCTCCCCGTCATGCTGGAAGAGACCTCGGACACCATGAGCTGGTTCGACAGCCATGTGTGCGTGTATGAGCTTCTGGTGCTGGACTCGTCGGACAGCACGCTGGCGTTGAGGAACGGGGGCTGCTTTGGCTCTGGGACGGCATGGTCCCTTTTGCGGAGCATCTCGACAACCCCGGACATGGTCGGTCGCAGTTCCATGGAGGCTTGCGTGCACAGGAGGCTGATCTGGAGCACGTCTGACGCCTCCTGGACGGGGAATTTGCCTCGTAGGCCCGGATCGACGCATGCGGCTAAATTGTTCGACTTGTAATGCTTCCATACCTGAAAAGCAAATCACGAAAGTTCCATGGCTCCATCACACATCTGAACATTTTAATCTGCTAATACTAAACACAGTAAGCAATCTTACCGACTGTAATACTGAGCCCGACCCCTGTGCAAATATGCTGCTCTTCCTACCGCTCAAGATTTCAAGAACCAGCACCCCGAAAGCATAAACATCGGCTTTCTCCGTTAGCTGTCCTCTCACAAGATATTCGGGCGCCATGTAAACCACTGTATAGTTTACCGTCTTTTAGAAATGAACCAAACTTAGCCTAGAGAAGATGTGATACGTGAAAACACTTTGACTGGCCAAAACTTGTCAGATTAAGGAAAAAGAAAGTGCCGACTATGGTTTCAAGCACTCTAGTGATTGAACATGCATTCTTACAGTGTGCCAGCAATTCCTGTGCTGAGGTGAGACTTATCCGGAGCAATGCATCGGGCGAGCCCAAAATCCGCGATTTTTGCCATGAGATTCTCGTCGAGGAGGATGTTGCTGGATTTTATGTCACGGTGGATGATCTTCACTCCGCAGCCTCCGTGAAGATACGCAAGGCCCTCGGCTGTTCCTGTGAGGATGCGCAGCCTCTCCTCCCAAGTCAGGACATGGGTTGCCTCGTTGACTGCAGCAGAAGATTCTATTCGCTTATTGGGGCCGCCTGGTACTTTAGAAAGAACAGCAGAAACGGAGTGCGGCTGACGTAGCAGAAGAAGTGGAATGGCAAGACACTTATGGAGCAGACTTTTGAAGCCTAATGACTCGGAAATCATAAGACGGAGACATTGATTGCAGTACAAGAAAACAAGTTATTGAGATTGCAAACTGAACCGATGCTTGTCCTAAAGGGTTAGATCTCTTCTCGGCATCAATCGATGACTATGTAACTGTTATGCAGTCAAGCAACAGCCAGCTACTTACCGAAAAGAACTTGATCCAGACTCCTGTTAGGAATATATTCGTAGACAAGGAGGCTCTCCGGACCCTCGATGCTGCATCCCAAAAGCTGGACGAGGTTTTTGTGTTGGATCCCGTTGATCAGGTTCACCTCGTTGAAGAAGTCGTCCACCCACTGGCGCGTGTTGAAAACCAGCCGCTTCACTGCGACCACCTTCCCATCGGGTAGTATCCCCTTGTACACAGAACCGGCCCCCCCTTCCCCCAGCTTCCTCGAGTCATGGAAGAAGTCGGTGGCCTTCTCCAGCGTCTCATACTTGAAATACAAGCTAGACTTGCTGATGCTCGCCGGTAGTCTCATGAGGCTATGCTGCACTGAATATGGATGAATGCGAAATTCCAACCGTCAAGCTCGTATTTAAGAATCACCGAGATTCCATTGTACGCATTGGATTCGAATTGTTTACCTAGTTTCTCCTTGGAGTACTTTTTGTATCCAATGTATGCGCCGATGAGAAGGAGAGAAATCGCAGCAGCAGCCGATGAGGCTATCTCTACAATGATGCGGACCCTGGACGGCCCTGCGAAATGACACAGGCAGCATCGCATCCGTTCAAGTGATTCTATACCAACTACAAGTCAAATGTCAGGCGCCTCACAAAAATTCAGATTTGGCAGCCTTAGCACTCGAATGGAAGGTCAACATGTTCAAACCAATATTCAGGTCGAGATTAGCTGAGTTCATTAGAAATTCTGAAAACCCGGCCACGTCGAATCACGAGATCAATCAAATCGAACTTAATCAGCGAACGTGGAGGAAACTACGGTTGGAAATACTGAAATCTGACAACAGACACGGAAGAGCCTCGGTTGCCCCTGTAATGGCGAGGAGGCCATCTCTTAATGTCCGAAAAACCAGTGATCAAGAGGCTAGGTTGTTACCTCCTTTGACGGGGACGCTGTAGAACTTCGTGGTGGAGTAACGGAGGAAGCATCCCGCATTCATGACCCGCGCTTCTCCTCCGGGCGTGCAGTCTCTCGCCTTCGATGCCGCATTCTGCAGACAGACTCTGCAGCCGCCGGCATCGAGCGTGCTCCAACACTGTGCCAAAGCATATACCCCGGCGGCTCCTTCGGCTCCGTCCTCGCCGGCCACCGCGAAGCCCCCGTTCTGCACCGCGCTGGCCGAGACATTCCTCAGCACACGGTCCACTCTATTTGAGAACTCGGCCGCTCTCTCCGCCGGGACCGTCGAGTTGGAGCTACAGTTGAGCATGTCGTGCGTCGATCCACGGTCTCGTTGTAGAAGTCGTAGCCGTCGTAACGGAGGAAGCAGCCGTCGAGGTAGAGCCGGCCGAAGTTGGGGAGGCAGCGGGGGATCCGGGTCCGGCTCTCGGCGAAGCAGAGGAGGCAGTCAGTCTCGATCAGGTCGCCGTGGCACTGGGCGAGGCCGTACACCGCCGTCGGCGGCGAGGCGAGGGAGTAGTTGCCCCAGCGCCGGTCGGTGACGCTAGCCAAGATCTCCCTCATGACGACGGTGAAGATGGGGATGGCGGTCCCATTGGACTTCCCGCAGAGGAGACCCGCTACGGCGATCCGAGGGTCGGAGGCGGCGAGAGGGAAGAAGAGCGAGGAGAGCGCGAGCAGAGGGAGAGCGAAGTAAGCGGAGACCGCCACCGGAGAACGCATTGATGGGCTCGCTCCGTTCGACTCCATGGGCTCTCTGCTTGAGAAAGGCTCGGTTATGAAATCTTTCCCTTCTCAGTTCTCTTCAGAGAGAAGAAGAAGAACAGAAAAGGGAAAGATCTCGTAAGCCGCAAACCAGCTGCACAACGCAATTCTGTCCTCCTTTCTTCTTCCTTCTTCTTTCTTCTTTTTTTTCTTCCGTGGAGCGACTATTTGCCTTTGTGGGTTCTACTGTTTGGAGAGAGAAAAGGTGTTCCAGCTCGATTCATTAGTCCTACGAGCCAGCGGTGTGCTTTTGAAAGAGGTGTGCCGCGTCATGATGACTGATCCAACTGGGTTGAAATCTTTGCTGATCACATTTTCTCGAGAGAGAGAGAGAGAGAGAGAGAGAGAAAGAGGGAGAATGATGGAGATGGAAAGGCGAGACCGGAAGCGACAGACTGGTGCTTGACTTTTGGGGCATCGAATCTCATCATCGTCAACCCCTCTGCTTTCTTTATGCTTTCGGAAGGTGCCATGGCCGACGCCAGGTCCCAGGAGCTGCCGTAGATGACAAGCTTGATGAGAGTTCACTCTCTCTCTCCTGTAGGTGGAATGCAGTGTTTGACACGGCGCGATTGGTGGGAGCGGCGGCGGTGGAGACTCGACTCGATTCTCTCGATCCGGAGGTTGAAGAGAACGGACTGATGTGAGAGAGAGAGAGAGAGAGAAAGAGAGAGCTGCAACGACTGACCGGACGAGGTTGACGGTTGTCGACGTTGACGTCGACGTTTCTTTCCCCTTTAGCGATTGCTCTCTGGCATTAAATTCGGGGAAGGTACCATGAATCTCCTACAGTGCGCGGTCGTGGTCGGGTTGGTAGAAGATTCTCTTTTGTATCAAGTTGGGGACCAAACCATGTACTGCTAAAATTCATTCCGCGTCTAGTTTCGACTTTAGATGATCGAATTTGGCCTCCGGCGTTTCCAATGAGACTCCCCCACCCTCCTCCTCTCATTTTTCCTTACACGTACGTTTGACTTTTTTACGATCACATCGCTACCTCCTCGAATGGATGGCGTTTTGTGTGTATGAGAAGACGACCGGGGCACCCTGTTGTTTTTCTTTTTGCCCGAATTTAGAATCTGAGATGCTTATATGAGACATTGTCATTTTTTAATTCAAAGATAAACGCATTGGAAATTCCAAAAATTGTTATGAAGGTTCAATTAAGTCCCAAAACTTTTTAAAAAGTGTAAGTGAGCCCTCAAACTTATTATGAAAATGCAATCAGATCCTAAAATTTTCAAAATTGTAATCACTGGAATGACTTAGATTGGACTAGTTTGATAAGTTTTAGAACTCAATTATATTTTTGAAAGTTTTTTCATTTTTTATGAATATATGACCTCTTCTATCCTCTCCATGAACCACTACATAGAGTTTGCAAATAAAATACTTGTAAGAGCGTGACAAGATTGTCTCAATTCATAGCTAAAGTAGGAGGAAATCTAAGGAAAATTGAGCAAATTCTCAGATCAATAAGTTACAAGCGCGAAGCGATCGGGCTATACTCTTCCGTGCTTTCCAAAGCACGTGGAATAAAGAGTGACAAGCATCGATTCATTAGTAAGTCTTGCATGACATGATTCGGCGGATCATATGCATCGAGTCCTTGAGTGGTCGGGAAGCACGCAACGCAATTAAAATTCGGGCTTCAGCCCGCGCCAGAGTCTGACCTCGAAATCTGTTTGCTCGCCAAAAGCAAATTTATCAGGAGGAGGAATAAATTGGAGAAGGATACTAGAAGTGCTATAAGTTGTATACAGTGCTCATTTTAATGTCAATTTTTTTTTTCGAATCACTTAAGTCCACTTTTTTGAAAAAAAAAAAAGATCACTTAAACGCCAAATCCAATTTAAATTATTGGAAATCCAACGTAGCCGTATTTTATTAATTTGTTAATTTTACTTGACTCGTCGGTGTGCCCAAACAGCATATAACCCTTAAACAACGTTTTGTAGTAGGTTAAAAAATAATCACTTCAGTGCAATTTTAATGAAAAAGTGATCGTGCTAAAAAAATGTCACCTTAGATAAAAAATTTTAATTATAAATGCCATGTAATTTATTTAGTAGGAATTTCTCGTCGAAGGCACTTAAGTGATCATTTTTCTTTGATTTTGGCTCTTAAGTGAGCCGCTGAAAACTTCTGACATTATTCGTCGTACACAACTTATAACACTTCTAGTGTTCTTCTCTCGAAATAAATTGCAAGTGTTTGATGGTGGATGTCTCAATCTTAACTAGGTTTCGACCTTCAAAAAAAAGAAAATTTGGTTTCGACCTTTGACCAAAAAATAAATTATTGACGGCAACATCGGAACATTGATCAGCTTCGAAATACTATGGGTTTTCATTATCAAAACGTTGTTCTCCCCAATTTTCTCTGATCATTCACACATAGCCAGATCGGTCCCCCCTTTCCCTAATTTTCTCTGATCAATTCATACATAGCCGGCGCCGCCCCCCCCCCCCCCAAAAAAAAAAAAAAAAAAGATTCGACCACACACGCTTACATAGCACCGATTATGGGAAAAAAAAAAGTATATGCCTCAATTTTCAAAAGAGAAATGATTGGGTGACAGACTCTAATCTACCGTGAGAATAACAATGTATTTTGGACTACAAAAAACCAAAGGCTTTATTAGTATAATAGTCTTTAAGCTACTTTGAGAATAATAACCTTTTATGAATTGCAAATTCTTGAACGTGTAGACCCTACAATAATTTAAAATTATTTGTTATTTAGCTTTTTGTGGTTCCAAACAAACGGTTATTCTCGCAGTAGATTTAAGACTCTCACCAAATCATTTCTTAAAATCAAATAACAGATAATTATAAATTGTTGTGAAACTCACTACTTTAATAATTTGTGTCTACTAACCAACTATTATTCTCATAGTAGTCCAATGACTGTTATGTTAGCAAAATCCATTTTCAAAGCTTAACCGCACATAAACAATAAAATTTTCTCAAGAAAAAATATGTCCAAATATAATCCCAAAAAAAGAAAAAAAAAAAAAAAAAGAAAAGAAGGCCTAACACTATGATTCAATATCTAATATTTGAATAAAAAATGCATCTCTTTTTTGAATATTTTATTTCACGAGATTTTGTTAGACCCATTATCCATATTGAAAAAAGAAATAATTTTTTTTTCTTTTTTTTGAATAACTAATAGGATTTCGGCTCAATACTCTTTGTTTCATTTTTTATTTTGACGAATACAATCAAAGTTGACAGCCAGAAATTTTCTTTTAGCTCTGGATTTAGGGAAACCCGCAAGTGGCTACCGTTGCATATAAATAACACGAGAATCATCCATTCTTTTAATTGAAGGGCATTTTTTTTTCGTGTGCTTTTGGCCTTGTGTGAAGATAATTTATATATAATATTTAACTTTTGGTCTTTTACCAAGTTTTAATTCACTTGCTTAGTGGGTAAACTTCACGCACCAAAAGAAAAAGTTAACAAACTTCCAATTCAAAGTAAAATTAATACAACACCAAAAGTTTATTATTTCAAGGTAAAAACGAGAAAATATTCTGACAGAGTCGAATGTCGAAAAAACCGGTAAAATGAAATGGTTGCAACTGGAGTCACGACCACGCAAAATTGGACGTCGAAATCACGTAATTCTTTTATCAAGGAGAAAATGAATTGCCACGGCACCATACTTAGGTTGAAATTCACAGCACTTGAATTTTTCAGCATAATACGATTGTTCGGTGACCAAGGGAAAAGTAGCCAAAAGCACTTTTTCCCGTTGAAAAAAACCGATGAATTTGAAATCTTGATGGTGGCTCTAGAAGCTCAAGGTACACAAATTCCAAAGGAACAACAGTTAAAAAGGGGATTACATTGACAGCTGCCGTCTAGTTATTTATTATGCAATCAAATAATGAAAATTTATAATTTTCAATGAACAGTTTTTCATGTGTGGTGTGTAATAAGATAAGATTTTTTTGTAATAGTACAAATAAAACGAGGCGCACGAGAACCCTGGCAGGGGAGAAAAGGTTCGCCTATTAGCTATTACCGTCCAAAGGAGAAGTTCACAGATTTCATCATCACCAACTCCTTTTAAAACTTTATGATTATTATGCAATTAAAGAAGAAGAAGAAGCGGAAGGAGAGAGACACAGGCGCCGCCCCCCGGGGGGGTTGGTTTGGGTTTGCGTTGACTATTGACCATGCGTGCCTATTGACAGGGTCAACTTTTCCTATTCCATCGTGCAACTCTTCAAAAGAGAGAAAATATAAGACATGACCGAAATAGAAAAAAAAGAAAAAAAGGTAACGGTGGCGACATGGCAACACATCCATCTCTCTCGTGAAAGCGAATGGAGAATTTAGTAAAGATGGATTAGGTTTGACATTAGATTAGCTTATCCCTAATCTTTTTTTAACTTAGCCAAAATATAGTTGGCATTCACCCCTAGTTTAACCTTCATAAACCCTTCGACCTTGAACTCGAGCTCATCGCACAACAATTTTTTTATTTATTTATCTAGCATTATCCTATATTTATTTTACAAATCATTGCGTATGCTAAGTATTGTACATAGGTTGTGAAATCCTACTCCATCATCCACTTGTTCTCACTCTAGCCTCTTGAGAAGATGGGAAATCAAACTCTTTACCTCCCCTTTCCCTAGTGAGAAAGATAGTCATTGGGGCACAACACTTACCAATTCTTATGTGAAATTTCTAGCTTTAATAAATTGATTTATCAACTTTTTTCCTAGTGAGTTATTGATTAGTTTTGGATTACCAACTCTTATTTGAGTTAATCACTTTAATAAATTGATTTATCAACTTTTTCCTAGTTGATACCAAAAAGTTAATCATCGGGTTGAAATCATAATTGTTTATCTACACCTAATTTTCGGGCCATAAAAAATAGTAAACTGATACACACGTGACAAATCTTCCCTATAATTCTAGATAATCGCTGACATGGAAACACACTTGGCAAACTCGGATCTGAAGAATATAAATTGAGATCGAGAAATCTGCTAAAACTTACTAGTTTGTCCTAAGAGCTCCCTCACGTTTCAAAAATCACGACAATTCCAAAGAGAGGACTTGTCGCTCACATCTTTGCCATTGTCCTTTCTCTTGAAGATGATGACACGGCTGCCATGGTCGCCGACGGCGAGGTGATCCCCCGTCTTATAAAACTTGATTGCAGATATGCCGTCATTTGAAAGAATGCCACGCACTAACAGCATAAGAAAAATCTCATCACATCACCAGTGATACGAATCATGAAATCCATGAGTCAGAGTGTTTTGATTCCGAAAAACTTCCGAATCTCCGACGCAGCCGCCGCTATTATTTTTATTGTGTGATCCCACATTTTCGGACCCATATTTTCTCTTTAAAGTGGCGGTTATTCGACATGTAGTATTTCCATGTTTCGTACCTTTTCGTGACAACCACGCATTTTGGTAACCGTCTTGATGGGAGACGGTATATAAAAGAAACGATCGTTCATTTCTAATGGGTAATCACAAGATCTAACACAAACCCTCTCAATTTTGGAATACACCATCAGTATGCGAGGGTATTGGGTTGGTAGAGTGTGCCCAATATTTCTCTGAATTTTTAGGATTTTCCAACGAATGTGAATACGAACAATGGTTGGAGGTTTGTCTATAATCAATCTTGATTTCCGCATTTGATTTTTACTTCTAATATTTGGTATCAGAGTATGTTTTGTGCCCCTGCCTTGTTTTTGTTGAATTTTTGGTGTATTTTCGGGCCTTTTTGAATATGAACAATAACTTGGAATTTTAAGGCCAAGAGAGAAACTCGCCGATTCCGGGCAAAATCCGATGATCCACCACTCAAATTCGGACCAATATGGTCGCACCGTCATGAGGAACATTAGCCATGAGTTATTTCAGCATATCGGTGTTCGCCGGAGGCTAATCGAGCAGCGGAAGTCGCGGTGGTTAAGGGTTTTTGCATTTTGGGAAATTTTCGTTTGATTTGGGGCCAATTTCTTTGTCATTTTCGCTGAAACTTGAATCCATGTGGTCGTGCCGGCATGCTCTCCAAAACCCATTATTTATTTGTGTCTTAGATGGGCTGTCGAAGAAGAAACGGTTGGCGAAACCATGGCGGAACAACGTAAAATGGTGAAGAAAAGGGTTCTGTGTGCGAGAGAGAAGGCGTGTGGGCTTCACATGTGGGATCCACGCGTGCGGAACTGCCTGAGGCAGTTGCCAAGCGTGTGTGTTGCACACGCCTGCGCGGTGCATGGCGCGCGTGCCAGCATGCGCCTGACGTGCCATAGGGCGCTTTTTACCCTTTTGCCCCTACGACATTTTTGAAATTCCCATTTTGCCCTTTCTGCAATTTTACAATCCTACCCTTGGCCGATCTATTTACTATTCTGCCCCTTGGTGAATTTATTTACTATTTTGTTCTTTCATGCATTTTTATGAATATTTTATGCATGAAATTAAATGTCTAATGATTCATATATTTAATTAATTAGAGAATAGCCACATCATCTTTAATTAATTAAATTATATATTAAGAGCCTTCGGATCATATTTAGAAATGGACATTGATTGTAATTAATTATATTAATATGATGAATTTTATCCCACAAGAATTTTCATTATATTAATATGATTAATTAGGATGAAATATCATATTATTTTCTTGATTTACCCACAAGGATTAAGAAAAAGGATATAATATGGTAGTTTCTTCATGATGTAATTATGAATCCATTTAAATTAAACTTAGCTCACAGGCAATTTTTATGTTATGCGATTCACATTCGTGACATGTTTACATTGGTAAAACATGATTTATGTATATTTGCCTCAAATTTTGTGACATAAGCATGATTATTTGATATGCAGTTTTGCAACATGTGAATTTCTATGAATTTAAGTGTGATGTTCCCATATTGAATTGTGAGAACTATAAAGTTTGGAAGAAATTAGTACTTTTTCAATTGGGGTGGATGGACATTGACTATGCTTTAAAGAAAGATGAACCACCTGCTCCTACTGATTCAAGCATTGCAGCTAGGTGGCAAATGGGTGGGTCGGGTCAAAAATGGGTCGACTCATATTTGACCAATTTAACCCGTTTTGACCCATATTTTTGTAGTGTAAATCTAGTGATCCATATCCGACCCGACCCGTACCCGACCCAACCCGTATTGCTAAAACCTACTTATTATTAAAAAAAAAAAAAAATTTATGCAATACAAATTTAAATAAAAATCCAATTTTAATTATTTTTATTTTTAAAAATATAATTTTTATAATTTTTATTTTTAAAATATCATTTTAAATTTTAATAATTATTTTCTCTTTTTCTCTTTTCTCTTTTTTTTTTTTCTTCTTCTTCGGCTGGCCACGATGACAGCGACGGTGAGATTGAGCTCGCCATAGGCTCGATCGCCAATCCAACAAGGCCAAGGTCCCGCATTTGCGAGCTCGAGCGAGCTCGAGCCTCGGCGAGGCTCGATCTCGCCTCGATCCAACAAGGCCAAGGTCCCGCTCGAGATCGCCAACGTCGGCGAGCTCGAGCTCGCCAACGTTAGGCGAGGCTCGATCTCGCCGATCTGACGAGGCCGAGGCCCCGCCCGACGCCGGCAAGGCTCAATCGTCGGCGACTTTCGAGGGAGCGGCGGAGGTGAGCCTCGGAGGCGAGCGGTGGAGGTGGGTCAAAGGGCTGTCACTAAGGAAGTTCATGTTTTTTGGGTTTTAAAAATGGGTCAGAACGTGTGACCCATTTTCAACTCATATAAAATTGAACTTAAAATGGGTCGAATGTGGGTTATGGCCCATTACAACTTCATAACCCACATTCGACCCATTTGTGAAAAATATGGGTGAAAAATGGGTCCATGCCACTAATTGTAGCTGAGATAACTATTTATAACCAATGAGAGCGGTCCAATTGCGTTTGTGCAATATTTATAAGGGCTAAAATATCTCTTAGTATTCGTGGTTCGGTTGCTCAATATAGCAATGCTAAGGCTTTATTGGAGGCTATTGATGTGCAGTTTGAGACTTTTGAGAATGCGCATGCCATGACCCTAATTATAAAGTTTTCATCATTGAAACTCACTAGTGTTAGAAGTGTAAATGAGGGACATTGCGATTCAGCTTAAGAACCTTAAAGTTGAGATATATGAATCATTTATTGTGTGTTACATTATGAGCACTCTCCCGCAATCGTATGCACCTTTCAAGATCTCTTACAATACACATAAGAATAAATGGTCAATTAATGAACTCATGGCTGTTGACACCTGATTTTTACTCGATAAAAAATAAAAAAATAAAAAAAAAATAATAGAGAGAAAACCCCAATTAGTTCACAATTAATCATCGCCGTTCATCAATAATGCATCATGGCCGTTGAAATAGGCATGTGCTCAATTATGGGAACTCTTAAACTAGGAAGATCAAATCCTAGCCCTTAGTTTAATCCAAGGGCTGAGATTTGATCTGGCCTAAAAAAATATAAAGAGAAAAAAAAGAAAGAGGAGGGGGCCATTCAAGGAAAGATGTTTCTCTCTCTTGACATTCATTTTTCTCTCTCTCTCCCTGGTTCCCGCTCTCTCGGCAAAACGACCGAACGGACTCGCACACTCCCTTCTCCTCCTCCACCGTAACAACCTTCTCTCTCTCTCTCGATTTCTTCCCCATCTCGGATGCTGACGAAGAACCCTCTGGCGCCGGCCATGGCTCTGCTCCCTCCCTCGGCGATCGCCTCCAGATCTGGCTCACGGGATTTAGCTCCGGAGGCTCTCGATCGGACGTTTTCTGGCTCATTCTCAGAAATCGGACGCTCGCTCGCTTGATCGTCAGCTCTCGCTCTCGCTTGGCTCTCGCTCCAGATCGACTCTCGAAGACGAAGTAGCTGTCGGTGGAGGAACTTGAAGAGCGAGGTTCACATCCGTGCCGATTTTGGAGGTTTCGACTCGGCTCCGAGAGTAAAGATCCGAAGCCGATCAATCAACATCGACAAAAGCGTCTACGTCGGCTTGGCTCCAAGGATATAGGTCGGAAGTTGATTGGTGGTGACGTTGGTAGCAGCTTCTAATCTTTTCTTTGTTCTGTTTCTTCGAGGCGAAATCGAAGAGTAGATCCGCTGGTATTGGAAGGTAGAAGCTTCTGGAGATTGATCCTTCGCCGATTCATTCAGGAACTGTCTCTCTCGCTGCTTTGCTCGCCATCCTCTCGTGGTTCAATCCAGGTATAGTTGTGACGCCGCCGTCTTTTATGTAGAGCAATAACATAGATTTAGCTTCAGTTTTCATTTGGTAGTTTCTGCTGAACATATTTCTGCTTCTGCATTCCGCATGTCTGGTCAATGGGAGGGGATTCCTGGTGTTTGTTATTTTGGGGAATGGTTATTGAATAAGTGAAAGGTCTCATGAACTCTGTCTTGTTATCCTCTGATGGCAAAATTTTGGAAGCTGAGGCTGCTCATGGGATTGAAACCGAGAATTCTAGAGTGAAAGCAGCATCTTATTGAGGATATGCTATTGATTTGAGCCTGCTTGGATTATGATGTGGTCGTGTGATTTTAAGTTGTTGATTCGCCCTTGCGTTTTGGTCACTAAGCTGAGATGCCTGCTATATGTTTGTGAAAATGCCTGAATGAATATCCGCATAGTGTCTTCATCAGTCTATATGCAAGATGTTCATGGCTTACTTAAATCATGATGCCCATATTAATTTCATCTTGCCTACTGTTGATCCAATCAATCTGAATAATTTTAGCATTATGGCATGCTTAAAACCTGTGCTCATTGGCCTCGCCGACTTTGAGTAATATTCGTTTCCACTTCGAATCAGATTGAGTTTTAGAAAGTAATAAATCTTTGTTCTGGTTTTGTTTTACTCAAATTTGGGAAGTTTTCTCGATCAAGCAGAGATCTATTGATGGACGAAATCAATGGTTAAAGTTGGCGGATATAAGCAGAAATTTGTAGAAATAAAAACATGGTTTGTTACTTTTGTCGACCCTTTTAAGGTTGTAGAGTTTGCTGTGATTCATTTTTAGAACTACTCTTTGAGCATTAATTTGGTGTTGCGGTTGTTCTGCTCTGATATTCTATTTCTTTTCGCTGATCTGACCTTCTGTGCAAATGACTTGATATGAGCTGGTTGTTGTGGTTTTCTGTGTTCGAAGTCTTCATGAAAGTCAAAGATGATTCGAATATCTTTCCAATGAGCTATAGAATGCCCTGATTGAATCTCATTTGAAATGGTTTTCACATGTCCAAAGTTCAGTCCATAATCTGTCATGTTTGAGACCTAATGCGTGTGCTCAAATTTGAGTTAGTAAACATGCTTTGCTGGAGTTGAATCTTTCATGAGAGTCATTGGAAATTTCACAAGCTTTCTAACAAGGTATAGCTTGAATCAAGTGATCATCATTAGCAAGGTCAATGGCTTCCATAAAGTCACGTTTGAGTTGCTGCAATCTGTAATGTTGGAATTTTGCTCTGTTTCTTTTCTGTTTTCATATAGATTTTTGTGAACAAAGTAGGACTTCGATGTCTCATGATAGATGATCAGGACATTTCCTTCTATATACTTGGATTTTCATAAATTTTTCTTATGTCTTCATTTCAATGAATATCATCCATGTTTTGTGCAATCCCTGCTGTGATTTTAACTGATTGTGTTGCCGTGAAAATGTCTTCAATCAAGTTCCTTAAGAGCATATTTGATGCTTGATGCCTTCTAGACATACTTAGAGCATATCATAAGCTTCGCAATGATGTATGGCATGTCTCATTTGAGGATCATTGACTATGTAAAAACCATGCATCAAGTCGATATGTCACAACTGGAGTTGTCATGCCTTTTGCCCCTAATGACAAGTCACACATCAATGTTAATGAATTTGTGTGATATTTTGTACATGGATTTAGGGTTAACTGTTTTAATCAAACTTGTTCTTCACATTTAGCCCTACGTCATGTTCAAATTTCATAATTTTCATGCATTGATTAGGCGGCTTAACAAGTCGGTTACCATGCATCATTTTCTGATTTGCTTATGCTTAATTTGCATGCTTTAGCGATTGTTGCTTTTTGGTCATGAATTTGACAGAACTTGAACCTGATACATTTTAGGAAGCTTCATTCATGAAAATTGTTCTTCATGGTGTGCTTGATGTTTTGTGCTTTTCTTAGAGCCAAATATTCATGGGTTTTACCCCATTTGTTTTGATCTTATGTGTGATGTTTGATGATTTCTGTTGTGATTCTTTGTTATGATTTCATTGTAGGATTTCTTTTAGAATATCTTGCATGCTGAATTGAGATTACTTGTCTTCATGAAAAATTTGAAAATTGCTTGATGTGTTTGATTGTTTCTTTTATTTGTTTGCGCCTAGTTATAGGTTTCTTAGGCTAGGATTAGATTAGAATCCCGAAGGTGGAGAAGGCGTGAAGATGGTGGAGGTCGATGTCCACTCCGACCGTTATTATGTAATATTTGTTTCTCTCCCAACATATGTCTTGGGTTCCTTGTGTTGTATAAAACCCGACGAGTTGCGGGTTTCTCTCTTTTTCGCTTATATTTCTCTTTCATATTTTTAGGATTGCATGATAGATTTACCGCTTTCCATGATTGTCTACTTACTGTCTTGCCATTTTAATTCCATTTCCTTTCTATTTTTTTAGAAATATAATAGAATGAAAATGATCAACCATGCATGATCACTTTGTCTAGGAAATAACGATCCTGAAAATATAAAAAGAAACGCATGAACATGTTAGGAAAAAAACACAACATACTGTTTAGGTACCGAAAGGGCGCTAATAGCAATATTAGCGTAACCCAAGTCCCAAACCTAGATATCCGGTTGCGTAGGAATCGAGGGAACACTCCCGACCCTCGATTGGGTTTCTAGCCGACCCCCAAAAAATGAGGTTAGTGGCGACTCCGGTATATCTTTAGGTTGTTATAAACGCCTAGATTGCATAAATAAACCCGCTGTCGCGCGGGATATGAGCTTGGGAGAGCTCGTGATCTCATGGAGGAAACTCTCGTGATCAAAGTATCCCTAAACCGACTTTTCCCCCTTGGACTTTTCGAGGGGCGGCGAGATCGGGTCGCGACAATGACCATGTGTGTTCAAGAGGAAGAAAAATTGATTATGGAATTGGGAGAAAGTGCTCATTTGGCAACACAAGAAAAGAATAAGGGCTATGGCAAATGTATAAAAAAGGGAAAAGGTAAGATATCTCCCCAAGCTGACATTAAAAAAGAATCTAAATGTTATTCTATAAAAAGAATTGACATATAAAGAAGGATTTTAAAATTTTAAAAAATTAAGCGAAAAATTTAAAAATTTAAAAATTTTAAAAAATTAATTTAAAAATTTTAAAAAATTAAGAAAAATTAAAAAAATTAAAAAGGGGGAGGTCGAGGCAGATTTAAGGTCTGACTTGAGAAGAAAGGTAATCCAATCTCTTGTATTTGTTATGAATTTAATATGGCTGATGTGAGTCACAACACTTGGTGGATTGATTCTAGATCTATAATCCACATTTCGAATTCCTTGTAAGGTTTTCAAAACCACAAGAAGCCAGTGGGAAGTGAACAAAATATTTATTTAGGAAACAAGATGCGTTTACATGTGGAAGTTATTGGGACATGTAGATTGGTTCTCAATAGTGGATTTGCTTTGAATTTGGAAAGGACCTTTTATGTTCCTAATTTCTCTAGAAACTTAATTTCAGTTTCAAGACTTGTACCTTTGTGTTACTCTTTTAACTTTTCAAATTCAAACTTCCGTTTATTGTTTAAATTTGAAATTGTTGGGAATGGTACTTTGTCTGATGGTTTTTTCGAATTAATTTACAAGACAATACCTATTATAATGTGATGCATGTTCATCATAATGCTGGTATAAAATGATGTGTTATGAAAGAAGATTCCTCTATGTTGTGGCACCGGATATTGAGACATATCTCCATAGAAAGAATTAAGCGATTAGTAAATGATTGAATACTTAGTACTTTAGATTTTACTGATTGTGATACTTGTGAGGATTGCATAAAGGGAAAGTAGACCAACAACAATAAGAAATGTGCTAAGAGGAGTATAAAAATATTAGAAATTATACATACGGATATTTGTAGTCCGAATATAAACTCATGTGGTCATAAATACTTCATTTCTTTCATAGATGATTACTCACGTTACATGTATCTTACTTGATTCATAATAAGCATGAAGCGTTAGATGCCTTTAAGGTATTTAAGGCAAAAGTAGAGAAACAATGTGGCAAACAAATTAAGATCGTGAGATCAAATAGAGGTGGATAATTCTATGGTAGATACACTGAAGATGAACAAGCACCTGTTCCATTTATAAAATTTCTTCAAGAGCATGGGATAATTGCTCAATATACTATGATTGGCTCTCCAGACCAAAACGGTGTAGTGGAAAGAAGAAACCGAACTTTATTGGACATGGTGCGAAGTATGTTTAGCAGCTCTAAACTTCCTAAGTCCTTGTGGACTGAAGCACTTAAGACAACAGTGTACATATTAAACCGAGTTCCGACCAAGGCTGTCCCAGAGACACATTTTGAGTTATTTAAAGGTTGGAAACCGAGTTTGCAACATGTATGCATATGGGGATGCCTATCTGAAGTGAGAGTTTATAATCCATAAGAAAATAAGTTGGACCCAAGGACCATAAGTGGGTATTTCATTGGATATGCCGAAAGATCCGAATGATACAGGTTTTATTGTCCATCTCACACCATTAGGATCGTGGAATCAAGAAACATTAAATTTCTTGAAAATGACTTGATTAGTGGGAGCGATCGATCGAAGGACCTTATTCCTAAGAAAGATCATTCATACACTCAACCTTCCACCTCAAGTTTAAGGTTGGTTGTTGCTTATAATGCCCCCTTAGTTCAGTTGGTTATTGAACAACCAATCGTTGAAGTTCCAAAACCTGCCGATATTGATCTAGTAGATCCATTTGTTTAGCAATTACTAGGAACTGTTGAACAACTGGTTGAGTAACACGCTTCTCAAAAGAATGTTGATGCAACATTGAGAAAATTTGCTAGAATAAGGAAATTGGCAATTTCTAGTGATTATATTATGTATTTACAAGAATCTGACTACACTATTGGAAATGAGAATGATCCTGAAACGTTTTCATAAGCCATGGATAGTGATAAATCCAATTTGTGATACAATGCCATGAAAGAAGAGATGAGTTTTATGGCATCTAACGAAATTTGGGATTTGGTTGAGTTACCTGATTGTGCAAAGGCCATTGGTTGTAAATGGGTCTTCAAAACTAAGAACGATTTATTGGGTAACATTGAAAGATATAAAACTAGACTCGTTGCTAAATGATTCACTCAAAAGGAATGAATCGATTACATAGAGACTTTTTCTCCTGTATCTAAGAAAGATTCTCTTCAGATGGATGGGAAAATGGCGTTCCTCAATGGAGAACTAAAGGAAGAGGTTTACATGAAACAATCTGAAGGATTCTCCTCTAGTAAAGGTGAGCATTTGGTGTACAAGCTTAAGAAATCTATATATGACTTGAAACAAGCATCCCGCCAATGGTACTTAAGATTCCATGATGTCATCTCTTCATTTGACTTTGTAGAGAATGTCATGGATCAATGTATATACCAAAAGGTCAGTGGGAGTAAAATTTGTTTCCTTATGCTATATGTGGATGATATTTTACTTGCAACCAATGATAACGGGTTACTATATGAAGTGAAACAATTTCTTTCTAAGAGTTTTGATATGAATGATATGGATGAGGCGTCTTATGTCATTGGCATTAAGATCCATAAAAATAGATCTCGAGAAATTTTAGGACTTCTCAAGAAACCTATATCAATAAGGTCCTAGAGTGATTTCTGATGAAAGATTGTTCATCAAGTATAGCACCCATTGTGAAAGATGACAGGTTTAATTTGAACCAATGCCTGAAGAACGATCTAGAAAGGGAACATATGAATATTATTCCATATGCTTCTATTGTCGAAATCTTGATGTATGCTCAGGTTTGCACTCAACCTAACATCGTTTTTGCTGTGGAAATGTTGGGAAGATATCAGAGTAATTCAGGTATGGACCATTGGAGAGTTGCAAAGAAAGTGATGAGATACCTTCAAGATACCAAATGTTACATGCTTATGTATAGACGAACTGACAATCTAGAAGTAGTCGATTATTCGGATGCGGACTTTGCGGGCTGCGTTGATTCATGAAAATCAACATCTTGATACATTTATATGTTAGCAGGCGGAGCCATGTTATAGAGAAGTGTGAAATAGACTTTGACTGCTACTTCCACTATGGAGGCTAAGTTCATTTCTTGTTTCGAGGCTACCTCGCATGGTGTATGGTTGAAGAGTTTCATTACTGGGCTTAGAATTGTTAATTCTATTTCTAGGCCATTAAGAATATATTGTGACAATTCAGCTGCGATTTTTATGGCTAAAAATGCCAAAAGTGGCAGTTGAAGTAAATATATCGATATCAAGTATTTAGCCATAAGGGAATATGTTAAAGAGAATAAAGTGGTCATAGAACACGTTAGTACTGAATTGATGATAGCTGATCCTTTAACTAAAGGTATGCCACCAGTGAAGTATAAGTATCATGTAATTAGTATGTGAATAGGTTCAATCATGTGATTTGTCGTCATATGGACGATTTTTGTTGTATGAAACTCTTATTCTGTTGTAATGTTGATTCTCAATTTTGGTGTGCATAATTTATTGTTTATTTATGAGAATAACATTTATCCTTAGTTCTGGAATAAACATATCATTTATTCATTAAGATGTGTTATCACATATAGGCTGACATTAAATAAATAAGACACATTGTGATACATGGAAGATATTACTTACTCTTAGAGGACATGTTGCCATGATCCATGTGTTTTGTTTCTTTTACTTTAAGCATAAAGTTTTTCGTAGATTTGGTTGGATAATTCATATGATGAAAATGATGAGATCAAGTGGGAGAATGTTATTTTTATTGTGTGATCCCACATTTTCGGACCCACATTTTCTCTTAAAGTGGCGGTTATTTGACATGTAGTATTTTCATGCTTCGTACCTCTTCGTAACAACCACCCATTTTGGTAACCGTCTTGATGGGAAATGGTATATAAAAGGAACGATTGTTCATTTCTAATGGGTAATCACAAGATCTAACACAAACCCTCTCAATTTTGGAATACACCATTAGTACGTAAGGGTATTGGGTTAGTAGAATGTGCCCAATATTTCTCTGAATTTTCAGGATTTTCTGACGAACGTGAATACGAACAGTGGTTAGAGGTTTGTCTATAATCGATCCTGGTTTCCGCATTTGATTTTTACTTCTAACTGTTGCTACCGCGACCGGCTTACTCACGTGAGCTACGAAACAAGCAAAACCACACATGATCACTCTTCGAGACGGAGCATCATCCTCGGACGGCTCTTGCCTAAGTCTGAAAGAGAAACGACCTATTGAGCAAGCAAGCGGGCTCACCGTCGCGAGCTTCCTCTCCGGGAGACGGCTTGCCAAGAACTTGAGAGAGCTTCCACTCGAGAGGCGGTGTGCTGGAGCCGACGGCAGTCAGCGTCATAATCGCTCGCGTGCAGGGATACGAGGACGATGACGACGACGACGGGGACGACGACTCATCGCTCTTATCCGCTCGCTGTAGCGTTCGAATATCAGGGAAGAGAGAGGAAGTCCGTATGAGGAGAAGGCGCCAAAGGAGCTTCGGCATGTTCTGGGCTTGGGCTGTTGATTTTCTTTCTTCT
Source organism: Eucalyptus microcorys (assembly GCA_014182515.1). NCBI lineage: Eukaryota > Viridiplantae > Streptophyta > Magnoliopsida > Myrtales > Myrtaceae > Eucalyptus > Eucalyptus microcorys. The sequence continues at coordinate 3,166,361 of CM024563.1, forward strand.
TTTTTCTCTGATGACTCTAAGCCCATTGTTAATTTTCCTCTTTTTTTTTTTAGTTTTGAGAAAACAGCAAAAATAAAAAAAAACAATTGGAAATTTTTTGCTAGTGGATCCTATCTGGTCGAAAAAAAATAAAGTTGTTGCATGATTAAACTAATTTAGAGGGTCCGCCTGTTTTGCAAAGAATCCACATTTGGAAGAATATTCTCCCTAAAAATAATCGCTCCTATTACTTACAAAAATGATCGAACATGTACAAAAAATAAATTACCATTTATAATGAAGATATTTTTTATTAGTTGATTGTTGTAAGCGATATAAATAATTATTTTTGAGAAAAATATTTTCCATATTGTTCATTTAATGCGAAAACAAATAGATCATAATAAGCTAGAGAACTTCGCATTCTTCATCTTGTGACTCCTAGGACTTATTCATCTGCCTTTGATCAGACTTCTCATATGTAATTTCGCGCATGATTCTTCGATTTGAGTCTTTGGATTTAAACTTTGTAACATTAAGCCCTTAATCCTACGTAATCAAGTCACTTCAACTCCAAGTTCCGGTTCATTAAGAAATCTATTTTACAGGACATTTCGAAAACTCCGTGCATCTCACGAGCATATTATGCCACTTGCCGCATGATATGTTGACCGAGAAAATAGAGTGGCAAGCTTTTTGATGGTGCATTTATTTTATGGAAAATAAATAATTTGAAATTCATTTTTTCTATAAATAATTATTTATATCGCTTACAAAAAGAAATAAATGAAAAATAATCTCCAAATTGTTGTCAATGATAAAATCATTTTTGTTGACCAATTATTACAAGCACTATAAATGATTAATTTTAGAAAAATATATTTCAATACATTTTTCTTGAAATAATCGGAACCTCAATTAGCTGCAAAGTATCTTTTGATCAATACGAGTGAGCGATGGGTGGCAAATTGTGATATAAGAGTGGCTCTAAGGTATCTGTTGTAATGTTAATGTCATGCTTATTGAACCTAATAGATGGGTCAAACGACAGAATGATTCCGAAACGTTTCAAAATATTTGACATGTCAAGTTGTTGCAATTTCTAAGAGTAAAACCACATGGAATCAATTTCTCAATAATTTCAACCTTATGAGAGAGATTAATTCGAGAAAATTACCCAATTACTCATAAATCTACCGATACGGATGTTAATTTAGCCAGACATTTTTCAGTTATCAATTTAATTCTAAAATTTTATAAGAACTTCAAATATGGTCCTTTTGATCAATTCATAAGATAGTTAGTAAGTGATTTCCCAACAAAAATCGATTGAAAAGATTATATTGAAATTTACAAGACGGCTAGTTGGTGATTTTTTGACAAAAATCGATTGAAGAGATTATATTGAAATTTCAAGTAGAGTTAAAAGAGTATATCGGTAAGGTTAGGCCGACAGTAAAGAAGCCGAAAAGGGTGACTAGCTTCACTCCTAATTTGGTTACCGCAAATGATTCGCGCCACATGGCTCCTCCCTAAATCTACTGCAGTTCGACTGTCGCACCTCGAATTTACGCCGTACAATCGGCCAAGAATGCTGGGCCCCAGGATAGGACATTCTTTGGAAAAGAACCACCTTATCTGATCTGATCTGATCTGATCCCATCTCTGTACTGTTCTGTAAAGATCGCTGGTCGAACCTTTTTCCACTGGGCCCATCGTCTGCATGCGTTTGGACTTACGGGGAAGGAAGAAAGATCCCAATTCGGAAAAGGGTCGACACAGCAAAGTTTGAAACGAAGAATTCTACAACGTGCTTTTTCTATGCGCAAAAAGGTGGTCTGCCACTACGACTGGAGAAAGCAGAAGACATTCTTGACAATTTAATGTGCTTCCAAAAACAATGAATCGAATGCGACGACGTTGGGTGGTTGTAGAATGGAAGACCGGATTTTCACCATGTGCCTGTACAAAGAACTAAACCCGATTCTATCTAGGCTCGGATGCTGTGACCGCATACCGGCTGTTCGTCCGCGGGCTCCCCGTCATGCTGGAAGAGACCTCGGACACCGTGAGCTGGTTCGACAGCCATGTGTGCGTGTATGAGCTTCTGGTGCTGGACTCGTCGGACAGCACACTGGCGTTGAGGAACGGGGGCTGCCTTGGCTCTGGGACGGCATGGTCCCTGTTGTGGAGCATCTCGACGACCCCGGACATGGTCGGTCGCAGTTCCATGGAGGCTTGCGTGCACAGGAGGCTGATCTGGAGCACGTCTGACGCCTCCTGGACGGGGAATTTACCTCGTAGGGCCGGATCGATGCATGCGGCTAAATTGTTCGACTTGTAATGCTTCCATACCTGAAAAGCAAATCATGAAAGTTCCATGGCTCCATCACACATCTGAACATTTTAATCTGCTAATACTAAACACAGTAAGCAATCTTACCGACTGTAATACCGAGCTGGACCCCTGTGCAAATACGCTGCTCTTCCTACCGCTCAAGATTTCAAGAACCAGCACCCCGAAAGCATAAACATCGGCTTTCTCTGTTAGCTGTCCCCTCACAAGATATTCGGGCGCCATGTAACCGCTGTATAGTTTACCGTCTTTTAGAAATGAACCAAACTTAGCCCAGAGAAGATGTGATATGTGAAAACACTTTGACTGGCCAAAACTTGTCAGATTAAGGAAAAAGAAAGTGCCGACTATGGTTTCGAGCACGCTAGTGATTGAACATGCTTTCTTACAGTGTGCCGGCAATTCCTGTGCTGAGGTGAGACATATCCGGAGCAATGCATCGGGCGAGCCCAAAATCCGCGATTTTCGCCATGAGATTCTCGTCGAGGAGGATGTTGCTGGATTTTATGTCACGGTGGATGATCTTCACTCCGCAGCCTCCGTGAAGATACGCAAGGCCCTCGGCTGTTCCTGTGATGATGCGCAGCCTCTCCTCCCAAGTCAGGACATGGGTCGCATCGTTGACTGCAACGGAAGATTCTATTTGCTTATCGGGGCCACCTCGTACTTTAGAAAGAACAGCAGAAACGGAGTGTGGCTGACGTAACAGAAGAAGTGGAATGGCAAGACACTCATGGAGCAGACTTTTGAAGCCTAATGACTCCGAAATCATAAGAGGGAAACATTGATTGCAGCACAAGAAAACAAGTTATTAAGATTGCAAACTGAACCGATGCTTGTCCTAAAGGGTTAGATCTCTTCTCGGCATCAATCGATGACTGTGTAACTGTTATGCAGTCAAGCAACAGCCAGCTACTTACCGAAAAGAACTTGATCCAGACTCCTGTTAGGAATATATTCGTAGACAAGGAGGCTCTCTGGGCCCTCGATGCTGCATCCCAAAAGCTGGACGAGGTTTTTGTGTTGGATCCCGTTGATCAGGTTCACCTCGTTGAAGAAGTCGTCCACCCACTGGCGCGTGTTGAACACCAGCCGCTTCACTGCGACCACCTTCCCGTCGGATAGTATCCCCTTGTACACGGAACCGGCCCCCCCTTCCCCCAGCTTCCTTGAGTCATCGAAGAAGTTGGTGGCCTTCTCCAGCGTCTCGTACTTGAAATACAAGTTAGACTTGCTGATGCTCGCCGGTAGTCTCATGAGGCTATGCTGCACTGAAAATGGATGAATGTGAAATTCACACCGTCAAGCTCGTATTTAAGAATCACCGAGATTCCATTGTACACATTGGATTCGAATTGTTTACCTAGTTTCTCCTTGGAGTACTTTTTGTATCCAATGTATGCGCCGATGAGAAGGAGAGAAATCGCTGCAGCAGCCGATGAGGCTATTGCTACAGTGATGCGGACCCTGGACGGCCCTGCGAAATGACAGAGACAGCATCGCATCCGTTCAAGTGATTCTATAGCAACTACAAGTCAAATATCAGGCGCCTCACAAAAATTCAGATTTGGCAGACTTAGCACTCGAATGAAAGATCAACATGTTCAATCCAATATCCAGGTCGAGATTAGCAGAGTTCGCTAGAAATTCTGAAAACCCGGCCACATCGAATCACAAGATCAATCAAATCGAACTTAATCAGCGAACGTGGAGAAAACTACAGTTGGAAATACTACAATTTGACAACAGACACGGAAGAGCCTCGGTTGTCCTGTAATGGCGAGGAGGCCATCTTTTAATGTCCGAAAAACCAGTGATCAAGAGGCTAAGTTGTTACCTCCGCTGATGGGGACGCTGTAGAACTTCGTGGTGGAGTAACGGAGGAAGCATCCCGCATTCATGGCCCGCGCTTCTCCTCCGGGCGTGCAGTTTCTCGCCTTCGATGCCGCATTCTCCAGACAGACTCTGCAGCCGCCTGCATCGAGCGTGCTCCAACACTGTGCCAAAGCGTATACCCCGGCGGCTCCTTTGGCTCCGTCCTCCCCGGCCACCGCGAAGCCCCCGTTCTGCACCGCGCTGGCCGAGACATTCCTCAGCACACGGTCCACTCTATCTGAGAACTCGGCCGCTCTCACCGCCGGGACCGTCGAATTGGAGCTACAGTTGAGCATGTCGTGAGTCGGATCCACGGTCTCGTTGTAGAAGTCGTAGCCGTCGTAACGGAGGAAGCAGCCGTCGAGGTAGAGCCGGCCGAAGTTGGGCAGACAGCGGGGGATCCGGGTCCGGCTTTCGGCGAAGCAGAGGAGGCAGTCGGTCTCGATCAGGTCGCCGTGGCACTGGGCGAGGCCGTACACCGCCGTCGGCGGGGAGGCGAGGGAGTAGTTGCCCTTGCCCCAGCGCCGGTGGGCGACGCTGCCGGAGATCTCCCTCATGACGGCGATGAAGTCAGGGACGACGTTCCCGGCGACAGTCCCATTGGCGTTCCAGCAGAAGAGGCCCACTAGGGCGATCCGAGGGTCGGAGGCGGCGAGCGGGAAGAAGAGCGAGGAGAGCGCGAGCAGAGGAAGAGCGAAGTAAGCGGAGACCACCCTCGGAGAACGCATTGATGGGCTCGCTCCGTTCGACTCCATGGGCTCTCTGCTTGAGAAAGGCTCGGTTATGAAATCTTTCCCTTCTCAGTTCTCGTCAAAGAGAAGAAGAAGAAGAAGAAAAAGAAGAAGAAGAAGAAAGGGAAAATATCTCGTAAGCCGCAAACCAGCTACACAAAGCAATTCTGTCCTCCTTTCTTCCTTCTTCTTTTTTTCTTCAGTGGAGCGACTATTTGCCTTTGTGGGTTCTACTGTTAGGAGAGAGAAAAGGTGTTGCAGCTCGACTCATTAGTCCTAGGAGCCTGCGGCGTGCTTTTGAAAAGGGATGTGCTGAGTCATGATGACTGATCCAACTGGGTTGAAATCTTTGCTCATCAGATAGAGAAGGCGGTGGGGAGGGAGAATGATGTAGTTGAAAAGGCGAGGCCCGAAGGAGCAGACGGGTGCTTGACCTTTGGGGCATCGGATCTCATCATCACCCTCTGCCTTTTTATGCTACAGTAGGGTTTTCGGAAGGTGCCATGGGCGATGCCAGGCCCCAGGAACTGCCCCAGATGACATGTTTGATGACAGCTCTCTCTCCCCCCACTATGTGGAATGCAGTGTTTGGCATGGCGCGATTGGTGGGGGTAGGTTCGGGGACCCTCTGGAGCCCGAGAAAGACTTTGGGTTGACGGCGGTGGAGACGAGGCTCGATCCGGCGGTTGGAGAGAACGGACCGATGTCTGACAGAGATACAGATAGAGAGAGAGAGAGAGAGCTGCAACGACTGACCGGACGAGGGTGACAGTTGTCGACATCGATGTTTTCTTCTTTAGCGATTATTCTGCGGCATTAAATTCAGGGGAAGGTACCATGAATCTCCCATACTGCACGGTCGTGGTTTGGGTTGGTATAAGATTCTCTTTTCTGCCAAATTTGGAGCCAGACCATGTACCGCTAAAATTCATTCGGCGCCTACTGTCGACTTTAGATCGAATTTGGCCTCCAGCGTTTCGGATGAGATTCCCCCCATCATTTTTCCTTATATGTACGTTTGACTTTTTCTGATCCCATTGCTCGCATCGCGAGATGTGCGGGCTAATTTAGAGGCGGTGAGATTTTGTAGGATTACAATCGATTAGTCTGATTTGATTATTTAGTACTAAGCGTGAAAATTTATTTGGGAAGACAAATGAAATATGAAAAAATTTGAACTCAAAATCTTAGTGGAAATTTAATTAGAGAAGTAAATGGGGTCTGCAAAAATTCGACATCAAATCATGTACCGCTAAAATTCATTCGACGTCTAGTTTTGACTTTAGATGATCAAATTTGGCCTCGAGCATTTCGAATGAGATTCCCCCCTTCATTTTCCTTACATGTACATTTGACTTTTTTCGGCCCCATTGCTCCCGTCACGAGATGTTTGGGCTAATTTAGAAGTAGTGAGATTTTGTAGGACCACTATCAATTGATTTGATTTGGTTACTTAGTACTAAGCGTGAAAATTTAATTAGGGAGGTAAATGAGACTTGGAAAGATTCGAACTCAGAATCTTCAATAGAAATTTAATTGGAGAAGCAAATGGAGTCTAAAAAGATTCGACCTCAAAACTTTCAGTTTTGATATTATATGAGAATTTTGTGGGATCACTACCAACTACTATAAAAGCTTAAACTCTTAGATGATGGCTTATTATTTATACATTCTTTGAGAAGTGCTGCGCCTCCTCGAATCTCGAATGGGTTGCTAGACCGACAATTTGAGCTTAACTTATGGTGCTTCGTGTATATGAGAAGATGATTGGCCACCCTATTGTTTTTTTTTTTTTTTTTTTTTTGGCTTGAATTTAGAATTCAAGATGTCTATATGAGACACTATCATATTTGAATTGAGAGATAAATGTATTGTAAGTTCTAAAAATTATCATGAAAATTCAATTAAGTCTTGAAATTTTTTAAAAAGTACAATCGAGTTTTAAAACTTATAAAAAAAATGATAGTTGAATCCTAAGACTTTCGAAAATTGTAATCACTTAAAGGACTTGATTGCACTTTTTAAAAAGTTTTAGATCTTCTAGTGCACTTATTCCTTATATTTACGTATGACCTCTTCTATCCTGACTATGAACCACCACATAGAGTTCCACAAATAAAATAGTTGTAGGAGCGTGGTAATTTGTCCAAGATCGTCTCAATAAATAGCCAAAGTAGGAGGCAATCTAAGGGAAATTGAGCAAATTCTTAGATCATCAAGTTACAAGCGCGAAGCAATCGGGCTACTCTTCCGTGCTTTACAAAGTACGTGGAATAAAAGAATGACAAGCATCAGTTCATTAGTAAGTCTTGCATGACATGATTCGGCGAATCATATGCACCGAGTCCTTGAGTGGTCGGGAAGCACGCAACGCAATTAAAATTCGGGGTTCGGAGACCTCCAATTCTGTTCGGTCGCCAAGAGCAAAATTACTAGGAGGAGGAATAAATTGGGAGAAGGATACTAGAAATACGCTAAGTTATGCATAGTGCTCACTTTAATGTTAATTTTTTTTTTTGAATTACTTAAGTGACACTTTTTTGAAAAAATGATCACTTAAGCGCCAACTCCGATCTAAATCACCAGAAATCCGATGTAGCCATATTTTATTTATTTGTTAATATTACATGACTTGTCGATGTGCTCAGACATCATATAATCCCTAAACAACGTCTCGTAGTAGGTTAAAAAATGATTGCTTCCGTGTAAGTTTTTGTAAAAAAATGATTGTTTTAGTGCCAATCGTTGTTAAAAAATGGTCACTTCAGTGCAATTTTAATGAAAAAGTGATTGTGCTAAAAAATGTCACCTTAGATAAAAATTTAATTATAAATGCCACGTAATTTCTTTAGTCGTAATTTCTTGTCGGAGGCACTTAGGTGATCGCTTTTCTCCAATTTTGGCACTTAAGTGAGTTGGTGAAAACTTTTGACACTAAGATCGTATACAACTTATGACACTTTTAGTGTTCTTCTCTCGAAATAAAATTGCAAGTGTTTGATGGTGGATGTCTCGATCTTAACTAGGTTTCGACCTTCAAAAAAGAAAAAAAAAAAAAAAAAAAAAAATTTGGTTTCGACCTTCGACCAAAAAAGAAATTATTGATATGGCAACATTGGAACATCGTTCAGCTTCGAAATAGTATGGGTTTTCGTTATCAAAACGTTATTCTCCTCGATTTTCTCTGAACATTTGTACATGGCCAGATCGGTCCCCACTTTCCCCAATTTTCTTTAATCATTCGTAAACAACCAGACCGGTCCCCCCCCAAACAAAAAAAAAAAAAAAAAAAAAAAAAAAAAAAAAAGAAAAAACATTCGACCACACATGCATACATAGCGCCGATTATGGAAAAAAAGAGTATATGCCCAATTTTCAAAAGAGAAATAATTGGGCAAAAGTCTCTAATTTACCATGAGAATAATAGTCTATTCTAGACCACAAAAAATCAAAAGCTTTGTTAGTATAACAATCATTAGCTTTGTTAGTATAACGGTCATTAGGCTATTGTGAAAATAATAACTTTTTGTGAGCTACAAATTCTTGAAGGTGTAGACCCCACAATAATTTAAAATTAACCACAATAATTTAAAATTATTTGTTATTTAGTGTTTTGTGGTTTCAAACAGACGGTTATTCTCATGGTAGATTTAAGATTCTCACCAAATTATTTCTCAAAATCAAATAACAGATAATTATAAATTGTTGTGGAACCCATTATTTTAATAATTTGTATCTCACAACAAACTATTATTCTCATAGTAGCCTAATAACCATTATGGTAGCAAAACCCATTTTTAAAGTTTAACTGCACATAAACTATAGTTTTATCTCAAGAAAAAATATTGCCAAATATAATCCAAAAAAAAAAAAAGAAGAAGAAGAAGGCCTAACACTATGATTCAATAACTAATATTTTAATAAAAAAATGCATCTCGTTTTTGAATATTTTATTTCACGAGATTTTGTTACACCCATTATCCATATTGAAAAAAGAAATGATTTTTTTTTTACTAACTAATAGGATTTCTGCTCAAAACTCTTTGTTTCCTTTTTTTATTTTGACGAAGACGACCAAAGTTGACAGGCAGAAATTTTCTTTTAGCTCTGGATTTTAGGGAAACCCGCAGGTGGCTACCGTTGCATATAAATAACACGAGAATCATCATTTCTTTTAATTGAAGGGCATTTTTTTTTTTTTTTGGGTGCTTTTGGCCTTGCGTGGAGATAATTTATATAACTATTTAACTTTTGGTCTTTTACCAAGTTTTAATTCACTTGCTTAGTGGGTAAAGTTCACGCACCAAAAGAAAAAGTTAATAAACTTCCAATTCAAAGTAAAATTAATATAACACCAAAAGTTTATTATTTCAAGGTAAAAACGATAAAATATTCCTATAGAGTCAAATGTAGAAAAAAAAAAAAGGAAAACGAAATGGTTGCAATTGGAGTCACGACCACGTAAAATTGGACGTCGAGATCACGTAATCCTCTTATCAAGGAGAAAATGAAATGCTACAGCACTATACTTAGGTCGAAATTCACGGCACTTGAATTTTTTAGCATAATACGATTGTTTGGTGACCAATGGAAAAGTAACCAAAAGCATTTTTTTCCTGTATAAAAAAACCGATGAATTTAAAATCTTGATGGTGGCTCTAGAAGCTCAAAGGGGAACAAATTCCAAAGGAAAAACAGTTAAAAAGGGGATTACATTGACAACTGCCGTCTAGTTATTTATTGAGCAATTAAATAATGAAAATTTATAATTTTCAAATCAGAGTTTTTCATGTGCGGTGTGTAATAAGATAAGATTTTTTTTTTATAAAAGTACAAATAAAACGAGGCGGACGAGAACCCTGGTGGGGAGAAAAGGTTTGCCTATTAGCTATTACCGTCCAAAGGAGAGTTCACTGATTTCATTATCACCAACACCTTTTAAAATTTTTTGATTATTATACAATTAAAAAAGAAGAAGAAGGGGAAGGAGAGAGAGAGAGAGGCGCCCCGGTTGGTTTTGGTTTGCGTTGGCTACGACCATGCGTGCCTATTGAGAGGGTACTCCATACGGTCAACTTCTCCCATTCCATCGTGCAACTCTTCAAAAGATAGAAAAGATAAGACATGACCGAAAGATAAAAAGAAAAGAAAAAAAAGTAATGCTGGCAACATGGCAACGTCAATCCACATCCGTCTCTCTCATGAAAGTGAATGGAGAATTTAGTAAAGATGGATTAGGTTTGGCATTAGATTAGCTTATCCCTAATCTTTTTTTAAACTTAACCAAAATATAGTTGGCATTCACCCCTAGTTTAACCTCATAGCAAAAGGAGCTTAAACCCTTCAACCCTAAACTTGAGCTCATCACACAACATTTTTTATTTATTTATTTGTCTAGGTATCTATTTTACAAACCATTATATGTGCTAAGGATTGTGCACAGTTGTGAAATCTTACTCTATTATTCACGTGTTCTCACTCCAGCCTCTTGAAAATGTGAGGAATCAAACTCTTCACCTCTCCTTTCTCAAGTGACAAGGATACTCATTGGGGCACAACACTTTAAATTTACCAATTCTTATGTGAAATTTCTAGCTTTAGTAAATTGATTTATCAACTTTTTTCCAAGTGAGCTATCGATTAGTTTTGGATTACTAACTCTTATTTGATCAATCACCGAGTTGATACCAAAAAAAAAAAAATGGGCCTTGGAGGAGAGCAATACTAGCCCCGTCTTCCGACAAACATGCACGCTTGTCGCTTCGTCCTAGTACACGCCACCAGGGGAATCTAAAGGGACTCCACAGCGTTTCTTATCGTGCTTGTGACTTGTTTTATCGTCTTCCAGGTCCAAGAAACCAAGCTTATGGCCGAATATACCTGCCCAAAAACCCTCTCTCTCTCTCTCAACACTGAACTATGAATGGGAAACCTGGAAAGAAGAATCAATGGCGAGATGCATGCGGCCTTTCCGAATGCGAAATCTCTGGTATGTAATGCAATATCTATTTGCAGCATGTCAGCCATGCACCGCGCAATCCTAAGTGGTTGGAGTAAGTACTCTCCTCTCTTGGCACGCCCCTATCCCAGTTACAGGCTCCCGATTAATGTGCGTCTCTGGTCGAGTTGAGATGGATGATAAACCCTAGTTCACAGCCTGTGATCAGCTGCAATCATTACAGTCACCTAACGCGCGCGTTCATCTTGTATTGCAGGGCAACTGATGTTTCAGCACAGATTAAGCTGCTTCATCCAATGGCTTTTTCCAACCCTTTTTAATCATTTGTTGGCACATGTTTAGCCGGGACACCGAGTTGACATTAAGCTAGCGACCTTTCTCGTCAAGCGTGTATATATATATTTTTATCATGAACAGGTGAAGAACCTGTTTTCAAATGACTTTTCATAGCATTGGGCATATAATAAGATGACTTTATTCTCATCTAATAGCTTTGATTCGAGTCATTCCTACGTTATGCATTTCTTCCCTACCCCTTTGTTAGCATCATATGTTATACGTCTAATCAATATTCTCAAGGCCTTAATACTATGTAAAGGAGGGATGAATTGCCATTTTGTTGATCCCAAAATGAAACTAGGAAAGAATATGAAGATTTAAAAGGGAACACTTTGGAGCGAGGGCCCGAAAAGCTGGTGAAGAATCTGCACCATATGGGCTTAAGTATGAGTGGACCAAGCCTAGCTGTGTATTCATTTTCCTTTTCATTAAAACCAAGCCCAAATGCAAGAGTAAGCAGTATCAAAACACGGTACATCTCGATGCCTTTATAGTCCAGTCCGCTTGTTTATTTGATTCTCAAGTACAGTGGGTTAATTCGAGATTCTTTAAAAAGAATCAAGATGTCTTTACATGATAATTAGCTCACTATCCCAAGAGCAAAGAGAGGAATCTTGTAGATAGGTTATCAAAATGAAATTGTTTAACTTTCGAACTAACTCCAGTGTAGACCGACCAGCAAAGTGATGGAGAGCGTGGAGGCAAGTTAGGTTTCAAGTTGAAGAGCGCTGGTAGCGTTGTGTTTTTAGTTGAATCTTACTGTTTATGAAGTTAATGTCGATTACAGATGGGAATGAAGCTGACTCAAGCTATTTTTTAGATTGACTTAGGCTAGACAGGATGATTACACGAGATGCACTTGTTTAAATTTGATTTGAGTTGAGCTTGCCGATCATCAACTAGATCGCTCGTGAGCTTAATTGAGCTTCTACTATTATGTTTTTTTTAGAAATTAATTGTTACAGATAAACTTCATCTAAACATTCTAGGAAATTTTCCAGAGACCCCTAGTTTGTATGTATGTATTCTTCCAAAAGACCCTTAAAGAGTGGGACTTTCCTAAAGAAAAAGAATATCCCTCAAAGTGAGAAAATTACCAAAATAATCCTAAATTTATTGTAATTTTTCTAGTTCAATTCTAAACCCCTTTTTTTTTTTTGCTAATTTACTCTTAAACTTTTTGTATTTGTGCAAATTCAGTTCATTCGACAAATTTTGGCTGGCTAGTGTTGATGTGGGCGTTACTTGGTGTCGGCCATTCGGCCGACACCTAATGTGTCAATTTTTTAATATATTTTTGATATTTAATTTTTTTCTCCTTTTTTTTATATATTTTCTTTTTCTTCTTTCTCTAGCTAGTTCAATGATCAGCCAGGGGCTAGGGCTCGTGATGTCGACCTCGCCAACCAATGGGGAGGCTCTCCCTCATCAACACTAGGGAAGGGTTGGTGAGGGCGAGCCTTGGTCACCCTTGGCAAGGACTTGCTGTCGCAAGTAAGGTTTAGCTCATCCAGTGCCACGATGGTGAGGGCAAGTGGCATTGGGTGAGGGGGAGTTTCATCGTCCGTGAGCCTCGCCATGGTTGGGTGAGGCCGAGCTCGCTTGCCAACCATGGTGAGGCTCACCTTAGACTAGATTTGGTGAGGGCGAGCCTCTACCATCCCTGGCGAGGACTTGCCGTCGCAGGTGAAGGTCACTAGCCGAGGTCAAGCTCGCCGAATGTCGCGACAATGAGGGGGAGGGTCGGGTGAGGCTTGCCCTCGCCCTTGCTAGATTAGAGCCACAACAGTGAGGGCGAGTGGCACTCGTTGAGGTTGACCTCGCCCAGAGTGACAGCGAGTCCTCGCTAAGGGGTGGTTGAGGTTTGCCCTCGCTAGTGCCGGGGAGGGTGAACCTCCCAGTGGCCGGTGAGAATAATGGTTGGTGAGATTGATCTTGCCAACTCTAGCCTTTGGTCGGCCATTGGATCGGCTAGAGGAAGAAGAAAAGAGAATTTAAAAAAAAAAATTTTAAAATCAAAAAATCATTTTTTTTTTTGAAAAAAACAATATGTCAATGTTGGTCGGACAGCCGGCGTCCATGTTAGTGCTGGCCGGCCAAAATTGGCTAGATGGATTATATTGATATAAATATAAAATGTTTATGACTGGATTGACAAAAAAAAAATATTTATAACTGAAATGAAAAAATTATAATAGGTTTGAGACTGTTTTGGTAATTTTTCTATCAAAGTGTACCACCATTTTCTAAACGACCCACACGTCATTGCTGGTTGTAAAAAACAAGCAACTTCCGACGACCATGGCGACAGTCATATGCGCATTTCTTACAATTGGGTGAGGGCGTTTTTGTCCCAAAAAATCATCTACCTTTTAAGCCATGCAAAATTTGAGAAAGATATTGGGGGAAGAAAAGAGAGCTAGGTTCAAAAAAGATTTACGCCAGATTCCAATTGAGTGCGGAGGTCGGGAATTGCAGATGCGAACGGGGATCTGATCATTCCACCGCAGGCGCGTTTGCTGTCGATTCCATCGGAACCTAGCCCTAGAACTTGCTCTAAGTTTAAATTGCTCTGACATTCAATTGCTCCAACGGGATTATCGATCTTTCTTGCGCCAATTTTGATAGGCTTCAAGATCATGGCGATGTTGAGGCGAGCCACCTCCTTCAAGATCAAAACGATCTAGGGTTTCCATCACCTCTTGCTCATCGAGGAGATACATAATCTTTCAAAGCCAGGTACAATAGTTCTCGCCATCCAGTTTCTTACCTTTTTTTTTTCCTTTCAACCACGGGCAGCGCGGTTGGTGTGCGTTCTCCCTTCCACCGTAGAGGTCCGGGGTTCGAGCCCTCTCGTTGCTAAAGTGTTTTAAGCGGGGGGCCCTAGGTAGAGGTGGCAAAATCGGTCATGGACCCATTTTTAGACCCATATTTTTCACTAATGGGTCATATATGGGTCATGAAGATGTAATGGCCCAGCTAAAATGGGTCAAAGTGTTTTAAGTTCAATTCTATATGGATTGAAAATGGGTCACACGTTTTGACCCATTTTTGAAACCTAAAAACATAGGACTCCCTCAAAATGACATACATTTGTGCTTCGTCAGTGACCCATTTTCGATCCACCTCTATCGCTCGCCTCCGCCGCTCGCCTTGACGAAGCTCGGGCGAGTCGCGAGCTCGTCGGCGGCGACGGAGCTCGGGCTCGCTGGATTGAGCGAGCTACGAGCTCGCGCCATGGGCGAGCTTGGGCTCGCTTGGATCCGGCAAGCCGTGAGCTTGCCACCGTGATGGAGCTTGGGCTCGCTGGATCGAGCGAGCCGGCCATGGCCGAGCTCGGGCTCTCCACCGCGACAAAGCTCGGGCTCGCTTGGATCGAGCGAGCTGCGAGCTTGCCGGCCATGGCTGAGCTCGGGGTCGCCTGGATCTGGCCAGCTGCAAGCTCACCAGCTGCGATGGAGCTTGTGCTCGCTTGGATCGGCTGAGCCCCGAGCTCATCGACCGCGATAGAGCTTGGCAGCTCGGGCTTGCTCAAACGGGCGGAGCCTTGATCTCGCGCGACTATGGCTTGGCCGGTCACCGTTGATGGAGTAACAATGGAGAAGAAGGAGGAGGAAAAAGAAAGAAAAGAAAAAAAAGAAAATAAAATAAAATAAATAATAATAATTTCAAAAAAATTAAAATAATAAAAAGTTGATTTTTTTAATGATATTTGCTAGATAGATATCCATATACATACCGGAGAAGTACTTTAGACGAAGCTCGATGTTGTTTAGATTGATAAATAGAAGTTCAAAACATCATAATGTAATTTTTAACTTGGTGAACTAAAATCAATAAATCAACCAAAATTAAAAAGAATTACAATTAAGAAGCTATGCATTCTTGCATTCAAGAAGAATTTTTTTAAACAAATATTATTTTTCATGTCAATTATTAGCTCATCAAACTTTTTCTTATTAAGAGTTCTTCAAAAGTATTTTAATCTAAAGGTTTTTCCCATTTTATTTTATTTTATTTTATTTACTTTTTAAATTTGGTGTGAAGTTTTTATTTAAGTAACTAAATTGAGTTAAATATAAATGCGTTTCGATAGTATGGATTGGGTTGGTGTTGATACGATTTTTAGTCAATACATTATTAAAAATAAAAAAATAAAATAAAAAATAAAAAAATAAAAAAATAAATAGAGAGAAAACCCCAATTAGTTCACAATTAATCGTTGCCGTTTATCAATAATGCATCATGGCCATTGAAATAGGCATGTGCTCAATTAAGGGAACTCTTAATTAGGAAGATCAAATCCTAGCCTTTAGTTCAATCCGAGGGTTAAGATTTGATCTTGCAAGGGAAAAAAAGAAAAGAAAAAGGGGCCATTCGACGGATCGTTTTTCTCCCTCTAAAAATCGACTCTCTCTCTTCAACCGTTCCTTTCTCTGCTTCTTTCTCTCTCTCTTTCTCTCTCTCTCTAACGCTGAGGGGAATTTCTTCGGCTCCCTTCCCCTCTCCGAAGCGGACGATCCCTTCTTCCGAATTGGTGGTTAGGGTTCCTCTGCGATTGCGCCGGCCGCTCCTCGATTCAGCCGCCGCGCACGGAGGAAATCTCCCTCTCCCTCGCCGACTCTCCCATCGCAACCGAGAGAAGCAAGCAACCTCCTCCTTTGCTGAAATCCCCGTCTCCAGCCGAGGGGAGTGGGAGTTCGTTCCGCATTCTGTCACCGGTGTTCGTCCGCACGAGAAGGCGGAGAGCTGGTTTTCTCTCGGAAGCTGGCTATCTCTCGATTGATTGTTCTCGGGCGCTCGATCGGGCTCTCTCTCGATCGCTCTCGCGCGCCGGATCTGACTCGCAGAAACGGCCGGTCGAGGAGCTCGGAGTACAGGTTTCAGATTCGCGCCGAGTCTCGAGGTATCGGTTTGGTTCCAAGGATCGAGCTCCGAAGCCGATCGGCGACAGTGGCAGCGGTAACGACTTCTGATCGTTACCTCGTTCCGCTTTTACGGTGATTCCTCGCAGCGGTAACGTTCGGTTCTGTCTCCACCGTTCGCTATCCATCGCCGAGGTTTTCTCTTGGTTCTATCTCTGGTTCGATCAGGTTCTTTCTCTCTCCCTAACTCGATTACTCTGTCTCGCGTACGATCTGTTGCTCTCTCTGGCTCGATCGCTATCTGTTTCTCTCTCGATTGCTCTTTCTCTTTCGATTTTGTACTTGTATCTGCTTTCTAGCTCCGAAGTTACATGCCTTCATTAGCCTCTTCTGCCAAATCACCTTAGCTTGCGTGTCGTTTATGATAATTGCCGTGTTCGTGATGTTCTGTTTGGTGCCATTTGCTCCATAACCTGGAAATGTCTTCCACCTGTTTGATATAATAAACTAATGTCGGCCTTGTCCTTGTTGAAGAAAAATGGTCTTTCGAAGCGCGTAGAAGTCCTTGAATTGGATAGTTAGGGAATATCTGTTTATTTTGATATGAAAAGTTCGAAGCTCGGCCTTTAGCTAAGGAAGACGTACATGTTTAGACTTTGTTCTGTGGAGATGCCGGTGCTACTCACTTCCAACTTGGAACTGATGGTTATGGATGCTTCTTTTTGCGATATCCTGCAATGGGAAGCTGATGTGGTCACCTTGTTGTGTTTGTACCGATGTGTGATGTGCTGTGTTACGGATTGTGTCAGTTCTTTGTGTGCTTGCTGTTCATATGTCCTGGTGCACGGAATCGTTTAGTTGTGTCGTTGATGTGCTGTGTTACGGTTTGTGTCAGTTCTTTGTGTGCTTGCTGTTCATATGTCCTGGTGCGTGGAATCGTTTAGTTGTGTCGTTGATGTGCTGTTCGCTGTTCATGCATGCATTTGCTGTGTTAACTGATGTCGAAGATGTACATAATATTAGTCCTCTAAGCTGCTGGATGTGGGAAGTTCTGGTATGAATGACCTGAGACTGATGTTATGTAGTCCTTGAGGTGCATAAATATGCATGGTGAAATGGGCATGTATGGATATGGATTGCTCATTAAATTGTCATCATTTCCAGATTTGAATATAATAAGGGTGTTTGCTGGCCGATTTGTTTTCATGGGGAATGTGAGGATTTCAATGTCATTTTGGTAGTGTTCTAGTTGTGTGAATATATAGAGAGATGCTGCATTGATGTTACATTTGTTTTCCATCTAATTGGGGCAATTCAAGGCTTGAAACATATAAGAAATGATAATATTCCATGTCGCCTTGTTCTATTGTAGACTGACTAGTGCATGTTCTAGTATTTTTGGAAATTCATATGTTGATATGATGATAGTGTCTCTATGAGATTTGTTTGGAATATGCTGAACAAAAAGTAGGTCTTCTTACTCTAGTTCAATTAGACTGGCATTGTCAATATGGAATATGCATTGCATTGTGACATCTGTTGTATACTTTCTGATGGGCCAAATAAGTACAAAAGAGACATAGGGGTTCACAGGGTTTACAAGCTTCAGGTTTTGTAGTTCTCTTTGGCTTTTCTATGATCACCTTCGGTCTGTGCCTTTTTCGCTTGGGTGTCTTCTGCTGCAGTATTGTGTTAAGCTTTCCCTGCTTGTCCTTCTCTTGGATTGTGCTTTCGTATGGTGAGGATTCAAGTAACACAGAAAGCTGGTTGTCTTGATATGATGTTGCTGGTGCGAACAATGATTTAGTCATGCTTGGTGAGGAATTGACTTCTGGTGGAGTGGAGTTTAGATCATAGATCGGGGCTTTGTTGTTGATTCTTTACTGATATGCATTGTTCAACCTTGTGCTGATTTTCTGCTGGATGTTATACTTGGATTCATGAATCGATGCTTTATGAAATGCCTTTGGTTATAACATACAGATTTTTCCTATTTTGGAGTTGATTCGATTAGGGAAATGCTGTCTTTTCTGTGGCTAGTTGCTGTTAGTCTTAAGATGAGATAGTAGATGTGTCCAATTGCTTTCAATATGTTGTAGAATGCGGGTGTGACATGCTACCATGTTCTATTCCTGATTGACTTGTTCATGTTCTTGAATTTTTAGAAATTCACGAGTTAAAAATTTTGAGAAGCTTCCTCGTGAAATTTGTTCCTCATATGCTGATTCATCTGCCATAAAGATTCTGGAATGGGATAGCTATTGATTGTGCTTTTATTAAGCCTACATTGAATACCAGTTTCTGCGATGGATGATTTGGTTGATGGATGCACATGCGTTCTTAAAACTTTTTTTTAGAATATCATGCATACTAACTTTGATGATGTATAGCATGCCTCATTTGAGAATCATTTACTATGTAAAAATCATGCATCAAGTTGATATGTTACAACTGAAATTGTCATGCATTTTGCCCCTAATGACAAGTCACGTAACAATGTTAATGAATTTGTGTGACCTTTTGCACATGGATTTAGGGTTAAATGTCTTAATCAAACTTGTTTTTCACATTTAGCCTTATGTCATGTTCAAATTTCATAATTTTCATGCATTGATTAGGTGGCTTCACAAGTCAATTACCATGCGTCATTTTTTGATTTGCCATGATGTCTTGCTGTCCTGTTATATTTCTGATGGGTTGTTATGTGCTTTCGAATTCTTATAAATTCATATGTAACCCATCTTAGGAAATTCCATTCATGAAAGTGATTCTTCTTGGTGTGCTTAATATTCTGTGTTTTTTCTTAGGGCCAATCATCCATGGGTTCTATCCCAAGTGCTTTGATCTTATTTGTGATGTTTGATGATTTCTATTGTGATTCTTTGTTAGGATTCCATTTTAGGATTTCTTTTAGAATATCTTACGTGCATGTTTAAATGCTTTGTAATGCATGTGATTGTTAGATGAATGATTCGGTGTAATACATAATGATGTTGAACCTTGGGATTTCACTTAGAATTTGGCCTAAGGACTTAATGACTTTAGTCACCATTTGTGAACACCAATGATGTCTGTTCTTGGATGTTGTGATATGCATGTTTGTTTCTCTCATTTGTGTGTACCTAGTTATAGGTTTCTTAGGTTAGGATTGGATTAGACCCCGAAGATGGAGAAAGCATGAAGATGTTGGAGGTTGATGTCCATTCCGACCGTTATCATGTACTATTTGTTTTCCCGACATATGTCTCGAGTCCCGTTTGTTGTATAAAACCCGACGAGTTGCAGGTTTTCTCTTTTTCTTCTTTTTTTCTTTTGTTCTTTCTTAATTGTGTTCTCTCTTTCATATTTTTAGGATTACATGATAGATTTACTACTTTCCTTGATTGTTTACTTCATGTCTTGCAATTTCAATTTCATTGATCGTTTTCCTTTCATTTTTTAGGAATAGAATAGAATGAAAGTAATCCACCACGCATAATCACTTATATAAAATTGATGATCCCGAAAATGTAAAAAGAAACGTATGGACATGTTAGGAATAACATACTGTTTAGGTACCGAAAGGGCGTTAATAGAAATATTAGCGTAACCCAAGTCCCCGAACCTAGATATTTGGTTGCGTAGGAATCGATGGAATACTCCCGACCCTCGATTGGGTTTCCTAGCCTATCCCAAAAATGAGGCTAGTGACGACTCCTGTCTATTTTTTAGGTTGTTATAAACAACTAGACCGTACAAAATCCGCTGTCACGCGGGGTATGAGCCTGGGAGAGTTCGCGATTTCGTGGAGGGAACTCTCGTGATCAAAGTACCCCTAAATCCGACCTTTCCCCCTTTGACATTCGAGGGCGGTGAGATTGGGTTGCGACAGTCGGGTATGGGTCATAAGATTTACACTACAAAAATATGGGTCAAAACGGGTTAAATTGGTCAAATATGGGTCGACCCATTTTCGACCCGACCCACCCATTTGCCACCTCTAGTCCTGGGCTAGCCTCCTTCGAGGTTTTACGTCTAAATAATGGCTTGCGGCGAGGCTCGACAGTGCCACTGGGACCAGGCGAGTCGTGTGACCCCAAATAACATAAGCGAAAGGGGGCTCTGACGGTTCCTCGATTACCAAAAAAAAAAACCAACAATTTTTCTTTCCAGCCACTTACAACTGCATTCAAGAAGTGCACATGAGATATTAATAATTAGCACGGATCACTTTTTTGCAGCATTGATCTAAATCACATAATAAAATTTTTATACAAGTTGCAGGATCGAAAATTTGCTGTGCTCTTAATCATCTATTGCGCCCAAGTACTCAATCATTATTTGAATTTAATGCACATAAAAATAAATTGGAGGAGGAAACTAATAAGTCTCAACTTAACTAAAAACCCGCTCCCACTTAACCATCGCATACACTTTCTTGATTGATGTTAATCATTAAATCAATAACATATATAAACATATTATACTTACCAAACTCTAAAGTAGTGATTCTAACATTCATAACGAAAATAGTCCATAACTCGCTTTGATACTAATGTTGAAGAATGGGCAGCGCAGACGTAACATAATTATTTAACTACATATCTCTTGTAGTTTCAATATCAATTCCTCTAGAATGACCGGACTAATTTATGTTGCTGGTCAAATCCATAATCTTTATGTAATATTTCTTTGAACCTGTAAACAACTCATTGGCAACTCATACTACTCGAGTAAGAGCTAGGTTCCACAGCACAAGAGCCCTTGGGATCGATACAGAAAAAAGAATTTGGATAGCTACTAATTATTTTTCAGTGTTTTATATGTCCCATGTTATTTGCTTGTGAGAAGCCGTACCTATTCATAGAAGGTGAGAGAAGACCCTTAGTCTTCCTCTGTAATTCTCCATTACTCCACTGTTTTATCATATGACGGTGGAAGAATTATTACTTGTAACTCCCACATAATTAGAGGAGTTACTCTTTTGTAATCTTCACAACACCAACGGGGTCTTTAATGGTTATTCACTAACTCCTTGCAATTCTAGCAAGGTGTAAAATGTGGTGCTTGTAGTTCTTACCTTAGATCCAAAGAGAAAGACTAGTGTGATGGAAGTGGATAAACTAAGGTGTGATATCCACTGTGCATGTAAATGAAAGAATTACTTTCGACCACTTGCACAAATTTGGAGCGTGTGCTACAAACTACCTTGTTGGAAGAGTTGCTCCCAGTTGATACTCTCTCTTAATGAGAGGCCAACGTCAATAGTCAAGTATGGCAAGCTGGTCGTCACGTTACATAATACCACGTTAAGCGGCTGAAAATCCTTAATGCATAAGTGGAATGACTTAGAAATTCTAAGATCTAAGAAACTAGGAAACGATTCAACGGTGTCTGATTATAAAGTCTCATGGACATTGAACTAGACCTTCCTAAAGATCTGCAGTTCTATAATGCGGAAGAATTATTCCTGAGATTGAGATTATTTCTTCTTATCTTGAGCTAGACCAAGACTTTCGTGCTCAGAAGATACAAATTTTGCATTCTATAACTTTTTAAGTTCTTTCCCTAGAAAAGAATAAAGTGGCCGGCTCTTTTGATCAATCTTGAGAAAAACCAACCAATTTAGCTCTCACCTCCGATCCGTCTTTTCGACTCAATTCGAAACAGATCCCCCCCTGGCGGGCGGTAGGCCTAACCAAACAGGACGGCTAGGCCGGATTTGGATCTAATATCGCCACGCCTCAAAAGATTGTGATTGATTCTTGGGCTGAGTTGAGCTGGGTTGGGGGAGCCTTTTGATGCGGAACCCCGTCTGACTCATGATATTCGCGTTTCCAGCCAGCAGGCCATCCCACAGCGCGAGAGGAGAACGGAAAAAAAGCGCGCGGAATAAAGAACAGAAGGAGAAAGTGACAAACGAAAATGATGAGGCTGTTGACTGATCTTGTCTCCATGCCACGACAAAAGAGCAAAGCCACCAGCTCCACCGCCTGAACATTCGCGAGTACCAGGTTCCTCCCTTTCCCTCCCCTCGCGTGATCTATATTGGGAGTGATGTTGTTCATGAAGGGATTTGTCTCCGAAGAAGTCGGATCTTAGGCTCAGGTTGCATTTGTGATGTGTGATTATGAATAATGTTTTTGCATTTCTTGAAGACTAATGGTGATGGGTGCTTTGCTTTTCTTCTTAGCATCCATCAAAGTCTCTTCTATTTGAGTTCTTCTTCTTCTTTCGAGGTTTCTGGTTTAGGGATATCTTCACCTTCATTGTCGGAGGAGGAGCTTTCTTCAGAGTCTGTGACCCTCTCAATCATCACCTTTGGGAATGCAGAATTTCTCCTTCTTGTCATCATTTTTTAGAAGAGAACACGTGACGATGCGTCGAAGCGATGGATCGTTGCATGAAGCGATGGGTAGCAAGTGTAAGCAAGACAGTTGCGGACTTTGAAGCGACATAAAACTATTTTCACCAAAAAAGAAGAAAAAACTACATAAAAGTACAAAATAAAGAACGACATTTGTTTTTTTTTTTCCTTTTTCTTTCCTTTTATCGCATAACCTATGACTGACTCTAGAATGAAACATCCCAACATGGTGTGATTCTCCAATCGGGAGGTAAAACTACGAAAAGACAGAGCAATTGCATCTCACTTAGATTCATATATTCGGGGGATCTAATGTCACTAAAATCTACACTGCCAGTATTTTGTGATGTGTTCTCCGTCACTCATTGGCAAGTGTTCGTATTTGTTGGAAAAAGAAGAAGAAGAAGAAAGGTCCCAATCCTAGAAGGTCAACGCAGCAAAGCTGGGAGAGGGATTCCTGTCAAGCTGGAAGAGACCTCGTATGCCTTGAGCTGGTTCAACAGCCATGTGTGCATGTAGAGCTTCCGCCGCTGGATTTGTCAAATAGCACGCTAGCGTTGAGGAACGGGGGTTGGTTCGGTTGGGGGACTACCCGGTCTTTGTCGTGGAGCATCTCGACAACTCCAGACATGGGTGATCGCAATTCCATGGAGGCTTGAGTGCACATAAGGCCGATTTGGAGCACATTCGACGCCTCCAGGATAGGGAATTTACCTTGTAAGGCCGGATCAATGCACGTAGCTAAATTAGTCGACTTGTAATGCTTCCATACCTACAAAGCAATCATGAAGTTTCCATGGCTGCCTCATATCTTAAGATAAATATGCTAACACTAATGCAGAAAGCAATGATAGAGTTTATTGGGAAAATCAAAAGAAAAATTAGATAATCCTGGTGTGGCGTGGCCAGGAAAGTAAATGTCGGTCTAAGTTCTTCCTTATCGTAGGGACAAGCAATCTTACCGACTGTAAAATCGAGCTCGACCCCCGTGTGTATACACTATTCTTTCGACCAGTCAAGATTTCAAGAACCAACACCCCAAAAGCATAAACATCAGCTTTCTCCGTTAGCTGTCCCCTCACGAGATATTCAGGTGCCATGTAACCGCTGCATAGTCAACCATCTTTTAGATATAAACCAAACTTAGCCTTGAGAAGAAGTGAAGAGAATGATGATTTGTGAAACCACTTTGACAGGCCAAACTTGTCAGATTAAGGAAATAGAAAGTGTCGACTATGGTTTCAAGCAGGCTAGTGACTGAACATGCATTCTTACATTGTGCCAGCGATTCCTGTGCTAAGATGAGACTTATCCGGAGCAATGCATCGGGCAAGCCCGAAATCTGCGATTTTCGCTGTGAGATTCTCATCGAGGAGAATGTTGCTGGCTTTAATGTCCCGGTGAATGATTTTCACTCCACAGCCTCCATGAAGATATGCGAGGCCCTCAGCTGTTCCTATGATGATGTGCAGCCTCTCCTCCCAAGTGAGGATGCGGGTCGCATTGTTGACTGCAACAAAAGATTCTATTTGCTTATTGGGATTGCCTCGTACTTTAGAAAGACAAGTAGAGTAGAGTGTGATTGACATAATAGAAGAAGTGGAATGGCAAGACACTAACGGAGCAGATTTTGAAACCTACAACTCAAAAACTATAAGGCCGATACGTTGCTTGCAATATAAGAAACCAGTTACTAAGATTGCAAATTGAATCGATGCTTGTTGTGAAGGGTAGTTCTCTTATTGGCATCGAACAATGACTTTGTTAGTGTTATGCAGTTATGCAACAACCAGCAACTTACCTAAAAGAACTTGATCAAGACTTCTGTTAGAAAGATATTCATAGACAAGGAGGCTCCCCGGGCCTTCGATGCTGCATCCCAAAAGCCTGATGAGGTTCTTATGTTGGATTCCACTGATTAGGTTCACCTTGTTGAAGAGGTCATCCGCCCATTGTTGCGTGTTGAACACCAACCGCTTAATCGCGACGACTTTCTTGTTGGGTAAAATCCCCTTATACACGGAACCGCCCCCTCCTTGCCCCAGCTTCCTCGAGTCATGGAAGAAGTTGGTGGCCTTCTCCAGCGTCTCATACTTGAAATATAATCTAAACTTGCTTGTGCTCGCCCGTAATTGCATGAGGCTATTTTGTACTGAAAATGGATGAATGCAAAATTCATGTCATCAAGTTTGTGTTCAAGAATTACCAAGTGATGATTCTACGCATTTGAACCGAATTGTTTACCTCGTTTATTCTTGGAGTACTTTTTGTATGCAATGGATGCCCTGATGAGAACAATCGAAATTGCTACAGCAGCCGATAGGGCTACTGCTACGGTGAGGGGGACCTTAGATAATCCTGTGAAATGATAAAGACAAATCAGGTTGAGATGAGCGACTTCATTAGAAATTCCAAAAATCCAGCGACATCGGACCATAAGATCAATCGAATCATATTTAGGATGTGCTTGTTTGGGAAAAATTTCATGAACAAGGAAAATATTTTTTAGAAAATTATTTTTCAAAAAATGCTTAATTTTCCTTTGTTTGGTGATATGTCACGGAAAATGTTTTCTGGTGTTTGATGGAAAATCAATTTTTTAATAATTTTTTTCATTTTTTCTTTCTTTTTCAAGGCTTGACAAGGGCCAACTTGACTAGCCTCGGGGCAAGGGCGAGCTTGACTAGCCTCGGGCAAGGTCGAGCTTGCCAGATCCTAGGCTTGCGTCTATGGCTGGTTTTTTTAAATAAAATATTAAAAAATTCCATGTGAGCAATTTTTGAAAGTATTCTCACCTTCTTAAATTTAGGAATTCACTTTTCTAATTTTATGCATGAATATTTTCCCTGATCGGAAAGCATTTTTCATTGATTAATCAATTTTTGTCGAACCAAATGGGTGAAAGTTCGGAAACTAATTTTAGGAAAACACCTCTCCTCAAACAAACACACTCTTAGGTTCTAATTGTTTTGTGGAAAATGTTTTCTTTCTCATTTTTTGGCATTTAGTTTGTTTAGGAAAATGAGTCAACATAAAATATTTTTTTGGTCAACGTAAAACTATGCATATATTCGAGAAAATGATTTCCTATTTGAAAAAGTCGAATAACATTTTCCTAAATGTTGGGTTTGGACCCGGCCCCGAAACTCTATGTTTGAACATGGGAACCCCAATGCTAGTTGTTGAGTCTCCAATGCATGGGCTGGGTCCATCAAGGTTGGGCTTGGATCCATTGGCCAGGACCAAGTCTCTAACACATGGGCATGAGTACATCGGGACTAGACCTAAATCAATTGAGCTGGGCTTAGGACCCCGTTCCAAGACTCGGGCTCCCAACACCTATGCTCAGGTCCATCGAGGTCAAGCTTGAACCCTTAGTACTTGTGCCCTATGCTTTAGCACTTGAGCTAGCATCTATAAAGGTTAGGCTATAGGCCCGATGCTCGAGCTCTAGTCCTCAGCACTCAGGCTCAAGCCCTTGATTAATGAATCTTCGTTCTTATATAAATATTTAAAAAAAAAATAGAATTCTCAACTATTTTTACTTTTTTTTTTTCAAAAAATTTAATTTTTAATATCCAAAAATTGAATTTTTAATATCCAAAAAATTGAATTTTTAATTAATTTTCTCTTTTCTTTTTTTTTTTTTTTTTTTCGTTGGTCATAGCGATGACCAATGATCAACCATAGGCAATATGGGTAAGCATGGTCCGGGTGGGCGGTTCCCACGTTGGAATTGGGAACTACCCACTAAAGACCAATTCTAAAAATTGGAATTGGTACCCACTCTTTGGTTCCATAGATCCTCTCGGGAATCGGACCGCCTAGCCGGTTTAGTTCCCGAGTGGATCCATGGGACCGATTCTCAATCCCTATAAAATTGCATTTATCAATTAATAGCATGATCAACTTAGTTTTTATTTAGAGCACCAAAGCTCATTCGGCCTTATATTTGGGTTGAATTATAAGTCATTGAATTTAATTAAGGATTAAAAACTATAAGATGGAATGAATATACTATAGTCGTTAGCTAAAAATTTAATTTCTTTGAAAGTTATGGTGTGGTCATCTTAGGATTTCCCAACACTGAAAACATATGAAAAAGAATTAGATTTCACCTTAAAAGTCCTAATCTCTACAGAAGTTAAAACATTAATCGGTTGATCCATTTTTTCAATGTCAACCTAATGTAATCATGATAATGGTTAAAGAGAAACCTAATTATACTTATAAAACAAGCTATTGACTCTTAATTTCGTATCATGACGACAAAGTGTCGCAACAATTATGAACACCTCCAATTGGTTCTCTCCTTTCTCTTTGTTTATTTTGTTTTGGTTGAGAGAACAAGTTAATGGATTATTAGAATGAAAAAGAAAACTAGGGAGTTAGTCCTATTACATACCCAAGAGACAAAATTAGTCAATAATATCCAATAACTACAAATATCTGTATGTGTACATGTATATTTGATTGAAAAATTGCAAAATCATTAATTAATTGAGATGTAATTTCTTTATATAGAGATATATATATATATATGGATGGGTGGACGGTTCCGCACTTATAATCGGGAACTGGATTAGTACTCACCAATTCCACTAAATGAATCGGGAATTGGAATGGCTCTCATAGGAACCGCCACTCCGAGGTGGTTCGGGCGGTTCTCAATTCTTTTGCACACCTCTTAGCGATTGGCCGAAAAAGAAAAAAAAAAAAAAAAAATAAAAATAATTAAAAATGAAATATTTTTAAAAAAATGAAAAGAAAAATAAAAATTATCATTAAAAGAAGTGTTCAAAGGAAAATCTTATATCAAATGGCCGAAATTATTTTGTAGCTCATTTTCAAGTTTCGGCTGAATATCAAAAATATTATTATTTTCCGGGATAGGGGCTTTTTGGAAAACGTTTTTCAATATTTGCGAAATGGGTGGAACCTTAATGGACCAACGTGGAGGAAACGACAATTGGAAAAATCGAAATATGACAATAGACATAGAAGAACCTCGGTTTTCCTTTAATGGCGAGGAAGCCATCTTTTAAGTCGGCAAACCAGTGATCAGGAGACTAGTCGTTACCTCCGCTAACGGGGACATTGTAGAACTTTGTGGTGGAATAACGGAGGAAGCATCCCGCATTCATGGCCCGCGCTTCTTCTCCAGGTGCGCAACTTCTCGCCTTCGATGCCGCATTCTCCAGACAGACTCTGCAGCCGCCGGCATCGAGCGTGCTCCAACACTGTGCCAAAGCATATACCCCGGCGGCTCCTTCGGCTCTGTCCTCCCCGGCCACCGCGAAGCCCCCGTTCTGCACCGCGCTGGCCGCAACATTCCTCAGCACCCGGTCCACCCTATCTGAGAACTCGGCCGCTCTCTCCACCGGGACTGTCGAGTTGGAGCTACAGTTGAGCATGTCGTGCGTTCGATCCACGGTCTCGTTGTAGAAGTCATAGCCTTCGTAACGGAGGAAGCAGCCGTCGAGGTAGAGCCGGCCGAAGTTGGGGAGGCAGCGGTGGATCCGGGTCCGGCTCTTGGTGAAGCAGAGGAGGCAGTCGATCTCGATCAGGTCGCCGTGGCACTGGGCGAGGCCGTATACTGCTGTCAGCGGCGAGGCGAGGGAGTAGTTGCCCCAGCGCCGGTCGGCGACGCTATCCAAGATCTCCCTCATGACGGCGGTGAAGTTGGGGCTGGTGACGATCTCAGTGGAGTTGTTGCAGTAGAGGCCCGCTTCAGTCTTTCGAGGGTCGGAGACTGCGAGAGCGAAGAAGAATGAGGAGAGCGCGAGCAGAGGAAGAGCGATTGACGGGCTAGCTCCGTTCGACTCCATGGGCTCTCTGCTTGAGAAACGCTCGGTTATCAAAATTTTTCCTTCTCAGTTCTCTTCAAAGAGAGAATAAGAAGAAGAAGAAAGGGGAAAGATTTAAGCAAGAGCGTGAGGGGGAACTCCCATTCAACCTGATGATCTCGTAAGCTACACAACGCGGAATCGAGGCGGCAGACTGGTGCTTGACCTTTGGGGTCCCGTTTCTCACACCAGCCTTCGCTTTCTTTATGCTACAGTAGAGTTTTTGGAAAGATTTGAGCACGAGCGTGAGGGAGCAATGCAGTGTTTGACACGGCGAGAATGATGGGGTTCCGAGACCTTTCGAGTCAGAGAATATTTTGGGTTGACGGCGGTCGAGGCGAGAGAGAGAGATCTGCAACGACTGACCGGGACGAGGGCGACCGGTTTCGCTGTTTCTGTTTTGTTTTTTAGCAATTATTCTGCGGCATTAAAGTTCAAGGAAATTACCATGAATCCTATATTTGCACGGTCGTGGCTGGGTCGGTGGATAGAGGTCAGTCGTATGGGAAGATTCTCTCTCTTTATTTTTTTTAATAAATTATTTCACGAAATTTTGGATTTTACAAAGTCCAACTCACTTGCTCAGTGGGTGAACTTCACGCACCAAAAGGAAAAAGTTAATAAACTTCCAATCCAAACTAAAATTGATATAAAACCAAAAGTTATCATATTTCAGGGTAAAAGCAATAAAATTTACCGATAGAGTGAAATGCACGAAAATTGGTAAAACAAAAAGAATGCAATTAAAGTCACGACCACGGGAAAAATGGACGCCAATTATCAAGGAGAAAATGAATTACTATGGCATCACACTTAGGTTAAAATTTGCAGCGCTTGAACTTTTTGTCATAATATAGATGGTTAGGTGACGGAGAAAAAAGTAACCAAAAGCATTTCCCCATAGGAAAAACCCATGAATTTGAAATCTTGATGGTGGAAACTCTAGAAGCTCGAAGGTAAACAAATTCAAAAGGAAAATGACAAGAAAAAACTATTGAAAAGGGGATTACATTGAAAAGTGTTGATTGACCATTTATTAAGCAATCAAATAACAAAAATCTATAATTTTTAAGAGACAAATTTCACATGTCGTGTGCAATTAGATAGTATTTTTATAATATTACAAATAAATTGGGGTGCGCAAAACCCAAGGACGGAAAAAAAGGTTTGCCTATCACCGTCCAAAAAAGGTTGCAATTGAAGTCGTGACATGGAAAACTGGATGTCAAGACCACGTATTTCTTCTATGAAGAAGAAAATGAATTACTTTGGTCCCATACTTAGGTTTATATTCTCCGCACTTGAATTTTTGCCATGAGATAGATGGTTAGGCGACGGAAGAAAAAGTAATCAAAAGCATTTTCCTGGTAGGAAAAACCGATGAATAAGAAATCTCGATGGCAAAAGCTCTAGAAATTCAAGGGTAAACTAATTCAAAAGGAAAATGAAAGAAAAAGGAAAGAATAATTGGATTATGTCAAAAGTGTTGTTTAACCATTTATTAAGCAATCAAATCACGAAAATCTACTGTGTTGCTAGAGATTAAAGCGCGCGGTGGATTGTTGGGCGTTTGAAGATTCTCTATCCACCGCGGAGGCTTGAGACCCCAAATGAAGCCAACAAGGGCAATTTTGCCAACTAAAAAAAAAAAAAAAAAATCATAAAAATCTATAATTTTCAACGAGTTGTCTCGTGTGTAATTAAATAATATTTGTATAATTATAGAAATGTAACGAGGTTCACTGATTTCATTGTCACCGACACCTTTTTTTGACTCTTACCAGTATGCAATCACGGACAAAATCAATACGAAACCTCCAATTAGGAAAAATAAGGACAAAAAAAGGAGAAAAGGGTTTGCGTCGACTTTGACTTTGCTTGCCGATCAAGAGAAGACTCCGAACGGTAAACTTTTCCCATTCCAACGGGCAACTCATCAAAAGAAAACGAGTATGACCAAAAAATAAAAAAAACAAAGAAAGGTTTGCTGGTGACATGACAACATCAGTCCACATCCTTCTCTCTTGAACTTAGCCAAAATATAGTTACCATTCACCCCAGTTTAACCTTCATAGCAAAAGGAGCTTAAACCCGTCATTCCTAAACTCAAGCTCGTTGCATAACACTTTGAATTTTTTTAATTCTTATATGACATTACTAACTTTGATCAAGTGATATATTAAATTTTTCTCTAAGTGAGTGACTAGTATTGGATAACTAACTTTTATTTGAGTTAGTTACCAGGCTAATACCAAAAAACTGATGGTACCTTTATCCTTAATTAAGTTTTGTGTCTCGAGAAAATCATAACGGTTCATCTCTAATTAGTTTTTGTGTCATAAAAAATATCAACACATCTTTCCGTCGTTAGCTCTGGTTCAATATTCAAGATAATTACGAACATAGGAACACACTTGGCAAACAATTTGGATGATCGATGTATGACTTGATTCCCGTGAAAATTCACGATAGATGGGTCTCCTAAATGACATTATTTTTGGGAAGCTGGATCTGAAAAAATAAACTGAGATTGAAAAATTTGCTAAAATTTACTAATTTGTCCTAGGAGCTCCCTCACCTTTCAAAAAGTGGGGAAATGATTACAAGAGTTGATAAATTGAAAAAAAGAAGAAGCTAGTAAGTAATTTAAATGAGAAGCAACCCAAAAGAAGTTAGTAATTATAATCGGAGAAAAGTTGGTAAATCATAAAAAGAAAGTCAAACTCATATGGTAGTTAGTAAATTTAAGCTGGTAGTAAGGATGATAAGTAAAAGTTGGTGAGAGAACTTGAAAACTTGTAAATAGTAAAAAAGATCTAATAATTTCATAATGAATAAGTTATTGAAAAATTAGGTGATCGGTAACTTATCTAATCAATAGTTTTTTTTTTAACAATGACGAGATATTTCAAATTTCTACCAACACAATTTCTTTCTTTTCTTTAATGAAACAGTAGGTAGATAAAGGAAAGTCAGTGTATTTTCTTTTTTCCACAGACAAGGTAGCGTTATCCTTGTCTAATAATACGCCTGCAGAAAATACTTGCGGACCATCTCTCTCTCTCTCTCTCTCTCTCTCTCTCTCTCTCTGTGAAAACTGAACCATGAATGCGAAACCTTGAAAGAAGAATCAATGGTGAGATGCATGTGACACATCTGAATGCGAAATCTCTAGTATGAACGCAGTATTATCCATTAGCAACATGTGAGTCATGTGTTGCAAAAAACAAGTGATCGAATGATAAACTAAACGAAATGAAGAAAATAGATCAAGCATTAGACTTATGTGGTTCAGTCATGGTGACCTAGGTTTACGAGGCGAGTATCAACAAATTTCACTATAGATCAAGCGATACAACAGAAATTACAATCACATTTGAGTCATTCAAATACTCTAAGTGTTTTCCAAGCCCTAATTATACCTAATATCTCGTGTAGTGTTTTGCCCTAAAATTTCTCGAGAAATAACCTCTCAATTTCACGGAAAAATTAAAGAAATCTTCAATTCACAAAATTTAATTGGCTTGAACATAAAATCTTCTTGGATGTAATTTTATGAATAAGAATAACAGCACTCGCTGTACGGCGCTTCAAGAACGTGCGCACTCTAATCAACAACGACTCTCCGCTGCAAGAAGGCTCCCAACGCGCGTGGTCAACTTCTTGTAAGATTTGATTCCCTTTCTATTCTTTCTTTGGCCCACGTTGATCGAGTCCAAGTCCAACACCAAGTCCATGTTAGACATTTCAGTTTGAGAACAAACTCCAATTCCTATATGGAATATGCTTTAACAAACTTGCGCCCGTTCAGAGCCGACTTATCCATTATCAATCGTCGCTTCAACGCCAAATAATTTCGGTATTTTTCATCATTCTTTATTCGGATTGGATTTCGTACAATGAGCTCAAACTCGAGACATATTTTAATACCATGCATTGCACAATAAGCGATCCAAGTGAAGTCCTCTCCTCTCTAAGCTTGCCCCCATCCCAGTTATACCTCAAAATCCATGCATGTCTTTGGTCGAGTCAAGATGAACGATAAACCTTAGTTCATAGCCATTGATCAACTATGCTCCCTTAACACACATGCATTCAT
This sequence comes from Eucalyptus microcorys, assembly GCA_014182515.1. Classification (NCBI taxonomy): domain Eukaryota; kingdom Viridiplantae; phylum Streptophyta; class Magnoliopsida; order Myrtales; family Myrtaceae; genus Eucalyptus; species Eucalyptus microcorys. The sequence goes on from CM024563.1 coordinate 3,198,756, forward strand.
CTCATATTACAAGGCAATCGATGTTTTGGCACATAGTAATGGAACCACAGTCATGATTTAAGTGGAGAGTTGCTTCATCCAATGGCCTTTTCCAACATTTTTAGGGTGCATTTGATGCAGCATTCCCAAGGAGCTTTCGGCCTCCAAAGTTCTTTAGAGAAATGCTAGTTCCTTAGGAAAATGTTGAATCGTTTGGTAACCATTTTGAAATAGTTTTCAAGTGAAAGTTAGCATTGGGAAGGCTAAAAGCCTAATGCTAATATAGACTAGCATTGGGCCTGAAACTCTTTTTTTTTTTTTCCAAAACTACCTTCACCAATTTTTCAAATATTTGATTTTGTCCCTCGTTTTTTTTTTTTAAATTAAAAAGGGACCAAACCATTTGTCCAGCAAAGGGCTATGGTTGTTGGCGAGCTAAATTTGGTGTTGGTGGCCATTAGTCAAGGTATTCTGAGGTCGGTCGACCGAGGTAGCATGCAGCCTAGGTGACTGTCGCTTGAGCCATGCGACCTTTGTTCGAGCGACCTCGGCGGCCGTCGCCAAGGTCGCGCAACCCTCGCCGAGGGTCGCTTGACCTTGAATGACCTTGATTGACAGCCGTTGGTGCTACATTATTGTCAAAATTTATATTTAAAAAGTTGCATACATTATTTTTTTTTTCAATTTTAAATTTTATAAGAATTAAAAATACTAATATTAATCACTCAAAGGGCTTTTCATATGTATATTCTACTAAACAACATTTCTCTCAAAATTACTTCTCAAAGCTTAATTTACCAAATGGCCCTTGAATTTGCCCAAAGCTCTTTAAGCTAAACTACTTTGCATTTCCCTAATGAGATTTCAAAATGTTGAACCAAATGCACTCTTAATCTTATATTGGCACATATTTGGTAGGAACACCATGTTGACATTAAGCTCATGACCTAACTAGTCAAGTATGTATGTATGTATGTATGTATGTATGTATGTATGTATGTATGTATGTATGTATATATAGAGCTCAATAAGCTATAGGAGTGATTATTTCACTTTGGAAGGAAAAGAGTATCTCCAATAGGTGAAGAACCCGTTTTCAAATGGCTTTTCGATAGCGTTGGAGTAAATAATAAGATGTCATCAGTCTCATCTCATAATTTCAATTCGAGTTATATCTACATCATGCGTTTACTTCACTAACCCGTTGTTATCATCATATGTTATATGTCCACTCAATAATCTCAAGGCCCTAATACTATGGCATATGCCATATGGAATGGCCATAAGGGGATGAATTGCCCTTACCTCTCCCGAGGAGAAGCTGTCGATCCTAAAATCAAACTAAGAAAGAACACGAAGATTTGAAGTAGAAGGCTTTAGAGCGGGGGTCCAAAAAAGCTGGTAAAGACTTCGCACCATATGTGCTTAAGTATGAGTGGACCTAGCCCGTTTATGTTTTTAGTTTTTTTTAAAGAGACTTTCACTTCGTTAAAACCAAACCCAAATACAAGAGTAAGGGGCATCAAAACACGTTACATCTCGATACCTTTATAATCTAGTCTGTAGGTCTAATCTAGTCTGTAGGTCTATTTGATTTTCGAGTGCAATGGGTCAATTCAAGATTTGTAAAAAGGGCCAGGAGGTCTTAACATTCTATGATAAGTGGCTCAATGTCCTAAGAGCAGAGAAAAGAACCTCATGAGTAGCTTATCAAAGTACAATTTTTGGATTCACGTACTAACTTTAGTTTGGAATGACCTGTAAAGTGGAGTGCATAGAGGCCAAGCTAGGGTTCGGGTTGAAGAGCCCTTTGCTAGGGTTGTGTTTTTGGTCGGATCCTCTAGTTTATGAATTTAATTTCGGTTGCAAATGGGAATGAAGCTGGCTCAAGCTATTTTTTGAGACTAACTCAGGCTTGGCGGGATGATTACGTGAGATTCACTCATTTAAATTTGATTGGTCGATCTCGCTGATACTAAACTAAAATGGGTGAGCTTAATTGAGCTTTTGTTATTACATTATTTTTCAAAAAATATTTGTTACAAATAAACTTGTGACATCTGATATTTTTGTTTGACAAAATAGTGAAATATGAATGTTTGACGGTACACGCTACGTTAGCAAGCTCACCATCGAACTAAGCCATTCGCATCCTCACCGCAACATCACCAAATTGACGTCGCTACCTCCTCGTCAATAAAATGTTTCGATCCAATATCTCAATAAACTCAGGAAATTTCCAGGCGTTGGCCTTTAAAGAAATAACTATAAAAAAATTACCAAAAGTCTTGAATTTTCCTCCATCACATGTGGAGATTCTCGAATCTTCTCCATGATGCTCCACGATCCAGCTGGCATGAATTGTGGCAGGAAGGTTAACAAATGCTGCCCAAATTAAAGACTATTGTGGCGGTGGAGGAATGAAAAACATAAGAGAGAAAGAAGGACGCCGCTACAGCTGTCTTTCTTGATCGCTCACCTCCAACGCGCCCACTTTCAGTCCTTCACTTCAGCATCCGTTGCAACCAGCGAAGTGCAGGAGTCGGCAACGAAGGGACCCCTCCTCAACGCAAGAAGATTGGCCATTTTTCTCTCAATTCAACACTTGCGTCATCTCCGCCAGCTCGCCTTCATCCTGTCGAGTTGCGACCTCATTCACGAGGACCGAGACAAATGGATATCCTCCGTTCTATCCCATATTGATTGTTTGTCGTGCGATGAGAATAGTTTCCTCGAAATTTAAAAACGTTATTTAAATTTTCGTTTAATCAGAAGTTTTGACTACGTTACCTAGTTATGTTGTTGAGCTCAAAGTAGTCGAGCTCATAGTTAGGTCATAGAGGCATGGACGGTCGATATTTGGCACTGCAAGGGCTGGAATGGTAGAAACTTTGAAGGAAAAGTTGTGATTGGACTGTGGGCAGGTTCGGTTTTAGCCCGACCTTGAAGTTTGCTAATTTTGTACCAACTTATATGGTGCAAATTTCATGAGGCATCTTTCACAAAAATTGTCCCTTATTGGCTGTTCTACGATATATTTTAATTTCAGAATTTTTGGATCTCATGTGACAAAAATATATTTGAAAAGCTTTGGGATTCAAAATCTGCTTTTGGGTTCGCTCGACCGACCTCCTTCTATTTTTCATTTTCTACAAATTTCTTGGTCCATAATTCTAAAAGTTCCTTCACGAAAGTTGTAGAGTGCATTTTAGGCTACCACATATTAAGTTTTCATAATTTTTCGGTCTCATTTGGCTGGGAAAATATTTATTTTCCTACTCAATTTCGTTCTGGAAATTTTGACTGTTTTGGGCCCGGTTTGCAAAAATTATTTAAAACTGTATGAGCTGAATTTGACCTCAAGTCCTCCATGAAAAATGTTCCTCTAGGTCTTGGCTACCTCATATTAAATTTTCATAATTTTTGAAAACCGTTTACCTAGACAATAACTATTGTTTCTAAAGGCAAGTGGGACACCTTATAAGGGTAGTTTAGGCTTAGGATGTGGGTGGACCTTCCTTACAGTTCACTTAATATCTGTACGGATGAGTTTATATTAGTCTAAGGGATGAAAACGACTGATGATTCATTAGATGCATGGCTGAATCCCTAAATGGTAGTGACGTTAATGTATTTTTAATTGAATTATGGAATTGCTACATCATGGTGTGAATGTGTGACTGGGAATGCCGTCATTCCTTAGAATGACAATGCCCCGAGTTGTAGTAGGGATACCTGGAGGGGTAATTGGGTTCCTCCAGATACTTGGGGGTGTAACGTAGTCCCCCCAAATGCTTTGCGATGCTGGATGGGTGCGAGATGTCTGGGGGGTAATGGGATTTCCTAGATGATGATGGCGGCATGAATTTATATTGATTATGACTTTGGTATTTCTGAATTGAACTACTGGTTATCTGTTGAAAAATTTATTATCTGTATTGATTGATCATGTATTTTGAAAAGGGTCTCAGGTAAGTTATTGTGCATGTGATTTATTGAACTTTCTATTGAGGCTTTCTTTGTCGGTATGATAATCGATTTGTATAGTATAGGCCGATGGATCTTCTGCTTGTCGGGTTGTGACTCACTGGTTGTTGACATCGTCTTTTCAGACCAATAGAATGTCAATCCCACCTACCTCCTTGATGGTCTGTTATGGGGTTCTAGTAGACTACACGTGGGAAGCGGGATTTTTGTAGTTTGGAAGATTTTGACGGTGTCAAGGGCTAAGGTTAGGCGACACGTGTATAGCTAGGTAGGGATAAGTGATGGACGTATAGTCCAGTGCAGTCAGTAGTACTGACCTTTTAAATTCCCTAGAGCACCCCACTTATCGTCTAATGAACATATATAAATAAATAAGAAATGAAATTGTCATATTTACAAAAAATCACGTGTACTCAAGGATTTTCTTTAGTACCTTATGCTTCCGCATGCTGAAGAAAAGTAAAACGAGAAAGATAATGGTACCAATAGTTCTACAGCAGCCATGACGTACTAGGGTTGTCATAAAACTTCACTCGAACATTTTGGGAAATTTTCCAAACCCCTAGATTATACATATTTTTCAAAAGACCCTTAAGAAGTGAGACTTTTCTAAAAAAAGAAAAGGAAAAGAACATCCCTCAAAGTGTACCGTCGTATTCTAAACGACCCACACCTCATCGCCGGTTGTAAAAAGCAACTTCCGACGACCCTGGTGACAGTCCCATGCGTATTTCTTACAATTGGGCAAGGGCATTTTTGTCCCAAAAAATCATCTCCCTTTTAAGCCATGCAAAAGTTGAGAAAGTTATTGGGGGAAGAAGAGTGAGCTTGGGTTTGCAAAAAGATTTACAGCAAATTCCAATCGAGTGCAAAGGTCAGGAATTGCAGATGTGAACAGTAATCCGATCACTCCACCTCATGGGCGCTCGCTGTCGATTCCATTGGAACCTAGCTCCAGAAATTGCTCTAAGCTTAAATTGCTTTGACGTTTAGTTGCTCCAACTGGATTAACGATCTTTCTTGCGCCAATTTTGGTAGGCTTAAAAATCACGACGATGTTGAGGCGAGCCACCTCCTTCAAGATCACTCCTTCAAGATCACAACGATCTATGTTTTCCATCACCTTTTACTCATCAAGGAGATATTCCTTCAAGATCACAACGATCTATGTTTTCCATCACCTCTTACTCATCAAGGAGATATTAAATCTTCTAGAGCAAGATGTTACTGTTTTCGCCGTCCAGTTTCTCACCCTTGTTCAAATCATCAAAAAATTTTCTTGCAGCCATTTTCAACTACATTCAAGAAATGCACATGAGATATTAATAATTAGCACATATCACTATTTTGCAGCATTGATCTAAATTACATAATAAGAATTTTATGCAAGTCACAAGATCAAAAATTTGCTATGCTCTTAATCATCTCTTGCACTCAAGTACTCAATCGTTATATATAATTTAATATGCATAAAAATAAATTGTAGGAGGAAACTAATGAGTCTCAACTTAACTAAAAACACACTCCCACTTAACTATCACATACACTTTCTTGATTGATTTTAAGCATTAAATCAATAACATATATAAACACAAAGTATTATATGCTACTTACCAAACTCTAAATTAGTGATTCTAACATTCACAACAAATAGAGTCCATTACTCACTTTGATACCAATATTGAAGAATGGGCAGCGGAAACGTAACACAATTATTTAATTACATATGTCTTACGGTCTCAACATCAATTCTTCTAGAACGACAGGACTATTTTACGTTGCTAGTCAAATCCACAATCTTTATGTAATAATTCTTCAAACCCGTATACAACTAATCGGCAAACTCACACTACTCGAGCAAGCGTTGGGTTCCACAGCACAAAAGCTCTCGGGATCAATATAGAAGAGAGAATTCTGACAGCTACTAATTATTTTTCAGTTTTATATGTCCTATGTTATTTGCTTGCGAGAAGCCCTACCTATTCATAGAATGTGAGAGAAGACTCTTAGTCTCTCTATAATTATCCATCACTCCACTGTTTTATCACGTGATGGTGGAAGAATTATTACTTGTAACTCCCCATAATTAGAGGAGTTATTCTTCTGTAACCTTCACAACACTAACGAGCATCTTTAATGGTTATTCACTAACACCTTGTTGGAATTCCAGCAATGTGTAAAACGTGGCGCTTGTAGTTCTTACCTTAGATCCAAAGAGAGAGACATGTGCAATAGAAGTGGATAAACTGAGGTGTGATATCCACAGTGCATGTAAAAAGACGTACTTTCAATCACTCGCACAAATTTGGAGTGTGTGCTATAAACTACCCTGTTGGAAGAGTTGCTCTCATATCAGTTGATACTCTTTTCTAATGAGAGGCCATCGTCAATAGTCGAGTATGGCAAGCTGGTCGCCACGTTACATAATACCACGTTAAGTAATACCGGTGGCAACTAAAAATCCTTAATGCATAAGTGGAATGACTCAGAAATTCTAAAATCTAGGAAAGTAAGAAACGATTCAACGGTGTCCAGTAATGACGTCTCATGGGACATTGAAGTAGACCTCCTTAAAGATTTGCAGTTCTATAATGTAGAAGAATTATTGCCGAGATTGAGATTATTTCTTCTTATTTTGCATTTTCTTTTCCCAAAAAAGAAAAAAAGTGACTGGCTCTTTTGATCGATCCTGAGAAGAACCAACCAATTTAGCTCCCACCTCTGATATGTCGGGATCAAAAGCTGTCTTTTCGACTCAATCTGAAGCATATCACCTCTAGAAAAAAAGATAGGTTTGACACTTCTGGTAGGCCTGACCAAACAGACGGGCTAGGTCGGATCTGGATCTAATATCACCATGCCTCAAAAGATGTTAATTAATTCTCGGGCCGAGTCAAGTCAGGTCGGGGGAGCAGCCGGCCATCCCACATCGCGAGAGGAGAACAAAAAAAAGCGCGCGGAATAAAGCAGAGAAGGAGAAAGAGACAAAAGAAAAGGATGAGGCCGTTGACCGAGCTTGTCCCCATGCCACGACAAAAGAGCAGTTCCCGGGCTATCCGACAAAACATGACCCTAGTCTAACGCTCGGAGGTTTCTGGTTTAGGGACGTCTTCACCTTTATCGTCGGAGGAGGAGCTTTCTTTGGAGTCTCTGTCCCTCTCAATCATCACTATTGGAAATGCAGAATTTCTCCTTCCCGTCATCATTTGTTTCTTGAAATCAATGCAGAAGAGGACGTGCGACGATGCACTGAAGCGATGGGCAGCAAAGTGTAAGCCACGTAAAACTATTTCGGCCAAAAAAGAGAAGAAAAAACGACATAAAACTATGAAAAAACAGAACGGAATTTGTTTCTTTTTTTCTTTTTCTTTCCCTTTATCACATAGCGTATAACCTAAAACTGACTCTAGAATTGAAACATCCTAACATAGTGTGATTCTCCATTAGGGAGGTAAAACTACGAAAAAACAGAGCAATCGCATCTCACTTAGATTCATATACTCTGTGGATATCCATGATTTATTGATTTAAGATTGGAATATTTGTCATCTGGACACGCTGCTAACCAAGTAAGGATAATTCGACTCATGCCCTGATGTCACCAAAATTTGCACTGCCAGTCGTTTGCAAAGTGTTCGTATTTGTTAGAAGAAGAAGAAGAAGAAGAAGAAGAAGAAAGGTCCCGATCCCAAAAGGTCAATGTAGCAAAGCTGGAAGAGACCTCGTATGCCGTGAGCTGGTTCAATAGCCATGTGTGCATGTAGAGCTTGTGCTGTTGGATTTGTCGAACATCATGCTAGCGTTGAGGAATGGGGGTTGGTTCAGTTGTGACACTACACGGTCTTTGTCGTGGAGCATCTCGATGACTTTAGACATGGGCGGTTGCAATTCCATGTAGGCTTGAGTCCACAGAACGCTGATTTGGAGCAATTTCGACGCCTCCGGGACAGAGAATTTACCTCGTAAGGCCGGATCAATGCACACAGCTAAATTATTTGACTTGTAATGCTTCCATACCTGAAAAGCAATCATGAAATTTCCATGGCTCCCTTACATCTGAAGATAAATCTGCTAACACTAACGCATAAAGCAACGGTAGATTTTGTTATAAAAATCAAGGGAAAAATTAGATAATCCTGGTGTGGCGTGGCCAGGAAAAGTAAATGTCAGTCTAAGTTCTTCCTTATCGTAGGGACAAGCAATCTCAGCAAGTGTAATACCGAGCTTGACCCCTGTGTGTATATGCTATTCTTTTTACCACTCAAGATTTCAAGAACCAACACCCCAAAAGCATAAACATCGGCTTTCTCCATTAGTTGTCCCCTCATGAGATATTGGGGTGCCATGTAATGCTGCATAGTTAACCGTCTTTTAAATATAAACCCATACTTAACCCATAGAAGATGTGAAGTGAAGAGAAGGATGATACACAAAAGCACTTTGACAGGCCAAACTTGTCAGATTAAGGAAATAGAAAGTGCTGACTACGGTTTCAAGCATGCTAGTAATGAAAAGGTATTTTTACAGTGTGCCAGCAATTCCCGTGCTAAGATGAGACTCATCAGGAGCAATGCATTGGGCAAGCCCGAAATCCACGATTTTCGCTGTGATATTCTTGTTAAGGAGAACGTTTCTAGCTTTTATGTCCCGGTGAATGATTTTCACTCCACAGTCTCCATGAAGATGTGCGAGGCCCTCAACTGATACTGTGATGATGTGTAGCCTCACCTACCAAGTTAGGATGCGGGTCTCATTGTCGCCCGCAACAAAAGATTGTATTCGCTTATACAATCGCGCTTTAGAAAGACAAGTAGAGCAGAGTGCAATAGACATAATAGAAGAAGTGGAATGGCTAGACACTAACAGAGTAAATTTTTGAAACCTACGACTTAGAAAATTATAAGACTGAAACATTACTTGCAATACAAGAAACCAGTAAGTAAGATTGCAAACTGAACCGATGTTCGTCATAAGGGGTAGATCTGTTCTTGTCATCGATTAATGGCTGTGTAAGCGTTGTGCGGCAATGCAACGACCAGCTACTTACTGAAAAGAACTTGATCAAGACTTCCATTAGGAAGATACTCATAGATGAGGAGGCTCTCCGAGCCTTCAATGCTGCATCCCAAAAGCCTGACGAGGTTCTTGTGTCAGATCTTGTTGATAAGGTTCACCTCGTTGAAGAAGTTGTCCACCCATTGTCATGTATTGAACACCAACCACTTAACTGCGACGACCTTCCCATCAGGTAAATTCCCTTGTACACGGAACCGCCGCCCCCTTGCCCTAGCTTCCTCGAGTCATCAAAGAAGTTGGTGGCCTTCTCCAGTGTCTCATACTTGAAATATAAGCTACACTTGCTCACGGTTGGTTTTTTTTTTTTTTGGTAAAAACGGTTGTTGGTAATTGTGTGAGGCTATTATGTACTGAAAATGGATGAATGCAAAATTCGTGATTTGTGTCATCAAGCTTCTGTTTAAGAATTATCAAGATGATCATTTTGCGCATTTGAACCGAATTGTTTACCTCGTTTCTTCTTGGAGTACTTTTTGTATCCAATGTATGCACCAATGAGAACAAGCGAAGTCATTGCAACAGCCGATGAAGTTATTGCTATGGTGATGCGGACCCTAGATGAACCAGTGAAATGATAAACAACAGCAGGTTGAGATGAGCGAGTTCATTAGAAATTCCAAAAATCTGGCGGCGCCAAATCATAAGATCAATCAAATCAAACTTATGGTGAATTTGTTTGGGGAAGATCTCATGAAAATAAAATATTTTCCAGGAAATCATTTTTCAAGAAATTGGTATTTTAATCTCATTTGGAAAATGATTTCAATCTCATGCAAAAAATAAAAAGGTTCATTTTTTTTTCTTTTCGTTGTCTTTCCCTCTTCCTCCTCTGCGAGTCGCTAGGCCTTGGTAATGGTTGCAACAGGCCACTAGCATTATTGCTGAGGCCTAGCGAGGGTCGACCTAACCAACCTTAGGTGAGATCAAGCTTGCCAAATCCCATTAAGCTCAACCTTGGGTGAGCTTGCCTAAGGCTAGCTTGTGGGCTGGTCATTGAGGCTGGGCTGATCGATGGAGGAGGAAGAAGGAAAAGAAAATAAAAACAAAAAGAAAAGAAAAAGAAAAGAAAAAAAGTCCAAAAAAATTGAATTTTTAAATAAAAATATCAAAAAAATTCAAGATGAGCAATTTCAGAAAGTTTTTTCACTTTCTTAAATATAGGAATTCACTTTCATAATATCATGCATGAATATTTTCTTTAATTGGAAAGTGTTTTTGGTTGACTAATCATTTTTAGCAAACCAAACGGGTGAAAGTTTGGAAACCAATTTTAGAAAAACACTCTTCCTCAAACAAACTTACCCTTAGGCTCTGTTCGTTTCGCATAAAATATTTTCCGATTTTCAATTTGTTAAGGAAAATGAGTCAATGTAAATTTTTTTCTATTCAACGGAAAAATATGCTTAAAATCGGAAAAATGAATTTTTTTGAGAAAGTTGGAAAACATTTTGCAAGATATCATTAAATATTGGGGCTTGGACCTAGGTTTGAACACGCGAACCTTGACGCTGGTTCTCAAGTCTCTAACGATTGGGCTGGGTCCATTAAGGCCCGGGTCCATTGAGGCTGGGACCAGGTCCCTGACGCATGGGCGATGGAAAATCTATACTGAACCGCAAAATAAATTTAATGGTGGGGAAGCCATTTTTTAAGTTGGTAATCCAGTGATCAGAAGACTATGTTGTTACCTCCACTAACTGGGATGTTGTAGAACTTCGTGGTGGAGTAACGGAGGAAGCATCCGGCATTCATGGCCCTCGCTTCATCTCCGGGTGCGCAGCTTCGCGCCTTCGAAGTTGCGTTCTCCAAACAAACTCTGCAACCGCCGGCATCAACCGTGCTCCAACACTGTGCCAAAGCATATATCCCGGCGACTCCTCCGACTCCATCCTGCCCAGCCACCGCGAAGCCCTTGTTCTGTACTGCGCTTGCCGAGACATTCCTCAGCACCCGGTCCACCCTGTCTGAGAACTCGGCCACTCTCTCCCTCTGGTCCGCCGGGACTGCGGAATTGGAGCTACACTTGAGCATGTCGTGCGTTGGATCGACAGTCTCATTGTAGAAGTCGTAACCATCGTAACGGAGGAAGCAGCCGTCGAGGTAGAGCCGGCTGAAGTTGGGGACGCAGCCGTAGAGCCGGCTCCGGCTCCGGCTCCGGCTCCGGCTCCGGGCATGGCAGAAGAGTCAGTTGTTCTCAAACAGGTCGCCGTAGCACTGAGCGAGGCCGTACAATGCTGGCGGTGGTGAGGCGAGGGAGTCTTTGCCCCGGCGCTGGTCGGCGATGCTCTCGGAGATCTCCCTCATGATGGCGATATAGTTGGGGATGACTTTTTCGGTGAGGAGCCCATTGGAGTTCCCACAGAGGAAGCCCGCTTCGGTGATTCGAGGGTCGGAGGCGGCGAAAGAAAAGGAGGAGAGCGCGAGCAGAGGGAAAAGAACACGGAGATAATGTGGAAATCGAGAGAAGAGAGAACAGAGAGAACAGAGAGAAAATATGAAGACTTTGAAGATCGCATTGAATACAACATGGGCTAACTGACAACAAACTCCGTTTGACTTTCTTCAATGGGCTCTGCTTGAGAAATGCTGGGTTATCAAATTTTTCTTCTCAGTTCTCTTCAAATAGAAGAGGAAGAAGAAGAGGAGGAGGAGGGAAAGATTGGGCAAGAGCCGGAGGGGAACTCCGATTCAACCTGATGATCTCCTAAAGCTTCAACCAGCTGCACAACGTGGAATCGAAGCGACGACCTGATGCTTGACTTTTGGGTCTCGTTTCCCACATCACCCCTTGCTTTCTTTATGCTACAGTAGAGCTTTTGGGAAAGTGCCATGGCGATGCCAGGTTCCAGGAACTGCCGCGATGACATGCTTGATGGCATGTCTGATGACATCTCTCTCTTTCTCTCTGGGAGAGAGAGAGAGAGAGATAGAGAGAGAGAGAGAGATCTGCAACGACTGACCGGACGAGGGAGACGGGCGTCGGATCTCTTTGTTTAGCGATTATTCTGTCGCGTTACGTTCAGGGAATGTACCATGAATATCGTGGTTGGGTTGGTAGACAGAGGTCAATCATATGGGTAGATCCTTTTTTTTTTTTAATTAATAAAGATTTTATTTCACGAAATTTTGGATTTTACCAAGTTGTAATTCACTTGCTTAGAGGGTAAACTTCACGCACCAAAAGAAAAAAAGTTAATAAACTTTTAATTAAAACTGAAATTGATATAGCACCAAAAGTAATTATATTTCAAGGAAAAAGCAATAAAATCTACCAATAGAGTCAAATGCCGAAAAAGCTGGTAAAACGAAAAGAATGCAATAAAAATTGCGACCAAGGAAAAATGGACATCAAGATCAAAAGAGAAAATGAATTATCATGGCACCACACTTAGGTTAAAATTCGTGGCACTTGAATTTTTTGCCATAATATAGATGGTTAGGTAATGGTGAAAAAAGTAACCAAAAGCATTTTTCCCATGGGAAAAACCGATGAATTTGAAATCTTGACGGTGAAAACTCCAGAAGCTCAAAGGTAGACGAATTCAAAAGGAAAATGACAAGAAAAAACAATCAAAAGGGGTTTAAGTTGAAAAGTGTCAATTTAACCATTTATTAAGCAACCGAATAACGAAAATCTATAATTTTTAACCACGATTTTTCCTGTATTGTGTGTAATTAATAAGATTTTATAATTATACAAATAAAAGGAGGCGCACAAAACCCAAGGACAAGAAAAAATATTTGCCTATTACTGTCCAAAAAAGGTTGCAATTGAACTTGTGACCATGGAAAATTGGACGTCGAGATCACGTAGTTCTTTTATCAAGTAGAAAATGAATTACTTCGCCCCATACTTAGGTTTAAATTTTCCGCACTTGAATTTTTTTGCCAGGAGATAGATGGTTAGGTGACAAAAGAAAAAGTAATCAAAAGCATTTTCCCATAGGAAAAATCGGTGAATAAGAAATCTTGATGGCGAAAGCTCTAGATATTCAAAGGTAAACAAATTCAAAAGGAAAATGACGGAAAAAGCAAAAATAATTAAAGAAGGGATTATGTTGAAAAGTTTTGTCTAATCAACATATTAGATAAGATTTCTATAATAATACAAATAAAACGAGGTTTGCCAATTACCGTCCAAAGGAGAGTTCATTGATTTCATTATCACCAACACCTTTAAAACTTTTGACTATTTCCAATGTGCAATCACGGACAAAATCAATATGAACCCGCCAATTAGGAAAAACACGGAAAAAAAAAAAAGGAGAAAAGGATTTGCGTGCTTGGATTAAGGGAAGACTCCAATCGGTCAAATTTTCCCATTCCATGGTGCAACTCTTCAAAAGAGAAAAGAGAAAAGATTAAAAAGAAAAGAAAAGACAAGTGTGATAAAAAATGAAAAATAAGAATAAAAAACAAATAAAAGTTTGTTGGTGACATGACAACGCTAATCCACATCCATCTCTCTCTTAAACTTAGCCAAGATATAGTTCCCATTCACCCTGGTTTAACCTTCATAGCAAAAGGAGCTTAAACCCTTCATTCCTAAACTCGAGCTCATTGCACAACACCTTAATTTTTTTAATTCTTGTATGAAATTACTGACTTTAATCAAGTGATTTATCAAACTTTTCTCTGAGCGATTTATCAACTAGTTTTGAATTCCTAACTCTTTATTTGAGTTAGTCACCGGGCTAATACTAGAAAACCGGTGCTACATTTATCCTTAATTAAGTTTTGTGTCTCAAAAAAATCATAATGGCTCATCTCTAATTAGTTTTCATGTCATAAAATATATCGACCAATCTTTCCTTTGTCGGCTTTCGTTCAATATTCTAAATAATTACAAACATGAAAACACACTTGGCAAACAATTTGGATTATTGCTGCATGACTTGATTCCTCATGAAAATTCACCATAGACGGGTCTCCTAAACAACATTGTTTTTGGGAAGCCGGATCTAAAAAAAAAAAAAAAACTTAGATTGAAAAATCTGCTAAAATTTACTAATTTGTCCTAAGAGCTCCCTCACCTTTCAAAAAGTGGGGAAATGACTACATGAGTTGATAAATTAGGAGAACCCAAAAGAAGATGGTAAATCATCTAAAGATTGACAAATTCATATGGGAGTTAAGTAAATTTAGGTTAGTAGTAAGGATAATAAGTAAACGTTAGTGAGAAAATTTGATAACTTGTAAATCGTAAAAAAAGATCTAATATTTTCATAACGAATAAGTTATTCAAAAATTAGATGATCAGTAACTTACCTAATTAACAGTTTTTTTAACATGGATGAGATGTTTGTAATTTCTACTAGCACAAATTTTTTTTTTTCTTTTAATGAAACAGTAACTTATCTAATCGATAGTTTTTTAACACGGACGAGATGTTTCAAATTTCTAGTAGCACAATTTTCTTTTCTTTTAATGAAATAGGAGAATCATTTGAATATTAGTATTGTGTTAGGTAGATAAGGGAAAGTCAGTGCGCTTTCTTTTTTCCACAGACAAGGTAGCATCATCCTCATGTAAGAATATACCCGTAGAAAAACCATCTCTCTCTCTCTCTCTCTCTCTCTCTCTGAAAACTGAACCATGAATGCAAAATCTTGAAAGAAGAATCAATGGCAAGATGCATGTGGCATATATGAATGCGGAATCTCTAGTATAAATACAATAATAATATCTATTGGCAACATGTGAGCCATGCGTTGCAAAAAGTAAGCAATCGGACAATAAAATAGACAGTATAAAGAAAATAGATTGAATGCTAGATTTACATGGTTCAGTCGTAGTGACTTACATCTATGGGGCGAGCAGTAACGAATTCCACTATGAATAAAGCGATACAATAGAAATTACAATCACACTTGAATCATTCAAACACCTTGAGTCATTCAAACACCCTAAGTGTTTTCGAAGCCTCAATTACATCTAATATCTCACACAGTATTTTGCCCCAAAATTACTTGAGAAATAATCACTTAATCTCACAGAGAAATTAAACAAATCTTAAGCTCCATTTGTTTCATGGAAAATAATTTCCAAGAAAAAGTTTTCCAGATTTTTTTATATTCATTTTACGAAAAATAAATTGCTTGTGGAAAACAATTTCCATCAATAGAAAAAGTCTTCTAAAATGAGGTAAAATGTTTTCCATTTTTCTAATAGGGGAAACCATTTTCCATATCTTCTTTCATCAAACACATTTTCCTTTTATCTTTTATTTTTATTTTTTTTAAAAAAATCAAGTTGGAAATTATTTTTCCTTTTCTTTTTCTTTTGGTGGTAACTGGCCAAGGCCAAGGAAGAAGAAGAAAAATAAAGAAAATAAAAAATAAAAAAAAAGAAAAAAATTTAAATTTAAAATTCAAAAATCTATTTAAAAAAATAAAATACTAAAAAAATATTGAAAATGAGTCTATTGAGGAAAATATTTCCTTACTAAAAGTTGGACAACATTTTCTAGTTATTTTCAAATTTTGATCGAACACTCAAAAAATGGCTTCTTGGAAAACAATTTCCAAAAACGCCACATTATTCACAAGATGGAGTCTTAAGGGTTATTTGGTAACCATCCAAACAAAGACTCGATTCGATTTTTTATTCTTAGGAGTAGTTTTGAAATAGATTCGTGTTTGGTAAAATTTTTGTTCTCGGGAACAGATTTGGAGTAGAATCAAGAATAAAAAAAAAAGTTGATTTTTTGTTCCCGGAACAATTATAGAATCAAATCTACCTAATTTTTCCTTTTTCCTTCTCTTTCTTCTTTTATTATTTTTCCCTCTCTTGTTCTTCAAGTGTTGTCACCGCTGCCATTGTTGTCTACCGTCGCTGCCATCCCCGCCGAATGCCGCCGTTCACCGCTCACCACCGCCGGTCGTTGATGAGCTCACCGGAGGCTCACTTAGTTGTCGGCGAGGCCTGGCGAGCTCGCCCAGCCGCCGGTGAGCCTTGCCTGGCCGGGCGAGGCTCGATCTCGCCTAGATCTGGTGAGGTCGAGCTCACCCAGCCAAGGCTCGGCCGAGCCTTGCCTAGTTGCCGGCGAGGCTTGGCCGACGAGGCACGACCCTCGTCTTGTTGGTCGTCAGTCGTCCTAAGGTCGGCGACCGGCCACCTTGAAGAAGTAGAAGAAGAAGGAAGAAGAAAAAGAAGGGGAGGAAGAAAGGAAAAAAAGAAAAAAAAAAAAAAAAAAAAAAAAATTAATAAAATTATTTAAAAAATAAAAAAATAATTTGAAGTATGAATGGAAATTTTGCTATTATATAATACATATTTAACTTTTTATTCTAATTTATTGTTTAGTATTTATATTTATAGTTTATACTATAGTTTATTATTTACTATTTAAAAAAATTTTGATTAGTTAATATGTTTATTACTTAGTATAAATATAATTAATTAATAGAATTTCTATGATTTGATAAGATTTTAGAATTGGAATAGAAATTTTATGTAGTTACTAAACGCATTTATATTCTTTTTCTATTCTAGAATCGAAATTTTGTGCGATTACAAAATGTATTTTTTTGCTTAGAAATTGTGCCCTAACGTAGAGTAAAAAGAATCATTTTTGATCGAATATGTTCCTAGGAATATAATCGTTACCAAACGCGCCCTTAAAGTCACAAGGTTTAAACACTATTGGCGACCAACCAAGGCCAAGGAAGAAGAAGAAAAAAATAAAGAAAAGAAAAGAGAAAAAAAAAAAAAGGAAAAAAAATTTAAAAATTTAAAAATTTTAAAAATAAAATAATAAAAAATGAAAATGAGTGTATGGAGGAAAAGATTTCCTTGCCAAAAGGCGGAAAACATTTTCTAGTTATTTTCAAATTTCAATTGAACATAAAAAAATATGGTTATTTTCTTGGGAAATGGCTTTTTGAAAATTGCCAAAATAAAACATTTTCTAGTTATTTTCAAATTTTTGAACATAAAAAATGAATTTTCTTGGGAAATTTAAACTCACAAGATTTAAAATGAATTGGTTTTAAACTCACAAGATTTAATTGGCTTGAATACTGCTAGTGACTAGCAAATGCTAAGGAAGAAGAAGAAAAAAATAAAGAAAAGAAAAGGAAAAAATAAAACAATAAAAAAATGAAAATGAGTGTATGGAGGAAAAGATTTCCTTACCAAAAAGGAGGAATTTTTTTTTTTTTAGTTATTTTCAAATTTCAATTGAACATTAGAAAATGTGGTTATTTTCTTGGAAAATGGTTTCTTGAAAAAAAATTTCTGGAAATAGCACATTTTTCACGAAATGAACAGAGCATTAATTTTGCAAGACTTAATTGGTTTGCATACTAAGGGCATGCATGGCAAAATTTTTGTTTCTCTATTCTTTTGTTATTCTATTTTCCAAAACAAGTTTATAACATAAATTCGTTTAGTAATGCAATTTCATTTTTCTATTTCTGGAAGAGATTTCCATTTTACAAATAAATTTGTAACAAAAATTAGAAATTCAAATTTTTAACTTTTCCATTTTTGAAACAAAAGTAAAAAATGAAAACTTTTTTTTATCGTTCATTCTCATCCGTCCATTGCCCGTGGGGCCCCTAACTCTTGCCGCTGACCATTGGATGCCCGCCAGTCGTCAAAAGTCGACCACCCGCTTTTAGACACTATACATCGGCTGTTTGTCGCCACCCCCTAGAAAAAAAAATTTTGAGTCACTATCAAATATGTTTCGTTGCTCAAAAACCTTTTAACAAAATAGAAATTCAAAAATCAATTTCTGACTAGAAATTATTTTTATTCCATAAATTTTGTCACATGCGTTCTAAGCCTTCTTGAATGTAATTTTACAAACAAGAACAACAAGCTCACTTTCAAGCACTCGGTATACAGGGCTTCGAGACGTGCACACTCTCGTCAAGTTGACGACGTCAACAACGACTCTTCACTGCATGAAGACTCCCAACATGAATATATAGATAGGTCAGCGGGGCCAACTTTCAGTAAGAATTTAATTTCCTTTTATTCTTTCTCTGACCCACGCTGACCGAGCCCAAAGTCCAGCACAAAGTCCATGTTGGACTTTTCAGTTTGAGAACAGAGACTCTTATTCTTATAAGGAATGTGCTTCAACAAACTTGCGTCCCATTCAAAGCTGATTTATCCATTATTAATCATTGCTTCAATATCAAATAATTTCTGTATTTGTCAGCATTTTTATTCAGATCGGTTTTTGTACGATGAGCTCAAACTCGAGACATATTTTGTCCGATGAAGTCCTCTCCTCTCTAAGCTCGCCCCATCCCAGTTACAGCTCAAAATTCATGTGTGTCTCTAGTTGAGTCAAGATGAACGATAAACCTTAGTTCACAGCCGTTGATCAACAGCAATCACCTAACACACATGCGTTCATATCATATTGCAAGGTGACCGATGTTTTGGCACACAATAAATGGGACCACAATCATGACTTAAGTGGAGAGCTGCTTTATCCAATAACCTTTTCCAACCCTATTTTAAAACTCATGTTGGCACACGTTTGGCAAGGACACCACATTGACATTAAGCTTGCAACCTAACTCATCGAGTATGATATATATATATCTATTATCATGAATTGGTGAAGAACCCATTTTCAGTTGACTTTTTGATAGTGTGAAATATATAATAAGGTGTTGCTAATCTCATCTTGTAATTTCAATTCAAGTTATACCTACATTATGCATTTACGTCACTAACCCATTGTTAGCATCGTATGCTAAACATCTACTCAATTATCTCAAGGCCCTAATACTATGTTATATGCCATCTGGAATGGCCACGGGTGGATGAATCGCCATTACCTTTCACAAGTAGAAGTTGTTGATCCCAAAATGAAACTAAGAAAGAATATGAAGATTTGAAAAAGAACACTTTGGAGCGAGGGTCTGGAAAAGCTAGTGAAGAATCCGCACCAATGGGCTTAAGTATGAGTGGACCCAGCTCGGTTGTGTTTTCTTTTTTCTTTTTCATTAAAACCGAGTCAAAATACAAGAGCAAGGGGCATCAAAACACGTTACATCTTGATTCCTTTATAATCAATCCGATGGAGAGTGCAATGGGCCAATTCAGCAAAATGGACTGAGAGGTTTTAAATTTGAAGATAGTTGGGAATTTATAAATAGTTGCAGATGGGAACAAAAGTGATGAAGCTCAAGCTATTTCAAATTGAAGAGTTAATTTCGGTTGCAGATGGCAATGAAGTTGGCTCAAGCTATTTTTTGGGATTCACTCGAGCCTGATGAAGTATATTTATGGAGGTTAAAGATTTTCCTAATAGAAAAAAATTGTTATAGATATTATTTGACATTTCATTGTTATAAACACCCTCCTCTAGTAACGTGTAAAGTGAAGTAGTAAAGAGTCTCTCACCTTCTCTTTTCCCCACACTATTAGATACATTCTCTCTCCTCAATAGAGAGAGAAATTTGGAGGAGAGATGGGGTCGATCCTCAGCTAATCATCAAGTGGCACGAGCAAGGAGGAGCTCGTGACCGCTGCAGACAAGGCCAAGGAGATCGTCTCATCGGCTCCTGTTGTCTTGTTCAGGTCGCTCCTTCCCTCCTTTCCTCCCGGTGCTCATCCATGAGCGATTTGCTTCTCTGGAACGGTGGAATTTCGATTACCCAAGTTTCATCCCGGGTCATGTTTTGAATGATTGTTCGTTGACTTCGATATTAGTGTCGTTTGCGAGGCGATTCACTCTTGAATATGATTGCAGGCAAAATTGTATTAGCTGATGGCTTCGACAAGAATTTGAACAATATAGCCTTTCTCCAGAAGTTGTCCTAAACTCAAAATATTACTTGACATTTTCGGGACATAATAAACATTACTAATAAACTAACATGCATTGTTCTTCAAATGAATCAAAATTATACCTTTGCCTTTGATAAGAATTTTAGAGTTATCAAGACTTTCCCTTTATTTGTCTCATCTAACTAGGCAAACATTTCTTTTTCACCCACACATGTGATTGATTGCATCGATATCCAAATATCACATATTATTTTGACATCCTTCATCTTCTTTGAACGGCATTAAGGGAACTTGGTTGACATCATTCACCAAGTTTGCCTTTATGTCTATTCCGCTACTCTTTTTGTGACAGCAATTAGAAGCATAATGCCCAAGTTTATTATAATGATAACATTGACTTTTAGATTTATCATGCTATTGGGTTGTCAAGTTGTTTTCTCTTCCTTGAACACCTCTTTGATTGAGGTATCAATTGTCATTTCGAGCAACATCTCCTCCGCTTTGTCCAGAACTCTTCCTTGAAAGCAACTTCAGCCTTGATGTCAATCACAATCTTGATTTGCCCCTCAAATTTGCATAGGATTTCTTCTTTGCTCCCTGTCATCTCAGATGTCAGCCACATTT
Source organism: Eucalyptus microcorys (assembly GCA_014182515.1). Lineage (NCBI taxonomy): Eukaryota > Viridiplantae > Streptophyta > Magnoliopsida > Myrtales > Myrtaceae > Eucalyptus > Eucalyptus microcorys. Next base: position 3,219,180 of record CM024563.1, read on the forward strand.
GGAGAACTTCCTCCATTGGTTCATTTTTTTATTCCTTCTAAACCTTTCCTCATGGGCTTGTAATGAACCCAAAAGCTCATCAATCATCATGGCATCCAAATCATTGGATTCTTCGATTGCAATACCGATGTGGTTGTACTTCTTGTTTAAGGACCGAAGTATTTTCTTGACAACACAAACGTCTAATATGTCTTTTCCGTTTATTTATTTATTTATTTGACAATTGCCAAAACTCTTGTGATATAATTAGCAATTGACTTAGATTCTTTCATATGAATTACCTCGAATTCATCCCTAAAAGTTTGAAGGCAAATCTTCTGAACTTTTTGTACTTCTTGGTGTGTGTTGTGAAGAATCTCCCACACCTCCTTAGTAGTATTGACGTTCGAAACTTTTTCGAATATGGAATCATCTAAAGCTTGATGGATGATTGATAGGGCATATTGATCTTTTGTTTAATCCTTCTCCAAGGCATTTCTCTAGTTCTGATTCAAGGTGGCTTCATCCTCTGACTCATCATAGCTGGTTTTGATAAGTTCCCACACACCATAGGTGCCGAGTAGGGTTTTCATTCTAATAGCCCAGTTACTATAATTTTCTTTAGTGAGATGAGGGTATTGAAGAGGAAACTGATTGCTTGTTGAGGCCAATGATAAAAAACCATAAGCTCTTATATCAATTTGATGGGAGTATTCACAACAGCAATGGGCATCTTTAATGATTATTCACTAACACCTTGTTGGAATTCTAGCAAGGTGTCAAATGTGGCGCTTGTAGTTCTTACCTTTGATCCAAAGAGAGAGACTTGTGTGATGGAAGTGGATGAACTGAAGTGTGACATCCATTGTGCATGTAAATGAAATAATTGCTTTCGATTGCTCACATGAATTTAAATTGTGTGCTTTAAACTACCCTATTAGTTGATACTCTCTCCTAATGAGAGCCCATCATCAATAGTCGAGTATGGCAAGCTGGTTGTCATGTTACATAATACCACGTTAAGTAATACTGGTGGTGGCTGAAAATCCTTAATGCATGTGGAATGACTTAGAAATCTTAAAATCTGAGACACTAGGAAACGATTCATCGGTGTCCGGTAATAAAGTCTCATGGGACATTGAACTAGACCTCCTTAAAGATCTGCGGTTCTATAATGCGGAAGAATTATTGCTTAGATTGAGATTATTTCTTCTTATTTTGCATTTTATAACTTTTTAAGTTCTTTCCCGAGAAAAGAAAAAATTGGCCGATTCTTTTGATCAGTCCTGAGAAGAACCAACCAATTTAGCTCCCACCTTCGATCCATTGGATCAAGAGCCGCCTTTTCAACTCAATTAGAAACAAATCATCTCTAGAAAAAAGACAGATTTGACACCCCCGGTAGGCCTGACCAAATGGGCGGGCTAGGCTGGATCCGGATCTAATATCACCACACCTCAAAAGATGATAGCTAATTCTTGGGCCGAGTCGAGTTGGGTCCCCAAGGAGGGGCCCAGGGTGGGGGTGCCTTTTGATGCGAAATCCCCATTCGACTCATGATATTTGCATTTCTAGCCAGCAGGCCATCCCACATCGCAAGAGGAGAACGGAAAAAAGCGCGCGGAATAAAGAAGAGAAGGAGAAAGAGAGCTTGTCTCCATGCCATGACAAAAGAGCAGTTCCCGGGCCATCGGACAAAACATGACCCTCGTCTAATGCTTGGTTGGGACGGAAGGTGCTCCGAATGTTTATGCTCTCTTGCTCGCTCTGTGTCGACCCTTCTTTTTCTCTCAGTCCTCTCTGCTCATAAATCAAGAGATGCCCAAGAAGAGGAGATGAGGGATTCTTCATCTTCTTCGCAAGACTAGGGCTTTCATCATGAAATCAGCACGTCGGAATACCTTGGGAACCGATCAATCAACTTCAGTCAACTTTGGTCAACTCTAGTCATCTATCAATGGTCAACTGATGACGTGGCAATGATGTGGCGATGACATGGCACTGCAGCTGCCGAAGCAGCTATTGGGTTTGTTATTGTTTTGTCGATTTATTGTAATAGAAAATCAACCGTATCAATCAATTGAATTTGATGAATAAATAAATAAATAAATAGTATTAAAAAGGAGAGAGGACACACGGGGAGAGAGAACGCCCGCCCATGCTTTGGTTTGAAGTGGGACAACGTGGATCTACCATTGGACAGGTGTCACACCTTGAATGATTCAGAGTAAAAATTACATGTCACTTTTAGGGTATGCAATATTTTCTCCGAGACAGTTGCAGATTTTGAAGCAACGTAAAATTATTTCAACAAAAAAGAGAAGAAAAAATGACATAAAACTACGAAAAAAACATAATGACATTGGTTTATTTTTTTCTTTTTCTTTCCTTTTATTACATAACCTATCACTGACTTTGGAATCGAAACATCCCAACATGGTATGATTCTCCAATCAAGACGTAAAACTATGAAAAAACAGAGCAATCACATCTCACTTAGATTCATATATTCGTGGGTATCAATTTAAGATTGGACTTATCAACATCTGTACATGCTGCTAACCAAGTGAGGATAATTCGACTCATGCCCTGATGTCACTAAAATCTATACTGCTAGTCGTTTGCAAAGTGTTCGTATTCATTGGAAGAAGAAGAAGAAGAAGAAGAAGAAGAAGAAAAAGAAGAGGTCCCAATCCTAAAGGGTCAACGCAGCAAAGCTAGAAGAGGGCTTCCTGTCAAGCTGGAAGAGACCTCGGATGTTGTGAGCTGGCTCAATAGCCATGTGTTCATGTAAAACTTCTGCTGTTGGATTTGTTGAACAGCACACTAGCGTTGACGAATGGGGGTTGGTTCGGTTGGGGGACTATACGGTTTTTGTCATGGAGCATCTCGATGACTCCAGACATGGGCGGTCGCAATTCCATGTAGGCTTGAGTGCACAGAAGGCTGATTTGGAGCACATTCGACGCCTCCAGGATGGGGAATTTACCTTGTAAGGCCGGATCAATGCATGCAGCTAAATTATTCGACTTGTAATGCTTCCATACCTGCAAAGCAATCATGAAGTTTCCATGGCTCCCTCATATCTTAAGATAAATATGCTAACACTAATGTAGAAAGTAATGCTAGAGTTTTTGGGAAAATCAAAAGAAAAATTAGATAATCCTAGTGGCGTGTGGCCAATAAAGTAAATGTCAGTCGAATTCCTTCATGATCGTAGGGACAAGCAACCTTACCAACTGCAATACCGAGCTCGACCCCCGTGTGTATACATTATTCTTCCTACCACTCAAGATTTCAAGAACCAGCACCCCAAAAGCATAAACATCGGCTTTCTCCGTTAGCTGTCCCCTCATAATATATTCAGGCGCCATGTAACCACTGCATAGTCAATCGTCTTTTAGATATAAACCATACTTAGCCCAAAGAAATGTGAAGTGCAAGGGAAGGATGATATGCGAAACCCCTTTAAGGGGCCAAACTTGTTGGATTAAGGAAATAGAAAGTGTTGACTAAGGTTTCGAGTGGGCTGGTAATGAAAAGGCATTCTTACAGTGTGCCAGCGATTCCTGTGCTAAGATGAGACGTATCTAGAGCAATGCATCGGGCAAGCCCGAAATCTGAGATTTTCGCCATGAGATTTTCGTTGATGAGGATGTTGCTGGTTTTTATGTCTCGATGGATGATTTTCACTCCACAGCCTCCATGAAGATATGCAAGGCCCTTAGCTATTCCTATGATGATGTGCAACCTCTCCTCCCAAGTTAGGACGGGGGATGCATCGTTGACTGCAACAATAGATTTTTGAAACCTTTGACTTGAAAATCATAAGATGGAAACATTGCTTGCAATACAAGAAGCGAGTTACTAAGAATGCAAACTAAACCGATGCTCGTCGTGAAGGGTAGATATCTTCTTGGCATCAAACGATCATTGTGTAAGTGTGTTATGCAGTTAAGCAACAACCAACTACTTACCAAAAAGAACTAGATCAAGACTTCTTTTAGGAAGATATTCGTAGACGAGGAGGCTCTCTGGACCTTCGATGCTGCATCCCAAAAGCCTGACGAGGTTCTTGTGTTGGATCCCACTGATCAGGTTCACCTCATTGAAGAAGTCATCCGCCCATTGGCATGTGTTGAACACCAAGCGCTTAACAGCAACGACCTTCCCATTGGGTAAAATCCCCTTGTACACGGAACCGCCGCCCCCTTGGCCCAGCTTCCTTGAGTCATCAAAGAAGTTGGTGGCCTTCTCCAGTGTCTTGTATTTGAAATATAAGCTAAACTTGCTCTTGCTCGCTCGTAATTGTATGAGGTTATTTTGCACTAAATAAGGATGGATGCAAAATTCATGTCATCAAGCTTGTGATCAAGAATTACCAAGAGATCATTTTACGCATTTGAACCAAATTGCTTACTTTGTTTCTTCTTGGAGTACTTTTTGTATCCAATGTATGCACCAATGAGAACAAGTGAAGTCGTTGCAGCAGCCGATGAGGTTATTACTATGGTGATGCGGACCCTAGATGAACCTGTGAAATGATAAAGTCAACATCAAGTTGAGATGGGCGAGTTCATTAATAATTTCAAAAATCTGACAAGCATCGAAAAAGAATAATGTATACACACGGGGTCGAGCTCGACCTCTCATGAGGTCAATCGCTGATTGTCACTTGTGGCTAGTGGTTGGCTGAAAAATAAAAAGAAAATAAAAAAAAATTAATAAAATAATTTGATATTTAAAAAATGAAAAGAGAAAAAAATTTAAAAATATCATTAAAAGAAGTGCCTTAATCGACCAACATGAGGAAACCACAATTGGAAAAATTGAAATCTGACAGCAGACGTAGAAGAACGTCGGCTTTTCTTTAATGGCGAGGAAGCCATCTTTTATGTCGATAAACCAGAGATCAGGACACTAGTTGTTACCTCCGCTATCAGGGACGTCGTAGAACTTTGTGGTCGAGTAACGGAGGAAGCATCCCGCGTTCATGGCCCGCGCTTCTTCCCCAGGTGCACAGCTTCTCGCCATCGAAGTTGCATTCTCCAAACAGACTCTGCAACCGACGGCATCAAGCGTGCTCCAACACTGTGCCAAAGCATATACCCCGGCGACTCCTCCAACTCCGTCCTCCCCAGGCACCGCGAAGCCCTTGTTCCGCACTGCGCTGGCCGAGACATTCCTCAGGACCCGGTCGACCCTATCCGAGAACTCGGCCACTCTCTCTGCCGGGACTGTCAAATTGGAGCTACACTTGAGCATGTCGTGCGTTGGATCGACGGTCTCGTTGTAGAAGTCATAACTGCCGTAACGGAGGAAGCAGCCATCGAGGTAGAGCCGACCAAAGTTGGGGAGAAAGCGGGCGATCCGGGTCCAGCTCTCGGTAAAGCAGAGGAGGCACTCGGTCTCAGTCAAGTCACCATGGCACTGGGTGAGGCCGTACACTGCCGGTGGCGGCGAGGTGAGGGAGTAGTTGCCCCAGCGCTGGTTGGCGACGCTCTTGGAGATCTCCGTCATGACAGCAATGAAGTTGGAGACGCCATTTCCGGCAACGACCCCAGTGCAGTTCTCGCGGTAGAGGCCCACTTCGGTGATTCGAGGGTCGGCGATGGCGAGAGAGAAGAAGAACGACGAGAGCGCGAGCAGAGCAAGGGCGATTGATGGGCTTGCTCCGTTCGACTTCATGGGCTCTGCTTGAGATATGGTCGTTTATTCCTTCTCACTCTGTTCTCTTCAAATAGAGAAGAAGAAGAAGAAGAAGAAGAAAAAAAGGGAGAGACTGAGCAAGAGCGTGAGGGGAGATCCGATTCAACCTGTTGATCTCATAAACCTTCAACCTGGGTTGATCTCATAAACCTTAAACCTGGCTACACGACGCGAAATCGAAGCGGCTAGCTGGGGGCTTAACTTTCGGGTCTCGTTTCTCACGTCACTCCTTGCTCTCTTTATGCTACAGTAGAGTTGTTGGAAAGTGCCACGGTGATGACATGTCTCTCTCCACACTCCCCCCCTCTCTCTGGAGAGAGGGTGGAATGCAGTGTTTGACACGGCGAGAATGATGGGTTCCGAGACCTTTCGAGTCGGAGAAGATTTTGGGTTGAGAGCGATCAAGACGCCAGAGAGAGAGAGCCACTGATCGAGACGAGGGTGATGATGCCCGCGTCAATGTCGCCATTTTTTAAGAGATGATTGACAATAGTCTTTAATCCATTGTGACAATAACAGTATATTTTGGAGAACCAAAAAATCATAAACTTATGATTTATAATAAGCTGTTATTTTCACAGTAATCTAAAAATTATCATGCTAGCAAAGTTCAAACTTGAAACCAAAGAACTAGACTGATTCCAAGTCTCAAGATATACAGAGTAGGTTTCCAATTTCAAAAATTGGGAAATATGTTTCAACAGGTATTATCCAAGTTCCAAGTAAATGAAATCTGGAATAAGGTTTTGTATATTTCTTGATTTATGTTTTCGCGCAATTTTGTAGTACTTCATGGCATTCGATGGTGAATGTCTAATCTGGAACCACTAGCCTAAGCTAATATCACAAAGTTAATACTAGAAAATATCTCAAATCGATAAACTGGTGTTACATATATCCTTAATTAAGTTTCGTGTCTTGAAAAAATCATAATGGCTCATCTCTAATGTGATCAATCTTTCCTTCGTCAGTTTTCATCCTATATTTAGGATAATTATAAACATGGAAACACACTTGGAAACAATTTGGATGATTGCTATATGACTTAGCTCCTCGTGAAAATTCACCAAGGATGGGTCTCCCAAATGACATTGTTTTTGCGAAATCTCTGGTGAGAACATAGAAATATCTATTTGTAGCATGTGAGTCATGCACCGCACAATGAGCGGTCCAAGTTAAGTCCTCTCCTTTCTAAGGTTGCCCCTATCCTAGTTACAACTCATGATCCATGCACATCTTAGGTCGAGCCGAGATGAACGATAAACCCTAGTTCATAGCTTGTGATCAACTCAATTACCTAACACATGCTTCATCTCGTGTTGTAGGTAACTAATGTTTTCGTGGGGACTCCGCATTGACATTAAACTCGCGACCTAACTCGTTGGGTATATGTATGTTTTTTATCACGAATAAGTGAAGAACTCATTTTCAAATGACTTTTCATAGTGTTGGGGCATACAATAAGAGGTCGCTAGCCTAATGTGATAGTTTTGATTCAAGTCATACCTAGTTAAGCAATTCTTCACTAACTTATTGTTATCATCATATGTTATATGTCTACTCAATAATCTCAAGGCCCTAATAGTATGTTCTACGCCATATGGAATGGCCCTAATAATCTCAAGGCCCAAATAGATGAATTTCCATTGTTTTTTTTATCCCAAAATGAAACTAAGAAAGAACATGAAGATTTAAGAAGAAACATTTTGGAGCGAGGGGCCAGAAAAGCTAGTGGAGAATCACCATTGTATGGGCTTAAGTATGAGTGGACCAGACCCGGTTGTGTTTTCTTTCTCTCTTTCATTAAAGCCAAGCCAAAATGCAAGAGTAAGGAGTATCAAAACATGATACATCTTGATGCCTTTATAACCTAGTCTGCTGATCTATTTGATTCTCGAGTATAGTGAGTCAATTCAAGATTCGTTAAAAAGAATTAAGATGTCTTTACATTCTATGATAACTAGCTCACTATTTTCCAAGAGCAGAGAGGAATCTTGTAGATAGCTTATCAAAATGAAATTGTTTAACTTTCGAACTAACTCCAATTCTGAACAACCTGCAAAGTGATGGAGAGCATGGCCACAAGCTAGGTTTCAAGTTGAAGAGTGCTACTAGAGTTGTGTTTTTAGTCAGATCCTACGGTTTATGAAGTTAATTTCAACTGTAGATGGAAATGAAGCTAACTCAAGCTAATTTTTTAGATTGAGTCGGGCTAGATAGGATGATTATGCAAGATTCACTTATTTAAATTTGATTTGAGGTCAAGCTCATCAATCTTCAGCCAAATTGCTCACGAGCTTAATTGAACTTCTATTATATATATATTTAAGAAATTAATAGTTATCGATAAACTTCATGTAAACATTCGAAGAAATTTGGAAGGTTCAGATGCTCGCTTCCAAAAGCATGTTTCATCGCTCACAAATCAAGAGACGCCCAAGAAGAGAAGAGAAGGGATTATTCATCTTCTCCACAAGACTAGGGTTTCATCGCTCTGCCAATCAACAGAAGCAATCGAAAAATGGCGAGAGCATTGCTGAAAAGGCTGGACTCCAACACCTTCATGGTGGCCAGCAAGTCCCAACACCACAAGCTCCCTCGCTTGAACATTCATGAGTTCTAAGTTACTCCCTCTCCCTCCCCTCACGTGATCTATACTAGGAGTGATGTTCTTCATGAAGGGATTCGACTCCGAAAAAGTTGGATCTTAGGCTCAGATTGCATTTGCAATATATGATTATGAATTAACGGCATACATGCCCAAAGTATATGATGTTTTTGCATTTCTTGAGACTAATGGTGATGGGGGCTTTGCTTTTCTTCTTAGCATTCACCAGAGTCTCTTCCTCCTCTTTGTCTCCATTTTCTGTCACACCCCAAAAGCTAACTGAAAATGGGGATGATATGCTGCCTTATGTTGATACTTAAATTTTGACTAAGTATTTAGGATTAAATTATATAAGAAAATTAGGGACCAATTCAGCCCTAACAAAAATGATTTTCGCATCAATTAGGTCTTGATTTTTATATGCATCCATTAAGCTTTATTTCCTTTTTTTTTCTTCCTTTTTTATGGGGCTGGGCATGAAAGCCCAGCCCTTTCTTCTTGTTCTTCCCCGCACGAGCCCCAAGCCCACTCCCTTTTTTCTTCTTCTTCGCCCGAGTCGGACTCAACCCGGAAATCCGACCCAGGTCATTTATATTATATTATTATAATATAAAAATATTTTAATTATAAAAAATAATAAATAATAAAAAAACATTTTTTACATTTCCCAAAAAATCAGAAAATGTCAAAAAGTGATTTATATTTTCAAAAAAGATCAAAAAAATCCGAAAATACTTTTTATGATCAAAAAGTAGAAAAATGCCAAAAATATGTTTTTCTCCACAAATGCATGGAAAAATCCTTGAAAATCCAAAAAAGCCTTAGGGTTTAAACAAGATTAAGTACCGGAAGGGTATTAGTATTTAACTAGTGTGATCCTAGTTTCTTTAGTTGCGCAGGAGTGAAATATTTCTTCCAGTATTTCGCTTGGATTTCTAATTGACCCACCCCAAATTAATTAGTGGTAACTCCTATTTAAAATTAACTTGCATGTTAAAAACTCGTACCATAAGTCGTGAATTGGTGGGCTTGGGAGAGCCCAAGCTAAGCCTTAATAGACTTAGTTAGCCAATAGCCTCCGCACGCACCTGCGCAATAGGGCATCGAAAATGAGGTCGCGACACCTTTCACTTAGAATATGTAGCTCCAAAGTAAACCCAAAAGCCCAAATTTGAAAAGTGTTAGTTAATAACGCTCTCACACTATATCATTAATGAGAATCAGAAAAAGATTGAAAAAAAGAGATGTGAGCAATCACAGCTTAGTAAGTAGTATATATTTCTTTAAGTAGATTGAACAACCACCATGTGTCACGCCCCGATTCTCGGGCACGCATACATCCTTCTCGCTTGGTCAATTTTATAATGCGATATCTCAGGACTATATATCGCCGACCCTTTCATTTATTGAGCACATGCGGAAGCAGTTATAAATCCTTAGGCAGTAAATCGATGGGATAGAAAAGCAGGGCCATATTTTTCATATTGAAACTTATAACCAAACTTTTACACATAACACAAACCAAAGTACTTCATAATTATTCACATCAAAATGGAGATCTCAAAAGAAGATAGAGTCTCAGATCATCCAGGTCGTACTTAAGATCCCTCTCAGTATTATCTTCTTCTTCCAAAAATCCCTCTCCTCAGATTTCACCTCCAAGTTCTCCTTCTCAGACTCCTCCTCCTCAGCTCTTTAGCGGGGTCCTGAAATGTTTTTCCCAAACCGGGATGAGACTACGTCTCAGCGAGTTCTACCCCACTAAGGCCCAATTAGTAAACCATTATACTATAGGCTGCCTAAACACGCACATGACAGAGGACTTACCTTGGCCTCAGATCCCATCTGCAGGTCAGTACAATTCATAATAGGCACCCATTTACTCAAAACAAACCGAACCAATCGATTACATGTCATCCAAATCATTCACCATAGAGGAATATCTAAAAGCTAGGCCACATGCATTCTCCAGGACGACATCCCAAGTCTCCGAGCCACGTGCCTCAAACCTTGGGCCCACGTGCATTCTCTAAGGCGACCTCTTTGCCAAGGTGATACATCAAGTCACCGAGCCACGTGCCCCTTTTAGATGTCATTCTTGAAAACTGGACTCACGTGCATTCTCTAAGGCACTAATTAGCCAAGGTGATGCATCAAATCACCGAGCCACGTGTCCTTTTTACGATACTCGGGCCCACGTGCATTCTCTAAGGTACTCGTTCACCAAAGTGACGCATCAGATCACCGAGCCACGTGTTCTTTTAGATGCCAAACTCTGTCACCGAGCCACATGCATTCTCCAGGAGGACATACCGAGTCTCCGAGCCACGTGCATTCTCTTAGGCGACCTCTTCGCCAAGATGACATAATCAACCACTAAACTCACGTGCATTCTCCAGGTGATATTCCAATTCACCGAGCCCACGTATTTTCTTTCAGGTGATTACCAACTTACTTTTGATACTGACAACCAATGCCCAACGATTTCTCAATCAAATAATCAATAATCAAGTCAATATGAATAACTCCTAAAATTTCATAATTAAATCAATTTCATACAATTTAAAGCTCAATTAAATAACGGACTGTGCCACGATGATCAGCACAATATTTCGGTCGTTGGCCATCAAAATCTTAATTTCCAAAAAAAAAAAAATAATTAATTAATTTCGAAAATTAATTAATAATTATTAAAAATTCAATTTAGCTCAAAATAAAGCCCGATTAAATAAACGGACTTCACCACGGTCATCAGCATAATTTTCCGGTCACGGGCCATCCCAATTGGATTTTCGAAAAATAAATAATTAATTAATTTAATTCCGAAAATTAATATTTAAATACTAAAAATTCCACTTAGGCCCGAAAAGCCTAATTGAAGCCCACTAAGGGTCGGAAAAAATCCCGAGATACTTCCAATAAATAGTAGACCACGTCTACTTGCTAATTGCACCCTCAATTCGTTTAATTCGCATCCCAATTGACTAATAAATACTAATTTATACTAATCTAACCATATAAATCTAATTAATCAAAATTAAACAACCTTAAGCATAATTAGCCAACTAATCCGAGATCTAATTAATCAAAATTAAACAACCTTAAGCATAATTAGCCAACTAATCGGAATCGCGCGCAAATCGGATCAATCCGACGGGGCGACGTGAGGAACAAGATTTCCCAAAGCGGGTCTTGGGTTCGGGGCCCGGAAACGGACCAAAAGGGGGCCTGAACCGGCTGGAAACCCACTCACGGGTTTCTGCCCTTGGTTGGCCAGAGCTGTTTCGGCGGCTAAGGCGGCGAGGGAAGGTCGGCGGGGGTTGAGAGGGACGCCGGGGAGGTCGAGCGGCGGCCGGCGACGGCTGGAGGTGCCGGACAGGGGCGGAGCAGAGGCGAACAGGGCTGGACGGCGCACGGCGAGGACGGCAGGCGCGGGCAGGGGGCGGCGGAGCTCGCGGCGTCGCGTGGGCGTGCGGTGCGACAGCGGGACGGGCGGCGACGGGCCGTGGGTGGCGACGGAGCAGCGACGGCAGCTGCTGCTTCTGTCCTCTGGTTCGCACGCGAAGAAGAAGTGAAGAAGAAGAAAGAGAACGTCGGGAGAGGGAGGGAGAGAGGAGAGAGAAAAGGAGAGAGAGAGAGAAAGGGTTTGAAAAGTCAAAGAAAGAGAGAGAGAAAGGAAGAAAGAGTGAGTCGACAGGGGGGAGGGATTCGCACGAGGGGGAGGGGAGAGGAGAGAGAAAAAAGAGAGAAAAAGAAACAAAAGGGAGAGAGAAAAGGACGAGAGAGAAAGAGAAAAAGAAAAGAAAATAATGAAAATAATAAGATATTCAAATACTCTTATTACCATTATTATTTTCAATTTCTCTTTCCCTTTTTACTTCCTTTCGGTCTTCAATTTTTCCTCCGATAATTTCTTTTATGAAATTTCGGACTCGTCAATAATTCGACGGCCGATGAGACAAGGTCCTAAAAAATTATGACACGCTTAAAATTCGATTCCCGAAATCGAGTTCAATTTGGTTAAAAATCGATCAGACGTGATTTTAGTCCAATCCAACCAATTATGTAGCTTTTAGGGATTTTACTGTAGATACATCCCTTAACGGCTTCACCAAATAGGTTAATTAACTCGTGAGTGATCAGCTCAGAGAAAAAGGACCATAGGCACGTGGACGACATACCCATTTCACTTTATCGAAATGGGGTCGAATTTCAGGATGTCATACCATGTATATACTATATATAACAATACCAAAAACTCATAATAAATCATCTATGTGTCATTATATTTCAACAAGCCTTATATAATTCAGATAATACTCATTAAAATCATCACAAATATCAATGGTCAAATCCATTGATTAACCTTATCAAAATCACATGCCAATGGTCTATTTAATTGATTCATCTCATATTAAAACACGTGTCGATATTCCATCCATCGACCAATCTTTTGCTTAATATCAAATTATAGTCACAATACAACGTTTGGTGACAAGGTGATCAACATTTCTCCCTGGCAAGGTCTCCACATACAAATTCAGTGGCTCGGCCTAGAGGAATAACCTAAACCCGATATGCATATGTCACGGCCCGAAAGAATGCTGATCCAAGAGGGTTCTAAGGGATGGCCGTGACACATCTATGGATCAAGCGACCTCGGCTTGTATCCCCAAGACTTAGGGTTTTCTCGAGTCTTCTAGAATAATCCTGGGGGTGGGCAATACGGTTAATGTATTCATATGTAATAAATGCAGGGTAGCTGGTAGTTTGGGAGATACAATTTCCACCGTTAGATTGAAGAGAGATCTACGGATATGGTTTGCATTGTATTTGTATAAATAGGGGTCTCCTCCCCCTCATTGTACTCATCTCATTTTCACAAGTAAATACAATCCAAAGCTTCTTTATCTAGAGTTTCTCTCTCTCCTTATGAGTGAGTGTGAGAAAGGCTAACTTGGGAGAAATTCCTAAGGCCGCACGGGCAAGGGAACTCTAGATCAATCGGCCCGTGACACATACCTACAAGCCCCCCAATGGGCTCATGGTGATATTGAGCACCAAACTTGCATCTTCCAAAACCAACAATCAAATATACGATCAATACTAATAATTGATTTCACAAAACAAAATGCATAATCTTTCTAAAATTTGTTCATCAAAATGAACACATTTCACAAGACATTTCTCATGTCATTCCACAATTCTTCATAAACCAATTCACAAATTGATATGTATAACCTTTCGAAACATCATTCATAAAAAGTTTCTCAAAGCATAGTTTCACAAACCATTCATAACAATCAACTCAAGTCATGTTCAAAATATACTTGGCCATTTCCAATAGACAAAAGGGTAGTCAATGCTCGATTTAATTTTTACACATTCACTATGCCCTAAGCACCACTTTTTTTAATGTTCAAAGGAGTATCAAATCAATGCTTCTTTAACTTATAATATAGATCATCCTATCATTTTTAAGACTTGGGTAAAGAAGGGATAGTATCACTCACCTAGGAACGCCTACGATCAAATAAGAAATGTTACTTGAATTGTCAAACTCGCGGTCCCATCAAATAAGCAAGAAACAAGTTAAAATCAAGTAAAACATTACCTCAATTATGACTCAACTAAACTAAGCTTAAACACTAACAAAATAACTCAAACACAGCCACAAATCGTTTGTCTGAAGTGATTATTCAAAGCCATTTGCAATGCAGAGCTTAAGCGCAAAATTTACTCACGCTTTAACTCTCTCCACTGAACCTCATTTCAATCGTACTTATAGTCAATAAAAAGCTCTTTCAACGTACTATAAGAACCCTAAGTTGGGCAATCCAAAATCAAGCCGAAAGCAGTCAAAATACAGACCCAAAATCGCGGGATGCTCACTATGCATCATGCGTGGAAAACCTAAAATTTTTGTTTTGGGCAAACCGTAGACTCAAGTTAAGTTCTGTAAAATCCTATGACTCCATGACACCCCACACACACATGCACACAAACAAACACAAAAGCAGCTCAATGACTTCTTAGTTGAACCTCAAAGCCTAAAATTTACTTAACCTTGAATTTGTGCCCTAACTTCGAATATTACTTCAATTAAACGAACAAAAGGTGCGATCACTTACGAACGTTGCGAATAAATTACATTTTCACTCTTTGGGAGTTCTTCTTCTTCTTCTTTTGAGGTTTCTGTTCAGGGCCATCTTCACCTCGATCATTTTAGGAAGAGCTTTCTTCAGAGGCTATGTCCCTCTCAATCATCACGTTTGGAAATGCAAATGTACTCCTCATCATCATTTTTTTCGTGAAATAAGTGCAGAAAAGGGCATGCGACGATGTGCCAAAGCAATGGCAGCAAGTGTAGGCGAGACAGTCGCGTATCTTGAAGTGATATAAAACTATTTGGACCAAAAAACAGAAGAAAAAATGACATAAAAATATGAAAAAACACAATGACATTTGTTTCTTTTTTTCCTTTCCTTTTATCACATAACCTACAACTAACTCCTGAATCAAAACATCTCAACATGGTGTGATCCTCCAATTGGGACATAAAACTACAAAAAAAACAGAGCAATCGCATCTCACTTGGATTCATATATTCGGGGGATATCCATGATTTATCAAATTAAGATTGGACTCCTCGTCATCTAAACACGCCGCTGACCAAGTAACGATAGTTTGACTCATGCCCTGACGTCACTAAAATATGCACCACTTGTCGTTTGCAAAGTGTTTTCTATCACTCGTTGGCAAGTGTTCGTATTCGTCGGAAGAAGAAGAAAAAGAAGAAAGGTCCCAATCCTAAAAGGTCAACGCAACAAAGTTGGAAGAGGGCTTCCTATCAAGTTGGAAGAGAGCTCGGAGGCCGTGAGCTGGTTTAACAGCTACGTGTGCATGAAGAACTTCCGCTGCTGGATTTGTCGAATAGCACGCTAGCGTTGAGGAATGGGGGCTGGTTTGGTTGGGGGACTATACGGTCTTTGTCATGAAGCATCTCGACGATTCCAAGCATGGGCGGTCGCAATTCCATGGAGGCTTGAGTGCATAGAAGACTGATTTGGAGCACATTCGACGCCTCCAGGACAGGGAATTTACCTTGTAAGGCCGGATCAATACACGTAGCTAAATTATTTGACTTGTAGTGCTTCCATACCTGCAAAACAATCATGAAATTTCCATGGCTCCCTTATATCTAAAGATAAATTGCTAACACTAATGCAAAAAGCAATGATAGGGCTGTTGGGAAAATCAAAAGAAAAGTTAGATCCCAGTGTGGCATGGCCAGGAAAGTCAATGTCAATCTAAGTTCTTCCTGATGGTAGGGACAAGCAATCTTACCAACTGTAATACCGAGCTTGACCCCTGTGTGTATACGCTGTTCTTCCTACCAGTCAAGATTTCAAGAACCAGCACCCCAAAAGCATAAACATCGGCTTTCTCTGTTAGCTGTCCTCTCACAAGATATTCAGGCGCCATGTAACCGCTACATAGTTAATCGTCTTTTAGATATAAACCATACTTAGCCCAGAGAAGATGTGAAGTGAAGAGAAGGATGATATGCAAAACCACTTTGACATGCCAAACTTGTTAGATTAAGGAGATAGAAAGTGCTGACTATGGTTTCAAGCAAGCTAGTAATGAAACGGCATTCTTACAGTGTGCCGGCGATTCCTGTGCTAAGATGAGACTTATCCAAAGCAATGCATTGGACAAGCCCAAAATCTGATATTTTCGGCGTGAGATTTTCGTCGAGGAGGATGTTGCTGGTTTTTATATCTCGGTGGATGATTTTCACTCCGCAGCCTCCATGAAGATATGCGAGGCCCTCAGCTGTTCCTATGATGATGTGCAACCTCTCCTCCCAAGTTAGGACGGGAGTCGCATTGTTGACTGCAACAACATACTCTATTAGCTTATCTAGAAAGATAAACAGAATGGAGTGGGACAGACATAACAGAAAAAGGCAAGACACTAATGAAGCAAATTTTTGAAACCTATGACTTGAAAATCACAAGATGGAAGCATTGCTTGCAATACAAGAAGCCAATTATAAAGAATGCAAACCGAACCGATGCTTGTCATAAAGGGTAGATCCCTTCTCAGCATTGAACGATGACCGTATAAGCATGTTATGCAGTTATGTGACAACCAGCTACTTACCAAAAAGAACTTGATCAAGACTTCCGTTAGGAAGATATTCGTAGACAAGGAGGCTCTCTGGGCCTTCGATGCTGCATCCTAAAAGCCTAATGAGGTTCTTGTGTTGGATCCCACTGATCAAGTTCACCTCGTTGAAGAAGTCGTCCACCCATTGTCGGGTGTTGAACACCAACCGCTTAACTGCGATGACCTTGCCGTCGGGTAAATTCCCCTTGTACATGGAACCGCCCCCACCTTGCCCCAGCTTCCTTGAGTCATCAAAGAAGTTGGTGGCCTTCTCCAGCATCTCGTACTTGAAATATAAGCTAAACTTGCTCATGCTCGCCCCTAATTGCATGAGGCTATTTTGCACTGAAAATGGATGAATGCGAAATTCACCTCATCAAGCTTGTGTTTAAGAATTACCAAGATGATCATTATATATATAGAACCAGATTGTTTACCTTGTTTCTCCTTGGAGTACTTTTTGCATCCAATGTATGCACCCATGAGAACAAGCGACGTCACTGCGGCAATCGATGAGGCCATTGCTATGGTGATGCGGATCCTAGATGACCCTGCAAAATGATAAAGACAACATCATGTTGAGATGAGCAAGTTCATTAGAAATTCTAAAAATCTAGTAGCCTTGAATCATAAGATCAATCAAATCATACTTAGGATGTGTTTATTTGGGAAAAAATTTCATGAAAAAGCAATATATTTCCTGGAAAATTATTTTTCAAGAAAATAGTCAATTTTCCTTTGTTTGGTGATATGTGATTGAAAATGTTTTCTAGTATTTAAATCTCGTTTGAAAAATGATTTCAATCTCATAAAAAATCATTTTTTAAAAATAATTTTGCTTTATCTTTTTTTCTTTTCATTTCTTTCTCTTTCTTTCTTCCTCCTCCTTTAGTCGCCAGGCCTTGACAATGGCCGCAACAGGCCATTGGTGCCATCGTGCAGGCTCGGCGAGGGCTAACTTGACCAACCTCAGGCAAGGTTGAGCTTGCTAAATCCTAGGTTGTCGCAGCGAGGCTAGCAAGGCTTGAGCTTGCTTGAGGTCGGCCTACACTGGCTCACACTTGTGGCCAATTGCTGAAGCCCGACAACCAATGAAGGAGGAAGAAGGAAAAGAAAAAAGAAAAGAAAAATATTGAAAAATCGATTTTTTAAATATAATATTAAAAAAATCCTAGATGAGGGATTTTTAAAAGTGTTTTCACCTTCTTAAATTTAAGAATTCACTTTCCTAATTTTATGTATGAATATTTTCCCTAATCAGAAAGTATTTTCGATTGATTAATTATTTTTGTTGAATCAAATGGGCGAAAGTTCGAAAACTAATTTCAGGAAAACATTTTTCCTCAAACAAATGCACTCTTAGGTTATATTCATTTTGCGGAAAAAAAATTTAAGAAAACATTTTCCACATTTTATGATGTTCAGCTCGTTTAGGAAAATGAGTCAACGAAATTTTTATTTCTAGTCAACAGAAAACTATGCTTATATTCAAGAAAATGATTTCCTCTTTGAAAAAGTCAAAAAAACGTTTTCCAAAATAATATTAAGTATTGGCTCTTGGACCCGAAATTGTACATTTGAATATAGGAACCCCAACGCTAGTTCCTGAGTCTCCAATGCTTAAGCTGGGTTCATCAAGGTTGGGCCAAATCCAATGAGGGTAGGACCAGGTCTTTAACACATTGGCATGAGTCCATCAAGATCGGACCTAGGTCAATTGAGGCTAGGCTTGGGACCTCGTTCCCAACGTGAGCTTCGAGGCCAAGCTCAAACCCTCGGTGCTTGTGCCTTATGCCTCAGCACTTGAGGCAACATCCATAGGCTTGGGCCTCAATACTTGAGCTCTAGTCCTTAACACTCAAGCTCAAGTCCTTGATTAATGAAACTTTGTTCTTATAAAAATAAATTTTTTAAAAATTGAATTCTCAATTATTTTTACTTTTACAAAAATAAATTTAAATTATTTAAAAAATTTAATTTTTAATTAATTTTTTAATTTTTTTTTTTTTTTTTTTAGGTTTCTTTCTACCAACAATCAACCATAGGCAAGGGACAAGCTTGTTGTTCTAGCAATGCCAAGGTCTTGTCAACCTTTGACAAGGCTTGACACTCACCAATCTAGCAAAAGTTGAGCTTGACCCTAATTGAGGTTAGTCGTTGGTCATCATCGTAGCCGATGATTGGCTGAAAAAGAAAAAAAAAAAAAAAAATACAATAAAATAAAAATAATTAAAAATAATTAAAATTTTAATATTTTAAAAAAGAGAATTCTAAATAAAGGCTCTAAATGGACTTTTTTTTTTAAAATAAAAGGCAGAAGTGGTTATGGTTATTTTAAATAAGGGCCTAGCCTCCGGCCAATTAGGGATATTTTCATCCCTAGCCTCTAGATATTTTCATCTAAACACAAGTTACATTTAAATTCAATTAGATTAAAAAAAATTTAAAAATAAAACTTATAAATAGAAAAAGTAAAACATAGGCAGGAGGGCTCTCTCTTACTTATGGTTGTTGCCCATCGGTGGTGGGGCGGCAACAAAGGCCAATAGTGTCATTGGAACCTAGGTGAGGGCTAGCCACCCTCGCCAGAAGCAGGAGAGGGTGGCGACCCTTTCCCAGGTAAAGGTCACTCGCCCTTGTCCAGTGCCTCTGAACTTTGCTCCAAGTCTGAGTTCTTTATTTAAAATAATATTCACTTCATATTCTTATTTGAGAAAATAAAGAAATTTTAGGTCTTTATTTGAAATTTTCCCTTTAAAAAATGAAAAGATATCATTCAAAGAAGTGCTCAAAGGTGGTGGAATATATTTTCTATCCCATTTTCTAGTTTCAACCGAACTTAAAAAAATATTATCATTTTGTGGTAAAGTGGCTTTTTGAAAAACGTTATTCAGAATTTTCTACGAAAGAAGTGAAGCCTTAACTGACCAACATGGAGGAGACCACAAATGGAAAAATCAATATACGACGGTAGATATAGAAAGCCTTCTTGGTTTTTCTTTAATGGCGAGGAAGCCATCTCTTAAGTCGGTAAACCAGTGATCGGGAGACTAGTTGTTACCTCTGCTAACGGGGGCGTTGTAGAATTTTGTGGTTGAGTAACGGAGGAAGCATCCCGCGTTCATGGCCCGCGCTTCTTCTCCAGGTGCACAGCTTATGGCCATCGAAGTTGCACTCTCCAAACAGACTCTGCAACCGCCGGCATCAAGCGTGCTCCAACACTGTGCCAAAGCATATGCCCCAGCGACTCCTCCGGCTCCGTCCTCCCCAGCCACTGCGAAGCCCTTGCTCAGCACCGCGCTTGCCAAGACATTCCTCAGCACCCGGTCCACCCTATCCGAGAACTCGGCCACTCTCTCTGCCGGGACCGTAGAATTGGAGCTACACTTGAGCATGTTGTGCGTTGGATCAACGGTCTCGTTGTAGAAGTTGTAATTGTCGTAACGGAGGAAGCAGCCGTCAAGGTAGAGCCGGCCGACGTAGGGGAGGCAGCCGGGGATCCGGTTCCGGCTCTTGGCAAAGCAGAGGACGCAGTCGGTGTCGTTCAAGTCGCCGAGGCACTGGGCGAGGCCGTACACTGGCGGCGGCGGTGAGGGGATGGAGTATTTGCCCCAGCGCCGGTCAACGATGCTGTCGGAGATCTCCCTCATGACGGTGATGAAGTTGAAGTCCACGGTCGCAGTGGAGTTCCCGCAGAGGAGGCCCGCTTCGGCGATTCGAGGGTCGGAGGCGGCCAAAGAGAAGAAGAGCGAGGAGAGCGCGAGCAGAGGAAGAGCGATTGAGGGCCTCGCTCCGTTGGACTTCATGGGCTCTGCTTGAGAAATGCTCGGTTATCAATATTCCTTGTCAGTTCTCTTCGAAGAGAGAAGAAGAAGAAGAAGAAAAGGGAAAGATTTGAGCAAGAGCGCGATGGGAGCTCCGATTCGACCTGATGGTCTCATAAAGCTTCAACCCAGCTACACGACGCGTAATGGAAGCGACAGACTGATGCTTGACTTTTGGGGTCTTGTTTCACACATCACCCCTTGCTTTCTTTATGCTACAGTAGAGCTTTCTGGAAAGTGCCATGGTGATGCCAGGTCCCAGGAACTGCCGCGATGACATGCTTGATGACATCTCTCTCTCCACTCTCTCTGACATCTCTTCCCCACCTTCCCAACACCCCCCTCCCTCTTTCTAGGTGGAGAGAGAGAGAGAGACTTTGGGTTGACGGAGGTTGGAGAAAATGGACTAATGTCTGAGAGAGAGAGAGAGATCTGCAACGACTGACCGGGACGAGGGTGGGTGTCGGATGTCGCTGTTTTGTTGTTTAGCGATCTTTCTGTCGCATTGCGTTCAGGGAAGGTGCCATGAATGTCGTGGTTGGGTCGGTAGATAGAGGTCAGGCGCATGGGAAGATCCTTTTTTTTTTTTTTTTAGATTTTATTTGAGGAAATTTTGGATTTTACCAAGTTGTAATATACGCACCAAAAGAAATGTTAATAAACTTCCAATTCAAACTGATATTGATATAGCGCCAAAAGTTATTATATTTCAAGGTAAAAAGCAACAAAATTTACCAATATAGTCAAATGTTGAAAAAACTGATAAAACGAAAAGAATACAATTAAAGTTGCAACCACGGAAAAATGGACATCAAGATCAAAGAGAAAATGAAGTAACATGGCACCACATTTAGGTTAAAATTCATGGCGCTTTTATTTTTTGCCATAATATAAATGGTTAGGTGATGGAGAAAAAAGTAACCAAAATCATTTTTCCGTAGGAAAAAGCCCTAAATCTGAAATCTTGATGGTGAAACTCTAGAAGCCCAAAGGAAAACAAATTCAAAAGGAAAATGACAAGAAAAAAATTAAAAAGGGGATTATGTTGAAAAGTGTCGATTTAACCATTTATTAAGCGACCAAATAACGAAGTCTTTAATTTTTAACCATGATTTTTCACATGTTGTGTGTAATTAGATAAGATTTTTATAATAATACAAATAAAACAAGGCACACAAAACCTAGGGATGAGAAAAAAAGGTTTGCTTATTACTATCCCAAAAAGGTTGCAATTGAAGTTGTGACCACGGAAAATTGGACGTCTAGATCACGTAGTTCTTTTTAGGTTTTAATTCTTCACACTTGAAATTTTTTGCCATGAGACAAATGGTTAGGTGATAGAAGAAAAAGTAATCAAAAGCATTTTCCCATAGGAAAAACCAATGAATAAGAAATCTTGATGGCAAAAGCTCTAGAAATTCAAAGGTAAACAAATTCAAAAGGAAAATGAAGAAAAAGGAAAAACAATTAAAGAGGGGATTATGTCCAAAGATGCTGTCTAATCAAGATTTGGTTCTTTCACATGTCGTGAGTAATTAGATAAGATTTCTATAATAATACAAATAAAATGAGGTTTGCCAATTACCATCCAAAGGAGAGTTCATTGGTTTCGTTATCACCGACGCTTTTAAAACTTTTGACTATTTCCAATATGCAATCACGGACAAAATCAATATGAATCGTCCAATTAGGAAAAAAGATGGAAAAAAAAAAAGGAGAAAAGGATTTGCGTGCTTGCCAACTGAGGGAAGACTCCATACGGTCAACTTTTCCCCTTCCATGGAGCAACTCTTCAAAAGAGAAAAGAGAAAAGATTTTTTTTCTTTTTATAAAAAAAAAAGACGAGTATGACAAAAAAAAAAAAAAAAAAACAGTTTGCTGGTGACATGACGACATCGATCCACATCCATCTCTCTCTTGAACTTAGCCAAAATATAGTTGCCATTCATCCCTAGTTTAACCTTCATAGAAAAAGGAGCTTAAACCCTTCATTTCTATACTCAAGCTCATCACACATCTTAATTTTTTTTTTTAATTCTTATATGAAATTACTAACTTTAATCAAGTGATTTATCAAACTTTTCTCCAAGTGAGTTATAAATTAATTTTGGATTCTTAACTCTTATTTGAGTTAGTCACCAGGCTAATACCAGAAAATTGGTGCTACATTTATCCTTAATTAAGTTTCATGTCTCAAAAAAATCATAACGGTTAATCTCTAATTAGTTTTCATGTCACAAAAAATATCAACCAATGTTTCCTTCGTCGGCTTCTATTCAATATTCTAAATAATTACGAACATGGAAACACATTTGGTAAACAATTTGGATGATCAATGTATGACTTGATTCCTCATGAAAATTCACCATAGATGGGTCTTTTAAATGACATTGTTTTTGGGAAGTCATATCTAAAAACTAAACTTAAATTGAAAAATCTACTAAAATTTACTAATTTGTGCTAAGAGCTCCCTTACCTTTCAAAAAGTGGCGAAATGATTACAAGAGTTGATATATTAGGAAAAAAAACCATATAAAAGTTATTAAGAATTTAAACGAGAAGTAACCCGAAAGAAGTTGGTTATTATAATTGGAGAAAATTGGTAAATAATCAAAAGAAAGACCGACAAATTCATATGGGAGTTAAGTAAATTTAGGCCAGTAGTAAGGATGATAAGTAAAAGATAGTAAGAAAACTTGATAACTTGTAAATTGTAAAAAAGTTCTAATAATTTCATAACAAATAAGTTACTGGAAAACAGGGTGATCGGTAACTTATCTAATCAATAGTTTTTTAACATGGACGAGATGTTTCAAATTTCTACCAGCACAAATTTTTTTCTTTTAATGAAACAAGAGGATCATCCCAACGTAGTATTCCGCTAGGTAGATAAAGGAAAGTCAGTGTGTTTTCTTTTTTTGCATGGACAAGGTAACATCATCCTCATGTAAGAATATACCTACGGGAAAACCATCTCTCTCTCTCTCTCTCTCTCTCTCTCTCTCTCTAGGTAGATAAAGGAAAGTCAGTGTGTTTTCTTTTTTGCATGGACAAGGTAACATCATCCTCATGTAAGAATATACCTACGGGCTCTCTCTCTCTCTCTCTCTCTCTCTCTCTCTCTCTCTCTCTCTCTCAATCTCGAGATGCATGCGGCATATCCGAATGCTAAATCTCTAGTATGGACGCAATAATATCTATTGGCAATGTGTGAGCCATATGTTGTGGAAAGCAAATAATCGAACAATAAAATAGACAAAATAAAGAAAGTAGATCGAAGACTAGATTTATGTGGTTTGGTCATAGTGATTTACGTCCACGAAGAGAGCACTAACAAATTCCACTATAAATGAAACAATACAATGGAGATTATAATCATACTCGAGTCACTTAAACATTCCTAATGTTTCCGAAGCCCCAATTACACCTAATATCTTACTTAGTGTTTTGCCCTGAAATTCCTTGTAACATAAACTTTCAATCTCGCAAAAATTAAATAGATCTTAGGCTCCATTTTGTTTCATGGAAAATAACTTCCAATAAAATGTTTTCCAAATTTTCTAGTGTTCGTTTTATGGAAAATGAATTGTTTGGGGAAAATATTTTTTATCAATGGAATAAAGTCTTTTAAAATGGGGGAAAATGTTTTTCATTTTTCCATATCTTCTATCACCTCACTTTCTCTCATCAAACGCATTTTCCTTTTATTTTTATTCTTTATTTCATTTTTTATATTTTAAAAAATTGAGTTTTCAATGGGTTAATGCCCTGAAAAACCCCAAATTGGTATACTTGTGACAAATTTACCCCAAACTATTTTTTTGACCATGAAAAACCCCAAACTGGTATACCTATGACAAATTTACCCCGACTGACTATAAATAACCCTAACTGGTACATTTATGACAAATTTACCCCAAACTAATTTATTCGACTGCAAAAAACCCTAAAATGATAAATTTGTGACAAATATACCCTCTGCTAAATTGGATTAATACCACAAAAAAAAAAATCACAAAAATTATAAACTATGACAAACGGAGCGTAAAATCCTAAATTGGTATACTGGTCAACTGTCACGTGTCATTTAACTTAATAATTTGAGAATAAAATTTAACGAAAACTAACATAGGGTAAATTTGTCATAAGTGTACCAATTTGGGGTAAATTTGTCAAAGGTATACCAGTTTAGGGTTTTTGGTGGTCAAAAAAATAGTTTGGGGTAAATTTATCACAAGTGTACCAGGTTTAGGGTTTTCGAGTATTAACCCTATTTTTTTTTTTCTTTCTTCCTTGGCCTTGGATGGTCGGTGATCAGCCAAGGCCAAGGAAGAAAAAAAAAAAAATGAAGAAAAGAAAAGAGAAAAAAGGAAAAATAAATTTAAATTTTAAAAATCAATTTAAAAAGATATAATAACAAAAAATATTTAAAATGAGTCTATGAAGGAAATCTCTATTTATCTTCGAATTTCAGCCAAACACCAGAATATATTATTATTTTTCTGAAAAATTGCTTCTTGGAAAACAATTTTCGAAAACGTCACATTTTACGGAAAACTAACAAGATTTAATTGGCTTGAACACTGTGGACGGCCAGCAAAAGCCAAGGAAGAAGAAGAAAAAAAAATGAAGAAAAGAAAAGAGAAAAATAAAATGAAAAATAAATTTAAAATTTTAAAAATTGATTTTAAAAAAATAATACAAAATTGAAAATGAGTTTATGGAGGAAAATATTTCTCTACCGAAAAGTGAAAATATTTTCTGGTTGTTTTTTTTTTTTTAATTTCAATCGAACAATAGAAAATATAGTTATTTTCTTGAAAAATGGTTTCTTGGAAAAGAATTTCCGAGAATGCCATAATTTTCGCGAAACAAACGAAGTCTTAAAACCATAAGATTTAATTGGCTTGAACATTAAATCTTCTTGGATGCAATTTCATGAAGAAGAACAAAAAGTCCACTTTCAAGCACACGATATAGGGCGCTTCAAGAAAGTGCACACCCTTGTCAAAAACGACTCTCCGCTGCATGAAGACTCCCAACATGTATATATAGGTTGGTCAATGTGGCCAACTTATAGTAGAATTTAATTTCCTTATGTTCTTTCTCTGCACGCTGACCGAGCCCAAGTCCAACACAAAGTCCATGTTGGACTTTTCAGTTTGAGAACACAGACTCCTATTCTTATACAGAATGTGCTTCAACAAACTTGCGTCCCATTCAAAGCCAACTTATCCATTATCAATCGTCGCTTCAACGCCAAATAATTTCCATATTTTTCAGCATTCTTTATTCAGATCAAGTTTCGTACAATGGGCTCAAATTCGAGATGTATTTTAACACCATGCACTGCACAATAAGCAGTCCAAGTGAAGCCCTCTCCTCTCTAAGCTTGCCCCCATCCTAGTTACAACTCAAAAATCATGCATGTCTCCAATTGAGTTGAGATGAATGATAAACCTTAGTTCATAGTTGTTGATCAACTACATTCACCTAACACACATGTGTTCATCTCGTATTGCAAGGTAACTGATGTTTTGGTGCACAGTAGATGGAACCGCAATCATGACTAAAGTGGAGAGTTGCTTCATGCAATGGCTTTTTCCACCCCTATTTTGAGTCTTATATTGGCACATCTTTGGCAGGGACACCACGTTGACATTAAGCTTGTAACCTAATTCATCAAGTATGATCATTTTTTTTAATCATTAATTGGTGAAGAACCTGTTTTCAAATGACTTTTCAATAACATTGGAGTATATAATGAGATGTCACCAGTCTCATCTCATAACTTCAATTCAAGTTATACCTACGCTATGCATTTACTTCACTAATGGTTGGCACCATATGCTTAACGCCTACTCAATTATCTCAAGGCCCTAATACCATATTGTATGCCATATGGAGTGACCATTGGGGGGGGGAGATGAATTGCCATTACCTTTCACGAGTAGAAGTTGTTGATCCCAAAATGAAACTAAGAAAGCATATGTAGTCTTTTTTTTTTTTTTTTTTTTTGTTCAGAAAGAATATGAAGATTTGAAAAGGAACACTTTCAAGCAAGGGTCTAGAAAAGCTGGTGAAGAATCCGCACCATACGGGCTTAAGTATGAGTCGACCTAGCCTGGTTGTGTTCTCTTTCTCTTTTTCAATAAAACCAAGTCGACATACGAGAGTAAGGGGCATTAGAACACGTTACATTTTGATGCCTTTATAATCTAGTCCGCTGGTCTATTTGATTCTTGAGTGCAGTGGGCCAATTCAAGATTCATAAAAAGGGCCAAGAGGTCTTTACATTTTGTGATAGGTGGCTCAATGCCCCAAGAGCGGAGAGAGGAATCTTACCAATAGCTTATCAAAGTACAATTATCTTACTTTCGAATTAACTTCAGTTCCAAACGACCTGTAAAGTGACGGAGAATGTGGAGGTAAGTTACGGTTTCAAATTGAAGAATTAATTTGGATTGTAGACGGGAATGAAGTTGGCTCAAGCTGCTTTTTGAGATCGAGACGGGCTTAATGAAATATATTCATGAAGATAATTATAAAATATTACCGGAGATATTATTAGGTATTAAGGATGTCTTTTGATATTTCATTATTCTCTTCAATAATTAATATCCTTTCCTGTGCATGTCATTTGGGTATGATAGCCCTCCTCTAATTACGTGTAAAGTGAAGTCAATTAAGTAAAGATTCTCTCACCCTCTCTCTCTCTCTCTCCAGGACCTTAGAATATTTAGAGTTAATTACACAAGACTTGTTTGGATTTGATTTGGGATTTTCCCCACGCTATTAGATACATTCTCTCTCCATCGAGGAGAGAGAGAAATTCGGAGGAGAGATGGGGTCGATCCTCAGCTCATCATCGCGGCTCGAGCAAGGAGACACTGGCGACCGCCACAGACAAGGCCAAGGATATCGCCTCGTCGTCTCCAGTCGTCATATTCAGGTCGCTCCTTCCCTCTTCCTCCCTCCCGCTACTCGTCGATCGAGCAATCTGCTCCTCCGGAACGGTCGAATTTCGATTACCTGGGTCTCATCCCGAGTCGTGTTTGCAATGATAGGTCATTGACTTCGGTATCGGTGTCGTTCACAATGCGATTCGCTCCTGAGTTTGATCGCGGGCAAAATTGTATTGGCCGATTGATTTGAGTAGAATTGATGTGCAAATTTGATGCATGGGGGAGAGTATATATTAACTGAATTGGGGAGAATTGATTTTTTTTTGGGGGAGGGGGCGGGGGAACTAGCACTTTTTCAGTGGGTTTTGAATTTTGACCCAAAAAGAAAAGGATTTTGAATTAGATGCTTGCGGCCGTGGATATTGCTATCATCTCGTGGTGTGGTTGCTGAATTGATAATGCAAGTCATTAACCTTAAACTATCATGTGTAAGGAGAGAAGTGCTAACAAGACTAGCACTTACAATGGGTTTTGAATTTTGGAGGAAAAAATGATTTTGAATTAGATTTTTGTGGCAGTGGATTTTGCTATGATTTCATGCCGGTTACTGAATTGATAATGCAAGTCACTAACGCTAATCTACCACGTGTAATGAGGAAATTGCTAGCGGACTGAAGAGATTACTGTCGCCGGTATAGTATATTTCTGTTAAAACTCGATTGTTGCATACCCAAAGTGGCAGCAGCTCAAAATGAGAGTTTTGGAGATTGCTTAAATTGCTTTGACATTTAATTGCTCCAACCAGATCAATGATCTTTCTTCCACCAATTTTGGTAGGCTTCAAGATCATGGCGACATTGAGGTGAGCCACCTTCTTCAAGATCACAACAATCTAGGGTTTCCATCACCTCTTGCTCATCAAGGAGATATTGAATCTTTCAGAGCAAGATGTTATAGTTCTCACCGTCCGGTTTCTCATCCTTATTCAAATCATCAAAAAAATTTCTTGCAGCCATTTTCAACTACATTCAACAAATGCGCATGAGATATTAATAATTAGCACATATCACTATTTTGCAGCATTAATCTAAATTACATAATAAAAATTTTATGCAAATCACAAGATCAAAAGTTTTCCATGCTCTTGATCATCTCTTGCGCCCAAGTACTCAATCGTTATATGTAATTTAATATGCGTAGAAATAAATTGTAGGAGGAAACTAATAAGTCTCAACTTGACTAAAAACACATTCCCACTTAACTATCGTGTAGACTTTCTTGATTGATGTTAAGCATTAAATCAATAACATATATAAACAAAAGTATCATATGCTACTTACCAAACTCTAAATTAGTGATTATAACATTCACAATGAATAGAGTCCATTACTCGCTTTGATACCAACATTGAAGAATGGGTAGCGGAAACTTAGCACAATTATTTAACTACATATCTCTTGCAGTCTCAACATCAATTCCTCTAGAATGACGGGACTATTTTACATTGCTAGTCAAATCCACAATCTTCATGTAATATTTCTTCGAACCTGTAAACAACTCATCGGCAAACTCGTACTACTCGAGTAAGAGTTGGGTTCCTCTAGAATGATGGGACTATTTTTCAGTGTTTTATATGTCCTATGTTATTTGCTTGAGAGAAGCCCTACCTCTTCATAGAAGGTGAAAGAAGACCCTTAGTCTTCCTCTATAATTCTCCATTACTCCACTATTTTATCATATGATGGTGGAAGAATTATTACTTGTAACTCCAACATAATTAGAGGAGTTGTTCTTTTATAACCTTCACAACAGCAATGGGCGTCTTTAATGGTAATTTACTAACACCTTGCTAGAATTCCAGCAAGGTGTAAAACGTGGCACTTGTAGTTCTTACCTTAGATCCAAAGAGGGAGACTTGTGTGATGGAAGTGGATGAACTGAGGTGTGACATCCACTGTGCATGTAGATGAAATAATTGCTTTTGACCACTTGCATGAATTTAAAGCGTGTGCTTTAAACTACCCTGCTGGAAGAGTTGCTCCCATATCAGTTGATACTCTCTCCTAATGAGAGCCCATCATCAATAGTCGAGTATGGCAAGCTGGTTGTCACGTTACATAATACCACGTTAAGTAATACCGGTGGCAGCTGAAAATCCTTAATGCATGTGGAATGACTTAGAAATTCTGAGATTTGAGACACTAGGAAACGATTTGACTTTGTCCGGTAATAAAGTCTCATGGGACACTAAACTAGACCTCCTTAAAGATTTGTCGTTCTATAACGCGGAAGAATTATTGCTGAGATTGAGATTATTTCTACTTACTTTGCATTTTTTAACTTTTTAAGTTCTTTCCCCAAAAAAGAAAAAAAGTGGCCGGTTCTTTTGATCAATCCTAAGAAGAACCAACCAATTTAGCTCCCTCCTCCGATCCGTTGGGATTGAGAGCCACCTTGTCAACTCAATCAGAAATAGATCACCTCTAGGAAAAAGATAGGTTCAACACCCCTAATAGGCCCGGCTAGATCCGAATCTAATATCGCCACACCTCAAAAGATGACAATTGATTCTTGGGCTGAGTCGAGTCGGGTCCCTAGGAGGGACCCTAGGGGGTGCCTTTTGATGCGGAACCCTCGTTCGACTCATGATAATCGCGTTTACAGCCAGCAGGCCATCCCACATCGCGAGAGGAGAACAGAAAAAGCGCGTGGAATAAAGAAGAGAAGGAGAAAGAGACAAGAGAAGCATGAGGCCGTTGACCGAGCTTGTCTCCATGCCACGACAAAAGAGTAGTTCCTGGGCCATCGGATAAAACATGACCCTCCTCAGTTGGGACGGAAGGTGCTCCGAATGTTTATGCTCTCTCGCTCACTCGTGTCGACCCTTCTTTTCTCTCGGTCCTCTCTCTCGCTCATAAATCAAGAGACGCCCATGAAGAAGAGATGAGAGATTCTTCATCTTCTCCGCAAGACTAGGGCTTTCATCATGAAATCAGCACATCGAAATACCTCGGGAACCGATCGGTCAACTTGAGTCAACTCTAGTCAACAATCAATGGTTAACTGATGATGTGGCAGTGATGTGACGATGACATGGCATTGCAGCCGCTGAAGCAATTATTGGGTTTGCTATTGTTTCGTCGATTTATCGTAACAGAAAATCAACTCGTATCAATCAATCGAATTTGATGAATAAATGAATAAATAAGTAGTGTTAATTAATTATATATTATTAATTATAGAAATGAGAATTTTCGAGTCAGATGACGTGACAATGACGTGGCGTTGGCGTGGCGGATGAGGCGGCAGGTGACATAAGGATGACGCAATGATCATGTTAGCAATACACGGCCGACTTAAGTCACGTGAGACCCATGTGGGCGTGCAGAGGCTTGGAGTGGCGCATGTGGGCACGTGCGGCATCAGTTGGCGGTGTGATTTGGCTGGTTGGATTCTTTGATTGACGTAGAATCTGTTTGTGGTGTTGTATTGTCAATATAACCAGCTGAATAAGTCCGAAATAGACTTGCAATATATGGCTGTGATGGTTCCAAGTCGATAGCATGTGGCGGCTGGGTTGGTGACAAAACAAGCAGCGGAAGTTGCGGAGAAACGAGAGCGACGCAACACCTTCGTGGAGCAAACGTGACCTATTCAGCTGGCATTGCAAAAAATAAAAATCCTCAAGAAAGAGGCTTTGATACCAAGTTAAGAATAGAGGAATAAACAACTTTTGTATATTTTGATGATTTATAATGGGGAATACAAAAGCCTATTTGTAAGCTTTACAGGGAGACTATTTATAGTAATAAAATATTATATAATCAATTATAATCAATCATAAAGATATCCAGAATATTAAATATATTTAGAATATTATAGATACCAGGATATAGGAAGGATATTCAGAATATTAAAGATCTCCAGAATATCCAGAATATCGTAAAGATAATCTCAATATATCTTACAGCTCTGCCGACCGACGGAAGCAATCTCAAAATCAGAGAGCGTTGTTGAAGAGGCTGGACTCCAACACCCTCATGGTGGCTGGCAAGTCCCAGCGTCACCAGCTCTGCCGCCTGAACATTTGTGAGTACCAGATTCCTCCCTTTCTCTCCCCTCGCGTGATCTATACTGGGAGTGATGTTGTTCATGAAGGGATTCAACTCTGAAAAAGTTGGATTTTAGGCTCAGATTGCATTTGCGATATACGATTATGAATTAACGGCGTACGTGCCCAAAGTATTTGATGTTTTTGCATATGTTGAAGACTAATGGCGATGGGTGCTTTGCTTTTCTTCTTAGCGTCCATCAAAGTCTCTTCTCTCTGCAAGTTCTTCTTCTTCTTTCGAGGTTTCTGGTTCAGGGACGTCGTCACCTTCATCGTCGGAGGAGGAGCTTTCTTCAGAGTCTGTCCCTCTTAATCATCACCTTTGGGAATGCAGAATTTCTCTTTTTGTCATCATCTTTTCTTTTCTTTTTTCCATGAAATCAATGCAGAAGAGTACGTGCGACAATGCGCTGAAGCGATGGGCAGCAAAGGATAAGCGAGACAGTCGCAGATTTTGAAGCAATGTAAAATTATTTCAACCAAAAAAGAGAAGAAAAAATTACATAAAACTACAAAAAAAAAAAAAAAAACAGAACGACGTTCGTTTCTTTTTTTCTTTTTCTTTCCTTTTATTACATAACCTATGACTGACTCTGGAATCGAAACATCCCAACATGGTATGATTCTCCAATCAAGACGTAAAACTACGAAAGAACAGAGCAATCGCTCATATATTCATGGGATATTCGTGATTTATTGATTTAAGATTGGACTCATTGTCATCTGAACATGCTGCTAACCAAGTAAGGATAATTCAACTCATGCCCTGATGTCACTAAAATCTGCACTCCTAGTCATTTGCAAAGTGTTCGTATTCTTTTTCTTTCCTTTTATTTCATAACCTATTATTGACTCTGGAATTGAAACATCCCAACATGGTATGATTCTCCTCCAATCAAGACGTAAAACTACGAAAGAACAGAGCAATCGCATCTCACTTATATTCATATATTCATGGGATATTCGTGATTTATCGATTTAAGATTGGACTCATCGTCATCTGAACATGCTGCTAACCAAGTAAGGATAATTCGACTCATGCCCTGATGTCACTAAAATCTACACTCCTAGTCGTTTGCAAGTATTTAACCACTGCGGTTTGTCTCAGTGGTCACCCTTCCAACATAAAATGAGGGGGAGGGGAGTTCGAATCCCCACCTTCTCAGGAGGTTGGGGTGGGGACAATTTAGTTTCAAGAGTGGGTTTCGACTCCCACGCCCTGCAAGGAGGCAGGGCAAAAGTCTGAGAGTGAGAGTTAGAGTAGAAATAGAGTAGGAACGACAAAAAAAAAAGAAAAAGGTGTTCATATTCATTGGAAGAAGAAGAAGAAGAAAGGTCCCAATCCTAAAGGGTCAACGCAGCAAAGATGGAAGAGGGCTTCCTGTCAAGCTGGAAGAGACCTCGGATGCCGTGAGCTGGTTCAACAGCCATGTGTTCATGTAGAGCTTCTGCTGCTGGATTTGTCGAACAGCACGCTAGCGTTGACGAATGGGGGTTGGCTCGGTTGGGGGACTACACGGTTTTTGTCGTGGAGCATCTCGACAACTCCAGACATGGGCGGTCGCAATTCCATGCAGGCTTGAGTGCATAGAAGGCTGATTTGGAGCACATTCGACGCCTCCAGGATGGGGAATTTACCTTGTAAGGCCGGATCAATGCACGCGGCTAAATTATTTGACTTGTAATGCTTCCATACCTGCAAAGCAATCATGAATTTCCATGGCTCCCTTATATCTGAAGATAAATCTACTAGCACTAACGTAGAAACCAACGATAGAGTTTGTTGGGAAAATCAAAAGAAAAATTAGATAATCCTAGTGGAGTGTGGCCAGGAAAGTAAATGTCAGTCTAAGTTCTCATGATCGTAGGGACAAGCAACCTTACCGACTGTAATACCGAGCTCGACCCCCGTGTGTATACACTATTCTTCCTACCACTCAAGATTTCAAGAACCATCACCCCAAAAGCATAAACATCGGCTTTCTCCGTTAGTAGTCCCCTCATAATATATTCAGGCGCCATGTAACCGCTGCATAGTCAATCGTCTTTTAGATATAAACCGTACTTAGCCCAAAGAAGATGCGAAGTGCAAGGGAAGGATGATACGCGAAACCCCTTTGAGGGGCCCAACTTGTCAAATTAAGGAAATAGAAAGTGCCGACTATGGTTTCGAGCAGGCTAATAATGAAAAGGCATTCTTACAAAGCCGCGATTCCTGTGCTAAGATGAGACTTATCCAGAGCAATGCATCGGGCAAGCCCGAAATCTGAGATTTTCGCTGTGAGATTTTCGTCGAGGAGGATGTTGCTGGTTTTTATGTCCCGATGGATGATTTTCACTCCACAACCTCCATGAAGATATGCGAGGCCCTCAGCTGTTCCTATGATGATGTGCAGCCTCTCCTCCCAAGTTAGGATGGGGGTTGCATCATTGACTGCAACAACAGATTCTCTTCGCTTATTTAGAAAGACAAGCAGAGTGGAGCGGGACAAACATAACCGAAGAAGGCAAGACACTAATGGAGCAGATTTTTGAAACCTTCAACTTGAAAATCATAAGATGGAAGCATTGCTTGCAATACAAGAAGCCAGTTACTAAGAATGCAAACTGAACCAATACTCATCGTGAAGGGTGGATCTCTTCTTGGCATCAAACGATGATTGTGTAAGTGTGTTATGCAGTTAGGCAACAACCAGCTACTTACCAAAAAGAACTAGATCAAGACTTCTTTTAGGAAGATATTCGTAGACGAGGAGGCTTTCTGGGCCTTCGATGCTGCATCCCAAAAGCCTCATGAGGTTCTTGTGTTGGATCCCACTAATCAGGTTCACCTCATTGAAGAAGTCATCCGCCCATTGGCATGTGTTGAACACCAACCGCTTAACCGCGACGACCTTCCCGTCGGGTAAAATCCCCTTGTACACGGAACCGCCGCCCCCTTGACCCAACTTCCTCGAGTCATCAAAGAAGTTGGTGGCCTTCTCCAGTGTCTTGTACTTGAAATATAAGCTAAACTTGCTCTTGCTCGCTCGTAATTGCATGAGGTTATTTTGCACTGAATAAGGATGAATGCAAAATTCGTGTCATCAAGCTTGTGATCAAGAATTACCAAGAGATCATTTTACACATTTGAACCGAATTGCTTACTATGTTTCTTCTTGGAGTACTTTTTGTATCCAATGTATGCACCAATGAGAACAAGTGAAGTCACTACAGTAGCCGATGAGGTTATTGCTATGGTGATGCGGACCCCAGATGAACCTGCGAAAAAATAAAGACAACATCAGGTTGAGATGAGCGAGTTCATTAATAATTCCAAAAATCTGGCAAGCATCGAACCATAGGATCAATGAAATTAAACTTAGGGTGCGTTCATTTTGGGGAAAATTTCAAGAAAAAGGAAAATGTTTTCTGGAAAATCATTTTTTAAGAAAAATGATTAATTTTCCTTTATTTGGTGATATATGACTAAAAATGTTTTCTAGTGTTTAAATCTCGTTTGGAAAATGATTTCAATCTCATGCAAAAAAAAGTCATTTTTAAAATAATTTTTATTTGATTTTCTTTCTCTTTCCTTCTTCCTCCTCTACTAGTAGTCCGGCCTTGACAGGCCACTAGCATCATCGTCAAGGCCTAGCAAGGGCCAACTTGACCGGGCTCACGGCAAGTTTTGAGCTTGCTAGATCCTGGGGTTTGTTGCAACGAGGCTGGTGAGGCTTGAGCTTGCCCGAGGTGGGCTTGCACTGGCGATTAGCGAATGAGGAAGAAGGGAAAGAAAAAAGATAAGAAAAAGAAAAGAAAATTTAAAAAATGATTTTTAAATAAAATAGTTAAAAATTCCACATGAGCAATTTTTGAAAGTGTATTCACCATCTTAGATTTAGGAATTCACTTTTCTAATTTTATGTGTGTGTGTTTTTCCTTGATCGAAAAGTGTTTTCGATTGATCAATCATTTTTGGCGAACTAAATGAATGAAAGTTCAGAAATTAATCTTGACAAAACAATTTTCGTCAAATAAATGCACTCTTAGGTTATGTTCGTTTCATGGATAATATTTTTCTAAAAAACATTGTCCTCATTTTCTAGCTTTTGATTCTCTTAGGAAAATGAGTTAATGGAAAATATTTTTCTGGTCAAAGTAAATCTATGCTTATAATCAAGAAAATAATTTCATCTTCAAAAAAGTTGGAAAACATTTTCCAAAATATTATTAGGTATTGGCGCTTGGATCTGAAACTCTACGTTTGAACACGAGAATCCCAACGCTAGTTCCTAAGTCTCTAATGCTCAGGCTAGATCCATCAAGGTTGGCCCTGGATCCATTGAGGCTGGGACCAGGTCTCTTGGGCACGAGTCCATTGAGACCAGACCTAGGTCAATTGAGGCTGGGCTCTCGATGCCTATACCCAGGTCCGTCGAGGCCGAGCTCAAACCCCTAGTGCTTGTGCCCTATGCCTCAACACTTGAGCCAGCATCCATAAAGGACACGCTTAGGCCTTGACACTCAAGCTTTAGTCCCCAAAGACTTAGGCTCGGTCTTGAATTAATGAAACTTCGTTCTTATAAGATTTTTTTTTTTAAATAATTTCAATTATTTTTCTTTCTAAAAAAATCAAATTTTAAATTAATTTTAAAATTTGATTATATCTTTCCTTTTTCCTTTTTTTTTTAAATTTATTTTTGCTTATGCCTCGACTGATCACCGACCTCAGTGACGGCCGACGATCGACCACAGGCAAGGGATGAGCTTGTTGTTCTAGCAATGCCGAGGTCTTGTTGACCTTTGACAAGGCTTGAGCCTTGCCCATCTAGCTAGACTCGAGCTCGATCTCGCATGAGGTCGATCCACCGATTGTCACCATGGCCAGCGATTGGTTGAAAAAGAAAAATAAAAGAAAATAAAAATAAAAAATAATTCGATATTTAAAAAATGAAAAGAGAAAAAAATTAAAAATATCATTAAAAAAAAAAGTGCCTTAATCGACCAACACGAGGAAACCACAATTGGAAAAATCGAAATCTGACAGCAGACATAGAAGAGCGTTGGTTTTTCTTTAATGGCGAGGAAGCCATCTTTTAAGTCGGTAAACTAGAGATCAGGAGACTAATTGTTACCTCCGCTACCGGGGACGATATAGAACTTGCTACTGGGGACGTTGTAGAACTTTGTGGTCGAGTAACGGAGGAAGCATCCCGCATTCATGGCCCGCGCTTCTTCTCTAGGTGCACAGCTTCTCGCCATCGAAGTTGCTTTCTCCAAACAGACTCTGCAACCGCCGGCATCAAGCGTCCTCCAACACTGTGCCAAAGCATATACCCCGGCGACTCCTAAACTCCGTCCTCCCCAGCCACCGCGAAGCCCTTGTTCCACACTGCACTGGCCGAGACATTCCTCAGGACCCGGTCCACCCTATCGGAGAGCTCGGCCACGATCTCCGCTGGGACTGTGAAATTGGGGCCACACTTGAGCATGTCGTGCGTTGGATCGACGGTCTCGTTGTAGAAGTCGTAACTGCCGTAACGGAAGAAGCAGCCGTCAAGGTAGAGCCGACCAAAGTTGGGGAGGCAGTGGTAGATCCGGGGCCAGCTCTCGGTAAAGCAGAGGCGGCACTCGGTCTTAGTCAAGTCCCCATGGCACTGGGCGAGGCCGTACACTGCTGGCAGCGGCGAGGCGAGGGAGTACTTGCCCCAGCCCTGGGCAGCGAAGCTGTCGGAGACCTTGTTCATGATGGCGATGCCGATGGAGATGACATTTCCAGTGACAATCCAAGTGGAGTTCTCGCAGATGAGGCCTGCTTTGGTGATTCGAGGATCGGAGACGGCGAGAGAGAAGAAGAACGAGGAGAGCGCGAGCAGAGGAAGGGCGATTGATGGGCTCGCTTCGTTCGACTTCATGGGCTCTGCTTGAGATATGCTCGGTTACCAAATTTTCCTTCTCTGAGTTCTCTTCAAAGAGAAAAGAAGAAGAAGAAAAGGGAAAGATTTGAGCAAGAGCGCGATGGGAGCTCCGCTTCAACCTGATGATCTCATAAAAAGCTTCAACCCAGCTACAGCACGCGGTCTAGACGAAGGAGAGAGATCTGCAACGACCGAAGCGACGAGGGCGACGGATGTTGACGTCCAAGTCGGTAGTTTTTTTTTTTTTTTTTTTTATTAATTAGATGATAATTTTTAATCTATTCTGAAAATAATAATGATTACAAAAAATCAAATAACAAATTATTATAATTTTTTTGGTAAAGTAAATTATTATAAATTGTTTTGAAGTGTATTCCTTTAAAAATTTGTGACTCATAACAAATTATTATCACCAAAAAAACAAAAACTAAATTAGTGGGAACCTATTTGGATGAATAGGAAACTTAGAACCTAGAATAAGTTTTTAAATTTTTCTTGGTTTATACCTTCATGTGATTATGCGGTATTCCAAGGTGTTCGATGATTGTTGTATAATCTGAAATCACTAGTCTAAATTTTCATTTTATGACTGCGACTTTTACTTTGTTAATGTTTCATATTCTTCATGTATCTAAATATAAATTATAATCAGTAAATTATAACTATACATTTTGGTAATTAAAAGTGATGGTTCACTACAGTTGTTTAATTAATAATATAGGCGGAATCTGGAATTCATCCTAAAATCTGTGACGGGATAGGTTCTAGAGTATGCAATGTAGGTTCCAAGTTCCAAAGAATAAGGAATCTATTTCAACGAATAAGTTCCATATAAAATCTGTACGAAATCTGAAATCGTTCATCCCTAAGTATCATGAATCTTATATTTGCACGGTCGTGATTAGGTTTGGTAGATAAGGTCCATCATTGGAAGGTTCTCTTATGTATCAAGTCGGGGGCCAATCCATGTTCATAATTATGCAAAGACCTTTAATTTGACTTTAGATGATCAAATTTGGCCTCACGTGTTTCAGATGAGATTCCCCCTGCATTTTCATGCATGTACATTTGACTTTTCTAGTCCCATGGTTGCGGCCACGAGATGTCCAAGCTAGTCTTTATCTGGCCCGCCTACCCGAATGAACGAACGATCAGGCACCCTCTTGTTTTTTGGCATGAATTTAGGGATAAATGTATCAAAAATCTTGAAATTTATCACGAAACTCCAAATTGAGTCATAAAATATTTAAAAAGTGTAATCAAGTTCTAAAACGTATCTCTTTAAACTTTCAAGAATTGTAATCATTGGAAGGATTTATAGTTGACCAATTTGATAAGTTTTAGGACTCCATTATAATTTTGTGACAAATTTTAGAACTTCCAATATACTTATTCCTTAGATTTATTTATGACCTCTTCTGCCTTGACTATCAACCACTACATAGAATTCCACAAATAAAAAACGCCTAAGAGCGTGGTAGTTCACACATGACCATCTCAATTCACATCTAAAGTAGGAGGAAATCTTAGGAAAACTGAGCAAGTTCTCATATCAATATGTTGCAAGCATGAAGCGATTGAACAACCCTTCTGTGCTTTCCAAAGTGTAAAGAAAAATATAGCTTCAAATTGGGTAGAACAATGAAGTCGGATCATTGAGCTGGATAGAACAATCTAGTCGGACTTTGAAGTGTGATATCACTTTCTTTAAGGATTTATTTGCCTCACAATGTTGTTAATGGTCCCTGGAAAATTTATATTCTAGTATTTTTAGTATTTCTTAAATGAAAATACTAGATATCAATTCTAATATTTCTCTCAAAGGAAAAAATTAGAAATAACGGCTGTATATTCTTTTGGAAGAAAACGAAAAATGAAAGAAGAAAATTATGATCGAACATACACGTTCAGTAATTTATAGCAAGAACAATAAGTTATATCCAAGCAGACACAATAAGAAATTATGCTTGAACAGGTACGAAGTTTGAGTAACCGTTGGACGAAACAATAAAAATTCGAAATTAAATAAATAATAAACAAAAAAATAACCATACTTCTTCGTGAACAGTCGCAAAGTTTCAATAGGACCGATGGTTAATTTTTTATAAAAATAAATCCTAATTTTCAATAAATAAAAAATAATGATCATTGATCGTGTTAAATCTCTTCTACGTGCACACTCACATTTTTTCGACGTGAGATAAGACACCTCTTATTTTATTTTACAAACAAACTACCAACACAAAACACATGGAATAAAAAGAATGACAAGCATAAAATCATTAGTAAGTCTCGAGTGATTCAACAGATCATATGCACCGAGTCCCTAACTTCACTAACCATTGTTAGCATCGTATGCTAAACGCCTATTCAATTATCTCAAGGCCTTAACACTATTTTATATGCCATAAGGAACGGTCATTGGTTTTTTTTTTTTTTTTGGAGGGGGGAGGAGGGGAGGTGGGGCGATGAATTGCCATTACATTTCAAGAGTAGATGTTGATCCCAAAATAACACTAGGAAAGAATATAAAGACTTGAAAAAGAACACTTTGGACCAAGGTCCAGAAAAGCTGGTGAAGAATCCGCACCATATGGGCTTGAGTGGACCTAACCCAATTATGTTTTTTTTTTTTTCTTTTTCAAAAAACCAAGTCGAAATACAAGAGGAAGGGCATTGAAACATGTTAAAGAGGGGATAATGTCCAAAGGTTGCAATTGAAGTTGTGACCACGGAAAATTGGACGTCTAGATCACGTAGTTCTTTTTAGGTTTAAATTCTTCGCACTTGAAATTTTTTGCCGTGAGACAAATGGTTAGGTGATAGAAGAAAAAGTAATCAAAAGCATTGTCCCATAGGAAAAACCGATGAATAAGAAATCTTGATGGAAAAAGCTCTAGAAATTCAAAGGTAAACAAATTCAAAAGGAAAATGACAGAAAAAGGAAAAACAATTAAAGAGGGGATAATGTCCAAAGGTGCTGTCTAATCATGGTATGGTTCTTTTGAGTAATTAGATAAGATTTCTATAATAATACAAAAAAAATGAGGTTTGCCAGTTACCATCCAGAGGAGAGTTCATTGGTTTCATTATCACCAACACCTTTAAAACTTTTGACTATTTCCAATATGCAATCACGGGCAAAATCAATATGAACCGTCCAATTAGGAAAAAGTGGAAAAAAAAAAAAGGAGAAAAGGATTTGCGTGCTTGCCGACTGAGGGAAGACTCCATACGGTCAACTTTTCCCCTTCCATGGAGCAACTCTTCAAAAGAGAAAAGAGAAAAGATTTTTTTTCAAAAAAAAAAAAGGACGAGTATGACCAAAAAAAGTTTGCCGGTGACGTGACGACATCGATCCACATCCATCTCTCTCTTGAACTTAGCCAAAATATAGTTGCCATTCACCCCTAGTTTAACTTTCATAGTAAAAGGAGCTTAAACCCTTCATTTCTAAACTCGAGCTCATTGCACAACATCTTAATTTTTTTAATTCTTATATGAAATTACTAACTTTAATCAAGTGATTTATCAAACTTTTCTCCAAGTGAGTTATCAATTAAGTTTGGATTCTTAATTGTTATTTGAGTTAGTCACCGGTCTAATACTAGAAAATCAGTGCTACATTTATCCTTAATTAAATTTCGTGTCTCAAAAAAATCATAATGGTTAATCTCTAATTAGTTTTCATGTCATAAAAAATATCGACCAATGTTCCTTCGTTAGCTTCTGTTCAATATTCTAAATAATTACGAACATGGAAACACATTTGGTAAACAATTTGGATGATCGATGTATGACTTGATTCCTCATGAAAATTCACCATATATGGGTCTTTTAAACGACATTATTTTTGGGAAGTCGGATCTGAAAAATAGACTTAGATTGAAAAATCTGCTAACTAATTTGTGCTAAGAGCTCCCTCACCTTTCAAAAAGTGGGGAAATGATCACAAGAGTTGATAAATTAGAAAAAACAAACCAAATAAAAGTTAGTAAGAATTTAAATGAGGTGTTGTAACCCAAAAGAAGTTGGTTATTATAATTGAAGAAAAGTTGGTAAATAATCAAAAGAAAGACTAACAAATTCATATGGGAGTTAAGTAAATTTAGGCCAGTAGTAAGGATGATAAGTAAAAGTTAGTGAGAAAACTTGATAACTTGTAAATTGTAAAAAAAATTCTAATAATTTCATAACAAATAAGTTACCATACAAAAGGGTGATCGGTAACTTATCTAATCAATAGTTTTTTAACACGGATGAGATGTTTCAAATTTCTACCAGCACAAATTTTTTTCTTTTAATGAAACAAGAGAATCATCCTAACATAGTATTCTACTAGGTAGATAAAGGAAAGTCAGTGTGTTTTCTTTTTCCATAGACAAGGTAACATTATCCTCATGTAAGAATATATCTATGGAAAAACCCTCTCTCTCTCTCTCCCTCCCTCCCTCCCTCCCTCCCTCCCTCCTCTCTCTCTCGAAAATTGAACCATGAATGCAAAACCTTCAAAGAAGAATCAATGGCGAGATGCATGCGGCATATCCGAATGCCAAATCTCTAGTATGGACTCTCTCTCTCTCTCTCGAAAATTGAACCATGAATGCAAAACCTTCAAAGAAGAATCAATGGCGAGATGCATGCGGCATATCCGAATGCCAAATCTCTAGTATGGACGCAATAATATCTATTGGCAGCATGTGAGCCATGTGTTGTGGAAAGCAAGTAATTGAACAATAAAATAGACAAAATAAAAAAGTAGATCGAACACCAGATTTATGTGGTTCGGTCGTAGTGATCTACGTCCATGAAGCGAGCAATAATGAATTCTACTATGGATGAAATGATACAATGGAGATTTTAATCATACTCGAGTCACTTAAACATTCTTAGTATTTTTGAAGCCCCAATTACACTTAATATCTTACTTAGTGTTTTACCTCGAAATTCCTCGTGACAAAAACTTTCAATCTCGCAGAAATTAAATAGATCTTAGGCTCCATTTGTTTCATGGAAAATAATTTCCAAGAAAATGTTTTCCAAATTTTCTAGTGTTCGTTTCATGGAAAATAAATTGTTTAAGGAAAATATTTTTCATTAATGGAAAAAAAGTCTTTTAAAATGGAGAAAAATGTTTTTCATTTTTCCATATCTTCTTTCACCTCGCTTTCTCTCATCAAACACATTTTCCTTTTATTTTTCTTTTTTCTTTTATTTTTTATATTTTTTTTTAAAATGAGTTTTTAATTATTTTTCCTTTTCTTCTTCTTCTTGCTCGGCTTTGGCTGGTCGGCGATCGGCCAAGGCCAAGGAAGAAGAAAAAAAATAAAGAAAAGAAAAGAAAATAATTTAAAAATAAATTTAAAATTTTTAAAATCAATTGAAAAAGATAAAATAACAAAAAAAATTGAAAATGAGTCTATGAAGGAAATCTCTATTTATCTTCAAATTTCAATTGAACACCAGAATATATGGTTATTTTCTAGGAAAATGACTTCTTGGAAAATAATTTTCAAAAATGTCACATTTTTCGCAAGATGAATGGAGCCTTAAACTCACAAGATTTAATTGACTTGAACACTATCGAGGACCAGCGAAAGCCAAGGAAGAAGAAGAAAAAAAAAAGAAAAGAAAAGAGAAAAAACAAGATTTAATTAGCTTGAATATTAAATCTTCTTGGATGTAATTTCACGAATAAGAACAAAAAGTCCACTTTCAAGCACTCGATATAGGGCGCTTCAAGAAAGTGCACACCCTTGTCAAAAACGACTCTCCACCGCATGAAGACTCCCGGCATGAATATATAGGTTGGTCAACGTGGCCAACTTATAGTAGAATTTAATTTCCTTTCTGTTCTTTCTCTGCACGCTGACCGAGCCCAAGTCCAACACAAAGTCCATGTTGGACTTTTCAATTTGAGAACACAGACTCCTATTCTTATACAGAATGTGCTTCAACAAACTTGTGTCCCATTCAAAGCCAACTTATCCATTATTAATCGTCGCTTCAACACCAAATAATTTCGGTATTTTTCAGCATTCTTTACTCGGATCAAGTTTCTTACGATGGGCTCAAATTCGAGACGTATTTTAACACCATGCACTGCACAATGAGCGGTCCAAGTGAAGCCCTCTCCTCTCTAAGCTCGCCCCCATCCTAGTTACAGCTCAAAAATCATGCATGTCTCCGATTGAGTAGAGATGAATGATAAACCTTAGTTCACAGCTTTTGATCAACTACATTCACCTAACACACATGCGTTCATCTCGTATTGCAAGGTAACTGATGTTTTGGCGCACAGTAGATGGAACCGCAATCATGACTAAAGTGGAGACATGCAATGGCTTTTTCCACCCCTATTTTGAATCGTATATTGGCACATCTTTGGCAAGGACACCACATTGACATTAAGCTCGTAACCTAACTCGTCAAGTATGATAATTTATTATTATTATCATGAATTGGTGAAGAACCCGTTTTCAAATGACTTTTCAATAGCATTGGAGTATATAATGAGATGTTGCCAGTCTCATCTCATAACTTCAATTCAAGTTATACTTATGCTATTGTTGATACCTAAATTTTGGCGATCTGGTTATTTATTTATTGCATAGAAAATTATTGGTTAATTTTATCCCTGAAAAAAATATTAATTGCATATCATGTAGATGTAGGTGCATTTTATTTATAATTTACATGTTTTGCATTTATTTATTGGACCGGTGACGGGTGGATTTGAATTAGTGGTTCTGAGCTTTAAATTGACAGGACGGACTAAACCCATGAAGCGAGCAAATTGACCCAATCCCCTTTTTTTAAGTGAACG
The DNA here is from genome assembly GCA_014182515.1 of Eucalyptus microcorys. Lineage (NCBI taxonomy): Eukaryota > Viridiplantae > Streptophyta > Magnoliopsida > Myrtales > Myrtaceae > Eucalyptus > Eucalyptus microcorys. Next base: position 3,263,217 of record CM024563.1, read on the forward strand.
GAAATTATCTCATGAGAAAATAGGAATTTGAAAATTTCCGGGATATGATGATTTTTTTTTGGTTAAGGTAGGTGTGACAAAGGATATTGCGATATATTTTTGCAAGATTTGGATTTAGAGAAAAATTTCATCATAATCTTGAACCATTATCAATATGCGATAAAATTGGTGAAACAATGTTGCGGACGTTGATTCGAAGAAAAAATTAAAAGCCTAATTCCTTTCCCTATAAAAGGCTGTACGCGTGAGAAGGAAGGGGTTTTTTTTTTTCCCCCCACTCTCGGCTTCTCGCTAAAAAAACTCAAGACAAAAGGAGAAAATTTGTTTTCTTCGTTTTATAGGTTGTTTTGGGAGTAAAAGAAAAGGGCAGCTCGTTTGTTTACTGGAGGAGGGCAGAAAGTACAGCTGCAACAGTGAAAGGGAGAGAGAGAAGACGTGAGTGTGACCCAGCAGCAGGAAAAAAAAGGAAAAGAGCAGAACACTGCTCATCTTCTTTCTCTCGCCCGCGTCTACTGTTCGCAAGCTCAGCACCGGCAGCAGACCCGCCGGTCACTGTAGCGCCCGCACCACCGCCGCTGCTGGTCTGCTGTTTCCCTCTGCCGAACCAACGCCTGCTGCCCTACCCACTGCACCATCACCGACGCCCGAGCTCGTGTCGCGGCGTTTGCCCAGAAGCCCGAAGCCGTCGTGCGCTGCAATCTGCCTGCAGCCCACGCCGGTCCGAGATCTGCCGTCCGCCGTCGCCCACGAGCTCGCCATACCAGCAACCTGCGAGGTCGCTGCCGTCCTGCCCCGTCGCGCCTCCTCCGCGAGCAGCCCGCGACAACAGCACGTCCGCCCCCTCGCCGGACACCGCTTGCTGCCCGTTTCACCTGCAACGCCCCTGCACGCCGCTCAACCCAGCGACCAGGCGACGCCAGCAAATTCCAGACCAGACGCCGATCTCCCGCCTCTGTTTTGCTGTCCCTGCTGCCCGAACGCCCCCTCTGCCGCTGCTGGTCCGTTGGCTGCCGCCCTTCGCCGGAGCTCCGACGACTGTGCCCATCACCCCCTGTGAACCACTATCACAGCCATCATCCTTAGCCGTGCCGCCTCGAATCTCCATCGTCGATCCATTCTACCGATTGAATTTTTTGGAAAAATTTCAAATTTAGGTAGAGATTTATTTTATTAGGTTATTTTATTTTTAGGTAGAGATTTATTTTATTTTTTAGGTAGATTTAATTCATTAGGTAGATTTGTTTTATCTTATTTTAGTTTTTGATATTTTATCTCTTTATCTGAAATATTTTCCAATGCATGATTGAAATTCCTTGAGGTAGCATCCAAATCGCAACCGTACGAATTTTTATTCTATTTATAAGGTTTTGAATGGAATAATTATTCACACGGAAGTAAAATTGATATCTTATCTTTAAGGCTTAAGATCAATTTATCGATTTTATTAGCGAAATAATTAAGTTTGAATTTTAATTCGAATGATGGATAACATTTCTGATGACCATAGATGGTTTAATGTTTATCTTTTAATTGTTTTGCTTATTCCAAAAATACAAAAAAATTATATTTGCATTCCATGTAGATTAGGATTGATTGCATTGATAGGTTAGTTTTTTTTTTTTTTTTCAAATGCATGTTTAGAAGGCATTTAGAATAGATAGCATTTCACTTTAGTTTTCACTTTAGTGAGAATTTTAGTTTTAGTAATTTTAATTACGAATTTTCATAAAAAAAAATACAAAAAAATAATACGCATGTCATGTACGATTAGTTTCATGAAATGCCTGTCATATAATGATTGTTTTTAGGTTCATTTAGCTATCCCCTCATTAAATATCTAGGCGCCATGTAACCGCTGTATAGTCAATTGTCTTCTAGATATAAACCATACTTAGCTCAAAGAAGATGTGAAGTGCAAGGGAATGATGATACGTGAAACCCCTCCGAGGGGCCAAACTCGTTAGATTAAGGAAATAGCAAGTGTCGACTATGGTTTCGAGCAAGCTGGTAATGAAAAGGCATTCTTACAGTGTGCCGGCGATTCCTGTGCTAAGATGAGACTCATCGGGCAAGCCCGAAATCTGAGATTTTCGCTGTGAGATTTTCATCGAGGAGGACGTTGCTAGTTTTTATGTCCTGATGGATGATTTTCACTCCACAACCTCCATGAAGATATGCGAGGCCCTCAGCTATTCCTATGATGATGCGCAGCCTCTCCTCCCAAGTTAGGAAGGGGTCGCATCGTTGACTGCAACAATAGATTCTATTCGCTTATTTAGAAAGATAGGCAGAGCGGAGTGGGACAGACATAACCAAAGAAGGCAAGACACTAATGGAGCAAATATTTGAAACCTTCAACTCAAAAATCATGAGATGGAAGTATTGCTTGCAATACAAGAAGCCAGTTACTAAGAATGCAAACTGAACCAATGCTCGTCGTGAAGGGTGGATCTCTTCTTGGCATCAAACGATGACTGTGTAAGTGTGTTATGCAGTTATGCAACAACCAGCTACTTACCAAAAAGCACTAGATCAAGACTTCTTTTAGGAAGATATTCGTAGATGAGGAGGCTCTCTAGGCCTTTGATGCTGCATCCCAAAAGCCTCATGAGGTTCTTGTGTCGGATCCCACTGATCAGGTTCACCTCATTGAAGAAGTCATCCGCCCATTGGCATGTGTTGAACACCAACCGCTTAACCGCGATGACCTTCCCGTCGGGTAAAATCCCCTTGTACACGGAACCACCGCCCCCTTGGCCCAGCTTCCTCGAGTCATCAAAGAAGTTGGTGGCCTTCTCCAGTGTCTTGTATTTGAAATATAAGCTAAACTTGCTCTTGCTCGCTCGTAATTGCATGAGGTTATTTTGCACTGAATAAGGATGAATGCGAAATTCGTATCAAGCTTGTGTTCAAGAATTACCAAGAGATCATTTTACGCATTTGAACCGAATTGCTTACTTTGTTTCTTCTTGGAGTACTTTTTGTATCCAATGTATGCACCAATGAGAACAAGTGATGTCGCTGCAGTAGTCCATGAAGTTATTGCTATGGTGATGCGGACCCTAGATGAACCTGCGAAATGATAAAGACAACATCTGGTTGAGAAGAGCGAGTTCATTAATAATTCCAAAAATCTGGCAAGCATTGAATCATAAGATCAATCAAATTAAACTTAGGGTGCGGTGGGTTCATTTGGGGGAAAATTTCAAGAAAAAGAAAATTGTTTTCTGGAAAATCTTTTGTTAAGAAAATGATTAATCCTTTATTTGGCAATATATGACTAAAAATGTTTTTAGTGTTTAAATCTCGTTTGAAAAATGATTTCAATCTCATGCAAAAAAAAGAAGTCATTTTTTAAATAATTTTTGTTTGATTTTCTTTCTCTTTCCTTCTTCCTCCTCCACTAGTCTTCGGGCCTTGACAGGCCACTAGCATTGTCGTCAAGGCCTAGTAAGGGCCAACTTGACTAGCCTCAGGCAAGTTTGAGCTCACTAGATCCTAGGGTTTGTTGCAACGAGGCTGCCAAGGCTTGGGCTTGCCTAAGGTGGGCTTACACTGGTGATCGGTAGAGGAGGAAAAAGGAAAAGAAAAAAGAAAAGAAAATTTTAAAAATCAATTTTAAAAATAAAATATTTAAAAAATCTATTTTAAAAATAAAATATTTAAAAAATCTATTTTTAAAATAAAATATTTAAAAATTTCCACATGAGCAATTTTTGAAAGTGTATTTACCATCTTAGATTTTGGAATTTACTTTTCTAATTTTATGCGTGTATATTTTCCTTGATTGGAAAGTGTTTTCGATTTATCAATCATTTTTGGCGAACTAAGCGGATGAAAGTTTGGAAATTTATTTCGAGAAAATACTTTTCATCAAACAAATGCACTCTTAGCTTATGTTCGTTTCATGGATAATATTTTTCTAAAAAACATTTTCCCCAGCATTCGATTCGCTTAGGAAAATGAGTCAATGGAAAATATTTTTCTGGTCAACGTAAAACTATGCTTGTACTCAAGAAAATGATTTCATCTTTGAAAAAGTTGGAAAACATTTTCCAAAGTATTATTAGATATTGGCGCTTAGATCTAAAACTCTACGTTTGAACACGAGAATCCCAACACTAGTTCCAGAGTCTCTAACACTCGGGCTAAATCCATCAAGGTTCCATTAAGACCAGACCTGGGTCAATTGAGGCCGAGCTCTCAATGCCTATACCCGAGTCCATTGAGGCCGAGCTTGAACCTCTAGTGCTTGTGCCCTATGCCTCAGCACTTGAGCTAGCATCCATAAGGACAAGCTTGGGCCCTGAAACTCAAGCTTTAGTCCCCAACACTTAGGCTTAGGTCCTGATTTAATGAAACTTCGTTCTTATAAGAATATTAAAAAAAAAAGAATTTCAATTATTTTCTTTCTTAAAATCAAATTTTAAATTACTCTAAAAATTGATTTTTCTTTCTTTTTATATTTTGCTTCTACCTCGGCTGATCACCGGCCTCAGCAATGGCCAACGATTGACCAAAGGCAAGGGATGAGCTCATTATTCTAGCAATGCCGAGGTCTTGTTGACCTCTGACAAGGCTTGAGCCTCGCCGATCTAGCTAGACTTGAGCTTGATCTCGCATGAGATCAGTCACCGATTGTCACCATGGTGGCGATTGGCTAAAAGAGAAAAAGAAAGTAAAATAAAAATAATAAAATAATTCAATATTTAAAAAATGAAAAGAGAAAAAAATTAAAAATATTATTAAAAGAACTGCCTTAATCGACCAACATGAGGAAACCACAATTGGAAAAATCGAAATCTGACGGCAGACATAGAAGACCGTCGGTTTTTCTTTAATGGCGAGGAAGCCATCTTTTAAGTCGGTAAACCAGAGATCAGGACACTAGTTGTTACCTCCGCTATCAGGGACGTCGTAGAACTTTGTGGTCGAGTAACGGAGGAAGCATCCCGCGTTCATGGCCCGCGCTTCTTCTCCAGGTGCACAGCTTCTCGCCATCGAAGTTGCATTCTCCAAACAGACTCTGCTTTGCCGGCATCAAGCGTGCTCCAACACTGTGCCAAAGCATATACCCCGGCGACTCCTCCAACTCCGTCCTCCCCAGCCACCGCGAAGCCCTTGTTCCGCACTGCGCTGGCAGACATTCCTCAGGACCTGGTCCACCCTATCCGAGAGCTCGGCCACTCTCTCTGCCGGGACTGTCAAATTGGAGCTACACTTGAGCATGTCGTTCGTTGGATCGACGGTCTCGTTGTAGAAGTCGTAACTGCCGTAACGGAGGAAGCAGCCGTCGAGGTAGAGCCGACCAAAGTTGGCGAGGCAGCGGGCGATCCGGATCCAGCTCTCGGTAAAGCAGAGGCGGCACTCGGTTTCGGTCAAGTCACCATGGCACTGGGTGAGGCCGTACACTGCTGGCGGCGGCGAGGCGAGGGAGTACTTGCCCCAGCGCTGGGCAGCGATCCTGTCGGAGATCTCGTTCATGATGGCGATGAGGTTGGAGACGACGTTTCCAGTGACAATCCAAGTGGAGTTCTTGCAGATGAGGCCCGCTTCGATGATTCGAGGATCGGAGACAGTGAGAGAGAAGAAGACGAGGAGAGCGCAAGCAGAGGAAGGGCGATTGATTAGCTCGCTCCGTTCGACTTCATAGGCTCTGCTTGAGATATGCTCGGTTATCAAATTTTCCTTCTCACTCAGTCCTCTTCAAAGAGAGAAGAAGAAGAAGAAGAAAAGGGGAAGATTTGAGCAAGAGCGCGATGGGAACTCCGATTCAACCTGATGATCTTATAAAGCTTCGACCCAGCTACACAACGCGGAATCGAAGCGACTGGCTGGTGCTTGACTTTCGGGTCTCGTTTCTCACATCACCCCTTGCTTTCTTTATGCTACAGGAGGGTTTTTGAAAAGAGCCATGGCGATGCCAGGTCCCAGGAACGGCCGCGATGACATGCTTGATAAGCTTTTATAATAATACAAATAAAACGAGGCACACAAAACCCAGGGATGAGAAAAAAAGTGTTTGCCTATTACTGTCCAAAAAAGGTTGCAACTGACAAAAAAAAAAAAAAAAAAAAAAAGGTTGCCATTGACGTCATGACCACGGAAAATTGAATGTCGACCTCACGTAGATCTTTAATCAAGGAGAAAATGAATTACTTCGGCCCCATACTCTGGTTTAAATTCTTCGCACTTGAATATTTTTTGCCATGAGATAGATGGTTAGGCGACGGAAGAAAAAGTAATCAAAAACATTTTCTCATAGGAAAAACTGAAAAACCAATGAATAAAAAATCTTGATGGTGAAAGCTCTAAAAATTCGAAGGTAAACAAATTCAAAAGCAAAATGACAGAAAAAGAAAAAACAATTAAAGAGGGGATTGTGTCAAAAAGTGCTGTCTAGTCATAAGCAACCAAATAATGAAAGTCTATAATTTTCAACGCATGATTCTTTCACACATCATGGGTGATTAGATAAGATTTTTATAATAATACAAATAAAACGAGGTTTGCCAATTACTATCCAAAGGAGAGTTCACAACACCTTTAAAACTTTTGACTATTTCCAATATGCAATCACGGACAAAATCAATATGAACCCTTCAATTAGGAGAAAGACGGAAAAAAAAGGAGGAAGGGATTTGCGTGCTTGCCGATTAAGGGGAGACTCCGTACGGTCAACTTTTCCCATTCCATGATGCAACTCTTCAACAGAGAAAAGAGAAAAGATTATAAAAAAAATAAAAAAGACGAGTATGACCAAAAAATAAAAATAAAAATAAAAAACAAAGAAAAGTTTTCCGGTGACATGACAGCATCAATCCACATCCATCTCTCTTGAACTTAGCTAAAATATAGTTGCCATCCACCCCTAGTTTAACCTTTATAACGAAAGGAGCTTAAACCCTTCATTCCTAATCTCGAGCTACTTGCACAATGCCTTATTTTTTTTTCTTTAAATTCTTATAAGAAATTACTAACTTTATTATCAAACTTTTCCCTGAGCAAGTTACCAACTAGTTTTGGATTCCTAACTCTTATTTGAGTTAGTCACCAAGCTAATACAAGAAAACCGGTGCTACATTTATCCTTAATTAAATTTCATGTCTCAAAAAAATCATAGCGGCTTATCTCTAATTAGTTTTTGTGCCATAAAAAGTATCGACCAATCTTTTCTTTGTCGGCTTTCGTTCAATATTCTAAATAATTACAAACATGGAAACATACTTGGAAAATAATTTGGATGATCGATATGTGACTTGATTCCTCATGAAATTCACGATAGATGGGGCTCCTAAACGACATTGTTTTCGGGAAGCCGGATCTCAAAAAATAAACAAATTGAAAAATCTGCTAAAATTTACTAATTTGTCCAAAGAGCTCCCTCAACTTTCAAAAAGTGGGGAAATGATTACAAGAGTTGATAAATTAGAAAAAACAACCAAATAAAAGTTAGTAAGAATTTAAACGAGAAGTCACCCAAAAAAAAGTTGGTAATTATAATTGGAGAAAAGTTGGTAAATCATCAAAAGAAGATTGACAAATTCATATGGGAGTTAAGTAAATTTAGGCCAGTAGTAAGGATAATAAGTAAAAGTTAGTGAGAAAACTTGATAACTTGTAAATTGTAAAAAAGATATAATAATTTCATAACGAATAAGTTACCGGAAAATCAGGTGATCGGTACTTATTTAATCAACAGTTTTTTTTTTTTTTTTAACACAGATGAGATGTTTCAAAATTCCACCAGCACAAATTTGTTTCTTTTATTGAAGTAGGAGAATCATCGCAACATTAGTATTTCGCTAGGTAGATAAAGGGAAGTCAGCGTGTCTTCTTTTTTCCACTTACAAGGTATCATCATCCTCATGTAAGAATATACCCGAGTAAAAACCACCTCTCTCTGTGAAAACTAAACCATGAATGCAAAACCGTGAAAGAAGAATCAATGCCGAGATGCATGCGGCATATCCGGATGCGAAATCTCTAATATGAACGTAGTTTAATCTATTGGTAGCATGTGAGTCATGTGTTGCGGAAAGTAAGCGATCGAATAATAAAATAAACAAAATAAAGAAAATAGATCAAACACTAGATTTATATGGTTTGGTCATAGTGATCTATGTTCACGGGGCGAGCAATAACGAATTCTACTATAGATGAAGTGATACGACGAAGATTACAATCACACTCGAGTTATTCAAACACTCTCAATATTTCCCAATGCTCAATTACACCCAATATCTCACGTAGTGTTTTGCCTTGAAATTCCTCGCTAAATAATCTTTCAATCTCGTCGAGAAATTAAACAAATTGTAGGCTTCATTTGTTTCACGGAAAATAACTTCTAAAAAACGTTTTCTAGCTCCAAAACATTTTCTGTCAATGGAAAAAAAATCTTCTAAAATGGGCAATGTTTTCCATTTTTCAGATAGGGGAAAACATTTTCCATATCTTCTTTCACCTCACTTTCTTTCATCAAACACATTTTCCTTTTATTTTTATTTTTTAAAATTGAGGTTTTAATTATTTTTTCTTTTTTTCTTCTTCTTGCATGGCCTTGGCTAGTCACTGGCCATGACGGCAGCTAGCCAAGGCCAAGGAAAAAAAATAAAAATAAATAAATAAAGAAAAGGAAAAAATAAGTTTAAATTTTTTTTAAAAATGACTTAAAATAATAGAAAAATATTGAAAAATGAGTCCATGTTGGAAAAGATTTCCTTACTAAAAGGTAGAAAACATTTTCTAGTTATTTTCAAATTTTGGTCGAACATCAGAAAATATGGCTATTTCCTAGAAAATGACTTCTTGGAAAACAATTTCTGAAAACACCACATTTTTCTAGAAATGAACGGAGACTTAAACTCACAAGATTTAATTGGCTTCAATACTATTGCTGACCGGCCAAGCTCAAGGAAGAAGAAGAAAAAAATTAAAGAAAAGAAAAGAGAAAAAGGAAAAGGAAAAAATAAATTTAAAATTTTAAAAATCGATTTTAAAAAATAAAATAATAAAAAATTGAAAATGAGTCTATGGAGGAAAAGAGTTCCTTACCAAAAGGAGATAATATTTTTATTTATTTATTTTCAAATTTTAATTGAACACTAGAAAATATGATTACTTTCCTGAAAAAATGGCTTCTAGGAAAATAATTTTCAAAAACATCATATTTTTTGTGAAACGAATGAAGCTTTAAATTTATAAGATTTAATTGGCTTGAACACTAAATTTTCTTGGACGTAAATTCACGAACAAAAATAACAAGCCCACTTTCAAAACTCCACATACGGTACTTCAAGAACATGCACACTCGTCAACGACTCTCTGCTGCGTGAAGATGCCCAACGCGAATATATAGATAGGTCAACGTGGCCAACTTTTAGTAGAATTTAATTTCCTTTCTATTCTTTCTCTGACCCACGCTGACTGAGCCCAAGTCCAACACAGTCCATGTTGGGCTTTTCAGTTTGAGAACAGAGACTCCAATTCTTGTACGCAATGTGCTTCAACAAATTTGCATCCATTCAAAGCCGACTTATCCATTATTAATTGTCGCTTCAACGCCCAATAATTTCTGTATTTTTTAGCACTCTTTATTCGGATCGGGTTTTTATACGAATGGCTCAAATTCGAGACATATTTTAACACCATGCACTACACAACAAGCAATCCAAGTGAAGTCCTCTCTTCTCTAAGCTCGCCCCCATCCTAATTACAGCTCAAACATGCATGTCTCCGCTCGAGCAGATATGAACGATAAATCTTAGTTCATAGCCATCGATCAACTGTAGTCCCCTAACACACATGAAATGGTGAAGAATCCATTTTCAAATGACTTTTCGATAGCGTTGAGTATATAATAAGATGTCGTTAGTCCCAAATACAAGAGTAATAGGCATCAAAACACATTACATCTCGATGCCTTTATAACCTAGTCTGCTGGTCTATTTGATTGTAAAAAGGGCCAAGGGGTCTTCACATCCTATGACAAGTGGCTCAATGTCTTAAGAGCAAAGAGAACTCTCTAACTAACTTCAGTTCGGAATGACCTGTAAAGTGAAGGAGGGCATGGAGGCAAGCTAGGGTTTTGGGTTGAAGAGCTCGTTGCTAGGATTGTGTTTTTAGTCGGATCCTACGGTTTATAAATTTAATTTGGGTTGTAGATAGGAATGAAGCTGGCTCAAGCTATTTTTTGAGACTAACTCGGGGCTTGACAGTATGATTACGTGAGATTCACTTGTTTAAATTTGATTTGAGGTCGATTTCACTGATATTAAGCTAAAATTGCCAGCTTAATTAAGTTTCTATTATTATATTTCTTTTCAAAAAATATTTGTAAGAGATAAATTTCACCTAAACATTCTGGGAAATTTTCTAGAGACCCCTAGATTGTACAAATTTTAAAAAGAACCTTAAGGAGAAGGACTTTTCTAAAGGAAAAAGAACATCCCTCAAAGTGTACCACCATATTCTAAACGACTCACACCTCATTGCCGGTTGTAAAATGCAACTTCTGACGACCCCGGTAATAAACATATGCGTATTTCTTACAAGTGGGTGAGGGCATTTTTGTCCCAAAAAATCATCTCCCTTTTTTTTTTTTGGTCATAAATAAAATTCCATTCAAGATCAAGGAATAGAACATCCAGCAGCAATTGTGTCCGAGCGAAGGAGATCTAGAAGAAAAGAGGGGGGCGAAACGGCCCAATTAGCAGGTAGGGTTCCATTTCTATGGGCTTTTGCGGCCCAATCGGTTGCAAAATTAGCTTCACGCCTACAATGCTTAACTCGAAGGTGAGAAAAGCAGGGGAGTAGGGCGGCGGCTTCAGTAAACAGAGCTCGAACCTCCCATGGTGTCAAGCGGTGATCGTGCACAGCGTTAAACCAACACAAGGCAGTCGGATTCTATCAGCAGTGGATCATGCGCCTTGCCTTGTTGTAGCAAATTTTGGAGGGTGAGAGTAAAAGCCTGTATCTCAACCTGCAGGGCCGAAGAGGCTGCGAATCCACGGGTAAAACCATCGAGCAGCTTTCCATTCTGATCTCGGCATAAGCACGCCATTGTTCCTTCATTGCTTGTAAGCTGAAAAGCCCCATCTATATCAATCTTCAGGACGCCTAGATCTGGAGGTCGCCATAGGTCTGCAGAAAGGAGTTGATGTGTCCCTGTTCCTGCTGATCGTCAATTAGAGTTCTGAGCCGTTCGGACTTGGGCCAGGCTACATCCACGACATGTATCGGATCAGGATGCTATTGGTGGAAAATGAAGTTGTTCCTCGCCTTCTAGATTTGCCAAAGGACTGAGGTTATGGTTTCTAAATTAGGTGAGATTTGCTTATGTGCAACCCTGTTTGCAAGCCACTGTTCTATACGCTGTACATCTTGTGGCGTTAGTTGAATGCAAATATTAGGGTGAGACTAGATTCGTGTTGTCCATGGACAGAAGAGGAATAGGTGTTCGACAGTTTCTAGAGTTTGATTGTTGCAAAGATTACATTCCGGTTCTGTGCTAATGTGTCGATGAAAAAGGTTGTCTTTGGTGGGAAAAGCATTGTGGCATAGGGACTAAACAAAGGTCCGGATTTTTGGTGCTAGCTTAAGTTTCCAAATGCTTCTCCACAGGACATCTGGTGTCTGATATGAGGATGATGCCCTATCATTATTCTTGTTGAATGCCTCATTTTGTATTGCTCGGTAACCACTCTTCACTGTGTATTGACCGTGTGTGGTGTCTGTCCATATGTGTTGATCTACTGCATAATTGGGTCTTATTGGAATGTTTGTTATTTCTTGTATAGTCTAGACATCGAAATACCGGTTTAGTAGACTAACATTCTAGTTATTCTGGTTCGGATCAAGAAGGTCCCCTACCATCACAGGCTCATCTAGATCAGCAGGACCACCTAGAATCCCTTTAGGTAGCCATCTATCTTCACGGATTCTAATACTCCGCCCATCACCAACTAACCATTAAAGTCTTGGTAAGATTGAATCTCTTCCTAACAATAAGCTTTGCCAGCCCCAGGATGATCGTGCACCTTTCTCCGCGTATCTGAAATCCTATGAGTGAAAATAAATACCCTTGAAGAGTGTGCTCCATAGTGATAATGGCTGCTGGATTAAACGCTAGGCATGTTTCCCGAGCATTGCCTTATTGAAATCAATGAGATCTCGAAATCCTAGGCCGCCCTTATCCTTTCTACTCTTTAACACTTCCCATTGTTTCCAGTGAATACTTGATTTGTGACTATCATTCTGCCACCAGAAACGAGCAATCTTCTTTTCAATGGATTTGCAAATTGACACTGGAATTTTAAAGATGGACATGGCATATTGTGGTATTGCCTGTACAATAACCTTAATAAGAATTTCCTTACCGCCATGCAAACATGTCTTGTCTTGATCGGCCCCAATCAGATGGGATACCTAAATATTTACTCGTTTTGTGTAGCACCGGGACTCTAAATTCCTTGGCCAAGTTGTCCATTAATCTACTAGGGCAAACTTGACTAAAGAAAATGCATGATTTATTTCTATTAACAGCCTGTCCCGTAGCTAAACAGTATTGATTCAGAATATTAGCGAGGTTCTGACATTCCTGAATCCTGGCATCTAGGAAAAATATGGCATCGTTAGCGAAAAACAGATGGGAAAGAATTGGACACCACCTGTTTAATTGGAGGCCCTTGATGTTGCCCATGTCAATAGCTTCATGTATAAAGATTGGATAAGACATTTACCAGCAAAATGAACAAGTAAGGAGAGAGCGGATCTCCCTGTCTAAGTCCCCGAGTCGGATGAAAATAATTTAAATGTTCGCCATTGAAAAGTTGAGAAAGATGTTGGGGGAAGAAGGGAGAGCTAGGGTTCGAAAAAAGATTTACGGAAAATTCCAATCGAGAGCGGAGGTCGGGAATTACAGATGCAAGCGGGAATCCGATCATTCCACCGCATGTGACTTGCTGTTGATTCTATTGGAACCTAGCCGTAGAACTTGCTCAAGTATAAATTGCTTTGACGTTTAATTGCTTCAACCGGATTAACGATCTTTCTTGTGCCAATTTTGGTAGGCTTCGAGATCATGACGATGTTGAGGCAAGCCACCTCCTTCTAGATCACAACGATCTAGGGTTCCATCACCTCTTGCTCATCAAGGAGATATTGAATCTTTTAGACCAAGATGTTATAGCTCTTGTCGTCCAGTTTCTCACCCTGTTCAAATCATCAAAAAATTTTCTTGCAGCCATTTTCAATTGCATTCAAGAAATGCGCATGAGATATTAATAATTAGCACATATCACTATTTTGCGGAATTAATCTAAATTACATAATAAAAATTTTATGCAAGTCACAAGATCAAAAATTTGCTATGCTCTTAATCATCTCTTGTGCCCGAGTACTCAATCATTATATGTAATTTAATATGTGTAAAAATAAATTGTAGGAGGAAACTATTAAGTCTCAACTTAACTAAAAACACACGTCCACTTCGCTATTGCATACACTTTCTTATTTGATGTTAAGCATTAAATCAATAACATATATAAACACAAAGTATTATATTCTACTTACCAAACTCTAGATTAGTGATTCTAACATTCACAATGAATAGAGTCCATTACTTGCTTTGATACCAATATTGAAGAATGGGCAGCGGAAACGTAACATAATTATTTAACTACATATCTCTTGTAGTCTCAACATCAATTCCTCTAAAATGACAGAACTATTTTACATTGCTAATCAAATCCACGATCTTTATGTAATTTTTCTTCGAACCCATAAACAACTCATCGGTAAACTTGTACTACTCAAGTAAGAGTTAGGTTCTTCAGTACAAGTACAAGAGCCCCTGGGATCAATATAGAAAAAAGAATTCTGATAGCTACTAATTATTTTTCAGTGTTTTATATGTCCTATGTTATTTGCTTGTGAGAAGCCCTGCCTATTCATACAAGGTGAGAGAAGACCCTTAGTCTTCCTCTGTAATTCTCCATTACTTCACTGTTTTTATCATATAATGGTGAAAGAATTATTACTTGTAAGTCCCACATAATTAAAGGAGTTATTCTTTTGTAACCTTGACAACACTAACGGGCGTTTTTAATGGTTATTCACTAGCGCCTTGCTGGAATTCCAGCTAGGTGTAAAATGTGGTGCTTGTAGTTCTTACTTAGATCCAAAGAGAGAGACTGGTGTGATGGAAGTGGATAAACTGAGGTGTGATATCCTTAAAGATCTGCAGTTCTATAATGCGGAATAATTATTGCTGAGATTGGGATTATTTCTTCTTTTCTTGAACTAGACCAAGACTTTCGTGTTCAGAAGATACGAATTTTGCATTTTATAACATTTTCAGTTCTTTCCCCAGAAAAGAAAAAAGTGGCCCGCTGGTATGATCGATTTTGAGAAGAACCCACCAACTTAGTATGCTTGACCAAATGGGTGGGCTAGGCCGGATTAGATCTAATATCGCCACAACTCAAAAGATGGTGATGGTTTTATGTGATGGGCTTAAGGCCCATCTGCCCATGTTGGGCCTAAAAGCCCGGCCCACAGGATTAGGGCCCATGGATGAAGGGGTACGATTCCTTTTTGGAGGAACATATATAAAGGAGGAGAGAAAGAGAGGACGCATCTCTTGGAATTATAAACGCACGTACGTTCCTCTCCCTCTCTTTTCTTCCAAATGCTTAAGGCGACGCCGTTTCCCTTTTCATGGTAAATTGACATCATCGGATCAGAATTTCTTCCTCAATCTTCGGCATTGGTGTTTAATCTGTGGCTAACAAGGTACGCTCGAATCCGTGGTGTGCTTTAGGATCGGTGATACGTGATTTTCCTGGGCTTCACTTCCGCATTCGTTTTAGGGGTTCGATTCAGTGTCGAATCCGGTTTTCGGGGATCCGTTATTCCCAACATTGGTATTAGAGCCCTAGTTCACGTTTTTCCCGACCTGTTTGATGTTTTTGATTGATTTTTCGCAAAAAAAATTTTCGGCTGTACGGATAGGGGCAAGAAATCCCGACACCCGAGCGCTGTTCGTCCATTTTTTTGAGTTTCTGTGATTCGAAATCAATTTCTGAAGGCATAGGGTGAAAGGGCCCGTCGAGACGAGTTTGGCGACATGTTGTGCGCCTCCGGGAGACGCCGCACGCGCCCACACGCGTGGCCAGAAGGTGCTGCGCGTGGGCGCGACGCGCCCGGAAGCGCTGGCTCGCCCAGCGCGTTCGGCACACGCGCCAGACGGTGAACCGGCGCGTGCGCACCGCCGGCCGGCGAACCGGCACTAGCCGGTCGACGGACCGACGCGTGCTGACGTCATCATGACGTCACCCAACGGTCGGTAACCGCTGGTATGACGTCATCGCCGACGACCGTTGGCCGGCCGGCGATCCGACCGGCGACCCGACCTGACCCGCGGACGCCTGGCACGCGTGCGCAAAGACGTGCCGGCCGACGCCCGCGTGACGCCGCCCAGCCGCACGCGCGCGCGCACGTGCGGTCGGTTCCTCCGACCGGCCGACCGTCCGACCGGCCCGTCCGGTCCGACCGGCCCGTCCGGTCCGACCGGCCCGACCGGTCCAACCGGTCTGATGACCGGACCGACCCGTTGACCCGTTGACCGACGACCGTTGACTTTGACCATTGACCGTTGACTTTGACCATTGACTGTTGACCCGGAAAAAAAAAAAAAGGGGAAAAAGAATATGTTTCTTTTTCAATTATGTCTATGTGGGTTATAAGTAATCCATTATTTATTCTGCATTTGTTGCATGAATCATGGAAAATTATGTATTTTCCCTTATGTAAATTATGGATTATAAGTAATCCATTTTTAGTTCTGCATTGGTTATAGGAACTATAATGCGTTATGCACGGATACCTGTAATCTCGAGAACGGACGAAGGAAGAGCTAGACTGAAAAGGCTGATGAAAGAGTTAGCTGATTATCGGTGGCTTGATGGTGATTTAGTATCACACATGGTCAAGGTCAATTAGATGATACAGGAAATCATCTGGAATGGTTATCTTATGCCGGATTTTGAGAAGGTGCCGGCTTTGATGAACACTCTTCCACCTGAATGGCAAGTAGTGTTAGATCGGCTATGGGAGGTCAACGTGGTCCCGGATTACAGGGGGCTAGTGGAAGCTTTTGTAAGAGAGTACTATAGGATTGAGTTGGTCAAAACTTCAACCCTTAGATTGAGCGCCACATGGCGCAGAGTGAATGCGCCTTGGTGGCGACATGAAAGCTCTCCAAAATTTTTCCCATGGTTGGCAAATGTGCCTTCAGTTTTCTCAGATACTTTGACTGATAGATTAGAAGGGACTTTCCCTATTTATTTCTTAGATTAGTTTGAGATGTTTTTGAGTGTTGAATATCTCTTTCTATGTTGATATTTCTTTTTGGATATATTACTTAGTGTAATGGATTGTTGTATTAGTTGAAAGCATTATTATTTCATTGGATGTCAATTATCTTTGCTTTTCATTAATTGCTTGATTGCTGTGGGTAGTTAGTCAGGGTAGTTATAGAAGTTTTTGTAACTTCATAGAATTTTTTTTTTGCATAAGACAATTATATTAATGATAGTTTTAAGTTAGGATTTCGGAGGATGATTGGAAACATAGTGACCTTTTGATTCTGAAACCTTATTTGAAATTATTCATTAATATGATGGGTCTGTGCAAATAGGAATGCATAAATGATAGGCATTAATTATTCGTGCATGTATGTCTGATGTGTTCAGATCGATGTTTTCAGCAACTAAGAATGTAATTGTTGATATGAACGGCAATAATTGTGAAATATTGAATATGAAGATTCAATATGTGCTGGAAAAGCAAGAAGCACTAGAAGCTCTTGACCATGTTATGGAAGATCTTGAGGATGCTGTGCGCCACCTTGAGCTGGTAGAGGACCGCTTAACGGCATGTGAGCTGAAAATAGAAATTTGCAATGCTGGTTCTAGCTCAGAAAAGGCTTTGAGCTCTAAGCGCAAGCGTATTGATTCGTTCAATATGTGGGAATGCAAAGGATCAAGTCCTTATTGCAAGAGATCAAGAGTTAACCAACACAAGAGAGGAAAACGTCCTCAAGTGAAGAAAATGTCAAGGGTGAGGTGTTACAATTGTGACAAGAAAGGTCACTATGCTCGCGACTGTCGTGAGCCAAAGAAGGTAAACACCTCTTGTACATTTGAGAATTTTACTTTTGTGTCAAGTTCTGTATTATTAGATGAATCCAATCCTTTGTGGACTGTAGATTCAGGAGCAACAGACGATGTAGCGAAGGATAGAGGATCCTTCGTGGAATTCCGACGAATACCAACTGGAACTAAATGGATCTATGTGGGAAACAACTCCGAGCTGAAGTTAAAGGGATTGGCACCTGCCAACCGAACATGTGTGGTGGGCGCACCTTGTTCCTACATGATGTTCTAAATGCTCGGAGATTCGTCGAAATTTAAGTGTCTGTTTTGATGTTGGTTAAGCTTGGTTTTAGTGTGAACTTCCGTAATAACGGTGTAGATTTGTATTTGGATACAAATTACTATGATTGTGGTCACTTTCTAGATGGTTTTATTGTACTAAATGTTGACTGTGGTGATGTCAATATATGTTATTCCCTTGTTTCACGTCTTCTACTTCATATGATAATGATGTGAATGTGTGACATGCTAGACTTGGTCATATTGGCCAATGATGTATGAATAGACTAGCCAAAGAGGGCTTGTTGGGCAATATTGAAAAAGTCGATTTGCCCATATGTGAGCATTGCTTAGTAGGGAAAATGACAAGGAAACCATTTGGAAAAAGTAAAAGAGCTGAATTTCCTCTGCATTTAATCCATTCTGACGTCTGTGGTTAAATGACTGTGAGAAGAAGGCATTGGGCTGTTTATTTCATCACTTTTATAGATGATTATACTCGATTCGGATATGTTTTTTTGATTTCTCATAAATCTGAAGCATTATGTTGTTTCAAAAGGTTTATGAACTTGGAAGAAAATCAATTAGACAAGAAAATAAAAGTATTGAGATTCGATCGATGTCGATAATATTTATCTGATGAGTTCAGAAAATAATGTGATGAAAAGGAATATAAATACAGTTGTCTATTCCATATACTCCTCAACAAAATGGTATTGCAGAGAGAAGAAACAGAACCCTGCTGGAAATGGTTAGGTCCATGATGGCGCATGCTAACTTACATATCACTTTTTGGAGTGATGCGTTGTTAACTGTTACCTATATACTTAACCGGGTGCCTTCCAAATCGGTTAGTTCCACTCCATATGAGTTATGGACAGGTAGAAAACCGGACTTAAGTTTTCTTAAGCCATGGGGTTGTGCTGCCTATACTCATGAGTCCTCTCACAAGTTTGGGAAATTGAGTCCTAAAGGAAATAAGAGTATTTTAATGAGATACTCCGAACACTCGAAAGGGTATGTGTTCGTAGGTGAGCAGGAAAGTGGGAATATAACTGAATTTGAATCACGGGATGTCACATTCTTAGTGGATGAATTTCCTAAGAAGGGCGAAATAGGGGAAGATTACCCCTATTTGAAACCTTGGATCAAGATAATGATATTGGTGGAGTTCGTCCAAGTGGGAGTAATATGAGAAGTGATGAATTGAATTCAACTCATTCTCAATTACAACCACATGATGAGACATCATCATTATCTAATCCTAGTGGGAGCATAATGAGAAATGATGTGCTAAGTGTACAATCTCCCATACGGTGAACGAGTCGCCAAAGTATTCCCCTTCGACGTTTTGACATTGAAGAGGAAACTTTTTTTGATTGCTCCACAAGATAAGGATGAGCCAAGAAATATTAATGAGGCTCTAAATTGTCCTAGTAAGGAAAAATGGACTTATGCAATGGAAGAGGAAATAGAGTCAATGAAGTCAAATCAAGTATGAGAACTGGTTGATCTTCCAAAAGGATGCAGAGCTATTGGGAACAAGTGGGTTCTCAAAATAAAGCGAAAGGCTGATGGCTCGATAGAGAGGCATAAGGCTCACCTTGTGGCGAAGGGGTATAATCAACAGGAAGGAATTGATTATGAAGATACATTTTCTCCTGTAGTGAAATTTACCTCGATTCGCATTATTCTGGCAATAGTGGCTAGTATGGATCTTGAGTTACATCAAATGGATGTAAAGACTGCTTTCCTCAATGGAGAATTAGAGGAAGAAATATATATGGAACAACCTGTTGGTTTCATAGTGAAAGGCCAAGAAGAAAATGTATGTCGACTTTGGGGGTCGATATATGGCCTTAAGCGATCGTCAAGACAATGGTATATACGTTTTCATAATGCCATAATGGCATATGACTTTACAATGATAGACGAGGATCATTGTGTATATATCAAAAGATCCAAGGATCAATTTGTGATCATATCATTATATGTTGATGATATACTAATTGCCGGAAGCAATATGGAGCTTGTCAATACTGTCAAAAGTTGGTTGTCTTCCAACTTTGAGATGAATGATATGGGATTGTAAACCCATAGATACTCCTATTGCAAAAGGTGAAGGATTGAGCCATAGATTGTGTCTAAGGACTCCACAAGAGAAGGAACAAATGCAACATGTTCCTTATGCTAGTGCTGTTGGAAGCTTGATGTACGCTATGATGTGTACAAGACCTGGCATATGTTTTGCAGTTGGAATGATGAGTAGATATCAATCCAATCTAGGTCAAGCACGTTGGAAAGCCGTTAAAAGAATACTGAGGTATCTAAAGGGGACTGCTGATTATACGTTGGGTTATTATGGAAATGATCTGCAACTCAAAGGCTATTTTGATGCTGATTGGAGAGGAGATTTAGATGAAATAAAATCTACCTCTGGGTTTGTTTTCTTACCGAATAATGGCACCATATGTTGGAGCAGTAAGAAACAAAAGTGTATAGCCTTGTCCACGATGGAAACTGAGTTCGTGGCATTATCAGCAGCAATAAAAGAAGATGTTTGGCTTAAGAGATTATTGGATCATTTAGGTGTTATTTGAAGTGCTGTAGATTCATTATTGGTTAACTGTGATAGCCAAGCAGCAAAAGCGTACACCAAAGATCCAAAATATCATGGCAAGACCAAACATATAGATACAAAGTATACTTTTGTCAAGGATATGATTGCACGAAAAGATGTGAACTTAGAGTACATACTACGCATAGAATGGTAGCAGATCCTATGACAAAGCCAATACCTAGAGATGTGTTTTGTGGCCATATGAAATCTCTAGGATTGCGTAGAGTCCGATGTACTTGGATTGTAATTTCCCTGAAGCGTTCACATTTGATGAATTTGTATTTTTCATCATTAATGCCTATGAATCTTTGTTTGATCTTTATGCATCTTAATGCTCAGTGCATTATTTTAAGTTGAGGAAGTATGTCGGACAGATATAAGATTAGCCCACTCACACGGGTAATCGCCTCTATTTACTGTGTGATAAATAGAGATGAGACTGTTTTTAAGCTTATTATCTAGGTGATAATCGAGAGCTCAAGCTTAAAATACGTATGTCGCCTTAACTAGGTGTTAAGATGAGGACATAATACTTACTATGTCCGAAAGTAAAATACCCCACATATTTTACTTTATCTGTCTATGATGCCAAATGTGAGTTCTGATGAATTTTGTGAATGAGTAGATACGTGAACTCAAGTTAGACATTGGGTATGTCTGAAATATCATCTGTACAGTATTGAAAGGTGTAGACATACGCTCCATGGGAAAGGAGTTCATACCGTAATACGTATTTCATACTACGTATGCATGAGACGACCAATAAGAGTGACAAAAGTTTGATCTCAATTTTTGTGTCGTGTAAGACTCTTGAGGAAAAGAGTTCCTCAATTTTTAGTCCCCTCATGACTCTTACTTATTCTCAAGATTTCTATTTAGTGTTTGCTATCTTAGGATGTTGCCAATGGTCATGGTTTGATTCGATCTAATGGGACATTTCTAGAAAAGCAAGTTAAACTGAAATTGAGAGTTTGAAGGAAAGAGGAAGATCGAATTTGGAGAATCACATTATAGTTTTGTATTCACCGGTTAACCAATTATGATTGTTTTTGGGATAATCATAATTGTGAATACAATATATATATATATATATATATATATATATATATCATTGTTTAAAAGAGATCAAGAGAGATATAAATGTGATCGATCGATCTAGGGTACTGCATACTAAATCTACTCAGGATGTGATGCCCATTATGAGCTGCTATATATTCCTAACAGATGTATAGTAACGAGCTCTCAAAGTATGCTGGTTGCACGGATTATTCACCAGTATGAATGTTGAAGAGAGGTAAAGAGAATCCTGTTCGGCCCACCATGTGCGAGTGGGAGATGATGGTTTTATGTGATGGGCTTAAGGCCCGTCCGCCCATGTTGGGCCTAAAAGCCCGGCCCACAGGATTAGGGCCCATGGATGAAGGGGTACGATTCCTTTTTGGAGGAATGTATATAAAGGAGGAGAGAGAGAGAGAGGACGCATCTCTTGGAATTATAAACGCACGTACGTTCCTCTCCCTCTCTTTTCTTCCAAACGCTTAAGGCGACGCCGTTTCCCTTTTCATGGTAAATTGACATCATCGGATCAGAATTTCTTCCTCAATCTTCGGCATTGGTGTTTAATCTGTGGCTAACAAGGTACGCTCGAATCCGTGGTGTGCTTTAGGATTGGTGATACGTGATTTTCCCGGGCTTCACTTCCGCATTTGTTTTAGGGGTTCGATTCAGTGTCGAATCCGGTTTTCGGGAATCCGTTATTCCCAACAGATGGTAATGAATTCTCGGACCGAGTCGAGTTGGGTCCAGGGAGCCTTTTGATGCGGAACCGCGTCCGACCCATGATATTCGCGTTTCCAGCTAGCAGACCATCCCACATCGCGCGAGGAGAACGGGAAAAAGCGCGCAGAATGAAGAAGAGAAGGAAACAAAAGAAAAGGATGAGGCCGTTGACCGAGCTTGTCCCCATGCCACGACAAAAGAGCAGTTCCAAGGCTATCGACAAAACATGACCCTAGTCTAACGCTCGGTTGGGACGGAAGGTGCTCCAAATGTTGATGCTCTCTCGCTCGCTCGCTCTGTGTCGACCTTCTTTTTTCTCTCGGTCCTGTCTGCTCATAAATCAAGAGACGCCCAAGAAGAGGAGAGGAGGGATTCTTCATCTTCTCCGCAAGACTAGATCATGGAATCAGCTCGTCGGAATACATCGGGTTCAGTCAACTATGGTCAACTCTAGTAAACGGTCAACGGTCAACTGATGACATGGCAGCGATGTGGCGTTGGCGTGGTGGACGAGGCAGCAGGTGGCAATACACGGCCGACTTCAGTCATGTGTGGGCGCATGCGGCATCGGTTGGGGGCACGGTTTGGCTGAATGGATTCCTTGAGTGAAGTAGAATCTGTTTAAGGTGTTGTGTTGTCAATATAATGAGCTGAGTAAGTCTGAAATAGACTTACAATATACGGCTGTGATGATTCCAAGACGACGGAGTGTGGCGGCCAGGTTGGTGACGAAACAAGCAGTGCAAGTTGCGGAGAAACATGTGCGGAGAAACAAGAGCGAATTGGCCTATTCGACTAGCGTCATGCACTTTCGTGGAGCAAACGCAGCCTATTTGGTTGGGGTTGAAAAAATACAAATCCTTAAGAAAGAGGCTCAGATACCAAGTTAAAAATAAAGGAATAAAGAACTTCAGTATATTTCAATGATTTGTGACGAGAAATACAAGAGCCTATTTATAGGTTTTACAGGGAGATTATTTGCAATAATAAAATATCACACAATCAATTACAATTAATCATAAAGATATTCATAATATTAAAGATATTGAGAATATTGTAGATATCATGGATATGATAGGGAGATTTAGAATATTAAAGATATCAAGAATATTTAGAATATCGTAAGGATAATCTTAATAGATCTAATAGCTCCACCGATCGATAGAAGCAATCGAAAAATGGCGAGAGCATTGCTGAAGAGGCTAGACTCCAACACCCTCATGGTGGCTGGCAAGTCCCAGCGCCACCAGCTCCGCCACCTGAACATTCGCGAGTACTAGGTTCCTCCCTTTCCCTCCCCGCGGAATCTATACTGGGAGTGATGTTCATAAAGGGATTCAACTCTGAAAAAGTTGGATCTTAAGCTCAGATTGCATTTGCCATAAATGATTATGAATTAATGGCGTACGTGCCTAAAGTATCTGAGGTTTTTGCATGTGCAATATATGATTATGAATTAACGGTGATGGGTGCTTTGCTTTTCTTCTTGGCATCCATCAAAATATTATCTCTCTGCAAGTTCTTCTTCTTCGGAGGTTTCTGGTTTAGGGACGTCTTCACCTTCATCGTCGTCGGAGGAGCTTTCTTTGGAGTCTCTGTCCCTCTCAATCATCACCTTTGGAAATGCAGAATTTCTCCTTGCGGTCATCATTTGTTTCGTGAAATCAATGCAGAAGAGGACGTGTGACGATGCACTGAAGCGATGGGCAGTAAAGTGCAAGCGACGTAAAACTATTTCGGCCAAAAAATAGAAGAAAAAACGACATAAAACTATGAAAAAACAGAACGACATTTGTTTCTTTGTTTCTTTTTCTTTCTTTTATCACATAACCTATAACCTACAACTAACTCTGGAATCGAAGCATCCCAACATAGTGTTCTCCAATAGGGAGGTAAAATTACGAAAAAACAGAGCAATCGCATCTCGATTAGATTAATGTATTCTGTGGATATCCATGATTTATCGATTTAAGATTGGACTATTCGTCAGCTAGACATGCTACTAACCAAGTAAGGATAATTCGACTCATGCCCTAATGTCACCAAAATCTGCACTACTAGTCGTTTGCAAAGTGTTCGTATTCGTTGGAAGAAGAAGAAGAAGAAAGGTCCCAATCCCAAAAGGTTAATGCAGCAAAGCTGGAAGAGACCTCGTATATCGTGAGCTAGTTCAACAGCCATGTGTGCATGTAGAGCTTTTGCTACTGGAATTGTCAAACAGCACGCTAGCGTTGACGAACGGGGGTTGGTTCGGTTGGGGGACTACACGGTCTTTGTCGTGGAGCATCTCAATGACTTCAGACATGGGCGGTCGCAATTCCATGCAGGCTTGAGTGCACAGAAGGCTGATTTGGAGCAATCTCGACGCCTCCAGGACAGGGAATTTATCTCGTAAGGCCGGATCAATGCATGCAGCTAAATTATTTGACTTGTAATGCTTCCATACCTGAAAAGCAATCATGAAATTTCCATGGCTCCCTTACAAATAAAGATAAATTTGCTAACACTAACGCAGAAAGCAACGGTAGAGTTTGTTAGGAAAATCATGGGAAAAATTAGATAATCCCAGTGTGCTGTGGCCAGGAAAGTAAATGCTGGTCTAAGTTCTTCCTTATCATAGGGACAAGCAATCTCACCAAGTTTAATATCGAGCTCGACCCCTGTGTATATGTGTTATTCTTTTTACCACTCAAGATTTCAAGAACCAGCACCCCAAAAGCATAAACATCGGCTTTCTAAGTTAGCTGTCCCCTCATGAGATATTCGGGTGCCATGTAACCGCTGCATAGTTAACTGTCTTTTAGATATAAACCCATACTTAACCTAGAGAAGATGTGAAGTGAAGAGAAGGATGATACACAAAAGCACTTCGACAAGCCAAACTTGTCGGATTAAGGAAATAGAAAGTGCCGACTACGATTTCAAGCAGGCTAGTAATGAAAAGATATTCTTACAGTGTGCCAGCAATTCCCGTGCTAAGATGAGACTCATCAGGAGCAATGCATCGGGCAAGCCCGAAATCCGCGATTTTTGCTGTGAGATTCTCGTCGAGGAGAACGTTGCTAGCTTTTATGTCCCGATGAATGATTTTCACTCCACAGCCTCCATGAAGATGTGCGAGGCCCTCAGCTGATCCTGTGATGATGTGCAGCCTTGCCTCCCAAGTTAGGATGTGGGTCTCATTGTCGCCTGCAACAAAAGATTCAATTTGCTTATACGATCACGCTTTAGAAAGACAAGTAGAGCAGAGTGCAACAAACATAATAGAAGAAGTGGAATGGCTAGACACTAATAGAGCAAATTTTTGAAACCTATGACTTAGAAAATTATAAGATTGAAACATTGCTTGCAATTCTAGAAACCAGTAAGTAAGATTGCAAACTGAACCGATGCTTGTCATAACGGGTAGATCTGTTCTTGTCATCGATTGATGGCTGTGTAAGCGTTGTACGGCAATGCAACGACCAGCTACTTACTGAAAAGAACTTGATCGAGACTTCCATTAGGAAGATACTCATAGATGAGGAGGCTCTCCGGGCCTTCAATGCTGCATCCCAAAAGCCTGACGAGGTTCTTGTGTCGGATCCCATTGATAAGGTTCACCTCGTTGAAGAAGTTATCCACCCATTGTCGTGTATTGAACACCAACCGCTTAACTGCGATGACCTTCCCGTCAGGTAAATTCCCCTTGTACACGGAACCGCTGCCCCCTTGCCCTAGCTTCCTCGAGTCATCAAAGAAGTTGGTGGCCTTCTCTAGCGTCTCATACTTGAAATATAAGCTAAACGTGCTCACGGTTGTTGGTAATTGTGTGAGGCTATTATGTACTGAAAATGGATGAATGCAAAATTTGTGATTTGTGTCATCAAGCTTCTGTTTAAGAATTATCAAGATGATCATTTACGCATTTGAACCGAACTGTTTACCTCGTTTCTTCTTGAAGTACTTTTTGTATCCAATGTATGCACCAATGAGAACAAGCGAAGTCATTGCAGCAGCCGATGAGGCTATTGCTATGGTGATGCGGACCCTAGATGAACCTGTGAAATGATAAACAACAGCAGGTTGAGATGAGCGAGTTCATTAGAAATTCCAAAAGTCCGGCGGCACCAAATCATCAAATCAATCAAATCAAACTTATGGTGAATTTGTTTGGGGGAAAATTTCATGAAAATAAAATATTTTCTGGAAAATCATTTTTCAAGAAATTGGTATTTTAATCTTATTTGGAAAATGATTTCAATCTCATGCAAAAAATAAAAAGTTCATTTTTTTTTAAAACTTTTCGTTGTCTTTCCTTTTTCCTCCTCAGCCAGTCACTAGGCCTTAGTAATGGTTCCGACAGGCCACTAGTGTTGTTGCTAAGGCTTGGCGAGCGTCGACCTAACCAACCTTGAGCGAGGTCAAGCTTGCCAAATCCCAATAAGCTCAACCTTGGGTGAACTTGCCTAAAGCCAGCTGCGGGCTGGTCTTTGAGGTTGGGTGACCGATGGAGGAGGAAGAAGGAAAAGAAAATAAAATAAAAAAGAAAGAAAAGAAAAAAAGAAAAAATTCCAAAAAATCGATTTTTAAAATAAAAATATCAAAAAATTCAAGATGACCAATTTCAAAAGGTTTTTTTTTTTTCACTTTCTTAAATATAGGAATTCACTTTCATAATATTATGCATGAATATTTTCTTTGATTGGAAAGTGTTTTTGGTTGACTAACCATTTTTAGCAAACCAAACAAGTGAAAGTTTGGAAAGTAATTTCAGAAAAATACTCTTTCTCAAACAAACACACCCTCAGACTCCGCTCGTTTCGTAGAAAACTTTTTCTGGCGTTCAGCTCGTTAAGGAAAATGAGTCAATGGAATTTTTTTTTTTCTAATCAACGGAAAAATATGCTTAAAATCAGAAAAAATGATTTTTTTTTTAAGAAAGTTGGAAAACATTTTGCAAAATATCATTAAATATTAGGGCTTGGACATAAAACTCTAGGTTTGAACACGCGGCCCTTAACGCTGGTTCTCAAGTCTCTAATGATCGTGCTGGGTCCATTAAGGCCCGGGTCCATTGAGGCTGGGACCAGGTCTCTGACGCATGGGCGATGTAAAATCTAATATCGAATGGCAAAATATATTTAATGGGGAAGAAGACATTTTTTAAGTTGGTAAACCAGTGATCAGGAGACTATTTTGTTACCTCCATTAACTGGGATGTTGTAGAACTTCGTGGTGGAGTAACGGAGGAAGCATCCCGCATTCATGGCCCGCGCTTCTTCTCCGGGTGCGCAGCTTCGCGCCTTCGAAGTTGCGTTCTCCAAACAAACACTGCAACCGCCGGCATCAACCGTGCTCCAACACTGTGCCAAAGCATATACCCCGGCGACTCCTCCGACTCCGTCCTCCCCAGCCACCGCGAAGCCCTCGTTCTGTACCGCGCTTGCCGAGACATTCCTCAGCACCCGGTCTACCCTGTCCGAGAACTCGGCCACTCTCTCCCTCTGGTCCGCCGGGACTGTGGAATTGGAGCTACACTTGAGCATGTCGTGCGTTGGATCGACGGTCTCATTGTAGAAGTCGTAACCGTCATAACGGAGGAAGCAGCCGTCGAGGTAGAGCCGGCCGAAGTTGGGGACACAGCCGTAGAGCCGGCTCCGGCTCAGGGCATGGCAGAGGAGGCAGTCGTTCTCAAACAGGTCGCCGTAGCACTGGGCGAGGCCGTTCAACGCTGGCGGTGGTGAGGCGAGGGAGTATTTGCCCCAGCGCTGGTCGGCGACGCTCTCGGAGATCTCCCTCATGATGGCGATGTAGTTGGGGATGACTTTTTCGGTGAGGAGCCCATTGGAGTTCCCACAGAGGAAGCCCGCTTCGGCGATTCGAGCGTCGGAGGCAGCGAGAGAAAAGAAGGAGGAGAGCGCGAGCAGAGGGAGAGCAAAGTAAGTGGAAATTGTAGTCGGAGATCGCATTGATGGGCTCCCTCCATTCGACTTCATGGGCTCTGCTTGAGAAATGCTCGGTTATCAATATTCCTTCTCGGTTCTCTTCGAAGAGAGAAGAAGAAGAAAAGGGAAAGATTTGAGCAAGAGCGCGATGGGAGCTCCGATTCAACCTGATGATCTCATAAAAAGCTTCAACCCAGCTACACCACGCGGAGTCGAAGCTACAGACTGATGCTTGACTTTTGGGGTCTCGTTTCTCACATCACCCCTTGCTTTCTTTATGCTACAGTAGAGCTTTTTGGAAAGTGCCATGGCGATGCCAGGTCCCAGGAACAGCCGCGATGATATGTTTGATGACATCTCTCTATCTCCTGTAGATGGAATGCAGTGTTTGGCACGGCGCGATTGATGAGGTTTCGAGACCCTTTCGAGCCCGAGAAGATTTTGGGTTGACGGAGGTCGAAGAAAATGGACCGATGTCTGAGAGAGAGAGAGAGAGAGAGAGAGAGATCTGCAACGACTGACCGGGACGAGGGTCACGGGAGTCGGATGTCGATGTCGATGTTGCTGTTTCTGTTTTGTTTTTTTAGCGATTATTCTGTCGCATTAAGTTCAGGGAAAATACCTCGAATCCTATATTTGCACGGTCGTGGCTGGGTTGGTAGATAGAGGTCGGTCGTATGGGAAGATTCTCTTTTCTAAAGATCTTATTTCACGCAATTTTGTATTTTACCAAGTTCTAATTCACTTGCTTGGTGGGTAAACTTCAAGCACCAAACGGAAAAAGTTAATAAACTTCCAATTCAAACTATATTTGATATAACACCAAAAGTAATTATATCTATAAAATCTACGGTTAGAGTCAAATGTCAAAAAAACCAGTAAAATGAAAAGAATACAATTAAATTTGCGACCCTAGAAAAATGGATGTCAAGATCAAGTAATTCTATTATCAAGGAGAAAATGAATTACTATGTTATCACACTTAAGTTAAAATTTGTGGTGCTCAAATTTTTTGCCATAATATAGATGTTTAGGTTGTGAAGAAAAAAGTAACCAAAAGCATTTTCCCCGTAGAAATAACTGATGAATTTGAAGTCTTGATGGTGAAAACTCTAGAAGCTCAAAAAAAAAAAAATCAAAACTAAAATGACAAAAACATATAAAAGGGAATTACGTTGAAAAGCATCGATTTAACCATTTATTAAGCAATCTAATAACGAAAACCTATAATTTTTAACTCATGATTTTTCACGTGTTGTGTGTAACTAGTTAAGATTTTTATAATAATACAAATAAAACGAGGCGACGGAACTTGGGGACAGGAAACAATGGTTTGCCTATTACCATCCAAAAAAGGTTGCAATTAAAGTTGTGATCACTGCAAATTGGATGTCGAGATTACGTAATTTTTTTATCAAGGAGAAAATTAATTACTATAGCACCATACCTAGGTTTAAATTCTCTGCACTTGAATTTTTTGCCATGAGATAGACGGTTAGGATTGAAGAAAAAGTAATCAAAAGCATTTTCCCTTAGGAAAAATCGATGAATAAGAAATCTTGATGATGAAAACTCCGGAAATTCAAAGGTAAACAAATTCCAAAGGAAAATGATAGAAAAAGGACAAATAATTAAAGAGGGGATTATGTCAAAAAGTGATGTCTAATAATTTATTAAGCAACTAAATAATGAAAGTCTATTATTTTCAAGGCATGATTCTTTCACGCGTCATATGTAATCAGAGAGGATTTTTATAATAACACAAATAAAACGAGGTTTGACTATTTCCAATGTGCAATCACAGACAAAATCAATATGAACCCTCCAATTAGGAAAAAGAAGAAAAGAAGAGAAAAGAAGAGAAAGGGGTCTGCGTCGACTTTGACTGTGCTGGCCGATTAAGAAAGGACTCCATACGGTCAACTTTTCCCATTCCATCGTGCAACTCTTCAAAAGAGAAAAGATAAAATAAGAGAAGACTATGACCAAAAAAGAAAAAGAAAAAGAAAAAAACAAAGAAAAGTTTGCTGGTGACATGACAACATCAATCCACTTCCATCTCTCTCTTGAATTTAGCCAAACTACAGTTGCCATTCACCCCTAGTTTAGCCTTCATAGCAAAAGGAGCCTAAACCCTTCATCCCTAGACTCGAGCTCGTAGCACATTATCTTAAATTTACTAATTTTTATATAAAATTACTTGCTTTAATCATGTGATTTATCGAACTTTTCTTCAAGTGAGTAAGCAATTAGTTTTGGATTGCTAACTCTTAATTGAGTTAGTCACAGAGTTAATATTAGAAAATATCTCAAGTCGAGAAATTGGTGTTGCATTTATCCTTAATTAAGTTTCATGTCTTGAAAAAAATCATAATGGTTAATCTCTAATTAATTTTAATGTCATAAAAAATAGCAAACTGATACACATGTAACTAATATTTTCTTGTAGGTAGCTTATCAAAGTGGAATTGTCCAACTCTAGAACTAACTTCAGTTCAAAACAACCTGTAAAGTGATGGACAGCATGGAGGCAAGCTAGGGTTTCCGGTTGAAGAGCTTGCCAGAAGGGTGGTGTTCTTAGTTGGGTCCCACGGTTTCTGAAATTAATTTCGGTTGTAGGTGGGAATGAAGCTGGCTCAAGCTATTTCTCGAGATTGACTCATGCTTGACAAGTTGATTATGCGAGATTCGCTTGTTTAAATTTGATTTTAGGTCGAGCTCGCTGATTTTCAGCTAAAACGCTCGTGAACTTAGTTGAGCTTACTATATTTTTCAAAGGATATATGTTACTGATAAACTTCACCTAAACATTCTAGGAAATTTTTTAGAGACCCTCAGATTGTACATATTTTTCAAAAGACACTTAAGGAGTGGGACTTTCTAAAGAAAAAAGAAAATTCCTCAAAATGTACCACCACATTCTAAATGACCCACATCTCATCGCTGGCTGTAAAAAGCAGCTTCCAATGACCCTGGTGACAGTCATGTGCGTATTTTTTACAATTGGGTGAGGGCATTTTTGTCCCAAAAAATCATCTCCCTTTTAAGTAATGCAAAAGCAAAGAAAGATATTGGGGGAAGAAGAGAGAGCTAGGGTTCGAAAAAAAATTTACAGCAAATTTTAATTAAGAAAGGAGGTCGGGAATTACAGATGCAAACAGGAGTCCGATCATTCCACCGGATGCGCGGTCGCTGTCAATTCCATTGTGAAAGAAAGCAAAAAGAATGAAGGAAAGAAGGATATCAAGACTGAAGACGTAGGGAATTTTCTGTATATTGTCTTCAATGAATTGTAAATGTATAGACCCCTATAGATATAATACAAAGAGTATACAATTAATGGAAGTAAATGATCCTATGTATCAATCTAGATCTAAATCTAATATTTAATTGATATATACAGAATCGTAATCAGATCTAATCAGATCGGCAATTGTCGCATATCTTTCAACATTCCCCCTCAAGCTGATGGCTTGTGGATATCCAAGATACCTAGTTTGCTTAATAGATATGCGTGCTGTCTTTGACACAAGGGCTTGGTAAAGATGTCTGCTGGTTGTTTTGTCGTCCCAATTTCTCTTGTCTCAATCACTCATTCTTGGATCTTCCCCCGTGTAAAGTGACAATCCACTTCTATATGCTTGGTTCTCTCGCGCACTATAGGATTTGCTACTAGTTTGAAAGCCGCATCAATATCACAATATAGCTTCGTTGGTCCTTGCACTTGTATTCCAAGATCCTTAAGTAGGCCTCGTATCCACACTATTTGACAGGTGACTTTAGCCATAGCTCGATACTTTGCTTCGGCTGAGAACAAGGACACAATGGGTTGTTTCTTGGTCTTCCATGAGAGAAGTAATTCTCCCAATTTGATGAAATATCCAGTGACCGATCTTCAACTTATGGGACATGTTGCATAATTTGCATCACAGTATGCTATCATCTTCATGTCACATTGTTTAGATAGAAGTATCCCAAGTCCTAGACACTTCTTTAAATATTTCACGACTTTCAAGGCAACATCCAAATTAGATCGCTTTGGATTGTGCATGAACTGGCTAAGCGTTTGTACCGCATAGGAGATATCGGGCTTAGTCATAGTCAGATATATGAGTTTCCTAACAAGTCTTTGATAGCCTGATGGATCTCTGAGTATGGGATCATCATTTTGAGATATGCCTTTATCATAATCTACTGTAGTCAACTTAGTGTTATGCTTAATGGGAATTACAGCTGGCTTGCATCATGATAAACCTGCTTCTGATATGATCTCTAATATAAACTTCCGCTAACTAAGAGAAATCCCTTGATCAGATTGAGCAATTTCAATCCCAAGGAAATATTTAGGTGCCCCTAAGTCCTTAATGTGGAAAGTGGCATGCAAATATTCCTTGAATTTTTCTGTGGCGGCTTTATCATTTCCCATAACAAGAATGTCATCGACATATATCATCAAATAAATAGATGACATACCTTTGGTCTGAGTGAATAAAGCATAGTCATGTTTGGACTGCTCGAAGCCCGCTGTTGTAAGAGCATTTGCAAATTTGGCGTACCATTGTCTGGATGCTTGTTTTAATCCATAAAGGGATTTGTGGAGACGACATACTTTATTCTCCCCCTGTCTCTGTAAGCCCTGAGGAATATCCATATAGATTTCTTCGTCTAAATCACCGTGTAAGAAGGCATTGTGCACATTCATCTGATGTAGAGGACAGTCATTAATGGTGGCAACGGTTAAGAATGAACAGATTGTGACATCTATGGCAACTGGAAAGAAAATCTCGTAATAGTCAAAACCTTCTCGTTGGGTGTATCCCTTGGCTACCAACCGTGCTTTGTATCGTTCAATGGAGCCATCAGCACGATACTTGATCTTGTAGACCCATTTGTACCAATTCGGTTTATGATTAGGTGGGAGTGAAACAAGATCCCATGTTTGATTATCAATTAGTGCCTGTAGGTCTGCCTTCATGGCCTGTTGCCATCTTGGGTCAATAGACGCCTCATCATAACTAGATGGTTCCTTGTCTTTTGATAGACAACTAATGCAACATCAATGTTCCTGTGATAATCTATGAAAGGAAACATAGGATGAGATTGGATACTGAATACCTGGAGAATTGTGAGTGGCACAGACATAATCCTTGGTCTAGGTTGGATGTCATGTAGCCCGACCAGAACGTCTTGGATGATCAACTTCCGTAGTAGAAGGAATCGTCTCACTGGAGGATGGTAGTGCAACATCCTGGATTTCCTCATTAGCAATAGGGCCTTCTAGTGTGTTCTCCAAAATATCTTATGAAAAGTTTGAATTCTCAGCTGAAGTCGGTATTGTTGCTGGAATTAATGTAGGAATAGAAGGAACATTCCTCGGTTGTGTTAGTGGTATGTAAGCAAAATCTCGAGGTAATGCTTCATCAGATAATAGGCCACGAGGAGAGGATGTTATCCCTGAATCTTCATTTGAAGATATCTTCTTAGAGAAAGGAAATATGTTCTCATGAAAAATTACATCATGACTTATCAAAAATTCCTTTGTGGAAATCCCAAGAACCCGATACCCCTTTTGTAGGTTGGGATATCCCATAAAAATGCATTGCCGAGCATGTGGACTTAACTTGTCTCGAGAACCCATTGTTGCGACATAGCATAGACATCCGAAAACCTTGAGGTGTTGCGGCTCAGGTTTTTTCTCGAATATCAGTTCAAATGGTGTTCGCCCATTAAGTATCCAAGTAGGCATTCGATTGATTAAGTAAGCCGCTGTGGTAACACAATCTCCCTAATAATCTTCTGGAATAGATGCTTGAAACTTTAAAGCACGTGCCACTTCCAATAGATGATGATGCTTGCATTCGACGACTCCATTTTGTTGTGGTGAATAGACACATGAGCTCTTGTGTTGTATGCCATGAGCGGTAAAAAGCAAGGAGCAATCATGGCTGAAGAATTCTCTCCCATTATTAGTACGAATCCGTTGAATGGATTTTCCAAACTGATTCTTGGATAGTGCAATGAAATCTTTTAAATGAGAGTAAGCCTAATTCTTAGACTGCATAAAAAAATCCACGTTGCACGAGAATAATCGTCTACTATTGTAAGGAAGTAACGAGATCCATCATGATTTACTGTATGATAAGGTCCCCAAATATCCACATGAATCAAGGAAAAAATTTCACTAGCTCGGGAGCTACTAGATGGAAATGGCGTATGAGATTATTTTGCAAGCAGACATATAGGGCATTGTGGACAAGGAAAAAAGACATTGTGACCCATTCTCAAATGCATGATGAAATTTTTATCATTGGTAGTCAAGTTACACAATGATGACTTATTCAAAGAATTGCAGGATAAATCAAAATTACTTGGAAAACTTGTCCAGAAAAAAAGTCATTCAGAAAGGCTACCCAAGCCCATCAGTATGCCAGTCAAAAGGGCTTGAAATAAACAGGTGTCATCATCGAAAATTACTTGGCATAAATTTTCTTGGCAGGCTTTTGACACATAAATGAGATTAAATTAGAATTGTGGGACATAAAGGACGTTTCGAAGAATAATTTAGGGATTAAGATTGACTGTTCCTGTCACATTAACATGAGTAATATTTTTGTTGGGTAATTGTACGGAAACAGGAAAATTCAATACCACCGCCTGCGGTGGCTCAGTTGGATAAGTGCTCTCATGATCCTTTGTCAGAGGAGAGGAGTTCGAATCCCGCTGGCTGCATGGGATCTTAAGTGCGACGTCGGGGTGGTGGGTCCTCCGCTAGTATCGCCCCAGGGTTTACCCCCTGTTACCCCGGGCCTGTTGGGCCGTCCGTGTTGGTACGGTGCGCGGGTTCCCTAGGTCATCAAAAAAAAAAAACAGGAAAATTCAATCTTTTATTTATACTCAAGAAAAATCCTTTGTCGCTTATAATATGATCGCTTGTCCCTGAATCAATAATCCATGCATTTCTAGAGATAGAATTAATCAAGCAATGTGTAATACCTGAGAAACTTCCTCCCTTGTTTGAAGTATCCCATTTCTATAGTGCCTGCATCAGTTGCTGATATTGACCATATGAAATAAGCTATTAAGTGTTTTGACCAGTTGGTCTAGTAACTTGATAAGCCACCGAGATTTTTTTCTCCTTTTCTCCGGGTTTTCCATGTAATTTCCAACAGCTGTCAATCATATGGTTAGTACGTTTACAATATTCACAAAACATTTTACCCTTTCCCTTTGAATTTTTTGCGAAATTTCTTGATGACGTGGCAAAAATCTGGCTGTCCATCTCTTTAAACGCGGGCTCCTGTCCACCGTCTGATCTGATTAAAATATCGAACCCTTGTGAATTGTCTGATCCTCGCATGTGATCTGAGCCATTCATCGCATCCTTTTTAAAGATCCGCGGATCCCCTTCGCCGAACCCTAATGTGGTTCTCTCTCCCTCTCTCGATTTAGGGTTAGGGTTCTGGTGGCCGCGTCTCGTCGTTCATCGAGGGCTGCGAGAGCGATGCTCTTGCTGCTCCTCGTGTGTTCTGGCGTCACGAGTCGCTGACTCTCCTCCTCTATAGCCAATTGGAAAATACGCTCGATTGGTGGTACTGGATCCATAGCAAGGACTTGCGATTGAAATGTAAGATACGATTCATTTAGAATGAACAGAAAGCGCGTAGCTTTCTCCCTTTCTCTGATAGATTTGTATTATTTGAGCGTTGATTCTGGTCCTTCGAGCTTTTCTTTGACCGCTTCGAGCTCGTTCCATAATGATGATAGGTTGTTGAAGTAAGCCGTGACCATCATGTTCCCCTGCTTGAGCTCACTGAGTTCTTGCATGAGGGAAAAAAAATCTTTGCTCGATCCAGTTTACCGTACATTTCTTTAATGTTTTCCCGCATATTTTTCGTGTCCTCTGTTGGTGGAAGTCCGGCCGCGACTTCTAGAGATATGCAATTTCCGATCCACGTTCGAATGAGTTGATTGCACTTCCTCCAGTGTTGGGCTAGGCGTTCATCGGAAGGGATTGCGATAGTTTCGTCAAGAAACCCGTCTTTATCCTTTGTCACTAGTGCGTGCTGGAGCTCTTGTGATCATCTGGAATAGTTCTCTGGCTCGGTCAGCTATTGGCTAATCAACCGCAGTTTTGGTCCATCGGCGGTGGAGACAAACAGAGGGTCGCCTGGTTCTGGTCGTCCGATGAATGCCACCACTGGAATTGGTAGAAACTTGGGCATGAGATTCGGGTAAGGATTCGTCCTTAGACCCGATTCGTTCGACCCGATTGGATAACCCGCATTAAAGTATCCCGGGTAGGGATTTGTTCCCATATCTAGTTCACCCGACCCGTTTGTTTGCTTCAATCCGGGGGCTGGGCTTGCCTCGTTCATGGCTGGCAGGCTCCCATCAGTTTGGATGTAGCTCTGGTGGCCCACATATCCAGGCGATGATGAACTTGGGCTTGGCCCAAAGTATAGTGGGTAAGGAAACCATTAGTAAGGTTGGCTCATCATGGGTTGCCCTAAATTGAACTGAGCCTGTGTGGGTCGCCACTGTACAGGTTAGGGCTAAGCCGGCTATTGCTCCACTATTGGAAGTGTCACAGGAGGACTCCGAGTCTGTGAAACTTGAGGGGTGGCTTCTCTAGTGGACTGAATACCGACGGCAGAAACATTGTCTTGCGGGGTGGCCATGGTAAGTAAAAAAAAAATAATTCCTTCCTTTGAGATTGATCCTAATGCCGAATGGTAATCCCTTTTGTAGGTCAAGGATTCCTCTGGCAAAAGGTCGAGGCGAAAGCAAGTCATAAGCCTGGAGGCTCTTATACCATGAAAGAAAGCAAAAAGAATGAAGGAAAGAAGGATATCAAGACTAAAGACATAGGGAATTTTCTATATATTGTCTTCAATGAATTGTAAATGTACATACCCCTATAGATATAATACAAAGAGTATACAATTAATGGAAGTAAATGATCCTATGTATCAATCTAGATCTAAATCTAATCTTTAATTGATATATACAGAATCGTAATCAGATCTAATCAGATCAGTAATTGCCGCATGAACCTAGGCCCAGAACTTCCTCTAAGTTTAAATCGCATTGACGTTCAATTGCTCCAACCAGATTAACCATCGTTCTTGCGCCAATTTTGATAGGCTTCAAGATCACGGCAATGTTGAGGTGAGCCACCTCCTTCAAGATCATAACGATCTAGGGTTTCCATCACCTCTTGCTGATCCAAGAGATATTGAATCTCTCGAAGTCGGATACCTAGTCCTTGCCATCCAGTTTTTCACCCTTGTTCAAATCAACAACAATTTTTCTTTGCAGCCATTTTCAATTACATTCAAGAAATGCGCATGAGATATTAATAATTAGCACAAATCACTATTTTTTGGCATTAATCTAAATCACATAACAAAAATTTTATACAAGTCACAGGATCGAAAATTTGCTGTGCTCTTTATCATCTCTTGCCCCCAAGTACTCAATCATTATATGTAATTTAATATGTGTAAAAATGAATTGTAGGAGGAAACTAATAAGTCTTACCTTAACTAAAAATGTACTCCCACTTAACTATCGCATACACATTCTTGATTGATGTTAAGCATTAAATCAATAACATATATAAACACAAAGTATTATATGCTACTGACCAAACTCTAAAGTAGTGATTCTAACATTCACAA
This sequence comes from Eucalyptus microcorys, assembly GCA_014182515.1. Taxonomy (NCBI): domain Eukaryota; kingdom Viridiplantae; phylum Streptophyta; class Magnoliopsida; order Myrtales; family Myrtaceae; genus Eucalyptus; species Eucalyptus microcorys. The sequence goes on from CM024563.1 coordinate 3,300,658, forward strand.
CGAAAATAGCCGATAACTCGCTCAAAATGCCAATGTTGAAGAATGGGCAGCAGAGACATAGCACAATTATTTAACTACATATCTCTTGCAGTCTCAATATCAATTCCTCAAGAACAAAAGGACTATTTTACATTGCTAGTCAAATCCACTGTCTTTATGTAATCTGTCATCGGACTCACAGATAGCTCATCGGCAAACTCTTGCTACTCGAGCAAGAGTTGGGTTCCACAGCACAAGAGCTCTTGGGATCAATATAGAAGAGATAATTCTGATAGCTAATAATAATTTTTCAGTGTTTTGTATGTCCTATGTTATTAGCTTGTGAGAAGCCTTGCCTATTCATAGAAGGTGAGAGAAGCTCTCTCACTCGCTCACTCTGTGTCGACCCTTCCTTCTTTTTCTCTCAATCCTCTCTTCTCATAAATCAAGAGACGCCCAAGAAGAAGAGAGGAGGGATTCTTCATCTTCTTTGCGAGACTAAGGTTTTCATCTCTTTGTGATCGACAAAAGCAATCTAAAAATGGCGATAGCGGTGTTGAAGAGGCTAGACTCCAACATCCTCACGATAACATTCATGAGTACTAGGTTCCTCCCTCTCTCTCCCCTCGCGTAATCTATATTGGGAGTGATGTAGCTCATGAAGGGATTCAACTCCGAAAAAGTTCAATCTTAGGCTTAGATTGCATTTGTGATATATTATTTTCAATTAACGAGGTACAAGCCCAAAGTATATGATGTTTTTGCATTTATTGAGACACATGGCGATGGGTGCTTCTCTTTTCTTCTTAGTATCAATAAATGTTTCTTCTTTTCGTCTTCATTTTCTATCACACCCCAAATCCTAACAGAAAATGGGGATGACACCACTGCCCTTTCACTCGTAGGATGAGCCTCAAACTAAATCCAAAAGTCCAACTTTGAAAAGTCTTCATTAATGACGCTCTTACAATAGACTACTAATAGAGAACCTGAAAAGATTGGGAATCACAGTTTCATGAGAAGTACATATCTATTTTACGTAGATCGAATGGCCACGATGCATGTATGTATGTATGTATGTATGTATGTATGTATGTATAAAGCAATGCTAGAAACTCATAATCCAACACTTCAGTATACATATCAAATCATGTATGTGTCATTTCATTTAAGTAAGCTTTATACAATTAAGAAAATACTCATTTAAATCATCACAAACATCAATGGTCAAGTCCACTAATCAATTTTATCAAAATCACACAACAATGATCTATTGCATTGATTTATTTCTATCAAAGCATGAGTTAATGGTCCATCCGTCGACCAATCTTTTACCTAATATCAAATCATGGTCACGACACAATGTTTGGTGACAAGGCAAACAAGATTCCCCCTTGGCAAGATTTTCACTTAATAAGCTGATGGCTTAGCCTAGAAGGATATCCTAAACCCAATATGCATACCCACAAGCCTCTCAATAGACTCACAGTAGTATTGACCACCAAACCCTCATCTTTCAATACCAACAATCAAATCCACAATCAATATTAACAATTGATTTCACAAAACAAAACGTATAATATTTCTAAACTCTATTAATCAAAATGAACACATTTCACAAGATATTTCTCATATCATTCTAGAATTCTTCATAAACCAAATTCACACATTGATATGTATAATATTTTGAAATGTTTTTCAAAAAAATGTTTCTAAAAATGTCTTTCATAATATGTTTCACAAACCATTCATGACAATCAACTCAAGCTATGTTCAAAATATACTTTGCCATTTTCAATAGATAAAAGGGTAGTAAATGCTCGATTCAATTTTATGCATCCAAAATGCCCTAAGCACAACTTTTATTTATTTTCAAAGGAGTATCAAAATTATGTAATGTTTCTTTAACTCATAATATATGTCATCCTATCATTTTCAAGACATGAGTAAAGAAGAGATAACACCACTCAGCTGGGAACGCCAACGACCAAATAATAAATATTACTCGAATTATTGAACTCGCAATCCTATCAAATAAGCGAGAAATGAGTTAAAATTGAGTAAAATATTACCGCCACTATGATTAAGCTAAACTAAGTTTAAATGTTAACAAAAAAATTTAAACACGCCCACAAATCGCTTGTCCAAAGTGATTATCCAAAGCCGTTTGCAACATAGAGCTTGAAACTTACGCTACAATTCTCTCCATCGAACCTCTTTTTAATCGTACCTAGTTAATAGAAAGCCCTTTCAATGTACTACAAGAACCCTAATTTGATTGATCCAAAATCAAGCTGAAAACCATTGAAATTTGGCTCCAAAGTCACTGGACGTACACTGTTCATCACGCGCGGAAATCGTCAAAATTTTGTTTTGAGAAAACTACAAACTTAAATCAAGTTATGTAAAATCCTATGGCTCAATGACTCCTTAATCAAACTTTGAAACTTAAAATCAACTTAACCTTGAAGTTATGCCCTGACTTCAAATGTTACTTCAATTAGATGAACGAAGGGCATGATCACTCATGAACGTTGCGAATCGGAGCTAAATTTGATTGGCGGGGGCATGGCCTTCCTTTTTTCCCTTTCCTTTTCTCTCTTTTTCTCCCTTTTCTTTCCTATTCGTGCGTCTAGGTCCCTTTTTATTAAGCTGAGCGTCCTTTTCATCACCTTTGGAAAAGCAGAATTTCTCCTTCTCGTCATCATTTTTTCTTTTTTATGTGAAATCAATGCGCCAAAGCGATGGGCAGCAAAGTGTAAGCGAGACAGTCGTGGATTTTGAAGCCGCGTAAAACTATTTCGACCAAAAAAGAGAAAAAAAAAATGACATAAAACTACGAAAAAACAGAAGGACAGTTGTTTCTCTCTCTCTTTTTTTTCCTCTCCTTTTATCAGATAACCTACAATTGACTCCGAAATCGAAACATCCCAACATGGTGTGATTCTCCAATCGGGACGTAAAACTACAAAAATACATAGCAATCACATCTCACTTAGATTCATTTATTCAGGGAATATCCATGATTTATTGATTTAAGATTGGACTGCCCATCATCTGAATATGCTGCTAACAAGGATAATTCGACTTATGCCCTGATGTGACTAAAATCTACACCACCCGTCATTTGCAAACTGTTCTTTATTAGCCGTTGGCAAGTGTTCATATTCGTTGGAAGAAGAAGAAGAAGAAGAAGAAAGGTCCCAATCCTAAAATGTCAACGCAGCAAAGCTGGAAGAGGGCTTCTTGTCAAGTTGGAAGAGACCTCGGATGCCGTGAGCTGGTTGAACGGCCATGTGTGCTTGTAGAGCTTCTTCTGCTGGATTTGTCGAACAGCATGCTAGCATTGACGAACAGGGTTTGTTCAATTGGGGGATTACACAGTCTTTGTCGTGGAGCATCTCGACGACTCCAGACATGGGCAGTCGCAATTCCATGGAGGCTTGAGTGCACAGAAGGTTGATTTGGAGCACATTTGACGCCTCCAGGACAGGGAATTTACCTCGTAAGGCCGCATCAATGCACGTAGCTAAATTATTCGAATTGTAGTGCTTCCACACACACAAGTAGCTCAACTACTCCTTAATCGAACCTCCAAGCTTAAAATCTATTTAACCTCGAATTTGTAGCCTAACTTCAAATTTTACTTCAACTAAATGAATGAAGGGCATGATCACTTACGGACGTTGTGAATCGGAGTTAAACTGGCTTAGTAGGGGCCGAGGCGTAAAACCTTCCTCTTTTCCCTTTCCTTCTCTCTCTCTCTCTCTCTCTCTCTCTTTTTGCTTCTCTATTTTGTGCGTCTCGGTCCCTTTTTATTAAGCTGAGCATCCACTGTTCACTGTTCACCTTTTCTTTTTCTTTTTCTTTTTCCTTTTTTATCTCATTGACTTTTGACCTTTGACTTGTTCAAAAATTCAAATATTACATTTTCACTCTCCGGGAGTTATTCTTCATCTATTTCTTCTTCTTCTTCTGAGGTTTCCGGTTCCTGGCCATCTTCACCTTCATCGTCGTAGAAGAACCTTTCTTCTGGGTCTGTGTCCCTCTCAATCATCACCTCTGGAAATGCAGATCTGCTCCTTCTCGTCATCGTTTTTTTCGTGAAATCAATGTAGAAGAGGATGTCTGACAACGCACCGGAGCAATGGCCAGCAAGTGTAAGCGAGACAGTTGCGGATTTTGAAGCGAAATAATATATTTGGACCAAGAAAAAAGAAGAAAAAACAACAAAAACTATGAAAAAAAAAAGAATGACATTTGTTTATTTTTTCCTTTTTCTTTCCGTTAATCACATAGCCCATGACTGACTCCGGAATTGAAACATCCCAACATGGTGTGATTCTCCAATCGAGATGTAAAACTGGAAAAAAACAGAGCATTTGTATCTCACTTAGATTCATATATTCCACGGATATCCATGATTTATCGATTTAAGATTGGACTCCTCCTCATCTGAACATGCTACTAACCAAGTAAGGATAATTCGACTCATGCCCTGATGTCACTAAAATCTGCACTGCTAGTCATTTGCAAAGTGTTCTTTGTCACTCGTTGGCAAGTGTTCGCATTCGTTGGAAGAAGAGATCCGATTCAACCTGTTGATCTCATAAACCTTCAACCTGGCTACACGACGCGAAATCGAAGCGGCTAACTGGGGCTTAACTTTCGGGTCTCGTTTCTCACGTCCCTCTCTGCTGTCTTTATGCTACATTAGAGTTTTTGGAAAGTGCCACGGTAATGACATGTCTCTCTCCACACTCTCCCCCTCTCGTGGAATGCAGTGTTTGACACGGCGAGAATGATGGGGTTCCGAGGACTTTCGAGTCAGAAAAGATTTTGGGTTGAGAGCGGTCGAGACGCCAAGAGAGACCTGCAGCAACTGATCGAGACGCCAGGGTGATGATTGGACGATATTATTTAATCTATTATGAAAATAACAATATGTTTTGGACAACCAAAAAATTATTAAAAAGTTCATTTATTCAAAAATATGTGCCTTACAACAAACTGTTATTCTCATAGTAGCCTAAAAATTATCATGCTAGCAAAGTTCGAACTTGAAACCGAATAACCGGACAGGTTTTAGGTCCCAAGATATACAGAGTAGGTCTTTGATTCCAAAAATTGAGGAATCTATTTTAATGGGTATTACCCAAGTTCTAGGTAAATGAAACCTGTAACAAGTTTTTGTATTTTTCTTGATTTATATGTTCGCACGATTTTGTAATACTCCATAGCATTTGATGATTAATATCTAATCTAGAACCACTAGTCTAAGCTTTTATTTTATGATTGAGACTTTTAATTTATTAACGTTTCATATTTTTCATGTGTCTAAATATAAGTTATGGCTAGTGAATTATAGCAATAAGTTGTGGTAATTAAAAATGATGATTCACTATAAGCATTCAATCAATAATATATATGGAACTTGAGACAACGGAGGTTCCAAGTTTAAGGGTATGCATGAGAGGTTCCGAATTCCAAAAAATGATAAACCTATTACAACGTGTAGGTACTATGAATCCTATATTTGCATGGTTGTGGTTGGGGCTGGTAGGTAAGGTCCATCATTGGAAGATTCTCTTTTGTAGTGACTTGGGGCTAACCCATGTACATAATTACGCAAAATTCATCGACCTTAATTTGACTTTATATGATCAAATTTGGCCTCGAGTGTTTCAGATGAGATTCCCCCTTCATTTTTCATACATGTAAATTTGACTTTTAGTCCCGTCACTGCCACCATGAGGTGTCTGAGCTAGTTTATATGCACGCACCTGCTCGAATGAGTCACCAAACGAATGATTGGGCACCATCTTTTTTTCTAGCTTGAATTTAGGGATAAGTGCATTGAAAATCTTAAAATTTATTACAAAAGTTCAAATTGAGTCTTAAAACTTTCACAAAGTGTAATTAAGTCCTAAAACTTATCTCTTAAAATTTTCAAAAATTGTAATCACTAGAAGGACATAGATTGGACCAATTTGATAAGTTTTAAAACTTGATTGTGCCTTTATGATAAATTTTAGAACTTTCAATGCACTTATTCCTTAGATTTATGTATGACCTCTTCTACCTTGATTATCAACCGCTACATAGAGTTCCACAAATCAAAGACACCTAGGAACGTGGTAGTTCACACAAGACCGTCTCAATTCACATCTAAAATAGGAGGAAATCTTAGGAAAACTAAGCAAGTTCTCATATCAATAAGTTGCAAGCGTGAAGCGATTCAACAACTCTTCTGTGCTTTCCAAAGCACATGGAATAAAAGAATGACAAGCATAAAATCATTTTGAAGTCTCGCGTCATTCAAAAGATCATATGCACCGAGTCTCTAAGTGGTTGAGAAACACACGACGCAATATAAGTTCGGGGTTTGGCCGTTACAACGCCCGAGTCGACCGCGAAATTATTTCGGTCGCCAAGATTCGACCTCCACGCATACACAGCACCAATTATAGAAAAAGGTAGATGCCCCAATTTTCATTGCCTAAGCCACAACACATAAAAAATAGTTTTATCATCCCCCCCCAACCCAACCAAAAAAAAAAAGGCCTAAAACTATGATTCCAGATTTAATATTCAAAAATAAAGCATAAATTTCTTTTTTAAAGAATTTATTTCAAGAAATTTTATATTTTACCAAATTCTAATTCACTTGCTTAGCCGGTAAACTACACGCACCAAAAGAAAACGTTAATAAACTTCCAATGAATTGATATAACACCAAAAGTTATTATATTTCAAGGTAAAAGCAATAAAGTTTACTGATAAAGTCAAATGTCAAAAAAACTGGTAAAACGAAAAGAGTGCAATTAAACTAGTCACAAAGTTAATACTAGAAAACATCTCAAGTCGATAAACTGGTGTTACATATATCCTTAATTAAGTTTCATGTCTTGAAAAAATCATAATGGCTCATCTCTAATTAATTTTCATGTCATAAAAAATAGCAAACCGGTAGACATGTGATCAATCTTTCCTTCGTCAGCTTTCGTCCTATATTTAGGATAATTACGAACATGGAAACACACTTGGAAAGAATTTGGATGATTGCTGTATGACTTAGCTCCTCGTGAAAATTCACCAAAGATGGGTCTCCCAAATGACATTGTTTTTGCGAAATCTCTAGTGAGAACACAGAAATATCTATTTGTAGCATGTGAGTCATGCACCGCACAATGAGCGGTCCAAGTGAAGCCCTCTCCTTTCTAAGGTTGCCCCTATCCTAGTTACAACTCATGATCCATGCGCATCTTAGGTCGAGCCGAGATGAACGATAAACCCTAGTTCATAGCTTGTGATCAACTCAATTACCTAACACATGCTTCATCTCGTGTTGCAAGTAACTAATGTTTTCGTGGGGACTCTGCATTGACATTAAACTCGCGACCTAACTCGTTGGGTATATGTATGTTTTTTTTATCACGAATAAGTGAAGAACTCATTTTCAGATGACTTTTCATAGTGTTGGGGCATACAATAAGAGGTTGCTAGCCTAATGTGATAGCTTCGATTCAAGTCATACCTAGTTAAGCAATTCTTCACTAACTTATTGTTATCATCATATGTTATATGTCTACTCAAAAATCTCAAGGCCCTAATAGTATGTTCTACGCCATATGGAATGGCCCTAATAATCTCAAGGCCCAAATAGATGAATTGCCATTGTTTCTTATCCCAAAATGAAACTAAGAAAGAACATGAAGATTTAAGAAGAAACATTTTGGAGCGAGGGGCCAGAAAAGCTAGTGGAGAATCAGCATCGTATGGGCTTAAGTATGAGTGGACCAGGCCCAGTTGTGTTTTCTTTCTCTCTTTCATTAAAGCCAAGCCAAAATGCGAGAGTAAGGAGTATCAAAACATGATACATCTCGATGCCTTTATAACCTAGTATGTTGATCAATTTGATTCTCGAGTATAGTGAGTCAATTCAGGATTCGTTAAAAAGAATTAAGATGTCTTTACATTCTATGATAACTAGCTCACTATTTTCCAAGAGCAGAGAGGAATCTTGTAGATAGCTTATCAAAATGAAATTGTTTAACTTTCGAACTAACTCCAATTCTGAACAACCTGCAAAGTGATGGAGAGCATGGCGACAAGCTAGGTTTCAAGTTGAAGAGTGCTACTAGAGTTGTGTTTTTAGTCAGATCCTACTGTTTATGAAGTTAATTTCAGTTGTAGATGGAAATGAAGCTGACTCAAGCTAATTTTTTAGATTGAGTCGGGCTAGATAGGATAATTATGCAAGATTCACTTATTTAAATTTGATTTGAGGTCAAGCTCATCAATCTTCAGCCAGATTGCTCACGAGCTTAATTGAACTTCTATTATTATTATATATATTTTAAAGAAATTAATAGTTATCGATAAACTTCATGTAAACATTCGAAGAAATTTGGAAGGTTCAGATGCTTGCTTCCAAAAGCATGTTTTATCGCTCACAAATCAATAGACGCCCAAGAAGAGAAGAGAAGGGATTATTCCTCTTCTCCACAAGACTAGGGTTTCATCGCTCTGCCAATCAACATAAGCAATCGAAAAATGGCGAGAGCATTGCTGAAGAGGCTGGACTCCAACACCCTTGTGGTGGCCGGCAAGTCCCAACACCACAAGCTTCGCCGCTTGAACATTCGCGAGTTCCAAGTTACTCCCTCTCCCTCTCCCTCCCCTCACGTGATCTATACTGGGAGTGATGTTCTTCATGAAGGAATTCAACTCCGAAAAAGTTGGATCTTAGGCTTAGATTGCATTTGCAATATATGATTATGAATTAACGGCGTACATGCCCAAAGTATATGATGTTTTTGCATTTCTTGAGACTAATGGTGATGGGGGCTTTTCTTTTCTTCTTAGCATCCACCAGTCTCTTTCTCCTCTTTGTCTCCATTTTCTGTCACACCCCAAAAGCTAGCAAAAAATGGAGATGACACGCTGCCTTTTGTTGATACCTAAATTTTGACTAAGTATTTAGGATTGAATTGTATAAGAAACTTAGGGACCAATTTAGCCCTAACAAAAATGATTTTCGCATCAATTAGGTCTTGATTTTTATTTGCATCCATTAAGCTTTATTTCCTTTTTTTCTTCCTTTATTTTTCACTTTTTTCGGATAATTTATTTAATAAAATAAATAAATAAAAAGGGTTCTTATGGGGCTAGGCGTGAAAGCTCAGCCCTTTCTTCTTGTTCTTCCCCGCATGGGCCTCAGGCCCACTCCCTTTTTTCTTCTTCTTGGCTTGGCCCCCTCCTTCTTGTCTTCTTCCTCCTTTTGCCTCTGCAACACACACGCAGAGAAGGCCGGACGCGCGCGATGCCGGATGGAGGAGGAGACGGCAACGCACGTGGAGCGGCACAGACGGAGGGGACGCATCTTCAATGCAGTAGAGGAGGCGGCTTAGCTAGAGACATCTCGATAGGTGGGACGTCGGTTCGGCCGAGGGAGGCCGCTTGGAGTGCGAAGGATTGGCGGTCTGAGCACCTCCGTCAACCGACCTCCTCGCCTATAAATCGGGCGTTGGGGGGGAAGGCAACAAACACGCAGAGAGAGATCGGAGGCCGCGAGCTCAGGACTTCCCCTGAGAGACTTCAAGGGAGGCTCAAGAGCAAGCAAGCCGAGATTTGAGAGAGAGAGCTCGTGGGCGGAGGGGGTTTAGATCTGGAGAGAGATCTGCGAGCAAGTTCGAGAGAGAAATCAAGGCTGAGACTCATCCCGACCACCCGTTGCCGCTGTGGCGTCATTTGCTGTCGCCCCGACGACCAGCCGTGAGCCTCGCCGTACTAAGCTCGCTGGCCTGACATTCACTGCCCACCTCGTCGTCGTATCTTCCGATCTCCCAACACCATCCCTATGCTAAGCCAATCCCTATCGTGCTTGCATTGCCGCCATACCAGGTGGGGAGCATCGCTGGCTACCGCTTCCTTCCTCCCCTTCCACAATTTACCTGGCTTATCTTTTTCTTGTTTTGGGTGTCCGGTTGCCGCCGTCGTCGTAACTCATGCGGTCAGAAACGCCGAAGGTGAGGACACAGTCTGTGGAATGACAGCTCGGCCAAGGATCAAGCCTACAACTGGGGCTAGCCAAGGCAACACTTGAGTGGGCGAATAGCCTGGCCGAGGCAAGCTACGCTACCGTCTCGGCCGACCAGGTCGCAAAAACAGAGAGAGAGAGAGAGAGAGAGAGCTGGCTGAGCTGCGTTTTAGCTAACGGCGGTGGCTGGCCCAACGGAGGTTGGGTTGTCAGTAGGCTAGTGTGGCGTTGGCGGAGTCCGACGGCTAGGCGCGGGCAGGCGATGTCGTTCGTCGCGGCCGCTGAACCATGAAGAGGCAGTAGCGGCTGCAAAACCGGGTCAGGCGTGGGTCGCAATTCAGGCAAGGGTTGGGTTCTTGCGCTAAGTTCAAACAAAACCATGGGTCGGGTTTATCCTTTTAGGATTTGGGTCTAACTTCTCTAGGTTGTGGATTAGGGTTCATTTCCTTTTCCTTTTTCCCTTTTTTTTGGTCATAGACTGGGCTCGCCAGAAGGGCCCAATTGGGCCGTGGCTTCAACGACCCGGGTCGGTCCCAACTCGGAAACCCAACCCAGGTCGTTGATATTATATTATTATAATATAAAAAATATTTTAATAATAAAAAATAAATAATAAAAAAACAGTTTTTACATTTTCCCAAAAAAATCAAAAAAGGTCAAAAAATGATTTATATTTTCAAAAAAAAATCCAAAAAATCCAAAAATACTTTTTATGTTCAAAAAGTAGTAAAAGACCAAAAATATGTTTTTCTCCACAAATGCATGGAAAAATCCTTGAAAATCCAAAAAAGTCTAGGAGTTTAAACAAGATTAGGTACCGGAATGGCATTAATAATTAACTAGTGTAATCAAGTCTCTAATCCTAGTTTATTTGGTTGCACAGGAGTGAAATAATTCTCCAAGTATTTCGCTTAGGTTTTTAATCGAACCATCCCAAATTGATTAGTGGTGACTTCTATTTAAAATTAACTTGCATGTTAAAAACTCATACGATGGTGGGGTTGGGAGAGCCCTGGCTAAGCTCTAATAAACTTAGCCAACCATTAGCCTCCGCACGCGCTCACGCAATAGGACGCCGAAAATGAGGTCGCAACACCTTTCACTTAAAAGATGTAGCTCCAAACTAAACCCAAAAACCCCATTTTGAAAAGTGTTAGTTAATAACGCTCTCACACTAGATCATTAATGCGAATTAGAAAAAGATTGAAAAAAAAGAGATGTGAGCAATCACAGCTCAGTAAGTAGTATATATCTCTTCTAAGCAGATCGAACAACCACCATGCATATACTATATATAACAATACCAAAAACTCATAATTCAATACTTTAATATAAATATCAAATCATCTATGTGTCATTTTATTTCAACGAGCTTTACATAATTCAAAAAAATACTCATTAAAATCATCACAAATATCAATGGTCAAATCCATTGATCAATCTTATCAAAATCACATGCTAATGGTCTATTTAATTGATTCATCTCATATTAAAACACGTGTCGATGATCCATTCATCGACTAATCTTTTGCTTAGTATCAAATTATAGTCACAATACAACGTTTGACGACAAGGCGATCATCATTTTTCTCCCTAGCAAGGTCTTCACCTACAAAATCAGTGGCTCGGCCTAGAAGAATAACCTAAACCTAATATGCATACCTACAAGCCCATAAATGGGCTCATGGTGATATTGAGAACCAAACTTGAATCCTCCAATACCAACAATCAAATCTACAATCAATACTAATAATTGATTTCACAAAACAAAATGCATAATCTTTCTAAACTTTGTTCATCAAAATGAACACATTTCACAAGACATTTCTCATATCATTCCACAATTCTTCATAAACCAATTGACAAATTGATATGTATAACCTTTCGAAACATCATTCATAAAAAGTTTCTCAAAACATAGTTTCGCAAACCATTCATAACAATCAACTCAAGTTATGTTCAAAATATACTTGGCCATTTCCAATAGACAAAAGGGTAGTAAATGCTCGATTTAATTTTTACACATTCACTATGCCCTAAGCACCACTTTTTTTTTTTTTTTTTTTTTTTTTTTATGTTCAAAGGAGTATCAAATCATGTAATGCTTCTTTAACTTATAATATAGATCATCCTATCATTTTTAAGACTTGGGTAAAGAAGGGATAGTACCACTCACCTAGGAATGCCTACGACCAAATAAAAAATGTTACTTGAATCATCAAACTCGCGGTTCCATCAAATAAGCGAGAAGCAAGTTAAAATCAAGTAAAACATTACCTCAACTATGACTCGACTAAACTAAGCTTAAACACTAACAAAATAACTCAAATGCACCCACAAATCGCTTGTCTGAAGCAATTATTCAAAGCCATTTGCAATGCAGAGCTTAAGCGTAAAATTTACTCACTCTTTAATTTTGTCCATTGAACCTCATTTCAATTGTACTTATAGTTAATAAAAAGCTCTTTCAATGTACTATAAGAACCCTAAGTTGGGCGATCCAAAATCAAGCCGAAAGCCGTCGAAATACGGACCCAAAATCACTGGATGCTCACTATGCATCATGAGTGGAAAACCTAAAATTTTTGTTTTGGGCAAACCGTAGACTCAAATTAAGTTCTGTAAAATCCTATGACTCCACGACACCCCACACACACACGCACACAAACAAACACAAAAGTAGCTTAATGACTCCTTAGTTGAACCTCGAAGCTTAAAATTTACTTAACCTTGAATTTGTGCCCTAACTTCAAATATTACTTCAATTAAACAAATGAAGGGCGCGATCACTTATGAATGTTGTGAATTGGAGTTAAATGGCTTAGCAAGGGCCGTGGTGCAAAACCTTCCTCTTTTCCCTTTCCCTCCCCCCGCACCGCCTCCTCTCTCTCTCTCTCTCTCTCTCTCTCTCTCTCTCTCTCTCTCTCTCTCTCTCTCTCTATTTTCTTCTCTATTTTGTGCTATTTCGTGCATCTCAATCCCTTTTTATTAAGCTGAGCATCCGCTGTTCACCATTTCCCTTTTCTTTTTCCCTTTTTTTCTCATTGACTTTTGACCTTTGACTTGGTCAAAAATTCAAATATTACATTTTCACTATCCAGGAGTTCTTCTTCTTCTTCTTCTTTTGAGGTTTCTGGTTTAGGGCCATCTTCACCTTGATCGTTGTCAGAAGAGCTTTCTTCATAGGCTATGGGTGCGTTTGGTTCGGCATTTGGAAAGCTTATTGGGAAAATGCAAAGCAGTTTAGCCTAAAGGGCTTTGGAGGAAATGCAAAGACTGTTTGGTAAATTCTACTTTGAAAAATAACTTTGAGAGAAATGTTGTTTGGTAGAAAACACATTTGCAAAGCCCCTTTGGTGATTAATGTAAATATTTTATTTTTTTTTTGTTTAAAATTAAAAAAATAATGTTTGCAACTTTTTAAATTTATATTTGACAATAATATTAAAGATGTTGCGTAAATAATTTTATTAAAATTAAAATTCTTATTTTTTGCTAAAAAACATCAAATGGAATTGCACATAATTTCTAGTGTATATCAATGCACAAAGCAGCAAGGCTTGATTTAATACAAATTAATGACCCTAATGCCCCGAGGCCTCCTATGTTTTTTCCGTGAAAATTTATGGACACCTTCTGCTGTTTCGCTTTCGCTGTTTCTGCTCGAGTAGAATACTTGATGGGTTCGTGATATAACACAATATATAACACGTTGATATATACTCTTCCCTCAAAATTCGAACATTTTGCTGGTGTATTTCGTAAATTCGCCAAAGTACAACTACTGCATCAACTTCTCCCAAAGTTAACAGCAAGTTACTCGTCCTCTAGAATGCAACCAATCGCCTTCACAGGAAAGAGATCGCCGGAAGTGATCTACTTCACGTATATTTATTATAAAGCACAAGCGGAAGTTACATCCTTAGATATGATTCCATCATTATTCTGAAGTTAAACTACAGCATCCTACACTCAACATAATTAGACAAAAATGGGAGACTGAGTCAAGTCGATAATTTTGGGACATATGGTTGGAACCCTTCTCCTCTTACCCGTAGAAGATGTATGATTCGGCGATGGGGTGAAGAGTTCTATGATCTCAATTTCCTCGGATGCAATAAATCTACTAGTCTCTTGGCTGTTATTAGCAGTCAACGCTGTCTCGGGCAATTTTTCTTCTAACTGCTTGTTTAACTCGGCACTCCTCCCTTCATCTGAGGAAAAGGAGCTAGGGTTGACAGAAGATCGTACACCAACCGGCAACAAGCTGACACCATAATCTTGTCCATAAATGGGCCGGTGTACCCGTGGTTCATCATCCCACGAATTCTGAATCATGTCATCTCTTACCGAGTGTTCCTCCGATCCGTGAGCATCACAATCCTCATCGTCAAGCTCTGCCTCGCCTTCCCATTCATTGTCTGGCATCGAAACTTCAATTCCGTCAGAATAGCGTGGGAGCTCATCCATTGGACAAATCTAAACCTTCATGTGCCCAGGCAAACCCGGGCAACCAGCAGCATGCTTTGTGTACTTTGTTGAAAAGTAGTTCACTCTGATGTTGAAACTAGTTTAAGATTACAATAGTGACAAAACAGTTTTCATCAGTTCTCCCTCTAAATTTTAAATAAGAAATTATCAATGAATTGTTCCATATTGACCCACAGAGACAAATCCTCACCTCAGATGATATATCCAATACTTATAATAGAATCCACAGATTGAGAAAGAATTGGAAATGCATTTAGAAATCTCATAACTATCGAGGTCAGATCATAAGGAGCAGCAAAACTACTCTATTCATTCTTAGAAGGTCCCAAAATAATGGCATTGCTTGCAGACAATGACAATATTAGGGTAGAACTCCTTTCATATGAGACCAGCCAAAGACACTAATAGAACGAAGAGGAAAAACAGCATGCTTAGTGCAAAACAAACAAAAACCTTGCGTAAATTACTTGAACTGGGTGCAGGCCATGCATTCAATTTCCAATTCCCTCCACTGTGATCACATGCATTCCTTCAACTGAATATAGCGGAGCCAAGCATGCATTGACGGCATAATGGCTGTAAGAAGTAGACGAATAACTAATTCAGTAATTTTGAGTACAGACAGAAGTCTAAACCCTCAATTCATGAAAACAGTCCGAGAAAGCGATCGATTGACTCATGCTCTGCAGAACGAACTTCGAAAAAATTGCTATTGAAATTGTTCTTTCAATTTCCGAACCTGAAGAGCGGAGACATGGGAGGGGAAGCCGTAGATGCAGAAGACCATTTCCCAAGGTCGCTTTCGCTTGGTCCTCCACGCTCCGCACATCAATTCCCCGTTGTGTTGCCTGATTCGCCGTCTAGGGTTCACCGTGAACCTATCCGAGATAGACACAGAAATCACGCCGCCGGTTTCAAGATCAGCTCGCCGTCGACAAGAGATGCGCAAGAGAGCCAAACCCGTCGCCGGATCACGATCGCCGACGGGAAGTGAACGGTGATCGGAGCCCAAACAAGGAAGGGGAGGAGGGAGGAGAGATGGTTACCCGATGTAGGTTTGACCCTTGTGGCGAGGGCTGAGGGAGACCAAGAGGTAGCACGCGAAGAACTTTCCATTCCCATCTCCATCTCCAACTCCTTTTCCTCCTCCTCCTCTTCCTTCTTCGATCTCCGTCGCAAAGATTCCGGATCCGGCAAAAACAGCAAAAGATGGGGAGAGAGACAGACAGAGACAGAGGGGACAACCTGCCCTTCGGAACGGCAGATGGGTTCGAACTGAACTCGATGGCGAAGGAAAGAGATCGCGGGTGGCGGAAGGGACGACAGCAAAAGCCCGGCCATAGAAAAAGGCAGAGCGATGGAAGGGGGGAGAACCAGATCTAGGTTTTTTTTGTTTTCAAGATGGGTAAAAGTGGTTTTTCAATAAATTTTTTAGGGTAAAATAGGCAACTCACTATTTTCATTAAATGAGCCTTTCAGCATTCCTAAGGGCTGACTTTCAATTGAAAGCCCCTTGAAAGATGTTGCCAAACACCTTAATTTGGGGTGAAAGGGCTTTGGGGCTTGAATGGGCTTTCTAAATGCCCATCCAAATGCACCCTATGTCCCTCTCAATCATCACCTTTGGAAATGCAGATGTACTCCTCATCATTTTTTTTTTCGTGAAATTAGTGCAGAAAAGGGCATGTGACGATGTGCCGAAGCAATGGGCAGCAAGTGTAGGCGAGACAGCCACGTATCTTGAAGTGACATAAAACTATTTGGACCAAAAAATAGAAGAAAGAATGACATAAAAATTTGAAAAAAACATAATGACATTTGTTTCTTTTTTCTTTTTCTTTCCTTTCATCACATAACCTACAACTAACTCTGGAATCAAAACATCTCAACATGGTGTGATTCTCCAATTGGGACGTAAAACTACGAAAAAAACAGAACAATCGCATCTCACTTGGATTCATATATTCAAGGGATATCCATGATTTATTGAATTAAGATTGGACTCCTCGTCATCTAAACATGCTGCTGACCAAGTAACAATAATTTGACTCATGCCCTGACGTCACTAAAATATGCACTGCCAGTCGTTTGCAAAGTGTTTTCTATCACTCGTTGGCAAGTGTTCGTATTCATTGGAAGAAGAAGAAGAAAGGTCCCAATCCTAAAAGGTCAACGCAACAAAGCTGGAAGAGGGCTTCTTATCAAGCTGGAAGAGACCTTGGAGGCCGTGAGCTGGTTCAACAGCTACATGTGCATGAAGAACTTCTGCTATTGGATTTGTCAAATAGCACGCTAGCATTGAGGAATGGGGGTTGGTTCGGTTGGGGGACTACACGGTCTTTGTCATGGAGCATCTCGACGATTCCAGGCATGGGCGGTCGAAATTCCATGGAGGTTTGAGTGCACAAAAGACTGATTTGGAGCATATTCGACGCCTCTAGGACAGGGAATTTACCTTGTAAGGCCGGATCAATACATGCAGCTAAATTATTTGACTTGTAGTGCTTCCATACCTGCAAAACAATCATGAAATGTCCATGGCTCCCTTATATCTGAAATTAAATTACTAACACTAATGCAAAAAGCAATGATAGGGCTTGTTGGGAAAATCAAAAGAAAAGTTAGATCCCCGTGTGGTGTGGCCAGGAAAAACAATGTTGGTCTAAGTTCTTCCTGATGGTAGGGACAAGCAATCTTACCGACTGTAATACCGAGCTTGACCCCCGTGTGTATACGCTATTCTTCCTACTAGTCAAGATTTCAAGAACCAGCACCCCAAAAGCATAAACATCGGCTTTCTCTGTTAGCTGTCCTCTCACAAGATATTCAGGTGCCATGTAACCGCTACATAGTTAAATGCCTTTTAGATATAAACCATACTTAGCCTAGAGAAGATGTGAAGTGAAGAGAAGGATGATATGCGAAACCACTTTGACATGCTAAACTTGTTAGATTAAGGAAATAGAAAGTGCTGACTATGGTTTCAAGCAAGCTAGTAATGAAAAGGCATTCTTACAGTGTGCCGGCGATTCCTGTGCTAAGATGAGACTTATCTAGAGCAATGCATCGAGCAAGCCCGAAATCTGATATTTTCGGCGTGAGATTTTCGTCAAGGAGGATGTTGCTTGTTTTTATGTCCCGGTGGATGATTTTCACTCCACAGCCTCCATGAAGATATGCGAGGCCCTCAACTGTTCCTATGATGATGTGCAGCCTCTCCTCCCAAGTTAGGACGGGGGTCGCATTCTTGACTGCAACAACGGATTCTATTAGCTTATCTAGAAAGACAAGTAGAGTGGAGTGGGATAGACATAACAGAAGAAGGCAAGACACTAATGGAGCATATTTTTGAAACCTACGACTTGAAAATCATAAAATGGAAGCATTGCTCGCAAGACAAGAAGCCAGTTACTAAGAATGCAAACTGAACCGACGCTTGTCATAAGGGGTAGATCCCTTCTCGGCATTGAACGATGACTGTGTAAGCGTGTTATGCAATTATGCGACAACCAGCTACTTACCAAAAAGAACTTGATCAAGACTTCCGTTAGGAAGATATTCGTAGACGAGGAGGCTCTCTGGGCCTTCGATGCTGCATCCCAAAAGCCTAATGAGGTTCTTGTGTTGGATCCCACTGATCAGGTTCACCTCGTTGAAGAAGTCGTCCACCCATTGTAGTTTGTTGAACACCAACCGCTTAACTGTGATGACCTTCCCATCAGGTAAATTCCCCTTGTACACGGAACCGCCCCCACCTTGCCCCAGCTTCCTCGAGTCATCAAAGAAGTTGGTGGCCTTCTCCAGCGTCTCATACTTGAAATATAAGCTAAACTTGCTCATGCTTGCCCCTAATTGCATGAGGCTATTTTGCACTGAAAATGGATGAATGCGAAATTCGCGTCATCAAGCTTGTGTTTAAGAATTACCAAGATGATCATTATACGTATTTGAACCAGATTGATTACCTCGTTTCTCCTTGGAGTACTTTTTGCATCCAATGTATGCACCCATGAGAACAAGTGACGTCGCTGCAACAGCCGATGAGGCTATTGCTATGGTGATGTGAATCCTAGATGACCCTACAAAATAATAAAGACAACATCAGGTTGAGATGAGCAAGTTCATTAGAAATTGTAAAAATCTAGCAACATTGAATCATAAGATCAATCAAATCATACTTAGGGTGTGTTTTGGGAAAAAATTTCATGAAAAAGCAATATATTTCCTGGAAAATTACTTTTCAAGAAAATGGTAAATTTTCCTTTGTTTGGTGATATGTGACTGAAAATGTTTTCTAGTATTTGAATCTCATTTGAAAAATGATTTCAATCTCATAAAAATCATTTTTTAAAATAATTTTGCTTTATATTTTTTTTCTTATAATTTATTTCTATTTCCTTCTTCCTCCTCCTTTAGTCGCCGAGCCTTGACGATAGCCACAACAAGCCATTGGTGCCATCATGGAGTTTTGGCGAGGGCCAACTTGACCAGCCTCAAGCAAGGTTAAGCTTGCTAGATCCTAGGTTGTCGCAGTGAGGCTAGCAAAGCTTGAGCTCGCTTGAGGTCGGCTTGCGCTGGCTCACACTTGTGGCCGATTGCCGAAGCCTAACAATCGATGAAGGAGGAAGAAGGAAAAGAAAAAGAAAAAAATATATATTGAAAAATCGATTTTTTAGATAAAATATTAAAAAATCCTAGATGAGAGATTTTTGAAAGTGTTTTCACCTTCTTAAATTTAAGAATTCACTTTCCTAATTTTTATGTATGAATATTTTCCCTGATCGGAAAGTATTTTCTTTAATGGCGAGGAAGCCATCTCTTAAGTCGGTAAACCAGTGATCGGGAGACTAGTTGTTACCTCTGCTAACGGGGACGTTGTAGAACTTTGTGGTTGAGTAACGGAGGAAGCATCCCGCGTTCATGGCCCGCGCTTCTTCTCCAGGTGCACAGCTTCTGGCCATCGAAGTTGCACTCTCCAAACAGATTCTGCAACCGCCGGCATCAAGCGTGCTCCAACACTGTGCCAAAGCATATGCCCCAGCGACTCCTCCGGCTCCGTCCTCCCCAGCCACTGCGAAGCCCTTGTTCAGCACCGCGCTCGCCAAGACATTCCTCAGCACCCGGTCCACCCTATCTGAGAACTCGGCCACTCTCTCTGCCGGGACTGTCGAATTGGAGCTACACTTGAGCTTGTCGTGCGTTGGATCAACGGTCTCGTTGTAGAAGTTGTAATTGTCGTAGCGGAGGAAGCAGCCGTCGAGGTAGAGCCGGCCGACGTAGGGGAAGCAGCGGGGGATCCGGTTCCCGCTCTTGGCAAAGCAGAGGACGCAGTCGGTGTCGGTCAAGTCGCCGAGGCACTGGGCGAGGCCGTACACTGGCGGCGGTGGTGAGGGGATGGAGTATTTGCCCCAGCGCCGGTCAAAGATGCTTTCGGAGATCTCCTTCATGACGATGATGAAGTTGACGTCCACGGTCGCAGTGGAGTTTCCGCAGAGGAGGCCCGCTTCGGCGATTCGAGGGTCGGAGGTGGCCAAAGAGAAGAAGAGCGAGGAGAGCGCGAGCAAAGGAAGAGCGATTGATGGCCTCGCTTCGTTGGACTTCATGGGCTCTGGTTGAGAAATGCTTGGTTATCAATATTCCTTCTCAGTTCTCTTCGAAGAGAGAAGAAGAAGAAGAAAAGGGAAAGATTTGAGCAAGAGCGCGATGGGAGCTCCGATTCGACCTGATGATCTCATAAAGCTTCAACCCAGCTACACGACGCGTAATGGAAGCGACAGACCGATGCTTGACTTTTGGGGTCTCGTTTCTCACATCACCCCTTGCTTTCTTTATGCTACAGTAGAGCTTTCAGGAAAGTGCCATGGTGATGTGATGCCTGGTCCCAGGAACTGCCATGCTTGATGACATGTTTAATGACATCTCTCTCTCTCTCTCCACTCTCTCTGACATCTCTCCCCACTTCCCAACCCCAAACACCCCCCCCCCGCCCCTCCCCCACCGCCGGGAGAGAGAGAGAGAGAGAGAGAGAGAGAGAAAAAGATTTTGGGTTGACGGAGGTTGGAGAAAATGGAGTAATGTTGGAGAGAGGAAGAGGGACAGAGAGATCTGCAACGACTGACCAAGACCGACCAAGACAAGGGTGGGCGTCGGATGTCGCTGTTTTGTTGTTTAGCGATCTTTCTGTCGCATTGCGTTCAGGGAAGGTGCCATGAGTATCGTGGTTGGGTCGGTAGATAGAGGTCAGGCGCATGGGAAGATCCTTTTTTTTTTTTTTCAAGATTTTATTTCACGAATTTTGGATTTTACCAAGTTGTAATATACGCACCAAAAGAAAAAGTTAATAAACTTCCAATTCAAACTGACATTGATGTAGCACCAAAAGTGATTAATAAAGCAATAAAATTTACCAATAGACTCAAATGTTGAAAAAACCGGTAAAATGAAAAGAATGCGATTAAAGTTGCAACCGCAAAAATATGGACATCAATATCAAGTAATTCTAATATCAAAGAGAAAATTAAGGACTATGGCACCACACTTAGGCTAAAATTCGTGGCCCTTGGATTTTTGCCATAATATAAATGGTTAGGTGACGGAGAAAAAAAAGTAACCAAAATCATTTTTCCTTAGGAAAGAGGCATAAATTTGAAATCTTGATGGTGAAACTCCATAAGCCCAAAGGTAAACAAATCCAAAAGGAAAATGACAAGAAAAAATTAAAAAGGGGATTATCTTGAAAAGTGTTGATTTAACCATTTATTAAGAAACCAAATAACAAAAGTCTTTAATTTTTAACCATGATTTTTCACGTGTGTATAATTAGATAAGATTTTTATAATAATACAAATAAAACAAGGCACACAAAACCTAGGGATGAGAAAAAAAGGTTTGCCTATTACTATCCCAAAAAGGTTGCAATTGAAGTCGTGACCATGGAAAATTGGACGTCTAGATCACATAGTTCTTTTTAGGTTTAAATTCTTCACACTTGAAATTTTTTGCCATGAGATAAATGGTTAGGTGATAGAAGAAAAAGTAATCAAAAGCATTGTCCCATAGGAAAAACCGATGAATAAGAAATCTTGATGGCAAAAGCTCTAGAAATTCAAAGGTAAACAAATTCAAAAGGAAAATGACAGATGTCGTGACCAAATTTTGGGTGAACCACTTAGGGTTTGGCTAATGGATTGTTAAGCTTAGACTTAACTCGGGCTCTAACAAACCCATACCAATTCGCAACTTAGATTCAAGTTTGTAACATGCAAATGATTTTTCAATTAGGAGTCGTCACTAATCTATTTTTGGTAGGTCGATTAAAAACCCAAGTAAAGTAACGGGAGATTTACTTTATTCCTGCGAACCAGAGATTGTGAGTTCGGGGATTTTTCACGACTGGCTCCTCGAGGCGAACAGCAAGCTACGGCAGCGAGCAGCGAGTAGTGTCGCTGGTCGTAAGCGGGCCCGTCTTGGTGCGCTGGAAGCGTTGGCGCGTGTGGGTAGCAACCAACGAACAGATCAGCAAAGCAGCGGTAGGCGATGTCACCACAAATCAGGGGGCGGCTCAACGTCGGGGTGGCACGTCTCGGGCAGCGATGGCGTCACGAAGGACTCGAGTGAAGCAATGGAACTATGTCGGCAAGGGTGGCATCCGATTAGCGGGACTCGTGGGGGTCTTGGTCGCGCTGCTGCGGTAGTCACGCAAAGACGCTGCGACGAAGATGGAGTCAAGGTCTTGCGGGCAGCGTCGTGGAGAGAGAATATTTCGTTCTCTCTCCAGTGCGTATCGATCTTCTCGCAGATTCTCCTTCAATGCTTCTTCAATGCGTAGATGTCCAACTTGCCGAAGAGGGATTCTCTCTTTTTGTCTTTTCTGATGGAGGTGGACAATTTTTCAAAGTTGAAGGATCCGGCTCCTTCTTGCATGAACGACCTCTCTATTGCCCTTCTTTTCTCTCACGTGTTTCCCTCTCCTTTTGACTTTGACCCCAAAAAAACGAAAAAGAACCCTGAAAAAACGAAATCGAAAACCCCCTCTTGTGTGGCCGTATGTATCAATATGTGTGGCCCCCCTCAACTCTCCGCATGCGGCCCCTTTTAAAGGCCAAGAGTTAGGGTTTTATTTTCTTCTTCAAATCAACATCCACGAAGATTTTTTCCAAATGCAATATTTCCTCTTATTTTTTGCATCTCTTCTAGATTTCCTTTGCAAAAATGAATATTCTCCACCGATTTTATCACATATTGCCAAAGATTTAGGATTTTTCTCAAATTTGAAATCTTGCAAATATAAGCTCGCAATATCACACTTGAGGATATGGGCTTGGGCCAATTTGCTCTTTTTGTGGGCTTAATCCAACTTGTTAAATCAAAGCTCTGAACCATCAAGTCGAACCCATCCGTCGCCGATCCAATGCAAATAAAAAAAAAAAAATGTTTCTAAAACTATATGCTATGCAACTTAATTCTAATATTTTTGCTTAGGGGTTAAAATTAATACCTAATTTTTAATGCAATAAATAAATAACTGGGTCGCCAAAATTTAGGTATCAACAACAGAAAAAAAAAAACAATTAAAGAGGGGATAATGTCCAAAGGTGCTATCTAATTATGATATGGTTCTTTCCACGTCTTGAGTAATTAGATAAGATTTCTATAATAATACAAATAAAATGAGGTTTGCCAATTACCATCCAAAGGAGAGTTCATTGGTTTCATTATCACCAACGCCTTTAAAACTTTTGACTATTTCCAATATGCAATCACGTACAAAATCAATATGAACCGTCCAATTAGGAAAAAGATGAAAATAAAAAGAGAAAAGGATTTGCGTGCTTGCCTACTGAGGGAAGACTCCACACGGTTAACTTTTCCCCTTCCATGGAGCAACTCTTCAAAAGAGAAAAGAGAAAAGATTTAAAAAAAAAAAAAAAGACAAGTATGACAAAAAAAAAAAATGCCGGTGACATGACGACATCGATCCACATCCATCTCTCCATTGAACTTTAGCCAAAATATAGTTGTCATTCACCCCTAGTTTAACTTTCATAGTAAAAGGAGCTTAAACCCTTCATTTCTAAACTCAAGCTCATTGCACAACATCTTAATTATTTTTTTTAATTCTTATATGAAATTACTAACTTTAATCGAGTGATTTATCAAACTTTTCTCCAAGTGGGTTTTCAATTAAGTTTGGATTCTTAACTGTTATTTGAGTTAGTCACCGGTCTAATACTAGAAAATCGGTGCTACATTTATCCTTAATTAAATTTTGTGTCTCAAAATAATCATAATGGTTAATCTCTAATTAGTTTTCGTGTCACCAAAAATATAGAACAATGTTTCCTTCGTCGGCTTCCGTTCAATATTCTAAATAATTATGAACATGGAAACACATTTGGTAAACAATTTGGATGATTGATGTATAACTTGATTCCTCATGAAAACTCACCATAGATGGGTCTTTTAAACGACATTATTTTTGGGAAGTCGGATTTGAAAAATAAACTTAGATTGAAAAATCTGCTAAAATTTACTAATTTGTGCTAGGAGCTCCCTCACCTTTCAAAAAGTGAGGAAATGATTACAAGAGTTGATAAATTAGCAAAAAAAATAAAAAATAAAAGTTAGTAAGAATTTAAATGAGAAGTAACCCAAAAGAAGTTGGTTATTATAATTGGAGAAAAGTTGGTAAATAATCAAAAGAAAGACTAACAAATTCATATCGGAGTTAAGTAAATTTAGGCCAGTAGTAAAGATGATAAGTAAAAGTTAGTGAGAAAACTTGATAGCTTGTAAATTGTAAAAAAATTCTAATAATTTTATAACAAATAACTTACTAGACAATAGGGTGATTAGTAACTTATCTAATCAATAGTTTTTTTAACACGGATGAGATGTTTCAAATTTCTACCACCAAAAATTTTTTTCTTTTAATGAAACAAGAGAATCATCCCAACACAGTATTCTGCTAGGTAGATAAAGGAAAGTTAGTGTGTTTTCTTTTTCCATAGACAAGGCAACATTATCCTCATGTAAGAATATACCTACGAAAACCCCTCTCTCTCTCTCTCTCTCTCTCTCTCTCTCTCTCTCTCTCTCTCTCTCTCTCTCTCTCTCTCTCTCTCTCTCTCTCTCTCGTCAAAACTGAACCATGAATGCAAAACCTTCAAAGAAGAATCAATGGCGAGATGCATGCGGCATATCCGAATGCCAAATCTCTAGTATGGACGCAATAATATCTATTGGTAGCATGTGAGCTGTGTGTTGTGGAAAGTAAGTAATCGAACAATAAAATAGACAAAATAAAAAAGGTAGATCGAACACCAAATTTATGTGTTCGGTTGTAGTGGTCTATGTCCACGAAGTGAGCAATAATGAATTCTACTATGGATGAAATGATACAATGGAAATTATAATCATACTCGAGTCACTCAAACATTCTTAGTATTTTCGAAGCCCCAATTATACCTAATATCTTACTTAGTGTTTTGCCTCAAAATTCCTCATGACATAAACTTTCAGTCTTGCAAAAATTAAATAGATCTTAGGCTCTATTTGTTTCATGGAAAATAATTTCCAAAAAAATGTTTTCCAAATTTTCTAGTGTTTGTTTCATGGAAAATAAATTGTTTGAGGAAAATAATTTTCATTAATGGAAAAAAAGTCTTCTAAAATGGGGAAAAATGTTTTTCATTTTTCCACATCTTCTTTCACCTTGCTTTCTCTCATCAAACACATTTCCCTTTCATTTTTATTTTTATTTTATTTTTTTTTTTTTTTTTAAATTGAGTTTTTAATTATCTTTCCTTTTTTTCTTCTTGCTTGGCTTTGGCTGGTCGTAATCGGCCAAGGCCAAGGAAGAAGAAAAAAATAAAGAAAAGAAAAGAAATAAAAAAAATCAATTTAAAAATCAATTGAAAAAGATAAAATAACAAAAAAAAAAAAAAATTGAAAATGAGTCTATGAAGGAAATCTATATTTATCTTCAAATTTCAGTTGAACACCAGAATATATGGTTATTTTCCAAGAAAATGACTTCTTGAAAAATAATTTTCGAAAATGTTACATTTTTCGCACCTTAAACTCACAAGATTTAATTGGCTTGAATACTATTGGGGACCAATGAAAGCTGAGGAAGAAGAAGAGAAAAAAAAAGAAAAAAGGAAAAACATGATTTAATTGGCTTGAACATTAAATCTTCTCATATGTAATTTCACGAATAAGAACAAAAAGTCCACTTTCAAGCACTCGATATTGGGCGCTTCAAGAAAGTGCACACCTTGTCAAAAACGACTCTCTGCCGCATGAAGACTCCCAGCAAGAATATATAGGTTGGTCAACGGGCCAACTTATAATAGAATTTAATTTCCTTTCTGTTCTTCCTCTGCACGCTGACCGAGCCCAAGTCCAACACAAAGTCCATGTTGGGCTTTTCAGTTTGAGAACGCAGACTCCTATTCTTATACAGAATGTGCTTCAACAAACTTGTGTCCCATTCAAAGCCAACTTATCCATTATTATTCGTCGCTTCAACGCCAAATAATTTCCATATTTTTCAGCATTCTTTACTCGGATCAAGTTTCATACGACGGGCTCAAATTCAAGACGTATTTTAACACAATGCACTGCACAATGAGCGGTCCAAGTGAAGCCCTCTCCTCTCAAAGCTTACCCCCATCCTAGTTACAGCTCAAAAATTATGCATGTCTCCAATTGAGTAGAGATGAATGATAAACCTTAGTTCACAGCTTTTGCTCAACTACATTCACCTAACACACATGTGTTCATCTCGTATTGCAAGGTAACTGATGTTCTGGCGCACAGTAGATGGAACCGCAATCATGACTAAAGTGGAGAGCTGCTTCATGCAATGGCTTTTTCCACCCCTATTTTGAATCTTATATTTGCACATCTTTGGCAAGGACACCACATTGACATTAGGCTCGTAACCCAACTTGTCGAGTATGATAATTTTTTATTATTATCATGAATTGGTGAAGAATCCATTTTCAAATGACTTTTCAATAACATTGGAGTATATAATGAGATGTCGCTTGTCTCATCTCAAAACTTCAATTCAAGTTATACCTATAATATGCATTTACTTCACTAACCCATTGTTGGTACCGTATGCTAAATGCCTACTCAATAATCTCAAGGCCCTAATACTATGTTGTATGCCATATGGAGTGGCCATTGGGGGGGGATGAATTGCCATTACCTTTCACAAGTAGAAGTTGTTGATCCCAAAATGAAACTAAGAAAGCATATGTAGTTTTTTTTTTTTTGGTTAGAAAGAATATGAAGATTTGAAAAGGAACACTTTGGAGCAAGGGTCCAGAAAAGCTAGTGAAGAATCCTCACCATATGGGCTTAAGTATGAGTCGACCCAACCCGGTTGTGTTCTCTTTCTCTTTTTCAATAAAACCAAGTCGACATACGAGAGTAAGGGGCATCAAAACATGTTATATCTTGATGCCTTTATAATCTAGTCCGCTGGTCTATTTGATTCTTGAGTGCAGTGGGCCAATTCAAGATTCATAAAAAGGTTCAAAAGGTCTTTACATTCTGTGATAGGTGGCTCAACGCCCCAAGAGCGGAGAGATGCATCTTACAAATAGCTTACCAAAGTACAATTATCTTACTCTCGAACTAACTTTAGTTGAGAACAACCTATAAAGTGATGGAGAATGTGGAGATAATCTATGTTGACACCTAATTTTGGAAAAATAAAATTGCATTTTGAACAAATAAAAAGAAAAAAATAAAAATGGGAGAAATTGATTTGATTGAATTATGCAAGGAAATATGGAATTCTGATGGATGTCCGGATTTTGTTAAATGCAGCAACAATTTTGAAATCAAGTAAAAAATGGGCAAGAATTGAGTTGATTGCCAAATCATATAGATTTGATTTAATGTGACAAGAAATAGTAACTCGGGAAATGCCATGTAAAGAGACCGTTTCGAATCACTATAAAAGAGAGGCTCATTTTTCATGACAGCAAAGGAGAAATTTGAGAGAAAAATTCAAGAGGGAATTCAAAAAAATATTTCACAAGGAAATTTGTGCCAAAAGAAAAGAGAAAAAAAGCTTATTGAGGTCTTTCTTCCTTCGGTTTCCTTGGAATTCAAAAGCCAAAAAAGAAAAAAAGAAAGAGGGAAAAAAAGAGAAGACGTGAGTGCCGAGAAGACACACAGAGAGGACGTGCGACAAGCCAGCAAAAGGGAGACAGAGAAAAACAAAAAAAGAAAAACAGCGAACAGGTCTTCTTCTTCGCGTGGGCATCCCTGCCCCCTGCCGTTCCTCCTCCGGCGATCCCCCTGTTGCCCGAACTGCCGCCTACCGCCTACCGCCGCACTTGCGCCACCTCACCAGCCCAGCTCCGCCGCCCCCGGGACGCCGCCGCTGCTCCTACCCTGCCCTCTGCTGTCTGCTGCAACCGAACCGCGAGCCCAACTCGCCTGCGACTTCCACCCGACACCGTACCAGAGCCGCTCCTCGCGCCGGTCACGTTGTCCCGCCAGCCGCCAGAGATCTCTCTCACCCGCGATCTCGCTGCCGACGCCGACGCTTGCGCCACCTCTGCTCCGCTCGACGCCACGAGCAGCGACCTGCTCACCTCCACCCTCGGCGCCCGATGATGACGCCCCCTTCTTGTCTCTGCTCATCCGACGCCACCGTCACCAACGCTGCAGCAACCCGACACCGAAGCCGCAACCGCCCGCTTCTGGACGCCGCAGCACCAGCAGCCCACTGCACCTCTGTCCGCGTCGCTTGCACAAGTACCCCCGCCGGTCGACGCCTCAGCTCCGACCCCTGACGCCCGCGCTGCCTCCGTGCCACTCACCACCGCGCGTCCGCTCCTCACCCGCGCCGCTGCAATCCCGTGCCCTCGCCGTTCAGCAAGCTGCCCCTCCACCCAAGCGCTCACGTCACAGCTCGAGCGCTCGCGTCATAGCAGCTCCACCAGCAGCACCATCGCGCGGAAGCGTTGAGTCCTAGGTGGTTTATTTTTATTTTTATTTTATTTTTACTTTATTTATTTTAAGTTTCGTTATTATTGGAGCATGGTATGTTGATGTTAATTATTTGAATATTGTAGGCATTTACCTTAGGGGTTTTGTCCGGAATTATTGTAATTACTAATTTGATCCGTAAGACCTCGGATCATTTTTTTTAATTATATTAATTTTTGGGATTTTTGATAATATTTTAATTGATAAATCAATATAATTATTAATTTGATCCATAAGATTTCGGATTAGATTTTTAATTATTTTGAGCTATTTGTCGTGATAATTAGGGTTAGAATAATCGTTAATTTGACTTATGAGACAACATGTTATTTTTTTGATTATTTTAATCTTTTATTTTGTTGATAGCTTAGATTTAATATTTATTTAATAATTACTTATCTTTTAAAAAAACATTAAAAAATAAAAAAAAAAAATCAAAATCTTGCATGAGCATATAGATTTAATAAATTAGACATGTAGGTTAGTAATTAGAAATTTTCTAAAAAATAGTTTTCAAAGATAGGATAGGGTTTAAGTCAAATTAATCCCTAAAATAAATTAGAAAATTATTCTTTTTTAGATAGTTTAATTAGGGTTTTTATTAATTCCCAATTTCAATAAAAATACAAAAATATTAGGCGCATGTTAATTAGTTTGCATAATAGGTTCATTTAATTAGGATTTGTTTGTTAGTAAAATTAGGTCATGTAGTTAAAAATGCATTTTTATAAAAGAATTCTAATTTTCAAGAAAACCCAAGAAAAATTGTTTGCTTTGTGTGATGCAATTTATTTTTATTTATTGAATGTTAAATAATGGTTAACTACCCGTGTGATCATCTTTTGACGTGATTTTAATTTATGTTAAAATAAATCCAAGCTGCCAACAAAATTTTTTTTGAAAATTAAAAAGAAATGGTACCGAAAGGACATTAAAGAAATCTAGTGTAATCAAGTCCCCGTACCCCTAGTCTCTGGTTCGTAAAAGTAAAATAATTCTCCCATTATTTTACTTAGGTGTCTAATCGACCTACCATAAACCGATTAGTGGCGACTCCTAGTTAAAAATCTTTTGCATGTTAAATACTTGAACCTTAAGTCGCGAATTGGTATGAGCTTGGGAGAGCCTGAGCTAAGTTAAAGACTTAGTAGTCCATTAATCTAGTTTTAGGTGGTGCACCCGAAAAATTAGGTCGCGACAATCTATTGTTTCAAATTGAAGAATTAATTTGGATTGTAGATGGGAATGAAGTTGGCTCAAGCTGTTTTTTGAGATCGAGACGGGCTTAATGAAATATATTCATGAAGATAATTATAAAATATTACCGGAGATATTATTAGGTATTAAGGATGTCTTTTGATATTTCATTATTCTCTTCAACAATTAATATCCTTTCCTGTGCATGTCATTTGGGTATGATAACCCTCCTCCAATAACGTGTAAAGTGAAGTCAATTAAGTAAAGATTCTCTCACCCTCTCTCTCTCTCTCCAAGACCTTAAAATATTTAGATTTAATTACACAAGACTTGTTTGGATTTGATTTGGGATTGTCCCACGCTATTAGATACATTCTCTCTCTCTCTCTCTCTCTCTCTGAGAGAGAGAGAAATTCGGAGGAGAGATGGGGTCAATCCTCAGCTCATCATCGCGCGATGCAAGCAAGGAGGTGCCAGTGACCGCTGCGGACAAGGCCAAAGAGATCGACTCGTTGGCTCCCGTCATTGTATTCAGGTCACTCCTTCCCTCTTCCTCCCTCTCGTTGCTCGTCGATCGAGTGATTTGCTCCTTCGGAATGGTCGAATTTCGATTACTCGGTGAAAATGCTAGTATCACCACCTAGATGGGGGTGAATAAGTGTTTAAGAAAAAATTTAACAATTAAAATCAAAATATATTATGTTGCGAGCAAAGCCTATGAATAAGTTAAAGTCTGATTAAAAGCGTCACCAAACTTTTGAAGAAAATTCAGACTCAAATAAGAAATTGATTAGAACTTTGAGAAATTTAAAAGAAAATTGCAACGGATAAAGTTGAAAAGAGTTAATGGAAGAGAAAATTGCACACGGGATTTATAGTGGTTCGGCTTAGATCAAGCTTACGTCCACTCTCCTACATTGATAGCCTTCTAGTTGAAATTTACTAAAGTATCAACAAAGAAATACAATGTTTCGAGCACAAACACTCAATGGAAGATTTCTTTTTCCCTTAGTAAGTTACTCTTCTTGTGATTTTCTCTCTTGAATATAATCTGTAAGCACTATCGTTGAAGAGCAAGTGGTTGGAAATGCTTCAAATTTTGGAATTTCAATTTTCATTCAATATCTCAAATAGACTGAATGACCTTCTTAAATACTCCTTTACGCCTTACTAGCCGTTGGCATTCTCCAGAAGAATTTCTTTCAATTAATCCGTTGGACATAATCGATTAAGGAAATCTTGTAGCCATTTGAAAATTGAGATGATAATTCGTTAATTTTGGTTGTCCATGCAATCAGAATCTAGGTTTCCATAAGTAGATGCTTCCGAAAAAAGAACTTGTCTTCAAGATTGATTTCATCAATTCGTGATTGATTCTATCAATGTATTTATAAAGGGTAAGGGAGATTCTTCACCAGAAAGCCAGATATTAAAGATAAATTTCTATAACGTTCATACTGAATCCTTATCATAAGATCAATAATCCAAAGTCTGATTATATCTTCATTTTGGACTTGGTTTCAGTCTGAATTACATTAGAGTGGGAAAGACTTATGAAATGAATAGATTTTGACAAGAGTCCATTATATGACTTCAGAAGTCTATTATTCTTTAGAATAAGAATAATAATAACAACGAAAAAGTTTTGTCAACTTCAAAACCTAGTAGGAGTTTTCTCAATACCCGAATCTCATCCTGAGTCGTGTTTGCAATGATTAGTCTTTGGCTTCGGTATCGGTGTCGTTCACGATGCAATTCTCTCCCGAGTCCGATCACGGGCGAAATTGTATCGGCCAATTGCTTTGAATTGTAGAATTGATGTGCAAATTTGATGCATGGGGAAGAGTATATATTAATTGAATTGGGGAGAATTGATTTTTTTTTTTTTTTTGGGGGGGGGGGCGGCTAGCACTTTTTCAATGGGTTTTTGAATTTTGACCCAAAAAAGGGTTTTGAATTAGATGCTTGCGGATGTGGATATTGCTATCATCTCGTGGTGCTGGTTGCTGAATTGATAATGCAAGTCATTAACCTTAAACTATCATGTGTAAGGAGAGAAGTGCTAACAAGACTAGCACTTACAATGGGTTTTGAATTTTGAGGAAAAAAGTGATTTTGAATTAGATTTTTGTGGCAGTGGATTTTGCGATGATTTCATGCTGGTCACTGAATTTATAATGCAAGTCACTAACGCTAATCTACCACGTGTAATGAGGAAATTCCTAGCGGATTGAAGAGATTACTGTCGCCGATATAGTATAGTTTTGTTAGAACTCGATTGTTGCAGACCCAAAGTGGCAGCAGCTCAAAATGAGAGTTTTGGAGATTGCTTAAATTGCTTTGACATTTAATTTCTCCAACCGGATTAATGATCTTTCTTCTGCCAACTTTAGTAGGCTTCAAGAGCATGATGACATTGAGGCAAGCCACCTGATCACAACGATCTAGGGTTTCCATCACCTCTTGCTCATCAAGGAGATATTGAATCTTTCAAAACAAGATGTTATAGTTCTCGTCGTCCAGTTTCTCATCCTTGTTCAAATCATCAAAAAAATTTCTTACAGCCATTTTCAACTACATTCAAGAAATGCGCATGAGATATTAATATTAGCACATATCACTATTTTGCAGCATTAATCTAAATTACATAATAAAAATTTTATGCAACTCACAAGATCAAAAATTTGCCATGCTCTTGATCATCTCCTATGCTCAAGTACTCAATCGTTATATCAAGTACTCAATCGTTATATGTAATTTAATATGCGTAGAAATAAATTGTAGGAGGAAACTGATAAGTCTCAACTTGACTAAAAACACACTCCCACTTAACTATCGCGTAGACTTTCTTGATTGATGTTAAGCATTAAATCAATAACATATATAAACAAAAGTATCATATGCTACTTACCAAACTCTAAATTAGTGATTCTAACATTCACAATGAATAAAGTCCATTACTCACTTTGATACAAACATTGAAGAATGGGCAGCGGAAACGTAGCACAATTATTTAACTACATATCTCTTGCAATCTCAACATCAATTCCTCTAGAATGATGGGACTATTTTACATTGGTAGTCAAATCCACAATCTTCATGTAATATTTCTTCGAATCTGTAAACAACTCATTGGCAAACTCATACTACTCGAGTAAGAGTTGGGTTCCTCTAGAATGACGGGACTATTTTTCAGTGTTTTATAAGTCCCATGTTATTTGCTTGAGAGAAGCCCTACCTCTTCATAGAAGGTGAAAGAAGATTTTTAGTCTTCCTCTATAATTCTCCATTACTCCACCGTTTTATCATATGATGGTGGAAGAATTATTACTTGTAACTCCCACATAATTAGAGAAGTTATTCTTTTGTAGCCTTCACAACAACAACGGAATAAAGAAGAGAAGGAAAAAGAGACAAGAGAAGGATGAGGCCATTGACCAAGCTTGTCTCCATGCCACGACAAAAGAGTAGTTCGGGCCATCAGACAAAACATTGTTGGAAGATATGCGGCGATATCTCATGATTTGATATGATCCGATTACGATTATGTACAAATCAATTAAAGATTAGATTTAATTTAGATTGATTCATAGAATCTCTAACTTCCATTCATTATGTACATCTTGTATTATATCTACAAGGAACTATACACTAGACATTATTGAAGACAGAATACACAAAAAATTTCTACAAGCTCTTCGTCTTCAGTCCTGTTGATTTATTCTCTTTGATTTCTTTTATGGTATCAGAGCAGTAAAGCTTCTGATCTTGCTTCCGCTTTCTTCTTCTTGTCTACTGCCAAGGTCTTTCAACCCTGCATACTAGAATCAACAAGAAATCAATTTCCTCTTTTTTTAACCATGAACCAAAATTTACCTTCAGCCTCTGGCGAACGTCCCCAGGAAACGAATCCGGTGCAACCTCCAGAAAACCAGGACATTGCTCTTGTTATTGATGTCACCAGATCTCAAGAACAGACTGCTTGGGCCCAAGTTGTCCAATCTCTTCTGGCTTAGACAAATCTGGGGCAACCTATCTCGGCCCAACCCATTTCGAGCCAACCAATGATGGGCCATTCTTACCAGTGGTTGCCATTTCAGATATAGCCCAACTCGTGGTTGTTTGGGCCAAGCCCAAGTGCATCATTGCCAGGGATTCAGGGCCATCAAGCCTCCTTCCAACCCGACAGCAGCCCACCAATCGTAAACGGGGCAAGCGTGACCATCAAGTTGGATGCAATAGCTACAAGGAAGGCAAATGGATCGGACGAACCGGATATTGGAACGAATCCATATCCAACCATTTTCAATGTGGGTTATGGAACCGAGTCGAATAATTCGAGTATGGAAATGAATCCCTACCTGAGATTTCCACTCAAATTTCTGCCATACTCAGTGGTGGCTCTCACTAGACAACCAGAACCTGGAGACCCCCTATTTGTCTCCACCGCTGATGGACTAGAACTACGACTAATCAGCCAACATTTGACCAGGCCAAAGAACTACTTCAGGTGGTTGTAGGAGCTCTAGCGCGCACTGGTGACGAAGGATAAAGATGGGTTCCTCGATGGAACCATCGCCGTGCCCCTTGATGAGTGTCTAGCCCAACACTGGAGGAAGTGCAACCAAGTTGCCCGTACTTGGATCGGAAATTGCATTTCTCCAGAAGTCGTAGCCAAACTTCCACCGATAGAGGACGCTCAAAGCATGTGGGAAAATATTAAGGAGATGTACGGTAAACTGGACCGAGCAAAAAAAATGTCCTTCATGCAGGAACTCAGCGAGCTCAAATAGGGGAACATGACGGTCACGGCTTGCTTCAACAAGCTATCATCATTATGGAACAAACTAGAAGCTGTTGAAGAAAAGCTCAAAGGGTCAGAATCGACACTCAAACAGTACATTCCTTCTCAGTTCTCTTTGAAGAGAGAAGAAGAAGAAGAAAAGGGAAAGATTTGAGCAAGAGCGCAATGAGAGCTCCGATTCAACCTGATGATCTCATAAAGCTTCACCCCTTGCTTTCTTTATGCTACCGTGGAGCTTTCTGGAAAGTGCCATGGTGATGCCAAGTCCCAGGAACTGCAGCGATGACATGGTTGATGACATCTTGCTCTCCACCTAAGTAAAGATATCATAAAGATATCTAGAATATTAAATATATCAAGAATATTATAGATACTGGGATATGGGAAGAATAATTAGAATATTAAAGATCTCCAGAATAGCTAGAATATCGTAAAGAGAATCTCATTATATCTTACAGCTCTGCCGATCGACGGAAGCAATCTCAAAATCGCAAGAGTGTTGCTGAAGAAGCTGGATTCCAACACCCTCATGGTGGCTGGCAAGTCCCAGCGTCACCAGCTCCGCCGCCTGAACATTTGCGAGTACTAGGTTCCTCCCTTTCTCTCCTCTCGTGTGATCTATACTGGGAGTGATGTTGTTCATGAAGGATTCAACTCTGAAAAAGTTGGATTTTAGGCTCAGATACCATTATGAATTAACGGCATACGTGCCCAAAGTATTTGATGTTTTTGCATTTGTTGAAGACTAATGGTGATGGGTGCTTTGCTTTTCTTCTTAGCGTCCATCAAAGTCTCTTCTCTCTGAAAGTTCTTCATCTTTCGAGGTTTCTGGTTCAGGGACATCATCACCTTCATCGTCGGAGGAGGAGCTTTCTTCAGAGTCTGTCCCTCTCAATCATCACCATTGGGAATGCAGAATTTCTCTTATTGTCATCATCTTCTTTTTTTTAACGTGAAGTCAATGCAGAAGAGGACGTGCGACAATGCGCCGAAGCGATGGGCAGCAAAGGGTAAGCGAGACAGTCGCGGATTTTGAAGCAACGTAAAATTATTTCAACCAAAAAAAGAGAAGAAAAAATGACATAAAACTAAGAAAAAAACAGAAATACGTTTGTTTCTTTTTTTCTTTTTCTTTCCTTTTATTACATAACCTATGACTGACTCTGGAATCGAAACATCCCAACATGGTATGATTCTCCAATCAAGATGTAAAACTACGAAAAAACATAGCAATCGCATCTCACTTAGATTCATATATTCGTAGGATATTCATGATTTATCAATTTAAGATTGGACTCATCGTCATCTGAACATGTTGCTAACCAAGTAAGGATAATTTGACTCATGCCCTGATGTCACTAAAATCTGCACTGCTAGTCGTTTGCAAAGTGTTCGTATTCGTTGGAAGAATAAGAAGAAGAAGAAAGGTCCCAATCCTAAAGGGTCAAGAGGGCTTCCTGTCAAGCTAGAAGAGACCTCGGATGTCGTGAGCTGGCTCAACAGCCATGTGTTCATGTAGAGCTTCTCCCGCTGGATTTGTCGAACAACAAGCTGGCATTGACGAACGGGGGTTGGCTCGGTTGGGGGACTACACAGTTTTTGTCGTGGAGCATCTCAACAACTCTAGACATGGGCGGTCGCAATTCCATGCAAGCTTGAGTGCACAAAAGGCTGATTTGGAGCACATTCAACGCCTCCAAGATGGGGAATTTACCTTGTAAGGCCGGATCAATGCATGCGGCTAAATTATTTGACTTGTAATGCTTCCATACCTACAAAGCAATCATGAATTTCCATGGCTTCCTTATATCTGAAGATAAATCTACTAGCACTAACGTACAAACCAACAATAGAGTTTGTTGGGAAAATCAAAAGAAAAATTAGATAATCCTAGTGGAGTGTGGCTAGGAAAGTAAATGTCGGTCTAAGTTCTCATGATCGTAGGGACAAGCAACCTTACCGACTGTAATACCGAGCTCGACCCCCGTGTGTATACACTATTCTTCCTACCACTCAAGATTTCAAGAACCAGCACCCCAAAAGCATAAACATCGACTTTCTCCGTTAGCAGTCCCCTCATTAAATATTCAGGCGCCATGTAACCGCTGCATAGTCGATCGTCTTTTAGATATAAACCATACTTAGCCGAAAGAAGATGTGAAGTGCAAGGAAAGGATGATACGCGAAACCCCTTTAAGGGGCCAAACTTGTCAAATTAAGGAAATAGAAAGTGCCGACTATGGTTTCGAGCAGGCTAATAATGAAAAGGCATTCTTATAGTGTGCCGGCGATTCCTGTGCTAAGATGAGACTTATCCAGAGCAATGCATCGGGCAAGCCCAAAATCTGAGATTTTCGCTGTGAGATTTTCGTCGAGGAGGATGTTGCTGGTTTTTATGTCCCCATGGATTATTTTCACTCCACAACCTCCATGAAGATATGCAAGGCCCTCAGCTATTCCTATGATGATGTGCAGCTTCTCCTCCCATGTTAGGACGGGGGTCGCATCGTTGACTGCAACAATAGATTCTATTCGCTTATTTAGAAAGACAAGCAGAGCGGAGTGGGACAGACATAACCGAAGAAGGCAAGACACTAATGGAGCAGATTTTTGAAACCTTCGACTCGAAAATCATAAGATGGAAGCATTGCTTGCAATACAAGAAGCCAGTTACTAAGAATGCAAACTGAACCGATGCTCGTCGTGAAGGGTGGATCTCTTCTTGGCATCAAACGATGGCTGTGTAAGTGTGTTATGCAGTTATGCAACAACCAGCTACTTACCAAAAAGAACTAGATCAAGACTTCTTTTAGGAAGATATTCATAGACAATGAGGCTCTCTGGGCCTTCGATGCTGCATCCTAAAATCCTCATGAGGTTCTTGTGTCGAATCCCACTGATCAGGTTCACCTCATTGAAGAAGTCATCTGCCCATTGGCATGTGTTAAACACCAACCGTTTAACCACGACAACCTTCCCGTCAGGTAAAATCCCCTTGTACACGGAACCGCCACCCCCTTGGCCCAGCTTCCTCGAGTCATCAAAGAAGTCGGTGGCCTTCTCGAGTGTCTTGTACTTGAAATATAAGCTAAACTTGCTCTTGCTCGCTCGTAATTGCATGAGGTTATTTTGCACTGAATAAGGATGAATGCGAAATTCGTGTCATCAAGCTTGTGATCAAGAATTACTAAGAGATCATTTTACGCATTGAACCGAATTGCTTACTTTGTTTCTTCGTGGAGTACTTTTTGTATCCAATGTATGCACCAATGAGAACAAGCGAAGTCACTGCAGCAGCCGATGAGGTTATTGCTATGGTGATGCGGACCCTAGATGAACCTGCAAAATGATAAAGACAACATCAGGTTGAGATGAGTGAGTTCATTAATAATTCCAAAAATCGGGCAAGCATTGAATCATAAGATCAATCAAATTAAACTTAGGGTGTGTTCATTAGGGGGAAAATTTCAAGAAAAAGGAAAATGTTTTCTGGAAAATCAAATTTTAGGAAAATGATTAATTTTCCTTTATTTGGTGATATATGACTAAAAATATTTTTTAGGGTTTAAATCTCGTTTGGAAAATGATTTCAATCTCTTGCAAAAAAAAAAAGTCATTTTTTAAATAATTTTAATTTGATTTTCTTTTTCTTTCCTTCTTCCTCCTCCTCTAGTCGTCAGGCCTTGACAAGCCACTAGCATCGTCATCAAGGCCCAACAAATGCCAACTTGACTAGCCTCAGGCAAGTTTGAGCTCGCTAGATCCTGGGGTTTGTTGTAACGATGCTGGCGAGGCTTGAGCTTGTGCGAGGTGGGCTTGCACTGGCGATCGGTGGAGGAGGAAAAAGGAAAAAAAAAATTTTAAATCGATTTTTAAAATAAAATATTTAAAAATTCCACATGAGCAATTTTTTAAAGTGTATTCACCTTCTTAGATTGAGGAATTCACTTTTCTAATTTTATGCGTGTATATTTTCCTTGATCGGAAAGTGTTTTCGATTGATCAATCATTTTTGGCAAACTAAACGGATGAAAGTTCGGAAATTAATTTCAAGAAAACACTTTTCATCAAACAAATGCACTCTTAGGTTATGTTCGTTTTGTGGATAATATTTTTCTAAAAAACATTTTCCCTGGCATTCGATTCGCTTAGGAAAATGAGTCAATGAAAAATATTTTTCTAGTCAATGTAAAACTATGATTTCATCTTTAAAAAAGTTGGAAAACATTTTCCAAAATATTATTAGGTATTGGCGCTTGGATCTAAAACTCTACGTTTGAACATGAGAATCGCAACGCTGGTTCCTAAGTCTCTAACGCTCAGGCTAGATCCATCAAGGTTGGCCCCGAATCCATTGAGGCTAGGACCGGGTCTCTTGGGCACAAGTCCATTGAGATTAGACCAGGGTCAATTGAGGCCGGCTCTCGGTGCCTATACCTGGGTCCATCGAGGCCGAGCTCGAACCCCTAGTGCTCATGCCTTATGCCTTAGCACTTGAGCCAGCATCCATAAAGGACAAGCTTGGGCCCTAAAACTCAAGCTTTAGTCTCTAGCACTTAGGCTTAGGTCCTAAATTAATAAAACTTCGTTCTTATAAGAATATTTAAAAAAATAGAATTTCAATTATTTATCTTTCTAAAAACAATCAAATTTTAAATTACTTTAAAAATTTGATTTTCTTTCTTTCTTTTTATATTTTGCTTCTACCTTGACTAATCATCGGCCTCAGCGACGGCCAGCAATTGACCACAGGCAAGGGATGAGCTCGTTGTTCTAGCAATGCCGAGGTCTTGTTGACCTTTGACAAGGCTTGAGCCTCGCCGATGTAGCTAGACTCGAGCTCGATCTCACGTGAGGTCAGTCACCGATTGTCATCATGGCTAGCGATTGGCTGAAAAAGAAAAATAAAATAAAATAAAAATAATAAAATAACTTGATATTTTTATAAAAAAAAAAAAAAAAAAAAAAAAATTAAAAATATCATTAAAAGAAGTGCCTTAATCGACCAACATGAGGAAACCACAATTAGAAAAATCAAAATCTGACAGCAGACATAGAAGAGCGTCGGTTTTTCTTTAATGGCGAGGAAGCCATCTTTTAAGTCGGTAAACCAGAGATCAGGACACTACTTGTTACCTCCGATATCAGGGACGTCGTAGAACTTTGTGGTCGAGTAACGGAGGAAGCATCCCGTGTTCATGGCCCGCGCTTCTTCTCCAGGTGCACAGCTTCTCGCCATCGAAGTTGCATTCTCCAAACAGACTCTGCAACCACCGGCATCAAGCGTGCTCCAACACTGTGCCAAAGCATATACCCCGGCGACTCCTCCAACTCCGTCCTCCCCAGCCACAGCGAAGCCCTTGCTCCACACTGCGCTGGCCGAGACATTCCTCAGGACCCGGTCCACCCTATCCGAGAGTTCGGCCACTCTCTCTGCCGGGACTGTCAAATTGGAGCTACACTTGAGAATGTCGTGCGTTGGATCGACGGTCTCGTTGTAGAAGTCGTAACTGCCGTAACGGACGAAGCAGCCGTCGAGGTAGAGCCGACCAAAGTTGGGGAGGCAGCGGTAGATCCGGGTCCAGCTCTCGGTAAAGCAGAGGAGGCACTCGTTCTCAGTCAAGTCCCCATGGCACTGGGCGAGGCCGTACACTGCTGGCGGCGGCGAGGCGAGGGAGTACTTGCCCCAGCGCTGGGCAGCGGTGCTCTTGGAGATCTCGTTCATGGTGGCGATGAGGTTGGAGACGACGTTTCCAACAACAATCCAAGTGGAGTTATCGCAGATGAGGCCCGCTTCGGTTGTTCTAGGGTCGGAGACGGCGAGAGAGGAGAAGAACGAGGAGAGCGCGAGAAGAGCAAGGGCGATTGATGGGCTCGCTCCGTTCGACTTCATGGGCTCTGCTTGAGATATGCTCGTTTATTCCTTCTCTCTGTTCTCTTCAAAGAGAGAAGAAGAAGAAGAAGAAGAAGAAGAAGAAAAAAAGGGACAGATTGACCAAGAGCGTGAGGGGAAATCTAATTCAACCTGTTGGATCTCATAAAAAGATTCAACCAGCTACACAGTGTGGAATCGGAGCGACAGACCGATGCTTTAGATAGGAGAAAATATCAGGTGTGTTTAATATGACATGTAGGATGGTGCAATAAATCACACACCGACCGAAACGTGGCAAATTCAAGCCCACCTGTCAGTCTCCACTTCTCCGTTAACACTCCGCCTCTCTCCCCTTTACTCTCTCTCCTCCCCTCCGTTTCTGCCCGCGACCCTCTCTCTCCCTCTTCTCTCTCTACTTCTCTTTTCTTTCCTCTTGCGTCTGCCATGGCTCAAGATCAAGTTGGCTCATGGTTGACCTGCTCACAAGCCCGCCGACGCTCATACATGGCTGTCACCGCCTGTGCGGGGGTGCGGAACGCAGGGACTCGCTCGAGAAGATCAGACCCATCTCCCAAATGGTCTCTGGGATGACAACCGAACGGGTAGACGGACAATGAGAGATGAAATGAAAAATAAAAAACCAAACTTTCTTGAAGAATCTCAAGGTCGGACTTGGAGCTGGGAGGAGGAAATGAGCAAATGGGTTTTGTAAACGGACGTGTATGTGTATCGGGTCGGCTTCGGTTTCCTTATTTAATGCGATTTCATCCTCCCCTATTCCTGCTTATTGGTCAACGTGGCCAACTTATAGTAGAATTTAATTTCCTTTCTGTTATTTCTCTGCACGCTGACCGAGCCCAAGTCCAACACAAAGTCCATGTTGGACTTTTCAATTTGAGAACACAGACTCCTATTCTTTTACAGAATGTGCTTCAACAAACTTATGTCTCATTCAAAGCTGACTTATCCATTATTAATCATTGCTTCAACGCCAAATAATTTCCATATTTTTCAGTATTCTTTATTTGGATCAAGTTTCGTATGATGGGCTCAAATCCAAGACATTTTAACACCATGCACTACACAATAAGCAGTTCAACTGAAGTCCTCTCCTCTCTAAGCTCGCCCCCATCCTAATTACAACTCAAAAATCATGCGTGTCTCCGATTGAGTTGAGATGAACATAAACCTTAGTTCACAGCCGTTGATCAACTACAATCACCTAACACACATGCGTTCAAGGTAACTGATGTTTTGGCGCATAGTAGATGGAACCACAATCATGACTAAAGTGGAGAGCTGCTTCATGCAATGGCTTTTTCCAACCCTATTTTGGATCTATGGCTTTTTCCAATCCTATTTTGAATTTTATGATGGCACATCTTTGGCAAGGACACCACGTTAACATTAAGCTCATAACCTAACTCGTCGAGTATAATAATTTATTTTTTATCATGAATTAGTGAAGAACTCATTTTCAAATGACTTTTCAATAACATTGGAGTATATAATGAGATGTTGCCAGTCTCATCTCATAACTTCAATTCAAGTTATAACAACGTTATGCATTTACTTCACTAACCCATTGTCAGCACCGTATGCTAAATGCCTACTCAATTATCTCAATGCCCTAATACTATGTTGTATGCCATATGGAGTGGCCATGGGAGGATGGATTGCCATTACCTTTCACGAGTAGAAGTTGTTGATCCCAAAATGAAACTAAGAAAGCATATGTAGATTTTAATTTTTTTTTTTTTGGTCAAAAAGAATATGAAGATTTGAAAAGGAACACTTTAGAGCAAGGGTCCAGAAAAGCTAGCGAAGAATCTACCCAATATGAGCTTAAGTATGAGTCAACCCAGCCTAGTTGTGTTCTCTTTCTCTTTTTCAATAAAACCAAGTCGACATACAAGGGTAAGGGGCATAAAAACACGTTACATCTTGATGCCTTTATAATCTAGTTTGCCGGTCTATTTGATTCTTGAGTGTAGTGGGCTAATCAAGATTCATAAAAAGGGCCAAGAGGTCTTTACATTTTGTGACAGGTGGCTCAGTGCCCCAAGAGCGAAGAGAGGAATCTTACAGATAGCTTATTAAAGTACAATTATAAACCATTGGGGTGTGAATGAGTTCTAATCCCCACATTCTCAGGAGAGTTGGGATAGGGACGATCTAGTTTCAAGTGTAAGTTTTGACTCTCGGCAAAATGTAAGGTAAAAGTCTGAGAATGAGAGTTAAAATAGAAATAGAGTGGGACTGACCAGAAAAAAAAAAAGAAAAAAAAAGAAGGTATAATTATCTTACTCTCGAACTAACTTCGGTTCAGAACGACCTATAAAGTGATGAAAAATGTGGAGGTAAGCTACGTTTTCAAATTGAAGAATTAATATTGATTGTAGACGAGAATGAAGTTGGCTCAAGCTGTTTTTTAAGATCGACAAGGACTTGATGAAATATATTCATGAAGATTATAGATTTCCCAAATAGAAAATATTGCCGGAGATATTATTAGGTATTAAGGATGTTATTTGATATTTCATTATTCTCTTCAACAATTAATATCCTTCCCTATGCATGTTATTTGGGTATGATAAGTTGATAACCCTCCTCCAATAACGTGTAAAGTGAAGTCAATTAAGTAAAGCTTCTCTCATCCTCTCTCATCAAGATCTCAGAATATTTATGAGTTAATTGCACAAGACTTGTTTGGATTTGATTTGTGATTTTCCCAACGCTATCAGACACATTCTCTCTCCTCGATAGAGAGAGAAATTCAAAGGAGAGATGGGGTCGATCCTCAGCTCATCATCGCGCGGCGCGAGCAAGGAGGCGCTGGCGCCGCCACTGTAGACAAGGCCAAGGAGATCGCCTCATCGGCTCCCGTCGTCGTATTCAGGCCGCTCCTTCCCTCCTCCTCCCTTCCCACTGCTCGTCGATCGAGCGATCTACTCCTCCGGAACGGTCGAATTTTGATTTACCCGGGTTTCCCTCCCGAGTCATGTTCTTGAATGATCGGCTGTTGACTTCGGTATTAGTGTTGTTCGCGATGCGATTCGCTATTGAATCCTAGATGACCCTGCAAAATGATAAAGACAACATCAGGTTGAGATGAGCAAGTTCATTAGAAATTCTAAAAATCTAGCAACATTGAATCATAAGATCAATGAAATCATACTTAGGATGTGTTTATTAGGGAAAAAATTTCGTGAAAAAGCAATATATTTCCTCTAAAATTATTTTTCAAGAAAATGGCAAATTTTCCTTTGTTTGGTGATATGTGACTGAAAATGTTTTCTAGTATTTGAATCTCATTTGAAAAATGATTTCAATCTCATAAAAAATCATTTTTTAAAATAATTTTGCTTTATCTTTTTTTCTTTTCATTTCTTTCTCTTTCCTTCTTCCTCCTCCTTAAGTCGTTGGGCCTTGACAATGGCTGTGACAGGCCATTGGTGCCATCATGGAGGCTCGGCGAGGACCAACTTGACTAGCCTCAGGCAAGGTTGAGCTTGCTAGATCCTAGGTTGTCGCAGCGAGGCTAGCAAGGCTTGAGCTCGCTTGAGGTCGGCCTACGCTGGCTCACACTTGTGGCCAATTGCTTTGAAGCCCGAGAACCGATGAAGGAGGAAGAAGGAAAAGAAAAATATTAAAAAATCAATTTTTAGATAAAATATTAAAAAATCCTAGATGAAAGATTTTTGAAAGTGTTTTCACCTTCTTAAATTTAAGAATTCACTTTCCTAATTTTATGTATGAATATTTTCCCTGATCGGAAAGTATTTTCAATTGATTAATTATTTTTGTTGAATCAAATGGGTGAAAGTTTGGAAACTAATTTCAGGAAAACACTTTTCCTCAAACAAACACACTCTTAGGTTCTATTTGTTTTGTGGAAAATATTTTTTTAAGAAAACATTTTCCACATTTTATGACGTTTAGCTCGTTTAGGAAAATGAGTCAATGAAATTTTTTTTTCTAGTCAACAGAAAACTATGCTTATATTCAAGAAAATGATTTCCTCTTTGAAAAAGTCAAAAAAAGTTTTCCAAAATAATATTAAGTATTGGTGCTTGGACCCCAAATTGTACATTTGAATACGGGAACTCCAATGCTAGTTCATGAGTCTCCAATGCTCAAGCGCTGGGTCCATCAAGGTTGGGCCAGATCCATTGAGGCTAGGACTAGGTCTTTAATGCATTGGCACGAGTCCATCGAAATCAGACCTAGGTCAATTGAGGCTAGGCTTGGGACCTTGTTCCCAACTCGGGCTTCAAGGCCAAGCTCAAACCCTTGGTGCTTGTGCCTGTGCCTTATGCCTCA
The DNA here is from genome assembly GCA_014182515.1 of Eucalyptus microcorys. Classification (NCBI taxonomy): domain Eukaryota; kingdom Viridiplantae; phylum Streptophyta; class Magnoliopsida; order Myrtales; family Myrtaceae; genus Eucalyptus; species Eucalyptus microcorys. The sequence continues at coordinate 3,345,388 of CM024563.1, forward strand.
GCACTTAAGGCAACATCCATAAAAGTCAGGCTTGGGCCTCAACACTTGAGCTCTAGTCCTCAACACTCAGGCTCAAGTCATTGATTAATAAAACTTTGTTCTTATAAAAATAATTTTTTTAAAATTGAATTTTAAATTATTTTTAAAAAATTAATTTTTAATTAATTTTTCTTTCCTTTTGGGGGTCTTTCTTTTCCTTTTTGCTTATGCTTCAACTGATCACTAGCCACGGCGACGGCCAACAATCAACCATAGGCAAGGGACAAGCTTGTTGTTCTAGCAATGCCAAGGTCTTGTCAACCTCGACAAGGCTTGAGACTCACCAATCTAGCAAAAGCCGAGTTTGACCCTGCTTGAGGTTAGTTGTTGGTCATCATCATAGCCAGCAATTGGCTGAAAAAGAAGAAAAAGAAAAATACAAGAAAATAAAAATAATTAAAAAGTAAATATTTTAAAAAAGAGAATTCGAATAAAGGCTCTAAATGGACCTTATTTTAAATAAAGGGTAGAAGCGGTTATGGTTATTTTAAATAAGGGCTTAGCCTTCGGCTAATTAGGGATGTTTTCGTCCCTAGCCTCTGACCAATCAAGGATATTTTCATCTAAACACAAGTTAAATTTAAATTAAATTAGATTATATATTTTAAAAAAATAAAAATTATAAAAAGAAAAAGAAAAACATAGGCAGGAGGGCTCTCTCCCGCTTATGGTTGCTGGCCCATCGACGGTGAGGCAGCAACAAAGGCCAGTAGTGTCATTGGAACCTAAGTGAGGGCCAGCAACCCTTGCCAAAAGCGGGAGAGGGCACAACCCTGTCCCGAGTGAAGATCACTCGCCCTCGTCGAGCACCTCTAGACCTTGCTCCAAGTCTGAGGCCTTTATTTAAAATAATATTCACTTCATATTCTTATTTGAGAAAATAAGGATATTTCGGGTCTTTATTTAGAATTTTCCCTTTAAAAAATGAAAAGATATCATTCAAAGAAGTGCTCAAAGGTGTAGGAGTATATTTTCTATCCCATTTTCTAGTTTCAACCGAACATCAAAAAATATTATCATTTTCTAATAAAGTGGCTTTTCGAAATACGTTTTTCAGAATAACTGACCAACATGGAGGAAACCACAAATGGAAAAATCAATATACGACGGTAGATATAGAAAGCCTTCTTGGTTTTTCTTTAATGGCGAGGAAGCCATCTCTTAAGTCGGTAAACCAGTGATCGGGAGACTAGTTGTTACCTCTTCTAACGGGGGCGTTGTAGAACTTTGTGGTTGAGTAACGGAGGAAGCATCCCGCGTTCATGGCCCGCGCTTCTTCTCCAGGTGCACAGCTTCTGGCCATCGAAGTTGCACTCTCCAAACAGACTCTGCAACCGCCGGCATCAAGCGTGCTCCAACACTGTGCCAAAGCATATGCCCCAGCGACTCCTCCGGCTCCGTCCTCCCCAGCCACTGCGAAGCCCTTGCTCAGCACCGCGCTTGCCAAGACATTCCTCAGCACCCGGTCCACCCTATCCAAGAACTCGGCCACTCTCTCTGCCGGGACCGTAGAATTGGAGCTACACTTGAGCATGTTGTGCGTTGGATCAACGGTCTCGTTGTAGAAGTTGTAATTGTCGTAACGGAGGAAGCAGCCGTCAAGGTAGAGCCGGCCGACGTAGGGGAGGCAGCCGGGGATCCGGTTCCGGCTCTTGGCAAAGCAGAGGACGCAGTCGGTGTCGTTCAAGTCGCCGAGGCACTGGGCGAGGCCGTACACTGGCGGCGGCGGTGAGGGGATGGAGTATTTGCCCCAGCGCCGGTCAACGATGCTGTCGGAGATCTCCCTCATGACGGTGATGAAGTTGAAGTCCACGGTCGCAGTGGAGTTCCCGCAGAGGAGGCCCGCTTCGGCGATTCGAGGGTCGGAGGCGGCCAAAGAGAAGAAGAGCGAGGAGAGCGCGAGCAGAGGAAGAGCGATTGAGGGCCTCGCTCCGTTGGACTTCATGGGCTCTGCTTGAGAAATGCTCGGTTATCAATATTCCTTGTCAGTTCTCTTCGAAGAGAGAAGAAGAAGAAGAAAAGGGAAAGATTTGAGCAAGAGCGCGATGGGAGCTCCGATTCGACCTGATGGTCTCATAAAGCTTCAACCCAGCTACACGACGTGTAATGGAAGCGACAGACTGATGCTTGACTTTTGGAGTCTTGTTTCACACATCATCCCTTGCTTTCTTTATGCTACAGTAGAGCTTTCTGGAAAGTGCCATGGTGATGCCAGGTCCCAGGAACTGCCGCGATGACATGCTTGATGACATCTCTCTCTCCACTCTCTCTGACATCTCTTCCCCACCTTCCCAACACCCCCCCTCCCTCTTTCCAGGTGGAGAGAGAGAGAGAGAGAGAGAGAGAGAGAGAGAAGACTTTGGGTTGACGGAGGTTGGAGAAAATGGACTAATGTCTGAGAGAGAGAGAGAGATCTGCAACGACTGACCGGGACGAGGGTGGGTGTCGGATGTCGCTGTTTTGTTGTTTAGCGATCTTTCTGTCGCATTGCGTTCAGGGAAGGTGCCATGAATGTCGTGGTTGGGTCGGTAGATAGAGGTCAGGCGCATGGGAAGATCCTTTTTTTTTTTTTTTTTTTTTTAGATTTTATTTGAGGAAATTTTGGATTTTACCAAGTTGTAATATACGCACCAAAAGAAATGTTAATAAACTTCCAATTCAAACTGATATTGATATAGCGCCAAAAGTTATTATATTTCAAGGTAAAAAGCAACAAAATTTACCAATATAGTCAAATGTTGAAAAAACTGATAAAACGAAAAGAATACAATTAAAGTTGCAACCACGGAAAAATGGACATCAAGATCAAAGAGAAAATGAAGTAACATGGCACCACATTTAGGTTAAAATTCATGGCGCTTTTATTTTTTGCCATAATATAAATGGTTAGGTGATGGAGAAAAAAAGTAACCAAAATCATTTTTCCGTAGGAAAAAGCCCTAAATCTGAAATCTTGATGGTGAAACTCTAGAAGCCCAAAGGAAAACAAATTCAAAAGGAAAATGACAAGAAAAAAATTAAAAAGGGGATTATGTTGAAAAGTGTCGATTTAACCATTTATTAAGCGACCAAATAACGAAGTCTTTAATTTTTAACCATGATTTTTCACATGTTGTGTGTAAATTAGATAAGATTTTTATAATAATACAAATAAAACAAGGCACACAAAACCTAGGGATGAGAAAAAAAGGTTTGCTTATTACTATCCCAAAAAGGTTGCAATTGAAGTTGTGACCACGGAAAATTGGACGTCTAGATCACGTAGTTCTTTTTAGGTTTTAATTCTTCACACTTGAAATTTTTGCCATGAGACAAATGGTTAGGTGATAGAAGAAAAAGTAATCAAAAGCATTTTCCCATAGGAAAAACCAATGAATAAGAAATCTTGATGGCAAAAGCTCTAGAAATTCAAAGGTAAACAAATTCAAAAGGAAAATGAAGAAAAAGGAAAAACAATTAAAGAGGGGATTATGTCCAAAGATGCTGTCTAATCAAGATTTGGTTCTTTCACATGTCGTGAGTAATTAGATAAGATTTCTATAATAATACAAATAAAATGAGGTTTGCCAATTACCATCCAAAGGAGAGTTCATTGGTTTCGTTATCACCGACGCTTTTAAAACTTTTGACTATTTCCAATATGCAATCACGGACAAAATCAATATGAACCGTCCAATTAGGAAAAAAGATGGAAAAAAAAAAGGAGAAAAGGATTTGCGTGCTTGCCGACTGAGGGAAGACTCCATACGGTCAACTTTTCCCCTTCCATGGAGCAACTCTTCAAAAGAGAAAAGAGAAAAGAGAAAGATTTTTTTCTTTTTATAAAAAAAAAAAAAAAAAGACGAGTATGAAAAAAAAAAAAACAGTTTGCTGGTGACATGATGGCATCGATCCACATCCATCTCTCTCTTGAACTTAGCCAAAATATAGTTGCCATTCATCCCTAGTTTAACCTTCATAGAAAAAGGAGCTTAAACCCTTCATTTCTATACTCAAGCTCATCACACATCTTAATTTTTTTTTAATTCTTATATGAAATTACTAACTTTAATCAAGTGATTTATCAAACTTTTCTCCAAGTGAGTTATAAATTAATTTTGGATTCTTAACTCTTATTTGAGTTAGTCACCAGGCTAATACCAGAAAATTGGTGCTACATTTATCCTTAATTAAGTTTCATGTCTCAAAAAAATCATAACGGTTAATCTCTAATTAGTTTTCATGTCACAAAAAATATCGACCAATGTTTCCTTCGTCGGCTTCTATTCAATATTCTAAATAATTACGAACATGGAAACACATTTGGTAAACAATTTGGATGATCAATGCATGACTTGATTCCTCATGAAAATTCACCATAGATGGGTCTTTTAAATGACATTGTTTTTGGGAAGTCATATCTAAAAACTAAACTTAAATTGAAAAATCTGCTAAAATTTACTAATTTGTGCTAAGAGCTCCCTTACCTTTCAAAAAGTGGCGAAATGATTACAAGAGTTGATATATTAGGGAAAAAAACCATATAAAAGTTATTAAGAATTTAAACGAGAAGTAACCTGAAAGAAGTTGGTTATTATAATTGGAGAAAATTGGTAAATAATCAAAAGAAAGACTGACAAATTCATATGGGAGTTAAGTAAATTTAGGCCAGTAGTAAGGATGATAAATAAAAGATAGTAAGAAAACTTGATAACTTGTAAATTGTAAAAAAGTTCTAATAATTTCATAACAAATAAGTTACTGGAAAACAGGGTGATCGGTAACTTATCTAATCAATAGTTTTTAAACATGGACGAGATGTTTCAAATTTCTACCAGCACAAATTTTTTTTCTTTTAATGAAACAAGAGGATCATCCCAACGTAGTATTCCGCTAGGTAGATAAAGGAAAGTCAGTGTGTTTTCTTTTTTGCATGGACAAGGTAACATCATCCTCATGTAAGAATATACCTACGGGAAAACCATCTCTCTCTCTCTCTCTCTCTCTCTCTCTCTCTCTCTCTCTCTCTCTCTCTCTCTCTCTCTCTCTCAATCTCGAGATGCATGCGGCATATCCGAATGCCAAATCTCTAGTATGGATGCAATAATATCTATTGGCAACGTGTGAGCCATATGTTGTGGAAAGCAAATAATCGAACAATAAAATAGACAAAATAAAGAAAGTAGATCGAAGACTAGATTTATGTGGTTTGGTCATAGTGATTTACGTCCACGAAGAGAGCACTAACAAATTCCACTATAAATGAAACAATACAATGGAGATTATAATCATACTCGAGTCACTTAAACATTCCTAATGTTTCCGAAGACCCAATTACACCTAATATCTTACTTAGTGTTTTGCCCTTAAATTCCTTGTGACATAAACTTTCAATCTCGCAAAAATTAAATAGATCTTAGGCTCCATTTTGTTTCACGGAAAATAACTTCCAATAAAATGTTTTCCAAATTTTCTAGGGTTCGTTTTATGGAAAATGAATTGTTTGGGGAAAATATTTTTTATCAATGGAATAAAGTCTTTTAAAATGGGGGAAAATGTTTTTCATTTTTCCATATCTTCTATCACCTCACTTTCTCTCATCAAACGCATTTTCCTTTTATTTTTATTTTTTATTTCATTTTTTATATTTTAAAAAAATTGAGTTTTCATGTTGACACCTCATTTAATTTTAGAAAATAGAATTAGAAGATAATCTTTGATTAAGAGGGAAATTTTGAAAAAAAATTTTGAATTCAAAAGAATTCAACAGTCGGATTTTGGAGCCACTATTTTGTTGAGCGGTTGAGCAAATATGTGCAAATCTTCACCTGCAAAAAGGAAATCGAGTGATTCTTCTATAAAAAGGAATGCGAGGTTTCAGAATTAGGGGGGCTTCTTCATTCGTTTTCTTCAAAAGTTCACAAAAGAAAAGAGGAAGAAAAGGGGGCTTCTCTTCACCAAAAAAGAAGGAAGAAAAGTCAAAAAGGTGAAATGGTTTTGCAGAAAGAAGAGCAGAAGCTTTTTCCCTTCTGTTGATAGCAACAGAGAGAGAGAGACAGGTGAGTGAGACTGTGGAGGCAGAGAGAAAAGTGCTGCGCATCGTCTTCTTCGCGGAGACCCCCTGACCGCGCCTTCTGTCCGAGATCCAGCAGCGACGCCGCGCCACCGCACCCCTGCGCCGTCGCCGTTCCGCCACCCGCGTCCTCTGCCGGAGTCTCTGCACCATCTCCTCCCGAGCGACGACCCTCAGTAGCCCGCTGCACTCACCGTCGTCCTCTGCAACTTCGCTCTCCGACCTCCCTGTTCTCGCCGTGCTCGAGGCCGTTGCAACCCGAGCGACTCTTACAGCAGCTAACCAATCCTGTTCGCCTGAGTGCTGCTGCGCCTCCGCCTGTTGCTGCTGCCTCGCCGATCTACTCCACTAGCCCGACGAAGACGTCGCTATTCCGATCGGAGTCTCCTCCGAGTGACTCCCCTGCTCCGCCGGTTCTTGTTGCCCGAGTGTCTCACCGTCTGCCGCGTCTCCAAGTGGCCCTCTGCTCGCTCGTCCGAAGCTCCGATCGCGACCCTTTGTTCCACGACGCTCATCACGCTGCTGTGCCCGACCACCCGAAGCCCACGACCTGCAACTCGCGCCCAGCAACACAGTGGTCTGCCTCCACTCAGCCGACGCCACTGCACCAGCACCTCTGCCCAGTCGCCGTTGCTGCTCTGTTTGCTGACCCACGACACCAGAACTGAACGCCGAGCCGCCACACGCCCGTGGGACACCACCGCTGCGACTCGCAACCCTGCTGTTCGCCGGTCATCGACGCCGCGCCTCCCTGTTGCTGCTGGAGGACCTAGCGCCTGCATCTGCTCGCCTGCCGTTGCTCTTCCGCCCGAAGCTCTGCCCCGCTGGTCGCCATCCGAGACTGCCCTGCCGTACCCGATCTCACCATCTGCTCCGCTCCCCCTGCTGCTCGAATCTCTACGAGCAGCAGATCGGTGACTCGACGACCAGGTGCCCCGTCCGCGACGCCCAGTAGCCGTGCTCCGCGTCCCTGCGTCACTTGCAGCCGCCCTTGCCGGATCCCCTTTGCCGGACTGATAAGCCAGCTTCCCTTGGAGATCCACTGCTTCGGTGACTAGCCTTGCACGAGCAAGCTTTGCGTGAAAATAAAAGAAAGAAGGAAAATTAGGTAGTGTATTTTTATTTTTTATTTTTTACTTATTTCATGTTATGTTAGCTTATTTTTTAAGTTTAATTATTTGAATTGTAGTATTGTATGTCAATATTTGTAGACCTTGTAGACATTAGGAGTTTTATCCCAAATTAAGGTAATTATTAATTTGACCCGTAAGACGTCGGGTCATTTTTTTAATTACTTTAATTTTTAGGAATTTTGATAACATTTCAATCATTAAATCATTATAGAGTTAAAATACTTGTTAGTTTAATCCGTGAGGCAACAGATTATTTTTTCGGTTATTTTTAATTCTTATCTTCATTCTTTTTAAAATAATTACTTGTTTGGAAAAACAAAATCAAAAAATCAAAAAAATCAAAAAGTGCATAAAAATCTAAATATTGCATTAGAGCATTTAGGTTTAGTAAATTAGGACTGTATTTTTAGGGTTAGTAAATTAGAATTGCATTTATAGGATTATAATTTTTAGATTATACTTTTAGATGGGTGATTTTTGTTAGGGCTAATTTTAAATAATGTTGGCATGTCTTGATTTTTTATATAGCTTTTAAGATAAGATATAGTCTAAGTTAAATTGATTCCTAAAATAAATTAGAATATCATTCGAAGTTAGTCTAATTAGTTTTTTTAATTCCGAATTTCAATAAAAAGAATCCAAAAAATATTAGGTACATATTAATTAATTTGCATAATAGGTTTAATTAGAATTTGTTAGTTAATAGGTTAATTCATAATTAATCTCATTTCATATCATCATTATTTAGCATAGGTTGCATACATGCATTAAAAATGAATCACCATTAAAAAAAAATCATAAAAGAGCATGCATGTAGAAATACCATGTCATTCATTCCATATCACATAGCACATGCATATTTAAGATTATATAAATTAGATTGCATACATATAGTGATAGTTCAAGTTATGCCATATGAATTGCATTTCACATATCATTAAAGTAAAATCCATGCATATTAAATTTAGATTAAGATTGCATATAATTAACATTTTTTTAAACAAAAAAGAAAAAGAAAAATTAGGTGTCATGTCATTTAGAAATCATGTTTAGGGCATGCATTTTTATTAGCATTTTTTATTGGATGTTATTTCATTGATTGTGCACCCGTATGGCCACCATTTGCATGTTAGTATCTTAGGTTAAAATTAATCAATAATGCCTACAAAATATTTTGAAATTAAAAAATAAAAGGTACCGAAAGGGCGTTAGATTAATCTAGCGTAACCATATCCCCTGGACCTACCGAATCTCTGGTTCGCAAAAGTAAAGTATTCTCCCATACTTTACTTGGGTTTCTAACCAACCCTAATTGGTTAGTGGCGGCTCCGAATTAAGTATAATTGCATGTTTAAATAGATTAATTTCTTAATATCAAGTCGCGATTGGTAGGACTTGGGAGGGTTCGTGCCAAGTCTTCGAACTTAGTAATCCATTAGCCTTCTTTAAGTAATTCACCCTTCAAAAGAATTCGGGAGGGTCGCGACAGCTTGGCAACTCCATTGGGGAACTTGAGTTAAAACTCATAGTGGACATAGGCCTGTTTCTTTTTTTTCTTTTTTTTTAAATATATATTTTGTTTGGCAGCATGGAAACAAGGTACGCTCCTAACATAAAGTGTTAAATGTTTTTGCAAATGGGAGGTATAAGGGGAGTAGTCTTTGCTAACCCTTGTTTTGCGGAGTTGGGGTTAATGATGAATGGTTGAATTTAAACTATAGAAGTGTTGTTTGCAATTAAACTGTTGTGCATGTTTGCTTTTAGCACTACACTATTGCACACACAACCCGCCGCCGGACTGGCTGCGATAGGATTCTTAGGATGGTGTTGAGAAGGATACTTCCTCTAAAGCGAGACTGCTATATAGAGGTTGACAATCTCTTCCCCGAAAGTTCTTCATGGTGTCGAATGTGTTTGTCCATATCCGCGAGACTGCGGGATTATTAGGCATTCCATTCGACGAGTCGGGGTTTAGAGGACCCGACACGTTAATGCGAGACTGCAATGGTCGATCATCCTCTTAGCTCCATTTTGCTAAGCCTTGTAGTTTAGGTGTTAAGCCTCACATCTCATACGCCTGTCAATGTGGTTGCCATTTTTTTTGTGAAGTAAGTATTCTCACCTTATAATACGCAATTTATTTACTTTATTGCACTTTCTTTTGGTCCATGACACTAGGTTGATCGTAAAACTTAATCTATATACAATGGGGAGATCCGATGTTCAATTGATTCCAACTCCCAAGATTGAGCTCAGAGGGTGGTGGAACAGATTAAGTAAAGAAGGTCAAGATTATGTGGAGTCGATATTGGGACGGCTCATCCCCCTTTTGGATATCGGAGTCCATAGTGGTGTTTTGCAAGCTATATCACACTTTTGGTGTCCCGAGACAGCTACATTTATTTTTGGTAAGAATGAGCTAACTCCAACACTAGGAAGAGTATGGCATTATCATATGAATGCCCCTTGAGACTGAACTTGTTAGGCCACCTCTTGGTATGGAACCCACATCAATTTTATCTCAATTTCTAAGAATTAAAACTGATGAGGTTAAGAAAGTTTTGAAAGCTAATTGTAATGCATGCCCTTTCTCCTTTTTGGCTGATCATTTTTTAAATCAATCTTCAATGCGCCAAAAGGGTAGGATATTCATCTTAGCATTCTTTGGACTTATAATATTTCCTCATCGAAGAAATGCTATTGATCCTTCGATTGCATGGGTGGTCAGACAAGTATGTGCTGGCATGAACTTTATAAACATGATTTTAGTTGAAACATTTTTATCCCTCAACCATTTTAAACAAAATGGAAAAAAAATCATGAATGCCTCTCCTGAACTTTTACAAATTTGGTTTCTTTCTCACATGAAGGAGTTTGGTCATTTCATGCGCCGAGGTAAAATTGATGATTCTAATTACCCAATAAAGAGATTTTAAATCTTAGAGAAAAAGTATACCGGAAAATCATTTTTAGATTGGGTGACTTTTCTTAAAGATCCAGATCTCAAGGGCTTCCTATGGTATGCCAAATAGTTCCATGTTAGCGTGGCTCGTTTCTCTCACAAGACAGATGATCCAATTCCACTGATGGGAATTACTGGTGCAACATCTTACTATCCTTATAGAGTGGCCCGCCAGTATCAAGTGCTCCAAGATATCCCACCGCCTCTTCGAGTGGATCTGTTTCAAGCCCGCTTCGTGTGCAAGGATCACAAATACCTTAATGAGATCGAGCATCTTAAGAATGCATGGAAGAAATGCCATCCGGAAAAGATAGTGGTGCCTAGAAGATTAAAAGGAAAAGAGAAGGTTTTTCATGCCTCGGATTATTATATCCACCATCATGAGATCCCTCAAGCTCGCTTCCCGTGATACCCGAAGTGACCATGAAGCCCACTCGTAAAGCACAAATTGAAAATCTTGAAGAAACGGTGGAAAGGAAAGAAGCTCATATTTCGAGTTGGTTCGACGTAACAAGAAGCTTCAAAGACTGTGATCTCCCAATTGTATATGGAAAAGAGTTGCTAGATTTAGGAGTTTAATTCTGGCTTTAGGGTGTTATTTTAATTTCCTAGGGAGTTATTTTAACATTTTAAGTTGATGTCTTTGGAATTTGAATGTCTTTAGAATTTGATTTCACTTAATAAAATAAACGATTGACCGTTGTCATGGACCAATCTCATTTGTTATGATACTTACTGTACTATTTTACATCCATTAGGTGACAACACGGCTCACCCAAGATCGCCAATCCGTACCCGTTCTAGAGCAACAATGGCTGATAGCACCGAACAAACGCGTGTTGATGAACAAGCTCGCGTTGCTGCCCTCGAATCGGAGATGAAACAAGTCCTGAATGTTCTTGAGCATCTCTCTAAACAAATCGATTCTCTCCAAGCAAACACTGCTCCGCCAGCTCCGCAAGCTGAAGTGGTTTTACCACAACATGCTCCCACGGCTAATCCGAGAGATAAAGGCAAGAATATATCCACAAGTGGCCCATCAAGCTCTAATGATGCCTCCAAGGAGAAAATTACTGACGCGCCCCAAATTGTTGTTGATAAGGAGGTACAAGTGATACACTCGGCTATACCAAAAACTGAGTAAGAAAAACGCTTGGCAAAAATCGAGGAGAAACTTAAGCAACTGCAGGGTTCATTTAGCCAAGACCCAACTGATCTGTCCCATTATGCAAAAATCAAGATGTCAAAGAAGTTCAAAATGCCGACTTTGAAAAGTATGATGGCACCTCTTGCCCGAAGATCCATCTCGCGACTTATGTGGTCGATGACCCAATATGTTGATAACATCCCTTTGATGATTCAACAATTTCAAGCAAGCTTGACAGACCGACGCTTCAATGGTACATTATGAAGAAGATTAATCTGGAGACTTGGGAGGATTTGACTTATGCCTTTTTCAAGCAATATAAGTATAATATTGATGTCACTCCATCTCGAGAAGATTTACTTCTCACCGAGAAGAAGAGGACGGAATCTTTTAAGGCATATGTCACGAGATGGAGGACTCGTAGCCGCTCGGATAACTCCAGAGCCAACAGAAAAGGAGCTTGATGGACTTGTTCATGAAGACACTCTCGCCTGAGTATTGAAATCGAATGCTGGGATCGACTGCCGAGTCATTCAATCAGCTAATCCCTGTTGGCGAGCGAATTGAAGTAGCATTGCGTGATGGATGGGCGTCTGATCAAACCAACTCATATGGGAGAGTCTCAACCAAGAAGGATAAGGAACTTGTAGCAGAGGTTAATGCAGCTTATGTGCAACCACCTCGCCCTACCCCGAACACTCATCAGGGAGGAGCACGACCATTCTTTGGCCAGCAGAAGAACTCTTCCAGGCGTCAATTTACGCCTCTTCCTAAGCCATTGTCCAAGATCTTGCCAACCTTTCATAAGAAAGGATTACTCGCTAAGGAACCTAAGCGACCTAATCCCGAGCGTTTCCCCAACTATGATTCTTCCAAGACATGTGCTTACCATATGGGGGAGGTAGGGCATTATGTTGACGATTGCTATACGCTGCAACATAAAATCCAAAATCTTTTGGATGCTAAAGTGGTCTCATTCCATGATGCACAGCAGAACATCCAGAATAACCCACTCCCGACCACCCGTAAGCCGTGAATGCCATTTTCAGTTTTGATGCCGAGCCCACCATGTTTCGATGATGCATGAGGAAGCGAAGTGATGGACACCCAGGGCAACCAAGTGGCAAGTTCGACTACTATGTAAAGTATTCAGCTCCTCCCAGCTCCTACTTCGACCCACGGGATATCATCCCGATGGATGGGGTGGCATAGATGATCCCGCACCTCCAAAGATTGAGAGCTCGATGACGCACTTGAAGGAATGACTAAAGTTGTTTGCCATCGACGAAGCTCGAGAGTAGGAGAATTTTAATTATTTGCAACTCCTCTGCGTAGGAGTCTTTATCACTTTCCGTGTTTTCTTATTTGCATTTTCAATTCTAGGATTTCCCTTATTTCAATAATGTAATTTTCTTTTCATCCAATAAAATGCATTGAGATTTTTCATGTTTTAAGGGCATGTTGAAGTACACCAAACTAGCCCTGTGATGAAATCCTACCAAAAGAAAACGGCAAAGAGCTAATTATGAAGGCTGGGCTTCTTCATGTTCCCTTGAAAATTTTTTCAAAATAAAATAATTTTCCAGCATGCATCTAATTTACCCTGTTTGTTTCTTTTAATTATTTGCTTTATGTTTCAGGTGCAGCCCTACGCACATTTAAGGAACCTCTATGAGCTCCCTTGCAAAGAGGGGCAAGACACAGACATTTAACAGCTTTGATTTTATGATAGAGCATAGCCTTTTTATCATTTCAGAATGTTTTCGCATGATGTGTAATTCACCAATTCCACTTGAAATTTATCAAAATGGATAATTCAGTGAAGGATGTTGAGTTACTTGAACATGCTAAATGATGCTAAATGAAGCGTGAAAGGCAAGCCTTATCCCATGCACAGTCCTTTGTCTATACATTGTGAGGTGAGTATGGAAACATTTTGTGTTTCAAGGTGAAGAGTTTTCTTGCATGAAGTACGACAGCTGAAATGACGAGAGGCAATTCATTTTTCTATCCCAAACACTACAGATGATCCATTGCTTAACCATTTTGAGCCCATACACTTATGGATATTTTTTTTCATACTACCCCTGTCAAGGACCACCCCATATCGGGGCAAATGGAGGTAAGTTGACATTGAAGGAGAGGGAAATAGATAGAAATTTTCTTGCTCTCACTTGCATCAATCTTCAAGTTCTGCTATTACATTGAATTCATGTGATAATTTAAGTGCTTTAGGATGACGAAGAGCGTTTCTTTCACTATCCTACACACTTATACCATTTGCATAGCCCACTTGAGCTTGTGATTTCGTTTCTTTTAAACCCAGTTGATGATCATCCCCCACACTGGGGCAAGGCAAGAGATAGATGAAGACTCTTGAAGGTTTGAGTGTCATTTAAAGTATACTTGACACACGCATTATGCGCAAGAATTGAAATCAAAATAGAACTAAGGGGCATGAAAAAAGCAGTGTGCCTGGTAAAAGCAAGGTCAATGCTGTGAAAAGAAGAGAGAAATGATTGATGAATTGGGGGCATAAAAAGCGGTGTGCCTGATAAAAGCATGACCGATGTCCATCATCAAAGAAAATGACTTTGAAAAAAAAAAAATGTGTTGAGAAAAGATCTCCAATTGAATAATCATTGGCGTCGGGTGATAAACTTTTGAGCCAATAAATCCGTGGTGAAGAAAACTGGTGGCAATGTCAAGATGATCACTAACTTTGACCCCTATACACATCTTTGAGCCTAACGATCCTTTCGTTTCTCAACCCATGAACCCAGCCTATGTTACGTCCCTCACAAAGTCTCTTCAGATTAAGGCATTTGAATTAACATAGGAATTCACATGTTTTAAGCATTGCTCGAAGAAGTGTGAGCAAGATTATTTCTTTCTCATTTTGCAGGGTTCTTGACTTGTAAACCCAGAGATAATTACATAATTGTTCTTTCAATTGCTTTGACTCGAAGAGTCCCTTTGTTAAGCCATTGACCAAGCCTGCATTACAGTCCTTGTCAAAGACCTCTCAGATTGGTAAGGTCGTACTGCTTGCAAGAAAATTCGAACTCTTGTCGACAAGATGATGATAAGATTGAGTGATATATGGTCGGGATAAATAACCCCTCCTAAATGAGAGCGAGTGAAAAGTCTTTTCACACCAAAAGTGTCTCATTTAGCATGTTCAAGAGATTCACAGCTTAGTGAAAATTGTCTTGATAATTTCCTTGTGGAAGTTTGAAAAAACCATCATGTATGGACCTTCATTGAATTTAAAAAAAAAAAAAATGAAGTGAATTTTTTCTCAAAGACCAAAGGATTTGTCTTTGAAACCCTGAGTTTTTTCAGTCATCTTGGTGCTTGATGAGAATTCCAAGTACCCATTTATAAAATCTTTTCAAAATGTCTAGTTTGAGTCCCAAATATTTGAATTCTTAAATGCTTTATGTGATTTCCAAGTGTTTGTCTTTTCAAACATCTGATGTGATTTTCAGATATTTAGTAAAATATTTTCAAATGTCTAGTGTGAACTCCAGATATTTGAACCCTTAAGTGCTTGATGTGACTTCCAAGTGTTGGTCTTTTCAAACGTCTGATGTGATTTCCAGATGTTTAGTAAATATTTTCAAATGTCTAGTATGAATTCAAGATATTTAAAACTTTAAATGCTTGATGTGATTTCCAAGTATTTGTCCTTTCAAGCATCTGATGTGATTTCCAGATGTTCAGTAAATGCTTTCACATGTCTGACATAAGAATCATATTTTTGAAATTTTACGTACTTGATGTAATTTCCAGGTGCTTGAGATCTGATGAGAGTTCTAGATCCCTGAAGACTTTGAGCTTTTCAATTATCTAAAGAGATTTCCAGATATTTGTCAGGTCTCATAGGAATCATTTCACTCCTAATAATACTTTTCTGAATCTCCAGATAAGTATGACAGGTACGTGTTCTTCTTTGCATTTGCATTTCATTAAGCATGGACACATAGTATTATATGTTCTTGACCAAATCATTGCATTTACATGGCATTCTTTATTGCATGACCTTGCATTTATTTGAGTCCATTTCTTTTTTTAAAAAAAAAAGGTCATTACAATTAGCATTTGCATATTCATTTTGCATCTATTTTGCATGGTTAAAATTTAGGTGTCATTTATCTTTGAATGAAACCTCTACGAGCTTCCCTTCAAAGAGGGGCAGCTGTTGACACCTCATTTAATTTTAGAAAATAGAATTAGAAGATAATCTTTGATTAAGAGGGAAATTTTGAAAAAAAATTTTGAATTCAAAAGAATTCAACAGTCGGATTTTGGAGCCACTATTTTGTTGAGCGGTTGAGCAAATATGTGCAAATCTTCACCTGCAAAAACAAAGTCGAGTGATTCTTCTATAAAAAGGAATGCGAGGTTTCAGAATTAGGGGGGCTTCTACATTCGTTTTCTTCAAAAGTTCACAAAAGAAAAGAGGAAGAAAAGGGGGCTTCTCTTCACCAAAAAAGAAGGAAGAAAAGTCAAAAAGGTGAAATGGTTCTGCAGAAAGAAGAGCAGAAGCTTTTTCCCTTCTGTTGACAGCAACAGAGAGAGAGAGAGACAGGTGAGTGAGACTGTGGAGGCAGAGAGAAAAGTGCTGCGCATCGTCTTCTTCGCGGAGACCCCCTGACCGCGCCTTCTGTCCGAGATCCAGCAGCGACGCCGCGCCACCGCACCCCTGCGCCGTCGCTGTTCCGCCACCCGCGTCCTCTGCCGGAGTCTCTGCACCATCTCCTCCCGAGCGACGACCCTCAGCAGCCCGCTACACTCACCGTCGTCCTTTGCAACTCCGCTCTCCGACCTCCCTGTTCTCGCCGTGCTCGAGGCCGTTGCAACCCGAGCGACTCCTGCAGCAGCTCACCAATCCTGTTCGCCTGAGTGCTGCTGCGCCTCCGCCTGTTGCTGCTGCCTCGCCGATCTACTCCACTAGCCCGACGAAGACGTCGCTATTCCGATCGGAGTCTCCTCCGAGTGACTCCCCTGCTCCGCCGGTTCTTGTTGCCCGAGTGTCTCACCGTCTGCCGCGTCTCCGAGTGGCCCTCTGCTCGCTCGTCCGAAGCTCCGATCGTGACCCTTTGTTCCACGACACTCATCACGCTGCTGTACCCGACCACCCGAAGCCCACGACCTGCAACTCGCGCCCAGCAACACAGTGGTCTGCCTCCACTCAGCCGACGCCACTGCACCAGCACCTCTGCCCAGTCGCCGTTGCTGCTCTGTTTGCTGACCCACGACACCAGAACTGAACGCCGAGCCGCCACACGCCCATGGGACACCACCGCTGCAACCCGCAACCCTGCTGTTCACCGGTCATCGACGCCGCGCCTCCCTGTTGCTGCTGGAGGACCCAGCGCCTGCATCTGCTCGCCTGCCATTGCTCTTCCGTCCGAAGCTCTGCCCCGCTGGTCCCATCCGAGACTGCCCTGCCGTACCCGATCTCACCATCTGCTCCGCTCCCCCTGCTGCTCGAATCTCTACGAGCAGCAGATCGGTGACTCGACGACCAGGTGCCCCGTCCGCGACGCCCAGTAGCCGCGCTCCGCGTCCCTGCGACACCTGCAGCCGCCCTTGCCGGATCCCCTTTGCCGGACTGATAAGCCAGCTTCCCTTGGAGATCCACTGCTTCGGTGACTAGCCTTGCACGAGCAAGCTTTGCGTGAAAATAAAAGAAAGAAGGAAAATTAGGTAGTGTATTTTTATTTTTTATTTTTTACTTATTTCATGTTATGTTAGCTTATTTTTTAAGTTTAATTATTCGAATTGTAGTATTGTATGTCAATATTTGTAGACCTTGTAGACATTAGGAGTTTTATCCCAAATTAAGGTAATTATTAATTTGACCCGTAAGACGCGGGTCATTTTTTAATTACTTTAATTTTTAGGAATTTTGATAACATTTCAATCATTAAATCATTATAGAGTTAAAATACTTGTTAATTTAATCCGTGAGGCAACGGATTATTTTTTCTGTTTTTTAATTCTTATCTTCATTCTTTTTAAAATAATTACTTGTTTGGAAAAATAAAATCAAAAAATCAAAAAAATCAAAAAGTGCATAAAAATCTAAATATTGCATTAGAGCATTTAGGTTTAGTAAATTAGGACTGTATTTTTAGGGTTAGTAAATTAGAATTGCATTTATAGGATTATAATTTTTAGATTATACTTTTAGATGGGTGATTTTTGTTAGGGCTAATTTTAAATAATGTTGGCATGTCTTGATTTTTTATATAGCTTTTAAGATAAGATATAGTCTAAGTTAAATTGATTCCTAAAATAAATTAGAATATCATTCGCTTTAGTTAGTCTAATTAGTTTTTTTAATTCCGAATTTCAATAAAAAGAATCCAAAAATATTAGGTACATATTAATTAATTTGCATAATAGGTTTAATTAGAATTTGTTAGTTAATAGGTTAATTCATAATTAATCTCATTTCATATCATCATTATTTAGCATAGGTTGCATACATGCATTAAAAATGAATCACCATTAAAAAAAAAAAAATCATAAAAGAGCATGCATGTAGAAATACCATGTCATTCATTCCATATCACATAGCACATGCATATTTAAGATTATATAAATTAGATTGCATACATATAGTGATAGTTCAAGTTATGCCATATGAATTGCATTTCACATATCATTAAAGTAAAATCCATGCATATTAAATTTAGATTAAGATTGCATATAATTAACATTTTTTTAAACAAAAAAGAAAAAGAAAAATTAGGTGTCATGTCATTTAGAAATCATGTTTAGGGCATGCATTTTTATTAGCATTTTTATTGGATGTTATTTCATTGATTGTGCACCCGCATGGCCACCATTTGCATGTTAGTATTTTAGGTTAAAATTAATCAATAATGCCTGCAAAATATTTTGGAAATTAAAAAATAAAAGGTACCGAAATGGCGTTAAATTAATCTAGCGTAACCATGTCCCTGACCCATCTTGAATCTCTATTTCGCAAAAGTAAAGTATTCTCCCATACTTTACTTGGGTTTCTAACCAACCCTAATTGGTTAGTGACGGCTCCGAATTGAGTATAATTGCATGTTTAAATAGATTAATTTCTTAATATCAAGTCGCGATTGGTAGGACTTGGGAGGGTTCGTGCCAAGTTTTCGGACTTAGTAATCCATTAGCCTTCTTTAAGTAATTCATCCTTCAAAAGAATTCGGGAGGGTCGCGACAGTTTTCAATGGGTTAATACCCTGAAAAACCCCAAATTGGTATACTTGTGACAAATTTACCTCAAACTATTTTTTTGACCATGAAAAACCCCAAACTAGTATACCTATGACAAATTTACCCCGACTGACTATAAAAAACCCTAACTGGTATATTTATGACAAATTTACCTCAAACTAATTTATTCGACTGCAAAAAACCCCAAAATGATAAATTTGTGACAAATATACCCTCTACTAAATTGGATTAATACCACAAAAAAAATCACAAAAATTATAAACTATGACAAATGGAGCATAAAATCCTAAATTGGTATACTAGTCAATTGTCACGTGTCATTTAACTTAATAATTTGAGAATAAAATTTAACGAAACTAATATAGGGTAAATTTGTCATAAGTGTACCGATTTGGGGTAAATTTGTCAAAGGTATACCGGTTTGGGGTTTTTGGTGGTCAAAAAAATAGTTTTGGGTAAATTTGTCACAAGTGTACCAGTTTAGGGTTTTTCAGGGTATTAACCCTATTTTTTTTCCTTCTTCCTTGGCCTTGGATGGCCGGCGATTAGCCAAGGCCAAGGAAGAAGAAAAAAATGAAGAAAAGAAAAGAGAAAAAAGGAAAAAATAAATTTAAATTTTAAAAATCAATTTAAAAAGATATAATAACAAAAAATATTTAAAATGAGTCTATGAAGGAAATCTCTATTTATCTTCGAATTTAAGCCAAACACCACAATATATTATTATTTTTCTAAAAAATTACTTCTTGGAAAACAATTTTCGAAAACGTCACATTTTACGGAAAACTAACAAGATTTAATTGGCTTGAACACTATGGACGGCCAGCAAAAGCCAAGGAAGAAGAAGAAAAAAAAAATGAAGAAAAGAAAAGAGAAAATAAAATGAAAAATAAATTTAAAATTTTAAAAATTGATTTTAAAAAATAATACAAAATTGAAAATGAGTTTATGGAGGAAAATATTTCTCTACCGAAAAGTGAAAATATTTTCTGGTTTTTTTTTTTTAATTTCAATCGAACAATAGAAAATATAGTTATTTTCTTGAAAATGGTTTCTTGGAAAAGAATTTCCGAGAACGCCATAATTTTTGCGAAACAAACGAAGTCTTAAAACCATAAGATTTAATTGGCTTGAACATTAAATCTTCTTGGATGCAATTTCACAAAGAAGAACAAAAAGTCCACTTTCAAGCACACGATATAGGGCGCTTCAAGAAAGTGCACACCCTTGTCAAAAACGACTCTCTGCTGCATGAAGACTCCCAGCATGTATATATAGGTTGGTCAATGTGGCCAACTTATAGTAGAATTTAATTTCTTTCTGTTCTTTCTCTGCACGCTGACCGAGCCCAAGTCCAACACAAAGTCCATGTTGGACTTTTCAGTTTGAGAACACACACTCCTATTCTTATACATAATGTGCTTCAACAAACTTGCGTCCCATTCAAAGCCAACTTATCCATTATCAATCGTCGCTTCAATGCCAAATAATTTCCATATTTTTCAGCATTCTTTATTCAGATCAAGTTTCGTACAATGGGCTCAAATTCGAGATGTATTTTAACACCATGCACTGGACAATAAGCAGTCCAAGTGAAGCCCTCTCCTCTCTAAGCTTGCCCCCATCCTAGTTACAACTCAAAAATCATGCATGTCTCCAATTGAGTTGAGATGAATGATAAACCTTAGTTCACAGCTGTTGATCAACTACATTCACCTAACACACATGTGTTCATCTCGTATTGCAAGGTAACTGATGTTTTGGTGCACAGTAGATGGAACCGCATTCATGACTAAAGTGGAGAGTTGCTTCATGCAATGGCTTTTTCCACCCCTTTTTTGAATCTTATATTGGCACATCTTTGGCAGGGACACCACGTTGACATTAAGCTTGTAACCTAATTCATCAAGTATGATCATTTTTTTTAATCATTAATTGGTGAAGAACCTGTTTTCAAATGACTTTTCAATAACATTGGAGTATATAATGAGATGTCACCAATCTCATCTCATAACTTCAATTCAAGTTATACCTACGCTATGCATTTACTTCACTAATGGTTGGCACCATATGCTTAACGCCTACTCAATTATCTGAAGGCCCTAATACCATGTTGTATGCCATATGGAGTGACCATTGGGGGGGGAGATGAATTGCCATTACCTTTCACGAGTAGAAGTTGTTGATCCCAAAATGAAACTAAGAAAGCATATGTAGTCTTTTTTTTGGTCAAAAAGAATATGAAGATTTGAAAAGGAACACTTTCAAGCAAGGGTCTAGAAAAGCTGGTGAAGAATCCGCACCATACGGGCTTAAGTATGAGTCGACCTAGCCTGGTTGTGTTCTCTTTCTCTTTTCAATAAAACCAAGTCGACATACGAGTAAGGGGCATCGAGACACGTTACATTTTGATGCCTTTATAATCTAGTCCGCTGGTCTATTTGATTCTTGAGTGCAGTGGGCCAATTCAAGATTCATAAAAAGGGCCAAGAGGTCTTTACATTATGTGATAGGTGGCTCAATGCCCCAAGAGCGGAGAGAGGAATCTTACCAATAGCTTATCAAAGTACAATTATCTTACTTTCGAATTAACTTTAGTTCCAAATTACCTGTAAAGTGACAGAGAATGTGGAGGTAAGTTACGGTTTCAAATTGAAGAATTAATTTGGATTGTAGACAGGAATGAAGTTGGCTCAAGCTGCTTTTTGAGATCGAGACGGGCTTAATGAAATATATTAATGAAGATAATTAGAAAATATTACCGGAGATATTATTAGGTATTCAGGATGTCTTTTGATATTTCATTATTCTCTTCAATAATTAATATCCTTTCCTGTGCATGTCATTTGGGTATGATAGCCCTCCTCTAATTACGTGTAAAGTGAAGTCAATTAAGTAAAGTTTCTCTAAAGATTCTCTCTCTCTCTCTCTCTCTCTCTCTCTCTCCAAGACCTTAGAATATTTAGAGTTAATTACACAAGACTTGTTTGGATTTGATTTGGGATTTTCCCCACGCTATTACATACATTCTCTCTCCATCGAGGAGAGAGAGAAATTCGGAGGAGAGATGGGGTCGATCCTCAGCTCATCATCGCGGCTTGAGCAAGGAGACACTGGCGACCGCCATAGACAAGGCCAAGGATATCGCCTCGTCGTCTCCAGTCGTCATATTCAGGTCGCTCCTTCCCTCTTCCTCCCTCCCGCTACTCGTCGATCGAGCAATCTGCTCCTCCGGAACGGTCGAATTTCGATTACCTGGGTCTCATCCCAAGTCGTGTTTGCAATGATAGGTCATTGACTTCGGTATCGGTGTCGTTCACAATGCGATTCGCTCCCGAGTTTGATCGCGGGCAAAATTGTATTGGCCGATTGATTTGAGTAGAATTGATGTGCAAATTTGATGCATGGGGGAGAGTATATATTAACTGAATTGGGGAGAATTGATTTTTTTTTGGGGGGAGGGGGGCGGGGGAACTAGCACTTTTTCAGTGGGTTTTTGAATTTTGACCCAAAAAGAAAAGGATTTTGAATTAGATGCTTGCGGCCGTGGATATTGCTATCATCTCGTGGTGTGGTTGCTGAATTGATAATGCAAGTCATTAACCTTAAACTATCATGTGTAAGGAGAGAAGTGCTAACAAGACTAGCACTTACAATGGGTTTTGAATTTTGGAGGAAAAAAATGATTTTGAATTAGATTTTTGTGGCAGTGGATTTTGCTATGATTTCATGCCGGTTACTGAATTGATAATGCAAGTCACTAACGCTAATCTACCACGTGTAATGAGGAAATTGCTAGCGGATTGAAGAGATTACTGTTGCCGGTATAGTATATTTCTGTTAAAACTCAATTGTTGCATATCCAAAGTGGCAGCAGCTCAAAATGAGAGTTTTGGAGATTGCTTAAATTGCTTTGACATTTAATTGCTCCAACCAGATCAATGATCTTTCTTCCACCAATTTTGGTAGGCTTCAAGATCATGGCAACATTGAGGTGAGCCACCTCCTTCAAGATCACAACAATCTAGGGTTTCCATCACCTCTTGCTCATCAAGGAGATATTGAATCTTTCAGAGCAAGATGTTATAGTTCTCGCCGTCCGGTTTCTCATCCTTATTCAAATCATCAAAAAAAAATTCTTGCAGCCATTTTCAACTACATTCAACAAATGCGCATGAGATATTAATAATTAGCACATATCACTATTTTGCAGCATTAATCTAAATTACATGATAAAAATTTTATGCAAATCACAAGATCAAAAGTTTTCCATGCTCTTGATCATCTCTTGCGCCCAAGTACTCAATCGTTATATGTAATTTAATATGCATAGAAATAAATTGTAGGAGGAAACTAATAAGTCTCAACTTGACTAAAAACACATTCCCACTTAACTATCGCGTAGACTTTCTTGATTGATGTTAAGCATTAAATCAATAACATATATAAACAAAAGTATCATATGCTACTTACCAAACTCTAAATTAGTGATTATAACATTCACAATGAATAGAGTCCATTACTCGCTTTGATACCAACATTGAAGAATGGGTAGCGGAAACTTAGCACAATTATTTAACTACATATCTCTTGCAGTCTCAACATCAATTCCTCTAGAATGACAGGACTATTTTACATTGCTAGTCAAATCCACAATCTTCATGTAATATTTCTTCGAACCCGTAAACAACTCATTGGCAATTCATACTACTCGAGTAAGAGTTGGGTTCCTCTAGAATGACGGGACTATTTTTCAGTGTTTTATATGTCCTATGTTATTTGCTTGAGAGAAGCCCTACCTCTTCATAGAAGGTGAAAGAAGACCATTAGTCTTCCTCTATAATTCTCCATTACTCCACTATTTTATCATATGATGGTGGAAGAATTATTACTTGTAACTCCAACATAATTAGAGGAGTTGTTCTTTTGTAACCTTCACAACAACAATGGGTGTCTTTAATGGTAATTCACTAACACCTTGCTAGAATTCCAGCAAGGTGTAAAACATGGCACTTGTAGTTCTTACCTTAGATCCAAAGAGGGAGACTTGTGTGATGGAAGTGGATGAACTGAGGTGTGACATCCACTGTGCATGTAGATGAAATAATTGCTTTCGACCACTTGCACGAATTTAAAGCATGTGCTTTAAACTACCCTGCTGGAAGAGTTGCTCCCATATCAGTTGATACTCTCTCCTAATGAGAGCCCATCATCAATAGTCGAGTATGGCAAGCTGGTTGTCACGTTACATAATACCACGTTAAGTAATACCGGTGGCAGCTGAAAATCCTTAATGCATGTGGAATGACTCAAAAATTCTGAGATTTGAGACACTAGGAAACGATTCAACTTTGTCCGGTAATAAAGTCTCATGGGACACTAAACTAGACCTCCTTAAAGATTTGTAGTTCTATAATGCGGAAATTATTGCTGAGATTGAGATTATTTCTACTTATTTTGCATTTTTTAACTTTTTAAGTTCTTTTCCCAAAAAAGAAAAAAAGTGGCCGGTTCTTTTGATCAATCCTAAGAAGAACCAACCAATTTAGCTCCCTCCTCCGATCCGTTGGGATTGAGAGCCACCTTGTCAACTCAATCGAAATAGATCACCTCTAGGAAAAGATAGGTTCAACACCCTAATAGGCCCGGCTAGATCCGAATCTAATATCGCCACACCTCAAAAGATGACAATTGATTCTTGGGCTGAGTCGAGTCGGGTCCCTAGGAGGGACCCTTGGGGGTGCCTTTTGATGCGGAACCCTCGTTCGACTCATGATAATCGCGTTTATAGCCAGCAGGCCATCCCACATCGTGAGAGGAGAACAGAAAAAAGCGCGTGGAAAAAAGAAGAGAAGGAGAAAGAGACAAGAGAAGGATGAGGCCGTTGACCGAGCTTGTCTCCATGCCACAACAAAAGAGTAGTTCTTGGGCCATCGGATAAAACATGACCCTCCTCAGTTGGGACGGAAGGTGCTCCGAATGTTTATGCTCTCTCGCTCACTCTGTGTCGACCCTTCTTTTTCTCTCAGTCCTCTCTGCTCATAAATCAAGAGACGCCCAAGAAGAAGAGATGAGGGATTCTTCATCTTCTCCGCGAGACTAGGGCTTTCATCATGAAATCAGCACATCGAAATACCTCGGGAACCGATGGGTCAACTTGACTCAACTCTATTGGGTGATGACATGGCAGTGATGTGGCGATGACATGGCATTGCAGCCGCTGAAGCAATTATTGGGTTTGCTATTGTTTCGTCGATTTATCGTAATAGAAAATCAACTCGTATCAATCAATCGAATTTGATGAATAAATGAATAAATAAGTAGTGTTAATTAATTATATATTATTAATTATAGAAATGAGAATTTTCGAGTCAGATGACGTGACAATGACGTGGCGTTGGCGTGGCGGATGAGGCGGCAGGTGACATAAGGATGACGCAATGATCATGTTAGCAATACACGGCCGACTTAAGTCACGTGAGACCCATGTGGGCGTGCAGAGGCTTGGAGTGGCGCATGTGGGCACGTGCGGCATCAGTTGGCGGTGTGATTTGGCTGGTTGGATTCTTTGATTGACGTAGAATCTGTTTGTGGTGTTGTATTGTCAATATAACCAGCTGAATAAGTCCGAAATAGACTTGCAATATATGGCTGTGATGGTTCCAAGTCGATAGCATGTGGCGGCTGGGTTGGTGACAAAACAAGCAGCGGAAGTTGCGGAGAAACGAGAGCGACGCAACACCTTCGTGGAGCAAACGTGACCTATTCAGCTGGCATTGCAAAAAATAAAAATCCTCAAGAAAGAGGCTTTGATACCAAGTTAAGAATAGAGGAATAAACAACTTTTGTATATTTTGATGATTTATAATGGGGAATACAAAAGCCTATTTGTAAGCTTTACAGGGAGACTATTTATAGTAATAAAATATTATATAATCAATTATAATCAATCATAAAGATATCCAGAATATTAAATATATTTAGAATATTATAGATACCAGGATATAGGAAGGATATTCAGAATATTAAAGATCTCAGAATATCCAGAATATCGTAAAGATAATCTCAATATATCTTACAGCTCTGCCGACTGACGGAAGCAATCTCAAAATCAGAGAGCGTTGTTGAAGAGGCTGGACTCCAACACCCTCATGGTGGCTGGCAAGTCCCAGCGTCACCAGCTCAGCCGCCTGAACATTTGTGAGTACCAGATTCCTCCCTTTCTCTCCCCTCGCGTGATTTATACTGGGAGTGATGTTGTTCATGAAGGGATTCAACTCTGAAAAAGTTGGATTTTAGGCTCAGATTGCATTTGCGATATACGATTATGAATTAATGGCGTACGTGCCCAAAGTATTTGATGTTTTTGCATATGTTGAAGACTAATGGCGATGGGTGCTTTGCTTTTCTTCTTAGCGTCCATCAAAGTCTCTTCTCTTCGAGGTTTCTGGTTCAGGGACGTCGTCACCTTCATCGTCGGAGGAGGAGCTTTCTTCAGAGTCTGTCCCTCTTAATCATCACCTTTGGGAATGCAGAATTTCTCTTTTTGTCATCATCTTTTCTTTTCTTTTTTCCATGAAATCAATGCAGAAGAGTAAGTGCGACAATGCGCTGAAGCGATGGGCAGCAAAGGATAAGCGAGACAGTCGCAGATTTTGAAGCAACGTAAAATTATTTCAACCAAAAAAGAGAAGAAAAAATTACATAAAACTACAAAAAAAAACAGAACGACGTTCGTTTCTTTTTTTCCTTTTCTTTCCTTTTATTACATAACCTATGACTGACTCTGGAATCGAAACATCCCAACATGGTATGATTCTCCAATCAAGACGTAAAACTACGAAAGAACAGAGCAATCGCTCATATATTCATGGGATATTCGTGATTTATTGATTTAAGATTGGACTCATTGTCATCTGAACATGCTGCTAACCAAGTAAGGATAATTCAACTCATGCCCTGATGTCACTAAAATCTACACTCCTAGTCATTTGCAAAGTGTTCGTATTCTTTTTCTTTCCTTTTATTTCATAACCTATTATTGACTCTGGAATTGAAACATCCCAACATGGTATGATTCTCCTCCAATCAAGACGTAAAACTATGAAAGAACAGAGCAATCGCATCTCACTTATATTAATATATTCGTGGGATAGTCGTGATTTATCGATTTAAGATTGGACTCATCGTCATCTGAACATGCTGCTAACCAAGTAAGGATAATTCGACTCATGCCCTGATGTCACTAAAATCTACACTCCTAGTCGTTTGCAGTATTTAACCACTGCGGTTTGTCTCAATGGTCACCCTTCCAACATAAAATGAGGGGGAGGGGAGTTCGAATCCCCACCTTCTCAGGAGGTTGGGGTGGGGACAATTTAGTTTCAAGAGTGGGTTTCGACTCTCACGCCCGCAAGGAGGGGGGCAAAAGTCCGAGAGTGAGAGTTAGAGTAGAAATAGAGTAGGAACGACAAAAAAAGAAAAAAAGAAAAAAAAGTGTTCATATTCATTGGAAGAAGAAGAAGAAGAAAGGTCCCAATCCTAAAGGGTCAACGCAGCAAAGCTGGAAGAGGGCTTCCTGTCAAGCTGGAAGAGACCTCTTGGAGTACTTTTTGTATCCAATGTATGCACCAATGAGAACAAGTGAAGTCGCTACAGTAGCCGATGAGGTTATTGCTATGGTGATGCGGACCCCAGATGAACCTGCGAAAAAATAAAGACAACATCAGGTTGAGATGAGTGAGTTCATTAATAATTCCAAAAATCTGGCAAGCATCGAACCATAGGATCAATGAAATTAAACTTAGGGTGCGTTCATTTTGGGGAAAATTTCAAGAAAAAGGAAAATGTTTTCTGAAAATCATTTTTAAGAAAATGATTAATTTTCCTTTATTTGGTGATATATGACTAAAAATGTTTTCTAGTGTTTAAATCTCGTTTGGAAAATGATTTCAATCTCATGCAAAAAAAAATTCATTTTTAAAATAATTTTTATTTGATTTTCTTTCTCTTTCCTTCTTCCTCCTCTACTAGTAGTCCGGCCTTGACAGGCCACTAGCATCATCGTCAAGGCCCGCAAGGGCCAACCTGACCCAGGCTCAAGCAAGTTTTGAGCTTGCTAGATCCAGGGTTTGTTGCAACGAGGCTGGTGAGGCTTGAGCTTGCCCGAGGTGGGCTTGCACTGGCGATTAGCGAATGAGGAAGAAGGAAAAGAAATAAGATAAGAAAAAGAAAAGAAAATTTAAAAAATCGATTTTTAAATAAAATAGTTAAAAATTCCACATGAGCAATTTTTGAAAGTGTATTCACCATCTTAGATTTAGGAATTCACTTTTCTAATTTTATGTGTGTGTATTTTCCTTAATCGAAAAGTGTTTTCGATTGATCAATCATTTTTGGCGAACTAAATGAATGAAAGTTCGGAAATTAATCTTGACAAAACAATTTTCGTCAAACAAATGCACTCTTAGGTTATGTTCGTTTCATGGATAATATTTTTCTAAAAAACATTGTCCTCATTTTCTAGCTTTCGATTCGCTTAGGAAAATGAGTTAATGGAAAATATTTTTCTGGTCAAAGTAAATCTATGCTTATAATCAAGAAAATGATTTCATCTTCAAAAAAGTTGGAAAACATTTTCCAAAATATTATTAGGTATTGGCGCTTGGATCTGAAACTCTACGTTTGAACACGAGAATCCCAACGCTAGTTTCTAAGTCTCTAATGCTCAGGCTAGATCCATCAAGGTTGGCCCTAGATCCATTGAGGCTGGGACCAGGTCTCTTGGGCACGAGTCCATTGAGACCAGACCTAGGTCAATTGAGGCCAGGCTCTCGATGCCTACACCCAGGTCCGTCAAGGCCGAGCTCAAACCCCTAGTGCTTGTGCCCTATACCTCAGCACTTGAGCCAGCATCCATAAAGGACACGCTTAGGCCTTGACACTCAAGCTTTAGTCCCCAGCACTTAGGCTCAGGTCTTGAATTAATGAAACTTCGTTCTTATAAGATTTTTTTTTTTAAATAATTTCAATTATTTTTCTTTCTAAAAAAATCAAATTTTAAAATAATTTTAAAATTTGATTATATTATTCCTTTTACCTTTTTTTTTTAAAATTTATTTTTGCTTATGCCTCGACGATCACCGACCTCAGTGACGGCCAACGATCGACCACAGGCAAGGGATGAGCTCGTTGTTCTAGCAATGCTGAGGTCTTGTTGACCTTTGACAAGGCTTGAGCCTTGCCCATCTAGCTAGACTCGAGCTCGATCTCGCATGAGGTCAATCACTGATTGTCACCATGGCCAGCGATCGGTTGAAAAAGAAAAAGAAAATAAAATAAAAATAATAAAATAATTCGATATTTAAAAAAAAAAGAAAAAAAAAATTAAAAATGCCTTAATCGACCAACACGAGGAAACCACAATTGGAAAAATCGAAATCTGACAGCAGACATAGAAGAGCGTTGGTTTTTCTTTAATGGCGAGGAAGCCATCTTTTAAGTCGGTAAACCAGAGATCAGGAGACTAATTGTTACCTCCGCTACCGGGGACGATATAGAACTTGCTACTGGGGACGTTGTAGAACTTTGTGGTCGAGTAACGGAGGAAGCATCCCGCATTCATGGCCCGCGCTTCTTCTCCAGGTGCACAGCTTCTCGCCATCGAAGTTGCATTCTCCAAACAGACTCTGCAACCGCCGGCATCAAGCGTGCTCCAACACTGTGCCAAAGCATATACCCCGGCGACTCCTCCAACTCCGTCCTCCCCAGCCACCGCGAAGCCCTTGTTCCGCACTGCACTGGCCGAGACATTCCTCAGGACCCGGTCCACCCTATCGGAGAGCTCGGCCACGATCTCCGCCGGGACTGTGAAATTGGGGCTACACTTGAGCATGTCGTGCGTTGGATCGACGGTCTCGTTGTAGAAGTCGTAACTGCCGTAACGGAAGAAGCAGCCGTCAAGGTAGAGCCGACCAAAGTTGGGGAGGCAGCGGGCGATCCGGGGCCAGCTCTCGGTAAAGCAGAGGCGGCACTCGGTCTCAGTCAAGTCCCCATGGCACTGGGCGAGGCCGTACACTGCTGGCAGCGGCGAGGCGAGGGAGTACTTGCCCCAGCCCTGGGCAGCGATGCTGTCGGAGACCTTGTTCATGATGGCGATGCCGATGGAGATGACATTTCCAGTGACAATCCAAGTGGAGTTCTCGCAGATGAGGCCTGCTTTGGTGATTCGAGGATCGGAGACGGCGAGAGAGAAGAAGAACGAGGAGAGCGCGAGCAGAGGAAGGGCGATTGATGGGCTCGCTTCGTTCGACTTCATGGGCTCTGCTTGAGATATGCTCGGTTACCAAATTTTCCTTCTCTGAGTTCTCTTCAAAGAGAAAAGAAGAAGAAGAAAAGGGAAAGATTTGAGCAAGAGCGCGATGGGAGCTCCGCTTCAACCTGATGATCTCATAAAAAGCTTCAACCCAGCTACAGCACGCGGAATCAGAGCGACAGACTGATGCTTGACTTTTGGGGTCTCGTTTTTCACATCACCCCTTGCTTTCACTTCTTTCTTCGTGCTACAGCAGGGTTTTTGAAAAATGCCACGGCGATAACATGTCTCTCTCTCTCTACTCTCTCTCTCTCTCTCTCTGAGTGGGTGGAATGCAGTGTTTCTTTTTTTTTTTTTGGTCGGTGGTAGAATGCTGTGTTTGACGCGGCGAGAATGATGGGGTTCTGAGACCTTTCGAGTCCGAGAATATTTTGGATTGAGAGTGGTCTAGACGAAGGAGAGAGATCTGCAACGACCGAAGCGACGAGGGCGACGGATGTTGACGTCCAAGTCGGTAGTTTTTTTTTTTTAATTAATTAGATGATAATTTTTAATCTATTCTGAAAATAATAATGATTACAAAAAATCAAATAATAAATTATTATAATTTTTTTGGAAAAGTAAATTATTATAAATTGTTTTGAAGTGTATTCCTTTAAAAATTTGTGACTCATAACAAATTATTATCACCAAAAAAACAAAAACTAAATTAGTGGGAACCTATTTGGATGAATAGGAAACTTAGAACCTAGAATAAGTTTTTAAATTTTTCTTGGTTTATACCTTCATGTGATTATGCGGTATTCTAAGGTGTTCGATGATTGTTGTATAATCTGAAATCATTAGTCTAAGTTTTCATTTTATGACTGCGACTTTTACTTTGTTAATATTTCATATTCTTCATGTATCTAAATATAAGTTATAATCAGTAAATTGTAACTATATATTGTGGTAATTAAAAGTGATGGTTCACTACATTGTTTAATTAATAATATAGGCGGAATTTGGAATTCATCCTAAAATCTGTGACGGGATAGGTTCTAGAGTATGCAATGTAGGTTCCAGGTTCCAAAGAATAAGAAATCTATTTCAACAAATAAGTTCCATATAAAATCTGTACGAAATCTGAAATCGTTCATCCCTAAGTATCATGAATCTTATATTTGCATAGTCGTGATTAGGTTTGGTAGATAAGGTCCATCATTGGAAGGTTCTCTTATGTATCAAGTCGGGGCCAATCCATGTTCATAATTATGCAAAGACCTTTAATTTGACTTTAGATGATCAAATTTGGCCTCACGTGTTTCAGATGAGATTCCCCCTGCATTTTCATACATGTACATTTGACTTTTCTAATCCCATGGTTGTGGCCACGAGATGTCCAAGCTAGTCTTTATCTGGCCCGCCTACCCGAATGAACGAACGATTAGGCACCCTCTTGTTTTTTGGCATGAATTTAGGGATAAATATATCAAAAATCTTGAAATTTATCACGAAACTCCAAATTGAGTCATAAAACATTTAAAAAGTGTAATCAAGTTCTAAAACGTATCTCTTTAAACTTTCAAGAATTGTAATCATTGGAAGGATTTATACTTGACCAATTTGATAAGTTTTAGGACTCCATTATAATTTTGTGACAAATTTTAGAACTTCCAATATACTTATTCCTTAGATTTATTTATGACCTCTTCTGCCTTGACTATCAACCACTACATAGAATTCCACAAATAAAAAACGCCTAAGAGCGTGGTAGTTCACACATGACCATCTCAATTCACATCTAAAGTAGGAGGAAATCTTAGGAAAACTGAGCAAGTTCTCATATCAATATGTTGCAAGCATGAAGCGATTGAACAACCCTTCTATGCTTTCCAAAGTGTAAAGAAAAATATAGCTTCAAATTGGGTAGAACAATGAAGTCAGATCATTGAGCTGGATAGAACAATCTAGTTGGACTTTGAAGTGTGATATCACTTTCTTTAAGGATTTATTTGCCTCACAATGTTGTTAATGGTCCCTGGAAGATTTATATTCTAGTATTTCTAGTATTTCTCAAATGAAAATACTAGATATCAATTCTAATATTTCTCTCAAAGGAAAAAATTAGAAATAACGGCTGTATATTCTTTTGGAAGAAAACGAAAAATGAAAGAAGAAAATTATGATCGAACATACACGTTCAGTAATTTATAGCAAGAACAATAAGTTATATCCAAGCAAACACAACCTTCTAAGGATTAAGAAATTATGCTTGAACAGGTACGAAGTTTGAGTAACCGTTGGACGAAACAATAAAAATTCGAAATTAAATAAATAATAAACAAAAAAATAACCATACTTCTTCGTGAACAGTCGCAAAGTTTCAATAGGACCGATGGTTAATTTTTTATAAAAATAAATCCTAATTTTCAATAAATAAAAAATAATGATCATTGATCAGTGTTAAATCTCTTCTACGTGCACACTCACATTTTTTCGACGTGGGACAAGACTTCTCTTAGTTTATTTTACAAACAAACTACCAATACAAATCACATGGAATAAAAAGAATGACAAGCATAAAATCATTAGTAAGTCTCAAGTGATTCAACAGATCATATGCACCGAGTCCCTAACTTCACTAACCATTGTTAGCATCGTATGCTAAACGCCTACTCAATTATCTCAAGGCCTTAACACTATTTTATATGCCATATGGAATGGTCATTGGTTTTTTTTTTTTTTGGAGAGGGGGAGGAGGGGAGGTGGGGCGATGAATTGCCATTACATTTCAAGAGTAGTTGTTGATCCCAAAATAACACTAGGAAAGAATATAAAGACTTGAAAAAGAACACTTTGGACCAAGGTCCAGAAAAGCTGGTGAAGAATCCGCACCATATGGGCTTGAGTGGACCTAACCCAATTATGTTTTTTTTCTTTTTCTTTTTCAAAAAACCAAGTCGAAATACAAGAGGAAGGGCATTGAAACATGTTAAAGAGGGGATAATGTCCAAAGGTTGCAATTGAAGTTGTGACCACGGAAAATTGGACGTCTAGATCACGTAGTTCTTTTTAGGTTTAAATTCTTCGCACTTGAAATTTTTTGCCGTGAGACAAATGGTTAGGTGATAGAAGAAAAAGTAATCAAAAGCATTGTCCCATAGGAAAAACCGATGAATAAGAAATCTTGATGGAAAAAGCTCTAGAAATTCAAAGGTAAACAAATTCAAAAGGAAAATGACAGAAAAAGGAAAAACAATTAAAGAGGGGATAATGTCCAAAGGTGCTGTCTAATCATGGTATGGTTCTTTTGAGTAATTAGATAAGATTTCTATAATAATACAAAAAAATGAGGTTTGCCAGTTACCATCCAGAGGAGAGTTCATTGGTTTCATTATCACCAACACCTTTAAAACTTTTGACTATTTCCAATATGCAATCACGGGCAAAATCAATATGAACCGTCCAATTAGGAAAAAGTGGAAAAAAAAGGAGAAAAGGATTTGCGTGCTTGCCGACTGAGGGAAGACTCCATACGGTCAACTTTTCCCCTTCCATGGAGCAACTCTTCAAAAGAGAAAAGAGAAAAGATTTTTTTCAAAAAAAAAAAAAAAAGGACGAGTATGACCAAAAAAAGTTTGCCGGTGACGTGACGACATCGATCCACATCCATCTCTCTCTTGAACTTAGCCAAAATATAGTTGCCATTCACCCCTAGTTTAACTTTCATAGTAAAAGGAGCTTAAACCCTTCATTTCTAAACTCGAGCTCATTGCACAACATCTTAATTTTTTTTAATTCTTATATGAAATTACTAACTTTAATCAAGTGATTTATCAAACTTTTCTCCAAGTGAGTTATCAATTAAGTTTGGATTCTTAATTGTTATTTGAGTTAGTCACCGGTCTAATACTAGAAAATCAGTGCTACATTTATCCTTAATTAAATTTCGTGTCTCAAAAAAATCATAATGGTTAATCTCTAATTAGTTTTCATGTCATAAAAAATATCGACCAATGTTCCTTCGTTAGCTTCTGTTCAATATTCTAAATAATTACGAACATGGAAACACATTTGGTAAACAATTTGGATGATCGATGTATGACTTGATTCCTCATGAAAATTCACCATATATGGGTCTTTTAAACGACATTATTTTTGGGAAGTCGGATCTGAAAAATAGACTTAGATTGAAAAATCTGCTAAAATTTACTAATTTGTGCTAAGAGCTCCCTCACCTTTCAAAAAGTGGGGAAATGATCACAAGAGTTGATAAATTAGAAAAAACAAACCAAATAAAAGTTAGTAAGAATTTAAATGAGGTGTTGTAACCCAAAAGAAGTTGGTTATTATAATTGAAGAAAAGTTGGTAAATAATCAAAAGAAAGACTAACAAATTCATATGGGAGTTAAGTAAATTTAGGCCAGTAGTAAGGATGATAAGTAAAAGTTAGTGAGAAAACTTGATAACTTGTAAATTGTAAAAAAATTCTAATAATTTCATAACAAATAAGTTACCATACAAAAGGGTGATCGGTAACTTATCTAATCAATAGTTTTTTAACACGGATGAGATGTTTCAAATTTCTACCAGCACAAATTTTTTTCTTTTAATGAAACAAGAGAATCATCCTAACATAGTATTCTGCTAGGTAGATAAAGGAAAGTCAGTGTGTTTTCTTTTTCCATAGACAAGGTAACATTATCCTCATGTAAGAATATATCTATGGAAAAACCCTCTCTCTCTCTCTCCCTCCCTCCCTCCCTCCCTCCCTCCCTCCCTCCCTCTCTCTCTCTCGAAAATTGAACCATGAATGCAAAACCTTCAAAGAAGAATCAATGGCGAGATGCATGCGGCATATCCGAATGCCAAATCTCTAGTATGGACTCTCTCTCTCTCTCGAAAATTGAACCATGAATGCAAAACCTTCAAAGAAGAATCAATGGCGAGATGCATGCGGCATATCCGAATGCCAAATCTCTAGTATGGACGCAATAATATCTATTGGCAGCATGTGAGCCATGTGTTGTGGAAAGCAAGTAATTGAACAATAAAATAGACAAAATAAAAAAAGTAGATCGAACACCAGATTTATGTGGTTCGGTCGTAGTGATCTACGTCCATGAAGAGAGCAATAATGAATTCTACTATGGATGAAATGATACAATGGAGATTTTAATCATACTCGAGTCACTCAAACATTCTTAGTATTTTTGAAGCCCCAATTACACCTAATATCTTACTTAGTGTTTTGCCTCGAAATTCCTCGTGACAAAAACTTTCAATCTTGCAGAAATTAAATAGATCTTAGGCTCCATTTGTTTCATGGAAAATAATTTCCAAGAAAATGTTTTCCAAATTTTCTAGTGTTCGTTTCATGGAAAATAAATTGTTTAAGGAAAATATTTTTCATTAATGGAAAAAAAGTCTTTTAAAATGGGAAAAATGTTTTTCATTTTTCCATATCTTCTTTCACCTCGCTTTCTCTCATCAAACACATTTTCCTTTTATTTTTCTTTTTTCTTTTATTTTTTATATTTTTTTAAAAATGAGTTTTTAATTATTTTTCCTTTTTTTCTTCTTCTTGCTTGGCTTTGGCTGGTCGGCGATCGGCCAAGGCCAAGGAAGAAGAAAAAAAAAGAAAAGAAAAGAAAATAATTTAAAAATAAATTTAAAATTTTTAAAATCAATTGAAAAAGATAAAATAACAAAAAAATTGAAAATGAGTCTATGAAGGAAATCTCTATTTATCTTCAAATTTCAGTTGAACACCAGAATATATGGTTATTTTCTAGGAAAATGACTTATTGGAAAATAATTTTCAAAAATGTCACATTTTTCACAAGACGAATGGAGCCTTAAACTCACAAGATTTAATTGGCTTGAACACTATCGAGGACCAGCGAAAGCCAAGGAAGAAGAAGAAAAAAAAAAAAAAAAAGAAAAGAAAAAAACAAGATTTAATTGGCTTGAATATTAAATCTTCTTGGATGTAATTTCACGAATAAGAACAAAAAGTCCACTTTCAAGCACTCGATATAGGGCGCTTCAAGAAAGTGCACACCCTTGTCAAAAACGACTCTCCACCGCATGAAGACTCCCGGCATGAATATATAGGTTGGTCAATGTGGCCAACTTATAGTAGAATTTAATTTCCTTTCTGT
This sequence comes from Eucalyptus microcorys, assembly GCA_014182515.1. Taxonomy (NCBI): domain Eukaryota; kingdom Viridiplantae; phylum Streptophyta; class Magnoliopsida; order Myrtales; family Myrtaceae; genus Eucalyptus; species Eucalyptus microcorys. Next base: position 3,381,427 of record CM024563.1, read on the forward strand.
TCTTTCTTTGCACGCTGACCGAGCCCAAGTCCAACACAAAGTCCATGTTGGACTTTTCAATTTGAGAACACAGACTCCTATTCTTATATAGAATGTGCTTCAACAAACTTGTGTCCCATTCAAAGCCAACTTATCCATTATTAATCGTCGCTTCAACACCAAATAATTTCGGTATTTTTCAGCATTCTTTACTCGGATCAAGTTTCTTACGATGGGCTCAAATTTGAGACGTATTTTAACACCATGCACTGCACAATGAGCGGTCCAAGTGAAGCCCTCTCCTCTCTAAGCTCGCCCCCATCCTAGTTACAGCTCAAAAATCATGCATGTCTCCGATTGAGTAGAGATGAATGATAAACCTTAGTTCACAGCTTTTGATCAACTACATTCACCTAACACACATGCGTTCATCTCGTATTGCAAGGTAACTGATGTTTTGGCGCACAGTAGATGGAACCGCAATCATGACTAAAGTGGAGAGCTGCTTCATGCAATGGCTTTTTCCACCCCTATTTTGAATCGTATATTGGCACATCTTTGGCAAGGACACCACATTGACATTAAGCTCGTAACCTAACTCGTCAAGTATGATAATTTATTATTATTATCATGAATTGGTGAAGAACCCGTTTTCAAATGACTTTTCAATAGCATTGGAGTATATAATGAGATGTTGCCAATCTCATCTCATAACTTCAATTCAAGTTATACCTATGCTATTGTTGATACCTAAATTTTGGCGATCTAGTTATTTATTTATTGCATAGAAAATTATTGGTTAATTTTATCCCTGAAAAAATATTAATTGCATATCATGTAGATGTAGGTGCATTTTATTTATAATTTACATGTTTTGCATTTATTTATTGGACCGGTGACGGGTGGATTTGAATTAGTGGTTCTGAGCTTTAAATTGACAAGACGGACTAATCCCATGAAGCGAGCAAATTGACCCAAGCCCCTTTTTTTAAGTGAACGGAAATTATCTCATGAGAAAATAAGAATTTGAAAATTTCCGGGATATGATGATTTTTTTTTGGTTAAGGTAGGTGTGACAAAGGATATTGCGATATATTTTTGCAAGATTTGGATTTAGAGAAAAATTTCATCATAATCTTGAACCATTATCAATATGCGATAAAATTGGTGAAACAATGTTGCGGACGTTGATTCGAAGAAAAAATTAAAAGCCTAATTCCTTTCCCTATAAAAGGCTGTACGCGTGAGAAGGAAGGGTTTTTTTTTTTCCCCCTCTCTCGGCTTCTCGCTAAAAAAAACTCAAGACAAAAGGAGAAAATTTGTTTTCTTCGTTTTTGGGAGTAAAAGAAAAGGGAAGCTCGTTTGTTTACTGGAGGAGGGCAGAAAGTACAGCTGCAACAGTGAAAGGGGGGGAGAGAAGACGTGAGTGTGACCCAGCAGCAGGACAAAAAAGGAAAAGAGCAGAACACTGCTCATCTTCTTTCTCTCGCCCTCGTCTACTGTTCGCAAGCTCAGCACCGGCAGCAGACCCGCCGGTCACTGTAGCACCCGCACCACCGCCGCTGCTGGTCTGCTGTTTCCCTCTGCCGAACCAACGCCTGCTGCCCTACCCACTGCACCATCACCGACGCCCGAGCTCGTGTCGCGGCGTTTGCCCAGAAGCCCGAAGCCGTCGTGCGCTGCAATCTGCCTGCAGCCCACGCCGGTCCGAGATCTGCCGTCCGCCGTCGCCCACGAGCTCGCCATACCAGCAACCTGCGAGGTCGCTGCCGTCCTGCCCCGTCGCGCCTCCTCCGCGAGCAGCCCGCGACAACAGCACGTCCGCCCCCGCGCCGGACACCGCTTGCTGCCCGTTTCACCTGCAACGCCCCTGCACGCCGCTCAACCCAGCGACCAGGCGACGCCAGCAAATTCCAGACCAGACGCCGATCTCCCGCCTCTGTTTTGCTGTCCCTGCTGCCCGAACGCCCCCTCTGCCGCTGCTGGTCCGTTGGCTGCCGCCCTTCGCCGGAGCTCCGACGACTGTGCCCATCACCCCCTGTGAACCACTATCACAGCCATCATCCTTAGCCGTGCCGCCTCGAATCTCCATCGTCGATCCATTCTACCGATTGGATTTTTTGGAAAAATTTCAAATTTAGGTAGAGATTTATTTTATTAGGTTATTTTATTTTTAGGTAGAGATTTATTTTATTTTTTAGGTAGATTTAATTTATTAGGTAGATTTGTTTTATCTTATTTTAGTTTTTGATATTTTATCTCTTTATCTGAAATATTTTCCAATGCATGATTGAAATTCCTTGAGGTAGCATCCAAATCGCAACCATACGAATTTTTATTCTATTTATAAGGTTTTGAATGGAATAATTATTCACGCGGAAGTAAAATTGATATCTTATCTTTAAGGCTTAAGATCAATTTATCGATTTTATTAGCGAAATAATTAAGTTTGAATTTTAATTTGAATGATGAATAACATTTCTGATGACCATGGATGGTTTAATGTTTATCTTTTAATTGTTCTGCTTATCCCAAAAATACAAAAAAATTATATTTGCATTCCATGTAGATTAGGATTGATTGCATTGATAGGTTAGTTTTTTTTTTTTTTTTTTCAAATGCATGTTTAGAAGGCATTTAGAATAGATAGCATTTCACTTTAGTTTTCACTTTAGTGAGAATTTTAGTTTTAGTAATTTTAATTACGAATTTTCATAAAAAAATACAAAAAAATAATACGCATGTCATGTACGATTAGTTTCATGAAATGCCTGTCATATAATGATTGTTTTTAGGTTCATTTAGCTATCCCCTCATTAAATATCTAGGCGCCATGTAAATATCCGCCATGTATAGTATAGTCAATTGTCTTTTAGATATAAACCATACTTAGCTCAAAGAAGATGTGAAGTGCAAGGGAAGGATGATACGTGAAACCCCTCTGAGGGGCCAAACTTGTTAGATTAAGGAAATAGCAAGTGTCGACTATGGTTTCGAGCAAGCTGGTAATGAAAAGGCATTCTTACAGTGTGCCGGCGATTCCTGTGCTAAGATGAGACTCATCGGGCAAGCCCGAAATCTGAGATTTTCGCCGTGAGATTTTCATCGAGGAGGACGTTGCTAGTTTTTATGTCCCGATGGATGATTTTCACTCCACAACCTCCATGAAGATATGCGAGGCCCTCAACTATTCCTATGATGATGTGCAGCCTCTCCTCCCAAGTTAGGAAGGGGTCGCATCGTTGACTGCAACAATAGATTCTATTCGCTTATTTAGAAAGATAGGCAGAGCGGAGTGGGACAGACATAACCAAAGAAGGCAAGACACTAATGGAGTAGATATTTGAAACCTTCAACTCAAAAATCATAAGATGGAAGTATTGCTTGCAATACAAGAAGCCAGTTACTAAGAATGCAAATTGAACCAATGCTCGTCGTGAAGGGTGGATCTCTTCTTGGCATCAAACGATGACTGTGTAAGTGTGTTATGCAGTTATGCAACAACCAGCTACTTACCAAAAAGCACTAGATCAAGACTTCTTTTAGGAAGATATTCGTAGATGAGGAGGCTCTCTAGGCCTTTGATGCTGCATCCCAAAAGCCTCATGAGGTTCTTGTGTCGGATCCCACTGATCAGGTTCACCTCATTGAAGAAGTCATCCGCCCATTGGCATGTGTTGAACACCAACCGCTTAACCGCGATGACCTTCCCGTCGGGTAAAATCCCCTTGTACACGGAACCACCGCCCCCTTGGCCCAGCTTCCTCGAGTCATCAAAGAAGTTGGTGGCCTTCTCCAGTGTCTTGTACTTGAAATATAAGCTAAACTTGCTCTTGCTCGCTCGTAATTGCATGAGGTTATTTTGCACTGAATAAGGATGAATGCGAAATTCGTATCAAGCTTGTGTTCAAGAATTACCAAGAGATCATTTTACGCATTTGAACCGAATTGCTTACTTTGTTTCTTCTTGGAGTACTTTTTGTATCCAATGTATGCACCAATGAGAACAAGTGATGTCGCTGCAGTAGTCGATGAAGTTATTGCTATGGTGATGCGGACCCTAGATGAACCTACGAAATGATAAAGACAACATCAGGTTGAGATGAGCGAGTTCATTAATAATTCCAAAAATCTGGCAAGCATTGAATCATAAGATCAATCAAATTAAACTTAGGGTGCGGTGGGTTCATTGGGGGAAAATTTCAAGAAAAAGAAAATTGTTTTCTGGAAAATCTTTTGTTAAGAAAATGATTAATCCTTTATTTGGCAATATATGACTAAAAATGTTTTTAGTGTTTAAATCTCGTTTGAAAAATGATTTCAATCTCATGCAAAAAAAAAAAAAGAAGTCATTTTTTAAATAATTTTTGTTTGATTTTCTTTCTCTTTCCTTCTTCCTCCTCCACTAGTCTTCGAGCCTTGACAGGCCACTAGCATCGTCGTCAAGGCCTAGTAAGGGCCAACTTGACCAGCCTTAGGCAAGTTTGAGCTCGCTAGATCCTAGGGTTTGTTGCAACGAGGCTGCCGAGGCTTGGGCTTGCCTAAGGTGGGCTTACACTGGCGATCGGTAGAGGAGGAAAAAGGAAAAGAAAAAAAATTTTAAAAAGAAAATTTTAAAAATAAAATCAAAAATCTATTTTAAAAATAAAATATTTAAAAAATCTATTTTTAAAATAAAATATTTAAAAATTCCACATGAGCAATTTTTGAAAGTGTATTTACCATCTTAGATTTTGGAATTTACTTTTCTAATTTTATGCGTGTATATTTTCCTTGATTGGAAAGTGTTTTCGATTTATCAATCATTTTTGGCGAACTAAACGGATGAAAGTTTGGAAATTTATTTCGAGAAAATACTTTTCATCAAACAAATGCACTCTTAGCTTATGTTCGTTTCATGGATAATATTTTTCTAAAAAACATTTTCCCCAGCATTCGATTCGCTTAGGAAAATGAGTCAATGGAAAATATTTTTCTGGTCAACGTAAAACTATGCTTGTACTCAAGAAAATGATTTCATCTTTGAAAAAGTTGGAAAACATTTTCCAAAGTATTATTAGATATTGGCGCTTGGATCTAAAACTCTACGTTTGAACACGAGAATCCCAACACTAGTTCCAGAGTCTCTAACGCTCAGGCTAAATCCATCAAGGTTGGCCTCGGATCCATTGAGGCTGGACCAGGTCTCTTGGGCACGAGTCCATTAAGACCAGACCTGGGTCAATTGAGGCCGAGCTCTCAATGCCTATACCCGAGTCCATTGAGGCCGAGCTTGAACCTCTAGTGCTTGTGCCCTATGCCTCAGCACTTGAGCCAGCATCCATAAGGACAAGCTTGGGCCCCGAAACTCAAGCTTTAGTCCCCAACACTTAGGCTCAGGTCCTGATTTAATGAAACTTCATTCTTATAAGAATATTAAAAAAAAAGAATTTCAATTATTTTCTTTCTAAAAATCAAATTTTAAATTACTCTAAAAAATTGATTTTTTCTTTCTTTTTATATTTTGCTTTTGCCTTGGCTGATCACCGGCCTTAGCAATGGCCAACGATTGACCAAAGGCAAGGGATGAGCTCATTCTTCTAGCAATGCCGAGGTCTTGTTGACCTCTGACAAGGCTTGAGCCTCGCCGATCTAGCTAGACTTGAGCTTGATCTCGCATGAGATCAGTCACCGATTGTCACCATGGCGGCGATTGGCTAAAAGAGAAAAAGAAAGTAAAATAAAAATAATAAAATAATTCAATATTTAAAAAATGAAAAGAGAAAAAAAAATTAAAAATATTATTAAAAGAACTGCCTTAATCGACCAACATGAGGAAACCACAATTGGAAAAATCGAAATCTGACGGCAGACATAGAAGAGCGTCGGTTTTTCTTTAATGGCGAGGAAGCCATCTTTTAAGTCGGTAAACCAGAGATCAGGACACTAGTTGTTACCTCCGCTATCAGGGACGTCGTAGAACTTTGTGGTCGAGTAACGGAGGAAGCATCCCGCGTTCATGGCCCGCGCTTCTTCTCCAGGTGCACAGCTTCTCGCCATCGAAGTTGCATTCTCCAAACAGACTCTGCTTTGCCGGCATCAAGCGTGCTCCAACACTGTGCCAAAGCATATACCCCGGCGACTCCTCCAACTCCGTCCTCCCCAGCCACCGCGAAGCCCTTGTTCCGCACTGCGCTGGCAGACATTCCTCAGGACCTGGTCCACCCTATCCGAGAGCTCGGCCACTCTCTCTGCCGGGACTGTCAAATTGGAGCTACACTTGAGCATGTCGTTCGTTGGATCGACGGTCTCGTTGTAGAAGTCGTAACTGCCGTAACGGAGGAAGCAGCCGTCGAGGTAGAGCCGACCAAAGTTGGCGAGGCAGCGGGCGATCCGGATCCAGCTCTCGGTAAAGCAGAGGCGGCACTCGGTTTCGGTCAAGTCACCATGGCACTGGGTGAGGCCGTACACTGCTGGCGGCGGCGAGGCGAGGGAGTACTTGCCCCAGCGCTGGGCAGCGATCCTGTCGGAGATCTCGTTCATGATGGCGATGAGGTTGGAGACGACGTTTCCAGTGACAATCCAAGTGGAGTTCTTGCAGATGAGGCCCGCTTCGATGATTCGAGGATCGGAGACAGTGAGAGAGAAGAAGAACGAGGAGAGCGCAAGCAGAGGAAGGGCGATTGATTAGCTCGCTCCGTTCGACTTCATAGGCTCTGCTTGAGATATGCTCGGTTATCAAATTTTCCTTCTCACTCAGTCCTCTTCAAAGAGAGAAGAAGAAGAAGAAGAAAAGGGGAAGATTTGAGCAAGAGCGCGATGGGAACTCCGATTCAACCTGATGATCTTATAAAGCTTCGACCCAGCTACACAACGCGGAATCGAAGCGACTGGCTGGTGCTTGACTTTCGGGTCTCGTTTCTCACATCACCCCTTGCTTTCTTTATGCTACAGGAGGGTTTTTGAAAAGAGCCATGGCGATGCCAGGTCCCAGGAACGGCCGCGATGACATGCTTGATAAGCTTTTATAATAATACAAATAAAACGAGGCACACAAAACCCAGGGATGAGAAAAAAAGTGTTTGCCTATTACTGTCCAAAAAAGGTTGCAACTGACAAAAAAAAAAAAAAAAAAAGGTTGCCATTGACGTCATGACCACGGAAAATTGAATGTCGACCTCACGTAGTTCTTTAATCAAGGAGAAAATGAATTACTTCGGCCCCATACTCTGTTTTAAATTCTTCGCACTTGAATTTGTTTTGCCATGAGATAGATGGTTAGGCGACGGAAGAAAAAGTAATCAAAAACATTTTCTCATAGGAAAAACTGAAAAACCAATGAATAAGAAATCTTGATGGTGAAAGCTCTAAAAATTCGAAGGTAAACAAATTCAAAAGCAAAATGACAGAAAAAGGAAAAACAATTAAAGAGGGGATTGTGTCAAAAAGTGCTGTCTAGTCATAAGCAACCAAATAATGAAAGTCTATAATTTTCAACGCATGATTCTTTCACACATCATGGGTGATTAGATAAGATTTTTATAATAATACAAATAAAACGAGTTTGCCAATTACTATCCAAAGGAGAGTTCACAACACCTTTAAAACTTTTGACTATTTTCAATATGCAATCACGGACAAAATCAATATGAACCCTTCAATTAGGAGAAAGACGGAAAAAAAAAGGAGGAAGGGATTTGCGTGCTTGCCGATTAAGGGGAGACTCCGTACGGTCAACTTTTCCCATTCCATGATGCAACTCTTCAACAGAGAAAAGAGAAAAGATTATAAAAAAAAAAAAAGACGAGTATGACCAAAAAATAAAAATAAAAATAAAAAACAAAGAAAAGTTTTCCGGTGACATGACAGCATCAATCCACATCCATCTCTCTTGAACTTAGCTAAAATATAGTTGCCATCCACCCCTAGTTTAACCTTTATAACGGAAGGAGCTTAAACCCTTCATTCCTAATCTCGAGCTAATTGCACAATGCCTTATTTTTTTTCTTTAAATTCTTATAAGAAATTACTAACTTTATTATCAAACTTTTCCCTGAGCAAAATACCAACTAGTTTTGGATTCCTAACTCTTATTTGAGTTAGTCACCAAGCTAATACAAGAAAACCGGTGCTACATTTATCCTTAATTAAATTTCATGTCTCAAAAAAATCATAGCGGCTTATCTCTAATTAGTTTTTGTGCCATAAAAAGTATCGACCAATCTTTTTCTTTGTCGGCTTTCATTCAATATTCTAAATAATTACAAACATGGAAACATACTTGGAAAATAATTTGGATGATCGATATATGACTTGATTCCTCATGAAATTCACCATAGATGGGTCTCCTAAATGACATTGTTTTCGGGAAGCCGGATCTCAAAAAATAAACTTAAATTGAAAAATCTACTAAAATTTACTAATTTGTCCAAAGAGCTCCCTCAACTTTCAAAAAGTGGGGAAATGATTCTAAGAGTTGATAAATTGGAAAAAAACAACCAAATAAAAGTTAGTAAGAATTTAAACGAGAAGTAACCCAAAAAAAAGTTGGTAATTATAATTGGAGAAAAGTTGGTAAATCATCAAAAGAAGATTGACAAATTCATATGGGAGTTAAGTAAATTTAGGCCAGTAGTAAGGATAATAAGTAAAAGTTAGTGAGAAAACTTGATAACTTGTAAATTGTAAAAAGATATAATAATTTCATAACGAATAAGTTACCGGAAAATCAGGTGATCGGTACTTATTTAATCAACAGTTTTTTTTTTTTTTTTTTTTTTTTAACACAGATGAGATGTTTCAAAATTCCACCAGCACAAATTTGTTTCTTTTATTGAAGTAGGAGAATCATCGCAACATTAGTATTTCGCTAGGTAGATAAAGGGAAGTCAGCGTGTCTTCTTTTTTCCACTTACAAGGTATCATCATCCTCATGTAAGAATATACCCGCGTAAAAACCACCTCTCTCTGTGAAAACTAAACCATGAATGCAAAACCTTGAAAGAAGAATCAATGCCGAGATGCATGCGGCATATCCGGATGCGAAATCTCTAATATGAACGCAGTTTAATCTATTGGTAGCATGTGAGTCATGTGTTGCGGAAAGTAAGCGATCGAATAATAAAATAAACAAAATAAAGAAAATAGATCGAACACTAGATTTATATGGTTTGGTCGTAGTGATCTATGTTCACGGGGCGAGCAATAACGAATTCTACTATAGATGAAGTGATACGACGGAGATTACAATCACACTCGAGTTATTTAAACACTCAATATTTCCCAATGCTCAATTACACCCAATATCTCACGTAGTGTTTTGCCTTGAAATTCCTCGCTAAATAATCTTTCAATCTTGTCGAGAAATAAAACAAATTGTAGGCTTCATTTGTTTCACGGAAAATAACTTCTAAAAAACGTTTTCCAGCTCCAAAATATTTTCTGTCAATGGAAAAAAATCTTCTAAAATGGGCAAAAATGTTTTCCATTTTTCAGATAGGGGAAAACATTTTCCATATCTTCTTTCACCTCACTTTCTTTCATCAAACACATTTTCCTTTTATTTTTATTTTTTTTTAAATTGAGGTTTTAATTATTTTTTCTTTTTTTCTTCTTCTTGCATGGCCTTGGCTGGTCACTGGCCATGGTGGCAGCAGCCAAGGCCAAGGAAAAAAAAAAAAAATAAATAAATAAAGAAAAGGAAAAAATAAGTTTAAAATTTTTTTAAAAATGACTTAAAATAATAGAAAAATATTGAAAAATGAGTCCATGTTGGAAAAGATTTCCTTACTAAAAGGTAGAAAACATTTTCTAGTTATTTTCAAATTTTGGTCGAACATCGAAAAATATGGCTATTTCCTAGAAAATGACTTCTTGGAAAACAATTTCTGAAAACACCACATTTTTCTAGAAATGAACGGAGACTTAAACTCACAAGATTTAATTGGCTTCAATACTATTGCTGACCGGCCAAGCTCAAGGAAGAAGAAGAAAAAAATTAAAGAAAAGAAAAGAAAAAAAGGAAAAGGAAAAAAATAAATTTAAAATTTTAAAATTCGATTTTAAAAAATAAAATAATAAAAAATTGAAAATGAGTCTATGGAGGAAAAGAGTTCCTTACCAAAAGGAGATAATATTTTTATTTATTTATTTTCAAATTTTAATTGAACACTAGAAAATATGATTACTTTCCTGAAAAAATGGCTTCTAGGAAAATAATTTTCAAAAACATCATATTTTTTGTGAAACGAATGAAGCTTTAAATTTATAAGATTTAATTGGCTTGAACACTAAATTTTCTTGGACGTAAATTCACGAACAAAAATAACAAGCCCACTTTCAAAACTCCACATACGGTACTTCAAGAACATGCACACTCTCGTCAACGACTCTCTGCTGCGTGAAGATGCCCAACGCGAATATATAGATAGGTCAACGTGGCCAACTTTTAGTGGAATTTAATTTCCTTTCTATTCTTTCTCTGACCCACGCTGACTGAGCCCAAGTCCAACACAGTCCATGTTGGGCTTTTCAGTTTGAGAACAGAGACTCCAATTCTTGTACGCAATGTGCTTCAACAAATTTGCATCCATTCAAAGCCGACTTATCCATTATTAATTGTCGCTTCAACGCCCAATAATTTCTGTATTTTTTAGCACTCTTTATTCGGATCGGTTTTTATACGAATGGCTCAAATTCGAGACATATTTTAACACCATGCACTACACAACGAGCAATCCAAGTGAAGTCCTCTCTTCTCTAAGCTCGCCCCCATCCTAGTTACAGCTCAAACATGCATGTCTCCACTCGAGCAGAGATGAATGATAAATCTTAGTTCATAGCCATCGATCAACTGCAGTCCCCTAACACACATGAAAAGGTGAAGAATCCATTTTCAAATGACTTTTCGATAGCGTTGGAGTATATAATAAGATGTCGTCAGTCCCAAATACAAGAGTAATAGGCATCAAAACACGTTACATCTCGATGCCTTTATAACCTAGTCTGCTGGTCTATTTGATTGTAAAAAGGGCCAAGGGGTCTTCACATCCTATGACAAGTGGCTCAATGTCCTAAGAGCAAAGAGAACTCTCTAACTAACTTTAGTTCGGAATGACCTGTAAAGTGAAGGAGGGCGTGGAGGCAAGCTAGGGTTTTGGGTTGAAGAGCTCGTTGCTAGGATTGTGTTTTTAGTCAGATCCTACGGTTTATAAATTTAATTTGGGTTGTAGATAGGAATGAAGCTGGCTCAAGCTATTTTTTGAGACTAACTCGGGCTTGGCAGTATGATTACGTGAGATTCACTTGTTTAAATTTGATTTGAGGTCGATTTCACTGATATTAAGCTAAAATTGCCAGCTTAATTAAGCTTCTATTATTATATTTCTTTTCAAAAAATATTTGTAAGAGATAAATTTCACCTAAACATTCTGGGAAATTTTCTAGAGACCCCTAGATTGTACAAATTTTCAAAAGAACCTTAAGGAGAGGGACTTTTCTAAAGGAAAAAGAACATCCCTCAAAGTGTACCACCATATTCTAAACGACTCACACCTCATTTCCGGTTGTAAAATGCAACTTCTGATGACCCCAATAATAAACATATGCGTATTTCTTACAAGTCGGTGAGGGCATTTTTGTCCCAAAAAATCATCTCCCCCTTTTTTTTTTTTTTTTGGTTGTAAATAAAATTCCATTCAAGATCAAGGAATAGAACATCTAGCAGCAACTGCATCCGAACAAAGCAGATCTAGCAGAAAAGAGGGGGGTGAAACGGCCCAATTAGCAGGTAAGGTTCCATTTCTATGGGCTTTTGCGGCCCAGTCGGTTGCAAAATTAGCTTCACGCCTACAATGCTTGACTCGAAGGTGAGAAAAGTAGGGGAGTAGGGCGGCGGCTTCAGCAAATAGAGCTCGAACCTCCCATGGTGTCGAGCGGTGATCATGCACAGTGTTAACCAACACAGGGCAGTCGAATTCTATCAGCAGTGGATCATGCGCCTTGCCTTGTTGTAGCAGATTTTGGAGGGTGAGAGTAAAAGCCTGTATCTCAACCTGCAAGGCTGAAGAGGCTGCGAATCCGCGGGTAAAACCATCAAGCAGCTTTCCATTCTGATCTCGGCATAAGCACGCCATTGTTCCTTTGTTGCTTGTAAGCTGAAAAGCCTTATCTATATTGATCTTCAGGACGCCTAGATCTGGAGGTCGCCATAGGTCTGCAGAAAGGAGTTGATGTGTCCCTGTTCCCACTGATCGTCGATTAGAGTTTTGAGCCGTTCGGACTTAGGCTAGGCTACATCCACGACATGTATCGGATTAGGATGCTATTGGTGGAAAATGAAGTTGTTCCTCACCTTCTAGATCTGCCAAAGGACTGAGGCTATGGTTTCTAAATCAGGTGAGATTTGCTTCTATGCAACCCTGTTTGCAAGCCACTGTTCTATGCGCTGTACAGCTTGTGGCGTTAGTTGAATGCAAATATTAGGGTGAGACCAGATTCGTGTTGTCCATGGATAGAAGAGGAATAGGTGTTCGACAGTTTCTAGAGTTTGATTGTTGCAAAGATTACATACCGGTTCTGTGCTAATGTGTCAATGAAAAAGGTTGTCTTTGGTGGGCAAAGCGTTGTGGCATAGGGACCAAACAAAGGTTTGGATTTTTGGTGCTAGCTTAAGTTTCCAAATGCTTCTCCACAGGACATCTGGTGTTTGATATGAGGATGATGCCCTATCATTATTCTTGTTGAATGCCACATTTTGTATTGCTCGGTAACCACTCTTCACTATGTATTGACCGTGTGTGGTGTCTGTCCATATGAGTTGATCTGCTGCATAATTGGGTCTTACTGGAATGTTTGTTATTTCTTGTATAGTCTAGACATCGAAATACTGGTTTAGTAGACTAACATTCCAGTTATTCTGGTTTGGATCAAGAAGGTCCGCTACCATCACAGGCTCATCTAGATCAGCAGGACCACCTAGAATCCCTTTAGGTAGCCATCTATCTTCACGGATTCTAATATTCCGCCCATCACCAACTGACCATTAAAGTCTTGGTAAGATTGAATCTCTTCCTAACAATAAGCTTTGCCAACCCCAGGATGATCGTACACCTTTCTCCGCGTATCTGAAATCCTATGAGTGAAAATAAATACCTTTGAAGAGTGTGTGCTCCATAGTGATAAACGCCAGGCCTGTTTCCCGAGCATTGCCTTATTGAAATCAATGAGATCTCGAAATCCTAGGCCACCCTTATCCTTTCTATTCTTTAACACTTCCCATTGTTTCCAGTGAATACTTGATTTGCGACTATCATTCTGCCACCAGAAACGAGCAATCTTCTTTTCAATGGATTTGCAAATTGACACTGGAATTTTAAAGATGGACATCTTATTTTGTGGTATTGCCTGTACAACAACCTTAATCAGAATTTCCTTATCGCGCTTCGATATGAAGTTTGCTTTCCATCCATCTAATTTAGTATTCACTCTCCCCATGATCCATGCAAACATGTCTCGTCTTGATCGGCCCCAATCAGATGGGATACCTAAATATTTACTCTTTTTGTGTAGCACTGGGACTCTAAATTCCTTGGTCAAGTTGTCCATTAATCTACTAGGGCAAACTTGACTAAAGAAAATGCCTGATTTATTTCTATTAACAGCCTGTCCCGTAGCTAAACAGTATTGATTCAGAATATTAGTGAGGTTCTGACATTCCTGGATCCTGGCATCTAGGAAAAATATGGCATCGTTAGCGAAAAGCAGATGGGAAAGAATTGGACACCACCTATTTAATTGGAGGCCCTTGATGTTGCCCATGTCAATAGCTTCATGTATAAGATTGGATAAGACATTTACCAGCAAAATGAACAAGTAAGGAGAGAGTGGATCTCCCTATCTAAGTCCCCGAGTCAGATGAAAATAATTTAATTGTTCGCTATTGAAAAGTTGAGAAAGATGTTGGGGGAAGAAGGGAGAGCTAGGGTTCGAAAAAAGATTTACGGAAAATTCCAATCGAGAGCGGAGGTCAGGAATTACAGATGCAAGCGGGAATCCGATCATTCCACCGCATGTGACTTGCTGTTGATTCTATTGGAACCTAGCCGTAGAACTTGCTCAAGTATAAATTGCTTTGACGTTTAATTGCTTCAACTGGATTAACGATCTTTCTTGTGCCCATTTTGGTAGGCTTCGAGGTCATGACGATGTTGAGGCAAGCCACCTCCTTCTAGATCACAACGATCTAGGGTTCCATCACCTCTTGCTCATCAAGGAGATATTGAATCTTTTAGACCAAGATGTTAGAGCTCTTGTCGTCCAGTTTCTCACCCTATTCAAATCATCAAAAAATTTTCTTGCAGCCATTTTCAATTGCATTCAAGAAATGCGCATGAGATATTAATAATTAGCACATATCACTATTTTGCGGAATTAATCTAAATTACATAATAAAAATTTTATGCAAGTCACAAGATCAAAAATTTGCTATTCTCTTAATCATCTCTTGTGCCCAAGTACTCAATCGTTATATGTAATTTAATATGCGTAAAAATAAATTGTAGGAGGAAACTATTAAGTCTCAACTTAACTAAAAACATACGTCCACTTCACTATTGCATACACTTTCTTATTTGATGTTAAGCATTAAATCAATAACATATATAAACACAAAGTATTATATTCTACTTACTAAACTCTAGATTAGTGATTCTAACATTCACAATGAATAGAGTCCATTACTTGCTTTGATACCAATATTGAAGAATGGGCAGCAGAAACGTAACATAATTATTTAACTACATATCTCTTGTAGTCTCAACATCAATTCTTCTAAAATGACAGAACTATTTTACATTGCTAATCAAATCCACAATCTTTATGTAATTTTTCTTCGAACCCGTAAACAACTCATCGGTAAACTTGTACTACTCAAGTAAGAGTTAGGTTCTTCAGTACAAGTACAAGAGACCCTGGGATCAATATAGAAAAAAGAATTCTGATAGCTACTAATTATTTTTCAGTGTTTTATATGTCCTATGTTATTTGCTTGTGAGAAGCCCTGCCTATTCATACAAGGTGAGAGAAGACCCTTAGTCTTCCTCTGTAATTCTCCATTACTCCACTATTTTTATCATATAATGGTGAAAGAATTATTACTTGTAAGTCCCACATAATTAAAGGAGTTATTCTTTTGTAACCTTGACAACACTAACGGGCGTTTTTAATGGTTATTCACTAGCGCCTTGCTGGAATTCCAGCTAGGTGTAAAACGTGGCGCTTGTAGTTCTTACCTATTGGAGGAAGAGACTGGTGTGATGGAAGTGGATAAACTGAGGTGTGATATCCATTGTGCATGTAAATGAAAGAATTGCTTTTGACCGCTTGCACAAATTTGGAGCGTGTGCTTTAAACTACCCTATTGGAAGAGTTGCTCCCATATCAAATGATACTCTCTCCTAATGAGAGGCCATCGTCAATAGTCAAGTATGGTAGGCTGGTCGTCACATTACATAATGCCACGTTAGGTAATACCTGGTGGCGGTTGAAAATCCTTAATGCATGTGGAATGTCCCAGAAACTTATAAGATATGAGACTCTAGAAAAACAGGGTCCGGTAATAAAGTCTGGGACATTAAACTAGACCTCTTTAAAGATCTGCAGTTCTATAATGCGGAATAATTATTTCTGAGATTGGGATTATTTCTTCTTTTCTTGAACTAGACCAAGACTTTTGTATTCAGAAGATACGAATTTTGCATTTTTAACATTTTCAGTTCTTTCCCCAGAAAAGAAAAAAGTGGCCCGCTCGTATGATCGATTCTGAGAAGAACCCACCAACTTAGTTGGCCTGACCAAATGGGTGGGCTAAGCCGGATTAGATCTAATATTGCCACACCTCAAAAGATGGTAATGAATTCTCGGACCGAGTCGAGTTGGGTCCAGGGAGCCTTTTGATGCGGAACCGCGTCCGACCCATGATATTCACGTTTCCAGCTAGCAGACCATCCCACATCGCGCGAGGAGAACGGGAAAAAGCGCGTAGACTGAAGAAGAGAAGGAAACAAAAGAAAAGGATGAGGCCGTTGACCGAGCTTGTCCCCATGCCACGACAAAAGAGCAGTTCCAAGGCTATCTGACAAAACATGACCCTAGTCTAACGCTCGGTTGGGACGGAAGGTGCTCCAAATGTTGATGCTCTCTCGCTCGCTCGCTCTGTGTCGACCTTCTTTTTTCTCTCGGTCCTGTCTGCTCATAAATCAAGAGACGCCCAAGAAGAGGAGAGGAGGGATTCTTCATCTTCTCCGCAAGACTAGATCATGGAATCAGCTCGTCGGAATACATCGGGTTCAGTCAACTATGGTTAACTCTAGTAAACGGTCAACGGTCAACTGATGACATGGCAGCGATGTGGCGTTGGCGTGGTGGACGAGGCAGCAGGTGGCAATACACGGCCGACTTCAGTCATGTGTGGGCGCATGCGGCATCGGTTGGGGGCACGGTTTGGCTGAATGGATTCCTTGAGTGAAGTAGAATCTGTTTAAGGTGTTGTGTTGTCAATATAATGAGCTGAGTAAGTCTGAAATAGACTTGCAATATACGGCTGTGATGATTCCAAGACGACGGAGTGTGGCGGCGAGGTTGGTGACGAAACAAGCAGTTGCAAGTTGCGGAGAAACATGTGCGGAGAAACAAGAGCGAATTGGCCTATTCGACTAGCGTCATGCACTTTCGTGGAGCAAACGCAGCCTATTTGGTTGGGGTTGAAAAAATAAAAATCCTTAAGAAAGAGGCTCAGATACCAAGTTAAAAATAAAGGAATAAAGAACTTCGGTATATTTCAATGATTTGTGACGAGAAATACAAGAGCCTATTTATAGGTTTTACAGGGAGATTATTTGCAATAATAATATATCACACAATCAATTACAATTAATCATAAAGATATTCAGAATATTAAAGATATTGAGAATATTATAGATATCATGGATATGATAGGGAGATTTAGAATATTAAAGATATCAAGAATATCTTGAATATCGTAAAGATAATCTTAATAGATCTAATAGCTCCACTGATCGATAGAAGCAATTGAAAAATGGCGAGAGCGTTGCTGAAGAGGCTAGACTCCAACACCCTCATGGTGGCTGGCAAGTCCCAGCGCCACCAGCTCCGCCACCTGAACATTCGCGAGTACCAGGTTCCTCCCTTTCCCTCCCTGTGTGATCTATACTGGGAGTGATGTTCATAAAGGGATTCAACTCTGAAAAAGTTGGATCTTTAAGCTCAGATTGCATTTGCCATATATGATTATGAATTAATGGCGTACGTGCCTAAAGTATCTGAGGTTTTTGCATGTGCAATATATGATTATGAATTAACGGTGATGGGTGCTTTGCTTTTCTTCTTAGCATCCATCAAAATATTATCTCTCTGCAAGTTCTTCTTCTTCGGAGGTTTCTGGTTTAGGGACGTCTTCACCTTCATCGTCGTCGGAGGAGCTTTCTTTGGAGTCTCTGTCCCTATCAATTATCACCTTTGGAAATGCAGAATTTCTCCTTGCAGTCATCATTTGTTTCGTGAAATCAATGCAGAAGAGGACGTGTGACGATGCACTGAAGCGATGGGCAGTAAAGTGTAAGCGACGTAAAACTATTTTGGCCAAAAAATAGAAGAAAAAACGACATAAAACTATGAAAAAACAGAACGACATTTGTTTCTTTGTTTCTTTTTCTTTCCTTTTATCACATAACCTATAACCTACAACTGACTCTGGAATCGAAGCATCCCAACATAGTGTGATTCTTAATAGGGAGGTAAAATTACGAAAAAACAGAGCAATCGCATCTCGATTAAATTCATGTATTCTGTGGATATCCATGATTTATCGATTTAAGATTGGACTATTCGTCAGCTGGACATGCTGCTAACCAAGTAAGGATAATTCGACTCATGCCCTGATGTCACCAAAATCTGCACTACTAGTCGTTCGCAAAGTGTTCGTATTCGTTGGAAGAAGAAGAAGAAAGGTCCCAATCCCAAAAGGTCAACGCAGCAAAGCTGGAAGAGACCTCGTATACCGTGAGTTGGTTCAACAGCCATGTGTGCATGTAGAGCTTCTGCTGCTGGAATTGTCGAACAGCACACTAGCGTTGACGAACGGGGGCTGGTTTGGTTGGGGGACTACACGGTCTTTGTCGTGGAGCATCTCAATGACTTCAGACATGGGCGGTCGCAATTCCATGCAGGCTTGAGTGCACAGAAGGCTGATTTGGAGCAATCTCGACACCTCCAGGACAGGGAATTTACCTCATAAGGCCGGATCAATGCACGCAGCTAAATTATTTGACTTGTAATGCTTCCATACCTGAAAAGCAATCATGAAATTTCCATGGCTCCCTTACATCTGAAGATAAATTTGCTAACACTAACGCAGAAAGCAACGGTAGAGTTTGTTAGGAAAATCAAGGGAAAAATTAGATAATCCTAGTGTGGCGTGGCCAGGAAAGTAAATGCTGGTCTAAGTTCTTCCTTATCATAGGGACAAGCAATCTCACCAAGTTTAATACCGAGCTCGACCCCTGTGTATATGTGCTATTCTTTTTACCACTCAAGATTTCAAGAACCAACACCCCAAAAGCATAAACATCGGCTTTCTCAGTTAGCTGTCCCCTCATGAGATATTCCGGTGCCATGTAACCGCTGCATAGTTAACTGTCTTTTAGATATAAACCCATACTTAACCTAGAGAAGATGTGAAGTGAAGAGAAGGATGATACACAAAAGCACTTCGACAAGCCAAACTTGTTAGATTAAGGAAATAGAAAGTGCCGACTATGATTTCAAGCAGGCTAGTAATGAAAAGGTATTCTTACAGTGTGCCAGCAATTCCCGTGCTAAGATGAGACTCATCCGGAGCAATGCATCGGGCAAGCCCAAAATCCGCGATTTTCGCTGTGAGATTCTCATCGAGGAGAACGTTGCTGGCTTTTATGTCCCGATGAATGATTTTCACTCCACAGCCTCCATGAAGATGTGTGAGGCCCTCAGCTGATCCTGTGATGATGTGCAGCCTCGCCTCCCAAGTTAGGACGTGGGTCTCATTGTCGCCTGCAACAAAAGATTCTATTTGCTTATACGATCGCGCTTTAGAAAGACAAGTAGAGCAAAGTGCGACAAACATAATAGAAGAAGTGGAATGGCTAGACACTAATAGAGCAAATTTTTGAAACCTACGACTTAGAAAATTATAAGACCGAAACATTGCTTGCAATTCTAGAAACCAGTAAGTAAGATTGCAAATTGAACCGATGCTTGTCATAAGGGGTAGATCTGTTCTTGTCATCGATTGATGGCTGTATAAGCATTGTACGGCAATGCAACGACCAGCTACTTACTGAAAAGAACTTGATCAAGACTTCCATTAGGAAGATACTCATAGATGAGGAGGCTCTCCGGGCCTTCAATGCTGCATCCCAAAAGCCTGACGAGGTTCTTGTGTTGGATCCCGTTGATAAGATTCACCTTGTTGAAGAAGTTGTCCACCCATTGTCGTGTATTGAACACCAACCGCTTAACTGCAACGACCTTCCCGTCAGGTAAATTCCCCTTGTACACGGAACCGCCGCCCCCTTGCCCTAGCTTCCTCGAGTCATCAAAGAAGTTTGTGGCCTTCTCTAGCGTCTCATACTTGAAATATAAGCTAAACGTGCTCACGGTTGTTGGTAATTGTGTGAGGCTATTATGTACTGAAAATGGATGAATGCAAAATTCGTGATTTGTGTCATCAAGCTTCTGTTTAAGAATTATCAAGATGATCATTTGCGCATTTGAACCGAATTGTTTACCTCGTTTCTTCTTGGAGTACTTTTTGTATCCAATGTATGCACCAATGAGAACAAGTGAAGTCACTGCAGCAGCCGATGAGGCTATTGCTACGGTGATGCGGACCCTAGATGAACCTATGAAATGATAAACAACAGCAGGTTGAGATGAGCGAGGTCATTAGAAATTCCAAATATCCGGCGGCACCAAATCATCAAATCAATCAAATTAAACTTATGGTGAATTTGTTTGGGGGAAAATTTCATGAAAATAAAATGTTTTCCAGGAAATCACTTTTCAAGAAATTGGTATTTTAATCTCATTTGGAAGATGATTTCAATCTCATGCAAAAAATAAAAAAGCTCATTTTTTTTTTTTACTTTTCGTTGTCTTTCCTTTTTCCTCCTCAGCTGGTCGCTAGGCCTCAATAATGGTTCCAACAGGCCACTAGCGTTGTTGCTAAGGCTTGGCGAGCGTCGACCTAACCAACCTTGGGTGAGGTCAAGCTTGCCAAATCCCAGTAATCTCAACCTTGGGTGAACTTGCCTAAGGCCAGCTTGCGGGTGTGTCTTTGAGGTTGGGTGACCGATGGAGGAGGAAGAAGGAAAAGAAAATAAAAAAAGAAAGTAAAGAAAAAAAAAAAAAAATTCCAAAAAAATCAAAATTTTAAAATAAAAATATCAAAAAATTCAAGATGAGCAATTTCAAAAGGTTTTTTTTTTTTTTTTTTTTTTTTTTTTTTTTTTTTTCACTTTCTTAAATATAGGAATTCACTTTCATAATATTATGCATGAATATTTTCTTTGATTGGAAAGTGTTTTTGGTTGGCTAACCATTTTTAGCAAATCAAACAAGTGAAAGTTTGGAAAGTAATTTCAGAAAAATACTCTTTCTCAAACAAACACACCCTTAGACTCCGCTCATTTCGTAGAAAACTTTTTCTGGCGTTCAGCTCGTTAAGGAAAATGAGTCAATGGAATTTTATTTTTTTTTTCTAATCAACGGAAAAATATGCTTAAAATCAGAAAAAAATGAATTTTTTTAAGTAAGTTGGAAAACATTTTGCAAAATATCATTAAATATTAGGGCTTGGACATAAAACTCTAGGTTTGAACACGCGGCCCTTAACGCTGGTTCTCAAGTCTCTAATGATCGTGCTGGGTCCATTAAGGCCCGGTTCCATTGAGGCTGGGACCAGGTCTCTGACGCATGGGCGATGTAAAATCTAATATCGAATGGCAAAATATATTTAATGGGGAAGAAGACATTTTTTAAGTTGGTAAACCAGTGATCAGGAGACTATTTTGTTACCTCCATTAACTGGGATGTTGTAGAACTTCGTGGTGGAGTAACGGAGGAAGCATCCCGCATTCATGGCCCGCGCTTCTTCTCCGGGTGCGCAGCTTCGCGCCTTCGAAGTTGCGTTCTCCAAACAAACACTGCAACCGCCGGCATCAACCGTGCTCCAACACTGTGCCAAAGCATATACCCCGGCGACTCCTCCGACTCCGTCCTCCCCAGCCACCACGAAGCCCTCGTTCTGTACCGCGCTTGCCGAGACATTCCTCAGCACCCGGTCTACCCTGTCCGAGAACTCGGCCACTCTCTCCCTCTGGTCCGCCGGGACTGTGCAATTGGAGCTACACTTGAGCATGTCGTGCGTTGGATCGACGGTCTCATTGTAGAAGTCGTAACCGTCGTAACGGAGGAAGCAGCCGTCGAGGTAGAGCCGGCCGAAGTTGGGGACACAGCCGTAGAGCCGGCTCCGGCTCAGGGCATGGCAGAGGAGGCAGTCGTTCTCAAACAGGTCGCCGTAGCACTGGACGAGGCCGTACAACGCTGGCGGTGGTGAGGCGAGGGAGTATTTGCCCCAGCGCTGGTCGGCGACGCTCTCGGAGATCTCCCTCATGATGGCGATGTAGTTGGGGATGACTTTTTCGGTGAGGAGCCCACTGGAGTTCCCACAGAGGAAGCCCGCTTCGGCGATTCGAGGGTCGGAGGCGGCGAGAGAAAAGAAGGAGGAGAGCGTGAGCAGAGGGAGAGCAAAGTAAGTGGAAATTGTAGTCGGAGATCGCATTGATGGGCTCCCTCCATTCGACTTCATGGGCTCTGCTTGAGAAATGCTTGGTTATCAATATTCCTTCTCGGTTCTCTTCGAAGAGAGAAGAAGAAGAAAAGGGAAAGATTTGAGCAAGAGCGCGATCGGAGCTCCGATTTAACCGGATGATCTCATAAAAAGCTTCAACCCAGCTACACCACGCGGAGTCGAAGCTACAGACTGATGCTTGACTTTTGGGGTCTCGTTTCTCACATCATCCCTTGCTTTCTTTATGCTACAGTAGAGCTTTTTGGAAAGTGCCATGGCGATGCCAGGTCCCAGGAACAGCCGCGATGACATCCCTGATGATATGTTTAATGACATCTCTCTATCTCCTGTAGATGGAATGCAGTGTTTGGCACGGCGCGATTGATGAGGTTCCGAGACCCTTTCGAGCCCGAGAAGATTTTGGGTTGACGGAGGTCGAAGAAAATGGACCGATGTCTGAGAGAGAGAGAGAGAGAGAGAGAGAGAGAGATCTGCAACGACTGACCGGGACGAGGGTCACGGGAGTCGGATGTTGATGTCGATGTTGCTGTTTCTGTTTTGGTTTTTTAGCGATTATTCTGTCGCATTAAGTTCAGGGAAAATACCTTGAATCCTATATTTGCACGGTCGTGGCTGGGTTGGTAGATAGAGGTCGGTCGTATGGGAAGATTCTCTTTTCTAAAGATCTTATTTCACGCAATTTTGTATTTTACCAAGTTCTAATTCACTTGCTTGGTGGGTAAACTTCAAGCACCAAACGGAAAAAGTTAATAAACTTCCAATTCAAACTATATTTGATATAACACCAAAAGTAATTATATCTATAAAGTCTACGGTTAGAGTCAAATGTCAAAAAAACCAGTAAAATGAAAAGAATACAATTAAATTTGCGACCCTAGAAAAATGGATGTCAAGATCAAGTAATTCTATTATCAAGGAGAAAATGAATTACTATGTTATCACACTTAAGTTAAAATTTGTGGTGCTCAAATTTTTTGCCATAATATAGATGTTTAGGTTGTGAAGAAAAAAGTAACCAAAAGCATTTTCCCCGTAGAAATAACTGATGAATTTGAAGTCTTGATGGTGAAAACTCTAGAAGCTCAAAAAAAAAAAATTCAAAACTAAAATGACAAAAACATATAAAAGGGAATTACGTTGAAAAGCGTCGATTTAACCATTTATTAAGCAATCTAATAACGAAAATCTATAATTTTTAACTCATGATTTTTCACGTGTTGTGTGTAACTAGTTAAGATTTTTATAATAATACAAATAAAACGAGGCGACGGAACTTGGGGACAGGAAACAATGGTTTGCCTATTACCATCCAAAAAAGGTTGCAATTAAAGTTGTGATCACTGCAAATTGGATGTCAAGATTACGTAATTTTTTATCAAGGAGAAAATTAATTACTATAGCACCATACCTAGGTTTAAATTCTCTGCACTTGAATTTTTTGCCATGAGATAGACGGTTAGGATTGAAGAAAAAGTAATCAAAAGCATTTTCCCTTAGGAAAAATCGATGAATAAGAAATCTTGATGATGAAAACTCCGGAAATTCAAAGGTAAACAAATTCCAAAGGAAAATGATAGAAAAAGGACAAATAATTAAAGAGGGGATTATGTCAAAAAGTGATGTCTAATAATTTATTAAGCAACTAAATAATGAAAGTCTATTATTTTCAAGGCATGATTCTTTCACGCGTCATATGTAATCAGAGAGGATTTTTATAATAACACAAATAAAACGAGGTTTGACTATTTCCAATGTGCAATCACAGACAAAATCAATATGAACCCTCCAATTAGGAAAAAGAAGAAAAGAAGAGAAAAGAAGAGAAAGGGGTCTGCGTTGACTTTGACTGTGCTGGCCGATTTGCTGGTGAAGAAAGGACTCCATACGGTCAACTTTTCCCATTCCATCGTGCGCATGGAGGCAAGCTAGGGTTTCCAGTTGAAGAGCTTGCCAGAAGGGTGGTGTTCTTAGTTGGGTCCCACGGTTTCTGAAATTAATTTCGGTTGCAGGTGGGAATGAAGCTGGCTCAAGCTATTTCTCGAGATTGACTCATGCTTAACAAGTTGATTATGCGAGATTCGCTTGTTTAAATTTGATTTTAGGTCGAGCTCGCTGATTTTCAGCTAAAACGCTCGTGAACTTAGTTGAGCTTACTATATTTTTCAAAGAATATATGTTACTGATAAACTTCACCTAAACATTCTAGGAAATTTTTTAGAGACCCCCAGATTATACATATTTTTCAAAAGACACTTAAGGAGTGGGACTTTCTAAAGAAAAAAGGAAAATTCCTCAAAATGTACCACCACATTCTAAATGACCCACATCTCATCGCTGGCTGTAAAAAGCAGCTTCCAATGACCCTGGTGACAGTCATGTGCGTATTTTTTACAATTGGGTGAGGGCATTTTTGTCCCAAAAAATCATCTCCCTTTTAAGTAATGCAAAAGCAAAGAAAGATATTGGGGGAAGAAGAGAGAGCTACGGTTCGAAAAAAAAATTTACAGCAAATTTTAATTAAGAAAGGAGGTCGGGAATTGCAGATGCAAACAGGAGTCCGATCATTCCACCGGATGCGCGGTCGCTGTCAATTCCATTGTGAAAGAAAGCAAAAAGAATGAAGGAAAGAAGGATATCAAGACTAAAGACGTAGGGAATTTTCTGTATATTGTCTTCAATGAATTGTAAATGTACAGACCCTTATAGATATAATACAAAGAGTATACAATTAATGGAAGTAAATGATCCTATGTATCAATCTAGATCTAAATCTAATCTTTAATTGATATATACAGAATCGTAATAAGATCTAATCAGATCGGCAATTGCCGCATATCTTTCAACATTCCCCCTCAAGCTGATGGCTTGTAGATATCTAAGATACCTAGCTTGTTTAATAGATATGCGTGTTGTCTTTGACACAAGGGCTTGGTAAAGATGTCTGCTGGTTGTTCTGTCGTCCCAATTTCTCTTATCTCAATCACTCATTCTTGGATCTTCCCCCGTGTAAAGTGACAATTCACTTCTATATGCTTGGTTCTCTCGCGCACTATAGGATTTGCTACTAGTTTGAAAGCCGCATCAATATCACAATATAGCTTCGTTGGTCCTTGCACTTGTATTATGAGATCCTTAAGTAGGCCTTGTATCCACACTATTTGACAGGTGGCTTTAGCCATAGCTCGATACTCTGCTTCGGCTGAGAACAAGGACACAATGGGTTGTTTCTTGGTCTTCCATGAGAGAAGTAATTCTCCCAATTTGATGCAATATCCAGTGACCGATCTTCAACTTATGGGACATGTTGCATAATTTGCATCACAGTATGCTGTCATCTTCATGTCACATTGTTTAGATAGAAGTATCCCAAGTCCTGGACACTTCTTTAAATATTTCATGACTTTCAAGGCAACATCCAAATTAGATCTCTTTGGATTGTGCATGAACTGGTTAAGCGTTTGTATCGCATAGGAGATATCGGGCTTAGTCATAGTCAGATATCATTCCCAAGAAGTCTTTGACAGCCTGATGGATCTCTGAGTATGGGATCATCATTTTGAGATATGTCTTTATCATAATCTGTTGTAGTCAACTTAGTGTTTTGCTCAATGGGAATTACAGCTGGCTTGCATCATGATAAACCTGCTTCTGATATGATCTCTAATATAAACTTCCGCTGACTAAGAGAAATCCCTTGATCAGATTGAGCAATTTCAATCCCAAGGAAATATTTAGGTGCCCCTAAGTCCTTAATGTGGAAAGTGGCATGCAAATATTCCTTGAATTTTTCTATGGCGGCTTTATCATTTCCCATAACAAGAATGTCATCGACATATATCATCAAATAAATAGATGACATACCTTTGGTCCGATTGAATAAAGCATAGTCATGTTTGGACTGCTCGAAGCCCGCTGTTGTAAGAGCATTTGCAAATTTGACGTACCATTGTCTGGATGCTTGTTTTAATCCATAAAGGGATTTGTGGAGACGATATACTTTATTCTCCCCCTGTCTCCGTAAGCCCTGAGGAATAGCCATATAGATTTCTTCGTCTAAATCACCGTGTAAGAAGGCATTGTGCACATCCATCTGATGTAGAGGACAGTCATTAATGGTGGCAACGGTTAAGAATGAACGGATTGTGACATCTGTGGCAACTGGAAAGAAAGTCTCGTAATAGTCAAAACCTTCTCGTTGGGTGTATCCCTTGGCTACCAACCATGCCTTGTATCGTTCAATGGAGCCATCAGCACGATACTTGATCTTGTAGACCCATTTGCACCAAATCGGTTTACGACTAGGTGAGAGTGAAACAAGATCCCATGTTTGATTATCAATCAGTGCCTGTAGGTTTGCCTTCATGGCCTGTTGCCATCTTGGGTCAATAGACGCCTCATCATAACTAGATGGTTCCTTGTCTTTTGATAGACAACTAATGCAACATCAATGTTCCTGTGATAATCTATGAAAGGAAACATAGGATGAGATTGGATACTGAATACCTGGAGAATTGTGAGTGGCACAGACATAATCCTTGGTCTAGGTTGGATGTCGTGTAGCCCGACCAGAACATCTTGGATGATCAACTTCTGTAGTAGAAGGAATCATCTCACTGGAGGATGGCAGTGCGACATCCTGGATTTCCTCATTAGCAATAGGGCCTTCTAGTGTGTTCTCCAAAATATCTTATGAGGAGTTTGAATTCTCAGCTGAAGTTGGTATTGTTGCTGGAATTAATGTAGGAATAGAAGGAACATTCCTCGGTTATGCTAGTGGTATGTAAGCAGAATCTCGAGGTAATGCTTCATCAGATAATAGGCCACGAGGAGAGAATGTTATCCCTGAATCTTCATCTGAAGATATCTTCTTAGAGAAAGGAAATATGTTCTCATGAAAAATTACATCATGACTTATCAAAAATTCCTTTGTGGAAATCTCAAGAACCCGATACCCCTTTTGTAGGTTGGGATATCCCATAAAAATGCATTGTCGAGCATGTGGACTTAACTTGTCTCGAGGACCCATTGTTGCGACATAGTATAGACATCCGAAAACCTTGAGGTGTTGCAGCTCAGGTTTCTTCTCGAATAGCAGTTCAAATGGTGTTCGCCCATTAAGTATCCAAGTAGGCATTCGATTGATTAAGTAAGCCGCTGTAGTAACACAATCTTCCTAATAATCTTCTGGAATAGATGCTTGAAACTTTAAAGCACGCGCCACTTCCAATAGATGACGATGCTTGCATTCGACCACTCCATTTTGTTGTGGTGAATAGACACATGAGCTCTTGTGTTGTATGCCATGAGCGGTAAAAAGCAGGGAGCAATCATGGCTGAAGAATTCTCTCCCGTTATTAGTACGAATCCGTTGAATGGATTTTCCAAACTGATTCTTGGATAGTGCAATGAAAATTTTTAAATGAGAGTAAGCCTAATTCTTAGACTGCATAAAAAAATCCATGTTGCACGAGAATAATTGTCTACTATTGTAAGGAAGTAACGAGATCCATCATGATTTACTGTATGGTAAGGTCCCCAAATATCCACATGAATCAAGGAAAAAATTTCACTAGCTCGGGAGCTACTAGATGGAAAGGGCGTATGAGATTATTCTACAATTCCTTGGAAAACTTGTCCAGAAAAAAAGTCATTCAGAAAGACTACCCAAGCCCATTAGTCTGCCAGTCAAAAGGGCCTGAAATAAACAGGTGTCAGCATTGAAAATTACTTGGCATAAATTTTCTTGGCAGGCTTTTGACACATAAATGAGATTAAATTGGAATTGTGGGACATAAAGGACGTTTCGAAGAATAATTTGGGGATTAAGATTGACTGTTCCTGTCACATTAACATGAGTAATATTTATGTTGGGTAATTGTACAGAAACAGGAAAATTCAATACCACCGCCTGTGGTGGCCCAGTTGGATAAGTGCTCCCATGATCCTTTGTCAGAGGAGAGGAGTTCGAATCCCGCTGGCCGCACGGGACCCTAAGTGCGACGTCGGGGTGATGGGTCCTCTGCTAGCATCGCCCCAGGGTTTACCCTCCGTTACCCCGGGCCTGTTGGGCCGTTCGTGTTGGTACGGTGCGCGGGTTCCCTGGGTCATAAAAAAAAAAGGAAAAATTCAATCTTTTATTTATACTTAAGAAAAATCCTTTATCGCTTATAATATGATCGCTTGCCCCTGAATCAATAATCCATGCATTTCTAGAGATAGAATTAATCAAGCAATGTGTAATACCTGAGAAACTTCCTCCCTTGTTTGAAGTATCCCATTTCTGTAGTGCCTGCATCAGCTGCTGATATTGACCATATGAAATAGGCTATTAAGTGTTTTGACCAATTGGTCTAGTAACTTGATAAGCCACTGAGATTTTTTTCTCCTTTTCTCCGGGTTTTCCATGTAATTTCCAACAGCTGTCAATCATATGGTTAGTACGTTTACAATATTCACAAAACATTTTACCCTTTCCCTTTGAATTTTTTGCGAAATTTCTTGATGACGTGGCAAAAATCTGGCTGTCCATCCCTTTAAACGCAGGCTCCTGTTCACCGTCTGATCTGATTAAAATATTGAACCCTTGTGAATCGTCTGATCCTTGCATGTGATCTGGGCCATTCATCCCATCCTTTTTAAAGATCCGCGGATCCCCTTCGCCGAACCCTAATGTGGTTCTCTTCTCCCTCTCTCGATTTAGGGTTAGGGTTCTGGTGGCCGCGTCTCGTCGTTCATCGAGGGCTGCGAGAGCGATGCTATTGCTGCTCCTCGTGTGTTCTGGCGTCGCGAGTCGCTGACTCTCCTCCTTTACAGCCAATTGGAAAATTCGCCCGATTGGTGGTACTGGATCCATAGCAAGGACCTGCGATTGAAATGTAAGATACGAATCATTTAGAATCAACAGAAAGCGCGTAGCTTTCTCTGATAGATTTGTATTGTTTGAGCGTTGATTCTGGTCCTTCGAGCTTTTCTTCGACCGCTTCGAGCTCGTTCCATAATGATGATAGGTTGTTGAAGTAAGCCGTGACCGTCATGTTCCCCTGCTTGAGCTCACTGAGTTCTTGCATGAGGGAAAAAAAATCTTTGCTCGATCCAGTTTACCGTACATTTCTTTAATGTTTTCCCACATATTTTTCGTGTCCTCTGTTGGTGGAAGTCCGGCCGTGACTTCTAGAGATATGCAATTTCCGATCCACGTTCGAATGAGTTGATTGCACTTCCTCCAGTGTTGGGCTAGGCGTTCATCGGAAGGGATTGCAACAGTTCCGTCAAGAAACCCGTCTTTATCCTTTGTCACCAGTGCGTGCTGGAGCTCCTGTGATCATCTGGAATAGTTCTCTGGCTCGGTCAGCTATTGGCTAATCAGCCGCAGTTCTGGTCCATCGGCGGTGGAGACAAACAGAGGGTCGCCTGGTTCTGGTCGTCCGATGAATGCCACCACTGGAATTGGTAGAAACTTGGGCATGAGATTCGGGTAAGGATTTGTCCCTAGACCCGATTCGTTCAACCCGATTGGATAACCCGCATTAAAGTATCCCGGGTAGGGATTTGTTCCCATATCTAGTTCACCTGACCCGTTTGTTTGCTTCAATCTGGTGGTTGGGCTTGCCTCGTTCATGGCTGGCAGGCTCCCATCAGTTTGGACATGGCTCTGGTGGCCCACATATCCAGGCGATGATGAACTTGGGCTTGGCCCAAAGTATAGTGGGTAAGGAAACCATTGGTAAGGTTGGCTCGTCATGGGTTGCCCTAAATTGAACTGAGCCTATGTGGGTCTCCGCTGTACAGGTTGGGGCTGAGCCGGCTATTGCTCCACTATTGGAAGTGTCGCAAGAGGACTCCGAGTTTGTGAAACTTGAGGGGTGGCTTCTCTAGTGGACTGATTACCGACGGCAGAAGCATTGTCTTGCGGGGTGGCCATGGTAAGTAAAAAAAAATAATTCCTTCCTTTGAGATTGATCCTAATGCCGAATGGTAATCCCTTTTGTAGGTCAAGGATTGCTCTGGCAAAAGGTCGAGGCGAAAGCAAGTCATAAGCCTGGAGGTTCTTATACCATGAAAGAAAGCAAAAAGAATGAAGGAAAGGACATTAAGACTAAAGACGTAGGGAATTTTCTATATATTGTCTTCAATGAATTGTAAATGTACATACCCCTATAGATATAATACAAATAGTATACAATTAATGGAAGTAAATGATCCTATGTATCAATCTAGATCTAAATCTAATCTTTAATTGATATATACAAAATCGTAATCAGATCTAATCAGATCAGTAATTGCCGCATGAACCTAGGCCCAGAACTTCCTCTAAGTTTAAATCGCATTGACGTTCAATTGCTCCAACCAGATTAACCATCGTTCTTGCGCCAATTTTGATAGGCTTCAAGATCACGGCAATGTTGAGGTGAGCCACCTCCTTCAAGATCATAACAATCTAGGGTTTCCATCACCTCTTGCTGATCCAAGAGATATTGAATCTCTCGAAGTCGGATACCTAGTCCTTGCCATCTAGTTTTTCACCCTTGTTCAAATCAACAACAATTTTTCTTTGCAGCCATTTTCAATTACATTCAAGAAATGCGCATGAGATATTAATAATTAGCACAAATCACTATTTTTTGGCATTAATCTAAATCACATAACAAAAAATTTATACAAGTCACAGGATTGAAAATTTGCTGTGCTCTTTATCATCTCTTGCCCCCAAGTACTCAATCATTACATGTAATTTAATATGCGTAAAATGAATTGTAGAAGGAAACTAATAAGTCTTACCTTAACTAAAAATGTACTCCCACTTAACTATCGCATACACATTCTTGATTGATGTTAAGCATTAAATCAATAACATATATAAACACAAAGTATTATATGCTACTGACCAAACTCTAAAGTAGTGAAATAGCCGATAACTCGCTCAAAATGCCAATGTTGAAGAATGGGCAGCAGAGACATAGCACAATTATTTAACTACATATCTCTTGCAGTCTCAATATCAATTCCTCAAGAACAAGCGGACTATTTTACATTGCTAGTCAAATCCACTGTCTTTATGTAATATGTCATCGGACTCACAGATAGCTCATCGGCAAACTCTTGCTACTCGAGCAAGAGTTGGGTTCCATAGCACAAGAGCTATTGGGATCAATATAGAAGAGATAATTCTGATAGCTAATAATAATTTTTCAGTGTTTTGTATGTCCTATGTTATTAGCTTGTGAGAAGCCTTGCCTATTCATAGAAGGTGAGAGAAGCTCTCTCACTCGCTCACTCTGTGTCGACCCTTCCTTCTTTTTCTCTCAATCCTCTCTTCTCATAAATCAAGAGACGCCCAAGAAGAGGAGAGGAGGGATTCTTCATCTTCCTGCGAGACTAAGGTTTTCATCTCTTTGTGATCGACAAAAGCAATCTAAAAATGGCGATAGCGGTGCTGAAGAGGCTAGACTCCAACATCCTCACGATAACATTCATGAGTACTAGGTTCCTCCCTCTCTCTCCCCTCGCGTAATCTATATTGGGAGTGATGTAGCTCATGAAGGGATTCAACTCCGAAAAAGTTCAATCTTAGGCTTAGATTGCATTTGTGATATATTATTTTCAATTAACGAGGTACAAGCCCAAAGTATCTGATGTTTTTGCATTTATTGAGACACATGGCGATGGGTGCTTCTCTTTTCTTCTTAGTATCAATCAATGTTTCTTCTTTTCGTCTTCATTTTCTGTCACACCCCAAATCCTAACAGAAAATGGGGATGACACCACTGCCCTTTCACTCGTAGGATGAGCCTCAAACTAAATCCAAAAGTCCAACTTTGAAAAGTCTTCATTAATGACGCTCTTACAATAGACTACTAATCGAGAACCTGAAAAGATTGGGAATCACAGTTTCATGAGAAGTACATATCTATTTTACGTAGATCGAATGGCCACGATGCATGTATGTATGTATGTATGTATGTATGTATGTATGTATGTATGTATGTATGTATGTATGTATGTATGTATGTATGTACGTATAAAGCAATGCTAGAAACTCATAATCCAACACTTCAGTGTACATATCAAATCATGTATGTGTCATTTCATTTCAATAAGCTTTATACAATTAAGAAAATACTCATTTAAATCATCACAAACATCAATGGTCAAGTCCACTAATCAATTTTATCAAAATCACACAACAATGATCTATTGCATTGATTTATTTCTATCAAAGCATGAGTTAATGGTCCATCCGTCGACCATTCTTTTACCTAATATCAAATCATGGTCACGACACAATGTTTGGTGACAAGGCAAACAAGATTCCCTCTTGGCAAGATTTTCACCTAATAAGCTGATGGCTTAGCCTAGAAGGATATCCTAAACCCAATATGCATACCCACAAGCCTCTCAATAGACTCACAGTAGTATTGACCACCAAACCCTCATCTTTCAATACCAACAATCAAATCCACAATCAATATTAACAATTGATTTCACAAAACAAAACGTATAATATTTCTAAACTCTATTAATCAAAATGAACACATTTCACAAGATATTTCTCATATCATTCTAGAATTCTTCATAAACCAAATTCACACATTGATATGTATAATATTTTGAAATGTTTTTCAAAAAAATGTTTCTAAAAATGTCTTTCATAATATGTTTCACAAACCATTCATGACAATCAACTCAAGCTATGTTCAAAATATACTTTGCCATTTTCAATAGATAAAAGGGTAGTAAATGCTCGATTCAATTTTATGCATCCAAAATGCCCTAAGCACAACTTTATTTATTTTCAAAGGAGTATCAAAATTATGTAATGTTTCTTTAACTCATAATATATGTCATCCTATCATTTTCAAGACATGAGTAAGAAGAGATAACACCACTCAGCTGGGAATGCCAACGACCAAATAATAAATATTACTCGAATTATTGAACTCGCAATCCTATCAAATAAGCGAGAAATGAGTTAAAATTGAGTAAAATATTACCGCCACTATGATTAAGCTAAACTAAGTTTAAATGTTAACAAAAAAATTTAAACACGCCCACAAATCGCTTGTCCAAAGTGATTATTCAAAGCTGTTTGCAACATAGAGCTTGAAACTTACGCTACAATTCTCTCCATCGAACCTCTTTTTAATCGTACCTAGTTAATAGAAAGCCCTTTCAATGTACTACAAGAACCCTAATTTGATTGATCCAAAATCAAGCTGAAAACCATTGAAATTTGGCTCCAAAGTCACTGGACGTACACTGTTCATCACGCGTGGAAAACGTCAAAATTTTGTTTTGAGAAAACTACAAACTTAAATCAAGTTATGTAAATTCCTATGGCTCAATGACTCCTTAATCAGACTTTGAAACTTAAAATCAACTTAACCTTGAAGTTATGCCCTGACTTCAAATGTTACTTCAATTAGATGAACGAAGGGCATGATCACTCATGAACGTTGCGAATCGGATCTAAATTTGATTGGCGGGGGCATGGCCTTCCTTTTTTTCCTTTCCTTTTCTCTCTTTTTCTCCCTTTTCTTTCCTATTCGTGCGTCTAGGTCCCTTTTTATTAAGCTGAGCGTCCTTTTCATCACCTTTGGAAAAGCAGAATTTCTCCTTCTCGTCATCATTTTTTCTTTTTTCTGTGAAATCAATGCGCCAAAGCGATGGGCAGCAAAGTGTAAGCGAGACAGTCGTGGATTTTGAAGCCGCGTAAAACTATTTCGACCAAAAAAGAGAAAAAAAAAAAGACATAAAACTATGAAAAAACAGAAGGACAGTTGTTTCTCTCTTTTTTTTTTTTTCCTCTCCTTTTATCAGATAACCTACAATTGACTCCGAAATTGAAACATCCCAACATGGTGTGATTCTCCAATCGGGACGTAAAACTACAAAAATACATAGCAATCACATCTCACTTAGATTCATTTATTCAGGGAATATCCATGATTTATTGATTTAAGATTGGACTGCCCATCATCTGAATATTCTGCTAACAAGGATAATTCGACTTATGTCCTGATGTGACTAAAATCTACACCACCCGTCGTTTGCAAACTGTTCTCTATTAGCCGTTGGCAAGTGTTCATATTCGTTGGAAGAAGAAGAAGAAAGGTCCCAATCCTAAAATGTCAACGCAGCAAAGCTGGAAGAGGGCTTCTTGTCAAGTTGGAAGAGACCTCGGATGCTGTGAGCTGGTTGAACGGCCATGTGTGCATGTAGAGCTTCTTCTGCTGGATTTGTCGAACAGCATGCTAGCATTGACGAACGGGGTTTGTTCGATTGGGGGATTACACAGTCTTTGTCGTGGAGCATCTCGACGACTCCAGACATGGGCAGTCGCAATTCCATGGAGGCTTGAGTGCACAAAAGGCTGATTTGGAGCACATTTGACGCCTCCAGGACAGGGAATTTACCTCGTAAGGCCGCATCAATGCACGTAGCTAAATTATTCGAATTGTAGTGCTTCCACACACAAAAGTAGCTCAAATACTCCTTAATCGAACCTCCAAGCTTAAAATCTATTTAACCTCGAATTTGTGGCCTAACTTCAAATGTTACTTCAACTAAACGAATGAAGGGCATAATCACTTACGGACGTAATCACTTACGGACGTTGTGAATCGGAGTTAAACTGGCTTAGTAGGGGCTGTGGCGTAAAACCTTCCTCTTTTCCCTTTCCTTCTCTCTCTCTCTCTCTCTCTTTGCTTCTCTATTTTGTGCGTCTCGGTCCCTTTTTATTAAGCTGAGCATCCACTGTTCACTGTTCACTGTTCACCTTTTCTTTTTCTTTTTCTTTTTCCTTTTTTATCTCATTGACTTTTGACCTTTGACTTGTTCAAAAATTCAAATATTACATTTTCACTCTCCGGGAGTTATTCTTCATCTATTTCTTCTTCTTCTTCTGAGGTTTCCGGTTCCGGGCCATCTTCACCTTCATCGTCGTAGGAGAACCTTTCTTCAGGGTCTGTGTTCCTCTCAATCATCACCTTTGGAAATGCAGATCTGCTCCTTCTCGTCATCGTTTTTTTCGTGAAATCAATGTAGAAGAGGATGTCTGACAACGCACCGGAGCGATGGCCAGCAAGTGTAAGCAAGACAGTTGCGGATTTTGAAGCGAAATAATATATTTGGACCAAGAAAAAAGAAGAAAAAACAACAAAAACTATGAAAAAAAAAGAATGACATTTGTTTATTTTTTCCTTTTTCTTTCTGTTAATCACATAGCCCATGACTGACTCTGGAATTGAAACATCCCAACATGGTGTGATTCTCCAATCGAGATGTAAAACTGCAAAAAAACAGAGCATTTGTATCTCACTTAGATTCATATATTCCACGGATATCCATGATTTATCGATTTAAGATTGGACTCCTCCTCATCTGAACATGCTACTAACCAAGTAAGGATAATTCGACTCATGCCCTGATGTCACTAAAATCTGCACTGCCAGTCGTTTGCAAAGTGTTCTTTGTCACTCGTCGGCAAGTGTCCGCATTCATTGGAAGAAGAAGAAGAAGAAAGGTGGCAATCCTAAAAGGTCAACGCAGGAAAGCTGGAAGAGGGCTTCCTGTCAAGCTGGAAGAGACCTTGGAGGCCGTGAGCTTGTTCAATAGCCATGTGTGCATGAGGAGCTTATGCTACTGGATTTGTCGAACAACAGGCTAGCGTTGAGGAATGGGGGTTGGTTCGGTTGGGGGACTACACAGTCTTTATCGTGGAGCATCTCGACGACTCCAGACATGGGCGGTCATAATTCCATGGAGGCTTGAGTGCATAGAAGGCTGATTTGGAGCACATTTGACGCCTCCAGGATAGGGAATTTACCTCATAAGGCCGGATCAATGCACGCAGCTAAATTATTCGACTTGAAGTGTTTCCATACTTGCAAAGCAATCATGAAATTTCCATGACCCCCCTATATCTGAAGATAAATCTGCTAAAATCAAAAGATTAGATAATCATGGTGTGCCGTGGCCAGGAAAGTAAATGTCGGTCTAAGTTCTTCCTAATCATAGGGACAAGCAATTTTACCGACTATAATATCGTGCTTGACCCCCGTGTGTATATGCTATTCTTCCTACCACTCAAGACTTCAAGAACCAGCACACCAAAAGCATAAACATCAGCTTTCTCCGTTAGATGTCCCCTCACAAGATATTCAGGTGCCATGTAACCACTGCATGGTTTACCATCTATTAGATATAAACCATACTTAGCCCAGAGAAGATGTGAAGTGAAGAGAAGGATGATACGCAAAAACACTTTTGACGGGCCAAACTTGTCAGATTGAGGAAATAGAAAGTGTCGACTATGGTTTCAAGCAGGGTACTAATGAAAACGCATTCTTACAGTGTGCCGGCAATTCCTGTGCTAAGATGAGACTTATCCATAGCAATGCATTAGGCAAGCCCGAAATCTGAGATTTTCGCCGTGAGATTTTTGTCAAGGAGGATGTTGCTAGTTTTTATGTCCCGGTGGATGATTTTCACTCCACAGCCTCCATGAAGATACGCAAGGCCCTCAGCTGTGCCTGTGATGATGTGCAGCCTCTCCTCCCAGGTTAGGACAGGGGTCGCATTGTTGACTGCAACAACATATTCTATTCGCTTATTTTGAAAGACAAGCAAAGCGAAGTGCGACAGACATAACCGGAGAAGGCAAGAGATTTTTGAAACCTACGACTTGAAAATCATAAGATGGAAGCATTGCTTGCAATGAAAGAAGCCAGTTGCTAAGAATGCAAATTGAACCGACGCTTGTCGTAAAGGGTAGATCTCTTCTCGGCATTGAACGATGACTGTAAGTGTGTTGTGTAGTTATATGAAAAACCAGCTACTTACCAAAAAGAACTTGATCAAGACTTCCATTAGGAAGATATTCGTAGATGAGGAGGCTCTCTGGGCCTTCGATGCTGCATCCCAAAAGCCTGAGGAGGTTCTTGTGTTGGATCCCACTAATCAGGTTCACCTCGTTGAAGAAGTCATCCGCCCATTGTCGCGTATTGAACACCAACCTCTTAACCGCGACGACCTTCCCGTCGGGTAAATTCCCTTTATACACGGAACCGCCACCCCCTTGCCCTAGCTTCCTCAAGTCATCAAAGAAGTTGGTGGCCTTCTCCAGTGTCTCGTACTTGAAATATAAGCTAAACTTGCTCTTGCTCGCCCGTAATTGCATGATGTTATTTTGCACTGAATAAGGATGAATGTGAAATTTATGTCATCAAGCTTGTGTTCAAGAATTACCAAGAGATTGTTTTACGCATTTGAAAAGAATTGTTTACCTTGTTTCTTCTTGGAGTACTTCTTGTATCCAATGTATGCACCAATGAGAACAAGCGAAGTCGCTGCAGCAACCGATGAGGTTATTGCTATGGGGATGTGCACCCTAGACGACCCTACAAAATGATAAAGACAACATCAGGTTGAGATGAGCGAGTTCATTGATCATTCCAAAAATCTGGAAAAACATCGAATCATATGATCATTCAAATTAAACTTAGGGTGCATTCGTTTGGAGGAAAATTTCATGAAAAAGGAAAATGTTTTTTGGAAAATCATTTTTCAAGAAAATGATTGATTTTCTTTTGTTTGGTGATATATAATTGAAAATGTTTTTTGGTGTTTAAATTTCGTTTCGAAAATGATTTCAATTTCATGAAGAAAAAGTCATTTTTAAAATAATTTTTATCTAATTTTCTTTCTCTTTCCTTCTTCCTCCTCCACCAATCGACACCAAGCCTTAACAGGACACTGCCATTGTCGTCAAGGCCTAGCGAGGGCCAACCTAACCAGCCTCGAGCAAGGTCAAGCCTGCTAGATTTTGGCATTTGTTGCAACGAGGATGGCGAGCCTTGAGCTTGCCATAAGTCGGCTTGCCCCGAGGACCAGCGAAGGAGGAAGAAGGAAAAGAAAAAAGAAAGGAAAAGAAAAAATATTTAAAAAATTGATCTTTCAAATAAAATATTTAAAAATTCCATATGGGCAATTTTTGAAAGTGTTTTTACCTTCTTAGATTTAGGAATTCACTTTTCTAATTTTATGAATGAATATTTTCCTTGATCGGAAGGTGTTTTTGATCAATTAATCATTTTTGGTGAACTAAACAGGTGAAAGTTTAGAAATTAATTTTGAGAAAACACTTTTTGTCAAACAAACACACTCTTGGGTTATGCTCATTTCGCAGATAATATTTTCCTAGAAAACATCTTTCTCATTTTTCAGCATTTGGTTCGCTTAGGAAAATGAATTAATGGAAAATATTTTTCTAGTCAATGGAAAACTATGCTTATATTCAAGAAAACGATTTCCGCTTTGAAAAAGTTGGAAAATATCGTCTAAAATATTATTAGGTATTGACGCTTGGATCTAAAAGTCTACATTTGAACACAAAAACCCCAATGCCGGTTCCGCAGGTTCCTAAGTCTCTAATGCTTAGGATGGGTCCATCACAGTTGGGCTTGGATCCATTGAGGTTGGGACCAAGTCTCTTGGGCATGAGTCAATCAAGACAAGATCTAGGTGAATTGAGGTCAGGCTCTCGACGCCTATGCCCAAATCCATCATGGCTAGGCTTGAACCCTTGGTGCTTCTACCCTAATGCCTCAACATTTGAGCTAGCATCCATAAAGGCGAGACCTAGGCCTCAACACTCGAGCTCTAGTCCCCTGCACTCAACCTTAGGTCCTGAATTAATGAAACTTTGTTCTTATAAGAATATATCTTTTTTAAATAAAACCTTTTTTTTTTCTTTTCTTTCTTTTTTGCTTTTGCCTCGGCTAATCATTGGCCTCCGGGACGGCTAGCAATTGACCATAGGCAAGGGAAGAGCTCATTGTTCTAGCGATTCCAAGATCTTATTGACCTTTGACGAGGCTCGAGCCTCACTGATCTAACTAGACTCGAGCTCGACCTCGCATGAGGTCTGTCGCCGATTGTCAACATGGCCAGCAATCGGCTAAAAAGGAAAAAGAAAAGAAAATAACAATAATAAATTTTTTTGATATTTTAAAAAATGAAAAGAAAAAGAAAGTTTAAAAAATATCATTAAAAGAAGTGCCTTAATTGACCAACATGAGGAAACCACAATTGGAAAAATCGAAATCTGACAGTAGACATAGAAGAGCGTCGGTTTTTCTTTAATGGCGAGGAAGCCATCTTTTAAGTCGATAAACCAGAGAACAGGACCCTAGTTGTTACCTCCGCTATCGGGGACGTTGTAGAACTTTGTGGTCGAGTAACGGAGGAAGCATCCCGCGTTCATGGCCCGCGCTTCTTCTCCAGGTGCGCAGCTTCTGGCCATCGAAGTTGCATTCTCCAAACAGAATCTGCAACCGCCGGCATCAAGCGCGCTCCAACACTGTGCCAAAGCATATACCCCGGCGACTCCTCCAACTCCGTCCTCCCCAGCCACCGCGAAGCCCTTGTTCTGCACTGCGCTTGCCATGACATTCCTCAGGACACGGTCCACCCTATCCGAGAGCTCAGCCACTCTCTCCGCCAGGACTGTCAAATTGGAGCTACACTTGAGCATGCCATGCGTCGGATCGACGGTCTCGTTGTAGAAGTCGTAACTGCCGTAACGGAGGAAGCAGCCATCGAGGTAGAGCCGACCGAAGTTGGGGAGGCAGGTCCAGCTCTTGATAAAGCAGAGGAGACAGTCAGACTCAGTCAAGTCGCCGTGGCACTGGGCGAGGCCGTACACTGCCGGCGGCGGCGAGGTGAGGGAGTAGTTGCCCCAGCGCTGGTTGGCGACGCTCTTAGAGATCTCCCTCATGACTGCCACAAAGTTGGGGACGATGTTTTGGGTGACGATCCCAGTGCAGTTCTCGCAGTAGAGGCCCGCTTGGGTGGTTCTAGGGTCGGAGACGGCGAGAGAGAAGAAGAGCGAGGAGAGAGCGAGAAGAGGAAGGGCGATTGATGGTCTCGCTCCGTTCGACTTCATGGGCTCTGCTTGAGATATGCTCGTTTATTCCTTCTCTGTTCTCTTCAAAGAGAGAAGAAGAAGAAGAAGAAGAAAAGGGACAGATTGACCAAGAGCGTGAGGGGAGATCCGATTCAACCTGTTGATCTCATAAACCTTCAACCTGGCTACACGACGCGAAATCGAAGCGGCTAACTGGGGCTTAACTTTCGGGTCTCGTTTCTCACGTACCTCCATGCTGTCTTTATGCTACATTAGAGTTTTTGGAAAGTGCCACGGTAATGACATGTCTCTCTCCACACTCTCCCCCTCTCGTGGAATGCAGTGTTTGACACGGCGAGAATGATGGGGTTCCGAGAGCTTTCGAGTCAGAGAAGATTTTGGGTTGAGAGCGGTCGAGACGCCAGAGAGAGACCTGCAGCGACTGACCGAGACGCGAGGGTGATGATGTCCGCGACAATGTCGCTAATTTTTTATAAATGATTGGACGATATTATTTAATCTATTATGAAAATAATAATATGTTTTGGACAACCAGAAAATTATTAAAAGGTTCACTTATTCAAAAGAGAATAACAATATGTTTTGACCTCGAGTACACAATTACGCGAAGATGGCTTCGAGTGTTTCATATAAAGACACCTCGTGGTAGAAAATAACATTATGTTTTGACCTTAATTTGACTTTATATGATCAAATTTGGCCTC
Source organism: Eucalyptus microcorys (assembly GCA_014182515.1). NCBI lineage: Eukaryota > Viridiplantae > Streptophyta > Magnoliopsida > Myrtales > Myrtaceae > Eucalyptus > Eucalyptus microcorys. Next base: position 3,421,943 of record CM024563.1, read on the forward strand.
GAGTGTTTCAGATGAGATTCCCCCTTCATTTTTCATACATGTAAATTTGACTTTTAGTCCCGTCACTGCCACCACGAGGTGTTCGAGCTACTTTATACGCACGCGCCTGCTTAAATGAGTCACCAAACAAATGATTAGGCACTATCTTTTTTTCTAGCCTGAATTTATGGATAAGTGTATTGAAAATCTTAAAATTTATCACGAAAGTCCAAATTGAGTCTTAAAACTAAAAGTATAATTAAGTCCTAAAACTTATCTCTTAAAATTTTCAAAAATTGTAATCACTAGAAGGACATAGATTGGACCAATTTGATAAGTGCTTTATGATAAATTTTAGAACTTGCAATGCACTTATTCAATAGATTTATGTATGACCTCTTCTACCTTGATTATCAACCGCTACATAGAGTTCCACAAATCAAAGACACCTAGGAACGTGGTAGTTCATACAAGACCGTCTCAATTTACATCTAAAATAGGAGGAAATCTTAGGAAAACTAAGCAAGTTCTCATATCAATAAGTTGCAAGCCTGAAGCGATTCAACAACTCTTCTATGCTTTCCAAAGCACATGGAATAATCATTTGTAAGTCTCGCGTGATTCAACAGATCATATGCACGGAGTCCCTAAGTGGTTGAGAAGCACACGACGCAATATAAGTTCGGGGTTTGGCCGTTACCGCACCCGAGTCGACCGCGAAATTATTTCGGTCGCCAAGATTCGACCTCCACGCATACACAGCACCACTTATGGAAAAAGTAGATGCCCCAATTTTCATAGCCAATAGTTTTATGCACCCCCCCGGTCTCCAAAAAAAAGCCTAAAACTATTATTCAAGCTTTAATATTTCAAGAAAATAAAGCATACATTTCTTTTTTAAAGATTTTATTTCATGAAATTTTGTATTTTACCAAATTCTAATTCACTTGCTTAGCTGGCAAACTCCACGTGTTAGCTGGGTTCACTCCTATGTGGAGGAGACCCAATGAGTTGCAAGCCCAAAAAAGGCTTGAGCCCATATGATAAGTTATATGAGGAAATAGGGTTTCTCACTATTTATATAAAGAGGTAGCCGCAAAAAAGGAAATAGTAACAAGAGAAAAAGAGAAAGCAGAAAATCTGGGGTTTGTGGCAATATCTGATTTACATCAAGCTGGCATCGGAGGTCGATTCGTGGTGCGATTGAGCTGAAATTTTGTCAGCATGTTCGTGACACAATTTTCTCGAATTTGAACGGTTTGATTTTCGTTTGAAACTCCCTACATCAGGTTTTTGTGGATTGATCAAAACCTGCGTTTTTGGTCAGATTTATCCTTAATCTCTTGTGAAGTTCATGTGTATTGCCAAGAATTTTGTTTTTGAGGTGTTTGCTGCTATGTACCTCTAGTATTTACTAGAGAAGAACAATTTTATTGATAGTGAAGATTTTCGAGTGGACTCCGGTCCCGTGGTTTTTTATCTCCTCACATCGGGGAGGTTTTCCACGTAAAAAATCGTCTTGTGTTCACGTGCTTGGTATTTATTTTACTCTACTATATCGATTCCTATTAGGTTTACACAAGATGGGAGATTATTTTATTCCGCTGCGTTGATTCGATATTGTTCGATTTGTTACCATTCTCCCATCAGAGTGGTATCAGAGCATCAGGTTATTGTTTGATTTTTTTCTGCCTTGTGTTAAACAATGGAAACGAATACGAGTAGAATGGTTACATTGAATGGTTCGAATTATCATATTTGGAAAGGGAAGATGGAAGATCTTTTATATGTGAAAGATTTTTATTTGCCTGTATTTGCTGAGGAGAAATCAAAGAATAAAATTGATGCTGAATGGTCTATATTTCATCGTCAAGTGTGTGGTTATATCAGGCAGTGGGTAGATGATAATGTTTTGAACCAGAGGAAACACATGCACCCAGTTTATGGGATAAGCTCGAACAGTTATATGCTCGAAAGACTGGGAATAATAAGTTATTTTTGATAAAACAGATGATGGCTCTGAGATATCATGATGGTACTCGTTTGACTGATCATTTAAATTCTTTTCAAGGAATTATAAATCAGTTAGTTGCGATGGGAATCAAGTTTGATGATGAGATACAAACACTATGGTTGCTTGGTACTTTGCCGGACTCTTGGGAGACGTTCCGAACATCTTTGTCTAATTTTGCCCTAGATGGTATGATTACCATGGATTTGGCCAAGAGTAGTATTTTGAATGAAGAGATGAGAAGGAAGACACAAGGATCGTCCTCTTCACATTCTGATGCCTTGGTTGTCGAGAAAAGGGGGAGAAGTGAGTCTCGAGGTCCAAGAAATAGGGATAAAAGTCGAGATAAAAGCAGAGGTAAGTATAATAAATTTGCTAATGTTGAGTGCCATTATTGTCATCAGAAGGGACATATTCAAAGGTTTTGTCGCCAGTTAAAAAGGGAGAAACAAAAGGAGAAAGGTAAAGAGAAGAAAAGTGATAATGACAGCGATGACAATCGTGTTGCTGCACTTAAAGAAGACTTTCTCACTATTTTTTATGGTGATGTGGTGAATTTTGTATCTCATGAGACTAGTTGGGTAATTGATAGTGGTGCATCCGTTCATGCTACGTCTCGTAGGGATTTCCTTACATGATATAGGTCAGGTGACTTCGGATCTGTGAAGATGGGAAACAATGGACTATCTCAAGCTGTAGGCATTAGTGATGTGTGCCTAGAAACCAGCAATGGCACAAGGTTAGTATTGAATAATGTTAAACATATACCTGATATCCGCTTGAATTTGATTTCTACAGGCAAGTTGGATGATGAGGAGTATTGCAGCACCTTTAGTAATGGTCAATGGAAGCTCACCAAAGGTTCTCTTGTTGTGGCTAGAGGTGAAAAATATTATTCGTTATACATTATGCAGGCAAAGTTGTCCACAGACAAAATTAATGCAGTAGATAGCGAAGATGCAGCTGAATTATGGCATAAGAGGCTCGAGTCACATCAGTGAGAAGGGTTTGTCAATATTGGCCAAGAAGAAGCTCCTTTCGGGATTGAAAAGTTCAGCGCTAAAGAAGTGTGCTCACTTTTTAGCGGGAAAACGAAACGAGTTGCATTTAAAAGCTCCCCTCCTTCAAGAAAGTCAGGTATACTAGATTTAGTGCATTCTGATATTTGCGGTCCTATGAAAACAAAATCACTTGGTGGCTCTCTTTATTTTGTTACCTTCATAGATGATTTTTCAAGGAAAATTTGGATTTATACCTTGAAAACTAAATATCAAGTGTTAGATGCTTTTAAGCAATTTCAGGCTTCAGCTGAGAGACAGATTGGAAAGAAATTGAAATGCATTAGAACTGATAACGGGGGAGAGTATATTGGACCTTTTGATGAATACTGCAGACAACAAGGCATTCGACATCAAAAGACACCTCCCAAGATGCCTCAGTTAAATGGCTTAGCTGAGAGAATGAACAGAACATTGGTTGAAAGGGTAAGATGCTTACTTTCACAGTCAAAGCTACCTGGATCCTTTTGGGGTGAGGCTTTAAGTACAGTTGTGCATGTATTAAATCTTACTCCATGCGTTCCTTTAGAGTTTGATGTTCCTAATAGAGTTTGGACAGGCAAAGAAGTTTCTTATGATTATTTGCGTGTCTTTGGGTGCAAAGCATTTGTGCATATTCCCAAAGATGAGAGGTCTAAACTTGATATGAAAACACGACAGTGCATATTTATTGGTTATGGACAGGATATGCTTGGCTACAAATTTTATGATCCACTTGAAAAGAAAATTGTAAGAAGCAGAGACGTTGTGTTTATGAAAGATCAAACAATAGAGGATATTGAGAAATCGAAGATGATTTCAGCACCACAGGTTAGTGATAATCTAGTTGATTTAGATCCGGTTCCTTTTACAAATATTCCTACACAGGTTGATGAAGAGCAGCAGGAAGTCAATGTTCCAAATAATGCACATGTTCCTGAACATGTTGAAATAGATAATACTCTTCCTGAACCAGATGCTCAATTAGATGTTCCATTGGATGTTCCAGTCCGAAGATCCGTTAGAGAACGACGACCTTCCACCAGGTATTCTGAAGATGAGTATGTATTATTGACGATGCGGGTGAACCGAGTGCTATGCGAAGCAATAGAAGATGAGTACAAAAGCAATTGGTTTGATGCTATGCGAGATGAGATGCAGTCACTTTATGATAATCATACTTTTGAGTTGGTGAAGTTACCTAAAGGTAAAAGAGCTTTGAAGAACAAGTGGGTATATAGGTTGAAGCAAGATGAACATACTGCACAACCACGGTACAAAGCTAGATTGGTTGTTAAGGGATTCGGTTAGAGAAAGGGTATTGATTTTGATGATATATTTTCTCCGGTAGTGAAAATGTCTTCTATTCGTGTGGTACTAAGCTTGGCAGCTAGCCTAGATTTGGAAATTGAGCAAATGGATGTTAAAACAGCCTTTCTACATGGTGACTTGGAAGAAGAGATATACATGGAACAACCTGAGGGTTTTAAAGTGAAAGGGAAAGATGATTATGTGTGCAAATTGAAGAAAAGTCTCTATGGCCTAAAACAAGCACCGAGACAGTGGTATAAAAAGTTTGCGTCAGTTATGACTGAACAGGGCTATAAGAAGACTTCTTCGGATAACTGTGTGTTTTTCCAAAAATTTTCTGATGATGACTTTATTATTCTCTTGCTTTATGTTGATGATATGCTGATTGTTGGCGGGAATGCTTCAAGAATTGAGTTATTGAAGAAACAATTGAGCAAGTCTTTTGCCATGAAAGACTTGGGCTCGGCGAAGTAGATTCTTGGCATTAGAATTACCCGAGACAGAGATGCTAAGAAGTTATTTTTGTCGCAAGAGAAATATATCGAGAAGATCCTTCAGAAATTTTACATGGACAAGGCTAAAGTGGTTAGTACTCCTCTTGCTACCCATTTTAAGTTAAATATGAAGCAAAGTCCTACGACTGATAAAGAAAAAAAAGATATGGAAAGTGTTCCATATGCCTCAGCTATAGGAAGCTTAATGTATGCGATGGTATGTACACGCCCAGACTTGGCGCACGCAGTTGGCGTTGTTAGTCGCTATTTATCAAATCCAGGCAGAGAGCACTGGAATGCAGTGAAGTGGATTATGAGGTATCTTCGGGGAACTTCAAAGTTGAAACTCAGTTTCGGGACCGGGAAAGTTGAGTTAGTTGGATACACAGATTCCGACTTGGTAGGAGATATTGATACTCGTAAATCTACTTATGGTTATTTGATTTCTTTTGCGGGTGGAGCTGTGTCATGGAAGTCAAGATTGCAGAAGTGTGTTGCACTTTCTACAACCGAGCTGAATTTATTGCAGCAACTGAAGCTAGTAAAGAGATGCTATGGATGAAGAAGTTCTTAGAAGAACTTGGGTTCAAGCAAAAGAGGTATGTGCTATTTTGTGATAATCAAAGCGCAATTCATCTTGGTAAGAATTCGTCTTTTCATTATAGATTGAAACATATTGATGTTAGATATCATTGGATTAGAGATGTTCTAGATGAAAAGTTATTGGAACTTGAGAAAATTCATACGGATCATAATGGCTTCAATATGATGATGAAGACTCTACCAAGAGAGAAGCTTGAACATTGCCAATTGATAGCAGGGATGGTGAATCCCTCCACATTGTCGTGAGGGGGAGATTTGTTAGCTGGGTTCACTCCTATGTGGAGGAGACCCAATGAGTTGCAAGTCCAAAAAGGGCTTGAGCCCATATGATAAGTTATATGAGGAAATAGGGTTTCTCACTATTTATATAAAGAGGTAGCCGCAAAAAAGGAAATAGTAACAATAGAAAAAGAGAAAGCAGAAAATCTGGGGTTTAGGGCAATATCTGATTTACATCAAGCTGGCATCGGAGGTCGATTCGTGGTCCGATTGAGCTGAAATTTTGTCAGCATGTTCGTGGCGCAATTTTCTCGAATCTGAACGGTTTGATTTTCATTTGAAGCTCCCTACATTAGGTTTTTCGTGGATTGATCAAAACCTGCGTTTTTGGTCAGATTTATCCTTAATCTCTTGTGAAGTTCATGTGTATTGCCAAGAATTATGTTCTTGAGGTGTTTGCTGCTATGTACCTCTAGTATTTACTAGAGAAGAACAATTTTATTGATAGTGAAGATTTTCGAGTGGACTCCAGTCCCGTGGTTTTTTATCTCCTCACATCGAGGAGGTTTTCCACGTAAAAAATCATCTTGTGTTCGCGTGCTTGGTATTTATTTTACTCTACTATATCGATTCATATTAGGTTTACACAAGAAGGGAGATTATTTTATTCCGCTGCGTTGATTCGATATTGTTCGAATTGTTACCATTCTCCCATCACCACGCACCAAAAGAAAACGTTAATAAACTTCCAATGAATTGATATAACACGAAAAGTTATTATATTTCAAGGTAAAAGCAATAAAGTTTACCGATAAAGTCAAATGTCAAAAAACTGGTAAAACAAAAAGAGTGCAATTAAAGTTGTGACCACGGAAAAATGAACATGAAGATCAAGTAATTCTGTCATCTAGGAGAAAATGAATTATTATGGCACCACACTTAGGTTAAAATTCCCGGCTCATCACCTAGTTTAACCTTCATAGCAAAAGGAGCTTAAACCCTTCATCCTTAGACTCGAGCTTGTCGCACATCACCTCAAATTTACTAATTTTTATATGAAATTACTAGCTTTGATCATGTGATTTTTCAAACTTTTCTCCGAATGAGTAATCGGCTAGTTTTGGATTCCTAACTCTTATTTGAGTTAGTCACAAAGTTAATACTAGAAAATATCTCAAGTCGATAAACTAGTGTTACATTTATCCTTAATTAAGTTTCGTGTCTTGAAAAAATCATAATGGCTCATCTCTAATTAATTTTCATGTCATAAAAAAATAGCAAACTGGTAGACATGTGATCAATCTTTCCTTCGTCAGCTTTCGCCCAATATTCTGGATAATTATGAACATGGAAACACACTTGGAAACAATTTGGAAGATTGCTGTATGACTTAGCTCCTCGTGAAAATTCACCAAAGATGGGTCTCCCAAATGACATTGCTTTTGCAAAATCTCTGGTGAGAACGCAAAAATATCTATTTGTAGCATGTGAGTCATGCACCGCACAATGAGCGGTCCAAGTGAAGTCCTCTCCTTTCTAAGGTTGCCCTTATCCTAGTTTCAACTCATGATCCATGCACATCTTAGGTCAAGCTAAGATGAACGATAAACCCTAGTTCATAGCTTGTGATCAACTCAGTTACCTAACACATACTTCATCTTGTGTTGCAAGTAACTAATGTTTTCGTGGGGACTTTGCATTGACATTAAACTCACGACCTAACTCGTTGGGTTTATGTATGTTTTTTTATCAAGAATAAGTGAAGAACCCATTTTCAAATGACTTTTCATAGTGTTGGGGCATACAATAAGAGGTCGCTAGCCTAATGTGATAGCTTTGATTCAAGTCATACCTAGTTAAGCAATTCTTCACTAACTTATTGTTATCATCATATGTTATATGTCTACTCAATAATCTCAAGGCCCTAATAGTATGTTCTATGCCATATGGGATGGCCCTAATAATCTCAAAGCCCTAATAGGTGAATTGTCATTGTTTTTTTTTATCCCAAAATGAAACTAAGAAAGAACATGAAGATTTGAGAAGAAACATTTTGGAGCGAGGGGCCAGAAAAGCTGGTGGAGGATCGGCATTGTATGGGCTTAAGTATGAGTGGACCAAGCCCGGTTGTGTTTTCTTTCTCTCTTTCATTAAAGCCAATCAAAATGCAAGAGTAAGGAGTATCAAAACATGATACATCTCGATGCCTTTATAACCTAGTCTGCTGATCTATTTGATTCTCAAGTATAGTGAGTCAATTCAAGATTCGTTAAAAAGAATTAAGATGTCTTTACATTCTATGATAACTGGCTCACTATTTTCCAAGAGCAGAGAGGAATCTTGTAGATAACTTATCAAAATGAAATTGTTTAACTTTCGAACTAACTCCAATTCTGAACAACCTGCAAAGTGATGGAGAGCATGGCGGCAAGCTAGGTTTCAAGCTGAAGAATGCTGCTAGAGTTGTGTTTTTAGTCGGATCCTACGGTTTATGAAGTTAATTTCGGTTGTAGATGGAAATGAAGTAGATGGAAATGAAGCTGACTCAAACTAAGTTTTTGGATTGAGTCAAGCTAGATAGGATGATTATGCAAGATTCACTTATTTAAATTTGATTTGAGGTCAGGCTCATCAATCTTCAGCCAGATTGCTCATGAGCTTAATTGAACTTCTATTATTATTATATATATTTTAAGAAATTAATAGTTATCGATAAACTTTATGTAAACATTCGAAGAAATTTGGAAGGTTAAGATGTTCGCTTCCAAAAGCATGTTTCATCGCTCACAAATCAAGAGACTCCCAAGAAGAGAAGAGAAGGGATTATTCATCTTCTCCACAAGACTAGGGTTTCATCGCTCTGCCAATCAACAGAAGCAATCGAAAAATGGTGAGAGCATTAATGAAGAGGCTGGACTCCAACACCCTCATGGTGAACGGCAAGTCCCAACACCACAAGCTCCGCCACTTGAACATTCGTGAGTTCCAAGTTACTCCCTCTCCCTCCCCTCACGTGATCTATACTGGGAGTGATGTTCTTCATGAAGGGATTCGACTCTGAAAAAGTTGGATCTTAGGCTCAGATTGCATTTGCAATATATGATTATGAATTAACGGCGTACATGCCCAAAGTATATGATGTTTTTGCATTTCTTGAGACAAATGGTGATGGGGCTTTGCTTTTCTTCTTAGCATCCACCAAAGTCTCTTCCTCCTCTTTGTCTCCATTTTCTGTCACACCCCAAAAGTTAGCAGAAAATGGGGATGATATGCTGCCTTTTGTTGATACCTAAATTTTGACTAAGTATTTAAGATTAAATTGTATAAGAAAATTAGGGATCAATTCATCCCTAACAAAAATGATTTCGCATCAATTAGGTTCTAATTTTTATTTGGATCCATTAAGCTTTATTTCCTTTTTTTTTCTTCCTTTTTTTTTCACCTTTTTAGGATAATTTATTTAATAATTTTTTTTTTTTAAAAATAAAAGGGTTCTTATGGGGCTAGGCGTGAAAGCCTAGCCCCTTCTTCTTGTTCTTCCCCACATGGGCCCCAGGCCCACTCCCTTTTTTCTTCTTCTTGGCCCGGCCCCGTCCTTCTTGTCTTCTTCCTCCTTTTGCCTCTACAACACCGTAGAGAAGGCCGGACGTGCGCGATGCTAGATGGAGGAGGAGACGGCAACGCAAGAGGAGGCGGCTTAGCTAGAGACACCTCAACAGGTGGGATGCCGGTTCGACCGGGGGAGGCCGCTCGAGCACGAAGGACCGGTGGTTCGAGCACCTCCGTCGACCGGCCTCCTCGCCTATAAATAGGGCGTCGAGGGGGAAGGCAATAGACACGCAGATAGAGATCGGAGGCCACGAGCTCAGGACTTCCCCTAAGAGGCTTGAAAGGAGGCCCGAGAGTAAGCAAGCCGAGATCTGAGAGAGAGAGCTCGTGGGCGGAGGGGGTTCAAATCTGGAGAGATATCTGCGAGCGAGTTTGAGAGAGAAATCAGGGCTGAGACTCATCCCAACCACCCGTCGACGCTGTGGCGTCACTTACTGTCGCCCCGATGACCAGCCGCGAGCCCCGCCGTACTTATCTCGCTGGCCCGATGCTCACTACCCACCTTGTCGTCACATCTTCTGATCTCTCGACGCCATCCCTATGCTGAGTCGATCCTTACCGTGCTTGCATCGCTGCTGCACCAGGTAGGGGGCACCGCTGGCTACCGCTTCCTTCCTCCCCTTTCACGGTTTGCTTGGCTTCTCTTTTTCTTGTTCTGGGTGTCTAGTTGCCGTCGTCGCCGTAACTCATGCGGTCAGAAATGCTGGAGGTGAGGACACAGGCTGTGGAATGACAGCTCGCCAAGGATCAAGCTTGCAACTGGGGCTAGCCAAGGCGGCGCTTGAGTGGGTGGATAGCTCGGCCGAGGCAAGCTACGCTGCCGTCTCGGCCGACCAAGTTGCGAAAATAGAGAGAGAGAGAGAGAGAGAGAGAGAGAGAGAGAGAGAGAGAGCTGGTCGAGCTGCGTTTCGGCTGACGGCAGTGGCAGGTGGGTGACGTCGTTCGTCGCGGCTATTGAACCACGAAGAGGCAGTAGCGGCTGCAAAATCGGGTCGGGCGTGGGTCGCAATTCGGGCTAGGGTTGGGTTCTCGCGCGAAGTTCAAATAAAACCATGGGTCGGTTTTGTCCTTTTAGGATTTGGGTCTAACTTCTCTGGGTTGTGGGTTAGGCTTCATTTCCTTTTCCTTTTTCCCCTTTTTTTTGGTCATAGAATGGGCTTGCTAGAAGGACCCAACTGGGCCGCGGCTTCAACGACCCGGGTTGGACCCAACTCGGAAATCCGACCCAGGTCGTTGATATTATTATTATTATAATATAAAAAATATTTTAATAATAAAAAATAGAAAAAAAACAGTTTTTACATTTTCCCAAAAAATCAGAAAAGATCAAAAAACGATTTATATTTTCAAAAAAGATAAAAAAATCCGAAAATACTTTTTATGTTCAAAAAGTAGAAAAAGACCAAAAATATGTTTTTCTCCACAAATGCATGGAAAAATTCTTGAAAATCCAAAAAAGCCTTAGGGTTTAAATAAGATTAGATATCTGAAGGGGATTAGTAATTAACTAGTGTAATAAAGCCCACGATCCTAGTTTCTCTGATTGCGCAAGAGTGAAATATTTCTCTTAGTATTTCGCTTAGGTTTCTAATCGACCCACTCCAAATTGATTAGTGGCGACTCCTATTTAAAATTAATTTGCACGTTAAAAACTCATACCATAAGTCGTGAATTGGTGGGCTTGAAAGAGCCCGGGTTAATTCCTAATAGACTTAGCGAGCCATTAGCCTCCGCATGTGCTAGCATAATAGGGCACCAAAAATGAGGTCGCTACACCTTTCACTTAAAAGATGTAGCTCCAAACTAAACCCAAAAGCCCAATTTTGAAAAGTGTAAGTCAATGATGCTCTCACACTAGATCATTAATGAGATTCAAAAAAAGATTGAAAAAAAGAGACATGAGCAATCACAGCTTAGTAAGTAGTATATATCTCTTTAAGTAGATCGAACAACCACCATGCATATACTATATATAATAATATCAAAAACGTCATAATTCAATAATTTAATATAAATATCAAATCATCTATGTGTCATTTTATTTCAACAAGCTTTATATAATTCAGAAAATACTCATTAAAATCATCACAAATATCAATGGTCAAATCCATTGATCAATCTTATAAAAATCACATGCCACTGGTCTATTTAATTGATTCATCTCATATTAAAACACGCGTCGATGATCCATCCGTCGATCAATCTTTTGCGTAATATCAAATTATAGTCACAATACAACGTTTGGTGACAAGATGATCAACATTCCTCCCTGACAAGGTCTCCACCTACAAAATCAGTGGCTCAGCCTAGAGGAATAACCTAAGCCCGATATGCATACCTACAAGCCCCCCAATGGCCTCATGGTGATATTGAGCACCAAACCTACATCCTCCAATCCAACAATCAAATCTACAATCAATACTAATAATTGATTTCACAAAACAAAATGCATAATCTTTCTAAACTTTGTTCATCAAAATGAACACATTTCACAAGACATTTCTCATATCATTCCACAATTCTTCATAAACCAATTCACAAATTGATATGTATAACCTTTTGAAACATCATTCATAAAAAGTTTCTCAAAGCATAGTTTTGCAAACCATTCATAACAGTCAACTCAAGTTATGTTCAAAACATACTTGGCCATTTCCAATAGACAAAAGGGTAGTAAATGCTCGATGTATTTGTACACATTCACTATGCCCTAAGCACCACTTTTTTTAATGTTCAAAGGAGTATCACATCATATAATGCTTCTTTAACTTATAATATAGATCATCCTATCATTTTTAAGACTTGGCTAAAGAAGGGATAGTACCACTCACCTAGGAACGCCTACGACCAAATAAGAAATGTTACTTGAATCGTTAAACTCGCGGTCCCATCAAATAAGCAAGAAACAAGTTAAAATCAAGTAAAACATTACCTCAACTATGACTCGACTAAACTAAGCTTAAACACTGACAAAATAACTCAAACACTCCCACAAATCACTTGTCTGAAGTGATTATTCAAAGCCATTTGCAATGCAGAGCTTAAGTGCACAATTTACTCATGCTTTAACTCTCTCCACTGAACTTCATTTCAATTGTACTTATAGTCAATAAAAAGCTCTTTCAACGTACTATAAGAACCCAAAGTTGGGCGATCCAAAATCAAGCTGAAAGCCGTCAAAATACGGACCCAAAATCGCTAGATGCTCACTATGCATCATGCATGGAAAACCTAAAATTTTTGTTTTGGGCAAACCGCCACAACACCCCACACACACACGCACACAAACAAACACAGAAGCAGCTTAGTGACTCCTTAGTTGAACCTCAAAGCTTAAAATTTACTTAACCTTGAATTTGTGCCCTAACTTCGAATATTACTTCAATTAAACGAACGAAGGGCGCGATCACTTAAGAACGTTGCGAATCAGAGTTAAATGGCTTAGCAAGGACCGTGGTGCAAGTGCATCTCAATCCCTTTTTATTAAGCAGAGCATCCACTGTTCACCGTTCACCGTTCACCTTTTCTTTTTCCTTTTTTATTTCATTGACTTTTGACCTTTGACTTGGTCAAAAATTCAAATATTACATTTTCACTCTCCGGGAGTTCTTATTCTTCTTTTCAGGTTTCTGGTTCAGGGCCATCTTCACCTTGATTGTTGTGGGAAGAGCTTTCTTCAGAGGCTATGTCCCTCTCAATCATCACCTTTGGAAATGCATATGTACTCCTCATCATCATTTTTTTAGTGAAATCAGTGCAGAAAAGGGCATGCGATGATGTGCCAAAGCAATGGGCAGCAAGTGTAGGCGAGACAGTCACGTATCTTGAAGCGACATAAAACTATTTGGACCAAAAAATAGAAGAAAAATGACATAAAAATATGAAAAAACAGAATGGAATTTGTTTCTTTTTTCTTTTTCTTTCCTTTTATCACATAACCTACAACTAACTCTGAAATCAAAACATCTCAATATGGTGTGATTCTCCAATTGGGACGTAAAACTACAAAAAAAAAAAACAGAGCAATTGCATCTCACTCGGATTCATATATTCGGGGGATATCCATGATTTATTGAATTAAGATTAGACTCCTCGTCATCTAAACACGCTGCTGACCAAGTAACAATAATTTGACTCATGCCCTAACGTCACTAAAATATGCACCGCCAGTCGTTTGCAAAGTGTTTTCTATCACTTGTTGGCAAGTGTTCATATTCGTTGGAAGAAGAAGAAGAAAGTTCCCGATCCTAAAAGGTCAACGCAACAAAGCTGGAAGAGGGCTTCCTATCAAGTTGGAAGAGACCTCAGAGGCTGTGAGCTGTTTCAACAGCTACGTGTGCATGAAGAACTTCTGCTACTGGTTTTGTCGAATAGCACGCTAGCGTTGAGGAATGGGGCTGGTTCGATTGGGGGCTATACAATCTTTGTCATGAAGCATCTCGACGACTCCAGGCATGGGCGGTCACAATTCCATGGAGGCTTGAGTGCACATAAGACTAATTTGGAGCACATTCGACGCCTCTAGGACAGGGAATTTACCTTGTAAGGCCGGATCAATACACGCAGCTAAATTATTTGACTTGTAGTGCTTCCATGCCTGCAAAACAATCATGAAATTTCCATGGCTCCCTTATATTTGAAGATAAATTGCTAACACTAACGCAAAAAGCAATGATAGGGTTGTTGGGAAAATCAAAAGAAAAGTTAGATCCCAATGTGGTGTGGCCAGGAAAGTCAATGTCGGTCTAAGTTCTTCCTAATGGTAGGGACAAGCAATCTTACCAACTGTAATACCGAGCTTGACCCCGGTGTGTATACGTTGTTCTTCCTACCAGTCAAGATTTCAAGAACTAGCACCCCAAAAGCATAAACATCGGCTTTCTCTGTTAGCTATCCTCTCACAAGATATTCAGGCGCCATGTAACCGCTACATCGTTAACCGTCTTTTAGATATAAACCATACTTAGCCCAGAGAAGAAGTGAAGTGAAGAGAAGGATGATATGCAAAACCACTTTGACATGCCAAACTTGTTAGATTAAGGAGATAGAAAGTGCTGACTATGGTTTCAAGCAAGCTAGTAATGAAAAGGCATTCTTACAGTGTGCTGGCGATTCTTGTGCTAAGATGAGACTTATCCAGAGCAATGCATTGGACAAGCCCAAAATCTGATATTTTCGGCGTGAAATTTTCATCGAGGAGGATGTTGCTGGTTTTTATGTCTCGGTGGATAATTTTCACTTGACAGCCTCCATGAAGATATGCGAGGCCCTCAGCTGTTCCTATGATGATGTGCAGCCTCTCCTCCCAAGTTAGGACGGGGGTCACATTGTTGATTGCAACAACGGATTCTATTAGCTTATCTAGAAAGACAAGCAGAGTGGAGTGGGACAGACATAATAGAAGAAGGCAAGACACCAATGGAGCAAATTTTTGAAACCTATGACTTGAAAATCATAAGATGGAAGCATTGCTCGCAATACAAGAAGCTAGTTATAGAGAATGCAAACCGAACCGATGCTTGTCATAAAGGGTAGATCCTTTCTCGGCATTGAACGATGACTGTGTGAGCGTGTTATGCAGTTATGCGACAACTAGCTACTTACCAAAAAGAACTTGATCAAGACTTCCGTTAGGAAGATATTCGTAGATGAGGAGGCTCTCTGGGCCTTCGATGCTACATCCCAAAAGCCTAACGAGGTTCTTGTGTTGGATCCCACTGATCAAATTCACCTCGTTGAAGAAGTCGTCCACCCATTGTCGGGTGTTGAACACCAACCGCTTAACTATGATGACCTTACCGTCGGGTAAATTGCCCTTGTACACGGAACCACCCCCACCTTGCCCAAGCTTCCTCAAGTCATCAAAGAAGTTGGTAGCCTTCTCCAGCGTCTCGTACTTGAAATATAAGCTAAACTTGCTCATGCTCGCCCCTAATTGCATGAGGCTATTTTGCATTGAAAATGCATGAATGCGGAATTCGCCTCATCAAGCTTGTGTTTGAGAATTACCAAGATGATCATTATACGTATTTGAACTAGATTGTTTACCTCGTTTCTCCTTGGAGTACTTTTTGCATCCAATGTATGCACCCATGAGAACAAGCGACATCACTATGACATCCGATGAGGTTATTGCTATGGTGATACGAATCCTAGATGACCCTGCAAAATGATAAAGACAACATCAGGTTGAGATGAGCAAGTTCATTAGAAATTCTAAAAGTCTAGCAGCCTTGAATCATAAGATCAATCAAATCATACTTAGGATGTGTTTATTTGGGAAAAAAATTCATGAAAAAGCAATATATTTCCTGGAAAATTATTTTTCAAGAAAATGGTAAATTTTCTTTTGTTTGGTGATATGTGACTGAAAATGTTTTCTAGTATTTAAATCTCATTTGAAAAATGATTTCAAGCTCATAAAAAATCATTTTTTAAAAATAATTTTGCTTTATCTTTTTTTCTTTTCATTTCTTTCTCTTTCCTTCTTCCTCCTCCTTTAGTCGCCGGGCCTTGACAATGGCTGCAACAGGCCATTGGTGCCATCGTGCCGGCTCGACGAGGGTCAACTTGACCAACCTTAGGCAAGGTTGAGCTTGCTAGATCCTAGGTTGTTGCAGCGAGGCTAGCAAGGCTTGAGCTTGCTTGAGGTCGGCCTACACTGGCTCACACTTGTGGCCAATTGCTGAAGCTCGACAACCGATGAAGGAGGAAGAAGGAAAAGAAAATAGAAAAGAAAAAATATTGAAAAATCGATTTTTTAAATATAATATTAAAAAAATCCTAGATGAGAGATTATTGAAAGTGTTTTCACCTTCTTAAATTTAAGAATTCACTTTCCTAATTTTATGTATGAATATTTTCCTTGATCGGAAAGTATTTTTGATTGATTAATTATTTTTGTTGAATCAAATGGGCAAAAGTTCGAAAACTAATTTCAGGAAAACATTTTTCCTTAAACAAATGCACTCTTAGGTTATATTCGTTTTGCGGAAATTTTTGTTAAGAAAACATTTTCCACATTTTATGACGTTTAGCTCATTTAGGAAAATGAGTCAACGAAATTTTTTTTCTAGTCAATAGAAAACTATGTTTATATTCAAGAAAATGATTTCCTCTTTGAAAAAGTCAAAAAAACATTTTCCAAAATAATATTAAGTATTGGCGCTTGGACCCGAAATTGTACATTTGAATACAGGAACCCCAATGCTAGTTCCTGAGTCTCCAATGCTTAAGCTGGGTCCATCAAGGTTGGGCCAAATCCATTGAGGCCAGGACTAGGTCTTTAATGCATTGGCACGAGTCCATCAAGATCAGACCTAGGTCAATTGAGGCTAGGCTTGGGACCTCGTTCCCAACCCGGGCTTTGAGGCCAAGCTCAAACCCTTGGTGCTTGTGCCTTATGCCTCAGCACTTGAGGCAACATCCATAGGCTTGGGCCTCAACACTTGAGCTCTAGTCCTTAACACTCAGGCTCAAGTCTTTGATTAATGAAACTTTGTTCTTATAAAAATAAATTCTTTAAAAATTGAATTCTCAATTATTTTTACTTAAAAAAAAATGAATTTTTAAATAATTTAAAAAAATTTTTTTAAATAATTTAAAAAATTAATTTTTAATTAATTTTTTTTTTTTTTTTTGGGGGGTTTCTTTCTACCAACAATCAACCATAAGCAAGGGACAAGCTTGTTGTTCTAGCAATGCCAAGGTCTTGTCAACCTTTGACAAGGCTTGACACTCACCGATCTAGCAAAAGTCGAGCTTGACCCTAATTGAGGTGAGTCGTCGGTCATCATCATAGGCGACGATTGGCTGAAATGGAAGAAAAAAGAAAAATACAATAAATTAAAAATAATTAAAAATTCAATATTTTAAAAAAGAGAAAATTCCGAATAAAGGCTCTAAATGGACCTTATTTTAAATAAAGGGCAGAAGTGGTTATGGTTATTTTAAATAAGGGCCTAGCCTTCGGCCAATTAGGGATATTTTCGCCCCTAGCCTCTGGATATTTTCATCTAAACACAAGTTAAGTTTAAATTCAATTAGATTAAAAAAATTCAAAAAATAAAACTTATAAATAGAAAAAGTAAAACATAGGCAGGAGGGCTCTCTCTTGCTTATGGTTGCTGCCCCATCAGCGATGGGGTGGCAACAAAGGCCAGTAGTGTCGTTGGAACCTAGGTGAGGGCTAGCCACCCTCGCCAGAAGCAAGAGAGGGTGGCGACCCTTTCCTAGGTAAAGGTCACTCGCCCTTGTCTAGTGCCTTTGAACTTTGCTCCAAGTCTGAAGCCTTTATTTAAAATAATATTCACTTCATATCTTTATTTGAGAAAGTAAAGACATTTTGGGTTTTTATTTGAAATTTTCCCTTCAAAAAATGAAAAGATATCATTCAAAGAAGTGCTCAAAGGTGGTGGAATATATTTTCTATCACATTTTCTAGTTTCAACCAAACATCAAAAAATATTATCATTTTTTGGTAAAGTGGCTTTTTGAAAAACCTTTTTCAGAATTTTCTACGAAAGAAGTGAAGCCTTAACTGACCAACATGGGGGAAACCACAATTGGAAAAATCAATATACGATGGTAGATATAGAAAGCCTTCCTGATTTTTCTTTAATGGCGAGGAAGCCATCTCTTAAGTTGGTAAACTAGTGATCGGGAGACTAGTTGTTACCTCTGCTAATGGGGACATTGTAGAACTTTGTGGTTGAGTAACGAAGGAAGCATCCAGCGTTCATGGCCTGCGCTTCTTCTCCAGGTGCATAGCTTCTGGCCATCGAAGTTGCACTCTCCAAACAGACTCTGCAACCGCCGGCATCAAGCGTGCTCCAACACTATGCCAAAGCATATGCCCCAGCGACTCTGTTGGATGTATGCCCTAAAGCTACTATGTAATAGTTACATATTAGGGATTTCAGTTGTACTTTCATCATTATTGTTTAATTAATGGCAATGACGTATTCATTCATTTGTTCAATTGTTTTATATTTATGAATGATTCCATAATATCAGTTGCAACTAGACCTATTCTTGAGACGTCAAGAATATATGTGACGGGTTCATAGTTAGACTGAATCTTTAAATCATTCCCAGTCGATGGATTATTGAGTGGATATTAATAATCCTGTTGAGACCGGTGTGTTCTTAACTTCACCATTAAGTATTGGATACTTAAGGGAATGATGAGTCACAAGTCATTGGGTATTGTGATGCCTGAGTTAAGAACACATGTGTTTGTATTAGACAATATCACTGAACGTGACGATATGGAACGATTAGCGACATGGAAGCTTTTAGCGTGGTCAATGTCTAATTGTTCATGCTTTGGTCTTGTGTAAATAATCCTTAGACCTAAGGCATAGTGTTAACTTGTATGTCGAACAACTATGGTTCACGGGTGCACATAATGTCGGGTCGTTGATCCTTCTTTATACCTGATGGCCATAGTTTGTTCATATGTGAAGTTACACGTGTGCGCAATATGGAATCTGTCTCCTTGTTATATGCAAGGTATGATAATAATTTCCTATGCGATCTAATTGTGACATTGCATTGAAATCCTTGGCCGGGGTTGTAACCGAGAATAAATTGTTTATGTCTCGAATAAAATGCATGTCAATTAGATTTGTGCATATGATCGAATTAATGACTTGACAAATATTCCATGGTCTTTGTTTGATCGGGACATAATAAGACAGAGGGATTGAATTACACTGTAGCCAAAACTGACAGGTTCATTATGTTCTTAAAGCATTCATACTATCTGGGTAGCCATGACATATTGCTAGATGTCAATCATGGCTTATAGGACCCAAAGATTAATCGGGACAATTAATTCTTTTGGGAGTATTAATGTGTTAGTACAAGTCTTACTACCAACTTAGTGATGAACCTAGGATGTCACACACCATAAACAATTAGGATTACGTGGAACAAGAGAAAAATATTATTGCAAATGTGTTTGCAATTACTACAATCGAATTGAGTTGATTTGAAATTAAATTAAATAAGATTTAATTTAATTTGTATTATAGTCACGAGCCTACTTGCATATGATGCACACGCATGCCCAAAGTGGATACATGTTAATGTATTCCAATTGTACATATAAACATTATGTTCTTTTTATTTTTAAAGGGATTGATTAATAATTTATTTATTCATTTAATTAATTAATTGATTAATTAAAGTGGAAATGGTCAGCAATTTTTGCTGACCATTTCACACGAATTCGTGCACATGCACGCACGAATTCGTGCATGATGGTCGGCGGTTGCTGACCATCATGCACGCATTTGTTGGCGCATGGATGGTCAGCAACCGCCGACCATCATGCACGAAATCGTGCTTGAAAGGTCAGCGGTTGCTGACCGTTCCGTTCATGCACGATCGTCTCGATCGTGCATGAAAGATGAGGATCAGCAACGGTTGCTGATCCCACGATCGGCAACCGTTGCTGATTCGTTGAAGCTTTAAAAGAAAAATAGAACCAAGAGGATGGGTGCTCGGTGTTGAAAAACAGAGAAAGGTGTGGGCGTGCGCTTTGTGTTTTAGAGAGAAAATGGGTTGCTGAAAATAAAGAGAGATGTGCGTGTTCTTGTGTTCTTCGAGAGACGCGAGAAAGTAGAGTGTTTTCTCGTTCGGGCTGTGACTATAATACATTGAGAATACGGTGGATCATTTCCATGAGATTGCTAGCACAATCATAGTGGTGAATATCCGAAAGTTCTCTCTTCCGTTCAACGTCTGTTGTTGGTGTGTCTGAACTAGAGGTTCGACGCTTGTGGGACTCAAACTGTAGAACATCCGAACCGACTTGTTTCAAGCACGCTTCGAGAGGTAATTCGTGTAACTCCCTTTTATGTTTAGATTTTTGATTAAAACGCATGAACAACGCTTTAGGAGAATCATGTATAAAATATATCTTTGTTTCCGCTCATTCTTTATGTTAATTTTACCTATACATGATTCATGAAACCCCAACAGACTCCTCCGGCTCTGTCCTCCCCAGCCACTACAAAGCCCTTGCTCAGCACTGCGCTTGCCAAGACATTCCTCAGCACCTGGTCCACCCTATCCAAGAACTTGGCCACTCTCTCTGCTGGGACCATAGAATTGGAGCTACACTTGAGCATGTCGTGCGTTGGATCAACGGTCTCGTTGTAGAAGTCGTAATTGTCGTAATGGAGGAAGCAGCCGTCAAGGTAGAGCCGGCCGACGTAGGGGATGTAGCGGGGGATCCGGTTTTGGCTCTTGGCAAAGTAGAGGACGCAGTCGTTGTTGGTCAAGTCGCTGAGGCACTGGGCGAGGCTGTACACTGGCGGCGGCGGTGATAGGAGTGCCATGTCAGGGTGGTCTCCGACCACTCACGCAGCGCCACATGGAAGCGGGGACCCTTGCCGTCTTCTGCATTTTTTCTTTTTTTCTCGTCTCCCTAGCCTTCTTGCTATCCTCTCCTAGCCTACGCACATCCACTCTCCTCTTAGCCTGCACATTCTCTCTCATCTGCAAACCCTCTCCTTTCTTCACGCCTCTCTTCTCCCTTCCTTCTGTAAATTCAAAATTTCAGGTTCCCTCGTCTTCGCTCTCTCCGGCGCTCACTCACTCTCTCCGGCGCTCGTGCTTGTGCTCGTGCTGTATTTGAGCTAACGTCACTGGCCAAGCTCCTGCTCCTGTCGACGTCCGCCGCAAACTCGCTCGACCTCACCTCCATCTTCACTATCACTCTCGGCGTCTCCCTCGCTCCCGCTCTCCCTCCTTCGATCTTCCCCGCCCCACGCTGCCGTTCCGTTCGAGAACTTGAACCCGAAGTTGGTGTTTCGGAGGATGGCCTCCCCAACTGGCAACGCTGTCGAGGGAGATGAGAAGGAGGCCGTAGTGGAGTGGTTGAGGGACTAAACGTCGACACGGCGAAGCCTGAACTCGGGGCTCTTGATGCGGAGAAGATGGGTGTGGAGGATGCATTGAAGAAATCTGAGGAGAAGGCAAAGGAGATGGAGTCGAAGCTGGTTGAATTGCAGAGGCAGTTGGAACAGGCAGAGAAATTGATCAATGGATTGAAAGACAAGGCGGCTGAGACCATCAATGGGAGGAGAGAGATCCTCGATGCGATTGAAGACAAAGGGCCGAAACTGCAATGGCCAATCGTGGCAGCAGTGTCCACGGGAGCCATTGTTGTGGCAGCCGTTGTGGCCTATGTTTGCTACAGTAGGCGCCGAAGCTAGGATTCGATGAAATAATGAGCAAGCAAAGAGGAAACGGGAGAGAGAAAAACAAAGAGCCTCAGAGTTTTCAAAATACTCTATGTTTCAGTTTTGTTAGATGCTACAGATTTTCTTGGCTTTGTTTTTTAGCCTACGAATTAACTCTATTCTGGTTTTTTGGGGGTGTCTTGCTGTTTGTTTGATATCATATATGGTCTGTCCAGAAGCTGAACTGCTATTACAAGCTATTGAGTCAAGTAAAGTTTCCCTGACTTCTATATACTTAAGTGATCGCTCATGTTCCATGCTCATTGCTGTTGCCTTGAACTTGGCATTAGACCTGTGTATATTTTGGTATTTTTGTTGACAACCGGTAGCTCTTGGATCGAACCTAGCCTCGAATTGCTTTAAAAGAGAGAAGTGTTGTAATCAACTGCAATTCTATTTCATGCCAGAGTACTCTACTTCGCATTGTAATAATGCTTTTACTCTCTTGTTGTCCTGCGTGAACACAACCGAACATCATCTAAGGAAAGAAAGAACAAGCAATCCGACTTGCTGTTCATATGGAACTCCATTACATGAATATAGACGGTGGCGTTGTTACATTTATTCTCTCGCCAGTGTCTTTGCCTTGAAAATCTTCAGTCATGCGTCTACCATTTCATCACTTTCCAGTGCTCCACACCAGAAATAAAACCAAAGCAAAACCTCTTCAACAAAACTCAACAACTCAACAAAGCAACCCCTTTTCACCAAAATATAAAAAAACAAAACAGGAGCAACGCTTGCTACAAGGCTTCATTCCACATGCTCAACAGCAACACCAACTTCGTGCTCTCCTTCGCCACGACCTTCATCTTCGCGGTCCTCACCCTCCTTCGCCGGCAGCACTAGCAGCCACACCATGACATTTGTTATGTCACAGTCCTCCACTTCTCGATAGCCTCTTCAATGCTGAAACAACTTAGATTCGTCGAAACAAATGTCCACCGTCAAAAGAGCGCAGAAGCAGCGAAGAGCGCCCTAGCAGTAACGAATGCAGAGCAGAGGATCGGAGGAGCAAAATCTAAGAGCGAAGGGGAGATCCAAAATTTGAATGAAGGAGATGGAGAGAGAACGCCTTTGCTGTAGAGAGAAGGACGTCCCTTTTCTTCTTCAGAGATGGAAGGAAAGAGGATACAAGAGAAAGAGTGAAATAAATGCGTGCAGGCTACTGTGTGCAGTGCAGATCTAGTGATAGGGGAAAGAAAAAAAATTTGTTTTGGGAAGAAGAATTTCCTCTGCTCCAGCGGCCCCACGCATCCACATGGCGCTTGATGAGTGGTCGGAGACCATGCTGACTTCATGGTCGGAACCACCCAATATTTTCTCGTAGGTAGATGATACATTAAACCATACACTAATTGACACGTATCAAATCCGGGCCCAACCGTCAGTTGAACAAGCAAAATTTCTGCCCCCACTATATTCGTTAACGCTCCGTCTCTCACCTTTACTCTCTTTCTTCCTCTCCGTTTCTATTCGTGAGTCTCTCTCTCCCTCTTCTCTCTCTACGTCTTTTTTCTTTCCTCTTGCGTATGCCATGGCTTGAGCTCGAGTCGGCTCATAGCCGCTTCAGGTTGAGGAGGGTTGGCACGCCGCCGGATGCGAAACTCGAGCGCTACCCAAAGCTCCGGGATTGAGGTCAAGCTTCATGGCCAAAACGGCCATGGATGAGCGTCGTCCATGGCTGGCCGCGAGCGTCGTGCATGGTGGATGGGAAAAAATGGTACCCAGGGATCAGTTGCATACCCCATCGAATGAACGAACTAACAGACAAGTGTCACGGGCCGATCGATCAACTCTCGATCACTCCTCGATTCACCCGTGCGGCCTTAAGGTTTTACCCCTAAGCAGCCTTTCACACTCGACTCACAAGACTCGTATGTAGAGAGAGAAACTCTTAGAGAGAAGCTCCTGGATTTTGTATTCTTTGTGAATGAGAATACAATGAGGGAGGAGACCCTTTATATACAAGTATAAAATGCAAAAACCGTATCCGTAGATCTCCTCGGATCTAATGGTGGAGATTGCACCTCCCCATCTACCAACTACCAAAGATTTATTGCCAACTACCAGCTACTCGCATTTATATCGTATGCGTACAAATACAGTATCACCCGCCCCTAGGAGAATACTCTACATCTCGGGAACATAGGCCGAAGGTCATCAATGTGTCACGCCCGTGCCATGGAAACCTCTTGGATATGCTAACTTTTGGGCCGTGACACAAGCGAGCGCAACAGAGCAAAACGGACAAGGACGACCCAGGTGATGAAATCACATTAAATAAGGAAATCGAAGCCGACCTGATACGCCTACGCGTCCGTTTACAAAACCCATTTGCCCATTTCCTCCTCCCAGCTCCGCGTCCAACCTCGCTGTTCGGGTTTTTATTTTTCTTTTCATCTCTCCTCGTCCGTCCATCCATTCGGTTGTCGTCACAGAAACCTTTTGGGAGATGGATTTCATCTTCTCGAGCGAGTCCCTGCGTTCCGCGCCCCTTGCGCCGGCAGCAATGGCCATGGATAAGCATCAGCATGCTCATGACCAGGTCGGCCATGAGCCGACTCGAGCTCGAGCCATGGCAGACGCAAGAGGAAAGAAAAGAGAAGTAGAGAGAGAAGAGAGAGAGATGGGCAGAAACGGAGGGGAGGAGAGAGAGTAAAGGGGAGAGAGACGGAGCGTTGACGGAAGGCGTGAGGACAGAAATTTTTCTAGTTCAACTGACAGGTGGGCCTACCACGTGTTGATCATTGCATGGTTTAATGTATCGTCCTAGATGGCATATTAAATACACCTAATATTTTCTCCCCACTTCCCGACCCCAACACCCACGCATCCCCGGGGGCCCCCTTTTCAACTGACAGGTGGGCCTACCACGCGTTGATCTTTGGGTTGACGGGGGTTGGAGAAAATGGAGTAATGTCTGAGAGAGGAAGAGGGACAGAGAGATCTGCAACGGACCGACCGAGACGAGGGTGGGTGTCGGATGTCGCTGTTTTGTTGTTTAGTGATCTTTCTGTCGCATTGTGTTCAGGAAAGGTGCCATGAGTATCGTGGTTGGGTCGGTAGATAGAGGTCAGTCGCATGGGAAGATCCTTTTTTTTTTTTTAATTATTTCACGAAATTTTGGATTTTACCAAGTTGTAATATACGCACCAAAAGAAAAAGTTAATAAACTTCCAATTCAAACTGATATTGATGTAGCACCAAAAGTTATTATGTTTCAAGGTAAAAGCAATAAATTTACCAATAGACTCAAATGTTGAAAAAACCGGTAAAATGAAAAGAATGCGATTAAAGTTGCAACCACAGAAATATGGACATCAAATATCAAGTAATTCTACATCAAAGAGAAAATGGAAGTACTATGGCACCACACTTAGATTAAAATTCGTGGCGCTTGAATTTTTTGCCATAATATAAATGGTTAGTTTACAAAGAAAATAAGCCATAGGAAAAAGGCATAAATTTGAAATCTTGATGGCGAAACTCCATAAGCCCAAAGGTAAACAAATCCAAAAGGAAAATGACAAGAAAAAAATTAAAAAGGGGATTATGTTGAAAAGTGTCGATTTAACCATTTATTAAGAAACCAAATAACGAAAGTCTTTAATTTTTAACCATGATTTTTCAAATGTTGTGTATAATTAGATAAGATTTTTATAATAATACAAATAAAACAAGGCACACAAAACTAGAGATGAGAAAAAAAGGTTTGCCTATTACTATCCCAAAAAAGTTGCAATTGAAGTCATGATCAAGGAAAATTGGACGTCTAGATCACGTAGTTCTTTTTAGATTTAAATTCTTCACACTTGAAATTTTTTTCCATGAGACAAATGGTTAGGTGATAAAAGAAAAAGTAATCAAAAGCATTGTCCCATAGGAAAAACTGATGAATAAGAAATTTTGATGGCAAAAACTCTAGAAATTCAAAGGTAAACAAATTCAAAAGGAAAATGACAGAAAAAGAAAAAACAATTAAAGAGGGGATAATGTCCAATGGTGTTGTCTAATCAAGGTATGGTTGTTTCACACGTCGTGAGTAATTAGATAAGATTTCTATAATAATACAAATAAAATGAGGTTTGCCAATTACCATCCAAAGGAGAGTTCATTGGTTTCATTATCACCAACACCTTTAAAATTTTTGACTATTTCCAATATGCAATCACGGGCAAAATCAATATGAACCGTCCAATTAGGAAAAAGATGGAAAAAAAAAAGGAGAAAAGGATTTGCGGGCTTGCCGACTGAGGGAAGACTCCATACGGTCAACTTTTCCCCTTCCATGGAGCAACTCTTCAAAAGAGAAAAGAGAAAAGATTTTTTTCAAAAAAAAAAAAAAAAAAAAAGATGAGTATGACCAAAAAAAAAAGTTTGCCGGTGACATGACGACATCGATCCACATCCATCTCTCTCTTGAACTTAGCCAAAATATAGTTGCCATTCACCCCTAGTTTAACTTTCATAATAAAAGGAGTTTAAACACTTCATTTCTAAACTTGAGTTCATCGCACAACATTTTAATTTTTTTAATTTTTATATGAAATTACTAACTTTAATCAAGTGATTTATCAAACTTTTCTCCAAGTGAGTTATCAATTAAGTTTGGATTCTTAATTGTTATTTGAGTTAGTCACCGGTCTAATACCAGAAAATCAGTGCTACATTTATCCTTAATTAAATTTTGTGTCTCAAAAAAATCATAATGGTTAATCTCTAATTAGTTTTTATGTCATAAAAAATATCGACCAATGTTTCCTTTGTTGGCTTATGTTCAATATTCTAAATAATTACGAACATGGAAACACATTTGGTAAACAATTTGGATGATTGATGTATGACTTGATTCTTCATGAAAATTCACCATAGATGGGTCTTTTAAACGACATTGTTTTGGGAAGTCGGATTTGAAAAATAAACTTAGATTGAAAAATCTGCTAAAATTTACTAATTTGTGCTAAGAGCTCCCTCACCTTTCAAAAAGTGGGGAAATGATACAAGAGTTGATCAATTAGAAAAAAAATAAAAATAAATAAAAGTTAGTAAGAATTTAAACGAGAAGTAACCCAAAAGAAGTTGGTTATTATAATTGGAGGAAAGTTGGAAAATAATCAAAAGAAAGACTAACAAATTTATATGGGAGTTAAGTAAATTTAGGCTTGTAGTAAGGATGATAAGTAAAAGTTGGTGAGAGAACTTGATAACTGGTAAATTGTAAAAAAATTATAATAATTTCGTAACAAATAAGTTACCAGACAATAGGGTGATTGGTAACTTATCTAATCTATAGTTTTTTTAACACAGATGAGATGTTTCAAATTTCTACTAGCACAATTTTTTTTCTTTTAATGAAACAAGAGAATCATCCCAACATAGTATTCTACTAGGTAGATAAAGGAAAGTCAGTGTGTTTTCTTTTTTCCTTAGACAAGGTAACATTATCCTCATGTAAGAATATACCTATTGAAAAACCACCTCTCTCTCTCTCTCTCTCTCTCTCTCTCTCTCTCTCTCTCTCTCTCTCTCTCTCTCGTGTGAAAACTGAACCATGAATGCAAAACCTTCAAAGAAGAATCAATGGCGAGATGCATGCAGCATATCTGAATGCCAAATCCCTAGACGCAATAATATCTATTAGTAGCATGTGAGCCATGTGTTGTGGAAAGCAAGTAATCGAACAATAGAATAGACAAAATAAAGAAAGTAGATCGACCACCGGATTTATGTGGTTCGATTGTAGTGATCTACATCCACGAAGTGAGCAATAATGAATTCTACTATGGATGAAACGATACAATGGAGATTATAATCACACTCAAGTCACTCAAATATTCTCAGTATTTTCGAAGCCCCAATTACACCTAATATCTTACTTAGTGTTTTGCCTTGAAATTCCTCGTGATATAAACTTTCAATCTTGTAGAAATTAAATAGATCTTACGCTCCATTTGTTTCATGGAAAATCATTTCTAGGAAAATGTTTTCCAAATTTTTTAGTGTTCGTTTCATGGAAAATAAATTGTTTAAGGAAAATATTTTTCATTAATGGAAAAAAAAAGTCTTTTAAAATGGGGAAAAATATTTTTCATTTTTCCATATCTTCTTTCACCTCGCTTTCTCTCATCAAACACATTTATTTTTTCTTTTTCTTTTTTATTTTCTTTTTTATATTTTTAAAAAATGAGTTTCTAATTATTTTTCCTTTTTTTTTCTTTTTTTTTTTGCTTCTTGCTTGGCCTTGGCTGGTCGGCAATCGACCAAGGCCAAGGAAGAAAAAAATAATGAAAATAAAAGAGAAAAAAGAAAAAAATAAATTTAAAAATCAGTTGAAAAAGATAAAATAACAAAAAAAAATTGAAAATGAGTCTATGAAGGAAATCTCTATTTGTCTTCAAATTTCAGTCGAACACTAGAGTATATGGTTATTTTCCAGGAAAATGACTTCTTGGAAAACAATTTTCAAAAATGTCACATTTTTCGCAAGACGAATGGAGCCTTAAACTCACAAGATTTAATTGGCTTGAACACTATCGAGGACCAGCGAAAACCAAGGAAGAAGAAGAAAAAAATAAAGAAAAGAAAAGAGAAAAAACAAGATTTAATTGGCTTGAACACTAAATCTTCTTGGATGTGATTTCACGAATAAGAACAAAATGTCCATTTTCAAGCACTCGATATAGGGCGCTTCAAGAAAATGCACACCCTTGTCAAAAACGACTCTCCATTGCATGAAGACTCCCAACCTAAATATATAGGTTGGTCAATGTGGCCAACTTATAGTAGAGTTTAATTTCCTTTCTATTCTTTCTCTGCACGCTGACTGAGCCTAAGTCCAACGCAAAGTCCATGTTGGGCTTTTCAGTTTGAGAACACAAACTCCTATTCTTATACAGAATGTGCTTCAACAAACTTGCGTCCAATTCAAAGCCAACTTATCCATTATTAATCGTCGCTTCAACGGCAAATAATTTTGGTATTTTTCAGCATTCTTTACTCGGATCAAGTTTCGTACGATGGGTACAAATTTGAGATGTATTTTAACACCATGCATTGCACAATGAATGGTCCAAGTGAAGCCCTCTCCTCTCTAAGCTCGCCCCCATCCTAGTTACAGCTCAAAAATCATGCATGTCTCCAATTGAGTAGAGATGAATGATAAACCTTAGTTCATAGCTTTTGACCTAACACACATGCGTTTGTCACGGGCCAATCGATCTAATGTTCCTTGGCCGTGCGGCCTTAGGAATTTCTCCCAAGTCAGCCTTTTTCACACTCAACTCGCAAGGATCATAGAGAGAGAAACTCTAGAGAGAGAAGCTCTAGATTGTATTTACTTGTGAATGAGATGATCACGATGAGGGGGGAGGAGACCCCTATTTATACAAAGATAAGGCAAACTGTATTTGTAGATCTCTTCTCGATCTAACGATGGAGATTGCATCTCCCCAACTACCAACTACTCGCATTTATTACATACGAATACAATTACCATATTGTCCGCCCCTAAGACTATTCTATAAGGCTCAAGAAAACCCTGGGTCTCAGGGATACAAGCCAAGGGTCGCTTGATCCACAGATGTGTCACGGCTGTCCCTTAGAACCCTCTTGGATCAGCTTTCTTTTGGGCCGTGACACGTTCATCTCGTATTGCAAGGTAATTGATGTTTTGGCGCACAGTAAATGGAACCGCAATCATGACTAAAATGGAGAGCTTCTTCATGTAATGGCTTTTTCCACCCCTATTTTGAATCTTATATCAGCACATCTTTGGTAGGGACACCGTGTTGACATTAAGCTCGTAACCTAACTCATCGAGTATGATAATTTTTTTTATTATTATCATGAATTGGTGAAGAACCCGTTTTTAAATGACTTTTCAATAACATTGGAGTACATAATGAGATGTCGCCAGTCTCATCTCATAACTTCAATTCAAGTTATATCTACGCTATGCATTTACTTCACTAACCCATTGTTGGCACCGTATGCTAAACGCCTACTCAATAATCTCAAGGCCCTAATACTATGTTGTATGCCATATGGAGTGGCCATTGGGGGGGGGGGGGGGGATGAATTGCCATTACCTTTTCACGAGTA
This sequence comes from Eucalyptus microcorys, assembly GCA_014182515.1. NCBI lineage: Eukaryota > Viridiplantae > Streptophyta > Magnoliopsida > Myrtales > Myrtaceae > Eucalyptus > Eucalyptus microcorys. The sequence continues at coordinate 3,451,563 of CM024563.1, forward strand.
GAAGTTGTTGATCCCAAAATGAAACTAAGAAAGCATATGTAGTTTTTTTTTTTTTTTTTTTTTCTGGTTAGAAAGAATATGAAGATTTGAAAAGGAACACTTTGGAGCAAGGGTCCATAAAAGCTAGTGAAGAATCCGCGCCATACGAGCTTAAGTATCAGTCGACCCAGCCCGATTGTGTTCTCTTTCTCTTTTTCAATAAAACCAAGTCGACATACAAGAGTAAGGGGCATCAAAACACGTTACATCTTGTTGCCTTTATAATCTAGTCCGCCGATCTATTTGATTCTTGAGTGCAGTGGGCCAATTCAAGATTCATAAAAAGGGCCAAGAGGTCTTTGCATTATGTGTAAAGTGAAGTCAATTAAGTAAAGATTCTCTCACCCTCTCTCTCTCAAGACCTTAGAATATTTAGAGTTAATTACACAAGACTTGTTTGGATTTGATTTGGGATTTTCCCACGCTATTAGATACATTCTCTCTCCTAGAGAGAGAGAGAGAGAGAGAGAGAGAGAGAGAGAGAGAGAGAGAGAGAGAGAGAGAGAGAGAGAGAGAGAGATTTGGAGGAGAGATGGGGTCGATCCTCAACTTATCATCGCACGATGCAAGCAAGGACGCTAGTGACCACTGCGGACAAGGCCAAGGAGATCGACTTGTTGGCTCCCGTCGTCGTATTCAGGTCACTCCTTCCCTCTTCCTCCCCCCCGCTGCTCATCGATTGAGCGATTTGCTCTTCCAAAACGGTCAAATTTTGATTACTTGGTGAAAATGCTAGTATACTATCTAGAGGGGGGGTGTGAATAAGTGTTTAAGAAAAAATTTAACAATTAAAAGCAAAATATATTATGTTGCCAGCAAAGTCTATGAATAAGTTAGAGTCTGACTAAAAGCGCCACCAAATTTCTGAAGAAAATTCAAACTCAAATAAGAAATTGATTAGAATTTTGAGGAATTTAAAAGAAAATTGCAACGGATAAAGTTGAAAAGAGGTAAGAGAAGAGAAAATTGCACACAAGATTTATAGTAGTTCAGTTTAGATCAAACCTACGTCCACTCTCCTACGCTGATAGCCTTCTGGTTGAAATTCACTAAAGTATCAATAGAGAAATATAATGTTTTGAGCGCGAACACTAAGTGGAAGATTTCTTTTTCCCTCACTAAGTCACTCTTCTTGTGATTTTCTCTCTTGAATATAATCTGTAAGCACTGTCGTTGAAGAGCAAGTGGTTGGAAAGGCTTCAAACTTTGGAATTTCAATTTTCACGCACTATCTCAAATAGATTGAATAACCTCCTTAAATACTCCTTTACGCCTTACTAGCCATTGGCATTCTTCAGAGGAATTTATTCCAATCAATCCGTTGGATAGAATTGATTAAGGAAATCTTGTAGCCATTTGAAGATTGAGATGAAAATCCGTTGATTCTGGTCGCCTATACAATCAGAATCTAAGTTTCCATAAGTAGATGCTTCCCAAAAAGGAACTTGTCTTCAAGATTGATTTCATCAATTCATAATTGATTCCATCAATGTAATTATAAATGGTAAGTGAGATTCTTCACCGAAAAGCCAGATATTAAAGATAAATCTCTATAACGTTCATACTAAATCCTTATCATAAGATCAATAATCCTAAGTCTAATTATATCTTTGTTCTAGATTTGGTTTCAATCTGGATTACGTCAAAGTGGGAAAGACTTTTGGAATGAATAGACTTTGACAAGAGTTTGTGATATGATTTTAGAAGTCTCTTATTCTTTAGAATAAGAATAAGAAAGTTTTGTCAACTTCACAACATGTAGGAGTTTTCTCAATACCCGAGACTCATCCCGAGTCATGTTTGCAATGATCGGTTGTTGACTTCGGTATCGGTGTCATTCAGGATGCAATTCAGTCTCGAGTCCGATCACGAGCGAAATTGTATCGGTCGATTGCTTTGAATTGTAGAATTGATGTGCAAATTTGATGCATGAGGGAGAGTATATATTAATTGAATTGGGGAGAATTGATTTTCTTTTTTCTTTTTTTTTTTTTTTGGGGGGGAGACTAGCACTTTTTCAGTGGATTTTTGAATTTTGATCCAAAAAGAAAAGGGTTTTGAATTAGATGCTTGCAGCTGTGGATATTGCTATCATCTCGTGGTGCTGGTTGCTGAATTGATAATGCAAGTCATTAACCTTAAACTATCATGTGTAAGGAGAGAAGTGCTAACAAGATTAGCACTTACAATGGGTTTTGAATTTTGAGGAAAAAAATGATTTTGAATTAGATTTTTGTGGCAGTGGATTTTGCTATGATTTCATGCCGGTTATTGAATTGATAATGCAAGTCACTAACGCTAATCTACCACGTGTAATGAGGAAATTGCTAGAGGATTGAAGAGACTACTGTCTCCGGTATAGTATAGTTCTATTAAAACTCGATTGTTGTAGACCCAAAGTGGCAGCAACTCAAAATGAGAGTTTTGGAGATTGCTTAAATTGCTTTGACATTTAATTGCTCCAACCAGATCAATGATCTTTCTTCTGCCAATTTTGGTAGGCTTCAAGATCATGGCGACATTGAGGTGAGCCACCTCCTTCAAGATCACAACGATCTAGGGTTTCCATCACCTCTTGCTCATCAAGGAGATATTGAATCTTTCAGAGCAAGATGTTATAGTTCTCGCCGTTCTGATCCTTATTCAAATCATCAAAAAAAAATTCTTGCAGCCATTTTCAACTACATTCAACAAATGCGCAAGAGATATTAATAATTAGCACATATCACTATTTTGCAGCATTAATCTAAATTACATAATAAAAATTTTATGCAAATCACAAGATCAAAATTTTGCCATGCTCTTGATCATCTCTTGTGCCCAAGTACTCAATCACTATATGTAATTTAATATGCGTAGAAATAAATTGTAGGAGGAAACTAATAAGTCTCAACTTGACTAAAAACACACTCCCACTTAACTATCGCATAGACTTTCTTGATTGATGTTAAGCATTAAATCAATAACATATATAAACAAAAGTATCATATGCTACTTACCAAACTCTAAATTAGTGATTCTAACATTCACAATGAATAGAGTCCATTACTCGCTTTGATACCAACATTGAAGAATGGGCAGCGGAAACTTAGCACAATTATTTAACTACATATCTCTTGCAGTCTCAACATCAATTCCTCTAGAATGACGGGACTATTTTACATTGCTAGTCAAATCCACAATCTTCATGTAATATTTCTTCGAACCCATAAACAACTCATTGGCAAACTCATACTACTCGAGTAAGAGTTGGGTTCCTCTAGAATGACGGGACTATTTTTCAGTGTTTTATATGTCCTATGTTATTGGCTTGAGAGAAGCCCTACCTCTTCATAGAAGGTGAAAGAAGACCCTTGGTCTTCCTCTATAATTCTCCATTACTCCACTGTTTTATCATATGATGGTGGAAGAATTATTTCTTGTAACTCCAACATAATTAGAGGAGTTGTTCTTTTGTAACCTTCACAACAGCAACGGGCGTCTTTAATAGTTATTCACTAACACCTTGCTGGAATTCCAGCAAGGTGCAAAACGTGGCGCTTGTAGTTCTTACCTTAGATCCAAAGATAGAGACTTGTGTGATGGAAGTGGATGAACTGAGGTGTGACATCCACTATGCATGTAGATGAAATAATTGCTTTCAACCACTTGCATGAATTTAAAGCGTGTGCTTTAAACTACCCTACTGGAAGAGTTGCTCCCATATAAGTTGATACTCTCTCCTAATGAGAGCCCATCATCAATAGTCGAGTATGGCAAGCTGGTTGTCACGTTACATAATACCACGTTAAGTAATACCGGTGGTAGCTGAAAATCCTTAATGCGTGTGGAATGACGTAGAAATTATGAGATTTGAGACACTAGGAAACGATTCAACTTTGTCCGGTAATAAAGTCTCATGGGACACTGAACTAGACCTCCTTAAAGATCTGAGGTTCTATAATGCGGAAGAATTATTGCTGAGATTGAGATTATTTCTTCTTATTTTGCATTTTAACTTTTTAAGTTCTTTCCCCAAAAAAGAAAAAAGTGGCCGGTTCTTTTGATCAATCCTAAGAAGAACCAACCAATTTAGCTCCCTCCTCCGATCTGTTGGGATCGAGAGCCGCCTTGTCAACTCAATCAGAAATAGATCACCTCTAGAAAAAAGACAGGTTCAACATCCCCAATAGGCCCGGCCAGATCCGAATCTAATATCGCCGCACCTCAAAAGATGACAATTGATTCTTGGGCTGAGTCGAGTTGGGTCCCTAGGAGGGGCCTTGAGGGGTGCCTTTTGATGCGGAACCCTCGTTCGACTCATGATAATCGCGTTTCCAGCCAGTAGGCCGTCCCACATCACGAGAGGAGAATAGAAAAAAGCATGCAAAATAAAGAAGAGAAGGAAAAAGAGACAAGAGAAGGATGAGGCCGTTGACCGAGCTTGTCTCCATGCCACGACAAAAGAGCAGTTCCTGGGCCATCGGATAAAACATGACCCTCCTCGGTTGGGACAGAAGGTGCTCCGAATGTTTATGCTCTCTCGCTCGCTCGCTCTGTGTCGACCCTTCTTTTTCTCTCAGTCCTCTCTACTCATAAATCAAGAGACGCCCAAGAAGAAGAGATGAGGGATTCTTCATCTTTTCTGCGAGACTAGGGCATTCATCATGAAATCAGCACGTTGGAATACCTTGGGAACCGATCGGTCAACTTGAGTCAACTCTAGTCAACGGTCAATGGTCAACTGATGATGTGGCAGTGATGTGGCAATGACATGGCACCGCAGCCGCCCAAGCAGCTATTGAGTTTGCTATTGTTTCGTCAATTTATCGTAACAGAAAATCAACTTGTATCAATCAATTGGATTTGATGAATAAATGAATAAATAAGTAGTATTAATTAATTATATATTATTAATTATAGAAATAAGAATATTCGAGTCAGATGACGTGGTTTGGCATGGCGGATGAGGCGGCAGGTGACATAAGGATGACGCAATGATCATGTTAGCAATACACGGCCGACTTAAGTCACGTGAGACGCATGTGGGCGTGCAGAGGCTTGGAGTGGCGTGTGTGGGCATGTGCAGCATTAGTTGGCGGTGTGATTCGACACCTTTGTGGAGCAAACGTGACCTATTCAGCTGGCATTGCAAAAAATAAAAATCTTCAAGAAAGAGGCTTTGATACCAAGTTAAGAATAGAGAAATAAAGAACTTCTGTATATTTTGATGATTTGTAATGAGAAATACAAGAGCCTATTTATAAGTTTTACAGGGAGACTATTTACAATAATAAAATATTATACAATCAATTATAATCAATCATAAAGATATCCAGAATATTAAATATATTAAGAATATTATAGATACCGGGATATGGGAAGGATATTCAAAATATTAAAGATCTCCAGAATATCCAGAATATCATAAAGATAATCTCAGTATATCTTACAGCTCTGCTGATTGACAGAAGCAATCTCAAAATCGCGAGAGCGTTGCTGAAGAGGCTAGACTCCAACACCCTCATGGTGGTTGGCAAGTCCCAGCGTTACCAGCTCCATCGCCTGAACATTTGCGAGTACTAGGTTCCTCCCTTTCTCTCCCCCTGCGTGATCTATACTGGGAGTGATGTTGTTCATGAAGGGATTCAACTCTGAAAAAGTTGGATTTTAGGCTCAGATTGCATTTGCAATATACGATTATGAATTGACGGCATACGTGCCCAAAGTATTTGATGTTATTGCATTTGTTGAAGACTAATGGTGATGGGTGCTTTTCTTCTTAGCGTCCATCAAAGTCTCTTCTCTCTGCAAGTTCTTCTTCTTCTTTCAAGGTTTCTAGTTCAGGGATATCATCACCTTCATCGTCGGAGGATGAGCTTTCTTTAGAGTTTGTCCCTCTCAATCATCACCATTGGGAATGCGGAATTTCTCTTTTTGTCATCATCTTTTTTTTTTCCCATGAAATCAATGCAGAAGAGGACGTGCGACAATGTGCCGAAGCAATGGGCAGCAAAGGGTTGTGAGTGCTAGTATGAACATCTAAAAGGGGGTGAATGGGTGTGAAAATAATTTTTCACAAAGAATATTGAAAATATTTTACTTTTGAAACTAAGTTTGAAGAACAATAGACTTTGAGTGAGTTCAAACTTTAGCAGTTAAATAGAACTACGAACAAAATAAAGAAGTTCAAGGAAGAGAATAAGAACACAGAATTTATAGTGGTTCGGCTTAGATCAAATCTACACCCACTCTTCCACGTTGACAGCCTCCTAGCTGGTTTTCACTAAGAATCAAAAGAGAATTTACAATTTGTGATCCCAACTTCACAGTGAAGAGACTCTATTGCTCTCTCACGAAGTCACACTATAAATCCCTCTTTTTTTAGTATAACTTTGAGCTCAGTATAAGAAGTAACAAGAAAACGGGAAGCTTCAGACTTTGGAATTTCTCTTTCACACACATTTTCGAACAACTAGAGAGTCCTCCTTAAATACTCCTTCATACCTTCTCAACCGTTGGCACTTTCCAAAGAAATTCTTCCAATCAACCTGTTGGACAGAATCAATCAAGGAGATATCGAGTTGTTTGAAGATTGAGATGAAAGCTCGTCAATCTTATTTGCCCATACAATTGGGATCTTGGTTTCCATAAGTAGATTCTTTCCAAATTTACTTGCCTTCAAAAAGATTTGATGTATCTAAATTGATTTTAATAAAGATAATCAATCTCGCAGGTGTGATTTCCATCTAGAAGGCCATATATAACTTCTACGAACCAAACCCTTGAAGAAAAATAGATAATCCCTTATCTGGATAAGTCTTTATTCTTCACTTTTGTTCAGTTTGGAATTTGTCAGAGTAAGTAGACTTTGACATAGAAGTCTGAAATTCTTTATAATAGACTTTGGATAAGTTTGGTCAACTTCAAAACATCGAAGGAGTTTTCTCTAACAATCTCCCTCTTTTTGATGGTGATAAAACTTCCCTACAGATTTAAGATTTATAACCTCCAAAACAACTCTTAGCAGTACATGATATCTTATAAAAATAATTAGTTAAGGATCTGGATAGTATTGATTCTGCAACCACATAAAACATGTTAATCTTGAAAAAAATTAAACATACATCAAGATTTAAACATCCACATCCATAAACATCACTGCCACAAAGATTGCTGCAGAGTTTAAGTATTCAAAACATCAAACACACTAATCAAATCTGCAAAAAGTTAAGTTCAAGAGTTCAAATTTGCAAATTCTCTCCTTTTTTGTCAATAGCAAAAAGTGGAGAAAGTCAAAATAGAAGAGAGATAAATGGAATTAAGGTTGTCTTGGAATTCGAACTAGTTGGAAATCCCCCATGGACTGCATTGCCTCCTCAACCTTCTGGCACTGGTAATGAACATTCTCGACTTGAGTTTGAACAATCTTCAGAATCCGAATAGTCTAATCATTCTTGGTCACAGTCTCAGATACTTGTTGATTCAAAGTTTGTACCTGAGTATCTAAGGACTGTACCTTTTTAGTGTGAAAATCTAAAGAGGATCGCAACACAGTGTGAAGTTTTTGAATCTCAATCTCCATGGTGTATTGAGGAGCTTTGACTTCCAAAAAGAGCTCAATCATCATTGGATAGTCAGCATTCGGTTCAGTCTACGCACTAGCTTTAGTGAATTGAATTCATGGAGAGTTTAGAGACGAGGGAACATCAACTTGTCTTGTAAAAGCTAGAAAGAACACCTAGAGGGGGTGAATAGGTACTAAAACAAATTTTGCAATGTAAAGACAACAATTTTACTTTTGAACCAACTCTGTTCAGCAATGGAATATGAAACGGAAATTAGACTTTGATAAACAAGTATTGTTACGAACAAAGTAAAGAGCTTAGGGAAGAGAATAAGAACACAAGGTTTATAGTGGTTCGACTTAATCCAAGACTACGTCCACTCTCCCGCACTGACAGCCCACCGGCTGGATTCCACTAAGAATCAAAGAGATGTTACAATATAGCTCTTCCTTGATTCCACAGTGTAGAGATTCTGCTACACTTCCTCAAGGTCACCCAAAAATATAAAATCTCTTTTGAGTACAAGTTTTCGCTCAACAATAGACTAAGAACAAGGAGCTTCAGACTTTGGAATTCTTCTATCGCACACACTCTCGAACAACTAGAACATCTTCCTTATATACTCCTTCATGCCTTCACGCCCGTTGGCACTTACCAAAGAAGTTCTTCCAATCTACATATTGGAAAGAATCAATTAAGGAGATTCCGAGTTATTCAAGGAACATGACGATAGCCCACCAATCATGTTCGTCCATACAATCAGGATCTAGATTTCCATAAGTAGAACCTTCCAAGTATACTTCGCCAATCAACGGATCCAATATCCCTGAATTAATCTTTAATTTGAATAAAGGATTCTGTCATGATATTTCCAGCCAATTGATCTTCTTCAGTCGATAGAATCCAATCCTTAAAAAGCTCAAATCTGGATAAGTCATTTTCAACAGTCTAGATATTGTTAATGAGGATAGACTCTGAATCTTGAGTCAGGCAGTCCTACGGTCTTCAGACTTTGATGACATAGTCTGCAAGTTTTCAGACTAGACTGATGGAAACGTTTTGTCAGCTTCAAAACACACAATGAAGTTTTCTCCAACATGTTTAATCCCATGACTTGGAGTAGATTCTTCAATGTCAGCTTCAGGAAATTGGGAAGCATAGACATCTTCTAGGTGTGTAGGAGATCGACTGATACCTTCACTCATAAAAAGAGGAGAAGAAGTCCATGTTTTCTCAACTGCTCCCCCTGTTTCTTTGCCTACAAGTGGAGAAAGGATTCCTTCTTCTTGAGTCTTCTCGTTTTCAGAACGAGAGTGATGTTCTTTCTCTGTAAATACTCCTACTTGTCCACTCTCGGTTGCTTCTGAATTCTCAGATAAAGATATGGCAATTGTTGCCTCGTAAGAATCATCCTCATGACCTTTTCCTTCTTCATCTCTCGGCTTCTTCTTCTCTTGCTGCTTCTTCCTTCGTTGTTTCTTCTTCTTCTTCTTCTAGCTCTGTTTCTTCTCTATCTCTTTCTTCTCTTTCCAATGGTTTCTCAGAACCAACAAAACCTCGAAGATTCTTTAAGGCAATGACAAAAATTGTAAGATCATCGTCATCCTCTTCGTCCTGCGGGATAAATGATCTCCTCTTCTTTACAGGTTCTTTCACAACTTCCTTGCCTTTCCTCTTTCTTCCAGTAGAATCTTCCTTGGTTTTGCTAGAGAACTCCTTTTTTCAAGCTCTCAATAGCCTTGTTCAGATCCTTCAACCTCATCTTTGAAATCATCTTCAATCCTATAACTATAGGAGCAACAGTTCGAGAGCAAAGTGAGACGGGAAACTTGATTTGAAAATGTCTAAACAACTTTGTAAACAGCGTAGAATAAGGCAATTGTCCTTTGTCCTTCATAACTGTCCCGTACATGTGCATCGGGATAGTATGAGGGAATGAAAATCTCATCCCATTGCAGATAGCAAACATGAGTCTTGCTTCGAACCTAGAAACATTTGTTTTTGATGCAACCTTTGGTTTGATGCAGTTAATGACAACTTTGTGCAACAGAACATTTGAGGCTGATAGTCTAGAATAAGTGATGCCTCCTTCTAGTAGTTTGTCATTAACAAGAAATCTCATTACTTGACCAAAAGAGACACTAATTGGTTGAAAACCACTCCTTTCCACTCCAATAATGTCTGTCTGTGTGTCAACATCCACCACATAAGCTTTATCACTCACAGTAAACTGGATTCAATTCTAGTCAATAAAAGATAGATTTGAATAGAAAAATGCAGTCAACTCTAGATATGCAACAGTTGTCTCAGAACAGAAATTCTTGAATTGAAAGAAGGCTAACTTCTCCCTCAAGTTAACCTTGATCGAGTCTAGGAAGTCAAAATAAGCAGATCGAGGGTTCATCACCCCTCTCTTCAGCATTTGAGAGTAAACCTTTTTGTGTTCCTTAGAATGAAACAATCTCGTTCTCTCTCCAGGAACATCAACAGCAACACCCATTCTGGGGTGAAAATTCGAATAAAACCACTCATCATCATCCTTGTTTTCAAGATGATCAGAACTGAACTTAAGATCTGCAGGAAAATAAAGAAAGGCATTGTCTGCCGATCCTTTCGGCACTATACCTAACTATTCCATCCTTCTTAAGAATAGAGTCTCATTCTTATACCCTTTTTTCTCTTAGAAAATCATCGATAAAAGTCATAGGAGTACCACCCTTCTTCAAATGAGTGTAAAGCTTATAAAGAACCTGGGGTCTCGAGGTTCTGAGAGGTTTTACGTCTTCCTCGATTTCTTCTTCCAAAGGTTGGCGCGGAACATTCTATGTAAAGTGCTGCGGAGAATTCTATGGAGATTGCTGTGGAGAGTTGTGCGAAGATTCTTCTTTAGTGAGATTGAAATGTGTCTGCCCTTCTGGCACATTCCAAGGCCCCTTGCTTGCAATTTGAGAAGATTTCCTTTGGTAAGACATGTTTGCAGGCTTGGAGGATTTCACAGACAGGTTCAAGTGAAAAAGATGGAAACCTGCAGAACAAACTTGAGAGTAAAAGACGAGAAATGAGAGTGTAGTGATTAGGGTTTTGAGAGGTAGTTTTGGAAATGAATCATTTTGGGAGATAAAAAAAATGTCGAAAACAGGAAGTTGAAATGATGTGAAAGAAAATGCCTTTTCGGAATAACTAAAAATAAAAACTGCCAAAAATTCAAAAATTCAAAAAGATAACTTCTAAAAATAAAAATGGCAAGTAACGATTCGAATAAGAATGTACCTGTTCAAAAATTACCTACTAAAATTAAAATACATGGATTCGATATATTCTCTTACTGAAGCAGCTTCTTTAAAATCTGAGTTTGACCAGTTTCAAACTTTACTCTAGAAGAGAAATAATATTCAGCTTGTTTCGAATAGACTCAAATAAATTTTTCTCCAAAGGCTTTGTGAAGAAGTCTGCAAACTGATTCTTCGAATCAATGAACTGAATCATAATCTCCCCATTTTGGACATGATTTCTTATAAAGTGATGCCGAATCTCTATATGCTTTGCCCTTGAATGAAGAATTGGATTCTTGGTGAGATTAATAGCATTGGTGTTGTCACATCTGATCTCGGTACATGATTCTTCAATCCCAAAGTCTCTTAATTGTTGTCTCATCCATAGGATTTGAGAACAACAACTCCTAAGAGCAACATACTCAGTTTCTGCTGTTGATAAAGCTATAGTACTTTGCTTCCTTGAGAACCAAGATACCAACATATTTCCCAATAGTTGACAAGTGCCAAATGTGTTCTTTCTATCAACTTTACAACCTGCTAAATCAACGTATGAATATCCAAGAAGAGTAAAGTCTCATTCTTTTGGATACCACAGACCTAGCTTTGGACAAGTCGCAACATATTTAATGATGCGTTTTACAACACTTAGATGAGATTCCCTAGGATCAGATTGAAATCTAGCACAGATGCAAACACTGAATAAAATATCAGGTCTAGAAGCAGTTAGGTAAAGAAGTGAACTGATCATGCTTCTGTATAGCTTATGATCTATTTTATTCTCTTCTTCATCCTTGTCCAGTTTCGAAGAACTTGACATTGGTATCTCTGTCTTCTTGCAATTTTCCAACCCAATTTTTTTGATGAGATCTCTTGCATATTTCTCTTGATAAATGAATATACCTTTCTTCAATTGTCTAACTTGCAATCCCAGAAAGAAAGTTAATTTACTCATCATGCTCATCTCGAATTCATCCTGCATAGATCTTGAATATTTCTTGCAGAGACTTTCGTTAGGAGAACAAAAAATAATATCATCTACATAAATTTGTACTAGTAAAAAGTCTTTTCCTTCTTTCCTTATAAACAAGGTAGTATCAACCTTTCCTTTTTCAAAACTGTTCTAAGTTAGAAACTTACTCAACCTTTCATACCATGCTCGAGGTGCTTGCTTTAATCCATACAAGGCCTTTTTCAGTCTGTAGACTAAGTCTGGCTTTCTTGGATCTTCAAATCCTAGTGGTTGTTCCATATAGACTTATTCTTGTATGAACTCATTTAGGAATGCGCTTTTGACATCAATCTAGAATAACCTGAAATTTTATAATAGGCAAAAGCAAGTAATAATCTAATTGCCTCTAACCTTATTATTGGTGCATAGGTCTCGTCATAGTATATCCCTTCTTCATGTGTATATTCTTTTGCCACGAGTCTTGCTTTATTTCTTACCACTTTACCATTCTCATTTATCTTGTTCCTGAAAACCCATTTCATTCCAATAATAGATTTGCCTTTGGGTTTTAGAATCAGCTCCCGTACATCGTTGATGCTGAATTGTTTGAGTTCTTCATGCATAGCTTATATCCATCTTTCATCATACAAGGCTTTGTCTACACCTTTTGGTTCTATTTTATAAACAAGTAATAGAGCATTGGACTCTTCTCTTCCTTTGGATCTTGTGCGAATTCCTTCATCAATGTTGCCAATGATGAGTTCTTTGGGATGACTTAACTTGTGCTTCCAGTTGCTGCTTGGTTTGAAAGTCTGTTGATCCTCTGCTTCAGTTGAATCTTCTCGTTTTGCTTGATGCTATTCTCCAGAAGTTTAAACCTCTTCGGGGAAATTAGATTTTGTAAAGTCTAGAACGGATTTAGACTCTTCAAGTTGAGTCTGATCTGGTAGATTCTCCACATTATCTTGAAACTTGACGTTCATAGATTCTTTCACGGATTGAGTCTTTTTGTTAAAGACTCCGTAGGCTTTGCTTGAAGTCAAATAGCCTAGGAAGATTCCTTCGTCTGATTTCTCCTCAAACTTTCTAGTTCGATCATTCGCATTCTTCAGAATAAAACATTTACAACCAAAGACATGAAAGTAGGAGACAATAGGCTTCTTTCCATTATACACTTCATAAGGAGTTTTCTCTAGAATATGCCTCAATAATACTCTGTTGATAATATAGCAAACTGTGGAAACTGCTTATGCCCAAAATCGAGAGGATATTTTGCTCTCTATCAAGAGAGTTCTAGCCATCTCTTGTAAGGATCTGTTTTTCTTTTCCATAACCCCATTTTGTTCTGGAGTGTGTGGAGAAGATAAAACATGCTGAAAACTAGATTCATCACAGAACTTAGTAAAATCCCGATTCTCAAACTCACCTCCATGGTCAGTTCGTATGCTTGAAATAGCATAACCCTTTTCATTTTGAACCTTCTTGGCAAACTTCGAGAAATAAGAGAATACTTCAAACTTACTTGCTAGAAAGTAGACCCAAGTGAAGCGAGAGTAATCATCCACGATTACTAGACAATATTTCTTTACACCAATACTTTGAATTCTGGTTGGACCAAAAAGGTCCATATGAAGAAGTTGCGGAACTCGACTTGTAGAAACTTGGTTCACAGGTTTAAAAGAGTTTCTGACCTGTTTTCTTAGAACATAGGGAGTACACAACTCATTTTTCTGGTAAGCGGGAATTAAGAAGTCCTCGAACAAGCTTCTTAGAGGAAATCTTGGCAATCTGCTTCATGTTAACATGACCAAGCTTCCAATGCTAGAGACTTGCTTCATCTTGAATAGAAATAAAGCATTGAGAATTTTCTGGGTTTACATCCAGAAGATAAATGTTGCCATGCCTTCACCCAATAAAAGATTGAGAGAAGTCTTGACTCATTTCAGAACAAGTTCCTTCTTGGAAGTTTATTCTGAAACCAGTATCGCAAAGCTGACTTATGCTTAGCAAATTGTAGTTCAATCCTTCCACCAAGGAAACGTTATTGATAGTTAGGCTTCCAATCTTCACAGTTCCACATCCTACAATCTTTCCTTTGTTATTTCCTCTAAAAGATACTTTTCCTCCATTTAGTCTAACAAGCTTTATAAAGTAGCTTGAGTTTCCTATCATATGCCTCAAACAACCACTATCCAAATACCATTTGATCTTCCTTTTGATAGTGACCTACGATTAAAAGAAAAACTCAAACTTTCTTTGGTACCTAGATTTTCTTGGGTCCAGGAGGGTTAGTATTAAAAATAGTCTTAGCCCAGTCCTTCTTAATTGGTCTCCAAACCTTGGGACATTCTTTCTTGAAATGTTCTGAGCTGTTAAACTTCGAACATTTGAGTGCACTTTGGCTAACGGGTTTTACAAAAAAAAAAAAAAAAATTGAGCTGAAAGAATTTTGTAAAATACCCTTGTAGGTCTTTGTTTAATTATCTCCTTTACTTTAAGAAAATTAATTAATGGAATAGTTTCTAGAGTTATACCCAAACTAGATTTATTAAAGTAGGGTATTTGAGCTGAAAGAATTTTCTCTAGTTTTTTGGATCATTTTGAAAATCTTTCTGTAATACTTGAAATGTCATTTTTCAAAATAGCATTTTCCTTTGAGAGAGAATCTAAATTTTCTTTCAAACTGTCAAAACTTGTATTCAGACTTACAAACTTTTCTTTCTAAGAAATTTCATGTTGCCTGAGCTTAGAATTCTCCCTTTTTAGTTTAGAAATCCTTTTAAGAGAGGATTTGAGACTGAAACAAAGTTCATCTATGTATTTAGAGACTTTGACATGAATTTTTAAATCACTAACCTCAAATTCTCTGTCTGAGTCTAAATCAGAGTCTGTTTCTAATTCTGAATCTAATTCGGAATGAGTCATTAGACATATGTTGGCATATTCTTCTTCGCTTTCCTCACATTCGGTGTCACTTCAAGTTTTAGCTTTGAGTGCCTTTTTATACTTCTCAGTTTTTCCTTTCTTCTTCTTCAACAGAGGACAGTTAGGTCTGATATGCCCATTTTTCTTGCATTCGAAGCATATCACATCTTTGCTGGTTTCATTGTCTTTAGTCAGTCTCTTCTGGAAACTTTGCGTGCTTTATTTCTTCCAGTTGAGTCTTCTTCCCTCTCTATTCAGCGTTATGAATTTCTTGATCATAAGCGCCAGCTCCTCATCGTCCATATCATCATCTGAATCTATATCATCAGAATCAATGTTAGACTTTAAAGCTATTGACTTCTTACCTTCAAGATCTTCTTCATCATTTATTTGTTCCACTTCGTATGATTGAAGCATACCTATCAGTTCGTCAACTGATAGAGGCATGATCCTCTGGGTTTCTCTAATTAAAGTCTTCATATGATTCTAGTCTTTCGAAAGCCCATGCAGTAGCTTGTTAATTTTCATTGGTCCTGAGATTGGTTGACCTTGATAAGCTAGGCCATTTACAATCTCTATAAAGCGACTGAACATATCAGTTATTGATTCTCCAAGCTTCATTCTGAAAGCTTCATATTGTCCGAGCAGAATGTTTATTTTGGTTTCCTTCACACGGCTAGTCTCTTCGTAGGTAACATGTAATCTGTCACAAACTTCTTTTGCTGTTTTACAAGAAGAAATTCGGTTATACTCATTAGGAGATAAGGCACAGTATAAAGAGTAGATTGCTTTCGCGTCAAGAGCTTGTCTCTTGATAAATTCAGCTCGTGTTGCTTCGTTAGCATCAATGACTTCTTTTCCTCGGTCTGAAGCTGATGTTGCCTTAGGGTTGATCCATTTTTCTATGACATCCCACTCTAGAGGATCTCTAGATCTGATAAATGCCTTCATCTTGTTTTTCCAGACATTGTACTCATTTCTATTGAAGTAAGGAGGTTTGGTGTTGCTCTGGCCTTCAACCAAACTTGGAGCCAAAATACTAGCCATAGAGGATCTTTAGTTTAGAAGTAAAACACTTCAATAATTAAGCACATAGGCTCTAATACCAATTGTGAGTGCTAGTATGAACACCTAGAGGGGGGTGAATAGGTATGAAAACAATTTTTCACAAAGAACGGTGAAAATATTTTACTTTTGAAACTAAGTCTAAAGAACAATAGACTTTGAGTGAGTTCAGACTTTAGCAGTTAAATAGAACTACGAACAAAATAAAGAAGTTCAGGGAATAGATTAAGAACACAGAATTTATAGTGGTTTGACCTAGATCAAGCCTACGTCCACTCTCCCACGTTGACAGCTTCCTAGCTGGTTTCACTAAGAATCAAAAGAGAATTTACAATCTACGATCTCAACTTCACAGTGAAGAGACTCTACTGCTCTCTCACGAAGTCACACTATAAATCTCTCTCTTTTGAGTACAACTTTGAGCTCAGTATAAGATGTAACAAGAAAGTGGGAAGTTTAAGACTTTTGAATTTCTCTTCCATGCACACTTTCAAACAACTGGAGAGTCCTCCTTAAATACCCCTTCATGCCTTCTCGACCGTTGGCACTTTTCAAAGGAATTCTTCCGATCAATCTGTTGGACAGAATCAATTAAGGAGATCTCGAGCTGTTTGAAGATTGAGATGAAAGCCCGTCAATCATGTTCGCCTATACAATCAGGATCTTGGTTTGCATAAGTAGATTCTTTCCAAATTTACTTGCCTTCAAAAAGATTTGATGTATCTAAATTGATTTTAATAAAGATAATCAATCTCGTAGGTGTGATTTCCATCCATAAGGCCATACATAACTTCTACGAACCGAACCCTTGAAGAAAGATAGATAATCCCTTATCTAGAGAAATCTTTATTCTTCACTTGTGTTCAGTTTGGAATTTGTCGGAGTGAGCAGACTTTGATACAAAGTCTGGGGGTCTTCAGACTTTGACACAGAAGTTTGGAATTGTTCATAATAGACTTTGGATGAGTTTTGTCAACTTCAAAACATCAAGAAGTTTTCTCCAACAAGGGTAAGTGAGACAGTCGCGGATTTTGAAGCAACGTAAAATTATTTCAACCAAAAAAGAGAAGAAAAAATGACATAAAACTAAGAAAAAAAAACAGAGCGACATTTGTTTCTTTATTTCTTTTTCTTTCCTTTTATTACATAACCTATGACTAACTCTGGAATCGAAACATCCTAACATGGTATGATTCTTCTCCAATCAAGACGTAGAACTATGAAAGAACAGAGCAATCGCATCTCACTTAGATTCATATATTCGTGGGATATCGTGATTTATAGATTTAAGATTGGACTCATCGTCATCCGAACATGCTGCTAACCAAGTAGGACAATTCGACTCATGCCCTAATGTCACTAAAATCTGCACTCCTAGTTGTTTA
Source organism: Eucalyptus microcorys (assembly GCA_014182515.1). NCBI lineage: Eukaryota > Viridiplantae > Streptophyta > Magnoliopsida > Myrtales > Myrtaceae > Eucalyptus > Eucalyptus microcorys. The sequence goes on from CM024563.1 coordinate 3,468,748, forward strand.
CAAAGTGTTCGTATTCGTTGGAAGAAGAAGAAGAACAAAGGTCCCAATCCTAAAGGGTCAACGCAGCAAAGCTGGAATAGGGCTTCCTATCAAGCTGGAAGAGACCTCAAATGCCATGAGCTGGTTCAATAGCCATGTGTTCATGTAGAGCTTCTGCTGCTAGATTTGTCGAACAGCACGCTAGCGTTGACGAACGGGGGTTGGCTCGGTTGGGGGACTACACGGTTTTTATCGTGGAGCATCTCGACAACTCCAGACATGGGTGGTCGCAATTCCATGCAGGCTTGAGTGCACAAAAGGCCGATTTGGAGCACATTCGACGCCTCTAGGATGGGGAATTTACCTTGTAAGGCCGGATCAATGCATGCGGCTAAATTATTTGACTTGTAATGCTTCCATACCTGCAAAGCAATCATGAATTTCCATGGCTCCCTTATATCTGAAGATAAATCTACTAGCACTAATGTAGAAACCAACAATAGAGTTTGTTGGGAAAATCAAAAGAAAAATTAGATAATCCTAGTGGAGTGTGGCCAGGAAAGTAAATGTCAGTCTAAGTTCTCATGATCGTAGGGATAAGCAACCTTACCGACTGTAATACCGAGCTCGACCCCCGTATGTATACACTATTCTTCCTACCACTCAAGATTTCAAGAACCAGCACCCCAAAAGCATAAACATCGGCTTTCTCCGTTAGCTGTCCCCTCATTAAATATTCAGGTGCCATGTAACCACTGCATAGTCAATCGTCTTTTAGATATAAACCATACTTAGCTCAAAGAAGATTTGAAGTACAAGGAAAGGGTGATACGCGAAACCCCTTTGAGGGGCCAAACTTGTCAAATTAAGGACATAGATAGTGCCGACTATGGTTTTGAGTAGGCTGGTAATGAAAAGGCATTCTTACAGTGTGCCAGCAATTCCTGTGCTAAGATGAGACTTATCCAGAGCAATGCATCGAGCAAGCCCGAAATCTGAGATTTTCGCTGTGAGATTTTCGTCGAGGAGGATGTTGCTGGTTTTTATGTCCCGATGGATGATTTTCACTCCACAACCTCCATGAAGATATGTGAGGCCCTCAGCTGTTTCTATGATGATGTGCAGCCTCTCCTCCCAAGTTAGGACGGGGGTCGCATCGTTGACTGCAACAATAAGATTCTATTCACTTATTTAGAAAGACAAGCAGAGCGGAGTGGGACAGACATAATCGAAGAAGGCAAGACACTAATGGAGCAGATTTTTGAAACCCTCGACTCGAAAATCATAAGATGGAAGCATTGCTTGCAATACAAGAAGCCAGTTACTAAGAATGCAAACTAAACCGATGCTCGTCGTGAAGGGTGGATCTCTTCTTGGCATCAAACGATGACTGTGTAAGTGTGTTATGCAGTTATGCAACAACTAGCTACTGACCAAAAAGAACTAGATCAAGACTTCTTTTAGGAAGATATTCATAGACGAGGAGGCTCTCTGGGCCTTCAATGCTGCATCCCAAAAGCCTCATGAGGTTCTTGTGTCGGATCCCACTGATCAAGTTCACCTCATTGAAGAAGTCATCTGCCCATTGGCATGTGTTGAACACCAACCGCTTAACTGCGACGACCTTCCCGTCGGGTAAAATCCCCTTGTACACGGAACCGCCGCCCCCTTGGCCCAGCTTCCTCGAGTCATCAAAGAAGTTGGTGGCCTTCTCCAGTGTCTTGTACTTGAAATATAAGCTAAACTTGCTCTTGCTCGCTCGTAATTGCATGAGGTTATTTTGCACTGAATAAGGATGAATACGAAATTCATGTCATCAAGCTTGTGATAAAGAATAACTAAGAGATCATTTTACGCATTTGAACCGAATTGTTTACCTTGTTTCTTCTTGGAGTACTTTTTGTATCCAATGTATGCATCGATGAGAACAAGCGAAGTCGTTGCAGCAGCCGATGAGGTTATTGCTATGGTGATGCGGACCCTAGATGACCCTACGGAATGATAAAGACAACATCAGGTTGAGATGTGCGAGTTCATTAATAATTCTAAAGATCTGGCAAGCATCGAAGCATAAGATCAATTAAATTAAATTTAGGTGTGTTCGTTTGAGGGATAATTTCATAAAAGGGAAAATGTTTTTTGGAAAATCATTTTTCAAGAAAATGATCAATTTTCCTTTGTTTGGCGGTATGTGACTAAAAATGTTTCTTGGTGTTTAAATCTCGTTTAGAAAATGATTTCAATCTCATGCCAAAAAAGCCATTTTTAAATAATTTGTATTTCATCTTCTTTCTCTTTCCTTCTTCCTTCTCCGCTAGTCACCAGGCCTTGACAGGACATTGGCACGTCATCAAGGCCCGGTGAGGGCCAACCTAACTAGCCTTGGGCAAGGTTGAGCTCACTAGATCTTGGGGTTTGTTGTGGCAAGGTTGGCGAGGCTTGAAGTTGCCCGAGGTTGGCTTGCACCAGCGATCAACAGAGGAGGAAGAAGGAAAAGAAAAAAGAAAAGAAAAACAAAATTATTTAAAAAGTCAATTTTATAAAGTAAAATATTTTTGAAAATTCCATAAGAGCAATTTTTGAAAGTGCTTTCAACTTCTTAGATTTAGAAATTCACTTTTCTAATTTTAGGCATGAATATTTTCCTTGATTAGAAAGTGTTTTCGATTGATTTATCATTTTTGGCTAACTAAACAGGTGAAGGTTTAGAAACTAATTTTGAGAAAACACTTTTTGTCAAACAAAGGCACTCTTAAGTTATGTCTGTTTTGCGAATAATATTTTCCTAGAAAACATTTTCCTCATTTCCGGTGTTCGGTTAGCTTAGGATGAGTCAACGGAAAATATTTTTATTGTCAACGAAAAACTATGCTTATATTCTAGAAAATGATTTCCTCTTTGAAAAAGTTGGAAAACATTTTCTAAAATATCATTAGGTATTGGCGCCTAGATCCGAAACTCTACGTTGGAACACGGGAACCCCAATACTAGTTCCTGAGTCTCTAACGCTGAGGCTAGGTCCATCAAGATTGGGCCTGGATCCATTGAGGCTGGGATCGGGTCTCTTGGGCACGAGTCCATCGAGACTAGACCCGGGTCAATTGAGGCCTAGCTCTCAATGCCTATGCTTCGGTCCATCGAAGCTGGGCTTGAACCCCTAGTGCTTGTGCCTTATGCCTCAACACTTGAGCTAGCATCCATAAAGTCCGGGCTTGGGCCTTGACACTCAAGCTCTAGTCTCTAGCATTGAGGCTTAGGTCCTAAATCAAGGAAACTTCGATCCTATGAGAATATATTTTTTAAAATTGAAATTTCATTTTTTTTTTGTTTTTAAAAAATTCAAAATTTAAATTAGTTTAAAAAATAAATTATTAATTTTTTCCTTTCCTTTTTTTTTTTTTTTTTCTTTATTTTTATTTTTTACTTCTATCTCAATTGCAACCACAGAGATGACTAGGAATTGACCACAGGCAAGGGAGGAGCTTGCTGTTCTAGCAATGCCGAGGTCTTGTTGACCTTTGACAAGGCTCGAGCCTCGAGCTCAACCTTGCTTGAGGTCAATCACTGATTGTCAGTGTGGCCGGCATTGGCGGAAAAAAAAAAAAAAAAACAAATGTCATAAATGTTTTTTGATATTTTAAAAAATGAAAAGGAAAAGAAAAAAAAACGTCATTAAAAGAAGTGCCTTAAGCGACCAAACCGAGGAAACCGCAATTGGAAAAATCGAAATCTGACATTAGACAAAGAAGAGCCTCGGTGCTTCTTTAATGGGGAGGAAGCCATCTTTTAAGTCGGTAAACTACAGACCAGGAGATTAGTTGTTACCTCCGCTAACGGGGACGTTGTAGAACTTTGTGGTCGAGTAACGGAGGAAGCATCCCGCATTCATGGCCCGCGCTTCTTCTCTTGGTGCGCAGCTTCTTGCCCTCGAAGTTGCATTCTCCAAACAGACTCTGCAACCACCGGCATCAAGCGTGTTCCAACACTGTGCCAAAGCATATACCCCGGCGACTCCTCCAACTGCATCCTCCCCAGCCACCGCGAAGCCCTTGTTCCGCACTGCCCTTGCCGAGACATTCCTTAGGACCCGGTCCACCCTATCAGAGAACTCGGCCACTCTCTCCGCTGGGACCGTCAAATTGGAGCTACACTTGAGCATGTCACGCGTCGGATCGACGGTCTCGTTGTAGAAGTCGTAAACATCGTAACGGAGGAAGCAGCCGTCCATGTAGAGCCGGCCGAAGTTGGGGAAGCAGGGGAGTATCCAGGGCCGGCTCTCGGCAAAGCAGAAGAAGCAGTCGGCCTCAATCAAGTCTCCGTGGCACTGGGCGAGGCCGTACACTGCTGGCGGTGGCTTGGCGACGGAGTAGTTGCTCCAGCGCTGGTTGGCGACTCTCTTGGAGATCTCCTTCATGACAGCGTTGAAGTTGGAGACGCCGTTTCCGGCCATGATCCCAGTGGAGTTCTCACAGATGAGGCCCACTTGGGCGATCCGAGGATCGGAGACGACAAGAGAGAAGAAGAACGAGGAGAGCGCCAGCAGAGGAAGGGCGATTGATGGTTCCGCTCTGCTCGACTTCATGGGCTCTGCTTGAGAAATGCTTGGTTATCAAATTTTCCTTCTCACTCTGCTCTCTTCAAAGAGAGAAGAAGAAGAAGAAGAAAAGGGAGAGATTAAGCAAGAGCGTGAGGGGAGATCCGTTTCAACCTGATGATCTCATAAATCTACAACCCAGCTACACGACGCGGAATCGAAGCGACTAAGTAAATGGGGCTTAACTTTCGGGTCTCGTTTCTCACGAGACCTTTCGAGTCCGAGGATATTTTGGGCTGAGGACGGTCGAGACGAAAGAGAGAGATTAGCAACGACCTAAGTAGCACAGGCACGCGACACGACACGACACGTCGACACGTCATTTCTTTAAAATAAAGAATTCCGACACGTTGAGACATATTGTATATTAAATGAATATTTTTATTTTTAATTAATTTGATTCAAATTTGTAAAGAATTAATTAATTAAAAAAAGAGCCTACAATGAATTTACACTAATAATATTAATAAATCAATTCATTGAAAATTCAAAAAACATATTCATAGTTAATGTGTATCCATGTTTGGAAACGTGTTTTTAACTTTAACAAAAGTTATTGATGAAACTAATAATTAATAAGAAGTTAGAATCAATTTATTTAAATAAATCCATGATCTTCTACAAATAAACAAAATTTATTATTATTCAAAATTCAGTACTTTTATTTTTCAAAATTATTTTTTAATGTCATTTATTTATTTTTCCGTTTAAAAAAAAAAGTCCCCACACCCTCACTCCCTACTTTCCCTCGTCCATTCCCCCCACTCCCAAATTTATTACACTTTTATTTCCCTCCCCACCTCCTGACAGTGATAGATAAGCTGTCACTTCCCCTCCCAAAATTAAAAGTCGCGCCATCATATCTTTTTTTTTTTTTTTTTTTTTTTTTGGTTTCCTTATCTAAAACCCTAGCCAGCCTTCCTTTTCCTCCACCTCCTCACCACTCGCCGCACGACCCCCTTCCTCTCCTCTTCCTCTTGATCCTTCTCCTCCTCCTCGCCGCATGACCGCCTTCCTCTCCTCTTCTGTCTCTCACCGTCTCTCGCTGTCGCGGGTTCACCATCACTTGCAGCCTCGTCACGGGCTCGCCGTTGCTCACAGCTCGTCTTTGCTCCCTTGCCCTCGCCTCCGCCCTCCATCTTCTGGACACGCATGTCAAAACGTGTTTAATCATGTGTTAGAAAATCCAACAAACGTTGACTGCGTGTCTGACCGTGTCTGAGCAAGTCAACGTGTCCAACACGCTTTGACACATGACAGACACGACACGGAAGCACGGGCAACGTGTCCGTGTTTCATAGGCAACAACTGAAATGATGAGGGTGACGGATGTTGATGTCTGTGTCGCTATTTTTTTTTTTAAATAATTAGGTGATAATATTTAATCCGGTTTGATAATAACAATGATCATAAAAAATCAAATAATAAATTATTATAAATTATTGTGAAGTCCATTTATTCAAAAAATTTGTAATTCAAAATAAGCCATTATCACGGTAGCCTGAAAAGTATTATGCTCTTTCTTTTTCAGCAATTATTCTATCGCATTAAACATAGGGAAGGTACCATTAAGGGTTAGCATGGTTCTGGAATTGAAAAACTGGACCAGTAGGAACTTGTCCAGTTCCAAATCTAAAATATTAGGGAACCTATATGGATGAATAGAGAACCTAGAACCTGGAACAAGATTTTATATTTTTCTTGGTTTATATCTTCACGCGAATTTGTTGTATTCCAAGCCATGAGTGTGTATTATGGAATCACTAGTCTAAACTTTTATTTGTTGACACCCAAATTTTGACAACCCGGAAAGTTTGTGAAGGAGAATGAGACTCTAAATATTTTCTTACAAGGTTGTGGAATATACTTCATCGATTCCTTTGTGGTTGTGTATGCATAATCTTGAACTTTTGACAATTGAAAATATGAATATTTCCTTTCTACGAACAAAGTGCTTATTCTTAGCATAACATATGGAATTGACCAACTCGTGAGCTGATATTTAGTTGAAAGAAATAAGATCGATAAAGATTCTTCAGCATACGTGATCAGAAGGAAAGGGATATGCATGAATCGCCAAAAGATGGACTCACGGTCAAAAGGAGGGAAGAAAAGGACAAATCATGATATCTTTTAAGCAATTAGAATAGGAAATACGATTTACTTTCTTTCTTCGTAACCCTGCCCGTTGACGTATAAAAGGAACTCTTCACGACCAAAGCAAAGGGGGCACACATTGAGAAAACATACGTGAAAGAGAGGGAACTAAAGGAGTCCCGGTCGAGACCCCTTCACGGCCGTGACTTTGCTGAGTTCGTGGCTGCCCCTCAACGCCGACCCTGCTGCCGATTGTCCGCTGCAGCAACACATCAGTCTTCGACGACCTTCGCAGCCTCCAAGCAAGACCCCACAGCAATTCCAATGATCTTCAGTCCATGTGGTCATCCAGTGACGCCAGCAAGTCCAGTCCAGCGAGGAGTCAATGTGCAGAGATTATAAATTGAGGCGTTTTATGCAAAAAAAAAGGGGGCTTCACAGAATACACATGCGGCAACGTGTTTGGTTCCGTATAATGGAGACCGATCCTGTAAAGTTCTGATTTTTATTATTACTATAGGCTTTTTGGCGTGTTATCCCTTGGTTTCATCACTCATTGCATGCAGAAGACGTCAAATTCTTATTCCTTTTGAGACATAGATGTGGCCTAAGAGCTTGGTCAAAGTCTTCATTGGAGGCCCAGACTCGCGAAGAGATTTGTATATCGAGAGTTCTCACCTGATTTTGTGACTCATTGATAAAATCAAAAGTTCAATGGCCGCCCTCTTTTACCGCCGTCCTCGTTGAGTCGTTTCAGACCGTACCATGAGCAGCTACACCGTGAGCCTTGCCGAGCACCACCCTATTGCCTGTCGATTACAATCCCGATCCGATTGCACAAAGTCCAAATCTAGAAGCCAATATTCGGAATAGGTAAAAATTTTGTCTATTTTTAATTACTGAAAATTCCATTTCCTTATTTGATATATTCATTGATGCACATGACTGACCGATATGTTGAGATATCCATAATCTTGAGCAGTCTTATAAATTAGGGATCAATCCCTAATTTAACAACGTGCATATGATTGACAGTCCGATTTTCATGCCCGAAATTTAACTTGCAATCGCACAAAAAGTCGCCAATTCAATCTCACGCCCGAGATTCGATTCGCGATTTCATTTAAAATTGGCCAATCCGATTTCATGCGCGAGATACGATTCGTCAATTTATGGATATCAATCTTATCTTGTCTGATTTGCTGCCGTGTTGTTTGAATCGATTTTGTTTCCGTAAAAGAAAACCCAAAAAAAATATATTTGCGTTAAGATTAGGTTCATGGTACAATATTTCTTGTTTTATGGTTATTTTGGATATTTAGAATAGGAAATTTATTTCGATTTTTTTTAAAAAAAAAAAAATCAACTTAGGATGCTAGTTTTTTTTTTTTTTTTTTTTAATATAGGTTGTACGTTTAATTATCTGACAATTTTAATTTCGAATTTTATAAATAAAAAAATGAAAAAACCTAGAACTAGGGCACTCTTTGCATGTCATTGCATGTCAGGATAAAATTGCATGAAATTTAGTTCTAGATAATATTTATAAGTTTAGATAATTTTTCATAGATAGATTGCATCTTAGGTTAGGGAACGAAGCATGCGTCAACAAGGCTAATGGCACAAGCAACCTATTGTAAACTAAAGAAGAGGAGGAGGAGAAGATGACATGTATTGGGAAAAATACGTAACACTGTTTGTTGTAACCAAAAAAATTATCGAGAAAGTGACAACAAAATAAACAAAAATTGGAGGTGAGGTATAGTTAGCCGAATCTCCTTAAGACAATTAGTTCCTACCAAAGGTGCTAAGCAGCTTCACGAACTTTGCCTCCCAAGATACAACACTTCGAACATGTTAGTATCAGCACTATATGAATAGGATTCTGTCGAACACTTCTTAAAATCGGCACACTTAGAGAAAACTTGAAGAGATGAAATATTGGTAATTTTTTTACTTCTTTTTAAAATGAAGATTTTGAATTCTATTTATATAGTTTTTGAATTCCTGTATAGACACGGTGCATGAACCAATAAATAAATAGATACAAGAATCTAGTAGATACATGAATTAAATAGATACAAAAATTCAAGAGATAAATGAATCAAGAATTAAGTAGATACACAAATCCAAGAAATACATGAACTTGAGAAATACATGAATTAATGAGGTACGTAAATGGAAACATATCTCATTTTGCTCACATTCATTGATCCATTAATCCACCATAATTACAACAATCCCCTACATCTATGGATCAACAAAACATTTTGACTCAAGGAATTCTAAATGTGCTTGTGGAAATACATTGCATCAAGATGGGTAGCTTTCATTTTGAACCTTTTTTAGTGAAAGTCTATCGAACATACTACACCAGTCGGTAAACTAGGTTTGAATTGCTAGTTGTTGGTGTAAGCCTAGACAATAGACCTCACACAGTGTATCTCCGAATCAAGATTGGTTCTTGGTTGCATTCATTCTTTCAGCCATAAACCTCTCAGGATTCATGCGTGCTTTAGAAAATCCAACATTTAAAGATATTCATTGAGTCGGTCAGCTCCATGCATATGGGTGCATTCCTATGAAAGGTATTGCGCTGATTGATGCACATGGACTTCTTGATAATCACTTGCTTCAAACATTGCATGAGGAGTGGGAAAAATGGGTGCTAGTATTTTTATTTTTTTTTGGTCGAATGGTGCCAGTATGTTTGAAAAATACATTTTTTGCAAGCATGTCAATTACTCAAAGAAGTGAGAGTATGAATGCTTTTTTTTTTTTTTTTTTTTTTTTGAAGGATATGTACATGAAAAAACATGTTTGAGTGATTTTGTCTCTAAATATGAGCTTGCACTCAAGGACAACTATAAAAAATAAGCTCGTGCTGATTTTGATTCCAGACAATCATAAGCTTGGTTGAAAATGAAGTGTTATCATGAGAAGCAGCTCTCCTCCATATACGCTCATAACATCTTTAAAAAAGTTTCAAGTTGAAGTTGAGATGATGCTGCGGTGCTTTGACGTTACCCAAGTGCACACAAATGGAGTAGCTTATTTAATTAATAGTTTTTTAACACTCATGAGATATTTCAAATTTCCACCAGTACTAAAAATATATTTTTAATAAAACAGTAGAATCATCCCAAAAGTAGATAAAGGAAAGTCAATGTGTTTTCTTTTTCCTCAGATAAGGTAGCATCATCCTCATGTAAGAAATACTTGCAGAAAAGCCATCTCTCTCTCTCTCTCTCTCTCTCTCTAACTGAACCTTGAATTCGAAACCTTGAAGGAAGAATCAATGGCGAGATGCATGCGGCATATCCTAATGCGAAATCTCTGGTATGAATGTAGTAATATCTATTTGCAGCATGTGAGCCATGCACTGCACAATGAGCAGTCCAAAGTGAAGTCCTCTCCTCCTCTCTGCCCTATCCTAGTTACAGCTCATGATCCATGCACGTCTCCAGTCAAATCAAGATGAATGATAAACCCTAGTTCACAGCCTGTGATCAACTATAGTCACCTAACACATGCAATCATCTCGTGTTGTAGGGCAATCGATGTTTTGGTACATAGTAGATGGAATTACGGTCATGCCTAAAGTGGAGAATTGCTTCATCCAATGGCTTTTTCCCACTTTTTTCAATGTTATGTTGGCCCATGTTTGGCAGGAACGTCATGCTAACATTAAGCTTGTGACCTTACCAGTCGAGTATGTATGTGTGTGTGTATATATCATGTTTGGCAAGAACATCATGCTGACATTAAGCTCGTGACCTTACTCGTCAAGGATGTATGTGTGTATGTATATAGATATATCATGAATAGGTAAAGAAACCATTTTCAAATGACTTTTCATAGCGTTGGGAATACAATAAGATGATGTTGTTCTCATTCGATAGCTTTGATTCGAGTCATACCTATGTTATGCATTTCTTCGCTAACCCGAAGTTAGCATTGTTAGATGTATGCCCTAAAATTAATTAATTAATTAATTAATTAACAAAAAATTAAAGCTTCATGCATGTGCACGAATTCATGCACATGCACGAAGCATGGATAGTTAGCAACCGCTGACCATCATGCCAAGATCGTGCATGAGCGGTTGCTCATGCACGATCGTTCGTGCTTGGCGGACGATCGAACGGTTGCGATCGTCAACCATTGCTGATCGGTTTTATTTTAAATAGAAAGAAGAGACATATGATGGGCTGCTGAGATAGAGAGAGTGAGAGCGTGCGTTTTGTTTTTGAGAATGAGAAGATGCTTTGCTGAAAATAGAGAGTAAAGTGTGTGCGTGTTCTTGAGTCTTTGAGACGCAAGAAAGAAGAGCATTATCTCATTCGGGCTGTGACTATTATACATCAAGAATACGACGGATTATTTCCACGTGATTGCTAGCACGATCGAAGTGGTGAATATCCGAAAGCTCTCTCTTCTGTTCGACGTTCGTTGTTGGTGTGTCTAAACTAGAGATCCGACGCTTGTGGGACTCGAACTGTAGAACATCCCAACCGACTCGTTTCAAAGCGCGCTTCGAGAGGTATTTCGTTTAACTCCATTTTATGTTCAGATTTTTGATTAAAACGCACGAACAACGCCTTAGGAGAATCATGTGTAATATATATCTTTGTTTCCGCTGCGTTCATTTCGTTAATTTCTCTTATTCATGATTCATGAAACCCCAACAGTGGTATCAAAGCCAACCTTAGGCGTTTTTCGTGCGTTTAATTGATTTATAGTTCAAATATGTTTTTGCGTTCTAATGGCCAATTTATTTTTGTTAAGAGAATTGGTTCTCTTGCTCTAATGTGGCCTATAGAAGTTGATTGATTTATGTGATAAATTTAATCAACTAAGCAAAAATTAGAACTAAATCAATTTTAAATCAAAAATCCGTAACTTGTTATACTTTGTGTTTATATTCTACAAATGATATGCATAATTTTATGCATGCCTTCCAGAGCTTTAAATTTTGAATTTATGGCTCGTAAGGAAGGGTGGTGATCATGGAAAAATCCATAATTGTTGTGATTGTTGTATGGATGAATGTATGATGATTACAGGTATTCTTTTTGGGGATGTAATTATTAAATGGAGGCTGCGTCCTTCTTTTTATATTTATTTTTACGAAATGTAATTTTAGTATAGTTTAGTATTTCAATTATTGATGTAAATACTACAAGAGAGGAGGAGCCATTGGAGGAGCCATTAAACCGGTGAGCTCTCTGGGCCCGGTCTTTGAAGAGTTCAAAGATTGAAGAAAAAGTGAAAAGCAAGTCCATATTATTAAAACATTAAAATGGCTAAATGGGTGTCTTTGGCTCGAGACCCATTGAACCATAATTCCATGATCACCACATAGGATAGATGTTATGTGATATCTATTTATTTATTATATTTTTGTTATCGTGCATGTTAAACCGGTTAATGTGCAAAGTGAGACCATTAATAACGACCAAAATCTCCTTATTAATAATATTAAGTCGAAACGGGTTTCGGACTCGTGGCCTTCCATCGTCGTGGTTTGATCCAATATTATAGTGGTTAATTAACCGGTTATGGATACATAGGGGTTGATTACCATTTATAATATTGGACCACTCCATTATGCATATGATGATGTGGGGTTGGAGCCAAATGATTTCTAATAACTGTTAGGTGAGGGAATCATTTGTGTTTTCAATACTTGCATGAGACGATGGGCTAGACTTAACTATGATCATGATGCCAATAATTGTTAGGTGAGGCTTTCATGGTCTAGAGGCCGAAGTTATGATTGGGACTCGCATATGATGCGTTGAACAAGCTGGTTCACTCACTAAGTTCATAGGACACCAATAACTGTTAGGTGAGGTGAACTTTGGGCTAGTGGGACTCTAATCCCCACTAGTAATCTTTACCCAACAAAGATTACCGCTTCCCATCTTAAGGAGTATGGGATTTGAATATAAATTTAATGGGAGGATCTATTTCATTTAAAGACCAAAATGAAATAGTTATTATGAAAAGTACAACGGCTAACAATTTATTTTCTGCAACAGATATATTATTACTCTGAAAAATGGTGACCGCAAACCCACTCGCTTCTATACTTGACAAGAATTGTTTGACTGGACCCGATTTCACTGACTGGGTGAGGAATTTGAGAATTGTTCTCAATTCAGAAAAAATTGGATATGTGCTTGATGAAAAGATGCCAACATCCTTTCCTGAGGGTGGGACCCAAGAGGAGCGTGTCACTTATGATAAGTGGCGTGATGATGACTTAAAAGTTAGGTCATACATGCTTGCTTCTATGAATAATGAATTACAAAAGAAGTATGAATCAATGGAAGATGCTAAGTCGATCATTTTGCATTTAAAGGAATACTTTGATGAGAATGGTCGAACCTCTAGATATGAGATATCTAAGGCATTGTACCGTATGAGGATGGCTGAAGGATCATCTGTTAATGATCATGCTTTGAAAATGATCGGCACATTGAAGAATTGGCTAGGCTGAATCTCGTTATGGACAATGAGTTAGCTGTGGATTTGATCCTCCAATCTTTACCCGATTCCTTCTCTGGTTTTGTCCAAAACTTCCACATGCATAAAATGGAGAAAACTCTTGCTGAGTTACATAGCATGCTGGTAGTTTATGAGAAGGAAATACATAACACGAGGCCAAATGTAGTGGCTATGGCTAAGGCTTCTTCTTCAAAGGGTAAAACTGTTTTAAAGAAGAATAAATGGAAGAGGCCTGCCAAACCTGTTGTGCAACTAAAACCCAAGATTGATAAAGGGAAATGTCATTACTTGTGGTGTCAAAGGGCACTTTGGAGGAGGAACTGTAGGAGGTACCTCGCGAGCTTGAAGGTCAAGCCCAAGAACCAACCTTATGAAGGTATGGTGTCTATGCTTATTGAAACTAATCTTATGGTTAGTGCTGAATCCAGCTCATGGGTTCTAGATTCTGCTGCAACTTCACATATTTGTATGTCTTTGCAGAATCTGGAAATAAGCGAGGATGCTAGGGCGAAATGAGATTGTCCTGACGTTTGCCAATGGAGCAAGAGTTGCTGCATAAGCTATAGGGACTTTTTGTTTATGTTTGCCTTCTAGACATGTATTGGTTTTAAAGAACTGTTTGCATTATAAGAATGCTGTAAGGAACATCATCTCTATACCTCGTCTAGGTAAAGAGAATTATGAATTTTCTGTTGCTGATGATGTATGTTCTATTTATCGTAATAGAATATGTGTTGGTTCTAGCTTATTAACCAACAATCTTTATACCATTACAATGCTCGGTAATGCGATTACCAATGTCAATAAGCAAAATAGAATTGATATAAATGCCATAACTAATAAACGCCCTAGAGACGGTCCAAATAAAAAGTATGTTTGGCATCTCCAATTAGGTCATATTGGAGAAGATAGAATTAACAAGTTGAGTAATGATTGATACATTGATCCTTCAAATTTTGAGTCATACTCAACTTGTGATGCTTGTCTTCTAGGAAAAATGACCAAAGCGCCTTTGTGGGACAAAGTGCGCGAGCTGCCGACATATTAGGATTAATACATACAGATGTATGTGGACCAATTAATGAAACTGCTAGAGGTGGTTATCATTACTTCATTACCTTCACCGATGATCAGTCACGGTATGGTTATTTATACCTCATGAAGTATAAATCTGAATCCTTTGAAAGATTCAAGGAATTCAAGGCTGAAGTTGAGAAACAAACAGGAAAATGTATTAAGGCTCTTCGATCAGATCGAGGAGGTGAATACCTTAGTACTGAATTCCTGGACTTTCTTAAAGAGAATGGCATTTTATCACAATGGACACCTCCTGGAACTCCAGAACATAATGGTGTATCTGAACGAAGAAATCGTACTTTATTAGATATGGTACGATCTATGATGAGTTACACCGATTTGCCAATATCCCTTTGGGGATATGCCCTTGAGACAGCTGTATATATACTTGAACAGTGCCGTCCAAATCTGTTCCAACTACGCCCTATGAGATATGGCATAGTAGGAAACCTAGTCTTAATCATATTAAGATTTGGGGTTGTCCAACTTTCGTGAAAAAGTTGAAAATGGAAAAATTGAAGGCAAGATCTGAACAAGGTCGCTTCATTGGATATCCAAAGGAAACTCTTGGATATTATTTCTATTTTCATTCGGACCAAAGAATTTTGGTATGCAAGCATGCTTCTTTTTTGGAGAATCGGTTCGTCCAAGAAAGTGGTGCTTTGGGCGAAAATAGTCTTACAAGAAGAAAATAATGAAGTACCAAACAACCGAGTTCAGATACCAATCTCTGATTCAGTGGGAGCTTCCGATACACAACCTCTTAGGAGAAGTGCGAGAACGTCTCGCCTACCTGCTCGTTATAGACACTCGGTTGATCATATTGAACCATTATTCATTGTGAATGATAGTGATCAACCCGGTGATCCTAAAACCTATGAGGAAGCGATGTTGGACATCGATTCTAGTAAATGGCTAGAAGCCATGAAATCCGAAATGGATTCAATGTATTCCAATGAGGTTTGGACCTTGACTGACCTGCCTGATGGTATTATACCAATTGGCTGTAAATGGATCTTCAAGAGGAAGATGAATGCTGAAGGTCAAATTGGAACTTACAAAGCACGGCTGGTGGCGAAAGGATATCGTCAAAAATAAGGAATTGATTATGACGAAACTTTCTCACCTGTGGCCATGCTAAAATCCATTCGGATTATGTTGGCTATAGTTGCACACCTTGATTATGAGATATTCCGATGGATGTCAAAACGGCTTTTCTAAATGGTTTTCTCGAAGAGGACATCTATATGGAACAGCCACAAGGTTTTGAATCCAATAGTGAAAAACGGAAGGTGTGTAAGCTTAAGAGATCCATTTATGGACTCAAACAAGCCTCCGAAGTTGGAACATCCGTTTTGCTTTGAGGTAGTCAAATCGTTTGGCTTCATCAAAAATCCAGATGAACCTTGTGTATACAAGAAGATCGGTGGGAGTGCAATTGCATTTCTAGTTTTGTATGTCGATGATATACTTTTGATTGGAAATGATGTACCAATGATATCATCGATAAAACTATTCTTGTCACAGAAATTCTCCATGAAAGATTTAGGAGAGGCAACCTACATTTTAGGTATCAAGATCTATAGAGATAGATCAAGACGATTGATTGGCCTCTCACGGTCTACGTACATAGACAAAGTGTTAACACGGTTTAACATGCAATGTTCCAAGAGAGGATTATTGCCTTTTAGGCAAGGGATCCATCTTTCTAAGGAGATGTGTCCTAACACTCCTGAAGAAAGAAAGCGGATGGCAAAGATACCATATGCATCCGCTATTGGAAGCATAATGTATGCTATGCTATGTACTAGACCTGATATTGCCCATGTTGTAAGTATTACTAGCAGATATCGGTCGATCCGGAGAAGAGCCTTTGGATAGCAATCAAAAATATTCTTAAGTACTTGCGAAGGACTAAGGATCTATTCTTGATATATGGAGAAGAAGAATTTAAAGTTGTAGCTTATACGATTCCGATTTTCAATCGGATCCTAATGATTATAAGTCTACATCTGGGTTTGTCTTTACATTCAATGGTGGTGCAGTTAGTTGGAAAAGTTCCAAACAAAACATAACTGCTGATTCCACCACTGAGACAGAGTATGTAGCTGCTTCTGAAGCAGCAAAAGAAGCCGCTTGGATGAAGAAGTTTATTTCTAAACTTGGAGTCGTTCCTTCAATTGAGCAACCGATCACATTGTTTTGTGACAACAATGGGGCGATAGCTCAAGCTAAGGAACCAAGGTCTCACCAAGTCCAAGCACATTGAGAGACGCTTCCATCTCATCGGAGAAATTGTTGGGAGAGGTGATATCGCCTTGCAGAAAATTGCCTCAGCGAAAAACATGGCGAGATCCCTTCACTAAGGCATTACCTCGTCTTCTTTTGAAAGACATATTGACAAAATGGGTTTGAGGTACCAGACAAGTTGGCTTTAGTGCAAGTGAGAGATTGTTAGATGTATGCCCTAAAGCTGCTATGTAATAGTTACATATTAGGGATTTCAGTTGTATTTTCATTATTATTATTTAATTAATGGCGATGACATATTCATTCATTTGTCCAATTATTTTAAACCCATTGAATGATTCCATAAGATCAGTTGCAACTAGACCTATTCTTGAGACGTCAAGAATATATGTGACGAGTTCATAGTTAGACTGAATCTTTAAATCGTTCCCGGTCGATGGATTATTGAGTGGATATTAATAATCATGTTGAGACCGGTGTGTTCTTAACTTCGCCATTAAGTATTGGATACTTAAGGGAATGATGAGTCACATGTCATTGGGTATTATGATTCCTGAGTTGGAACACAGGTGTTTGTATTAGACAAATTCACTGAACGTGACGCATATGGAACGATTAGCGACATGGAAGCTTTTAGCGTGGTCAATGTCTAATTGTTCATGCTTTGGTCTTGTGTAAATAATCCTTAGACCTGAGGCACAGTGTTAATTTGTGTATTGAACAACTATGATTCACGGGTGCACATAATGCCGGGTCATTGATCCGTCTTTATACCGATGGTCATAGTTTGTTCATATATGAAGTTACACGTGTGCGCAATATGGAATCTGTCTCCTTGTTATATGCAAGGTATGACAATGATGTCCTATGCAATCTAATTGTGACAATGCATTGAAATCCTCGGCCGGGGTTGTAATCGAGAATAAATTGTTTATGTCTCAAATAAAATGCATGTCAATTAGATTTGTGCATATGATCGAATTAATGACTTGACAAATATTCCATGGTCTTTGTTTGATCGGGACATAGTAAGACAGAGGGATTGAATTACACTGTAGCCAAAGCTGACAGGTTCATTATGTTCTTAAAGTATTCACACTATCTGGGTAGCCATGACATATTGCTAGATGTCAATCGTGGCTTGTAGGACCTAAAAGATTAATCGGGACAATTAATTCTTTTGGAAGTACTAATGTGTTAGTACAAGTCTTACTACCAGTTTAGTGATGAACCTAGGGATGTCACACACCATAAACAATTAGGATGACGTGGAACAAGAAAGAAATATTATTGCAAATGTGTTTGCAATTACTGCAATCGAATTGAGTTGATTTGAAATTAAATTAAATGAGATTTAATTTAATTTGTATTATAGTCACGAGCCTACTTGCATATGATGCACACGCATGCCCAAAGTGGATATATGTTAACATACCCCAATTGTGTACTTTCATTATTATTATTTAATTAATGGCAATGAATTGACCAAATGGGTTTGAGGTACCAAACAAGTTGGCTTTAGTGCAAGTGGGAGATTGTTAGATGTATGCCCTAAAATTAATTAATTAATTAATTAATTAACTAATTAAAAAAATTAAAGCTTCATGCATGTGCACGAAGCGTAATGGTCAGCGGTTGCTGACCATTATGCACCTGGCATGGATGGTCAGCAACCGCTGACCATCATGCCAAGATCGTGCATGAGCGGTTGCTCATGCACGATCGTTCGTGCTTGGCGGACGATCAGCAACCGTTGCTGATCGGTTTTATTTTAAATAGAAAGAAGAGACATATGATGGGCTGCTGAGATAGAGAGAGTGAGAGCGTGCGTTTTGTTTTTGAGAATGAGAAGATGCTTTGCTGAAAATAGAGAGTAAAGTGTGTGCGTGTTCTTGAGTCTTTGAGACGCAAGAAAGAAGAGCATTATCTCATTCGGGCCGTGACTATTATACATCAAGAATACGACGGATTATTTCCACGTGATTGCTAGCACGATCGAAGTGGTGAATATCCGAAAGCTCTCTCTTACGTTCGACGTTCGTTGTTGGTGTGTCTGAACTAGAGGTCCGACGCTTGTGGGACTCGAACTGTAGAACATCCCAACCGACTCGTTTCAAAGCGTGCTTCGAGAGGTATTTCGTTTAACTCCATTTTATGTTCAGATTTTTGATTAAAACGCACGAACAACGCCTTAGGAGAATCATGTGTAATATATATCTTTGTTTCCGCTGCGTTCATTTCGTTAATTTCTCTTATTCATGATTCATGAAACCCCAACAAGCATCATGTCATATTTCTACTCAATAATCTCAAGGTCTTAATGCTATGTTATATGCCAGATGGAATGGCCATGGGGGCATGAATTGCCATTACCATTCGCGAGTAAAAGCTGTTGATCCCAAAATGAAACCAAGAAAGAATATGAAGATTTGAAAAGAATCCACACCATATGGGCTTAAAATATGAGTGGACCCAGCTTAGTGGTATTTTTTTTTTCTTTTTCACTAAAATCGAGTTGAAATACAAGAGTAAGGGGCATTAAAGCATGTTGCGCCTCGATGCCTTTAAAATTCAGTCCGCTGGTTTGCGGTGGGCCAATCCAAGATTTGTAATAAGGGCTAAGAGGTCTTTACATTTCATGATAAGTGGCTCCACGTCCCAGGGGCGGAGAGAGGAATCTTGTAGATAGCTTATCAAAGTGGAATTGTCCAACTCTAGAACTAACTTCAGTTCAAAACAACTGTAAAGTGATGGACAGCATGGAGGCAAGCTAGGGTTTCCGGTTGAAGAGCTTGCCAGAAGGGTGGTGTTCTTAGTTGGGTCCCACGGTTTCTGAAATTAATTTCGGTTGCAGGTGGGAATGAAGCTGGCTCAAGCTATTTCTCGAGATTGATTCATGCTTGACAGGTTGATTATGCGAGATTTGCTTGTTTAAATTTGATTTTAGGTCGAGCTCGCTGATTTTCAGCTAAAACGCTCGTGAACTTAGTTGAGCTTACTTTACCAAAAAAACTTAGTTGAGCTTACTATATTTTTCAAAGAATATATGTTACTGATAAACTTCACCTACACATTCTAGGAAATTTTCCAGAGCCCCCAGATTGTACCTATTTTTCAAAAGACCCTTAAGGAGTGGGACTTTCTAAAGAAAAAAGAAAATTCCTCAAAATGTACCACCATATTCTAAATGACCCACACCTCATCGCTGGCTGTAAAAAGCAGCTTCCAATGACCCTGGTGACAGTCACGTGCGTATTTTTTGCAATTGGGTGAGGGCATTTTTGTCCCAAAAAATCATCTCCCTTTTAAGCAATGCAAAAGCAAAGAAAGATATTGGGGGAAGAAGAGAGAGCTAGGGTTCGAAAAAAAATTTACAGCAAATTCCAATCGAGAAAGGAGGTCGGGAATTGCAGATGCAAACAGGAGTCCGATCATTCCACCGCATGCTCGCTCGCTGTCAATTCCATTGGAACCTAGGGCCAGAACTTCCTCTAAGTTTAAATCGCATCGACGTTCAATTGCTCCAACCAGATTAACGATCTTTCTTGCGCCAATTTTGATAGCCTTCAAGAGCACGGCGATGTTGAGGCGAGCCACCTTCTTCAAGATCACAACGATCTAGGGTTTCCATCACCTCTTGCTGATCCAGGAGATATTGAATCTCTCGGAGTCAGATACCATAGTCCTCGCCATCCAGTTTTTCACCCTTGTTCAAATCAACAACAATTTTTCTTTGCAGCCATTTTCAACTACATTCAAGAAATGCACATGAGATATTAATAATTAGCACATATCACTATTTTTTGGCATTAATCTAAATCGCATTATAAAAATTTTATACAAGTCGCAGGATCGAAAATTTGCTGTGCTCTTTATCATCTCTTGCCCCCAAGTACTCAATCATTATATGTAATTTAATATGCGTAAAAATAAATTGTAGGAGGAAACTAATAAGTCTTACCTTAACTAAAAATGTACTCCCACTTAACTATCGCATACACATTCTTGATTGATGTGCAGCATTAAATCAATAACATATATAAACACAAAGTATTATATGCTACTGACCAAATTCTAAAGTAGTGATTCTAACATTCACAACGAAAATAGCCGATAACTTGCTCAAAATGCCAATGTTGAAGAATGGGCAGCAGAGACGTAGCACAATCATTTAGCTACATATCTCTTGCAGTCTCAATATCGATTCCTCTAGAACAAGCGGACTATTTTACATTGCTAGTCAAATCCACTGTCTTTATGTAATATGTCATCGGACTCACAGACAGCTCATCGGCAAACTCGTGTTACTCGAGCAAGAGTTGGGTTCCACAGCACAAGAGCTCTTGGGATCAATATGGAAGAGATTGCATTTGAGATATATGATTTTCAATTAACGGGGTACAAGCCCAAAGTATCTGATGTTTTTGCATTTATTGAGACACATGGCAATGGGTGCTTCTTCTTAGTATCAATCACTGTTTCTTATTTTCGTCTTCATTTTCTATCACACCCAAAATCCTAATAGAAAATGGGGATGATACCACCACCCTTTCACTCATAGGATGAGCCTCAAACTAAATCCAAAAGTCCAACTTTGCAAAGTCTTTATTAATGACGCTCTTACAATAGACTACTAATCGAGAACCTGAAAAGATCGGGAATCATAGTTTAATGAGTAGTACATATCTATTTTACGTAGATCGAACAACCACAATGTATGTATGTATGTATGTATGTATGTATAAAGCAATGCCAGAAACTCATAATCCAACACTTCAATATACATATCAAATCATGTATGCGTTGTTTCATTTCAATAAGATTTATACAATTAAGAAAATACTCATTTAAATCATCATAAAAATAAATGGTCAAGTCCACTAATCAATTTCATCAAAATCACACAACAATGATCTATTGCATTGATTTATTTCTATCAAAGCATAAGTTAATGGTCCATCCATCAACCAATCTTTTACCTAACATCAAATCATGGTCACGACACAACGTTTGGTGACAAGGTAAACAAGATTCCCCCCTAGCAAGATCTTCACCTAATAAGTTGATGGCTTAGCCTAGAAGGATATCCTAAACCCAATATGCATACCCACAAGCCTCTCAATAGGCTCATAGTAGTATTGACCACCAAACCCTCATCTTTCAATACCAACAATCAAATCCATAATCAATATTAACAATTGATTTCACAAAACAAAATGTATAATATTACTAAACTCTATTAATCAAAATGAACACATTTCACAAGATATTTCTCATATCATTCTAGAATTCTTCATAAACCAAATTCACAAATTGATATGTATAACATTTTGAAACGTCTTTCAAAAAATGTTTCTAAAATGTCTTTCATAATACGTTTCACAAACCATTCATGACAATCAACTCAAGCTATGTTCAAAATATATTTTGCCATTTTCAATAGATAAAAGGTAGTAAATGCTCGATTCAATTTATGCATCCAAAATGCCCTAAGCACAACTTTTATTTACTTTCAAAGGAGTATCAAAATTATGTAATGTTTCTTTAACTCATAATATATGTCATTCTATCATTTTCAAGACATGAGTAAAGAAGAGATAACACCACTCAGCTAGGAACGCTAACGACCAAACAATAAATATTACTCGAATTATTGAACTCACGATCCTATCAAATAAGCAAGAAACAAGTTAAAATTGAGTAAAACGTTACCACCACTATGATTCAACTAAACTAAGTTTAAATATTAACAAAAAAAAAAAAATTTAAACACGCCCACAAATCACTTGTCCAAAGTGATTATTCAAAGCCGTTTGCAACATAGAGCTTGAAACTTATGCTACAATTCTCTCCATCGAACCTCTTTTTAATCGTACCTAGTTAATAGAAAGCCCTTTCAATGTACTACAAGAACCCTAACTTGATTGATCCAAAATCAAGCTGAAAACCATTCAAATTTGGCTCCAAAGTCGCTGGAGGTTCATCACGCGCAGAAAACCTCAAATTTTTGTTTTGAGAAAACTACAAACTTAAATCAAGTTATGTAAAATCCTACGGCTCAATGACTCCTTAATCAAACTTTGAAACTTAAAATCAACTTAACCTAGAATTTATGCCCTGACTTCAAATGTTACTTCAACTAGATGAATGAAGGGCATGATCACTCATGAACGTTGTGAATCGGAGTTAAATTTGTTCGGCGGGGCGTGGCACAAAACCTTCCTTTTTTTCCTTTCCTTTTCTCTCTTTTTCTCCCTTTTCTTTCCTATTCGTGCGTCTAGGTCCCTTTTTATTAAGCTGAGCGTCCTTTTCATCACCTTTGGAAAAGCAGAATTTCTCCTTCTCGTCATCATTTTTTTCTTTTTTCTGTGAAATCAATGCGCCAAAGCGATGGGCAGCAAAGTGTAAGCGAGACAGTCGTGGATTTTGAAGCCGCGTAAAACTATTTCGACCAAAAAGAGGAAAAAAAAAAAACGACATAAAACTATGAAAAAACAGAAGGACAATTGTTTCTCTTTTTTTTTTTTCCTTTCCTTTTATCAGATAACTTACGATTGACTCCGAAATCGAAACATCCCAACATGGTGTGATTCTCCAATCGGGAGGTAAAACTACAAAAATACATAGCAATCACATCTCACTTAGATTCATTTATTTAGGGAATATCCATGATTTATTGATTTAAGATTGGACTGCCCATCATCTGAATATGCTGCTAACAAGTAAGGATAATTCGACTTATGCCCTGATGTGACTAAAATCTACACCACCAGTCGTTTGCAAAGTGTTCTCTATCAGTCGTTGGCAAGTGTTCGTATTCGTTGGAAGAATAAGAAGAAGAAAAAGAAAGGTCCCAATCCTAAAATGTCAATGCAGCAAAGCTGGAAGAGGGCTTCTTGTCAAGCTGGAAGAGACCTCGGATGCCGTGAGCTGGCTGAATAGCCATGTGTGCATGTAGAGCTTCTGCTGCTGGATTTGTCGAACAGCACGCTAGTGTTGAGGAACAGGGGTTTGTTCGATTGGGGGATTACAAGGTCTTTGTCGTGGAGCATATCGACGACTCCAGACATGGGCGGTCGCAATTCCATGGAGGCTTGAGTGTACAAAAGGCTGATTTGGAGCACATTTGACGCCTCCAGGACAGGGAATTTACCTCGTAAAGCCGCATCAATGCACGCAGCTAAATTATTCAAATTGTAGTGCTTCCACACACAAAAGTAGCTCAACTACTCCTTAATTGAACCTCGAAGCTTAAAATCTATTTAACCTCGAATTTGTGACCTAACTTCAAATGTTACTTCAACTAAACGAATGAAGGGCATGATCACTTACGGACGTTGCGAATCGGAGTTAAACTGGCTTAGCAAGGGCCATGGCGTAAAACCTTCCTCTTTTCCCTTTCCTTCTCTCTCTTTCTTTTTGCTTCTCTATTTTGTGCGTCTCGGTCCCTTTTTATTAAGCTGAGCATCCACTGTTCACTGTTCACCTTTTCTTTTTCCTTTCTTATCTCATTGATTTCTGACCTTTGACTTGTTCAAAAATTCAAATATTACATTTTCACTCTCCGGGAGTTATTCTTCTTCTTCTTCTTCTTCTGAGGTTTCCGGTTCAGGGCCATCTTCACCTTCATCGTCGTAGGAGAAGCTTTCTTCAGGGTCTGTGTCCCTCTCAATCATCACCTTTGGAAATGCAAAGCTGCTCCTTCTCGTCATCGTTTTTTTCGTGAAATCAATATAGAAGAGGACGTGTGACAATGCACCGAAGCAATGGCCAGCAAGTGTAAGCGAGACAGTTGTGGATTTTGAAGCGAAATAATATATTTGGACCAAGAAAAAAGAAGAAAAAACAACAAAAACTATGAAAAAAAAGAATGACATTTGTTTCTTTTTTTCTTTTTCTTTCTGTTTATCACATAACCCACGACTGACTCCAGAATCAAAACATCCCAACATGGTGTGATTCTCCAATCGAGATGTAAAACTGCAAAAAAACAAAGCATTTGTATCTCACTTTGATTCATATATTCGATGGATATCCATGATTTATTGATTTAAGATTGGACTCCTCCTCATCTGAACATGCTACTAACCAAGTAAGGATAATTCGACTCATGCCCTGATGTCACTAAAATCTGCACCGCCAGTTGTTTGCAAAGTGTTCTCTATCAGTCCTTGGCAAGTGTTCACATTCGTTGGAAGAAGAAGAAGAAGAAATGTGGCATTCCTAAAAGGTCAACGCAGCAAAGCTAGAAGAGGGCTTCCTGTCAAGCTGGAAGAGACCTCGGAGGCCATGAGCTTGTTCAATAGCCATGTGTGCATGAAGAGCTTATGCTACTAGATTTGTCGAACAGCAAGCTAGAATTGAGGAATGGGGGTTGGTTCGGTTGGGGGACTACACAGTCTTTGTCGCGGAGCATCTTGACGACTCCAAACATGGGCAGTCGCAATTCCATGTAGGCTTGAGTGCATAGAATGCTGATTTGGAGCACATTTGACGCCTCCAGGACAGGCAATTTACCTCGTAAGGCCGGATCAATGCACGCAACTAAATTATTCGACTTGCAGTGCTTCCATACCTACAGAGCAATCATGAAATTTCCATGACTCCCTTATATCTGAAGATAAATCTGCTAACACCAATGAAGAATTGTTGGGAAAATCAAAATAATAGATAATCCTAGTGTGCCGTGGCCAAGAAAGTAAATGTCAATCTAAGTTCTTCCTAATCGTAGGGACAAGCAATTTTACCGACAATAATACCGTGCTTGACCCTTGTGTGTATATGCTATTCTTCCTACCACTCAAGACTTCAAGAACTAGCACCCCAAAAGCATAAACATCAGCTTTCTCCGTTAGCTGTCCCCTCACAGGATATTCAGGCGCCATGTAACCGCTGCATGGTTAACCGTCTTTTAGATATAAACCATACTTAGCACAGAGAAGATGTGAAGTGAAGAGAAGGATGATACGCAAAAGCACTTTAACAGGCCAAACTTGTCAGATTGAGGAAATAGAAAGTGCCAACTATGGTTTCAAGCAGGCTACAAATGAAAACGCATTCTTACAGTGTGCCGGCAATTTCTGTGCTAAGATGAGACTTATCCACAGCAATGCATCAGGCAAGCCCAAAATCTGAGATTTTTGCCGTGAGATTTTTGTCGAGGAGGATGTTGCTGGTTTTTATGTCCCAGTGGATGATTTTAACTCCACAACCTCCATGAAGATACGCGAGGCCCTCGGCTATTCCTATGATGATGTGCAGCCTCTCCTCTCAAGTTAGGACAGGGGTAACATTGTTGACTGCAACAACAGATTCTATTCGCTTATTTTGAAAGACAAGCAGAGCGGAGTGTGACAGACATAATTGGAGAAGGCAAGAGATTTTTGAAACCTACGACTTGAAAATCATAAGATGGAAGCATTGCTTGCAATAAAAGAAGCCAGTTGCTAAGAATGCAAATTGAACCGACGCTTGTCGTAAAGGGTAGATCTCTTCTTGGCATTGAACGATAACTGTAAGTGTGTTGTGTAGTTATACGAAAAACCAGCTACTTACAAAAAAGAACTTGATCAAGACTTCCATTAGGACAATATTCGTAAAGGAGGAGGCTCTCTGGGCCTTCGATGTTGCATCCTAAAAGCCTGAGGAGGTTCTTGTGTTGGATCCCATTGATCAGGTTCACCTCGTTGAAGAAGTCATCCGCCCATTGTCGCGTGTTGAACACCAACCTCTTAACCGCAACGACCTTCCCATCGGGTAAATTCCCCTTGTACACGGAACCGCCGCCCCCTTGCCCCAGCTTCCTCGAGTCATCAAAGAAGTTGGTGGCCTTCTCCAGCGTCTTGTACTTGAAATATAAGCTAAACTTGCTCTTGCTCACCCTTAATTGCATTATGTTATTTTGCACTGAATAAGGATGAATGCGAAATTCATGTCATCAAGCTTGTGTTCAAGAATTACCAAGAGATCGATTTACGCATTTGAACCGAATTGTTTACCTTGTTTCTTCTTGGAGTACTTCTTGTATCCAATGTATGCACCAATGAGAACAAGCGAAGTCGCTACAGCAACCGATGAGGTTATTGCTATGGGGATGTGGACCCTAGATGACCCTGCGAAATGATAAAGACAACATCAGGTTGAGATAAGCGAGTTCATTAATCATTCCAAAAATCTAGCAAACATCAAATCATATGATCATCCAAATTAAACTTAGGGTGCATTCGTTTGGGGGAAAATTTCATGAAAAAGGAAAATATTTTTTGGAAAATCATTTTTCCAAGAAAATGATTACTTTTCTTTTATTTGGTGATATATGATTGAAAATGTTTTCTGGTGTTTAAATTTCATTTGGAAAATGATTTCAATTTCATGAAGAAAAAGCCATTTTTAAAATAATTTTTATCTAATTTTCATTCTTTCATTCTTCCTCCTCCACCAGTTGACACCAAGCCTTGATAGGACACTGCCACTGTCGTTAAGGCCTGGTGAGGGCCAACCTGACCAGCCTCGAGCAAGGTCGATCTTGCTAGATTTTGGAGTTTGTTGCAACGAGGTTGGCGAGGCTTGAGATGAGCGAGTTCATTAATCATTCCAAAAATCTAGCAAACATCGAATCATATGATAATTCAAATTAAACTTAGGGTGCATTCGTTTGGGGGAAAATTTCATGAAAAAGGAAAATATTTTTTGGAAAATCATTTTTCCAAGAAAATGATTACTTTTCTTTTATTTGGTGATATATGATTGAAAATGTTTTCTGGTGTTTAAATTTCATTTGGAAAATGATTTCAATTTCATGAAGAAAAAGCCATTTTTAAAATAATTTTTATCTAATTTTCTTTCTCTTTCATTCTTCCTCCTCCACCAGTTGACACCAAGCCTTGATAGGACACTGCCACTATCGTTAAGGCCTAGTGAGGGCCAACCTGACCAACCTCGGGCAAGGTCGATCTTGCTAGATTTTGGCGTTTGTTGCAACGAGGTTGGCGAGGCTTGAGATGAGCGAGTTCATTAATCATTCCAAAAATCTAGCAAACATCAAATCATATGATCATTCAAATTAAACTTAGGGTGCATTCGTTTGGGGGAAAATTTCATGAAAAAGGAAAATATTTTTTGGAAACATTTTTCCAAGAAAATGATTACTTTTCTTTTTTTTTGGTGATATATGATTGAAAATGTTTTCTTGTGTTTAAATTTCGTTTGGAAAATGATTTCAATTTCATGAAGAAAAAGCCATTTTTAAAATAATTTTTATCTAATTTTCTTTCTCTTTTATTCTTCCTCCTCCACCAGTTGACATTAAGCCTTGACAGGACACTGCCACCATCATCAAGGCCTAGCGAGGGCCAACCTGACCATCCTTGGGCAAGGTCGATCTTGCTAGATTTTGGCATTTGTTGCAATGAGGTTGGCAAGGCTTGAGCTTGCCATAAGTCGGCTTGCCTCGAGGACCAGCGAAGGAGGAAGAAGGACAAGAAAAAAAGAAAAGAAAATGAAAAATATTTAAAAATTGATCTTTCAAATAAAATATTTAAAAATTCCATATGGGAAATATTTGAAAGTGTTTTTACCTTCTTAGATTTAGGAATTCACTTTTCTAATTTTATGAATGAATATTTTCCTTGATCGGAAGGTGTTTTTGATCAATTAATCATTTTTGGTGAACTAAACGGGCGAAAGTTTAGAAACTAATTTCAAGAAAAAACTTTTTGTCAAACAAACACACTCTTGGATTATGCTCAATTCACGGATAATATTTTCCTAGAAAACATCTTTCTCATTTTTCAGCGTTCGGTTCACTTAGGAAAATGAATTAATGGAAAATATTTTTCTGGTCAATGGAAAACTATGCTTATATTCAAGAAAATGATTTCCACTTTGAAAAAGTTGGAAAATATTGTCTAAAATATTATTAGGTATTGACGCTTGGATCCGAAACTCTACATTTGAACACAAAAACCCCAACGCCGGTTCCGCTAGTTCCTAAGTCTCTAATGCTTAGGATGGGTCCATCACAGTTGGGCTCGAATCCATTAAGGTTGGGACTAAGTCTCTTGGGCATGAGTCCATCAAGACCAGATCTGGGTCAATTGAGGTCAAGCTCTCGACGCCTATGCCCGAATCCATCATGGCTGGGCTTGAACCCTTGGTGCTTCTGCCCTAATGCCTCAACATTTGAGCTAGCATCCATAAAGGCGAGGCCTAAGCCTAAACACTCGAGCTCTAGTCCCCAGCACTCAACCTTAGGTCATGAATTAATGAAACTTTGTTCTTATAAGAATATATATTTTTTAAATAAAAATTTCAATTATTTTTGTTTTTAAAAAATTCAAAATTTTAAGGGTTAATACTCTAAAAAACCTCAAATTGGTACACCAGTGACAAATTTACCCCAAACTATTTTTTTGACCACCAAAAATCCCAAACTGGTACATATGTGACAGATCTACCCTTCGTTAGCTTCCGTTCGATTTTGCCATTAACCTTGCTGATGTGGTTGCTGACGTGGCAAGCCATGTGGAAATTCATAAGTTTAATACCATTAAAAACCCCAAACTAGTATATTTATGACAGATTTACTCCAAACTGGTATATTTATGACAAATTTACCCAAAGTTGGTATATTTATGAAAAATTTACTCTAAATTAAATTTTTTGATCATAAAAAATCTAAATTGGTACACGTGCGGCACATTTACCCTCTTTCAATTTTCCCAAATTTGACTGAGTTGTGATGTCCAATCAATTTTATTTTCCGGATTACTCTAACATTGCCTCCATATCATTAATACTTGATTTTTTTTTCTTTTTATTGGAATCATTATTAGAAAGCTATTCAAAGAATACCAAATGTGCACTTCACTCTTGTGCCGAGAGGATGCCCATTAACTAAAAGATGGACAGATCGCTTGTGCACATATACAAAAGAATCACACTCAAAGTACACTTGGTTCCGGCATTTCAACGAGCATGTGATGTACGAGTCAATCATACCATTCACATGCAAGTTCCATGTTAAAATTTTGACACACTTACAATTCAAGGTAGGAAAGACTACGTATCGCTAATAAGGACATGGACTAACATGAATGACCAGCAAAGCAAGAGTAATATGTAAGTGTACAAACAGATTGCAAACAAGCAGTAAACCATGTGGGGCTGAGACATATAAACATAAAGCTAAGTTTGTCACAAACCAAAAACGAGCGAAGCAACCGCGATATGTGCACTTCTTTTGTATATGTGCGCAAGTGATCTATCTATCTTTTAGTTAATGGGCATCCTCTCGGCACAAGAATGAAGTGCACATTTGGTAGTCTTTAAATAGTTTTCTAATAATGATTCCAATAAAAAGAAAAAAAAATCAAGTATTAATGATATGGAGGCAATGTTAGAGTAATCCGGAAAATTGATTGGACATCACAACTCGGTCAAATTTGGGAAAATTGAAAGAGGGTAAATGTGCCGCATGTGTACCAATTTAGGCTTTTTATGATCGAAAAAATTAATTTAGAGTAAATTTGTCATAAATATACCAGTTTTGGGTAAATTTATCATAAATATATCAGTTTGGAGTAAATTTGTCATAAATATACCAGTTTGGAGTAAATTTGTTATAAATATACCAGTTTAGGGTTTTTAATGGTATTAAACTTATGAATTTCCATGTGGCTTGCCACGTCAGCAACCACGTCAGCAAGGTTAATGGCAAAATCGAACGGAAGCTAACGGGGGGTAGATCTGTCACATATGTACCAATTTGGGGTTTTTTGTGGTCAAAAAAATAGTTTGAAATAAATTTGTCACAAGTGTACCAATTTGAGGTTTTTTAGGATATTAACCCAAATTTTAATTACTTTAAAAAATTGAATTTTTAATTAAATTTTTATTTCCTTTTTTTTTTTTCTTTCTTTTTTGCTTTTGCCTCGGCTGATCATTGGCCTTCGAGACGGCTAGCAATTGACCATAGGCAAGGGAAGAGCTCATTGTTCTAGCGATTCCAAGATCTTATTGACCTTTGACGAGGCTCAAGCCTCACTGATCTAACTAGACTCGAGCTCGACCTCGCATGAGGTCTGTCGCCGATTGTCAACATGGCCAGCAATCGGCTAAAAAGGAAAAAGAAAAGAAAATAACAATAATAAAAAAATTGATATTTTAAAAAATGAAAAGAAAAAGAAAGTTTAAAAAATATCATTGAAAGAAGTGCCTTAATTGACCAACATGAGGAAACCACAATTGGAAAAATCGAAATCTGACAGTAGACATAGAAGAGCGTCGGTTTTTCTTTAATGGCGAGGAAGCCATCTTTTAAGTCGATAAACCAGAGAACAGGACCCTAGTTGTTACCTCCGCTATCGGGGACGTTGTAGAACTTTGTGGTCGAGTAACGGAGGAAGCATCCCGCGTTCACGGCCCGCGCTTCTTCTCCAGGTGCGCAGCTTCTGGCCATCGAAGTTGCATTCTCCAAACAGAATCTGCAACCGCCGGCATCAAGCGCGCTCCAACACTGTGCCAAAGCATATACCCCGGCGACTCCTCCAACTCCGTCCTCCCCAGCCACCGCGAAGCCCTTGTTCTGCACTGCGCTTGCCAAGACATTCCTCAGGACACGGTCCACCCTATCCGAGAGCTCAGCCACTCTCTCTGCCGGGACTGTCAAAATGGAGCTACACTTGAGCATGCCATGCGTCGGATCGACGGTCTCGTTGTAGAAGTCGTAACTGCCGTAACGGAGGAAGCAGCCATCGAGGTAGAGCCGACCGAAGTTGGGGAGGCAGGTCCAGCTCTTGATAAAGCAGAGGAGACAGTCAGACTCAGTCAAGTCGCCGTGGCACTGGGCGAGGCCGTACACTGCCGGCGGCGGCAAGGTGAGGGAGTAGTTGCCCCAGCGCTGGTTGGCGACGCTCTTAGAGATCTCCCTCATGACTGCCACAAAGTTGGGGACGATGTTTTGGGCGACGATCCCAGTGCAGTTCTCGCAGTAGAGGCCCGCTTCGGTGGTTCTAGGGTCGGAGACGGCGAGAGAGAAGAAGAGCGAGGAGAGCGCGAGAAGAGGAAGGGCGATTGATGGTCTCGCTCCGTTCGACTTCATGGGCTCTGCTTGAGATATGCTCGTTTATTCCTTCTCTGTTCTCTTCAAAGAGAGAAGAAGAAGAAGAAGAAGAAAAGGGACAGATTGACCAAGAGCGTGAGGGGAGATCCGATTCAACCTGTTGATCTCATAAACCTTCAACCTGGCTACACGACGCGAAATCGAAGCGGCTAACTGGGGCTTAACTTTCGGGTCTCGTTTCTCACGTCCCTCCTTGCTGTCTTTATGCTACATTAGAGTTTTTGGAAAGTGCCACGGTAATGACATGTCTCTCTCCACACTCTCCCCCTCTCGTGGAATGCAGTGTTTGACACGGCGAGAATGATGGGGTTCCGAGAGCTTTCGAGTCAGAAAATATTTTGGGTTGAGAGCGGTCGAGACGCCAAGAGAGACCTGCAGCAACTGATCGAGACGCCAGGGTGATGATTGGACGATATTATTTAATCTATTATGAAAATAACAATATGTTTTGGACAACCAAAAAATTATTAAAAAGTTCATTTCTTCAAAAATACGTGACTTACAACAAACTGTTATTCTCATAGTAGCCTAAAAATTATCATGCTAGCAAAGTTTGAACTTAAAACCGAATAACCGGACAGGTTTTAGGTCCCAAGATATACTGAGTAGGTCTCGATTCCAAAATTGAGGAATCTATTTTAATGGGTATTACCCAAGTTCTAGGTAAATGAAACCTGTAACAAGTTTTTGTATTTTTCTTGATTTATATGTTTGCACGATTTTGTAATACTCCATAGCATTTGATGATTAATATCTAATCTAGAACCACTAGTCTAAGCTTTTATTTTATGATTGAGACTTTTAATTTATTAACGTTTCATATTTTTTCATGTGTTTAAATATAAGTTATGGCAAGTGAATTATAACAATAAGTTGTGGTAATTAAAAATGATGATTCACTATAAGCATTCAATCAATAATATATATCGAACTCAAGACAACGGAGGTTCCAAGTTTAAGGGTATGCATGATAGGTTCCGAATTCCAAAAAATGATAAACCTATTACAACGTGTAGGTACTATGAATATTATATTTGCATGGTCGTGGTTGGGGCTGGTAGGTAAGGTCCATCATTGGAAGATTCTCTTTTGTATTGACTTGGGGCTAACCCATGTACATAATTACACAAAATTCATCGACCTTAATATGACTTTATATGATCAAATTTGGCCTCGAGTGTTTCAGATGAGATTCCCCCTTCATTTTTCATACATGTAAATTTGACTTTTAGTCCCGTCACTGCCACCATGAGGTGTCTGAGCTAGTTTATATGCACGCACCCGCTCGAATGAGTCACCAAACGAACGATTGGGCGCCATCTTTTTTTCTAGCTTGAATTTAGGGATAAGTGCATTGAAAATCTTAAAATTTATTATGAAAGTTCAAATTGAGTCTTAAAACTTTCACAAAGTGTAATTAAGTCCTAAAACTTATCTCTTAAAATTTTCAAAAATTGTAATCACTAGAAGGACATAGATTGGACCAATTTGATAAGTTTTAAAACTTGATTGTGCCTTTATGATAAATTTTAGAACTTTCAATGCACTTATTCCTTAGATTTATGTATGACCTCTTCTACCTTGATTATCAACCGCTACATAGAGTTCCACAAATCAAAGACACCTAGGAACGTGGTAGTTCACACAAGACCGTCTCAATTCACATCTAAAATAGGAGGAAATCTTAGGAAAACTAAGCAAGTTCTCATATCAATAAGTTGCAAGCGTGAAGCGATTCAACAACTCTTCTGTGCTTTCCAAAGCACATGGAATAAAAGAATGACAAGCATAAAATCATTTTGAAGTCTCGCGTCGTTCAAAAGATTATATGCACCGAGTCTCTAAGTGGTTGAGAAACACACGACGCAATATAAGTTCGGGGTTTGGCCGTTACAACGCCCGAGTCGACCGCGAAATTATTTCGGTCGCCAAGATTCGACCTCCACGCATACACAGCACCAATTATAGAAAAAGGTAGATGCCCCAATTTTCATTGCCTAAGCCCACAACACATAAAAAATAGTTTTATCATCCCCCCCCAACCCAACCCAAAAAAAAAAAAAAAGGCCTAAAACTATGATTCCAGATTTAATATTCAAAAAATAAAGCATAAATTTCTTTTTTAAAGAATTTATTTCAAGAAATTTTATATTTTACCAAATTCTAATTCACTTGCTTAGCCGGTAAACTACACGCACCAAAAGAAAACGTTAATAAACTTCCAATGAATTGATATAACACCAAAAGTTATTATATTTCAAGGTAAAAGCAATAAAGTTTACTGATAAAGTCAAATGTCAAAAAAAACTGGTAAAACGAAAAGAGTGCAATTAAACTAGTCACAAAGTTAATACTAGAAAACATCTCAAGTCGATAAACTGGTGTTACATATATCCTTAATTAAGTTTCATGTCTTGAAAAAATCATAATGGCTCATCTCTAATTAATTTTCATGTCATAAAAAATAGCAAACCGGTAGACATGTGATCAATCTTTCCTTCGTCAGCTTTCGTCCTGTATTTAGGATAATTACGAACATGGAAACACACTTGGAAAGAATTTGGATGATTGCTGTATGACTTAGCTCCTCGTGAAAATTCACCAAAGATGGGTCTCCCAAATGACATTGTTTTTACGAAATCTCTAGTGAGAACACAGAAATATCTATTTGTAGCATGTGAGTCATGCACCGCACAATGAGCGGTCCAAGTGAAGCCCTCTCCTTTCTAAGGTTGCCCCTATCCTAGTTACAACTCATGATCCATGCGCATCTTAGGTCGAGCCGAGATGAACAATAAACCCTAGTTCATAGCTTGTGATCAACTCAGTTACCTAACACATGCTTCATCTCGTGTTGCAAGTAACTAATGTTTTCGTGGGGACTCCGCATTGACATTAAACTCGCGACCTAACTTGTTGGGTATATGTATGTTTTTTTTATCACGAATAAGTGAAGAACTCATTTTCAGATGACTTTTCATAGTGTTGGGGCATACAATAAGAGGTTGCTAGCCTAATGTGATAGCTTCGATTCAAGTCATACCTAGTTAAGCAATTCTTCACTAACTTATTGTTATCATCATATGTTATATGTCTACTCAATAATCTCAAGGCCCTAATAGTATGTTCTACGCCATATGGAATGGCCCTAATAATCTCAAGGCCCAAATAGATGAATTGCCATTGTTTCTTATCCCAAAATGAAACTAAGAAAGAACATGAAGATTTAAGAAGAAACATTTTGGAGCGAGGGGCCAGAAAAGCTAGTGGAGAATCAGCATCGTATGGGCTTAAGTATGAGTGGACCAGGCCCAGTTGTGTTTTCTTTCTCTCTTTCATTAAAGCCAAGCCAAAATGCGAGAGTAAGGAGTATCAAAACATGATACATCTCGATGCCTTTATAACCTAGTATGTTGATCAATTTGATTCTCGAGTATAGTGAGTCAATTCAGGATTCGTTAAAAAGAATTAAGATGTCTTTACATTCTATGATAACTAGCTCACTATTTTCCAATAGCAGAGAGGAATCTTGTAGATAGCTTATCAAAATGAAATTGTTTAACTTTCGAACTAACTCCAATTATGAACAACCTGCAAAGTGATGGAGAGCATGGCGACAAGCTAGGTTTCAAGTTGAAGAGTGCTACTAGAGTTGTGTTTTTAGTCAGATCCTACGGTTTATGAAGTTAATTTCAGTTGTAGATGGAAATGAAGCTGACTCAAGCTAATTTTTTAGATCGAGTCGGGCTAGATAGGATGATTATGCAAGATTCACTTATTTAAATTTGATTTGAGGTCAAGCTCATCAATCTTCAGCCAAATTGCTCACGAGCTTAATTGAACTTCTATTATTATTATATATATTTTTAAGAAATTCATAATTATCGATAAACTTCATGTAAACATTCGAAGAAATTTGGGAGGTTCAAATGCTTGCTTCCAAAAGCATGTTTCATCGCTCACAAATCAATAGACGCCCAAGAAGAGAAGAGAAGGGATTATTCATCTTCTCCACAAGACTAGGGTTTCATCGCTTTGCCAATCAACATAAGCAATCGAAAAATGGTGAGAGCATTGCTGAAGAGGCTGGACTCCAACACCCTCATGGTGGCTGGCAAGTCCCAACACCACAAGCTTCGCCGCTTGAACATTCACAAGTTCCAAGTTACTCCCTCTCCCTCTCCCTCCCCTCACTTGATCTATACTGGGAGTGATGTTCTTCATGAAGGAATTCGACTCCGAAAAAGTTGGATCTTAGGCTCAGATTGCATTTGCAATATATGATTATGAATTAACGGCGTACATGCCCAAAGTATATGATGTTTTTGCACTTCTTGAGACTAATGGTGATGGGGGCTTTTCTTTTCTTCTTAGCATCCACCAGTCTCTTCCTCCTCTTTGTCTCCATTTTTTGTAACACCCCAAAAGCTAGCAGAAAATGGGGATGACACGCTACCTTTTGTTGATACCTAAATTTTGACTAAGTATTTAGGATTAAATTGTATAAGAAAATTAGGGACCAATTTAGCCCTAACAAAAATGATTTTCGCATCAATTAGTTCTTGATTTTTATTTGCATCCATTAAGCTTTATTTCCTTTTTTTTTTCTTCCTTTATTTTTCACTTTTTTCGGATAATTTATTTAATAAAAAAATAAAAGGGTTCTTATGGGGCTGGGCGTGAAAGCCTAGCCCTTTCTTCTTGTTCTTCCCCGCACGGGCCCTAAGGCCAACTCCCTTTTTTCTTCTTCTTGGCCCGGCCCCCTCCTTCTTGTCTTCTTCCTCCTTTTGCCTCTGCAACACACACGCAGAGAAGGCCGGATGCGCGCGATGCCGGATGGAGGAGGAGATGGCAACACACGTGGAGCGGCGCAGACGGAGGGGGCGCATCTTCAATGTGGTAGAGGAGGCGGCTTAGCTAGAGACACCTCGACAGGTGGGACGTCGGTTCGGCCGGGGGAGGCCACTCGGAGTGCGAAGGACCGGCGGTCCGAGCACCTCCGTCGACCGACCTCCTCGCCTATAAATAGGGCGTCAGGGGGGAAGGCAACAAACACGCAGAGAGAGATCGGAGGCCGCGAGCTCAGGACTTCCCCTGAGAGACTTCAGGGGAGGCCCGAGAGCAAGCAAGCCGAGATCTGAGAGAGAGAGAGCTCGTGGGCGGAGGGGGTTCAGATCTGGAGAGAGATCTACGAGCGAGTTCGAGAGAGAAATCAGGGCTGAGACTCATCCCAACCACCCATCGCTGCTGCGCCGTACTAAGCTCGCTGGCCCGATGCTCACTGCCCACATCGTCGTCGCATCTTCCGATCTCCCAACACCATCCCTGTGCTAAGCCAATCCCTGCCATGCTTGCATCGCCGCCATACCAGGTGGGGGGCATCGCTGGCTACCACTTCCTTCCTCCCCTTTCACAATTTACTTGGCTTCTTTTTTTCTTGTTTTGGGTGTCCGATTGCCGCCGTCACCGTAACTCATGCGGTCAGAAACACCGAAGGTGAGGACACAGTATGTGGAATGACAACTTGACCAAGGGTCAAGCCTACAACTGGGGCTAGCCAAGGCAACACTTGAGTGGGCGGATAGCCCGGCCGAGGCAAGCTACGCTACCGTCTTGGCCGATCAGGTCGCAAAAACAGAGAGAGAGAGAGAGCTGGCCGAGCTGCGTTTCGGCTGACGGCGGTGGCTGGCCCAGCGGAGGTTGGGTAGTCGGTAGGCCGGTGTGGCATCGGTGGAGTCCAATGGCTAGGCGCGGGCAGGCGACGTCGTTCGTCGTGGCCGCTGAACCACGAAGAGGCAGCAACGGCTGCAAAACCAAGTCGCAAACCGGGTCAGGCGTGGGTCGCAATTCGTGCTAAGGTTGGGTTCTCGAGCCGAGTTCAAATAAAACCATGGGTCGGGTTTGTCCTTTTAGGATTTGGGTCTAACTTCTTTAGGTTGTAGGTTGGGCTTCATTTCCTTTTCCTTTTTCCCATTTTTTTTTGTCATAGACTGGGCTCGCCAGAAGGACCCAACTGGGCCGCGACTTCAACGACCCGGGTCGGACCCAACTCAGAAATCCGACCCAAGTCGTTGATATGATATTATTATAATATAAAAATATTTTTTATAATAAAAATAAAAAAACAGTTTTTACATTTTCCCAAAAAATCAGAAAAGGTCAAAAAATGATTTATATTTTCAAAAAAAGATCAAAAAAATCCAAAAATACTTTTTATGTTCAAAAAGTAGTAAAAGACCAAAAATATGTTTTTCTCCACAAATGCATGGAAAAATTCTTGAAAATCCAAAAAAGTCTTAGGGTTTAAACAAGATTAGGTGCCGGAATGGCATTAGTAATTAACTAGTGTAATCAAATCCCTAATCCTAGTTTATTTGGTTGCACAGGAGTGAAATAATTCTCCTAGTATTTCACTTAGGTTTCTAATCGATCCACCCCAAATTGATTAGTGGCGACTTCTATTTAAAATTAACTTGCATGTTAAAAAATCATACGATAAGTCATGAATTGGTGGGCTTGGGAGAGCCCTGGCTAAGCTCTAATAGACTTAGCCAGCCATTAGCCTCTGCACGCACCCGCGCAATAGGGCGCAGAAAATGAGGTCGCAACACCTTTCACTTAAAAGATGTAGCTCCAAACTAAACCCAAAAACCCCCCATTTTGAAAAGCATTAGTTAATAACGCTCTCACACTAGATCATTAATGCGAATTAGAAAAAGATTGAAAAAAAAGAGATGTGAGCAATCACAGCTTAGTAAGTAGTATATATCTCTTCTAAGCAGATCGAACAACCACCATGCATATACTATATATAACAATACCAAAAACTCATAATTCAATACTTTAATATAAATATCAAATCATCTATGTGTCATTTTATTTCAACGAGCTTTACATAATTCAAAAAAATACTCATTAAAATCATCACAAATATCAATGGTCAAATCCATTGATCAATCTTATCAAAATCACATGCTAATGGTCTATTTAATTGATTCATCTCATATTAAAACACGTGTCGATGATCCATCCATCGACTAATCTTTTGCTTAATATCAAATTATAGTCACAATACAAAGT
Source organism: Eucalyptus microcorys (assembly GCA_014182515.1). Taxonomy (NCBI): domain Eukaryota; kingdom Viridiplantae; phylum Streptophyta; class Magnoliopsida; order Myrtales; family Myrtaceae; genus Eucalyptus; species Eucalyptus microcorys. The sequence goes on from CM024563.1 coordinate 3,507,459, forward strand.
TTGATGACAAGGCGATCATCATTTTTCTCCCTAACAAAGTCTTCACCTACAAAATCAGTGGCTTGGCCTAGAAGAATAACCTAAACCCAATATGCATACCTACAAGTCCCCCAATGGGCTCATGGTGATATTGAGAACCAAACCTGAATCCTCCAATACCAACAATCAAATCTACAATCAATACTAATAATTTATTTCACAAAACAAAATGCATAATCTTTCTAAACTTTGTTCATCAAAATGAACACATTTCACAAGACATTTCTCATATCATTCCACAATTCTTCATAAACCAATTCACAAATTGATATGTATAACCTTTCGAAACATCATTCATAAAAAGTTTCTCAAAACATAGTTTCGCAAAGCATTCATAACAATCAACTCAAGTTATGTTCAAAATATACTTGGCCATTTCCAATAGACAAAAGGGTAGTAAATGCTTGATTTAGGCAGAAGAACAACCCAAGTGCCATAACTTGGCACGGGAGGACACTTAAGTGCCATAACTTCAAAATGGTACACTTAAGTGCCAATTTCGAAGTTAAATGGAACACATATGTGCCACTCCGGCGAAAATCCGGCCAAATGGGTGACGCGGCAATTTTCCGGCGAGTTGGACACAAAATGATGTTGTTTTGCATGCGACGTGGCGAGTAAATGCAAAAACGACGTCGTTTTGTGTTTGATGTGTAAATAATTAATATAAAAATTAAATAAAATTAATTAAAATATTCTAAAAATGAAAATTTAAAAATTTAAAAAACTCAAAATTTAAAAAACTTAAAATTTAAAAAACTTAAATTTAAAAAATTTAAAAACTTAAAATTTAAAAAACTTAAAATTTAAAAACTTAAAATTAGAAAAAGTAAAAAAAAAAAATTAAAATTTAAAAAATTAATAATGAAAAAATTAAAATTTAAAAAAATTAAAATTTAAAAAACTTAAAATTAAAAAAACTTAAAATTAGAAAAAAAAAAAACTTAAAATTTAAAAAATTCAAATTTAAACAAAAAATTAAAATTTATAAAATTTTAAATTTTAAAAACTTAAAATTAAAAAAACTTAAATTTTAAAAAACTTTTAAATTTTAAGTTTTTTAAATTTTAAATTTTTAATTTCTAATATTTTAAATTTTAGGTTTTTAAATTTTTAATTTTTTTATTTTTATTTTTGTAAATTTTAAATTTTGATTTTTTAAATTTTGATTTTTTTTTTTAATTTTAAGTTTTTTAATTTTGATTTTTTTAATTTTAAGTTTTGTAAATTTTAATTTTTTTTTTTAAATTTTGTTTTTTTTAGTTTTAAGTTTTTTAAATTTTGAGTTTTTTAAATTTTAAGTTTTTTATTTTTTAGAATATTTTAAATAAAATTAAGTTTTAATTTAATTTAATTAATTTTTATATTAATTATTTACACATCGGACACAAAACGACGTCGTTTTTGCATTTTATCGCCACATCAGCATGCAAAACGGCGTCGTTTTGTGTCCAACTCGCCGGAAAATTGCCACATCACCCATTTGGCCGGATTTTTGTCGGAGTGGCACTTAAGTGTTCCACTTTACTTCGAAATTGGCACTTAAGTGTACCATTTTGAAGTTATGGCACTTAAGTGTCCTCCTGTGCCAAGTTATGGCACTCCAAGTGTCCCAAACTCCTTGATTTAATTTTTACACATTCACTATGCCCTAAGCACCACCTTTTTTTATGTTCAAAGGAGTATCAAATCATGTAATGCTTCTTTAACTTATAATATAGATCATCCTATCATTTTTAAGACTTGGGTAAAGAAGGGATAGTACCACTCACCTAGGAACGCCTATGACCAAATAAGAAATGTTACTTGAATCATCAAACTTGCGGTTCCATCAAATAAGCGAGAAGCAAGTTAAAATCAAGTAAAACATTACCTCAACTATGACTCAACTAAACTAAGCTTAAACACTAACAAAATAACTCAAATGCACCCACAAATCGCTTGTCTAAAGCAATTATTTAAAGCCATTTGCAATGCAGAGCTTAAGCGTAAAATTTACTCACGCTTTAATTCTGTCCACTGAACCTCATTTCAATTGTACTTATAGTTAATAAAAAGCTCTTTCAACGTACTATAAGAACCCTAAGTTGGGCGATCCAAAATCAAGCTGAAAGCCGTCGAAATACGGACCCAAAATCATTGGATGCTCACTATGCATCATGCGTGGAAAACCTAAAATTTTTGTTTTGGGCAAACCGTAGACTCAAATTAAGTTTTGTAAAATCCTATGACTCCACGACACCCCACACACACACGCACACAAACAAACACAAAAGTAGCTTAATGACTCCTTAGTTGAACCTCGAAGCTTAAAATTTACTTAACCTTGAATTTGTGCCCTAACTTTGAATATTACTTCAATTAAACAAACGAAGGGCGCGATCACTTATGAACGTTGTGAATTGGAGTTAAATGGCTTAGCAAGAGCCGTGGTGCAAAACCTTCCTCTTTTCCCTTTCCCTCCCTCCCACCCCCTCCTCTTCTCTCTCTCTCTCTCTCTCTCTCTCTCTCTCTCTCTCTATTTTCTTCTCTATTTCGTGCTATTTTGTGCATCTCAATCCCTTTTTATTAAGCTGAGCATCCACTGTTCACCGTTTACCTTTTCTTTTTCCCTTTTTATCTCATTGACTTTTGACCTTTGACTTGGTCAAAAATTCAAATATTACATTTTCATTCTCCGGGAGTTCTTCTTCTTCTTCTGCTTCTTCTTCTTTTGAGGTTTCTGGTTTAAGGCCATCTTCACCTTGATCGTTGTCACAAGAGCTTTCTTCAGAGGCTATGTCCCTCTCAATCATCACCTTTGGAAATGTAGATGTACTCCTCATCATTTTTTTTTTCGTGAAATCAGTGTAGAAAAGGGCATGTGACGATGTGCCAAAGCAATGGGCAGCAAGTGTAGGCAAGATAGCCGCGTATCTTGAAGTGACATAAAACTATTTGGACCAAAAAACAGAAGAAAGAATGACATAAAAATATGAAAAAACATAATGACATTTGTTTCTTTTTTCTTTTTCTTTCCTTTTATCACATAACCTACAACTAACTCTGGAATCAAAACATCTCAACATGGTGTGATTCTCCAATTGGGATGTAAAACTACGAAAAAAATAGAACAATCGCATCTCACTTGGATTCATATATTCTGGGGATATCCATGATTTATCGAATTAAGATTGGACTCCTCGTCATCTAAACATGTTGTTGACCAAGTAACGATAATTTGACTCATGCCCTAACGTCACTAAAATATGCACTGCCAGTCGTTTGCAAAGTGTTTTCTATCACTCGTTGGCAAGTGTTTGTATTCGTTGGAAGAAGAAGAAGAAAGGTCCCAATCCTAAAAGGTCAACGCAACAAAGCTGGAAGAGGGCTTCTTGTCAAGCTGGAAGAGACCTCGGAGGCCGTGAGCTGGTTCAACAACTACATGTGCATGAAGAACTTCTGCTACTGGATTTGTCGAATAGCACGCTAGCGTTGAGGAATGGGGGTTGGTTCGGTTGGGGGACTACACGATCTTTGTCGTGGAGCATCTCGACGACTCCAAGCATGGGCGGTCGCAATTCCATGGAGGTTTGAGTGCACAGAAGACTGATTTGGAGCACATTCGACGCCTCTAGGATAGGGAATTTACCTCGTAAGGCCGGATCAATACATGCAGCTAAATTATTTGACTTGTAGTGCTTCCATACCTGCAAAACAATCATGAAATATCCATGGATCCCTTATATCTGAAATTAAATTGCTAACACTAACGCAAAAAGCAACGATAGGGCTTGTTGGGAAAATCAAAAGAAAAGTTAGATCCTAGTGTGGTGTGGCCAGGAAAAACAATGTCGGTCTAAGTTCTTCCTGATGGTAGGGACAAGCAATCTTACCGACTGTAATACCGAGCTTGACCCCCGTGTGTATACGCTGTTCTTCCTACCAGTCAAGATTTCAAGAACCAGCACCCCAAAAGCATAAACATCGGCTTTCTCTGTTAGCTGTCCTCTCACAAGATATTCAGGTGCCATGTAACCGCTACATAGTTAAACGCCTTTTAGATATAAACCATACTTAGCCCAGAGAAGATGTGAAGTGAAGAGAAGGATGATATGCGAAACCACTTTGACATGCTAAACTTGTCAGATTAAGGAAATAGAAAGTGCTGACTATGGTTTCAAGCAAGCTAGTAATGAAAAGGCATTCTTACAGTGTGCCGGCGATTCCTGTGCTAAGATGAGACTTATCCAGAGCAATGCATCGAGCAAGTCCGAAATCTGATATTTTCGGCGTGAGATTTTTGTCAAGGAGGATGTTGCTTGTTTTTATGTCTCGGTGGATGATTTTCACTCCACAGCCTCCATGAAGATATGCGAGGTTCCTATGATGATGTGCAGCCTCTCGTCCCAAGTTAGGACGGGGGTCGCATTGTTGACTGCAACAATGGATTCTATTAGCTTATCTAGAAAGACAAGCAGAGTGGAGTGGGACAAACATAACAGAAGAAGGCAAGACACCAATGGAGCATATTTTTAAAACCTACGACTTGAAAATAATAAAATGGAAGCATTGCTCGCAAGACAAGAAGCCAGTTACTAAGAGTGCAAACTGAAATGACGTTTGTCATAAAGGGTAGATCCCTTCTCGGCATTGAACGATGACTGTGTAAGCGTGTTATGCAATTATGCGACAACCAGCTACTTACCAAAAAGAACTTGATCAAGACTTCCGTTAGGAAGATATTCGTAGACGATGAGGCTCTCTGGGCCTTCGATGCTACATCCCAAAAGCCTAATGAGGTTCTTGTGTTGGATCCCACTGATCAGGTTCACCTCGTTGAAGAAGTCGTCCACCCATTGTAGTTTGTTGAACACCAACCGCTTAACTGCGATGACCTTCCCATCGGGTAAATTCCCCTTGTACACGGAACCGCCCCCACCTTGCCCCAGCTTCCTCGAGTCATCAAAGAAGTTGGTGGCCTTCTCCAACGTCTCATACTTGAAATATAAGCTAAACTTGCTCATGCTCACCCCGAATTGCATGAGGCTATTTTGCACTGAAAATGGATGAATGCGAAATTCGCGTCATCAAGCTTGTGTTTAAGAATTACCAAGATGATCATTATACGTATTTGAACCAGATTGATTACCTCGTTTCTCCTTGGAGTACTTTTTGCATCCAATGTATGCACCCATGAGAACAAGTGACGTCGCTGCGGCAGCCAATGAGGCTATTGCTATGGTGATGCGAATCCTAGATGACCCTGCAAAATAATAAAGACAACATCAGGTTGAGATGAGCAAGTTCATTAGAAATTCTAAAAATCTAGCAACATTGAATCATAAGATCAATCAAATCATACTTAGGGTGTGTTTATTTGGGAAACAATTTCATGAAAAAGCAATATATTTCCTGGAAAATTACTTTTCAAGAAAATGGTAAATTTTCCTCTGTTTGGTGATATGTGACTGAAAATGTTTTCTAGTATTTGAATCTCATTTGAAAAATGATTTCAATCTCATAAAAAATAATTTTTAAATTAATTTTGCTTTGTCTTTTTTTTTCTTTTCATTTCTTTCTCTTTCCTTCTTCCTCCTCCTTAAGTCGTCGGGCCTTGACAGGCCATTGGTGCCATCATGGAGGCTCGGCGAGGGCCAATTTGACCAGCCTCAGGCAAGGTTAAGCTTGCTAGATCCTAGGTTGTCGCAGTGAGGCTAGCAAGGCTTGAGCTCACTTGAGGTTGGCTTGCACTGGCTCACACTTGTGGCCGATTGCTAAAGCCTAACAAGCGATGAAAGAGGAAGAAGGAAAAGAAAAAAGAAAAAAGAAATATTGAAAAATTGATTTTTTAGATAAAATATTAAAAAATCCTAGATGAGAGATTTTTCAAGTGTTTTCACCTTCATAAATTTAAGAATTCACTTTCCTAATTTTTATGTATGAATATTTTCCCTGATTGAAAAGTATTTTCAATTGATTAATTATTTTTGTTGAATCAAATGGGCGAAAGTTTGGAAACTAATTTCAGGAAAACACTTTTCCTCAAACAAACACACTCTTAGGTTCCATTCGTTTTGTGGAAAATATTTTTTAAGAAAACATTTTTCACATTTTATGACGTTCAGCTCGTTTAGGAAAATGAGTCAACAAAATTTTTTTTCTAGTCAACAAAAAACTATGCTTATATTCAAGAAAATGATTTCCTCTTTGAAAAAGTCAAAAAACGTTTTCCAAAATAATATTAAGTGTTGGTGCTTGGACCCCAAATTGTGCATTTGAATACAGGGACTCCAATGCTAGTTCTTGAGTCTCCAATGCTCAAGCTGGGTCTATCAAGGTTGGGCCAAATCCATTGAGGCTAGGACCAGGTCTTTAATGCATTGGCACAAGTCCATCGAGATCAAACCTAGGTCAATTGAGGCTAGGCTTGGGACCTCGTTCCCAACTCGGGCTTTGAGGCCAAGCTCAAACCCTTGGTGCTTGTGCCTTATGCCTCAGCACTTGAGGCAACATCCATAAAAGTCAGGCTTGGGCCTCAACACTTGAGCTCTAGTCCTCAGCACTCGAGCTCAAGTCCTTGATTAATGAAACTTTGTTTTTATAAAAATTAATTTTTAAAAATCGAATTCTCAATTATTTTTTACTTTTTAAAAAGTGAAATTTAAATTATTTAAAAAATTATTTTATTTTTTTTTTTGGGTTTCTTTCTTTTTCTTTTTTGCTTCTACTTCAACTGATCATTGGCCACGGTGACGATCAACAATCAACCATAAGCAAGGGACAAGCTTGCTGTTCTAGCAATGTTAAGGTCTCGTCAACCTTTGACAAGGCTTGAGACTCACCGATCTAGCAAAAGTCAAGCTTGACCCTACTTGAGGTTAGTCGTTAGTCATCATCATAGCCGGCAATTGGCTTAAAAAGAAGAAAAAAAAAAATACAATAAAAAATAATTAAAAATTCAATATTTTAAAAAAGAGAAAATTCCGAATAAAAACTCTAAGTGGATCTTATTTTAAATAAATGTCAAAAGTAGTTTTAAATAAGGGCTTAGCCTCCAGCCAATTAGGGATATTTTCTTCCCTAGCCTCTAGCCGATCAAGAATATTTTCATTTAAACACAAGTTAAATTTAAATTAAATTAGATTAAAGAAATTTTAAAAATAAAATTTATAAAAAGAAAAAGAAAAACATAGGCAGGAGGGCTCTCTCCCACTTATGGTTGCTGGCCCATCGATGGTGGGGCAACAACAAAGGCCAATAGTGTCATTGGAACCTAAGTAAGGGCCAGCGACCCTCACCAGAAGTGGAAGAGGGCACAACCCTTTCCCGGGTGAAGGTCACTCGCCCTCGTCGAGCGCCTCCAAACCTTGCTCCAAGTCTAAGGCATTTTTTAAAATAATATTCACTCTATATCCTTATTTGAGAAAATAAAGACATTTCGGATTTTTATTTGGAATTTTCTCTGTAAAAAATGAAAAGATATCATTCAAAGAAGTGCTCAAAGGTGTAGGTTTTCTATCCCATTTTCTAGTTTCAACCGAACATAAAAAAATATTATCATTTTCTAATAAAATGGCTTTTCGAAAAACGTTTTTCAGAATTTTCTACGAAAGAAGCGAAGCCTTAACTGACCAACATGGAGGAAACCACAATTGGAAAAATCAATATACGACGGTAGATATAGAAAGCCTTCTTGGTTTTTCTTTAATGGCGAGGAAGCCATCTCTTAAGTCGGTAAACCAGTGATCGGGAGACTAGTTGTTACCTCTGCTAACGGGGACGTTGTAGAACTTTGTGGTTGAGTAACGGAGGAAGCATCCCGCGTTCATGGCCCGCGCTTCTTCTCCAGGTGCGCAGCTTCTCGCCTTCGAAGTTGCACTCTCCAAACAGACTCTGCAACCGCCGGCATCAAGCGTGCTCCAACACTGTGCCAAAGCATATGCCCCAGCGACTCCTCCGGCACCGTCCTCCCCAGCCACTGCGAAGCCCTTGTTCAGCACCGCGCTCGCCAAGACATTCCTCAGCACCCGGTCCACCCTATCTGAGAACTCGGCCACTCTCTCTGCCGGGACTGTCGAATTGGAGCTACACTTGAGCTTGTCGTGCGTTGGATCAACGGTCTCGTTGTAGAAGTTGTAATTGTCGTAGCGGAGGAAGCAGCCGTCGAGGTAGAGCCGGCCGACGTAGGGGAAGCAGCGGGGGATCCGGTTCCCGCTCTTGGCAAAGCAGAGGACGCAGTCGGTGTCGGTCAAGTCGCCTAGGCACTGGGCGAGGCCGTACACTGGCGGCGGTGGTGAGGGGATGGAGCATTTGCCCCAGCGCCGGTCAAAGATGCTTTCGGAGATCTCCTTCATGACGATGATGAAGTTGACGTCCACGGTCGCAGTGGAGTTCCCGCAGAGGAGGCCCGCTTCGGCGATTCGAGGGTCGGAGGTGGCCAAAGAGAAGAAGAGCGAGGAGAGCGCGAGCAAAGGAAGAGCGATTGATGGCCTCGCTCCGTTGGACTTCATGGGCTCTGGTTGAGAAATGCTCGGTTATCAATATTCCTTCTCAGTTCTCTTCGAAGAGAGAAGAAGAAGAAAAGGGAAAGATTTGAGCAAGAGCGCGATGGGAGCTCCGATTCGACCTGATGATCTCATAAAGCTTCAACCCAGCTACACGACGCGTAATGGAAGCGACAGACCGATGCTTGACTTTTGAGGTCTCGTTTCTCACATCACCCCTTGCTTTCTTTATGCTACAGTAGAGCTTTCAGGAAAGTGCCATGGTGATGTGATGCCTGGTCCCAGGAACTGCCATGCTTGATGACATGTTTAATGACATCTCTCTCTCTCTCTCTCCACTCTCTCTGACATCTCTCCCCACTTCCCAACCCCAAACACCCCCCCACCCACGCCGGGAGAGAGAGAGAGAGAGAGAGAGAGAGAGAAGACTTTGGGTTGACGGAGGTTGGAGAAAAATGGAGTAATGTTGGAGAGAGGAAGAGGGACAGAGAGATCTGCAACGACTGACCAAGACCGACCAAGACGAGGGTGGGCGTCGGATGTCGCTGTTTTGTTGTTTAGCGATCTTTCTGTCGCATTGCGTTCAGGGAAGGTGCCATGGGTATCGTGGTTGGGTCGGTAGATAGAGGTCAGGCGCATGGGAAGATCCTTTTTCTTTTTTTTTTGCAACATTTTATTTCACGAATTTTGGATTTTACCAAGTTGTAATATACGCACCAAAAGAAAAGGTTAATAAACTTCCAATTCAAACTGACATTGATGTAGCACCAAAAGTGATTAATAAAGCAATAAAATTTACCAATAGACTCAAATGTTGAAAAACCGGTAAAATGAAAAGAATGCGATTAAAGTTGTAACCGCAAAAATATGGACATCAATATCAAGTAATTCTAATATCAAAGAGAAAATTAAGGACTATGGCACCACACTTAGGCTAAAATTCGTGGCCCTTGGATTTTTGCCATAATATAAATGGTTAGGTGACGGAGAAAAAAAAGTAACCAAAATCATTTTTCCGTAGGAAAAAAGGCATAAATTTGAAATCTTGATGGTGAAACTCCAGAAGCCCAAAGGTAAACAAATCCAAAAGGAAAATGACAAGAAAAAATTAAAAAGGGGATTATCTTGAAAAGTGTCGATTTAACCATTTATTAAGAAACCAAATAACGAAAGCTTTTAATTTTTAACCATGATTTTTCACATGTGTATAATTAGATAAGATTTTTATAATAATACAAATAAAACAAGGCACACAAAACCTAGGGATGAGAAAAAAAGGTTTAACTATTACTATCCCAAAAAGGTTGCAATTGAAGTCGTGACCATGGAAAATTGGACGTCTAGATCACATAGTTCTTTTTAGGTTTAAATTCTTCACACTTGAAATTTTTTGCCATGAGATAAATGGTTAGGTGATAGAAGAGAAAGTAATCAAAAGCATTGTCTCATAGGAAAAACCGATTAATAAGAAATCTTGATGGCAAAAGCTCTAGAAATTCAAAGGTAAACAAATTCAAAAGGAAAATGACAAATGTCGTGACCAAATTTTGGGTGAACCACATAGGGTTTGGCTAATAGATTGTTAAGCCTAGACTTAACTCGGGCTCTAACAAACCCATACCAATTCGTGACTTAGATTCAAGTTTGTAACATGTAAATGATTTTTCAATTAGGAGTCGTCACTAATCTATTTTTAGTAGGTCGATTAGAAACCCAAGTAAAGTAACGGGAGATTTACTTTATTCATGCGAACCAGAGATTGTGAGTTCGGGGATTTTGTTACGTTAGATTTTCCTAACGCCTTTTCGGTACTTTTCTCTTTTATTTCAAAAAAAATGTTTTGCAAGCAACTTAAATGAATTTAACTCACTTTCCTAACATGTGAGGTGATCATGCGGGTATGCAAACCACCAATTTAACACCCAGATAAAGTAATGAATAAATTGCAAGACTTACCTCATAGCAATGAAAGCATCTGCAATGTTAAATCAAAATTCACATCATTAGTCCTAGATATAATTTCTAATTAACATGCAATCACTCAATCTTTTTTAAAAGAATTTTCTCTTGTTTAATAAAATCTAATCTATATGCAATGCAATATAAGCAAATGACCTAATTCTAATGACGGACAATCTCTAACTAAATGGACCAAGCAATAATCACTAAATAACATACATTTCATGAACCTGATTCTATATGACATGCACATGACATTTTTATTTTCTTAAAAAGCATGTAATCTATCCTAGAGAATGAAATGAATTTATTCTAAGATTTAACTCGGTAATCTCTAACATAAAATGCAATCTATCTAAAAGATTTATCTAAACTTAAAATTAAACATGTAATCTTATCCTAATATGCAATGACTTGCAAAAAATGTCCTAATGTTAGTTTTTTCCTTTTTCTTTTCTATGAAATTCGAAATTAAAATTGCCAAATAATTGAACGTACAATCTAAAAAAACCTAGCATTTTTTTTTACGAAAATAAAATTGATTCAAATAACACAATAGCAAATCAAACGAGATGATATTGATATCCATAAATTGACGAATCATATCCCGCGCATGGGATCGGATTAGTCAATTTTAAATAAAACCTTGAATCGAATCTCGACTGTGAGATCGGATTGGTGATTTTCTGTGCGATTGCAAGTCGGATTTCGAGCGTGAAATCGGAAAGTCAATCATATGCACACGTTGTGAGATTAGGAAGATTTCCCAATTTATAAGACTACTCGAGATTACGGATCGAACTATATATCATGAACTTCGATCGTGTGCATCAACGGTATTTTTTAAATAAGAAAACAGAATATTCAGAAATCAAATTAGGCAAAATTTTTACCTAATCCGGATATTGGCTTCCAAATTTGGGACTTTGCACAATCGGACCGGAATCACGACTGGCTCCTCGAGGCGAACAGCGAGCTACGGCAGCGAGCAGCGAGTAGTGTCGCTGGTCGTAAGCGGGCCCGTCTTGCTGCGCTGGAAGCGTTGGCGCGTGTGGGTAGCAACCAACGAACAGATCAGCAAAGCAGCGGTAGGCGATGTCACCACAAATCAGGGGGCGGCTCAACGTCGGGGTGGCACGTCTCGGGCAGCGGCGGCGTCACGAAGGACTCGAGTGAAGACAAGGGTGGCATCCGATTAGCGGGACTCGTGGGGGTCTTGGTCGTGCTGCTGCGGTAGTCACGCGAAGACGCTGCAACGAAGATGGAGTCAAGGTCTTGCGGGCAGCGTCGTGGAAAGAGAATATTTCGTTCCCTCTCCAGTGCGTGTCGATCTTCTCGCAGATTCTCCTTCAATGCTTCTTTAATGTGTAGATGTCCAACTCGCCGAAGAGGGATTCTCTCTTTTTGTCTTTTCTGATGGAGGTGGACAATTTTTCAAAGTTGAAGGCTCCTTCTTGCATGAACGATCTCTCTTATTGCCCTTCTTTTCTTCCACGTGTTTCCCTCTCCTTTTGACTTTGACCCCGAAAAACGAAAAAGAACCCTGAAAAAACGAAATCGAAAACCCCCTGTGCCCCCCCCGCCCCCCCTCAACTCTCCGTATGCGGCCCCTTTTAAAGGCCAAGAATTAGGGTTTTATTTTCTTCTTCAAATCAACATCCACGAAATTTTTTTCCAAACGCAATATTTCCTTTTTATTTTCCACATCTTTTCTAAATTTCCTTTGCAAAAATGAATATTCTCCACCGATTTTATCACATATTGCCAAATATTCAAAATTACAATATGATTTTTCTCAAATTTGAAATCTTACAAAGATAAGCTCGCAATATCACACTTGAGGATACGGGCCCGGGCTAATTTGCTCTCTTTGTGGGCTTAGTTCAACTTGTCAATTTAAAGCTCTGAACCATCAAGTCGAACCCATTCATCGTCGATCCAATGCAAATAAAAAAAAAAAAGTTCCTAAAACTATATGATATGCAACTTAATTCTAATATTTTTTCTTAGGGGTTAAAAATTAATCCCTAATTTTTAATGTGATAAATAAATCATTGGGTCGGCAAAATTTAGGTGTCAATAAAAAAAAACAATTAAAGAGGGGATAATGTCCAAAGGTGCTGTCTAATTATGGTATGGTTGTTTCAAACGTCGTGAGTAATTAGATAAGATTTCTATAATAATACAAATAAAATGAGGTTTGCCAATTACCATCCAAAGGAGAGTTCATTGGTTTCATTATCACCAACGCCTTTAAAACGGGAGAATTACCAAAAAAGTCCTAAACCTATTGCAATTGTGCCGATTTAGTCCTAAAACTTTTTTTTTGTCCAATTTAGTCCTAAACCTTTTATAATCGTGTCAATTCAGTCCATTCAGCCAAAATTGGCCGGCCGACGCTGACATGAACGCCGGCAGGGGACAGCCGGTCGGTGAGGCAATTTTTTAATATTTTTTTGAATTTTTAAATATATATTTTTAATTCTTTTTATTTTTTCCCACCTTCCCCTTCCTCCGGTCGGCCGATGGCGAGGGTCAGCGAGAGTCAGCGAGGTCAGCCTCGCCGGCCACTAGCGAGGGCGAGGCCCTGCCATATTTGGCGAGCTCGGCCCTCACCAAGGCTGGGCGAGGCGGAGCCTCGCCAAATCCGGCCGAGCCTTGCCCAGCCACGGCGAGGGTCAACCTCGCCAATGGTCGACGAGGCTGCTGTCATAGCAAAAAGAGCCTGGAGCTGCCCATTCAAGACATTCTCCAAGCAAACGCCGCCGCCCGCACCCGATCCCTACCCTCCCCGACCAAATTCGCCCGCTCAAGGGCCACAATGCCAAGCACCGAGGAGTGGGGGTGATTCACGGTGCGCTTGACGACGGGAGGGAAGTCGCAGATACGGCAGCCTCGTCGTGGCCATTGGCGAGGTTGACCCTCGCCTTTGCTGGGCAAGGCCCCCGCCGGAGTTGGCAAGGCCAAGCTCGCCGGATCTGGCGGGGCCTCGCCCTCGCCAATGGCCAGCGAAGTCATCCGACCGATGGGGGCAAGCCTTACCGGCCCTCGCCACCGGCCGGCTAGAGGAAGGGGAAGGTGGGAAAAAATAAAAAGAAAAAAAGAATTAAAAATTAAAAAATATATTTAAAAATTCGAAAAAAATATTAAAAAATATTAAAAAATTGCCTCACTGGCCAATTGTCCCTCACCGGCGTCCACGTTGGCGCCGACCGACTAATTTTGGCCGGATGGATTGAATTAACATAATTATAAAAGGTTTATGACTAAATTGGAAAAAAAAAAGATTTAGAACTGAATTGGCACAATTACAATAGGTTTATGACTTTTTTGGTAATTTTCCCCCTTTAAAACTTTTGACTGTTTCCAATATGCAATCACGGACTAAATCAATATGAACCGTCCAATTTGGAAAAAAGATGGGAAAAAAAAAAAAAGAGAAAAGGATTTGTGTGCTTGCCGACTGAGGGAAGACTCCACACGGTTAACTTTTCCCCTTCCATGGAGCAACTCTTCAAAAGAGAAAAGAGAAAAGAGAAAAGATTTTTTTAAAAAAAGACAAGTATGACCAAAAAAAAAATGCCGGTGACATGACTACATCGATCCACATCCATCTCTCCGTTGAACTTTAGCCAAAATATAGTTGCCATTCACCCCTAGTTTAACTTTCATAGTAAAAGAAGCTTAAACCCTTCATTTCTAAACTCGAGCTCATCGCACAACATCTTAATTTTTTTTTAAATTCTTATATGAAATTACTAACTTTAATCGAGTGATTTATCAAACTTTTCTCCAAGTGGGTTTTCAATTAAGTTTGGATTCTTAACTGTTATTTGAGTTAGTCACCAGTCTAATACTAGAAAATCGGTGCTACATTTATCCTTAATTAAATTTCGTGTCTAAAAAAAATCATAATGGTTAATCTCTAATTAGTTTTCGTGTCACCAAAAATATAGACCAATGTTTCCTTCATCGGCTTCCGTTCAATATTCTAAATAATTACTAACATGGAAACACATTTGGTAAACAATTTGGATGATCGATGTATGACTTGATTCCTCATGAAAATTCACCATAGATGGGTCTTTTAAACGACATTATTTTTGGGAAGTCGGATCAGAAAAATAAACTTAGATTGAAAAATCTGCTAAAATTTACTAATTTGTGCTAAGAGCTCCCTCACCTTTCAAAAAGTGGGGAAATGATTACAAGAGTTGATAAATTAGGAAAAAAAAAAAAAACCAAATAGAAGTTAGTAAGAATTTAAATGAGAAGTAACCCAAAAGGAGTTGGTTGTATAATTGGAGAAAAGTTGGTAAATAATCAAAAGAAAGACTAACAAATTCAAATGGGAGTTAAGTAAATTTAGGCCAATAGTAAGGATGATAAGTAAAAGTTAGTGAGAAAACTTGATAACTTGTAAATTGTAAAAAGTTTCCAACAATTTCATAACAAATAACTTACTAGACAACGGGGTGATTGGTAACTTATGTAATCAATAGTTTTTTTAACACGGATGAGATGTTTCAAATTTCTATCAGCACAAATTTTTTTCTTTTAATGAAACAAGAGAATCATCCCAACATAGTATTCTGCTAGGTAGATAAAGGAAAGTCAGTGTGTTTTCTTTTTTCATAGACAAGGCAACATTATCCTCATGTAAGAAATATACCTACGGAAAAACCATCCTCATGTCAGAATATACCTATGGAAACCCCCTCCTCTCTCTCTCTCTCTCTCTCTCTCTCTCTCTCCCTCCCTCCCTCCCTCCCTCCCTCCCTCCCTCCCTCTCTCTCTCTCTCTCTCTCTCTCTCTCTCTCTCTCGTGTGAAAACTGAACCATGAATGCAAAACCTTCTCTCTCTCTCTCTCTCTCTCTCTCCCCCCCCCCTTCAAAGAAGAATCAATGGCGAGATGCATGCAGCATAATCCGAATGCCAAATCTCTAGTATGGATGCAATAATATCTATTGGTAGCATGTGAGCTATGTATTGTGGAAAGCAAGTAATTGAACAATAAAATAGACAAAATAAAAAAGGTAGATCGAATACTAGATTTATGTGGTTCAGTCGTAGTGATCTACATCCACAAAGTGAGCAATAATGAATTATACTATGGATGAAACGATACAATGGAAATTATAATCATACTCAAGTCACTCAAACATTCTCAGTATTTCCGAAGCCCCAATTATACCTAATATCTTACTTAGTGTTTTGCCTCGAAATTCCTCATGACATAAACTTTCAATCTTGCAAAAATTAAATAGATCTTAGGCTCTATTTGTTTCATGGAAAATAAATTGTTTGAGGAAAACATTTTTCATTAATGGAAAAAAAGTCTTTTAAAATGGGGAAAAATATTTTTCATTTTTCCACATCTTCTTTCACCTCGCTTTCTCGATCAAACACATTTTCCTTTTATTTTTATTTTTTATTTTATTTTTTATATTTTTAAAATTTTAGTTTTTAATTATTTTTCCTTTTTTTCTTCTTGCTTGGCTTTGGCTGGTCGGCGATCGGCCAAGGCCAAGGAAGAAGAAAAAAAATAAAGAAAAAAAAAGAAAAGAAATAAAAAAATCAATTTAAAAATCAATTTAAAAAGATAAAATAACAAAAAAATTGAAAATGAGTCTATGAAGGAAATCTCTATTTATCTTCAAATTTCAGTTGAATACCAGAATATATGGTTATTTTCCAAGAAAATGATTTCTTGAAAAATAATTTTTGAAAATGTTACATTTTTCGCGCCTTAAACTCATGAGATTTAATTGGCTTGAACACTATTGGGGACCAATGAAAGCCGAGAAAGAAGAAGAGAAAAAAAAGAAAGAAAAAAGGAAAAACATGATTTAATTGACTTGAACATTAAATCTTCTTAGATGTAATTTCACGAATAAGAACAAAAGGTCTACTTTCAAGCACTCGATATTGGGCGCTTCAAGAAAGTGCACACCTTGTCAAAAACGACTTTCCGCCGCATGAAGACTCCTAGCAATAATATATAGGTTGGTCAACGTGGCCAACTTATAGTAGAATTTAATTTCCTTTCTGTTCTTCCTCTGCACGCTGACTGAGCCCAAGTCCAACACAAAGTCGATGTTGGGCTTTTCAGTTTGAGAACGCAGACTCCTATTCTTATACAGAATGTGCTTCAACAAACTTGTGTCCCATTCAAAGCCAACTTATTCATTATTATTCGTCGCTTCAACGCCAAATAATTTCCATATTTTTCAGCATTCTTTACTCGGATCAAGTTTCGTACGATGGACTCAAATTCGAGACGTATTTTAACACAATGTACTGCACAATGAGCAGTCCAAGTGAAGCCCTCTCCTCTCTAAGCTCGCCCCCATCCTAGTTACAGCTCAAAAATCATGCATGTCTCCGATTGAGTAGAGATGAATGATAAACCTTAGTTCACAGCTTTTGATCAACTACATTCACCTCACACATGCATTCATCTCGTATTGCAAGGTAACTGATGTTTTGGTGCACAGTAGATGGAACTGCAATCATGACTAAAATGGAGAGCTGCTTCATGCAATGGCTTTTTCCACCCCTATTTTGAATCTTATATTGGCACATCTTTGGTAGGGACACCACGTTGACATTAAGCTCGTAACCTAATTCATCGAGTATGATATTTTTTTTTTTTAATAATGAATTGGTGAAGAATCCGTTTTCAAATGACTTTTCAATAACATTGGAATATATAATGAGATGTCACTAGTCTCATCTCATAACTTCAATCCGCACCATACGGCCTTAAGTATGAGTCGACCTAGCCCGGTTGTGTTCTCTTTCTCCTTTTCAATAAAACCAAGTCGACATACGAGAGTAAGGGGCATCAAAACACATTACATTTTGATGCCTTTATAATCTAGTCCGCTGGTCTATTTGATTCTTGAGTGCAGTGGGCCAATTCAAGATTCATAAAATGGGCCAAGACGTCTTTACATTCTGTGATAGGTGGCTCAACGCCCAAGAGCGAAGAGAGGAATCTTACCAATAGCTTATCAAAGTACAATTATCTTACTTTCGTATTAACTTCAGTTGAGAACGACCTGTAAAGTGACGGAGAATGTGGAGGTAAGCTACGGTTTCAAATTGAAGAATTAATTTGGATTGTAGACGGGAATGAAGTTGGCTCAAGCTGCTTTTTGAGATCGAGACGGCCTTAATGAAATATATTCATGAAGATAATTAGAAAATATTACCGGAGATATTATTAGGTATTAAGGATGTCTTTTGATATTTCATTATTCTCTTCAATAATTAATATCCTTTCCTGTGCATGTCATTTGGGTATGATAACCCTCCTCCAATTACGTGTAAAGTGAAGTCAATTAAGTAAAGATTCTCTCGCCCTCTCTCTCTCTCCAAGACCTTAGAATATTTAGAGTTAATTACACAAGACTTGTTTGGATTTGATTTGGGATTTTCCCCACGCTATTAGATACATTCTCTCTCCTCGATAGAGAGAGAGAGAGAGAGAGAGAGAGAAATTCGGAGGAGAGATGGGGTCGATCCTCAGCTCATCATCGCGCGGCTCGAGCAAGGAGACACTGGCAACCGCCACGGACAAGGCCAAGGAGATCGCCTCATCGTCTCCCGTCGTCATATTCAGGTCGCTCCTTCCCTCTTCCTCCCTCCCGCTGCTCGATCGACGAGCAATCTGCTCCTCCGGGACGGTCGAATTTCGATTACCCGGGTCTCATCCCGAGTCGTGTTTGCAATGATTGGTCATTGACTTCGGTATCGGTGTCGTTTGCAATGCGATTCGCTCCCAAGTTTGATCGCGGGCAAAATTGTATCGGCCGATTGCTTTGAGTAGAATTGATGTGCAAATTTGATGCATGGGGGAGAGTATATATTAACTGAATTGGGGAGAATTGATTTTTTTTTGGGGAGGGGGGGGCAACTAGCACTTTTTCAGTGGGTTTTTAAATTTTGACCCAAAAAGAAACGGATTTTGAATTAGATGCTTGCGGCTGTGGATATTGCTATCATCTCGTGGTGATGGTTGCTGAATTGATAATGCAAGTCATTAACCTTAAACTATCATGTGTAAGGAGAGAAGTGCTAACAAGACTAGCACTTACAATGAGTTTTGAATTTTGAGGAAAAAAATCATTTTGAATTAGATTTTTGTGGCAGTGGATTTTGCTATGATTTCATGCCGGTTACTGAATTGATAATGCAAGTCACTAACGCTAATCTACCACGTGTAATGAGGAAATTGCTAGTGGATTGAAGAGATTACTGTCGCCAGTATAGTATAGTTCTGTTAAAACTCGATTGTTGCAGACCCAAAGTGGCAGCAGCTCAAAATGAGAGTTTTGGAGATTGCTTAAATTGCTTTGACATTTAATTGCTCCAACCAGATCAATGATCTTTCTTCTGCCAATTTTGGTAGGCTTCAAGATCATGGCAACATTGAGGTGAGCCACCTCCTTCAAGATCACAAAGATCTAGGGTTTCCATCACCTCTTGCTCATCAAGGAGATATTGAATCTTTCAGAGCAAGATGTTATAGTTCTCGCTGTCCTGTTTCTCATCCTTATTCAAATCATCAAAAAAAAAAAAAAAATTCTTGCATCCATTTTCAACTACATTCAACAAATGTGCATGAGATATTAATAATTAGCACATATCACTATTTTGCAGCATTAATCTAAATTACATAATAAAAATTTTATGCAAATCACAAGATCAAAATTTTGCCATGCTCTTGATCATCTCTTGTGCCCAAGTACTCAATCATTATATGTAATTTAATATGCGTAGAAATAAATTGTAGGAGGAAACTAATAAGTCTCAACTTGACTAAAAACACACTGCCACTTAACTATTGCGTAGACTTTCTTGATCGATCTTAAGCATTAAATCAATAACATATATAAACAAAAGTATCATATGCTACTTACCAAACTCTAAATTAGTGATTCTAACATTCACAATGGATAGAATCCATTACTCGCTTTGATACCAACATTGAAGAATGGGTAGCGGAAACTTAGCACAATTATTTAACTACATATCTCTTGCAGTCTCAACATCAATTCCTCTAGAATGACAGGACTATTTTACATTGCTAGTCAAATCCACAATCTTCATGTAATATTTCTCCGAACCCGTAAACAACTCATTGGCAAACTCATACTACTCAAGTAAGAGTTGGGTTCCTCTAGAATGACGGGACTATTTTTCAGTGTTTTATATGTCCTATGTTATTGGCTTGAGAGAAGCCCTACCTCTTCATAGAAGGTGAAAGAAGACCCTTAGTCTTCCTCTATAATTCTCCATTACTCCACTATTTTATCATATGATGGTGGAAGAATTATTACTTGTAACTCCAACATAATTAGAGGAGTTGTTCTTTTGTAACCTTCACAACATAAACGGGCGTCTTTAATAGTTATTCACTAACACCTTGCTGGAATTCCAGCTAGGTGCAAAACGTGGCGCTTGTAGTTCTTACCTTAGATCCAAAGAGAGAGACTTGTGTGATGGAAGTGGATGAATTGAGGTGTGACATCCACTATGCATGTAGATGAAATAATTGCTTTTGACCACTTGCACGAATTTAAAGCGTGTGCTTTAAACTACCCTGCCGGAAGAGTTGCTCCCATATCAATTGATACTCTCTCCTAATGAGAGCCCATCATCAATAGTCGAGTATGGCAAGCTGGTTGTCACGTTACATAATACCACGTTAAGTAATACCGGTAGCAACTGAAAATCCTTAATGCATGTGGAATGACTTAGAAATTCTGAGATTTGAGACACTAGGAAACAATTCAACTTTGTCCGGTAATAAAGTCTCATGGGGCACTGAACTAGACCTCCTTAAAGATCTGCGGTTCTATAATGCGGAAGAATTATTGCCGAGATTAAGATTATTTCTTCTTATTTTGCATTTTAACTTTTTAAGTTCTTTCCCCAAAAAAGAAAAAAGTGGCCGGTTCTTTTGATCAATCCTAAGAAGAACCAACCAATTTAGCTCCCTCCTCCAATCTGTTGGGATCGAGAGCCGCCTTGTCAACTCAATCAGAAATAGATCACCTCTAGAAAAAAGACAGGTTCAACACCCCCAATAGGCCCGGCCAGATCCGAATCTAATATCGCCACACCTCAAAAGATGACAATTGATTCTTGGGCTGAGTCGAGTCGGGTCCATAGGAGGGACCCTGAGGGGTGCCTTTTGATGCGGAACCCTCGTTTGACTAGCCAGCAAGCTGTCTCACATCGCGAGAGGAGAACAGAAAAAAGCGCGCGGAATAAAGAAGAGAAGGAGAAAGAGACAAGAGAAAGATGAGGCCATTGACCGAGCTTGTCTCCATGCCACGACAAAAGAGCAGTTCCTGGGCCATCGGATAAAACATGACCCTCCTCGGTTGGGACAGAAGGTGCTCCGAATGTTGATGCTCTCTCGCTCGCTCGCTCTGTGTCGACCCTTCTTTTTCTCTCAGTCCTCTTTGCTCATAAATCAAGAGACGCCCAAGAAGAAGAGATGAGGGATTCTTCATCTTCTCCGCGAGACTAGGGCATTCATCATGAAATCAGCACGTTGGAATACCTCGGGAACCAATCGGTCAACTTGAGTCAACTGTAGTCAATGGTCAATGGTCAACTGATGATGTGGCAGTGATGTGGCGATGACATGGCACTGCAGCTGCTGAAGCAGCTATTGGGTTTGCTATTGTTTCGTCAATTTATCATAACAGAAAATCAACTTGTATCAATCAATCGGATTTGATAAATAAATGAATAAATAAGTAGTATTAATTAATTATAGAAATAAGAATATTCGAGTCAAATGACATGGCGATGACGTGGTGTTGTCGTGGCGGATGAGGTGGCAGGTGACATAAGGATGACGCAATGATCATGTTAGCAATACACGGCCGACTTAAGTCACGTGAGACGCATGTGGGCGTGCAGAGGCTTGGAGTGGCGCGTGTGGGCATGTGCGGCATTAGTTGGCGGTGTGATTCAACACCTTTGTGGAGCAAACGTGACCTATTCAGCTGGCATTGCAAAAAATAAAAATCCTAAAGAAAGGGGCTTTGATACCAAGTTAAGAATAGAGGAATAAAGAACTTCTGTATATTTTGATGATTTGTAACGAGGAATATAAGAGCCTATTTATAAGCTTTACCGGGAGACTATTTACAATAATAAAATATTATATAATCAATTATAATCAATTATAAAGATATCAAGAATATTAAATATATCTAGAATATTATAGATACCAGGATATGGGAAGGATATTCAGAATATTAAAGATCTCCAAAATATCCGGAATATCGTAAAGATAATCTCAATATATCTTACAGCTCTGCCAATCGATGGAAGCAATCTCAAAATCACGAGAGCGTTGCTGAAGAGGCTAGACTCCAACACCCTCATGGTGGCTGGCAAGTCCCAGCGTCACCAGCTCCGCTGCCTGAACATTTGCGAGTACCAGGTTCCTCCCTTTCTCTCCCCTCGCGTGATCTGTACTGGGAGTGATGTTGTTCATGATGGGATTCAACTCTGAAAAAGTTGGATTTTAGGCTCAGATTGCATTTGTGATATACAATTATGAATTAACGGCGTACGTGCCCAAAGTATTTGATGTTTTTGCATTTGTTGAAGACTAATGGTGATGGGTGCTTTGCTTTTCTTCTTAGCGTCCATCAAAGTCTCTTCTCTCTGCAAGTTCTTCTTTCGAGGTTTCTAGTTCAGGGACATCGTCACCTTCATCGTCGGAGGAAGAGCTTTCTTCAGAGTCTGTCCCTCTCAATCATCACCATTGGGAATGCAGAATTTCTCTTTCTTGTCATCATTTTTTTTTTTCGTGAAATCAATGCAGAAGAGGACGTGCGACAATGCGCCGAAGCGATGGGCAGCAAAGGGTAAACGAGACAGTCGCGGATTTTGAAGCAACGTCAAATTATTTCAACCAAAAAAGAGAAGAAAAAATGACATAAAACTACGAAAAAAACAGAACGACGTTTGTTTCTTTTTTACTTTTTCTTTCCTTTTTATTACATAACCTATGACTGACTCTGGAATTGAACCATCCCAACATGGTATGATTCTCCAATCAAGACATAAAACTACGAAAAAACAGAGTAATCGCATCTCACTTAGGTTCATATATTCGTGGGATATTCGTGATTTATCGATTTAAGATTGGACTCATTGTCATTTGAACATGCTGCTAACCAAGTAAGGATAATTCGACTCATGCCCTGATGTCACTAAAATCTGCACTGCTAGTCGTTTGTAAAGTGTTCGTATTCGTTGGAAGAAGAAGAAGAACAAGAAAGGTCCCAATCCTTAAGGGTCAACGCAGCAAAGCTGGAAGAGACCTCGGATGCCGTGAGCTGGCTCAACAGCCATGTGTTCATGTAGAGCTTCTGCTGCTGGATTTGTCGAATAGCAAGCTAGCGTTGACGAATGGGGGTTGGCTCGGTTGGGGGACTACACGGTTTTTGTCATGGAGCATCTCGACGACTCCAGACATGGGCGGTCGCAATTCCATGCAGGCTTGAGTGCACAGAAGGCTGATTTGGAGCACATTTGATGCCTCCACGATGGGGAATTTACCTTGTAAGGCTGGATCAATGCACACGGCTAAATTATTTGACTTGTAATGCTTCCATACCTACAAAGCAATCATGAATTTCCATTGCTCCCTTATATCTGAAGATAAATCTACTAGCACTAACGTAGAAACCAACGATAGAGTTTGTTGGGAAAATCAAAAGAAAAATTAGATAATCCTAGTGGGGTGTGGCTAGGAAAGTAAATGTCAGTCTATGTTCTCATGATTGTAGGGACAAGCAACCTTACCGACTGTAATACCGAGCTCGATCCCCGTGTGTATACACTATTCTTCCTACCACTCAAGATTTCAAGAACCAGCACCCCAAAAGCATAAACATCGGCTTTCTCCGTTAGCTGTCCCCTCATTAAATATTCAGGTGCCATGTAACCACTGCATAGTCAATCGTCTTTTAGTTATAAACGATACTTAGCCCAAAGAAGATATGAAGTGCAAGGAAAGGATGATACACGAAACCCCTTTGAGGGGCCAAACTTGTCAAATTAAGGAAATAGAAAGTGCCGACTATGGTTTCGAGCAGGCTAGTAATGAAAAGGCATTCTTACAGTGTGCCGGCAATTCCTGTGCTAAGATGAGACTTATCTAGAGCAATGCATCGGGCAAGCCCGAAATCTGAGATTTTCGCTGTGAGATTTTCGTCGAGGAGGATGTTGCTGGTTTTTATGTCCCGATGGATGATTTTCACTCCACAACCTCCATGAAGATATGCGAGGCCCTCGGTTGTTCCTATGATGATGTGCAGCCTCTCCTCCCAAGTTAGGACAGGGGTTGCATCGTTGACTGCAACAATAGATTCTATTTGCTTATTTATAAAGACAAGTAGAGCGGAGTGGGACAAACATAATTGAAGAAGGCAAGACACTAATGGAGCAGATTTTTGAAACCTTCGACTCGAAAATCATAAGATGGAAGCATTGCTTGCAATACAAGAAGCCAGTTACTAAGAATGCAAACTGAACCGATGCTCGTCGTGAAGGGTGGATCTCTTCTTGACATCAAATGATGGCTGTGTAAGTGTGTTATGCAATTATGCAACAACCAGCTACTTACCAAAAAGAACTAGATCAAGACTTCTTTTAGGAAGATATTCGTAAACAATGAGGCTCTCTGGGCCTTCAATGCTGCATCCCAAAATCCTCATGAGGTTCTTGTGTTGGATCCCACTGATCAGGTTCACCTCATTGAAGAAGTCATCTGCCCATTGGCATGTGTTGAACACCAACCGCTTAACCGCGACAACCTTCCCACCGGGTAAAATCCCCTTGTACACGGAACCGCCGCCCCCTTGGCCCAGCTTCCTCGAGTCATCAAAGAAGTTGGTGGCCTTCTCCAGTGTCTTGTACTTGAAATATAAGCTAAACTTGCTCTTGCTCGCTCGTAATTGCATGAGGTCATTTTGCACTGAATAAGGATGAATGTGAAATCCGTGTCATCAAGCTTGTGATCAAGAATTACTAAAAGAGATATTTTACGCATTTGAACCGAATTGCTTACTTTGTTTCTTCTTGGAGTACTTTTTGTATCCAATGTATGCACCAATGAGAACAAGCGAAGTTGCTGCAATAGCCGATGAGGTTATTGCTATGGTGATGTGGACCCTAGATGAACCTACGAAATGATAAAGACAACTTCAGGTTGAGATGAGCAAGTTCATTAATAATTCCAAAGATCTGGCAAGCATCAAATCATAAGATCAATCAAATTAAACTTAGGGTATGTTCATTTGGGGGAGAATTTCAAGAAAAAGGAAAAATGTTTTCTAGAAAGTCATTTTTTAAGAAAATGATTAATTTTCCTTTATTTGGTGATATATGACTAAAAATGTTTTTTAGTGCTTAAATCTCGTTTGGAAAATGATTTCAATCTCATGCAAAAAAAGAAGTTATTTTTTAAATAATTTTTATTTGATTTTCTTTCTCTTTCCTTCTTCCTCCTCCACTAGTCATCAGGCCTTAACAGGCCACTAGCATCGTCATCAAGGCCCAACAAGGGCCAACCTGACCAGCCTCAGGCAAGTTTGAGCTCGTTAGATCTTGGGGTTTGTTGCAACAAGGTTGGCGAGGCTTGAGCTTGCCTGAGGTGGGCTTGCACTGGCGATCGGCGAGGAGGAAAAAGGAAAAGAAAAAAGATAAGGAAAAGAAAAGAAAATTTAAAAAATCGATTTCTAAAATAAAATATTTAAAAATTCCACATGAGCAATTTTTAAAAGTGTATTCACCTTCTTAAATTGAGGAATTCACTTTTCTAACTTTATGCGTGTATATTTTCCTTAATCGGAAAGTGTTTTCGATTGATCAATCATTTTTGACGAACTAAACGGATGAAAGTTCGGAAATTAATTTCGAGAAAACACTTTTCATCAAACAAATGCACTCTTAGGTTATGTTTGTTTCGTGGATAATATTTTTCTAAAAACATTTTCCCTGGCATTCAATTTGCTTAGGAAAATGAGTCAATGAAAATATTTTTCTGGTCAACGTAAAACTATGATTTCATCTTTGAAAAAGTTGGAAAACATTTTCCAAAATATTATTAGGTATTGGTGCTTGATCTAAAACTCTACGTTTGAACACGAGAATCCCATTGCTAGTTCCTGAATCTCTAATGCTCAGGCAAGATCCATCAAAGTTGGCCCTAGATCCATTGAGGCTAGGACCAGGTCTCTTGGGCATGAGCCCATTGAGACCAGACTTGGGTCAATTGAGGCTGGGCTCTCGGTGCCTATACTCGGGTTCATCGAGGCCGAGCTTGAACCTCTAGTACTTGTGCCTTATGCCTTAGCACTTGAGCCAGCATCCATAAAGGATAGGCTTAGGCCCTGAAACTCAAGCTTTAGTCCCTAGTACTTAGGCTCATGTCCTAAATTAATGAAACTTCATTCTTATAAGAATATTTAAATAAAAAAATAGAATTTCAATTATAAAATCAAATTTTAAATTACTTAAAAAATTATTTTCTTTTATTTTCTTTTTTTTTCTTTCTTTTTATATTTTGCTTCTGCCTCGGCTGATCACCGGCCTCAGCGACAACCAGAAATTGACCACAAGCAAGGATGAGCTCGTTGTTCTAGCAATGTTGAGGTCTTATTGACCTTTGACAAGGCTTGAGCCTCACCAATCTAGCTAGACTCAAGCTCGATCTCACATGAGGTCAGTCACCGATTGTCACCGTGGCTAGCAATTGGCTGAAAAAGAAAAAGAAAAGAAAATAGAAATAATAAAATAATTTGATATTTAAAAATGAAAAGGGAAAATAAATAAATAAAAAATTAAAAGAAGTGCCTTAATCGACCAACATGAGGAAACCACAATTGGAAAAATAGAAATCTGACAGCAGACATGCAAGAGCGTCGGTTTTTCTTTAATGGCGAGGAAGCCATCTTTTAAGTCGGTAAACCAGAGATCAGGACACTAGTTGTTACCTCCGCCATCAGGGATGTCGTAGAACTTTGTGGTCGAGTAACGGAGGAAGCATCCCGCGTTCATGGCCCGCGCTTCTTCTCCAGGTGCACAGCTTCTCGCCATCGAAGTTGCATTCTCCAAACAGACTCTGCAACCGCCGGCATCAAGCGTGCTCCAACACTGTGCCAAAGCATATACCCCGGCGACTCCTCCAACTCCGTCCTCCCCAGCCACCGCGAAGCCCTTGTTCCGCACTGCGCTGGTCGAGACATTCCTCAGGACCCGGTCCACCCGATCTGAAAACTCGGCCACTCTCTCTGCCGGGACTGTCAAATTGGAGCTACACTTGAGCATGTCGTGCGTCGGATCGACGGTCTCGTTGTAGAAGTCGTAACTGCCGTAACGGACGAAGCAGCCGTCGAGGTAGAGCCGACCAAAGTTGGGGAGGCAGCGGGCGATCCGGATCCAGCTCTCGGTAAAGCAGAGGAGGCACTCGGTTTCAGTCAAGTCACCATGGCACTGGATGAGGCCGTACACTGCTGGCGGTGGCGAGGCGAGGGAGTACTTCCACCAGCGCTGGGCGGCGACGCTGTCGGAGAGCTCGTTCATGGTGGCGATGAGGTCGGAGACGACGTTTCCAGCGACAATCCAAGTGGATTTCTCGCAGATGAGGCCCACTTCGATGATTCGAGGATCGGAGACAGTGAGAGAGAAGAAGAACGAGGAGAGCGCGAGCAGAGGAAGGGCGATTGATGGGCTCGCTCCGTTCGACTTCATGGGCTCTGCTTGAGATACGCTCGGTTATCAAATTTTCCTTTTCTCTCAGTTCTCTTCAAAGAGAGAAGAAGAAGAAGAAGAAAAGGGAAAGATTTGAGCAAGAGCGCGATGGGAGCTCCGATTCAACCTGACCACGCGGAATCGGAGAGACAGACTGATGCTTGACTTCTGGGGTCTCCTTTTCACATCACCCCTTGCTTTCTTCATGCTACAGCAGGCTTTTTGAAAAATGCCGCGGCATGTCTCTCTCTCTCTCCGTGAGTGGTGTTTTGTTTTTTTTCGGTCGGTGGAATGCAGTGTTTTTGACGCGGAGAGAATGATGGGGTTCCGAGACTTTTCGAGTCCAAGAATATTTTGGATTGAGGGCGGTATAGACGAAAGAGAGATCTGCAACGACCGAAGCGACGAGGGCGACGGGTGTCGGTAGTTTTTTTTTTAAATGATTAGATGATAATTTTTAATCTATTCTGAAAATAATAATGATTATAAAAAAATTAAATAATAAATTATTATAGATTGTTTTGAAGTGTATTCTTTTAAAATTTATGACTCATAACAAGTTATAATCACAAAAAAAAAAAAAAAAAATTAAACTAGTGGGAACTTGTTTGAATGAATAGGAAACTTGGAACCTAGAATAAGTTTTTAAATTTTTCTTGGTTTATTCACATATGCGGTATTCCAAGGTGTTTGATGATGGTTGTATATTCTGAAATCACTAATTTAAATTTTCATTTTATGATTGCGACTTTTTTACTTTGTTAATGTTTCATATTCTTTATATATATAAATATAAATTATGATTAGTGAATTGTAACTATACATGGTGGTAATAAAAGGTGATGGTTCACTACAATTATTTAATTAATAATATAGGCGGAATCTGACATTCACCTTGAAATTTGTGACAGGATAGGTTCTAGAGTATGCAATGTAGGTTCCAGGTTTCAAAGAATGAGAAATTTGTTTCAACGAGTAGGTTCCATATAAAATTTGTACAAAATCTGAAATCGCTCATCCCTAAGTATCATGAATCTTATATTTGCACGGTCATGATTAGGTTTGGTAGGTAAGGTCCATCATTGGAAGGTTCTCTTTTGTATCCATGTTCATAATTATGCAGGGCCTTTAATTTGACTTTAGATGATCAAATTTGACCTCAAGTGTTTCATATGAGATTCCCCCTGCATTTTTCATACATGTACACTTGACTTTTCTAGTTCCATGGTTGTGGCCACTGGTGTCCGAGCTAGTCTTTATCCAGCCCGCTTGCTCAATTGAACGAACGATCGGGCACCCTCTTGTTTTTTGGCTTGAATTTAGGGATAAATGTATCAGAAATCTTAAAATTTGTCACGAAACTCCAAATTGAGTCCTAAAACATTTAAAAAGTGTAATCAAGTCCTAAAACTTATTCCTTTAAACTTTCGAGGATTGTAATCATTGGCAGGATTTATACTTGACCAATCTAATAAGTTTTAGGACTCTATTATAATTTTGTGACAAATTTTAGAACTTCCGATATACTTATTTCTTAGATTTATTTATGACCTCTTCTGCCTTGACTATCAACCACTACATAGAATTCCACAAATCAAAAACGCCTAGGAGCGTGGTAGTTCACACATGACCATCTCAATTCACATCTAAAGTAGGAGGAAATCTTAGGAAAATTGAGCAAGTTCTCATATCAATATGTTGCAAGCTTGAAGTGATTGAACAACCCTTTTGTGCTTTCCAAAGTATAAAGAAAAATATGGCTTCGAATTAGGTAAAACAATGAAGTCGAATCATTGAGCTGGATAGGACAACATACTCGGATTTTAAAGCGTGATATCACTTTCTTTAAAGATTTATTTGCCCTACAACGTTATTAATGGTCACCGGAAAATTTATATTCTAGTTTTCTCATATTTCTTAAATGAAAATACTAAATAGTTATTCTAATATTTCTTCAGAGTCTCTCAAATGAAACAATTAGAAATAATGGCTGTATATTCTTTCAAAAGAAAACGAAAAATGAAAGAAGAAGATTATGATCGAACATACACGTTTAGTAATTTATAGCAAAAACAATAAGTTATATCCAAGCAGACACAACATTCTAAGGATTAAGAAGAAGTTATGCTTGAACCTGTTTGAACTTTGAGTAACCATTGGACGAAATAATAAAAATTCGAAATTAAATAAATAATAAACAAAAAAATAACCATACTTCTTCATGAATAGTCACAAAGTTTCAACCGGATTTATGGTTAATTTTTTATAGAAATAAATCCTAATTTTTCAATATATAAAAAATAATGATCATTAATCAGTGTCAAATATTTTCTACGTGCGCACTCACGTCTTTTCGACATGGGACAAGACACATCTTAGTTTATTTTACAAACAAACTACCAACACAAAGCACATGGAATAAAAGAATGACAAGCATAAAATCATTAGTAAGTCTCAAGTGATTCAACAGATCATATGCACCGAGTCCCCAACTTCACTAGACATTGCTAGTATCGTATACTAAACGCCTACTCAATTAATCTCAAGGCCTTAACACTATTTTATATGCCATATGGAATGGTCATTAGTTTTTTTTTTTTTTTTTTTTTTTTTGGAGGGTGGGGGGGAGTTTCAAGAGTAGTTGTTGATCCCAAAATAACACTAGGAAAGAATATGAAGACTTGAAAAGGAACACTTTGGACTAAGGGTCCAGAAAAGCCAGTGAAGAATCCGCACCATATGGGCTTAAATGGACCTAGCTCGATTATGTTTTTTTTTTCTTTTTCTTTTTCAAAAAATCAAGTCCAAATACAAGAGGAAGGGCATCGAAACATGTTACATCTTAATGCCTTCATAAACCAGTCCACTAATCTATTTGATTCTTGAGTGCAGTAGGCCAATTTGGGAATTTGTAAAAAGAGCTAAAGGTCTTTACATTTTGTGATAGGTTGGCTCAACCCCCAAGAGTGGAGAGAAGAATCTTATAAATAGTTTATTAAAATACAATTATCTTACTCTCAAACTAACTTAGGCTCAAAACAACCTATAAAGTGATGAAGAATGTGGAGGTAAGCTATGTTTTCAAATTGAAGAACTAATATTGACTCTAGATGAGAATGAAGTTGGCTCAAGCTATTTTTTGAGATCGACACGGACTTGATGAAATATATTCATAAAGATTATAGATTTCTCAATTAGAAATATTACCGAAGATATTATTAGATATTAAGGATATTATTCTATATTTCATTATTCTCTTCAACAATTAATGTCCTTTCCTATTCATGTTACTTGGGTATGATAAACCTCCTCTAATAACGTGTAAAGTGAAGTCAATTGAGTAAAGCTTCTCTCATCCTCTCTCATCAAGATCTCAGAATATTTACGAGTTAATTACACAAGACTTGTTTGGATTTGATTTGGGATTTTCCCCACGCTACTAGACACATTCTCTCTCCTCGATAGAGAGAGAGAAATTCGAAGGAGAGATGGGGTCGATTTTCAGCTCATCATCGCGCGGCGCGAGCAAGGAGGCGCTGGCGGCCGCCGCGGACAAGGCCAAGGAGATCGCCTCGTCGTCTCCCGTCGTCGTATTCAGGTCGCTCCTTCCCTCCTCCTCCTTCCCGCTGCTCGTCGATCGAGCGATCTGCTTCTCCGGAACGGTCGAATTTCGATTTACCCGGGTTTCCATCCCGAGTCGTGTTCTGGAATGATCGGCCGTTGACTTCGGTATCGGTGTCGTTCGCGATGCGATTCGCTCCCGAGTCCGATCGCGGGCGAAATTGTATCGGCCGATGGCTTTGAACGGTTGAATTGATGTGCTAATTTGATGCATGGGAGAGAACATATATTAGATGAATTGGGGAGAATTGATTATTTTGGGGGGGGAAAAACTAGCACATTTTCAGTGGGTTTTTGAATTTTGACCCAAAAGGAAAAGGGTTTTGAATTAGATGCTTGTGGCTGTGGATATTGCTATCATCTCGTGGTGCTGGTTGCTGAATTGATAGTGCAAGTCATTAACCTTAAACTATCATGTGTAAGGAGAGAAGTGCTAGCAAGACTAGCACTTACAATGGGTTTTGAATTTTGAGGAAAAAAATGGTTTTGAATTAGATTTTTGTGGCACTGGATTTTGCTATTATTTCGTGCCGGTTACTGAATTGATAATGCAAGTCACTAACGCTAATCTACCACGTGTAATGAGGAAATATTTAGCAGATTGAAGAGATTACTGTCGTCGGTATAGTATAGTTCTGTTAAAACTCAATTGTTGCAGAACCCAATGTGGCAGCAGCTCAAAATGAGAGTTTTGGAGACTGTTTATATAGGGTCAGAAGCAGGGAGGTCTCAATCTTACTGACCTTGTGCTTCCTGTGCAGCAAAACTTACTGTGGCTACTGCCAAAGGGTCAAGCATCTGTTGACGCAGCTCGGGGTGAGTTACAAAGTCGTCGAGCTGGACAAGGAAGGTGAGTGCCTCCTAGCCTCTTGAACCACCTGCATATAATCTTGATCTGAGTATATAAACCATCTTGTTCTTGGCTATTTAGAGGCTGATTTTGTTGACAAAACAAAGATGCCATTTTAAATCGGATTTGCTGGTTTAGTGTTCTATTCATGTGTAAAAGCCAGTTGAAAATCTCCCCTGCTCAATTAGCCCCCAAAGACCTGTATCTTTTGATTCTTTGACCATGGGTTTTTAACTATAATTTGTTGATATTTCCATGATTGTGCAAATGATTGCTTTATCTACAAGATGAAGAACTCATGTTAACACAACATTGTTCAACCATCTGAGTTTCCTTTTGAAGGTGATGGAGCTGTGGTTCAATCGGCATTGGCAGATTGGACAGGGCTGAGAACAGTACCTAATGTGTTCATTGGGGGAAATCATATCGGTGGATGCGATTGTAAGTTTTTAATCTCTTTTCCTTGTTGATTTCAAGAAAATCTCTGGTAGAGGTTAGATGCAACATGGGTGTTGTTTGACAGACTTATCTTTTGATGTTGGCTTTCTTTGCAATTCCAGCCGTCACTGAGAAACACCAGGCAGGTCAACTGGTACCTCTTCTTAGGAGTGCCGGAGCTGTGAAGACCTAATAAAAGCAGTGCTCATAGTTGGAACCTTCAATTGAAAGAGAGAGACTTGTGTGATGGAAGTGGATAAACTGAGGTGTGATAATAACCACTGCACAAGTAAATGAAAGGATTGTTTTTTGACTGCTTGCACAAATTTGGAGTGTGTGCCATAGACTATATCTTGTCAGCAGAGTTGCTTCCAGTATTAGTAGGGACTCTCTTCTAATGACAGGCCATGGTCGTTGTCACTTTACATAATACTGGCGGTGCCTGAAAATCCTTAATGCAAAAGTGGAATGACTACCATAAATTTTGAGACCCAGATCATTTGTTTGCCGAAGGGCTAGGAAATGATTTGACGGTGTCTGGTAATAAAGTTTCACTGGACATTGAACTAGACTTCCTTAGAGATCTGCAGTTTTATAACACGGAAGTGTTATCATCGAGACTAAGATTATTTCTTTACTTCCGTTTCTGATGATTCGAGTTCAATGCGATGATCCAAAAGCAAGCAGGATCTCAAGGAGGAGCAAATAGTTCCACAGGGAACAGTCACGAGCTTCTCTCCCACTTTACTGGAAAGCAACCTTGACAGGACTGTCGAGGGGCTGTGCGGAAAATGATGCAGCCCGTGTTCATGAAGTAAGCCCTAAATCCTCCTGATTAGGGCATGGCCAAATGAGAAAGGGGTCTTCGCCTGGCGTTTTTCCTCCGTGGACCCCAAGTACATTCTTGAGCCTTGAGGTTCACCAACAAATGCATCCGTCATAATTATAGGAGCAAGAGGTACGGTCATATGATGTCTACAAAGGTCAATGCTGTAATAGTTGACTATTGTCTAGTTGGATCTAATCGACTTTGAACTAATTGCCCTCCACTTTGGGATCCATCCGAAGCAAATTGCAAGTAATGAGTGACAAAGAATATCAACTATAGAGTAGCTTTCACACCGTTTCTTCAACCCGGGATCATGCTGCGCGGTACTGGTAGACCGTCAAAAGTTCCAAGTCAATTCACCGCAAAATGCCAGCTTCAAGCCAAGAATTACAAAGGAAAAAGTTGACAAGTACATCAAGCTGTCTAGATGATCATTTCAAGAATTCATCTACCCTCACCACGGCAAAAGAGACCGTCGCCCTTAGAAAAACTGAAGCAAAAAATGCTAATTAGAAGATTTCTGACGAAAGAGGTGGAATCTCGGGGTTTTGCTTTCCCTTTCTGAGATTACAGGACATGAAAGAGGCCAGCATGAACTACACAATTGTGAATCGGTTTCATATGAGTCACTGTACTTCCCGTATTAATTGAGTGGAATTGGCAATACTAAGAGAAAATGGAGGATAAAGGAAATAATTGAATATGTACATGACTTCCTCTTAACTCACTAAGTGGGAAACGGCTAGCATAAGACATGACCGATGCACCACGGAGCTTCTGCAATCTCTTGCACAACACCCGCATCTTTGCCCTGTCTCGCTTGGCAGATATTCTCATCCTGATTTCTTGATCGGGGTTTGAGAAACACTCGAGCATTACTGGCCATTGGACTCCTTGCAATCCTTCTCACAGGACCATATGCCCATCTCATCACATACGGCTAGTGGTCCTGTTCACATGTCCGAAAATTACATCACCTCCGCTGGTTCAGTTGATTCCGCTGAATTCACTGGAGGCTTATGGTGGAAGCGAAGAAATTTCAGAATTTGTCGGTTGTTTTGTGATCCCAGTATTTGTATTCAAGCTTCTGCTGGAGTCATCTGGAATCAGATTATTGTTGAGAAATGGGGGTTGTGTTGGCACGGGAACTATACACTCCCGGTCTTTGAGCATCTCAACTACTTCAGACATGGATGGTCGTAAATCTGGGGAAGCTTGGGTGCAAAGAAGCGCGATTTGAATCACATTCAATGCCTCTGAGACGGGAAACTTGCCTTTCAACGCAGGATCAATGCACTCAGCAAGACTATTTGATTTATATTGCTTCCAAACCTGAGAAGTTCAGAAAAGTCGAAGCAAGTCATTAGAAACTTTGCTAGTGTTCAGCAGAAAAGACAAACTATCTCCAGATTGTGAAGGGATGAATTAAATAAAGACCTTGTGCAGCTGAATCATGATATGTAAAGCCACGAAGGGGTTCATGTGGGTTACAAGATTTCCAGTACAGGGAAAACAGTAGCTGGAAAACTCACAATTTGAAGTTCGAGAAGATGTTAGGATTTATTTCAACTCTATATCATAGGCAAGAAGAAATTTGCAAACGCGACATGCATATTCTAGAGGTTCAAATCAGAAGGATAGGTATATGAATCTTACTGATTGCAGAACCGAACCTAAGGCCTGCCCGAAGATACTGTTCTTCCTACCACTTAGAATTTCTAGGACCAGCACACCGAAAGAATAAACATCCGCTTTCTCTGTTAGTTGTCCCTTAACAAGATACTCTGGAGCCATATAACCCCTGCAAAATTATTCTTTCAGAAGGAGAGAAATCTGTTCTGCAGAATCTGAAGTCGAAGATGAAATTGCTAAAGAGTGAAGAGAAGGGGTCATCCAGACAACAAATTCCCCAAACCAGACCTGAGAAAGTTAGGGAAAAAGAGAGCAATTCTTATTTGATACAACGCTGCTCTCACTTTAAGCCCTATATCACATGCTTATCTTCTGTACTCATAATATGTGGCAGTTCAAATAGCCAATCCAGTCTTCTCTGTGTAGATATTATCTAAACTGGTTTGATTGAAACAAAAGGAGAAAAATTAAAGATCATAATCTTACAGTGTCCCTGCGATACCAGTGCTAAGATGAGATTTTTCTGGATCAAGACATCGAGCAAGTCCAAAGTCAGCAACCTTTGCTGTGAGATCCTCGTCAAGAAGGACGTTGCTGCTTTTGATGTCTCTGTGTATTATTTTCACTCCACAAGGTCCATGGAGAAATGCCAGCCCCTCGGCTGTTCCGGAGATGATATTAACCCGCTCCTGCCAACTCAGGACATGGGTCGCATTCTTGACTGCAACAGCAACCGGGTCTTGTTATCAGTCACATTATTGCAATTATGTACTTACTCAGGAATGAGTTTTAAAAAGTTGCCTGGAGAAGTTTAGCAAGAA
The DNA here is from genome assembly GCA_014182515.1 of Eucalyptus microcorys. Classification (NCBI taxonomy): domain Eukaryota; kingdom Viridiplantae; phylum Streptophyta; class Magnoliopsida; order Myrtales; family Myrtaceae; genus Eucalyptus; species Eucalyptus microcorys. The sequence goes on from CM024563.1 coordinate 3,542,932, forward strand.
AAAGTATTATTCTGGAACAAGATGAAGCTAGCAACTAGGTTAACACCATGGAACAAATTATGAGAAGCTAGAATTCAAGGGTTTTATTATGGTAAGAGGCCCTATTTATAGAACAAACTACACTAATCTCGGATGCAGAATGGAGCAGCAAGTGGGGGATAACTTACGGAAGAGGATTTCATCAAGGCTTCTGTTGGGAACGTATTCATAAACTAGGAGGCTTTCTGGGCCTTCAATGCTGCAACCCAGAAGGCGGACCAGGTTCTTGTGTTGGATTCCACTGATCAGATTTACCTCATTGAAGAGGTCATCCACCCACTCACGAGTGTTGAACACCAGTCTTTTTACTGCAACAACTCTTCCATCAGGGAGGATCCCCTTGTATACAGAACCAGCTCCTCCTTGGCCTAATTTCCTCGACTCATCAAAGAAGTCTGTAGCCTTTTCAAGCAATTCATAATTAAAATTCAGATTCAACTTCCTTACGATTGCTGGAACGCCAAAGAGTTTCTTCTGGACTGAGAATAGGTAAAGAAGAGTTTCAATCCATTAGAGAATGTTTAAAGAGAAGTCAAAACAGAAATATTCTCTTGAGTTTCACATTTACCTTCTCTTTTCTTGGATAATTGTCTGTATCCAACATAAGCACCGACCAAAACAAGTGATGTTACAGCAGCAACGGATGAAGCAATAGCAATGATGATCCCAAGCTTTGACGAGTCTATTAATAAACACAAAGATCATCCTCTGCTGACAAGAAACCGGAAGCTACAGCAACTAAGAGGCAAAAAATAACCTACTGCAGCTATCCCAATTCAGTTGAAAATACAGAACAAGAAAGCTAGAACATCGTGTAGACTAATTTGCAAGATGATTCAATTCTTACCACCATCTGTATGGACAGTATAAAACCTCTGAGTCGAATATCGCATGAAACAGCCAGCATTCATAGCCCTCCCTTCATCCCCAGGAGTACAGTTCCTCGCCTTGATCATCGCATCCGCCAAGCACTCCCCACACCCCTTCTCATCGAGAGTGTTCCAGCACTGCGCCAGTGCATAAACACCGGCAACTCCTCCTCTCCTCGCCTCTCCGAAAATGGCAAACCCCTTGTTCTCCGGCGCACTGCAGACACATTCCTTAGCACCCAGTTGACCTTATTGGCGAACTGCTGCCTCGCCTGCTGGTTGGCCGAGACGCTGGACTGATTGGCGCACTTGACCATGTCGTGTTGCCGATCGACGGTCTCATTAAAGAAATTATAGTAATCGAACCTTATGAAGCAACCGTCGAGATACAACCGCCCCTTAGTATCCAAGATAGTGCATCGAGGAAGTATAGTCCTGCTCTGCGCGAAACAGAGGAGGCAATCGTCGTGGCTCAGGTCGCCATGGCACTGAGCCAGTGCATAGATTTCCGGCAACGGAGAGGTTACGGAATCATTACCCCAGCGATCTTCTGTAACTTTCGCGGCAATTTTCAGCATGACGTCGAGGAAGTTCGAGACGACGTTCGCGGTGGACGTGACGTTGGATGTGAGGCATAGAATGCCCGCCTCCGAGATTCGAGGATCGCCGAGCGAGGGCGAGAACGAGGAGCTGAAGAGAACCAGGAAAACGCAAGCGAGGTTGAGGATCGAAGGCCGCATTTCACAGCTCCGACCTCAGTTCCAAACCGGATTACCGCCTTGAGTTTTCTCTCGGTTCAAGGTTCTCGCGCTTTCAAGAAGCGTCAGCTACCGAAGTTCTCCCTCCTCCGTCAAGATTCAAAGCTCGTGGAGTCCAGAATAGCTGCGGCGGCTTGCGAGACAGCTTCGCTGTGGAGCCCATGGATTCGGCCATCCATCGGCTGCGCTCTTGCTTATGCACGCGAGCGCATGCGCAACATGGAGCGGCGAGCTTCTAGAAGCAGGCGGGGAGCCGACGAAGTGGAAATTTCGTGCGAACTGGTCGAACCGGCGACGCATACGGAGGCAGATCGGCTCACGACGGTCGCCGGCGACAGCGACGACGGCAGTGACGGCAGTCACGGGTGGGTCCTGCCATTGAGAAAAGGTCAAAGGCGATCTTACCTTAATGCATGATGATTGGACGGAAGCGAGAGTTGACGACAATCCAAGGCGGTTGCTTGTGCCTCGACGAGAGAGCTAGGAAGCACCGATTCTTTTCGGTGGCTTTCATGTCGTGTAAATTCGACATGTAATCAACTCATCTTACAAGTACACTCGGCACGTGGGAAGAGAGAAAAGTCAAATAGTTAGATGAACGTAAGAAAGTGACTGCTCGACTTTAGTTGATATTGTCATGGGCCGGGCGATCCTCCATGGGATTTGGAAGAAATAATGAAGAAATGCAAAGCAGAGTTAGAGTTGTGCCGATCCGCAAGAGTGGTTTATTGCCCACGTGCAGCAAATCGAGCAGCGGATTAGCTAGCTAGAACCCATCAAGCCAAGAAACTTCCTTTAAATTAGGTGAGCTACCCTCCTTTATCTCTCTTGGAAATTCTACGTTCGGAATTTTATCCATCGTTGTATTGTAAGACTTGTTTATTTCAATGAATGAATGCAATATTTACCTTTGACCAAAAAAAAAAAAAAAAAACTCATCTTACAAGTGAGTTCAGATTTCTAACACGTGATTCTGATATTTATGCGCATGGTTAATTTTAGAATTTTTTGATAAATAGGTCAAATGTAATTATGAAAAAAATAAAATAATAATAATAATAAAAATGGAAAGGAGAAAAGTTTTCTTCTTACTCTTACTTTCCATGACTCACGATTTTTAATGTAAATTCCTTCTATGCTCTTTTATTATTTATTTATTTATTTGTGAATTTATATTAAATCAATTTGATAAAAATTATAATTTATCATGTATATATAAAAATATACATTTAATATACAACATGTCCTAACTTGTCGAAATTCTCTATATTTTGAGAATTAATGTGTTGGCGTGTTGTGTAGTCTATTCTTTTAAAAAAAAAAAAATTAGCGGAGAAAGATGAGGAATGACTTGACTGGAAGAGGTAACCCGCTTTTAATGTCATTATAAGATAAAAGATAAAGATAAAGATAATAATTTTCTTAATTCTAACTATTTATTCCAATTTGAAGACTGATAATTCGGATGGGGCCAGGCTCGACAATGTGTTGAAAACTAGGAAGTCTCTCCCCATGAGATGGTAGACGTGGAGACAGGACGCCCCGAGAGTTTGCTCTCCGACGTGTCCCGAATTCATGGCTATCTGAAAAGGCCAGTACCATCTTCAATGAATTTTTAATTTGCTCCTTGGCATGTCTTGATTTCGCATTCGAATGAAATAGTTCGAGAACTGTTTGTATCACTTTTGGACAAGAAAGTCTGATCGACACAGAATGGATGAGAAGATGTGTGTGCATCTATGAATTGTTTTGAGGCGGACTTTTAAATGCTTCTTGCTTGTGAGACAAAAAGGAAAGCTGAAGAGGGGGAGTAACTAGATGTGTTCGAGTTACAGCGTTCTCCCGCTCAAGATAAAAGCCATGCCTGCAATCTGGTCGGCGCTGTCGTGCCCTATGCATAGGTATAGCATGATTTGCATGCGTTCCTTAGGATTGACCAAAATAAGATTTTTTTTCTTTTGTTGAGATGCATGTACGAGTTCAGAAGAATTAGTGTGATGTGAAATGGTTAATATATCCTAGTAATCTTCTAACTTACTGATTTAGACTTTCAAATAAAGATGGGTCTATAAATACGTCAACCAGTTCAGACTTGAAAGCTCCTTCTTGACGACTTCCTCGGACGAAGGTGTTGGGTTTCTGCCGCACTCTCAACAAATGGCACTAGAATATTCTTAACACCCTCTCTGGGCAAAAGAAGGCAAGCCTTGTGATGTAGCAATGCAAAGTTTGATGGTAACTTTTATGGTTCGGTCCAGAGGGATGAACATGGACAAAGTGGATATTCAAGTCGAGACACAATAGTGAATATTCAAGCCGAGACATGAGTTGGTACATTACTCGAATTAAGAGAGAGAGAGAGAGAGAGAGAGAGAGAGGACCCTGATTGCAATTACTGGTGCAGGGGATGACTTGAGTAAGAAACGTGGCAGTTGAACCAGGAATTTTGAATAGAAAAAGAACCAGGAATGGACTGTCCATGCTGAATTATCACCGAATCTCTCCATTCATTATTTATTTGTTGCTTTCTATCTTTCCGGACAACGACTTATTAGCGCACATGATGAGTAATTTATTGAACGGAAATGTCAGTGTTTTGAGAGCATCTAAGCTAATTTTTTAATCGGACCTTATGAAGGTGAGCGTCTCCTACCCTCTTGAACCGCCTGCATATAATCTTGATCTGAGTATATAAACCATCTTGCTCTTGGCTGTTTGGAGGCTGATTTTGTCGACAAAGCAAAGATACCTTCTTTTTTAAGCATATTTGCTAGTATAGCATTCTGTTCATACGTAAAAGCCAGTTAAGAATCTCCCCCCACAGTTGCTCGATTAGCTCCCAAAGACTTGTATCTTTTGATTCTTTCAACCGTGAGTTTTGAACTGTAATTTATTGATATTTCTGCGATTGTGCAAATGATCGCTTTATCTACAGGATGAAGAACTCGTGTGGAACATGATCTCTTTAACACTACATTGTTCAACCATCTGAATTTCCTTTTGAAGGTGACGCAGCTGTGGTTCAATCGGCTTTGGCAGATTGGGCGGGACTGAGAACAGTACCTAATGTGTTCATTGGGGGAAATCACATCATTGGCTGCGATTGTAAATTCTTAATTGCGTGGCTAATCATCTGTCTCTCTCTTCTTTGTTGATTTCAAGAAAATCTCTGGGAGAGGTTAGATGCAATGCGGGTGTTGTTTGACGACTAATCTTTTAATGTCGGCTTTCCTTGCAACGCCAGCAGTCACTCAGAAACACCAGGCAGGTCAACTGGTACCTCTTCTTAGGAGCGCCGGAGCTGTGAAGACCTAATAAAAGCGGTGCTCATAGTTCGAACCTTCGATCAAAAGAGAGAGACACGTGTGATGGAAGTGGATAAACTGAGGTGTGACATCCACTGCACATGTAAATGAAAGAATTGTCTTTTGACTGCTCGCACAAATTTGGAGTGTGTAGTATAAACTTACCTTGTCAGCAGAGTTGCTACCATATTAGTAGCAGCTGAAAATCCTTAATGCAAACGTGGAATGACTATCAGAAATTCTGAGACCCAGACAGTTTGTTTGCCGAAGTGACTAGGAAACAATTTGACATTGTCCAGTAATAAAGTTTCACGGGACATTGATCGAGACTTCTTTAGAGTTCTGCAGTTTTATGATGCAGAAGAGTTATCGTCGAGATTAAGATTATTTCTTTGCTTCCGGTTCTGATAATTCGAGTTCAATGCGATGATCCAAAAGCAAGCAGGATCTCCCGGAGTAGCAAAGAGTTCTATAGGGAACAGTCACGAGCTTCTCCTCTCCCACTTTGCTGGAAAGCAACCTCCACGGTCCTGTCGAGGGGTGTGCAGAAAATGATGTGGCGCGTGCGATCATGAAATAGCCCCTAAATCCTCTTGATCAGGGCGTGGCCAAATGAGAAAGGGGTCTTCGCCGGGAGTTTTCCCTTCGTGGACCCATTCCTGACTCTCGAGGTTCACCAACAAATGCATCCGCCAGGTACGGTCATATGATGTCTGCAAAGGTCAATGCTGTAATAGTGGACTATTTTGTCTTCTTGGATCTACTCAAATAATGAACTAATTATCCTCCACATTAGGACCATCCGAAGCGAATTGCAAAGAATAAGTGACTGCAGAGTAACTTTCACACTGTTTCTTCGACCTGGGGTCGTGCTGTGCAGTACTGGTAGACCGATAAAAATTGCTAGTCAATTCACCCCAAATGCCAGCTTCAAACCAAGAAATTTATAGGAAAAAGTTGAGAAGTCCATCAAGCTGTCTAGGTGATCATTTCAAGAATTCATCCATCCTCATCATGGCAAAAGAGACCATCGCTCTGAGTAAAACTGAAGTGGAAGTGCTAATTAGAAAATTTCCGACGAAAGAGGCAGAATCTCAGGGTTTTGCTTTTTCATTTATGAGATTACAGGACATGAAATAAGCTAGCACAAACTCCTACACAATTGTGATTCTGTTTCCATGAGTCACTGTACTTCCTGTGTAAATTGAGTGGAAATGGCAATAATAAGAGAAAATGGAGAATAAAAGAAATAAATAAAATAAGAATATGTACATGAATTCCTCCAACTCCGTTAAGTGGGAAACGGCCAGCATAAGACATGAACGATGCACCATGGAGCTTCTGCAATCTCTTGCACAGCAGCCGCATCTTTACCCTGTCTCGCTGCGCAGATCTTCTCATCCCGATTTCCCATTCGGGGTTCGAGAAACGCTCGAGCATTACTGGCCATTGGACTCCTTGCAATCCTTCTCACAGGACCATATGCCCATCTCATAACATGCGGCTGAAGAATAAATAGTGGTCCTGTTCAAATGTCCGAAAATTACGTTGCCTCCACTGGCTCAGTTGATTCCGCCAAAAAGGCCATCTCACCTGAGGCTTATGGTGGAAGCGAAGAAAATTTCAGAATTTGTCAGTTGGTTTGTGATCCCAGTATTCGTGTTCGAGCTTCCGCTGGAGTCATCTGGAATTGGATTATTGTTGAGAAATGGGGGTTGCGTTGGCATGGGAACTATGCACTCCTGGTCGTTGAGCATCTCAACTACTTCAGACATGGATGGTCGTAAATCTGGGGAAGCTTGGGTACAAAGAAGCGCGATTTGAATCACATTCAATGCCTCTGAGATGGGAAACTTGCCTTTCAACGCAGGATCGATGCATTCAGCAAGTCTATTTGATTTATATTGCTTCCAAACCTGAGAAGTACAGAAAAGTCGAAGCAAGTCATTAGAAACTTTGCTAGTGTTCAGCAGAAAAGACAGACTATCTCCAGATTGTGAAGGGATGAATTAAATAAAGCCCTTGTGCAGCTGAATCATGATAGGTAAAGCCACGAAGGGGTTCACGAGGGTTACAAGATTTCCAGTACAGGGAAAAGAGTAGCCGGAAAACTCTCAATTTGAAGTTCGAGAAGATATTACTTGTTAGGATTTATTCCAACTCTATATCATAGACAAGAAGAAATTTGCAAATGTGGCATGCATATTCTGGAGGTTGAAATTAGGAGGATAGGTATATGAATCTTACAGATTGCAGAACTGAACCTGAGGCCTGCCCAAAGATACTGTTCTTCCTACCACTTAGAATTTCTAGGACCAGCACGCCGAAAGCGTAAACATCTGCTTTCTCTGTTAGTTGTCCCTTAACAAGATACTCTGGAGCCATATAACCCCTGCAAAATTATTCTTTCAGAAGGAGAGAAATCCGTTCTGCAGAATCTGTAATAGAAGATGAAATTGCCAAAGAGTGAAAAGAAGGGGTCATCCCCACAATAAGCCTTAAATCAGATGCTCATCTTCTGAACTCATAATACATGGCGGTTCAAATAGCCAATCCAGTCTTCTCTACATGAAGATGTCATCTAAACTGGCTCAATTGAAACAAAAGGAGAAAAAAATAAAAGACCAGAATCTTACAGTGTCCCTGCAATACCGGTGCTGAGATGAGATTTTTCTGGATCAAGACATCGAGCAAGTCCAAAGTCAGCAATCTTTGCTGTGAGATCTTCGTCAAGAAGGACATTGCTGCTTTTGATGTCTCTGTGTATTATTTTCACTCCACAAGGTCCATGGAGAAATGCCAGCCCCTCAGCTGCTCCGGAGATAATATTAAGCCGCTCCTGCCAACTCAGGACATGGATCGCATTCTTGACTGCAACGGCAACCAGACCTTGTTATCAGTCACATTATTGCAATTGAGTACTTATCAGGAATGAGATTAAAAAACTGCCTAGAAAAGACTAGCATGAAAAAGTACTCTTTTGGAACAAGATGAAGCTAGCAACTAGATTAACATCATAGAACAAATTTGGAGAAGCTAAAAGCTAAAGGGTCTTGTTTTGGTAGAGGCCCAACTTATGAAACCAACTCCACTAATCTCGGATGCAGAATGGAGCAGCAAGCGTGGGGTAACTTACCAAAGAGGATTTGATCAAGGCTTCTGTTGGGAACATATTCATAAACTAGGAGGCTTTCTGGGCTTTCAATGCTGCAACCAAGAAGGCAGACCAGGTTCTTGTGTTGGATTCCACTGATCAGATTTACCTCATTGAAGAAGTCATCCACCCACTGACGAGTGTTGGACACCAGTCTTTTTACTGCAACAACTCTTCCATCAGGGAGGATCCCCTTGTATACAGAACCAGCTCCTCCTTGGCCTAATTTCCTCGAGTCATCAAAGAAGTCGGTAGCCTTCTCAAGCGATTCGTAATTAAAATTCAGATTCGACTTCCTTACAATTGCCGGAACGCCAAAGAGTTTCTTCTGGACTGAGAATAGGCAAAGAAGATGGATGGCATTAGAGAATGTTTAAAGAGAAAGTTAAAACAGAAATATCCTCTTTAATTTCACATTTACCTTCTCTTTTCTTGGATAATTTTCTGTATCCAACATAAGCACCGACGGAAAGAAGTGAAGTTGCAGCAGCAACGGATAAAGCAATAGCAATGATGATCCCAAGCTTCAACGAGTCTATTAAAAAACACAAAGATCATCCTTTGCTGACAAGAAACCGGAAGCTATAGCAATTAAGAGGCAAAAAATAACCTACTACAGACTACAGCTATCCCAATTCAGTTGAAAATACAGAACAAGAAAACTAGAACATCGTGCAGACTAACTTGCAAGATCACTCAATTCTTACCACCATCTGTAGGGACAGTATAAAACCTCTGATTGTGCAAATGATCGCTTTATCTACAAGATGAAGAACTCGTGTTGAACATGATCTCTTTAACACTACATTGTTCAACCATGTGAGTTTCCTTTTGAAGGTGACGGAGCTGTGGTTCAATCGGCATTGGCAGATTGGACAGGGCTGAGAACAGTACCTAATGTTTTCATTTGGGGAAATCACATCGGTGGATGCAATTGTAAGTTTTTAATCTCTTTTCCTTGTTGATTTCAAGAAAAATCTCAGGTAGAGGTTAGATGCAACTCGAGTGTTTTTTGACAGACCTATCTTTTGATGTCGGCTTTCTTTGCGATTCCAGCTGTCACTGAGAAACACCAGGCAGGTCAACTGGTACCTCTTCTTAGGAGTGCCGGAGCTGTGAAGACCTAATAAAAGCAGTGCTCATAGTTGGAACCTTCGATCAAAAGAGACTTGTGTGATGGAAGTGGATAAACTGAGTTGTGATAAAATCCACAAGTAAATGAAAGGATTGTTTTTTGACTGCTTGCCCAAATATGGAATTTGTGCTATAGACTATACCTTGTCAGTAGAGTTGCTTCCAATATTAGTGGGGATTCTCTTCTAATGACAGGCCATCGTCGTCGTCACTTTACATAATACTGGCAGCCGCTGAAAATCCTTAATGCAAAAGTGGAATGACTATTAGAAATTTTGAGACCCAGTAGATCGTTTGTTTGCCGAAGGGACTAGGAAACGATTTGACGCTGTCTGGTAATAAAGTTTCACGGGACATTGACCCAGACTTCCTAGAGATCTGCAGCTTTATAACTCGGAAGTGTTATCGTCGAGATTAAGATTATTTCTTTACTTCCGTTTCTGATGATTCGAGTTCGATGCGATGATCCAAAAGCAAGCAGGATCTCAAGGAGGAGCAAAGAGTTCCACAGGGAACAGTCACAAGCTTCTCTCCCACTTTACTGGAAAGCAACCTTGACAGGACTGTCGAGGGGCTGTGTGGAAAATGATGCAGCCCGTGTTCATGAAGTAACCCCTAAATCCTTCTGATCAGGGCATGGCCAATTGAGAAAAGGGTCTTCCCTTGGAGTTTTTTCCTCCGTGGACCGCAAGCACATTCTTGCGCCTTGAGGTTCACCAACAAATGCATCCGCCATAATTATAGGAGTAAGAGGGACGGTCATGTGATGTCCGCAAAGGTCAATGCTGTAATAGTTGACTATTATCTACTCGGATCTAATCGACTTTGAACTAATCGTCCTCCACTTTAGGATCCATTCGAAGCAAATTGCAAGTAATGAGTGACAAAGAATATTAACTATAGAGTAGCTTTCATACTGTTTCTTCAACCCGGGATCATGCTGTGCGGTACTGGTAGACCGTTAAAAGTTCCAAGTCAATTCACCACAAAATGCCAGCTTCAAACCAACAATTACAAAGGAAAAAGTTGAGAAGTACATCAAGCGAAAAATGCTAATTAGAAGATTTCTGACGAAAGAGGTGGAATCTCGGGGTTTTGCTTTTCTGTTCTGAGATTACAGGACATGAAAGAGGCAAGCATGAACTACTAAACAATTGATTCTGTTTCATATGGGTCACTGTGCTTCCTGTATAAATTGAGTGGAATTGGCAATACCAAGAGAAAATGGAGGATAAGGGAAATAAATGAATAACGATATGTACATAAGTTCCTCTGACTCCTTGCAATCCTTCTCACAGGACCAATATGCCCATCTCATCACATGCCGCTGTAGAATAATTAGTGGTCCTGTTCACATGTCCGAAAATTACATCACCTCCGCTTGCTCAGTTGATTCCGCTGAAAAGACTATTTCACTGGAGGCTTATGGTGGAAGTGAAGGAAATTTCAGAATTTGTCAGTTGGTTTTTTATCCCAGTATTTGTATTCAAGCTTCTGCTGGAGTCATCTGGAATCAGATTATTGTTGAGAAATGGAGGTTGTGTTGGCACAGGAACTGTACACTCCTGGTCGTTGAGCATCTCAACTACTTCAGACATGGATGGTCGTAAATCTGGGGAAGCTTGGGTGCAAAGAAGCGCGATTTGAAGCACATTCAATGCCTCTGAGACGGGAAACTTGCCTTTCAACACAGGATCGATGCATTCAGCAAGACTATTTGATTTATATTGCTTCCAAACCTGAAAAATAAGAAAAATGTCAGAGCAAGTCATAAGAAACATTGCTAGTGTTGAGCAGAAAACAAGACTCTCTCCAGATTGTGAAGGGACGAATTAAATTATGCCCTTATACAGCTGAATCATGTATGTAGAGCCACAAAGGGGTCATGTGGGTTACAAGATTTCCAGAATAGAGAAAAGAGTAGCTGGAAAACTCTCAGTTTGAAGTTCGAGAAGATTTCAGGATTTATTTTGACTCTATATCATAGACAAGAAGAAATTTGCAAACGCCGCATGCATATTCTAGAGGTTGAAATCAGGAGGATAGGTATATGAATCTTACTGATTGCAGAAGTGAACCTGAGGCCTGCCCAAAGATACTGTTCTTCCTACCACTTAGAATTTCTAGGACCAGCACACCGAAAGAGTAAACATCTGCTTTCTCTGTTAGTTGTCCCTTAACAAGATACTCTGGGGCCATATAACCCCTGCAAAATTGTTCTTTCAGAAGGAGAGAAATCTGTTCTGCAGGATGTGAAGTGAAAGATGAAATTGCTAAAGAGTGAAGAGAAGGGATCATCCACACACAAAATTTCCCAAACCAGACCTGAGAAAGTTAGGGAAAAAGAGAGCAATTCTTATCACCAGCTTATCTTCTGTACTCATAATATGTGGCAGTTCAAATAGCCGGTCCATTCTTCTCTACATGATGATTATCTAATCTGGCTTAATCGAAACAGAAAGAGAAAAAATTTTTGAGACCAGAATCTTACAGTGTCCCTGCAATTCCTGTGCTAAGATGAGATTTTTCTGGATCAAGACATCGAGCAAGTCCAAAGTCAGCAATCTTTGCTGTGAGATCCTCGTCAAGAAGGACATTGCTGCTTTTGATGTCTCTGTGTATTATTTTCACTCCACAAGGTCCATGAAGAAATGCCAGCCCCTCAGCTGTTCCAGAGATGACATTAAGCCTCTCCTGCCAACTCAGGATACGGGTCGCATTCTTAACTGCAACAGCAACCGGATCTTGTTATCAGTCACATTATTGCAATTATGTACTTACTCAGGATTGAGTTTAAAAATGTTGCCCGGAGAAGATCAGCAATAAAATGTACTATTCTGCAACAAGATGAAGCTAGCAACTAGATTAACACCGTGGAGCAAATTATGAGAAGCTAGAATTCAAGGGTTTTATTATGGTAAGAGGCCCTATTTATAGAACAAACTACACTAATCTCGGATGCAGAATGGAGCAGCAAGTGGGGGGTAACTTACCGAAGAGGATTTCATCAAGGCTTCTGTTGGGAACATATTCATAAACTAGGAGGCTTTCTGGGCCTTCCATGCTGCAACCCAGAAGGCGGACCAGGTTCTTGTGTTGGATTCCACTGATCAGATTTACCTCATTGAAGAAGTCATCCACCCATTGACGAGTGTTGAACACCAGTACTTTTACCGCAACAACTCTTCCATCAGGGAGGTTCCCCTTGTATACAGAACCAGCTCCTCCTTGGCCTAATTTCCTCGACTCATCAAAGAAGTCGGTAGCCTTCTCAAGCGATTCATAATTAAAATTCAGATTTGACTTCCTTACAATTGCCGGAATGCCAAAGAGTTTCTTCTGGACTGAGAATAGGTAAAGAAGATGGATGGCATTAGAGAATGTTTAAAGAGAAGTCAAAACAGAAATATTCTCTTGAGTTTCACATTTACCTTCTCTTTTCTTGGATAATTTTCTGTATCCAACATAAGCCCCGATGAAAACGAGTGAAGTTGCAGCAGCAACAGATGAAGCAATTGCAATGATGATCCCGAGCTTCGACGAGCCTGTTAAAAAACACAAAGATCATCCTTTGCTGACAAGAAACCGGAAGCTATAGCAATTAAGAGGCAAAAAATAACCTACTACAGCTATCCCAATTCAGTTGAAAATACAGAACAAGAAAACTAGAACATCGTGCAGCCTAACTTGCAAGATCATTCAATTCTTACCACCATCTGCAGGGACAGTATAAAACCTCTGAGTCGAATATCGCATGAAACAGCCAGCATTCATAGCCCTCCCTTCATCCCCAGGAGTACAGTTCCTCGCCTTGATCATCGCATTTGCCAAGCACTCCCTACAACCCTTCTTGTCGAGAGTGTTCCAGCACTGCGCCAGTGCATAAACACCGGCAACTCCTCCTCTCCTCATCTCTTTGAAAACGGCAAACCCCTTATTTTCCGGTGCGATTGCCAACACATTCCTCAGCACCCTGTCAACCTTATCCGCGAACTGCTGCCTCGCCTGCTGGTGGGCCGAATCATTAGACTGATTGGCGCACTTGACCATGTCGTGCTGCGGATCGATGGTCTCATTATAGAAATTGTAGTAGTCAGACCTTATGAAGCAACCGTCGAGATACAACCGCCCAGACTTGGCATCCAAGACATTGCATCGAGGAAGTATAGTCCTGCTCTGCACGAAACAGAGGACGCAATCGTAGTGGCTCAGGTCGCCGTGGCACTGAGCCAGGGCGTAGATTTCTGGCAACAGAGAGGTTACGGAATCATTAGCCCAGCGATTTTCAGTAACTTTCGCGGCAATTTTCAGCATGACGTCGAGGAAGTTCGAGACAACATTCGCAGTGGACGTGACCTTGGATCTGAGGCATAGAATGCCCGCCTCCGAGACTCGAGGATTGCCAAGCGACGGCGAAAACGAGGAGCTGAAGAGAACCAGGAAAACGCAAGCGAGGTTGAGGATCGAAGGCCGCATTTCACAGCTCTGACCTCAGTTCCGACGCGAAATCCACTGGAGAAACGTTCCAGGAGCTGCGATCACGTCGACAGATATCTAACCGAGCCGAAGTTGAGAAAATGCGGAGGAGCGAGAACCGATCATCGTGAACTTCCAAGAAGCGTTCAAGGAGCGTCAGCTACCGAAGTTCTCCCTCCTCCGGTCAAAGAGCAGCCCGAGCTCCGCCACCTTCCACCGTCAAGATTCGAAGCTCGCAGAGTCCCAAATAGCTGCCGCGGCTTGCGAGACATGCATCGGCTCCGCTCCTACTTATACACGAGCGCATGCACACATGGAAAGGCAAAGCTTCTAGAAGCGGGGGCAAGCCCACGAAGTGACATTTCATGCAGACCGGTCGAACCGGCGATGCGTATGGAGGGGGATCAGCTCTGCGATGGTTGTCGACGATGGCTCGGATAGCTACGGCACGGCGGAGGGTGGATCCTACCATCAAGAAAAGGTCAAAGGCGATCTTATCTTAATGACTGATGATCGAACGGAAGTGAGAGTTGACGACTAAAGGAGAGAGCTAGGAAGCACTGATACTTTTCGAGAGTCTTCGTGCCGTGTTCAACACTAAGATACGTGTCCAACACGATTTGACACCCTCCGACATGTAGTCAACAAGTATAAGAAAATCCAACAAGTAGTTAACTCTCTCGACATACTTCGAAACGGAAGTCCAGAATTCCCACATGCGATTTTGATACCCACGGTCAATTTTAAAATTTTTCAATAAATGAGAGATCAAAATATAAATATATAACTACCGCCTGCGGTGGCCCAGTTGGATAAGTGTTCCCATGATCCTTTGCCAGAGAAGAGGAGTTCAAATCCCGCTGGCCGCACGGGATTTTAAGTGTGACGTCGGGGTGGTAGGTCCTCTGCTAACGTCGCCCCAAGGTTTTCCTCCATTACCCCAGGCCTGTCGGGCTGTCCGTGTTGGTATGGTACGCGGGTTCCCTAGGTCATTAAAAAATATATATATATATATATATATATAAAATAATAATAAAAATAAGGATTAATACCTAAAAAAACTCCAAACTGGTACACTTATGACAAATTTACCCTAAACTATTTTTTTGATCACCAAAAACCCCAAACTGGTATACTTTTGACAAATTTACCACAAACTGGTACACTTGTGACAAATTTACCCTTGTTAGTTTTCATTAAATTTTATTGTCAAATTATTAAGTTAAATGACACATGACAGTTGATTAGTATACCAATTTGGGATTTTACTCTATGTTTGTCACAGTTTACAATTTTTGTGATTTTTTTGTTGTATTAATCCAATTTAGCGGAGGGTAAATTTGTCACAAATTTATCAGTTTGTGGTATTTTTGTGATTGAATAAATTAGTTTGGGGTAAATTTGTTATAAATGTACAAGTTTAGGGTTTTTTATGGTCGATCGAGTAAATTTGTCATAAGTGTACTAGTTTGAGGTTTTTCATGGTTAAAAAAATAGTTTTGGTTAAATTTGTCACAAATGTACCGGTTTGGGGTTTTTTAGGGTATTGACCCTAAAAATAATAAAGGTGGAAAGGAGAAAAATATAGCCATCTCTTCTTAATCTCACTTCCCATGACTCATGATTTTTAATGTAAATTCATTTCATGCTTTTTATTTATTTATTTATTTGTGAATTTGAATTTGTTGTTTAAAAATGGTAACTTATCATGTATATATAAAAATATACATTTAATATACAATGTGTCACAATGTGTCGAAATTTTCTATTTTTTGATAATTGATGTGTTGATATGTCATATCGTGTCGTGTGCGATGTATTGGTGTCTATGTCAATGCTATTTAGGAAGAGAGAGAGTTTGACTTAAAAAAAAAAAAAAAAATTAGCGGAGAAAGATGAGGAATGACTTGACTGGAGCAGTTAACCCGCTTTTAATGTCATTATAAGATAAAAGATAAAATGAAGATAATGATTTTCTTAATTCTAACTATTTTTTCCAATTTGAAGACCGATAATTCGGGGGGGCCCAGGCTTGACAACTTGTAGGAAACTAAAAAGTCTCTCCCTGTGATATGGTGGACGTGGAGACAGGACACGCCGGTCGGGAGTTTACTCCCCGGCGTGTCCCGAATTCATGGCTTTATGAAGTTTTAATTTTGCTCCCCGGCGTGTCTTTATTTCGCATTCAGATGAAATGGTTCAAGAACTGTTTGTGCATCTATGGATTGTTTTGAGCTGGACTTTGAAATGCTTCTTGCTTGTGAGACAAAAAGGAAAGCTGAAGAGGCGAAGTAACTAGATGTCAACAATTTGGTGTTCGAGTTACAGCATTCTCTCACTCAAGATAAAAGCCATGCCTGCAATCTGGTCGGCGCTGTCATGGCCCTACGCATATGTATAGTGTGATTTGCACGCGTTCCTTAGGATTGACCAAATTGAAAGAGTAAGAATTTTATTTTATTTTCCTTTTGTTGAGGTGCACGTGCGAATTCGGAAAAATTGGTGTGATATGAAACAATTAATATATCATAGTTATCTTCTAACTTACTAATTTGGACTTTCAAATAAAGATGGGTCCCACTAAATATGTTGACAAGGTCAGACTTCAAAGCTCCTTCTTGGCGATGAAGGTATCGAGTTTTTGCCATGCTCTCAACAAATGGCACTAGAGTATTCTCAACACCCTCTCTGGGCAAAAAAAGGCGAGCCTTGCGATGTAGCAATGCAAAGCTTGATGGCAGATTTTATGGTTCGGTCCGGAGGGATGACAAACAAAAGTGAATATTCAAGTCGAGACATAAGTTGAGTGAGCACAGTACCCGAATTGAGAGAGAGAGAGAGAGAGAGAGGACTCTGACTGCGATTATTAGTGTAGGGGATGACTTGACTGAGAAACGCAGCAATTGAACCAGGAATTTTGAATTTAAAAAGAACCAGGAATGGACTGTCCATGCCGAATTATCACCAAATCTCTCTGTTCATTATTTATTTGTTGCTTTCAATCTTTATGGACAACAAAGCGCACATGATGGGTAATTTATATGAACAGAAATGTTGTGTTTTGAGATTGCTAGTCCTTGGAGAAAGCACCAATGTCGAAGTAAGTATTCTTGCTAACTCAGAAATAATTATGCTTCTTAAATATGGCGATCTTGACTCGAACTTATCCCTCCCTGGAAATAGGGGTAGGCAACCGTGTTGGTTCCACCCGAAAACCGAAACGAATAGACCTCATCTAGCTGGTTCCCAATCCTATTGACATGAGGACTATGGTAGATTCCTAATAAAAACAAAATAAAAATAACGGAACAGACCTTGACCGGTTCCCAAACTATTTTTTTTCCAATAAGATAATAGTTATATTATTAAATAAGTTGAAAAAAAAGGTAGGTTCTCGAGTATACACTAGAACCAACTGGTTTAGTTTCTGGCTGATTCCTTGTTTCAAAAATTGAGAATGGACTCTAATGGGTAAGTTTCTAGGATAATTACCAAAAAGGTTTTAAACTCATTGTGCCGATGCAAACCTTTTACTTTAACCAATTTAGTTCCAAACTTTTTTTACAAGTTGTTACTATAGTTCTTCCAATTAATTTTGACTGACAATTGCTGATATAGATGCCGATTATTTTACATGGCAAAGGCTAGCACATTGACGCTAATGTGGATAATTTTTTACATGTTTTTTGAATTTGGAACTTACCCATCTTGAAATCAATCCCTCTTAATTAGGGGTGTTCATTACTTTTTACCAAGAATTACAATAATTCTTTTCAGATTTTTTTTTCTGCGCTGAAATTAAAATCTTGACTTTAAGCACTTATACAGTGGTGCGCACACAATTGCTAGTTGCCATAGAGAGGTCAAATCTTGATCAACCAAGTCTTACCCCCCAGAAGGAATAATTCTCAACATCGTACCATCCTAATGATGGAATCTAATAGCATCTTTCTATAACTAGCTTTTCTCACCAATCTTCCTCTTCCTAAAGCACTCTTCGATCAAACTCGAGACACTGTCTCAACCAAGACCAATTCCTAGCATCGCCACATTTCAACTTAAGACGGCCCGGGCTGCACCACTCGCGATTTTGATTGCCCGGTTTTCTCGACATAAATGATAGATGGCGCATGTTCTGTGCTAGTCGTAAGTGCCCATGATTTTCGGACGAGGTCAACTTCGGAAGATCGACCGATGTTGACCGCATTCGATATGTTTTGTAACAAGGGGTCCAAGAATCAAGCGATCCAAATTTCATACCTTCTAGGTGAAGAACTCTGCTGCTTTTGACCATTTCCTAGCAAATGCCTGAATTCTATGAGAATCCTTTTTAAAAAGTACACTAATTTTGAAAAACTAAACTGGGTTCGACAAAATATCAATATTTTGACCAGAATTCCCGTACGAATCTGAATTGACAATGCAAGTAATGAACGTTACACTACCATCTATAAGGAGAAAATTGCTAGCAAAATTAGCACTTTCGATGGGATTTGAATCTTGAGGAAAAAAAGGATTTTGAATTAGATGTTTGTGGCAATAGATTTCGCTATGATCTCGTGTGCCAGTTGCTGAATTGAAAATGCAAGTTATGAACGCTAAACTACCATGGGTAATGACAAAATTGCTAGCGGACCGAAGAGATTACTGCCGCCGGATACCATACCGTGTTCTGTTAGGACTCGATTGTTACAGAACCCAAAGTGGCAGCAGCTCAAAATGACAGTTTTGAGATAGTTTGTATAGGGTCAAAAGCAGAAAGGTCTCAACTCTATTGACCTTGCGCTTCCTGTGCAGCAAATTACGGTGGCTACTGCCAGAGAGCCAAGCATTTGTTGACGCACCGCGGGGCGAGTTACAAAGTCGCCGAGCTGGACAAGGAAGGTGAGTGCCTTTTATATAAGACACGAAAGTGCAACATAAGATCTTTATAGCTAGAACCAAGAACATATATAATCAAGCGGAGAGATTTATGCATATGATTTGGAATCTATCATTTTCTATAGGGATGAGCATGGTCCAGGGGGGCAGTTCCCATCCTAGATTCGAGAACCGTCCACTAAAGACTGGTTCTGAAAAATTGGAACTAGGAACTGCCCATTGATTCTATGGATCCACCTAGGAACGGGACTGTTGGTCTGGTTTGGTCCGGTTCTTGGGTGGGTCCACCAAGTTTCACGCGTTAGCATCATATTAAGTGACAAAGAATTACATAACGGAATCACTTCATCAAAGATACTCCCAATTAGAGCCAATGAACCAACAATATTAGTATGTTAGGAAGTATGTAAGCAAGATAGCACACTCACCAAACTTGTTGTAAGTGGACAAAAGTAGACAACGATCTAACATAAATATTAGTAAGTAACTTAGGGATTTAGGATTTTTCATTTTTTAAATTAAAAATTAAATATATTTATATATATTGTCGGTCCGATTCGGATGAGCAATTCCACACTTGGAAATGTGAACCGGACCAATACTCGCCAATTCCAATAAATTGGAATCGAGAGCTGGATCGGTTCGCTTAAGAACCACTGGTTCCTAGGTAGTCCAGGTGGTTCTTGATCCCTTTGCACACCCCTAATTTTTGATACGGCGCCGGACGATCCAAAGTTAAAGTACTTCTCCTCTATTGCCCTCTGTATCACTAGCTCAATGAGATAATCCCTCACATTTAACGCTTAGTAAACGCTCCGTATGAGAATATAATTGTGTATGTTAAGATTAGAGGAGAGACTTGAACATCATTTATAAAGTTTTTAGCTAGGCCCTTTCATTATAGGCTAAGCTCAACTCAGTTCACACTAACTAGCCCTATGTTAGATTAATTAAGAAACATTTGATCTCATTTGATCATATTAATACCTTAAAACGGTAAATTATAATATCAATTAATATAACTCATATTAGAAAAATTCCTATATTCTCTCATTTGGGTTATATTAATTGAAATTATACTGTATGTGTGCACATTGGTTTAGAAATAATTCTTAATAGTCAATCTTATCTCATAAAATCTCAAATACTGAATTATGGTGGTAACTGCATGTGTACACACAAAGCCTTCCATGGTCACAAGTGCTTTAACTCTATTAATATTGATTTAATATGATAGTGTGGCAAATGAATAACACATCTCATAGAGAGTAATACCTTATGTGTGATCCTCTTTGTTAGTCACCATTCTCTTATTTAAGTGTCACAAAAACCTGTACTGCTAGAAAATGTCCTTATGGTTTCAATGAACCCATATATATTTTGTCCTAATGGTTAACTTTGCTTTATGTATAACAAGACATATGTTTAAGGCTAATAATCGGATGCCCCTAGCTTTTACTTAAGGTTTACACAATACCTAAAAATTCTTAACATATATATGTATTTAACTCCATGATAATACATTCAGATCAATTTATCAAATGCTAAAGAGTTGACAAATGTTGGAATGTTACTAAATGTAACAAACTTAGATGTAAACTTTATTAAAGTAAAACTGAAACAACTCACACTAAACAACAGCATTCCATGATGACCCTAAGTCCATGTTAATGACATGTTATTCAAGAACACAAGGACAAAGCCTTTAGTTAATGGATTTGCAACCATATCATCTATGAAAATATGCTCTATTGTAACGTTACCATTTTTTACCGTTTCTTTATGGTCAAAAACTTGACTTGTCACGTCTCGACCCTCGGACACATGACAACCCTCTTTCCCTTCGATCATTGAATTATGACGTTCAAAGACGTGTCGTTGACCCATTCATTTTATCTTTTGATTATACACAAGCAGAAGTAGAATAAACATATTCCAATCATTAACAAACAATAGGGATAGTATAAGACATACATCAGAATACACTTTTATATCTATGCATCTACCATCAAACACAATCTTTCCTTACATTAGAAGCTTAGCCAATTACATGTCCGCGCAGCGGATTCCTTCATACTTGTCCAAAAATCGAGATTGGGATTAACGTAGCACCTCTATTCTATAAGGGTGACCTCACAAAGTGGTATCCCCTACGTGTCTAGTACGCGTCCATCTCAAAGTACTTTGGCTCGGACTCGAATAGCCATGATTAGGGCCTGAAAAAGTTAAACAACGAGGAGTAAGATGAACTCAGCGAGTAAACTCCCTAAACCTCACATAGGAGGGTTCTTCACCTCGGAGATGCCCTAAGCATACAATTTATCTATCAATGGTAGATCAATAGCAAAGCTTTGGCTTTGCATTATCTATTAACAAGAATTAGGTCACTCAACATGCGACATTTTATCACGTGTCCAATTATATTATAAACAATCACTATGTGAGTGCACCATTCCATTAAGCATATGATGCTTACAATTTAATAATCTAGGCATAAATAACAATAATTCCATGCACCATGCAGCAACTTAAATTTCTCGAATCCTAATCAAAGGCGTACAAATCCACAACTTTATCCGTGCCTCTCAATTCACAAACAAGACTTCTTCATGCCTCTCAAGTCATAAACAGGGTTAATCAAAGCATACATTTGCCACATAAGTCACTTAAATGACATTTAATTCATGCACTTTTCTCATGTAACTCATATATATCCATGCCACATATGTGCAAACTATAGTATCATTCTCATCATATGCAATCAACATTCATGCACTTTACACACTTTGACGTCTCAAGAATATCATGGCATCTCATACTACCATGCTATTCTCGAGAGCATACTTTCAGATTATTACAGCTGCTCAAGCCCAAGGCCAACCCAAAGGTTCGCAATCATCCAGCGTAACCTGGCATCATCTCACCCCATTAAGCACAGCAACGTCCCGCATAAACGCATCGAGATGGCATTCTTATAAGAAGCATCATTCCTAAATCCATCTGCGAACAGCATCCTATTGACTTGGGGGCGTGTGAACTAAATCGAGTATTGTCCCGCGTAAATGCATCAAGAAGGGTTCACTACCCTGCGTAAATGCATCAAGACGGATTCACTACCCCGCATAAACGCATCAGGGTCTTTAGATGATCACACCGGCATACCATCATACAACTCACATCCATTGTTATCTTTCTCATTAGCCACGTGTGAATGCCTCCATGACGTGTCAAGCGAAGTGTATCTCATGATCTATCGAAACTACATCAATAAAGTATGCCGAGCATTAAACGAGAGTCTGTGATTTGACACATTACATCGAGCACTGGCCTAAGTTCCATTTGGATCGAAAACAATATGCCTCAACATTGCACCGAGACCAATAAAGGACCTATCCATCGTGACATGGTCACTAGCCTAGTACCAAACTTAGCTTGGGAATGATATGTCTCAATATCTCACCAAGACCAAGAAAGGACCGACCCATCGTGACATGATCACCAATTCAGTACCAAACTTGGTTCGAGAATGATATGCCTCAATATCGCTAATCCAAGAGAGAGACTGACCTAGTGTGCTTCCACACACATCCAAGAACCATCGTATATCCCGTCTCGGAGGCTGGGGGTGTTCTCACGCATCGACCATGGACAATGAACACATGTGTAAAGACTACTTCCAATGAACACATATAAAACGTTGTCATTAATAACAAACAACATCACCTCAAACAAGCACATTCGATAACATCACAAGTCACTTGAATAACAATATCAAATCGAACAACCTTAGCATATTACCTTTCAAAATAGTCTTTCGTTACTTATAATCATAGAATTTCAAGAACACTTACCATTTTCAAAGTAAGGGATTGCATAAGCATCTACTATCTTCAAAATAAGGATTTAGTAACCCCGTATCACATTAAAAGTCATAACATAATACGCACTTGTCACGATCAAGATAGGATATCACATCCAATGATAACTCATAATGATAGCTTATCAGGATAACTTATTCCATCTAATGATAGCCGATCTTGATATATTGTCACATCCAACTATCACTTATTGGGATGACTTATCGCATCCACTTATCGCTTATTGTGATAGCTTATTACCACTGCTCATTATCTTAATCCACTCATCACTTAATTTAATTACCATTAACCTTAAACTAATCCTAATCCTACTCCTTAGCGCAATTTCCACCCTAATCAAGCATTAGAAAGCTACTCACCTCCAAAAACTAGGCTATGGGGTGTGGCGATGACGGCAACAAGGTTCACGGGAGGTGACGGCTCACGGTGAAGGCATGGCAAGGCACAATGTTGGTTGGTTGGCACTTTGTAGCCCACGGCAAGGCTACAACAACGAAGGAACGACTGCACATGGCTTGAGGGAGGTCCGGCAAGGACTCGAGACTCACGGCTAGTGCACAAGAATGATGGCAAGATGAGATCTCGCAACAAGGGTGGCTCGGTGAGCTAAATGGTGGACAGTGGCTCACGGCCACCACAACCAAGAGGAAAAAAGAGAGGAATGGGTATGAGATTGGGGGGGAGAGAGAGAGAGAGAGAGAGAGAGAGAGAGAGAGAGAGAAATTCGGCCAAAGGGAGGGGTAGAAGAAAGTGACAGAAATGAGGCAAAAAGAGGAAAACTTGAGGAAGAATGTGGCCTTTTAATACTCCCTGACTCATTGCCCTATCTTGGGGAGCAAGAGCACATTTTGGGCCTCCATTACGCCACATGCTCCATCTAAGGTCAATGGCTAGGATTGCTTCTCGTCCATTGAACAGTCCCAAAATCTTCAAAAAACACTTTGAAATTTTATTATGTTATAGACTTGGATATCTTCTACTACTTTTTGAAGGAAGCATGTTCATATTTCAAAGGAATCATTTTATAAAAAATCGTGAAGACAAACAGGACACCGTTTTTACTGCACTTGACAATTTTCATATGGTAAAATAATAGGCTTTCGTACCAACCATTTCACCTCAGAAAAATCTAAAATTAAAGTATGTTGTAGATCAAAATGTTTTAAATAACTTTCATCAATTTCTACGAGATTTGAATCATAAAAAGCCCTATAAAATTGGAAAACAATTAAGGTCCAACGGTACGCACACTATTCACACACATAGGGCTTGAGTTTGGACTTGACAATTTGGGATTGGGCTTAACTCAACCAGTTTGGACCTTAACAAGCTTAATGGGCCTTTAATTGGGAGTGCAGCCCATTAGGCCTAACTTGGGCATGTAGCCTATTGGGCTTCCAATTTATGGCCCAATTTCACTTATCCAAGAATTCAGGGTTTACCGATAATTAAGGAATTTGATAAAACAATGTCCAATAGTGATCACTTAATCCACTAAAGTTCGATATCCTTAACCGAACTAGAATTTGTGGTAGAAATCTATCAAATGCGACTTTAGCATAATTAAAACCAACGGGTGGCCATTATGGATTTCGTGAGTTCAATCAGTGGTTGATTTGATATCCATTCATGTTTAAGCCCTTTTCAATTCATGGATGATTCTCATGTTGAGAAAACTCCTACCAAGTTTTGAAGTTGACAAAAATTTCCACTTATTATTCTTATTTTGAAGAACAAAATACTTTTGAAATTATATCGCAGACTTTTGCTAAAGTCTATTCATTCCAGAGGCATTTCCTACCATGATGCAGTCTAAACTGAAATCGTGTCCAAAACGAGAATGAAATTAGACTCAGATTTATTGATCTTGCGACGAGGATTCAGATTGAACACATTAGGGATTTATTGTACAACATATCGCTCTCTAGTGAAGAATCTTACTTTCCTTCTATAAATACATTGATGGAATCAATCATAAATTGATGAAATCAATCTTGAAGACAAGTTCCTTTTTGAGAAGTATCTACATATGAAAATCTAGATTCTGATTGTATGGACGACCAGAATCAACATATTTTTATCTCAATCTTCAAACGACTATAAGATCTCCTTAGTCAATTATGTCCAACTGATTGATTGAAAGAAATTCCTCTAGAAAATGCTAATGGCTAGTGAGTCATGGAGGAGTATTTAAGGAGGTCTTTCCAACTACTTGTTCGTCATCGGTGGTCCTTATAAATTGTATTCAAGAGAGAAAATCATAAAAAAAAAAAAAAAGTGACTTAGTGAGTGAGAAGGGTTCTTCCACTAAATGTTTGCACTAAAAAAAAATTATACTTCTCTATTGATGCTATAGTCAATTCTAGCTAGAAGACTATCAATGTTGGAGAGTAGATGTAGGCTTGATCTAAACTAAACCACTATAAATTTGGTGTATAATCTTCTCTTTCCTTAACTATCTTTATTTAAATTTGTTACATTCTTTTAGATATCGCAAAAATCAATTACATCTCTTATCTGATTCTGAACATTCATTAGAAGTCTAGTGATTTGTTTATCAGACTTCGTTCGATACTAAGACTTTGTTCGAAATTTATTTTATTTATCAAAATTTCTTTCAAACACCTATTCATCCCCTTTAGGTGTTCGTACTAGCACTATCACCTTGGTTGTCATATAATCGTGAGGGGTCAATTGCTCATTTCAAAGTACACGATCATTTGGAATTGATTTAGGGTCGTTCGTAATTAATATAATAATTGCGGAATCATCCGCAATCCAATTATATACTATTATCATAATGATCTATAACTGCTCCTAGATCTATTTGAAATGGCTTAAGATTGTCCCTCATCGATCCTTATGGTCGAATTACCAATCCATGATTGATTTCTTTGGTGTGCGCATCGAAATCCTAAATTTTCTTTCCCAATAGGTTTAACGCTCCTAAATAGTTCACGAACCAATTCAAAATCTAATTCTACTAATTGTGCATTGATAGAAGTAAACCCTTTATCGTATCCTAATCGAATTTTGAGGATGCCACATGACTGCCATATGTTTAAACCTCTCAAAACCTCTATTATTTTTTTTTATAAAAAACACTAAAGAGTTATTTTCTCAATACAATTGTATGGATCTATCCACAAAATCAAATATGGACAACTCCTTAATGAGGTTTTAGAGTCAAATAGCCCGAGTAACACCTGAAAAGTATGCCAAAAACTCGTTTACGTAGTAGAGAATGACATAGATTTCTATTTTTTTTGCTTTGCCATAATACCACACCTCCTGCTAATATAAAGATGTATTCCGTTGTCGATTTTATGTCATCCTAATAGCCAATAAAGTCTACATCCAAATACCTTACTCACTGCAAATATTGAACATGTGTATAAATCGAGATATAGTCTTTTGTTCTCTTTAAGTACCTCAAAACCTCCTTGGCAGTAACTCGATAATTGTATCCTAGATTTAACTAATATCTGCCTAAAATTATTGTCACAGAAGCGATATCTGACCTAGTGCAGATTTGAGCATACATTATACTTTCAAATACACTAACATAAGTTATGTGACATCCTGAAATTTGCAATTCTGTTTTCAATTTAATAAATCGAGCCTTTCATCGACGCGCCTAAAGTGTTATTCTCAGAGTTGATCACTACTGAGATAACTAGACTATCTAAGAAAGTCATTAAGGAATTTTAACGCAATGGACTTGAAAATTCGACCAGGAATCGATTACTCGACCATGCTCATCTGCAAAGATCATTTCGGCACAGTAAAGTTCGATTAGAAATCAGAGATAGGTCGATTCAACTAAGATGTGTGGTTAAATGTGGGTGATTCCACCAAATTGAAAAATTCTCGTCGATCGGCACTAGACTGATTTTTCTGTCGTTTTGGTACCTTATGTCCGTATTTGAAATCTCGAGATTTTTACGACAACCGAGAGTCATCAATGTTTCGAAAAGGTTCATTGTGGCTCGAAGAAAATTGACCACGGGTCATTTGCACTAAAAATTTCTGAAAACTACCCGATAGCCTAAGTCACGCTAAAATCATGCCTGAGTGAAACTAACCGTGAATTTGAATCAAATTTCAGAAATTGAAAATTCTTTCATGTCACAAATCATTTTAGGAATGTCAACTCAGTCTCCAAAGATTTTTCTGCAAACCGAGATTTTTGGCGAAAAGTCGGGATAAGGTCGTTTTTGTCTGGAAAATTCAGATGATCGTTTTTTATCGCGAAATTGGGATGCAAGTAGGTTCTATTGGCGAGGAAAAATACCAATATGATCAAGGATATGATGGTTGAATTTATAGAGGCCGAATTGAGTTGATCCAAGAGGCAATTAAAGTCCAATTTGGGGAAAATCCAAGCAAAATTCGTAGCCCCCCTTAGACAACACATTTAGACCATTTCAAAAGCTTTCTAGACAAGCCTTGTGGCTGGGAATTGGCTGTGGAAGCTAGCTAGCAAGTGGGCCAAGGTCAAGGGGACAAAGGAATGAGAGGAGACCAAGGTGGCCCCCTCCAAAGCCCAACCGGTTCCCTCTCCTCCTTTTTGCCCGTCGACCTTCCCCTCCCTCCATTTCCAGCCAACTGAAGCCTCCAAAACCAGAGAACCAAGCCAGCAGACCCCTCCACTGTCGCAAGCCTTACCAAGCAGCCAGAGCTCCACCACATCACCGTCGCGCCCCGCACGCCAGCCACACAAGACCCATGCATCTCTAGCTGTTGTTCTGCTCCAGCTACGACCTCAGGACATCTCCCGAGCCATTCGAACCCTCCTCGCTGTCGCCAAAGCTGCCTGGTCGCCCGCAGAGCTTCGCCAAGCCATGCCACAGCAGTCCACCTCTTCCCTGCTCGTTTCCAACTCAACTGGTCACCAGAGCAGCCTCTTCGGCCACTAAGCAAAAACCGAAGCCCCTGGGTTTGCAGCCACTGTTTGGCCCATTTTGGTGGCCTTTCAGACCTCGAAAGGCACACCCGTTTCAGAGTTTGTCGACCCTCTCTGCCTCCCCGTCATTATGGTCCGAGCGGATCGTTAATCAAGTGAGTTTACTCACTAGTCCCTACTTAGTAAGTTAATGACGCTTAAGGATTTATTAGTTTAAGTTAAGTATGAATTATGTGGATAGTTAAAATAGATTAATGAATTAATTGATCGATATTGCATGTTAGGTGGATAGAGTAGTGTAATTAGCAAGTAGATAGATCGTAGTATTTAATTAACGAGTCTCGGAATTTTTCCGAGCCCATTTCGGTATTTAATTAGGCTTTTCCGGCCTAAGTTGAATTTTTGAGTATTTAATAATTAATTTTCGAAATTATTTAGTTAATTATTATTTTTCGAAAATTAAATCGGGATAACCGATGACCAGAATTTTATGCCGATTGCAGTGGTGTGATCTATTTATTTAATTGAGTGCTAATTTGTGCTGATTGAGTGTGATTTGCAATTTTGGATATTTATCCCAAAATTTAATAATTTTAGTATTTAATTAGGAAATTACCGGGCGTTAGTTTGCAGCGCCAAAAATGTTTTTATCGATTATATAAATGGTGGGAGTTTTGAAAGTAAAGATATTATATTTTTTGCTAAGGTCGACCGTGTACCCATACACACTTATTTTTATCGAGTATTGATTTGGCTTCCTTTATCCTTTTATGTTAAATAACATAATTTGTTGCATTGCTATCTAACTTCCATGAACTGGGTGGACTTATGATAAGTATTGGATTCATAAACAATGCCAAAGAATCATTAATTATAGGCTCACGCTTGAACAACTTAGTTTTATATATTTGCTGCAGCATATCTTTATGTGGCATTTTATTTATTTTTAAATTAACAGTCACCAATCATACTTAAAGGATTCTACCTTAGGACCCAAACTGTCAAAATCACTGGTGGTTTCATGAGTTTTTTTATAAATATGATTTTTAGACTTCAATTCTACCATCCTTAGAACATAATCCCTCATCATATCTTATGTTGAAGAGTCCTTGCAAATGTGGCCTAATCTTAGCATTAGACAAGACATAATTTCAAGCCACAAAGACTTCTATCATCTTTTTTTAATAGTGTAGTTCAACTAGTAAATCACTTTTCAAGTGTTTCTGAATGGAACGCTTCATGGATAATAGGCAAATTTGATTGCTTTGTTTCTAAATAGCAAAATGTGCTTTTTGGATTTTTGTACTATTAGCGATGTAATCTACCAACCTATCCTTTATAAGAGCAATTTAAACATCTGCCAGCTCCATCCCAAACAAAATAATACTCTTTCAACTACTTAAAGTTTGAACATCAATAGTTATGGAGTTATCGATTACAAATAAAGTAACTAAAATAACAAGCGATGTATACAATTGGCATTATGAGAACTGTGTAACTTGAAACCGTACAAGTACACATTAAGAGAGTTACATAAATTATCACATAATCACTTTTTGGGCAGAATACATGGCATGCATAATCACTTTTGGGCAGAATACATGGCATGCAATTATACTCTTCACCCGGCAGCGACTATAAGAATCTGTTCTAACCTTCGTGAATAATCTCCTTTGAGTGTATGAACCACTAGGATCAATTACTCCACAATCATATGTTGTATATGTATCCTTCTATAAACTAACACACAATCACCTCTTTGAGGAGTATGACCACGCATTAATACAGGAGACATCTTACTATTATACAAGATTGATATTCCTCAAAATCCAATCAAGTGTGCTACTTTGGCAATCACAACTTAACTGAATCCTTGAAACTCTCTCATACTAGATATATAAACTTTATGTCTCACATTTACCTATTTATGTGATTTTACATCTAATGACAGGGGCAATTTGTCACTAAAATCACATGTCATGTCAATTAGATTATTCCATTTATTAATATATGTTGAACCTTATACGGATTATCCATGAATCAATGCTCTACATATTCTTTATGTGATGATATACATGTGAACTTACAGTTTTATTCCCCAAATCATAGAAAAACACAGAAAAATATGCAAAAATATCCTTAAAATACGTGTATTTAGGGTTTTGTACGTATTTTCACATCCATAAAATTATCAAACATAAAAAATAAATAAATCACGGTATAGAGCATCTCCATATGAGCACATAAACTCCAAAAAAAGCCCTGATTGGAGGTTGGATGCGCCCATACACGAGTTGGAGTGCGCAGCGCATGCACTACACACGCTAGCATGCTGGATTGGTTTGAACTAATGGTCCGACCTGTTCAATCGATGAACTTCCAATCGAACCGATTCAACCAATCAACTTCCGATCCAAATGATTGATCGGTCCGGTCAATGGATAACCAAGTTGGGCAAGTCAACGGGTCGGATCTCGAGTCATTCAACGGTCAATCGAGTCAAGTCAACAGATCAGATTGGGTTGAACTTGCGACTTGGCCACTAACGTCATGATGACATCAACATCACACATGCGCACATGTGAAGATGTGTGCTCAACACACGTTGCCACCCACCTACACATGGCCATGCATGGAGGCGCATGTGGCCTCCCTTAGCGGCTCGTCAGCCACAGTTTTCATCATCTTGATGAGCTTATTCCCTTTGTGTGATCATAATTTATTTATGGTACACAAAAATTCACGAAGAAAGGCAAAATTCATATGTTTGAGTTCTACAATATGGCTGCTCTAATACACATGTCAAACGCAAAAGCGCAACCTAATATCCCCATAACTAGAACCAAGAAAACATATGTAATCAAGTAGAGAGATTTACGTACCTGGTTTGGAATCCATCATTTTTTATGTGGAACCACGATGGTTCAAAGTTCAACTACTTTTCCTCTATTACCCTCTATATCACTGGCTCAATGAAATGACCCATCACCCTTAGCACTTAGTAAATGTTCCTTATGTGAGGATAATTGTGTGTTAGGGTTAAATGATAGACTTGAGCACTACTAATGGAGTTTTTAGCCAAGCCCTCTTATTACGAGCCGGACTCAACTTGACTAACACTAGATAATCTCATATTAGACTAATTAAGAAATCATATATCTCATCTTATCAGATCAATACTGTAAAATAGTAAATTGCAATATCAATTTATATAACCCACATTAGAAAAACTCTTACATCCTAGCCTCTTGAACTCGCTTGTATATAATCTTGAGCTGAGTATATGAACCATCTTGTTCTTAACTTTTCGGAGTCTGATTTTGTTGATGAAGCAAAGATACCATTTTTTTAAAGCAAATTTGCTGGTTTAGTGTTCTATTCATGCATAAGAGCCGATTAAGAATCTCCCCCGTAGTTGCTCGATTAGCCCCCAAAGGCCTATATCTTTTGATTCTTTCGACCATGGATGTTGAACTATAATTTGTTCATGATGGGTTTTTATAAAATAAGATGGGCTAAGTCAGGTCGGTTCGCCCATGTTAGGCCAAACCCGACCAATAAGAGAATGACTTACAAGAGAGCAAAGGTAGTTATTTTTAAGTCAAAATAAACTACTGTATAAAAAGAAAAAAATAGAAATGTTGAAAATATGAGAACAATACGTACATTCTTCCTCTTTTGACAACAATGAATTCTCTCTCAAGAGCATAACTCCAAGGCTTCGATCGTTCCTCTTGGACTGCAATAAGTATTTAATCTTTGGCAAATAAGGTATGTTAATCTTGATGATGTGCCTTTCGATCGATGTTACATGTATCATCGGGCCCATTTTCGCATGTGTTTTCAGTATTCAATCATTCAAGTATCTATTTGTTTTTATGAATCCATTTTCGTCATTTGTGTCAGAGCATAGTGTTATTGTTTCCAAATCATAGTTGTTTGTAATTAGTTTTATGGTCAAATTTCGAGAAACAAGGCCGATGAACGTTCAACGGCAAAAATCTTGATTCTCGACGCACTGTTTGCCCCCCTTTTGATTTTCCATACAAATTTGTTTTTGAAAGTGCAAGGCTGTAATTCTCATCGAGACAAGAAAAACAAGTGGTGGCACATCGCCAGAGATGGCCGAACGCGCCACCATGCGCAGTTGGAAGAAACGAGTGTCATCAACGCACGTGTGGCACGTGCCGAGGAAGTTACCCCAAATGCGTGCACCGCATATGCACGCGCACCCCATGCGCAACTAACATCATCATGACGTTAGCCGGCGGCTTGTGCGCGTGCGAGGCACGTGCAGTTGACATCATAATGATATCAACCAGCGGTCAGGTTGGTCAGTCCGACTCGACTTAGTTGGACCCTACCTGTTGACCCAACCCGGTCGTCCGTTGATTGTTGATTATTGACCTGAAAAAATGTGTTTTTCAATTATATTTACTACTTGCCATTCACATGTTGTTAGACGGACAAAAGGCAAGACTTGCGAGGATGATAGTTGAGTTGGCTAATTATCGATGGGAAGTAGTGTTGGGATGGTGTTGTCCCTGATTAACACTCTTCCATCTAAATGACAAGTAGTGTTGAATTGCCTATAGGAGGTCAACATAGTTCTGGATTATAAGAAGCTTGCAATGGCTTTTTTGAAGGAACTAGGATCGAGGCCATGAAGACTTCAACCTTAGGAATGAGTACGACCTAATAGGGATTAAATGCATGAGGGAGAAACCCTACGGGATTTCCATCTGTCTTTCCTTGGTTGCAAAAGAGGGAACTTAAGTTTTATGAGTTCTTTAATAAGTCTTTCCCTATTCATAGGTTAACTTGACATTAGTTGATTTTGTATCTATTTAGGATGTTTATGGATATCTTTTGTAGAAAATTTCTTCCATGTTGATGTTGTTGTCACATAATGTATTGATTACATTATGTAAATATGTGTTTTTTAGTTAATGGATGTTCAATGTCAATTCCTTTTGTTATTATTAATTATTGTTGGTAGTTCATAGAAGTTTTAGTAGTTTCAAAGAACTTACTTTGCATAGATGATTATATTAATGACAATTTCGATTTAGGATTTCAAATGATGATGGGAAACAATAGTGACATTTTGATTCTGAAACCTTATTTGAAGTTTTTCATTAATATAATTAGTTTATGCAAAATAGATACGTAAAAATAATTCCTACATGTGTGCCTGATATATTCAAATCTAATAGCTTCGGTAACTAAGAGCATCATTGCTAAACTGAACGAAGGAGAAAAGCTAAATGGTGATAATTATGAAATATGGCATATAAAAATTCAATATGTGCTGGAAGAGTAAGAGGCACTAGAAGCTCTTAACCTAGTTATTTAAGAGCCTGAAGATGGAAACATTGCACAACACAAAAGATATAAGGATGCATTTGTTGCATGGAAAAGAAAGAATTCACTTGCTCGTATCACTTTACTAAATAACATGGAAAATGATGTCATGCGATAGTTCAGACGTTTTGAGAATGCTAAAGAGATGTGGGAAGCATTGGGAGCGATATTTGGTTAAACATCGGTGACCAAGTTAAGACAACTCACTATAAGATTTGACTCATACAAGAAGTCTCATGGTCAAACCATGAAATAATACTTGAGAAAAATATCAAACAAGATTAATGAGCTAAAAGATACTGACCACATTCTAATTGAAAAGTAGCAGGTGCAAGCAATGATACATTCCTTTGCCTCAAAGTTGAGAGCATATGAAAGCACACCTAGCCTACAACAAGAACATCAAAACTTTTAAGGATGCAATACGCCACCTTAAGCTAGAAGAGGACTGTCTCCTGGCGACTAAGTTGGAAACTAATATTTATTATGTTGGTTCAAGCTCACAAAGGGATTCAAGCTCTAAGCACAAGCGTTCTAATTTGTTCAAAAGGTGGAAAGGCAAGCAAGCAAGCTCTTCAGGGAAGAAATCAAGAGTTGACCAACATGAGAGAGCATCATCGCATGAAGAGAATGTCAAGGGTGAAGTGTTATAACTGTGGAAAAAATTGTCACTATATTCGCAATTATGGCAAGCCAAAGAAGGTAAACATCTCTTGTATTCTTAAGAGCTTTGGTTATGTATCAAGTTATCTATTTTTAACTGAATCTAATCCTTTGCGGACTGTAACATAGACCATGTAGCAATGGATAGAGAATTTTTAGTGGAATTCCAATGAGTACTGATTGGAACAAAATGATTCTATGTAGGGAACAACTCAAAAAATAAAGTTAAAGTGATTGGCATCTGCTAGTTAGTTATGCGTAGTGGATGCACTTTGTTCCTACATGATATACTACATACTCTGAAAATTCGTCGAAATTTAATATTTGTGTTAGTATTGATTAAACTTGGTTTCAGTTTAAACTTCCATAATAGTGGCGTGGATTTATATTTAAATACAAATTACTATGATTGTGGTTATTTTTTAGATAGTTTTATTGTGTTGGATATTGACTATAGTAATGTCAATGTTTGTTATTCTATTTTCACGTCTTCTAATAAATACGATGATGATGTGAATATATGGCATGCTAAACTTAGTCATATTGGCCAATAATGAATGAATAGACTAGTCAAATAAGGCTTATTGGACAATATTGAAAAAGTCGATTTGTCCATTTGCGGGCATTGCCTATTAGGGAAAATGATAAGGAAACCATTTGGAAAAGTTTTAAAAAAAAAAAAAACTGAATTTCATTTGAATTTAATCCATTATGATATCTATGGTCCAATGAATGTGAGAGCAAAGCATATGGCTGTACATTTCATCACATTTATAGATGATTATACTCAATTTGGACATGTCTATTTGATTTCTCATAAATCTAAGGCATTAAGTTTTCTCGAGAAATTTATGAGTTTGATAGAAAATCAACTAGATAAAATTCAAAGCATTAAGATCTGATTGAGGTCAAGAATATATATCCGATGAATTTTAAAATTTATGTGATGAAAAAAGGAATAAAAAGAAAATCATCTACTCTCTATACTCAACAAAATAATGTTACGGAAATGAGAAACAAAACTCTACTAGAAATAGTTAGGTCCATGATGGCGCATGCTAACTTACCTATCATCTTTTAAAATGATGCTTTATTATCTATTGCTTATATACTTAACTGCGTGCCTTTCAGGTCAATTACTTCTACTCAATATGAGTTATGGACAGGTAAAAAATCCATCTTAGGTTTTCTTAAACCGTGAGGTTATGCTGTCTATACTTAGAACTCTCTCACAAGTATAGGAAATTGGGTCGGCGAGAAGAGTATTTTCATAAGATATTTAAAACACTTAAAAGGGTATGTGTTAATAGGTGAGCAATAGAGTGAAAGTATAACTGAATTTAAATCACGAGGTGCCACATTCTTAAAAAATAAATTTCCTAAGAATGACGAAATAGGTGAGGACTTCTCCTTATTTGAAGCATTTGATCAAGATAATAAATTTAATAGAATTCATCCAAGTGGGAGTAATGTAAGAAGTAAGGAATTAATTCGACTCGGTCTTAATTACAACCACATGATGAGACGATATCGTCATTATCTAATCCAAGTAAGAGCGTAATAGAGAACAAAGTGCAAAGTGTATAATCTCCCATATAGCAAACAAATTGCAAAAGTATTCCCCGTTAACGTTTTGACATTAAAGGGGAAACTTCCATGACCATTCCACAAAATGAAGATGAGCCAAGAATGTAAATGAGACTTTAAATTGCCCTAATAAGGAAAAATGGATGCATGCAATGAAAGAGAAAATGGAGTTAATGAAGTCAAACTATATTTAGGAACTGGTTGATCTTCTAAATGAAGCAAAGGCATTGGGGATAAGTGGATTCTCAAAATAAAGCGTAAAATTGATGGCTTAATAGAGAGATATAAGGTCGCCTTATAGCGAAAATGTATTATCAACGGGAATGAATTGATTCTGAGGAAACATTTTCTCCTATAGTGAAATTAACTTCAATTCGCCTTATTATGGTAATAGTGGCTAGTGTGGATCTTGAACTACATCAAATGAATGTTAAGACTGTTTTCTCAATAGAAAATTAAAAGAAGAAATTTACATGGAACAACCCATTAGTTTCATTTCAAAAGGCCAATAACAAAAGGTATGTCAACTTTTAAGATCAATATATGTCCTGAGCAGTCATTGAGCCAATGGTATATACGTTTTTATAATATCATAATGGCATATGATTTTACAATGATTAACGAGAATCATTGCGTATATATCAAGAGATCTAAAGATCAATTTGTGATCATATCATTATATATTGATGATATACTGATTGTCAAAAGTTTCATGGAGTCTATTAATATTGTTAAGAGTTGGTTATCTTCCAACTTTTAAATAAAAAACATGAGTAAGACTGCATATATTCTTGAAGTTAAGATATCAAGGGATAATTCAAAGAGATCATTGTCTCTTTCACAAGAGACCTATATAAATAAGATTCCTTAATAATCTCGTATGCAAGACTACAAACCCATGGATACTCCAATTGCAAAAAGTAAAGAATTGAGGTATAGATTGTGTCCAAATACTCCATAAGAGAAGGAACAAAGCAACTTGTTCCTTATACTAATGTTGTTTGAAGCTTAATGTACGCTATGATGTGTACAAGACCTTACATATGTTTTGCAGTCAAAAAGTAAGGAGGTACCAATCCAATCCAGGTCAAGCACATTGCACAACCGTCAAAAGAATACCGAGGTATCCGAAGAGAACTACTAATTATAAGCTAAGTTATCAAGAAAATGATCTACGGCTAGAAGACTACTCAAATGCTAATTGGGTAGGAGATTTAGATGTAAGGAAAGCGATCTCTAGATTTGTTTTCTTATTGAATAATGACGTCATATCTTGGAGTAGTAAGAAACAAACGTGCATGGCCTTGTCCACGATAGAAGTAGAATTCGTTGTATTATCAGCAGTTGTACAAGAGAGTGTTTGGCTTAACACATTATTAGATCATTTAGGTGTTGTAAAAGATGTTACAAACTCATTGTTGGTTAATTATGATAACCAAACAAAGATAGCGTACACTACGGATCCGAAATATCATTACAAGACCAAACATATAGATATTAAGTATAACTTTATCAAGGATATAATTGCACAAAAAGATGTGAACTTGTAGTACATATCTACGCATAAAATGATAGCAAATCCTATGATGAAATCAATACTTAGAGATGTATTTTATGGTCATATAAAATCTCTAGGATTCTATAGAAACTGATGTACTAAATATTGTAATTTCCCTAAGTGTTCACATTTAATGAAGTTGTATTTCATTATTAATGCTTATGAATTTATTTTTTTTAACGTTTATGCAAAGCCGAGCTTACGAGGAAAAGACCTTGCTCTCCCTTTATTCTCTCTCTAGTCTCTTTTTGACTGAGAAAGAAAGAGAGCCCCCCTCCTATTGAGGGGTGATTAGGTTCGGGGTGAATAGGTTTCAGATTTGGATCCTGTATTATAATCAGTTCTCCCTTTTGGACCATATACCCTACTTTGTAGGGGAACCTATTTTGGAACTACCTATTTTTCCGATCCGGTTCTAGAATTTATCCCGTTTGTACTGAAACTTGTTTTGCAATCATTTGATATCCTATACAGTTTTAAATTTTACATAAATACATGAGAAACAATAATGTAATCCTCACAATTTGTATCAAAACATTAAGCGTATGTAATCAATAGGTACATGAACTTTTTGACTAAAAAAAAATTAAGGATCCACAACTAATTATTATGAACCCAAGCACCAAAACGCCTACATCTGGAAGCCCAAGCACCAGATCGCCTACTCCAATTCCATTACTTTGAATTGAGAAGATAAAAGAGGAGTCGAAGACAGAGAAGAGATGAGCAATCGGCGCGGCCCACCCAAGCACCAGAATGCCTACACCTGGAAGCCCAACGCCGGTGTCAAAATCAAAGGGATCGCAAAAACCCCATCGCCAAAAAATTGAAAACCCTACAAAAAAAAAATCAATTTCAAACTCACTTCGCTCAAGTTTGCGCTGCATCGACTATGATGGCAAGTCTCGCAACAACGATACAAGAGGCAATGACAAGTTGGGTCGTGTTCCTGCAGGCTGCGGTGTCGATAATGGTTGGGCGTATAGAGAGAGACTAAAAGAGAGGGGCGACTGAAAAGGAGGCAGATCGCGCGAGAAGAGAGAGACCAAGAGAGAAAGAGAGGCAACCAGGGTTTCTTTTTTTAAGATTAGTAAGAACCCGTTCCAAAACCGGTCCAATCGGTCCGATTTCCAGGTGGACCTTTACTTGGAACCGATTCTGGACTGGTTTCAACTAGTTCCCAAAAATTGG
Organism: Eucalyptus microcorys; assembly: GCA_014182515.1. Taxonomy (NCBI): domain Eukaryota; kingdom Viridiplantae; phylum Streptophyta; class Magnoliopsida; order Myrtales; family Myrtaceae; genus Eucalyptus; species Eucalyptus microcorys. The sequence goes on from CM024563.1 coordinate 3,580,695, forward strand.
AACTTGTCCCGAACCGGTTCAGCTAGGACTCTGTTCCCAGACCTATTTTTCGGGTGGTCCGGTCCGATCGTACTCCTATTGGAAGAAGCAAAGATCCTCATTATGCGGACTTTCAGAACCTGGAGCAAGAACGAAAAAAACCTTTTTCTTTCCCTCTCGCGATGGTGGCCGTCTGTTCTATTACGTGGCCCACTTTTCCTTTGGTTCGATGGTACTTCTCCTTTTAAAAGCCAAGCAAGGTGCCTACTCGTGGAAAGAACCGACGCGCATATCTTTCTTTCCTCCTTCTCAGTATACGAATGTATTTGGCTTGATTTCATCCATGCCTATTGACGCCTAAAGATGGTCCCAAATATACCCTGCGTTGACCGATTCCGCTTTCCTCCGCCAAACCTGCCGCTCTTCTTTCTTTGATTTTCTTGATCCGCACATTTATATCCACTAGCCTGATTGTATCCTCAATGGTGAACCTCCATGCATAAATTCCTAAAATCTTCCCAAATTCGACCATGTAATGCAATCTTTATGAGTGTGGCACCAATGTGCAAAAATTTCAGCCCCATAATAAAAGGGCTTGGTTGAATTCTTTTAGTTCACGAGCCTAGCCCACAATTAAGCTCAAAACCTTCATTTGAATCCACCCACTGCCGGTCCAATGCATGTGTAACTATTAATGCAAATGTTCCTAATATCTATATGCAATTTTAATTTAATATTTTTGTTTAGGGTTTAAAAATTAATCTATAATTTTTTACGCAATAAATGAATGTCGCCAAAATTTAGATGTCAACAATACGAAAAGATTATTGTCAAAATTAAGATTATTTCTTTGCTTTTGTTTATGATCATTTGAGTTCAATGCGACGATCCAAAAGCAAGCAGGATCTCTAGGAGAAGTGAAGAGTTCCACTAGGAGGACCGGGAGGGACGCATCTCTCGTGTACTAGTTATCATGCCCACAATAAACATTGGATAGCTAAATGCAGAGTGGATAACTACTAAAGGTATATAATTAGTAGGCCCATCTCAAAATGAGTGCTTTCCTATTCTGACTTTCCCCAAGCCTCCAATAGTGCAACTGAGACAGCGACGGATTCTCTGCTCCCGTAATAATGGAGCTACAAAAGTTTTGAGAATTCAACAGAAAGTCACAGCGAGATGAGCTGTTTATCATTACGATAGGTGTTAAGTGGAAGTGCAGTGACATATGTAGCTAAAGCATCCTAATAGACCGGTAGACTTGAACCTTGAACAGTCACGAGCTTTCTCTCCCTCTTTACTGGGAAGCAATCTCGATCAGACTGTTGAGGGGCTGTGCGGAAAATGATGCGGTGCATGTTCATGAAGTAACCCGTAAATCCTCTTGATCAGGGCATGGCCAAATGAGAAAGGGGTCTTCGCGGTGAGTTTTCCTTCCAGGGACCCCAAGTACGTTCTTAAGTCTTGATGTTCACTGGCAAATGCATCCGCTGTAATTATAGGGGTAAGAGGTACGGTCATATGACGTCTGCAAAGATCAATACTGTAATAGTTGAGTATTTTTCCTACTTGGATCTAATCAGTAACGAGCCAATCATCCTCCACTTTAGGATCCATCCGAAGCGAATTGCAAGTAATAAATGACAAAGAATCTCAACTACAGAGTAGCTTTCACACTGTTTTGTCAAACCGGGAACGTGCTGCGCGGTACTGTTAGACCCTTAAAAATTCCTAATCAATTCACCGCAAAATGCCAGCTTCAAACCATGAAATATATAAGAAAAAAGTCGAGAAGTACATCAAGCTATCTAGATGATCATTTCAAGAATTCATCTATCCTCATCGCGGCCAAAGAGACTGTTCCTCTGAGAAAAACTGAAGCGGAAGTGCTAATTAGAAGATTTCCGACGAAAGAGGCAGAATATCGGGGTTTTGCTTTTCCTTTATGAGATTACAGGACATGAAAGAAGCTAGCATGAATTTTACCAAAAAAAAAAAGAAAAGAAGCTAGCATGAACTACTACACAATTGTGATTCTGCTTCATATGAGTCACTGTACTTCCTGTATAAATTGAGTGGAATTGGCAATACTTAGAGAAAATGGAGGATAAAGGAAATAAATGAATAAAAAAAATGTACATGAGTTCCTCCGACTCCACTACGCGGGAAACGGCTAGCGTAAGACATGACCGATGCACCATGGAGCTTCTACAATCTCTTCCACTGGGCTTCGAGATTTCCCGATCGGGCTTCGAGAAACCTTGAGCATTACGGGCCACTGGGCTCCCCGCAATCCTTCTCGCAGGACCATATGCCCATATTATCACATGCAGCTAGGGTATAAATAGTGGTTCTGTTCACATGTCTGAAAATTACATCACCATTACATCACCTCCGCTGGGTCAGTTGATTCCGCTGAAAAGACCATCTCACCGGAGGCTTCTGCTAGATCTGGAATCAGATTATTGTTGAGAAATGGGGGTTGCGTTGGCACGGGAACCATACGCTCCTGATTGTTGAGCATCTCAACTACTTCAGACATGGATGGTCGTAAATCTGGGGAAGCTTGGGTGCAAAGAAGCGCAATTTGAAGCACATTCAATGCCTCTGCGACAGGAAACGTGCCTTTCAACACAGGATCAATGCATTCAGCAAGCCCATTTGATTTATACTGCTTCCAAACCTGAAAAGTAAGGAAAAAGTCGGAGCAAGTCATTAGAAACTTTGCTAGTGTGGAGCAGAAAGGACAGACTCTCCGCAGATTGTGAAGGGACGAATTAAATAATGCCCTTATACAGCTGAATCATCAAGATATGTAAAGCCACAAAGGAGTCGTGGGGGTTACAAGATTTCCGGTATAGAGAAAAGAGAAACTGGAAAACTCTCAGTTTGAAGTTCGAGAAGATGTTAGGATTTATTCCAATTCTATATCATAGACAAGAAGAAATTTGCAAACACCGCATGCATATTCTAGAGGTTGAAATCAGGAAGATGGGTATATGAATCTTACCGATTGCAGAACTGAACCTGAGACCTGCCCAAAGACACTGTTCTTCCTACCACTTAAAATTTCTAGGACCAGCACACCGAAAGAGTAAACATCTGCTTTCTCTGTTAGTTGTCCCCTAACAACATACTCTGGAGCCATATAACCCCTGCAAAATTATTCTTTCAGAAGGAGAGAAATTTGTTCTACAGAATCTGTAATAGAAGATGAAATCGCCAAAGAGTGAAGAGAAGGGGTCATCCACACGATAAGCCCTGTATCACATGCTTATCTTCTTAACTCATAATACGTGGTGGTTCAAATAGCCAATCCAGTCTTCTCTACATGAAGATGTTATCTTAACTGGCTTAATTGAAACAAAAGGAGAAAATAAACAAAAGACCAGAATCTTACAGTGTCCCCGCGATACCAGTGCTAACATGAGATTTTTCTGGATCAAGACATCGAGCAAGTCCAAAGTCAGCAATCTTCGCTGTGAGATCCTCGTCAAGAAGGACATTGCTGCTTTTGATGTCTCTGTGTATTATTTTCACTCCACAAGGTCCATGGAGAAATGCCAGCCCCTCAGCTGTTCCAGAGATGATGTTAAGTCGCTCCTGCCAACTCAGGATACGGGTTGCATTCTTAACTGCAACAGCGACCGGGTCTTGTTATCAGTTACCTTATTGCAATTAAGTACTTATCAGGGATGAGATTAAAAAAGTTTCCCGGAGAAGATTAGCAAGAAAAAGTATTATTCTGGAACAAGATGAGGCTAGCAACTAGACTAACACTGTGGAACAAATTATGAGAAGCTAGAATTCAAGGGTTTTAGTATGGTAAGAGGCCCAATTTATAGAACAAAATACACTAATGTCGGATGCAGAATGGAGCAGCAAGCGGGGGGGTAACTTACCAAAGAGGATTTGATCAAGGCTTCTGTTGGGAACATATTCATAAACTAGGAGGCTTTCTGGGCCTTCAATGCTGCAACCCAGAAGGCGAACCAGGTTCTTGTGTTGGATTCCACTGATCAAATTTACCTCATTGAAGAGGTAATCCACCCACTGACATGTATTGAACACCAGTCTTTTTACTGCAACAACTCTTCTATCAGGGAGGATCCCCTTGTATACAGAACCAGCTCCTCCTTGGCCTAATTTCCTCGACTCATCAAAGAAGTCGGTAGCCTTCTCAAGTGATTCATAATTAAAAATCAGATTCGACTTCCTTACAATTGCCGGAACACCAAAGAGTTTCTTCTGGACTGAGAGTAGGTAAAGAAGATGGATGGCATTAGAGAATGTTTAGAGGGAAGTTACAACAGAAATATCCTCTGTAGTTTCACATTTACCTTCTCTTTTCTTGGATAATTTTCTGTATCCAACATAAGCACTGATGAAAATGAGTGAAGTTGCAGCAGCAACGGATGAAGCAATTGCAATGATGATCCTAAGCTTCGAGGAGTCTATTAAAAAACACAAAGATCATCCTTTGCTGACAAGAAACGAAGCTACAGCAATTAAGAGGCAAAAAATATCCTACTACAGCTATCCCAATTCAGTTGAAAATACAGGACAAGAAAATTAGAACATCGTGCAAACTAACTTGCAAGATCATTCAATTCTTACCACCATCTGTAGGGACAGTATAAAACCTCTGAGTAGAATATCGCATGAAACATCCAGCATTCATAACCCTCCCTTCATCCCCAGGAGTGCAGTTCCTTGCCATAATCATCGCATTTGCCAAGCACTCCCTACACCCCTTCCTGTCGAGAGTGTTCCAGCACTGCGCCAGTGCATAAACACCGGCAACTCCTCCTCTCCTTGCCTCTTCGAAAACGGCAAACCCCTTATTCTCCGGTGCGACCGCTGACACATTCGTCAGCACCCGGTCAACCTTATCCACAAACTGCTGCCTCGCCTGCTGGTCGGCAGGAAAATTGGACTGATTGGCGCACTTGACCATGTCATGCTGCGGATCAGTGGTCTCATCATAGAAATTGTAGTAGTCGAACCTTAGGAAGCAACCGTCAAGATACAACCGCCCAGACTTAGATTCCAAGACACTGCATCGAGGAAGTATATTCCTGCTCTGCACAAAACAAAGGAGGCAATCGTCGCGGCTCAGGTCGCCATGGCACTGAGCCAGGCCGTAGATTTCTGGCAACGGAGAGGTCACGGAATCATTAGCCCAGCGATTTTCAGTAACTTCCGCAGTAATTTTCATCATGACGTCGAGGACGTTCGAGAGGACGTTTGCTGTGGACGAGACGTCGGATCTGAGGCATAGAATGCCTGCCTCCGAGATTCGAGGATCGCCGAGCAAGGGTGAAAACGAGGAGCTGAAGAGCACCAGAAAAACGCAGGCGAGGTTGAGGATCGAAGGCCACATTTCACAGCTCCGACCTCACTTCTGAAGCGAAATCTGCCGGAGAACGTTCTGGGAGCTGCGATCGCATCAAAGAGCAGCCCGAGCTCCGCCACCTTCCGCCGTCAAGATTCGAAGCAAGCGGAGTCCAAAATAGCTGCGGCGGCGGCGCGAGGCGTTTGTTGGCTTCGCTGTATAGCCCATGGGTTCGGCCATCCATCAGCTGCACTCTTACTAATGCACGCGAGCGCATGCACGCATGGAGGGGCGAGCATCCACAAGCGGGGCCGAGCCGATGAAGTGGACATTTCGTGCGTACCGGTCAAACCGGCGACACGTACGAAGGGGGATCGGCTCCACGATGGTTGTCGATGACGGCGGCGGCGGCGGCTCGGATAGCGATGGCGCGCGGAGGGTGGGTCCTGCCATTGAAGGAAGGTCAAAGGCAATCTTATCTTAATGAACGATGAGTGGACGGAATTGAGAGTTGGCCACGACCTGGCGCAATTGCTTGCGCCTCAAGGAGAGAGCTAGGACGACCTGGCGCAATTGATTGCGAAGCATCAAGACTCTTTCAAAGTGTTCGTGCCGTATTCGCCACTCCAACACGTATTCGACACGCTCAGACATATTTCAACACGCTCCGTTATGCAGTTAACAAGTGTCGAAAAATCCAATACGTGATCAACTCTTCTGATACACTCCTACACGTAAGTCCAAAATTCCGATATGAGATTCTGACACAAAATGGGTCAATTTTAAAAATTTTAATAAATGATACATTAAAATGCAAATATATAAATAAAAATAATAATAAAATGAAAAAGAGAAAATTAGGTTTTCTCTTCTTACACTCACTTCCCATGACTCATAATTTTTAACATAAATTCATTTTATGCTCTTTTTTATTATTTATTTATGAATTTAAATCAAATCAATTTGATTTTTTTGTCAAAAAATTTAATTTATATATTTAATATACAACGTATCCAAATATGTTGAAATTCTCTATTTTTTTTAGAATTGACGTGTCGATATATCATGTCGTGTCATGTCGTGTCAGTGTTATTCAAAAAGAGAGAGAGATGGAGAGAAAGTTCGACTTTAATTTTTATTTTGTTAAAAAAAAATTAGCGGAGAAAGATGAGGAACGACTTGTCTGGAGTAGCTAACCCGCTTTTAATGTCATTATAAGATAAAAGATAAAGACAAAGACAAAGACAATGATTTTCTTAATTCTAACTATTTATTCCGATTTGAAGACCGATAATTTGGATGGGGCCAGGCCCAACAACGTGTTGGAAACTAGGAAGTCTCTCTCGGTGGGATGGTGGACATGGAGACGGGATGCCCCGGTCGGGAGTTTGCTCCCCAACGTATCCCGAATTCATGGCTTTCTAAAAAGACCAATGCCATCGTCAGTGAAGTTTTGATTTGCTCCCCGGCATGTCTTGATTTCGCATTCAAATGAAGTGGTTGGAGAACTGTTTGTATCACTTTTGGGTAAGGAGTCTGATCGACACAGAATGGATAAGAAGATGTGTGTGCATCTATGAATTGTTTCAAGCTGGACTTTGAAATGCTTCTTGCTTGTGAGTTGTGAGACAAGAAGGAAAGCTGAAGAGGCAGAGTAAATAGATGTCGACAGATTTGGTGTTTGAGTTACTACGTTCTCCCACTCAAGATAAAAGCCACGCCTCCAATTTGGTCAGCGATATCGTGCCCTATGCATATGTATAGCGCGATTTGGACACATTCCTTAGAATTGACCAAATTGAAATAATAAGATTTTTATTTTTTTAAGATGCACGTGCAAGCTCGGAAGAATTGGTGTGATGTGAAACGTTTAATATATCTTAGTTATCTTCTAACTTACTGATTTAGACTTTCAAATAAAAATAGTTCCAACTAAATACGTCGATAGGGTCAGACTTGAAAGCTCCATCTTGGTGACTTCCTTAGATGAAAGTGTCAACTTTCTGCTGTGCTCTCAACAAATAGCACTAGAGTATTCTCAACAATCTTTCTGGACGAAAAAAGGGGAGCCTTGCGATGTAGCAATGCAAATGGTAGCTTTTATGGTTTCATATGGAGGGATGAACACCGACAAAGTGGATATTCAAGTTGAGACACAAAAGTGAGTATTCAAGTCAAGACATAAGTTGAAGAGAGAGAGTCAAGACATAAGTTGAGTTGGTACAGTGCCTAAATTGAGAGAGAGAGAGAGAGGACTCTGATTGCGAAGTATTCATCACCCTATGCCCCCAAAGTCTTCAGCCTTCAAAGTCAATTGCTCCTCCAATCCTAATTTAGCTTCAATTTCTCACAAAATAAACCATTTTGGTAGCCAAATAACTCATTTAATCAGCCCATCCGAATTTTTTTAATTTTTCTTTTTGTCCTAAATCGATTTTTCGACAAAATTCCGGACTTGACAAAAATTCGTCAAAAGATGAGATGATATCCTAAAAATGAATCGCGACACGCTCAAACATCCGAATCTCGAAACCGAATTCAATTTCATGGTTAAAATTGACCAAACGCGATTTTAGTATAACCTAACCTATCAGGTAACTTTTAAGGATTTTTGCACGTTTGACCCGTGGTCGATAATTTTCAATTCACGTTTGTGCATCTCCAAATTGTAGACGACATTCAGTTGTCATAAAAATCGTGAGGTTTCAATTTCGTGTCCCGAATATAATATCGATAGAAAATCGTGTTATTGCCGTTCGATGCGAATATTGCAATCGTGCAAAATCACCTGTAATTCGACTACGTAATTCCATCAAATCGACTTATATACATTCGCTAATCGATTATAATGGTGTCGTATTGATCATTGCTGATTATTATGGTCAAGCGGTCGGTTTCCAATCGAATTCTCTACTCTGTCGAGTTTATATCTCTTAACAGTTTCACTTAATAGCTTAGTTAACTCGTAAGGGGCCAGCTCCGAGTAAAATAACTATAGGTGCGTCGATGAAACAACAATTTCATATATCCGAATCGGGGTCGAATTTCAGGATGTCACACCCATCTTGTGGCGAAAGGTTATACTCAATAATATGGTATAGATTATGAGGAAACATTTTCACCAGTTGTAAGGTTTACCTCTATACGCCTTATCCTAGTCATCATTGTACATTTAGACCAAGAATTACATCAAATTGATATAAAAATGGCATTTCTTAATGGAGAACTAGATGAGAAAATTTATATAAAGCAACCAACAAGTTTCATAGATGAAAGTCAGGAAAGTAAAGTTTACAAGTTTCATCGCTTAATATATGGCCTTAAGTAATCATCTAGATAGTGGTATATTTTTTTTCATCGAGCCATAACATCTTTTAGGTTCACGATGATTAAAGAAGATCATTATGTATATGTCAAACCATCCAAAAATAAATTTGTGATTTTATCACTTTATGTTAACCATATTTTATTGGCTAGAAATGACAAGGGTTTGGTTAGACAATGGTTTGGTTATCACCATAAAAGGATGGTTGTCATCTAATTTTGAAATGAAAAACATGGGAGAAACTGCTTATATATTATGAGTTAAGATCGAAAGAGATCGATCAAGGAAACTCTTTACTTTATCACAAGAGTCTTATATAATGAAGATTCTTGAGCATTTCAATATACAGCATTGTAATTCTATTGATACTCCTGTCATACAAGGTGAAGGCCTAAGTATTAAGATGTGTTTTAAGACTCCAAAAGAAAATAAAAAAATGGAAATTGTTCTTTACGTTAGTGCGGTCGGAAGTTTGATGTATGACATAATGTGTACTCGACCTGACATATGTTATGCCATAGGGTTGGTGAGCCGATGTCAATCAAATTCTAGTCAAGTACACTGAAAAGCAGTGAAGAGGATCCTAAAATACTTAAAAGGCACAATGAACTATAGACTTTGTTATCAAGGGAATGATTTACGCTTTTTAAGCTATTCATATGCTAATTAGGGACTAGATAAGCGTAAATCAACTTTTGGATATGTGTTCTTGCTCAACAAATGTGCAATTTCTCGAAATAGCAAGAAACAAATATGCACGGTCTTATCTACGATGGATGCAGAATTTATTGCATACTCTACCATAGTGCAAAAGGCAGTATGACTAAAATGTTTCTTGAAAAATTTGGCCATTGTCACTAAGGTTCCAAGACTATTGATAGTTTATTATGATTGCCAAGCAGCCATTGCCTATATAAAAGATCCCTAAGTATCATGGAGGACGAAACACATTGATATAAAGAACAACTTCATTAGAAATATAATAACACAAAAAGAAGTGATCCTTCAATACATTTCAATCAATAGAATGGTTGCCGATCCATTTACAAAAATTGTTCCTAAAGACATGTTCTTGACCCACAAGATGTCTCGTGTCTCTAGGGTTAAGTAGAATGCGATATGTAATATTGTTACCTATATAAAAGATCCCAAGTATCATGGAGGACGAAACACATTGACATAAAGAACAACTTCATTAGAAATATAATAGCACAAAAAGAAGTGATCCTTCAATACATTTCAATCAATAGAATGGTTATTGATCCATTTACAAAAACTATTCCTAGAGATGTGTTCTTGACCCACAAGATGTCTCATGTCTTTAGGGTTACGTAGAATGTGATATGTAATATTATATAGGATTATTGGTTTATATATATGTGAACATATGTATTGTACTTACCTTACCAAAAAAAAACATATATATTGTACTTTTTTGTCTTTAGCGACTTGATATTTTATCAATAAGTACAAATCCACTATGAGATTAGCACAAACACAAATATATTGTTGAAAAGTATGTTAACATGCAATGATTGGCTCATTCAGACGAGCAATTACCTCAAGTGCTATAGTTAGCACGTTGAGATGAGACGTTATATACATATAAATGCTGAAGAGCAAATTTAGTACATTAAATAATATGTCGTCTTGATTGGAGTCAAGATAAGATGAGATCTGTGATTTGTATATGATAAGATCGAACATGATAGTCCAACAACCATGTATGCCTAAAAGATGTCGGATGCGAGTACTTAATTCGGCATTATAGAAAGCGAGCTGATATAGTACTCAAGCTAAACATGAGTATGTGAGAAGCACGTGACTATGTTTAAGCTAAGATGCGTATAGTGGATGAATTTAATAAATGACATACGCTCTTACAGAAAGAGAAATCCACTATAGCATGTAATTCATACTACATGTATATTGTACGACCGACAAGAGAAGGTGAATGAAATTACCCATATTTACTCATCGTGTAAACCCTTGAGATAATTTATAATTTACTTCATTTTGTGTCCTATGTTTTCGAAGTGAAAAATCAAAGTTGCTAATTTAACATGTTACCGATGGTCATGAATAGATATGGTTTTATGGGACGTGTCTAAGAAATTAGTTATTCTGAAATTGAGAGAGACATGAGTACAAAGGATGATCTATCACATGTATTTATTGGTCGACCAATTATATCGTCTTTTGTAATTTTAGATATAATTGTAAATACATTGTCTTATGAGAATAATCAAGTATGACCTTTAAGAGATAAGTGTACTTAGATTGATATAACAAAATATGTCCGGGGTACTCAATTGTTTATTTCTTTTAGGGTTGTAATTATTATGTTATCCTTAAGAGGTGCATAATTTGAGCTCCCAAATACAGGTGTACTCACTGGTCATACAGCTTTCTTGCCAAGTGTGAATTGTTTCTAAAGTAGATTAATGTTAACTATATTATATTCTTGATAGAGCGCTATCAAGCCCATCATGTCCAAGTAGGAGATTTTATACTTTATTAGTACGTCCATGATGAGATGTGATTAAGACAGACCGATTCGTTTTGATATGTTATGATGGAGAGACACACTTTGAAAGCGTATGAAGAAGGTTATATAAATAATTTATGGAGATAACCGTTGGGTTGGTTGACAGAAAAAAAAAACATTCTAAAAGAAAGTATTTTCTCTTCTTCTCCTCCCTCCATCAAAGAATAAAAAAGGTATTCTATTACTATTTTGAGAAGACAATCGGCATTAATGCTGTGGAAATTGAATGTTTTCCTCGTGATTACATTCGCACCATTCGAACCATAGTGAAGTCATATCGTCCGTCATTCGCTTGTGATTCAACGTTCGTTTCAAGGTACATTGTTCATTGCACTTCGAAGAGGTTAATTGTTTCTTCTGTCAACTTTCTTCTAACAGGAAGATTGACCAATGGTGACCGCATTTGATACGCTTTGTGACAAAGGGTCCAAGAATCAAGAGATCCGAATTTCATACCTTCTAGGTGAAGAAATCTGCCGTGTTTTACCATTTCCTAGCAAATGCCTGAATTCTATGAGAATCCTTTTAAAAAAAGTAAAGGAATTTTGAAAACTAAATGGGGTTCGACAAATTATCAATATTTTGACCGGAATTCCAGTACGAATCTGAATCGACGATGCAAGTAATGAACTTTGAACTACCATCAGTAAGGAGAAAATTGCTAGCAAAGTTAGCACTTTCGATGGGATTTGAATTTTGAGGAAAAAAAGGGTTTTGAATTAGATGTTTGTGGCAGTGGATTTCGCTATGATCTCGTGTGCCAGTTGCTGAATTGACAATGCAAGTTATTAACACTAAACTACCATGTGTAATGAGAAAATTGCTAGCGGACCGAAGAGATTACTGTCGCCGGATACTATACCGTGTTCTGTTAGGACTCGATTGTTGCAGAACCCAAAGTGGCAGCAGCTCAAAATGAGAGTTCTGCGATAGCTTATATAGGGTCATAAGCAGAGAGGTCTTAATCTTACTGACCTTGTGGTTTCTGTGCAGCAAAATTTACAGTGGCTACAGCCACAGGGTCAAGCATTTGTTGACGCAGCTCGGGGCGAGTTACAAAGTCGTCGAGCTGGACAAGGAAGGTGAGCGTCTCCTACCCTCTTGAACCGCCTGCATATAATCTTGATCTGAGTATATAAACCAACTTGCTCTTGGCTATTAGGAGGCTGATTTTGTCGACAAAGCAAAGATACTTTTTTTTTAAGCATATTTGCTGGCATAGCATTCTGTTCATGCGTAAAAGCCAGTTAAGAATCTCCCCCCACAGTTGCTCGATTTGCCCCCCCAAAGACCTGTATCGTTGGATTCTTTCGACCATGGAATTTGAACTGTAATTTATTAATATTTCCGTGATTGTGCAAATGGTCGCTTTATCTACAAGATGAAGAACTCCTGTGGAACATGATCTCTTTAACACTACATTGTTCAACCATCTGAATTTCCTTTTGAAGGTGACGGAGCTGTGGTTCAATCGGCTTTGGCAGATTGGACGGGGCTGAGAACAGTACCTTATGTGTTCATTGGGGGAAATCATATCGGTGGCTGCAATTGTAAATAATTAATTGCGTGGCTAATCATCTGTCTCTCTTTTCTTTGTTGATTTCAAGAAAATCTCTAGTAGAGGTTAGATGCAACGCCGGAGTTGTTTGACGACTAATCTTTTAATGTCGGCTTTCCTTGAAATGCCAGCGGTCACTCAGAAACACCAGGCAAGTCAACTGGTACCTCTTGTTAAGGAAATCCCTCATGATGTTTTGAAGATGACAAAATAAATCAAAGGCTACTAATATATTTATCGGTTGAGTAATAGACTATGCAGATGATAGAACATAAAAATGATACTGTCAAAGTCTATACTTGAAAGAACCAGAAGACTGAACGTAACACATGTCCAAAGTTTATTCTGAAGACTGCCAGACTTTAGTGTCAAAGTCTGTTCTACATCAGAAGTCTACTCATTCTGATAAATTCCATACTAAACGTGAATGAAGAATCAGAAGACGGACTCTATGCTGAAACTGAACTTATTCAAACTGTGTCCAGACCTTAAAGCTGAATCTGTTCAAAAGCAAAATATGTTCAAACTCATATTGTAAAGTCTATTGCTCTTAGACTTTACATCCGGAACGAGACAAACGTAACTCAAGCCCCAATCATATAGTGGCTAGTGATCTCGTTTGAATTCTACATCAAGATTGATTTAATTGACTCAATCTAATTGATTGACTATTGGATCTTGAAGACAAGAACTTTCTATACGGAGAAGCTCTACTTATGGAAACCAAGATTCTGTTTGTATGGGCGATCGGAATCAATTTGGAATTCTACCTCTATCACTCAACGGCTACCAAATCTTCTAGATACAGATCTGTCCAACGGATAGATTGGAAAACGATCCATAAGATACTGTCCAACGGCTAGTTTGGAAGTGGAGGAGTATTTAAGGAGATGAAGGACCGATGAGCAAGTAAGAGACGGAGCGTATAATTTATAATTCCAAAGTCTGAGCGACCTTCGATTATACATTTGTCTTTAGTGAGCTTAAACATTTGTGATCATGAGAGAAATACCAAAAAAGTGACTTAGTGAGATAGTGTGATCTACTACTAAGTGTTTGCACTCAAAATTGTAATCTCTTGTTGATTGCATAGTAGAATCCAGCCAATAAGGCTATTAGCGTGGGAGAGTGAACGTAGGTTTAGATTAAGCCGAACCACTATAAACATTGTGTTCTTATTCTCTTCCCTGAATCTCTTTATTTTGTTCGTAGTTCTATTTAACTGCTAAAGTCTGATCTCGCTCAAAATTTGCTGCTCTTCAGACTCAATTTCAAAAGTCTGTTGTTATTCAAACTCAGGTTAAAAATAAAGGTTTTCACTATATTTTGCAAAATCTGTTTTTACACCTATTCACCCCCTCTAGGTGTTCTTACTAGCACTTTCACCTCTTCTTAGGAGCGCCAAAGCTGTGAAAACCTAATAAAAGCAGTGCTCATAGTTTAAACCTTCGATCGAAAGGGAGAGACACGTGTGATGGAAGTGGATAAACTGAGGTGTGACATCCACTGCACATGTAAATGAAAGAATTGTCTTTTGACTGCTCGCACAAATTTGGAGTGTGTAGTATAAACTTACCTTGTCAGCAGAGTTGCTACCATATTAGTAGCAGCTGAAAATCCTTAATGCAAAAGTGGAATGACTATCAAAAATTCTGAGACCCAGACTGTTTGTTTGCCGAAGTGACTAGGAAACGATCTGACATTGTCCGGTAATAAAGTTTCACGGGACATTGATCGAGACTTCTTTAGAGTTTTGCAGTTTTATGATGCAGCAGAGTTATCGTCGAGATTAAGATTATATCTTTGCTTCCGGTTCTGATAATTCGATTTCAATGCGATGATCCAAAAGCAAGCAGGATCTCCAGGAGTAGCAAAGAGTTCTATAGGGAACAGTCACGAGCTTCTCCTCTCCCACTTTGCTGGAAAGCAACCTCCACGGTCCTGTCGAGGGGTGTGCAGAAAATGATGTGGCGCATGCGATCATGAAATAGCCCCTAAATCCTCCTGATCAGGGCGTGGCCAAATGAGAAAGGGGTCTTCGCCGGGAGTTTTCCCTTCGTGGACCCATTCCTGACTCTCGAGGTTCACTAACAAATGCATCCGCCATAAATATAGGGGGAAGAGGTACGGTCATATGATGTCTGCAAAGGTCAATGCTGTAATAGTTGACTATTTTGTCTCCTTGGATCTACTCAAATAATGAACTAATTATCCTCCACTTTAGGACCATCCGAAGCGAATTGCAAAGAATAAGTGACTACAGAGTAACTTTCACACTGTTTCTTCGACCTGGCGTCGTGCTGTGCAGTACTGGTAGACCGATAAAAATTGCTAGTCAATTCACCGCAAATGCCAGCTTCAAACCAAGAAATATATAGGGAAAAGTTGAGAAGTACATCAAGCTGTCTAGGTGATCATTTCAAGAATTCATCCATCCTCATCATGGCAAAAGAGACCATCGCTCTGAGAAAAACTGAAGTGGAAGTGCTAATTAGAAAATTTCCGACAAAAGAGGCAGAATATCAGGGTTTTGCTTTTCCTTTATGAGATTACAGAACATGAAAGAAGCTAGCATGAACTACTACACAATTGTGATTCTGTTTCCATGAGTCACTGTACTTCCTGTGTAAATTGAGTGGAGTTGGCAATACTAAGAGAAAATGGAGGATAAAGGAAATAAATAAAATAAGAATATGTACATGAGTTCCTCCGACTCCATTAAGTGGGAAACGGCCAGCATAAGACATGACCGATGCACCATGGAGCTTCTGCAATCTCTTGCACAGCAGCCGCATCTTCACCCTGTCTCACTGCGCAGATCTTCTCATCCCGATTTCCCAATCGGGGTTCGAGAAACGCTCGAGCATTACTCTCCTTGCAATCCTTCTCACAGGACCATATGCCCATCTCATAACATGCGGCTGAAGAATAAATGGTGGTCCTGTTCAAATGTCCAAAAATTACGCCACCTCCGCTGGCTCAGTTGATTCTGCCAAAAAGGCTTATCTCACCGGAGGCTTATGGTGGAAGCAAAGGAAATTTCAGAATTTGTCAGTTGGTTTGTGATCCCAGTATTCGTGTTTGAGCTTCTGCTGGAGTCATCTGGAATTGGATTATTGTTGAGAAATGGGGGTTGCGTTGGCACGGGAACTATACACTCCCGGTCGTTGAGCATCTCAACTACTTCAGACATGGATGGTCGTAAATCTGGGGAAGCTTGGGTACAAAGAAGCGCGATTTGAATCACATTCAACACCTCTGAGACGGGAAACTTGCCTTTCAACGCAGGATCCATGCATTCAGCAAGACTATTTGATTTATATTGCTTCCAAACCTGAGAAGTACAGAAAAGTCGAAGCAAGTCATTAGAAACTTTGCTAGTGTTCAGCAGAAAAGACAGACTATCTCCAGATTGTGAAGGGATGAATTAAATAAAGCCCTTGTGCAGCTGAATCATGATATGTAAAGCCACGAAGGGGTTTGGGAGGGTTACAAGATTTCCAGTACAGAGAAAAGAGTAGCCGGAAAACTCTCAATCTGAAGTTTGAGAAGATGTTACTTGTTAGGATTTATTCCAACTCTATATCATAGACAAGAAGAAATTTGCAAATGTGGCATGCATATTCTAGAGGTTGAAATCAGGAAGATAGGTATATGAATCTTACTGATTGCAGAACTGAACCTGAGGCCTGCCCAAAGATACTGTTCTTCCTACCACTTAGAATTTCAAGGACCAGCACGCCGAAAGAATAAACATCAGCTTTCTCTGTCAGCTGTCCCTTAACAAGATACTCTGGAGCCATATAACCCCTGCAAAATTATTCTTTCAGAAGGAGAGAGATCTGTTCTGCAGAATCTGTAATAGAAGATGAAATTGCCAAAGAGTGAAAAGAAGGGGTCATCCCCACAATAAGCCTTATATCACATGCTCATCTTCTGAACTCATAGTACGTGGCAGTTCAAATAGCCAATCCAGTCTTCTCTACATGAAGATGTCATCTAAACTGGCTCAATTGAAACAAAAGGAGAAAAAAATAAAAGACCAGAATCTTACAGTGTCCCTGCAATACCGGTGCTGAGATGAGATTTTTCTGTATCAAGACATCGAGCAAGTCCAAAGTCAGCAATCTTTGCGGTGAGATTTTCGTCAAGAAGGACATTGCTGCTTTTGATGTCTCTGTGTATTATTTTCACTCCACAAGGTCCATGGAGAAATGCCAGCCCCTCAGCTGTTCCGGAGATGATATTAACCCGCTCCTGCCAACTCAGGACGTGGGTCACATTCTTGACTGCAACGGCAACCAGGTCTTGTTATCAGTCACATTATTGCAGTTGAGTACTTATCAGGAATGAGATTAAAAAACTGCCTAAAAAAGACTAGCAAGAAAAAGTACTATTTTGGAACAAGATGAAGCTAGCAACTAGATTAACATCATAGAACAAATTTGGAGAAGCTAAAAACTAAAGGGTTTTGTTTAAGGGTTTTGTTTTGGTAGAGGCCCAACTTATGAAACCAACTCCACTAATCTTGGATGCAGAATGGAGCAGCAAGTGGGGGGTAACTTACCAAAGAGGATTTGATCAAGGCTTCTGTTGGGAACATATTCATAAACTAGGAGGCTTTCTGGGCCTTCAATGCTGCAACCAGAAGGCGGACCAGGTTCTTGTGTTGGATTCCACTGATCAAATTTACCTCATTGAAGAAGTCATCCACCCACTGACGAGTGTTGAACACCAGTCTTTTTACTGCAACAACTCTTCCATCAGGGAAGATCCCCTTGTATACAGAACCAGCTCCTCCTTGGCCTAATTTCCTCATGTCACCAAAGAAGTCAGTAGCCTTCTCAAGCGATTCGTAATTAAAATTCAGATTTGACTTCCTTACAATTGCTGGAACGCCAAAGAGTTTCTTCTGGACTGAGAATAGGCAAAGAAGATGGATAGCATTAGAGAATGTTTAAAAAGAGAGTTAAAACAGAAATATCCTCTTTAGTTTCACATTTACCTTCTCTTTTCTTGGATAATTTTCTGTATCCAACATAAGCACTGACCAAAACAAGTGAAGTTGCAGCAGCAACGGATAAAGCAATAGCAATGATGATCCCAAGCTTCAACGAGTCTATTAAAAAACACAGAGATCATCCTTTGCTGACAAGAAACCGGAAGCTATAGCAATTAAGAGGCAAAAAATAACCTACTACAGGCTACAGCTATCCCAATTCAGTTGAAAATACAGAACAAGAAAACTAGAACATCGTGCAGACTAACTTGCAAGATCACTCAATTCTTACCACCATCTGTAGGGACAGTATAAAACCTCTGAGTCGAATATCGCATGAAACATCCCGCATTCATAGCCCTCCCTTCATCCCCAGGAGTGCAGTTCCTCGCCCTGATCATCGCATTCGCCAAGCACTCTCTACACCCCTTCTCATCGAGAGTGTTCCAGCACTGCGCCAGCGCATAAACGCCAGCGACTCCTCCCCTGCTCGCCTCTCCAAAAACGGCAAACCCCTTGTTCTCCGGCGCAACCGCCGACACATTCGTCAGCACCCGATCAACCTTATCGGCAAACTGCTGCCTCACCTGCTGGTCGGCCGAAACGCTGGACTGATTGGCGCACTTGACCATGTCATGCTGCGGATCGACGGTCTCATTAAAGAAATTATAGTAATCGAACCTTATGAAGCAACCGTCGAGATACAACCGCCCCTTAGTATCCAAGATAGTGCATCGAGAAAGTGAAGTCCTGCTCTGCACGAAACAGAGGATGCAATCCTCGCGGCTCAGGTCGCCGTGGCACTGAGCCAGGGCGTAGATTTCTGGCAACGGAGAGGTTAGGGAATCATTAGCCCAGCGATCTTCAGCGACTTTCGCCAAAACTTTATGCATGACGTCGAGGAAGTTCGGGGGGGACGTGACGTTGGATTTGAGGCATAGAATGCCCGCCTCCGAGATTCGAGGATCGCCTAGCGAGGGCGAAAACGAGGAGCTGAAGAGAACCAGGAAAACGCAAGCGAGGTTGAGGATCGAAGGCCGCATTTCACGGCTCCGACCTCAGTTTCGAAGCGAAATCCGCCGGAGAACCGGGATTACCGCCTCGATTTTTCTCTCGGTTCGAGCTTCTTGCAGTATCAAGCAGCGTTCAAAGGCGATCTTGTCTTAATGAATGATGACTGGACGGAAGTGACAGTTGACAACGGCCCGGCGCGGTTGTCTTTGATTGTTTTTTCTTTTTAAATTAGCGGAGAAAATGAGGAATGACTTGACTGGAGTAGACCCGCTTAAAATTCTAACTATTTATTCCGATTTGAAGACCGATAATTCGGATGGGACCAAGCCCGACAACGTGTTGGAAACTAGGAAGTCTCTCCCGTGAGATGATGGACGTGGAGAGTCTGGAGACTGGGACACCCCGGTCGGGAGTTTGCTCCCTGGTGTGTCTCGAATTCACGACTTTCTAAAAAGACTGGTACCATCTTCGGTGAAGTTTTAATTTACTCCCCGGCATGTCTTGATTTCGCATTCGAATGAAGTAGTTCGAGAACTGTTTGTATCATTTTTGAGTAAGGAGTCTAATCGACACAGAATGGATGAGAAAATGTATGTGCATCTATGAATTTTTTTGAGCCGGCCTTTGAGATGCTTCTTGCTTGTGAGACAAAAAAGGAAAGCTGAAGAGGTGGAGTAACTAGATGTTGACAGGTTTGGTGTTTGAGTTACGAGGTGAAGAAGTTTATGCGCAAAGAAGAAATGGGAAATCTTGGGATGAAGAAAACAGAGAGATCTTGAGATGGAAAACTTCTTTCTATTCTTTTCTTTCGTTACTCTCAATCACAAGAGTTAGCCTTTTTATATACAAGGGCTATCTCTGGAAATTGTTTTACAGGTATTGAATCAGTTGAAGAAATGATAACTAACTAACTGAAGCAGAAAACTAACTTCCAGAACTGAAGTACACCAGACTAACTGCCGCCGAGGCTTGCCAAGACTTGCAGCATTATACAGAGTGTTCGAAACAGGTTTTCTTCTCATTCTTCTCAGCAGCATTTATACTCTCTACTTCCTCTTCTTCATATGTTTTCTCTTCGTTGCTCTTGTATATCTTACTTCCCCATGTTTTTACCGATATCGGTAATAGCATCGATAGAGCTTCTGTTCTTCTTTGTTCTTAACATCCCCCCTCAAATTGGGAATAGGTGAGAAACCAATTCCTAATTTGATTCGTAGCTGACAGTGTGTAATACGAGGGAGAGATTTTGTGAAGATATCAGCAAGTTGATAGTTACTTGGAACATATTTCACTTGTAGTGATCCTGAGGAGACTTTTTCCCTAACAAAATGAAAGTCTATCTCAATGTGTTTGGTGCAAGCATGTAAGACAGGATTGATAGTAAGAGAAATAGCTGATTTATTGTCACTAAAGAGCTGTGTTGGACGAGTCAATGAGCATCCTATATCACGAAGGACAAAGCTTATCCAGGTAAGTTCAACAGATATAGAAGCAAGAGCACGATACTCAGCTTCTGTAAAGGATCGACTGACTGTGGATTGTTTCTTTGCTGCCCAAGATATGAGATTGGAGCCAAGGTATGTACAAAAACCTGTTGTTGATCTTCTTGTTCCAACACATCCTGCCCAGTCTGCATCTGAGAACCCATACAGGTGGAGAGAGCTTCGAGAGTGAATGAAGATTCCAAGACTTATAGTGCCTTTGACATATCTCAAAACTCTCGAGTTTATGTAAATCTGCAATAGTGGGTTTCTGTAATTTCTGACACAGCTGATTTGTAGCATATGCAATGTCAGGTCTTGTTAAAGTCAGATACTGAAGGCCACCTACTAAGCTTCGATACTCGACAGGATTGGAGAGGGGAGCAGAATCATTTATTAGAACAGTTGGTTTTAGTGATATAGGAGTGGTAATTGGTTTGCAGTCAAGCATATGAGCTCGAGTAAGAAGATCTCTGGCATATTTAGTCCGGCAAAGAAATAGGTGATCAAAAGTATTTTTAACTTCAATGCCAAGAAAGTAATGTAGTGGGCCAAGGTCTTTCATATAGAACTGAAGACTTAGAGAATGGATAAGGTTGGAAAGTAAGTGAGAGGAGCTTCTAGTCAGGATAATGTCATCAACATATAGTAGTAGAAGAATTGTGTCTGTATCATTATGATAGATGAATAGGGATGGGTCAGTTGAGCTGCAAAGAACCCATATTCAAGCGAAAGTTACCGAACTTGTCAAACCGAGGCTCGAGGAGCTTGTCGAAGTCCATAGAGAGACTTCCCGAGGAGACATACATGATGAGGTTTCTTGGGATCTTGAAAACCAGGAGGCTGCTCCATGTAAACTATCTCATTCAATGTACCATGTAAGAATGCATTTTTGACATCTAGTTGATGGATTGGCCAGTGTTTCATCATAGCTACAGATAGAACTATACGAATTGTAGCATGTTTGATGACTGGACTAAATGTTTCTGTAAAGTCAATGCCCTCTTCTTGATGAAATCATTTAGCAACCAGTCGAGCCTTAAGTCTATCAAGGCTACCATCAGCTGCAAGCTTTGTTTTAAAGACCCACTTACAGCCAATGACATTCATTTGACTAGTTCGAGGGATTAATTCCCAAGTTTTGTTCTGATAAAGTGCATCCATCTCTTTTGTCATTGCTTTATACCAGCCTTTATGTGCTAAGGCTGATTTGATTGTTTTTGGTTCAGTAGGTACTTCATATATAGCAAGACATGCATATCGAGGATTGGTCTTGATAATGCCAAACTTAGACCTAGTCTGCATAGTGTGAATAGGTAATGTACCTTGTGAATTTGTCTGATTATTTGAAGTGTGTTGTGCCATATCTGGTCCATCTGTTGTCTCAGTTATGGGAACAAGTAATTCAACCTATTGTGGACTATTCTAAGTAGTGGTGGACACTTGATCCATAGGAACTTCAGCTGGAGAAACAGAAACTGCTTGTTCTGTGCATTCAGGTGAGATCATTCCATTTGTTTGCTTAGTCAGTGGATTCTTGTTCCCAACTTGTATACCGAGAAGTTGAATGTTTCATGTGATCTGTAGTGGAGGAAGCTAGGAACTGCTCTTCTTCTGTCCACAACTTATACAAGTGTGTGTAGGAAGGATAAATTGTTGCTAATTTTTGAGAGAACGGGAAGAAATTCTCATCAAATACTACATGTCGACTAATGTAGACATGACCAGTAGTAGGGACAAGACATCGATATCCCTTATAGTGATCACTATATCCTAGAAAGACACAGGTTAGTGACCGTGGATCAAGCTTGTTCTGCGCATATGGTCGAAGACAGGGATAGCAAGCACAGCCAAAGGTTCTAAGATGGTCATATATTGGCTTATGCTAATATAATTTGCTGAAGGGAGACTGCATCTGTAATTTTTGAGTAGGAAGAATGTTAACAATGTAGTTGGCTGTTACAAATGCATCTACCCAAAACTTTAATGGAATTTTTGCATGGTATAGCATAGCCAAACCAAGTTCAACTATATGTCGATATTTCCTTTCAGGTATTCCATTCTACTCAGGTGTATATGGACAGGAGATATGTTGTTGAATGCCACAGTTCTGTAAGTGAGTTCTAAATTTTTGGCTAATAAACTCTCCTCTACCATCACACTGGAAAGTCTTGATTTTACAGCTATGCTGATTTTCTACTAACTTTTGAAACATGAGAAAAGTACTATAGAAATCTGACTTCAGCTTTAATGGATATATCCAACTGAATCGAGAGAAACTGTCAACAAAAATGACATAGTACTTGAAACTCTGAAAAGATTTAACTGGAGAAGGTCCCCGAGATATCACAAAGGTGAATTTGTTCTAGAGGTTTTGTAGTTGTAGAATTTGACAATGGAAAAGGCAGAGCAGTACTCTTGGCTATTTGGCAACTTCTACATACAGACTGTGGTTCTTTGTTGTACTGAATCAGATTTTGATTCCTTAAATGCTTCAAGATATTCTGATTTGTATGAGCCAATCATTGATGCCAGATACTTTCTGCAACAATTCTTTGTCTTTGAGTGAAGTAGACTTCTGCAGCATGAGGGTCTATTCTATACAACCCTCTAACCTTCCTTCTTAGCCTCATGGCTGTGTTGGTGATGCTGTCCTTGATACACACCAGTTTTGTTAAAGATAAAGGAACAGGGGTAATCATCAGTGAATTTTGACACTAATAGAAGATTTTTCTTAATCTCAGGAACAATTAGCACATCATTTAGAGGCAAGGCAGTAATTGCAGTATTCGGTATTGCATTACCAATGTATTTGACAGTAAACACGACCATTGCCTATCATGACTGTATCGCATTGTTATTTTTAGAAAGACTATGAAGTATACCAAAGATTAGAGGTAATATGGGCAGTTGCTCCAGTGTCTAGATACCATCCTTGATCATTTGCTTCCTCGATATGTAGTGCTGCTAGTGCTGTTGGTATCTTCTCAGCTTGATAGGAGTTATCAAACCGATACCAACAATGTAAGGCATCATGACCAGGCCTCTTACAGATTTGACACTCAAGTCAAGTGTGTTCTGCTGCTTTCTCCACCTGTACCTTTTTGTGAAGAGTTGAATTTGATGCAGGATATGACCTGGTATCAGAATACCTTTGTGCTGATACATTGTATGGTATAAATCCTTGAACAGGACCCAAGCCAGAGGAGGTATTGAGTTGTTTGAACTACTGATTTTCTTGTTCATAGTTTGAGTTATTATTTCTATAACTCATGTTTCTTCCAAGATAACCAAAGTCCTGTATCTGGCATTATATGTTCTACCTCTTCCATAATCTCTTCCTCCACGATTATTTGTTCTTGATCCTCTAAGAACAGTATCCTGTTGTATATATTCTCTGTCACTCTCTTCTTTATGTATAGCTTCAGTTTTCCTCTGGCCATAGTAAGCTAGGTTAGGACTGAACTGATTTAAAGAATAATTTTGTAACCTGGCTTCGAATCTTTCTAAGTGTGAGATTACTTCATCATACTGTTGGGGCTTTAAGCAATAGATTGTGGTTTTAAAACTTTCATACTCGGATCCCGGCCTTCCGAACTCCAAATAGTTTTGTGATTTCATCAACTGGTTTTCCTATGGCATTCAATTGATCACATATTGACTTGTACTCCCTGAGGTATGCTGATAATGCTCGTTCACGTTTCTGACAAGCCTACAATTTTCCTCTTAACTCGAATTCCTTAGCTATTGACTTTTGTGTAAACCGATTTAACAGAGTTTGCCAAACTTCATAAGCAGTATTTAAGCCAATTATCAAGCTGAGTATATTTTCTGACACAACACCACTAATCCAAGAAGATACAAGCTGATCTATTTTTATCCAGTCATTATAATCAGGATTAAGAACCTCAGAAGTTTGACCTCCTTATTCGACCTGCAATGTCTTTGCAGGTGGTGAAATTTCCCCATTCACAAAACCAAACAGATCTTGGCTCCTTAAGAATCTATAGAATTGAGCTTGCCACAGAAGGAAATTATCCTCAACTAATTTGATAGTAACAAAATTCGAGATATTAACATGAATAGGAAATGGATATCTCAAACTTCTTGCTGCCATTCTATTCTTCCTGATCTCTTATCAACTCTAGTTGCAGACACAAATTCCACTAATTTGCAGTATGTTGCTACAAGTATATTGCTGATGAAGATTTAGATGTGGATGAAAAATACCAACTCACAGATCTTGTTGGAAGATACTAATATCTTCAGAGATCAATGAAACTTCGAATCTATCTTTGATCTGATGTAGATTTAACTATTTCATGCAGCATCAAGATGATTTCTTCAGGATGCAGCGGCTCTAATACCATGAAGAAGTTTATGCGCAAAGAAGAAATGGGAAATCTTGGGATGAAGAAAACAGAGAGATCTTGAGATGGAAAACTTCTTTCTATTCTTTTCTTTCGTTACTCTCAATCACAAGAGTTAGCCCTTTTATATACAAGGGCTATCTCTCGGAAATTGTTTTACAGTATTGAATCGCTTGAAGAAATGATAACTAACTAACCAAGCAGAAAACTAACTTCCGTAACTGAAGTACACCGACTAACCGCCGCCGAGGCTTGCCAAGACTTGCAGCATTATACGAGTGTTCGAAACAGGTTTTCTTCTCATTCTTCTCAGCAGCATTTATACTCTCTACTTCCTCTTCTTCATATGTTTTCTCTTCGTTGCTCTTGTATATCTTACTTCCCCTGTTCTTACTGATATCAGTAATAGCATCAGTAGAGCTTCTGTTCTTGCTGTTCTTAACACGAGGTTCTCCCACTCAAGATAAAAACCACGTGTCACGGCCAAGAGTTTTATGTAGCTAAAGGTGTTAGGGAAATCCTTATGATGTTTTAAAAATGACAAAATAAATCAAAGGATACTAACATTTTTGATGGTTGAGTAATAGACTATGCAGATGATAGAACATGTAAAAAATATTGTCAAAGTCTAAAGACAGTCAGAAGACTGAATTTAACACATGTCCAAAATATATTTTGAAGATTTCCAGACTTCTGTGTCAAAGTTTGAAGACTACCAGACTTTAGTGTCGAAATCTGTTCTACATCAGAAGTCTGTTTACTCTGACAAATTCCAGACTGAACGTGAATGAAGAACCAGAAGACAGAGTCTATGCTGAAGCGGAATATATTCAGACTCAGATTGTAAAGTCTATTGCACTCATACTTTACATCCAGATTCGACAGAACGTAATACAAGCCCCAAACATATAATGGCTAATGATCTGGTTTGGATTCTACATCAAGATTGATTTGATTGACTCAATCTAATTGATTGACAATTAAATCTTGAAAACAAGAACTTTCTATACGAAAAAACTCTACAGAAACCAAGATTCTGTTTGTATGGGCAATCGGAATCAATTTGAGATTCTACTTCTATCACTCAACGGCTACCAAATCTTTTAGATACAGATCTGTCCAATGGGTAGATTGGAAGACGATCCTCAAGATACTGTCCAACGGCTAGTTTAAAAGTTGAGAAGTATTTAAGGAGATGAATGACCGATGAGCAAGTAAGAGACGGAGCGTAGAATTTATAATTCCAAAGTCTAAGCGATCTTCGATCATACACTTGTCTCTTGTGAATTTAAACGTTTGTGATCTTAAGAGAAATACCAAAAGAGTGATTTAGTGAGATAGTGTGATCTACTACTAAGTGTTTGCACTCAAAGTTGTAATCTCTTGTTGATTGCATAGTGGAATCTAGCCAAGAAGGCTGTTAGCGTGGGAGAATGGACGTAGGCTTGGATTAAGCCAAACCACTATAAACCTTGTATTCTTATTCTCTTCCCCGAATCTCTTTATTTTGTTCATAGTTCTATTTAACTGTTAAAGTCTAATATCGCTTAAAGTCTGCTGCTCTTCAGACTCAATTTCAAAAGTCTGTTGTTATTCAGATTCAGATTAAAAGTAAAGGTTTTCACTGTATTTTGCAGAATCTGTTTTTACACCTATTCACTCCCCCTCTAGGTGTTCATACTAGCACTTTTAATTGGTATCAGAGCCAAGTGCTCGGTTTATAAAAGTATTTTTACTTTTAAACTAAAGACATTTTATGGCTAGTATCTTACCACAAGGACTTATGGAAGGGCAAAGCAACAGCAAGCCACCATATTTTGATGGAAAGGAATACAATGCGTGGAAGAACAAAATGAAAGCATTCCTAAGATCTAGAGATCCCTTACAATGGGATGTTGTGGAAAAATGAATCAATCCCACTGCTGCGTCTACATCAAATAAGAATGGCAAAGACAAAGAAACCAAACCCCCTGCTCCTATGTCTCGAACGGAAATATCCAAAAGAGAAGCGCTTGATGCAAAAGCTATTTATTTTTTATATTGCGCTTTGTCTGCTGTTGAATATAACATAATTTCTTCATGTGAAATAGCAAAAGAAGTTTGGTATAGACTTCATGTTACATATGAAGGGACCGATCGTGTAAAAGAGACAAAAGTAAACTTCCTGCCTGGCAAATATGAATCCTTCAAAATGATGCAAAGAAAGTCGATTGGACATATGTTTAGCCGCTTTACAGAAATTGTAAATGGTTTAGCATATCAAGGTCATCCAATTTCTTCCCCAATGAAGATCAACAAACTCTTACGAGGTCTCTCAAAAGATTGGAACCATGTAAAGACCTCAATAAGAGAGACTCGGAGGATTATGCCACTCTCCGTTGATGAATTGATCAGCACTCTTCAATCCTACAAAGTGAAACAAATCAATGACGAAGATCCCAAAGGTAAGAAGTCCATCGCTTTAATATCTAATGCTAATTCTGATGATACAGACTCAGAAAATGACTTGAACAACGAAGAATTTGCCTTTATGATCAAGAAATTCAAAAAGCCAAGTAGAAAGGGAAGTATATTCAGTGAAGGAAGACAATACAAGCAGAATGGCCAAAAAATAATCATAAAAGAATATGATAAGCAAGGAAATATATGCTTGATGGCACATTCAAAATCTGAGTTTGACTCAGACACAGATTCAGAATCAGAGTCTGACTTAAATACAGACTCAGAATCTGATAAGGAAATCGAGGTAAGTCATTCAGCAATTCTTATCAAAGTTCTTAAATATATAAATGAGCTTTGCTTAAATATCAAATCTTCTCTTAAAAGGATCTCCAAACTTAAAAAGGAGAATTCTCGGCTTAGACAACAGGATCTTTCTCAAAAAGAAAATTTTGAAATTTTGCAAAGTTGTAATCTTTTGTTGATTGCATAGTGGAATCCAGTCAAGAAGGCTGTTAGCATAGGAGAGTGGACGTAAGCTTGGATTAAGCCGAACCACTATAAACCTTGTGTTCTTATTATCTTCCCTTAATCTCTTTATTTTGTTCGTAGTTCTATTTAACTGCTAAAGCCTGATCTCGCTCAAAGTCTGCTGCTCTTCAGACTCAGTTTCAAAAATCTGTTATTATTCAGACTTAGGTTAAAAGTAAAGGTTTTCACTGTATTTTGCAGAATCTATTTTTATACCTATTCACCCCCATCTAGATGTTCATACTAGCACTTTCAAAAGGGTCGTGCCTTTTCGTGGAAAACCTCCTGCAGTCGCTAAGATTCCCAACAAGGTTTCTTTCGGAACTTTCCAAAGGTGGGCGATACAGTAATTGAGCCAAATTCTAGAATTCTCCTGTCATAAGTGTCGATAGTTAGTATGTTTGGCGGTACGATCTCGTCCGCTAGATGAAAAGTCGATTAATGGATGTAATCAGAGGGCCTCTAGTATAAGAAGGGTGCCCTCCCCCTCATTTATATCCATCCAAACATTTCAGCAATACAAAGGCTCATTTCTTTCTAGAGCTTCTCTCTCTAAAAACTCTCTCTATGATCCTGGTAAAGCAAACGAGTGTGCGATCGATCGAGCAAGGCTTTGCTAAGGCACCCCGACGATCCAAATCGATCCAAAAGTGCCTGAATTGTCGCGACCTACCCTTAGGGGAAGGGAATAGGTTTAGGGGTATTGCCTAAAAGACGGACTTAAGACCCATGATTAGGCGCGGGCTCTCCCAAGCTCATACCTCGCGCGACATCGGGATATTCTAAAGAATTTCACAAAAAGGAGTCGCCACTAGCCTATTGGGGTCAGCTAGAAACCAAGTGAGGCATGGAAGTGTACCTCACTTCCTACGCAACCAAAGAATCTAGGGTCGGGGACTTGATTACACTAATTGGTCGATTAGTGCCCTTTCGGTATCTAATCTTGTTCATTTTAAAAGAAAAGATTTTTGTTAGACAGTTCAGATTGATTTTACCCACTAACATGTGAGGTGATCATACGGGTGCACAATCATTAAAATAACAATTAACAACCAAGGAAAGCGATTAAATAAATTGCATGAAAGAGCAAAAATTTAACGTCAAAGAAACGATAAATACTAATCCTAACTAAATTAAAGAGAAGCCAAATCAACATATCAATATTGTGCATTCAAAAGGCATTTGTCTCTAAGGACAATATAAACCTTAAGGTAAAATCCTAAAGGCTTAATCAAACTTAGATATAATTCCGAATTGAAAGGTTTCCTATTTTTAGGAGAAAATTACTCCAAAGATTAATTTCAACATTTTCAAGGAAATTTATTTACTTTTTTTAGATTTTTCTTTTTCTTTTAAAAAAAAAAGGAATTTTCGAATTTTCCAAAATAACTGGATTTTTGCAATTTTTTAATTTTTATTTTATTTAAAAAAAGTCGAATTTTTTAATGTTTTCTGGGTTTTTTAATTTTCGGAACTTTTTTGAATTTTTATAATTTTTAGAAATTTTTGGCTTTTTTCTTTTTTGAAATTTTTTTGATATATTTTAATATTTAATATTATTATATTCGGGAAAACAAGTTCACACCAGATAAACCCGATCCGACCTGCTAGCCCAATCCGACGACCCAAACTTACTCTAAAAAAGACAAAACCTATTTTTTTTTTAATTTTGCCCTTTTTTTTAAGTAATAACTGTCTTTTCCCTATTTTGTCTTTTCTACTGCCCTTCCCCTTTCGACGACTCCTCTGCACAAGCCAACATTTGCCTTCCTTTTCTCTTTTTTTTTTTACTTTTTGCCTCACTTTTACTTCTCTTGCTTTTTCTTTTGTCTTTATTTTATTTTATTTTATTTTTTCCTTTGGTCTTCTCCTCCGCGTGCTTTCTTCTTCGTGCATCTTCTTCTTCCCCGACGTCTTCATGAACCCCTTTCCATCCGACAATTTCCCCCACCAAACCAGTGCCAACGAACGTGATCTCTTGCGAAGGTTCACCGGTGTTTGGACCATCATGGCCCGTTGGTCATACCGCTCAACCGGCGGCGACCGCCGCCGACCACCTTTTCCGACGACCGATAACCCGTTCCCGGAACAAAGAAAACCCTCACTCTCCCGATGACGCATGATTATTTCACGAAGGCCACGCCAAAACACAATAACCATACGAACAAGAAACATGATTCAACATCTACATATGTAAGCAAAGATCGATTCTAAGCTAAAACAGGAACTTACTTTTCGGATATCTCTGAGGCATTTTGTCGAACAGTTGGAGTGCAGTACCAAATTTCAAGGTTTTTGGCTCAATCGAGCCTTGAACATGCCTTGGGGGTCTCGAACACAACATACAAGGAACATGGGAAACGCAAGGGCGACGAGGGCCAGAGCTTGCGCGAGCCAGACGGCCGCGAGCTCCAGCCCGGTGCGCCTAAAATGAGGAGGGAGCCGAACCTACCTGGTCAGCTCGAGGATGTCGCCTGGAAGGTCTTCGGACAAGCCCGTGCGTGACTGAACCGCTCACGGTTGCTCGTACCGCTCTCTCAGTTCGCCGGCTCTCTCTCCGCTCGATTCAAGCTTCTCACCCTCGGCCTTTCTCTCTTTCCCTCTTTCGGTTTTTTCTTTTTCGGTTTCTCTGTGTCTCTCCGTGCTCCCCTTGGCTCCTCCTCAGCTCTCTCGGTTTCTCACAGTTCCAGAAGAAGGGGGTCAAGAAGCGGGATCTCGAGCACTTCTCTCACTCCAGCTCTCACTCTCCAGGACTTCTCTCGCCCAAGCTCCCTCTCCATTCTATTCCTTCCTCCCTTTTTGGAGTTCTTCTTCATCTATTTTCTCCCACTCCAGCCCGTGTTTTCTGTCTTCCCCCCCGTTTTTTTCTGTTTTTTTTTTTTACCGAGCTCTTCAAGATCAACGATCGGTGTGTCTGGTTCTTGCCTCGCCAGCCTGTTGACCGGCCTGCTCCCCGACCCGCGGATCACGCCGGACCTCGATCTTCTTGCTCTCGCTGTGCTGCTGCAACTTCTGCTACTCTGTTTTTTCTCTGTTCTTGCAGGTCTTTTTCAGCGAAGACCAGCAGGAGGGGGGAAGAAAGCTAGGCACGAGCCGAGCCGAGGAGAAAGAAGAGGAAGATGGGCCGCGCGTGGGTCACGCGAGGGAGAAAAGAAGATGGGCCGCACAAGGGCCTGCGTGTGGGGGAAAAAAGAAAGAGAGAATGGCCTCTCTCGTTTTCGTCCTTTTTATTTTAAATTAATTTTTTTTTGTATTTTCTTTTGTTTTGTTGTTTTTTTTTTGTGGCTAATTCCTAATCTTGTACACGATTAAGTCTTAAATAAAATTGTAAAATTTAGGTGTCGACATGAATCACTGCACAATCACGATCCCAATCGATTGGCCCGTAGCACACGCATGTAATCTATTAGTCGCGGTCATGCCTACGCATATGTATAGCGCGATTTGCATGCATTCCTTAGGATTGACCAAATTGAAAGAATAAGATTTTTTTTTCTTTTGTCGAAATGCACATGCAAACTCGGAAGAATTAGTATGATGTGAAACAGTTAATATATCATAATTATCTTCTAACTTACTAATTTAGACTTTCAAATAAAGATAGGTTTAACTAAATACGGTCAGACTTGAAAGCTCCTTCTTAACGACTTCCTCATATGTTGGGTTTTTGCCACACTCTCAACCAATGGCACTAGAGTGTTCTCAACACCCTCTCTAGGCAAAAGAAGGCAAGCCTTGTGATGTAGCAATGCAAAGTTTGATGGTAACTTTTATGGTTTGGTCAAGAGGGATGAACATCGACAAAGTGGATATTCAAGTCAAGACACAAAAGTGAATATTCAAGTCGAGACATAAGTTGAGGTGGTACAGTACTCGAATTAAGAGAGAGAGGGGACCCTGACTGCGATTACTAGTGCAGGGGATGACTTGACTAAGAAACGCAGCAATTGAACCAGGAATTTTGAATAGAAAAAAACCAGGAATGGACTACCCATGCTGAATTATCACCGAATCTCTCCGTTTATTATTTATTTGTTGCTTTCTAACTTTCCAGACGAAGTATTAGCGCACATGATGAGTAATTTATTGAACGGAAATGTCAGTGTTTCGAGAGCATCTAAGCTACTTTGATGTAGAGATGGTTTCTCCGCTAGTCCTTGGAGAAAGCACCAACGTCGAAGTAAGTATTCCCGCTAGCTCAGAAATAATTGCACTTCTTAAATTTAAGGATGGCGATCTTATCTCGACCTTATCCCTCTTTGAAAATAGGTGTAAGCAATCGTGTCAGTTCAATCCAAAAACTGAAATGAATAGACCTCATCTAGTCAATTCCGGTCCTATTAACATGAGGACTATGATAGGTTCCCTAATTAAAAAAGAAAAAAGAAAAGAAAAAGGGAAGACCTTCACCGGTTCCCAAACTATTTTTTTTTTCCATAACATAATAGTTATATTGTTAAATAAGTTGAAAAAAAAAAAGGTAGGTTCTCAGGTTCAGTTTTTGGCCAATTCCTTGTTCCAAAAATCGAGAATGGACTCTGATGGGTGGGTTTCAATTTCTAGGATAATTATCAAAAAAATTTTAAACTCATTATATAGATGCAAACCTTTTAATTTGATCAATTTAGTCCCAAACTTTTTTCATGCTTTGTAATTGTAATTCCTCCAATTAATTTTGGCTAAAAATTGCTATTATAGATGCCGGTTGTTCTATGTGGTAAAGGCCAGCACATTGACACTAATGTGAACAATTTTTTATATATTTTTTTAATTTACAACTCACCCATCTTGAAACCGATTTTTCTTAATTAGGGGTGTTCATTACTTTTTAGCAAGTATTACGATAATTACTTTTCAGATTTTTTTTCCACATTGAAATTAAAATCTTGACTTTAAGCATTTATACAGTGATGCGCACTCAATTGGTTGTTGCCATAGAGAGGTCAAATCTTGATCAATCAAGTCCTATCCACCACAAGAAATGTTGGAATTCAAGTCGGCGGAAGACGACTTACCTTATTCCGATGCACAAACAGCAAATGGCCCCGGAACGAACGTTGAATTGCTAATAAATCACGAACAACACTACCTCACGTTAGTCTGGATGCAATCACAAGGAAAACACCCGATTTCCACGGCGTAAATGTCGATTGTTCTTGCAAAAATGAAATGGAACGCCTTGATCTTCTTTGATGGAAATGGAGAGGAAATTTGGTGCGAATGAATGGCCAACCTTCCCAACGGTTGTGTTCGGGAGGTTTTTATACGTCTCCATAACACCCCTACAAATGGTGTCCTTCCATCGTACCGTATCAAGTCCAAATGGTGCGGTCCAATCGCACCCCATCATGGACGTACTAGCTAACTAGCTAAAGTACAACATCTCCCACTCGGACATGATAGGCTTGATAGTTCTCTATCAAGAATATAAGGCATTCAACATTCATCAACTTTACAAAACAATTCATACTGGCAAATAAGCCGTGCGACCAGTGAGTATACCTGCACTTGGGAGTTCAAATTATGCACTTGTTAAGGATAACATAATGGCTACAACCCTGAAAAGAAATAAACAATCGATGTCTCACAGTGCCCCAGACATATTTTGTTACATCAGTCCAAGTATACCTATCCCTTAAAGGCTATACTTGACTATTCTCAAAACACCATATATTTACAATTACATCCGCAACCACATAGGGCGATATAATTGGTCGACCAGTAAATACATGTGGTAGATGTAAAACAACAATAATCATCCTTCGCACTCATGTCTCTCTCAATTTCAGAACAACTGCTTTCCTAGACATGTCCCATAGGCCATATCTATTCATGACCGCCCGTAACATGCTAAAGTAGCAACATTGATCTTTCACTTCGAGAACATAGTCAGAAGTAACATAGGGCACAAAATTGAGGTAAATTATAAATTACCTCAAAGGCTTACACGATAAGTAAATAGGGATAATTTTACTCATCTTCCCTCATTGATCGTACAATGCACATGTAGTATGAATTACATGCTATAGTGGATTACTCTTTCTATAAGAGCGTATGTCATTTATTAACCATATCCACTATACGGATCTTAACCTAAATATAGTCACGTGCTTCTCACGTACTCATGTTTAGCTCGCGTGCTATATCAGCTCGCTTTCTATAGCGCCCAATTAAGTACTCGCATCCGGCATCTTACAGGCATACATGATTATGGGACTATCATGTTCGGTCTTATTATAAATAAATCACAGACCTCATCTTGACTGCAATCAAGGCGACATATCATTTTATGTACTAAACTTGCTCTTCAGCGTTTATTTGTACATAACGTCTCATCTCAACGTGCTAACTATAGCACTTGAGGCGATTGCTCGTGTGAGTGAGCCAATCATTACTTGCTGACATACTTTCCAATAATATATGTGTGTAGTGCTAGTCTCATACTGTATTTGTACTTATTGATAAAAAATATCAAGTCACTAATAAACAAACAAGTACAATACATATGTTCACAAATATATAAACCAATGATTCTCTACAACAACACATATCACATTCTACGCAATACTAGTGACATCCTGTGGGTCAAGAATATGTCTCTAGGAATAGCCTTCGTAAATGGATTAGCAACCATTCTATTGGTTGAAACGTATTGTAGGATCACTTCTTTCTACGCTACAATATCTCTGATGAAGTTGTTCTTTATGTCAATGTGCTTCGTCCTTCCATGATACTTGGGATCCTTCACATAAGCAATGGCTGCTTGACTATCGCAATAAACTATCACTAGTCTAGGAACCTCAGTGATAGTGGTTAAATTTTTAAAGAAACGTTTTAGCCATACTGCTTCTTGCACTGCAGCAGAACATGCAATAAATTCCACCTCCATCGTAGACAAGGCCGTGCATGTATGTTTCTTGTTGTTCCAAGAAATTGCACCTCCATTGAGCAAGAACGCATATCCAGAAGTCGATTTATGCTCATCTAGGTCTCTACCCCAATCGGCATCCGAGTAGCCCAATAGGCATAAATCATTCCCTTGGTAACAAAGTCGATAGTCCATGGTGCCCTTCAAGTATCTCAGAATCCTCTTCACTGCTTTCCAGTGTGCTTGACCGGGATTTGATTAATATCGGCTCACCAATCCTACGGCATAACATATGTTGGGTCGAGTACATATCATAGCATACATCAAACTTCCGACCGCACTAGCGTAAGGAACAGTTTTCATCACATTGATTTCTTCTGGAGTTTTAGGACACATCTCAGTACTTAGGCCTTCACCTTGCATAACAGGGGTATCAATGGGATTACAACGCTACATATTGAAACGCTCAAGAATCTTCATAATATAAGACTCTTGTGATAAAGTAAGGAGTTTCCTTGATCGATCTCTTTCGATCTTAACTCCTAATACATAAGCAGCTTCTCCCATGTCCTTCATCTCAAAATTAGAGGACAATCATTCTTTTATGGTGATAACCAAAACCTTGTCATTTCCAGCCAACAGAATATCGTCCACATAAAGTAATAAAATCACAAATTTATCTTTGGACCGCTTGACATATACACAGTGATCTTCTTCGATCATCGTGAAACCAAATGTTATTATTGCTCGATGAAAACGAAGATACCACTATCTAGATGATTGCTTAAGGCCATATATTGAGCGATGAAGCTTGCAAACTTTATGCTCTTGACCTTTAGCTATGAAACCTATTGGTTGTTTCATATAGATTTTCTCATCTAATTCTCCATTGAGAAATGCCGTCTTTACATCCATTTAATGTAATTCAAGATCCAAATGTGCAACGATGGCTAAAATAAGGCGTATTGAGCCAAACCTTACAACTGGTGAAAATGTTTCCGCATAGTCTATACCCTCTTGTTGAGTATAACCTTTTGCCACAAGGCGAGCCTTATACTTTTCAATAGATCCATCCGCCCTTCGCTTAATCTTAAAAACCCATTTGTTTCCAATGGCCTTACGATTGGGTGGTAGATCAACCAAGTCCCAGACATGATTTGCCCTCATTGACTCCATCTCATCTTCCAAAACTTTTCTCAATTCTTCCTTGTCATAGGATGAGATAGCCTCTTGAACAGTCTTAGGCTCGGCATCGTCATTTTGAGTAATCATAAATGCTTCCCCTTCAATCTCAAAACGACGATGGGGAATACTTTTATGATTACTTTTACGCAATTGAATTTCTCTCGAATTCAATTCATCAGGCGATGCAACACTCCCACTAGGTCTTGTGTGTTGAGATAAATCTTCATTTCCCTCTACAACATCAGTGGGTGTGTTATTAGGATCTTCCATCTCATATAATTGGAAGTCCTTATCAATCTCACATCTATTAGGAAAATCGTTCTCCAAGAACGTGACATCTCGTGACTCCATTTCGATCATACTTCCATTAGCTTGTTCACCTATGAACACGTACCCTTTGGAGTGTTCGGAATATCTTATAAATATACATTTCTTCCCTCTAGGACCTAATTTGGCATGTTTATGGGAAGAATCATGAACATAAGCTGCACATCCCCATGGACATAAACTACTCAAGTCTGGTTTCCTACCAGTCCATAATTCATAAGAGGTGGAAGTGACCGATTTTGAGGGTACACGGTTAAGTATATAGGCAGCAGTCAATAACGCATCTCCTCAATAGGAGATAGGTAAATTTGCTTGCGTCATCATAAACCTAACCATTTCCAATAGGGTTCTATTCCTTCTCTCAACTACCCCATTTTGTTGTGGAGTATCAGGAATAGTCAATTGTCGTACAATTCCCTTTTCATCACAAAGAGCCTTGAATTGCTCCGATAGATACTCACGTCCACGATCGGTTCTCAATGCCTTTATTGTTTTGTTCAACTGATTCTCTACCA
This sequence comes from Eucalyptus microcorys, assembly GCA_014182515.1. Taxonomy (NCBI): domain Eukaryota; kingdom Viridiplantae; phylum Streptophyta; class Magnoliopsida; order Myrtales; family Myrtaceae; genus Eucalyptus; species Eucalyptus microcorys. The sequence continues at coordinate 3,617,169 of CM024563.1, forward strand.
TCGTTATATATCGTCTAAAGCAGTCTAATGCTTCTGACTTATGGGAGATCAGAAAGACATAACCGAAACGTGTGAAGTCATCTATGAAAGTGATGAAATATGAGGCTCCATGCCTCGCCCTCACATTCAAATGACCACAAATGTCAGAATGAATAAGTTGCAATGGAAATTCGGCTCTAGTCCCTTTACCGAAAGGTTTTCTAGTTGCTTTTCCCTCTAGACAATGTTCACATATGGATAGACTAACATTAGTGAGTGACCCTAAAAGGCCTTCTCTATCTAATCTTTGCATTTTTTGCAATCCAATGTGACCTAATCTAGCATGCCAAGTACTTGCATCAATCTCAACATTACTAGAAGATGCAATTAAAGAAAAACAACCATCAACATTAACATAGTACTGATCATAGTCAATGTCTAACACCATAAAACCATTCGATACATGACCTGAACCATAATAAACTGTTCCATACAAAATGTCAACACAATCACCATGGAAATTCAATACATAACCTAAGCTAAGAAGAACAATTACAGAGACCAAGTTTCGTCGAATATTTGGAGCATAAATGACATCATGCAAGAATAGGTTTCGACCACCATGTAAGATTAATTTACATGTGCCGACACCCTTCACTTCAACTCTTGAGTTATTCCCGACATATATCCATCTTCTTCCAAGCGGTATCCGATAATACTCCACAAATGCTTCTCGGTCTCTAGCTACGTGGTCTGTTGCTCCTGAGTCTACAGTCCACATTGGATGAGATTCAGCAAGCATTACAGTACTAGAAACAAAAGCATTACTCAAAGTAATGGAGTAATAGGGTACCTTTTTAGGCTCAGTGCATTCACGAGCAAAGTGACCCAGCTTACCACAATTGTAGCACTCCATCTTGGCCTTGTCCTTCTTTCCACCACGCTTCTTGCGTTGGAAGGTCTTAGCCCTCTTAGGTGCCCGATCGGTCATCTTCCCTTTGTTGTTGAATTGAGAATTCTTTTGCGCTTGAAGCCCGAAACCTTGCGCGAACTCGATTCAGCAACATAAGCATGCGTAGAGGATCTCGCAGCCTCTAGGCGCTCATCCTCTAATTCCAAATGACGCGCAATATCATCAAAAGTGATAATATTTTCATTATGCGTTATATTGATCTTCATATGCTCCCAATTGTCAGGAAGAGACCTTATAACAGCCTGAACTTGCTGTTCATCAGTAAATGAGTGACCTGCCGACTTCAGTTCACGAATCATGTTTGACATCTCCCGAAGATGCTGCCTCATTATTACATTTGGGCGCTTTCGAAATGTGTCAAACTTGATGGTGAGTCTCCTTAGCTTAGTGGCAGATGTACCCCCAAACTTATCCTTCAAGGCAACCCACATAGCTTGAGCTTTATCATAACTTTCAAACTCACACATGAGATCATCTTGCATATAGCTCAGCAACGTGATGCGAGCAATGCTATTTTTCTTTTTCCAAGCTTGAAAAGCTTCTAGATCTCTCTTGTGTTGAGCTGAAGTTCCATGCTCAGGTTCATCCATGGTATGGTTGAGGGTTTCCAAAACCTTTTGCTCCTCAAGGATGTACAGAACTTTTCGGTGCCAAATATCATAATTGTCACCGTTCAGCTTCTCACCCTTATTGAGGTCAGCCACAATGGTCTTGGATGCCGAAGTCATAATCAATTACTATAACACATTGACATAATAAACGCAGAATCAATACTAGCACACTTTACAGAGTAACACACATATTTAATTTGCAGCAAAGACAAACTAAATTAATGATAATTCAACAAAAGACACAAAAGCAAAAGTTCATTATGTTCCCAATCAAATTCTATGTACAATTGTTCTATTATCATTAATTAGTTTAATTTGCACAAATTTTCAAGTTCTAGGTGAGAACTCCTTTCAATTCTACCAACCTATGAACTCCCACTAGGAAAAATAATTACATGACCTTATGTAATTTCTACATTTTTCCTTAACACAAAAACATAGCATGACAATAACCAACGTGTATAAACAACAATCATGCTTCAATTATAATCAAAATTGCAATTCAACGTGTAATGGATTTCCTACCATTGTTCTAATTTTCTAGCAACTAGAAAATTGCAAGTATATTAAAATATATACATCATATCAATGAACCAAGCTCTACATAGCATATATAACTTCATTTAAACACAAGCTAGCTACCGTATTCCCTAAATCACAAGAAAATAAAAGCTACAAATGAATAAACTACATTAAACCCCAAAAAATACGCGTACATAGGGTTCCCAAAGTATTTTCATACATTTATAAAATTCAAAAGTATACATTAATTATACCACTATGTAGAGGACACTCATACGAACCAAACACCACCGACCACGCTCCAATAGGAGCCTGCACGCGCCCCCACGCGCCACCTGAATGCGCGGCGCGTGTGGCGCACGCGCCAGCGAGCCAAACGGTTCCTGGCCGGTCCGACCGGTCCGACCAGTGCCTGGTCCGACCGGTTTGACCGTCGGACCGGTTGACCGGTCCAACCGTTGACCGATCAACGATCGGTCGGGTCGAGTCTCGGGTGCAGTCACCGACCGGCCAACCCACCACGGCGCGACGTCATCGATGACGTCATCCCAGGTGGTTACCGACCGTTGGATGACGTCATCACGCGCCGGTTCGCCGACCGACGTGTGCCGATTCGCCAGCTGGCTCGCGTCGCACACGTGCCGGTTCGCTGACCGGCGCATGTGGCGGATGCGCTGGCTGTGCCAGCTCTTCAGGCGCGTGTCGCCCACGCGCGCGCGGCCGCGCGCATGTCGCCCACGCGCGCCGCACGTGTGGGCGCGTCGCGTCTCCCGGCGGCACTCGACCCACCGCCGGACTCGTCTCGACGAGCTCTTTCACCCTGTATATTCAAAATTTAATTTTGACGAAAAAATCATTTCGAAAAAGGGCCAAAACCTCATGGATCACGCGACCCCGAACCCGTTCTTCACTCCGGTTCAATTTCGAGTTTTTCATATGGCAATTCCGACTATCAGAGATCGAAAAAATGTAGAATACAATCTCTTGATCTCAATATCAAATGGTAAATGAGAAAACTCGATGAAAAACAAGGCAGAAATCGCGATCGGGCTCTGATACCAATGTTGGAATTCAAGTCGACAGAAGACGACTTACCTGATTCCGATGCGCAAACAGTAAATGGCCCCAGAACGAACGTTGAATTGCGAATAAATCACGAACAACACTACCTCACATTAGTCTGGATGCAATCACAAGGAAAACACCCGATTTCCACGGCGTAAATGTCGATTGTTCTTACAAAAATGAAATGGAACGCCTTGATCTTCTTTGATAGAAATGGAGAGGAAATTTGGTGCGAATGAATGGCCAACCTTCCCAACGGTTGTGTTCGGGAGGTTTTTATACGTCTCCATAACACCCCTACAAATGGTGTCCTTCCATCGTATCGTATCAAGTCCAAATGGTGCGGTCCAATCGCACCCCATCATGGGCGTACTAGCTAACTAGCTAAAGTACAACAAGAAATAATTCTCAACATGGCATAATCCTAATAATAGAATCCAATAGCATCTTTCTATGACTAGCTTTTCTCACCCGATGTTCCTGGCCCCATAACACTCTTCAATCAAACTCGAGACACCGTCTCAACCAAGACCAATTCTTAGCATCGCCACTTTTCAACTTAGACGGCCTGGGCGCACCACTCGTGACCTTGATTGCCCGTGGCTCTCTACATAAATGATGGATGGCGCATGTTCTGTGCTAGTCATAAGCGTCTGCGATTTCTAAATGAGGTCAGCTTTGGAAGATCGACCGATGTCAATCACGTTCGGTTCGCTTTGTGACAAGGGGTCCAAGAATCAAGCAATCCGTATTTCATAGCTTCTAGGTGAAGAACTCTGCTGTGTTTGACCATTTCCTAGCAAATGCCGGAATTCTGTGAGAATCCTTATTAAAAAGTAGAGGAATTTTGAAAAACTAAACCGGGTTCGACAAATTATCAATATTTTGACCGGAATTCCCGTGCGAATCTGAATTGATAATGCAACTAATGAACGTTAAACTGCCATCTGTAAGGACAAAAATTGCTAGCAACGATGGGATTTGAATTTTGAGGAAAAAGAAGGGTTTTGAAGTAGATGTTTGTGGCAGTGGATTTCGCTATGATCTCGTGTGCCAATTGCTGAATTGATAATGCAAGTTACGAACGCTAAACTACCATGTGTAATGAGAAAATTGATAGCGGACCGAAAAGATTACTGTCGCCGGATACTATACCGTGTTCTGTTAGGACTCGATTGTTGCAGAACCCAAAGTGGCAGCTGCTCAAAAGGAGAGTTCTGCGATAGCTTATATAGGGTCAGAAGCAGAGAGGTCTTAATCTTACTGACCTTGTGGTTTCTGTGCAGCAAAACTTACTGTGGCTACTGCCACAGGGTCAAGCATTTGTTGACGCAGCTCGGGGCGAGTTACAAAGTCATCGAGCTGGACAAGGAAGGTGAGCGTCTCCTACCCTCTTGAACCGCCTGCATATAATCTTGATCTGAGTATATTATAAACCATCTTGCTCTTGGCTATTTGGAGGCTGATTTTGTCTACAAAGCAAAGATACCTTTTTTTTTAAGCATATTTGCTGGTATAACATTCTGTTCATGCGTAAAATCCAGTTAAGAATCTCCCCCCACAGTTGCTCGATTAGCCCCCAAAGACCTGTATCTTTTGATTCTTTCGACCGTGGGTTTTGAACTGTAATTTATTGATATTTCTGTGATTGTGCAAATGATCGCTTTATCTACAAGATGAAGAACTCGTGTGGAACATGATCTCTTTAACACTACATTGTTCAACCATCTGAATTTCCTTTTGAAGGTGACGCAGCTGTGGTTCAATCGGCTTTGGCAGATTGGGCGGGACTGAGAACAGTACCTAATGTGTTCATTGGGGGAAATCATATTGTTGGCTGCGATTGTAAATTCTTAATTGCGTGGCTAATCATCTGTCTCTCTTTTCTTTGTTGATTTCAAGAAAATCTCTGGGAGAGGTTAGATGCAACGCAGGTGTTGTTTGACGACTAATCTTTTAATGTCGGCTTTCCTTGCAACACCAGCGGTCACTCAGAAACACCAGGCAGGTCAACTGGTACCTCTTCTTAGGAGCGCCGGAGCTGTGAAGACCTAATAAAAGCGGTGCTCATGGTTCGAACCTTCGATCGAAAGAGAGAGACGTGTGATGGAAGTGGATAAACTGAGGTGTGACATCCACTGCACATGTAAATGAACGAATTGTCTTTTGACTGCTCGCACAAAGTTGGAGTGTGTAGCATAAACTTTCCTTGTCAGCAGAGTTGCTACCATATTAGTAGCAGCTGAAAATCCTTAATGCAAAAGTGGAATGACTATCAGAAATTCCGAGACCCAGACTATTTGTTTGCTGAAGTGACTAGGAAATGATTTGACGGTGTCCGGTAATAAAGTTTCACGAGACATTGATCTAGACTTCTTTAGAGATCTGCAGTTTTATGATGCAGAAGAGATTTTGTCAAGATTAAGAATATTTCTTTGCTTCCAGTTCTGATAATTCGAGTTCAATGCGATGATCCAAAAGCAATCAGGATCTCCAGGAGTAGCAAAGAGTTCTATAGGGAACAGTCACGAGCTTCTCCTCTCCCACTTTGCTGGAAAGCAACCTCTACGGTCCTGTCGAGGGGTGTGCAGAAAATGATGTGGCACGTGCGATCATGAAATAGCCCCTAAATCCTCTTGATCAGGGCGTGGCCAAAGGGATCTTCGCCGGGAGTTTTCCCTTCGTGGACCCATTCCTGACTCTCGAGGTTCACCAACAAATGCATCCGCCATAATTATAGGGGGAAGAGGTACAGTCATATGATCTCCGCAAAAATCAATGCTGTAATAGTTAGCTATTTTGTCTACTTGGATCTACTCAAATAATGAACTAATCCACCACTTTAGGACCATCCGAAGCGAAATGCAAAGAATAAGTGACTGCAGAGTAACTTTCACATTGTTTCTTCGACTTGGGGTCGTGCTGTGTAGTACTGGTAGACGAATAAAAATTACTAGTCAATTCACCGCAAATGCCAGCTTCAAACCAAGAAATATATAGTAAAAAGTTGAGAAGTACATCAAGCTGTCTAGATGATCATTTCAAGATTTCATCCATCCTCATCATGGCAAAAGAGACCATCGCTCTGAGAAAAACTGAAGTGGAAGTGCTAATTAGAAGATTTCCGACGAAAGAGGCAGAATCTCGGGGTTTTGCTTTTCCTTTATGAGATTACAGGAAATGAAAGAAGCTAGCACAAACTCCTACACAATTGTGATTCTGTTTCCATGAGTCACTGTACTTCCTGTGTAAATTGAGTGGAATTGGCAATAATAAGAGAAAATGGAGAATAAAAGAAATAAATAAAATAAGAATATGTACATGAGTTCCTCCAACTCCATTAAGTGGGAAACGGCCAGCATAAGACATGAACGATGCACCATGGAGCTTCTGCAATCTCTTGCACAGAAGCCGCATCTTTACCCTGTCTTGCTGCGCAGATCTTCTCATCCCGATTTCCCAATCGGGGTTTGAGAAACGCTCGAGCATTACTGGCCATTGGGCTCCTTGCAATCCTTCTCACAGGACCATATGCCCATCTCATAACATGCGGCTGAAGAATAAATAGTGGTCCTGTTCAAATGTCCGAAAATTACGTCGCCTCCGCTGGCTCAGTTGATTCCGCCAAAATGGCCATCTCACCGGAGGCTTATGGTGGAAGCGAAGGAAATTTCAGAATTTGTCAGTTGGTTTGTGATCCCAGTATTCGTGTTTGAGCCTCTGCTGGAGTCATCTGGAATTGGATTATTGTTGAGAAATGGGGGTTGCGTTGGCACGGGAACTATACACTCCTGGTCGTTGAGCATCTCAACTACTTCAGACATGGATGGTCGTAAATCTGGGGAAGCTTGGGTACAAAGAAGCGCGATTTGAATCACATTCAACGCCTCTGAGACAGGAAACTTGCCTTTCAACGCAGGATCCATGCATTCAGCAAGACTATTTGATTTATATTGCTTCCAAACCTGAGAAGTACAGAAAAGTCGAAGCAAGTCATTAGAAACTTTGCTAGTGTTCGGCAGAAAAGACAGACTATCTCCAGATTGTGAAGGGATGAATTAAATAAAGCCCTTGTGCAGCTGAATCATGATATGTAAAGCCACGAAGGGGTTCGCGAGGGTTACAAGATTTCCAGTACAGAGAAAAGAGTAGCCGGAAAACTCTCGATCTGAAGTTCGAGAAGATGTTACTTGTTAGGATTTATTCCAACTCTATATCATAGACAAGAAGCAATTTGCAAATGTGGCATTTATATTCTAGAGGTTTAAATCAGGAGGATAGGTATATGAATCTTACTGATTGCAGAACTGAACCTGAGGCCTGCCCAAAGATACTGTTCTTCCTACCACTTAGAATTTCTAGGACCAGCACGCCGAAAGCGTAAACATCAGCTTTCTCTGTTAGTTGTCCCTTAACAAGATACTCTGGAGCCATATAACCCCTGCAAAATTATTCTTTCAGAAGGAGAGAAATCTGTTCTGCAGAATCCATAATAGAAGATGAAATTGCCAAAGAGTGAAAAGAAGGGGTCATCCCCACAATAAGCCTTATATCACATGCTCATCTTCTGAACTCATAATACATGGCGGTTCAAATAGCCAATCCAGTCTTCTCTACATGAAGATCTCATCTAAACTGGCTCAATTGAAACAAAAGGAGAAAAAAATAAAAGACCAGAATCTTACAGTGTCCCTGCAATACCGGTGCTGAGATGAGAATTTTCTGGATCAAGACATCGAGCAAGTCCAAAGTCAGCAATCTTTGCTGTGAGATCTTCGTCAAGAAGGACATTGCTACTTTTGATGTCTCTGTGTATTATTTTCACTCCACAAGGTCCATGGAGAAATGCCAGCCCCTCAGCTGTTCCGGAGATGATATTAACCCGCTCCTGCCAACTCAGGACGTGAATCGCATTCTTGACTGCAACGGCAACCAGGTCTCGTTATCAGTTACATTATTGCAATTGAGTACTTATCAGGAATGAGATTAAAAAACTGCCTAGAAAAGACTAGCAAGAAAAAGTACTATTTTGGAACAAGATGAAGATAGCAACTAGATTAACATCATAGAACAAATTTGGAGAAGCTAAAAGCTAAAGGGTTTTGTTTTGGCAGAGGCCCAACTTATGAAACCAACTCCACTAATCTCGGATGCAGAATGGAGCAGCAAGTGGGGGGTAACTTACCAAAGAGGATTTGATCAAGGCTTCTGTTGGGAACATATTCATAAACTAGGAGGCTTTCCGGGCCTTCAATGCTGCAACCCAGGAGGCGGACCAGGTTCTTGTGTTGGATTCCACTGATCAAATTTATCTCATTGAAGAAGTCATCCACCCACTGACGGGTGTTGAACACCAGTCTTTTTACTGCAACAACTCTTCCATCAGGGAGGATCCCCTTGTATACAGAACCAGCTCCTCCTTGGCCTAATTTCCTCGACTCATCAAAGAAGTCGGTAGCCTTCTCAAGCGATTCGTAATTAAAATTCAGATTCGACTTCCTTACAATTGCCGGAACACCAAAGAGTTTCTTATGGACTGAGAATAGGCAAAGAAGATGGACGGCATTAGAGAATGTTTAAAGAGAAAGTTAAAACAGAAATATCCTCTTTAGTTTCACATTTACCTTCTCTTTTCTTGGCTAATTTTCTGTATCCAACATAAGCACCGACGAAAACAAGTGAAGTTGCAGCAGCAACGGATAAAGCAATAGCAATGATGATCCCAAGCTTCAACGAGTCTATTAAAAAACAAAAAGATCATCCTTTGCTGACAAGAAACCGGAAGCTATAGCAATTAAGAGGCAAAAAATAACGTAAAGGCTACAGCTATCCCAATTCAGTTGAAAATACAGAACAAGAAAACTAGAACATCGTGCAGACTAACTTGCAAGATCACTCAATTCTTACCACCATCTGTAGGGACAGTATAGAACCTCTGAGTCGAATATCGCATGAAACATCCGGCATTCATAGCCCTCCCTTCATCCCCAGGAGTGCAGTTTCTCGCCCTGATCATCGCATTCGCCAAGCACTCTCTACACCCCTTCTCATCGAGAGTGTTCCAGCACTGCGCCAGCGCATAAACGCCAGCGACTCCTCCCCTCCTTGCCTCTCCAAAAACGGCGAACCCCTTGTTCTCCGGCGCAACTGCCGACACATTCGTCAGCACCCGATCGACCTTAGCGGTGAACTGCTGCCTCGCCTGCTGGTCGGCCGAAACGCTGGACTGATTGGCACACTTGACCATGTCGTGCTGCGGATCGACGGTCTCATTAAAGAAATTATAGTAATCGGTCCTTATGAAGCAACCGTCGAGATACAACCGCCCCTTAGTATCCAAGATAGTGCATCGAGAAAGTAAAGTCCTGCTCTGCACGAAACAGAGGATGCAATCGTCGCGGCTCAGGTCGCCGTGGCACTGAGCCAGGGCGTAGATTTCTGGCAACGGAGAGGTTATGGAATCATTAGCCCAGCGATCTTCAGCGACTTTCGCCAAAACTTTCTGCATGACGTCGAGGAAGTTCGTGACGGACGTGACGTTGGATTTGAGGCATAGAATGCCTGCCTCCGAGATTCGAGGGTCGCCGAGCGAGGGCAAAAACGAGGAGCTGAAGAGAACCAGGAAAACGCAAGCGAGGTTGAGGATCGAAGGCCGCATTTTCGCAGCTCCGACCTCCGTTCCGAGGAGAAATCCACCGGAGAACCGGATTACCGCCTCGATTTTTCTCTCGGTTCGAGCTTTTTGCGGTATCAAGGAGCTTTCAAAGGCGATCTTATAGTGAATGATGATTGGACGGAAGTGAGAGTAGTCGACGAGCCGGCGCGGTTTGCTTTGAATGTTTTTTGGAAAATTAGCGGAGAAAGATGAGGAATGACTTGACTGGAGTAGCTAACCCGCTTAAAATTCTAACTATTTATTCCGATTTGAAGACCGATAATTCGGATGGGACCAGGCCCGACAACGTGTTGTAAACTAGGAAGTCTCTCCCGTGAGATGACGGGCGTGGAGGCTGGGATACCCCGGTCGGGAGTTTGCTCCCTGGTGTGTCTCGAATTCATGGCTTTCTGAAAAGACCGGTACCATCTTCAGTAAAGTTTTAATTTGCTCCCCAGCATGTCTTGATATCGCATTCGAATGAAGTAGTTCGAGAACTGTTTGTATCATTTTTGGGTAAGGAGTCTAATCGACACAGAATGGATGAGAAAATGTGTGTGCATCTATGAATTTTTTTGAGCCGGCCTTTGAAATGCTTCTTGCTCGTGAGACAAAAAAAGGAAAGCTGAAGAGGTGCAGTAACTAGATGTCGACAGATTTGGTGTCTTGAGTTACGACGTTCTCCCACTCAAGATAAAAGCCATGCCTATAATCTATCATCGCCGCCATGCCCTATGCATATGTATAGCAAGATTTGCATGCATTCCTTAGGATTGACCAAATTGAAAGAATAAGATTTTTTTTTTTTTTATTGAGATGCACATCCGAGCTCCGAAAAATTGGTGTGATGTGAAACGGTTAATATATCATAATTATCTTCTAACTTACTGATTTAGACTTTCAAATAAAAATGGATCTAACTAGATACGTCGACGGAGTCAAACTTGAAAGCTCCTTCTTAATGACTTTCTCGGATGAAAGTGTCGGGTTTTTGCCGCACTCTCAACAAATGGCACTAAGTATTCTCAACACCCTCTCTGGGCAAAAGAACGTAAGCATTGTGATGTAGCAATGCAAAGTTTGATGGTAACTTTTATGGTTCGATCCAGAGGAATGAACATGGACAAAGTGGATATTCAAGTCAAGACACAAAAGTGAATATTCAAGTTGAGACATAAGTTGAGTTGGTACAACACTCGAATTAAGAGAGAGAGAGAGAGAGAGAGGACCCTAACTGTGATTACTGGTGCAGGGGATGACTTGACTAAGAAACGCGGCAGCTGAACCAGGAATTTTAAATAGAAAAAGAACCAAGAATGGACTGTCCATGTTGAATTATCATCGAATCTCTCCGTTCATTATTTATTGTTGCTTTCTCTCTTTCCGGACGACGTATCAGCGCACATGATGAGTAATTTATTGAACGGAAATGTCTGTTTTGAGAGCATCTAAGCTAGTTTGATGTAGAGATGGTTTCTCCGCTAGTCCTTGGAGAAAGCACCAATGTCGAAGTAAGTATTCCCGCTAGCTCAAAAATAATTGCGCTTCTTAAATTTAAGGATGGCAATCTTGTCTCGACCTTATCCTTCCTTGAAAATAGGGGTAGGCAATCGTGTCAGTTCAATCCAAAAGCTTAAATGAATAGACCTCATCTAGTCGATTCCGGTCCTATTGACATGAGGAATGTGATAGGTTCCCTAATTTTAAAATAAAATAAAAAAAAAAAAAAAAAAGGGAAGACCTTCACCGGTTCCCAAATTTTTTTCCATAACATAATAGTTATATTATAAAATAAGTTGAAAAAAAAAGGTAGGTTCTCAGGTTCAGTTTTTGGCCAATTCCTTGTTCCAAAAATCAAGAATGGACTCTGTTGGGTGGGTTTCCATTTTTAGGATAATTACTAAAAAAGTTTTAAACTCATTGTATGGATGTAAACCTTTTAATTTGACCAATTTAGTCCCAAACTTTTTTCATGATTTGTTATTGTAATTCTTCTAATTAATTTTGGTTAAAAATTGCTATTATAAATGCTGGTTGTTCTATGTGATAAAGGCCGGCGCATTGACACTAATATAGACAATTTTTTATATACTTTTTGAATTTAGAACTCACCCATCTTGAAACCAATTTCTCTTAATTAGGGGTGTTCATTACTTTTTAGCAAGTATTACGATAATTACTTTTCAGATTTTTTTTTCCGCATTGAAATTAAAATCTTGACTTTAAGCATTTATACAGTGGTACGAACTCAATTGGTTGTTGCCATAGAGAGGTCAAATCTTGATCAACCAAGTCCTATCCACCACAAGAAATAATTCTCAACATCGCATAATCCTACTAATGGAATCCAATAGCATCTTTCTATGACTAGCTTTTCTCACCGATGTTCCTGGCCCCATAACACTATTCAAACAAACTCAAGACACTGTCTCAACCAAGACCAATTCTTAGCATCGCCACTTTTCAACTTAGACGGCCTGGGCGCACCACTCGTGACCTTGATTGCCCGTGGCTCTCTACATAAATGATGGATGGCGCATGTTCTGGTGCTAGTCATAAGCGTCTGCGATTTCTAAATGAGGTCAGCTTTGGAAGATCGACCGATGTCAATCACGTTCGGTTCGCTTTGTGACAAGGGGTCCAAGAATCAAGCAATCCGTATTTCATAGCTTCTAGGTGAAGAACTCTGCTGTGTTTGACCATTTCCTAGCAAATGCCTGAATTCTGTGAGAATCCTTTTTAAAAAGTAGAGGAATTTTGAAAAACTAAACCGGGTTCGACAAATTATCAATATTTTGACCGGAATTCCCGTGCGAGTCTGAATTGATAATGCAACTAATGAACGTTAAACTGCCATCTGTAAGGACAAAAAATTGCTAGCAACGATGGGATTTGAATTTTGAGGAAAAAGAAGGGTTTTGAAGTAGATGTTTGTGGCAGTGGATTTCGCTATGATCTCGTGTGCCAATTGCTGAATTGATAATGCAAGTTATGAACGCTAAACTACCATGTGTAATGAGAAAATTGATAGCGGACCGAAAAGATTACTGTCGCCGGATACTATACCGTGTTCTGTTAGGACTCGATTGTTGCAGAACCCAAAATGGCAGCAGCTCAAAATGAGAGTTCTGCGATAGCTTATATAGGGTCAGAAGCAGAGAGGTCTTAATCTTACTGACCTTGTGGTTTCTGTGCAGCAAAACTTACTGTGGCTACTGCCACAGGGTCAAGCATTTGTTGATGCAGCTCGGGGCGAGTTACAAAGTCGTCGAGCTGGACAAGGAAGGTGAGCGTCTCCTACCCTCTTGAACCGCCTGCATATAATCTTGATCTGAGTGTATAAACCATCTTGCTCTTGGCTATTTGGAGGCTGATTTTGTCAACAAAGCAAAGATACCTTTTTTTTTAAGCATATTTGCTGGTATAACATTCTGTTCATGCGTAAAATCCAGTTAAGAATCTCCCCCCACAGTTGCTCGATTAGCCCCCAAAGACCTGTATCTTTTGATTCTTTCGACCGTGGGTTTTGAACTGTAATTTATTGATATTTCTGTGATTGTGCAAATGATCGCTTTATCTACAAGATGAAGAACTCGTGTGGAACATGATCTCTTTAACACTACATTGTTCAACCATCTGAATTTCCTTTTGAAGGTGACGCAGCTGTGGTTCAATTGGCTTTGGCAGATTGGGCGGGACTGAGAACAGTACCTAATGTGTTCATTGGGGGAAATCATATCGTTGGCTGCAATTGTAAATTCTTAATTGCGTGGCTAATCATCTGTCTCTCTTTTCTTTGTTGATTTCAAGAAAATCTCTGGGAGAGGTTAGATGCAACGCAGGTGTTGTTTGACGACTAATCTTTTAATGTCGGCTTTCCTTGCAACGCCAGCAGTCACTCAGAAACACCAGGCAGGTCAACTGGTACCTCTTCTTAGGAGCGCCGGAGCTGTGAAGACCTAATAAAAGCGGTGCTCATGGTTCGAACCTTCGATCGAAAGAGAGAGACGTGTGATGGAAGTGGATAAACTGAGGTGTGACATCCACTGCACATGTAAATGAACGAATTGTCTTTTGACTGCTCGCACAAAGTTGGAGTGTGTAGCATAAACTTTCCTTGTCAGCAGAGTTGCTACCATATTAGTAGCAGCTGAAAATCCTTAATGCAAAAGTGGAATGACTATCAGAAATTCTGAGACCCAGACTATTTGTTTGCTGAAGTGACTAGGAAACGATTTGACGGTGTCTGGTAATAAAGTTTCACGAGACATTGATCTAGACTTCTTTAGAGATCTGCAGTTTTATGATGCAGAAGAGATTTTGTCAAGATTAAGAATATTTCTTTGCTTCCAGTTCTGATAATTCGAGTTCAATGCGATGATCCAAAAGCAAGCAGGATCTCCAGGAGTAGCAAAGAGTTCTATAGGGAACAGTCACGAGCTTCTCCTCTCCCACTTTGCTGGAAAGCAACCTCTACGGTCCTGTCGAGGGGTGTGCAGAAAATGATGTGGCACGTGCGATCATGAAATAGCCCCTAAATCCTCTTGATCAGGGCGTGGCCAAAGGGATCTTCGCCGGGAGTTTTCCCTTCGTGGACCCATTCCTGACTCTCGAGGTTCACCAACAAATGCATCCGCCATAATTATAGGGGGAAGAGGTACAGTCATATGTTCTCCGCAAAAATCAATGCTGTAATAGTTAGCTATTTTATCTACTTGGATCTACTCAAGTAACGAACTAATCCACCACTTTAGGACCATCCGAAGCGAAATGCAAAGAATAAGTGACTGCAGAGTAACTTTCACATTGTTTCTTCGACCTGGGGTCGTGCTGTGTAGTACTGGTAGACTGATAAAAATTGCTAATCAATTCACCGCAAATGCCAGCTTCAAACCAAGAAATATATAGTAAAAAGTTGAGAAGTACATCAAGCTGTCTAGATGATCATTTCAAGATTTCATCCATCCTCATCATGGCAAAAGAGACCATCGCTCTGAGAAAAACTGAAGTGGAAGTGCTAATTAGAAGATTTCCGACAAAAGAGGCAGAATCTCGGGGTTTTGCTTTTCGTTTATGAGATTACAGGACATGAAAGAAGCTAGCACAAACTCCTACACAATTGTGATTCAGTTTCCATGAGTCACTGTACTTCCTGTGTAAATTGAGTGGAATTGGCAATAATAAGAGAAAATGGAGAATAAAAGAAATAAATAAAATAAGAATATGTACATGAGTTCCTCCGACTCCATTAAGTGGGAAACGGCCAGCATAAGACATGAACGATGCACCATGGAGCTTCTGCAATCTCTTGCACAGAAGCCGCATCTTTACCCTGTCTCGCTGCGCAGATCTTCTCATCCCGATTTCCCAATCGGGGTTTGAGAAACGCTCGAGCATTACTGGCCATTGGGCTCCTTGCAATCCTTCTCACAGGACCATATGCCCATCTCATAACATGCGGCTGAAGAATAAATAGTGGTCCTGTTCAAATGTCCGAAAATTACGTCGCCTCCGCCGGCTCAGTTGATTCCGCCAAAATGGCCATCTCACCGGAGGCTTATGGTGGAAGCGAAGGAAATTTCAGAATTTGTCAGTTGGTTTGTGATCCCAGTATTCGTGTTTGAGCCTCTGCTGGAGTCATCTGGAATTGGATTATTGTTGAGAAATGGGGGTTGCGTCGGCATGGAAACTATGCACTCCTGGTCGTTGAGCATCTCAACTACTTCAGACATGGATGGTCGTAAATCTGGGGAAGCTTGTGTACAAAGAAGCGCGATTTGAATCACATTCAATGCCTCTGAGACGGGAAACTTGCCTTTCAACGCAGGATCCATGCATTCAGCAAGTCTATTTGATTTATATTGCTTCCAAACCTGAGAAGTACAGAAAAGTCGAAGCAAGTCATTAGAAACTTTGCTAGTGTTCAGCAGAAAAGACAGACTATCTCCAGATTGTGAAGGGATGAATTAAATAAAGCCCTTGTGCAGCTGAATCATGATATGTAAAGCCACGAAGGGGTTTGTGAGGGTTACAAGATTTCCAGTACAGAGAAAAGAGTAGCCGGAAAACTCTCGATCTGAAGTTCGAGAAGATGTTACTTGTTAGGATTTATTCCAACTCTATATCATAGACAAGAAGAAATTTGCAAATGTGGCATTCATATTCTAGAGGTTGAAATCAGGAGGATAGGTATATGAATCTTACTGATTGCAGAACTGAACCTGAGGCCTGCCCAAAGATACTGTTCTTCCTACCACTTAGAATTTCTAGGACCAGCACGCCGAAAGCGTAAACATCAGCTTTCTCTGTTAGTTGTCCCTTAACAAGATACTCTGGAGCCATATAACCCCTGCAAAATTATTCTTTCAGAAGGAGAGAAATCTGTTCTGCAGAATCCATAATAGAAGATGAAATTGCCAAAGAGTGAAAAGAAGGGGTCATCCCCACAATAAGCCTTATATCACATGCTCATCTTCTGAACTCATAATACATGGCGGTTCAAATAGCCAATCCAGTCTTCTCTACATGAAGATCTCATCTAAACTGGCTCAATTGAAACAAAAGGAGAAAAAATAAAAGACCAGAATCTTACAGTGTCCCTGCAATACCGGTGCTGAGATGAGAATTTTCTGGATCAAGACATCG
Organism: Eucalyptus microcorys; assembly: GCA_014182515.1. Classification (NCBI taxonomy): domain Eukaryota; kingdom Viridiplantae; phylum Streptophyta; class Magnoliopsida; order Myrtales; family Myrtaceae; genus Eucalyptus; species Eucalyptus microcorys. The sequence goes on from CM024563.1 coordinate 3,633,619, forward strand.
AGCAAGTCCAAAGTCAGCAATCTTTGCTGTGAGATCTTCGTCAAGAAGGACATTGCTACTTTTGATGTCTCTGTGTATTATTTTCACTCCACAAGGTCCATGGAGAAATGCCAGCCCCTCAGCTGTTCCGGAGATGATATTAACCCGCTCCTGCCAACTCAGGACGTGAATCGCATTCTTGACTGCAACGGCAACCAGGTCTCGTTATCAGTTACATTATTGCAATTGAGTACTTATCAGGAATGAGATTAAAAAACTGCCTAGAAAAGACTAGCAAGAAAAAGTACTATTTTGGAACAAGATGAAGCTAGCAACTAGATTAACATCATAGAACAAATTTGGAGAAGCTAAAAACTAAAGGGTTTTGTTTTTTTGTTTTGGTAGAGGCCCAACTTATGAAACCAACTCCACTAATCTCGGATGCAGAATGGAGCAGCAAGTGGGGGGTAACTTACCAAAGAGGATTTGATCAAGGCTTCTGTTGGGAACATATTCATAAACTAGGAGGCTTTCTGGGCCTTCAATGCTGCAACCCAGAAGGCGGACCAGGTTCTTGTGTTGGATTCCACTGATCAAATTTACCTCATTGAAGAAGTCATCCACCCACTGACGAGTGTTGAACACCAGTCTTTTTACTGCAACAATTCTTCCATCAGGGAGGATCCCCTTGTATACAGAACCAGCTCCTCCTTGGCCTAATTTCCTCGACTCATCAAAGAAGTCGGTAGCCTTCTCAAGCGATTCGTAATTAAAATTCAGATTCGACTTCCTTACAATTGCCGGAACGCCAAAGAGTTTCTTCTGGACTGAGAATAGGCAAAGAAGATGGATGGCATTAGAGAATGTTTAAAGAGAAAGTTAAAACAGAAATATCCTCTTTAGTTTCACATTTACCTTCTCTTTTCTTGGATAATTTTCTGTATCCAACAAATGCACCGATGAAAACAAGTGAAGTTGCAGCAGCGACGGATAAAGCAATAGCAATGATGATCCCAAGCTTCAACGAGTCTATTAAAAAACACAGAGATCATCCTTTGCTGACAAGAAACTGGAAGCTATAGCAATTAAGAGGCAAAAAATAACCTACTACAGGCTACAGCTATCCCAATTCATTTGAAAATACAGAACAAGAAAACTAGAACATCGTGCAGACTAACTTGCAAGATCACTCAATTCTTACCACCATCTGTAGGGACAGTATAAAACCTCTGTGTCGAATATCGCATGAAACATCCAGCATTCATAGCCCTCCCTTCATCCCCAGGAGTGCAGTTCCTCGCCCTGATCATTGCATTCGCCAAGCACTCTCTACACCCCTTCTCATCGAGAGTGTTCCAGCACTGCGCCAGCGCATAAACGCCAGCGACTCCTCCCCTCCTCGCCTCTCCAAAAACGGCGAACCCCTTGTTCTCCGGCGCGACCGCCGACACATTCCTCAGCACCCGGTCGACCTTATCGGCAAACTGCTGCCTCGCCTGCTGGTCGGCTGAGACGCTGGACTGATTGGCGCACTTGACCATGTCGTGCTGCGGATCGATGGTCTCATTAAAGAAATTATAGTAATCAGACCTTATGAAGCAACCGTCGAGATACAACCGCCCCTTAGTATTCAAGACAGTGCATCGAGGAAGTATAGTCCTGCTCTGCGCGAAACAGAGGAGGCAATCGTCGCGGCTCAGGTCGCCGTGGCACTGAGCCAGGGCGTAGATTTCCGGCAACGGAGAGGTGACGGAATCATTAGCCCAGCGATCTTCGGTAACTGTCGCGGCAATCTTTCGCATGACGTCGAGGAAGTTCGAGACGATGTTCGCGGTGGACGTGACGTTGGATTGGAGGCACAGAATCCCCGCTTCCGAGACCCGAGGATCGCCGCGCGAGGGCGAGAACGAGGAGCTGAAGAGAACCAGGAACACGCAAGCGAGGTTGACGATCGAAGGCCGCATTTCACAGCTCCGACCTCCGTTGCGAGGCATTCCGGGAACTGGCGAGAACCGATTATCGCCCTTCCAATGAAGCGTTCAGCTACCGGAGTTCTCCCCTCCTCCGGTCAAAGTGGTGCCCGAGCTCGAGGAAGCTCCGGCTGCCTCCTCCAGATCTTATCTCCGGCGGCCTCCCTCCCACCTTCTCGCGCTCTCAGGAAGCGGTCAGCTACCGGAGTTCTGCCCTCCTCCGGTCAAAGAGCAGCCCGAGCTCCGCCACCTTCCGACGTCAAGATTCGAAGCTGGCGGAGTCCAAATTAGCTGCGGCGGCGGCGCGAGGCGTTCGTCGGATTCGCTGGCGAGCCAATGGATTCGGCCATCCAACGGCTGCGCTCCTACTTATACAGGCTAGCGCATGCGCACGTGGAGCGGCGAGCTTCTAGAAGCGGAGGGTGAGCCGACGAAGTAGACATTTCGTGCGAGCCGGTCGGGGACGCGACGGTCGTCGGCGACGACGGTGGCGGCGGCGGCGACGACGACGACTGGGATAGCGAGGGCGCGGCGGAGGGGTGGGTCCCGCAATTGAAGGAAGGTCAAAAGGCGATCTTACATTAATGAATGATGATTGGACGGAAGTGAGAGTTGACGACGACCCGGCGCGGTTGCTTGCGCCTCGAGGGGGGAGAAAGTGAGGGACAGAGTTTGACTTTTGATTTTTTTTTCTTAATTTTTGGAAAATTAGCGAGAAAGATGAGGTATGACTTGACTGGAGTAGCTAACCCGCTTTTAATGTCATTATAAGAAAAAGGATAAAGGTAAAAATAAAGTTAAAAGCCTTTCTAATTCAGATGGGCCAAGCTTGATAGCGTGTTTTGGAAATCAAGAAGTCTCTCCCCATTAGATGGTGAAAGTGGAGACGGGACACCTCTGTCAATGGCCTTCTGGAAAGACCCATATCATTTTCGGTGAAGTTTTAATTGCCATATCTTGATTGTAGGAGAATTGTTTGTATCACTTTTGGGTAAGGACTTTGATCGACACAAAATGAATTAGAAGATGTGTGTGCATCTATCAATCGTTTTTGAGCGGAACCTTGAAATGCTTCTTGCTCGTGAGACAAAAAGAAAAGCTTAAGGGGCGGAATAACTAAATGTTGACAAATTTGGTATTCCAGAATGCAATAAAAGCCATGTCTGCAATTTGGTTAGTGCTATCGTGCCTTGTGCACATGGATAATGCATTCATTAGGACCAACCAAATTGAAAGAATTTTAGATTATATGCGAGTTTAGAGAATTGGTGTGATATAAAATAATTAATATATCTTAATTGGCTTCCAATTCACTGACTTAGACTTTTGAGTGAAAAATTGGTCCAAACGGAATATGTTGACGGATCATATTTGAAAGCTCTCTCTTGATGACCTCCTTTAAGTGAAGGTGTCAACCAACAAATTTGTCCCGTCAATCCAACCCAATACCCGCATCAAGAGAGAGAACTCTAATTCTTATTAATTACTAGTGTAAGGGGTGACTTGACTAAGAAACATGGCAATTGTATCAAGAGAACAAGTTTCAAAGAATGGACTATCCGTTCTGAATCTCTCCATTCATTATTTATTTATCCCTTCGTATCTTTCCGCACAACTACATATTAGGGCACATGATGAGTAATTTATATGAATGAAGATGTCTTGTTTTGAGAGCAACTAACCTACTTTGACATATAGATAATTTCTCCATTAGTTCTTGGAGAAAGCGTTGTTGTCGAAGTATGAAATCTCGTTAGCTCAAAAACAATTGTGCCCCTTAAATTTAAGGATGGCAATCTTGTCTAGACCTTATCCTACCCCGAAAATAGGGATACTCAACCATGTCAATTCAACCCGAAAATCGAAATGAACATATCCAATTTGGTCGATTCCAATCCTATTGACATTGGGACTGAAAAGGTTCACCTATAAAAGAAAAGGGGGAGCCGACCTTGATCGGTTCGATTCTACAAACTTTTTTTTTCATAGAATGATAGTTATATTATTAAATAAGTTGATAAAAAAAGGTGGGTTCTTAGGCCTGGTTCCTAGTTTCAAAATTTGGGAACCAACTTTGATAGGTCCGATTGAGTTTTTGGGATAATTATATATAAAAAAAAAAGTTATAAATCTATTGTATAAATGCAAACTTTTTAATTTGGCCAATTTAATCCTAATTTTTTTCACGATTATCTTATGTAAATATTTATTTTAATTTTGGCCCAAAATTATTAACATGAATGCTAATTATATTATATTGCAAGGCTAGCGAATTGGTATTGACGTGGACAATTTTATATATATTGAGTTTAGAATTTATTCATTTTGGAATCGACCTCTCTTAACTAAGGGTGTTCATTACTTTTTAGCAAGGATTATGGTCATTACTTTTCAGATTTTTTTCCACATTAAAATCAAAATCTTGACTTTGAGCACCAATACAAGTGGTGCCCACTCAATTGCTAGTTGCTAAAGAGTGGTCAAATCTTGATCAACCAAGTCTTACCCACCACAAGAAATTATTCTCGACATCGTACCATCCCTAATCATGAAATCCAATTGCATCTTTCTAAAGCTAGCTTTTTCACCGATGTTCATGGCCTTATAACATTCTTCAATCGACTTTTCAACTTAAATGCTAGGTCGCACCACTCGCGACCTTGATTATCCAATTCTTTCGACATAAATGATGGCATATATTCTGTAATATTCATGAGTGTATGCAATTATCGATGTCAACCGACTTTGATATCCTTTGTGACGAGGGGTCCGACAAGCCAGCGATCCGAATTTCATTCCTTCTAGGCGAAAAACCCTACCGTGTTTGACCATTTCCTACCAAATGCCTGAATTCTAGAAGAATCCTTCTAAAAAAAAATAAAGAAATTTTGAAAAACTAAACAGCGTTCGACAAACTATCATTATTTTGACCGTATTCCCGTACGAATCAGATCCAATGAACTTTCTTGTGTCTGCAAAGAATCAAAAAAGGGCCTAACATCGTCTGACTATGTCTATTCCAGCAATGTCACTGTCCAACCCACCCTCAATCGCGCTGGCGGTGGCTCGTCTCCCATGAATATTATCTAAAAAAATTATTTTATTTTATTTTATCAATTTAATTTTATACCTTTTAATTTTATCAGGCTTAAAATCTTTTAAATCTATTCAACTAATTTTATCTGAAATTATTAACACGAATGCTAATAGTACCACATGATTATTTTTAATAACATTTTTATGAATTTTTTGTTATTTTTCTTTCTTCTTCTTTTGGCGGTGGCAATGAGAAGAAAAAAAGGGAAAAAAGCGAAAAGGAAAACAAGATATTGGAAAAAAGTATTAAAATTTCGATCAAAATTAATCGGATGAACTCATTAGTGAAAAATGAAAAAATTTAGAAGCGAATCGGTAAAATTAAAAGGTATATGATTGAATTGATAAAAATATAATAATTTTAGGAGTTTTGGGATAATTATTTCCTCATCCCTCTCTTCGGAATCCTGTGATCCATGGGTTGCTTCGCAAGCACGACCATAATTCAAAGTAAACGGTGAGGAATGAAAGAATTCGCAGTGAAGCTACAGGGAAACGGCCCACAGCACCTTCTACATCCGTTCAAGAGAGTCAACAAGTACTGCCACTAGAAATTTGTGGGGTCTCTCCACTGTTTCCTCTTTTGTCTATTCTAGAGAGTGGTCGCTACTACCCGAGTCTACATGCATTCAAAGCTAAAATATGCGTATATCCACTGAACGTGATTCTGTGGCTGATGTTTGAATCAGAATGAGTGCACATAATCTACTGGAAAAAGTATCAAAAAAATCTTAAACATATTATATTGACATTAGTTTAGTCATAAATTTTTTAATCAGACTAATTTAATCATAACTGTTTTCATATTTGAATCAATTGAGTCCATTCGATCAATTTACGTTGAAAATTGTAGATATAGACATCGATAATCTTACGTGGCACGATCGGCACTAACGTCTGCATTTTTATATAATATTTTTTTAAAAAATTTCTATAGATTTTTTCTTTTTCTTCTCTTTTTATCCTTTTCTTCTTCTTTTTTTTTTTTTTTTTCCTCCCCAGCCCCCTCGCCATTTGGGTGAGGTTACCCTTGCTATGGAAATCTCTAACATTGATGCCAGTGGTACCACGTAAGACAGACGATCTAACATTAATAATTTTAATAATTATTATTATTAATGTGAATTTTTATTATTTCTCCAATCTTTTTTCTTTTTTCTTGATTTTTATTCTTGCTGGTTGACCTCACTTGCCACGGGCGAAAAGGAAGAAGAAAGGTAAAAATAAAAAAATAAAAATTATTAAAAAAATAAATCATTATTAAAAAGATTTCACGTTAGCATAATTAAGATAGTCAATTATGGTCAAAATAACAAAAAGTGGAAAGATTTGGGACTGGATTAATAAAAATAAAATAATTTTAAGATTTTTGGATCCTTTTCCCTTATTGCTCTCTTAAGAGTTCCGCGATCCATCATCATTTCCTTCTCAAGCACGGCCTTCATGATGGATTCGTAGTAAACGATACGAGAAATCAAAGAATTTTCAGAGAAACTACAGGGCAACGGGTCAGCATCTTCTACATCCATTTTTCAGAAAGTCAATAAGTGCTGCCGCCAGAAACTTGCGGGTGTCCCCTGTTTCCTCTTAGTCTATCCTAGACAGTGGCCACCACCCGAATGCGCATCTCTGAACGTGATTCTGTGGTTGATGCTTCAGTCAGAACGAGTGCACATAATCAACAGGAAGTTCCTAACTCTTTCAATTGCATCGTGTGTGCATTTGACCACCGAGCCTTGCGCATCGCATCGATGTCGTAGCCGTGGTCCTTGCGCATGTTCCTAGGCCGGTCCTACTTTGATTTTGTATGACAACAAGATCTATAGTATCGACGACCAACTTGTTCTACCAGGAAAAGACACGAATGGAGCAGCCCCTGTTTTCCTTAAAATTCTAGCGATCTGATGCTGCGGATCACTAATTTGCATCCTTAGAGAATAGAAATCACAAGAGCAAGGGTGGTACAGCACCTCTTCATTAAACATCAACATGCCCTGTAAGATTATTTTCAAAGAAAGAGAACTGTCCTTACTATAGGTTTATCACATGCCAAAATGAATGTCTAATCCCTGCGCTTGCTTAGCCTACTTATATTCTCGCACTTCGAATACTCAGATCAATCTCTAACATTAGCATCTGCGAGATTTGAGTCTCATATACTGATGGAGATGATCGTTCCCTTGTTCAGGGTCTCTCTAAAGCTCTTCCTTTGATTTCTGCAATCAGTCATAGGCGAATAAGGTTCATAAATATTTGTTTGAACGCAAGGCAAATTTGATAATAGTCGCAACTCACGTTGGAGATGTTTATCCACTTGCTCAGGGTCTGCAAAGCTCTTCCAGATTGTTGAGTTTCACGAGCCAAATTTACTCCATCAGCCAATGTACGTACTTGGCCCACGACTAAGAGAGCAGCTGCTGCATTTAGTATCTGCATATTGTTTTACCAGACGTAAGTTTCTAAGCAAAAGAGAGGCCGACAACATGGGTATTTTATTATTCATGAATTATCACCTTAGTTTCTGCAAGAAATTGAACTGTAACCATTAGATTACAAGCCTGAATTTTAAAGAGTAACAGCTTCTGACAAAGGTATTTTTTCACGTAACTTGTATGATCATCAAGTACAGCTAGTGGGACATATAGTTGAGCCAATCCAAATCAACATGGTGACCCAACAGGGGCTAAAGTGATTAATTAAGATGCACTAAGCTAGCAACTAAGCCTCGAGATTTTAGGTATACTCACAAATGCATCCGCAATCGGTCCTTTTTCCCCTGATAATACGTGCTTCAAGGCTTCTGCATTGTAAGCAGGGCCTCCACCCCTCAAATCCTCTAAGGTACACCGAGGAATGCCAAAGTCCACTGGCCGACAGAAATTCCATTCAAAGAAGCCGATAATTAAGATCATGCAAATATTCATAAGCATTGATATACTGTAAAAGCATCATTCTTGATAGTGACACCTAAAGGTAATTTTCATCATCGACACCCGCCAAGCTATAACTTCATATTTTCGCTTGTAAACAGTTCGAGAGAAGATGGTAAGAAGATTCTTACATGGATCAAAGGAGAATCTGTCAATCTTCTCCGGAGTGACGTCAAGAACTACCCCAGCCCCTGATCATGAATATGACTGCTGTGAGATAGAACTTAAGAGGCAGATCAAAGATTCAAAAGAAAAGGCAAAGGAGTACAAGTCTCGTTGCTGGAGCTTTAGGTACTTAGTCAATTGGCCTATACTAGAACAAGAAAAGTGAGGATTATCTTACCGAGAGGACTGATTTCATCTAGACCTTCTGAATGAACAACAAGCGCTCTCTTCATGCCAAATCGTTGCAGTGCTTTTGCCATTTTTAGAACCTAAAAATATGCATGAGAAATCAATAAAGAATTTTTTTTTCCCTTGCTTGAATATAAATAATCGCACATATCAGATCACCAAATGAGTAATGAGAAACTATGAGCACCTTAGATACATAAGAGTGTGATTAAGTTTCACCAAGATACTTCTCACGTTTCAAAGCCCCAGCTTATACTCAGTCAAAATGGGACGAAATGATAGCATATATATAAAGCCTGCTTACAGAATCAGAGCTAAAACTAAGCAAATGATATTTCTGTGCAGAAAGACAATGACTATGTATAGTCTACAGAGAAGTTGCAATAGAAAATCACGGAGACAAGCCAGGTACTTTGATTAAAAATTAAGGAGAACAAATCAAATACAGATAATCTTGATTACAAGCACAATCTGTGAACTTTCTTATAGACACCACACTTACTAGGTCATCTTTGTAGACACCAACAACAGCAAAAGGTACCCGTGCTGGATTCAACATAGGTCCTAATACATTGAATACTGTTTTCACTTTCAGCTTCTTCCTCACAGGACTAACAATCTTCATGGCCGGATGATATTTTGGAGCCATCATAAAACCAATTCCTGCTTCCTCCACACATCTCTTGATCCCCTAGTACAACAAAAAGAGTTGTATAAGGATTACCATGCACATGGAGCTAGCAGGTTAGCGAGGCAATTTGTGCTCCACTTTTAGAGTTATGGAACTCAAACCACTAAGTTACAACAAATTCCATTCTCTCCATGACATAAATACCCCAAAGAACAGTTCAAGTGCAGAAACATATTGAGTAAATTCTAGGAAAACCATACTCATTGAATAATAAATCTAGCCATTACAAACTTGACTACAATGAACTAACCTCAGGTTCTAAGTCGATAGCAACCCCTAAAGCTTCCAATACATCAGCACTCCCACATGCTGAAGAGCTTGAACGGTTCCCTTGCTGCATTGCAACAAACAATGTCAATCATATCTAGCTATTTTGCAATCAATATCACTGTCGGAACTTAAATGAAGATCATTGTCACCTTCGCAACTCTGGCACCGCAAGCTGCAGCAAGTATGGAAGCCCCAGTTGATATGTTGACTGTGTTGGCACCATCGCCCCCCGTTCCGACAATATCTACCACGTCGACTAATCCTTCCACTTTCTTAGCATGCTTGATCATTGCCCTCGCCAACCCTACAACCTGTCTACATGTTATAGGATCCCTTTACCCATTATACATTCGCATTCAAGATCAACCCAGGAACTCTTACCTCTTCAAAGGTCTCTCCTTTGGCTCTCAACAGCACAAGAAATGCACTGATCAGTGCCTCATTAGCGTCGTCCAAAAGAAAGTCCAGCGACGCCTCGGCGTCGGCCTCGGATAAATCCTCACGGCTAATCAAAGACTCAATCAGCTGCAGAATCAAGAAAGCAACACATCACCATACCCATCAAACCCCAACCTCAAGAAACCAAAAGAAAAGCAAAAAATCGATCGAAAGACAGAATTTTGGCCACTGGGAATTACCTCGTTAAATGATCCGACCTTCGGGGAAGAATTTATGCCGACGTCAGTACGCACAGCATTAGCCGCTACGCTCCTCGCGCGAGCAGCATTGGCGTACGCGCGCCCGGCCGGAGTCCCAGGTCGGAGGCCGGCGGCCCGCGCCGAACTCCGGCGGGAGAAGGAGGAGAGGGAGACGGGCGGTTGCCGGAGGACGAGGCTCTCCGCCATGGCCGCTGGCGCTCGATGATCCTCTCGCTCCGCCGATGGGGAATCAAGATTCGGGACGGCAAAGAATCTGATGGGTGTTGCGGGGGAACTGTAACAATGGGCCGAGGAAACGACATTGCGGAGATTGATTATATAGGCAAAGAGGGATTCGATTCTGTAGCATGATTTGGAAGCACATCCGAAGAACCTGCCTGACACCAACTCCGTTTCTCAAACGGTCAAGCATGTTTACTTTTTCACTTTTTGCCAAATTGGATATGTCTGTAAAAATGGCAGATAATCCGTCCATAACTTTATGGATTTACCATTTTTGATAGATGGTCAAATGGGTAAGTCGAGCCGAATTGAAAATAGTTCGACTCATATTTAAAATTTAATTGGATTCGTCGGAATTCATATTTGAAGAAGATCAACCATATCAAGATATGATGTCTTTACTATTTAGGAATTATGGTTTAAACTAAATTCGAGATCTAATTAGATTTATGCGAATTCATATTCGAACAAGGTCATTTGACTCAAGACTTAATATTATTACTGATCTAGAATTACGACCGGGTCTAGATAATATTGGAATTGATCCTTTAATTCAACATCAGGAAGAAAGCCAAGGAAGAAAAGAATTAATTACAAGCAACCTTCTCCAGGAGAATAGGCTGTGCAGAATCAAACAAATTGAAAAATTTGACAGAGAAATGAAGGAAAAGAAAAGAATGCAAAGGGGAAAAAAAACTGGTAGGCACAGATAATTTGCTATAAAGAGAGAGAGAGAGAGAGAGATCAAGAACCGCTGCTGAGGCATTTCTCAACTTGAGAACTCATCTCCTGGGGCCAAAATCTCATGCACATCGGTGCAGTTATCTTCTTCATTTTGAGCACAGAGGCCGGGAACAACCACAGTCCATCTCCAAACACGAGAGCAGACCCAACGAAAGGCGCGAACGTCTCCGCTTGCTCCTTGTTCTTCCTCCTCCACACGTACAAGATCAAGTACCCGACGCACATGTCAATGGTGATGTAAGCTCCGATGTAGAAGGGTATGGCGAATGCAACGGGGATCGGTATCAAGTTCCTCCACTTCTTCGGCGTCCAGTCTCTGAGCAGGTTGATGAGAATGGCCGCCAGGAAGAAGGCCAGAGAGATCTCGAGGCAGTGCTTCGGCAGCATCGAGAACCCGCTCGTCGCTTGCATAGAGGCTTCTCTGAAACTGCTGGACCAAGGAGCCGAGAACCGGGAACCGGGTGTGCCTAGCCCGGGGTGGCGGCTCTGGAGGTACAAGAAGATGGAGGGAGATATCACACACCCCATCAAAATCCCAATCAGTTTGCTCAGCAGGAGGGATTTGGGGGAAGAAAGTGTCATGTACCCAACTTTGAAGCTCTCCATGACATTAGAAGCCACGTCCACCAAATTCATGACGATCCCACAAGCCGCGAGACCAACTAGGACGCTGCCCTGGGCCTTCCTGGCCCACGAAGCGAAGATGATCATCGCCAGCTTCCCCAGGTTTGACGTTATGGACATGTCGGTCAAGCCGGTGGTGTACGCCTTGCAGAACCCCAGGACTGGGGAGATCATGTAAATGATCAAGATGTAGTACCATTTGAGAGGAGGGAAGATGAATGGGAAAACCACGGTGGATATGACGGAGATCACAATGTAGCTGCCGACTGCCACTCTGTCTGGGATTAGGTCCTCCAGGAATATCTCAGTTCTGACCTCTTCATCATAGGAGACAGGTGATTTCTCATGGAGGGGATTCTCAGCGAAAGGAGAATGGGCAGCATTGTCGATCTTCTTATGCATGAACAACCCTCTAACAACGACCTTTATCATGTGGTAGACCGCATCTCCAGTTATGATGGCAAGGCTAAGGAAGACCTGTGTGACAATCAAATTCTAGACCATCAAATGAGAGGGGGACACAAAATCCGGACGTTGCTGATTACTCGGTTTTCTATGCTTCTTGAGTAAACAGGAATAACCAAGAAAATACAAATAAGCTATTGGCGAGAGACGTCACCCGATAACCTGATCGGCCACTGAGACTTCTGACAGCAGCATCTGCAGGATACCAGTCACCCTTCTTGGTCTCTATGAAAGGCCACAATATACCTGAGGAGAGAATCGCTCCGAGCAATTGGGAATAGGTTATTACGAAGGGACACATCATTCCGACGCCGATATATGATGAATGGAAGTCGAAATGGAAGCTGTTTTAGTAGCAGGAAGTGAGAAAAAAGAACTTCAAATGAGGAACTTGCTAGGATTGTGGGCAGATTTTCAGTTCCTCAACTGTCACCTCTCTCCATTGCATGAAACCAGTAGTTTCAACCAAAACAAGTATCGTTTAGCCAATGCATTTATTTATGTTGAGTAGCAGTAGTGTTTGATCTTTCTATCTTTACTTTGCAAAGACAGTACTTTTTCTAAGTTTTCCCAAAGATTGATTGGTCAAATTGCGAACATTTATAGACAATACCTTCTTTGGAATGCTTTGAGCCCAAAGATAGGGAAGTAATGAAATCCGCAAGAGCTACCTCCACTGAATAACCAATGATATATGGCCCAAAAAAAGCTGATCGTGAAGAATTTACTAAGAGTCGTCCCCTGTCTCCTGTTGGTAGATCAATGAAACGCAGTATTAATGATCATTAGTCGTGCAGTTGTCCGAAAAACCACCCCGAAAAGGTGTAGTCAAGAGGAAGAATGAAAATAAAAGGGAAAAGAAGAAGTACCTGCCATTCAATTTGCCTATCTGAGGAGTGTGGAAGCTGTTTATTACATTACCTGTTGCATATCCAGTGGGGTATGTCAACTTCTTGTCAATGAGCATGAACTGGGCATCAGAAACTCAAGAAGTCACCAAATCGTTCATATTGACAATGTCTCGACGAAGGATCATTCATAAAGAATTTAAAGAAGCAACACCCTAATTGATTCCCACAACTAATCTCTGCATCATAAAATGCAGTATGTGTACATTGCATGCTAGAACTTTTGTAATCTATGACAATGATTTGAGCATTTTAATAGCAATTTGGGCATATATGATGCTTACCTTTCGAAGAGGCAATAGAGATAATAGACCGGCAGAACTAGCGAGAAAGAGAAACAGTATCATCCACCCCAAGCTGGGATTCTTGATATCATATGAATCGACCGGACCCGGAATTTGCTTTGCGACAGTGTCACTCATGGCCAAAAGATAGCTCGAAAAGCCTCCTGTTTACAAGAATTAAATCCAGGGATGTAACACTCGTCTAATTTTCCCATATCATTGAGAAATCAAGCCAGGACATATCATCGATAATAGGATCTCTCTTGCTGCTAAGAGGGAACTCACCACTCAGAGCAATGCCGATGAAGGAATCGACGCACGTATGAATGATGGTATTCTCTTGCCTCGTGAACGGCTGACTCAGCAAGCCGGTCGCATTTACTAGCTTTGTCCACGTTGATACGAAGACGAAACCAAAGCCTCCGGCGAAGAGATTCGCAGGAGGGAGGTAATTCAACATCAGGTCCATCTTTAGCATATAAATGGTCAGGAAAGCTCCCATTGCACAGCTCACAACTAGAGCTCTCAACGTGAGCTGTCTCTGCCATGGTGGGACTCCCTCCCTTTGAGTATAAACTCCACGGAGTGCAATTCGCGCGGCTTCTCTTCATTGCTATTCAACGTCTCCGGTGCCAACTTCGTGTAATCAAGAGGCCTACCCTGATGGTCCGTGTCGATCTCTTCGCCATCCTCGGTCCTGCTCATCCTGGTACAGTACAAGGAGCGCCAAAGCCTTTTTGTGTCGAGATTAAAAAAAAAAAAATACAAAAGAATGATTCTTTGAAGTGAACAAGAACAAGAAAAGGGTAATTGAGCTTTTAGGTTGTTCTGTATAGTTAGGACATCTTGAATCTTTCTTGTTCCTCAGACATTAGAAAAGAAAAAGACTGTTAAGTTGTTAAAAGTTGTTAAAGATATGCTTATTGTGGGCATCTAAAGACAGCTTGGAGAAGAACATTCGGCATCCCAGAACCACAATGGATGCAACAGTCTCCTACCCTTGACTTTTAGTTCACGGAAAATACCTAAAACCTTCTAGATTATTTTTACCTAAAACCTTCTAGAATATTCTGACATATAGTGTTAGATATATATATTTTTATAATATCTTGAAGGGCGAGCACCGGTCTCAGATAGACTCTCTCTTGGTTCCAAATTTTTGGAACCAGTTATTTCTAGTTTGGTTCCCAAATTAGGGTTCCGAAACGCCATAACTTTGATATAAGTTTGATGATTAACGTAATTACATGATAAGATTTTGGAGGAGAAAAATATAATAGAAATGTCTTAACTTTTGTATGGTGCTTACATTCATAAAAATAACTTTCTTCCATCTAGTTATATATAAATATTGCGAAAAAGGGAATATACACACATAAATAATATGTGCATAAAAATAAAAGATTTGCTAAAGTGACTATCAAAGGCAAATCGTCGGGTAAAACATGCTCATGCACGTGAGCGTGCCAATATAAATTTTCTTTCTTTGAGAAGGCACAAGATTATTATAGTAGTATTTTCTCTTCTTGGAGAATTCATTTATTCAAAACATATAATTCTGCACATACAATAGGGAAGGACTTACGCAGGTTCAGGATTTCACATCATCACGAGACAAGTTATCCAAGTTGAGCTTGAATCTTTTCTGGATATAACGGGGGTTATCGAACTTGGGTTTTGGACGAAGGGAACCGTCTAAAACTCGTTCGTTGGAAGAGAAGATCTCTCTATTGTTCAAAGAATTGTGGTCAGGGAAATAAAATCTTTTCGTCTGAGCCAAGAACATGGGTTTTGATCCGTCAAGTGCACGTTCAATGCAACACAAGGCAAAACCGCAGTTGACTTCAACAGATCTCAAGCTCAGATGTTTCTATAGTTGTGCACTTAACTGGAATTTTGCTATTTCTCGTGGAAGTTTCACTAGAAGCAAGCCCAACAGCAAAACAATAAACGTATGAAGATATGAACTTTTGTTTCTTGCCTCGTAATTTTGGGCTGTCAGATGTTCTAAGAAGCTCGAGAGCTATGGATCACGTTCTCAGCACAGGCTGTCTTCATATACCCGAAAGAAACAGTTTCTAACAAATTGCAACAACAAGCGGTTTTCTTTTAAGTTCCAATCTTCGAGGAAGATGAGAGACAAAACATCACGTAAGCACACAACCTCTTTGCTCAATTGCCTTGTTCTTTTTCTATTCAGAAAACTTTCTTTTTCCCTGCACACACAAAGGCCTCTGTGATTATTCACCTTGATCTGTACTTTAGACGATGAAGGTGAACGGGGAAGGTGAAAAGAGCAACCTCGACCATAATGATTGGCCTCTTAATTACAATAATCTGAAGGAAGAGACAGGGAATGAAGAGAAACCGCACGAATTGCATTCGGTAGAGTTCTTGTTCAAAGATAAGGAGATCCTGCCATGGCAAAGCCAACTCACATTGAGAGCTTTAGTTGTGAGTTGTGCAATGGGAGCTTTCTTATCCATTTTCGTCATAAAAATGGACCTGATGTTCGCAATGGTCCCTCCAGTAAACCTCTTTGCTGGATTCTTCGGTTTCCTCTTCATATCGACATGGACAAAGTTATTGAGTGCAGCTGGCTTCATGGGCCAGCCATTCACGAGGCAAGAGAATGTCGTCATTCAAGTATGCGTCAATGCCATAATCACTATGGCTTTTAGTGGTGAGCTCTCTACTAGCAGCAAGAATTCTCTGAATGGAAACCTGTCTGGATTTTCTCTTTTAATAGCCTTGGGAAATGAGAAGGTTGTATGATTACTCCAGTGTATTCCTATGAACAGGAGGCTTCGCAAACTATCTTTTTGCCATGAGTGACATTGTCGCGAAGCAAATGCCCGGACCGGTCAATCCTAAAGACATCAAGAATCCCAGCTTCGGGTGGATGGCAGTGTTTCTTTTGCTCTCTAGCTCAGCCGGCCTATTCACTCTATTGCCATTTCGAAAAGTGAGTTTAAATGCTCAAATTCCTGGTTAAAACGCTTCAAACATTTTCATCGAATACAAAGTTCGAGCTTATACGTACTGCATTATATGGTTTGACGTTACTCATTATGAAAAAATTAGTGTGATGTCGCTCCAATCTTTGTTAAAATAATGTGTGATGATATTATCCCAAGTTCATAAAAGATTCGTTGTGAGTTGATTTATTGTCAGTTTGAAAATTTGGATTACCTTTTGAGTTTTCGATACCCAGTTTATGATCATCGACAAAAAGTTGACGTTCCCCACTGGATCTGCATCAGCTAATTTTATAAACAGCTTCCACGCTCCTCGGAGAGGCAAATTGAACGGCAGGTTCTTTCTCTCTTCCTTTTTCTTTCTTCCTCATCAATAAAATCTTTTCTTCTTGTGGTTTTCCAGAAGAGTGTACGATTAACAATGACTAACACAATGTTATTCGATCCGCCAACAGGAGGCAGACCCGGAAACTGAATAGATTCTTCTCAATTAGCTTTCTTTGGAGCATATTTCAATGGTTATACAGTGGAGGTGACTCATGCGGATTTCATTATTTCCCCACTTTTGGATTCAAAGCATTTCAAAGGAGGTATGGGTTCATAAGTATTCGTCGTCATTCAAATAATCACTCTGTACCTAAAGCTAAAAGGAGCGCTCGCGCTCTTTGTAAAGTGAAGGGGGACAGAAACGAAGACATGAAAGAGTCTATACTATTGACACTGAATATAAATAAAGACATTGGCTGAACCATACATGCTTTGGTCGGTATCAAAGTTCTTGATAACTGAGGTTTAATAAATGCCTGCAACGCTAGCAAGATCCTAATTGCGAGCTTTTCCTCATTTCTGGTGACCAAAACAGCTTCTATTTCGACTTCCACTCATCATATATTGGCATGGGAATGATGTGTCCGTTTGCAATAACCTATTCACAATTGCTCGGAGCAATCCTATCATCGGGTATATTGTGGCCTTACATTCAGACCAAGAGTGGTGACTGGTATCCTGCAAAAGTCACTCCCAGAACTCTCGATGGCCCACAAGCTTATAAGGTGATGTCTCTGAGCAATAGTTCAGTCTGTGAAACCTTGATTTAGTCTCCCTCATTTGACGGCTTAAATTTTGATTATGTCAAGCAGGTCTTCATTAGCCTCTCCATTGTAATTGGTGATGGAGCCTACCACCTGATGAAGATAATTCTTATTGGGTTGTTCAAGCATAAAAACAACGACAATTCTTCCGCTTTGCCTGTTGCTGCGAACCCCTTCCATGAAAAAACCCTTGTCTCCTATGATGAAGAGGTCAGAACCAGCACCTTCCTCAAGGACCAAATTCCGAAGAGAGTGGCGATTGGCGGCTATGTCGCAACAGCTATTATCTCCGTAGTGGTTTTCCCATTCATCTTCCCCAGACTCAAATGGTACCAAGTGTTGACCCTGTACCTGATATCCCCCTTGTTAGCATTGTGTAGAGCCTATGTGACCGGTTTAACCGACATGTCGCTATCATCGGCTCTTGCAAAGACAACCATCTTAATCTTCTGTTCGTGGACCGGAAAGTCCAGCGGCAGCGTCCTAGTCGGGCTTGCCGCTTGTGGGTTACTCACGCTTCTCACAAATGTAGCTTCCAATCTGATGGAGTCCTTCAAACTAGGGTACATGACGCTTTCCTCTCCCAAATCCCTATTCTTGAGCCAACTGATTGGGACTATAGTGGGCTGTTTTGTCTCTCCTTGCATCTTCTTGTACATCAAGAACCACAACCCAAACGGGTTTGGAACACCTGATTCGATGTTCCCGGCTTACTACGCCACCGGCCAGAGAGTTGCCGCCATGCGTGCAACGAACGGGTTCTCAACGCTGCCAAAGCATTGCCTCAGCTTTTCTCTGGCATTCTTTTTCGCGGCCATTCTCGTCAGCTTGCTCAGAGACTGGACGCCTAAGAAGTGGAAGAGTTTGGTACCGATACTCATGGCGTTCGCCGTGCCATTCAACTTGGGAGCTTATCTCAGCATCGACATGTGCGTTGGGTACTTGGTCTTCTACCTCTGGAGGAGGAAGAACAAGGCCCAAGCTGAGGCATTGGCTCCTTTCGTTGGGTCTGCACTGATGTTTGGGGATGCGTTGTGGTGGTTTCCGAGTACCGTACTCAGGATGAGGAACGTGATTGCACCATTGTGCATGAGGTTTCTGTCCAGGGAGATGAGTGCTCAAGTTGAAACTTGCCTCAGTAGCGGTTCTTGATTTACTTTCTTTTCTATTTTTGCAAACAATTTGTATTAGATGTATAATCTGTTGGGGAGAATCTGGGACAATAATTTACCACAAGCCAAACATTATCCATGATCAATTTCTCAGCCAAAACTAATCCGACCAAAATCAACTTAGCCCCAACAACAACCAGCCAATATAACCTAGGAATAAGCAATATAACGACAAATCGATAAGGAAATAAAGCCAATAATAACATTAAGGATTTTTCGTGAAAACTTAATAAGGGAAAAAACATGGACCGCCCATAAATTTCCACTAATCACTAAGAATAATAGAATATACAAAGTAGTCTTTTTTAGTCACACATTGATGGCTCAACATCAATAATACAAGCTCATTTTCTTATCACAAAGGTGGATAAACATAAATTTAGGGCAAGAAAATCCTAATCTCAATCGGAGAATTCAGAGGCGGTTCTTGACGAATGAAAATCATCAACTCGTAGCCCTTGATTTCATAAACAGCATATTCAAATTTGACCTGATTTCATTAACATTTGGTGTTCAAATCAGAGACACAAAGTTTCAGCTCTCCTCTTCTCATCTTGGGCACACTCCTTGCGCGAAGCACTCACTCTCTTCATCTTTTTGCTTTTTGACTTTTCTTCCTTTTTTTTTTTTTCCTTTTTATTTAATGCTAGCCAGGAATCAAGAAGAGTAAGGATTTGGAACAAATACTCCCTTCTATCATCGGAGATGAGGTGGTCATTAGCAAGACCTTAAAAGGCTATGGTCACCAAGAAAGGTTGGGTACAGCCAGGTAGGGGGCTGGAAAAAGATTCCCTCCCCACGGGGGGCCCGCCAAAGAACCCATTTAATGGGGTTTCCTTGCCCCCCGGCTCGAGGAGAAGAGGCTGACCGCTTATGATCACGTTAACATGTCTGTTGCCCTTGTGGATTTAGTGGAAAATGATCCTTTAACATCATATATTGATGGTTTCTTCAATTAATATTCATATTAATGAGTAATTTATTATCAATTCACTTATATGTTAAAATATGCGTAATTATGGAATATATTACCGAAATACATGCAATAATGGAATATAACTTTTTTCCATCTAATTATATATAGATATTGGAAAGCAAAAGGGAATCTACACATGCATAAACAATATATGCATAAAAATTACAGATTTGCTGAAGTGACCATCAAATATGTTATTCTTTTCTTTGAGAAGGCACATACAATGCAGCAAAAGGCGAAACCGCCGCTGAGTTCAACAGATTTCAGGTTCAGATCTTTTTACAGCCGTGCACTTAACTCAAATTTGGCTATTTCTAGTTTAATTTTTACCAGAAGCAATCCCAACAGGAAAACAATAAACGTACGAAAATATAAGATTTCGTTTCTTGCCTTGTAATGTTGGGCTGTCAGATGTTTTGACAAGCTTGGGAGCCATGCACCACCTTCTCATCAACGGCCGTCTTTACATAACCAAAGAAACAGTTTTTCTGTAACAACATGCAGTTGTCTTTCTGTTTTTCCAATGTCCAAGGAACACGAAAGGCTCAACATCACCTAATTACAAAAAATCTTTGCTTAATTACCTTGTTCTTGTTCTATTCAGAAAACTCTCTCTTCATCTGCACAAACGACAGCCTCTGCGACTATTCAACTTGATCTGTACTTTAGACGATGAAGGTGACCAGTGAAGGTGAAACAAGTGACCTCGACCATAATGATTGGCCTCTGAATTACAGTAATCTGAAGGAAGAGACAGGGAATGAAGAGAAACCGCGTGAATTGCATTCTGTAGAGTTCTTATTCAAAGATAAGGAGATCCCACCATGGCAAAGCCAACTCACAGTTAGAGCTTTAGTTGTGAGTTGTGCAATGGGATCTTTTTTATGCCTTTTTGTCGTAAAGATGGACCTAATGTTTGGGTTAATCCCTCCGGTGAATCTCTTCGCCGGATTCTTTGGTTTCCTCATCATATCAACGTGGACAAAGTTATTGAGCGCAGCTGGCTTGATGGGACAGCCGTTCACGAGGCAAGAGAACACCGTCATTCAAATATGCGTCAATGCCATTATCAGCATCGCTTATGATGGTGAGCACTCTATGAGCAGCAATAATCCTGTCATTAGAAATCTGTCTGGGTTTTCTTGTTTTATAGCCTTGAGAAATGATAAGGTTGTATAGTTACTCTAGTTTACTTCTGTAAACAGGTGGTTTTGCAACCTATTTAATTGCCATGAGTGACATCGTCGCAAAGCAGTTGCCGGGACCAGTCGATGCTAAAGACATCAAGAATCCCAGCTTCGGGTGGATGGCACTGTTTCTTTTGCTCTCTAGTGCTGCCGGCCTATTCATTATATTGCCTCTTCGAAAGGTAAGCATACATTCTCAAATTGCTGATTAAAACGCTTCAAACATTTTCATCAAATACAAAGTTTGAGCCCATCCATACTGCATTTTACGGTTTCTTCGAGAATCAAGTGGATGTCTTGATCAAAATGAACACTCTTATTATTATATAAGTACACTCAACACCACTTACACACTCAACCATATTTTATATGGAGACTTCTATGTGTACACAAAGTGGAGACTTTTTTCTACTCTTACCAGTTTTAGACTTACTCTCTCACAGTGCTCGCATCAAAGTGTCTGCTTCACTCTTGCTTGATAAAAATGGGATGGGTGTTGCCGTTTTATACTAGTGTTAAGTCGGTGGAGGAAATCTCCACACTCTTCTGATATAAATATCTCCTAAAATAGATATTACACTGCAACTTGCTTTGGCTGATTTTTCTTTAGAGAATCCTGGAGGTGGCGTAGAAGTCTTCACACAAGTTGGCAATTTAGCTTGACAGCTTGTTGGTTGATTTTTCTTTAGAAAAATCTGGAAATGGCAACTACTAACAGAGAAAAATCTGGGAATAGGGGAGAGAGAGAGAGAGAGAGGCGGTGCTTCTCAGTTTGAGATTACTCATTAAGAAGGAATTAGTGTGTAAGATGTTTCTCCGATTTAATAAAGAGAGAAACTATTATGCCAATTTCATAAAAGACTCATCACGTGTTGATTCGTTGTCAGTATGAAAATATGTTTACTTTTTGAGTTTTCGGTACCCAGTTCTTTATCATTGACAAGAAGTTGACATTCCCAACCGGATCTGCATCAGCTAATTACATAAACAGCTTCCACGCTCCCCGGAGTGGCAAAATGAATGGCAGGTTCTTTCTCTCTTCCTTTTCTTTCTTCCTCATCAATAAAATATTTTTTTCTTGTGGTTTCTAAAAGAGTGCACGACTGATAACTACTAACACAATGTTTCTCGATCCGCCAACAGGGAGCAGATCGAAAAACTGAGGAGATTCTTCACGATTAGCTTTCTTTGGAGCATATTTCAATGGTTATACAGTGGAGGTGACTCATGCGGATTCACAAACTTCCCCACTTTTGGACTCAAAGCATTTGAAAGGAGGTATGGGTTCATAAGTTCTCATCATTCAAGCAATCACTTTATACCAAAACCAAAAAAGAGCACTCTCTTTCTTAAGTAAAGGGGAACATAAACAGAAACATGAAAGAGTCTATAGTATTGCTACTGAATGAAAATAAATACATTGGTTGAACCATACATGCTTTGGTCGACATGAAAGTTTTTGTGGAAACGAGAGAGGTGATAACTGAGGATTAATATATGCCTGCAACACTAGCAAGTTCCTAACTGTGAGCTTTTCCTCATTTCTGGCGGCCAAAACAGCTTCTATTTTGACTTCTATTCAGCATATATTGGCATTGGAATGATGTGTCCATTCGAAATCACCTATTCACAATTGCTCGGAGCAATCCTCTCGTCAGGTGTATTGTGGCCTTACATAAAGACCAAGAGCGGTGACTGGTATCCTGTAGAAGATGGTGGCTATCGAGCTTATAAGGTGATGTCCCTGACGAATAGTTCAATTTTCCAGTTACTTGTTTGTTTGCATTTGCGTGAAAAGCATAATAACCAAGTAATCTGCGTAATCTAGATTTTGTCTCCCTCATTTGATGGTTTAAACTTTGATTATGTCACGCAGGTCTTCATTGGCCTCTCCATCATGATTGGTGATGGAGTCTATAACCTGATAAAGATCATTGTTATTGGGTTGATCAAGCATAAGAATAACGATAATTCTCCTGCTTTGCCTGTCGAGAACCCCTTCCATGGGAAAAACCCTGTACCCTATGATGAAGAGGTTAGAACCAAAACCTTCCTCAAGGACCAAATTCCAAAGAGAGTGGCGATCGGTGGCTATGTCGCAATAGCTATTATTTCCGTAGTAGTTTTCCCATTCATCTTCCCCGGACTCAGATGGTACCAAGTGTTGACCCTCTACCTGATATCCCCCTTGGTAGGATTGTGCAGAGCCTACGTGACCGCTTTAACCGACATGTCGATATCATCAGTTCTTCTGAAGTCAGCTGTCTTAATCTTCGGTTCATGGGCTGGAAAGTCCAGTGGCAGCATCCTAGTCACGCTCGCCGTTCCTGGGATACTCCTGCATCTCGTGGAGGTAGCTTCCAATATGACGGAGTCCTTCAAACTAGGCTATCTAACCCGTTCCTCCCCCAAGTCCATATTCTTGAGCCAACTGATTGGGACTTTAGTGGGCTGTTTTCTCGCTCCTTCCATCTTCTTGTACTTCAAGAACCACTACCCGGATGGGTTTGGAACGCCTAATTCTATCTTTTCAGCTTCCGGGGCCAGCTATGATAGAGATACCGCCATGCGTGCGACAAATGGGCTCTCTACACTGCCAAAGCATTGCCTCAGCCTCTCTCTGGCATTCTTTTTTGCGGCCATTCTCGTCAGCTTGCTCAGAGACTCGATGCCAAGGAAGTGGAAGAGTCTGATACCGATACCCATGGTGTTCGCTGTGCCATTCAACGTTGGAGCCTATCTCAGCATCGACATGTGCATCGGGTACCTGATCTTCTACTTCTGGAGGAGGAAGAACAAGGCCCAAGCCGAGGCGCTGGCCCCTTTCGTCGGGTCGGCACTGATGTTTGGAGATGGGTTGTGGACGTTTCCCAGTACTGTACTCAGCATGAGGAACATAATTGCGCCAATGTGCATGAGGTTTCTGTCCAAGGAGGAGAGTGCCCAAGTTGAAACTTGCCTCAGCAGTGGTTCTTGATTCCCTTCCTATTCTGTTCTAGCAACTATCTGTGCCTCCCAAGTATCTACCAAACTTATAATACTTGTGGAGAAGTCTGCATGTAATTCATTTTCTAGCGCTCTAGTTGTATCGCCCGCGGCTTGCACCGATTTATTTTCAGATAAATTTCGAGCTTTCCGATAAATAAAAAAAGAGGGATTTTTACCCATAAAATAATTCTATCATAGGCACTTAAAACATTAAAAAAAAAAAAAAAGAGCATAAAATTGACTTCTTGGCAACAACGTAAGAAAAATGGTCCAAACCCGGTCGATGCTAGAACCGTCTGGCTACAGTGCACTCCAATAAAACCTCGTATACGCAGCATTTGTCTGTATGAAAAATCGAGGGTCGATGGAGAAAATGGAGTTTGCTGAATTCACAAGCGAGAGGGACGGGGAGAGAGCGATGGGTTATGATGTAAGCGCTAGCGATTGACCTGTAGCTAATTAGCACTCTTGAATTTTGGAGGGATGCTGACCTGTTCTCCCACGCTTACCTCTTGATCGTGATTCTTGAGGCTCTCGCGAGCTTTCTTAAAGGATCGAAAGCCGTTGACCACACCCGCAAAATCGCAGTTTTCTTGATATAAAAATCCCGACTTTACCCAAATCGCATCCCGAAAACCCTAATCGACGGGGCTATCTCCGACCCAGTGGGGCGGCGTCCATGGAAATGTGAATCCCACGTCGGAAGGGAGGCGTCGGATTCGCAGGTCCGGTGAATTTTCGCAATTTTCTTGATATAAAAATCCCGACTTTACCCGAATCGCTTCCCGAAAACCCTAATCGACGGGATTTTCTCCGACCCAGTGGGGCGATGTCCATGGAGTTGTGAACCCCACGTCGGAAGCGAGGGGATCGGATTCGCGGGTCTTGTTGATTTTTGGGTTTTCTGGTTTCTTGCTGTTGCGGGGCGCAGGAGGCAGGTTCAAGATTCCGTTTCTTGGATCTGTCAGATGATAAATGGGGCGGGGGGTCGCGAGAAATCCTCCGGAGCCGCCTTTCCCGATCCATTAGATGCCCGGAATTCGAAGGCGGACGGCGATGGCGATGGCGATGGCGATGGCGATGGAAATGGAAATGGGGATGGCGCTTCGCCACAGTCCCAGTACTCGTCCTGCGGCGAATCGGAGTTCGAGCGCTACTGCAGCGCGAACTCGGTCATGGGGACGCCCAGCTTGTGTAGCTCGGTAAATTACACCGACTGTTTGGAGTCTGATTTCGGGTCCTTCAGGAGCTCGGGATTTGGGGATGATGGTGGTTTGGAGGGTTTTAGCTTGGGAGGGAGGCATGAGAGGAATTTCGGGGATAGGAGACCCGAGTCTAGTGTTGTCGGATTTAATAAGGATGAAGTCTTTAAAAATGAGATGAAGTTGAGCGACAGTGCAGCTGGGGTGGATTCTCGCGGTAGCGAGGCATTTGAGAGTGCTACAACTCACGGATCAAGGTTGACTACAGTTTTGGACAATTCAGGTGAAGGCGGTTCTGAGGGTGGTCGAGTGGGAAATGCTTCTGATCATGGTTTTACTAGCGGGTTGAGTTCTGGACAGGATTTGCATATGGATGGAGGAGAGTGGGGGAGGGAGGACAAAGAAGGATCAAACATGTATTGCCGCTCAGAAGATGAGGAATCAATGTATAACTGCAGTTCAGATGATGAGCGCGGAAAGGATCTTTCTTACTTAAGGAATTCGCGGCATATTCAGAATCGGGAAACAAAGGATGGGGATTTGAATCCACTGGTTATGAACTCATCCGTCGCCTTTGGTTCGGATGACTGGGATGACTTTGTTGAAGAAGCAGGCGAGACTTCAGTTGGTTCATTAATGTTGGATATGGTGAATGGGCAGAGACAACTGAATCAAAAGAATGGGTACGACCTTTCAGATGTTGGGCAAATGGCACAAGAAGATGTGGCAGAATTGTCCACAGCCAACGAAGAACTTCAAGGTGCTTCTGAAGGTGTAAAAGGTACCCTTGACCAATCTTTGGCTCCGTTTTCCTCTATGAAATCATGGGATTCAGAGCATGTCCAAATTAGTGATGTTGCCTTGCCCACTGATGGAGCGCTAGCCTTTGATAGGTCGAGAGGAAACATCGAAGGCTTTTCCACAGCCAAAATCAGTGCTCGTGGTGTTTGTGATTCATATCAAAACAATGTCAGGGACATCGGTATAGCCAGCAATCAAGTCGCAGTATTTGATGAAACAGAAGAGTATCTGAACGGTTGTTCCATTACCAATGTCTTTGAAGTGGATCCAGAGCCAATAGTAGAGAGAGCTCATTTAGAACTAGAAGGAGGTCTTGGATCTGTGGAGTTTAGCCAGGAGAAAGAGCGTAGTAGCACTGAGCTCATTAGCTATAGTGATGGTCAATATTTGGAGGGGAAAGAGCCTGAGCTTTTTGATGAGAAACTGGACCCACTTTCTGAATCAAATGTGGATCAGCTTCATGAGAATCCATCCTCATTGACTTTGGAAACTGAAGATATCTTTGAATCGAAGGGTTTCACACACTCCGAAGATCTCATGCAATACCAAACTTCACAGGCTAAGGTCAGTTGAGTTCCGTTGCTATGTTTATCCAGCACTTGCAGCTAATTTAGGTGATTTGTTCGTGTTTTAATGTTTTTAAAGATATTTTTGATAGGTTGGTTTTCTTTTGCTATGAATAGTTGCTGCACGAAAGTTTTTGTTTTCTAAATAAATTGGCACCACAGAAGATACAAGGTGCAGAGTCATATGAATTTCACTTGTTAAAATCTAGGAGATTGGCTGGAACAGGCTAATTTTGTCCAGGAAGAAAGAGTATTGCAAGAGGTTGCAGAATGGTAGTGAAGCTTCTGCATCCCCAAACTTAGTATGTTGTACCTGTACTTTAGAGTAGAAGCTTCTCTATCTTGAGAGCTCTTGTCCAACTATCCTTCCCAATTTGATGTGAAGTGAGCAATTGACAACATCTCTTTTTTGTCTTTTTTTCTTTTTTGATGATACCAGAATAGTGGTAGACCTCCTGCACCTGAAGTTCCAACATTTTCTCCACTATTGACTATCCATAATTAAAAGCTTTTCTTTGTATTTAAAGTTATGGTTTCACTAGCTATGACATGCCCCTGAAATTGTTGATGCCTTTCATGTCTGTGGACTGCACTGCATGGTTTGATGCTAATCAATCTACTTTTTTTTAATTGTTTCTTTATGCACCATGTTTTTGGTAGAGTGACTCCTGCTGACTATGTCTCTGCTCTTCTATTGATATCATTTTGCAATTTCAGACAGAGACAGTTGAACTGCATGAATTCATTGATGATGTTATTCACGATATGGAAGAAATCCTACTTGATTCTGCCGAGTCTCCCAGTTCCAAGTTTCCAGTTCTCGCTCAAGATAAGAAGACTTCTCCATCGCAGTTGACTCTACCCTCAAGAGATGGTGGGTTGACTGCTTCAACCTCTGGCAGTGATGATATTGATGCATTTAAGCACAAGATTATGAGAATTGATGGGGCAGAAGTGATTGGGGCAAGGCAGAAGAAGGGGGATGTCTCATTCAGTGAAAGACTGGTTGGCGTGAAGGAATATACTGTGTACCGAATAAAGGTGTGGAGCGGCCAGGATTACTGGGAAGTGGAAAGGCGATACCGTGATTTTTTAACCCTCTACCACCGTTTGAAAGATATATTTGCTGATCAAGGCTGGAGTCTTCCTTCTTGCTGGTCCTTGATAGACAAGGAATCCAGCACTCTCTTTGGAAGTGCCTCTCCTGATGTTGTTGCAGAGAGAAGTGTTATAATTCAAGAATGTCTCCGCTCTATTCTCCACTCCAGATATTTCTTTGGCTGCCATAAGGCAGTCACATTGTTTTTGTCTCCTTTAGATTCACATCCAGGATCTCCTGAATCAAATAGATTGGTTCATCAGTCTTCATTTGATTCTAGAGGGACAAATGCAGAAACAGCATCTCCTTTAGGGAAGACAATTTCACTCATTCTTGAAATTCGTCCACACAAATCAATAAAGCAGATGATGGAAGCTCAGCATTATTATTGCGCCGGATGCCACAAACATTTTGATGACAGCAAGAATCTAGTGACAGACTTTGTGCAGTCATTAGGCTGGGGTAAGCCTAGACGATGTGAATACACGGGTCAGTTGTACTGTTATACCTGCCATACAAATGATGCTGTGGTCTTGCCTGCAAGAGTGTTGCACAATTGGGATTTTGCAGAGTATCCAGTTTGTCAATTGGCCAAGTCATATCTGGACTCCATTCATGACCAAGTAATTGAAGTTTTTTTTTTTTTTTTTTTTATAAAAAAAAACCAGCATCTTATGCTGCATTATGCCAATGTCTACCTCATTTCCGTGAACCAGATTCTTCTATGTGTTAGGACAGAAATGCTTGCTGTGGTCAATAGACTCAATAGCATCCGTCTTTTGTATAGGTGCCTCCCTTTTTTTGCTAATGCCTTGTATTTTCTTTTCCAGCCCATGCTTTGTGTCAGTGCGGTAAATCCTTTTCTCTTCTCAAAGGTTCCAGCCCTTCTCCATGTCATGGGTCTTAGGAAAAAGATAGGATCTATGCTGCCTTGTGTTCGCTGCCCATTTCGGAGGTCCATCAATAGGGGACTTGGGTCTCGCAGATATCTTCTCGAGAGCAATGATTTTTTTGCCCTGAGAGATCTGATCGATCTTTCTAAAGGGGCATTTGCAGGTTACCTTCTAATTAATAACTTCTTTTGTTGCTGATGGTTTAATCTATTATGATTTGGGTTTCTCTCAAAGATTTATGCCTGAATATGACCATCAATGTCCTTCTATATTCTAAGTTGAAGTTCATGCTCTTGGAGTAGTATCTCTTATGTTGGATCAGTTGCTGGGCATTGCATGCTTCACTTTAGATTTTGCCTTTACGAAGCTGTGGATATCTTGTAATCACAGTTCCCATACAATCGATCATGTTAACAGTTGACTGGCTTTAACTTGTGTCTAGTCCATTACTATTGAATGGTGTAAGCATAACATATGTCTGGCGGCCTGTTAGTTATATCCACTTGGCTGCAAGTATAAATAATGTTAATCTGACGAATTGCAGCTCTCCCGGTGATGCTGGAAACTGTCTCAAGGAAGATCCTGGAGCATATTACGGAGCAGTGCCTCATATGTTGTGATGTGGGAGTCCCCTGTGGCGCCAGACAAGCCTGCAATGACCCTTCCTCACTTATTTTTCCTTTCCAGGTAGGCACTGATAAACTCCGGTTTCACATTCACCTCGGAAATCCAAAAATGTGCATACCCTTATGTCAATGTGGGATCAATCAATATGCAGACGTCAATGGATCTTAATGAGGCTGAGTGAAGCGCACATACACCAAGATCTGATAGTTTGTACATGTAGTATACTAACACAGCAAAAGGCAGAATTGATTTTTTGACAGTGAAATAGGTAGCTAAGGTGTTCTACTTGGAATTTTCTGATTTGTTGGTAAAAGCTAGGCTAATCCTAGGTTTTGACAATTGACTGTTGATAGGATGCTGCGCATTGTCTGTGATGCCCTCATATAAGAGTGATGCGTTGATTGCTATATTCGCTGACGTCTCCATGATTTTAATAGGAAGATTTTTCTCTCTCTTTCAAAACAGGAAGATGAGATTGAAAAGTGTAGATCTTGTGAACAATTGTACCACAAGCAATGCTTCAAAAAGCTTGGGACATGCCCATGTCGGTCACAACTTGAGGTGTACGAGTCTCTCGAATCCTTTAAGACAGAAAGTGACAATGCTAGCGATGAGATGAATGGAGCTCTAGTTTTGCCAAGAAGTAGATCAGGTTCTGTATATACTTCTGGACTACTTTCTGGACTTTTCTCTAAGGCCAAATCTGGTAAGTCGAAAGATCATAGAGGAGGAGGAGGAGGAGGCAATGTTATTTTAATGGGTTCACTACCAAGCACCTCTCTGTAATTCTTGTAGCTATTTTGCAACCAAACAGGATCTATTTTTTTGCCTTTTTTACCCAATGGACTTAAGGCGTGTATTGCTGCTCTTGGTATGAATTGAATAATTGGAGCAGGGGAAACGATACACATGTTAGGTTGGGGAATTTGAGATTTGATTCTTTTTTTGGATTGTATATGTAACATAGACCAACAATCATCAGCTGTGTAATTACCAATGTATCAATTGTATTGATAGATGCATTCTTATTTTTGCAATCTTTTCAGGTTATCCTTCTTTTTCCTTGCTGTTTATCCTGATCATTCATTTAATGAGACCCTCAATTGAGGTTGTGTTCCTCTTTAGGTACTCTCTGGGTGGAAACATGTTACAGATATATTTGAAATCCAGTAACAAAGAAAGAATGACGGCAAACATTTCTTCTCCTTTATGGGGTCCTGGCCGACCTTTGGAAAAGGTTAAAGTAGCTGATGTTGGTGAAAGCAATAGAAGTAGTCCTAAAGCAACGGAGTGTTATTATTTCTTTCTTTTGATGATTGATGATTCTTTGCCTCACCCCAAATCAGCTAAGCAGTTGTAAAGTGAGCATCTGTCCTGGTTCTTTTCCAACTTTGACCATTTCCTTTTCTAACAAGTTATGCCCCACGCGTTAAAGATTGTTTAAAATGTGGCCCCATGGTCCTGTTCTGCAGATATGGATTATGCCTTTCTAAGGACAATCGCCATACAAAGTTATGGTTGTCTGAGGTGATTATGTGATTAGCAGATCATCCGCCTTCTAAAAGAGAGTAATCATGGTAAAATTGACAAAACAGAGCTCATATATCAGGGAGGAAGTGAAAGCATATGAACTTGACCAGCCCAAGAAAAATCAACATTTCAGTAATGAATTTTCTGTCGACAAATACTTACAGGTATGCCACATATTAAGAAGTGGCGGTATTGAACAATGCAACAAAGGTTCTGCTTTCTTCTGTTTATCACACATTTCTAAAAAACTCCCAAAAATTCAGTATGTTGTATGATAAATATATATTTCAGGACCTCGAATAACAATCTGCAACTCCTGTGGATGTCTTTAGTTCCCTTCCACTGTTATAAACTTCGACGGAGGAAATTTAGGACCTCAGATTCGGTAGTCTTCGTGAGCATTCATGCCTTGGACACTGATAGGACTGAGGGAACCATTTCAACAAGAGGAAGTGCTTTAACTTGATCACCAGAGCAAATATACCGTGGCATGGAAAGTGCATCAGCGCAACCGAAACATACCTTCAAGTTCCACATAAACCAGATAAATAGTCAGTCTGTTAGCCATCTTATGATCTATGCAGAATGCTTTTGCCACTTAACGGTTGAGACAGAACGGTTTGAACCGCGCAACTATTCAGATCCTCAACCAAAATCATGCTAATGACTTATGAATCCACAGGGAGAAGAGGATGGGCAAGAGTACATACCACAGTGGGGCATATGAAGATGACAAGTCGAGAAATGGATACGGCCACCTGTTCATTTGACCATGTGAATTCGCAGTTAGGAAAACAATGAACCTATAACATTTTTCTGGTCTGTCAATGCAAAGAATGAGAATGACTTACCAAATGTTGACGAAGGCATGGAGCATCCACTGAAAAATGACATAAATGATTGTCCACATGAAGAAGTATCCAATACGAAACAAAGGAAAGCGCTGCAAGTAAAAGGCAACAGAGTCAGAAGTCGGTTTATCGTGTGTTCAGAGGTGCAAGGAACAGCTAGGACGTTAGATCTTACTAAGCAGTTCAAAGCCGTGTCTCCAATTAGTAGAACGACATTGATTGAATGCATATTTATGTCCAGCTGCAAACAGAAAATCACTTTGAAGGTCAATAAGCAGGAAAAGGTATACGCAGAAATCAATTCCATAAAAAGAAAGAAAGCTAATAAGGAAGTTTCTTGACTTGTGGACTTGAGGAAGTATTTTTGATACTCACAATGCTCAGATTATAATTGTTAATTGCAAGAAAAGGGACAATTATGAACCAGAAGACGCAATCCGTGAGCACAACTGCACCTGCATTCATCTGCAATGAGGAGAAGGAAGCACTGTAAGTTTAACCAAGATGCTCAGCACATGGAATGACCACATAATACATCGTTTCAGAAGATCGACCATGTTCATGACTAATAAGTTTGCTCCTGAAAGAGCTCCTTAGCCTTCTTTAGATTCCGTAGCATCATAAAAAGACAAGGACTATGTCACCGAGACGTGACGACGATGATAACAGAAGAATTAAACATCATTACTATTAAAATGAAACCATGAGGGAATTCACCTGGAACATTATTTGAAAGAGGTAACCCCAAATATTTGCTTTTTTACGAGCATGATGCTGGAGTGAATTCTTGGCCATGCTTATTGCAATGGAATTGTCCCTTGGTTCTGAAGCAGCATGGCTTCCTCGCTCTGAATCAACCTCCACATTGTCAACCTTCTCGCCAGCAGCTCTATTGTGATATTCGTAGCATCCATAAAAGGACAGTAACGATCCAAGCTACATATGGTGGTTGAAAATCATGTCACACTTCTAACGAATACTGTATCGTCAGCCGAGACTCAATAAGAAACTTGTGCTAAAAATCAGTGATCTGATAATGGCTATGCAGAGAGAGTGACAACATACCCCAAAATAGATGGTGATCAGCGTAAAAGTCCACCTGTTTAAACAACAAAAACAGGTCCTCAGTCTCAGTAAATCGACCTCCAAATTACATACTCATGTAAAATTTATTAGTCACAGACAGAAATACAGAGAACCGATCCAAGAACATATTGCATTATTAGGAAACAAACAGTGCTTGTGTAGACAGAGAGAATCCGCATAAAGAAGTATTGTGGTCATTTATTATATTCTTGCTGTTTCTAACCCTTCAGTTAGCGGCAACTCATAAAAGTTTAATCTGATTTAAGTTATTTTTGTGGACATTTACCTATTAACAGACCTCTCAAAGTCGAGCAATGGCTTAAATTGTGCAGACTTGAGTTTTCATACAAGGAAATTTAGTATTGGCAAGGAAAACCAATGAACAACATGAAAAAAACACAGATGTTACGCTTGCAGCCGACCATGGTTGATTGGCAAGAAGATGACTTACTGGGTATAGTAGTAAAATACGCTTCCTCCATTGAGAAACGAAGCGACGATGAGCATTAGCAAGAGCACAACGAAAGCCACGACTCGGAAAGCTAGTAACCAAGCAGGGTGGACTCCTTTAAGACATGGGCTCCAAGTTTCATCATCATACAGAGTTCCTGGAGTTTCTTGTTCTGTATCTCTATCACGGCAATCTGCTTTGCCGAAATCTTCATGTCTCCATATAAGAACCAGGGAAAAGACCATAGAAATAGAGACCCAAAGAGCACAGAGCAAGACCCTCCAGTTCAACCAGTAACTTGCAGAGGTTGTGTTGCCACTAACGACTGGCTTGTAAGAGTTATCTGGAGATGATGTTAGAAAACTCATCTTCCGAACTTCGTCTTCTAACAACTGTTCACTTGCTCGAGAGTTTGAAGAAATAGTTGGTTTTTGTTCCTAGATTACAAGGAAAGCAAATATAGAGCAATTCGGGATGAATGAGAGCTGATTCCAAAAAAAAAAAAATGAAAGAATGATTTCTGGGTTCGAACAGATTGGTCTGAAAGATCGAAAAGGGGAAGGAATGAACAAAAGAAACACCCCACAAGAGCTTGACAGGATAATAAGAACTCCACTAGAGCGAAAATCTTTTTGAAAGAAGAACCTGAAATTTAAAACAAAAAGGCAAAATGATTCTCGGAAAATGGAGAATTTCGCAGCTGATGTGCAACACACTCATCAGACATCAGAACATAAGACTCTGGAATAAGGTTGTGTGGTGAGGTAGAGCTTCAAGACCCAAAAATTCCTACAGGCTTCCGAAGACTTCAATGACTGTATGCTCTGGCTTCGGAGCAATGCAGTTAGACCTTGTGAAGGTACGGGTGGTTGAAGAAGCTAAAGACAATAATGTCACCAATTCCTGTTCACATACACCGGTGCGATCAGACCTCGAGAAGATATAACAGTTCGGACAGAAGTTGAATTGCCATGATCTATTTGACCTCATCGGTGCCCCACGACTGGGATATATTCTTAACTTTGGGTGGGTTTTATGCACAGATCTGTACCCCAAATATGGTTGCTGTGTTCAAGTCACAGTTTTGAAAAGCACAAATATATCCTAGCTAAAGGAAAAAAAGAAAAACAGGATCTTCCCAAGAGAAAGCAACAGCATGTGGTGGCGTGTAAGAGGAGATGCTCTTTTGAGAAAAAAAGAAAAAAAAGAAAAGGACAAAGAGTTTGTGGGCTTTAATGCTAAGCAGAGATGCTTTGCTTCTTTGTTCTGGAGGGAAAACCAGAAAAGCGAAGAGAGAGAGAGAGAGAGAGGACAAAAGAAGGGTGTTTGCTTTGAGAACAAGCTTCTTTTTTTCTGCGTGTTTATTCCAATTACATAGCTTACAAGCAAAACAGACCAGACGCCTCTGTAGTCTCAAACTCGTATGCCCATGCAAATATACTCGAATTCTTTAAAGACATTCATGCCTTGTCACCTTTTTTCCATGGGATTATCAGCCCTTTTAAGCCTCTCAAGATCTTGATATTACAAACTGGGACAGGGAGGGACCAGTTACTATTCTATGCAAACTTTCGCGTCGGAATGCGTGCAGATTCTTTTTTGAACACAAATGAGAATGATTCTCGTGTGTCCTAAGCCATCAATGAAAGGAATATATGGGGATTTAACAACTAAATTAGAAAGGCTACAGAAAAAGTGAAAAGGACCCATTAACCCGAACAACGTGATTTGCTTGATATTTCATGATTGATCAATCAGAAGAGCCGGGAAAAGCTCCATGTTTTGGAGTCTTGCAGGCTTAATCGGGTCTGTTAGGGGACCAAGTGTCGAACGAATGCTCATATATTGCTTTTAGTTAAAGCATTCGTCATCTTCACTCTAGTAGCTCATATCAGCTAGGACCCTTCACGAGGGACCCTCTTGTCAACTGATTAGGTCATTCACACAACCCCAGCTCCTACATGCAGATATTGCCTGCACCCATCTTTTGATAATTTCTTTTCCTTTGAAAGGCACGACCTGATGCAGTGGTGGTGATATATAGTCCTAGAGACTGCACCCCAAAGTGGGTTCTTGATATCTTGTCGGAAAGGATACAAGAAAAAGCAGGAAAAACAAGATTGCGCATGAATCTGTTCAAAATCTCCAAAATCTTTGATGTTTTTCAGGCAATATTATGTGGTCAACCGAGCTCTTCCTTGGTTAATTAAATTGGGCTGCTTTTAGGAACTAGCAAAGTAGGCCCTTATAAAACAGAGTGACAGGGCATTTCCCCGTGAACTCTACGACAGAGTTACAGTTCGCTTTGACCACAGAACGACGCAGCAAGCTCAGAACTCTCCTCTTTTTCCTCGTTTTCCTTTTCGTTCTCTGTTTTTTTCGCCTTTATAATCTTGAACGTGACTTCCAAGAAAGGCCCCACTCAGGAATCTTCCCAGAAGTAATTAACATATTTCCTGTATCAAAACCCAAATAATTCTTGCAATTCGTTTGGCTGGGAAGTTCTAGACCTTGTAAAGTGCTCTAAGTTATGGGACCTTAAGGTTCTGTTCCTTGTGTGAGCTGGTCATGAGTTGAGATTTGACAGCAAGCGTATAAGAAGGGAAAAGGCCGTGGCTGTTTTCCGAAGATGGTGACAAGCGTGGGTACCAAGCAAAAGCCTCAGAAATTATGTACAAGCTACCAAAAAATTGCTTGTAACCTCCCCCCTTTTTAAAACCCCGAAAAAGATTGATAGCCTCACTAGTTTCCAATGTCATTTTCTATATTTCCGAGCGTTGCTTAAGTCAGTTAAATAGTTGGCAAAAATTGGGAAAAGAATGATCGATATGCAAGCGACTCAAATTATTTTGAAAATTGAATTTGTTCGGGCAATGTGCTGCGATCTTATTTAGGCCCTAGACCGACTGTTGTTGCAGCTGCGAATTGAACTGTTGCTAAATTGTCAGCCTACAGAGTCGGTCTCTTTTGATAATTATACCAGGATTTTCTTAATCGGGCTTCTTAAAGCTATAGCAGGTTAAGTATGCCACAGTTCTTCAACTGATTAGGAACAAACAAACATACCGAGGAAATAAAGAAGTGGTGCTGAATGAGCCTCAGATTGAGGATTTCTCCTTCCTTCTTAATATGACAAGACTTCTATTGATCATCAGAATCAAACAAAGACTATGACCCTTTACTATTAAGCATGCCAATTTGCCCATCAACATCATACACAGAGAGAAAGAGAGACAGAGACAGAAAGAGGTTCACCTGCAATGCATTTCAGATGAATCCTGCCGAGGTTCTCAAAACTTAATGTCACGAAGATCGATCAAACATCGAGAGGAAGCTGGAGAGCTATACTCGTGGAGCGGCACATATAGGAGCTCGAACCGTACGGGGAGAACAGTTGAGGTCACGACTCGCGTGCTTTCCGTAGTCTCTGTCTCGCGCGTTTTTCCACGGGGCACAGCATCCAACGAGCAAGAGACAGACGACACTTTCATGCAGTCCACATGCTGCTGCTCCTGCAGCTGTTGAGTCCATTTCATTCTCGGTTCCGTATTGGACATCGAACTCAAGATGTGCGATTCACTTCTCCATCGTCCTTCAGCAGCATTTCAGCCACCGACGATCGCTTGTCTCTTCTCACAAAATTAGCTAACTTTCGAGATTTCTACTTTTCACATGCTGTCATGTTTTAGTCCTACTTGCACCAGTTACTACTGTGACTTTGCCATGCCATTCAAGATGCCTCATGCTTGTGATAAGCCTGTAGTTTCTTCTTCTTTTTTCTAACATAGTTTAACTCAAGAGCCTGAGATTTTCTGGTTGGTTTCATTTTGTTGGTCTTCGAAGCCTTCCCTTGATGGCAAGTTTCAACCTGCTGGGAGATTCATAGAAGTTGCAAGATAAGTAGCATGAATGTGTGTGGTCCCTAGACCCGTCAAATGGGCAAATCGTGTCAGAGTTGGATCTAACCTAAATTGACCTATTTGATCCATTTTCTTATTCAAACATAGTTTGAGTCAAGAGCCCAACATTTTCTTGTTGGTTTTGTTTCATTAGTCTTCGAAGCCTTCTCTTGATGGCGAGTTTCAACTTGGGAGATTCATAGAAGTTTCAAGAGATAGTCATGTCAATGAGCATGATCTCTAGACCTATCAAATGGGTGGATCATATCAGGGTTGGATCTAACATAAATTGACTTATTTGACCTGTTTTGATCTAATATATATTTAGCGACATGTACCCAACTTGATCTATATTACTAAAACACTTTAAAATTTAATTCAATATAAGGAAAACACTTTCATATTTAAAAATTACATTATTAAAACACTTCCATACAATACAATCTAGTGGATAATTTTTATATAAGTTTGAATTTTAAAAAAAAATCAAATTTTTTTATTTTTTTATTTCCTTTTTTTCTTCTAAGTCTAGCGAGGGCTGCCGGCCAACCTTCACCGGTCATAGGAGATGGGCAACGGGAGAAAAGATCAAGCCCTCGCTTGCTACCGACGATAGCTTTGCAGCCATCGCAAATCAATTTGGCAAGGGTCCAACACTCACTTGTGGCCATCGAGGGTCTCACAGCTCTCGCCTATGACTAGTGAAGGTCAGCTAGGGAAGAGAAGATAGGCTCATTCCATTCAAAGAAAAAAAATATGGGAATTTTACATAAGTAATTGAGTGTGAGAGCCAAATGAATTGAAAGATTCATGTTTGCTCAAGAAGAGATGGCGACCCTTGCTGAACTTTGAAGAAAATAAGAAAATAAAATTTGTAAAAATAAATATGAAAATTTGTTTGACATCTCTTAAATCCAACTCCACCTTATATGTGTTAGAATTGTTTTTCTATTTTTCATATGGGTTGGAAATGGGTTAAGTTTTTAACCTATTTAAGACTCATTAAGTGATGGCTCGCATTATTTCCACGCCTTTTATCGGCTCTTGGCACTTTTTTTTTTACATTGAGTTAGACTACGTTAATCCTTGCGGGTTCCACTCTAGATTTGAGATTATTTCTTATCTTTTTTTTTTTTCTTTTTCATTTGTTTCAACTTTACTAGAGAGAAACTACCCATCCCCTCTCAAATAATATTATAATATTTATTAATATTAAACGTGGGGCCCACTCTTGATTTAGACTAATGCTTGCCTTTATTTCTGCTCGTTTGGTTTTTTCCTTTTCTTTCTCAATGTGGAACAAAATTTGTGCACCTCTTTTCAAGAAATATTTATTTGATAGATAGCTACCTAATTATTATTTTTCCGCAAAAAGATAATTTTGTTGTTAAATATTTGTATATTTATTTTTATATTAGAAAATAACTATTCAAAAAGTAATTTAAGCACCAATAAGAGGATAATCTTTGAGTAAAATGTGTATAATGCATACATGAGCCACAATATTCAATCTTTGAGTAAATTTATACCAAAATTTGAAGTCAAAAAATTCACAATCATGAGGATAGTCTACGAAAATAAAGCAAATAAATTTGCAAATAAAATTAACATTTCTTTACTCCAATACATAACTAGTGTCTACTCAGGTTATAATAGTGGAGAATAAGTTTTGAAGAAGACAAATATGAAGGAAACGTTGAAATGTAATAGGAGCAGATGAATCGGTTAAGGTGGAAAAAAAAAAAGGCTGTTTGATGGTGATGTGGGTAAGTTTTTCTCTTAATAAAATAAAAAAATAAAAAAAGAAGAAATAAAGGTATGATATAATATTAAATTAAGAGCGGGAATTTAGGGAAAATGTGATTAATTCAATGTGACATGGAATGTCAAGAGACAACAATAAAGGGTGAAAGAATGTGAAAAATAATCTTAAATCAAGAGTAGGACCCGCACGGGTTCATGTAGCCAATTCAATGTGAAAGGGGATGTCAGAAGCCAATAACGGCATGAATGGTAAAATTTAGGACCATAAATTGATTTTTAGAAGAAAAATAAATTTTTCTATTTTTATTTTTGGATATTTTCTAAGTAAAAATCCGTATTTGATAATGACGCATTTTTTTTTTTTTTTTTGGAATAGAATTTTGTTTGATAACAACACAAAGTTTCTCCCTCTCAAGGGGCAACGGATGGCGGTGGCAATGGACGACGCCTCAACTGGTGATTGGCAATGGTGGTCAGCGATTGGAAACTAGCGGCAAGCAACCAACGATCGTGTGGCCGGCGATCGTCGACCAACGGTGGGCAACGGACCGTGGGTGGATAGCTGACTAATAAAGAGAACAAGCAATGAAAAAGATTTATTTTTTATTTATGTTCAAAAATAGAGAAGTAAAGAATTTTTACTTTTGATTTCTATTCCAAACATATTTTTGAAGTATAATAGAAAAATGAAATTGTTTATAGAGACAAGTTTGGAATAGATAAATT
Source organism: Eucalyptus microcorys (assembly GCA_014182515.1). Taxonomy (NCBI): domain Eukaryota; kingdom Viridiplantae; phylum Streptophyta; class Magnoliopsida; order Myrtales; family Myrtaceae; genus Eucalyptus; species Eucalyptus microcorys. Next base: position 3,672,702 of record CM024563.1, read on the forward strand.
GTTTTTGAAACAAAAATTTTAGTTTGTCATGCACCCCTAGGGGTGGAAATAGGGTGAGTGAAGTTATCAGGCACGTCATTTATGATCCATTTTATATCCTTTTTGTCAAATGTGGATTAAAATATGGGTTCTAGGCCCATCTTGCTACCTCTAGTGGTTTGCAAACACATCATCTCGGGCACATTTTAGTATACCAAACGCATAAAATGCTTTCGATTTTAACAGAAAAAACATGGGTGTCAAGAACAGGGAACTTTTGGACATAAATGAAGAGCGAACCGCTTTCAACGGAATTCGATTTCAAAAGCAACAATACGCTGCAAAAGTACAGATTAGTCCTGAAAATCATGGTTCATCAAGAACATCAGGATGAGCTGCAGATTGATCAGGGGTTGATGCAGTTTCCATCTCTTTCTATTGCCATTTAGGCATTCGTTACTTGTGCAAAACATCAGCGAAGGGTGTCGGACGTTCGTTTGCCCTGCCCCAATGATTATCGGAGGCGTGAATTGGTCCAGGACCAGGGATACACGTCTCGAAATGCGCAGATCAGTTCACGAAGAGCATCTACAATGCTACATCTGCGTGAGCCCGTCGTTGTACCATTTGCAATCCCGTCTCGGTCATCGGCCTCTTCGACAGCGTGCGAACTGAAAACACGCCGCGACGCAGAATACACCCGTGCTGACATGAATGGAGGAGGGGATTTGCTGGTTCTGAGGGTGGCAAAGGTGGTTGCATTCAAGTAATCTTTGTAAAATGATGCCTTGTTTGGTTTGGCTTTAGAAAATATCCTTAAGAAAATGCAAATACGTTTGAGTTAAAAGGTTTTTCACAATACAAATAGAGTTTGGTAAATTATAATTTAAAATACATCGAGAAACAACTTTGACTTAAATGTCATTTAGTAAAAATTACATTTTGTAAATGATTTTTATTAACTTATTTTAAAAGGTTATAAATATTTTTTTGTGGAGATCAGCCACCACCGGCCAACTACCGACGGCTAAATCTAGCCACCGAACAACTTTGCCTGAAGTCACGCAAGCTCAAGTGTGAGTAGCACGACCCAAGCGTTGTCTAGGTTCTTGCAACCTCAAGTGACATTTGGCTCATGTGACTCAAGCCAACGGTTGCAATGCCTGAGGTTGCATGACCCCAAGCGATGGTCGCGGGGATCACATGACCCCTCAAACGATAGTCACTACCATGCGCTACCCCTTAATCGATGGTTGTTGGCATCCATTCAACTTCTCCGTCCAGACCCATAGAGAAGATGAACAATGACGAGGCCAGGACTTGCATTTCAAGAATGTAACCTCCCAAAGGACCTCTGGACCTATTTTAAGCTAAAGGGCCTTAAAGTCTTTTAAAATACAATTGTATTTCTCCAAAGTTAAGCAAAAAACGAATCAAAATATTATTTGTATTTGATGAACTTTAGAGTCCCAAAGCTCGTTTGACATGCTGAACTGAACGGGTTGGATAACTCTTAGCACAGTTAATGATTCAATAATTCATGAGCTTGGAGATCCATCTAGCTTCCCTAAGCTAAATCAGGCCCAAAATGAGTTTTTACCGGGCCCATCCGTTTGGGCAGGCCCAAGCCCAATTCACTGCGCAAGAGAGATTTAGCGATCCGACCCGGCCCGCGAGGACCGGGGTCTATTGCCCTAATAAAAGATCTTCTGCAGCTCTCATTAGCTGAATAATAAATAAATTCCTGAAAAAGATTAAAGAAATGGTCACGTGCGATGATGCCCGTTGAGCTAAGAGAGAGAGAGAGAGAGAAGTCAGTAAAGGAATATGACTTTTAAGTATTAAATAGTTACCCACCATCTCCCTCCTCACCAAGAAGTCACATCCTCAACCGCTCTCCCATCAAACTCCCACATCAAACTCCCACAACAATAAATCAACATACATATACGTGTATATAGAAGTGTAAATGAAAAATAGAAAAAGAAAAAAAGACCACCAACCCCCATCTATCAATTCCCTCCCCCTAAAAGAAAAAGGAAAACTTAAAATATCTAGCAAGAGATTTATTACCCAAATCCATACAAAAATGAGAAAAATAATCACTAATAAAGGGTACCGATTAGCCACCACCAAATCGATTCCGAATCATGACTTCCTTTTTCTTCTTTTGGGTAGGATTGAACTGTGACTTACAATTATCAAATCATATGAATTTCATTTCATAGAAAAAGTTCTAATGTAAATTTTTTTTTTTCTCACCAACCCGCCACGGGCGAGCACGCGATCTTAGGTATGGTCCCATGATACAAAGAATTGAAAAAAAAAAAAAATCTTTTCATCATTTTTCCTGGTTTTTTTCCCCGAAATGTCCCAAAAATAAATAAATAATAAAACCATGTCTTTTTTCCTTTTCTTAAAACCGCACTTTCCACTTTCCCCGTCGTCTGTTCCTCCCTCCCTCGCCTTTCCGATCGAAACCGAGAAAAAGCGAACCAAAAATTACAAACACAAAAAAAAAAAAAAAAAGGAAAAGAAAAAGAAAAAAAAAGAAAAGAAGAAGAAAAAACCTCTTTTTTAGCAGAGACGACACACCCCAACTCCAAGCGGCGCCACCTTCTTTGACGGAGTCGACGAAGCTCAACACCTCCAGACAGATCTCGCCGTCCAAAAATGCAGAGCGCGGCGTTCACCCTCTCCCCTCCCTCCCCCTTCCTCAAATCCCCCGCCGCCTCCGCCGCCCGCCGCCGCCCCGCCGCCGCCCCCTCCGATTCGACCCCGTCCGCCTCTCCTCCTCCGCCGCCGCCGCCGCCGCCGCCGCCGCCCCCGCCGGCGATGCCGCCGCCATTCCCGGCCTCTCCGCCTCCTCGCCGGGTCTCCCGCGCCGGTCGTGGTGCCTCGGCTCGCCTCCGTCGAGGCCGTGGGGCGGGGTGCCGTACCTCGGCTCCGGCTCCGGCTCCGATCGCCTCGAGGTGAGGGCGACGTCGGTGCCCGAGGCCGCCGGGGAGGGCGAGAAGGCGGGCGGGTTGGGGAAGACGGTGGAGCTCGGGATGCTGTTCGGACTCTGGTACCTCTTCAACATCTACTTCAACATCTACAACAAGCAGGTGAGCCTGCTGCTCTTCTTCTTCCGAATCGCTCTCGTGGTTGTTCTTCTTGTTTTCCTGTTTCGTTAGCGCGTGCGCGAAATGAAGCGTTTCGCGGATGCGGAGTTGTTGGCGGATTCGCGAGATTCGGTAGGTGCCTGGCGAGTGGCGATAGCAGAGCGATTGCGTTTGGCCTCGACCGGCGTTGCGATCGTGTTCTTATGCTGTCAATCCGCGTATTTCAAATGTCGGAATCGGGAATTTTCAGACACTGATGCTGTTCTGGGATTTACGACGTGTGAAGATCTTGTTTGCTTTTCGGAAGCGACGCCTATAGATGTCGGCGTTGCTTGAAAAGACAGTCTTTTTAATTATGCTTTAGAAAATCTGAGTGGTTTCGTTTCGCTCTGAGGATTCGACTTTCGAATGAATGAAGTCACGACAGTCCGCCATGCTGATCTGGTGTTTGATTGAGCAATTGGAGTCGTGCTGATATGGAGGGATTGATGTTGGACACTACTTGTTGCTTGCAGGTGTTGAAGGCGTTCCACTACCCTACCAATATCACCCTGGCGCAATTTACTGTCGGCTCCGTGCTTGTTATTATAATGTGGACTTTTAATCTCTATAAAAGGCCCAAACTCAGTCGTTCCCAGGTAGTTATCATCGCATCTTGGAGAACTCGTGTTTGTTCTAAATGTTTATCTTTTGGATTCTTACTTCTGTTTCGTGATCCGCGACAGCTGTTGGCCATTGTGCCACTTGCGGTGGTGCACACACTGGGCAATCTGTTTACCAATATGAGTCTTGGGAAAGTGGCTGTTTCATTCACTCACACCATCAAAGCCATGGAGCCATTTTTCTCTGTCCTTCTATCGGCTATGTTTCTTGGGGAGGTGCAAATACTTATAAAACTTCCCCTTTATTTCCAACTTTCACTTCTGATGTAGTTTTTTGTTTACTAAATGATGCACCATTTTATTGTGAGTTGTTGTAAAGCTCGTCATTTTTTGCAACCATTTAGTTTGCTAAGTTAATATGGTTACCTGTTGAACTTAAAGTGTAATGTCCATGATTCTTAATTTTCTGATGATCTCGAAAGACTAATGATATTCATGGTGTAGCATTTAATATCCGCCTCCCATTTTAACTTTTTTGTCATTTTTGGCCCCTACAGTTTCCGAGCGTCTGGGTTGTCTCTTCTCTTTTACCAATCGTTGGTGGAGTTGCACTTGCATCAATGACAGAGGCTTCCTTTAACTGGTGAGAAACTTTAGTAAAATGCTAAAGATATAGGAGTAGAAAAATGGATATAGCCTAACTTTATGTTTGATTTCAGATATGTATTCTAGCTAGCTCATCGGTTGAAGAGTCATAGTTTAGGTCTTTTATTTTTGTTCGGTGCGCATGACTTTGGCTTTTATGGTTTCTAAGGGCTGGGTTTTGGAGCGCAATGGCCTCGAATCTGAGTAATCAATCTCGTAATGTGCTCAGCAAGAAAGTCATGGTCAATAAGGAGGTATCATGAATCGTTTTGTCTTCATCTTCAGACTGTTAAGTATTTTAAGCTACATTATGCGATCGTTCTCTTATTTTGGCTATTGAATTTGCTTATGTACAGGAATCCTTGGACAATATAACTCTCTTTTCAATTATAACCCTGATGTCATTTGTTTTATTATTCCCTGTGACTTTTTTTACGGAAGGTCTCAAGTTCACCCCTGCATCCCTACAAGCCGCAGTGAGTATTCTTTCAAACTTTAATAATTGCTCAAAAGGCTTCTGTATATGGAAGTTTTTCTGATATGCCTTTTTTCTCATCTTAACAACAGGCGCAACAGGGATTAAATGTTCAGCAGGTATTAACCAGGTCCTTCCTTGCAGCGTTGTGCTTCCATGCATACCAGCAGGTGAGGCTTTTTGCCCATTGCAATATTTTCATTATTTTTGGGTCATGGGCCACACATTGCTTTGACGATCTCAACTTTTAGCTATGTTGTGTGCCTCATTCATAATTGCTTTTGGCATTCATTTTCAAATCTATAGCTGTGACCTATTACTTTAAGCACTCAGAACCCCTTGAGTCTTCTCTATAGTACATCGAGTTTAGATAAGCAAATTTACGGGATGGCAGAAAATCGAAAGGATCAATTTGTGACATCACTAGTGAAAATTTTTTGGAACTTTTGAGAAACGAAACAAAGCCGCACTTAAACAGCTGTGTCTCCATCATTGTGACATCAGTTGAAAATCACTGTGGGGCAATAGTGATTTTTGACTCATCTCGCATTGGATCAATTATCTGTTGATATTGTTGATCTTCTTATTGGATCAGCAAACTCTATAATGTTGTCTGTTTACAAGTCTATAGAATTGGATAACCGTCTGCTTTGGATTAATCATGATATGCCACAATATCTGCACTAATGTGCATGGTGTTCGTGCCTGCAAGAACAATGAAGTACATGCACGAGAAGGAATTGATTGTTTTTCAGTCATGCAGGTCTTCAATAGCACTTTTTAATGGGGAAATACCAACCTTAATTGTTGATTTTGTGCAGGTCTCTTACATGATACTACAGAGGGTATCGCCAGTGACCCACTCCGTAGGAAACTGCGTGAAGCGTGTTGTGGTCATTGTCAGCTCAGTTCTCTTCTTCCGAACTCCAGTCTCACCCATAAATTCCCTAGGTGATTTATGCTACCATCTGAACAGCCTTTTTCCAAGTTTGTTATTTTCTTGGCTTTTGTTTCTTCCCCTTCCCTCCCCAAACCTAAGTGAGAAAGCATATAATGACATTTGCTTATAGGGAAAATGAGATCTGGTATCTGTTTATTGGTGAATCAACTGGTTTAGCTTGGTTCCATAGTACTACTATTGTCATTGCTATTTAGATTATTTTGCTCTCGTGGTTATGGTTTTGTTATCTTTCTCATTGTGGTGATGTTATTAGGTACGGGACTGGCCCTTGCTGGAGTCTTTCTGTACTCACGCGTGAAGCGCATTAAGCCCAAGCCAAAGACTGCTTGAAGAACCACCAATGCAAATTTTGTCGTTAGCTTGGATTAGGCGATCAATCCGTTCAATCTCAGTTGTACTCGAGAATATCTGGCAGGTCACGCAGGAACCAGATCTTCTGCTTGCCCACTGCACTCTTCTCTTCCTCATTCCATTATTGTTTCCACCCCGCTTCTGATAAATATGATCAGGACTGATCCGGGAATTAGTTGCCTCTCAAAGTTATGTAGTTGTCCTCTACTTTTATTGATTTTCATCAGTTGTTTTGATTCTGAATCTCGGGAATTAAATCGAGTTGTACGGGGTGTGATTAGACGATTGGTTGTTGGAAATAGATTGGATTTCCGGTAAAATAAAGTCTCATCTGCCGCATGCCAGTTTGTTAGGTAGCGTCATCTTCCACTTCGGTCGATAGCATCTTTTCCTTCTGTGAGTGAGGCACCATGGATATTCTGGTCGCTAGTTTGGTACATCTTTTTTGAGGGATTGGGGACCAAAACGTGCATGTTGACCAGGGCGGGGCTGCTTTGGATTTAACGTTAGAGGAATTTGGTTGCTTTTGTTTTGACTTCAAGTTGATGTTGGACCCTACTTGACCAACCCAAATAGAATTCTGCAATTACAAGCATGCTCACTCAAATGATGTCCACAGTTCGACCAAAAAAAATTGTCTGGGGCTTCTTTGGATTTAACGTTAGAGGATTTTGGTTGCTTATGTTTTGACTTCAAGTTGATGTTGGACCCTACTTGACCAACCCACATAGAATTCTTCAATTACAAGCATGCTCACTCACATAATGTCTACAGTTTGACCCAAAAAAATTGTCTACAGCATATTGATGGCATGCTACATCGTCGCTAGTTCTCTTAAGTCTAACGTATGCAGCATTAAAAATCTTGGACATGCATTGACGGTCGACATTTCATTTGAGTCAAAGCTAATAAATTGAAGATTAGACCATGCAAATTTTGCTCCTAAAAGATTCTGCTAAACATTCTCTACATGGTTGTTATTTTAGGAAAAACATATCATGTGAATAATTTGTGACATGGTGATTAAGGCATTGACGAATTTCCTTACCTTTCCGGGTTCGAGACCATCTCCAACATGTTTATCTTCTCTTTTCCAACAGAGTAAAAACAAAAAAGCTAAAAGCAAATTCCACCCGAGAGTCGATGGTTCTAGTGTGAATCGGCCTGGAATGCTCAAACACGGTCGCCATGGTTCAATTCCTGACTTAAAAACGATCCGATTGGTCGCCCCTATTGTGGAGGATAGGTAAAGAGGTGAAGAAAAAAAAATCCAACTTTCACCAAGTCGGACAAATATGACACTTCAAAACTTTTAGAATCCCGAATAAAAATTTAATTAGTTATATCGATCTCATACACGAGGAGTTGAGACGCAACTAATGTTGATTATCATCTTATTCACTTCCTTCCTCAGCGTCCCAAAAATGTCTATTTTAACCATTCGCTCATTATTTTGTGATAACCAAAATGAGCTAGCTAGCCACCTTTCCCTTTTACTTTTCTTCTTTTTTTGTATTTAATCGAATTCACGTTTTATCTGCCTCTCGGTAATTGAAATTCGTTTGATGAACACCTTTTCGGGGTTCTTATCATGGGGATTAATCATCAATTTGATTGATCATCTCCACCAGGTCTAGATCCTCGTTTGGCTCTTCAGACTCCAGCAATGAATCCATATCGAGCATTTCCATCCCAAGCTCTTCACCACCACCACCATCTTCGACACTAGCATCAGGTGGACAAGGCAAGTCCTCGAGAAGCGAATCGAGCGCGCAACCCTCTTGAAGCAGCTTCTCATCGAACAACAGTTCCGGTAACTCACCGAACTCGATAATGTTCTGTACTGACCGATCATCGCTCGAGGACGCTGACTTGTTCCTGCTTGCATCGTTGTTGACAGCCGTGGCACGATCACCGCCAGAAGATTGTAGGGGAAACCTCTCAGATTTGCTTAAGTTCAAGCTCTGAATGTATTCTTGCAAGAGAGAGGCTCTCGGATACTTGGAACGCCTCTTTCTCTTAGTGAATTGCCTTCTTTTGGTGGCATTCCAGTGATTCTTGATCGAGTTCTGGGTCCTGCTGGGGAGTCTCTTCGCTATTTCGGACCATTTATTACCAATCTCCGTGTGTGCTTGAATTAGTATCTTATCCTCCTCCTCAGTCCATGTCTCTTTCTGCGGAATCACAAATTTTTTGGATATAGTGGAACGAAAATAAGCCCTGCATGCATTATATGTATGAACACAAACCAATTTCTGGATGCAAATAAGGTTAATGTGTCACCCTAAGTACAGAAAGATTCATCTCCGATGATCATATGATCCAGTAACTGACTTTCTCACATTATACTCATGCAACTAGACCTAAAATCACATACAAATTCAATCAATCGTCACCACTTCCTAAAAAATTACAAGAACAGTAAGCTGTCATATAATATATATAGCATAACCTACAGAGAAATTGCTATTTTATGCGAAGTTGATTGGGTACCGAAAAAGTCGAATTGCTGTTAGCCTTGAACTTTCTTTTTGCAAATGGTTTGGCACTTAATATAGACGGAAATGGACGTAAGAGAACCTTAATATTAGGTCTCAGATGGTTGTGCCATCTCTCTCTGCACTGCTTCCCTAGCCGACCGGGCATCATTTGAGAAATGTAAGACCACCTTGCCAATCCAAATTGTTCCACCAGTTGAGTCAGAAGCCTACGACATGAGTAGTTTAACAAAACTAATGTTGGATTATGCCCATAGACGAAATTCCATTTCCAAAAGCAGAAAACGAGAATTAACAAGAGAGATCAGGAAAAAAGAAACCGTTTGGAAAATGCACAATGTATTCTCTACCAGTCCTCTTGAGCTGTCCATTGTCCCTTAGTTGCTTGGGATCTCATACAAACTTCATGACTCCTTCGCTCTGACAAAGACGACACCTCCTTACTCATGCTCGTAAAATTTTTCCCATATTCGTCGCTAGTGCGAGACACTTCACCGGGAGCGACAAAATTCACATGGTCGACATTTTGCTGAAAATCGAAGAACGTATAACTTTCATCGTATTTGCTTGTGGTGTCGATCCCTCCAACGTCAAAATTGTCCATGACGACACCATGCCCATCTGTACGTTGTTTACACTGAAACAGCAAATCAAAATTCGCCGAAATACTGTATAAATAAACATCGGAAGGTCAAAACATGTTTTTTGTTTCTCGGATGCAAGATCTGAGGGAGACCCACTTAAGAAAAATCGTTCCACTAGGTGAAAATCTTGCAAGAAACTCCTTTTTTAACGTAACTGTCGTGGCAAAGGTGGTTTCATTACGTCTCATGTAGGGTTTGAAGCAGTTATCGGACGGGTATACTTGCCTGTATCGGACAGGGATACTTGGTGGAAGGCAAGATCTTCATCGAGCTTTGTCTGAAACTCCATGAGAGCTGGGGGATCGGAGAGACCACATTCGATGACCAACTGACATTCGAGTCCTTAAATTTCCGAGCATGCTCGCTCAGGAGTGTCGTCACACATAATTTACCTCTTGTAAGTTATGACAGACGTCTACTCTATTGTTTCTACACCTTTAACGCACGAGCACTAAAAGCTGACATTAACTATATTTAAGTGTTCTAACTTGCGTTTACCATCCTCTTGTTGGAGTCAAATATGCGGATAGGAATTCTCTACTTAAATTTGCCCTTTGACGGAGGACAAATCAACGCATTGAGTTTCAACTGCTATAAAGTACTCTCCTCTTTTTTATCCTTCTTTTCTTCTCTTTTTGTTTTTCATCTTTCGCTCTTTCCTTCTTTCCTCTTTCTCCTTTCTCCTTTCTTCAAACAACTCCTCCATTTTCATTCGCGGACACCATCGCGGCTCACCTATCATCAAACCTCCCTTCAAGTCACGGCTCGGGCAATTGCTGTCACCTCTGTCAAAACTAATTGTTGATTTTTAAAAAAAAATTTAAAGTATTAAGTGAAAGGGTGTTTAAAATATTGAAATACCCCGCCTCACACATAGATTAGACTTTAGGCTAAGCCTAAAGCATGGAAATATGATCCGAAAAGATTTAAACTCGAATCTTCTACTCTAATATCACGTGAGATTTAACAAGATTAGTGTCGATTATTCTAAAATTTTAATCTATTAGGTCAATACATGAATTAATATATAAATATTCTAACAACCACCACCCTACACAGTGCCCAACACACACATGTAGAGATCGTGGCCAACAATCTAAGGTTTTTGCCTCAAGGGTATTGTGATGCAGCGCACAATCACGCAAAAATCAAGAATAAGAGCGAGAAAGAGAATTTAAGACATAAGATTTTATCTTAATTCACCCTTAAACTAGAGCTACATTTAGCAGATGATTCCATTATAACTACCTCACACCTCTTTGTCACATTCCTCAATTACAAGAAAAAAAAAATCATATATATCCAATAATTTATTCATGGGTCCAAGCCAAAACTACTAATTGCCCCCTCGTTTCCCTCCTCCCCCACCCCCGGGCAGGCATTAACATCATGCCAAAGCTTGAGCTTTACACATGGCAACCACTTTAGTTACTCATAGTCCTCCTTAAACAACAAACCAAACTACCAATAAAAATGAGCTCAAACTATAAAAGCCCTCTGACCACTCGGGAGCCCTGCCTCCACGACCCCCGCTTGCTCATCAAGGAGTGAAACCCCTATGCCATCCTATCAATAGGGGAATATGAATTATAACCCAACAAAGTAACTCGAATTGCCTCTACGACCCCCGCTTGCTCATCAAGGAGTGAAACCCCTATGCCATCCTATCAATAGGGGAATATGAATTATAACCCAACAAAGCAACTCAAATTGCCTCAACCTTCTAGTCATGAGTGATCAGCATATCAAAGAGGAAGGAGAGAGGAATTCTGGAATCTGTCACCGATGGTGGCAGGGCATGGAGCGAGGGACAATTGTGGTTACGAGCGGCCCGGGATGACGATGGAGGTGGAGAGGGAAGAGTGATATATAGGATTTTAGAGATTTATATGATATCAACAATTTGTCAGGAACATTTTATCAAAAAAAAAAAAAAAAAAAACAATTTGTCAAGAGCATTTTAGCCATTTTGAGATATTTTGAAATTAGTTCCCTTGTACATTATGTAGGAGTACTGTCAACTATGTTGATAACTTAAACTATTAGATATTTTTTTTTAATAAATAAAGGGTTAGAGCCTGAAAGTACATCATTATTCTCCTGATAAAATGTCATCAAACCGATCCCCTAGTAAAAAAAGGAAGATCTATCGGTGACCTATCTAATACATAATTGTCACCCACATTGTTGGTTTGATAACCCAATTTGCTACCTAATCTACACATGCATTTCCTTTTGTATAACTATGTTGAAAATACTTGAGCATATTTCCAATTTAAGAAATGAGTGTGTTATCAAAATGAAGCAACAATGTTAATTTTTGAAGCGGAGACATGGATGCTTGCGAGGCCGTTTCCACAATATGTCTGATAATACCTAAAGCAACTTCCAATTTGAGGCCCTAGAAAATGCCCCACAGTTTTGCTTTAAGCAAAAAAACACACTCCTATTGTTTACGTGAACCCAACAAGCCATTTTTAAATAATCCAACACTCTCTTTTAGAGGTGTTGATTGGATTTTTGCCTAAAATACTAATTGGCAAGAAGCCTAATAAGATTTATACTCTAGATCTTTGTGCCCACTAGAAACTACTATAATAACCCAAGTTGTTAGATAAAGACGGTGTGTTTTGATATTTAAATATTATAACACGACATTTTATTGAATGACATATAAGATTTAATAGTTCATCATATATTAATCACACATAATGCATGTCCTACTTAAGTGCTTAAATTCATGGATGCACACGACGACAGGCCATATGTAGTTATCTCTTTCCTTCATGGCCACGAAATTGCATGTATCTTAGGAGCCTCATATAGACCCCTCCATATAAATACAAAGTTTTGTTCAGCTAAAACAATACCCCCAATAATATAAAGTAAAATAACGCATTGGTCCAACAAGTATCATAAAAATACTCAACATTCAATAATAATCCCGACTTGAAGTTATACAAGTAATACCCTACAAGCAGGTGAGCAACTGTCGACCTTCATTTTTTTCTCCTCGACTTTCCTCGACTGTTCCCCTCTATAATAAAATAATAAATAAAAATGCAGTTTCGTCCAAATAATTCTTCAATCTTTCCTATTTTACCCACAAAATCTCTCTCTCTCATTAGCTTGAAAGATAGATAAGCCCTTTTATCAACATTTTCTCATCATCTTCTTTGTGGGATCAATCTTTGAATAGAAGAAATTTAATTACTTTTTCTGATTAGAAATTTAAAGAGTATTAACCTGAGACATCATTTCCACAAGGTCTAAGTCCTTCTTTGGCTCTTCATCAGGTTCCATCAAGGGATCCATATTTAGCATTTCCATGCCATACCCTTCATCACTAACATGAGTAGCATCAGGTGGACAAGGCAAGTCCTCAAGGAGAGATTCAATGGTGCATCCCTCTTGAAACAACTTGTCGTCGAATGTCAACTCGGGGACTTCGTCGAACTCAAAGTTTGGCACCAACCGGTCGCCCGAACAAAAGTCCATTACCTCCAGCCTTGGCTCATCCGATGTTGGGTTGCTCGAGCTCGCATCGTCGTCGTCGTTTGCCACAATGGCACAGTCACCGCTGCCGGCAGAAGACTTTCTAGGGTTTCTTGCGGATGCACTCAAGTTCAAGCTCTTGATGTAGTCTTGCAAGAGGGAGGCTCTTGGGTACTTGGACCTGCACTTCCTCTTGGAGTATTGTCTCCTCTTAGTGGCATTCCAGTGGTTCTTGATGGAGTTTTCGGTCCTTCCGGGGAGTCTCTTGGCAATTTCGGCCCACTTGTTGCCGATTTCCGAGTGTGCTCTAATCAATATCTTGTCTTCTTCCTCACTCCATGTGTCCTTCTGTAGAATCACAAGTTTTTTGGGTGTAATGGAACATAATAACTCATGCATGGTTTCATATATGAATCTTTCTATTAGAAATGCAGAGAACATCAAATTATGTCATTAAAATTTTTGTTTTTCTTTTCTTTTCAAAATATTTGATCTTTTATATGGTCTGGTGGGAGGTTTGTGAAACTAGACGTTGGTTTATAATTTCCATTTATTTGACAGAATGTCAAAAGCGAGTTTGCATAGGGACTTCGATGGATGATACTCCCTCCCTCATAGTATGCCACAATATATATAATCACAAAATGAAGTCACCCTAATCTTCAAAAAGGAAACAAAAAATCCATAAAATTTGAGCTTACATTGACATGCTGAGAAGATCGAAAGTTCATAAAATATGGATTTGTTCTTAATGTCAAACTTATTATTAATACAATTTCTCTTCACAGACGAGCAAGCAATGACACACAATGCATTTATTTATAAAAAAGACTGCACTGAAATTATATACGAATATATGTTATCAGGAGCTGCATTGATCTATCTATAAGCTCAGCTTTCTTTGATTGAAAGAATGAATAAGGAGTTATAATAGCTGGTGAGGGAAAGCAAAAGTACATAACAAAAAAATGACAGTGAAAGAAAACCTTAATATCGGGTCTTAGATGGTTATGCCATCTCTCTCTGCACTGCTTTCCGATCCGACCAGGCAACATCTGAGCAATGTGAGACCACTTTCTTAATCCAAATTGTTCCACCAGTTGAATCAGAAGTCTGCATTTGCATTGAACGACATGAGTTTAACAAGATTCATGCATATCGGGTTTATATTCGTATTCATATCAGCGTCCATCAAAACTGCGGGGAATACACTCGGTCTAACACGATATCATAACATTAAACCAAACCAGAGAACTCTGAACGAAAACCTATTAAACTTTTGATAAGAAAATGGGGAAATGTGTGGGAGATCATGTTACTCGAACCTGTCCTCTTCGGTTGTCCACTGGCCCTTGATTACATGGAGTCTTTTACGAATTCTCCGCGATGAGGACGCCTTACTCTTATTCACGGGACTTTTCTTGTAATACCCATTTCCAGCACTAATGCAAGAGACCTCGTCCGGGACCACGAAGCTCACAGGTTTGATATCTTGATGATAGTCTCCCAACATATGGCTTCGACCAGATTCATTCATCATATTGGCTGTCGTCACAGCCATCAAGCTCCCTTCAACTTGAAAATTGTCCATGACAAGGCCGTGCCCGCCATTTTCGGCAAAAGGCTTGTCCTCGTACACATCAAGATCTGTAAAAACTTTGTAAGGGTAAACATCGAAAGGGTCGAAAGATGCGGTTTGCTTGTTGAGTGCGTGATTGGAGGATGACTCGCCGATGTAAAACTGATCAATATGGTTAAAATCTTGCAGAAAATTGTCCTTTGTCGATGAAACAGTGCCAAAGGCGGTTTCCTTATTTCTCATGCACGGTTTGATGCAATTATCAGACAGGTAGGTTTGGTGGGAGGCAAGATCTTCATCAAGCTTCGAGTGAAAATCCATGAGATGTCCAAAATGATAGATGGCTGGTGATGTCTGTGAGCGATCAATCATGATTCATGACCAAAACGTGCATGTTGAGCAGACTGGGCTCATTTGGAATTGACCTTAGAGAGGATTTTGGTTGCATAAGTTTGACTTCAAGTTGATCTTGGACCGTTCTTGACAAAGCCATATGCTCCCTCAAATAACGTCAACAACATATATATGGCAAGCTACCTAGTTCTTTTATGTCTCTTATTAATGTCTGATACTTATAATGCGTAACGTTTGCAGCAATAAAAGCTCACATTAGTAGCATTAAAAATCTTTCCCATGCATCAATGGCTATCTACTTTGAGTCAAAGCTAATTAATTTACTGGTTATTGTCCGTGGCTTTGATGAAACCAGTTGTTTCAAAAAATCGCAAAACTTGTTTATCTCTAGAGATTCATAAGGTTCCGCTAGAAAGAGCTTAGGATTAAATTGCTAGGTCTTTGGAAATTCCCTTATTAATTTGAGAACCTGATTGAAGAAGACTTGAACTTTGGAATCTGTGGATCCAATGTTTGAAGTTGTTCTGGTGTCTTTTTAAGGATTTAAAAGAGAAAGTGACACAAATGTCTCTGAAATTTGGTCCAATATACAATGTAGTCCATGAATTTTTAATTTGTTTAATGTAGTCTATGACCTTTTAGCCTAATGTGAACTTTCAATCAGTTTAATATGGTCCGTGAACTTTTGGATACATTTTCAATCTAATCCATAAACTAGCTATCGCTGAACTTAAATTAATGTAAAGATAGGACTAACTTAAAATTGTACCAAAAGTATTGGGTACATATTTAACAAATTAAAAGTTTAGGGATGGCATTGTACATTAAGTTTAAGTTCAAAAACCACATTGAACATTGAGTCAAAGTTCAAATACTCTTTGTGTCATTATCTAGATTTAAAACAAAGAAGTTGAATATATGACTTATCTGACTCCAAGGTGACTCAAGTCTCAACTAGGAAGTCATCTTTTATAGTCACCCTTCCGATTTGCAATTGTAGAGGGCTATTTGTGACCTTCCAATTCAACAAGGAAAAACCGAGGACCAAAAGATTATGAGAGATAGCGAAGAATCTATGAGGTCGTTAGACAAGCCCTTTGGGACATCCCTAAGGTCTTTTCAAATGACTCAATTCAAGGACATCTTTATCTTTTTTCTCGTAAACGCCTCATTAATCAGATTACTTTGTATCGATCCAAAACAAATTAAAATTAACATTCATTTTAATTTTATTTTATTTTATGCAAAGTTTTGATTTAATTCATTTTCATCTTTTAAACTTCACATTGGGAAAAAAAATAATGATTTTATTCCAACAAATCTTTTAAGAGAACCTTTTTATATTTCATTTGGTCACGTCATTAAGTGCATATGAAAGACAATTATTAAGAAAAAGCTTGGCGGCGATAGCTACAGTTAAAACAAAAGTTTATAAATATTTGATTTTGTCAAAAAAATTTGTTGGTGTTCTTTTTTTCTTTTTTCTTTTTAATGACATTAGTCCATAAATTTGCTTGATAATGTGGAAAAAATAGGTTTTATAGAAAATTCTTTTTTCAAGAAAGCTAATACGTATAGTGGTAGGATAAAAGGAAAATTCGTGCGTTTAATATGCATGGTGATGCCCACTTAACAATTTTCAATAAAAAGACATGTTATATTCTCAATTTGAAAATTATATCAAGCTCAAAAAAATAAAGAAAAGTGATTAATTTTAGAGTTCATCGCTTTAAAATTCAGTTGAACGATTAGGGCAATTTTGTCTCTTTCTACTAATGAGGTCGAAATAGTCCCAGCCAAAAGAAAATCACTTAAAAATCAAACAATGTGATCCAAAAAATGAATCTAAAAATTGATTACTTGGATTCTGCAAGTGAGGTTCTTCAAATTATGATACATGTTTGGATCAAACACATGCATTTGAATGGAAAGGCTCATCTCATTTCATATAAAGAGAATGAGTTTTCAGTGAGTGAACATAATGTTTCGAATGAGGGCCCGATAAGAAGTACAAAAATTATGGTTCTCGCAAGGAGATGTGTAACTGCTGTGCTACCATGGCAGAATTGACGATTCATGAAAAGAGGACTTGGAAGATCTTCAATCACAAAGAGAAAAGTAGAAATCATCTCCATACAAATTGATCTACCAATCATCAACTTTTCGTCCACATAAATGCGGAACACCCTTCTTCACAGATAAATAAGATAAAGAAAGGAATGTAGAACATGTGCCCAGCGTCGTCTGAGAGAAACGGAATTTCTCCAGATTAAGTACTACATGTTCTGATTTGATACGTATTAGAATGGCAAGCGTTGCGTTGTTTCGCATAAAGAGATATGAGTCATCGGCGGATGAAAATTGCATTTCAGATGGGGAGGTTTGGACAAGGATGTAATAGAAAACATGAAATGTTCGAAACCGGGCGGGAGATCTGCAGTTTTATGTTGTGTTTTAGATTATACCGGGAAAGGTGACACTAGACATACATCACCTTCACAAGTTAGTGCCAGAACAGAACTTGGAAACATATATGATCAGTTACAGAAGCTTTTAGCACGTGACTACCGACCCCCTCGAGCACCATTGATGGCTTAATGAGAGATACATTATATCTTTCTAATTTGAAGGCGAACCGTAAGTGTTCTTTCCAAGCGATGATGGTCCAGGACTGTGAGTTTGCTTTTCCACAACTGCCTTACCGGTAAATTTAGGGCTGAATGCCCTCTGTGACATCCGTGGGCTTAAAGCAGGTTTTATATCGTCGGTCGAGCTTGGGGTCGAACTAGTTATCTTTGGACTATGAGTCCGGCGGATCTCACCACGGCTTCTGGTGATCATTTCATCAAGAATTTCACCACCATCAATGTCTGTACTTCTTGTAGGAATTTCTTGATCCTGTTTCATAAACCAAAAGCAAAGCATGAAGCATCGCCATGGAAATCTTTTTACAATTTCAATCATGCAGTCGGTTTATGGGGATAATTCTAGACGTACCAAGGCTGGTTTATTCAATTGCCATACTAGGGATACAACAGATTTCTTTTTTATTATTGAACCCACTTGTTCAAAAGTCCATTTTAACCTGCAACATCATTTTGGATACTAAATAGCACATCAGTCTTAATATACCAAGCAATACTCTAGTTTATATCATCAAAGAAACAAGGGGGTGATTTTAAAAGTGGTATATCCCAAAGGGCTTAGGTGCATGTCCCATTTGACCAAATAGAGGCATGCCCATCAACAGCTATATCACTTTATTTTTTCAGAACAAATTCATACAGCCGTGAAGCAAAAATGCAGTCATGCAAATGCTTAAAGATGATCTAGATTAGCATTAGCCTCAACAAGCTATAGGGATAAATTTCTACTGGAAAATAAAATGGTTTAAGGCATATTTTAATGCAATGTCCATTTTAGATCTGCTAACAGAAAAGACAAGAATGAGGTCTTGACAGCTTACTTCAAGTGGCATATTGAAGGGTATGGCAGGGGCTTCCTCATATTCTGCAGCATCCAGGTCTTGAAGATGAGCTCCTTTAAAAAACTTGGGAAGGAAATACTGCCTTACCGGAACGAGAAGCATAATTAAAAGTGGGAACAGGACTCCAGCTATTGGAATCCACGTAAGCCCAAAGCACAGGAGCAAGTAAGTTGTCTGGAACAAAGTGAAAAAGGCAATTGTTTTGAAGGGCACAGTCTCGATAAATGTTGCATGGTACTTCTCCAGAACCCTGCCAAATTAGAAGATTAACCATTGCTTCTTATATACATTCAAGATTCTAACGGTAATGATAATCATACTAATAACATGCAGAAGAAAGCCTAATGATGACAAAGCCACTCAACTCAATCAGTGAATAGATGGATGTTTTTTTCTTCTATGTTTCCTAAAACCAAAGCTAGATAACAAGTTCATACTACTTCTACATTTGGACTAGAGAGAGAGAGAGAGAGAGAGAACATTTGAAACCTAGATGCCATTGCTGAAAGCTCTACAGGGCAGAATCAGGTGCTTACTTGTATCTTCGACTTGGAGCTGTAAAGAGTAACAAGATCCTCTCCCAGAATTGATTCCCAGGCAAGCTTTCAATGGCCATGAAAGCAAAGTAGCCCCAAAGAACAGATGATGGGATTTTCTTTAACAAAGGCATTGCAGCAACACAACCACCAACCATCAGTGCCTGCAGCAGATTGCTAAGGCGCTGTTCTTTGACTTCGACCGGTAAAAGATCATCAATATCCTTATCCACATCAAAAATAGTCTCATCAACAGGAGCATCGATGTAACCAGTACTTGAGGCCAGCTGGATTGTCGAGTCTTTCAGCTCTTTCAGCCCCTATACCCGTCACAAAGTGAGTCTTACCAAAAGCAGGGGAAATTATCATTCAGAAGATCAGGCAGATGAGTTCACCAGCATAGGAGGCATTTGATAGGCCAGGGGAGTCTGCATTTCATTGTAGGCTTCTTGCATATTTCTGTATAGCTGAACAAGATTTGAATTTCTCCTCATACTATTCCGGGCTGTTGATGTTAGCTTATTCCGTAGAAGCTGTTTTGAATAAGTGTTAGTCGCAGCATGATAGGTCTTTAAGAAGACAGAATAAACAAATGGAAACAAGAACTTATCATAAATCAAATATGAACATTTGATCTCAAGCGATATATTATACAATTGAGTATGCAAAGGACAGAAAAGTAGAACATGCCCAACTCCTTATCAAGCTCTCTTAGGCACATTATAGCGGTAAGCCTACAACAATTGAGACAGTATCCACAAGTTCGAGGAATATTGCAGGTGATTCTAAGCAGCATAAGTGAGTTTAGTGCCCTGAGAAAATGACTTCACTTCAGCAGTAAGTTCTATAACAATTTGCTATGCCATAAATCTCTTATAGTTATGCCTGGCTGATTACTGAATTGCTTGGCTTCCAAGCTAAAGGCTGAGTTTTTTATATCCTCAAGTTCCATCCAAAAACAGGATGCAGGCCCCACTTTGATTTTGGTCAGCATCTTACTTGGTACAACTACAAACATGCCCAAGAAATATTCCTTTAGCCAGTTATGAGAAGCAAGAGAATCTTAATATTGATGACAAAATTCCCTTTTTTTTTTTTTTGGTAACCAAGGACTCCACCACAGGCCCCCCGTGCCCAGACAGCACCGAAGGGCCTGGCCCCTATACCTCGGGGGAGACTAGCCCAGCATCCCACCACCGCCAAGGCCCCCCACTTAAATCACTAGCAATTGCGGGTTTCGAACCCTCAACCTCGGCGATGAAGAAGAGACTCTCAACCAACGCAGCTGGCCACCCATGGGTGACAAAAATTCCTTTTTGAACTACTTAATTCCTTAACTGCCGTGTATTTATTCATCTCATTAGCAAAGTTCCAAGAATTACCTGATGTTTCAGGGTAGCTAAACTTTTTGTATGCATTGGAGATTGTGGAATCACACCATTGGAAGGAGGAATGCCAATAAGACCGCAGAGGATAGTCTGGTGGGAACCCAACAGATTAAAAGGAGCAAACGGAACTGTCACAAAGCTGGAAAGGAGGTATCACTCACCAAGAAACCCAAAAGGAGGAGGTCATAATGATAAGAGGATGGTTTCTTGAGATTAAACTCCTTCTGTTGGGCAAGTTGAGAGGCAACACTGTGATCAAAATAATAAAGCACAGCTATCATAGTTGCTGGGATAAATGCTCCAACTATATATAGAGGTGGCACATTCAACATTTCCTGTATACAAGAAAGCATGATTTCTGGTCAATACAGGATTCAGTTCATAAATCCTTCTTCCTGGACAACAGGCGAAAATGAAAAGTTAAACACCGCAACAGATGCATGCTGGAATGCACCTTGACAACTGTCCAGTTTGAAGATGCCCCAGGAGACCAGGGATTTGGACTAAAAAGTCGTCTAGGAATCCCCCTTGGGACATCTCTAACCGGAATATATGACACAGCTGTCCAGACAAGAACCATAAGTGGGACACCGTAGTCTGCAATGAATCCTCGTAACCACCCTAAAAAGATAATCACATATTGTTAGTAAAACTCATTAGATCTAAAATTGTACTTGCTTCAGATAGAAGAGTGTCTGCTCCCATGGCGGCAACTCCCCATTATAGAAAAACCTAATTCCAAATGTTTACCATAACCATGTATAGCATATTAAACAATCATAATTAGGAAGTATTTTCCACATTTCAATAATGTACCTCTTTCAGTGGATTCTTAAAGAATTTATGCAAGGCTACATACCTGTTCCATAGCGCCAAGAACGAGCTTTGCGGCTCCTGAGTGCTGTAAGAAGGAGACCAAAGGACAAGACCAGAGCAAACATTCCATTGCCAAATCGCCAAGATGGTAATAGAGCAGCCTGATTAGGATTTTCTCTCTCAGGGATGCCGAACTCCTCTATAACTCCCTACACCATTGGATTCATAAATTAGAGACATTTACAGTCTGTCGAAGACATCTAGTGCTCACTAGTGTACCAGTGGACCCATATAAAGATGTAAGTAAAGAAGCACCATGAGTTCAATTGAAAAGCTATCTTCAGCGGGCCCTCCAAGGACATATTGGTAAACACAAACAATTAAGAATTTCTTGCAGTTATATCTATTTTTCAATATTGAAAGATGATTAAGCATACTCACTCGAATAGCCTGCTGCATAAAGAGCATAGCAATTAGCAGACCAAATAATTCTCCAGCAACCCTCGTAAATCTATTGATTATAGAGCATGCACCCAGAACGGCCAGTAAAAAGAGCAAAAGAGCAGTCCATACACACACCCTATAAGAAAACGCCATAACAGAGTGGTTCAGTAATGTCACTTTTAAAAACTTTTAATTTCGGAATTGGCAGAGTATATTACCATCCTGTCCAGGCAAGGAAGAGCTGCTGGCCCAAATCCTTTCGGTCTTTCACAAAGTCAAACATGAACGTATACATTAAGACAGTTGGTTCAGCAACCCCCAGAATGAGAAGTGGCTGTCCCCCCACGAGTGAATGAATGACACCACAGAGTGCAGTAGATGAAAGAGTTTGAACTGCAGTTAGGGTTCCATCTGCAAGACACAATTCCATGTGCTGCCTTAGGCCAAGAAGCAAAAAAGGACGAAGACAATTAAGGAAAATTTATTGTACCTGTGTTTCTTTCCAACTGCTCCCCAAATGATATGACTGGAATGGCAGAGGCAAAGAATATGTAAGTCGTCGGCGCCAAGATTCTGATGGGCAAAGAAAGGTCGATCGGGAAAGCTTCAATAAACATTAAAGACAGTAACACGTAGAAAGTATCCATCATATCTTTGCACTTAGATCAGCAATATTTTGTCAAGTATGCTGACCAAATTCCTCCATGTCCATAGTTTGTACAATTGTGAATTAAGATGCTATTTCCGCTCTGCCGTAAAATGGAAAAAAGCTCACGTACCTGATACCAGCTTTGATACCACCTGTCCAATCTTGCTTGTAGCACAGAAGTCTTGCTCTAAGGTCATTCTTGATCCCACGAAAGGGAACAAAAGTCTCTTCCATGGTTAATGGAGACTATGAAGAGTGTTACAGCTTACTTTTTATTGGGTTGAAACTCGAATACAACGGGTTAGGAATTATGCTACAGGCTGCTATTACAGTTTTCACATGAGCAAAAGCAAAGAAACTACAGGAGAATAGACTAGGGCCATCATAGTGATAATTTAACTGTGTGAAAGAGCTACAAAGAATATTTCCTCCCCCGTAAGTACCCAGCGGAGGATTCATGTATGAATGAATGAATTAGGGATGTTTTTACATGATTGAGGATGGGTAATAAGAATCCGCGATAAGATTGGCTAACTTTGAATGACGTAAGAATCGAATAGACAGAATGGAACTATTTCAGTTCCATTTCCTCTAGCTACAGCAAAACTAACGAAGGGAATCCATGGAGGACAGGGTAAAAGGAGATCTAATTAGCAAAGAGAAGAGGACATTCTCCAAATAAGACACATTTAGCGACCAACTTCGATAAGCATCACATCCTACGTCTCAAGAAAGCTTCCAATCAATCAGAGAGCCACCCAGGAAGTGAGCACAAGGATTACCAAGTGCAGGGTAAATGCCAAGGAACCGTTTACATGGCGCACAATCAAAAGCTTTACCTCGCAACGACCACGATCAGGAGCCAATTTTAGAAGGTCCTAAGAGCTAAAACACAATCTGAACTAACGGAAAGCCATGACCAGAGCGGAATTACCGGCGACCGGAGTGAGCCTAACGCTCGAAACCCAGAACGCAGCGGAGCTAACGAGATTGCATGATGACCAAGAACACCACAGCAACCGGTCAACGAAATTCAGAGGAAATGGGCATTCAAAATCCAGCAAAAAGACAGCACAGCAACGTCGGAACACGAGTTACATTACTCACAAAAGCGGGAAAACACGATGCGGCAAGCGAAACAGTCACATGCTCGGATGATGTATATGTATATATAGCCAAGGCTAAAGAACCAGGACCCAGTAAAGGAGCGACCCACTAGAGCAAAATGCCAGGAGGGAGAGGGAGAGAGAGAGAGAGAGAGATTTCAGGCGTTGGCGTGAGCGTGAGATTGAAACCGTGCGATGACTGGACATTAAATAGCGCCCCTCCCACCCCCTCCAGTACAACCACCAATAATACAAAGCTACTCTCTCTCTCTCCAGTCGTCCTCACGCAGAGAGAGATACTAAAGAGAGAGAGAGAGAGAGAGAGAGGAGACGACAATGGTAAGCTAACGCCTGAAGGTGACCAGAGTTTGGCAGTTCCACGGAATTTGTCTTTTTTTTTTTGGTGGAAGAGAGAGAGAAAGAGAAGATGAAAAGCTGTTTTTTTATTGGACAGAGAGGGGAGAAAACACAAAGTTTATTCGGATGATCCGATTGCTGCTGTCGGACAATATTATTATAACAAGGAAGGAGAGAGATTAGGTTTGCCTCGAACGTTGTTGAGATCCCCGCGCACGGTGATTCCCCGCTTAATTTTAACGAGGTGAGACGAGGCGACCGACCTGAAATTTTAAGATATTTTCCCCGATTACATCGCCGCCCTTGCCGCCGCCGCCCCCCGAGACAATGACATTACATGTTAGAGAGGTGAGCAATCGGATCAGCTCAAAGTAAAGGTAATTGGATTCGATCCAGTCCGATTCCACGATGAAATTGGGAACCTGTCATTATTTTTCTTTTACGTTTCAATCAAGATCTCTGATTGTCTAAAGCATGACTAGAAAAAAATTCAAAATTCGAAACAAATCCTATACTTCAATATGGATATTTTATTGTTCAGTTACAGGTCTTATTCCTCATAAATAATCAATTCTCCCTTAAAATCAGGTACTGGACCCAACCAACCAATTCGGACGGTTCCAAATTCAGGCAATCCATTTTGCACATCCCTAATTCAAAGTCAATTCACAAAGGGACAAGCCTGGTTCCAATTCTATATATTGAACCAGTGAATTCTACCTAGAAGCCTGAGCTTAGAATTAGCCGGACTTGAAACTTGGATTTAGGGGAGAACTCAAAATCCAACTAGTTTAGAACCACTTTGCCCTTAAACAAAAAAAAAAATTGTATTTAATATTTGATAGGGTGGGTTTTGGAGGTTTTGGATTTCGAGTCCAAAACCTACCTACCTACCCTAAAACTGATCATTCATATTACATACATCATAAAATATATTATACCATGTAAATTACTAAATATTAAGGTTAGCCTTAAAAAAAAAAAGGGTTAATACCCTGAAAAACCCAAAACCGGTACACTTATGACAAATTTATTCCAAACTATTTTTTTGACAATAAAAAACCCTAAACCGGTACACCTGTGACAAATTTACCCCGACTGACCATAAAATACCATAAATTGGTACATTTATGACAAATTTACCCCCAAATTAATTTATTCGATCCAAAAAAACCCTAAACTGATAAATTTGTGACAAATATGCCCTCTGTTAAATTGGATTAATACCACAAAAAAATCACAAAAATTGTAAACTATGACAAATGAAGCGTAAAATCTCAAATTGGTATATCGGTCAATTGTCACGTGTCATTTAACTTAATAATTTGACAATAAAATTTAACGAAAACTAACAAAAGGTAAATTTGTCACAAATGTACCAATTTGTAGTAAATTTGTCAAATGTATACTAATTTGGGGTTTTTAGTAGTCAAAAAAATAGTTTGGGGCAAATTTGTCACAGGTGTACCAGTTTGGGGTTTTTCAATGTATTAATCCTAAAAAAAAGGAGGAAGATGTGGAAGAACTTGTAACTTGGCCCAAACTGAACTATCAAACTACCCAAATTCCTTTATTAATTATCCAAACCGAATGAGTCCCGAACTGAAAAGATGAAAATCTCCAATTTAGTTCACATAATTTCGGCACCCCTAAGACTAGAATACGTAAATAATTAGTCCCCATCTCTAACTCAAATAATTGCTTCTTCTTCTTATTCTTCTTTTCAAATAGGCTGTGGCTTATTGTGGAGTAAAAAAGGGCATGTATGGAGATCACTGATGAACTTGTAAATTTTTTTTGCTTAAGGGTAGGTCCATTTCTTGATCCATATATAACGGGCTGAGTTGTTATATAAATTGATTTAAACATAATATGACTGTTAAATGGGTCATCAATGAGTTTACAACCTATATAAACCAACTCACTTTCATGACTTTTTCTTCATTCTCTCTCACACTCACTCAATCTTATGCTCACTAACTTTGCATCCTTGTTTCAATTTGAATATGAGTTTTCCTAGACTTTATTAAATATGGAAATATTTTAGCAAATATGGATTGGGTCCATCAGTTATGGATGACTAGATTTATTGCATCGAAATAGATTAAAACAGGTTAAATGCGTCTATTTGGATCAAGCCATTTCCAATTCGATCCAAACCCATTGGGACTCATTCCAATTCACCCCTTTAACGTGTCTACTCAAGGTTAAGAATTTAGTATATCAGGAAAAATTACTCTTGTTTTTTTTTTTTTTTCATGTTACCACTCGAAATTGATCTCCTAAAACGTCACATAAAAATAATTTGAGCGAGTTCTTTGAGAGAATTTTGTAACGAGTTTTCATTACCTATATATAAGATTGCTCATGTTTTTCTTCTTTCAAGGGCTCGAAAGGAAAAAGCATGAAAAATATGGGTCATGCACTGGGATCATTTGTGGTACGACAGTTGCGTTTGGTAGTCAGGGCATTGGCGTGTTTAAGTTACTCTTAGGTAAGGAGCTGCACCGTGCAAATTGCGTGCTCAGTATTTGGAACCCAATTTCATCATTCCTTTCTTTTTTGTCATGAGTAACATACCTTTCAAAATTAAAGGGAATGAACATTGGAAAAATTACCCTTTTGTCCTAAACTTATCGTACAGATGCCGATTCAATTATAAACTCTTCAATTCTACTAATATAATCTCAAACATTTAAACAAAATTTCAATGAAGTCTTTCTAGGCAAAATTATTGCTAAAAAAATTATTCATGTGATGTCCAGTCATTGCCACCCTTCTTAGACGGCATGCCAAGGTGAGCAATTTGTGGATTGCCACGTCAACGATTTTCGACATAATTGCTGGAAAGGATTATGTTAGAATTCCGCGTAAAAGATTTAAGATTAAATTGATAAATTCAAAAAATTTAGAACTAAATTAACATCCATATAATAAGATATGACTGATTAAGTAATTTTTCTAGAAAAGTTCCAAACACTACACTTGAGCTTCACATTAATGTAGAGCTGTGGCTACTACTTTGATTCCTAAATCAGATCATGATCTAAGTGGAGATCTTGATGCTGAAAAAGAACCAACCTAATCATTCCTGTCACGAAAATCAACTGGACTCGTGAGTTTAGTTGATCAAACAAGATTTCCTCATGTCCTTCAGATTGATCTTGATTTAAAAAAAAAAAAAAAAGTACATCCGCGCACTCAATCCTGGGAATTAGTGGAACGTCCGTAGTGGACATGAAAATCAGACGATTCATCCAAAAAAAATAAATTAATGCTCCTTTCTTTTGCAATGACATTGTGGATGTCACTTACCCTCTCTCCTGAAAGTTGCCTAGAGATCACGTATCGTCCTAACAAATCATGTTTTTTGTGATGATATGTGATTGTGCTAATCCGACACTTGGTCTTTCGCAATTGGCCACCCAAAAAATAAAAAATAAGAAAAAAAAATGACCCGTTAAAGGGCAGCAAAAGTGAGTTTCGAAGGTCGATTTGGACACAGTAAGCTGTTGCAACGTGATGTCATATATATTATCAAATCTTATTAGTTGATTATAGATTAAAAAAATAAAAAAAAAAAAAAATGACCTCGTTAAAGGGTAGAAAAAGTGAGTTTCGAAGATTGATTTGAACACAGTAAGCTGTTACAACGTGATGTCATATATCTTATCAAATTTTATCGGTTGATTATAGATTAAAAAAGAAAAAAGAAAAAAATGACCCCATTAAAAGGCAGCAAAAGTGAGTTTCGAATGTCAATTTGGACATAGTAAGCCATTGCAATGTGATGTCATATATCTTATCAAATCTTATCAGTTGATTATAGATTAACTTGTGTCATGTAGGGCCGTGCGAAAAAACGGGCATCGCCCAAAACTGACTTGGATCAACCCAGAATAGGTAGTACTCATAGGATCCAGTCCGATTCTCGATTCTAATCTACTAGAACTAATGAGTACCGATTAAGCTCCCGATTATAGATCTCAAACTAAATCAGTGCATATATATAATTTTTTAAATTCTTAAATTTTAACTTTTTATATCAAAACCCTTATTTCCTCTTTGTTTCTCTCCGTCTCTCGCCTCACTCATCTCGCAGCCTCATCTCCCTCTCTCGCTCCCACTTTTAGTGGCCTCCAGTCTCGTCAATCCCTCTCTCGCTCTCACTCTGAATTGCCTCCAGCCTCGTCGCCCCTCTATCACCCTCATTCTCGATAGCCTTTAACCTCAGATCTCATCACTCGCTGTCAAGTCTTATGCCCCTTCTAAAGTGGGGACATTTTGACCAATTCCATGGACCCACTCGAGAACTAAAATGTTCGATTCGGTTCCTAGGTGAGTCCATGGACTAATGGGCAATTCATGATTTTAATTCGAAATCGGTTCTTGGTGGGCGATTCCCGGTCTAGGGTGAGAATCGTCCACTCTAAAACCAATTAGCCCTAATGTCTTGGAACATATTTAATTCCTAAATCGTTACTTGTAGAAACCTAGTAGGATACAATTAACGTACAAATAAAATTGCTGACATGACGGTCCAGTCAATTTAATCATAAATCTTTGCACGAAATATCAATGTAATCATTTTAGCCAATTTTCGCCAAAAATTAGTGATATAATGGTCTAATCATAACCGGCCATCCTACATAACACATCACCGCATTAGCTATTTTCAATGAAAATTGACTAGCAGGATTACAATGCAACTTTGTTCTAATATTTTGGACTAAATTGGCAAAATCAGAAAGTTTATGATTGGATTGATGTCCTATAATAGGATAAGTACTGATTGAACAATTTTCACTAACCAAAAGATATGTGGAAATAATTCGAGAACATTCAACTCCAAGTACGGCCCCTTTGATTTGGTAATTAATTAATGGCCCCAATAAGGGCAGGTCGATGATTTATTGAAGTCACTATCCTATGTTAGGTGAGATAATTAGAGATTTAATGTCTGATTGAGTGTACCTTTCAGTTTTCCAAACCTTTAATGTGGTGACTAAACGCCCCAAAGTTGCATGCGTTTCGAATACTCTCTCCTCCAACCATAATGAACAAACATCTCGTACATCGTATCATATACTCAACAATGTTCACAATGTACTGTCCCATAAAGGAATAGAAAAAAAGATGCATGCTTGACAACCTGAGCTAAAAATCGATTAAACCCTCTAAAGATGCATATCTAATCCACTATAGGTGTCAAATTTCAGCTATATATCAGTTATATATGTATGATCATCTCCGTGCTCGATCTTTTGAAAATATTCACTGTGTTTTTCCTATTTTGTGGTGATCTTATTTTCGATATTATTGCATTTATTTTATGTCATTCGTTATCTATAAGGCTCGACTTGTTCGATGGGAAGGCATCACGTACATTTATATTATTTAATATTATGTGACATGATGAGAGCAATCAAACTCCAAAAGTACCAAAAGCCATTTTTCTTGTTTATGCAAAGTTATTTATTTATTTATATTTTATTTTATTTTATTTTAAGCATATATCAAACATGAACTCGAGGGATATTCGATGTATGCTTTCAGATGACTTGGCAAACCTCTATCGCGATAAGGTTAATCGATTTCCTCAAATGACTCGTTGCCATGTTCCCGAAGAGGAAAATAGATGACGATGGCTTATACCTAATCTTCCGAAGAACACAGCTTGTAATTGGTTGGGCTCCAAATCATTTATTTATTTTTTCTTTTTGGTCTAACACTCCAATTTATTTAATAGTTCAGATAATTAAAGTTTACTATCAAAACGTCGAATGGCTCACCTAAGATAGAAAGGTGCCGCGTAGATTAAAGCATGCATATCCTTTTTAATCTGATAATTAAATCAGAAAGAAGAGATAGGTCGGTGCTCTTGCTGAATTGTTCTTGGGTGAATCCATGCATATAATTTGAGGAACTAAGGCAAGTCAAAATCCACACTTGTGCAATCAGTATAGTTTGTCATGGCCTTTCAAATTTAGCTTTATCGTTGTCGAAATGTGACATTTATTTGAATAGCTTTCATAACATACCACGAGTTTCTCATGTCTAATTAGATCAAATTTGGGAAAATGAAGATAGAAATCTCACAACTTTAGTACGGTGTTCATTTAAGTGCTGCAAAAATTTTTGGACGATTACTTGAGTGACATTTTTATATAAAAAAAATTAACATCATCCGTAGTGGTTGGGAAATTCGACGTGACATTGATTTATCATAAGTTGAATGATGTGACTCGTCAAAAGACCCAACCCAATCAACAAAAACTACAAGAAAGGATGTTGTTTTAAAAGAAAAAAATTAGGGCTAGAATAAAATAATCAGACCGAAGCTCTTGTTTGTGGCCAAATCAAAAAGCCATGAAATCTTTTTCTCCACAAGGTATCATCAAGCTCATTTCTAAGAACCCTCTTCTTTTCTTTTTCATTTTCCTTTTTTCTATATTCAAGTGATTGTTGGAAAAGGTCTGATACCATACGAAAGTTATGGCGAATTCTGCTGTCATTTTCCCAATTCAATATTTAAGTAACAAACCAAGAACTGTTTGGTGTAAATTACAATCACACATAATAGACAAAGCATACCCATCAATTTTTTGCAAAACTCACATGTTTATCTAAGATTATCTTGAACAGGATAAGTCTATCATTATCGCTATCTTTCGGCAAAGTTCTCTATGGCTGTAATACTATGATTTGATAATTATAATCGAAGGGCGATCGGAGCAGATTCACGAAGCCAAGCACCCAGGTTTCCAGTTGCGAGTACCCGACATTTTCTCAGTGGCGTATGTCCCTCGAAGATAAAGTAACGCAAAAAGTTTGACAAGGAGAGAGAAATGTGTGCAAAAAATGATCAGATGGATATATTAATAATGGAGCTTTTAAAATCCATTTCATACGTGATGCATGTACGTTTTGGAAATAATTTATTGTTTCTTGCAGATGGGGTGGAGGAGCCGTGCATTGAGGATTATATTATCCTTGCTTTTGTTTGGTGACTAAAGTGATATCAGGGTAGTGCTATATTTATGTTTATATTATGTATTTTTATTTCTTGCTTGAAGACTAAAATGCAACAATAAGCTAAGGTTGGTTTGACTATAATTACATTTGATGCAAAATGTCGCTGCGGTTGAGTTTTGTTTGAGAGGGCTCCCTGATCTTCCTTGTCCGCTTGCTGGCCTTTGTTTATGTTACAAACATCATCATTTTACATCGACAAAGGTAAGAAGAGGTTATCCATTATTTAATTTGTCGATTAGCGACATTAGCGGTTGGCAGTCATTGCTCAGGACCAAACTTCTTTTTCTGGGTTTGGCGATTAGAAAGGGTTCTCCGAGTTGGGTACATCTGTCACAGCTTGTTTGGCATTCTATAGTTGGAACCAAGGTGCTTGCCCCATCACTTTGGTGTCTCACCCAAGAAAACGAAGTTAGGGGTGGAAAGAATGATGTTTTCAGTGTGCCCAATTTAAGTTTCATCAACTATGTGTTGTCACAATGTCAACCACTTCATTTAGGGGTTTGATATACACAAATCGGAACGTCTAAACAACAATAGAGACATAAAGACTCAAGAAAAAAAAAATTTCAGTTTGAAATTTTTTGGTGGAATAAACATTTTCTTATTAGTGGTAACAACAAGCAGTCAAGCTTATACATTAGAAATGTTATTAGAAAGTCCAATTCGAGAGTTTAAGTTAATAGGGAAAAACTTAATCACATGAATATAAGGCACAATCCTGCATAAGGACGATGTATGATAAAATTTGACCCTACCCTCATCTACATGTCAGTGGAAAAAAAAAATTATTTCGTCAATTGTCAATGAAAAAAAAAATTCTTATTAGTGGTACCAATAAATAGTTGAGATCACAAATCAGCAATGTTATTAGAAACTACAGCAGAAAAATTTAATCTAATAGGTGAAGGTTAGACCCAGCTCCTTACACATAGTTTCGTATGGTGAAATGGGTATTGCTCCTATTATGTGTGGACAAATTGTGAACCTACCACAAATAATGAGTATGAAAGAGAGTCCTAGTTACTTCAATACTATGTTAAAAAGTCCTATCCCAAAAGAATAAATCATTAGTGGATGGAGACTATGTGTATAAGGCGTATTATAACTACATATTTAAGTGATGTGAGATGTACACTTAACAGTCTCCCATACATGTAAGCAAATGAATACAAGGCTCCCATAGTGTGAGCAAATTGTGATTCCGCCATGAGCACATGAGTTTGAAGGGTGAGTGTTAGGATTTGAATTTCTTATGTGCTTTGACAATATCATGTTAGAAAATTCAATTCAAATGATTAAACCGATAACCAAGCCCATGTGAACCTCTAGACAAATGACGTGGGATTGTGTTTAACAAAGTACTTCATTCATTTCTCTAAAAGGGGTTCTTCAAACTTCATAATATATCTATTGACAAATATATCTTGGGGATGTTGCCAAAATCTTGAGTCACCTCTGAGATCAGCTTGTGGGAGGAGGGTCGTTCTATACCGCACACTCGCAAAAAATTATAAGTTTAGGTACGGTTCCAAAACCAATCCAGTTAAGCAAAGAAGAAAAAGGGCATCGCATGCTTATTTTATAAGTTTTGAATGGTGGATGGATGATCATCTTAGAGATGTTAGGTCAAGGATAAGGTTTTTCACGGGCAACGATGGATCCCACATGTTCTGTTGGAAAGCAACACCGTCGTTTATCGTTAACCATGTTATAATATTCTCTAATTTGACACTAATAAAGAAAATGTCCGATTTTGATAATGATTTATTTTGACCCTCGAGGTTGTTTTTGTTCCCATTTTGTCAGATTTGATTAAGTTGTCTTTTCGTGTAAAACATGCGACTGATTTCTATTATCTTCCAAAAAGTCATGTCGTCAAGTAATTAAGAAGTTGCTAGTTCCGTTAAGCTCCTTCCTATCTCGATGTATGCAACTATCCTTTTCCTTTGTGTCTTATTTTATTTCATTATAAAATTTTAACTTTTTCGCCAATATAAAAAATAGTATTATCGTAGAATAAATCATGATCAGTACGCACGGTGGCAAGTTATACTCAGGTATGGTGCCTCAAGAGACATGAATTATAGTCCAAATGTCATATTATTGGAAAAATTGTCTAAAACTCCTAAACTTATTATACTTTTATTAATACAGTTTAAACTTTTTGATTGTACCAATTGAATCATAAACATTTTCATGGTTTGTCAATTGAGCCTATAAAGCCAATTTTGACCAAAAATCACTAATGTTGACATCGACTGTCCTATGTAACACAATCGATGCTAACATGAATAGTTTTTAATAAAATTTTATTTTTATTTTTCCTTCTTTACTTTTTTATTTTTGTAATTGTTAAGGTTTGACAATAGGCCACCAGCCACTAGCTAAGGCTCAATGACTCCCGTCGGCCACTAGACAAGGGTTGCAGCCTTTGTTCACAGTGGGGGCCTCAAGCAAGGCCAATGAGCCCTCACCAACCATTGGGCAAGGGACGTGGTTGGGCAAGGATCACGGCCTTCGCCCAGTGGTTGGCAAGGGCTTACAAGCCCTTGCTCGGTTGTCAACGGGGATCATAGGGCCTCAGCTGGTGTCCCCATGTCAACCTTTAACAATAAAAAAAAGAAATAAAAGATAAAGTAGGAAAAAGAAAAAAAAAATTCACAAACATATTAAAATATATTATTAAAAATTATCCATGTCAATACTAGCTTTGTCATGTAGAATAGCTGGCATCCATGTCAACAATTTCTGGACACAATTGGATGAATGGACTCAATTGATAAAATGCGAAAAGATTTAGAACTTAATTAACATAATTAAAAGGTTTAAAACTTAATTGACAAAAATATAATAAGTTTAGAACTTCTTGAATGATTATCCTCATATTATTTGCCCTCTTTTATACAAGAATTTAAATTTGTCCATACGAATTTTCCTTCCTCGGTCACTAAGGGCCTGTTTGTTTTTACACCAAATAATGTCTGATTCTGTTCTTTTGGTAAATTTTCTGTTCCTGGGAACAAAAATCTATTTTTTTGTTCCCGGGAGTAGATTTAGAATATAATCAAGCAGTAGAAAAAACTTGCCTTTTGTTCCCGAGAACAATTCCTATTTTTTTTTTCCTCTTCTTCTTCCCTTTGGCCAGCAACCTCACCGGAGCGTCGCCGGCCTTCGGCGATGCAGAGCCATGGTGAGGCTCAGCCTCGCCCAGATCTAGCGAGGCTTCGACGAGCTTGCCAGACTTGCCCAGCAGGTCGCCGGTCGCCGGCCACAGCGGTGGCCGACAACTGGCTACAAAGAAGAAGGAGGAAGAAGAGAAAAAGAAAAAGAAAAAAGAAGAAAAAAAAAGAAGAAAAATATAATAAAACTATTAAAAAATTAAAAGAAACAAAAAATTTAAGAATTTTATTAAACGCATTTATATCTCGAGAGTAAAAATTTTGCACAGTTACCAAACGCATTCTTTTGCTCCGAAATTGTTCTCGGGAGCAGAATCATAAAAAATAATTTCTGATCAAAAATTGTTTCTCAGAATAGAATGGTTATCAAACGTGCCCTAAATCACCCATATTAGATTATCTCAAAGCACTTAATTTTGTGAGGACCAAGAAATATATATCCGTCGAGACAATGAAAATGCATAATCTCACTAGATATTGGAAATTATTATGCATCTCTTCGTGCAAAATCTTTTTTACTTTCAAGTATTATATGATACTCTTTGTTAGGTTGATTATAGTTTTTGATATATAGATTCTTCTGTATCTCTTCTTTGGAGAAGCTGCAAGCGACATATAGTTTATTAAAAGATTAGGAAGATTGGTTGAAATTGGAAACTGACGAAGTGAAAGAACTGATTGAAGTGAAAGGGCAGGAGACATTGGTGCCCAGCCAGTGTGACGCACCCATTGAATAAAATGACAAAAGGCTGTTGAGCCTTTTGTCAAGCGCAATTCAATTCAATGCATGTACGATTCCCACATATATGTTTTTTAATACATGCATGGGACCTTTCATTCTAATGCATTTTTAATTTGAAGGAGTGATTTTCGTACGACTTTATTCTAATCAGCCATGTAACATTGTATTTCTATAATCACATTAGAGTTAATAGAATAGAATAGACTATTATGAAGGAAGTTAGATCGATCTAGTCCATCTAAATCAAACTTCGACTTATTCATCCCCTTATTTTTTTCTATTTCATTCACTTGAGATCGATTTTACCTAAAAATGAAGTCTAATGGGATCAGAAGATCTGCGAAGACATTGACTCTATAAAATCATGAGGAAATGTCGTGCGCGGTATCTCTCACGAACATGAGGCTAATCATCCCGAAATAATGAAAGATCTTATCATGTCGTACTGGAGTCTTGTCAAATTCCATCAGCAAGCCAGGAGCATCACTTCGACCGAGCAGAGGAGAGAAGCACTGACGAGACAAGGATACTAGGGCAATTGTTTGTATAATGGAGTGTGTGATGTAAAGAGCAAGAGGTCGGATGGTGCTGTTCAATAATGCAAAAGCTGTCCCTTTCCAATTGCAATCCATATTTTGTAAATCATCAATGGCAGAGAAGGTCCTGTCAAATGTCATTTTTTGCCAAGAGGCCTAGCCAAAGTGGGAGAGGTGTAGATGCTCCTTTATTTCTAGGATGTTTTTTCACTTTCACATGAGAATTGAAATGTCTTTGAAAGATTCTTGTCCCTAGCATGGGGCAGAAGAATTCGGATACATAATGCCAACCCTTTTCTGAATGAGTCCTTCATGTTTCTAACGATTCTCTTCTCTTTATTAGGGAAAGAATAATGAGGATTTTAGTCTTGCTCATTTTCACATCATCCAAGATAAGAAATTATGTGGATGAAAGAGTTGTCATTTTTTTCATTTTCTTTTTTTGCAAATTTTGATGAAGATTACGTGAGCTTATTTATACACTTTGTAAGACAATATAATATCAATTACAATTAATCAGGATATGTCAAGTATATACACACTCGATGAAGATAATGTATAATCTTGAGAGATATGAAAAATTAATAAAAATAAAAATTTCTTGATATCTCTAATATCCCTTTAAACTCAAGGCATTTCAAAAGAAGTCAATTGGAGTTTGGAAAAAATGTCTAAACATTACTTGGGTGGATGTGCCTTATTGTAGACATGAGCAGTCTAATCAATTGATGAAGTAGAAATGAGACAACCAGTGCCACTAAGCACATGATATTATATTAAGATAGTATATTTCAATGTGCTTGACGCGCTGATGAAAAACATCAGGATGTACTATTTGAATAACACTTCAGTTATTGTGGTAGATAACCGTCCTGCCATTATGGCAGACTCCCATGTTTTCTAGTTTCCATGGCAACTACAGTGGAGTGAGTTATGGTGTTTTATTTATTGCTATGCCATGAAATAATTGAAGTACCTAGAAAGAACTAGTAGCCTAAGGTGGAGCAACAATCTAAAAGGTTACTAGCCCTCTTAGCATCAAAATAAACACTCAACTCTTAGTTAGAGTTAGCAAAAAAGTGAAAATTATGAAATAGAGTACCCTTGACATAGCGAAGAATTTGAAGAATAGCAAATTGAGCTATACATGGCGCAGCCATGAACAGTCTAACAATGTCAACAATATAGGTAGTGTTAAGACAAGTAATAGATAGATACACAAGAATACCAACCTGTTGCTAATAGAGTTTACGATTCATAAGAGGATTCCCATCTTTCTCATCTAATTTGGTATTAGTCTCAACGAAAGTTTGATATTGTTATTAGTGAGTCTTGCTCAAGAAGAAAGAACATAATCATATCTTGCTTAGGAAATATATCAACCGGGGAATCTAAAGTAACCTCTAAGCCTAGAAAGTAGCTAAGTCATTCAAGATAGCCCAACTCGTCTTTGGCCATGACTCATCTCGACTATATTGTCGCCACCAATTCATGGGGGCGGAATCATAAACATGTCTTTGCAATGCCTTAGGCCAACCATCACAGATGTCCTTTAGTACATCCTAAGTTTCTTCTACTGTATTAAGATGACCAAATTGAAGTTTAATGTATAAAATCTTAGTGTTTCGAAATCACGTAAGGATCTAGCTATTCTTGCTAGCACACTCATCCAAAGGTTGATCCCTAGTTTCTTCACCAGTCTTAATAGGTACGTGAGTATCACAAATGACATAATGCCAAAGTCTATGAGTTCTTAAAAAACTTGATATTTCTTGAGTCGATAAAGTATAAATCGAACCATTCAAAATGGTTTGAATGGGTAATGAAACTTCCAATTTGTCCATTATGTGCATTTGCTAGTGAGAAAGAGTAGAATGGATAACGAAGATGAAGAAACAACACCCTGGCGTACGAATATGTAGAAAATAAGGCTAAAATAGACTTAGCACGTCCAAATACCTAGGATATGGTCCAAAATCTCCAAGAATAGGTTGGAAAGTGATCTAAGGGGAGCGGCACGTCAAAATTTCGAGATCTGAATTGTCTGAAGGCAATGAATCTGATGGTGATGTTCATTTTCAAAACAAGCAATCAAAAGCGTCTGAACAACACTCAAGGGTGGTCATTTGGTGGAAAATGAAGATCAATGCAATTGACGTAACGTTGCTACAACTACCGTATAAAAGACTTGATAAACACTTCCTTAGACAACAAGAGCTTTAATAACAAGGTAAGTAATAATACCGAAGAAAGAATTATATAATTTATATATATTGTTTTGTTCATTTTAATGAAGAGTACATTAGCATATTTATAAGTTTTAAGAATGACTATGTTAAATAATATGATATAACAATATCAGTTACATTTAATTAAGAATATGCACAATCAAGGAAAATAATACACAATTTTAAGAGACATGAAAAATTAAGGAAGATATGAGAATCTCTTGATATCTTTCAATAATCTCCAACAAATTATCAGAAAAATTTGGAGTGTTTGATTATAACAACTTTTGACAAGAAAATTAGATAATTAACAGGCCTCATCTATCAAGCAACTTTTGACCAGATATTTAGATGTGACATTTTGTTTTCTTTGGTTGCTTTATTGACTTATTTTGTTTCTTTTGCTTTACTAACAGCCCCAAGAAAGTCTAGCAAAAAAAAAAATCCTAGAAAGAAAATTAGCTATTGATAGGTCTAATCAATAAGGAAAAATCATAATTTTATATTCGTTCTAAAATAATAAGATTCAAATGATTAAGTATAAGCATTCCCATTTCAACGAATCGCCAAAAGTTTGTAATGGAATTCTTTAATACTTAAAATTTGTCTAGGTTGGTGGGGTATTGGGCGTGAGGAATCGTCGTCGTCGTCGTCATGAGCAGCTTGGAATGTAATCTTTTGATAAAAAAGAGAATTTTGGCATAAGATAGCAACGAAAATGCCGAACCCTCCTTATTTTCATTTTTACCATTTATTTTCTCCATTAATTTTTGGTTAGAGGATGTTGTCTACTAAGTAAACCTGATCATGGGATTGATACCGACAGGCCCAGACAGGCTATGTCAAACCAAATGGGCCCAAAAGGTAATGTTAAGTTGGGTTGGCTTGGGTTGGACAAGGCCATTTGGCATGGAAACCCAGCCAGGTCCAATGAGTAATACACTAATTTTTAAGATCGGCGAGCCTAAGCAACAAGTTACGCTCAACCTTAGCGCTGATCTAGGCTCAAGCCTTGCCCAATTGACAATTGTCTCTTTTATCGAGTCACAATTTATCTTATGGGCCCTATAGGGTACGTTTGATAACCATTCTATTTTCAAGAACAATTTCTACTCAAAAATTATTTTTTTTGATTTTATTCTATGTGAGAGTTTTTGAGCATTCGAACGTTTTAATAATTACACAAAATTTCTATTCTCATAATAGGAAAAAGAACATGAACATGTTTGATATGATCCTCAAATTTTTTTGAGATGTAAAAATTCTTTTAAATTTTTTTAAAAAATTTCTAAGATTTTTTTTTTTTTTCCTTTTCCTTTTTCCTTCTCTTCTTCTTCCTCTTCTCTTGTAGTCGATTGTCAGGCCTTGGCAATGGTCAGAGATTGGCTAGAGACAAGAGTTAGCAATCTTGCCAGCCTCGAGGGAGCCCTGTCAGCCCCTAGCGAGGTCACCGAGCTCAGCAATGGCCAGTGATTGGCTAGAGGAGGAAGTAGAAGAAAAAAAAGAAGAAAATAAAATGGCTTGGTTTCAAAATTGTTCCTTAGAACAAAAAAGTAACATTTTTCTATTTTTTTAAT
Source organism: Eucalyptus microcorys (assembly GCA_014182515.1). Taxonomy (NCBI): domain Eukaryota; kingdom Viridiplantae; phylum Streptophyta; class Magnoliopsida; order Myrtales; family Myrtaceae; genus Eucalyptus; species Eucalyptus microcorys. The sequence continues at coordinate 3,711,469 of CM024563.1, forward strand.
TTCATTTCAAGTCTATCCCCTGACCACAAATCTATTCTCGGGAATTAAAAAAATTAGTCGACATTACCAAATGAATTTTTGTTATTTTTTTTCTTTTGAAGAATAAAAGAATAGAACTAGCCAAAAATTAGCTGGTTACCAAATAGGGCCGTGGCCATTGTACAAAGTTCGGGCATGGTCTTATTTTCTTCTTCTGGGCCGAATGATTACGGGGTTATTGGCACGAACTCCGGCCCATCACCGAAGCCCAAGCCCAACCACCCGCCAACCCCAGCAGTTGACTTTCCGCTTCGCTGATGGTGACCGTTGGATGTGAATACCTCAGAAAACGACGCCCTCGCCCATCAACGCTGGAGATCGAAGATTCTAAATACACGTCGACGCAGGCTCGCAAAACCCGGACGAAGGAGAGCCGCGAGAAGCGTCTCCCTCCTCATCTCCTCCCTCCACGTGTCCTCCTCCGTTGCCTCATCTTCCCCGAAACCCTAGCAATCCGATCGATCTTCTGCACGCGATCCTTCGTCGAAGCTCGCGAACAGGAACTCCAAATTCAGGCCGTTTCTCGAAGATTTCCCGCGCGATAATGCTGAGGCTCGGCGCGAAGAAGCTCGCGGGGCTGGCCGCCGCCGCGGCGGGGGCGGGGCCGGCGCAGGGGCCGGCCCGGGTGGTGCTGCCGCTGCGGCTGTACCACGAGCGGGTGGTGGACCACTACAACAACCCGAGGAACGTCGGGTCGTTCGACAAGAGCGACCCGGCGGTCGGGACGGGGCTGGTCGGGGCGCCGGCGTGCGGCGACGTGATGAAGCTGCAGATCAAGGTCGACGAGGAGACCGGGAAGATCGTGGACGCGCGATTCAAGACGTTCGGCTGCGGCTCCGCCATCGCCTCGTCCTCCGTCGGTACGTATTCCCAAAAAAAAAAGAAAAAACTTGAAAGCCGTTCGCCTGGTTTTCGCCTTGTGTGGGGTGATGTGTATCGGTGGATTGGTTTAGGCTGATAAAGGCGAAATCTTAGGGTTCTTCTTGGATGTCTTTTAGTTGAATTTCGAGCTTAGCGAGGTGATTGGGAGTGGGCTGCGACGTGCGTGGTTTCCACGAAAGTTGGAGACCCTGCGTATGAGGTTTCCTTGTCGACGGACTGAAAGATGTATGAATTCTTGTATTGTATCTTGCAGTCATCCTGTTGATTGTGACTGTTAGCGTGTTGGGTAGGGAATGGTATGTATGTCTTATAATGCGATCTATTGACGTGAGTTCTACTTTTACTCGGTGATCGACTTTGAATCCACCGGATGTGTCGTTGTTCTAGCTGGGGATAAAAAAGTTGGCATACCGTTTATATTGGGTTGCACCAGTGTACGGTAGGCCAAAGCTAAACCGTGTATGGCGACATTGTAATGCAACAAGTGCTGGAAATGTTGGTCTAAGTTGCTTGTTTTTCTGATTTTCTCCTCTTGTCAGTTGTCGTCTATTCTCGTTTTTCGGATGTTTATAGGGGATGTTTTCTTGAAAAGGGTCAGACTACATTGTTCGTTTCATCGGTCCTTTTTCTTTCTTATTTTGAATCCTTGTCCTCTGCTGATGCAAGGCAGGGTTCTCTCTGAAATCTTGTGGATAGGACAGTTAAAGAAATCATGGCTTGTTCTCTTATGTGGAAGTTGTAATAAGACACTGCAGGAGTATATATTGCTCGAGTTAGATCTTCACTTGGGCCTGCTGGCGGTTGAGCGGAGAGATGCACTTCTTCATTCATAAATAATTATTATTAATGAGAATCTTAGATTGCATTTGTTGGTTGAATCTATCTTTAGAAGATCTGAATCCAAATGTAAGATCTTACATCGTGAACTTGCCAGATGTGTCTGTAAACTGTAAGGTACCCTGTGGCTGATACGGAGTGTCAGCAGGACCTCCTTTTGGTTTTCTTCTGTTTTCTTAGTCCATTCTTGGGATGATGATGAGGTTAGCCTGTCTAATGGCATTATGAAATTTTCCTGCATATATTGTTGAAAGATGATTTCCGAAGTTGTTTAATTAAGGGGCTTCAGTGGAAGCTCTATCTCTGTGTTCCTGTGTGATGTTTGCAATGAAGCAGGGGTCAATTTCACTATAGCTCTTTATCGAATTATAGATTCTGCATATAGCTGCAAGATGAGCCTTTGCTTTTTCCCTAGTATGCTTTGATAATTGTAATAATACCCTCAGGGAATTTTGAACTTCCTCTGAGTTGGGCATTGTGTTGTCAATTTAGGAAATCACTCCTCTTTTTACTAATTTCTTATTCTAATTGCTTGTTCCAGTGACTGAATGGGTGAAAGGGAAGCAGATGGAGGAAGTCTTATCCATTAAAAACACGTAAGCTCTGTTTAATTGGTGAATACTTTTGTAATTTTTCTCTCCAGTGATTTTGTAAGCCTGCTGCTACTTGTGGTTTTTCTGTTTTTTCATTAGGCAAGGAACCAACTGACTGTTCTTGCACTTACAGTCAGATTTTTTCATTGACATGCTTAACGGCTTTGATAAATTTGTGCTGACTTCTTCTAATGTCATGAGGGAGTCAAATCCTAATTATTCTCATGTTGTGGTTCTTGATGTACTCATTATGCGTTTTCCCTGAATGTGGTTCATAATTAATTGATGCCTCTCACAGGGAAATTGCAAAGCACCTCTCTCTTCCACCTGTTAAGTTGCACTGCAGCATGCTTGCTGAGGATGCAATAAAGGCAGCCGTAAAAGATTATGAAGCTAAACGTGCTAAGTTGAATGGAAGCAGTGATAGTGCTGAGGATGCACCTCTAGAGAAGGCAGCTGATGCCTGAAGCTGTCTGTGAAACGATGACGATGACGATGATACCTCTGAGAAGATAGCTGATGCTCAAAGCTGTCCATGAATGATGATGACACTGGTGTATACAAAATCGTATCTCGTGGCTTGAAGTTGTAATAATGGACTTGGAAAATGTAAAGAATACTTTTTCATAGTATTTTCTGAGAACAGAAGCCTTTGTTGTTGATATACCTAAGGTATAACACGTTCTTGACTTTCGAAGTTGCCAATGTGGCCCGAGATTAAGCCGCCGTGTGTTCCAATGGTTGTGTGGAATTCTAGGGTTCATTGTATGTGCGATCTTCGGAGTGGAAGGTGCGTGTTTGCTGACGGGCCAGTGGCATTCGGTGAGGTGTTGAACGGTGGATTGTACTCACTTCCTATTGTGGGCTATTTCTATCCGTATGTGGTTGTCTGGTTTTTCAGTAACTCTTTCAGTTTATGTTGATCTCTGAATTTAGAGTAGAGTCGGGAGTCATTGGGTATTGCAACGTACGATGAAGGTATTTTTGCCCAAGAGTAAGAATGGAGCTCAAACTGTGGTGGTCGTTCTGCTGTATCGGACTGTTCATGAGAAAGTAACCTCCTCGATATCGACGGGATGCATGGCCTTCTGGATCGGACCACCTCTCACTTGGGCCTGTCTATAGACTTAGGCTTTCTGTAAACAAGGGTCGGGACGAAACTTGGCGATGTAGGATGATAAAGCTATAGTGCTCGCATTTGAACTCGGAACCGCATGTGATTATTTTGTTCCATGCCTTCCGCGTGGGGTTGCAATTACCGCGCTTTCAGCAAGAATCAAGAGAAGGTTGGCTCTGCCCTCCTTTCCCGAAGCTTCTCTAATCATCAGGACGATTCGTTGGGTATTCTTTCTGCCAAATTGGAAAATTGGTAGATTGTTAGAAGTGTTGCATCAAAAACGTGCATTTTCTTGCCATAATCTTTCACACTACGTATTGTTCACGATTGTAACGTTGTTCAAAGTACTTATATACACCTATAAGTCAATGGAAATTATTAAAGCAATTATACACACAAAAATTAACAACTCTTCTAACTTTATCCCCAAAAGAAAAGAGAAGAAGAAGAAGAAGAAAAATGTTCCAACGACAACGGCTCCGATTTTATAAAGGGACAAGTGTGTGATGGCAGGAGCAGAAGCTTCACATCTTTTCATACACACTTCACTCCGGACCCGCTTCTCGTCATCCGGTCAGGCCCTCACAGAAATCACATGCCTCCGCTTCTCCTCGTCTCTACTTCGTCTACAGTGTCTCTTTACAACTCCCCCCACTTAAATGCCGTATCCTCTCTCTCTCTCTCTCTACTCTCTCTCAAAAGCCGAAACGATGCGGAGGCCACGACGACGACGCACAGAGGGCTAGGCAGACACACCACCAACTTTCCCTTTTCTTGGAGTCCTCTCCTGCTGTCGCATTTCCTCGATCGTCTCCCCTTCCTCCTCCTCGTTTCGACGCTCCATCTTCGCAAAGATTCGACCTTTTCTCTGCACCGTATCGAGGGTGATCGCTGGAATTCGTGGGGAAGGTCCGGCTCCGGCTCCGGCTCTGGCTCCGGCTCTGGCTCCGTCCGATGTTTGTGTCCCCGAGTCTTCTGTTTTTCCAGGTATTTTTGTGTTCTTGTCCTCTCTCTCCCTTGGAGTTTCCCTTTTCTTGTTTGTGTTTTTTTTTTTTTAATGTTTTTTTGACTTTTGCGTTCTGGGTTGTGCCTTGTACCTGTCAAGGGCTGGCTTTTTTTCTTTGCAGTGATTTGGTGGATCGTCTTAGACGGGCTTTTCTTTAATGGGTTTCGTTCCGATAATGGCTTTGTTCTTTCTTTCAGCTGTAGGAGTGTGTTTGGAAAGTTTTTCTTCTGATGGAAGACCCGAAAGCACCCGTGGCTGAATGCCCTCGTGTCGAAACCCTAGGAGAATCCACTACTGCAGAGCATCGTCCGTTCAGTTCCAGTGAAGACGGTGGTGGTGGGTCTGGCTTGCGTGTCGATTCTCTGAAGGAAAATGGTAATGATCTCCAGCCTCAGGATAATGGTGATGGTGCAGCTGTTGATTCTGTGGCGACGGATGCTGGAGTTGGGAATGCGAACGTTAGCTGCGGTGTTAAAGGAAGTGAAGCTGTAGATGAGAAGTGTGGCGACTTGGCCTTTCGTTCTGAGGTTCCGGTCGAAGAGGCTGGTAGAAATACTGATATTGTTGATGGCGGTGATGTTGTGGAGAGCGCTATCGGAGCAGCAGCTCAGGATGTTGAAAGAGAGAGCACTATTGCTGTTGGTGCAGGGGTTAGTTCGGGCATCGTTGAAGATACGATAGTTGGCAATCTAGAAAATTGCAATGCTGGTGGCGACACGGATGACATTTTGGCAACTGTTGAGGTCGGAGGTGGAAATGTGAGCTTGAGCGGTGATAGGGGCGAGGAGCTTGATAATGATGTGGCGGCCCTAGATGGAGGAATGGAAGCTGATGAAGCACCTGCTTTGATTGGAGACAATACATCTGAGAAGATGAAACTAACTGGCAATGGTATATCGATTTTTGTGGAATTTCCTGGACCAGCAAGTGGAGCAATTCAGGATCATGTTCTTGAAGGTGGCCATCATTTGGGCATCAAAGAAGAGCAGGAGAGAACGCCTTATCAGGTGATGGATAGGATGCCAGATAATAAGGACAGCGTCAGCTTTGCTGTAGGCGATGTTGTATGGGTGAAAACTAAAAGTCAATCATGGTGGCCAGGAAAGATTCTAGATCCTTTAGATGCACCGAAACATGGTATGGAAACATTGGGAGTTGATGAGAGGGAGTGTCTACTTGTTGGGTACTTGGGAAGTGTTCATGTTTCTTGGTGCCTCCGGTCTCACTTGAAGTCTTTTCATAGCAACTTTGAGCAGATGCTGAAACAAAATAAGTCCAGAAGCTTCATCAGTGCTGTTGAAAAGGCTGTGGATGAATTTGGCACCCGTGTGAGGCTGAAGCTCTCATGCGCATGCTTTCTACCAGAAGGTGAAGATGGGGTCGTAAAGCCTGAAGAAGGGGCCGTAAAGCCTGAAGAAGGGGCAAAGGCCTCTGTTTTGGAGGAACTCAGTGAAGTTTCGAGCGGTTTATTTGAAGCTGAGAAATTTCTCCATCATCTAAAATGCGTTGCCCTTGCTACTTCTGTGCCTAGCATGCTTGAACTTAAAGTTGTGATGAATTACTTATCTGCCTTCTACTGTTCAACTGGGCATCACCACATGCCTATGCAACTTCTCCGTCCAATGACAGACACCGAGGACGATGCTGAGGACTTAAGGGGTAAAAATTTCTCAGGTGAAGATGGGTTAAAGACGAAAAAGAAGCGTAAGGCTTGGGGTTCTGCTCAGGAACATGGAAGTGATACAGTTGAAGATGTTAGTGCTGATAAACTGGATCCTCTATCAGAAGAAGAGGCCGGAGGAAATAGTGACTATTGGTCCAAGGAAGATAATGAGAAGGGCCTCGAGTCGAGAGCACGAAAGAAGAGCAAGTACTTGTCGTATCCCTATGTAAACTGGGGAAACAAGGAAGGTTCTGCAGTAATAGGAGACCATGGCTCCTTGAATGGTTCTCATGAAGGGGTTGTGGTGGATGCATGTGGTATTGAGTTCGCTGGTTCTCCTTCATTTGTCAAGTCTACTGGTAAGATATTCCCGAGCAAATGGTTTAAAAGGTTTGCTTCTAATAGTCACGTCCCCATTCCAGAGTCATTAAGCATTTCATCAGCTGAGTTCTTGGCCGAGCTTTATTCTGCGGCATTGGGATGTACACATCCTAATGAAAGTAACGACTTTGACTCGATTGGGTGGTTTGCCTATAGATTTAGAAGTTCAACTTACCGTGATCAGGCCATATATGAAAAGTGTGTTAAAGACATTGCTGATCACAAAGAGGGATTTTCTCCTAGCCCTCACTCTGCTGGTAACTCTGAGCTGAAGGGGAGAGGGAAGAGAGGAAAGGCTGGAAAAGGGAATTCAGATACTGGAGCTAGCCTCAAACAACAAATGGGTGGAAGAATCAAAACAAAGTCTCTCTCTGGCTTGTCAGATGTGAATATTACCTTTGCTACCACTAGCAGCTCACCCTTGAAGGATTCTCCGGAGATGACCCCTCTCTTGACGAATGGAAGTTTTAAAAGAGAAAAGGCAGGAAAGAAAAGAACATCGACTCCTTTGGATTTGGGGACCAAACAATTGCATGGCTTACTGGATTTGAATAATGATGGTGCCACACTGAAACCTCGAGGCGAACACACTATGGTTATGGGCATTACTCCTGGAACTGAGCCAAAGAAAAGGAGGAGGAGGAGGAGGAGGAGAAACCAGGATGAAGTAGCTTCCACACAATCTGCGTCTCTCACTAAAACTACTGCAGGCTTGCTGACGGTTCCTGATGATATTGCACACCAGTCTGTGCCTGCTGCTATTGGATCTGCATCTGTTGATGGCAAGAGTGCACGAAAGAAGAGAAAGAGAAAGGAGAAAGATGTGGAATTATATTCTAGTATACCTGATTTAAACGGAACTCAGGTTATTCCGGGCTCATCAGGAAAAGATTTTCAGCAAACGAGCTCACTCCTGCCGGAAGTTAAAATGAAGCAGAAGAGGAGAAGAATAAAAGAAGGATCCGGCAATCAGCGTCAGGTTAACAGGGTCGCTACTGGAAGACTGCTAGATAGAATCAGCCCAGGGACAAATCAAGAAGCCCAAGGAGCTGCACTTATTTTGACTTTTGCTGTAGGAAGTCCTGTTCCTACAAGGGATGTTTTAATTGACACATTCTCCCGGTTTGGGCCTCTAAAGGAATTTGAAACCCAGCTGTTGAAAGATTCTAATATGGCTCAGGTGGTCTTTGCTAAGAGCACAGATGCCGATGAAGCATGTAGGAGCTTGGAGAAGAGCAACCCATTTGGCTCAGCTCTTATGAAATATCAAGTTCATCGCTTTGACACTCCAAGCATCCCGTCTGGATCGAGCACTCTGCCTGGTGAGGCACTGCCTCTCAACTTCATAAAGCAGAATTTGGAGATGATGACGTCGATGCTGGAGAACTCAGGAGACAATCTCTCCCCCGAGACCAAAGCAAAGTTGGAGGTAGATATCAAAAGCCTTCTGAGCAAGGTCAGCAATATGGTCGGTTCTTCTTCAAAGTAGTAGTTATAGGCATCCGTTTGTCTAGGCTGTTTAAAAATTTGGTAGGTGTTGAGGTTAATTTATTAGTCTCAAAGTAGCTAGGATGCTCGTTTTCTGAATCAACTGTGACATGATAGTCTTATCTCAGGAATGAGAAACCTTTTGTAGTTTATGGCTTCTCTACAGTCCGGCTATCTATGATTATCTTACCTAACTATTTCATTACAGCGGATTGTCCTTTGTTTCTGATCTCAAGAAACCAAACCAAATAGCACGGGGTTCACAAATCAGTGCCATGGCCAATACTCCATGCATAAAATATCTACACCAAACCGCATATGCTTAATTTGGTTTACTTTTTCAATCAGAACCAAGTAAAGACGATCCCAGGTATCGGAAATTACAAATTTTTTCTCTTGCTAAGGATGAAAATTTCATGGCTTTTGATGTAAAAGTATCTGCATCTGTTTCTGGATGGATTACAAATTTTTTTAGCAAGGCTAAGGATGAAAAGTTAATGGCTTTTCATGTAAAAGTATCTGCATCTGTTGCATCTGTTTCTGGATGGGTAAATTTGTAGGCTAACATCAGAAAATTCTCTGGTACTTACCTCTCTTTATACTGTAATTGATGAATGTTTGTGAGTATAAGGATGTTTTTATATATCATCTTTAAAGCATTTGTTTAGTAATCGAACTAGAGAAATTCATATTTTGAAAATAAGGTCCGGTTTTATAGCATAGTACCTTAAAGCAATTTGGGAGGGCCTTTGACATTAAGGTTCCGTTCGTTTCACAGAAAATGTGGCATTTCTAGAAAATGTTTTCCAGAAAGCCATTTTTTATGAAAATGACAATATTTTTTGGTGTTTGGCCAAAATTTGAAGTATAACCGTAGTGAATTAGGACATGTAATTGGTTGATGTTGATTATATCAACCAATGACATGTATTGGATTTTCTGGTGAGGAAGTAAGTTCTAACTTCCTTTCTCTTTTGGGGTCGGTCAGTTCAATGTTTGAAAGGGCAAGGTTTGGCTACGGCTAAGACAGCTGTGTTAAGGCTACTCCCGACGGCGTCCCGCGTTCATGCGTCTTTTGAATCTCCCTCATGCGAGTTTATCCCATAAACAAATGTTGAGGAAGCCAACTCTAATGCAGCCCAACCAGCTCAAGTGCCCGGGGCACGCGCTATGCAAGAGGCCGAGACCGGCGTGCCTAGTGCCCATGCTCGAGTTCCTGGTGACCAGGCACGGAACCTGGCTCCCATGCTAGGGACATGCCCATGCTCGAGTTCCTGGCGACCAGGCACATGACCTAGCTCCCATGCTAGGGACCCCAGTAGCGTGAGTCGTGTCCCTAGAGGACAATGCTCTGGTCCCTTGAGGCTAAGCTCGAGACCCATGTGCTTAGACCCAGGTCCGGTGCTCACTCAGCCCGAGACCTTAGTGCTTGGACCTTGATTACTGACGGCTAGGCTGGGGCTCTTGAGGACGAGCATGGGAACCCGACATTCAAGCCCTAGTTCTCTGAGGCCGAGCTTGGGACCTTGGTACCCGTTATTGGGTCCTTGGGCGCCTGAGCCTGAGCTCACGATGCCTAAGCTCAAGTTCCCAGCACTCAAGCTCAGATCCCTATGCCTGAACTTGAAATCTAGGGCTGAACGTGAGATTTTTTTTTTTTTTTTTGTGTCAAATATGTGTTTCATAGCCAAAAATAAGAATTTGAAAAAAAAAAAAAAAAGCAGTAAAGTTCATTTTTCGGTTAAACGATCACAGATCTTTTTTTTTTTTTTTTTTTTTTTTTTGGGGGGAATTGGATAATGTGTCGAGGTTTTTACTTTTAATCGAAAGTAGATTCTTCCTTTTGAAGTCCCCATACGGGTGGAGGGAGATCTTCTTGAGATGCTGCTGCTCGGACCGCACTTAAATCTCTCCCATGTTTTATTCTTATTTCGCTTGTTAACGTCAAAAAGATTTTGTGCAAAGTTCACTTTCATGCATTTTAAAAGAAATGTTGGAACTTATTTTTAGGAGACCGGTCCGGTTTCCAGTCTAGTCCATTGGAACTGGTCACTAATTTTCTGCATGTTTCCATCCATAGATCTTATTATCTAAATAAATTCAAAACTTAAGACAAATCTTATATTTTCATCTGGATATTCCAATTCGATGCTCCTCGGAAACAATAAACTAAATCTCCAATTTTTGGAAGAAATAAAAATAATAAAAACAGTATATGTAGTTGGCCGAGTCCGGTTCCTCCTTGGAAGTGGAAATAGTGGGAACCAGATCGCTTGGACATCGGTTCCACTTTTAGGAGCCAAATCAATACTCTCGAGAAATGGACCTAACTGATTCTTTTGGTTTAATTTGAGTGGTCATTATGCACACCCCTTTTCATTTTCCTTTAAAAAAAATAGTATTTTATTCATTAAATGTTTTCATTTGCTGTTGCTCTCATCCGCGCCATATTGGCCGCCACATCTGATAACATGTGGTCACTGAGCTACTATACCTAGCCACTAGGCCGTTGCCATGGTCGCCTTCGCCACGCTGGATTGCGGCACAACCGAGACGCCGGTCGAATTAAACCGATCCGTCACCGGGCTAATTGTGCCGTGCATCTCATCATTGCAGCATTGCCGTCCGTCGTTGCACAGTTTCGGCATTGCCATGGCCAATACTTCATGATATTATGTTATGGAAACTAATCGTATTTTAGATTTGTATTTCATGTGCATATAACATATTCGCATTAAAAGGTAAAACTTCCCTTTGCTACAAGGTTATATGATAAGATATTTTCCAATGGCGTTTGCATATTATCATAGGAACCATTTAGATTGAAAGCAATGGTGCTGATTTTCGCATCACATTCGCATATGATAATTGTCATGTTAGACGAATTAGAATTTCCCATGCATAGGTATTTTAAAGCACATTTAGGTTGTCTAGGTTGCATGTATATTTACGTACCTCATTTGCATGTCAAATAGGAGAAATCAAATCTTGCATATCAATAGCTTGAGATTGCATCTTCATAGAGAATAACATTAAACTTCACTTGGCAAAGGTGGCCCTCGCCAATCCAAGCCCAGGCATCCTTAGCCAAAGGTCGGCGAGGGCGGCTCTTGCTTGAGGAAAATGTCCTTCGCCAACCATTGACAAGGCCCAGCGGTGGCCAGGGGAGGGAACAAGGGAAAAAGAAAATGAAAAAGAAAAAAGAGGAGAAAATGGTGAAATAAAAGAAAAGGAAAAGAAATAAAGAGAAGAACAAAAGGAAAGAAAGAAATAAATAATATTATAAAAACTTATCTACATCAGTATTGTTCGTGCCACGTAAAATGTCGGCGTTCACGTTAATGATTTTCAATCACAATTGGCCAGAATGACGTAACTAACAAAATGTGAAAAAATTTGGAATTGAATTGACAAAAAGTACAAAGAGTTTGTGATTTTTTAAATAATTTTTCTCATTTCAGAGTATATTTAATCTTTTTATTTTATTTTGGAAAATTTCATGAGTTTTTTCTTTTTGGCTTTCCCTTTACCGCTCACATGTTCGTTCCTCTTGCCTTCACGTTTAATTGTTGCCCGAGATGGCTTGGATTATCATCTTCCCCGTTCTTTTATTCTTTTAAACTATTTAATTTGTCAGTGCTTTAAATACATTAATGACACGCATGGACTCAAAGATACATGTTAAGAAAATAAAAATCTACCAACATTGCATGTTAAAGCTGTCCGAGAAAAAGTACCAACTCATAGGCATTAATTCAATTTAGCGCAATTAAATCCTCTCGATACCTAAATTATCTGGCTTGCATATGCAAAGCATGATGTCTGCTCCATAGATTAGTTGCGACCTTGAGACAATAATAAATTAATGATGATTGGACTCAGGAGAGGATCATTCACTTTCTGGAGGTTCGAGATTTCTTTTAATCCGCCATCGCATCAACCTACTTTCGCAATCGAAGACAATAGAGCCATTCCGACTCAACTTGAGCTATGTCGGAATAAACTCATAGGCAATAATTCACAATTAAGTCCTTTCATACCTAGATTATCCGGTGCGCATAGTAAAGCACGATTCTAAGATAATAATGAATTAATGAGAGATATGATTGGGTTTTGAGAAAGGATCACTCCAGAAGAGTCCTGAAATCTCTTATTCCCCCGTTGCTCCTTACTTAACTTAATATGGCAATCAAAGATGACCGAGCCGCGCCACGACTTTCCTTGGGCTAAAAGCCTCATCTTTCTTGAGCCAAAGGTTTGAACGAGCAAATTTATTGTCCTTCCGTTGTAAGAATTTCGATTTTTCTTGCTAGCTAAGAAGAGGAAAAGTTCAATTTTCTCTTTGTGACAGAATTCTTAATAGGAGGGTAAAAAGATAGAGATGCCATCTAGACTTTTGCTTTGCCTTGCCAAATCAAACAGCAGAGGCATATTATATATACGCACGCAATACGTGATTTTAAAGCGGAACCGGTATATTCATTGTCCTCGATTATTGCAAAATCGAAAGGGAATATTTACCAAATCGAATATTATTAATTGGAATTGCGTGAACGCATCGTATCGGCAGAAATAATTTTACAGGCGCATATTCCGGAATTCGTGCCTACCGACCCACATGCTCAACGCACCCCAAAAAAATCGCCCCAGCAAGACTTAATAAATAAGTAAAATAAATGAAATGCTAATACTACTAAAAAGTCTAAACTAATCTACCTATTACTCCGAACAAAAAATCTCAAATTGTTACATTTATATAAATTTACTTTACGTTATTTTTTATTAAATTTTACTGTCAAATTATTAAGTTAAATGACATGTGGCAAATCCGACAAGTGTACCGATTTGAGATTTTACCTTTTGTTTATCATATATATATCATTTTGTGATTTTTCATGATACTAATTTAATTTAATGGAAATTACAAATATAAAATTTATCAAAAATTTAATTTAGATAAATTTATTATTTGGGTACCAAATTAAGACGTTTGAAGAACGTTTGTACCAATAACAAATTTACTCTAGACAAAAATCTCAAATTGGTGGATTTATATAAATTTATCATTCGTTAAATTTTATTATCAAATTATTAAGTTATATGATATGTGACGGTTATTGAATATACCGATTTGGGATTTTACCTTTCACTTATGACATGTATACTATTTTTTGGTTTTCATGATTACTAATTTAATTTAACGGAAACGACAAATATATAAATTTATAAAAAAATTTAATTTAGATAAATTTATTATTTGGGTACCAAATGAAGACGTTTGTGGTAAAAAATTAATTTAGAGTAAATTGAAATATTTCCGTGATATATAACTGTAGATAAATATGTAAAATAAATGAAATGCGGTCAATCTTGTCTCAATCTCATCCGTCCAGCGACCGCTGATCTGGGCCTTCCAATCTCTTTTAGCCATTTTATTATAATTTTTTAATACATAATTTGTTTTTTTTTTTTAACAGAATACATAATTTGTTTAAAGGGGTATTGAAGTTGGGCCTTTAATTTGATGATTTCACCAATGAATAACAAAAAAATGCCGAAAAAAAGAGGAAATTTTTTGAAGAAAAGACCCTCGTCCTTATCCTCTCGATCTGGAGAATTGATGATTATTTTCGACAGTACAAGAGGCAACTTCAAAAACAGTGGGTGGAGAAACTGGCGGTTGCCAGCCTTTTCTCTTCATCTTTTTTTGACATTGTACATTGTTGGGTCAGTCAGGGAAGTGAGAAGTCTTGTCGTTTGACACGACCCAGAACTCCGTGGCTCGTTTCCTGTGGTCGCTCGGTCCCCCACTCTCTCTCTCTATTTTCTTCTTCTTCTTCTGGATAAAACCTTAAATTTTTTTTCGGGGGTCTAATGGGACAATCTTAATTAAGGCGTCCTTAATCTGCAGATTTCTCTCGATTTTAGTGCACTAATTTATCCATAACCCCAAACGGAAATTTTTCGCTCGGGTTGCTCTGGCACCCGCCGATAGAATTTCTATTATGAGCATTCATCATCTAATCCCTGTCCTTCAAGGCATGCTTATTTTACTTAACATTTGTTGAATTTTTTGATTTTAGTGCACTAATTAATTATCCACAACCTCTGGAGAGGTTCGATTCATCTCGGGAATGAGCATTCATCGCCTGCTCCTTGTTCTTGAAGGCATGCTTATTTACCTAGCATATGTTGATTTTTACAATTTTTAGTGCGCTAATTACCCGTAAGGCGAGACGGGATCTCGTTAACTAATGTTTTCAGAGTATTTCGTCAATCATATCTAATAAAAAAAATATTTTCATACTCAATATCTCGATTGTTGTATCACACAAACAAGATGATACTTTTAAAAATATCAATTTTTTTATATCAAGATGTTCAGCAAGTGTGAGCACGGAATTCTTAGCATTCAAATAGATTATTACTATTATTGTATAAATATTTTACCTTTCACCTTTCTTCCATGGATATTATACTAATTATTAGTCAAAGCTTTCGGTGTGTTTCGTTAATTATATCTAATAAAAAATATTCCGATCGGGTATCACACAAACAAGATGATAATTTTAAAATGATAAATCTCTTTATTTTAAGATATTCAGCAAGTAGGAGCACGGAATTCCTAGCATTCAAATAGATTATTATATCATTGTTATAATTACTGTTTTGACCCAAAAACTAGATTTTATCGCTAGTAATTTTCTTATTTCGGCCGTGGGGCGAAAAACCGGCCGACTGAGAAAATACCGCAGGCGCTTTCCCCACAACACCGCCAAAGAGGTTGAAAAAGCAAGAGAGAAGCGTTACGCTGTCACGTATAAAATATGTGTGCGCGCGTGGGTGCGTGGTGCGCGCAGGCAGGGGAAGGCGGTTCCGTTGGTTTTCCCCTCCTTTAAAACTCCCATCCCTCCCTCTCTCCCAAGCCTCGAATCCGCTCTATACTCCTCCTTCTCCTTCTCCTTCTCCTTCCTCATCCTTCCAGCATGAACCGACCTCCCTACTCTCTCTCTCTCTCTCTAACCGGTGTCATTCAACCTCGCCACGCAGCGGTTCTACGCGGCAGCCGACGCCGACGCCGACGCCGACCCACCCTCTGTTTCTGTCTCGTTCCTTGTCGTGGGTCCTTTTCTCTGTTATCCTCCTGAGGGTTTGTCCACCGAACTCGGGTAAGCTTCCTTCTTCTTCCTTCTTCTCTCTTCTTCTCTCTTCTTCTCTCTTCTTCTTGCTTTGAGAGGGGAGTCCTTTCTTGGAGCCAACGGGATCCCTTCCATCTCCTGAAGGTGCTCTGTAAAGCTTTGTAAAGATGCATGCTTTGTCTTGCTGAGGACTAGTTCGTCAACTTTCTCGTTCTGGGTCGGTGGCTCTCTCTCTCTCTCTCTCTCTCTGTTTTCCGTCTCGTTCGCTGCATTCGGCGACCACCCAGCCTCGAGAATCTCTCTCGTTTTGGTGCATTGGGTCGGCGGTTCGCGAGGCTCTGTCCTGCAAATTCGCCACCTTTCTCGATCTTCTCTTCAACCCCGTGCCAAGTTTGCCGTGGCTTTTTTTCTTTTTCTTTTTTCTTTTTGTTGTTTTTCAGCAGTTTTGTGGAACTATTTTGTGAGTCGATTCGTCGTTGCTTTTGTTAAGGCGGTTTCTGCGGACGTTCCAGCTTTCGGTCAAAAGAAGATGGCGGATTACGCGGATCAATGTCGGTCGCCGACTGTGCGCGTCGCCACTCCTGATGGTGCAGTCGAGCCCGAATACAACCACCCGGCGATCGACCTCAACCGTCCCGATCAGAACGATCCGATGGACGATCTGGATTCGGATTCGTCCCTCTCCGACTGCGAGAGCGTCGTCTCCTCCGATCAGCCGCCCGGCGCCGCTCTGTCGCCGTTCGTGGAATGCGGGCTGACGGAACTCGGCGAGGGAGACAGGGTCCACGGCCTCATCAAGGAGAGGTTCGTCTCGCGGCTCGGCGCGCTGGCGGCGCAGGTCGCCGTGGTGGGGATCCACCAGAACCGCTACGCCAGCGTCGCGGCGAAAGCGCGGGCACAGGCGTTTCAGGTGTACTCGGAGGCGGTGCAGAAGAAAGGCGGCGGCGACACCGCCAACGTGAGGTACGCGTGGTACGCGACCTCGAAGGAGGAGGTCTCGAAGATCTTGTCCTATGGATTTGGCTACAGTGGGAAGCCTGAGAACAACAATGGCTTGTATGGCTGTGGAGTTTATTTTGCTCCTGATAACCATCCGCTCGAAAGGTACCCGAAATTCCTCTCTTTTCCCCTTTTGATCGCGTAAATAATCGAGAGATACTGTCTGGAAAGCGGTATGAGCATGAAGATATGTAAATTTAGCGCGTTAATATGTCGCCTTTTAAGGTCAGGTTGCTTATGTCTAATAGAACAGAGCATATTTCTTTTGGACTCTGTTTTAGTATGTTGCGCATGTGGTGATATTGGCAGCTTTATATTCGCCACTGTTAATTGCTTAAGTGATTGAGAGAGAATGGTTGGAAAGTAGTATGATCCACAAAGATGCGTTGATTTAGCATGATATTGTGTTTCTCTTCAAGCTGTGATCGGTTAATTCTAGCAGAACGAGTGTGTTTTGCGAGCATGTTGTTTCTTTAATACATTGTGCTTGTGATGATATTGGCCTCTAATAGTTTTTTTCTGTAATGCCTTGGCAGTGTTAAGTCTGCCCCTAGAGATGAAAACGGCCTAAGGCACCTGTTGCTTTGCCGGGTCATATTGGGGAAACCGGAGCTTGTTAGTCTTGGCTCAGAACAATCTCATCCGAGTTCGGAACAGTACGATTCGGGTGTTGACGACTTATCATCTCCGAGGAGATACATTGTTTGGAGCACCCACATGAACACTCACGTGTTGCCGGAGTATGTTGTCAGCTTTAGAGCCCCTTGTTGCTTGAGAGGTAATGAAATTTTGTTTATCGTTCTTGATTTTGCATTGACCTGTGTTTTTGCGTTTGACTTTGTTTGTTCTATCAATTGGTCTGATAATTTGTGAAAATCTATATGCAATAGGTTTGTTGAGAACTCCGGAAAAGTCACGGAAACCAACTTCTCCTTGGATGCCGTTTCCGATTTTGATCTCAGAACTCTCTCAAATCTTACGTCCATCTGACGTCAGTTTGATCTCCAAGTATTATAAGGACCACAAAGTAAGGGCCGCATCAGCATTGTCATCACTTAGTTCTTCTCTGTTAAGCTTTGTTATGTGCTTACCTTTAATGTTGAAATTATCTTAAAGCATGATCATCATTTTCCAGGGTGGAAAGATTTCGAGGCATGTGCTGATACAGAAAGTCAGGCAAATAGCAGGGGATGGGTTGCTGACTAGAATCATCAAAAGTTTCAGAATTAAGGTGTGGATCTTGATCTCCTATAAAAAACCATAACTCAAAATCATGTCTATCTTTGATCTCAAGTCATGGATAGAGAGAGCCTGAGTCGCATCGGAATATGATGATTGTTTCTGTTGCATCGAGTTGGGATTCAAAACCGGTAGTGACCTGAGGATTTTAAGTGCAGGATAATCAATTTTTACTGATTCATTGTTCTTTTTTCGTGTGGCATTAGGTTATTGTCTTTGATTTTTTCCGCTGTGTATAATATGCTGTTGATCTTCGCCTGCAAGTTTCTTTTGATCAAGTAGATCTCCTTAAAGTTTTTATTTATCAATTACATCTGTATAGCAAAGGATACTTTAATATATAAAGCCACGACAGATCTGTATAATTTATTCCCGTTCTACAGCAATTTGGGGCGTGAAGCGGCTTGATGATGCGTGGGACCACGCGTGGACTTGATTGGGGTGCAAGGCGTGTAAGTAAGATCTGCTTTTTGCGGCGATGATGAGTTCACAGTGAGCGCACAGCGGTGCGAGGATGGTTCACAAGATGTGGAGGCGGCGGATGTCAGACATTGACATGGCTACTAATAGTAGGATAGGGAAAATGACTTGTTCTGAGATTTGTATATCTGCTGATCTTTTGATGTTTTGGAATGTTTGTACTTGGTTATGGCCATCGGCTGTAGTTTTCTCCTGGTTCCTGTATCCCATGGCTGTTTTGTTTTCAATGGAGAACCGAGAAATTCCAGTGAAAGCAAAGCGCTTCATTTTTTGACATGTTATGGGAATCCTGTATGATCCGCACAATTATGTCGGAGTCAATTACATTTCCATTCGAATGACCTGTCACGAAACAACTACATCCTGAAACTTTTGTAGCAAGTCTTTTTGATAAAACTGGCGAAATGATGCTTCAGCTAGGCATGGTTGGCGAAGCCTTTTATGGCGAGCCAGCTTTCGTTTCTTGAATTATGCATCTTTATTCGGTGTGGTCCATCGTTGGTTTGTCCATTTCAGATTTCCTTTTTGGGCAAGTAGCTTAGTTATGGAGGTAGATGAGTCACGTAAATATGTTTGTGATTGGTAGTTGACCTTACCAAAGGGTTAGGCTAGTTTTCTGGCAAGATTGTGCTCTTTTTTAATTTTTGTCATTTTTTGGAGTGTGGGAAACGTGCTGGCTTTGCCTTCATAGATGCAAAACTGCAACTAGAAGTTTTCCTCCTTGGAAAGGAAGTTGATGCTGCCTCTTGGAGGTTCGGTTCGGATCATGTCAGAAGGTCTTTTTGTCTTCTAGCGTTGTATTCTTTTTTATATTTTGGCGTCTTGTTTTTGGTGGGCGTGGGTCAATCGATTGAATTAAGAAAAGAAAGAAGAGGTCAGAGATATGGGAGAAGCACGAGCCCCTCTCGCCGTTTCCATAGAGGGTTTCTATTGGACTTGGACTTGGCTGCGTTCTTCGTGAATATGCCCGTCCAACCTTGGCGCTCAAGCATTAATAATGTAATTGAGCGACAGTCTTAGATGTCAAAGTTTGCAACTGAAATGGTATCATTCAGGGGAAGATCCACATGTATCTTTTCTATAATGTGTTTCGTTCTGTTCAGAATCCTGTTCTTTCTTATCAGCTGTAGGAGTGCACAAATCCCTGGGGGAGAAGAGGACAAATAAAATGAAAAAAGATGTTTGGAAAGCTAATTGTTCCGATGAAAGCGCTAAAAATGACAGTGTCTCAACGCCCCTTGAGTTGGAACCCTAGGAGGATCTACTACAGAGCATAACCTGTTTAGTATTGATGAAGATGGTGGTGTCAGGCTTGCACAATTGTTCTCTGAAAGAAGATAGTAATGATTTTTAGTCTGAGGTTAAAGGGTAATGGTGCAGCTGTTGATGCTGTGGCAACGGATGATGAAGTTGGGAATGAGAATGTAACATGTGGTGAGTTTGCTGGTTCTTCTTTATTTCTAAACTCTACTGGTAAGATTATTCCAAGCAAATGATTAAACATAAGAGGAAAACGGTCTTATTGGTAGCGCATGTCAAAGTTGCGAGGAAAATGAGGTTGGTCATTAACCACATGTTAAATGTTCTTATAGGTCGGAAGCTATAAGGGAAGGCGCTTGTGTTCCCTTATTTTGTAGGGAGAGAAATGATGAATGTGGATGTATGAGGTTTTTTAGAAGCGGCGATTGATTTAAACTTACTGTGCATGCTTTTACCACTTCAGCACTACTCTTTGAGGCGCACAATCTGAGGTAAAAAACCTTCAGTCACATTAGGAAACTCGTAGGAGGAATTGTGAGTGTAATCCACATAGGGAATTTATCCGTGATAATCCATTCTCAATTCCGCTAATTTCGATTAGAAAGGAAGGGCATCATCCGATGATTATGCGGAGGGTAAACCCTAGAAATCTCAAGAAATAACACACTAGCCCACTGTGTGTGAATTAAAACATAGGAGTGGTTTAGTGCTGCCCAGCAGCAGCTCAAGAAATCTCCCGCCATCACCCATCGGAGGGCTTCATGAGAAAGAATTAAAAATGGAGTTGTGCATATGGACTCTGTGTTAGTATGTTGTGCATGTGATGATATTGGCCTTCAATAGTTTTTTTCTGTAATGCTTTGGCAGCATTAAGTCCGCCGCTAGAGATGAAGACAGCCTAAGGCATCTGTTGCTTTGCTAGGTCATGTTGGGGAAATCGGAGCTTGTCTATCCTGGCTCAGAGTAGTATGATTCTGGTGTTGACGACTTATTATCTCCGAGGAGATACATTATTTGAAGCACACACATGAACACTTATGTGCCGTCAGAGTATGTTGTTTGCTTCAAAGCCCCTTGTTGTTTGAGAGGTAATCAAATCTCTTTGTTGTTCCTGATTTTGCATTGACCCATGTTTGTGCGTTTGACTTCGTTTGTTCTATCAATTGGTTTGATAATTTGTGAAAATTTATATGCAATAGGATTGTTGGGAACTCTGGAAAAGTCATGGAAATCGACTTCCCCTTGGTTGCCGTTCCTGATCACGATCTCTGAACTCTTGAAAATCTTACGTCCATTCGACGTCGGTTTGATCTCCAAGTATTATAAGGACCACAAAATAAGGGCCGCATCAGCATTTTCATCAGTTTGTCCTCGTCTTTCAAGCTTTGTTTTGTACTTACCTTTAATGTTGAAATTTACTCAAAAGCATGATCATCATTTTTCAGGGTGGAAAGATTTCGAGGCATGTGCTAATACAAAAAGTCAGGCAAATAGCAGGGGATGGGTTGCTGACTAGAATCATCAAAAGTTTCAGAATTAAGGTGTGGATCTTGATCCCTTTAAAAAACCGTAATTCGAAATCATGTCTATGCCTTTGATCTCAAGTCATGTAAAGAGAGAGCCTGGGTTGCATCAGAATATGATGATTGTTTCAGTAGTGTCTAGTTGGGATTAAAAACTGGTATTGACGCGGGGATTATAAGTGCAGGATAATCATTCTTAACTGATTCACTGTTCTTGGGTTTCTTCAGATGCATATATTTACGTTTGGCATTAGTTAATAGCCTTTAGTTTTTTCTGCTATGTATTATATGCTATCGATCTTTGGCTGCGAGTTTCTTTTTGATCAAGTAGATCTCCTGCAAGTTTTTGTTTATCAAGTACATCTGTATGGCATAGGATACTCTACATAATAAAGCCACAACAGAACAGAATAATTTATTCCTGTTCTACAGCAATTTGGGGCGTGAAGCGCCTGATGATTGGGGGCCATGCATGGACTTGATTGGGGATGGGAGGCATGTCAGTAAGATCTGTTTTTTTGGCTGTGGTGATGAGTTCACAGCACACAGCGGCGCGAGAAAACGGTTCACAAGATGTGGAGGCTGTGGCCTATTGGGGAGTCAGACATTGACATGGCTACTAATGGTAGGATAGGAAAAATGATCATCTGAGATTTGTATGATCTGCTGATCCTCTGATCTTTTGGAATGTTTGTGCTTGGTTATGGCCATCGGCTGTAGTTTTCTCCTGGTTCCTGTATCCCATGGCTGTTTGTATTCAATGGAGAACCGAGAAATTCTAGTGAAACCAAAGCGCTTCTTTTTTTTGACATGTTATGGGATTCCTGTATGATCTGTACCAATCATGTAGGTGATAATTACATCTCCATCGAATGACCCATCACAACACAACCTGATCTGGGAAACTTTCTTGGCAAGTTTCGATAAAGATGGCGAAATAATGCTTCAGCTGGGCATAGTTGGCGAAACCTTTTATGCCTAGCCTGCTTTCGTTTCTTGAATTATGCATCTTTATTCGGTGTGGGCCATGTTTCGTGCCTTCCAAATTTCCTTTTTGGGCAAGTAGCTTGGTTATGGAGGTAGATGAGTCATGCGAATGTGTTTGTAATTGGTAGTTGACCTTATCAAAGTGGTGGGCTGGTGTTTTGGCAAGATTGTCTTTTTCTGTCAATTTTTTTTTTGTGTGGGAAAGGTGCTGGCTTTGCCTTTATGGATGCAAAACTGCAACTAGGAGTTTTCCTCCTTGGAAAGGAAGCTCATGCTGCTTCTTGGAGGTTCGTTTCATGCCAGAAGGTCTTTTGTCTTCTAGCGTTTCATTCTTTTTTAATTTGTTCTTGTCTTGTTTTTGTTGGGCGTGGGTCAAATTTCAGCCTAGTTTCAACCGATTGAATTGAAAATATAAAAAAAAGAGGTCAGAGACATGGAAGAAGCCCGAGCCTTCTCGCCGTTTCCGTAAAGGGTTTCTATTGGACTTGGACTTGGCTGCGTTCTTCGTGAGTATGCCCATCCATCCTTGCGGCTCAAGCATTAATAATGTAATTGAGCAACAGTCTTAGATGTCAAAGTTTGCAACTCAAATGGTATCATTCGGGGGAAGATTCACATGTATCTTGTTCTTGGAATAGGAACTTTGGCCTTTTCTGTAATGGGTTTCGTTCTCTTAAGAATCCTGTTCTTTCTTATCAGCTGCAGGAGTGCGCAAATCCCTGGGGAAAAAGAGGACAAATAAAATAAAAAAAGGATGTTTGGAAAGCTAATTCTGCTGATGAAAGACCTAAAAACATCAGTGGCTCAACGCCCCTTGAGTTGAAATCCTAGAAGGATCTACTGCAGAGCATAGCCTATTTAATATTAGTGAAGATAGTGGTGGGTCAGGCTTGCATAATTGTTCTCTGAAAGGAAATAGTAATGATTTCTAGTCTAAGGTGAAGGGGTGATGGTGCAGCTGAAGATGCCATGGCAACGGATGATGAAGTTGGGAATGAGAATGTAACCTGTAGTGTTGAGGACAAGAACTTGAGGGGAACTGTAGATGAAATATGTAGCGAATTTGCATTTAATTTGGACGTTCCAGTTAAAGGGGCCGGTGGAAATATTGAGATTGTGGACAGCGTTGATGTTGCTGTGAGCGTTGTAGGACCAGCAGCTCAGGATGTCGAAGATGCAGGGCTAAGTTCAGGAATTCGTTGAAGATGCGATGGTTGGCAATCTAGAAAATTGCGATGCTGGTGGCAAGACGAAGGAATTTTTGGCGAATGTTGAGGTTGGTGATAGAAATGCGAGCTCAAGTGGTAATAGGAGCGAGGAGCTTGGTAATGATGCAGTTGTCCTGGATGGAGGAATGGAAGTTGATGAAGCACCTGATCTGATAGGAGACAGTACCAGCATTTCGCCTTTTGGGGAATTTTTCTGGATCGGCAAGTGGAGTGATTCGGGAGCATCATGTTGAAGGTGGCCATCAGTTGGGCATCAAAGAAGAGCAGGAAAGAATTGCCCTATCAGGTGACGAATGGGATGGCAGATAAAATGGAAACTGTCAGCTGTGCTGTAGGCTTTGTTGTATGGGTGGAGACCAAAAGTCAAGCATGGTATCCAGTAAAGATTCTAGATCCTTTAGATGCGCCGAAATATATGGAATTGGAACATTGGAAATCCACGAAAGCGATTGCATGCTTGTTGGGTACTTGGGAATTGGTCATGTCTCTTGGTGCCTCCCGTCTCACTTGAAGTCTTTTCATAGGAACTTTGGGCAGATGCTGGGACCAAAAAATCCAGAAGCTCCTTACCAAAAACAAAAAAAAAAAAAAAGGGTCCAGAAGCTCCATCAGTGCCGTCCAAAAGGTTGCCGATGAATTTGGCACCCATGTGAGGCTGAAGCTCTTGTGCGCATCCTTTCTACCAGGGCATGAAGATTGGGGGTGTAAAGCCTGAAGTAGGGGCAAAGGCCTCTGGTTTAGCGGCACTCAGTGAAGTTTCAAGCAGTTTATTTGAAGCTGAGAAATCTCTCCATCATCTGTGCCTAGCATGTTTGAACTTACAGTCGTGATGAATTCGTCACCATATGCCTATGCAACTTCTTCGTCACCATATGCCTATGCAACTTCTTCGTCAAATGACAAACACTTTGGACTTAAAAAGGGCATATACTTCTCAGGTGAAGATAGGTTAAAAATGAAAAAGAGGCGTGAGGCTTAGGGTTCTGCTCAGGAGTGTGACAGTCATACAATTAAAGATGGAGTGTCGAATAGCTGAAGTGTTAAATATTAAAAGTCACGAAAGTGACACTTAAGTGTTACTTTTTAAAAAAAATGAGACACTTGAATGTCAAGTTTGGCAAAAGTGATTGAAAATTCTACGTAACAATTTTTTAATAATATAACTCGTTTACATGATACGTCTAAGAGCTAAGTCAACAATAAAGAACCAAAATGACATCGTTTTATTTTTTATTTTTGAATTTCAATATAAATATTAATTAAATTAAAATATTTATATTTACAAAAAAATTTTGAAAAAAGGAAAATGAGGAGGAGAAAGAAGGCGAGGGCCGAGTCCTCGTTGCCGCCTCCCGCCATTGCCAGAAGGGCCAGCGAAGGGAGGGGGAGGGTTGGCTAGGGTCACGGCCCCTGGCCCCTTAGCCGCTGTAATCGTAATCTTCTTCCACTTTTTTATTTTTTAATTTTTTTAATTTTTATTATTATTATAAAAATATAAAAAATATAGAAATAAATTTAATTTTAAATTAAATTAAATTAATATTTATATCAATTATTTAGCTACGTCAGTAAAACAATGTCGTTTTTTGCATTTGTCTAACAATGTCAACATGCAAAATGACTTCGTTTGCATTTGTCTCATCGGAAAATCGATACGTCGGCATTTTGGCTGGATTTTCTTGCCGTTGCACTTAATTGATTCATTTTGCTTTGATTTTGGCACTTAAGTGTCACTTTGGTAATTTTTGGCACCTAAGTATCCCCGTGCCAAGTTTCGACACTCTATGTGTTCTTTTCCGGTTGAGGATGTTAGCGTTGGTAAACTGCATCCTCTATCATAAGAAGAGGCGGGAGGAAATGGCGACTTAATAACGAGAAGGGACTTGAATCCAGAGCAACAAAGAAGAGCAAGTACTTGTTGTATCCCTATGTAAACTAGGGAAAAGACAGAGGTTTCGCAGAAATGGAAGATCATTGCTCCCTGAATTATTCTTCGCGAATGGGCCAGCATGGATGCATGTGGTGAGTTCGCTGGTTCTTCTTCATTTCTCAAGTCTACTGGTAAGATAATCCCAAACAAATGATTAAACATAAGAGGACTAAGGCCTAGATTAACTCCATTGATTGTTCTATAAGGCGGTCTTAATGGCAGCATATGTCAAAGCTGCAAAGAAAATGAGATTAGTCGCTCACTGCGTGTTAAATGTCCTTGGAGGACGGTAGCTAATAAGGGAGGGTGTTTGTGTTATTCCCTTATTTTGTAGGTGGAGAAATGATGAATATGAATGAGATTATTTAGAGGCAGTGATTGATTAAATTTACTATGCATGCTTTTACACTTCAGCACTACATTTTGGTACACACAATCCGCAGTAAAAAAAATCTCTGGTCGCATTAGGAAACTCGTAGGACATATTGTGAATGGCATCCATCTGGGGAATTTAACCGTCGTAATCCATTCTCAATTCTGCTCATTTCGATTAGAAAGAAAGGGCGTCGTCCGATGATTGTGAGGAGGGTTTACCTAAGAAATCTCTAGAAATAGCGCATTAGCCCACCGTGTGTGAATCAAAACATGGGAGTTTTTTAGTGGTGCCCAGCAGCAGCTCAAGAAATCTCCCTCCATCACCCGTCCGTGGGCTTTATGAGAATGAAACCCCACTCCATTAAAAGCAGTGTAATAACACACTGGCCCAATTCAAGTAAAAATAAAAATATTTTAAGCTTTTCATTGTTTTAAGGGAAATAAACTTTGCCGTAACTTGTCTTCAATTTCTTGTTTTTGGTTGTATTTTGCAAATTATGTCGGAGTCACTTCTTGTTGTTTGTTACGGCCAAATAATGAAACACATAGTTGAGACAAAGTTTGGAGCAAAATCATAAGTTCCAATTTAGGTGTCAAGTTGCCAAATTCGAGCGTTGGCCCTAGCTCGTGCGCCAAGGTCCAGGGCACAGCCATAGAACTGGGCGTTGTGGCTCCTGTCCCAGCCTCATGGGACTTAATACTAAGCCCGAGACCCTAGGACTCATGTCCGCACCAATGCTCGTGCCCAGATTGGTGGCGACTGCACCTAGGTCTATTGAGGATTGGCTTATGACCCCGTTGCTCGGGCCTTAGTTCATTAAGGCCAATCTTGAGACCTCAGCATCAATGACTAGGTCTCCAGCGGCTGTGCCAAGGATCTTGATACTCAATCCGTCGAGTCATACTTGGGTCCCTTGCGCTTGAACTTGGAACATATGGCATACGTGATACTTTTTCTCAAATATGTGTTCCATAATTTTTCAAGTAACAAACATTAGGAAATGACTTCATAATTTGCAAAATACAATTAAAAATAAGAAATTGAAAATATTTTCTAGCGAAATTCATTTTATTTGAAACAATAAGCTTAAGGTCTCTTTATCTAAATTCGAATTGGGCCAATGTATTACTCTGTTACGTTTTTAATTTTTTAAGTGGAGTGGGGTTTATTTCTCATGAAGTTCACGACTGGGGTAACGGAGGGAGAATTTTTGAACTGCTGCTCAATGGCACTAAACATCTCCATGTTTAAATTCTACCTCGCTTGATCTGCTTGGGCTGTGTTTGGCACTAAAGATAAAATCCATAATATGATAGCATTTATCCTATTAGGTGTTTGGTGCATGCTCAAAATAGGATAAAGTTGGATATAAGAGGGATATAGGTTAGATAAAATTATTCCAATGGAAGGGGTAGTATTAAGGTGGATATAATTTCTAATATCTGTAATAAGAAATTTATTTTTGTTGAATAAAAATTTCTTAATTAATAAAACTAAAATTATATTTCAATTCTAATATAGGAAATTCAAAATTACAATAAATAAATATTTAGTTTTTTAAATTTAATCTTATTTTTATTGTATATTCGAATTTACTATATAAAAATAAATATATATTTATATTTATTACATATTTTAAGTATTTTTGTTGGAATATAATACGTGGAAACGATATGATCTTGCAATTTAGTCAACGCGAAATCACCAGATAAATAAACGAGAAATAATAAGAACACTAGAAATTTACATGGTTCGGTCTGAGTATCAGTACTTACGTTCACGGGGAGAGTCGGCGGTAAATAATTCACTATAATAGGAGAATCAGAGTTTACAATCGCTCATATGCTCGAATGTTTCCTACACCTAAATTTAACTTCAAAATTAAAATATTTATAAATAATAAACTCATGGCACAAAATTATCGCGCGTTTAAGCTTTAAACAAAACACTCAACGTACGCCAAAATTAGGAACTCCAGCATTCGTATTTGGTCTGCATACATATGGCTTTGCGTTTCTATTCAAGGCTTTTCGCTACTTCTACGTGCAACTCCTACGTGCGGCTCCTTTTTCTCTCGTAGGGTTACCCTTTTTTTTCTTTTCCGCTGAAGAGCACACCTTTTGTATTGTGTGAGCCCAAAGTCAAAATTTTGACTTTGGGCCCCACCCTTATTCTTTTCTTCAGGAAGGATTCACTCATTCTGCATATAAGGAAAAAGAAAACCTTTCTTTTTTTCTTCCTTTTTCTTTTGTCTCCCTTAAAGATAAATATATAAAAAAATATAGTATGCCCCTTCTTTTCGTCTTCTAGTGACAACATATCCCCCTTGTTTTGTTGCTTATTTTGCACGTCCAAAAGAAAGTCTAATAAAAAGAAAGATTTATTCATCCAATTTGTAATCCGTTTTGAAAATCTTCCTCAACAAAATTCGATTTAATAAATTGTTATTCGAATTCAAATTCGAGACATTAATTTAACAATTTTAGTAATTTACGTGTATTAGTGTAGTTTAGAATTTAATAAAATTTTATTGAAGAATGATGGAAGAGGAAAAAAAAAAAAAAAAAAAAGAAAAAAAAAGAAAAAAAAAATAAACTAGGCAAGAGTTTCGCCAGAAATTTTTACTATCTCTGTTTGTGAATTTTTAGATTCATTCACACTCATATATCATCTATATCAAATAATGTGCATAATATACATAATATGATGTGAATATATTTGAATTTATTATTATGATTTATCAAACAATGGATAGAATATAAGTAAAATCCCTGAATTTTATATCCTATTATTTGGTCCTCTTTTTGTTAGAAATCCAAATAACTAAACATAGCTGTGGAACCTGTGGAACCTACTTAGGGCGCGTTTGGCAACGATTCTGTTCCCGGGAACTGATTCTGACAAGAAATGATTATTTTTGATTCTTCCTTCAACCGATTCGAGTAAAAGAACGTGTTTGGTAACGTCTAAAATTTCGATTCGGAATAGAATTGCGTTTGATAACGTGTTCATTGATTCTGTTCCAAATTATTTTTTTTATTTTTAAATAATTTTTTCTACTTTTTTTCCTTTTTTTTTTTTTTTACCTTTTTCCTTTTTTTCCTTTTCTTTTTCATTTTTTCTTTTCATTTTTTCCTTTTTCTCCAATTTTTCTTCTTCTTCTTCTTGTGGCCGGTCGCCGGTCCGGCCCGGCGATCGGACGAGGGCCGGCGACCTCACCGGGCGTCGCCGGCCCTCGCGAGGCTTGCCCTAGTCGGCCGAGCCTCGCCGAGGCTCGGCCTCGCCGGATCCGGCGAGGCCGAGCGTCGCCGGTGGACGCGAGCCTCGCCGGGCCGGGCGAGGCTCGCCGGGCCGGGCGAGGCCCGCCCGGCCACCGGTCGAGCTAGGCGAGCCCGGCCGGTGGCCGCCGCGGGCCTCGCCTAGCCCCGGCGAGCCTCGACCTCGCCTAGCCCCGGCGAGCCTCGACCTCGCCGGATCCGGCGAGGCCTCGCCTCGCCGATGGACGGGCGGGCCTCGCCGGGCCGGGCGAGGCCCGCCCGGCCACCGGTCGAGCTAGGCGAGCCCGGCCGGTGGCCGGGCGTGCCTCGCCCGGCCCGGCGAGGTTCGCCGGTGGCCGGCGGGCCTCACCCGGCCCCGACGAGGCTCGCCGGTGGGCGGGCGAGCCTCCGGCGAGCTCGCCGGACAGCGGCCGGGCGACCGCGGCCGGCGGCGGACGGCGGCGGACGGCGGCGGCGGACGGCGGCGGCGGCGGCGGCGACGGTCGCGGGATGACGGAAGGAAAGAAGAAGAGTTTTATTGTGTTGATTCTTTTTTGATTCTCGGACGCGAATCAACTTTTTTTGATTCTCAAATCTACTCCAAAATCGATTCTGGGAACAAATTTGTTCCCGGAATAAAATTTTTACCAAACGCGATTCTCGTCCCAAACCGATTCTAACAAAAATCGGGAATCGATCCACCTTTTGGCGCACGTTGCCAAACAGGGCCTTAGTCTACCGTCACCACCAAAGGCGACAAAGCCATTCAGACTTTAGCTAGAGCTGTCCAAGACTTTCCTAATGCAATAAAGCCGTCTTTCTTGGAGCCAGGACAGAACGAGTAATTGTTCTCCTTCCTTTTCAAGTAGTTTAATGTAGGAAGATGTCTGGAGCTGTTGCTTAAATGCACTAAACCATATCCGAAGTTTTAATTCTGTTCCTTCTAATGCAATAAACCTTATCTAACGTTTTAATTTTGTTCCTTCTTTTCCAGATGCAATAAACCTACCTTAAATGAATGGTCTATAGAAGTATTCATCGTGTCTCAGTCTCATCCATCCAACTTTTCTTTTCCAGATGCAATAAACCTACCTTAAATGAATGGTCTATAGAAGTATTCATCGTGTCTTAGTCTCATCCATCCAACTTTTCACCGACCACTCACCATTATCACAAATTCCAATTCCGCTTAAATTAAGCATGAAAGTGATGTATAACAACATGCGAATGCTTTTATGGAAACATTGTAGTGTCATAAGAGCGGGCGGTCCCACAAATCAAAGAGGATTGTGTGATCTTCAAGATTACAAATGGGTTACAATATTTGATTCACGCGTTTCCCTTAATTTGTTATTAGATTTCAAATATTCTGGTTTATCAATATCTTTTCCTTAATTTGTTATTAAATTTCAGATTTTCTAGTTTATCAATATCTTTTCAATTTTTTTATTAGATTCCAGTTATTTGGTTATTTTCTAGATGGCGATCTCCTTATAAAAGACGCCTAAGATATTGTAATCCGCACTTCTTTATTAAAAAAAACACCATCTTTTGGAATTCTCTCCAAGCATAGCTTTCTCTGCGTCATTTGGTATCAGAGCAGGTTTCTCCTGTGATGATGGTTAATAACGTTAATGACAATCTCCCCGTAGCTGAATGCCGTAGAAACAAGCTTATTACACGGGATGAGTTCAACCAATTTGCGGAGCAAACCGAACGGAGGTTTCAAGAATTACTTGTCGCCATCCGGCGTTTATCTACCAACCCCATACCTGGTAATCTTCTGGCTGAACATGCTCAAGTAGCTCGAGACCCGGAAGCAGCTA
Source organism: Eucalyptus microcorys (assembly GCA_014182515.1). NCBI lineage: Eukaryota > Viridiplantae > Streptophyta > Magnoliopsida > Myrtales > Myrtaceae > Eucalyptus > Eucalyptus microcorys. The sequence continues at coordinate 3,741,720 of CM024563.1, forward strand.
TGGAACGTGGGGCAAATCCCCGATAGAGGCGACAAGCTTATGTCGTGGACTATGAAAGAGAAGAAGAGTTCCTGGATTGGCCTATTCGTGGAGGCCATCGGAACCGGGGATATCGGCGAGACCCCGAGCAATATCAACTTAAGGTTGACCTTCCGACTTTTAATGGCAATTTGAATATTGAAGACTTTTTGGATTGGCTTTGGGAAGTTGAGAAATTCTTCAATGCCATGGAGATTGAAGAGGATCGCCAAGTAAAATTGGTAGCATACAAATTGAAGGGCGGCGCCTCAGCATGGTGGGAGCAAACACAACTAACCCGACGTCGACAAGGAAAAGCTCCCATCCGAACATGGAATCGGATGAAGGAAATGTTGAAGGTTTTCGGTTCCTCCCAACCGATTATGAACAATTATTATTTCAACAATTTTAGAATTGTAAGTAGCTAAGCCGATCAGTCCAAGCTTACACGGAGGAATTTCTCCGACTTTCCGCTCGTAACAACTTGACCGAGTTGGAGGGACAACAGATCGCCAGGTACATTAATGGTTTGCGACTTAATATTCAAGACCGTGTTTCACTACATCGTTTGTTCTCCGTTGAGGATGCTTAAGAGATGGCCCGAAAGGTTGAGATGCAATTAGAGAGAACTAGCCCCATTAATCGGGCTAACAATTATTCCGCTCGAGGATCATCTAGAAAGAGGAGACAACTAGAAGTTCCAGAATCCTCTAACCAGCAAACCAACACTATGAACCGAACTCTGGGAGGTATTATTGGGGTGCGCAAGGAACTAGTGATTGCAAACAACCGTAACGCCAATCAGAATGCCCAGAACCCGTACGCTAAGCCACCACCAATCAAATGCTACAAGTGTAACGAATTGGGACATCGTTCGAGCATGACGATGACATATACGAAGATGACTAGATTGATGAGGAAGAAGTGGAGGATGAGGAGGGCGAGCATGTCAATTGCGTTGTTAGGAGACTATTGCTCGCTCCATGAAGAGAAGACACGCAGCGGAATAGTCTTTTTCGTGCCTGTTGTACCATCAACGGCAAAGTTTGTGATGTCATCATCGACAGCAAAAGTTGTGAGAACATAGTGTCCAAGGCTTTGGTGGACCATTTACAACTAAAGACAGAGTTACATCCCTCCCCTTATACAATCGGGTGGATTCATAAAGGGGCCAAACTGAAGGTGACACAGGTATGTCATTTACCTATTTCAATTGGAAAGTCCTATAAGGACATCATAATTTGTGATGCAATGGAGATGGATGCATGCCATGTCCTACTGGGATGACCATGGCAATACGATGTGGATATCATTCACAGGGCTCGAGAGAACACATATTCTTTTGTGTGGAAAAAGACGAAGATTATTTTGAAGCCGATGAGTAACACTGCCCAAGCCCCAAAGAAGCAAAGTGCAGGGATTATGCTAAACGTTCATAAACGTGAGGGCATGTATATGATTGTGGAGAAAGGCAATCAAGAAGCCATTATTCCCATTTCGGCGACTCTTCAGCCCTTATTGAGGGTATTCGGCGATGTTATTCCAGAGGATATAGCTGTTGGATTACCACCCTTGATGGATATCCAACATGAGATTGATTTTCTTCTAGGAGCGAGCCTCCCTAATTTGCCGCACTACCGGATGAATCCAAAGGAGAACCAGATTTTGCAAGACCAAGTAGGAGAACTTCTTCGAAAAGGCTTCTTGCACGAAAGCATGAGCCCTTGTGTAGTACCCGCACTCCTCACTCCGAAGAAAGACGGAAGCATGCGTATGTGCATTGATAGCCGGGCAATTAATCGGATTACTATCAAGTACTGATTCCCAATCCCTCGCCTGGATGACATGCTCGACCAGCTTGCGAGATCAAAGGTCTTTACAAAGATTGATCTACGTAGCAGATATCACCAAGTACGCATTCGCCCTGGTGATGAATGGAAAACAACCTTTAAAACAAGTGAAGGTTTGTACGAATGGCTTGTCATGCCGTTTGGTCTCATGAACGCACCTAGCACCTTCATGCGTTTGATGACTCAGGTTCTCAAACCTTTTATTGGCAAGTTTATGGTGGTCTACTTCGATGACATTCTCATATATAGTCCAGATGACCAACAACATATGGAGCATCTAAGGGACGTCTTATCGGCATTGCAGACGAACCAATTGTACATTAATTTGAAGAAGTGTAGTTTCATGACTGATTGCCTCCGTTCTTGGGGTATATTGTCGGAGCAGAAGGCCTTCAAGTTGTTGCAGAAAAGGTAGCTGCCATTCGTGACTAGCTGACTCCTCAGACCATTGGGGAGGCGTGTAGCTTCCATGGGCTTGCGACATTCTACCGACGCTTTATTCGAAATTTCAGTTCTATTATGGCTCCGATCAACGAGTGCTTGAAGAAAGGAAAATTTCATTGGGGTGACGAAGCAGAAGCCAGCTTTTGCTCTCATCAAGGAAAAACTTTCCACGGTACCAATACTAATGCTCCCGAATTTTGAAAAGGTATTCGAACTAGACTGTGATGCTTCTAGTGTAGGAATCGGTGTTGTTTTCTCCCAGGAAGGTAAGCCTATTGCTTATTTTAGTGAGAAACTTAATGATGTTCGCAAGCGATGGTCTACCTATGAGTAGGAGTACTTTGCTGTAGTACGAGTTATCAAGCATTGGCAGCCCTATCTTTATCAAAATGAGTTTGTCCTTAACACTAACCATCGGGCACTCAAATATATTAAGAGCCAAAGACATCTAAATCGAATGCATGGATGTTGGGTCTCATTTTTGGAGCAATTCAATTTCATGCTTCGACACAAGGCGGGCCACTTGAACAAAGTCGTTGATGCACTTAGCCGTCGTGCTGCAACACTCGTCACCATGCGCACTAACGTTATGGGCTTTGACCACCTCTGTGCTCTTTATGCTGATGATGAAGATTTTCAGAAAATTTGGGAGAAATGTTCTGCGACAGGTTCTCACGGCGACATGATCGTTCAGGACAAATTTTTATTCTTTGGCAACAGGTTGTGCATTCCTTGGAGCTCTTTGCAGGAACAACTTATTCGAGAACTGCATGGTGGCTCCCTTGGAGGACATTGTGGGCGAGATAAAACTGTTGCCTTAGTTGAGGAGCGGTATTATTGGCCTCAATTGAAATGAGATGTTGGATAATTTGTGAAAAAAGTGCTACATTTGTCAAACTGTGAAAGGCCATTCTCAAAACACTGGACTTTACACCCCTCTACCTATTCCTTCTGGACCTTGGATAGACATTTCAATGGATTTCGTGTTGGGGCTTCCCCGAACCCAACAGGGTATGGATTCTGTTTTTGTGGTAGTGGACAGGTTTACAAAGATGGCACACTTTATCCCTTGCAAGAAGACTTCTGATGCTTCCCATGTAGCAAGTTTATTTTTTCGAGAAGTCGTTCGTTTGCATGGTATTCTAAAAACTATCACCTCCGATCGTGACACCAAATTTCTTAGTCATTTTTGGAGGACCCTATGGTGTTTATTTGGGACGGATTTGCAGTATAGCAGCTCCTTTCATCCTCAAACTGATGGTCAAACTGAAGTTGTCAATCGTACTATGGCGGATATTATTCGGTGTCTTTGTAGTGACATGCCAAAGCAATGGGACTGGTATCTTGCTCCTGTTGAGTTTGCTTTTAACAACATCGTCAACTGTTCCACGGGCAAGTCTCCATTTGAGGTCATCTACGGGCGAACGCCACAACATACACTAGATCTCGTGCCTTTGCCCAAAGTCCTAGGATATAGTGTTGCGGCTGAAAACTTAGTAACAAAATTACAAAAGGGTGTGAAGCAACAGCTAGAAGCTTCCACTACTATTTACAAAGCTGCTGCAGATAAACATTGTCGCCTCAAGGTATTTGCTGAGGGTGACGAAGTGATGGTCTACCTTCGCAAGGAATGCTTTCCGGTTGATACATATAACAAGCTGAAGCACAAGAAAGTTGGTCCCTGTCGAATCGTGAAGAAAATCAATGACAATGCCTATGTTGTTGATTTTCCTGGTGACCTCAACATCTCCTCGACATTCAATATAGGGGACCTATTTGAGTATCATCCTCCAGATACTCCTCTCTATCCTAATCATAACTCGGGGTCGAGTTCTTTAGAAGTGGAGGAGACTGATGTAGAACAACATGCGAATGCTTTTATGGAAATATTGGAGCGTCATAAGAGTGAGCCGTCCCACAAATCAAAGAGGATTGCGTGATCTTCAAGATTACAAATGGGTTACAATATTTGATTCACGCATTTCCCTTAATTTGTTATTAGATTTCAGATTTTCTGGTTTATCAATATCTTTTCAATTTTGTTATTAGATTTCAGTTATTTGGTTATTTTTTAGATGACGATCTCCTTATAAAAGATGCCTAAGATATTGTAATCCGCACTTCTTTATTAAAAAAAAACACCATCGTTTGGAATTCTCTCCAAGCATAGCTTTCTCTACATCAGAAAGTAAAGAAAATGCCAGAAAAGATGTTAGGAAAATCTCTGCCCCATCCTTTTCATTTGGTCTGTAATTAATGAACTTACCAATAAATTAAAAAAATGCCAAAAAAAAGATGGACCTCGACAATCTCTCCTTGTTGTTTTGGTTTGGTTATTCGTGAGGTACTAAAAGCTTTTGATCTCCATTCGTTCTGCGATTCAATTTTTCTTTCTTCAGTTCGTACCAATTTCGTGATAGTTTTTTTCGCTTTGGCAGCGGTAAACTTTTTGTGAATTGATTCGTCGTTTTTTTTCTAAACGCAATTTTATTGGGACGTTCCAGCTTCTGTGAAACATGTCGGACCACACGATGCATCAACGTTCTTCATCGACCGGACACACCGTCACTCCTGATGCTGTTGCACCCGAATCCATCCCCCTGGCAATCGAGATAAACCATCCAGATGTAAACAATCCGACGAACGATCAGGACCCGGATCCATCCGTGACCGATGGCAGGAGCATTGTCCCTGCCGATCAATCTGGCACTGCGCTGTCACCATTCATCAGCAGCGGGTTGATGAAACTTGAGGGAGACAAGGTCTACCGCAATATCAAGGGAGGTTAATCTCCCAGCTAGGTGCGGACGGGGGGCAAGTTACTGTGGTGGCAATCCACCAGAACTGCTACTCCAGTTTCTCGGCGAGGGCAAGGGCCCGAGCGTTTCAAGTTTACTCGCCGTGCAGGAGAAAGGCGGCGGAGACACCGCCAACGTGAAGAAGTGCCCAAGATCTTCTCCTATGGCTTTGGCCACAGTGGGAAGCCCGAGAACTCCGGCCTGTATGGTTGTGGAGTCTACTTAGCTCCTGATTATAACGCTCTCGAAGGGTACTGGAATTTCTTTCTTTTCCCTTCTAATTGCATAAATAATGAAGAGATACTGTTTAGAAAGTGATATGATCACGAAGATACATTGATTTAATGCGTTAGTATAGTTCCCCTTTAAGATATGATTGATTATATCTAACAGAACGAGTATATTTCGCGAGCATGATATTTCTGGACTCATGTTAGAGTGCTGTGTATGTGACGATATTGGCCTTCGATGGTTTCTTGACAGCGTTAAAGCCACCACTTGCATAAATAGTCGAAAGATTTTGTTTGGAAAGCGGTACGATCACGAAGATTTGTTGATTTATGTGTTATTATATTTCCCTTTGCAGCGTTATATCTGTCGCTGTAGATGAAGATGGCCTACAACATTTGGTGCTTTGCTGGGTCATACTGGGGAAATTGGAGCTTGTTAGTTGTGGCTCAGAATAGTCTCATCCCAATTCGGAATAGTATGATTCGGGCGTTGATGAGTTATCATATCCAAGGAGATATATTGTTTGGAGCACCCACATGAACACTCATGTGTTGTATGTGGGAGGTAATCGAAAGTTCTTTGGCCTTTCTGCTTGTGCATTGGTCATGTTTGAGTGTTTGTCTTTGTTTGCTCTATCAACTCATCTAATGATTTGTCAAATCTATATGCAAAAGAGATGTCGAGAACTTGTGAGAGGTCACGGAAGCCGACTTCCCCTTGGATGCCGATTCGAGATTTGATTTCGGAACTCTCAAAAATCTTCCAGCCGTCTGACATTGGTTTGATCTCCTAGTACTATAAGGACCGTAAAGTAAGTGCCACATCAATTTTGTCATCACTTAGTTCTCGTCTTTCAAATTTTTGTTTCCTGCTTACCTTCAATGTTGAAATACTTTTAACACATGATCATCATTTTCCAGAGGGAAAAGATTTCACGATATATGCTAGTACACATAGGCAAATTGCAGGCGACAAGTTGCTGATCAAAATCATAAAAAATTTATGAACTAAGGTGTGGATCATGGTCCCTTTGATAATTAGTAATTAGAAAGCACGTCTATGCCTTTAAGTCATTTTACGTATGATTGTTTTTGTTGCGTTAAGTCAATAGTGAATGATTTATTTCATTCTACAGAAGTTTGGGAGTGAAGCAGTTGATAAGGGACCATGATGGACTTGAATAAGACTGGGATGCTGTTTTAGTTTTGATGAGTTCACCACACTCAGCAGTGCGAGCAAATGGTACACAAGATGGGGAGCCGGAGGCCCATCCGATTCGGACACTGACAAAGCTGCTGGCTCTTAGATAGGAAAAAGATTCTTTTGGAATTTGTGTGATTCGAACGTTTGTAGTCATAAACTGCGGTCTTATCTTGGTCCCTAAGTCATTAATATTTATTTTCAATGGAACATCAAAGCTCTTTGGTTGAGTTGTTAAGGGAATATTTATTGATCTGTGCAATTATATATGATTTAATTACATTTCCATCTAATGACCTGTCACAATACAACCTGATCTTGAAATTTTTTTTGGCAAGCCTCGATAGAAGTGGAGGAATAGTGCTTTAGCTCTCTAGCCACCTTTCTTTTCCTAAATAATCAATCTTCATTAAGGGTGGTGTGATGTCCGAAAATTCCGTATTTGTAATTATGTAGTATTCGAAAATTCCCGTATATAATAATAATACTTATATTTTAAGCTTAATATTATTTGTCTTAATATTTTGGATGAGTACATGAAAGTTTTAGTCGAATTGTAAGTTTCAAAAGACATAGTGGATAATTTTTCCGTAATCATAGATTGTCTAGAGTTTGATGTGTGAATTGAATTATATGTGTGCTAATCGTAAAATGGTATTAATTAAATTATTGTTATCTTAATAGTTGATGGGTATTATGAATTGTGTAAACTTAGTTAATTATTGATAATAGTGGTTAATCTATGCTAATGAATATTGTAAGAAGAGAGCTATGTAACATACTCTATTTACCTTGCAAAGATTTATTAATTTAAATTTTTAAGTGCTACTTGTCTTTATATTATGTATTGTATGGCCATATGTCTCTAGCAAACAATGTTTTTATTACTAATTTTGACACTAAGGATTAAATCATGATTTTCCCCCAAATGACTCATTTTCTTCATGCATTTCCTTTGGCCATGTGCAAGGGCTTTGCATTGCATTTATACCACATCAAGCTGAAGATTATCATGTAAATTTACATCTAGTAATGAAAGAAATCAAATTATTTTAATTAATTTTAACAAAACTCCTTGTATCTTGCGAAAGAACCCATTTTTCGTTCCTCTTAAATTCAAACAGAAGCTGAATGTGTTATTTCCACTTTTCAATCCAAGAACTTAGAGAACAATACTTCATATTTAAGAGCTATTAGGGTGATGAAGGCAATTAGTGGCTTGCGGTTTGCATTTGTTTGAGGTAAGTGAAGTTTCTAGTTTAAAGTTAGCTTAAATCTACTTAATTACTATTATTTGTTGGTTGGGTGAGATGAAATCTTGATATGGATATGGTGGTTGTTAAGTGGCTTTGGCAATTTCTAGCAAGTTCGTTCTGCTTCACTTTGATTCGTTCTGATTCGTTTTGTGTGGTTCTAGATAGCTAAAACATGGTCATTTGGCCATATTTATCTTGATAATCTATTGCATGTTCGTTCTGATTCTTTCTGCTTCATTTTGGATAGTTAGAATCTAGTTATTCTACCATATTTATTTTGATGACCTGTTGCATGTTCATTCTGCTTCTTTCTACCTCAATCTGAGTACTGGTTATTTTGCCATATTTATCTTGATGATCATTGCATGTTCATTTTGCTTCTTTTTGCTTCATTATGAATTGTTAGAATCTAGATGTTCTACCATATTCATCTTGATGACCCACTACATATTCGTTCTTCTTTCTACGTTATTTTGGGTAGTTAGAATTTAGTCATTTTACCATATTTATCTTGATGACCCATTGCATGTTCGTTTTGTTTCTTTTTGCCTTATTCTGGGTAGTGAGAATTTGGATGTTTTGTCATATTCATTTTGATAACCCATTACATGTTTGTTCAGCTTTTTTCTACTTTATTCTTGAGAGTTAGAATTCGGTTATTCTGCTATATTCATCTTGATGCCCATTGCATATTCATTGTGCTTCTTTTTGCCTTATTCTATGTAGTTAGAATCTGGTTATTCTGTCATATTTATCTTTATAACCCATTGTATATTCATTGTACTTCTTTCTGCCTCATTTTGGATAGCTAGAATCTAGTCGTTCTATTCTAGTTATTTCAATGACTCATTACATGTTCGTTCTGCTAGAATTCTATCAATCAGAATCTGTTTGTTTCACTTGTTTCCGTTGGAATTTCCTATGACAGAATCTGTTCATTTGTGAATCTATCCCTTTGGTCGAATTTGTTCATTCGCGAATCTATTTACTTACTTTTCGATAAAAAAAAAAGAATCTATTTACTTGTTAAATTTGCTGACTTGTGAATCTATTCGTTGATAAGTCTATTTATTGGTTTAAACAGATTTTACTGAATATAAACATATTCCTCATTGAATTTGTTTATTTATTGATTCTGTTCATCGCTAAATCTATTCATTTGAAAATCTGTCCATTGTTTGATCTATTCGAGATTAAATTTGACATTTTGGAGCATGATTTTAACTTCAAAATTGTAAGTCGAAGTAATGACAAGAAATGTTTGCAATATGTTTTTGCAAATTCCAATGTCGCTTCACAAAAGGCCTTCTATACTTCCGATAAGCCATTTCTAGTTTCGGGAGTACCACCACTCTGTAGGACGGGAAATAACAATGAATTACTATATATTCCTCTAATCTGCATTAAGGAGAGATCACAAGGCAAAATACATGCAAGCACCTTTGATATCACAATTACAAGGGTAGAAGCCAGCTCAGGACCAAGCTGCGCAATTTGATGGTCAATTCCAGCCAGATCTGTGTTGTCAATGAATCTAATTTGCCAAAAGTAAAATTGAGATATCATTCAGATTGTCAAATGTCAAAGAATTGCTAACACATGATATTCACCTAAAGTGCCGAGACTTATAACTGAACATTCATCCATAGGTTATAATTTTACTCAACTCTGATGCACAAAATCTAAGATTTACTAACTCTTTTCAAATACCGAATCAAAAAACGAAGACAAAAGATTGCACATAAGTGAATCAAGTAGCAAATACACTTCAGATAATGGAGGAGAAATGTGAGTAGGAAGAATGCAGGAAAGGTAGTAGGATCATTCTCATATCTACAGTGATGAGCTTGCAATGAAAAGCTTGAAATGGAATGACATCACGACTAATCCAAGTAGGAAGAATTACATTAAGAGAACTGCTCACTTGAGGGAAGAGTTGCCAAGACTTGAGAACTAATTTTAACTAGTTGAAAAAGCAAGAAAGGATGAAGACAAACAAGCCACCACCAACTCATCTACAATGTCTGAAGATACCTTCAATCGAGGATTATCGGGAGCCAATGCTCTGCAACAAACCATGGCCAAAGAGCTGAACCTCCAATTCCAACTGAAAGTACTTGAGTAAAGTGATCCACAGGAGAAGTAGGAGGGGGCTTAATTTGCAAATTAAGCATAAAGCATAATCAAGTCAATCAATCCGTCCATGTCCGATGCAATTAGCTAAGCACACTAAAAGAAAACCAATGATCAAAAACTGAATTTCATGTTGAGATTAATCGGAAAAACTGAAGAAAATTTTGAAACTATTATGTCTCAGAGTGGGAAATTTCCATACACGGTCATTTCAAGTGACTAATTCGTAAATGAGCTCTCCATCTCTTCGACCAAAAATCACTTCAATTTATCCTTGGCTCACGCTTTCTCGAGCGACTAAGACAATGCTGACATTTACGAGAAAACTGACACAAGCAACTATGACAGCAAATCAATTTGGAAAAAAAAATGTAGGGACTATAGCCTCTCTTACCACATGAATAGCAACAATGACTGGAATTCCAGAACTGACCTTACTACTGACCACGTCGACAACAAAATTGTAGGCAGCGTCGAGCATCTCTCAATTTGCACTTTTAGGAATTGGGTCGGCGCGAGCTTCGACTTCTTTAACCAGTAGTGCCCGACCATGCAGGCCTCGTTTGTGTTTGCGATTGCGCCCTTCTCCAGCTCCTCCATCACCTTGAACGCAGCCTGGAGCCGGGGCTCCATCTCCTCTAGCTCGTCCGTGAACCCGCTTCGACTCACATCCAGGAAAAGCCTTAGCTCTTGGGGTTGGTATAGCTAGTCCACCTACCTCCTCCACAGCGAGTGGTAATCTTTCTCTAGCCTGCGTCTCTCCTTCTTCGCTACGTCGTCGGCCTTGCCCAAGTCCACCGAGGTCTCCCTTGTGATTGAGCAGACCAACGATAGGGATGGTGCTCACTCAAGGATGAGATTGAGGCCACCTTCCTCCCACCAGAGGCCGATGGCTTCACAGCAGAGGCCGGCTGCATCTTCGGCCCGAGGGACGGGGAGGACGAGCGGATGTCGGAGACAGAGGATGCCATCAACAATGGCAGCGGCTCGAAGTTGGAGTTGATGACGAGTTCATCAGAGGGACGCAATCAGATAGAGGTGCCGAAGTTGCCGGGAGACCAACGCGAGCGCAAACCTTGTGCCCAATCTCCGCATTGGAAATAGTCAAAGGCAAAGGGGGTTGGGACCCAACTGCGACTGACGGGGCTCTTGGAGGAGGCAACATGTCAGAGGCAAATGACCGGCGAGGCTTTTGGGGAGGCAGAGATGGAGGCCGAAGCGGAGGGGGTGGGATGCGCGAAGAAGGAAATATAGGAAGTCTCGGTCATTCTCTGTCTGTTCCCCTTCGAGGAGAGAGAGAGAAAAAACCCAGAAAATTCAAGTGAGGAGAGAGAAATTTTTTGAATGAGAGTTTTACGCATTCATCGACCTGTCCCTTCTTCTGCCAACTGAGTTGAGCAACCAATCCTTCTATTTTCCAGCGGGTGACACGTGTTGATAGTTGAGTGGTAAATGCACATCACGTTAGTGGATGTGGTGCGCACATATCACAGAATATTTTCTCGTCAAGTGATAGATGGGATAGTTGGAATATCTGTTTGATAACATGAAAAATAAGAACAAATGTCTTAAGCGTGAAAGTGGTGTTCTTAATGATAATCCTATCCTTCGGAATGCTAAACTTGGTGCTACTTGTTTTAGCGGTGGGCGATACAGCAGATTTTCTTCTTTTTTGATATGTTTTGGTTGTAATTTGGAGATTCTCTTCATAGACGTGTCAGTAAACAAACAAGTCAAATCGGACGTTATAGTACGACCAAAAATAAAAATAAAATCAAACCTTACAAAACCATTATAAAAAATGGCTTTTAGATTTTCAAAACTATTGAAATATCAAACAGGGATAGCAGATCATAAGAATAGTGTCAACTTTGCTGTAGGCCTTGTTGTATGGGTGTAGACCAAAAGTAAAACGTTGTGGACAGGAAATGACGCGAGTGTCTTATGTTGGATACTTGGGAAGTGGTCATGTTTCCTGGTGTCTCCCGTCTCACGTGAAGTCTTCTCATGGGAGCTTTGTGCTGCGACAAAATGAAGTCCATAAGCTTCATCACTGCTGTCGAAAAGTCTGCGGAAGCCTGAGAAAGTGGTAAGGGCCTCTATTGCGGAGGAACTTGGTGAAGTTTCGAGCAGCTTATTTCCTGGTCCTTACTACTACTGCGCCTAGCATGCTTGAACTTACAGTCATGATGAATTACTTATCTGCCTTCTACTGTTTAGTTGCGCATCACCATGTGCCTATGCAACTTCACCGTTGTCAAACGATAGATACTGAGGACGGTCCTGAGGACTTCAAAGGGTAAATATTTATCAGGTGAAGACGGGTTCAAAAACAAAGAAAGAAGCATAAGGCCTAGAGTCCTGTGCTCAGGAACATGGCAGTGATACAATTGAAGATGTTGGTGCATGTAAACTGGATCCTCTATGATCCTCTATTAGAGGGATAAGTACACTATCAGTGCCATAAGTTGTGTACGGCACTCACTTTGGTGCCAGAAGTTTCTGTCGGATCACTTAATTGCCAAAAAGTTTGAAAAACGATCATTTTAGTGCCAACTCCGATCTGGTTCGCCGGAAATCCAATATGGTACTTTTTTATTAATTTTTGAAGCTGATGTGGCTCACCGGAGAGTACAGTCAGCATCCTAACACCAAAACGACGCTATTTGGTGTCTCCCCCAATTTAAAACCCTAAATCTCTGGCCAGTCGCTGTCCTCGATGGCCCCCTCGCTCAGTGGCCACGGCTTCGACCCCAACCCCGACCCTGACCCTGACGATGGCCACTTGGCGGCTGCGGCTCCGACCCCAACCCTGACCCCAACCCTAACCTCGATGATGGCCACTCGGCGGCCAAGTCGAAGGCCGTGATCTGGCCGGTGCTCGGGGAGGCCGCCGACGAGTGCACCGCCATTGATTTCTCCCTCTCCATCTCCAATCTCCCCGACGAATGCTTGGCCTGTGTCTTCTAGTACGTAGGCTCCGGCGATTGGGGCTGGTGCTCCCTCATGTGTCGTCGAGGGCATTCGAACAGCGCCGAGCAACGGCAGCTGAGCGAGCGACGGTGGCCCAGCGACGACGGCCGAGCAAGCTAGGTCAGAAAAACCTTAATTTCAATCCCAAAAAAAAAAAAATTCCCAAATGAGTTAAACGGTGTGGTTTTTGTGAGGCCATCCACGTAGGATGGCAAAATGACGTCGTTTTCTTAAGGAGGACAAAAAACGACGTCGTTTTAAAGCAACAGGAACTTTTTTTTTAAATATAAAAGCCACGTAATTAATCTAGTCGGAATCTCTCGCCGGTGGCACCAAAGTGATCGTTTTTTTCTCCAATTTGGCACTTGAGTGATCCAACTGAAACTTTTGACACCAAAGTGAGCGCCGCACACAACTTATGGCACGATAGTGTACATTTCCCTCTATTAGAAGAAGAGGCGAGAGGAAATAGTGACTGCTGTTCCGAGCAAGAATCGCCTAGGCTATATCAGGAAGTCCAGTTCCTGCGGAGGAATATTTTAATCGACGCATTCTCCCAATTTGGGCCTATGAAGGAATTTGAAAAATAGCTATTGAAAGATTCTAATATAGCTCAGGTCATCCTCGCTAGGAAGACAGATTTCGATGAAGCATTTAGGAGCTTGGACAAGAGCAACCCCAATAATTCTGCTCTTATGAAGCATTATCTTCATTAGGTCAACGCTCCAAGCATCCCATCTGGATCAAGCACTCTGCCTGTGAGGTGCCGTCTCTCGGCTATCATATTGCAGAATCTGTAGTTGAGGACGTCCCTTAAAATATGTCTTAAATCTGAGCACTCTAAATAAACATGGTCTATATTGTAGTAAGGTGACTTCACTGGAATTATGTGTAGGGCCTTAACTGCCACATTGAGGAATTGTTGGGCAAACAAGCAAGCATCCATTTAGAACAAAAAAAAGAAAAAAGTAAGCATACATCCAGTGGTATTTTTGGCAATTGTGTATATGGGGGTTGAATGGTCTATTATATGCTGAATTTGATGGATAGCGTCTTTCTATTTAAGTTTTGTGCTGCAAATTCTGTTGCATACACTTGATATTATCATATCACTCTTGCATTATTACTTGATCTTTAATAATTTGGCAAAATCTGTTGATTGTTATCTTATAATCTATTCACCTCTTCTAGGTTATATCATTAGCCATAAGAAAAAAGGTACAGAGCCAATTAAGCAGGAGAAATTTTGGTGCTTCCCACTAGCAGCTCAAGGAATCTCCCTCCATCTCCCAACCGTAAACTTTGTAAAGAAAAATAACCCACTTGATAAACAGATTAAAAAAAAAAAAAAAAAAAAAGTAACACTGTGAACCATTGTGTTAATTTTTAGAGCTGCTGCTTGAAGAGCACTAAACCTAACCATCATTTAATTTTATTCCTCTTTTACCTGAAGTAATAAACCTTATCCAATGTTTTGATTCTATTCCTCCTTATAAATAAACCTTATCCCATGTTTTAATTATATTCCTCTGTTACCGTATGCAAAAACCTGCCTTAAATTAACAATAGTTATTGTCCTTCCATTTTAAGTAGTTTGATTTTCTTGGAGAGAACAAATTCCTTTCCATTTTGTGGACATAATTCTTTTTTGCTCTTTTTGACTTCTTCGGGAAAAAAAATGCCATATATATTGCTTTGCTTTGCCAAATCCAAAATCAAAGGATAGACAGCATATATTTGTCAAATTCTTGATGAATAAAGTGAGTTCAAGGGAACCAATATATTCCTTGTTCTCATTATTGCATCACAAAAGAATATCGAATATCATCGTAATTGCATGAAGTTACCAACGGATCATAGTCAAAGGGAAAAAAAAAGAAATAATTTATATGAGCCATTTGAAAAAGGAGACATCCATGTAAAAATCCTCTTTTTTTTTTTGGTCGAAAATGCAATATCTATTCATTTACTTAGATAAGTTCGGAGCAATTACATCAGAAACATCGGCACATAGTAAATAGACTAAGGCTGTCGAGGGGTTGGTTACCCAGTTTCGAGGGAGATAGTTCTCTCTTTGGGCTCTTGCAATCCAGTTGGCGGGCCCGTTGGCGTCTCTGCTGCAGTGGGCCAAGGACAAGCCCGAAAAGAGTTTTATTTTTTCTCGGATCCGGTCCACCAGCCCTGCCACTTCCCAGCTTGGTTTTGTCGCTTCTTGAATTGCTTGCACGAGCAGCAACCAATCAGAGTGTACTTGGAGAGTTCTTTTGAGTTGTTGGAGAGGAAATCTAGGGTTTCCAAGAGGGCTATGGCTTCCGCTTGTTCAGCCGAGGAGGCAGCGATTATCTTGGAAAAATCGTCCACTAGGCAGCCCCGAGAATCACGGCAGATGTAGGCAATGGCGCCCCTATTCTCGGTCCCTCCTCTGTTTTCCCCTAAATCTGGTGTTGTTCGATTAGGTCTCGTTGCCGTATCTCCATACTCCTCTAGATTTGGTGATGCACTTTCATTCCGGACAAATGAGACGTCGAAGGCACCCCTATTCTCGGCCACTTCGCTATCTTTCTTGAGAGCTGGTGTTGTTCTATTTCCGACCACTTCTTTGATCTCCTCTAGATCTGCTGCGCCTTTGGAGCCCCTGTTTGTAGCCACTTCACTGCCTTCCTCACTAGCTGGTGTTGTTCCGTTCTCGGCCATTTCTTTGATCTCCTCCGGATCTAGTGCTGCACCTTCATCCTCGACAAAGAAAGCGTCAAGAGCACCCCTATTCTCGGCCACGTCTCTATCTTCCTCAAGAGCTGGTGTTGTTTTGTTCTTGGCCACTTCGCTACTCTCCTCCAGATTGGTGTTATGACTCCATCCCAGACAAAGGAAGCATCAATATTGATGCTCAGAGCATTCGATGGCGGTGGTTTCCATCGCTGCGTGTGGGTATCATTGTTCTTTGCTGCTGTTTTCTTGCTATTGTAGGTCGTGTAGTTCTCATTTAGGGCTATTGATTTGGACATGGTTTGATGCGGATACAGGGGGTGATGTTCGAAAACAAACCGGTTTCGATCTTTCCAAATGCACCACATAGTAGTGGCAATTAGGTTGAAATTTTGGTCATTGCTTGGGTCTTCTTTTTTCGAGTATAGCCATTCATCGAGTCGTGTTAACCCGAGTCTTGAAATTTGGATGTGTAGGGGACTCGCTCGCCATAACTTGACAGTCCAAGGGCAGAGCAATAGAGCATGTTCAATGGTTTCGGCTTCCTTTTTATAGATTGGGCATAGTGGATCATGTACAATTCTCCTCCTGTGCAAGTTTTCCACTGTAGGTATTGCATTTTGGCAAGCATTCCAGAGAAACTGTTTAACTCTAGGTAGAGTGTTAGATTTCTAGATGAATTTCCATAGGTTTGGCTTTGTTTGATGAGAGGAAGATGTTATTGTGGTTATTGGATTAGCTGCTTGATTTCTATTGTAGATATATCCGCTTTTCACCAAATAGACCCTTGATTTGTTGCTCATCCACACCAATTTATTTACTATAGAAGGTAATCCTATGGGAGTTGCAAGGATTTCCTTAACTCTTTGGTCATCGAACAATAACCGTAACATTTCCTCATTCCATTTCCCATCCCTTTGTTCTATTAATGCACCCACTTTATCTAGCTCATGTCTTGTCGTTGGCCCACCAATAGTTCCACTTTTAACCATTTATCTTCCCTAATCGAAATAGTTTGTCAATTGCCAACGGTCCACATCACTTGAGGAGCTATTGAGTCTCTCCCCAAGACAATGCTTTGCCATCCCCAAGAAGGTCTAGACCTTTTTCCAGTTTTCCAAAAATCACATTGTGGGTAGTAAAGGCCCTTCATTAGTTGACTTAAAAGGGAAGAAGGTTGCTGAGAAATGCGCCAAGCTTGCTTACCTAACATCGCCTTGTTGAAAGCTAGGAGGTCTTTAAAGCCGAGCCCTCCTTCCTCCTTTCTAAGTTTTAATTTTTCCCATTTTTTCCAATGAATCCCAGCAGCTTTGTTGCCATTCCGCCACCAGAAATTTGCAATTTTCTTTTCAATAGCTTTGCAGATTGACACATGGAGTTTGAAAATGGACATTGCATATTGTGGAATAGCCTACACCACTAATTTAATCAATATCTCCTTACCTATTTTGGACAACAAGTTATCCTTCCACCTCTCCAACTTCATGCTTACTCTTGCAAGAATCCATGCAAACATGTCTTTTTTTGAGCCTCCCCAATCCGAGGGAATCCCTAAATACTTCCCTGTTTTATCTATTTCTGGGACTCTTAGCTCTTCAGCCATATTTCTTCTCAGATTCATGGGACAACTTTTGCTAAAATGGATTCCTGATTTGTTAAGATTAATAGCCCATTCGGTTGCAAAATAATATTGATGTAGGATAGCTGCCAAATTCTGAAATTCCAATACAATGCCATGAAGGAAAAATATTAAGTCATTCGCAAAGAGCAAGTGTGATAAAGTAGGGCAGCTGCTATTTAGCTTAATTCCTCTAAGAGTACCATTTACAAGTGCTTGTTTCATTCGGTGGGATAGAATGTTGGCCACTAAAATAAATAGATAGGGGGATAGTGGGTCACCTTGTCGAATTCCTCTGGTGGGCTTGAAAAAAGGTAAAGGATCGCCATTGAAATTGATGCTGAAAGAAACTGTGGACACATATTGCATCACCCATTGTACCCACTGATCACAAAATCCCATCTTAGTCAAGCATGCTTGTAGGAAGTCCTATTCAATTCGGTCATATGCTTTTTGCATATCAAGCTTTAGGACAGCTTGGAACTTGCTCTTCCTCTCCCGAGTTCGCAACTTATGTAATACCTCCTGCACAATCAAGATATTGTCTTGAATTTGTCATCCCCACAAAGGCACTTTGTTCTTCAGCAATGAGGCTTGGTAGTAAGGGTTTTAGTCTATTTGTCATTATTTTAGAGATGATTTTGTATATAAAATTGCACAGACTGATGGGACGGAATTGTTCAACCTTTTCGGGGTTTGGGACTTTGGGAATGAGAGTGATTTGGGTTCTGTTCATGTCGGGTTCAAGTGTCTTGTTTCAAAAAAATTCTGCACTTCGCTGAAAATTCCCCGATTTATATCTGGCCAATGATTTCGGTAAAACAACCCATTAAGCCCATCCGGTCCAGGAGCTTTGTTAGCTCCTAATTGCTGCATTACATCAGTAATCTCCTCCATTGTAACAAATTTTACCAACCTCTGGTTCATTATTTCATCTACTGAGGTTGGTATTTGTTGCATGACAGGCTGAAAATTGTGAGCCCCCACTAACAAGTATAGGTTTTTGAAGAAAGTTTCTGTCATCTCCTTCAAAGGCTGATCTTCTTTCACCCATTCATTTGCTGCATTCTTTAGTAAGGTAATTTTGTTTCTATTTCTTCTCTGGATAGTTGTTGCATGGAAAAACTTTGTATTTCTGTCTCCTCATTTTAACCAGTTGATTCTTGAGTGCATACCCTAAAACATTTCCTCTTGCCGCCAAAGCTTTTCAATTTCCTAGTTTATCCGCTTTGCTGCCTCACTTTCTTTATGGACATCATTTCCATTTGTTAGCCTTTGTAATTCAATCTTCAGCTCATCAATTCTCTTTTTTGCATTATGGAATATGTTTTTACTCCACTTTGCCAACTGTTGAGCCACTTGCTGCAACTTTTGTACTATATTTAGCCTTTGGGATTCACCTTCAGCCCATACATTTTTTACTAACAGCATACTTTCCTCATCTTTTGACCATAATGCTTCATATCGGAAAACCCTCCTCTTCTTGTCTTTCCGCGAGTGTAAAGATATTACAATAGGGCCATGATCGGACCCTATAGCTAGTAGTGCTATGCATTCAGCATTAGGATAAGTTATACGCCAATCTAGATTGCACAATCCCCTATCTAGTCTCTCTTTAACGAATTGATCTCCTACTCGGTTATTTGTCCAGGTGAAAGCACAATCCTTGGATTCCATATCCATTAAGAAGCACTTGCTGAGAAAGTCCTTGAAGGCTATTAACCGATAGTTTTTCGCTCGTTTTCTGCCCACTTTTTCCCAGTGATACAATACTTCATTGAAGTCCCCCAAGCAAAGCCAAGGTAGATGGTAGTTTCTACTTGCTCTATGAATATCCTCCCATAGTTGTACTCTTTCTTGAAAAACATTAGGAGCATGTATGAAGGTAATCTGCATCTGCTGTCTGGTTTCCATTACTTGACATAGTACACTTATATAGTTGTTTGAGAATGAGTCGATTGATAGCACTACCTGATCATCCCAAAAAATAGCTAAGCCCCCTGCAATTCCTTCTGGATTCACTAAGAAACAGTTCTAAAATTTCAACCTCCTCCTTAACTAATGCACCTTTTGCTCCTGATTCTTTGTCTCCATTAAAAATATAATACTGGGCCTTTCTTGAGTCACTAAGACTCGTAGAGCTTGAATTGTCAGGGGTGTGCCCAACCCCTGACAATTCTAACTTAGTAGTTTCATGGCGTTTTTGGTGGCTTATTAGGGCTAGCCATCAGAGCCCACTGACATGACTTCTCCACCACCTCAATTGGGGTTTCTACCAGCTGTGTATTGTCTAAATCTGGTGTTTTCGAGTTTTGCGCACCATATGGACAGAAATGCTTGCCTTTTTTGGCTATTGGGTGCTCGGTGCCTTTAGATTTGTGCCTAATCAGCCCTTCCTCACCTGTTACGGCCTCTAGCATGTCGACTTCTGCTTTCTTTTGTTGTTCTTCGTAGAGTACCATAACAGATTCTTCATCTATACAACAACTCCCTCTCTTTTGTGGGCTTTTCTCTCCCATGAGTTGTAGTGCTAACTATTGTGTGGATGAACTAGTTTCCTTTTGAGTTAGTTGTTTAGCATTCTTCTATTCCCAAATGATGTTTAAATTCTGATCCTGTTGCTGGTTGTCATTCTTAGAAACAGAATGCATAGGGGTCTTTGGCACACTCTCAGTATCTTTTAGGATTGGCTCTTGTTTGTTGTAGAAAATTTTCCCGTACGGGCTAAGTTCATGCACATCCGCTTGGAGCCAATTCCCAAATCTTCTCGGTAAGTCTTTTGGCAGCCCTACTTTTCATAAGGAATTTCCTTATAAAAAGTAGCATAATGCCCTATTTTTCCACATGAGTAACAATAATGTGGTAGTCGTTCGTATTTAAACTCTACCCATAGTTTCTTCCTCTCCAAATTCACAAGAACTCTTGTCTTTAAAGGATTTTCCAGATTCAGCATCACCTTTGCCTTGCCAATCTTGTAATGACTATTGCCTTTTGCTTCTAATTTCACATCTATAACTTCCCCTAGTTTAGAAGCTATGTCCCTGATGACTTCATTAGTGACTCCCAAACGGTAGGCCATAGAGATTAACCCAAAATGCACAATGGGTAAATTCATAACAAATCTCAGGAGTATCATGGTCACATTGTTGTAGAACTAGTAAATTACTAGAAAAACACCATGGCCCAGTATCTAAAACCCTCTGTTTTTCTTCTTCCGACTAGAAAGTAAAAGAGAAGTAGCTTGGTCCGAGCTGAGAACAGGTAACCTTGTCGACTCTCCACACTCGTGTCATAGTGTTCACCAAGGTTGTAAAATTCATATTCGGTCTAGAGTACAACTTCCCGAACACTGTTTTCCGGCATTCAATCAATTTTTCTTCTGAGATATCGCTTTTTATATCCACAACATTATCCTCAGACCATAACTCACCTAAGATTTTGCACAGGGCTGCTAGACACCTTTCTTCCTCAAGTTGACCTGCCATCTCTTGTCACTAGGATATGATTCACAGGTTCAACCCACTAGTTGGCTAGAGCGTTTTTGGAACCAGTGGGAGAGGAGACCGATTGAAGGGAGCTCCGGACCAATTTATGAAGATGGGAAATGGCGAAAAAGGGTTTCAGAGAAGACGGGGGAAGGTGAATGATGGTTTAGGCGGTGTATGGTTTCTCGGTATTTCAAAGAGGATTCGGACACAGGGATTATCGATCTGATTGAAAAGACCGACTATCACAGTCCAACTGGAGGAAGATGGGATGGGCATTAGGGTTTTGATGGGGCTGAGTTTTGTATCGGCATCTTGAAGAGAACAAAATGGGGTTTTTGTGGGGTGAGTTAGGGTTTTACATTAAAGGAGACACATCTTACCTTGAAGATGGGGAAGACTACCCAGCTGGTAGAGAGGGACTCGCCATTCCGCGAGAAGAGTGAAGGGGATTTTAGCTTAAAGACAGTAGTCATGTAAAAATCCTCTTGGTAGTCTAAAATGTGCGCAATTTTCAGATTAAAAAATTCATTTACACTTAATTTATAGTTCACATAAATTATGAAGAAATGATAGGCTGGTTATTATTGAGAAATTTGTCTATGAAATTATCATTACTCTCATTTATCAAACAACTTGATTTGTTCGTGAGGACATTCTTTATTAGAAGATTATTGTAACATTTAAAGATGAACCATATTTTGCCACTTTTCTATGTACCGACTTACCAACTTTCTAGTAATTTCTTGACTTATCTTTCTCTCTCTCAAATACCTAGAGAAAATTACCAAAACATATTATATGGTACCCAATTTAATCCACTTTTAAATTTTGCTAATTTAGTTCTAAACCTTTCATAGGTTTGCCAACGTAATCCTTCTACCTAATTTTTGTTGGAAATTGTTAAAGTAGATGTTGGTCATTTTATATGGCATGACTAATGCTGACATTCACCATTTTTATAATTTTTTAAAAAATTTTGATTTTTTCCCTATTTTTGGCTAGATCCAAAGGACCTTAGCCCAGGCAAGGCAACCCTAGGGCTAGAGACTTCAGCTAGTCATAGCCAAGGCTCAGCGACTAGCAGAGGGAAATAAAGAAAAAAAATCAAAAAATTAAAAATGTAAAAAAATTGTAAATTTCATTCATATTAGTGTCGGTTGTGTTATGTAGGATAGTTAATGTTGACTAGATTGCCACGTTAACGATTACGACCAAAATTAGTGAGAAGGACTACTTCTATAAATCGTCAAAAGGTTTATAACTAAATTAACAAATTTGAAACAATTATAATTGAATTAACATCCATATAATAAGTTTATGACTTTCTTGTCAATTATCTCCAACAACCCATTTCGCTTCTCACTCTTTAATTTTGTCACATAGAAATTCTATGTTCTCTCCTCAAAGCTAACTAGTTAGTTGTCCATGCACACCCAAAGAGGCCAATAATACTAAAGATTTTGACACGGAATTAGCAAATAACTAGTTATAAAGCGATTTAGCTAGGGAAATCTAAAGCATTTGATGCACCTATTATAGTCTTCATTAGAATTTCACAGGTAACTTTTGTTTACTTTATAATATAAGTGGCAATCTTGGCCTCTCTTTAATTTGGAGGTGTTGTGAATGAGCCCATGCAAAAATTAATAAATTGCACATATTCAATGCACACCAAAAATATCACAAGAGCAAAAATAAATAAATAAGTGAATAAATAAAACACTATTGATCTCGTCTCAATTTCATCCGTCCGAATTCACCAACCACGAACTCCAACTAAATTGATCTAATTACATTTGTAACTTCACTCACCACGAGCCCAAATTTCAGTACCGCTTAAACAAATTAAATATGACGATTATAAAAAAAATGCCAGAGAAGGTATTACAAAAATCTCTTGGTTTGTAATTAATAATTCCACTAATAAATAAATAAAATGCCATAAAAGGTATTGCCAAAATCTCGGGAAAATTACCAAAAAAGTCATAAACCTATTGCAATTGTGCCAATTCAGTCATAAACTTATTTTTTTTTTGGCTAATTGAGTCATAAACCTTTTGCAATCGTGCAAGTTCAGTTCTTCCAACCAAAATTGGTTGGCTAGTGCTGATGTGGTGGCAAAATGGTCTTGGCGAAATTTTTTAATAATAATTTATTTTTTTGAATATATATATTTTATATTTTTTCCTTTTTCTCTTTTTTTTTTTTTCCTTGCTTCCTCCTTCTTCCATTGGCTTGGGCAACCGGCTAGAGGGCTAGCTAGTTGCCGAGTTGAAGTGGTCGAGCGACATAGCCTTGCCGTTGCTGGGTGAGGGCGAGCTTGCCTAGCTACCGGTGGGGCGAGCCCCCACCAAATTTGGCAAGGGCTAGCCTTGCCAAATTTAGAGAGGGGCCCCTGCCATCGTTAGGTCTGGCAAGGCGAGCCCTCGCCAAACCTAGCTAGTGGTGGGCGGGCAAGCTCACCCTCGCCTAGTGACGACGAGGCTAGCTCGCCGCCCGACCGCTCGTCCAGTCCAAGAATCGGCTAGCCCCTTGGCCGGTCACCGGAGCCAAAGGAAGAAGGTAGGAGGAGGAGGGAGGAGGGAGGAGGGAGGAGGAAAAAAGGAAAAAAAAGATACAAATTAATAAAAAAATTCAAAAAATAAAATATTATTAAAAAATTGTCACTGGCATCGGCCACCGGCCACATAAGCGTCGGCCGGTCAATTTTGGTCGGAATGACTGAATTGACACGATTGCAAAATGTTTAAGACTTAATTGGCCAAAAAAAATAAGTTTATGATTAAATTGACACAATTGCAATAGGTTTAGGACTTTTTGGATAATCTTATTAAGGCATACTTAATTTGTAATTATTTTTTATTTTTGTTCACTAAAATCCATAACATTTAATACTATTTTTCATTTTGTTCCTCGCATTACTTGGCTCCTATAAATAGATTCTATTTATGAGAGAATCTCCAACACCTCGCCTGGCCATCGCATTCTTATGCATAAAT
This sequence comes from Eucalyptus microcorys, assembly GCA_014182515.1. NCBI lineage: Eukaryota > Viridiplantae > Streptophyta > Magnoliopsida > Myrtales > Myrtaceae > Eucalyptus > Eucalyptus microcorys. The sequence continues at coordinate 3,765,434 of CM024563.1, forward strand.
GTTTTACTTTTCATGCTTCATCTATAGAATCTAAACTGATTTAACTCAATCTTGTTAACTAACCCTTTTGGCGTATTCCGTTAACCATACCTGATAAAGACATATTTTCATATTTAACATCCTGATCATGCATCCCACAAGGAATATTGTATTCTGAAAATGATAAATTTCTGTATCTTGATGATTAACAGGCCTTCCTGAACATTTGTTGACAAAATCCCATTATTTACTTCAAGTATAATTTTTCATAGTAAATTTTTTATTTAATTATTTCCAGGGAAAATGGAAAGCGAGAGCGGTTCCCTTGGCTTTCTTCTATAAAATCCTTCTCTTGCAACTCAAATTCCCTTTTACATCTTCTTCCAGCAAAAACCCTACTCTCATTCAACTCTGCCATTCACGCCCACTCCCCGCATCGACCCTCGTCTCGCTCATACGCAGACCCACCTCTGCTTTTCTGCGTTCCTCATTCGTGTCCTTGTCTGATTCCTGTATCTGGAGAAATCGGGTACGAGTCCTTCTCTATCTTTGCTTAGATCCGGGTGTTTCTTAAAGCCAACGTAAATGCATGCTTATGTTGCTTAACATTAGATTGTCGACTCTCGGTTGGTGTTTTGTTGCTCTCTTTGTTTTCAAAATCCATTTTCCTTCGTTCGACAACCCAACCTCGACAAAAAGACATATTTTCTAGTCAGGAAAGATATCGAAGCATGTGCTGGTACAAAAAGTCAGGCAAATTATAGGGGATAGCATGGTGATTGAACTTATAAAAAATTTCAAAATTTAGGTTTGGATTATGATTCCTTGATAAATGATAATTCGAAAGCATGTCTATGCTTTTGATGTCAAGTTATGGATAGAGAGAGCTTGTTTCTATTTGCGTTGAGTTGATAGTGAATAATTTATTTATTGTTGCTAAGAATGTTGGAAACGCATTGTTGGTTAATTGTGGTAGTCATGTAGTGATAGCTTATACCAAGACTCCGAAATATCATTGCAAGACCAAACATATAGATACTAAGTATAATTTTATAAAAAATATGGTTGCACAAAAATATGTAAACTTGCAATATATATCTAAGCATAGAATGATAGTTGTCAAAGCCAATTCCTAGAGATGTTTTCCATGGTCATGTAAAATCTCTAAGATTGTGTAAAAGCTTATATACTGAATATTGTAATTTCCTTAAGTGTTCATTATTGATGAAGATTTCTATCATCATTAATGCCTATGAGTTTGTTTAACGTTCATGCATATAAACGCTTAGTGCATTTCATTAAGAAAGTATATTGGACAGATAGAAAATTAGCCCACTCACATGGGTAATCACTGTGATATACTGCATGATAAATAAAGATGAGACAATTTTAAGCTTGTTATATGGGAGATAATTGAGAGCTCATGTGATGCCTAGAATGTCATCCGACACATGTTTTATATTTGTTTTTAGCATGCGGAATCGTAATAAAACATTTACCAATATTCCGTTAATAATTAAAGCTTTACAAATATAACCAACATACTTATATTTCTTTTATTTATACCACATTTGAGTTCCTAAGTTCATTACATTTCGAGTGAAAGATAGAAGTCTAGGTAGGGGTAAGGAGATCTATCTCCATACTATATTATACTATACTTCTAAAAGTCTATCTATACAAACGTTCATACTGAAATCATGGGTCCATCACTTCTCGGTCTACTGCGTCTCCATCATCTAGATTGAAGCCACTCGATAGATTGTCAATTCACCATCAAGGTTCTGTTATTAGGCGATGAACCGAAAAGGAACCCACTCCGCGAAACCTCCTACATCAACCCATACTATAGAACTACATTTGATATATATTATTCTAAACTCTAGTTCAATCATACTTTCATAAAGATCTTCATAATACATAGGGACTCCATAGCGCAAGGATTGATGGATGCCCATCCTACACGTCTAAAAAATAAAAGGAATGAGCCAAAACCTAATAAATGAAATCTCTAATTTTAAGTTAGAAAAATCTTCTTACCACTTCACCTGGTATACACAAAAAGTGGATATATAATAATCCAGTAAGTGTGATACAAATACAAGTAGACTTTACCTTTCCTATTTTGATTTACCACATAAGATTGTCATCCAAATCCACCCAGGACTCATGCATTTGCAAACCATGTTTCACACAAACAAGCAATTTAAGCAATGCTTGGTTTTACAAATGTCAAGGTATTTTATTCATTAATATTTTCTCCTCCCAAGCTCTCTCGAGGCATCTCAATCGCTAGGGCACCTCAATTTCGCGGCATCTTGCAAACTTCTACCACAATGCATCCCCACCACAAGGGCATATCGACTTCCGAGACATCCAAGAAACACTCCCTAGGGCATTTCAACCACTTGGGAATCCCACAAACTTCCACTATAGGGCATCGTCACGCAATGCTATATGAGTGACAGGATCACATTTGTAACATTCTTGATTTCGACCCTTATTTTGGCTCGACTAGTAGGCTAAAGATTGGTATGCCAATGGCAGGACTGGGTCATGAGCCGGCTTGAGAGTCGGTCATGAGCCAAGTAGCCTGTTTGGGGATTGGCAACCCAATGATTGGTTATAGAGTATTTGACCATGGAAAGGTTATTCGATCATAAGGATTGGTTGTGGGACGATTCCACACCACCACGAATTGGTGGACGGTCGTGGCTTGACCTTGCCCGGTCATTGTACTGGTCGCGGGTGATTTCGCCCGGCCGTTGTCCCGTCATGGATGATCATGGACCAATCCAATTCGACCGTGAGTTGAGGTGGATCAATTGATCTTACATGATTACATGACAACCGAGAATCGACCATGGATTAAATAAACTCAATGTGGTTTAGTGTCAGATTGGCCATAAATTGTAGCATAGGACCTTGGACTGACCCGCGGACCAACATGAGGACCGGTCAACCAATCTAAGGCCTGGCCCTTGGATCTCATTGCAAGCCTTTTCTTGACAGAGGGGAAATCTAAACTCGGTTTCACCGGTTAAGCTCGGTTGCATTCGGCTTTATCCGATCATGGCTTAGGCACGAACCTCAGGCCAAATAAGGTAATTGATCGTGATTGGACTCAATTGACTCCCACCTAAAGAGATGGCCTTTTAACTTGATATTTCCCATGGTGTATTTAATGTTCTTGGAAGGTAGCTTATTAATACATGATGATTAAGTAGGACACTTGGCCCCATTAACTTTACTCTTGATATGTAATCATTAAATTTTGGATGATTATATGTTAAGAGTGGGGGAGAGTCATAAGCTCATTAATGGTAGGGAGTGATTCATAGCTTAGAAAAATGATGACAAGGGATCTTGAAGATCAAGTAGGGCACCACCCCTTCTCCTTAGGCTTGCCACTTAAAGTTCCATAGGTGTTGACTCTTCAGATTCTCGAAATCCCTAGATCTTTGCCGTTTTCCAATTTTATAGAGTTCTTTGTACTTCGAATTTGGAAAAAACTTCCTTCATAAATGTTGTTCAAAACATTTTAATCTATAACATACTTAAATTTCAGATTTTTAAGAAGTGAAATAGTTGGGACAATGGCTCAATCAATTATCGTACAAAACTTGCCCAGTGTAGTAAAAACAACGACCCGATTGCTTTCTCGATTTTTTTTATAAAATTTTCCCTTTCGAATTTGAACATGATTCCTTCACAAAAGTTTTAAAGGACATTCATTTTTAATATTTTTATTTTTATTTTTAAATGTTTTAAATAAATTTGGTTTTAAATTAAATTTAATTAATTTTTATATTAATTTTTTACCACATCAGTACTAAAACGATGTCATTTTTGCATTGTTTGGCCGTGTCAGCGTGCAAAACAATGCCATTTTGCACTCGCTTCGTCGGAAAATTGACATGTTAGCGTTTTGGCATAAATTTGGCTGGAATGGCACTTAAGTGATCAATTTCTCTCCGATTTTGGCACTTAAGTATCACTTTTGTAACTTTTGGCACTTAAGTGTCCATTTGTGCCAACTTTTGACACTTGAAGCGTACTTTCGCCGTTATATTTGTGACATCCTCAAAGTTCGATTAGGATACGATAAGGGTTTTACTTCTATCAATGCACAATTAGTAGAATTAGGCTTTCAATTGGTTCGTGAACCATTCAAAGGTGTTAAACCTATCGGGAAAGGTAATTTAGGATTTCGATGCGCATGACTAGAGAACTCAACCATGAATTGACAATTCGACCATAAGGATCGATGAGGGACAATTTTAAGCCGTTTCAAACCCATCTAGGAATGGTTATAAATTGTTTTGATAATAGTATATAATTAGATTGTGGGTGATTTTGCACGATTGCTATATTAATTACGAACGGCCCTAAGCCAATTCCAAATGATCGTGTACTTCGGAATGAGCAATTGACCCCTCGCGATTACATGACAACTGAGCATCATCTATGAATTGAAAATGGCTTAAACATGGATTGATATTGAATCAACCACGAGTTGAACTCACGAAATCCCTAAAGGCCGCCTGTTGATTTTAATTATGCTAAAGTTGCATTTGAAACTGGTTAAGGATAACGAACTTTAGAGGATTAAGTGACCATCATTGGACATTACTTCGTCAAATTCCTTAATTATCGGTGAACCACGAATTCTTGGATAAGTGAAGTTGGGCCAGAAATTGGAAGCCCAATGGGCTACATGCCCGAGTTAGGCCAATGGGCCTCACGCCCAATTAAAGGCCCATTAAGCTTGTTAAGGCCCAAATTTGGATGAGTTAAACCCAAGCTCAAATTGTCAAGCCCAAACCTAAGCCCTATGTGTGTGAATAGTATGCGTATTGCTGGACCTTCACTATTTTCTAATTTTATAAGGCTTTCTATGTTTCGAATCTTGCAAAATGTTCATATGAAAGTTGTTCAAAACATCTTTAATCATAAAGCATCAAACGCATTAAAAAAAAAAAAAATAGTGGCCACTACATCCCAAACTACTTTCGCAGTTGGGAAGTGAATAATGTTACATATTAAAGCTGGGTCCGTGGAGTTTATTAGCCATCCTTTTATGGTGGAGTTTTCAGTCTTCCATTTGTGATACCCTGGGTCCATAGATGAAGGCTGAGGAAGGTCACCATTAATGTATCCTAGCTTGTCCTTGCACATGATATACATCTCTACCACCTAAGACCATAAGCCATGATTAGTCCCATCCAATTTGACTATAATTTTGTGCTGAAGATGGATCGTTCTATGGTGTCGGGGTTGGGGATTGATTATGGGTCAGAATCTGAGTTAATTTAGTTGTTAAATTTTTCAGAAGCGCATTTGTTGTTGAACTCTCCCCTTGATTTTGATAGGGAATCAGTGCTCGTGGAGGATTTTGATCTGCCCTGGGTCAGTGTATAGGCATGAATAAAAAGTAGTAATGAATCTCTTAGGTCGGTGAGCTAGTCGGCGTGGCAACCACGCGAAACCGGTGCGGCCACAGTAATCTCTGAATGTCTAGGGATCTGGTTGGCATGGCAACTAACGTCGCAACAATGGGTTTAATTGGTGCGGCGATTTGAATCGTGACAAAGAAATCTGGTTGGTGCGGCAATTTGTGTTGCTGCAATCGTTGGAGATGGAGCTTCTGGATAGCATGGCAACAATGGATGTCGCGGTGGTCTGATCGAGTCAAATGGAGAGACGATGAACAAGGTCACAACAAGTCTAGGTTATTGGGTTGATGCAACAACAATGGGTGTCGTGTCAGATGGAGCGGCGGCGGCACAAGGATTATGTGGCTATGGCAACCAAGTCTATTGAATTGTAGCGGCGACGATGGCGACGATCTAATGTGGGCGAGTCACAATGGTGGCTGCACATGTTTAGGGTTTCTCTGGGTAGCGGCACAATGTTTAGGCAGTTTGGGATCTAGGTCGATTTCTGGATTGGGTCAAGTCAATTACGGTCCCTAGATTTATTGCTCTAATACCACGTCAACAATCTAAATTCAAATCAAGAAGAAGAGGAGAAAAACACAAGAATTAGCGAGATTTGGCAGTGCACCTACATCCTCAAGTAAGCCTCCCATACCCTCTTTTTTATTTTTCTTTTCTCAATCTACTTCTATTACATCAACACACACACATACACAGGAGATCCCCTATTTTAGGCTTGATACAAGAATCCCGCTCATTTAGCCTTAAATACAGCAATCAACAACTCACACTAACACATATATCTAGCCATTTGTTAAACCCGCCGCAATATGAGTTGTCCTTTGTCTGGCATTATCAATCAGCTAGTCCCTTTTACAATTAAATGTCAAAAAAGCCTTCTTACATGGCACTTTTATGGAGGAAATCTATATGCATCAACCATCGGAGTTTATCGATCAATTATATCCTAATCACACATGTCAATTGAAAAAGGTTTTTATAGTCTTTAGCAAGCCCCTCACTCATTGTATCAAGCATTCAATTCCTTTGTCATCTTGTTTGGATTCATCCAAACCAAATCAAATTCCTCACTCTTTACTTAGCCCCTCACTTGTCGTATCAAGTACTTACTTCATTTGTCATCTCATTTGGGTTCATCCAATCCAAATCAGATTCTTCGCTCTTTATATACAAACATGATGGCATTGTTGCTTATTTTTTGGGAGTTGAGGTGATACGCATAAAGTCTAGTCGCTTTCTCACATGATAAAAGTACATAAGGGATATTCTTGATTGAGCAACGATTATTAAAGCCAAGGATACTATCACCCTAATGGCTATCGGTAGCTCTCTCACTCTTGCTGTTGGGTCACCTCATATAGATGCAACTAAATATAGAAAAATTGTTGGTGCTCTTCAATATCTTGTGTTCATAAGGCCTAATATTGCTTTTATCGTCAATGAATCTCTTAGTTTATGCATCAACCAACAGAGTCACATTGGAGTGTTATTAAATGTGTTTAATTTTATCTCAAAGTGATTATCGGCACTGTTGGTATGTATTGGACACTCTTTTTGCCTCAATTAACCACCAACATTTTCCTCACCGAAAGTGCACACTCCAGACAAATTCTGAACCTGTGAGGTCAATTTTTCCATGAATTTCGAAACCCCCCTCCCCCCAAAGCATAAATTGCTACATTTTTAGGTGGAGTGATTGTTCTTTTCTTGTGTTCTTATCAGAAACAAAAGAAAGAAAAAAACAATCGAGCACAACATCTATGAGGGCCGACTCTGGCCCCACTTGCCATTGTTCGCTTGGGCTAGAGCCTGTATGTTTTTGTTCTTGTGGGCTTTGCCCAGACTAGATCTCATTAGTAGATAAGATTGATGCTGCTTCTTATATAGCACATCACCTCCCAACACCCAAGTGACGTGGGATTTGGTTTATTCCTACCCCCACGCCCTCCTAGAGTCGAGCCACACCTTGTTTGAGCCCTCTCTAGCCCCGGCAATCACTCCCGCCCTCATTGGACCAGGTCGTTACAAAACCACTAGCTTTCGCGTGGTTCATCCTTGAACCTCACATTTCCGACTAGGTTATTGGCTCTTGTATCATTGTAAATGCTGATCTCTAGCCTCACTTGCCAATGATATTGTTCACTTTAGGCCAAAGCCCACAAAGTTTTTTTCTTCTAGACTTCTCCTAGAAATGACCTTGTTGGTAGTTACGACATCATCTTGCCACACCTAGGCGATGTAGGATTCAGTTCATACCTACCCCTATGCCATCCTAGAGTCAGAGCCGTACCTTGTCCAGGCCCTCTCTAGTCTCGACGATTACTCCCGCCCTTGTCGAACCAGGTCATTACAGCATCTTTGTACTTATTTTGGCTGTATTGAGAACAACTCATTAACTGATACAATTTCAGTTTAAATTTCATGGGGGTACTGGTGGGCGGGTCATTTAACAGCCTGAAAACTCTGGTTGAAGTCATATAGCAACAGGGCATGAGGAACCGTCTTCTGTTCTTCTTTGTCCAAAGATAAGGGTCGATACCGATATTTTGCAGTACGTTGTCCAGCTACTTCATGTTTAAATTCGTTGTAAAAGTAGTTGACATCATTTAAATCTCACTAACCCTAGAAATAGTGAAAACTCTATAGTCCTTTTCCTTTATTGATTATATATCGTATGGGGCGTATTTTCATAGGATGAGAAATTGCCTCGAAGCCTCTATCGACTCTTGTAGAGATTCTCATGAATTAGGTATATCTTGATTTAGAAATGATGTGATTGGGCAGTTAGTTTAAACCAATATTCTAATAGTCACATACGATGAATGGGCATGTTAGAACATACTATGTAAATAATTTAAGGTCTCCTCGCCATTCCTTATTCCATACTTGTTGTGGTTTATCATCCCAAACACATTGGTCTACAAAGTCTGTTCTAATCAAAACTTCTATCTTCGGAGACCCACCAGCTTCCGCATGGTTCGTCCCTGAACCTCACATTTCCAGCTGGGTTATTGGCTCTTATATCATTGTAAGGGCTAATCTCTGTCTCCACTTGCTAACAATATTGTACACTTTGAGCCAAAACCCACAAGGTTTTGTTATTCTAGGCTTCGCCAGAAAAGGCCTCGTTGGTATTGCTGCTCCTCGTTGGTAGTGCTGCTCCTCATATAGCACATCATTAGGCGATGTGGGATACGGTTCATACCTACCCCCATACCATCCTAGAGTTGGAGCTGTACCTTGTCAGGGCCCTCTCTACTCCCAATTATCACTCCTGCACTTGTTGGACCAGGTCATTACAGCATCATTGTACTTATTTTGGCTGTATTGGAACAACTAATTAACTGATGGATTTTCAGTTTATATTTCATGGGGGGGGGGTACTGGTGGGCTGGTCATTTAATAGCCTGAAAACTCTGGTTGAAGTCATATTGCAACAGGTCATGATGGACCGTCTTCTCTTCTTCTTCGTCCAAAGATGAGGGTCGATACCGATATTTTGCAGTACATTGTCCAGCTACTTCATGTTCAAATTCGTTGTAAAAGTAGTTGACATCATTTAAATCTCACTAACCCTAGAAATAAAGAATATTCTATAGTCCTTTTCTTTTATTAATTATTTATCGTATGGGGCGTATTTTTGTAGGATGAGAAATTGCCTCGAAGCCTCTATCGACTCTTGTAGAGATTCTCATGAAGTAGGCACATCTCGATTTAGTAATAATGTGATTGGGCAGTTAGTTTAAACCGATATTCTAACAGTCACATACAATGAATGGGCACGTTAGAACATACTATATAAATAATTTAAGGTCTCTTCTCCATTCCTTGTTTCACACACGTTGTCGTTTATCATCCCAAACACATTGGTCTACATGGTTTGTACTAATCAAAACTTCTATCTTCGAAGTTAATATGAACCCCACAAAAAGAAGTTGTGCCAATTGAATATGTCCAACTAGGGTTTTCAACATCATTTCATAAACATTATGCTCCTTATGAAACTTCTTTGAACATTCAACATGTCTCTTCTTTCCCTTGTCAAAGCACTTCTGTTTACTCATAGTGTTCATTTCATAGAAACAGATTAGTTTGGTAGATGGGTATTTGAGAGAGAGAGAGAGAGAGAGAGAGAGAGCATAATAGCTTCGGCAGAGGTAATTAGCGTGACCATCGCAAACTCAGACGACACATGCAAGATCCACGGCTATTTGTGACAACCCTTCTCTCTCCACCCCTCCTCTGTCTTCAAACTATTCTAAATTCTTTTTCTCTGTCGAGCGGCACAATCGACCATCATCGTCCCCAACAGCCTGGAGTTTTTATCTCTAGTCGCTCTGCTAACGTATTTTATTGTCCGCTGTGGACGGTGGACATGTTTTGAGCCATGCACGGCAACATCTAGGCCTTGCAGCTCCCTTCCTCACGCCCACCGGTGGCATTAGCCATGGTGGCAACCGGCATTGGTGGCTGTAACTCCAAGGCCACCAGGTGGCAACCGGCATTGGTGGCTGTAACTCCAAGGCCACCAGGTGGCAACCTATGTGGCTTCCAAATGGCTGTGACCTATGTGGCACTCAAAACCCATTCTTTTGTAGCGTGTGGGCGTCATCTTTTCTATTTAAAAGGAAACTTTATGATGAAAATCAAATGAGAGATATATGTACATACATAGTTGATTGCAAGATTTAAGTTCCACCATCAAAGCTTGCTGTAAATTATTCAATCTGCTTTTTAAAAATGATAGAGCAATGTGGCTCTTTTATGAAAAACGGCTTGATTAAAAACTATTCAAGGTTCGTTTTGCATTTTTTTCTTATAGAAGTTAGTTTTGCATATTTACCGTATCTAGAGAAAGAAAGGGGGGGAGTAAACAATAAAACCAATATCGCGAAGATGGATCGCATATGATTCTTCCAGATGATTCCTAACAATTATTGGTGATGACATCGTCTCACACGGCTGGCTTCTTTTCTTCCATGGGTCTTTTAATTGACATCATAAGTACCATAACAATACATGTTCACCCATAGAATATTCTTAAGAGTTGCAAATCTGATTAGTGCACCTTTTATATCGTTAAAAAAAGGCTTTAAAGAGAGATATGTTCCAAAAGGATTGCCGCCGATGATTTCTTGAGGGATCACTTACCAGGTGAGATATTTGTTGGTCATAAGGATATCTTATATAATAATTGTATTTCTTCTTTTCTAGACTGTACGTGTTTTGCCCGAATTTAATTGACAACGAACTATCTTTCATTGAAATCGGTTCTTTCGTTTTTATTACATGGGCAATTCCAAATAGAATAACGAAATATCTTTCATTGAAGTTTGTTTTTCAGTTTTTATTAAGAGGAGATGAGTTCTGTGACGATTTCAAAGAAATTGTATCAATTGAATATAAAGATAAATATACTTCGATGGAATTTAACCAATGAAGAAAGCTTTGCTGAGATCTAATCGATAGCAAACAATCTTAAAACTACATCTAAAGTACAAAATTCGAAAGAAAATAGGTTTCCATATTGTTTGCTCCAAGGGGTGTTTAAAAAAAGTATGATGTGACTATTTAAAGCCCACGATCGATGTTTACAACCAGGTTTTATAAACGGTTACTGAAAAAAGCAATAACTCCTTAGTGATTACGATAAATTACATTGTTAATAAGAAATTACTCAATGATCTCCTATTATCGAGCAGCACTTATTTATAAGAAGTTAAAAATAATCCTAAAATAGCAGCAATAAATGGTGGTTGTCCTCGTGTCGATATCAATGACGTCGTCAATCAACTTCATAATTATTGTCAATAACTTCACGTTGTGTGTTGTGAATGACTTCATTAGTGAGTCATCAATTCTTTTCAAGTTACTAATAATTATGTTTATATAACCAAACTCTGCTCTTATCGATTAAGTCTCAATCATATGATTAAGAGCACCTATTGCAGTGTCGTGAGAGAGATCAAGTGAGAACAATTTTCTTCACTAGAAGAGGGACCTTTTCCATTCTTCTTCTTTTCCTTTCTGAACACACAATTCTATTCTTCCACTCATAGAGAAAAAACACATTCTTTTCACTTTTAAAGAAGCAACCCTCAAATTAACTGCCTTGGCAGTTATGTTCCTTAAATTGTGGGTTGTTGGCCCTTTGAGTACGGGCCGGGTTAGCCCAACTTGGGCAGCTCAATAGCCATAAAATCCATCATCTCCCACTCACTCATAATGGGCTAAATATGTCACGCCCTGACCCACTTTGAGCTCGCGACAATCCGTGCCATCGTTTTTTCACTTCGGTCATTTGCTTGTGATATCCCAGGATGCGTTGCCAACCCATTTATTTTATCTTTTGATTATTCACAAGCGGAAGCAAAATAAATATCTCCCAACCATTAACAAACAATAGTGATAATATAAGGCATACATCTGAACACACTTCTATAACATATACTATATATATATATATATATATATATATATATTGATTTTCTATTGATTTTGTACTCGGTACACGTAATTGAAACCTTGCGATTTTTACGACAACCAAGAGTCGTCTACGAGTCGGAGATGCACAAACGTGGATTGACAATTATCAACCACAAGTCAAACGTATTAAAATCCCTAAAAGCTATCCGATAGGTTAGGTTGCACTAAAATCGCGTTCAGTCGATTTTAACCACGAAATTAAATTCATTTTCGGGAATCGGACGTTCGAGTGTGTCATGATTTATTTTTAGGACGTTGTCTCATTTTTCGGAGAAATTCCGTTGAGCCTGGAATTTTTGTGGAAAATCAATTTCGGCAAAAAGAAAATAAGAGAGGAAATTCGTATGGGCTGTTTGCATGTGATTTTTGGCTGCCAAATTGTGTTGTTTTGTGAATAAATGAAATGAAAATGGCCATTGGAGGGATGCTTGACCTTTGGCATGAAGACTTTTGGGGCACACACTTGAGTGCACTTGATATTTTGCATGGCTTGCCATTGGCTAGCCTCTTGACTTCCCACTCCCTTTCCATTCTCCCTCTGTCCCCCCATGCATGCAGACCCCTTGGCCAACTCCCCCTTCTCTGCCTTCTTCTTCTTCACTTCTCCTTCTTCATTTCTTCTACGTGTTGCTGCCACCCCTACTCTCTTTCCATTTTTCCTTGCTGCCAACCACACAACTCCAGCCGCTGCCTCATCCACCTAGCTCCACACAAACCAACAACCACCGCCCGTTCCAACAACCAACGCCACACTGCCAGCCTCACTGTCTCGCCACCTGACCGCCTCAGCTCACCTCGAGCCAACAGCTAGCTTCGCTTGACCACCCGCGGCCACTTGCCTGTCTAGCTTCGCCGCAGCTCCAGCCACCGTCTAGTAGAGATCGGCCTTCCACAGAACTCAGCAACTCCAGAACCACCCCTTCAGCCGTGAGCTTGCTGGGCTGATTTCAGCCCCGGTTAAGCCTCCATTGGAGAAACGGTTGCCTCAGATCTTTACCTCCATCGCGCCATCGTCGCCGTGAACCCGTCGCCGTTGAGTTCCGGTGAGTTAACGCCCTAATATCGGATTAGGTAGTTAATTACACTTAGTAGGTTAGGTTAGTGTTAATTTAGGATTAGTGTTAATCCTAGTTAGTGTAACTAGTTAGTTAGGATGGTTAGTTAGTTAGGTTAGTTTGGTTAGGGGTTAGTTTGGATAGGTTATGCTACCCTAGGTTAGATTAGTTAACTTAGGTTAGTTAGTTAACCATGGTTAGTTAACTATGGATAGTTTAATTAAGTTGGATTTATTTAATTAATTATAATTAGTGTAAATTGTGACGGATTAGCCCTTTTTCAGAATTTTACGTTGATTCTCGTGGTTGAATTTATATGTGAAATTGATTGTTTATATGTGCAATTGAGTGCTTGGTGGTCGTTATGGATTATTATTGCAAAACCCGATTTTATGGTATTTAAATAGAAAAATACTGGGTGTCGATTTTGACGCCAATTTTTATGTATTATATCAAATAGTGGAGTTTTGAACTGGGAGTGTACCAAATTTAATGGTTCAATTTAATTGTGTGACCACGCACGATTATTTTACTAGGATGCTTTTTAATACGAAGAAAATTGGCTTAGTCCATTATTTGAAATTTGGATATTTGAGTGCAAAACATGGTATTATTGGCCAAGTATGGATGTGCGGGTGGTTACTATTGAAACTCGTCACTTGATGAGAGTCGGGGAGGCGATGCCTGATTAAGTTCGGATGCCCCACATCAACGGATGCCAGTTGCAGTGGAAGCTTGGCCGATGCTCTTTTATGGAATGCCGTCTAGATGTAGATGTTGTCGTGCCCGACGGAGCGGGACAACGCCCGATTATGCCAGATGACCAGCGATTGTTGAGTTGACCATGGCCGATGGGTCGTAATAATTGGAATATGCTTGAATGATTGAGATAGCTGCGCCTGATTATGGGACAAAATTGTGTGGTACGGTATATGACGTGTTATAACGGTTTGGTCTTATAATCGGGACCCATGTGATTGTTTGAGAATGAAATTAGGTGTTCCAGTTATTAAATTATGCTTGCTACGTTTATAAGTACATATGTGATGAGCTAATATGCAGAGATGCACCAAGGCAAGGTAAGTTCTATATGGTGCATGTTTAGGCTGCCTCTGGGTGAATTTGTGTCCTAATCGAGGTTTAGGGTTTTGACTCACTAAGATTTATCTCACCCCATCATGATTAAATATTTTCAAGTCCTTAGAATGGAGTTACGTCACCTCCGTTTTGGGTGTCTGTGGCACATGGAGTCTGAGTCTACCTTTTTCCCCATTCTCGGAACCACCTAGACCGGTGAGTTAATGATGGTCTCCTTCACTTGGTGCCTCATTATTTCAAAGCGTGGTTCCTTAATGAACCTAATGGGGTTCGGGAGGGTCCTTTGCAGGGTTTTGACGGGCCTACCCTCGAAATCAAGGATAAGGAGGTAGCTCACCCCATAGACATCGACATCCCAGATGGTGTCGTGGAGGAACCAGTGCCGGAGTTGGAGGGATCCGGAGTGTAGGTTGCCTAGGACCTCTTTTTGGAGACAGACCTTTGTATATGAACCCGTAGGTTTAACTCGGTTTGTTTATAAAGCGTGGTTTGTGATAATATGATGTCCTGCTTATACTATCCCTATGTTTGATGGTTGTTCGAGTGTTTATTTAATTCGCTTCTGCATGTGCTTAATTGAAAGATAAAATGAAAGGAGTCGGCGACGTGTCCTAGGACGTCGCATTTTTAATCGACCGTCGAGAGATGTGCACATGCCCGGAGTTCGGGGCATGACAATGTTAGCGTGAGCTGTTGATTGCTGTATTTAAGGCTAAATAAGGAGATTCTTGTATCAAGCCTAAGATAGCGGATCTCCTCTGTACATACATACATACATACATACATACATAGATATATACATATACATATATATACATATATATATATAGACACACACACATGTGTGTGTGTGTGTTGATGTACCGGAAGTAGATTGAGAAAAGAAAAATAAAAAAGAAGGTCAAGGAGGCTCACTCGAGGAGTAGGCACACTGCTAAACCTCATTAATTTTTGTGTTTTCATCTCTTATTCTTGATTTGCATTTAGATTGTTAACAATATGATCATAGTCAAGTCCTAGCTATTAGTGGAATCCCCTAGTGATGAGTTGTGTCTTGTATTGAGTTATACTACCATATGAGTTTCGCTTGACTTGAAATATCCACTTGTAACTAATGATATTATGATGAGGCTTAGGTCATACAAATTGGTACCATTTCAGAGAATTGCGTTAAATTTTTCTAGACACTGCGGCGACCACTTTGGATCTTCGAAGGCCTAGGAAACAAACGTTGTTCAAGTGAGGGAGGTAAAGGATGTTTGGTAGCTAAATATATCTATTTAGGTTTGTAAATGATATTCTAGGAGCGAATAATTAGCAAATGAGAACGTGTGGGTATTGATGGAAATTGTGGTGGAAGGGCAAAATGAGATTTCAATGGATGATGATGGATCTATATATATTTGGTGTTCTCCACCAAAATTGTGAGGCCATTCAAATGTCGATGTAGACTTGAAAGACTTATATAACTCTGCATAATATGGCTTAGTTGTCTAGTATTGGAAGAGGTGACCGAATTCTTCATCAGAATATGAAAGGTACTTTGAGGTGGTAGAGACAGGGATTGAACACTGGTATGTTGGAGCGGGTTAGCGTGTTTGGAATAAATAAAAATGAACTCATCTGTTGCGGAAAAAGGCCAAAAGATGCACCAATTGAAGCACATGTAGCAAAGGATGAAACGAAAATCGAAATCACATGAGACACAAGATTTACATTGAAAACTTAAAACGGGAAAAAAAATCATAGGGAGAGAGGGGTTTCACTATCTTCAACAAAGAGTACGAGAGTACAATTGAAAATCCCAAAAATCCACTTAGTGAGCCACAAAATCTAAAGATCTAACAAGAAGATAAGAAAAAACAAAACAAGAAATAATATGGAGGCTAGGGTTTGTTGACACACGAAATTTTCGTCGACATTTTAATCATCCATTTTGCAAAAATATAAAAAAATAAAGAGCCAAAAAAAAAGTAAATAGAAAGAAAACAAAAAAAAAAAAAAAAAAAAAAAAAAAAGAAAAGAAAATAGAAAAAAATGAAATGAAATGAAAAGAAAAAAAAAAAAAAAGAAAGAAAACAAAAAGGAAATTAAATGAAAAGAAAAAAAAAAGAAAAAAACGAAAAAAGAAAAAAGGAGAGAAAAAGAAAAATAAACGAAAGAAAAAAATAATTAGAAAAGGGGGATCGGGGTTCTCACGAGGGGGCTTTTTCTCTCGCTCTCTCACGGACTCTCAGAGGGGGACGGGCTCTCTCTCTCTCTCTCTCTCTCTCTAAAAATTTCTGGGGTAGGATTCTCTCTCGGAAAAAGGAGCGAACGGGCTCGCACCGTCCCGCTTTTTTGGCCGTAACAACCTACTCTCGCCAGCTCTGGATCTTCCCCATCTCGAAAGCCGACAGAGGACCCTCCGGCGTCGGCCATGGGTCTCGCTCCCTCCCTCGACGATCGCCTCCAGGTCTCGCCGTGCTCCTCTTGGGAAGTAGCGTGCCGAATCCGGCATCTTCACAATCAAAGAGACTCTCTCTCTCTTAATCGGGGATTCTGACTCTGAGTGGAAGGGGAGTTCGTTGGGCATTTCGTCGCTGGTGTTCGTCCGCGCAAGAAGGCGGAAAGCTGATTTTCTCTCGGGAGTTGGTTATCTCTCGATTGTTTGTTCTCGGGCTTTCTCTGGGAAGACGGCCAAACGAACTCTCTCGATCGGAATCTCTCCACAAATCTGTTCGGTTCAAAGGATTTCGATCGATCAGAACCGACAGACGAGGATCGGCGAAGACGGTGGCGGCGGCGGCGACGAAAACGACGCTTAACCGATCTTCTCTTTGGATCGTGCTCACCGGATCCGTGAGCTCTCTTTCTATCATTCTCGATTCGTTAGGGTTTCGATTTCTGTTCTCTCTTTGAATCCGTTCGGGTCGTGGATTCTGATCTCTCTCTCTCTCTCTCATTCGGACGCTCGCTTACTTAATCGATCTGATGCCTTCGTCGCGGATCACACCCTTCCGGAGCTCAAGATATAGGGGTTCAGGTTCGCGCCGAGTGGGAAGTCTTGGCTCAGCTCCAAAGATAGAGCTTCAAAACTGATTGGTGACATCGACTTTCTGTCTCTAGCTTGATCAGGTTTTTTCTCTACCTCTCTCTCTCTTAATTGCTCTGTCTCACGCACGAACTGTCGCGCTCTCTCTCTTGAATTGTTCTCTAACTCGATTGCGATCTCTCTTTCTCGCTCGATTTGTCTCTCTCTGTTTTCCCCCACCAATGGCATATTCGAAAGCTAATTTGTTTTAGTAAAAATTGTTCTTCAATATGCATGCTGTTTTTTTTTTTTGTGATTTTTGGCTTAGTCATAAATAGTTAATCCCTATTGCATCATGTTTACCTACGTTCCGATGTCCCATTAAAGTTGTAATGCTTGTGTCTTACCGCATTTCCCATATAAAGATTACTAGAATGCGATTATGTGTGCTTTTAGTGGGTTAAATGCAGATCATATGCAATTGATGTTTGCTGTTCATGCTTTACTCTATAGAGTTCATATTGCTGATTTGAGTGTCTCGATTCTCTGGTATTAATCAAATCATGCAATATGGGTTCAAGAGTAGATTCCTTCATAATAGTTGCAAGTTTCATGTCTTGAAATGACTACTCTCTTCTGATGTTTGCTTGACTGACTTGCCTAAGGGTTTTGTTTTGAAATGCATTTGCTTGCTGGTTTTGCAATCTGTCCTATAGAGTACTTCAAGGTTATCAGTGACATGCATTTTGTAAATGTTTGTTCAGAAGGGAAAGATGGACAGGATCACGAAACTTTTGGTTCAAATGTTATACTGATTTCTTGATTTGAGATATTGTCATTGTGATTGTGTCAGCATGCGGGCATGTTTGGGTAGATTTTGCTTCTTTCTTAATATTTCGTAATAGATGTCGAGAGTTCTTGGATTTGGTCAGCATTTACTAGATTCAACAATTGTTAAAAAACGGAGCTACAGTTTGTAAATGATTAAGTGTTCTGTTTTCATGCCTTTAATGACCTGTGCTGTTTGCCACTTTCACATGATTTTTTGTGATTAGATTCTAAAGTTGATGCCTAAATGAAAGTTGTTCGTTAGGTTCCAATCTATACCAAATAAAAATTTTGTGATAATTGAAGATCATTTACCCAGGTCGAGTATGTCTAGAATATCCCTGACCTTGTTTGAAATTTTGCTGTTCTGATTGGTTCTCTGTTTCGGATGACCTTTTGTGCAAATGACCTGATTCGAGCTGGTTGCTGTGGTTTTCTGTGTTTGATGCCTTCATGAGAGCTGAAGATGGTTCGTCTAGCTTTCCAACGAGCTATAATACACTCTGATCCGATATCATTAGCCACATGAAATCTTCTTTAAAATTCTACTCCAGAATCTGGAAAATTGTTCTGGTCTGTGCGGTTGTTTCTGTTACTGATCTGACCTCTTTGCCAAATGCCTCTGCTTGAGCTAGAAAAAGACCTAAATTGCAATTGTCATCTAATAGGAATTCGTAAAGGACACCTTGAGCTTTCTAACGATGTCTAGTTTGTCCAATTTGCCCATCATTTGCCCTGCTTTTCCTTTTTTTTTAGATCAAGTTTTGAAGTCTGAAATTTGTCTTGACCTGCAGTGCTGTCTTGTCTCTATGAATCTGACTGTCCACCAATTTTATGTGGCCTTATACATGATGATCTTGAGGATAAATTCTCAATGAAAGCTTTCCATAGTATCCATATCCATCTCATGCTAAAATTTGAGAATTTTTAAGGTCAAGTAACCTTAGAATTCAAGTCGACATGTAGCAATTTAAATTGTTATGCATTTTGCTCCTAATGACAAGTCACATATCAATGTTAATGGATTTGTGTGGCCTTTTGCACATGAATTTAGGGTTAAATGTTTTAATCAAACTTGTTCTTCACGTTTAGCCCTATGTCATGTTCGAATTTCATAATTTTCATGCATTGATTAGGCAGCTTAACAAGTCGGTTACTATGCATCATTTTCTGATTTGCTTATGATTGATTTGCATGCTTTAGCGATTGTTTTTTTTTTTTTTTTGGTCATGAATTTGACATAACTTGAACCTGATACATTTTAGGAAGCTTCATTCATGAAAATTGTTCTTCATGGTGTGCTTGATGTTTTGTGCTTTCCTTAGAGCAAAATATTCATGGGTTTTACCCCATTTGTTTTGATCTTATGTGTGATATTTGATGATTTCTGTTGTGATTCTTTGTTATGATTTCATTGTAGGATTTCTTTTAGAATATCTTGCATGTTGAATTGAGATTACTTGTCTTCATAAAAATTTTGAAAATTGCTTGATGTGTTTGATTGTTTCTTTCATTTGTACGCACCTAGTTATAGGTTTCTTAGGCTAAGATTAGATTTAGAATCCCGAAGGTGGAGAAGGCGTGAAGATGGTGGAGGTCGATGTCCATTCCGACCATTATCATGTACTATTCGTTTTCCCGACATATGTCTCGGTTTCATGCATTGTATAAAGCCCGACGAGTTGTGGGTTTTCTTTCTTTCTCGATTGTGTTCTCTTTTATATTCTTTAGAATTGCATGATTAGGTTTACTGCTTTATCTTGATTGTTTACTTCATGTCTTGCAATTTAATTTTCATTTCATTGTTTGTTTTCCTTTCATTTCTTAAGAATAATATAGAATGAAAGTAACCCACCATGCATGATCATTTAGTATAGAATTGGCGATCCTGAAAATATAAAAAGAAATGCATGAAAATGTTAGGAGAAACACAACATATTGTTTAGGTACCGAAAGGGCGCTAATAGCATATTAGCGTAACCCAAGTCCCCGAACCTAGATATCTGGTTGTGTAGGAATCGAGAGAATACTCCCGACCCTCGATTGGGTTTCTAGCCGACCCCCAAAATAGAGGCTAGTGGCGACTCCCGTATATTTTTAGGTTGTTATAAATAACTAGATCGCATAAATAAACCCACTGTCGCGCGGGGTACGAGCTTGGGAGAGCTCGTGATCTTGAGATCAAGTACCCCTAAACCCGACCTTTCCCACCTTGGACTTTTTTTCGAGGGCGGCGAGATCGGATCGCGACAGACTTGGCGACTCCGCTGGGGATTGGTTACTAGATTAAGAGGACTTGAAGCCGTTTAAAAATGGCTGTTGTGTTTTAAATAACATGTCTTATGTAGGATCGCCTGCATGTCAAAGTCGCGTGGAAAATCAGGTTAGTCACTACCTTGTGTTAAATGGTCTTGTAGGTGGGAGTTATAAGGGGAGGCGTATTTGTAAATCCTTTGTTTTGCAGGTGGTGTAAGGGTGTATGAATGTATGAGGGTTTTTATTGAAGCGCTGGATGTTTAAATTTAAGTGCATGTTTACAAGCTTTAGCACGACACTGCACACACAACCGCGGTCTAAAACCCCGATCGCCCAATCTAAAGACCTTAGGAGGGTTTATGGGTGGAATCTGCGAGCGGATGCTCGTGGTAATCCATTACTTACATAAACCCGCTCATCCTAACCGATAAAGATAGCACTGACCGACGATAGTAGCGGTGGGTAAACTATCTTTATCCTTTGGGATGGGAGCCTTGAGCCTTTAGAACCCTTACCTTAGGCGTCGAAACCTCACAGTTTCATGCGACATGTTACTTGTGTTTGCCATGTGTTCAGTGGGTAAGTGATCGTTTTTTTTTTATCATCCTTATCTTCTTACTTTCCATATTTCAATTATGCATTCTATATTCCAACGGCGATATGTTTTAATCATGAGTGCCCCTTTAGGTTTAGGTTTAGATGGGTAGACCCAAAGTGGACGTGATCCCCGTGCCTGAAGATCTCAAGACTCTATGGGAGAATCTCGACCCAAGACATCAAGACTACGTGGAAAAGCGCATAGGCTTCCTCCCAACTTTATTAAAAGTCGAACCACGTATTGCAATGGTCAAAGCATTGGTTCATTTTTGAATCCTATGACTTCTACTTTTGTGTTTAATCAATATGAATTGACCCCTACAATTGAGGAGTTCCAGAAAGCCATTGGATTAGGTAAAGCTTCTTTAGGTTTTGTCACTCCTTCTATTGGCCAAAATCCAATCTCTCTTCTAAGTCAATTCCTCAATATCCCTTATGATAAAATTGATGCTATTCTTAATGGAAACTCTCATGCCATGCCTTATAATTTCCTTGAAAAACATTTTCGTAGCCTTGAGCCTAAATCTAGGAACCAAATTCCTCGTGTCTTCCTACTCATATTCTTTGGTTTTGTGATATTCCCATATACCCGAAAAACAATGGATCCTTTAGTCACACACATTGTCAACCAAGTGTGCGCATTTAATTGTTTCACACATATGATCCTTGCTGAAACTTTTGTGTCTCTTAATCGGTTTAAAGCAAATGGTCGAGGAACTCTTAGAGCCCCATTAGGACTTCTCCAAATTTGGCTCTTTTCACATATCAAAGAGTTTGCCCCTCTCATGAAGATTATTGACGTCACAAAATATCATCATCCAATTCTTAGATTTTCCCAAAGAAACGAATCCTTTCCATCATGGTATTTCTCTATGTGGTTCCATTTCCTCAAAAGCCTCAACCCTAGCTTAATTCAATGGCATGTTCGGTGGCTTGGGAATCCCGAGGTGCGCCTTTTTAGTGGAGTTGACAATCCACTTCCCCTTGTGGGACTGACGGGTTTAACGTCATATTACCCTTTAAGGGTACTCCGCCAATATCGCGCGCTTCAAACGATCCCACCAATCCTCAAGCTGGGGTTATATCGTATTGATTATCACGATAAAGTCATCAAGGAAAACCAATTTGACCATATCAAGGCCGCAATTCAAGCCGCTATTGGGATTTGGTACTCCCATTCCTCGCATTACGTGGTTGCCATCGATGAAGCTGATTTGGAAGGAGAGATGAAGACTCATCAAGCTACCATTGATTACATATACCGTCAAGTAGAACCGGAGCTCGAGGTTCAATTGCCGGATATTCCCGAACCTCAAGGTTTTCGGCGAGCTCATATTCAGGAGCAAGAAGACAGTGTCCCGATCGATGAGGAATGCTTGGCCCATGAAAACAAGCGTCTCCGCACGATCCCACCTAGTACTTAGGTTTCCATTTCATATGCTTTTCTTGTAAAGGGATTTCCTTTGTGTTTCCCTCCTTTATGTTGACGTTTACTTGTATTCATTTTCATATCTCATGTAAACATCACATGTAAGGTCGAACCTCTTTGTAAGCTTCAAGAAAGCAAGGTTTTGTTTTCCCTTGTAATTGTTCGATTGAAATGAATGAAATTCATGAACATTTTCATGTAATTTTTAGAAAAGGGGCATTCTGATTAAATATTTGTCGTCGTTCCTTTTCAATTGTATAATTTCTTTTGAAGAAATTTTGATAAGAAGATGTTATATGATACTGGGGTCATATACACTTCTTATCATTATTTCATCTTAAGAAAATATAAAAATTGACTAGGATTTGTACTTTAATGGTTTCTTTTGATTGATACTCATCCGAATCATTTTCTTTTACAGGAGGTTTTGAAAAACGGCCGAAGAAAGATTTGTTATACGAACTCGCCGCCAAACAAAGATGGAAAACGAAGATACCCGAGCCCGTGTCATTAATATGGAGAATCAAATGGCACAACCGATGACGTTATTGGCTGATCTCTCTAGTCAAGTCAAAAACTTGACGTCTGTAACTCCCACTTCTTCTACCATGAATATTCCTACCGCGCCCCTTGAAGTGCCGGTAGTAGAGCTCGTGGGAAAAGGGCCTGTGGAAGAAATTCCCACCGCAATCCCGATAGTTATCGGTCCAGAGCCTCCATCTAAAGAGATTCCGACTTCGCACTTCGATGAAGAGAATTCGAGGCGCCTAGCAAAGATCGAAGAACGCCTTTGCATGCTGCAAGGCTATCAGTTGCAGGGGCTTGATAAATTGTCACCCTTTGCCAAAGTTATGGTCCCCGAATTCTATAAGGAACCGGAGTTCACCAGAAAATACGACGGCATCGGATGTCCTAAGACGCATTTGAAGTACTATCTGGGTAAGATGGCCCGATATTCAGATAATCCCCACTCCTGATCAATTCATTTCAGGACAGTCTGGTTGGTCCTGCGTTAACATGGTTTATAGAGTTGGACATGGAGAAAATTCGTACCTGGGAGGATCTCGCTGATGAATTCCTTCAGCAATACAAATTCAATACTGAAATTGCTCCGACTCGGGAGGAATTAGTCCGGGTCGAGAAAAGGAGAACTGAATCATTTAGAGCCTACGCCCAAAGATGGAGGGTCACTGCGTCTCAAGTAAAACCGCCATTGTCTGAAAAAGAGACCATGAAATTGCTGCTTCAGGCTATGCCCCGTGATCTTTTTGAAAAGATGTATAACCATACTTGTATGAACTTTGCCACATTTGTAGAGTTGGGAGAACGCATCGAGGGGATCATGCGGGAAGGAAAATTGACAGAGAGTACAAACCGTCGATATGCCCCAAGGAGAGATAAAGAATCGGCTGTCGAGATCGCCTACATACAAAATTCCTCTTCTCAGAGGCCGTACAACCTTCAAGCTCACAAACTTGCCATGGAGGTAGGGGTTCTTCCAGAAACTTTGAGCACAAAGGAAAAGCCCCTCAAAGGCAATTTACTCCATTGCCTAGGCCCATGTCCCAACTACTTCCAATGCTGATCGAAAATCATCTTGTCGCAAAAGAGATCCCGAGGAATAATCCGCCAAAGTTTGCCGGATTCGACTTTAATAAGACATGTGAGTATCATATGGGTGAGAAAGGTCATCATGTAGATAATTGTTTTGTGCTCCGTTATAAGATCCAGAATTTGCTGGATAAAAAGCTACTCACCTTTAAGGATTCAGCACCGAATGTCCAACAAAATCCCCTTCCAAAGCATTCCGAAGATGTCAACATGATTTATGGGGATGTTGACAAGAATACACTCTTGATGAATATCCAAGAGATGGAACAGGGCATGCCATTCGATGATCGCCAGTTGAAAGGTCACATCGTTCATGATGAAGAAGACTTTATTTCAATTTTGCCAAAGGATAAAGAAGTCTACTCCTACAACGAGGAAGAGGATGAATACAAAACTTCCCATTCAGATCGTGAATTTGTGAGGAAAGCCCGTGAGAAGGGTGAAGTGGTAGACACCTTGGGACAACCAAGTGGGAAATACGACTTTATGGTCAAGTATACTCCTCCTCCAAGTTATTTCCAAAACTCTAAAGACATCATCCCTAGTGGATGGGGAGAGGAATTTGAGGATGACTTCATGGCTATGATTGAACCTGTTGTGATTGATCTGACTAAAGGGAAAATCCCATGTGGGAGTGATACCACTGCCAAGAGTGTCATTGAAGTCGGCTCATTGGTTGATAATTTTGGAGCCATGAAGATTTCAAACACGGGTTTTGGTCCCGTTGTGATCGAGTTGCCACCAGAATTAGGGGAATGTTCCAACACTAAAGTGATTCATACTTTTGACACTAAGGCGGTCCCTTGGAATTATAATACAAATGAAATCGACGCCGTCACCCGATCGGGTCGAATCTACTCACCGCGTGAAGGTGAGGAAAAGAAGGCCGTAACTGATGAGGAAGCTGAACAACTCCTCAAAACACTCAAGACAAGTGAGGCTGAAGTGATTGACCAATTGCGCAAGATGCCTGCGCAGATTTCTCTATTGGAGCTTTTCAAGACCTCTGAAAAACATAGAAATGCTTTCCTCAAAATTTTAAATGAAGTTCATGTACCCAAGGCCATTGGAGAAGTACAGTTGGAGGAGTTTGTGGGTGCTATACTTCTAAGAGATCAAATTACTTTCTCTGAGAAAGACCTCCCTCCTGAAGGCCAAGCACACACTAAGGCGTTATATGTGTCCGCTCAACATTTTGAGACAAAGATTTCGAAGGTCTTGATCGATAATGGCTCTGCCTTGAACATTTGCCCTTTATCCACCCTTCACAAATTGGGGATAGGAATGGAAAATGTCTCTTCTCCAACAATTCCCGTTCGAGCCTTTGATGGGATGAGGAGAGAAACAATAGGGGAAATCGATTTACCACTGACGATTGGCCCTATTACCATGACTCGAAAGTTTCAAGTACTTGGATATCCCGAGCAACTTTAGCCTGCTATTGGGACGACCTTGGATCCATGCTGCAGAATCATTCCTTCCGAGTCTTCATCAATGATGAAACTTCCTATCGATGGAAAGATTGTGACTATTCGACATGAAAAAGATGTGGAGACTTTCCATAACACGACCATACCTTTCATTGAGCCTGAGGTCAGTGGAGAGTCGAGCTATCACTCGTTTGAGATGGTGTCTATCACCCATGTGCCTATTGGGTCGATTATCAGAAAGCCTCGATTCTTAGAGGCCTCCCTGATGGCAAGTAGAGAACTGCTCAAGAACGGTTTTGCTGTGGGGAAAGATTTGGGTAAGTTCGCCCAAGGCATGCCAGATCCTATTGGGGTGGTCAAAATCAACAAGCGTGAAGGCCTGGGTTATCAAGGCGACCGTAAGGGTCAAGGTAATCATAAATGCCCAAACATCAAAGGTAAGAGCTACCAACGCCTCTTGCCTCCACCTTTGAAGGATTTCTTTCCCGGTCCACCTAAGCTCTTGCAAGAAGAAGAGGCCAATGTCTATCACTTTGCTGATTTGTTTGAGGATGGTCTAGTTGGCACTATTAGTGAAGATGAAGAGCCTACAATTCCCACTGTGTAAGGGATGTTTTTAATTCATGCATTTAAATTTTAGTTGTACCCCATTCATTTCTCCCCTGCGAGGGAATTTCATTCATTTCTCCCCTGCGAGGGAATTTCATTCATTTCTCCCATGCGAGGGAATTCCGTTCATTTCATTCGTTTGTGCTTGTAGTAATCTGGATCATAAGCTTTCTAGATCCAAGATGATATACGTTGTAATACAATTTTCGCATATCAATAAAATTCATGTTTTGTTAATAGACGTGTGAAGCCCAAATCAGTCCTATGATGATGCTTTGAGGCCTGATCCTCCACATGATCTATAGTTTCAAAGTGTTTTAGTGGAACGAAGACGTCCAATGACATGAGGGCTAGTTCCCGATGAATTTTTCAAAAAAACAACTTGAATTTGAAAGCAAATTTTTCATGACATTCGTATACCTTACATTCATTCATATGTATATATACTAATCGTTTTTCAATTGCATCTCAGGCATGACATTTCACATCACGATAGTCATTTACATGGCTCGGATTTGCATTCAAAAGATTTTGACGAACCCGATTATTCCGACTTAGAGAATGAAGATGATCCTCGAGGTATTGAAAAAGAATGGCTCAGACATGAAGAGTCCAAACCTCCTACCACCGAACAACCAGTCACTATAAATTTGGGAGATTCGAGACAACCCTAAAGAAACCAAGATTGGGGCGGGTCTCTCTCAAGCGGATGCCAATAGACTAATTGGGCTTTTGAAAGAATACCGAGATATTTTTGCTTGGTCATATGCCGATATGCCGGGTTTAGATCCTAAGATCGTGGAACATGCGTTACCACTTGATCTTAATATTCCGCCGAAGAAGCAAAAGCTCAGAAGGACGAAACCTGAATTGTCGAAAAAGATTGAAGAAGAAGTCATGAAGCTCTTAAATGTTGGTTTCATTGAAGTCACCCAATATGCAGATTGGATTGCTAATATAGTCCCGGTTATGAAGAAGGATGGACGAGTCCGAGTATGTGTTGATTACCGTGATTTGAATAAGGCAAGCCCTAAGGATGATTTTCCTTTGCCACACATTGATGTCTTAGTTGATAGTACTGCTGGATTTGAATTGTTCTCCTTCATGGATGGTTTTTCTGGTTATAACCAAATTCGGATGAAAGAGGATGATAAGACTAAAACTTCATTCATCACCCCATGGGGAACATTTTGCTACAAAGTTATGCCCTTTGGCTTAAAGAACGCAAGGGCAACATATCAAAGAGCCATGGTGACACTATTCCATGACATGATGCATAAGGAGATTGAAGTTTATGTTGATGACATGATTGCAAAGTCAAGACAAGGTGAAGATCATGTTGAAATCTTAAGAAGATTATTTGACCGATTAAGGAAATTCAAGTTGAGGCTTAACCCCGCAAAATGCATATTTGGGGCAAAGTCTGGGAAGCTTCTTGGATTTATGGTTAGTAACAAGGGTATCGAGATAGATCCCTCTAAGGTGAAGGCCATATGTGATTTGAAACCTCCTTCTACTATTAAAGAAGTCCGAAGCTTGTTGGGAAGATTGAATTACGTTGCGAGATTTATCTCTCAATTATCGGAAACCGCTAAGCCGTTCTTTAGGCTGTTAAAGAAGAACGCCAAGGTCAATTGGGGCGAAGAATGTCAGAAATCATTTGAAGAACTGAAGCGATATCTTTCGCACTCTCCTATACTTGTACCACCTATCCAAGGCGTGCCTCTGATCTTGTATCTCACCATTCATGAGGAGTCTTTAGGAGCTATGTTAGCACAAAAAAGACCGAGGGATGGAATAGAACGTGCCATATATTACCTCAGTAAAAAGTTTACTACTTCCGAAATTCGATATACTGAGGTGGAAAAGACTTGTGTAGCCTTGGTTTGGGTTTTACACCGGCTGAGACAATACACTCTGCATCACCGCATCCTTTTGGTGACTGAGAATGACCCGATCAAATATCTTTTAGAAAAGCCTGCGTTGGTTGGAAGGCTCACTAAATGGCAAATATTACTCTCTGAGTTTGATATTCAAAGTATGGCACAAAAGTCCATCAAAGGGCGAGCCATAGCTAATATGCTAGCCGAAAACCCCGGGAAGTCTAATGACTGGGATGAAATCGATGAACGGATTTACTTGGTCTCGCCTGACAAGTGGACCGTGTATTTTGATGGTGCCGTTAACCTTTCTGGCTCTGGCACTGGGGCAGTTTTAATATCCCCAGAAGGTCAACATTATCCAGTAGCTGCAAAGTTGGTATTCCCTTGTACCAACAATATTTCTGAATATGAAGCGTGCATCCTTGGCTTGCAATTAGCCATTGATATGGAAGTCAGAAAGCTTCAAGTTTATGGTGATTCTGCACTCATCATTCTCCAGACGGAAGGTGAATGGCAAACATGGGATGTAAAATTAATCCCTTACCATGAATATCTCGAAGACTTGGTCAAGGAATTTGACGAGATCTCTTTTGATTATCTGCCGAGATCACAAAATCAGTTTGCTGATGCCTTGGCAACTTTATCTTCGATGTTGCAAGTAACTGATGGTTTGAGTGTTGATCCTTTGCAAATCGACGTTTTGAAAAAGCCTGCTTATTGCCTGATGATAGAAGAGGAACCTGATAGTCAACCTTGGTATTATGATATCATGAACTACCTTCGAGAAGGAAAATTTCCCCAAGGGAGTCAAACCAATGATCGAAAATACTTGATGAAGTTGGCATCCAAATTCTTCCTCAGTGGAGGAGCCCTCTATAAAAGGTCTTTTGATTCAGTTTTACTAAAATGTGTGGACGCACAAGAAGCTAAACTCCTTGTGAAAGAAATACATGAAGGAGAGTGTGGTCCACATATGAACGGTCATCTCTTGGCTAGAAAAATTATGAGGCTCGGTTACTATTGGTTGACCATGGAAGTCGATTGTATTCAACATGTGAGATGCTGTCATCAATGTCAAGTCTATGGGGACAAGATCAATGCTCCTCCTAATGAGTTACATCAAATGTCCGAGTCTTGGCCTTTTTCAATGTGGGGCATCGACATCATCGGACCGATTAATCCTAAAGCATCGAATGGACATCGTTTTATCTTGGTAGCCATTGATTACTTCACCAAATGGATTGAAGCCAATTCTTATGCTCATGTTACTGCAAAGAGTGTGGCAAAATTCATCCGTCATGATATCATCGCTCGATATGGAGTTCCTGAAGCGATCATCACAGATAATGGATCAAACTTGAACAATAAAGTGATAGATGAATTACTTGGAGAATTCCACATTCACCATTTGAATTCTTCTCCTTACCGCCCACAAATGAATGGAGCTGTGGAAGCGGCAAATAAGAACATCAAGAAGATTTTAGCCAAAACGGCGGAAAATTATCGTGATTGGCATGATCGGTTGCCATATGCTTTATTTGCTTATCGAACTTCAATTCGCACTTCAACTGGGGCAACACCGTTCTCATTGGTTTATGGGATGGAAGCTGTATTACCCGTGGAAGTGGAAATCCCTTCACTGAGGGTACTTTCTCAAATCAAACTCTCTGAAGCTGAATGGGTTCAACAAAGATTTGAACAACTTAATATGATTGATGAAAAGAGGGTAAAAGCCTTATGCCATGGACAAAGCTATCAGAAGAGAGTAGCTAAGTCGTTCAACCGCAAAGTTAGGCCAAGACATTTCAGATCAACGATCTTGTTTTGAGAAAGGTCTTAGCTATCATTCCAGATCCTCGTGGGAAGTTTACTCCAAACTATGAAGGTCCATATATTGTAAGAAAAGTGCTACCGGGTGGGGCATTAATCCTTGTACAAATGGATGGTCATGAATTGCCAAGACCTGTAAATGCTGATGCTGTCAAGAAGTATTATCCATGAATAAAGTGAAAGGCCTTTGAGCCATTTTTTGATTGAATCCGAGCCACTTTAGGATGTTTGCATCATGCATTGCATGCATACATATTGCATCTGCATGTTTGTTCATTTTGCAGGATCTCTGATGAAGATTTTACTTGTCTACAAGAGGTTCATTTCAAGAGTGCAAAACTTTCAAAAGTGTCCATTCTTCTTTAGAACTTAGAAGTGGCCATGTTCCTTAGAATGCCAAAAGAGTCAATTTAAACTTTAGAGTTGGTTAGAACTCTAGAAGTACACCTAGAACTCTAGAAATGAACCCATGTGCTAAGCAAAGCCTATTCTATCTACAAATTTTGTCCAATCTTACTTCCAAAAATCTCCTCAGTAGGGTCAAGGAAACATGTCCTTTCAGACAAAATTTCATTATATTTTCATTTCCCCAAGGAGCTGAATTTAACCAAGTGTGCTTTGGAAAACCTGAAAAGGATTGTTAAATATGCCAGGTGGTAGTGCCTAAAATGATGAGAGGCAACCCCTTTACCAAACACGTCCTCATACACTCTTTGAGAGAATTGAGTGGAAAGAACCATGTCTTAGGGCATAGGATTCATTCACGGTGAATACATGATTTGAAATGATAAAGGCATTTCATTTCTCAATCCCAAACACTATTGATATCCCTTGCAAGCCACTTCGAGCCAAATAGAGAGCATTTCCAAAATAACCCTGTCAAGAACAACCCCACACTGGGGCAAAATAGGGGGTCTTGGTTGAAAATCATGGAGCAAAAGATTAAGAAAGATTTTATTGCTTTCACTTGCATCAATTTTCTTGTGTTAGCTTCAGGTGATTTCTTATCGAAACTCGAAGCATCCCAAAGTGACGAAGAGCATTCCGTTCACTACCACAAACACAATTATCCATTGCTTAGCCACTTTGAGCCTTATACAATTCTTTCATAACCCCAAGTGATGATTATCTCCCCACACTAGGGCAAGGCACATGATTTACCAACAAAATTGAGAATATTGGTAATGTTGGTAAATGCCACTCGAGAGTCCTAAATACTCAAAAGAGAATGAAAACTATGGGGCATGAAAAAGCAGTGTGCCTGGTAAAAGCAAGGCCAATGCCCATGAAAAAAATGTAAAGAAAAGCAAGAATGCAAAAAAGAGCGAAATCCATGATCATGCAAAAGATCATTCATTGAAAAACAAGAGAAATGCATTACAAAAGAAAACTTGTATTGCAAGTGATGTCCTTAGAACAAAGAGCGAAGCTCTCGTGTCTCAAGACAAATTCCCAAAAGGACTCTCGAGATAGGTTAAATTTCAAGAGTTGAATTTTTGAAAAGTCGTGTGATGGTAATGATGCCAAGATAATCACTTACTTTTAACCCTTTGATATTTGAAAGTCTTTCAAGCCTTTCTAAGCCTCACCCGAACCAACACTACAACCCTTATCCGAAGTCTCTTCCGATTGGGATGGTTCGAGTTGAAATGAGAATATCACATAGGAGCTACCGCTAGAAGGAGTGGAAGCAATCCTATCTTATCTTATCTTCAGGGTTCTTGACTTGTAAACCTGATGAAGATATTGATTGAATATTCATTTCTTGGCCTCAAAGTGCATACCCTTTGTGTAAGCCCATGACCAAGCCATCATTACGGTCCCTTTAAAAGACCTTTTGATCGATGGATTGTATTCACTGTGAACGTTTCCGAAAACCTTAGACATAGGTTGAGTGAGATTTCTCCAGTGAGATTTAAACAGTTTTCCCATATCAATGGTTGGAACCAAAAGCCCTTTTTGAGAGCTAGTGTGAAAGACCTCTTTTGATTAGAATATTTCCACTTGGCATATTTGATTTAACCCTTAGATGGTTAATCAAATCTCATTTTGTTAAAATCTTCTCTGAAAGAATTTGGCAATCAATATTGTTGTGCAAGATTGGTTCTCCAGCAATTTCGAAACTCATACCCAGTTGAAAGGACCTTTTCTCGGTCGAAGCCCGTTATTACACGGTAAGACCATTTTCCCAGTCGAAACCCGTTTTTACACGATAAGACATCACATCCAGTCGAAACCCGTTTTTACATGGTGAGACATCACATCCAGTCGAAACCCGTTTTTATACGGTGAGACCTTTCTCCTAGTCAAAACCCGTTTTTATACGGTGAGACCCTTTTCCCAGTCGAAACCCGTTTTTACACGATAAGACATCACATCCAGTCAAAACCCGTTTTTACACGATGAGACTATCACATCCAGTTGAAACCCGTTTTTACACGGTGAGACCTTTCTCCCGGTTGAAACTCGTTTTTACCCGTTTTTATACGGTGAGACCTTTCTCCCAATCGAAACCCGTTTTACACGGTGAGACATTTTTCTCGGTCCAAGCCCGTTTTTACACGAGATAGAGCGAATAAACCCCAACAAGAGTTCAGATAACCTGATAAGCAAAGGTAGGTATCAGGTACGTCCCTAACCAACCATCATTGCTTTTGTCATTTTCTATTTTTCAAAGTCGAGTCGACTAAAAATTTCAGGTATCAATTTTATCTTTGAGTGGAACCTCTTCGAGCTCCCACTCAAAGAGGGGCAGCTGTTGACACATGAAATTTTCGACGACATTTTAATCATCCATTTTGCAAAAATATAAAAAAAATAAAGAGCCAAAAAAAAAAAAATAAATAGAAAGAAAACAAAAAAAAAAAAAAAGAAAAAGAAAAAAAAAGAAAAGAAAATAGAAAAAAATGAAATGAAATGAAAAGAAAAAATATATATAAAAAGAAAGAAAACAAAAAGAAAAAAATGAAATGAAATGAAAAGAGAAAAAAAAAAGGAAAAAAAAAGAAAAAAGAGAAAAAAAGAAAAATAAATGAAAGAAAAAAATAATTAGAAAAGGGGATCGGGGTTCTCACGGAGGGGGCTTTTTCTCTCACTCTCTCACGGACTCTCGGGGGGGACGGGCTCTCTCTCTCTCTCTCTCTCTCTCTCTAAAAAAATTTCTGGGGCAAGATTCTCTCTCGGAAAAAGGAGCGAACGGGCTCGCACTGTCCCACTTTTTTTTGGCCGTAACAACCTACTCTCGTCAGCTCTCTGGATCTTCCCCATCTCGAAAGCCGACGGAGGACCCTCCGGCGTCGGCCATGGCTCTGCTCCCTCCCTCGACGATCGCCTCCAGGTCTCACCGTGCTCCTCTTGGGAAGTAGCGTGCCGAATCCGGCATCTTCACAATCGGAGACTCTCTCTCTCTCTTAATCGGGGATTCTGACTCTGAGTGGAAGGGGAGTTCGTTGGGGATTTCGTCGCTGGTGTTCGTCCGCGCAAGAAGGCGGAAAGCTGATTTTCTCTCGGGAGTTGGTTATCTCGATTGTTTGTTCTCGGGCTTTCTCTGGGAAGACGGCCAAACGAACTCTCTCGATCGGAATCTCTCCACAAATCTGTTCGGTTCAAAGGATTTCGATCGATCAGAACCAACAGACGAGGATCGGCGAAGATGGTGGTGGCGGCGGCGACGACAACGACGCTTAACCGATCTTCTCTTTGGATCGGGCTCACCGGATCGGTGAGCTCTCTTTCTATCCTTCTCGATCCGTTAGGGTTTCGATTTCTGTTCTCTCTTTGAATCCGTTCGGGTCGTGGATTCTGATCTCTCTCTCTCTCTCTCATTTGGACGCTCGCTTACTTAATCGATCTGACGCCTTCGTCGCGGATCATGCCCTTCCGGAGCTCAAGATACAGGGGTTCAGGTTCGCGCCGAGTGGGAAGTCTTGGCTCAGCTCCAAAGATAGAGCTTCAAAACTGATCGGTGACGCGACTTTCCGTCTCTAGCTTGATCGGGTTTTTCTCTACCTCTCTCTCTCTTTAATTGCTCTCTCACGCACGAACCGTCGTGCTCTCTCTCTTGAATTGTTCTCTAACTCGATTGCGATCTCTCTTTCTCGCTCGATTTGTCTCTCTCTGTTTTCCCCCACCAATGGCATATTCGAAAGCTAATTTGTTTTAGTAAAAATTGGTCTTCAATATGCATGCTGTTTTTTTTTTTGTGATTTTTGGCTTAGTCATACATAGTTAATCCCTATTGCATCATGTTTACCTACGTTCCGATGTCCCATTAAAGTTGTAATGCTTGTGTCTTACCGCATTTTCCATATAAAGATTACTAGAATGCGATTATGTGTGCTTTTAGTGGGTTAAATGCAGATCATATGCAATTGATGTTTGCTGTTCATGCTTTACTCTATAGAGTTCATATTGCTGATTTGAGTGTCTCGATTCTCTGGTATTAATCAAATCATGCAATGTGGGTTCAAGAGTAGATTCCTTCATAATAGTTGCAAGTTTCATGTCTTGAAATGACTACTCTCTTCGATGTTTGCTTGACTGACTTGCCTAAGGGTTTTGTTTTGAAATGCATTTGCTTGCTGGTTTTGCAATCTGTCCTATAGAGTACTTCAAGGTTATCAGTGACATGCATTTTGTAAATGTTTGTTCAGAAGGGAAAGATGGACAGGATCACGAAACTTTTGGTTCAAATGTTATACTGATTTCTTGATTTGAGATATTGCCATTGTGATTGTGTCAGCATGCGGGCATGTTTGGGTAGATTTTGCTTCTTTCTTAATATTTCGTAATAGATGCCGAGAGTTCTTGGATTTGGTCAGCATTTACTAGATTCAACAATTGTTAAAAAACG
Organism: Eucalyptus microcorys; assembly: GCA_014182515.1. Taxonomy (NCBI): domain Eukaryota; kingdom Viridiplantae; phylum Streptophyta; class Magnoliopsida; order Myrtales; family Myrtaceae; genus Eucalyptus; species Eucalyptus microcorys. Next base: position 3,799,849 of record CM024563.1, read on the forward strand.
GAGCTACAGTTTGTAAATGATTAAGTGTTCTGTTTTCATGCCTTTAATGACCTGTGCTGTTTGCCACTTTCACATGATTTTTGTGATTAGATTCTAAAGTTGATGCCTAAATGAAAGTTGTTCGTTAGGTTCCAATCTATACCAAATAAAAATTTTGTGATAATTGAAGATCATTTACCCAGGTCGAGTATGTCTAGAATATCCCTGACCTTGTTTGAAATTTTGCTGTTCTGATTGGTTCTCTGTTTCGGATGACCTTTTGTGCAAATGACCTGATTCGAGCTGGTTACTGTGGTTTTCTGTATTTGATGCCTTCATGAGAGCTGAAGATGGTTTGTCTAGCTTTCCAACGAGCTATAATACACTCTGATCCGATATCATTAGCCACATGAAATCTTCTTTAAAATTCTACTCCAGAATCTGGAAAATTGTTCTGGTCTGTGCGGTTGTTTCTGTTACTGATCTGACCTCTTTGCCAAATTCCTCTGCTTGAGCTAGAAAAAGACCTAAATTGCAATTGTCACCTAATAGGAATTCGTAAAGGACACCTTGAGCTTTCTAACGATGTCTAGTTTGTCCAATTTTCCCATCATTTGCCCTGCTTTTCCTTTTTTTTTAGATCAAGTTTTGAAGTCTGAAATTTGTCTTGACCTGCAGTGCTGTCTTGTCTCTATGAATCTGACTGTCCACCAATTTTATGTGGCCTTATACATGATGATCTTGAGGATAAATTCTCAATGAAAGCTGTCCATAGTATCCATATCCATCTCATGCTAAAATTTGAGAATTTTTAAGGTCAAGTAACCTTAGAATTCAAGTCGACATGTAGCAATTTAAATTGTTATGCATTTTGCTCCTAATGACAAGTCACATATCAATGTTAATGGATTTGTGTGGCCTTTTGCACATGAATTTAGGGTTAAATGTTTTAATCAAACTTGTTCTTCACATTTAGCCCTACGTCATGTTCGAATTTCATAATTTTCATGCATTGATTAGGCAGCTTAACAAGTCGGTTACTATGCATCATTTTCTGATTTGCTTATGATTGATTTGCATGCTTTAGCGATTGTTTTTTTTTTTTTTTTTTTTTGGTCATGAATTTGACAGAACTTGAACCTGATACATTTTAGGAAGCTTCATTCATGAAAATTGTTCTTCATGGTGTGCTTGATGTTTTGTGCTTTCCTTAGAGCAAAATATTCATGGGTTTTACCCCATTTGTTTTGATCTTATGTGTGATATTTGATGATTTCTATTGTGATTCTTTGTTATGATTTCATTGTAGGATTTCTTTTAGAATATCTTGCATGCTGAATTGAGATTACTTGTCTTCATGAAAATTTTGAAAATTGCTTGATGTGTTTGATTGTTTCTTTCATTTGTACGCACCTAGTTATAGGTTTCTTAGGCTAAGATTAGATTTAGAATCCCGAAGGTGGAGAAGGCATGAAGATGGTGGAGGTCGATGTCCATTCCGACCATTGTCATGTACTATTCGTTTTCCCGACATATGTCTCGGGTTTCATGCATTGTATAAAGCCCGACGAGTTGCGGGTTTTCTTTCTTTCTCGATTGTGTTCTCTTTTATATTCTTTAGAATTGCATGATTAGGTTTACTGCTTTATCTTGATTGTTTACTTCATGTCTTGCAGTTTAATTTTCATTTCATTGTTTGTTTTCCTTTCATTTCTTAAGAATAATATAGAATGAAAGTAACCCACCATGCATGATCATTTAGTATAGAATTGGCGATCCTGAAAATATAAAAAGAAATGCATGAAAATGTTAGGAGAAACACAACATACTGTTTAGGTACCGAAATGGCGCTAATAGCATATTAGCGTAACCCAAGTCCCCGAACCTAGATATCTGGTTGTGTAGGAATCGAGGGAATACTCCCGACCCTCGATTGGGTTTCTAGCCGACCCCCAAAATAGAGGCTAGTGGCGACTCCCGTATATTTTTAGGTTGTTATAAATAACTAGATCGCATAAATAAACCCGTTGTCGAGCGGGGTACGAGCTTGGGAGAGCTCGTGATCTTGAAATCAAGTACCCCTAAACCCGACCTTTCCCACCTTGGACTTTTTTTCGAGGGCGGCGAGATCGGGTCGCGACAGGGTTGGAGATATGTTATTAAACATATTCCTTTTATAGTCTCCCTTTAAAAACCCTAAAACAAAAGTGCATGGTCCAAATACCATTATCTCTAATTTGAAAGTCAAAACTCAACGAATCTCCACCTTGACTTCAAATCTCCAAAAGAATATTATGCCAAACACTACAAAACTATCTCTTTCACCACAAAAAAAATGACCACACAAGGCCACCCCCAAAATGGTAGAGTTGACAATGCACACCCCTAAGCTTATATGAGCATACTCGGTGTAGGAAATAATGGATGAAACGCCACCAACTCCGCTTAAGCAACTCAAATGGCAAATATGCCAATTAAGTCCAAGTAATGCTTTAACTTGTCAAAGGAACTTGTTTGGCTAACATATTTGCCAAATTATCCACCGTAGGTATTTTCTTCATCATAACCGTATCCTTTGCAACCTCATCAGGCACAAAGTGATACCGTATATCAATATGTTTTGTCATCTCATGATACATCGCGTTCTTGGTTAACTGGATCACACTTTGGTTATCGCAAAAGATAACGAAGGCTTCCTCCTGCTTGACAGCAAGTTCTGTAACCAAAGACTTCAACCAAAGAGTTTCCTTTATTGCTTCCACTACTGCCATGTATTTTGCTTCAGTGGTACACAAAGCAACTATGTCCTACAAAATTGCCCTCCAACTAACTGCGGAACAACCAAGCGTAAAAACATAACTTATCAAAGATCTCATTTTGTTGAGATCGTCTGCATAGTCAAAATCAACTAAGTTAACAACTGAATGTCCTATATCACAACCTCTTTCAAAGACCAAACCCACATCTGAGGTACCATAGATGTACCAAAGAATCCATTCATAGCTTGCCGGTGAGCTATATCCGAATGTGTCATATACCTACTCACAACACTAATAGCCTGTTAAATATTCGAACGAGTGCAAACCATAACATACATGAAACTACCCACAACGCTAGAAGATAGAACTTAAGGCATCTCATCTTCCTTTTCTTTAGTTTTAGGCAACAAAGAAGCCAAAAACTTAAAATGGGACGCCAAATGAGTACTTACCGGTTTGGCATTCTTTATGCCAAAGCACTCAAACACTTTCTCAATATACTTCTTCTATGAGGTATGACTTCCTAACCTGTTGTCTCTTTAAATCTCCATACCTAGAATTTTCTTGGCAACTCGAAGATCTTTCATCTTGAATTCCCTACTAAGTTGCCTCTTCATATTTTGTATCTGTAACATCTTCTTTGTTACAATAAACATGTCATCCACATATAATAGTAAATAGATAAAATAATCATCATGTGCACTTCGTGAATAGCCATGACTCAACATAAAGCTATCGAACTTCTTGTACCATTGCCACGAAGATTGCTTAAGACCACAAAAAAAGCATTTTAGCTTGCAAGCATGATCTTTTTTACCCTCAACAACGAATCTCTCGTGTTGAGACATATAAATTGTCTCCTCAAGCTCACCATATAGAAAAGCAGTATTGACATCAAGTTAAGTTCTAGATCATAAAGGGCTACTAATGTGAGTAACACATGAATGGAATTACATTTCACAACTAGAGAGAACACTTCATTGAAGTTGATCCCCTCCTTCTAACCAAAACCCTTTGCTATCAAACGTGCATTGAATCTTTCATCTTCAACCCTTAGAATTTCCTCTTTTCTTTTGAAAACCCACTTGCATCCGATGGCTCTTTTGCCCTCATGCAATTTCACAAGATCCTAAGTCTGGTTCTTGTGAAGTGACTCCATCTCTTCATTTATCGTAACAAGCCACTTCTCAGATTTAAAACAAATAATAGCTTCATGGAATATAGAAAGTTCTTTAATACCAAGCTCTTTAGCAACTGTAAGAGCATATGCTACCAAATCAGTGAATCCATACATTTGGGGGCGGGGGAGGGGGGCTCAATTTGTTGTTTGGCCATCCTTGCAGCTAAACTTTGAGATTGCTCAATTTCTTCTACTTCTTCTTTGATAGAATTTGAATCTCGTTACTCGTTGTTACTTTCTAGCTGAACAGGAACATCTTCAACTATTTTCCATGGATGCTCTCCATGAAACCCTACCTCTTTCCAAACATTCTCTTCATGAATACTTGTAGAATTAGTAACAAACTTTCTCTATTCAAGCATATAATTTTCATCAAAAGTAACATCCCTACTAATTATAAACTTTAATGATTGAGAGTCATAACACAACCTATATTCTTTAACCTCATCTGCATAATCAACGAAAAATACACTTTTTGGCCTTAGGGTCAAGTTTATCCTCTTTTACATGATAATAAGCAAGACATCCAAATATTTTTAAACCAGAATAATCAAAAGGTTAATCTAACCATACCTCATTAGGAGTCTTACATTCAATTGCGCTTGAAGAGAACGATTCACTAAATAATACATTGTATTTATAGCTTTAGTGCAAAAATCTTTCCCAAGTCCAACATAAGAGAGCATATACCTAACTTTCTCTAAAAGTGTCTGATTCATGCGTTCTGCCATCCCATTCTGTTGCAGTGTATACCTAACTATTCAATGTCGAACAATCCCTAAATTTTCACAGTACTTGTTGAGATCACCTCCACAAAACTCAAGGCCTTCTTCCTAGTTTGATTTTCTATCAATGTCTTCCACTTATTGAACAGATCAAAAACGTCACTTTTACACTTCAAGAAATAAACCCAAACTTTCCTAGAAAAATCATCAATAAATGTCAGAAGATAAACTACACTACCTTTAGATGTTACCTATGTCAGTCCTCACAAATCGGAGTGAATATAGTCAATTGTGCCCTTCATCAAGTGCACCCAAATACTAAAATTAACTCTACGCTACATTTCAAAAGCACAATGTTTGCAAAAGTCAAGTGAGACCGTATGATCTGCACAAAGTAAACCACGTTTACTCAAGATAGTTATTTTTCTTTCGCTCATATGGCCTAACCGCATATGCCACAACATTGATTTTTTTCAGAATCTAAAGAGAATGATATATTTAAAGAACCCATAATGATATTTCTCTACAGAACGTAAAGATTTTTCTTTATGTTACCTCTCATCACAATCAAGAAGTCTTTTGAAACTTTTAAAACTCTACTTCCACCTATGTACATACACCCAATGGAATCTAAACTGCTCAATGAAATAGGGTTTTTCTTCAAATTTGGGATGCGTCTAACGTTTGTCAAAGTTCTTACTACATTGTCATGACATTTGATTCACATCGTACTAATACCTACAATCCTATAAACTGCATTGTTGTCCATCAAAATTGAATCACCACTGACTTTTTTTTTTTTTATGACCCAGGAAACCGGCGCACCGTACCAACGCGGACAGCCCGACAGGCTCGGGGTAACGGGGGGTAAACCCTGGGGCGACGCTAGCGGAGGACCCACCACCCCGACGTTGCACTTAAGATCCCATGCGGCCAGCGGGATTCGAACTCCTCTCCTCCTCGCAAAGGATCATGGGAGCCTTATCCAACTGGGCCACTGCAGGCGGTGGTATCACCACTGACTTTTTCATATATGTGGAACCAATCTCTATGTGGACACATGTGATATGAACATGTTGAATTCAAAATCCATTCGTCATTGATAGATAGCCTAAAAACAAAATAGTAAGAACATTGTCTACATTGGTTGACTCATTATTTTTCACCAGACTAACCGAATCGAAACTCTTTATCGACTTCTTCTCCTTACCTTTGAGCACTAGACAATCACTTGTGTAGTATTTGAATTTGTGACAATAATAACACTCCACCTTACATTTATCTCTACTAGATCTAGACTTCGATTGCCCTTTACTATTACTGCGTCTATTACGATGATTCGACCTTCCCCTTACAATTAAGCTATCAACTTTATTACCCCTACTACTCACAATCAATTTTGTACGCATCTCCGCGGAATTTAGCAAGGCTTTCACATCTTCAAGAGTTATGAGTTCTCTTCCATACAACATAGAATTCATAAAATGTTCATATGAGCTCAGTAGTGAGCATAATACAACTATGGTCTGATCTTCATCATCTAACTTCAAATCTAGTTTTTTCATAACCACAACAATTTTATTAAATTCATTTAGATGTTATTGGATAAGAGTACTTTCTTGTATCTTTAGCGTGTAAAGATGCTCCTTTAAAAATACTTATTGTAAGAAATTTCTTCATGTAGAGGCTCTTAAGCTTATGGCACAATCTTGAAGCCCTTTCTTCATCCGCGACTTTGCAAAGCTTATCGGACAATGACCATTGGATGGTGCTACTATGCGCCCTCTCTTCCATCTTCTTGATCTCAGCTGTAGACACCTCGTCAGGATAATTCCCATCCAAGGCTCAATTGAACCTTCCCCATGCAATAACGCCTTCATCTTAATCCTTTTTAGCCCAAAATTATTTTGGCCATCAAAGGGTGCCACTTTGAACTTAATAGATGACATCTCAAACAAGAAGACCGAAATTCCTTCACTTTGATATCAATTTGTTGTGGAAAAACGCCAAAAGATGCACCAATCGAAACACAAGTAGCAAAGGATTAAAGGAAAATCGAAATCGCAAGAGATGCAAGATTTAAGTAGAAAACCAAAAATAGGAAAAAACCACGAAGAGAGAAGGGTTTCACTATCTTTAACAAAGAGTATGAGAGTATAAGCCAAAAGCTCAAAAAACCACTTGGTGAGCCATGAGATCTAAATATCTAATAAGAAGATAAGGAAAAACAAAACGGGAGATAATATAGAGGTTATTAAACACATTCCTTTTATAGTCTCCATTCAAAAAATCCTAAAACAAAAGTGCATGACCTAAAATACCCTTATTTATAATTTGAAAGTGAAAACTCAACATTATCAAAGACTACACAACATGAGACAAAAACTTCATTTCTACGAATGTGTTACAATACAAAAACATTTTTATCAAGCAGACTCTTGACGGTGAGCAATGATGTTACAACTTGACACGGAAGCTCCGCAGGATTGAGCTGATGAAAGCGATTGTACTTTCGTTTGGAAGAACCCAAAACGCGGCTATAAATGAGATCAAGAAAGTAGGAAGAAGCTCCCAAAACGCGGGTACAAATAGAGGTCCCCTTTCTTCTCCTCAAGACCACAACACCACCTGGTTTTGGAGAGAGAGCTTGATTCTTTTCTCATCAACTCACATACCCCTCACAATCAAAAGATTTTTCGTTCTCTCCGCTACGCTAAACCAAGATCGCTGCGGGATACATGGTGACATAAACTCAGAAAACAAGCATAGTTCATGGATACATAGTGACCTTGTTCATCGAGGAGTTTTGGTTTGTGGCAACTCATTCATCATTTTCCTGCGCAGGTCGTTTTCCTTGTTTATTTACACGATCATCAGGAAGGACAGTAAGAGAGAGTCACGATATAATCAGTTGAAGGAAGAGAGAAAAAGAGAAGACCTCGGCATGTGGAGGCTGAAGATAGCAGAAGGAGAGGATGGGCCCTACTTGTACAGCACAAACAACTACGTGGGAAGGCAGACTTGGGAGTTCGACCCTGAGGACGGCACTACCGAGGAGCATGCCGAGGTTGAGGCTGCCCGCCAGAACTTCTACGATCACCGCCACCAAGTCAAGCCCTGTGGCGACCTGCTCTGGCGCATGCAGGTACATAACACACCGCGCACCTGAACACACATACAAACGTACTCATTCTCATGTAGCAACAGGCACATTGGCTCCATTGGTTTCATGAAAAATGTAACGATTCTAAAAAATATTTCCTAAGAAGCCATTTTCTAGAAAAATGTAATTATTTTTTGATATTCGAATGAAATTTAAAAAATGAAGTGGAAAATATTTTCCACTATTTGGTAAGGAAAATCTTTTTCTCTATACACTCCTTTTCAATTATTTTAATTTTTAAAATCAATTTTTCATTATTCTTATTTTTTCAAAATTTGATTATTAAATTATATTTTATTTTTTCCTTTTTATTGTCTTTGTTTTCTTCTTCTTCTTCAACCCGTCGCTGGCCATGGTGATAGCTGACAATCGGCCACAAGCAAGCCTCTCGAGCTCCCTAGCGAGCACAAGGCTCATCACTCGTCAAATCAGCGAGTGTGAGCATCAAGCTCGAGGCTCGTCAATCTAGTGAGGCTCGATGCTAGCGAGCTCGAAACTCCCCAATTTGGTGAGGCCCGAGGCTAGCGAGCAAGAGGTTCACCTATGGCTGATCGTCATGGCCGGCGATCGGTTGAAGAAGAAGAGAAAAACAAAGAAAAAAGAAGAAAAAAAATAAAAAATAACTCGAATTTTAAAAAAAAACAAAAGAAAATAAAAAGAAAGAAGCGGGGGCTTGTAAGGGTGTGAGATAAGAGAGACCAATTGAAGAAAATGTTGTCCACTTTTTGGCTCCATTTATTTCATGGAAAATAAGTTATAGGAGAGTGAACTCCAAATTTTCCAACATTTATTTGATGGAAATGAATTAGTTGAAAGGCCTCTCAAATTAAGGAAAATATTTTCCACTTTTGAGAAAGAGGAAAATATTTTCCATATCTGCTTTCACCTCACTTTCCTTCGTCAAATACATTTTCATTTTTTTTAAAATTATATTATTTTTTATTCTTTTCTTTTTTTCTTAGTCTTTTTATTTTTCCTTTTCTTCTTCATTGCGACTAGCTACAAGCTAGTTAGAGCCTCTCCATAGGTTGGCGAGGTCAAGCGAGCTTGGGCCTCGCCAAATCTAGCCACCTGGGTGGGGGTCGAGCCTCACTTGAGGTCGCCAAATGTTGTTGAGGCTTTGATGACCTCCAATGAGGCTTAAGCCCTGCCCAGGTGGCCGGATTTGGTGGGCTTGAGCTCGCCAACATCGGGCAAGCTTGGCCTCCCATAATCAGGCGAGGCTCAACCTTGCTGAAATTTGGTGAGCTCGACCTCGCCAACTTGTGGTAAGGATCCAACTCGCTTGTGGCTAGTTGCCGGCTGTAGCTGTGGCTAGCGACCAGCCAATAAAGAAGAAAAGGAAAAGAAAAAAAAAGAAAAAAAATTTAAAAAAAAAATTGATTTTTAAAATATGATAATAAAAGAAATATTGAAAGGGGTGCATGGAGGGAAAGATTTTCCTTACCAAATAGCGAAAGATATTTTCTAATATATTTTCAGGTTTTAGTCGAGCAATGGAAAATATGGTTCTTTTTCTTGGAATACATTTTCCAGAAATGCTTTATTTTCCGTGAAATGAACGGAGGTGAAAAGTATTTTCCCCTAGTTTAGAAGACTTTTTTTTCTCTTCATAGAAAATATTTTCCCCAAGCAAATCATTTTTCATGAAATAAACATTGGAAAATCCGGAAAATAATTTCCTAGAAATTGGTTTTTGCGAAACGAACGGTGCGAAGAGGCAACCGTACATTGCACAAACTTGACATGGAGAGGTAGAATCAATTCCCAATTACGTTAACCAATTGTGTATTTAGTCTCAGTGATGGAGATAGCGTGCTATCCAGTTGCTGTCGGGCCTCTACCTTTGAAGGAGAAGATCCATTTTTCAAAAATTTCGCTCTAGCTCAATCCCCGAAGTCCACCAAAACGTGAAAATTCTTAGTTGTGTTCTGAATATAAGTTTGTCACCATATTCTAAGAAGGAATTCTAGATGTTATGCATTAGTCGAGCTGAGCAATCGTATCGATCTCGAGACTTGGGGTTTGTAGATAACTAGTCTATATCCTCTGTTTCCACTACTAACGACGAGGGACAGATAGTTTTTGACGAAAGCTGTTTACAAAATAATAAATCATATCATAAACACGCATATGGAGGGATGGAATTATGCCTTCCACATACAAAAATCGCTTTAGAACCTTGGTATATCACTTGTCAACTAATATGAGAGTTGTTTGAATCCCCGTCATAACTCAAAATTTTAATTGTGTTCTGAAAATGAGAAAGACATTCACTCTCAAACACCAATTGGAATTTTACTGTTGTTTCTTGTCATCAAGTTTAAAAAATTTATTAATGTGTGGTAACTCAAAGTAGCAGGCAATCTACAGCTGACGCATGTTGCCTGATTTCTGGGCAGTTTTTGAGGGAGCAGCAGTTCAAGCAGACGATCCCGCCAGTGAGGGTGGAGGATGGCGAGGAGATCACCTACGACAAGGCGTCCACCGCCCTGAGGAGGACTGTCCACTTCTTCTCCGCACTGCAGGCCAGTGACGGCCACTGGCCTGCCGAGATTGCCGGGCCTCTTTACTTCCTCCCTCCCCTAGTAATTTGTGTCTACATCACCGGCCACCTCAACACCGTCTTCCCTGCCGAGCACCGCAAAGAGATTCTCCGCTACCTCTACAACCATCAGGTTACTCTTTTTTTGGCAAAAGGAAAGACACCCAGGTGGAGAAAATAGCAGAGGAACTTTGAAAGACTTGGACTTGAAACAGTGTGTCTTTTGCACTAATTTTGTTGCAGAATGAAGATGGTGGGTGGGGCTTCCACATTGAAGGTCACAGCACCATGTTCTGCACGGCCCTGAGCTACATATGCATGCGCATTCTTGGGGAAGGCCCTGATGGTGGCCAGTACAACGCTTGTACTCGGGCCAGGAAGTGGATTCTTGACCGTGGTGGGGTCACCTACATACCCTCCTGGGGCAAGACTTGGCTTTCGGTACTCTCTCACTCTTCCTTCTATAATTGACAAAAATTTGTGCGCCAGATTGTTCTGTTGAGGTGTTCGGGTGAATTGGATATGTGACATTGTGCCTGTGCTTGTGTGTGGCCTTGTCACATGCTCTGTAGATTTTCGGCCTTTTCGATTGGTCTGGAAGCAATCCAATGCCCCCTGAGTTCTGGATCTTGCCTTCATTCCTCCCCATGCACCCAGGTTTGTTTTTGCAGATTTTCTTGATCTTGTCCTTGATGGTATTCTATAGTAGTCTTGTATATTTGATTTCCCAAAGGTATTGACACGAAGGTGTTTGACTCATTTTCAAATTGAAACCACGAGGTGTTTTTGCTGAACGAACAAGAACATGGCATTGGCTTGTTATTGAAATGGCCACCCTTCCAGAATTTCCCTTGAAAGACAGAAAGTCTCGACTTCTGTTTCGTGTGACTGCCTTTCTCCTTAGTTATATGGATATGTTGTCTGAATGTCCTGTTTTGAATGATGTAGCTAAGATGTGGTGCTACTGTCGGATGATTTACATGCCCATGTCGTACTTGTATGGGAAAAGATTCGTTGGCCCGATCACACCTTTTGTTCAACAGTTGAGAGAAGAACTTCATACTCAACCCTACGATATGATTTGCTGGAGAAAAGTCCGCCATCTTTGTGCCAAGGCAAGAATCCCTAACAGGTCCAAGATATCGTTCTAGAATCAGATAGTTCACAAGTCAGAAAATTTTTAACAAAATAAATCGACTTGTTGTTGCAGGAGGACCTCTACTATCCCCATCCCTTAGTACAGGATCTGATCTGGGATAGTCTTTACATATTTGTAGAGCCGCTTCTCAACCGTTGGCCGTTTAATAGACTTAGAGAAAAGGCTCTTCAGGTGACGATGAAGCACATTCACTACGAAGATGAGAACAGTCGATATATCACGATTGGATGTGTAGAAAAGGTAATGAATACATAAATTTGAGGAGAAAGACACATTAAGTGTAAAATTCTCACATTGTGGGAAAACACCACTTAGAATATGTCTTGCGCGTTGGACTTGGACAGGTGTTATGCATGCTTGCTTGCTGGGTAGAAGACCCAGACAGTGACTATTTCAAGAAGCATCTTGCTAGGATACCGGATTACCTTTGGGTTGCTGAAGATGGAATGAAGATGCAGGTTAGTAGTAGTGTCATTGAACAATGACAGAATTGGGCTTAATTCGAAATGATAAGTACTTATGCTGCATATTTGAAAGGTGGAAGCATTCTTATAATAAGGAGAAGATTAATTTAGTAAAGTGAGACCATCTATAGCGAAGCTTAGTTTGGTGGTTTGGCTCATTCATATGCAGAGTTTTGGTAGCCAAGAGTGGGACACTGGTTTCACCATCCAAGCTTTGCTTGCCAGTAATATGACTGACGAGATAGGACCGGTATTAGCTAGAGGACATGACTTCATTAAAAAATCTCAGGTTTGATCTTTGATTGTTGCAAGCATCGCTTATCTCTAGACACCTTCCTAGTTTCTTTTGCTTCCTCGCATAAGCTGAAGTGCATCGATCTGTTTATAATATTCCAGGTCAAGGACAATCCTTCTGGTGATTTCAAAAGCATGCTCCGTCATATTTCTAAAGGATCTTGGACATTTTCGGATCAAGATCATGGTTGGCAGGTCTCCGATTGCACTGCAGAAGGTCTGAAGGTAATACCCCAATGAATGCCTTCACTGTATCCGCAGGTTCAATCCAATCCTAAATTGCTCAGTTTCTCACTGAATTTCTTTCCATGTTTATTCAGTGTTGCTTGCTTTTCTCAATGATGCCACCTGAAATTGTTGGTGAGAAGATGAAGCCAGAGAGACTGTATGACGCTGTCAACATTTTACTTTCTCTACAAGTGAGTATACCATTGTTTTTCTTTCTTGAGAAAGACTTTTGAAAATCTTTGATCAAACAAGAAATATTGGCTAAGCTTTGTTTGCTCTATGCATCCCAAAATCACGTTGCCACTTAATTCTTTCGTTGAGTTTGATTATAAATTGTAATATCATCACATCATCCATGAATGCCACTTGTTCCAGAGTAAAAATGGCGGATTGCCAGCATGGGAGCCTGCAGGAGCTCCAGCTTGGCTAGAAGTAAGTACTTAATAAATACTTTGGAATTCCTTGATGATCCTCACAGACTAAGACATGCTTGTTTGTTCATAAATTACCATAGCGTGACTTCTTCCTCATCATTGTCACTTGCAGCTCCTAAATCCAACAGAGTTCTTTGAGGACATCGTCATTGAGCGTGAACATGTTGAATGCACGTCCTCAGCTGTCCAAGCTTTAGTTTTGTTCAGGAAGTTGTATCCCGAGCACAGGGAGAAGGAGATTGGAGATTTTATATCGAATTCCGTACAGTATCTGGAGAATGTACAAATGCCAGATGGCTCGTGGTATGCTCCTCTTCCATTGGGTATTTCTGAAGAATTCAGATAAATTAAAGAAACAACTGACTAACTGAGCAATTCTTGAAGGTATGGGTGCTGGGGAGTTTGTTTTACATACGGCTCATGGTTTGCGCTTGGAGGACTAGCAGCTGCAGGCAAGACATATAGCAATTGTGCAGCTATGCGCAAAGGAGTTGCTTTTCTTCTAAGAACACAGTTGCAGGATGGTGGGTGGGGAGAAAGCTATCTTTCTTGCCCAAAGAAGGTAATTTCTAGAGGGACCTTCCACAGCATGTTTGGCTTTAGCTGTTTTGGTTGCGCGCTTTTCTGGCAACACGGGAATCTTGAATTTTCTAATTGCCAAATCGGCCGATGTAGGAATACGTGCCACTTGAAGGAAACAGATCAAATCTGGTGCAAACTGCCTGGGCTATGATGGGTCTGATTCACGCGGAGCAGGTCAGTGGATGATATCGTCGTTTGGGTCTCGATCGTATTAACCATACTTTGGTGATAATAAAAAATCAATAAACAATGTGAAGTTTCTGAGTTTGGTATTTCATCTACTATCAGGCGGAGAGGGATCCGACTCCCCTGCACCGGGCTGCAAAGCTGCTTATCAATTCACAAATGGAAGACGGTGATTACCCTCAACAGGTTTGTACCTTTCAGTAAGTTGATTTCACACAGGGTTTAAATCTCAGGAAATAAAGAGTGCACGCCACCAATATCCTTGGAAAGAATTTCCTGTGAGCTAATCCACACAACTAGGAAAATCTAGAGATGATTATCGTCCACGCATATTATCTCACCGACAATCTGTTCAACTCCTCGAAACATCATCAGGAACTAGTGCAAATAAAAGAAAACTGATTGAGAGAGAACTGGCTCGGTAAGAACGAGACAACATGATCTAAGGATGAACTTTGCATTGCAGGAAATCACAGGGGTTTTCAGCAAGAACTGCATGTTACACTATGCCAATTACAGGAACACATACCCATTGTGGGCTCTCGCAGAGTATCGGAGGCGGGTTCCTTTACCGTCAACAGCTTTCTGAAGAAACAAGGCATACCATCACAGCTTGCATATTGAGAAAACATAGATTTCATAAGAACAGAAATAGTATGATAGATGTAGATCCGAAGGACTTGCAGTCCTAGAATAGAGGATCCAAGCTAAGACTGTTATTACCCCAACTCTACAAGTACAAGGACGGTGACATGACCATCCTTCCACCCGAAAGACGTTATTTCGAACATAACTATCATCAACTTATTATCGAAATATACATCCATATATTTGATAAAAGATTCATATGCTTACAAAATTAGAGCTTTTATAATTCACTTGACTGACGAGAATACGTGAACTTAACGACATGCGTGTCAAATATTGGTATATGTGAATTGATTAGCCGAAATTGTGAGAAGAAGAAGATTGCATGTGGATTTCGTTTATGAGCCGCAAGCGTGAAAAGGTTTCTTTCGTCGTCCTCTACTCATATATGTAGGTTGGACTTTTGGACTCGGGAAATAAATGGAGGAAAGTGGACGGTGGCCCATTTGCGTTAAATGTTGAAGCATGCAAGGATGGGTGTGGAGCTGTTTCGGTCTTCCCGAAATTAATGTGTACCCTTTCTTGTCTTTTGCCAAAGCCATCGTTGCATGCACATGCATCTTTTGAGAGAGAAAGAAATAGAAGAGGAAAGAAGGTCCTACGTTCATCCATCTTTTAATGCACGCACATGCATGCATGCCCAAAAATTATGGGGGGCTTCCTTCGTCTTTTCTTTCATTTGAAGAGGACTTCCTTGTGCTGCAATAAATGATGGGGACTCTCTTTTGTATTATAAAAAGAGAGAGACGTCCAACGGAGGAGCGTGCCAAGGTCCCTTGGTGGCCGAGAGAGCACCAAAGTCCTTAGTAGCCGAGAGAAAGAGAGAACTCTGTGGCTGCACAGAGGAGTATGCAAAGAGCACGTCTCGTGAGGATTTTGTAACATAATCGATTTCAACCCTTATTTTGGTTCTAATTAGTAGATGAAGGATTGGTAGGCTCGTGCCGAGACTAGACCATGAGTTGACCCGAGGGTCAATTGTGAGCTAATTAGCCCTTTCAGGAATCGGCAACCAAATGATTGGTTATAGAATGTTCAACTATGGAAAAATTATTCAACCATAAGGATTGGTTGTGGGATGATCATGCACTGTGACGGACTGGTAGATGGTCATGGCTCGATTCCACGTGATCATTGTACTAGTCGTGGGTGATTCCACCAAGTCGTTTATATCGGTCGTGGACGACCATGAATCATCCAATGTTACTTTGAGTTGAGGTGGATCGATCGATCCCACAAAATTACAAGAGAATCGAGAGCCGATGATAGATTGAATAAATTCAACACAATTCAGTTTCGTACTAGCCAAAAGTTGTGGCGCAAGACCCTAGACTGGCCTACTAACTGGCTAGAGGATCGCCTGACTAGCCCAAGGCTTGCCCTTGGACCTAGACGTAAGCCCCTTTACATGATAAGGGAGAAGTCCGAACTCGGTTTCTCTAGTTAAGCTCAATTGCATCCGACTTCGTCTGATCATAGCTTAGGTGTGAACCTCAAGCCAATTAAGGTGGTCGATTGCGATCAAAATTGATTAATCTCCATTTAATGAGATGGCCTTCAAAAATTAGATATTTTTTTTCTAATAAAAATTAGATATTTTGCTTGGTGCATTTAATGTCTTCGGCATGTAGCTAATTAATGCATTGTTGACTAAGGGGGATACATGGCACAAATTGTCTTACCCTTTAAAGGTAATCATGAATCTTTAGATTTTTGCACATTAAGAGAGGATAAGTTATGAGGCTATTAAGAAGACTTGGAGGCCAAGCTAGATTGGCCAACCTTCTTGAAAAACAAGAGTCAAAAGCATTAAACGAGGAGCATGATTATGGAGGCATATGTGTCCCTATTAGATTAGGGTCGTCAATTCCTTATTTGGAGACTTGGATGATAAGGTTATTCAACTATTAATGCTGCTTGACTCAAGGCCAAGTAAGGTGCCACCTCTCCCCAATTAAACTTGCCACCTTTACTTGATTTCCAATACTTCGAAACTACTGAACCTTTATTTTCCAATTTTATAGAGCTTCTTGTGGTTTGAATCTTGCAAAAATTCGTCCTGAAATTTGTTTAAAACATCTCGATCTACGGCTTACTTTAATTTTAGATTTTTCTAAGATAAAATGGTTGAAACAAAAGCCCAATCATTTACTATCTAGAACTTATCCCGTGCAATAAAAACGGTGATCAGGTTGCTTTCTCAAATTTTTATAAAGTTTTCCGTTTCAAATTTGGACATGCTTCATTTACAAAAGTTTTAAAGACATGCCGGGCTCTAAGAGAATTTTATTAATTTTGCAACCTAGCCTTTCAAGGGGAGAAACCATTTAGGAGTTGGCTTATATTCTTGGGCCTAGATTTCTCTAATGCCTTTATGGTACATTTTCTCTTTTATTTTTGAAAAGATATATTGTAGGCAACTTAAGTTTATTTTAAACTCTAATTACTAACATTGGGGAAGTGTTTATGCAGGTGCACAATCAATGAAAATAACAAACAATAATCAAAAGTAAAAAATAAATTGCAAGAAAGCAAAAGCTCAAATACTAAAAATAAATCTTATGCACTAAGTGTACTAAACCTAGCCTAATCATGATTCTACTACTAATTAACAATCCTAATTAATTCTCTCTGTGGGGTTTTCTTTATGTATGAAAACTAACTACTTGAAGTTCGAATCTAGATTAAAAATGCATGATTTACTATTCTAATGACATGTGACATGACCCGATGTTAATGACAAGCAAAAGCTAATGTAGTTATTTTAGCATGGCATGCATTCTAAATAAAATGACCCTAAACATGCATCACTAAATGACATGGCATATCACATGATATTGATGACGTGGCATTGATGATATGGCACATATGAATGGCGTGGCATATGACAGAGCTTGACATGGCAAATTGTGATGTAGGCACAATGCAATTAATCCAATTATGACATGCATATGTTATTTTTGGTTTTTTTAAATAAAAACTCGAAAATAATAAATCACTAAATTAAACGGTAGGTGAAGACAGGTGAGGTTGGGATCTCAACCTTAGCTTTGAGGGACTCAAGCTCGTTATCAAGAGACTCCTTCCCAGGGTCTTGAGTGTGGGAGCCAAAGTCTTGCACTATGTTTCTAGGGAGTCAGGCATGACCATTGAGGTTCCAATCTAGTTCAAGTACTTGGGTAAAAGTACTAGGGACTTGAGTATAAGGTGCCAAGGTCCCAAGCTTGCCACCACAGAAGTGGGTGCCAAGGCTCCTAGCCCGTCCTCATGGGACCTAATACTAAGCCCAGGACCCTAGCCCCATACTTGGTATCACATTGCTAGTGCTCGAGTTGGCAGCGACTACACTTGGGTCTCTTGAGTACAAGCTTGGTACCTTAGCCTTCAAGCCCTGGTTCCTCAACGCCAAGTTTGAGAACCCGGCACCCATGACAACGTCCTTGGTGAATGTGCCCCAGATCATGATTCCCAAGCCCAGGTCCTTCGGTTTTAACACTATGTCTTTCGGTTTTAAGTAGTTTGGTTTTCCTCCTCGCCATGAAGTGAACAAATTCTTTTTCTTTTTGTGGACAGAATTCTTTTTTTCCCCTCTTTTCGACATCTTCCAAAAAAAACATAAAGAAGATGCTATAAATATTGTTTTGCTTTGCCAAGTCGAAAATGAAAGGTATATACACCTAATATATTTGTAAAATTGTTGATGAATAAAATGAGTTCAGGGAACCAATATATTCATTGTTATTATTAATGCATCGAAAGAGTACTAGTGAATAGAATACTACGGTAATTGCACGAACGGATCATACTCAAAGTCAATGTCTAAAAGAAAGAGATAATTTACAGGAATTATTTGAAAAAGGAGAAATCCATGTGAAAAGCCCCTTGCTAATCTAAAATGCACAAAACTTAAATTGCACAAAGTCTCTCTCTCTCTCTCTCTCTCTCTCTCTCTCTCTCTTGCACAAAGTCTCTCTCTCTCTCTCTCTCTCTCTCTCTCTCTCAAAAATAAAATAAAATAAAATGTGATGCACCTATTGAAGTATTCATCAAGATTTCACGAGTAACAAGTCGATTATCTTTAGTTTACTTTAAGCAAATTGCATTGGCATCCCTTTAATTTGGACGTGCTATGAATGAGCGCATGCAAGAATTCATGCCTGCCAACTGCACTTGTTCAATGCACACAAAGATAGCAAAAACTTGAATTGATACACCAGTGCCATATTTACTCCAAATTAACTTTCATGTCACAAAAAATTTCAATTTGATTTATTTGTGTCACATTTACTCCAAACTGATGCACCCATGCCACATTGTCGCGACCTATCCCTTAAGAGAGAGAATAGGTTTAGGAGTATTGCTTAAAGGACGGGCCTACGGCCCATAATCAGGCACAGGCCCTTTTAGGCCCATACCTCGCTCGGCATTAAATGTTCGAATTGAGGGTATGAAATTTAAAAAAAAAATACTCCCCAACCAGTTTATTGGGGTTGGCTAGAAACCAAGCAAGGTATGAAAGTGTACCTCATTTTCTATTAACCATAAAATCTAGGATTGAGGACTTGATTATACTAATTAACTAATTAGTACTCTTTCGTCTAATATTGTTCATTTTAAAAGAAAATTATTTTTTGTTAGGCAATTTAGATTGATTTTATACCTATCTACTAATATGTGAAGTGATCATATGGGTGTACAATTCATTAGCGTGACAATCGGCAACCAAGTAAAGCATTAAATACATTTCATGGGATAACTTAGACTTAACACTAAGGAAAAGATAAATAGACTAAAGGGAAGCCAAAATAACGTATTAATGTTACACAATGAAAGGTATTTGTCTTTAAGAACAATTGAAACCTAAGGTAATGCCATAAGGCTTGGTCAACCTTGAGTATAATTCTAAATTAAAAGACTTCCACTTTTCAGGAGAAAATAACCTAAAAGATAAATTTTAACATTTTTAAGGATTTTAAATTTTAAATTTTTTTAAAGAATTTTCAAATTTTTCGAGAAATTGAATTTTTGAATTTTCCTAAAATTAATTAATCTTAATCTGTTTGAATTTTTTATTTTTCTAATTACTACTGAAATGCTTAGACATTTTCCAAATTTAGGAATTTTCTGAATTTTTTTAATTTTTCTTATTTTTTAATATTTTTTAATGTTTATATATTTTCTGAAATTTTTGAATTTTTTTAATGTTCCCTGAAAGTTTTGAATTTTCAGAAAAGTTTTTAATTTTTTTTTATTTTTTTGGAAAAATTTTGAATTTTGAAAATTTTTAATATATTTTTAATATGTAATATTATTTTATTCTGGAAAATGGGTTCTTACTGTAAACTCGACCCGGCCCATTGACCCGATCCAAACCCGGTCTCGACCCAGTCGAGTTAAGGAAGGACATAAATTTTTGAATTTTATTATTGTCACGACCTAAATTTCGGTCACCACCTAAAACTAGGTTAATGGACTACTAAGTTTTTAAACTTAGCTCGGCTCTCCTAAACCCATATCAATTCGCGACTTAAAGTTCAAATATTTAACATGCAAAAATTTAACTAGGAGTCGCCACTAATCGATTTATGGTAGGTCATTTTACTCCTACAAACCAGAAACTAAGGGTACGAGGACTTGGTTACACTAAATCTCTCTAATGCCCTTTCAGTACTATTTCTTTTTAATTTTCAAAAATATTTTTGTAGGCAGTTTGGATTTACTTTAACTTAAATCTCTATTATGCTCAAATATTCAATAAATAAATTGCATCACACAAAGCAAACAATTTTTTTTTTTTTTGGTTTTCTTGAAAATTAGAATTATTTTATAAAAATGCATTTTTTTAACTAAATGACTTAATCTTATTAATATGCAAATTCTAATTAAATGGGCTTATTATGCAAACTAGTTATTATGCACCTCATGACTTAACTTCACTAATAAACAAATTCTGATTAAATGATCCTATTATGAGAACTAGTTAACATGTACATGCACATAGTATTTTTGTATTTTTCTATTGAAATTCAGAATTAATAGAAACCCTAATTAAACTATCTAAAAATGGATAATTTTCTAATTTATTCTAAGGATTAATTTGACTTAAACCCTATCCTATATTAGAAAACTATTTTTTGAAAAATAAGATAATTAAAATGTGTGAACATCATCTAAAAAATTAATTTAGGTCCAACCCTAACTTATTTCTAAAAATGCAACCCTAAAAATGTAATCCTAAGAAAATTCTAATTCATTAAACCTACATGTCTGATTTACTAAACCTATATATGCTCATGTAGAATTTTGATTTTTGATTTTTTTGATTTTTCAGTTTTTTTTAAAGATAAGTAATTATTAAATAAATATTAAATCTAAGCTATCAACAAAATAAATGATTAAAATAATCGAAAAAATAACATATTATCTCACATGTCAAATTAACGATTATCTTAAATCTATTTATCACGATAAAGAGATCAAAATAATTAAAAATCGATCCAAGCTTTACGGATCAAATTAATAATTATAATGATTTAACAATTAATATTCTACCAAAATGCCCAAAAATTAATGTAATTAAAAAAAATAATCCGATGTCTCTTGGATTAAATTAATAATTACAATAATTCCAGACAAAATCTCTATAGATAATGCCTACAAAATTCATAAAATGAAAATCACCTTCCTATACAATAATATTGAAACTTAAAAAGATAAATAAAATAAAATAACATAAAATGAAGGGAAAAAAAAAAAAAGCCACCTAATGGAGGAGAGCAGCAGCGTCGACACGGGCGAGGGAGACAACCGACGGAACTGGGCGCGGGACTCGGACAGCAGGGGTGCGGCGGATCGGGCGGCGCTCCAGCGCGGTGGCGGGCGAGCAGGAGATCGCGGGTGAGGCTCGGCGACGCGGGGCAGAGGTGCTGGTGAGCTGCAGACGGGAGCGGCGCTCGATCGCGGCGTCGGAGGTCGACTGAGGCGCGGCGGAGGCTGAGCGCCGGGGGTCTGGCTTTCGGTGCTGCAGGTCGGCGGCGAAGGAGTACTCGAGCGAAGAGACTGCTGGTACTCGGGCGATCAGAGGCGCAGCAGCAGCGGAGGTGCGGCGAGCCGGCTCGGGATCTGCTGGGTCGCGGGTTGTAGAGGCACGGCGGCGTCGGGTTCCGAACGGATGCGTAGGCGGAGATCGGCGAGGGAGCGGTGGCTTCGCAGGGGCTGGTGTTGTAGGGCGTCGGGCACTGGGTCGCCGGAAGGAGGACGGTGGTGAGCAGAGACGCGGCAGGGGCTCGGCGAGGGGGGCTCGCGAGGTTCTGCGGCTCGGCTGCCGGCGTTGGGTGGCGCTGGAGTGGCGGCGTCAGGCGCGAGGATGGGAGGCGGAGGCGCGGCGGAGGCCCGGCTGCGAGCGGCGGCAGTGGCGGAGCAGGAAGAGCGGCGGCTTTCGGTAGGCGAAAGGGGCGGCGCGGTCGGGGGGACCCCTCCGAAGAAGAAGAACAGTTGCTGCACCTTTCTTTCTTTCTCTCCTTTTTGGCTGATTGGTGTCCCTTCACGTCACTTTCCCCTTCACTCTCTGCAGAAGCAAAAAGCTTATTTTTTTATTTTTTTGACTTTTTCCTCTTCCACCTTTTCGAATTCTCTTCTTTTTCTCACGCTTTTTTTCGAAATTTTGGCACGAATTCTTTCTTACACGAATTTTCTCACTGAATTCGATCATCCTTTCATGAAAAATGAGCTTATCTTTTATAATGATTCGAAACGATCTCTTTATATGGCATTTTTCGAGTTATCATTTCTTATTATATTAAATCAAATTTATATGATTTGACAATTAATTCAATTCTTGCTCATTTTTCACTTGATTTCAAGATTATTGCTGCATTTAATAAAATCTGGACATCCATCAAAATTCCATATTTCCTTGCATAATTCAATCAAATCAATTTCTCCCATTTTCATTTTTTTCTTTTTATTTGTTCAAAATGCAAGTTTATTTTTTCAAAATTAGGTGTTAACAATTGTTCTTTAATGATTTTTCTATTTTTTTCTCCTTTATCTTTTCCTTACTTTGTCCTTTTTTCGCCATTTCTTTTCATTATCCCTGTTTTATTTCTTTTTCTTTCACCCTTGCAGGTGGTCTTCTTAGCACGCCTGAAGCCACATTCTTCCTACACTCTTTTTCAAACTCATCAACCAAACCGACTCCATTTTAAACGAACCTCACCACCCTTTTTCACCGGCGCCCACACCGCCCGTGCTCAGGCCACCGCCGAGCCGACACCCGCTCTCTCACCCATAGGGACAAGGAGGAGAACGGGACACAACTTGCACAAAAATCACAACATATGGCCATAAGCTCAAATCACGACAATATAAACTCGAAATGGACGAAACAGAAGTGTGTAAAACGGCAAAAAAACACGCACTAGTGGACGCCTATAATGGACAAAAGTTCAAGGATAGTCATGCGGGCTTCACTCAGTCATTCATACAAACAGTTCGCGTGCATTACTGAATCTTAAGATTTCTGACTCAATTGGGATCCGAAATGAAACTAAGAGTGTGCATGACAAAATTTCTGGAACAGAAATTGATTTCTGACCATAAATTGATTTCTCCATTTCTATTTCAGAAATTGAGAAGGTAAAAAAGTTTAGCTCCTGGTTTCTTCTTCAAATCTATTTCTGGAATAGAAATATGTTCTAGAAATAAAAAAAATCAAATTGCGTTATCAAACCGATTTCTGTTCCAAATGTATTCTTGGGAACAGAGAAACAGATAAATAGAGAAGTGAAAATTTTATCATGCGTGTCCTAAGATCCTCGGAACACAACCAAAAACACACAGAGACTTGACTAAAGACCTATGGGGGCCGAAGGGACCGAAGCTCATGCGAACTGGTCAGCCACGAGCTCCGACCAGACGCGCCCCAAAAATGGAAGGCCCATGGGCGAAAGGGAGGCCTATCTGGTTCCAAATCGCAAGCAACGGACGGACTTCAGGCGATGACGAAACGCTCATTCTCGCTCTCGCTCACTCAAGCTCTCTCGCGTCCCTCTCTCTCCCTCTTGCGATTTGGCTCCAGCCAATAAAGAAGAGGTTCCCCTCACCACCGACCACTCACCATTAACCCCGAATATCAATACTCATGAAACAAATTAAGTACGACAATAAAGAAAATGCCAAAAAAAGGATGTTGTGAAAATCTCTATCTTATCAACTCTATTTGATCTGTAATCAACCATGTTACCAAATAATGAAAAAGCCAAAAATGAATTATCTATGCTACCCTCTCCATTTGGTCTGTAATTAATTATTTTACCAAATAAATAAGAAAATGGCCAAAAAAGCTATTATGAAAATCTCTTCCCTATCCTCTCCATTTGGCCTGTAATTTATGATTCTACCAAATAAATAAGAAAAGAACCAAAAAAAAGGTATTATGAAAATCTCAGTCATATCCTCCCCATTTGGCCTGTAATTAATATTTTTACCATATAAATAACAAAAGACCCAAAAAGGGTATAAAATCTCGGCCCTATCCTCTCCATTTGGTCTGTAATTAATAATTTTACCAATAAAAAAAAAGCCAGAAAAAGAGATTGCGAAAATCTCTGTCTTATCCTCTCCATTTGGTTAGTAATTAATGATTTTACCAATTTACATGCAAAACGGTGGGTGAAGACAGGCCAGGTTGCCCGTTTCGAAGGTTAAGGTCAAGGACAGCTCCAAGGGCAATCTTGTCTTCTCACACGGTTCAACACATCTCATTCCGGTGGTGGCTAACGCCTCTATGTTTTCACTTTTCCATTTTATTTTTTACGATAATCTTTTTTTGTTTGGTCGGACGATAATCTTATAAGAGCTTACTTAATTTGTAAATTTTTCAATTTTAGTGCACTAATTATCCATAACACGAAGCAATGTATTCTCTCATTGTCGCTCGTCGTCACTTCAGCACCTAGTAATGGAATATCATTTTATGATAGAATATTCAAATTTCGGGACATTTGATTAATTCCACGCAAATGTTCATTTAATTTTGCTAACGAACCATTATTGCGTTCTTGTGCTTAAAGTATACTTAACATTTAGATTTTCAATTTCCGTATCTATAACATATATATTTCTTCGATTGCTCGTTGACCGCTCTAACACCTGACCACAAGATTTCTATTTATGATTGAATATCAAGAATTCAGGCAGTTCAATTAATCTCAATAGTTTCCCGAACGAGCGAGAGAATCATACCGGTTTCATGCATAAATATTATACTTTTCACATTTCACCGATAGATTCTAAACTGATGATTAGACGATCTTGTTAACTAACACTTTTAGGGTGTTCCGTTAACCGTACCTAGTGAAGAATTATTCCATTTTCAATGCCCTGATCATGCAAAAATGCAAGGAAGGCGATATTTGAAATGATAAATTTCTGTATTATGATGTTCAATGTTGACAAAATTCCAATTATTTTACTTTAGACGAGAGACACTAGCACATGATTCCTCGCATCAGAACATTTTTTCTTTTTTTTGGGTGTGTATTTTTTTATTTTTTTATTTTTAATAACGGCCGGTAAGAACTACGTGCACTTCACAGACGACACCGTCAAATGAAAGGTTCGAAAATCCGCGTGCGAGAGAAACACGAGAGCGATTCCGCTGGTGTTCTCCTATAAAAACCCTTCTCTCGTAGCTCAAACCCCACCTTCTCTCTTCGTCTTCTTCGAGCACAAACCCCACTCCTCTCATTCAACCTCGCCATCCCCGTTACGCACACAGCAGACCTACCTCCTGCTCCTCTCGTTCCTTGTCCGCGTCCTTCTCTGTTCTGTATCTGGAGAAATCTCGGGTAAGAGCCCTTCTGCCTTCGCTTTCATCGCAGTGTTTCTTCGAAGCCAACCACAATCGCTTTCCAGGAAGCCTTTGTGGTTCCAACGATGCACACTTTTGTTGCCGAGAATCAGGTTGTCAGCTTTCTCATTTCGTGTCCGCTGCTGTCTTTGTTTTTAAGACCTCCTTTGCTTCTTTCGACGATTAAACCTGGAGAGCCTCTCGTTAGTGTTTTGGGTTGGTGATCCGCGAGGCTTTGCTTTGCGATTGTCATTTCATGTACTAAAAGCTTTTGATCTCCATTCGTTCCGCGACTGGGTTTTTTATTTTTTATTCCATCCGTGCCAATCTCTCGTTATTTTTCTTAACGTGCATCATTTGGACGTTCCAGGTTCGGTAGAAAATGTCGGACTACATCGATCAATGTTCGTCACTGACTGTCCCCACCGTCACTCCTGACGTTGTTGCTGAAGAGTTCAACCATCTGGCAATCGATGTCAAACGTCCAGATCTGAACGAGAACGATGCGGACGATCAGGTTCTGGATTCGTCCATCTCCAATTGCCTGAGCATTGTCTCCGCTGATCAATCTGGAACTGCTTCTTTGCTGTTCGATGGCAGCAAGCTGATGGAACTCAGCGAGGGAGACACCGTCCACCGCTTTATCAAGCAGACATTCGTCTCACAACTAGGTGAGCTTGGGGCGCAAGTTACCGTGGTGGCGATCCACCAGAATGACTACTCCAGCTTCCCGGCGAAAGCACGGGCCCAGGCTTTTCAACTTTACTCAGAGGCAGTGCAGAAGAAAGGCGGCAGCAACACCGCCAACGTGAAGTGCGCATGGTGTGCGACCTCAAAGGAGGAAGTCCCGAAGATCTTCTCCTGTGGGTTCAATATCAGTGAGAAGCATGAGAACAATGCATTCTATGGTTGTGGAGTTTATTTTGCTCCACTTAATCATCCTCTTGAAAGGTACACGAGTTCCCTTTTAAGATACTGTTTGCAAAGTGGTACGATAATGAAGATATGTTAACATAGCGTATTACTAGATTTCCTTTGTCAAATATGATCAGCTATATCTAATAGAACCGGTATATTTCACGATCATGTAGTTTCTGGACTCGTGTTAGAATGTTGTGCATAAGATAATATTGGCCTCAAATGGTTTCTTGGTGATGCCTTAGCGGTGTTAGATCCGCCACTAGTAATTGCACAAAGAATCAGAGAGATACTGTTTGGAAAGCCGTATTTAGCGCGTTGTTGTATTTCCCTTTCAAGTTATGATTGGTTAAATCCGGTAGACCAAGTATGATGAGTTGTTAAATGCCTCAGATATTTTCTTTATATTGCTTTGGCAGCATTGTGACTGCTCCCGTTGATAATGATGGCCTACGACATATGTTGATTTGCCGTGTCATACTGGGGAAATCAGAGCTTGTTAGTCATGGCTCAGAACAATCTCACCCTAGTTCGGAACAATATGATTCGGGCATTGATGACTTATCATCTCCAAGAAGATACATAGTTTGGAGAACCCACATGAACACTCATGTGTTGCCGGAGATTGTTGTCAGCTTTAGAGCCCCTTGTTGCTCAAGAGGTAATCGAATTTTCTTTCTCGATCTTTTTGCATTGATCATATTTGTGTGTTTGACTTTGTCTGTTTTATCAACTGGCCTGATAATTTGTGGAATTTATTTGTAACAGGGTCATTGAGAACTCCGAAGAAATGGAATCCAAACTGCCCTTACATCCCGTTTCGGTTTTTCATGAAGGAATTCTCGAAAACCTTCCCTCCATCTGACATTGATTTGGTCTCAAGGTATTATAAAGCTTACAAAGTAAGTGCCATATCAACATTGTTATCACGTAATTCTTGTCTTTCAAGCGTTTTTCTTTTTGCTTACCTAATTTTGAATTATTTCATGATCATCATTTTCCAGGAGAGAAGGATGTCAAAGCAGCTGCTAGTACGAAAAGTCAGGCAAATCACTGGTGATAGGTGGCTAATTGGAATCGTCAACAGTTTCCGAGCTAAGGTGGGGATTATGATCCCTTTTATAGATAGCAATTCGAAAGCACTTCAATGCCTAGATGTCTAGTCATGGGTAGAGAGAGCTCGGGTTGCGTCGGAATACAAAGTCGATGACTGTTTCTGTTGCGTTTAGTTGACAGTGAATAATTTATTCTGTCCTACAGTATTATCGGGCGTGAAGCGGGTGATCATGGGACCATGGATGGACTTGAATAAGACTTGGATGCGATGCGTATGAACAAGATAGGTTTTCCATTTTGATGAGTTCAGAGCACACAGCGGCACGAGCAAATGGTACAAGGAGGAGGCCCATCCGGATTGGACGCTGACGAAGCTGCTGACTCTTATATTGGAAAAAGACTTTTAAAATTTCTATGATTTGAACATTTGTGCTTTCTTACAATCATAAACTGCGGTCTTCTCTTGGTCCCTATGTCACATGACTATTTGTTTTCAATGGAGTATCACAGCTCTTCTTTAGTTTACATGTTTTGGAAATATTTTATGATCTGTGCAATTATTTAGGAGATGATTACATTTCCACCCAATGATCAGTCACAACACAACAAGATCCTGAAACTTTTCTTGCAAGCTTTGATAGAAATGGAGGAATAGTGTTTTAGCTAGAAATCTTTGGCAGAACCTTTGATCTCTAGCGGCCTTTCTTTTCTTGAATTAAGCATCCTCATTAGGTTTGGTCCTTGGCTTGTCCATTCAAATTTCCTTTATGGGCAGGTAGCTTAGTTATAGAGGTTGATGAGTACTGTGAGCGTAATTATTATTGGCAGTCGACCCTATCAATATGGTGGGGGGTGGAATGATGCACTTTGTTTTGCCCTTGTAGATGCAAAACTGTCACTAGAAGTTTTCCTCCTTTGAAAGGAAGCTCATGCCAAAAGGTCTTTTATCTTATTTATTTTTTGCCATATCTTGGTGGGCATTGGTCAAATTTTAGCCTAGTTTCAATCTATTGAATTGGAAAAAAAGAAAAGAAAAAAAAAAGGTTAGAGATATGGAAGAAGCCCAAATCAGAGTCCCCGTTTTATTGATAGTTGGGGAGGATTTCTATTTGACTTGGACTTGGCCGCGTTGTGCAATATGTCCATCCAACCTAGGGGCTCGATCATTAGTAATGTAACTGAGTGATAGATGTGAAAGGTTTGAAACTGAAATGTAAGAGAATAAAAGAATGCCATGTCAGGTGATACATGGGATAGTTGGAATGTTTGTTAGATAAGGTGGAAAAACAAGAACAAATGTCTAAGGTGTGAAAGCGTTGCTCTTAAGGATAATTCCGTCCATCGGAGCATTGAACTCGGTGCTACTTGTTCTAGGGGTGGGAGATATAACATATCTTTCTTCTTTTATGACATGTCTTTATTATAACTTGAAGATTCTCTTTATAGATAAATAAAGGAGAGTGTTAATAAAGAAACAAATCAAATCAGACGGTACAATTCGACTGAAAAAAAAAAAAATATCAAACGATCTAAAACCATTTTAAAAAATGGCTTTCAGATTTACAAAACTATTAATATCAAACAAGGATGGCAGATCAAAGAATAGAGTCAGCTTTGCTGTAGGCTTTGTTGTATGGGTGAAGACCAAAAGTCAAACAAGGTGGACATGAAATGATGAGAGGGAGTGTCTTATGTTGGGTACTTGGGCAGTGGCCATGTTTCTTGGTGACTCCCGTTTCACTTGAAGTCTTCTCATGGGAGTTTTGAGCAGATGCTGCAACAAAATGAAGTCCGTAAGCTTCATCACTGCTGTCAAAAAGGCTGCGGAAGCCTGAGAAAGTGGTAAGGGCCTCTATTGCGGAGGAACTCGGTGAAGTTTCAAGCAGTTTATTTCCTCGCCCTTACTACTTCTGCTGCGCCTAGCATTCACTATGAATTACTTGTCTGCCTTCTACTGTTCAGTTGCGCATCACCATATGCCTATGCAACTTCTCTGTTGTTGAACGACAGATGCTGAGGACGATCCTGAGGACTTCAAAGGGTAAATTTTTATTAGGTGAAGATGGGTTAAAAAACAAAGACAGAAGCATAAGACCTAGAGTCCTGCGCTTAGGAACATGGCAGTGACACAAATGAAGATGTTGCTGCATGTAAACTGGATCCTCTATGATCCTCTATCAGAGGAAGAGGCGAGAGGAAATAGCTACTACTGTTCTGAGCTACTGTTCTGAGCGAGGATCGCCTGAGCTATATCAGGAAGTCCAGTTCCTGCGGAAGGATATTTTAATCGATGAATTCTCCTGGTTTGGGCCTATGAAGGAATTTGAAACCTAGCTGCTGAAAGATTCTAATATAGCTCAGGTCATCCTCGCTAGGAAGACAGATTTCGATGAAGCATTTAGGAGCTTGGAGAAGAGAAACCCCAATGGTTCTGCTCTTATGAAGCATCAACTTCATCAATTCAACACCCCAAGCATCCCGTCTAGATCAAGCACTCTGCCTAGTGAGGTGCCACCTCTCGGCTATCATAAAGCAGGATCTGTAGATGACGACGTCCCTTAAAATATATCTCAAGTCTGAGTACTCTGAATAAACACGGTCTATATTGTGGTAAGGTGACTTCACTGGAATTTTGTGTAACGTTGCAATTGTTGGTTAACTGCTACATTGAGGAATTGTTGGGCAAACAAGCATCCATGCACTGGTAATTTTGGCAATTGTGTATATGGGGGTTGAATGGCCTATTATATGCTGAATTTGATGGATATTATCTTAAGTTTTGTGCATTTCTGCTGCATGCGCTTGAATCCCCTTCCCCATCTTCTTGGAAAGCGAGAGCGGTTCCCTTGGCTTTCTTCTATAAAATCCTTCTCTTGCAACTCGAATCCCCTTCCCCATCTTCTTGCAAAAACCCTACTCTCATTCAGCTCTGCCATTCGCACCCACTCATTCCGTCAACCCTCGTCTCGCTTGGACGCGGACCCGCCTCTGTTTCTCTGCGTTACTCGTTCGTGTCCTTGTCTAATTCCTGTATCTGGAGAAATCGTGTACGAGTCCTCCTTCATCTTTGCTTTGATCTGGGTGTTTCTCGAAGCCAATGTAAATGCATGCTTTCAATGCGTAACATTAAATTGTCGACTTTCTCGGTTCGTGTTCCGTCGCTCTCCTTGTTTTCAAGATCTTTTTTCCGTTATTCGGCGGCTCAACCTCGACAATCTCTCGTTGGTGTTTTGTGTTAGTGATTAACGAGTTTCTTTTCTGTAATCTTCACTTCATTGACTAAAAGCTTTGGATCTTCGTTCGTTCTGCCGTTCCATTTGTTTTGAATCGATTCGTTATTTTTTTTTAACGCACATTTTTGGGACATTCCAGCTTCAGTCAAAAATGTCGAACTCCATGCATCAACGTCAGTCACCGACTCCCGATGCTGTCGACCGTGAACTCGACCTTCCAGCGATCAATCTCAACCGTCCAGATCTGAACGATCCGAGGGAAGATCAGGACCTGGATTCATCTGACTCCGATTGCGAGAGCGTCGTAATCTGGCTTAGCTCTGGTGCCGTTCATCAGCAGCGGGTTGACCAAACTCAGCGAGGAAGACATGACCTATCACTTCCTCAAGAAGAGATTCATCTGGCGGCTAGGTGCGCTTGAGGCGCAAGTTACCGTGGTGGCCATCCACCAGAACTGCTACTCCAGCGGCCCTGCGAAAGGACGGGCCCAAGCGTTTCAAGATGGCTCGCAAGCAGTGCAGAAGAAAGGCAACGGCAGCGACGCCAACGTGAGGTACGCATGGTATGCAACCTCGACGGAAGGGGTCTCCGAGATCTTCTCCGATGGCTTTGGCTACAGTGAGAAGCCTGAGAACAGTGGATTGCATGGTTGTGGACTTTATGTTGCTCCTGAACCTCATCTTCTAGAAAGGTACGAAATTCCTTTGTTTTTTTCTATCTAAATTGCATAAATAATTGAGGGATACCATTTGAAAAGTGGGTATGATCATGAAGATATGTTAATATATAGTATTTTCACCTTTAGGCTATGATCTCTTATATTTAACAAAACGAGCATATTTCGTTGTTATGTTGTTTCTAGACTCGTATCATTATATTGTGCATGTGATGATATTGGATAGTTTCTTGGAAATGCTTTGGCAGCGTTAAATTTGCCCCTATTAATTGCATAGATAATCGATAGATTATCACAAAGATATATTGATTTAATGCATTACTTCTCTTTTAATCTATGATTGATTAAATCAAGTAGAAAGCAGTATGTTTAATCTATAACTGGCAACGTTAAATCTGACCGTATAAATTGAATAAATGATCGAGATATACTGTTCAGAAAGGGCTTCAATCACGAAAATATGTTGATTTAACGCTTAATTATATCTCCCCTTTAATTTATAATCAGGAGTATGTTTCACAGGTATGTTGTTTCTTGAGTCATGTTAATACGTTGGGTATGTGATCATCATGGTCTTAGAAAGTCTCTTTGTAAAGCTTGGCAATGTCAAGATTGCCCCGATGGATAACGATGGCCTCAGGCATGTGTTGCTTTGCCAAGTCATACTGAGGAAACCAAAGCTTGTCAGTTTTTTGGCTTAAACCAATCTCATCCTAGTTCAGAACAGTATGATTCGGGCATTGACAATTTGTCATCTCCAACAAGATACATTGTTTGGATCACTCACATGAATACTCATGGGTTGCCAAAATATGTTATCAACTTTAGAGCCCCTGTTACTTGAGAGGTAATCAAATTATTCTTTCTCATTCCTTCTTTTGCATTGACCATGCTTGTGTGTTTGACTTTGTCTGTTCTATTAACTAGCGAGCTTTGTGAAAATCTATATGGAACGGGTTGTTGAGAAATTTGGAGGAGTCACAGAAACCGACTTCTTCCCCAGTGCCATTTCAAATGTTGGCTTGGCTTCAGAATTCTCAAAGTTAATTCCATCTGATGCCACTTTGATCTATAAAAATTATAAGGATCACAAAGTAAGTGCCACATCAACGTTGTCATCACTTCTTTCAAGTTTTGTTTTCAGCTCACCTTTAATGTTGAAATAAACATGATCATTACTTTCAAGAGGGGAAAAATTTTGAAGCATGTGCTGGTATAAAAAGTAAGGGAAGTTACTGGGGATAGCTTGCTGATTGAACTCATCAAAAATTTCAGAACTAAGGTATGGATAATGATCCCTTGATAAACGATAATTCGAATGGATGTCTATGCCTTTGATGTCAAGTCATGGATAGAGAGAGAGCTTGTTTCTATCTGCGTTGAGTTAATAGTGAATAATTTATTCCATTCTGCAGCAATTATGGTCGTGAAGTGGCTGATTATGGGACCATGGATGGACTTGAATAAGATTAGGATGCGAGGCATATAAGTAAGACAGGTTTTTATTTTGATGAGTTCACACCGGACAGCAGCGCGAGCGAACGGTAGACAAGATGTGGAGGAGGAGGAGGGCCACCCAAATCTGACACTGATGTAGCTGCTGACTCTTCGATATGAAAAAGTTTTTTTTTTTTCCTGAATTTGTATGACTGCTGATCTTTTGAACATCTGTGATTGATTATAATCATAACCGTGGTCTTCTCTTGGTCCCTATGTGACATGGCTTGTCTGTTTTCAGTGGGGTATCAAAACTCTTCTTTAGTTAACATGCATGGGAATATTACATGATCTGTGCAATTATGCTGGAAATGATTTCATTTTCATCTCATGACCTTTCACAACATAATCAGATCCTGAAACTTCCATTCAGTCGGTTGAATTAAAAAAAGAAAAGAGGTCATCGAAGAGGATGGAAAAGGAGCCCAAGGCCCTATCGTCGTTTTATGGATAGTTGCAAAGGGTTTCTATCGGACGTAAACTTGGGTGCACTCTTCGTGAATATGTCCATCAAACCTTGGGGCTCAATCATCAATAATGAAATTGCTTAAGAGTCTCAGATGTCAAAGGTGTGAAACTGAAATGGTTACATTCAGGGGAAGATTCACCCGTCTCTTTTTCTTTTCTTGCTCACCATTTATTTCCTGGAATATGAACTCTGGCCTTTTCTCTAGTGGGTTTCGTTCTCTTAAAGATCTTGTTCTTTTTTTATCAACTATAGGAGTGCGTAAATCCCGGGGAAAAGGGGAAATATGCGGAAGAAAAAAAAATGATTTTGGAAATTTTTTCTTTTGATGGGAGACTTATAGGACGCGTTTGGTAATATTTCTATTTCCGGGAACAATTTCTGATCAGAAATTATTCTTTTTTATTTTGTTTCTAGAAATAATTTCTAAGTATTTTAAGCCATTTGATAATAGTCCAAAATTTCAATTCCCGGAATAGAATTGTGTTTGGTACTGTTTTTTAAAAATTTCTAATCCAAATCATTTTTTTTATAATTTTTAAATAATTTTATTACTTTTTTATTGTTTTTGTTTTTTTCTTCTTTTCTTTTTTTTTTCTCTTCTTCTCCTTCAAGGTCTGTCGATCGTCGGCTTTGGGATGACCAACGACCAGCCAAACGAGAGCTGGCAACCTTGCTAGAACGTCGCCGGCCCTCGGCAAGGCTGCGCCTTGTCGGTCGAGCCTCGCCAACAACTGGGCAAGGCTTAGCCAAACCTTGGGTGGGTGAGCAGCCTCACCCAGATCTGGCGAGGCCAAGCTCACCCAACCACCAATAGGGCTCGACCTTGCCGAGCCACCATGAGGTCGGCCTCGCTCACTCGCCCAGCTGCCAATAGGGCTCGACCTTGCCGGGCCACCACAAAGTCGGCCTCACCTTAGCCGAGCGACACCGATCTCGTGGTGGCCTCGCAAGGTTGAGCCCCTTTGGCGGCTGAGCGAGCCCGACCTTGCCAGATCTGAGTGAGGTCGAGCCTTGCCCAACCATGCTAGCCATGGTTGGGCAGAGCCTCACCCACTCACCCGGCTAGGTGAGGCTCGCCGATGGCCAAGGGAGGCCTACCTAGCCTTCAGCGAGCTCGCCAAACCTCACCCTGGCCTGGCGAGCCTCCAACGAGCTTGCCGACGACCGGCAGTAGTGGGCGGTGGATGGCAATGGCGGTGGTGACAGCAGTTGAAGAAGAAGAACAAGAAAAAAGAAAAGAAAAGAGAGAAAATAGGTTGCTTGATTCTAGAATTGTTCATGGGAACAAAGAATCAACTTTTTTTTACTTCTCAATTCTATTTCAAATCTACTTCCAAAAACAAAAAACTAGAAATTTGTTCCCGGGAACAAAAATTTTACCAAACGAATTTATATTCCAAATCTACTCCTAAGAATAAAAGAATAAAATTTGTTACTGTTTAGCAAGTTACCAAATAGAGCCTTAAAAGCTCCAATGGCTCACTTGAGTTGAAACCTCGGAGTTGATGAAGCTCCTAATTTGATCGCAAACGATTCATCTGAGAAGATGTATGGCGCAAATGGCATGTGTATAGGTCATCCGGTAACTTGTCAAGCTAGACATGTACAATTTCTCTACTCCACATGGGCAATATACTTATCACATTGCTTATGGTCTCAATTCCATCGTCCACATTTTAAATTGGATGACATAACCTACTAACAGCCATGTTGTCATCCAATTCGGAGGTCAGGTGCAAATAAATCAGAGTTAATCATGATTAGGCTACAAAGACATAGAGATGAGGCCGCAAAGTAGACCATATAATGTGTTCTTCAAATTGTCAAGAAATTGGATGACAACATGGTTGTTAGTAGGTTATGTCATCCAATTTAAAATGTGGACGATGGAATTGAGATCATAAGCAATTGTCAAGAAATTGCTGTCGATTATATCACAATTGAATTCTTCAGTGAACAAGGCTCTACGCTAATGTTTAGGTTGAGTATGGAATAGTGCTTCAAAGCATTCCCTTGTCAACTGAAACAATTCACGTCGAAAACTCAATTTGTTCATAAGGAAATTCTTCATTAGAGGAGTATCGTAACATTCGAAGACTAACCATATTACCTCATGTTTCTATGTGTTGACTTTATGGTAATTCCTCGAACTTCTCTTGCTCTCTCTTAGCCACCCAAAGAAAATTACTAAAAAAATCTTAAACCTATTATACAATAGTCAATTCAATCCTAAACTTTTCAATTTTTGTAAATTTAGTCCTAAATATATTAACGATTTGCCAGTGTAATCCATCTACCTAATTCTTATTGGAAATTGCTCACATTACTTTTCTTTTGTTTTTTTTTCTTTTTTTATTGCTGGATTTTTTATCCGTAAGGGCCTACCGTTGCTCTGACAACCTTGCTAGCCAGAACCCATGCTAGATCTAGGTCGACCGTCGCCCAAGTTAGGGGACCCTAGCACCGGCAAGGGCATTAGTGGCCGGCGACCTCGACTAACCATTACTGAGGCACAATGACCAGCTAAGGGAAATAAAGAAGAAAAATTCAAAAAATGTCAAAAAAAATGGAAAAATCATCTAAGTTAGCACCGGCTGTACCATATTATATTGTAGAAGATGACTAAGATTGACTGGATCACTACATTTACAATTTCCTACCAAAATTGATCGAAATGACTACATTGGTAAAACATCAAAAAGTTTATTACTAAATTAACAAACCCAAAGAATTTATAATTGAATTGAAATTCATATAATAAATTTGAGACTTTTTTGTCAACTAACTTCAACCGCCCATTTCGCTTCTCCTCTTTAATTTTGTCACATTGAAATTGTATGTTCTCTCCTCATAGCTAACTAGTTAGATGTCCATGCACATCCAAAGAGGCCAATAATACTAAAGATTTTGACACCTAATTAGCAAATCACTAGTTATACAGCGATTTAGCTGGAAAAATCTAAGCATTTGATGCATCTATTAAAGTATAATTAGAATTTCATAGGTAACTTTTGTTTACTTCATAAGCTAAGTGATAATCTCGGCCTCTCTTTAATTTGGACGAGTTATGGATGAGAGCCCATGCAAGAATTCATGCCTGCCAATTGCACACGTTCAATGCACACCAAAAATATCGCATGAGCAAAAACAAATAAAAGAATAAGTGCGCTAAAAGTCTTAAAGCTTATCACGAAAATGCAATTAAAACTTTCAAAATGTGTAATTAAATCCCATAACTTGTCAACTTTATGCAATTAGGTCATTCCATTAACTCAGTCCAACTTGACTAATGGAAAATACTGACATGGCTTTTTTATTATTTTCTTTTGCCTACGTGATGATGACGTAGCTAAAATATGAAATAAAAGGCTAAAACAACATGGTTTTGGTCCAAATTTGATTATTATTATTTTTTAATATAAATCCAATTCTTGCTTGCCTTTTCCTCCTCTTTTTTTTGGATATTTTATTTTGTTCATATTAAAAAATCAAATTCGAACCAAAACCACATATGTTCAATGCACACCAAAAATATCTCATGAGCAAAATCGAATAAAAGAATAAGTAGGCTAAAAGTCTTAAAATCTCTCGCAAAAATGCAATTAAAACTTTCAAAATGTGTAATTAAATCTCATAACTTGTCAAATTTGTGCAATTAGGTCATTCTATTAATTTGGTCCAACTTAACTAATAAAAAATACTGACATGGCTTTTTTATAATTATTATTTTTCCCCTCGTGGCAATGATGTAGCTAAAATATAAAATATAAGACTCAAACGAGGTAGTTTTGGTCTTTTAATATGAATCTAATTCTTGCTTGCTTTTTCCTTCTTCTTTTTTTTTTTGTATTTTTTACTTTATTTGTATTAAAAAAATCAAATTTGAACCAAAACGACATTGTTTTAACCACATCAGTGCCATGTAGGATAGAGAAAAAAAAACACATCAACATTTTCCATTAGTCAAATTGAATGAAGTTAATGAAATGACTTGATTGCACTAATTTGATAAATTTTAGGAATTAATTATACTTTTTTAAAGTTTTGGGAATCAATTATACTTTTATGATAATTTTTACAACTTTCAAAGCACTTATTACACAAATAAATGAATGAATGAATAAAACGCTATTGATCTCGTCTCAATATCCAACTTTTCACCAACCACTGAACCAAGGGTTGACAAACTCCAGCTAAAGCAATCTAATTGCATCTGTACCCTCACCATGAACCTAAATTTCTTACCCCTTAAACAAATTAAATATTTAGATTAAAACATTCGCCAGAAAAGGTATGTCGCGACCTAATTTTCGAGTGCATCACCTAAAACTAGGTTAATGGACTACTAAGTCTAACTTAGCTCGGGCTCTCCCAAGCCCATACCAAATCGCGACTTAAAGTTCAATTATCTAACATATGAATGATTAATAACTAAGAGTCGCCACTAATCAGTTTATGGTAGGTCGATTAGACACCTAAGTAAAATAATATGAGGATTATTTTACTCCTACGAACTAGAGACTATGGGTACGAGGACTTGGTTACACTAGATTTCTCTAATGCCCTTTCGGTACCATTTCCTTTTTGTAATTTTCAAAAATATTTTTGCAAGCAGCTTTGATTCATTTTAAGCTAAATCCTTATCATGCAAAAAGGCGATCACACGAGTGCTCAACCATTATTAGAAATTCAATAAATGAAATAAATTGCATCACATGAAGCTAACAATTTTTGGGTTTTCTTAGATTTTTTATAAAATGCATTTCTAACTATATGACCTAATTTTACTAACAAGCAAATTCTAATTAAATAATCCTATTATGCAAACTAGTTAATATGCACCTCATGACCTAATTTTACTAGTAAATAAATTCTAATCAAATGATCCTATTATGCAAACTACTTAATATGCACCTAGTATTTTGTATTTTTTTATTGAAATTCAGAATTAATAAAAATCCTAACTAAATTATCTAAAATGAATAATTTTCTAATTTATTTTAGGGATTAATTTGACTTAAACCCTATCCTATCTTAGAAAACTATTTTAAAGAAAAATGGGATAATTAAAATATGCCGACATTATCTAAGACCTTATTTTAAAAAATAATTATTTAGGTCTAACCCTAAATGCAACCCTAAGAATGTAATCCTAAAAAAAATCTAATTTGCTAAACCTACATGTCTAATTTACTAAACCTACATTCTGATGCAAGATTTTGATTTTTTTTATTTTTGATTATTTGTGTTTTTTAAGACAAGTTATTATCAAATAAACATTATATTTAAGCTAATCAAGACATTCAATCAAATAAAGGATTAAAATAATCGAAAAATAACATGTTGTCTCACAGATCAAATTAACGATTATCTAACCCTAGACATCACGACAAAGGGTTCAAAATAATTAAAAATCTGATCCGAAATCTTACGGACCAAATTAATAATTATATTGATTCAACACTTAAAATACTATCGACAAACCCCAAAAATTAATATAATTAAAAAAAATGATCCGACATCTTACGGATCAAATTAGTAATTACAATAATTCTGGGAAAACCTGCGGATAATGCCTACAAAATTTCATGAAATGAAGATCACTTCAAATTTACACAATAACAACTAAACTTAAAAGAAATAAGTAAAGTTAATAGAAAAAGAAAATAAAACTACCTAATTTCCTTTTCTTTTTTCTTCTTTTTGTTTTTTCCTTTCTTCTTTTTCTTCCCAAGCACGGCTTGTGCTCGTGCGGCTGGTCACCGGCTCCAGTGAGGGGCGGCGGCTGTAGCGGTGGCGTCACCGTCGATCGGAGGTTGCGGAGGTGCGGAGCTCCGGCGAGGTCCGGCAATTCGGAGCTGCAGGAAAGAAAAATCAGTGACTGGGTCGGGCTCGAGCAAAGGTGCGGAGCAGAGAGCTGCGCGGACGCGGGGCCAGCAAAGATGACGTCGAGCTTCGGGCGAGGCTGGTGCGACCGATCCGAGGGTGGAAGCGCAACAGGGGAAACCCGCTGTTGCGGCGTCAGAGGGCTAGAGGCGCGCGGTGGTGGCTCGTGGAGATGCTGCAGAGGCGGATCGACAGGCGCGCAGGTGCTCGTGGAGGCACGGTAGAGGCGGATCGGCGATGCGGTCCGGCAAGCAGGGGAATCAGGTCGCGGCACGGGCTTCTATGGGTCACGGGTCGCAGGCGAAGGGGAGCAGATACAGGTTGATGCTGCTCCGGCGTCGAGTCGTGGCAAGAGCGGCGTCTGGAGTCGAGCACGGTGAGCGCGACGGTGGCTGGCAGAGCTTCGGGCTGGTGTCGGGGCTCGAGATCGGCGCTCCGGTGCGATAGATCAGGCTCCGAGCGGGTGCGGGAACTGAGCAGAGGGCGGTGATGGCGCGGTGTGGTGTTCGGCGGGGATGTAGTCTGCTGTGATCGTTGATGCAGGGCTTCGGGGACAAGCGGTGGTGCAGACGCGGCGAGAGGGAGGCGCAGCAGTGCGAGCGCGGCTGCGCGGGCACGATCGTCGGAGGCGGCAGGCGGAGGCGTCGGCACAGGGGTGCGGTGGCGCGGCTGGGTGAACTTAATGGCGAAGGTGCGGGCACGGTGGTGCGCCGGTGAGGAGAATTCCACGGAGAAGAAGCACAGTAAATTTGCTTTTTACTATGTCTTCTCTCTCCTCTGCTGTACTTTTTGCTTCTGCTTTTTGCTCTATTTTTTAATCGAAAAGAGGCCCCCCTAAAGCACGAACATTCTTTTCCCCTTGTGTGGATTTTGACTTCGAAAAAAACCAAGGAAAGCCCCCCATTCTCTACCGTACACTCTCTCATTTTATAGATAAACATAACGTGATCTTCGTAAAATATTTCGAAAATTGCCTATAACCTCCGAATCACAAAATCCTTTTATCTCATGAATATTCTCCCCCGATTTCATCATTTATTGATAAAGATAAGATTATAATGCGGTTTTCTCAATTTTAAAAAAAAATCATCATAATATCACATCAAATCTTATTTTTTTTTCACAAGATAATTGATAAAAAATAACGACCGGCTTAAGTTAATTTTCTTCCTTTCGTGGACCTAGCCCGGCATGCTGAACTAGAGCTCAGAAATATTAATTCGAACCCATCCACCACCGGTCCTAAAAAAATATAAAAAATGCAAAATATGTAAATTAAAAATAAATGCACCTAAAAAATTATATGCTATGCAATTGAATTATAATATTTTTTTTAGGGGTTAAAAATTAATCCCTAATTTTTATGCAATAAATGACTAAATGGGTTGCCCAAAATTTAGATGTCAACAAGGTATTACAAAAATATTTTCCCTGTCCTCTCCATTTGGTCTGTAATTAACAATTTTACTAATAAATAGAAAATGCCAATAAAGGTATTACCAAAATCTCTTCTCTATCCTCTCCTTTTGGTCTGTAACTAATAATTTTACCAAATAAATAGAAAAAAGCCAAAAATATTTTAGGAAAATCTCTGTCCATATCCTCTCCATCTAGTATGTAATTAATAATTTTACCCAAATAACAAAATTCCAAAAAAGGTATTACGAAGTCTCTATCCTTATCCTCTCCATTTGACATATGATAAAGAAAACTTTACCAAATAAAGAAAACAATGCCAAAAAAG
This sequence comes from Eucalyptus microcorys, assembly GCA_014182515.1. Lineage (NCBI taxonomy): Eukaryota > Viridiplantae > Streptophyta > Magnoliopsida > Myrtales > Myrtaceae > Eucalyptus > Eucalyptus microcorys. The sequence continues at coordinate 3,840,526 of CM024563.1, forward strand.
GTATTAGGAGATTTTCCCTGTCATCTTCATTTGGCCTGTAGCTTACCGATAGATTAAAAAACAATGCCAAAAAGATAATGACGAAAATCCTATGGCTAGGACAGTTTCAAAGGTTTGTCAAAAAAAAAAAAAAAGGACAGTTTCAAGGGCATTCTCGTCTTTTCAAACAGTTCATTACCGCCTCTTATGTTTGTGCTATTCTATTTTATTCATTTGGTTAATCTTATTAAGGGGTACTTAATTTGTAAATTTTTCAGTTTAAGTGCACTAATTTCCATAACATTAAACAAAAATTTCTCATTTTGTTCCTCGCATCACCTCAGCACCAACCAATAGATTCTATTTATGAGAGAATCTTCGAATTTCGAGAGGTCCAATTAATTCTGCACACGACTTCAATTAATTCCGAGAACAAGCAATCATCGTGTTCTCATACTCAAGGCATACTTAAAATGTAGATTTTCTAATTACAGTGCACTAACTGTTAATAACTCGAAATGACTTTTTGTTGCTTTGTTGCTCGTCATCACTTTGCCCTTGCCCATAAAAATTTATGTTTATGACATGACATTCGAACTTCATCAGTTCAATTAATTCCCTCCCCCCCACCCCACCCCGCGCTGTTGTGTTCTCTTGCATAAATATTTTACCTTTCTCGCTTCACCGATAAATTCTATACCAATCATTAGACGGATCTAGTTAACTGACGCTTTCAGAGTATTTCGTTAACCATACCTAATAAAGACATATTTTCATGCTTAACGTTCCGATCATGCAACCCACAAGGAAGAGGATATTTTGAACATGATAAATTTCAATATTTTGATGTTTAACAAGCGTTGCTGAACATTTGTTGATAAATTCCCAATATTTACTTCAAGTAGAATTTTTTACAGTGATTTTTTATTTAATTATTTCCAGGGAAATGAAAAGCGTAAACCACCTTCCTCTATAAAATCCTTCTCTTGCAACTCAAATCCCCTTCTACACCTTCTTCAAGCAAAAAACCTATTCTCATTCAACTCTGCCATTCACGCCCACTCACTCCGTCGACCCTCGTCCCTCGTGCCTTATTCGTGTCCTTGTCCGATTTCTGTATCCGGAGAAATCGTGTACGAATCCTTCTTCATCTTTGCTTTGATCTGGGTGTTTCTTGAAGCCAAAGTAAATGCACGCTCTTGCTGCTTAGCACTAGATTTTCGACTTTCTCATTTCGTGTTCTGTCGCTCTCTTTGTTTTCAAAATCCTTTTTCGTTCGTTCGACGACCCAACCTCGACAATCTCTCATTGGTGTTTTGTGTTGGTGATTAACGAGTCTCTGTTTGCTTTCAATTGTCACTTCATTGACTAAAAGCTTTGGATCTTCATTCATTCTGCCGTTCCATTTATTTTGAATCGAGTCGTTATTTTTTTAACGCACCTTTTTGGAACGTTCCGGCTTCGGGCAAGGATGTCGAACTCCATGCATCAATCTTCGACCGTACACGACGTCACTCCTGATGCAGTCACCCCCGAAGTTGGCCATCCTGCAATTGATCTCAACCTTCCAGATCTGAACGATCCGATCGAAGATCAGGATCCGGATTCGTCCGTCTCCGACTGCGAGAGCCTCATCTCCACCGGTCGATCTGGCACTGCTCTAATGCCCTTCGTCAACAACGGGTTGACAGAACTCAGCGAGGGAGACAAGGCCTACCGCATTATCAAGGAGAGATTCGTCTCGTGGCTAGGTGCGCATGGGGTGGAAGTCGCCGTGGTGGCAATCCACCAGAACAGCTTCTCCAGCGTCTCGGCCAAAGCACGGGCCCAAGTGTTTCGACTTTGCTCCCAGGCAGTACAGCAGAGAGGCGGCGGCAGCGACACCGCCAACGTGAGGCACGCATGGTATGCGATCTCGAGGGAAGAGGTGCCCAACATCTTCTCCTATGGCTTTGGCTATAGTGGGAAGCCCATGAACAGTGCCTTGTTTGGTCGTGGACTTTATTTTGCTCCCGAAATCCATCTCATCGAAAGGTATGGAATTCCTCTTCTTCTTTTTTTCACTTTGAGTTGCGTAATTATTGAGAAGTAATGTTTGAAAAGTGGTATGATCATGAAGATATGTCAATGTAGAGCACTAGTATTTTTCCCTTTTGAGCAATGATATGTTATATCTAACAGGGCAAGTATACTTCACTTTCATGTTGCTTTTGAATTCGTGTCTAATATATTGCACATATGATGCTATCAGCCTTAGATAGTTTCATGGTTATACTTTGGCAGCACTAAATCCGCCCCTATTAATTGCATAAATAATTAAGAGATTATCACAGCCATATGTTTATTTAGCGCGTTTCTTATAATCAATGATTGTTTAAATCTAGTGGAACATAGTATTTATAATTTATGATTGGCAGAGTGAAATCCAACCTTATAAATTGCACCAATAATTGAGAGATATTGTTAGGAAAGAGGTACGGTCACGAACATATATTGATTTAGTGAGTTATTATATTTCTCTTTTAATCTAAGATAGGGAGCATGTTTTGTGAGCATGTTGTTTCTTAAATCATGTTAATACGTTGTGCATGTGATCATAATGGCCTTAAATAGTCTCTTTGTAATGCTTTGACAGTGCTAAGCATGCCCCTATGGATAGAGATGGTCTTAGGCATCTATTGCTTTGCCGGGTCATATTGGGGAAATCAGAACTTGTCACTTTTGGTTCGGAACAATCTCATCCCAGCTCAGAACAATACGATTCGGGCGTCGACGACTTATTATCTCCAACAAGATACATTGTTTGGAGCACCCATATGAACACTCACGTGTTACCAGAGTATGTTATCAGCTTTAAAGCCCCTTGTTACTTGAGAGGTAATCACATTGTTCTTTCTCGTTCATGCTTTTGCATTCATCATATTTGTGTGTTTGACTTTGTCTACTCTGTCAATTAATCTGATGGTTTGCGAAAATCTAGATGGAATAGGGTGTTTGAGAACTTCGGAGATGTTCCGGGAACAAACTTTTCCTCGGGTGTCATTTCGGATTTTGATTTTAAAGCTCTTGAAGATCTTACGTCCATCTGACATGAATTTGGTGGTTAATCATTGTAAGGACCACATGGTAAGAGCCACATCAACATTGTCATCACTTGGCTCTTCTCTTTCAAGCTTTATTATCTGCTAATGTCGAGATATTTTTAAAACATGATCATCATTCTTCAGCGGGGAAAGATTTCGAGGCATGTGCTGGTACAGAAAGTAAGGCATATTACTGGGGATAAGTTGTTGATTGAAATCATCAAAGGTTACGGAACTAAGGTGCGGATTATGATCCTTTGATAAACAGTAATACGAAAGCACATTTATATCTTTGATGTCGAGTCATGGATAGAGAGAGCTTGTTTCTACTTGCACTGAGTTGATAGTGAATAATTTGTTCCATTCTACAGCAATCTGGGGCGTAAAGCGGCTAATTATGGGACCATGGATGGACTTGAATAAGACTGGTTTTTATTTTGATGAGTTCACACCACACAGCAGCGCGAGCAAATGGTATACAAGACGTGGAGGAGGAGGACCAGCCGAATCGGATGCTAACATAGCTGCTGGAAAAAGTTTCTTTTTCTTTTTTTTTTCAGAATTTGTATGATCCGCTGATCTTTTGAACATTTGTGATTGGTTACAGTCATAAACTGCGGTCTTCTCTTGGTCCCTATGTCGCATGACTGTTTGTCTTCAATTTGAGTATCAAAACTCTTCTTTGGTTGACATGCTATGGGAATATTACATGATCCGTGCAGTTATGCAGGAGATAATTTCATTTTCTTCTAATGACTTGTCAGAATATAACTAGATCCCGAAGCTTCCGTGGCAAGCCTTAATAAAAATGAACGATTTAAGAAAAGAAAGGCGGCTACAGATGAAAGGTTTTCCCATTGATCTTTAGTATGTGTTTATAATTGGTAGCTAACCTTATCAAAATGGTGGAGGGTGGAATTTTGCTCTTTGTTTTATTTTTTATTTTTATATTTTTGGGGGTTTGTTAGAATGAGTCATGTGTATAAGACTGTAAAGTTTGACCCTTGCCAATTTTTTTGCACGGGTCAAATTTTGGCCTAGTTCAATCGGCTGAATTATTAAATATATATAAAAGGTCAGCGAAATGTATGGAAGAAGCCTAAGCCCCTATTGTCATGTTATGGATGGTTGCAAAGGGTTTCTATCGGAGGTGGACTTGGGTGCGTTCTTCATCGAGATGGCCATCCAACTTTGGGGCTCATTTATTAATAATGAAATTGAGTAAGAGTCTTAGATGTCAAAGGTTTGAGACTGAGATGGTTACATTCGGGGGAAGATTCATCTGTCTCTGGGTCTTTTCTTGCTCACCAATCTATTTCCTCGAATAGGAACTCTGTCCTTTTCTTTGATGGCCTTTCCGTTCTCTTTTGTATCAGCTATAGGAGTATGTAAATCCCTGGGGAAAAGGGGAAATATAAGGAAGATAAGAAAAAAAAAAAAGGATGTTTGAAAAGTTTTTCTTTTGATGGAAGACCTGAAAGCATCACTGGCTCAACGCCCATGAGTTGAAACCCTTGGAGAATCTTGCACAGAGAGCATCATCTGTTTAGTGCCAGAGAAGATGGTGGTGGGTCAGGCTTTTTCACTTTGCATTCCATGTGTTCCGCCCTCAACCAAAAAACCTTCTGGATGTGCTATATAGACATTGTCTTGCAAATCTTCATAAAAAATGCTGTTTTCTTGTCCATTTGATGTAGCTCTAAATTATAATGACCTACTAAGACCATGGCATTACCTTTCAACCACTCATTCTCTTTGAATGAAACATTTTGCAACCAGTCTAACTTTATACCTTTCAACATTACCTTTAGGGTAACCACTGGGGGTTCGCCCTAGTGACCACTCTTCCAACTTGGAAGGGGAGGTGAGGGGTTTAAATCCCTACCTTCTCAAGGGGGATTGGGGTGGGGACGATTTCATTTCAGAAGTGGGTTTCGACTCCCACGGCTTAGTTTTGTAAACTCATTTAGCCTACAGCTTTGGCTCCTTTAGGCAAGTCTACTAGGTCTTAGACATCATTAGTTTTCAATGAGTTTAACTCATCTTTCATGGCTTCAAGCCAGTTAATTAAATGATCACTTGTAATGGCTTCATCATAAGACATAGCATCAGTTCCTATGTCAACATTACGGTCTGATTCATCTAGATCCATGATGTAATCATCAGAGATATGCAATTGGATTGCTCCCACTTTTCATGAGCAGTCTGCTCATTTGAGCTTTTAGCCATGAGTCTAGCCAGATTGTCAACCCGTAATGCATAATCCAAATCAATAACCCCAAGAATGAAACTTAATTACTCTTTCCATTTCTTAAAATTTATACCACTCAGTTTTTCAATAGAGGAAAGTTAACTCGTAATAGCAGAGGATTGCATGCTAGATTAAAAATTTTAAATTCATGTACATTAGTACCTTTAGGAAATCCACAAATATAAATAAAATAATTTAATTCATCATTATAATAAACTGAAAAATAAACAGTTCATCTAAATGGAAGGTAAAATATACAAAACCTTACCAAAAGAAATCCAAGAATCATTTATAGTCTTCGTTTGGGCAAACTATAAACACTTTAAATGGATTCTTTAAAAATTTACCAGCAAATTTCATAAGGCAAGAATAAACCAAATTAAATCACCATTGGGTAGAATTAATTCGAGCGCATATTAGCAATTTATTTGCTTATCGTATTATCATTACACTATTGGGCGATTATTGCTCAAATAGTTTATAACTGCAAAACTTATATAAATATATTTTTATATATATTCAATATCATAGGGTCATGCTTGACAAGTTTAACACAACCCAATAGCCATTAACAATATTCGCTTTCCAAATAAATGCGTGCTGAATAAAAGAAAAGGGAACAAAACACAAAATTATGTCATTCAATGGTCAAATCAAGGAACGATAACTAGAATTTACAATAGTATCTATCGATTTCAAACGTTTTGTTAACACAAACTTAAAAATATCCGAATCAAAAACATTATTTGCATATGATATTCGAAAAATTGATTATATATATTCCACCAAAAAATGAAATACTATGAATCAATCATATAAGGGGCCAAAAGATTGTAATAAACATCATAACCATGTTCATGTGTTAAATAAACTAACGCTTTGATACCACATGTTAGAATAATAAGATCTTTCAATCACATGAACATGACATCAAATTATTAAATATAGCATACTCGAATCAAAGGAAGCCATTATTGATCCAACGAGAGAGAGAAGATGTCTTCTTGTGAGTATGAATCTTTACCGCTCTCCTCTATAATGGTTGTGATGGATGTGTATTTTTCTCTCAACAATTTTGTGGAAATAGCAAAAGCGTGATAATGAGATGCCAACATTCTCCACCAAAGAGAGACCTTATATAGAAGGAGTGATGGAACTAGCCCTAAAGCTATCAAATCTCAACCTTCCATCAAGATTTAAGATATATGGATTCTACTGGCCTAATTGGATGTCACAAATATATTGCCGATAATATATTTAATTAAATTAGAAATATATCAAATGTTGAATAATAGACCTGATAAGCCACATAAATGGGTTAAACCTTGTCAAGTCAAACACGAACAGCCATCAACAAACCGTAAAAGAAATGAAAAAAAAATTCCAGCAAAGTTCGTTTGTCATGAAACAAGCAAAAGCTCACAATCTTTTTACTGTCTTCCATGTTTTAATTCTATCTTCCCCAATTCGCTTCATATTGTACTTAATTTATTGTAGTTCCTAAAGATGACAAAGCCATTTATTTGACTTGACCCGAGCTGTCCGAAACTTTTCTTATGTAATAAGCCTATTTTTTCTTGGAGCCAAGGATTGAACAAGTAATTATCATCCTTCCTTTCTCAAGTAGTTTGATGGAGGAAGGTTTCTTAGAGCTGCTGCTGCTGAATGTTTTGATTTTATTCCTCTTTTAAATTAAGTAAAAACCTTATCCAATGTGTTAATTCTGTTCCTCCTTATGCAATAAAATCCATAACATGTTTGAAATCTATTCCTCCTCTACCCAATGTAATAAACCTATCCTAGATCAACGAGTAATTATTATCCTTCATTTAGGGTTTATTTATTTCACGGAAAATGAATAATTTGAAAAATATTTTACTAAAAATGGTTATTTGTATTATTTATAATTTGTGATGAATTGAAAAATATTTTTATCAGAAATTATTGTCGATAAAAAAAAAAAATCATTAACTAATTATTTCAAGAGATAAAAGTGATCATCTTTTTTAAAATATATATATTTTTTAAATTATTTTTTTTTCATAAAAAAACGGAGCTTTAAATAATTTGAATTTCTTGCTCACCAAGGACAAACAAATTTTTTTTTCTTGCAATATTTAAAGATTTACCATATTACCTTACTCGCTTATCTACGTACCAACTTTTTTAGTAATTACTTGACTTCTTTTTCTCCCTCTTGACCAACCATTTTGCGTTTTTCTTTTTAATTTTGTCACACAAGAAATGCTTGTTCTCTCACGGCTAGCTAGTTAGATGTGTGCACGCAGTGGAAGGTACAAATAGCACTAAAGAATTCGATGCATAACCAGCAAATAACTGGTTATAAAGTGATTTAGCGGAAGAAAATTTAAAAAAAAAAAATGCGATGCACCAATCAAAGTATTCATTAGGCCTTGACATGTAACTTCTGTTTAATTTAGCTAAATGGCAATCTTGGCCTCTCTTAATTTAGATCTGTTTCTCAATCACTCGCTCATCTCGGAAGCAGGAACTTAGAATTTATGCCTGCCAATTGCACATGTTCAACGCACACCGAAATATCACATGAGCATAAATAAATAAATGAATAAAATTTACCAATTAAGAAATTTGGGGTTCACGAACTCGGGAACCGGATCACACTCTAATTGCAACTGTATCCTCACACCCGGTGAGCCCAAATTTCAATACCCCTTAAACAAATTAAACATGAAAATAAAATTAAAAAATGCCAAAAAGCATGTTATGAAATCTCTGCCCTACCCTCTCCATTTGGTCTGTAATTAATGATTTTACCAGTTATTATAAAAAAAATCTCTGCAATATCCTCTCCATTTGTTCTGTAATCAATAATTTTATCAATTAGAAAATTGACGAAAAAGGTGTTACGAAAATATCTATCCATATCCTCTTCGTTTTGTCCATAATTTAAAATTTTACCAATTATAAGAAAATTCCAAAAAAGGGTACTACGAAATTCTCTGCCATATCCTCCATATTTGGTTTGTAATTAATGATTTCACCAATAAATAAATAAAAATGCCAAAAATAATACCATTAAAAACTCCCCTATCTTCTCCTTTTGGTCCGTAATTATTAAATTTACGAATAAATAAAAAGAAGTGCCAAAAAAAAAAGAATTGTGAAAAACTCTTTGATGTCCTCTCCATTTGGTCTGTGATTAATAATTTTAGGAAAAAATTTGAAAAATTCCAAATATGGTATTAGGAAAAGCTCCATCCTTATCCTGTCCATCTGGTTTGTAATTAATAATTTCACTAATAAATGAAAAATGACAAAAGAGATATTATGAAAATTTCTGCCCTAATCCTTTCCATTTGGTCCGTAATTAATGTTTTTACTTATTTACAAACAAAACGGTGGACGACCAGGAGTAGAGGTTGCCGGTTTGGGACGTCAACGTCAGGGACAGTCCCAAGGCCACTCTTGTCATTTCACATGGTTTGTGGCATCCCATCCCTGTGGTCGGCGGTCGGCACCGCCTCTATGTTTGCCCTAGTCTATTTTATTTATTTCGATAATCTTATTTTGTAAATTATTCAATTTTAGTGCCCTAAATATCCATAAAGCTAAACAATATTGTCTCCCTTTGTTGCTCGTCATCACTTCTCCACTGACCAATTGAATCTTTATTTATGAGTAGACCCATCAAATAGATAAATTAAGTCAAGTTTGGTTAAGCCTAAAAGTGATTCGATCTAAATTTATTCACGTGTAACTCGTTTTGACTAATTTCCATTCATGCAAATATGAAAATCTAAGTAAATTGTTTTTACCAAAAAAAAAAATCTATGTAAATTGTAAATTCAATTAATTCTCATATTATTTTGAGTTATATCATTATAAACTATTTTACTGAATATAACCTATCAAATATAGGTTAAGAAATGAATTTATGATCTATTTTGACAAGTCTATTTATGAGAAAATATTCAAGAACATCGAGAGGTTCAATTTATTTCGCACACAGGCTCAATTAATTTGGCATGCAAGTGAGAACCATCACACTCTTATGCAAGAATATCTTATCTTTGATACCTAATAAAGAAATAATTGCATTTTCTAATGCCCTTATCTTGCATAACATAAGAAATGGAGGTGATCATGGTCCGGGTTGGGCCGGTCCGACGCCTAACCCTAGGACCAACCCACACAATGTTGATCCCCAATTTTTGGGATCGAGGACCAACCCGATCGAGTCTGGGATCGAGGATCGGACAGACCCTATGGGTTCGGTCCGGTTCCAAGGTCAACTCAAGACCAACGGATAATTTTTTTATTTCATTTTTTTTATTCCTTAAAAATTAAAACTCATTAATTCAAATTACATAGCAATCAACAATACAATGTTAAGCAACCAAACTATAAATATAAGTACATATTCAACATAAATTAAGATAAGGTGATCATAAAAATTTCACACTAGTTAAAAACAACAAACTATATACATGATCGAGATTGCTAATAGAAATAAAGTGTTTCCATCGCTGAAGCATACTATAATTTTCTTGCTTTTGATTTGTCTTTGAATTATTCTTCCCTTCAAGAAATAGGATGAGATGGGAAGTTTAAGAGAAAAGAATTCTAGGCCAAAAAATATTTTCTAGGCATCTTCTCCTGCAATCATCTATCAATAATACTTGTAACACCATATGCAAAAACGATTCATACATTCAATCAAGCAAAGTCTAATCAACCAATAATGAAGCTTCACACCATTTGACAAGCACATCATTGACGAGCGGGCGAGTGTGCACGGTGAATAGGGCAAGGTTGCTCTTGCTCACGAGGGAAAGTTTCGTTTTTAAGTGAAAAATGAACAGGATAAAGACGGAAGAATAAGACAAGAAGCTGAGGACATTTTAAGCCATTTCACAATGCTATTCACACCGTTTCACGGCGTCATTCACGCCTTCATTCAAGCTGTTCAAGTGAAGAATGCTTGGTGGATTTGCCATTTATAAGAAAAACATAAAAATATATTATATATGAAATATCTAAAATATATTATATATATTTTATCAGGGTTAGTCCGGATTGGACCGACCCTAAACTTCAAAGACCAAGAACCAACCCGCACAGTACCGGTCTAGGAATCTTAGAACCAATGACCAACCCGGTCCCCTTGGAAACCGGCTCTGATACCACTTAGATATACCTAGACTTAGAACCAAAGATGACAAAATCAATTTTCTGTAGATATGCCTTCCCACACTGGGCGAACAACTATCAAGCCCTTCAGGGACAGCTTTTTAGCAGTAAATCATTATGCCCTTTAGTTCAGAGCCTAGAAACACCCAGATAGAACTAGGATGGTAACATTTCTAACTATCCGAGCTGCATTTCTCAGAGGATCCTGCTAGGCTGGAGAAGAAGAGAAGTTTAGAAAACCATAGAAAATTACACAAAGCACTCACTTTACTTCAAGGGACTCTGCCTAACATAATACAACACACTTGCCTTTTAAAGGCAAATAGAAGTTACAAACAAGCAAGGACCAAAACACACGAGTCCTGAACAGACGGAGGCTTCTAAAAATTTCGGTCGAGATTTATTTGCACGGTATGAACAGTGACAGTGAACAGTGATTTCCCTAGCCTACTGCTACAGTAAAAGTGAACCATAACTTGCTACAGTAAACTTGTACAGACATTGATTTTTCAGCAGTCTCGTCCATCACGAATATTATAACTGTAGTCTGAGTCATCTGAGCTTTGCTCTATTGCTAGAAGAAGAGCATCATATTTTTGTTCAAGTGCTTCAAGATCTTCTGGTGTGAATCTGGTTCAGCCGATGGGATGAGGATGCTTCTTCTTGAGGATATGTTGCAGATGCCAGTTCTTGTTCCCAATTTGTATTGTCATATGTTGTGTCGGCAGAAAGACTTAGCTGGGGCCAATTGGATGGTTGTGCATAGAAGGATGTGTCCATGCCTTGAGATAAAGACAAAGATCATTAATCATAGGGGTCTTAGGAAAGAGGACCTCCCCATATAGCATAGGGGTCTTGAGAGGAATGTGCAATGTCATTTTGGTCTGCCATTTGGTGATCTTGTGATGATGCAGCTTGTCTGAATTCTTCGAGCGCTTCTTTGGCTTCTGGTGTGAGGTTATAATGATCCCATGCTGTGAGCATCATAATTCCATGCTTGGTCTTGTTTTCCTGGTATAGGATTCTTCTTGATATTGGTGTTCACAACAACTTAGATAAAATTTGTGAACTCGAGTGTGAGGTTATAATGATCACATGCATTATTTGGAAAAATGCCATGGACATCTAAAGAACAGAATAAACTTCCATGCTCAATTCTTTCTCCAGGAGCCATTTCCGTGAGTTGGCATATCCAGTTCAACTAGGAAGTGATGGTCAATAAGATGAAATTCGAACTTTTTTATTCCATTTTTTTTTTTTTGCCAAAATTTCTTTAAAAGTGGAATGATAATGCATTTCTGCCTGAGAAAATTTTCCACTTTTATATGCACACAAATGTCTCTTACCATCAATTTCTTCGAATAAGACGGTAGCCCAATATTCATCACTAGCATCAGTCTGGAGAATTCGTTTTCCTATTGATGAAATTTGCAGTAGAGGAAGAGATTGCATGAGTTCTTTGAGTTCAACAACTGTCTTGGTCTGAGACTTTCCCAAAGGTAGGGAATTCTTTTTCAACATTGTCTGCAATGGGATTAGCAGTTTTGTAATGTGTGGAACAAAATCCCTAAGATAATTAATTATCCCAAAAAATTGCTGAACTTGCTTTCTTGTAAAGTTTTCTTCAGGAAACTTCAGCCATTCATAAGCAATATGCGGCCCTGGATAGTATGTCCCTTTGTTAAGGTGCATACCAAGAAATTCAATTTCTATCTGGGCAATATTCATCTTTCTTTAGGAAAATATAATACCATGCTTTTTCACAATTTCAGCGAACTGTTCAAGAAGTTGACAGTGTGACTGCTCATCAGGACTATAAAGCAAGATATCATCAATATAAACTGCTACGCTTACCAGAATTGGCTAGAAAATTCGGCACATTGTCTTTTGAAAGAGAGATGGAGCAACTTTTAGTCCGAAAGGAAAAACTTTCCATTGGAAATGCTAGTTTGAGATACAAAACCCTGTCTTGGGTTTGTCTTCAGGATGAATGCTTAATTGCCAGAATCCGGCTTTGAGGTCAAATTTGGAGTAGATTTAGGCTTTGGATAATCCAGCAAAAAGAGAGTTTCTGGAGGGTAAATGGAATTTATCATCTTGGAGAAAAAGATTAAATGGCTGGTAATTAATTGCCAGTCTCATTTTTCCTCTGGTTTGCTCAGCACGCTTGTTAACATAAAAAGCTTCACAAGCCCATTGAGAGTGTGAAACCTCAATAAGGCCTTGTTGCAATAATTCTAAGCATTCCCTTTGAGCCAAAATCAAGTGTTCTGGATTCATTCCCATATGACTCGCCTTGGTTGGATTAATATTTTCATTTTTCTTGAAAGGAAGGCAAATAAAGAAATCTGAGTTTTTCCATAAATGATGGGAACATTTCTGAGCAAATTTAGAATGGGATTCGGAATAGGATTCCAGCAACTTTTGCAGGATTAGATTTAGCAAACTCATTTCAATGGAGAAAAGTCTTTGAATATTGACAAATTCAGAGAATTGGTCTTTATATTTAAGACATTTTCTAGGGATGATACGAAGTTGAGAAATTTGAGTCATGATATCCTAACCAATGATCAAATCTTTGTTGGGAAGACTAGAGCCAAATATTTTTGTGGTTATGGAGTATTATGGGAAGAACTGAACAGTTATGGAAATAGTTCTCACATTTGTAGAGAAAGTATCTCCTGAGGCAGAATTAAAATATCGGACACAAGAAGTCCAATATTCTTCAGGAAGAACTTTAGTGTCTAAGATTGAGGAAGCAGCTCCAGTATCTATGAGAGCAATGACAGTGATTGGTTTGGCAAACTTTGAAGTAAATATTTTTACAGGAAAATGAGGACAATGAGTTTGGCTTGAAAATATGTCAGTGCTTTCTTCTGAAGGAGTGAAAGATATGTGAAAAATATATTCATGATCTGAGTTTGAATCAGTATCACTGGGAGTTTGGTAACAAGGGATAACACAGAGAGTTTGTTCACGTGGTTCTTCATCCGCAGAAAATACTGATTCGATATCATCATTTCCTAGAGAAATACCAGTTTCATTCTCTATATGATGTATCAAATGATTCTGACATTTTTTCACCTAAGGACAATTTTTGGCAAAGTGTCCTTTTTTGTTGCAGATGAAGTATCGAATTGATTTTTTGTGGCCCAAGCGATCATTCCTTTTGCGTAGATATCGCCATTTCTTCTTTCTTCGGAGGTGCTTGGACTATGCTTGGATTTGTTTATCCAAATCTTCTTAAAATGCTTCTTTTTTTCTAGAGGATTTTCCGCAGGAACCATCACAATCTTTCTTGGAGCATTTGATCTTTAAGTACTGTTGAGAACATGCCCTATCAAGTTCTCTATTGTCATGGACATAAGACTAAATCATCTGACGCTTCATATACAAGTCTTCTAAACACAAATGGATTTCTTGTTGGAGTTCTCCTAACGTAACATCCTGGATTCTCCTTTGTCTAGAGAGAAACTTTCTCTCCACTGGTTGAGATAATTCTTTAGGAATGGAGGTTACAAAAATAAGCTTCAAATTTGCATCAGCTCCAACTTGGTAAAAGAGCTCAAGCATTTCTTGATAATGCTTATCAAGAATTTTTTTTTGAAGAGAACAACACCTTCTTTCAAAAAATTCTCTTCTTCTAAGTTCCATGAGATCAACGGGTTTTCCCACAAAGAAGTGGTACATAAGGGTGATGGCATACTGAAAACTTGATGCAAGTAAAAAGTGAAGTTAATCTTGTTCTGACACAGATGCCCACCAAAGTTTGAGACTACCTGTGAATCTTGTGACAAAGTTAAAAAGAACATCATACTTGTCCTGATTGGTAATGGCTTGGGTGTTAAGCCAAGTATGAAATTCTTCAAGTCTAGCAGGCCATTTACAATAAGGAATATCATCAATAGTGAAGAACTGTTTTGATGAAGTGACGATATTTTGAGAGGAATTGTTTGGCTGAACAACTTTTGGTTCAGAATGATTAGAATCCATGTCATAGTCCGGGGGATCAGCCATGAACACAGATGAAGTTACTGGTGCTATGGGAAGAGAGTCAATGGTAGGGATTGAAAAGGAGGATAAAGACGCAAGAGATACCGAATCGATTCGGTTTCAAAGATGTTCGGAAAGGCTGGTTCTGTTAGGAACAGAATCTGATCTGTTGGAATGACAAGATCAATCTGTTGTGGAGGTGGTGTAGGATCAAGCTAGGGTTCCTGATTACCTAAATCTCTGAGAAAAGATTCTAATGGATTTGACAACATTAATTGTTCTGGCCTTTCTCTTATAACCAGCGAGGATTCCTCTTTCTTCTTTTATTTCCTTAATTGTTCTGGCCTTTTCTTTCCGATAGCCCAAATTTTGTCCAGATTCTAAGGCATGAAGCCTCTTCTAGAATATCTTCTTGTGTTTCAATCATCTTGTTGCACATTTCCAATCTTGAAATCAATTGCTTTGAAAGCATTGTTATGTGCAAGAAGAGTCTCTGATTACCAATTTAGAACAGCTTCAACAACAGGAGTTCTTTTCTATCTTCTATGTTCGTCCACATCAGTAGGGGCAGGTATCTTTGGAACATGCCGAATCAATAAACTCTTCTGTGCGGAAACGGACTTTAGAGCTTCTGATTTTTTCTGGTGGTGGATCCGGTGATATAGAGGGAGAAGTATTGAACTCTAGTGATGGAGTTGGGGCATAGGAAACCATGAACTGATACTTATCACATTCACCAAGAGTATCAATGGAAGAATCTCCATTCAATGCCTTTGATGGGTCTTTTGGCCTTTTGTGCTTCCTAAGGTGGAGGTTTTGCAAATGGATCTACCTCGTTTTATACAATAAGAACATTGACATAATGGATCCCAAAAACAATGATCATACTGGTCTTTATAGTAATGGACAGGATGTCCATCACTTTTGAAATATTTGACAAGCCTTTTGGGGTCTGGTTCGGAAATTAACTCAAGAACACATGGTTCAATCATGAAGAGAGTCCGGAAGATAGAAGGACTTTCTTCCTT
Organism: Eucalyptus microcorys; assembly: GCA_014182515.1. Taxonomy (NCBI): domain Eukaryota; kingdom Viridiplantae; phylum Streptophyta; class Magnoliopsida; order Myrtales; family Myrtaceae; genus Eucalyptus; species Eucalyptus microcorys. Next base: position 3,856,032 of record CM024563.1, read on the forward strand.
TTCCTTGCCAAATTTGATGGAAAGATCTTTCCTTCCGACAAATTCAGAATGACTTTGATGCAATTTTTCATAGTTGGTGATCCATGTTTCGGAATGAGGGTAGCCAACTTTTCTTTTGGGATTTGTCTGGGAACATGAATACAATAGGCCTGGTCATTCTACATGGAAATGAATAGGGCATCTTCATTTCCGTTGTGGAAATTTAAGTCAAAAGCATGATTCTACACTCGATAAACCATTTGGTAGTGCAGTGTTGCTACTATTGAATCGAGGGGTTACCATCTTATTCGAAGAAATTGATGGTAAGAGACATTTGTGTGCATATAAAAGTGGAAAATTTTCTCAGGCAGAAATGCATTATCATTCCACTTTTAAAGAAATTTTGGCAAAAAAAAAATGGAATAAAAAAGTTCGAATTTCATCTTATTGGCCATCACTTCCTAGTTGAACTAGATATGGCATCTTTCCCTTAGATAACCAAGTTCAAACAGAAGCAGGTTCCAAATTCCCAGTTGCTAAGATGGGCTGAATGGTTTTCAAAATATTCTTTCGAGACCAAACATATTGCTGGAGACAAAAATGTGCTTGTTGACTTCCTCTCGAGACCAAAAGCACCAGTTGAAATCAACATGTATGTCATGAGACGTGTTTTCCATATGCTTTAATATGGCTAAAAATATAAGATCGAGAAGATCAAAGATTGGCCAAGTTGGAAGTATTCCCAGGAAATCATTGAATATATCCAAAATGATAATCTCACTGAAAATCTGGATAAACTCATGTGACAATGCCACGCAGATTTGTTCAAGTTTAATGGAAGTTCGATTCTCTATGATTTTGGATTAAATGCAGATTATCCATTCATACATCCTCTGATTTGGAAAGAAGATGATTTTCCTGACCAGCTTCAATGATTATTGTGGTACTTAACTAATAAGTAATTGATAGCTATTGAAATTCCAACTAGAAGATTCATTGCCAACCTCATCAGGATATTTGGACTTTCCAGAGGTAAGATTAAAAATGAAAATGACAAAAATCTTTTAAATTTCCTTAATTGGTTTTATTCTCCAATTCACTAGAAATGGCTCATCGAGAAAGAACTGAGAACCATACAGCCAAACCCTGAAATTCACACTATTATGTTCTTTAGACGTCCATGGCATTTTTTCACCAATAATGGCCACATTATCGATGCCCCTTAGAATATAGGTACCACATCCTATAAATCTAAACCTCGGCTAGAATAAGGACGCTCGAGTTCACAAATCTTATCCAGGTCATGTTGGTTGTTGTGAACACCAATATTGAAAACTCCAAAGAATCCTATGCCAGGAAAACAAGACCATTCCTCCAGATGCATGGAATTATGATGTACTCACAGCATGTGATCATTATAACCTCGCACCAAAAGCCAAAGAAGTGCTCGAAGAATTCGGACAAGTTGCATCATCACAAGATCACCAAATGGCAAACCAAAATGACATTGCACATTCCTCTCAAAACCCCTATGCTACATGGGGAGGTCCTCTTTCCCAAGACCCCTATGATCAAGGACCTTTGTTCTTATCTCAAGGCATGGACACATCCTTCTATGCACAGCCATCCAATTGGCCCCAACCAAGTCTTCCTGCCGACACAATAGATGACAATACAAATTGGGAACAAGAACTAGCATCTGCAACATATCCTCAAGAAGAAGCATCATCATCCCATCGGCTGAACCAGATTCTCACACCAGAAAATCTTGAAGCACTTGAAAAAAAATATGATGCACATCTTCTAGCAACAGAACACAGCTCAAATGACTTAGACTATAGTTATAATGCTCGTGATGGACGAGACCGCTGTTGAGCCAGTCCAGAGTCGGTCCAGGGTCGGTCCAGGGTCGACCCTAGACCGCTGCTCACCCCTAGTAAGAAAGACGATATTTTGCGAACATGACGATATTTTGCAAACAATAAATGCTTAACGAATGATTTTTTTTTTTAGTGATTTTTTTCGATAGGCTCAAAGGATGAAATATTCAGTGGTTAGAATGCACCACGTCAAAGGTTGACGTGGCGTGCATTTTTGCTGACGTCCAATCACAAAATGCCACATGTCGATGACGTGGACATAATAGAAAATAAAAATTCTCGCTCTCTTTTTTCCTCCCTCTTCTCCCTCCGCCGCCCACAACCAGCTCCTCCATCTGCAATCACCCAGTAGAGAGTCGCCGGAGCCACATCCGGGCGGACCGTCCATGGTCGAGCCACCCCCTCTGTCATCGCGGCGGCACACATTCGTCGCCTGTCCATGGCCGAGCTAGCAACCCCACTTCGTCGTCACCCGCAGCCACCCCTTTGTGAATGAACAAACCCCACCATAAGTTGCAGCTCCTCCATTTGGTTCCCCAAGCGATCGAGCAAAAGGTGGAGACTTTCAGGTCAATCTCACTTTGAAGACTATCTATGGCGTAGCCATTGAAGCATACAGCACTGGAGTGAAGGTCCATCACATACAAAAAAATAAAAAAAGTTGAGATTTTTAATGGCCATCAGATATGTCTCGGTACGAATCTGGATATGGGCGCTGCTACAATCTGTCCAACGGCTCTTTTTATGATTAGATGAAACCAGCAAGCGAGAGATGCCGACGCTCGTCCATGGTCATCGTTGGTGTCGTTCGTCCAAGTCTAGAATTCTCGGCGCTTGCAAAAACATGAAAATTCAAAGGTCCACGGCGGTCGGAGGAAACCTGGAAATCTGAGGTCATCGCCATCGCCAAAGGAGACAAAAAAAAAAAAAAAAAAAGGAGAGAATTAGATTTTAAAATTTTTTATTTATGTCCGCGTCATCAACAGGTGGCATTTTGTGATTGGACTCAACAAAAATTCGTGTCACGTCAGCTACGACGTGGTGCGTTCTGGTCGCCGCAAGAGAAGAAGAGAAGCGACGGTTGCCGACGGCACCGCCGAAGGAGACAAAAAAGGATTCGAAGTAAAAACGTTAAGCAATACGTGGGCGAATGGCTTAAGCGGCGGGCCGCGTCCGTCGGTTTTCCTTCTATAAAATCCTTCCCCTGCAACTCCAATCCCCCCCTTCGTCTTCTCCAAGCAAAAACCGTGCTCGCAGCAGACCCATCTCCATCTCTGTTTCTCTGCGCCCCACGTTCGTGTCCATCCTCTTACTTTCTGCATCTGGAGAAGTCGTGCACGAGTCCTCCTTCATCTTTTCCCTCGGTCGGCGTGTTCCTTGAATCCCACGTGAATACAGTTCCCGTGAGACTCTGTAACCTTCCAGAGATGCATGCTTTCGTTGCCGAGGATTAGACTGTCGACTCTCTCATTTTCGGGTTCGGTCGCTGTCTTTGTTTTCGAAACCTTGTTCGCTTCATTCAACGACCAGACCTAGAGCACGCGCTTCTCTCGTTCCGTGTCTTGGGTTGGCGATCCGCGAGGCTCTGTTTTGCGACTGTCTCACTTCAAGAACTGAAAGCCTTTGATCTTCACTGGTTTTTCTTTCTTCAATCCATACCATTTTAGCATCTGTTTTTCGTTTTTAGCAGTCGTGAAATTTTTCTGAATCGTTTCGTTATTCCAAAAATGGTGGACTACGCACATCGATCACCGACTGTACAACACGCCGCCGCTCCTGATGCAGTCGCGCCCGAATTCAACCATCCGGCAAACGATGTCAACCGTCCTGATCCCCACAATCCGATGGATGATCAGGATCGGGATTCGTCCGTCTCCGATTGCGAGAGCATTGTCTCCACCGAACATTCCGGCACTAGTGCTGCTCCTCCGTTGCCGTTTACTGGTGCCGGGTTGATGGAACTCGAGGGGGGAGACAAGGCCCACCGCTTTATCACGGAGAGGTTCGTCTCGCGGCTAGGCGCGCTGAGGGAGCAACTTACCATGGTGATGATCCACCGGAGTTGCTCCTCCAGCGTCGCGGTGAGATCGCGGGCCCAAGCATTTCAAGTTTACTCGGAGGCGGTGCAGAAGAAAGGCGGCGGCGACACCGCCAACGTGAGGTACGCATGGTACCCGGCCTCGAAGGAAGAGGTTGCCAAGATCTTCTCCTATGGCTTCGGCTACAGCGGGAAGCCTGAGATCAGTGGCTTGTATGGCCGTGGAGTTTATTTTGCTCCTGATAATCATCCTCTCGAAAGGTACCGGAATCCCTTTCAATTGCGTAAATAATCGAGAGATATTGTTGGGAAAGTGGTACGATCACGAAGACGCATTAGTTTAGCGCATTATTATAATTCTCTCTTAAGCTATGATTGATTACATATAGTTGACCAAAGGAGTCATGTTAGTACATCGTACATGTGTTCAACGTTAAGTCCGTCCATGGTAATTGCATAAATAATCAGGAGCTACTATCCGGAAAGTGGCACAATCGGGAAGATAGGTTGATTTTGCGTGTTATTGTGCTTCCTTTTAAGCTACGATCGGTTGAATTCAGTAGAATGAATAGGTTTCGCAAGCATGCTGTTTCTTGACTCATGTTAATATATTGTGCGTGTGATGTTAGTAGCCTTAAATAGTTTTTTTGTAATGCTTTGGCAGCGTTGAGTCTGCCCCTGTAGATGAAGATGGCCTAAGGCATCTTTTGCTTTGCCAAGTCATATTAGGGAAATCAGAGCTTATCGGTTTTAGCTCGGAACAATCTCATTCTCGTTCAGAACAGTATGATTCAGGCGTGGATGACTTCTCATCTCCTAAGAGATATATTGTTTGGAACACCCACATAAACACTCATGTGTTGCCAGAATATGTTGTCAGCTTTAGAGCCCCTTGTTGCTCAAGAGGTAATCAAAATTATCTTTCTCGTTTTGCCTTTTACATTTATCCTGTTTGTGTGTTTGACCTTGCATACTGTATCAACTAGTCTGATGATCTTTGAAAATCTATATGCAATAGGAATGTTGAGAACTTCAGGAAGTCACAGAAACCGACTTCCCTTGGATGCCATTTCGGGTTTTGATTTCAGAACTTTCGAAGATCTTACCTCCATCCGACATCAATTCGATGTCCAAGTATTACAAGGATCACAAAGTAAGGGCTGCATCAACATTATCATCGCTTAGTTGTTGTCTTTCAAGCTTTGTTTTCTACTTACTTAACATTGAAATTATCTCAACAAATGATCATCATTCTCCAGGAGGGGAAGATTCCAAGGCATGTACTGGTTCGAAAGGTCAGGCAAATAGCAGGGGATGGGCTGCTGACCAGAATCATCAAAAGTTCCAGAACCAAGGTGCAGACTTTGATCCCTTTGAATAATAGTAATTTGAAATCACGTTGATCCCCTGATGATCGTTTCCATTGCGTCGAGTTGATCGTACAAACCGACGTGGATGCAAGGACTAAGTGCGCAGGATTATCATTTTTAATTGATTTTTCCTACGGGACGGTGGTCTCATTATTCTCCAGTTGCTTCAAATGTAGACATTTCCGTCTGGTGTTAGATTATTCCCTTTCTTGCATTCGCTCTGTATTATATATCATCGTTTTTGCCTGCAATTTCTTCTTTTATCCACTAATTTTTTGCAAGTTTCTTTTTTATCAAGTACATCTGTATAGCATAGGCTACATACTACATAAAGCCACAACAGCAAGTGAAAATAATTTATTTCATTCTACAGCAATTTGGGGCGTGAAGTGGCTGAAAATGGGATTAGGGATGGACTTGAATAAAGACCAGGATGTGAGGCTCATAAAGGAGACCGGTGTTCATTTTGGTGAGTTCACTACAGCACGCGATGGCGCGAGCATATGGTCAACAAGATTTGGAGGAGTCCTTTCTAAATCGAACACTAACATAGTCACCAATGCTTAGATAGCAAAAAGACTTTTGTGGAATTTGTATGATATGCTGATCTTTTGGGATTTTTTTTGCCTTGGATTATAGTCATAGACCGTAATCTTTCTTAATCCCTATTTCGTGTACCGTTTGTTTTTAATAGAGACTCAATATTTTTCTTTGTTGCACATGGGAATATCATATGCTCTAAGCGATTATTTAGAATTAGTGCATGGCATGTCAAAAGCAGGCTGATCCCGAAACTTAGAATTACTTTTTTAGTAATTACTTGACTTCTTTTTCTCTCTTGACCCACCATTTTGCTTTTTTCTCTTTAATTTTGACACACAAGAAATGCTTGTTCTCTCATAGCTAGCTAGTTAGATGTGTGCATGCAGTGGAAGGTACAAAAAGCACTAAAGAATTCGATGCGTAACCAGCAAATAACTAGTTATAAACTTCCCTTTGGTTTGATCACTGACACATGAGAGGTCCACTTCATCTTATTTGCTCGGATCCGATGATGATGAGTTCAGGTTTATCCCGACATGCAACAGTGGCTGATCTTTTCTCACTGGTAGGACAATCCTTCAGGGCAATGGTTGAATCCTAGGAGCAGCCTCTCCCTATCCTCTCCAGGGCACTAGATCATTTTACTTAGACTGATAGCTCTTTTAGTCTTTTCTCGGTAGCATTGGCGTGGCATACTATTAGAAAAAGGAAGGATAAGGTCAACTAGGCATCCTTCATCTGGAACAAGGCTATCACCCCAAGATATCAATTTAATCTCTGGCTCATTATCAAAAATCATCTTCCCACACAAACCTTGCTTATGTCGCATGGCAGAATTGGGAATGAGGTTTGTGCTTTTTGCAAGCTAACACCAGACTCCATCGACCATCTCTACTTCGGGTGTTGTATTACGGCCAGCATGGCTTTCTTTTGGGCGGCCAGATGCAATCTCCCCTAGCAAAATAGGACCTGGTCGGAGAACCTTCAATGGGCTATGAAGTTTCTCTCTGGTAAGGACTCTTATCACTCCATTGCCCGTTTTTCTTTTGGTGCCCTTTGCCACATTATCTGGAGATACAGGAATGACGTCCTGTTCAGAAACCACTTTGTCACGGTCGCCACCATCAAAAATCATCTCATCAAAGTGGTTGAGGATAAAGCTTTAACGTTTAAAAACGTGGATGATAATCGTAGGAACAGAAGACTCCAGCATAGTTAGGGGTTAGACTCTTGCATTTTCTCTCCTTATTCAGCGCAACCTTAGACATTCGTGGAGTGGATTGTAGATTGCTTTTGGAAGAGTCGGGTGCTGAACGGCTACACGTCTGCTGGTCATCTTTGGCATTGGACCTGTTTTGTGGTCTTTGTTTGTTCTTTCTTTTCTTCTTTGCTGGTTTGGTTAGTGTAGGAGTCTTTTGGCCCTATGTGGCTTTCTCCTTTCTCCTCTGTTCCTTTGCCTTTTTTGGCTATTCTGTGCTTTGTTCCCCACTATTGCAGTGCTTCTCTTGCATCCGGTTCCCTTTCACTCACTTGCTTGCGATTTTTTTGTAATTTTTAATTCAAAGCTCTATATATTATTAATTCTTACCAAAAAAAAAAAAAAAAATAGTTATAAAATAAAGTGATTTAGCGGCAGAAAATTAAAAAAAAAAAAAAATGTGATGCGCCAATCAAAGTATTCATTAGGCCTTGACATGTAACTTCTGTTTAATTTAGCTAAATGGCAATCTTGGCCTCTCTTAATTTAGATCTGTTTCTCAATCACTCGCTCATCTCGGAAGCAGGAACTTAGAATTTATGCCTGCCAATTGCACGTGTTCAACGCACACCGAAATATCACATAAGCATAAATAAATAAATTAAATAAAATTTACCAATTAAAAAATTTGGGGTTCACGAACTCCGGAACCGGATCACACTCTAATTGCAATTGTATCCTCACACCCGGTGAGCCCAAATTTCAATACCCCTTAAACAAATTAAACATGAAAATAAAATTAAAAAATGCCAAAAAGGATGTTATGAAATCTCTGCCCTACCCTCTCCATTTGGTCTGTAATTAATGATTTTACCAGTTATTATAAAAATCTCTGCAATATCCTCTCCATCGTAATCAATAATTTTATCAATTAGAAAATTGACAAAGAAGGTGTCGCGAAAATATCTATCCATATCGTCTTCGTTTTGTCCATAATTTAAAATTTTACCAATTATAAGAAAATTCCAAAAAGGGTACTACGAAAATCTCTGCCATATCCTCTCCATAATTGGTTTGTAATTAATGATTTCACCAATAAATAAATAAAAATGCCAAAAATAATACCATTAAAATCTCCCTATCCTCTCCTTTTGGTCCATAATTATTAAATTTACGAATAAATAAAAAGAAGTGCCAAAAAAAAAGAATTGTGAAAAACTCTTTGATGTCCTCTCCATTTGGTCCGTAATTAATAATTTTAGGAAAAAAAATTGAAAAATTCCAAATATGGTATTAGGAAAAGCTCCATAATTATCCTGTCCATCTGGTTTGTAATTAATAGTTTCACTAATAAATGAAAAGTGACAAAAGAGATATTATGAAAATTTCTGCCCTAATCCTTTCCATTTGGTCTGTAATTAATGTTTTTACTTATTTACAAACAAAACGGTGGACGACCGGGAGTAGAGGTTGCCGGTTTGGGACGTCAACGTCAAGGACAGTCCCAAGGCCACTCTTGTCATTTCACATGGTTTGTGGCATCCCATCCCTGTGGTCGGCGGTCGGCACCGCCTCTATGTTTGCCCTAGTCTATTTTATTTATTTCGATAATCTTATTTTGTAAATTATTGAATTTTAGTGCCCTAAATATCCATAAAGCTAAACAATATTGTCTCCCTTTGTTGCTCGTCGTCACTTCTCCACCGACCAATTGAATCTTTATTTATGAGTAGACCCATCAAATAGATAAATTAAGTCAAGTTTGGTTAAGCCTAAAAGTGATTCGATCTAAATTTATTCACGTGTAACTCGTTTTGACTAATTTCCATTCAATGCAAATATGAAAATCTAAGTAAATTGTAAATTCAATTAATTCTCATATTATTTTGAGTTATATCATTATAAACTATTTTACTAAATATAACCTATCAAATATAGGTTAAGAAATGAATTTATGATCTATTTTGACAAGTCTATTTATAGAAAATATTCAAGAACATCAAGAGGTTCAATTTATTTCGCACACAGGCTCAATTAATTTGGCATGCAAGTGAGTACCATCACACTCTTATGCAAGAATATCTTATCTTTGATACCTAATAAAGAAATAATTGCATTTTCTAATGCCCTTATCGTGCATAACGTAAGAAATAGGGATGATCGTGGTCCGAGTTGGGTCGGTCCGACGCCTAACCTTAGGACCAACCCGCACGATGTTGATCCCCAATTTTTGGGATCGAGGACCGACCCGGTCAAGTCTAGGACCGAGGACCGGACCGACCCGGTCAAGTCTGGGACCAAGGACCGAACCGACCCTATGGGTTCGGTCCGGTTCCAAGGTCAACTCGGGACCAATGGATAATTTTTTTATTTCATTTTTTTATTCCTTAAAAATTAAAACTCATTAATTCAAATTACATATCAATCAACAATACAATGTTGAGCAACCAAACTATAAATATAAGTACATATTCAACATAAATTTAAGATAAGGTGATCATAAAAATTTCACATTAGTTAAAAACAACAAACTATATAAATGATCGGGATTGCTAATAGAGATAAAGTGTTTCCATCGTTAAAGCATACTATAATTTTCTTGCTTTTGATTTGTCTTTGAATCATTCTTCCCTTCAGGAAATGGGATGAGATGGGAAGTTTAAGAGAAAAGAATTCTAGGCCAAAAAATGTTTTCTAGGCATCTTCTCCTGCAATCATCTATCAATAATACTTGTAACACCATATGCAAAAACGATTCGTACATTCAATCAAGCAAAGTCTAATCAACCAATAATGAAGCTTCACACCACTTGACAAGCACATAATCGACGAGTGGGCGAGTATGCACGGTGAATAGGGCAAGGTTACTCTTGCTCACAAGGGAAAGTTTCGTTTTTAAGTGAAAAATGAACAGGATAAAGACGGAAGAATAAGACAAGAAGCTGAGGACATTTTAAGCCATTTCACAGTGCTATTCACACCGTTTCACGGCGTCATTCACGCCATCATTCAAGCTGTTCAAGTGAAGAATGTTTGGTGGATTTGCCATTTATAAGAAAAACATAAAAATATATTATATATGAAATATCTAAAATATATTTTATATATTTTATCAGGGTTGGTCCGGGTTGGACCGATCCTAAACTTCAAAGACCAAGGACTAACCCGTACAATATCGGTCCAGAAATCTTAGGACCAATGACCGACCCGGTCCCTTTGGAAACCGGACCAGGACCAGTAAGGTTAGGCCAGTCTAAGGTCGGTCCAAGGTCAACCCTAGACCGCTACTCACCCCTAGTGAGAAAGACGATATTTTGCGAACATGACGATATTTTGCGAACAATAAATGCTTAACGAATGATTTTTTTTTAGTGATTTTTTTTTATAGGCTCAAAGGATGAAATATTCAGTGGTTAGACTGCACCACGTCAAAGGTTGACGTGGCGTGCATTTTTGTTGACGTCCAATCACAAAATGCCACATGTCGATGACGTGGACATAATAGAAAATAAAAATTCTCGCTCTCTTTTTTCCTCCCTCTTCTCCCTCCGCCGCCCACAACCAGCTCCTCCATCTGCAATCACCCAGTAGAGAGTCGCCGGAGCCACATCCGGGCCGACCGTCCATGGTTGAGCCACCCCCTCTGTCATCGCGGCAGCACGCATTCGTCGCCCGTCCATGGCCGAGCTAGCAACCCCACTTCGTCGTCACCCGCAGCCACCCCTTTGTGAATGAACAAACCCCACCATAAGTTGCAGCTCCTCCATTTGGTTCCCCCAAGCGATCGAGCAAAAGGTAGAGACTTTCAGGTCAATCTCACTTTGAAGACTATATATGGCGTACCCATTGAAGCATACAGTACTGGAGTGAAGGTCCATCACATACAAAAAAATAAAAAAAAAGTTGAGATTTTTAATGGCCATCAGATATGTCTCGGTACGAATCTGGATATGGGCGCTGCTACAATCTGTCCAACAGCTCTTTTTATGATTAGATGAAACCAGCAAGCGAGAGATGCCGACGCTCGTCCATGGCCATCGTTGGTGTCGTTTGTCCAGGTCTGGAATTCTCGGCGCTTGCGGAAACATGAAAATCCAAAGGTCCATGGCGGTCGGAGGAAACCTGGGAATCCGAGGTCCTCGCCACCGCCAAAGGAGACAAAAAAAAAAAAGGGAGAGAATTAGATTTTAAAATTTTTTATTTATGTCCACGTCAGCTACGACGTGGTGCGTTCTGGTCACCGCAAGAGAGAAGAAGAGAAGCGACGGTTGCCGACGGCACCGCCAAAGGAGACAAAAAAGGATTCAAAGGAAAAACGTTTCGCAATACGTGGGCAAATGGCTTAAGCGGCGACCAGCGACCGTCGTTTTGCCTTCTATAAAATCCTTCCCCTGCAACTCCAATCTCCCCCCCGGGTCCGTCTTCTCAAGCAAAAACCGTGCTCGCAGCAGACCCATCTCCTTCTCTGTCTCTCTGCGCCCCACGTTCGTGTCCATCCTCTGACTTTCTGCATCTGGAGAAGCCGTGCACGAGTTTTCCTTCGTCCTTTCCCTCGGTCGGCGTGTTCCTTGAATCCCACGTGAATACAGTTCCCCGTGAGACTCTGTAACCTTACAGAGATGCATGCCTTCGTTGCCAAGGATTAGACTGTCGACTCTCTCATTTTCGGGTTCGGTCGCCCTCTGTTTTGCGGCTGTCTCACTTCAAGAACTGAAAGCCTTTGATCTTCACTGGTTTTTGTTTGTTCAATCGGTACCATTTTAGCGTCTGTTTTTCGTTTTTAGCAGTCGTGAAATTTTTTTGAATCGTTTCGTTATCCAAAAATGGTGGCCTACGCACGTCGATCACCGACTGTACAACACGCCGCCGCTCCTGATGCAGTCGCGCCCGAATTCAACCATCCGGCAAACGACGTCAACCGTCCTGATCCCCACAATCCGATGGATGATCAGGATGGGGATTCGTCCGTCTCCGATTGCGAGAGCGTTGTCTCCGCCGACCATTCCGGCACTAGTGCTGCTCCTCCGTTGCCATTTCCTGGTGCCGGGTTGATGGAACTCGAGGAGGGAGACAAGGCCCACCGCTTTATCAAGGAGAGGTTCGTCTCGCGGCTAGGCGCGCTCAGGGAGCAACTTACCGTGGCGGCGATCCACCGGAGTTGCTCCTCCAGCGTCGCGGCGAGATCGCGGGCCCAAGCATTTCAAGTTTACTCGGCGGCGGTGCAGAAGAAAGGCGGCAGCGACACCGCCAACGTGAGGTACGCGTGGTACCCGGCCTCGAAGGAAGAGGTTGCCAAGATCTTCTCCTATGGCTTCGGCTACAGCGGGAAGCCTGAGAACAGTGGCTTGTATGGCCGTGGAGTTTATTTTGCTCCTGATAATCATCCTCTTCAAAGGTACCGGAATCCCTTTTAATTGCGTAAATAATCGAGAGATATTGTTTGGAAAGTGGTACGATCACGAAGACGCATTAGTTTAGGGCATTATTATAATTCTCTCTTAAGCTATGATTGATTACATATAATTGAACAAAGGAGTCGTGTTAGCACATCGTACATGTGTTGATAATGGCAACGTTAAATCCACCCATGGTAATTGCATAAATAATCAGGAGCCACTATCGGGAAAGTGGCACAATCGGGAAGATAGGTTGATTTTGCGTGTTATTGTGCTTCCTTTTAAGCTACGATCGGTTGAATTCAGTAGAATGAATAGGTTTCGCAAGCATGCTGTTTCTTGACTCCTGTTAATATATTGTGCGTGTGATGTTAGTAGCCTTAAATAGTTTTTTTGTAATGCTTTGGCAGCGTTGAGTCCGCCCCTGTAGATGAAGATGGCCTAAGGCATCTTTTGCTTTGCCAAGTCATATTGGGGAAATCAGAGCTTATCGGTTTTAGCTCGGAACAATCTCATCCTAGTTTAGAACAGTATGATTCAGGCGTGGATGATTTTTCATCTCCTAAGAGATATATTGTTTGGAACACCCACATAAACACTCACGTGTTGCCAGAATATGTTGTCAGCTTTAGAGCCCCTTATTGCTCAAGAGGTAATCAAAATTATCTTTCTCGTTTTGCCTTTTACATTTATCCTGTTTGTGTGTTTGACCTTGCATACTGTATCAACTAGTCTGATGATCTTTGAAAATCTATATGCAATAGGAATGTTGAGAACTTCAGGGAAGTCACAGAAACCGACTTCCCCTTGGATGCCATTTCGGGTTTTGATTTCAGAACTTTCGAAGATCTTACCTCCATCCGACATCAATTCGATGTCCAAGTATTACAAGGATCACAAAGTAAGGGCTGCATCAACATTATCATCGCTTAGTTGTTGTCTTTCAAGCTTTGTTTTCTACTTACCTTAACATTGAAATTATCTCAACAAATGATCATCATTCTCCAGGAGGGGAAGATTCCAAGGCATGTACTGGTTCGAAAGGTCAGGCAAATAGCAGGGGATGGGCTGCTGACCAGAATCATCAAAAGTTCCAGAACCAAGGTGCAGACTTTGATCCCTTTGAATAATAGTAATTTGAAATCACGTTGATCCCCTGATGATCGTTTCCATGGCGTCGAGTTGATCGAAACCGACATGGATGCAAGGACTAAGTGCGCAGGATTATCATTTTTAATTGATTTTTCCTACGGGACGGTGGTCTCATTATTCTCCAGTTGATTCAAATGTAGACATTTCCGTTTGGTGTTAGATTATTCCCTTTCTTTCATTCGCTCTGTATTATATATCATCGTTTTTGCCTGCAATTTCTTCTTTTATCCACTAATTTTTTGCAAGTTTCTTTTTTATCAAGTACATCTGTATAGCATAGGCTACATACTACATAAAGCCACAACAGTAAGTGAAAATAATTTATTTCATTCTACAGCAATTTGGGGCGTGAAGTGGCTGAAAATGGGATTAGGGATGGACTTGAATAAAGACCAGGATGTGAGGCTCGTAAAGGAGACCGGTGTTCATTTTGGTGAGTTCACTACAGCACGCGATGGCGCGAGCATATGGTAAACAAGATTTGGAGGAGGCCTTTCTGAATCGAACACTAACATAGTCACCAATGCTTAGATAGCAAAAAGACTTTTGTGGAATTTGTATGATATGCTGATCTTTTGGGATTTTTTTCGCCTTGGATTATAGTCATAGACCGTAATCTTTCTTAATCCCTATTTCGTGTACCGTTTGTTTTTAATAGAGACTCAATATTTTTCTTTGTTGCACATGTCGTGGGAATATCATATGCTCTAAGCGATTATTTAGGATTAGTGCATGGCATGTCAAAAGCAGGCTGATCCCGAAACTTAGAATTACTTTTTTAGTAATTACTTGACTTCTTTTTCTCTCTCTTGACCCACCATTTTGCTTAATTTTGACACACAAGAAATGCTTGTTCTCTCATAGCTAGCTAGTTAGATGTGTGCATGCAGTGGAAGGTACAGAAAGCACTAAAGAATTCGATGCGTAACAAGCAAATAACTAGTTATAAACTTCCCTTTGGTTTGATCACTGGCACGTGAGAGGTACACTTCATCTTATTTGCTCGGATCCGATGATGATGAGTTCGGGTTTATCCAAACATGCAACGATGGCTGATCTTTTCTCACCGGCAGGACAATCCTTCAGGGCAGTGGTTGAATCCTAGGAGCAACCTCTCCCTTTCCTCTCCAGGGCACTAGATCATTTTACTTAGACTGATAGCTCTTCTGGTCTTTTCTCGGTAGCCTCGGCTTGGCATACTATTAGAAAAAGGAAGGATAGGGTGAGCTGGGCATCCTTCATCTGGAATAAAGCTATCACCCCAAGATATCAATTTAATCTCTGGCTCATTATCAAGAATCGTCTTCCCACACAAACCTTGCTTATGTCGCATGGCAGAATTAGGAATGAGGTTTGTGCTTTTTGCAAGCTAACGCCGGACTCCATCGACCATCTCTACTTCGAGTGTTGTATTACGGGTAGCATGGCTTTCTTTTGGGCGGCCAGATACAATCTCCCCTAGCAAAATAGGACCTGATCGGAGAACCTTCAATGGGCTATGAAGTTTCTCTCTGGTAAGGACTTTTATCACTCCATTGCCCGTTTTTCTTTTTGGTGCCCTTTGCCACATTATCTGGAGATACAGGAATAACGTCATGTTCAGAAACCATTTGCCGCGGTCGCCACCATCAAAAATCATCTCATCAAAGTGGTCAAGGATAAAGCTTTAACGTTTAAAAACATGGATGATAATCGTAGGAACAAAAGACTCCAGCATAGTTAGGGGTTAGACCCTTGCATTTTCTCTCCTTATTCAGCGCAGCCTTAGACGTTCGTGGAGTGGATTGTAGATTGCTTTTGGAAGAGTCAACGGCAACACGTCTGCTGGTCATCTTTGGCGTTGGACCTATTTTGTGGTCTTTGTTTGTTCTTTCTTTTCTTCTTTGCTGGTTTGGTTAGTGTAGGAGTCTTTTGGCCCTATGTGGCTTTCTCCTTTCTCCTTTCTCCTCTTCCTTTGCCTTTTTTGGCTGTTCTGTGCTTTGTTCCCCGCTGTTGCAGTGCAACTCTTGCATCCGGTTCCCTTTCACTCACACTGACTTGTTATCTTGCTGAGTGTAAGTTTTGTGGCGCCGGATTTTGTAATTATTGGTTCAAAGCTCTATATATTATTAATTCTTACCAAAAAAAAAAAACTAGTTATAAAATAAAGTGATTTAGCGGCAGAAAATTAAAAAAAAAAAAATGTGATGCGCCAATCAAAGTATTCATTAGGCCTTGACATGTAACTTCTGTTTAATTTAGCTAAATGGCAATCTTGGCCTCTCTTAATTTAGATCTGTTTCTCAATCACTCGCTCATCTCGGAAGCAGGAACTTAGAATTTATGCCTGCCAATTGCACGTGTTCAACGCACACCGAAATATCACATAAGCATAAATAAATAAATTAAATTTTACCAATTAAAAATTTTGGGGTTCACGAACTCCGGAACCGGATCACACTCTAATTGCAACTGTATCCTCACACCCGGTGAGCCCAAATTTCAATACCCCTTAAACAAATTAAACATGAAAATAAAATTAAAAAATGCCAAAAAGGATGTTATGAAATCTCTGCCCTACCCTCTCCATTTGGTCTGTAATTAATGGTTTTACCAGTTATTATAAAAATCTCTGCAATATCCTCTCCATCGTAATCAATAATTTTATCAATTAGAAAATTGACAAAGAAGGTGTCACGAAAATATCTATCCATATCCTCTTCGTTTTGTCCATAATTTAAAATTTTACCAATTATAAGAAAATTCCAAAAAGGGTACTACGAAAATCTCTGCCATATCCTCTCCATAATTGGTTTGTAATTAATGATTTCACCAATAAATAAATAAAAATGCCAAAAATAATACCATGAAAATCTCCCCTATCCTCTCCTTTTGGTCCATAATTAATAAATTTACGAATAAATAAAAAGAAGTGCCAAAAAAAGAATTATGAAAAACTCTTTGATGTCCTGTCCATTTGGTCCGTGATTAATAATTTTAGGAAAAAACTGAAAAATTCCAAATATGTATTAGGAAAAGCTCCATCCTTATCCTGTCCATCTGGTTTGTAATTAATAATTTCACTAATAAATGAAAAATGACAAAAGAGATATTATGAAAATTTCTGCCCTAATCCTTTCCATTTGGTCTGTAAATAATGTTTTTACGGATTTACAAACAAAACGGTGGACGACCGGGAGTAGAGGTTGCCGGTTTGGAACGTCAACGTCAAGGACAGTGCCAAGGGCACTCTTGTCATTTCACATGGTTTGTGGCATCTCATCCCTGTGGTCGGCGGTCGGCACCGCCTCTATGTTTGCCCTAGTCTATTTTATTTATTTGGATAATCTTATTTTGAAATTATTCAATTTTAGTGCACTAAATATCCATAAAGCTAAACAATATCGTCTCCCTTTGTTGCTCGTCGTCACTTTGCCACCGACCAATTGAATCTTTATCTATGAGTAGACCCATCAAATGGATAAATTAAGTCAAGTTTAGTTAAGCCTAAAAGTAATTTGATTTAAATTTATTCACATAACTCATTTTGATTAATTTTCATGCAATGCAAATATGAAAATCTAAGTAAATTGTAAATTCAATTAATTCCCATATTAATTTGAGTTAAAATCATTTTATTGAATATAACCTATCAAATATGGGTTAAGAAATAAATTTATAATTTTTTTTTAACAAATCTATTCTATATATGAGAAAATATTTGAGAACATTGAGAGGTTCAATTTATTCCGCACACCGACTCGATTAATTTCCCACACAAGTACGAACCATGACGTTCTTATGCAAGAATACCTTATCTTTCGTCAGTGATATCTAATAAAAAAATAATTACATTTTCTAATGCCCTGATTGTGCATAACGCAAGAAAGATAATATTTTGCGAATAATAAATGCTTAATGAATGATTTTTTCTTTGTGATTTTTTATTTTTTTATTTCCAAGGGGAAAATTTAAAGCCAAAAACGATCGGCTCAAAGGATAACGTATTCAGTGTTTAGAATGCACCAAGTCAAAGGCTGACGTGGCGTGCATTTTTGTTGAGGTCCAATCACAAAATGCCACATGTCGATGACGTGGACATAATAAAAGATTAAAATTCTCACTTTCTTTTTTTCTCCCCCTTCTCCCCCCGCCGCCCACAGCTAGCTCCTCCATCTGCAGTCACCCAGCAAAGTCGCCGGAGCCACATCCAGGCCGACCATCCACGGTCGAGCCACCCCCTCTGTCATCACGGTGGCTTGCATTCGTTGCACGTCCATGGCCGAGCTGGCAACCCCACTTCGTCGTCACCAGTGGCCACCCCTTCGTGAATGAACAAACCCCACAATAAGTTGCAGCTCCTCCATTTGGTTCCCCAGAGGCGATCAAGCAAAAGGTAGAGACTTTCAGGTCAATCTCACTTTGGAGACTATCAATGGCGTGGCCATTGAAGCATACAGCACTGGAGCGAAGGTCCATCACATAAAAAAAAAGAGTTGAGATTGGCGCTGCTACAAATCTGTCCAACCACTCTTTTCATGATTAGATGAAACCAGCAAGCGATGCCGACGCTCATCCATGGCCATCGTTGGTGTCGTTCGTCCAAATCTGGAATCCCGGGTGGTCGCGAAAACATGATCATCCAAGGTCCATGGTGGCCGGAGGAAACCTGGAAATCCGAGGTCCATGGCCACTGGCGGAGTCACCGGCGCTCGCGGAGATCTGGAATCGCAGGACCACGGCTGTGTATGGCCGGGAACAGAGTAGAAGGGAGAGGAAAAACAAAAAAAGGAGAGAATTAGATTTTCAAATTTTTTTATGTCCACGTCATCGACAGGTGGCATTTTGTGATTGGACTCAACAAAAAATATGCCACGTCAGCATACGACGTGGTGCATTCTGGGCACTGAACAAGAGAAGCGACGATTGACGACGGCACCGCCAACGGAGACAAAAAATTCGGAGGAGAAACGTTATGCAATACGTGGGCAAATGGCTTAAGCGGCGGGCCGCGACCGTCGGTTTTCCTTCTATAAAATCCTTCCCCTGCAACTCCGATCCCCCCCCTCGTCTTCTCCAAGCAAAAACCGTGCTCGCAGCAGACCTATCTCCTTCTCTGTTTCTCTGCGCCCCACGTTCGTGTCCATCCTCTGACTTTCTGCATCTGGAGAAGTCGTGCACGAGTCCTCCTTCATCCTTTCCCTCGGTCGGCGTGTTCCTTGAATCCCACGTAAATACAGTTCCCCGTGAGACTCTTTAACCTTCCAGAGATGCATACTTTCGTTGCCGAGGGTTAGACTGTCGACTCTCTCATTTCGGGTTCGGTCGCTGTCTTTGTTTTCGAAACCTTGTTCGCTTCATTCGACGACCAGACGTAGAGCACGAGCTTCTCTCGTTCTGTGTCTTGGGTTGGCGATCCGCGAGGCTCTGTTTTGCGACTGTCTCACTTCAAGAACTGAAAGCCTTTGATCTTCACTGGTTTTTCTTTCTTCAATCCGTACCATTTTAGCATCTGTTTTTCGTTTTTAGCAGTCGTGAAATTTTTCTGAATCGTTTCGTTATCCAAAAATGGTGGCCTACGCACGTCGATCACCGACTGTACAACACGCCGCCGCTCCTGATGCAGTCGCGCCCGAATTCAACCATCCGGCGAACGATGTCAACCGTCCTGATCCCCACAATCCGATGGATGATCAGGATGAGGATTCGTCCGTCTCCGATTGCGAGAGCATTGTCTCCACCGACCATTCCGGCACTAGTGCCGCTCCTCCGTTGCCATTTGCTGGTGCCGGGTTGATGGAACTCGAGGAGGGAGACAAGGCCCACCGCTTTATCAAGGAGAGGTTCGTCTCGCGGCTAGGCGCGCTCAGGGAGCAACTTACCGTGGCGGCGATCCACCGGAGTTGCTCCTCCAGCGTCGCGGCGAGATCGCGGGCCCAAGCATTTCAAGTTTACTCGGCGGCGGTGCAGAAGAAAGGCGGCAGCGACACCGCCAACGTGAGGTACGCGTGGTACCCGGCCTCGAAGGAAGAGGTTGCCAAGATCTTCTCCTATGGCTTCGGCTACAGCGGGAAGCCTGAGAACAGTGGCTTGTATGGCCGTGGAGTTTATTTTGCTCCTGATAATCATCCTCTTCAAAGGTACCGGAATCCCTTTTAATTGCGTAAATAATCGAGAGATATTGTTTGGAAAGTGGTACGATCACTAAGACGCATTAGTTTAGGGCATTATTATAATTCTCTCTTAAGCTATGATTGATTACATATATTGAACAAAGGAGTCGTGTTAGCACATCGTACATGTGTTGATAATGGCAACGTTAAATCCGCCCATGGTAATTGCATAAATAATCAGGAGCTACTATCGGGAAAGTGGCACAATCAGGAAGATAGGTTGATTTTGCGTGTTATTGTGCTTCCTTTTAAGCTACGATCGGTTGAATTCAGTAGAATGAATAGGTTTCGCAAGCATGCTGTTTCTTGACTCGTGTTAATATATTGTGCGTGTGATGATAGTAGCCTTAAATAGTTTTTTTGTAATGCTTTGGCAGCGTTGAGTCCGCCCCTGTAGATGAAGATGGCCTAAGGCATCTTTTGCTTTGCCAAGTCATATTGGGGAAATCAGAGCTTATCAGTTTTGGCTCGGAACAATCACATCCTAGTTCAGAACAGTACGATTCAGGCGTGGATGACTTATCATCTCCTAAGAGATATATTATTTGGAACACCCACATAAACACTCATGTGTTGCCAGAATATGTTGTCAGCTTTAGAGCCCCTTGTTGCTCAAGAGGTAATCCAAATTATCTTTCTCGTTCCACCTTTTACATTGATCCATGTTTGTGTGTTTGACCTTGCCTGCTGTATCAACTAGTCTGATAATCTATGAAAATCTATATGCAATAGGAATGTTGAGAACTTCGAGGAAGTCACGGAAACCGACTTCTCCTTGGATGCCATTTCGGGTTTTAATTTCAGAACTCTCGAAAATCTTACCTCCATCTGACATCAATTCGATGTCCAAGTATTACAAGGACCACAAAGTAAGGGTCGTATCAACATCGTCATTGCTTAGTTCTTGTCTTTCAAGCTTTGTTTTCTGCTTACCTTCACATTGAAATTATCTCAACACACGATCATCATTCTCCAGGAGGGGAAGATTCCAAGGCATGTACTGGTGCGAAAAGTCAGGCAAATAGCAGGGGATGGGTTGCTGACCAGAATCATCAAAAGTTCCAGAACCAAGGTGCAGACTATGATCCCTTTGAATAATAGTAATCCGAAATCACGTTGATCCCCTGATGATCGTTTCCATTGCATCGAGTCGATCGTACAAACCGACATGGATGCAAGGACTAAGTGCAGGATTATCATTTTGATTATCATTCCCTTTCTTTCATTCGCTCTGTATTATATATCATCGTTTTTTGCCTGCAATTATCTTCTTTTATCCACTAATTTTTTGCAAGTTTCTTTTTTATCAAGTGCATCTGTATAGCATAGGCTACATACTACATAAAGCCACAACAGTAAGTGAGAATAATTTATTTCTTTCTACAGCAATTTGGGGCGTGAAGTGGCTGAAAATGGGATTAGGGATGGACTTGAATAAAGACCAGGATGTGAGGCGCATAAAGGAGACCAGTGTTCGTTTTGGCGAGTTCACTACAGCACACGCTAACGCGAGCATACAGTAAACAAGATGTGGAGGAGGAGGCCTTTCTGAATCGAACACTGACATATTCACCGATACTTAGATAGCAAAAAGACTTTTGTGGAATTTGTATGATATGCTGATTTTTTAGGATTTTTTTCACCTTGGATTATCGTCATAGACCATAATCTTTCTTAATCCCTATTTCGTGTATCATTTGTTTTTAATAGAGACTCAATACTTTTCTTTGTTACACGTGTCGTGGGATTATCATATGCTCAAAGCGATTATTTAAGATTAGTGCATGGCATGTCAAAAGCAGGCAGATCCCGAAACTTGCGCGGCAAGCCTTGTGGAAATGAATGAATAGCTTTTCCGCTAGGAACTTTTGGGGAAAGCTTTGGTCACCAGCCAGCTTTCTTTCGTTAAATTAGGCATCTCTATGCAGGCGTGGTCCATGACCTTGTCCATTTTCCTTTGCGGGCAAGTAGCTTAGCATAGACGTTAGATGCTGAGTCACGCGAGCGTTATCAATTGGCAGCTGACCAGCACCGAAATGACGGCTGGTTTCGATAAAGACTGTCCCCTCTTCTTTTCGTGCGCGTGGAAAGGTGTGGGCCGAGCTTGCCTTTTCAGATGGAGAACTGCGGGTAGAAGTTTTCCTCCTTGCAAAGGAACTCGTACCGAAAGGTCTTTTGTCTTTTAGCAGAATCGTATCCCTTTTTCTCGCTTTTTTTTTATCATCTTTATTTTATCAAAAGAGGACGGATTCCTGTTCTGAATTGATTGAATTGGAAAGAAGAGAATAGAAGGGTCAGGAAGAGTACGGAAGAAGCCCAAGCCCAGTCGCGCCGTACTTCTGGATCGAGTGGAAAAGGGTTTTGTATTGGACTTGGACTTGGACTTGGCTGCGATTTCTTCCTGAACGTGTCTTTCTATCCCGCCTTGGTGCCCAAGCATAAATGATGTGATTGACATTAGCAGAGGTCAAAGGTTTGAAACTGAGAATGGTTTTCGTCCAAGGGAGGATCCACCAGCCTCTGTATCTTCCTTGCTCGCTAATTTATTTCCCAGAATAGTAACTCTGAACAGTGAAAGGCGATCTTAATGAAGAAAATAAGAGGATTCAAGAAAATAACGTATCAAAAATAAATTTCCCAAGAGAATAATATTCTTCATTGAAAGCCATAATACACACCGTTATTCTATAATACATAATGCTATTTATATTAAGAAGACAGCTAGATTTCTTATTCTATATTCCGAATATCTAATCTGACAAATTAATCGGATCAATTTATTTATAATTGGAATAATCGGAATCAAATCATATCTATCACTCTAATCTAATATTCCGATAGCAAAATCAAATCATACTCTAATCTAATCTTCTGATAGTTTACCAATAATATAACCAATCTTCTTATCACTTAACACGACAACGTTGTCGTGTTCGGTTTGGACTGTTTTTTTCGCTCATGTGGGGCTCACTTTTTATCGACCAATGGCTTGCTTTCTTATGGTTAGGGTTGAGACTTTTTTCTGAGTCGAAAATGGCAATTCGCAGTCATTGTAGTGTGTAAAGCAGATTAGTAATTATCATAGCCTGGCTTTCTGTTCAAATGGTCCAGGGGAAATTATAAATTTGTTGTAGGAGGCTCTAGTAGGGTTTAGGAAATTAAATATTTAGCGACAACGGTCCTCGACAGGGCGACGACCAACCCACGAAGCTTAGGTTAGGTTTTAGGTTGGCGAATAATGATACTCGGAATGCCTTTTAAGCTTGTGAGTAATCCGGCAATCGGGAAACGGGTGGAAAGTGCTTTAATGCATGGCTGGCTCTCAGCCCATTGGACTGGATTGCTTTCAAATCACGGCTCTCTTGGGCTTCCCTTGAAGCCGAACATGAAATCTTGGGGCTAATAGAGAGAGACAGAGACAGAGAGAGGTAGAGAACTTTTGCTATAATTTAGCCATACAGTACTGTACACGCTGCTCATTAAACAATGGAATCTGTTCTCTTTATTGACCTTGTCGCCTCAAATAGTGATTTGGGTTAGGTGCTGACCTTTGTTCTGATCCTACTTTTCGCATCCTTGACTTTTCATTATTACCCCAATCCACCACCTTCTTTCTTCTTCTTCCATTTCGGCTCTCGGGCTTAGAAGCTCTACGCGGTGGCAGCGAGAAAAAAAGGAAAGAAAAAAAGGCCTTCTCCCGGAATTTGACGAATGAAGAACAAAATTGAAATCTGATAGTCCTTTCAATTGGCAAGTCTGACTTTGTTCGCCCCGGTTTCTTATTACAGATTTACGCTTGGGAGAATAGAAAATTCTTAGAAATGGATCAATTTGGCCATTTGGAAAGCATTCTCTTGACCTGATAAAATTACTTATATTTTATATGAATCATTGATAGACCATCCATATGTATATAATAGTTTCATCATCAGTACTCTTAAAAAGCTCAAAGAAATTTCCTTCTCAACATCCTCCCTTTAGTCCAACCCTCTTGGAAAGTACAAAGAATTTTCTCCCCATCATCTTCCTTTAATTCCAATGGTCACGTAATTTCCACAATGTCTTTCCTATCATCAAGAGTCACCCCAATTTCTTATTATAGATTTGTGTGAGGAAGAATAAAAAATTCATTGGAATGGACGAATTTGGCCCTTCGGAAAAGCGTTCTCTAAACCTAATGAAGCTATTTAGATTTTATATGAATCATTGATGGATCATTCATATGTGTATAACAATGTCATTGTCAGTATTATTAAAAGGCTCAAAGAAATTTCATTCTCAACATCCTTCCTTTAGTCCAGTCCTCTTGGAAAATACAAAGGGAATTTTATCCCCAGCATATTCCTCTAAGTCAAGTCCTCTTGGAAAGCTCAAAAAAGTTCTTTTGGAAGCTCAAAGATGGATCTCGGAAAGCTTAAAGAGATTCTCTCCATAATGTCCTTACTTTAATCCAATTCTTTTGAAAAGCTCAAAAAGTATCTCCTCCCCAACATCCTCCATATAATCCAGTGCTGTTGAAAAGCTCAAAAAAATTTCCTCCCAACATTCACCTTTAATTCAATTCTCTTGGAAAACTTAAAGAAATTGGATGTAGTTGCTCCCTGATCTTGATGAGAGCAAGACTCAAAACATAGGTCCGCACTCTTCGGATTAACCCAATAAAAACTTAAGTACAACAATTCAAACCCAAATTCACTCAATGTGTTCATTTCTACTTCCTAACACGATAGAGCCAAATCAATGTGGACCATGAGCTTCTCTAGCTAGTTAAAGTGCAATTATATGGTCAACATTAGCCCAAAAAAGACAATGGTTTATAGATTTGTTTGTATATTGTGATTTGGGTTAGTTGCCAACCTTAGTTCTCTTCCTAATTTTCACATCCTCGGCTTTTCTTTCTTACTCCGACCCACCTCCTTCTTCTTCTTCCTTTTCGGCTCCGGGTTTTTTTTTTTCAAGAACTACCCGACAACGGCAAGAAACCAAAAAAAAAGAAAGCCTTCTCCCGGAACTTGACCATTGAAGAGCAAAATTGGAAATTTCATAGCCCTATGTTTATTTAGACTAAGAGGATAAGGAGGACAGACTGTCTCTTACATAACCCTTCGGTTCTTGCGATATTCTAAACCAAAAAAATGGTCTCAATTGCAATCGCCCTTTTTGCTTTACCCAGAAAAGTCTAATCCCACTCCGCCCTTTTTCTGTCCCGGAGAATCAAGACAAAAACCGAAGCCAGCTGCGGCGTTTTCCTGTTTTTTTTTTTCCTCTTTTTTGACCTTTTCTAGAAACTAAAACGAGGACGAATCTGGGGATGACTAATTAGGAAGCACCATTCATGGCACAACTTATGAGGATTCAATTTCGCGGCCGTTTTATTTATTTACATTTTATGTTTGTTTATTGGCGAAACCTAACCAATGAGACCGCCCATCCTATCGTTTTCTTCTAACATAACCTTCCCCTGACTAATTCAATTAAATTAAATCATTATTCCCAAATACCAAAATAAAATAAAATAAAAATGACAAAAAAGGTTGTGTTGATAACTTGATAAGATGTTGTAATCCTAAATCCACAAGTACGGTTCTTGGTTAGGTAACATCGGGACGGATCTATGAGCTCACCCTCTCACGTTGACTTTGAATCTCAAATTCCTATTTTCCGACATAAGTTAGGAGCTTCAATTGCTTCAAAATTCAAACATTGCCCCTCACAAAGGATATATATAATTCAAAATATATTGTGACATCATGCAATGATCACACGTTTCCATTCACAATCTTGTGCGTGCATCCATACTTCTTTATAACGATTCAATCATTTTCAGCCAGATCATTTCGTTGTACATAGAGCGAGTCATCCGGATCGAAAGGACCAAAGGTGGTATCACAAATCCTAGGCCTGCACTGGGGATATATTTCATCTTCGAATTGCAGGAGTTACCTCGTTGTTCGAAATGTTTTTACGTGGAAGAAAATATTTTCAATTCTTATTTTTTTTTCAAACAACTCAATTATATTTTTTTAGTTTTTTTTGGTTGCCAAAATTAGGTGTGAGGAAGCATGCTCTTAGCCAGAAATGAGCTCAAGTGTACACCACTAGCAAAGTTGTGGAGGGAATTTCAAGCACTTTTGCAGCCTTGTGATTCATGCATCTCTCAATATCAGTGGTCGGTGGGTACTTATAATATTGGTGGGAGAGGATCATAATGATAATAATAATTGCAATGATAATAATATAATAATTAATAAAATTATTATATTATTACTTTGGCTGGAGCATTCTTTTTTTATTCATTATAAAGGCAGTTCCAATCACCTCCTTCCTTGATGGGCCAAGAGACCTCCCACGCGGCACCCCTCGAGTTCTTCCTGGCCCAATTCCTTCCACGCTTCGCTTGCTCCTTCCCGTAAAATGATGAAAATAATAAAAATAAACTATAATAAACAAATATAAATATATATCTTTTCCTTTCTTTTACTTTTTTTCTTTTTTTGTCCTGTTCACTATTCGAAAAAAATTAAATGGCTACTCTACGTGTAGCATTACAATCATATTGCTACCAAGACTTTTTAAAATGAAGTGACGATAGTTGGCGTTCACATTCACGCTTTCTTGAATTATGTATGTGCATATTACTATAATTAACTTTTGAAATTCATGAGTGTACATTAATTTTCAAATTCCCTTTTTAATTCATCTAAGGATGGGATTACTAATAAAAGAAAAGATTGACTTTCATAATCCGACGTGGACATGTATTGAGCTGTAGGATCAAGCCAATCGGCTCTCTTTTAACTAACCATAGTCAATGAAATTCCCTCTCTCCCTCTCTCCTGCCCGTTTTATCGAAGAGCAAATGTGAGTATGCCCCTCGTTGAGCCACCACCATTACATCAACCATCATCTAACTTTGAAAAAAATAAATTGAATTAAATTATTTATAAAAAAAAAAAAATCAGTTTTTTGGGGTAGTTGAAAAGGAAGTGAGAACATAGTTTTCCTTATTTTTCATGTGGATGCAACCCTATTCACCTAACTAATCGATTTAAATTCGATTTCTCAATCGCTATCATTATAATTTATATCTTTCCCTCTCAGTAAATTAAAAAACTCCTAGAATTGTTCGAGTCGTTGATGCTTGGATAGGTACCTCAGCGATGATATCGTAGGGCCAAATTTAATATGAACCATAACATACTTGTTACTGGCTTAGAATGAAGTTTGATATTTGGTACCTTTTTCACAAAAATGGGTGTCGACACAAATAGTGAAAAGTTGTTTCACCGAAAAGTCTAGATTTGGTTCTTTGTGAGATGGGTTCTTTGGTAATTTCGGATAAGAATTCACTCATGGTAATAACAAAAATAAATAGTGAATCTAAAGGTGAACGACCCTTGATGGAAACTGAAAAGATATTAACATCAATAAACTAATATAAGTACATTGAAAATACGTGATCTTAATGATAGATAATCAATTCCTGAATAATTATACGCCCTTAATTGTAATCCGTTTTTAGCAATTATTATTATGCTAAGTAACTACACTACCAACTTGACAACCCAAAAAAGAAAAGAAAAAAGAAATGATTTTCGAGATTCCAGCCACTAAATTCACACGCAAATCTCATCCATAAGTGGGTTACTTCAACCATAACTCAGTATCCTTGTCGTCAATCAATGTCCTTGTTCTCTCATGTCCTCTCGTGTCCAACGCTTAGCCAAACTTTGGATGGCTAGGGTCTTTGCGTATTACATCAACAAACTTCACCGGATATTCTTTAGCTTCTCATTAATGCTAATTTCGAAATAACTATAAGGTCTTTTTCACGGATGTCATTACTTGTACCGCACAGGTGTCGATTGTTTAATAACTTGAAGTGCTCTCGTTGATCCGTCCTCTTCATTCAACTGCATTTAGTTGCTCTTCAATAGCTGTACGGTACGATCATTGAAAAATTAGTCGATATCCACATAGTATCATTTGTCAATAGCCATGTCTATGACGATAAATCAAATTCATTTAACCGACAAAACCCACTCTTTGTTGATTTGAAAGAGTTAGGTTATATTTTTTTATGCATAGCAAAACCGTTTAAGGGATAGCATGCTACCGAATTAAATGTAACGGAAATTGAGACAATATTCACTTGGCGGTTTCACTATAGAAGAGTGAGAGTGTACTAAAAACTTATCTATCCCCTTTATAAATAAAGAGAAAACACAAATTCAAGCCGACCAAATGAAAATTTTTCAACAGCATCCTTGAAAATGTGTTATTTCTTAATTGAGTTTTTTTTTTTTTTTTACCTCGTCGAGGGTGAGGTTGATGTGCAAGCAACCTCTTCTCCTTTATACAGTGACGTCTTTTGCTTATTCAATTTTGTGTGTCATGTGGGTCACATCTTAACTACAAAAAGGGCCTTTTTGTGATTGAACAAACATTGACACAAATAATCTATGAATTTTAGAATAATATATAATATAATTCATGAATTTTTTATTTATTTAATGCGGTCATGAACTTTATAAAATTTGTTTAATTGATCCTTAAACTTTTGATCTAGATATATATTTTATATTACCATTGAACTTAAATTAATGGAATAACAGTAGTAAATATTTTCATATAGTCTAGAGAGTAAATCAATATGTGCCAAAAGTTCAAGAATAATATTACACATCAAGTTAAAAATTAAAATTATATTAAACAAATTAAAAGTTCATAAACTATATAACACATTTGGCTAAAGTTTGTGGACCGTTTATGCCATTTTCCTTTTATATAAAAAATAGTTAGTATTTAAATGATCTTAAATCAATTTTGAACATTATCATATATTTCGGAGACCAAATTAACATATATTAAAATATTAGAAACAACATTGTACACCGAACTAAATATTAGAACCACATCGAAAAAAATTAAAATTCAAAGATCATAATACGCATTAGGCTAAAATTCATGGATCGTTTATATTAATTTCTCTTTATATAAAAAAAAAGTTAGCATTTAAATGTTCTTAAATCATATTGCAAAATACAAACTACCACTAATCTACCATAACCCAGCTGCCCGAAAGCAGTCACAATCTCATGCCTCGCCATCCTATCCAAACGAATGGCTTTCCTGCTTTTCTTTCTTCTTGTTTTTTCCCTTCTTCTTTTTTTGGTCTTGAATTTTTTTAAAGTCGACAGGTTAAGAAAAATCAAACACGTGTGAACACCACACCCGTCCATTTGCGATGATATGGACACAAAAAGTTGATCCGTCAGGAATAGGATGTTACGTGTAATTAAAGCAAAGGAAACCTCACCGCTTACTCGAGAGGACATGGCACTATTTCGAAAAAAATAGAAACACTATAAATTAATTTTTCTACAAGAGATTATAAATCATTTAATTATACTCTTATAACCCAAAAAGAAAGTCACGGAAAAAAGGGCTAAAAATAAATATATTATAGGCATAGTCCCACCGTTGTTTTTCCTGGAAATTAACCTTTTTTTCGTTTGGCAACTTTAGATTACTAAGATTTATGATGGGGAAAATCAAATTTCCACAACCACTTAACAGCTATATATCTCCCCTGGACCAACCCCACACCGTCGCTCCATTTTCCCCTGCATCTCTTCCTCTCTTTCCAAAAGCAGAGCAGGAACAGAGTACATGCAGAGATGCAGGCATCGGCGATGCTCTCTTCATCCCCAAGCCTCAGCAGCTACTCCACAAGCAGGCTCGCGGAGATTGCCGCCCGGGTCGTCGACGAGCTCGAGCTCGAGCTCGATCGATCCCGACCCCTTCTGCTGCGACGCCATGGACTTCGGCCTAGCCAGCGCAGAACAGCTGCTGCTGGAGCCGCCGGGCGAAGAAGCAGCGGGCGAGGAGAGCGCGAGCTCCACCCAGTTCGGTGTCGAGGACGCTGGGGAAGCGGGAGAGGGAGGAGAAGAAGAGGAAGAGGAGTTCGAGTTCGCTTTCGTGTCCGGAGGGCCGGGCTCGTCTCCGATTTCCGCCGACGAGATCTTCTACAACGGCCAAATCATGCCCGTGTACCCGGTCTTCAACAGGAATTTGCTTCTGAGCGGAGTCTCGGGCAGCGAGAGGGACGAGGACGGCTTGAAGAAGACGACGACGACGACGACGAAGAAGCTCCGGCTCCCGCTGAAGAAGCTCCTGAGCCAAGAGAGGGAGTGGTCGTCCTCGTCGTCCTCCTCCTCCTCGGAATCGGACGAGCTCGACGGCCTAGCTCCGGAATCCTACTGCGTGTGGCGGCCGCCGCAATCCTCGGCAGCGGCGGGGGGAAGCGCTGCAAGAAGAGCAACTCGACCGGAACCTCGAAGCGGTGGCGGTTCAGGGACCTGCTGCAGCTGAACCGGAGCCACAGCGACGGCGAGGGCACGTTCCTGGTCGTGGCCCCGGCCAAGAAGAGGGACAAGGCCGGCGAATCGAAGCGGGTCGCGGCCGTGGCGGACGACGACGGCGCCACCGCCACCGCCGCCGCCGCCGACGGGAAGCCGGCGGGCAAGGACGAGGAGAAGAGGAAAGCGCTCCTGCCCCACAGGGCGGACCTCGTCGGCTTCTTCGCCAACGCGAGCGGGCTGAGCAGGAACTTGAAGCTGAACCCGCTTTGAAGATTCGCTTCATCGAGGGGAAAGATTTTTGCCGACGTTTCTTCTCCGGTAGGTTTCGTAGGTCTGATCTAAAATTACAGTTGGGTTTTCGTTTTCAGTTTCGGTTTTGGTTTTGGTTTTGGTTTTGATTTTGATTTGGTTTTTAGGGGGTGTGTATATGTGTAAATTATGATTAGAAACAGAGTGGGCTAATTACAATCGAAGGTATAAATCTAATTGCGGTTTGTCTGTCGTCCTCTTTATTAAAAGCTGCAAAAAAAGCAGCTGCCATCATGTGCGGAAGATCTCCTCCCGACCTTCCTTCCCTTTTCCTGTTTCTCTGAAAAAGAAAATCGTCCTCCTCCTCCTTTTTCGAGCTTCTACCAAATAGAGAGAAAAGAAATAGTTTATCTCTAATTATACCCAATTGCTGATTAATTTATTAATTCGGCAAGGTTTAAGAGGGGATTGTGATGCCTTGCAAGCAAGCGGGAAACTAGGAACTTGACGTTACGGAAGCGCAATTAAGCTAAAATTACAATATCACTAGTTCTTTAGTGTCGCCATCGACATCGAAATGCATTTTAAAAAGAAGGGTTTTTTTTTTATATAAAAAATGGGCGAGAAAGAAATCGTCAATCAAGCTCGCGGAAGCAGCCACCACCAGAAGACAATCAAGCCCATCAGCCGACGACATAATTGCAACAATCATGCGAGCCGGCGGCCCCTTGAGCTGCCCGATTTGTGTCGGTCGGCCGTCAGGATTTTCCCCGGTCCGTACCTAACGCATGACGCGTGCTACTAGCGAAGCGCGACGACGAGGGAAAAAAAGAGCGTGTTCGCCATTGCGTGTTTTGCTTTGTCGACATAAAGAAAAACCTACGGCCAGCTGTTTCGAATCACGACCGGCTCCGAGAATTGGAAATTTTTCCGACAGGGGAATCCGGGCAACAAAGGACAAAGGGAGAGACGCGCTGTGCGAGTCCACTTAATAAAGTGAGATTGGAAATTTCAAAAGCTAGCTTCCGTTCAAAATATATTTTCCTAAAAGTAATTGTCTCGATCGTCTCAACTGTTTTGATGGTAACGAAGATATTTTCTGTTCATTAATTTTTGTAAACGGTCATTTTTAAGGAAAATATTTCCTAAATTCTTCATTCTTTCACCGAAACGAAATGCACCGTTCGGCTCCACAAGTCGTGGGGGGTGATGTGACTGTCAAAATTGGCTTCTTGTGTAACACTTGGCCATTGTCGGTAGCATTACTTGCTATGGCAACGACATATCCTCGAGCTAGCCAAGCTTATTTTGTTCACTTTCTGTTTCAATCAGAAAAATCAATGAAATTTAGGACCCTTTGAATCGGAGTTTTCGAGTTCTTGAAGTGACTTTGGCGTGCCGCAAGTATATGGAGCTCTCCAATCCATTCAAACATAGAAACATTTACGTCAAAAGTGAGAGATTCATAAGAAATTTCCTTCTTCTAACTTCATGAGATAACTGCACAAATTGTCTTTGGACTTTAGTTCAATGTGTAATGTCCTCTCTGAATCTTTAATTTATATAATGCGATCAACAAATTTTAGCTCAATGTGCAAGTCATCCTAATTTATTCAGTGTGGTCCCCAAATTGTTGTTAAATATTCAGTGTAACCCTAAACTATATGAAAAATTTAATAGTTCAGAATTAATTAAAACTTTAGAGATGACATTGCACAAAAGGGTCTAAGTTCATGGATTAAATCTAACAAATTGAAAGTTTGGGGACGACATTGCATGTTGGACCAAAGTTCCATAGGACCAAACTTCAGGAATCATTCAAGTCATTTTTCCTATCTCCATTACAATAAGGCTGAGTTGAACAATAACAGAACTTGATGGCGACAGATATTTTCTCTTCATTAATTTTTACAAATGGTCATTTTTTAGGAAAATGTTTTCTAAATTCTTCAATCTTCTACGAAACGAAATGCGTCGTTCGGCTCCACAAGACATGAGGGTGATGCGACTGTCAAAATTGGCTTCTTGTGTAACCAATGCACCTAGCCATTGTCGGTAGCATTACTTGCTATGGCGATGACATATCCTCGAGCTGGCCAAGCTTATTTTGTTCACTTTCTATTTCATCAGAAAAATCAATGAAATTTAGGACCCTTTGAATAAGAGTTTTTCGAGTTCTTGAAGTGACGTTTTCAGCCCATTCAAACATAGAAACATTTACGTCAAAAGTGAGATTCATAAGAAATTTCCTTCTTCTAACTTCATGAGATAATTGCACAAATTATCTTCAGACTTTAGTTCAGTGTGTAATGTCCTCTTTGAATCTTTAATTTATATAATGCGGTCAATAAACTTTAGCCCAAAGTGTGGTCCCTAAACTGTTATTAAATGTTCAGTGTAACCCCTAAACTATATGAAAAATACAAAAATTCAAAAATCACAAACAAATTAAATATTCAGAGACGACATTGCACAATAAGGCCAAAGTCCATGAATTAAATCTAACAAATAGAAAGTTTGGGGACAACATCGCAAGTTGGACCAAAGTTCCGTTAGACCAAACTTCAGGAATCATTCATGTCATTTTCCTAACTCCATTACAATAGGCCGCGTTGAATGACAGTAGAACTCGTGCAAATATAATAATACATCCGCAATCTTTGAAGTCCGCTAACCTTGTGCGATACGTCGGACGTTAAGGATAGGAAAGAAGGAAAGGGAGGACGAGGAGGTGGAGGGGGAAAAGGGGTGGTGCGCGCAGGTCAAGTCCACGGCGTCTCCGACCACATTGTGATCCCGTTTTACGTGATGAACCCCTCGTCAGCATCGACGCAAGCTTCCACCTTCCCGCGTGTCCCACGTCCGTCCTTCCTCCCTCGCCCATAAAGCAGGACGAGGAAAAGAGAAAAAGTGGGAGGAAAGAATAGAGAAGAAACTTCTGCGTTTTCACATTCCTGGCGAAAGCGAGAAATCAACCGGAAAGGGCGGGGAAGAGCTCGCGATTTCTATATAAAAACAGAGCCGAGGACGACGACGCATGGAACGTCTCGGTCTCTTTTGTCTATCCCTTCTTTTGTCACGTTCTTCATGCCAATCCGGTCCCCCTCGCACTGCCGTGACCTTGAAATTTTGTGCCATTCTATCTCCCTCTCTTTTTCCGTACGAGGAGCTGGTTTCATTGAAGGTGGAGGAGTGGGGGGGCCGGGGGCAAGTGGGGCGTGGAAGGGAAAGTGAAGTGAAATGACCGTGGGGATAACGAGGAAGAAATGTGTCGCGGTAGCATGTTCCCCCGAACAACCAGTAGCTATCCGGTGCTCATTGTGTGATCATATGATTCAGGGTTCGGGAAATTGTCTTCCCACTTTTCAGGCTTCGGATAACGGACAAAAATTCCAGTTTACAGAATACGTTATTTATGGATTGAAAATAACCAGTCTAGAATGAATAAAAATTCAAACTTCCAGCTACATAGAATTGACTTTCTCTAGATCATTAAACAAATAAAAACTATCCATTTGTCTTAATAATGATTCTTCATGAAGAATGTTTTTCTTTACAACATTGCACCTTCCATAAGACCGAGAATTGAATGCCCTCCTCATGGTTTCAGAACCAGTAGGTTCCTACTGTCCAATACTTATTGCGTGATTATGATTCAGGATTAGTTTATTTATAAAGGAACTGATTTCAGGAAATTGTCTTCCAACTTTCCTGCTTTTTTATAATAGAAAATTAATTAGTTTACAAAATACATTTTCATGGACAAAAAAAAAAAAAAAAAAACAAGTTTAGATTGGGGGAGAACTTCATTTTCTAACTAGAAAGAAATCACTTTCCCTAAATCATCAAGTAAATGAAAAATAACCATTTTGTTTTAAAATGATTTTCATGAAATTCTCAGTTTAATAGTCACATCATTAGAAAAATAAAGAGAGAGGAGAATAACGTTCCACCTTCCAAAAGACTAGAATTGAATGCCCTCCTCATTAAACTTAAGTAGGAAGAAAATATAGAGATAAAGCATAAAAGGCTTTCCCTTGGTTTCTCCAGCACGTAATAATGTCCGTTTCATTGTAATTTCAATTCCAAAAGGCCGTGACGCATTTATCTTTTGTGACCTGAGGAATGCAAACTTCCAAGAAATGATTTCGTGGAGGATCGCAGAAGTGCCTTGCTTGACTCATTCTGCTTTTTCACAGAGTTAGGTCGGAAATTCAGTATGGACATATAACCTTTCGGACAAGCGGCTTGGTAGATGTTAGTGAAAAGTCAAGTGCTGGAAGATAGTACACAGTTGGCAATAAATTATGTGCTTTTGCCGGATTAGGCATGTATAATTTGCTGTGCAGTTTGTTTCCAAATCCTTTTCATCATGTGCATTTGTAGTTGAGGTTTCTGTTGTGACATTTAGCTGGCCATGTGCACGAGAACCCCACCTAAAAAGAGAGTGTCAATTCTCTGTCAAAAGCGATGATCTTTACTAAGTTCTTTTCAATCCCCAAGTTCTCTCTCACAAGTAATGGCTCACTTCAATCTCAATCCTCATAAAAATCATAATCATTCCACAGAGAGAGAGAGAGAGAGAGAGAGAGAGAGAGAGAGAGATGGCAATGGATAGGATAGAAAAGGAACTCATTCGTTCTCTTTTAGCAGAATTGAGCTTTCATGGAAAAAAGAAGAGGGGATAGGATGCTTTAACAAAAAGCTAGCCCATCGCGAAATTATCTGTCTTCATACGCATTTGAGCCTTTGATTTAATTTTTCCTTTTTGGGTCGGCAAAAGAGAAGTCCATGATCTGGATTAGAGGTAGGTGATCGCTTCATACATCATAGACTGTTAAGCTATTCATTGAAGCGAAACCTCATGCAAGCTATTTTCAAAATTGTCTCCTTTTTTCATCTGCATTGAACATTCAGACAAAAGAAAGATTGCATATTTGTACAGAGCAAGCCAGATTCATGTACAGGTACTCCTACAAGCAGGTTTCACCTAGTTCCCTGGGTAAAGGGGGCAACTGTGTTTGATGGGTTTTGGCATCAAGACTAAGAATGCCGTAGCAACAGCAGATGAAGCGAAAAATCCGACTCGCAGATATTGGGTTTTTCCAATGATGAGATTTATTCATGTGGATATATCAGGTGCCTCCAACTTGTGCCAAACTTCTAAAATATGTTGACGTTGGAGTGCGGGTTAATCATGCAATGAGATGTGCACATTCAGAAACTGCTCAGTGTGAAAGATATCAATGTTTCCTTATACCCCTAAAATGCTATAACAAGTTGCACAAAGATTAGATCAAAGCGCGAAGAAATGGAGATGATGGGGAAGAACTTGGACCTTCATTCAGAATTGTGAAACTAGTTAAAAATGTGCTTGGAATTGGTCATTAAATCACATTATTCTCTTCCACCGACTGAACTGCATGTGTTGACCCATTTGAAAACCTTCCCCGAGTCATTCTATACACCATTCCAAGAGGATTTCTGCTGGTCATTCATGTGAGAACAGGAGTCTTCCTGGTGGATTGCTGCAAACTTGCTGCATAATCCCGAGCCCACAAGTCGTAATGTATGATCTCCTCGAGGGAAGGTGTCTTGACCAGTTCCTCCCTATGCTTATCGCAAGTAAGCTCTACGACCTTGAAGATGTCCAAGTAGCTTATCCTGACAATAGGAAAATCATTCATTCAAAAAAGGACCGACAATATGTATAAACTGACTTGAGCAGAGATTATGCAAGTCATGTTCATATAAAGAGAGAGATCAAACATACAAGTTATAATCCATATTAGACTGCAACCAACATCAGTTTTTTCTAGATCAGTAGGTACCATCGAAAGTAAATAAGAAGGTTTATCCCCTTTCAAATTTAAATACTTTACTTCCAATCCCCACGAGAAACAAAATGGATTTAGGAAATCTTTCACTATTAACATAAATTATTAAGATGTTATTAGATCAGACCCGCCCTGACTTTAAATGCTTAGAACTGGGTTTCTGTAGTTGTTAATAACTCCACAGGGAAAGTCCAGTCAATTACACGGAAAAACTGAATAAAGAAACAGAATGCATACTTTTCATCGATGAACATTTCAACTGCCTTCTCATTGGCTGCGCTAAGAACTCCTGTCATTGTGCCTCCAGCCCGTCCAGCAGCATAGGCAAGATCCATGGATGGATATTTCACATTGTCAGGAGCTTTGAATGTTAGTGAACCAAGCCTGTGCCATGAAGAAAATGCATCTTATCAAACCAAAAAAGAAAGAAAGAGATACTGAGAAGATTTCAGCGTGTATAATCTTCGCAGCCAAAATACATAGAACTTTCAGCCACATCACTTGTCACTGATATGGATACCCTCATAATGTTCAAAGATATATTGTTCATGTCATCAACATAATGAGTACCAAAATGACATTAGTAAAAGCAATCAAGTGCTCACCCTTTCAATTGGTGCAATCTAGTTCTAAACCTAATAAATATATAAATAAATTAAGCAATCAGGACCTTCCCTCGAAATTGCTTAGGTAGAAGCCAAAAGTCACCTAGCCAGCAGCCCTCCCTAAAGGATGCCTCATAGGAGAAATTGGAGAGTATGGGGATGTGAAGGACTCAACTGCTTTGTCTCAAAAGGTTTGGGATTTAAGCATCAGTCAAACTTTTTAGAACATGACTTCATTCAACACATAAAGTTTAGGACTTCCGGTGTACTTTTCCTGATGTTTGACTTTCATGCCCATGAGCAGGGAAGGACTCAAGGGGTTTGCCAAGGGCAGTCACCCACCCTAGACACTAAGTGCTCTATTAATTATGTACTATACTCTATGAAACTTCTTTATGTCTCCTGTCACCCAATTGTATGTGCCCAAAAGATGGGGGAAAAAGTTCATATGCAACCATTACACATGCAAAAATGCGCAACCAGTCCAATGCCTTCTTCCAGGCCACCGGTCCTGTGCTTTAAGGTAACAGTCTTTCCCTTCAAGTGAATACTTATCTCGAGAAGTAGAGCAACCTTTTTACGTTAATTCATATGTCTTAAAGAGATTTGATGAGAAATTCATAATCCTACTCTGGCAGGAAAAGGATAATTACTTGCAAAGGTCGAGTCGAGGCCATGTTATTTCAGAGCAGTAAATCCTCTCCGGCCATGACATCGTGTAGAGGATCGGCAATCGCATATCGGGCCACCCTAATTGTGCGAGAACGGATGAATCCTGGAGAGGAGCAAACACGGAAGATGATAAGCAACAGTCATACCCAGTTGTCATACTGAGTAAATTCCTAAGATAACTTAAGATATAAACTCGGAGACTGTCACCAGCATCAGCAGAAGGATGGTACACCAACATTAATAGCCACATGGTTCAGCGAATAAGAACCGAACCTGTGTCTCCACCATCGAGTGAATGATAGATTGGGGATGAATCACAATCTCAATATGATCATAGTCTACTCCATAGAGATAATGTGCTTCAATGACTTCAAGACCCTGGTCAAGCAGGTAAAAGTTAAATGGAGCACAATGCAAAAGCACAGATCGAAGCTTGCCCTGTTCATGGTGTACTGCTTGAGATAAGTTTGAACAAAGAATACAACAAACCTTATTGAAAAGGGTAGCAGAGTCAACGGTAATCTTTTTCCCCATATTCCAGTTAGGATGCTTCAAAGCATCAGCAACTTTGACTTCTTTTAATTTATCTACTGGCCAATCCCTGTCACGACAAAGTCGACAAATATTTATTCCTCAGTCCTGGAAACTGCACATCCAAGAAGATAAAGGCACCGGATGCCTTTTACCTAACATCCAAAAATTCCAAGCACCCAAATAGTACGAAAATTAAAGGATAGAGACACTATGGATTATGAAACAATGCACAAACTTATCTCATACGCTAACAAATCTACTCTAACTGCATTTGCATGAACTAACCAAAGGGAAAATGTTTAGGAGGAATTAAACAAAGTAGATTTTACTTAAACAAAAAAGCTCCATCGCTCAAAACAAGAGAAATGAGACCCAGATTCATTTTCTAGTTACAGACTTGACATCTATATCGGATTAACCCAAGTTATTTGTCCTAAAGCAAATATACTATGCTTGGAACAAATTTTGTTTGTAAGCTTCACATTCTAAACATGTTCACACCTGAAAGCCCCACCCGATGCAGTCAAAATAATTCGCCGAAGTGCACCTTCTGGTAAACCCTGAATACACTGAAGGAAAATAGACATTTTTAAGCTTCTGAAATGAATTAATTGAGCATTGCAAAAGTGAGCCATGATAAAGAAGCATATGAGTTCCAAACTTTCTTGTGGAAGCTCTCACACCTGAAATATGGCAGAATGTTCAGAATCAGCCGGAAGAATCTTCACTTTATGCTTGTGTGCAAGGGGAAGCACAAAAGGACCTCCTGCAATGAGGGTCTCCTTATTGGCTAAAGCTATGTCCTTGCCTGCTTCAATGGCAGCCACCGTAGGCTGAGGATTTTAACCAATAAAAGTACATCAACCATAGAAATTCACAATGGCTGCTGTTCTAGGGAAATACATAAATGAAAAGGTAGATGAAAACACAGCATACTGGCATATCAATGCACTCAAATCTCCAAAAGATAGACGAAACAATTTCAATAAAAGCTTTCCTCAAAATTGTCAGCAGTAAATGCAACACTTTACCTTTAGTCCTGCACAACCAACTATACCTGTAACTACAGTTACAGCGTCTGGATGGCGGGCCACCTGAAAATTCCCATTATCAGTAATAGTTGGCATGGAAAAACCTTCGAAGAGCAATGTGGGTAAAACTGAGGCAGGTCAATAAAATACGTATACTTATGGGTGTGACAGACTGCACTACACATAGGCTTTTGAATAAGTGATTTATACTCAACACCCAGTGAGAGTCTGCCATCACAAGTATTTAAGTTCTATAAGCCATTCCAAGTATACCTAGCCTTATTCAACTTTAAATTCCATGCAATAGCACAAATATGAGACACCTCAATAACTCCTTGTTCCCCTGGAATGATCTCAGGCTTGTCTTCAACATCAGATAGAGCCTCTTTGAGTTCATCAACTAGTGACTCATTCCTAACTGCGACCAATTGAGGCTTGAATCTCTTAACCTGTAAAATGGAGAAAAGAAAGTTACTGAGTCCAAAGCTTCAATCCGAATCAGATTACAAAGATTTGAATCCATGCTATTCTTCAGTTTATTTCCACCCCCTTACTCACAGGGAAGTGATGTTTAATTGCCCAAGAAATTTGAGGGAGTCCAGATTAGGTAGGTGAAGAACGGATTGTGTCATTATTTTTAGAACTATAATAGTTTGAAAAATTCAAAAATTGGCAGAGAATGTCATTAAATCTGGTAGATTTTACAGTCGAACAGTGTCACATTGAGCGTGACATGGCAACAGATTATTTACCTGATCAGATAGAAGTGTAACATTTGATCCAGCTGCAAGAGCCACAACTCTGAATTTATCAGGGTTCTCTGCTACTATGTCCAAAGTCTGTAAAACACCCAATTTAGATTGCAACGAATGACAATGCAATTTGACTAGAGAACTGACATTGATTCAGAAAACATATCCAGTTTATTGCAGCTCTTCAAGAACTTTAACTTAGTATAACAAAAGGGTATCATGCTTTGAATTCTAGAAAAGGAAATGGCATTCAAACCTGTGTTCCAATGGAACCAGTAGATCCAACAATAGAAATCGGCTTCGGGCCATCCCACAATTTACGATTTGTCTCGGGAACAGCTCGTCCAGGCCAGGCTGGTGGAGGCGGCTGTGCTGAACAATGAATTCTTCTCGTTCCACAATCCTTCCTCTTCAACGTAAATGCACCTGAACATCAGACAGCAGAGAATTAGAAGGATTGTCCACTGCGCAAGTTCCAATTAAACCGTTCCATGAAATTATTAATGTGTCAGTCATAGCAATCGACTGCTTTCACTTGCACAAACTCCAAATAAAACCATGAATTTAACCATGCAATGCTTCTGTTTTCTACATCGACTCGAATGCTTATACATTAAAGACAGCTTCCGCAAAATGGGAAAGGATAAAATCTGAGAACATGGAAGTGAAAAATCGCATTAGCAACCAAAACTACCACGACTCTTCCGAGAAAAGTGAACCTTTTTATACCTTGGGCAGGGTAAAAAGGCAACAGAAACACAAAAGAATGACTCTTGCCACTTCTATACACTCTTCTCCAGCTCAATGAGTTCCTAAACGAGCAAAAGCAAAGACTTCCCGCAACTCCAATTACAAGAACAAAGACAAGAAAGACAACGTCTTTGACTCAAATTCCACCACTGCGTCTCGGACAAATCAAGCGGCTGAAGCAGAAAGAACCCTCTACCTGGCAACTTATTGAGGTAGTGAAGGTGGTGATTTGACTTCGTAGAATCCAAGAATGAAACGGCCTTGATCTCGGCCGGCGACAGCAAATTAAGAGCCATCGGGAAAACAAAAATTTGCCCAAAACCAAAGGAGGAAAAAGGAGGGAACTTGAGAGGAAAGGAGAAGCGGAAGCGCGAGCTAATGAAACGGGTGGCCTAGAAACCGCAGGTGGGCACACGTTTATAGGCAGAAAAACAACGCACATGTGCGTATGGCTACGGAACCAGGAGGTGGGTCTTGTTCTCGTAGGTGGGTCAGTCACTCTGTCAACTGGGTTTTTTCTTTCGAATGGCAAAACGGTAAGTGGGAAGGGCGTCACGACAGGCGATGGATGAGACGCGAAGGGAATCAAAACTTATACGACGCTTTTCAAGTGCCTTGAGTACGTTCTGATACTGTGGTTTGGGTCCTTAGTTAGTGGATGCTAATGAGCGACACTGTTTCTTTCTCTTGTCCGGATGCAACCAGAGATTGTTCACGAGATTAGACGACCTTGTTCCTTGTTCGGCCACGAGTAGATTCCTCTCCCTAGTGTGTCCAAAGTCTTCCCTTTTATGGTTTGAAAAGTTCGGCGACGCAGAAAGCCTCTCCCTTTCCTGCTGTGAAAATCTTTCTACCCTTTTAGTCTCAAGTCTCAGTCTCTCTCTCTCTCTGAGACTTGGCTGATTTCAGTTGATGGTGACTTGAAAATGAAGGAAGTGTTTAATTTCACGAGTTTATCTATGCAGCAAGCACGCTTAGCACGCTTGCCAAGACACAAAAAGAGGACCTTTTTTTTTTTTTCCAAGTGGCTCGTCTTTTCAGCATGTTAAAAATTGAAACTTTCTCCGGTATATGTAAGGATGGACAATTTCAGAATCTGCATCATTTTTTCGGACTGAAATCTACCATGCATATCCTCACTTTACACATAAAAATATTTGAAATATTAATTAAGTAAAAGTATTGATCATAAAATAAAAATTTAAACTAATTATTCCAGATTATATATTTGAATCATCGAACATTATGAAATATCATAGAATCGTGCGAAGATATAAAAAATAAAACACAAAAATTTGTTCCAAATTCTAAGTTATAAGTTTCAGATTTTACCTTGAAACCATTCTCATTCCTAATTACAAGTACTTATAAGTCGTCATTGCGTGACTTAATTGAAACTAGCCCATCTATACACATCTAAATGCGAATGACATGAAAATATGCAAATCACTTCTTAAAGGCGAGAAAGTTGCATGGGTCTGCACTAAATCTTCGAATGTGTGTCCATCAATGGTTGGCGCAGCTGCTCCAGCCGATTCAGATTTATGACTCCAAACACAAAATTAGACATCTAGGATCCTATTGCTTACACACTTGAAACCAGAGGCAGCTATTTAGAGCACAGTAAACA
The DNA here is from genome assembly GCA_014182515.1 of Eucalyptus microcorys. Lineage (NCBI taxonomy): Eukaryota > Viridiplantae > Streptophyta > Magnoliopsida > Myrtales > Myrtaceae > Eucalyptus > Eucalyptus microcorys. The sequence continues at coordinate 3,898,164 of CM024563.1, forward strand.
GTTTTTTTAATCCTACAATAGCATCATCAGCAGAGCCCGAGGCGGCCACAGAGCTTTGATTCGGAAGAGTTTAGTTTGAGCGGGTTTGCGATTGAAAGTCGAATCACGACGACAAACATTTGACAAAATGGGTTTTCATTGAAATAAGGTGCTTGGCACGAATGAGTTATTGGAGTTTAACGATTACTTTCAATGGAAAAGACTGTTTATAAAAAAAAAATTCAATAGATGAATTCATGTGATATGAAGTTAAAGGAGCAGCAAGATATACACGTCAGAACCCATTGTCTTGACTTTGATATTCACTATATTCATCAGGCCACCAACCAAAAGGAAGAAGATTTTTTGAGTTAGAACTATAATACTGTTTCACGTCATGATTCGACCAAGGTCGGCATCAAAATTAACACCTTGCTCAAAATCCTTTAGATTCCCCCCTAATGTGTCCAAACTCTTCCGTCGACTTGGTGATAGAGAAAGGTTTTCCTCCCTTGCGAATTCCATAACCCTTTTTCTTCTTTCGTCGGTAAGTGGCTCTGGCTGATAAATCCGGTTGCCTATGACGAGATGTATTATTATAAGGGATTTGTTTTTATTCGATTACGACAGCGTCAGAAGCTGAAACGCACGAACAAACATATAAACGTGGGTCACGCCCTCTTCGTCTGATTGGTTGAACTCTTCTTGTTGGCAAAACACGTTCACCACCCCCAAACAGAGTGGTACGGTTTTGAATTAAAGCATGTCCCACGTTGCATGAGCTCCTGTTTTGTTTTGCCTCTTACTTGAGCATCCACGAGAGACACGACAAGATCCACTAGGCTAGATGCGTAAGTTAAAACGATCGGAGCAGCGCATAATGTCAACGTTACAAGAGCGTTTAGGGAACGTTTAGTGGGGTTTAGATATGTGGAGGTTGCTGATTGAAAGGAGTAAAGTTGGGCGGCGAAAAATTGCTCATATTTTACTAAAGCACTACAGGACCCAGAAGCCAAATTTCCAACACCTATCTTTTTGCTATCATGCTTTACAATTTGATATATAAAGCAACTCTAATGCGAAGACCACTAGAACAACACACATATGGGAAGGATAAGCTGGGCATGACGGTGGATAGAGAGGAATCTGATGCTACAGATATTGGAAACAGTTCCATCACAGGATTTCAAAAGAACAAATGCAAAAAATTGGCAGCGCAGGCCAATCCCATCACTCACCCCAGTACGCAAGTCAAAAGAATACCATGACAATAGTATCTGCAAAAGTTGCATGAATCACAGCTATATTCTGATGCACAGCAATGCAACTGAATCAAATAAAGACGGCCATATTTAGTCTCAATCCCAGTAAGCGTGATCCCATTGGCTGGTTATGAAGATCATCTTTGGTTAAGATAATAAAGAACCATGCCAAAATACCATTTCTCTGTACAAGAATTTCATCGATATCGAGCAAGCAGCAAGATTATTTATTTCAGTTCCCTGTCCAAACAAACTATCATATGATAAACTCTGCTGATCTAGTGGTATAAGGTGAATATCATGATGCCACAATCTCAGCAGCCGTTCATGCATACTTGGGAAAAACAAACAACATGAGTAACGTTGAGTTCCCTCAGTAACTTCTATTCCTGTTCCACCTGTATCTCAGTCAAGTTCATTCCTGAGCTCATCTCACTGGTACTCTCTGCCCCTCCAGACTCGGAAAATTTTGTGATTCTCTGCAGTTCATCGGTTACATCAGAAGAGCGAGATGCTGTTTCATCAGAGGATTGTTCTTTCTGAGCAGCTGGTTTTGGGCGCCGAATGGCTTCTGCTGCTTCAGCCATGGCAATAGGTGGTGGCTGGGGTGGCACCCATGCACGCTGAACTGGTTGACCGGTTTTCAAGTCCTCATCACGGTCAATTTCAGTAATTCTAGCATTCTTCCTCTGCCACCAGGGCGCAGAAGCATCACCATTTGACTGGTCAATGATTCCATTGTCTTGAGCATTGTAATTCCAAGCTTCAGCACTTGATTGGTACTGATACACATTGCTTGAGTTGTTTTGAGTCTGAATGGTCTCCCATGGCTACTCAAGGATCAGGAAGAAAGTGATAAATCAAAACCCAAGAATGTACAAATACACACGCTATAAACACATTGAGTATATGGGTGGAAGTCCAGAATCAGCCCACACACACACACACACACATATACATTGATCTGTACAGTCTCCACTGGTAATGAACTATGATCGTAATGAAAAAAGAAGGATCTTAAATTCTGATATGTGCGCTTGAGAAAACAAACCTTAGCTCTTGGTGCTAAGCGAGGATTGGGTATCTGCTGATGAGGATTGGGGGGTGAATCATTGATGTCCTATAAAATTATGTTGAACGGGAAGTGAGCCAGATGCTGCCTGGCAAAGTAACATCATGACAGACTCGATTTACCTTTACATTTGGAGGTCGTTCCCCTCTTTGGACCATGGCCATAATCTGTCATGCAATACAGGATTTCAGAGGATGTCTTTCTAAAACTTAGCGACATGATGGTTCACACAGAATAAAGCTATTTAAACTACTTAGACAGGGAAGCTAAATTAATAAGCTTTAGAACATGTCACGAGTTGAGCAAAGTTGCCAATATAATGATTGCATCTTAAGAAATCTATTTTGATCCTCAGTGCATCCCTCCTCGCATTTCCTATTTGCTTATGTAGCCAGCAAAACTACTAATAGCTTATCCAATAAAGCTGACAGCTTCAAAAGGGTAATGGGAAGGCTAGTATGCCCATTGAGTTTGAGAGAGAGAGGCCTCAGAAAAATGAATGACTGGAAAAAAGAGACTGATTTTACCTCCATATACGACTTTGGATGAGGTGCCGCAGAGGGTTCTGAAGATCCTGGAGGTGAAGAAGATCTCACTGTGGAAGAATAGTGGTCAACATACGAAAAATAGGATACTTATAATATTGAAGGTACTCATTTAAATAATAAAAAATAAAGGCGCTCGCGCTCTTTTATATAACCACCTGAACGTGAATCAAATTCTGCCCTCCCGTTAGCAAATGGCTGCTGCAAAAAATAGTAACTGTCAACTAACAGCTCACATATGATAGCTCTAACACTAAAATAGGCAGTTAGTTTAGACTTCTTCAATATGATAAAGCATTTCCTTTTTGCATTTTACTTCAACACACCTTTGAACTAGTGACCAATCCTCCGTGATCTTCATGGTTGAACTGAGAAAGAGCACCCGAAGTGTTTGCATGTCCTGAGAATCACAGAGATATAAAACAAAAACAACATTTAAGAAATTCACTGTCACACAGAGGGGCACTATCTCCATTATGATATATAACAATTTGTAATAACTGTTTTATCAAGTCTGACATGAGAAAGAAACTTAGGACCATAGAGGGATAAGGATTGATATTAGAAGGAGATCACTTCCTGACTAGCATTAAAAACTATCAGTCTTAAATGGGGAAATACAAATGGCACAGAGAAAAAGCTTGCTTTCATAATACATATCTAGATATAGAAAGTCGCATGTTAAAAAGGCAAAGCAAATTTCAGGAGGAAAACTTGCTTTTCCTTCATCTTAAATCTAAAAAGGACTGACAATGTAGTTGGGGTAGAGAGGAGAGCATTCTAGTTCCAGCATGAGGCTAGCTGTCAAGCAACAGGAAGAGGAGTCCAAGCCAAACCCAAACAAATATTATGTCCAAAAAATGGGAATAAGAAACTCCAACAGAAAATAGTTGCAATCCTCTTTACTGCAAGTAATCCTAATCATTCATCATGTATGGACATCCCAACCACCAGTTTTCTCCAATTTCTGTTAGGCATTTTAAACTGTGATATGCCAAGTAGAGCAATGACATGGTTAGTCAGCAAGTATGTTTAATCCGGTTTATATTGAAACTCACTTCAACCTGGAAAAATATATTACTGCTCAAGTACTTTGATCACAAACTAGCCAAGAAAAATATGCTGATCACACAACAAGTGGTCATCACCTTCTAACTTCTGGATAGCAGTACTCATTGACTTCATCTCCAGTAGTTGGACATCCAGCAGTTTCACCAATTCCCCAAAGTACTTCCTCTCTAAAAGTTCAAAAGTCAAGAAAAATCTCACATGGTCATTGTTGAAGAAACAGAAGACAGTACATTGCCAAGCACCAAAGCAGATGTTTGTTGTAAAAGATGGCTATTGCATCTAAGTATCACCTTCAACTTTAGAGTTCAACATCTCCTGGGTGGCTTTTGCCACATCCGCAGCTGCAGCTGCAGCTGCTTTTGCTGCAGCAGCAGTTTCCTCTTCCAAACTTGGTCCAGCGTTGGTTCTCTTGAGAACATCATTTTCTTCATCAGATATAACCTTGCGTATCCAACACTTGAACCTAGGAATTATAGCATTCTAAAACACGGAAAAATGTCACCAATACTGAATGAAAACTATAGATGAAGGATCACAGTAAACAAATCTAATAACTTAAATAGATAGATCAAGCTGTAATTTAATATCTAAATACTCTTAACTTCTCCTCACTCATAGACTAAACTTTGGCCTAGGACTGAAACATGGAAAGAATAATTGTGGAGATTTGTAGGACCACTATCAACTATTCTCAAAACTTAAATTGTTAGATGAGAATGAGATTTATTACTTAAATACTCTAACATGTTAATAATATGTACAGTTTTAAATGCACAGTATACCCTGAAGTGTTAATATATGAAGCTTGGGCACTAATGCATCCACTTTAAAAGGTGTGACAAATACAAGATGATCTCTTCGTACCTTCAACAGGACAGCCGTTCCAGCACCAGACACTGCTAGAAAACCTACAGCATAAGCAGCATGGATCCAGCGAAATCTCGGTCGAGTTGTGGTGACCACTGAAGATATAACACTGGCAGGAGCAGCAGCAACAGGCTGCAGAGCTTGTGATGAGGATTGGGGCTGAACGTTTGCTGAAGATTTCGACTGTGGATCTGTGATTACCATGGCACAGCATGACAAACCAATAATGCAAGTTTTTCCCAATTAAAAGAGGCTAACAGCTTCAGAAGCCAATTGTGTTCAAATTCCTAACCTGGACTAACATTTGTAGGCTGTGCACTTGAAGTTGGGTCCTGCAAAGTGCAAGTGAGAAAAAATCAGGTTCTTTTCTTTTCATCTTTTCAATTGTTTTCCTGTTTCTCTCAACAGCAGGGATTTGAAAACATGAGATGTGCTATGTTGTCTATAATAATTAGTGCCAAATTACTGAAATTGTGAATGTCCTGCAGGTTTATGAGTCTAGCCCAATTTCTCACCCTCAAAGTCAGAATACTTCACTGTACAAGAACAAAGCAATTTCTAGAGATCATGAGAAATAGGACATGATATTGGCTTACCGGAACCCGCTGAAATGCTTCGTCTATTTCCTCCTTGGTAAGGCCCTTCCTTTCAAGGAAAGATCGTCGATAGATGACTGGAGAACCTTGAACTTTTGGGTGTGAGAGAAATTTGACAGCATTTTGCACCTGTTCCTCTCGTATTGGTTCTGAATTCACGAACACAGAAGGCGTAGAAGTTGATTTAACATTATCTGCTGCTGCATTTTGTGGAGCCTCATTTGTTGGTTTAGCCAATTCTGTACCTAAATTACAAAATTGCCATGACAACAATGCATGAATTCTCTAAAAATCAACATGCATAAATTCTACACACATTTAACTTCAGGTTTGTCTAACATATAAGACATTTACGGGCTTTAATTATTCCCACACCACTATAACAACAAAAGCAACAGCTGACTCTAATCCCACTAATTAAGGTTAGCCATGTGAATCTTTTCATACTATATGCTAAACAACAAAACTTGGCCTACAATCCACAGGTTAATTATGCTATAAATCATTCTCAATCACACTGCAGGACAAAACAAATGACCATCCTGGTTATGATGCATTCATGGAACTTTGGATTTGGAAGTTTTGTATACCTCCATTTTCAGGCTTCTTTCTGATTACACATGAGACCTGATAAAGCTACACCATCTCTTCAGGGCATTCAAATTTGAGAAACTCAGATACATTTCCATAGCTGCGACTTAATTTGTTCTTTTGATCCTACATAAAACTTCTCTTGTCGCAAGGCCCTATTACACATTGATCAAGAAAGTCTACGTTTCTGACATTACTACACATTTTTACATCCCTATCTAATGCTTGCTCCAAAGGAAAAAAATACAAAGCCCTGAATAATATAACAAAATGCATCGAAAGGATTAAAGAACATTAGAAAAAAAGAAAAGGACAAAAGGGCAGCAATGGTCCAACTTCACTGCAATTATAACTATGAAATTTTTCAAACTGACTAGACCAAGACAGCAAGGATGCCCTTCTTTGAATTCCAAACAAATGACAACCTTCTCCAAAGGAGTACTCAGGAAAAGAAGATGGACCACTTTTGTAGGTGAAAGAATAAGCACATGGCCTTGGATGCCATAACGAGACATCGGATGCACTGACTGGAGATTTTTGAATTGTTCATAGCACCACCATCCAAAATTCAAGATTCCTACAGTCCGATTTATCAGAATTTGCAGTAAACGCTCTGGCTTCGGGGTCTAAACCAGGTGTAGTGCTAGTCTACTCTAATTGCTAACAATGTTCGTCTTTCCACACAATCGAAGAACAACAAGAAGCAAACTCATTTGCCCCACTAGAGGCCATTGCGAGCTTCGCTGAGTTACGGCCTAAATTAAGCTCCAGAGGACGACAACAACAGTAAAACCCACACGCCACTACTCAAGAATCGATTCAATTCATCTCGAATCTCCAAACCGAAACCAGCCAGGACCAATTTGCACAAGGAGCAATCAAGTTGCGATGCACCCATCAATTCAACGTCGAGAAAACGTCGCGCCCGGCTCGAAAAGCCGCGAGAACAACAACTGGGTCGTCGCCCAAAAAGACACCCAGTTGACCCAAAAGGAAAAAGACCCCGATCGGAAGTCAAAGAGAGAGAGAGAGAACTAGAACCTGATTCTTGCGGCTTATCGTCCGGGCCAGTCGCCATGTCCACCTCCTCCTCCGACTGAAACACGGGATCAAGAAGACGAAACCCACCAAAGAAAACGAAAGAGCAAATCAAACGAAGCACAAAAGGGGCGATGAATCTCACAACCCAGATGCATATCACGTACGTAGAAACGCGAAAATCAGCAGATACTTACAGAGAAGACGGAAGGTGGTGAGCCGGAGAGGGTGAGGAGGTGGATTTTGCTGCTCGTCTCGAAGGGCGTGCTCTTTTGGGCCAGAGTGTCAGTGGCGGTACACGCCAAAACGACGGGGATAATGTCCGATTTTTCTCCTATCTCTCGTCGTTTTTTCTTTCCTTCTCTGGGCGGACTTGGATGCATGCGTCGTCTGATTTGTTTGGCTAAATTAAACTTCCGGGAAATTTAGTCCGTTTGATTTAATGAGAAAGGGCTTGCTTTTTCCAATGAAAAGTGTAGAAGATTTACAGATAATAATGGAGACTTTACTAGATTTAATGCAGGCGGGAGACAAAAAAAATGACTCAAAATATATGTAATTCTATCATGACTTGTGTAATTCACAATAAAGTAAATAGTAATATGCTATATGTATTCGTCGTTTTGTCTTTTCTTCTCTAGGTGGATTTGGACGTATGCCTCTTCTGATATGTTTATGCTAAATTAAACTTCCGGGAAATTTAGTGCGTTTGATATAATGAGAAGGGCCTTACTTTTTCCAATGAAAAGTTTAAAAGAGACTTTATTAGATTCAATGCATGCGATCGACCAAAAATTGACTTAGAATGTATGTAAGTCTACCACGACAGTCAAGTAAATAGTAATATGCTATATATAATAATGTTAACATCGTTTCAATTATTTTTTGCAAGAGTGAATGTACCGTGATGTCTAGGAGTAAGTCGAGTTGTTTCAAAGTGTTCCAAAGATTTCATGATGTGTTATTTAGTCGTTGTGAGATTGGCTTCCTAGATTGACTAAGGCGAAGATAAAATTGCATAATCGGCCGCTTTGGGCAGCTAATCTTAATATATAGAGTTAATACCACAAAAACTTAAAACTAATATACATTCACTATATTTGCTCCAAATTAATTTTTGCGTCACAAAAACTCTCGAAGGGATATGATTGTGTCACATTTAAAATCTCAAAATCGATACCCCATGCTGCATTTATCTCAAACTAATGAACCTATAGCATATTTATTCAAAAATCCTAGATTTGCCAAAATTTAGGGACAAATGTGGTGTTGGTAATGCCGATTTTGGATAAATGTGACATAATTGTATCGATTTGGGACACTATTGTACCAATCATTCAAAAGTTGAATGGCAGGCATAACTCCACATTAATCAATTTTAATATGATTTCTTAGAATAATTCACATCAGTAATAACGAAGATAATATTATTCTCGTTCTAGCAAGTCAAGCACGTGTCAATAATTAAAATTTAAGCTTTTAATTGGAATTTGCTAATAGACAAGGTGCGATTATTAAAATACATCTTATCATTAATTTATAGGTAGATGCCAGCTCTCAAATTACTAGATTGTCCTTAAGACGCCATTTACCCCGCGCCCTCCCCAAGACTTTCAAAATGATCTCTCTCTCATTTTCTCTCTCGTCTTCTTCTCAAGGTGGAGTACTACTGATCGGGACGCTGAATCAGCGCATCGGCATGCTCCCATCGCTTCGTCAGGGTTTCGGAATGGGATTTGCTGTGGATTTGCTGCTCTATGCCTCGAACTGTTTCTCGGTTATGATGATGGTTGGAGAGATTCGGGACTAGTTTGACCGAACTCCGTGACACGGATGATTGACCGAACAAAAGAGATGATGCTACAACCTGCTGGACATCTAAATACTTAAGCAAGAATCTTCAACTTACACAACAACAAATATCCAAAAGGTCCGGGGGTGCCAATCATTACCAAGAGGCTAAGCAAGACGGATTGCCGTGCGCTTGTTGACCGAATTACAGCGAGGGTACAGTCTTGGACCCATCGATTTCTATCTTTCGTCGGCCGTCTACAACTGATCAGGTCGGTCCTTCATGCCATTTAAGCTTATTGAGCTAGTGTTTTCATTATTCCCATAGCTGTATTGGACCAGATTGAGCGATCCCTCAGGCAGTTCCTCTAGAAAGACCTCACCCTGGGTAGGGGGGGTGCGAAGGTTGATTGGGAGGATGTTTGCCTTCCAAAAAATGAGAGAGGTCTTGGCATTAGAAGGCTTCAGGATTGTAATAAGGCGGCTATGCTCAAGCATATATGGATCATTTTCTCTAATAAGGAGTCTTTATGGTGCAGGTGGATCCACTCCACCCTTTTAAAAAGGAAAAATTTCTAGGTTGCCAGCAAACCGACCTACTGTTCGTGGGCTTGGAAGAAAATCCTTCAACTTAGGAGGCTTTACCGCAACTACTTCCAATGGAGTGTAGGGGATGGTCGCTCAGTTTCCCTCTGGTTTGACTACTTGCACTCTAGGGGGCCGTTAAATCTAATCTTTTCAGACTCTTTAATCTATAGATCCGGGATTCCATGGCACGCAACCGTTGCAGATCTTTATTCCCCCACTGGTCAACCTTTAAAGGATTTTATGGATTCGTGGTAGATTGCTCTCCCCATCCTCTCTCAGAATGCAGAGCGTTTCCGCTGGAAGGAGTGTCCGTCTGGGAGTTTCACTGTCACTTTGGCTTAGGAGGCCATTAGGCGGAAGAAGGACCGTGTCTCCTGGCACACCTTCATTTGGAGTTCTTCCATCTCACCCTGTTACCAGTTCAATCTCTGGCTTATTACCAAGTACAGGCTCCCTACTCAAGCACTATTATTTTCGTATGGTAGAATTGATAGTGACTTGTGTGCTTTTTGCAATGAGACTCCAGACTCCATCAACCATTTGTTCTTTGGGTGCTGCGTCACCGTTGGCCTTGCTTTTTTCTGGGCCGCCAAGTGCAATCTACCTTGGCGCAACAAGTCCTGGGCAAATAATTTTCGATGGGCTATGACTCTACTCTCTAGTAAAGAATTCTTTAAATGCATTGCCTGTTTCTCCCTTGAAGCCCTCTGTCACATTATATGGAAGAACATGAATGATATTTTGTTTAGAGAGCTAACTCCTACGATCTTGGCCCTGAAGAACCATCTCCTTAAGGTTGTTCGAGATAAGGCTCTAACTTTCACGAATGTCGACAGTACCGTGAGGAACAGGAGACTCCAGCGTGCCTGGGGCATCGATCCAATTTTTTCTCTTCAGGTGATTTTCGACCAAATCCATGAAGCTGCTTTTCGTGTAGCTGCTATTTTAGCGGCGGCTTCAATCCTTGGGGATGGCTGTTCCACCATTCACCTCCTTCAAACTGGATACCCTTTTGTGGTGGACGTTCTTGTGCTAAGCTAGCATCGAGGTCCTTAGGGTTGGCTACTTCACCGAAGATTCCTCCTCCCCTGGTTCATGCCGGGCACGGCTTCTCTCGACTGGGACACTTGAACTATGCCTTTTGTTTTTGTTTGGTGCTTGGGGTGATCTGGCTGCGTCCGTTGGATCCCTCTGTTGCCTTTTGTTTTTTGCTTTGTTTGCTGGTGTTGGCCGTTGTTTGGCTCTTCTTTGCTATGTGGTCATTGTTACCAGTTGTTGCTTGCTGTTTTTCGTCTCGGCACCCTTTCACTCGCCTTGACGTCATGTCATTCTGAGTGCAAGTTTTGGTGCTGAGATTTCATCTTGTATAGTTGGTAAAGTTCAATACAATTACTTACTTTCACCAAAAATATATATATCTAAAAGGTTCAAGAACTATGGATCTTCCTAAAAGTGCTATTAATACAAAGAACCGCTAATCTGTATACATGCAACAAAAAATGGACAAAACACCATTGCTCACTAATGAGTCCAAATCACATGATATAATCGTAGCTAAGCCACATCTCATGGCTTTAATCCTACGCATTTACCATTTTTCTGCCTTTTATACAAATAGAATTTTAAAAATTGTCTCCATTTTCCGTTCCCTGATCAATTTGTGTCTCGTGTGTTGAAAATCTGCATCTTGCGTCTTCAAACAAAATTCCTGAATTTAAAAAGACTAGTCTACCCTCAACTCCAACTTTCTCTCACCCCTACTATCTCCTCTTTGTCGCTGATATGGCAACACGGCTTCCGAGTGCATCTCTTTCTCTCTCTCTCTCCCCCCTCGGCTGCCAGTATCGGGCTCGACATGAACTCTGCATAAATTCTACACGCTATTATTTGCATTCAGCAATCAGTAGAAAAGGAAGATCACTAAGAGAATGAACTACTCGAGAAAGACAAAAGGTGAGGTCATTCTTTGGGACTAAATGACCACTTTAGATCCTTTATCCGGCATGCACTCCATTTTAGATCTTCTTTTGAGAAAAAGTATGCACTTTGGATCCCTATTTAGGATTTTCCCTTTTTCTTATAGGTTTCTTGTGTCTATTTTCTTTACTTAGCTCCCTTCATTTTGCTAAAAATGTGATATTTTTAGAAAATATTTTACAAGAAATCATCGAATTTTTAATTAGTTTTTCCATTTTTTTCCTTTCCTTTCCTTTTCTTTTTCTTTTCCTTTTTTATTGTCTGATCGCCGCCACAAGTGAGGTCGAGCTCCCAAGTCATCCTCTAACTAGAACGAGCTCACCTAATTTCTATGAGCTCAAGCCTTGCTTGTTATTGGTCATCGGAAAGAAAAAGGAAGAAAAAGAAAATTTTTCAAATTCATTTTTAAATAAAGAAAGAACAAAAAAAAAAAAAAAATATAATTGAAAAAAGTGCACAAAAGAGAACACACATGGTTTCAGTAAAAGAAAGAGAATAGTTTTCTCACTTCCGAAGGTATTTTTTCCATTGAAGAAGAATATTTTCCTTGACTAATTTACTTTTCATGAATCGAACGTTGAAAAATTCAAAAAATCCTTTCTTGAAAGTTATTTTTCAATGAAATGAACGGAGCCTTAGTTTGTCTTCTTAAGTCCTTCAAATAACATTGCCATGCAATAGACCTAGTGACTTTCCACCAAGTTGCAAGGTTGAGATTCGAAGCACTTTATGTATGTGAAGGGGTTTAGAGCTAACTAAGGTTTCGTTCAAAAAAAAAAAAAAACTAAGGTTTCGTTCATTTTGCAATAAACAACCTCCAAGAAATATGTTTTCAGGACTTTCAGATTTTCAATTCACAGAAAATAAATGAGTCAAGGAAAATATTTTCCTTCAATGGAAAAAAAAAAAAAACCTTCAAAAGTGGGGAATCCAAAATCATTTTCCCCACTTTTAAAGGTGTTTTTTTTTTTTTTCCATTTTCTTTCTTCACCTAGACCAAACACGTTCTCCTCCACACACTCATTTTAATTGTTTCTTATTTTCCCTTTTCCCTTTTTCTTTCTTTTATTTTTACTCTTTTTCTTTTTCTTTTTAATTCTTTTTCTCTTTTCCTTTTTTTCTTCTTCCTACAACTAACCACAAGCGAGGGACAAGCTCGCCGAAACTTGGCAAGCTCGTCTGGCCTGCAATTGGCAAAAGAAGAAGAACAAAGAAAAAAAAAAGGAAAGAAAAAAATAATTAAAAACTCAATTTAAAAAAGAAAAGAAAAAAATAAGTGCATGGAGGAAAATCTAATTTTCCATACCAAACAGCGAAAAATATCTTTTCATTTATTTTTAGATTCCAATCAAACACCGGAAAATATTATTGTTCTGAAAATTACTTTTTTGAAAATATTTTCCAGAAACATCACATTTTCCACAAAATGAATAGAGCCTAAATCTATAAAACAAGTATAAATATTTCTAAGACACTTTGGGCCTGCATGTTTATGTTTCTTTTTTTTTGTTTATGAACAGATTTTCTATTTTTTTGTTCCCTAACAAAAATGAACGGAAATGAGAAAAAAAAAAAGTTATTTTTTTGTTCCATAAATACTTTTGAGAAACACTTCTCTCTCCTTTCTTTTCTTCTCTTTTTCTTTTTCTTTTCTTCTTCTTTTCTTCTTCTTCTTTTTTTTTTTCTTTTTCTTTGGCCGGTCGCCGACCATGGCCGATGGCCGGCGACCGGCCGTCGAGGGTCGGTGACCTCGCCGAGCGTCGCCGCCCCCGGCGAGGCCGAGTGCCGCCGGCCCCTGGTGAGGCTCAGCCTCGCCGTGGCCGGGCGAGGCTAACGGCCCCCATCGGCCGGCCGCCGGCCTCGGCGATCGGCCAAAAGAAGAAAAAGAGAAAAAAAGAAAAAAAGAAGTAAAAAGGAAAAATAAAATAAAAACATTAAAAAATTAAAAGAAACAAAAAATAATATAAATTTACCAAACATGTTTCTATTCATTTTTTATTCCCGAACAAATTTACCAAACGCGTTTTTCGGTCAAAAATTATTCATTTTTTTTTCTATTCTCTTCAACACTTTTTGAACAGAAACACAAACAAACGCACCCTTTGTACTCAACCGTCTTAATTCTTTATATATTGTTTTTTTTTTATAATTCTTTATATATTGTTTTGGTTTCTATAAACCCTAAATTATCGAGTATCCATTCTTGCTTTTCCAGTATCAATTCTACTCCATTTTAGCCAATCTTGTAGTGCTTTCTTGCTACATTTCCTTACGATGTCAGAGGGTGTCTTCACAAACAAGAAATCCGTGAACACTTTCATTAAGAATATTAAATTAGTCATCGCTCACCTAAACAACATGAAGAATCTAACAACTTGCTCCTTTCACATTTTTTTTTTTATGACTAATATGGATAGTGGATAACATAAGGACAATCTAGATGACAACCTTATGTAAATATGTCTCTAGAATGTGCCTCTTCCTAAGATAGCAAAAAAATTGCATTTATCCACCGATACCTTGCACTAATACCCTACCCTCATCAAAACAATCTCATCTCCTTTTTTAATCTCCGCCAAGTCGTTAATAAAGGACATCTTTGCACGTCAGGGCTTGCATCAGGGCAGAAGGGACTCTCCCTTGAACACTTGTTTGTGCCTGAAGAAATTTGAAGAATGTGCAGATTGTGACTGCCAAAACTTAAGAGTGCGAGAGGAACATCATCTTATACCTTCTAGCCAGTTTTAAATGGTCAGACTATGCCTTTTAGTAGATAATTCAAAGCAAACAAAATTCAAGGGAGGAATACTCCAAAATCTTAGAAGAGATTGAGACGGATATGCATGTGAAACAACTAATAAGATACAGGCAATCAATTGGTACCTTACTCTACTAAACAAGATTCTCGAAGACATTTATGTCAAAAGCATAGATCTGACCATCATTATAACAACCAAAACATAAGCACGATATATACGCCTAAAAGTTCCCCAAAAAACAAAAATCCTCCAACCTCCCCAGGGTTTTCCCCCTTGAGAATAATTACGATAGGACACAATCTAAAAAAGGCCAAAAGCGTATAGATAACATGCATTATAAGATGTGTTGCAAATGGGATTGATAATTTGCCCAACAGGTAAGTATAAAACATGGTTCAAGATGACAATACCTGAGTTAGCTAATGGAGAGCAGCTCTAAATTTATAAAGGACTCCTAAGCTTCTATGCGGGATAGAGTATGTATTCCAATTTCCTCACTTCAGCATAGACAAGAAACCCATATCAATCTACTGCTCAACGATGAATTTAAAGAAAGAGTTGCTGGGTCCGTAATAATTCATAATTAGCTCAACGTGCAACATAATATCTAAATTTTTAATTTATTCAATATAATTTCGAAACTTTTGGTACAAGTTCAATATAATTTCTAAATTGTATAAAAATGCTCAGACTAATCATTGAACAAATTAAAAATTTAAGGATTTATGCCAAAGTCTATGATTTAAAATGAAATAAACGTGTCCAAGTTGCGTCTGCTCGTCGCGAAAAAGGACCAATCAGCTTCGTTGGGCAGGCAGCCCGCCAGCCAATCAGCTGTCGACTCCCATCTTTTATCTTTTAATAATTTATTTTATTTCCATCTCCCGTAAATAAAAACCGCATAAACCTAAAAGATTCCCTTTCCTCCGTCGTCTCTATCCCCGGAAAGTCCTCCAATCCCGTGCGACGCGCGATCTCCTGCTCCTGCTCTGCTCCTCCGATGGCCGGCAACCGGTGGATCAGGCCCGAGGTATGCTCCCACCCCCTCTCTCGCGATCTTTTGGGTATTCGCGGTCGCGATTCTTCGGATTTTTCGGGGATTTTTCTCCTCCGAATTCGGTGCTGCGACGGTTCTTGAAAGATCTAAAGGTGGGATTTTTGGGTGGGCGGTTGTGTGGGTGTGGACGTGCAGGTGTATCCGCTCTTTGCGGCCGTCGGCGTCGCCGTCGGGATCTGCGGGTTCTCGTTGGTCCGCCACATCTGCATCAATCCTGAAGTCAGGTCTGTTTCTCTCTCCCTCTCTCTCTTTCTCTCTCTATGTGGAGTTCGTTCGTGTGGTGGTTTTGAGTCGATGTTTTGAAAAGTGGTCCGATTGAATTTGACTTCCTGTTGACTGTGGCGATCGGGTAGGGTCTGGAGTTTGATTAAGACCGCGAGTTGACTAGTCTTACTTGGACAAAGCACCGATTTTTGTGGGGGAAAGGGTCGAATGGTTCGAATCGTTTCGCCAGAGGGGGATTGATGGGCGTGTATCTCAGGAATTTTACCAAAGTGAAGTATGAGAGAATACCGAGATGAGTTCGACGAAAGGTCGAGGGTTGAGGAAGAGATTTTTCCGATTTTAAGCATGCAAAGATCAAATCTAATCCCTGAAATCGAACTCTGTGGCGAATTCCGGGTGTTTCTTTTTGCGGTTTAAATTGACAGCAGATTAGGCAGACTAGAACTCCTGTTGAGCATCTGCCACTCACCAACTAGGCAAAGACCCAATTTTACTTGACCAGGCAATTAGTAATCTATCTAATGATCCATGATTTGGGACCTTATCCGTTGCATTAGTTAAGTAAAATTTACCTCTTCTTTTCATTTTCTGTGCATTACCCAATGACTCGCTGGTTGCGCTCGAGGAAGAGGTTAGGACATATTTAGATGGACTGGTAAAAAGTTCATTCTTGTTCCTGAATAGTGCATTGAAGGGATAACCTGATCGGCGCTCTCATTCGGAAGAAGTTCTTTGAAGATTTTGTGATGTGTTTAGTTCGAATTCAGTGATCAGCACTAAGCACGACTAACTTCACTCAGTCCATTTTCATCCGACAAGAAGCTTGCCTGCTTTGCTACTCACCTAGAGTGTTGATTTTCTTCTCAGGACACGCCGAAATCTTATTTCCCCCCGTTTATGGAGGAAATTTTCTGAACTCTAGCAGTTTAATGAAGAGTTTAGTTTCTACTGTATAGCTGTTATTTTCTCTATCGAGTTTGAAATAGTTCAAATGCTTATGTAACTGATAAACAAAAGAACGGTCATGGCCGCAGAAGATTTTGTTTTGTCTTCGGTTTGCTAACCATTTAACGTTATGCTGGCTGACTCAGGGTGACCAAGGAGAACAGGGCTGCAGGAGTTCTGGATAACTTTAAAGAGGGTGAAAAGTATGCTGAGCATTCTCTAAGGAAGTTCGTTCGAAACAGGTCTCCAGAAATCATGCCATCCCTCAACAGCTTCTTCACAAGCCCCGATCGGAATTAAATCCACATAAGGAAAAACCTGAATTCTTCTATTGGATGGAGTAAACTCAGTTGACTTCATCATGACTGTGGTGGTGTGATTGTAACCTTCTCATACGATGGATATGACTGTTCGAAAAAATAAGCTCAGCAGAACTTTTTGTTTGATTTTATGTGATACTATCAACGGGTCAACTATTGTCTACGGAACATGGCTTTTATATTCTTCTCGACATGGATTGGTGCATATTTTTAGCTCTTCGGCTTCTGTATGTCTGCAGTGATTTGGCATATGCTTTACTCAGTTGCTTTACTGTTTTGTTATTCATATTCCTAGTCTTCCATCAATCTTATCAGCCAGAAACCTTAGTTTTTACCCGGATTTCCCAACTGATTATTCTATGAGAAATTTCAGAATGCTCGTTGGAATGATTTGATTTGGGGTTTAACCGTTTAATCCTGTGGAACTTTCATGTGGATGTAACTACACAGTAGGCTGACCTCCCAAGTGTTCTTAGGAGCTTTTTGTAAACCTGCACATTCTCCTTTTTCCCCCATTTCACTTGCTTAGCGATTAAAAGGAAAAGAAATTAAGCCAGAGAACCTGGCGATATCAGATCGTTCTTAGCACCTGCTTAGCTGAATTCACATCCAGGTAAAAACTCTCCCATCGTCAAGTAGTTTGCCAGCAGCCAGGTTTTTCACCTCATCATGTACAAGTACAATGAACTAGGAGGGTTTCATTTACCCTGTAGCTAGAAACAACCGAGCTGATCCAATTTGGTTACTGCTGTCATGATAAGTCATGGTGAGAAGTTGAAGTATGCCGATCTTTTTAGTTTCTCTCTAAGCATGGTATTATCATTAGCATATTGTCAGCATGACAGGCTTCTCACTTGTACCACATGAGATACCAGAAGGAATCTTGAAGAATTCTTAGTCCCATGTTTAGCTCCGGCGATAACTATTACCTTCAAAATAACATTCAGATAATTTCAATGGTCAAATTGTTCCATCTAAAAGTTATCTATATCGACTGCCCAGCAACAACACAAGAATTCTCCCCCAAAACCCCCTTTGATGTTTCTAAGGTTACAACAATCTACTAAGAAACAATTTGAAGGAAACTGAGTTGCCTAAGATTACAAAGCTGCTATGCTGAGAGAATTCTCCATATCATCCAAACTGAACGATCTGACTCCACTTGAAGCCTCCTTTGCAACAAAAACGACTTCTTCTTGGTTCTCACATAAGAGTTCCTAGTGGAAAGCATATATCCACCAGATTTTTACCCCATCTGGAACTTAAGGTAGAAAGTAGAGGCAAAAGGGTAGATATAGGGACATGAGCTGGCCAGACAGAGGTGCAACAAGAAGCTTCTTATGAGATTGACATGCATTCAAGTAGAATGATCAACTATGAAATCTCCAGTTTTCTAGATGGTTTCTCATAAATGAAACATTATGACACAGACTGTCAAAAATTGACCAATCTCTCATATACCTAAGAAACCAAGGGCCACTTTCTCTATTCCAAAAGTATGCAGTCAATTGGCACAGAGAGTTACAGCAAGCAGCTTGCGCAGCCTTAAGGATTTGTCATCTTTTGGGAGGAGATCCCGTATTTTCTTTTATATCCTCAACACAATGCCACACCTGCTTCGAAAATTTCACAGCTCCATCTTTTATCAGTAATGTTATGGAGGAAAATGCTCAGCACTCATTGAAGGAAAACCAGAGTGTGCCATTCTCATTCCTCGTAGTAGACTCTTTGCAGTCTCTTTCTCCTGTATTTGTAAAAACAAAATAAATGGAAAAGATCAATCAATAATTCTAGCAAGCAATATGTTCTTCCAATATACAGCCAGAGCAAAGTAAATAACTTACCGGGCCAGTATAATCAAGAAGACGTGTGCAATACACCTCCGCCTCCTCAAATCTCTTTTGGTCTTTGCCATGTGTGGCAAGAAAAAGCAAAGCTTCAACCATATTAGGTCCGTCCCTCTCTTCAGCTTCCATCCGCTCCAGATCCTTTTTGTAGTAAAAAGCAGCTTCTTCTAAACGCCCAAGTTCACAATGCAACTTTGCTAGCTTGTGAAGAGCAATTGCTTCCCTGTCATTACAATTCGCTGCCCTCCTGTAACACTTGATTGACTCTTCTAGCATGTGAAGCTGTTCAGTTTCATAACACTGAGCCATAGCAATCCATAAGCGAGAATCACTTGGCTGCAAGAATACAGATTTTCTGAAATAATGAAGAGCGTAGAAAGGCATCCCCATCATCTCATAGGCCTGTCCTAAACCATACCAGGCTCGGTAATCACATGGATTTATATCTACAGCTTGCCGATAGGCATCAACAGCTGCTGGAGTGTTTTTCATCTCAACATATTCATGACCCATAAGAGTCCAAGCAGATAAACAATTCTTATTCAATTTAAGGGCCCTCCTAAAATACATAACTGACTTCTCATGTTGGCCTTTCAAGCTATAATAATTTCCAATTATACAACAAGATTCTGGCCTGTACTTATCATTCATGAATACCCTGTGGGCAAGATAACTCAAGGCAGAAAAGCATTCCTTAGCATAGAGTACATTGGAATACATATCCATGTCCTCCACTCGGTAAGGATCATTTCTCAGGAGTTCTTCAAATATCACTTCTACTTGTTCAAATTCCCTTAGACTGTACTGCGCTTTTGCAATTTGTGCCTGTATGTAATTACTGAAGCTGAAGGTGCCTTGCAGATACTCGTATTTTGCTAAGGACTCGTTGTGCATTCTGAGTTCTTGATATGCACCAGCAAGAAAGAAATCCTTCATCCAATGGTTATTGAGAGGTAGACTGTGTAATATGTCGATTGTAGTGCACAAGGATTGTAACTCTGACCATGCACTCCAGTTCCAAGGATAGCTATTCACAGATTCCACAAGAAGGTTACGTGCAAGGTGTTCACTGCCTTTCTCTTTAAGAACAAGACCATACAAGTACAACCCAAAGGGATCAATGGACCCATTCTTACGTAGCATTGACAACTCCCTCTCCAGAGAAACCAATTCCTTGTTAACAGCATCACTCTTACCTAAGGGCCCTTCAAGTTCTATATTCTCTTCGTCTTTCCGGTTTTCTCCAGCCTACATAAAACAAATGATAGGTACAACTTATAAGAATGCTTAAGTGGGACTATGGACAGTCAGGAGTTTCTTCAAATTATGCAGCCTCCAATGCGATGTATGTTTGTACAAGATCAAAATGGCTAATGAAAATCTGTGCAGAAACTTGGAGAGGCAGCTCCATAGAGCAAGCAGGTAATGCCGTCATTCTCTAGGTACCAAAGTATAAGCAAGTCATCCAGAGAAAAGTGAAAGTCATCCAGTGACTTGTCCAACAGTGGTGAATTCATACCATACAAACCTTAAGCTACATATGTAGAATTTTTTTATCACAAGAAACTTTAAAATCTCCATAATATCAATGAAGATTGTAACGACATGAACTCCTCATTGTGATGTAGCCACAGCCAACATGCTTATCATAAGTGCATAAGTCTAAACTAATCAACTCTTTTGTGGGGTTGTGTAAGTTGATTCTTGCCTTGACAAACATACTCATCCAAGCATACCTAAGACCTAGAACATGTCTATCAGGTTGTCGTGGATGATAGTCAGTAAAAGGAAAAGAGAAATGAAAGGATAAAACATGTTGTGAGATAGCTCTCTACAGAAGCCTCGAGTGACAAACCAGATAAAGAGCATAACATCGCAGGAAGACAGCTTTCTTCCCAGACTGATCCCGAAGCACATGAGCAGCCCTCCGATACTCGCGGCAGTCAAAGTAAGACTTGGCCAGAAGATAAAAGTCACCATCAACTATGTCATCTTCCTCCATGACCGGAGTACTCACATACGACACCCCAGCAATTGGCGTCGACGTGATCTCGTTGGTGCGGAATCTCCTGCGGATACTGGAGCTCCCACGCTGGAATCTGGTGTTTGAAGGTGTGAACTTTACCGGGTCTAGCTCGATTCCCACTAGTTGTTCCGCTGCCCTGCACATAATTATACTCTTCATGAATTCTTTTGAGCTGGAACTAAGGTGAAACATAATGAACAGAGAACGAATCCCATTTCTCCTCCATAATGTTGTACCTCCTTGATCATTTCTCTGGGCAGCAACAGGCACGGGGTTTTACCCAGCCCAAGCTTCTAACACTAGAAATTGGAATGCGAGGCTCAAATTTTCGCAACAGGAGTGTAAATCTCACACTTTCGGCAATTCATTCGATTAATACAGAAACCCCATTACCCAAAACAATTTAAGAATCAAGAAAGTGGACAGCACCCACCAAAGGCAGCAACGTATAACCCAACAAAGCATCTTTTTTTTTTTTTTTTTTTTTTGGCTTTCAACACTACCGTCTCCTACGTCCTACCCAACAAGGAAGTGCTTGAAATCGGGGCTAGGGTTTTCAGGACGCAATACCATTTGGAAGCAGAGTAGAGGCAGCGATCGCTGAGCTGGCGGACTGCAATCCGGAGCTCGTTCCGGCAGATTTCCTTCGAACCCATCGAAGCTCTCTCGAATCGCGGAATCTACGACCTGCGCGACCGCATTCAGTGTGGGAAAGCAGTTGAGGTCCCGGTTCTTGCGATGCCGAAGCTTCTACGGAGCGCCGGCAATAGGAGCGGCGGCGGCGGCGGTCGTCGGCGGCGAGGAGGAAAAGCAGCTGTCTTTCTCCGTCGTCGTCGGCGGATTCCTCTCCTTCGTCTTCCCCTTCTCAAGACGTCGTTCGCGAAGAAGGCCAGAGAGAGAAACACTGTAGTGAAGATCGAATGCTAGAAAGCATGGGTAATTTCGCGGTCGTCGGCGGCGACGAGAGGAGGGGGGGCGGTGGTTCCCGGTCACGCGCTGGTTCGCCGTCGAAGAGAGGGAGGGCAGACAGAGACGCGAGGGAAGAGAAAGAGCAAAGGGACGGACGAGTCGGGGCCGGATCCGGAGCCGGAGGGGCGGCGCGGTGGTTCGCCGGTCGGAAAGAGGGAGGGCAGAGAGAGGGGGAGGGAGTTCGTCGGGTAGAGACAGAGAGGCGCAAAGAAAAACCCTCTCTCCCTCCAGAAGCTACAGTACAGAGAAATTTTCAAAATGCGCGCCCGAAATTGTGGGTCCCACGAGGACACGTGTCGCCTTCCTAGATCCCACCATCCTAGAGCGCTCGCAGTGGTCGTTCTTCATTCGCATTCCTCGTTTCCATGGCGATTTCTCTCTCCGCATCTTCGATTCCTTTCTCGAATGGCGAGAATCCGGCCGGCTCCGGCTCCGGCTCCCGGCCAGCTCTCGCGGGTTCGGCTGGGGAGGCCGGATGATACTGGTGAATTCGAAGCCTCGGCGTTCCTCTCCGGTGGTGACGCCTCTCTCCGGGATCCGTTGTTTTGCAGTATTGCTCTGAGTCGTGGCTGAAGGCGTGCTTGCCGCAGCGTGGGCTCCTTCTTGTCCGGTGCTTACTTGATGGTTGAAATATATGACTGGAATTGGAGGGCTCTTTCTCTAATTTGGCTTGGCCGTGCCTTTGCTTTTCTTGTTAAAAGAATTCGCTGCTAGTGGGTTTGTCATGCTCCGGTAGGTATGTTTCGCCGGCGTCGACATGGGGTTTTAGTGTGCAGTGAAGCTTTGTTGGGTCAATAGAAGTGTTGTTATGGTGAGAAAATCATATGACCGATCCTTCAACGTTGGGCAAATTTTCATATTCGCTGCTTAACTTCAATTTTAACAGGGTGATTATTATGTGTTACATCTTCATCCTTTTTTATCATTCACTTAGCTATCTCTTTCAATAAAGAATAGAATGATGTGACAATCTAAACAGCTTGTGTTGCTATTTACATGCTACATGGCATTGCACTTGCCATAGTTTTCCCTACTAAACCCATAGCGATTGTTTCCTAAATGCAATGAACGTTCTTTAGGAGGTGACCATGGACAATGTCATGTCATGCTTGGCTGATCTTCATCTATTGAAAAAAATGCCACGTCATGCAGGGCCATCCTTCTTTTGTCCACCAGTCTTATGTCTTTTTCTTCACTAGATAAATTCTGTCATTGCTCAGAGCATATCTTTGGATTGACCTGTTTCATATAATTCATACAAATGCATATCTTCCTCCTCAAGCAAAGAAGACAGATTGTGACAGTTTTATCATTTTGCAATGGATGATGCAACCTATAAATGATCTGTCTAGAAGAAAACAAACTAGTGAAATCAACTTGTTGCTGTATTATGAGGAGTTTGCTCATTTAATGTGTGAGGAACTTTTCATTCTCGTGTTAGCATCTCATCTGATTTAAAAGGATATTGATGAAAGTGATATAGAGTTGTAATGAACTATATAGTTTATAAACATTAGGAGTAAGGCCGACAATGGCATCTTTGTAAAGCTTCTTTAGGGCAGCCTAGGGTGTAACCTATACGACACGAACTCTTAGCAGGAATTGATTTTGTACTTTTCATCACAAACGACAATTGTAGACTTTACCCTACTAGATGGGAGTTATATATATGTTGGTCTTCTGGATGATTCACATGTGTTAATATCCAAGTCTATCTTGATGTAACTGAGAGTGTCGGAGTGAAAGAGACTTACTTTGCACCATCTGTATATATTTCTTCCTAATCAGCAAGTGCAGTTATCCCTTGTCATATGTCATGCAATTTTTCCTCTTGTTATTTGTCAGCGTTCTGTTTACTGTTGTTAATGATAAAATGTGTTTGGCTTTCCTTGTACTCCTTTACACTAGTAATAGCATATGTTCTTTATTTAGTTGGCTTCTTCCTCTGATTTGATGGAGTGAACTTTACGATCCTCTTTAACAAGTAGCCTCCTTTGGACTTGGAAATTAAGGTTAAAGGAAGTATATGTGCTTCCTCTTGTCTCTGTTGGACCATTTGATGATATTTTTACTTTGATCTTTGTTTTGTAGATTAGAAACATCCACTTACCTGTATCCCTTGTTTTTTACAGGTTGAAGCTAAGAAGCAGACATAAAACTCTCTTGATGATCTGCTGGCGAAATCTAAGAACCTCTATTAGTTGACTTTTAGCTACTAGGTAATTTACATCCTCCATAGATTTGAAGCAATGATTCCTGTTCTAATAAATCTTTGAGCAACTTGATTAGCATAATACTTATAATTTGGGCTTTTGTGCCAGGTGTGGTCCTTGTCAATTTATGGTTCCCATCCTCAATGAGGTCAGCATTAGACTTAAAGATACAATTTAGGTTGTGAAGACTGATACTGAGAAGTTCCCTAGCATTGCTGATAAATACAAGATATAAGCATTAGCTACCTTTATCATATTTAAAGATGGGAAGCCTTTTGACCGTTTTGTAAGTTTTATCTTTTTCACGTTTGCTATCATTTGGAAATTTAATCTGCTTAGTTTTCATAATTATTATGTTAGTAAAGGCTCATAAAATTTTTTATACTGTTATGAGATGCCTTAGATATCCTTATTTGAACAAAAACCCTAGAGTCACAAGCTTTTTTTTTTTTTTTGGGGGGGGGGGGGGAGGGGTGCAATTTCAATCCTTTATGATGTGAAAGATACAGGGTGAACTCTGGAAAGAGTACTTGCATTTTGGCGAAAAAGCACAGACACCCCTTTTAATATATATAGGCACTAATGCCTCTCTTGTGACATGAATAATCTATAATGATCGATAATCAGTGGACACCCTTCTCCTCCTAAACTGTTTTTGATTAGGGAATTCCATCCCACTTCATCATTATTCTCTCGCAGAACACGGAACCACACCAACATGTTTCTACATAAAAACTGATGATAAATATGCACAAACCCCATAAGTCTTCTACAGCAGTCAATAAAAGGTCTTCCCTTTGTAGATCTTGACAATCCTGGAAATCACAGCTTCCCTAGCCATTAGGTTGCTGCAATCCATGCATAGTGAGTGATACTTTTTTAGCAATAGGCAGAGGGTATCTCCATAAATTTACTGTGAAAGACATGGTTGCTGGCTCAATGCAGAAATGGTAACAACTGATGGGCATTGCCTAAGACTCATGCATTATTCTGTGGTCTCTGAATGTTATTTGATCTAAAATTAGTTGATTCTCATTCATAATTTAATTGCAATATAGCGTTGTGAAATATTTCTGATTTTCGATTGCTTCCAACTTATACAGTTTTAAGTTGTTTTAGTCACTTACCCTTATCTTGATTGAGCTGTTTTCAATTATCGGGAGGGTGCTCTGACAGCTGATCAACTGATCCAGCGGATTGAGGATTCGCTGAAAGTTAACCAATAGTTTTGGTGAGCCCTAGTTATTCTTGTTTTGCTTCCAGGGTAGGCATATATCATGAACACAGGGTGACCGAGGAGAACAGGCTGCAGGAGTTCGCTGAGCTGGCGGACTGCAATTTGGAGCTCATTCCGCAGATTTCCTTCGAACCCATCAAAGCTCTCTCGAATCGCGGAATCTACGACCTGCACGACTGCATTCAGTGGGGAAGGCAGTTGAGGTCCCGGTTCTTGTGGTGCCGAAGCTTCTACAGAGCGGCGGCAATAGGAGCGGCAACGGGCGGTCGTCGGCAGCGAGTAGGAAAAGCGAGTGTCCTTTTCCATCGTCGTCCCCCTTCTCAAAGCGTTTTTCGCGAAGAAGGCTAGAGAGAGAGAGAGACACTGTAGCAAGTTCAAATGCTAGAAAGCGTGGGTAATTTCCCGGTCCCTGCTCTTAATTTGAATTGAATTTTATATTCTTTTTTTTTTTTTTTTGCTTCTGAGCAAAATGTAATTGTAAAAGCCAATTTAGATGAGGGCTATAAATTATTTGTCAACATGGGAAACAACGGATTTTAATCATCCCGCTACGTGAAGAGGTAAACAAACTTTCATATAAAGAGGAAACAAAGGATCAAAATTTAACTAATTTTCTCCGAGGAAATGATACCAATATATATATAATCATAAAAAATTTATTCAACTCAATATTCGCTATTTTAAACTTGCTCCGAGATAAGCTCAATATGTTTTCATTTTTGGACTCATGTTGCTTTTTGGGGAAAATGGAAGGAAAGCTTGTTTTATATATATTTTTTTTTTTTTTATATATATATATATATATATATATATATATATAGAGTCCATCAAAAGTGACAAAATTTATCTATTCAAACAAGCAAAAGATGGGCAAATAGAGAGTTTGAACAGGCATTTGAATTTTAGGTCAAATTTTCAAATTGTTTTGTAAAATTGTAATATATTTCTCATGTGTTAATTCTTAAGTGAATCTAATTAGAAAAATGTGAGTGATGTGATCTTTTGATATCAAGTAGGGATAAGCATGATCCAAATAAGCAATTTTTACTCTAGAATCGAAAAGTGCCTATTAAAGACCAATTGCCAAAAATTGAAATTGAAATTATCTATTGGGTCCATGGAATCGGTCCCATCAAATTTCATGCACTCAACGCAACGTTTTTTGACAAGTCAAAGTAAAGGAAAAAACAAAGAACTTCCCTATTTTTAATTGCAAGATCAGTAAAAAGATAGAGATTACTTAAGGAATATGACGAGCGCCCAATTGCTCTTACTTCTCCAGCCTTGTCGCCATTAGGGTCTCCTGCTGAAATTTTCAAACTTGTCGTGGCTCGTGCATGCTCCGAAACTCCGGTAGTTGTATGTTTTAGATAGCAATTTGATGGAGAAAATCATTGGCCATGAATTTGCAGCAGTGGAGGAGTTAATTGCTTCAAGAGTATTCTCACATCTCAAATATATACTCCCGCAAAGATTTCCACAACTAATGTGCATTTGCGATCGCACTTTATTCCTTTCCTCAAGGGGCAACCTCCAAAATATCCCGGTGCCCTCGGAAATTCGCTGTTGAACACGAACAGTGCAAGGGGATTCTTCTCCCGATCTCGGGAGACGATGACTGGTGGGCCAGTTTTGAGTGGGACGACCCTGACGCCTGGGTCACTTTCGAGTGGGTTGGGTATGCTGAAGAAATGAATTTTCAAGATGCAGCCCAACAAGTGCGAGAGAGTGGTAGTTGGTGGACCACAATGGAATTCCGACCTGACTGGGCCGAGCGAGTGAGATTTGCAAGTGGAATGTCGTTTGAAAACGTACCATTTCTCCCTAGCAAAGTATCTGTCTTCTTGGAGTTACGTGTTTTCTATCGGGATTCCCGAATGCAGCAGAGAGCTTCAGATTGCATTCCATTTGTCTATTTTACTGCAAGGGCCAATTAAGTAAAACTCTCAAACAATCTGGATAGGGATCGTTTTCTTTTACTTAACTGAACATAAGTGTTCACTCATCTATTTCGATTTGCAAATTTCTCCTTTTAATTGTGTTCGCGGTTGGCTTCCTTGCTTGCAAGCTTGGCGTCTCTTCCGATGTGATTGAGCTCTTGATGCGGTTGCCCCCTTAATGTGGAGGCACAACAGTCGTGCTCCTAGATTTAGAGGGTTTTTTCGCTTTCATGTCGACGTTGAGAAGATGCCACTTAGAGAGAGAGAGCATCATTATTGAGGCCAGTAATGGCGGTACCGTGGAAATAGTGGCGGCAAGGGCTTTGCGTGGGGCAAACAGAGAGGGTGTTAGGGTTTTTGACGATTGCTTTTATAAGTTGTTCTTCCCTTGACCCTTCCTAGAAAGTGGAAGCCTGGACTCAATTTTTGCGGAGGGGGTCCTTCCTTTGGTGGTAGAGAGCCGGGCAGCACTGGCAATGGCTAATCCTTCAGTAATGGAATTTTTCCACTAAAGTGGCCAAGTATAATTTCTCCTCTTTTAGGAGTAAAAAATGTGATCTTTTGGCACCTCCTTGATCAACATTAGTAGCAGGTATCTTTATTTTTGAATTGAAGGGATTTTTGTAAGAGGCAAATTAGAAGGCAATAACCTAGCTAATCAGCGGCATTTTTGTCTATGTTGGAGGATCGTGGGCATTTTGTCTGGATTTTTAGGTGTCTTTTTTACTTTAGCTGGGGAGTGAGGTCGCTTGAATTTTATGGACTTTGAATTAATATAAATTGACATTTGGGGTAAGTTGATCTCGTCAGGAATATTTGCGAGGTAACCTAAAGTAAGAGAATGAGGATATGGACGCAGTAGATTGTGCATGAGAGGACGACGGCTGATTTGTTGATTGCCCCTGATTGGGGTATTAACATTGCACCATGCGACATCATTAACATGATCCCAGGATGGGTATTCATGTTTTGTTTTTGGTTATATCCATCATAGTACACGATAGATAGTTCCATCAAACAAATGATAAGACTTCTTATTTTATATTATCAGATCACATTTTAATCTTCATAATGGCAAACAAAAGTTTTGAGATTCCTCTTTTTTGCTGAAAAAGTAACTTTAAAACAAAAAAGAAATGAATATAAGAAGGGGGAGGGGGGCTGGGGGGATGAATATGCTATCCATTAAAGCAAGGCCCAGTCTTCGACTTTAGTTTCCCAGCTTTAACTTTTCCAATTATTCAAAGCTAGAAAGTGAATACCTCACTCTCCAGTACACTCAAATATTAATAAAGATATTTAGAATCTGAGTGCGTTCCCGCTATAATTTGCGTCGATCTACGAGAAAGTAGAGGTTTAACCCCCATAGATTTTGGGCATTGAATAGTGAAAACCATTTTCCGACTACGATGGAGAGTAGAAATAACTAATTATACATGCTAACAGATCCCTATCTTTCGTGGAAACCCAAAGTTATTACCATGTATACTTTCTAGTTAAGAAATTTTAAAAATGCATTGGACAACACTTTTGCTCGAACAAAGATAACATTTGAAATGATAAATTAATATTTTTTTGATGTGATCATTTCGGAATCAATCGCACAAAGGGAAATGTAGCGAGTTGTTAGTATCATCATGTCATTTGTTTTTCTCTTTAGCAATTCCCATCACGCTCAAAAGTCGGTATTATGTGGCGACGTCAATTAAGTGGTTCGAGTCGAGAATTCAAGATTAGGGGTGATAAGAAGTTCTAATAAGATATATAATTTCTCCTCTTTTAGAAAAAAAAAATGCGATCTTTCGGCACCTCCTTGATCAATATTAGTAGCGGGTATCTTCATCTTTGAATTGAAGGGATTTTTGTAAGAGGCAAATTAAAAGGCATAACCTAGTTAATCGGTGACATTTTTGTCTATGTTGGAGGATCGTGGGCTTTTTGTCTGGATTTTTAGGTGTCTTTTTTGCTTTAGCTGGGGAGTGAGGTTGCTTGAATTTTATGGACTTTAAATTGATATTAATTGACATCATGAGTAAGTTGATCTCATCAGAAATACTTGCGAGGTAACCTAAAGTAAGAGAATGAGGATATGGACGCAATAGATTGTGCGCGAGAGGACGACGACTAATCTATTGATTGCCCCTGATTGGGGTGTTAACATTGCACCATGCGACATCATTAACATGGTCCAGGATGGGTGTTCATGCTTTGTTTTTGGTTATATCCATCATAGTACATGATAGATAGTTTCATCAAACAAATGATAAGACTTCTTATTTTATCTTATCGGATCACATCTTAATCTTCATAATGACAAACAAAAGTTGTTTTGAGATTCCTCTTCTTTGCTGAAAAAGTAACTTTAAAACAAAAAAGAAATGAATATAAGAAGGGGGAGGGGGATGAATATGCTGTCCATTAAAGCAAGGCCCAGTCTTCGACTTTAGTTTCCCAGCTTTAACTTTTCCAATTATTCAAAGCTGGAAAGTGAAAACCTCACTCTCCGGTTGATGTGTAAACTCAAATATTAATGAAGATATTTAGAATCTGAGTGCGTTCCCGCCATAATTCGTGTCAATCTATGAGAAAGTGGAGGTTCAACCCCACATATTTTGGGCATTGAATAGTGAAAACTATTTTCTGACTACGATGGAGAGTAGAAATGACTAGTTATACGTGCTAACAGATCCCTATCTTTCGTGGAAACCCAAAGTTATTACCATGTATACTTTCTAGTTAAGAAATTTTAAAAATGCATTGGACAACACTTTTGCTCGAACAAAGATAATATTTGAAATGATAAGTTAATATTTTTTTGATGTGATCATTTCGGAATCAATCGCACAAAGGGAAATGTCGTGAGTTGTTAGTATCATCATGTCATTTGTTTTTCTCTTTAGCAATTCTCATCACGCTCAACAGTCGGTATTATGTGGCAACATCAATTAAGTGGTTCGAGTCGAGAATTCAAGATAGGGGTGATAAGAAGTTCTAATAAGATATATAATTTCTCCTCTTTTAGAAAAAAAAAATGCAATCTTTCGGCACCTCCTTGATCAATATTAGTAGCGGGTATCTTCATCTTTGAATTGAAGGGATTTTTGTAAGAGGCAAATTAAAAGGCATAACCCAATTAATCGGTGGCATTTTTGTCTATGTTGGCGGATCGTGGGGTTTTTGTCTGGATTTTTAGATGTCTTTTTTGATTTAGCTGGGGAGTGAGGTCGCTTGAATTTTATGGACTTTAAATTGATATTAATTGACATCTTGGATAAGTTGATCTCGTTGGAAATACTTGCGAGGTAACCTAAAGTAAGAGAATGAGGATATGGATGCAGTAGATTGTGCGCGAGAGAACGACGACTGATCTATTGATTGCCCCTGATTTGGGTGTTAACATTGCACTATGCGACATCATTAACATGGTCCAGGATGGGTGTTCATGTTTTGTTTTTGGTTATATCCATCATAGTACATGAAAGATAGTTCCATCAAATAAATGATAAGTCTTCTTATTTTATTTTATCGGATCACATCTTAATCTTCATAATGGCAAACAAAAGTTGTTTTGAGATTCCTCTTCTTTTCTGAAAAAGTAACTTTAAAACAAAAAAGAAATGAATATAAGAAAGGGGGAGGGGGGATGAATATGCTGTCCATTAAAGCAAGGCCCAGTCTTCGACTTTAGTTTCCCGGCTTTAACTTTTCCAATTATTCAAAGCTGGAAAGTGAAAATCTCACTCTCCAGTTGATGCGTAAACTCAAATATTAATAAAGATATTTAGAATCTGAGTGCATTCTCGCTATAATTTGCGTCGATCTACGAGAAAGTGAAGGTTTAACCCCACAGATTTTGGGCATTGAATAGTGAAAACCATTTTCCGACTATGATGGAGAGTAGAAATGACTAGTTATACGTGCTAACAGATCCCTATCTTTCGTGGAAACCCAAAGTTATTACCATGTATACTTTCTAGTTAAGAAATTTTAAAAATGCATTGGACAACATTTTTGCTCGAACAAAGATAATATTTGAAATGATAAATTGATATTTTTTTGATGTGATCATTTCGGAATCAATCGCACAAAGGGAAATGTCGCGAGTTGTAAGTATCATCATGTCATTTGTTTTTCTCTTTAGCAATTTCCATCAAGCTCAAAAGTCGGTATTATGTGGCGACGTCAATTAAGTGGTTTGAGTCAAGAATTCAAGATTAGGGGTGATAAGAAGTTCTAATAAGATATATAATCTCTCCTCTTTTAGAAAAAAAAAATGCGATCTTTTGGCAACTCCTTGATCAATATTAGTAGCGGGTATCTTCATCTTTGAATTGAAGGGATTTTTGTAAGAGGCAAATTAAAAGGCATAACCTAGTTAATCGGTGACATTTTTGTCTAAGTTGGAGGCTCGTGGGCTTTTTGTCTAGATTTTTAGGTGTCTTTTTTGCTTTAGCTGGGGAGTGAGGTGGCTTGAATTTTATGGACTTTAAATTGATATTAATTGACATCTTGGGTAAGTTGATCTCGTCGGAAATACTTGCGAGGTAACCTAAAGTAAGAGAATGAGGATATGGACGCAATAGATTGTGCGCAAGAGGACAACGACTGATATGTTGATTACCCCTGATTGGGGTATTAACGTTGCACCATGCAACATCATTAACATGGTCTCAGGATGGGTATTCATGTTTTTTTTTTTTTGGTTATATCCATCATAGTACACGATAGATAGTTCCATCAAACAAATGACGAGACTTCTTATTTTATCTTATCCGATCACATCCTAATTTTTGTAATGGCGAACAAAAGTTGTTTTGAGATTCCTCTTTTTTGCTACGAGCTCACTAGGCCTCGCCTTGGCCTAGCGAGGCTCCGGCGAGCTCGCCGAACGTCGCCTAGCCGGTCGCCGGCCATGGCGGTGGCCAAAGAATCGGCCAAAGAGAAAAAGAAAAAAAAGGAAAAAATATAATTAAAAATATTAAAAAATTAAAAGAAACAAAAAAAAAATTACAAGTTTACCAAACGCGTTTCTATTCTTGGAGTAGAAATTTTTGCAGTTACCAAACGCATTTTTATACTCATAAAATATTCCCTGGAACAAAAACAAAAAAAAACTATTTCTATTAAAAAATTATTCACCTAACAAAAACGTTACCAAACATGCCTTAGTGTATAACCTCCTTTTATAATCATCTATTGTAGGCTTTAAATAGCCAGTTCGTATCTTTATAGCTCCTGCACAAACACAAAAAACTCATTCTTTATTTATTTATTATTTTCCAATTCTTGTACCATAACTATAGTTTTTTAGATGTTTTGTCGCTGATCAAATTTCTATATGTATGTTAATTATAGTTTTCAGATCTTCGTCATCGATTAAAGTCCTACTTTGTATCTTTCTATTGTCATACTTTTTCGTTATTTAAATTTCAGTAAAGTGTTATATACTTTGATATTGATTAAATTTCATTGAAGTATATCTATCTATTTCCTCGAATTTAATATGTCACGTCTAGAATCACTACAAAATCCATCTCTTTTTATAAAAAAATCAAGGAACGATTTTTTGTGAAAAGGATTTCATCGTCAAGATAAATTCTGGCGAAATATGAAGAAAAAGAAAATTCAATCCAAATCACTAACAGAGACCCCCCAAGGGCCAAAGACCGAGAAGCATCCCCACGGGAAACTTAAAAGGTCTTTTCTTAAACTTAAAAGAAATATTGTTTTTATCAGCCCACTGACTTGTGTTTTGTGCTGGTTACTTTCGACTTTTTGTCAAAGGTTGCTTTCGACTTTTTGTCAAAGAAATATTAATTTTGTCCGCCCACTAACTTGTGTTTTGTGCTACTTGCTTTCGACTTGGATCATTGTTAAGAGCATAATAATGTAATACTCGGACTTTTCTCTTTTCTTGTTAAATAACAGTGACACCGATAATTCTAATATTGATGCATATGAAATTTCGCCGTCCTGTCCTCATTCTTTCTTTTATAGTAAAATATTGGCACATTGGCAACAGGTTGGCCAAAATTAGAAAAACTCATGGGTATGACCATTAACCAAAAAACATGTATGGACGTTCACATCTCGCATTTCGCATGGGGAATCTCTACAAAGAGACCCTTGTGTTTTGAAAGATTATTCTCATGTCTTGCGAGAATATATGATTTGATATTTAGAACCTGAGTACGTCTCTGCTATAATTCGCGTCGATTTACGAGAATGTGGAAGTTTAACCCCATAGATTTTGGGCATTGAATAGTGAACACCATTTTCTGACTACAATGGAGAATAGAAATGACCCTAACAGATCCCTATCTTTCGTGGAAACCGAAAGTTATTACCATGTATACTTTCTAGTTAAGAAATTTTAAAAATGCATTGGACAACACTTTTGCTCGAACAAAGATAATATTTGAAATGATAAATTGATATTTTTTTTGATGTGATCATTTCGGAATCAATCGCACAAAGGGAAATGTTGCGAGTTGTTAGTAATCATCATGTCATTTGTTTTTCTCTTTAGCAATTCCCATCACGCTCAAAAGTCGGTATTATGTGGCGACGTCAATTAAGTGGTTCGAGTCGAGAATTCAAGATTAGGGGTGATAAGAAGTTCTAATAAGATATATAATTTCTCCTCTTTTAGAAAAAAAAAATGCGATCTTTTGACACCTCCTTGATCAATATTATTAGCGGGTATCTATATCTTTGAATTGAAGGGATTTTGTAAGAGGCAAATTAAAAGACATAACCCAGCTAATCAATGGCATTTTTGTCTATGTTGGAGGATCATGGGCTTTTTATCTAGATTTTTAGGTGTCTTTTTTACTTTAGCTAGAGAGTGAGGTCGCTTGAATTTTATGGACTTTGAATTTGACATCTTGGGTAAGTTTATCTTGTCAGGAATACTTGCGAGGTAATCTAAAGTAAGAGAAAGAGGATATGGACGCAGTAGATTGTGCGCGAGAGGACGACATTGCCCCTATTTGAAGTATTAACATTGAATTATGTGACATCATTAACATGGTCCCAGGGTGGGTGCTCATGTTTTGTTTTTAGTATCATAGTACATGACATATAGTTCCATCACATAAATGATGAGACCTCTTATTCTATCTTTATTCGATCACATCTTAATCTTTGTAACAGCGAACAAAAGTTGTTTTCAAAATTCATCTTCTTTGTTGAAAAAGTAAATTTAAAACAAAAAAGAAATGAATGCAGGAAAGGGGGGATGAATATGCTGTCCATCAAAGCAAGGCCCAATCTTCGGCTTTAGTTTCTCGGCTTAAACTTTTCCAATTCATTCGAAGCTGGAAAGTGAAAACCTCACTCTCCAGTTGATGCGTAAACTCAATTATTAATGAAGATATTTAGAACCCAAGTGCGCTCCCCACCATAATTCACGTCAATCTACGAGAAAGTGGAGGTCTAACCCCCCACAGATTTTGGGCATTGAATAGGAAACACCATTTTCCAACTACGATGGAGAGTAGAAATGACCAGTTATGCGTGCTAACAAATCCCTATCTTTCATGGAAATCGAAAATTATTATCATGTATACTTTCTATTTAAGAAATTTTAAAAATGCATTACGAATGCTAGGAAAAATCTGTTTTGTAATAAACTATGAATGGTTATCTAATCAACAAAGAGTCAATGTATTTAAAATCTTTACCGTGTATTATAAACATCATCCTAAAATTCCTGGGACGCAAGGATTAGTGATATCTTGCACGATAGATATACCATATTCAATGGAGAATTTTACGAAAGAGTTTGTAATTTTATATATATGTATAGAGAGAGAGAGCAATGCTTTATTTCCAGAGTCCAACTTTTTCTAAAGAGTTGTTTGTCCGCATGCGCAATAATCTGGCCCCTGAGTTGGGAGTTGTGTCTTGTACTATTTACATTTACTTACCTTTGCCAGCTTGTATCATTTTACGGTTTTTACCGTTGTGGGGCCATTACTTTGGACCTCTAGTATTGAGTCTGTAAAAGGCGTTTCTTTTTTGACTCTTTTTTTTGGCTTCTGAGCAAAACGTAATAGTGAAACCCAATTTAGACAAGGGCTATACATCATTTGTCAATATGTAAATCAAAGGATTTTAAATGTCCCGCTGCATAAAGAGGTAAACAAAATTTCAAATAAATTTCGATTTGTTATGTTTTGATCAAAATCCAACCAATTTTCTCTGAGGAAATGATAATAATATATAATCATTAAAAATTTACTCGACTTAATATTCGTTGAATTAGACTCAACTAGAGAAAAGTTCGATACGTTGTCCTTTTTGGATTAATGTCGCTATTTGTTTCCAAGGGAAAATGAAAGGAAAGCTTGCCTTTCTTTTATACGATCCATCAGAATGACAAAATTAATCTATTTGAAAATTTGGCGAGTGTTGACTAAAAATATTTCACCGAATTTTAAATGAAAATTTGATAAAATTACTTGTATTGTGTTTAGAGAAGAGTGCAGTAATTATAATTAATGACAAATGACAATAAAGGGGCCAGTCATAATAAAAGTGTGGGGATTGGAAGCGTAATCTCTTTACACTGTATTTTATTTCTTCCTCGTTTGCAACGAGTAACCACTATACAAGAAAAATATACAATTCCCCAGTAACTGAATACCCGCGAGCCAGGACCAGCAAAAAGTTTTGCTAGGATAACTACAAAAATTGAGATGTTTGTCCAGTTGGCCACTGATCCCATCAGCCAAACACCAAAGAAAAAAATCTTTCGATTATAAGATAAACTGGTCCATTATTTTGGAAATAGAAATGGGGGACCGCATGGTAATGGGATCTTCTATATACTAATCTATTTACATTTTGTCTTCTTAACAAATCTATCAAGTAAAATAGAACGACAGAGTTGATCATACCTCAAAATCATGAAATGTCATTTCATACGCCATATCATCTTACAAACAATTTCAAAGTACAACAGATTAAAAAAAAAAATGGAAGTGTGGTGGAAAATTTAACTTTTCAACACCATAGGTATAACTTCTCCGTATCTCATAGCAGTGTATAATTGGTATATAACAAGTGTCTATCTTGAGTTTTATCATGCTATTGTCCAATTGTTCAATTGCACTTTTAGGTATTGAAATTTTCTTTTGAGCAATTTGAACTGGTTACAGTGACTAAACTTTATTAAATTATGATAATTGTTGCGCAAGCAACCACTAGAACTCTATATATTACTATTCATCTTCTTCTTCTTTTTAAAAAAAAAAAATTGAACTAAACTATGCCTATGCAATGCTTTACTTTTCTAGTTATTTTACTTCCTACAACCGATATATCGCATGTTTGGATAATTAAATGCATGATCCATATAATTTTTAATGTCCAGTCTTTGATTTGTCAAAAGTTAGTGCGTCGCCTATCTATTGCTTGACCTTACGACTATAGCCAATTCCCATGTAACTAGACAAGTGGATCAAGTAAAATTACTCACAAAAATTAAAGTAAATATAATGGTAAATTCTTTCGTCACACAGGCGTTAATTTTACTAATTAAAGTTTCCAATTCAAAATATTACAAAATTATTGCCCAATGAAAAAATTATTTTCTCCTTAAATTAATCTCCATTACGAAAATTACATGACAATGCTAAGGAAAAATCTCTTTTGTATAAAACTATGAATAGCTATCTAATCAATAAAGAATCAGTGTATTTAAAATTTTACCTTGTATGATTAACATTATCCTAAAGTTCCTCGAAAGCAAGGATAGTGGCATCTTGCACGACAGATATATTATATTCAATGGAGAATTTTGTGGAAGAGTCTATAATTATATATACAACGCTTTATTTCCATAGTCCAACTTTCTAAAGAGCTGTTTGTCTGCATGCGCAATAATCCAGCCCCTAAGTTGTCAATTGTGCTCGTCAAAAAAAAAAGTTGTCAATTGTGTGTTGCACTATTTACTTTTAACTTACCTTTGCCAGCTTGTATCATTGTACTAACGAGGAGCCTTCGGCCTCTATTATTGAGCCTGCAAAAGTCGTTTCATTTTTTTCTTTTTTCTGCTTCTAAGCAAAATGTAGCAGTAAAACCCAATTTAGACAAGGGCTATAAATTATTCGTCAATATGTAAAACAAAGGATTTAAATTGTCTCGCTACATGAAGAGATAAACAAATTATCATATAATTTTCGATTTGTTGTGTTTCAATCAAAATCCAACCAATTTTCTCCGAGAAAATGATAACAATATATTATCATTAGAAATTTACTCGACTCAATATTCACCAAGTTAGACTCGACTAGAAATAAGTTCAATATGTTGTCCTTTTTGGACTAATGTCGCTACTTGTTTCCAAGGGAAAATGGAAGGAAAGCTTGCCTTTCTTTTATAGAGCCCATCAAATGACAAAATTAATCTATCTGAACTAGCAAAAGATGGGTGAATAGAGAGTTTGAACGGGCATTGGTCAAATTTTCAAATTTTTTTGTTTAATTGTAATATATTTGTCATGTGTTGACTCCTAAGTGGATCTGATTGGAAAAATGTGGGCAAAATACACTACAAGTGTCAAAACTTAGCACAGTTGACATTTAAGTGTCAAAAGTTCCAAAAGATACATTTAAATATCACTTTTAAAAATAAAATATATAAATACTTAAGTGTCAATTATGGTAAGAGTAGCTGGAAATTAAACATGGCATTATTTTAATAATAAATTGGTCTACGTGGCTTGTCAAAGTTGCCTACTCAATAATGAATGTTCAAAACAACATCGTTTTACCTCAAAGTCGATTTTTAATTAAATTAAAAAGCTAAAAAAAAAAAAAAGGAGCGGCAACAAATTAACAAGGGCCTCACCATAGGCCAATGATAGTTGACCTCGCTAGATTCTAGCACAGTGACGCCGAGCTCATCCGAGGTCACCAAAGCCTCGCCAACCTTTGGCGACCTCGGCGAACTCGAGCCTTGCCTAGCTTGTTGACCTATGGCACGTGGGAGCTCACCAATGGCCAATTGCCGGCCATCACTGTACCCAATGCCCACCCAAGGTGAAGGAAGAAGGATAAAAAAAACAAGGAAGAAGAAGAAAAAAAAAGAAGAAGGAAAGGAAAAAAATTTAAAATTGAAAAATCTATTTAAAAAATAAAATAATAAAAAATTATTAAAAATAAATGGATTCAGGAAATGATTTCCTTTACTGAATAGCGAAAAAAAAAAATCTACTTCATTTTCAAATTTCAACCAAACATTAAAAAATATAATTATTTTCCTAAAAAAAAAGGCTTCTTGAAAAATAATTTTCCAAAACGCCATATTGTTTGCGAAACGGACAGAGATAAAACTATGAGCAAGTTACCTAATCAACAAAGAATTGATGTACTTAAAAATATTAGCATGCTCGATTAACATTATCCTAAAATGCCTCGAAAGCAAGGATTAGTGGTATATTGGATAATAGATACGTTATACGTGCATACGTACATCCATGCATAAGTCGTGAGTAACACTCTACAGTCCCTATTGCCATAGTCCAACTTTCTAAAAGTTGTTTGTCCGCATGCGCAATAATGCAGCCCCCAGTCGTGTTTTGCATTTTTTAC
Source organism: Eucalyptus microcorys (assembly GCA_014182515.1). NCBI lineage: Eukaryota > Viridiplantae > Streptophyta > Magnoliopsida > Myrtales > Myrtaceae > Eucalyptus > Eucalyptus microcorys. The sequence goes on from CM024563.1 coordinate 3,936,679, forward strand.
TTTTACTTAAATTTTGGCCAACTTGTATCAATGTAGTGTTGTGGGGCCATTACTTTGGACCTCTACTATTGAGCCTGTGAAGTCGATCTCTTATGGGATGACTCATTGCCGAACTCCACCCATTCGCCCACTCTGCATCCCCATCCAAATACTCCATTTTTCAATCGCTCATTCCTAAAAGAACCTATGGATTTCGCAAGTCCTCTTTCAGATCTCGTCAAATATTTATGGGGTTTGGCCAGTACACCTTTGGGCTACATTTATAATCTGAAAGATAATGTTGACTTATTGCGGAGGGAAACTAAAGGCCTGAATGCCAAGAGCGAAGATGTGGAAGCAAAGGTGACACATGAAGAAGAAGGAGGAGGCGGCGTACGTCGCACGGGAGAAGTGGCGAACTGGTTAGGGAAGGTGCAAAATTTTTTAGATGAGGAAGATCAAGTCCTTCGACAAGCCAGGGAACGTGACCGAATCAAATGTCTCGGTCATTGTCTTCCACAAAACTGCTGGTCAGGTTATCGATTGGGGAAAACAGTCGATCGAATGCTCAATGAAGCGAGGGAGCTCAAGAAAGAAGAATTTAACACTACGTTGCCATTGCCTCCTCCTCCAGTACTTACGATGCCTATGGACGAGACCGTGGGGCTTGATATTTCCTTTAATAAAGTGTGGAAGTGGCTCATGGACGAAAATGAAATAGGAGTGATTGGATTATACGGAACAGGCGGTGTGGGAAAGACCACCCTGATGAAAAGAATCAACAAGGACCTTATGGGCACAAATCATGGATTCGAGGTCGTTATTTGGGTGGTGGTGTCTAGGCAAGTGAAGGAAGATAACATTCGAGACGTCATAAGGAAAAGGATGAACATTAAAGATGAGATCTGGGAACGATGGTCTCGGGATGAGAGGGTCCATTATCTATTGAATTTTTTGACCCAAAAGAAGTTTGTGTTGTTGATTGATGATGTATGGGCGAAGCTGGACCTTTCCAAAATCGGAGTTCCTCATTCTTGTCTCGGGAAGAAATCCAAAGTAGTATTCACAACTCGGTCGGAGAAAGTATGCTACGAAATGAAAGCTGACAGAGCATACCAAGTACAGTGCTTGACACCTGAAGAAGCCCTAGGATTGTTCGAGAAAAATGTTGGAAAATCAATTGTACATGCTCATCCAGAAATTCCAGAGCTCGCCAAAAACATTGTCCTAGAGTGCAAAGGGTTGCCACTAGCCCTTATTACTGTCGGGCAAGCCATGGCCGGTAAAGACAATCCTAGTGAGTGGAGGCATGCATTAACAACATTGAGGAATAGACCGCACAAGCTACGAGGTATGGTGGAGGAAGTATATCACCTACTAGAATTCAGTTATGATAGCTTAAATGACACTACTCGACAGGCTTGCTTCCTTTACTGTTGTTGCTTCCCTGAGGATTACCCCATAATTCTAGACAATCTAATTGAACTCTGGATTGGAGAGGGCTTGTTAGGAGACACTGGTGATGTATATCATAAGCGGGACGAGGGAGCAAATGTCTTGGGAGATCTCAAGAGGGCTTGTCTATTGGAAAGTGGGCCTCATTATGGATATCATCCAAATGAACAAGCAACTGTAAAGATGCATGATGTTATCCGCGACATGGCCACATGGATCGCTCGTGACCACGGGCAAAGGGAGAACAAGTTGCTAGTGATAGAGAACGAAGAAGACATGTCCGCGGAAATGATCTCCAAATGGAGGGAAGCGGAGAAAGTATCTATATGGGGAAATTTGATTGCAAATATCAACCGAACACCACCTATGTGTTCCCAACTCGAAACTTTGTTTGTAAGGGAAACTAAGGTGAGGCTCGTGCCAAGAGGATTTTTCGAGTCAATGACGGCTTGTTTGAAGGTGCTTGACTTGTCTGGCAATGAAAATATTGTGTCATTCCCCGAAGAGATTTGCAATCTGATTAGCCTACAGTATTTGAACTTGTCGAGCACTTGCATCAATAAGTTGCCCAAGGAAATCGAGAACTTGACTCGGTTACAGTCGTTGCTACTTGATGATATAATATCATATGAGAATATCCTAATTCCGACAGGGGCAATTGCAAGCTTACCGTTGAATGTGTTCAACTTGTGGGAATTGACTCTAGAGAATGAAGAAAAGGTGGTAGAGGAACTAGGGGACATGCAAGATCTCACCGACTTATCTATCAAGGTGCAAAAATCTTTCTCTGCCCTAAAAATATTCCAATCCTTACAAAGATGCATAAGGAGAGTAAATATAAAAAATTGTGAGGACTTGACCAGCATCCCAATAGGCCACTCATTAAAAGGGAGCGGTGATTTCTCGCATTTAGAGTTGCTTCGTCTAGTCGATTGCCCTATGCTTGTGAAGATGGAGATTACTCAAGGGATAGGACGAGCGCCCAACTGCTTTTGCTTCCCTAGTCTCGTTAATGTTTATGTTCTTAATTGCGGATTTTTGGACTTGTCCTGGCTCGTGCATGCTCCGAAACTCCGAAATTTGGAAGTCATAAGCCAGCCCTTGGATGGAGAAAATAATCGGGGATGGATTTGCAAGAGAGAAATTAGCTACTTCAGGATTATTCTCATGTCTTAAATATCTAAGAATCTTAGACCTTCCAAACCTAAGGAGTATTTGCGACCACACTCTATTTTTCCCTCAAGGAATGAAATTTTGCATAAGGAGGTGCCCTGGTCTCAGAAAGTTGCCGTTGGACTCGAACAACGCGAGGGGAAGCTTCTTGATCGATGGAGACGAAGACTGGTGGGCCAAGTTCAAGTGGGACCCAGCCGCCCGGGTCACTTTGGTGGTTGGTCAAAGTTCCGAAGAAGAAATGACGTTTGGAGAGGCACTAGGTAAAATAAAAGATCAGGACGCTAGCTGGGCCGAGATCGGATTCCTACCCTCGCGAGCGGAGTAAAGTGAGGCTGGTATGTGTAAACTTGCGATTTATTTCTATAGTCCAACGTTCTAAAGGTTGATTGTCCGCATGCGCAATAATTCAACCCTTGAGTTGCGAGTTGCGAGTTGTATTTTTGTACTATTTACTTTTACTTACCTTTGCCAACTTGTGTCGTTGTACTGTTTGTGGGGCCATTCCTTTGGAGTAATGGGCCTCTGTTATTGAGTTTGCAAAAGTCGTTTCTTTTTCTTTTCTTTTTTTTTTTTCCTTTTTGCTTAGGATGTAATAGTAAAACTCAATTTAGACAAGGGCTATAAATTATTTATCAATGTATAAAACAAAGGATTTTAATTGTCCCAGCATAAAGAGGTAAAGAAATTTTCATGCAAATTTCGATTTGTTGTGCTTCGATAAAAATCCAACCAATATTATCTGAGGAAATGATAACAACATATAATCATAAAAATTTACTAGACTCGACTTAGACTCAACTAGAGATAAGTTCAATACATTTTCCTTTTGGACTAATGTCGCTATTTGTTTCCAAGGGAAAATGGAAAGAAAGCTTGCGTTTCTTTTATAGAGTCCATCAGAAATGACAAAATTAATCTATCTGGACAAGCAAAAGAAGGGTGAATAGAAAGTTTGAATAGGAATTTGAATTTTAGGTCAAATTTTTAAATTGTTTTGTTTAATTGCAATAAATTTATCATGTCTTAGCTCGTAAGCGGATTTGATTAGAAAAATGCAGGGCAAAATACACCACAAATGCTCAAACTTGGCATGAGTTGACATTTAAATGCCAAAACTTCTAAAAAGTGCATTAAATGTCATTCTGGCAATGATGGCCAGAAATTCGATGTGGCATTATTTTAAGAATAAATTGGCCTATGTGACCTACCAAAGTTGCCAACTCGACACTAAATGTGCAAAACCACGTCATCTTGCCCCGAAATCAATTTATAATATAAATATTGATTAAATTAAATTTCATGGAAAAAAAGGAGCGACAGCAAATCAGCGAGGGCTAACTGCCACCATCCCGCCATCGCCGTAAAAGGCGACAGTGCAACAAGGGTCGTTTGGGCGAAGGCCGACGACCCTCCTTCGCCCAAACGACCCTCGCTGGATTTGAGTAACGTGACCTATTGATACCAAGTCCGGTCCGCCCAAGCAGATCGACCAGGTCTACTCTCAATCAACAACGGCCATTTCAGAAGCGCCATTCACCAAACCGGAGATGCTCACTCTTCTGCACAGACCTCCTGTTCAGACCACCACCATCTCCACCTCCTTCTCCTTCTTCGCCCCCGCATCGCCGCCGTCGCCGCGGCCGCCTCCACTCGACGCCTGCATCGCCGCCTCCATCCTCGCTGCCACCCCCAAACCCTGCCCCGAATCCTCCAAGATCCCACCATCCAATGGACGCCCGACCTCGTCGACAAGACCCTGAAGCGCCTCTGGAACCACGCCCCCAAGGCCCTTTCCTTCTTCGCCCACCTCTCCCGCCGCCGCCCCGCCTACGCCCCCGCCGCCTCCTCCTTCGACCACGCCGTCGACCTCGCCGCCCGCGTCCGCGACTTCCGGGCCGTGTGGGCCCTCGTCGCCCGGATGCGGTCCCTCCGCCTCGCCTCGGCCCCTCCCCGAGGACGTTCGCCATCATCGCCCAGAGGTACGTCGCCGCCGGCAAGCCCGATAGGGCGGTCAAGGTGTTCTTGTCGATGCACGAGCACGGTTGCCGTCAGGATTTGAGCTCGTTCAATACCATTCTTGATATACTGTGCAAATCTAGACATGTAGAGATGGCTAGCAACAAGTTGTTTAAAGTTTTCGGGGGCAGGTTTAAGGCTGATTGTGTTAGTTATAATATAATTGCTAATGGGTGGTGTTTGATCAAGCGGGATCAAGCGGACGCCGATGGCTTTGGAGGTGTTGAAGGAGATGGTGGATAGCGGGTTGACCCCGAGTTCGACGACTTATAATATAATGCTCAAAGGGTTCTTTAGAGCTGGCCAGGTTGATGAGGCTTGGCACTTCTTTCTGCAGATGAAGAAGAGGAAGTGCAATATCGATGTTGTCACATATACCACGGTGATCAACGGTTTCGGCGTCGTTGGTGAGATTAAGGAAGCTAAAAGGGTGTTTGGTGAGATGTCTAGAGAGGGAATTCTTCCTTCTGTTGCGACTTATAATGCCATGATTCAGGTTCTCTATAGGAAAGACAATGTGGAAAATGCAATTCTGGTTTTCAAAGAAGTGTTGAGGAAGGGTTATGTGCCCAACTTGATTACTTACAATTTGGTGATTAGGGGACTGTGTCATGCAGGGCATATGGATAGGGCTGTGGAATGATACAAGCTGTAGAGCGCTCCTCCTCCCCTTCAATTTATCCAAAAAGAAAGAGAAGAAAAAGTAGAGCACTCGGGTGGTTGTTGTTCATTTGCATCCCTTGTTTCCATGGCGATCTCTCTCTCCGCATCTTCGATTCCTCACTTGAACAGTGAGAATCTGGCCAGCTTGGTCATTGCTGCTCCCTCCCCGTCGCCGCTCCGGCTCCGGCTCCAGCTCCCGGCAGGGTTCCTCTCTTGTGGTAACACCTCTCTCCGGGATTCGTTGTTTTGCAGTATTGCTCTGAGTCGTGGCTGAAGGCGTGTGCTTGCTGGAGCGTGGGCTCCTTCTTGTCTTGTACTTACTTGATGGTTCAAATATATGACTGGAATGGACGTCTCTTTCTCTAATTTAGCTTGGCCATGCCTCGCTTTTCTAGTTATAAGTATTCGCTGTTAGTGGGTTTGTTATGCTCTGGTGGGTATGTTCTGCCTGCATCGACATGGGGTCCTAGTGTGCAGTGTAGCTTTGTTGGGTCAATAGAAGTGTCATTATGGTGGGAAAATCATATGAATGGTCATTCAATGTTGGGCAAATTTTCATATTCACTGCTTAACTTCAATTTTCACAGGGTGAATATTATGTGTTACATCTTCATTCTATTTTATCATTCAGTTGGCTATCTTTTTCAATAAAGAATAGAATGATGCGGCAATCTAAACAGCTTGTGTTGCTATTTAGATGCTACATGGCATTGCACTTGCCATGGTTTTCCCTACTAAACCCATAGTGATTGTTTCCTAAATTCAATGAACATGCTTTAGGAGGTGACCATGGATAATGTCATGTCATGCTTGGCTGGTCTCATCTATTAAAAAAAATGCCATGTCATGCAAGGTCATCCTTCTTTTTCCACCAGTCTCATGTCTTTTTCTTTACTAGATAAATTCTGTCATTGCTCGGAGCATATCTTTGGATTGACCTGTTTCATATAATTCATACAAATGCATATCTTCCTCCTCAAGCAAAGAAGACAGATTTTGGCGGTTTCATCATTTTGCAATGGACAATGCAACCTACAAATGATCTGTCTAGAAGAAAACAAACTGGTGAAATCAACCTGTTGCTGTATTATGAGGAGTTTGCTCATTTAATGTATGAGGAACTTTACATTCTCGTGTTAGCATCTCATCTGAATTTAAAAGGATATATGAAAGTGAAATAGAGCTGTAATGAACTATAGTTTTAAAACGTTAGGAGTAAGGCCTACAATGGCATCTTTGTAAAGCTTCTTCAGGGCAGCCTACCTATACCACACGAACTCTTAGCAGGAGTTGATTTTGTACTTTTCCTCACAAACGACAACTGTAGACTTTATCCTACAAGATGGGAGTTATATATTTGTTGGTCTCCTGGATGATTCCATCGAGTCAATATCCAAGTCTATCTTGATGTAACTGAAGAGTGTAGGAGTGAAAGAGACCTACTTTGCACCATCTATATATATTTCTTCCTAATCAGCAAGTGCATTTATCCCTTGTCATATGCCATTCAATTTTTCTTCTTGTTATTTGTCAGCATCCTCTTTACCGTTGTTAATGATAAAACGTGTTTGGCTTTCCTTGTACTCCTTTACACTAGTAATGGCGTATGTTCTTTTTTAGTTGGCTTCTTCCTCTGATTTGATGGAGTGAACTTTATGATCCTTTTAACAAGTAGCCTCCTTTGGACTTGAAAAATATGGTTAATGCTTCCTTGTCTCTGTTGGACCATTTGATGATATTATTACTTTGATCTTTGTTTTGTCGATTAGAAACGTCCACTTACCTGTATCCCTTATTTTTTACAGGTTGAAGCTAAGAAGCAGACGTATAACTCTTTTGATGATCTGTTGGCCAAATCTGAGAACCTGTATTAGTTGACTTTTACCTACTTGGTAATTTACATCCTACATAGATTTGAAGCAATGATACCTGTTCTAATAAATCTTCGAGCAACTTGATTAGCATAATACTTATAATTTGAGCTTTTGTGCCAGGTGTGGTCCTCGTGAATTTATGGTTCCCATATTCAATGAGGTCAGCATTAGACTTAAAGATACAATTCAGGTTGTGAAGATTGATACTGAGAAGTAGCCCAGCATTACTGATAAATACAAGATAGAAGCATTACCTACCTTTATCATATTTAAAGATGGGAAGCCTTTTGACCATTTTGTAAGTTTTATCTTTTTCACCTTTGCTATCATTTGGAAATTTAATCTGCTAAGTTCTCATAATTGTTATGTTAGTAAAGGCTCATAAATGTTTTCGATACTGTTATGAGATGCCTTAGATATCCTAATTTGAGCAAAAACCTAGAGTCACAAGTTTTTTTTGTTTTTTTTGGGGCAATTTCAATCTTTTATGATGTGAAAAATAAAGGGTGAACTCTGGAAAGAGTACTTGCATTTTGGCGAAAAAGCGCAGACACCCCTTGTAATGTATATAGGCACTAATGCCTCTCTTGTGACATGAAGATCTATAATGGTCGATAATCAGTGGACACCCTTCTCCTCCTAAACTGTTTTTGATTGGGAAATTCGATCCCACTTCATTATTATTCTCTCGCAAAACATGGAACCACACCAAAATGTTTCTACATAATAACTGATGATAAATATGCACAAACCGCATAAGTCTTCAACAGCAATCAGTGAAAGGCCTTCCCTTTGTAGAGCTTGACCATCCTGGAAAACACAGCTTCCCTAGTCGTTAGGTTGCTGCAATCCCTGCATAGTGAGTGATTCTTTTTAGCATAGGCAGAGGGTATCTCCATAAATTTTCTATGAAGGACATGGTTGCTGGCTCAATGCAGAAATGGTAATAACTGATGGGCACTGCCTAAGACTCATGTATTATTCTGTGGTCTTTGAATGTTATTTAATCTGAAATTAGTTTATTCTCATTCATAATTTAATTGCAATATAGGGTTGTGAAATTTTTCTGATTTTCGATTGCTTCCAACTTATACAGTTTTAAGTTGTTTGTCATTTACCCGTATCTTGATTAAGCTGTTTTCAATTATCAGGAGGGTGCTCTGACAGCTGATCAACTGATCCGGTGGATTGAGGATTCGCTGAAAGTTAAGCAATAGTTTTGGGGAGCCCTAGTTATTCTCGTATTGCTTCCAAGGTAGGCATATATCATGAACACTGTCCTTTCAAACCCTCCAGAATACTGCAATTTTCATTCTAGAATGATAATTGGTGGCCTTGGCCTTGTCGTATGAACTTTGAAGTGTGCATAGGAAGTTTTATCTCCTGTTTCCATTTTTTTCCCGTCCTTGAACAGCCATTCTCCCAAGAGGTCGTGATTCATGGTAACATTGTTCATCTGTGTATATTGGGCTAATTTGACATAAACTTTAAGGGAATTGGCATGAGTAAATCACATCATAACAATGCTGCTTCAAGAGTCTATTTATTCTTGGGGAGCAACAGCTAGCGTGTTTGAAATTTGCAGATGATAGTCGGAACCTGAGGTTGATGCATACCAAACCACTTGTTTACCTCAAACTTTACTTTGTGGGACATTTGTCACGCGCTACACCATCGAGCTTTAGTTTAGGTTCTCTAATCGTTTGCATGGGGTAAAAGTCTCATCGGCTTACCGGTTTTTATTGTTGTGTGCTTATAGGCTTTTCTTGGGTGGTTGCATAGTCATGTCATGCCATCATTTAGATGGATCATGCTCACAGAAAATGCCTGCAAAACTCCTTTGCATTGTACCATATCATATCTTGTTCAATGAATTTTTAATCTAGTTACTCGGTACTTAATTAGAATGCCTCATACCTCGGGCCGTATGCCTCGGGCCGTCATTGAAACACCCCTCCCAGTGGCATTGTCCGTCACTCTACCACTCTCTCTCTGGACAAACAATAGAGCGTGGTGCGCTGGTTGCGACCACGAACCAATTGGTTTTTGGCCTTTATCACCCTCAGATCGTAGGTCGCTTGAGGCCGGGGACCTTGAATTTGAGGTAGTGACTTTAGATCACAAGTGCGGGGTGTGGATGCGGGTGGGTGGCTTTCGGTGGGGGTGTGTCATGGTGCGATAATGGTGGTGGTGGTGATCGGAGGAATGTTTGCCGACAAGTTAGAAGACGCTCTGATGGGATACTTGCATTGTCAGTCGACAATTGCGATGGTAGTCGAGATGAGGCTGCATGCGAACACTGGGGCGCTCGCGGGAAGGAGGAGATCTATATTGGCGCAGCCAAGAGGGAGGATGATGGTGGTGCTGATCGTGACTATGATGGAGGTTGAAGGAAGGAGACATGGCGGTGGAAAATTGGAGTTGAGATGTGGCGTGGAGACGGGCAATCCCTAGGCTGCTCGAGGAAGAAGAAAGCAAAGGAAAGGAAAGGAAGAGAAGAAAAGAGAAGACATATCAGTTCTTGAATTTTCAGAGGCTCATCCGTCAACTTCTCAAAAGAATGAACTTCATGCATTTATTTCGTAAATTGAGAGAATTCTAATGTTTATATTAAATAAGGACCTGGAAAATATGAACCTCCATAATTTCGTCGCTTATACTAACTTATATAAATTTGCTGAAATTATCTTTTTGAATAATAACATGCATTAGAAAGAAAAGAACAGTACCAAAGACAATCTTGACACTGTCCCAACTCCCCACGATCATCAGCGTAAACGGTTCTTCAAGTGCCCACCACGAAGCAAGAATAAACGTGAATATCTTTTAACGAAGCGGCAAGTCTTCGGTTTCTTGTTATGTGAATCGGGTTCTGTGTAGTTTCGGAAATAAAGTGACTAATTCTATTCTACGGGTAATAAAATGAAGGATAAACAGGAGATAAAAAAGTGTGATAAAAGGTAAATTGGCAATATAAAGAAAAAGATAGCCAAAAGACAGGTGTTTTTATGATTATTGATTTGTCAAAAGGTTCTTTACAATTGTGTCTCTTTGGTTATTTATAGCCTAATTTAAGAGTAACCGCTTTTTAGCATTTACTGACTTCAATTTTAATTGAAACTGTTTCCATTCTTATCTTCTCGCTCTTGAAAGGTTATTGATCCCGAATCCTTGGTATACTTGATAATCGGCGGCCTTCTTACACACTAGGTTTAATGGGCTCTCCTTTTGCTCTAGGCCCAATAAGCCGATTTTCGACTCCAAGTAACTCATTTTCATAGAAGTACTTTTTATTTTAGCACAATAACATAATTTAAGCTTTTTCCATGTTCGTCGGTAGACAAAAGTTTCTATTGTTTATGTGCGTCTCAGAGATAATATGATATTTATTGTGCATAGTATTTTAAGTTTTGTTTGTGGATTTTTATTATGATACTAATTAGTTGCTTTGAATTTGATAATTTAGTTTTATGTGTACCTTTTACAACAAATGATACATTAAAATAATGATGTATTTATGCTAAAATGTGTCATGCTCCATTTTAATTAATTTGTGTCGTGACAATTCGGGCAACGTGTAGGTAAACATCTGGTTTTGATAGATTACAGTGAAATCTCTTATGTTCTTTTTTTCTAAGGCGTGAATACATGAACTTTAAATATCATTAAATGACCTACTAACCTCATAAATCGAAAAAGGCATGAGTCTAAGCACATGTCGAATGTTCCAAATTAGCTTACTCTTAGTAATCGCGTGAAAATGAACAGATGGTGAAGTGGACATGTATGTCTAAGTGGGTCTCTGCATTGTCCGATATGAAGATTTTCCGAAGTCAATTTGTGGCATCCATGCTCTCCTAGGTGGATTTCCTTTTCTGCAGTTCTTTGAAAGAGAGTTCACATTACCATTTCGCAGTTAGGGACTGTAGCGGTCTTCTTTTGTTTTAACCTCATCTAGGGTTTCTATCAAGTACATTACCATACTTAGAATGGTCATCCATAAAAATGAAGAGGTATTATAGAATTTGAGAATAAGAATCTCTTAATATGGAAGCAAAGAAACAGAACCTTCTGATTTAAGAATGTCACGCACTTATATCATTTTATGCCAGTGAAGAGTCCGGGCTTCACCCGGCTCATCATTAAAAATGAAGTACTTCGCTTGTGATAAAAATCAAAACTGAAATATCATAGTTTCAAAGAAATGTGTAACGAATCAATGTTTTATGCGGAAGCACTTCAAACATAATGCTCAACTATTTTTATGAGGATGATGATAATAACCCTTTTCTCAAGAGATTTTAACAGCTATAGTTCGTACCACGCCATGACTAATTGATTATACTGGATTTAGTTAATTTTTTCTTAAATCATACGGGAGAGAGAATCCTGAAGAGGATAAGAAAGAGCGAGAGAGTCCGTTTCACAAGGCATCGGCAATGTGCTTAGAGCCCATTAAGACATTTGATAAAAAATCTGTGTGGTACCGTAACTTCGAAGTTCCTCCCGAGGCAAAGACACCTACTTTTAATTTTAGCATTTCAGTTTTCTTCCCATGGTAAAGTTTCAGTTAATGAACTCTTTTTTATTTCAAATCTCACCGTCACTCCATCATTGTAATTCGAGTTTTACTCCTCGTAACGCAAAACCCTAATTCCAGTCATTCACTTTTGAAGAGTAGAGACGCCCCTTCTCTTTTTCTTTTTTTTTCCTTTCTTCTTCCGTTGTTAACTTCGTCAATCAATTGCTGCGTCTTTACATCGCCGAAGGATATCGTTAAGCTATGCCACCGTCCACCATTACGCAGTTTGCAGCTTGCCGCTCACCACCTTTGTCTCGATGTCAAGTCGTCACTCTTTGCCAATCAATGCCAGATCATTGCTATGGAAGCCACTGCTGCTTGTGTCTCTTTCTAGTACATGCCATCAAGGGCCGGTCCAGGCCAATCCCTGTCGCTGATCTATGATTTGAGGTTGACAACGGTAGTTGAAACTTGGGTTTACCTCAAAAAAGTTAATACCACGAGAAATCCAACATTGATATACATGTGATAAATTTACTTCAAATTAATATTTTCACTACAAAAAATCTCAAACCAATGCATCTATAACAAATTTATCCAAAATTAGTTTTTGTTAAATTTTACCGTCAAATTACTGAGTTAGATAATACGTGATAATTGATAAGTATACTCATTTGGGATTTACCTTCTGTTTGTCTCATGTTTACCGCTTTCGTAGTTTTTCGTGGTATTAATTTAATTTAACGAAAACTAACGAATAGTAAATAACAAAAGTCAATGTAACCATGGACGTGCAAACAGTGGAGATCGAAAGGGAGCTATCTCCTTGGAAGAATAGCATTGATGGATAGCCACTAATTTGCTTTCCAGATAAAAATAACGATAATAGTATTGAATTCATTGACAAAGCCTTAAGAGATTCAAAGCATCAGACCTCGAATGAAAAATGAAATCCCAAAGTCAAGTGTTCATATGGTCATTTATTCAATGGTAATCAAATTAAGTAATATAGCTTCATTTTGATTTGGGAGGTAGTCTCACTAAATTTGTTGATTTTGACCGGAAAGTTACAACCCAAAAATTACAAACTTTTGTTTACTATTAAGATAGTGGACTTAATGAAAGTGTCAAAGTAGTAGAGTCAATGTAACCATTTGGAACATAAGTGTATGACCTCCTTTTGTAACCATCTATTGTAGGCTTTAAATAGCCACTTCATATCTTTATAGCTCCCGCACAAAACCAAAAACTTATTATTTATTTATTATTTTCCAATTCTTGTACCGTAACTATAGTTTTTTAGATATTTCATCGTTGATCAAATCCCAACGTCTATCTTAACTATAGTTTCAGATCTTTGTCATCGATTAAATTCCGATATTGCATCTTTCAATCGTTACACTTTCTCATCGATTTCGGCAAAGTGTTGTATACTTTGATATTGATTAAATTCCATTAAAATATATCTATTTACTCGAATTTAACATGCCATATTTAGAATCACCACAAAACCCGTCTCCTTTTATAAAAAATTAAGGAACGATTTTTGGTGAAAAGGATTTCATGATCAAGCGGAATAGGAAGAAAAAGAAAATATCACTAACAGAGACCCTCCCCCCCAAGGGCCAAAGAGCGAGAAGCATCCCAACGGGAAACTTAAAGGTCTTTTCTTTATACCTTGGAGAGCTGTTGGTATTTTTTCGTTTGAATCACGTTGCTGCGGGGTATAGTTTAAGTTGGGCGACCTCTGATGCCAGTTAGGCTTCACGTGAACGTTGGCTGCGGACGATATCGACGAGGTTATCCTCGGTGTGCGTTTACCGGCTTGGTCAAAGAAATATTGTTTTTGTCAGCCCACTGACTTGTGTTTTGTGCTACTTGCTTTCGACTTGGATCATCGTCCCTTTGGCCTCTATCGTCGAGTCTGTACTCGATCAAGGGCCTCGGCGTGCATTTACCAGCTTGGTCAAAGAAATATTGATTTTGTCAGCCCACTGACTTGTGTGTTCTACTACTTGCTTTCAACTTTTTATTTTTTTTGTCATATACTCGCTTTCAACTTGGATCGTTGTACTTTTGGCCTCTATCGTCGAGTCTGTACGCGATCAAGATGCCCTCTATTATCGAACTCCACCCATTCGCCCCCTTTCCAACCATCTAAACAGTCCATTTTTTAGTCTCTTAACTCAGAAAGAATCATATCTATGCTCTTACTATGTTTAGATTAACTCTAAAGTTAGCCTTCTATTGCCTCTCTGAAGCTCACCTAATGGCTCCTTTGTGATCAGGCTCTATAATCTCTGTAGTGACTGATATCTCAATAGATTTTATACGCTGAACTCAAGTTTCTATCTTGTTCAAAAGTTTTCTTCAATTATAGAAGCTTCTGTTAAACTTTGGTCATATCAAACTATAGTTTTCAAACAAAAACTATATTTAAAAGGATAAACTGACAGCGCATTCTTTTTATGTTTTCGTTATAATTACTTAGAAAGTTTGAAAGAATTTGTTGAATAAGGACTAATTATTAACGAGCGGTGCCCATGTGTAGCCTCTGTGGACATAGATGGCGCTCTTAAATTTCGTATTTTCAGTATTATTCAGTTTGAGTCATTGTATTCTTTTCCTTAAAAATACTAGTCTTAGTATCACCACTACAAAACCAAATTAAAATGTCTAGTGAACGTACAATCTGTAAAAATTTAAAATCAACAAACTCATGAGTAATGTAACCGATGAAACTTTTATTTTAGGTCACTAAAAAATTATTAATAGCCTTTCCACTACTGGAAAAAGTAACTGTTACTAATTTCATGTGGATTATTGTCATTTTCAGAACCAAGGTGAACGTTGCAAGGGTTATTTGAGTAAAAAGGGTGGGAAGAAGCAACCAGCATCTACGACCTCTCGGACGTTATAATAGAAGTTCGGCACCGGTGATAAAATGTTTGGTTTGAGCCACAATTATTGCTCATTTGAGCAAGCATGTCATCACCAAATCCCACCATAATAATAGCGAAGTAAAGTCAGGGTTATCTATAGTCACTAATTTACTTTCTCAATAAAAATAATAATAGTATTGAATTTATTGACAAAATCGAAAATGAACATACATATAGTTTTTTAGCCTCATGAGATTCAAAGCACGGACATCAAATGAAAAATAAAATCCCAAAGTCAAGTGTTCATATGGTCATTTATTTAATGATAATCAAATTAAGTAATATAGCTTCATTTTGATTTAGGAAGTAGTCTCGCTAAATAGTTGATTTTGACTTGGAAAGTTACACTCGAAAATTACCAACTTTTGGTTACCGTTAAGATAGTGAACTCGACAAAACCGTCCGGAATGTAACCGTTTGGAACATTAGTGTATGATCTCCTTTTACAACAAACTATTGTAGGCTTTAAATAGCCACTTCATATCTTTATAGCTCCCGCACAAACACAAAAAAACTTGCTATTTATTTATTTATTATTTTCCAATTTTTGTACCATAACTGTAGATTTCATAGATTTTTCGCCATTGATCAAATTCCGCCATGTATCTTAACTGTAATTTTCAGATCTTCATCATCGATTAAATTCCGACATTATATCTTTCTATCGTCGCATTTTCTCGTCAATTAAATTTCGGTAAAATGTTATATACTATGATATTTATTGAATTCCATTAAAGTATAACTATTTATTTCCTCGAATTTAATGTGTCATATCTAGAATTGCCACAAACTCCGTCTCTTTTTATAAAAAATCAAGGAACGATTTTTGGTGAGAAAGATTTCATCGTCAAGATAAATTCTAGCGAAATAGAAGAAAAGAAAATTCAATCCAAATCACAAGCTGAGACCCCCAAGGGCCAAAGACCGGGAAGCATCCCAACGGGAAACTTAGAAGTCTTTTCTTTATACTTTGGAGAGCGGTTGGTATTTTGTTGTTTGGATCACGTTGCTGCGGGGTACAGTTTAGGTTGGGCGACCTCTGATGCCAGTTAGGCTTCACGTGAACGTTGGCCGCGGACGATATCGACAAGGTTATTATTGGCGTGCGTTCACCGGCTTGGTCAAAGAAATATTGTTTTTGTCAGCGCACTGACTTGTGCTTTGTGCTACTTGCTTTCGACTTGATTCGTTGTACCTTTGACCTCTATCGTCGAGTCTGTACTCGATCGAGGGCCTTGGCGTGCATTTACCAGCTTGGTCAAAGAAATGTTGTTTTTGTCAGCCCACTGACTTGTGTTTTGTGCTACTTACTTTCAACTTATATTTTTGGTCATATACTTGCTTTCAACTTGGATCGTTGTACTTTTGGCCTCTATTGTCGAGTTTGTACGCGATCAAGATGCCCTCTATTATCGAACTCCGCCCGTTCGCCCGCTTTCCAACCATCTAAACAGTCCATTTTTTAGTCTCTTAACTCAGAAAGAATCATATCTATGCTCTTACTATGTTTAGATTAACTCTAAAGTTAGCCTTCTATTGTCTCTTTGAAGCTCACCTTAATGGCTCCTTTGTAATCGGGCCCTATAATCTCCTTGGTGAGCGATATCTTAATAGTTTTTATACGCTGAACTCAAGTCTCTACCTTGTTCAGAAAGTTTTCTTCAATTATAGAAGCTTATGTTAAACTTTGGTCATATCAAACTATAGTTTTCAAACAAAAACTATATTCAAAATAATAAACTGACAGTACATTCTTTTTATGTTTTCGTTATAGTTACCTAGAAAGTTTGAAAGAATTTGCTGAATAAGGACTATTTATTAAAGTGCGGTGCCCATGTATACCCTCTATCGACATAGATGGCACTCTTAAATTTTGTATTTTCAGTAGTATTCAGTTTGAGTCATTGTATTCTTTTCCTTAAATATACTGGTCTTAGTATCACTACTACAAAGGCAAACCAAAATGTCTAGTGAACGTACAATCTGTAAAATTAATATCAACAAACTCATGAGTAATGTAACTGATGAAACTTTTATTTTAGTCACTAAAAAATTATTAATAGCCTTTCCGCTATTGGAAAAAGTAACTATTACTAATTCCATGTGGATCATTATCATTTTTAGAACCAAGAAGAATGCTGCAAGGGTTATTTGAGTGACAAGGATGGGAAGGAGCAACCAGCGTCAACGACCTCTCAAGCGTTATCATACAAGTTCCATACCCGTAACAAAATGTTTGGTTTGAGCCATAACTATTACTTATTTGAGCAAGCATATCATCACCGTCCCACCATAATAATAGCGGAGTAAAGTCAAGGTTATCCTATAGTCACTAATTTACATTCTAGATAAAAATAACGATAATAGTATTGAATTTATTGACAAAATTGAAAACGAACATATGAATAGTTTTTTAGCCTCAAGAGATTCAAAGCATTAGACATCAAATGAAAAATAAAATCCCAAAGTCAAGTGTTCATATGGTCATTTATTCAATGATAATTAAATTAAGTAATATAGCTTCATTTTGATTTGGGAAGTAGTCTCTATAAATAGTTGATTTTGACTGGAAAGTTATACCAGAAAATTACGAGCTTTTGGTTACCGTTAAGATAGTGGACTTGATGAAATCGTCAAGGTAGTAGAGTCAATGTAACCATTTGGAACATAAGTGTATAATCTCCTTTTGTAACCAGCTATTTAAATAGTTGATTTTGACTGGAAAGTTATACCAAAAAATTACGAGCTTTTGGTTACTGTTAAGATAGTGGACTTGATGAAACCGTCAAGGTAGTAGAGTCAATGTAACCATTTGGAGCATAGGTGTATAATCTCCTTTTTTTGTAACCAGCTATTGTAGGCTTAAATAGCCATTCATATATTTATAGCTCCTACACAAACACAAAAAACTTGTTATTTATTTATTTATTTATTATTTTCCGATTTTTGTACCATAACTGTAGTTTTTTTAGATTTTTATTCTTTGATCAAATTCCACCGTGTATCCTAACTATAATTTTCAAATCTTCATTATCGATTAAATTTCGACATTATATCTTTCCATCGTCACATTTTCTCGTCAATTAAATTTCATAAAAGTATTGTCGACTTTGATATTGATTAAATTCCATTAAAGTATGTCTATCTATTTTCTTGAGTTTAATATGTCATCTCTAGAATCGTCATAGAATCCGTCTCTTTTTATAAAAAAATCAAGGAACGATTTTTGGTGAAAAGGATTTCATCGGCAAGATAAATTCTGGCGAAATAGGAAGAAAAAGAAAATTCAATCCAAATCACAAACACAGACCCCCCAAGGGCCAAAGACCGAGAAGCATCCCTAGGAGGAACTTAAAAGGTCTTTTCTTTATACCTTGGAGAGCGGTTGGTATCTTATCGTTTGAATCACGTTGCTGCGGGGTATAGTTTAAGTTGGGCGGCAACCTCTGATGCCAGTTAGGCTTCACGTGAACGTTGGCTGCGGACGATGTCGACGAGGTTATCCTTGGTGTGCGCTTACTGGCTTGGTCAAGGAAATATTGTTTCTGTCAGCCCACTGACTTGTGCTTTGTGCTACTTGCTTTCGACTTGGATCGATGTACTTTTGGCCTCTATTGTCGAGTCTGTAGTCGATCAAGATGCCCACTATTATCAAACTCCGCCCGTTCGCCCGCTTTCCAACCATCTAAACAGTCCATTTTTTAGTCTCTTAACGCAGAAAGAATCTTATCTATGCTCTTACTATGTTTAGATTAACGCCAAAGTTAGCCTTCTATTGCCTCTTTGAAGCTCACCTTAATGGCTTCTTTGTAATCGGGCTTTATAATCTCTGTGATGAGTGATATCTCAATAGTTTTTATACATTAAACTCAATTTTCTATCTTGTTCAGAAGGTTTTCTTCAATTGTAGAAGTTTATATTAAACTTTGGTCATATCAAACTATAGTTTTCAAACAAAAACTATATTCAAAATGATAAACCGACAGTACATTATTTTTATGTTTTCGTTATAGTTACTTAGAAAGTTTGAAAGAATTTGTTGAATAAGGACTAATTATTAACCAGCGGTGCCCATGTGTACCCTCTATTGACATAGATGTCGTCACTCTTAAATTTGGTATTTTCAGTATTATCCAGCTTGAATCATTGTATTCATTTCCTTAAAAATACTAGTTAGCCAAACCAAAATGTCTAGTGAACGTACAATCTTAAAATTAATATCAACAAACTCATGAGTAATGTAACTGATGGAACTTTTATTTTAAGTCACTACAAAATGATTAAATAGCCTTTCCGCTATTGGAAAAAGTAACTATTATTAATGTCATGTCGATTATTGTCATTTTTAGAACCAAGAAGAATGCTGCAGAGGGTCATTTGAGCAAGCATGTCATCACCGTCCCACCATAATAATAGTGGAGTAAAGTCAGGGTTATCCTATATCAAGGAATGACTGAACCAATGCTTGAGAGGAGCCAAGGTACCTTAAGGCTGATGAGTAATTAGGGACTCGAACGTATGACCAGAGGGTCTCAAATTACTTGGGAGTAAGCCTATACCTCTAAACCACCGACCGTTCTGGTGGAGGAGCCTTAAGTTTACTATAGAAGGTAGCGAAATAAAGTTATTAGCAAAAAATTCAAACGACAGGAAGACTTTTACATACAAGTACCATGTGCGATGGCGAGTGATGACTAAAAGCTTTCACTGGGTTTTGAATGATGATCTGATGAAATTTCTTAGAATGTGGTTAGAAAATAATACAGTAATTAGAATTTATTACAAATAAAGAATAAAGGGGCCTATCATGATATCTATTAAAGTGTAGGGATCGGAAGTGCAATCTCTTCACACCGTATTTTATATCTTCATCCTTTGCAATAACTAGCATTATAAGAAAAATACATAGATCCCCGATCACTAAATACATGCAAGCCAGGACCGTTAAAAGGTTTTGCGAGGATTACTAGTGTTCGTCCAGTTGGCCACTTACCCAATCGACCAAACACAAAAGAAAAAAAAATCTTTCGATTATAAGATAAAGTGGCCCAATTTTATAAACCTCGATAAGTGGGACAGCATTGTAATGGGAGCTTAGTATATAATAATCTGTTTACATGGAGTCTTCTTAATTAGATTATATAAAAATCTATTCTTTTTTTTTCCTTTATTGATAGGGAATTCGATTGGATCAAGTTTTGTCAAGAGAATACTAGTGTAATACTCGGATTTTTCTCTTTTCTTGTAAAATAACAATGACACCGATAATTACAGTATCGAGTTTCACCGTCCTCTCTCCTCAGTTTTTCTTTTAAAATAGAATAGTGGCACATGGGTGATAGGTTAGCCAAAATTAGAAAAACTCATGGGTACTGCCATTGACCAAAAAGCATGTATGACCGTTTTTATTTTTTGGGGTCATATAAGCATGTATCAACGTTCGCATTTCGCATGGAGAATCTTTACAGAGAAATCTTTGTGTTTTGAAATATTACTTTCACATCTCGCAAGAATAAATTATTTGATTTGATTTAGTATTTGAAATTAATATGATGTGGATCATCTAAGGTTAGAGGATGAATGTACAACATGCAGTTACCTCATGGTACTATCTAAGAATATTGGATTGGGTATGGCCTAAAAAAATTTATCTAATTTTCACGGCTACAAGATAATGATAGTTAGAGAACCACGACTTGTGCTTAGTGATAGGAACGAACGTGTTTTCATGTGTTAGTAAAGCTGTATTTTTTTTTTTTTTTTTGTACAACATGATCATTAGTGAGCTTAATCTTGTTCATTCTCAAATTCTATTTCACAAGGTTCCGGCCTTGCACCGTTCTCATCTTTTCGCCATAATGTAAACATGAGAATTCTGACTGAATACAAGTAATTAATCATCTACTTGTTGCCCCATCTCCTGAGCGCCACCAGATAATTTCAGTCCATTAATTTTTTATTCGTATATCAATGTTTCCAGATCCAAATTAAACAAACGAATAGCGTCGGCAATTAATAATTTCAAGAAGAAAGGGCACATGCGGGGGAGCCACTATCTCAACAAGAAAGGGAGGGCATGTTTGGATAATTAAACGCATGATGCATGTGGATTTTAATGTGCATTCTTGCATTTGTCAGGAAAAAAAAAGAAGTAAAAATAATGCTAAATTATTTCAAAGTCACAATTTACTATTACACACCTGTTAATTTTACTAATTAAAGTTGCCAATTCCCATTGAATTTTTTTCCTTCTCCCTATAATTAATCTCCCTAACAGAAATCACATAACAATGCTAGGAAAAAAAAAATTTGTATAAAACTATGAGCAGGCTGCCTAATCAACAAAGAATTGATGTACTTAAAAATATTACCATGCTTGATTAACATTATCCTAAAATTCCTCGGAAGCAACGATTAGTGGTATCTTGGATAATAGATACGTCATACATGCATAGGTAGATCCATACATAAGTCATGAGTAACACTCTACAGTCTCCATTGCCATAGTCCAACTTTCTAAAAAGTTGTTTGTCCGCTTGCGCAAGGATTCAGCCCCTAGTCGTGTTTTGCACTTTTTACTTACTTATATCTTTGCCAACTTGCATCATCGTGGTGTTGTGGGGCCATTACTTTGGGCCTCTATTATTGAGTCTGTGAAGTCAATCTCTTATAGGATGACTACCATTATCAAACTCCACCCATTCGCCCACTCTCTATCCCCATCTGAATACACCATTTTTCAATCTCTCGTCCCTGAAAGAACCAATGGATTTTGCAAGTCCTCTTTCAGATCTCGTCAAATATTTATGGGGTTCGGCCAGTAAACATTTGGGCTACATTTATAATGTGAAACATAATGCCGACAAATTGCAGATGGAAACTGAAGACCTGAATGCCAAGAACGAAGATGTGAAAGCAAAGGTGGAACATGAAGAAGGAGGAGGAGGCGTACGTCGCACGGGAGAAGTGGTGAACTGGTTAGGGAAGGTGCAAAAATTTTTAGATGAGGAAGATCAAGTCCTTCAACAAGCCAGGGAACGTGACCGAATCAAATGTCTCGGTCATTGTCTTCCACAAAACTGCTGGTCGGGTTATCAATTGGGGAAAACAGTTGATCGAATGCTCAATGAAGCCAGGGAGCTCAAGAAAGAAGAATTTAACACTACGTTGCCATTACCTCCTCCTCCAGTACTTACGATGCCTATGGACGAGACCGTGGGGCATGATATTTTCTTTAATAAAGTGTGGAAATGGCTCGTGGATGAAAAAGAAATAGGAGTGATTGGGTTATACGGAACAGGTGGTGTGGGAAAGACCACCCTCATGAAAAGGATCAACAAGGACCTTTTGGATGCAAATCATGGATTCGAGGTCGTTATTTGGGTGGTGATCTCTAGACGAGTGAATGAAGATAACATTCAAGACGCCATAAGGAAAAGGCTGAACATTAACGATGAGACCTGGGGAAGATGGTCTCAGGATGACAGGGTCCATCATCTGTTGAAATTTTTGACCCAGAAGAAGTTTGTGTTGTTGATTGATGATGTTTGGGCGAAGCTGGACCTTTCCAAAATCGGAGTTCCTCGTTCTTGTCTCGGGAATAAATCCAAAGTAGTATTCACAACTCGGTTGAAGGAAGTATGCTGCCAAATGAAAGCCGACGAAGCTTGCAAAGTACAGTGCTTGACACCTAAACAAGCCCTAGAATTGTTCGAGAACAACGTTGGAAAATCAACTATACATTCTCAGCCAGAAATTCCAGAGTTTGCCAAAAACATTGTTCTAGAGTGCAAAGGGTTGCCACTAGCCCTTATTACTGTCGGGCAAGCCATGGCCGGTAAAGACAATCCCAGTGAGTGGAGGCATGCATTAACAACGTTGAGGAACAGGCCGCACAAGCTTCGAGGTATGGTGGAGGATGTATATCACATACTAGAATTCAGTTATAATAGCTTAAATGACACTACTCAACAAGCTTGCTTCCTTTACTGTTGTCGCTTCCCTGAGGATTACCCCATAATGACAGACAAGCTAATTGAACTCTGGATTGGAGAGGGCTTGTTAGGAGACACTGGTGATGTATATCATAAGCGGGACGAGGGAGCATCTATCTTGGGGGATTTAAAGAGGGCTTGTCTATTGGAAAGTGGGCCTCGTGATGGATATCCATATGAACGAGCAACTGTAAAGATGCATGACGTTATCCGCGACATGGCCACATGGATCGCTCGTGACCACGGGCAAAGGGAGAACAAGTTGCTAGTGATAGAGAACGAAGAAGACATGTCTGCGGAAATGATCTCCAAATGGAGGCTTAAATGCAAAAAATTCTAAAATGTGCATTAAATGCCATTTGGCAATGTTAGCTAGAAATTCGATGTTGCATTATTTTAAGAATAAATTGACCTACATGACCTACGGAAGTTGCCTACTCAACAATAAATGTGCAAAAGCACGTCGTCTTGCCCCGAAATTGATTTTTAATATAAATATTAATTAAATTAAATTTTAAGAAAAAAAAAAAAAGGAGCGACAGCAAATCAGCAAGGGCCTCTGTAACTGCCGCCATCCTGCCATCGCCGTAAAAGGCGACAGTGTGCCGCCGCTGCCGCCCGCCTCCTCCTCCACTCGACGCCTCCATTGCCGCCGCCATCCTCACCTCCACCCCCTCAAACCCTGCCCCCGAATCCTCCAAGATCCCACCATCCAGTGGACGCCAGACCTCGTCGACAAGACCCTGAAGCGCCTTCTGGAACCACGCCCCCAAGGCCTTGTCCTTCTCGCTCCTCTCCCGCCGCCGCCCCGCCTACGCCCCCGCCGCCTCCTCCTTTGACCACGCCGTCGACCTCGCCACGTGCGTCCGCGACTTCCGGGCCGCGTGGGCCCTCGTGGCCCGGATGCGGGCCCTCCGCCTCGGCCCCACCCCGAAGACGCTTGCCATCATCGCCGAGAGGTACGTCGCCGCTGGCAAGCCCGATAGGGCTGTCAAGGTGTTCTTGTCGATGCACGAGCACGGTTGCCGCCAGGATTTGAGCTCGTTCAATACCATTCTTGATATACTGTGCAAGTCTAGACATGTAGAGATGGCTAGCAACAAGTTGTTTAAAGTTTTCAGGGGCAGGTTTAAGGCTGATTGTGTTAGTTATAATATACTTGCGAATGGGTGGTGTTTGATCAAGCGGACGCCGATGGCCTTGGAGGTGTTGAAGGAGATGGTGGATAGGGGGTTGACCCCGAGTTCGACGACTTGTAATATAATGCTCAAAGGGTTCTTTAGAGCTGGCCAGGTTGATGAGGCAATTCTCTCTGCAGATGAAGAAGAGGAAGTGCGATATCGATGTTGTCACGTATACCACGGTGATCAACGGTTTCGGTTCGTTGGTGAGATTAAGGAAGCTAAAAGGGTGTTTGGTGAGATGTCTAGAGAGGGAATTCTTCCTTCTGTTGCGACTTATAATGCCATGATTCAGGTTCTCTATAGGAAAGACAATGTCGAAAATGCAATTCTGGTTTTCGAAGAAGTGTTGAGGAAGGGTTACGTGCCCAACTCGATTACTTACAATTTGGTGATTAGGGGACTGTGTCATGCAGGGCATATGGATAGGGCTGTGGAATGATAGAAGCTGTAGAGCGCTCCTCCTCCCCTTCGATTTATCCAAAAAGAAAGAGAAGAAAAAGTAGAGCGCTCGGGTGGTTGTTGTTCATTCGCATCCCTCGTTTCCATGGCGATCTCTCTCTCCGCATCTTTGATTCCTCACTTGAACGGTGAGAATCTGGTCAGCTCGGTCATTGCTGCTCCCTCCCCGTCGCCGCTCCGAGATGTGGGGTGGAGACGGGCAATCCCTAGGCTGCTCGAGGAAGAAGAAAGCAAAGGAAAGGAAAGGAAGAGAAGAAAAGAGAAGACATATCAGTTCTTGAATTTTCAGAGGCTCATCCGTCAACTTCTCAAAAGGATGAACTTCATGCATTTATTTCGTAAATTGAGAGAATTCTAATGTTTATATTAAATAAGGACCTGGAAAATATGAACCTCCATAATTTCGTCGCTTATACTAACTTATATAAATTTGCTGAAATTATCTTTTTGAATAATAACATGCAATAGAAAGAAAAGAACAGTACCAAAGACAATCTTGACACTGTCCCAACTCCTCACGATCATCAGTGTAAACGGTTCTTCAGGTGCCCACCACGAAGCAAGAATAAACGTGAAGAATGTTTTCGTGGAAACCAATGAAACCACGTTGTCTTGTTCTGCTTCCCTGATCTAATGGGGATTTCATTTTAATTAATTGGAGTTTCAATCGTATTGGAGAAAGATAGGAGAAAAGAAGCAAGTCCATTTGTATGTTACATTGTTGATTTAACATATGACTTAAGGTTTTGTTATAAGCATTGGTCTCCAAACCTGCTAAATGGTGAACGAGATGATGTGACAAGTCTTTCTACACAAGTTTATTGCTAAGCAAATTTCTTCGTAGACGAGTTTCGGATCTCCTGTCGAGGAGGATCAGATGTTGGAGTAGTTCAGATCCTTCGTAATACAGAGTCAAATGGGTGTCTCAATCCTTGACAATGGAGGATTAGGGGTAACCATACTCTTTGGTACATCGGAGAACATAAGGAGGTTCAAGCATTGATCATACTCTTTGGCATTTTCTCAATGTTGCCTCTAAATGTGTCGCCTATAATCGTAGTTTGTTAGGATTTAACTCTTTTCATTGCATGAAAAAAGTTCATGTACCTTTCGTAGGAAAGTAGCAAAACATATGTGTACTAATTTTCTGCCCCTGATAATACCCCACCCTCTTTATTATTTTACTATTTAATTGTAATTGTTCGTCAGGAAAGCGTCGTGAATATCTTTTAACGAAGCGGCAAGTCTTCAGTTTCTTGTTATGTGAATCGGGTTTTGTGTAGTTTCGGAAATGAAGTGACTAATTCTATTCTACAGGCAATAAAATAAAGGATAAACAGAAAATAAAAACGTGTGATAAAAGGTAAATGCGCAATATAAAGAAAAAGATAGCCAAAAGACAGGTGTTTTTATGATTATTGATTTGTCAAAAAGCTCCTTTACAATTGTGTCTCTTTGGTTATTTATAGCCTAATTTAAGAGTAACCGCTTTTTAGCATTTACTGACTTCAATTTTAATTGAAACTGTTTCCATTCTTATCTTCTCGCTCTTGAGCGGTAATTGATCCCGAATCCTTGATAATCGGCAGCCTTCTTACACACTAGGTTTAATGGGCTCTCCTTTTGCTCTAGGCCCAATAAGCCGATTTTTGACGCCAAGTAACTCATTTTCATAGAAGAAGTACTTTCTATTTTAGCACAATAACATAATTTAAGCTTTTTTCACGTTCGTCGGTAGACAAAAGTTTCTATTGTTTATGTGCGTCTCAGAGATAATATGATATTTATTGTGCATAGTATTTTATATTTTGTTTGTGGATTTTTATTATGATACTAATTAGTTGCTTTGAATTTGATAATTTAGTTTTATGTGTACCTTTTACAGCAAATGATACATTAAAATAATGATGTATTTATGCTAAAATGTGTCATTCTCCATTTTAATTAATTTGTGTCGTGACAATTCGGGCAACGTGTAGGTAAACATCTGGTTTTGATAGATTACAGTGAAATCTCTTATGTTCTTTTTTTCTAAGGCGTGAATACATGAACTTTAAATATCATTAAATGACCTACTAACCTCATAAATCGAAAAAGGCATGAGTCTAAGCACATGTCGAATGTTCCAAATTAGCTTACTCTTAGTAATCGCGTGAAAATGAACAGATGGTGAAGTGGACATGTATGTCTAAGTGGGTCTCTGCATTGTCCGATATGAAGATTTTCCGAAGTCAATTTGTGGCATCCATGCTCTCCTAGGTGGATTTCCTTTTCTGCAGTTCTTTGAAAGAGAGTTCACATTACCATTTCGCAGTTAGGGACTGTAGCGGTCTTCTTTTGTTTTAACCTCATCTAGGGTTTCTATCAAGTACATTACCATACTTAGAATGGTCATCCATAAAAATGAAGAGGTATTATAGAATTTGAGAATAAGAATCTCTTAATATGGAAGCAAAGAAACAGAACCTTCTGATTTAAGAATGTCACGCACTTATATCATTTTATGCCAGTGAAGAGTCCGGGCTTCACCCGGCTCATCATTAAAAATGAAGTACTTCGCTTGTGATAAAAATCAAAACTGAAATATCATAGTTTCAAAGAAATGTGTAACGAATCAATGTTTTATGCGGAAGCACTTCAAACATAATGCTCAACTATTTTTATGAGGATGATGATAATAACCCTTTTCTCAAGAGATTTTAACAGCTATAGTTCGTACCACGCCATGACTAATTGATTATACTGGATTTAGTTAATTTTTTCTTAAATCATACGGGAGAGAGAATCCTGAAGAGGATAAGAAAGAGCGAGAGAGTCCGTTTCACAAGGCATCGGCAATGTGCTTAGAGCCCATTAAGACATTTGATAAAAAATCTGTGTGGTACCGTAACTTCGAAGTTCCTCCCGAGGCAAAGACACCTACTTTTAATTTTAGCATTTCAGTTTTCTTCCCATGGTAAAGTTTCAGTTAATGAACTCTTTTTTATTTCAAATCTCACCGTCACTCCATCATTGTAATTCGAGTTTTACTCCTCGTAACGCAAAACCCTAATTCCAGTCATTCACTTTTGAAGAGTAGAGACGCCCCTTCTCTTTTTCTTTTTTTTTTCCTTTCTTCTTCCGTTGTTAACTTCGTCAATCAATTGCTGCGTCTTTACATCGCCGAAGGATATCGTTAAGCTATGCCACCGTCCACCATTACGCAGTTTGCAGCTTGCCGCTCACCACCTTTGTCTCGATGTCAAGTCGTCACTCTTTGCCAATCAATGCCAGATCATTGCTATGGAAGCCACTGCTGCTTGTGTCTCTTTCTAGTACATGCCATCAAGGGCCGGTCCAGGCCAATCCCTGTCGCTGATCTATGATTTGAGGTTGACAACGGTAGTTGAAACTTGGGTTTACCTCAAAAAAGTTAATACCACGAGAAATCCAACATTGATATACATGTGATAAATTTACTTCAAATTAATATTTTCACTACAAAAAATCTCAAACCAATGCATCTATAACAAATTTATCCAAAATTAGTTTTTGTTAAATTTTACCGTCAAATTACTGAGTTAGATAATACGTGATAATTGATAAGTATACTCATTTGGGATTTACCTTCTGTTTGTCTCATGTTTACCGCTTTCGTAGTTTTTCGTGGTATTAATTTAATTTAACGAAAACTAACGAATAGTAAATAACAAAAGTCAATGTAACCATGGACGTGCAAACAGTGGAGATCGAAAGGGAGCTATCTCCTTGGAAGAATAGCATTGATGGATAGCCACTAATTTGCTTTCCAGATAAAAATAACGATAATAGTATTGAATTCATTGACAAAGCCTTAAGAGATTCAAAGCATCAGACCTCGAATGAAAAATGAAATCCCAAAGTCAAGTGTTCATATGGTCATTTATTCAATGGTAATCAAATTAAGTAATATAGCTTCATTTTGATTTGGGAGGTAGTCTCACTAAATTTGTTGATTTTGACCGGAAAGTTACAACCCAAAAATTACAAACTTTTGTTTACTATTAAGATAGTGGACTTAATGAAAGTGTCAAAGTAGTAGAGTCAATGTAACCATTTGGAACATAAGTGTATGACCTCCTTTTGTAACCATCTATTGTAGGCTTTAAATAGCCACTTCATATCTTTATAGCTCCCGCACAAAACCAAAAACTTATTATTTATTTATTATTTTCCAATTCTTGTACCGTAACTATAGTTTTTTAGATATTTCATCGTTGATCAAATCCCAACGTCTATCTTAACTATAGTTTCAGATCTTTGTCATCGATTAAATTCCGATATTGCATCTTTCAATCGTTACACTTTCTCATCGATTTCGGCAAAGTGTTGTATACTTTGATATTGATTAAATTCCATTAAAATATATCTATTTACTCGAATTTAACATGCCATATTTAGAATCACCACAAAACCCGTCTCCTTTTATAAAAAATTAAGGAACGATTTTTGGTGAAAAGGATTTCATGATCAAGCGGAATAGGAAGAAAAAGAAAATATCACTAACAGAGACCCTCCCCCAAGGGCCAAAGAGCGAGAAGCATCCCAACGGGAAACTTAAAGGTCTTTTCTTTATACCTTGGAGAGCTGTTGGTATTTTTCGTTTGAATCACGTTGCTGCGGGGTATAGTTTAAGTTGGGCGACCTCTGATGCCAGTTAGGCTTCACGTGAACGTTGGCTGCGGACGATATCGACGAGGTTATCCTCGGTGTGCGTTTACCGGCTTGGTCAAAGAAATATTGTTTTTGTCAGCCCACTGACTTGTGTTTTGTGCTACTTGCTTTCGACTTGGATCATCGTCCCTTTGGCCTCTATCGTCGAGTTTGTACTCGATCAAGGGCCTCGGCGTGCATTTACCAGCTTGGTCAAAGAAATATTGATTTTGTCAGCCCACTGACTTGTGTGTTCTACTACTTGCTTTCAACTTTTTATTTTTTTTGTCATATACTCGCTTTCAACTTGGATCGTTGTACTTTTGGCCTCTATCGTCGAGTCTGTACGCGATCAAGATGCCCTCTATTATCGAACTCCACCCGTTCGCCCCCTTTCCAACCATCTAAACAGTCCATTTTTTAGTCTCTTAACTCAGAAAGAATCATATCTATGCTCTTACTATGTTTAGATTAACTCTAAAGTTAGCCTTCTATTGCCTCTCTGAAGCTCACCTAATGGCTCCTTTGTGATCAGGCTCTATAATCTCTGTAGTGACTGATATCTCAATAGATTTTATACGCTGAACTCAAGTTTCTATCTTGTTCAAAAAGTTTTCTTCAATTATAGAAGCTTCTGTTAAACTTTGGTCATATCAAACTATAGTTTTCAAACAAAAACTATATTTAAAAGGATAAACTGACAGCGCATTCTTTTTATGTTTTCGTTATAATTACTTAGAAAGTTTGAAAGAATTTGTTGAATAAGGACTAATTATTAACCAGCGGTGCCCATGTGTAGCCTCTGTGGACATAGATGGCGCTCTTAAATTTCGTATTTTCAGTATTATTCAGTTTGAGTCATTGTATTCTTTTCCTTAAAAATACTAGTCTTAGTATCACCACTACAAAACCAAATTAAAATGTCTAGTGAACGTACAATCTGTAAAAATTTAAAATCAACAAACTCATGAGTAATGTAACCGATGAAACTTTTATTTTAGGTCACTAAAAAATTATTAATAGCCTTTCCACTACTGGAAAAAGTAACTGTTACTAATTTCATGTGGATTATTGTCATTTTCAGAACCAAGGTGAACGTTGCAAGGGTTATTTGAGTAAAAAGGGTGGGAAGAAGCAACCAGCATCTACGACCTCTCGGATGTTATAATAGAAGTTCGGCACCGGTGATAAAATGTTTGGTTTGAGCCACAATTATTGCTCATTTGAGCAAGCATGTCATCACCAAATCCCACCATAATAATAGCGAAGTAAAGTCAGGGTTATCTATAGTCACTAATTTACTTTCTCAATAAAAATAATAATAGTATTGAATTTATTGACAAAATCGAAAATGAACATACATATAGTTTTTTAGCCTCATGAGATTCAAAGCACGGACATCAAATGAAAAATAAAATCCCAAAGTCAAGTGTTCATATGGTCATTTATTTAATGATAATCAAATTAAGTAATATAGCTTCATTTTGATTTAGGAAGTAGTCTCGCTAAATAGTTGATTTTGACTTGGAAAGTTACACTCGAAAATTACCAACTTTTGGTTACCGTTAAGATAGTGAACTCGACAAAACCGTCCGGAATGTAACCGTTTGGAACATTAGTGTATGATCTCCTTTTACAACAAACTATTGTAGGCTTTAAATAGCCACTTCATATCTTTATAGCTCCCGCACAAACACAAAAAAAACTTGCTATTTATTTATTTATTATTTTCCAATTTTTGTACCATAACTGTAGATTTCATAGATTTTTCGCCATTGATCAAATTCCGCCATGTATCTTAACTGTAATTTTCAGATCTTCATCATCGATTAAATTCCGACATTATATCTTTCTATCGTCGCATTTTCTCGTCAATTAAATTTCAGTAAAATGTTGTATACTATGATATTTATTGAATTCCATTAAAGTATAACTATTTATTTCCTCGAATTTAATGTGTCATATCTAGAATTGCCACAAACTCCGTCTCTTTTTATAAAAAATCAAGGAACGATTTTTGGTGAGAAAGATTTCATCGTCAAGATAAATTCTAGCGAAATAGAAGAAAAAGAAAATTTAATCCAAATCACAAGCTGAGACCCCCCCAAGGGCCAAAGACCGGGAAGCATCCCAACGGGAAACTTAGAAGTCTTTTCTTTATACTTTGGAGAGCGGTTGGTATTTTGTTGTTTGGATCACGTTGCTGCGGGGTACAGTTTAGGTTGGGCGACCTCTGATGCCAGTTAGGCTTCACGTGAACGTTGGCCGCGGACGATATCGACAAGGTTATTATTGGCGTGCGTTCACCGGCTTGGTCAAAGAAATATTGTTTTTGTCAGCGCACTGACTTGTGCTTTGTGCTACTTGCTTTCGACTTGATTCGTTGTACCTTTGACCTCTATCGTCGAGTCTGTACTCGATCGAGGGCCTTGGCGTGCATTTACCAGCTTGGTCAAAGAAATGTTGTTTTTGTCAGCCCACTGACTTGTGTTTTGTGCTACTTACTTTCAACTTATATTTTTGGTCATATACTTGCTTTCAACTTGGATCGTTGTACTTTTGGCCTCTATTGTCGAGTTTGTACGCGATCAAGATGCCCTCTATTATCGAACTCCGCCCGTTCGCCCGCTTTCCAACCATCTAAACAGTCCATTTTTTAGTCTCTTAACTCAGAAAGAATCATATCTATGCTCTTACTATGTTTAGATTAACTCTAAAGTTAGCCTTCTATTGTCTCTTTGAAGCTCACCTTAATGGCTCCTTTGTAATCGGGCCCTATAATCTCCTTGGTGAGCGATATCTTAATAGTTTTTATACGCTGAACTCAAGTCTCTACCTTGTTCAGAAAGTTTTCTTCAATTATAGAAGCTTATGTTAAACTTTGGTCATATCAAACTATAGTTTTCAAACAAAAACTATATTCAAAATAATAAACTGACAGTACATTCTTTTTATGTTTTCGTTATAGTTACCTAGAAAGTTTGAAAGAATTTGCTGAATAAGGACTATTTATTAAAGTGCGGTGCCCATGTATACCCTCTATCGACATAGATGGCACTCTTAAATTTTGTATTTTCAGTAGTATTCAGTTTGAGTCATTGTATTCTTTTCCTTAAATATACTGGTCTTAGTATCACTACTACAAAGGCAAACCAAAATGTCTAGTGAACGTACAATCTGTAAAATTAATATCAACAAACTCATGAGTAATGTAACTGATGAAACTTTTATTTTAGTCACTAAAAAATTATTAATAGCCTTTCCGCTATTGGAAAAAGTAACTATTACTAATTCCATGTGGATCATTATCATTTTTAGAACCAAGAAGAATGCTGCAAGGGTTATTTGAGTGACAAGGATGGGAAGGAGCAACCAGCGTCAACGACCTCTCAGGCGTTATCATACAAGTTCCATACCCGTAACAAAATGTTTGGTTTGAGCCATAACTATTACTTATTTGAGCAAGCATATCATCACCGTCCCACCATAATAATAGCGGAGTAAAGTCAAGGTTATCCTATAGTCACTAATTTACATTCTAGATAAAAATAACGATAATAGTATTGAATTTATTGACAAAATTGAAAACGAACATATGAATAGTTTTTAGCCTCAAGAGATTCAAAGCATTAGACATCAAATGAAAAATAAAATCCCAAAGTCAAGTGTTCATATGGTCATTTATTCAATGATAATTAAATTAAGTAATATAGCTTCATTTTGATTTGGGAAGTAGTCTCTATAAATAGTTGATTTTGACTGGAAAGTTATACCAAAAAATTACGAGCTTTTGGTTACTGTTAAGATAGTGGACTTGATGAAACCGTCAAGGTAGTAGAGTCAATGTAACCATTTGGAGCATAGGTGTATAATCTCCTTTTTTGTAACCAGCTATTGTAGGCTTAAATAGCCATTCATATATTTATAGCTCCTACACAAACACAAAAAACTTGTTATTTATTTATTTATTTATTATTTTCCGATTTTTGTACCATAACTGTAGTTTTTTTAGATTTTTATTCTTTGATCAAATTCCACCGTGTATCCTAACTATAATTTTCAAATCTTCATTATCGATTAAATTTCGACATTATATCTTTCCATCGTCACATTTTCTCGTCAATTAAATTTCATAAAAGTATTGTCGACTTTGATATTGATTAAATTCCATTAAAGTATGTCTATCTATTTTCTTGAGTTTAATATGTCATCTCTAGAATCGTCATAGAATCCGTCTCTTTTTATAAAAAAATCAAGGAACGATTTTTGGTGAAAAGGATTTCATCGGCAAGATAAATTCTGGCGAAATAGGAAGAAAAAGAAAATTCAATCCAAATCACAAACACAGACCCCCCAAGGGCCAAAGACCGAGAAGCATCCCTAGGAGGAACTTAAAAGGTCTTTTCTTTATACCTTGGAGAGCGGTTGGTATTTTGTCGTTTAAATCACGTTGCTGCGGGGTATAGTTTAAGTTGGGCGACCTCTGATGCCAGTTAGGCTTCACGTGATCGTTGGCTGCGGACGATATCGACGAGGTCATCCTTGGCGTGCGTTTACCGGCTTGGTCAAAGAAATATTGTTTTTGTCAGAGCACTGACTTGTGCTTTGTGCTACTTGCTTTCGACTTGGATCGTTGTACTTTTGGCCTCTATTGTCGAGTCTGTACTCGATCAAGATGCCCTTTATTATCGAACTCCGCCCGTTCGCCCGCTTGCCAACCATCTAAACAGTCCATTTTTCAGTCTCTTAACTCAGAAAGAATCATATCTATGCTCTTACCATGTTTAGATTAACGCTAACGTTAGCCTTCTACTGCCTCTTTGAAGCTCATCGTAATGGCTTATTTGTAACCGGGCTCTATAATCTCCGTGGTGAGTGATATCTCAATAGTTTTTATACACTGAACTCAAGTTTCTATCTTGCTCAGAAAGTTTTCTTCAATTATAGAAGCTTATGTTAAACTTTGGTCGTATCCAACTATAGTTTTCAAATCAAAACTATATTCAAATTGATAAACTGACAGTATATTCTTTTTATGTTTTCATTATAATTACTTAGAAAGGTTGAAAGAATTTGTTGAATAAGGACTAATTATTAACGAGCGGTGCCCGTGTGTATCCTCTATGGACATAGATGGCACTCTTAAATTTCGTATTTCCAGTATTATACAGTTTGAATCATTAGATTCTTTTCCTTAAAAATACTAGTCATAGTATCACTACTACAAAGCCAAACCAAAATGTCTAGTGAACGTACAATCTATAAAATTAAAATCAACAAACCCATGAGTAATGTAACCGATGAAACTTTTATTTTCGGTCACTAAAAAAATCATTAATAGCCTTTCCGCTAATGGAAAAAGTAACTATTACTAATTTCGTGTAGAACCAAGAAGAATGCTGCAGTGGTTATTTGAGTAAAAAGGGTGAGAAGGAGCAACCGGCATCAGTGACCTCTCGGGCGTTATAGTAGAAGTTCTATACCCGTGACAAAATGTTTGATTTGGGCCATAACTATTGCTCATTTGAGCAAGCATGTCATCACCGTCCCGCCATAATAATAATGGAACAAAGTTGGGGTTATCCTATAATCACTAATTTACTTTCTAGATAAAAATAATGATAAGAGTATGGAATTTATTGACAAAATTGGAAACGAACATACGTATAGTTTTTTCGCCTCAAGAGATTCAAAGCATTAGACATCAAATGAAAAATAAAATCCCAAAGTCAAGTGTCCATGTGGTCATTTATTCAATGATAATCAAATTAAGTAATATAGCTTGATTTTGATTTGGAAAGTAGTTTCACTAAATAGTTTATTTTGACTGGAAAGTTATGCCCAAGAATTATGAACTTTTGGTCACCATTAAGATAGTGGACTTAATGAAACCGTCAAGGTAGTAGAGTCAAAGTAACCGTTTGGAACTCTAGTGGCCACTCTTGAGATGGGAGGTTTGAATCCCCACTTTCTCAAATGGGATTGGGATGGAAACAATTTAGTTTCAGGTGTGCATCTTGACTCTTACATCCTGCAATGAGACCGAGCAAAAGTATGAAAATGAGAGTTAAAATATGAATAGAATAGGACCAAAAAAAAAAAAAAAAAAAAAACATGTAACTGTTTGGATCATAAGTGTATGACCTCCTTTTGTAACCATCTATTGTAGGCTTTAAATAGCCACTTCATATCTTTATAGCTCCTACACAAACACACAAAAACTCGTTATTTATTTATTTATTTTTTCCAATTCTTGTACAATAACTATAGTTTTTTAGATGTTTTGTTGCTGATCAAATTTCGATATGTATGTTAATTGTAGTTTTCAAATCTTCGTCATCAATTAAAGTCCTACTTTAAATCTTTTTATTGTCATACTTTTTCATCGATTAAATTTCAGTAAAGTGTTATATACTTTGATATTGATTAAATTTCATTGAAGTATGTCTATCTATTTCCTCGAATTTAATATGTCACGTCTAGAATCACTACAAAATCGATCTCTTTTTATAAAAAAATCAAGGAACGATTTTTTGTGAAAAGGATTTCATCGTCAAGATAAATTCTGGCGAAATATGAAGAAAAAGAAAATTCAATCCAAATCACTAACAGAGACCCCCCAAGGGCCAAAGACCGAGAAGCATTCCCACGGGAAACTTAAAAGGTCTTTTCTTTCTACCTTGGCGAGCGGTTGGCATTCTGTCGATTGAATCACGTTGCTGCGGTGTATAAAGAAATATTTTTTCGTCGGTCCACTGACTTGTGTTTTGTGCTGGTTGCTTTCGACTTTTTGTCAAAGAAATATTGTTTTTAGGGAAAAAGCCACAAAAAACCCTAAACTTTGCCCAAAGTGACAAATTTACCCCAAACTTTTTTTGTGACATGAAAAACCCCAAACTTTGCAAATTGTGACACATTTACCCCCATTAAGGGCATTTTCGTCTTATTTTTTCTGTTTTTAATTTTTCTTTTTTTTTTAATTTTTTTTCCTTCTCTTTTCCCTCCATCGGCCATGGCGGAGCTCTCGCCCGACGCCGGCGAGGGCGGCCCTTGCCGGACGCCGGCGGAGGGAAGAAAAAACAAATAAAAAAATAAAAAAAAAGTAAAAAGACCAAAATGCCCCTATGATTTGGGGTAAATGTGTCACACAAATGAAAGTTCAGGATTTTTTGTGTCACAAATAAAAGTTTGGGGTAAATGTGTCACGATTAGCAAACTTCAGGGTTTTTCATGTCACAAAAAAAGTTTGGGCAAAATTTGGGGTTTTTGGTGGCTTTTTCCCTTGTTTTTATCAGTCTACTAACTTGTGTTTTGTCCTGGTTACTTTCGACTTTTTGTCAAAGAAATATTAATTTTGTCCGCCCACTAACTTGTGTTTTGTGCTACTTGCTTTCGACTTGGATCATTGTTAAGAGCATAATAATGTAATACTCGGACTTTTCTATTTTCTTGTCAAATAACAATGACACCGATAATTATAATATTGATGCATATGAAATTTCGCCATCCTGTCCTCATTTTTTTCTTTTATAGTAAAATATTGGCACATTGGCGACAGGTTGGCCAACATTAGAAAAACTCATGGGTACGACCATTAACCAAAAAGCATGTATGAATGTTCACATCTCGCATTTCGCCTGGGGAATCTCTACAAAAAGACCCTTGTGTTTTGAAAGATTATTCTCTCACGTCTCGCGAGAATATATGATTTGATTTAGTATTTCAAATTAAAATGATGAGGATCATCAAATGTTAGAGGGTAAAAAATTGAAAAATCGATTTAAAAAAATTGAAAATGAATGCATGCGAAAAAAGATTTTCCTTATTCAACAGCAAAAAATATTTTTAGTTTATTTTTAAATTTCGGCCGAACACTAGAAAATATGGTTTTTTCTTAGAAGAAAACGACTTCCAGAAAAATAATTTCCGGGAACACCATATTTTTTCTCGAAACGAACGGAACCTAAAATTATAATCAAATTGCCTAATCAACAAAGAATTGATGTACTTAAAAATATTACCATGTTTGATTAACATTATCCTAAAATTCCTCGGAAGCAAGGATTAGTGGTATATTGGATAATAGATACGTTATACATGCATACGTACATCCATACATAAGTCGTGAGTAACACTCTACGGTCTCTATTGCCATAGTCCAACTTTCTAAAAAGTTGTTTGTCCGCATGCGCAATAATGCAGCCCCAATCGTGTTTTGCATTTTTTACTTTTACTTAAATTTTGGCCAACTTGTATCAATGTAGTGTTGTGGGGCCATTACTTTGGACCTCTACTATTGAGCCTGTGAAGTCGATCTCTTATGGGACGACTCATTGCCGAACTCCACCCATTCGCCCACTCTGCATCCCCATCCAAATGCTCCATTTTTCAATCGCTCATTCCTAAAAGAACCTATGGATTTCGCAAGTCCTCTTTCAGATCTCGTCAAATATTTATGGGGTTTGGCCAGTACACCTTTGGGCTACATTTATAATCTGAAAGATAATGTTGACTTATTGCGGAGGGAAACTAAAGACCTGAATGCCAAGAGCGAAGATGTGGAAGCAGGGGTGACACGTGAAGAAGAAGGAGGAGGCGTATGTCGCACGGGAGAAGTGGTGAACTGGTTAGGGAAGGTGCAAAATTTTTTAGATGAGGAAGATCAAGTCCTTCGACAAGCCAGGGAACGTGACCGAATCAAATGTCTCGGTCATTGTCTTCCACAAAACTGCTGGTCGGGTTATCGATTGGGGAAAACAGTCGATCGAATGCTCAATGAAGCGAGGGAGCTCAAGAAAGAAGAATTTAACACTACGTTGTCATTGCCTTCTCCTCCAGTACTTATGATGCCTATGGACGAGACCGTGGGGCTTGATATTTCCTTTAATAAAGTGTGGAAATGGCTCGTGGATGAAAAAGAAATAGGAGTGATTGGGTTATACGGAACAGGCGGTGTGGGAAAGACTACCCTCATGAAAAGGATCAACAAGGACCTTATGGGCGCAAATAATGGATTCGAGGTC
This sequence comes from Eucalyptus microcorys, assembly GCA_014182515.1. Lineage (NCBI taxonomy): Eukaryota > Viridiplantae > Streptophyta > Magnoliopsida > Myrtales > Myrtaceae > Eucalyptus > Eucalyptus microcorys. The sequence continues at coordinate 3,974,637 of CM024563.1, forward strand.
GTTATTTGGGTGGTGGTGTCCAGGCAAGTGAAGGAAGATAACATTCAAGACGTCATAAGGAAAAGGCTGGACATTAAAGATGAGATCTGGGAACGATGGTCTCAGGATGAGAGGGTCCATCATCTGTTAGAAAGATTGACCCAAAAGAAGTTTGTGTTGTTGATTGATGATGTATGGGAGACGCTGAACCTTTCCAAAATCGGAGTTCCTCTTCCTTGTCTTGAGAACGGATCCAAAGTAATATTCACAACTCGGTCGAACGAAGTATGTCGCCAAATGAGAGCCAACAAATCCCACGAAGTACGGTGCTTGACACTTGAAGAAGCCCTGGGATTGTTTGAGAACAATGTGGGCAAATCGACTACACATTTTGATCCGGAAATTCAAGAGCTCGCCAAAAACATTGTTCTTGAGTGCAAAGGGTTGCCACTAGCCCTTGTTACTATCGGGCGAGCCATGGCCAGTAAAGACAATCCCAGTGAGTAGAGGCATGCATTAACAACGTTGAGGAGCAGACCGCACAAGCTACAAGGTATAGTGGAGGAAGTATATCACATACTAGAATTCAGTTATGATAACTTAAATGACACTACTCGACAAGCTTGCTTCCTTTATTGTTGTCGCTTCCCTGAGGATTACCCCATAATTATAGACAATCTAATTGAACTCTGGATTGGAGAGGGCTTGTTAGGAGACATTGGTGATATATATGATAAGCGGGACGAGGGAGCATCTATCTTGGGAGATTTAAAGAGGGCTTGTCTATTGGAAAGTGGGCCTCATAATGGATATCGTCCATATGAACAAGCAACTGTAAAGATGCATGACGTTATCCGCGACATGGCCACATGGATCGCTCGTGACCACGGGCAAAGGGAGAACAAGTTGCTAGTGATAGAGAACGAAGAAGACATGTCCGCGGAGATGATCTCCAAATGGAGGGAAGCGGAGAAAGTATCTATATGGGGAAATTTGATTGCAAATATCAACCGAGCACCACCTATGTGTTCCCAACTCGAAACTTTGTTTGTAAGGGAAACTGAGGTGAGGTTCGTGCCAAGAGGATTTTTCGAGTCGATGATGACTTGTTTGAAGGTGCTTGACTTGTCTGGCAATGAAAATATTGAGTCATTCCCCGAAGGGATTTGCGATATGATTAACCTACAATACTTGAACCTATCACACACTCGTATCAATGAGTTGCCCGGGGAAATCAAGAACTTGACTCGGTTACGGTGGTTGCTACTTGATGGTATAGGATCATATGAGAATATCCTAATTCCGACAGGGGTAATCGCAAGCTTACCGTTGAATGTGTTCAACTTGTGGGAATCGCCTCTAGAGAAGGAAGAAAAGGTGGTAGAGGAACTAGGGGAAATGCAAGATCTCACCGACTTATTTATCAAGGTGCGAAAATCTTTCTCTGTCCTAAAAATATTCCAATCCTTACAACGATGCATAAGGAGAGTACGGATCGAAAATTGCAAGGACTTGACTAGCATCCCAATAAGCCACTCATTAAAAGGGAGCGGCAATTTCTTGCATTTAGAGGTGCTTTATCTATTCAATTGCCCTATGCTCGTGAAGATGGAGATTACTCAAGGGATAGGACGAGCGGCCAACTACTTTTGCTTCCCCAGTCTCATTTGTGTTGTTGTTCATAAGTGCAGACTTTTGGACTTGTCCTGGCTCGTGCATGCTTCGAAACTCCGAAGATTGGCAGTCACATATAGCCCTTCGATGGAGAAAATAATCGGGGATGGATTTGCAAGAGAGGAATTAGCTACTTCAGGATTATTCTCATATCTTAAAGTTCTAAGGATCATAAATCTTCCAAATCTAAGGAGTATTTGCGACCACGCTCTATTTTTCCCTCAAGGAGTGCATTTTCACATAGAGAGGTGCCCTGGTCTCAGAAAGTTGCCGTTGGACTCGAACAGCGCGAGGGGAAGCTTCTCAGTCCTTGGAGACAAAGACTGGTGGGCCAAGTTCGAGTGGGACCCAGCCGCCCGGGTCACTTTGAGGGTTGGTCAAAGTCCTGAAGAAGAAATGACGTTTGCAGAGGCACTGGGTAAAATAAAAGATGAGGACGACGATGACTTGGCCACGATCGGATTCCCACCCTCGCGAGCGGAGTAAGTGAGGGTGGTATGTGTAAAACTTGCGATTTATTTCCGGAGTCCAACTTTCTAAAGGGTTGTTTGTCCGCACGCGCAGTAATTCAACCCTTGAGTTGCGAGCTGTGAGTTATGTTTTGTACTATTTACTTTTACTTACCTTTGCCAACTTGTGTCGTTGTACTGTTTGTGAGGCCATTACTTTGGGCCTCTGTTATTGAGTTTGCAAAAGTCGTTTTTTTTTTTTTTTTTTCCTTTTTGCTTCTAAGCAAAATGTAATAGTAAAACTCAATTTAGACCAGGGCTGTAAATTATTTGTCGATGTATAAAATAAATGATTTTAATTGTCCTGCTGCATAAAGAGGTAAAGAAATTTTCATGTAAATTTCGATTTGTTGTGTTTCCATCAAAATCCAACCAATTTTATATGAGGAAATGATAACAATATATAATCATTAAAAATTTACTCGACTCAGTATTTGCTGAATTAGACTCGACTAGAGATAAGTTCAATACGTTTTCCTTTTAATGCCGCTATTTGTTTCCAAGGGAAAATGGAAGGAAAGCTTGCCTTTCTTTTACGGAGTTCATGGGAAATGACAAAATTAATCTATCTAAACAAGCAAAAGATGGGTGAATAGAGAGTTTGAACGACCATTTGAATTTTAGGACAAATTTTCAAATTGTTTTGTTTAATTGTAATATATTTGTCATGTGTTAACTCGGAAGAAGTGGATCTGTTTACAAAAATATTCAAAAATTCTACAAAATACATTAAATGCAATTTTGGCAATGATAACCGAAAATTCGATGTGGCATTATTTTAAGCATAAATTGGCTTATGTGACCTACCGAAGTTACCTACTCAATAAGAAATGTGCAAAATCACGTCGTTTTGCCCCAAAATCGATTTTTAATATAAATATTGATTAAATTAAATTTTAAGAAAAAAAAAAAGGAGTGACAGCAAATCAGCGAGGGCCTCTACGGCTCTCGTAACTACCACCATCCCGCCATCGCCGGAAAAGGCGACAGTGCGACAAGGGTCGTTTGGGCGAAGGCCGACGACCCTGGATTTGAGTAACGTGACCCGTTGATGCCAAGTCCGGTCCGCCCAAGCAGATCGACCAGGTCTACTCTCAATCAACAACGGCCATTTCAGAAGCGCCATTCACCAAACCGGAGATGCTCACTCTTCTGCACAGACCTCCTGCTCAGACCACCACCATCTCCACCTCCTTCTCCTTCTTCGCCGCCGCATCGACGCCGCCGCTGCCGCCGCCACCTCGGCCACTTGACGCCTCCATTGCCGCCTCCATCCTCGCCGCCACCCCCCAAACCCTGCCCCGAATCCTCCAAGATCCCACCATCCAATGGACGCGCGACCTCGTCGACAAGACCCTGAAGCGCCTCTGGAACCACGCCCCCAAGGCCCTGTCCTTCTTCGCCCACCTCTCCCGCCGCCGCCCCGGCTACGCCCCTGCCGCCTCCTCCTTCGACCACGCCGTCGACCTCGCCGCGCGCGTCCACGACTTCCGGGCCGCGTGGGCCCTCGTGGCCCGGATGCGGTCCCTCCGCCTCGGCCCCTCCCCGAAGACACTCGCCATCATCGCCGAGAGGTACGTCGCCGCCGGCAAGCCCGATAGGGCGGTCAAGGTGTTCTTGTCGATGCACGAGCACGGTTGCCGCCAGGATTTGAGCTCGTTCAATACCATTCTTGATATACTGTGCAAGTCTAGACATGTAGAGATGGCTAGCAACAAGCTGTTTAAAGTTTTCGGGGGCAGGTTTAAGGCTGATTGTGTTAGTTATAATATAATCGCGAATGGGTGGTGTTTGATCAAGCGGACGCCGATGGCTTTGGAGGTGTTGAAGGAGATGGTGGATAGGGGGTTGACCCCGAGTTCGACGACTTATAATATAATGCTTAAAGGGTTCTTTAGAGCTGGCCAGGTTGATGAGGCTTGGCAATTCTTTCTGCAGATGAAGAGGAGGAAGTGTGATATTGATGTTGTCACGTATACCACGGTGATCCATGGTTTTGGCATCGTTGGTGAGATTAAGAAAGCTAAAAGGGTGTTTGATGAGATGGCAAGAGAGGGAATTCTTCCTTCTGTTGCGACTTATAATGCCATGATTCAGGTTCTCTGTAAGAAAGACAATGTGGAAAATGCAATTGTGGTTTTTGAAGAAATGTTGAGGAAGGGTTATGTGCCCAACTCGATCACTTACAATTTGGTGATTAGGGGATTGTGTCATGCAGGGCATATGGACAGGGCTGTGCAATTTATGTCAAGAATGGAGGAGGATGGTTGCGAACCTAATGTGCAGACATACAATATCATAATTCGTTACTTTTGTGATGCCGGAGAAATAGAGAATGGCATCCACCTGTTTGAGAAAATGGGAAGTGGGGTTTGCTTGCCAAATTTGGACACGTACAACATCCTCATCAGTTCCATGTTTGTCAGGAAGAAATCAGATGATTTGGTGCTGGCAGGGAAATTATTGATTGAGATGGTTGACAGAGGATTTGTGCCAAGAAAATTAACTTTCAACAGGGTCTTGGATGGTCTTTTACTTACTGGAAACCAAGGTTTTGCAAAGGATATCCTTAGAGTGCAAAGCAAATCTGGTCGTCTTCCTCGTCGTTTCAAGTTATAGTTTGAGCTCTCGGTTGATCTATACTGAACCTGCCAACGAAATTCATCCCCTTTTCTCAGCTTGAGTTTCAGCTTTTCAGATCTCTCACAATATATTGGCGAGCAGCAAACCTCCACGGGACAGGTTTTGTCATTGTAAGCACCTACACATGTAACAGATACTCTTTCAACTTTTTTTAATTTTGAGGTTGTCATTATGACCTAGTGGTCAGAATGAGATAGTTGGTAGATGCTGTCCTGACCATACTTCTTCAGTTGAAACTTGGATGATACCATGAAAATACCGATCAGGATTTGGCAGAAAGAAATCCTGGGCCTAGAGTACAGGCTTATCATCTCGAGGGATGAAACTTTGATCCTGTCTACTTGTTGCTTGACATTGGGCAGTCGGGAAGGAAGAGAGGCTGCTGGAATCTGTGGCACTTCTGACATCTTCAGGGCCTTTTATTTACAGTAAATCAAGTAAGTTAAGCACATGCTTTTGGTACTTTTCATTCTCGCAGAGACGCTCTCCAGTGTTGGAACTGCTTGTTCTTTAGGTGCTTTATGTCTTTTCTTTTGTTGTTTTTTCAGGTGACATTGTTATTCATTCATGTGGAGGTCAGTTTGATATCCCTTGATAAGGCTGCAAGGTTTTTAAGGGTGATTGACCGCTTGAATTGTTTATCAAGGAGAACCCAGAAATCCCTATTTTCAGTTCTTTGAATGATCTGCTGCAGCTTAAAATGCTTTACATTCTCCTCCTCCATGAATGTCATTGGGAAGGTATTGCTTTCATTGATGAAAGTGATGTTCATTTAGTTTTAGTTGTCGTGATTTTTCTTCTAAGCTAATTTATCTTGTTTATTAGGGTTCACCGTGCTACAATACTCTGGCTTCAGGTGTTTGCTGATGTGTGGTAAATTTAGGAGCAAATCTTTTACAGCTTCTTCAAGTTTAACAGGCTGATATTTGGGATGGAAAAAAGTGATTGGCTCGAGAGGCATTCTGTGGCTACTCCTGACGAGATCCTGGACTAGAAAGGACTAAAAATAATTGAAAGCTGGAATGAGAAGGATGAGATTCGGAGGATGCACTTGGATGAAGTAAATATAGTCCAATCATCAGCTTTGTTCCAGTTTGTGTTTTTCTCCTCTGTCACTGAACGCGTCGTCGCTTCTGAGACTTGAGAAAAGGCAAAAACACAAATTAAGTACTGGGATCATTTTCTTCTATATATGCATTTAGAATCTAATTTTAAATGAAATTTGCCAATTCTAGGTCCTTGATGCAGATATTCATACACGGAAAATTATTTATGGCGGATGGACCTTTACAAAGATGACTTATAGCGTCTATTTGCTCAATTATGCAGGAATTTCTTGTATCAAAAACACTGCCCTTCAAATGGACGGCATTGTTGTAACTCCCTGAAATGACTCCATGCAGAATTTCGATAAATGGCACCTCGCCTATTAACTTTTTTCACGTACTGCAATGCTTAAAGAACATGCTTTGGCGAGATAAGCCTCAGATATGTGCATGAAGAAAATGTAAGGATGCAGTGGCTGGGCATCAAAGTAGCTTTACCCGCTCCATCAAGTAACAGCATATATCAAATTCTAAGGAGTCAGCCACCCGGTAGCTTGATAATGGCAATGTGAGAAATTAGCAATGACTATGCATCAATATGGTCTTCATATAAATGCACTCTATGAAAATTTGCACAAGCCTTTTGTAAATGGAAGTGCAATACCAAAACGTTCAATGCTAATGAGTAGAAATAAAAGATAAACAAGATCTGCAATCTTGTTCGATTTTTTTTCCCGTCCATTCTATAGTCTCTATACAATGGCCTTCAATCCTTATTTTTAGTAGTTGGCACAAGGAAAACATCCTGAGCTACCTCGATAGAGTTCACAGCTTTGAGGGAGATTTATACCATCCCCAAGGTTCATTGGATATGTACTGTGTAACCTGCTTCACGCTCAAATAATTATCCAGTCCCCTGCAAAAAAAGGCACAATTATCTTGTCAGTAGGAAGTTATGATCATCAAATTTTATCTCAGTGCAATGCAAATCTACTGAAATAATGTTAGTAAGTAGTTACAGCTTTGCGCAGACTCATAAGTTATAACTACCGTACAAGACAAAAACCATTCGGAGATTAGAATCCCTTTCTCTACTAGATGATTTTTCTATTTTCCTTTTGAGTTCTGTTATCCATTTAGTCATAGAGAAGCGGATAATACCATTCTCCTAACTCCCGACCAAAACCACTCCGTTTGTTTCCTCCCCAAGGGGCCTGACAGAAGCACGGTTGTGAACAGTTGATCCACACAATGCCTGCCTGGAAAGCCTGCAATTCACCACCAAGATATGACAACAATCAAGTCTTTCGGTCATCTGAGGGCTAAAGGTCACATAAATGTACATTGAACCTCACCTTGGTCAGGCGCTCACACCTTTCCAAGTCATTTGACAACACGGCAGCACCTAGCCCATAACTGCAAAGCATCGATTAATCATGAGATTCAAATAATGTCCCAATTTAAAGAAGTCTACTCAGGCAAGAGTGGAGAAACAATTTCGATTACAATAAATGAGCAGATTCTCCACTGTATTTTGAACACTATCAAAAGAATGAATCAACTCACTGGGTATCATTTGCTAATTCAATGGCCTCCTCCTCTGTGCTAAATGTTTTAACGCAGAGAACAGGTCCAAAGACTTCCTCTCTCCAAATTTGCATTGATGTAGTGACATCAGTTATGATGGTTGGCTCAAGGAAGAATCCCTTCTTCAAATGCTATTAATTGTTTGAGATGATACACAGAAGTCAGGAAAAGCATTTTCAGAAGCAGAAGGGTTCTTCACGAGAGTACTAAAAGTGACAAGCTAGAGCGCTGTACCTCAGGACGATCCCCACCACACAAAATAGTAGCTCCCTCGCTCTTAGCCGTGGAGATGAATTTCAGTATTTTCTCATACTGGAGCAAAGAAAATGAAATTATCATTTCAACAAATCCAGCTGGCAGATTTGATGCTAAACATTGAAAAGTGAAAAGAACCAATGGTAATTAAAAATCCCAGACTAAAGCTATTTCCCATGATTTCTTCCAAACATATGGCACTTATGGAAGAAATTATCACCTTCATCCCACACATCACCTCAAAAATGATCATTTGCTCCCGATTATAGCAAATGAATGGCATAGAATATGCCCAAGATACAACTACTGCAATGGCTACAAGACAAGGGCTATACTACTCACAAAAGTAAAATAATTGAGGAAGTTATGTATTCTCCTCTAAATCTTCACAATTATTTACAATGGTAGGCAAACTGATCCAGGGATTTGTTATGACCAAAAACCCTAAAGAACACATCTTCACAAATGGTTAGAGTCGTAAGACAATAATGTACTCATATACATGCACCAACTAGTAGACTTCAGAACTATACAGTACCGAACCTGCAGGTAATGAAAGATATACCTGCCCCCCACTCACAACTGGGCCAAGCCTGCAACCCTCTTCCAAGGGATCGGATATTTTTATATTTCTGGTCCATTGAACAAGCTTCTCAAAGAATTGAGCAGCAATGCTTTCCTGAAATAATTGCGATGTACCCATTCAATATAATGCAAAACATATAATATAGTTGTTTGAAAGAGAGCAGTCACTTCATAAGATATTATGCACACCTAGCGGACAATTATGGTCTTCTGACATCTGACATTTTATTTCATTTAAACATGACTTTTGTGTGCCTAAAGTTCTCAGTTACTTCATCGCAAATTATAAGCACAGTTTTCTCCACTAAGAGCTCTTCTTGACTCCTTCCATAAGGCTGGTACAGAGGGTTGACTTGACATTAGTTCCACCTCCATGTTCTAATGAATGGCTCACAAGATCCGACTACTCAATTCACAACTTCTCTCAATAAATTGATAAAGCTCCTGAATCTTCAAATAACAACAAAGAAGATTCTCACTGCATTTTCCTTTTCTATTTCACATTAAGTATGTATCTCCAGGTCAATGCATGATATCCCATGCTAATTCAGGAATGCAACCATATGCATGATAAGGTAGAAAGAAGTAAAATCAATCCAGAAGTTTTACCAAGCGCAAGTGCCAGAGGTAGGAAATAAAACAAACATGTACAAAATGACCTTGCAATGCTGAGATAAAGATAACGGACGATGACAACTTACATGCACGATAAGTCTGGATGTAGCACTACAAATTTGACCATTCGTCCAAAAGCATCCAAAAATTGTCCACTCAGCAGCTGTTTAAAATACAAGTAGTAAGGCCTATTGTCAGCAACATTGCATACATCATCAAGCTTATTCAATCGAAATCACCCAAGAACGAATGTACCATCGCAACTAATTTCTAAAGGAAAATAGCAATCGTATCAGTCTTATTGAGGGGTATATGCTTCAGAATGCACCAACCTTTGTCAAGATCAACATCCTCAAACACAACAATGGGGCTTTTTCCACCAAGTTCCAGCGAAACAGGCTGCAAGGTCATAATGCACACATGCCAGAAAGGTTATTCTCACGGGAAGACTTTCCAATTCAACAAAGACATAAAAATAGCTGCACCTTGACAAGTTGAGCAGCAGCAGTCATAATCTTGCTCCCTGTAGCTGAGCTTCCTGTAAATGCAATCTGTTGACAAGACCCAAGAGAGTTAGCTGCTGAGGAAACTTCACAAAATGTTTATGAAGAGATGATGGGAGAATACAGACCTTGTCAACTTGGGGATGAGATGCCAGAGGAGCTCCAGCTTCATGGCCAAGTCCAGTCAGAATATTGAGGACACCAGGAGGAAGACCCACCTCCCTACACACTTCAGCAAGCTCCAAGCATGTCCTGAAGTTTCAAGAACACGCTCATGTGCATTAAAAAAATAATAAGGAAAATGAGTGAATTGAGTTAATGATGCAAGTGAAGATTAACACATACACAGATGCCAACTCAGATGGCTTCAGTATCGCAGCGCAACCAGCAGCCAGAGCAGGAGCTACTTTCCAAGTAGCCATCAAAAGAGGGTAGTTCCTGCATTGCATGAGATTCATCAAGTCATAACCAAAAACTTTATCATTCTTAGTCCATCAAGGAAGGCTGTTGAATGATCAGAGCAAGAACTAATAATCGTTGTCTCCCAAATGACACAAAAACTGTTGGTTCTAACAAAACAGTGAAGTCTAACATGAGCAGATGAGAATCTCACAAAAACCACAGGCCACCATTTAGTTGCTACAGGCTGATAATAAAGTGTTGATCCAATCCATCATATCTAATGGTTAGAAATAAAAACTATGATATGTCTAGGTGGCGCATCTGGTCAGCAAAATAAAGCACCATTACCATGGAGTAATCAATGCAACGACTCCAATTGGTTCCTTGAGAACATAACTCTTAAATGACTCCATAGGAAGAGAGACAGGAGCCTTTTGCTTAGCATCCAAACCTTCAGCAAGATCTGCGTAGTACTCAAAGCAACCAGCTACATCATCCTAGATGGAATTAACAACCATATTAGTGAATTATATGGCAAAAAAGTAAAACATTGCACGAGTCTTTAAGTTACAAATGTCACCATGTCCCATGCTGCTTCTTCCAGAGGTTTTCCACAGTCAATTGCCTCGAGTTTTGCTAGTTCAGACTTTCTCTCTGTGATCTGCACAGCAAAGATAAAAGAAGTTTCCATAGAATATGTGTGAGAATACAAAGCACTTCAGAAAGTCACACGTGACATGCCAAAGCAATTAGTAGAAGATAAAAGTTGAATGATAAAACAAATCAACATGCACTAACTCAGATGTTCCTCTAAGTTATAGCACAGAAATTCTATGGAAATGAGTAGACAATGAGGGGCCTGGATAGAGTGGCGTGCATATGCTCCTACTTTCGTTTTTTTTTTTTTTTTTATCAGTAATAATTTCCCACTTCGATACCATAAAGAAATGTAAGGGGACATAAGTAGTCTGCCAAATATGTAGCTTCATATCTTAAATGTTTGAACAATGGCTCGAGCAATGTTCACAGCCTGTACCTTAGCAGCAATAGCCCGCAAGTGCTTGGCACGCACAGCCCCCGACGCTGACGCCCAGTCACTCCCTTTGTTCCTAGTAAGGGCTCTCCTAGCAGCAGCCACAGCAATCTCCACATCTTCAGCAGTAGCAGCCGGTATATACCCTACAGACAATCAACAATCTCCATATGTAAGATTCCAACAAAAAAAAAAAAGGCATCCTCCGACAAACATCTGTACACAATCCAACTTCACAGTCGAATCTATGTAGACCATCGTCAACCCACGTAACAGCTTAAAAGCCCAACCCTTCACAGTGACCCGTGTCCACTTAATTTCAACACGAACGTTCGATTCGATGATCAAAACACCTCGCTCGCAAACTACCCAGTTGCGGCGCCAGGCACCGAAAGACGACCCTATGCTTTCTCAGCACACGCTCCAGCACAGCAGCACAAACGGAATTAAATCAAGAAACGGAACACGACAAACGAGACCCAAGTCGCATATACCCACTTCAAAGCAACTCACTTCAAGCCTTCGCAGAGATCGGCGTGCACCTAATTTTAACACGAAGATGGTCAAAAACACCTCGTCCTCAAACTACCCATTTGCGAGGCGAGGCACCCAAAACCCGATCCCGCCTGCTTTCTCGGCGCATTCTACAGGACCGACGCACGACGCTCCAGCACAGCAGCAGCACAGACGGAATCAAATCAAGAAACGGAACATGGCAAGCGAGACCCAAGTCGCAGATACCCACTTCAAAGCAAAGCACGTCACTTAAGAAACAAGCGGAAAGAGAGAGAGAGGGAGACCGATGGTTTCCTCGGAAGCAGGGTTGACGACGGGGACGCGTTTCCTGAGGACGGGTTCCCTCCACTCGCCGTCGATGAACAGCTGACGGGTCGGGACGCTGATCGCCATCTCTCCGATCTCGCCGCCGGTGAGGTGTTCGACGATATGCGCGACAGAGAAATCGGAGCTTTGTTCTTCTCTCTGTGTGTGTAAAAAGTCTGCTCCTTTCTTTCGGCTGGGCAGTCGTACGGAGCTTTGATGTATTATTTATTGTCTTTTGATCTTGAAAGCGCATCAGCTGACTTCGACCGGACGGTGGGAGCGGTGGGGGCAGGCGAAGAAGTGGCTGGAAAATGATGGCAAATTATTCCTTTTTTTTTCTTTTTTTGGAAAGAGAATCGTGGGATCGTGGGAAATTATAGTACGAGTGAATCGCCTGTCTTAAACTAAATCTAAATTATCAAAAATGATTTGTTAATTTGTATGCCAAGTTTATAGAATGATTTCTAAAATTCGTGATTGGTCACCATTATAATATTCACCAATTGTTGTTGAAGAGGGTTTTTTATCCCCTTTTCTTGAGTAGAGATAAGATTGTTATTTGTTATGTTGTGAAAAAAGATATTACTTCACATTGCATAAATAAATATCTAAAGCTAGTGATTTCTCATTAAGAAATTTTTCATAGGGTAAACTGCTAATTACTGAATTGTCGAGTTTGATTTACGAGTTGAAGCGATGAGGTAGGTGAAGTTATCATAAATTATTTGAAATGATCTCTAAGTTGATTTCATGGGGTGAATCATGAAAGTATAAGAAATTATTAGATGGGAGAATTGCACGTCTTAAACTAAATCTAGATCATTAAAAACGGCAAAGTCTTCAAGTGATTCATCAAATATCTAACATCATTCGTTTTGTAATAAAGAAATTTTCTTATGGTAAGTATACTTATTTTTTTGATAAAAATATGGTAAATATGCTCACTGCTTTGATGAAATGCTGAGTCCGGCAGGCAAGCGGAAATGACGAGGCAAGCAAAGTTGTCTCACTTCATTCAAAATTATCTTAAAGCTAATTTCCTCAAGCAAATTATGAAATTGTGAGATATAATTAGATGGATGAATTGAACGTCTTAAACTGAAACAAGATCATTAAAAATGATAGATTTTTAGTGCAATTGATCATATTTGATTGTCCAAATTCAATTTAATTTATATTACTAAGTTTGTAGATTTCTCTAAAATTCACAATAAGTCACTACTCTTTCCTCGCTATATTTTGTCAAAGAGAGGGGTTTTTTCCTTTTAATTGAGAGTAGGGGAGAGAAAATTATTATATCGTATGTCATTAAAAAGATATTATTGTACAACAAAAATATCTAACATCAATGATTTCAAAGAAAATACATTTTTCACATGCTAAACAGACTCGATACCAATTATTAATCAATTAATCCTTCATTGAACTTGTCATTCCGCCCTTCCCACGTGTTTAATAACTTCTCCAAAAACGTTGAGTAATTATTTCACAGATTATTCCAAGATAATGCATATATATATGATGAGTTGAATGGAGAGATAAGTATCTCGTAGTTTTTTTTTTTTTTTTAATATGCTTATTGAACTCTTCTTCCTTTTTTTCAAACTAGACTCGTATAAAATCTCTTTTCCCAATTTTTTCTAATTTACTTTATAAATTTTTGCAGAGCTTATATTTTGGGTGTTATTTAGCAGGAAGCGCTATAAACGTTATAAAATATTTCGATGTTGACATATAGATGTAGCCACCACTTTTCAATATCTACATAATTCTCCACTCAACACGTTTTGGAGAAAATTTTCAAAACAAAATGCAAGAAGTCATCGACGCATCGTTGACTACATAATTTATCTTTCCCATAAAGGACCACGTGGGATGTAGTCATCGGTTTTGCATTATCCGGAAAAAAAAAAAGGAAGAGATTTTCCTTTTGTGGCACACTGCCCAATGGAAATATATGCTTAAAAAAAAAAGGTTGCTTTGGAAAACCTCATTTGGCGCATGGGTTGCGTGATGCTTAGGCCACTAGTGGTTTGGATCTCGTGACCCAAGCAGTGGTCACCAGGGTTGCACGACCCCTTGGCAGCGGTTGTCAACCTCCATTCAACTTCTTCATGCAAGTTATTGAGGAAACGAATAGTAAACTTGGCCAAGACTTGCATTTCTAGAATACTACTTCTCAAATGACCTCTAAACATGTTTTGGGCTAAAGGGTCATAGAGGCCTTTAGAAATGCATTTCCTCAAAGTGGAGCAAAAAACGAATCAAATGCTACTTGCATTTGTCCAAATAACTTTAAAGTCCCAAAACTAATTTGGAATACTGAGCCAAATGGGGTCTTATATCCTCCTAACATCAATTACAAATAAACAATTATACTCTAACCTCAGTTAATTATTGCTACACATCCTGCGAAATCCTTGGCAAGCTTTTTGCATCCTAGTAATCATTATTAACTTTCGAGATAATTAAGAAGACCCTTCGTCATTTTGGCATTTGGATCCATCACTCGGCATAATACTCGATGTTGACCAACGTTCTTCTCATCCTTCGATACTCAGCAAAATTCTGGAGTTAGGTTGTCGATAATCTCCATCAGTTACTGACACTCTTCGTTGGTAGCTCTTTCACTATCACGTACTAACTAACGGTCAGCGAATTAGTTCCGATTGATCATCACCATCACCGATCGAATTCCCAACTCGTCAACATTAAAAGTCAATCATTTTTAGGTGCAAAGCAGTACTTCACATTGAAACTGGAGTGACATGGTTGTCAACATGCCTTGAAAAAGGCGAAAAGGACTCGTCAGGAGGAGATCGTGTCTTCTGTTATATGTACTAGAATTGCAGAGTTTCGTTGCTTGGGCCACCACTTGATCAATAAATATTTGGCTCCAAATCGAAAGCTCCAATGTGCTGTACTCTTTCTCAAGCCCACTTGAAGAGTTTTAGCCCAAAAACATGTTCACGAGACGCATTTCGGCTTCCTGTCGCAATTTCGAGACACTTTTCAATTGTTGAGTCCTGCACGTTTTGATCCAGGAATCTCTTTTAGATCCGCCAAAACGGTCCATTTCTTGATGCATATTTGATGGAGGGATTGTTGTATAAGATAATTAAATTTAGTAAAATGATCATAAATAAATTTAAAATTGTGAAATTCAAAAAAAAAAATATAGACGTTAGATGTGTTTATAATTTACTTAAACATAATCCATTTATATGATTCTTTCTTTACCCTCTTTTGACCTCACTCAATCTCGTACTCACCCACTCCGTGTTTTTACTTTAGTTTGGATATGAGTTTTATTAAATTGCATCAAACATAAAAATGTTTTAACAACATTGGTCAAGTCGGGTATAAGTTCATAATTTTGTATTATATGCATATGGGTCAATTTGGTAGCCCGAACCCTTGATGAGCGGATCCAAACAAACTGTTTCCTTCTTGCGTCGTCTAGAGCTGGCCATTTTCCTCATTAGAAAAGATACGATTTCTAATTCGTGAGTGGGGCAGGTGGGTAGGGTAGTGTTTTTCTAGGCTTAAATCGGGTTCTCTCTCTCTCTCTCTCTCTCTCTCTCTCTCTCTCTAACTCTAAATACAATATGAAAACGTTTGCACATACGTCTACTTTGGGAAGGTGCCTTCCAATGAAGTCCAATACGTGCAAGCAAAGAATAGAACTTCGAATCCAATGGCTACTAGGCGTTAAGCCCAAAGAACATGAACAAGCATGCATCTGCGCGTCTACGTGGAAGATGGAACGGTAAATTTTTTCACGCAGATTGAAATCGTGAACGTTCAATTCTTCTCCAGAGAAGGATCGGGTCAACGAAGACCTGCGGATCCATTCCTACCGTGCACGCCTTAATCTGACCTCACACGAAGATTTGATCATTCGAAGCATCTAAATCTCAGCAGACTTTTCTGTCTTGGGTAGTCGAAGACAGCATGCGAGCAAATCAGTCTTTGAACGTGGATCGCGTATTCTCTGACGATAGATCAGCATGCTTCAGAGACGGCACGAACCAATTCTATCGACATGAAACACGCGATATGATTTCAAAGAAAGGAAACTATAATCCACTAGAAATCTGAAGAGCGAAATGATCGTCAAGTCATATCATACAAAGTCACATGCGAGCGCGCATATGTCTGGATTGTACAGATGAAGGAAAGAATCGAAAGAACCAAAAAAGATAAAAACTGTCACATGTCCCGGGGGGGAAGAGAGAAAGAACTAAGCCAAGGTTAGTTCTTGTGGGTGGTCTTCTGGCACTTGGCCTTGATCCACTGGATGCCGACGGTGGTTCCTTCCTTGACCTTCTTGACGCCGTGCGACGCCACCGTCTTGGTCTTCACGAGGCCTTCCCCCATCTTCTCCTTGTACTTGGCCGTCGCGAGGCCACTCTTCTTCTTGTTGCTCTCCGCCGGAGCCGGGTCTGGGTTGTAGTCCCACTGGTCCGCCCATGACGTGCCATTAGAGTCGTGCCCCTCCATGTTTTCAAACAAAATCCTCCCCGGAGAGAATCCCAAGGCCTGTGTAACTCTTCAGAAAGGGAAAGAGGGAGAGAGAAAATGAGATAGGTGAGGCTTGGTTAAGCTCACGCTTGCATTTTATAATAAGAGACCTACCAAGCCGGCAACCTCAAGAAACGAATGACGTCCTTGAGAGCGTTCGCGTCAAAAATGGAAACTCACGCGCCTGGCGAGAAGGAAGAAAGTCAACAAACGCATGCCTCCGTCCTCTTCCCTCCAACTTCCATCCGAACATCACAAGAATGACGTTGGTGCTTCCCTAAATGTCCAAGACGAGGCATATGACGTCTCGCATGAGTAATTTACCTTCATCGGAAAAGTCAAGTGATTCCCTTCTCACGACGTAAAGGGCTGTTCCCGTCTTATCTGAATTGGAGGTTTGTGTTCGGCTGGAGCTGCTTCCCCTGGATCAGAACCGCTCCCTGGGAATATTTTCAAAATGGACGGGAACCGTGTGCCGTTACATCAGCATCTGGAACCATCCAGACACCTTTGACCGAGACCCGCTGATGCTAAAAGAAAAATATTTCAGCTATAGGGGTGGTGCAAGGCGGCTACTAAAGAAATTACCTAATGCAAGGATAATGACAAGTCGTATGACTTTTAATAAGAGCCTCGGTATTCGAGAATCGGTTGGTACCACAACCACAATACTCAAAAAAATATCTGGATGTTGTTTGCACATACCTCTGAAATGGCTGTTGTGCTGAAAGAGACCCAGATGCCGATTTCTCTTGGTCCTCGTCCACCTGAAATTTCAAAGTTACATTTCGGAAATCCTTGTCAAAAGTACACGTGATTGGTTATGTCAGTCATTTGGATTAGGAAGACATTGTGCGCGATGCTTTTGCCTTCATCTTACGATCAGATCGTGTCTTCCCTCATAAGGAAAGGAAGGCAAACGATCATGGTAAACAATTGGCTAGTATAGCTCCGCTTGCATATAAGGCATAGCCAGTAATGAATTTCACTATATTTTTGGTCCCAATAACACAGTTGTAAGAACTCCATTACATTTTATCGTTCACAACAAAGAGAAGAAGAGACACGTGCTGAACTTTGCATTCAGTTAACAAAGAGACCGCTGCAGAGAACTAGAACCTGAACACAGGCTACATAACACCACATAGGCTACACAACACCGAAGACTATGAATGATATTGTGATTAGCAAATTCAGAGTGGATCCTCCAAGGCCTTATTTGGCACTTTATGCAGTCTCAGCTACTGATCGTATGTGTCGGGATCTCTCAAGTATTTGTCATATAGCCATTGTGATGTGTGAAAAGCATGACCCACACTCTGTGTTGGGAACAGGTTTCTGCTATTTTGCCAATCATTTGTAAGCTTTACCCACTCTCTCCTCCATTCTTTCAACCGGAAATCATGGCCCTCCGCCAGACTCTCTTTCAGATATTTGAAATAAAGAGCTGCTCGTGGACCATAGTAATCTCTTAGCAGTCCGCTCCAATATTTGTTTCCTAAACAAAAAAAGGAAGATCATTCACCCGAAAGTTATTCTGTCACTCTCTCTCTGCAGATAAATCTCATAGAAATCCAGGATTTAAGTACCAGATGCAGTAATAAAATAATGGTTATCACAAGCATTGAGTTCTCAGGAGCATAGAATAGATGTGATGCAATGATGTCCACTCTATTGGGAATACAATAACTTTCACTGATGGAAACCAGCTACTTCCAAGGATTTTCTATAGAAGAAACAGGTGCAAAAGGTTCAAATTCCTCACCATAATCACGCAGTAGACTTGCTTCTCCACTGAGTTATCAAACCACATTGTTATCTGCGTCCTTGCATTCCATTCAAACTGTCAAAGAATCACTTTGCAGATGTTAAGTTTCCAAATAATTCTACAACTTATAGATCAGTGACTGAAAGCCTCTGTACCTGTCTTTCCTGTTCTTTATTTTGGGCGAGTTGCTTGGCACTTTCTAACCAAGGACCCAGAAGAAATCCTTCATGACAAGCCAAGAGTGTGTCCATGTCCTCAACAAGATTCAGGAATTTCTGGCTATGGAAAGCAACTCCATAAGCATCTTGTCGCTGGTAGTCTTCTATGACTTTCAAAAATAGCTCATTTGCATACTTTGCCAAAGCTTGTCTTGTTAGATCGACAAGATCATACCTATGGATGAAATTGGAAGCAAATAAATTGCAGATTATCAAGACAAAAACATGATGGGGGTAAGTACACTAAAAGTGCCAAAAGTTTCGTACAACGCTCACTTTAGTGTTGAAAGTTTATTTTGGATCACTTTAAGTGCAAAAAATTTTGAAAAACGATGCAAAAGTCAATCCGATTGACCGGAAATCCAACGGCACCCTTTTATTAATTTTTGAAGCCAACGTAGCTCGCTGGAAAGTACAGTCAACATTAATTGTCCAAAACGACATTGTTTATATGGTTGCCCCAATTATAAACCATAATTTTATTTGCAATTTAGGGTTTTTGTCCAAATTAGGTTTTCTCCTTTTCAATTTGCAAAAGATTAAAGAAGGAGAGTGGAAGATGATGAGGGATGAAGATGATGAAGGTGGTTGCTTCAGTCGTGACCATGCTCCGTCGCCACTGTCATCGTTGTAGGGGAGAGAAAACTCTGTTGCCACCGCCATCATAGCTGAGTGGTCTTGCTTACCTCTGCCCTGAAATGCTTAGATCCGAACCTCAAGCTATCAAGAACAAGATATCCCAACTTGCACGCCAAATCAAGCTCAAAGCCCAAGCTTCCAGTGTCTGTACACTAGACCGGGGGAGGACGAAGAGGAGCAAGTGAAGGTCTCGACCAAGCTCGAGGAAAAACAGTGAGGCTCCGGCAGAGATTACCAAGACCTGATCTGAAGGCTTCCTCAAGCTGATCTCTCTCTCTTCTCAGCTTTGATTCAGCTCAGGCATTCTTCAATTTCTCCCTCCTTTCTTCTTTCCCTCTCTTTTTCCTTCTCTCTACAAATTTTCCCGGAAAATGGAAGAGCGTATTGAAGGATTCTTTCTCATACAGCGTCGTTTATAAAGAGTATAGCCACGTCATAATCCATGTTGGACTTAATTTTTAAATAAAATTGCCACATAATATTTTGGCCGGAATTTATAACTAGAGGCACTTAAATGATCATTTTTTATCCGATTTGGCACTTATATTTACTGGAAATTCTTGGCACCAAAGTGAATGTCATACACAACTTTTGGCACTTCTAGTGTACTTACCCCATTTTGAGAGAGAAGATGCATTAATAAAAGTGAAGACTTGTGACTGTCCATCAACATGGTTAGCAGAAAAAAACTTCAAAAAAAACATTTAGTTTGACATATATTGAAGCACTGAACCTGTAAGTTTCACTAGATTGTAGTTGATCGCCACCTGCAAGGAAAAGTTCTAGTGCGCGTACCACTTCAGATGTCAAGTACCACACATGAGGCTCATCGGTCAAACCAGTTTTTTCATTCAGCACTGCTCCTCTAAATAGTGGCTTGCCATACCGATGATACCTCAATTGTGAGAATGAAATTGAAGAAGGATCAGCATCAGGGAAAGCCACAATGACATCCCTATTCTTGTCCTGCATCAATAAAACAAAAGGGTCACTGGACAAAAACATAATACAATGTCCTTTTGGATAATTCAAAAATACATCAGCACAAATGTCCTTTTGGATAATTCAGAAATACGTCAGCAAAGGAATTGTTTACATCCATTTATGCATCAGCCAGGTAAAACTCCAACTTGCAACAGAAGAACCTAAACACATCCAGTAAATGTGAAAGCAGAAGAGACTTACATATAAGCCATCAGTGCAGTTATAGATCGTGTGATGAAGGATGTTCCATGCTTCTTTTATTGAAGAAACTGATTGCCCATATCGTCTAGTTGAATATAGATCAATCCATGTCTGAGATAGAGAGAACACATGATTTTTAATAAATGACAAAAAGTTCACACATACAAATAAGGCAGACAAGGATAGTAAAGGTTTGAATAATAGTATGTTAAGTAATAGTAACCAAATTAGGTGACTCTTCAGATTCGAAATGCTCCACATCCAACTAATTCTGCAGGTAGCCATTTTGGAAGAAGCATAATTTATGTCCTAACATTTTGTTCTGCTCTATAATGTATGAAAGTGACATGAAAAATGTAGCACACCGCTAATACTCTGATCTGAAGAGTAAGGGGGGATCCCTTTACAATGCAGCAAGAAAATTCTTGAAAATTTCATATAGAAAACGGTAACATCTCCGGCCCTTCAAAAACCTTTGAGCAGTAGAAAGCACATGCTAATAATGGGATACTGCCTCAACATCTTAAAGTCACCGCAGAGAATTATCGGGATGAGCATGAACAATAAGACAAGGCTGGTGGGTATAAGCTATTCTATGCATTGTTCACATCGACGTCATGCAGATATAGTTTCAATTACCTTAACATCGACTTTCCTTTGCTGAAATGCCATCTCAGACATGAGATCATAAACAACAGGATTCTGTTCTATGCCCTCCATAGACATTCCAACACCAACCTTCCACAATCAACAAGCAAATAGCAGTAAATTCTTCATATTACTTTAAGATGCAAGAAAAACCGAGATAATTAAGAGTAAAAACAAACGGTGGAGACTAATACTGACATAGCATCATTTCCACATGAAGCTACAATGAATCTGTTCAAAACCTATTCTATGGGCAATTTTTAAGAACCAATCTTCAGCGACAGAACAACAACCAGCAAAGCAAGGAGAAGATTTATGACTTCTTAAAAGAAAATTCTTGCTCCAATTGATGAGAATCACATATCAATTAGTTCAGATGAAATTCTAAATCTCGTGCTCAGTGTGATCTTCCTCTGAAAATGAAGAGGAACAGAGTTTTGGAAACAAGAGATTTCAGCTGGTCAGCCAACAAGTCAACACCCAAAAACAGTGCAAAAACCAAATGTACAAAAGAATAGCCCAAGCACTTTCCCTACACATTACATATCCAAAATGTGTAATTTTCCTCAACATTATTCTTTCTTCATATATCTTGTATGTCTGTGACAAAGATTAGTACAATGGAGCAAATATACTGATAATTTTCCTTGTACTACAATGACTAAATTATTGCCCACTTTTGACATCCAGAGAATTGGCCACCAGTAATTATGTGAAAGTGACTAGAATTCCATATTGCACTTAAACAAGCAACTAACAACTAATGCCACCCACATCAAGAAAATAAATGTACCATTGTTGAGTTTTCACTCATATAAGCTTCAATTGGTCCAGATGCTACAGCATCTAGCACCCCATACATCTCAATATTTCCAGCAAAATTGTGAAGCATGCACCTGTAATACATCAAAGCAAAAAACAAAATAAGATACTAAAGAGAACAGTACAAATTAACCCAAATAAACATAGAAATAGGCAAAGGCTCACATTCAAGCTCAATCAATGAAGATTTAAAATTGTCAAAAAACCGATTTAGTCTGTGAGAACACAATGACAAAACCAAGCTACTGTTTGTTCATTCCCATTCCAGACATATACCTTTGTTTGGTGAAACTGAGTTAGCTTATCAGTCGAGAGGAAATATTCTAGATATCATTACCAACAAAAAGAACAAGAAGGAAACTTTCCAGATGTAAGGAACCCCATAAAACTGCTCCGAAGTAATCCATATGGGTTTCACTTCAGCAAAGAGATCAAGGACTACCAGCTTCCCCAATGGCACAGAATGTAGAAGTGCCTGAAGCAACCATATTGCAGAATTATCTACCAGCAAATATAAGCTTAAACACAATAAGTAGTGCAAATTGATAGAAATCTGGCACATCCACCAATATGTAAAGAGCAGCACCACAAAATATGCAAAAGTTGACTAAATATTCGAAAAGAAGAAACCAACGTAGTGGCTATTCAATATGGCTGCACAAGTTCTATTGTTTACATGGAGATAGCTATGCAGGCAATTTTACAGCAATGTGATGGGGCATATCTTACCTTCATTTGGGGAGGTCTCCAGAATGGATCATAAGAAAACAGCCATCCCTAAAGAAAAGTCAAAGAAGACTGCCTTAAATTGGACTAATGTGAAAAACTATCATAAAGACATTCAAACCATATATTTGGCACATAGAATTCTCAGAGTTGCCAAAGGAAGTTTGTTAGTGGATGCTAATTCACACCTGCATCAGCCAGACTGCATCAGCATCACCACTCTGCATTCCTTCAAAGATTGCAGCACCTAATGAAGATATATATGCTGGTTCGTCTATAGGTGGAGTGTTCTCATCAAAGGTGTCACTGCAATAACCTCAGAAATTCACTATGTAATGCCCCACATAGAAGAGGCCTATACATGACAGAAGGTCAAGTACTTGATGTATTTTAGATGAAAATTACAGATATATTTGAATGGATCAAATTTACTGTTCCAAAAGAACTAATGTCATAAACTGTAGGTTCCCAGGTTCTAGTGGCTGTCATGTTCCATTTCATCACAAAGGCTAGACATTCGGGGTGTACCATGACTTGTGGATTCCACAGAATACTCATTTATTTGTAGCATTGCAAATTAAGAAAATTATGATCACAGACAAAAATTGGGGCAAGGCCAGAGAAAGGAAATTTTAATATTCACTGGAAGTTGAAAACTACTTTAACATATTTGCAGAAGAAATCTGCACAAATACATTCAACTTCAGAGGCCCAGAATTGGTGCCTCTGGACCCATATATACAATCTACCTGAAACTCTCTTTGGGGGAAGGTTTCCTTATATGACTTTTTGGTTTGCAAATGTCATGATTAATCCAAATAGGTCAAAACAAACATCCAAATATTTGGACCCACATCAAAGATACCATTTCTGCAAGGCATAGGAGTTCACAATATCAAAAAATAAACCCCAACACCTGAAACTCTCTTTAGGGGAAGGTTTGCATATGTCATGATTAATCCAAATAGGTCAACATTAAAGATACTATATCAAAAAATAAACCCCAACCAGGTCTTTCTTTTCAGCCAGACTCCTCTCACACACACACAGAAACAGAGACAGTAACTTCAATCTGATTAGAAAGCCATTTTGGAAGTTAAGACTTATTTATAAAGAGAGAATTGTGGAAATTGAGCAGTTATTGCCAAAAAAATGAACTGCTGCAGAGCAAGTCATTTGATTCAGACATCCACTGCAATGAATGAATCTCCATATTAGCCTAGGGCATTGGCCATTATGTTTTTCCACAGTAGCCGATACAACTATTCACCAAATGGAGATCCCAAGTAGAATATCCAAGCATAGGCTGCTTATTTAGGCTAAAACCAGATCCAAAGCTAAAAGAACAGCATTTGTTACAGGCAAGTAAATCACCATTTTGCACATGGATTATGAATGCCACAGGTGTGCAGCAACTCCATTAACAGCTTCACTACTTAAGTAGTTGGAACAATACCACAAGTCACATCAGATGAGAGTTCTTACCAGTTGTAAATGTGACCAGTTCTTCCATATTCTGAAAACGAAGCAGGAAAAAGAAGATAACTATGGAGAAAGAAGACAACTTTCACATACTACAAGCAAAGAGAACTAAAATATTCCAGAGGATATGATGGATTCTGCAAACCTCTCAGCTGTTGCTCAATGAATGCCCGTCCAATCTCAACAAAGAGGGGGTCAGTTGCATCAAGAAGATAAGTGCAGCACCATCTTGGATTACTCTCAACAGAAAACCTAAAACATGTTGAACAGATGCAGTAAGAAAACCAAACGAGATTCTAATGCCCGTGGTAAAACAATGTGCAACTTTAATATACAAGATGATATACACTAGGGCATGTGCTATTTTGATTACTGGATCATAATCATGGTTTTATGGACACTGGATAACCACAAACATTCCTCTTGAGACAGTCATTAGAAAATTACTCAACATGCTGCACATGTTATTGACATCTTCTTACATAGGGAATTAATAGGGCCATCAGGAGAAAGTTCTGAATCAAGTAGCCAAAGGAGGTGCTCACCAGTTCCCTAGGCGAGTGATCTTTGCTGAAGGGAATATATCTTTTAGTGCTGCTGGAACGTTCCCGGAGAAGGCTGGAAGGACTGCAAGAGAAATAAAGCATCGAATCATTATTCACCTAGACTAAGTGGAATGTTTCTAAAGACTCCAAACTATGTTATACTTGTGGATTTGTAAAAGCAAGTTTCTTACTAAAATTGTTCCTGCATGATTACCCTTTATATTATGATTTTCTCAGGGTGAGGTTGAGGACATCAAATGTTATGTTCAGACATCCCAAGTGCTTAAGTGCTACATAATTTTAAACGAGTTCAATCTACTTGTGAGATTGTGAGCAATGACAATCAACTGACATCAAATGAGATTGATTTTTTTTTTTTTTTTGCAGGTCAAATAAGATGAAATTGAGTCTAAAATAACATCTATCAAATCAATCCACATTGATGAGAAGCTTTCCAAGTGATAGACGAAGTCAACTTTAAAATGCAGGTCAATATTCAGTTGACCTAGTACCTGGTGTCATCCCAAGTTCATACATTCTTTCCAGAATCTTTTTCTGCAGACGTAATTGTTGGTCTAACCAACTCTGTGGTAGTGGTCCACCCCATCTGCGCTAAGAAAAAGGCTCATTAATTATGACAGGAACTACTGAAATCAATGAGAACAAAGCACAGAAGAGAGTACTTGTGGTGCCAGATACCATTTGACACACACATTCTTGAGAAAACATTTGACAAGACCTTACACCATTTCAACTATCTCAACCTAATTATTTTGAGGAGCAAAAGACTATCTATAAAGATGAGACACAAAAACACAAACTGCAAAGTCAAAAGCAAAACCTGTCATGAAGGGCGTGCAGATCATTAAAAAATCAGTAACAGTCTAAGAAATGCCAAAACATAGACAACTTGATTACTAACCTAAAAGGGTTTTGATGAGAGAACCAGCAGCAAGATCAGTAAATGAAAAAATGTAGCTCACCCATGCAAATTTCCCATGCGGGACCAGGCAAGAAATGCAGGACCTCCAAAGAAATCATCCAAATCTGACATGCTTATGTTAAACTTCTGCTGAAGAAATGTGGAGGGTAATACCAAATCAGACATGATGAAGTATGTTAAATTGCAATTATCAAGAGAAATATTATGTTACACTAATATTTATTGTGTGAATTAAATCAACAGCAGATGACTCAACAAATTAAGCAACAAGATCCAGAGTCAAAGTAACAAATCGTAGTAAAAGCTGCCATAAAAATGGCTCTTGAATGATTCTTTCTCAAAGCACAAGAGAGGGGAATCGCAAATATGAATAGAGTCAATGACAGAAAACATCCCGTATTAACTGTTTAGAGTTGATTTATAGTTTCCCCTTCCTTCTATGCTAACTTAACTCCCTAGGGGAAAAGAAAAATATGACTGAGAGTCAAAGCTTCATGCTGACATGCCAAGCAGCCAACTGCATCTTCATCTATTTAGAATTAAGTAACAAGCCGACAAAAGCAAATTCTGAGTACAAAAACAGTGAATAAACCAAAATTTGCCAATAACAAATGTTAGTTTGTAAATTTAATTTTATCTAAGTACAAAAACAGTACCTGAAAAACTTTTTGCCAAATAGCCTCTTGCCCAGTGAATGCTAGCGGTAAGTTGATCCCTTGAAGAGCCATCCAATCAATTTCCTTCTCCCATCTTCTCCAATCCCACCAAGCAAAAGAATCTTTCCAAATAACATTAGATCTAGTTAGCCTAGTACTGAATCTAAAATACAGCCTTATCTTCATTTTCATGCTGCATCAGAGGCTCATAAAATTGCCATAGGATGACTGCCTAAAAGTACAGGTTAATATTCTTGGTGAAATCTTACAGCTTGATGTAACAGCATTTTGATAGTAACTCCAAGGAATGGGTCTCTGAACAATGACACCAGCATCATGAACACGGGGAAGAGAACCAAATTTTGGCATTGAATGCATCTGCAGACCACCAGTTTTATCCCAAGAGATGTGTGAACCACACCAGTACTTCAAGTACCAGTGTAAACCGGCCAAGACCTCCACCCCAGTTACTCCAGAAATCCTATTTAAAAATTAAACCATGGTCAACAATGGGAAGAGAGCTGCAAACGAGAACAGGCAACATTTGAAATAACAGAGGAACTCTGTCCTTTCAGCACTTTCCTCGACAAGTTCTCACTAGTGATCCTCCATGAGGACGTCCTGCATATCAATAATAACCCCAAAAGCTGATGCATGCTAAACTGCCAAAGCAATATGAAGATTGGGAATTGACGGAGATCCATGAAACATTGATTTTGATGAGGAAAACATGAGGGCTTTGAGGATTTGGCAGCGAGTCACTCTGCGATTACGACATAAAAATTCAAGCTCCAACTACCCCTTTGATTGCTAGCAAAGCATTAACGGCATTCACCAAGAGTGCGATGTTACAGAAACTTCCAATGAACTGACTAACACGTCGTTTAATGCTTCAACAGGAAAAACAACATTCAAGTAAGGGATGTTGGCGTACAGTATTTCAGGAGCGCCATGTCTGCCGAACGAAGGATGATTTGTTATCACGAAGCAAATCTCACCACCGCATTCATCCTGAAAGAACCAAATATCAGTGGCTGATCTAACCTTCCAAATGAAACTGCGATCAATCAAAAGTCAAACAGCGAACGTCTATATATTTCGATCAAATAACATACAGCGGCTCTGATTACAGTACTTTCACTCAAATTTCTAATGGCAAGTTCATAAAACACATGCAGCCGATTGCCCGACGCAGGACTTTGCTCTCGAAACGAGAGTGATCGCGCGCTGGTACACCTACTCAGTCCGATCATCTTACGTCGCGCAGAATCACAATCCAAAGCAAAAACGCTGATCCTCATTAACCGAGTACCTTAGAAATGATCCGGAACTCGAAGCTCGAGTAGCGCGACGGCAGCAGCCGCCGGAGCGCGCCGCGGGCGGCGGCCAGCTGGACAGCGGCCGGGGCCCGCTCGCGGTCCTGAATCTCGAGGAGCCGCGACACGTAGCCGACCCCGGCGGTGGAGCACCGAGCGGCGGGGGCAACGGCGCCGAGGACAAGGACGAGGAGGGCGAGGGGGGCGGCGGCGGGGAGCGGAGGCCGAGCCATGGTGGCAGCGGCGGCGAAACGGAGAAGAGGAGGAGGAGGATGGGGAGTGATGGAGCGGGAGAGAGGCCGCGGGGTTTATAGAGAAGTTAGGCATTGCTGGCGACGGAGAGGAAGTTGCAGATTCTTTACGATCGAGAACGAGACAAAACTTCGAGGCCGGCCGGAGAGAGAGAGAGAGAGGCGTAGTGCATGCTGCGCTTAGCGGTTGCAGAGTGAGAGGCGTCAACGAGAACGACGTTGCGTGTTCTTTTGGATTTTTTCGGGGCCTTTTGTCATTATTGTCGTTAAAATGTGTTTTTTATTTTATTTGTTTTTTTTTTCTGCATAAATTTTCCTATTTTAGTGTTGTGCGTTGAACATTACTATATTTGTTTTATCGTGAGATAAATTTAAATCATGATAAATCACAAAGCTTTCTGACTGAAAGTATTATCAATTGCATCTAGTCGGAGACGCCTTGCTCTTCTTTTTTTTTCCCTTTTGGATAATTCAGGATATCCGAGCTTTGCAGCTCGACTAATCACTACATGCCAATGGCCGGCCCCGCACATGCGTCAGTTAGGACTCTCTTCACAAAGCAGTGGGAATAACCCCAGGATGGGTGACCACCGTGATTTAAAGTAAAATCTGCTAGATACAAATTAATCACTCAACCACTCAGTCAACGTTAGTCCAAAACACCCCATGCACTAGGGGGTCAAAAATATCCGACCCAACTCGAACCAATCAAAAAATTAAGACATTTTTGGTTTGGGTCATAAGTTAAGGAATCGCCATTATAACGGGTTTGGTTCTGTTTGGATAGCATGCGGTTCGGGTCATGGTAATCATACGACAACCATGTTAGGTTCGGTTCGGTTCAACCCAAACCATTGACACCCCTAACATTGAGTTATGTCATTATTACCTGGGGGCAATGGTACCAACTACTGTTTATGAATTCCCGGTGAATGTAGCACTGCGATGTCTTGAACTGATAATTATTAAGTGGAATGTATTCGCATTGATTCGGCGCCCAAAGATAACTTCAAGAGCGCCATAAAAACATTCCGGATGGAATTGAAAATGGACGCTTTTCAAGCACCATGAATAGCTCGTATTTACCGGTGA
The DNA here is from genome assembly GCA_014182515.1 of Eucalyptus microcorys. Taxonomy (NCBI): domain Eukaryota; kingdom Viridiplantae; phylum Streptophyta; class Magnoliopsida; order Myrtales; family Myrtaceae; genus Eucalyptus; species Eucalyptus microcorys. The sequence continues at coordinate 4,003,105 of CM024563.1, forward strand.
CAGGACATTGCAGCCGGCGAATGTCCCTGCCTCGGGTATAATTTGCCAGCACAATCTGGCAAAATGGTCCATAAGTAAAATTCTAAAAGCTCATCTCTGTGGATATGCACCATTACAACTCTCGAATACACTGAAAATCTTACACCAAATGTTGCATGTGGCAGGTATAGAACGCTCTCCATGCTAAGTAAGGCCTAACATTACAATAATCAATTCACTGATAAGCTACTAGTGACAGTGGACGAATCCGGCAGAGAATTACACTTTCGCAAATATGAGTTACTGTATAAAAATTTCACAGCGAATTACATTAAATAACTTGTGACGATCGGCAGAGGCCACCTCAGTATTTACAGTGGTTCTTTTGCTGGTGTGCCTGGAGGGCGGGGATACTTTCTGGGTGTGGGGTGACCCTTCAAACAGATGATGGCAGTTCTCTGCCCATATGGACTGTGGGATTCAACTGGATACAATCGAAATGAATACATCAATTTAACTTGCAAAATAAGCATGATTAAAAAGTATATTGAGCATGAAGTGGAATGGATCCTCCAAACTTCAATCTCAATTAGCAGAACAATATTGGCACAAAAATCATCCTCCCATAGCCTGTTTTGCATTAAGAGGAGAATGCTGACAACAAGGAGGCAACTAATTCATTTTGTTTGATGCGAGTGTCTTAGATGCAGCGAAATTGGCTTCAAATCTCACGTGAGTATTCACATGTTGTGCCAGCTCAATTAGCCCTGGCCATGAGACTAGTAGACCTAATACTGTTATTCCCTACTATCTCAGCATAGCACTGTCCATAAATCTCCCTTTCTTTCTTAATTATCAATGCTCAACGTTTTCCACAGGAAGTTGTATTACTCCTAAATCTATCAGATAAAACAGGCCCGCCTGCCGGATTAACAACCACTACAGGCCCTTGCAAACAATTCTTATGCATAGATACGAACTCCAGGAATATTTCCATTGGCTGGAGATATAGAATATTTACCAGGACAGACTTGCAAAAGGGAAGCACCCATTGACCGGATTGCTGTTTCAGCATTTTTAACTTCATCCTGCTCAAATTCCCAATGAAGACATGTTAATGCAACCCTTGCCTCATACCTAAGAAAAAAGGTAATTTTACAGCAAACAGAAAATCTCACACTAGCTGGAATTACTATTGTGCATCATTCCAGAAATTAGGTGTCCGTGAGACAGATTAATAGACCAGGTTAAAGTATTCGGCTGATTGAAGCACTAAAAATATGGATGAAAGATAAAAATAAATATGCACCTCCGGATTGTGACCCTTTGCAGCCACAAACAAGCCACCAACACGAACAAGTGGAAGACAATATTCAGCTGGAAATGCAACAAGTATAAGCACTAGCAAACCAAGAGTGTGGAATTTAATTCTAATAAACATCCAATCATTACCTAAGACTCTCATCTCGGCTACAGCTCTGGCAACAGCAACATCAAAATGTTCTCTGAAGCACGAATCATTACCAATATCCTGCCCAAGAACAGATTTTCAGAAGATGCACCACAGCCCTGATATGTAGAGTGTTAACCAGATTGCTCTCCAAACTTCCGACATGAAACACCGGAACAGTCTTAATTCTTACAAATAAATCCTTAATCATAGAAAAGCAATGGAACTCGTACCTCCACTCTTCCATTCACGACCTCAACATTGGACACCCCAGCTAGATTGACCGCATGCTCCAAGAAAACACAACGTTTTCTCATAGACTCAACAAGAGTCACCTGCCAATCTTCAGTGCTTTTATAACAAGAATCAAAACGTCCCACCAACCCCACATCCCATAAAGTGAACAAAAACCACATCAAATATGCAGAACATGTACCAAATCCAACCGACCGTACCACCATGAACTTCCACAAAAATCAGCCATAATAATTCAACTGATGAACTGATACACTTACCAGGCTCTGCAATTGCTAAGACCGTACGACCATGAACTTCCACAAAAATCAGCCAACATAATTCAACTGATGAACTGACATACTTACCGGGCTCTGCAATTGCTAAGACAAATCCAGGAAGCCCAGCGCCGCTCCCAACATCGACGACGCTAATCTTACCGCAAGAAGTACCGCAACGTGATAGATAAGAGTCCCGTATCGGAGGGACGATCGATAGAGAGTCCTCGACGTGCCTCTCCATCACCTCACCCGCCTCTCTGACCGCAGTCAGATTCATTCTCTGCACGATAATTTCCTTTTGCCCTTAATCTCCACGCTTCAGAGCGACAAAATTCTAAAGAAAAAAGCACGCCTTTTCTTGTTTTGTTGGCATGTGTTTATGCAGAGGAGGCAAAGAAGAGGCAAAGAACCTGGTTCCACTCGAGGAGAGCGTCGACGTAGAGGTGTATCTGCTCTTTCTGATGACTCTTCAGGGCCTGGAACTTCGGACAGTGAACGGCTCTGCTCTGGGGTCCGCCCTCCGCATTGACTAGAGCACAGTGCAGCCTCGTTGATAGAGGGACCGCCAGGTGTTTGACGAAAGCCCCAACAGAGAACGGTGCGGAAATGCCGGGAATTTGCACCGCGAAACTAACATGGCGGTGCCAAGATCAAGAAGAAGAAGAAGAAGAAGATTGTCGACTCGGCTGCTGGAACGAGACTGAAGGAGAAGAAGAAGAGAATCAACTGCTGGACCGACTAATTTTAGATATATCTTTTCTTCTTCTTCTTCTTCTTCTAGATTCCATATTTATTGCATTTTCTCTCGCATTCGCATTTTTTCTTTTCATATTTTTCATCATCTTTTAAATCACTTGCGATTCACATTTTCATAATTAGTATTTTTTTTTCCTTTATATTATGTTTGATTTTTTGGATTTCTGTATAACTAGATAGAATAAAATATGAAATTTAGCAATTTTGTTATATGCTATATACCGTTTGGTAATTATAATAATAACGTCAGTATATTCATATCATATCGTGTATATTATTTGGTATAAATGATAAATTAGTATAAATGAGCAAAAAAATTTGTGAATGAAAATGGTAAAAACTTCTCCCAGTACTCTTGCCTATTTTATTTTTTTTATTTTTCTAAATTTTATTTTCCTCCCTTTTTTAATTAATTAATTTTTTATTTATTTCTTCCCTGTCCATCGTTCTCTAATAAAATTCTATTAAATAGTAAACTATACCGATATACCTAAAATACTAAAATATCTAAAATATTTAATAAATATATATTTATATTTATATATTCAATTTATATTTATAAAACATAATTAATTTGAACATGTAATATAAATAAGATTAAATTAAAATAACTAAATTTTTATTTTGAATTTCTTATATTAAAATTCAAATATTATGTAGATTGAAATATAATTTTAATTTTGTTAATCCAAGAAGTTTATAAAGTATTGAATATGTAAAATAAAAATAAATTCAAATATTATTACACCAAAAAAAAAAATATCTATATTGCATATATATAATTCCCAAAGGATTTGTGTATCTACTCAAGACATTTTAGGGATTATGACTATAATCAACTATAATTTCGAGATGTATTACAAGGACAACATCAACACCTACAAAATTAGAGAATAATTTCTAAAAAAATTGATGAAAAGACAAGGATGATATGATGAATATTTCAAATAGGAAGAATGGAAAGTAAAGATGTGCAAAAAAAAAGAAATTGCCAATTTGAAAATGGAAAGAGAATGAAATTATAAATTAAAAAAAAAAGTGTTAATATTATGAAAAATTCCAAATTGATACACTCGTAATAAATTTACTCCAAAATAATTTTTTTATCAAAAACTCTAAACTAATACACATTTGACAAATTTACCCAAACCGGTTTACTTGTAATGAATTTACCTATGTTAGTTTTCGTTAAATTTTACATTCAGCTTGCCGAGTTGGATAAAATATAACAATTGACTAGTGTACGGGTTTGAGATTTCACTATTTGTTATCACAATTATACCAATTTTGTGTTTATTGTGGTATTAATCCAATTTAACGGATAATATATTTGTTACAAATTTACCAGTTTAGGATTTCTAGCTGTCAAAATAATTTGTTTTAAGTAAATTTATTACAAGTACACCAATTTAGGGTTTTTTGTAATCATTTTGAGTAAATTTGTCAACGATATATCAGTTTTTTAGATTTTTGTGATCAAAAATTAATTTATGGTAAATTTGTTACGATATTACCAATTTAGAGTTTTTCATAGTATATACACGATAAAAAAAAAAAAAGGCTCGAGGGAGTTACACAAGTTCTCCCCATAACCCTTATGTTCATTTATCTTTATAGATAGGGAAATAATATAAATAATCCATGAATTTTCGTTCAATGTATAATGTCATCCCCGAACTTTTAATTCATTTAACGTAGTTTATAAACTTTAGTTCAATATATAATATCACCCCTAAATTTTTAATTTTATTAATGTGATCTCTAAAATTTCAACATATGTTATATTTAGTCTATAAATTATAGAAAAATATTTAATATTATCATTATATTAATTCAAATTCAATGACAATATTGAACATTTTCATATAATCTATAAATTAGATTGTACATATATCGAAAGTTTATGGACCACATTAAACAAAAAAAGTCCAAAGATGATATTTGACGTTAAACCAAAGATTAATGACCATTTTGTAATTTATCTTTGTAGATACTTTTTCATAGCTTGTGTTGGTGGCACGATTTGTTTGTTATAGCAAATAAATTATTTCAATCTGTCACCTAAAAATTGTCATCATTCCCAAGAAAACATAGTTTTGTCCATGAGCACATTGGCCTTATTCTATCGACACAAAAAGATGCTTTATTGCTTCTTTTGTAGAAACAGCTCGCATAATATAAAATAAAAAATGTTCAGAACTTTCATGAAATATTAATTTTAACAAGTAAATTCACACGCATTTTCGTGTATTTTTTTAGATTCGTACAGTATTATAGATTTTAACGAGGAAGCATAAGACAGTCTCTTGAAATCCCACTCTAAATACGAATTTCTTGGATGCCGTAGATATATCCACACGAAGTGACTGTACTACATACAATTGGTTTAATTTTAATCCATATCGAAAATGCGAGAGCGGGGAAGAATTTTTATTTATTGGTAATTTCAAGCACGCTTAAATGAATTTTTCCTGATAAAATAAGCTCATGGAAAAGTATGATATTCATCGGGCACCAGTCCCGGTCAAAAACGAAAGGTCTCGCTCGCCGAAATTGCGCGAGCCAGAGAATCTAACGCGTACGAATCAAAGGCAGAGGGGCTCGATTGCACAAAAAACACGAATCGGAGGACGAGAAACGACATTATTATATTAAAAAGAAATTAGAAGCAGACAAATCCTGTCTTAAACGGGCAATCCCTCCCATCTCCTACAGTTATGATGAATATTTCAAATAGGAAGAAGGGAAAGTAAAAATTGGCAAAAATTAAATTGCCACTTGTTAATATAAAAATGAAAAGATAATAAAATTAGGAAAAAAAAATTGGGCTTGAGGGAGTGACGTGTGTCCTCCCAAACTCCTTATTTTCATTTATCTTTATAGATAGAGAAATAACATAAATAATTTTTGAATTTTGATTCAATATAGGAAATGACATAAATAATTTTAATTTTGATTAAATGTCATACTCGAATTTTTATTTATTCAATGTGGTCTTTTAGTTCAATGTATAATATTGCTCCCAAACTTTTAATTTGGTTTACATGATCTCTAAACTTTGTGTACATATTTAATTTAGTCTATAAACTATAGAAAAATATTCAATATTTTCAATTCATTAATTCAAATTCGATAACAATATTAAACATTTTTATATAATTTATGAATTAGATCGCATATTTATCGAAAGTTTTTGCACACACATTGAACAAAAATGTTGAAGGATGATATTGCAAGTTGAAAAAAAGATCAATGACTATTTTTGTAATTTGCCCTTATAGATAATTGTTCCTAGCTTGTGTTGTCGGCACGATTTGTTTATTAATGCAAAGAAATGAGTTTAATCAGTCACCTAAAAATTGTCATCATTCCCAAGGAAAAACAATTTTGTCCATAAGCACATTGGCCTTATTCTATTGACACAAAAAGATGCTTTATTGCTTATTTTATAGTAAAAGCTCGTATAATATAAATTAAAAAATGTTCAAAACTTTAATGACATATTATTTTAATAAGTAAATTCACACACATTTTTGTGTATTTTTTAGACTCATACATCATTATAGAATTTAATGGGAAAGTATGAGATAACCTCTTGAAATCTCACTTTATACATTAATCTCCTATACGCCTTAAATAAATAGTGTCTAAAACCATGAGGTGTTGGTTAGATTTGTCGATTTTAAACATTAGAGATATTTACGAATTTTATGTCTAAGAATTTAGACGAAATAATTTTAGAATATATTCAAGTCAAACACACCTTAAATATATACATATGAAGTGATTGTACTACAAATAATTAGCTAAATATTTTCGCTGAAAATGCAAAAGTGGGGAAGGACTTTTCTTTTTTGTAATTTCACACACACTTAAATGGTTTTTCACAGATAAAAGTGCTCGTGGAAAAGTATGGTATTCAATAGGCAGTAGGAACTAGTCCCGGTCAAAAACGAAAGGCATCGCTCGCCGAAATCGCGCGAGCCAAAGAATCTAACGCGTACGAATCAACGGCAGAGGGACTCGATTGCACTAAAAACACGAATCGGAGGACGAGAAACTACATTATTGTATTAAAAAGAGATTAGAAGCAGACAAATCCTGTCTTAAACGGGCAATCCCTCCCATCATCTGGTATAGTTAAATACCAGTCAAAGTCAACTCCTGCGCAGTCATCCTCCGCACTTCTTGTCTCTCTCTCGCTCTCTCTCTAGAACAGTCACCACCGCCGCGGAAAGAGAGAGAAAGGAAGAGAGAGAAAAGCACCGCGAACGGCCGACGGTAATCTCCGAACTCCGCCGCCGCCGCCGCCGCTGCCGCCATTGTCCCATCCTCCCAAACCCTCCTCAGCTCCGGCCGCCGCCTCCCCCTTTTGAGCCCATTCATTCGTCCTCCCGCCTCCCGAGCAATGGGCGGCGGCAACGGAAGGCGGCGCCGGTGGATTCCCTCCTTCGGCCGCTCCTCCTCCTCCTCCGCCGCGAAGGACCCGCCACCGCGGGAGTTCCTGTGCCCGGTGGCCGGGTCCCTCATGGCGGACCCGGTGGTCGTCTCGTCGGGCCAGACCTTCGAGCGGGTCTGCGCCGAGGTGTGCCGGGACCTGGGGTTCGCGCCCGCCCTGGACGACGGCGCCCGACCCGACTTCGCCGCGCTCATCGAGAACCAAGCCCTCAAGAGGGCGATCCTCAACTGGTGCGACAAATCGGGGTCCCCGCCCCCGCGGCCGCCGGACAACCGCTCCGTCGAGAGCGCCGTGCGGTCCAAGATCGCCGCCGAGGACGCGGCGAAGGTGGGGCCGATCCCCGTGATTAGAGATTCGGAGAAGGAGCTGCTGAGGGGAGTCGCGGAGAATCCGCCGATGATATACTCGCACGCGGTGAGCGCGGTCGGTCCCCGCGTCAACCACTTCTACTCGAGCTCGTCGGAGGAATCCGTGGTGCTCCCGGCGAGCCCGGAGACCCCGTTGCCGCTGACCACGAGGCCCTCCTGCTTCTCGCCGTGGAGCTCGTCGGAGATCGTGGAGGGCGAGACCTCGGGCTCGGCGCCTAATCCGGAGGAGGAGAACCTGCTGACGAAGCTGGAGAGCGCCGAGCTTCTCGACCAGGAGCAGGGCTTGCTCTTGCTGCGGAAGATCACGAGGACGAAGGAGGAGAGCAGGATTTCCCTGTGCACGCCGAGGATGATCGCCGTGCTCAAGCCGCTCCTGGCCGCGCGGCACGACGCGGTGCAGGTAAATGCCGTTGCTTCGCTGGTCAATTTGTCGCTGGGGAATGGGAACAAGGTGAAAATAGTGAGGTCCGGCGTCGTGCCCCCGTTGATCGATGTGTTGAAGGGAGGTTCTGTCGAGGCGCAAGAGCATGCTGCGGGCGCATTGTTTAGCTTAGCTTTGGAGGATGATAATAAGATGGCGATCGGAGTCTTAGGTGCTTTGCCGCCTCTTTTACACGCGCTTAGATCGGAGAGCGAGCGCACAAGGCATGATTCGGCGCTTGCTCTGTATAATCTGACTCTGGTGCAGACCAATAGGATCAAACTGGTGAAGCTTAATGCGGTGTCGGCTCTATTGGGGATGCTGAAATCTAGGAACTTGGCCAACCGGGTGTTGCTCATTCTGTGCAATCTGGCTGCCTGCGTGGAAGGAAGGTCGGCCATGCTTGATGCCAATGCGGTGGCGATTCTAGTTGAGCTTCTTAGAAGGAAGGATGTGGATTCTGAGGCAACCAGAGAGAATTGCGTGGCAGCACTCTATGCAATGAGTCACGGGAGTATGAGATTTAAAGGGTTGGCGAGGGACGCAAGAGCGGTGGAGGTCTTGAGGGAGGTCGAGGAGAAGGGGACCGATCGAGCAAGAGAGAAGGCTAGGAGGTTGATGGAAATCATGAGAGGAAGAGAGCAAGATGAGGAAGAGGATCCCACGGGTTGGTGCCCTCGGAATCAGGCGGATTTACCAGGACTCGATACCGATTGGGCGGCTTCGGGTCTGATGGGAGGAATTTGTACGGTGCAAACACTGCTGATTTCTAACTATTCATTGCGTCGGTTTCCTTTCCCAATTCAGGCATTGTGTATCTGGTAAGATTAAGTGGCGGTTGACAGATTGAGTCTTCAACTGCTGGTGGAAGGAACGGAAACTTAGTGTTTTCGTTCATTAAAGCTAAGTTACTAATTTGCGGAGTGAAAATGGGTGCCTGACATTCCACCGAAGATACCTTGAGGAGGGAATTTCAGTCTGTTGCCGGATTTTCGGTCGCTCTGGTTAGGCGAGTTTGTGCATATGTAGGTGTGCATATTACTTTACCAGCGAGAGAGTGAGTGATGCTATTGCTGTGTTGTGTTTTCTACATCTCTCTTTTGCCACTTCTTTGGCTCATTTTTTCTGAGTTCTGTATTCTGGATGGGGTATATAATTGATTTTTGGAAGGGCCATTGGCAATAAACTAGATTAGACTTGTTCTTGTTCTTCTTCCTCACCGGCTTGAGTTCTTTTCACAAGCGCCAGCTCTTTCGGCGCCATTTCACGATGGTCACGGGGGACACGATGGTTTCAGTAAGAAATATGCCTGGAGGAAGCAGAAATGCGCCAAGTCAATGGCGCATGTCTGTCGAGATCTGGAAGTCGGCTGGTGCATTCTGTCATTACTGACGAGCGACGATGACATTGGCGAGTGTAGTAAGGCTGAGTCCGAGCTATGTCATCGAAATGTGCTCTGTGATGTCTTAAAAATTGCATTGATTTAAGCAAGAAGGGCGTTCCTTCCTTCTCTCTCTCTCTCTCTCTTCTTTTTGGCTCTGAAGTAATCTACCATGGATGGATTTGGTCCATGAAGCAATTAAAAGGATACTTGATTATTGATGTATGAAAAGTTGCCATTTCACATGACAAGAATATGGTATTTGACATGGAAAATTAGCTGACCAGATGGTGATAATTACTGATTTTCACCTCCCTTCAGCACATCAATCAACAGGGGCACCTCCCTTGACCTTGCTATTATTACATTGTTCGCTACAAAGCTGATATTTTTTAGAACCAAACGGTTTGGTTCTGCTTTTCCAAATGACTCTCATTACGAGAAAGTCCAGATGTTTTGTGAACCTTTTTTAAAGAACCTTGAGTAATCATTAAGAAAGTTGAAAGCTCTACGCATGTAGATGTGTAGGTTGAGCTTTCGGCAATTTCGGAAAGTAAGCATCAATATTGATGAAGCTTTAGTAGTTACCCCTTTTGCCCTCAAAAGTTTAATGATATTCCATTAAGATCAATGAAATTGATGCCCAAATTCAGAAATATGTTAGTTCAGCCCACCGCAACGAGGATTGCTTATTTCACCGGTTGCCAAACATAGCGTTCAAGCATCGAGATCAGACTAAACATTTATTGGTATTGTCAAATGAAAAATTATTTACATTCTCAGGACGCCTAAATTAATAATCAAATGTAAGTGAATATTATAAATTGTTCTAGCTCAATTATCGAAAATATATATTTTTTGATTTTGTGCAAATTGCAAGGTCTATCAACCATGCATATAATTTCTCTCGTAATTTCCATAAGAAATAGTAAATTTAAAGTAATTGGTAATTTCTTCACTTGGTTAATAACTTTTGACAAAGAAAGTAATTACTTAGAGCGCTAATAATAACCATTTTGACTAGAAGAGAAATAAAATTTTCTATGTCTACTCCTAAATGAGTCTCTGAGCAAAACTATATATTTGATAACGACGCAAAATTTCTATTCTCATAATAGAATTTTGTTTAGTAATAACATGAAATTTCTCTCTCTTGAGCAGCGACAAGTAGAGGCTAGTAGCAACAGATAGATGGCCGATTAGTAGAGAGGATGAGCGATGAGAAAATTTTTATTTCCCATTTATGTTCCGTTCCAAATCTATTTTTGAACTAAAAATTTATTCTAAAAATAAAAAAAATGAAATTACGTTACCAAATGGATTTTTATTTCAAATATAAGTTTGAAACAGAAAAATAATTTTGAAACAAAAATATAATGATTATTATGCACACTTTTAATATAATTAATAGTATCCTTTAATAAAATCAATAGTATCCATATTTTTTGCAACTCATTTTTTTTCATATATTAATATATTATAAATGATAATATCTACACTCAATCAACATTTTTTGTAGGGAAAATTTCAAATAAGGACCTACAATGCCATCCTTTTCTCAAAAGATGACCTGAAGTGAAGTTTATCTCAAATAAGGATCCAAAGTGTCTTCATTTTCTCAAAAGAGGACCTGGAGTAGAGTCCGTCTCAAATAAGGAACCCAAAGTGATCATTTAGTCTCAAAGAAGGATCTCATTTGTCGGCTAGTGAATAAATGCATCTCCGATGCATATTTTGATAGCTTGATCAGGGATATTTTTGTCAATTTTTTTTAAATTTTTTTAGTTGTCTTGTTCTTTATTATTATTTTTTTTTTTTTTTTTTTGGTCAATGGTGGCACTGTTCATCATCTTATTCGTCCCCTATTCGTCTTCTTCTCAAGAACATTGGACTTGGGAAGGGCCACTGAGCGCTGGCTGTTGGTAAGGGTCGGCGAGGGTTGGATGCCCATCGTTGGCAATAGGCGAGGGCCACCAAGCCCTCATCGGCCGTGGGTGAGGGCTTATAGGCCAACCCTTACTAGATCTGGCGAGGGTGGCCTCGATTGTGGCTGGCGAGGGCTATCGAGCTCTCGCTAGTTGCGGGTGAGGGCTTGCAAGCCCTCGTTGGCCCTTATCAGTGGCCGATGAGGTGGGCGAGCCCTCGCCTAGGGCCGGCGAGAGGTGATCTCGCTAATGGCTGTGAGGGGCGACCTCCCCCACCTCCACCCGCTGCTCCATCAACAACCTTGTCTTCTGCTAGGACTACGATTGGGATGCTTGCGTCGCTTTCTTCATCCCTTCCTCCCACCACCGCTCCTAGATCGACGACTTCTTTGGCTACCCCTTTTGCCCTCGAGGACCTTTATGTAGGGCCTCGATTTGGATCGCCCCCCTCCCCCATGGCTAGCGAGGGCTCGATGGCCCTTGCTCGCTATCAACGATGGGCGTGGAGCCTCGCTCGACACCCATCGCCAGCCCTTACCAGTAACCGGTGCTCGCTGGCCTTTCCTCAAGTCCAATGTTCTTGATCTGGGCAAGAAGAAGTGAACATGGGACAAAGAAGACGATGAATAGGGCAACCAAAAATGAAAAAAAAAAAAAAAGGACGAAAATACCATAATCAAGCCATCGGAATATACATTAAAGATGCATCTATTCACGGGCCGGCAAGTGAGATCATTCTTTGAGATTAAATGACTACTTTAGGTCATTCTTTGAGACAAACTTCACTTCAGGTCCTCTTTTGAGAAAATGATGGCACTTTGGGTTCTTATTTGAAATTTTCCCTTTTTTGTATAATGCTAAATAAATTTACCTATATCCAGTTCTATATAAATATATTAAATTACTTATGTAGTTTCTCAATGGAGTGCCTAACAGAACTGCATTTTTTATTTTGACTTGCTAGTGCTCACAAGCCTCAATCCCTCATTGATAGCGAATATTTTTCTTGCTCACCATCAAGGAATACTAGAGTGTTTACACTAAAAAATAAGAAAACGTTGGCAATTCCTCACTTCAAATCATTCCTGCGTTAAATTCTTCCGGAGGGTCGTTGAATGTGTTAGTCATCATCTAATGTGAAATAGCTTTTACTATATACCAGCAATATTTTGGTCCCCGGATTTCAATTACTCTTTCACCCCTCTCGCGAAGCTGTCGAAATAAGCGTATCCTCTCGAACCAATCGTCTTCAAATTCGTACGAGGTCGCGAACTCGGGATTACACACTACTTCCAGACAAGATCCGTACGGCCCTCCGCAGCTTGCGCCGCCTCGTCGCGGGCCGCGCGCCTCCTGTCGTAACCCGCGCCGCCACCCGAGGAGAACAAGCATGGCTCCTCGCGGTTTCGGGGCCTTGCTGATGATGTTCCTCGTGATCTCGCCGGCGCTCTTCGATCGGTCGGTGGCCGAGCCGGATTCGCGCTGGGAAGCTAAGCGGAGGCTGCTGAGGGAGAAAGTTCGCCGGATGTACGTTGAGAATTTTCATTACCTGTCTGACCCACTTGGTTCTTGTTCCTTTTGACCGCGATGGTCTGTGTCAATTCTTGAATTTTTTAATGGGTATGTCCTGTTCCTGCCAATGGGCTATTGGATGACTTGTGTTTTTCAGTATCTTCCAATGTCCTTCTTTCTCAAGATTTGATTTTTACTGCCGCCCTGCCGCTTCAGATGATATTGCCCGGATGGGTTGCTTGCTTTTGAGCTGCTTTGATGAAGTTTTAATAGATTGAGAGCTGTATGGGGGTGAACTTGATGTGGATGTTGCTTTCACTGTTGAGTACTTGAATGTGCCTAGGATTTGATTGTTGTTAAATCTTCATTTTTACCGTAAGTAATCAGTCTGACGAGAATTGTGCTTCGTTCTGGGAAGCTAAGAGGAGGCTCCTGAGGGAGAAAGTTTGCCGGATGTACGTTGAAAATTTTCATGACCTCTTTGACCAGCTGGATTCTTGTTCCTTTTAACCGCGATTGTCTGTGCCAATTTTTGAATGTCTTATTGGGTATGTCCTGTTCCTGCCAATGGGTTGTTGTATGACTTGTTTTTTCAGTATGTACTGTGGTGCGTGAGGGTGTGATTGAACTGAAACAGCGATCTTGCGATGTCCTTCTTTCTCAAGATTTGATTTTTACCGCCGCCCTGCCGCTTCAGATGATATTGCCAGGAGGGGTTGCTTGCTTTTGAGTTGCTTTGATGAAGTTTTAATAGATTGAGAGGTGTATCTGACCTTCAAGTGTCATTTCCATTCTGCCAGGCACATGAATTGCATCTTGATTGATCAGGGGCTGTAGGATTTCATTTGACTCCGTTCCTCATTTGTCTTCTTTCAGGTTTTACCATGCATATGACAACTATATGACCCATGCTTTTCCGGTCAGTTGCTGTTCTTTGCCGATAGTTGGAGATCGAGGGACCGCATATTGATTGTTTCGCTGAATGGTGCTTCTTTTTTTCTTACAGCATGATGAGCTAAAGCCTCTAACGAAAACTTTCACAGACTCTCTTAGTGAGCTTGGCAATCTTAAGGTGATAACTAATTAGTTCAGTAATAGAGGAATAAATCAGTTTGAGATGCTCGATGACTCCTCATCCTCTTGGTGGTTTCTTTTCAGCTTGAGCACCTACCACAAGACTACAATGGATCCGCCCTTACGCTGATAGAATCGTTATCTAGGTAAGTTTGAATCTTTTTGTCAGCTGTTGATGTCAATATTCACGTGTATCATACGCTCTTGTATTTTCACAAACTGACAGCATTTTGTTTGGTGCATTGTTTGCTCCAGTATCTGGTCCATCTTGCTAACCTTCTTTCTGTCTGTCTGTCTGTCTCTCTCTCTCTCTCTCCTGCAGCCTCGTTATATTGGGAAATAATACCGAGTTTGAGAAGGCAGTTTTTTGGCTTTCTGAAAATCTCAGATTTGATGTTGATGCTCGAATAAATCTTTTTGAGGTATTCAGTTCTCAATTTTAATTTTAGATAGATAATCTGAAACTACACTTCAAACAAATTTATATATGTTTGGGCTTAATGAGAATGAATTGGTCTAGCAACATTGCTTTTAATGAATATTGTGAGATTTTCTATTGAAATTTTTAATAATCTTTCTTTACCTGACTGCTATTGTGTAGTGCAACATAAGAGTTCTTGGAGGACTTGTTTCTGCTCATATTCTTGCCACTGATTCTACAGACAGGTTGGTTCAAGGGTCTTACAAGAACCAGCTGCTTTTCCTAGCAAAAGATCTAGGTGAACGCTTTCTACCTGCATTTGATACACCAACTGGATTGCCATACGCTTGGATTAATTTGAAGGTACAATATGAGGATGTTTTAAAGCAATGATATAGTAACCAAAAACACAAATATTTAGCATGTGTGCCTGGTGTTGTAAATGATCACCAGTTTCTCATTCCAAGCATTAAATACGTGGCAATTTAACCTTCCTACATTTTCATTGAGTAAAATATGAAGGTCTTTGTGAAAGGAGTATCTGGACCTTTGACAATGTTATTGTGAACTAATGATGCATAATATCTGTTTGTAACATTGATTTAAGGCAAGTCTTCTCTTCCATGGCTAGAATGAGTTAGACTGAGCACGTGGTTGTATCGGATAGGTACAAAAGCTGTTCTGGCCGGTAATATCAAAGGAAAAAAAAAATCCTTATGGGGTTGGGAGATGCTGGTTGGTTTCCTTGTGCATATCTACCTTATTTTTATATGCCTTCCCTTTGGCATCAGCATTATTTTATGTCAACTAGAGAAGCTGAAGAAAAGTTTACTTCAGTTGACTAAGTGGCAGAGATCCTCATTTCCTTCAGCTTATTCAATGCCTTTAAAGAAATGCATAGTCACAGTTATGGCTGCTGTAATAGAATATGTTATGTATTTTTCATGTGCCTGTCGTTTCTGTGAGATTTTCACTTTGCTTCACTGCAAATTGTGTTGACAGCATGGAGTAACGGCTGATGAGACTACTGAAACAAGCACCTCTGGGTGTGGTGAGGATCTCACTATTTACAGATAATTATGAGTACCGTCCTGTGTTGCTGCTGACATTTGTTCGCTTTTGTGGAGGGTTCAGGTTCATTGATTCTCGAAATGGGCACATTATCACGACTAAGTGGAGACCCCAGGTTTGAGTCTGCTGCTTTACGTGCACTTCGCAAATTATGGAGCATGAGGAGTTCCTTAAATTTACTGGGGACAACTCTAGATGTGGAAACGGGAGAATGGATCGAGTATTCCTCTGGGATTGGGGCTGGTATTGGTCTCTCTGTACTTGTGTAAATTAAGGTGCCGTGTCTATTTGTTAATTAGATTTGTTGAAGAAGCACCTTTAATACCTCATTAATCATGTAATTTGAAGTATTTAGGTGCTTGCACGACGTCCCTAATGCTTCTGATCTTTGCTTCTGTATAATCTTGCAGGAGTTGATTCCTTCTATGAGTATTTATTCAAAGCTTATATTTTATTCGGGAAGGAGGACTACTGGAGAATGTTTCACTCCGCTTATCTTGCCGTACAGAAATACTTCAGACATGGTCCTTGGTATGATGGGCACTTTTATTTCGCTGTTGATGTTCTATTTATATTTCCGCCTGGTCAAATATCCATGCATACTAGCTTTGCTCTGGTGGAAAGTTGTTGATAGTGAAGCATTCTCGTGCTTTTTGTACACATGTAGAATCCAGAGGTCCTTCATCATTTACTAATTGAAGATAATTGGCATGTCAGCTTTTGTGGGCACTTTCATGATTATGTCCTCACTACACTTCACTTTGTAAGGAAACTGCTTTAGAGGAATTTAGTGAATTTACTCAGTAAAACTCTTCTTCTTTCTACTCTCACTGCCATTTTTTTCACATGACATCATGCAAGAAATAGTTTACTATAGACTTATTAAAGAAAATTAGAGGCCTTAAACACATGTGAACTGGATTTTGTCTGGCTGCTGAAGGAGTTAAGACAGGGTAGCATTCAGTACGGATATGCTTGTATTTTACTGCCGAAAACAAAACGGACTAATATATGGTTACTAGCTTTAACTTGACTTATGGTGATAAAAATGGAATGATCTGTTCATTGTCTAAATAGGTATCATGAAGCTGACATGAGAACGGGAAAAGCAACTTACTGGCAGCTGACAAGCCTTCAAGCATTTTGGCCTGGGTTACAGGCAAGTAAGCTATGTCCTATAGGGAACTATGGTTTCAAGCTTCAGGAGCGTTCATAATCCCAAATGATACTCTAACATAATTAGGTTCTTGTTGGGGATGTTGCTGCTGCAAATTCCACACACCGTGAATTTGTTCATGTGTGGAAGAAGTTTGGGGTTATACCAGAGAGGTACTTGCTTGATCATCAAATGGTTCATCCAACAGAGAAGTACTATCCTCTCCGCCCTGAATTGGCTGAGTCCACATTCTACTTATATCAAGCAACGAAAGGTGAGTAATATTGGTGTCATCTGTCTTACTTTCAACTTGATGTGGTGAGTTGGCTGGATGATTCGCATCTTCTCTTGATTTGTTAAATAAACCAACTTCAGCTTGAAACTTTCCTATTCAGCTAGAGCAAGCAAAACATAACCTGAAATGCTTGAGTATTAGATACCACCGGTTGTGATTCACCAGTTATCATGCGAACTTTTACTGTGATATACTAGGAAGAGGTGCTTAAGTATATTCTTGCACGTCCTGAAAGCGTAATTAATCTGCTGGTCTCAGTGGCCATTGATGGTGTAAAAGTGTTTGCACGTCTATTTGGTAACCTTTTGCACTTTCTACATCTTTCTTCTAATCCTGTAATTATTTGGCATGTTATTAGATCCATGGTACATAGAAGTGGGTGAGTCAATGGTTAATTCCATTAATCAATATACCAAAGTGGAAGGAGGATTTGCGAGCGTCAGGGACGTAACAACGATGCAACTGGAAGATCATCAGCACAGTTTCTTTCTTGCTGAAACGTAAGGCAGCCTTTTCAATGCATATGCTCCCATGAGACTAGCATATGCTGAAGTTCTGCTTGAATTTTCTGCAGGTGCAAGTATTTGTATCTTCTCTTTGATGATCAGTTTTTGGTCAATCAGAACTATGTATTCACAACAGAGGGTCACCCTCTTCCTGTAACAAGAGATTGGCAAGAGAGGCTTCCGGAGACCTTCATTCCTTCCAACTGGACCTTTGTCGAGGTGCTCATCTCTCCTTATATGGCTGAAAACAAAACTGGCCCTTTGTTAATCATGATTTGTTCAATTCATAAGTTGCTGTTGCTTACTTTAGCTTTTTGGTACTTCCCAGCTGATCAAACCCCATGGTCCTTGCCCCTTCGTGTTCCCCCATTCCCGAGTCTTAGAAAGTGTCAAATCAATGTAATCTCGTGCATCTTTGGCTTAAGCAGGCGGACAAGCGAACTAGACGAGCAAGTGCCATGTCTTTGCGACTCTGTCCTGCATCAAGCACCCCTTCACATGGACAGAGAATGGAGAGCGCTTGTCACGTCCCCGATGCTTGGGACAGCCACAGGTGTTCGACCGATGAAGAGTGTGGCATTGACTCCAGCACTTGTAGACGGAGATCATGCAGCATGGCAGGCTACTGTGGGCTCTGGCTGTCCTTATGATACCATGTACATTGTGAAATTCTTTTTCGTCCCCAGGGAGCATTTATCAGAGGCTGGTGGCGCTACACAGACGGTTCGGCTTACAAAAACACACGGGATTCTTTCACTGTTAGAAGTTAGCCCTCAACTAGATTAGGAGTTGAAATAGAAAGTATGATCAGCAGGATCCTTGTGTATCTCCCCCTCTAATCCTTGTACTTTAATGAGCGGAAACCCCCCAACACTGCACCGTCGAGTTTGAAGGAACAATTAATTTTGAAGATGATTGCTGATGACGTTTTCCTACATGTTTGAAGATGAAGGGCGTTTAAGACACTGCACTGTCAGTTCATTGATGCTCGTTGCGTGGACGCGATGCAACGGGGTAGGTGATGCAAAAAGCATCTCTCTTTTGAGTGGAGTTACGTGCTGGCCAGGTAAGTTCGTCCTTTACAAGACAACCCCTCTCGAGTGGGGTGAGAATCTGTCCTTGACTTTGACTATGAAGTTGTGCTGATTGAATGGTGGGATAACGATAGAAATTTGACTTGATATATAATGGAATTTCTGAATTCTTATCTATTGAATTGGAGTCCTTAAATTTTAATTTATTTAATATGATTAATGACTGAATTTAGTTCATAAGTTATATATTGAATATTTTCATATAGTTTACGGATTATTAAATATGTACTAAAGTTTTAAGAATCACTTTAAATAAATAAAAAATTCATGGATTATATCATATATATCATGACAGTTTATGATCATTTATGTCCTTTTTTTTTAAAATAAAATTATATTGATAGGAAAAAAAAGTTATTATGCAAAATAAATAGGGTTAATACCTTGAAAAATCTCAAATTGGTACACCGGTGATAAATTTATCAAAAACTATTTTTTGATTATGAAAAACTCCAAACCGGTACACATATTCATAAAAATCATAAACTTGTACATTTATGACAAATTTATCCTAAATTAATTTATTTAACCGCCAAAAATTTCAAACCGGTACATTTATGATAAATAAACTCTCCATTAAATTGGATTAATACTACAAAAAAATCATAAAAATTATAAATTGTGACAAACGGAAAGTAAAATTCCAAACTGATATACTAATCAATTGTCATGTATCATTCAATTTAATAATTTGATAGTAAAATCTAATATAAACTAACATAAGGAAAATTTATCATAAATGTATCAGTTTTGGGTAAATTTATCAAAGATGTATCAGTTTAGAATTTTTTATGGTCAAAAAATTAATTTGAGATGAATTTATTACAGATTTTTTAGGAGAATATCAACTCAAATAAATAATCAATGAGGTTATCTTTCAATATTGTCAAAAGTTCATATCTTTTCAGGGACACGAAAATATTATTTTAAGCGGTCATTTCTGAAAATTACTTTTTAAATTATTCATTCTTGAAGAAGGAAACGTCTAGTCCAAGGCTCATCAAAGCTGGGCCCCGCTACTTTCCGCACTGCGAATCCAACGGCCACCCTCCGCTTTCGAGAAAAAAGCAACGGTCTCGATGGGCCCCCACCGCTTGGAAAATTCTTCGGGCTTCTCGCCTTTCTCCCTTTGTCTCCTTCGTCTCCTTTAGACCTCTTACCGAAACGCGGTTTCTCCCGACCCCACCACGCGCTCCTCCGTCGTCCCTTCCTCCCACGCGCTTCTCCTCCTCCTCCTTCTCCTCCTCCCGGCCGGAGCCCGCCCCCGCGAGATCTCCTTCCTCCATCGACGCGCTCCTCTCCCTCGACGGAAGATGATCGCCGCGCCTCGCCGGGACGGGGTGGCGCAGCCGCGGCGGCGGCGGCTGGACGCCGACAATGGCTAGCGGAGCCGCAGCGCCGCCGACGAGGAGCACGATTGACCCCGCGGCCCGCGGCCGCCGTCGACCACCGCCGCTTCTTCTTCATAGCACGCGCTCGCTCGCTTACCGTAGCTCACCGTCCTCCGTCGCGTGTTTTCTCCGTCTGACTGATGTCGCAGAAGCGGCAGAAGGAGGAAGGCGCTCATAGCCCCCGGGACAAGCGGCGTCGGTTCTTCACTTTGAAGCAGTGAGTAGAATCTTCGCCTTCTTCTTCTTGCTTTTTTTTTTTTTTTTTAGCTTCGTCTCGGGAATCTGTCTCTGTTTGGATAAGCCTCGACCGGTGGCGTGAAACCTTGGCCTGTGCTATTGGAAGATATCAATCGGCGGCGGAGGATTGTCGGATTGTTCGTGTTCTTTGTTTAATCAGTAGAAGCTGCGCATGCTCTTGTTTGTTGCTTTCACGGCAAGGCGTGATGGTCAACTAGCGGATTGCTATTTGGAAATGGTCGCTGTTCGACTACTGTGCTCGGTTGCTTAACGATGGTTCCGGATGATTGGAATTATTTTCGTGCTTCGAATGATAGAATTAGGAAGTGAAAGATGATTCCGGCTCGATTCTCGGCTAATCCTGCAATTGGAGGAACGGCCTAGTTTAAGAATACTGGTTCATTCAATACTGTCCTCGTTTGATATACTTGGCTGAGATACTGATTTGTAATCTTGATTGTGTACAGTGTTATTTCGGAAGTAGTGAGGAAGCAGCGCATCCAGGATTTCCAGAATTTGTTGGAGCCTTTGGTTCGAAGAGTGGTAAGCACCTTCTTAGATTGCGCCGACGAGGTAAATATGTGAGTTGCCGTTCCGAGATATCCTGTGATTGAAGCACGAGTTGTTTTTGTTCTGCCTTTGGATTGGTTTGATCTGACCTGCTTTATTCAGCCCCTTTTGTCTTTCCAATTAGCTTGCTCCTTGAATGAATTGACTTCGCATATATGATAGCTGCTGTCATTTTGTGCAGTCTGCCTAGCCTAATAAGAGCAACACATTAGATTTTTAGGACAGTCTTATAGTCAAATCATTAGTCTTTCTCACTGAAGGGACACGCGAGAGGAGTTGTCTTTTTATTGTCTTATATAGTCTTACAAGTATTATAGCGGTAATCCAACCTTAGAAAACAGAATTGAAGATTTTTGTTTTCCAAAAAATTTAGGCTACATATCTCAACAAAACCCTGGAAAGCCAGAAATCAAAAGTTGGAAGTACGAGCTATGAAGATGAGAAACTGCTTTTATATGAATACTTGTTATGATCCATTTGATCTTTTTGCTATGTATGGAGCTGGTTCTCACAAATTCTTTTGTATATGTGTTCATTGCCCTCATAAATTAGCCCCAAGGTTGTAGGTGGATTTGAGTTGCTTGGATCTTTTATGTAGGTGGCTTCAATATAAATATTGTTTAGGGAACTTGAAAATATGTCTTGCATGCAAGGACTTGTTTTGAGATGGCGTTGATGCTTAAAGTGCTGCCTAAGGGTCCGTTGCTAACGCTTTCACATAGGATGTAGTGTAGGTTCTTTATTATTCATTAGATTCCATATTTCCCAGTTTCCATCAAGTACATTTTCATGACATCACTGCCTGCTTTATGAGAAGTATATGTTGTTGACATCAAGTCATTACAGGTAAAGGAGGAAATTGAGGTTGCTCTGGCAAATCATTTTACTGCAATGAGAAGGTAAAAATTTCTTGCTATTCCATCAAAATAGATATCTATTAATTCGAATGAAATGGAAAAGGAATGAGAAAATACTTGGGCTCAAAGCTTGTAAAGTCTTAATAAAGTAATAGACTTATTGCAGGAGTTACGGGAAAGAGGTGCATCCTTCTGAATCAAGAAGCTTACAATTAAAATTTTTAAATAGTGTCTCTCTTCCATTGTTTACCGGTGCTCGACTTGAGGGTGATGGTGGTTCTAAGATGGAGGTAGCTCTAGTGGATGGTTTTACTGGGCAAATTGTTAAGACTGGCCCTGAATCATCTGCCAATGTGGAAATTGTAGTTCTTGAGGGAGATTTTGATGGAGATGAAGGCAGCAAGTGGACAGCTGAAGAATTTGAGAATAATATCGTTAGAGAGAGGGAAGGAAAGAGACCCCTTCTTACAGGGGATGCAGTTGTGAAACTCAAAGATGGAGTCGGCTCAGTTGGTGAAATCGCCTTTTCAGATAACTCAAGCTGGACGAGGAGCCGCAGGTTCAGACTTGGGGCAAGAGTAATGGATAAATTTGAAGAGACTAGGATAAGGGAAGCAACAACAGATTCTATTGTGGTCAAGGATCACCGGGGAGAATGTGAGTTCATATTATGTCAGGTCATCTGGCTGTCATTTATCAAGGTGTTTGACATCATCATGCAATGCTATGTATTTCTTTTTGTTTTTGTTTTTTTTCATTTTGATCATTTTTATCCCAATTCCTCGTGTCTTCCATGCTAGCATGCGCAAAGAACCATACTTTTAGGAGCATAAAAGAGCTTACCCTTGCCATACTTTTCTTTCATACTCCTGTTGTCATGTTATATATCTCAACAATGTTTGATATTCCTCTTATTTGACTTGACTTTTCTGCATTGCTAGTCTGATATCAGCTGCTGTCTTTTCATCCAAATTGGAATATTGTTATCAGCAAGGCATAGCATTCTTGCTAGTATCTGTGATGTCTTTAATTTCATGAGTTGGGAATTTGATATTACAACTCTGATCAAGTCAATAATGAAAGCATCCACCATTTCTACACCCAGATTATTCTGTGCTGTAGAGGCAAAGAGAAAATTTTAAGACTTGCTCCTGAACTCTGTTTTCTGTTTGCAGTGTACAAGAAGCATCACCCTCCCACTCTGTTAGATGATGTGTGGAGATTAGAGAAGATTGGGAAAGATGGAGCTTTTCATAAGCGTCTTAGTGAGGCTAATGTCAACACTGTGAAAGATTTCTTGATCCTACTATCTGTTGATCCTTCAAGGCTCCGAACTGTAATTGATCTCTTTCACCTCGATTAACATTTTGAAAGGTTGTTCTCATTGAGCATTGAGCATCTGCCTCAAGTGTGCAATATCAGTGTACGAGACATGTTCAACAGTGTGAACTCATGGCCTCCTTCTAAGAAATGTCATGTGGAGGCAATAGTGTCTCTTAGCTCAGGCATACTTCTTATTTCAGACACCATGCCTTTCTGTTTGACAGAAATTCAGTATCTACTTACGTCAAAATAACTTTGCTTTCTGTTTACTTAGTCGTCCTAACGAGCCCTTGGGTTTATATACCAGTTTAGATGGTTTCAACTTTGGACTGTTTTGTAATGAGTCATTCAAAGATGATTCATTTCATCTCTTGAAAAGTGCAATTGTTTAAGCAGAGGATCTCCTGACATCTGCAGATTCTTGGTGCTGGTATGTCTCGTAAAATGTGGGAAGTTACTTTTGAGCACGCCCGAACTTGTTCTCTGGACCAGACAATATACTTTTACCGCCCTCCTTCCTCAGAGCCAAAGGCTGGCGTTCTCTTCAACATCGGAGGGCAAGTTATGGGATTGCTTTCCGACGATAAATATATTCCCTCGGAGAAGCTATCTGAAGCTGAAAAGGTGCGCTTTTCTGGCTATTCTGGTACTTCTAATAGTTGTCATCAATCTCTTATGACGTATATATCTTCAATCAGGCTGACGGCAACAACATGGTAATATCCGCAAGGCAACACTGGGACGACGTAGTCGCTTATGGTGATGAACCTTGTTCAACTGGGTTTTTGAATCCAAACAGTGATCTTTGCAGCCCGCGCTCACCTGGGACCTCCAGTTCTGGTAGTTTAAGGCTTTTGAAGAGGAATCAGATTGGTGGATCTGATTATGCACAGCGCCACATGTCTTCACCAAATACCATGTCATCATCCATCTTTCCCATGGATGATTATTCCCTTGATTCCTTAGACGATATGGATTTTAGAATCAATCATTCTCCGACCATCTCTGGTCTAATAGTCGGAAGGTCGATTCATGATCCTGGGTCGTTGAGCCAAAGTTTTCTTGAGGAAGACCTTTCGTTTTTCGACAGAGAATGCTCAGAGGACATTTCTCGTCCACAGCGTCCATCTGACGCCACTGACAAAGCTCAGAGGAGATGGAGAAAGCTTTTCAATGCTTTTTGGTGGTTCTTTGTAAGAAAACTAGTGCTCCATAAAAAATCGGGTGCTGCATCTGGATTTCAAGAGATATTATGAGGATTCAGGAAGTTTTCCTAGATATAGTCATTACCGTGTGATAGAAGCTTATTAGATGCTGCTGTTTTAAAGTGCAATGGCTCGGGTGCGTTAGCAAATGTACAGGACTGATGGCCTTTAATTCTTCTTCCGAATGCAAATCCTACATGGTCATAGGCAGAAATGCTGGCTTAGCTGGAGCCGCTTTAATTTGTGGACAAGCTGCTCTCTAATATTTGCAGCTTCTCACAAACTCAAAATAAACGATCAATGGGTGATTTGTGTCCAGAATCTTATGGTGTTTCTTTCGCTTTTTGTTGTACATCTAGTATTTCGCTTGAACAAAGAGTTCGGGAATAGTGAGCGACTACGATTCCTGCCGATATGTTGCACACTATTGAGATATGAAATTCTACACTTATCATCGATGCAGGGGAAACTAAGGCAAGTTTCTTGCGAAAAGAAGAAAAAAGAAGAAGAATGTGCTAGGTAAGTTCAAGTCTTTGTGCAAAAACTGAATGGTACATGTCAAAGAGAACAATCTAAACAAACTATGCTGTGCACAAGATTGGAAATGGCATTTCATGGAGCCATTTACTCATGGTCGGTTATCACTTCCACAGACCGGAGATTTTCGTGTTACAAAAGGGGACAATGTAATCTTCCTATAATTGGGCTATTCAATGCACGTCAATATACAAAGGCGATTTCAGGAAACAGAATTTCATTACAAAAGCAACGAATGGAGCTCCTCTCCCCAGTATAAAAAACTTAACCTTCGCCGAAGGTTCACATCTTACATTTGTCGCCATCATTACACATTTCACCCTGCAAAGGTATCAAATAACCAAGCATACCGATCAGGATCCACTTACTTCAGAAAGCTGCACTAGAATCGCTTGAGTATGGTCACACGATTTCTTTTTTGATGCCTAAAGAATGACTACATGTCACTAACATACCATGAATTTCAGTTTCAACCCGCAATCTTTAGTACGATGAACCATTGCTCATACTGTCTAGTTAGGTTCAGCAGAAAACAAGCTCAAACAACTGGGAGCTTTTCTATAAATAGACATAAATGCTAGACACCCCAAAACAATGTCCCATCATTTGAGGCTCTCAGTGAGTAGGTGCTACTATGTCGGAGATAGGTGATGCTCCCCTGCTAGTAACGAATTTACCCAAATGGTGAACATCTTTAAGACGAAGAGGTAATCAAGAGTCAAAAGTCCAAATTCAAGAAATGAAATGATAGGGATTTTAATCATAACAACCAAAAGGGTGATTTCATCGGTACAGCACGCAGTAGTTACCAGAGTTTTAGAGGCGTGGGTCAAAAATGACCACAAGATATCTTTGCATGTAAATTTCACCAGCACTCAAACACAACGCAGAGAGAGAGAGAGAGAGAGTCCACATCACTATAGGGGTCCTACCTTTCTCTTTCGTGCTTCCAGTATCTCTTCTAACGGTGGACGCCCTGACAAAAAAACAGGTCCATGAATCGCTAGACCCAAGCGTTATCTTATTTACCATTGAATTGACTATACCAATCTGAAGCAAAGTGCATAGGGCAAAGGCAGAAGCTTTAAAGGCAGCATGCTAGCGGCGTTGACACCAGCATTAGATGAAGGAAAGCATAGTCCTTACTGCTAACGTAACCTTACGTCACAGAAAATTACAAGAAAGCATGATTGCATGTTTAACCAAACAGGAAAATTTCTGTAGATCAAAATGAAGTGCAAAATGGGATAATCACACAGTAGATATAAGCTGTTGGACTGCAGAAAACTTTTACTTCTCAGGCATGTTACTTTTAGTTGCAGCAAATCAGTTACATCAAAGAAAGACCAGCAATGAGGTTGATTATACACGAATGAGCAAGTACCTGACTATTTTGGTACGAGACAAAGTCATTTAAAAGTCCAAATTGTTCTTAGGACATGTGGAGTTTTGACAATTTACTTAAAAGAGAACTCACCGGTAATTTGCAGACGATATTTAGCCCAAACTTTATAAACTGCGTCAGCTATGGTTGCAATCTATGAAAAGAAAGCACGTAAATTAAGCACAGAAATGCAGAGTTTTGCAGCATATCAACTTAGTATAACTTTTGGAAATACATGATGAGCAAACTGAAGAGAACCTACCGGTTCATACTTGGTAATGGCATAAACCCATCCAAGACCAACTTGTTCATAAAGTCTTCTAAATGCCTGCAAAAGTGGCAGAAATCACTGAAAAATCTATGCTGAAAGACTGTATGCCTATAAGAAGAGGTCCAATGACATGAAAAGCCCTTCACTAAACATTGGCTTGTTATTGCAGTCCTTTCCTTCTTTTACTTTTGCAAGGAAATTATAATTAACTGTGGTTTTTTAGTATATACATGTTTTCTTTATGAGGATAGATGACTATCAACTCATAAGAAGCCAAAACAATTTAAACCAACAAATGCTTGACAACTACGACTTAGCATGAAGATTCTGAGAGGATCATACTTCCACATCAGTCACAACAGTTCCATCTGAAAGAATTGCATGGATCCTCCCCATAACCTGAAGAAAAAGGAAGCAAATCTTGATAATTCAGTGCTGAAAGTTGAATAGCAAGTCTATTTTCAAATATTACATTATCTCTTTTCTCCTTCAAAAGCTGCGATGGTTTCAAGATGAATGACTTTATGAAATTTGAATTTTTCAATTTAACAAGCAAGTCAGTGGCATAGGCCCATAACTAATTTAAGGTGGAACTTTCATGAGCAACAAATACCGTAAAAATCCTTTTATAGTCTCTCAATA
This sequence comes from Eucalyptus microcorys, assembly GCA_014182515.1. Classification (NCBI taxonomy): domain Eukaryota; kingdom Viridiplantae; phylum Streptophyta; class Magnoliopsida; order Myrtales; family Myrtaceae; genus Eucalyptus; species Eucalyptus microcorys. The sequence goes on from CM024563.1 coordinate 4,029,905, forward strand.
CACAGAGAATGCGGAAAGAAGATTGCTAGAACCTCGATCTTTTATGCTATCAAATGGCTGGGAATGGCAGAAGCAGGAAATTATAAGTCAGCTAATTTCTGCGCATTATTGATTAGCCACTCAATTTGGGCGTCTAAATAACAATGTAAAAGTTTTCTTTTTTTTCCATAATGATGCAGGGAAGATAATAAGAGTGAAGGCCTGAATAGCATAGTTCAGTCTGATACCGCTTTGTAATCAAGGCCCTGGTTTTCCTCCGGTGAATATTCAGCCGAGCCAATGTCAACAAACTTTATTGTACCATACTGCTTATTCCTCTCTCTCAGCATATCAACCTGTAAGACACACAAAACAACCACCGAAAATTAGAAGAACAACTCAACCTATAGCTTCCCTGTCACAAACAAAACATCCCTGATGACATCATCCGAGAAAGACCTCGCGCATGCAAAGTGGGCAATCCCCGTCGTAGAGCATTTTGATCTTCCAATCCTGAGGCGACTGCCGTTCATCTTCTTTCTTGGGAGCAACCGGCTCTGCAGTAGCTCCTTGAATTGCCCGAACGGATCTTCCTGAAAACAGCAAAACAGGGATTAAAACTCAGAAAACTCATCCTCTCCAGTCTTCATCCAAGCAGCACGTACGCATAAAATACGACAAATTGCAAATCAAGAACCGACCCAGAAGACCCAGAACTCGAAGGCATAAACCAACACAGAAAACAAAGCCAGAACAGCATATTGTCAGCCAAGCAGCACGTACCCAGAAAACATGACAAGATGCAAATCAAGAACCAACCCAGAACTTGAAGACATAAACCCACACAGAAAAACAAAACCAGAACAGCATGCGATAGAGCTGCACGTCACAGGATAACCATACAACAAAGGGAGAGAGAGAGAGAGAGAGAGAGAGAGAGAGAGAGAATCCAGAGCTCACCAGCTTGGTGTTGCAGAGGCGAACCGAATCCCGGCGGGGATCTTCGGAGCAGGCGATTGGGTACCGAAATCAAGCTCAAAGGAGCGTTCTTGTGCCTCCCAATGCACACGGCCGCGGCTACTCTCAAGGCCATTCTCGGTTCCTTCTCGACGGCGGCGGGCGAGAGGTTGTCGTCGGGTCGACAAAAAATTCCAGTTCGTGGAATCGCGATCGTGGCGCAAAGAAAGCCAAGATTTCGGGCAGAAGCGAGAAACGGTTTTTCCTCGTATAGCCGCCCCTGGCATGCGTGGCGATCTCCGCTTCACCCGCATTTTGCAGCCACGTTTCTTCTCCATTGGCAAATAAGGGGTTAACATGGTCGGATGGGAGGTTCTCACCTAGAATTGGAAATCATCTATTAATGAGTCCATTCATTAATTTCATGAATTCAGTCGAAAATCCAATCGTGGGTTTTAATTTCATGAATTCACTCAAAAATCCAATGTGGGTTTGGTCCGCTCCTAGGTGGGTTTATAGAATTGATCTCACCAAGCTCAAATTTGATCCGATTTTTTGGTGGACCCGTGAAATCAGTCTCACCAAACTTTACACATTTAGTGTACTAATTTTTAGCAAGCTAAAGTAAGGCAAAAGAACAAAAGAAGTTCCCTATTCTTAACGGTAAGATTAGTAAAACAATAAGTGTTAAGATTTAGAATGGAAATTTTAGGATTTTCATCTTTCTTAATTTTTTATCGAAATTTTTTCTTAAAAACTTAATATGCATATTTATATATTATCGGCCCTGCTCGGCCCGGTAAATGGGTGGATAGTTCCATACCTTGAATATGAAATTAGATCGGTATCCATCAATTTCCACAACATACTTCAATGACACAACCATTCACTTTTCCAGAGGTTGTAATGCCTCTAGAAATTGCCATGAAATTTTGGGATGCCACTAGACCGAAGAATTGTAATAGATTAAGGCCGAAACTTTAATGGAAAGATATCTTATGTTCTTGGGTTATCAAAGTTTGTGCTATAGGATAATTTGATAATGAGAATTTTGTTCTTGGCTATGTGATTTATAGGTTGGAATTTATTAATTTATGTTGCAAGTTTTATGGCAAGTGAATAAGTGTAATTAGGTAATTATATGATGGGTAATTAGGTGATAATTAAAGGAAAAAAATTAGAGAAGAGTGGGTTGAATTTTAGGCCCAAGACTAGCCCCACCATTCGGCCCTTTTGGCCTGGCCTGCGAAGCCCAAAGGAAAGGAGCTGCCGTCGACCAAGGGGAGGAGGCCTGGCCCATCTTCTAGCCCATCATGTGCATGGGAAAAATGCCAAGTGTTTTTCCCCTAGGGCCAAGTGGCATTAGCCATGCAAACCAAATGATTGCAAATGATAAAGGGGAAGGAAAGAGAGGGAGAGTGAGCGGATTGAGAGAGAGAGTGACCGTCCAAGAGAGAGAGAGTGAAATCGAGAGAGGGAGAGCAAGCAAGCGAGAGAAGAAGGGGAAGAGGGAGGCCGTTCGCTGCCGTTTGCCGCCGCCGTTGAGCCGGCGAGTCCCGCCTTGCCCCGCCGTCTTTGCTTGCTGTGTTGTGCTCGGATTAGAGGCAAGTAGAGTCCATTAATCTACCTTTGCTTGCTGTGTTATGTGTGTGATGAATGGAAAATTTCGGATATGGGTGAAGTGTGAAATCTCGAAGCTACAAGAGTTGTGTTCTAGCCTGGTGTTCTGTTTCTGGAAAAACAGTCCGACCTTTGTTGATTTCTTGAGTTGCATGCGATGTTCTAGTGGGAATTTTGCTTCGACTTCTTGATAAAAGTTGTAAAGGACTTCTTGGAGAGTAACATATCAAAATTTCAGAAGAAATGAACAAGTATAGACCGGTGAAACTATTTTCTTTGAAGAAGTTAGATCTGGAAATCGTAATGCTGACCTAGTGTGATTCTGTGAATTTTATAAAATTTTCCGGTTGAAATTTGATCTTGTGTTCTGAATGAAAGTTGAATATGACATGTTAAGGAGTAACATACTAAAATTTTAGAGAAAATGGATGAGTTTAGGTTGGTGAAACGATTTTATCCGAAACGGTTAGATCTGGAATTTGATGTCGAGGGTTATAGACGGTTATGGTTATTATAGTTTTTAATCTATCACAAATATTATTTCGAGTTCTTCATGAAATATTTACTTCTGTATTTTTTATATAACATATAAAATTTTCAGAATTTTTGGAGTTGATTTAGGATTTTTACTGAATTCATGAATGAAACTGTGTATGGCAATATTCCGAAATTATAAAGACTGTGATGTGTGGACTGTACCGAATTGTATGATGTTCTTTTGATATGGTGTTCTTCACGGAATATTTTCCTCTAGATCTTGTATATAACATGTCGAATTTTTAGAATTTATTAAGGCTGGTTACTAATTTTTCAAAGGAGTGCAATATGTTTTTATCCGAAATTTTGTTGTATTTTCAAAAATAAATGAAATTGCTCCATGTGATATAATGTCTTGAGTGGTTGATTATGCTGCATATGTGGTGACATATAACATGTTATATGACATCAAGAGCTGGTTGAGACCTTTGATATTGTTGCATCAAATGCCATGTTGAAATTGAGATACATGTGTGAATATAAATTATGATAATGATGATACCATCGGAGGTGTGAGCCGACGATGCCCGGAGTGTGGGTATCGGATGCCCGGAGTGTGTGTGCGGATGGCCCGGGAGTGTTGGGATGCCCGGAGGTGTGTGTCGGAAGCCCTGGAGGTGTGTGCTAGGGGATACCTCGTGATGCAAGTTGGGGTACAAGATGCCCGGAATGTGTGCCGGATGCCCGGAGGTGTGTGCCGGAGGTTCCTCGCGATGCCAAGTTGGATGCAAGCGATAAATTGTGGGATGAAAACATTGGTTCTTGGGAAGAAAAATGATGTGATCTAATTGAAAGATAAATATCGAGAATTGAATCATGCGCATGGATGTGTGCATATGGCATGGGATGAACCTCATGGGAATGCAAGCATGGAGTGCATGGTGGTATATGCACGTTGTATGGTGATATATGCTTGCCTGCTTGATGATACATGTATAAGTGCATGGTGGTATATGCACGTTACATAGTGATATATGCATGGCTGCTTGATGATATAAGTACAAGTGCATAGTGATTTATGCATGTCGTATGGTGATATATGCATGGCTGTAAGGTGAGGTATGCTTGAATGCATGAATGATATGTGTTTTATTCATGATACCTTGATTATTATGTATGATGCATTGTGTAGTTTTATGGATCTTTATTATTGAGTGGTTGTACTCACCCCTTTGGGGATCAACATTTCAGATTGAGCTATGCCTCTAGCACCTGTCACGCGTGGTACGTTTTATGGATTACCGTATGATGTCGAGGTCAAGTGCAAGGAGCACCCCTGCTTCGGTGTTCATGGTTTGGTGTTTATCCGCCTCCGTGTTTTGGTTATGTACGACATGGGCTTGCCTGATGACCCTGTAGTAGTACAAGAGTTTTTGTCTATCCATGTTCGCCGAGATGGGAGGATGATAGGGATGTTGCCGCCACCACCGGCTGATGCACCAGGATGGGTGTGATAGGAGCGTGTGACTGGTGGAGGTTGCTATTTTTGGGATGGCCGACACTAGCTAATGGATAGATGTACACGTTTGATGTATAGTCGGGTTTCTTTTTTAGTATAGCCGAGCTTAGTTATAGTCTTGGCCCTTTTGTTACACCGACTTGTGAAATCCATCTTAGTATGTAAATAAAAGTGATTCGGCCCTAAAATGCATATATATATGGAAATTTTTAGTTGGTGTGTATTGCATTATATTATGTGGTTTGAGTACGGGTTAAGGAGATGTCGAGTATGCTTCTGTTATATAAATTACGCTGGGACCGATTGAGATGGTATGTGGCACCCCCTCGACACGGCCCCTAATCCGCTAGGGTCGCCACAGTACTTATCACTTGTCCTAATAACATTCCACTCTGATACCATTTCAATTGCAGCGAGTCTATACAACCTGGGGGTTTGTACCATCTCAATCGGTCCTAGCACAGTTCATATAACGAAAGCATACTCAACATCTCCCTAACCCGTACTCAAACCACATAATATAATGCAATACACACCAACTAAAACTTTTCATATATATATATCCATTTTAGGGCCGAATCACTTTTATTTACATACTAAGATGGATTTCACAAGTCGGTGTAACAAAAGGGCCAAGACTATAACTAAGCTTGGCTATACTCAAAAAGAAACCCGACTATACATCAAACGTGTACATCTATCCATTAGCTAGTGTCGGCCATCCCAAAAAGTAGCAACCTCCACCAGTCACACGCTCCTATCACACCCATCCTAGTGCATCGGCCGGTGGTGGCGGCAGCATCCTATCATCCTCCCATCTCGGCGAACATGGACAGACAAAAACTCTTGTACTACAGGGCCATCAGGCAAGCCCATGTCATACATAACCAAAACACGGAGGTGGATAAACACCAAACCATGAACACCGAAGCAAGGGTGCTCCGTGCACTCGACCTCGACATTAGACGGTAATCCATAAAACGTACCATGCGTGACAGGTGCTAAAGGCATAGCTCAATTTGAAATGTTGATCCCCAAAAAGGTGATTATAACCACTCAACAGTAAAGATCCATAAAACTACACAATGCATCATACATAATAATCAAGGTATCATGAATAAAACACATATCATTCATGCATTCAAGCATACCTCATCTTATAGCCATGCACATATCACCATACAACATGCATAAATCACTATGCACTTGTACTTATATCATCAAGTAGCCATGCATATATCACCATGCAACGTGTATATACCACCATGCACTCCATGCTTGCATTTCCATGAGGTTCATCCCATGCCATATGCACACATCCATGCGCATGATTCAATTCTCGATCTTTATCTTTCAATTAGATCACATCATTTTTCTTTCCAAGGACCAATGTTTTAATCCCACAATTTATCACTCGCATCCAACCTGGCATCGCGAGGAGCCTTCGGCACACACCTCCGAGCATCCGGCACACACACTCCGGGCATCTCGTACCCCAACTGGCATCACGAGATATCCCGGCACACACCTCCAGGGCTTCCGGCACACACCTCCGAGCATCCTAACACTCCCGGGGCATCCGACACACACACTCCGAGCATCCCGTACCCACACTCCGGGCATCCCAACACTCCCGGGGCATCGTCGGCTCACACCTCCGATGGTATCATCATTATCATAATTTCTCTTTACACATGTATCTCAATTTCAACATGGAATTTGATGCAACAATATCAAAGGTCTCAACCAGCTCTTGATGTCATATAACATGTCATATGTCACCACATATGCAGCATAATCAACCACTCAAGACATTATATCACATGGAGCAATTTCATTTATTTTTGAAAATACAGCAAAATTTCGGATAAAAACAGATTGCACTCCTTTGGTCATAATTCTTGAAAAATTAGTAACTAGCCTTAATAAATTCTAAAAATTCGACATGTTATATACAAGATCTAGAGGAAAATATTCCGTGAAGAACACCATATCAAAAGAACATCATACAATTTGGTACAGTCCACACATCACAGTCTTTATAATTTCGGAATATTGCCATACACAGTTTCATTCACAAATTCAGTAAAAATCCTAAATCAACTCCAAAAATTCTGAAATTTTTATATGTTATAGAAAAAATCCAGAAGTAAATATTTCATGAAGAACTTGAAATCTATCATAACCATAATTGTCCATAACCCTCGACATCAAATTCTAGATCTAACCGTTTCAGATAAAATTGTTTCACCAACCTAAACTCATCCATTTTCTCTAAAATTTTAGTATGTTACTCCTTAACATGTCATCTTCAACTTTTATTCAGAACACGAGATCAAATTTCAACCGGAAAATTTTATAAAATTCACAGAATCACACTAGGTCAGCATTACGATTTCCAGATCTAACTTCTTCAAAGAAAAATAGTTTCACCGGTCTATACTTGTTCATTTATTCTGAAATTTTGATATGTTACTCTCTAAGAAGTCCTTTACAACTTTTATCAAGAAGTCAAAGCCAAATTCCCACTAAAACATCGCATGCAACTCAAGAAATCAACAAAGGTCGGACTGTTTTTCCAGAAACAGAACACCAGGCTAGAACACAACTCTTGTAACTTCGAGATTTCACACTTCACCCATATGCGAAATTTTCCATTCATCACACACATAACACAGCAAGCAAAGGTAGATTAACGAACTCTACTTGCCTCTAATTCAAGCACAACACAGCAAGCAAAGACGGCAGGGCAAGGCGGGACTCGGCGGCTCGACGGCGGCGGTGAACGGCAGCGAACGGCCTCCCTCTTCCCCTTCTTCTCTTGCTCGCTTGCTTTCCCTCTCTCGATTTCACTCAATTGCCTATATCTTTCAAATATAAATGAATGCATAGCACCCGTGTCAAACAATGCATATGCCTTTTTGCCATTTATGAAAATCATACCCGATATAACATTTTTGGGAAGCTATACCGATCAATTTCGATTATTGGAACCAAGAGCTGAACCAATTCCTTTTAGAACCGTTGGTTCCGATTCAGTCCAATTCAGTTTCGGGCGGTTTGAACGGTTCCAATTTTTTTGCACACTCCTACTAGTGGAAAAACGACGCCGTGCGGGGCAAAGTCGGTAATAGAGCGGGAGCGCGAGGGTACCATTGGAAAAGCGCACGGCTTCAGCTCCGTACTAGTCGCAGGCTCTCAGCACGACTCTCTCTCTCCCTCCCTCTCTCTCTCTCTCTCTCCGTTCGACTGAGCTCGCAGCGCTGAACCGGCTTCCATGGCGTTCCTGCTCAACCGGACCGGCGCCGCCCTCTCTCACCTCCGATCTCATCCCCAGGTACCTCCGATCGAGCCGGCTCCGTCGTTTTCCGGTCCTTCCCCGTCGCTCCGATCGGCGCCTCGGTTCTCCCCGGCGCGTCGTATTTGACCTCGCTCGATTCTCCGCTCACTCTTTTGTGGTTTTTTTTTTTTTTCCTTCTTCTCGATTCGGAACGCGTGCCGCCGCCGGTTCAGAGGACGGAGGGCGCGATCCCGCTGCCGCCGCGCCGCGGATTCCACGTCGAGCCAGGGGCTCGCGAGAAAGCGGTGAGATTCTCTCTTCCCCCGTCTGTCGTTGCTGCCGCTCTCTTTCCGTGGCTTTCCCGAGCGTGCGTTTCGGTCTGATTTCTCGGAGTAATCCGTGTTCGGATGTCAACGCGCGAGATTCGTGAAGGGCGGATTGCGCTAGGCGAAAGACCAGACTAAGCGTGACTGGAAGTGTTAGGGTGATTAAATATTAAACAGCTTTTAGATAGTCGGCAGTGATCGTACAAAATCTCATGGCATGATAAGTACCTTGGATTAGATGATTGCTGTTGTTTTTTGGGTTAGCTCGGATTGGTTGATTGGTCTTCCGGAGTTTTGGTGGAGGGCTTTGGTTAGTTTTACTTGGTCCGATGAATGAATGAATTGCTGAGACTGTTCGCGTTCGTGCATGCCGTGGTTCTGTTCTCAGCTTTTATGGTGTACTTTTTGCGCACTTTCGTTTATAAGGTTTCGAATAGCTTTGAGATTTTTTTGATCTTTCTATCCTGTCTCAAACGTCGCCACATTCTTGGTGTTGCGCTGAGGGTAGATAGATGCATTGCAACAAGGATAATTAAGATTTGAAAATCTACTTAGTGCTTTCCAGCAGATTGGTCTGTTCTAGGACATGTACCCTTTTTCCAGTCAACCGGCTTAGAGCATGTGCTTGATTATGATTCTTTTTGGCTTTTTGATTATGGACTTATGTAATTTGTCCAACTGCAAATTGCAGCTTCTGGCACCAGATCCAATTCTAAGCCGTTTCAAGTCGCATAAGAAGGGTGTTAAGCAGTTGAAAAGAATTGGAGATGTCCTTACAATTGTTGTCGTTGCTGGTATTCTTTTAGTTACTATGATGTGGATTGAACAATCTTATCAATATTGTTATCCATGCTTGATCTTAATGTTTTATATTATTACATTTGGCTAGTTGGGATAATTGGACTTTTTAACTGATTCCTAAATTGTCTTTGCTTTTCAAAGGGGGAACCTTGCTGTAATCTTGTTTTGTTAGAAAATGCTTCTTTAGCACAATCATCTCATAATGGTAGTAGTGCTCTCTGGTGGCGTACTTTTCTATCTTTCCACTTCAATAATTTCCTTGAAAAACTGCCGACTTTGCTTTTGCTGCATGTTGACTAATGTTGTACTTGGATGGTCTTCTATGAGTTCCATCATACGGACTAATACTTTGCAACTTCACCGATATTAGCATGTGTTAATGCAAATTTGTCCAAGAGCTTTTTGCAGCATCACCACTGATTTGCACCTTTTTAGGGCAATTATGCTGAGCCAGTACTTAGATGAAGCTTATGATTATCGTGCTTTGATTGTCTTTTAAATAACATATTCAAAGAGGCTGACAACAATGGTTCTACCATGGTACTTATGTTATCTTGAGTAGTTTGACACAAAGTCCCTAGAATCATAACAATGCCTCTGAGACTGGCCAACCGGTTTAGTTATTGGGGGTTGAAGATGTGGACAATTGATCACAGATTCAAAATCCCTTCCTTTTGAAAGCTTTGCTTACCCCAAATCCGGGTCTCTGATTAAAACTCTCTCAAATCATTCTTTTTCTTGAAACGTGCTACAATTGATAAGTCAATGTGTGAGGTATTACTCTAAGTTTGTTTCCTTGCTCATTGCCACATTTCATATCTTTGTGTTCCAATTTAAAATGATAAAGTTTCTTGTTTTGCAATCTGGTTTTACTTTAGTTTTTCATCACGATGCATTTTCTAGTGTTAAAATGCTACTGATATCGACTCATGTGCATTTTTATATGATAGATTCTCAATTTTGGCATTATTTTAAATGGAAATTAGAACATTTGCAGAGTACCATCGTCATTGGACAATGCGCCATATTGTGTAGAAATAGAGTTCTATTTTCTGTGTAATGTTACAGCTCTGATGCATTTCATGCTGCATAATGTTTCAGGATGTTGCTATGAGATCTATGTGAAAGCGGTGATGCGAGAAGAAGCTCGAAAACAGGGGAGTGCCTCTGGTGAAAGTGCTTAGTCAAGTGTTCCTTGTATGTTTGTTTAGCCTTAGTTTGGGAGAACAGTGGCCAATAAGCAGGACAGAAATGCTTCTCATTTGAAGTTTTGTATCTCCATTTCCATATCTCGTTTTATTGGATGGAGTTCATTTCTTCTGTCGTGAAAGGTTAGATTGCCCAACTTTGCTTGGTTTGCAAGATAAGAAACTCTTCGGATGGCAAATGGAGAGAGTGCACAATTGGTACATGACTGTGTTTCCTTTGTTTCTCTTTGGATTAAGGTGATTTTAGTGAGGGTTGCGTAGCGAGAAGCAAGAGGAAAATTACCTACTGCACTTGCCTTATTCCTCGAGTCAGTGCACTCCTAGGAGTAATTTACCTCGTCCTTGACACTCTTATCTATCGTGGAAACTTTCGTCCTTCAATAAAGAAACCGCTATTGCATTGTGTGAGCAGGCTGATGCAAGCATCAACATATATGCATATTTGTTCGAAGCTGGACCGAAAACATGTAGTTTCTTTGGTTACGCGGGGATCATTTGAACAGGTTGGTTTCACATGAACCAGTTTCGCAGAACATCTTTTCAGGGCACTTTCATCTCTGTCTCCCTTTCGCACCCGATCTCTGTGGTTCCCTTTATCATCGACCGTTGTGAAACGGGGGAAGAGAACGGCGCCATGTCTGATGTTTCACCTCATTGCCTTAAGTAGCAGGAAATTGTCGAGATCGTGTCGGGTGTCGAGTGTCGTCGGTACTGAAGAAGAGTGTGTGCAGGCGCGTGGGCGCTAAAGAAAGTTCATCTTTCTTTCCATCGGGGTATGGTGAGGAAGAAAAGCGGAAGGGACAATAATGACGGAGAAAAGACATAAAGTCAGATTCCGTTCCATGAGGCCCCTCACCCCAATTAGAGAAAAACAACGGGCCATGGGGCGCTGTCTAATTCAAAAGAGCGATTCATGTGTCCTGCGAGTGCGACCCATTTCACCAGCCGTATCTCCTCAAAAGAAGCTTTATCCTTTCAATTTGGGTCCCACTGAACTTTGGCACAGACAAATCATCGATATGCGGAAAAGCGCCACGAATTATCCCTAAATTTTGACATGTTATCTTTGGCCTTTTAATTCGTTCAATATGAATTTTGAACCTAATCTCTAGACTTTTCAAAAATAAGTCAAAAATTCTTATGTCCTTTCATTTCAAACCATTTCCTAAATTAACAAAAAAAACGCTTACTTTTATAATAAAGGAGGTCGACCTTTTACTATTATGGAGACTGAGTTGATAATATACTTAAATGAAACTATAGTAATATTTATAAAGACCAAAAAGGTGACAATGTAATAAAAAAGAGAGCATCTTTTTTGTTGATTCTCTTTTTTGGTGATTTAGAAATTGATTGGATTTTTTTTAAAAAAATTAAAGTTTAGGTAATAGTGTAATTATGAAAACTTGTAAATAGTATCGAATGGCCGATTGATTTTGTTATGGAAAGTCGAGGCACTAGATTGGACAAATCAAAAGTTTAGTGACTAAATTGAATATTTCAGAATATTTCAAGAACTATATTGAACAAAACCAAAATCCAAAGATGACATTGCAAATGCACAACATGTCAGACTTCGGAGACTGTTTGCATTATTTCCCCTAAATATGCAAATCACGTTGACGAGTACTCCCAAAACACTAATCAAGGGAGGACGAACTTTTGAAAATTTTGGTCATTTCAACGAGAGCTGCTGTCAATGTTTCACGAGCTTCTCTTTCCATTGTTTGAAATGGCAGGTAGAATGATTAGGAGTGGGGAAGCGAGCAGCGCGTCGTGCATGCACTCCAAGTATTAGCTGTCCAGAGAAGGGAATAATACAGCCAACAAGGGAAAAGCATGAGAACAAAGACCCCAAGACAGAGAGAATCACTTGCAGACAGAACAACGTAATCTGCTCCGAATCACCGCCCTTCGCCTCTCCACTTCCCAACTTTGTTTTCAAGTGTCATGTACTATAATCCGCCAATTAAGCCTATATCCATTGGTTTCTGACATGACTTTGCTAAGGAACCCTTAAAACAATTACAAGAAAATAATATTCGAGGTTCGAAATATCGATCCTGCATACCAGGAGGGACGACCGACCCATTGAGGATTGCAATGTCTCATTTATTTGATTATTCATTAAGCATTCTAATGAAACTTTGAAATTTGACAAGTTCAAATTTTTTGCAAGTGTAGATGAGACAAAGGTTGGCCCGACGGCATTGGCACTCCCAAGTTCCTTAGGAATTAGATCTTTGGAGATATCCTGACCATCAAATGAAAATGCTAATAAAATCCACCTGCTGATGATAAAATTTTCTTTAAATTTCTGTGTTATCAGTTTACATCAAAGTTGTAGTAAGATACATGTGATTAGAGCGGAATTATGATGGGGATCAATCTAAGTCGGTCGATCGAAGGCATTTCCGTAAATTTCAGTCCACTAATCATATTATCTGCATTTGATCTTCCCCACTTGAAGTTACTTTAATGTCCACTAGTATAGACAACCAAAATATATCAAGAATGATATCATTTATCTTTTTCTTTTTGCTTTTGTTGTGTCCGAAAGTCTAAAACAAACGATGACCCGTGGCCTGTTTGTCGATGCCACTGGTGTTCTTCTGAGTCTAGATAGATAGAGAAGGACTGGAAGTCACCAAGAAAAGGATCTTATCTGGTTTCTTGATAGCCTTTTTTGGTTTTTTATTGAGAATTCACTTCGTTCAGAGAGGAGAGAGCCTGTGAGAGTAGTGATCGGAGATGGCGACAGCCTTTGCAGGGACGCAGCAGAAGTGCAAGGCCTGTGACAAGACCGTGTATCTAGTAGATCAGCTCACTGCTGACAACAAGGTCTTCCACAAGGCCTGCTTCAGATGCCACCATTGCAAGGGCACTCTCAAGGTCTCTCTCCCTCTCTCTCTGGTTTTATTGCTTTTGTAGTGTTATGCTGTTCATGGATGTTCTTGTTTGGGAATATGAAGTTCTTTCATTGCTGGAAAGCTGTTTCTTGTGCGAGGCATGGTTTGCGAATTTACAAGCTGGCTTTTTTGTGTTGATGGTCATTCTGGGTCGATCTTTTCTTCTTCTCCCTTGTTCTTCAGCTCCCTTGTTCATTCTATTCCATCGATACACTTTTGTGGATCTGCTTAATCTAGTCTTTGGCGTTGTAAATGCTCGTTTTTTCATGGTTATTTAATACATGGAAGTTATGTTGAACATCATCCATGGCTAATTCCTTAGTGGCATTTCTTGGTTCTTAGAAGTCTTGCTTGTCCATATGCATGACTACCTTGTTCTCCATCTACAGCACCTTAAAAAAAAATTGAAAGTACTCTAGTCTGCTGTCGCTGCTTATTGATTGGATGGAAGGTGGAAGGTATCTTTTTTCAGGGGTAGTCAAAACCGGATAGGTTCTTTTGATCGAATCTGGATACGTCATGTGGATAATGTTTAAAGTTGGGGACGGCATATTAGACAAGAAGGCATTATAATGGGTTTATTTTTTGCGTCATCTGTGACTACTAATGACGCTGCCTGCCACTCTGAAGCTAAATCAATTCGCCAGAAACAGCTAAGTGATGAAAAGGAGAATTTATCAGCTATTGATTAAGATATTTAATCTGATCTCCCTTATGAAGATTGAGGATTTAAGAGAGAGAGGTTTTAGTCTGGTGTTGACTGGTCAAGGACACCGTGGGAGGGAGAGTGAGAGGGAGACGAATTCAACATTGTACCCTTTCTTCTGTGTTTTTCCTTCCTTTGGAGGGGTTGGCAATGAGGTCTCAATGCTCTTCAAGTACCTAATTAATCCAAATTGAGTGCGGCAGTCCCTCTGTCCTGATACATTCTAGGTAACTAGTGGAGTACTCGGGCAACCCCTTTTGAGTTGAAGTTTTCATGTCTATTAATTATGATGGAAAAGACGGTCTTGCTTGTCCACCCTTCACATGCTAATGAGACTCTTTCAAATGATTTAATCTATCATATGGGTTTGACATGTTCAGTCTTTGCTAGTGCATGCATGGTACTAGAAGGTGATCCCTTTGCCTAGTGTTATTGTTTAGGGTCTTCATATACAGGATAATTGTAGTTTCCGTACGAGAATTATCGTCCTGTTTGTAAGATATTGTGTGTGATTTGTCTCCCATGAAGGCATTTTGTTGCTGGCGATACATCTCTATAACTCTCTTATGCTTCTGCATTCTGCAGTTGAGTAACTATTGCTCTTTCGAGGGTGTATTATATTGCAAGCCGCATTTTGATCAGCTCTTTAAGATGACTGGGAGCTTGGACAAAAGTTTTGAAGGTAATCCGCAAAGATGGCTTCTATTCCCTTCTATTCACGTATCTCTGCTGCTCTAGCCCCGTTTATGCTCACAGATAAATTGTTCTTCCATAGGCACTCCAAAAACTGTCAATAGATCTTCTGAGCAGGTAGCCCCTCAAGCTTCAATCTTCCTCTTACTTTCTTTGTTCACGATGTTTCTGGAATGTTAGTCCCATTTATATGTCAGTAGTATCACCACAAGTTGCTTCCAATAACGTCTGGACTTGTGCAGGGCCACAGTAATGCCAAAGTATCGAGTATGTTTGCCGGAACTCAGGACAAGTGTGTTGCTTGCAAGAAGACTGTTTATCCCATCGAAAAGGTAAATCTAGGAGAAATCTATGGGGAGCTCTTCCTGCCAATTTAACCTTTGTCATTGTAATTTCAATCTATGCAATGCCAAGTCTTTGCGCCTCATAACGTCAATATTTCTCTTGTTATTGAAAAGATCGGCAAGGCCTACTCATCGATAATCCTTACTGCACTAATCTGATGTAGCATGAATCTGTCGATATGCCTAAACTATTTACTTTACTGATCTGATACTGCTTTTGGATGTAGCACTTGTGTGTGGGCGCATGCATCTATTTTGTCATATATAGTGTAAATTTAATTTGGAATCGGAGTCAAGTTCAAAATATGATAAGATAAACTTCTCTAGATGTTATTAATAAGTAGTTATCTCTCTCTCTTCGTGTGTCCACAAACACTGAGTTTTTTAACCTTATAGTTTATCAACCTCAGTAGTGCTCATGAACTGACTGCTGCTTCGCCAGGTGGCTGTTGATGGCACGTCATATCACAAAGCATGCTTCAGGTGTACTCATGGCGGTTGCGTAATCAGTCCATCGAATTATGTAGCCCATGAGCACCGTCTCTACTGCAGGCACCACCACAATCAGCTATTCAAGGAGAAAGGAAACTTCAGTCAGCTCGACAGCCATGAAGAAACAACAGCCTAAAGAGTATTTAGGGGCAGAGTAGTCATACTTTGACAGTCAAGTCAATGCAGTTATCGGTCTCCTTTGACAAAAACCATGGATTATCAGCAAGATGCGGATTCGGTTCTAAGGCATAAAAAAATTTAAGTGTTGATTTTCTATTTTGTGGAGACAATTAAGTTTGTTTTACTTTTCAAGCGTGCAATCTGAATGGCTAACCACTGGGGACTTGCTGCTCGGTTTCTCGAGTGACCATGGTAATACAAATTCGTGTGATTCTGTTCTTGTGGGTTTTACGTGGAAATTGGAAAGAACGGAGACATATCCTTGTACTCAAGATGGTTGTCTATTTCTTGTTTTTATTTTCCGATCTTCTCCATCCGTTTGAGTCTTTCCCTTTATTTTGCAAACTCCCTTTCATTCGCTCTGATGTACTACTTGTCAAGCATTTGGAAAATTAGACTCTTACATTCCCACTATTAATCGACTTTGTCGATACCTTCTCACTTCTTGTCCCTCCCATAGATCTGTTAGCAACCTTGCTTCCTTTGTTTCATTCGTATGCTATGCATTGATAATGCCCATTGCACGTGTTAAAACATATATCAGCTAGAAAAATTTGTATCGCATATGCAGCCATACGCGGACTTGGATTGCTAATCTCCACCAATGGTGCATAAAACAAATGTCATTAAGGATGAATTGGATTGTCTAGGATCATCGACGATACCCAGGCAGGATTAAGCAGCAAATTCAGTTACCATACTGGGATTGTCTGATGGTAGTGAAGGAAAAACGAAAAAGGGCACGGGAATTAAGTAGTTTCACTGATGTTACCTTCATCCTGATAGAAGATAAGGTAGTGACACATGGTTAGTTTGTGATGAATCCATTCCAAACATTTCTGCACTCCACAAAAAATCAAATAGCCTCCAGTCAAATACAGAGAAAATCCAGCTCCCATAAAAGCAGGTCAGGTTGATAGTGAAATGTGGATGCTGTGTCGCCCCACAAGCTCAGCTGCTTGGCATAGATCACTCCCATCCCTCCACTGCCACCTTTCAAAATCACCTTCCCGAACTCTAGCCAAAGGGAATCTGTTCTTCTCCTTGTTGGATTCTGTCCCTCGACTTTGGTCAAAGAATCGAGAGCATGTTGAATTAGGCCTATAGGAATAACTTTTTCTTCCCTGCCTATGAAATGAGACATGGAAAGAGTTGGAGTGAGTCACTACTAGATAAGTTCGAGCACCAATGAGAGGACAATAGGTGGGCAATCGCGGGGGAGGAATAGTAACATCAACCCAGTCCATGCATATTGCTCTCCACCCTCACTCACATGGCTTCCATTGCACTCCAAAGTCATTTCATTTCATCTTGGTACCATTTCTGGCTGTTCCGTCGCTATCAGTTCCCCGCCTTTGAGGGCACCATGTCACCTTCAACTGCTAATTTGGCATTGATTCTTCTTTTGCTCGAATAAATCTATCAACTTCCTCCTTAGGCACGTCTCACATAGATCCTCCCTCCTTTATCGGAGCTTGCTATCCATCAGTCTTTAATTGCTGGTGATAAGAAAGGGGTCTATTTGTGTGTTGACATGTCTCAATCGCCCACGTTCAATGTTTCTACTTGTACATAACAATGGCGAAAGAAGATAATTGGTGATCTTGAATGTGGAATTTGGAGGTCATTTCTTGTTAATGCTATACAACTCAAAGCCAAATACTTTTAAGGAAAGCTGGTTGTTTTGTATCTGAAAGTCCATTTGCTGGGCTGCAATAACTTCTGGTGGTTGCTTATTCTTTCATAATTTTAATGCAAGGATGGCAAGTTGGTTGCGAAGCAGTTACTTTCAACGAAAGTGATGATCTCTGAAGCGAGTTTTTGAAGGGGTCAGTTCAAACCGAATTTGTTTTCATACTCAAACCTAACAAGAATCATAAGTCATTGAAATGCTCTGTGGAAAGCGTTAGGAATTATCTCCATAATAATGTGAGAGAGAGATCCTGACAAGCGAGAACATGTACACCACATCCAGCTCCATCAAAGTACAGCAAAGTATATATGCTTCCTTCCCTACTTATCAACCCTGATTTGTTTTTCTCAATGATTGTTCAGAGTGGAGACAAAGTTTTACAGGATATATGACACAAAAGTTGGTGCAAAACGCCAGCGGTTAAAGGCCCACTTAGCAAGATATCTGAATCTGGAGCTCTTTTTATGATCCACGTTTTGTGATGCTCTTAGTTCTCATTTTCTTTTCTGCCCAAGTGTTTTTTGTAAGGTGAGTTGGCTGTGGTTGGCCTATTCAAGAGCCTCCATTAATAAACTCCATAATTCCTTTTTGTTCACTGAAAAGGCGCTGAAGTGAAGGATTCTTCTTTTTTTCTTTTTCTTTTTTCTTTTTTGCCTCCTTAAAGAAATATCTTTGAAAAAGCAAGAAACTAATTAACCCATGTTCTTCTTTCGAAAAAAGAGGGAAAAAGGAATTCTTTTTTCAGTCTTCAGTAAAATTAGTCTGCCTTCCATGAGTATACTTTAAAAAAAGATGGGGCATTACAGGTCTTTTAATTGGTGGGAAGCAAATTTTTTCTGCCACCACTGGCATGCCAAATATAATTAGCGGTCATCCGATGGCTGTCCTGAGGTCAAAAAAGGGCTTGAACCATGATTAAAAGAAAATATATTTTAAGGTAGCCGCTCTCTTTTCATGCCCACAAAAAGCATGGAGTGGTCAAATGATTTCTTCCTCCTTGTGTTGGCCATGGAACATTTGACCCTAATCATGTTGCTTGGGAGAGAGTGATATCTCATGTGACAAAGGCACTTTGTCCCTCGCAAATAGCCTTTGTCCCTGCCTTCCAACTTTTACTTTTGTAAGTCTTGTAGGCTAGAAGGATACAAAGGGACAGCCAGCCAGTAACCCCTTTTTTAAGCGCCATCACGCTAGTCATGCTTGCAAGTCGCAAGCAATGCATGACTTTGATTCAACTGCGAAAAAAAACATGACCCGTCATCCCTTTTGAGCCTGCTGAGAGTTGTAAAACATGGTTTTGTTTTATTCAAGAGACATGTTTGGTGCTTCAGATTACATTGCTCACCTAATTCCCCTTGTAGAGAGAATAAAATTCCTGCACATTCGGTGATTTAGAGCATGATGGAGTTGAAGAAACTATGGTCCCAGATAGGATTAGGCGAGGGTAATATTCAATTCAATTATGAAGCTATGAAAGAAGGGACAGCAAATAATAACTATTATTCTCTCTCCCTAGGGTTAAGGCATAGGGGATCGATCTCAAATGCTCAGGTTGGCTTTTTCAAGAAAACTTTGGATGCCCATTGGTCCCAAACCCCATCTGGAAATGGAAATTATAAATGAAACCGACAGAAACACTTCCCCTGTTTTCATCATTTTCACCCAAGTTACGGTAAAACACGGTACAGCTATAGACATGATGCCTCGGTGTAGGTGGTCTTTCAAACTCCAAAGTTTCGTTCAAATGAAGGCATTAAAGAGGACTGTTGACTATGCTCTTTTAATGGACAATTTGACCTCTTATCACTCTGCTTCTTGCATTTTACTGGCTTTCGTTTTCGTGTACCGTTGCATAATTATCCAAACTCGAAGTTGGGTTAGATTTGCAGCCTTCCTTTTCACGAGCTATTTCCTGGCTGGAGTGCTGGAGATGCATCCTCTGCATCAAATATTATGCAGTGGAGCTTCAGAAATGTTAAATAAGTTGCATCCATGGAAGTGGTGGGGATGGCTGATGGTAGAATTATGCATTATTTCTTGCATTAAGGCCAAAATAGAAAATCTCTTTCTGACATGAATCAGAAAATTTAAATCAGAGGGCTCCTGAGGAGGAGAGTAATGAACAAGTACAGAAGAGCAGAAGATTATGTCATCCAAGCTCTGAGTCAATCTTGGTCAATTGTAATACCGCCCAAATTTCATTAAGAAGAGCAGCAAATTGATTACATGGGATTTGCTTCAATTCTCTTTCTCCTTCGTTTCTTTTTCCCCTCTATACAAGCAAAGGATTTGGCCAATATCAACACTTCCAAGATGAGTTCTTACACACTCTCTCTCCCCCCCTCTCTGTGAAACATTTGAACTTCCACTATTCGAAGAAAGACTCGTTGAGTGCATATAGCAGAGTTATCAGAACCCACAAGACGCATCAATCATATCTGTCAAACATCCAGAAGAAAACTTCAGCTTGCCGCCTCAGAGATGCTCTTTAACGAGGGTTGCCATGTTCTTGGCTTGTTGACAGCTGAATTACTTGTCGCCGTACTTGTCTTCTGCCTGTGTCTGTCATGTCTCGCCACCTGAAATTACATCAAAAGATGATCAATTGACAGGAGAAAGGAACGGACAAAACGAATTTTAACACTTTCTTGAGTTGTAGTACTCTCACTCAAAGCTTTCTTCAACCAGAATTTCGCAAGTCACATGCAACTTAGTACCCAGAAGTTATCAGCCAGAGGAGGAACAAAAAAACAAAACTTTGAACAGGAATCGGAAAAAGTTTCTTCTTTTCTTTCATTAAATATTTTCTCGATGTATGTACTGAAGAATGGGATGACATTGTTTTTTTCTATTTTTTTAGATTTCTACCTGGTGTTCTTTCCTCGTGTCAGAGGAATCAGATCTTCTAGGTGCTATTATCTCCAGCCCAGATGAAGACAGCTTCTCTTCATGCTCCACCCTGATCTCATGCTGGCCCTTCCTCATCTTTGCATGCTTCTTAGCCGATAAAACCTTCATAACCTCTGCAGAACAGGAAAACAGAAAACATACAAACGCTCAGCACCAATTCAGCTAAAGCCACACACACAGAGAAAAAAGAAAACCAATTAGGCGCACTCAATTTCAGAAACCAAAACAGAACTGGTACGAGAAGGTAGCGACTCGAACCTTTGGCAGTGATGAGCCTATAAACTTGGCCAAGAGCAAGAGTATCCGTGGGCCGGAGGAGCTTAATGCGGGTCACGCGGACGGAATTATTATCGGCCCCCGCACCGGCGGCAGGGGCAGGGGCAGAGCATTTCTCCTTGGCGTGAGCGGCGTTGCTGCCGTGCGGCTGCTGCGGCGGCGGGCACACGGCGGTGGAGATGAGGAGAGCCACGTAGTGGCCGGGGTTCATCTTCATGATCTCCCCGGCGCAGACGGGCCAGTACAGCTTGTCCACCTTCCCACATGGGTGCTGGATCACCAGCGTCGCCGCATCGATGGCCTGGCAATTCCCCATCACTCTCTCTCTCTCTCTCTCTCTCTCTCTCTCTCTCTCTCTCTGTTCGTCTCTGCTTCTTCCTTCTTGCTTCTCCTTGCCGAGCGAGGCGAGAGCGGCTTCAAAGCTTTGAAGCAGAGGAGGTGCTAAAATAGCAGGGGAACGAGAACAGGGGCGAGAGAAAAGGAAGGAGAGACCTGAAAGGAAGGAGGTGGTGAGCGCAATATGAAGGCTCTTTATAGCTACCACCCACCCCCAACTTTTTCTAAGCAAGTCAATGGCCTTTGCCTTTTTATTTGGAGAAACGCCAGATTTTTACCATAGTCTCTTGATTTTAACTGTATATGGTATTAGATCCGATCCCCTTAATTCAGATCCCATTCTTAATTTAATAAATCGATCGAGCAAAACCGGTTTTCGATAAGCTTAACACGTCTCTAATGACCGCCTCTCCCGATCTCATCGTCATCATACCGACATGTGTCTCGAGTGATTACACGGCACTATCATAAAAAGTACATACCTTTTAGGTTCGAGCGAATGTCAAGTGTAACGACCCGATATTTGAATCATAAGCATACTCGATAATCAGATCAATCTGTCAGGGTGGACAGGATCAGAGTGATTCATAGGATAATTGAATTTTCATGTGAGCTCGTAATAAATTACCATGGTCCCGAAAAATATATGTGTGTGTGTGTAATAACCCCTAGTTCCTAGGGGGAGAAGTAGGGGGGGAAATTAGGCTTGTTGGACACAAGGACATAACCTTAGTCGCTTTCGCAATGAAGAGAGGCGTCTTTGAGTATAAATGCAGAAAGAGAGAGTACCACAGGATGACGCACCATCGCTCTCTCTCTCTCTCTCTTCAGTACTTTCGTGGCTCGTTTGCGTGGAGACTTGGGTTGAATTTATTGCTCCTCCCACTACTCCCCATTCCCAATTGTTGTCAAACACAATCAATTGGATGATGGAAAAAATGTTAATCTTGATTAACATGTGAAAATGATGGCGTGTCGACTTTAGGGCCTTTATAAAAAAAAAAAAATTAGGGCCTATGACCCCCCAGAAAAAGATAAAAACTTTGGGAACTATCGTTTTCGAAGAAAAGATTTATCGACTTTAAATCTAATCCCAATTCTTTCGCCTATAATTCCTTACCTACTTTGCATTCTATAATCGATGTCAATTTATTCGAAGTTATCAACGTTGGGAGGCTACTGCAGTTCCGCATGAAAGTGAGGGTGCTGATGACCATGTAGGTCTTGATAATGAACCCCCAACTCGCTCCTATATTAATCATTTTTAAAGAACCAGTGGCAACTTTTGGACGTTGGGGGCAGATTTGCGATTATAATGAAAGTTTTAAATTTTTCTTTACTCCAGCAGCTTGCTTTCGAACGAAGCCCAAATTTAGTATCTACCTTTGAACAAAAAAGGGTTCGGTATATGTAAAAACATTAAGATTTTTTTATTTCATGAAAAATAAATAATTTATGATTTTTTAAAAATGATCATTTGCATCATTTAGAAAAACGAATGGATCAAAGGTATTTACATTGTTTATAAAGATATTTGAATGAATATTTTTCATTCATTAATAATTTCGACTGAAAAATGATTATATTTAGGAAAATATTATCTAAATCACTCTTATTAAATACTTAAATTCGATTTTATTTGTACTTGCCGGGCTTGGGGGTGGGTCGGTCACCGGTTGCATAGAAGACCGTGGGGGCTGCCGCGTGGAAGAGGAATTACGCAACACTTAACGGCTGTTAAATTAAAATTAATAAATCAGTAAAATAAATTATTAAACATAAATATACGTCACTACTATGATTTTAAAGTTTTACATGGGGAACGTTGAACTGTGCAGACTGCAAAGCGTACGTTGATTTTCCTCTTTTTTTTTTTTATTTAGAGTTTTTTATCCGCTCTTTTCCCCTCTTTTTTTGGGCTTTTCGCAATTATGTCTAGACGTATGCATTACGTCATTTGATAATGACTAATGGCCTTAAGATAACTTCAGTGTAATAATTTTTTTCGTAATTTTTCTCCATTATTTTTCAAGGTGTACAAAAACTCAGATATGCAAATATGCATGTGTAAAACAACAATGGTTGGAGCTAAAGATGCATGGAGAAAGCATCTTAAGCAGTCGAAAGAGGATGCAAATAATTGAATTCGAAATTTTAAATTGCATTTTCATTATTTATCGTAATATATTTGAAAAATTAGCCAATCCGGAAAGAAGGACAAATTCCATCATGTCACTGGACTTGATTGGGGGCCTGTCTTGTGAAGTTCTATTGGTCACTAAACTTAAATTGATTTTAAATTGAGATAATTGAACTTTGATTCTAGTCATAAGAACCGTCAAATTTAGTTCCTTCGAGGTTGATGCGCTTTGACCAAATATCCAACGTATTATTGGAGAAAGTGCTAGCATGACAAACACATGATCATTTTTTTTTCTTCATAAGTCGTGATTTTCATGAGATAATCATCTCAGATATACCATCTGTAAAATTTTATTAAGTTCCAATCAAAGGCGATTAATCAAATGATATAAATGGCGGGATAATTGCAAAAAAGGTCTTATGAGGTTTGCCCTCACATATCATACCATCCCCACTTTTAAAACCTACAATCTACATCTTGAGTTTTCTACTTTCCTACTAGTTTGCATTCGAGTTTTCTACTTTCCTACTAATTTGCATACTTACAACCCTATTTATTTTCAAAAATTGTCAATTTTCTTCCATTCATCAACCAAAAACCCACAAATCCTAACACAAGTGTGTGGTTGGGTTGAGGGGATGAGAGGCAATATCGAGCAACAACAACAGGAGTGACGAAGGCTAAGAGAGACTATGGTGTGATCGAATAAAAGTTAATGTATTATTTGAATATATACAAATTGGAGATTTTATTTCAGAAGCAATGATTGATTTTTGACATGTAAGTAGAAACTTCAAGGTGGTTTTTAGCAATTTTACGTAAAAAGTGAAATTTAATCGATTGCGAAATAAATTAAAATCTAGATAATAACTGGAAGGGGGGAATCTCGTTAATGCAATATCGGAGCATGCGTGGCGCGTGGTGGGAGGACGGCCCCACTTATTACATCACAGGCAAAGTCCCCAGTCCCCAGTCCCAACAGCATAAGTGGGTGTCGCGCGTGGCGGTGGCTTCACTCCTCTCACTCACATAAAAATTAAAAAAATTAAAGAAAGACATGCCTTTTTTTTTCTTTTTCTTTTTCATGTGGAATTCTTAGTTTTCTCCAACATTCCAAAAGGCTTTTTCAGAAAGCAATGATAATAAAAAAAAAAAAAGGATTTTATGAAGGTGGGAAAGGTTGACACGCACCCAGTTTTCTTCCTATGCCCACAATTATTTGTTTTTTGTTGTTTTCTAAAATTAAATATATTCTCTCACCTTTTTACTCGCACGCTGCAGAAAGTCACAAAAGTAATTTCCTTTTCCCCCTCTGCCCCTTTTTCTTGGATTTTGGGAATTCAGTGAATTTGAAGCCTGCCCAAAAATAGAAAAAAGCTGTCTTTTCCTCCACTTCCTTCCTTCCTTGTCTGCTTTCTTCTTTTTTTCTTGAAACCTGTAAGGTGAAGGAGGGAAACGGTGGATTCAACAGTTCACTGGTTCTGAATTGTATACATTGTGCATCTTTTGTTAGATTCTTTTGTGTCTTGAAAATCAAAAATAAAAAAAGATAAAGATATCATATACATCACGACTTTTGAATGGTGCTTACTTGAATGTAGTAACTTAAAAAGAAAAAAAAAACATTTTATTGTAAGTGTTATGCCATGCCTATTGAGGAGAGATCCCTGCTCGAGGTACTGAAGAAGCCTAGATTGATATTTGGTAATGGATCAAAATAAATAATTTATATTTTATACATGAATAGTTTTCGAAAAGATGGGATTTCAAAATTGGGGTGTTGAATAAAACGATTGATATTCAAGAAAATAATATTCTAGAAAAATTCATTGAATTGGAATGACTCGTTAGATACTTTTTATGAATGTTGACTAAGCATCGGACGAATGAATAATCATTGAGTCCTCCTCTTTCTAGTTCTTTATTCTTGTGGGCACGTTTTTAAATTTGTGGTATTTGGGAGTTTTCTATGAAAGTCCTAACACCTGTAGCGTCTTCTTCATAACTAAAAAAAATATAAGACGAGGGCCTAGATGATACACGAATGACCTTATGTTCAAGACTACCCTTTTGAAGTTATGCCTACCTTTCCCATATGGGAAGGGAGAGGTGAAGAGTTCGATTCCCCATCTTTTCAGGAGAACGAGAGTGAGGACATTTAGTTTCAAGTATGAAGTTTGATTCTCATGCTCAGAAAGAAGCATGACAAAAGTCTGAAAGCAAATTGAGAGTTAGATTAAGGTAGACAAAAAAAAAGTTGTAATGTTTAATCATTTTGGCCATTATGATAGTTTGTTCAAAGAAAAATCACAGGACTTGCATGTTTGTTTAGATTTTTTTTAGGGTTCTTTTGAATTCCATAATAATATTTAAAATACTATCATAATGTAAAAAAATTTACGAAAAATTATACACGAATCTTTACTCTTTTTTTATTCATTCAATTAGTAGAAACGCCCTTGTGTTTAGTTTTTTGAAAAAAATTAAGGTTAATACAATGAAAAATCTCAAACCAATAGATTTATCATAAATTTACCTCAAATCAATTTTTTGATGACATAAAATCCCAAATTGATATACTTGTGACAAATTTATTTCAAATTAATTTTTTAATCACAAAAAAATTCAAATTAGTATGTCTGCAATAAATCTTACCCACCATTAGTTTTGGATTAATACGACAAAAAATCACAAATTGATATAACCATGACAAATGGAGGATAAAATTTTAAATTAATATACTTGCTAATTGCCACACACTATCTTACTTAATAATTTGACAGTAAAACTTAATAAAAACTAACGGATGATAAATTTATGATAAACATACTAGTTTGGAGTAAATTTATCACAAAATTACCAATTTAAGATTTTTTTATGGTATTAATTCAAAATTTTGCAATTTAAAATAGCTTTTTATCTCAATTAATCGTGAATTACCATCGAAGCAATTCCCATCGGATCCTCTTTCTTTTCTCCTGTCGGTAAGACATTTAGATCCATGTTTTATTTATTTATTTCTTTCTTTCTTTTGGTCTAGGCGATGGATATTGAATCGGATCCAAGTCGACGTGGGGAAGACCTTCAACGTTAAGTTTTACCTTAAAAGGCGCGCGCACGCACGCACGGATGGAATCGACCGACCCTTCTTTTGTCCTTCCCTACTTTATATTATCTCAATCTCACCCGTTTCGACCATTATATAAAATTTATATATCGCGATGCTGACATGTAACCCATGTTTCACTTCAATTTGAGAATCTGTATCACGAACTAATATAATATCCCAACAAATCTTGCCCTACATTTTGTTAATTTTTTAACTTAGTGACGTCGGCGGCGGGCCCTGCATCGGCATATTCCTCTTTCCCCTTTAGAAAAAAGAAAAAGAAAAGAAAAGAAAATTATTATATTTCCGCTATTTCTGCCATTTTTGACCTCCGAGTTTTATTTTATTTTATATTTTTTTTTGGAAAAGAGGGGTGAGGGGGACAGGATTTTTATGGAGACATCGAATGGCAAAATTCAAATTGGACATTAAATGAGACCAGAGGGGAGAACCATATGATTGTTTTCTATGGCTGTCTTTTTTCGTTTTTTTTTTCCCTTTTTCTGGTGTGGAAAGGACCATGATAGGGTCCCACGCTGGGTCGTTCGATCTGGGGACAAAACATACAGATCACCGGTCGATCTCTCGTGGGGCCATATCTTCTGCTCTTGTCAGAATTTTTGTCCTTCGAAGAGATCTCACCACTCTTTTTTTGGCTGGTAAAAGTGTTGCTCCCTCCTCTTTGTAAGTTCTTCAAAATCATTACCCCTCAAGCTCTTGTTCCGCGATCATGGTGTGATCTTCAATCTGATCAGCTTTTTCCGATTCGGATTTCAAACGGTTCATGTATCAAGTCAGGTGATAAAAAACACATGATCTCTTTATATCTGGTTTGGTCAATATCGTCATGGTGACCAGACCTCAACCAAATCGTAGACACCTCTAAAATCTGGTCAGAATCATTAAGTACAGTCGATAACTTATAGCTATGTGCAATTCAATTAGTCACCGTAAGTGGGTTATCTGATGTGGTTGTTCTATTCGGTGCGGTGTTGAAATAGTGGCCATATGTATAAAGGAGTGTATAAGTGGTTGACTGGATTAGGTTGCATGCAATTTAATTAGTTGCTGTAACTATTTGAAACTTAAATTAATAGGGACATGGTTAAGTTATTCGGCACTTCGTTGGAATAGTGACAATGTGTATAAAGGGCGTATAAGCGGTTGAGTGTATCAATCGTGGAACAAAATGCGACAGTAGCGATGAGGACATTGATGGCGGTAGGAGAAATTGCAAATGGGATTGGGGTCGAGCGATAATGACTACGGTGATGGTGAAGCGGTACTGGTGTTTTGAATAACATAGCGATGAAAGAAGATAGTCGTGGCGGCGGCGGTAGCCACGAAAATAGTCGCGGTATCAACGGGCATTGATAGGACAACTATACTAATGTATGTCAAAATAGCAATATTGCTACCAAGAAAATGGATTATGATCATTGTGAAAGTAGTGGTCCCGACGAATGACACCTGTCACTATACTTATCGATCGAATTTAATGTGATATTGACTTTGTAGATATGAATACATTAAATTTCAGCCCCTCATTCCGTTCAACCCAAAGTCAGTCTTTCATATTATTAAGCCCACTCCTAGGTTTGTCATATCATCTGAAATCTCCACTTGCACGGAAGACTTCCAAAAGATCGTTTTTTTTCTTTTTTTCAGTTCTCCAGGTTGAAATTAACCCAAGTCATTTTTTTATTCGAATAAAATATTATGTTTAATCTCGTTTCTTTATCCCCATAAAATTAAAGAAAATATATTAATTCAGGTCACTTTTATACGAGGCTAATGCATCTCAACTCTTGAACAAAAAACGATTTTTTGTTCACGAGTATTCTCAATTTCTCTATCTCCCGATCTCGAAAGATGATCATCATAGTATCCTTATTTTTTTCAAAACCTAATGTATTCGCAAGTTGCCTCTGCGCATTATAGCCGACCTCAAGAGTTCACTTCTTGCAACATTTAGATTGTACGATCAATAATACAAAAATGTCAATCTTTCGTCGCTTTTATTGAAAATTCACCCCTTACATGTGCATCAAGCCTCCTAACAGGAGTTCTCTTACTAAAACACGCAAGGCGACGACCATTTGCACGTCCAATTATAATTTACAATGCCACACACATCATCCGTCGGCCTGAATTCAGTATCACGATTTTCAAAACACACGTAAATCCAAAGAAAACGTAAAGATGGCACTGAATTTTTTTTCTTTGCTTTTTAGTGATTTGATTTGTGGAAGTTCATCACAACAATCGACGGTAGATCTAAACCTCCTCTGTCATCTGCAAAGACTTGATGAGCGGGGGTGGAATGTGCAGAAAACTCTGCATCTTCTTTGCTTCTGGGGTTTCACAAATCTTTCGAATTCCACACATCCTGCAGAATCATCACGTTCTCGAATCTTGAACTTCCCCCCGCCCAACACTCGCAAACCCGCACGTGAAGCTGGTCTCTCCTCTCGAGAATCCGTACGCTCCTGCCCTGTTCTCTTCTCCCTTTTCAAGGAGTCGCCAGCTAACATCATTAGCATAGTTGCCCGAGTTTTTATTATGTAATTAGCAATGCAATTTAGTATGTTTTAGGCCCACATTGGAGTAAGAGACGCTTTCTTGATTTTCTTGATTAAAGTTTCGTTTTTTCTTTCCCTTATCTTGGAATTTCGATTCTTGAGGAGAACAGCAAGTGACCCATGAAATGATGCAGCTTTGACTCTTGCAGATCCTTAAACGATTCACCTGGTGCAGTTCCTGTGCACTCACCAATGTCGGTGAGAGAAAAGCTGGCCCTGACAAGGAACCTCCCCTGTTTCTGTTTTTTTCCTTGAATTTTCTTCTTGAGACTCTCTACGTGCACGAGTAAGACTTTTTCTTCTTGATATGAACGCTGTAGCTTGACGTCAAAGCAATTGCAGCCACATGAAGCGCTTGTGTGGTACCGCGGGCTTCCCCCTCCCGCCTTGAATTTGGGCAGTTTTTTCTCGTCTCTTTGTTTGAATTGGTGGTTTACAGAAGAAAGAAGATAATTGCAATTGGTGGGGGGGCTACTTGTATTTAATAGTTTAGGGCTAGATGTATGCTTGCTTTGGTGGAGTATCAGGACAGCCACATAAATATACATGGAAAGGTCCAACTTTTTAGTTGTTTGTGTCCCTGGATTTTGGTATTCAAAGCCTTGTGGGCAGCATCCAACTTCTTCTCCTTTTCATTGGAATTAAATGGTATGACCGCGACTTTCTTGGTCCCATTACTCTCTCTCTCTCTCCTCCAAAACTGCAGATAGAATGATTCTAGGGGACCTCGCATTTACTTTCCATGGATCACGTTCTTCCTTTGAAAATTCGCGTTGGTTTTGGTAGTTTGGGAGCTCTGCACACTTGCAAATTACCCATGGATTTGTCTAAATTTTGGAGAAATATGCCGGGCACTTTGGGGTTCGGACAAGTTAAAATTAGAATCCATATTTAGTGAGGTTAACACCGCATTAGAGCAATAGAAAAGCAAGAAGACTCGCATTTTTTCACAGATGCACAAATGGGAAGAGCAAAGAAAATGCAAATGCCAAATCACTTCACTGCAGCTTCAAAACCATTTCTCCCACTTGATTTACAAGTTACTAAAGAAAAGAAAGCAATGAAATAAATGTTTCGGATTTCCTATAGAGGAAGTACTACTACATATATCATAACCTTGCCGCAAGATCCCAACGCAACAAACTACAGCATCATTACACAGTAATTGATTAGCTTTCGATGATGTTCTGATGGGGGTGGGGGAGATACCTAGCACCGTGGCATGACGACTCACACCGGTGGGAAGTATTTGTTCAGATTGAAAGGCAAGGAGTAGAACTCTTCACTTCTTGTATCGCCCTTGAAGGACCGGAACTTGTCCCACCAGTGCTTGCCCCTCTCTTTCCTCACAGTGCCATCCTTTCGGTGCAATGTGTTATCGAGGAAATATGCTATTAATCCAGCAACAAACGGCTCTGAAGATAAGGGAACATTGACTATATCGTTGAACTGTCAAGAAAAACAGGCATATAGTATTCGTCAAGGGAGGGGCCAAACTCTTCACTTATCGAGCATAAAGGGAGGGGAAATGAATAAAGTCTTTTGCATACCCATCTGCCTCCAGTGTGAACTGGACCATATCCATTGATTGCCGTATATTCATTGAAGTATTGTGGAATGGACAAGCCCATAAAGACGGAGAACCCTAATATAAACTTTGTTCTAAAGCTGTTGAGGTTGCAATACTGAAGATAGCTTAGTCCCACAGAACCTGAACATGCAAGCGATGCAAATTAATAATCAAGATCCTTTATTATATCGAGCGGCATTAACCGGGATATGCAAGCTGCTCATTGAAGTACTACGTATGGACCTTACCCACATATGCAAAGAACAGACAGTATAAGGCAGCAAAGATGGGCGCAGGAATTGAAGCAAAGACGGCTCCAAATTTCCCTGCACAGTTGAACAAACTGGCAATGAGAACAAAATCCAACTGAACATTTAAGTTAATCTTTTCTTTTTTGGTTTGAGGGGGTGGGGGAGGGGGGGCGGGTCTACTGACACACCTAGAATGGAAAAGAAAATCATGAACCCAGCTGCTATTTGCACGACCCTTCTGCTACCAACACGTGTCAAGCCCAAAAGCCCAGCGTTTTCTCTGCAAGGAAACCAGAAGAGAATTGTTCAGCTGATGCGCCGATTCAATTCTTTATCATGTTCATAGAATATGTCCTCCCAGATTGAAGACTTACACTGATACGGAGGAGCCAGTGACAGTTCCAAACAGGCCAGAGATCAAAATGCCGACTCCCTGAAGGAAGATTTAGACATCAGGCAACTGAGAAAACAACTTGAAAACCACTAAAAGCTGCATTTCTGTAAGCAAGCTATCCCTAGAGGGAGCTAGGGAATTCCTAAAAAATGCTAGACTGGAAATAACAAATGTAATCTCTCTTTCCTGAACCAGTTCAGTGACAGCTAAAGTGAAGCCAGTGAAAACCATGCACTACTTTGGCGTCTTCAAGTAATCATGAAAGATAATTATTCAGTTTCCCCTCTCTTTCCCACCTATCAGCACATGGATTTATAAAAATGGTTTTGGACAGTTAATCCAAGGACCACAACAATGGACTAACATTCAAAAGAGAGCTCATGCCTTTGTATCTATGAGAATTAGACTTGCCAACTGCCACAACTCACATTGTTTAGCAACAGCTACAGAAGAGAAAACAATAAGCCTTCCAATTACCTGCCAACCAACACCGCGGCTGAGAACAGATGGAGGCAAATGGGTTGCGCTTGCGTATCTTGCCACCGCCATGAAAGCACCAGTCGACTGCTTGCATTTAAGTGATGAATGTGATTCAAGGAATTTTGCATTATACTAATGAATACTAAACTAATTTCAGACCACACGAGATAAGAAACAAAGATAGTAGTCCATAAGAAGAATCAAGCCGTCAACACCTCATTTATTGATTTTCTTTTGGACATGGGAACTCCACCTCAGATGGAACCCATGTCTATAAACATCTCACTAACCCATGGATCAGGCAATATGCAACTCAAAGCTTGGACGATGACCACACAGATTTAAATAGACTTTTCATGTTTCTAAGTCAAAGTTCAGAAGCATAGAAAACAGGAAAAGAAAAGGAATGACAACGAACCTCCACAAGAGCGACAAAAGAAGCCATCATCATTGCAAAGGCTTCACCAGCATCAAATGAAGGCGCTCCCCATTGAAATGGATATGGAACTCTTATCCTGCAAACTCACCCAGTCAATATAACTACCATCCTAGTCTCGAGCAATAATATCATACCACAGCAGAGAGAACTCCACCTTCTGAATAAGCAACACAGATCTTCACTATATTGGTGACTATGGACGTGTTCAGATAGACCTTGTACTTTTTGCTTAATCTAAACATTGCAACACACGCAATTTGATTCTTCTAATCCTAATCATTTGAAACTTTCACATTATACAAATGTCGACATGTAGATTCACAACTAATTATTTTATAATTTTTTGAAATTTGGAAAATAATTTAAATTTTGATGGGAAAGCAAAAAGCACTGTTTAATTAAACTTAATTCTAAACAAACAAGCCCATATCTAATGCGACAGCTCTTGCAAAATGAGAATGATGTCGAAAAGAAAGTTTCATCCGAGAGGAGTCCTTCCTTAGAAGTCTTTAAGAGTAAGAGTGGGATCTGCTTAGTTAATTAAAATTACATGTACTTTTCCCACATATAAGGCTCCATCAATGAGATATTGTCATGACCGACACCTAGATGCTAGGAATATCAACATATCTATCACCATTGGAAGTCAAAAGTAGCCATGAAATGAGAGAGAAAGCAGATAGAAAAGGGTAAAATCTTTACTTTGCCAGTTATGGAAGCTGCAGACACAAGTCATCAATCATAATAGTGGCTGAAAGGCTATATGTGGTAGTAATCAATGCATGCGAAAGTATCACGCAAGGCTTCAAAGTATACTAGAGTGGAGTAGCGCTTAATGCATGAGAAAATTTCTCTCTTTTACCCTTTTTCTTTTGTGATAAGGGATTGTCAATCCATATATGAAAAGAGCTCATTTAGAAGAAAAGTTTCCAATATCAATAAAAGCATTTACATATGGGAAAGATCTCTTCAGATCAAAAAAGTGCAAAACTTTTTATTCCAAATTTTTTTTGGCCATTCTTTCCTGACCAACCGAAAAACAGAAAGTGGAACAGCAGAAATCAATTTCAACCTTGTACTACAAGAGCCACCAATGGGTTGCAGGAGGAACACCTATCATATGGCACAAAGTCTTGTAGTGAACTTTGCGCACACATTTCCCCTTGATCCAAAGTAGGTATATTATCAGCAACAACACGAAAAGGTCAAAAATGTCTTTTCAACATAATGTTTTTCATGAAAAAAAAGCAAGCATAAAAGTTGCATCAACATTCCTTATACAAGATATGAGGATCGCTCAAGAACTGATAAAACCAGAGCAGAAATATCAAAATAAGCAAAGTTACCATGGAGCAGCATTGATAAGCCCAGCACGATCAGTTCGGCAGCTTGTTTGCGTCCTTGGTGCCGCATTGTTGTAAGCCCCTCCAACGGTAAGCAGGTGAGCATATATCCAAACAATCACAATGGAGAATATGACCGAAAATTTGTCATATATTTTTTTTTCCGTTTTATACACATGAGGCATATACTGCAAAACAACCATTTGCAATTACCACTTCAGCTACAGTATAACGACCCACGGTACAAATCACAGTAACCATGACAACAATGAGATCACTGTGCACATCATACCTGGGAAACAAACACCAAGATGACAAGCTCTGGGAGTCCAATCTCCACACATTTGGCGACCTGACATTTAAAGGAAGAATTTCTCAGTAGTTAACAAGACAGTGCTCTCGGCACATGCATATGTCCCAAATTTGTAGTAAAGATAACTTACACCAGGAAAACCTAGCTCGTAGAGACCAAAGCCTACTAGTGCTACCAATGGGACAGCTGATAATGGGCTTAAGAACCTGAAGGCAGGACAGAACAAAAGGAATCATTACAAGTTAACAAGACTGTCAATGCAGAAAACTTATCAAATCATCAAGCACGAGTAACCAGCATAGCCGGTGCCACAAGACTTATTTTATCTCAGTCAGCTCAGCAATATCTTAGACTGAAGCAAAAGTAAGTGGTGTTCATTATAGCCATATCAAAGTTCATTAATATTATTCGCAGTATCCCATGTTCCAACATGTTCAGGCAGGGAATACTGTTGTGGTTGAAAAAGTGTCAACTTGAAGTTTGATAGAATGATACACTCATACAAAAAATGCAAGCCCAAGTCAAAGTAGGACATCCACCAAATTGAAGTTTTTTTCTTCATTTAGTTAGACTGACCTTGTAACATTCCGCCAAAGGCCACTGAAGCCAAGCACAATCTGAAGAGTAGAAGCGACAATAAGGGACCCCTGTATTGCTCGCATAATCCTCTTGAATCTCTGGCAAAAGAGAAGACGAGTTTTTCAATTTGTATTAGAACCATATATAGTTTCAATCCCAATCACATTATGACTGATGATAATTCAAATATTTCTAGTAAAAGCTAATCAAGACCTTAATATCATACTCTAGAGCTGTCTACAGATTGCATATCTTGCAAGATATAAGTTCAGTGGCAACTTTAAACATGAGATGATAGATTACAGGGCGGATATAGATGATACAGCAATGCAAAGATTAAAAGGAGCATCGAGGTAGTTCGCAATCAGTTCAGAGATCGCATGAAGATGTCAAATAGAAGTAAATAAGGTTCAGTGACAGTACCTCTACAGGGTCAGAATTATCACTGAATCGACCAGCGAGGATGATTGATATTGTGGTCGGGACAAAGGTATAAGACCCTCCTATTACAGCAGGTAATCGGGTCCCAAAAAACGTTTGCTGCAATGTGTTGATGCCAGCAACAAAAAGTAGCGTCTGGATGACTTCCGCCTTCTCTTCCTGTATCAGATGCGGTTGATGAGTCACAAAGCCAATTATTTAAACTTGAGTTGGTGCAGCATTAAGTTAACACATTTGCCTTTTCCATCCATAATATCATCTTACATTTCTACCTCCCATCTGGGGGACAAGGGCAGTGGGAATGATGACCGACGTGCCAAGCATCACCAGAAAGTGTTGGAAGCCGAGGAGAATTGCTTCCGCTGTATTAGACACACAAGACATTTCAGCACATAGATTTCACATATGTTATTAATCTCAATCACAAATAAAGAAATGGGACATATGAAGAATATCACGCTTTAGAAATAAAGAATTCTCAGCCTGCATTGGTAAGTTCATATGGAGGACAAATTGGCAGCAAGTCCCTAAACAAATGATATTGAAAAGAGAATGGATCGAGTGGCACCCACAGAGAATCGAAGAATCGCTGAAGAATATCAGTTCAAGCACAACTTTATGAAACAAAAAATTTAAGGAAAAAGAAGCACAAAGGGGAAAAGTCAAGGACCCAAATCACCATCAAGCTACTCATCAATATGATAGCAATTCTAACTAAATTTAGTTGCTCGTTAAAACTAAATCAGAAAATTTGCATCAAGCTACTCATCAATATGATAGCAATTCTAACTAAATTTAATTGCTCGTTAAAACTAAATTAGAAAATTTGCGTTCATATCTATAGGTCTTAGAATTTTCAGGGAGCGCAATTATCTTTTCCTAAAAGCATATCCCAACTTTAAAGCGGGCATCCCGCAAATGAAAGTGAATTTTTCAAAAAAGCCACTTTCAACAATTAAAGACAGGTTTTTAACCAAAAAAAAAAAAAACAATAAAAGACAGGTAAGAATATTCACAGCACCAAACAAAAAGAACACGAGCAAGCCTCCTTCAGATATACCACATCAGATCAGCAGAATCATCCCCTAAAGCACAAGATACTTAATTTGAACAGCAAAAGAAAAGAGTTCTTCGAGGGCCCAAAAAAGAGCTCAAACATTTCACTGTAAAGACACTCACGCCATGGAGGAGGACTAGTAATGCAGAAATGAACGTTGGGCAGCTGATCTTTTGGTGGGTGTGGCGCTGGCTCATCTGATTTTGCTCCTCCTCCGCCTCCAGCCATTTTCTCTTCTCACTAATCACTGCTTCTGCAAAAAGCCCTGTCCTTCTTAATCAATAACAAAGAAAGAATCCCACTCAATCAAAGAGAAAAAAAAAGCCACTAGCCCAGCAGAAATCTAAGCAATAGCCTGCTCATAGCATACCCAAGCACCCCCAAGCCAAGCCAGTGAGAGCAGAGAAACACACTAGGAAACGACAGCAACCCAAAAGATGGAGACAGGGGAGATAAAAACAACAGAGAAAAAGGCACTGTCCAAAAATTGCAGTGGGAAGTGGAGGTCGATGGGATGGAGAACAGGGAAGGAAATAGGGGAGGGAGCAAAGGAAAGCACCTTTTTAATCAATCTTTCGGGAGCAGAATCAAGTGGAGATCAATAAAGTCGAGGACTTTAGTAGATGCAACCCCACAAGGCTAAAAGATTGCTTTGCCCAGATGGGGGCTACAGCAGGGAGAGGATTCAGAGGAAGACAATGTAGAAGAAACAGGGATGTATCAACAAAGCGAAGAAGGTTATAGCATATGCCAGTGCTACCAGGTAAAATAGCTGTACTCTTACCTATTCAACCCAAAAGCAGCAATGAAACTCCCCCTTTACCCTCCTCTCCTTCCCTCCTTCTCTCCTCTCTCTCTCCTCTCTCTCTACCTGTGTGAAAAAAGAAAGTACTTTCTTTTGTTAATTTCCTTCTCTAGAACCTCCACTCTCCCTACCTGTGTGAAAAAAGAAAGTACTTTCTTTTGTTAATTTCCTTCTCTAGAACCTCCACTCTCCCTCCCTCTCTCTATGACAGGAACTCCACCTCCAAAAAAAACCATTTTCAACCTTGATAATTGTTGTGTTTATTATATAGCCAATGCAGTTTAGAGGGTGTGGTTCATTGTCCAGGAACTTCCCACGTGGGGTGGAGTGGAAAGCTTTGAACTTGGGGAGGAAGATGTGGACAGGCTCCTTGCAAATGCCACAACAGTACCCATCCGAGGCCCCTCGAAACGACGCCGTCTGCCGTCCCTCTCACCGGCATTTTGACCGGGGAAGAAAACCCATCAAATTCCAAAGATTAACAACGACAAAAATGCCCCCTAAATCCGGGAAGCCTCGTTATACCTTAACAAAAGTTCCCACCTTTAAAACCCAAAAAATGTCCGAGCCTCATTCCTTCCGTATTTCCCGGCAATGAGTCCAGCACGTTCCGCTGATGGGGGGCGAAAGGACGCCACTGCCCACGGCCGGGAGCCGGAGCGGCGCGCCCACCGGCACCAATCATTGAGCGCGAGGGCAGACCGGTCATTTCCTCGCCGGCCGGGGCCCCGATCACGTGCGGGCGGGTCTCGGCCCGACGTGATCTGCTGCGGGAGTGCACGCGGGGGCTACGGTGCGGTCGCACCGACCGACAAATCTACGCTATCCCAATCCGCGATTGGCCACTGTATGCGGGACGCGTGTACGGACGGCGTGACTGCGCGTCCCACCGGATCACAGCTGGCGGAATTTTTGGGGCGCTCTGATTGGTCATTGGGTCTAGGGGACGGTGCCGTAGCTCCCCTTTTTTCTTCAGGCGAGGAACGTGCGCCGTGCGGTTACCTCGGTTTTTGATAATGAACGCTTCCTGACTTTTTAGGACAATGGGAAAAGTGTCGGGACCCGATTGGGCCGTCACTGGCCTCTCATTTCTAACCCAAAGATTAGGGCTCATCGCTAAAGAAGCTTTCGAGTTCATGTCTTTGTTTCGAATTTATTCACACGTCTAGATTTCGTCAGTGGTTTCGTCAATATTATCGATATTAGGAGATTACTATTGTTTCTTGCAAGACTAGGGTATTGATGAAATTCTAATAATGAACTTCTAACTAGTTCTGACTTTTGAATAAGTTGACGAATTTGAGATTAGAAGTGAAAGTTGGGGATATTTTATGAGGTAACATATAAGTTTAGGGCAGAATTAAGATTGGACTTAATCTTCTCGCTCTAGTCATAAATTTGCCTCATGCATCCAAAACATTGAAAGAGGTTCAGATGGAAAATGTAAGTTTTGATAATGAACTTCTAAATGGTTCTGATGTCGATAATTTTGAGTAAGTTAATAATGACTTTTATATGGATAGGCAGATTTGGGATTAGAGTGAAGGTTATGAATTTTTTTTATGAGACAAAAAAATCATGGGCAGAATTAAGATTAAACCTAATATGTTGAGGTTGTTTTAGGGAATTGGCTCAAAAAGAATAAAAATTAATTTGCCTTTTTATACAATCTTTTGCGAGAACAGGTTTCATCCATGCCAAACTTCCTTGAGTTTCAGCGTTTGCTTTTTCTTCACGCCCATGGAAGTATTTTTTCTACAAAGAAGGCGGAATCTTCCATACCTGTTTGTGTGTGCAATTCCAAGTGCATTTGTCTATGCAACGAGATAAATTCTCTCACGAAAACACCCGAGTGTAATCGCATGTGGAAAGCTACTTGGAAAATCACATGGTGATGCAAGAAAGCACTTTTTTTTCAAATTGGAAAAAGGCCAATTTAGTGCGACATGTATCCATTGACAAGATTCGTGAAACGATCCCTTTTTTCCTCAATTTTATCAGGTAGGGAAAGACATTGAACCTGTGCAAGGAAATAAGACCAGCAGTTAAATTGACTGGTTGATAGATCCTAGGATTTTGTTTTTGTTAAAAGTGAAAAGGGCTTTAGCAAGGGGTCCCATATAAAAGGGATAAAGCTTGACAAGTGCAGAACAGATAGAAAGCTAACCAATGGACTGGAAAAGTTTTGACCCTGTTTTGCTGATTTCCAGGGCGTTGATTAGGCCTTTTGAACAAAAAAAAAGACAAGTGATGTAAGATTTTGCGTGGGGCAATGGTCATTGAACCAGTCACATACGCGTGCTCATCTCCTTCCAGCGACTTCTTCTGGTGTGCTGGTATCTGTCATCCTGGATTTGGACGAGGTCGCTTTCTCGAGATGGACGAGAAGGGCATGGAAAGCATCATCGACCCTTTGGATTGATCAAATCCGAGAGGCATTTGAAACTCGTGGTTACGCATTCGAGGGCCGAGGTGTTCGGAGGTTAAGGATTCATTGCATGTACATCAGATCGTATGTACCTAATCTAATAGTTTTATGAAAAGCAATTCGGCAAGATGCTTGTCAGTCAAAAGACAGGGATTAAAATAAGACTAGGAACCCAAGTAATGACAAATACAACATGAATTTCGTATTGTATATACGGCCACATACTTCCTGCACCAGCATGATTGTCGCCCTCTTTTTGCTTTAAGGTGAAGGTAATCATGCCAGGGGGATTGCTTACTTGATCGTTCTTTTGACAGATTTGTCAACCCATCTGATTGAAATTGGCAGAGAAAGAAAACAAAAGCAACAAAAATGAGATAGAGTGTGTTGAGATCTGGTTGGGGAAATTTGAATTGGAGGGGAAGAGGAGCGTATGATCTTGTCCTCTTCTGGGGTGGGCATCACTACACGTCAAAATCAGATCGGTAGGGGGCCTTAAAGAAAGATATCAAGAACGCTTTGAAAACTCCTGATTGTGTAAATGATTTTGAAAAGTTTGCAAGAAAGGGCACTGGAGCCAAAACTACAGTACAGAGGGTGAAAAAAGTGGGAAACGATGGGCATCCTTGAAACAAAGGAAAAAAGAGCGGGGAGAAAATGAACAGATCCAAAGATGAAAACAAGGGAAGGAACATGGAAGTTGCTTTCACTTGGTTTGCAAGATAATCCAAAATAATAGCATACTTTCTGGTGGGCTTCCCCATGCAAAAGGGACCACATGTCGGATTGGCAAAATTCTCTGGCTTGTTCTGCACTTTTTTGGGGGTCCTGAGGGAGAGAGATATGGTGGGATGGGCTGGTTCTTTCTTGATGGGTATTTCACTGTCTTTCTGCGGAAGTTCTTCTGCAAGAATCCTCGTTTTTTTGGCCTTAGTTCTGATGGCATTCGTTCAGTCTTCAGGTCTGGAAAGGGGAGGTTCAGGAAATCAGAACGATGGCAGAGAAGGCTTCTTTCGCCTTCTTGCATACACCGATGCGATCGAAGTTCCTTCATTTGCACTCTCCTTTCCCCCATCGGGACCAGGGTCTTGATGGGATTTTCTTAGGCCAGGAGGGGTTGCCAAGGAGGTGGGGACAGAAAGTGCAAAAACCGCTCTTGGTTCTTGCCAAAAGACGCAATGGAAGTGAGCTTCCCATCTACGTAAGAACGATTCTATGGTTACAATAGTTGACTTGCAAAATTAGCAATTTCAGCTACGTGGTGAGTTTCAATTGACCCTTTAAGGACACACTTGTTGACAACCCTATAGGGACATGGCTGCTATGGCTTGCCCTAATTTCTCGCTCACTACATTCATGACATTCTGACCGTAAAAGCACCTTATTGCTAGGCGTAGCAGTTTTTGCATATCAAAAGAACAGCACTTGCTCTTTGTGACATAAACTCCTTTTTTTTTAACACGTAACCATGAATGACACTTGGTGTGGAATCTATATTACTGATTGAACAAGAACTGCTACTACGCGTGCAATTAAATCTGGTCAATAAAGATGGAAGAGAAAGAGACCCTCAAACGACCAGCATTAAATTCAACTCCTATCTCCCCTATATTCCTTGTTTTTTTTCGGACCACCCCTCTATTCCTCAATTATTTGACCTGAAACTAAAATGTCCCTACCTCATCCCACCCCACCCAATTCCTTTACCGCTTAAGTGTAAGATGAATTGTAAAAATCCTGACTTCTTATTATTAATTGCTTGGAGTAATGTACAACTTTATGGGTCTAAATAATTTCTTTAAAAAAACCCTAAATTTTAATTCTAGTTCCAATTCGCCATGAACATTTTGTGACAAAAAAATTTAAACTTTACTTCTATCCCAATTCTACCTCGAACAATTTTTTTTGTCTTGAGAAAAACCTGGACTTCAATTTCAATTCCAAATTTGTCTCGAATTTTTGTTGTTGTCTAAAAAATCACTAATCTTCAATCTAATCTCAAATCCATCCTCGTGAACCCTTCTCTATCCAAAAATGGTCCGGAATAAATATAAAGGACCAATATTCACAAGTGAAAAATGAAAACAAAAAATGGAAATTCTATTTAAATTTTCATGGGAAAGTAATATAGTAGCTAAAGTTCTAATCTTCAATAAACAAAAGTCCAACCCATCTAATAGACCTAATAGTGATTTTTTCATGGGTGAGCATTAGTCAAGGGTCAATATTGGACTGGCCCAACTCGAGTGGACTTGGTGCTCTAGTTCCT
Organism: Eucalyptus microcorys; assembly: GCA_014182515.1. Taxonomy (NCBI): domain Eukaryota; kingdom Viridiplantae; phylum Streptophyta; class Magnoliopsida; order Myrtales; family Myrtaceae; genus Eucalyptus; species Eucalyptus microcorys. The sequence continues at coordinate 4,070,814 of CM024563.1, forward strand.
CAGGGGGACTAGGTCAATCCTTGGTCTTAAACCCCCAAACTCTACATTTTATGAATTGGTCATCAGTTGTAGGAGTTTGTGAGGTCAAACATCATACGTATCATAAATTATATCTAATATATTACATATTATATGCTTTAGTCTACTATAAATCCTAATGCCTCCAATTTGTTGTGTAAATTAAAAAGTAGAAAGAAACCAACCCTAATTTGACCAAAATAAAAAAGAGAAACTCTCTTCACTTGCCTCAATCTCACTTTCTCACCTGCTCCCCTTACTCACCACTCCCCTAGCATGTTCGTTTTTATGATTTGTTGCTTTTAGCATATATGAAATTTCTATTATTACCTTATCCTATATTTATGTTCGATATGTATTAGTATTCATAATTTGATTGTTCAGTGTTACGTTGTTGATGGATATATATAATTTGAAATAGTGTGTTTATCCTTTTAAGAAATACAAAAAATGAAACAAAAAAAATAAATAAATTAGTTGATCCAACGTTAACCTTCGAATTGGATCGGATACGTAGGGTCAGTCCGATCCTCGATCCTCGACTCAACAGGGTCAATCCTCGGTTCCAAAAGTTGAGGACTAATATTATGCTGGCTGATCCCTGGGTTAGGTATTGGACTGCCCCAATCTGGATCATACTCACACCTAGCTTCTTTCCCTTTGCCATCTCCTTAGGCGACGGGATGGGCTCAAATCGGGCCCAGTTTTTTGGGCTATTGGGCCCATTGGACCTGTGTCTGCAACTATCTTCTTCTTCCTCTTCCCCTCGTTCAAGCGCCCCGCTCAAACAGAAGCTCAAGAACTCCACAGCTTCAGCTTTCTCTCTCTCTTTCTCTCCGCGAGTTCTGCTTCGCAGAGATCAGGAAACCCTCCGACGGTATTGTCCCAGTCATTCTCTCTCTCGCTCTAATTTCGCGTGACTTCTCTACTTCGGCTCTCCCGCTTCTTTCTCTCTCTTTCTTGTTCTTGTTCTTGTTCTTGTTCCCTCCTTCGATTGATTTCGACTGCACTAGGCGCTTGACGTGTGACTTTCGGCTAGTGTCTTGTGTACATCTCGCTATAATTGCCTAACCCATGGCGTGAGATTTGGAAACTGCTCGTGGGCTGGTCCCTTTGTGTGGGCGCTCGTCTTTGATGCGCCAAGTGTTCGGTGAAATGTCTCAATCAAAAATGATGGGAACTACTCACCCATCCTCCCTCGGTCCATTTCTTTGCCCTCTTTTCCGCGCCTTGTGGTTGAATGTCATGTCGGTATGGCTGGAGAAGTTGCATTAATTGGAGCTGGCCGATTCTTTGAGTTCGGTCGAGTGTGTTTACCAGCGAAGTAAAACACGCTTCTCGTTATGGTGGAAGTTTATGAAATCCCATTGATCTTGACCTGATCGTGCTTCCAGATTAATTTTCGATGTGGAAAATTAGGCACAACTTAACTATTGTTAACTTGATTTCTCTAAGTGGTTAGAAGAGTTGAGAAGATAGTCGTAATGAACTGAGTGCAGCAGATGACAATGTTTGACGGAGCAGGGCACGATCTTGCAATGTTCCCATGAAGTACCTTCCTTGAAGAGTTGAATTTTAAAGGAAAAAAAGAACACTTTGATTGATTTCGCAAAATTGTAGTCTTTTAGCTGTCTCTTTGAGTTCTTTGATGATGGAATTATTTGAAAATGTTTCGCTTTGTTTCTCTTTTTCAAATTGATATGTGAGTTCCATTGTTTGCAGCTGGTTGGTTTATTATGATCATATGACTTCTTCTTTTATGTGTTCTCTTATGCAGCCATCTGGTCAAGATCAATGTTATTGTCAAGATTTTTTGGCAGAGCACTTTTTGCTGCTGCTAGAACAGAGTCTTCTGCTGGGACTGCTGCCGCTGCTGCAACATCTAGGACGGGACACAACCCTCTCGAGGCATTCTTTGAGGCAGATAGAAACCCAGAGAATGAAACCCCTGTTGTCTATGGTACAAGCTTCTCCTTTTGCTAAATGAATGCTTGTCTCACATGCATGTTCGATTAAGAAGGAAAGACTATATGATGCTTGAAAAGATACAAGTCGGAGTGTGTTGAATTTGTAGGAGGCCAAGTTCACATTGGAAGTTGCATGAGATGATATATATGCTTGTCTTCTGTACATGGCCTATTCAGCCCCTGAAAACAAAAAAACCTGTGTGTGGCCTATGTGCTTATCATGTAGCCACATGAGTAAAGGAATTGGCATTTTGAAAGGGAGCTTATGTGGTCAGATGTAGAGTAGACTGTCTATTCCGGTTATTACAGTGATTGAATTCGTCCAGGCCATGAATAAGTGTAGTTTCTGCCATCATCTTGCAAATTGGCAGTGCCACCACTAGGAAGGGATTCGACTTCTGGTGTAAATACTATCTTAAATCACACTATAAACAAGCTTTCCAAAAGCGTCATATTACAAGAGTAGTGGCTTTTATGCGTGCCCATCGAAATGACTGAGGTGTGGAACAGTGCAAGACTGGATATTGGGTGTAATTATCTGTGTTGGGAAGATGGGGTATGTTTAGGCTTTATTAGATTATGTGTTGTGTAAGTACTTGCTGGACTTCAGTATATGACCATGTATTGCCGGCCTAGAATTGTACTTAAGATTCTTGGATTGTCTGGTTCAGTCCCACGGTACAGACAAATCCACAAATTGAGTTTATTCAAGTTACCAAATTCAGCGTTATCCGGGGAACCTTTTAAGGATATCTATCTAGTCAAGAATTGAGGAATCTAAGTTATGGATTGGGATTGAACAGGCAGCTTGAATGTGAGGATTCAGTTCAGTTATTGGTGTAAGCTAAGAGGACTCAAGCACAGAAAATTGCGCATCTTAATGTAAAGTGTTTAATTAATTTGCTCATGAGTAACCTAATGATTGCATGAAGTTATAATGAAGATGGTAGGCAATTAACATTCATCAGGGTATTGGTACTCTACCCTCCTGGAAAGTGTGATGATCCTAATTATGATCCTGCATGTTTCTTCCTTTTCAGCCTATCCATTCATTAGATAGATGAGATCGCTCAGGACTTGATTTATTCTGTAGGCCAACAACACCATTTAAAGCTTTTATGTCTTAGAGGGTCTGATATGAAGTCATTGAGCCGTCATAAGTCCTCGTTCTCTGTGATGGATAATGCATACTTGCAATCGAATGTTCTTACATCCCTTGGTGGCTTATAATTTTCAGGTCGAAGTTGGAAGGCGCCTGAACTGCGCTTAAAGTCGTGGGACGATCTTCACAAGCTTTGGTACGTTCTGCTCAAGGAAAAAAACATGCTGATGACTCAACGGCAGATGCTTCATGCACAAAATCTGAGGTTTCCCAATCCAGAACGCCTCCCCAAGGTGGATGTTGCCTTTGCTCCTTCCTTTTCTGAATGAATTCGTCACTCCTCAAGAGTGTTCTTTCACGCTCGGACTGGCATCAGGGTGCTATGACCCAAACAAAAGTTGACTTGAAATGGCACTGTTGCTAATAGCATCTCTTTATCATCAATGGATTCAGGTGAGGAAATCAATGTGTCGTATCAAGCATGTGCTCACAGAGAGAGCTATTGAAGAACCGGATCCCAGGAGGTCTGCTGAGATGAAAAGAATGATAAATGCTTTGTGAGCACTTTACGAGTTTTTCCGTATCCTACCAGGTGACGGAAACTCTCTGGTACTGACTACTGAGCCCGCAAGACTGCAAGTTTTTGGCGAGGGACCTTCGCGTCTTTAGTATTTCAGAAACAAGAAACATATTGTTATCCTGCTGATGACCTTCTGAATGGATTTTCTCTTTTATTTCCGCATAGGTCAGAATACATGTTGATTCAGTGAAACACTTCTTTTTGTTTATGAATCATGATAGTAGTGTGGAGATGCCCACTTTGTTAAAGAGCATGCACAATATCACATGACGACATGCGCTTTTCGGCCTGATATATCCAAATGGTTTTTGTCCATTGCAAATATAGATCGTATCATCAATTGCCCTTGGAAAGTTTGTGAAGTACACTTTATCAAATATGCCATGCATTGGAAACTTCGGACTATTTTTTTGAAAAATAAATGATTTGCAATTTTATTTTATTTTTAAAATAATCTCTTATGTCATTCATAGAATGACGAAATATGTTTTCATTATGAAAATATTCAAGCATGAATTATTATTGGTGATGAAATTTTTTTTACGAATTAAGTTTTTTCTAAGTGATTTAAACAACTTTTGTTAGAAAAATGTTTTTTAAATCAATTATATTTTGCGTAACAAGCGTGTCCTGTTCAATTTACTCCACTGTAGAAGTAGGAGCGTAAACTGAACGATTGTGGATAATCGTAGGAACTGGAAGGACCAAAGCCAGTAACAGATTCCAACTGATGAAATAAAACTGATAACAATTTGCACTCCTGAGCGAGTTAAGAAAGCAAAACACCAATGAAATCAACTTTAAAAAGTTTGAGGTGGATGAACGAGGTTCTTAAGATCTCGATTCAGCAGGTTCAGGTGACGCTTTGCTTTAGCAGTTTCTGCTTGATTCCATAAAGGTGAGAGTCCTATGCTTGAGATGAGTCAGCATCAGCAACCAGCATCCTGTGAAGCTTTGAATTACCATTTTTCTTATCAGGACTCGACTCAGACAAAGTTGAAACCACACTGGTGAGAACAGGATATAACTAAAGAAGATATGATGCACGCACAACTAGCGTTAAGAAATTAAATTTCTCTTCTTTTTTCCTCTGTAGAATAGTCAATGCTTTACACAACCAAAAGAGGGAAATCAGTGGGGAAAGATGCAACTTCATCAGTCATTGCCACAAAATGGTAAAACGAATGCTAAGGGAATAAAACCGAAAACAAGCCGTGCAAGTAGAGAATTTATCTACAAAGTACACACATGAACAGCTAACTAGCCAGTCTGATGACGAACCAATCCTTGTCAGCGTTCACACGGAGCCATTACCAGAAGTGACGGCAGACATATACATCCTAGCAGCTTAGGCACAATTCACTTCAGACATGGGAAGCTCCTACCGCAAAAGATGTTCCTGCAATCCACACAAGCACCAGCATACGTTACTACAGTTCGACAGGAAAGAACAGGCAGCAATCAATTCTAAAGACTTTTTGCCTCTATTAACTCATAAAATAAAGCCTCAGAAGGACAGAAATTGAACAGAGAGGCAAAGGGAAGAGAGAATGATCCTTGCCCTTCCGTCTGAGAAGTACCATAAAGATTGTACTTTCTTTTAGTTAGCGGTTGGGAAGGAGATGCATAATGTATGGGATGCACCCAACGCAAGGTTGTCCTTTCCTCTCACAACTTTTTCTCCAACACAATTGATGTACTATTCCATTTACAAGCGTGATCTACAGGATGCATCTGATGCTGTGTTGTTGTTTCCTCTCATAATTTTCATCACCAAACACCATCTATTGGCATTTCTATTTCCATTCATGAGCATATTGGTTCTTGCAGCATTGCCACCTCCCTAGCTTCACTCCACTCAATCTCACCCACCTCTCTTAAGGTAGATACATTGACATGGCTATGCTCTTTTGCACCAAATAATTGTGCTATATCCATTACTGTGGTCGCAGAACATTTATCCACAAAGTGATAGTTGAGAGACTTCACAGGACTTTGACAGAATCGATAGAAGCATTAACAGCAAGAGCAAAAAGGTCTAGAGGCAACAAGTATGCAAAGAGGTAAGGCAGTTTGAAATCAGAGATCATACAGACAATTTAGGCTTTGGGATAACGTGATAATGGCCAGGTAAGCATTGACAGCGAGGCTGAAAAATTACTACAAGGGCGAAGGTCGTATAAATATCATTTAGTTTCTCAAATAATTTCTGTCAGAAGTGTCTAAAGCATATTTCAAATTGAAAATTAAGAGTAAATGCACAAGAGATCAGGGAAATTTTTTTTTGGAGGACCATGGGACAAGCCAAGTTAAAACTGGCAATACTATTAGGTGATTTGAGGTGGCTCATACTTTTTAACTTTTCACTTTTCACTTCTCCTTCTAGTATTTATGATATAACTTTTATATCAAAATTAGAAGTATTTATGCTCTGTTACAACAAATACATCTCATCATATTTTAATTGTTAGTTTTGGATTAGACATTTGTGCACTCAAATTCAAGTTGATATCAGAGTTAGAAATCTCGAGTTCAATTCCTCATACTGTCCTCCACCCATTTATGAGTTTCCATTTCATTATGGGTAGCAGGGTCAAGCAATTCTTTCACTCCCCATTATCACGTTCTCAAATAAGGCCTTCATCATCAAATCGACCTTCATGCAGAGGAGAGCATTAAGCTATTACATACATTTCGTGTCAAATTTAATAACTTAAACTTTTAGAGTAAATGGTTATGCACTTAATTTCAAGTTTAGAGTAAATGGTTATGCACTTGAATCAAGTGCTTAGAAACATAAAGATCAAAGTTAAAATTCATTTGAAATCATGTGAAATTCACATGTTCTTTAATGATGAGGAAACCCACCTGAGGTGAGTAAACCTCACATGCAACTAATTTTGTGGGCCAGGTAGAATGTAAACCCAAATCCTTAAATGGCTCAAAAATGTAATCATTTACACTTGGAGGTGTGAAAAGATTAAACTGTGCCACGCACCTAATCCACACACCCTAGTCTGAATTGTTAGGCAAAAGAGACATAACTACCTTTTGACTTAAGTGATGTCAACCCAAATACATCCTTAGTTTCTAATAGGAGCAAGCCGAACCAAAAAAAAGCTTATACGCATTATAAGGGAAACTGAGATCTATGGGAAGATTAAAATGCTATATAGTTACTGGTAGCTGTAGATCACAAGTCCAACCTAGGTTGGCTCGAACATGAAAAGCAATTCAACAGCTGAATGGATAAGGGGGAAAAAGTTCAAGCAGTCAAGTTTGACCACTAACTAGGGCATGACCACTGTACTAAGTAGATGTTAGAGGTGAAGTACAGAAGCACAGAAAGTTTCAAATGGAAGGCAATGGAAAAATGTAAGAGGACTATTTTCAACATCCTACCACCTTTAAACAGAAGATATATTCTAATCAGTGCTTTCTGAACCAGCGACATGAAAAACAGTAGAGGCAGGTAACAGTTCAACTGGTTCACTTGTCAATTCTACACTTGCGGATGTCATCAATGAATTAACTCTTTTAATAATGCTAGACTAAACCACCCTCTGCCAGAAAGGGCAAATGTGTGAGCCATTTCAAATTAAGCGGTGGTAATTCAACTGCAAGCCTTTGTGGTTTTTGTGAAATTAAGTCTCTCTCAATCCGGCTAAGAGATGAATATAGATAACCACAAATATATGGTTCTCACAGACTTGGACTTGACCCAAAAGACCCACAATTATACGTGCTGCAGAGTAAACTGCACTAGATATTAGCTTCACACGGTCTGCATATCCTTCACAGTTAATGTAATAAGCCTCAGAGGTAGAAAAATTCCAGCACTCACACAAACCATCCTCGACGTGGTTTTTTCTTCTTCCTCTCCTTTTGCTTCTGAGGTGGTTTGATCACTACCCTGATTGCAGCATCAAACACTGCCTTAACATTCTGCATTTGCATCAGAGAGCAAGCATCAGTATGCTGATGTATTTATGCATCAGATCATTAGCATAGGGACATCGCTCGAAGTTACAAGTCTGAGCAACAACAAGGATAAGCACCCACAATCTCAAGAATCAAGATATCGGGTGATGACACAGTCAGCTATTGAGAGTAATCAAAGGTCAAATAGCTAGCAGAGCAATATACCTAGAGGATCTAATATCAGATTCCACTGAATGCTTTGATATGGAGTTCATCAGATGACACCCTAAGGACAGGTAAAGTTCCCTTCTTCAACTTCAGGAAACACTCATTGATGCTCACTTGAAATCACAATTAAGTTCGTATACTACTACAAGCCAAGTTCCAGGAGCTTGTTTCTTAGTTGGCAGTAAAGAATTCTTTTGCTTCTTCTTTTTTTTTTTTTGGGTTGCAGACAGGTCTGGGTCAGTCATTAATGTTTGATGATTTCCTTTTATCTTTTCATAAATAAAAGTCAACCATTTCCCAGACTCCCTACATTTCTAACCGTCATAATGCTAGATGCACTTAAAGAAATCATGTATGTCAATACAGGTTAGTCTGTACTTTACCTGCTGAGTTTTTGAGCTGCATTCTATGTAATACATGGCACCAATCTGTTTGCGCATTTCCTCACCCTGAGTATAAAAAATGGCAATCAACAACAGGGACCGATGTACACCACAGGAAAAATATTGCTGACTGATAACGGAAACCTAACTTGAGCAGTGGTCACGGGAACCAGTCCAGGATGATCAGCCATATAGTGTTTATCATCACGAAGATCTAAATGTCAATAGAAAAGCCAGAACCCAGTGAAAGGCATTAGTAAGTGCATTAGTTGGGGATATCCACCAATGAGCAATAACAATATTCAGTTAGTTGTGTATTGTACCCGACATTCAGATTTGATAAGAAGCAACAGAAAACAAAAGAAGACTTATTTGAAATCTGTCCTCTACTGTGAAAATAAATTCTTTCTACTCACCCATTTTGGTTCCTACAAGGACAACAGGAATGCCGGGAGCATGATGCTGGAGTTCTGGGATCCACTGGCCAAGACAGGAGAGGACAGTTGAGATACACACGCAAGAAAAATTAGGAAATTAAATGCGCGAATTCCCAGCTTACCTTTTTCAGGACATTCTCGTAACTAGCACGGCTAACTAATGAAAAGGCCAAGACAAAGACATCTGCTCCTCTATAGCTCAAGGGCCTTAATCTATTGTAATCCTCCTGCCCTACAAAATGGTAAAAGTACGTCACGGGACACAATGCCATGACCCACATGGCAAATTAGTCGCAGTAAACCCAGTTCCCTCATAAGTTCTGACTCAGAGATATATATGTGTGAAACTACCCAATATAAAATATATGTGGAAAACTGGAATTGATCTGAAAGTCCCAATTCCTCACCAGCTGTGTCCCAAAGACCCAAGTTGACGGTGATGCCTTCAACCACCACATTAGCGCTGAAATTATCAAACACTGTAGGTATGTAGTCCTGATAAATATACAAATGGTTAGATTGGAATAACAAGAAACGCTACAAAGTGGTAAAAGGCACTGCTCGACAAAAGCTAAGAGTCCTGCATAAATTACATAAAGAAGAAAGACAAGGAAACCTCTCCACAAACACGTAATTTTCAGTGAAATCTCAAACCAATACTGAACAACACTCTTGCGATGAAAACAGAAGTGAAAAGAAAGCAATCGGTGCTATCAGGAAAAGGGCAAAAGCTGCAAAACCCAGAAACAGGGACCCATAAAGCCGAACGAAAGATAAAAAATTTAAGCTCCCCAGAGAAATCTTTCGGGGAAAAGAAAGCACACATACAGTCGGGAACTTGTTGCTGGTGTAGCAGATGAGCATGCAAGTCTTGCCCACGGCCCCATCGCCCACCGTCACGCACTTGATGAATTTCGATGCGTTCGCAGCCATTTCAAGAACGTCGAGAGAGAGAGAGAGAGAGACAAAGAGAGAGAGAGAGACGGGATGAAACTGAAGAAGCTAAAAATTCGGAGGATCAAAACCCAACTCGCGGCGGGTTAGGTGGGAAGGATTTAATGGGGGTGGTTTCTTGAATCCAAAGGGACAGCGGAAGTCAGTGAGCGGGGCGGATGATCACATGATCCTCGCTCGCCCGCTGTCGCCGCCGCAGAGCAGATCGTCCTTCGCAGTCCGTCGTCGTTCTTGAGACTACCCACTTGGCGAACTGACGAAGCTGGGACGCTCTGGCCATGGGATTCCCTTCGATTCCGATCTTTCCTCAATACAATATCGCCTTGCTCTTAATTGACAACTTCCCCATTCGTCAACCTCACGTCCAGAGAGAGAGAGAGAGAGAGAGAGAGAGAGACTGCGGACTTGGATTTTCCAAGGAGTCCAATCAACTTGCCAACGCCCAAGCAAGCCTTTTTATTATGTAAACACTAGGAGTAAAGTTTCCAGCTTTTTAGCAGAAATGTTCTAGCCAGGATTATTTTTCTCTTCCCAATTTTTAGCACATGTGATTAATAAATTCTTTAGAAAGAAAGGTCTTGACGATCTGATGTTAGCAGCGCAAGGTAACTCTAACAAATGTTCAAAAAAGGTAGCCGTATGAATTGTAACTTTTCCGATTCAGAAAAGACGCCGATGTGATTTTGCAAGGATCCCGGAACCTGAGAAAGTAGCACGTCATGTGCATGAGTATAATTTAAGCAAGTGCGTGACCACACTCTTTTAAGAATTTATGGGAAAGGACCATCCATAGGAATCTTCAAGGTTGTCACATTTAATGAGCCTAAGTAAAAAAAATTTCTACATTTGCCATCACATGATGGCCCGATGTTTTCTCTGGTTCAGGCAATGACCCTTGATGGGCAAGACAGTCAACGCAGCACCGAAATCAACCGTTTTGGGAACGCTTAGACTTGACTTGAATAGCGTTTGCAATCCGCCAATCATTTATGAGCAACCTCAGAAGAGGTCAAGAACCAACGTATCATCAACGGACCCATCAACGATGAAACACTGACAAGATCGAGCCTGAATCGACTCAAGTTGATCCTTAAAAACATCAATGACTTTATAAGACGGACCGGTGGAGATGTCAGGGACCGCAAGCAGCTCTTTTTACCAGCAGACCTCTGGAAGCCGACCTGTGGAAACGACAATAACTTTGCCAAAAATGAGAGGGAAAGAAGGAGAGATTCGTTTGTTCTTTTCCCTTTATGAAGCACGATTCGATGATTTCTTTCCGCTATCAAATATCCAACAATTGCAACTTTACTATATGGAGCAAATTTTAATCGATGTCCCGGATAATGTCCAACAAGTTTAATATTATTTGACAGTCCACGTCTATCTTGATGATGATCTCTAGCATGGCTTGTTCCTCAATCTTGTGAAAACAGAACTGAAGTAACTTCTGTGGTTAAGAGATTTATCAAAAGAAAATAAAGCTTGGAGTGCAATAACGGGAGAGAGAGAGAGAGAGTAGTTAGTTCAAGACCAACCAGTCAAAAGATAACTCTGAAGATCGACAAAGCGAAAAACTAGAATAATTACAGGGCTTTAAGAGGGTTTGGTGGAAGGCATAAATAAGGTTTAAGCAATGATGCCAAGCCACACATCCGTGCAATGGGCACGTCCTGGGATTAAATCCATGAGGAAGCAATGGGATCCGCGGGATTCTTACAGCCGGAGAAAAAGTAAGCAATGATAACAAGCGAAAAGATTATTCTTTTACCATCAGTGCTAGATAAATTATCTTCCTCCATGGCAATATGAATTTTGGTCTTGGAATAAACCTCTGTGGAGACGAAGAAAAAGAGATGGGAGGAGGGAGATATACACATATAATCCACTCCTAGAAGCTTGTCAAGCCAACTAAAATTATGCTCGTTGTCCCATGCCATTAGCAATCTAGCATTCATGTAGATTGCCTACCATGTAGATTGCCTACCTTCAACAGGTGGCAGCAGGTGGCAGGGTCCAACCAAACACAACCGCAAGCTGCAAGTATCTAGTACAGAGAGAAAGGCATGCACCACATGATTGCCTGGTCATAAAGTGCAAGTAGGTACTTCATCTTTAGGTAGCACTAGGAAGGAGCTTTATACTACCAGCTCAAGAATCAAACAACATATACAGAAAAGCGTCCTGGAGCCCCAGAATAAATACGGACACCATTTTTCACTATATGCTCGTGAATAACTCATACAAGATGAATAGGCAGATCAAGGCCCAGTCCACCTTTCATTACAATCAACAGGGAAAACAAAAGCAACATCGCAATTTTCTATATGCGTAAGCACAACTTCACAATGCACTTGCCAGTTCTATCTGAACCAACGGAGGGACAAGGTCATTCCTAGACTAGATTGAGGTCATTGCTTTTATGAATAGCTGACCACTTGTCAACACTTGTACTAAGGACAGCCCCATTGCATGTGCACGCCTTCTCGATAGTACAACTAATACTGCGACCTAAGATAATTATTGCACATAAGTTTGAATATTTTGCACAAGTCGGCATACATGGAGGAAAAATCTTAAAGAAAAGAAACTAACCAGCTTAATTTATATTCATGTGGCTCTCAAGTAATGGGGTTTTCTGGGAAGGTGATTGCAGCTCACCACTTGTGCAATTTCTACCATCCTCTTCTTCTTGAGACATCGCCCAAATAACCCCATAAAAGCCAGCCACAATTACAACAGCTCCAACGATACTGCACACGAAAGCATAAAAAGTTGTGAATGCTCTACATATTGTAAGCAGTGCCAAAAGTTTGATGAGCAGGGATTATGTCATTGAGAATTTCAAGGAAGCTCATTATCCGCGGAAAATGGATCTTTTATCATCACAAACAACAATATCAGGAAAATAAATCATCAAACAAAAGATGTTTTCTCAGTTGTCCATAGCCAATCTCCATGATGCCTCATTTGAGCTCCTCAGCATGTAAGTGAGGTTTGAATAAGAGTTGAAGTACTTCCTGCATCTTGGTGACATCCATTTAGACAGTTGCTGATTAATGCCGTATATTTCTACCATATTCTTTCTATGAAACTGGAGTGATGGCTTGACAATGCACTTGACTTGATGGGAATGCTTACTAATAAATCTCAACAAGCCAATCATTTACCCAATCTACTTGATAGAGGATCTTTAGATAACTGACCATTGCTTTAGTTTTGTGACTGTCTTCTGATGCTATAGAATGTAAACTATCAACAGTTGCAGAAAATGAAAGAGGAGAGCGCATTAGATTCAAGACGTGCTACTTCCTTTCCAAATATATCTTTTGCTTGGCCGGTTTCCAATATAGCCTTTGTGTAACACTCAAACATGTTCCTCGCCTCAAAATATTTATTGATCTCATATTAACTTCTTTCTATTGAAATGCTGACCGACTACACAACATCTATGACACTAAGTGATTGACAGTAAGCTGGGGTGACTGGCAGTGGAGAAGTAAGGGGTGGTGAAGAAGGTTCTTACCTGCCGACATGGAGGGCATCACCAAGGAAAATGGCACCCATCATGGCAGCTATACCAATGCTTAAGGGTTTAAACATTGCCACAAAAGTAGGACCTTTCTTGTGTATGCACCAGGAACAAACGCAAAAGGTCACCACATTCCCAACTATCGCCTTTGGAGAAAGGGCAAAAATAAAAACATGTAAATTTTACAGCAAGATGGTAAACAAGATTTGTCAAACTTGAAAGTTATATTAATGCTCACTGTGTAGATGACTGCAATGAGCTCAATACTGAGCCCTAGATTCCAAGCTTTTAGATCTCTTTCTGCAATTAGAGCAACTACTGCACATTGAAAAGTCCCAAAGAAGCAACAGAAGGAGACCAAAGTCACCTCTGATGGATACGATTTCAGAACTGCTGCCTTTAAATGAACAGCAAAAGTCAGTTGGCCCCATTTCCCTGAGAAATAGCAAAGAAAGTTCGCACACTACCTGAGCTGTATTCCATGTTGCCAAAGATAAACTAGCGGCTGCCAGGAACATGCCACCAATAACCCAATTAGGGACACCAGCTAACAAAGCTTTGCTGGGTTGTGTTGTTGGTAAGCTCTCATCAGGGTAAGGAATAGCAGATATGCCACCGCCAATTACAGGACCTTTATACAGCGTCACGATTAAGGCTCCGGAAATGGACACCATGGTGCCAAGAATTTTGATTTGGCTTCTCGAGCTCCTCAAGTTCAATTTTTCAATCCTACAGGAGCGGCAAAAGAAGATGGCATCGATTCAACTCGCAAAGATCACAATTCTACACCGAATTCCCACTCGGAAGCATCGATTTTCTAAACTAGCCAGAGTTCCTATCAAGATCACGGAGGTACTCTCATTTCTACTACTTTTGCTCCTGGAATGGCAGGCCTATTCAATCACTCGCTCGCGCATGAGAATGACCCATGTCGCGAACGGTGCTAAATGCCAGAAAATCGAAGGCGAACCTGAAGCTAACCGCCAGCAAGAAGGTGAAAGCAGGTACTAAATTTCCCATAGCAGAAGCAAGCGTGGGCGAACTGTAGCTCACTCCAGCGAACACACAGTTCTGCATCGTCGTTATCCTGCAAAACAGAACTGTCAATCAAGGCAGAGGATCAAAGACAGAGCAACCCCAACATAAGTCACTCGATCAAAGCTCTCAAGTTCCCTCCTTTATCACTTACCCGACGAGCGCGAGGAAGAAGAACTTGCAGAGCACCGAGAACGTAAGCCGGGGCCTCTTCTCCCTGCCACGAGCTCGCACGAAAAAGCAACCGCCGCCGATCAGCCGCGCCGGCGGAGGAGCGAGCAAACGAAACGGCGACGGAAATGGTGGGGAAAAGATTACCTTTGGATGAAGGAGACAGGGAGGAGGAGGAGGAAGGCGAGGGCGTTGGAGTAGACGAGGAAGACGAAGCGGCTCATCCCTCTGGACATTGCCGCCTTGCTCAGCGTCGTCAGGCCCACGTCGAGGCATTCGATCGCCACCATCGCCACCACCGGCAGCGACCGGAGCAGCCACGGCCTCGCCTCCATCGCCGCCGCGCGTCGCCGTCGGTGCTGGGAGGAGCTGGCTTAAGCTTGGCCACCGGTAGTAGTTAAGAAGGATTGCCTGCGCGGTTCTCGAGCTCCCCATTGGCTGGGGAATTGAAGAGAGAGACGACAAGAACGTTAATTTCTTCGAATAGGAAACATTTTAAGGAAAAATCGACACTTTAAGATTTAAATGCACTGTCGCAATAAGTTTTAGGATTCTTGTAAGACATCTTTTATGGATCTTTGGACGTAGCATTCCTGTTAGGACTCCGATAGAGCCCGTCCTCTTTCGTCGACGGCGCAAACTCGGCAAAGGACTTGTTAGAGTCGAGCAAAGTGGGCTGCTCATTTGTCGAAAGAGCAGCATCGGATTGGAAGATGCCTGTGTTTAGCCCGCGGGACGGAGTGGGAGTCGGTTTCGAGGCTCCGACAGTTATCGGGTCCGTCGGCACAGCAGTGATCGGGCTCTCTTCATCTCTCTATGTTTCTACACATGCATCCACACCTGCTGAGATTAATTCAAAATGGTACTCAACTCTGGTATTTGGGTCAGCAAAGAGCCAACCATTCGGAAATCATGTACAGGATATGCATGCAGTGTATGCCATACACTGTTTCCATTTCTTTTCAAGTTCTTACCGATACTAAGAATGCAGAGGCGATTGACAAAGATTGGAATCACCTGATGATTCAAGAACTGTTTCTTTTATTAGGAAAATGGCTAATTTTGAAAAGACGTTATCCGGAATACGACGATGAAAATTCATCCACTGTGAATGTTGTGAATTTTTTAATTTAGTAGAATTGAAATTGGCCTGCTTAACCGATGTTATAGGATATTCGCTGACATACTCCTTTGAAAAAGCAAAATGCGCATGAAAATCTGATCAATGGTCCACGTTACAGAAAGGAGACGATGATGACGACTCAAATGTATGCTTTGAGCAACCTTTCACCTTTAATCAGTTTACTGTACTCTAGCATGCGCTGCCAATCTTTCTCTGTCTTTGGAGATGCTTTGACCGATGGTCCTCGTGCCTTTCTAAGGATTGATTAGATTCCAGTCAAGCTCTGTGCATAGGACACAGGCATGGTTAGAGTAGAGTCTTCTGAGGTTGTTAGAACGAGCACGTGATTGAAGATGGTTGCGAGGTCGATATCGTTAGGTTGTACTTAATTTAAGATGAAACGGAAGTTCTTTGGTCTGAGATCTGTAGATTTCTCATTGAGAAAGGAGAGCGTTTTATTCCAGGAGATGCGGATTTCTCCTTTTCTGATTCTGGTTGTACAAACCGGCCAGCAAGCTAACGCTGAGTTTGTGAAAGTAGAACGGGCTCAATGTAATATGAAAATGCACTGCAACACTATATGCCCATTTTGGGTTACTGATAGGTAAGTGATTTCTGAATGACCAACGTCGTTCAATTCATAGTATCCCTTGGATCAATGTGACAAAGATGGACTGCCGGAAGCATCCTTGCTTCAGCAGAAAGACTGAAATTCGGGTTTTGTGGAAGATGTGGCTAGAAGCCCATAACTGCTTCCTTAAATTACTCAAACTATGCTGAAGTATAACGTCCTAAGGCCTGCTGATGGTACGTTATCCGGTCCAGATTAAGCGTTTCAATTGATGTCTTAATTTTTTGATGTAATCTGCTTGTACATGTCTATGTAGGATTTTTCTGTTCATCCGTGGGAACATGGACATCAACAGTTTTGTCTCCTTCTGCGTGTTTGAGTGTGCTGTACCTCTTGCTAAGACGTGGTCAAGACTAGGGGTGATCGACGGCGAGTGTTCGGACCAAAGCCGTAACCATTAGAAGGCCGCTGAAGTAATGATAGGTTAGTTGGAATTGGTCAAATGTTGGTATGATTAGATTAGTAACAGATAGAAATGATCCTTGTCACTTAGATATTGTCACTTATTTCTTGTTTTCCTCTCAAATTGGAGCTCCCCATTGTACTCGAACGTGTTTTTATTCTGACAACGTAACTTTAGCATTAACTCCTATCGAGCCGAATAGGTACATCTCACTCTGCGTCTTCAAGCATCCGTCCGAAGAAATTCACTTCTGTGGTTTGATTTGCTCATGAAAATGCAGGTGCTCTTTAATATTTCCGATTTGTCATATTATGTTACCCCATCTATGCAGAAAAAACTAAGAACTCCGCATAATCCCAGATTCTCCTTAAAATACAAACATGAAGTTCTTGATCAGCTAGTACTGTGGTTAAAATGATGCTCACTCATGCCATCAATCAGTAGTGTTTGGCAACGTGCCTGTTCAGGACATCTAAGTAGGTTAAAATAGACCATCTCGGGCGCTGGCTCCAGGTTAAAAAATTACCGGGGATTTGCCTTTATCTCACTTTTGATTCCTTCTCTTCGATCTCATAATCTTTCTGGTTATGCCAACCTTGTCACGTACTCCTTTCCACATTACCAGATAGCCGAACCCACTTGAGTATAAAGATTTGGGCAAATGCATTTATCAAATTCCAAGCCACTTCTACTAGCTTCAGTCCTTCCCCGAATGGAGCAAGCGCCCATCTGGGTACTCCTCATTCCAATTTCTCTTCCGTTTACATCAGCAGCTTCAGAAGCAGATGACACCAAGCGATCGTTAGTTCGATTCATGGAACAACTCTTACCTGCATAACGCCAATAGAAATGAGAGCTGGGGCTGGAACATGAATTCAGACCCCTGTACTCACGGATGGATGGGCATTACTTGTGATTCGCACACCCAAACTGTACTAAAAGTCGTCCTCGACGAGCTCAATCTCATTGGGACATTTGATGCTGGTTCTCTCTGCGGTGCAAGATCTCTTCAAGTCCTAAGCCTCAACAACAACGGCATAAGTGGAGAAATATCTGCAGAGATTGCGAATTGCAAGCATCTGACCCACTTATACGTAAGCGGCAATCGGTTCGCTGGACAACTCCCGAAAAGCATTTCTCACTTGAGCAACTTAAAGAGGGTGGACATATCGAACAATAACTTCACTGGAGAACCGCCGAGTTTGCATAAAATTCCCGGCTTGCTATCGTTCCTAGCTCAAAACAACCATTTCCAGGGGAAGCTTCCCGAGTTTGGATTCGCAAACTTGGAGGCATTTAATGTCTCTAACAACGAATTTAGCGGCCAAATTCCCGACGTAAGGGGCCGTTTTATTGCAGACAGCTTTTCTGGGAATCCTAGTTTATGTGGGCAACCGTTACCGAATCCATGTCCCCCATCCCTATCATCAAAGGCTGCATCGAAGAAGTGGTCGACAGATCGCTTCCTCATATACACTGGCTACGCATTCCTCAGCTCAGTGATAGGATTGTTCATCATTTACCAAATAGTAAGTAAAAGCAAGTCAAAAGATGAGAAGACTGATGATGTAGAGAATGCAGAATCCAACACGGACGATAATAGCATCAAGATGAATGCCATTTCCTGTGATGAATTTAAAACCAGTGAATATAGGTCAGAGTACTCGATGACATCTATAGATAGTGAAGTGGCTCCCGCAGCTCTTGTGATTCTCAATAGTTCCTTGGCGAAGGATTTAAAGTTTGAGGACTTGCTCCGAGCTCCAGCCGAGCTGCTTGGGAGGGGATGGCACGGGACCCTCTGCAAGGTCGTGATTGACAATGGCACCACATTGGTTGTGAAGAGGATCAAAGAGAGGGCGATCTCGAGTGATGAGTTCAAAAGGAGGATACTGAAGATGGACCAGGCGAAGCATCCGAATGTACTACCGGCAATGGCATTTTATTGCTCAAAGCAAGAGAAGCTCTTGGTATATGAGCATCAATCCAATGGCAGCCTCTTCAAACTCCTCCATGGTAAGTTGAATCGCTTAATTCTCAAGCACTAAACTCCTGCTGATAGGATCTAGAAGTAAAAGATCAATTGCTTGAGCATCCATGTTCATCAGATTTTTACAGAGGTACTGTTGATTTCAGGGTCTAAAAATGATGGTAGCTTTGACTGGGGAAGCAGACTGAACGTAGCATCCAGAATAGCTGAGGCTTTGGCCTTCATGCACATGGAACTTCATGAAGATGGGATTGCTCATGGCAACCTCAAATCCACAAACATTTTGTTCAACAAGAACATGGATCCGTGCATCAGCGAGTACGGAATAATGGCCTCTGAGAACCAAGTACAGCCGGAACTTTCCCGAAGCATAAATTTTGCAAGATCACACCAGCCCAAGACCATGAAAGTGATCTTATTCTCTTCAAGGGTGACATTGACATATACAGCCTCGGTGTGATTCTTCTGGAGCTACTGACAGGTAAAATGGTCCAAGATGGCGGATTCAACTTGGCAACATGGGTGCACTCGGTGATTAGGGAGGAATGGACTGCAGAGGTGTTTGACCGCACCCTGATTGCAGAGGGCGTCAACGAGGAAAGGATGGTGAACTTGTTGCAAGTAGCACTAAAGTGCATTGCGTCCTCTCCAACCAAAAGGCCGAGAACAAAGGAGGTTTCGGCTATGATAAATGCAATCAAGGAGGAGGACGAGAGATCAATCACCTTGGAGACGAGAGATCCATCACCTTGGAGCCGAGATCATTTAAGTTAATTTGAAGGAGCACATGACAACAGATGAGTTATAAGCATTTGCTAGAGAAAACTCATTGTCGATTCTCAGGTCCTTCTGTGTCTGCTTCTGTCACTGCACTTGTTGCTCAACCATAGGAAATGTATAATTTCATATTGTGGAGTATTGACTACTTGAGCTGAAGTTATGATTGGATGATTGCAATGTTATTTGAGCTGCATTCTTCTTGGAATCCTTGAGGGATAATCAGTATAATAAATGACATTTACTACATCCGGCACAATTTTACTTACTGCTACCTGGCTCCCATGGTTAGTAACAAAATGCAAGCCTCCTCTCATCCTACTCACTGAACCTGCTCATGAATCAGGCCTACCTCTTATCAATTAAATCTGCCTTAATCCTTGGTTTCATCATCTTTTTACAGGGGATAAGAAAAGAGGGTAACTTCAACATCCTAGTGAGAAGAGGGGGCCGCCCAAGAACCCGGGCATCGAACCGGACCCGTCGCCCAAGCTAGATCCCTTGAGATACTTAAAGTGTGTAAGAGAGGAACTAGGCAAGGGCTCCTTTTACGGGCCCATCTATACCATATTCTTCAGCTTCCCTATCGAGCCGAAGCCCTGCTAGCCTAACTCAACCCCAGCCCAGCCTATTCCATTTGATCACCTGTTGCCCAACAAATACTTGACTTAGTTAAAGCAAGGTCGTCCCATGTTATCATGACTGGTGGAGGGTCTTGCGGTGATTAAATTATCTACGACAAAGTCTTCACATCACACGGTAGTGGTTGATCCGTGAGTTGAGGTGTCAATAGCTCAGTGGACAGCCCCATTTTCTCCCGCCTTCCAACCTCGGTTGGCCGGGTTTGTCAAAGTCAAGATCCAAGAAGCTAACCAAAAAAATATGTCATCTTGGACGGGGTGACTTCTTGTCTGGGGCATCATCAACTAACATCCCTAGAGTTGTCAACGTTAACAGAAAGCGTGGAGGTTTTAGCCATGATCACCTGCTCGTGTTGGCACAATCCATCAGATCAGACAGATCCCATTCCATGCCTGATGGGAAAAGGCTCATTTGGTCCCACCATCATTTATTATGAGAAAAAAATAATAGGTTACAACCAATGCTGATTTTCTCCTCTGTCATCATCATTGGCATCTGCCATGTTTTGGATTCCTGATTCAGGACAGGGACTTCACCTGATATTTCTCAGGCCCCCCAGAGATTTCTCCATTGGAATTGGATGGATGCCATGGCCATGTTGCGAAGGACTCACATGAACCGGATGCAGGCAATGCTTACTCCTCCTGCTAGACCCGTGATCAAGGGCCGGGTCAAAATGTCCCTTTAAGCGAGTGAAGTTTTGACCCTTTTACAAATTTTTGTCTTCACCTTACAGGTCTTGCACAGCTCAAAGAAGAGGGAAAATTCGATGCTTAAATATGTTCTTGTTGCGCTCGTGGGTCGTATGAAACTATAGGCCAAGGTTGACAGACCCTTGCCGCCGAGATTAGGCAGATGTAATGACACGGCAAACCCATCATTTGGTGTTGCTTTTGATAGATTCTTGATGAATAAAGAAGTCACGAACGCAACTGTGGACAATCAAGTTGTGCGTAATGGTGGACCTTTAATCATGGTTCAATTCCCCCCTTGGTCTGCCTCATCCCCCAACTTTTTGATAAAATGTCTCCGAGCCCAATGATATGGAGGAGACCGGGAATGACGTTAAAAGCATCGGCTTTGAGCCCTTTTCTAGTGTCAGCATGACCTTTCAGACGCGATAATTTCCAGGTAGACCAGGAGTAATTCGGTGTCGCGCGAGTAAACCCGTCGAATACGTTAGGCCACCGTTCTTTGAATATAGCTGGTGTTGGAAGGCCAAATTCGAAAAGCTTTGGACTATCAAAAGAGTTGCCCAGGGCTGTGTTGAACCTGATGAAAAGAAAAAAGTACCCGGGCCTTTGCCTATGATTGAAAATCTAGGATATGGGGCTGGTTCTGCATTGACTGCCGAGTCTTTTCTCAGGTTTTCTTCCTCAAGCCATCACACCATTCACTGCCCTTTTCTAGCTTTTTCTTTTTATTTTATTTTATTTTGTGAGACTTTCCATTTCTATATTCTATCAGAGAAACAAACAAAGAAAAAATCCCCTGTTTCAGGGACCTCCTGTGGCGCAAAAGAAATTCAAAGCAGGACCCACAGCCATCAACTAACCAAAGACGATGGAACCCTCTTGAGGCCTTGAGAGCGGCATAATAAAATCCATTCCATTCACGCTTCTTTCTCTTCGGAAGAAAGGCAGGTACTCTCCAACTCTGTCTCCCTTTTTTTTGGCTTTTGAACTCTCTTGCTCTTCACATGTCTGTCTTTCTTGTCCAAACACCAAAATGAATTCGCAAAGTTAGTCGCTTTTGTGCCACAAGGTCTCCATATTGAGACCATTTAGCTTTAACAAGTTGAGGTTTGATATGATTCCTGTTATGTAGCATGCACTGGTAGATATGTCCAGAGCGAGCTTTTATGCTTCTGCTGAATAGAGTGGTCAGTCTTCCAAGTTTGAGAGCTGAAAAGATGTCTAGTATTGTGTATAGGAGGAAGCAACAAGATGGAAGCTTGACATATGCTCCTCCTCAGTCACCTCTCCTTTCATCGTCGAGTCCTTACATCATGAGCTACGGCACAGAATCAACTCCGGAATCATCTTCCTCTCGAATTAGCCCCGCACTCCTCCTGTTCATAGTAATTCTAGCTGCTGTCGTCTTCATTTCCGGTCTGCTTCATCTGCTCATCAGATTCCTCTTGAGGAGGCCATCTACATCCATCTATGACTCCAATAGGTACACGGAGAGCTCGGACTCTCATGCCCTTCAGAGGCAGCTTCAGCAGCTCTTTCGTTTGCACGATTCCGGCCTCGAACAAACCTTGGTAGATGCTTTGCCCGTTTTCTACTACAAAGAAATCATCGGGCTGAAGGAACCATTTGATTGTGCTGTTTGTCTGTGTGAATTCTCGCACAATGACAAGCTCAGGTTGCTTCCCACGTGCAGCCATGCCTTTCATATAAGTTGCATCGACACATGGCTTCTTTCCAATTCGACGTGCCCACTTTGTCGAGGGTCCCTTGTGAACACGGATGCCGTGGCTGGCCCGCAAGCGCTCAACTTAGATGATTCTTGGAGATTGCCTAGTGCATTTCCCATTAATGTGGAAAACTCAGCTCACTGTGGTCCAAAACTTGCCATAGATGAAGAAAAGGACAGCCAAAAGAGGGTCTTTTCTGTGAGGCTTGGAAAGTTTAAGAGCTTGAACGTGGATGAAGAGAGCAGAGAGATAAAAGAAGAGACTAGTAGTTGCCGTTTGGACTCAAGAAGATGCTATTCAATGGGTTCATATCAGTATGTGGAGGGTGCTATGGATTTGCAAGTGGCTTTATCCACTCCTAGCACGAACAACACGAGGGTTGTTTTGAAGAATGGAAATGTGAGAGGGCGACAGTATCGGATCTCTCCGGAGGACGAAGAGGGGAAGAAGATCAGCGGGAGGTCAAGGGGAGAAAGCTTCTCTGTTTCCAAAATCTGGCTTTGGTCTAAGAACAGCAGAGGCCCGAGTTTTCCGAATGCTCATGTTGTTGTCGCTCGTCAACCAGCAGGAGTACCGAATGATGGTGCGATTGAGGAAGTTTGAGACTTTTTGTTTCCAGATCTAATTTACATAGATTACTGCAGACCCCAACAGTTTCATGTTTCTTTCTAGTCTCGAAATTAATCTGAGATGTCCCATTCAGGAGCCATTTAGCCTAGGTGCTGCCAAGAGTTAGTTTTCGGTGACTTCTCTAGTTCACATAGGCAAGCAGATACTTTTTCAATATCTATCTTCTTGTTATCTTTAATTCCTACGAATCTCTCAGACAAATTCAAGAATCAATGAAGATGCTTGAGCTTTTCTACTGTCTGCTTTTCTGTGGCATCTTGGAGGTGAGGGCTAAGTATATAACCTCGGCTGAATAAAGTAAGAAGACATTAGATAACAATTTGACCGAAGCATTATA
Organism: Eucalyptus microcorys; assembly: GCA_014182515.1. Classification (NCBI taxonomy): domain Eukaryota; kingdom Viridiplantae; phylum Streptophyta; class Magnoliopsida; order Myrtales; family Myrtaceae; genus Eucalyptus; species Eucalyptus microcorys. The sequence goes on from CM024563.1 coordinate 4,094,097, forward strand.
TGACATCGCGCATCGCAACGAAAGCAGTTCTAATAACTGAACCGGTTTTAACTCTGTTTATCTAGCCCTGTCCTTCTCGGGCATGTACTGCATCTTGATCTCGACCTCCCCCAGATCCTTACACAGTGTTTCGTCACGCTAGTTCCGTCATCGGGCTCACTCTTTACTTAGGAAAAGAACTCTCTAAATCTCGCACACCGCAGGATCATAATTATGGCTCGGGTCACATGTTCACTGGCACAAATGCATCTGTAAGTATGCTGAGAAAAGGAGTGAACTTGACATATTAGGACTGTCTGCAATTGTTCGCTCAAGTTGGACCCGATCCATGGCCCATGAGCTCGGCCCGTTTCGATGTACGCCGTGCTCATTGGGCTGTCGGAGTCGGCCCACCCAGATGGAAATGCTTTTCATGTTGTCCTATCCTACCTGAGTGATAAGATCAACCCACTGCCCACAGTAATAAAGTGAGCAAGCAATCCATGTTTTCTCATTGTGGGCAGCAAAGTAATTAGTGAGGGATATTATATTAATTAGGAGATAAGGATTGAGGATATTGCCTTTCCACGTCTTGTGTCGCCATCAAAGCTAGTAGGCGTGGTTCATTCTTGTGGGGAAGTGCTATCGCTTCAATCATTGATTAAATGTAATCCCAGAATAGTGCTGGATCCGCGCAATCTGCCTGCCCTGCCTGCCTGCGATGTCAAGACATGTGTAAGTGCAGCTCCAAGCTTGCATCTTTCTTTCCTCCTTCCTCATCATCCTACTTTTTGACTGCCATCCATTTATTTCCAAGGTCAATTTCCAATTCATAGCTCACTTTTCCAAATTTTCTTTTATAGGTTACATGTTATATAACAGGTCATGTCATCGCTTCGTGGCGCATCATAAAAACCAGGCCACATTTACTAGGAAAGAGCAGCCATTCTCTTTTTCAAAAGTGCAGCTTGACGACTGCATCTTCTTATCTCCTCATCATCCTACTTTTTGACTGCCATCCATTCATATCAAGGGGCGATCTCCAATTCATAGCTCATTTTTACAAATTTTCTTTTTCTATAGCTTAGCATTTGTACGATAATCAAGCAAGGTCATATCATTACTTCGTGGCGTGTCATAGAAGGCACATCATACTTACTAGGAACCATCTCGAAAGGGACCTAAAAGTGTGGCCATTTTTTCTTTTAAACAAAAGAGCCCAAAATTGGTACTCATCTTAAATAAGGACAAATTTAGTCTCAGAACACAATCAATTCGCCGGCCGGCCAACTCTTCACCGATGGCAATAGGGAAAAGGAGAAAAAAGCGAAAGGGGGAATTTGGTTTTGCCTCATTTATTCATTGAAATTGATCAATCCTCGAATGAATTCGACAACCTTTGTATCATCACAAAAAAAGTTACTCCCAACAAGTACTTTCAAACCCAAACACTATACATACGTTAACGCCATCTCATCATCTATGCACGCTACGCTGACAATGATCTTTTCAATAAAATAAAAATCCTATCTTTCTGAAGAATTTCTAAACAGCAAAAAGAGGTGGCACCGCCGCATGATCCGCGCCGGCAACGTCGACCAGCACGCCGTAGCACGCCAGCCAATCTCCGCTCGCGATTCGCCTAAAATTAGCCGGCGCGCGCCTCCCCGCTACGCGAAAACCGGCACCTCCGCCACCCTCCCTAGATCCACCGCCGGGGCCGGCGCCGACTTGACCGGGCCGGGCAAGGCGGCGTACCGGGCCGAGAAGTTCCGGAACCCGCCGCCGCCCTCGCCGCCCTCCTCGTCGGCGTCCTCGCCCTGCCCCTCGTCGAAGTTGAGGGCGTAGTCCAGGGGGTCGTAGTTGAACCGCCCCTGCCGGTGCGACTTCCGGTTGAACCGCCGGATGAAGGTCTTCCACCTGGGGCCGGCGGCGATCTCGGACCACTCGCGGAGCTTCTTCAGGGCCCGGAGCCCGCGGGACCACAGGCCGCCGTCGCCTCCGTCGCCGCCGCCGCGGCCGCCCGATCCCACGCGCTCCCAGTAGGATAGCCCGGCAGCGGTGGGGGCGGCGTGCGGGCGCGGAAGCGGGGGAGGCAGAAGCAGCAGGTGGAGGGCGACGACGGGTATTCGGGCATCGGGTCGGGCTCGCCGTCGGGCGCCGCCGCCATGGCTGATGCTTCCGTCCTCATCTCCGGACCTCGAAACGACGTCATCCTTCTCTCTCTCTCTCTACAACAAGAGAGAATCGTAGGCTTCTTTATATAAATATAGAGGAGATAGGATGACCGGAAATCCCGGTTTTGATGAGATTTTCCGGAGGGTCTCTTCTGCTGTCGAGGGCAGTGGGGTTTACTTGTTCTTCCGGTAAACGGTTGACTCCCATTTTAACATGACAGCTTTTATGGTTTCTCAATCCCCATCCTAAGCCTCGCCATTAAATTTGGCTGCACTAATCTCCTATTTTATAGAAAAATATATGAACTATTGGGAAATAATTTAATGATATGCTATATCTTAATGTTTTGCCACTAATGTAACTTTCCAAAGCTGAACAATTATTCAACCACTTGCAGAAGATATTCTCTCCATTAATCGTATCTTTCCATATATTAAAAATGTACATTTTTCTTTTTTTTGTGACCGAGGATCCACTGGAACCTACCCTTGTCAGTTTACGCCGATTTGGGGTCTCACGAAAATGATGTACATTTCATGTTACCATTAATCTATAAAATAAAAAATAAAAATAAAAATCCATTTTATGTGCTTCTCATATGGTTCTAAAGGTCATGCTATTATAATCAAACATTTTGCTTACCCAACCAAATTAAAGAGCATTATTAATCATATTATAATCATCTTTTTTTGTTGTTACATTAATGAGATATTCATGCAAATAGTTTTTGAACCGTCCAATCTACAATGTCGTCCTTGAATTTTTAATTTATTTAATTTAGTCCTTGAACTTTTTTTTCTAATGGGCAACGTCGTCCTTAAACTTTTAATAAATGTTCAATCTAATTTATGAATTATATGAAATTATCCAAAATTATCACTCCACTAATTTAAATTTAGAGACAAAATCGAACATTCTTATATATTTAAGGATAAATTGAACATGTATAAAATAAAATTTTATGGATGTTGTTGCGCATTAGGTTAAAGTTCATGGACCATATTGAATAAATTAAAAGTGAAAAGGTCACATTGCACATTAAGTTGAACGTTAGACTGTTTCTGTCATTATCCTTATATTAATCATACAAGGTACCTAACTCTGTATGTTCTGATTCATCAAACCCGATTTCGTTTCGAAATAATTTAATTGCAAAGATAGAAGAGTACCAACCATCCACCCATGATCGAATTGTCCATATCCCTAATTCAAGGCCTAATTCTCCCTTTTGTCAGGCGAGGCGCCGAGGGTGTTTTGGTAACTTCGCGAGGAGCGGAGGTAGTCGTTAGAGATGCCCGTTGCGCTGGAAGCGGCGGTGGTAGGTGGGCGATGATCTGGTGCTTCGCGGGAGAGAATAATTCCGAGGTGGGCCCCGGGATCGGGTGGCGGTGGATGATTGATTGACGGGAATCGCGACCTTTAGGCCTGTAGCAAAAGGGACGATGTCCGACACCGGCGGGCCCCGCCACCGAGGATCCTCGCCAGCTCCGAAAAGATCATGGATTTTCTCGACACGCGACGACCACCACCACCATCAACGCGCATTAACGTTGTAGTAAAGGCAAAGCGAACGACATCTTTCGAAGCTTTTCGTTCATGCAAATGAATAATTTCTGATCTCGACCCAGATGGTATCTTAGGCGGGATCGAAATGGGTCGTGTTAATTTGGCACGCGAGAATCGGCCGGGGATGCCACACAACCCGACGGCTCCGCGACTGCAGTCGCGAGCGCGTGCAAGAGAGAGAGAGAGAGAGAGAGAGACGGTTCTTGAAGGCAAAAGGTTGCATTTTTAGTCTTCTCTCTGCTTTGGCAAATGCAGATCAAGAGCATATGGCCATTCCATGCGTCGTGCTGCAGAACGGCAGTTTTCTGCAACTACAAACTTCCGATGAATGGTGACGGAGCATAAGTCGACCATTCGCGATTCAGCAGAGCGAGTACACTATCGATGCCATTTTCACTACAGGCTTAGCTGTGTCGAACATTTGACCAGTAAACTGAGTATACAACCAGAGCATTCCACCGCCAAGAGAATATGTACAACCATGCTTTTCCACCCAGCCCCAAGTGAAATGTGAAAAGAGAAAACAGGGAGAACGGTATTCAACAAAGAATTATAACCCCCGAGATGCGAGCGACAAGAGGGTCTCGAGCCGTTTCGCTTTGCAGCAAAAAGGTGCAGAGCGAATGCGCCGGCCCTACGACATGCCTGAACCTTCTCGACCAACCAACAATAAGGATTCGTCCAGCCAGGGAAAAAAGCAAGCCTACCTGAGCATATGGCTGCCTCGCCCTCCCACTATCCGATTCCGCGTGGTTGTGTTGAGAAAAATCTTGTCATCGCATCCCGAGCGGCGAGCGTAGCTTTATTTATGTGGCTAGATCTCTCTTCTGCATGAGGGCTTTGAATTTGAGGCAGCAGCCATGCCTTGAAGCAACATCAAAACGTCTATCGTGTCATCTAGGTAGTAACGAGCTTTACTCGGCTTCTGACCGACGGTGCATGCGAAAATCTCTGGTGCTGAAGAACTGCAAGCCACGCTTGTAGTAATGCTCTCAAACATGTCCTCATCAGATCTATCGTCCCCAATGCACAAAACGAAATCTGGCGATTTCCCGCCTTCGTTCAGAGTGGAAAGAACTTTCTCCGCCACTAAGCCCTTGGTCACTCCCTGCAAATTTTGCCAGGAACAAAGGAAATAAGAACGAAGACTGAAAACATAGGGCATAAGAGAGAACCGCGAGTTCGCACCTGTGGCTTCACTTCAACAATATGCTGACCCTTCTTCACGACTACAGGCTCATTCGCAAGAACATTCTCGAGATGGTCTAATAATTCCATGGCCTGGAAGGATCCGAAATCAGGGTCCGCGTCCTGGTAGTGCCACACCAAAGCACTCTCCTTAGTCTCCACGTAGGAGCCATCAGTAGTCTCGGTATAAAGTGTCATTACGGGTTCAGCAATCCTTTTCCAATTGAAATCTGCCTCCAACCGACCAGTTTCCCAAGTTGCTGCCCTGCTCCACCTGCAAGAAAGACCCAAATTTAACCTCCAGTGATGGAAGCAAATGAAAGTTCATAGCCACTGTCAAATATATATAGACAAGGGACCTGTGTACACAATATACCTCATGAAATATCCGTGTTCGGCTGCTATACCCAAATTCTCACATTGCGAAAACCAGCCACTCAAAGAATCTTGGCCCCGGCCACTAACTAAGAACACAGTGTTGCTCGAATCATCGCAGAGATCATTCAGAACAGAGATGATGTGAGGACTTGGGGTCTTGTTGATGGAAACTTGAGGGACCAGCGTTCCATCATAATCCAGAAATATAGCTCTCCTATTAGTTCTCTTATAAGAAGAGACTAAAGTTTCAACAGATAGTTTCCTAAAGCTTGGAGACAGAGACAAGATCCTGAAGTTCAGGCCAAAACCAATGCCCCAGCAACGCTTTCTATAGTGATCTTTGCATGATCTCTCCAAATCCTGCATGAAGCTGTGGGCCCAATATGCTACATCATGGGAGCTGACGTAACGATAATGCTTCTCATGCCTAAGCTGCTTCTCAATTGCAGACGTTGTGATGGCTAAGTTGAGCGCATCAGCAACTGCATCAACATCCCATGGATTAACCCTGATGGCCCCACTTAATGAGGGTGAGCAGCCAATGAACTCCGAGACAACAAGCATGCTAGTCCGAGGGGTCTCAGCAGCTACCCCCAAAGCATCATCGATTGTTTGAGACCCTTGCCTACAGACTATGTACTTGTAAGGGATCAGATTCATTCCATCTCTCACGGCATTCACAATGCAACATTCTGCTGAAGCATAATAGGCGCTCTTCTCATAAAAAGAAATGGGACGGTCGATCAAAATTACTGGCTTGTAGCCTGGGAATCCAAACGTTTCGTTTATCCTGTTGGTAGTCGAGTAGACCTCTTTCTTCACTTCTTGAACATCCTTCCCAGTGCTCCTGGCAGGGTTCATAATTTGAACCATCACCACTTGTCCTTGCAAATCTGGGCGCTGTCTCAGGAGTTGCTCGAGGGCGAGTAACTTTAGACTAATGCCTTTAAATATGTCCATGTCATCGACCCCTAGTATAATCCTTTTACCCTGAAACTGTTTCTGAATTTCAATGGCTTTGGCAGCAGAAGAGCAGTGGTTCAACGCGGATTTTAGCCTTCCCATGTGCACACCGACGGGCAAAATCTTAATGTAGATCGTCCGACCCAGATATTCAAGTCCGATGTAACCTCGCTTGGACTCATAGTTTAACCCCAACATTCTACTGCAGCAAGAAAGAAAATGACGGGCGTAATCAAATGTATGGAATCCAATCAGATCTGCATTTAGGAGCGCTTTCAGTATTTCATCTCTGACAGGCAGAGTCCGGTAGATTTCTGACGAAGGAAATGGGCTGTGAAGAAAGAACCCCAGCTTAACCCGATTGTACCGTCTCCTCAGAATAGTCGGCAAAACCATGAGGTGATAGTCTTGAACCCACACATAGTCCTCTTCTGGATTTATCACCTCCATGACCTTATCTGCAAATACTTTATTAGCGGAAACATATGCCTGCCAAAGCACTCTGTCGAAACGATTGCCAAGCTCAGGGCACATGGGAAGCATGTAATGGAAAAGAGGCCACAAGTGCTGCTTGCAGAATCCGTGATAATATCTCTTCTGAATCTCCGGAGACAGAAACGTGGGAACACAATTGAACTTCTCCAACAACTCCTGCGCAATTTCATCTTGCTTGCTCAACTCTACATCTATCTTTAAGGATCCAATGTAAATCACATTAGCCTTGGCTGAGAATCCATCCTTCATTTGTAAATAAAGCGAGTCTTCATCCAAACTAAAATGCAATTTGCCAGATTCCAAGTCCTTCTGACAATTTAGGGGCAGAAAGTTGGCAACTATTATTATCTTTTCCTGAGGCTTGGACAATGATATATTTAACTCGCTGCTAGTGCTTTCGTCTTCAATGTCAGAAATGATTCCAGGTACAGTTATCACTCTCGGAAGGTTCCTTGGAGTATGAGGAAAATTCATCATGTCCCCAGATGCCAAGTCCAATAAACTTATGCAAGATCTCGACAGCATCATAGTGAATATATCAGCGTTATTCCCTCCTCAGGAAGTTGAATTGGTGCAGAACTTAGACCCTTCTTGAAGAATCCTCTGAAAATATCTGCAGGGAATGACGCACATCACGCATCCTATAGTCATAGTCATTTTAGATCTGACAATTACTTATGGCAAACAACCCATGGAAATGCAGTATATCTACAGATGCAGAGATGCCATGTCAACTTTCACATTCTTCATTAGGTACTTTTACTTCGGGCACCAAAAGGATATTCAAAATTATGCAACTCGATCTCACACATGGATTAGAGTCAATTTTCACACCTGTGGATAGAGTATTGCCCTCTAATCTTGCAATCCATAACCGTGTAAAACGTGAACACAACTAAGCTTGGTATTCAATAGTAATATGATTGAAGATATATAGCTTTATCAGATAATTCAAAAGGTGCTCCTAGTTCACTTGAGGTGGAAACATATCTATTATTCAGGATAGGCTTCAAGAACATGATAAGTGGTGGTTCTAAGCATAGAAATGAAGGAACAACAATACCGTAACAACAGTGAGAAAGAGCATCATACTATACGAAAAAATTAGAATTTTCCAAAGATCACTGAACTGATGTACTGGGTTCCAATTTCCAAATTGGTCATGATTGTACAAAATCAAGATTAAGTCAATATCGCCCTTCAGAAAGAATATGCTAAACATTAAGCTTTCAACATAATCAGCAACGGTAAAGCAAGCCGTTCCCAGAATAAATCATCTCGATTACTCATTAATTATCTTATCTGTCCAGTAACCGTTCTCCAATAATACGCTTAGTTAATGCACTAAGTGAGGGACCACAAGCCTGATCAGCTACCAAATTTTCAATATAAGAACGAAATCTTCAACAAAAAAATAATAATAATAATAATAATAACAGAAACTAAATGAGGATCGTTATGCTAAAGAGAAAACATGATTTTTTTTTTCATTGAAGCTCAACCAGCATTTTGGAAGTCCTCAAGGAGGCTTGCTTCTCAGTGGGGTAAACTGATGTAGCCTCAAAGTTCTGGCAGATTCCACATGTATTGTAGATAATAAGGAACTGATAGATCTTTGCCAAGGAACTTGAAATGCGGGGGACATTTCGGGTATTATAATATTCCCCAGAGGGTTCTTTCATGAACTTTGCACTCAAGCAGGCACTGAAATGCAAGTCCTCAAGGGCTTAATCTCAAATGCACGACTCGTTTCAGATGACCCCGAATTCAATGAGAGATGAGAGCGTCAGATCACCCACCGAAGAAGAAGACGACGAAGAAGAAGAAGATTCAAACTTTTCCACAGCGCTTGTCGGGCGAGAGGTTTCGCTGCACAAATTTGCACCCTCCCTGCAAAAACGGCATCATCAGGCCAAGATCATCATCAAAAAAGGAAAAAAGGCGAAATTCTGGGCTCGGGAAGAAATCACAGTTCTCGCACGCGAACGACCCACGTTGCGTCCAAACAAAGAAATACCCACGACTTCCCTTTCGCCCTCGGCGACAACCATGGGAGAAAAAAGAGAGCTTGCGAGGAAGAACAATGCGAAAGGAGGAAGGAACTTACAGGAGACGAAGCATGAAGAAACTGTCGAGTAAAGAACGCTCCTTTACACCGCTCAAGATTTCACAGAGAGAGAAAGAGAGAGAGAGAGAGGGCGTGTTAGGTTCAAAACTGGTGAGGTAAAAATGGTGGGATTTGGAGAACAGAGGTGTAGAGAGAGAGAGAGAGAGAGAGAGAAGGACCCAAGAAAAGAGAACAACTGGAAAGTCTTTATCTTTTATTTTTTCTTGAGGGAGAAGGGGGAGAGGGGTCACAGTTTCGTGCGGGCTGGTGTTTGGTGTCCTGGGGTTTTTGTTCATTCGATAAGGAAGCTCTCTGCGGATAAAACGTGGAATCAGAAAAGTCAAAAAGAATGAAGATACACTGCACAAATGCAGAGAAAGAGAGAGAGAGAGAGAAAGAAAGAGAGAGATACAGAGAGAGAACAGTAGGGATTGTGGTTATTATTATTATACAGTTGGATTCTGACTGTGGTTGGTCTTACGTTATTATCTTGGTGGATTTCCTCTTCCCTATCCTCCTTTCTTTCCTTCCTCTTCCCCCAACTGCCCCTCTCTCGAATGCTTTATTTCACCATTGCCACCCCACCCTTGCTTCTGCAGAAAATGCGCATACATGACATCAAGAAAACGCATCTCGGATGTGCTGATCTGCACTTAATTTTCGCTTCTTAAATGGAGGGGGGGAGATAAGGACCAGCCTCCCCCCGGATCTTGAAAGATCTCTCTGCGGCCGTTATACTATCCGCCCCTCAATAATGACTCCCCACATCCGTTCAGATGTCGTGCTGCACGAGAAAAAATCTCAGCTTCAAAGATCAAGAAAGAACCGCAGATGCCTGTGGGGGCATGGACAGATCTTCTTGCCTCGTGATTCAATCCCCACATCTCATCACAAGTAGTTTGTCCACGTATTTGAATAATAAATCACCATTCGTCTAACAACTTCAATTTTTAAAAAATTATCAAGTAATTCTATAAAGTTTCATGTGGTATTGAAGGTAGAGGTTTTGAATTCAAGTCTTTTTAGGCATCATTTACTTCTCCAATTGAATTTTCACATTTAGTACTAAACAAAAGACCAAACTAAACGGAAAGGAGAATTTAATATATTTAGATAATAAATCACGCATTCATTTAACAACTTAAACTTTTTTAATAGTTGATAGTGATTTCATAAAATTTCATATAATCGATCCTCAACTTCTTTTTCATTTCCAATCTCGAGTTCTCCATGGTCTAGGCCAACGAGGGGAAACGAATTAGGATCGAACCTAACTTCGGTACCAAATTAGAATATTTGATCTAATAATTTAAGCCGATAGGCTCGGGGAGACTATGCGAATATGAACGGTATATCCAACTTTAGAGACGAGTGACGTGGAATGTTTTAACAAAGCATGCGAGAAAATGGAGAGCGAAATCTGTGTCTTAACCTATGAATACCTAATTCTTTAGGCATCGACGAAGGGAAAGTCCGACCCTAATGATATAAATAAACAAGATTATCCACCTCCCACAGTGCCGTGTAGACCCACCACATCCAGCTTCCTTCCCCACTCTTCTTTTAATCATTATAATATATGACCATTTGCATGGATAGACCACGGCACTAGCGTCCCTCGGGCCTCAACTACTTCCCAAGACAGCATGCTTTTCGACCTTGGCACGGCCACTAGGGATTTTAATTCTTATGTGGGTATTTAGAAAAATAACAAACAAACAAAAAAATAGAGGATAAAAACCACAAATCTAGACTATACCCATCGTGACATAAATACTCTAAACTTTTTTTGGTGTCACGAAAAAACTCAAACTTATGGTGTATTTGTTACACTGGTATAAATACGAGAGTTTTTATGACATAAAAAAACAAACAAATTTAGGGTTTTCAATGACAAAAAAAGTTTGAGATAATTTGTGTCATAGTAGACATAATTTAGGAAAAAATATTGTTTTATTCAAAATCCCAATTCTAAACTAAGGAAAACCACTCCGATCTCCTATTAAAAAAAATCTCAATTCTCCCTTTCGGGCTCTCTCAAGTAAGTTAAGTAAAAAAAATTGGAATTGTAATCGACCATTAAAAATAAATCCAGAAGAAGGACCATGCCGCCGCCGCCTTGGATGATTTACATCTAAAGGTCAGGCACTGCTATCCATATGTTATGATATGAATATACCAGATCAATTCGTTACGTATGGAAGAAGATTCTTTTTTTCTTTTTTTGGGGTATTAGCCGAATGATGTATTGTTTTTCAACTATAGTGGCCAGTGAACATGCATCACGTGGATACCTTGACTACAACGATCGTGCCCCCACTGAGGAGATTTTTCCCTCCCCACAAACACATGCGTATGGAAAGAGACCGCCCGACTCGACAACTTGGAAAATCGGATAAGTATCGAAATCAAAAGGGACGCTCCTTCTTCTTCTTCGAAGATAAGTCTCCCCCCTTCCCTTCTTTTAATGGAATTTCCTCTCTCTCTTATTTATTTATTTATTTATTATTATTATTTTTTTCTTTTTGGTCATCAATTGCGTCCGGAAAAAGAAAACGAGAAATTTGGAAAAAGAAAATCGAGAGGATTGATGGAATTTCAGGGGTCCGAAGTTGGAGATGTCGGCACATGTTGGTCTAATCTTTTAGTTTCCTTGTTACGCAACATGTCGCTTCCGGGGCATAGTTTCAACGTCCTTGTCGTGCTAGATAAGCTTAGCGGGGGCGTATGAAAGAGGCTTGGTGGCAATTGATGACAGGATGGGTCGGAATATTGTCTCGACTCTTCCAAAACCGCGGCGTAGAATAGCGACTGGGTATGGAAATTAGGTCGAGGAGGGCCGGTCTTGGCTAAAGAAAGTCGTGTTGAACGGCTGCGGAATTGAGACAAGAATGGTCAGTGCATTGGAAAATTGCATAATTGTCTTGATTCGTTAGTTAACGAATGTTCTCGAAGCACTCGTTAACAGAGCCTTGCTAGAAATTACAACCTGCCAAGCGATATAGAAGACGATGATGCCTTATGCTATTGGTTCGCTATTTGTCATTGAGCATGTCATACACCATCCGTGATTATTTATGTTAATATGGACATGATATATTGACTTGATTTATGATTTTGAAGACGTGGAACTACAAATGGGTTGTCACTTAATAAGATTGAATCCTCTTTGTTAATGTTAACATTTTTTATGTTTCGACAGGTCATGGCAACAAATTTTGACATAAACAAAAAATCCAACATTTCCATAAAATATAGCTTTAGACAAAATCCTAAATGTCAAATCACTCTCTTTTATTGCATCGATGGCGATATCAATTTCTAACATGATTAAAGGAATATGGTTTAAGTGCAACACGAACATGCCGAGTTGTACCCAAACTCAACCCGAGACGACATGATTCGATTGATTTGAAGCTAATAAGAAATACTACGCTTTCCTCTATTTCTTACATATACATAGATAATCACTATGTGGTCACACCTCATGACCTCGCCTCATACATAAGAGCAAATATCAAGCAGGAATTCAAACAAGCTGCATTATCATAGGAGCATGAAATAACAGACAAAAATTATATTGCACAGTTCTCTCGAGACCCTATGCTAAGTGGGGATATCTTCTTTCTTAAGACTCCTACGATCAAGGACCTTTGTTCTAATCTCAAAGCATGAACATATCTTACTATGCTCAGGTATCCAATTAGCCTTAGCCAAGCATTCTTACCGACACTATAGGCTCCTCCCATAATCTACAAGAAGCATCGTTGTTAAACCAAATCCTTTCACCAGATTCACTTGCAAGACTAGAGCAAAAATATGAAAAACACTTTCTAGCAATGTATAGTTCTGATAACTCAGACTATGACTACAATGCTTACGACGGATGAGACTATTGACCATACAAGATAACTGTTCACTTTTTACTGTAGTAATAGGCTAGGGAAGTCGTTGTTTACTGTCACTATTCATATCGTGCAAATAATTCCCTACCGAAAGTTTCTGGCACCTTTGTTTGTTTTAGGACGTATAAGCTTAGTCCTTATTTGTGTCTAATCTCTTATTGCCTGTAAAAGGTAATGATGATGTAATGTGTTGACAGAGTTCCTTGAAATGAAAGCAAGTGTTTTGTGAAAACTCTCAATGTCTTTCTAAACTCTTATTCTTCTCCAGCCCGGTAGGTCTAAGAAATGTAGCTCGGATAATTAGAAATGTTACAATTCTGGTTCTATCTAAGTGTCTCTAGACTCTGAACTAAATAACATAATGGTTTTATGCTAAAATGCTGTTCCTGAAGGACTTGAATGGGAGAGGTTCGCCCAATGTGAGAATACATACTTGCAGGAAACTGACTCCGCCTTCCTTGGTTCTAGGCCTAGGTCCCCTCATTGGTATCAAAGCACGAACACCTCAATTACTCACTGCGGCACAAAAATCTCGAACTCTTTTTGTCTTAAAAAAACCCTAATTTATATATAATTTAATTTCACTCAGGATATATTTATCACACTAGTATAAATTTCGATTTTTATGATATAAAATAAAGTTTTGTGTCATAGTCAATAAGTTTAAAATTCTTAGTGATACAAAAAAAATGTTCGGAAATTTTAGTGACATTTATTAACCCTGTATATAAATAGACGCAGGTTATTTTTTGATAAAACTTTAAAAAATGCCAATAATGGAGCCGATGTCATTTTAATATAACCCCTGCGGTAAAAAGAATTATGACGCAAAGAATGACGCGCGAATGAGCTGTAAGCCAATAATTTTAAAAGCTGGGGCCCGAGCGTAAAAATTTGGGGAAGTCCACTCTCCAATTTCCATCCATCAACGCCACAACAGGCGAAAGAGAGAGAGAGAGAGAATATCGTTTTTATATTAACTAATTAATTGATTTATTAATTAATCGGTTTTAATTCGAATTAGTTGGGCTGCGGAAAATGACCGACAAGGCGCACGCGGCTGCTCGACCACGCCACCCGCCTTCGACGGGACAGCGCATTCATTGCTCCCGACGCACCGGCCCCCACCATTTTTACCGAACTGCCCCCGCCGGTCCGCGCCATTTTCGGCGGTAGGCCCGTAAATAGGGCCGGACCCGGAGGGGTGTTTCGGGGATTACGCTGGGGGAAGCCCCTCGGTGCGGATAAGGATCGGGCCAGCGCGTGGGGACAGGAGGAGGATCTTTCCGAGATTTCGACCTGCAAATTTCCACTTTTAGCCCCCACCGCGCGGGGCCCGCGACCTCGTACGGACGGACGCTTCGCTGTTGCGGTCCACGACAGGGGTCCGGCGGCGGGCCCCACGCTTTCCCCGGGCCTCGCGAAGCGCGAGCGGCCACGTCATCGGGCGCCAGCTGTGGTGTGGTTGGGTTTTTGGGTGTTTGGTGGTGCAATGTCGGAATTGCACCCCGGAGGTGTTTGAATGCGATGTCAGTTTGGAATTCGCTTTTTGCGGTGGCATTTATGGTCGGACAAACGAGAATTGTCAAGCACTCCAGGATTAACAAACGATTTTTTTTTTTTCAAAATGGTGACTATTTATGGGTCCATCAAATGGGTAAATGAATGTCCATAAATTAGGCTTGCGTTACATGAAAATGGGTTACTTTAGATTAGATAAAAGAAAAAAGAAAAAAAAGAAGAGAAATGAGAAAAAGAATAAAAGCAGGAAAATAAAATAAAAGGAAAAAAAGAATAAATAAATAAATGCAAAAAGCATTAAAATATTATTAAAATTCGTCTACGATATTAGTTCTGTCAAGTAGAATAATTAGCGTCCACGTCAGATATTTCCGATCAAATTGGCTGAATTGACTCAATTGATAAAATGTGAATAAATTAATATAATTGAAAAGTTTAGATTTGACTTGGTGAAAATGCAATGGGTTTAAAAGTTCATGAACAATTTCCTCCAAAAAAATGGTTCATATCACAAAAAATTCCAAATTATATCATATGACACAAAATTTCAAACTATTTATTGTGTTGCTAAAATTTTAGACTTCCCAATTGTGACGTAATTGCCCCAAATTTTTTTGTGTTATTGTGACACAAAAAAGTTGGGATATTTGCGTGACCGTGAAGGCAAGTTTAAAGTTTTAGGCAACACAAAAAAAAAAAAAAATTGGGATATTTTTGTTGCAGTTGACATGATTCAAAGGTTTTGTGGTATTTTAAAAAGAATTGCCAGAAAACATGGTGTTTGTTTGGTCGAATTAAAGAAAGACACGCCATGTTTTGTGCTCAATCCCATTTGTTTTGTGTAAAAAAGAAAAAAAATGGGGTTTAATAGTTTGTTTTATGTCAATATATTCAAATCCCGCTGGTGCACTCCGCGCGACATTGAAGCCGTCTCTTGCTTTAATAGATCAAACGTTGTCGGACATGCTTTGATTTTTTTTTTTTTGGCAGATGCATGTCGGGTCGGACGATACTTCCGGCAAAAGTTTTCTGCCAATGCCGTTTTCTATGCGGTTCGCATCAATGCCATCCATTCCTACTTATAAAAACTCCCATCTTACGCATAGCATGTCGTTTTGATTTTTGACCTATTAACATTCGAAAACATCATAAAATCCAAAATGCAACCTTTTTTATATATCATCATGCCAAACGTATAATGACTCGATCAAAACGGAAATGAATTTGTCTCCTTAAGTCGGGGGTCACGCATACAATAATTTGGCAATATATAGATAAGATCACAAAACCATTACATCAAATTCGCATGACAAATCTAATCACTGATGTATTGGGGTCATGGTACATCTCCCGCATGCATCTTCAAATCGATAAGCATTGTCTCGCCGCCTTATTAGCATTCTCATGACAATGTTACACTAGCCATCTCGCGACCTTATCTCTTTGCCTCGCTAAACTGATTACAGATTTGATAAGAATTCAAATTTAATTACTTTGAAATCACCTATCAATTAAACACAAGAAACGAGCGAAAATAAATCACGCATTTCCACAAGAAAAATGACATTTTAATTGCCCGAAAGCTTATGTTAATAAAATAGATTAATGCCATAAAAATAAAAAATTAGTACATTTATAATAATTTCATTTTAAATAATTCCAAACTTATAACTTTCATTCATTTTTATCGTCAAATTATTGAGTTAGATAACACATGTGACAATTGATTATTGTATTGTTCTTCTTTGTTAGTCATATATGTACCAACTTGTGATTTTTCATGATATTAATATAATTTAAAGAAAATTAACGAATAATAAATTCATCATAAATGTATTATTGGTTAAAAGATTAATCTGAGGTAAAATTACCGAAGATGTACTCGAGAATTGATGATAAGTGTACTAATTTGAAATTTTTATTACCAGTAACCCTAATAAAATATGTGGGTGGACGAGCCACGTGGGCGAAGTCTTGCCACGCAAGCAAAGTGCGTGTACGAGGAAGGATGGAAGGAAGGGATATTTTTTCCTTTTTCCCTTCATCGTTCGCGCCCATGCAGAAAGAGAAAGAGAAAGGCCAGGCGGGACCCACCTTATCCGGAAGCGGGTTCCGTGGTGGCCTGTCGGGTCGAGGGCGGGCCCCGGAGGAGGTAAATTGCGTGAGAACCGTCGCGCGTGGGCCCCCTCCCGCGGTCCTTATCCACTCATAAAAAAAGAAAAAAGAAAGAAGGAACCCCCGACCGAATTCTATTTATTAAATACGAATTGTCCGAAATTGTTCGAAATTCGAAGAAAAGAGAGGTTGCAGTAAATAAGGTGTGGGGGCCCACCGACCTCCGCCCCTCCCTTATCTGTCTGTCCGAATTGACTTTTGCGGGTCGTCGATGGAATGTTCCTCTTCATCCGCCACGGCCTTATCCGTTTCGGCGATGACGTAAAAGAGGGTGACGTTTCCTCCCGATCATCATCTGTTCCTTCCCCCCTTTTTTCCTCTCCTTCCCAAGGCCGACGAGCCAAGGCATTATTGGACCTCCTCCTCCTACATTTGGATAAGAAGGTTCGGAATAAGGAATTGTTTACGGTAATGTCGAGAGTTTGATTTCGTTATCTCGATTTAACAAAATCCCATCCCTTTTAGGAGGGAAATGATGAGACGGTTTGAGCGTATTGGATAAGTTAAATTAAGTCGAGAGTGCGGAAGCATGTCCCAATAAAAAAGAAACCCTGAATTTCTTTATACTTTTATCGAAATGGATGCTTTTTGTGCTCTTGGATGTTCTATTTTAGGAGGGAATTGATGAGATGATTTGAGCGTATCAGATAAGTTAAATTAAGTCGAGAGTGCAAAAGCATGTCCTAATAAAGAAAAAACCTTGGATTTCTTTACACTTTTGTCGAAAGGGATTCTTTTTGTGCTCTCGGATGTTCGATTTTGGTAATACTAAAATTCCTGATTGGTTTTTAAAATGATTTTAGGAAAAACGGTGGAATGTATATAATTCTCGAATTTTTTGGGAGGCATGATGCGTCAATGGTTTCATGCATGAATGTAAACCGATTCGTCCATGTGCATGAATGTAAACTGACTCGTAGTACAATTACAAGGAAATTTAAAGAGTTGAATTTGTCTTGTCTTAGTTTAACAAAACCCCTTCCCGGAGGGAATAGATAAGACAGTTTTTTTTTTTTTGGTAAAAAGGGAATAGATAAGACGGTTTGAGCATATTGAATAAGTTAAATTAAGTCAAGAGCACGAAAACACGTCTTGATAAGTAAGGAATCCTGTATTTTCTTTTCCCTTTTGTTGAGAGGGATCAGACGTTCGATTTTGGCAATATTGGATTTCGAAAAATCCTTTTCGATTTTTAAAATGAAATTTTAGAAAAATGATGGAATATATACATATTAGGATTTGTCACACAATCACAAGGAAATAGAGAATAAAAAGAGAGAGATCATTTGAAATACAATATTTTATCCCGATTCACCATTAAACTCTAAATATAGGAGATGATTCTATTAAAATTAAAACATCATATCTCTTTGTTATATCCCTAACTTATAATATAAAGCAATTATATATACCCAATAGCTATCTATGAGCTCAAGCCCAAAATATCAATAAATTATGAGCTTAAACTTTAAAATTTTTCTAGTGGCTCGAGGTGCTATCCTGTGACCTTTGCTGTTTTCTTGTCGATAAGAAGTATGAATCACATTCCAATATTACATTGGGCAAGACTTCGACCATCAAAGTCGTTGAGAAGATCAGTCTAACACGTGTTTGATTCTCGAAGCATTTTGAATCGATCAAACAACTTTTTCTTCCTTCCGCTCTCGTTCACAGCCTTATCTTATATTAATTTCTAATCATAAAAGGACATGTGTACCATAACGAATCATCTTTCTTTTAGACTCTCTTGCTAGCATCCAATCAATTTGGTGTCCCACCCCTTTCAAATCCTCCCTCTTCTTTACTCTTGTAATTATCCAAATCCTTCCTTTTCCTTTCTAATCATCCTGTAAGTAGGAGAGCCCGTGATCCGACAACGAAATCTGCCGCATTAAAACCGGACCCCGGACTGCTTACTCAGTCCCTTCCAATCAATCCTTGGAATCTTCAAAAGTCATAAATCGATTAAAGTTGAAAAAAATCAGAGCGTCGGCTCATGACTTTTCTCTAAGACTCCCCGAGAGATCTCTCTTTCTCTATGTGCTAGGGCTAGCAATGTAGGCCTGGATGGGTAGGGAAGATGTTCCATTTCGTTCCGGATTCGAGTTGAAATTGGATTGGTTTGGACATTGAGAGCCGTCTTCGATCCAAAGTCTTGTTTCCATGTCTGGACTCCTAGGCTTTAGAATGACATGGGCTTGTCTGGCCCATCCTAGTCTGACCTAAGAAATGGCACTAGACCTAGACCCTATCCACTACCCTTTTACCCATATAAAACAGCCAAGTTGGCTCCTTTCTTTTTCTCTTCCCACCAATCAAAGATGGAATATTTGGTAATTTTTTTCCTCCTTAGGTAGTTGTGCGGACGTGACATGCAACATTGGGGTCATATGTGTCTGCTGCTGTCACGATGTGTACGATGGTAGTTGATATGCCTTTATCAAGCAAGTCTCGATAAATTAGAAAAAATTAGAAGATTATCTTTGTACCTCTTTTTATAGTTCCTTGTTGTCATATCATTCATTTAGTTATTGATTACTAAATCATTCATTATTTAGTACGACATAGTACCTTGTGGAGGGTTATATATGAACAGAGATTTTCGGATCTTGTCGTGACTAAAAAGAAGGTGACGCACCTTTGCTTTTTCTCTTGAACTTTAGCCCAGATGATGCCATTGAGAGCTTGGGAAATGTCATTGATGCTAGCCTTTTTTGAGGTTTCACACTGAAAATTAGGTTTATTCACCAGAAATGAATTATTTATTTGCAAAAAACAAATTACATTAGTGCGGGAAAATAGTCTTACTCTCTTTCCCACTTCCTTTTTCTTTTCCTTTTGCTGAAAGTAGTGGAGCGATGATTCGATGAAATCTTCATTGGCTTCGTGCAAAAGCGGGGTGTGCGTGAATTTGGAAGTATGAACAACTGAGGGGGTCACGAAAAGTATTTATTCTTTGTTTCCAAGAAAATCTCATTCGTTGTCGATTCATTGGGTTGGAATCTTTCCTTTAATCTTTCTCTTTTGGGGGCCATTGGATTGCAGAAATGTTCTCTTTTGGTCAAAGGTTGCAACTTTACCATATGAACGGGTGTTGGTCCGACCTCGATGGACCCCGAAAGGATGTATATCGAGATGGCACTGTAGATCTTATACACATTCGGGTCTTCCAATATAAAGATCGAGCTCGACCGGTCGTTTGCAATCGAAAAGGCTTGATCTCACTAGCTATCTAACAAATGGGGATCCATCTTTACAAGACATAATTGATTAGAGAAGTGATGAATCGGATTCGAATGATCAATCAAAGTACTTATTTTGGAAAATATCGATCGTTTTGTGTGTAAACATCCCTAGGAACTCCTCTAAAATCCTCACAATAAATAGCCAACACAAGAGGAATGAAGGAATGATTATGTCTTTCTATAGAAGTAATTTCCAATGTTGCAAACCCACTTAAAACAACAACATGATCGTGTTGAAGATAAATGGACATCGTTGTCGGACTGATGCATGGAGTGTGGCGAACAATCGTATCTTGATGTCTTGTCTCGTGTGATTTAGAGAGGCTTTCGCTGTTCCATTGAAGCGATTTGGAGTCAAAAGCGATCCCTCGCGAATGATGGCAGACAGAACGAAGCCGAGTGCATCTGGACAAGTATCAAGCAACAGAGAAGATGACATAATTATCAGCAAGTGTCGGTCTGGTCAATCGATTGTCTGAAAGCGAAAGGAGGAGAATTCGATGAAAAGCAATATGAATACCTCCGCGTTGTAAAACTTGGGCGGCTCTTTAGCTACGCCAAAGGAGCTCGCGGCATCATGATGGTTTAATGGGTTCACCGGTCGGGTGAAGTCGACACGGGATCCCTCCGTCGAGCACAGCAAGAAGCCAATCACCCCGCTAAGCACGAGAGATTTCGATTCAGTCAAATCGCATCAGGACGTAAAACCATACATACTTGCCTTTGTTTCCATTTAACTGATCCCAACGCTCATTTTGCCATTGAAAACACTTGAAAAAAAATGAAGGAAAGACGGTAATAATCGAATCGAATTGCTGCCTAACGATGTGAACTAGCAAATGCATATAATTTGGCAAAATTTGACTGAGTGAAACTCGTGCATAGTGCATAAGTTTACAAGTAGAGATGGATATACTATGTGTATAGATACCTAGGATATGCAGGAACCGGTGCCCAGGCATAGTTGACGGATCCTTTGAATATATTCCTGAAAGTGTGGATGAGTTGTGGGAGGTTGAGAGAGGGAAACCACAGGCTTTCTGCTTGAATGCACATCACTCCTCCTTCCCTTAAAGCTTTCACCACCATTTCGAAGAATGAACTCCCGAAAATCTCATGTTCTGGCCCTAATGAATATCTTTTGTTAGACCTGAGTACGTGTTTGTTCACTTTGTAAATTATCATTTTTGGAGTCACATGGCACATATCTAGAAAGATATCGAACACTTTAGTTTTGATTGGTTTTGTCAATTTTGTCTGAGTAGAAAGAGTCTAGAATATTCTTCGAATATGAGAGAAAGAGAGAGAGAGAGAGAGAGAGAGAGAGAGAGAGACTTATTGGGTCGAATGCGTCTACTATGATCGCGTCATATGTACCTCCTTGTGCCGACTTCAAGAATTCACTTCCTGCAACATTTAGCACGTGCAATTGAGAACAAAAGTCATTTGATGGCTAGCACTTATGGAAGCAAACATTTCACAGGTATATCATACCATCCATTATGTGAAGCCTTACACGCGGGTCCTCATATCCGACCGCAACCTCCGGGAAGAATTCTCGATACACCTACATACAATGATGTATGGTGAACCATGCATACAAAACTTCGAAATACTATGCTCGGGCCATGCCAACAGTATGGTACTGCATATGTGATCCGTATGTCGCATGAAAACCAAGCACGAAAGAGAAGGGCTACTTATCAAGTTATCGTCACTCACATCGATAAGCATCATGTCCATTTCGCATATATCTATGTGCACGACTGAAGAGTGACGGGAGATCTCCCTTAGAATGCCTCCATCTCCTCCGCCAATGAGCAATACCTGAACGAACAGAGATGGTAAAACTATGTCAATTAAGCATCCGATCAAAGGATCATACAAGTACCGCACCAGTATCAACACACAGCATATGCAAATCATGTCATTCTCGGATGCTGCCGACTGCCGGACCGATGAACTTATGGCAGTGAACGGGGACCGAGCCAAGCTTTCATGGTGGACGACGGATGTGTAAGGAAGAGATATAAATGGCAGGAAGAGGGAAGAGACCTTTTGCGGCTTAGGGATGGAGCAAAGAGGGAGGTGGGTAATCATTTCCTGGTATGCACACTCGTCCTTCTCGGTCAGCTGAAGTGCGCCATCGAGGACGAAAACCTTGCCATATGCTGTCGACTGCACGCCCGGAGACAACATCATCGTCGTCAACTCAGAGTGCAATGAATTTACCATTGGTGCGTGGCCATTTTGAACGAGTCAGAGTCTCTGAGCTAGGGTTTTTCGCTTTTACGTACCTCAAGTACCATCATGTGCTGGTATTGAGACTTCCCTTCGAACAGCACCTTCTCTATCTTTAGGAAGTGTGCTTGTCCTGCGCTACATTCAGATACATGTGGTGTTATCAATAATTACATATTAATTTGATAAAGATGCATGTATTTGCAATTAGATAATATGCGGGTATATATATGAATAAAATCATTCATACCCAGTGTAGATTTCTAGGTTATATTGGTAAAACTTTTTGCTTGGAGAATGATGAATATAATGCAAGAAATGAAGCCGTGGCATAACCTAAAATACTAAACTATGAACTTTGGTCAAATAGCAAGATCCTACACCCAAAAAGGGTCGTATGAATATTAAAGTGTTTAGTTTAGATGCTGCAAATCTCGTGATCAAATTATAATATCTCTACTGTTCATATTAATATTGGATATTATACCCACCATCTTATGGGTGGAGCCTTACTCAATATACGTGGACGAGACGTATCTAAAATAAAAAGAAATAAGAAAAAGATGGTGCCGACACACAGTGTGTGCCGACGTACAGCGTCGTGCCGACGTACAGCGGCCTGCCGACGCATGACGTGTCTATTGACAAATTAAGAGCGGTTAATTACCGTGCCGAAAGCACATGGATATGAAGATCAACACTAAAAAAAGGTGCAGACAGCAATCGGGAAGTACGATTCTGCGGGCTAAAAAGGATTGTGAACTTTTTTGAACAACTTTGGAAAAGAATTTCCCTGGCCTCCCTCGGCTGTTAATCATGGTCTAAAGAGAGAGCAAGTCCAACGCCATTGGACAAGCAGGAGCTTTTTTGAATGAACAATTTTCATGTCGCACATGCACCTGCAACTGTGCAGAAAGCACAACGTGAAGCACGCACCCGCCCGCTCGTTAGGCCTCAACGAATGAGAAACGATCGAGAGTCACGTTTGGATTTTTATATGCAGACTTCATTGTACGGGCCGTCGACTTCGAGCTACTTCGTTACACGACAATAAGTTCCTCGCAACCTCCGATCGCCTTGTCGCCGTTGGGCAAGAACGAGAAACCGCCTATATGTATCTACGTCATGCCTTACATATTTTCTTCATGTTTTGACTAGTGTCTGTACTAACAGCGAACAAGAACAAATTACTCGTTTTCTAATCTGAATAGCTAATCAAGATCGACCCTTATCACGCATTTCCCCTAAGCAGAACGTCATTCGCGAGAAAAGAATGACAAACCTGGCCACAGGGGACTGTACTCAGCAAACCATCCCGGCAGCTGGGGATTTTCCAGATCGCTGCTGCTGTCGTCGCGTCGTACGTCATTTTCTGTGATTGGTTTTGCGGATGCATCGCTGCAAACTCCGTTTTCGCGACCCTTTTCTTTGCCACCGCTGCCGCCGCCGCACTTACCCTCGTCTCCTTTGGCCATGTTGCCGAAGATCAAGAAGGTCCCTGGACGATAGCTCTGCTGCAGCTTCTCTACCGCTTGCATGGCATCTATATATCTCTATCTCAAGTGCTTCTCCTCTGGTGCATTCTCGGAAGAAATGATCCTGGCGACACGTTTGTTTCTGTCAACCGGATGCAATCATGAAAGCTTATCGCCGACTCTCTCTCTCTCTCTCAGAACGCTCGCGAGAATCGACACATGCACCACAGGGAAAGATCAATCGAGCGCGCGCGCGCGAGAGAAAGAGAGAGAGAGAGAGAGAGAGAGAGAGAGAGAGGAGAGAGGAGAGGAGGGAATGAGCGATAGCCTTCAAAAGGGTTGCGTTATATAGCAAGGCGCGTGATTTCTTTATATAGAAAAACACTCAGCAGCGAATGTACATGCGCCAGCAAGGGGGTCGTTTTCCGGAGGAAGCTGCTTTCCCATCATTCTATATTAGCAAGTACGTTACCCGAATGAAGCAACGACCGAAGGGGGTTTGGTATAATTGCTCTGGCCAAGTTGCTCAACCTTGGTGTTGAATGCTAAGGGAGTGTACAGGTAGGGTCTACGCTCTAATCAAAGCGATTTCTTCTTCTCAGAAAAAGCTAAGACGAAATCAATGAGAAGAGAGATAGGGCCTCCTTGGAGGGGAGGGGAGGACCGACACCTACCATATGAGGAAAAGGGTACTGCCAAAGTTAGGAGATAACATATGATTTCATCCTTGAATCCCAAGGCATTCTTGAGAGAGAGAGATTTTGTGAATCATGCAAGAAATTGGGAATTCTTATGCATGCCTTGGTTTCACATGCACATCAGATACCCGATTGATCATGATTGTCGAATACATGTGCTGTATGACTTGGTGAGGATGCAACTCGATTGCTTGAAACCTTGGTAATATTGGTTGAGTCGAAAAGTTATGAACATCTGATGTTACTGAAAAAAGCATTTGCTACTGAGGCTGCGGATGTAACTTTAGGAGAGAATAATCTACTTTTCAAGTTTTTCTTTCCTGGAATAATGTTGGGTTCCAAAATAGGGAGCAGGGCCATCCCTAGCATCGAGTAACCATAAATCACGAGTTTCAATGAAGTCAAGATTGCATGTGAGTAAAATGAAGAGCATGTGCAAATACAGGTAGGCAAATAAAGGGAAGGAGTGGGACATATAACCACCGCTCATGTTGGAACCAAACATTCTTCCTTTTTCCCTCTGAAATTTTGCATTTTATAGAATATTCATGGTTATATTTCCATCCATTTAGTTAGAGGAAAATTCTTCAAATCATGTCTTTGATTGGAGGTTGCAATCGAAGATATTACCCATTTTACATTTTAGTTAGTTAAGTTTATATGTGAGTTATATCCATAACCCACCAAATAATGATGTACTTGAAGGAATCCTCCAATTAGAGATGGAAGAAATATGACCCGTTATTCATCTCTCTTAAGATTGTGGGTCATATTGCCATGGCGGTATGTGCTAACTAATTTATTTGACATTAACTAATTTAGCCGGCTATTGATGAAATGTCTTGCAACGGAGTAGTAAGAATTTGGCTCAATAAGAGCATAAAGTGATGAGAACGAAAGAGTGAAGGTTGAGGTCAGAGAGTTTGGGCAACATTCAATTTCCAACGAGCTTTCAAGATCACAAAAGTGACATGAAATGACTGAATCGCAAACCGAAAAAAGAAAAAATGTCATTGAATTACACATGCGAAACCGAAACCAATATACACCTTCAGGTGATGAACTTAATTCAACAGTAGAACAACTCGACACGGGATGGGTCAAAAGTGAATTATATCTCGAGTGAATCAGGTTAAAGAGGATAAATTCTAGGACCGGTTCAAGAAAATATAACCAAAATAAAAATAAAATCATAAAGTGAGTAGGGCTTGGTCTCCTCGAGTGAGGCCCAACAAAGGCCCAAAAGGCCCAATTAGGCCCAAAGTAAAGAGTAACGACTCCATTCAATCTTCTCTCTTCTTCCTCATCCATTTTCGCGCGCTCCTGCAACTCCTCCGGCTCTGCGCAATTCTCTCTCTCTCTCCTCTCTTTCTCTCTCTACGACCGCCACCTCCTTCTCCGCCCCGATAAATCCACGGCCCCGCCTCCAATCGCCGCCATGGACGGAGACCATGAATCGCCGCCGCGTCCACTTCCCGGCGGCCGCCGCCGCCGCCGCCTCCCGCCGGTTCCCCCGCCAGTTCCCGGGGTCCTTCTCCCTCCGCCGCGAGATCCCCTGGTGGTACCAGCCCCTCGACCCCGGGAGCGATTTCGTCGCGCGGTGGAACCACGTCTTCCTCGTCTCCTGCCTCGTCGCCCTCTTCGTCGACCCGCTCTACTTCTTCGTCCCGCTCGTCGGCGGTCCCGCCTGCGTCGAGATCGACTTCCGCTTCGGCGCCGTCATCACCTTCCTCCGCACCGTCGCCGACCTGTTCTACCTGATGCACATGGTCCTCAAGTTCCGGACCGCCTTCGTGGCCCCGAACTCCCGGGTCTTCGGGCGGGGCGACCTGGTCATGGACGCGCGGGAGATCGCGATCCGGTACTTGAAGACGGATTTCGTCATCGATCTCGCCGCGACGCTTCCTCTTCCCCAGGTCAGCGTGATTTCGAACGGAAGTTTCGGTTTTGGATCGTTTGCGTTGAGAAGAGTGCTCCTCGCCTAGGGTGTGATATGTTCGACAGAAGTTCATTAGTTCGTCAGTCGAGTTTTTTTTTTAATCCTGTTTCAGTAATTCATGTCTGAAGGTTACGTAAATGAAGAATTTTTGGAATGGAATGTTGCAATTCTTGTCTGAAGGTTTCGTAAATGAAGAATTTTTGGAATGGAATGTTGCAATTCTTGTCTGAAGGCTTCGTAAATGAAGAATTTTTAAAATGGAATGTTGCAATTCTGACGAAACTTTTGATAAAATGAGGGAACAGGTTGGTGGAGTGGCTGATATGTAGAGTATGGCTATAAAATGCGATTGAGAAGGGAGCTTGAAAGAAATATGAATGTTGTTTTCTTCGGCAGAATGTTTTCGTTTGGTTCAATGAGAAGGAAGAACTGTTGCAGTTAGGGCTTTACACAGAATGAAGATGAACATTTGCCTTTGTCAGTGTCAAGGAGTATGCAACTAAATATTTCCAAAGTCTAAGCTGTTACTTTGGACACGGAAGTTATGTTTTGATATCGCAGGATTTAATCCACTTTGAATTTTGATTATTTCAAAAGCTTAAGGATGTCAGTCAGTAGTTTGAAGCGTGTTTTCATATCTAGATGGTTCATCCAGATGTTCTTTGTCTTGCCTCTGAATTGCCACACATCTGAGTTTGGTAGAATGGATGGTTATATTGCTTTTGTTCGATAGTCTTTCTACTTCTATAGACTTGGATCTTCCTTTGTAATTTCAAATCAACATGCTTGTCTGCTGAAATGCTGTTTAACTGCCGTCTCAAGAGTTAAACGATATTTTTGTAAATATCTATGTACGGCCATTGATGTTTTCCCCTTTGGCAGATCTTTATTTGGTTCATTATCCCAGCAATACAAAATCCTACAGCTGTTCATGCCAACCACACGGTCTCTCTTATTGTTCTCATTCAATATTTTCCTCGATTTTTCCTCATTTTCCCGCTGCATAGTCGGATTGTGAAAACAACTGGGGTGATAGCCAAGACTCCTTGGACAGGAGCAGCGTACAATCTCATTCTCTGCACACTAGCTAGTCATGTAAGCATTTTTTTACTACTTTATGTTATTTCAATGCTGAAGTGCATGCGTGGATCATTATTGCTTTTAGATCTTGTCATGTAATTGCAGTTACGGTCATAGTTTTCCCACACTCTGGTACAGGTTATAGGATCGGTATGGTATTTATGGTCCATTCAGAGGCTGAATTCATGCTGGAGGATTGAATGCCAGAAGGAAATTAAAAACAAACGCTATCCACGCTGTCAACAGCATTTTTTTGATTGTAGTACCTTAGATGACCCTCAACGCAAGTTGTGGTTGAATTCCACTCTGGTGTTGGCCAAATGTGACGCTTTCAAGGATGACGACCATCTTCAGTTTGGGATATTTGCTAGTGCTTTTATAAATGAAGTGGCTTCAGCAGATTTTATTGAGAAATACTTCTACTGTCTTTGGTGGGGCTTGCGGAACTTGAGGTATGCAATTGCCAGTTTTGCTTTACAAAATTCACGTAATTGGATGGCTAGATGTGGATTATGTGTTGACCATCCATAAACAGATTATCATGGGATGATTGAGTTTCAGCTTTTGAGGTGTAATATGCTGGGTGATGTCAATGCAGTTTGAGTAATGCTCATCAGTAAACGGAATTTCATATAGGATTTTTTTTTGGCCAGCAATATTATATGCGTTTGAATGACATGGATGCAATTTACTTTTACAGTGCATTTCAGAAGAAGGTTTTCTTGACTCAAAATGGGACCCCGTCTGCATAATCTTACAATGCACAACTAATACTCTCTGTCTCTCTCTCTCTGTATCTATGTATACACACTTATCTAGTATATGAGGGAATGTCTATATGCTAGAAATTGTATTGCAGTCTTTCTTGTTAATTTTTCCCCTATAAAGTTCGGTTCTGCTTTTACTTTCAGTCCCAGTCTTCACAAATGCAGAATAGATGATAAACCAGGTCCTTTCTTGTACTCATTGTGTTTTTCTCACTGGCAGTTCATACGGGCAGAGTTTGATGACCACCACTCTTAGTGGTGAAAATTTATTCTCCATATTTATCTGCATTGCGGGTTTGATTTTCTTCTCGCATTTTATTGGAAACATGCAGGTTTGTGCCTTTCTTGCACTTGTTATGTATTTCATTGGTAATGTCATGGTCAAAGCCACTAAACCTGTCTGAGGAACAGTGCATAAATTTTTAGTTTTTAAATCAGTGGGACCACTTTCATTGTGGTGCCAACATAGCAGAACCAGGATTTTCGATCTTTTCTGCCTTTCAAGTCTCTTGCTTCTCCTTTGACTGAAAAAGAAAAAGTCTCTTGCTTCTTGTATTTGACATTTTCTGGAGTCATAGGCTTAGCAATCAGTAGATGGCGACATTTCCTTAAGCAGATAAGCTGTCATGCAGGTGCCAACTATAGATTATAGCCTTTTTCATTGGCTTTCCTCTCTAATGAAAATCACCTATGGTTAAGCATATTCCTCTTTGGTATTCCTAGAGCAGAGAAGTGCCAGATATAAATATAGATACTAATTGAAAGGAAAATATTTCAAGGAGTGTTTGCCCAGCACATACATTGTCTTGCTTATTAATAACTAATGTTGAATCAGGTTTTCCAATATTATAGATAGAATATCTTGCATATAAATATATGCTTATCACTTTTCTCACTGCTGTGCTGTGCTCTTGTGGAGTTTTATCTGTAGCTGTTTAAAACTTGTGACACCAATTATTTCCAAAAGCTCAAGAGAGTTGCAGAAGCTTTGTAGCCCAGTGAGGGGAGCATGGTGTTTAACCAGTAACTGAACAGTTGCAGTCGTGTTTCCCAGAGTCTCCTTGACATTTATTAGTTAGTATTGTGATTTCCCGCTGCTTACAGTTTTCTCTCTCTTGAAAAACTTTTGTTTTCTGAAGACATATTTGCAATCTTCAACGGTAAGACTTGAAGAATGGAGAATTAAACGGAGAGATACAGAGGAGTGGATGCGGCATCGTCAACTACCTCCAGAACTGCAAGAACGTGTCCGCCGGTTTGTTCAGTACAAATGGGTCGCCACTAGAGGTGTCGATGAGGAAACCATTTTACAATCGTTACCTCTTGATCTTCGACGCCAAATTCAAAGGCATCTTTGTCTAGCCCTTGTTCGCCGTGTAAGATATCTCAGTCATTGCATTTAACATTTGAAAGTGAAATCTATTTAAAGAAAACTATTATAAAGTCAGGTTTTTATCAGAAGTTTTATCACACTGTTGTAATGTTTAGTATATTAGCACCAAGTCCAGTACATTAACTCTATGCAAAAGATATTTAAAGTAGCATCTGGTAGGTTACAGACATAGATGTCAAGTGTATTTTTTTTCTTTTTCCTGGCCGAGTACATACCAAGGTTTAATCTTGGCATAGTTAAAGTATGATGGCTATGTGAAAGTTGAAACACAGAAAGTCTAAGGGTTGCCGTCTTCTTGGTGATTAGGCGGCACCTGAAGCCACTGGTTTGAAAAAGAAAGTATAGCTTTCCTTGTATTTATCAAGTTGAGCATCCGCTCTCTGCTTCTGAATTCTGATTTGGATGTGCTACGGGAAAATTGACTTGACAATTGCATCCTCATTTGCTTCTGGAGGACCTTCATGAGGGGATCAGTTTGCTTCAGTGAGTTCAAGTTGGTTCTTAATTCATAATACTGTTTGACATAGTTTAACAAATATGTTGGAGAATAGGCAATGTGCTTCTCTACTTCCAAAAAAAGCGGTAGCATTAGGATTTTCTCATCTACGCATGCTAGATATTCTTTATCGGAAGCTATTAGGTGCTTGTAAATATTTATCCATTCTCGTCCTTCTGAAGACATATACAAACTTGAGAAATCTGAATTGTTTTCTTTTTCTTATCTAGGTCCCTTTCTTTGCACAAATGGATCATCAGCTCTTAGATGCTATATGTGAACGCCTTGTCTCATCCTTGCATACTAAAGATGCATTCATTGTGCGAGAGGGTGATCCGGTGAATGAGATGCTTTTCATCATAAGGGGGGAGGTAGAGAGCAGCACCACAGACGGTGGAAGAGTAGGATTCTTCAACTCCATCACCCTTGGAGCTGGCGACTTTTGTGGTGAGGAGCTGCTCACTTGGGCGTTGGTGCCTACTTCGAGCCTTAACTTACCATCCTCAACTAGAACAGTTAAAACTCTCACTGAAGTGGAGGCGTTTGCGCTGAGAGCTGAGGACCTGAAGTTTGTCTCTACCCAATTTAAGCGCCTCCACAGCAAGAAACTCCAAGATGCTTTCAGGTACCCATATGTATTCTGTGAGATATTCAACTGGAGAAATCGCTCACTTGCTTGGAAGATTTATAAACTTTTCAACGTTCTTGTGCCTTCCAAAGTTTGTAAACTGAGATTGATTGTGATGTAAAATACTTCCAGATATTACTCCCACCAGTGGAGGACTTGGGGGGCGTGCTATATCCAAGTCGCTTGGAGAAGATTCAAGAAGAGAAAGCTGGCAATGGAGTTGGCCAGATACGAGGACGTCTATTACGTGAATGGATCGGACAAGGAGAGTGAGTGTGGACAGAACTCCAACGGTGACGAGGAATTGAGTCAGTTGACCGACGACACAGCCGGCACTCAACACCTTGGAGCTACAATACTGGCTTCCAAATTCGCTGCTAACACAAAAAGAGGGGCCAACCATAAGGTCACTATACTGGATCCTCAAGAATTGAAGATGCCTAAATTGTTTAAACCCGACGAGCCTGATTTCTCCGCAGACCTCGGAGAGAGTTAACTTTGCTTTGCCTACTATTATCACACACCAGCTGAAATCTCACCACCTCGTGGGGTCTTTGCCTCCAAGCGGCAATTCGTGACGCCATAGATCGTTAGGTGAAAGCAGTTGCTCAGATTTTACTTACTGATTTCAGCTGGTCCTTCCTTGATCCTTAAAAGAGTTTACTAAAATTGTGTAAATGTTGTTTTAGCCACTAGCATATAAAGTTGTTCATATTTTAAAAAGGGTCACTGAACATGCTTGATATTACTCGTTGGGAATATATCTATGGTAATATAATACAAAGACTCGCATATCATATTAGTAAATTACTTTTAAATTTAATGTGTATTAACTACATGAAAGGAGAAGAAGACAACCGTTGCCTAAAGTCAACGGAATATTGTAACGGACGATGATGGCATTTGATATGGAGGGATGATCCAATTCCCTTATTTCCACCATTTGAATATGCTGTTTCTTGCTCTTCTCCTGCAGGGGTATTCGAACTGTATTAAATTTATC
This sequence comes from Eucalyptus microcorys, assembly GCA_014182515.1. NCBI lineage: Eukaryota > Viridiplantae > Streptophyta > Magnoliopsida > Myrtales > Myrtaceae > Eucalyptus > Eucalyptus microcorys. The sequence continues at coordinate 4,125,517 of CM024563.1, forward strand.
ACTTCGATATATTTTTAAACCAACTCGTCTATGTGCACTGGTAAAACTCCGTCTGTATGGTGGCGGTGGACACGGCCTCCAAAGGTTTAGACTCATAATCATATGCTCTTTTGTCATGCAAATCGATAGTTTTCTCACGATTTCCATGAGGTCGATTTCTTATTAGGTCTAAATGGGCGAGTATTTAGTCGTATAATTAACTTCCGGAGACGTATTATTTGTTAAAATACTCATGTTGATACCAATATTCGAATCTAATATGTACTTTGTCCACAATGCAATGCCTCCCGCTTAACGAGCAAATTGCACAATCTAAACAGCAATCAAAACCATGAAGGTCTCTTTCCCAATTTCCCATCCTCAAATGGACCCCTCCCCGTCTCGATTCCCTAAAGATGGTGATGGCTCCTTCTTAGTGTGGTACGGCTTCTCCTCAAAAGGGCTTTATCACAATTTATAGCCACAAGAACTCGAAAGCAAAAGGTGAGATGATACTTCATTCGAGCATCTTCCTCAATCCGATTCCATACTCTTCAAGTTTACTTTCTTCAACCACCGGAGTTCATCCTTCCCCACGTGGAAGGGAAATGTTGGTTTAAGAGATTAGAATGAGAATGATTTAGCTTCAGATATGAATTTCGATTCTCACGTAAGAAGTATGTGAAAATCTGATAGTAAGAATTGGAATAGAAGTAGAGTAGAATTGTAAATTTTTTTTTAAATTTTCTTCTACTTTATTCTCATCTTTTTTGGGAGAAGATTTTATTTTCTCCAAATTTGACTTTTTTTCCGGACGAACCTGGCTCCAATAATGGATAATGGGGTATGAACGGGCTACGAACGAATCTTTTCTGTACATGGGGCCCGTGCCATGACAAGTTTAGCACAAACTTAGCTTGGTCAACCACTGTTTGAGAACGTGTGTAGACTTCTTGTATAGGAAAGAGACCAGACCACCTGTCGAACAAGCAGCCATTTTGCTCATTACCTCCGTGCCGCCCCAGCGAAAGTTCACCTGTCGTCCTGTTCCGGTCGTGTCTGATTTTCCAGAGGGATTGGAAGTGATGGTCGATTTGAATTGTGGACAATATCGCTCTTCGTTCTTCGTTCTTCGTTTGGCAATTGACATGATTTGAGGTGCGTTTGATGATTATTCTCTTTCGAAAATAAATTTTACTTAAAAGTAATTTCTCTTTATTTTATTACCTAAACTAGTTTACGGGTATTCGAAAGTCCATCTCGAAAGTCAAGAGCTTTCGTGCGGAAAAAAAGCGGTAGTCTCTGTCTGTCCCCGTCTCCATCTCCTTCGCCACCTTTCGGAGCCACAAGAGAGAGAGAGCTATATTGTCAAAATCTCATCATCCTCCAAGTTTCTTGTCTCTGACCGGGAATTTCTTTATCTTTTTCTTTAGTTTTTTCCCCTTTTTTTCTCTTGGACTTTCATGTAGAGTTCCGATGACGAGTGCATTCCCAGTCGCCGGGGCGAAAAGGTTGTCTCGAGATGAGATAAGAGCGCGTGTGTGTGGTAGGTGCTCTTGCTCTCTGTCATAAAGGAAAAAAGCCTCCCTCTTCTTTCTGTATCCGGATAAGGGAACCTGTCCTCTTGCTCTGTTTTCGGGGGGAGTGTGTGAGCTATGGCTGCTCGCAGATTGTCTTCCTTGCTGACTCGTTCGCTCTCTGCTTCGCGGCTCCTCTCTTCAGGTGACTACTTTTTAATTGCTGAGTTTAGGAAGCCCTTCGAAGAAAAGGGTTCAGTAGGAATTTAGTTCTTGAACCGATGGCCGTCTGGTTCTTTCTTTCTCTCCCCTGCATGGCGCAGGGTTGATGACGAACGTCGAGTCTGATGCCAACACTCTTGGCTTCGTGATTCTTGATGTTATTTCTTGAGGGGACTAAATAAGATGGAAGAAAGAACTGTAGTAAGTGGTTCCGCAGACCCAAATCGGCCTGGAGATTTGTGGGATTTCGGCTCCTAGAGATGGGTTCTGATAAGGATTTGATATTAACTGAGAAAATTTTAAACATGGTGATTGTCCTTTGTCTGAAGGAGTTCATGTATAGCCCGCCATTCATTTCTTTTCAGCAGTACTAGCCTTTTGTCTGCTCTTTATCAAATTATTACGTAAATGCAATTGGCTTCAGTTCTCTCTCCTTAAAATTTTCACTATATTTGTTTTTTTCTTCTTCTCCGGGTTCATTATGGGTTAAGTTCTGCTTGCTTGTTGGTACTTTCGTGTGTTCAGGAAGGAACCATGGCGTGGAAAGTAGCATCAGCAGGTACAGCACTGCAGCCGCAGTCGAAGAGCTGATTTCGCCGCCCGTCCAAATAAGTTACACACAGCATCTGATTAATGGGCACTTCGTGGATGCGGTGTCAGGTGAGTGACATTAATTGGAAAGTAATGGCGATAGCTTTAATTGCTTGGTTTGTTGTTCGTAGATAGGATTCTTGCATGTAGCCGTTTCGAAATAGGTCTGAAAATCGATTCTATCTCAGAAAGAACTTTCCCGACGTATGATCCTCGTACTGGGGATGTCCTCGCTCATGTCGCTGAGGGTGATGCCGAAGATATTAACCGCGCTGTGGCGGCCGCTCGCAAGGCATTCGATGAAGGACCGTGGCCAAAGATGACTCCTTACGTGAGATTAAAAAATTACTGCCGTGATTTTCCTTCTATTACATAAGTCTCATATTTTGAGTGTGTCCATGTTTTGATGATGTGCTTGTACTCGCCTCCAGGAAAGATCGAGGATACTGCTGCGCTTCGCTGATTTGGTTGAAAAGCATAATGATGAGCTTGCAGCTCTGGAGACATGGAATTGTGGAAAGCCTTATGAGCAGTCTGCCAAATCTGAATTGCCAATGCTGGCACGTCTGTTTCGGTATTATGCTGGTAAGGAATGATGCATTCCTTCTACGTCATTGCCATTTGACTAACCTGTCTTGTCGGTGTTTCTGATTCTTCTTCTCATATTGTAGGTTGGGCCGATAAAATCCATGGGCTGACAGTCCCGGCCGATGGAAATTACCATGTGCAAACATTGCATGAACCAATTGGTGTTGCGGGGCAGATCATTCCGTGGAACTTTCCTCTCATTATGTTCGCTTGGAAAGTCGGACCTGCATTGGCATGTGGTAACACAATTGTCCTAAAGACGGCAGAACAAACACCTTTGACGGCACTGTATGCTGCAAAACTCTTCCAGGAGGTCTCTCTCTCTCTCTCTCTCAAAAGACACGGGCATAATTTGTCCAGACTCGGACTGAGCCTATTTCGATATTCTTTCATATACATTTTGATTGGAACTTTTTCTGCTTACAGCTCATTAGTCTGTGAGGTCTGCATGGCCATCGCCACTCTTTATCAGAGTAAACAGAAAAATTTAATTGACAGCTGGTATCTTGAGACACTTTTGATATTTGTCCAGATTCAGTCTGAGTTTAGATGCTAGAGGAATCCTCGGCAAATGAGTATTTCTCAGCTGATTTGGTTTATTGGTGCAGTGTGTCTTTGTAGTCCAAATTTGAAAGCAGAGTGTGTAAGCAGGTCAAGATGGGTACCTAGTGTTTCCTGGTCCAATTGGCAAATGAAAATGCCCAATACTTATAGTATAGGTGGAAAAATAATCAGCATATCTTAACTATGAAAAGCAAGGATGTAACTCGTGCAGAAAGCCAGACAAACAGGCTGCTAATTACCTTTCAAGTTATACAAGGAGTTCTTACTCACGCAAGAGTTCTCTGTTTTGCCAAGATTCATTCGTACTTTACTGAATTGATTGTGTTTGTGGCAGGCTGGCCTTCCTCCTGGTGTTCTAAATGTTGTTTCTGGCTATGGTCCTACAGCTGGTGCGGCTCTTGCAAGCCATATGAATGTGGACAAGGTATATAAGACCAATCAGCTGAAATTACTATCTGGGATTGCTTGGTAATCTGAATGGAGATAATTCAACTAATAAGCCAATTTTACGAGTACTTAGTACAATGGATTCGGGTGTTATAATTTGTAAAAAATATGAGGAATGGATATGCTGCAATGTGCATGTGATGCTGGAGCTCTCAATAATCTCTAGCACGCAAGTCATCGTTTTCTACAAGATGTTTCGGGATTCCTGTGCAACACAGGAAAAAGGAAAAGGGGCAAAAAAAAAAAAATATCCTCTTTCAAATGTTGGCATAAAAATAATCCTTTTCGTAGTATTCTGATTTAAAGCGAAGCATCCTACTCTTTATTGGATATCATGGGCATCCGAACCTTCTTCTCTACTAGTCCCCATGAATATTCACCAACTGCCCAATCCACAAATGTAAGCATCATACTTTAGATGGAAGTGATCAAAGGATTCTAGATAAGAAAGACAGCCTATTCTTTCATGATGGCTTTTAGACAAAGCGCCTCTGTCCCCTAATGGATATACTAATGTCGTGAGTTCTTTCTGAGATCCTATGTCTACTTGCTTCATAAAGTTGAAATGCTAAATCCATGGTGAATTGGCATTAGATGGACTGGTATGAATATATAGCAGCCACGTGGGTTGAAAAGATTCTCATCCAAGAATGTCAGCTCGTCTAGGCTTCATGATAGCACATCATCTGGCTAGCATCATTTCATAATTTTGACAAATTAAAATGGACACTCTGAACTTGGGCATATGTGCCTTCTAAGGCCAAAAAACTTGTGTTCTGCCGTGCAGATCGCCTTCACTGGATCGACCGAAACTGGCAAGGTTGTCCTGGAATTGGCTGCAAGGAGCAATCTGAAGCCTGTGACATTGGAACTAGGAGGCAAATCGCCTTTCATAGTCTGTGAGGATGCTGATGTTGATAAAGCCGTGGAGCTTGCACACTTTGCTCTTTTCTTTAATCAGGTCTGTCTGACCTTAGTATTGTGACAGTTTTATGGGATAGAAATGAAGTTGCCACAGATGAATGAATGAAGGGATGTCTAAACAGGGGCAATGCTGCTGTGCTGGGTCTCGTACATACGTACATGAACGAGTGTATGACGAGTTCGTGGAGAAGGCAAAAGCTCGGGCACTGAAACGTAGTGTTGGAGATCCTTTCAGGAAGGGTATTGAACAAGGTCCTCAGGTATGAACCTTTTCAAATCTCTCAATTAGTAAGTGACATGAGAGCTCGCTGCAGCTTTGCTCTTTCGATATAATCTGTCATGATAACGTCAGAGTTTGTACTTAGAGCTTTCGATTGATGCTGTCATGACCATGTGATGTCATATCTCCTAGATTGATGTGGAGCAATTCCAGAAGGTGCTTAGATACATAAGAGCTGGCGTGGATAGCAACGCGACTCTTGAATGTGGAGGCGATAGATTAGGCTCCAAAGGTTTCTTTGTTCAGCCAACAGTTTTCTCGAATGTCCAGGTATTGCTCGGTCGTTTAGTTGCTGGTTCACTTGTGCATCGGGGCAAAGTGTCATCTAACTGGTGACCCTGTGTGAAACTTCTGTCATTCAGGATGATATGCTGATAGCAAAGGATGAGATCTTCGGCCCTGTGCAATCGATATTGAAATTCAAGTGAGTGAAGAGCTTTCTATATACATATATTCCAGGGCTTGCCCCTTTATGTTGAGTGAATACTAAAAATTGCTTTCATGTCATTATTCAACAATTATTTCAGGCTTCAATGAGGGTTTTTCTAAATCTGCGGGCTGATATTTCATTTATAAAACGCCTTCCCTGTATTTCTCCATCTTTTTTCTCAACTTCGATCTCCGTTTAGCACCGTATAACTACTTATATTCTCTTGAGCAGGGACCTCGACGAAGTCGTCCGAAGGGCCAACACCACACGTTATGGTCTAGCTGCAGGCGTTTTCACTAAGAACATAGACGTAGCGAACGCGCTATCACGGGCGTTGAGGGTTGGGACCGTGTGGATCAACTGCTTCGACGTCTTCGATGCAGCGATTCCGTTCGGTGGTTACAAGATGAGCGGGATAGGACGGGAGAAGGGGATCTACAGCCTCAATAACTATCTGCAAGTCAAGGCCGTTGTTATGCCCTTGAAGAATCCGGCTTGGCTGTAAAAACTCAGCAAACGAACTGTTGAAACGAAAGACAGCAAACACCAAATGAGACTCTAGATTGCGCATGCAGTGTAGTAACTGTCTTTGAACTAGAAGTTCTCTCCTCTCTCAGTGATGAAAGAAGTATATTCTGAAGACTTTCTAAGCCCATATATAACTAATCCTAGGAGCGAGCATTGGTTTAGGGTCAACCTTAGACCGGCAACCTGGTCGGTCCTAATCTGGTTCTCAGGGAGACTAGGTCAGTCTTTGGTCCTCGATCCTTGGTTCTGGGATCCCTGGACCCTACACCATGTGGATTGGCCCTCGTTCTTGAAAGTTTTGGATTGGTCCCTGGACCAATCCTATGTATATTATATATTATATGTTTTTGTCTACTTTAAATCTTAGCACCTTCTCTTATGTTTTTATCGTAATTCAATTTGCCGTGTGAATTAGAAAGTAAAAAGAAACATAGCCTTAATTTGAGGGGAAAAAAAAATTGGAACCCTCCTCACTTGCTCACCTTATCGCTTGCCTTCGTCCACTCGCCTCTAGCCTCTTATAGCTTGTCTTATGTGTTCATTTTTTATGGTTTGTTTCTTATACCAAATGTGAAATTTTTTTGTTACCTTATCTTATATTTATATTTAATATGTATCGATATTCATAGCTTGATTACTTAATATCACATTGATGGTGATATGTAATTTTCAATAGTATGTTTGTCCTTTCAAGAAATATAAAAAATAAAATAAAAAATAACCGATTGGTCCCGGATTAACCCTAGAACTAGATCAAATCCATAGGGTTGGTTCGGTACTTGGTCCCAAGCTCAACAAGGTTGATCTTTAGTCATAAAAATTAAGAACTAACACCTAAGTTAGGTGCTGGACTGATCCAATCCTGATCATGCTCACTCCTAACTAATTTCTTGTTCAATCAGTTCATCTCTTTCCATCATTCTCGACTTCCGTATGCGTCCTCAGAACCCAGTCTGGACATCGAACTGTTCAGGCATCGACCTTCTTTTGGACCAATACGGCGTTGAGGTTCAACCGGTCGGACTGAACAAAACAAATGCGCTCGTTCCTTACCGACCGAATCTGCCGGTCCGGTCCTGGCGCAAAAAGACATCAACACAATGCTCAAACCCAATCTCAGCGAAAAAGCCCAAAGCCCAAAGCTGTGTTCACCCGCCATTAATTTGCCCACAAAATCAGATGCCAAAGCCTGCTCGAATTGACCAGCGACAGCACTCATCTCTTGACCGACCCCCGTTTCATTAGGTGGGTCGACGACAAAACCTGTCCTTTTCGCCATTGATTAGCATGCAAAGATTGACCAGCATATTAAAAAAATCCTTTGCTTCGCGCCTGAGCTGAACCTGAACCATAAAAAACTTATGCACGAGAGGGGGAATACCGCGTGACACCGGTCAGTCCGTGATTGGCACGCGTCAGGGCCCGTCCCTTTTCACATCAGTCCCTGTCGAGCCAAGGGGGAAATCTTGCAGCAGTTTCTTGAACCGGAGAGAGAGGGAAAGAGCTTGTGGCTGCGGTTGGGTTTTGTCAGTTAATTAATAATTCCTTGTTATGTGGTGATCAAGATTTGGCCACTGTGGATTAGGACACGACCAAGGATGACTTGTCTTGTCTACTCACGAGGCACGACCGCATCCTCAAATGACATTAGAGGTTAGAATCGCTGGAAAATCCAGATTCGCATCGATGCCGTGCGGTTGAGCGTTTACATCTTAATCGGAACATCTTCGGCGCGGTTGCCAAGTAAACTCTCAAAAGGTACAGAACATCTGTTTCATCAAAATAAAGACTCCCGACGGCGAAATCTCAGATGGAAACGTAAGCCGTTCTGAGTGAAACTCGAGTAATACTATAGCATGTTTAGTGAAGATTTTCTCGCATTGATGGAATAGGTAGGTGTGTGTTGTTCTCTTTTGTCATAAGTTGAGATTCATTGTACCAAAAATGAGAAAAATGGAAGGCACTAGAAGGGTTATTTGTTTAGAGGGAAATTGTTTTCCAATTATTCGATATTAGATTGAAAACAACAGATTTAGATATGAGAAAATAGCTTCATTTTTCAACAAAAAAAAACAAACCACTTTCCTTAAACTATTGGACAAATGAAAGCTACGAGATTTACGCATTTCGAAAGTTGCTTAACTTCACTATCTATAACATCAACTCAAGGAAGCTTATTCGTTTTGTTTTGTCCAGCATAAACAAATATCGATTAGACAATACACAAAATGCTGGAATTCATTGTGATCTACGTTTCCTTCTCCCGTCCTTACACGTCTCTAGTCGAATTTGCTGATAATAAAATCACGTATAAGATTTGTTGTCATTATTCAATTCTCAATCACTCTTGTTGTTCACACGAGGTTTAGGCACTGTTCGAATTGTCTTCATTGGTTTCCACCAACCTCATTACCAAAAATTAGAGCGCGTATTCTACCTAGGACCATCTTTGACTAATTAATAGTTCACATCTCCATCACGAGCATCCGTGATTTTTTTTTTGTTCGAAAGAAAATTCTATTTGTTACTCATAAAGATACAGAAGTATATAATTTTCATGACAAAGCAAATTGAAATAGAGTAAGAACACTGAAAAGCAAAGCAAAATCCATAAAATAGGAAGGATCAACGGAGCACCAGTAAAGTTAAGTATACACTCATTCCATAAGAATGGATTTGTTAAGTAAAATCAGTGGTCGATTACTGGATCTCGTGTCTTTGTTAGTGATGAGCACATGTTGGAAAAATCTTTTCCAATAACTACAACGTTGCTTGTTGGCAATGTGCGCTTAGGTTTAGCTTAATCTATATCATGTTAGAGGAGGTAGGAATTCCACCGGTTTTTGTGGAAACTTATAGTTTGATGAAAAAAGATTAGAGGGCCCATAGAGAAAGGGCTTGTAAACATTTTGACGTATCATACCTTTGTATGAGTCAAATAATTATGGCTATTCTATGGCCAATAAGAAGATGACATCGTGACTTCTTATCTTGACAATAGAGAGTCGGCTTGGATCAGGGTCGGGATCGATTTAAGAGTCGATCCGCTCTGTCGTATGGAGATAACCAAAATAGGTTCGGCAAATACAAATCTAATATATGGAGGAGTAGATCTTTGTAATTCAATGAGATGATAAAATTCTTATGATTATCATTCAAATTAGAGGGAAATAATCTGTACACAAATAGAGTAGGGACGTATCGAATACCCAAATCCATATTTATTAAACTTCCAGATCTAGATCGGGAGATGACATCACTTAAATTTAGAACTAGATCGGGGGAGTTCAAACTCTCAAATCGACAACTAGATCGGGAAAAGAGAGTTCTCAAATCTAAATCTAGAGGGAAGAAAAAGTAAGAAAAGAAGAATAAAATACAAACAAAAATCAACAAAAGAGGGAGGGAGGGTAAGATTAGCTCAAGACAATGGAAAGAAAAGATAGAGAAGAGAGAGAAAAGACTTTTCACTTTCTCTTAGAATATTGGCAACATCCGTGAAATTTCAATTTTCAAATATGCATATTTTTATTTTTATTCGAGAAAAAGCCATACATTTTCATATTTCAATCATTATTCACGTCGGCCAACCCCTCTTTTGTCCTGTCAGGAAATGAAGCTCAGCTAAATTTCAATTATCTAAACGTGCGGCTGGGTTTTCTCAGTTAATTAACAATTCTTTTTTATGTGGTGATCAAGATTTGGCAACTGCGGCTTAGGACGCGACCTAAGATGACTTGTCTACTCACGAGGCACGACCGCATCATTAAATGACATTTGAGTTGAAAACTGTCCGAAAAACCAAGATTCGTACTGATGCCGTGCGGTTGAGCGTTCACATCTTAACCGGAACATCTTCAATGCCGCTTTGCTAATTAAACTTTGATAAGGTACCAAGCAATTGTTTCATCGAAATAAAGATGAAAATTGGATGAACTCGAGCAATATCGTAGCATGTTTAGCGAAGATTTTCTCGGCATACATTTGTCTTACATCAATGGAATTGGCAAGCGTGTTGCTCTTTGTCATGAGTTGAGATTCATCGTTCCAAAATAAGAAAAATGAAGGACACAAAAGATTTATTTATCTGAAGGGAAATTATTTTTGAGAAATTATTTTTTGACTTCTTGGCATTGGACAATGTAGAATATTTTTTATAGATCGCAAAGAATGAACTTAGATTTGGGGAGGATAACATCCTTTTTTGGTAAGGAAAAAATGATTTTCTTGGAAATATTTTTCTTTAATTATGAAGTTTATAATAGTCAATCGTACGTAATCTAAGAGTTGCTAAACTTCACTATCACTAACATCAAACTCAAGTGAGTTTTCCTTTTTTTGTTTTGTCCAGCATAAACAAATATCGATCAGACGATACACCAAATGCTGGAATCCTTAGTGATCTACGTTTCCCTCTCTCTTACAAACACGTCGCTCGAGTGAAACTTGCTTTGTCCATGATCACATATCTTGTCATTATTCAATTCTCACATCACTCTCTTTCACCCGAGGTTCAGGTACTCTTCGAGTTGTCTTCATTGGTCTTCCACCAACCTCATTACCAGAAATCAGAGCGCGTCATTTACCTAGGATTGTCTTCGCTACTACTTCATAACTCGCGTCTTCATCAAGAACATCCGTGAAATTTTAGCGATCTATATTTTATTTATATTTGAGAAAAAACCGTACATTTTCAATTTTCAATCTTTATTCATGTCGGCCAACCCCTCTTCTGCTCTCTCAATCTCCGTTTACCCAGCCTGTCGGAAAATGAAGCTCAGCTAAATTAATCACACAATTATTATTATTATTATTATTATTAAGTAAATTATGAGCACGCGCTTGATGTTCCTTAAAAATTCCGAAAAATTCACCTGATCCTTCTTAAAAAAATAGAAGAAAACAAATAAGAAAATCGACAGCGGCATTTTACTTCGCCTTCAATGCAGACTGACATCCCCCTTGACTTGGGGAACATGTCGCCGCCCCATTCGTCCACGTGTTCCGAGGTCGGTCTCGGCGGGGCCCACCCCGAAAGATTCGGCTTTCGGACAGGACAGTCCCTCATCGCACGACACGCGGGAAAATAAACAAAAAAAAAAAAAAAAAAAAAAAGAAATTCGCATCGTAATCATCTCCCGTAGAAAAAAATAATAATAATAATAATTCGCCAGGATCGAAGAAACGGCACCCACCCAAGCCCGGGCCGACACGTGTCCCACACACGTGTCCCGGGATCTTTCGCGCCAAATCCACGTACGAGGGTCCGCATCCTCGCGCCACGTGTCCATCAAGGTCCGCTATTTCTTGTTCTTATAACCGAATCTCTCCTTCGGTTATCTTTCAAAGTTCGGAACTTCGAGCTCCCCCCACCCCGGGAAGAGAAATTTCCGGCAGCCAAGAATCCGTCAAAATTCTCGCCGTTCCGATGATCCAGAAGCCCGACCGCCGGTTCCTGTCGCTCCCCGCCGTCCGCCCCTGCGACACCGTCGAGCCGGCGGTCCTCCTCGACTCCCTCGCCGCCCTCTCCCGCGCCATCTGCGGCTTCCAGTCGCGGCCCTTCGCCACGCAGCGCCGCAACGCGCGGGAGGTCGTCCGGCAGGTCCGCGTCCTGCTCGAGTTCTTCGAGGACGTCCGCGAGCCCCGCGGCGGCGGCGGCGCCTGCGGGGGGCCGGTGCTCGCCGGTTCGTCCGCGGCTGCGGCGGCGGCGGCGGTCCTGCTCTGCTTCTCCGAGCTCCACACCACGTTCCAGAAGATCAGGTTCCTGCTCGAGGACTGCTCGCGCGAGGGCGCCCGGGTGTGGATCCTGATGCGGTCCCGGTTCGTGGCGTCGCAGTTCCGGGTGCTGGTCCGGGCCATCGGCACGGCGCTCGACGTGCTGCCCCTGGACTCGATCGACGCCGGCGGGGAGGTGAAGGAGTTGGTCGAGCTGGTGGCCAAGCAGGCGAGGCGGGCGAGCTTCGAGCTCGATAGCCGGGACGAGTACGCGATGAGGCAGGTCCGGTCGATGCTCGATTACTTCGAGCGAGGGATCGAGCCGGACCGGGGCGTGATCGAGCGGGTTCTCGACTATCTGGAGATCAGGAGCTGGGGCGATTGCAACAAGGAGATCAAATTCCTGGAGGGCGAGATCGATTCCGGGTGCTCGGACGGAAACGAGAGAGAAGCGCCATTGCTGAGCAGCCTGGTGGCATTCATGAGCTATTGCAGGGTAGTCCTGTTTGAAGTCCTGGACCACGGGAGCGCCCAGCAAACGGATGCGGCGCAGAGCTCGGAGATTCTCAGTTCCTTGAACCCGGAGGACTTCCGGTGCCCGATCTCGCTCGAGCTGATGACCGACCCCGTGACGGTGTCCACGGGACAGACCTACGATCGGTCCTCGATCGAAAGATGGCTCAAGGCCGGGAACGTCACCTGCCCGAAAACAGGGGAGCGGCTCACGAGCACCGAGCTAGTGCCGAATTCGACTCTCAGGAAGCTTATAAAACAGTTCTGCGCCGATAATGGGATCTCGCTCGCCAATTCAGGAAGGAGAAGTAGCGACATCGCGAGGACTATTGTTCCGGGGAGCACGGTGGCGGTGGAGGCGATGAAGAAGCTCTCGAGGTTTCTCGCGAGGAGGCTGGTTTTCGGGACCGCCGAGCAGAAGAACAAGGCTGCTTACGAAATCCGGCTGCTCGCTAAGTCGAATATCTTCAACAGGACGTGCCTGATTGAAGCCGGCACTGTGATGCCGCTGCTAAGCCTCTTGTCTTCGCACGACACGGCTGCTCAGGAGAATGCGGTCGCGGCTCTATTGAAGCTCGCGAAGCACACTAGCGGCAAAAGGGTAATAGTCGATTGCGGCGGACTGAGCCCGATTCTGTCGGTTCTAAGGAAAGGGTCGAGCCTCGAAGCTAGGCAAATTGCCGCCGCGACGATGTTTTATCTTTCTTCCGTGAAGGGGTACCGGAAATTGATCGGGGAAACGCCGGATGCAATCCCAGCTCTCGTGGACCTCATCAGAATCGGAAAGCCTTGCGGGAAACAGAACGCGGTGGTCGCGATCTTCGGGCTGCTCCTCTATCACGGGAACCAGTGTAGAGTCATAGCAGCAGGAACTGTTCCATTGCTGGCGAACCTTCTTGCTTCCTCAGAAAAAGATGAACTTATAGTCGACTCATTGGCAGTCCTCGCGTCTCTAGCCGACAATGCCGATGGGACCGCGGCGATCCTGCAGACTCCGGTCTTGCCTCTGATCATCGGGTTCTTGCGGTCCTCGGCTTCTAAAGCCGGGAAGGAATACAGCGCCGCGATCCTGCTGTCCCTATGCCGCCACGGAGGGAGGGAAGTGATTGAAGTGCTGGCTAGGGACCCTTCGCTCACGGCTTCCCTCTATTCGCTCCTCACCGACGGGACTTCCCACGCGAGCAAGAAGGCGCGGTCGCTCCTCAAGATCTTGCTCAACTCCAACGAGCGGAACAGATTTCGGCTCTTGTGATTCGGTCGCGCTCCCGCCTTCCCCGACCGGCGGCGATCTAGAGAAAGCCCATGTAAATAGATATGATTTTTAGTGTGTTGAGAGTGCAAGATGAAAAGGACACTGGCTCAGTTTTTGCAGGAGCCAGCCTCCATCTTTGCTTACAGAATAAGGTTGAAAATGCCCCAATTTGTTGTAGCCTCTGTGATTGTATATGGAGATGGTGTTGAATAAAAGTCAGACAACAGAAGAATCAGGTTTAAAATGCCCCAATCCAAAGTATACGGCTGTTAATAATAGATTCAAGATTGCAAATTGGGCAGGAATTATTTTAAATAATTGAACACAAAACTGCTTAATCAGTGCATGATTAATGAAATATCAAAAGTATATAAGCAAACGAAGTTGACATGAATCAAGATTTCACAAAAACACAATCTGAGTCGTCTTTTATGGATCTTTTATTTCTTATCATGGTCTTAATGGAGGCTGAATTATACATGGGATTAAAAAATTTTCCCCCTTTTGGCTTTTGCCCACCAACGTTTCAGTCTTTTGCAAATTTCTGCTTCCGATTTGCTTGAGGGCCAAGCCTCATCTCTCTTATTGGGCCAAGTTGCTGTCCAAGCAACCCAGCCATTCGCCATGAAGCCCAATGGGCCTCCAAGAATGGGCCTCCCATGCTCTAAAACGACCTCTTTCTCTTCCCCCTCCCCCCCGCTCTCTCTCTCTCTCTCTCTGCTGTTTGAGTTTGCTTGAGCATCAATTCAAGGAGGTAAGCTTGGGCAATCTCTTCTCTCTTGTCGATTCATCGTCTTTCGATCATCGGTTGTCGTGTCGGTCGGTGCCTCTTGGTTTCGCTCTGAATCTGGGGTCTTCTTTTCGAGGATTCCGATTGTCGGGTTTTTTTTTTTCTTGACCTAATTGCACGCTTGAAGTCGGCCATTCGTTTCCCGTCGATTTTGCAGGTTCTGTTTTTGAGTTCTGATCCGAGCTGACATGGCGACCGAGACGAAACCCGCGACGGAAGAGGCGAAGATGGACCTGTTCGAGGACGACGACGAGTTCGAGGAGTTCGAAATCAACGAAGGTAACTGCTTTTCTTGGGCGAAACGCTCGTTGCGTTCTGTTGAACCTAGACACGACCATGATTGTTGAACCTGATGTTGATGTAATAGCGCTGCTTGTCTGGACTCGGTTTGAGGGAGGTTTTAGTTCTTTCGCAGTTCGGCTGTAGTGAATGGCCGCAAGGAGGTAACTTTGTAGGTTTAACGCAGATGGCGAACTTCCGAAGGATGCGGGGTGAGGGATTTCATTGATGAAATGGCTAGCTGTTGTTGTAGGATGTCGAACCCCTTTGATGTGTACTCCTTTTGATTGTCTGTTCGTATTGGGTTATGCATCAGAATTGGGGTTTTGAATAAAACGACCTTTTCCTTTTTTTTCTTTTTCAATATATATGAAAAAGTAGTAATAAGAATGAGAGGTGTTAAAGCTTTTTATCATCTTGGCGTCGAGCTATTTTTCCACAGGACCTCCCCTACAGTATCGTCACCATAGTAGAGTTTAACCACCAAGTTTGGGATGGATTGGTGTGGTTCCTCTATGCCCAGGACACCAGAATATTGAACCATGAATGAAGAAAGGCATGAGAGAAAAGCATATTGACTAGTGATTGGGAGGCCCCAATTCTTGACTGGAGGGGACACCAAAGGCCTTTGCCCTTCCATCCCTTGGATAGATAGAGAGGGAGGGCAGAGCTTTTGGTTTTTTCATGTTGTCAAAGAGTTGAACAATGAAAATAGATGGCGAATGCCTGTTCTGCCGGAGCGTTGCAGAAAATTGCCGGCTTCGAGAATCTGATTTTATCTCTAGTAGGACGGGCGATTATAGTATTGGGATTCAAGAGTACTGGGCTTACAACACTGATGGGGGCAATTTTTCGTCGTTGTGGTCTCTTCATCCAGATATAAATGCTTAATAGGTGTCACCGTGGATTGTTCATGCAGCATTGCAGGCCAAGGTGTCTTTTATTTGATGTTGTAGGGCTGGACCAGATTCATTTGTGCTTGTTTGGAGGGAAGATACTAAAATATTTTAGGATCTTACTTACTCTTGAGTGTTCATGGTGTACTTCTGCCTCTTTCTAACTGTTGATTCTTGCGGTGGTTTTAGCTTACCATTTAATTAATGTTTAAATAGCTTATCGTCTTTATGTTTTTTTTATTGCTAGCGGCTTCCAGTCGATGAGTATGATTTGACTTCTCTTCTCGTCCTCTTTAGCGATCTTGATGACCGCCATTCAATTCTTAAATTGTGTTTTGTTCCTAAAAATATTTGACAGAATGGGAGGATAAAGAAGAAGGGAAGGATGTGACTCAGCAGTGGGAAGATGACTGGGATGATGATGATGTCAATGATGATTTTTCACTGCAGCTGAGGAGGGAGCTGGAAAACAATGCTGAGAAGAACTGAGACAGATTTGGAGAACTACGCTTGTTTCATTATGTTTCGCCTTCTAGACTTCATGGATGATTCCTGGCCTTTTCTTTCTTTTCCCCTTTCTGAGAATATCAGCGAACTTCTGAGTTTGAGGAAATGGAATTGTGAACAGGATTTGACTGCAAGTGGTGCTTCACTCGAATAGACAATTGTACTGATAGAGAACTCAATACTCTGTCTTTTGATGATGATTTGAGAAGCAATTGAAAGCGCACGAGTTCAGATCCAATACAGCGGGTCTATATCACTATAATTTTTAGTGGTGTCTGTCTATCTTCGACTTTCCATGCTTCTAAATTGGCGTGAAATTATAAAGCTGTGATGGGCCAGTCTGTCAGAATACTAGAGAGATGTTCTGCTTTTTCATAAAAATTTGCTGCTGCTGACTCATAATTTGTCCCTGTCTGAGTGCTTGGCCTGCAAGGTAGTGATTAATCAATTGGGGGCATAGATTTTGATCATCTGTTTGTCTGTATTTGTGCATGTGCGCAATCAAGTGATGATTGATGTGAACTGCCCGCCAAGAAAATGGCAGATTGAGGAGATCTACTCATCTACATGGAGTTGCGTGTTCTCATTGGGGCAGATGCTGGCCTTTGTAGATTCCTTTCCTTTCAGATTTTTGCGTACACTGGATAGGGAATAACATTATATGCAGTTATATATCATGAGGTCGCTTTGATTGGTTGTCTGGTGACGCACTTGGGATGTGACATGAAACTATGCCTGGGGATTTGTTAATCGTCCTATTCCCCTGCATTGTGTTGGGTACTCTGTTTGCATGCGTTCGTTTCTTAACTGTACTTTTGCGGCCTTGTAATGACTTCGGGTACAAACTACAAACGAGGAATAATTAGGTACCTTGGACAACCTTCCTAACATCTCGCCTGTTGGACCGTGCTGCCGAGCTTGCCTGTGGAGCTACAGTCCTGGTTGTACCATCAATTTGTTATTCTCTCTTTAGCGGGTCGTGCGCAGGTGGTTCCACCAGGGGCTCGCGAAGGCCATCGCTCTCGACTTCGGTTGGGAATAAAGATGTGTAATCCAATCATAGTTTGTTCTAAAACTTTGTTATCTCGTCTCCTTAAAATCCGTTCTTGCTTATTTTATGGCCTTCCGCTCCCTTGAGTTTGGACGTCTTCATGGATCATTTTCAAAATAGCATTCTGTACCAAGTATCATGAGCCTGTCCTGTTCAGAAAAACCCTTTTTCCTGTCTTTTTCTGTTGAGAAAACGAAAAGGTACGCCACGAAGCTAAAGAAACAATGGAATGGAACAGTACATGTCTCCCAAGAAAGTGCAAGAACAAGCTACAGCTCGTGTGTATATATATAAGAAGAAGAGGAGAAGGAAACAAAAGAAGGCTTAGATGACAATATGCACAACTGAACACAACCTCTCTGTTTCCTATCGCACCATGCCCAGGCCGGTTTACATGTATCGCTGGGAATCGGCCCGGTCGCCATGTTACCAAAAACAGGTGCAGAACTTCACAGTTGACACCATTGCCTTCCTCTCATAGCCCTTTTACTCAGAAGAATAACTGTGTAACCTTTTCTTTTTGCAGAGCATGAGTGACAAAATTTCGCGTTTGCCTAAAAATTCTTCAAATAAAAAGAACCCAGCCTTCGAAAGAAACCATCAGGCCTAAAGGCAAAAGAAGCAATGATAACAGCAGATGAGTAAGCCAGCAGAGCTTGAGCACCTGGCTACCCAGGAATCACTGAGGATCCAACAATTTGCAGCCTTAATACCGAGATGCTCTCTCGCTTTCTATGTCAATTCAATCGTGACGTCGCCGGGCACCCTGGTCTCCTCGACCAAGTTCTTGAAACTCCTTGAACGGACAACGACGTGAGTTCGACAGATTGGGCAGATGGGTGTCTTCAAGAGCCAAGAGTCAATGCACTGTGCATGGAAGCTGTGGCTGCAATCGGGCAGGGACCTGCATTTCTCACCCACCTTGAAGCTCTCCAAGCAAACCGCGCAGTCCCCGGGCCCATTACTAGTCCCCCTGTCACCTGTCCCTCCCGCATAATCAAAGCAGGGCAGGTTGTCCAGATCCTCACTCGAGATGGTCACGGTCGGGGCATTGACCCTTTGCACCAAGTCCCCATTTAGATACCCTTCTCTAAAAAGCCTCCCCACTATGCACATATGTATCACCGCCAGCACAGCGATCCCCAAGAGCAGCAGCACCACCGAGATCACTATGTCCGTTACCATATTGAGCTTCAGCATAGAGAGAGAAATCAAGAAAAGAGGTAGAGGAAGTATGTCCAGGTAAAGGTCAAATCTTTCAGCTCTCATCCCAGAAAGAGGGGCACCGGTCAAGAAGGACGTACAAAGGGACAGAACCCTCCTCCCTCTCCGCAGCCAGCGAGCTTCAGCTTCGAGATCATGTCCCTGCGACCTCTTTCATGCTGTCGCCGTCGTCGCTCTTCTAGGTCCTGTCACCGCAATACCCAGAAGCCGAAAACCTCTCTTGCTGCACTCATGCATTGGAGATCATCGATCTCAATCAAATTTCGAAGTGGCACGACGGGAAACAGAGGGCAAGAAGGAGGGAGCTAGAGCTTTTACATGTGTTGTGTATGACAGAGCCCGAGGGAGAAGTTTGGTGGGCAAACAGAGGAACTGTAGTGTGGCATTTTCCTTCTCCCAAGTGGGTAGTTTTATCTTTTGTCTCTGTCAAGTCTTTACTGAAATAATATTATAGGAAGGAGCATCTATAGCTGACCAGTAATCCCTGATTCTCTTGAGCGGAAAGAGTTAAAATATAGAAGTTCTCAATCATCCTCCCTTGTCAGTCTCAACATTTCTTAAACCAGTTGGCCCCCCTCCCCTAAAAATTTTGAAGGACTCCTTAACCTTTACCAGGCTACGAAAAAAAAAAACCAATTTCCCTAGAAAATGATCTGTTTTCTTATTATAATTTTCTAGAGAAATCTCAAGATCTCCAATGATTAGCCAGGCCTTAGCAAAAGGGGTGGTTGGAACAGCTTAGCCCCATTCCATTATGAGGCCATCCATGCATTATACCCAAAAAAACTGAACCTAACGAACAGAATCAAGCTCAGAAAATCTTCTAGGCAAGGTGAAAAATTCGCCAAAGGAGAAGTTAGGCCGGAGAATTTGAGCATCGGGTTCAACGCTAAATAAAAGTTGGTGGGTTGCTATCGCTCGCGCACCGTGATGTCGACACCGAAGATTTCATCGAAGGTCCCTATATAGAAAAAAGATCTGTTTCGGCTTTAGACCGCGACAAACATTGTATATTTATTGTTCCTTGTTTGAAACAAAGATTCATTCACGTGTTCTCAAAAGGTGTCTTAATTTTTTTTATCAGATCAACTGTGTCTCCTTAACGATGAAATCATAGCGCAAAAAATGAGATGATTTTTGGGTCGGAGTTCATGTCGATTTTGGGGGGTGATCGGATTTTTCTTCTTGCTCAACGTGCTCAAGATTCAAGGGAATCATATTTTCTGACCGTCTGAGCCTCGAACCCGTTGAGCGTCCACGTTTTCCACGCTGGTCTTCAAAAGGGTTTCGCCAAAACCAAATTCAAGAAACAAGGTTTGAACTTTTCAAAAGGGTTTGCGTAATGTTATGACCAAAGATATAAAATTAAGAGAAATGTGGTGCTAACTAGGTTTAATATGAATCCGAATTGCGCGAAATTCCCTGAGCATGCGTAATGTGCCAGAATAGATAAATGTCAAGCCATCTTCACAACTCGACCGGTGTAATCTCTTTGAATGAGGTGACGACACTCAAGAGCACAATCATTAAGAGGCAGGCTCACGACATGGCTTGAGCAAACGAGACGGAGGAAGAATTGTCTAATTAATCCTATGTAGTCCTTAGTCTTAAACTAATGAGACGGAGGGGAAATTGGCTTGAACTCAAGAACATAGATAAATGCTGGGTTAATTTTATACTAGTTTCCCCAGAGTTATGAGTCGAGGAAGACGCCAAGGAAAGGGTTAAAATCAAGACAGAACACGAGGCATGGCGAATTTTCAAAAGATCAAATCGATGACGCTAAGATCTTCTGATCATGTTATCCAACATCGGCCGCCGTTGTGGGGGCAAGAGATGCACCAAAACGTCTCTTTTTGGAGCACCACATAGGCACCCACAGGAATTTTGGGGAAAAAGAAACCGATGAAGTGTCGTAATGAGACAGCTTTGCAAAGCAAAAAGCCCTTTTGCGATCGATTCACGTAAAGGTGCTCTATTTGCGTATTGCTCATATGCAACATTTTTGTCTGCCCATTTCTTTTATTGACTAAAACTAGGTTGTTCTTTTTGACCCCCCAAAAAAAAAAAAAAAAAAAAAAACTTAGGTTTTTCTTAACGCTCCATATATAGAATCACTAAAACTTAAAATTTGAACCCCATTTAATTAGTTGAGAACCGTGGGGGAGTATAGAGTACAAATGTATTTCGAGAAAGTTTTTTCATGTCGTAAATTTCAAAAAGTGTTGGTAATTTTATTGTAAAGAAAAGGGTTGACAAACAAGACAAATAAAAGTGGTAACTGAATAGAAAAATTGATAAATTAGAAAAAAAGAAGACTAAACATCGGTAAACAACTCAAAAGAAAGTCAGTGACCCAACAATAATTAGTAACTTAATTGGAGAAAAATTATAAGGCGCACCAAAAAATTGAGGCATGAGTAAGAAGGGTAAAATAAAAGTCGACGAATGGCTAACTCAATGAGAGTTATAAAACAGAATTAGTTGGTAAAGTAATTGGAGAATAAATCACTCTAATTAAGATTGGTAATTTCTTAATAGAGTTGGTGAACTAAGAAAAACAAACTAAAAGTGGGTTATGATTATACTGAAAAAAGGATATAGATTCATTGGTAAGTAACTTAAATAAATGTTGGTAATTCAAAACTATTGGGACTTTAATCGGACAAAAGGTTTGTGAGTCACTCACATCAAAATCTGTAAATTCACAGTTTAATGTTTTGGGAAGAAAGACAAATAAAAGTGAATAAAAGACAAGAAAACTTGGTGATTGCAAGCTACAAAAGATAATTAATAATTTCATAGAAGTTGTCGGTAAGTTAACGAAATTATAAAATCACCGATATATGATATCGATTGCTCTGTCATTTATGGAAAAGACTTGTTCAATACGATATAAATTAATCATGCTAGATATTACGTATAAGATAATACGAAAGCAACCTTAGTTGGAGGTGATAAAAATGAACCGACCCCAGATTTTGATCGAGGATCACGACTTCCCTTGGGAAGTCAAATTGCTGGTGCAGACGTTACCTGCTTCCAGCATCAACCTCAATCAATCAGAAAGGAACTCAAGCTTTTACTTTATTGGAATAATATATCTACGATTCATGTGTTCATCTAGGGTGGGTCCCACAGGGGTTGGAGATATGACTCTTTTAATATGATCGTGTTAAAGCCTCCCCTGCATGACATTAAAGTTAATTCGGCCAAATCTGAATCCCCAGATAGATCATTAAGGGGAAAGGTCTTCTCGAAGAAAGTTGAATGCTGACAGCAGGCTCAAGGTGATATCTGAGATGAACCTGGGAAAAATGAAATTCAATATTCTCATAATTATAATCATTCCCCTGGAAGATGGCTATGCAAACCTGTCCTCAGGATAGACCTATCTTGACAGTGGTTCGTGGATTGTCAAAGTCCAAGTTCATGAATCTCAAACCCTAACTCACGGCTAACCTGATGCAAAGACCAGAGAAAATAACCAAAAATATCTTAAATTTATTATATTTATACCAATCCTAAATTTTTCTATTTTTCCAATCGAGTTATCAATATTTTCACGTTTTGTTAATTGAGTCAATATGATCAAATTTAACCATAAATTGCTACTGTGGACATTGATATGAATAGATTTTTAAAGAAATTATTTATTTTTTTATTTCTTTCTTTTCCAAATTTTTTCTTCCAAGCTCGTTGAGGGGTCACCCACAAGGCCTCGCCCTCGTCGGCTGTGGGCAAGAACCCTCACCAAATTTGGGCCTCTCGCCCTCAATCAATGATGGCTGTGGGTTGGTTGGTTATTTTGGCCGGACTTGGTAGGAAAAAAAAAAGGAAAAAAGAAAGAAAGAAATATTTTTTAAGAATAATTATAAAAATTATTTACGTCAATGCTAGCTATCTTACGTGGCATTACTAGCGTCCATTTTAGCAATTTCTGACTAAAATTAGTCCAATAGACTCAATTGACAAAATACAAAAATATTTAATACTTAATTGACATAATTGAAAGATTTGTGAGCACAAATAAAATAATTTTAAGACTTTTTATTTATTTATTTATCATTTTCCGCAAAGATTATTTATGTCATCAAGCTTGAATGTTCCATATTGATCATACTCGACTAGACCCTATTGGCTACCGAATTCAATCGTTCGATTAAGTCAGATGTTTCATGAGTGATTATTACTAGATACTCGAACCAAAAAATGTCTAGTACTAGTTACAATGCCTACAAATCAATTCAATCCAATGACTATGTTATTTAGATAATAATCATATTCATCCTTATATGAGAGAATTGTCCAGAAAATCCTAAATTTATTGTATGATAACCAATTAATTTTAAAATTTTAAAATTGGCCAATTTTGTATTAAACCTTTTGATATTTTTCCAATGCAGTTCTTTTGGCTAATTTTGGTTGGAAATCGTTAATGTGGCGATCTAATCATCGCCGACTATTTTGGGCCACGTTGGCAATTTCTGGTAGGAATATCAATGAAAGGCGTATGATTAAATTGACTAAATCAAAAAGTTTATAATTGAATTGATCATAGTAGGATGAATTTAGATTTTTCAGACAACTTTTCCACCGTTGTACCCATCTATGGATCGCAAGGATACCTAAATTTTGCGAAGGCAAAATAAGGTTTGGACGTGGAGAATAAGGAGCATACAGCGCATGTTCGATGTTTTTCATGTATGTTCCATGGTTTTCGGTTGGCTACGCTTGAAAAGCGTACATTGTGCGACTCCCAAGTTGACTTATAGCATTAGAAAAATGAGAGTTGATAAGATGGGCAATAATTGCTGTGCCTCCATTATCGATATCTTACAAGTGAAGTGAAATGGAATTTATATGTTGATTATACTTTCTCTATTTTTTCTTATTTTAAAAAACATTTTTCCTAAAATAATGAATGTTTTTCACGAGCACAAAATTCTCCACGTCATCATCCTCGTGATGCTGAAGCAGGAGATGATTGAAGAGTTTTTTTTTTTTTTTTTTTTTAGGGAAGCTCTGGCTCATGATTATTGGATCTGAGGACCCATTTCCTACCGATTTAATTAATGTGTGCATAAATAAATACAAGCTGTATATATAAAATCTTATTAATTCCAATTTTAAAGTACCGATTTAAAGAGCTATTTTGCTGGTGAGCGTCTGGCCAGTACTCTACCGAGGGTCTCCGCAGAATTAGCATCCATTTGCAGTTTAGGTCATATTTAATTGCGACTTTGAATTTTTCTTTTTTTGTTTTGTTAGGGTTTAGAGGATGAATCCGCTAAAACAAGTATTTCACATAGTATCACCTGATCGAGTGCCGATTCACTTTTAGACATAGATATTAATATATACAAATACATATGTATGTTTCATTGGAACTTATATTGTGAGAGTTTGCATCTTCTTCAAGGAAGTCATCATCTAATTTAAAAGAAAAGTGGCTGGCCAGCCGGCTGCTAGATCATATTTAAATGGGATAATAGTATGGGAAAGACCAATTATCTCGTTATCAAACAAACCCTAACATCTTTCTCTCCTTTTTGTTGAATACTCTCTTATTAGGAAAAAGAAAAACAAACTCTAGATCTATTACATTAGTGCTAATTTATTTCTAATCCTTTCAATTATACTAACAGAGTTCTAAAATTCTTAACAATTAACAATTCGTTGACATGAATGTCAATCATCCCATTAGCATAACTAATACTGATGTAGATAAATTTACAATTTTTAGTAATTTTTTAATAACTTTTTTTTAATTGTTTTTCCTTTTCATTCTAGCAAGCAAGGGTCGCAACCCTGGCTCATTTGCAAGGGTCAAGCCCTTACCAAATTTGGTGAGTGCTTGACTCCTACAACTTAGGCGAGGGCTGCACTAGGTGAGGGCTTAACCCTTATGGCCTAAGCAAGGGCCTTATAGTTGGGTGAGGGCTGCCATCACTAGATATGGTGAGGGCTCGCTAGCAATATGGTGAGGGCTCACCCTAGCTCTTTGCTAGGCAAAATGAAAAAAAAAAAAAAAAAAAAAAAAAAAATAAAAAATTCAGAAAATTATATTAAAAAATTGTAAATTTTGTGCACGTCAGTGCTAGTCGTATCACGTAGGATGGTTGATATTAATGTTTATAATTTTCTTTGAAATTGATTAAATGGATTATATTGACAAATTGTCAAAAATTTAGTACTCAATTGATATAATTATAAGAATTAGGATTGAATTTGCAAATCTTTTTTAAAGTAAAACTTTGAAGCTTCAACTATGTCTTTGAATTTCCTAAGTTAGAGACAAGCATAAAGACTTGCACCACACGGCCATAAAAAAAAAAAAAAAAAAAAAAACCCAAAATGCTAACACAGTTTGATAAAGCAAGTAGGATTCAACTCAAGCTTAGTCGCCACATTGTGGACAGAATTGTCTAAAATATCGTAAATCTATTATACAGTAGCCAATTTATTCCTAAATTTTTTGATTGTGCCAATTTAATTCTAAAATTTTTAGTAATTTATCAATTTACTTTGTAAACCTTTTAGTTGTCTCAATTTAGGCTTAAACCTCTTAAGGATTTGTCAATTTAGTCAAACTTTTTATCGAACTACTAAATAGTACTTTCAACAAATTTTGGCTAGAAATTACCAACATTATAGTTTTGTTAATACTAATTGTCCAACGTGATGCTATCGACATTAACGTGGATAATTTTTTTAATTTTTTTTTTCAATTTTTGTAATTAATTTTTTTTCTTTGTAATTTCTTTTTTGATTCAAAGGGCAGATGAGGGCGTCGCGAGAAAAATCGTGCGACCATAAGAGAAAAAGAAAGATGAGATAACTTATACTTACTGTTTTGGCCGTGGTATAAACCAACGGATTCGATTTCCTTTTAGAAATAATTGCTCAAACTCCCTAAACATTGGCAACGCTGTACAATAACTTCCGGACTTTCAAAACTTACAAATTGACCCCCGAACTTTGGTTTATATTTTAATTGCTGATTTTCCCATCTGGATAACCGTGGAGTGTTATCTGAAAATGGACTAACTGATTTTTTCTTGATTAAAACAACTTTCGCTGAATTTTCATAATATTAATTATGTTCCTTCTCTATTTTCTTGACTTCATTAACTTATGAATTTTCAAAATTTAAAGGCTTTTTAAGCAACAATGCAAATAGTCATCATCCCCTTCTGTTTTATCTAGATAAGATTTTTTGCCCTTTTTCCTTTTCTTTTTCCCGTCTGCGACATCTATGATCTCCAGCCAATCTTCTTCAATGACGATGACAACAATGGCGGATTCTTCTATTTGCTTAGCAAAAGCTCAGATGGTCCGAAAAATATATGTCCCTAATTTTATATTGTTTGACTATTCTTTAGATAAATGAGTTGTGAGATTTTGTGGGCTACTGTCGACTGTTCTAAAAGTTTAAACTATTAGATGAAAGTGTGATTTAATATTTAATTATTCTAATACTCTTCCTTACGCATAAACTAGATTTTGGTGTGGATTGAAGAGGTAAATAGGAACTTGGAAAGATTTGAATTCATGACCTATTATAATGATATTATGTAAGATTTCGTAGAACCATTGTCGACTCTTTTAAATGTTTAAGTTATAAAATAAAAAAAAAACATAATTTAATATTTAATTACTCTAATAAAATCAAGACTCAAAATCAGTGCCTTTATGAGGCATGGATGAACGATTTACACCCTTACATCCCGGAAATCCTTTTTCGAAGTTTACCGACATCCCGATTTCATGGACCTGGGTCCATGGCAAGTAGTGACCAAGTGGGAATCCTTACGTGTCCCACGATTCTGAACTTGGGAGCCCGATAATGACGATTTGACCCGGGATCCGAACGTAGGACCTTAATGGCCACACCTACGATCATTAGCACGTGCACTCAGATCCTAGTCGTCGACAACCATACTCAAAACCTTATTGTGAATCCACAAGGTAAAACAATGTTCAAAATTTTTCCATCGCATTATAAAGAAAGGATTTGTAGCTCATTTTCAAAAGTTTGAGGACGTAAATTTCTCCCTTAAAAATGTGGAAAATGATTTCCAGCAATGTCAAGTATTTCAACTAAAAAAAGATTGAATGATATAGCCTTAACTAATTTAAAATTCATGCGTTGCACCGAGTTGAAATTTGACTCACTAATATTCGGTAATATATGATCATTTTCATTTGTTAATGTAGTATTGTTACAAAACATGAAATATATGAAAGTTCTGCATTACAAATAATTTACACTTATCAATCAAACAATAAAAAATTAGTAGGGCTAACGATTTTTTTTTTTTTTGGAGGAGCTCATCCTGAATTATATGTTATCTATTTGAAGGTTTCTTTAGTTTCTATTAAAATTTGAAATATTCTTAATTTTTTCCCTAAATCTATAAAACTATTTGATCTGACGACTTTTATGGAGAGCGTTAATGTGAAGGAATGAGTGTATTACTATAAGAAATAGTCGAATCAATAAGTATTTTTTCATATACAAACACTGAGGACATGATTATTTAAGCTTTTGTAATACATGAATTCTAAATTGCAAAATAAATGCATGATACTTTAAAAAAATAAAAATAAAAACAGAATTAAACTTCATTAGTTACAGTTTTTGTTACTTTGTGATTCTTATCCAATATTAAATAGAAACCCTATATGAAAAATAATCTCAATTGGTGTGGGGTGACCATTGTAACAAATTCCATCCAAATTAATCATCCATTCAAGCATAATTTTAAATTATTTTTTTATAGGAACGCTAATGTTTAAATATTAAGGGAGGAATTAAGCTTTTTTATCTGATATATTTGAACGGTTGATTCAAACTAATGTAAAGGAAAATGAAAAAGGGATGGAGCTTCCCGATGACGTGGCCCAACCGCAAATTGCTATTTCATCCGCCTTTTTCGTTTTCTTTCTTTTCTAAATCCAGATCTTCAGGCCAATTTGCTTAGAAACAATGCACACCGGAGAAGCTATCATGCCGTCCTACTTTTGAGGATGGCATTGGACGCATACCTGGCACTTTGCATGCACGGCATGCAGAGAGCAACCGAAAATGTCGCCGATCCTCTCGAGCCAAAACTCGTTAACCATCTGGAAATGTTCACGGGAAGTTGATCCATATCCTATTTCCCAATCCTTCCCAGATTTAGGATGCTGACAGCTTTTCTTGGAAATCAAAAGCGTACATAAAAATCTGCCTGCGCAAGTGTGAGGCTCAGGGAATGGGAAGACGGAGTTCTTAGTTATCCAGAAAACCCCGAATCAACCGTTTCAAATCAAGCAGCTAACGGGGATCAAGGGGATCAAGCAGCACTGTTTCGCTCTCTTTCGTCCTTCGTCCTCAAGAACCCACGAAAATGGTGGACATCGAGACAGCCAGAACGATTGTCGGCATTATCGGTGAGTTCTTGAAGACCTGACGATGCATGACCTCTCTATTTTCTTGCATACGTTCATGTGAGATCTTGAGGCCACTCACATTGGTGCTTGAGAATTCGTAATGATATGATCATTCATGATCAAGATGATGAACCTGAATATGTGAATAGATCTGCTCTGCTAAGTTGCTAACTATGCATTAGAACCATTTTTGGAAGCCCCTCCTTGTTGTTTATAAATACAGACACACGTACACGCACACGTATCTACACTCAAGACATAAATATATACAAAGGGGAAAGATCCCTTAAAATTTTAAAAAAATCGATAAAATATTTTAAATTAGAATGCAGAAAAAGTTTACAAAAGATATAAATTATGTTGATGCAACACACCTGAACAATATATGATGCAAAGGTCAAGAACAAAGATCCTAATCCATAAAAAATCCATTATATAATCGACTAAACTGTTTTGAATAAATTGTCATGCAAAGTGATCATTGAATTATTAAATTATACGTATGAAAAATCTGTGAGTGACCAAAGGATTACGTGATGAAATAAAGTAGAGTACGGGCGGAGAAGAGTTAATGACTAATCGTAATAAATAGCGAAATGTCATTGTTCTGACCATGGATCTCAATGTTTTGATGCGACCATTTTGCAGGGAATGTTATCTCCTTCGGTTTATTCCTGTCTCCCATGTAAGCTTAGCTCGGAAACTTCTACTCTTCTCATGAATAACCAATGAAAGTCTTGTTGTCTTGCTTATTTTGATCAATGGTTTGACTTTCGAATTCGATTTGCTTTGCATCATTGTTGGATCTCATCAGCCCGACATTCATCACCATATGGAAGAAGAAAACAGCGTCAGGATTCAAGCCAGATCCATACGTTGCGACGGTACTCAACTGCGCAATGTGGGTGTTCTATGGTATGCCCTTTGTCCATCCGGACAGCCTTCTTGTGGTTACAATCAACGGTTTCGGTTTTTGTCTCGAGCTCATCTACGTTGGGATATTCTTCATATACTCCCCATGGAAGAGACGTGTAAGTTTTTGAAACACCCAAGTTGTTTAAGAAAATAAGAGTGCTTATCCTATCTTCATTTCACAGATTCGGCATTCTGATTTGTTTTTTGTGCTTTTGTCGCCATTTCAGCGGAATATCTTACTTGCGCTCCTCGTTGAACTGATCTTCATGGCTGCAGTAGTTGCGATCACCTTGTTGGTTCTCCATACCACAGGCAGGAGGTCTACACTTGTTGGAATCTTGTGCATCATCTTCAACATAGCGATGTACACCTCGCCATTGACAATCATGGTACGTTGACTGACTGTCTGGCTTTTCCTAGAAACTAATAAGTCATCGATCAATAACCAAGAAAATGGCAATCGGCTTCCTTCTTTTTGGTATTGACAGCGCCGAGTCATCCAGACAAAGAGCGTCAAGTACATGCCCTTCTTTCTGTCACTCACCAACTTCTTAAATGGCGTCATCTGGGCCATCTATGCAATCCTCAAATTCGATCCCTTTGTCCTGGTAAAACCTTGAACCTTCTTTCTCGGTCACATGTAACTTGCTTCATCCAAATCATTCGAGAATAATCATGCCTTGCTGTACTAGTCGACAGTGTAGAGGAAGTAGAGAGAGTGAAAGCATACTTTTTTTCAGAGCAATAACTAATTTCCAGCATGATGAAGCGTTCTTTTTGAAGACATCTTTTGGGCATTTGGTTTTGTAAATGTGTCCATACATTCTTGTAGGTGCCGAATGGTTTGGGAGCCTTGTCTGGTCTAGTGCAGCTGATTCTCTATGCAACATACTACAGAACCACCAAGTGGGACGAGCCAGAGAAACCGATGTCTGAGGTTGAAATATCTGGCGCCTAGGGCTGAGACAGTCAATGGACGCGGGCTCCTCTGCTCCTCAAGATTCAGTTCTTTTCTTTACCCGCGTACTTCCAAACAAACAGCAATAAGCAACACAGGAATGCCGTTGGCAATTTGTATATTAACACATACTGTAGTTAATCAGTTATAAATGAAAGGACATGGAACATGTCTCCTGTATGTTATGCCGAACATGTTTTCCGCTCAATGATATAGATGATATAGGGAGCAAAAACATAGCACCAGTCTTAAAATTGTTCTTTATTAACAGAAAGTGTAGTCATACATTACAGGTAGCCAACCCAATCTTTCCGAGCAGCGTATGTCCAAAATGGTACAGAGTCCTGTGAAATCCCCCAAAGCTTCTCAAACTGACATGCAAAAAAGGAATAGAAGAACAATAATTAGAAAATGAAGCTTTACACCATTCGAGGAGGAAAGATGTAGCGGTATGCACTTTCTCCTTGATCTATATTTGACGAACCGCCATCCCTGTTCTTCTGTGAATCCCCCACCCTAATTCTTGACTGTACATACAATAAGCAAACACCTTCCGCCTAGAGGTTGATAGCGCCATAGTCTTTGAAAGTTACAGTAATAATGATACCACCTGATTCCTCAAGGTCCATGACTGGTCGACGGGAATCATGCCACCCCTTTCAACGTGTCAATAGCTTCGAGCAAAGAGACGACGTCGTCCATCTCTGGACCTTTGCCTGGATGAGCATCCGAGCATCGTTTCATCACATTTGCAAGAGAACTCGGGCAGCATCTCGGAATATTAGGTCTCAGGTTTTTTTGAACCTATAGTCACCAAAGAGGATTAGAAATCAGAGACAACTACTTCCCAGTAGTAGCAGAAATTACTGCTCGCTATCTGCCTCTCATAATGCAACGGCCGAAGTCACTTCTGAGAGACTAAGGTCAGAGTACGGCATGTCGCAACAATATATTATATTTCCCATAGGTAGATGCCGAAACTGTAGACATCGCATTTTCTACTATATGGGGCTCCATTTAGTACCTCCACCCGGTTTTGTTGTCGCCTATTATTTGTTCTGTAGCAACTCTGCCTTTTCCTTTCCTTTTGAAAATCCATGTGTTGGTCTGACTTGAAATTTAACTCATTAATAATTGAAATTATATTATCATATTTTCTTTGTTTATGTAGTATTATTAAAAAAAATATAATGATACAAACAGTTCAAAAACTTTGGTTCAATGTGTAATGAACTTTAAATTTGTTCAATGCTATTCTTGAACTTTATCTCGATGTGTAATATTGTTTCTGAACTTTTAATTTGTTTAATGTGGTTTCTAAATCTTTGGTACATGTTCAAGTTAGTCTCTAGACTATATAAAAATGTTTAATATTATCCTTTCATTAATTCATGCTCATAAACTACATTGATCATTTTCATATAATCTAAGAACTAGATGAATATATATCAAAAGTTTATGGACCATATTAAACAAATCGAAAGTTTATGAATCATATTGCATATTGGGCCAAAATTTAGAGATTATTTATGTCATTTTCTCTATTTCAAAATATAAAAAGAAAATTGTCCGAAAAGTAATAAACCTATTACACTTTTGCTAATTTAGTTTTAAATATTTTAATTGTGTCCATTGAGTCTTAAACATTTTTTAATTTTTGTTAATTAAGTTCATCTAGTCAATTTTGACTGAAAATTGCTGACGTAGACATCAACTATCATACATGATACGGTTGGCACTGATATGGACATTTTTAATAATATTTGAATATTTTTTTTATACTTTTCTTATCTTTATCTTTTTCTTAGATTTAGGCTGGCGACCCTAGCTGGCATTGGGCGAGGGCTGCATTGCCCTCGCTAGATCCGGGCAAGCGAGGATTGTGATGCCCTCAACCATATGGGCGAGGTCTCAATGCCCTTGCCCATAGCCGAGGCAAGGTTTGTCGGCCAACCCTTGTCGGCTTGAGTCCAAAATAAAGAAAAAGAAAAGAACCAAATTTATAGACAAATAAAGAAATTAAAATATTATTAAAAATGTTCATGTCAATGCCGTATGTATTACATAGAACGGTTGATATTCACGTCAGTGAATTCTAGTCATAATTAATCGGATGGATTCGATTGATACAACTAAAAGATTTATGATTAAATTGTCAAAATTGCAATAGATTTAAGATTTCTTAGATAACTTTCCCCAAAACATGAGATATATAAAAGTTTTGCATTATAAATAATTTATATCAATTAATTGACCAACAAAAACGTAGCAGGACTAATAATTTTTTTTTTTTTTTTTGGGTTGGAGGAGCTCATCCTAAATTATATGTTATCTATTTGGAAGTTTCTCTAGTGTCTATTCAAATTTGAAATACTCTCGCTTTTTTTCCTAAATCTACGAAACTATTTGATCTGATGAGACTTTTGTAAAGAGCGTTTATGTCACGGTCCGAAGGGAAGCCTGATCCAAGAGGGTTCTGAACGATGGCAGTCACACATCCGTGGATCAAGCGACCCTCAGCTTGTATCCCCAAGTCCTAGGGTTTTCTCGAGTCTTCTAGAATACTCTTGGAGGCGGGCGATATGGTAATTGTATTCGTATGTAATAAATGCGGGTAGTTGGTAGTTGAGGAGATGCGATCTCCACTGTTAGATCGAGGAGAGATCTACGGATACGGTTTGCCTTGTATTTGTATATATAGGGGTCTCCTCCCCTCATTGTACTAATGCCATTCATAAGTAATAGAATAAAGCTTCTCTCTCTAAAGATCCTTGTGAGTTGAGTGTGAGAAAAGTTGCTTCGTGACATTTATGTGAAGGAATGAGGGTAATATTGTAAGCAATACTTGAATCATTAAAAATACTTTTTCATATACAAACATCGAGGATATAATTACTTAAGCTTTTGTAATACATGAATTCTAAACTGCAAAGTAAATGCATAATTTTTTAAAAATAAAATAAAAATATTATTAAACTTCATTCAATTATAATTTTTGTTACTTTGTTTCTCTTGTCCAATGTTAAATAGAAACACTACATGAAAATAATCTCAATTGGTGGGGTGACCAATTGACCATTATATCAAATTTCATCGAAATTAATAATCTATTCAAGCTCATTTTAAATTATTTTGTTATAGGAACGCTATTGTTAAAATATTAAGTGAAGAATTAAGCTTTTTATTTGATATATTTGAATGGTTGATTCAAATTAATGTAAAGGAAGGTGAAGGGATGGAACTTTCTGGTGACGTGGCCCATCCCCAAATTGACATTTCAACCGATTTTTCTTTTTTCTTTCTAAATCTCGATCTTCCAGCTAATTTGCATAGGCATGATGCACAACAAGAGAAACTTCCATGCCGTTCTATTTTTATGGACAGGAGTTGACACATACCAGGCACTTTGCACGCACTACACACAGAGACTAAATGAAAAGGTCATTGATCCCCTCGAGTCAAAATTCTTCATCCATCTCGAAGGATTCGTGGGAAGTTGATCCGTTTTCATTTTCCCAATCCTTTCCAAATTTAGAATGTTGGCAGCTCAAACCAAAAGTGTACATATAAATCGCCTGCGCAAGTGTGAGGTTCATTATCTAATCTGCTTGAGCTTCGGGAATGGGAAGTAGGAGTTTCTAGTCATCGAGAAAACCACGAATCACCAATTTAGAATCCACCAGCTGATGGAGATTAAGCAGCGTCCTTTCCCTCTCGCTTCCTCCTTTGGATCTCTTCGTTCTTCGTCCTGGAGAACCCGCAACAATGGTGGACACAGGGACAGCCAGAATGATCGTAGACATTGTCGGTGAGTTCTTGAAGACCCGGCAATGCATGACCTCTCTATTTTCTTGCGTATGTTCATGTAAGGTCTTCTCGTTGACTCACGTTGGTGCTTGAGAATTCGTAGTGATGTGATCATTCTGCTAACAATGCATGGGAACCATTTTTGGAACTATTTTTGCCGAATCCATGAGAGATAAATATATACAAAGGTGAAACACGAAAGATCCATGAAAAGAATGAAAAAAGAAAACCATAAAATATCTTAAATTAAAATGTTGAAAAAGTTCACAAAAGATACAAATTATGTTGATAAAACACACCTGAACAAACACAAAGGTGAAGAACAAAAGACCTAATGCATTGTATAATCAACTAACTGTTTCGAATAAATTGTCGTGCAAAGTGATTATTGAATTGTTAAATTGTATGTGTGGAGCAATGTACGAGTGGAGAAGAGTTAATGACTCATCAATTATATAATAAATAAGCGAAATGTCAAAGTTATGACCATGGATCTCAATATTTTGATTCGACCATTTTGCAGGAAACGTTATTTCCTTCGGTTTATTCCTGTCTCCCATGTAAGCTTAGCTCGGCAACTTCTACTCCTCTCATAACTTAACCAAAAAAAGTCTTGTTGTCTTGATTATTTTTTTGTCAATGGATTGACATTTCGAATTTGATTTGCTTTTGCATCATGGGTGGATCTCAGCAGCCTGACATTCATCACGATATGTAAGAAGAAAACGGCGGCGGGATTCAAGCCAAATCCATACGTTGTGACATTACTCAACTGCGTGTTGTGGGTGTTCTATGGTATGCCCATTGTCCCATTGTCCGGACAGCCTTCTTGTCGTCACAATCAATGGTTTCGGTCTTGGTCTTGCGCTCATCTACGTTGGGATATTTTTAGTATACTCTCCATGGAACGGACGTGTAAGTTTCTAGAACAGGTTTCTAGAACACCTAAGTTGTTCAAGAAAATAAGAGTGCTTGTCCTATCTTCATTTCTCAGCTTCAGCATTCTGAATTGTTTTTTGTACTTTTGTTGCCATTTCGCAGCGGAATATCTTGCTTGCGCTCCTCATTGAACTGATCTTCATGGCTGGTCACCCTGAAGCATCTCCATACCATAGACTTGAGGTCTGCATTTGTTGAAACGTTGTGTATCATCTTCAACATAGTGTTGCACACTTCGCCATTGACAATCATGGTATGCAGACTGTTCGGCTTATCCCAGAAACTAATAAGTTGCTGATTAACAACCAAGAAAATGGCAATCAACTTCCTTCTTTTTGGTATTGGCAGCGCCATGTCATCCAAACAGAGAGCGTTAAGTACATGCCCTTCTATCTGTCTCTTGCCAACTTCTTAGACGGCATCATCTGGTCTGTCTATGCCCTCCTCAAATTCGATCCCTTTGTCCTGGTAAAATCTTGAACCTTCTTTCTCGGTCGCATATAACGTGCTTCATCCAAATCTTTCAAGTGTAATCAGGTTCTGCTGTACTAGTTGACAGTTTAGAGGAAGTAGATAGTGAAAGCATACTTTTTTTCAGTTCAATAACTGATTTCCAGGATGATGAAGCCTTCTTCTTGAAGACATCTTTTGTTCATTTGGTTTTGTAAATGTGCCCATACGTTTTTCTAGGTGCCGAATGGTTTGGGGGCCTTGTCTGGTCTGGTGCAGCTGATTCTCTATGCAACATACTACAGAACCACCAAGTGGGACGAGCCAGAGAAACCGAGGTTGAAATATCCGCTGCCTAAGGCTGAGACAGCCAATGGATGCGGGCTCCTCTGCTCCTCAAGATTCAGTTCTTTTCTTTACCTGAGATGTTTGACATTAATTGTTGTGGTAAAAATATAATGTGTACTTCCAACCAAACGGTAATAAGCAAAGTGGAAAAGCAGGAATGCCGTCGACAATTTGAATATTGACACATGCTGCAATCCATCAGTTAGATGCTTACATACCAAGGACACAGAACATCTGTCTCCTGTATGTTCTGTCGAGCATGTTCTCCGCTTGATGATATAGATGATATAGGGAGCAAAAACAGAGCGCTAGTCTTGAAATTGTTCTTTATTAACAGAAAGTGTAGTCATACATTATAGGTGGCCAACCTAGTCTTTCCGAGCAGCGTATGTCAAAAATGGTACAAAGTTCTGTGAAATCCCCCAAAGCTTCTAAAACTCACGCGCAAAAGAGGAAAAGAAGAACAATAATCAGAAAATGAAGCTTTACGCCATTCGAGAAGGAAAGATGTAGCGGTACGCGCTCTCTCCTTGATCTATATTGACGAACCACCATCCCTATTCTTCTCTGAATCCCCTGTCCTAATTCTCGACTGTAGATGCAATAAGCAAACACCTTCCCCCTAGAGGCTGATAGCGCTATAGTCTTTGAAAGTTAAAGCAATAATGATACCAATTGATTCGTCAAGGTCCAGGACTGGTCAATGGGAATCATGCCACCCCTTTGGGCGTGTCGATAGCTTCGAGCAAAGAGACGACCTCGTCCATCTCTGGACGTTTGTCTGGATGAGCATCCCAGCATCGTTTCATCGCATTTACGAGAGAACTTGGGTCGCATCTCGGAATATCAGGTCTCAGGTTCTGTTGCACCTATAGTCGCCAAAGAGGATTAGAAATCAGAGACAACTACTTCCCAGTAGCAGCAGAATTACTGCTCACTATCTGCCTCTCATAATGTAGGAGATGGAACCGAACAATACCTGGTGCACCACGGCCGAAGTCATTTCTGAGAAACTAAGGTCAGGGTTAGGCATGTCGCAACAATATATTTCCCATAGGCAGATGCCGAAACTGTGGACATCGCATTTTATATTATATGGGTTTCCATTTTGTAGCTGCAACTAGTTTTGTTGAGTCGCCTATTATTTATTCTGCAGCAACTCTGCCTTTTCCTTTTGGTCCTCCACTTCAAGTCTTTGGTTACTTAAATTGATGAAAAGGAAATTTTAAATTTTTGTCTGATTTTTTTTTAAAATTCTGGCCGACTAGGGTTGCCACCTTTGCCAAATCCGGCAAGGGCGGCCCTCGATCAGCCACGGGGGTTGAGCACTTGGGGAGGGTTGCCCTTGCTAGATCTGTCAAGGGCTTGACCACGGCCTGGGCAAGGGTTGCCGTCGCCAGATTTGAGGAGGGCTTGCCTGGGCGAGGATGCGTAGGTCCTAGCTTACTCGTTAGCCATAATGAGAAGAAGAAGAAGAATAAGAAGAAGAAGAAGAAGTAAAAAAATCAGGAAATATTTTGAAAAAGTTATAAATTTTGTTTACGTCACTATCGGTGGGGTCACATAAGATGACCAATGTCCATATTAGTGTTTTTTTACCCAAAATTAGCCAAATGTACTACCTTGTCAAATCGTCAAAAAAATTAAGACTCAATTGTTACGATTAAAAGGTCATTGGGATCCAACGACCACCCTTTTTCACATGGAATGAGAGAGATTCCATTCCCCACATTCTTAAAGGGAATTAGAGATAAGAACATTTAATTTTAGGTGTGGGGTTTAGCCTCTCAAGTTTTGCTAATAAGCAAGACAAAAGTCTGAAAGTGAGTTAAGAGTTAGAGTTGGATAGAGCGAAAAAAAAAATTGGCACAATTAAAATGATTAGAACTAAATTGACATAAATGCAATAAATTTAAGACTTTTTTGATACTTTGTCTCGCTCTTATCAATGTATTTTTTTTTCCATTTAAATGATCTAATATATATATAGGGAACTATGAGCTTTGAAGCGTTAACTATGGCTTCGAATTTCCTAAGTTAGAGACAAGCATAAAGACTTGCACCATAGCCCAAAAAAAAACCAAATGCTAACATAGTTTCAAAAAGGAAGTAGGATCCAACTCAAGCTTAGTCACTAGATTATGAGAAAAATGATCCAAAATGTCCTAAACCGATTACATGGTTCTAAACTTTTTCATCGTGTTTATTTAATTCTAAACCTTTTGACAATTTGTTAATTCAGTTCTAAATTTTTTAATTGTCTCCATTTAATCTTAAACTTTCCAATGAATTGTTAATTTAGAAGTGCCAACACTCCAAGTGCCAAATTTGGCATGGGTGAATACTTAAGTGGCAAAATTTTCAAAAGGTAGATTTAAGTGCCAAATCAGAGAAGAAATGAACATTTAAATGCCAATAGCGAGAATTTTCGGTCAAACTGCCGACATAATTTTTTTTATGAGAATTTAAATAATGTGGATTTTCTTTAAAAAAAAAAAATATCCACGTGGCGTTGACATAGCTACGATGTTGTTTTGGTCTAAATTTGATTTTTAATATGAATATTAATTAAATTAAAATTAAAAAAACCAATTTTTTATTTTGAAAAAAAAGGAGAAGAAGGGGTAGCAAATCAACAAGGGCCTCGAGGGGGTTGTTGAGCCTCAGCCAATGATTGACAACCACCTAGCTGATCGCAAGCTAGGGTTGGCCCATATTTGGGGTGACGAGTTAAGGCATTCTCGCTGATCGGGCGAGGGTCGCCAGCCCTTGCCGTCGCTACCCTAGCCAGCAGCGGCCCTTGGCCTGATCTAAGTGAGGGCTATCATTGGCCCTCACTTACGGTTGGCTAGGGTTGTCGGTCACTGGCTGAGGCCTAGTGACCTCGGTTGACCTTTGCCTTATCGTCGGGCCCTTTTCGACGATGGTTGGGCGATGGCGGAGGCCCTCGCTTATTTGATGCCCATGTTGGTCTGCCAAGGTCGTTGGCCATTGGCTGGGGCCCAACGACTCCAGCTGACTCTTGTTCCATCGCCGCTGGACCTTTCCGATGATGGTGGGGCGATGGTGGAGGCCCTCGCTTATTTGATGCCCTTGTGATGCCCCTGTTTTGTGTGTGCGTGCATGCACGCGGGTGTGTGTTTTATTTTTAAATTTAGTTTTTTTTTAAGTTTAATTAAATAAATATTTATATTAAAAATCAAATTTGGGGGGCAAAATGACGTCATTTTGGGACAAGCATTTCTAACTGGACATTTTGGCGAGTCATGTCGACCAATAATATATGCCACGTCGGATTTCTTGCTAGGGTTAGTGCTTAAGTGTCCAATTTTTTTTTTTTTAAAGTGTCACTTAAGTATACCTTTTTGAAAACTTCGGCATTGAATATTTATCCATGCCAAGTCTTAGCACTTGAGATGTATTTTTGCTATCAGTTCAGTCATAAATTCTTTAATGAATTCCCAATTTGGCCATTCCAGCTAAATTTGGCCAAATATCACTAACATAGCGGTTTGGTTAGTGTTGACTACCCAACATAATGCGGTTGGCGCTGACATGAATAATTTTTTAATTTTTTTTAAATATGAATTTTAATTATTTTTTTTTTGAAAGGGCCGGCAAGGAAAAAATGTCACGTGACTAAAAGAGAAAAAGGAAGAGAAGATAACTTATACTTGCTGTTTCGGCCATCGTATAAATAAATGGATTCAATTTCTTTATAGGAATAATTGCTCAAGCTCCCCTAAACCAAAGCTTTGCTACGTTGAACCCCGAACTTTGATTTATATTTCAAATGCTAAATTTACTATCTGGATGGCCCTGGAGTGTAATCTGAAAATGGACTAACTTATTTTTCTTTATTAAAGCAATTTCCACCGAACTTTCATAATATGATTGGAAAATTTCAAATAAATGCCTAAAGTAAATTCGTTTTTTTAATAAAAACCTAAAGTGAACCTCATTTCAAATAAGGGTTTGAAAGTCCTCATTTTCTCAAATAAGGGTCTAAAATTGATATTATTTCAAATAATGACATGAAGTTGCTATATTAGCCTTAAAGAAGGGTCTAATTGACTAGTTGATAATGGCATTTTCGTCCTTTATATTTTTGAATTTTTTTTGTATTAAATGAAAAAATAATTTAAAAAAGGGAAGGGCAAGGGAAGATGGCGAAGGTTTTACATAGTTATTTCTTTTTTTTTTTTTTTTTTTAAATTTAATTTTTTGATATCATTAAAATAATATTTAAAATTAAAATTACATTGGACCAAAATGCCATTGACTAACTAGCATATTTAGCCTGTCGGCAAGGTCGAGTCCTAATTTGAAATTTTTCATGGCCATTTCAAGTCCTTATTTGAGACAAAATCTATTTCAGACCTGTATTTGATAAAATGATGATACTTCATATCCTTATTTGGAATTTTCTCTTGATCAATCATGTTCCTTCTATATTTTCTTGACTTCATCTCATGTAGTAATTAGCCATTATCCATATCAAAAATTCATTTATCCCTTCTAAGATTAAAATTTTTTCCCTTTTTCTTTTTCCGTTTGTGACATCTATGGTATCGAGCCGATCTTCTTCAAGTCTTAAATGGCCCGACTTGAGAGGAAGCATGGATGCATGCTTCGAGCCACATATGATGATGATAGATGGAGATCGTGACAATGACAATGGTGGATTCTTCTGTTTGCTTAGCAAAAGCTCAGATGGTCTAGAAATTATATCCCTAACTTTACATTGTTTGACCATGCTTAAGGGAAATGAGCCATAGATGGACGATTTACACCTTTACATACCGAGAATCCTTTTTCGAAGTTTGCGTCGATCTCCTCCCGGCATCACATCCCGATTTCTTGGACCTGGGTCCTTGGCAAGTAATCAAGTAGCAATCGTTACGGGTCCCACAAGCCAAACTCAAGACCTTGATATTGACAATTCCGGGGTCCGAACGTAGGACCTTGATGGCCACACCTATGACCATGAACACGGGCACTAATATCCAAGACGTCCACAGCCAAACTCTAGACCTTATCGTGAGTCCATCAGAGGAAAAATGTTCAAAAATTTCCGCTGCATATAAAAAAAGAGGATTTGTAACTCATTTTCAAAAGTTAAATGATGGAACTTTTTCCCTTGGAAATGACTTCATTGGAAAATATTTTTGAGCAACATCAAATGCTTTGACAAAACAAATTGATCAATATAGTCTTAACTAATTGAAAATCCATGCGTTGCTCCGACTTGAAATTTGACTCACTAATAATTGAAATTATATTATCATTTTTTTGTTTGTTTATGTGGTATTATTACAAAGGAATAATGATACAAATAGTCCAAAAACTTTGATCCGGTATGCAATATGATCCATGAATTTTTAATTTATTCAATGTGATAATTAAACTTTATCTCAATGTATAATGTTATCCTTGAATTTAAGTTTGTTCAATATAGTCTATAAACCTTTAATACATGTTTAAGTTAGTCCCAAGATTATATGAAAATGTTCATTGTTATCATTTCATTAATTCATGTTCAGGAACTATATTGAATATTTTCATATAGCTTGGGGACTAACTTGAACATGTATCAAATGTTCAAGGACCACATTGAATAAATTGAAAGTTTAAAAACGACATTGCTTATTGAGTCAAAATTTATGGACTATTTGTGTCATTTCCTCTATTTCAAAACATAAGAAAAAATTATTTAAAAAGTCTTAAACTTATTACACTTTTGCTAATTTAGTCTTAAATCTTTTTAATTATGTCAATTGAATTTTAAATATTTTTTAATTGTTTTTCAAATTTTGGCCAAAAATCACTAGCGTAGACACTGACTATCCTACATGACATGATCGGCGCTATAACATCCTTAACTCTGACCCCGTGAGGATTGGCCATAAGGTTTTGAATGGATCGACCATGGGCCATTGGTCTTGGGATTGATCAATTCAAGATTAGTCATGGTCCGACCAACCAACTGGCCACGAACTGGCCAAGGTGTTGACCGTGAATTGTCTATTGACCATACTGATGGAATTTGATCACCAGCTTATAAGATGACTTTTGATTACAAGAATTGGTCACGGGATGACTTTGGATCGATGAATGATCATGGGTTGATCTGATCGGTCATAGCGCCCGGTTGCGGGTGATTCCATTTGGCTATGCACCGATATATGAACGATATGACTTGATCAAATACGATTGTCTTTTGACAAAAAAATGTATCATTACCTATTTAATTTTTAGTGATTGGAAAGAAATATTGAATTGGTGATGTTCGATCATGGATCGATAATGCACCAATCATGAACCATGCGAATGGATTGGGTGTCAATAAGAATGAACCTTGGGATAGATCCGGCTATTTCGTCACTAATTTTAAAGTCCATGAGTGCTTTGGCTTAGTGCTAGGCCATGGATAGCCTTAGGATTGGCCTTGATCGACTGAAAGACCAATGGACTGCCATTTAGGTTGATAGACCGTCCAAAAGAACAATTTGGCCGAGCATGGGGAATGATGGCCGAACTTCGGGTGCATGTGATTCGGTTTTTCGAGGTATACCTAATAATTCCTTTTCTGACCCCCGAGCCAACTTAGATGATAGAGGTCTCCGGACCGCCTTCTTGAAGAAGAAAATGACGAATTAAGGAAAACTCTAGAACACCCTCATTAAATGAAGGGGTGATGTGTCATTTGACTTTTCAAAAGTTATGATGAAGTTAAAGATATCCTTGATGGGCAAGAAAAGGATGGCACACATGTGGCCCAATCGGAAAGCGATACCTAAAGCCCTCATTAATGACCTAAGAAGTTTAGGCGCCGAGTTGGCTATCTTGATAGCTTTATCTTCAAACTTCATTAAATGCTCATTAAATACGGGATACAAATGGTCCAATGAAAGGAAGAAAAGCAGGCCATCATTGATGACGCTTACAAGCTAGATCACCAAGCAAGATCTTTTAGCTGTCCAACTCATTCTTTAGGTGCAATTGTTGGACAAATAGGCTTGCCAACTAAGGATCTTAGGCAGGACACTTGGAAAATTTAGAATGAACCATTTGGCTCGGTAATGATGGTGTCGAGTAATATAAATAGGAGGACTTCTCCTCATTTTTCAGCATGCCATCCACTTTCTCCGTCCTCCTCTTGAACACCAACTCCTTCTCACGCCTCTCTCCCTCTTCTTTAGCCTTCAAGCAAGCCACATTTCATTTGTAGTTCGTGTCTTAGCTCAAGATTCATTGAAGGTACATAGAATTCCTAATCTTTGGCGAGGGTCATATGCTACGTTGTCGAGTTTTAGCCATGTGCTTACTCATGAGTAGTCGTTTTTTGTTGCGGATCCATTTTGTATGGTTTGCTCATATGTGGATTAATATAGAAGATAAGAAACTGGCTTGTGCAACACATGATATGTGATCATTAAATGAAAGAAGAAGACCATCATCACATAGCGTTAGCAGCGATGCCTCATTCGTAAGAATGGGATGCCCTGATTGAGCCAGGATACCTAAGTTGAGCTCGGATACCTCGGGTGAGCTAGCCCTTGGGATGCCTCGGTTGAGCCGAGATGCCCTGATTAAGTCGGGATACCTAGCTTGAAACTGGATGTCTCGGTTGAGCCGGGATGCCTTAGTTGAGCCGGGATGTATGTTAACGAACTTTTTATGCATGCTAGTATATTTATTACTACTTGACTTAGTGTGTCCATGGATAACCTAAGGTAAGCATGCATAGAAGTTACACCGAACGTTATATATGCGTAGTCAAGGTGAAGTAGTAATATTGTTATCGATCTACCATCGATATTATAATATGAGTACTGTTCATGCTAGATTTGATGACGAGTTGTCATCCTAACAAATGATTATGGGTTTTTACTTACTGAGGTGTGGACTCACTCATTATTTTTCGGTCTTGTAAATATGGAAGTCTCACGTTAGTGTTGGGAGCTGCAGTCATGCTAGAAGAGATAGGAATTCCCTTGGTTTATGTGGAAAATTTGTAGTGCGATACAAAAAGAAAAGATGGCCTTTAGAGAAAGGGCTTGTAAAAGTATTGTTATAATATAAACTAGTGTGTTCTATATGGTGTTTGTCCCCGTCTTCCAGCTATTGTTTGTCTGGGAAGTTGTTTATTCGCGTTTCCACATATACATGATAACAAGATAAAAGGAATTGGGACGGCAACGAGCCTTGAACATCGCGAAAATAACCCTGCTGTTGATGACCCTAGAGATGAAGTCGGGGTCGTAATAGGCACTGACGTGGACTTTTTAAAAATAATATTTTAATATTTTTTTTACTTTACTTTTCTTTATCTTTTTCTTGGATTTAGGTCGGCGACTCTCATCGGCATTGGGTGAGGGCCGCGTTGCCCTCGCTACAATTTAGGCCAAACGAAGGCCGCAACACCCTCCCCCATATGGGCGAGGTTAAGGTTCGTTGGCCAACCCTCTTGTCGGCTTGAGTCCAAAGAAAAGAAAAGGAAAAGAACCAAATTTATTTTCTCTATTTCAAGAGGGAAAATGACACGAACAATTCTTGAACTTTGGCTTAATGTGTAATTTCGTCCATGAACTTTTAATTTGTTTAATGCAGTCCCTAAACTTTAGCCCAATGTGCAATACGGTCTCTGAACTTTTAATTTGTTTAATGAAGTCCCTCAACTTTTGGTATATGTTCAATATTGTCCCTAAATCGCATGAAAATGTTCAATGTAGTCCCTGATCTTGAATTAATGGAAGGACTATATTGAATATTATCATACAATTCATGGACTGTGTTGAATATGTATTAAAACTTCAGGGACTATATTAAATGTATTAAAAATTTAGAGACTACATTGCACATTAGGCTAAATTTCAATGACCAAATTGCATATTGAGTTAAAGTTTAAGAACCACATTGAACAAATGAAAAGTTTATGGCCAAATTATCCATTGGGCCAAAATTCAGGGACTATTTGTATCATTATCCCAAAAATAAATAAATTAAAATATCATTAAAATGTTCACGTCAATGCCAGTCATTCACATAAAA
The DNA here is from genome assembly GCA_014182515.1 of Eucalyptus microcorys. Taxonomy (NCBI): domain Eukaryota; kingdom Viridiplantae; phylum Streptophyta; class Magnoliopsida; order Myrtales; family Myrtaceae; genus Eucalyptus; species Eucalyptus microcorys. The sequence goes on from CM024563.1 coordinate 4,169,723, forward strand.
CGGTTGACATCCATATCATTGAATTCTAGGGATAAATTCAATTGGTATAATCAAGAAATTTATGACTGAATTACTAAAAGTGCAATGAGTTTAGGACTTTTTAGATAATTTTCCCCAAAACATGAAATATATAGAAGTTTTGCATTACAAATAATTTATATCAATCAATCAACCAACAAAAATGTAGTAGGACTAACAATTTTTTTCTTTTTTTGGGAGGAGCTCATCTTGAATGATATGTTATCTATTTTGAAGTTTCTCTAGTTTCTATTCAAATTTGAAATACTCTTGATTTTTGTCCTAAATCGACGAAACTCTTTGATCTGATAAGATTTTTGTGGAGAGCGATTATGTGAAGAAATGAGGGTAATACTATAAGCAATAGTTGAATCATCAAAAGTACTTTCTCATATACAAACACCGAGGATATGATTACTTAAGCTTTTGTAATACATGAATTCTAAATTGCAAAGTAAAGGCAACATGTTTTCCTTTTTTAAAATTAAAAACAGAATTAAACTTCATTCAATTACAATTTTTTGTTACTTTGTGTCTCTTGTCCAATATTAAATAGACACCCTATATAAAAATAATCTTAATTGGTGGGGTGACCATTATATCAAATTTCATCAAATTAATAATCTATTCAAGCTCATTTTTAAATTATTTTTTCATAGGAATGCTATTGTTAAATATTAAGCGAAGAATTAAGCTTTTTATTTGATATATTTGAATGGTTGATTCAAATTAATGTAAAGGAAGGTGAAGGGATGGAACTTTCCGATGACGTGGCCAACCGCAAATCGACATTTCAATTGATTTTTTGTTTTTTATTTCCAAATCTAGATGTTCCTGCCAGTTTGCATGGACACAATGCACAACAGGAGAAACTTCCATGCCGTTCTACTTTTATGGACAGGAGTTGACACATACCGGGACCTTGCATGCACTGCATGCAAATAGTAAACAAAAGGTCATCGATCCCCTCGAGCCAAAACTCTTCATCCATTTCGAAGGATTCGTGGGAAGTTGATCCTTTTTCATTTTTTCCAATCCTTTCCAAATTTAGAATGTTGGCAGCCCTTCTTAACCAAAAAGTGTACACATAAATCGCCTGTGCAAGCGTGAGGTTCATCATCTAATCTGCTTGAGCTTCGGGAATGGGAAGAAGGAGTTCTTAGTCATCGAGAAAACCCCGAATTGCCGATTTCGAATCCGCCAACCGACGGAGATTAAGCAGCATCCTTTCGCTCTCTCTTCCTCCTTTGGATCTCTTCGTCCTTCGTCCTTGAGAACCCGCAATAATGGTGGACATTAGGACAGCTAGAATGATCGTAGGCATTGTTGGTGAGTTCTTGAATACCCGAGAATGCATGAACTCTCCATTTTCTTGCGTACATTCATGTAATATCTTCTGGCCAACTCGCATTAGTGCTTGAAAATTTGTTGTGACATGATCATTTTGCTAACAATGCATGGGAACCATTTTCCGAAAGCCCATCGTTGTTATTACAGTGTGTCTATATATTCATATGTGTATCCACACCCGAGACATAAATATATACAAATGTGAAATACAAAAGATCCCTGAAATTTTTTTAAAAATCCATAAAATATTTTAAATTAGAAAGCTAAAAAACTTTACAAAAGATATAAATTATGTTGATTTAACACACTTGAACAACTACAATACAAAGGTGAAAATCAAAGATCGTGATCCATGAAAAATCCATTACATAATTGATTGAGCTGTTTTGAATAAATTGTTGTGCAGAGTGATGATTGAATTGTTAAATAATATATGTGAAAAATCCATAAGTGATCAAAGGATTACATAATGAAATGAAGTAGAGTAGAGTGGAGAAGAGTTAATGACTAATCGATTATATAATAAAAAACAAAATGTCAACGTTATGACCATGAAACTCAATTTTTTTATTCGACCATTTTGCAGGAAATGTCACGACCATGGCTTTATTCCTGTCTCCCATGTAAGCTTAGCTCGGCAACTTCTACTCCTCTCATAAGTCGACCAATGAAATTCTTGCTGTCTTGTTTATTTTGATCAATGGATTGACATTCGAATTTGATTTACTTTGCATCACGGCGGATCTCATCAACCCAACATTTATCACGATATCGAAGAAAAAAAGGCAGCAGGATTCAAGCCGGATCCATATGTCGCGATAGTACTCAACTGCGCAATGTGGGCGTACTATGGTATGTCCCCTGTCTGTCCAGGAAGCCTGCTTGTCGTCATAATCAACGCTTTCAGTCTTGGTATCGAGCTCATCTACGTTGGGATATTCTTCATGTACTCTCCATGGAACAAACGTGTAAGCTTTCGAAAAACCTAAGTTGTTTAAGAAAGTAAGAGTGCTCCTCCCATCTTCATTTCCCAGCTTCGGCATTTTGATTTGTTTTTTGTGCTTTTATCGCCATTTCGCAGCATAATATCTTGCTTGTGCTCCTTGTTGAATTGATCTTCATGGCTACATTAGTTGCCTTATGCATGAGTTTTGCACTTCTTGAAATGTTGTGTATCATCTTCAACATAGCGATGTATACTTCACCATTGACAATCATGGTACGTTGACTATTTGGCTTTTCCCAGAAACCAATAAGTCATTGATCCACAATCAAGAAAATGGGAATCAATTTCCTTCTTTTTGGTACTAGCAGCGCGGAGTCATCTAGACAAAGAGCGTCAAGTACATGCCTTTCTATCTGTCACTCGCCATGTTCTTAAACGGCATCACCTAGGCTGTCTATGCGCTCCTCAAATTCAAACCCTTTATCATGGTATAATCTTGAAACTTCTTTCTCAGACGCATGTAATTTGCTTCATTCAAATCTTTCAGAGTTAAACGTGTTCTGCCGTACTAGTTGACAGTTCAGAGTAAATAGAGAGAGTGAAAGCATACCCTTTTTTGAGTTCAATGACTGAGATTTTCAAGAGGATGAAGCCTTCTTTTTGAAGACATCTTTTGGTCATTTGCTTCTGTTAATGTGTCCATGCATTTTTGTAGGTGCCGAATGGTTTGGGAGCCTTGTTGGGTCTGGTGTAGCTGATTCTCTATGCAACATACTATAGAACCACCAAGTTGGATGAGCCGGAGAAACCGACGTCCGATGTTGAACTCTCCAGAGCTTAAGGCCGAGGCACTTAATTGACACGTGCTCCTCTGCTTCTCAAGATTCAGTTCTTTCCTTTACCATAATCCTTAATTTTCATGAGTACAATGTTTGACATTAACTTGTGTTGTAAATATCTAATATGTGTACTTCCAACCAAACGGCAATAAGCAAAGTGGGAAAGAAGGAATTCCATTGACAATTTGAACTTTAACACATGCGGCAATCCATTAGTTAGATGCTCACGCACCAAATGAATGGACACGAAACATCCACCTCCCATATGTTCTGCCGAGCATGTTCTCTGCTTAATGATATAGATGATATAGGGAGCAAAAACAAAGCGCTAGTCTTAAAATTGTTCTTTATTAACAGAAAGTGTAGTCATACATTACAGGTGACCAACCCAGTCTTTCCGAGCAGCATTATTCAAAAACAGTACATGGTGATAAGGTTGATAATATTATTGGTGAACCATCAGAAGATTAGACTAGAGTAGGAGATGTGATTTGATTCTGCCATCGGAAGATTATATTAGAGTATCATTTGATTATGCCTTCGGAAGATTAGGTTAGAGTGTGAGATATGATTTGATCCTGATTATTTTAATCATGGGTTAATTAATCTAGTCAATATGTAAGATTAGATATTTGAAATATAGAATAGGAAATCTAGTTGTCTTCTTAATATAAATAGCATTATATACTGTAAAAGAAAAGTGTGTATTATTGCTTTTAGCGAAGAACATTTTTTTCCTGAAAATTTTACCTTTGAATCGTTGCTTTCTTAATTCCTCTAATTTTCTTCACACAGTTCTGTAAAATTCCCCAAAGCTTCTAAAACTAACACGCAAAAGAGGACTAGAAGAACAATAATTAGAAAATGAAGCTGTACACCATTCGAGAAGGAAAGATGTGGCGAACCGCCATCCCTATTCTTATGATAAATCCCCAGCCCTAATTCTTGACTGTAGTTACAGTAAGCAAACACTTCCCCTAGAGGTTGATAGCACTATAGTATGTGAAAATTAAAGTAATAATAATACCAACTGATTCCTCAAAGAGCAACCTCGTCCATCTCTGGACGTTTGTCTGGATTAGCATCCCAGCATCGTTTTAATGCATTTGCAAGAGAACTCGGCAGCATCTCGGAATATAAGGTATCAAGTTTTATTGCACACATTAGAAATTAGAGACAACTATTATGATACACGTGTGAGTTGTATTAGAAAAGTCCCATATCGGAAAATTGATGTGGTGTAGAGCAGTTAATATATTCTAGTTGGCTCAAAATCTATTGACTTAAATTTTTGAGTGAATATAGGTCTAACTAGATATATTAATGGATTCATATTTGAGCTCCTTCTTGACAATCTCCCTAGATGAAGATATTAGATTTGTGCTGCATGCTTCCAACAACAACTGCTTGCTATTTACCAATCATAATGCTAGGAAATATAACCGAACAATACTTGGTTCACAATGCCAAAGTCATTCATGAGAAACTAACATTAGGGTATGGCATGTCACAACAATATATTTCCCATAGGCAGATGCCGAAACTATAGACATCGCATTTTCTATTAGATAGTTTTCCATTTAGTACTTGTACCCATTTTTGTTGAGTTGCCTATTATTTATGCTATATCAAATATGTGTTTTACTTTTGGTCCTTCACTTCAAGTTTTTGGTGACTTAAAATGATGAAACACGATTTTTAAATTTTTTTCTGATTTTTTTTTTCATTCTAGCCAGCTGGGGTTGTGGCCTTCACCAAATCCGGCATGGGTGGCCCTCGCTCAGCTACGGGGGTCAAGCACTCGCAGATCTGGCAAGGGCTTGACCCTCACGGCCTGGGCAAGGGCAGTCGTCGCCACATCTAGTGAGGGCTCACCTACGTAAGGGCTCACAAGCCATCACTTACTCATCGGCCATAATGCAAAAAAGGAAAATAGAAAGAAATAATGATAATTAATTCAGGAAATATTTTGAAAAAGTCACAAATTTAGTCCACATCACTACTAGTCATGTCAAATAGGATGACTGAATTTCATGTTAGTGATTGTTGCAAAAAATTAGCCGAATGGACTACATAGGCTAATCTTCAAAAGATTTGGGACTTGATTATTACAATTAAAAGGCCACGGTAGCCACCCTTCCCACATGGGAAGGGGGAAGGGGGAGGTGAGAGTTTAATGCCCCACCTTCTCAAGAGCCTGAAAGTGGGGATGCTTAGTTTCAAGTGTAGGGTTTGGGTTCTAGATTTTGCAAAGAGACAGGATAAAAGTCCGAGAGTGAGTTGAGGATTACAGTAGAACATAGTAAAATAAAAAATATAAAAAATCGATACAATTAAAAGGATTACATTGAATTGGCACAAATGTAAGAGGTTTAGTATTTTTTTTTTTTTTTTGGTGCATTCGTCCTCTCTTATTAGCACATTTTTTTTTTTTGGTTTATATTATCTAATCTATTTTATTTTAACTATGAGCTTTGAAGCTTCAACTATGTCTTCGAATTTCCTAAATTAGAGACAAGCACAAAGACTTGCACCCTAGCCAGAGAAACACCGAATGCTAATATAGTTTCATTAAGGAAGTAGGATCCAACTCAAGCTTAGTCACTAGATTGCAAGCAAAATTATCCAAAATGTCCTAAATCTATTACACAACGATCAATTTAGTTTTAAACCTTTCGATTATATAAATTTAGTTTTAGACATTTTGACAATTTGTTAATTTAGTTCTAAATTTTTTAATTGTCCCATTTAATCTTAAACCTTTCAGCGATTTATCAATTTAATCTTAAACTTTTTAATGAATTATTAGCAGCTAATTTTGGCAAAAAATCACTGATGTGGTAGTCCATTCAATGTTGACTGTCCAACATGATGTGGTAGGCGCTAACGTGGATAATTTTTTAATTTTTTTAAAATGCTTTAATTATTTTTATTCTTTCCTTTTTTTTTTTTTTTTTTTTGATTGAAATGGCAAGCAAGGAGAAAAATCACGTGACTAAAAGAGAAAAAGGATGAGACGATAACTTATACTTGCTGTTTTGGCCATCGTATAAATAAATGGATTTGATTTCATTTTAGGGATAATTGCTCAACTCCCCTAAACCAATTATTTGCTATGTTGAACCCTGAACTTTGGTTTATATTTCAATTACTGGGTTTACCATGTAGATAGCTCTGGAGTATTATCTGAAAATGGACTAACTCATTTTTCATTACTAAGGCAATTTCTGCTGAACTTCTATAATATCATGGAAAAATTTCAAATAAGGGACTAAAATGTCTTCATTTTTTTTTTTAAAAATAAGGGTATGAAGTGAACTTTATTTCAAATACGGGTTTGAAGTGCCATTTTCTCAAATAAAGACTTGAAATGTACATTATTTCAAATTAAAGCCTAAAGTTACTATGTTAGTCTTAAGGAAGAGCCTATTTTACCGCCTCTTAATGGCATTTTTGTGCTTTACATTTTTGAAAATTTTCCTTTTTTCCCTTTACTTACTTTTCTATATTAGATGAAAAATAAATTAAAAAAAGGGAGGGGGACGGGAAGATGGCAAGGGCTTTACATACTTATTTATGCTTTTTAATTTAATTTGTTTTTGATATAATTTAAATAATATTTAAATTTAAAATTACTTTGGATCAAAATGCTCTTGATTGGCTGGAATATATAGCCTACCAATGAGGTCAAGTCCTTATTTGAAGCTATCGTGGTCACTTTAGACCCTTACTTAAGACAAGTTCCACTATGTCATTTTTAAGAGAATAAGGACATTTCAGACTCTTATTTGAAATTTTCCTTAATAACATTATCATGTTTCTTCTATATTTTCTTAACTTCATCTCATGTAGTAATTAGCCATTATCATGTAATAATTAACGATGTTGCAGATGAAAAAAACTTATGGCTCAAAAGTTAGGGGAGTAATCTTTAACTTTTCAGAGTTCGACAGCCATTAGCAATGATGCCAAGATTCGTGGCGAGTGATTTGTAACTTTTCAAAATATAAAGGCTTTTAAGCAACAATGCAGAAATTCATTTGTCCCTTACTATTTTATCTAGATGAGATTTTTTCCCTTTTCCTTTTCTTTTTCTCGTCTGTGACATCTATGATCTCCAGCCGATTTTCTTCATGTCTCAAATGGCCTGGCCCGAGAGGACGCATGCATCGAGCCACAGATGATGATGATAGATGAAGATCGTAACAATGACAATGGTGGATTCTTCTGTTTGCTTAGCAAAAGCTCAGATGGTCCAAAAAATATATACCCTTGACTTTACATTTTTTGACCGTGTTTAAGGAAATGAGCCATAGATGAACGATTTACACCTTTACATATCGAAAATCCTCTTCCGAAAGTTTGCCTTGATCTCCTCCCGCCATCAGCATCCTGATTTCTTGGACGGTGAACTTGGGAACCTGATATCGACAATTTGAGCCGGGGTCCGAACGTAGGACCTCGATGGCCACACCTATGACAATGAACTCGTGCACTCAGATCCGACTCGTCCACAACAAAACTCAAGAATTTTCAAAATTTTCCGTTGCATACAAAATAAGAGGATTTGCAGCTCATTTTCAAAAGTTAAATAATGAAACTTTTCCCTTGAAAATGATTTCACTGGAAACTATTTTTGAGCAACATCAAATGCTTTGACAAAACAAATTGATGAATATAGTCTTAACTGATTGAAAATCCATACGCTGCTCTAACTTGAAATTTGATGTACTAATATGAAATTATATTATCATATTTTTCTTTGTTTATGTACTATTATTACAAATGGATAATGATACAAATAGTCCAAAAACTTTGATCTAATGCACAATGTGGTCCATGAATTTTTAATTTGTTTAATGTGAATTTTGAACTTTATCTCAATGTATAATGCTGTCCTTAAATTTTTAATTTGTTCAATGTAGTCTCTAAACCTTGGTACATGTTAAAGTTAGTTTCTAGATTATATCAAAATCTTTAATGTTATCTTTTTATTAATTCATGCTTAGGAATTACATTAAACATTTTTATATAATCTAGGAACTAATTTGAATATATATCAAAAGTTTAAGGACAACATTTGTAATATCCGAATTTTTTGCTTGATAAAATGACGAGTCCCGAATGTTTGATTGTCCATGGTACATTAGCGGAGCTTATCGTCGAACTATGACGTTCGCATTCTCACCGCGTCATCACTAAGCAATGCCATTTTCACCTCATCTGATGACATATCTACATAACCGAATCGTCGCAACTATTCGTTACCGACAATCCCGATGTCCTTTTTCATCACGCATCGTCGCACTACTCTCCAATCAACATTACCTTCGGCAATCATGAAGATCGCTCGACAGCCTGCTCAGACGATTAGCAACTTCATCGAACTTTTCTTTGTGGCGCGAAGACCAAAATCAGCGTCTTTTCTTTGCGGCACGAAGACCAAGATCGGCATTGGGAACAAACTGCCGCTCTTTAACTCCCCTCTTTTGTTTAGAACGGTCAAGCCATGCCACGTCTTCCGTCCATCATATGAAGATTCCTCAACTTATCCCCTCTCTCCGCATCCGCCACGAACAAGACAACCTTTCTAGCTGGCGTGAGATGGGGCAGCAAAGTCAACAAAAACTGCTCAAATTGAAGACTAGAATGGCGGTGGAGGAATAAAGAAAGAGAGAGAGAAAAAGAAGGGAGGGGGGGCCACTAAGCCTGGTGACCTCATCGCCAACATTCACCGCACTCTCTTCAACTCCTTTAGCTTCTTCTCCTCATTTCTGTTGCAGTCCGTGAACTTGAGAAGCCAGCAACGAAGGGACCCTTCTCAGCGAAAGAAGATTCTCTCTTAATTCGACACTTGCGTCGTCGTTACCAGCTCGCCTTCATCTCGTTGAGTCGCGATCGCCGTTCACGAGCACTCAAGGCAAGTAAATATTCCCCGTTCTATCCTACATCGATCAATTGTTGTTTGACGAGGATAGTTTTTTTTAAATTTAAGAACATTGTTTAGAACTTTGTTTAATCGGGAATTTCTACTACGTTACCTAGTTATGTTGTCGAGTTCGAAATAGTTGAGCTCATGATTAGATTGTAGGGGCATGGACGGTTGATATTTGGCATGTGCGAGAGTTGGATGGCAGAAACTTTGAAGGAAAGTCGTGATTGGATTGAGGGCAGGTTCGGTTCTAGTCCAACCCCGAAGTTTGCTAATTTTGTACCGACTTATGCGGTGCAAATTTCATGATGTGTTCTAGAAAGTAATCTCTTATTGGCCGTTTTATGACATACTTTAATTTCATAATTTTTGGACTTTGTACGACAAACATATATGTGAAAAACTTTGGGATTTGGAATCTTTTTTTGGACTTAATGCACCGACCTCTCTTTGTTTTCCATCTTCCACATAATTTTTTGGTCTAGAATTCTAACATGCATTCTTTATGAAAGTTGTAGAGTACATCCTAAGCTACCACATATTAAATTTCCATAATTTTGCGGTCTCATTTGGTTGGCAAAATATTTATTTTCCTACTCAATTTCCTTCTGGAAATTTGACTATTTTGGGCTGAATTGCAAAAATTATCTAGAACTGTATAAACTAAATTGGACTTCTAGTCCTTCACAAAAAAGACATCCCATAGGTCTTTCTACCTCATATTAAAGTTTCATAATTTTGAAAACCATTTACCTAGACAACAACCATCATTTCTAAAGGCATGTGGAACGCCTTATAAGAGTATTTTAGGCCTAGAATCTGAGACCTTCTCTATAGTTCACTTAATATATGTACAGATGAGTTTATATTAGTCTAAAGGATGTAAATGACCGATGATTCATTAGATGCATGCTTGAATTCTTGACTATTAGTGACATTAACGTACTTTTAATTGAATTGTGGAATTGTTGCATCATGATGTGGACGCGTAACTAAGAATGCCATCGATTCTTGGGACAATGATGCCTTGGGTGATAGTAGGGATGCTTGGAGTGGTAATTGGATTCCTTCAGATGCCTGGGGGTATAACGTGGGTCCCCTAGAAGCCTCGCGATGCCAGATGGGTGCAAGATGTTTGGGGGGTAATAGAGTTCCCCATATGATGATGGCAGCATAAAATTATATTGATTATGACTTTGACATTTCTGAATTGAACTAGTGGTTACCGAGGTGCGGACCCCTAGAGTGCCATAACTTGGCAGAAAGGGACACTTAAATGCTATAACTTTCGAAAGATACACTTAAGTGCTAAAATTGGAGCAAAGTGGATCACTTGAGTGCTAATCCGGCCAAATTGCATACATGGCATTTTTCCGGTGAAGCGAGTGCAAAACGACGCCGTTTTGCACGCTGACGTGGCCAAATAATGCAAAAACAACGACGTTTTGGGCTGATGTGGTAAAAAAATAATATAAAAATTAATTAAATTTAGTTAAAATATGAAAAAATAATAATTTTAAAATTACATTTAGTTAAAATATTAAAAAATGATAATTTTAAAATTAAATTTAGTTAAAATATTAAAAAATAATTTTAAAATAAAAAATAATAAAAATAAAAAAGGGGCTGAGCCCTCAGCCACCGTCCCCCTTTTTTATTTATTTTTTTATTTATTTTTTAAATTATTAATTTTTTAATTTATTTTTTTTAAAAATTTAATTTTAAAATTATTATTTTTTCATATTTTAACTAAATTTATTTTAAATTAAATAAAATTAATTTTTATATTATTTTTTTACCACGTCAGCCACAAACGACACCGTTTTTGCATTATTTAGCCACGTCAGCGTGCAAAATGACGCCGATTTGCACTCACTTCACTAGAAAAATGCCAAGTCAGCATTTTGGTTGGACTTTGGCTGGAGTGGCACTTAAGTGATCCGTTTTTCTTCAAATGTGGTACTTAAGTGTACCTTTCGAAAGTTATGGCATTTAAGTGTCTTTTTGTACCAAGTTATGACACTTTTAGTGTTTTTATCCCAGTGGTTACCTGTTAGGAAAATTTATTACTTGTATTGGTTGTCTTGTATGTTGAAAAGGTTCTTAGTTAAGTTAATGTATATGTGATTTACTGAACTTTCTATTAAGGCTTTCTTTGTTAGTATGGTCATCAATTTGTGTGGTATAGACTGGTGGACCTTTTACGTGCTAGGGTATGACTCACTGATTGTTGACTTCATCTTTTCAGATCAATAGAATGTCAATCCCATTTGCCTCCCTTATGGTCCGTTACAGGGTGCTAGTTGACTTCACGTAGGAAGGATGTAGGATTTTGGGAGCTGGGAAGATTTTGACGATGTCAGGGGCTAGGGTTAGGCGACATGTATACAGCTAAGTAGGGATGGGTGACTAACATAGAGTCCAGTGTAGTTAGTAGTATTGACCTTTTGAATTCCCCAAAGCACTCCACTTGTTGCTTGATGTGTCGCCCTGCTTATAGAAAATCACGTGTACCTCGGGATTTTCTTTAGTCTCTTACACTTCCATATGCTTAAGAAAAGCAAAACAAGAAAAATAATGGCACTAGTAGTTCTATAGTAGCCGTGACGTGCTGGGATTGTCATAATATTCATATTGAGCCAAAATTCATGGATTATTTGTATCATTTTCTCTATTTCAAAACATAAAGGAAAATTATCTAAAAATTTCTAAGCATATTACACTTTTACCAATTTAGTCATGATCCTTTTAATTGTGTCAATTGAGTCCTAGACCTTTTTCAACTTCTGTCAACTAAGTTTATCTAATCAATTTTGGCTTAAAATCACTGACGCGGATACTAGCTATCTTAGATGGCACAATTGGCGCTAATGTAGACATTTTTAATCATATGTTAATATTTTTTATATCTTTTTCTTGGATCTCGATCACCCCTCGCCAGCACTAGGCAAGGGTTGCATTGTCCTCACTAGATCCGTGCCAAGCAAGGATTGTGACATACTCCCCCATCTAGGTGAGGTCGCAATGCCCTCACCCAGAGCCAAGGCAAGGTTGACCGGCCAACCCTAGCTGGCCTGAGTCCAAAGAAAAGAAAAAGAAAAGAACCAAATTTATAGAAAAATAAAGAAATTAAAATATTATTAAAAATATTCACATCAATGCCTATTATACCATGTAGAATGATTGGTGTTCACGTCAGTGAATTTCAGCTAAAATTGGCCGGATGTATACAATTGGTATAATTAAAAAAATTATAATTAAATTGTCAAAAGTGCAATAGGTTTACGATTTTTTAGAAAATTCTCTAATACATGAAATATACAAAAGTTTCGCATTACGAATAATTCATAGCAATCAATCGACCAACAAAAACGTTGTAGGACTAATTTTTTTTTTTTTTTTTGTTGGAGGCGCTCATCCTGAATTATATGTTATCTATTTGGAAGTTTCTCTAGTTTCTATTCAGATATGAAATGCTCTCGATTTTTTTCATAAATGTACGAAACTCTTTGATCTAATAAGACTTTTGTGGAGAGCGTTTATGTGAAGGAATGAGGGTAATACCATAAGCAATGGTTGAATCATTAAAAGTATTTTTTTTTTTATATACAAACACTAAGGATATGATTACTTAAGCTATTGTAATAAATGAATTCTAAATTGCAAGGTAAATGCATAATTTTTATAAAAAAATTAAAAACAGAATTAAACTTCATTCAATTACATTTTTTGTTACTTTGTGTCACTTATCCAATATTAAGTAGAAACCCTTTATAAAAATAATCTCAATTGGTGGGATGACCATTATATCAAATTTCATCCAAATTAATAATATATTCAAGCTCATTTTTAAATTATTTTTTCATAGGAACGCTATTGTTAAATATTAAATGAAGAATTAAGCTTTTCTATTTGATATATTTGAATGGTTGATTTAAAACAAATGTAAGGGAAGGTGAATGGATAAAACTTTCCAATGACGTGGCCCAACTGCAAATCGACATTTCAACCAATTTTTGGTTTTTTTAATTTCTAAATCTAGATCTTCTAGCCAATTTGCATAGACACAATGCACAACAGCAGGAACTTCCATGCTGTTCTACTTTTATGGATAGTAGTTGACACATACCGGGCACCTTACATGCCATGCATGCAGAGAGCAAATGAAAAACGGCATCGATCCCCTCGAGCCAAGACTCTTCATCTATCTTGAAGGATTCGTGGGAAGTTGTTCCGTTTTCTTTTTCCTAATCCTCTCCAAATTTAGTGGGGAGAAGTATACTATCAGTGTCATAAGTTGTGTACGGCGCTCACTTTGGTACCAAAAGTTTCTGTCGGATCACTTAAGTGCCAAAAAGTTTGAAAAACGCTCACTTTGGTGCCAACTCTAATCTGGTTGGCCGGAAATCCGACGTGGCACTTTTTTTTATTAATTTTTGAAGCTGATGTGGCTCACCGGAGAGTACAATCAGCATTAAAATAACAAAACGATGCCGTTTGGTGTCTCTCCTCCAATTCAAAATCCTAAATCCCAAAATTAAGAGAGAGAGAGAGAGAGAGAGAGAGAGAGAGAAGATAAGCCACCGGCGATGGGCCAGTCACCGTCCTCAACGGCCCCCGCGCTCGATGGCCGCGGCTCCGACCTCGACCCCGACCCTGACATTGGCCACTCGGCGGCCAAGTTGAAGGCCGTGATTTGGCTGGTGCTCGAGGAGGCCGCCGACGAGTGCGCCGCCCCCGATCTCTCCCTCTCCATCTCTGATCTCCCCGACGAGTGCCTGGCCTGCGTTTTCCAGTACCTAGGCTCCAACGACCGAGGCCAGTGCTCCCTCGTGTGCCGCTACTGGCTCGCGATCGAAGGCCAGAGCCACCAGAGGCTCGCCCTCCACGCCTACTCGAAGCTGTTGGATGCGGTCCTAGCTCAAAGAATCTGAGGACGTTGAAGCTGGTGAAATGTTACCGAGATTGGGACACAATGCTACTATGACGGAGGCCGAGCAACAGCAGCCGGCGTTGGGCGAGGATCGGACAAAAAAACCCTAATTTCAATCCCTAAATAAAATAAAATAAAAATCTCCAAATGAGTTGTGCGGCGTCGTTTTTGTGAGGCCATCCACTTACGACAGCAAAACGACGTCGTTTTCTTAAGGAGGACGGAAAACACGTCGTTTAAAGGCTTTGTCGTTTTTTTTTTTTTTAAATATAAAAGCCACGTAATCATTTTGGCCGGAATCTCTCACCGGTGGCACCAAAGTGATTGTTTTTCCTTTGATTTGGCACTTAAGTGATTCAACATGAACTTTTGGCACCAAAGTGAGCGCCGTACACACCTTATGGCACTAATACTTATGGCACTGATAATGTACTTCTCCCAAATTTAGTGTGTTGGCAGCTTTTCCTGGAAACCGAAAGTGTACTTTTAAATTGCCTGTGCAAGTGTGAGGTAGATGATCTAATCTGCTTGAGCATTGTTAGTGACGGAGATTAAGCGGCACCCTTTTGCTCTCTCTTCCTCCTTTGGATCTCTTCATTGTTCGTCCTCGAGAACCCGCGACAATGGTGTACAATGGGACAGCCAGAATGATCGTAGGCATTGTCGGTGAGTTCTTGAAGACCCGGCGATGCATGGACTCTCTATTTTCTTGCGCATGTTCATGTAAGATCTTCTCGCTGACTTGCATTGGTGCTTGAGAATTCGTAGTGACATGATCCTTCTGCTAACAATGCATGGGAACTAATTTTGGAACCATTTTTGCTGAATCCATGTGAATAAATATATGCAAAGGTGAAACACGAAAGGACGATGAATTTTTTTTTTTTTAAAAATCTAAAATATATCTTATATTAATGCTGAAAAAGTTTAGAAAAGATACAAAATATGTTGATACAACACACCTGAACGACATATGATCCAAATGTGAAGAACAAAGATCCTAATCCATTATATAATACACTAACCGTTTTGAATATATTGTCAATCTTGAAATTATGTGTGAAAAGTCCATAAGTGACCAAAAGATTACGTGATGAAATGAAGCCGAGTACGAGTGAAGAAGAGTTAAAGACAAATAGATTATATAATAATTATATGAAGAAACATGGATCTCAATATTTTGATTCGACCATTTTGCAGGAAATACCATCTCCTGCGGTTTATTCCTTTCTCCCATGTAAGCTTAGATCGGCAACTTCTACTCCTCTCATAACATAACCAATGAAAGTCTTGTTACATTGCCTATTTTTTTATCAATGGATTGACATTTCGACTTCGATTTGCTTTTGCATCATTGTTGGATCTCATCAGCCCGACATTCATTACAATATGTAAGAAGAAAACTGCAGCGGGATTCAAGCCGGATCCATACGTTGCGACGGTACTCAACTGCGCGTTGTGGGTGTTCTATGGTATGCCCATTGTCCATCCGGACAGCCTTCGCATCGTCACAATCAATGGTTTCGGTCTTGGTCTCGAGCTCATTTACGTTGGGATATTTTTAATATACTCTCCATGGAATAGACTTGTAAGTTTCTAGAACACCTAAGTCGTTCAGGAAAATAAGAGTGCTTGTCCTATCTTCATTTTGCAGCTTTGGCATTCTGATCTGTTTTTTGTGCTTTTGTCGCCATTTTGCAGCGGAATATCTTGCTTGCACTCCTCGTTGAACTAATCTTCATGGCTGCAATAGTTGTCATCACCTTGGGGCCCCTCCACACCATAAACAGTAGGTCTGCATTTGTTGGAACGTTGTGTATCATCTTCAACATAGCAATGTACACTTCGCCATTGACAACCATGGTATGTCGACTGTTTGGCTTTTCCTGGAAACTATTAAGTCGCTGATCAACAACCAAGAAAATGGAAAATCAACTTCCTTCTTTTTGGTATTGGCATCGCCGTGTCATCCAAACAAAGAGCGTCAAGTACATGCCCTTCTATCTCTCTCTCGCCAACTTCTTAAACGGCATCATTTGTTCTGTCTATGCGCTCCTCAAATTAGATCCCTATGTCCTGGTAAAATATTGAAACCTCTTTCTCGGTCACATCTAATTTGCTTCATCCAAATCTTTCAGAGTATAATCATGTTCTGCTGTACTAGTTGATAGTCCAGAGGAAATAGAGAGTGAAAGCATACTTATTTTTCACTTCAATAACTGAAATTTCCAGGAGGATGAAGCCTTCTTTTTGAAGACATTTTTTGGGCTGTTGGTTTTGTAAATGTGTCCATACATTGTTGTAGGTGCCGTATGGTTTGGTGCAGCTGATTCTCTATAGGACATACTACGGAACCACCAAGTGTGATGAGCCGAAGAAACCGGTGTCTGAGGTTGAACTCTCCAGTGCTTAAAGGCTGAGACAGTCAATGGACGCAAGCTCTTCTGCTCCTCAAGATTCAGTTCTTTCCTTTACCAGAGTCCTTAATTTTCATGAGTACAATGTTTGACATTAATCGTTGTTGTAAAAATACAATGTGTACTTCCAACCAAATAGTAACAAGCAAAGTGGAAAAGCAGGAATGCCGCCGACAATGAGTATTAACACATGCTGCAATCCATTAGTTAGATGCTTACACACCAAATGGAAGGACACGTAACATCTATCTCCTGTATGTTCAGCCGAGCATGTTCTCCGCTTAATGAGATAGATGATATAGGGAGCAAAAATAGAGCGCAAGTCTTAAAATTGTTCTTTATTAACAGAAAGTGTAGTCATACATTACAGGTGGCCAACCCAGTCTTTCCGAGCAGCGTATGCCAAAAATAGTACAGAGTTCTGTGAAATCCCCCCAAGCTTCTAAAACTGACATGCGAAAGAGGAATAGAAGAACAATAATTAGAAAATGAAGCTTTACACCATTCGAGAAGGAAAGATGTAGCGGTACGCACTCTCTCCTTGATCTATATTGACGAATCACCATCCCTATTCTTCTGGATAAATCCCATGCCCTAATTCTCGACTGTAGATACAATAAGCAGACACCTTCCCCCTAAAGGTTGATAGCACCATAGTATTTGAAAATTATAGTAATAATTATACCAACTAATTCCTCAAGGTCCGCGATACCTACGGAAGCAAAGACAACCCTGTGACTGATCGACAGGAATCATGCCACCCCCTTTTGACGTGTCGATAGCTTCGAGCAAAGAGACGACCTCGTCCATCTCTGGACGTTTGTTTTGATGAGCATCCCAGCATCGTTTCATCACATTTGCAAGAGAACTCGGGCAGCATCTCGGAATTTCAGGTCTCAGGTTCTGTAGCACGTACAGTCCCCAAAGATGATTAGAAATCAGAGACAACTATTTCCCGCTAGCAGCAGAATTTCTGCTCGCTATCTGTCTCTCATAATGCAAGGGATAGAACCGAACAATACCTGGCGCACCACAGCCGAAGTCATCTCTGAGAAACTAAGGTCAGGGTATGGCATGTCGCAACAATATATTTCCCATAGGCAGATGCCGAAACTGTAGACATCGCATTTTCTATTATATGGGTGTCCATTTAGTACCTGCACCCAGTTTTGTTGAGTCACCTATTATTTATTCTGTAGCAAATCTGCCTTTTACTTTTGTCCTTCACTTCATGTTTTTGGTTACTTAAAATGATGAAACACCAAATCATCACTGCAATTTAGCTATACATGCTGCAAGCTGAAAAGAAGAAACAATAGAAACAGGAACAAGAAGATGAAGGAAAACGGACTCCCGTGGCCTTTCTGGACGGAACTATGCAATTTTTAAACTCCAGAGGTGTGAACTGATCAAAAACTGCTACAACTTAGCAGGAAATAAAAAAACCAGAAATTTCTATAGTACCTCAGGAGCCATATAACCCAATGTCCCAGTCTCCCCAGTCATGTCATTGGGATTTGAAGCTTCAACACGAGCCACCCCGAAGTCTGCGATCTTCAAAGTACGTGACTTGTCCAATAGCATGTTCTCTGTCTTCACATCTCTATGGACAATCTTCTGTGAGTGGAGATAACTCAAGCTGCAATAGTTAAAATGAAAATTAACTTGACCACTTAGGGATGTAAAAATCCATGGTGAGCCCAGTTAAAAGCAGTGTGTTTTTTTATATACCCTCTGGCGAGATCAAGTGCAAGCTGGACAACCACCTTGAATGCTAGTTTCCTTCTCCTGTTCTTGATGAGGTAAGATTTGAGAGCTCCCCCAGGAAGATATTCAACAACAACACAGCAAATATTCCTGGGCATACTGATTGGACCATTGTCAGTTTGTATTTGTAGATCTGATGAGCCCATTGTTGCCCCAGTGAACTGAAAAGGAGACAAGACTGAAATTTAGAGCCCGTAGAAATCACTTCTTGTGTACAAGCAAAGAAGGACAATGCTAATGTTCTTGCACATCCTATTCTGTCATTTAACATTCTGCTTCCTGAAAATACTTCCAAAAGCATTCTTGAGTTAATTAGTAATGGAAACATAGATATGATACCACGCTGCAGCTTTGGAGAATGCGCAGAAGATGGATATACGTAGCAAGTGAACATTACCGAAGAACATGGAGAATAAAAGCTCCGGAGAACTCTATTAAGTATGAAAAAAAAAATATATATATATATACAAAGATAAAACAAACCGGTAGGTCAAAGTTTGGCAAAAGATCTATACAACACTTTAATTTTCATTTATCTCAGCCACCTTTTTCAGTAGACATTGAGTTATGGCCATTTTGCTACTCCCTCTTCTCCCTCTATCATTCTGTTTATATGGTGCTTGACATTTAGGCGTAAAACATGACTCATCCGTAGTCAAGTCTTCTCCCACGACAATAAATGGCAATTTTGTCAACAAAGGATACTTTTACAATAGAGTACATGCTTATGATGCTTAAGGACTGAACTAATGAAACTCATTAATGTAATCAGCCTTTAGAGCATGCAGCTACCGACAGCAGGGGAAGTTGAGGTTCTCCTACTGTAACACTCATGGTAGGCAGATAATACACACCAAAGCCGGCTAGGCATTCTTCATTATCAATTTTTCCCTCAAAACACAATGATAGAACTCATACATCATAAGGTAGTCCATACGCAAGCTAATTGTGCAGCACTGAAATGCATACCAAGACTCTGCATACCATGACAGTCAAGGAAAAAGCATTATGAGAGAAAAGAATAGGGCGAAGCATAAACCTTGGTAACATTAGGATGGTCAAGCTTGTGCCACACTGCGACTTCTTGGGTAAAAGCAGCCCTCAGTGAAGCGATTTCAGCCTCGGTCCTCTGTCCCTCTTCACCCCAGTCAAGAAGTTTAACTATCAAAGGACATACTAGGTCAGCGAGGCAAAACAAACAATATCCACTGAGCCAGTCAGAGGCAAATCACCAATAGAAATGACGCCAATGACATGATCGCATGCGAGTTAGCTAGATCTGAGGGAATTGAACGAATAGTTTACTAAAAGGTGTTCCATGTACTGATGATGATTTTCCAGTAAGGCGAACCAACCATTCCCTAAGTGATCGGCATGGCCACCGGAACAGTATAAATCGCTGCTAATACAGACATATATCGCCGCGGACATTCAATCCAATTCCTTCCTTCGACTCACGGTTTCATTAAGAGCCACAAAAGGTCAGTTTTCAGTATGTCAAGAACGTTGCAGATCCTCTTGCTGCTGAGACATAAAAGGTAGTATTCTAAAGAATAAAACACGAGTGGCAGGGAGGACCAAGTAATCCATTCATCTCTAGACCCACGAGTTATTCAAGAAGGAACGAAATTGAAAAAGAAGATCTCGTCCAAAAAATGACCATCGAGAGAGACCCGACATTAAACCATGCGAAGACACTGAGAATGGAAAAAATTATCACGGGACGAGTCCGAGATCAAGAAACGAATAGGCCGGGGCCGTCGACTCACCGGCGACATCCTGCCCGTCGTAGACGCCGCGGTGGACGGTGCCGAAGGTGCCGCGGGCAATGACGGACTTGATGAGCAGCTTGGCCGGGTCGATCTCCCACTCCAGCCTCTCCTGCTTCCTGGGCCTCGGCAACGAGAGGCTCTTGACCAAGGAAGCGCCGACATTCCCGCCCGCCGCCTCCTCGCCGCCTTCCCCTCTGCCCCCGACCTTCTTGCTCTTCTCCATGGTGGCGACCCTGGTGAACCTCTCGAGCTGCTCGTCGATGCTCTTCAGGTCAATCTGGTCCGCCCTCACGTACCCTTCGCCGCCCTCCTTCATCCTTCCTCTCCTCCCGCCGCAGCAGCAGCTCCAGTTGAAGCTAAAAATGGGATCTTTCTCCCCTGCTCCTGCTCCTCCCTCCCTACCCTCAACTGGGTTCGGGGCGATGGGCGATCTTGATCGGAATCTGGGGTCCCCAGTCCAATCATTCAATGGGGGCACATGGAGTTGTTGCTGCCTGTGGACGAAGACGAGCGCTTGCTTTCTTGGAAATCTTGATCCTCTTCTTTCTCTCTCTTCTGTCCATAGTCAGTATTTATATGCTTTGACTTTATGGTGGGGAGCGCCTCTTCTCCTCCTAAAGCAGGGCGCAATTTTTTTAATAGATTTTACACGCATTGTTTAATAATATATCATGATGGGGAAAAAGATTCGACTTTTTTTATTTATTTATAAAAAGAGCCTGACTTTCCTAGAATATATTAGTTACTGAAAAATCGTGGTGAAATATTTATTTTTGTCATCAAGGGAGGGGGCAGTAATCCCAGGATTCATGGAACTCCATAACGCTTTGGGAAGCACTTGTGCCGACCCTTTTCATGATATTTTTAAAAACCGGTAGGATTGACCAAAAAAATCTTAAATTCATTCTATGGAGGCTAATTCGGTTTTAAATTTTAAATCTAAGTTAATTTAATCATAAATATTTTAACGATTTTTCAATATAGTCCTTCCGGCAAATCGGGCAATTTCGTCTAATATTGACCGAAATGGCTACATTGAAAATTCATCAAAAAATTTAAGAGTAAATTAACCAATTGAAAAGTTTAAGATTAAATTGACTATCGTATAATAGATTTATGATTTTTTTGGATAAATTTTCTTTAAAAAAAAAAAGAAAAGTCTCAAGTAGATTAGCGGTCAAATAGTCACTCAAGCTTCTAAAGAAAATATTCATAATGCTTTGAGAAGCACTTGTACTGACCTTTTTCATGATCTCTTTAAAAACTGAGAAAATTGACCATAAAAATCTTAAATCTATTGTACATAGACCAAATCAGTCTCGAACTTTTCGATATAATTAATTTAGTCATAAATCTTTTGACGATTTTCCAATATTGTCATTCCAGCGATTTCCGTTTAGTTTTGGCTAGAATGATTACATTGAAAAATTGTCAAAATATTTAGAAGTAATTGATCAAATTAGAAAGTTTAGAATTAAATTGGTTGATAGGTTTATGACATTTTGAATAATTTTTATCGTTTTAAAAATACAGGCTACTATCAAGTCGATTAGCTGTGGTATAGTCACTCGAGCTTCTAAAGAAATTATTCACAAAAAAATCATGTAACATCATCATTTTGAAGTTGTAATGCTAGAGGTAAAAAAAAAATATAGCACCTAGGGATACTCGAACGTTTAGTAAAAATTACAAGGCCTGAGACGAGATTGTTAATTTCATTCAATTCACCGTAGATGAGTGATACCTATATTTATTAGCATACCATATAACTTTAGTGCATTTAGCATTGCCCATCGATTATAATTATATTTTCTTTAATTGGTAAAAAGCATTCATGCCAATTTCAAAAATAAATTTTCCCAGAAATAATTGTAGCAAAAAGGTCCCCAAATAATTCAGAATATTTGAAAAGGGGAAGGCAACGATTTGCAATATTTAGAGAGATTATTCTCTAATAAAGGAAAATATCTTGTGCGGATAGAGATGCCATAAATGTTGCTCGTTATGAATCCATAAAGAGCAACATTTATGGCAAATCCAGCAATTTCCTTATAATATTGGCTGAAATGACTACATTGGAAATTCATCAGATAATTTAAAAGTAAATTAACCAAATTGAAAAATTTAGGATTAAATTCACCGCTATATGGTAGATTTATGACTTTTTTGATAAGTTTTATATTTTTGAAAATTAGAAAAGTCTCAAGTAGGTTAGCGGTCAAATAGTCACTCAAGCTTCTAAAGAAAATATTCGTAACGCTTTGCGAAGCACTTGTACCGACCCTTTTCATGATCTTTTTAAAAATCGGGACGTTGACCACAAAAACCATAAATTTATTGTGCATGGGCCAATTCAGCCTCAAAATTTTCAATATAATTAATTTAGTTATAAATCTTTTGATAGTTTTCCAATGTAGTCATTTCGATGATTTCTGTTCGGTTTTGGTTGAAAGGATTATAATGAAAAATTGTCAAAATATTTAGGAGTAAATTAACCAAAGATATATAATAGATTTATGACTTTTTGAATAATTTTTTTTCTCTTAAGAAACATAGACTAGTCTTAAGTCAATTAGCTGCAATATAGTCACTTGAGCTTCTAAAGAAATTATTCTGGAGGAAATCATGTAACATCAATTTTTAAAATTGTAATGCTAGAGGTAAAAAATAAAAAATAGCACCAAGAGATATTCGAACGGCTAGTAAAAATTATAAGGCCTGACACCAGATTGTTAATTTCATTCGTTTCACTGGTAGATGAGCGATACCTATGTTTATTAGCATACCATATAACTTTAGTGCATTTAGCATTGCCTGATTATGATTCTATTTGCTTAAATTGGTAAAAACCATAAATACTAATTTCAAAAGTAAAATTTTCGCAAAAACTCAATTGTAGCAAAAAAGCTCCTACATAATTCCAAATATTTAAAATGGGGAAAGTAACGATTTACAATATTTAGAGAGAATATTCTCTAAGGAAAATATCCTGTGCGGATAGAGTTGCTCTAAATTTTGTTTTTTTTTTTATAAGCAAAGCTAACATAGAAGAAGGCCGAATCCAAAAAATTGTTCCGTATGTTTGGTCACTATTTCTTGCGTAAGCTGGTAGCACACTCATGCAGTCCATTTCAAGAACATATACATAGACATACATTATTTTCATTTCGACTATTAATTTATTATTTATGTGTATTCCGTACTGCTCGACTTTCTATAAAACTCAAGGTGATGTATTCATAGCAGATTAGTTGGAAAATTTGTCCAAAAAGTTCTAAACCTTATGCACTTTTGTTAATTTATTCCTAAACATTTTTTTTTTTAATTTTACCAATTGAGTCTTAAACCTTTACATGTTTTGTCAATTGAATTATAAATCTAATTTTAACTAGATGAACTCAAATGACAAAATGTGAAAATATTTAATTAATTGGCAAAATTAAAAAAAATTAGAATTGAATTGGCTAAAATACGATATGCTTAAGACTTTTTGAACAATTTTTCCAAAATTACTTAACACTTCCCTTGCTTACAAGCCGGTTCTTAATTGTCAAGCAAAGCGAATTGTCAAGCAAAGCGAATTGATGATGTGGAACGCAAGATTGCACAATTTTAGCAAAATGCAATGGTATAATGTAGTGTTTTGGCTGCTTAATTGTCAAGCAAAGCGAATTCATTGCTATTGTCTCCTAGTCTTCGTGAAGCTTTTCCCTACTAACCGCGGCTATTGTCACGGTGCTGATCATTTTGCCGTGAGCTTTGGGACGCATTCAAGAGAGTGCGCAATCAAAATGTTTTCATTTTATTTATTTTGAATTTTTTTTATACCAAAAGTTGACCTAGGTAGGTATATTTGGTACATATAAAATACCTACTAATCACCGACCAAAAAAAAAAAAATACCTACTAATCTTCTGAATCAAGTAAAACACGAGGCAGAACTTGAGCGAACTTCTTGAAATTTATTATCTCTTCGGAGGATGTGTTGAGAAATTGAACGCATGCCCTAAGCCTAATCAGGACAAATATTTTGGCACTTTAATCTGACCGCTGAATTAATCCCGTTAGGTTAGATCAAGCGGTTTCATGGCTTCACGAAAGATTAGTTTATTTTCAATAGTTTAAACTTATTCGTAAGAGACAAAATATTTGGAGATGTCACTATTCCATTGTAGAAAAAGACGTAAAGATGATCAAACGGTGTATTTTTTTTTTATCTAGTGAGACTTGGTGAATGATACGTTTCAAAGTGAGATGAACACGGTGCAATATTTAAAAAAAAAAACTTGTCTTTTTAGATGAGCTGAGTAGATACTTCTGATTTCGAGACTTGTTCATATCATAACCGTGCTTATCCTCTCTACCTAGGGTCAAGGTCAACATCATCTCGTTCGTACAAATCCCTTACCAGCAGTGCATCTACACGCCCTAGTCGATGCGTTCCAACAGCTATCTAGCCAGTACGCATTGAGAAACGGCGGATGCCTTTCGATCTTAGGCGAAAGATTTGGTTATGTGCACGGAGAGTTTCAAATGCACGGTCGGCAAGAAAGAAGAGATGATGACAACTACAAACCAAATTTCAAATCGGGGGCGTTTGACCGTGAAACGATAAGGAACTTCAAGCGACACAACAAGTGGCAACACGTCGCAATCTGTAAAGGTAAAGTCAAAGGAGAAGTCCCCTTGCGTTTTGCCTAACGAGGCTCGGCTTCCATACCCATCACATCGAAAGGCAAAGAGAAGTGAGTTGGCTTTTCCGTGAAGTGGACGTCCCGATCGAGTAAACCGGCGCTATTTTTTATTTATATTTCATTTTCAAATTAGAATTACTTGAACAACCTTTGGATTTTAGCCGAAACATACTCCACCAGGACATTTAAGTATGGGAATCCACCAAGACATTTAAATATGGCAAAATGATGAGGATGATCCCTAAATTTTTGCCCAACATGATTCATGAATTTTTATTTAATTAATATGTAATGTCATTCATGAACTTTTAATTTATTTGATGTGATTCTTGAACTTTTAATAAATACTCAATTTAATAGTTCTTAGACTATATGAAAAAGATTAATGTTGTTTTTGAACTTGAATGAATGAAAGGATAATATTTAACATTTTCATATAATTCGGAGACTAACTTGAATACTTACAAAATATTTAGGGACCATGTCGAACAAATTGAAAGTTCATGAACAACATTATATATTAAGCTAAAGTTTAGAGATAAAATTGCATATAAGTATTCCTTTTAAGCTTATTCTTTAATTGTTATCTGGCAAATCGAACTAGAGGGAAAAAAAATTGTCCCTACTAAACTCGTTGATAAACCGAGCTTACGTTCAACGATCCACGTGCGCGTGATGCTTGATATCTCTGCATCATTGATTGATTCGTTCGTTCATCCATTTGTTCACGTCACCAAAAAGTCCTCCCCTCGTAAAAACGATCATTCAAGAGCATGAGAAAGATAAGCTTGATTCGATGTTGTCTATTATAGCAAGAGATGAGATTGTCAAGTTAGCTTTTACATGGGGTTAGGCCTCTATTGAGGTGGGCATGGCAATGAGATTCGCGCGAGGCATTATCGTAATTTGGTCAAAGAAAATAAGAGAGGGTTTCTTGCCAAACGTGCGAAAGGGATGTAAAGGGATAAACATCGACCCACTAAGACATTACGACATATTCTTAAGCGGGCCTACCTCGCCTCATTGATGTCACGTTCTCTTTGTCAATTGCTACCACCGCCCACGAATTTTAGGGCAAAGAGATGCACTCAAATCCACGAAAAAAAGCACTACGTAGATTCATATCATGGACGTCCGAGAGCACACGGTGTTTGGAATTCAAGAGCTTTGAATCGAAGAATATCATATGCAAGAGAGGTTTAAATCATGTCCTCAAGAGACTTCTTTAATCATTTCAATTATCTTTCTTTTGAATTCATCAAGAGCAATTGTCGTGAAACGTTGAGAGGAAAAGTGAGATTGAAATTGATGTGTTTTGTAAGTTGTAACATAAAGAATGAAGGAAAACTTGTTCATTATTTATGGAATTCAATATTGGCTCAGCTATTTTTTGCAGCGCGCGTAATCGACTTGATCTAGAAGAATTCAAGAATGTTTAAACCCAGTTAACGACTGAATGCGAGGGACCCATTAAATAATTGCAGAAAGCACTGCCAACAGAAAACCTATGTTTTCACAAGCTGGGGGAGCACAAAGTTTGACTAGCTAGATGGGCTAACAAGATGCCCCTTTCGGCCCTGCTTTCGAGCCATTTTTAAGTGTAAGTACGTGGGCTTCAATGTCCTACTTTGCTGCATGTGTCGTACGTTGTCCATGTCCAGCCCATCATCGTCAATCAGTTCTAACTCCTTCCACCAAAAAAGAAAGTGGACGGTTCGCCCGACCATTGGGAGTAGTCTTAAATTTATTTATACTGAGGAATGAGCGGTCGATTAGACCCTGATCTGAGTTTTCTATCAGTTGATGAAGACGCCATGCTTTGTATCTTGGTTAAGGGTTCACATTTCAGATCCACTAGGGACAACTCCAATGGAACATTGGACTTTTCACTGCTCTTTTGGACTATGACTTCTGCAGGCGTAACGCTTCTCGATTCAGTTCGAGATCACCTGGTCAATGGTCCGATCCCTTCCACGGTGAGAAAGAGAAGAAAAGAAGAGAACCGTGAACATTGCTTTGCATGATGTTTGAGCACATGTGTGAGCGAAGATCGTTGCGTGAACATTTGGGAATCCTTTCTCCTTAGCTCACCAATAAAGTCTCGAGTCAACTGATGCGGTCTAAAGTAAGGTGAGAAATTAGACTTTTACTGCAATCGAATTTATATTGTTGTGATGTGAAACGAGTCAATATATTGAATTTACTCGGTATGCAATGGTGAATTGATGAGTATGGACCTGAGCTCCTTTTATTTCCAACATATAATCTCTATCAGATGATCACAACCCCAAGTATGTTTATGAAACTCCATCAATGATAGCTAGCATCCAACCCTATCCTTGGTATCAACAAGTAAAATCAACAATGACAATGATGTAAGTATTATTTAAGGAAAAATTGACGTAAATAGTCCATAAGTTTTGGTGCAATGCAATGTCAATCTTGATATTTCGCCTTTACAGCGACGAGACATATAAGTTTGGAAAAATGACAAATGATCCATGACCTTTGATTTGATGTGCAATGTGGTCGTGCAATGTCATGATTGAACATTGAATTTTTTATACATGTTGATGTTGTGCCTGATTTTGAATTAATGAAAAAATAATATTGAACATCTTCATATAATAAGGACTAACTTGAACACGTATTGAAAGTTTAAATATCACATTGACCAAATAAAAAATTCATGAACGACATTATATATTGGACTAACATTTAGAGACAACTTTGCACGTTAAGTCAAGATTTAGGAACTATTTGTTTCGTTATCTCTTTAAGTTTCATTCTCAATACATTTGTCCCCGCTAACCCACGCATGTGCGCAAAGTTTGATATGTCTGCCTTGTCGATTCATTCATCCATTTGTTCACGTCACCAAAGGTCCTCCCCTTGTAAAACCGGTCATGTGAAAAGATGAGCTTGATTCAATGGTGACTTCCTTGTGTAACCATTATAGCAAAGAGACGAGGTTGTCAAGTTAGCTTTTACATGGGGTCAGGAGTCTATCGAGGTGGGCATGGCAATGAGATTCGAGTGATGCATTATCGTAATTTGGTCAAAGAAAAAGGAGGGTTTCTTGGCGGACATGCGAAAGTGATAAACATCGACCCACTAAGGCATCACAACATATTCTTGAGGGAGCCTACCTCGCCTCATCGATGTCACCTTCTCTTGGTCAATTGCTTCCACCGGCCTCTTGTTTTATGGCAAAGACATGCACTCAAATTCCACGAAAAACACTCCATAAATTCATGTCATGGACACCAGAGAGCACATGGTATTTGGAATTCACGAGCTTTGAATAGAAAAATATCGTACATTATAGAGGTTTAAGTCATGTCCTCCAGAGACTTTGTGAATCATCGCAATAATCTTTCTTTCAAATTCATCAATAGCGGCTTCTGTGAAACGTTGAGAGAAAAAAATGTAAGGTTGAAACGAATGTGTTTTGTAAGTTGTAACAAAAAGAATGAACGAAGGCTTGTTCATTATTTATGGACTTCAATATTGGTTCGGCTATTTTCGCAGCGCATAATCAACTTGATCTAGAAGAATACAAGAATGTTTAAACCCGGTTGACGACTGAATGCGAGAGACCCATTGGAATCATTGCAGAAAGCACTGCCAACAGAAAACACATGTTTTCACAACCTGGGGGAGCACAAAGTTTGACTAGCTAGATGGGCTACTAAGATGCCCTTTTCGGTCCTGCTCTCGAGCCATTTTCAAATGCAAGTACGTGGGCTTCATGTCCAACTTTGCTGCATGTATCGTAGGTTGTCCATGTCCAGCCCATCATCGTCAATCAGTTATAACTCCTTCTGCGGCTATTCAATGGACGGTTAGCTTTCTTCCACAGAAAAAAGGTGGACGGTTAGCCTGACCATTGGAAGTAGTCTTGAGTTTACACTGAGGAATGCGCAGTCGATTAAACAGTGATCTGAGTTTTCTATCAGTTGATAAAGACGCCCTGCTTTTTTGTATCTTTGTTCAAGGGTTCACATTTCAGGTCCCCTTGGGACAAATTGAACATTGGACTTTTCACTGCTCTTTTGGACTATGACATCTGCGGGCGTATCGCTTCTCGATTCAGTTCGAGATCATCTGGTCCCTGGTCCGATCCCTTTCACGGTGAGAAAGAGAAAGAAAAAAAGAGAACCGTGAACACTCAGGGAATCGCTTCGCATGATGTAGGAGCACAAGTGTGAGCGAGGATTGTACCATGAACATTCGGGAATCCTTTCTCCCCAGCCCACCCAAAAAAGTCTCGAGTCAACTAAGGCGGTCTGAAGTAACGTGAGGCATTGGACTTTTGCTGTGATCAAATTTATTTTGTTGCGATATGAAACAAGTTGATATATTGAATTGACTCGGTATGCAAGGTGAATTGATGAGTATGGACTTTGAACTCTTTTTGTTTCCGGCACCTAAGATATGATCTCTATTGGATGATCACAACCCCAAGTATGTTTATGAAACTCCATCAATCATAACTAGCATCCAACCCTATTCCTAGTATCAACAAGTAAAATCACCAATGATAATGACATAAGTATTATTTAAGGGAAAATTGACACAAATACTCCATAAATTTTGGTGCAATGCAATGTCGTCCATGCACTTTTATTTTACTTAATATGGTCCTTTAACTAATGCTAATTGTTCAATCTAGTATCTTGATCCTATGAAAATGTTGAATGTCCTCTTTTCATTAATTTAAGTTAACAGAATCTATTGCTATAACTTTTAATTTCTTAAATTTGAGCGGCGGATAAAAGATAATTATATGTATATTATTCATGTGAGATATTCATCTCAAATCGTAAAAAATAAATAAATAAATAAATAAAAATCATGTGGGATATTGTTATTAAAAAATTCAAACTTGGCCACTCCAACAAAGGCCACCGACTAAGGGGCAAAAAAAATAAAAAATAAAACAAACGCACAGACACAAAGGCCAATCTCTTTTCTACCTTCTCTTAGTTTCTACAATGCCCTAGATTCTCTGGTTCTATATTGCTGGGCCCCTGGAAGCCGTATAAGGACAAGAAGAAAAGAAGGCAGGCCTTATAATTTTCATTAGGAGGAGTGCCAAGATTTTTTTGTTCTTTACGAGGCATAGAGACAGATTTAGGGTTTCACATTGAGGGCTTCGTCGAAAGATAATGCATGATTTATCTGACGCGATCAAAGTACAATTATGATGTCAAGTATGAATAGTTTATTAGGACAAGTTGTGTCATTTGATACCCTCTATGAGTACCCCATACATGTCATCCAATATCTTATATAGTCTTCATTTATCGTAATTTCATATCCTAATTTTTTCTTGACCTTTCGAACATGACCCACACTTGTCTTTGTTTTCCTTGGCCCTAGGGAAGGGTCACTGACCATCACTCGCCCTAGATGGGGCCTCACTAGCCCTTCCCTAAGGTTGGCAAGGAATGGCCAGATCTGGGTGCTTGGGTTGAAGGCACCAAGATCTAGGCAATACCTAGCCTTCGCTTGGGGCCAACTAGCGTTGCTAGCCCCGGGTGTGGGCCGATGACCTTCACTAGGCTTGAGCGAGGGCGCTAGCATCGCCCAAATCTAGGCATCCTTACTCGGGCCTAACGAAGCTCGCCGACCCTCACTCAAGGCCAGAAAACCTCCACCAACCTCTCTAGTAATGGGTGGCAGCGGTGGTCATTGGCAAGGCCCTATTATTTTCTTCTTCTTCTTTTTTTAGTTTTTTTTCTAAATAAAATTTTAGCTTTTTTAAAAAATTAATTAATTATAATATAATTTGAATAAGAAAATTAAAAAAAAAACGCCACATAAGAAAGAGTAATTATTTTAAAATTCCATGTAAGAGAGAGAAATATTTTAAAAATATCACATTAGCATTTTCTGTTAGATAAAGTGGTGGTGTTAATAGAATTATTTGATTATATTAAGTTGACAAGTTTTCGAATTTAATTGTACATTTTGAAAATTTTAGAATTTAATTACACTTTCACTATAAGTTTTAAAACATCTAATGAACATATTCTTCTTTTTTTTTTTTTCATACCGTAGAAATCTATAATAATATATTGGATGGTGTCCTTACCATTTTATTTTCCTTATTTTAGCTGATGCATGGCCGATCAAACATTTTGATCATCGCGATATGGTATGGTGCATTTCACTCAAGAATAAACTCGAATAAGTAATTATTAAATGACTCGAGAGTGAGTTAAATTAAATGGTTAATACCATAAAAAAATCCAAATTATAACATCTCGTGATAAATTTATCCCGAACTAATTTTTATATAAAAATATATATATATATTTGAAACCAATACATCTATCTCCAAACTAATTTTTTGATCAGAAAAAACCATAAATCGATACATTTACCATCTGTGAGTTACCACGAAAAGTTACAAACCGATACATATGTAATAAACAAAAAGTAAAACCCAAAACCGATATAACTGTCAATTGTCACGTGTCATCTAATTCAGTAATTTGACGGTAAAATTTAACGAGAATTAACAGAAGGTAAATTTACTCGATGTAAATTTGTTACAAATATATTAATTTGAAATTTTTTGTGGTGCTGATCCCGAATAAAACATACAAATAATCGATAAATTGTGCATTACTATCGATTGCGGAAGTGGACTTCATCCCAATATCCGTCAGGCCCTTCTTTGCCCTTCTCTCTCTCTCTCTCTCTCTCTCTCTTTCTCGTGAAAGGACATCATCGAACCATCCGAACGCATTTCCGACCGGCGGGCGCGAAGCTGCCGGTTCAGCTTCCTCCCCGCGACCGCGAGGCTTCCTTCCGCACGTGTTCACACTCACGTTCATGTTCATGCCCTAACTCCACGATCCGGGTCGCTCGACAGCGACCGCGGAGCCTATCACGTGGTGGGATTCGACGTGGGGACGTTGACGTCATCGCTTTGATAAGCCCCCTCCCGGTCCCGGCCCCGCCGCGCGGGTCTTCACGCGTCAGCTCCCGATCCCCATGACTGGAAAGAGAAAAACGTGTTCATATCTAATGCTGTTGACCTTTCGGGGATTCCGCCTCCGTCATTTGACCACGTGCTCCTCCTTCTGTTGCTGCTGCTGTGCTCCGGTCTAGTCCGGTCCGGGTCGCTCCGCTCTATGGTGGGGCTTCCTCAAACCCGGACACAAGCGGGGCGACGGACAAGACCGCGGTGGTTGAGCCCATAAAAGATCATCTGAATTTTCATGCAGTCGATGTCGTGGTTACGCTGAAATGCGAACCATGAAAGATCAAATTGGCTTGTACTTGTTCCGAATCGAAGCGGTCCGGGTTCGAATCCTAACAAAAAAAAAAGGACAGGATCTTTCGTCTTTTACGAAAGGTGCTGTGGAAATTCGGAGCTGAGTTATTGTTATCAATTTTGTCCCTATAATATTTCTCGTCGTCATGACGATAAAAACGCTTTAGTCTTTTATATATAAAACTTTTGAGAATTTTATTAAAAAGAGGATGCTTGTTTTAAAATTTTATTAGTCGGAAGTCCGTACTTTATAAATATCTTAAGAATTTTCATAATATTTGAATGATTAAATATGAACCACGTGATTAAACTAATCTACTTCTTGTTGAGTGAGTCTATCGTCCCCTGTGGGCATTGAGACCCTGACATAAATGTACCTTTCCGAACGCGACTTTTTGGGGCAATCGGAACAAAATGATGAGAGCCATCCGTCGTTTCTACGCTCATCTCCGAATGTTCCGGAAAAAGAGTAAAAGAAATCTCTTGTGGGTGAGTAAATTATCATCATACAGACTTAAGATCTACCATCTGAGGGGGCAACAAGTTGGTTAAATTTTTGCGTTTTCTTTTAGATGGGGAAAAATTAAACTATTTATCATTTTTATTCTTACTATACTTTCGAATTTTGAAATAAAATAATTATAAATCCAAAAAATTGAATATATATAGTTTGAAGACTTAGATGTTTTTTGTAAAATAAAAGTGAAACTATGGAGAGAGGATTTACACGAGAAAAATACAAGGTAGTAATTATCTCAAACATAGATTAGCTCTCTACTATTTTACTTCCATTTTTTTTCAATTATATCGATATCTTTTTTTGGTCGCCAAAAAAGGGATGAGGCGTGGTTAGGACATTTTTCTCGTCGCTAGAATATTCGATTGTTAAGGCGCCAACATTGAATCTCTGTAAAAAAATCGATGTATGCCTTTCTCGGCCTTTCGGGTAGGATCAAGTGCAAGAAACTGAAGAGATGAAATTCGATATCATGGAAAGATGCTGGAAACCTTTTAGAGGTGGGAATTGCAAAAGATTACTCTTCATTCCGAACGAGGGTTCCAACCAATTTGGAAAATCACTACTCACATACAAATGTTTTTTTACACGTGGTGGGACCAACAAGGCTTTTGAGCTGTCTCGGCCCTCTAATCACATGTCCTAATCAAGAAACTAACCAACCATATAATAACATTATTTCTCTTTTTCTAGATTCCTGGTCAAAATAGTTCGTCGCGGCAGCTAAAACGAGTAAACCAGCTCGTGTAGTCTCTGGCTAACCCTCGAAGTCTCCACTCCCACCCGAGAAAGCCTCACCTGTAAGAAGACGTTCGAAAAAGTTAAGGTCAAAAGCATGTTCCCGTGGTGAAAGCTGAGCTTTTCTGCGCTCGAATTCTTACTATACCTGAGCGTGGAGGGTGTAGAAGACCTTGTCGCCGATGTTGGAGATGCTGGCGCTCACGACCTCGGCGCCTTCCTCCTCGAGAATGCCGATCACCTCGTACAGCATGAATCTCTTGCTCGCCCCGCACCCGCTGATCAGGGTCACCTCGACCCCGGAGTCCCAGTCCCGTATGTTGACTAACGGCAGCGCCGAGGCCTGCCTGGCCGCGGCCCCGTCGAATGCCGACCCGACCTCCCCACCGCGGCTGCGGCGGCTGACGTCCAGCCGCGTGGCCGCGAGCTCCTTCTTCGCCTTCAGCATGTCGACCTTCTTCTTCAGCTGCGCGATGTACGCCGCGGCTTGCTCGATCTGGTCCTGCTGCGACAGGATGTCCTGAAAACGGGAGGGGGAAAGCCCCGATGAATTTTCCGGGAAAGGACGAATGCGGGCGGGGGGGCGAAAACCCACGAACCGGAATCAGCTCGAGAAGTGGGGGGAAAACACGAGCCCGTGGCGGTTTTTTACCTTGGGGGTGGATCTGGGGTGGTGGGAAGGGACGAGGGAGGCGAGCTTGAAGCAGAGGCTCTTCATGTGGATCCGCCGGTTCCGCTCCACCGTCTTGCGGTCGGGCTTCATCGAGTCGCTGCTGCTGCTGCTCTTCTTCTTCATCTCTCTCTCTCTCTCTCTCTCTTTCTCTACACGCCTCGAACGAACCACAGCCGACGAGAGGAGAGGAAAGCAAAGGGGACCTTGCGGCGGGAAGAGCGAGGCGATGAGCTCGGGACGATGCGATGGACGGAGACAGAGACAGAGAAAGGAAGAGAGAGAGGATGGAGTCAGTGCAATGTATAAGAGAGCGGGCGCGCCCACTTATATAAGTACACAGCAGGGGGTGCGGGGTCGGGGGCGCTACAGCCAACATAAACTATTCTGACACCCCACATGGCGAAGCGAAGGGGCAAGATAAGGAACGGGCTGCGAAGCCTCGCCTGTCAACAACGTTAGGAAAGGAAAGACGAAGGACTGGGTCCCACTCTTTTTTTTGGGGGGATGTTTACACACACGTGTCCGTCCGACCAATCGATCGCATTTCCTCTGCTCCTAAAAATTATCTTCT
Organism: Eucalyptus microcorys; assembly: GCA_014182515.1. Classification (NCBI taxonomy): domain Eukaryota; kingdom Viridiplantae; phylum Streptophyta; class Magnoliopsida; order Myrtales; family Myrtaceae; genus Eucalyptus; species Eucalyptus microcorys. The sequence continues at coordinate 4,204,181 of CM024563.1, forward strand.
TCTCGCCAAGCCCGCAGATAGAAAAAAAAAAGTAGTTTTTGGTCCCCCATGGTAGGAGACTTAAGAGATGATGACCTTCGACACCCCCGTCCAAAAAAAAAAAAGATGATGAACATTCTGACGGAAGAAGATGATAACGACAATAAGATGCTATTATCCGATTTATGAATCGACTAAGATAAGAGCATATGATCGATTCGAGATGACCTGGTCGTGGATTTACATTTGGTAGATTTTTTTGGGGGGAATTGAGTCGTTATCGAAACGCGAATCAAGTATTAAATTAGGAAAGAGTGTCTCTTAAGGTGGGTCCTAAAACCCATGCGTGAAATTCTTTTTTCCTTGCTTTGCAGAGAAGGTGTTTTATGTTGTGTTTGTAAAATTGTCCAAAAAATCCAATACTTATTACAATTTTGTCAATTTAATTTTAAATATTTTCATATTTTACCAATTGAATCTGTTCGGTCAATGTTTAAGACTTAATTGGCAATATTAAAATGTTTAATACCGAATTGACAAAATTGTAATTGATTTATGACTTGTTGGGCAAAATTTAAATATTTAGAGAAATACTATGTTTATTAAACCCCGGCTACAAAACTAGACCATTTGGCTTTGAGGATCACCTGCTTCGCTTTACGGCATGCTTTGTTAGGGGTTGTTTGGTAACTATTTAAACAAAGTACCATATTCAGATTTTTTGTTCCTAAAAGTAGTTTTGGAACAAAATCGCGTTTGGTAAAATTTTTGTTTCCATAAATAAATTTTGTGTAGAATAAAAAAAAAAAAATTGATTATTTGTTCCCGAAAACAATTCTACAATCAAATCTACCTAATTTTTACTTTTTCCTTCTCTTTCTTCTTTTATCAATATAATTTCTATAATTTGATAAAATTTTAGAATTGGAATATAAATTTTATATAGTTACCAAACGAATTTCTATTTCAAAATCGAAATTTTGTACGATTCTTGGCTCGTTCTTTTACTCAAAAATTATTCCCTTTAACGAGAATAAAAAATAATCATTTCGATTAAAATGCATTAGGAAGCAGATTCGTTACCACGCGCGCCATTACTTTGCCATCCACTTTTTGGACCGATCCTAGCATACCCCCATCGTCGCTCCACTGTGCCAATCTCACGCGAGAAGTATAACAATCGATAAGTGTCATCTCGGCTGGGCGGGCGCCAATGGGTCCAGTACTTTTTCTCTATTATTAGCAAGGCCGTGTTACTGCTCAAAAAGTGAGTTACCGAGTGTCTACCTCGTTCACATGAACACTTTGATCGATCCGGCATGTGGAGAACGGGTCATCAATCTGTACCTAACGGATTAAAGGGCCACGGCACGGACGAGCGACAACCGAGTCCTTTTCCTTGAAATTAAAGTCCAAAGGACGGCAGGGGGGCGTGGGGCCCAGACCTTTTACGAGGGGGTGGGCCCTCCCGTGTCCAACGTAGTACGTTGTCCCTTGTCGTTTGTCCCTTGGGATGTCCTGAGTGGCGGCCCTTCCTGTTGGACCTTGACCCGTTGACTTTCGTACGCCTTTCTAAGTCACGCAGTAGATCCTCGCGAGCCCGCGGCTCCACCGGCCAGCTTATTACGAATTTGCCACTGCCACCATCGCCTGCCTTTCCATCTATGTGCTGCCCCAGTCCGTGTAGGTTTGATCCAGTCTTAGTTCATACTTGTCGCCAAAAAGAAAAATGGTGACAGCACTTTCTCCCACTTTAAGTTACCTCGAGACAAAAAAATAAAGAAAAAGTAATCCCACTTTAAGTAATTTTGAGACAAAAAAAAAGAAAAAGTAACCTTCAGAGCTGAAAAAGCATGCCCGCTCTCCATTTGCGTGTAATCATAAGGATAATTTACTGTATCAAAAATCGGAATTGAATTCGGAGATTGAGAAATCCATATTACTTTTGGCTATAAGATAGCTTAGTGAAATATTGATGGGAATTAGCGATAATTTCATCTTGAGAAGGTGTTAATCGATTTTGATTGAATTGATATGTCGGGATTGAGTCATTGCGAAATATCTTGTTTGAGACCGATAATTTACTGTATCAAAAATTAAAATTGAGTTCAAAGATTGAGAAATCCATGTTACTTTTGGCTCTCATATAGCTTAGTGAAATATTGATGGGAATTAGCGATAATTTCATCTTGAGAAGGTGTTAATTGATTTTGATTGAATTGATATGTTGGGATTGAGTCATTGCGAAATATCTTGTTTGAGACCGATAATTTACTGTATCAAAAATTGGAATTGAGTTCAAAGATTGAGAAATCCATGTTACTCTTGGCTTAGCTAGCTTAGTGAAATAGTGATGGGCATCGACGATAATTTCGTCTTTAGAAGGTGTTCATCGATTTTGATTGAATTGATATGTCGGGGACAAGTTATAGCGAAGTATCTCATTTGAGACAAAAAATTTACTATATAAAAAATCAGAATCGAATTCAAAGATTGAGAAATGAATGTTACATGTGGCTCTTAGCTAGCTTAGTGAAATAGTGATGAGCATCGACAATAATTTCGTCTTCAAAAGGTGTTCGTCGATTTTGATTGAATTGATATGTTGGGGTGAGTTATAATGAAATATCTCGTTTGAGACGGACAATTTATTGTATCAAAAATCGCAATTGAATTTATTGAGAAATCCATGTTACTTTTGGCTCTCAGCTAGCTTAGTGAAATAGTGATGGGCATTGACAATAATTTCGTCTTTAGAAGGTGTTCATCGATTTTGATTGAATTGATATGTTGGGGTTGAGTTATAGAGAAATTTCTCGTTTGAGCCGAATAATTTATTGTATAAAAAATCAGAACTAATTTCGAAGATTGAGAAATCTATGTTACTATTGGCTCTCAACTAGCTTTGTGAAATGGTGGCGGGCTTGTGCAATAATTTCGTCTTTAAATAGGTGTTCGACGATTTTGATTGAAAAGGCATGTCCGCGAGGAAATATGCCTATTTTATTTTAAAATGAAAGTGATCCACGTCATGCAAATTGTACTTATATAATAAGGACCACAAGCCGAGAGGCATACTTAAAAGAAATCTTTTTCTCGAGAGATTCCTTCCTCATATATAAGCTGGCGTACGGCACACCTATCTTTCTGATATGATTTATGGCCGTTAACGCCATATTTCGACTGCAATGACTGTCATCCAAGTGTTCTTTTGGCACTTGTTAACCATAATTTCATTATCTGTCAAAAAAAAAAAAACCATAATTTCATTAAAGAACGTTTGAATGTTCAACGCACGGATTACACGTCACATGAGGAAAACGGCACATCAGAAATAACAAGACTTGCTTTTTTCGAATGTTAACAAAGCGCTTTCGGGGTCTCTGTGACCGTCCTTTTTGGACTTGCGGGAACAGCGGCTTCCGGCCCCTCTGTCGACCGGCAACGTATCGAGGATTACGGGAATCCACACAGGTACAATCGTGTCTGCGAAGATCCACTCGACCCAGCGCCTCTCGTTCGTAACTTGACGGCGAAATTAGGGCCATATGTTTCTTTTTTTGGCCATATTTGCAAATACTTGGAGGTGAAAGCACATTCGCAATCCCGGAGCAGATTATAGCCACGATCTTATGTGGTTGGCCTAGATAAATTTGATTGAGGTCGGCGAAATGCCACATGAATCCACGTGAATTGCACCATCTTCGAGTCTGACAAACTTACAAAATGATTAAAGTCATCGATACCACCATAAATTTGATGGTTAAGTTTAAACCCTCTAAATGATTGGCACATCTTGTTTCTTTTCTTTCTTCTTCTTCTTGTCGATGTGTTCACCGAGACTTTGCTCAATATCACCGTGCACCATTGTGCCGCCACCTCTAGCCACCGCTAGCGTCAACACCTCCAGCCCCCCCCCGAACTTCTCTTGTACCTAACATGAAATCTCTTGAATCTTTGCAGTTACCGAATGCAGTTCCCCATCACTAAATTTGATTGAGGCCAGCGAAATGCCACAGTGAATTACACCATCTTCGAGTCCGACAAACTTACAAAATGATTAAAGTCAACGATACCACAAATTTGATGTGTAAGTTTAAACCCTCTAAATGGTTGACACATCTCGTTTCTTTTCTTTCTTCTTCTTCTTGTCGATGTATTTAGTGAGACTCTGCTCAATATCACCGTGCACCATCGTGCCGCCACCTCTAGCCACCGCTAGCGTCGCCACCTCCAGCGCCCACCCCCCCCCCTTCTCTCTCTCGTACCTAACATGAAACCTCATGGATCTTTGCAGTTACCGAATGCAGTTCCCCATCACGGTTCGGTCTGGGAGGAGATTATGAGTGAAGTTGTGTTTAGGTCGGTTAGTAATGACTGGAAATTTGGTTTCAGGTCGTTGATAAAGAAGGATACCGTACTTAGATTGACGGGGAATCGACCGATTCGATGTGGTGGAGACTCACTTGTGAGGAAGAAATGTACAGGGTACACATGTTAGTGATGCGAAACCAAGCAACATGACGTGCTGTGCAGATTTAAAATAAGTACTTGATACGACCTAGTTGAGCTGTAATGCAATAGCTTTAAGTTTTTTACTAGAGGAGTCCAATAAGTTGTCAATAGGCTCAAGTTATAAGCTCCCTCTTGGATCTCTCGTTAAGAAAATATTTACGGTGTTTCCATTAGGGATGTCAAAATCAAATTGAAAAATCAAATCGAACCAGACTAAAATTTCATTCATTTTCCGTTTGGCTCGGTGAGGGTAATGAAAAAATAACCATTTTCTTTTTTCGGTTCGAATAGTTTCAGTTCAGTCACTATACTATAAATCATCCATCTTCTTAATATTATAATTTACACAATCTTTTGCATTTTTCATTAAATCTCTTCTTAAAGTTATAAAAAAAATTGAAAAACCAAACTGAATTGGGTCTTCAGTTTAGGTTAATCAGCTCGGGCCGTAATTCAGTTTGAAGTTAATGCATTCCAAATGGTTTGAGTTTCTTTTAAAAGAAAGAAAGGTTAATTGTATTCAACAAATGGGTTTAAAATGAATAGACCAATTTTTTAACCCATATATAATCTATGAAGTACGGACACAGTGTCAGAGCTTCCGTGTCGTGTTCGACACGCTTGGACATGCTCAGACATGTTTGGACACGCGGTCAACACGTGTCGGATTTTCCAACACGTGGTCAACTTTTCTCGACACGTTCCGACGCGCGTGTCTGAGAGAGAGGATCGTTGAAGAAGACGATGGAGGGTGGAGGCGAGGCCGAGATGGCGAGAGAGGGCCAGAGGAAGAGTAGGCGATCCAGAGGGCCGCGATTGTGATGCTACAATGGAGGGCCGAAGGCGAGGCTGTGACTGCGATGAGGCAACCGGGAGAGAGCTGTGTGATGAGGAGGAAGAAAAGGCCGTGATTATGGTTTCGGCAAGAAGAGGGGGAGGGTGGTAGGGGACGATGAAAAGAAACCAGGGTCAAAGAGGGGGTGGTGTGACGATGAAAAGAAATTGAGGCTGGAGAGGGGGGTGGCATGAGGTGGGGGAAGAGATAAACTGAGGGGGGAGGGAAGCAGGTGCTGTCGTGGGGGAGGGGGAGAGAGAGCAGGGAAGAAATCGAGAGGAAGATTTTGGGGTGGTGTGGGGAGTAAGTGCCGTCGTGGGGGAGGGGGAGAGAGAGAGCAGGGAAGAAATCGAGGGGAAGATTTTGGGGTGGGGTGGGGTGGGGTGGGGTGGGGGATGGGGGAGAGAGAAACGAGTGAGGGAAATGATTTTTGGAGATAAAGAGTTTAGAGAGAAAAGATGGGGAAATAATTGTTGGGAGCTTTTTCAGGGGGAATAATTTTGAGCGGCAAAGTTATTTTTGTTATAAAAATAAATAAATGAGTTAAAAAGTGATTTCGAAAAATAAAAATATTGAATGTTAAATAATAATAAATTTTGATGATTATAGAATATCATAGATTTATTTAAATAAAGTTGATTCTATTTTTTTATTAGTCATTTGTCTCATTCATATTTTTTGTTAAAGTTAAAAACACGTTCCCAAATACGGGTACGCATTAACTATGAATATGTCTTTTAAATTTTCGGAATAGATTTATTAATATTATTAGTGTAAATTTATTGTAAACTCTTTTTATTTATTTATTTGTGAATTTGAATCAAATTAATTAATAATAAAAATATTTATTTAATAATAACTTGTCCCAACGTGTCGGAATTCTCTATTTTTTAAAAATGATATGTCGGCGTGTCGTGTCGTGTTTTGTCGCGTGTCCGTGCTACTTAGTATATGATATGGTGAATATTTATATGGTTTAATTATATTTAATAAAAGGGTTCAGAATGAATACACCTATTTGTTAACCCTCGACTGAATTGTTACATGTGTTAATTATATTTTATGAATGAGTTCAAAATTGTAAATATGAAAGTTAAAGGGTTTACAATTTATTTAAACTTAATTCACCTTTATAACTCTCTATTCATTCTTTTTTACTTTCACTCGATCTTGTATTTATTCACTCAGTATTCTCACTTCAAATATAGATCAAATTAAATATGAGTTCCATACAAATTATTATATTTATATTATATAAATATAGGTCATAATGAGTTAAATTGATCGATTTAGATTAATCTATTTTTGACTTGACTCATTTATTTGATGGGTGTATTTCAGGCTATATATGTTGCGCAAGGCAAATGACGGCTAGGGCAGAAACCGACCGTGCACAAACTGTGTTGATTCGTGATAGAGAGAAAATAGCACACGCAATCATTATTCCTGCACTTTTCCATTCTGCATGGCCGAAAGGTGTCTTCTTCTCACTCTTCCACATCCCCTTTTTTTATTAATAATTTACACACCACTGAATGATCATTTAGATATCTTCTTTTTCTCTTCAAATATTATCTGAGTCGTACTTTGGAGACAATTGTCCAAGCACATCAATTATCCCTTGTCCCTAATTTTTGTTGTAGATGCTTTTCCATATACTAATTAACAAAGTGGCGGACCAATTACATGACTTCGTGGTTGTTTAGGGCGTGCATGATAAAATTTCTACTTCTTTATTTTTTATTTTTTTGTTTCCTGGAACAAGTTTGGAACAGAAATCCGTTTAGTAACGCAATTTGATTTTTCTATTTCTGGAATAGATTTCTATTTTAGAAATAGATTTGAAGAAGAAATTAGAAGTTAAAATTTTTAACTTCTCAATTTTTGAAATAGAAATTTTGTCATACACACCCTAAATTACGTGAAAAGTAGCTCACGGATTTATCTCCTATACATGATTTATTCCATAGATGTAAATTACGTGGAAAGTAGCTCACTGATTTATCTCCTATACATGATTTATTCCATAGATGTAATGTGCTTCGACACCGATAGCTTAACAAGGGGAAAAGTATAAAAAAAGTCTTAAACTTATTGCATTAGTACCAATTCAGTCCATCAGGCTAATTTTGGCCGGCCGACACTGACGTAGAAGTTGGCCGGTGGCTGGATGCTAATGTGGTAATTTTTATGATTTTTTTTTAGGCACCGCCAGGAAGAAGGGAGAAAAGAAAAGGAAAAATAAAAGAAAGAAAATAAATTAATAAAAATTCGAAAAAATAGTTTAAAAAATCATAAAAATTGCCACATCAGCGTCCAGCCACCGGCTGACGTCCACGTCAGTGTCGGCCGGCCAAAATTGGTCAGATGGACTGAATTGATACCAACATTAAAAGGTTTAGGACTTAATTGGTTCAATCGAAAAGTTTAGGATTAAATTAGTACCTATACAATAGGTTTATGACTTTTTTGGTACTTTTCCTGCTTAACAAGATTGGAGAAAACAAAGATTCCATCTTTGATATTATACTTGAGCATAGAATGTGTGAAACACCTTATCGCCGACGATGGAAACGCTGGCGCACACAGCTTCGGCTCCTTCTTCCTTGAGAATGCTAATGGCTTCAGACAACGCGGAGTTCTTGTCCACCCCACTGATCAACGTGACCTCAAGAGCAGAAACCAGAGCCCCAGGTTGACGACCGTTGGATCTCATTGCGAGCTCCTTCCTCATTTTCAACTCATCAACTCTCTCTTTTAATTGGTTGATGTACGCTGCCGTGGCTTGAATGGCTGCATCTTGCTGGGACAACATGTCCTATAAAATAAAGAAACGAAGATGCGGTTGAGTAGTTACTTAGTGGGGTATGCTGTTGTACTGTATTGCTGCAGTCCTTATACATATTCAATGAGCAATATGCATTAGCGCTCGTGTATCAATCATCGTGCAACTTCGAATTCGATAAGTGCTGACTCTAACTTGAAGAGTCTCTTCTAGGGTTTCTAGAGAGAGTACCTCTAGAAATCCTATATTCAGACGGTTCATCTCCTAACTTCATATGATTTATGGATACAAACATTTTCTTGGTTTCTATATATAAATTGATGGCGCAACGCAATACTAATTTTCTTTTCTGTTTAAGCTGGAATATGCAGTCTTCTGCTTGTTATCTACTATGTAACCTTCGTCAAGAAGATAGAGAGCATCTTTCCTGTTTTGTTCTTTCTTCAGGAAGGCGATAGAAGAAGATTTTAGAGCTTAATGAAACTTTGAGGCGACAAATGCATGATTAGCGGCATTTTGATGGGTTGTACAAACGGCCTAACCTTTCGGCCTTTGAATTTTTAAACTGACCTGCTGTCCTTGCATTTCATCACATGTAGAGAGATAAAAATGCTGATAGTTGCATGGTCCTGGTTTTGCTCGATATGAATTGACAAATCAAGCTGATCAGACCAACTGTAGCTAGCTTGAAGACAAAGTGGGTTGGAAGAAAATGCCAAAACAGATTACGGCATTAAGCTCCCAGTAAGTTCATTTCGCGGGAAATCAAAGATTTGGAAAAATTATGTAACAAGTTCTCATTCGCATTGCGGAGCCTATGAAAATGAATAAGCGGAAGATGTTTTGACATAAGTTGTTGCTGATGATAGAAAAAAAAAATTTACCAACTAATTTTTCTTAATGATACCAACTTTTATTTTTAAGAAGATATCTTTCCAATCATTTATTTATACGAAATAAATGGGCCCTACTTCTTACAAACTATCGCTGCCAAGCTTGGTTGGATAATTGGAACTCCTGGCAATGGCGGCTTTCTTTGTTTGTTTCCTCTTGTCCGATACACGAGAATACAGTTTAACACGACATGAAATAATCAAAACATGCATTTGTGTACGTAATTGCATATTTTCTTGGCACGCACTCTTTCTTTTCAAATTATTCTTTCCCTCCATGATGATATAGCTCACAAATTCTTCATGAGGGAAGCGAGCTTGGAGAAGAGACCTTTCATGCGGATTCTTCGATTTCTCTCCATTGTCTTCCCATTGAGTTTGAGAGATTCAACTGCCTAATTTGTCTTCATCTCTATTTGCTCCTTTCTTAGTAGCTCCTTTTTTGCTAAAAAACACAAAGGACAACTTGAGATATAATTTGCATGTGTTAAAATATTTAAATAATAAATTACATCTTCATCTATCAGCTTAAACTTTTACAACAATCGGCAGTGTTTCCATAAATTCTCATGGCATGATTGAGCTAGGGAGCATCAACATCAAATCACAATGAAAAGTAGATTTTTAGATAGGCTATCTCATATCATTGATAATACGATGTGCCGATCATGTTAAAAGACGTGACAATCAAGACTTTGTGAAATCGGGATTTGTCTTTGTCGATCTGGTTCACACAACAAATGACTTACTTTTATTATTATAAACTTGGTTTGCTACTATAGAGGTCATTTATAAACAAGAGAGTTGATTTAAAAGGCATTGATCGACAATTCAGAAACCAACGTTGACAATAATCAAGAGAAATTATTGACATGTATTATTACCGGTTGACGTCATTTGCAAACTTTGCTAAATGTTGGAATTGGAAGACAAATAAGATATGTCGACTTTGGCCCCATTTGGTTCAACTTTCCCAAAAGGCTTTGAGCCCTTAAAGCCCATTGAGGAAAATATTAAGCGTTTGGCAAGCATTTTTAGAAGTCCATTAGCCAAATATCAAAACCAGACCTACTTTAGGCTTTTAGCATTTTGGAAATGCGAGTCCACTTCTACTGTTCATCTGTTGACTTCGTCTCTTTTTTTTTTTTTTTTTTTTTTACCAAGCATCCATCTTCCTCATGCGGCCAGATCTGGCCTTCGACGAGGCTACCTATGGTTGCACGACCTCAGGTGCCGTCGCTTGGGCCTCGCCGGCGGCCAAATCTAGGCTTGCGCAACCCACGTAGGCGTCACCTAAGGTCGCACGGCGTGTGACCTAGGCAGGCGTCGCCTGGCTTCACGTGACCCAAGCGACGCTGCCTGAGGTCGGGGGAACCTAGGCGACGCCAGCTTGGGTTGCATGACCCAGGCGGCCTCGCGTGGGTCATGCGGACCTAGATTTGGCCGTCGGTAAGGCCTAGATGGCGCCGCCTGAGGTTGCACGACCTCAAGCAACCTCGCCGGCAGCGGGATCTTGGTTCATGCAACCTCGGCTAGCCTTGCCAGTGGCTAGATCTAGTCGCCGGTGGTTGGCCCACTGTTGATCGACGACGGAATTTCATCGGATTTTATTTTTATTTTGTTTTTTAAATATAATAAAAGTCATTTGCAAATGTTGGGTTATGCCAAAGTCACTTTCCAATTCCTTTAAATTATAATTTGCCAAATATTTAAATATTCCCTAAATCCCTTTTATCCTAAAATATTTACATTTCGCGAAATGCATTTCTCCATAATCGAACCAAACGGCCATCAACACCGGATGTCAATTTCAGTGTCAAGTGATGGCTGATTTCCCGATAATTTCGGGAACTGATTATCTTCGTACGAAAAGCTTCTCTGCCATCTGCGAAGACGCGTGGCAAGAGCTAATAATTGGTGCTAGTGGGCTACAAATAACCACAGTGAATGCTGCCCCTCTCTCTCTCTCTCCTCTCACTTTTTCCGAAACGTCATTTCATGATATTCATTCAGTTCTATTTCTACTTTTCAACACTTGGAGTACATGTGAGGATAATTTTTTTTTAAAATAATTTTTTTATATTTTTATTCTTTAGTACAATTTCTAAGTAAAATAATACATTTGACAATTGTTCAAAATTTATACTATTAGAATTAAAAAAGAATAAGAATGTACTCAGTACGGCTTATTAATTTTTTTGGTGATGTAGAATTTTTTTAATTTTCTAATTATTTTTTTGAGATTTTCTTTTCTTTTTTTCCCGCTCTCTTCTTCAGTAGCTAAGTGGCAGACGGTGACAAATGACGGCAGATGACGAAGGGGCGACAAGCAACTGGTAGCAAGGCTCCAATGACCAATTAGAAGAAGAAGAAGAAGAAGAAGAAGCAAAAAAGAAAAAGAAAAAGAAAATAACTTATTTCAGAAATTGTTCCTGCAAATGAGAAATCACTTTTTTCCACTTCTTATTTATGTTCAAAATCTATTTCTTGACTACTTTTCTATTCTGTGAAATAAAATATTAACTAACATTATCAAATTGAAACACTACCAAACGAAGCCTTAAATTCCTTAAGTTGTTCTTCATGTGTCAACTGGGCAAGAAGTTTTGTTTCTCATCTAAATGCCTCTTTTGTGTACTCAATTATTTTCCTTTCAAAAAAATTCAAAACAAAAATTAAGATTTTCACTTGATCTGGGCCATTGACTAAACAAAATCTCTCGATGAGGCTCAAGCACGACCGACATAATTGATCATCTAGATGAACCGATTCATGTGTACGTGAGTTGTTGAGAGCGTGCAACAAAAGTTCAATATCTTCAATAGAGGAGATCACCAAGTGAAACTTAAATCTGAACCCATTAATATATGCAATTAGACACACCTTCCCTCAAAAGTTCAAGCTAATGGGTTATAGGCCAGTTAAGATATATTAACTGCTTCACACATCAATTCTCTTATGTGAGACTTCTTTAAGATAATTCATAAGTGCATCCTAACACGATCCCCAACAAGTCTCGACCCTAAGTAGGGGAAGCAAACATGAAGATCCTAACTCATGCCAACTTCAAGATCAGCAGGAGGAAAGGGGGAGAAAAGAGAGAGACAGGTGCGTGTAACAATCTAGGCATGGAACGTCTTTGAAAGTAAAGTCTGCATGAGATAGTGTTAAAATATGTCTCGAGTTTGAGTTCAATGTGAAAATTCCGAATATTCCGAATTGGATATGTTGCGGACGTTCGAAATTGAGTAAAGAAGATCCGAAGATCAACTTCCCAAAGTTTGAATTTGCGTTGGAGAATTTGGCCGTTGAAATAGGAAAGTTCAGTTTTGACTTGGATTTGGATTTTGTTTAAAATATACAGAGATATGTTTTGGATAAAATCGTTTAAGATAGAAAACATAATCCTATGAGAAGTTGGCAAAATAATAAGGGTTTCGGTTATATATAGACTTGTGGTCGTGGGTGGTAGAGGTGGATCACAAATTATCTTGAAGCGCCGCGTGAGTGCTTGGTGTTCCGCTGTTAATCATGAAGAATTGGTCTTGAAGTGCCGTCTTGTAGTCGAGTGCTTGGGAGGGATTTTCTTTATCGTTCTTGTCCGTAAATTACATCCAATAAAGATTAGCGTTTGTAGCTGATTTAAACCTTGTGATAAGATTTGTGTGTAATTCCTTCGTGAGATTGAGAGATTATTTCTTGAGGAATTTCGGGGCTAAACACTGCGTGTGTTGTTGGGTGTAATTGGGGCTTGGGAAACACGGAGAGAGTGTTTGAGTGACTTGAGTGTGTAATCTCTTTGTATCGCTTGATTTATAGTGAAATTCGCTGCTGCTCTTCCCGTGGACGTAGGTCTTTACAACCAAACCACGTAAATCTAGTGTTCGATTTATTTTCTTTTTCTGTCTATATTATTGTTCGATCGCTCGCCTTTTCGCAACAGATAGGATGAAGCTGCCATTGGGCCACCTTAGCCATGTGAAGGTTATGGAGATTATTCAAATATTGGAGGGACATCAGGGTCCATCAGAATGATGTTTGGCTCTGCTGGTTTAATCCATGTTCTTGTATAGAGGAGTGTGCAACGGGAGCCGCCCGGATAGGGAATTGCCCAAAACGGACTAGACCGGCCTGTTTTGGGCAGTTCCCAAAGAGTGCAGTCTGGTTCTCAATTCCCACTTTTGGAATTGGTAGCCAATTGGTCCGGTTCTCGATTCTAAGGTGGGAACCAGACTAGTTAATTATATATAATATATTTTTAAATTTCTTAAGAAACAAACCCTAATTCCTCTCAATTTCTCTCATTTTTGTCCAAAAATAACAAATTTACTAGTTCCACCCGACCAGACCGGTTGGTCAGTCTGGTTCTCGGTTCCAGGACCAATTGGTCCGGTTCCTAGTTCCACCTTGGAACTGGACTGGACCAGGACCGAACAATCTACTTATATCCGTGACTGTTTTGAACCAGCCTTTTGCCTTCTTTCGATGAATTATTGGTGCTATATTCGGTTCGGAGGCTCTGTCGGGACGCCAGGGAAGGAAAGAAAGCACCTGATGTTTGACGATGGAAGAATGCGAGAAACAGAACGCTTAGTCATTAGCATTGATGCTGCTCTAGCTAGGATCTTCATGTTTGCTTCCCCTGCTTGTCGGGGTCGAGGCTTGTCGAGGCTTGTCGGCACACGAGAACACATAACGAAAACACCTTAGGTCCAAATTTTGTCACGGACCATCTGTTACTTTTGCTCTGTCGTCTTTAACTAATGCTTTTAGGTGTATAAAGGTGACAAAAATGGATTCCAAAGTGTACAAAAGTCCTTTCGTACCAAATGTGACCAAATAAGATTGTCGTGCTCAAAGGCAAAAGAACTTATTTAGTTTTGTTGCCATAACCTAGCTAGAGGTGACAAAAACTCATTGTGTTTATTGAGTTAATGACGACAAAAAAATCGCCTCAGAACAACTTTTTAGGCCAATTAGACAATGATATATTTCTTACGTTAGGTTTATTTGTTGAATTAGGCATGGAGACAGTTGTTGCCATAACCTAGCTAGAAGTGACAAAAACTCATTGTGTTTATTGAGTTAATGACGACAAAAAAATCGCCTTAGATCAATATTTTAGGCCAATTAGACAATGATATATATCTTACGTTAGGTTTATTTGTTGAATTAGGCATGGAGACAGTTGTTGCCATAACCTAGCTAGAGGCGACAAAAACTCATTGTGTTTATTGAGTTAATGACGACAAAAAAATCTCCTTAAATCAATTTTTTAGGCCAATTAGACGATAGGTTTATTTGTTGAATTAGGCATGGAGACAGATATTTTTTGATTGGTTGCTTTAGACATCATTATTTGTTTTTAATTAGTATTTGATTATAGTTATTTGTTATTGTTTTGATATTGGAAGATCAAATTATGAAGTTTGAAAATTCATAGTTTTACTATATCAAATATGAATAAGGTCAACATAAAATTTCGCTGAGATCCAATCGAATAATATACTCAATAACATCATTACAAAGTAACATAAAATTAATCTGACTAAATTCAGCAAAAGTCCTCACTAAATGCTTGCTTTCTCCACACGTCAATCCCACTCGAGTATAAACACGTGGCTAGAACAAAAGATGTGAATTGAAATTATATAATCAATTATATATACTTAGATATTAAATCAAATAAATGTAAGCCGCAACATCGGCATCCCAAAATTTCATAACTAAAATCTAGAACACGGTGATGGAGAAAAAGATATTTATGTGCCTAATTTGGAATCTATTATTCTTGATGCAGAATAACGATGATTCAAACTTCAAATGCTTTTCTTCAATTACCTTCTATATCACCCGCTCAATAAAATTGTCCCTCACGAACTCCTTATGTGAGGTTATATGAGCATTAAGGTTATATGATATACTTGAATACTATTTATAAAGTTTTCAACCGCAAACATTCTCATCACATGTGAGTTTTTACTTGGCATTCAAGCGATTGATCAAAAAGTTTAAAATTGGCACGCAAAATATATATTAGCTTAAAGGACTAAATTGACACATATATAATATTTATGATTAAATTAGTACAAATACAATAAATTTAGAACTTTTCTTTCACTTTTCTCCATTGACATCTACATATGGGGGTGTGAAAGCCTTTTACCAAACACACGATTGCTATTTGATTCTTATCTGAAAAAACTGGGACCTATACCCAGACATGTCAAATCATATTCACTAAGAATGTTATGAGAAAAAGTTTCATATTTTGCATGAATTTTGATGGGAAAGTGTTTTAGGGCGCGTTTGGTAACATTTATGTTCTTTTTTTATTCCAGGGAACATAAATAGAAAAAAGTGTTTTTGTTCCGGGGAACAATTTTTGAATAAAAAACGCGTTTGGTAAACTTGTTCTGGGAATAAAAAATAAACAGAAACACATTTGGTAAATTTGTGTTCTTTTTTTGTTTCTTTTAATTTTTTAATTTTTTTCTTTTTTTCTTCTTTTGGCCGGCGGCCTCGCCTAGCCATCGGCGAGCCTCGCCGGTGGTTGGGCGAGCTCGGGCTTGCCAGGGGCCGACGATGCTCCAGCGAGGTCGCCGGCCCTCAACGGTTGGTCGCCGGCCATGGCCGAGGCCGGCGACCGGCCAAAGAAAAAAGAAAAAGAAAAGAAGAAAAAAAGAGAAGAAAAAGAGAAGAGAGAGAAAATTTGTTCTTAAAAATTTCGAAATAATAAAACACATTTTTCTTGTTTATTGTTTTACATTCCAAATGTGTTCCTAGGAACAAAAAAATAGATTTTGAACAAAAACGCAAACAAACGCGTTTCTGTTCCTTTTTTGTTCCCTAAAACAAAAAAACAGAAATTTTGTTCAAAAATAGAAAAAAAGAACATTAACAAATAGGCCATTTTAGTAAATTCCATCTTCAGCGTTTCTCAATTGAAAAATGTGGAAAATACCTCTCACGTAATTCATATAGCCCGCTGACCAAAGCAATGACGTAGTAGTGTTGCCAGATGGCAGCTTCATGTTTATGCTGTGTTGCTTTTTGTCTCTGTGTTGAATCTTGACCTCTTGACTTTTCGTTCTGCAGATATATCCGCTAATCATCACCGGCCAGACGGTCGCGTTGTTATGTAAATCCCTATTTGATCTGCTACGTAAACCATCGATCAAGCTCAGGTCTTTTCGTTTACGGCTTCGTAGCTCCCAAGGTTCCTCTTTTCTTGGACTTCTCTTCACGGGGCTATTTTTAGAACCAGCTCTAGTATGGGACATTCGGGAAAAACCGAAGGGACGGATCCAATCCTCAAGCCAGGGTCGAATTGAAGAGAATGAAATTCCAGACCGACCTCATACGAAAACGCATCCATACTTAATCCTAATTATGAAAATAAATATTAACTCATTTAACCATTTTAAGCTTTTCATGTTAACATGTTATCCGATTAAAATTTTATATCAAATTTAAAAAGTAAAGTAACAAAATATGAAGATGTAAGTAAATAAAATGAAAAATGAAAAACAAAAAAATCAAAGAGACTGAAGATAAATATGGTCTTTTATTTTATTTTTTTGTCAAATTTTATTTTATTTTATTTTAAAATCAAATTTTTAATTATTTTAATCTTCATTTTTTTTTTCCTTCTTCTTCACCCGATTGCCAACCAAGGTGACGGTCGGCGACTAGCTACAAGCAAGCTTGAGTCTCCATAGAGTTGTGCGAGGCTTCAACCTTGCCAAATCAACGAGCTTGAGTCTTGCCAGCGATAAAGGTCAATGAGCTCAAGCTCACTAGAGGCCAAATTGGCGAGCTTGTCACTCGTCTGTGGCCAGCCACCAACGGAGGAAGAAGGGATAATAAATAAATAAAAATAAAAAATGTAAAATTTTAAAAATGACATTTTTGTGATCAACTTAAAACTTGTTAGGTAACACCATTTATGACCAATTGAAAACCCATTTAAGACCCAATAAGTTCTTATGTGACACATTTATGACCCATTTAAGTTTGTTTTTAATATTTAAAGTTAACACATTTATGACCACACCATCAAATATGAGTTAAAATAGGGATTCTAGACCCATTTTGCTACCTTTAAACAGAAGGTTGGTGCCTGGTGGTCTCCTAGTCAAGAGATTCTATTTATAACGTGTTCGGTTCAACTCAACCCGATTGTGCATGCATTTCGATGACAAGGTTAGGCTAGATCTCAAGGTCCAAACTAGAGCATCTGCTCGAGAATCTACAGAATTGACACGAAAATGAGATGAGGAATTTTTACTCGCTTCAAGATAGCCTCCATTTTGTACAAATCAATTTTACACATCAACACGTGCACCTAACATTACTCATTTTTTGAATGGCTCATTGCCAACTTGCTGATGCTGCCAAAACCCTAGTTCATGTCGAGCCAAAACTCCTCCCCAACTTGGCAGCACGTACGGATGTTATTTGTCTTCTCTGCTTTGATTCAAACGATGTACATGCCTTGAAGAATACATATACGTAATTCCTTGAAGAATATCAGTTAACTTCTGTTTCTTTTTTACATTTTTTATTTTAATATCTTGGCCAAAAGAGTCGCGTTTTATCATTTCGATCTTCTTTTCTGCGTGCTCAAGTATCTTCCTTTCAAAACAATCCGAAACCACAAAATGTGCAGAGTAATAACTTTCATTGGCAGCCACGCTATGGCTTGCTAGATCAAGGGAGGGTCGTGACACCCCCATCATATCTAGCGAGGTGAAGGCGTCACGACCCTCAGCTTGGGTAAGGTCGCGACACCCTCACTATGGCTTGCCCACGATTGACAAGGGTTTCGTAGCCCTCACCTAGGGGCCAGCCAAGGTTGTTCACTCTTGCTCAGTGGCTAGTGGCCCCCCGGTCCTATTTTTTGGGGGGTAAAAATGATGAAAAAAAAAAAATAAAAAATTAATGAAAATTTTAAAAATTGTTCACATCAACATTGGTCGTAGGACGACTGATATTGATTGGATCGTCACATTATTGATATTTGGCTAAAATTAACCGGAATGACTAAATTGACAATTTGTTAAAAGGTTTAGGATTTTTTTGGCAAAATGTTAAAATGTTTAGAACTAAATTAGTACAATTAGCCACCGTATAATAAGTTCAAGAATTTATAAATAATTTTTTCCTTCCCAAAATTGAGGTATATAATGTTGGAATGCACACATGAGTTACGTTAGAAAAGTCCCACATTAGAAAATTGATATGATGTGAAACAGTTAATATATCATAATTGGCTCATGACTTATTGACTTAAACTTTTGAGTGAATGTGAGTCTAATTGGATATATTGACGAAATCGGATTTCGGCTCTCTCTTTGCGATCTCCCTAAAAGAAGGATGTCTAAAGAAGGTATCGGATTTCTACTACGCGCTTCTAATATGTAAGACTTTCCTTTTTGTCCAAATCTGAGTCATCACCTAGGTGTAGTCAAGTCCAAACAAGTCACAACCCTTCGAAGAAAGGGCGAGAAAATGTGAAGATGCAAACTTATGTCAAAGCTTCAAGATCAGCAGGATATAGAAGGGAAAAGAGAATGACGGGTGCGTGCGATACATAAATCCAAGTATGAAGCGTCTTTGACCAAACCATTCTCAAATGCGCATGAAGTAAGTTATAAAAACGTTCTGATTTTCCATCCCTTGCATGCAATGTGAAGTTTTAGTTTAGCACGGAGATTATGTGCATCTGGCAAGTTAAATCCAAGAGAGATTTATCGTTCGTGGACCCTCCAGACGATTGGAGGGACGGCGAGAGATGTGCAGAGAGGTGGTCGATTCGTACATCGGATGATGTTTAACTCTGCTTGCGTGAGTGTTTTGAACGAAGTTTTTGCCATCTTTCGATGAATTATTGGTGCAATTTGGTTCGCAGGCTCCGTCGGACGCCTGGAAAGGATAAGAGAAACGTGCGTCTTCCCTTATGAAAAGGGAAAAACCTCTTTCGCGTGTCTGAAACGTCGCTGTACGTGCCACGCCGTGGACATCATCGGAATCGCGATGCATGAACCTTTTGGAGAATCGCGTAATGCAAAGACAAAAAAGCTATTTGCTTCCGTATCTTTCAATGAAAATCCAAAGCGGGCGAGACAAATTATGATTTTCCGTGGGACGTGCTGCCGCCCAGAAAAAGACTAATAACGACTCCATTTATTGAAGCCAAAACCCTAACACGTCATCCCCCGTCCCACCACCAGTCACCTCTGTCATTCTCATTCATCATTGTCATAGTTCTCGTTGTTGATAAAATATTTAAATATTAAATTACGTATTTATCTAAAAAATTAAAATTTTAGAGCGAACGATAATAATCCATTTTTTTTAATGATATCATTGCAAGAGTCCTCAATTTAAATATTTCTAAATCCTATTTGTCTCTTTAATTAAATATGTCAATGCTTGATATTAGGTAAAGGACCAAACTAACTGTGAAGGGAAGCGATATTCATTTAATCGCTTAAGTTTTTAGAATAGTCAACGGTAATTCTACAAAATTTCACTGTCGCTTGTCGACCTCTCCCACTCCTTCTCTACCCTGTGCCCACAAAAAAATGGGCTAAGGCGAGAAAACATCTGGAGTCCAGTTTTCTTTGCCTTAGGTAAAGACAACAAACATAAGGTGTCAAACTTTTTTCTCATGAATTGTTTGTAACGTTTGCTCCATCGCCTTTGCTGAATCATGATTTTCCATGGGACGTGCTACTACTCGGAAAGGACTAACAATGACTCTATTCCTTGAATCCAAAACCCTAGCAAGTCATCCCTTGACCCACCACCCGTCACCTCTGTCATCCTTGCCGCCGATGCATTCTTGTTGTCAATGTCGTCGCTGATAGAGAGTATGAATATTAAACCATTTGTTCATCTAAAAACTTAAACTTTTAGAAGTAGTGGTCTAAAAAAAATTATATGATATTAGAATAAGAGGTTTGAGGATAAATCTTTGCCAATGATACAAGTAAGGGAAAACGAAAACAAAATTTGTAACAAGTATGCTATCCCACACGACACGCACAACCCTTCCTTGACCTCAAAATAGGGACTACCTATTAGTCACCAAATTCACTTTCGTTTTTTGACTCATATCATAGAAAATTTTAAAGTAACAAAATTCTAATGTACATGTTCCATATTGTGGCAAGTGTAGAGCATACTACTAGGATTGATTAGAACATTTCTAGTTTTAAAAATCATACCAAGCAGAAAAGAAGAAGGGAGAGAGGTTTTAGAGATTCATGGCAAACTAAATAATATTATTTTTTGAGAGGGTGCGTTCAGCCCCTTAGCGATTACATACGCTGCCTTATATAGACATAAAACAACATACTAGAACTTTACAAACTCCGTTTGGTCGAAAAAAGCCAATTATTTGTGCATACTAAGCTTTTCTACTAACAGACTGACTTGAGCACTCATTATCTCGCTTTTTTCGATTTTGCCACAGTGCTACAGTACTAAACAATACATGAACAATGCATGAATAGTACTTTGGGTCAAATTTTTCGTCTCATTCACATAATTCCTCTACCTCTTCTATTTTGTTTTAGATAGGTCTCTGGTGGAGTCTTCTTTCCCTTCACTTATTATGCTTGTGAATACGCTCTTCATTGCTGTCGTTTGAGTCATCCGAGCCTTCTCCATACTTTTGCCTCCGATATTCTTTTAGCATTCTTTCGATTTCTAGAGCTTCAAGATGTTTGGTACTTGTATCATCTAGAGACTAGTATGGGTGGATGGGATGTCAGAAGGATTGGGAGTATTTTTTTTTTTCTGGATATTGTTGCTTGAGCGTTTTGAGGAGCTTTTCTACTTCTTCAATTGCTTCAGTCGGCCTTGGTCTTTTGGATGACTAGTGAGAATTTTTAAGAGCATCAGCAGAACTAGTTGGAATACCAAGTTGGGGTAAATACCCAAGCTAGAGTAATGGACTTTCTCTGTCAAAACCTAGATAAAGTGTAAGCTATTATTCACTATGATCAAAAGGATCTTGTGACATTAATCCTCCCCATGAATTTTGTGATGATGAAGCAAGATCCTGTGAACTTGTTGGTGACTTAGAAGTGTCCGGTACATCCATTTTGTAGTATTTTCTTAAACAAGTATCGATCGTTGGATGGGTTGCACAATAGTCATCACTATGATCCCAAAAAAGGGGATCATTTTCCATTGGCCATGCTTCTAGCAGAATAACTTGATTGTGCTAACACGATATCCTTTATAATTCCCAATACTGTCGAGGATAAGCTGAGATTTTACGAAAAAGTGTTGCAAAAATCTCATTTTGATAGGTTGGGACTTATATATGGACACTTCAACATCTACTGGAATTTTACACATATCTCTACCGGGTTGAACAAATACCCATAGCCAGAAAAATAAAACGATAGTATAAAGCTCTAGGTCAGGCCTGTATGCTCTAAGTTGGGTTTTCTATGCACCAAATAAACATGTTCCCAAGATATTTATGCTTGACTTCTCCTTGAATAATTCTACTAATAATAAGAGGCATTTTAGCTGTTGGAAACTCAATAGCCATGGTATGAAGATTAACAAATACTAATAAAATCATTTGAGTTTTTCTGGAAATTTCTCTTCTAGGAAGAAAGTGAGAGGATGAATGAATGGGTATTTAGGATGCAAATCATCTAGCCTGAAGAGAAGACCACCATATTCACTAAAAATATGGAAATGATATTACCACATAAGTCTTTCAAGATTTTCAACAAGAACATTATCTTGGATAAGCTCAGGGATTTCTGGCAGGTATAAATATGAAGAAAAGTTGGGCTTGATTTTTTGAGCTTTGAAACCAGCCCTTGGATATCTTACCACATGCATATTTATGGATGTGATAGTTGCAAATTCTTTTGGTCTGAACAGAAAATCGGCAAGCATTTTCTTTTTTCTCGCAATATATTTGGTCTCAAAGGGATACTTTGAAAACCATTCTGCCCACCTAAGAAGCTGTGGATGTAGAATTTTCTTTTGTTTGAACTTCAATATCTGAGAGAATGAAGACATGTCCATCTCTACTAGGAAATGATGTCCTATAAGATGGAATTCAAACATTTTGATAACATGTTTTACCACCAAGATTTCTTTGAATGTAGAGTGGTAATGCATTTTTGCTCGTGCAAATTTTTCACTTTTATGTCCACAAACTTGTCGCTTTCCATCAATTTCTTCAAAAAGAATAGCAACCCAATATTCATCACTGGGGTTTGTTGGCAGTACTCTTTTTATTGTAGAAGGGATTTGCAAAGGAGGAAGGTATTGCAAAACTTCCTTAAGTTTGCGTATAAACTTAATTTGCTGTGGTCTTCACGGAGGAGCATCTTTCTTGAGTATTTTTTGTAGTAGACTTACAAACTCTATGATTTTTGTAACAAAATCCCGGAGATAATTTACAATCCCTAGGAATTGCTGAACCTACTTATAAGAGAGATTTTCATTAAGGAACTTTTGCAATTCCTCAACAATACGAGGATCAGGATAATAAGTTCCATTTTTTATATGCATCCCAAAAAATTCAATTTCCTTCTAGACAATGATCATCTTCTTCTAGCATAGCATGATGCCATGTTTTCGCATCAAGTTTGCAAATTGTGCTAATAATTTACAATAAGAATCCTCATTTGGACTATAAAGGAGGATGTCATTGATATAAATTTGAGCGTTGGCTAGGATGGGCTAGAAAATTCTATACATAGCCTTCTGAAACAATGAAGGAATTGTTTTGAGGTCAAAAGGGAGCATTGTCCACTGGAAATGTTGGTTCGAAATATAAAACCCAATTTTGTACCCGTCTTCAGGGCGAATTCCTAATTGTCAAAATCCAACTTTAAGATCAAACTTAGATTACACTTTGGCTTGAGTGACCCTTAAGAGTAGAGAATTCCGACGTGG
Source organism: Eucalyptus microcorys (assembly GCA_014182515.1). Taxonomy (NCBI): domain Eukaryota; kingdom Viridiplantae; phylum Streptophyta; class Magnoliopsida; order Myrtales; family Myrtaceae; genus Eucalyptus; species Eucalyptus microcorys. The sequence goes on from CM024563.1 coordinate 4,227,132, forward strand.
TAGAGGAAATTTATTATTCAGCAAGTATTGATTGAGAGGCTGATAGTTAATAACCAGCCCCATCTTTCCTTTGTTTTGCTACACTCACTTGTTGACATAAAATACTTCACAAGTCAATTGAGAGGGCTCAATTAGTCCTTGATGAAGTAAATTCGAACATTCCTTTTGTGTTAAAAGTAAATGTTCTGGATTCATTTTAGAGTGACTGGTTTTAGTGGATTGACATCATCATTTTTCTTGAAATGAAGATTGATGAAGAAGTCAAGATTTTTCCACAAAGGGTTGGAGCATTTTTGGACAAAATCTCACGAGAGTTTGCACATACCCCAATAAGTGTTTGCAGAATTAGATCTATAATACTCAATTGGATAGTGAAAAATCTATGGAGCTGCCCTTTAAACCATAGTCCATTAGGTACAATTATAAGTTTAGAAATTTGTGTAAGTATATCTTAATCAATAATGATATCTTTATCTAGTGAACTTGAGTCAAGGATTTAAGTGGTGATTGAACATTGGGAAAAGAATTATATAGTGATGGGTTCACTTCATACTCTTGTAGCAAAGATATCTCTAGAAGCAAAGTTAAAATACCGGGTGTATGACGTCCATTATTTTTCTAGAAGTATTTTTATATCAAGAATAGAAGCACTAGCTCCAGTGTTGACAAGGGCAATAAGAGGAATAGGCTTATCATAATTAGATGGGTATATTTTTACAGGGAAATACGAGGATAGAAGGAGTATATACACAAAGATCTTGGATTGTAGGAGGTTCAAAGAAAAAGAATACATCTTCTTCTGACGAGCTTTGAGTGTTACTAGTTTGTGACTATGTTTGGATAGCACACACAATGTGTTTGGTTGATTCATCTTCCAAGGAGAAGACCGATTCAACATCATCATCCTAGAGTGATACTCCAATTTGCTTCTCTATCTTCTAGATTAAATGGAAATTTCTTCCTTAGCTTTTGGATAATTCTTAGCAAAATGGCCTTTCTTATTGTAAATGTAATACCTATCAGATTTTTTATATCTTCCAGAAGAGCTTCGTTTAGAGCATCTTTTTCACAAGAATCACCACTTGTGCCTTTTCTTTGTATGTTCTAAGTAAAATCTTTTGAAGTGTTTTCATTTTTTACATCAATCTCCACAAGAAGGATCATTACAGGAGTCTTTCTTTGAACACTTGATTCTTAACTCAGGCTTTTAGCAAGCCTAGTTAAGTCCCTTGTTGCTCTTGAGATAACTTCTTAATGCCTTTCTTCGGATATAAAGATCATCAAGAGCAAGATGTATCTCCCATTGAAGTTCTCCAAGAGGAACATTAGCAAAAATCTTCTGCTTATTCTGAATGGATTTCCACCATTTGTCCAATTTCTTTTGGGATATAAGCTAAGAAGACTTGTTTTAGGTTAGGATCAGCTCCCAAAGCATAGAATAGTTTAAACATTTCTTGGAAATGCCTAGTAAGATAATTTCTTCATAGAGAGCAAAATTTTCTTTCAAAAAATTCTCTTCTCCTAAGCTTAAGAAGATCTTCTAGTTTGCCAATAAAGAATCGGTGGATAACTCAAATCACCTAATGAAAATCTATTTGGAGCAGAAATGTCATTTGATCTTAGGGTCCGTTCGTTTCGCGGAAAATGAGCCATTTCCGGAAAACATTTTCCAGGAAGTCATTTTCCAGAAAAATGACAATATTTTCTGGTGTTCGGCTAAAACTTGAAAATGTTTCGGAAAATGTTTTCCGGTGTTTGGTAAGGAAAATATTTTCTATCAGAAAACATTTTTTAAGATTTCAGCACTTAAGTAATTCTCTTGAACATCGTTTATGGGGCTTGAATCCTTTAAATGGCTGAGAACATCAAGTGATGTTAAATCCTCTATTCTTCAATTAAGAACTCGGTCTCAAGAGGCAATGCCCATGCTGAAAATGTTTAATCGATTCGTAAAAGAAAATAGCAACATCTAGCTATAATAACCCATTGATTGAAAAGAAATGCTCATTAAGACATTGTCATTCAATGGAGATACCTTTGGTTGCCGTTGGATGAACTTATCAGTAGCCTCCAAAAGACGGGTATTGTCAACTGCAGCCTTGGAGAAGATCCGCCGAGCAAGCTCATTATTTTGCTCCAACAAAGCCTTCATCAAGTGCTCCTCTACTATTTGATGTTTATTCTCCTTCGCGATATCTGGAGAGGAAACAATCCCTTGCCAGAGCCATCTCTCGTAAATTCTTCTTTGTGTGATCTCGTCATTTGACAGAGCTACAAAATCAATAATTTATTGGGTTCAAGTGGACAAATCTGATTATACATATTACAAACACCACCCCAAAGAAGCTGCATATACACATTCATCCATTTAGCAACTCACTCTTCGTCTATGCACAGCCTAATTTAGCAGTATGGCAACCACACTAGCAATCAATCAACACATTTGCACAATTTAGGATTATCGAAAAAAATGAAAACTTGGCAAGAAAAATCCAACGCACTCGAACACATAACACTACTAGCACCACGCCTGGATGCACGCGACCTCATCGCATCACCCCAAACAAGCATAACCAAATCCCCAAAACAGAGCAACGAACGAACACACGAGCAAGCATGCGGAGCGCTAAAAAAAATCCCAAGGAAAGGAATCGGGGGCAATCACCCGTCCACCGGAAGCCTCGCACCGCACGACGAGCGGCCTGGATGGCGGGCTCCCCCCGAGCCTCCCGGCGCCGCCATGGTGCTCCCTCTTGAGTCGGATCCTCCCGAGCTGCTTCGAGCCGCCGGGGAAGCGGAGCGCGCGGCGGCGGCGGCGGCGATGCCCCGGCCGGAGCAAGCGGGCAGGAGCGGCCAGGGAGGGCGAAGGCTGATCTCGAAGAAAGACGTCATCGAAGCCATTGCAGCAGGGAGAGCAAGAGAGAGAGAGAGAGAGAACGAGAATTGAAGGGAGGAGGAGATTTGCGAATGAGGGATGCTTCGCCGATCGTCGGCGTCGAAGGAGGAGGAGGAGATCAGAAACCCTAAGATTTTGTGAGAGAGTGCAGAAATGAGGAAGGAAAAAAGCAACGCGAGAGCGAGCGCGAGAGCTCGTGCGAGAGGCCGGGAAAATGATTTCCTCTTTTCAAAACAGGAAATCATTTTCCACGATGTTAAGAGGGGATTTTCCGTTGACCGGAAAATGTTTTCTTTGACCGTGTATTTTCCGCCCACCCGAACACCGGAAATTTTGGAAAATATTTTCCTGGAAGTTGTTTTCCGCGAAACGAACGGAACATTAGTCAGAAATAGTTCTCCATCAATTTTTTAAATTTCCAATGAATCTACTCACGAACTCAGTCAATATGCCATACTGGTGTTCAACAAAAAATGTTTTGGTGTTGAGCCAAATATGGAATTCCTGCAATCTATCTAGCTATTTGAAATATGGAATGTTATTGGGTGTGAAGTAGTATTTTGAAGTCGAAGACTTTTGTTCAGGATTTGAGTTACGATGATGTACTACTTCTAGCTGGGATGAATTTGATTCCATCTCTACTTTAGGGGGATTAGTCATAGAGATAGTAGGCACATAGGATACTGGTGTTTGCGGTTCAAAAGTTGAAGTGGTTTCAGAGGAAAGGGAATCTAATTCTAAGATTGATTTAAAGGTATTTTGCTTGGTAGAATCAAATGCAGCAATAGTTGATATACTTTGTCTGTTTTGATCTCGCAAGAAAGTCCCAAGTGGGTCTGAAACCATATGAGCAGAAGCGGGTTCCGAAAAAAGTTCGGGAGTTGGTTTCTTTTCTTTGCTTTTCTACCTCCTTGCTAATGGTTTTGAAGCGTAATAACATCCCTTTGATCCTACTTTGGAACTTCATCAAATTGAAGCAATTGATGTTGCCCTAGAAGGGCCCGCTTCCATTGAGATCGTTTATCGAGGTTGAGAAAGCGGAGAAAGTAGATCTAGACGATCAACAAATTTGCCATCCTGCAGGGGCCTGATTTGTCTTCTTAGTTTCCCATTTCAGCTATCTAGTCTTCCAAATAATGATAAGAAACATATCTCCCAAATTCCATCTGATGAAGTTTATTCTGAAATGTCTCAAGTAATTTATTTGTGATCAAAGCTGTTTGATCCACCTTCTGGTCAACATGATCAAGACAAGCTTGGACAGTTAAAAGTTTGGCATCAATTGTCTTGAGAACATTATTTTTTGGGCCAAAACATTTTTTGACTGCCAATTCGGGATAGTTTTAGTAGCCGTAACTTTCTTTTGCCTCCCATGATCATCAATATATGTCGGATTCGGGACCTTAGGGATATGACGAAATCGATTACAAATATATGTAAATTCTTCTAATGCCAGGAATGGGGAACTAAAATTAGATCTTTCTAGAGGTGGAAAGTCTGAGGATTTGAACATGCAGACAGATGAAAGGACAAGTGATGGTTCTGGTTTTGGGGAACATGAAAACTGAGACTATGAATTGATATTTTCCTCCATCTTCACCAAGAGGTCCGACAGTGAGATCTCCATCAAGGTATCTCGGGTAAAGTTTATCTTTTAACTATTTTTTTCTTCTGGACGGTCTATCATCTTCTTCATCATCAGATGACAAAAACCACCTCAGTCTTCACGTTCCCCAAAACCAAAACCACCACCTATCCTTTCATTTGTTTGTATGTTCCAATCCTCAAACTTTCCACTTGCAGAAAAACCTAATTTTAATGCCCCATTCCCAGCATTAGAAGAACTTACAGATATTCATAATTAATTTCGTCATATCTCTAAAGTCCCGAATCCGACAGATATGGATGACCATGGGAGGCAAAAGAAAGTTGTGGCTGCTAAAGCTGTCCTGAATTGACAGTCAAAAAATGCTTTGGCCCAAAATATTATTCTCAAGACAATCGACACCAAGTTTTCAACTTTCCAAGCCCATCTTAATCATGTTGACTAGAAGGTGGATCAAACAGCTTTGTTCAAAAATAAATTGCTTAAGGAATTTTAGAAGAAACTTCACCGGATGGAATCCATAAGATATGTTTCTCATCATTATTTGGAAGATCAGACGGTTGAAATGGAAAAACTAAGGAAACGAATCAAGCTCTTACAAGATGTAAAATTTGTTCATCCTCCAGCTCCACTTTCTCAACTTTCTCAACTTGGACAAACAATCTCAATGGAAGCGGATTCTTCTAGGGCTACATCAATTGCTTCAATTATTGATGAAGCTACAAAGTAGGATCAAAGAGATATAGTTACACTTTGAAACCATTAGGGAGATAGAAAAGTAAAGAAAAATTAGTGAAGAAAAGAAGCTAGCTCCTGAACCTTTTCCAGAACCCCCCTCTGCTCACATGGTTTCAAACCCACTTAAGGCTTTCCTATGAGTCCAAAGTGGACAAAGTATACCAACTATTGTTGCATTTGATTCTGCCAAACAAAATACCTCTGAATCAACCTCAAAATTAGATTCCCTTTCCCCCAAAACCACTTCAACTTCTGAACCACAAATACTAGTATTACGTGTGCCTACTATCTTTATGGTCGATCCCCCTAAAGTAGAGATGGAATCAAATTCATCCGAGCTAGAAGATCAAATGGCATTTCTACTCCAAATAGATTTTCATCAACTGATCCAAGTAATCCACCAATTCTTAATTGGCAAACTAGAAGATCTCATTGAGCTTAGGAGAAGAGAATTTTTTTCAAAGAAAGTGTTGCTCTCGACAAAGAAAGCATCTTAATAGGCATTTCCAAGACATGTTTAAACTATTCTATGCTTTAAGAGTTGAACCTAACCTAAAAGAGGTCTTCTTAGCTTCCATCCCAAAAGAAATTAGACAAATGGTGGAAAGATTCATTCAAAATAAGCAGAAGATTTTTGCTAATGTTCCTCTTAAAGAACTCCAATAGGGAATACATTTTACTTTTGATGATCTTTGTATCCGAAGAAAGGCTTTTAAAAGTTATCTCAATAGCAACAAGGAACTTAACCGGCCTTGCCAAAAGCTTCAGTTAAGAATCAAGTGTTCAAAGAAAGACTCCTGTGATGATAATTCTTGTGGAGATTGATGTAAAAGACGAAGATACTTCAAAAGATTTTCCTTAGGATATATGAAGAAAATGCGCAAATGGCGATTCTTGAAAAAAGAACGCTCTAAATAAAGCTTTTCTGGAAGACGTAAAAAATTTGATAGGTGTTACATTTGTAACAAGAAATGTCATTTTGCCAAAAATTATCCAAAGGCTAAAGAAAGAAATTCTCATTTAATCTAAAAGATAAAGAAGTAAACTAGAGAATCACTCCAAGATAATGATGTTGAATCGATCTTCTCCTTGGAAGATAAATCAACTAAACATAATATGTATGCTATCTAGACATGGTCACAAACTAGTGACATTGAAAGTTTGTCAGAAGAGCCAGGAGAAGATGTATTCTTGTTCCTAGAACATCCTATAATTCAAGATCTTTGTGCATATATTCCTTCTATCTTCTTGTATTTCCCATAAAAATATAGACATCTAAGTATGACAAGCCTATTCATCTTGTTTCCCTTGTCAACACTGGAGCCAGTGCTTCTATCTCAATACAAAAATACTTTCAAAAAATAATGGACATCATACATCCGGTATTTTAACTTTACTTCTAGAGATACCTTTACTACAAGAGTGCAAAGCAAACCCATTACTGTATAGTTTTTTCCCCAGTGTTCAGTCACCACTAAAATCCTTGACTTGAGTTCACCAAATAAAGATATCATTATTAGCTAGGATATCCTTACACAAATTTCTAAACTCAGAATTGTGCCTAATAGACTACGGTTCAAAGAACAGTTCCAAGAATTTGTAAACATCCAAGTATTTTTCACCATCCATATGAGCATTTTAGAGCCAATTCTACAAACCCTTCTTAGGGCGTTTGCATACTCTCATTCTTTGTCCAAAAGTGTTCGAACCTTTTGTGGAAAAATCTTGACTTCTTCATCAATCTTCCTTTCAAGAAAAATAAGGATGTTAATCCCACCAAAGCTAAAACATTTACTTTTAACATAAAAGGAATGTTCGGATTTACTTTATCGAGGACTAATTGAGCTATGAGATTCTCAATGGGCTTGTAAAGTATTTTATGTTAATAAGCGAGCGAAGCAAAACAGAGGAAAGATGAGGCTAGTTATCAACCATCAACCTCTCAATTGATTCTTGCCGGATGATAAGTTTCCTCTATCACATCGGAATTCTCTATTCTCTAGCCTCACCCAAGCCAAAGTGTATTCCAAGTTTAATATTAAAGCTGGATTTTAGCAGTTGGGAATTCTCCATAGAGACAGGTACAAAACTAGGTTTTGTATTCTGAATCAATATTTCCAATGGACAATGCTCCTTAATGGCCTCAAAACAGCTCATTTGTTATTTCAAAAGACTATGTGCAGAATTTTCCAGTCCATCCTGGTTAATGCTCATATTTACATTGACGATATCCTCCTCTATAATCCAAATGAGGATTCTTATTGTAAATTATTAGCTCAATTTGCAAATTTGGTACGAAAACATGGCATCATGCTATCCCAAAAAAAGATAATCATTGCTTGGAAGGAAATAGGATTTCTTGGGATGATCTTAAAAATGGAACTTATTATCCTAGCCTTCATATTGTTGAGGAATTGCAAAAGTTTCCTAATGAAAATCTCTCTCATAAGTGGGTTCAGCAATTTCTAGGGATTGAAAATTATCTCCAGGATTTTGTTTCAAAAATCATAGAGTTTGTAAGTCCACTACAATAAATGCTCAAGAAAATGCTCCTCCGTGAGAACTACAACAAACTAAGTTTGTACACAAACTTAAGGAAATTTTGCAGTATCTTCCTCCTTTGCGAATCCCTTCTACGAGAAAAAAAGTAGTGCAAACAAACGCCAATGATAAATATTGGGTTGCTGTTCTTTTTGAAATAATTGGTGGAAAGCGTCGAGTTTGTAGATATAAAGGTGGAATGCATTACCACTCTACATTCAAAGAAATATTGACGGTAAAATATGACATCAAAAAGTTTGAATTCCATCTTATAAAACATCATTTCCTAGTAGAGATGGACATGTCTTCATTCTCACAGATGCTGAAGTTCAAACAGAAGCAAATTCCGCATCCACAACTTTTTAGGTGAGCATAATGGTTTTCAAAATATTTCTTTGAGACTAAACATATTGCGGGAAAAAAAGAATATATTTGCTGATTTTTTGTCCAGGCCAAAAGAATTTATAGCTATTATGTCCATTAATATGAATGTGATAAGAAATCCAAGAGGCGGTTTCAAAGCCCAAGAAATCAAGCCCAAATTGCCTTCAATACCCATTCATTCATCCTCTCAGTTTCTTTCCAGAAAAAGAATTTCTAGAATAACTTAAATAATTTTATTAGTATTTGTTTAATCTTTATACTATTGCCATTAAGTTTCCAATAGTCAAATGCTTCTTATTATCAATAAAATTATTCAAGGAGAAGCCAAGCATAAATATCTTGAGGACATGTTTGGTTGGTTTTAACCATTTGGTGCATGAGAAAATATTTTCCAAACCCAACTCAGAGCATGTAGGCCTTTATACTATCGTTTTATTTTTAGGGCCGTGAGTATTTGTTCAACCTAGTAGAGATATGTGTAAAACTCCAACAGATGTTGGAGTATCCACATATAAGCCACAACCTATTCAAAATGAGATTTTTGCAACACTTCCTTGTAGAATCTCAACTTATCCTCGATAGTATTGAGAATTACAGAGGATATTGTGCCAACACAATCAAATTGTTATGCTAGAAGCATGGCCAACAGAAGATGATCCTATTTCTTGGGATCATAGTGGTGACTATCACGCGACTCATCCAGCAATCCATGCTGAAGAAAACACTACGAAATAGATGTACCGGGCATTTCTAAGTCACCAACAAATTCACAGGATCCAGCTTCATCATCACAAGATTAATGGGGAGGACCATTGTCACAAGATCCTTTTGATCATAATGAATTATAGCTTACACTCAGTCTAGGTCTTGACAGAGAAAGTGCATTACTCCAGCTTGGGTATTTACCCTAACCTTGTATTCCAGTAAGTTCCATTAATACTCTTACAAGTTCTCACCAGTCATCCAAAAGATCAAGGTTGACTAAAGTAATTAAAGAAGTAGAAAAGCTCCTCAAAACGCTTAGGCAATAGCATCAAAAAAAAAAAAAAAACACTCCCATTCCTCCTAACATCCCATCCAGCTCATACTAATCTCTAGATGAAATAGGTACCCAACATCTTAAAGCTTTGGAAATCGAAAGAATGCCAAAAAAATATTAGAGGCAGCAGTATGGAGAAGACTCGGATGACTCGGACGACAGCACTATATAGCCTATTGATAGGCATAATAAGTGAAGGGAAAGAAGACTTTACTAGAGACCTATCCAAAACAAAATAGATGAGGCAAAGGAATCACGTGAAGGAGACGAAAAATTTGACCGAAAGTACTGTTCATGTATTCTTTGGCACTATTTATGTATCGTTTAGTATTGTAGCATTGTACTAGAACCAAAAAAAGCAAGATAATAAGTACAAAAGTCAATATGTTAGTAGAAAAGCTTAGCATGCGCAAATAATTAGCTTTTGTCGGCCAAACGGAGTCTATAAAGTTCTCGCGTGTTGTTTTATGCTTATATAAGACAGCGTATGTAACCGTTAAGGGGCACAACATACCCTCTCCAGAAATAATATTGTGTGATTTGTCATGAATCCCTAAAACCTCTCTCCCCTCTTCCTTTCTGGTTGATATGATTATTTAAAACTATAAATGTTCTGATCAATCTTGGTAGTATGCTCTACACTTGCCATAATATGAAACCTATACATCCGAATTCTTCTACTTTATAATTTTCTATGATATTAGTCAAAAAATGAAAGTGGATTTGATGACTAATAGGCAGTCCCTATTCTGGGCCAAGAAAGGGCCTTGCATGTGAGATAGCATACTTGCTATAAATTCTATTTTTGTTTCCCCTAGCTTGTATCATAGGCAAAGATCTGACTAAGCGTAAGAAGGAAGAATATAATATTTAGATATTAAATTATTTTTCATTTAATAACTTAAGTTTTGAGAACAATTGGCAGTGGTCTTACAAAGCCTCACTATTGCTTGTCTACCCCTCCCATTCCCTCTATGCCTCCTCTCACTCCTACATTAAGTGAGCATGCCTACTTAAAAAAAATTGGGCTAAGTTGACAAAACATCTTGTTCGCTGTACAAAAAATCAAGGACTTTTTGGACACTTTTCCCCATTTCCAAAACCCTTGAAAAGCTTTTGGTGCAAGGCAAGTTCGGAGATTCTTTGAGTTTTGAGCATTAAGTATTTTCGGAATGCAAATACATGTTTTCATTTCAATTTTACCACACTATACTTTCATAATTGCGAAAATGTCCTGAAAACCCTCCCTTTACACGACATGCTGGCGAAGGCCTCAACCACTGGTGAGCAACGGATGAATTCTATTTGCCATTCCTAAGAGGGGAGTGTAGAAATGTTTTCTAAGTGTTTTTTTTTCCTCAGATAGTCTTGTTAACAAGAGGCTTTAATGCGCGTAATGATGACAAAACATTTTATTTTCAAAATATCAGATTGTATATATATCATGGGCACAATTGATGCATTGAAAATTGTACTATCTTCCTCTTTTGAATGCTTAACACAATTCAAAAAAGAGATTTAACATTGCTAAAACAACGTATTGATTTCTATTAGGTGTAACTATTTCAGTCCATGTTGTGATACAGTAATTTCTCCGTAATCATTTTGTCCCGCTAGACTTGGGCGGCGTAAATCTACCGAATCACTGCATGAAGGAAAAAATCATTATACGATTCATTCGACTAGAATTCATTTAGCAAGATGTATCTAGCTCTTTCTGCCTTAATTTTGAACCATGTTTTGATTTCTTATCTAAGTAAACCAAGAGTAACATGCATCTGCACTCGCTTATTCGACCGAATTTTCTCTGACTGAGAAGCTAAAACTACAGAAACAAAGGGCCATAAGTACGTAAAACTGTGTTGGGTTATACTCTAAATTGGCCCACGGGACTTGTTCTCGAGCCCTTGGACCCTTGATGCGTTAAGAAAACAACTTCTTCGAAACACTGGACTCTTGATTTGCTTGGATGGATATGAATCATGCATAGTTTATATATATATATATGCATGACTAGTTTCCACCCATTTGCTGCCTCCTTTGTTTCTTGACCATGAGTTAATGGGTGTGGGTTTTGATAAGGAAAAGTGTGTTTTAGAAATTAGTTTTTCTGACTTTCACCCATTTGATTAACTGAAAATGACTTATCAATCAAAAATACTTTCTGGTTCACGAAGATTTTCATGCATAAAATTAAGAAAGTGAATTTCTAAATTTAAAAAAGTGAAAAAAAAAAAACATTTTAGGATTGCTCCTCTCGATTGTCAAGCCTTGACGATGGTCATGACAACTTGAGCCTTGCCCAAGGTTGGTGAGGTCGAGCCTCACTTGTGGCCTATTGCCAGCCAATGTTGAGGCTCGATTACCGGTAGAGGAAGAAGGAAAAAGAAAAAGAATTAAAAATTTAATTTATTTTTTTTGCCTATGATAAAATCATGATATTGAAATTATTTTCCAAATGAGATCCGAACACTAAAAAAACGTTTTTGGTCATATATCGCCAAATAAAAGAAAACTATCCATTTTCTTGAAAAAATAATCCTAGAAAATATTTTCTTTTATCATAAAATTTTCCCCAAACAAACATATCCTAAAATAATTTTTAAAATTATACTACTAGTAGACAATACTTCGACGCAAAAAGTTTCATTTGTTTTATGGAAAATGAATATTTTAAAATATTTTTTTGTGAATTTAATCATTTGTATCGCTTGAAATTATGAAAATATTTTCCATTTCATTCATCTTTGTAAGTGAAATGAGCAATTATTTTCTAAATAAAATTATTTATTTTTCATGAAATAAATGAAAGCTAAACGGCAATTTTTTGAGCTGCCGGCACACTTAAAGACAAGGGGGAATCGTGTGTCAAATCACAAATGAACTTTCTGGTCGTGTGTGTTAAAGAAACCGCGACGGGCGACATTACTTTAGACAGGATATAAAGACAGGACGATGTGTGGTCTTTGTTTATTGGGTTGCAAAGATGGGATGGTGCTTGACTGCAAGATGTAGCTCAACAAAATAGTGTCTGGACCAGTTTCTTCTAAGGGAAGCCATCATAGGAGAACAATCAAGAATCTTCTCCATGATAATCATCTGTCGGGACAACAAGAAGACAAGTTTAAAAATTTAATATGAATTTTTGCATGCTTTCCTTTGGTTGCACTTAAAGCTGCATGGATCCATGGAGATGTCGCATGCTTTTGTCAGCGTCCGAGACTCGCAGAACACGCGCGCTTTCTGTCAATTCAATGGCCGCTGCTTCTTGAATTGCCGAGAGAGTGGAAATCATCCGACGAAACTCGAGATCTCTTTCTTCTTTTTCTTTAGGTTTGTGTTGCCTGGGGGGATGAATGGGACAAGACAAGAGGACATAACCTTTGTATTGTGGGATATTTGTTCCATCTGGAAATCAAATTCAAGAAACGTCGGATTTCCTCTCTTTTGCATTTGCCTACAGAGAATTCCCTTTAGCTTTTTCCGAACATTTCTGGCTAAAGCTTTCAGCTCAATTCAGCTTTGGCAACTTTTCTTTTCCGTGTTTATTACTTTATTCGCAATAGATTTACCGACAGTACTTTATGGAGTTCTTTAGAACGGAATTTCAATACTGCAATTGTTGCTTTTGTTCAACATGCTAAAAAGCATCGGTCAAATTCAAAATTTCTGTAAAGGTTTGGCGGCATTTCGAAGTTTGGTAACAGTAATAAAAAGGGAAAAAACACAAAAAGCAGTTTCATTTCACTTCACTTCGATTGAATAAGTCATGAACCATGGAACGAAAGCACAACCCAAAAAACCAAAAATAAAAAATAAAAAAATAGAGCAACCATAGAAGGAAAACGCTTTCTGGTCCAACCAATATTGCAACCTTTGATTCCGAGAAGAATGGATGAAATGGAAAAAAGGAAAGCTCGAGAAATTATCATTGAGTGTCGAATATGAACTAAATTGAATCTAAAATATTAACAATGGTGGGTTCATGTAGGTACCACATGAATTCCCACCAGACCACCCGGTCCATTTTTATTTGAGCACATGGACCCACCTCAATCGGGCGATTCCTCGCTCAATCCACGACCGTCCACGTCATGTCATTCTCGAAGATCCAATGGCACACCTCTATTTGCCCGGGTCCGGACCCGAGCGCCACAAATGCACCGTGGTCCGGACTCCACGACGACGTGTCGAGATGACATATGGCGACCCCGTGGTTAATCCTACTCCTCCCCACAAAGTTTAAAATCTCGGCCTCGTAAACTTTCACTTTAGGCACGGCGTGACAGTAGTACAACAAGTATGGGTATAGGCTCTGGTGGCACGACACCGACTCGGTCGGTTCTCCGCCCTTGATCCCTCTGACCGAACCGATCACGACCTTCTGCTTCGACCCATTGACGTTCTCTGTCGTCCGGACCGTGATGCCGCGGCCGAGGACGGACGACGCGAAGTCGACCATGTCCTCTGCGGACCCGACGCACCGCTTCGTCTCGCCCGGGCTCGGTGGCCTCTCGCACTCGCGCAGTGCGTTGAGGATCACATGCTCCGTGGCCGAGCCCTCCTGTGCGGCGAACAGCTCCTTCACTTCCCGCAGCCGATGGGTCGAGAACGGTAATTTCGACACGATGACCCGGGGCAAAAACGACCTTCGGGGCATCTTGTCGACGATGTCGGGCATTTGCATGACGGTCCCTGGCCTCAACTCGGACTCCCTGAAGAATCTGCCCGGCTCGACCCACCTATTTACGGAGCTGCCACTGATGGTACGTGAAGAAGGTGACGATAGCTGTGCTTCGCTTGAAACATTGCTATAACCAGCGAACGTGACACCCTTCTGGGCGTAATCTTTGAAATTTCGATCGACACTATACGACTTGAAATCGATCGTGGTCTGGCCTTTCGATCCCTTGCCGTACTCTTTGAACGTGTCGTTGCCCTCATTGAACGACTTCCCGTAATTCGCGAATGTCGTCTTGGCGGAGTTGGCGCTCCGGGCATAGGACTGAAACGAGTTGTCGCCGACATTAGCTTTGTTCCGATAGCTCGTGAAGCTCTCCGTGGCGTAGTTCCCGCCGGTGCTATAGGCCTTGAACGTGCTATGCGGGTCATTCGCGTTCCCACCGTAGCTCGTGAACGTTTCGTTTCCGGCATTGCCTAGCAGCCCGTAGCCCGAGAAGGTCGAGGAGATCGTGTTCGAGTCGCCGCTGTAGGTGGCGAACTGTGTCGGGGAGCTGTTCCCGTGCTTGGCATAGCTCGTGAAGGACTGGCCTCCGGTGTTGGCGTCTTCGCTATAGCCCGTGAAAGACCGCTTGTGATCGTTGCCTGTTCGGAAAGGTCGTATCATCAATCGGAATCGATCAAGCTAGGAATGTCTATAGGCAAATAGGTTCGATAATCAAAAGAGTTTTACCGTCCGAGTCGTAGGTGGTGAATAGCAGGTTCGGCACGTTCACTCTCAAGTGGTAGTTCTTGAAGTCGCCGGACCCGCCGTTGGCGCCGATCCCGTAGCTGGCGAAGCTGCTGTTGGCGACGTTGCCGTCCGTCGCGTAGTTGGCGAAGCCCTCGCTGTGGCCCGAGCCCTCCTTGGTGTACTTCTTGAAGGAGAAGTCGGGCGTGTTGAGCCCCTCCGAGTAGTTCTTGAACGAGTCCGCCCCGCCGAGCCGGCCCGAGCCGTACTCCGAGAACCGCTTGTTGGCGTACACCGCGAAGTTCGCGTCCTCGTCCGCGCCCTTCCGGTGGCTCCTCAGGCCCTCGTCGAAGGAGCAGAAGAGGTCGGCCAGGGAGCAGAAGAGGCGGAGGTGCGAGGCGAGGGTGCTCCCCGCGGCGAGCTTCGCGAGGAGGGCGGCGGCGGCGGCGGACAGCGGGGAGGCCTTCGAGAGGAGGAAGGGCGGCGGGGCGCCGCCGCCGGAGAGCTGCGCCTTCCAGTAGCGGAGGAAGGCGGCTTTAGGCGCGAAAGGGTTCGGCCTGGCCGCGGTGCCCGGCGCGTCAGCGGCGGCGGTTCCCGTCGCCGTCGCCGCATCTACATTCCATGTGAAAAGGGACGAGAGCAAGAAGATCAGAAGGCAGATCCGGCTGCGTTTGCAGTCCATTTGAGAGAGAGAGAGAGAGGGTGAGTGAGAGTGAGATATCGAGAAGATCATATATATAAGGGAGAAATCGAAGGAGAGAGAGAGGGCGCTTTCGCTTTTCTCCTTTTTTTCCTTCCTATTTTACTTCTGTCTTCTGGTCTATAATGATGAAAGTGTCCTTAGGGTTTCCGTCGTGCCAAGTTATTTCCACTTTGTTTTTCAATCATATTTGTTGTTGTTTTTTTTTTTTTCATGAATTATGTACATTTTGGCCTTTGCGTAGGTTGACGGACATGGACACTCATAATAATAATAATAATAATATTAGTCATTAGTCATGAGTATTCATGCACGCTCCTCATGATTTTGCCGTTATTTTTATTGCGGTAGACATGAAGCCATGAGTGAATAATGCCTTGCAAGCTTTCTCTTCCCTTTTCTTCAATTGTGGATCGTGCTGCACTAGAACAGTGTGTTGAGTATATTTCGATTAAGTTTTGAATTATCGAAAGCTATCATTTTTTGTAACGGCTTCTTAACGTTAGAAATTTGTAACGGTTTTCGTTCGTCATTAATCTATAACAATCTCGTGATATTCCAAAACGGTTTTATAACTGTCTTAACTGCTATTAATATACAATAAATTTGTAACGGTTGGAATGCGGAAGAGAGAATTATGAGATTTTAGTATATTTCCATATATATAAAAGAGTAAGGGACAATTTATTTATAGGTTGAAAGAGAGAAAATCAAAGGAAATCAAATCAGATGTGTATAATCAAAATAGATATAAAAAATTAGAGAAAATATCCTAAATATCTCTAAAAGATATAAAAATATTGCGGACATCCCTAACATCTTCCAATTAAATGCAAAAATTGATGATGAAATAAAGCTCCTTTTTTTGACCTACAAATTGTTACATATAAGAAAGTTTATAGTTGATCGTTGTTGTATGGCATGTGTTACATTGCTAATTAACTTGTCATAGATAATATTATTATCTTAATGAGGGCTGCAGAATATGAAGCACAAAGTGATGGGGCTGATAAAGCAAGTTTAAGTCGACATGGCAGAGAATATATCGCAAAACAAGAACCGACACGGAGCCCGAGCAACGGATTCAAGAAGGGCACAAAGATCATCCCCATTATTTGAAAAATTAGATAGCTGAAATGGAATGAAAAGAACTGATATAAATAATGGGTAGTGGAAACATTTCTTAAAAAAATTGTCAAAATTCACTGCCCCTCAAAAAATCGAATGTATTCTCCACACGATCTTAACATACCCAATCGCATTGCTTATTAGCACGTCGATTTTTTACAAATTAGTCTTAGTGAATAATCACGCGTAGCACTACTTTCTAGATTAATTTTCCAAAGGGAAAGTGCAAATTTACCATATTTTTTGGGATATAATATGCTAATTTATGGAATGCGAAATTGATTTTCACGTACTAATTGCACAAAGCGGGAAGGCGGAAAGTCTTTGAAACCGCAATAAGTATTTTTGCCGTTGAAACCGACCTAAATGGCGTTGGCAAATTGATGACCGCTGACTACTTTGCGTGCAAAAATGGATAGCGAGGGAGTGCAGCCATTTATGCTCCCCCCACCACGCCCTCTAAAGTATTAATTTACAACAGCTGTGCTCCTTAATGTCGCCACGTGGTGCATGTGCTTTGGCATTGACTCTTGTATGACTCCTTTATTTATTTATTTATTTATTATTAATTTTGTTAACGAATATCCTAAAGCACTGGTTAAATTTTTAGAAAAATATGGTTTGTCATTTGGAAAGTGCTATCTTTCTCGCGCTATGCACAATCGATGCGTTAAGAATGAATATACCTTCTTCTTTTTTAATTATTATTGGTATAAAACGACTGAATTGTCGTTGTGATTGGAGTGTGAGCTTTTTTTGGCATTACAAAAACAAATCGCTTTTTTCGGGATAATTTTTGTTCTTCCTTTGAATCCGAGACAAGTAATTCAAATGCACATGGAGGACATCATCAATGCTTTGTTTGTGAATAACTTGATGTTAATTGGATTATGCATGTGGATTAAACCAAATAACCAATGGGCCTTTAAAGGCAGCTCGGGATTTGTGGGTGTAAGAGGATTGTTTTGGCTTGAATGTTTTGCCACATTCATCGGAATATGTTTGTTGTCACGGGCTGAACTTTGAGCATCATGGTTGGGACTCAACTTTGCAAAACAATTTGATTATCATGAGATCATCACTTTAAAGCCATCATTGATCTTATTAGTCCATAGTTCACGGTTGATGCCAGACCCATGCTTTACTTAAATATATCAAAAGACTATTCAATTTGGGTTTGTTGTGACCTTTTCAAAGGTAAACCATCACGAGAAAGCTAATAAATTATTCCCAACCCCATATCAATCGCAACTTTGGATTTTAATTTAATCAATTAAACATGCAATTTAATTCATTCAGAAGTCACCATTAATCTAATATGGGCTGATTAGAAACCAAATAAAATGTGAGAAAATATATTATTTCTGCAAACCAAAGATATTGTCGATATGGAGACTTGATTACACTAAATAAATCTAAAGTCATTTCATTACCTTTTCTCTTTATTGAAAAATTATTTTGCAAGCAGTCTTTGCCAATTTTTAGTCAATCATTTGAGTGCGCAAACTATTGTGGCTAGTGATATAACCAAGAGGGAATGAATAGGTTATTTAACAAACTCGACAACATTTTTGTTGAAATGAGTAGAAACAAGTTTATATGTGTAGGAATAAACTCGATATATGCATAAACTACATGCACGTTGCTTTTATCAAATAAATGAAGTAACAAGTAAATAAGATAGAGGTAAATCCACCCAAATTTATAATGGTTTTATTCGGAGTAAGTCTACATCTACTATTTCAGACTCAGCCACCGACAAGATTAGAATTCACTAGTGACTCTTGAGATATACTGCTCTACCCAAAAATGGTAGATCACACTACCAAGATACATGCATCATTATAGTCCTTGTATACTTTTCACATGATTAACAATCAATGCACGACTTTCAATGAGTCAGTCAATCGATCACAAAGTGTGTGTAAGTATCTCGTAATTCGCATGGTACATCTCTGTTCACATTGGCTCATTTTGGTCCCTTTTATAGTCATCAGTATTCAAGTCGACTATTGACTAATCTTTGAGATAATCAAAGTAGCTGTTGTAGATTACAACAAAAGCAATCATATTTTCTAGCAATCTTGCCACTTCCATGAATAGTCTCCAAGTTAGGAAATAATCCTTGTCCAATAATATGATGAGTAATAGATTTGATTCTCTTTGAAGCAAATAAATTCACAATTCCAAGATTGTGATTGGCTATCAAATTCCTTTAAATGCGCAATCACGATCAAAGAAAATCTGGGTCTTTATTATGTCACTCGTCAAAGAATGATCTTCTCAATTCTTGTGTTTATCAAACTCTATCGATTTTTCCCAAGCAAGTATATGAATTAGACTTCCATGGATCTGTTCACCTCCGTGTCCTCACGAACTCTTCGTTCTCTTCGACTTTTTCACCCTTAAAATCCTTCTAGTCTTTCAAGTTCTTTCACTTAGTGGTGCCAATGACAGTTTCGATGGTGTCAAGTCATCAATAGCCATCTGAACTGAAACAACACTGGCATCTACCAAACTACAAATAGTAAGAGATAGTTTTGTCAGTATTAGAAACCGTTTTCTTAACATTATCCCCTTGATGATATACATGTAAGAGATTTGAGGCTTGAGATAAAATGTCAACTACTTTGAATTTTCAAAATAATCAGTGTAAAAACCAAACAGTTGATATAGTCTCTGAAATATTGATGTAGACTAATGAAAGCTAGAGACATAGAGACTGTATAATTAGAATTGAAATCATATTTTTTATGCATAGATCTAAGATGCAAGCTTATTTAATTTGCATCGAGTAAGAATCAAAATGCCAGTAAGTAGAAGCATCATTGTGCTCCCGCTGTTTTGATGCTCATGTCAGCTACTTTTTGTTGCTCCTGTCAAGCTGCTTGTGCTTCCCATGTGCTTGTAGTTTTCATCTGCATACACACAACTTTCTCCCCGATATTTTAGTAGGATAATAGATTTTCAATGTTAATTTTAATATTCGACTTTCAACCCTTTTTCATACCAAAAAAGAGAAAAGGTTTTGCACACATAACATGAAAGAAACCCCGATTACAAGCTTTTCTTAATTTGTTATATAATAAGTGCCACTGGACCATTTATTAATAAAATTTCTTTTATTAATAACTCCGTTCCTTATATAATGTCAAATCGATATATCAACTGGTTACGTGACAAAACTTTCAGATTACGTTTGATCATTCGGATTTCTAATCATGATAAGATAGAATATATGATTTTGTTATATCATATTCACTATGTAATGATTGTAATAATTAAGTGAGATATATTTATATTATCTTATATATATTGTTTGGTATAGACGCTTATATGAGTCACGAATTTTACAAAACGAAAATGGTAAAAATCTATCGTGACACTCTTGTCTACTTTACTTTTATTTTATTTCCCTCTCTTTTTAAATTAATTTATTTTTTTATTTCTTTCTTCCCCTTCCATCATTCTCTAATAAAATTTTATTAAATAGAAAATTGTACTAATTTACCCAAAATACTAAAACACCTAAAATATGCAATAAATATATTTATATATTGAATTTATATTATAAGAAATTATTAAATTCGAATATATAAATAATAATAATAAGATTAAATTAAAAAATAAACTTTTATTTTTAAAATTTTTAATTTCTTATATTAGAATTCAAATAGTATTTATATTAAAATATAATTTTAATTTGTTAATTTAATAAAAAAAAATTTTTGAGAAAAAAAAAATTCCCTAATATAAATATTAAAATCATATCCACATTTATCTCACTTTTTCCGTGAAATAATTTTGTCAAATTTATATTTTCTTTATATTTGATTTTATCCTATTTTGAATAGGCATCAAATGCGGGATAGGATAAATTTTATCTTATCCTGAATTTTATTCTGACCGTCAAACACAACCTCACTAGATTTGAACATGATTAACTTATTTAATCTGCAGCAAAGTCTAGCATTGCTCCATTTCTCCTCCCTTTTCTTATCCACACCTAGGAAGATGGAGAAAATGTCAAACTATGTCCGTCATTTTTTTTTTTATATTTTTTAATTCAGGCATCCTATTCCATTTGTTAAACTTGGCAAAAATCTATAAACCACGTCACATTTTCATATTTTCGTGAACGGGATAAGGGAACAAAATATCAAAGTTAAAATAAAAAATTTTAAAATGATTCCAAAAATATATAGATTGAAAAAGAAAAATAGATTTGGCGCAAAATGGAAGCTCCTCTCGTTAGAGATTTTTCCACTCGAATTATTTGACGAAGAAGACGAAGATGCTGACAGCGTCCGCCTGCACCACCTCCGCGCGTCCTCCATCGCCGCCGCTCCCTCCGCGAAAAGATGAGAGCTTTCACCTCAGACCCGCTTCTCGGCGGCAGCTCCTCGCCGCCCTCGTCTTCCCCGTCGCTCCTCTCCTCGTCGCCGGCGAGCCCACGTCTCCGTTCTCGCCCGTCGCTGGCGCCCGCGGCCTCTTCCAGATGCCCCCTCCTCGGCTCACCAATAGGTGAGAGTGAGAGTGACCCTTGTTTGTGATTTTGCTCATTCTGACGTATACTGCTCTTGCCGTGTCGGGTTTGCTATGAATTGCTGGTGTTAGTGTTGCTTGAGGCAGTTTTTGATTGGAAGTCCTGTCCTTTTTATTCTCACGGCTCAAGAAGCTGTGCATTTTTGTTTACTACGGTTGAATTGTGCTTGCATTTGTTCAAATGTGAAGTTTAGGGGCACGGACTAGGTATTTATTGGTGGGTTTGCTGTGGGAAGGTATTTCTTGGCGAGGGCAGGTGAGTCTGAGTATGATGCCCCCTCCTCAGCTCACCAATAGGCGAGAGTGAGAGTGACCCTCTGTTTGTGATCTTGCTCATTTAACGTGTATTGTTCTTGCCGTGTTGGGTTTGCTATGAATTGCTGGTGGTTAGTGTTGCTTGAGGCAGTTTTTGATTGGAAGTCCTGTCCTTTCCGATTCTCACGTCTCTAGAAGCCGTGCCTTTTAGTTTACTCAGGTTGAGTTGTGCTTGCATTTTGTTCAAATGTGAAGTTTAGGGGCACGGACTATGTATTTATTGGTGGGTTTGCTGTGGGAAGGTATTTCTTGGTGAGGGCAGGGGAGTCTGAGTACGAAAGCCTGGGGATAATCAACACTAATCCAGTCGCGAAGACGTCAGTCGATAGCGGGTTGTCGGAGAAAGGGAAGAAGCAGATGGTTCGGGCAGCCTTCGATTTGAAGGAGATGGGGGCGTGCGAAAGGAATTGTTGGATTTGGCCTTCTATCACTCAGAGAGCTTACCAAGCTGCCGAAATCATTGCTTCGGTGAACGGGATCAGTCGGAGGTGAGTCGTTAACCTCTTTGAAACCAGTATGTAAAGAGGCTTGAGAAGTTCAAGTCGCTGGACTTAAATTAAATTGCACAGGGTTTTAGTCATAAACCTCTGTTTTGGTTATAGAAGCGCAGGTACTTGGTATGGTAATTTTTTACTAAAGAATTCACGAGTTTCAACTTAGCCAATTCCAATTAAATTGGTTCAATTGGTTTTCCACTGTCAAGCTGTGGTGAACTTAGAAGTCAAGCTATGGTCTCTTATCCTTCTTGCTTATCTTATTTGAATGGAACATGCACTTCTGTAGTTAGAATTCTGAAGTTGGATGTCATAATGATGTTGCGATCACTGTTGGCAAAAAAAATCATGTTTTTATGTTTACTTGTCACTCCAATTGTTTCATTATCCAATTGCAGCTACATAGTCCCTGAGTACACCTTCCTAGATGCCAGGGGATTGGGAGCCTATGAGGGGAAGAACCTTGACTCTGTTTCAGAGGTAAGAGGAGAGCAAAGCTGTATTTGCTTAGTATGATTGAATGTTGTTATTTCCACGTTATTGGCTTTTTTCATACATGAAAGTATTGTTCATACCTTGCCGAGTGGAATGTTTGGTGGAAGGTTTTCTATGCTAATGTATATCTGGAGAGGATTAACCATCTCTTCTACTGGATACTTGTTGTTTATGAGTTCACGTGCTCATTTATGTGTGTTTCCTTCTCTTTGTAACTGGACGAACTCTCATCCGTGATAGCGTTAGGTATATGCATCTGACAGCATCTCTTCAAGGATCAAGCCTCCTCCCATAGATGATGGGACTCCTAATGAGAGTGTCGCAGATGTATTCGTTCGCGTCACACAACTTATGTCAATTCTTGAGACCCAGTACTCAGAAGACACCATAATCATTGTCTCGCCTGATTCTGACAACTTGTCAGTTTTACAAGCTGGCATAGTTGGCCTTGACCTTCGGAGGTAGATGTTATTGAATTTATATGACGCATAAATCTTGTAAACAGTGGTCTTTGTTGCTTCATTTTGTCAAGTTTTTCAGGCATAGAGAGCATTCTTTTGCTCCTGGAGAGGTCAGATTTGTCGATGCCAGCAGCATACCAACTTATAAACAGCCTGCGTCTGCTGTTTATAAATGCTTAAATCCACCAAGTTGTACCTGAATTGCATACTCTCTCTCAAAATCTATGGTTAGTATGAGGTATCCCAGCCTTCTCTTATTTAAACCATAGAGATTGCAGACTAAACCTGTGACATTTGAATATGTAGAGGGCAAAGGCCCTGTAAGAGGGAAAACTCTTTACTAAATTTTATATTTCTTGCTGTGCTGGCCCTGTCATTTTAGGTATAATGTTGACACTACCAATCATGTGAAACAATATTGTACCTTAAGGACTTGGTCTTGATAACTTCGGGCCTCATCAGTTAGCTGCCGTTAATGAACTTATATGGTTCAGCTGTCTCTGCTAAAGGAGTAAGTTGTTTTATACATCTTTTATTCATTTTGAAGGCTTTAAAGCTCTTGTATCTAGAACTTGGGAGGAAAAGCTCGGTTCATGTTGGAGTTGACATTCACTTATTCAGAAAGTAGTAAATCTGTATCTGTGAACCTGGTGCAGTTCATCTTCACTTGTTCTTATAATCATCTTCCTCTCTATTTTTCCAATATGTCATATTGCAGTCTGCAATTGTCACTTTTGTTCTAAGGAAATAATATCCATCTCTATATGTTTCTATGGTGTCCAATCATTTTTGCTTTCCATAACGAAGCAATGTGCAGAATTCCATTTTTAGCCAATCATGGAAACAGAGCCTTTTGCTTTGCATTTATATGTTTGGGCCAGCCTCCCCACGTTGCTTCATGAGTTACTCTTTCTCATTAAAATAGTCATTATGGAACTTGCTTTCTTCCTTTTGAGGCATCAGATGACTAATTTTCCATGAGGACTAATGCTGATATTTCCTTCTTTACCTCTGGAAATGCTTGGTTCTCTAGTTTCCCGTTCTTTGTGTGGCCTCCTGTTGAGAATAGGATGGCTTTCAATATTCGAGTTCAATGTATTGTGACGGATCCCACGGAAGGATTTGGTCACAAAAACCCATGAGATGGGTAAGAAGCATGGCCTTTTCGCATAACGATTGACCTTGTATGCCCAATCTGTGTTCTCTGCTGATTTTACGACACTGTATCCCATTTCAAATTTGGATCATGCTGAAACTACTAAGTCACATTGATTTTAAACCGCCTCTTGTAAAATTACCCTCTTCAAGTATTTAGATTGTCTGGTTACAGATAATCCCACCTAACTCTCGTGCTTTGTTGCGAATCCGGTCTTGTGCTCAATTGTCAATGCCTCCTAGGAACTCCTCACATTTGACAGTCAAATGATTTTTGCAGGCACAAACTATCCTTTCCTTTCGGACGGCAATGCTGCAGATACACGGAGATCAGTGAGGAAGGCATTCATTCTGATTATGGGAAACGCGACCCGCTCGATGAGATGCCGAGCAAAACTGGGGCAGGGGTACTTGGCTTCTGAGGTTTTAGTTTGTGTGAGTTGAGGTGGGAAGGAAAATCACAAAATTCTGGAGGGCTCTTCTGATGCCAGATCAATGAAAACTTTGGTCAGCTGCAGCTGCTGCAGCTGGTGTGTACGTTTGGTCTAAGCAGCTCAACCCCCCATCCCCCACCCCCATCAAACGCTTTTGCATTTCTTGACTCTTGGTGTAATATTCAGTTCATCAAATTCTGATCTTGAGAATTGCAATTTGCACTGTGGAACTGCTCTTTCCCTCTCGACCGTACATGTCCAGATATACTAAAGTCACTAAAGTTCGCTTTTTCAAGTTTCGCTTAATTTACTCATAATGCGAATGATCATTGGACAAAACAAATTTACAAACCGACCAAAAAGAAAAAGAAACGAAATAAAAAATTCCATTCAAATTAAAAAAAAGGAAGGAATTCGCAAGCGGGGAGGAAAAAATGAAAATTCGGAAAGGAGGCGTGCTTTTTTCTGTTAAAAAGGCGCAAAAAAGCAGAGGAAAAGATAAGGCGTTCCGGTCAGCCGGCCAGGCGGCCAATCGAGGCCCGACACGTCGGCGGTTCGAGTATGACGTATCGTCCACTAATGCAATTTATCGATTTTCCGGTACACAAAAAGGGAAGTTGGGGGAAAACTAAATTCGAAATACGCGACACGTACGATGAAAAAAACATACGACAGCAACTCTCTCTCTCTTCTTTCTCTCTCTTCCGGTCGTCGATCGGTTTGATCGGTTTGATTTTGATTTGATCATCAAGCACTCCGAACGCCGTCATAACACCCCCGCTGATCGCCGTCAAGAACCGTCCGCCCCTCTTTTAAGGGTCGCCATCGCCGCCGGCCTCTGCTCTGCTTCGGCTTCACATCACCGGTCGACTGAGCTCGCGTTCCTTCCATCTCTCTCTCTCTCTCTCTCTCTCTCTCTGGCCTTCCTTTGAAATTGGTCTTGCTGGGGAAGGTGGGTCTTCGATTTGGAGGGGAAAAGGTGGATTCTTGATGCGCCGCTAGGGATTCTTCTCGATCGGGTCGTTCCTCGCGATGGCTATCCGGGGTGTCGATTTCAAGTGGTTAGTTCCCCGATCTCTCCGCGACCCCCGAGTCTTTTCGGGAGCGTTCTTGCTTGGATGGTCTTTCTTGATTCTGGGTAATGACGAAATGGGTGTTCTTGCAGGTACGACGGCTTCTTCTTGTCCATGCTCGCGACCAGTGTGTATCCTTTGTGGGTATCTTCCGAGTTGTCGTGCTCTTTTGAATGGGGTTTCGTCGGGGTGATTTGTAGTGTTGGGGATGCGAGTGCGTATTTACATCGGCGAGATTTCAAGAGTCGGTGTAGTAATTCTCCACATTGGATGTGATTGGGAAAGAGTTCGCGGATTGATTGAATCTTTGAATCTTCCGAGATATCTGTGCGGCCTTGGATGCATTTCTCATTGTTGGAGATCGATTATGGACTAATCTTTTATTATCACTTGTTGTCGAAGACGTATTTTTCTTGACAACGTGTTTTCAGTATCATCGTTGCGATCAACTGGAAGCGGTATCATCTCTGTACATACCCGTTGCACATATGGATTGTGGTGGGTTTCGCATCTCGAGTTGATTATATTTGTGTGTGTGTGAGTGAGGATCTTTTGTTCTTTGCACAATGAAGGATTGCTTTTCTACCTTATGGATACTCTTTGGTGCAGGTTGATTACACGACTGTATTCATTTTCCGATTGTTGATGTTTGTAGATAATGGACTTGCTGCCGGAATGGGATTGTACGTCCTTCTACCATTCATATTGATATTTTGACTATCCTGTGGGGTTGTTATGATTGTCAAGTGATTGTGCATATGTGAGTGCTTGGATATTTTGTCATTCTAGAGCTCATTTTTTACTTATGCAGTTTCAAACTAATTCATCACATTAGGGATTTATCTAAATAGTGCTTTTTTTAATCCTTTCAACAAATCATGTCTTGGCTGTGCATAGTTTGACACCATTTCATCTACTCTACCAATTAGTACAGATGCTGTGGTCTATGTTATTGCTTATCCTATACTGGCTTTATCTCTCATTCGTTAACTTGAGAATTAGTGGACACCCAGTGTAATCTATAGATAATTGTGCAATCCATGTGGTTCAAATAGAATCCGCTTTTGTCGAGCATCTAGAATTCTAATCACATGCGGTGATGTTAAGTTGCTGGACGGTGGGTTAGTGACTGTTTGTAACTGTGTTTCTGGACTCCAGGGTTGTGGAACTTTCATGCTTGTATTTAACAATGCATAAATTTGATTTTGCTTGTGTAAGTTGCAAATGTCCTTTTGATATTTATATTGAATATTTGTGGATTCTTAGGGACTTTGGTTGGCAGCAGAGATATGCTCGATTTTGTGGGAGAGTAGTCGTACTTTCTGTTCTCTCACTGATATTATATCCGTTTCTTTGGGCCTGGACTATAATTGGCACCCTATGGTTCACAAGTGCAAGAAATTGTGTAAGTCTTTTCTTTTGTCAAATCAGTGTTAGCACCCGCATCTTCAGTGAATTTAAATTGCAGACTTTGTATTTCCGTTTTCTCAGTTACCAGAGGAGGGTCAGAAATGGGGTTTCCTTATTTGGTTACTCTTCAGCTATTGTGGCCTCCTTTGCATAGCTTGCATGTCAATGGGAAAGGTTTGTGGCTTTATTCATTGAAGCATTGTCCATATTTCCATTGCCCCTTCCCACTGCTCCCGAAACTGTCTCGACCTTTTCCTTGTACTCACCTCTAGACTTGCCATGACCTACATAATTGTTTATTCATAGAGATTGCTTCTTCTCTTACCTGTCATATATTGGAAAATCACAGTGGTTGACACGAAGACAAGCACACCTTGTGCGAGCTCAACAAGGCATACCCGTGTCAGAGTATGGGGTAAGTACTATAAAGTGATGCAGAGATATGGATATAAGCCTAAAAATTTGTACTTTTAATTAATTTTTTTAAAGACTTTATTTTTATACTTGAGGTTCTTTTAAGAGTTTATTCAACTGTGTGTTTACCAGTCTGTTAGCTATCTTGCTGTTACTTTGATAAATCATTTCTTCCTTCTCTACAGAGAAAGACCTGTAAAAGCACCTCTGCGCCAAAGAATAGACTTGTGCTCGTTTGTCTTTGTATTTTAAAACTATTATGTCATGGATTGGAATTGGGTTGTAACACGACACAAACACGGGCTTGGGTCAAGGATCAAGGATAGATCCTTATTTCTGCCAGAATATCTAGTTCAATCTTCTGTTAAGGCTTCCTGGTTTCTAAAGTTACAATCAAGATGAGCAAATTGCAATTATAAGTTTTGCATGAAGTAATTTCATTGGATATAGTCGGGTCAAGGTTCCAATCATACTATGTCAGTTATGATTCTTTTGTTCTGAGCTACATTAGGGAACTCTAGAAGCATTTTTCCCCCTTCTCGGCATCCATATTGATGTGGACCTATTCTGTGTATTCTTGGAAATATTTTCTAAATTTTTTTGCTACTTTCCCCTGTAAATTAATTCTTTTTACCAGTGCAAATGTTTTTCTATCACATCATGTGTTTGCTCATTCCTATATCGTGCCCTGGAGTTCTTCTACAGGTTCTAGTTGATATGGTACGGGTGCCAGACTGGGCATTTGAAGCAGCTGGTCAAGAGATGAGGGGTATGGGACCAGATGCTACTACTTACCACCCTGGTCTTTATCTAACTCCAACACAGGCAAGTGGCACTTTTGATTTTGGTTTGTAGGTCAAGGATTTAGATTCCCTAAGGGATAGGTTATTCTGTTTGCAGATGTGATTTTGAGCCTCTATTATCTTAATTGGATTCAGGGACCACGGTTGAGTTAATATGAGCTAAAAACCTCCAATTAGGATTGGTGTTCTGTAAATTGGCATTAGTTATCATCGATCCAATCATATTCATAGGGGAGTTTTTCACAAACTCATTGATGGCAAGTTTAAACTTTGGGGTGAGCTTCCTATTATGTTGTGTGCAGAGGGAAGCCGTTGAAGCCCTTATCCAGGAACTTCCCAAGTTCAGGCTTAAAGCTGTTCCAACTGACTGCAGCGAATGCCCCATCTGCTTAGAAGAGTTCCATGTGGGGAATGAGGTAAGAAAATATGCTTCTCTTCAGAGATTTTTGTAGCTTATGAGTGGAATAATGGTTGAGCCTCCTCATTTCAGAAGTCCACCTTAACTCAAAAAGGTTACATTGCAGAAAGGTGGAGACACTAGTGCTTATAACAAGTTTCTTCTTAGTGTTGTGTCGATCTGTTGTGGTTAACTTTGAGGGTGTGGGACAAAGGACCTTACCCCCAAAAAATTTCAGGTTCGAGGCCTCCCTTGTGCTCACAATTTTCACGTGGAGTGCATCGATGAGTGGCTACGTCTTAATGTGAAATGTCCTCGGTGCCGCTGCTCTGTGTTCCCAACCTGGACCTCAGTGCCTTGTCTAACCTTCGCCCTGAATCAGAACGATCACCAGCCCCTATTGTCACAACAAACCGTTACGTGCAGACCCAACAATCTTCTAGCCAAAGCTATCTAATGAGATTGCCTGGCTTTCTCCGTCCAGTTCGGTCTGAGAATGCGGGGCTGCCCAACGGCAATGATGTTCTCTTGGACATCAGTGAGAATGGACAAGTGGCTGCGGCTACGCAGGAACAAGTGAACAGCATGGGACTGCTACCTCCCGATAGGTCCAGGCTCAATGGACAGTCTATATGAGGTAAAGAGTGCGTTCATCATTGTTTCTAGTCTCACGAAAGTTTTTCCTTTAATTTACGCTAACCCTGTCCCGAGTAAAGACAGAAATGTTCGTCCATGTGATCGTCGTTTGTCCATCGCGTGGCCCCCGTTATATGTGATAAGTCTTACTGATGTGGGGTACGAATTTTGTAACAAAATTGGTTGCAAACTCATTTTCAGATCAATGATATGCGGATATATGCCTTTACCAAACTGAATTATATGCCTAGCCTGTTGGACTGATTTCTTTAAATCAAGCTGCCTTTAACCAATTGGGTTCGAAGTTCCAGCTCAGAGGAAAATTTGAAATTTTGAACATGCCGACGGGCATCGATATCATTTTATGATACGGTGACTCGCATCTCACTTCTCATTTTCTCTTTATCGATCTCTGTCTGTCGATGTGTAGTGATTGAACGACACGGGTCGAATCTCGGTTTGCGTGTCGAATCTCGGTTTGCAAATAAAGAGGGTATTATATGTCCGAAGAGCTTGTGTCATACATATATGTATATAAGATCCTGAATCTGTCTTGGTGGAGAAGCAGACTGCATCTAGCTTGGGGGGTGGAAAAAGGAGGGAGGGATGGGGCTTTGGATGCTTTGCTTGTTTATGATAAGGTGATGTGTGTCTTACGGAAATAGTGGAAATGCTTGGGACATTATTCGTGACATCTCTTTTTGTCGGCCTCTCGTGTCTTTCGCGTGAGCGTTTGGACGTTTCCATAAGAGGAAAAAATTTGAGGAACAGGGGAGAATAGAATCTGTGTGCTTTAAGATCCATGCAGAATAGCCCCGTGTTAAAGTAAGCTCCTCCTCTCTTGCCAACTCCTTTTTTTCGTACCGGCGCTTAGCCTTTGGAGCATTTTGCCATCCTGGAATTCCATTTCGAGCGAGCTTTATCATGGTGTCGATGAATTGCTAATCCTAGGATCGGGGTGAACGGTGGGGGCCTTTGTCGGCGGCGAGCCGCCGTCGTTGTTGAATCGAAAACGAAGGCTTGTCCATGGATTCGTGGTCTCAGTTTTGCCGACGTATACGAAAAGCAATGGGACTGTCTTTGACTTACTGGGCAAAAAAAAGGAAAGACACTTGCTCAAATCATATGCTTAAGTATCCAATGAGAGCTGATTGACGGTCCTTGTCAATTTTATAAGTCAATTACTCTATCCCTGTTGGAAAAGTAAAAATGAAAACGACAGGAATAGAAGAGAGCAAAAGAAATTGAAGGGTTAATACAATAAAAAAAAAAAAAAAATACCCATTGTCACAAATATCTTAAATTTTATTTTCTTAAAAATTATAAATTTTCCCATTGTAATATAAAAAAAAATTTTTTGTAATAAAAAAATGTAAAAATACTTCATTTTTTTTTGTGTTATAAAAAACTTCAAACTTAGACTAATGTAAAATATGCTTTAAATGGAATTGAAAAGATGGTATAAGTAAACAAAAAAGAAACTTGACCCATGGTTTGGGTCTTTTTTATTAAGCTTAGGATCTTTTTGGATGTAAAGAAAGTTCGGGGTATTTGCGTTGAAGTCTTCTGTCGTATTTGCCCAAAACTTAACACCTAAGTTGAGTGCCACGTCATCGAGGTCCCCACAGGTGTCCGCAAGCTGTCGTCTCGTCTCGTCGGGGGCGACCTCACGCAACCATTGACCACACCACAAGCTTCCCCCTGACAAGCTCCACGTGGCCACTGGACCCCACCCAAAATCTATCCCCCCACCTTTTTCCCTTCTCTCTCTCAAATAAAATCTTTTTCGCTTTCTTTCGTTTTCTCCTCACGCAAGTTCTCTGTCCCCCCCCGAATTTATTAACCCCCTCTT
Source organism: Eucalyptus microcorys (assembly GCA_014182515.1). NCBI lineage: Eukaryota > Viridiplantae > Streptophyta > Magnoliopsida > Myrtales > Myrtaceae > Eucalyptus > Eucalyptus microcorys. The sequence goes on from CM024563.1 coordinate 4,258,058, forward strand.
ACGTAAGATCTCCGCCATGAAAGCCAAGCTCCAACTCAATCTCAAGCTCGACCTCCTCGGACTCCTCGAACTCCTCGAGCCCCGCCGCCGCCGCCGCCGCCGCCGGCGACGATGATGAAGAAGAAGCCCCGTCCCTGTCCTCCTCCCGCGACCTCGACTCCCCCTCCCACTTCTCCGACTCCCCCACTCCCCGCTCCGCTTCCACTCCCCTCTCCGCTCCGACCTCGGCGACCCCCGACACCCCTCCCTACTCCTCCCCCGCCGCCTCCCCCACTACCACCACCACCCCCCGCCGCCGCCGCCGCTCCCGCCGCCGCAGAAGCCCGCCACCGCCGACCGGTCCCCGTTCCGTCTCCTCCGCCGGATGCCCAGAAGCCTCTGCCCACGGCGGCGCCGCCGGGAAGGAGCCCCCGGGGAGTCCGGGAGCGGCGAGGAGGAGGAGGAGGAGGAGGATGAGTCGGCGCGTCGCCGGCGGGGGCGCCGGGGTGGTGCTCAGCAGGGCGATGCGGGAGGAGAGGGCGGCCCCGGAGACGAGGCAGGGGCGAGAAGGGGGAGGAAGGGCGAAGGTGACGAGGTTGGCGAGGAGGAGGGCGAAGGAGTGGGAGAGGTTGAAGCGGGTGGGGCCGTGCTTCAGGGTCGCGGAGGTGATCCTGTGCATGATCTCGTTCTCGGTCATGGCCGCCGACAAGACCAAAGGGTGGAGCGGCGATTCCTACGATCGCTACAAGGAGTACAGGTGAAGGGCATTTGCTTTGTTGTTATCTATTACATGAACAGGTCCTGGCGGAGGGGCTTATGGAGCTAATGCTGTGTGAGCTTTTGATTCGATGGCAGGTACTGCTTGTCGGTGAACGTCATTGCTTTCGTTTACGCCAGCTTTCAAGCTTTTGATCTGTTCTTCCACATGAGCAAGGGCAAGCACGTCATCCAACACCGAACCCATTATTACTTCAATTTCTTCATGGATCAGGCAAGTAATTCCCATGTAGTAGTGTCGTTTCTGCTGAATTATGATGTTCCATGATTGATCGCCGCGCCGATTGTAGGGGAAATGGATGAATTTCCTAGTGTTCATGCCAAGAGGTCTGGTCGCATTCTATTCGAACCATAATGATTGTCCTTGATAAAAGGTGTATAATGTCTTGTCACTGTTATTGGATCGTTGCGCTGTATCTATCATGTTTGAGCATGAGCTTCGAGTGCGATTTTTGCAGAGTTTCTTGTTATCATATAGGTTTTGCTCTCTAGAGATTAAGGCAGGTGGGTATTACTTGTTCTTCTTAATATCATTCAATGATGGTTTCGGGCCTGCTCAGCAGTATCGATTAGTGAAGAATATGCTTAAAAATTGGAACTCGGTAGGAACCCCGATTCCTGCTGCATCGATTTATGCTTGCTTCCTTTTGTGGCTCAGCCGATACCACTGAAGAAAGAACAAGAAGCGCATCAGGAGACATTAGGAATGAAACTATCCATGGGATGGAATGAGAATTACTGAAAGAGAGAATTAAGAGCCCCTCGGTTCCTTTTAAGATCTTGAGTGATGGTATGCATACTGAGAAATGTCTATAACATTGATATACAACAGACGATGCGGTAGAATATTGGTGGTAGTTTGAACAAGGGAGCCACATGGAACACACCCAATAAGAGTCAGCCGGCCACTTAGCTTGATATACTAAATTTGCAAACCTATCTCACGTTTTACCTTGCACTGTTTCGAAAGATCTCATCGCCTCACTTATCAATTTCATTCCCTGAACTGCTTGTCCTAGCAATCTCAATATTGCTGTTGGCTCTAAGCCTATAATAGCCTTAATTACAAGTGTCAAAAGCTTCAAAATCCCAAGGCTATGGCTTCTTTGATTGCTTTTGTGCAATCAACATAGGAAGATGAAACTACTAAGAGAGGGATATGCTATTCGAGCGCAGAATTGCCTTATGCTTGAATCCGCGTGTAGGCTATTCATGGCCTTTCACTTGACTGTGAATCTTTTAACCTGTACATGATGTGTTTCTTTTTTCCGGATAATTCGAGAGTTTTATTGCATCGACAACACGGCAGGGTAGCAAATGTTGCTTCATGCTCAAGAATCTGTACACTGATCAGCTAAAAGCGTGTTGGCACAAAGTGTTCTTTGTCGAACCCTAAACATGATTTGAATAAAAGCAACTGTTCCCATGAGGAGATTGATGGAAACTGACCAAGAATTTTCACTGCAGATTCTGGCGTATCTTCTGATATCAGCATCATCATCCGCGGCGACCCGCGTCGACGACTGGAAATCGAATTGGGGGAGCGACAAGTTCACGGAGATGGCCAGTGCTTCCATCGCCATGTCCTTCTTGGCCTTCATGGCTTTCGCCATCAGCTCCCTCATTTCCAGCTACAGCCTGTTCTTCCGTTTCTGATCTGGGAAAGCTCGATACATACTGCCGGTTCTCCAAGCTACGGGGGATTAGTCATATAGGAAATTCTTTTTTACCCGACATTACGAAATTAAGCATATCATTTGATTTTTGTACAGGGAGAAATAATTGCTAGCGACTCAGATCCTTTCTACCCCGTTGAATGGGAAGCATGTAGATGTAGAGGGTACCATAAAAGCAGCTGGATGTGGCTAATGCATGTATACTGTTCTGTATACTGAATCAATAAGGAGCCATCCTTTTCTTCCTGCTCAAAATAAGAGATCTTTTGCCTTGTACATCTAACTTCATAAGTTGTGCATAATCTGATGTCAAAACTGATGAGCAAGCCGTCGGCTTTGGCTAATGAACCGATCGACTTTGCTTCTTTGAGCGCATGTCGTCGATTTCAATCATGCAAACTGATTCATTACCGTTTGCTCTCGGTGAATTGGCTATTTATCTTATCAGTGACGATGAATTTTGCCGTCCGGACACACGTGAGATCGCTAAATTTGCGTTGGGCTTTGGTGCTGTTAGCTGTAGGAAACAATAATGAATATGTAAAAACAGAGGTCCATCTTTAAACATTCGAGACAGTTTGGCCGAGTGGTCTAAGGCGCCAGATTTAGGCTCTGGTCCGAAAGGGCGTGGGTTCAAATCCCACAGCTGTCAATTTTTTCTCCTTCTTTTTCTTTTTCCTTTTTAAATTTTCCTCTTATTTTGGACCGAATCATTTTGTATTTTCCACTTTGTTCACGGGGGTCCTTGGGCCCTAACCCAATTTCTTTTTCCTTTTTAAATTTTCCTCTTATTTTGGACCGAATCATTTTGTATTTTCCACTTTGTTCACGGGGGTCCTTGGGCCCTAACCCAAAAACATCAAACGTCCAATGTAGAATGCATTTGGGAATCACTTTCAAAACTCTCTTGAGCTTTAAAAGCATCTGGGCAAATGCAAGGACCAATTGTCGAATTTTTTAGAGAGCTTTGGGATTTGCTATTATGTTTCCAAAGGCCTCTAACCCAAGGCAAGTCTGGGAGTGCTTTGGCTTTCAACTATTTTCGTAATGCTAGTATATATCATACCTATAATTTTCATAATTACAAAAATGCTCTTGACTTACTCGACCTTGCCGGTGCGGCACTCATCCATTGACGAGCAACCGGCCAGCCTCACTTGGGGCATGAGGTTGCACGACCTCAGGCAATGCTGGCTAACGGTGAGCCTGAGTTTCTCTGGTGTGGGCTTGAGATTTTAAAAGTAAAAAATCAAAATAGCAAAAAGTCATTTACAAAGTGTAGTATTTTCCAAACGATATTTACATCAAAGTTATTTCTCAACATATTTTGAAATTACACTTTACCAAATACTTTTACATTTAAAAAAAAAAATGCTCTTTCACCTCAAAACTTTTATATGTTTTTCGAAGGCTTTTTACCAACAGCGCTAGCCGTAGTCTATCGCTGCTATAATAAATCATTGATGAGCTTCTTTGACTTTTGAAACATCCCAGGACGCAATCTTCATTCAAGTACCAATGAAAGGGGTAGGAGTTACAGCTCCTAGGTTTGGTTTTGGGGGTTCTCTTGCTGTCTTTTCTAACTTACCTTATTACCTACCACTTCACTTTATCACATCGAAAGATCGTATATGCAAAAGACAAATTAGGGACGTCAGCGTGATCTGAAGATTTCAGCCTCTCTCCCGAACTCTTACCTCATGTTGGGTCTCGTGACCTCATGCCACATTAGCCGATAACTTTGAGTTCTACTAGACCCGAGCAAATCCTTGAAAGGCTCCGCCAAGCCCATGTGGCGTAAATCACGGGGTAAGGGTTTATCCTAGGGATCCCCGACTACAAAACCCTATAGGAAGCCGCCGGGGGATTTTGTAACCAAATTTGGAAACACTCCCGGCCTAATTCCCGCGATGCCTTCCCCAGGTAACCAATCTTGGGTGTGGTACAAGAAAATGATGGCAGCCGGTTAGTGGACCCGAGCAGGTCCTTAAAAGGCTCCGCCAAGCCCATGTGGCATAAACCACTAGGTAGGGGTTTATCCTAGGGATCCATGACTACAAAACCCTATAGGAAGCCGCTGGGGGATTTGTAACCAAATTTGGAAACACCCCCGGGCCTGATTCCCGCAATGCCTTCCCCAGGTAACCAATCCTGGATGTGGTACAGGAAAATGATGGCAGCTGGTTACAAATTTGATTGTGGGGTCTCGTGACCTCATGCCACATTAGCCGACAGCTTTGAGTTCCGCTAGCCAATAATTAAGATTTTAGTAATGTCGAATTAAGGACATCACCATGATTTGAAGATTTTACTTTCTCTCTAGATGTTGAACCGTTCTATCTATTTTGAATTTCTCGAGCGACCTACCTTTCTGTTCCCTCCAGTGGGGTTTCCATCATGCCCCCGCTCTTGAAGTAAAACTCGCACCTCATAAAGTGCTAAAAGTTGAGTTAGCAAGCAGGAAATTATTAAGAGCCATAGAGAGAGTTGAAGGGTCTAATGGCTCATCATTAGTCTCCCCGATGTTCGTGGCCTTGCATATCATGATCGATTCGTCGAACAATCATCAAGTAAATGTCCTGAATCGATTTGCATTTACTTAGTATTCTTAGAAATATCACCTTTCGACATATATATTAATACAATAACATGATTTGACATTTGTGTCTAGAAAAACTCCGCGATAAAGGAAAATGTTTTATCCTTCTCAGATTAGGAAATTCATTTTCTCGACTTTAAACGTGCATGTTTTTTATCTGACTATGAATGATTTTCCATTGGCCGATCATTTTTTAGAAAAATAAGATACACAAACTTCACTCGTACATACATACACACCCATAATTTTTAATGATTCGAATGTAACTCGATCTCTATATTACCACCCATCTATGATGCCGCCCATTTTCCTTTGATGGAAAATTCTTCAACAAATCATTGCTAGCCACAAAAGTAATGCCCATGATCTCCATAATTTGAATCAAGAACACATATATAATTGAGTAAAGAGATTTGCGCATCTGATTTGGAATCCATCAGTCTTAATGTAGAATAACAATAATTCAAAACTCAAATGCTTCTCCTCTATTGCCCTATATATCACTAGCTCAATAAGATTACCTATCATCCTTAGTGATCAATAAATGCTCTTTAAATAAGGTTATTTATGTGTTAGGATTAGATAATATACTTGAATACTATTTATAGAGTTTTCATCCGAGCCTTTCTATTATTAGCTCGGCTCAACTCGGCCCTCACTACTCAATTCTATATTAAATTAATTAAGAAACCTTATGTCTTACTTGATTCAATCAATCCCGTAAAATGGTAAATTATAATATCAATTAATATAACTCACGTTAAAAAAAACTCTTATAGTCATAACTTATTTTCTGTAGTGGTACTATACAGTGGCATGAAAAAAATGAATGAATATGGTGAGGTGAGATCAATCAATGATCTTAAACATGGTCCCAACATTCATTAATCAGGTCTTGACCACGAAGAGGTTAGAGAGCTTATAATAGTTCCAGCAAGTACAAAGTATCATTGGATTCCAGATCAAATATCATTGGATACCAGATCAAGCCAACCGCGATGAGCATATCTCAAAAAGTCACGAACCAGGCAATCAAATAAAGCCCTGTCTGTGGGGTCCACACGGAAATATAATAAAAATATGACAGCGAAAAAAAATAAAAATTGGAGATAGGAACTAAATCTTATAGGCACATGCAAGGCTACTTATTCCTTCACGTGTGCCTCGCTTTGATGTCGATGAATTGTAAATGGACTTTTTTTGGGGGTTGAGAGGATGGAATTTTATCAAAAAAAAATCCTAAACTTAAAGTGTAGTGGATTCGATTCTAGACATTATAGCTTAATCAATGTGATCATATATCTTTTGATAGTTTCTCAATATAATTCATTTGACCAATTTATGCTTTTTAATCTTTAACATAACAATTCAGTCATTATTATCCTATTCCTAAATAGTATGATTGATGCAAATGTGAATAATTTTAATAATTTAAAAAAATTATGAATTTTTTTATTTTTATGTCATTTTTTTCTCCCCTTTCTTTTTCCCCCTATTTTATTGTTTCATTTTTTTTTTCATCCACAGTTCATCTAGGCCTTGGCAATAATCGGTGATTTAAGTAGAGAAACCTAGTCATGATTTGTCATGAACCCAACTAAGGGCATGCTTTTTTAGTGAAAGTGTTTCTCGGAAATAAATTTTGTGAACTTTTTACCTATTTGATTCACCGAAAATGACAGTCGACAAAAACACTTTTCAGTCAATAAAAATATTCCTATGTAAAATTAGGAAAATGAATTCCTAATTCTAAAGAGATAAGAACATATTTCTAGAATCGCTTCTCTCAATTTTTTTTTAATTTTTAATTTTCTTTTCTTTCATTGCCTTTTCCTTCTCCCTTTCTGGTCACTAGATCTCATCGATAAAATTATGAGATTGAAATTATTAAAAAATTTAACTTTTTTTTTTGTCTAAGATAAAGTTATGAGATAGAAATCATCTTCCAAATAATATCCAAACACTAGAAAACGTTTTCGACCGAAGATTATCAATTTTTTTGAAAGATGATGTCCCAAAAATATATTTCTTTATCATAAAATTCTGTTCAAAATAAACGGATCCTTGGACATAGATGGGCCAACTCATTCTTTGGAAACCACGTGTGCTTCCCTCACGACACGATCTTCTAAATCTTCTAGCCATGTTAGCCGAGTTAACTCAATCCTTGCAGACTTCTACCGACGTGAAGGAAACTCGGAGCGAGTTCAAGGTTCGCAATATGAGGTACAGCTCCTGCGAAAGTGATGGAGTCGTGTTCACATGTACAGCTAAAAAGTCAAGATTCAAACCTAGAGATGACGAGCTTAGAGACCAAGTTTAGGAGAGTACGAAGTAAGGTTTCATGACCCCGACCCTCTGTCTAGATTAAATCCAACATTTCACCTACAATGCAATCATTTTGACAGCAAGACCCCTCATTGAGTTCCTTAACGTGCACATTTGATTTTCAATTAGGTCCCATAAAAAATACGCGACTTTGTTTTTATGCCCACGCATCCTCAATTCGACTGGAGCCTGCGAAAGCAAAAGGGTTGTCGATACCGTCGTAGTGCATTATAAAAATTATATGAAATTTTGAAGATCGCCGCCTCCCATCACTTTCCCCTAGATTAAAGTTCTTATTTGAAAATTTAGGGCAATTTGCATTGTGGACTTTTTATACAGTGCCTTTAAATTTGGATTGGCCAAAGAACCGGTGGGTTGATCGATTGAACCGCCAAGTTGATGATGTGCATAGTTTACAATTGTATTAAAAAGTACCGAATTATTTATTTCTTTTCTTTTCTTTGTTTTTCATTTTCCTTCTTCCTCCACCAGTCTTAGGGGCTCCTCAATGGCCAGCTACTACCCACAAGCGAGGTTGCCAGCTATCCCCGAGGCCCAATGACTAACAGAGGAAGAAGGAAAATGAAAAACAAAGAAAAGAAAATTTTTAAATTTTTAAATTTTTAAAAATTAATTTGTAAAATGTCTAATCGACAAATAGGGCGATTAGAGTCCAAGTCAGCATTTTTTTGATTTAAATTGACTAGAATGATTAAATTGAAAAATTGCCAAAATTTATATGACTCGGTTGGGACAATTGAAATGTTTAAGACTGAATTGGTATAAATTAAATAGGTTTAGGATTTTTTTCATAATCATCGGAAGGATTATGATTCTATTATTTGCTAAAAGAAAGGCTCCTCACATAAAATTAAATGTATCATGTCCTAAGTCTATTGTAGCATAATACAGGAGAAAAATTAGAATACATTAGATTCTTCACATTTCTAATACTCTCATCGGTTGTCCCACAAATTGTATTTCAATTCAAAGATCTTTTCTAATGAGTTCATATTATATATTAGAAAATCGGTTAGCAGAGATCCTTACACGAAGCTCAGAATTAGAGTAATTAATGACCTCAATGACTTGTACTTCAAAACTAAAAAACGCTGCATATTATAAAATAATTAGGTTTACATCATAATATAAAGAACTCAAGTAGCATCTAATTGATTTAATTATGATGCGCATTTATACTTGTGCATATGTATAATTGGTGGATAAATAATATGGTGGAGTAAATTAAACGTTCGACCAAACAAAAAAAAAAAAAAAAAAAAAAAACGGAATATGGAAAATTTGGACCCTGGATACGGTACTCAATCAGAAAGCAAGTACATTAATTTGATGGTCATATATAGTCTTTTGCTTTTCTAGGTTTTTGGAGAGTTATTTTTTTAATTTTCTTTTGTATTTTTTAAAAAATGATTTTTTTTTTATCTCATAATCAATAGGATCATTTAATGTGGAGGATTCGAGTGTGTATGGTGAAAATTACTAAATTAGATGTGCATATAATGAAGAGTAAGTTCTCTACCTTATTAAGTTTTGTCAAAAGTACTTTTGACACCCTTGCATTTTCAACATTTGCTTTAACCCCTTATCAAGTACAAAAAATAAAAGATAAAAGGAGCTTGTGTCGAAATTGCTAACGTGGCATTCACATCAACCTTTCAATCTCGAAAAACTTTTAAAAGGGAAGAATTCTGAAAGAATTTCGAAATGAAAAAAAATTAAAAGCATCGCCAGACTTTACCCATTTGCAAGAGAGAGAACCCTCTACCGATCTCATGAAGAGCCATCCCAACAATTGCTATGACCATTTTGGATCCCTAAAGCCCTAGCTAAGGCGAGAGAGGATTATTGCTCTTGGTCATGGAGTAGTGGGCTGCGCAACACGACCCTAATTAAATTGTCAGCCATAATTAATTATAAGTATACGCGATACCCATTAACAATGATCATGTATATTATTCTTTTCAATTAGCTAACATTGACTCAATAACGATAATCTTATTTCACGGGTATAGTGAATTTAAGTCTCCGTAAGAATCTAAAAATAGAAAGAACAGATTTCAATACACAATGAATAACATTGAAAATATATATATTACTAAATATGATCATTAATTTTTTTTTTAAAAAAGCTTTTTTTTTTTTACGAGAACGCATTTAACAATTCACGTGGCGACAATAACTGTCCTCCAAGATTAGCAACAAATAAGGTTCGCCACGTGGCGGGCCACCGCGATCAAGAACAAGTGAAAACAGAAAGCAAGAACGACAGTTGCAGGCCTTCTTTCTTTTTGCAAATCTGGTTGGAGGGATTGGATTGGAAGGAGGAAGAAGAAGGAAGGAAGGAAGGAAGGAAGAGAGGTGGAGGTCGTGGTGGCGGGGGGCGAGAAGTCGTCTTCTTCTCTCCTCTGACATTCCACCTCTGTCAAAAAACTTGTTTTTTTCATTACATTAAATCGAAAAAAAGAAAATACCTTTTGTTGCTGTCGTTGTTGTTGTTTCTTGCCCGTTGTCTTAGATTTCCCAGCCTGCCCCTACCCGTTTGTCTTCTCTCTCTCCCTCCCTCCCCTCTTGTCTCCTTCCATAGCTGTTTTTTCAATTATATTTTATTATGCACAGTTGAAACGCAGACACCCCACCAAGAAAAGGGAATAAATTTCGTTACTTTCGGGCCTCTTGCGCTTATATCATCTCTGTAAAGGAGATATTTTTTCTGGGTTTTCTAAAATTCATTCGCCCGCGTATATATATTCCCTTGTATTGGATTGGATGTCTCCCTAGAAAAGACCCGGAGGAGCACAATCGTTTAGGTCTGGTCATTCGAAGGTATGTCTTCTGAAGTTTCCATGGCTTTTCCGTTGTTCCAGTTGGGACCTTGTCTTCTTTGTCTGTGGTGGGTTCATTTTCAGACAGCCAATAGCTTGATTTGTTGTTCTTGGTTGGTTTCTTGGGTATTGCTCGTTTCTATTGTTTGTCTCGTTTCTGGGCATGTTTTATTGGGGATATGGGACACTTCTTGATATGGGTAAGATTCGATGTGGTTGATTTGCAAAGATCTAGTGTGTAATGGGTTACGGCTTTTGCGTTTGCGTTTGCGTTTGCGTTTACTTGTTCGAAAATCAGAAGGGAAAGAAACTTGGGAAAGCTCTTGGAGCGGTTAGGAGATTGCGAAGATCGAATCTTTTGTTTACTGATGTGACATTCACGTTACCGTAAGATTGGGCAACTGTTTGAGTTAATTCCTGTGTTCTTGATCTTGGTAGTTTGGACCATGAATCACTGTTTCATTGTGAAATGACCGTTTGCAGATAAATTATTTAGTCTAAATTCGGAGTTTGAGAATGCCTGGAATTGTAATGGATGGAACCAACGGAGAAGAAATAGTGAGCGAAGTTGATAACGGAAACTCCGCACCTTTTAAGGAAAGTCCAGTCGATAATAGATCGCCTAAGAGCCCCGCCAGTCAGCAGAGCCATCAAAGCCATCAAAGTGCTCGTCATGAGGTCCCCGTTGATGGAGTGGTGGACACCTCCATTGAGAAGCTTTATGCAAACGTGTATGAAATGCAGAGTTCTGATCATTCTCCTTCTAGACAGAGCTTTGAGTCTGAGGGGAATGAGTCCAGGATCGATTCTGAGTTGCGCCATCTTGTTGGTGGTGAAATGAGGGAGGTGGAGATAATGGAGGAGGATGAGGTTGAGAAACCCGAGGATGACAGTCACAGTGATGCCACTTCCAAGAAGGATAGTCCATCTTCTAGTAAGAAGTCAGGGAAGCTTGAGAAGGCCCGATCCCCCAGTACGAAATCCGTTTCTTCTGGAAAATCAAAGAAAGCTTCTCATTCTCGGATGGAATCGGAAGCAACATCGAGACCATCTCCTAAGACCAAGAGTCCTTCTGAAAAACCTCCTATTGATAGAAGGAATGACAAGAATGCGAAAAAGCCAAATGCAAATGTCACCTCTGTGAAGAAGCTAAAAAATCTATCTCCAGTGGGGCCGAAGGTACAGAATGGAACTTCAAATTCACCTGAATCTGGATTGGGTAATCCTGATTTAGGGCCATTTTTGCTGAAGCAAGCAAGGGATTTGGTATCTTCAGGGGATAACCCTCAGAAAGCTCTTGAGTTGGCACTCCGAGCAGCAAAGTCATTTGAATTATGCGCAAATGGCAAACCCAGCTTAGAGCTGGTTATGTGTTTACATGTTACTGCCGCAATACACTGCAGCTTAGGCCAGTACAGTGAGGCGATTCCTGTTCTTGAGCAGGCAATTGAGATACCTGATGTTGAGGAAGGGCAAGACCATGCTCTCGCGAAGTTTGCAGGCCTCATGCAGTTGGGTGATACCTATGCAATGTTGGGCCAGCTTGAGAATTCAATAAGGTGCTATACCACAGGGTTGGAGGTTCAGAAACAGGTACTGGGTGAAAGGGATCCTAGAGTTGGTGAGACGTATCGGTATCTGGCCGAAGCTCATGTTCAAGCATTGCAGTTTGATGAGGCTCAGCAGTTTTGTCAGATGGCCCTTGACTTTCATCACGAGAATGGTTCACCTGCTTCTCTTGAGGAAGCAGCAGATCGGAGGCTTATGGGCCTTATATGTGAAACCAAGGGGGATCATGAAGCTGCTCTTGAACATCTGGTTTTAGCTAGCATGGCCATGGTCACAAATGGCCAGGAGGTGGAGGTGGCTTCTGTTGATGTCAGTATCGGTGATGCATACTTGTCTCTGTCTAGATATGATGAGGCTGTGTTTGCTTATCAGAAAGCTCTGACAGTTTTCAAGACCGCCAAAGGAGAGAACCATCCTTCTGTAGCTTCTGTGTTTGTCCGTCTGGCTGAGTTATATAACAAGACAGGGAAGTTTAGAGAAGCGAAGTCATACTGTGAAAATGCTTTAAGAATTTACGAGAAGCCTGTGCATGGGATACCTCCTGAGGAATTTGCTACTGGTCTCACTGATGTATCTGCCATATATGAGTCAATGAACGAATTGGAGGAAGCAATTAAATTGCTTGAGAAGGCACTTAAGATATATAATGATGCCCCGGGCCAGCAAAGCACAGTAGCTGGGATTGAAGCCCAGATGGGGGTCATGTATTACATGCTGGGGAACTATTCTGATTCATACGCATCATTTAACAATGCCATAACTAAACTTCGTGCAAGCGGGGAGAGGAAGTCTGCCTTTTTTGGTATTGCTCTTAATCAAATGGGGCTAGCTTGTGTGCAGCGTTATGCAATAAATGAGGCTGCTGAATTGTTCGAAGAAGCCAAGAACATTTTAGAAGAAGAATACGGGCCTTATCATCCTGATACCCTTGGTGTGTATAGCAATCTTGCAGGCACTTATGATGCTATCGGCAGGTCCCCACTCTTTACCTTTTTCTTCTTCTTTCCTCTATTTGGTTTCCTCTTTCATAAGATGAAATCTGATATGGTTCTGCATTTAAGCATGTCAAAAGATGTGCCATATTCTTGAGTGAACTTGCATCAGGGGTTTGCCTATGAAAGCAGTGATAGATTTGTTGCTACAATCCATTTGAGGAGCATTAATAAGATAGAATATCTTTTAGGTGTATGCTTGTGGCTAGGAAGTTTTGAGTTTGTAGAATCTTATTTGCGTGTAGAAAGAAGCGTCCCAACTATTAATTGTTTACTTTTTCTCACCGATCCTTTTTAAATGACAATAGGTTGGATGACGCAATAAAGATCCTGGAGTATGTTGTAGAGATGAGAGAAGAAAAGCTTGGGACAGCGAACCCTGATGTGGATGATGAGAAGAGGAGGTTGGCTGAGTTACTGAAAGAATCGGGCAAGGTTCGGAGCAGAAAAGGCAGGTCCTTGGAGAACCTCCTCGATGCTAACATTCAGACTGTAAATAGCAATGGCATTAAGGTATGACAGCGATGGTCACCGATGCAGAATGAACATATGTATCATAGATCTTACTTAAAGAAACAGAGAGAGTTGGTGAACAAAAAGAGATGAACAGGAGGGCATTGGTGTTTGTGTAATCATCTTTTTCTGGCACATGCAATACAGGGCGGAAGTTCCTTTCCATTGTTTGTTTATATTGTTATGATGATCGTATTACCTTCCGGAAGAAAGCGGTGACGTTGTCGTAATTTATTCAACAGGTTTGAGGATATTTATTCATAGTTTTCCTCACATTTGTACTGGGATGAGTTTTATCCCAAAGTTAATACATCGATAGCTGCATCATACAGGTGTTGGCAGTTTGCACGTTCTTTTTCCTTCCCTTGTGCTTTTAACTCCCGTGTCCATTATGTATCCTCGGTCCCTTCTCTGGACCTCTATAAATGATGTTCGGATATACGTTGATTGTTCGCTGAAATGATGAAGGGTTGCTTAATCATGGTAGTAGTACTGTTATTTATTGATGCAGTTGGATGGTCAATTATAAGGTCCGAATGGATGTCGATAAGGTCTATTCATGCTTGGTTATGTACATAACAATCAGATAATACACAACTTCAATAATGACTGTGTTCATCCAATCAAGTTGTGCTTGGGACCCCATTTGAATGCTTTATATAGAATCATGGGAGAGTGGGTGCTGGTGGATGGTCAATCTCAAATCATGCTAGCCTTTTCGGTGTTGGCAATAGCTTTGGGCTTTCGGTTGTACCATCGTTTTGATTTTTTGGAACTGGTTTGGCTATGAAGTCTTTGAGCAAGAACTGTTCTCTTTGGAGATTGTATTATTGATTCAAGAGAACGTGGGATGGAGAGTGTTGGCTTCTCTGATGAGTAGCAACCGTGTGAAGGGAATAATAGCCGAAAAGCATTACGGTTGTCACGTAACCCTGTGATATCCGACATGTGAACTCTCTAGACAAGCTCAAATCAACTTTTTCAGACATGGGAAAGCTAATGGATCTGCTGTCTCCCTATTAAGACAGTGAGAGAAAACGAGAGAAGAAAAACTCTTGCATAATTTAAAACATGTAAAATGATAAGCAGGTATTATTCAAACACGACATGAAATGAATGTGGTTTTCTAGGGGTTTCCGCTTGTCAAAACACTTCTCTTGTACTTTCGCAGTTTTCAATATTACACAATAGTTGTATCTATTTGAATGTCCAAAGGAGATCAGTTTTACGAGATAATATTTGTTTTCAAATTGCTATTGATGTAGATCTTAACATCAACCAAGAAAAAAATTATCAAAATTAGAGAACTTGATTGGAGTCATCCTCATCTTTCATTCAATTTCATTGATTATAAAACACCCGAAATATACAGCTTAATGTAAAATGGGTCTCGAGCTGAGTTTCTGTGAGAACGATACACAGCACCACGTAAGAGGAAACCAAGCTCTGCTAAAAAATTTTGCAGTTTGCACATAAACTAGATTTTTTTACAAAATAAAAAAACACTTTATATGCTTTATGTTCCTTAAGCGGTTTCAGACAAGATAAAAAAAGGGAAGATGATTTATGTTATTTTTACCTTCACATATCACATGGTATGTATGTTCACCCAATCGTCATAATTCATTTCCTGAAACTTTTAATATTTCATGGTCTTATGGAGTAATAAAACAAAAAAGTGTAACTAGCACTTAGACACGATAAACATTTTTTAATAGAGATGACATTGCATAATTTTTTTTAAAATCAGCCGAAACTACACGTTGCTTTTGATCAAGAAACACTTAAAACAAATCAAAAATAAAATATATAATTGTAATTTGTTTTCCTTTTGTGCAAAATTTATTTATTTTTCAATCAGAAAAAAGAGGACTACTGTGGTTCGGCTTAAACCCTCGTCCGTCCGAAACGACACGAACAAAAAGAGCAGAACACAGGCCTCCCGCTTTGAAAGCCTCTGTTCTCCGACCAAAACCCCGTAAAATTTCAACCTTTCCTGCTCGTTCTCGCTTCCGAGAGTCCAACTCCTCGTTCAAGATCGGAACTTTCGAATCCTCAGTTTGGAGAAAACCAAAGTGCAAGATTACCCACCAAAGAACCGAAGCCCCTGAATTCGAAAGGCGTCGACTTTGTGAGTTCTTGTTCTCTCGGACCCTTTTCTTGATTCTTCCCCCCCTCTGGACCCATTAGCTTTCGCGGCGAGTTGGGCAAATTCTGGGAACTTGACCAGCTGGGTACGTTGGTATTTCGTTGCTGTGGAGCCGAAACCCGCTATGGAGAATAAGCCATCGAGTTTTGTTGATCGCCCAGTTGTGAGTGCTTTCTCTCTGATTGGTTACTTCCCCATTTGATAGCGTTTCTTGCTGTTAGTGTCTCGCTGCTTGATGACTTATAGCATGTGCGTTGATGCATTCGGGTTAGGTACCGGGAGACGTGGTTCTTGATCTGTCGAAAATGTCTAATCAGACTATAAAGATTGGCGGCGGCCTTCGTCAGGTTTTTCCTTTCTTTTCTGATATAGTGCCAAATTTAGTTCCGTTTTTATATGTTGGTTCTGTGAAACTTTTGATGGAACTCGTCAAGACGATGAATTGAAATTGATTTGGCCACTTAAGTGATTGGTTTACTGTACTCCATCAGAATGCGGGGAATGCCATTGCATTGTTCTTGTTTTCGTGTTTTCTCCTCACTCTTTAATTTTCTCTATTGCAGTTTTCTCAACATGGTTCACCTTGTTTAAGATTACTAACGGATTTTTGTAAGAAAAAATTGATTTTTGAATCATTTGCATTGTCTTATATTTGGCTTATACATTTGGCTATTGATGAGCACTGTCCAAGTTAGAGATTGATGCACGTGAGGTTTCTACCTCTGAGGTTTTTATTTTCTGGAATGCATTGTCTGATGGTTTTGAGGGATATCATTGTGGATTGAGTGGCCTAGGATGAGGGAATTTGCGATACATATTTCGTTGAAAATTCCACAAGCTTAATACTAGGACCTGATGATCTTGTGAAGTTCGGGTCTTTATAGCTGTGAGCCTGTGAGTACTTTATTCTGGAAAACAAAATTGCTTATGCCTTATTTTGCCAGTGATGGTCCAAATAGTTTGCCGTATAGAGGATCAGCTCTTTCAAGTCCTGCTTCCAGTTTTGTAGTGTAGAAAAGAAACATATTCTTAGAGGTCTTGTTTCCTCAAGTGGAAAATCGCAGATGTTTGATTTTTCTTTTTCTTATTGAAGAAGAATAGCATTAATTCTTATTTGGGCACTCTTTGTTTTTACAGGAATCTGATTTTATTACAGTCATGAAGGCTGGGAAACTAAGGTTCTCGAAACCAAATAAATACTGGGTCGAAAGCTCTCAAAAGAGGGTGAGTATTTCGTCTAGTTTGCTCTTGACAAGATTTTGCCGGGATAAAGGGCAACTGTCATATTCTGCTTTAATACTCGGGGTATCCTGTCCGCCTTTCTTTGAGCAACAATTGAATAGCCACCCAGGAAAAGATGACCAATTGTTTTTTGTCGACCAGGCTTTGTTAGTCTTTTGGTTTATCTTCATTAGCATAGGAAGGTTTTTTTTAATATGTCATAAAGGCACTCCAGGACAACTAGTGGCTACCTATCCAACTGATCACACGGCACCGGTGTTAATGTACTTGCTTATTTTTCTCCATAGAAAAATAATTTGAAAACTCTTGTTGCTCCATTATTGGTTGGGTGGACAGTCACGTGTGCTCCTAGAGCACTTGAAAGTTCTCCTCACGAGGACCTATGTAGATGTTAACACCAGGATAGAGTTTCAACATAACTTTGCTTTAGTATTTAGACTGGAGCTCATCTAGAAGGAACACAAATATGGTTCCAGGACTGAATATGGACAGTTTATTTGATGTGAGAAGTGAAGCGTATTGGGAGAAAATATAAAAGGGACTAGCTTATTGTGTTGATGGATTTTCAATATGTTCTTCCAAAATGATTGGGTCTGTGGTTAAATATATGTTGGAATTGGGCTGCCACTGGCTATTGATCTGTCTCTTCCGATGGATGTTAAGTTCTTACGGTACTTTTCATTTTATTTGAAATAGCTAGTTGTCAAACTTGGGATATTTATGGATCGAAAACCTGACCTTTTTTAGGTGCAATGCTGTTTAGATGCGGCTAAAC
Organism: Eucalyptus microcorys; assembly: GCA_014182515.1. Lineage (NCBI taxonomy): Eukaryota > Viridiplantae > Streptophyta > Magnoliopsida > Myrtales > Myrtaceae > Eucalyptus > Eucalyptus microcorys. The sequence goes on from CM024563.1 coordinate 4,275,500, forward strand.
TGAATTAGGGCCTAAAAATTTCACAGAACCTTGCAGTTTTTAAGTATTTGAATTGATCTTTACAGTCTTAGTGGTCTAACTTGTACCCTCCAGACAGAAATAGGCATAAATAAATGCAAGGTAGTTTAAATCTTGGCATGAAGTTCTATTTGCTCGGGTAATTTTAAATGTTGAACAAGGAAACCAAATTCCCAGGCAGTCTGCATCATAGAGGTTTAAATGCTTTAGGTTTGTGGCAAATTGAAGAGTTGTATATGGTTATTTAGCATTATGAAAAAAATTTATTGTTCTCTGCAGTATATGCCTTGTGTGGAAGACACTGTCCTTGGAATCGTGGTCGACTCTAAAGCAGATGTAAGTTGCCTCTGAATTGTCATGACTTGATCCGTCCTTGTACAAGAGATGTTCTAACTGCCACACCTTGTTGATAACATGCCTTATTTGAGGCAAAGAATCTTCCTCAGTCATTTATTAGAGAGAGTAGTGATATCTATGGTGAGGAAATGTATGGTTGAAGCTCATGTGCGTTTTGCCTCTCTCTTTTCTTCTTCTTCTTCTTCTTCTCTCTCTCTCTCTCTTTTAATTTCCCTTCAAAATGAAGTCATGTAACGTAGGGTAATGCGGTGGGAAACAAGGTCTGTTAGAATGAGAAGCTATGTGAGATGATACAGAATTTTCTTATCAGGTGGCCAGATTCAAGTACTTCTTCTAGCATTTCTGAAACTGTCATGGATTCCCTGGGTAGTAGACTATAGACAATAAACAAGCTATTGTTTGGTTTACTAGTACCTGGCTTATAGTCAGTTTGATTACCTTCAATTTAGAACAGATTGAACAAGGTGTCACCTATCAAAGCAAAAAATAGAAGAAAAGATTGAAAAAGGGTAAACTTGTTCAAAGTTACCCCGCAGCACCAGTAAAGTGATTACCTTTCTCGGCAGAATTGGATTCTGAACTGCAAGAATATAAAGGAAAGGGTAATGCCTGAAAGAGAAGCCAGTAATTTGGAGACATTAAACTAAATGTTGCCCATATAAATTGAATGATAGCAAGAGAGTTAGATTATATGCACAAGGACCAATATGGCAATGGCAAACAATTATCTCTGCTACTATAAGATGAATGAGGCAATGACAAGCAATTTAGATCAATGTATGATCTCATTTACTGTGTATTGCATTAGCTGTAGGAATATATATATGTCGCCGAAGGTTTCTGTGGATAATGAGGTGTCCCTGTTAATGTTTCAGAGATTCTTAGTTAGTCATAATGCCTCTGTTCATGTTCTGCTTTCTAATATGCTTGTTCAGGTGTTGGCATCTCTCCTGCTTAATATGTTATTATTTGTCCGATATGAAATGATGTCAACTTAGCTTTCCATGGATGGCTTATATTTATTGTCGTTATCACATTCGTCTTTAACCTTCTTACACTAATTTTCATCTAATTACAGAACTTCCTTGTTGACATCAAAGGACCAGCATTGGCCTTTTTGCCTGTACTTGCCTTTGAAGGAGGAACTAGAAGAAACATACCGAAGTTTGAGGTACGTGGTGTTTCTTTTGATTTTTGTGGATGCATGAAGTAGTTCTGCAATAGTTCCTTAATGGAGAAATTTTACTACTAATGGGCTCTCTCTAAATGTACTGCTCTGTTTCATGGAGATTCAGCTGCATTATTTGCTGAATGGTAATTTTTGGTCGAGCTTGCATTTGAATCTTCTGACAAAGATAAGAATCATAACATGATCGAAAATCTGGCTTCTTAACCACATCATAGTCTAGAAAATGGAGGAAGCAATCATAATCACTGACGGATGAGAAAGCGGTGATTAATTCTAGATTCATGATTAAAAATCAATAATCATACCAGATTCCCCATTTCTTGTCAAAGATTTGAGCTGTATTATTAGAAGTAACGATTATAGCCTTGTAGGTGCTTGTTCATCAAATTTTTTGTTCATGGATGTTATTTGCCTGTTACTATTCTCATATTGATAGATGAAGTATTTGGCCTGCGAAAAACTACAGAAGTGAATTTTTGTCAAAGAATGATGTATATGAAGGATATGGTGGTTGTATGACGAATTATGACTAAGCCTGAATTGTTTATGGTTGTGTGACTTACATATTCATGATAGCACTCCCATGCCTAACTTAGTTTTATATGCTGTAGCAAGGGACTTTGCTTTATGCTCGGGTTGCAAAAGCAAATCCCGGTACTAATCCAGAGCTGTCATGTACAGATGGTGAGTTTGCTTGAATCTGCCGTGCATTCATGTCATCTGTGCAATTTCACTTATCTTCTATTTAGTGTTTTACATTTATGCATGCTTGCTGAGTTATGATTTTGTTTTGTCAATTAGCAAGCGGGAAAGCAGCAGAATTTGGACCCCTGAAAGATGGTTACTCGTTTGAGTGTTCAACTGGTCTATCAAGGATGTAATTTGCTCTTCCATCCTACTTGTTGGGCACTCACAAAAGTTTAAGACATGAACCAAAAAAAAAAATTATCGCTCTATTCTATTGATCATTTACCTCTATTTCTATTTTCTTTTTCTAGGCTGCTCAGTTCGCCAACCTGTCCAGTTCTTGAGGAATTTGGCAAGAAGTTATCTTTCGAGATAGCAGCTGGCTTGAATGGCCGGGTCTGGGTATGTTGCTCTATGCTTGATTAGGACATGGATACCATCTCTGTGAATCATAATGCCATCATTCTTTTCGGTGTAAAATTCATTGTGCCTGCTTAACAGCTTTTAAACCTTTTCCTCTTTATAGTTGGTCCAGATGACAAATTGCATACGTTAAAAGTTATCATTAAATTTCAGGTAAATGCGGCATCTCCATCTACCACAATTGTTGTTTCGAATGCGATTATGAAGTCGGAGTCCTTGAGTGGGGTGCAGCAGAGAATTATGGTTCAGAAGCTGCTCGATAGAATTCAATGATCCGCTTTTTATTCATATAAATCGTTTTATCCCTCCCTTGGCAAGGTAATCTTATCTCTTTGTCGACAGATAAATCATTTTCACAGATACAATTTTGTGAAAAACGTTATTTTTCTCCCTCAATGATCCACGGTTTGAAAGTTTTGATCTTTCTGATGCAGCAGCTTGTGTATGTCCTGGCAAGCGGATAGAGAGTGCAAATGAAGGTACAAGGTGAAGATTGCCATCGAAATCCAGCTATCTACGCTCATGCAGGAACTTGTAGTGAAATTCATTAACCTTCAATATATAGATGGGGCCAATTTGACAGGGCTTTCTTTCTCTTTTTGGTGCAATGTTAGAACGTGAGTTGTGGATATATTTTGTGAAACGCGTTTTTCTTCTTCTTTATTGCAAGTAATACAACTAGAGCATAACAACAGACGAGTTGTCTTAAAATCTCATGAAGACATTGCTTGCTGTTTGCCACCGCAACTATCAATGGCGATGAGTTGGGATCATCGCCATTGACAACCTCGTCTCCAGCCCCTTTTGCTGCTCTCAACAACCACAAGTCTTGTTTAAGCCATTTGTTGTTTTCAACAACCACCCGAGGTGGTCTTTCTAAGTCTCTTGATGTTGATTTTATGGGGAAAATTATCCAAAAAGTCATAAACCTATTGTACTTTTCTCAATTCAGTCCGAAACCTTTTAACTTTGTTAATTTAGTCCTAAACCTTTTCATTTCTGGCCGATTCAGTCCATCCGGCCAATTTTGGTCGGAAAATGCTGACGTGGACACCGGCGGTGCCACGTTAGACCGCCGACGTTGACGTGAATAATTTTTAATAATATTTTAATCTTTTTTTGAATTTTTATTATTTTTTTCTGTTTTTTCCTTTTTTTTTTTTTCTTTTCTTTCTTTTTTTTGGCTTTTACCTTTCCTTTTCCGGTGGCCGGCCACCAACCACAGGCGACGGTCGACCACCGACCGTCGTGAACTCAGGCCCAAATCACGTCTTCATCGCTGTCACCATCGTCGTCGCTGTCGTCGTCTTCGTCCCTCCATCTCTTCTGCTCAAGTCCTCCCACCTCAGCCCCGTCGTCCCTCCATCTCTTCTGCCCGAGTCCTCCCACCTCGCCCCCGACTCGCTCGACTCGCCGCCGGGAATCAACAACGTTAGCAGGGTGGAAGGACCGTCGTCATCTTCCCGATTGTCCACACCCCGCCGGCCAAGGGCGAGGGCCGGCCTCGCCGGATCTGGTTTGGGCGAGGCCGACACTTGCTTGGGCGAGAGTGAGCCTCGGTGAGGGCTCCTCTCGCTAGATTTGACAAGGTCGGCCCTCGTCGAGGCCCCCCGGCTGGGGAGGGTCGGCCTCGCCCAAGTGACCTTGGCCGGGCCGCGCCTGGGCAAGGGCTCCCCTCACCGGGGCTCCTCCTCGCCCGGCCGAGCCTCGCCTGTGGTGGGCGAGGCCACCCGCCGGCCCGTGGTCGGTGGTCGGCTACCGCCAGAGAAGGCGGGAAAAAAGCCAAAAAGAAAAAAAAGCCAAAAAGAGGAAAAAAATTCAAAAAAATTCAAAAATATTAAAATATTATTAAAAATTGTCTACATCAGCGCCGGTAGTTCTACGTGGCACCGCCGGCGTCCATGCACCATTTTCCGATCAAAATTGGCTGGATGGACTGAATCAGTAAGAAGTAAAAAGGTTTAGGACTCAATTGGCAAAGTTAAAAGATTTATAATTGAATTAGCAAAAGTGCAATAGGTTTATGACTTTTTAGACAATTTTCCCTGATTTACAATTTTCCCTGATTTTATGTGCTCTCTCTCAAGTGTGCTTTGTTGAGTTTTGATTCCATGGGGTTTTACATTCCAAAGACGGGTGCTTCCCATTCCTTCCATATCTACAAACCCTTGAGAAAACAGACATGGCCGGTTTGCATTGAGCAAAGGGCACCCAAAAGAACAAATCTAGATAGATTGACGGAAAGATAAATCTTTTTAAGTACGGAAGATGGAGAGATTTATTGAATGAAGTTTAGTTCAAGTCTGCATTTTTTTGTGGGTCATCTCTAAGTCCATGATCCGTCTACTTCGACAATTGTTCGACCAACATCGAGACGGGAAAATTGTTCAGAACATTCTAAGCTTATTGTACATAAGCTAATTTAATCCAAACTTTGGAGTATGTCAATATAGTCTAAAATCTTTTCGATGATTTATCAATTTAGTTCTAAACATTCCAATTATGTTAATTTAGTCCTAAACGTTTCAATTATTTGTAAATTCAGTTTTAAATCTTAATCATTTTGGTTAAATATCTAAATAATAGGTTTTAGAGCAAATCTTCAAAAAATTTAGGAGTAAATTGATAAATTATTTTAAAAATTAGGATTGAATTAACACAATTGAAATGTTTATGATTGAATTTGTATTCATATAATAAATTTAAGACTTTTTGAATAATTATTTTCAATAAGATAAAGGATAGTCAAAAACTATCGGGAACTAGTTTCGTTCCTCATAAAAAGCCATATAGCATCCATTGAGAACTAGTTTCGTTGCTCATAAAAAGACATATAGCATCCTCCTCCATACATAGGACAAGATCCAACCGGCCCGGACGGGTAGGGATAGGGATGGGTCCATGGGGTCTAATACCGATCAAAGGTCTAGTCGCATTGAATGCCTCTTGGCTTTGCAATCACTGTGCTGCTGATCAATCGCTTATTCCACTGGATGCCTCCACCCAACTGCGCTTGACAGCCTCATGTCCTAATGAAGTACGCCATGCAACTGCACGCACTGCGCTTCCAGGATCTTCTCACTTATTAGTCTCCACAGCTCCAGAAAACCAGAAACATAAAATGGAAAATTGAAATGAAGGCAAGGGAATCTGACTCAAACCAAAGTCCTGTCGTTCAGGAACTAGGCAAAACATCTGTCCTGGCCTTTCTGGGGACGCTGCCATCGTATTAAAACTCATGTACCGTCCACCTTTGGAGCCATTGCATTGCATTAAAGGCACCCCCCTATAATTTAGGCGTCCTTTCACATTCATCGACCAACTACAGGCTACAGCCTCTGCATCCTGAGAAAATATTCAAGTCTGGTACTATTCACTTCTGTTCGGACTCGTGATCATGTTTTGATCGGTTCCTCAGCGTGAGACAGCGGAGAGAGGGAGTTCAATTTGCAAGTGAAATGATTTGACTAGCGATGCGAATTTAGATAGCTCACTATAAATGAGTTTCCCAGCTTTCTTTCTTTCTTTCTTCTTTTTTTGTAATATTCACGTTGGAGAATTGCTGTGTGTAATCGAAATATAGTTAATATATTTGAATTGAGTCATAGCTTAACGACTTACAAAGATGAGTCTGACCGAATTCGTTTAAGGGGTTTAGATTTGAATTTTCTGTTGTGAGATGCAGTTTCAAAGATTATTTCCCTGCAAAAGTAGCCGATCCCACCACTCATTCACAAGGAATCTACCTCTAACCCTATGAATTTCCTGCCTACTTTTTCCATTTTAACATTTTTCACAGATTAGATATCGTAAATTATTTAATGCTTGTCATTGGCTCATGGTGCCGTCTCCTTTCCTAGGGATATATAGGTGGTGCTCTTTGGATGTATTGTCCATTTGGGTTCTTAAATTTCTTGGGCATTAATTGATTCCAATCACCTTGGCATGAAATGTACTTAAGTGATAGGTCACAAAATACTAGGTAAAATTGTCCAAAAATCCTTAAATTTATTACACTTTTCATTAATTAAGTTCTAAATATTTTCAAGTTTTATCAATTGAATCAATTTGATCAATTTTAACTAAATCATTGAACCCGACAATCTAGTCAACATCAACCGTCTTACGTGATAATCAATAATGACATAAACAAATTTTAATATTTTTTTTTTGTCTTTTTCCTTTTACTTTCTTTCTTTTCTTTTCTTTTCTTTTTCTTCTTTTTTTGTTCAAAAAGCCGACAAGGCCACCAGCCAAGGGCTACAAGCCCTCATAGGCCTTAGGAGGGATCAAGGGGGTGATCCTTGGTTAGAGCCTTAGAGGTGGGCGGAAGTCGTTGGCCCTCAACCAGTGGCCAACTGGCCTTCCAGCCCTTGAACCAAAAAAGAAAGAAAAGAAAAGGGAAAGAATTTAAATTTTATTTTAAAAAAAAAGATAATGAAATATTATTTCAATTGTCAACATTCATATTAGTTGTGTCACTATGAATAAAATAGTCAACATCCGTGTCAACGATTTCCAGCTAAAATTAGCCTTGTGAAAAGATTTGAGACTTGTTGGCAAAATAAAAAGATTTATAAGTAAAATGGCAAAAGTACAGTAGCTTAAGGATTATTTTCTCCAAAATACTCTCATGTACAACAAGCAACAACAGCTTAGGAAGTAATTGGACAGAAGAGAATCCATTTTCTAATAAAATACCCCGATTTGTTTTACTCCGCCTAATATACACATGTAGAAATCTCCACAAAGTTCGTAGTAGAATTTGATTTTTGAAAGATCTGTCAAACGCGTGTGATAATTCTATGAATAAGATGTATATTGAGACATGTTACGGAACAAAGAATCCTCTTCCTCTTTATTTTGTTTTAAGCCTATATGCTATATTCGTAGGATCTCAACTTTAATCTAGTTTTGCTTTGATTTTTAATTGTTACATTCCATAATCCTTTGTAAGTTGAGTGATAGGAAAGGCTCATGTAAACTCCATCTCGAGGAGGTACTACGCAAGGTCGAGATTTGGCATTTTGCATATTTTGGCATGTTTTAATTTTTTTTTGTGAATGTTAAAAACCCTTCATTGTACTCATCCAAGCCCTTCTATTTTTTATGGATATTTCTCCTCTTCATCTTTCCTAAAAACCATATTAAAATTTCTTAAATGATACATAACGAGATAAATATGCAATTTATGAATCTTGCAACTAAATCGCGTATTACTTTTTCCTAATATTAAGGACTCTTTTCATCTTCTTTTGCTAAAAGACTTCTTGAAAGGTACATAAATCCAACCAAAATCAGATACGATTCTTTAGGCGTTTGTCTCTCTCTGTTTTCTCGAGGAGTTCAGGCGAAACCGTCTAAGAACTTCAAATGCCGTCGCGATTTGCTCGTTAAAGACGTGGAGCTCCAAGGGCCAGTGGTCGCCACCTCTACGCAGTGACCTTAAAGCTTTTAGGACGGTGCATTGAGCAGACCTTATAGGGCCGGCAACATTTCATTGTCCTTGAAAGACCACTACCGCCGGGACGGCCCTTGCATCTCCTGTCTCCCTATATAGAGTGCGGCCGGCTGAACATTACAGGGACGGAACAATATTGTGCCTAAAAGTCGGAGCTTTGTCATTGAATTAGCAACAAGAGCATTTTCTTTTAAGTTAAATGACATAAATAGTCCATTAACTTTGGCTAAATGTGCAATGTGGTCCTTAAACTTTAAATTTGTTCAATATGGTCCCTGAATTATAGCCTAATGTGCAAAGTTGTCTTTGAATTTTTAATTTGTTCGATGTGAATGTTGAACTCTTGATATATGTTTAATTTAGTCTCTAGATTGTGGAAATATTCAATATTATTCCTAAACTAAAATTAATGGAAGGACAACATTTCATACAATCCAAGACTAATTTGAACACGTATAAAATATACGAAGATCATATTGAATAAATTGAAAATACATGGATAACATTGCATATTTGACTAAAATTCAAAAATCACATTGTATATTTGGTCAAAATTCATAGATTGTGTGTATCAATATCCCTTTCTTTTATGAAAACAAAATGGTGCAATAAATAGCAAGAAAACATGTACGCACCTTGCTATCGAACTTTCATTGTCCCCCGACAGCTCGACCTTTTATCAGTGTCCCACCAGCTTAGCTAAGACAGGAGTTCACCACTCTAATAAGCAACCCGATTGCAGCAGAGTAGAAAGAGACTGTTAAAAAACAAATCCTATCCCAAATAGCTCTTGCCAATTTTTTGGACCACTTATTATATAGCAGAGATTTCATGAGCCCTTCTAAGGAAATGACATGTCTGCAAATTTCGGAAGCTCACCAAGGGAGATCACTTTCAAGAAAGCTATGGCTCGTGGCACCATTACAAAAGGGTCTGCAGAAGTCGAATCATCACGTGCACAAAAAGCCTGAAGCCTTGTCATTTGTGAGCAACAGTAACTTGACATGCACAGAATGTAGAATGACAACAAAAATCAAGGGTTGGGCCTTTGGATTATCTAGGGTACTTCATAGATACATCACACAAATTGTAAGACAAAAACGTTCCAAAACAGATTTGAGAACCATTCACATGCCCTTAGCTTTGATAACCTATACCTATGTGTACTCTTGGATATTCAAGAGAGAGGAGAGAGAATCGATAAAGACTAGGGCCTTGTTTAATAACATTTGGAATAGTGTTTGATTATGTTCTTTATTCCTAAAAATAAATTTTAGTAAATTTTTATTTTTCGAGAAAAAAAATTTTTTTTTATTCCCGAATAAAATTTAAAAGCAGAATCAAACTTTTTCTTCTTTTTTTTTTCCTCTCCTTTCAAGTTTTCTTCTTCTTCTTTTCTCCTTCTCTCTTCTTCTTTCTCCCAGCCGGTCACCAACCATTGTTGGCCACTGCCGGGGTAGTCGACAATGGCCGACAATTGGCTAGGCGAGGCCTAACAAGCTCACCAAAGGTTCATTTGGCTACCGCGAGCCTCAACCTCGCAGATCTGGGTAAGGCCAAGCCCCACTTGGCCACCAACAAGCCTCAACCTCGCGTCGCATGGGCAAGGTCGAGCCTCACTGGTGGTTAGGCAAGGCTCTTTTGGCCACCACAAGCCTTGCTAGCCTAGATCCAAGAGGCCAAGGATCAAGATGGCCAGGCAAGCTAGTCGGACCTTGCCAAATAAGAGGAGAAAATGAAAAAGACAAAAAGAAAAAGAGAGAGAAAAATAAAAAATATATTTAAAAAAATTATTTAAAAACAAAAAAAAATAATAAGAGTTCTACCACACACATTTCTATTCCTAGGAATAAAAATTTTAGGCAATTATCAAGTGCCTTTAAAAACTCAGAAATTATTCTTATGAACAAAATTAAAAAATTCATTTTTAAGCAAAAATTGTTCCGGGAACATAATGGTTTCAAACGTACTCTAGATCTTTACTCAATTGAGTTCACATCTTACTTTATTAGAGAATGGTATTTATACCCAAACAATATGCACAGGAAAGAAAATACACAATCTTAAAAGGAAATTACTATCTTAGAAAATAACGAAACATTAAATTATATCCTTGATATCTAATAATATCCCTAAGAGTATTCTCTAACAAAGAATTATTTAATATCCATAAATATACTTCAACACTTCACTCTCTTTTCATGTCATAATGGTGTGTGAAGAACATTTTTTATGTTTTAATACTTTCATTAATATCAACCCATAACTTTTTAGGATACATACGAACCAAAATAATTCATGATTTTTCAAATTATAAAGTGCATAACCTGTGTAACTCCTTTTGTTACACAAGCCACCTTCATCATCATCATCGAAAAGTTGGAATATTTGACCGGCTATACAAATCAATAGCTGAGTGATTTAGATTGGGTAAGAAAAGTACGCTCTGGTAATTAGACTTTTGGCAAATCGCTTGAGGTATCTTAAGCCAAAAAGAAATCCAAGAACAACCCCCCAACGCCCCGAAAAGGGAAAGGGAAAACTCCTCCTTTCATCAGATTTGAAAGAGGGTAAACTTGTTCAAAGTTACCCTGCAGCACCAGTAAAGTGATTACATTTATTGGCAGAATTGGATTCTGAACAGCAAGAATGTAAAGGAAAGAGTAATGCCTGAAAGAGAAGCCAGTACATTGGGAGACATTAAAATAAATATCGCCCGTCTAAATTGAATGATACCAGGAGAGTTGGATAATATGCACAAGGACCAATATGGTAACGGCAAACGATTATCTCTGCTACTATAAGATCAATGAGGCAATGACAAGCAATTTAGATCAATGTATGATCTCATTCAGTGTGTATTGCATCATTCGTAGGAATATATATAGAAAGGGTTTCTATGGATAAAGAGCTGTCCCTGTTCTGTTGATGTTTCAGAGATTCTTAGTTAGTCATAATGCCTCTATTCATGTTCTGCTTTCTAATGTGCTTGTTCAGGTGTTGGCATCTCTCCTGCTTATTATGTTATTTTTTGTCCAATATGAAATGATGTCAACTTAGCTTTCCATGGATGGCTTATATTATTGTTGTTATCACATTTATCTTTAACCTTGTTACACTAATTTTCACCTAATTGCGGAACTTCCTTGTTGACATCAAAGGATCGGCATTGGCCTTTTTGCCTGTACTTGCCTTTGAAGGATGAAGTAGACGAAACATAACGAAGTTTGAGGTACATGTTGTTTCTTTTGATTTTTGTGGATGCATGAAATAGTTCCGTAATAATTCCTTACCGGAGAAATTTTGATACTAATGGGCTCTCTCTAAATGTACTGCTCTGTTTCATGGAGATTCAGCTGCATTATTTGCTGAATGGTAATCGTTGGTCGAGCATGCATTCGAATCTTCTGACAAAGATAAGAATCATAACATGATCATGGAATCTGGCTTCTCAATCACATCATAGTCTAAATAATGGAGGAAGCAATCATAATCACTAAAGAATGCAAAAGCGGTGATTAATTCCAGATTCATGATTAAAAATCAGTAATCATAGCAGATTCACCGTTTCTTGTCCACATAAATATCTGAGCTCTATTATTAGAAGTAATGATTACAGTCTTGTACGTGCTGGTTCATCAAATTTTTTTGTTCATGGATGTTATTTGCCTGTTACTATGCTCATATTGATAGATGAAGTATCTTGCCTGCGAGTAAATTGCTTATGAAACTACAGAAATGAATACCTTGCCAAGGAATGATGTATATGAAGGATATGGTGGTTGTATGATGAATTATGACTAAGCTTGAATTGTTTACAGTTATGCGACTTACGTATCCATGATAGCATTCCCATGCCCTAACTTAGTTTTGTACGCTATAGCAAGGGACTTTGCTTTATGCTCAGGTTGCGAAAGCAAATCCCGATACCAGCCGAAGCTGTCATGTACGGATGGTGAGTTTGCTTGAATCTGTAGTGCTTTCATGTCATCTGTGCGATTTCATTTGTCTCTAGTTAGTGTTTCAGAGATATGCACACTCACTGAGACGATTTTGTTTTATCAATTAGCAAGCGGGAAAGCAGCAGAATTTGGACCCCTGAAAGATGGTTACTCGTTTGAGTGTTTAATCGGCCTATCAAGGTTGTAATATGCTCTTCCATCCTACTTGTTGGGCAATCACACAAGTTCTAGACATGAACATTATATCTCTATTCTAGTGATCATTTACCTCCATTTCTATTTTCCTTTTCTAGGCTGCTTAGTTTGCCAACCTGTCCGGTACTCAAGGAATTCGGCAAGAAGTTATCTTTCAAGATAGCAATTGGCTTGAATGGCCTATAAGAGTTTTTTTTTTTTTTTTTTTATGTGGAATTACATTAATTGATATTGTAATTTACCGTTTTATGGGATTGGTCTACCAAAGTGAGATAAAATGTCTCTTAATTAGTCTAATATGAGACTAATTAATGTCAACCAAGTTAAGTCCAGCTCGGCAATAAGAAAACCTAGTTAAAAACTTTATAAATAGTGCTAAAGTCTCTCTTTAATCCTAACACACAATTATCCTTACATTAGAAGCATTTACTGAACGGTAAAAGATGAGGAATAGTGTAATTGAGCCAAGATACAAAGGGCAATAGAAAAGAATTACTTAAGCTTTGAACCGTTGCGATTTTGCATCAAAAGTGATGAATTTCAAATCAAGTGTGCAAATCTCTTTATTTGATTACATATATGTTATTGATTCTAGTTATGGAGATCTTGGAGTGCACTTTTGTATTTTACATTGCCAAATCTGGGTATGTTGCTCTATACATGATTAGGACATCGATACCATCTCTGTGAATCATAATGCCAACACTCTTTTCGGTGTATAATTTACTATCGCCTGCTGAGCAGCTTTTAAACATTTTCTTCTCCATAGTTGGTCTAGATGGCAAATTGCATTCGTTAAAAGTTATCATATATTTGAGGTACATGCGACATCTCCATCTACCATAATTGTTGTTTCGAATGCCATTATGAAGTCGGAGTCCTTGAGTGGGGTGCAGCAGAGAATTATGGTCCAGAAGCTGCTCGATAGAATTCAGTGATCTATTTTTGATTCATATAAATCGTTTTATCCCTCCCTTCCCAAGGTAATACCATCTCATCGTTGCCAGATAAATCATTTTCACGGATACAATTACATGAAAAACGTTATTTTTCTCCCTCAATGATCCAAGGTCCGATAGAGAGTGCAAATGAAAGTACAAGGTGAACATTGCCATCGAAATCCAGCTATCTACGCTTATAGTGAAATTCTAGAACGCGAGGAACTTGTAGTGAAATTCATAAACTTCAATTAATAGATGGGGCCAAGTTCACAGGTTTTTTTCCCCTCTGTTGTGGTGCACTTTTAGAACGCGAGTTGTGGATATATTATGCGAAACGCAATTTTTTTTCCTTTTCTATAAGTAAAAGTTGTTGCAAGTAATACACCTAGAGCAAATGAGATAAAACAGGCGGGTTGTCTCTAAATCTCATGAAGACATTGCTTGCTGTTTGCCGCAGTGACTATCAATGGCGACGAGTAGCAATAATCGCCATTGACAACCACGTTTCCAACTACTTTAGCTGCTCTCAACAACCACACCTCGGGGGGTTGTTGTGTCTTGTGTGGGCTATTTGTTGCTTTCATCAACCCTTATAGCCGCTTTCAACAACCAACCGAGGTGGTCTTTCTCAGTCTCTCGACGTTGAAATTTTATATGTACTCTCTCTCTCTCTCTCTCTCCCTCTCTCTCTCTCTCTCGTTAGTGTGCTTTGCTGAGTTCTGATTTCATGGGGTTTCTACATTCCAAAGTTGTTCGTTTCCCATTCCTTCCATATCTACAAGCCCTTGAGAAAGCAGACATGGACGGTTTGCATTTAGCAAAGGGCACCCAACCAAGATAGAATGTAGGAAAGTAAAATCTTTCTAAGTACAAAAGAAAAGGAGAGAATATAGGTTTAGGACTAAAAATTGGCAAATCATAAATAAGTTTAAGATTAAATCAGTATAATTGAAATATTTATGATTGAAATAATATGTATACAATAGGTGTAGGATTTTTTGGACAATTATCCCCATCAAGACAGAGGAACTAATTATGCTGCTCATAAAGAGACATAACACCCTCTTGCAAATATAGGATAAGAACGAACCGGATGCTCCTTATTATAATCCTTGAACAGGTCAGGATAGGGATGGGTCCATGGTATCTAACACTGATAAAAGGTTTAGTTGCATTCTCTTAATTACAATTTCCTAACGGGTCAGGATGAGAAGGGGTCCATGGTTTTTAACACTGATCAAAGGTTTAGTCGCATTGAATGCCTCTTGGCTTTGCAATCTCAGTGCTGCTGATCAATCACTTTTTCCACTGGAAGCGACCACCCAACTGAGCTTTGATAGCCTAACGTCCTGATGAAAGTACACACCATGCAATTGCACGCACCCCACCTGCTGCTCTTCCAGGCTCTTCTCACTCACTCTCCCCAGCTCCAGAAAACCAGAAACATGATATGGCAAAATGAGATGATGAAGTCAGCAAGGGAATCTAACTCAAGCAAAGTTCTGTTCCTCAGGAAGTAGTAAACTGCTGTCCTGGCCTTTTCGGGGCCGCTGCCATCGCATTTAACTCATGTCCTGGCTACATTTTGGAGCCATTGGATTGCATTGAATGCACCCCCTATAATTTAGGCGGCCTTTCAGATTCATCGACCAACTACGGCCTTGGCATCCTTCGTCCCTACTCAAGTCTAGTACTATTTCTGACCAAAAAAAAAGTCTAGTACTATTCACTATTGTTCGGACTCGTGATCATGTTTTGATCAGTTCCTCGGGGTGAGGGAGTTTGATTTGCATGTGAAATGATTTAACTAGTGATGGTGATTATAGGTAGCTCACTATAAATGAGTTTTCTACCTATTCCTTTATTTTTTATATTTTAACTTCATATCGAGACGTACGAGCGAATTGTATTAGTACAATTAATATATTTTAATTGAATCGTAAGTCAACGACTTAATGTTAAGTAAAATTGAATTCGACCGAATACGTTTAGTTGGTTTAGATTTGAATTCTCTCTTTAAGAGATGCCTTTTCAATGGTTCTTTCCTTGTGAAAAGTAGCCAACCCTACAGTATTTAATAACCCTGTGGAAAAGGGCGAATGATTCATTCACATGGAATCTACCTCTAACCCTATGAATTCGCCGCCTGCCTTTTCCATTTTAACATTTTTTACAGGTTAGATATTATAAATAATTTAATGCTTGTCATTAGCTCATGATACTGTCGGCTTACCTAGGGATACATAGGTGGTGCTATTTGGGTGTATTGTCCATTTGGGTTCTTAAATTTCTTGGGCATTAATTGTTTCCAATCACCTTGGCATCAAACGCACTTCAAAGTTAGGTCACAAAATATTAGTGAAATTGTTCAAAAAGTCCCAAATTTATAACATTTTTGTCAATTAATCCTAAATATTTAAATTTTACCAATTCAGCTCTAAATATTTCTAAATGTTACAAATTGAATTCATCTGGTCAATTTTTAATAGGAAATCACTGATGTGGTAGTTCAATCAGTGGTGATTATTTTATGTTGCACGATCAATACTAACCTAGATAAATTTATATATATATATATATATATATATATATATAGTTTTTATTTTTTCTTTTCCCTTTTTTTTTTTTGATTCAAAAGGTCAGCAATGTCGTTGACCCTTAACTAAGGGCCACAAAGCCCTTGCTAGCTAGGGGCAAAGGTCGCGACCCTACTACTATATCTAGCGAGGGCTCGCGGCACCCTCACCAGATTTGGTGATGTAAGGGCATGGCAACCCATGCTAGCCACAACGAGGGCAAGTGAGGGCCATAGTGTGGCTAGCAAGGGCTTCACAACCCTCGCCTGGGAGTCCTTAGCCCTCAATCAATGGTTGGCGGAGGCCATTGGCCCTTAGCCAATGATCGACAGCCCTGCTGGTATTTTGAATCAAAAAGGAAAAAAAAAATCTTTAAAAATTAATTAAAATTCTAAAAAAAATACTATTAAAAATTATTCATGTTAGTGCGAGCTGTGTCATGTATCACATCAGTAATTTTCGACCAAAATTAGCCGGACGGACTCAATTAGTAAATTAGAAAAATATTTAGAACTCAATTGATAAAAGTACAATGGGTTTCCAAAATACTTTCATGTGCAATAAGCATCATCCATGTAGGAAGTAATTGGGGAGTAGAAAATCCATTTCCCAATAAAATTCCACAACTTGCTTTAAACCACGTGATATATACATGTAGGAATCTCCACAAATTTCGTAGTAGCATTGATTTTCGAAAGATCAGCGACACGTATGCCATAATCCTGTGAACACGATGTATATTGAGACATGTTACAATACAAAGAATCATCTACCTCATTATTGTGTTATAGGCATATGCCATATGCATAGGATCTCGACATTAATCTAACTTAGTTTTGATTTTAAGTGACACATCACAATCCTATTTTAAATTAAAATGATAGAAAAGGAAAGATAATGAAAGCTAATGTAAACTCCGTCTAGAGGAGGTTTGTCTACACAAGATTAAGATTTGACATTTTGGATATTTGGCATGTTTCAATTTATTGTGAATTTTAAAAAACCTTCAATGTACTCATCTAAATGTGTTATTTTAGTAATGTCCACGGCTCTTATCTAGGGGTACAATAAGAAGACGACCTTCTATTTTTTTTAGGGATACTTCTCCTCTTCATCTTTCCTAAAATCCATATTAAAAATTCTGAAATGATACATATCGAGATAAATTTGCTATTTATAATTCGTCCAAAAAAAAATCGTGCATCATTTTCTCCCAAAATTAAGGAGACTTTTCATCTTCTTTTACTAAAAGATTTCTCGAAAGTAGTGCCCTTAAAGCTTTTTAGGGACGGTGCATTGGGCAGTCCTATAGGTGTTTGAGGGACGGCCACTTTTCATTGTCCTTAAAGGACCACCATAAGGACGGCCATCGTGTCTCCTGTGCCCCTATAAAATGCAGTGGGTTGAGGTTCTCTCACGAATATTTTAGGGACGGAGTGAAATAAACCATCTTGAACTTTGTCAAATGTGTAATGTGATTTTCAAACTTTGAATTTATTTAATGTAGTGTCTGAATTTTATCTTAATGTATAATATCGTTAATGATCTTTTAATTCATTTAACAAGATCTTTGAATTTTTTATATAAGTTCAATTTAATCCCTATACTGTTTGTCCCTGAACTTGAACTAATGAAAGGACAACATCGAACATTTCATGCGGTCCATGGACTAAATTAAATATGCACCAAAAGTTCAAGTACTATATTAAACAAATTAAAAATTAAGGGATTACATGGAACAAATTTAAAACTCTCGAAAATTACATTACACATTTGGTCAAAATTCAGGAATTGTTTGTTTAATTATCTCTTTCTTTTACGGAAGCGAAATGGTGCAATAAATAGCAAGAAAACATGTATGTACCTTGCTATTGAACTTTCATTATACAAGTGATAAGGTTCACACTAACGTGCATCAAGACAAGGCAAGAACAAGCAAGATATCTCGCAATCAATACTCAAAAAAGACTCAAGATTCTATCCGACAACTCCCCCCACGGCTCGACCCTTCA
This sequence comes from Eucalyptus microcorys, assembly GCA_014182515.1. Classification (NCBI taxonomy): domain Eukaryota; kingdom Viridiplantae; phylum Streptophyta; class Magnoliopsida; order Myrtales; family Myrtaceae; genus Eucalyptus; species Eucalyptus microcorys. The sequence continues at coordinate 4,293,321 of CM024563.1, forward strand.
TCAATGTCCCACCAGCTTATCTAAGACAAGAGGTTCACCAGTCTAATAAGCAAGACGATTAGCAGCGGAGTAGAAGACTGTCAAGAAACAAATCATTTCCCCAGTAGCTCTTGCCAATTTTTAGGACCACTTGGTATACAGCAGAGATTTTCATGAGCCCTTCGAGGAAAATAGATGTCTGCAAATTTCGGAAGCTCACCAAGGTAGATCACTTTCAAGAAAGCTATGGCTCGTGCCTCCATTACAGAAGGGTCTGCAGAACTCGAATCACCACACGCACAAAAAGCTCGAAGCCTTGTGAACAACAGTAACTTGACATGCACAGAATATAAGATGACAACAAAAATCAAGGGTTGGGCCTTTGGATTATCCAGGGTACCTCATAAATACATCGTACAAAGCGTAAGACAAAAACATTTCGAAAGAGTTTCGAGAACCATTCACGTGTCAATAGCTTTGGTAACCTATACCTATGTGACCCTTCATGTAAGTATTCTGGGATTTTCAAGAGAGATGAGAGAGAATCGATGGAAACTACATCTTCGCTAGATTGGCTTCATCTTCTCTAATATTTAATGATATTTCTAAGAGTATTCTTTTATAGAGAATTCTTTAATATCCATAAATATACTTCAACACTTCACTCTCTTTCCATGTCATGGTGTGTGAAGAAAATTCTTTATGTTTAATGCTTTCATTAATATCAATTTATAACTTTTTTGTGATGTGCAAACAAAAATAATTCATGATTTTTTGAATTATACGGTGCATAGCCTATGTAGCCCCTTTGTTACACAAAACACCATCATCATCGAAAAGTTCGAATGAATAACCAGCTATCCAAATCAATAGCGAGTGATTCAGATTGGGTAAGAAAGGTATCCGGTAATTAGAATTTGGCAAAAAGCTTGAAGTATCTTGAGCCAAAAAGAAATCCAAGAACAACCCCCCAACGCCCCGAAAAGGAAAAGGGAAAACTTTTCCTTTCATCAGATTTGAATCTCTTGACTTTTATCCTTTACTTTTTCAAGAGAACCAGCAGCTTTAGACACATGTCTCGCAGAGTCGCAGGAAGTGGGGTTGAGCTCATGTGCCGTGTGAAAGATAATACTGTGGGAAAGAGGAAAAAAGGGATGGTTTGAGCGTTGTGTGGACTCAGACACGGAGAGGCCCCATGCCTTTCAATGATATGTAAGCGTTAAGGTATCGAACAAGAAACCCTTGGTCCGGATCTGCGTTTTGCTGTAAGAGACAAGACAGCTTTTGCCATTTGCACATTCTGACAAGTCAACCTCCTCGTCTTACATTTTCTGCGTCTGACATTGACTCAGGATTATCCTAGGATATTGAGCAGTTTCTTGAATGAGATTCCCTAATTTTCTTATCTGATTACACTTTGCTTGTGTTTATCTTTTTTGGGTATAGGTAACCCTTCAGTATTTTCTCACATCCTACCTAATTAGACATACTAATTATGTTGATTTCGCGTACATATGAAGCGTAGATACTACAATAGGAGTATAAGGATAACAACTAGCTTTTCACGTACAACGATTTCATTTTGTGGGTAACTCATGTGAGAAATTATTATTTACCCAAAATGAACACTAAAAAATGATGACATAATTATGGATAGGCTCATTTTTTTTTTATGGATAGTGAACGAGACCAATTTTCAGAGCTTAAACATTATGACACCCATACATCATTTCTCATGGTTCACTATTCTTTTTTCTAAATTTGAATGTCTTGGCCTACCGACAAATAACTAATCAAAAGATGTCATATGATGTCTCACCTCATTCAATGAAAAAAAAAAACATTTAGTAAAAGCTGAGTATCTTGTACTTCAATTATAACTTTTGAAAAGGACTATGACTAAAACCGGGTTAGAAAGTTAACACACAATAGGTTATATGACAAATTATCATTGTTTTAACGAAAAAAAGGTAAACTATTATTGAGTGTTTGAATATGAAAGGTTTGTATAAATACCAACTTACAATCCGTCATATCATTTAAATTATTGAATTATTTATGGACAGATATTACATATTAGTATACCTAGCATTGCTTGTGAATTTTTTATTTACAATTTTACATGAGACTTAGCTGGCTGGTCACCCACGACAATTACGCCCACAATCTTGTTCTTCCACGACAAGTATAAATGTATGCACACGGAGAAAAGCACTGCTTCTACACTTCCCAACGAAAGACCTTCACACCCTATCAGAAAAGGAGTAGACTTTTCCCCCCCTCCCTCTCTCTCTCTCTCTCTCTCTGTCACAGAAGCACTGAAATTATACGCTTGGCAGCAAGATGAAGGGAGAGAAGAAGGAACACAAAAAAGGGCTGTGGACAGCAGAGGAGGACAGGCTTCTGGCGGACTACGTGAGGGTGCATGGCAAGGGGAAGTGGAATCGCATTCCCCAGATGACAGGTTAGATTCTCTAATCATTTCTTCTTATTTTTGGGAAAAATCTTCGTGAGTTATAATGGATATGGTCGAAGAACAGTGTTGGTGTCTGAGCTTTAAGCTGTTTTTGTTCTTGTGCAGGCCTGAAAAGATGTGGCAAGAGCTGCAGGTTGAGGTGGATGAATTACCTGAGCCCGAGCGTGAAGCGAGGTGATTTCTCGGAGGAAGAAGACGACCTCATCATCAGACTCCACAATCTTCTTGGAAACAGGTCTCTCTCTCTCTCCCTCTCTCTGACCTCTCTTTTTCTTCTTCTTTTCGATCTCTTCTGGCATGACATGTACCTGCAATTAGAACTTAGAACCTGTATTTTTCTTCCATTATTGACATCGCTTGTTAAGCCGAATGAGTAGACATACCTATCTGGGTATGCAGTTCTTCTCTCCTCCTTTGTTTTCCACACGAAAATCACATTAATTGTTCCCACTTATTGAGACTTTTGAGTGGTAATTTAATTAACTTTTGTCAAGACCCTTCACTATAATTCCTTCTGGTTTCATTTCAGTCTTGTTTTTCAATGTTCTGAGCAAAGTTTCGGACTTTGTGACCCAAGAGCAACAAGAACACACAGCTTTTTGCATTTGTCCTTGAAGCAATGATTTGCCCTATCTTTTCGCCCTCGATCATGATTAATGCTGGCAAACTTTCTACACATAAATGATGCACATATATATTTATAATATATACATATAGCTGTCAATAACGCCACCGTAATGAAGCTAACGCTAGGGGTACATTTCACGGTGCAAGGGGACTTGCAAATCATTTCACTTTTGGACGTAACTGAACTTTTACTTCATTCACCCATGTCCCTGTTGATGATAATTCGCCTCGTCAAGGACGGTCGGCCATGGCGACGAATGATGATAGCATAGCACTTAGTGATAGATGTCCTCTAGGACGTGGTGACAGACAGCAACGCCTTCAGAACTTTTCTGGATGTGACTTTTGATTGCCGCCCATGCTCGAAGAGAAAACGAAGACAGAGAACACGGAACAACTCTAAAACGTGGGTTTGATGTCTTTTTTATCTTTGTTTTCCAGATGGTCGCTTATTGCGGGGCGAGTTCCTGGGAGAACCGATAATCAAGTGAAGAACCATTGGAACACTCATTTGAGCAAGAGGCTCGGGTTCAAAAAAGGGAACTGCAAGGCCGATGATCATCGTCCGAGAACCCACCTCAAAAAGGAGAAGGAGAATCATGCCATGGTGCTGGGCTCGAGCTTGGAGCCACCCTCCAGTGACCACTTAGAGGAGACTGCTCGGAAAATCACGGGGGATGACAAGTCGTCTCAGGAAGCACTAGTCGAATGCGATTCCTCACAGCAATTGGCTACTCCGAGCAATGAGTTCCAGAACCCCTTTTGGTTCTTTAACGGTGATTTGAATCTTTATAGTCCCGATTTCACAGACCGATTGGGCGAGTACGCTCTAGATCTTGTATTGGATGGCTTGTAAACGAATTTTCTTTTCTCGGCCTTGATCCGAAGTAATCTTTAGAAGCAATTAATCTCTTTTTCCCTACAGTTCTCTATGTGGACATGCAAAAGCTAGTTCTTGTTTTCCTGGAAAAGGAACTAGCATCGTATAGGTACCGATTCGGGCGACAACAAACGCACGCATTAACTTAGAAAACACCAAATGTGGTAAATGTAATAAACTTAGCGATCTAGACGTTAGTTCAACACAAATATTCGTTCCACACATGTTATTATTCGGAATGCTTGGCTACAGACAGTACATCGAATCAAAGATGGATGCTGACAGAGATCGTTTGGACTTTTGGGTACAATACAACAAAAGAGACGCATGATTTTATGAAGATGAGACCACAAGCGGAGAAGAGAAACAAAAGTTCAAAACAAATGCCAAACATGTGCCAACTGTTCTTGATTGATGTGGGTCTCTCCCTTGGCTGGCATTATGTACAGTTGAAGAAGTAGGGTTTTGATTTATAAGGGGGACCCTTCTTCTAGATTTTCGCGAAGATGGAGCAACACAACAAAGCTCTCAAGATCAAAGGTTCTCGATCTAGGGTCAGCACACGGCCAACAGATACAACGCAATCGTATACTAGAAGAGTCTACAAGACAAATCAGAGTTCTGTCATGGTTCAAGCTTCAAAATACAGTAACAGTAAGCGTCGTCCTATGAGTCGGAAAACAGTTGCTAATGCGACACGATGGACGAGAAGACTTACGAGGAATTGCTTCATAGTCATCGTGAGGCCACATTTGCCATAACGTGGAGCCTACATATCCAAGTAATGAATCCGACTATCTAGGCGTTGGCCGCTAGGCCTTTCGCTTGATCCAAGGAATTTTAGGTGGCGCAGGTAAAAGAGAAACTGGACAACGAACGATGTAATGATTAACCCACCAATTGCGCCACCTTTGCCCCCAATTCACTTCCAGGTTTTCTTTTTCCAGACACATCGGGCTGGCGTCAACTAATCATTTGACATGACCAGGAAGCTTTTTTCCCAAATCGCCATAGTGATTCGGGAAAGAGGTCTTTCACTTAGTGACAGTCCCCACGGAAGTGGCCATAGAGATGTGGTATGGGTCCTGAAATGATGGCTAATCATCATCCCTCCCAGCATTACCTCAGGCATCATGCGAACAAGGGCGAGGACCCGCCTCCATTCCAGGCCGAGGGATGGGGGGCTGGTTTTGACCTTGTCGTGTGTTCAGACGGTTTTCCACAAGACGGCTAGGCACGTCTGGCCGTCCTTTACGTATTCGTTCCGGACACGTGACGATACGTCGTATGGCGGAGCTCGGCGGGAGGGCGAGAAAGATGATCGCGACCTTGGACGGCGGAGATCACCCCCTCCAACCCACTTGGGCACGGCGCTCGGATGGTTTCAACGACAGTGTCATTGACGCCGTAGAAAGGCGTCGCGCGGCGGGCGAAAAGGTCTCCTTCTTTCCGCGCATAAAATTAGAAAGCTAGGACGAGGGATGGGGACCGCCTCCTTGAGGGGGCTATGCTGGTCGCTGGCGCAATGATTTCGGCCATTATATGATATGGAATGCATCCTATGCAATCGGTTTTTCATAATGCTCCGCAAGCACTGAAAGTAGAACCGGTCCTGATCCAACATCCGGTGCTGCTTTGAGGCTTTTTTTTGCGTGTGCTTTGCATGGACATGTTCACATGAATCGCGGTTCGGTGACGTCAAAGACGACTCGGTCATGATTGTACGGATTGAGGAGCGGTAGCTCGATGAGAAATTGCTAGATCACAAAACCACAAGAGAATTAAAAGAAAAAGGGAAATAGTGACATGTTAGGGAAATAGAGAAATTGTAGTTTGCAGAAAAGAGAATGAGAAATTACAGCTCTAGCTTGTCAATTATGATATCTTTATGACCCTTTAGGACGTAAGATAGTTCTATTTGAATCAGACCATTTTTAAAACAATTTAGCCCACGATTCGTTGGTTATGACTTTTCTCCTCTTTTATTTTTTCTTTTTTGTAAATTTGGGGGATGAATCACCTCATTGATTTGAGCTGTCGTCTTCAACATCGAACAAGGTCGTCTTCACCACCGCATTCGGTGATTTGTAACCACCACATCATCGGCCTATGTGGTGAGCGTGAGCATAGTCTGCTCCACTCAAAGGGTGACACGTGTCCATGACATGGACATTGATGGAAAATAAAAAATGAAAACCTTTCTCTAGCTGGGAGACTATTGAATTGAGAAGAGACTGAGCCAAGTAATACTAAATGCTGAAATTTAAACACTCGCCTAAAACTCTCCCTACTCTTTTCAAGGGTTCTTTATATGCTCTCTCTCTCTCTCTCTATTCTTTTACGTTGCTAATTCCGTCAAAAAACTCATTTCACCTTCAATGAAAATTTCGAGAAAAGCTTGTTGTTATGAGAATTTTTAATTAATGAATCTTTAGTGGTTGTTGAGGCCCAAAACAGGGCCCGTCTTTAATCGGCCCAAAATGCTCATCACTGAAGCCAGTTCACCGCCCATTTTAAGCCAATGGGTCGATTATTTTGGGCCTCCCAAGCCCAAAGAAGGGCTCCATTTAGGGAAATTGTAGTTTGCAGAAAAGAGAATGAGAAATTGCAGCTCTAGCTTGTCAATTATGATATCTTTATGACCCTTTAGGACGTAAGATGGTTCTATTTGAATCAGGCAATTTTTAAAACAATTCAACCCACAATTAGTCAGTTATGGCTTTTCTTCTCTCTTTTTTTTTTTTTTTTTTTTGTTTTTAATTTGGGGGTGAATCACCTCATTGATTGGAGCTGTCCTCTTCAACATCGAACAAGGTCGTCTTCACCACCACATTGGACCATTATCCGACGTTGAAGATGGTGTTCAGACAATCCCACGGCCCATTCTCCAAACATTCTAGACCCACTTCATCAAGATATTACGACTCATGGAAGAAAGAAAATATTCGGTGATTTGTAACCACCATATCATCGGCCTATGCGGTGAGCGTGAGCATAGTCTGCTCCACTCAAAGGGTGACACGTGTCCATGATATGGACATTGATGGAAAATAAAAAATGAAAACCTTTCTCTAGTTGGGAGACTAGTGAGTTGAGAAGAGACTGAGCCAAGTAATACTAAATGCTGAAATTTAAACACCCGCCTAAAACTCTCCCTCCTCTTTTCAAGGGTTCTTTATCTGCTCTCTCTCTCTCTCTCTTCTTTTACGTTGCTAATTCCGTCAAAAAACTCATGAAAATTTCGAGTAAACCTTGTTGTTGTGGCCCAAAACAGGGCCCGTCTTTAATCAGCCCAAAATGCACATCACTGAAGCCAGTTCCCCGCCCATTTTAAGCCAATGGGTCGATTTTTTTGGGCCTTCCAAGCCCAAAGAAGGGCACACCCTCACTGGGCCGAAAAAACCATTTAGGACGAATTTGAGGCCCATTCTAGGCCCATGGGCTGATTAACCTGTACCTCGAGTTGCCCAGCAAGGCCGAAACATGGTGCACACCCAAGCTGCAGGGCCAATGAGCCCCAAATGCGACCTATCTGCGATGGGCCTTAATGGGCGAACAACTACTAGTTTGAGTGCTCACTTCTCGCTCTCATTTCAGTTTAGATATGAATTTTCCTAAATTTGACTAAATATTGAAAAGTCTTTGTAAAATAGATTGGTCTAATATTGCTCACTATATTTGCATCATATAAAAATGGATTATATGGGTTGATTTGGGTTGGACTGAACCTAGCCCACCTGTTTGACAAGTCTCCATATTGCTTGGACCCCATATTAAATCCAATCATAAGATACGAACTGAGAATCTATCAATTATGATAGCTAAGGTTATAAATTTATATTAAAAATTTCACCGTAGAACTTATTGAACAATACTAATTTTTCACCGATGGCAATTAAAGCAATAGATTTTCTAATTATTATAGATGCAATGAGAGGATTCACCTATTATTTGAAATGATAATTTTGAATCACATATTTTCTTCATTAATATATTGGCTCAAAATGCACCACAAAAATCAACAATTCAAAATTTTCAAGGCCTATCACAAATCACTTGTGTATGTAATTAGGGATCATAACATAAATGGTCCCGAAATTTTGATCTAATATGCAATACTATACATGAACTTTCTGATTTGTATAATGAATTCTCCAAACTCTGATCCAATATATAATGCTGACATTGAACTTTTAATTTGTTCAACATAAAAGTATTTAAAAATTCACAGATCGCATTAGATCAAGATTTATAAATTATTCGTGTCATCCCGATAATCTTTGGATTTTTCTTAGTTGGGATTGGTAAAACATCTTTCTCCCTCTGGATATCTTCTGTCTCCTCGGACAAACGTGCGACTCCAAAAGATACTAAGACAGAGGAGCATGCGAGAGCGGGAGGGAGGGAGACAGAGGAGATGGAGACCTGACACGCTCGGTCGCTTCGGGGCAGCAGGGGGGCGTCGTCGGAAAAAAGCACACGTCGCTTCGCTTCCCACCGCGGTCCAAAAATCGGGAGCTCCGTCGAATCAGTCCTCGCATTCCCACGCGAGATCCGATCCGATCTCCGATCACTGGCACAAACACCGACGCCTGCGTAATCATTATCATCGCGTCCCCGCCGTCGATCGGTCAGGTAGAGAGCTTTTTCGGATCGCTTTCGGTGCTCCCTCTTTTTCGACGCCGCCGAAGGCGCAGATGGAGGCGCGAAGCTGAAGCTTTGGAGAGGCTTTCCGCAGATGGAGAGGTCGAGAATACGGCGTCGTCTCGACTCGATGTGACTCGTGAGAATCCATATCACGATGCAAATCTCCATCTCTCTTTCTCTCTCTCTCTAGTTCTCGTTAGTTCTCGTTACGCGAAAATGGAGAACATCTGGTTGAAACTTTAAAAACCGCGTTCCATTTTAACTTCTTTTCTTCAACTCTTGTTTTATGTCTTTTCAGCTACTATTTGGAGCTGAAAATATGGAGAAGATATTAAAAGAGTCTTTTTATATGTATATAAACAAATTTTAAGAGTTGGTAATCGTGCTTTGAATATATAAATACTACTATTCAAAAATTAGGCAACCGATCATTATTTTTATATGTCTCGTGACTCGATTTTTTTGACAAGTGTCCATGGCTCGGTTAACATTAACCCAAATAGTGACTCGAGAGTTTTGTTTGAATGATCAGGACTTTTAATGTAAGTAGAAACATACTCGAGGCTTCGTGGGGGAAGTCATTTTCCAATAATAATGATAAAGTTTATGGACATTTATCTTAGACTACCGTCCAAAAATAACGATGAGATATAGTGAATTAAGTCAAATTATCCGGCCTTTGGATAAGAAAATACATATTACAAAAATAAAAGGAAAACATCCACCAGCACATCCTCGACCTTGTCTCACACTTTTTCTAAGTCATACTAATTATGCTTCTAAAGTATGATGTTAATAATGCAATACGGACATTATAAGTATGATAACTTTCATGCAATGTTAACTTAGATACTATAATTTTTTTTCCTTCAATCACTTGAGTGTTACTTTAGTTATTAATCATTCACTTAAGCACCATTGGTGATTTATGTGGCCGAAGAATCTAAAACAAACATTAATTCATTATAAATTAGCCAATGCGACTCATTGAAAAAAATCAATTAACAAAAACACAAGATATAAGGTCATTCTAACCCTACCATTAACCAAAAAAAAAAAAAAAAAAATACCAGGCATAGAAATATAATTGCAAAAGTAAATGGACCTTGAAGTAATAATACTTGTATAGAATTTTATAAAATCACTGTTAATTTTTCAAAAAAATTTAAATTATTAAACGAATACTAGATTTAGTATTTAAATATTCTATCTTTTTGCAAATAAAATCATCGTGAGAGGTCCTTGATTTATTTTAAATGAGTTTAGAAATAAAAAAAAAAAATAGGAGTATTAGTTGAATAATCGAAATAGGGGAAGATTCATGGGACCTACCGACCCGTTGAACGCAAGATCGAAAGATATGGTCCGTGCGAGAGCATATCGCTCTATATCTCCCAGGATCGCGACCCATCGCACATCGGACTTTGTCTTCTTTTATTTTTTTTTTTTATTTTTTTATGCCAAATTTTCATTTAAATTTTAATGGAAAGCCGCCACATGGGACTCGACCAAACCACACGCTCGCCAAGTCCATGTCTTGACTCCGGTCAAAACCCTCAGCCATCCCTTTCACCTTCTTTTTCTTCCTTTCCATTTTCTATTATTTGTGTATATATATTTTCCATTTTGTTTTCTTAACAAGATTTCTTTCTTTTTAAATTTTTTTTTTCACGATCAGCTTTCCCACCTGTTAAAGCGAGAGGACCCCTCCTTTTTCTTCTTTTCTTTTTTTTTTTCCTGTTTTTTTCAGGTTCCACTGGCTCAGGCTCTTTATGCGGGGCATCTAAATCTAGCGGTGAAGGATCCAATGATTGGATTTTGGATTTGGCCTTAGATTTGGATTTGGATTTGGCTTTCTGGGATTTCTTTCACATGGCGATTTGAGTTCCGGTCCTCTGGGGTGCTTCAAAAGAAGTGCTGGAAAAGGTCCATCCCGGGTCCGTATCCAAGGCATATCTCTTTTTTCTCGGATGAGTTTTGTCCACAAGCGATGTAACCCAACATTCTGAGACACGATCGGAAGGGAAATTCGTCCGGTTCATAGATGAAAGAAAAATGTAAGCCCATTCCGGACGCGCGTTTGCGTGACGACGCGATACGGATGTGGGGATTTTGGAATCGAATGAAGTAATCATGTAGTATGCTCGTGTCATGGACTTGAGAGAATTCCATGATCACGGGACCGTGCAAAATCGAAGAATGCTACCCTAACTTCTTTTTTTTTGTCAATTTTACTTTATTCCTATTTTAACTTTTACTCTCAGACTTTTACCATATCTCATTATAGGGTATGGGAGTCGAAATCTACACTTAAAACTAATACGTCCCCACTTCAACCTCCCTTGAGAATGTGAGAATTCGAACCCTCCACCACCACCTTCTATGTTGGAAGGGTGGCCACCGGGGTAAACCCGAGTGGTTAAGAAGGCTATCCTAACTCACCCAAGAGCTTTTGTAATGTTTCTAGAGATGGGCAAGATGGTAATTGCGTCGAGATTTAAAACTCTCTAAACATAAATGTCAATAGTTGATAGGTGGAGAGATACAATTTCATCCGCCGAATTAATCTCAATCATTGGTTATAATCAAAGGGCCTCAAATATAATAAGAGATGCCCTCCACTCGTTATATCCATTCAATCATTTTAGTTCCATTCTCTGTTCATAACTTTTATCTCTATGATTCAATTCAAATGAGCTTAAGTGATCGATCCAATGAAGACTTGGCTTAGGTGCTCCAACGATCCAAGTGATCCCAAAAAGTCTAAATTGCCGTACGATCTCGATCTAAACAATTAGCCCATAACACTGGCACGAGAGATGTTAGATTATATTTTTGTACAATTAAAAAAAAGAATATCAATTTTGGTCATTATTGACGTGTGATGGACTTGGTCGAAACAGTATTTGGTTATCTGTGAAAATCGACAAAAAGTTGAGTTGACAATCTCGGGTACAATCGTCAAGGTAATGGAGCCGATGAAACCATTGAGAAAGTGGGGTCGACGTCCTTTTTGTAGTCTCTATTCATAACATTTGTTTGTATGCGTTTGTATTCTTCATAACCCTCGCATACAAACAAACAAACAAACAAGGATCTTATTTTTCAATTATCTTTAAATTCTTGCACTATAATTATAATTTCTAGATTCGTCTCATCAATCAAATTTCAGCGTATTTCTTAATTGTAGTTTCTAGATCCGCGTGATCAATTATATTCATATGTGCATCTTTACTATAATTCCTATGGGCTCATCATTTAAATTTTGACGTTACATTTTATATTTTTAGGCCACGTCATCGATTAAATATCTATATATTTTGTGTACACTAGATTTCATTTGAAGTGATTTTCTTATCTATCTATAATATTTCCTATTCGAAATAGGCATAGAATCTGTTTCATCTAATAAAAATTGATAATGACTTCCAAAGAAGGTATTTCATCGTACGGCAAAACAATATTATCAAAACATATTGATCATATTTTGTATACATTAAAAGTGCAAAGGGTTAGAGTTGGCAAATGACTTGTCAACATGACAATTTATTGATTAACTAATTTATGGAAAAAAAAAATCTTACTTAGTTACCTATCACCATGTAGGTGGATTCTTATTCAATGTCCGTGAATAGAATAATTTGTGTACATCCGTAGAAATTAATCCAATTGAAATATTTTAAGTACAGTTTTATCGCACGACGACATCTGATTAGATTTGTTATGTCGCGAAATTCGATTATTGTACAAGAAGCGACATAATATTCTATTCTTATATTCTTTAATTTAAATTCGACACAACACGATCGTAATTAAAAGGAAAAAAAACAGGATTACCAATTTTGATGGTCCTAATTTTTTTCAAAAAAATTTCCATTTTCTAACCCTTCTTGCCGCAGCCAGCCGTCACGTTTGAACACCTGGTTCCTGAAAATACCCTGCCGACCCTGTTCGAAAGAACCATGACAAGATCCGAGCAAAATCTTATGGTGGACCCGTTCTTCTTGTCACCTCGTTTTCATCGGATCCGAAGGCTTCTCGTATCGCCATCGCCACCAGAAGTCAAAATGCAAAATTTCATCTCCCCCGCGTTAAAGTTCGATCCTTTTTAAAGCTCGGAAAAAGCAAGAATCAAGGGTCATTTTTGGCCATGACACCTGCTGCCGCCCCTGTTTTCCTCCCTTTCTTCTTTAATTATTCTTGATAATCCAATGCCGTGCGTCCACAACGAAGCAAATCTCGGCTCCAAAATCCATGCACAGGGAGCAGCACACCGAGCCCCAAGCGATGAGCACGGAAACAGAGGACGTGAGATTTTTTTTTACATGGATGCGTTCTGTCTGTCCGTCTGTCAAGTGTTTTGACAGAGGAGAGAGAGTAAAACAGGGGAACAGTGAACGGAGATTTGTCTGAAAGGACAAGGGACAAGTGGGATATAATGCCGGTAGATTTTGCCAAGATATCGCGAAGGGAAAAAATAGGATCTTTCTGAGAATCTCTGCCTTTATCTGCTCCCCTTCCATTCAATTGGAAAGGCGAAATCGCCCCAAGATCTTCTCTTTTTCTCTTTTCTTGGTTTTTTCCTCTCTCCCTTTCTTTTCCCACTTCCTCTGCTATAAAGACCCGTCACTGCAATAACCCACGTTCTGCCTCATTCATTCGTTGAGACCCCTCAACAAGAAATCGTGCGTTCGTACAGTTTCATCTACATCAAGAAAGGCTCTTTTCCTTGCGAGTTATTATTATGACGATGGCCGGCGAAATTCTCCGGCGGCAGTCGCCGGCGGAGGTCGACTTGTGTGGTGGGTCGGATCAGGAGCTGCATGTTCTTGCGGTGGACGATAGCCTTGTGGATAGGAAGGTCATTGAGAAGCTGCTTAAGAGATTGTCTTGTAAAGGTGGGTGTCTATGTTTCTTGGTTCAAATTTTCTTGATTCGTTCTGCTCTGGGCATGATTTGATTATGTTAAATTGAATCCTTTTGGGCATTTAAATCTGCAGTTACGGCTGTTGATAGTGGATTGAGGGCTTTGCAGTTTCTGGGATTGGATGGAGAGAAGAGCTCTGTTGGATTTGATGTAAGAACCAAGTTTAGCTCATGTTCAAGGTTTCTTCATTTGCGCTGTGCCTGCTTTGTCTTGTTCGTTGATTAGAAAATGACAGGAATTGAGAAGAAATTGTGTTCTATGTAGTGACGCTTATGATGCTTGTGGAGGGTAGTTTTGCTTGTCTGAAGAAATGGTTTGCTGTTTGAGCTAAGCAAGAGTTTGAGTGCTGATTCTTCGTTCTTGAACATCATCAGGATCTGAAGGTTAATCTGATAATGACTGATTACTCCATGCCGGGCATGACTGGATATGAGCTTCTCAAGAAGATCAAGGTCAGTGATTTTTCGCTTTGAAGAGAATGATTCTGTCAAATCAGCAAAGTCGTGTTGTAAAGATGGCATAAGTAAACCAAGAAAAAGGGTCTGAGATTTTCTTTGTAAATCTGAACAGGAATCATCAGCTTTCAGAGAAACGCCGGTGGTTATCATGTCCTCCGAAAGAATCCTCGCCCGTATTAACCGGTATTGTTTCACTCTATGCTTTTTGAAGTTTACAAAGATAGACTCTTCGCCTTATGAAAATTGTAGTTTATAAACCAAATATCAGAATTGACTCATTTGAGGGAACTTTCTACAGTAGTCATGAAAAGTCTTGTATCCATGAGATTGATATGAAGAGATTGTCATTTGCATTAGAAATGAAACAATATGATTATCTGGCCCAAAAACAAATAGGAATGATTATTCGACAGATCGATTGATTGCTATTCGATGTTTTGATATTGGTCTGAAATCATTGACTGAAGTTGCGGGCTTGTCTAAATAGTACCTTGAAATACGGGATGTAGCACGACATGATCAATACTTCATCTGCAGTTTCTATTTGAAGTTTCTCTAATTGTGGGGATCTTTTTTGCTTGATGGATAGATGTCTAGAGGAAGGAGCAGAGGAATTTCTTGCGAAGCCAGTGCAACTGTCCGATGTTCAGCGCCTGAAAAATTTCGTGATGGGTGGGGGTGAAGTTTGCCCGGACAGAAGAATCAACAAGAGAAGACTTGAAGAGAATAACGATAACGACGACGACGAAAATCATGCTCCATCGCCGGTGTCACCCCTGTGCAGTCGCAATTGGGCAGTGTGCTCATCTTCATCGTCCGATTCTTCATCGCCATCTATAGCCGTGTCTTCATCGAAGAGGCTTAAGATACATCATCAAGGTTGAGGATATTCATTCGTATATACCAGAATTTGATTTATTGTTGTTTTTTGGCCGATGATCGGCATATTCATGGCTAGGAATGTCTCCTTTTGTTCAGTAAATATAATATGATCTCTTGCCCCTTCGTTCAACGTTTTTAGTGATTTACTAGCACAGGGGTCTGATGAAGAGCTCGAACCTATCCGCACCAGCAAAATCTTCCCAATCGTCTTTAACATACGGGAATCTGATCTTGAATTATTTCTTGTCTCATCAGTAGTTGTAAGACCATCTACCAAAGCCTGAATTGTCATTGCAGAATTCAATACATGCTTGTCAATTTCAGGCCGTCATTAGATGCTCAACAGTTCATCTATCAACCACCGCAGGCAAGATCAAGTTGTTGCTCAAACCTACCCGCCATGGTCCATATGAATGCCAATGAATGCAAACATAGCTATTCATGTAAATTGATCTTTGACCCAACAATGGTGTTACCATCACAACTAAAGAGAGAATGGAGATTCGATATTTGAATAAAGTCGAGAGCTAGAACAGGACGGTGTTTATGGTGTGAAAAGACATGTAGACGAACGGATCAAACCAGCATTAAACATCAAAGGCAGATTACCAATGTATCCGTGGCATTAACAAACATTCATTTATCGCATTAGCAACAGCATGGGAAGTGATCTGAAAATAGACAAGTCCAAATTACCTCCACCGCAAGTGCTGCGACTCATTAATAAACGATTAATTCACCAAATCAGCAGCATGACAGAAGCAAGCCCCTCATGCCATAAGGAATGTTGTCATTTAGCTGCCGCCGGATAAGTTCGAGCGCATGCCTAGCTGTTAATAAACATGTATTGATCGAAATACAAATGGAAATCGAGCATATGAAGAAAACTCCAGCTCAAGAGTTTGCTGGAACTGATGGAAACAGCTCCGAGTAAATGTCCACAATGAACAAAAGGAAGAGAACAAAAACAATAAAACACAAGGCATTCCAAAATACTTTGCCCTCTCACCTCCAAGCTTTATGCATTGTTCGTTAACTACAATAAAAGGAGGCAGGACCGCAAAATAATTTTTGACAATCCAGCAGTTAGCAGTCGGCACAATTATGACAAGTCTATTCACAACACTCGCGATCATTGTTAGCTCCAGAACAAGGACTCTGCAGTCATTTAAAATGAATAGAGAACAAAACCAACCAACTGCAAAGAACTAATCTTCATTGGAACTGTCAGCAGCCGACGACAAAGTGTGCAAGATCACAATTCCTCTGAAGTTTTCACTTGAAGGCTAGAACCAAGACAACAAAAATCCTCTCGTCACAAGTCTGTGGTCATTGTTTAGCGCAATTGTGTTTTCCATCTGAAATTCTGTATCGCTCTTCTTTACAATTTGTAGCATGCAAAAACACTTTTCGCAGGATGTCATCATCTCCATCATCGCCTCCATCATCGCCATCGGCTGATCATTCCATTGTCAAGGCTGTTATCGGTACGGCGGTTGGAACTCTAGTCGTAGCTGCTATCTTCTTCTGGGTGTTCTGGAAATTAGTTCCTGGACGTGTCAAGAGAAGTAGGACTGACAGAAGCTTTCGGCGGGAAGATGTCGCCAACAAAATGTTTGGGAAACTAGGTAAGAATGTGAAAGGATTGATTGATGAAGAGGGTGGTGTGGATGTGCTTTATCTGAGGAAACTCGAAGAAGGCCAACATAGGAGCTGCTTCTCAAAGACGTTCGATAATCCTAGTTATGAAGACCATGAAGAGGAGAAACGAGTGTGTTGCCTGACGGAAAGTTCAGGACAGTCTGCATCAAAACGGAAAAATGTGCATCCAATCTACGAAGACTACGAATCGTCGTATGAAAGTACTTTCGAGCAACCTGGGAAACTGACCCTGAAAGATCCAGCTCCAAAGCTACATGCTTTGCCTCCTCAGCCTGCCATTCCTACTGCGGGACCATCTCTGGCTTCAGTCCCCTATACGTCAATGCAGCAAATGACAGCATCACCTCCTCCACCCCCACCCCCTCCCCTCCACCAACACCGCCGGTGCTGCCATCGCCACCACCATCACCGCCGCTGCCACCACCGCCGGCGCCACCTCCACCTCCAACATCACGGCCACTGAGACCCCCAATCCAAGGTCCAGCAATGCCAACACCGCCACCACCTCCTCCAAAAGCAGGAGCAGGCGTCATGTTCTCATCAACAAAACCTCCACCGGCGCCAAGAGGGAAAGCGGCAGATGAAAGCAGGACATGCAATCCAAGAGAAGAAAGCTCAGGAGGGGCAGATCATGGCCCAACGAAGCTCAAGCCATTGCATTGGGACAAAGTCATCTCCAATGTCGATCACTCAGTGGTGTGGGATCAGATTAACGATGGATCATTGCGGTAACACGTCCTCCTAATATTTTGATATGATATTTGACTCATTTCATTTTCCTAAAAATTATGTTTCAACCTGCTTTTCACTTCTGCTAATTGGCAGTCTTCTCTAAAATCCAGATTTGATGATGAGCTAATCGAAATGTTATTTGGATACACTGAATTGAATCCTGGATCCACTGAAAAGAGAATGAATAACGTGCAATCATCTTCAGTCGGGCCCAACTCTGCTTTGTCATCCCGAATTTTCATTTTTGAACCCCGGAAGTCCCAAAACAATGCAATTGTACTGAAATCACTCGCCGCATCCCATCAAGAAATTGTCTATGCCCTCCTTGAGGGCCATGGACTCAGCGGTGACGTGCTTGAGAAACTCACCAAAATGACTCCCACCAAAGAAGAAGAATCTAAGATCCTTCAATTCAATGGCGACCCAACCAAGCTTGCAGATGCAGAATGCTTTTTCTACCACATCCTGAGAGCCGTTCCTTCGGCCTTCACCCGATTTAATGCGATGCTTTTTCGGGGGAACTATGAGTCAGAGGTCCTTTACCTGAAGGAATCCTTGCAAGTGCTTGAACTGGGGTGCAAGGAGCTGAGAAGTCGGGGCCTCTTATTCAAACTTCTCGAAGCTGTTCTCAAGGCAGGAAACCGCCTGAATGCTGGAACTGCCAGAGGCAATGCACAAGGTTTCAACCTAAATGCCCTTGGAAAGCTTTCTGACATTAAAAGCACTGATGGAAAGACAACTCTACTGCACTTTGTAGTCGAACAGGTTGCCCGTTCCGAGGGAAAACGTTGCTTGATCAACAAGAATCATAACATCTGCAGAACTAGCAGCCAAGGAAGCAGACAATTTGGTGCAGACTCAGATGACAATACGGCGGATCAGAAAGAGTGTTTAATGCTAGGATTGGGAGTGCTAGGAAATCTAAACGCAGAACTTTCCAATGTCAGAAGAGCAGCTACTATTGAATACGAAAGTTTGTTCAATATGTGTTCCTCTCTCTCAAGCCGTGTTGCCGAAATTAGGAATCTTGTGGCAACATCTGATAATGGTGAAGGTGGAGGCTACCTAAGGGAAATGAAAGAATTCTTAGAAGAGTGTGATCAGGAGCTCAAGGTGGTCAGAGAGGAGCAAGCAAGGGTCCTGGAGCTTCTGAAGCGGACCACGGACTTTTATCAAGTGGGAGCTTATAAAGAAAAGGGGACACAACCGCTTCAATTGTTTCTTCTCGTGAAAGATTTCCTCGAGATGGTCGATCGAGTAAAAAGGGACATCACTCAGAAAATACAGAAGAAGAATGTGGCCAGAAATGAAGGGCTATCCCCGCCGCCATCTCCACCTCTGAGAAGTCCATCGAAGTTCCGGAACTTATCCTTCCGCTTCATGACATACCCACCAATGACAGCATCCTCAAGTGAATCAGAGGATGATTTTTGAATCATGCTACAGCTTCAGGCAATAAATAGGTGACAAAAGAAAGTTGTAGAGGATAGTTGGAAATGCTAGACCCTATTGGGAAGAAATGAGATTAAAACTTCTCGGTCATTATTCAGTAGTAGTAAGTTAGCTCTCTCCCTAGAATGATCTTGCTAACTTGCGGAAATAAAACCAGACAGTCGTAATGATTGCAAGAAGTAACCTCTAGCATGATGCAAAAGGTTGACTCAATGTGTGCTTAGGTCGATATTGTTTAGCATGCGGGACCACTGTCAACCCGTGATAACATCTCTCAAGATCAAAACTGGGTCTACCAACCGCTCTGGACTTGGACCTATGTAGGAGAATGCATGATATTATCAGCTTATGCATACCCGAACTAGCTCAAGTCTATGAGAAAGCCATTATATACCCAATAGGAGTTCAACCAACCCGTGAAAATCCAGTACAGGTTGATACCACCCGGCCAGAAAAGTCCGCATGATATGATTATGTGATAATTTAAGTGCCTGTCTGTGAAGTTTTAAAAACATTTCCTGTCGAATAAAAGAGAGAGAAACCTGACATTCATCATGCCACTTCTTTCTTCTTGAGGAACGCTGCAAGAATCCTGACATTCATTATGCCATTTTTTTCTTCTTAAGGAATGCTGCAAGGGGACATCTTCAGTTGTTTTTGACTCTTAAGTAGCACATCATTAACTGAGCTTTTGGGTAACATTTCTCTGCTCAATGTTATGTCATTTAATCATAACCCTTTTGTCCGTTGCATTACATACATGAGCCCCCAAATATCATCGCACAAGGTGCTTCATTCAGAAGCCAAGTTTTCTCTATGCATCCAGAGCAAGGTGGGGCAATATTTTATCATTCAAATTTGTGCCCTCGGAGAAGCAGATCTATTGATCAAAAAACAAATGTCGTAAAGCATCTCAAATTCATTTCCTGTCGGACTTTATCAATTCTCAGTACAAGGCAGTCTCAGTTTCTTCGACAACATAAATCAACGGTAGCCTCTAGTAGTTAAAGAGCCGAAAATTGCATAACATAGAATTGGAAGGGAGAGGATCTATTTGATGAAAGGAACCCATTGATGCCTTTTGAATTTCCCATATTGCCTCGCATATTCATATAGCAAAACGAGTCCTCTACAACAGGACACCCTTCTTACAGGTAAGGATAACCTAACACACTCTCGAGAGAAGCAACTCACCTCAGATACTCGAAAACAACATGTGTAGGTCTATGAAAATCAGACATTAAACCTAGTTAAAGGCTGAACAGACATCAGAGAAGGACAGACCAAATTTCTCGTTTATAACAGGACAGAATTCCTAAGAGCTTGGTGTTGCTGTAAAAATGAGTCAACAGGTAGTTCCCAGGTCACCTTGCAAACTCCCCTCTGCTTTGACAGGATCCTGCTTGTAGGGCCTTCTGCAACCTGGGCAGCGGCTGTCCTCCTCAAGAATCCTCTTATGGCAGAAAAGGCATAGACGGAACCCACAAAAACAAGGCAAGAAGCTAGAGTCTGTTAAGTCTAAATCTTCATAGCAAATGGGACAAGAAGCAGGCGCCGGCAAGACACCTGGGCAAAACCAGGGGACTCCGCCATCATCATGACACCGTCTTGAATTGGAAATACTGTGTTGCTTTGACAAATTGGGCAGACTCTGTGGCCGAAAAGCATCGTCAGGTCTCCATGCTCGGGAATTCACCAGAGCAAACTTTGAACCTGTTCTCAAACCCTCACACGTTGATCTTTCAGAATCGTTTGGGATCACACCACAAGACTCTGATCTACCAGTAGATTTTTCTTCCTGAGACGGGTCAAAGGGCGGAGTCTTGCGGTCATCATCAGCAGCCAAGGCATCAGCCACTGCCTCCCAATCATCCAAGCAATCGTCATTCCCATCCTCCTCTTCCGTAATACTCCCCGAACAGCAACCGGCGCTGCTGCTGCAGCTGGTGCTGCTACCGCCATAGCTGGACCCCGATTCATGTTTGCCCGGCACAATATTAAAACCGACAGGTCTGTCCGACCGAAACTCCGAATCATTCTCCCGGTCGAACGATCCATAAGGCTCCGCATCTGCCACCCTCGTCACGTCCCCATTCCCCATCGAGCAATAACTTTCATTCCCCCGCCCATGACAGCCGTCCCAAGCCTCCTTCCCTCCTTTCTTCTTCACTGCACAGGGGCACAACATTTCCCCGAATAAACAACCGAAACAGAGGCAAGCTAAGGATCCAGAAACCCGCCAATACCGAAGCCGATAACCCCAGAACGAAATTTCTCAAAAGCCCAATTGGCCGCGCATTACCAATCCAGCAAATCCAGACAAAAACAGAGAAGCAAAAACCAATAAAGAAACACACCGGCTCAATTAGAATGCGTACCCTGAGAAAGCCACTGCTCCCGCCGGGCGTCGAGCTTGCACTGCTTCAGCTTGGCCGACCTGTTAACCTGCAACAAATCCAAACAACAACAAAACCCCCACAGGACCGCATGAGAGAACGAACAGCGCGGAACCCATAACAGCACCCGCATTGACAGGCGAAAAGAGAGCCTACCCTCTTCTTCTTGGCGAAGTCCCTGGAGATGGGGACCGCCGGAAGGGACGAAGCGTTCGCCACCGCATCGGAAACCGCCATCCCCGCCGATTCCCCACCGAGCAACAGCATTCGAACCCTCTGTCTATCCCTCTCCTCTCGGCTTCGAACCGAGAACCCTTCAAGGAATCGAGGCGGCGGCGGCGACGGCGACGGAGCGCGAAAGGCTGAGACTTTCGGACGAACAAACCCGAAACCGCGACCTTTCTCTCTCTTCTCTCTCTGTGTCTCTCCTCTGAGCTTCGATCTCTTCTTTGCAGGCGCTCCTTCGCTCTGACTCGAAGGCGGACAGAAAACCCACACGGGCGGACGCTGACACACGTGCGGGCACGAATTACGAGTTTGCCCTCGGGCTTCCACCCGATTTACGGGGCAAACCGGCGGGGTCGGCTGGTAAATAAGCGAAGATCTTCTGATCCTTACGGCGTCGTTCGGTTGACGCCAGACCGACGCTTTGACTCGGTTTCCCCGTCCCAACGGGAGACAGCCCATGTCATTCATTTTGCCAAAAATGTATTTTTTTTTTCTAGTTTTAATTATTTATAAAAATTAAAGAATGTAAACCATTTGCATGGTCCACGAAAATGCTTACATATAATTATTACCGGTAATGAAAAATTTTCTATGCGAATATTTTAAAAAAATATTTTTAAAATTATTTATTTTTTGCAACACAAATAAAATCTGGACTATGAATATCTTCCCTCGAAGTCCCCCGCGTCATATTCCCTTTGTCCAATTTCAGCTAAAGAAATAGTTAGAAACGGCACAGACCTTGGAAGGCACTCTTGAACAAGATTATTGTCATGATATAAATAGTTAGTGACGCGAAAATGCAATCTTTTTTTCTATCACCACTCTCAATGAATAGCTTTAACCCGTTCATCAACATTATCGACTTGTCTCGTACGCAAAACCCTTTTGTAATTCATCGGTTTAGCAACAGGCCGGAGCCGAGAGTGAAAATGAGAAACAAGAGAGGGTCGACATCCAGTTCCTCTATGGACGGCGGGGAAGAGAAAACACCTTTTTGAAGCAATTCGACTGTGAAAAAGCTATGTATATGATCGATCCAATACGAAACGTAGTCCGACTGATTGAAAGGGAACTGATTAGAGATTCATAGTTTCCCAGATGGTGGTGGGAGATCAATGCCCTTCTCCTGACTGAACCGATAAGATCCTAGTAGGAGATATCCCGCAATAATACGAAGGTAATAGTAGCAGCAGCAACATAGTGAAAATAGAATCATAGTACTAATGCTCTCATTTAACCCTTCCATCGATATGGATGGTCCATTATTTTATGATGTTTTGAATGACTATCTTGTCATTCAATGGCAACAATCAAAATGGGCATCCATGGAAGAAAGAGTAGCTATTTAATGCCAGCCCTAAATAACCATCTATAAGAATATTACTAACAGTTCAACATGCCTAGAAACAAAAAGTATTAGTTGCATAAAGACAATGGCTTCCTCACCAAAGAGGCAGGATTTATCCTCCAACTCGACGGATCACATTGCAGGTGCAAAAATCGTATGGCAATCGAAGCTGCTCCATGCCCATGTAAATTAGCAGTACTGACAAAAGTTATCCCCCGTTAGAGCCTTGCTCATCTTTTTTCTGCAGTGGCCAAAATTGAAGAATTATGTAAGAACAGAGTTTCTTTTGAATGAAACTTCCCCATAATCTTTGAATCTGCAAGCATTTATGTAAGTAATGCATCTGCATCAATATGTCACCATTTTACAAGATTCTAAGGAGACATAAGGTCCACCTTCGACTCCACCATAAGGACACATTTGCAAAAAACTGAAAAACAGAAAGGCCAAAAGCATATGAATCATGGATAATACCCATGGGAACACACCAAAAAGCAATTGACTGAGACTGAACAATACTGGAATGCATTTAGAAACAGCAAATCCTCAGCGTAACTACATTGACTGAGCATTCAGAGCCAAGTAACAAAAATGCAATTATGCAATGACTAGATTTTGACAACTCATCCAGCAAAACAATGCTAGTAAACCTAGGCACTCATTTATTGTCCCAAAGATACATGCACCATCTCATCATCCCTAGCCTGATCTCCGGAAATTCAAAGCTCCATGTTCAATGACTATATAACAGCAAACATTTCAATATCTCGACAAAATGCTAGATTAATCAGTCTGGAAACAGCAGGACAAGAGATAAGAAGAAAAGGGCACCTCCCAATGGGAAAAAAAAAAAGCCAATATTCACATTTAATTTCCATATTACATGCGTTTGGCAGGAGTTCTCTTTCCTGCAGCAACTGTCGGGGTACTTACGTATGGCCTACACCTATGAGGTATATTAGAAAACTTGCTTCGCCCTCTTTAGAAGAATCAATCGCATAGGAAGGCATCGCAGAATAGAAACTTGCTCATGCAACAACAAGCGAGCACATAATCTCAGCACAAGTGAAGATTAGCTCGCAGAATATATACATGAAATCACACTACAATAAATCTTTTATACTTCTCTACTTTTCCAGCAAACCGAAACATGCTGATTTTGAGCAGGACAAAACGCGTCAATACATTTGAGAGATCTATAATTGGCAACATAAGATGGCGGCCGAGTTCAACAGATCAACTTAAGGACCAAATTATCAGCGTAAAAAGTGAACTTCTATCCGCTACCCACTCCCACTTCACTCCTGATAAACAAAGAGACGAAAATTCTCTTCTTTTGTTTCTTGTTTATCTCTTTTTTCGGTCAGCATCGAGACAAGATTATCGAATCCAAATAATCGACAACGAGAGGCTCGAAAAAGAGCACGCCCAAACCGAACGCGAGTTCGCTCATGAACATCTTCCTCGCTAACCCCGCGGCTCATCGCAGCAGTCTTATCTTATCATCGAGTTCTAAGCTAACCATCAACCGGTTCAATTCCACTGCCCCGCTCGCTATCGAAGCAACCTACTCCCAGAACAAGTAAGCATAACATACGGCGTATTCAAAGAGATCAACAGAGACCAAGCAAAATCGCACAGAATCAATCACACGCGACGACAGCTCAACCGCACGATCCTCCGCCGATCGCGCGGACGCGATCGAAGGGGAAACCAAGACGAAACCCTAGCCGGAGCTTCGGCTTCACGGCGGCGGATTCGGCGAGATAGGCGCGAGCGAATCCAGTGGGAGCGTACCGAGTGAGCATTGTGCCAGGCGAGGCCGCGGTAGAGGTTGACGGAGAAGGTCACCGTCAGGTACACGGTGGCGACGCCGAGCGCCGCCGTGAAGGATTTGAACGCCACATCCCCTGCTTTGCTCGCGATTCCCATCTCTCTCTCTCTCTCTCTCTCTAGCTCTCACAAGAACGAACAAATGGAGGCAGCGCAATCAATGGGCCGGGCCGGTCCGGGTCGGGTCTGCTAAACGGGCCCGGCCCAATTAAGCATGGTGGGCTCCCCTGCACGCACTCACATACAAGCATGGACAAGCTTGGGCTGGGCCTATTTGGGCTACATGGGCCCATTTAGGAGGTAGCTTGTCTAGGCTCGGTCCAATTTATAGGTCAAATCTTTTTGGGTTGGGCCTGATGAGAAACTAGTGTGCCTCGGGTTCATCTTCGGTCGAAGGAAATACTTAACAGGAAGAGTTTCGTGTAAGAATTTTCCTAATGTGGGCTACAGGCGCCATTTGTATTGAGTTAAAAGCATCCCAACGGGAGAGGATCTTATCCTTCAGAGATGCATATTCTCACAAGAAAAAGGATGAAATAGTAGGATCAACAAAACCAACATGGGCCAATTCCTTTTGCAAGATATCACTCATTCAATCACGATCATAGATCTCCCCAAATTCTCTATTGAATGGTTATTTTGTACGTCAATTTAACTCATTCGATTTTGGGATGATTAAAGTTTACTCAACGACAATGTTTGAATATTTGTACCTACTAAAGTTTGATGTCTGAAAATTACTTCCCCTAGAAATTTAAAGGGAATCACCTTAGCCACTAATAGGTACATTCTAGGTTAATGGGTCTCGCCCCTTGGATGCCACACACGTGGTTATTATCGTACTGGCAAAATGGGATTCAAATAATAAAAAAGTACACCACAATTCTCAAGGTTGTCCTTTTCGTATCATTATATAATTAACACTTAGACAATCGATATTTTTCTCATGCTTGACAAGTGCCATATCAAGTTATCAACACTCATTATGGTAATTCTATCAAAAATGTCCGATCAGAATATA
Source organism: Eucalyptus microcorys (assembly GCA_014182515.1). NCBI lineage: Eukaryota > Viridiplantae > Streptophyta > Magnoliopsida > Myrtales > Myrtaceae > Eucalyptus > Eucalyptus microcorys. The sequence continues at coordinate 4,318,872 of CM024563.1, forward strand.
TTCCTAATGGGAAATGAGTTGTTAAAAGCAGAACAGAACGCCCTAAGTAGATGTTCCTGTCAGTCACATGCCATCCCAATCACTCTCTACGAAAGGCACCTTTACGGGTTGTTGATCCTCTAGGCACTAATTAGCCTCATCGAATCACCTACCAATCCGATAGCATGAGATTCCTAACTTTTTTCCATAGAACGGTTTAAAATGGTCGCGACTTTTCATTCGACCGAGCATGGATGAAAAAGAAAATGACGGGCATTGTTTGACGTGACAATCTTACATGCCCCGAACCTCGAACCTCGTCTAAATCGAACTTCTTTCTTCCCTTCTTTTTCCTCCTTCCGTTCACTCTTGTCCAACCTACGACCTCGACTTTTCCCGCGGTCGCCTCCGCCGGGCTTCGAAGAAAGCGAGGTTTAGGTTCCCCCGAAAAGGCAGCGTCCAAAATCTGAACACTTTGGAAGATATTCTACGCCTTTGTACAAGGACCAAGTTGATCTGGGCCGGCCAAAATATCTCAAACGTGCAAAGCCATTCGGTTGAGGAAGGGAAAAAAAAAAAAAACTCAATTTGTCCTGTGTGATGGAAGGCCAATTTCCCTTTTTTTTCTTTTAGAGTGTATCGTTTGAATTAAAATATTTTTCAGAAATTTATTTTTTGGACTTTCGCTCATTTGGTTTGCCGAAAATGACTAAGGAACTGAAAACACTTTTAGGTCAACGAAAATATTCATGCATAAAATTAGGAAGATGAGTTCTCAAATTTAAAGAGGTGAAAACACTTTTAGAAATTGCACCTCTTGAAATGTTTAATATTTTATTTTATTTCATTTTCTTTCCTTTTCTTTTTCCTCCTGCTCATCGAGTCTCAATGATGGTTGATGACTAGTCACAAGCGTGGGCCAATGAGGCTCGAACTTGCCAAATCCCGATGAGGAGCCTCGCTCGTGGCCTGTTGCCGACTATTGTCGAGGCTCGGCGATCGGCAGAGGAAGGAAGAAAATGAAAAATAAAGAAAAGAAATAAAATAAATCGAAAAATTATTTAAAATTCAATTTTATTTTTTGCCCGAAATTAATTCATGAGATTGAAATCATTTTCCACATGAGATCCAAACACCGGAAAACGTCTCTGGACATTGAGTTCTTCATGAAAGACGTTCCTCAGAGTCTCGTCCAGATTGTGTTAAAGTTTCGTGATTTTTGGAATTCGTTTACTTAGTGAATGTTCTTGATTTCTATCGACGAGCAAGCTGCCCTTTTATTGTCAAGTTTGAATAAACTCTTGTTTGTAACTCGTCTTTTGAAACCGTACTGCTGAATAAATGTTTTGTATTACTTCTCTGGCTTACAATGGATAGTTGATGATGGATATTGAACTATTCTTGTACATTAAACTCAATGGATATATGTTTTAAATTAATTAAGGAATTGTTACACCATTGGGGTAAGTGTGATTTGGGAATGCCGCTAGTCCTTGGGATGACGTTGCCTCAAGTGGTAATAGGGATGCTTGAGGGGTAAAAGGTTCCTCTGGATGCCTGGGGGTGTAACACGATTCCCCTAGATGTCCTCGCGATGCTGGATGAATGCGAGATGCTTGAGGGGTAACAAGCAGCCAATTCCTAATAAAGATGATCAATGGCATTTTCAGATTTCATTCAAGTTTTGCTGGGTTACTGTTTTCAAAGTAAATGTTTTCCCACTTGTGATCCTAATTTTGAGAAAGATTTTCAAGCAAGTTGATATCATAATAATCTTTTGTTTTTTTATGTCTAAACTTCCTCGAATATGCTGTTATTGGCATGGGTAGTGTAGATTAGGTAATAGTTGCTTGTTGAGTTTTATGCTCACTTTTGGTGGATTATTATTTTTTAGACTAGTAAATATGCCTTTGCCACCTGGTTCTCCTCCATGACCCTTTACAATACTTGATTGATCTCATGTGGCACCATACGGAGTTGAACGACCCCGATTTCTCCAAGGTCACCTTCAGCCAGATCATTGCGATACTGACGGTAGATGCTGGCCTTCCACGGGCGATTAGCATTCATTGTCGTCTACACCCGGATTGGTGGGCATCTAGTAGGACCACTCCCACGCCTGGACAATGACAACGATGGAGACAACGGGGTCGAGTAAGATGAGGGCCTGGAGAATGAGGTCAAGTAATCAGAGGTCTTCGACTTGTAGGTGGCTGTGTAGATAGACAATATTGTGGTCGGAGCAGCACAATAGATGGACCTTTGGCATAGCCCGGAGCAGGAGCATATTCTATCCCCAATATACCTAACCTAGGTTGCAAAAAGTACATAAATACAGTATGAAATGAAATTGCCTGGTTTTTATATTTCTAAGTACATTGTTGTATTCCATGTGTATTGGATTGTCACTATACGTTTTCGCATGCTTGAGAAGTGGAAAGAATCGAATAACTACGTTACCTGTGAGGATACAATACTCTTATTTTTGTAATCATTGCGGGCCATCGTTTTCAGAATTTCTTTTTTAATAGATGACCGGGAAACCAATTATCGGATGGCAAAAAGGGGAGAAAGTCAAGATGTCTTGGGGAATGGGGAGAGAGAAATTGTGAAAGCTTTTGCCATTGGTGGGTGGGGGAAGGAGCCCCCCACGAATACCTTATCTTTTTTTTTTTGGCTTATCCCTATGCACAAAAACCCCACCATTAAATGCAAATGCAATGAATGTAACATTATCGTTCTCCAAAGGGTACGGATACGCCTCGAGATAACATAAAATAAGAAAAGATCCTCGCCACTCGTGGCGAATATCCTCTCCTTCATATTCAACGGCTCCAATGCCATCTCCCCCATTTTGACGATGCCATGATATCAAAAAAACTAAGAAAAGATACAGAAAGAAAGAGATGAGCCAAAAAGCATGCCTTTAGAAAAGAGTTCCTTAAAATTGGAATCAGTCTAGTGATGATCAGCTTAGCCATCATTGATTATGCGATAAGAGAATAAATTAATACCACCTTTTAAATAATTTCAAGGGATAATGACATAAATGGATATTTTGATCAATCTTGGTGGTATATTCTGCACTGTCCATGATGTAGAGTTTATGTATCAGAATTTCGCTATCTTAAAGCTTTTTATAATATAAACTCTAGTTCGATGTGAGATATGGTCAATGAATTTTTGATCTGTTCAACGTAGTTTATCAACTTTATTTTAATTTGTAATGTCGTCCATGAACTAAACTTTTAATTTACGTTCAATTTTAGTTTTTGAATTATATGAAAATGTTTAGTATTGTCTATGAATTTTAAATAATAGAAGGATAACAATGAGCATTTTCATGTAGTCTAATGACTAAATCGAACAAGTACCGAAAATTTAAAGATTACATTGAATAAATTTAAATTTCAAGGACAAATATTGCATATTGGATTGAAGTATTTAGGTACCCAATCATACATCGTGTTAGAGTTTAGTGACAATTAATGTCATTTTCCCTAGTTTCAATTTAATCCAATCTAATTTCTCGATACCCACTTTCAAGAAAATGTTTGTCTTCTTTTAGACTCGTGGAACCAATCTCAATAAAGACGACGCATCTTTTTTCAATTCAATTTAAAAAAAGAAAAAGAAAATCCCTCTACGCGCTATCATCTAATCAATGTGAAAACTGAAAAGATGTGAGATCTCATTAGCTGGTCAAGCAATGGAAAAAAACAAAATCGGATTGGGGATTATTGCGTTCTTACCGGGGGTTGGAATCAAACTAGCCGACACGTTCTTCCTGCGAAACTGTCCTTTTTAAAAAAATCACGCGTCGGAAAATATCACTATTAAAAGTCAAATTGACACGCCTGGTGTCGGGGCTTTTGACCAGGATCGATCGATCTCGCCTCGATAATCGCTCTACTCCCCAACAATAAGATGATACGCTCCTTTTAAAAATGACCCAATTTGATCAAATAATTGAACTCGGTTTAGTGGTCCTCCTGCCACCAAACCCTAACCCTAATTTTCATAGATTAAGGAGACAACTTATGATCGACCGCCACGCATTGATTGCACAATCTGAAGTCAAATATTCGATGGGAAATTAATGGTGTGCGCGAATATTTCTGCACCACGCATGTATTATGAAAATCCCGTACACGTGTCCGGTCTAATGAAATTTGTTGATTGGAATCGTCTGATTTAATGCCACGGGAGTCTCCAACATGCTCAATTGAAGATAAGCGGCGAGCTCGTGGTGTCGAGTTTAACTTAAAAATGCAGGAGGAGAAAGAAAAACAACATTGGGTTATGTATACTCTCATTCGAGATTCAAAAGGGCATACAAAAAAATTGATTTTGTTCGAAATGATTTAGTTGTTTTTTGGCAAAAGGTCATCTTTACCTCGTGTCGATAAATCCCTTTTTTTTGTGATGGATTTTACTTAAGCGGAAGATAATGGGTGACTTTCACATTTGATTTGACTTTTTAATTAGGGAATAAAAAGTTTCAAAAGGTTCCTTCTACTTTCTTTTCTTGGAGTTGTCAATGTAGCTCGTGTAGCGACATAAGTTTTATATATGTCATTGAGCGAATTAGAACAGGCGTATTCTGTTCGTATAGAATCTAGGGACGGGCAATTTAAATATCAACTAAGGACTTCAACAAAGTAGTTTGACTAAAGGAAAATGATTGATGGGGAGTGTATTACAAAAGTAGTGACATTGATGTAAAATTATATAATAAAAGTAGTATAATATTTGAATTTAAAGGAGAGTAATAACAAGATAAAATCTTTTTCTTAAAAAATAAAAATAAAAATAAAAAAGAAAGCCAGCATAAGCACTTAGCAAGTTAGCATCATTACTCCCATTCTCCTCCTCTCTTTTCTTAATTTCTAGCATTTAAACCTAAATAAGTCTTAAAACTACTTCGTCTAAACTTTAAGGCATAAAATTCGGGATATTCCCACCTGAGTGGAGAAGTCAAAGATTCACCTAGGAACTCGAGGAACCTTAGGGGATAAATATAAACATTTCGTCGCTTTCTCGGAAGTGGCTACCGTCGAGATAGATAAATATAGTAGCTTTCCAAACCCGAGATAACAAGGTGGAACTAGAGAGGGTTCTTACTAGGTTATATATGCCGCTGAGCGAATTAGAATAGATGTACTACGTTCGTATAGAATCTGGAGATGGGCAATTTAAATTTCGTCTCAAGATTTTGACAAGGTAATTTGACCAGAGGAAAACGACTGACCATGATCGTATTACAAAAGCATGACACCAACGTTAAATTATATAAAAAGGATTCTATAATCTTTGAATTTAAAGGGAGAGCAATAGTAAGACAATTTTTTAATTTTTTAATTTTTAAAGAAAGCTAGCATAAGCACTTCCCAAGTTAGCATCATCACCCCCATTCTCCTCCTCTCTTTTCTTAATTTCTAGCATCATCAAATTTTCATCCTCCTTTTTTTTTTTCTTTTTTTCTCTCTCCCCCGTGGGACATGATAGAGAGACGGGGCAAGGAACACGCGGGGAGCACACGGACCGTCCGCCGTGCGCCGCGTGGCACGCCGGCGGGCGAATCGAGGCCCTCCACGCCGTCCACGTGGCTCCACCTCGCCTTCATATAAATACGCTGCCTTCCCCCGCACGCGCCTCGCATTACCAAATCCCTTCGCCCTCTCCCCCTGCGACGACCGTCCGGCCCGTCCAGATTCCCTCGCCGTCGCCGCCGCGATACGCCGGAGCGCACGGCGCACGGACCCGACGGACGCCGTCCTCCGCCACCGTCGCCGAGGTTGAGAGCCATGTCGAGCGACGCGCGCGCCGCCTCCGGCGAGGACCTGTCCTCCGGCGCCACCGCCACCGCCGCCGCCGCCGCCGCCGGGGAGTTCATGCTGTTCGGGGTCAGGGTGGTGGTGGACTCCATGAGGAAGAGCGTGAGCCTGAACAACCTGTCGCAGTACGAGCAGCCCCAGGACGCGGCCCCCGGCTGCGGCGGCAAGGACGACGCGGGGGCCGCCGCCTCCGGCTACGCGTCCGCCGACGAGGCCGTCGCGCACGGTTCGAAAGGCGGGGCCGGCCGCGAGCGCAAGCGAGGTAACGATCCGAACGAATCCTATCGCCGATGGTGATCTCGTGTTTCCGGCGCCGTGCTCTTGCGTTGTCTTTTGAGATGCTCTGTTTACTGATTAGATCATCGTCGATCGAAGCCTTGCTGTTGTTCTCGCATGGCGATGATTTCGATTAAGATCTTAGATCATGCCGAACGGTCCACCTGCCGCTTCATCGGGAATCTGCTTAATCATTGCTTGAGATTGAGACGATTCGACCATTGCTATTGGAGATCTGTGATCGCTTCCGATCGGAACGATCATTTCTCTCCCTGGCTTCCGACTTCTAGATAGAATCTGCCGTAGAAATTTGATTTTTTCCCCCTTTCTACGGATTGACATGAAGCACAGATATATGGGCCGATTCTCGCCTGAAGTGATTCTTTGTTCAAGTTCAATCCTTTTCTTCTTTCGATTGAGTTTCGAATCGGAAGCATGTTCTTCTCTCGATGTGTCGCATCGATGATTTTCTCTGGTCGAAATAATATATCTCAATGTTCGTGCGACTTTGAATCTCTTGCCGTGAACTGTAAATTAATGATGTTCTGCGATTCATCTGTTGTTGTGATCAGGGTCCCGTGGACGGAGGATGAACATAGGCTGTTCCTGCTCGGACTGCAGAAAGTAGGAAAGGGCGATTGGAGAGGCATTTCGAAGAACTTTGTGAAGACTCGGACTCCTACCCAGGTCGCGAGTCATGCCCAGAAATACTTTCTTCGCCGGAGCAACCTCAATCGCCGTCGCCGCCGGACTAGCCTGTTCGATATCACCACCGATACGGTAAACTATTTCCACCGATTACCTGTTTTTTTTTTTTTTTTTTTTAAATTCATTATTGCCGTAAATCGTTATCTTGTAAATGAGAAATTGTTTGGTTTGGGTTGGTTTTGTGTGGGCTATGCAGAGAGGTTGCTTCCCAGTTTGGATTCTATGAGTTAATTGTTCCTTTCTTCTGTGGAAAATTAATGCAGTGCCTTCATTTTCTTTGGCTGCTTCATGTTGCTAAAACTTATAGGCTTATAGCATTCGTTTCCCTGGTGTTGACTTTCTCTGGTGAGCAGTCTTTTTAGGATTAGTTGGCGAAGGAATATGGTATATTCTCATGGTTGCACGTTTTAAAGGTTGGAACTTGGACTTTGTTAGTTTCTCTTGCCCCTTCTTTCTCTGCTGCTGGACTGCATTCAAGAATTGCACTAGACATTGCTTACTTTTTTCAAGTAATTTAATATGTAAATGTGAACAAGCGCTTAATCATTTTTACGCGGGTGGCTTCATAATTGGGAAGTTGAGCTTAAAAAATGAATTGCTCTGGTCTTGTGATTTCTCGAGTAGTGGGCTACTACAAATCAAAACCCACTCTCATTTCTCTGTGTAGATAAATATGATAATTGCACTGTAGGGCCAAAAAGAGAAAGCAATTATCTAATGACTGGTTCTTGAGCAAAAAAAAATCTAGTGACTGGTTCTGTTTTTTTTTAGGTCACTGCTGGTACAATGATGGAAGAGCAATCTCCTCCAGTGGATGTTGCGACTGAGTCATATCCTGCACCACCAACACCAACACCAACACCAACAGTGCCCCTGGAATCCAGCAACATCTCAGGTTTCTCAATGATGCCACCGACAGTACCCGTTGTGCTACCAGTTCCAGCAGAGAATCCTGTGCAAAATCTGAGCTTTGGACCAGGGAAGCTAGTGCGCCCGGTCCCCATTCTTCCAGCTCCTCATGCTCCAGCTGTCCACGATCTCAACTTATCTCTGGCGTCGCCTTCGGACCAAAGCGAGCCATCGAGAAGACCCTCGGCTTTCCAGATGACCCCTAGCTTCGGCAAGGGGGACAACATGATCAGCGTCGCATGAGAGCTTCCAGGGGGACCCTCCCAAAAGGTTAATCTATATAGCCTCACGAAGAAACTTAGGTTAGGGAAAAGATAGGGTCGTCGCTGATCTGTACAAGACAACGGAAAAGATGGGATGATCGTGTCTTTTGTCGTGTCGTCGATGCTACTCTTCTGTGCCTCATTAGATTCTTGGGTCATTTTGTCCGTCTTGTCCTTGTATCTGTGAGCTCAAAAACTGAACTAACGAAGCCTCTCTCTCCGTTTCATTGCCGTTTCATTTATTCGTGGGGTCTGATTTCCAACATCTACCGGTTCACGTAGGAGATCCGTGAGAGCGAAAGCGAATCAAACTGAGCCCCACCGGTGGCTGGTGGGGGTGGGGGCAAGATCTTTTATTTTACTTGTATCGAGGGACACGGTCGAGATCGTGATCTCTCGGATAAGATGAGGTTCAATAATTGGTGCTGGCCCTTTTGATTGGTCCAATCTATTCGTGGATCTTTGTGCAGCTTGGGTCGGCTCGAAAACAGATAAAACCCACCATGCCTGAAACTGGATAGCGAAAGGACAAAAAAGTAACTCCGGATATGGTGCTGGTCGTTTCACCTTTTATGTATGATATTGATTGCTTGATGTTCTAGTATCTACGTTTTGGTTTGGTGGTTTTATTAATTCACCCGGGGAGAGTTGTTTGACAAACATTTAATGATCTTGTTGTGTGCGTGGAAAGGTGGAGGTCACACGAAAGGGGTAGGTTCACTTAAGAAGGATTTTCCTGCCAATTATTACTGAAAATTACTACTTATATTTTGTGATAATATGTGGATAGATTGATGTCAAGTTAACGAAAATTCGACTTCTTAACCTAATGAGAACGGTGAACGACTAATTCAGTCGGAGGAGCATATTTCACTGAACCAGCATACATCGTCCACCAGAGAAAGGACTTAAATATACATGTTTGCGACTTAGAAACTCTTGTGAATATGACGTGCTGTTTGTGTACACTTCATCTGTTTAGTTAGCGAGAAATCAGCAAGGTTCAGTTCACCGTATTATTTCAATGAATTAGGTGTAGTATTGTCTTTTATCGAGTTGCGTGGCGCCACCAGGTGACTTAGAAACTCTTGTGAATACGACGTGCTGTTTGTATATGCTTAATCTGTGTTTGTGTATGCTTAATCTGTTTAGTACACGAAAAATCGGCGAGGTTCAATTCATCACATTATTTTAATAAAATAGGCGCAGTACTAATGGAATGTCTAAAACGTCACGATGGAACCTCGCGACAATTCTTCCAAACTAGGGCAGAAATTAGGAAGATTCGATGGAACAGAGGTGATCTGTCCAACGATTTGGGAAGGTCCAACCCGTACTCAGCCCCTCAGAACCGTTCAACCATCTCTTTTTCTTCGCTAAGCAACGAGATTCCACAACATCAGCCGGTTCACCCTCTTAAAGATTCCCCCAGAAAGGCGTCTTCTATGCCAAGAAACTCGTTTGAAAAAGAAGTCTAGAACCGACTTATTCGTCAAAGATAGAAAGTGGAAGCACTGGATAAGTTCAGGGTTCTTTCCATATTGAGAGAGAATCGCCGCTGCTGCAACGAAACTGACAAGAGAAAGCGAATCGAGGGTTCTGATTTGAGGTCGCGATGTAAGGAATTTAGCAAAATTCTAAGTTAAAGGCCGAGATATGGACACTGCACATAAATTTTTTTTTAAGAACATACACAAATATCAACAAAAATTACGGCGACGGTTGGCGACCGTTGCTGCCAATACCCTCGGACCCATTCCTGGATATCAGTCAAGACACAAAATGTACGGACACACATCTAAAGTGCAAAGGGCATGCAAGAAAAGTGGGAGGAAGTCGAAAGAGGAAGTTAGGAACATATGATTTTGCATGCAACTGACCAGCAAAGCCAAGACAGCCAGCCACCCCACACCATGCGAGAGAGAGAGAGAGAGAGAGCTGCCTATGAACTTTTCATAAACCTTATTTCACTGATAGGAGGCAACGGAAAATAAGATTAACATTCGCTTGAACTATATGCGATAGTTAAATTACCCTGCGCAGGCGGAGAAACATGGCTACTTGTACTTCGGCATACGAGGTGGCGGAGGCAAGATGATATGGGCATTCTCAGATGCTTAGTGGGAATGATGTTGATTCTTCATGTGGACCCGTGCGATATAGGCGGAAGCCCTACAGTCGACGTTCATGTCATCACGACGCACATATGCAGACTCGGTCCCATCTTCCAGCTCCAAGTAGGTAACGGGCATCGACCTGCCCCGCGGCTCTTGTGATAGGCAGGTACCAGGAGACTGCAGAACAACTGATTTCTCAGCCATCATGGAAGAATCCTCAGCGAAGCCATGACTTCTAATCGGAATTGAACGAACAGTGGTTCCTAAGGTCGTGCTGGCTATTGAAAGAGATGAGGACCTAAGGATGTTGGTCATCATCTTCACAGACCTCTCACAAAGGGAGTCGTTGCTGCTGTTTTTATAACTCATGGCTATTCACTCTTGACTGCCTCCACTAAACAGCTCTCAGAAAATAGTAAGCAGGAGAATTGGGTTATACAGAACGAGGAGGATGGAGCTCTTATAAAGCGTTAGGACAGAAATGAGAGACATAGCTAGTCAATTTTTCTTGTCGTCGGGGCTCCTCTACACTCAAAGAGACCTACTTTCTTTGTGGATTCGCTCATATTTCACGAAATGAGGAAAAAGAGTGGTTGTAGGTCCATAATATATTTCCGTGAAGCAACAAAAAGCATTGGTTATATTTCAAAATACGTAATTCCAACAATTGGACTTTAGAACAAAAGAGATATTTCTAGTACACCACACATTCTTAATACTTTCTAAAACTGATCATAATGTCTTAACTAGTTGGGATTTGAGGCTACTCCCAATTTATTTCATCCAGATTCCAATTTGAAGAACTTTTGTAGGACACTAACATTATCTTGACGAAAGAAAAAGAGAACATGATAAGAGTCCTTCCATGAAAGGGGGATTTATGCTTGGAGATCCCACACAAAGTAGCAATTTAAAACTAAGTATGTGCCAGTTACGCGTCTAACTATAGAGCTGCATCCATAATTTCGCTTCATTTTGGATAAAGCTAGATTCCACTCTTACCACCCTTTTTCACTATGCACTTCTGAAAGCTTCCAACTAATTCGGCATTTACTTCAGTAAACTTCATGAAGAAGTTTCGCTCTCTAGGCAACTATGTTTCTCCCCACCCTACACCATCAGGGGTCGCATCGAATCCTTCATTTTGTCAAAAGAGGTATTCTGGGTGTCTAGATTTCTGTGAGTCAGTCATAATACATATTGCTTGTTTCGTAGGTAAAGAGCAGTAGAATTGGATTCTTCCGTCAGCTTTTCTAATTGTATTTCTGAATGCTTGTCTCTGCCACTCGCTTTTACATTTAGTCACCTTCAAGATGACGCCCTCCACCCCTTCTATCATTTGGAATGAGATACTCAGACCCCAAAAGAAAGAAAGGCCTCTCACATCGCCAGCTTATCAACCCAAGCTAAAGTGGCCCCAGGGAAAGCTCAAAATCAACTGCTCTTTCGTTTGAATTTACTTAAAATAAATAAATAAATAAAAACGAGAGGAAATTATTGAATGAACCTCAACAATGGATTACTTTAAATTACAGGAACAAGTTCATTGGCTAAAATAATTTGCGTCTTGAAATAAGTATAAATAACAAGTCAATACAACGGTGCAGCCGGCAGGAATGATGAAGAGTAAAGGTGGTGAAGTGCGGGCTTCATCTCACGTACCGAAATAAGCCTTACTTTATATAGGCAACACCAACAATTGAAGAAGTACTATTAACAAAAAAAAAAGAAAGAAAGAAATGAAGAAGCAGATTTGATTACTAAAGGGATGTCCCTAAACAACAAATAAAGTAAAGATATACAGCAGGGTACAAGTAGCTACAGCTCAAAAACATCAAATCAAGCAATTCAGTCAGAATATACTTAAATCAAGCAAATGGTAAGTTGTGGTTATCTCTGATTCCCTCAGCTAATGCGAACTTACAGTAGCTTATTTCCCACTTCCAGTTCTGCTACGGTGGGTGTTACCCTTCCACAGAACTGGATGAAAGCCAAGGGTTAGGGGGAACGTAGGTATAACCCTGAAAATGTTCACCTGCAGTAGGTGTTGCAGCTGGTGAGTCATCTGGAGGCATTGCAGTCCAGCATCTGTCAAAGTTCGCTATACAATCTTTTCCAGAAACATCAGGCTTGAAATTTGGTTGCACCTCTCGAGCCTCCAATTTCTTCCAGTTGATTGACCGGAACCATTTGTGACCTTTAATCTCTTCTCCACCTTTTGGTCCACTTCCTAATCTTTTAGATGGTTCCTTCTGTAGCAGCTGCAAAGAAGAGGTAACAACCGATTCTAATTATTTGTTAGTTTGCACAACAAAAAAATATAAAGCTCACATTGAACAAATGCTTACTCCTTTGAGCAAAGAATGAGCTTCGCTAGTCAAGCGTGGTGGCAGTTTAACTTTCTCATTGATAATTCTCTGCTGAAGCTTCTGTCTATTTGCATGCGTATATGGTGGCTGCAAAAATTATAAGAATAACGTAATTCCGGAAAAAAGTGGGATCATAGGCAGTAGATTTGTATACTGAATGCCTTAGTCACTACCAGCTGAGGGAAATGCAGAAAGTGGGCAGGCAAACAGCTGTTGAGTTACATTCTACTTTTTCTACCTATATGATGCCCAAATCGACACTTAATATACTAGCCAATGCATTAAAAAATTGACCAATTTCATCTGAGATTCCAGGAATCGCAGCTGAAAAAGGCTGACTGACCTCCCTAGATACGAGAATAACTGAAAGCAAGGGAGGCCTGGCATATGTTAGGGTAGGATGAATTAGGTCACCGATAAAATGAACCACCCATATGCACAGAGCATTACCTGTCCATTTAACATTTCATATAGAAGTATCCCAACACTCCACCAATCAGCATCTTTATTGTGGCCTTTAGAAAGCAAAATTTCAGGAGCCATGTATTCGGTGGTTCCACACATCGAATTTGATCTGCTTGATTCGTCGATTTCCTTTGCTAGACCGAAGTCAGTAAGCATTACCTGTTTGAAGAACAGATAATGAATGCTGATTTGAACAAAGTATAAAACCAGAATCATGTGTAGAATGCATATTTACGTCAAACAACTTAGTTATGTGGCATTACATGTCCATCAGCATCCATGAGAATATTTTCAGGTTTAAGATCCCGGTGCACAATTCCACGTTTGTGAAGATGTGAAACAGCAGATACTATCTCAGCAGTATAAAACCTCGCCTGATCCTCACTGGCCGCCACAAAAGACTAATTAGTTAGAACAACTACAAACTAATCAGATAAGTGATTCAAGAATTCAAGTCATGAGATACCTAAATATCCCTTGTCGGTAAAGATGAAAGAAAAGATGTCCTCCGTTTATGAAGTCCAGGATCAAATAAAGCTTTGACTTGGTCTGTCAAGTGGACAAAGGAAGAGAAGAGAAAATGTGTCACAACCTAAAAGAGATAACAATGAATAAATTGATCGAAGCCTGAAATAGCGATGGTAAGGCTAAAATTCTCCAAAGCAAATTCATGTTTCAAAGTTGAAAAAGGAGCTTCAAAAGCAAATTATAGTCTAAGCACTGACTCAACTAAAGGAATGTCCTTATGTCATGATGCTTTTTCACAACCGGAAGAATTACAGCAACACAGCAAGGAAGGTATTATGCAATAAATTATAATTTTGGGTCCAACTAAGCCCAAGCAAACTCATTGGGAAGAAGGTTGATTGCCATAACTGTGTCGTGGTCTGACATTTCCCCATTCCATGAAGGCACAGATGTCAACTTCGTAATAGTGGGAGAAGCATGAGCAATATCATGTGGAAGATGATATTCCATTGCCATAATGTGCAATGGATGATACAACTGGATCGTGTCTGAGTAGTGTTAGAAAGTTTGTGCTTGAATCAATTGATGAAATGTATATCATGACGAAGATATCCAAAGGTGGGATTGGCCACTCATACAAAAACAGGTCTGGTGCTGATGCTGCTCTCTCGACGATGGCCACAGCAGACCAAAACTAGTTGTTGTGTGGAATCGAAACGCATCCCTTGCTCAGGATATGAGATGCCCGAGTTTAAGGGAGACGTGACACAATTGATCAAAATGAGGCATTCCAATTTACAAGCCACGACTCCTAGAAAAAAAAAGAAAAAAGGCTGGCCTAGTGAATCAACTCATCATGCACCACGCGGTCTCCTGACCGAGGCCAGTTGGCTCCAACCATGGAAAAACAGGCAAGCTCATGATCACCAAAAGCATCAGTTTTCGACACTCACAGCCTGCTAAAAAATTGAAACCGTCTGTATCTACTTTCAAGTGTTAACAAGCACTTCGAGTATTGCATGGCAAAGGCAAATTATGCTGCTCTATCCATCAAGTCTAATAGTTTCATGCTCGTTTCAACAACTCCACAAAATGTACTTTTCTCGAATCATTATAACAAAAGGCAATCAAGAACTCCACAAAATGCACTTTTCTCGAATCATTATAACAAAAGGCAATCAAGAACTCCACAAAATGCACTTTTCTCGAACCACTATAACAAAAGGCAATCAAGAACTCCACAAAATGCACTTTTCTCGAACCATCAACAAAAGGCAATCAAGCAAAACAGTTAACTACTCTTAAGGCGGAGGAACTTTCACTTCGCCATCCAAGAAAAACTAAAGGAGTCTCCATAATCCAATTAGCAAAATAGCTAACTATCCTTTAACAGCACAAATTTCACTTCGCATCGGATCCCCGAACCGCTACATAACTCTCCAAAACGCACAATCTATCCACAGCTAAAGTCCAAGAAAAGAGCTCCACATCTGGAAACAGAGCAAACATCACCTGGAAAGAATACCGGAGCGGGACAATGAAGGGGTGCACGACCTTGGCGAGAATATCCCTCTCCGCCTTCATATAATCCACGTGGTTCTTCTTGATGATCGTCTCCTTCCTCATCACCTTCATCGCGTATATCCCGTCGCCCTCCCCGCCGTGCCCGCCCTTCTTCCTCACCTGGAACACCTTCCCGAAAGCGCCCTTCCCCACCACCCGCAGTATCTCGAAGTCCCCCGGCCCGATCTTGGCGCCGCCCTCCGCGATTTCTCTCCCGCCGACGCCGCCAAGGTCCGAGCTTTCTCGCTCGTTCCCGTCCAAAATCCCGCCTTTCGCATCGTCGTCGTCGTCTGCTCCTTCGTCTTCGGAAGAGTCGATGAAAGGGAGAGACTTGGAGTGGGCGTAGCGCGGGGAGGGGCCCACGAAGGAGTGGGACCGGTGTTGGATCACGGGCGGGTCCTTGGGTGGTTGCGGATTGGCGGAAGCGGCGGATGACGGGTTCGGGTTCAGGTGGGGCGTGATGGGGCCGAAGACCTCGGAGAAATCGAAGTCCAGAGGGGGCGAGGAGGAGAGAGGAGGAGCGGCGGCGGAGGAGGAGGGGATGGTGAGGTTGGCGAGGTTGCGGGTCAGCAGGGAGTAGAGGGGCTGCTTCTTCTGGGAGGAGGACGACGCCGCGGCGGCGGAGGCGGCGGGAGACACCATCTTGGAGGCCGGCCGGAGATGGAGAGCCGGCCAAGAAGGTGGCTTCGTGGCAGGCCGACGGAGCGGGGATCACATTGTTAGAGAGAGAAAGAGGAGAGAGAGAAGAGAGAGAGAGAGAGAGAGAGAGAGATGGAGCGCCAAGAGTTTAATAGAGAGAGAGAGAGGGAGATGGCATTGATGGCGACTGCGGATTCACATTTTAGAGAGAGAGAGAGAGAGAGAGAAGGTGGAGATGAAGTGCGGCTGCTGCTGCTGCTGTTTCAGTCTTGATTCTCTCGCCTCTTTTTATTTTTTATTTTTAATTTTTTTTTCACAGCGATTGATTGATCATGGAGAAGAAGCAGTTATGAGAAAATACGCACGAGGGAATATAAGAAGTCAAAGCCCCATATCATCTTCATCATGATTTAGTCGTTTTTTTTTTTTTTTTTTTGTTTATATTGAATTTCAGACGGACAAGATGTGGAGTCATTTTTTGGGAAAGAGGACGCGAGTAAACCTTTGCCTGGAATGACTAAGTCAATTTCGGATAATATAATCCCTTTTTATAAATTGTGGGTTTTTATTGGACATTTTTTTTTTTTTGATAAGGACGTTGTTGTTTCGGTCGCTGGAAAAGAGCGGCGAGCTCGTACCCTTATTTGAGATTGAGTCGGCCATTGGGTACTTATTTGAAATTTCCACTAATTTCCTTACACCTCTGGCATAACAATAAGCTTTAGCTAATCGTGTCACATAGGATGATTAGCGTCTGCGTTAATAATTTTAATTAAAATTAGCCAATTGGCCAAAATTTAATAGGTTTAGGACTTTTTGAACAATTTTTCTATGAGAGAAAGCATGAGTTTGTGTGTTGTATCTGTCCTTCTTGCACCAAAGAATGATGGATTGTGATGCATATACATTGATAGTAGAGCAGTGAGCAAAACACTATCAAGCACCATTTTTCCATCCCTCGAATCGATGATCTTCTTGACCAGCTTCATGGCGTTACTATCTTTTCCAAGATCGATATTCGAAGTAGATATCATCAAATTTGAATGAGACCTAGAGATGAGTAAAAAGCCACTTTCAAAACAAGAAATAGTCTCTATGGATGGATGATCATGCCTTTCGGTCTCTCTAATGCTCCTAGTACATTTATGCGCCTTACGAATCATGTCTTCGAACCAATTATTGACAGTTTTGTTGTTGTTTATTTTCACGACATTCTTGTTCATAGTTCTACTCAAAAGCAACCTTTGAAACCATCTTCACCAAGTTTTCAAGGTTCTATAGAAGCAAAAGTTATATGCTAACTTAAAGAAGTGTCAATTCTTTATCGATAGCCTCATTTTCCTAGGCTATGTTGTGTCTGAAGTAGGCATCAAAATGGATCCTAAGGTGGAGGCAACATAAGTTGGCCCATTCCTACATCTATACATGACATTTGGAGTTTCCATGGCTTGGCCTTATTTTACCATTCTTTTATCAAGCATTTCGGAGCCATCATTCTCCTATCATCAAATGCTCAAAGAGAGGGAGTTTCAAGTGGTCCAAAGTGACACAACAAAGCTTCAGTCATCATAGCCTTATCAAGTGGATTGTTGGCAACATTATCTATTGTTCAAGAAATTTATTCTCTTTTCGCATCATGAAGCTTTGAATGGGTAGAGTTTCTACAAGCTTTCACTTGTCTTATCAAACATAAAACTACAGCTCTTGTTCAAGTGGCGGATGCTTTAAACCATAGGCATTCCTTGCTATCCACAATGCATTTGAAGATCTTAGGCTTTGATATGATCAAGGAGTTTTATGAAAATGATTTGGACTTTGAGAAAATTTGGAAAGATTATTCAAAAGGTCCAAATTAGCGATTCTTGCTGTAAGATGGATTTCTTCTCAAGAATAATTGTTTGTGCATACTAAAAAGTTATCTAAGGGAAGCCCATGGTGGAGTACTAGTCGATCATTTTGGAAGAGACAAGACACAGGCCCTTGTCAAAGAAAAAAAAATTTAGCCTTGAATGGAAAAAGACGTAATGAGACATGTGGAGCAATGCAGAACTCGTCAAATTGCTAAAAGCTATGCTTAAAACACTAGTTTATAAATTCCATTACCGGTACCCACAGCCTCTTAGCAAGATGTAAGCCTCAATTTTGTGGTTGGTTTACCTAGGATACAAAGGTGTGAAGACTCAATTATGGTGGCTATTGATTGGCTCTCAAAAAGGCACATTTTGTACCATGTAACAAGACATGTAACAAGACTTTGGATGCTACTCATATGGAAAATCTTTACTTTCAAGAGAATATGAAACTTCATGGTATTCCAAAGACAATAACATATTAAAATTTATCATAAGAAGCTAGGTATAACACTTCAATTTAGCTTTTCTCATCACTCTCAATCGATGGGTAAACTAAAGTTGTTGATAGGCGTTTGGGAAATCTTTTAAGGAGCTTAATTGGAAGTAACTTACATCAATGGGACCTCACTAGCCCAAGCGGAATTTGCTTAGAACTGATCTTCAAGCCAAACAACTAGAAGAAGTCCTTTTAAGGTTGAGTATGGAAAAAGTCATATTGGTTCATTGGGCTTAACTCCACTAACCATCTCTTAACATTTTAGTTGAGATGCCAAGCAAAATGCCACCTATCTAAAGAAGCTTCATAAGTAGATTTGGGAAATAATTATAACGCACAATGCGGAGTATCAAGAAAAAGTAAACAAGTCTCAAAAGTTTGCAACTTTTAAAGCAGTAGATTTGATTTGGCTTCATCCTACGAAAGAAAGATATCCAAGGGATTGTCATGGGAATCTAAAGCCTATGACTAAGAGACCTTTCAAAGTGCTACAAAGGATTAGAGATAACGCGCATAAGATTGAACTCCCTAATGGATATACTTTTTCAAAAACATTCAATATTACGGATCTTTCTTGCTACCATGAAGATGAAGATAAAAGAAACTTTGGGAAGAGTTTTTTTTTTTTTTTGGTCGGTACTTTGGGACGAGTTTACATGCAGCAAAAACGTCTAATGCCAGAGCATTTCTTGAAGGCTATTAATACATCAACCTAATGTCATTTAAGTTTCCAAAATCCTTATTCAATTGTAGTTGTTTTCTAGTATAATATGTTTTGTCTTTACAACGAGACTTGAAAGGTCATTCCATGCTTATATATATAAACATGCTATGATGAAAGATAAATTAAGACTTGATTTAGGAGTGATCGATTCTCGGTCCGGTTCCCAAAAATCGAAATCGGAGACAGGACTGATTGATCCTAGGATCGGGAATCAGACCACATCGTCAATCCAATCCGGTCTAATGGAACCGATCACTACTTTTTTCCTATTATTTTTTTCTCATTTTTTTTCACACTACTTGAAACTAGACCGAGATATTATTTAGTTCACTTTTTTTTTTTGAAGAAATAATTAAAAGAACGTATTTAATCGGTCCGATCCACTCTGGTACCCCCTTAGAACAAGGAACCGAACCACCTAGACACCGATTTCACTTTTAGGAACTAAGAATTGAATTGGCACTCCGAGGAACTGAACCAAACCCGCCGACCAATTCAGGCGATCCATTTTGCAAACCCCCAACTTGATTGATTCACAAATTATTTGAGCATTTACCTTGAGAACATCTACCTTGAGAACAAGTACTTCGCTTTCATCCCCTAGGCACATTACTTACGGGTAGCAAGTAATCTATCAAAAAGTTCTCACTTGTATTACCTCTAGCTTCTCTCCTCGGCATCAAGCTGTATGATTAGTTCAGACAAACCAAGCAATTTTCCAATGTAATTTAGAAAGTAATGGATAAATTACAAACAAAAATCAATAATCACAAAATACTTTATCGGAAGCCCAAAACCCCGTTAGTCTTTTCTACTTTCGATTTCCACTCAAATTTCGAAAAAAAAAGAAAAGACGAAAATAAATTTCAAGAAATTAATAGGAGTTGCATTTCAAAAAAATTTTAGCTTTTCGCACTAAGAATCAAATTAAGAAGGCTCAATCCTACGTGGTTTACTAAAAATATAAAAAGTCAAAGCAATGCATACTCTTAAAAAAAGTCGACGGTTCCTCAATCAGAACTCCCAGAGCACATGTTGAGATTAGAGAAGAGGGCACCTCATCTTTCAACTTCTGAATTTTCTTTTTCCACTGTAAATTATCGCACAGAAAGAAATTACAATCCTCTATACAAATAATTATACCCCAAAAATTGATAAATCAAAGAACCGAAACCACTCTCAACCATCCTCACTAGAAATACAACAGAACGCGGTCTGTCCCATCCGAAAACATTCGAGGGGGGGCAAATAAATCTCCTAAAAAATCGGAGAATGACAACTCAAAAGCACCATGAAGAAAAAATTATAACCTTATGCACAAGACGACCAATACTGACGCGTAAGGCCTAATCAAAATGGCCTCTCCGTGCCGATCAGCCTTACTGTGATACAGGCACCAGGTTCAGCTCGAGCGGTCTCAGGGTTCCTTGCACGATCTCTTGAACCGTCCTGTTTCTTCGGCAGACGTCGGATAGCTCCTCTATGGGAACCATCAGGGCATTGATGTCGGTCCCCAATGCTGCATCAGATAATGCTTGTAGAAACCGTGTGCGCTCCACCTCTGTGACGGCTGTTGATGGAATTAGCGAAATGCTGTTCTTGGCCCATTCCAATGCTTTAACTCTGTATGCTCGTGTTAATGCTAATAGTGCATATGCTACCTGGAAAAAGCAGGATCAGGTGAAATGAACAATCTCAGTTCTAATTTTCGAGCTATAAACTTGATGCAGAAGTGATTGAGAGAACTAGTTCTTACTGTTTCTAATCTAGAGCTTGGAAGAGCTCCAGTTAATGAGGCCAGCAAAATTCTTGCAATGCATGGTCCTCGTGGAACGATCACGCTATCCCTGATGGACACGTATTGCTTATCCATATGAGATTGCGATAGATCAAATATATCGGTTAAGAAGCCCAATATCGATTTCGAGGCCTCCCTACAAGGTAACACAATTGACAAATAATCATAGGTTTAGGAACAGCTTATCTTCTGAGTAAACACTAAAAAGGAAAATTCCACAACAAAATGCAAGATTGTTAATTATCGGCAACAAACATTCTGCTCAGAATGCGCACGATGAGAAAATGATAATATCTTTCTTTCCAAATTCCAATACGTATATCTTATGGAGCATAAGATGCTTGAGTGGTTCCCCTTATAAAGGAATTCCTCAACTCATCTTAAGTTTCATCTCTTTTATTTTCACATGATTTCCATAATTTCATTTTCATTGTCTTTGAGTAAACATGGTCCAACCAGTTGACCTGTGTTGAACTGATAAACCCAAACACTGCATACACCTTGTGATTTTACAGGCTGATCAAATGTTTGTGAGAGAGAGGCCAAACCTGTGTTGAACAGTAATCCCAACCAATGAACAATCGACCAATGAAGGAAATACATCTGTTGGGATGAATAACTGTGGACAATATCGAATGCATCTTGATGCTAATAAAAAGCAATCATCTGCTATATCTGGTCTAGCAGTGAACTCCTGGAAAATGAAGGACTAAAATGTGTCAGCAGAACATGCTTATCTGCAGAAAGAAACATAGTTCATTGCTCATTCAAACCATACCTTGATGTTGGGGAGAAGGCACGTTGTTTGCTTAAAAAGCACTTCAATCAAATTTTTCAAATAGGTTGAACAAGAAAGGTCAGAACCAAATATCTGCATCCAAATGTTTATTGCATATTTAAGCATATATGCACTTATAAATATGATGCAAATCACAGCTCAGAGTGCAAGTGTACCTTAATAACTTCACTAGAGAGATAGAGAAAACAAGGCTGATGGTGCTGTATGTATAGGCCTTGTATTTCTTCCAGCATCACACCTATTGTGATCCCCATGAACCTCTTAGAAGTTCTAACCTGAAATAGACAATTGATGGTAATAAATACTATTGCATCCAGCATTTACAGCAACTCTTATATACCGCCCAAAAGTGAATATAGTACCCTTATGCAATGATCACATGATTATTAACATGAATATAGCAATTTAAGCAAGCCAATTCAAGGCACTGCAAAGACATATCCTCTAATTTCTTCCGGTTTGTTACAGTGACCACTTCTGGTTTTAGATGAGTAAAAGGCAAAGCTAAGGATGGTGGACAAAATGCTTATTAATAATTTGTTTACAAGAAATTAAATGAGGGATGGACAGAAGCAATGAACACCCAAAAGTTCAGTGCAGAATAGTTTAGCACACTCACAGCGTATTTACAAGCACGGCAAAGAGATTCCATAGTCCGCATGTCCCAAGCACGACTGCAGCAAATCATCAAAAGCACTTAAAAACATACGAGGGTAGTGAACCACTTACTCTACAAAGGATGAATCTATTCAAAATAGAGATTTATGCACTCACAGGTCAAAGATTGCTTTAAAAATTGGCCAGAGCCTCTGAATAGCATCTGCGACAGCTTCAGGATGATTCACATATCTGCCTTCCATCAAGTTATAAGAGAAAGAAACATGAGCAGAAATAACATGGAAGAAAGAATATTAATTCCATAATTCATGACGAACCTAAAAATGTAGGCAATCCGATCAATATGGACAGTTAAATCACGAGCATGTTTCTTCTCAACTACTTCTGGACCCTGGCTTATGATCCCCTGGAGTTCAAAATTTACGAAGCTGAGAATACTCCTGGATGGAGGAGGGCCAACTGAACACAGACCAGAAAGAAACCAACCTGTAAATGTGTAACAACGGGCAGGCATAATGCTTCTAAAGCTTTCTTTGCATGGTCCGGAGGAAGCTCCGTTATGACAACACTGAAGGACAGGATATGAATGAAAAGACATCATTATGAGGAATTCAAACGAAAGTTTACACCACAAGGCAAAATTGACAACTAAATATTCTCAATCAGCCAGCATACCTTAACGCCTCGACTAAATGCAATGAGTCATCAGCAGAGACTTTGAATTCACCACTAACTGCTCTATGATATACATGAAACAGGCCATCCAAACATCCACAGAGCTTTCTTCGACAATCTATAACCAGCACAGATATCCTTGTTAGGGCAAAAGGCAGTGTAGAATACAATCTACAGAGAGAGAGAGAGAGAGAGAGCACAGTATACAACTGAGACATACAACCCCATATTAAAGAGCCTGACAGTGTAAGAAGCACCGTACCATCACAGAGATGCCTGAATGCAAGAGCTGCAGCTGCTGCAGAATCTTCAGACGTACCCATTCCGCTCAATAGAATATCTATGACGAGAGGCAATATAGAGAGTCCACTTGATGCAGCATCAAGCCATTTTGAATAAGCTCCAATTGTCAAGCACACTGAAACATTTAAGTGACATGTGACACCACTCAGCAAAAATACTCTCCTATTAGATCCAGGGCGATCATAGTTCAAATCCACCCTTCAACAGCCATGAAAGACCCTCAATTAACATTAATAGCCCAAAGTAATCTATTTATGCCCATGCTCCAATTTCCACATGACAGACAAGAGAGGAAATTGTCGAACTATTAACAATTTATTACCAGTCTGAAGGAGTTCCGGCTGCTGAGGAAGCTTTGGAAGCAAAGCCATAATCTGAGTATAGCAAACCAAGGCACAAATTAAGAGCAGTCATATAGAAACAGCAAACAAAATTTGAGCCAACATAAAAAAGATGGAAAGGCTGATAAACAAATAGTATGAAAAATTGTCACCCGTCAGAGGGAAACAGACAATATCTCAAAGTTCCAGATATGCATCTACCAAGTTACAAACCCCCTCATTGTCATCAGTCATCAACAAGGAAAACCAAATTTGTGAAGTCCATTGATGTCTTGTTCCAGCCATTAAGATCACTGTGTCATTTCCTTCTTCGAGAATTTACTCGTAAAATGAACAAAACAACAGCCTTTTCCATTTTTCACTACTTAAATTTTCAGGTGAATATGCTATGCCACAAACCTAGGATACCATGAGTGGTAGAGACAGTAAATGAACAAGCATGCTACTTGCGAGAAATCATCAGCCAAGCTTCAAGGAAGGAATTTGCTGAGCAGAAGTGTGTATATCATTTTTCACATTTTCAGATGATAGCTTGCTCAATGTCAAATAACTCATGAAGCAGAGAACCGGCTCTGTTCTCATTTATTCTAACCAAGAGAGGCCATGCAATCCCACAGCTTAACCAAGGCAGCAAGAATAACAACTTGCGCTCAGTCGATGAGGACTGCCTTTTTTAATTTAAGTTTCTTTGAGGAAAGAGAAGAAAAATCAGAAAGTGTTCATACCGAGGGCATAACTTCTGCTTCATCAACTGAAACATAATTCGATATTGCATGGATGCAAAATAAAGCAGCCTCTGCTGGACGCCATTGGCTCTGGTCACCATTTGTACAACATGCTACAGCCTTCAACAACGAAAGAATAACTGTGAAGTCCACCATAGTAATCTCAAAGACCTATTTCACTTTTGCTATTAAGCTGTTGATTATAGGTTTACTTAGTGGAAAAATTACTTTACCAGACTGAACAATTAAAAACACTACACCAAGAAAAGGAGCTTTTACTGATATAGGATCATTGATTGTACGTCATGACAACTAGAGGTACTACTGGGAATTTACTACTTCAGCATATAAAAAGAAACAAGCAACTCAAAAGTTGGTACACATTAAGACCCTGTTCGAATAAGAGAAAGTAAATAAAAGGTAACTTGCTAGAAAATCAAGACATAGGGGACCTATCACCTATAAATATAGGCCAACTAGATAAAAATGCAGAGTAATCCTCATGTGCCAAAAATCATGTGATATTTGCATTAAAAACAGATCAATATCCTTGTTGAATCTATTCCCACAATGTGTCAAGCCTTTGTGTCTCTGGTGAAAATCAGCAGAACATAAATGTAATGATTGAGACATTCCAAACACCCCCAGAGCAAAAGCAACAAAGCCAATTTGCTAATTATGGAAGTGGGGTGGGTTGAGGAATCTCAATGGCATCATTTGTAGCATACAGAGTTTCCAATAAATGCGTGAAACTTTTAGTAGCTTAGGGACATTTCTACAATTAATTCTCCAGTAAATAGTCTTATACTGCTGATGTGAGCAGGGAAAAGCATTTAAAACAGATTTGGGATTTAAGCAGAAATGACCGATCGAGGCATGAGTTCAAGGAAATTTGAATCTAAAGCTAGCATCTCCAGACAAAGGATAGCACTTGCATCAACCCTCCAAAAGACAGATTCAATCCGACACGGCACAAATAATGACAGTGATGGAAACAACAGATTAGTTATTATATTATGTACACACCTCCATGAGCTTCACATAAAGAATCTTCAGAGTAGTGTCACCACCCAAAACTGATGCTGCATCGATCAATACATCCGCAACAGCTAATAAAAACCAGAAATTTCATTAGGAACAGCAGGCGCAAGGTCCTGGATTATGATGCGGATTTACAGGAAATGGTATTCATTTCAAGGAAGAACATAAGTCGTTTTTCATCTCACTTACTGCAGAGACTCCTTCCACATGTTGTACTTACAGCAACTAAAGTTACATCAAACACGGAAGCTTCTTACAGAAACATAGTTTATAGATTTGAGCAGTGGATAGTTAAAAGCAAATGGCCAAAGGCAAAATGCAGAAAGAAACCTAAAAGAGATTGTCAAAGATAAAGAACAGGATTTGAAATGATGATCACACATGATGGTAGCAAAAAAACACTGGTATAAAGAGACAAACAGAAAGAATAAGCCCACTAAATCATCAAATGCAGCAAATGTAATTAACAGCAATGACTAATATTGAATTAAAAGCAATCTAAGTCGGGGACCAAGGTAGTCAAACTCATTTATTTAGCTAGGATCAGTGAGGGCCCCTTAAATGGGATTGTAAGATCTAATTGTAAAATCATAAGATTTTACAAATTTTATAAGTGGTGACAGGATATGTTAAATGTCACCATATATATTGATCATAAAGCTCCAAAACAAAGTTGGATCCATAGAAACAATTCAAATGATATCATTCTCATAATATCAGCTCCACTAACCATGCCTTGGTACATGAAAAAAGAAACCACGACATCATATTTTAATTAATTCTTCAAGTTCAAATCAGAAAAATATAACCAAAGAGCTAAAAACATTTAACCCCATTTGACAAATAATTGTAAGTTAAGATGTCAGGCATAAAGAATTCAGCAGTAAATTAAGATTTAAACAGAGTTAGAAGAAGAGAACAGAAGTTTGAATAGAATTTGAAGGTCAAGAAAAGAAGACAGGATTATATGTCAGAAATGACAAATCCAACCTTTCCATTTCCTCATAACATTAGCAAATTCAGGAGATAAAGAAAACAAACTTCATACACCATGCTCCTTTGTACTTGAGCTAGTACAATTTTGTAAACTTGCTGCTTCGCTTGAGTTCTTGAAATGTTGAACAATGAACAGAGAGACACAAAGAAAAGCTCTCTTTCTTTTGCCTAAAAGAGTTTAAAACGTAACCAAAAGAGAACTTTCTGTTTTACTTATTTTTCTTATTGTTTTTATGTCAAGGCACTAGTGAAAGGGTGAACTCGCCGTTTAACTTAACTGATTAACTGTCTGGCTTTGCTTTTTATTTGCTTATGGGCTTCAAGAGGCCCAATTCCCCAACTTGAGACAACGCAGGCAGTGAGAAAAAGGGTACGCCAAGTCAAACTGAGTTGACTCGTAATTTAGCAATTTGAATGAGTTCCCTCGCCATTTTACCCGATTCCAATCCGCTGCATGATTTTTATGCGATTGGACACAATTCCCATGATTTGGCTTGTAAAATCATACGGTTTTTTGAGTCAAATCGTGATTTTCAATACACTGGTCAAGACATAAGGTTTACTTTGTTATAATGTCTGATTCGATATGGAGATAATCTTTACTGCTGCTCGCAAACTTCCGACATGCATCTATAGGAACAAATAGAAACAGTTCCATTCTCAAATATGCAAGAGGGCTTTAGGCATACCAAATCTAGTATGCTTAAATTCCTTGAGGTCCTCGTGTGAAAGGTCTTGATAGTCATGTGGATACTGAACCCGAAAGCTCACCTGCAAGAGAATAATTGAAGATATCTTAACTTTCTCAGACAATGCATCATATGGCGGAAAAGCCAATGTCTCCAACTGCCCATCTCTTATGCTCGGGCCAGTTGTCAGTCATTAACTTTTTTAACCAAAAAATATTTCTTCAAATGCCTTATATGATTTTTTAACATCCAGTGATAAATAAGTACAATGATGAGAGACATCTCCAATTACAACAACGTGGACACATGACTGCAGGTGGCAACAGTCTTCAGTGGCTGGTATAAGTGGCATTCTTTCGAACAACTAACTAAGAGGGACCATACCTAAGCATATCATCAAAGATCAGTAGTATATTGTCATGGCGTAGGCAGTGACAGTGATGACACAAATCTTATCAGACACCAATGGAGGTCGAAAGAATCAGTAGGCATCATTCATGAATGCTAATTTATAAAATAATAAGCAAAAAAGTGCCAGAAGATGCATGAGGCATCAGTGAATTATCTGTGTTAAATCTCCCAAGAACAGGAGAAATGAGATTATTTGCTGCCACAAAATTTACCAGAAAAAAAAAATAGTAAATTTAACTCAGTCAAGAGATTATCTTTCATTCATGTAATAGTATCCGAACCATAGAATGATAAAGCTATTCTTGACATTTATAAATCTCATGTTAGTAGAAGCATGACGAGCAAAGTTAGATCTTTTGGAAAAAGCAACTAAGTGAACAACCATGAATATCAATTCATCTTGTCCAGATTCCAGTGGGTTACAACCAGCGCATATGGATACACCATCCTTACACAAGCAGAATGCATGTGCCCCAAACCCACCCACCTGAATACCCATCCCCCTCAAACAAAGACCAGTAGATTAACAATAGCCTTATCGTGAATATCTGATACATGTTGACAAAAGAGTTGTCCATGCACTTCATCTATAAAGAGAGGATACCGATAGTGGATGAAATAAAAGTACGAGAAATAAAACTTGAGAAACCTCGCTCTACACTATATTGAAATTGAGTGCGCAACTGTTTGCGCCAAAAGTTCTAGTTATTCGTGAATGGCACAGATTATATTCTAAATCTTTAAAACTACCTAACTTCATGTAATGCAATGCATTTATGATAAGAATGCTATAATTTTTGGCAACCAAATGAGAACTTTGGATCAACAACCCTAATATGGAGAACCATGACTAAAGCACACTTCTAAAGTTGATGACAAAGATTGGCACATCCAAACATCCTAACCAGAAAACTCACCAGAGAAACGAGATTTTCATAGGCTGGCCGAAAAATATGTAGCCTGCGGTTTCTTTCAGCTTCAAATGTTGCTTCATTTGGTAATGAAGCATAAGAGTCCCTATTAAAGCAAAATGATAACTTGAAAATAAATCTTCAACTTCGCATGATTAAATCAAGATTTAGGAGATCTCCAAAAAGATTCACCTTCTGGTCAAGTTAACCTGAAGATTGTGCCAAAAGTTGAATGTCATTGATGCAATATCAAATTCAGGATGAGAAGCAACTCCCAGCAAAGCATGCACTATTAGCATCGATTCATCGGAACCTGAATATGCAAGATGTATCAAATATATAATACAGATTTTACCCAAGAATACGTACTTTGAAATAAAACTATTCATGCTAAACATCAAAAAGTATGCAAAAGTGATGCAGTTAAGTGATGGCATGTAGGTATAAATATGGCACATGTACGGACCAGTTGCAATCAGTTCTACATATGAATCACCCATATCAGCAAAGAGACGGGCGATGGCTTTTACATCTTCCTCATCCTGACATCAGAAACACATGCAAAAGAAACACCAGTCAGGAAGCAGCAGGACTAAATATCAACAGAAAATGAACCACATTTAGCATTTGAATGTTATGGTGGTAAATTAGCAAGACAATGACGACCATGCCCCTCTGAAGAACTGTTTCCACTTGCTCATAAGCATCTTTTTTTTCCCTCATGACAAGCAAAATTTGTTAATGCATGCCAAAAGGTTCATATCAATGCACCAAGTCAGCCAATTAAAAAACATCAATAAGCTCTCTGAATTGTTAGCCATCTATAAGAGTTCTACCACTATTGAAGAAATAGGCATTTTCTTTTCCTGAGAACCCATAAGTCGACAATGCTACTCAACCTGCAGCTAGGTAACAGTTTGGAAGGACAATGATTTATTACCTTTGAAGGATCTCTGAGCTGTGATTTTAGACTCATAACTTGAGGCACAATTACTTGAATCAAAGGCATCTGTACAGCGACCCCACCAGAACTTGTGGCTGCTGTTAAGTGAATCAATTCTGACACAACTGCATGTATGACAAAATATATAAGAAGCATAACATAAAATAAAAAACCTAACAAATTAAGAGTAATATCCACAGAACACCAAATTTCAGCAGTAAATTTTAATCTCCAGAAGTCAAAACTCTTTTCAACAACACATACTCTGGTAACAGGATTGCAAGTACAAGAACACCATAGAGAAGCCTCAGCATCCGAAGAAGTTATGCTTATGAGCAGAAACTCCGCACACAATTTACAATATCATATTGGTTTTCTACATTGTATAGCATAAACAGTGGAAAGAAAAAAAAAATAGCTATTTGGTCTCAAGTTGCTTGTCTCTCATCAATATACAGCAGTCTAAAATCAAGGAAGACATGTATATTTAAAGCAAACCAAAAAAGGATAACTGGACATTTCAAATTTCCTGTTTTATGCACTACATAAGTTCCAAGATTCTAGTGACCTGAACCTGATTGATTTGTCACGTCCACAATCAGACAAATTAGGAGGTTCACTCCTGTGCGCTAGCAAATCCAACCACCAGTCACTAACGTATCACAATATCTCAGGGTCCCCTCTCCCCCGACCAAAAACACAGAAATAGAGTGGAGGGAAATAGGAAGAAAACACAGTCATGCGCATACCCACACTAAAAGGTTAAACTAGAAAACTGCAAGATGGTAAAGACTGCTGAATAACTAAAAAGTAAATCCCATAATAGCAAAATCTCAATACCATTCACAGATGCCTCGGAAAGTAGTTCTGAGGTCAAGCCTGAGAGAGCAGTATGTACTAAAGGGTGAGACGCAAGCATCAACCCTGGTAGCCTGAAACAAAGAGTACTCAATAAGTACCAGTAAAGACGTATACATTCTCCTACTCAGAGAACTAACAAAATTCATATATTGGCTCAAGAACCAACTGAGGAAATTTCATGAAATTGTCACTAATTAAAAACAAAATCATTTAGCACAACAGAAGGAAATATAATAACAAAGAAGAACTGAACGGAATGCTTTCATATGACGCCATGGTTACGTTAGACACATAGAAGAAGTCTACTGTAGGAGTTGCAGAAAACATCATAGCTGCTTAGAGACTCATGACCTGGCTCAAGGAGGACTGCATATCTTCTGAGCACCCAATATAGGATCAATTTATTCATGTGCGCGCTTCAATAAGCTATGTTTACCACTTGTAATTGCACTAGTGCAGTTGGAGGGGCAGGGATAAATGTTTCAGTGCAACCATCAAAGTAGAAATGCATACCCGTTCCTTAGTCGAAGCCAAGACGCAAATGCCTCAAGAACCTGAACAACAGTGAAATAAAATTCATGGAGAACGGCTAGATGCATAAAAACAAGGACAAAGAAGGTAAGTGCGAGGACTCAAGAATCAGAGAGATAAGTGAAATACCACGAAGTATTTTGTTATCGAGATTAAGAGTGTACGTAGTGTGATTTAGGAGAGTTACAAAAACAAAATATCCCATTGTAAACATCTAAAAACTGCTTTTGGCGATTCAAAAATTGCACTTTGTAACGAATGACATCTAAAAAACACGATTACACTATAGTAAAGGAAAAAAAAAAATTTACAAAACTAACCATAATATCACTATTTAGAAACATGCTACAATGCCCTAATAAGGGGACATGCAAACCTAGCTGATATAGCATAATTACTGGGGGTGAGCAGAAGGAACTACTCAAACCAGCTGGTTCTGGGGGGTAGCTGGTTCCAAAAAATTCGAACCAGTGATTTTCGGTCCAGTTTCTGGTTCCATGAGTAGAACTGCCCACCAGGACTGACTTTATTTTTTTTATTTTTTAATTTCATAAATCCCTGCCAACCAACTCCACTCTCGCTCTACTGGATTCACTCTTTCAAAAGCAAAATCTAAAAACTTCCAAAAAATCAAAGACATGGGGGTCCTCTCCTTTATTTGCTCATTTCCAGTCCAAAGTCCACCCCTTTCTCTCCGGAAGAACCCTAATTCCTCCCCTGAGTGGAATTAACTCTTTTTCATCCTCCTCCTTCCCATGCCAAGCAATGGACTTGACGCAGGTGAGTGAGGCCCTTTGAGATTTGGGGATACAAAGGGGTTTGCAAGCGCGATGTTGGATAAGGAGCTGGAGGATCAGCTTGCGAAGGCAGAGACTAAGCTCCTAGAGCCGCCAATTCCATTGGCACACTCGAGAACCGGACCAGACTGGTTGGTCCAGTTCTAGGGGGACCAGTCCAGTTTCCTAGGAACCGGCCCCTCTGGTTCGATTCCTGGGTGGGAACCGGACCGCCCGGGAACCAATCACCCCTAATAATTATACAGCATCCTTAGCGATTGCATATTCAATCATGTAGTACATACTATGTATAACCTCGCACCTACACTAAAATGATAGCATACATCTAATAAGGACATTGCAACAAAAGGAAATTATGTTCAAAGTATCTTACCTGCTCTCTAACTTCATTAACATTCAAACAAGCTGTCAAGATACTTAGAGCGATTTCCATTTGAGATGAGAGCTCCTTCTCAAATTGTCGGCGCCTTTCTGGACGAGCAGCTATCTTGTAGTTTGTAACCTCCTGAGCAGAATCAAACACGCCGTATAAATGACATAAAAGTGACAGATCCCGAAGAGTGTCATGTCAAAGGAGAAAATTTTCCTCTGCCCTTCTTTCCATTCAAAAAAGCAAATTTCTGGGCTTGATACTAATCAGATCCTCACCTACACCAAAGTAGGGTGATTATGGCTAGGAAGATCACTAGGATGTGCTTGATTATAGCTTAAAGCAGAAATAAATTAAATATAAACACTTTCAATTAGTCCTTATTCTGATGGGATACATCATATTTAGCTCATTAATATACTTTCACAGAAGTCTTTAGTCCTACAGTAATTATTCCGTTTCAAGCAAACAACATTTTGCTGTCCAAGTCTTGCAAAGCCTATTTGTGTTGCCAATTTTTCACCTTGATGATATCTAAATATTATGATTCATCCACATTGGTGCATCAACATGAGATCCAAGCACTTTGATTCACCACTTCAATTAACTCGAATCATTTGACTAAAGGACGTGCATCAAAAAGAAAGAAGAGCACAATCGACACCTGATCTTTCCACCAAGAGTTGTGACGGAGTAATGATCAAACGTTACCCCCAGTAAAGTTATCCTCAGGTTTCAATTGAATAATTTAAACCTGTCTCTTTCATCTGATAAAGGTCCCACACTCTTCTACTGATCAAATGTTATTGGTTAGTGAGGAAAAACTGGCTGGGATTCAAATTACTCAAAAGTTTTTGCTCCAGGCATATGACCTGGATATTTGCACTATCCAAGACAGTCTCATTAAGTGATAGCCATAAGGACACCACTAACAAATAAGCAAGTCTGTGAAAAGAAAGCTTTAGGGGATTGCATGACTAAAGAGGGACTAGAAGAGTATGGCAGCAATTACAAATGTGAAAAACGAGAAAAGAAAGTCCATCTCTATCAATTTAAGTAATGCCTTCTACAACTCCAAGTGTGAACACACAAAAGCCCTCTGAACTGGAGAAGACAACAGACACCTCAATCAAGTTATATGCAAACATTTCCATATCCTTGGAAAGCTTAAACCATCTTCATATTCTATTCGCATGGTGATTTCATAATTCCAGCAAAGAAAACATCAAGGTAAACAATTTCTATAATGAGGCATGAGAAAAATAAGGCTCAGCTACAAAATTATCCAAACAGGAATATATATACCTCTGGAAGCACTGTGAGTAGCTCCAAAAATCCTGGGACATATTCAGGATGAGAATTCATCTCGTCCCTCAGCCAATTGACAATGCCACCATCCCCCCAGTCTTCAGCAGGGACATGCACAGCCAATGCAGCGACTGCAATACTAATCTAGAAGGCCAGGAAAATTAAGCACAATATGCCCTTAATACCATAATGTTAATGGAAATCAGAATGAGAATGATTGACAAAAGTAACTTGAAATCTATACCTGAGTTCTAACTCTGGGAGGGCCTTTGTGGAACTTTTTTAGTAAGTTCTGCATACCAGGGGAAGAGAAAGAATAGCCATATCCATTAGAAAAAGTTCTAAATGGTCAAAACTTGAACATATTCTTGTTTGATGCTGTCATCGAATATACCCAACGATACCCCGCAGAATTCTCAAGAAAGCACAAGATATATCATTAATTGACATAGCATAATTTTCTTTTCCGACTTCCAAATTAAAATTCCATAGCATTTTTCCCAGCTTTTAGACTAAACTCACTTACTCAAATGTCTAATTTTAGATCAGTATTTGTTTTACCATGTTCAATCTATTTATACATTATCCACTTACATTTAACGAATCCCTCAGTGGACGAAATGCTTCACAAGGAAGTTCCTCAAAATCTCGTTGTACCTATCAAAAACCACAAAAGTTATTAAAAGTCAGAAAGCAGATAGAATAACTTGCTCATCACAACGCCAGAAGTTGAAGCCTAGCCTTCTTAACATTATTGCTTGTGAAATCAAAAATTCCATGACCCATGACTTGTACAAAGTGTGGTGAATTACCTTGCTCCGAAGGGTCTGGGAACAAAATATCAAGGTTTCTAGATTACTTGTTGAATCATGCAGCAAATTGTCAGCCACCTGTGCAGACAGAAGAAACGAACAAGACTTAAAGTTCCATGATTATAAACTAGCTGCATGCAGTGGTTTTCCTATATCAAAAGAATAACAAGTCCTCTTTCAAACTAAGCAGACCAAGCTCTAATGTATGCATGCAGACCTATTCATTTCATTCGTTTTTCACATGAATAGATGTCCCAATTTTAGTTCATAGTCATTTTATTGAAGTCTGTCAGAGTCTTAGCTACATTTGTTAGATTTGGCTGCATGACAATGGTACATTCACCATAGAGTTCTCAATTCCAAGAAGAGGCCAGCAACTTGATGAGTCTGCTGACTTGGACTTTTTACGAGCGGAACTGAAGGATTCTATTTTGTTCCTTGTGATGAATGAAAGAAACAACCCAATCACCATGTCACAAGATGCCCCATCATTAATATGATGTCCTGAGGAGAAACTAGTTGAACTGATGGTTGAAGGAAACTTAGTGAAATAAAGCCTAATAATGAAGTTGAAAAGGTTAATTCTATGCCTTCCTCTGATATTGTAAATAATGAAATTTGGATGCACTAATATCCAAAAGTGGCGAATGAACATCTTTCTGACAAAGGCAGCGGATGGAGGTCTAAGAATGCCATTTTCCTCCCAATCCTAGAGTACAAAATCAAGCTTCGAAATAGATGAAGGAAAATAGAACATGTTTTGGTTCCTCCAGTTAGTCTTGTCAATGCATTTTACCATGGCCCTCATATTTTCTCAATGGCAGCACACACCCTCTTGGAGAAAAGTTTTAGATGGGAAGGGACTCGGTGCATGGCAAATCACAAAGCCGGTTCAAGCAATGTATGTGTGTTTTTCACGTGTAGCGACATCCAGAAGATAGTAGTCAGCTTGTCTAAGCCTGTTAGAGCCCTAGCAGCATTTTATTCAAAATTGCTTGCACGACAGCCGTAAATGAGCTGCTAGCTGAAGATAAACTACTCGTATTCATTCCAACAGTCAGTAAAGTCCCCAGGCTTCAAAATTGCATCCACTGCCACTCCAAGGCTCAACAGAAGAATTAAACCTTTAGTGCGAACACAACTTTTTTTTTTTTTCAATAAATACGATTCCTAGCACTCGAAACAGCACAGCTATTCGGTAGACGACGGATTAATCGCAAAACACACCACGAACCGCAATGCCGATATTCAGAAACCAGAATCGACCTCACGCGCGGCGGAGCAAGCACCCGAGCATTTCTACTCGCGCAGCAGGAGTCGACACAGCTAAACACAACGAAACAGACTCCAAATCACAGAGAACGCGGACGCGAGATAAGAAAGAAACGAAACGGAAAAACCGCATCGAATCGGCCGCCGCCCGAACAAAACCGAGCCGGAAATTCCTTCGATTTCTTACCTGCCAGGCGTCGATGGTGTGCTGGAAGTCCTGGAGCCAGCGGTCGGCCTGCATACGCACGGCGTCGTCGGGGTGGTGGTACAGCGCGTTCAGCGCCTCCTTCACCGTGTTCTGGAGCTCCATCGGAGAGAGTCCCCCGCCGCTCCGCTCCGCTCGCTTGCCCCGACCGAAATCCGATTGCCAAATCGCTCTTCCGGATTGCGATTAGGGTTTCACCAGGTCGATGCTCATCGCCGATGATTGGGAGAGAGGAGAGATGTTGGAGATTAAAAAGGGTTTTTGGCGCCTCCCTGTGAAGAGAGAGAGAGAGAGAGAAGGGGAGAGAAGGGGAGAAGCTTTTTGGGCGTTTTCTAGAGCGTTTGATTGGCAGGGATGGTGTGTAGAGAGAGAAAGAGGGTTTGAGTTGAATCGTTCGATCTGATCAAAAAAAAAAATTTGAGTTTTTTGGAGCCCCTCGGAACTCCGTCCTTGGGGGCTCCGGGGTTTTATTCCGCTGCGGCGCGCGCCGGGTGGGACCGTGTCGCGATTGGGTGGGTTCGATGGACGGCTGGGCCCCGCCGTTTTGTGATGGGCAGAGCCGGCCGGGCGATCGTGGGAGCGGAACGATCGGAGCCGCTCCGTTACGGTACGATATTTTTTCGGGGGTTTAATTTCTCTTCTTTCTCTTTGATTTGATGTTTTCTAGCTGGACTAGGTTGTCCTGATTCCTCTTGCACCCCTTTTTCAACAATAAGACACAAATTGAATCCCTCATCATTTCTTGCTTCCTTGGCCTTCTTTTTTTCTACTTCTTGGGCAAAGAGAGCAGTTCATTCCCCCAATGCAACAATTCAATCCCGAATCGTTATATTCGATCAGAATTTCATCTTAAACTTTTAAATTTTATCAATGTAATTTCAAGCCTTTTCGTGAAATTTCATCAATAAATCTTCGACCAATTATTCTTAATAATCGCTCGGCTAAAATCGTGTCAACAATTTTTATTGGTTACTGATCAAAAGAATTATATTGGAATGTGCACAAATATTTAAGACTACATCAACAAAATTATAAAGTTTAGAATTGCATCAATATCTTTACATTAAATTTATTACTAATTTCGTAATTATCTTCTGAAATAAGAATTAGAAATGCTTGAGATTTTTTTTTATTTCCACTCGTGCTCTAAAAGGAGTGATGTTCGCTTAAGTGATTAGAGCAGGTCAATATATCTTTCTTATTTAGAAGATCTAATTAAGAACAAAGGTGTACATATCTATAATATTTGAACAACTTTCTCATGATATTCATGTAATTTTCTTTTTCCTTTTTATCTTCGCATGTACACTTACTCGAAAATTCTCTGCTTATAGAAAGAACAAGAACCCAATCACGTCAGCATAATTTCGATATCAACTATTAATTAGTTACCTAACGCATTGCGTTAAATCTAATGATTCACCCAAAAAAAAAAAAAAAAAACTTCTCACCAATCACTTGATGGGTCATCATGAATCACAAGCTAAACATCTAATGTCTAATGGGCCGGGCCGACGCAACCGAGCCCAACAGGCCGAAGACCTCGCGCCGGCCCGCACGGCTCGCTATTAACCGTTCTGATACAGTTCGCGGCTCGCTAGCTCTCGGCTATGGCGGAAGCGGAAGCCCCTTCGCCGGCCATCTACATACCCGACGAGTGGTCGGAGGCCGCCGCCGCCATCGCCCGCGGCTCCGCCGCCGCCTCGCCGCCGCCGGTCGCTCTCATCTGCGGCGCCAAGAACTGCGGCAAGACCACCTTCTCCCGCCACCTCCTCAACGTCCTCCTCCGCAGGTCGGTCCGCCGCCGCCGGCACCTCCTCCCTCCTCCTCCTCCGTCCCTTTCCGTTCTTCCCGATACGCGCGCGCGTCGATGTTCGCTTCGCCGTCGGCCTCGCTTTGAGAGTCGAATGGTTTTGGCGGCGCGGTCGCTCGATGAACGCGTTTCGCCTCCTGTCGTGCTAGGCTGATCGTACGTTCTTCGATGCGTTGATTAGCGCTGGTGCATTGCGGTTTGGTGATTTTCGTTCGCGAATGTTTGATTTAGCAAAGCAGTTTTAGCAGTTGCGGTTCAATGAGATGGTCTCACGGTTCGGTTTTGACTTCATCAGTACATACGTTTGCTTACCAACGCATTAAGGTGAACATGTAGGAGCTAGTGGTTTCATAAGCTAGGAAAGGACCTAAAAAGATCTTATTGATTCGACAATCTAATCTTGGCGGATTACGAGTTTCGTGCTCGAGTTTGGCTGGCACTTTTGATGTGGCCTGTTATCAGTTAAGTAGCCCGGTTGAGTTTGGCTTGCATTAAGCTGAACATGTATGAGCTAATGGTTTCATAAGCTAGGAAAGGAGCTAAAAAGATCTTATTGATTTGACTGTCTAATCTCCGCGGATTATGAGTCTTGTGCTTGAGTTTGGCTTGCACTTATGGTGTGCCTGGTTATCAGCTAAGTAGTTTGGCTATGTCAATTTGTTGGTTTTTGTATATTTGATAAGTTTAATTCGACGAGTTTTTCTCTTCCACTGTGTCATGCTGAGAGCTTACCGGAGATTTGTATGCTCAACGTTCTTCTGAGCTGCTTTTCCTCTATGCAGATATAAAAGAGTAGCTTATTTGGATATGGATGTTGGGCAGCCAGAATTCACTCCCCCTGGGTTTCTCTCTCTTACCATAGTTGACGAACTGACACCTGGTACCGTTCTTGTAATTACCACCTTCTTTTGTTTCCGACCCATGAATCGTATCTCTGTTTTCGTGGCTAACTCTTGTTTTTTTCTCTTCCTTTTCTTTATCATCTATTCTTTTGCAAAGTAGATTTGACAATTCCCTGCTTGAAGACACCTGAGAGGTACTAATCATGTTACTTACCTTGCTGCTGAAATTTGACTGGATTCACAATTTTATACATTCATTCTGCTACTGAATTAGTTGGTTGGATGTTCTCCCTCATAGAGGAAAAGGATCTATAGCGTGGCTTACCAGTTTCCCTGTATCAGATGCTTTTTCTTTGGGGACGTTTCTGCAAAAAGGGATCCTGCAGCATACTTGAAGTGTATATATGCTCTCTATGATTACTTACGTGAGGGGCACCGGAGTTTGAACAGCAAAGAAGACCCTGCCATAGTTGGATTGCCCCTTGTCGTCAATACGCCTGGCTGGGTCAAAGGCATAGTATTTTCCATATCTAAATCACTATCATCATTTCTGCTATCTCCTTAAGACCCTTTAGGGTTCTCCTTTTCTTCTCACTTTGTAACTGTTCACGTCTTACTGATTATGTCTCCAGGTGTTGGTTTTGATGTACTGGTCAAGACATTGAGATATATCTCTCCTACACATGTAGTTAAAATAAACATCTCAGCTGAGAGAAAGAATCTACCACCTGGGCATTTCTGGTTAGATGAGGATTACGACGAAAGTGTTCATTTAATAGAGATCAAGTCGGCTCGGCAGGATTCTTTCAATAGATCGTAAGTATTTACCTCATTTAATGGTTATCAATGAACCAATAGTGTCAAGAAGAGAATTAATTTGCCTAGAACTTGCTCTTGTTGTCCTCAACATTGACGTGATAGAGGGGTCTCGAGCCCAAAGTATTCTCTCATGGCATTAGTAAGTTTTATGGGAATTTTGTCTAATTAATAAATGGTTGACCGTAATGACGTCAAATCTTCTTGCCTAATGAAGTATTGATGTTATTGTGTGGATTAGGAGCTCTTTTCATCTATTTGAGTATGAGTGATCAAATACATTCATGATGGTGCTTTCCTCATCTATGATTGTGGGCTACCATGTCGCACATCTATTTCTATTTTCCTTTTGCAACAGAAATCATGTATTCACACTAAACCTGGTTCACCTAGGAGATTGTATGACTTTTATGGTCCTATGTGGTCCAGGGTTCTCACACAAAAAGATGCACGGCTTTTGCGAGATATGAGGATAACTGCTTATTTCAGGCAGTGCTTCCCCAGTAGCTCAAATATTACCAAAATAAAGGAACTTGCACATGCATTGGCCTCTCATCCCCCTTATGAAGTTCCAATTTCTGCCATCAAGATAAAGCATCTACACTGCCAGGTTGGTTCCTAGTGATGGATAAATGTCGAAAGTTTCTTGCTGGAGATTTTTGGTATCAATCTCTTTGGATTAATTGTTTTTGAAATAGAGGAAATAAGTGGACAACAAACGACAGGAACTTATCTAGAAGATGGTTTGTCAACTATATTATGACTTTTTGTGTTACCTAAAGCAGATGAGACCTTCTATTTTTCTTCTCCTTGTGGTCTGTGGTAGGTCCCAAGTACTGATGTATTTTATAGCTTGAATGCATCCATTGTCGGCTTGGCAATTAGCTCCAACGAACCTGATGATTTGCCTTCTTCTGTAGGTCTTGGTAGGTTACTTTCTTCCGTATCTGTTTACAATTAGTTGCTGATGAGCTTATGGTTCACGTGTGCTTTCAATAATGTCTCTGCATAAGATAATATACTTATCTAGCTCGCTTTTCTTGATGGACCAGGTATTGTGAGAGGTATTGACTTGTTGAAAGGATCTATTTATGTGATCACCCCTGTTCCTTTGAAGATGCTGGAGAAGGTTGATCTATTTCTGCAGGGCTTCATTCAAATACCTACGAGTCTGTTGCAGGTATTGCATCTTGATTTCATCCTGCATCAGATCTTTGTCATCTAGACTTGCATCTTCGTGGATATCTACATCTTTTAGTTTTACGGTCCTTCTATCGGTGGGACGACACAACACCCTTATATTTTGATTTGTGCTGGTTTTATTCAATGTGCATTGGCTGCACTAGCGATGGATTTATGGTCTTCCTTGGTTTTTACTGTCACTATCTTGACTAACTTCTGCATGACATATTTGGTGGGCATTATTAAATTCTCGCCCAGTAGTTCCATTCTGATACGGGCAGATCTGAACATTTCAGTTGTCCTTTGTAGGTACAAGGATACATGTCCCCGTACATGTCTACAGACGTTCTACCCACAAGTTAGCCGAGGGTGGTCGTCATCTGCCATATGGCCTCTGCAGTAA
Organism: Eucalyptus microcorys; assembly: GCA_014182515.1. Lineage (NCBI taxonomy): Eukaryota > Viridiplantae > Streptophyta > Magnoliopsida > Myrtales > Myrtaceae > Eucalyptus > Eucalyptus microcorys. The sequence continues at coordinate 4,359,000 of CM024563.1, forward strand.
TTTAGATCAGTTATTGTACATCCAAGATGAAGTGCGATATAGTAGTTACAGGACAGTTTGCAAGTAGAGGGATATTCTTATAGGAGCGAATTTCCTAGTTGAGTATATGTGCGGTGGAGCGAAGCGAATAGACAGTTCTCACCACAGAAAAAAAGTATTTTCCTCATGCAGGCAAGCGATTTTGTTGAATTATTTGACTCTAATTTGATTCAGGAAATTGGTGTTCAGGGAATCATTTACTCTATTGGCTTGGTGCATTGCATGAGAAAGAAGTACGGCAGCTTGAGCAGTTACTATAGCATGTCCGGTGCTGAAAGCTTGATATAATTTACCCATCATAATATACAAAGTCATGTTCATCAAACAAGTCGCATTCAAATTGTAAGTTTTAAAAATTGGATACGATTAGTAAGATTTCAACAAACTCCATTCATGGTGGAAGGAGAATAAATCTTAGTGATCATTGATATAATTTACCCATCATAATATGCAAAGTCATGTTCATCAAACAAGTCGCATTCAAATTATAAGTTTTCAAAATTGGATACGATTAGGAAGGTTTCTATTAACTCCATTGATGGTGTAAAGAGAATAAATCTTAGTCGTCGTTGGATTAGAGACGTCTGCATTTAGAGTTGAATATTAGCTAGTTGAATTCTTCAACATGTCAACCATCTAGAAGCGATCGTGTAAATAAAATACAATCTCTCATGAGCATCACTTCACTTCTGGATAAATATCGATTAGTCTATAACAAATGAACAGTAGAACAGTAAAAAAGAAAAAAGAAAAAGAAATTGTGAAGCAATACTTATTCAATGTTAACAAAGGAACTAACATTTGTTATCTTTACTTTCTAAAAGGAGTTGGAACATAGAGTGGATAGCATGCCATATTGAACGTTTGTTATCTTTACTCCTAAAAGGAGTTGGAAAATAGAGTGGAAAACCAATTAATTCTAATAATACTAACACTTTTCAAAACACATTTTATCTATCAATTCAATAAAAAATGGATATTCCACGCGTTGGATGAGATTGACAAAGATTAAATGCAAGAAAAAAACCAACTGGTTTAAGACAAAGATGGTGTCTTTGGTTTCCATGTCTGATGGAGAACCGTCATTTCAGGTAAGTTCTTGACCGTTTCTATTTATAGTCGAAGCAAAGCTCACCACCGATACTTTTAGAGGATCGTGAGTTGAAACATAAATCTATCAAGCCAACCTGTCTCTGTCCTTCCCTGGAGAAAACAACAGAGAAGAGAAGAGACAAGAACAAAAGGTCATGATCTCGGTCTGCTCTTGACTCACCAAGGTCATGATCTTCTGTCTCTCCATTGATTAATCACTCCATTTTCCCTCAACTTTTTGTAAGTTTTTATCCGGATAAGTCACTTCACTTTCCTTTGTGATTTCGTCGCCGCAAAAGGCATATGGCGAAGCGATCGTTCAAGTGTTTTGTGGAGCAGGAGCTGGGAAAGTTCCCGCTCTTCGTGATCTACGCAATGCTCGAATGGTTGCTCATCATCATGCTGTTCGTCGACGGGTTAGTGGCGTTCGCCGCCAATGAATTCGCCAAGTTCTTCGAGATGCGGGTTCCCTGCCTTCTCTGCACGAGGATCGATCACGTGCTGGTCCGGAGGAGTCCTGATTTCTACTACAACGACTCCGTGTGCGAAGCGCACAAGAAGGAAGTGTCGTCCCTCGCGTACTGTCACGTCCACAAGAGATTGTCCGACATCAGGAAGATGTGCGAGGGGTGTCTTCTTTCTTTTGCGACCGAGAAGGAATCCGACTGCGATACCTACAAGTCCCTCGTGGGTATATTGCATAAGGATCTCGAAAGCTTCGTTCAGGATGATTCCGGGGTTCATTTGGCATTGCCTCCAGGAAAGAAGGATGAGAGGGTTGAGGTCAAGAAGAGCGGTGATGAACGGTGCACATGCTGTGGAGAGCCGCTCAAAATGAAGCCATCTTCGCGTTCGAAGAATGGCCAGAAATCTGGAAAGTGCACTAGCCCGATCGCGCAAGCTCCCGCTCCGTCTCCAAGAGGACCCTTCGTGACATTGAGGAATGAGGAGGCGTCTAACTTGATGTTGCCTCATATCCGTTACACAGAACTAAAATTCAACCCCGATGCTGGATCCGACATTCCTGGCCACGATGCGAGCTCAAACGCACAACTTCCTGACAACCAAGGTAATTTTTGTGCCAGCGAAAATCATCCCTCATCCTTCAATGATCTCTTCGAGAAAGTTCAGAATTTTGTCTTTAGGTAACAGCTAGGGCAAATCATATTCATTTCCTAGTCTGAATTCTTTCCTTTCTTCTCATCCATGACAGGTACATTTGAGACGAAAATCGCTTCGGTGCCGTTGCTCACTGAGAGCGATGACACTGGTGAAGCAATCAGAACCCCTCCCTTTGCGAGGGGAAACAAGTTCTTTGGCATCCCACTTACCGATTCAGCTAACTCGAGCCCGAGGTTGGGTTCGAAACAGTTAAGGAAATCGATGCTTGACAAGGTAGATTTTGCTTCTGAGCCCAGTGACGGCAGCATAGCAAGTGAAGACTCTATTTTGAGCCATTTAAAGAGGCAGGTTCGCTTGGATCGCAAGTCGCTGATGGCCCTATACATGGAGCTAGACGAGGAAAGAAGTGCCTCAGCTGTCGCTGCCAACAATGCGATGGCCATGATCACACGGTTACAAGCAGAGAAGGCGGCCGTCCAAATGGAGGCCTTGCAGTACCAGAGAATGATGGAGGAGCAGGCAGAATACGACCAAGAAGCCCTTCAAGAGATCAGTAACTTGCTTGCCAAGAGGGAGGAAGACATCAAATTATTGGAGGCCGAGCTTGAAGCGTACAGAGAGAAGTACGGATGCTTGGAGGGTTTCAAAGTTCGTAAGAACGAAACAGCGGACAAGGATTGCCAGGAGCCGAAGCCTCAGACCTATTCGTTCTCGGACGGGGGTTCCGAATGTGGAAGCCACTCTCCTAGTGTCAATGGAGGAGAAACCGTTGGAGACATTGCACAAGATCACATCATCCTCGATTCGTTGCAGGGGGAAATAGGTAGCAGTGAATCTCCAGAAGAAAAGATTCGATCCCAGTAGGAGTACTACACTTAAGAACGAGTGCATTTCTTTGTTAGTCATTATCAGAGGAGGCGAGAAGCGGAGATGGGAATGTTAAGACGACAGAAGCATCTCATCATACGGAATGTAACAACAATCTTAAAGAAGGACGTGAAGAGACTGCACTTCCGGAGCAAAACATCTCGAGTTTTAATAAATTCATTCCTGATGGTAATTTATTTCCCATACTTAGGTCCTAAGAACTGACAAGACACAGAAAGGTTTGCCTGTATATAGGAGTGATTTTAAACATCTGGACAGTTGCAGGTTGCTCATTATAAAATTCAATTTTTCCTCAAGCGTTTGTGCCAGAAGTTTCTCGCTACATCTCAACGTGCTTGAATATTCCATGTGTTTTTGGCATGATCATTGAGATGCCAAAGAGCATCTTGCACACTGACATGTAATGTACCTGCTGAGCAGTATAGAATCATGTCCTGTCCAACGTCTCAAACAATTTCCAGTCGATGGAAACTCAAATCTGAGTCAGGTCTAAAGGAACCTAACATGCATAGAAGTTTGACGGAACGAGTAGGAAAATAAATGCATTAGCTGGGATGCAATTTATATCACGCAAACCATCAATGAATACAATGCCGTGCACGGTTCTTTCCTTACATGATCAGTTAAACTGTGCATGTATGGCCAACTTCATCATGATTTTCCATGCTTTCTATGGAAAGAAAGAGAAAATGATTTGTCCCCAACAATGATCCCAGATAGACTTTCTTTTCCCTTAATGAACCTCTGCGCAATGTTTCTGGCAACTGATGATGCCGACGAGATTCCCACATCCCGCTTTCACTCTTTCTCATCCTGGGAAGATTTCTGGAGTACTGGAGTTAGAGGCCTAATGGAGCTCAATTCCTCTCTGGACTCTTTCCAGTGCTTTGAATGTCGTCGCCCATGATTTGCAGCATCAGAAGTGACTGAAAGAAACATTATTTCATGGGAGAACCCATGCAACGTGAATTGGGAATTGGGCAATTTCAACATTTTTGCCTGTGTACTTATTTGCAGAAACAGATACGAAGTGGCAACTTTTCCCACTTTTGTAGCTTGATCTTGCAGTGAAGGGAAAGATGATGTGCAGGAAAATTAATCAGATCTTGCACTTGAAAACTGGATGTCAAACTTTGGTCACATCCTTTGTTGTCTCTTGTCTACTGAGAATTGAGAAACTCTTCTCATTCCCTTTCAGAACAAGGAAGATAATGAAATGATCACGTTCAAGGAGGGTCTGTGTCATCACATTTGGTATCCCTGAACTTCCATTATTGTTTCGATATAGGCCTCCAAACTTATAGTTATTACGATCGAATCCCTGAAATCATATTATTTTTTCCAATCATGTCCATCCATATTCAATCTCGACAATTTGGAGTGCACCCTATGGCTAGAGTCTGCCACTATCATGGCAAAAAATTAACCACCGTGAACAATTAGCTTGTGTCGACTCAACTCACAACAACAACAGTTCAAGATACAACCGCACAATTACATAAACAACCGCACAATTACATAAAATTTTTGTGTACTTATCAATCGAGGCACTCGACATCTCAACATCAGATTTTCGATCGCCAATACCAACCTGGCCTCAGCTTCGATTTAGCCCGAACTGGAGACCGAGTGGCTTGATCGGGAAATTTCCGTGTCACGAATTCGAGGATCATATTGAAAAATAAAGTCCAATTCACGGACCAAAAGCGCAAAACGTTCCGTCTTCTCCGCTTTTATTATACGCAAAAAGAAAAATGCAAGCTTGCGATAAGTTAACTACTCGGAGTCGGGTGGCACCGATGACCCACGCGCGCACGTTAGCATCGTCCGTCGCTTCGAGATCGCTCTCCTCCTTGGCTCGCGTCCTCGTCCAGCGCCCGCCCGCCGCCGCCCTGCGCGCCGCCGCACGGACCAAGATGAGCGAACCCGGTAGCGAAAGCCAAGAAAGGGACCAGCTTGAGTCCACATTCAAGCAGAAAAAGATCCTCCGTACCCAAGTCCGGAGGGCCCTCAGATCCATGGACCCGCTTCAGAGATCTCAGGAGGGTACTTGGTTTCGCTCGTTTTTGCGGATTTTGTTATGTTATTAGTCGGAAAAGCTTGTTCTTGATGATGCGTTTTGCATATGAAGCCTCTGTTTTTGTAATGTATGAAATGGTAGCAGTCGAAGTCGAAATAGCTTGTTCTTGATGATGGGTTTTGCGTAGGAAACCTCTCTATTTGTGTAATGTATAAAATGGTATTGGAGGAGCTTGTTCTTGATGATGGGTTTTGCATTTGGAGCCTCTCTGTTTGTGTAATGTATGAAATGGTATTGGTCGGAACAGGTTGTTCTTGATGATGGGTTTTGCATACGAAGCCTATCTGTTTGTGTAATGTATGAAATGGTATTAGGCGTAATAGCTTATTCTTGATGATGGGTTTTGCATACGAAGCCTCTATGTTTGTGTTATGTTTGAAATAAAATTAGTAGGAATAGCTTTTCTTGATGATGGGTTTTGCATACGAAGCCTCTCTGTTTGTGTAATGTTTGAAATAAAATTAGTTGGAATAGCTTTTCTTGATGATTGGTTTTGCATACGAAGCTTCTCTGTTTGTGTAATGTTTGAAATAAAATTAGTTGGAATAGCTCTTCTTGATGATGGGTTTTGCATTGCTCGAATTTATGTTGGTGTGTTTTGGTTTTGGACCCTTTTTGTTTGATTAAGTAATGGGGAAACTTTTTGTGGGATATGAAGTTTTTTCTATCAAGGAAATAGAATGAAAAGGGTAGGAAGAAAGCAGTGACATAGATTTCTTTGGTTGTAGGTTGTAAATTGTCATCTGGTGACTAAAGTTTTCTAATTTGCTGCCCACAATGGGATTTCCATCCTTTGTTTCAGCATTTTCAAAGGAATGCATACCGAGCATACAGGACAAAATGTTTTTGTGTGTATGTGTGTTTTCTCTAGCCGATACGTGCAGACGGCAGAAGTGTGTTATTACTTACATAGAATCGTGGACTAGATTGAGGCTATGATTGATGGAATGTCATGACTTAAAGCTAATAAAAAGGCACTGCAAAACAAAGAGGGCTTAAAGCATTCCAGCTTTGATTTGTATGTCTTGGTGTGGGTTTGTAGTTAAAACCATGGAGAGTTTAGCTTGAAAATATGGATGACTTACAACTGCTTATCCCAGTTTCCATGGACATGAGTTACTAATCACAGAAAAACAAACCATGGCATTGATTTATCGGATGTGACATCATTTTCTTCATCAAAAAATTTTCCTGCTCAGTACAATGTGATTGACATGGCCTTTATCAGATGAGACAATTCAGAGTCTTGTGCTAGATGCTCCATGGTTCAAATCTAGTCAGAGTTTGTGTGCATATATCAGCTGCAGTGCCCTACGGGAAGTAGATACCTCAAAAATTCTCTCACAAATTTTGCAAAATTCAGCCAAAGGTGTGCTCCCCTGCTCTCTGCCTTTACAGTCTCATTTAGCTGCCCAATTCAATACTCCAAATTTCCTATCTCTGCTATGGGCACAGTGATCATTAAGGTTGTTTCTCATGTACCTGAAAACTGATATATTTCCCAATTTATCTCTAGATGGCCACATACAGATGAAGAAGAAGCTTTATGTTCCACGTGTGGAAGACAAAAACAGCCACATGAGAATGCTCAACATCTCAAGTGTCAACGATATGATCGCAAACTCAATGGACATATTAGAACCTGCTGCACTAGATGCTGATGGAAATGAACGTGAAGATGGTAATTGTCTTCTTATCAAAATCATGTCTCTTCTTACTGCCATTCTTCCTCCTTGCTTTCTTCTTTTCATCAATGTAAGAAATAACATTTAAAATTCCTTGGCTGATTTTTTTATTGGGACTTTGTTTTGACGTTATGCATCATTCCTCATGGTTTATAAAAATGTGGTCTCTTATAGTCCCGAATTTAAACTTACAAAAGCTTTTGCTAGTTAAGACTACCTTTAGGAAAGCTCACAGATTGAATAATTACTTAATATAATTGTTTCTCTTTGTTTGACTAATTCCTTACTGTTGTGGTAGAATTTGGCAGATCCCCCATACATTTTAGGGTGTCAGGCTATGATTTTTATCAAGTGTCCCACTATTTGTTATACTATTATCTATTGCTTTGATCGAGCTGGATCAATAGCATTTTCGGATCTGATGTCTGGTTTCTGCTTCTTTTCCATGAAAAGATGTTTGAACCTTCTGAGGGCATTACAAAGTTGAATGGACATTGATGAGATTATACATACTATTTGGAAGGGTATATGAGTGTTACATGATTTCATGTAAAGTGGGTGGAGAGGCATACTATTCTACATATTGTCAGTTTTCCATTCTACTGAATGTGAGATACAAATTGACAAAGGATGAGATACTGCATTTGTGGCTTCCAAATTTATGTGAGACACATGCTTGTTAGTCATTTTGTAATCGGAGGGTGTAGCGTGTCCAATGAGGATAGCTACAGTTGCTTCTTCATCTTTTAATAAATCTTTGTGTATGTTAATCTTTATGATCCTTGAGCTCATGTTAACACACTAGATCTCAAATATTGAATTCCTTGATATTCGCGTACAAACATGTACACCAGATGCTGTCTCCTTTGGTTGTGTATTTATGCTGCATTTTGTTAACCAATACATGAGGCCTGAAGGAACTTCTCTTATCTCAGTCATGCAGGCAGATGATCCTGTTGACTTGTTCCTTTTACCTGGTAATTGTTATCATTCATCCTATTATTGTTATACGGCATGCTTCAAGGTTAGAGAAACTAGAACATCAGTTGCTTTGCTTGTCTTTGTTGCTAGGACTCGCATTTGATGGATCTGGAAGACGCTTGGGCCGAGGTGGAGGGTAGGATTGTGATCACTAGCTTTCATTTTGTGTTCAAGATCTAGGCTCTATCAGTAATATACACTTGCTATGATAGTGGATCCTGACCCTGTTAAATTTCTTCATTGTGGTGACAATTAACCTGTCATAGTGTTTTCTGTCTTAGTAATGCACTTCTAATTTAGGCAAACTTTTGTTCCACATCCCCCAGAGAGCAGAATCAAAATATTTCTCATTAGGATTTTGCTTGCTTTTGCCTTTTTGTACTGACTGTATTGTGTTTGTAAAAGGTATTATGACACTTTCCTGAGAAACTACCAAGAGCTTGCACATGCTCGGAACTGGAAGCAACCCCTCCTCGGTATGTTGGTGAATAGTTTCTTTTCCTTTCTCAATTTATAGGATGGTATAGCTCAAGAGTTTTGGCCTGTTCATTTTCAATGCTTGCAGTTGCCTTGTCATACTCTCCACAGATTTTGGAGGAAGGAGTCATACCAGTCACTCCAGATGACATCCCAGTAGATGCTCTTGTCTCTCCCTCTGGCGTGATTCCCATAAGCCCTGCAGCTTTGGACAGGTTGGCCTAGGATTCTGTGGTCTTATTTTCCCAATATTAATTCATTTCTCAATACTGGTCCAATTGGTCACAGAATGAAGATTTGACACGGGCTTTGGCACCCTGCCTGGGTTCTCTGCCAATCTAAAGTGGGACCTGCAAAGGGTGATGTCCATTGCTTGAAACATGTGGCTGGCTTTATCAAAGTCGTGACGATGAGTCCTTAATGCCAATTATGGTTTTGCACTGATCTCTAATACCATCAATACATAGAAGAGCCAGTCGGCGAGAACACCCTCCTGATGTGTCTTCTGTTTCATGGATCAAACATTCCAACTCTTAGTAGCCCAGGTGAATCTTTGCTCTCTTGGGGAGCTTAGCTCGGTTTGTCATTCTGGGCCTTCTCTCTTATCACAGATGTGTAAAAACCACATTGTAATTGTTCCTTAACTAGCAATTCATTAGTGAAAAATGAATTGGTTTGATCCCTGAACCAGAAGAGAAAGAAAAATCAAAAGAATGCCAGTCATTTGGGCAGACAGCAATTTCCAACGTTTACCAGGTCAATTCCGTGTGTACCAGGTCAATAATGCCGTGCTGCTCGGGGAGTTGATCCCTCCACTACATTTTTTCCAAGTTCTGATAGGAGGAAGAATAAGCTGTTGTTGCATTCTCTCTTTCGAGTCCCATACCATATTTATCTGCTCGATCGTGTGTGAATAAGAAAAGCATGACAAGGATCTTCAAGGAACAGGTTTATGAGAGCTACTTGTATGACTTATTCCCTCCGGTGGACGACAACTCACTGCTTTCCCTTTCACACTGTCCTGAAAAATGGGGACCCTTTTTAGGCTAAATCTGGTTTGTTGCAATTTTCATCAGTCACTTTCTTCACCAAACATGCTTCGAGGTTTCGACGATCACCATTACAAGTCTCCAAGACATTGTTCTAGACTCCTAGGAATGGGTCGAGCAAAGTAAGCTTGGCTAACTAATCTGCTGGGTTCTTTCTCTTTGTTCTCCTTATACCAAGTTTGATTTTGTAGGCCATGTGGAAGTGGTAGATTGACAAAAGATTTGGAAGGACTAGAGATTCTTACCCATGCTTTCCTAGTTGATCAAGTAGTCAAATCAAATATTCGCACATTCACACAGTGTCGTTAAATCAAGAGAACTGGTCCCACAAGTTAGTTGAGAGACATTGTGTTGAGAGACATTGTGTGAAGCACAAGTCAGCCTTATATCAATCTACCAGGTCCTCAAACAACTTCCGAAGAAGTTGCAGTAAAGTCTACCCTCCCCCAATATCTTTATCTTCCTGCCCGGGGGAATACTTCTTAGTTTTACGAAGCAATTTGAGGACATACTCAGATCCTAGTGCTTTCCTAATTGATCAAGTGGGTCCAAATATCATGTCCTAACTCTCTTTCTTTGTGAGAGGAGAGTTTTCCATAGAACTAACATGGTCTATCAAAATCAATTTGCTCAATTACTTTACTAGCCGATGGCCCATCTCTACGCGCTCCTTAAATTACGTCTGCTTACTTCTGAAATCCCCTTTTCATTTGGATTAGGTGGAGACTATGCTAGACAGATTATTCAAGTGTTTTTGTCTTCATTGCTGATGCTGTTAGCAACGACCTTGCAAATCTTTCTGTTGATTTGTCCGGTCATTTTAGTTGTGCCTGGACTTTTATTTCAAGCCCCATTCGCACGTCAGAAGGGCCAGTTAGTCTTCTGCAAGTTGCATCCAACTAAGGATCACTAACTTGTATATAACAGCAGAGAGATGGTTTTAACCCACCGTATGTCTCATTCTTTCTTCTACTGCCAAATACATTTTCCAGCTCTCCCATGGCGATCTCACCAACTTCGTGGATCTCACCGTTGTTTTGGCTAACAATAGTACTCATCCTAGTTTCTTCTATTCCTTGCTATTCAGCCGACCCGGACTCGTTACAGGACTTCTGCGTCGGAGACGTGAAGGCCGCCATAACTATCAATGGCTTCCCCTGCAAACCTTCCTCCGAAGTAACCCCAGATGACTTCTTCTTTGATGGCCTGAGCAAAGAAGGCAATACAAGCAATCGATATGGTATGAGCCTGACCCCTGGAAACGTCCTCAGCTTTCCCGGGTTGAACACGTTGGGGATTTCGATGAACCGCGTCGATTTCGCTCCTGGTGGACTTAATCCGCCCCACTCGCACCCTCGTGCAACCGAGTCCGGGGTCGTCATCAAGGGGAGGCTCCTCGTCGGGTTCATGACCACCAGTAACGTGTTCCACTCCAAAGTGCTCACCGCGGGTCAGATGTTTGTGGTTCCAAAAGGGTTGGTGCACTTCCAGAAAAATGTTGGGAAAGGGAAGGCCCTTATCTTCACAGCCTTCAACAGTCACTTGCCTGGGGCGGCGATTCTTCCTGCGACACTATTTGGCGCGACACCCGCCATCCCAAACGATGTCTTGACGCAGGCTTTTCAAGTTGAAGAAGAGGTGGTCAATGAGATGAAAGCCAAGTTCAGCACTTGAAAGCCAACTCGATACCAGGAAAGAAGCCAGCCGGCCACTTCATCTCAAGATTGCGGATTTCAGAAGATGAAATTGTGTTTAATGCACTGATCTGCTCAGACAAATTCATTCTTTGGGTAATGCCGGCGAAAACCCACGGTTCAATTTGTCGGTCTCACTTGGCAGTTCATATCATTATTTTGTTTTATCAAAAGCATGTAGAAGTTGTAGAGATTTGGATGAAAGAAAGTAAGTGTGGCAAAATTTTAAGAAAAATACGTGGAATTTTGCTGCCTCATATTATGTTCTAAAAGCCACAAGTAAACAGTGTACAAGGTATCTGGTCCGGTTAGACAGTACAGACGGAAATCAGATGCATTTCCTGCTGAGATTAAGTATTACATAATTTAGAGAATGGACCGACAATTTTTGATTTGCGGATTTGGCGCTAAACAATAAGATATCAGCAACAAAGTTCATGTTACATATCGACGCGGACCTGAATAGTTAATCTGGCTCCTCACGATCCTAAGTTAAGTCGAGCAAGTCCGTTGTCATCATGTCTCTCTCTTAAATCCGCCACCGGTCTGCATATGAAGCCAATCCGGTTGTGCTTGTGATCCTTGCAGGTAATCCCTCGCTGCTTGTGAGGCAAACATCATCCCAGTACCGTCAAAAGGCTGTGACATGAGCTAAAACCCAGATTGGACTAGTCAATAATTGCAGTTGCCAGTTGCTATCGTTGGCAAGCTAAAATCAATGTTGCTGGTGGAAGTTTATTCAAATTGAATAGGACATAAGTGAGCCAGCATGAAAAGTGACGTGCATTAGAACTAGCGTTCTCATTGTAGTTGCATTGCATGGTCTTGTGGAAAACAAAGACTAGCTCTTATAGTCACAGAACAACAGGACTGGCGTCGATTAGGAATGCAAGTTACTAGAAGCTCGATGAGGAAAACATCATTATCTTAGAAAAATGGAAACGGGAGTCCTAATTGGGCCTGATGCCATGCCGCATACCCGTTGAGGTCATGGACTAAATTAACACAGCTATCTTCTGTCCATAAAGCATGCGTACTTACATCTTTGGGAACAAAGCCTTCCACTGCTGGGCTCATGTCCATCCTTGAATTGACTGCTTCGAGCTTCATCGACAAGAACTAGAATATCCATTGTATAGATTAAGATCACTAAGACGAGCATAACAAGTCATCCGGTATTAGCTGGAATAGCGACCAAAAAGCCTTACCTCAACCTGGTGCTGCAATGATTGGATATAATTGATAATCTCATCAAGAACCAGTGCCTTTCCAATGATCTGATCAGAAGGAAAACATCAGGAATTTAACCATGTAACCCAGAACTCATGTATATGGTAGACGATATTCGTTAGCTTTGGAATGGTTTGAAAAGGTTAAAACCGTTTACCAGGGAGTTGAGAAGTGACATGGGACAATGAAAAACGCTCGGAGGCCTATATATGGTTAACGATGGTGCTAACTCAGCCAAGACAAGTAGCATACCTTATTGCAACCAGGGACCAAATCTTGAAGAGTTTTCATCCTCTCACTAATCTTCTCTCTCCTAGCCTGCCAAAGAGATGCGAACATAGGCACATATTATACAGCAATTGATTCCATGCCTATGTATATTCCAGTCATGTATGTTGCCCAACATAGGTCGAACACTCAAAAGATTACATACTCTTTCTGCTAAGCTGTGACTGTCCGTCGCTTGGCCCCTCCTCGCCCTCACATGTATGTAGTCTTGCTTTGGTGGCTCAGACGGTTTAGCACTCTGTTCCGCTGACGATTTATTACAAGCAACAGAATTCGCCTCCACTTCAGCTTTGGAACTGCCATTTTCATCATGGGATCCAGCTATCTTTGCGCGTTTGGCACCATTCGAATTGTTCTGTTCCACAAAAAGGAATGATAATCAACACAGCAAATCCGACAGAGGACCATAGATCTTCGCATAGCAAGATTACCAACGTAATTTGGCACTCCATCTCTTGCTCCTAAAGATCAAGAGCTTTTCGCTCTGATTCGAAGTCAATGCATTGCAGACTTTTACAACCATTCATTTGTTCCTCCACATCCAGCAAAAGTAAAGAAGACTCAGACCCATAAACTGTCTACCAGTCCCAATCAAATTGCAAGAAACCACGACCGAATTAGGCCAAGACCATAAAAGTCAATGCCTGAGTAATTACATCAAATCTACTCAAATCCAACGACCCAGAATCATAGTCCGAGAGCAGAACATTAAAAATCGAAACTTTAGACATATCAAGAGAATTGCACTGCGAACTCACCAAATCACTGCCCACGACGCAGCTCGAGGACACCATCTTGGACGACTCGTCCTCGGAGCTCGCGTCCTTCATCCTCCTCCTCCTCCTCCCGCTGCCGCTCTGCTCCGTCACCGTCGACTCCTCCACCGACCCGTCGAGGTTCCCGGCCCGGAGGCCCGGCCCGACAATGCCGGTGTCCCCGCCGAGGGGCCAACTCGGCCAAGCTGTAGGCGGAGGGGTTGGCGGCGGAGAAGGAGGACGCGTTGACCAGCGGCGCGTCCATCGCGGTCGACGATGGGTCCGTCCTGTTCACGCGCGAATGGGGGGGGGGGAACGACCCGAACCGACCCGAACCGACCCGGGAGCTGGATCCGGATCGGCAGGAGGAGGGGAGAGGAAAGGTGGGTTCTTGGGATTGGAAGGAGTGGCAGTGGGCAGTGTGCAGTTGCAGGGAGTGAAGTCCCAGGGGTGTTGGATTGGGTGGGGGGGGGGGGAAGATCAGTGAGCTGAAGACTTGTTTAAGTAGGGGAAGTCAAGAACTGAACACAACACAGAGAGAGAGAGAGAGAGAAGAGGAGAGAGAGAGAGAGAGTGATGAGTGGGGTCCTTGCCTGGAGATTGGAGGAAGAAGCAGGAAGTGTAGGTCCACTCTTGCTCATGAGCTGGTTTTGCCCCTTTTCTCCCTCTTGAACAACTTTTTAATTAAATCTTAAAATTTATCTCAAAAATATAATCGATTCATAAAACTTAAATTTTACTGAAAATCCTAAAGCATGTCAAAAGATACAATTAAATTTTAAAATTTAAAAAAAAAAAACACAAATTTGATGAGTTTTTTTGATTGAATTACACTTTTGGAATAAGTTTTAAGATTTGACATGTTGAGACAAAGGAAAAGAATTATAAGGTTTTTTTATGACTTCAATTGATATTCCAAGAGAAATCATGCGTTCTCGACTTCTAATGGTTTAATGATTACCGATGTAATAAAAATTGTTTCGTCATGAGATAAACAAGGAAAATGTAAATACCATTAATTTTGTATGTAAGATGATGGCTTAATTTTCGTTAGTAAGATGTATTTTGACTCGAATAGTTCAAGCCTAAATAAGTTATGCTCGAGACTATACATTAATAGTTGCCATCATCTCAATCTTACATGAACCTAGATCTAATCCTAGAGATAGCCCTTGGTGTGTGTTACGTATGAATTATATTTTATTTATATGATACAGATTCTATATGTTGAGAGAGAGAGAGAGAGAGAGAGAGATACAAAATTGTTTTATTTATTTATTTGTTTGTTTAAGGTTCAAATCATAGTCTTCTTGTTAAGAGAGGCTTTCCCGGATCCTAAGGACCTAACTTTGCAATTGAGTCCTTCGGCTTTTCTAATTTGCCAAGGCATGAACAGAAACTTAGCCCAAACAATGCTCCGTGCCACGTGGAGCACCTAACTTGTCTATCAAAAAAATAAGCAATGTAGCTAAGCAACCCTAATCAATCCCTTTAAAGCCCTCTTTGTATTTTCCCCAATTTAGCTCTAGGTCTTTTTCATATGCCACTTACATTTGTCAAATCACCATCTCATTTTCGACTACTCCAAATCTGTTTCACTTAGCAATCGGTCGTCTCAATTGTCATATCAATCATCGATGCTCTCAAATGACTTCTTATACGCCACTAAACATTCACATTGTTTTCCAATCAATTACCGTAATCAATTGGAATCTAATCTTATATCTTATGACAAGATGGCCACGATGGAATCATGAGTACAGATAATCAATTCTCAAATAAGTTTAAACGGGTTTTTTTGAGAAAATTTCTATAAGATCGAAATATAGTCAATTTCGAAAGAATTTATCCCAACCTCTAAATCATACAAATCTACTGTTCGGAAAGTTTTCATTTGGACTTTGAAATTTAAGTTAAGATATTAATTCTAAGGCCATGTATTAAAAATGACAAACGTTCTTCATTGAGTTATCTAACAAGTGTTCCAAAAGCATTTATTGACGAAATTATGTCCTCTCTTTGATAGACACGTGTCCACGAAAATATAGGTTGATTTTGGCGAGCAAGGCAGCTAAGTTTGAATGGGTTTTCTGCATATGGAAAAAAACAGCTAAGGTTGGTGTAGGTAAGGTTGGCCTAAGTAAGGTTCCCTCTGCAGCTCAAATAAGTCAGATCACTTCCAGCACGTTTTATTTCCTTTGCAGAAGTTTCAAATTTAGTCACCAGGAGAGTTAAACATAAGTTGACAAAAAGAAAAAAGACTTGTCAAGAAATTCTATTTTCAAACAATTTGGCTCACCGAATTCAAATTAGTCTAGATTCTTCTACCGAGAACGTTGGAACATTTTTCCAACCCCCTTAAAGTTGAGGCCCATGGTCAATCCAGCTTGGAAAAGAAAAGAAAAAGGAGAGCAAAACCAGAGCCCGCATGAGGGGAAGCTAGGCCCATTCTTGCTGTTTGAGACAAGAACATTGGTTTTGTCTGGAATTTACTATGCAGAGAGCTTGCCCTTGGATTAATCATTGGTGGGGGTGGCTAAAGCTTGAAAGAACGGTGATTCTTGGCCCCATGCTCTAGAACACCCTAACCCACATATTTGATGATGAACTGAAGCACCAGGACCCATCTTTCCCTAGCAAAATCAATAATCTTGAGGGCCCCCTGGATCTGCGAAAAGGGTCATAAACGTTTTCAGAGTACCTTGACCAACCCCCCAATTATATGATGGGATGTGGGAAATTACACACCACCATCATCCACGCCAGAGTTCCATGAAATTTGAATTCTAGAGCCGGCATGGTGTAAGTTCGAGGTTGCCAGCTCTGTGATCGTTATGTGGAGGTTGGAAGGAATTTTGGTGCAAATCAAAAGGTGAGTCACATTATTGGCCAGCTGTCTCTATGCATGCTAAGGCCCTGGTTTTGAAATTCGAATTTGCTTATAAAGATTAAAGAGTGCCAAATGCCTTTGATTACAAAGACCAATGCCCTTTTGCATTAGCATGGAGTCAATGTAGGGTCGAATCGATACTTCCAACTTGATGAAGTGCTTCGGATTTGATCCTGCCTCCTCGTGACACAAAAGTCCGAGGTCTAGTGTAATGCCACTAGGCCACTTGGTCTTGGACCATTGCAATAACATGTCTAGAACTAGCACTGATCTATGAACTAAGCTCTATGAGCTAACTAGGTGCTGATGTGCATACCCATTTCAGCTTCGTAAGTCAAGAATGAGAAGCCCAAGTGACAAGCTACTCTCCTTCGCAAAGAAGTTGCAAAACTAAAGAACAGGAGATAGGCAAGAAGAAGCTAGAAAGCCAAGTCAAATTTCAATGAAAATTGGGAGACTTAAAGAGCTTCCAATTCCATGTGGCTTGTCCCCCAGTAAAAATCCCACGACAAGCTAGCAAAAGCAATGGCTTCAAGATTCAGCTTCACCCTTCCATCAAGTGAGCCCACTCTCTAGAAAAAGCTATACTTCTAACACAAGAAAAGTGATGAAACCAGCAAAAGGGCAAATGCCATTTCCCAAACTCCTGTAAATCAGAATCAATGTACAATTTACAAAAGGACGGCATTGCGTGTAGCTTTTTTATAGCCTCTCACAAGACTTCCCTAAACCCAAAAGAAGCTCTCCAATGTTTTTCCCTTTTTTGCTCCCCTAGCCACCCCACCTCAATCTGCTCTCTGTACTGTAGTTTTAAACAAGAGGACATACATCTTTTGATCCATCGAGAAGTACATGAACCCCCCTACCGAGTGCGTCACAAAAGACCCAAAGCTTGTCCCCACAATGCAATGCCAAGCAGGTCCGTATACCCCATCAAACTCCTGCAACACCCAAACACATTCATCAATCAAAAACCGTAAGCAAAACCCATCAATCTTTACTAGAATCGTAATCAAAGCTGTAATCTTTTTCAGAATTTGGGTCGTTTCTTGTTACCTTCTTGAGGGTGGAAGCAAGCGCCCTGCAGCTGAACTTCTCGAGGCTATCGGAGGCCTTCCTCGCACACTCCACGGCATGAATCTGCATAAAGGGCGGCATGTCGACCGCAACAACTCTCACTCCGCTGCTGGCGAACACATCGCTCAGCTCAACCTCCACGCCGCCGAAGGACCGCCTCCTCCTGCCGCTCGCCGCCACCGCCGAAGACGTCGAATTCCTCCTCCCACCATCAACACCCTCTTCGGGCCCCTTCCTCGACTCCTTCTCATCCAACGACAGAGACGAGAACTTGACCGCGTCGATCCCATCTCGAGACGCCTTCACCTTGCTCTCCTCCTTCTCGACCGCCCCACCTTCCCCGGCCAACTTCTTCACCTTCGCCGCGCAATCGCCCTTCGTCTTCCTCCCCCGCCTCCCCACTTCTTGATTCCCTTTCCCTTGCCTGGCCGCACCCGAGCAAGAAGAGAACTTGGTAGCCTCAAAGTCTGCAGATTTATTCAAGGCCCCGGCTTGCAAGAACATGTCTTTACACGCTGCGTAGCTCGCATTGGCGGCGGGCTTCTGGGAAACCGTCATCCTGGGCACGTCGAGGGGCCTGGAGGGGACGGTGGGATCTGGGTGGTCTTCGACCACGGCTCTGGCGGCGGCGGCGGCGATGAGGGCCTGCTTCGGGTGCTTCCTGACGGTGGGTTGGGTCCGGACCTGGAGCTCCGCGGCTGCCAAATCGCGCCGGTGCGCCATGGAAGGTGCTGCTGCCTGCTGGTGGGTAGAGAGAGATATAGAGAGAGAGAGAGAGGGGAAGAGAGAGAAAGGGCTGCTGCTGTTGTTTATGTCGGGAAGAGGAAAATGTGTGGGCAGCGACGGGTGGGACGAGGGTGGGGTTCACTGGATGCGGACATGATGTGCGTCTCTAGATCTGCCGCTTGTAGGCGGATGAGGTGTTCCGGGGCCGGTGATTCGTTTGACCGTTGACCTGATCTGTCTGGGGGCGGGGATCGGGTGCGGCCGGGGCGTAGGCTGAGCTCGATGCGCCCGTCTTCCTCGGCTTTGAGGGTGGGGGTGAGCCTCAGCCTACGGTGGCTCCTGCTGGTCAGGCTAATTCAATGAGGTCTGTCTGAACGCTACAGTTATGAAAAACAAGAGGACGACGCTCTGACCACTCTATACGACGTTTAGGTACGTCTTGGCTGATTGCTTCACGAAAACTCTTGACCCTCCTTCCGACGGCGATGTTTCAAGAGGCATAGCAACACAAACTATCAAAAGGAATTAAGGATGAGCGCACAGTTTTTATTCTAAAATCGGAAACTACCCGCTAAGGATTGATTTTAAAAAATTGAAATCAAGAACCTCCCATTGATTTCATGAATTCACTTAGGAATCGGACTGCCAACTCGGTCCGATTCCGAGTGAGTCCATAGAACTGGTCCCATCAAGCTACACGCACTCAATGCAACATTTTTCAATAAGCCAAAGTAAAGCAAAAAATAAAAAACTTCTATTCTTAATTGCAAGATCAATAAACATATTACACTTATATTAAAAGTAGAGAATTGAGACCTTGAGCGAGAGATAAAGAAACGACTTAACGAGGTAAGAGTAAGATGAAACAAACATTCAATTAATGGATGTTAAGTTTCAAATTAGGGATTTTAGAGTTTTCATTTTTCTTAAATTTTTTCATTGGAAAGTTTTCTTAAAAATTAAATATATATTTATGTATTACCGGTCCGGTCCGGATGAACGGTTTCACTCCTAGAACCCGGAACCGAACCGTTACCCATTGATTCCAATAAATTGGAATCGAGAACTGGACTGATTCCAATTCGATCTAATCCGATTCCAGGCAGTTTGTGCGGTTCCCGATTCTTTTATACACCCCTAATAGGAGCATTGTAACTTGACATGAATATATATATTGTTATATAAAAGATCGGATACTTCTTACAACATGAATAGCGCATGCCTTCTGTTAACCTAAATATCGTTCCTTAGGGTGCGAGCAAGAGCAACAATAATTGTGCTTATATCCGATTGACCAGTGGGAAAGTTAAGAGCTCACGGGAATGTGATGGACAAAATAATGGCTTCGGATAACATTGAATCCATGCTGCAGGATCCATCGTCCTTTTTTGTTCGTATTTTCTTGATTCCACCCTGAATCTGTCATCTCCCGTGAAGGAAATTTGAAGGGGTAGGTGGAAGAAGACCCCGATGCGAAGTTTCCGAAAGCAATGTCCGACCTTCTCTGATGACCTAATTTCATAAGAAATAGACTGGAACTAGTGCACGTTCACTATGACCCTGATGCAAAGTTTCCGAAAGCAATGTCTGACCTTCTGATAACCTAATTTTCACGAGATAGACACAAATTAACGCATGTTCATGACACCAGATAAGCACATGCGGAGGGCTTACGTGACTGAGAAAGATAATTACTATTAGTGAGCAAAGAACATGTGGACGGTTAAGATGTACCCTGAAAACTCAAGAATCATAAACCCCTGTCCCAATTTAGAAGAAACGATGTCAAAGTTTTGCCATGATAGAACAACAGCACTCGCCATCCAAAAACGCCGTCGAACTTAGGATATCGATCAAATTTATCCACACTTATGCTTGTAGAACCAATAAACAACAGAGCGCTGGAAAGCAAAGGGAGAGAACAAATCCGGCTTAACTTGCAACCTCTTGATAAGCAGTTACACAGCAGCCATTGATCAAGTCACTCAAGCTGCTCCTAAAATTATCATTTCATGCAGCAGGGTACAAGTTTTCCACCCTCGGACCTCATCTGCAAGCACGATCCCGAGCAGATGATCTTGAAGCATGGACTCGGAACCCTTCATCCAAAAGGCTTCTCCAATTCCCGACTGAAAAGCTTTTACAAAAGAATGTGATAAAATACTCATGATAAACAAGAAATGTATTGAATCCTCAGATCCCCAAATAGATAACAAATGTCACCCTATCCAAGTCAGGAGAAATATGCAGATTAGATAAACCGGAAGCCCTCGGAAACAACTAAACACCACAGCAGTCACCTCTTGACAGCGCCAAAGTAAGTTACCTGACAACCAAGCAAGTAGTGTCAGTTCACAAATACGATCAGAAACGTGGATTCCATGCCGCAAATTAAGTGAATAGAAGTAAAGCTCTTTTCACATTTCCCTGCATCTGCTCATCTTACAACACTTGCTCAATCAGAACAGTAACGTCCAATCAAGTATGCAAATCCAGAAAACTACAGACTATCAATACCCCGCTAATTTGGAGGAATTCCCTAAACTACATTATGCAATCAGCTCCAGGTCCTTGGGTGGATATAGCCAATTACAAATTTACACAATGAATGGAAAGAACAGTAAATAGAGCCCAATGCATCTAGCAAAGCTCGTAATTTCTAATTCCACGGACTAGGTAGTCGAGCATCCTTGAAAGCTGAAGTGCCACCAGATGCTGCTGGAGATGGTGAGGATGCGAAATAATTTGTTCCTGAGACAGAAACCGCAGGAAGATTCACTAAATGAGCTTGGGGAGCTGGAGGAGCAAAGCGGGATGGACTACCACCAACAGCTAAGCTTGATCGTGAGGGATGCAGAACCTGCAAGCAAAAGTATGCACCAGATATTATAGTTCTATCTGAAATAATATTAACTTTGAATTCTAACGTCTGGATTTGTGCTCAAGACAACCTTAAATTCACTCATTATGGCAGCTCCCTGTAACATTTTACATAATGATACAATCGTAGTTATCAAGATGATATAAGTCCATCATCATGTCTTCCCCTTACAAGAGGAAATACTTCATCACAAGGAAAGCAACTAAATTTCTCCTTGCTAAGGTGGATAAGTATGTGCTAATAAAGTTGAATATGCTCCAAACTGTTTCTTTTTCTTTTTTCTTGGTGAAGGTGAGACGCTGAGAATTTACAATCTCATTGAGTGCCACTGCCTTTCAAAACTGCCCACACCATATAAGTTTACTTCACATCTTTGATATCTCCTCATTACATGTGCTCATCATTAATTACTACGTGATTTTGGCCAGGAATGACATAGGATGAGCTTGTACAATTTCAAATTTCATATCATGTGATGTACAAACTATAAAGGACATAATCAGAATCGCAACTTTCTAATGGCTGCATCCATTACTATTTAGCATATAATCACCACCAGGCACTAATGTGCTTCTATGTTTACCCTCACACTCAATAGCTGCTGTACTAAGGGACCAGAACTCTCAAAAAGAAACCCAACCTTTTTTTTCATAACATAATTGAAAGTGAAAAGCCAAATGTTGTAATTTCTACACAGATTGGTTAAGAAAATCCATAAGCATTGGAATCGCCAAGTGAAGCTCATCCAGAAAGAGTTACATTTCTGACTCTTCTTTACTGATAATTCTAAATTTCTGTTTCAATTTTCTGTTATGTAGTTGTAGACACACATCCAATAAGGAAAATCTGCCATAAGACTTTCAAAAGAGAGTGGTGAACAGACAAAAACTTATTTTGGAAATATAGAGTTACGAACAGCTTTTCCTCACTCAGTTACTTTTTGTCGTCCAATACCCCATCAAAGTTCAATCGTCTAGCGAGCATCAACAGTGCTATTAACTGATCCGTGCTAAACCATCCAGTTGCACGACTATTTTCTCATCTATTTGAATATCAACCTTAGCTATTGAAAACTTTGTCACTGTGTCCCCTAATACAGAAGACAATTTCCCTGGGGGACCGTTTGAAGTATTCCGCGTAGCTGATACAAAATTCTTTAAGTTGCTTTGAATGAGAGATATGGTCAAACAAAATCTAACAAAGTGTGATTTAACACAAGGTATATTTAGTCATAACATTTTCAGAACAGCCTAGGTCCTAAATTTGCAGTCCGAATATTCAGCTTTCCCTCAGTAATTAAACCCAATAGACATACAGTTTGGTAGGTTAGCTCTTTGATAACTGAGTCATTCCCTGGTCTCAAGCAAACGGGTTTAATGCAAAAAATTAGTAATTCAGAGAAACATAGCTGTTCATACCGGATTGTGCTGCGACAAGGCAGGCCTCCTAAGAGGGGACTCCGGAGATGGCGACACGCTGCTCATGCGAAGCATAGGCCGAGAAGGCATGATATGGTTTGAGGCATCATCTGCTTCTCCCCCTTCCATATCACCGCCAAAATGGGTCTCGGAGCCCATTCTAGGAGTATTAAGTCTGGTCATTGAGCCAGAGTCATTCATAACATCCACATGAAGCGGACCAGATGGCCGAACAGCCATTCCTTGCATGCCCCTCCTCTTCAATTCCTCTTCTGCATTCAAGATCTACCGGCAAAACATATTAGTTCTCCATCAGCAAATCATGCGTTTGCCCAGCTTCGCTGTGCAAAGAAAAAGAATTCCACTCACCTGCTTCAGAACTTGCACTAAGCTATGTTTCTTGGCATTCAAAGCTTGCAACTTCTCCTCAACAACCGTCTTCCTTTTCTCTCTGTCGGTTGCCGGCGCATCGACTTTATCCGCATCCTAGCAAGTAAAAGTACATCGAATTCTATCAGTCACTTGAATAGGTGGATAGAAAGCACACAGCCTAGCAATTGGCGATCCTCCCGAAGTTCGGATAGATACGACTGTTCATATTGCAACTAATCAACGCCGAAATTCCCCAAAAAAACAGCCTTTTCAGTTCCAGAGCACATTCTTTCAGACAACAAGCAATCGAACTACGTCCCTCTCTTCGAATCATGCGGGAAGGATGAAAATTCAACAGCTAAAGCTAAACTCGGTACCTGCGCCGCATTCTTGACCGGCTCCTCCGCCTTCTCGGCAGCCGAGACCTGACCACCTCCATCGCCCTCGGCGGACTTGCCCACCCAATCAGGCTTCGCTTCCGGCGAGCGATTCGCACCGTCGACCGCCTCTCTATGATCATCAGCCTCTTCCTTCACCTCCGACACGACGACGCCTTTCGAAGTCCCCTCGCCGCAAGACTCGGCGCCTCCTCCTCCTCTCTCCGCCTCAGCCTCGACCGGAGGCCGGCCGCCGTCGAGGAGGCCGCCGGGGCCGGGACCGAGGTCGGGAGCGGTCGGCGCCGGCGCGGCGGAGGGGGCGGCGCAAGAGAGGGCTCGGGAGCGGCGGTGGAGGAGGGATTTGAAGTCCTTGGGGGAGAGGCCGCGGTCGGGCATGAGCCATCGGCGAGGGACGTCGGGCACGCGGTGGAGGTTTCCTCTGTACAGAGAAATCGCCACCATTTCCTCTAGGGTTCCGCCGAAGCCGATCGGAATCCGCCGCCGCCTTCTTCTCCTCCGATGAGGTTCGCCTGCGGAGTTTTTGAAATCTCGAAATCCATGGCATTAATGGTCCGTCCGGGCCGATCTCGGCGGTTCGACCGCTCGGCGAGAACCGGACCGGTCCAGGCCGGCCGGCCCAATTGCAAATACTTTTTTTTAGAGAATGGTAAACAAATATATCCTATCCAGCATTTGAAATTCAAGATCAAGAAAGAGCCGGGTAGATCTCGAATGAAGTTCCAATCGAATATCTAGCATACCACTAAAGCCGACTTTTTACCTCTGTGCTCGAGGGCTGGTCCTCATTCGACACGAGAAACCCTTTTTTAAGGATGCTAAGGCCAATAGAAACTGTCTACCGAAGACTATATTTGGCCTGTGAGTACCTTGAGTAGAGGGGGCCCATCGCCCAAGCTGCTAGCGACTGTCGATTGATTATTGTGAATATCATGTTACCACTTTCGTGGTGGTCACCAAAATCCAATCTCACTGTCATGCACGGTGTTAGGTGATTGTGCAACATAGATGTCCTTTTCGAAGGTGGTTGTTGTTGACTCTCCTTGGGGAACTACTTATATGTAAGTGGAATCTCCCTTGTGCAATTAAGGTGGCCGTTTGGCCAATCCACTAGGATCACCATGTTTTTATTCTAAGCTATTTACTTTGTTTTTATCATCTTATCATATATTAACCACACAACGCATCACACGTCACACGCCATAATTGATGGTTTGGTGATAAATGGCCAATTACACCACAAGTTATAAATCTTACATACGAAATTCAACACCATTTTAAAACTTTTTAAATTGGCACAGCCAAGTCTTATGACTTTACAAAAAAGTACAATTGAATCATGACCGTTCAATTGGTTCAAAGTCACAAGTTTTTTTAGTGACACGCATAATTTCTACTATCATCCATCGAAAAGACTTGATCACATCCTAGTAAAGATTTTGAACTTAATTGAATAATTTGAAAGGTTTAGCTCTTGATTGTAATCCGTACACAAGGTATGGACTTCTCCTCTCAATAAATGATAGGCTATAAAGATATGGTCTACAGGATAAAAGGTGGATGGTAGAACTAAAGGGGACCAACGGGCACGACAGCCGCCCAAGCCTAGGCGAAGGAGAAAAGGTCGGCCCACCAACTTGGTCCTAGGTGTGGCCGAATACCGACCATTTAGGGCGCGCATGACAAAATTTCCGTTTCTCATTTCTTCGTTTCTAATTAGAGCGATTTGGAAACAATGTAAACGTTTAACGCACATTTCTTTATTTCAAACAGATTTCTATTCCGGAAATAGATAAATTGAAGAAATCGGAAAATTGAAATTTTTAACTTCTCGGTTTAAAATAAAAATTAAAATTGAAATCAAACCATATAAAAGAACCTTGCGCTTTCTTGCTAACTTAATTCACTCATAACCATAACTTCACAAATTATTGCTAATTTTCTTTTTCTTATTTTGCTCGTGTTTTTTTTTTTTTTTTTTTTTTTTGATAACTTCCTCTTTAGGATGAAAGGCAATCGAATGGGTCCCCAATTTTCAAAAACGACCAAAGTTCTTAAATGCTTACTTAAAAACAATGGGGTTCTTTCCTCCTAGAAAAGGCATGCGCATGGCTAGTTGAAGAAAAAGTTCTTACGTAATAGATGAATAAAAAACATGCCTAGAAATTTAACCTTATTTTTTTACGGGTTCAAAATTCTTGCAAAATCAAAATAATTAGATTGTTACACAATCTTGAATTTTAATTCGAAGACAAGAGATTCAAGAGAATCTCTGTCTTTGCTATGCAAGGGCACAATAAAGAAATTAGGGATGAGCAACTAGACTGATTCAATTCGAGAATCAAAATAAACCAACCTTCCCCCGATTGGTTCCTAACCATAAATATTACTTTAAGGTAGAATTCTCATATATTCCTTTACACCATTAATTTTATTTTGTTGATAATGTTGTATAATACTAGTTTTTGATAAAATGACAAGGCTATATAAGCGTCATTGATGGAACCCATATTCATGCTTCCGCAGTACTTGTCTGAACCTACGCAGGATGAGCTTGCAAATGATACATTGACCGAGGAGGGAAACCAAATAAATACGCTTAGGAAAACAATTGCTAATAAAATGGCAATGGATAATAATATGCCGAAAATTCCATGAAATTGTATTTTCAATTTTTGTAATGTATTAGTATTATTTCGACTATTATTTTGTATTTGAGGATTTCCTATATTGTTATCTAATCAATTTCTATTCCTAGAAATAGAAATTTTGTTATGTTATCAAACGGTTTGTTTTCGAAATAGAAATTTTGAGTCGTTATCAAACGGGTTTCTTTGTTTAAAACTTGTCCTAATAGAAATTAAGAAATTGATTTCGGGCCGAAATCAATTTCTGTTTTAAAAATTTTGTCATGCGCAACCTTAGAGGTTGATTGATTTACATGTTCCTTAAGGAAGAAATATCGACACCATGCTCTTCAGAAACGTATCAAACCATTGACTAAGCAAATAGCTGGCGGTTTACATAGATTAAAATGTAATTGTCAAGTTCCTTGATCATCCAGTGTGCTTCTTTCACGACATGCTCTGGTCCCGGGTGTCATGGACCTGATTGAACGAGAGTCGAAAATGATGGCCAAGACAAGAGGATTCGCACAATGGGTGGCTAAGATGGCAAATGCGGTAGGAATGAGTTGGATTGCACATTGAACAGAGGGAGGGGCTGTGTTTTTAAATTGTACATGTGAAACTAAAATAATTTGCAAATGACGTCTTTCAACTTAATGATAGTAATTAATATTTCAACTCGAGTATGAAGTACGCGAGAGCATCTTTTGGGAAAATGTTTATTTGTATGCCAAAAGAAAAGACGTGAGCTTCATATGAGACGGATTATAACATATTAATAGATAATATCTCAAGTGACTTAATTGAAGGGTGTCAAAATATAATATCAAAGCAGGACCACCTCATGTAAGTATATCATTCAAGGACGAACACATAGAAGCTTGGGGCCTGCAATGACTCCATCCGACAAGGACAGGAATGATCACCTTAGGAGAGGGCTTTCATAAAGAGAGACTATCAGTTGGCTTTTAGAATGTCCAATGAGGTAGGAACACACCGAACTACACCCTGAATATGAATAAATCACTTTTGAATTATATATATGAAACTAAGATTAACAAATAAAACGTATCTTTTGACGTAATGACATCATTTAGCATTCAAATTTTAATGCTAGGTATGCTTAGGTGAGAGCACTATCAAATCTCTTAGAAAATTGCTTACATATATGCCAAAAGATAAACCACCACTTTTGATATTGGAAGGCCAAAATGAGTTAATTCATATCACATTGCATATATTGAGAACCACACTCATTTATAATAAAACTTATGTTAAGTTTATCATCATAATGAGTCTTTTAATTGCACTCATCCTATTCACCTCACATCTAGCCCAAAAAGGTCTACTTCTAGTTGGGAAAATTATTTAAAAGGTCCTTAACCTATTATACTTTTGTCAATTTAGTCCTAAACTTTTTAATTTTGTCCATTAGGCAAATCTTCTCATATTTTAATTAACTCATTCGGCTAATTGTGGTTGGAAATCACTGACATGTGATACGACCAGCGTTAATGTGAACAATGTTTAATAATTTTTAAATATTTTTTTAATTCATCTTTAATTTATCTTTTTTTTCCTTTTTTATTTTTATTTTTATCATTGCCAGAAAGCATCATGAAGTCTTGCCCAATGCCCATTTGGGCAATGGCCATGATCATCGCTTGCGAATAGTGAGGGCTTTACGACCCTTGCCAAATTTGGGCAAGAGTTGCAAATGCTCACCTGGCGTTGATGAGGACTTCATGGTCCTTGCCTAAAACATCACGGCAGCAAGCAAGGCCACCTCGCCTAATATATGGGTGAGGCTGCCTCCCTTATGGTCGTGATGGCATTGCACAGCTCTAGGCAAGACAACCTCACACAAATCTAAGTGGAAGTGTCTTAGCGAGGGCTTGATGGCAACCCTCACATAGTGGCACTCTCACTAGCCAGAGTTGTAAAAAAATATATTAATAAATAAAATATTAAAATATTATTAAAAATATCTATGTTAGCGTCGATTGTGCCACGTATGACTTTACTAGCATCCACATCAGAAATTTTTTGCCAAAATTGGGTGTATAGATTTAATTGGGAAAGCATATAAAGATTTATAACTCAATTAACAAAATTAAAAAAACTTATAACTATATTTAATAGAATTAAAACGTTTTGGACAATTTTCCCCTCCTCACCTTTGAAAATTTGAAGATATCTTTCTATATTCTGTATTAGTGCCTGAGCACGTGACAACACGCACAAGAAAAAAACTTAATCATGTAAACAAGTGATCGAAGAGAAAGTAGCATAAACATGTTAGCCATGCCTTTTTTTTGTCAGGTTAATATCATGAAAAACTCCCAAATTGATATATATGTAACAATTTTAACAAAAATTAATTTTTGAGTCACCGAAATCTCAAACTAGAATACTCTGTAACAAATTTACCCAAAATTAATATGAATTTCCACATGAACTTGTTATGCCAATTGAGTTATTGCCATGTATCATCTAACCCACTAATTTCAAGGTAAAATTAAGCAGAAGCTAATAAATGGTAAATATGTTACGAGTGTATCAATTTGAAGTTTTGGGTAATCATAAATTTAATTCGAGATATATTTGTCATAAATATATCAATTTTGAATTTTTAGTGATATTAATCCTTTTTTTCATTATTTATTGTAAGAGTAATCTCAATTTTTCGTGATATTAATCGCGAAAAAAAAAGAGACAAAAGACACTCTCAATTTAATAATATATATATATATATATTGTATATATATTTGTGTGTGTCATTTCGTCCAAACAAATTAATAATTTCTCATCAAATTGACAAATTATCATTCGTCACTGGTGCGAATATACAAAGTCGGTACCGTCATCCATCATAGGCCAAAGTAAACGGTTCTTTATCCACCGAAGAAGTGGATATTCCTCGAAGCTCGAGTTTAGAACCGTTTTCGCGAAGGTCCAACCCAAAAACGACGTCATTATTTTCCAAACTTTCAGCTGAAACGACCATGTTTCCATTGATTGCCAGGTCGTTTCGTCCCTCTTTTGTTCATGCCTCATTAATTGCCTTGTACGCTCGCCTCCTCTGTACTCTTCTTATCTCTTGCGAAAGACAAAAACGACATCCCGTCTTTTCTAGAAGCATCCTATCTTCATAAACACGCCTTAAAAAGGGCAAGTGATTGACTCTTATCGAGATAAGCTCAATGGCATTATCGAGAGAAAAGGCCAATGAATGCCAAGGACACCCACTCATTATCACCATCTTAATCAAAAATCACATTGCAATGACCAAAGTTAAAGATGCAATCGGTGCCAGGTTATCGACACGTGCGGGACAATCTAGTAGTAAAGGTGATTCGAGACAGGCACATGGCACATCCGGCGATAAATGTACCTGCATTACCCTGATGGTGAAGGTAAGGGTAGGCTTGTAATTTGCGGGGGCTTACAGTATAGTTCTTGATATTTTTCTTTTTGGGAAATCAGAAAAATGTTGTATCCTAATTTATTTCTCTTTGGGTAAATAACATAAATAGTTCATGAACTTTAAAACCCAATATGCATTGTGATCCACTAACTTTGAATTTGTTCAATACAGTTCATAAACTTTAACTTGATGTGCAATGTCATCCTTGAACTTTTAATTTATTTAACATTGCTATTAAATTTTTAGTACATGTTTAATTTAATTCCTGGACTGTATGAAAATGTTCACTATCATCATGGAATAAATGAAAAATTTAAGAGACAACACCATATATTGATCTAAAGTTCGTGAACCACGTCGAACAGTTTAAAAGTTTTAGGGACCCCGGTTTAATATTAACCTAAAATTTAAAGATTATTTGTGTCATTAACATTTTAATTTGAGACCAACATATTTCCTTTCTCAGAAAGGAAAGGAAAAAAAAGAAAGAAAAGAAAATAGAGAAAAATATTTTTTTTTCAGAAAAAGGAAAGTGGAATGAATGTCGAAATTCACCCCCCCAAAAAATTCCCAAATTAAATTTGTTGCCCCACATCTTCTTCAACCTCCGGACGAGAGAGAGAGAGGTCTATATAAAACCACCCCTTCCCCCAAAACCCAAACAAGAAAACAGCAATAATAATAGCGAAGCCGACGTTTTCACAGAAGAGAGAGAAAGCTCGCTCCTTTCTCTCTCTAGCCATCCCGTTTTCACAGAAGAGAGAGAAAGCTCGCTCCTCTCTCTCTCTAGCCACCCCCCACCCCCCTTCCCTCTCTCTCTCCCTTCTCTAGTTTCTCTCTCTAGATTCTCACTCTAGGAGCGGCGATTAGAGGGGGGGCCGGGGGGAGGAATCGGCGGCCGGTTGCGTTGGCGGCGGCGGGCGGCGGTTGGCGGCGGGCGATGGCGGACACGTTCTGCAGGGACTGCAACAAGCAGACGGAGGTGGTGTTCGACCACGCGGCGGGGGACACCATCTGCTCGGAGTGCGGCCTCGTGCTGGAGGCGCACTCCATCGACGAGACCTCCGAGTGGCGCACCTTCGCCAACGAGTCCAACGACAACGACCCCGTCCGCGTCGGCGGGCCCTACAACCCCCTCCTCACCGACGGCGGCCTCTCCACCGTCATCTCCAAGCCCAACGGCTCCTCCGGCGAGTTCCTCAACTCCTCCCTCGGCAAGTGGCAGGGCCGCGGCGCCAACCCCGACCGCAACCTCATCCAGGCCTTCAAGTCCATCGCCATCATGTCCGATAGGTATCACCCATCCTCGCCTTCCCGTTCTGTCGCTTCCTTAATTTGCGGTTGCTCGCCGGTGTATCGTTCGATTTGTCGCGCGAAATTGCGAGAAATTGTGGGATAGTGATGGCTCTGGGTTAGCAATGATGTCAATTCTATAAGCTTCGGCTTCTGTTGCTAAGGGCAGATGAGGTGCATTTGACGCCTCTCATGTTAAGGCAGGAAAGGATAGATCTTTTTGGTACGGGCATGGCGTGTGTTTGAATTGATATGTGCAAAGCTATTGGGAATTTGCCCCCACCTCTTTGCCTGTGTAAATTATGGGTCTTTATCGGGGTAACTGATGTAATTTGTTGTTTTCAGGTTGGGACTCGTGACGACGATAAAGGTACGCCAGTTCTATTTTCTTGCTTCTCGAAGGTATACGTTGCAATTGCCGAGAATGCTAGTGACTTTTCTAAACAACGTGGTCGGGTTTGGTATTCTTGTCTTTCTGTTCTAGCCCGTTTCCCTGGTTTATGTCAAGGGGTTTGTGAATTTTGCTGATAGGACCGAGCGAATGAGATATACAAGAAGGTAGAAGATCAGAAACCTCTGAAAGGACGAAATCTAGATGCGATATTGGCTGCGTGCCTGTATATTGCTTGTCGGCAAGAGAACAAACCTCGTACAGTGAAAGGTAATTTTTGTGTTGCATTTGCTTCCGAGTAGACTCCTTGGCCGTAAACTCTCTGAATGTGTTGATCACACGACTAGAAATATGCTCTGTCGCCAATAATGCTTCGAAAAAGGAAATTGGCCGAGCAAAAGAGTTCATAGTAAAGCTGTTGGAGGGTGAGATGGGTCAATCTGTAGAAATGGGAGCCATACATGCTGCAGATTACATGGTATGCTTCTTCGTGGAAAATTTTGAGTCCTTCTGCTGCTCCCACTCACCTCTACTTTTTTCTTTCAACTTATTGAGTGAGAGAGTCAAGCGACTGTCTTTATCTGTGAACCCTTAGAGACGTTTTTGCTCCAATCTTGGAATGACAAATCAAGAAGTCAAGGCTGCCCAGGAAGTTGTCCTGAAGTCTGAAGAGCTTGACATAAGGTCAGATTTTCTTGTATTCATGTTTGTACCATGTGTTTGGCAATTGGCAAGTTCTTGCTTTCTATCCGGGAAAAAAGGAAAGCCCACAAGAAAGTTCTGGGCTGGTAAATGCAGAAAATTTAGGAGGCCCGGATTTCTTTTATTGTCAATGATTTCTCTACGCATCTAGCTAATGCCTGAATAATTAAGGTTGCCTTTTCTCTGTTAGCGTCATGCATATGATAGGTAAACAGCTGTTTGCAATGAGATTTAGGTGCAAGGTACCTTTGGGCACTGTAGTTGGTCTTGTGCCAAGCGACCTTCTGGCGCTTTTATATTAAATTTTTTAGCCATAATTTTTTCAGGGGAAATGTATACCCCAAGGTTGTGCTATAGCCTGTTAGAACATTCTAGGCACAAGTATGCAATTGCTTTTCCGCAAAAGAGTTGGGACTGTCTTTCTAGTGTTCACATGATTGTTCTCATCTGTGTACGTACTTCCCCTCAATCTATGCAGGAGGAGCCCTATATCCATTGCAGCAGCTGTTATCCACATCATAACTCAGCTGTCTAATGACAAGAAGCCGCTTAAAGGTTGGAAAGCTCAGATTTCCGGTTTATGATATATGCACGTGCTTATAATGCCTTAATGACTGAACATAAGATGATGCTAATGTCTGCAGATATTTCAGTGGCTACTAGAGTAGCTGAAGGGACTATTAAGAATTCCTGCAAGGATCTTTATCCTCATCTGTCAAAGATAATTCCCAGCTGGTTTGCCAAGGAGGAGGACATCAAGCACCTCCCCAGCCCTTAAAATGCATCAAAGGTGATGATTATGCTTCTCTCTGCAGATTTTTTGAAATCTGATGCTGCTCTTACTTATTTGGGCGTTGGAATTCAATTTCTTAGCAAATGCAAGCTGTATCGCAATGGGTGTCCTCAGCAAAAGCCGTAACAATGTTCCAGAAGGAGTTGAAATGGGAGATGAAGTCAAATTCGTTTCGAGATATTGACATGGGGAGTGGCTAGAAGAAGAAGGGGGGCTTCAGGCAGCCAAATTTTTGTACATGACTAGGACTTTCTGTATCTACCAGGAGCTCCCTCTTCTTGGTTTACTGCAGATCTCGTAAATATTGCTAGGGAAGATATCTGAACTGCTGTAACTGTTAGATCCTTTAGGCCAATGATTTTTCTACAGTAATCTCGATTGTAGTGCTCTCTTTTAAGTAGTTCAATGTCAGTGCCTTGTCACCTCTTATCTATGGACTGAAATATCTAAACCTGTGCACACGGCGCAGGTTTCCGGTCTTGATATGCTATTGCTCTCTCCCTCTCTGAAATGAGTTATCACACGTCAGTAACTAAGCTTGACAACTGTTTCAAGGACACACACTCAGCCCCAAAGTCCTTTTCTTTATGACTTTTCAAGGCGTGTCTAAAAGCGCGATAGGAGGGGACGATCAATTCGATGGGCATGGTAAATTCCATGAGCTACGAGTGTTGCAAAATCTATTTTCACGAACTTCAGACATCGCTGCCATGTTGGTTGGTAGTATGTTGCTCCGACGCATCTACTCCTGTGGGAATGGGTACGAGAATTGTGCCGCTGAAGTCATTATTCGGTCACCCGACTACTGGAGATGGGAAGCGCGCTGGTTTGCACTGGCTGTAGACTACAAATCTAATGCCGGGTTGAAAAGAGAATGAAGACTAACGTCCACGGAACTTCATTTCCTGTCTTGTCCACTTAATCCCCTCGTGAAGCTCGACCAAAATGAGGCCCATGCATGTGGCGTGTATGGACGTCAAATGGTCATACAAGAGTCGAGAGATGGAAAATAGAAGCAAGTCCTAGTTTGAATAAGAAAGACCGTATCAAAACAAATGAGGGAAACTTTCTTTTTGATTTTATTTCTGATCTTAACCACGTTTTCAACGGATACTGCGGGTTCTGCTGCATAACATCGGAACATCTCCCCCCAGTCGAGCAGTTTTGGAAAGCATTGTGAGCAGGAGTCCCGAGCATCAAGCACAAATCCATCAGCTTCGGAGCGTGAGAATCAAAATGCTAGAAGGATACACAAACCAATCAATGATGCCATAAAAAAAATAATTAATTGCCTAATCAGGGGGGCTGGTGCTATTACACTGACTTAAACTTCCTGAGCTGGCAATACGATTTTGTGGATCCGACGACCAACCCTAATGCTAACACGCAGATCATCGTAATGATCGCCAAAAATTAAAGAACTACAAGGGCATTAAAGCCTAAACATCAAAGCGACATCTTTCACATATAAGTTAGATGTTATTGTACATCGATTGGGCCGAGTCAACATCTCCCAACAAATCCCAATCCATCCTATGGATTTTCAAGAGAGTGGCCATACTAAAAAATGACTATCTAATCTACATAGCTCCCTACACCGTGATCCCACTGCCTGTCAAAGCAAGTGCTCACTCTGGCAGTTGCTTCGGCTACGCCATAAGAGAAAATCCGATCATAAACTTCCTCTGCAGGCTCGTTACAAAATTTATAGCACCTCAGATGGTACAACGAGCTTCCATCAGAAAGTAATACTAACCTTGCGGGAGCTTTATATATCATCTTCATTATCATCCTTCTTTTCAGAATTAGGACCATCATCAAAGCCTGACCCAGGGGCAAGCTCATTGAGGTCAAGAAAACGTCTTTTTGGTTGATCAGCAGCTTCCTCTTGGCTTGGACTCTCAGTTCTCTCAGCCGGCTGAATATCTTCTTTTTCTGCTGTATTGGGGTGGTTTTCAACAGGATGATCGACTTTGGGTTCCGGCTCATTACCATTTCTTTCTGAATCTTGACTCTCCATTGAATACCCCTCACTCTCGGTTCCTTCTGATTGTTCATTGGATGCGTGCCACTTGTCAGGTTTTGCAGCCTCCACTTCAGATTCTGAGAGCTCATACTGTCGATAATTAATACGATTCCTCGTCGTCCTTTTACTACGTCTCAGACCTTTCTGTAGTTCAACCACTGATCTTAATTTGGTTTCCCTCCGCGTACGCCCAGGCAATTTCTTAGGCTTTCGAGGCTCATCGCTGTCCTCATCACTCATACCCAAGGAATGTTCCTCTTCCTCTTCCTCTTCCTCTTCCTCTTCTTCAGGATTTTCTCCATCCCAACGATACTCCTCATCTCCCTCGGAGCTACTGGACACCCTTCTCTGCTTGCGTTTCCTTAGATACTCCTCGTCATAAACAGCTTCTCCAACTATATCATCATCACTGTCAAACTCTGCCTCATTATCTGATATCGCTTCAACAAAGTCTTTCGCCGAATATCTTTGAGGCCTCCGCCTTTGTCTGTAGCTGGGCGTAATTTTTTAGTGATGAATAATTTGATCAGTCAAATAATATGATGTAAAACCAGATATTAACGTACCTTCGGTCCAAGGTTCCAGGTTTTTGATCGTCATCAATGTCATCAAAATCAGGTGACCCAGGAGACACAGCGCTAAAATTAGTGTACGGAGAGGCATGCAAGAATTCACTACTCCATTTACCATTTGTAGAAGCTTCAGGTTTGATGAAAGAACCTTCTCTTCTGTTGATAGGTTCTGGCGAAGGCTGCTTACGCCTGGAAAAGTACATGAGAAATGCTATTCCTTGTCAGTTCACAAACATCTATGAAGGTGGATATCATAACATATGGAATATAACGATGCGTAAAATTCAAATTCCATACTTGGTTATCTTAATAGCCTCGTTGATAGATCGGTCATAATCATCTGCAAAATAAATTTACATGCCCATCAATATGCATAAAGCCATTATCATCATCATACAAGAATATCGCATGTCCAACGCACCAGACTCTCATATATAAGGGAGGGAAACTCATATGGGGAAAAAATCAAGATGAGAAAACACAGTAATTTGCAATTGCAGATGAAACATATCGATCAGCTTACATAGATGGAAATTCATCTGATGAAATACAAGAGGATTTCAACCATTCGATTAAAATGTTTTGAGTTGAAGTCAACAGCAGGACTAAACATCAAAAGAAACACACGAGCAACACAGCTCAAACAAAATATCCTACATATTCAGACGGCACACCATCTGCTACTTACGAGGCAATACAAGTACATTTGAGTAACGAGAAAAACTGTTTCAGAATATGAACTAGCCCATTGTGTGGAAGAGTGAAGAAGAGGGTTTGGACAGTTGAGAAAAATAAAACCCTTGAATTGCTCAGAGAATGATTCCAACATATTCGAGCGATCAAAGTTACATTCATCAGGGCAGTCAGCCGCTTATAGAAGAATCATATCAGCAATGACGGAATTTTGGTGAAAACAATTGCTGGAATGAGACATCAACTCCTTTCAAAAGGATATATAGCGCGCGCACGGAGGAGTGCATTGCATCCTACATTCAATTTTGATTTCCGAAAGTTGACAATGCTGTAGTGCAAGACATAGGGAAAGAGTGCATTTTGTGTTCTTTACCGAAAGTATAGGTGACAGGTTTCCTATCACGAAGGGAGCGTCCGGGAGCAAGCCCATCCATGTGCAAGAAATTATCAAGCAGAAGAGCTTCTCTGTGTTGCTTTTTAAGCAGCCTCTCTTTCCTCTGTGTAAATCAAGCAGTTAATTTAAAATAAAATAAAAAAATTACCAACAGATAAGGGGAC
Source organism: Eucalyptus microcorys (assembly GCA_014182515.1). Lineage (NCBI taxonomy): Eukaryota > Viridiplantae > Streptophyta > Magnoliopsida > Myrtales > Myrtaceae > Eucalyptus > Eucalyptus microcorys. The sequence continues at coordinate 4,395,221 of CM024563.1, forward strand.
AACACAGGAACACCCTGGGATGAACAAGTACTGGAAAACACAGGTAATTTAGAACCGTGCAGACATTGAAAAAGGCAAAATTGCCTTGACCAGGAAAAGAGTTGTGGTACCTTGTGAACCCTTTCAATCTCAGGAAGCATGTCTGCCTTCAACTTTTTCCCCAGTGACACCTCTGTCCTGTTTTTACTGGTGAAAAGCTTCTCCTGGAGCATATCACTTATGATAAGACAGAACAGCAGAAACTGATGAAGGTGGGAAAATATAAATTTCACAGGCATAGCATTAGCAACAGATAAAGCAAATCTAACTTTTGACTGAAAAGAATATAGGAATTCCCATTTCTTTTCCACCATCATTGCTCCGCCTAATTGGCTGAGGGTCCACTACATAGTCAGGTAAAACAACCGTCTACAATTAATTAACTAATCTAACCCAGGATTATAACCGTAGATGCTTTTTGTAACTCACAGATACATCTTGAAATTCATCCAAATTGGTTGCAACTGTTTCCCACTGGTATGATGCAATGGGGATGACCTGGGAACCCCTTGCCTTTGCTCGTTTAACCTCAACTTTCCTTATCTCCCTGTAAAGCCGATGACCAATTATTGGATCATCTTCATACCTACACCAACGTCAAATAAATCCTTACAAAACTTGAAGTATTGAAGTTAAAGAATTATATTTCACACAAAGGTAGAGCACTTAGACACGAGGACAAACTACGAAAGATCTCTGTGGTGTAAGAATCTACCGAGAAAATCTGCCACACAGCACAGAAAATAAACCAAGTGCAAAGACAAATCAGTAACATGGGGAATTGGGTGGTTGGTAAGTTCAACCACTCACCAATAATGGACTCCATATGAATCTCCTCCGATTCGCTCCTTACGGAAAGCTGAAAGTTGAATGCCATGCTTCATTGAATTTTCAATGAAGCCCCGGATATCTTCTTGCTGCAAATAACATAAGAAATTTATTCCACTAGTCCTGCCTAAACTGAAAAGACCATGACGAAAAAAAAATGAAACTACAGAGGAACACATCAACTAGATGAATGGAAAATACAGGGTCCAAAACGTACTCAGGTATGATCCATCATTAGCCTAAGGCCTATCTCTAGAAACAATGGAGACACTCAAGTAACATCTGAACATCCAACAGCCAGACCAATGTCGTACACATTACATTGCTTTCTCCCCCTTTTTCACCTTTTAAATAGAACAACTATTTACAGAACAGGAAAAGGGGGGAAAGAAAAGGAAGCTAGATGAAGGGTTCCTTTATTCGAACATCGTAAGAGCCAACATTAAATATTTCCAAAGTATAGAGTAAAGTTGACTTGATTGGATAAGATCCCCAAGCAAAGCCAGAATTGAAGATTTGTTATGGAGTTATGACATATCTAGGCATTTTAAAACGTTATCTGACAATATGCATATTCCATTTGAACAAACTGCATCAGACGTAAACAAAAGACCCAGGGACTTTTAACCCATCCTCAACCATTTAACATTTACCGACTTGCATAAGTTTCATCGAATCAAATTCAGAAAATTCTGCATGAATTCAATAAATTCAAGCTAAAATCTTGAAAGTGATAAGAAGAGAGAATAACTCAGTGATAATATAACTTTGTCTCAGTGCAACACATAGCAAAGTCAATTAGCTGCGCACATCTCAATTAACAACTTTCTAGATCTTTTGGTGAGAATAAAAGTAGCTGCAAAAGAAGCTGTATTCCATCTGATCAATGGGATCAAAGGCTCACGTGTAACACATTCAGGAGAGAAACCACCTTCATATATAATATGGTCAAGATACTTGAAACAAACTCTAGCATAGAAACATCAACAGAAGAAGAGAAATCATAACCAACAACAAACATGAATAAGAAATGTGCACATTTCTTAGGTACACCTGATATTCCGAGATGGAAGCAACTCGACAAAGATCATAGATAATGATTAAAAGAAATAAAGCAAATAGTACTTTTGATATTCTGGTTTCAAGAAACAGGAGTCACAGACCACAATTAAAGAGAGAGGCTACAAAGGACTAAGCCAGTACAGTCTCCTATTGTAAAAGTAAGGTATTTCACAACCCACAATACTTTCATATCCAACAATCTCATTAAGCTCTAAAGCATATTTACCAATGGAGATGCTGCTGGCCATGCATGAATTTGACATATCTTTTCTCTAGAAGTACTTCAGACAGATGAATAGATATCAGCAAGCAGAAGAGCATGCAGAAGGATGACATTTATAATTATCATGATTAGATGGATACCTCTACACGAATGTCACATAATGCTTTCAGGATCACCACACGGACCCCGGGGTCAAGAGATTTATAATGTTCAACCTCAGCCCTGACAAATCAACTCGACATAATAAGATAGAATCAGAATATACTCCATAACTAAGTGCAGAAAAATCTAATGCATAACCACTCACCCATGTGCCGCAACAATGGGTAACTCCCCTTCTGCAACCTGCAAAAGCTCAGGTTAACCTCAGAGGCTAAAAGATAATACCACATATGAACTGTTGGTTAAAAGTAACAGTAGGTTCGAATTACCCAATGCCACCAGTCTCTCAACTTTCTGCACAAGACAGTAACCCAGGTATCGCGTGTAAGTGCCATCCTTGTAATTGGAGGGATTGCCTACAAATGAGTTAAGACTTAAGCACACCTATATAGAGTTTAGTACCGTGAAAAAGTTAACGAAAATAGCCGAGGGCACAAAAGGAAATAACAGCCATTACTCCAAAATTGTAACTGCGGATTAATTTATCTACCAAGCAAAAGTTCTAGCAATTAACTACTATCACTTGCACTCAGCTTTACCCCTCATTGCCACTCCTTAATCGTAATGTTTCATCCATCACCTTGCTTACTCTACCAAAAAAAAAAAAAAAACTTAATTCCTGGACAAGAAATCTTGCCTACTTCCCTCAACCCTCACAAAGAAGATGATGACTGAAAACTGTATAAGGCTGATAAAACCAGAATTCCTACATTCCCAAATTATGGCAGAATTTTAAGGAACAAATAACACACTTAATGGATTTCCGGGTAATAATACATTTCTGGGCAATTCCACCAAGAAGATAGTGTACTACTTCACCTGCCGGTCAGATTCCACGTGACTCACCAACAAAGATTCAGGCAACTTCAGCAAAAACATATCTAAGACTAAGATACGATCACAGAACTGTGTAAACCTTCCAGATATAAGTCCTTGCACAAAGGGGTAGCAAACCATAGAACAAGACTTGGAAAGCGCGTTACAAGTTCGAATCAAGCTCCCGCACCTCAATGATCTCTCCTAAATGTAAAAGAACTGCCACCTCAACAAGAAAGCACCAACCTTCAACAGAGGCATGTGTATATCCCCTAACGTGTCATTGGGCGAGAGCAAAGCCGTTTCGAACTCTTCCGCAGAGAACTCCACCGAGATATTCAACAGAGGCCTAAAGACCTGCGCAAACCCAAGCCAGCAAAATCAAAACTTCCACCCCACAAGAAGAACACGGCCGCTTCCCAACCTAAAGAAAACGAAAACTTTTCGCGAACGAGCTCACGCACATGCAAGAAATCAAGTATCGAGGCCAATTGCCACATGGACCGGAGGCTCCACCGCGGCAGCTGCCCGGCCTCGGGGGCCGCCACGAGCGGCGTGACGATCCTGCTGCTGGCGCATTGCGCGGGCGACTCCTCCTCCGCCCGCTCGCGCTCCTCCTTCTTCGCGGCCGCCGCCGCGGCCGACGCCTTGGGCCTCCTCTCCGCGGCGCCATGCTGCTGCTGGTAGTGCTGCTGCTGCTGCGCGGCCTGGAGCCTGGAGGCAGCCCTAATCGCGCACGCCCGCGCGGGGCGGCCGCTCCGGGTGGGGACCACGACGACGGTGGTGGTGGTGCCGTTCTTCGCCTCGTCCTCCTGCCGCTTGCTCCCGCCGTCGCTCGCGCCCTTCGCCGCCGCCGCGGCGGCGGGGCCCGGGGAGTCGGGCCGGCGGTCGGGGGAGGATCGGGCGGAGGGGATCGGAGCGGCCGGCGAGGAGGACATGGCTGGGGGGGAGATCGGGGAGGGTTTGGGGTGGGGGAGGAAGTTAGGGCGGGGATTAGGGGGAGGAGATCATGGCCGTCGGATTGGAGAATCGGCGGTCGAGGTCGGGAGGAATGGAGGAGGGGTAGAGAGAGAAAATCAGGAGAGAGAGAGGGGGTAGAGAGAGAAAATCAGGCGCGGGAGAGGAGGAGCAAGGGAATGGGGGGGGCTCTGCGACTTTTTGCTGCTTCTTCTGCAAGTGGAAAATTTTTTCGAGGAGAGAGAAAGAGGGATGGAGGGAGGGTTGTGGGGAAAGAGGAGAAGAAGAAGGGTAGAGAGAGAGAGAGAAGGAGAAGGAGAAGGCCTGGAATTCCTAATCGGAATTTTTTTTTTTATTTTTTATCTTGTTGTTACTTTTTTATCGCTTGGTAAAGAATTGATTTATCATACACGTGGTTTAAATTAACTAGGGTCAATATCAGGAAAAACATAAATTGATATATTTGAAGCATGCATATGACAAATTTATCTTCCGTTACTTTCCGTTAAAATTTACTGTCAAATTATCGAATTACATGACATATGATTGTTAACGAGTGTACTAATTTTGTGTTTAGTTTGTGATTTTCCGTAGTATCAATTCAATTTAATGAAAAATGACGGAGGGTAAATTTGTTACAAATGTACTAATTTCAATATTTTAATGTTCAAAAATTAGTTTATAGTAAATTTGTCACGGATGTACTAATTAATGATTTTTTGTGATATTAACCTTAACAAATTAACTAAATATAAAAAGTACGTAGTTTTCAAAATACTAATTATGTGTATCTCAAAATACATATTTCACGGATGTACATAGTTTTTATTAAATTTTACTGTTAAATTTCTAAGTTAGATGATATATAACTGTTAACGAGTACACTAGTTTGGGGTTTAGTTTATGATTTTTTTATGGTATTAATCCAATTTAATGGAAAATAACAAAGAGTAAATTTATCTCAAATATATTAGTTTCAAGATTTTAATAATCAAAAATTAGTTTGGAGTAAATTTGTTATGTATGTGCTAATTAAGGATTTTTTGTGATATTAACCTTAATAAATTAACTAAATATAAGAAGTACATAGTTTTCAAAATATTAATTATGCGTATCTCAAAAGTAATCTATGTATTAAATAATCGCGTTATTTATTTATTTATTTAGTCATTTGTCAAGCGCTATGGAACACTTTCAATACAATTCAATTGGATATGCATTTTTTTCTTAACAACCTCCGTAGAGAAGAAGTCACTTACTTTTACGAGGGCAATTAGGTAAGACTATTTGAAAAAGAAAAAGGAGGCAATGATTTATTGTGCAGATTAAATTTTAAAAAAAAATGACCAAGAAATATATTGCTTCCCTCGACTTTATGCATTTCTCTTTGGGTTAATGAAATATCGAGGAGAGGCTGATAAATCATGTCAATAAAAATCTTAAGATCACAAATACATACCTTGCAATCGGGCAAAATTATCTTAATGTACATTCTTAGAAGTTTTCACATTTTGCGAGATTTTCAAAGCAAGAATTGGGGAAAAATCCATCAATAGTTTGATTTATCTCTTTGAATATAATCTAGATAACTCAAATTGCATTCTTAGTGTAGGGTTTTTATTTCTTCTCCCGTTTATTATCAGATCCCATCATCTATAATTGAATTTCTTGCACCACTGGTAACTAATCCTCTTGGTTAAATAGACAATTAGACTTGGCTTAAGTAGATTTTGTAATTTCATCCTTTTTCTTTGGCCTTTTTGGTAAATGTCTCTTTTAGAGGCATAATCTTCTTAGGTAATATAATAATAAAACGTTATCCTTTTCCTTCTGGTCCGGTCCGGTCCGGTCTCTTAGTTTGGGCCGACATCTGAGGGGCCCAAAGTCAACCCCATCGTTAGCAGTTCAAGTTCTTCCGTGAAAACATGTCTTATGCCTTTTTCTTACACAGTTCAAAGGTATTTCCATGATGATCTTGAAGCAATTCCATGCAACAGCACCTCAAACAACACTATGATCTGCAACCAAAATTGGAATTCACACTTGCGAAGTCGCTACATTTTTCAGGCCGTCAGGAAGGGCTACATGTTGCCCCAGAGGAATAACCACAGAGAGGCAACTAGGCACACCAAGCTGCTGTATCTGTAGACCAACAGGTTTGCATCCGAAGGCTGTGTGCTCGGACCGGGGGTCGAGACGTTGGTAACGTTTTCTTTTGGGCATGTGTAGCTGCAGCGGCTTGGGCGGACGACCCTATATACCCCGCTGGAAGCCAGAATGTATATGTCCTTGCGATTGTCTTCCCCGAAAGAGTAGATGTAGTTCAGAGACGGAAGGGAGCTTCCTTGCACGGAGTCGCACTTTATAGGCGAGTCTGTCGCACAGCTGAAGGGCATCTCACTCGAAGTGAAGTTGCCACTATTCTCGGGAGTCTCCACAGCGGCCCAGAGCGCTCCGGCGTATAAATCCGCGTACAAGTACCTAAACAATGCGTGACATTTTAGTTAAATGGTCCATTCTGCAGTAACTTACAGACCAAGACATGCACACAGAACATCCCCAATGAGTACCAAATGCAGAACATCAAATGCAAATAGATGCGCATCGCTACTAACCTTCCAGACATGCACGGGTCTGTGGTTGACCGATAAAAGTAGCCACCAGTAATGGACGCAGATCCTAGCTTGTTATTAACCTGTGAGTGATTATAACCCATCACAGGTAAAATGAAGTTTTTCGCCTGTACTGAAGTATTTCCTTCAGAGGCGTAACGATACGGACCCTCATAAGCATGCCAGCCATAGTTTCCGTCCTTGGTGATTAGATCGACCTCTTCATATGTATCCTGTGGATTACGATGATCAATTGCAAGATTAGTTCAGAGACAGACTTGAAGTGCCTAACATGATGCCTATCTGTCAATTTGGCTTTGCAAGTGGCCTTTAGCAAGCAACTATGGCATACACACAGAAGAAACCCTTCTCAGTCGAGACGTTTCTTCGAGACAAATCCATGTGTGCTGGTTAAAGATGATGAACGTGAAAATATCTCTAACCTGACCAACATCTCCACACATAAAATAGGAAGGCCTCGCCGCGTCAAAGCTGCAACGCCATGGATTTCTCATCCCTAGAGTCCAGATCTCCGGCTGCAACCCGTTATCTTCGGTGAAGGGATTATCACTGGGTATAGAGTAGTTTCCCCACAGACCAAGTTTGTTTATTTGATCAACACCTGAAACAATCAAGAGCTTGGTGCGGTGATATGATGACAGCATCAAGAAGATAGTACTACAGATGTCGTTACTTACTCGGGATGTTATCAACATCAAGCCTCATGATCTTCCCAAGCAACGATTTTTTGTTCTGGGAAAAGTTGTAGGGGTCACCCGAGTTATTAGGCGAGCCACCATCGCCCATCATAAAATATAAGTACCCATCGGCAGGTCCAAAGAGGATCTGTCCTCCATGATGAGCGGTAAATGGAAGGCCCATAGTGAAGATCCTTCTCACTTCAATCGGTTGGGCACTCTTTGCCTGCACAAACAATGAAAGCTTGATCACATAACTGTCCCTTAAAAAGCAACAAGATAAGAGAAGTAGAGGTTGATTTATGTACCATAGAAGGCTGAGATGCAGAACCATTAGCAGAATATTCTGCAATGACAGCTTGGTATTGGCACGGTTGGGCCCCGCTATCGGAAGGTAGCTGTGAAGGGTCACAGTTCACATCCGAATTGCATGCACATCTTCCTGAACAACCGGGCCACTTTGACTTGTCGCAATTGAATGAAGCAAACAGCCGGCCATTCTCTGCAAAGTTCGGATGGATCGCAATACCCATCATCCCAAATTGTGTGTCAAAATGAACCTCATCAGTCAGGTCTAAAAAGGGACTGGACTGATCCATCTCCAAAATTCCTCCCGATCCCTGCTCAGGAATAGTCGCAAGCCAAATATAACCCTTCTGGTCAGAGAAGAAAGCACGGTTCGACCCATCAGGATGGGCAGCCATATCAAGATATGACCCATTCCCTATCTTCTCCAGGCACAACCCCTTTGGAGGGCTTGGTGCTTCTGTGCTATTCAGCTTAACAGGCTGACCGTCGAAACATAGGGATTCATCAAGCGACGCTCCACCAAACGCTTTGCAGAAATCTCCTTTGGACTGCCACAATGCAGTCAGTTTGGTGAAGCTGGCGTTGACGGGTATTCCGGCTTGTCCTTGTAAGGAAGGCGCAAAGGGTGAGTTGAATATCGATACGTTTTGACATGTATCCCATACTGTGGAGCAGAAGTCAGTCTCTGCTTGGTTGGACTGCGATGAATTAGCCGAAACAGTCGAATTGCACAGGATAGGAACTGGCCGAGGGGTGGTAGCTACTGTAAATAACTCGGCAGAGAAAGGATCACATTTCTGTGAGCCATAATAGAGGGAAAAGGGGTGAGACCACAAATTTATTAAAGATTCACTCACAGCGATAGAAAGCAAGCCAAATAAATTTCAACGGGTGTCATTAGAAGAAATTTCTCATCATGGACTAAGTGAGTATCATGACACAGCAGATAAAATCATGTGTAATTTATAGACGCCAAACTTCGACTAAATTTCGATCAATGGCTAAGTGAGCATCATGAGAACTGTTACATCTTCAATCCACTATTCGACCACGAAAACAATCATGTTGCCCAAAAGTCAGTATTGCCTCATTAGAACTTCTCTTGGAAATCGTCGTCGACATAGAGATGTGCAAAAATTTCAAAGTATGAGCCCAAAATCTCAGTTTCCGTTCAACAGCCAACGGGCAATTTTAACAAGGCAGGGCGAGCAAAGGGCGTACCGCGCAGAGGATCGATTTCAAAATCGACGCACAAGCAGAGTCAGATACATTCATGGCTTGAAACTGCTTCTGCAACTGCGAATCTTCAGTGGAGTTGCAGCATGTGCTTCCATTGTAAGGGCAGAATGTCAATGGAGTTGCCGGGGCACTTGGCGATCCTATGAGCATTGCAGGAAGATATCGACAGGATTCAGAAAAACTACATATTTCTTGCACAGAATTTTGTGGCGAAAATAGATCATGAACTTCAAAAACGCAAAATGTAAAAGAGAAAGCAAGGAGAGAGAAAGCTGAACTCACTTGAATCAGTGCATAGAGGAAGAGAAGCTGCAGGACTAGGAAACATCAGCAGCGAGCTAAAAACCAGAATGACAAGAGCAAGAAGGCCACCCATCTTATGCCAGAATCACCAGAAACCCAAAAAAGAGTTGGCTTCTTTCACATCACTTTCTGCACTTTGTATACACCCAGCGCAAGATTTGAGAGGCACCCACCTCCGACTTTGACAAATGGAAACATATAGCTACAGAAAAACCGAAACTTTGGGGTGTTTGAACATCGAGCACTGTCAACTACTCTTTATCTCCCCTTTGTTTCACTCCATTATTGGCCCAATCTCTCTCTCTCTCTCTCTCTCTCTCTCTCTCTCTACATAATCTTTTGAGAAGAGCATCCAGAAGGGGCAAAAATAAACAATTCCTGCTGTCTGTTCAGCCTTATTTTCTCTTCTCTCTCTCTCTCTCTCTCTCTCTCTCTCTCTCTCTCTGAGTCCAAGCCTTTAGACTTTTTCTATTGTTCAAACCGCTGGCGGAAAACAGATCACCATAAATCTTTAAAATTAGAGAGAGGTGGTGGCCGGGAGACTCTAAGTTTGACTTTCACATGAATAAATTTCCCTTATTTTCTCTTTTCAATCCAAGAAATTTAATTGGGGTGGTTGAGAAGGAACCCCCACCCCCCCGTGTTCTCAGCACCACCAAGTTGGCAATGACAAATCCTGGTGGGCTTCTTGTGTCATGCGCCACAACCGCGATCCATCGCCTCCGTTCCGCGAGCTCAGACGGCATTCGCTTTCACCAAGCCCGAAAAGACATAAACGCACTTCAAGAAACTTGCCGGATGTGCACACAAGCACATTCCCCGCTCGCACTCTTCGTCTAACAGAGGCCGACAACCAATGACTTTCCCATGTCATGCTGATCACATAACTTCTTGTTCTTGCTCCATATGCATAAATTAGAAAAGGAGAGGGGGGGCCGTGCTAGCACGTGAAAAACTAGAAGACGGTTCTTGCATATGATTTGATTCTGTTCACCGCGACAACTTATGATAGCCCAAGATTTCCTGTCTTCAACAGCAGGATCACATGTAAGACAAGCGAAAACGAGAGCCATGCCTGGCCACTGGCCGGGCAGCTCGTCCAGATAAAGCTAAAAAATGATTAATTAAATTTAAGACGACACCTCTGCACGTCTGTAATAAACAATTAACTAATGTAATAAGTCAAAGGTCTGGTTTTCTTTATGTGTTAATCTCATATTAGTCATCAAGCGAGGGAGGGCGCAAGGGAGGGTGAGGATTGAGAGCGAACATGGCGTGTGAAAATGACCCGGATGACCATTTCTTCCATCTTGGTTTTCTGTCTTTGGTTGACAAGAGAACGAGGACGGTAAAGAGATTTTCTTATTGGCCTGTCTTCAGGCGAGGATAAGGTTAAAGAAAGAATTCTGTCCAGATGGGAAAAGACGAAAGAAAAGGATGAAAGAGGATTTTTGAAGCTTTGACTTTTGAGAAGGAGACGCTTTCGGCATTGCACTCTTCACATTGACTAGAGTAAGTTGGAAAGTCGCCACTGTACCGTTGTTATATTGATGTCGTGGTTTGGTAACGTTTGTAGCTTTCAGGACCATTCTTTATGCCAAACTCTAGTCCGATTAAGTGGTGATTTGCAAATTACAAGGTAACAAGTTCAATTCATCGGACCAACTCATGAACACGCCCAACTCTCGTCTTTCCCCTTCGTCTTTGACTTTCGGGTAGTCTTTATACTCAAGCTCAAGTCACCCCTACATGTCTATCTTGCAAGATGCTAAGAAAGTAAGGAAGACAGCGTTAATTCGAAGCTCGGCGCTTTGCTAACCCGGTGCGCAAGAATATGACTTGCATAAAGTTCACATTAACCCGCCGGTAGATAAATGACCATGTTGTCTTTCACAAGAAGGTTCTAAAGTCAAATGCTTTTGTCGGCGTCCGATTCAATTACTATTGCAACTTGCATTGAAATGATCTCCTGGTCAGTCCTTTTTCGTAGTTAATGCGACAACGACGTCCTCTTTGGACTTTCGTTTTAGCCCGCTTAATTGCAAAGCGTCGTCCACCCCCACTTTTACACAATACTCAATAGTATAGCGGAAGACAATCAAGAGCCAAGCATTCCTCTTGATAAAGAAACAAATTAACTACTTGGTCTTTTTGATTTTCTTTTTTTGGTTGAAAACAGCTAAATGAGAAGGGAAACCCTAAAGTTTTACACTGCCAAATTTGAATTCCTTTCCCTCAAATAACCACGGCTTTTGAATTAGTAGCTGATCAACACTAAACAGAGAATATTCACCAAAAAAAAAAAAAAAAAAAAACACTAAACAGAGAATGGAAGATCTAGCTGCCTTCAGTTCGAATGAGCAAAATGAGCAGATAATTCTGATAGGAATCAGACTGCATGTCTCCGTTCTCCCTACCACAAAGCCATCCGCGATCATCTGGGACATAAGTTGGCAGCAAAGAAGGAACCCAACGATGCAACTAGCACTACTTCAACAGCATTCAAGTCTGCTGTACAGAGGTTAACGATTACTTGTGCAATGCCACGTACCCCAGAAATAGCCAGCTTAAAAGTTCACCTGTGTGTTGGATCTATGTAGTTCTTCCTATTGAAAACACAGGCCGCTATCGCATTTTTAACTGTCCAGTGCACCAAGTGCTTTCATGTCCTCCAAGAAAGCCGTGTACGAGTCATCAATGCCCTTTGGGACAGTGGAAGATGAACTAACAACCTCTGGCTTCACAACTGTAGGAGTCACAGGTCGTGGGGCTGCTACTGCCGTTGAGACTGCTGCTTTTGGTTTCGATTTTGGAACTGCAGACTCTCGCCTCACCCGAACAGATGCAGGAACCTGTTGCCACATAAATATGCTCAGCTAAAACTGCCAAGTAATGAAATATAATGCAGAAGGCTAGAAAGGAAGATGCAACGATAGCAGTGAGCAAAGGAGAACGGAATCACCATGGCCGTAAGTTCCGGTGTGTGCTGAGCAAGTGGCCTTTTTACAACAGTGGGGGCTGCTGACTTCACATATGATGGCTTCGGGGGTACAGGTGGCCTAATAGCAGCAAGATCGTCTTCTAGCAGAGTGGGTGGTGGACCAGGTGGAAGCGGAGGCCTCATCATTGGAGGAGCTCCAGGTGGAGGGCCATATGGTGGCCTTGGAAGCAAGGGAACCATCATTCCTGGTGGGACCCCTTGGTTGGGAAGCCCAGCAGCAGATAAAGGTGGCCGCATTTCTGGTGGAGGTGGCGGTGGCCGGAAACGTGACATGCCGGGCGGTAACACATCAGACTGCATGGTTGGCATCATACCAGGTCTAGGCACTGGCTGTTGTTGCCTTGGAGGAGGCGGTGGTGGTGGGACCAAGTTAGCGACATCCTTGTTGTCGGAAGGATTACTGGCTTCATTTTCAAGTGAGCCCTCAGATGGATTGCCTGCAGACTTTGGTGGCAATCCTGGAGGAGGCGGTGGTAATGGAAGCATGGCAGGTACCTTTAGTTGAAAGAAAGAAGAAGAGGTAAACATTAGATTCCATTCACATATATCACTAAATCTAGTGACTAACAGCAAGAATATTCAAGGTTTTTTCTTTCTTCCTTTTGGTCGAACAAGAATATTCAACTTAAGAGTAAAGACTAGTCCATGATGCTAGTATCCACATATTACTTCTAAGCTTTAGCTTTTGATCTCCATCAACTTCAGATTAATGGCTTAAGCACACTAGTCAATCTCACTATTCCAGTTGATACCACACATGTTTAGGAAGAGTTTACCTGAGTATCCTCAGGTCCCTGGCGATCTGCTGACAATGTGGATACAATTCTATCATTAACCCCAGGAGGTGGTGGCTGAGCAGATTGTTGCGGAGGTGGAGGTGGTGGAGGTAAAAGGCCAGTTCCAACAGTTTCTTTAGGTGGTGGACCAGGAGGAGGAGGGGGACCTGGAGGTGGTGGAGGCAAAGGAGTACCAACATTGGTGGCAGCAGGCTTTGGTGGCAATGGAGGAGGAGGAGGTAGAGGCAAAGATGCAGCTAAGGCAGATGCATCACCCGAGGCCAATGGCACAGGTGGAGGTGGTGGTGGTGGAGGAGGAGGAGGAACCGTGGAAGGATCATCCTCTGCGCCTGAATTAGATGACGACGCACCTGCAGAAGTGCTTGCAGAAGGAGCAGATAATGGAATTCTAGGTCCTGCAGGACAAAGTTAATAACTCAGAAAAATGACGAGAGAGCATGTAAAAGCAAGGACTGAGAACAAACCAATACCTATTGATGATTTAAACATTGGGGGCTTCCCAGGTGGTGGGGCTCCTGTGGGATTGAGAGTAGGATGGTAGTATACAGAATCCTGCACCAAAAAAGGAGATCACATCAGTAATGTAAATAAGAAAAGGGTCAAAAGTTTGAAATTACTTATTAATTACCTCAGGCTTGGGGTGCTTGACTCTCTCTTCATCTGCACTTGCCCTTCTTGGAGGGGGTCCCAGATGGCTGCGAAGCCAAAAAACTCACTATTTCTAGAGAAGGCATTTCTCAATCCACAAAAATAAAGACAAAAAACGATATGAATGGGCAAATTAAACAAAGGAATACAACCTACCTAAACATGACAGGGGTTTCACCCTTTTCACGCATCTTCTCTTCATATTCCTGTACAATAACACAAAAAAAAAAGCCTGCTTATTACTGGTGGCCAGTTGTTTAAGTTAGTTGACTTTCTACTTTCCATTTAAATGGTACAGTAGAAGAATATTGTGAAAAGATAATCCAGTGGAGAGGACATTCTGAAAAGAAAAGAAAAAGAAAAGGCTCAACCATCTGATTACATTTCAAAGAACTTCACGCATCAATAATTGCATTTCACATTAACCAAAGGGTGAAGAATGATCCATTTAGATTATCCCGTTTCTCCATCAACTTTAAAATTCACCAGGAAAGGGTGGAAAATTGTCTGAACAATTCTCAAGCAGCATTATTCAAACATCAACATCGTCAAATCAGTATCTTCATCCTCTGTAATGTATTTGACAGGAAAAAGGTACTGCCAATTACTAATTTAATTGAAAAAAAAAGAATTATTCAAAATACCACCTGTTAAAGGCATCATCGTCTTCTCAAACAGATAGGAAAAGCAAGATTATTATTTTACCCCTCGTGATAGTTAAATCACCTCTCCGAACAGCATTCATCCAGCCAATCATCCAATTAGCTTGGAGATATGCAAAAAATAGGAATCCCTCCTCCCTCAGAGCTGATTAAATTAATAGTTAAAAAGGGATTACCCAGAGACTCAGAAGCCAGATTCATACCAAGGACCACAAGAACTATATCACAAGCTGTCCATCAGTCTTGTCTATTATCCTGTAAATAACACGACACTCTCAAGTTCTAATGTTTACAAAGCCAAAAAAAAGAAACTGAAATATAAAATTAACTTTTGCAGAGTAGGGGCCACACCTGCTTTTCCTTCTGCCAGAATGTCTCAACTATATTATAATTTTATCGAGCATGTGCTGTTTTAGTTGGAGATTTATGAAGTTTTCAGTTACATCAAAACCTAATCTACCAAATCTTGATGAGCTAAGAACATGAGCCGAAAAAATTTAGCATTTGCCAATGTACATAGAGGAAAGTAAAGGAAGCTCACAGAGACAACTAAAAAATGGAGGTAACGGAAGCTTAACATCATCAGCAACACCTATCCTAAGAAAGTTTCCTCTATCTCATTTCTCTGCTATCCTCCACCAAAACAAACCAATTGTCAATTCATCCAGCAGAGATACAAAGGATGGGAACACCACAAGAGGTTCATCCCTTCAGATCACGCCCTAGGCTTTTGTATCATAGATGGAAGTAGGAAGCTACACACAGTTGGCAGAAACCACCCCTCATTATATGCAATGCAAGCATGCTTAGCACTAACTTTAGTCGAAAAGGCCAGAGTTTAAATGAAAGAAAATCATTCCATGCTCTCAAGGATAAATTTGAAAAAAGAAAAGATAATCATCACAATAGTGACTGACTGCCACGACTCTCACTCTAGTACAAGACAAAGCATCTATATGTCCATCAATGCACTAGCTTTGCTTGTGGATTTCTTTGATGAGGTAAATATGCATTGACAGGATATAACAACAGGAAAAAGAAATTGAAAAGACAAACCTTCTTCATAAAAATAAAATTGGAAGGAGGGTATCTTGAGTTATTTCTGTGACACGATGAAAGATGTAACTATTGAAGCATAACATCATCCAGAATAATATCTAATCAAGTCCTGAAATTCCTATGGACTTATTCATTTTCTTGAAAACATTGGACTTCACAATTTAAAAGAAACATGAGCGAACATGACTAAACATACCTTTCTCTTCTTTAGAACAAGATTAAGTGTGTCTTCCAGTTGCCTCTTCTTGTGCTTTCTAGCTTTATCCAGAGCACCATCAGCTTCTGCAACAACAACAGCTATGTGAACTTGACCTATCGGAAGAGGCTATGGAAACAAGCCGCAGCCACATACCCGAAAGGCAAAAAAAAAAACAAAATCATTGAAATACAAGACAAGCACGAGGATGGAAGTCTACAAAGCCTAACAGAAACATGTCATTTGCCAAACTCTCTTCCCTCGTCAATAATAAGTACAAAACACAAGCAAAGATATAAGACACATGCAAAAGAACACAAACTGAAACAGAAAGAAAGGGTAATAGAATATTTGTTGGGTCACCAAGCCTAGTCTGGTCCAAAAGAGTAGTACTTTGTCACAATATTAATCACATCACATATAATGGGCCAGCCCATCAACCTGATTTAGGATTGGGTGATCAGGCATAGCCAGCCAACGCATGCATTTTAGGCCCTTGTAAAGCAAAAGCGTGGACTATTGTATCAAAATATTCCTTAACCAATCAAAGCACAATCAACATATCAGAAGCACATGATCTATGTTCAATATATAATCACGACTTTTTGCTCAAGGATTGCCTTTACGAGTGACAAATAAAAATCTAAATTGCATGTGATTGATTATTCTCCCTGCAAGGAGTACTTTTCTTGCACTCTCCACTCATTTTGCTTCCGACAAGAATTTGTGCTTGCCTTATTCAATACCATATGTTTTATTCAACAAAAAGGAACATTAGGTCTAATGAGCTTTGATGTTGTGAGAAAATTCTAACTTTTTTCGTAACTCTTTCTATTGAATTTATCCTCAGAAGCTTTTATTATTTTATCTCGATATTGCAATGATGTGGTTGATAACATCGAAAAGATCCCTATGTGATATAAAAACGACAATCAGGAATTTTCTAAGTGTTATTGAGTCCCTACATGATACGAAGAATTCCAAACTTATTTTGTTCACAAGAGGAAGATCCATATAAAATAGGATGCAATTTTGAGAATAACCAAAATACATGTTCCGATTTTACACAAATGAAAAAAATTCGCGCCCGTGCAACACACGGAATGCTACTGGTATAGCCAATTAAAATGCCTTACATGTCTCGGTCATCAAAACAGCGCAAAAAACAAAAGTCAGAGAATGCTGAGCTGGTGACACAGTATCTTTTGCAAAGTCACCACTGTCTTAATTGTTACATATATGAGGAAGACTTCTCCACCGAAACCCCATCAGGCCATCACTATACAAAGCTTGCTACCCGATTCTCTATGCTGTCAATGTCACTACGTTCCATTTGTAATATTGTCCTTCTCCCACAGATAGGACAAGTACTTCTTTCCTGATGAAATACCCTTCTCTAACAGATATGGTAAGGTACTTTTTTCCTTAGAGAACAAATAGCATAATTACTTTTGAACTGCTTATGTTGTAAATTCCCAAGTGTAATCGGTTCTCTTGACTTACAGACTTCATCCAATACAATGTGTCTTTTGACAAGCACACTTATGCCAATGGACAGACACTCATTTTCACTCAAACATAATGTCAGATTACATTATTCACAATGGGTTTGCACCCCTTCTGGTGCCCTATAGAGCCAATACCAAACTAAGTCAGGGCCACATCTAAGCCCAATCACTCCCCCAAGACCAGGAAGTCTCTATACGCGCATGCGCGGGAAAATGAGAATGAGAGAGAGAGGAGCTAAATTGGTCTGTGAAAACTCTTAGACTGGAAGAAGTTCATATAAGCATCACTTCGAGAAAATTAAGCAAGACAAGCAAACTCGAAAGTTCTAACCACCATCTACATTCAATCGAGGGAGAAGTCGCACAATTCTAATTCAAGATAATGTTTTTCAACAAAAAATGAGAGCATAATGACAATCTCGATAAACCCATCGCATCTCTAAAGAAAACTTCAACCCACCCTCAATGGAAGAAAAATAACAAGAAGCCGTGCCTGAACGAGGAAAAATCGACAATTTCGACACTTACTCATCATCTCCAGCTTCTCAATCTGCTCCTTCAAGTTATCGGGGTCCTTCTTCAGAATCCCCACCTCCCTCACCTTCTTCCTCTCCTTCTTGTTCTGGCACCAAAAATCACAGACAGGGAAACGAGCTCATAAAATCAGACGGAGCAATCACCATTCGCCAATTCAATCCAATGAAGATGGGGCAAAAAGATCAGCTAAAAAAAAACCTAACAACACGCCATGCCCAATCACTCCAAGGCAGTGAGGAATCGAGTCCCGAAAGCTAGGGCACCAAATCGAAAGCTCGCCAAAAAAAAAAAAAAAAAAAAAAAAAAAAAAAAGAGGAAAGAAGGTCGCGAGTGGAACGGAAATCGATCTCACCCGCTTCAATTCCTTCTTGCGGAGCTCCTTCCGGTACGCGTCCGTAGGGTTCATCACCTTGCCTCCCTTCGTCGTCTTCATCTTCACCTCCCTTCCTCTCTCTCACTCTCTCTCTCTCTCTCTCTCTCTCTCTCTCTCTTGCTGCGCGGTGGTTGCGAGGACGGCGATCGGCCGCCGGAGATCGATTCGACGGCGGCTCCGGCTATCGGAAGAACGAACGGCCACCCAGCGTCGCGCAGCGAAAAACCGAACCCGAGAATGCGCAAGAGCCAGAGCTCACCACCGGCGCGAGGAGGCGAAAGGGCAAATCGCCACGCTCCACGTGTCCGGAATGACGGAATCGCCCCCCATGTCCGGCCCGGCCCGGCCCGGCCCGTGGTTCCCCTCCGGAGTGGGCTTCGCGATGGTGGGCGTGGGCCCAATTAGAAATTGAGGCCCGATTATATGATGCGGGCCGGGCCCTTGGCTGGGGAGGCTGGGCCAGGGCGAGACGAGACGGCTGCCGAGCCCACGCAATCCTCTTGTGGGCCCAACATTGGGCTTCGGATATCGCGATGCTAGAAACACGTGGGCAAATTACACCCCACGACCCGGCTCCAAAGGCCGGATCACACTTGCTGAAGATCTGACCGTATTGGTTTTAGGGGTGATCGATTTTAAAGCTGATAGGTTTAGACCTAAAATTTGGAATGTACTTTGTTTTCCTGGAATAGACCCTAGAACATATCTTGTTTGTCTGGTCTGGTTTTAAGGTCCAGTCTAAAACCAATTACTTTGTTTTTTCTTTTCAAATCAAGACAAATTGCAATTACAGGAAAATAGTATAAGCAACAAATTAGCTCAAAATAGAATATCAATGCAAAGCATACGGAATTATAAAGCAAAAGGGAAGTTGAGCTCATTTAAAAAAGATAAATCATCTTCTTCCAGCTTCATAAAATATGTTCTAACCGATTTTCGAGTAGATGGTTATAACACCCAGAACTCAACCGGTTCCAAAATTTTGAATCAAAAACTGAACCTATTTCCGCTAGAAGTGGGGACTAAATATGTTTTTATGATAAATTCGGTATGATTTCTAAATTGAATCGAGCTAGTTGTACATCCGTAATCGGTTTAACTGTATTTGAAATAAGTCATTATTGCCCTCAAATCTCCCGCATCACAAATTCTTGAGCACATTCCAATAACAACTTCAAGGTAGACACATTCAATTCCTGTCCTCGAATCAAAGCTTGCTTGGAACTTAACATTAGGAGTCGGCAACGTATTACCTAATTGTGACCTAATCTCAAGAATTCCTCAAGAATCAAGACTGAGAACTGACTTTTTTCAAGGCCAGATGTCATAAGGGCTTCATTACTTCGACTTCACATTTTGCCAAAAACAAATTTTTGATTAGTTAGATGATGTAATGCGAAGATACGGAACTGTATTTGCATTAACATTAACTCTTGCAATATGAACTCCATTGTTTGCTTTAACATTTGACTTTTGCAAACTGCCCCACTAGCAACGTGGCATAAGATCTTGCATGAAACATGTTAAATTGAAATTAATCGATTTTTTTATTAATAAACTCAAATGGATATAATCTTTTCGCGATTCTTCACGCAATAAATTGGATTTAGACTTCATCCTACTTACTGCGGCTATTGCCATCCAATTCCGTACAAAATAGGTAAGTAGATCTACGCATTGCGTTGACCGTTGACCTCGTCGATGTGTTATTTATTTATTGACTCGTGCGGGAAGGAGGCCAATCGCCACGTCTATAGGTGCCACGTCACCAGCTCCACGGGAAAGAGCGTGGGCGGCACGTGGACGGCCCTCGCCGGCACGTGCCTCCTCGCGCGCGCAGTTCGGACGCAACCAGACGAAATCAAAAGCAATTATAACACAAAGAAAAATAATTCGGACCTACAGACGACGTCATATATTTTCACCGGACGCATTAAATCTGAATATAATAAGTGCATGTATATTATATGGCCGACGGCAATGACGTGAGCCTTCTGTACCTGATTAAACAACTATGTTCTAGTTGATTCTGCTTGGTATTAATCCAACCAAAATCAATCGGCCTAATTCTTTTTAAAAACGTCAATCATAAGTCGAGTAATCAATTATGTCATGACTTTTTTCGTTAAAAAAAAAAAACAAAATTAACTCATGTCTCAATTTCGAGCCAAGCTTTTTATTTGTCTCGTAAAAAAGTACCAACTTCGTGTCGAGTCCAAGTTCCGACTAAACCTAAGAATAAATTTTCAGTTAATATCTAAATCCGGCCTACTGTTAAAATAATTAAATGTTAAATTACGTATACATCTAATGGCCTAAATTTTCAGAAAAGTTGGTGATGGTCCATCAAATATATCTCATTGTATTAAAATAGAGGGTTTTGAATTCAAATATTTTTAGGCTCCTATTCGCCTCCTCAATTATATATTTTCATGGCTTTAGGCTTAGGCCAAAGTCCCAAAGTCCAACTTACACATGAGAGAGAGTGTTAAAGTAATTAAATATCAAACCACACATTCATCTAACGGCCGAAACTTTTACCCACCAAATATCCTTTACCTAACGTCAAGTACTTATCCAATGATGGCATTAAAAATTTGATGCATTATTCCACTTGTATTTGGCACAAACTTGATGAGGGCCAAAATTTGGTATCGATTGTAGATTGGTGTTTCTCATGAGACAAACAAATTTGGGCTACACTTGGGACACAAGCTAAAGTTGACTTTTTTATGAAGCAATAAAAACAGCTGAAACGAGACTGGGACCCAACTAAAAGTTGGTGCTTTTCCACGAGTAAAAAAAAAGGCCATAATAGGTGCTCGGCTTAAAATTGGTGTTTTTTGATTAAAAAAAAAAGTTTGAGCTGGAATTGAGACTCGAGTTTTTGTTTTTCTTTAAGGAAATGGGTTCTCATTTTTAAGAGATAAACAAATTTGGGCTAGACTAAGACATGGGTTAAAATTGGTTTTTTTCATGAAAATTTTAAAAAAATTATAAGTGTATCATAAGTCTTAAAACTTGTTACGAAAGTACAATCAAGTCATAAAACTTTCAAAAAGTTTAATCAAGTACTAAAACTTATAATGAAAGTGTAATCGAATTCTAAAATTTTCAAAAAATGCACTCAATAAAATGACTTGATCAAATCAATTTGACAAATTTCTCATTGTATTAAAACATGAAGTTTTGAATTCAAATATTTCTAAGGTCATATTTGCCTCCCCAATTATATATTGTCATGCCTTTAGGCTTAGGCCAAAGTCTCAAAGTCCAGATTACACGTGAGAGAGAGAGTGTTAAAGTAATTAAATATCAAACCATGCATTTTCATGCCTTTAGGTTTATGACTCAATTACGTTTTCATCACAAGCTTGAGAATCTAGTCAAACTTTTTAGAGCTTTTAAAATTTAATTGTACTTTCATGATAAATTTTAACATTTTTAATATACGTATCTCTTAAAAAAGTTTGTCCCTTTTTTAAGGAGAGGAAAAGAAAAAAAAAAGTTCCGGTCACAATAGACCGTTTCGATTCGGGAAGTCAACCGTCGACCGGAAGCGGCGTGAGGCATGCCGGCATGTAAGATCCGAGGCGGCGCACCGGGTCCAAGAAGAAACGGTCGAAATCCTGAAGAGGCCGTCGGGTACGACGTTGCTGTCGGCCACCCCGATCCGCGTCAACCGATTTTTAAAAAAATCTCCAACCGAAATTTAAAAAAGATACTTCCTTCCAAGAACCTCCAAGAACGACTGCAGGGGAACTCCTGGAAGTCCCCTCGATAAATTCCACCGCATGTCTTCTTGTTCTTGCTCTTCTCCTTCCTTCTAGCCTCTCCCTCGATTCGAACCCCCACATGTTTGCTTCCGCGGTAGATGGGGGACGGCGAATCTCCCGAATGCCGGCCCGGTGCCGAGGAGGAGGAGGAGGAGGAGGAGGAGGAGGAGGAGGAGGCGGAGGAGGAGGAGGAGGATGCGGTGCCGGGGCTGCTGCAGGCGGCCGGGGAATCCTTCTCAGGGATCCGGCTTGCGGAGGCCCCGATCCTCCTGCTGGTCTACTTCCACAAGGCGTTCCGGGGGGAGCTCGCCAGGCTCTGCAGCGGCGCGGCGGCCCTCGCCGAGATGGGGGCCCATGGCCGCTGGGAACGGCTGCAGGAGCTCCGCGGGAGGTTTGAGTTCTTGGTGGTGGCGTACGAGTACCACAGCGCTGTGGAAGATGAGGTTAGCATCAGGATCAGGATCAGGCACTGTGGCATTTGGGTGTTGATTTTGTTATACAAAAAGTTCGCTTCTTATCATTTTCTTTTTTAGCTTCGATGCTGAGAATGGCAGAAGACAGTAGAGCCTTTTTCAATCCTCTCTTTTTGGGCAATCTTTAGTTATTCTAGTGTTTGAGAGAAATCATCACCTGACTCATTTTGTTATTGTGTTAAAGAAATCGAAACTGGAACCAAGAGTAATCTCGGTGACTAGCTTAAACTCGGCTTTTTATTGGAAGATCGACGAGATAATATGAGAATCTTTGTCGGGTCAAAAGGTTGTGCCTACCTGTGACTGCATAATTGGATCTCTATGCAACTTTAGCAATGCATGAATTGACTTTTCAAGAGCAATGAGCCTTATCAGCTAAGACTGTTCACAAAGGATATACAGCTTTATTCATGGTGGGGTCTAGGAAGATAGTGGGAAGTGATTCAAAATATTAGCTCGGACAAAAGAACATCATGTCTCGAGAATTGATAGGTCTGGAAAGGGGAACAAATTGATTACTCTTATGCAGAGTGCTTTATGCTTTTTCTTCTCCTTTCAATCATAGTTCAGCATCAATATCATAGTTGCTTGTCTAATTCACCTCGAAGGGGGAATCAACATTATCATTTTTTTTTTGTCCACTGTTGTTATGCACTTTGACACAGCCTTAGTAGAGTTCTGCAGAAACTTCTGAGCTCTAGGACCATTCAAGATAAGAAAACCAATCGAATGTTGGACCATTAAAAAGGGTGCAAATTGATAGTCACTTTGAAAAGGCTGAAAAACAGTCAAATACCTCTGTTCTGTGTTAACTGACACTTAAGTTAAGCTTGTATCTGAGATTAGTTCATAATTGGCATGCTCATCAACCTTTAAAGATGAAACCCCTGAAAACTGGGCCATGCTCTATCTTAATCTTCGCAACATGTCCCAAGCATGGGTATCTCAACTTTTAGATACTTTAAAGGTGATAATCATAATGATTCTATCAAATAAAGCGTTCTTTGCTTTTTCCCTGACAGATTATATTTCCGGCATTAGATTCGCACGTCAAAAATGTAGTGTGTACATATTCACTCGAGCATAGAAGCATAGGCGAACTATTCAACTCAACCATTCAGTTCTTTGATTTATTGACGGAGGATGATGATGATGAGCCCAAGCCATATCAAGAGCTCGTGTTTATCCTCAGCACCATCCAGTCATCCATTTGCAAGCATGAGCATAAGGAAGAAAAGCAGGTAGCGATACGATCTATCCATTTTTATGTTTTGTGCAGTTTAAGAGTAGAGTGATGGCAGTGACTAGCAGAAGAGTAGATACACAGTTTGTACTGTTTAGCACGCATGGGGATCAGATGATGCCAAAGCTGTTTCTTTTGCCTATTCTATGTGCAAGGAAGCTCACTTTTTAGTTTCTAGACATTGTGTCAAACTATAAGAATGAAAATGAGACTTATTGGACGAACTGATAGCCTCAATATTTCTCTGAAATATTTGATTAACTTTGTTCTGTTTACCTTTTTCTTCTGACTTCAGTTTACATGACTGTAGGTGTTTCGGCTGCTGATGCAACAATTTTCCCAGAAAGAACAGGCTTCACTACTTTGGCAATTCCTGTGCAGTGTCCCGGCCATCCTTTTAGAGAATTTACTTCCATGGATGATCCCCTTCATTTCCCCTGACGAACAGGAACAAGTCATCGATTTTGTTAAGGACACGGTCCCTAAAGAAAGCCTGCTGCAGGAGGTAGGCCAATGCCAAATTTTTTTAAGACACCACGTTTTACTTCCTGTGTTTAATAAGTTCAAAACTCTTGTGAAAAAGGTATTAATAGGCTGGATCAGGAAGACTGATCGATCATACTTGATGGGCAAGATTGAGACTAGAGCGATGCGTGAATTAGACAGCAGATCTGCAAGTGTGGAAAGCACTCTCGAGCAGCAGCAGGAGCAGAGAGATAGTGTCGGAAAAATATCAAAATTCTCTCTGACTGATGGTTTCAAAGTTTGGCACGGTGCCGTTAGGAGAGATTTCCAAACAGCACTAGAAGCTCTCCATCGAGTCAAAAGATCAGGGGTGTTTTCCGATTTTTCAGCAGTACTTATGCAGCTGAAGTTCCTTTTAGATGTGGTAGCCTTTTATAGGTACTCATACTCTACGTTATTACTTCACACGTTCCCGTATTTAGGCTACCTCGGTTCTTTTTTTCTACTTCCTGATTATTTATAATCTCGATGCATCTTTCCAACTCGCAGCAATGCATTGCATCAAATTTACTATCATGAACTTAATGGACTAGCCAATGGCCGTGAATTTTCCTCATTTGATTGGATTGCGTACAAGAGCCAAATTGGATGTCTTCAACAGTTGCTTCACAATGATGCGCAAGATGAGACGCTCGGATGCAATTTTGTAGAGCAGCTTTCCTGTGAACTGAAGTTGTTTCTAATGGAAATCAACAGATTATTTTCTTACCAAGAGACAGAGGTACAGTTTTTCCAGTCCACTACGGCCTTTAAGGAGTTAAGTTGGACCAACATTTTAATGCAGAATTCTATTGGATTAGAACATTGACAGTTAATGATATCTTTCTAGATGAGCACATTCACATATTACTTTCTATAAGGAGGTTGTTCATGTTTCCAAACCATTTTCAACTATAATATCATCATGCAGATTATTTCAGCTTTTGTCAGGTACTTAATGTGATTAGCAAAAGCTGCAGTCATGAAATGCAAATTCAGCTTCTGTACACGAGCATATGCACGTTGCCTTTTGGATGGATCGAATGTGTGATCACTTGGTTTTCAGCTCATTTATCAGCGGAGGAATCAAGGTCCATCCTTCTTCACATAAAACGAGGAGACAGTACGATTTGCCGCTCTTTTACCTTGCTACTGCATGAGTGGTTCCGTATCGCTTGCTCAGGCAAGAAATCGATTGATGAATCCAGGATGGACCCACAATATTTTTTCAAAACAAGGTTGTTTACACTGCCCAAACATTTCGAGGAAGATGCCAAGTATTCTGCTTCAACCTCACAATCAAATGATAAATCTTGTAGAGGATCTTATCCCATTTTATTGGGAACTGAGTCGGCCGCTATGATTAAGTTGAAAACATCTAACTCTGGTAGAGTTGCTTTGAGCTCGTTCTTTTCTTTGAGACCAAAGGCATCGAATATCTCTTTTAGGTTTCCAGCAGTGAAGAATGATGTCATTTCCAATATGGATCAGTGGGAGCCGGTCGATATTATCTTTTTCTTCCATAAGGTTATGGAGAAAGATCTTACAAATCTTGTCCAAAAATCACTTAAACTATCGGACGATGCCAGTTTCCTCGAAGATTTCTGTAAACGATTTGTTCTAATATGCAATCTGTATCAAATCCACAGTGATACAGAGGATGAGGTAGCTTTTCCAGCTTTAGAAGAAAAGGGCAAAGTGCAGAACATAAGCTCCTCCTACACCATTGACCACAGAATTGAAGCTCAACACATTAACGGCATATCGTCCATTCTGGATAAGATCTCTACATTGCACATTTCTTCAAATAATTCTGATTTAAGTGTGAGGCGAAGTCATCGTTATCTGTGTTTGAAGCTTCAGAATATGTGTAGGTCCATGCATAGGATAGTCTCTGAACACATCCGCAACGAGGAAATTGAAATTTGGTCGTCAGTTAGAGAATGCTTATCTATTGCAGAACAGGAAAAGGTCATAGGCTGCATGCTTGGTAGAATAAGAGCTGAGGTATTACAAGATATGATCCCGTGGCTTATGGAGTCTTTGACACCCAAAGAACAGCAGAAGTTAATGTCCACATGGAGACACGTGACAAGAAACACGATGTTCAACGAGTGGTTGCAGGAATGGTGGGAGGGGGATAATGTGGAAAAGGAGATGGAATCGGGTATCTCGCCCTCAAAGACAGCAGATCCTTTAGAGATAATCTCGACATATCTATCCAAAGACATCGTTGAGGAACAGAGGGAGAAAATTCGCAATGAAGTAGTTAACTTACCGCAAGGGCATGTTACCATTGACAAATCCAAGCAATGGAAAATGGGCACAATCAATAAAGGAAAAGTGAATAGGCATAAGTCCGATAAGTGCACAAAACTTTCTAACGATGATGCAGAACTAGGTATAGATCTGCAAGTTGACCATAAGTCCGAGCACCAGGAGAATGTTTCTGCGATGAGTCAAGAAGAACTGGAAGCTGCAATTAGGAGAGTGTCCCGCGATTCTTCCTTGGACCTGCATAAGAAATCATCCATCATACAGAATCTGTTGATGAGGTCGCACTTCTGAATCATCATTAGGTTTTTACTCGCACTTTTAAGCAATGACTAGACTACCCCGTTAACACTGTGTTCTCTATCTTGCATGAATATCCAGTCGTTGGATTGTTGCACACCAGAAATTTAACCTGGTTGCCACCATCTCGAGTGATGGAGAGGAAATACCTGGTCATTCTCCATCTTATCGTGATCAGTTCGAGATGACTTATGGATGCAAGCACTACAAGAGGAATTGCAAGCTTCTCGCTGCATGTTGCAACCAACTCTACCCATGCAGGCGTTGCCATGATGAGGAAAACGTTCATTCAGTTGACAGGTGCGTGCAATATGACATGACTTGTGAGCATCTTCCTCTCTCATAAGTTTAGTTTCTAACTTTTGTACTCAGCACTTTCGCTGATCTTATGTGATACAGGAAATCCATAACCAAAATGATGTGCATGAAATGTTTAACGATTCAGCCAATTGGAGCCACATGCTCAACAGCTTCGTGTGATAATTTAGTGATGGCCAAATACTATTGCAGAATCTGTTGCATATATGATGATGAAAGGTGAGAGCATGTCTTTTAGCAACCTTAGTTGTTGGAGGTAACGGCCCTCAATGCCACAACATGCAGTATGCCCTGCTCTTTCCTTTAATGGCAAAACAAGTTACAGTAATTACCTGCCACTAGTTGTGCATATTTGTTACTGCAAATATCTTATTGCTCTAATTTTCTTCAAATTCGCTTCCTATATAGAGAAGTGTCACAACTCACAAATTTTACTTTACAGAGTAACATGATTCATTTTATTTGGATTTATTCTCGCTCTATTGGATCATTTAGTAAGGTAAAAGTTCATTCACTAAGGCTCAAAGATGGAAGTTATTTCACAGGGAAATCTATCACTGCCCTTACTGTAACTTGTGTCGTGTGGGAAAGGGATTGGGCATTGACTATTTCCATTGCATGAACTGCAATGCTTGCATGTCGCGCTCCCTTTCAGCTCACAAATGCAGACAGAAATGCTTAGAAGATAACTGTCCTATTTGCCATGAGTACATTTTTACATCGAACTCTCCAGTAAAGGCCCTCCCCTGTGGCCACTTCATGCACTCGGCATGTTTCCAGGTATGCATTTCTCCGTCACTAGTCTTGATGTCTCTCCTTGCAAATATTTCACTTGAGATTGATGATTCTCGTTCTGCTTCCAGGAGTATACTTGTACACACTATACTTGTCCGATTTGTAGCAAGTCACTAGGAGACATGCAGGTTTGTTACCAGATATTCTGATGTGCTCTTTCTCTCTCCCATTAGTAGGAATGAGCCTTATATTGTTCTCTAAGATCCTTTGACATCTTTCTTATACTTCCTTTCTTAATGCACAATGTTGTTATTCTTGATTGGCATAATGCCATCATCATTGGTAAACAAAACTGAAATGCAGAAAATAGTTTGCAAGAACCTAGCATACAAAGGAATTATTTGACAAATATTTGATTTCAACATCGTGCAGGTTTATTTTCAAATGTTGGATACACTTTTGGCTGAAGAGCAAATGCCAGATGAGTATTCTGGCAAGACCCAGGTTGATGTAGCTTAATGCTCTAGTTTGCTTTTAATTGGGTATATTCTTCTCTTGTAAGTCCGTTCGAAAATGACATAGAGAACCGATTAACAGGTTATTCTCTGCAATGACTGCGAGAAGAGAGGAAGCACATCTTTTCATTGGTTTTATCACAAGTGCCGTCATTGTGGTTCATATAACACAAGGCTGCTTTGATTCCAACCTAAGACGCATATATATGAGATAACTCTCCTCAATGTTCAGATAGCACAAAAAACAATTCTGTATTTTCCCTGACGGAGAAAACCATCTCCAGCTCCAGAGGAGGGAAATGGAAGAAGTAAAAGTTTGAGATTCGTCGACATGGGGCATTGGGGAATGACCAAGTAATTTTGCTTGCTCTTGCTTAAGCCAGTTCAGGTTCGCATGAGTTGCTCTATGTGTCTGCTTCACATGATGGAAAAAAAATCAGTGATTGAGGAAATAGAAAGTTCACCTTTTCGTAGTGGGAAAATATGAGATGTGTGGGAAGAGCTTCTGCTGTGCCAAAACTGCAAAAAGTTCAACTCCCATCTGTCTGTGCCAAGTACAGTAATGTTATACAGTACAATGGCAGTGCCATAGAAGCTCCCAACCTTTGATATCTCTGAAATGATCGGTAGGATTTCATCTAATGACTGATCCTGCTTGAGCATTCTAAAAGTAGTTAAAGGGACTCAATGGAACAACAACAATTTTGAACGACTTGTATTGTACAAGTTCCATAGATGCTTTTGCAGTTGTTGAGAGACAAATGTTATATGTGTGGTTTATTCAATCTTAATAGATACTGATCTGGAGTCGACAAATGAAACTTACTGTCGCAGAGATTATCCGATCCCATCATGCGTCACAGACTTCGTTCATAACAATTGACCACAGTACGATAATTTAGGCATCAAGCAGCAAAGTATGTCATGCCGTACCCTACGCTTGCAGGGTGACTATTTGATGTTCGGCATTTCTTAATAAGGAAAAAGGAGAACTCAGAAAAGTCGGAAACTGCAGTAACAAAACTAATGATCCGAAAAAAGGGTAGGTAGACCCTTCGAGTTTTTGTCTGATCAGTTGACACTGGTGAGGCTGAAGCATGCGGCAGCACTCTTCAATTCGTTGTTGCCAGCATGCTCGATGGATTGCCTTGTATCCTTCAATGACGATTCTGAGCTGCATATGAGAATTTTGCTGTTATCGTATTAGATACGATGAGGCTCGTATCTGTTACGTGAAAGAAGAGTTGTACCTCGAGTCGCACGCCTCTTTATAAGACTGTGTATCGTCGATGGTGTCGAAGAAAGGTTGGAGTTCATCGTAGTCTTGGACTATTTCTTGCTGCACGTCCATCGGCTGCGATGCAGCCATCTGAATTGCATTGCCGTTGTTGTAATTAGCGTATTGATTTTGCATCCACAAGGCATTCTCGACATTATCCTTGGGCACCACGTCACTGGAGCTGTCGTAACCAGCTACGCCTCCGTTGTCACCGCAGTGATTTTGCGGAACGGGCAAGGCGGCCGCAGTGCTGCACTGCTGCTGCGTTTGGTGGAACAGGGGAAGCGCGCCGTTTGGTGGGGCCATGCCCAATTCCAGCTGAGAAGGCACGTCTTCAGGGACCGGAGAGACCTGGTTCTGTTGCCTGTACATCTCTAGCTGCGAGTAAATGGCATGGAGCTCTTCCTTGGCCTGCTGTATTTGGTACTGTAGGTTCTGGATGAGGCCGTAGCAACCGTGCACCGGGTACCAATCGCGCATGTTTGCTTGGTCGATGATGGATCTCATGGCGATGTTCTTCTGGTTAGGATGCAGGCCTTTCAATATCTTTAGGATGTTGCTCACGCCAAACAACTTGTGCACGTTCCGGAAGATCTCCGGCTGGTCGGCCGGGAAGAAAGGAGCTAGAGGGCAGTCTGGTTTGCACTTCCTCCTCTGGTACTTGCACGCCGCGCATGCCTGGCTGGCGCCACCCTTCAGGGTCATTTCCTTTCGTTCCGAGAAGTGACGCGGGGATCAATGGGAGCGCTAGGATTATCGGTAGGACTCGGAGAGGAGAAGGGAAGGTGTGGGAGGGAGTGGAAACTGACATTAGCTAAGAAGCATGGTGCGAATGAGTCCGAAGAGAGACTGAGTAAAAGACGAGGGCCGATTTCGATGGACGTTTTTCCCTGAGGTGTTTTAGGTGTGTGAACGTGGAGGAGTCGGTTTTCTTGTTGGAAAGAATCAGCAGTCCTATTCTCTTGGGAGATTACACACATCAGCCCAAGTTCAGAAAAACGCACGTCGTTGTGTGTGGTTGACAATGTCTTGCCCTAGGATCGATTCAAAACAGATGTTTGAATCGAGGTTAACATGGTACTGGAGAAGAACACGTGATTCACATTGTCGATCTGAGTCGACAACTAAGATTAACTCGTTACGTGGAGAAAAGTCATCGCCTAATCTGACCTCTAAACACATGCCACGATGTACCGGCGCGGCTTATTACACCATCAGGACCAGCGAAGCTAAAAAACAAACGCTCTAAAATCTTAAACAGGCCGTTCGCGATCGACATTTGAAGTGGGGTTCCTTTCGCCAGATGTGAACCCCACATCGGGTTCAGTTCATGGACGGCGGTGTGCCTCCGAGATCACCATCCATGTGACAGAACCAAGCATTACATTAATCTGTAGGAATCATGAGGGCTTGACTCTGCATGGAATTCCGATGAAACTGAAAAATCTATTTTTATTTTCCCCGTCAAAAAATTTCATGACATACAAGAATACTACCTTTTCGCAGTCATCAACGTTGTCGAAGGCCACGGGCCATGCTGGTGCCTTATACACAATTTAAACTTGGGGAAAATACTTATATAAGCATATGTAGAGAGCTTTTGCACCTAGAATAATTATCAGCTATAACAACTGGTGTATACACCTCCCAACGCCTGGACGGATCACTTCCCAAGATGTCGTCATATACATGGGCAAACATGTACCTACCGTCTTTATCCTCGGCAAACCCACCTTATTGGATCGTCAGGCACGCCTTAGAATTAGACCCTACTTCTCAATAAATCTTGCGGAAGAACACAGCTTCCTCCGACCTCTAATTTCCTGGAAGACCAAAATTTCAACACATTGTTCCTCCTCTGGGGAGGTACCCAGTGCTCCAAAGTAAAATCCAATGTTATCGCCAAAACTTCTCATTTTACACCAAACTTCACTTCATATGAATCTTCTCTTCTTTCTGAAATGCTGGCGATGCATATCGTTATCCGAACAGCAAGAGCTTTGATATCTCCCAGTATGAACAGTTTCTCACAATTCGAAACCAGCGAAGGTCCCCCAAAAATAGATTTTGAGTTGTCCCGCGCCCGCAAAAGTATGGAGAGGAAAAATATTCTGTCTATTTCACAGCTTCAAAAAACAAAACCTGAGGTTGCAAATGCCCCCTCTCGCACATTGTGAGAACATCTGCCCAGCTACCAATTACCTATGCAATCAAAGGCAGATATCAACATCTTTCTTGGAAAAGAAAAGAAAAGAGGCCCAAGCTGTAAATTTAAAAGGTATAATAGTTTGCCAATTGTGCAAAAAGAATCTCATAATTGAGATGAAATGTTGAACTTACTTTGACGGTTTTATCATCATACATGATCCACTTTTCATGTTCACAACTATAGGCAAAGCAATGGTAATGTTGCCCATAGTAGCAAACCTACGTACAGAATGAGAAGAAAAAACCACCAGTTACAGAGAGAAGAGAATGAGCAAACCTGTGTACATTAACATAACACCAGAAAATATACAAGTAAAAACTAACGCTCCCATCAGGCAGCGACCATACAACAAAAACATCTAAACGGTGGCATGGAGATTGTACGAGCACGCAAGACTATCTCATCAGGTAATGACCTCTAGCTTCTATGCCAATAAGTACTAATTAGTCAGTCACATGCCAGTGTTGCCCTCAAAGTTTCAAGCATGGAGATACGGGAAAGGTTAAGGCGTTTTCCATTCTACAAAACCTCACTCACTTTCCATTCACAGCGTTTTCTACTTAAAAGGAAAAGAAAACACCATCAGTGGGCAGCCCATACCGAGAAGAGGATTACCACTATGCTCTTTTATTTTATCCTCTCTTTTTTTTTCTTTTTTTTTAAATGTTGGATTACTCTAAGCTCATGTGTAGGGTCTCCAGGCAAAAATCATAATGCATACCAATGGAACCAAGTTACACAATCACACAAGCATGGTCTTAGGGGAAAAACATATCAAGGGTAACAAATATACATACCACTGAAACCAAGTTATGCATATGCTTAGGATCAAGACCACGATAGAGGACGCTCATATCTATCTCAGTACTGAGGGCTGACAATGTTGCTGCTATGTCATCAGCACTCTCGCATGTGTTCTGCCAACCTACAACTGCAACACAAAATTAAATATATATCCATAAGCGCTATCGATTCTGATAAAAGATAATGCTTTGACCTCAGCTGCCAAGAACCACCTGTAGTGAAAACATGGGGTACAGTGGAGAGGAAATGATGTTTGTGATTGAGCTTCCCACAGCCACCAGACTCTGGATCACAAGTTAATTGATGGTTCATCTCCACAAGATTCAACAGCTCATCGAATGAGCTCTCTGCACACATGACCTGATAGACATGGGGTAAGAGGATTAACAAAATAAAATTTATTTTACAAAAATGATCGACTCTCATCATTAACCCATAGAGAGTGGCCAGTGAAGAAAATCCCTAATTCCAACAAGACATACCTTCATCGTTCTGAGGGCATTGGCATTAATATTATGAAAGAACGAAGTATATTTGAAATGTCTGGATTCCAATCTGCAGTTGTAGCAATTCATTTGCTCAAAGATATCCATTCCAAAAAGAGAGTGTACAAGACAAGGTTTACAACAATCCCAGGATCCTCTAGAGTTACTCTCTTCTGATTCATCATCAGAAACACTTGAACAATATGTCAATGACCGGTGAAGGCAGTCAAAAATTACTGCCAAGACTTCAGAAGCATCATTCATCTGAGCCTGTTCATTGCTTTAATCTGTCAGAGTTCCACCAATCTCCCACTTAAAACAAATATAAAATAGAAGGAAAGAATAAGTCTACCTCCTGGAAAAAATTACTATCTGGGTACAAGTTACTTAAAGCTATTCTCAAAGCAGTAGGAGCAATGGCGTCCTTCCGTGCATCTGCAGTTGCTGTGCTCAGAGCAGTGAAAATATCATAAAGGGCACATACAACACAAGGATCTCCCACATGTCCATGGTCCAGCGTAGATCTTTTCAAGAACTCATCACGGAACTGCCTTAAATGCCACAGGGACTGAAAAAATGTGCACAAAAGAACAAAAAGTCAGGTTAGTGTAACCCTTGCAATCATTCTGAAACAGAAGCATGCCATAGAAGGAAATGATAAGGGTAATATATTGCTTCCACAAAACCTACCTGTATGATTACGTTCAGAAAGCAATTATATTCACCAATTTCATTCTGCAATCCTGTACCAAACACATCTGCTCCGTGTTTGGTTTCTATTACTACCTCACCATGTATAACACCGATATCATCTGCAGTTCTGGATGGCTTGTGCGACCTCAGTAAAGTAGAAGCCAAAGGGGACTTCTGACGCGCTTGGAATGTGTCTGAAACAGAAAGAAAAGTCAGCGTTTTGCTTATTCAAATGCAGAATTGTGCCTCCGTGCCCATGCGTTCGTGAGAGAGAGAGAGACGACAATCAACATCAACCGCCAAAGAGTAATGTTCTATTGCCAAAAGGAAGTCGCATTGACAGTTGTGGTGCTGTTCTATTTAGCATTTCACCTTTAAGACAGCAAACCCCTGTCTCCACTGTCTCCATAGAATGATCAGTACATTTTCCACACACTCACTTTCTCATGAAGTTGGTACTTTAGGGGTTATTCCATCTCATCGAACTTGCTTCACTTTCCTCCCAATCAGGGCCAATTTTCTCATACAAAAATGCATGAATTCATACAAAGTCACGTTTGGATACAGGTCATCCCCTTTTTCATTGGTCAAGAAAATACAGGTCATATATGATACTTAGTGTTGTGTTTAAGTTTAGTTGTTTAGGAAAAGAATTGTACTATCACTCCTGGCTCTTGATGTTTAGATTATAAGTAGCCACAAAAAATTGTTATCTATCATAATCAGTAAATCAGATTGTCGGTGATGCAACTGAGAAAAGCGTGAGACATCATTTCCAAAGCTAACACGGATCAATGAATGACCTATAGCACAGAAAAGAATATGAACGCCCTTAAGAATAGTCCTAGTAATAAGCTTTAAAAATTGCCTGGTGTTCTTCACAATTTGTGATGATGACGTATATCACCCAAAAAAACAAAAGTCAGTCCAATAGCAGCCACTAGGAAAACAAGCAATGTTATAGTAGTCAATCAGAAAAATTGACTCCTTACCTTCAACAAAATCTGCTAATAAGCACAGTCATCAACACACAGACAGAAATGAGAGGCCGTACAAATAAACTATGAAGAAATGTACCTAGAGATTGGCTGACAGCTTTTTTAAGGTCAGCCTGAAATCTTTCTTCGTCATCCTCCTCTGCCTGTAATTGTCTCAATGTCTTTGTCTGATGTCCTCCTACAGTTGATTTTCACCATAACAATCAGATTTAAAATCCAAAACATGAAAGAGATGCACCTTCCCTAAAATCTGTAACAAAAAATTTAAACAAGCTACTAAAATGGCTCTAAAGAGCTAAGTTGCCTAAAAGTCAACGAATCTTATGTTCTTCTGCTCTGGTGCACCGTATGATGTGCCAATATTGAATTGGAGAATACTTATAGGCTATTAAGCCTTTGGTGAATCGTGAACTTGAAGCGAACACCAAACAGACAATTAAAAGAGTATTCCGAAAAAGGGTAACTACAGAGAGTTCTAGCATACTCAATCCCCACTTCCGGAGCTGCTAAACATTTTTAGGCCAAACAATAAAAGCTAGAGTTAAGTACTTGCTCTAGAACGATGTTAGTAACGAAAGTAATTTGACCAATTAATGAGTTGCCTCTTGTTTCCCTTCCTATTCTCTTCGTTTTGAACGAGCAGGGTGGTTGTTGAGGGAAGAGATGGAAAGGACTCTTAATTCTAAAGAATCATACCTGATGTGACACAAGCTCTCTTAATCTTTTTGCAATTTTTAAGATTTGGATCATTTTCTTAAAACATCGTTGCCAATGATTAGGACATCAGCCCATTCATTCCAGCAATAGCTTCCTTCAATAAATAAAAAAAGAATTTTTTAAAGGGCACTTCCTTAAATTATAACTTAAGTCCTTTAAAAATATAAAAAGGTAGCTTTTGCATGCCTCATTTTTTTATGATACGGTAACTTACTGCAATTCACTCATTTTCATGCTGTCAATGAAAATTTAAACTTACTATATCGTTTGCTTAACAAGTACTGTTAGAACTCTCTCTAACAAGATCCAAGTAAATAATCAACAACAAAACTAACCCATGACATAGAAATAAGTAACGCTAGATCGGACATTCAGTGACATAGAACATACCGCCATCTGTATCTCGGTTATTTTGGAGTGGACCCTCAACATGTGCACTCCCGGCTTCAACATTTTCTTTTCCCGAAGGAAAACTCCTATTGCTTCCCTCCAATGGTTTGGTGGAACTCCTATGGCGCCTGCCTCTCCTTCCTGTTCGTCTATGAGACAGCAAAACACCATCCTCAGAAAGTCCTCCATTGGGGAGACCTGCAAAATGGAGAAAAGAATTGATTGATCTGCGTCAAAGTGCAAGCCTCAATGTGCATAATTCTTGTTAAATTGCAACCTCCTTGAACTTTCGTCTCATCTGTACTTTTCTTCTTCAAATTATCAGGATACACTGAAGTAATCTCATGAGAAGTTGGCAGGTCATTCTTCAGTCCCAACTGTCGTGAAAATAGCAAACTTGTAAAGATCCCACTGGAAATTCTAGGTGAAACTATGCATTAAAGAAAGCATGTGATTCAACCGTGAATAAGCAGAAAGTGTTCAAGTAACAGTCCAACATCCATATCGAAAAGTATCTCCAAAATGACAAGCAACAAATAGCAGATGTCATCTTTACCAGACGAGGAGATTTGAACTGTTCATGTGCATATTGATCATCAGCTTGACTCTCCGGAGTAACGTCAGGAACTCCTTGCCCCAGCTTCAAAGATGTGCTGGTGAATTTTTTTTGTTGCTCAGCAAGCTGCCTCTGTTTGGCTTCGTTC
Source organism: Eucalyptus microcorys (assembly GCA_014182515.1). NCBI lineage: Eukaryota > Viridiplantae > Streptophyta > Magnoliopsida > Myrtales > Myrtaceae > Eucalyptus > Eucalyptus microcorys. The sequence goes on from CM024563.1 coordinate 4,431,667, forward strand.
TCAATTCGTCTCTGATACTCCAAAGTTTCTTCGAGCTTTCTTTCCTCAGCTTCAAGCTCAATTTTTCTTCTCATTTCCTCTTCCTGTTCTTTCAAGTCATCATCATTCACATAAGCTAAGATATCAGAATCTGGCTGGTCACCGTCAGATGCCACCGATGGAGAACTGCGTCAAGGGGAGTTCAGGAGCAGTTATAGCCATATCGCATCTTGTTTTCCTAACAAAGTGTAATTCAGGAAGCGCATGTAGTGACATCAAATCAGCAAACTTACTCTGGTTCATCAGTCTCTTGGGAAGAGATTTGTTGCTCATCAATTCCACTAGCCTATTAAGAAACAAAAGATCGGAGAGAGATTAAATTTGCATAACTACCCTCAATGAAGAAAAGGTCATGTTGCTGAAACCTTGGTGGCCTTGGTTTTTCTGAACTCTTTGTGCCTTTTCCTATCCTTTGTCCTGTCTTGTGCATGCCTCAAAGTGACGCCTCCTCCTTTAGAAACTTTTTTTGAATCAAGGGCAAGTTCCGCCAAAAATGCCTCCCTCGCAGCATCAGACTTCTCAGTCGCATCTTTCTCTGCTAGATCCTCCAAGTGTGTCTAGCAAACAGCACGGAAGGAGAAGAAGTAAGTCCCTACAAATGAAGCACCTAAGCAGATCAATAGATAGAAACCAACCTTCATGTATGACTTGACTAAAGGCAGCACTATCAACCGATGATCGTATGCAGAAAGAGCCTCCAGCTTAAGTTCCAATTGCTGCATCCCAGCGACATTTCGCATTATTCGAGCATCGATTTTGCTAATCTGCATCACCAAACAACTGAAAGCTCAGTACAAGGGTACAAGGCTCTAACGTTCAATTATCCAATTAATCTAACCTCAGTAGAAAATTCTTCTTTCTGTTTCTGAATTGTAACTTCTATGCAAGTATCGACTTGATGCTGATAGTCTTTAGTTCTCCAATCCTCATCTTCCCCAGACTCCAGGTCACATAAATGAGAAGTCGCTCCACTATAAGCATCATCGTATCCAAATTGATTAGCATTCAAAGCTTCTGCTTCTCTTAGGACACTTCCTATCACATCTGACTCAATTCTATTGCCAACAAAAGCAAGGTCATTTTCATCTCCCTTAAGTTCCTCTCTCCTCTTCCTCAGAACAGACTCAAGGCTTCGGTACACAAACTCATCAGCGTTCTCCCTCTTCTTAGCCTCCTCAACACAAAGGTCCTCCAGTGCTTGCAGTGCTTCTTCAAAGCCAATAAGCTCACATTTTCTCTCACAGAGGTTCTGAAGTAAATAAAATTCCTTCTCAAGCATTTGGAGGATTTCCATTCCTTGATGCATTTTCTCTTCTTTTCTGTGGACCCAAGATTGCAATGGCTCCCCACTTGAGGAACCTGTATACATCCAGGACAGCAGAGCATCAGCATTGGCACCCACCTTACAAGAAGTCAACCCAGCAGCATCATGTGCAGCAGAGTCATGACTACTATCTGTTGTGCATTCTGCGGGAAGTAAACTTTCATCTAAGATTAAGCACGACGCATCCCCACTAAGGACGATTTTCTCCTTAATCTCTACTTCTTGTGATACAGAATTAGCATCATCTACAGGGCTATTAGTCTTCTCAGAGTATCTGCTCAAACTAGCAGAATGACAAAGCTCCTGCAAGAATTTAACGATCTTCTTCAGTTGAGTTGCTCCTAAGAAACATATGCGAGTCGGCCCATGATCCACCCCCTGGTGCAGGAACTGAGAACCTGAAGTGATACCCTGAAGTTCATCTGCTGTAAACTGGAGGATCTTACTGAGATGGCTAGCGGCAAGGCATTTGTTTCTGATTAGAAGCTCGAACAGAGAACGGATTCTTTCCAAGAGCTTTGCACACTCAGGATCATCCAATGTTGGCCAGCTATTGATGAAAACCCGACTCGCATCTGACCCAGCATGATCAACGTCTTTATCGAAGTTATTACTGTCTTTATCAGTACAACCATTGCAGTTATAACCAAAATCACTTTTAGCAGGGGAAGAATCCCAAGCATCTTTAAAACAGTCATCACAGTCATCCGCATTGTTCTCTGAGCAAAAATCCTCATTGGAATCGATGCCCTGACATTTCTGCCGATCTCCTAGCATCTTCATTGCAGCAGAAAGATCAAGTGGTTTCCAAGAGCAATTAAGGATCATCTCAGCCCACTCGCTGTCAACATTTTGTGGCAAAACTGACTGCATTTTTGGTAGAAGGTTACCCATGTGCTCCTGAACGACATGCTGCATATGGGATTCCGAGTCAGAAAACTTTTCACTGCATTTACAACAGACCCAAAGCTTCCATATCTTATTAGTCTCGGCATACTCTACAGCCTCTGACAAAACCTGACCGGCTGAATCGTTATTTGCAGATCCAAAAAACGCCTTGACATCACAAATCCTAATCCTAAGCATCTCTTTCTTCATTGGAACACTCAGAGTATTCCAATAAGACCGAACCCAATCTTTCCTCTCCGCGGAAGACCCATTCTTCTTCCCATGCTTCCGTCTCTCAACCCCTCTCTGCCCACTCCCACCAGAAGAATCCAATCCTCGGTCACCCTCATTTTGCACACTGGGGGTCTCAGATTTCTGCTGCAAAAGCCTTGCAGCAGCAACTCTAACTTCAATCTCCTTCCTCCTCTCCTCTGGCGTCTTAGTCGCCTTCTTTATCTCGTTGGGCCTCCTGGGTTGGACTAACCGGACCTCCATCGGGTCCTCCGTGACCCTCCTAATGGGAATCAACCTAAACTTCTCTTCACCACCACCAATATTCTTCATCAAAGTCGAGAGAGTGCCGAAGGAGGACTTCTGCATTAGGTTGTGCAGCTCACCTTGCACGTGCTCTATCCGTGCCTTGGCACTCGTAATCTTCTGCTGGCTCTCCTCCTGCAGACTCTCTTTAGCAGGATCAACAGGATTCTCAATAGCCAACGCCCTCTTACACTCGGAGATCACTTCTTCATAGTCCTTCCCCTCGTTCGCCGCCTCAAAAAGCAAATTTGCATAAAAATGCGCAAACTCGATGGAACGCGGGGACAACTCGACCGCCCTACGTGCGGATTCTATGGCATTCCTCATGTGCCGCTGCTTCGCGTTGGGATCATCGATGATAGCAGCCACCTTGACGCACACCGTGCCCTGGAACCTGTGCACGAAGGCCGAGTGCGGCGAGCTCTCGTGCTGCGCGCACGACTCCTTCATCAGCCTTAGGGCTTTGGTGTGGTTCCCGCGCCGGAGCGCGTTTAGGGCTCGCTCGCACTCGAGCTTGATCGCGGCGTAACCCGAGCCCTCCGATTCGCCCGCTGCCGCGCCCGCGCCCGCCCTCGCCCTATTCGAGACAAGGCTCCACTCGCCTTCTCCCTGGCCGCGGCCATCGGCGGCGGCGGCGGCGGCGGGAGCGAGAGCGAGAACCGGAGCCTGAGCCGCCGCGGCCGCCGGGGTCGCCGGGGCCGGCGGCGGCGGCGGCGGCTGCTGCTTGGACCGGGGAGCGGGGTTTCGTTTCTTAGGCCCCATGGATTGACCCGCCCGGGTCCGAATTCATATACTCGGCGCGCTGCCGCCCGATGCGCGCGCGCGCTCGCCGGAAGGGGAGGGGAAGGGGAGGGAGCGAGGCAGGCGAGGCGGGGAGAGCGCAAAGCGGCGGCGGGGCGGCGGCGATTGGGCGGCGGGGATTCGATCGGCGACGCGATCGCGGCGGCGAGCGTCAGTGAAGAAGAAGAAGAAGAAGAAGAAGAAGAGGGGAGAAGGGGAGGGAGAGTGAGGGGAGCTCGCTGGGCACCTACTCAGGCAAAATGGAGGGGAGAAAAAGAGGGGCTGGGGTTGGAGGACAGATTAAGAGAGAGAAATGTAGGAATTAAGGAAGAAGGAGAGATAGTGTTTTTGTCTTTGTTGTGTATAATTTATTGTCGTTGTTGTTGTTGTAATATTAGATTTAGATTTAGATTTAGATTTAGAGATATAGATCTTTACTTTTGTTTATAGTTTATAATATTATATAATAGAGCAGTGATGGAATTTGGTGAGTATGATTCCTTGTTATTCTTTGAAGACACATACAAGAGTAATTAGGGGAGTAGATGGTGTTCGTGTTGTGGGTTGTGTTTATATATATATATATATATATATATATATATATATATATATATATTTTTTTTTTTTTTTTTTTTTATTATAATTGCTGTTGTTGTTGTGACATTAGATTTGGATTTATAGATTTAGGTGTGGAGATTTAGATCTTTGCTTTGGTTTGTAGTTTACAATTTTATGTAATAGAGTAGTGATGGGATTTGGTGGGTATGATTCCTTGTTATTCTTTGAAGACACGTAGGAGAGGAAAGTTTGGGGAGATCGTATTCGGAAAATCTTTTTCGTCTTGATGTTATCTCGGCTTGATGATTTCAAAATCTCTCAGAAAATCTAATTTGCTTGATCAGCCTATGAAATAGAATAAAAATGGGCTTATAAAATAAAGATGGCCTTCTGAATAAATTCTATTTTTTTCTATGAATCGATAATGAAAAATATTGTGATTCGAAGATTTAGTCTAAATAAAATATTCAATTTCATATGAGATCGAATAGTGTATCAATGAATAAGGGTAGCTATTCCGCTTCTCTGGAAATGGAAGAATTGAAGAATTTATCCTACGGATTAAGATAATCTGGGAAGGTTTGATTGAATTATGATCAAAAGAGGAAAAGGAATTAGCATTTGGCATTTGGCATTTATTCACTTTATCAATTACATCATACTTATCCTACTTATAAAAAATATGCATTTAGTTTTAGACTTTTCCCAATAAATTTCATCTCACACCACAAAATCGTCATTTGATAGTGGATACTGGATAGTACCTTTAGAATTCATATTCCTTAAATATCTGAAATTTAAGTAATTCCTATCTTTGATAAGTCAAAAATTTTCACGTCATATAACACATCTATCAATCTGAAAAATCTGAATCTTCTATCTTCTCTTCTTCTTTTTTTAATTCGTTTTTTCTCGTGTACTAGCAAAAGAGCAGGCACATATATCAATGTGGGTAAAAAAAGAAAAAAAAATGTTAAAAGCATGTGAAGAAAAAATATATATTTTACAACGTAAATCTGTTCAGAAAATAAATTTAAATTTAAACGATTGTAAAAATACGTTGAAATATTTGCGATTAGTATGATTATCTCCATTATCTTGATTTGCCAATTTTGTTATATGTTACCGCTGCAATACATCTCAAAAAGGACATGGACATCGCATGGTAAGTCTAACCTTCTTAAGGAAGGTTCTTAGCCGGAAAAGAAAAAAAAAAAAAAAAAGGAAAAAAGAAGCCTTCTTAAGGAAGGTTATCGTAAATCAGAGAAAAAAAAATCAACTTTTGAAATTATCAGCGAGAAATAAAAATTTATAGTTAAGGCACTTGTTCAGAGGACATAAATTTTCGTATAATGATCAGTCGAGCATACTCGGGGAAGAAAAAAATGTTACAAAATTAATGATATATTAAGATGAACAAGGAACTAGTTGTTTCATCTTGATCTTGGCCTTTATAATGGCTCAAATTAGAGGTGAAGTAGTTCTATCCGGATTGGTTTTCAGCTTTTTAAAATTTGGAACCTATCTTAGAACCATTTAGAGATGTGTAAAACGAATCACCTAAATTAGTCGATTTTTGAATCCTAAAAGTGGAACTAGTATTTGGGTACTCTACTTCCCAATTATAAGGGGAAGCAAATCGACCATGTACTTTTTTTTTTTTTATTTTTATAAAAAAAATTAATGGGTTTTTTTTTTAGGAAATAGAATTTGTAATTTTACAAGATATTTAAATGGAAACACTTGTCTCGAACTAAATTTGTTCCCAATCAAGGATGAAAATATCAAAAAACTAGTCTAGACTAGTTCTAATCCTTGGTCGGTCTGGTTCGTGGTTTCATCTTGTCGTCAAGAACCATCTAATTTTGTTTTTTTTGGTTCCATTAAAACCGAACTTGCGATTTCAGGGTCTATTTTTTGTTTCATTTTTTATAAGTAATCTAATAAACCTAACAAGACAAAGTCACTATGTGGTCATGCAGAGTAAAATGGTTGATTCAAAAGTTAGTTCACATTTGAGATTTCCAAAGTGCATTGAATACTGAGTTTTTCCTACAATAAATATGCATATATGTTGCAAACAGATTCAGGTAGATTCTAATGGGTACAAATCTTCCATCTAAACTGGAGCAAATTTTAAACTAATCATAGTAATGGAATAACATCATTAGTACGTAATGATGTTCCAAATCATAAAAGTTCGATATTACTAGCATGAAAATAGGTGAAAAGATCCATGGATTCCGCTAGTTTTAGGATTATCTCGACTTGGTCCCATCCTCTGGTTCTCAATTCGATTATCTAATTTGACGATTCTCAATCCAGTTCAATTTGCTTTTTACCTAGAGTTGAATCGTAGGCTCCAAAAGATTTGAAATCGAGAACCGGATCAAAGAGTCCCAAAACCAAGGACAAGACCAATTTTGAGAATCGGTCTAATCCAGTTCCTGATTCCATTCGAGAGTTTAGACCCATTCTCACCCCTAACTCAAATGGGGAACTTCCATTTTCCTCCGAGTGGCAAATTTGTAATTATGGGCAAAAGCAAGTAGCACGGGATGAGTGCTTGCGTGCACGAATCTAAGTTCACATTATTGTCTTTTTGGTCGGAACGCAACTTTGTGGTTTTATGGCAAAAGGTGCTTTTAGCATGGCCGACCAAAAAATGATAAGGATCCAACTCACGCTAGATTTTAGAGAGACAAATGCAAACTTTAATTGGGGATTTATTTTAATTTTTTAATTTCCTACCCACGAATTTCATGAATATCAATAATGTTTACCATCAAAACTTACAACAATAGCTTTTTCATTTTCTTTTCCCCGGTAACGGATGACATGGTTGAATTAGCATGATAATTTTGTTATGGTTGCATGAACATCTCACTTTCTAAATTCAAATTCAAAGCATTCTCATCTCACGACATACAATTCATTTTGTTAAAATGTTTCGACCATGTAAACAACAAGTATAGCCCATTTTCCTTTTCATTTTTCGAACAAGAGATGAAAAAGAAGATTGAAAAAAAGATAATGACTTGCCATCGACAACTTCTTCTAAACCATAACACCATAAAAGCATCGTCAAATATCAATCATGTCCATTTGTTTCTCGAACGATGAATAATTCAAATAACATTTTCCCAAAAAATGATCGTTTATATCGTTTAAAATAATTAGTTAATGAAAAGTGTATTCATTTTCGATAAGAATTCATATTTAAATATTTTCGTAAATAATGAAAATATTTTTTCCTTCATTTTTATAAATAATCATTTTTAAAAATATATATTTTTTCAAATCATTTAGCCTCCGCTAAATAAGGGCGCGCATGATAAAATTTATACTTCCCTATTTCTCTTACTGCGTTTCTCTCTTCCTAACGATTTGGAATAAAATGCCGTTTGGTAGCGAATTTGATTTTTCTATTTTTAAAACAAATTTCTATTACGAAATGGATTTAAAGAAGAAATCGGAAAATTTAAAATTTTTAACTTCTCATTTCGAAATAGAAATTGAAAATTAATTTCTGTTCTGAAATTTTTGTCGCGTACTCTTTCTAAAAACACTCATTAATGAACACTCGCGTGGATCCGGATCACAATATTATATATGAGCATCATTATCAATTGCAGAAAATCGGGAAAGCTCGCGACATGCCACGTAAGTGGTTTCCACGTCCTTCCTCACCCACTTAATATATGATAGGATTCATTGATTACACTTTGACCCAAAAATAAAGGGGGGGAAATTATACCCTTTTAAGCGAACATACCTTGGCGCTTTTTGTACTCTTTCCCTAACGGAGCTCCTTTTAATTTTAATCCATCCAATCGAATCATTCTACTTTCTCGAATTTACTAACGAAGTGCTTTTGCAGTAAACTTGGACCAGATTCAGATTCAAAGGACGCGGCTGGCACGGGAGTTTTACAAGATCGAAACACGCAAGTGCTCACGTGGACGGGTTTGTAAAGATTTAGCTTGTTTAAACAATGCTCGAGAATTACATATGTAAAATTTAGTCAACATTGACATTTTGTGGGTGCCTACATTGAAAAAAAGTTATTTGCATCGCGCTACGGCATAGTCCAAAGGCCATGTTAGTAAGATCTTAAGTGGATTTTAGTGGCGGAGGGATTCGACCAGAAAATTTGCGAGAATAGAAAAACTTAATTTGATTAGAAAAGGCGTGAAAGTATGAGGATAAAAAGTATTCAGAAAGGAATTTGAGACTATACTGATTTTCCATTTTATCGAGCTCTTGCTCGATGGTGAATATGGCCCACTTGTTTAGAAGTCATGTGTGGTCCATCACATGACTTTGCACATTTTTTTGTCCAGTATCACATCGCAAAAATAATTGAATTGACTCTGTATGAAAGCTAATTAAAGGGCCGTAGCATGTAAAGTCGAGCCCGTCTCTATTCATCTCACCCTTCTCAATTAGATATTTATCAGACAATAGGGAAGAAGACAAAATTGGATTTAAGTATGTCCTTAAATTATTTCACCCAAACTTTAGGACATAAAACCTGAAGAAAATATATATTTAGGAATTAGGAGGCTCTCTCATGTGGAAAGGGTAAACTCTATCGCACTTATAAGAGTGTTTAAGGTATTAGTAGGCTGGTATAATAACTACCCATGCCAATGAAGGTGGGAGGGGTAGGTGAAAAGCCTGTGAAAAGCCTACGGCAAGGTTGACTTGTACTTCATTTAGTGTCTCTTTTGTGAAAATAGAAAAACTTAATTAGATCATAAAAGGCGTAAAAGTACAAGGATAAAAAGTATTCAAGTTCTTGCTTGATAATGAATACGTCCAATTGTTTAGAAGTTCATCAGTGGTACGTGATATGACTTTGCACATTTTTTGTCCAGTGTCACACCACAAAAATAATTGAATTGGACCTCGCACGAGAGCTAATTAAACGGCCGTAGCACGTAAAGTCGAGCTCATCTCTGTCCATCTTATCCTTCTCAATTAGACCTTTATCACACAACAGAGAAGAAGACAAATTCATGTTATGAAAATGAGATTTTTCAAAAGAAATGAATTGATAATGTGTTGTGAATATTTTTGTGCATATGCCACCCCTATTAATATTGATATGTACAAAGGACAATGACACAACAAATAATCCCTGACTTTTGTCTACCATGCAATGTCGTTCATGGATTTTTAATTTGTGCAATATGGTCCCTGAATTTTGACCAAATGTGTAATATTTTCTCCAAGATTTTAATTTCATCAATATGGTTCCTAAACTACTTATAAAAGTTTGGTGTAATCCTTTTTTTTAAAGCTTAATTTAATCCTTTCATTTGCGTTACTTTTCACATATTTAGGGACTAAATTAATCATTTACCAATAGTTTAAGAATCACATTGAACAAATTAAAAATTTAATGACAATATTATATGTTGGGTCAAAGTTCGGGAGCCATATCAAACAAATTAAAGATTTAGGAGTAACAATGCATATTCTTTCAAAGTTCAAGGATTAGTTATGTCATTTTCCCATATGTAAAGTAATATTTTTGCACATATCAATCTTATCATCTGAAATTGACTTTAGAAAACCAGTAGATGATTTGAAAGGGGTGTGGTTTGTATGCTTACAAGAGGTAGATTACGTTAGGGATGATCAGTTTCAAGGTAGACAATTTCATCCCATAATTGAGAACCGCCCACTAATCAGTCCATGGAATTTATCAAAATGACCCAACTTCAGAAGAGGTGCGAGATATGAGGGTGAGTGATGAGGTCAAAGGCCAAAGGCGATTGAGAGTGAGCATAATAGAGGGAGTGATGAGGCCAGAGGTGATTGAAAGCGATAACGAGAAAGGGGTCAACGAGGCCGTAGGGCATCGAGAGCGAGAGTGAGAGAGGGAGGCAAGATCATGAGATGAGTGAGGCGAGAGATGAAGAGATAACTAGGGCTTTGAACTGACAAGTTGAAATGTAAGAATTAGAAAAAAATTCAAGTGCATGTACTCGTTCAGTCCAGATGAGTAGTTGCACACTTGGAACTAGGGGCTTAATCATTGCTCACTGATTTTAGTAAATTGGAACCGAAAATCGAATGGGTCCCCACGGAAATCGCCAATTTTGAGCCAATCGGGTTCGGTTCCAAGCTATCTAGGCAGTCTCCCTTCTTTTGCACACTTCTAGGTCACACTCCTTATTGCTATAGACTTTATTTGTTTTGCGGAAAATAAATATTATTGAAAATGCTTCTAAAAAATGATTGCTCGCATCATTTGAAATAATTAGTTAATTGATTTTTATTATCAACAATAGTTTATATCTAAATATATTTATGAATGATTAAAATTATCTTTGTTCATTCATTTTCACGAGCAATACAAATCATTATCTTTAAGGAATGTATTTTTTAAAAGGGTTAATACTTAAAAAACTCCAAAGTGATGACATATTTATATAAAACTAATTATTTGATCACGAAAAATATCAAACTAATACACTTGTGACAAAATTACTTCAAATAACCATAAAAAACCTCAAATTGATACGTTTATGATAACTTTACCTCAAAGTAATTCTTTTAATTATCAAAAACCCCAAATAGGTATATTCGTGATAATAATATAATATGTTAAATTGAATTAAAATCACAAAAAATCACATAGTTGATATAATTATGACAAATAGAGAGTGAAATCTCATACCGATGTATTAATTAACTGTCACGTGTCATTCAATTTAGCAATTTGATAGTAAAATTTAACGAAAATTAACAAATGATAAATTTATCATAAGTACACTAGTTTGAGATTTTTCGTAATAAAAAATTAAGTTGAGATAAATTTATCATAAGTGTATCAATTTGAGAATTTTTAAGATTTTAACCTTTTTGAACGTAACAAGCCAATTAAATAAAAAAAATCGAAAAATTCGGAAGCTTCTGCGCCCTTGAATCCCGGTCCAGAGGGAAAAAACCGGTTCGAATCCGGTTCTCACAGGTCTTGCCGGCCCATGTCCACCTTGCTTGCCGGCACGTTCTCCCAATCCACGGTCATGCAGTCAGACTTCCCCTCTCGTGGGACCCACTCGATATTTTCTTCCCTTTTCTTCTCTCTCTCTCTCTCTCTCTCTCTCTAACGCTGTCCGCAACCGCAACCGTCGGATCCCCTCGCCCCGATTTTCCGTTTCTCATCCAACGGTCGCCGGCCCTTCTTCTTCCTCCCCTCCGGCGGCCACAAGCAACATTCCCATCAAAAGAATCGAACCCTAAGACCAGCCGCCATTTCCGATCTTCCAGGACCGCGGGGCAGCGATTCCGACCGGCGAAACGCCACGCGCCGCCGTGCAGGGCTCGGTTCTCGCCGGCGACGTGGTTTCGCGCGGGCGGTGCTGGAGACGAGGTGCAAGCTGAGGACGGAGGAGGTTCCTTCGGAGAAGGAGGAGGAGGTGCGAGAATGGGGGTGGATTACTACAACATACTGAAGGTGAACAGGAACGCGAGCGACGACGACCTGAAGAAGTCCTACAAGCGGTTGGCGATGATATGGCACCCGGACAAGAACCCGACGAGCAAGCGGAGCGAGGCGGAGGCCAAGTTCAAGCAGATCTCCGAGGCGTACGACGTCCTCAGCGACTCCCAGAAGCGCCAGATCTACGACCTCTACGGCGAGGAGGCCCTCAAGTCCGGGCAGTTCCCGCCCCGGGGCGGGGGCGGCGACGGCGCGCAGCCGCATTTCGCGCACCGGCCGAAACAGGGCGGCCACCACCAGTTCAACGGCAGCGGGGCTTCGTTCAGGTTCAATCCGCGGGACGCGGAGGATATATACGCGGAGATCTTCGGATCGGAGAGCAACGGAGGAGGGGGCGGCGGGAGAGGGAGGAGGGCGTACGGAGGAGATGGGTTCTTCAAGACTTCGAATGGCGGGGCGAGCGCCAGCCACGGCGGCGGTGGGGAGTTGAGGAAGGAAGCGCCGGTGGAGAACGCGTTGCCGTGTAGCCTGGAGGAGCTCTATAGAGGAGCCAAGAAGAAGATGAAGATTTCGAGGACGATTTCCGATGGGTTCAGGTATGTTATCCGGTGTTCTGGTTTGTACTTTGTATCGTGGTTGTCGGTGTTGCAGTCTGTTTCTTTGATGGCATTTTCACTTGGGACCTTGGAGTTTTTTGCATTACATTCGATTCATGAGTCCAAATCGTGGAGATGCTGAAATTTCCGAAAAAAGGGTAAAAGGTTTTATCTTTGATATGGTCCTGAAAACTTCCTGCGGCAATTAGCGCAGGGTGAATAAATTTGGGTTTGTAATGTTCTGATTGCTTCGGGAGTTCGTATTCTTACAGTTGGAGGGATAATTTTTACATAGAAGTTTGTTTCATTGCAGATGCATTAGTAATCTGGTGCTAGATTTACTAGGGATCTATTTGATGGTCGAGGGATCGTGAAGCTTGTTTTATAGAAGGTTATTCATCTTAAAACTGATATGATTGACAAATACTCAATATTGGCCCATCAAGTGTTCATCTCAGGTGTATGGGCGAGAGTTTGATTGTGATTTGTGGAAGTGAAATCAGTCATGATTGAAGTGCAGTCCTCTTGGAGTGCATAGATTGTGGAATGTAGGTACTATTGCGTTGGTGAAGAGGAACACTTAAGTTTAGCTGATTATTGGATAGGTTAATCATTGAGTCTGCACTCTGCACAATGGGGTTATGATTTGAGTCTTGTTTACCATGCATGGAAGGATGTGATGGATGGTATCCAATTTGTTCGGCATTATGTACAATACTTGCTTGGGAGACTTTTGAGGTCTTTGTGGGCAGTTTTTAGGAAAAATATGATTGGGAGGAGAAATGGATTCATTGGGGATTCTGGCAGTTGAATAAATGTCATCAGCATTTTGCTTAGACTACTTGAGACCATAGAAATTAGATGCTTTAATTGCTTGATGTTAAGACTAGGAATTGCATGTTTAATTACTTGTTTTCTAAACAAGAATTGGGAAGCTTTTTAGCTCTACTGTCTACATTGAAGCGTATTTTTTCATGGTGAAGGTTTAGGGAGTAATTGGTTGACAGTTTTTTCAGGTAAGGTAATTGGTTGACAGTTTATTAGCCATTATCTCACTTTCTAATTAGTGTCTGCATTTCGTCCAGCAACCTCTTCGGTTATGACTGAATAAATTGAGAGTTTCCTTTTGCTATTAACAACAACATCATCAGGAGATAAAAGAAAGTTTGTTTATCAAGTAGCTTTTAAATTTGCGCCAGGCTCCGCTTCTTTCTTTTCACCATTTCCTGTACACAGCGCAGTGAAGAACCTCTATATTTTCAGCATCACTTCTTACCATGTTGTAAAGGCCCTAGAATGAGGTTGTCACTTGGCACATGTTTCAAGTTGATCAGCTTTGAATCTTCATTTTCTCAAGTTAGCCTTGCCACTCTTCCTCTTTGCTAATTTATACTCCCATCACTAGTCATTTTGGAATTACAAGATTCATTATGGTGAAAGATCATTTCTTGAGTATAGGCGTATTGTTTTTCCAGTGAGCGTTTCCAGAGTAGAAAAGTCAGATAGGCTTTAGATGATACATGATAGGTAGCTTAATCATGAGGCCCTTCTTATTTATTGACCCATTGTGCTTCGGCAAAGTTGGAACTGAATGCAAGAAATGATAAATGACAATTTGAGACTGTTCCATTTTCTTTCCACACCTTGTCTGTCTGTTCACTGTTTTTCTTATGGCTATTAAGATGACAGAATTGTTTCACAAATATCTGTTAAGAGCAAGATGTTTTCTGGGCCGGACTACACTATGGATATGAAAATGTATCTTGACTCTGCTAAATTGAGAGAATAAGCAAATTTGCAACCCCCTTGCCCGGCCTGGTGCCCCATTTTCCATTGTTGTCCCATTCTCTATTTTGTCTGATCTCTGATCACATTTCTTTCATCTCCTTTCAGTAAAATTCGCACTGTGGAGGAGATATTAACCATTGAGATTAGACCAGGTTGGAAGAAAGGCACAAAGATCACTTTCCCTGAGAAGGGCAATCAGGAGCCTGGCGTCATCCCTGCAGATCTTATATTTGTGGTGGATGAGAAGCCGCATGCAGTTTACAAGAGAGATGGTAATGACCTGGTGGTCAACCAGGAAATAACATTACTGGAGGCGCTTACTGGTAAGAACCTTGAATTGACAACCCTGGATGGTAGAAATCTTGTTATCCCACTCAACGATATCATCAAACCTGGTTTGGAGAAGGTCGTTCCCAATGAAGGGATGCCTATCTCTAGAGAACACGGGAGAAAGGGAAATTTGAGGATTAAATTTGATGTCAAGTATCCTTCAAGACTAACTGCAGATCAGAAATCTGATTTAAGAAGGGTTCTGGGTGGTGTTTTGTGAGAAATTGTCTTAACTGACAGTATTAAGACAATTTTTCACAGAATATTACCAGGGAGCATTTTACTATTATTTTGGGATGTACAGATATATCTCTAGAATGTTGGAAAAATGTGAATAGTAGGTAGTCTTAAGGGGGGCTCGGGATGTGGGCCGACCATGGTTCACTATTTTTTGCTTTTTGGCATTTTTGAATCTGGATCGGACGTATAGTCGGGGACAGAAAATTGCTATATGGTGCAATGAAAAGGTTTAACTAAAAGGATCATATCTGTAAGTTTGGTCGAACTTTTCACGATTGCCATGTGATGTTGGTCTTTGCTCTTGAAAGGTCCATTTGTGACGTCTCATCGTTTGCAGTTTGGAAAAGAATGGTAGATTGTTTTTTATCATTGGGCAGCGTCATTCCATTTCATTGATCTGATTTTCAGTAGCACATGGCCTACAGTTTGTCTTCCTTTGTTTCATTTTTATAAACCTGCTTCATTGCGAAGCCTGAATCATCATAGAAAACAAATCTTGACACAAATAGCTCCTTCTCCTGTGCTCAATTGGTCTTGACTTTCGAGTAGATCTATTAAACAGGTGGGTTCAGTTAGGTTTGGATCAGGCTAAAAATGGTCCGAACTGAATTGATCTATTTAACTTGTTTTGATTCATTTTTGTGCAATACAAATTTATTAACATATACCCACACCCAATTCATGCCTAACCCGACCCGTATAGCTAAAATACTTTAATGTTCAACGTCTAGAAAAACTATATCCAAATTGAGGTGAGAGTGTGGAGTGAGCAAATGCAAGATCGAGAGGGTGAGAGAGTTTCAGAAGTGGGTTGGATTTAAATAAGTTTTGAATCCATTTAAAACTCATATTTTGTAGGACTTAATTGTTTTAAACTCAGTTATGACCTATTTGTTGAGTATAATTAATTCAAAGAACAACTCAGCCCATGAAATATGGGTTGGACAAGTCTACTTTTGAGCTCAGGGTAAATAAGACCTGATCAATTCGGGCGAGTTTAGTACATGCGAGACATTTTAGAATTATCAATAGTCCCATGCCCAACTCCTTTGTTCAGTCTGATCTTCTGGGTTTGTTTCGAAGAGCAAACTGAGTCGGGAGTAGGATAATGATGTGCGATTCGCAAGCCCTTTGGCTAGCCCGGCCTGGCCCGTCATCGATCTCATTCCTCTGGTAAGACCGACCAGGAGTGTGTCACAAATAGAAAGGGCAGCGAGGGCTTAGACTTCAAAAATCATCACTAGAGGACAGAGACATAGCAAGAGGAAACCTAGGGCACCACGACTCTACTGAAATTGAGAGATAACGACGTACTTTTTCTCAAGTGCTCTTGCTTTCGGATGGCTTTATGTCACCACTCCACCTTGTTCAACTCCAATTGGAGAAGAAGCCAAAGAGGTCGACTCATTTTCACATTATCTTTGCATTGAAAAGACAAAGGGAAAGCAGGATGGGTCCATGAAATCAAATTGCGTCTTGGATTCGAAATCGGCAAGATGATTAGACTCCACTCGCACGGTCTTTGAACATGGAGTGACAAAGATACCAAAGCCCATTGGCCAATCAATCGCCCACCATCTCCAATAATTCCTGCCTTGCTCGCTTCCTTTTTGCATACTGTAGTCCCTATCGCAATCCCATCCATTCTAACTTTTGATCCATCATTTTTGTAATCGTGATGCTAATCGAAGACTAAGTAAAAGTTAAAGTAGATGGGTCTAACTCGGCGTGCATGGCTCTATACATGCCGTTCTTGTGTTTTCGCACCCGGGTCCATTCATGCTTCCGACGTTTACACGTATCGTAAAGCTTGAAGTGTCGTGTGACAAGCTTTGGTAGGAGAGGAGTCGTCGATCTCATGTTCACGTCGATTCATGCTTGTCTTCTTTTTTTAATACGGGTAGTTTGGTATTGGCTAGGCCAGCTGTTTACCCGCTCGGTTTAACTTCGATTCGATGATTTTTGACTAACAAATACCAACCCTTAATACATAATTCAAGCCCCATTTCAGAGGGTTTCGTGCGCAATGTAAAGATGGCTTGTCTTTTGGAACACGAAATATGCACAAAAGACGACAAGCGAAGTGGTTCAATCACGCGTTACTATTTCTTATGAAGGCTTCATGTCGGTAATCAAAGCCTAAGAAAACGTGAAGTGACTACTCCACCTTTGCGCCTGTCAATTCTTGGTTGGATTTCTAAACTTTAATTTATGCTTGTTTAATTGCCCGAATTGACTAAAGCTGATTATCATGATCCTGCACCACTCGACATTATTAAAAACGTATGCACGAATGATAAATCTTAATCATTTGAATTGGGTGATTTATTAAACGTTTGGGAAAAAGAAATATGGTGAAGTCCTTTAAAAAAGGTTTTGTCATTTTAAAATTTAAGATCGTTCTCATTTTCTCCTGTTCCTATTTTTCTTTTGAATTTCTTATGTCTCTAGTGATAATGTTGCCATCATTGTCAACTAAAGAGAAGCATTTACTTCGAAATCCAAGTATTTGAATTAACCTCATGACATTAATTAGGAAAAATTATCAAAAAAAATCTTAAATTCATCGCCCTTACGCTAATTTAGTTCTGAACTTTTTAATTTAGCAATTTAGTTTTAAACTCTTGATTATTTGCAATGTAATTATTCTCACTAATTTTGACTATAAATCACTGATGTGGACTTCAATCGCCCTACGTGGCACAATCGATGCCAATATGAACAATTTTTCAATTTTTATGTTTTCTCCTCTTTTCTTTTCTCTTCTTGTTCCTCTAGTGAGGGCTGACAAGGTTGGCATGGGTTGACCTTGCTAACTTCGAATGAGGCTTGACCTCACCTAATCTGGCGGCGAGGTCATTCCCTGTTGGATTCAATGAAGGCGAGCCTTGCTTAAGGCTAGCGAGGGTGACCCTCTCTTTGTGGCCAATTGCTAACCATCGTTGAGGCCTAGTGACTAGTGGAGGAAGAATAGAAAAGAAAAGAGAAGAAAAGAAGAAACAAAATATTTTTTTTATAAAAAATATTGTTCACGTTGGCGTTAGTTGTTAACTTGTTACCACATAGGATTGCCAATATTTATGTTAGTGATTTCAAGCGAAAGTCAGGTGCAATAACTATTTTTCAAGGACCATATGACCAAAAAAAAAAGTAGGAACAGGAGAAAATGAAGTTAAAAGTAAAATTATATTTTGCGAAACGAACAAAGCCTTAAGAAAATGTGAAGTGACGACTCCACCTTTGCGCCTGTCAATTCTTGGTTGGATTTCTTAACTTTAATTTATGCTTGTTTAATCGCCCGAACTGACCAAAGCAGATTATCGTGACCCTACACCACTTGACATTATTAAAAGCATATGCACGAATGATAAATCTTAATTATTTGAATTGGGTGATTTATTAAACGTTTGGGAAAAAGAAATATGGTGAAGTCCTTTAAAAAAAATTTGTCATTTTAAAATTTAAGATCTTTCTCATTTTCTCCTATTCCTATTTTTCTTTTGAATTTCTTATGTCTCTAACGATAATGTTGCCATCATTGTCAACTAAAGAGAAGCATTTACTTGGAAATCCAAGTATTTGAATTAACCTCATGAAATTAATTAGGGAAAATTATAAAAAAAAAAATCCTAAATCCATTGCCCTTACACTAATTTAGTTTTGAACTTTTTAATTTAGCGATTTAGTTTTAAACTTTTTGATTATTTGCAATGTAGTTATTCTGGCCAATTTTGATTATAGATCACTGATGTGGACTTCAATAGCCCTACGTGGCACAATCGATGTCGACATGAATAATTTTTCAATTTGTTATAGTTTCTCTTCTTTTCTTTTTTCTTCTTCTTCCTCTAGTGAGGGCTGGCAAGGTTGGCATGGGTTGACCTCGCTAGCTTCAGATGAGGCTTGACCTCACCAAATCTAGTGGCGAGGTCAAGCCCTGTTAGATTCAATGAAGGCGAGCCTTGCTTGAGGCTAGCAAGGGTGACCCTCTCTTTGTGGCCGATTGTTGACCATTGTTGAGGCCCAGTGATTAGTGGAGGAAGGAGAAAAAAGAAAAAAAGAAAGAAAATAAAATTTTTTAAAAAAATTGTCTACATTGGCATTAGTTGTTACGACGGATTGCTAGCATTTATGTTAGCGATTTCAAGTGAAACTTGGGTGCAATAATTATATCAACAAATCGTTAAAAGATTTATGATCAAATTGACCAAATTGAAAGGTTTACGATTGAATTAGTGCAAGTATAATAGATGTATGATTTTTTTGATAATTCTCCCCGCTTGAATAGTGAATAAGGGACAAACTTAAGCATGGTTTAAATACATGGCATAAATGTGATATATCATATCATCAAGTACAAACGATTTGATTTCTAGTCACCAACGTGCAAGGATTAGTATTTTGTGGCCCCGTTTACTTCTTTGAAGTTGTGATCGAATATTTTTTTTACGTAATTACAATATTGTCATTTGCAAATTGACTTTTGCCTCCATCGAATTTCAAATATATTACACGTATTGTCTAAATAAAAAGATAATGGTATGTCCCAATATATATATTTTAATTGATGATGAAAAAATTCGACCAAAAAAAATGATTATGAAAAAAATTTATGACTTGAAGAACCGCCACATCCCAATATATACAAAATTAGCTTTAGCGAGTCATTCCTTTTATATAACACTCGTCAAATTAGAGTCGAGGCGCATGCTAACTAAAATGGATAGACTTTGAGAGTTTGTTCGTTTCGCAAAAATTGTAACATTTCTAGAAAATATTTTCCAAGAAGCCATTTTCTAGAAAAATGTAATTATCATTCGATGTTCGAGTGAAACCTGAAAATGAAAAGAAAAATATTTTTCATTGTTCGATAAGGAAAATCTTTTCCTCTATACACTCTTTTTCATTTACTTTATTTTTTATAATCTATTTTTCATTAATTTTTATTTTTTTAAATAAAAATCGATTTTTAATTATTTTTAATTATTTTTTAAAAATGAATTATTAAATTATTATTTTTCTTTTGTTTGATTTCCTCTTCTTCTTTTTGGCCAGTCATTGGCCATAGGCGAGCTCAGGCTCGTTGCTTGCCAATCATGTGTGTTGACAAGCGGAGCTCGTTAGCCTCAAGCCTCATCAGATCAGCAAGCGGCGAGCCTGAGCTCGCCAAAGATGGGTGAGCCTTATGCTTGCTAATGAGCTTGAGGCTCTCCTATGGTTGGTCGCTAGCCGACCGACCAATAAAGAAGAAGAGGCAAGACAAAAGAAAGAAAAAGAAAAAAAATAATTCGAATTAAAAAAAAGGAGGAGGAGGGGAGGAAGTGAGAGCTTGTAGGGGTGTGAGATAAGAAAGATCAAGTGAGGAAAATGGTTTTCACTTTTCAAAAGTGAAAAATATTTTACCCTAATTTAGAAGACTTTTTTTCTTTTCATGAAGAATATTTTCTCCAAGTAATTTATTTCCCGTGAAACGAATGCTGGAGAATTCGAAAAATGTTTTTCTTGAAATTATTTTCTGCGAAATGAACAAAGCCTAAATCATTGAATTAGTAACCTTCTTATGACCAAAAAAAATAAAATAAATAGCGACCTTCTAACCCCCCTCAAAAAAAAAAAAATAGCGAGCTGATAATACCAAAATTTAAATAACAAACAATTCATGCTACCCTGCAGCATAAGTAGCGAGTTCATGTTTGTGCATGTAATCATTGCCAAAATTTTCATTATCTGACAACAATTTAATGAAGTTAAAAGTAAAATTTCGACGCTTGAGTCATGAATGTCGAATTTTATCACCACATGATAAATTACACTCCTTATAAATATATAAATATTCCATTTTTTTTGTCGGTATATAATGATGCGTTTGGTAACGTTTACGTTTAAAAATTGTTAAGGGACAGAAATGAAAAAACTATTTCTGTTCCTAACAATTTTTAAACAAAAGAACGTGTTTGGTAAATTTGTTCCGAAATAAAAAAGAACGAAAACACGTTTGGTAAACTTGTATAATTTTTTTGTTTCTTTTAATTTTTTAATATTTTTATTTTATTTTTCCTATTTTCTTTCTTATTTTTCCTTTTTTCTTTTTCTTCTTTCTTCCTTTTAGCCGGTGATCGACCGACGAGGGTCGGCGGCCTTGCTAGGGGCCGACAATGCTCAGGCGAGGTTGCTGGCCCTCTTTGGTTGGTCGCCGGCCATGGCCGAGGCTGGCGACTAGCCAAAGAAAGAAGAAAAAGAAAAGAAGAAGACAAAAAAGAGAAGAAAAAAATAGGAGAGAGAAAATTTATTCTTAAAAATTGTTAAACAAAGAAACAAGTTTTTCTTGTTTTCGATTACATTCCAAATGTGTTCCCAAAAACAAAAAAATAGATTTGGAACAAAAATGCAAATAAACGCATTTATGTTTTTTTTTTGTTCTCCGGAACAAAAAAGTAGGATTTTTGTTCATAAACAAAAAAAATAAACACAAACAAACACCCCCTAAATATTCCATTTAGATGTTTGAGTTTTCTCACATATTTTTTCCATTATAGAACATCGCGGGGGCGTGATTGACGGTCAAGGATGTTCTGGGTCCCGCCGAGAGTTGGGGCGTCGGTTGCGCTCCACCGCATATTATTCTTTGACCACTTTTTTTTTTTTGGTAAAAAATAGGAAAAAGAATCATTAAATTCGGACAAAAGGAAAAAAAGAAAGGAGGTGCTACGGACGAGTACGGATGAGTACGTCTGTCCGGAGAGTGGGACAGGCCGCATGTGGAAAGTCCCATTCATTCACGTGGGATTCTGCTGGACAAGCCTGTCTGGTTGAACAAGACATTGGCCCCACATAGTATCACCAATTAATTTGACAAACCTTATTTTATATTGGGGGAAAAATATATTAGGTGCGTTTTTTTGATAACTTTTATTTATTTATTTTTTTGGACAATAGGACAAATGATAAGATTCCTGAATTTTTAAGTTGTGTAATATAGTCCTTAGCTATCCGTATAATATCATCCGTGAAATTTCGGACAAAAGAAAAAAAGGAAAAAATAAAAAAGGAGGTGCTACGGATGAGTACTGTCCGGAGAGTGGGACAAGCCGCTTGTGATCCATTCGTTCACGTGGATTCCACCGGACAGGCCTGTCTGGTTGAACAAGACGTGGGCCCCATATAGGATCATTGCTTAATTTGATAAACCTTATTTTATATTGGGGGAAAAATACATTAGACGCCTTTTTTTGATGATTTTTATTTATTTATTTATTTATTTTGGACAATAGGATAAATGATGTGGCCCTTGAATTTTTAAGTTGTATAATATGGTCCTTGACTTTTGGCTATACGTGTAATATTGTCTAGGAACTTACAATTTATTCAATACGGTACTTAGAACATGAATTAATATTCAATATACTCTTTAGATTATATAAAAATATTTTAAAATTCAGTAATCGCATTGAAAGTTCAACGGCAATATTAAATAAATTAAAAATTTAAAGATTATATTGTACGTTGACTTGAGCTTAGGGATCATTTGTGTCTGTTTCTCCTTCCTTTTTTGAATGGATAGTCGCGATTACTCTTGATAGTTTTGTTTTTGGGTTTTTAAAGATTCTCGATTTCCTCTTCTTCGATCGTTTGAATATCACCATCCCGTTTGAAATATAAAATAACTTGTCCGAACAATCTCACTTGCGATCGAGAAGCTAGTGCACACAACTTAGCTGGCCTTGTGTTCCGACATCAAAGGACTCATTGAATTCAATAGGTTGAAAGTGCCGAAATGCACGTACCTCGATACATCCGATCTCGTATTTATGGTAAACTCTGCCGAGGAAAGAGAGGGACGGCAAATGTATGCCGTATTTCGAACGCTAGCGCCTCGAGTAGCGAAATGATTGCATCGGATTTAATACAATAATTCGTGAGACTTATGTCGTGATTTGTTAAATTCCTTTTGGAATGGAATCCTTTGCTTGCTTGTGTTGGCAAGGCAATTTTCTTGGATGTCACTTCAAATGAGAATCAAACGGAGTAGGTGTGGAAATCTTTGGCCATCTTAACCGGTCTAGCAAGCAAGCCCCTTGTCCTGGCCCTAAGCTGTCGGATCGATTCGGGCGGCCATTGATACCAAGCCAAGACCAGATCAATCCTATAAATTTTTCCTTTTGGATTCCACAGTGAGTCGGATCTAGCCTGAGTCGGTTGCTTGTACTTCTGAATTTCCAGAAAATAGCAAGAATCTGTCAATGAATATCATGACCCGTTTCGGTCATGCCACAGCTGTAAAGAAAATCATCGTCCCTGTCAAAGGATAGAGTTTTCCATCACATATCTCGAGGCACAGTGCCTTTGTGATTCACGGAGGATTTGATTCATCGAGAAGCTTGCTAAACGTGTGATCTCTCTTAAACACACGTGAAATGTACAAGGATGTTGTTGATATATGTTCAATGTATATAGGTAATGCCGGACGCAATGAAAATTGTCTCCCCCATCAAAGGATGGAGTTTTTTTTGTCGCATATCTCGAGGCAAAGTGCCTCGTGATTCATGGAAGAAGCTGGCAAAACATGTGCTCTCTTTTAAACGCGCATGAAATGTACAAGGGTCGTGTTGATAAACATGTATCATTACTAAACATCCTCATACACCAAATCGTGTATAAGCAATATTAGTCTATCTTATAATTTTGGAGAGAGTCACTTTTCTTTTCAATATACTCCGTATAATAAAATTTACCCCACATACCAAGTATCAATTCACAAGCACATGAAAATGATGAGTTAAAATGTGCAATATGGTCCATGACCTATTAATTTGTTCAATATAGCCTCCGAATTATTGGTAAATGTTAAATGTAATGAAATAAACAACAAATTAGATGTTATTTGGTGACATGGTATCATAAGCCGTGTGTAGCTTCTTTATTTGGTCCACCGTTTAAACTTAATGGGTCGGAAGTCATATTGGCATATTTTGTCATCTTGAATTAATTAGAAAAATGATATTGGAACATTTTCATATAATTAAGGATCTGGACTGAACATTTAGTAATAGTTCAAAGATTGCAATGAATAAATTAAAACTCCAGAATCGAGATTACGCGTTACATGTCCAAGGACTACTGTGGTAATTTCACATTGTTAAATGTTAAATTATGCTTGTACGGAGTACTTGGACTTGTATGGTGTACTCTTAGTCGGCGTTATGACGGACGGAGCAGTTGTTGACTTTGACATCTGGACACACTGCTATATTCCAGTCCACCTACCTAAAGCTATTTTCTGGGTCACTGTGAAGTGAGGAAAAAGAACATGAAAGAGAGAGAAAATTCGGGCGGAAAACTAAAGAAAAATCTTAACTTTTTTGGTCGAAAATTAAAAAAAAAGGCATTTTTAGCTTTTGAAAACTATAGAAACTTTTGTGAAAATCTACAAATTCACATACTTTGCCAAATTCCAGGAGCCCCACTTCAATAAAAATCGAATTATTCTAGCTCTAAAGTCCTTAATAAAAAGACTAAATTGGACTTCATTAAAAGCATACTAGGATTATCAGCAGGCTTATAGTTGCAGACCCGTGTCGTCCTAGGATTCGAGGTTTCCTTTTTTTCTTTTTCTTTTTTTACTTTCCAGGCGCTGTTCCCGGTACTGCTGCACCGAACGTACCGGCCACTTTCAGCGCACCGTACGAAGCTGCACGGAAGCAAATTTGGGTTGAAAGATTCCTGCTTTTTCTTGGACTCCTGAACTTGTGGTTGAAAGTTGACAGAAAACGTCGGAGGAGGATTTCCGGAGAGAAAACTGCTTTCTCCTTTTCGCCCTTGGCAGCCTATTTGAGCACCTACCCTTTGCTCGTTTTGCTTCCTCACCTTCCTCTGTGCTTGGTATTCTTGGGAAGAATTTCGCTTCTCTGGGTTGTGACAGGTAGAGGGGGGGAGAGAGAGGGAGAAGAGATGGAGGAGAAGGCTCCGGTTCTGGAGGCAGTGCTGAACGAGGCCGTCGATCTGGTAATGGGTCTCGGCCGAAAAATGCGAGCTTTTTTGTGGTGGTGTTGAAAAGTTTGAGACTTGATGCAATTTTTTGGTTGGTGAGTGCAGGAGAACGTATCCATTGAGGAGGTGTTTCAATCCCTGGTATGTACCAGAGGAGGCCTCACCTTGGCGGCTGCTGAGCAGAGGCTGGAACTTTTTGGCCACAACAAGCTTGAAGAGAACAAGGCACTGAGATCACTCACTGTCTTTTGATTCGACCAATGTGTGTGTGTCTGTGGGTCTTTGTTGGTAATAAAGATTTGCACTTTGTTGATTTGTTTCAGGAGAGCAAATTCTTGAAGTTCTTGGGGTTCATGTGGAATCCCCTGTCCTGGGTTATGGAGCTTGCTGCTATCATGGCCATCGCACTTACAAACGGAGGGGTTGGTGGATTTTTCCTCTACTGTTCTGTCTCTCTTTCTGTTTTAGGGTAAAATTTGAGTTTTTGTGAAAGATGGTATCCATTTGTTTCTGATTCTTCCTTTGCAGGGCAAGCCTCCAGATTGGCAAGATTTCATAGGCATCGTCACTCTTCTGTTTATAAACTCCACTATTAGCTTTATCGAGGAGAACAATGCCGGTAACGCTGCGGCTGCACTTATGGCTCGTCTCGCTCCCAAAGCTAAGGTATGGGACTGCGGCAACATGTTCTGTTAGTTGCAATCAAGTGATCTTTGGATGTTCTTTGACATTTTGATGTTGTGGAATGGTTGTGGTGATTCGCACGAATGATGCAGGTACTTAGAGATGAAAGATGGGGTGAGCAGGATGCTTCAATCCTGGTTCCTGGTGATATTATCAGTATCAAACTTGGAGACATCATTCCGGCTGATGCTCGCCTTCTTGAAGGAGATCCTCTGAAGATTGACCAGGTGACTTCTTCGTTACCATTGGGTTTGAAATGATGAGTTAACCCATTACTGAGATTTACTACCCCACAGTCTGCTTTGACGGGCGAGTCTCTTCCTGTGACGAAAGGCCCTGGAGATGGGGTTTATTCAGGATCCACCTGCAAACAAGGAGAAATTGAAGCGGTGGTTATTGCAACTGGTGTCCACACCTTCTTCGGAAAGGCTGCGCACCTAGTTGATACGACTAACCAAGTGGGACACTTCCAGAAGGCAAGGCGATAATTCTATATAAACATTAGGCTTGGCTTTCTATTTGATGTGTTTAGGTTGTCAACGATTTGTATTATCATTGCGTTTCAGGTTTTGACTGCGATTGGGAACTTTTGTATATGCTCAATTGCGTTGGGGATGATAGTCGAGATTATTGTCATGTACCCAATTCAAGACAGGGAATACCGTTCTGGAATCGACAATCTCCTTGTGCTACTCATAGGAGGAATTCCAATTGCAATGCCTACTGTGTTGTCTGTGACGATGGCTATTGGTTCGCATAGATTATCTCAGCAGGTGAGTTGTTTCGATTGACAGTGCTATAGGGAGTGTGATTGCTGATCTGCTAATGTTGATTCTAGGGAGCCATCACGAAGAGGATGACCGCCATTGAAGAGATGGCTGGAATGGATGTGCTTTGCAGTGACAAGACGGGGACGCTCACGCTGAACAAGCTTACAGTTGATCAGAATCTTATTGAGGTCGGTCATATATATACATGTATATTATGTACTTTTTGCTCGTCTTTGTTTTTTCATATGTTCTTTCGTCATTGGTTTTAGGAGCCTCTTTTTATTGGTGTTGTTCCCTGAACTCTTGATTTTTTTTTAACACGACTTACAGGTGTTTGCAAAAGGAGTGGATAAAGAGACCGTTGTTTTGATGGCAGCACGAGCTTCTAGATTGGAGAACCAAGACGCAATAGATGCTGCAATAGTGGGGATGCTTGCAGATCCCAAGGAGGTGAGTATACGGTCTATAGTTAGATTTAAAATATTTTTGTTTTTGTCACCATTCTAATTTTTTTATGCTCGATTTTGACTTATCCGCTCTTTCCATCTTTCTTGGCAATGCAAAGGCTCGGGCTGGCATTCAGGAAGTACATTTTCTTCCTTTCAATCCTACTGACAAGCGAACTGCTTTGACTTACATTGATAGTGAAGGTAAAATGCACAGAGTGAGCAAAGGTGCCCCGGAGCAGGTGAAATCAGAATTTTATGCCTCCTTAACAGTGCTTCAGTTTTCTCATGTTTGGATTAGTTTAATAGTGCTTCCTCCTTTTGTATGGTTCTCAGATCCTAAACCTTGCACACAATAAGTCAGAAATTGAGCGCAAAGTTCACGGTGTGATCGATAAGTTTGCAGAGCGTGGTTTACGTTCTCTTGCTGTGGCATATCAGGTGATTGACCATGTTCTTTAAATCCTGTTTCCCTAGATCTTGCATACCCTTTTTGGCTCTCCTGTTCAGAATTAGCTTCATGTTGCGGTTTGTACATCCAGGAAGTTCCTGAAGGACAGAAAGAGAGTGCCGGAGGCCCGTGGCAGTTCATTGGTGTCATGCCTCTTTTTGACCCACCCAGGCATGACAGTGCAGAGACGATAAGAAAGGCTCTGAATCTTGGAGTGAATGTTAAGATGATCACTGGTTGGTCTCTGATTTATCTTCATCTCCAAGTATGATTGGCCTTGGAATGAATTGGTGTACTGTTAGTGATCCAGAAGTTCACAAATATTTGCACCGTTGTGTTGCCCATCTTCATGCATAAATCAGTGTAGCAGTCATCATGAATTGGACTTTTTACATTTGTATATTTCATTTACCTTTTTATTTTGCTTCACGAATGGAAAGTCTGAAGCACAGAGTGCTCACTATACGTGAAGCTATGATTTGGCTTTATTTCAGTGATGTGCGTTTAAAAGTGATTACCTTGATACTCCATTGGATCTCGTTAAATATGAATAGGTACCTTTGCAGTGTGGCGAACGTTTTGGCAGTTTTGTCATACTGAAGCATTTGCATTTGATTCAGTTTTATTTCCTCAAATTCAAAGTCCTAATATCCAATATTGATTATGTCCTTTTTCTCGTATTTAGTTTTGTCAGCATTTATGTTCAAAAGCCTTCATTGGTTGTTTTCCTCCTTTTAGGTCTGTTCTAATGGACAGTGAGGAGAACCTCTGAACAAATACTTTCCGAGAAAAAAAAATGGACATATTAAGATGCTTAACATCGTGTCATCCTATTTGGACGCACATTCTGTTTGTGTTTCTTGACTTGGTTAGTCTTTGGATGACATAATATCACGTTTCATTTCTTGTGCAAAGTTCTTAGTAAAATGGAATTCTAGCTCTATCATTATAATGGAAAAAACCACGCATTGTTCTTTGGTTTTCTGATTGTGTTGAGCACTGACTGAGCACTGTGACCTTTATTAGGTGATCAACTGGCCATTGGAAAAGAAACCGGTCGTCGCTTGGGAATGGGGACCAACATGTATCCTTCATCTGCTTTGCTGGGGCAAAACAAAAATGAGTTCTCTGATGCAGTACCAATTGATGAGCTGATAGAAAAGGCTGATGGCTTTGCTGGTGTTTTCCCTGGTATGGCACTCATCTGCTTATGGATACAAAAACCTACCCACGAGCATGCGCCTATTTAGTATTCTTCATGTTTCTTAAATCCTTTTCTGTGTTCCCTTGATTCATGTCCATACTCTCTGATCATGTGGTGAGGCTGCTAGAATTTGGTAACTAAAACTTGATCGTTGTTGTTAATTTTCATCATAATGATTTGTGTCTAGAGCACAAATATGAAATTGTGAAACGACTGCAAGCAAGGAAGCACATTTGTGGAATGACTGGAGATGGAGTGAATGATGCTCCTGCTCTCAAGAAAGCCGACATTGGGATAGCTGTTGCTGATGCAACTGATGCAGCTCGTAGTGCTTCTGACATTGTCCTTACAGAACCTGGCCTTAGCGTGATTATTAGTGCTGTTCTGACCAGCCGTGCGATATTCCAGAGGATGAAAAATTACACTGTATGTAATGGGCCTCATTTTAATCCTCTATCGATTTCTCATCCACAGAGCTTGATGAGATAATTTGGCACATTATCTTGATTCGAATATTGTCATTATTTTCTTCACTGACAAATTTCCAATTTAATCTATTTTTTCTATGTATTTGTCTCCTTTGGCAGATTTATGCTGTCTCCATTACAATCCGTATTGTGGTGAGTCAGTGACCTTTTTTCTTTTACATATCATTCTGTCGGCATTTTCCGGATCTCTAGCAGAATAATCTGTTTAATCTGCACCCAAAATCAAGTGACTTAGAATCATGACCTCATGTTTTTTCCAATGTAATGTATTTCCCTTTTCAATGGTCGCAGCTTGGTTTCATGCTGCTGGCCCTCTTATGGAGGTTTGACTTTCCACCTTTTATGGTCCTGATCATAGCAATCCTCAATGATGGTTAGTCGCTCCTTCCCATTTGATCCCCAGCAGCAGCTAATTGCCTACGTGATTCTGACTGGGGTTGCGGTTTCAATATCCTGTATTCTTTATGATTTATTGGTCTGTGTTTCTACTGACTACTTGCTGCAATTGCAGGGACTATCATGACAATATCAAAGGATAGAGTTAAACCATCTCCTCTTCCAGATAGTTGGAAACTGGCAGAAATTTTTACTACTGGCATTGTCCTCGGCAGTTACTTGGCAATGATGACAGTCATATTCTTTTGGGCAGCATACAAAACGAACTTCTTCCCGGTAAGTGGATTGTTGCATAATTTAGATTATTGGTGTTGCTCAGATTGATATACATTCTCATGTAGGTTTTACTGTCAAGTCAGAGATTGTGTATGGTTCATCTGGTTCTCATCTAGAGCATGAATGAAACACGGTATATTCATGTTTCATTCATGATTCCGTGTTTCATTCATGATGCAAATTGTCATTTTCATTTTACTTCTCTTTATTGTATTTCTACGAACTTTGAATGGGTTCCACTCATAGAGATTCTGTCGCCTGGAATTTTTCAGCACGTATTTGGAGTGTCCACTCTGGAGAAGACAGCTCATCATGACTTTCGGAAGCTCGCCTCAGCAATATATCTGCAAGTCAGCACTATAAGTCAGGCTCTAATATTTGTGACACGATCCCGGAGTTGGTCTTATGTTGAGCGTCCTGGATTACTGCTGGTAGTGGCCTTTGTGATTGCTCAGCTGGTAATTTGATGACCACCCTGTTTCCTTGTTCTTTGATTTTGTTAACAGTGGTGCAGGAGTGATTTATCTTTTGTACATTCTGAACAGATTGCCACTCTAATTGCTGTCTATGCAAGCTGGGGATTTGCTGCTATTGAAGGAATTGGTTGGGGCTGGGCTGGTGTGGTCTGGCTTTACAATATCATCTGCTATATCCCGCTTGATTTTATCAAGTTCTTCATTCGGTATGCAATGAGTGGGAGGGCTTGGGACCTCATGTTTGAGCAAAGGGTATGAATGTAACTTTCCTTTTACTGTTAATAGTTCACCAGGGAAAGTGTTCTGATGCATTTGCTTTTGATGCAGACTGCCTTTACGAGGCAGAAAGATTTCGGTAAGGAACATAGAGAACGTGAGTGGGCACATGCACAAAGAACGCTGCATGGATTGCAGCCACCTGATGTGAAGTTCAGTGAGCGGAGTCATGCTACGGAGTTGAATCAAATGGCTGAGGAAGCTAAGACAAGGGCTGAAATTGCTAGGTAGGTGGTAATGTTAGGATTACAGGATTATGCTGTGAGATAGTAAACCAGAACATCATCCATGCACTATCTTCCATGTGAACATGAAGAATTAAGGATGAGGATGTTGAACATAGGTCCTTAAATATAAGAAAACAGGTTGTCATTTGATGGCTAAAATGATGATAAATGTTAAATGCCTTGGCTTATCAATAGATGGAGATCAGAAGTTCACTTCATTTATAGAGACGGCTTTTTATTCCATATTTTATTTAAGTATATAGCGAGTACCCTGAACAAGATAAATGAACAATGGGATTTAAGTGATAATCTACTTTTTAGCTTTTGGAGTAAGTTGGTCTTAAAAAACTTATCTCCTTGTTTTGACTTTCATTTAGCGTACTGTACCAACACATCTAAAGATGTACAAGCATGTCTGGTCATCTTTGCTTGCTGACATCTGGACATTCCACATTGCTTTGTCTTTTGTCTGTCGAACTCCCGTGTTCTTCTTTTCCATTTTTGTTGGTTGATTTTTTTTCATTTGCTCTTTTAGGTTGAGAGAACTTCGCACTTTCAAAGATCATTTGAATTCAGTTGTCCGAGACAAGCGGCTCGACATAGACACAATACCGCAATCCTACACAGTTTGAGGAAGAATCTCGTGCTGTCATAGATTTGCACATTCCATGCAGCTCAGAGTGGTGATGTATTCAGATTATCGTGAGGCTTAGATCATACTTCTAGCTCCTATTAACGCATTTCCTATTTTCTGTCCTCAAGGCGCTGACGAGCTGTTGTTAATGTCTAGTATTTATCACTTTAGGTATCTCCAATGCTGGGCTGAAAGAGCCCCTTTACAATGTGCTGTTAGTTTATATATGATGATGCCGGCTAGTTCTATAGCTTCCATTTTGTCCCATTGTTTATCTATTAGTTTATGGCTACAAAAACATGATGCTCTTGCATCTTTGCTGAATCTTGGGTGAATAAACCCCGTCTGGATCACAAAATACATGGTTGCAATCAAATGACGTGCTAACTCTTGCTCGAAATGCCACCATTAATGTCACAAGGTTGGGACCTCAGTGATAGACCAAATCAATTTTCGTCGCTTTTTCTTGATTAGGTAATCGGACCGTGCAAGACTTGAGTAATTCTGCTGACATTTATGCTATTTAAATTGAATTGATGACAACGGAGATACTGCGTCTGGGTGCTTTCACTACGGGTCTGCAATATTTATTTGCTGCATACCGCTACAACTATATCTACAAGAAGTAGATAGCTTGTACGGGTTCTACATAAATGCATCATATGATAGCCATTTCAGTCTTCTTCTCCGACTCTGAGTCGAGGATCGCATCGGGAGTTCCTTTATACTTGTACCACCGAGCACATAGTAAAAAGTAACCCAAGTTTAGAACACCCAAGGCAGCGATGAGGTAGTAGAAGTAGTCTAATCTCCCTTTGTTTAGATCTTCTGGAAGCCAATTCCCGCTTTCTGCTTCGGCAGTCACCCTGTGGACAATTGATATTAGGAGGCTACTCAAGTAGTTTGCAACTGCAATGCTGCAATAGAACAGAGACCCAGCAACACTCCTCATATTTTCTGGAAATTGCTTGTAATAGAACTCGACTTGTCCAACGGAAGCAAAAGCTTCGGCGAGTCCAGCCAACGCGAATTGAGGAACCAGCCATAAAGCCGACATAGATGAAATGGCACCTCTTCTTGGTTCGATACCCAAAGTCAGCCTAGTTAAAGCTATGGTCCTCCGTCGTTCTTCAACTAGGGCCGATACCAGCATGGAGATAATGGAGATGAAGATGCCGATGCCAATTCTTTGAAGGAATGTAATGCCACCTTCTTTTCCTGTGAGCCTCCTCAATAGCGGGACAATGATTCGATCATAGATAGGTATAAAGATGGTGAGGCTGAGCATCAAGAACACAACGAAGGAAGCTGCTGGGATCTTGAAGTTGCTGTTTCCAAGGCGTCGATCAGCTTGTGTGGCCTGAAAAATTGCGTAAGTATGTTGCTGGACTATCACAACAAAATAAATTGCCACGGCAGCCCATATAGGAACCACCCTCATCAAGCACTTCACTTCTTCCACTTGCTGCATACTACAGAGTCTCCACGGATTGGCTGGCGACCCATCTGGGTTTAACTGGTCCTGGGATGTCTTGATTGCTGCTTTATCTAGGAATCTGTCAAGGAAACAGAAGAGATTCAAGATGCTGGTTTTATTGAAGTTGCCGTTCGGAGCTTCTGTTCACTTGCTAAAATTCTATATTGGAATGTCAATGTAGGCTGGTTACCTGAATTGATCTGTATATGAAAGCTTAGAGTTAAGAGACTCCGCTGGTGTATATGAGTAAAGAGAAAGCCATGGCTGCTCGGGTTGCTTCAGCCTGCTCTTTTTAATAGCAACTGCTAGGACCTGTACCATGCTAGTGATTGGACTTCCCGTGGCCTTCACTTTCACATATATCTTAGAACCCATGAAGAAGATTGCGCAAGATATGAGCATCAAGATTGCAGGAATCGCTAGACCAATGGCCCAGCTCACGTTTGATTGCACGTAGACTATGAGCGTCAAGGAAACCATCTGGGCAAAAGTGAAGGTGAAGAAATACCAGTTGAAGAAGCTGTTTATCCCTCTCTTTCCAGATTCGGTTTTTGGATCAAACTGGTCAGCTCCGAAAGCTAAGTTGCATGGCCTGATACCTGCAGCTCCTGTAATTAGCAGTGCAAACCCCAATATGAGAAACGCCATTTGCCCTCCAGTGGAGCCAGTGCAGAAATTCCTGCTGCTGCAGTGTGGAGGGTGCAGGTCCTTGATGGCCGCCGTTAGTTGTATTACTTGAAGTCCCTTCACAGCGAAATGGTAATGATATAGGCAGACAATTATATGCAATGTCATCCCCAAGTTACCTAATTTAAGTAATGCATTTTGTGAATTGCATTTCATCTACTTCTATCTTTTAGTCATTTGATGGCCGGATTTGAGTGGCATATCAGTTATATATCCACTAGAGTCTTCAATCTATACACTGAATTCACAAGAAATAGATGATGAAGAAGAATTAGGCAGTAGGCACCATGTAAGAGGCAATAGTGCAGAATGCCAGGGTCTTGTAGCGACCGAAGTAGGTGTCAGAGAAGAAGGCTCCCAGCAAGGTAGAGAAATTCGCGGTGCCGTTGAAGATGTTGATGGTATTCGTGGCCGTAATGGTCTTCATGTTGAATACCTTGGTCAGATAGATCAACAGGTTGGCCAAGGTTCCAATGGCTCCAAGCTTCTCAAAAGTCTCATTCCCTGGAAAAATTTCATCCAAATGGGAAGTTCAAGAAATGGTTCTTAGACCAAAAAGAGCAGCAAGAGAGCCTCCAATGAGCTCTCGGTCTCACCTATAATGAAGGGCATGGCTTTCCATCCTTTGTAGTTGATCTTCGGTTCACTGGTCATGGCGGCCCTCTCGTCCTTGTCCCTTATGTCTTTCTCATGCTTCTCCATTCTTTCTCCATTGTTCTGCTCCATCATGCCTCTTCTTCCTACAGTCTATCTGCCTGTTTGTCCGGCTTTATAATGGTCTATAGTGGAAACAGGTCAGTATAGAAGCGAGTCATAAAGAGGAACAGAATTTCCATGCCCTTCCTAAACACCACCTGCCATTCTCTCTCTCTCCCTCCTATATATATTTTTGTCTCAGGTATACCCAGCACTCACAGGCTCTGTGTATGAGACTTCGTTGCACAGCCGATGCTAGACCAAATCCGTACAACCCAGATCAAATGTGACCCAGGAATCTGTTACACTACGGCTTTCGAGAAACAGGGCTGCTAAAAATTAAAATAAGCACAACATGGACAATAGTGGTTCTGTTTTGTTGCTTTTCTGGATCTTTTTGACGCGTAAATATGACTCTATCCCTAAGTCAGGGTACTTAGTCATATGTTAATCTCTCTTCTCAGATTAATTAATCTTTGGCAG
The DNA here is from genome assembly GCA_014182515.1 of Eucalyptus microcorys. Classification (NCBI taxonomy): domain Eukaryota; kingdom Viridiplantae; phylum Streptophyta; class Magnoliopsida; order Myrtales; family Myrtaceae; genus Eucalyptus; species Eucalyptus microcorys. Next base: position 4,465,861 of record CM024563.1, read on the forward strand.
AGTGTGAAGCTGTCCGAGGGCACGTGAGTCCCTGGCGCACCACACCTGTCATGACAGATCAATTTAAGTCCACAAACTGCAAGTTGGTGTGCTTTCTCTGTTTATAATCCATTGGTGGCGTAAAACGTCATAACGAGGTTCCCTGAGTACAGATAAAAGTCATTGGAAGAGAGAAAACGGGATCTTACGAAAGAAAAGATTCCTGATTGAACTAGAAGCATTGAGACCTGGCTAACTGGACACGTAGCACGCGGAACACTGCATTGTCATTATGGAAAAGGACACAACTTCGTGGTGTTCCATTCATGAAATTTGAACATCCCAAGATGTGAAGCAACTTGCAACCGCTGGTCAAATCATAGCCTCAAATGAATTGCTGATTCATTGCTTCATCGGCTCAACCACTCAATTAGTAGAAAACTGCGGCAATCCTGATAACTCCTCTCTCTCTCTCTCTTTCTCCTAAGCAACAGTGGCCATTGGTTCTGTCAGGCATGATCGCAACGTGTGGTAAATGACAAAGATGACTACTTTCCCACCATAAAATTTCAGGCCCACTCATAAAGTGGAGCAAAGAGATGTAAAGCAAGTTGCAATCGCTTCTATCAGGATCAGATAGACCCAATTTCTTTCTTTTACTTTCTTGGGAAAGTAAAAGAAAGATTGCCAACTAGAGACTATTTAGGAACACAGTTTACTTAAACCTAAGGGAGAAAAGTTGAATGAACAGAAAGATTCAGGAGATGGCAGCTCTAAAGTTTATTACTTGAATAATATGACGCCACTCCTGGATGGCAATGAGCACCGCTAAAGAATCATTTGATTATTCACGATAGTTTTGTGGTTTACCCAAAAAATTAAAATAATGAGGAGATCATATCACTCAGCCAAGCGCGGAACGGTTCTTTTAGAAGGCAATATACCAAGAAGATGAATGATTTAACTTTAGGAGGATTCTAATGTGGAGAGAATATAACTTCATGCTGATAGATACCCATTTGCTTTGAAGAAGTCTCTGGCATCGTGATCGTAATACAACTGGTTAGAAGTGTTCTAAGTACATGATAGTCTGTAAATTCGAATATCCATAAATTTTTGATCTCGTTCTCTTACATGTTCTGTATTTTTTTCCTTCTTTTTTTTTTTGCTGTTTCGGGTACGAGGGATTTGAAAACTATTTGATTCGGCTCAGAAATGCTGACCACATCGTGGTGTTCCCTCTCTTCTTCCACTTGTTCTTGAATCCAGACCAGAATCTTGGCATTGTTTATTAATCATTTGAATAAGGAAAAAAAAATGCAAAACTGCATAATAAAGAGGTTGACGAGCCTTTGTAAAAAGAATCAACAGCTTTCGAAGTAAGAAGGAAAAGTCAATAGCTGAAAAAATGACATCATAAGTGGTATAATTTATGTATAACGCTCATTTGAGTGTCATAACTTTTTTATCAATCGCTTGGAGTATAACTTTTCAATCAACAGCTTAGTATTATAACTTTTAAAAATATTCACCACAAGTGCTATGCTAGTCAAATTTTTGGCAATTAGGCGAACATTTTAAATTTTTTTGGCATTCAAGTAATTGTTTTTTTTGAAGTTTTTTGGCACTCAAGTTGTAGAAAAGAAAGTTACGGCTCTCAAGTGAGTGCTGTATGAAAGTTATGGCACTTGCGGTGTCTTTATCCCGTAAAAAGTCCCATCACCCTATAGTGATGCTTGTCGGAGCACTTTGCCATGCCCACAATTGGGAAGGAGAGAAGGCATGGATTCATGGGACAGGTTGTTGTTTCTAAAGACCCGGGGGAACAGATATCCAATCCCTTGACAAGTGTCGGATCGAAATAAGAGTAAATCTCGCTCATTGATCGTTCACTTTTATGTTGTGTGTAATCGAGTCACTCCATTATATGTAGAAGTTGGGAAAAGAGCAAGGAGTTAGGACCAACTATGGCCCATAGAACTGCCCTTTTAGGGTGCTGCAAGAAAAATGGCAATCAGGCTAGGTGAAAGAATGTAAATCCCAGTCTCTGAATTTTGCCTACTGTCTATTTCAGAAAAAGGCATGTCCTTATTCACCGTTGATGTGGTAGACTGAATAATTCATACTAATTATTGTCACACGGACGTCTTTCACAGTTAATTAGACTACTATCGATCTTGGTGCCCAGATCAAGTAGAATTTCGGATCAGATCTTCGAAATTGCGCGAATAGTGTGGTTTTAGACACATCTCTGTGCTGTGTTTCGCCGATTTGTTCGATATCTGTCATCACACTTTTCATTCGTATTATAGATCTTCTCAATGGCAAGAAGCGGAGTTCTCCAACTGGATCTCTCTCACGTCTCCAGGAAGATCGACTTTTTTAACATAATGACAGGCGAAGAAATTGAAGTACACAAAGTTTGCCGCGCCGACTGCAGCGATGATGTAGTAGTAGTTCTCGAGCCTGTTCTTGTTAAGATCATGACCTCCCAACCATGGCGAGTTCCTGTTCTTGCGAGTGATTAGATGAATCATATTGACAAGGAAGGAGCCTATGTAGCTTGCAATGGACAAGCTGAGAAAGAAGATTGCACCGGCGACCGTTCTCATGCTCTCTGGCATTTGTGTGGTGAGGAACTCCAAAAGTGCTACTGCTGCAAATGCTTCGACCATTCCTGATAAGACGAATTGCGGCAAGAGTAATGCGACAGTAATAGGAGATTCGTACGAACCGTGGCTTAAGGCCGAATCTCGACGCTTCCTCTCCACGATTCCAGCTACCAACATGCACAGAATCGACATGATTATCCCTGTGCTGATCCTCTGCTGCATTGTCAACCTCTTGTCTTTCTTAATGATTCTCCGCACCTGGGGGATGTAAATGCGCTCGTAGATGAAGATCCATATCGAGAGCGCGATCATTGAGAAGAGGGTCATCCAACCTGGCGGAATCTCGAAGTGGGGTCCGATCGATTTGTTCATCTGAATAGCCTGAAGAATCCCGAATGTGGTCTGCTGGTCCATGACAATGAAACAGGCTATTCCCGATATCCAAACTGGCAAGATTCCTATCAAGCATTTGAATTGCTCTACCTGTTGGACACTGCACAGCCTCCAGCCGTTCTTCGACATTCCTTGGCCATCCAATTCATTTGGATCGATGATAAGAGCTGCTTTATCCAGAAACCGGAATCTGTACGTACGAGTTAGCTTGACCACCCCCTGGTCTGATTCTTCTGGTGAAGGATCGTAGGACGGTTGCTCCCAATCGGGTCCAAGAGTTTGGCGACGCTTCTGACATGCAGCCACAAGCACCTTAGCCATATCCACGAAAATGCTTCCTTGAGGCTTCTTGCAGATATAAGTCTTACGACCGAGCAGGAAAATGGATATAGACAGTCCAAGGCAAGCAGTCGGAATGGTGAACCCGAGAACCCAACTAACATTAGTCTGAACGTAGATGACAGCGGTGAGAGCTATGAGGAGTGCAACGGTGAAGGAGAAGTACCACCAGTTGAAGAAGCTCTCCAGTTGTGCTCTTCCCTTATCTGTTCTAGTATCAAACTGATCGGCCCCAAATGCGATATTGCAAGGCCTAATGCCGCCTGCTCCAATGGCCAAGAGGGCGAGTCCAGCAAAGAGAAAACAAAGCTGCCAACTCTGAGGCTGTGGGCAATTGGATTTGCCGATGCACTTGGACGGGTGTAATCGTGGTATACCCGCGGTTAGAGTCATGGTCAACATGCCCTATGAATGAAAACTTCCGTTGATTATCGAAACCGAGACGGACACCTGGAAAATTTATCGAGGATGACGAATAGAGAGGTTACCAAGAGAGATGCCGACGAGCCATAAAGGAGAGTTCGGAACCTGCCCAGGTACGTATCAGAAATGAAAGCGCCAGCAAGGGATGTGATGTTCGAGGAACCGGACCAGATGTTCACCACGTTAACCAAAAGAATGCCACCCATGTTGTACTCAGTACGCAGATACATCGTTATGTTAGACACCAAGCTCATCGAAGCTAGTTTCTCAAACGATTCATTCCCTTCAAAGTCGAAACAAGAAATTCTAACTTTTTAGCATCAAATAATATATGCCTATAGACAAAGACAGGAGACAGAGAGAAATGATCACTCGAATGTTCAAGAGCAGTAGCTATTCTGAACTGAAACTGAAGTGAAGTGTGTAAATTGAGGACCACATTACCTAGAATGTACTTAATGGCTCTCCATCCTCCTGCTTTCTTACCATCTGCAGCAGAGCGTGAAGGGTTCTCTTCATTTACCGAGTTAGCTGAGTGAATTGCGTCCTCTGTGCTACTCATGTTGTCCAGCGCCGAAGTGGGTTTCCTTTCCTTCTCAGTGCGATCCGGTCTAAATGGTTTCAACAGTCCGAGAGAAAACTCTCCGAGTTGGTGACGCACTGAGTGATCACCAGCTGATTGATTAAACTGGAAGAGCGTATCGCTAAAGAAGCTCCGACAGTGTTACGAGAGGCGTTCCTCGATGCATTTCCAGGGATGTGAATCGCCACGTTTAAATCTGATACTGAGTTTCTTAGTCCCACGTTTTCTAGGATTGTCAGGATTTCAGCTGATTTCTAGCGGGTTTTGTTATGGACTCACTTTTGATCCTAAACTCGCGTTGCGTGTGCATTTGTCTTAGTCTTAACAAGTTTGCCTGCCCCCACTTTCTTCGCCCTCGGTATTGTGGAAACAATTCATGCGCGAACTGGTCAAACTTGGACATTCATTCATGCCATTCTTATGATATCAAAAACTTTTTTATATCTATTATATACATGTACAAAAGAGTACATAAATTCCGTAAATAGATGATGTGAGATAATTTCACACCCTTCTTGCGTGTAAGTTGGATTAGGAGCGACATGCAGAATTTGACAAATAAGGCCGCAGATGCGAAAATTGGGCAGAAGGCAGCTCTAATACCACAGTAAGAATATGTGGAGGTGCATTGCATAATGTTTGTGTACGTTGTGACGAAGAACATGACCTGATCCCAGATCAAGCATTGCAGGTGGGGTCGCCCAAGGCCAGCGATGCCATGGGCGGAGGTCGCAACCTGCGTAGCTCGAGCAAAGAGACATGACGGAGTGGCCATCAAATTGAGGGGGACGCAAGCCACGACAATGGTGTGGAAGGGCAGAGGACTTCAATCGATTGAGTTTTCAGCTTGTTCTAGGTTACCAAACTTTCATTGGGTTACCTAATTAGGAAAACAATTCTAATTCTCTTTAATTGTTGGCAATTTCATAAGTGGTTGGTATATTTAAAGCGTTGATAAAGATAAATCAAAGTCGGCAAGAGATAAGAGATGTATTTTTTTAAGATATAAGACCCAATAGTATTTAAAAGAAACAAAGAAATGTTGGCACTTAACTCAAATAAGAGGTGGTAATACTAAATTAGTAGCTAATTTAATTGTAGAAAAATGGATGGTCAGAAAGCAAATAAAAATGGCAAGTTGATATAAAAGTTTTGTATAATTAAAAAAAAAAACATATAGACATTGATAAACAATTCAAACTAAAGTTTTTTTTTTTTTTTTGTGACTGAGAAACCACCGGAGACCCCTTCTGGGTCACACCGCCCTTCGATGCTCGGTGGCACTGTCAGACGTTGTCGCAAGCTATTATTTAGATGTAAACCTCGGGAGAGATTGGCCCAACAACCCACCGCCGGAGCCCCGCTTAAATCACGGAACTGCTTTGGAAGTTGTGATAGACGTGAGTTGAACCCCTGACTTGCGGGATCAGGAGGCCAGTCTTTAACCAACGCAGCCATATGTGGATGGGTAACAATTCAAATTAAAGTTGGTAGACCAAAACTACAAAACTTAAGTGGAGGAAAGTTAACATTCACACAAAAAAAATTGGTAATTTCATATAATTTTTGGTAAATTCAAGATGTTCATAAGAAAATTGAATAATTTCATAGTTGGTCAACGGTCAACGGATGATCGGATCAGGTCGGACCAATCGACCCATCGCCTAGGCTGATGTTATCATGACGTCAGCCGCATGTGCCTCGCATATGCGTGAGCATTGGTTGGCTGACGTCATAATGACGTTAGCCGTGTGAGTGGCGCATGCAGATGGGCAATTGCTCGCACGTGCATGCGGCGCATGTGCCTGCGATTGCCGCACACGCGTGTGGCACATGCGCTTGAGGGAAACTGGCTCGCGCCGATGACCCTACCTCCTTTCGGTTGCACGTAGCGGCACGTTTGGCCACCTTTGGTGGTGTGCCTCCTCTCCTCGTTTTTCTTGTCTTGACAAGAACTATGACCCAACGCTATTTTAAATAAACTTTGACTCACATAAAATCGAAAAGAAGGGGTGAACAACACGTGGGTGTCGGGATTTCCATCCTTGAGTGTTCGATGGCGACATTTGTCAAAATTTTGGCCAAAAATCAATTATAAACATAAAAAGAAAGATTGGGAAATAAGAACAACATTGCTCTGGCCAGCGTCACTTGGGAGTTTACGCCAATGACAGAAAAAAACATAAAAAGAAAGATTGGGAAATAAGACAACATTGCTCGAAAAACGAACCGATACTCGATACTCGAACAATCAAATATTAAAAATAAATGTGGAAACGTGCCTAGGAATTATATAACACCAATCAAAAGGTATATCACAAAAACATACATATCTTATTTGCCATAGATTAAGTACTTGTTGCAGTCTCAGAGGAATTGATCGAAGCACTAGAGTTCCGTTCTTTAAGAGGGAATACATTGCTATCTCAAAGGGAGAAAAAAAAACATACTATTTTATTTTGTTTTCCAATGTTTATTCTTTTTCATATTTATATAGCAGTTATTTTCACTTAAAAATTAATTACCTTCTTCCTCTTATAGGTCATTCCCTTATGGGACAAGTTAGATCCAACATGAGCGGATGGGCTCTTAGCCCAATAAATAAAAAAACCCATCACACACACACACACAGGCGGACGGGCTCTTAGCCCAATAAATAAAAAAACCCACCCACACACACACACACACACAAATCTTGTTATTACTATCTCATAATAGTTTTGCGCTAATCTTGTTATTACTATCTCATAATAGTTTTGCCGAGCGCAAGACAATTTGCTTTTTTCCATTGTTACATGCTTTTCTTGGTTCAAATGACAAACATTTGATGTTGCAAGGATGATGGTTGTATAGTGCAGGAAGAAGCTGGTGGAGATACTTAGGGCAGAACTTGAGAGGAGGAAGCGAAAGCAGCATGAGTGGAGTGATCTGATGGATGAACTGATACAGATTGAAGATGAGAATGGGAACAAGTTGAAAGATGATGAGGTGGTTGATAACATCGTGAGCCTCCTCATTGGAGGCTTTGAATCCATGTCTAGTGCATGTACTTGGGCCTTTTATTTTCTTGCCTTGCACCAAAATGTTCTTCGTAAACTCAGGGTAAATTGATCGATTGGCTAATTGGATTTATTTTTAAGTCATTTTGGGGATTAAATATGCAATTGAAAAAGCATAACATGGCTTTATAGTTGCCTCCATTCGTCATGTGAATTTTCCTGCAGGAGGAAAACGTGGCTTTTAGCAAGAACAAGATTGGAGAGCTCATCACAAGTGAAGATGTTACAAGGATGAAGTACACGAGCAAGGTCCATTCATTTGTTCCCCCTTTTTTCTTTATTTGCATGGACCTGTCAAAATAGGTCTTAAATCCATATATGACCCATTTAAAATATAGATGGATCATATATGGGTCACTTAATTTTGAAGAGACTATCTTAAATGGGTTGTAAACTTAAAGACTATAATAAAATGGGTCTTAAATGGGTTGAGTTTAGACCCATTTTCAACCCATTAGCTCACCCATACTCTCTCTTCCTCTTATAAAATGTTCTTAAAAAATCAAAATTATTTTTGTTTTTCTTTTTTTTTTTCCTTTTTTTTTCTCCATTTCCTTCGCCGATGGCTGGTGACAACGACGGTTGGCTAGGCGAGCTTGAACTCATTGATTGAACAAGGTTGAGACCTCACCAACAACTGGTGAGGCTCAAGCCTCGTCGATCCAATGAAAATCGAGCTTGCCGGGCTTGGGCAAGCTCCAGCAAGCTCGAGCTTGCTAAGGATTGGTGAGGCCAAGACTTTGCTGGCCTTTAGCAAGGCTCAAGCCTCGTTAGATTTAGTGAGGTGGAGCCTTGCCTGAGGTTAATGAGTTCGGCTTGCTAGTTGTCGCCGTGGTTGGTGACCGATAGAGGAAAATGAAAAATAAAAAATGAAAAGAAAAGAAAAAAATTGAAAAATTGATTATTAAAAAATAAAAATAAAAATTGGAAATTAGATTTAAAAAAATAAAAAATATCAAAAATATTAAAAGGAATGCAATCGGATTTTTCAATTTTTCAATTTATTTTCAAATTTCAGGTAAACATCGAAAAATATTGTTATTTTTCGATAGGGTTAATAAATCCCAAACTGGTACACCTTGACAAATTTACCCTAAACTATTTTTTTTTATCATGAAAAACCCCAAACCGATACACCCGTGACAAATTTACCCCGACTGACTATAAAAACCCTAAACGATATATTTATGACAAATTTACCCTAAACTAATTTGTTCGACTGCAAAAAACCCCAAACTGGTAAATTTGTAACAAATATATCCTCTGCTAAATTGTATTAATATCACAAAAAAATCACAAAAATTGTAAATTGTGATAAATAGCGTGTAAAATCCTAAATTGGTATATCAATAAATTGTCACGTGTCATTTAACTTAAGTAAAATTTAATGAAAACTAATAGATGGTAAATTTGTTACAAGTATGCCAGTTTGGGGTAAATTTGTCAACCGCCAGTTTATGGTTTCTGGTGGTCAAAAAAATAGTTTAGGGTAAATTTGTCACAAGTGTACCGGTTTGGGGTTTTTCAGGATATTAACTCGTTTCGATAAAATAACTTCATAAAAATATTTTTCAAGAAAAAAAGAGAGCCTCAATTTTTTTTAAATAAAAATTATCCATCAAATTTGTATTTAATGAAAGAGTTTTTAGCAATATCATTTTATAAAAAAAAATCATAAGAAATAAGCTTTCATAGAATTGGAAATATTTTAGCAATACGATCTTTAAAAAAAGTCACAAGAATAAGTTTTCCTATATTTGGCTAAATATGGAAGTATTTTAGTAATATGGGTTGGGTATGGGTCAAAAAAATTTATATTGCATGAAGATTGATAAAAATGAGTTAAATGGGTCAATATGGGTCGTACAATTTTTGATCTCATCTGAACTTGACCTACCCACCCATTTGACGGTACCGGATCACCTCAAGATTCCCTCTCATCATCACAAAACTGTCAAACTTGAATTAATTCATCTATTTTTCTTAAGGTGGTAGAAGAAATACTCATACTAGCCAATGTGTCAGCTTTTGTGTTCGATCCGGCGATCGAGACTTCGAACATCAAGGTACTAAACATAAATTCAACGGGGGGTTTTGTTGATATCGGAAGTCGTTCTTGATAGTCATGTTCTAATGATAAGGAAGACTTGCAGGTTATGTAACACCTAAAGGATGGAAAGTTATTGTGTGGCTTCGATACGGTCAAACAGATTCGAGAAATTTCAAAGATCCATTATGATTTAACCCAGACCGATGGAATGTACGTCGATATCATCTCATCCACCTACTGACTTTTTTGAATCATTCAGCGCATTATTTGTAACGACCCGGACCCCACTGTGTAATATTATCCATTTTGAATACTGAGTCCTCACGGCTTTAAAACGCGTTATGCAGGGGCAGAGGCGTGGCCCACTGGGTGTCCTCTCCCAAGCCATAATATTGTCTGCTATGGAGGTATGCACGCAACAACCTCCTCCCTCACGAAACGCGTTGGCTTTGATTTGTCCCATACGTCATTAATGCTGAATTGTAAGCCATAATATTGTCCGCTTTGGAGGCATGCACACAACAACCTCCTCCCTCACGAAACGCGTCGGCTCTGATTTGTCCCATACGTCATTAATGCTGAATTGTCTGAAAGCGCCGTGGAGAGTCACAAAAGTCCACAGACCGCCTAATTGACATCAACGAGTAAAATCTCCTTGTGCTTTAGGACCCCATAATTGACACCATATGTCATTAATGCCGAATTGTCTGAGTTCTTCCTACTTATATCCTAATTGACACCAACGAGTAATCTGAGTTCTTCCTACTTATATCCTAATTGACACCAACGAGTAAAATCTCCTTGTGCTTTAGGACCCCATAATTGACACCATATGTCATTAATGCCGAATTGTCTGAGTTCTTCCTACTTATATCCTAATTGACACCAACGAGTAAAATCTCCTTGTGCTTCAGGACCCCATAATTGACACCATAACGAGTAAAATTATGTCATTAATGCTGAATTATCTGAGTTCTTCCTACTTACATAGCTTCTATCCAGCCATAATATTGTCCGCTTTGGAGGCATGCACGCAGCAACCTCCTCCTTCACGGCTTTATTTTCAGCGCAGCAGAAGCGTACGTGAAACGTGTCACACAGATTAGAGGGACTTAAACCATATAAACTAGCCAAGGACTCCCCCTTAAGCGATGTGGGACAGGAGACGCGCCTCCGCGCTTGGGCCGTCACATCGTTTGTCTTAATAACTTACCGTTTACTTCTATACAAATTGGCAAAACCGGGATTCTTGCAAGTCTTTGGCAGGGGATCGAGAATATGCGCCGTGAACATGCTCGCCAGGATGCAAATTGCTCTTTTCCTGCATCATTTATGTGTAGGATACAAGTAATTACCTAATGCTTTTGTTACATCCAGGCAAAAAGAATTTTCTTGCTTTATTTTGCATTCAATCGGATGTGTTCTTAAGTTGTGTGATAATTTTGTAGGTGGGAACTGAAAAATCCAGATGTGAAAACTACTTACCTACCACATCCAAAGCCCGCAGATGGAGTGAAGATTGTACTCAGCAGAATGTAGTCAGACTTATCTAATTTGCGCGCTTTTAAATTGGCTTGCTTATGCTGTAAATCTTCCAATGAGACCTTACCTTTATGTGTCGTTTGTTCAAAAGTTACTTACGGAAGTAATACGAATTGTCCTGTCTGAACTCAAGAAATGAAAGTGCGAAATCCGGCAAAGCTGTGTTTGTGTTTGTAGCTACAGTTGATAATGAGATGCTATAGCACATCAAGGATGCGAAGATAGCCCAAGGAAGCTAAGGACGCGCTAAAGTCTCTCTTCGAAAAGGCGAATGGCGCAAAGCTCCAGAAGCTGGAGAATGACCTATCTGTTACTCAACCCGATCTGTCCGTGACTCAATATTTTATAAACGCCAAAAATCTTTGCGGCGAAATTACGAAGCTGGATCATCAAAATCCTATCACATAAACAAAGATGAAGAGAATCATCATTCATGGCCTAAGACCAGAATGTAATGGTCATGTCCGCAGTCTCTGTAAAAGACAGACAAGCAAGCTTTCTATAGCAGAAAAGGTTTGAAAGATAAAGTTCAAGCGAGTTCAAGATGGAAGACTAAAGAAAGCTCATCCCATAAAGCGACCAATCTAAGTTCTCGTTGCGGAATATGGAGGGCCAATCGAATCGGATAAGATCGTTGGAAGGAAGGAAATGAAATTGAACATCGGATTTATATGGTTCGATCCAAATATCGGAACTTATGTTTACGGGAAAAGCATCACGGAGTTCCACTATAGAAACCAAGCAATATAACGGAAATTACAATCATTTAAGCTCTCAAATACTCTCTCAATGTTTCCTAGCCTTTAATTACATCAAATAACCCACATAGTATTTAGCTCCTCATAATTTCTAGTGAAACCTCACTCAAGAACTTAAACAAATTCTTCTCGTAAGAATTTAACTGACTAAATCACGACAGGGTGTAATTACAACAAGCAAATTGCTTTGAAATCTCCAGAGAAAAACTCTCTACATGTTTTCTTCTTTTGTGTAGTCTCAGAGCTCTCTCTCCTCTCGGCCACCAAGGACTTTTGTTTTCTCTTAGCCACCAAGGGCGCGCATGATAAAATTTCTACTTCTCTATTTCTCTATTTCTTTGTTCCTCGAAACAAGTTTGGAACAGAAATTCGTTTGGTAACGCAATTTGATTTTTCTATTTCTGGAACAAATTTCTATTCCAGAAATAAATTTGAAGAAGAAATCAAAAGCTAAAATTTTTAACTTTATCAATTTCTATTTCAGAAATTTTGTTATGCGCACCCCAAAGGAACTTGGTGCAATCCTTGTCCCATGTCTCTCACTCTCTTGTATAATGCACAAGAGAGAGTCTTCATCATTCAATGGCCATGACCATTGAATAATCATTATTGCACTTCATGATGCTCACATTGGAAAGAAACATCTTACGTGTTGGCCTCTCTTCTCAAGATAAAAAAATCCACCTTGCATTTATTAAGATGGGCTCCATCCAACGTCCTTTTTCATTCCTCTTTCGACTGAGGCTTCCACATGCTTCTTCACGTGGGTTCCTTCATTTAATATGCAAATAGAGGGATTTCCATATTTGGTGCTTGAGCAAGTCTCTCCATTGACTCGATTACAGCTTCGCATAGAGCCAAGGAAAGAGAGTTAATAAAACACGCAGGTTTTCTCTACTGCTTTTCTACAAATGCTGAGAAATAAATGCAAAATGAAATCCATACGCAATCTTCTTTCTCTCACAATTGTGGCTAAACATAAATGCAATCATGTGCAGTTGGACCAAAGAAGAACTCCCACAAAATCATAAGGTCGGTCAATCTAATTTATTTAGACTGAGTATTGTTCAATGGGCTCAAACTTGAGACATATTTTAACAATTCCAATCCGGGAGAAGTTTCCAATGCAGGTGAGCTCAAAGTAGTTGATGGGAATCGCACACCAATTCTAAAAGAATAACACAAGCAAACAATCCACATAGGCAAAATGCGATAATAAAAGAAGAGAACCAAAAAAACACCATGAAAATTTGTTTTCAAAGTTCATCCAAACTTGGGCGATGTCTTCACACAAAAACACCCTGCAAATTCACTAAATTTCGAAACAAATAGGAATACAATAATTTTCTCTCAAAATAAGGGCATAAAGAAATAGAGAACACTTACAAAAAAAAAAAAAAAAAAAAAAAAATCTTTCTTTGTCGCACACACTCACATTTTTCTTCCTTTTTGGCGGTTACTACCTCTCTTTTTCTTTTCTTTCTAATTTCTTTTCAGTCATTCCCAACTACTACCTCTCAATAGCTTATATATGAGGTGTAGTTTTTAACCTAAAAGCAAAATGAAGTGAAAAGACAAAAACATCCCTAAATAAAAAATTTGGCTTGACCTTGCAATAATCTCCCACTTGAAAACAGATACACCTGATGCACCATGCAATTTTGCATCCATCTAGTCCAAAAGCTAGCAACTGGAAATTGTGCTTCTATGACACTCCTCTTCAATTAACACGGAGTAATATTTGTGGTAGTAGTACATAAAATATTTTTCTCTCTATCTATTACCTTGGTAAACATGTTAGTTGGATTTTTCGAGCCATCAATCATTTGCAGCTTTGATTCATTATCTTCCAATGCTCACTTGATGAAACGATAAGACCTTTAGATATGTCTAGTTCTTCAATGAACGTTACATTCTTTTGCTAAGTGCACTGCACTTTGACTATTACTCAATAGTGTGCTCATTTGTTGCTTTCCATGTAGCTCTTCCATGTAAACTATATGATTTTTTTGGAGGTTTCCGTAATCGCCATGTACTTCGCTTCTGTTGTTGATAAAGCCACTACTCTCTGTGATTGAGATACCTAACACACTACTATACTTGCAACTATAAAATACACATCCAATGGTACTTTTACCACTATCTTGATCACCCAAGTGATTTGCATTCATATAATCCTGCAGGTTTAGAGATGTACCTCCATAACAAGAAGAGTACTTTGATGTACCTACTAGACATCTCGACATCCATTTTAGTGCATTCTAAAACTATTTGCCTTGGTTCTTTAAACTATGAAGCATAGACACGTTGCCCGTGTTTCCGTGTTGTGTCCGACACGTGTCGGAGCGTGTCGGACACGCTTGGACATGGTTGGACACGTGGTCAACTTTTGCCTGACACGTTTGGACACGCGTGTTTGGCTGACGATGGAGAGTGGAAGTGACGGTGAGGGAGCAAAGACGAGGCCGCGAGCGACGGTGAGAGACGGCCAGAGAAAGAGCATAGATTGAGGCGAGGGCCGCCACTGTGATGCTGCGATGGATCCGACGAGGCTGCAGCTGCGAGGGAGAAAGGGTCGAAGGCGAGAGGAAGAGGAGAGGAAGGAGGTCGTGTGGCGAGGAGGAGAGGAGAAGGATCAAGAGGAAGAGGAAGAGGAGAGGAAAGGGGTAGTGCGGCGAGGAAGGAGAAGGATCGAGAGGAGGAGAAGAGGAAGGGTCGTGCGGCGAGCGGCGAGGAGGAGGAGGTAAAGCTAAGGTTTTTGATAGGAAACTCAAAAGTAATTAAAAAAGGGGACTATGATGGCCATCACGTATTTTGGGGGAGGGGAAGTGACAGGACAGTCTGTTTGTCAGTGGTGGGGAGGGAAAGAAAAATAAAGTGGGGGAAATGGACAACGGTGGGAGGGAAAGAAAAATAAATTGGGGGGGGAATAGCAATTTTTAAATAGATCGGAATCGAGGTGGATGTAGGAAATGGAAAGTCAATGTATCTATATGTGGATATCTATAGGAGATCATATAAAAGGGATGGAAGTGGGAAAGAAGATTTCTTTTTTAATTGGAAAAATAAATAAATGAGATTAAAAAATAATTTCAAAAAATAAAAATACTGAATTTGAATTAAATTAATTAAAAATAAAAATATTTATTTAATATACAACGTGTCCCAATTTGTCGGAATTCTCTATTTTTAAAAAATAACGTGTCGACGTGTCGTGTTGCGTCGCGTCACGTGTCCGTGTCACGTGTCGATACTACTTAGTCTTTAAATATAGACTTACAATTTCTATTGCCTGTGCAATGTCTAATCTCGTGCTTACCATGATACATCAAACTTCCTACTGCTGATACATATGGGACTACTGCTATACCATGTTTCAAAGTCCGAGTGTTCGGACATATATCATTTGAAAGTTTATAATGACTTGCTACAGGAGTTGCAACTAGTTTACCTTATCAATGTTGAATCTCTTTAACACATTGTTCACACAGTCTTCCGACAACAGCCATAATTTGTTAACTTTCCTAACCGCGATGATTTTTATGCCTAAGATCTTCTTGGCCTCTCTTAGGTCTTTCATAGAAAACTGTAATGTCGACATCCTCTTCATTTTTGCGGTTCTCTTTATATTGGATCTACTCACTAGTATGTACATCCACATATAAAGAGAGATAAATGATATCATTATTTCCATACTTGCGAAATAAACACAATGATCAACCCACAGTATGCAAATCCTTTTTAAATACCATTGATGTGGAGCTTGCTTTAACTCATACAAGCTTTTCTTCGAGCGACATACCATTTATTCCTTACCTTTGACCTCAAAACCTTTAGATTGTGCCATGTATAGCTCTTCATCTAGGACACCATACAAAAACACCATTTTCACATTCAATTGCTTGAGATGAAGATCCTCCATTGCAACTATACTCAGTAGAACTTTGATTGATGTCAATTTCATTACCGATGAAAATATCTCGGAGTAGTCTTCTTTTTGAGAAAAACCCCTTTGATCACAAATCTCGCCTTGCATCTAATACTGCCATTTGCTTAATTTTTGATCATGTACACCCATTCGTTTAACAAAGCCTTTTTAGCAATTGGCAACTTGGTCAACTCTCAAGTTGCACTTTGAAGTAACGAGTGTTGTCTCATAACACGCTCCCACTATATGTGTGATGTCTCTTTCTTTACCTCATCATAAGTCTTCAATTCTCTCAAATCTATATATAAGATGTGGCTTAGAATAGTGTTTGCTAATGGAAAAAAAAAATTACCTTTAGTTTTCTCACATGCGTAGACCTCCTCAAGACAACTACTTCTTGGTTGTGAGTCTATTCCGAATCACTGCGTTCCTCTTGAACTGCCTGTTCATTAATAATAGGTTCATCTCAAACATCCCCTTCAAGAGTACTCTAATCTATTGGAACAATCTTCACAAGCATTGTGTCTAGCTCAACTTATTTTGGTTCCACTGCTCTCTTATGCTCTATTTGATGATCATTGCACATCTTTTCTTCATGGAATACTACATTCCAATTGCGGATGATTTTTGTTATTCTCATAATCTCAAAGTTTATAGCCATACTCATAGTCACCATATTCGATAAAGATGCACCTTTGGGACTTAGCATCAAGCTTCTTACTATCCTCTCTATAAATCAAATAATATGCAATACAACAAAAAATTTTCAAATGTGAATAATAATCTTTTTACCCAACCACCTCTCTTATGGTAGTCATCCATATAGCGCACTAGATGGAATCCTGTCGATCAGATAAATAATTGCATCAACTGTAGTAGCCCATAAAAGTAGCGGGAGACCCGCATGTAGTCTTATGCATCTTGTGCGCTCCAAAATGGTCTTGTTCCCAAAGGTTTGATTAGAGAATCCAACCATAACACAAATAGTAATATATTCTGTATTTTAACTTGCTTTTCCCCTTCTTTATAATGTAAGCAGGGCATATGAACTAGACTCTTTGCAATTTTCTCCCCGTGCAGTGGGCATATGCGAAAATAAACACAATGATCAACCTCACAGTGTGCAAATCTTTTTTCTTCCATGAAACCATCAAACTTTAAGTACCATTGCCGTGGAGTTTGCTTCAAGTTATACAAGCTTTTCTTCAAGTGACATATCATGTGTTTCTTACCTTTGACCTTAAAACCTTTAGATTGTGCCATGTATAACTCTTCATCTAGGTCACCATACAAAAACACCATTTTCACATCCAACTGCTCGAGATGAAGATCCTCCATTGCAACTATAATCAATAGAACTTTGAATTGATGTCAATTTTATTACTGATAAAAATATCTTGTAGTAATTGATCCCCCTTTTTTTTTTGTTAAGAAAAACCCTTTTAATCACAAATCTTGCCTTTGCATATGATATTGTCATTTGCTTCATTTTTTATCATGAACATCCATTTGTTTAACAAAACCTTTTTATTAGTGGGCAACTCGGTTAACTCTCAAGTTTTGCTTTGAAGTAAAGGGCGTTGTCTTTCATAGCATGCTCCCATTGTATGTGATATGCATCTTTCTTTGCCTTATCATAAGTCTCTGATTCTCTCGAATCTACATATAAGATATGGCTCAGAATAGTGTTTGCCGATGGAAAAAAAATTACCTTTAGTTTTCTCACATGTGTAGACCTCCTCAAGATAGGTACTTCATGGTCGTAAGTCTGTTCCATATCACTGCGTTCCTCTTGAATTGCCTGTTCATTGATAATAGGTTCATCTTGAACATCCCCATTGAGAGCACTCCGATCTAATGGAACTATCTTTACGAGCATTGTGTCTAGCTCAACTTATTTTGGTTCCACTGCTCCTTATGCTCTATTTGATGATCATTGTACATCTTTTCTTCATGGAATACCACATTCCAATTGCGGATGATTTTGCTATTCTCATAATCTCAAAACCTATAGCCATACTCATGGTCACCATGATCAATAAAGATTTACTTTTGGGACTTAGTATCAAGCTTCTTCCTATCTCCTCTATAAATCAAATCATATGCAATACAACAAAAAACTTTCAAATATAAATAATAATCTTTTTACCCGATCACCGCTTTTACGGTAGTCCTCCATCTAGCGCTTTAGATGGATTCCCGTTGATAAGATAAATAACTGCATCAACTGTAGTAGCCCATAAGTATGGCGGGAGACCCACATGTAGTTTTTTGCATCTCGCGCCCCAAAATGTTCATGTTCCCAAAGGTTTAATTAGAGAATCCAACCGTAACACAAATAGAAATATATTCTGTTTTTTTTTTAACTCGCTTTTCCTTTTCTTTATAATGTAAGCGGGGCATATGAAACAGACCCTTTGCAATTTTCTCCCCGCGCCGTAAGCACACACGTCATTTGTCGCTGTGGGCATACCCTAAGGTTATGCAGTTATATCCTTCTTCGTACAACCATAAGTAGTCGAGAGCAAAATTCTGCAAGTGTCCAAGCAGCTTCTCCTTCACCCATTTGACGCACTTCAACCAGCATCCGATTGACATGGGATCGAAACCGACCCCGGTTTGCCATGTGGTGGCCTTGCCTTACCCAGGCCGAGGTCACATCAACCCCATGATGAACCTTTGCAAGCTCCTGGTCTCCAAGAAGCCCGACATCCTCATCACCTTCGTCGTCACAGAGGAGTGGCTCAGCTTCATCGGCTCCGAACTGAAGCCGGCTAATGTGCGCCTCACCACCATCCCCAATGTCATACCGTCGGAGCTCCATCGAGCCAAGAACTTCCCTGCCTTCGCGGAAGCCGTCTTCACGAAGCTGGAAGCTCCAGTGGAGCAGCTGCTGGACAGGCTGGAGCTGCCGGTGGCAGCTATCATAGCGGACACGTTCATGCTATGGGCGGTTAGGGTTGGCAAGCAGAGGAATATCCCGGTGGCCACGCTTTGGACGATGTCGGCGTCGATGTTCTTGGTATTACATCATTTCGAGATGCTCCAGCAGAAGGGCCATTTTCCGGTTGACTTGTCAGGTGCGCTTTCTCATAGTATCTGATGCAAAGGAGTTCTGTATCTGTAGTTGTACGCGATTAATATTTGAGAAACATGCGGTGCTTCCGAGACCCCGTGTCGGCACGACAAAAACCCAATATCACAGATTGTACGAAGATGTTGAGGCGTTCGCATTACTCAGTCTAGCGGAGATTTTTTACTTGTAAGCTCAAGAAAAACCAGCAGAAAAGATCAATGAAACCTGCTAAAGAACTGATAAACATATGTGCACGCCTAGTCCATTGTCGGGTCTTTATAATACGCTAAAGTCCAAGGAAAAAAAAAACCTTTAAAGTTCAAACTAGGCAAGGCCATCGTAATTAGAGAAAGGATCGCCTTTCGATGCGCAGTAGGTGGTTTGATTATACCGAGATTAGATCTGTGCACATGGGTAATCTTTCTAAATCGGCTATGGGCTAGGTTCGTGCACCTGGTTGTTTTGATCGATCTGTCATCGACGATGGCCCGCAAAGACGAAATCTCCTCACCACTTCTGGACTGATTTCTACTGCTAAGGAACGCAGGAAGCGTAG
This sequence comes from Eucalyptus microcorys, assembly GCA_014182515.1. Taxonomy (NCBI): domain Eukaryota; kingdom Viridiplantae; phylum Streptophyta; class Magnoliopsida; order Myrtales; family Myrtaceae; genus Eucalyptus; species Eucalyptus microcorys. The sequence continues at coordinate 4,485,159 of CM024563.1, forward strand.
GCCGAGTGTAAGGTCATTTTTCTTGATTCTTGAATGGGAAAACAGTGATTGATTCGCCCGTTCTCTCTCTCTTTTTTGTCTGTGTGTTGGCAGAGAGGGGAGAAGAAGAAGTGGACTACATTCCAGAAGTCGCCAGGACCCGCCTCGCGGATCTACCCACGTTCTTGTTCGGAAACGATAGCCAGTTAGTGGGCGGAGTCCTGGAGTGCATCGCCTGGGCGTCCAAGGCCGACTACTTCCTCTCCACCTCCTTCTCCGAGCTCGAACCTCGGGCCTTGGACGCCATCCGGTCTCAGATCTCCGCGCCCGCCTACTGCATCGGCCCTGCCATCCCCTTCCTCGACAGCGACGGGGCCGGCGACGCGGCTTATCTCCGGTGGCTCGACGCTCAGCCCAGAGGGTCGGTCCTGTACGTCTCTCTCGGGAGCTTCCTCTCGGTTTCTGAGGCTCAGATGGAGGAGATGGTGGCCGGGGTGCGGGACAGCGGCGTGCGGTTCCTGTGGGTGGCGCGCGAGGAGACGTTGCCGGTCGGGAGCGCAGGGGAGGAGGGCGCGGGCCTGGTGGTCCCCTGGTGCGAGCAGCTGAAGGTGCTGTGCCACCCTTCGGTGGGCGGGTTCTGGACCCACTGCGGGTGGAATTCCACGCAGGAAGCCATCTACGCGGGGGTCCCCATGCTGACATGTCCCTTATTGGCGGACCAATTCCCCAACAGCAAGCAGATCGCGGAGGACTGGAGGATTGGGATGAGGGTTAAGAAGGAAGGCAGCGGCGACGGCGGTGGTGATGAGAATTTGGTCACCCGGCAAGAGATTGCACGGCTCGTGAGGAAGCTGATGGATGCGGAAAGCGGCGAGGGGAGAGAGATGAGGAACAGAGCAAGAGAGCTAAGGGAGGCATGTAGACGGGCCGCTGCGAGAGGCAGGTCGTCGGATCGGAATCTGGATGCCTTCATCGGTGATATTTCGAGGGCCGAATGAATCCATTTGAGTAATTGGCGCGGTGGGGTTAAGTCCGCTTTGTATTTGCAAAGAACTATTTCATTTTGTTGAAGAGAAAAGTTTAAATAAAAGGTATCGTAATGTTCGTTGGATTTAGTCGACACATGGGGGGCGAAAATTTCAAGCTGTGAGGTGTGGTTTTCGGTACGGTGACTGGGTGGGGATGGGAAAAACCATCCGAAAAGTCTTAAACCTATTATATTTTTACTATTTCAGTTTTAAATCTTTCAATTTTATCGATTGAGTCAATTTTAATTGGAATATGCTGACATAGGACAAAACTCCTTGATATTCATCCCGCCTTGTGAACATGCCAAGCTCAAGTGCCACCATCGATCGGCCGAAAGCTCTCCACAAGACTGCTCCTCATCTGGCCTCACTTTATCGCTGTCCTCCACTCTATAGATGTGGCATATGATCTTTTTGTGCCATGATGAGATGTACTCCTTATATTGCAAAACTCATTTGAAGTGTCAACAAATGATATTCCAATACATTGGGAAGGCCTTTGTAAGCATTGGTTGAGCCAGGCCATTTCTAGGTAAGGTCCTTTTTAGGGGTTAGCGGTTTTAGGTTCCTTACAAGTTCCTCTTGGAGTCTGGAACCTACCCCAGGTACAGGTTCTTGGAACCTGGAACCTGCTTGTTGGAATCAAGAATCTGGAACCTATTCTGTCATAGGTTTCAGGGTTGATTCCAGATTCCAATAAGTTTTTTTTTTTTCTTCGGTTTCATTTTTAGTTAAAAAAGGGAAAATGAATGCAATAATAATAAACAAGCTTGTCATTTATCAAAGAGAATACAAAATGAACAAAACTATCAACATAGGAAAAAAATTCTTGGCAACGAATGCACTTGTGGTAAGGGATGACTCTTCTTCATTTTCATCGTCAAACAATTCCAATTCCGTGATCGGAGTCATCTTCTCACATCCCTCCATCTCCATTGACTTGATATCTTGATACATTAACTTCACACTAAACAACAATTATAGAATATAGTTAGAAATTTCAAAATAAAGATCAAACATTTATAAAATGGCAAACCAACTACTACTCGTGCATTTGAATTTGGAATGATATGTCAAACATTAATAAGAAGGTATAATGGTTTAAAGTCTTGAACTAAGCAAGATGCAAGAGCAATTTGTGTGCCATTAAGGGTGGATTTTTCTTCTTCTACTTTTTTCTATGTACTTGTTCATCTAAATTAACATAAAAAGAAAGGCACAAAAGGCACCATCTGGCATTGTTAGATTTGAAAACATTTATGCCCAAATTGAGGACCCTAGTGAAAAACAAGTGACTGCGATCATGGGACAGTAATAGTCAAGTGCAAAACCATCAAACTTTCCATCCCAACACCTGGGGCTATCTCTCCTGCTTTTCCACTATAAATAGCACCCGCCCATCGTCACTTCCAATTCATGCAAAGCCTTCAACATCCACAAGCAAACTTCTCCCAAGAAAAAAAATCTTCACCTTTCCTCTAGACCTAGTTCTTTTTAAGTTGATTTTGTTATAATGGCGAAAATGTAGCTTAGTCTCCCCCCGAGATATCATTCGGGCACTTTAAACTTCTCTACAGTTTAGCCCAAAAAGCATGCCCGATCGCTTGGGCCATCACCATGAATTAAACAAATTAGTCCAAGAAAGAACAATCATGCTCACACCAAATATGAACTTTCTCTACATTTTCGCCCTTGAATGAGCAAGTAAACAATTCCATCGCTAATCCTATGAACAGAAGCTTTGGATCCACAACCAGAAAATATGGAAAATCAAGAAATGCATATCCGACATTGAACCGGCATCATCTATCATCTGCATAGACATTATCCCCCAAAATTGCCCTGTTCCTTCTCTACTTGCCCAACCTTTGTCGCGACCTTCCCGAAGGAAGTCAATGGATTACTAAGCACAATGCTTAACACGGATTCTCCCAAGTCCTACCAATCGCAACTTGGGATTCGAATTATCTTACCTTTGAGAGCCGTCACTAATCAATTATGGGTCAATTAGACACCCAAGTAAAATGTGGGAGTACACTTTACTCCTACGAACCAGAGATTCACGAATTCGGGGACTTGATTACGTTAGGTTTATCTAATGCCCTTTCAGTACATTTTCTCTTTATTTCGAAAATGTTTTGCATGCGGTCTTTATCCATTCTATCCTATACTATTAACATATGAGGGATGATCATACAAGTGCGCAATCAGAAAAATAACACCCGATAATCAAAGTATGTCAATACCCATCACCACTGTGAAGCATGTATTGACCCATCACCACTGGGTTTTCTGAGTGCCAGCATTTAGTGTGATATAAAGAGGGCCCGACGAGAGTGACGACTAGCAATGATCAACGGAACTATTGGGCGTGCGATGAGGTGCCAAAGCTTCATTGAGAAAATTGGCGGGTGTCACGGCTAGATGATGGCAATAGGAACTTACCGTGGTGCTATAGAAGGGATCGCCGGCATCCCTCAAACTTTAAAGGAAAATCCCCAAGTGCAGCCTAGGTGTGAAGGCCAAGTGTGATTACGGCACCGCGACGTGGAGATCAAGAGTTAGCAATGGTGCGCTTGGACTTTCTCTGTTTGACCGATGTTATGTCCTTTCTTCTATGTTGATGGAGGCGTAATGAATTGGAGGAGATAATAGTGGAAGGATGGTGATAATGATCATTAGAAAGATGATAGGAGGTGTCAATATTCTGAGGACTCCCTCGGACGTGAGATGACCTTTTTGCATGAACGCGCTTGACACTGGGAAGACCGAAGGATCAACGCGACATTACCTTCAGGAAGTCCTCCCTTCCTCTCCTTCGTGCATTCACTCATTTTGCGATTCTCTGCTCTTTTCCTCTCTCCTTTTCCACAGGAGTTTAATCTGGACAAGAAACAAAACACAATAAATAAATAAATAAATAAATAAATTTGGATAGCGAAATGGAATTTCACACAATCAAACTAAAAAAAATGCTTGACTTTATGCTTGTCGTCAATATGAACGTGGGACGTCGAGAGGACTGCCTTCACCATAGTCCAATCGAAGAATTCTCGAGATAGTGGTGTTTGAGGGTGTGTTCATCCTCTTTTTCTCCTTTACTTCACATTCTGTGGAATGCTTTCCTTATAGCGAAAACTTCCGCTTACCTTTAGAAAGTTCGAACTTACGCTTCTTTGATTGTGGGGATTGCCGAATTTCAGCCCCGATTTGCCACCGTGAATTAGCACTTCGATTTTTCTCACTCATATTACCAGAAGTGCATCCAAGTTCATTCTTGATTTCACGAACAGCTCACCCGATGAGTATAATTCCTTGATTCTTTCTCTTGGAGTTATCAATCTGACATTGTCCATTATTCTCACAGATCCTTATTCCCTCTGGATTTTGGATTTGGTTTTCATTTTGCTTTCTTATTCACTTGATTTCTTGATCCTTGGTTGGAAATTTAGCTCCACATTTACCAAGATTGAATATTTGTCAAAACAAGAATAGCTAGTCAGAATTCCCACCTTCCATGCATGATCAATCAAATTGATCTTCTCTTAGTTTCATTTTATTTGCTTCCTATGCTGACCAGCTGCTTCAATTTCCTATCATTCACAGAAATCATCCACCAATTCCTCCACTTAGTTGATCGAAATTTATTGGAGAGAAGATTTTTGTGATTGATTCGTTTCCTCCTTGTGGAAATTGCGACCCCTAAGCATCCAACCAATTTCCTTCCGGATTTCCTATCTTTCTTTGCATGTGCAATTTATCAGTCCCCTTCCTCATATCATGGGCGAGATTCATGGTCCCTCATTAGGCTGAATTGTTTTGTAAGGATTTTTGCTAATCCATATAACATCAACCGAAGGTATTCCCTTGTAAGCATGATGATGTTAACTCAAATGAAAATCATCGGATGTGGACATAAATAAATGCCATCTAAAATTATGCGATGCCAATTTTGCTTAGGGGTTGGGTTGATCCCTAAATTTTTATGCATTAAATGACCATATGTGAGGCCAAAATTTATGTGTCAACAACCTTCAGAATATTCTTTAGAGTTTCTAAGCAAACAGTTACGATCCTTGGATCAGGGCACACAAGCATGACACTCCCACTTCTCAAAAATCAACCAAATAAAGCAGCTAAAACGTAAATCTAATAGTGAAGAGTAGGAACGACATGATGGCGTAGAGATTGGACCTATGATCGAGGCGGTGGTGAAGGAGACGAGTTTCTTCGAGGTCAAGGGTGGCGAGTGGCATTGAGGGGGCTGAGCGCTGTCGAGGGTGTCGAGGGAAGCGAGCAGCGTCGACTACCCTTGACACCCTCGACGGGGACGAGCGGTGTCAAGGGCGTTGAGCGGTGTCGAGGGGGCCGAGCGGTGTCGAGGGGGCCAAGCGGCATTGAGGGCGTTGTGGGGGCCGAGGGGCGTCGAGGGGGCTGAGTGGCGTTGAGGGGCGTTGAGGGGCGCAAGCAGCGTTGAGGGCGGCGAGTGACGTCGAGTCGTTGTCGGAAATTTCAGAGTGATAGAAAAGGGAGTCAGGGACACTGGACAGGGAGAAAAGGGTGAAAGAAAAACTCTGAAACAGAAAAGGGAGTCAGGGACGGGGAGAAGAGGGAGAAGAAGAAACAAATTGAAAATTAGGCCTTTTACTTTTTAGGGGGAGGTTCTAGTTTCGAAAAAAATAGAACCAAGAACCAGAACCTCCCTCCTTGGAACCAAGAACCGTGCTCACCCTTAGTCCTTTCCCTATCAATGGTCTCTTCCTTGGTTTCAGAGCCCAACCCTTTTAAGGAATCTACTTATCATCTTGCTTTATACTTTACTTTTGACCAACCAGTAGATGCATGTTTTAAATAGTTTATGTTAAACATTTCAACCTTTTTTTAAGAGTTAATGAAATTCACAAATATAAATAGCCTATGTATTTGTTTGGATTAACTTTTTGCTTTTTATCACTTGACAATTTACTTTCATTAATTGCTAAAACCCTCGAATCATTGCAAACCCTCATATATAGATAGTTAACATCATCCATGATCATACAAAACTATATATATATGGGCGATATCACTCATGTAGAATATTTTTTACACAAGTAATTATGAAATGAAAACTCTCATCTACTAATGAAATGTTTTCATTTACTAATGTTAAAAATCAAATATGTGTGTTACCATTTAAACCATCATTCCTCATGCCCTTCAAGTATATATTGTTGCGTATAAATAAATAACCTATTTCTCACTTAAATTGCCTATGTCTACTGGCATATAACAATCTTGTTATTACTCTCTCATAACAGTTTCGCCAAGTGCAAGAATACTTGCATTTTTTTCATTGTCACAAGTTTTCTTAATTCAAATTAGGGGTAAGCAGTTTTAGGTTCTGTCCAGGTTTTATTTGGAACTTACTCATTGAAACAGGTTTCCTAATTTTTTGAATCTACAACCTACCTATCATACGTTTTGGGGTTTACTCAGATTCCACATGTACTTTTAATTAAACGAAATGTGGGTTCGATTGAGATGTGTGACTAAACGTGGGTGACTCCACTAAATTGAAAAATTCTCGTTGGCCGGCACTAGACTGATTTTTCTATTGTTTTGATACCCTGTGTCCGTATTTTAACAATTGAGATTTTCACGACAACCGAGAGTCGCCAATGTGTCGAGTAGGTTCATTGTGGCTCGAAGAAAATCGACCACAGGTCAATTGCACCAAAAATTCATAAAAATTACCTAGTAGGCTAGGTCACGCTAAAATCGCGTCAGATTAAAAGTAACCGCGAATTTGAATTTGATTTCAAAAATTGGGAGTTATGTCGTGTCACGAGTCATTTTAGGAATGTTGACTCATATTTCGAGGAATTTTCGGCGAGTTTGGGATTTTTACGGAAAATCGATTTGGACAATTCGGAAAACAAATGGAAATTCGGATTGACCAATTTAAAGGGGTTTTTAGCATATGGGGTGAGTGAATTAGTGACAAGGAATTTCGTGGGCTTTTTCCTCAACAAATCGGACCTCAATCGGAGAAGTTTGTTCAGAAAATCGTATTCCGAGAAAAATGAAATAGAATTCGGATTTGAAGGAAATTCGTGGAATAGAGGGACCGTCTTAACTTGGTCTTCAATTAGACTTCAATTTGTGCAAATTAATGTTGATATTGGCCTTGGGTGATCAATTGTTCTTGTTGCGAAGTTGAGTAAAAATATAATTGTGTTTGATTTTCCCCCTTTCTCTCTCTCTCTCTCCCTCGCGCAATTCTTCCCCCTAGTCGACGGTTTCACGCACTTCCCTTCGTTTTGGTCCAAGCGGATCGTAAATCAAGTGAATTTAACTCACTAATCCTCGTTTAGTAAGTTAATCACGCTTAAGGGTTGATTAGTTTAAGTTTTAAATCGACTAAAAGGGATGGGCACGCGCTCGAAGAATCGAGGCGTGACCATGTGTCTCGATAACAAGAAGAGTAATTTGATATATCTGCTAGACATCTCGATATCCATTTTAGTGCATTCCAATACTCTTTGCCTCGGTTTTACAAATATTGACTTACAACTTCTATTGCCAGTCTAATGTCTGTTGTCATGCTCACCATGTCAAACATCAAACTTCTTATTGTTGATGCATATTGGACTACTGCCGTATCATTTTTCGAAGTTTGAGTATTTGGACACATATCCTTTGAAAGTTTATAGTGACTTGCTAGAGGAATTGCAACTAGTTTGCCTTATCTATGTTGAATCTCTTCAATACCTCGTTCACATAGTCTTCCTACATCAGCCATAATTTATTATCTTTCCTATCCCTGATGATTTTTATACCTAAAGTCTTCTTGGCCTCTCCTACGTCTTTCATAGCAATCTGCGATGCCAACATCTTCTTCACTTTTGTGATTCTCTTCATATTGGAGCTAGTCATTAGTATGTCATCCACATATAAAGATAGATAAATGATATCACTCTCACCATACTTGCGAAAATAAAGTCAATGATCAACCTCGTAGTATGCAAATCCTTTTTCTTCCATGAAACCATCAAACTTTAAATACCATTGCCGTGGAGCTTGCTTCAAGTCATACAAACTTTTCTTAAAGTGACATACTATGTGTTCCTTACCTTTGACCTTAAAACCTTTAGACCATGCCATGTATAACTCTTCATCTAGGTCACCATACATAAACACCATTTTCACATCCAACTACTTGAAATGAAGATTCTCCATTGCAACTATAATCAGCACAACTCTGATGTGATGTCAATTTCATTACTGATGAAGATATCTCGGATTAGTTGATCATTTTTATTAGAAAAACCCTTTTGATCACAATTCTTGCGTTGCATCTGATACTGTCATTTGCTTCATTTTTTTTTTTTTATCATGTACATCCATTTGTTTAACAAAGCCCTTTTATCAGTGGGCAACTCAAATAACCCTCAAGTTTTGCTTTGAAGTAACAAGTATTGTCTTTCATAGTATGCTCCTACTATACGTGATATGCATCTTTCTTTGCCTCATTATAAGTCTCCAATTCTCTCGAATCTATATATAACATATGGTTCAAAATAGTGTTTGTTGATGGAAAAAAATCACCTTTAGTTTTCTCACATGTGTATACCTCCTCAAGATAGGTACTTCATGGTCGTAAGTCTACTCCAGATCACTACATTTCTCTTGAACTGCCTGTTTCATTGATAATAGGTTCATCTCGAACATCCCCTTTGAGAGCACTTTGATCTAGTGGAACTATCTTCACGGGCATTGTGTCTAGCTCAACTTATTTCGGTCCTTACGCTTTGTTTGACGATCATTGTACATCTTTTCTTCACGGAATACCACATTCCAATTGCGAATGATTTTGTTATTTTCATAATCTCAAAGCCTATAACCATTCTCATGGTCACCATATTCGATAAAAATGTACTTTTGGGACTTAGCATCAAGCTTCTTCCTATCTTCTCTATAAATCAAATCATATGCTATACAACAAAAAACTTTCAAATATGAATAATCATCTTTTTACTTGATCACTGCTTTTATGGTAGTCCTCCATCTAGCGCTTTAGATGGATTCCCGTTGATAAGATAAATAACTGTATCAACTGTAGTAGCCCATAAGTATAACGGGAGACCCACATGTAGTTTTTTGCATCTCGTGCCCTAGAATGGTCATGTTCCCAAAGGTTTAATTAGAGAATTCAACTGTAACACAAATAGAAGTATATTCTTTTTTTTTTTTAACTCGCTTTTCCCCTTCTTTATAATGTAAGCAGGGCATATGAAACAGACCCTTTGCAATTTTCTCCCCGCGCCGTAAGCATATACGTCATTTGTCGCTGTGGGCATACCCTAATGTTATGCAGTTATATCCTTCTTCCTACAACCATAAGTAGTCGATAGCAAAATTCTGCAAGTGTCCAAGCAGCTTCTCCTTCACTCATTTGACGCTCTTCGACCAGCATCCGATCGACATGGGATCAAAACCGACCTCTGTTTGCCACGTGGTGGCCTTGCCTTACCCCGGCCGAGGCCACATCAACCCCATGATGAAACTCTGCAAGCTCTTGGTTTCCAAGAAGCCCGACATCCTCATCACCTTCGTCGTTACGGAGGAGTGGCTCGGCTTCATTGGCTCCGAGCCCAAACCGGCTAACGTCCACTTCGCCACCGTCCCCAATGTCATACCGTCGGAGCTCCATCGAGCCAAGAACTTCCCTGCCTTCCTCGAAGCCATCTTCACAAAGCTGGAAGCAACGGTGGAGCAGCTGCTGGACAGGCTGGAGCTGCCGGTGGCGGCTATCATAGCGGACACGTACATGCCGTGGGCGGTTAGGGTCGGCAAGCAGAGGAATATCCCGGTGGCCACGCTTTGGACGATGTCGGCGTCGGTGTTCTTGGTGTTTCATCATTTCGAGATGCTTCAGCAGAAGGGCCATTTTCCGGTGGACTTGTCAGGTGCGCCTAAATATTTGAGAAACATAGTATTATTGGATGCAAAGGAGTAAAGTATCTCAGTCATGCGCGATTGCTTTACATGATTATGGTCAACACGCGGTGCTTCCGAGAAGCCGTGTCGGCCACTACACAACCCAATATCACAGATTGTAGGAAGAAGATGAGGCGTTCACGTTACTTACTCTAGCGGAGATTTTTAATTGTAAACCCGAGAAAAACCATCAGAAAAGATCAATGAAACCTACTAAAGAACAGACAAACATATGTACATGCCTAGTCCATTTTCGCTTCTTTGTAATACGCTAAAGTCCAAGAAGGGGTCGCCTTTCGATGCGCAGTAGGCGGTTTGATCATGCCGATATTAGATCTGTGCACATGGCTAATCTTCCAAATCGGGGATGGGCTGGGCTCGTGCAACTTGTTGTTTCGATTGGCCTGTCGTCCACGATAGCCCGGGAAAACGAAATCTCCTTACCGCTCCTGGACTGATTTCTACTGCTAAGGAACGCAGGAAGCATAGGCCCAGTTTAAGTTCATTTTTTCTTGATTCTTTGAATGGGAAACCAGTGATTGACTCGCCTGTTTTCTCTTTCTTTTTTGTCTGTGTTGGCAGAGAGGGGAGAAGAGGAAGTGGACTACATTCCAGGAGTCGCCAGGACCCGCATCGCGGATCTACCTACGATCTTCTTCGGAAACGAGCGCCAGCTATTATTGGGCAAAGCTCTGGAGTGCATCGCCGGGGCCTCCAAGGCCGACTACTTCCTCTCCACCTCCTTCTCCGAGCTCGAACCACTGGCCTTGGACGCCATCCGGTCTCAGCTCTCCGCGCCCGCCTACTGCGTCGGCCCCACCATCCCCTTCCTCGACGGGGACGGGGCCGGCGACGCAGCTTATCTCCGGTGGCTCGACGCACAGCCCATAGGGTCGGTCCTGTACGTCTCTCTCGGGAGCTTCCTCTCGGCCTCTGATGCTCAGATGGAGGAGACGGCGGCCGGGGTGCGGGACAGTGGCGTGCGGTTCCTGTGGGTGGCGCGCGGGGAGACGTCGCCGGTTGGGGGCGCGCTCGAGGAGGGCACGGGCCTGGTGGTGCCCTGGTGCGAGCAGCTGAAGGTGCTGTGCCACTCTTCGGTGGGCGGGTTCTGGACCCACTGCGGGTGGAATTCCACGCTGGAGGCCATCTACGCCGGGGTCCCCATGCTGACGTGTCCCTTGCTCATGGACCAAGTCCCCAACAGCAAGCTGATCGCGGAGGACTGGAAGATTGGGTTGAGGGTTAAGAAGGAAGACGGCAGCAGCGGCGGCGGCGGTGGTGGCGAGAATTTAGTCACCCGGCAAGAGATTGCACGGCTCGTGAGGAAGCTGATGGATGCCGAAAGTGGCGAGGGGAGAGAGATGAGGAAGAGAGCAAGAGAGCTGAGGGAGGCATGTAGACGGGCCGCCGCGAGAGGTGGGTCGTCGGATCGGAATCTGGATGCCTTCATCGGAGATATTTCGAGGGCCGAATGAATCCATTTGAGTGATTGGTGCGGTGGGTTTAAGTCCGCTTTCTATTTCCAAAGAACCATTTCATTTTGTTCAAGAGAAAAGTTTGAATGAAAGGTATCCTAATGCTCCTTGGATTTAGTCAACAGATGGGGTTCATTTTGTTCAAGAGAAAAGTTTGAATGAAAGGTATCCTAATGCTCCTTGGATTTAGTCAACAGATGGGGTTCATTTTGTTCAAGAGAAAAGTTCGAATGAAATTTTGCTCATTTTTAGTCAAATGAGTTAAACTAAATCTTTTTTGCTAATTTTAAATTTTTCAATTTTGTTAATTGGTCCCCTTTTACCAATTGGCCAATTTTAATGCGGAATTCGCTAGGTATTCCGCCCTGCCCTGTAAACCTACCAAGCTCAAGAAATTCATCACTGTCACCATCGATTAGCCGAAAGCTCTCCACAAGAACGCTCTTCTCATCCGGCCTTGCTTTATCACTGTCCTCCGCTCTATAGAGGTGGCGTATGATCTTTTTGTGCCACGATGAGATGTACTCCTTGTATTACAAAACTCATTTGAAATGTTCACAGATAATATTCCAATCCATTCGGAAGGTCTTTGTGAGCATTGAGCCAGGCCATTTCTGGATGAGATCCTTCCCCTATTCAATGGTCTCTTGCTCAGTTTCAGAGCCCAGCCCTTTAAGGAATCTATTTATCATCTTGCTTATACCTTTATCTTGCTTTATACTTTACTTTTAACCAACCGGTATATGCATGTTTTGAATAGTTTATGTTAAACATTTCAACCTTTCTTTTAGAGTTAATGAAATTCACAAATATAAATAACCTATTTATTTGTTTGGATTAACTTTTTGCTCTTTATCGCTTGACAATTCACTTTTATTAATTGTTGAAACCCTCGAATCATTGCCAACCCTCGTGTATGGACAATTAAGATCATCCAAGATCATATAAAACTATATATATGGGTGATATTGCCCGTGTAGAATTTTTTTACACAAGCAATTATGAAATGAAAACTCTCATCTACTAATGAAATGTATTCATTTACCAATGCTAAAAATAAGATATGTGCATTACCACTTAAACCATGCACGTGCAATGATTCTTTTTAATCGTCCTTCACCATGCCCTGCAGGTATATATTATTGCATATAAATAAATAGCCTACTTCTCACTTAAATTGCTCATATCTACATGCGGATAACAATCTTGTTGTTACTCTCTCATAATAGTCTCTTCGCGCAAGAATACTTGCATTTTTCCATTGGTGCATGTTTTCTTGATTCAAATTAAGGGTGGGTGGTTTTATGTTATGTATAGGTTTCATTTGGAATTTACTCGTTGGAATAGGTTTTCTAATTTTTGAAATCTAGAACCTACTTTTCATAGGTTCCAGGGTTTACCTAGGTTCCACATATACTTTTAATTAAATGATTATAATGAATCATTACCTCTAATGACCACGATTTGTTTTAATTTACTTATAACAACTCATATTTACACATGTGGAGATTACTAAATATTAAAAAGTAAAAGCCTCATTTATGGATATCGATGAAAATAGAAACTCATATTAGTAGTTTCAAATTATACACTTATCATTGGACACTATGGAATATTGCAGGATCATGTGAAGACGTAGAACAAGAAAAAAACAGAAAAAACTTATTCCAGGTTAGGAACTTGTTCGTTGGAATAGATTCCCCAATTTCCAAAACCTGAAACTTATCTAACATATTCTAGAACCATGAACTGGTGTGATTACTAGGTTTCCGATTCTACCCTATAGCCATGTATACCCCTAGATCAAATGACAAACATTTGATGTTGTAATGATGATGGATGTACAGAGTGGAAAGCAGCTGGTGGAGATATTTGGGGCAGAGCTCGAGAGAAAGAAGTGAAAGCAGAATGAGAGGAGTGATTTGATGGATGAACTAATGCAAAATGCAAATCGAGAATGGGAACAAACTGAGTGATGATGAGGTCGTTGATACTATTCTGATGCTCATTAGTGGAGGCTTTGAATCGTTACAAATTGACTTTGCATCATTATAAAATAACTCCCGGTCAAACTCTGATGCTCATGAGGTTAATGATCATTGATTTGAGAATTACATGTTTAATATAGACTTTTCTTGCTATGTATTTATGTTAGAGAATGTCAATTAGACTCATGGCCCGTGGAGCTAAACTTGATTCAACAAAATACTTGAGTAATTTTGCACTCGAGTCAAAATTAAATTAGTCGATTCTAAGTATTTGGTGATTGAAGCCGAGCTTTTTGTGAGTAGCTTGACTCAATTTTACGCCTATAAATAACATAAAGTATTAACCATGGAGAAGCACTCCATCTTTCGAACAATTTTGGTGGTGTCACAATAAGGGTTGCAATTGCACCCTATTAGACCCAAGAATTGTCTAGACTAGCCAAACTGATGTACTTTTAGCTGATTTTGAACAATTGGTCCTATTCTTGATTTAAGGGACTTGGAACAAACATTAGACTTGTTTGATTTTTGATTCCACGAGAAGAATTGAGCAAGCACCTGACTGCTTCTTTCCCTTTTGAAGACACAAATTTGTGTTTCGCATCCACAAAGATTTGAACCAGAAACTTTGCTATGCTTTCACAATTACTCAATCGAGAGCAACTATTATGTTTAAAATGTACAATCATGAATGTTATGATGAACTTTTTGATTTCTTTAAGAAAGAAGACCATCCAATTTGGGATTAATTGCTCTTTTGAACCAGCTGATTTGACTTTTAGGTGGGGAACCGACCCTCCCACCGGAAAATTGCAACTTAAGCAATGGTCCCAATTCAAGGTGAAATAAAAGGGTAAAAAAAGAAAAAAAAAGAAGAAAGAAACAGTTCACTCTTACCATCCGGCATTATTGTGACTTATGATCTTCGTCTGTCTGTACGGTATAAAATCCTGCGCACATGTTCCGGCTTTTTAGACCTGACAAAGTTTTTTCTTTTAAAGTTTTTATTTTTAGAAAAAGCAAAGCAAACCTTTCGAAAGTGACTCATCTATTGCCAAAAATAATACTTGGTATATATATTTATTTTAAAATTAGTCGAAGATTAGGTCAAAGCAATATCCAGATTCCAGAGTCCCAAGAACAAAATCATCCAAAGAAACAATGAGAAACCACTTTTTCAGCTTACTTAGGAGATAAAATAATTAAAGCATAGCATTGGTGAATGCAATTGGCAAGTTCATTTGCGCCTTTTTAGTCTTTTCATCGTTACTTGAATGCTTTTAATGTGATTTTAATGTATTGATTATCAAAAATGGATGAAAACATGTCAATTCATAATAATTTGGAGCTAGTAGTGTTGTTTCGATCAATTTAGTTGTGTCTTAGAAAGATTATCTCACTTTTAAAACCCCGGCTCATTTCGTGTTAAGATTTGTTAGTTTTCATGCTTGAGTTCGAGTTTAGCTCGAGTTACGAGTAAAACTTATTGACTAATGACGTTGAGTCAAGTTGAGTATCGAGATTTGAATGTTTTAATCAAGTTGAGCTCGAGCTTACTAAAAATCTATTGGAGTATAATTTGGAGCCTCAAATATTCGAATCAAAGCTGAATCGAGCTGGAGTACTGAACCACGTCGACCATCCCCCAACAGATTGTAGCCCTAATCGCCTCTTGGATGACGTAAAGTTGACGTAAGGTCAAAAACATAATTGCCATACTTTCTTAAAGGGCTAATAATAACTCATTCCTCAAGATATTATTATTTATTAACATAGCACTGGAATGTTAACTAGCATTCTGGATACGTATCAGATTTACTCAAAAATAAAATCTAATTTTTTTAAAAAAATACCGTCGCATAACCTGAAGAAAAGTTGATGCATTAAAAATGGCATAGTGAATCATTAGTGATTTTGGTATATAATTATTTAATAGCATGAAACAAAAGCTTTAAAAAAACTAATTTTCTTCTTCTCTTCTCTTTCTCTCTGTTTTTAAATTCGTCATGGGGCAACCAACGGCTACCCGCTTCTGCGCGACAGTCGATGCAAACTTTCAAATATTTTTCTGTCTTCTCTCTCGCTGCTGCTGCTGCTGCTGCGTGGCCAGTGGCAGTGCTCATAAAAAGAGGAGGGAAACATTCAAGAAAACCTCTGTCTCTCCTCTGTCTCTCTCTCTCCTCGTGCTTTGGATTTCAATTATTAAAGTTTTTCCCCACATTGTAATCCTCCCCCATCATCGCCCCTCCCACCCCACCTCCCTCCTCCTATCATGGCAGTTTGAATTCTTCCCCGCACTCTCTCCCTCTCTAGAAAGCAAGAGAGAGAAAAGAGGAAAGGAAAAGAAGGGGACCCTTTTCCAACAACACTCCACAGGGCCGCCGAGGCTTCTCGGATAAGAGAGAGATCCTCCTACATTTTCTCTACCAAGAAACGCAGATGGGGCTCCTCATTTGTCTCTTCTCCGCGGCGTTCGCGGCGGCGCTCGTCGGCGACGGCGCTCTTGCTCTGACTCAGGATGGTACGGCTCCGTTTTTGCTCTGAGGTTCCGTTCTTGGGCTTCTTTCTCGCGTTTTCTTGTTTCCCCTTGGTTTCCCCCTGAGCTGGGTAAAGTGGAAGAAAAAGGGGGAGAAGTTAGTGATTCCAGGTTCCCTTTGGGAGTCTTTCGGAGGGGAATATTCAAGATTCTTTCTTTTTCCAGTTTTCACCTTGCATTGCCCACATTTGCCATGAATCTTGAGCGGCCAAGACATTGATTTGTTGGTGCTTTTGGCGTTTTTACGCAACTGGTTAGGTGCGAGAACATGTTTACAGTCTCTTCTTCGATTTCCAGGTGTTACGTTGTTTGAATTCAAGGCCGCTCTGAACGACACCCAGAACTTGCTCAGCAACTGGCAAGCGACCGATCAATCTCCCTGCAAATGGACCGGCATATCTTGCCATCCGGACGAGAGAGTCCGCACCATGTACTTTGCATCAGTCGTCTTGTTAACTTGCGTAGTTGAATCCGAGTTCTTGAATTCTCGCTTTCTAAGTCTAATGTGTGTTTTTGAATCTGGGCATTTCAGAAATCTTCCTTACAAGCAATTAGGAGGGATTATATCTCCCAGCATTGGCAAGCTCAGCAGACTGCAAAGACTGTGAGTTTGATAGAGCCCATTGTCTCTAAAGAGCCGAAGAAATAGTAATAATTCAAACCACTGAAATATGTTATTTTGTGACAGAGCACTTCACTCGAATAGCCTTCATGGTACCATTCCAAGTGAGATTGCCAATTGTGTAGAACTTAGAGCATTGTAAGCGCAACATGTCCTTTTCTGAGTTGTGAAGTTTCACAGTTTCTTGCATACTTCATCCTGCTATGATTGATGCTTCTGTCATTTCATTATTTAGGTACTTGCGAGCTAATTATCTTCAAGGAGGCATTCCGTCGGCCATTGGGAACCTCTCGTCTCTCAGCATCCTGTAAACTTTCTGTCTCTTGTTGGTTATTCTATTTTGGTCTATTTCTGCCATTTTTGAGGAGGCATGACGAGTTTGATTCACTCCTCAACCGCGTACATGCTAAATTCCATTAATATCCAAATATTCTTCTGACCATAAGATTTGGGTGTAGGGATTTATCAAGCAATTCTCTCAAGGGAGCCATACCTTCCTCTCTTGGACGTCTCACACGACTTCAAAGCTTGTACGTTCATTCATAATGACCGTGCAACTTCCTCGAGTTTCCAATTGCAATTCTCACGTTGGTAATTCTAACTGGTGCTTAATGCCAATTGATTTTCAGGAACTTGTCAACCAACTTCTTCTCAGGTGAAATCCCTGATGTTGGAGTCCTTAGCACTTTTAAACGCAGTTCGTAAGTAACTAGACTAGAGTCTCAGACAAGCTAATTATTGTTCATTTGAGAAGTATTGTCTTTTAAGCAAGCACATGCGGTTACCAAGTCAAAATAATCTCTTATACCCTCTTCTGCAATGATGGGTCAAGTACCTCACACTGTTTGCAATAAAGGAAATGAATGAGTGGGCAATAATGTACTTGAAATTAGCGGCAATGAACATTGTGTGAATAAGATTCAGGGTAATTTCTTTGAAGTGGAGGTGTGTTCTGCAGCTCAACTAGGATGGAAATTAGTGGCGTTTATTATGCATGGTAATGGAGATGCTTTTCTGTTCTATCCAAGCAATGGAAATTGAGTTAACTGCGGATTTTTACAATGTGGTTTCACCTCACATAATTACCATCACTAAATATGGTGGACATGAAAATTATACATACAAATGCAGATATATGCCCATGATACTCAGTGCTCTGCCTGGGTTGACCTTGGTCAGCCATTTATAAGCTTTAGACTCCATCCATTGAAACACGGTTCTCAAACTGTGCTTTATCTTTTGCAGATTTACTGGAAATTTAGATCTTTGTGGCCAACAAGTGCAGAAGCAATGTCGAACCTCGATGGGATTTCCCGCGGTGCTGCCACATGCTGAGAGTGACGAAGCATCCGGTAACATTCATAGAGTGATTAATAGCACTTTAGGAGGAAGAGATATGTTACTTCCATAAGAATATGTTAATACTGCAAGGTATTCATGCATAACTTACTTGGTTTAATTGCAGTCCCTGCTAAGCGATCTTCGCATTACATCAAAGGAGTTTTGATTGGTGCCATGGCCATGATGGGTCTTGCACTTGTCATGCTCTTGGCTTTCCTATGGGTTTGTTTGCTAACAAAGAAGGAAAGGGCAGCAAAGAGATATAAAGAAGTCAAAAAACAAGTCGAACCAGAAGCAAGTGAGATCTGATATCTTGAAATTCGATGTATGCCATTTCTATGTAACTTCTTGCTGTACTAAAACGTCCTTCTACAGGCACAAAGCTTATTACTTTCCATGGAGATCTTCCATATCCCTCGTGCGAACTAATAGAG
This sequence comes from Eucalyptus microcorys, assembly GCA_014182515.1. Taxonomy (NCBI): domain Eukaryota; kingdom Viridiplantae; phylum Streptophyta; class Magnoliopsida; order Myrtales; family Myrtaceae; genus Eucalyptus; species Eucalyptus microcorys. Next base: position 4,503,544 of record CM024563.1, read on the forward strand.
AAGCTCGAGTCTCTTGATGAAGAGGATGTGGTGGGATCCGGAGGATTTGGCATTGTGTACAGAATGGTAATGAATGATTGTGGGACATTTGCTGTTAAAAGGATTGACAGAAATCGTGAAGGATCTGATCAAGGATTTGAAAGGGAGTTAGAGATACTGGGCAGCATCAAGCACATAAATCTAGTGAACCTGCGTGGATACTGCAGGCTCCCTGCAACAAAGCTTCTCATCTATGATTATTTAGCCATGGGAAGCTTAGACGATCTCTTGCATGGTATGTGTCATTTCCTAGACCTCAAAACTTAATCACTGTCTTCTCCAAGCCATAATCAGAAGCAATTAGGCGGTGAAGGGTGCATTTTTAGCTATTCTTCAGGATTTATGTTTGTCCTTTTTATCAATTGATTTGTCTCCTCTCCGTCCCTCTAATTTTTTCTGTCCCAGTGCATGGGGAAGCGCGACCCTTGAACTGGAGTTCTCGACTGAAAATTGCTTTAGGTTCAGCTCGAGGGCTTGCATATCTGCACCATGACTGCTGTCCTAAGGTCGTGCATCGTGATATAAAGTCCAGCAACATTCTTTTAGATGAAAACTTGGAGCCCCATGTCTCTGATTTTGGACTTGCCAAGCTTCTGGTAGATGAAGAAGCACATGTTACAACTGTAGTTGCTGGCACTTTTGGTTATCTTGCGCCTGGTTAGTGTCTCTGCTTCCTTTTCCTCCTTTCAAATAACTAAAGAACTTATTAGTTCGGCCTTTTTTTCTATGGCGCAGATGATACACACTTTAGTATGTATCTTATCATGCATCCTTTTCCACATAGACATCAGACATGAAATGCCGGACTGTGGAAATTGGCACTACCTAAACGGCATTATTTCCATGGTTATATCAAGCAATCGTAGATATCTTCCGTATCTTTTGTTGCATGCTTCAGTGATTTTCTGCCAAGTTGGCCTAAACTGGACTTTGTCCAGTAATAACTTTTAGATAACAACATGACGGTGCCCCTAATTTTTCTGGTAGTTTGATGATGCCTTTATTTGTCAACTAATTCTCCTTGAATAGTTTAATTGGAATGCTTACAAGATCTTCTGAACACACCTTGCTGAGTTAGTTCTCATACAACAGACATGGGACGAACAAGTATCTGATCTTCTAGTAATTAAGGCTCACATTGACATAGCATGGGATGAAGTGATTGTTCTACGGTAAGGCCCATTGAAAATGAATTGTGGCTAAGTTCCTGCTGATTTAGTCCCATGACTTTTTGTTTCATAATTAGCAGCAGAATCCTGCATATTGTCAACTCTTGTTTGTGCTATTGCTTGCTTAGCTTTATTTTGCTTTCTGAATTTAGGCTGTCACTATCAGCTGGAAAGTGGAATCTTAAAGTGCATGTAAAAGTAAAATTATGTGATAATTCGATTGTCAAGGTTCTCTAGTTAGTGCAATATATGCTTAGCGCTTCTTTTGACAAACTCTCACCAGTTAGGTTGTGATCATTTGGCAAGCAGAGTATCTTCAAAGTGGAATCGCTACTGAGAAGTCAGATGTGTATAGCTTTGGAGTTCTGTTGTTGGAGATTGTAACTGGAAAGAGACCGACTGATCCATGTTTTGTGAAGAAAGGCTTGAATGTTGTTGGATGGGTGAGCTTTCTTGATACCTTCTTTGTCCAAAAACTTGAGAAAAGATTACTTCTTACTACTGTGTTAACTGCAATTCATGTGTGTAGATAGTAATGTGTTGTCATTTGCAGATGAACACCCTATTGAGAGAGAACAGGCTGGAAGATGTCTTGGATAAGAGATGCTCTGGTGCTGATGCTGAAACTGTAGAAGCAATTCTTGATATAGCTGCTAGATGTACCGATGCAATCCCAGATGAACGGCCATCAATGAACCAGGTGTTGCAGTTGCTCGAGCAAGAGGTTATGTCACCTTGCCCCAGCGACTTCTACGAGTCACATTCTGACTATTGCTGAATGAGGAGTCAGATGATTGTTGCTTCTTGCCATCATTATCATGCTAGAATGTAACAACTTGCTTGGAATGCTTTGCTGTCATCAATTTTCCCCTCTCTTTGGGGCCTGTAAATTATGTTCTTAGATGCCGTCTAGGGTATGATTCCTTGCAATGGTTGGCTTGGATGTACAATTTCTCTTTGTTTCCTCGAGGATATGGAAACAATATGGAAAGTCTGTCTAGCAGAAGGAGTGCTGCCTTTCTAAAGGTAGCTTGATTCCTTCATCAATTTTTGAAGGTTGACTTGCCCACTCCAATTCTCATTGTTTAATTATTTATCGGTTGCAGCATCCCTTTTGATGTTGATTGCTGATCAATTGAACATCTTTTGTACTACAAATGAGTGGCAAATATCTAACAATTGGCCTCAAAATGACAGAAGCCATCTTCCTCTCTGGTGATGTTGATTAACGGCAGAGTTGGCTTTTAGGGTAATTTGAAGCAGTGGAAAAGATATCATCGTTAATATGCTCTGCATCCTAAAATCTCTGACCAAAGATTTCACTATTACATCACTTGAGCAGCACCAAACGAAAGCAATGTTTCTTTCTCTATGCCATTGCTGAAATAGTGACATTTCTAGCCTTTCCAGTTTCTCAGTGGCAGCATCATGAAATTTTATACTCTGTTGTATGGGTTCCGAATGATGTATATCAGAGGCTAACATGCATTTTCTACCGAAGTAAATGTTGGCTGGTGACCTCTCACTGATAAGGTGATGGAAAAGACTGTTCATAAGAATTGTAGAAGATTTGGTCAAGTAAAAGTCAATTGAGATTCATCCGGGTTTTGAAAAACTTTCTTATTGAGCTGGCATTGCTAATCTAACACTAGGAACTCATTTTTTTTCCCAAACATATTAATCAATGAAAAAATGAGCCTCCATCTGAATTCTCTCTAGTTTTATGTATGAAGGGGATCTTCATCTCTCTGATATAACTCAGAAAACCATTTCTGGGTCCATCCTTTATCTCAACCTTTGCGTAGGGAAAGGATGATAGACCATGCATTGAAAAAGCTCGGTGGAAAAGTAGCCATCATAACCGGCTGAGTGGCATTGCTGAGGACACTTGTCGGTTCGTTAATCATAGTAAATGTGTCGTGATCATTGACATCCAGCTTACTCTGATATTTTTGCCTAATACTAAGCGTGGATATATTTAATTGGAGGGACAAATTGGGCCTAGAAAGATTTGAGCTGAAGACCTCTAGCTCTGATACCATGTGAATAGAAGAGAAGAAATCGTTATTTTCATAATTACGGATTACATCAATATATATACTGAGCATTATGGTTCACTAACAATAAAAAAGACTAAACTACCCTTCAATAGAAGAAGACTAAACTACCCTTCAACAACGTGAAAGCACATGATCAAGTAGCTATTGTGTTAAGAACTTTTGGTTAGGCATTCTAATAAATCTATGGACTCAACAGGAGTTTGAGAAATGAAAAAAAAAAAAGAGTGAAACAAGCATAGGCAATAACACTAAGTTTTGCCTTAATTGAGATGTGTGATTCTTATGTTGGACTTGACAAGCCCCAACCCATTTATGTGGCTTATCAAGTCTATTATTTAACATTTGACATGAGTTGAATTTAATTAAATATATCATGAGCCATATCTCATGTAGAATCCATATCCTGAATCTTGATGGACAGTTGAGATTTGATAGTCTTAGGGTTTGTCCCATCGCTCCCTCTATATAAGGTCTCTCTTTGGTGGAAAATGTTGGCATCCAATTATCAAGCTTCCGCTAATTTTCATAAAATTGCTAATAGGATCCTTTAAGAAATGTAACTTGGCTAGTTAGAAATGATATCATTATGGCATCATTGTATGTGTCTATGCTCTAAATTAAATCTCTAGGTAGTCCACAGCTAAAAAGTAATTCTTGAAGGGCTTGAACATGTGGTTCGCCTATTGTGGGATAACATACCTACTACAACTGACCTGGTTTCCCCTGGTTCTAAGCATAGATCCCTTCATTTATAGAGTTGAATGGTGAAGATTCGTATTGAAGGAAAGACATCATCCAATAATGACTTCCTTTGATTTGAGTATGCTATATTTATCAATTTGATCTCATGTTTATATGATTGAAAGATCCTATTAGTATAACATCTTAAGCCCTTAAGTGATTGTGAAAAACATGTTCATTTTGTTGCAAAAACGAGAGATCGAACAATAACATAGACAGAAGAACAAAAAAAATTGGACATTGGATTTACATGATTCGATCGTAAAGACTTACGTCCATAGGGAAAGCAGCATCGAATTTTACTATAGATCAAGCGATACAAGAAGATTACACACTCGAGTCACTCAAACACTCTCTCGGTGTTTCCCAAACCCCAATTACACCTAATAACGCATGCAATATTTAGCCTCGAAATTCCTTAAAAAATAATATCTCAATCTTATGAAGGAATTACACGCCAATCTTACCACAAGATTTAATTGGCTTGAACACTAAATCTTCTTGGATGTAATTTACAGACAAGAATGACAAAGAAAAAAGTCCCTCCCAAGCACTCGAAGATGAGACGGTGCTTCAAGACCAATTCTTCATTGATCAACAACTACCCACGAACAAGCCTTAAGAAGAATAATAGAATCCACCACCAGAGAATTCCATGCATGAGGGAAGACGAATCAGCCAGGATTCGGTCGACTAAAGTAAAAGGTTGGACTTTCCTTTTGCAGTTAACTTGCCGATTTCAATGAAAACGTATCTTCATGTATTTTAAACAAAATCCAAGTCCAAGTCAAAGTTGGACTTTCCTATTTTAGCGGCCAAATTCTCCAACGCGGATTCGAATTTTGGGAAGTTGATGTTCGGATTTTTTTGCTTGATTTTGAACGTTCACAACATATCCAATTCTGAATATTCGGAATTTCGTATTGGGCTCAAACTCGAGATATATTTTAACACATTTTAATCTTAAAAACCTGAAACACGATCCAGTCCAACCTGATTGCTCAGGTTATTTGAACTTCGTCTCGGGTTAGGTCAAACACACTCCTGTAGTGTTTCGGGCCCCATTAACACCCCTACTTGGTAGCTAATGTATTGATTGATACATGCTTTCGCATCCTTGTATGTGGTGGATTCAAGTTCTGTTTTTAAAATAAAATTCAATCAAATCCCATTTGTTGTAATGTTAATGCTCGAGCTCGGGAATGAGGTCCTTGACGTTCGGAAAAATTATTTGATATAACATGTGTATTTGTTGTATCACACAAATAGTGCATGTCACTTTTGGAATTTGTTGTTATTTTCCTCATCGATGTATTTTTTAGTTCATTTTTAATATTGAGCCAAACATTGAAAAATGTTGTTATTTTTCTGAAAAATGAATTTCTAGAAAATATTTTGTAAAATGTCACGTCTCTTAGGAAACAAATCAAGCCAAAAGTTTTTGCAATTTCCTCTCGATAGATAGGCCAAAGAAGCCAATTTGACGAGGAAAAAGCTGGGAGTCCTTTTTCCCGCTTTTTTTCTTCTTTTATTCTTATCTATTGAAAAGTCATCGACTGAAGGTGATAGGAGGCGGCTTCAGGTCAAACTTCGAGTTTTATTAGGTGGACAGCATCGATGCCTCATAAAAAATAGCGGCCACGGAAAATTCTAAAGTTTGAAGATTTCTCCTAGTAAGTTCCCTGGAATTTGCTGAAGTTTGAAAAAGAAAAAAAATTTCTTGTTGGACAAGCATTGCTAGCTTATAACTAGAGATTTGTTTTCCCTCAGGCATCATAACTGAGATAAGGGCAGAATTCGGCAAGTCATCATTTGTACTTCCATTTTGTTCCGGCTTTGCTGAGGGAAAGGGATGACGAACTCTGCCTTGAAAAAACTTGAGGGGAAAGTAGCCATTGTAACTGGCGGTGCAAGTGGCATCGGTGAGGAAACGGCTCGCCGTTTCTCCAGTCATGGTGCAAAAGTCGTGATCGCTGACATCCAGGATGATAAGGGCCGAGACCTCGTAGAATCGATTGGCTCCCCCTGCTGCACCTACATTCGCTGCGATGTCGCAGACGAGCAACAGGTGATGTCCTTAGTACAGTCGACCCTTCAATTGTATGGTAAGCTGGACATCATGTTCAGCAATGCAGGAGTGATAAATTCTGTCAAACAAGACATTCTTGATTTCGACATATCAGCCTTTGAGCGCCTTTTCGCCATTAATGTCAAAGGCATGGCCTCGTGTGAAGCACAGCGCCCGCGCAATGGTGGATAAGGACATAAAGGGAAGCATAATTTGCACAGCGAGCGTTGCTGCGACCATCGGGAGTGACGAGTTCATAGACTATACCATGTCTGAGCATGCGGTGCTGGGCTTGGTGAGGTCGGCGAGCAAGCAACTCGGAGCACACGGTATACGCGTGAACTGCGTGTCGCCTGGAGGGATGGTAACGCCAATGGTCTGCAACAATCTTGGCAAGAGTGAAGAGGAAATCGAGAGAATCTTCGAGCCTAGTTCGAGCTTAAAAGGAGTTTTGAAAGCGAAGCACGTGGCTGATGCTGTGGTGTTTCTTGCTTCTGAAGATTCCGAATTCGTGAATGGCCACAACCTGGTCGTCGATGGAGGGCTTAACACGGTTTAGCTGGCGCTTGCAGCAAAATAGGTTTTCGACTTTATATTTTTGCTTTGGCACAACGAAATAAAACTGTAACTCGGAGAAAGTTCTCATGAAATGATGTTATAGGTTATAGGTGTTTCTAGCTATAGCTTCGTGCGACAAAGGGTCATGACTGAAATGAATTGCTCTTGGATGATCAAAACTAAAACAATAACTTCATGTTTACCTACTATTTCACCATTTCTATGCGCAAGAGAGCAAATACTACTCGGAGATTTTTTGTACTTCATAAAATGTTTGCTGAAACATCAGGTGGATCGACACAAGCAAAATATTCTTCAGGTACATCGATAACATGTCGCGAAACAACTCGAATCCCACATGTTTGAATACAGACACGATGCATGCACACATTACCCGTCCTCTAGGGTAATGACCAGATGCTAGAGAACGGAAACCATATATTCAATATTCTCCCCCTCCCTATCCCCCTAAATAAAAGTATATTATGAATTATACACCAGATAACATGCAAAATATCGAATATGGTTCACTTGTTAAGGCCGGTCTATCATATCATTTAAACTCCGTTCGTTTCATGGAAGATAACTTCCAAGAAAACGTTTTTAGGATTTTCTGACGTTCGTTTTACGGAAAATGAATAATCAGGGTAAACGTATTTTGCTACCAGAAAAAATACATTCAAAAGTAAGGAAAATATTTTTCACTTTTTAAAGTAAAAATCATTTCTATAACTTATTCCATTTTACTTTTTTTTTACCAAACACATTTTAATATTATTTTTATGTATTTTTTTCTTTTTTAAAAATTAAGTTTTTAAATTTTTTCCTTTTTCGTTCTTTCCTTCCTTTTCATCTTTGACCTCGGCGGTTGCCAGCCATTGCGGCAGCTGTCCATCTTTGACTATCGTCTCCGTCCGATTAGATTTTTGTTTTCCTCCGGTCCTTCCATTTGCAGGAGGTCTCGATCTCTTGCTCTCGCTACGCAATTTTGTCACCATTAGGATATCCAATAATTTTTCGAACGGACCCGCATCGATAATGACAAGGAAGGTCCGGTCTATGCAATAATTTCTCCTAGGTTTAGTGCTCCCCACACTTTCACTGCTGCCGAAGGACAAGATATCTTTTAGGAATCTTGTGGACTTTTCTTTGCTTGTTCCTCACGTCCACTAGAGTAGTCTAAGATTAAACTAGGATTTCTAGATTTCTATGCCAAGAACGGATCACCAATTTTCGACAGTAGCCTCTTACGAGATTTTTGTTTTCCCTCATGCATGTCTATGATATGTTGAAATATAATACGCGAAAATGACAAGATCTTGTAATTTACGTTAATAAAAAATCGCCAGAAAAATAAATGAGAAATAATAAAAATACTAAAAATTTACATGATTCGGTCTGAATATCGGTACCTACATCTACGGAGAGAGCCAACGGCAAATAATCCACTATAATCGGAGAATCATAGTTTACAATCACTCACACGCTCGAATGTTTCCCATATTTAAATTTAACCAAAAACTCAAAGTGTTTATAAATAAACAATTTACTTAAACATAAATTCACGGCACAAAAATTATTACGTGTTCAAGGTCGAAACAAAAACGCGCGTGGCACCACTGCCTTGGTGGCCGCGATGATTTGGACTCTCTCCCCCTTATGAAGGTGAGGAGTTCAAATCCTCTCACGGTCGCTTGGAGTCTTAAGTGGGACAACGGGGGTGGTAGATCCTTCCGTTTACGTGTCCCCCCAAGTTTACTCACTGACTACCGGTTGTACGGGTGGCTCCTTTTTCTTTCTCTGCTTTTGTAGGCTTCAGCGGCTTCACTCTCCTACGTAGGGCTGCTTTTCCCTCTTACATGCGTGTGCCCAAAAGATCAAAACTTTGACTTAGGGCTCACCTCCTTTTGGCTTCACGTGGGAGAGAAACGCTGCACAGGCTTCTTTCTTTGGCGTTGAATATGTGTGTATCCAAAGTCAAACATTTGACTTTGCCCCCACATAACTAACCTTATCTGGCCTCCTCTTACAAATGAAGTATCATATTTTATTTTCTCTTTTGTAAATATTCAAGAGTCCAGCGAAGCTTTTTTGTTATTTAAGAAATCTTTATCGATAAATTCAGTTTAACAAATCGTTATCTAAATTCAAATTCAAGACATTAATTTAACATGATCATTTTTAATTCCTTTTCGTTCTGGCTTTGCATACGAAAAGGGATGACGAACTCTGCCTTGAAAAAAACTCAGGGGAAGTAGCCATTGTAACTGGCAGTGCAAGCAGTATCAGCGAGGAAATGGCTCGCCGTTTCTCCAGTCATGGTGCAAAAGTCGTGATTGCTGACATCCAGGATGAAAAGGGCCGAGACCTCGTAGAATCAATCGGCTCCCGTTGCTGCACCTACATTCGCTGCGATGTTGCGGATGAGCAACAGGTGATATACTTAGTACGCTTGACCCTTCAACTGTATGGTAAGCTTGATGTCATGTTCAGCAACGCTGGAGTGTGCAGTTCTGCTGAACAAGACATTCTTGATTTCGACATGTCGACTTGCGAGCGCCTCTTCGCCGTAAATGTTAAAGGCATGGCCTCGTGTGTGAAGCACGGTGCCCGCGCAATGTTGGATAAGGACATAAAGGGAAGCATAATTTGCACGGCGAGCGTTTTTGCGACCATCGGGACCGACAAGTACATAGACTATACCATGTCTAAGCATGCGGTGCTGGGTTTGATGAGGTCAGCTAGCAGGCAACTCGTAGCACATGGGATACGCGTGAACTTTGTGTCGCCAGCAGCAGTCGCGACACCAATGGTCTGCAACACCTTGGCCGGAGCGAAGAGGAAATTGAGAGAATGTTCGAGCCGAGCTCGAGCTTAAAAGGGGTTTTGAAGGCAAAGCACGCGGCTGATGCTGTGGTGTTCCTAGCTTCGGAATATTCCGAATTCGTGAATGGCCATAACCTGGTCGTCGATGGAGGGCTTAAGTTGACTCCTCCAGCAGAATAGGTTTCATGTTTCCATGTATGCCATATTTTCCGCTTCGGCACAAAGAAATGCCATTGTAACTTGGAGAATGTTTCTCGTAATGGAATGGTACTGGCGCTTCTAGCTGAGCTTTCTCGCGACAAACGGTCATGGCTCTGTAAAAATTGGACATTAAATACTCTTCATTGGTCGCCAAACTAAACCAAGAAGTCCATGTTAACCAATTGCTGCACCATAGCACGTGGTCAGGAGTTTTTCATCTCGATTGTTAAGAGAAATTTTAGATAAATGGTTAATGACGGTAAATTTGGGACTTAAGTAAAAGTTGGTAGATTTTTTATGAAATAAAAATAATAAATTTAAGGTAGAATTGAAATTAGACTTAAATTTTGAAATTTTTTTAAAAGATATATATTTTATATATATATATATTTATGTTAGAATTGGGATTAAACTTAAATTTTAAAGTTTTTTAGAGTATTAGGTGTTGAAAAATATGATGAAAGACGGAGGCTGGTCTCCTGCCAAAGTTGTGGCACCTTTGGCCATAAATGTCCGACCCAAGTAAGTCCTTCAGGTCCGTTGAGGCCCCTCGGCCACCACTAGCCAGTGATGTCCCCTCCACCCAACGCCATGTTCCTGCCAGTGCACCAGAATCGACCTGAACTCTAGGTGCCTCTGAAGAAGGATGAAAACAGGCACGGCCGAAAAAGAAGAAGCATCCTGTGATGAACAGACCATAGTCCTTCGATGAAGATAGGTGAAACTACTCATATTCATTATACGAAGCCAAGTGACACTACCTTGATGAGTGCAAAGCAGCCTACTGCAGTTAGGACGGACCAGAAGAAATGTGATGTTTTGGTTCCGTCCTCATTTGTCAGTACAGCTCGTCGCGTGGATAGTACCACCTCAATACCGTCGTCTAGCTCGGGTGAAGAGTCTGATAATGATGCAAGTAATGTGAGTAGCTTGAGAGAGGATGACCACATCGTGGATAGATCTCCCGCTCTTTAGGAGGTAACTACACAGGATATTAATACTGAAGCTCTTAAGCCCGCTTTCCAGCAAGCTAAGACCTTGCAGGTTTCCTGCCCAGATCCAACTTGAGGTGCGAGACCCCGCAATATCACCCATATATTCTCTCTCTATCGGAAAAATAAAAATAAATAGGGAATTAGAAAGTCTTACGATAATGAAAGTAAATACCATATCAGAATTTCGATTCTGACTACTGCTGGATAGACAAATATATTAGTCTCTCGCGTTTTGAGTGAGTGAGGATAAGTGAAAGGTCCATTGCTGAATTAGCACGCCTTACCGCGCTGCTCCGTATCCTTTAACTCCACACAAATACCCATTCAAATTGTTGGAGATTATTTTAATATTTCTATACAAGCTCTAGGAGAAAATATTACATTGGCTGGTCTGCATGTCATAATGAGACGGGATCCTTCAGCAATCGACACGTGACGTTGTTGGTAAAAGGTTTTTTTTTTTTTTGCGTAAAAGACAGATAGATTAAACAAATTTGCGCATTATCTGCAACCACCCATAATTCACTGATCTTTCTTTGAGTAAAGAAATCTGCGCAACAATGATGTATGGGATTTTCTCTCTCTGCCCTCATCATGTATGCGGAACCCCCACACACGCGCTCACACGGACCCCGCACCACACCGCACCAAAAGCGAAGATAATCTGCCATCTTCCTCCCTGTATCATGATCTTCCTTTGAGAAACTCTCTCCCTCTCTGTTTCTTTCTAAGCGAAAGCCAAGAAACAAGGGATGACTCTCATGGCGGTCGAAGCTCCGTGCGTCGATCCTTTTCACACCAAGACTCGCGAAGATATCTGTTTAATTTGAATATCATCAGTTATTTGAGGAAGATGAACAGTAGAGAGAATGGGAGAGGCTTCTTCATCTGACCTTGCTTTGAGTGGAGAAATATATTTAGTTAGTATAACAATTTTTAGGTTATTGATAGAATAACAACGAGTCATAAATTTTTTTAATGAGCGGGGTTCATAAAAATTTCTAATTAATTATTTTTATTTAAAATAGGCTGTTATTGAGGACATCCTTGTTCCGGCACCATGATATCCGGAGGGCCCGTGCAATAATTTCTCCTAGGTCTAGTGCTTTCCACGCTTTCGCTGCTGCCCAAGGACAAGATATTTTTAGGAATCTTTTGGACGTTTCTTTGCTTGTTTCTCACGTCCACTAGAGTAGTCTAGATTGAACAAGGATAGATTTCTATGTCAAGAATGAATCACTAATTTTCTACAGAAGCCTATCACTAGAGCTTTGTTTTCCCTCAGGCATATCTCTGGTCATTTCTAATTCCTTTTTGTTCTGGCTTTGCATACGAAAAGGGATGACGAACTCTGCCTTCAAAAAACTCGAGGGGAAAGTAGCCATTGTAACCGGCGGTGCAAGCGGCATCGGCGAGGAAACGGCTCGCCGTTTCTCCAGTCACGGTGCAAAAGTCGTGATTGCTGACATTCAGGATGGAAAGGGCCGAGATCTTGTAGAATCAATCGGCTCCCGCTGCTGCACCTACATTCACTGCGATGTTGCGGATGAGCAACAGGTGATATCCTTAGTTCATACGACCGTTCAGCTGTATGGTAAGCTTGACATCATGTTCAGCAACGCCGGAGAATTCAGTTCTGTTGAGCAAGACATTCTTGATTTCGACATGTTGGCTTGCGAGCGCCTCTTCGCCGTAAATGTCAAAGGCATGGCCTCGTGCGTGAAGCACGGCGCCCGCGCAATGGTGGATAAGGCCATAAAGGGAAGCATAATTTGCACGGCAAGCATGTTTGCGACCATAGGGAGTGACAAGTACATAGACTATACCATGTCTAAGCATGCGGTGCTGGGCTTGGTGAGGTCGGCAAGCAAGCAACTCGGAGCATACGGTATACGTGTGAACTGCGTGTCGCCAGGAGGGGTCGCGACACCAATGCCCTGCAACACTTTTGGCCGGAGCAAAGAGGAAATCGAGAGAATGTTCGAGCCGAGCTCGAGCTTAAAAGGGGTTTTGAAGGCGAAGCATGTGGCTGATGCTGTGGTGTTCCTAGCTTCGGAAGATTCCGAATTCGTGAATGGCCATAACCTGGTCGTCGATGGAGGGCTTAACATGCTTCAATCGACTCTTCCAGCAGAATAGGTTTCTAGTTTCCATGTATGCCATATTTTCCGCTTCTAGCTGAGCTTTCTCGCGACTAACGGTCATGGCTTTGTAAATATTTGACATAAATTGCTCTTCATCGATGCAAAACTAAACCAAGAAGTTCATGTTAACCAACTGCTGCACCATTTCTGCACACAAGAGAGCAATATCAATTGGAGGATTTTGATACGGCATAGAATGTTTGTCGAAACATCAGGTGCATCGACACCAGCCAAAATCACCTCTGTGGAGGGTTTCGCATATTGTAAACCATAAATTTTTAAAGGGATGGAATGATTTATTATTTGTTTACTTTGATAAAAACCAAACTGTTACTAAGCACATCCTAATATTTTCTCGAATCGATGTTCCGGCACCGTGATACCTGGAGGGCCCGTGCAATAATTTCTCCTAGGTCTAGTGCTCTCCACACTTTCACTGCTGCCCAAGGACAAGACATTGGGATGTACGGAATTTTCTGTCTCTACACCCATCATGTAAGCGAAGTCCCCTTCACACACACTCACGCCGGACCCCGCACCGCACTACACCGCGCCAAAAGCGAAGATAATCTGCCACCTTCCTCCCTGTGTCATGATCTTCCTCTGAGATTCTCTGTTTCTCTCTAGGCGAAAGCCAAGAAACAAGAGACAACTCTCATGGCGGTCGAAGCTCCGTGTGTCGATCCTTTTCACACCCAGATCGCGAACAGGTACTCGTCAATGGACATTCATGGATGTCTTTTTAATTTGAATATCATCGGTTATTTGGGGAAAGCTAATCAGTGGAGAGAATGAGAGAGACTTCTCCATTGCGCTCGGCCGCGTGGCCGAGTGTCTATTGTTGGGTGGAGAAAAGAACTTTACTAACATAATGATTTCTATAAGAATAATAGCATATTCAAGCCACAAATTATTAAAAAAATGAACATCACAAAGATATTTAATTATTTTTTTAACATAAAATAAGTCATTATTCTTACAATAAATACGTATATCTCTTTAAAGAAAGATATTAGGTATATTAGCGATGACACGTCATTTTTACATATTTCCACTTCGTAAGCAACACTGTCATATTTAGCCCAACCCGTACCTTAAAACGCCTCACCATGTCTATCTCCTCTCTTTCTTCATTCAATATGTCATGAGAAGGTCACGCAGGCAAAAAACGAATCTCTCTCTCTCTCTCTCGTCCATGTTGCTTCGACTTCAATCCACCGAGCAAAATTCCCTCATCTTATAATTTCGTCCTCCGTCATCCCTACTCTCCGACGACCAGTCCATATTTGACTATCGTCTCCATCCGGTTAGGTTTTTGCTTTCCTCCAGTCTTTCCATTTGCTGGAGGTCTCGATATCTCATTCTCACTACGCAATTTTGATTTCTAGTTTTGCTCTATCCGCGATTATCAACACGCTTTAGGGTTTTGCCCTAGGGGGCTTCCATGGTGGAAACCATGGCCAAGCTCTTGCTCTCGCTCTCTCATCCTCAGGAGAAAATATTGCACAGCACGAGAGAGAGAGAGAGAGGACGTAGACATGTTGAGGCGTTTCATCTCTGGCGGGTGCGGTCAAATATGGCACGTGTCGCGAGTGAATTGTGTAAAAATGACTTGTCACTATTAGGATATCCAATATTTTTTTGAACGGACCAGCATCAATAATGACATGGAGGGCCCGGTCTATGCAATATTTTCTCCCAGGTTTAGTGCCCTCCACACACTTTCGCTACTGCCCAAGGATAAGATATGTTTAAGGAATCTTATGGACTTTTCTTTGCTTGTTTCTCACGTCCACTAGAGTAGTCTAGATTGAACTAGGATCATCAATTTTCTACAGTAGCCTATTACCAGAGTTTTGTTTCCCTCAGGCATATCTCTGATCATTTTTTGGTTCTCGCTTTGCATACGAAAAGGGATGACGAACTCTGCCTTCAAAAAACTCGAGGGGAAAGTAGCCATCGTAACCGGTGGTGCAAGCGGCATCGGCGAGGAAACGGCTCGCCGTTTCTCCAGTCACGGTGCAAAAGTCGTGATTGCTGACATCCAGGATGAAAAGGGCCGAGACCTCGTAGAATCAATCGGCTCCCACTGCTGCACCTACATTCACTGCGATGTTGCGGATGAGCAACAGGTGATATCCTTAGTACACTCGACCCTTCAACTGTATGGTAAGCTTGATATCATGTTCAGCAACGCTGGAGTGTTAAGTTCTGTTGAACAAGACATTCTTGATTTCGACGTGTCGGCTTGCGAGAGCCTCTTCGCTGTAAATATCAAAGGTATGGCCTCGTGTGTGAAGCACAGCGCCCGCGCAATGGTGGATAAGGACATAAAGGGAAGCATAATTTGCACGGCGAGCATTTTTGCGACCATCGGGACCGACAAGTACATAGACTATACTATGTCTAAGCATGCGGTGCTGGGCTTGATGAGGTCAGCTAGCAAGCAACTCGGAGCACATGGGATACGCGTGAACTGTGTGTCGCCAGGAGCAGTCGCGACACCAATGCCCTGCAACACCTTCGGCCGGAATGAAGAGGAGATCGAGAGACTCTTCGAGTCGAGCTCGAGCTTAAAAGGGGTTTTGAAAGTGAAGCACGTGGCTGATGCTGTGGTGTTCCTAGCTTCGGAAGATTCCGAATTCGTGAACGGCCACGACCTGGTCGTCGATGGAGGGCTTAACACGCTTCAGTTGACTCCTCCAGCAGAATAGGCTTCACGTTTCCACGTATGCCATATTTTCCGCTTCGGCACAAAGAAACATCATTGTAACTTGAAGAATGTTTCTCGTGATGGAATGTTACTGGCGCTTCTAGCTGAGCTTTCTCGCGATGAATGGTCATGGCTCTGTAAAAATTGGACATAACTTGCTCTTCTTCGTTAATCGCAAAACTAAACCAAGAAGTTCATGTTAACCTATTGCTGCACCATTTCTGTGCACAAGAGAGCCATGTCAGTAGGAGGATTTTGATACGGCATAGAATTTTTGTTCAAACATCAGGAAGATCGACCCCAGCCAAAATCTGCTCCAGATATAGTACTTGTTAAAGTAATTCGATCCAATTTTTATAGTAGTCTAACATGCACAGGATACATCTAGAGGAAGAAATTTCCGGGAATAGTTTTGAAGTCTCTAGTACAGTGTGGAAAAGGATGGAAACGAAAAAATAATCTCTCTCCCGTGCAGAGATATTTGGTGCAGCGGGGCAATGATGTCAGCCTATAGATAAGGCTGCGGGCTTGGTGGATATCCAATCTTACTGGAAGCAGACGAAAAACTTGGCTTTCCCCCTTGCTTTCGTGATATGCACTAAATAATTAAAGCTTTTTATCTTTAGTTTCCTTGTGCTCCCTTGCCGTGATAGGCTACTCTCATTTGTTAATAGTTGATGTTTCCATGCCCAGTCCTCTCCCTGACACGTCTAAAAGCACTAGCATATAAACCAGAAACCAGAGGCGATACCAGAGTTAGGCACGTTCGATTAGTACAGGGGTTTTGTCCTGATCATCCTCTACTAAAGTCACCCATCCAAATTTCCAACACAAAAGCCATGACAAGCAATGTCTCATCCTCATTTCGCATTCCTTTTTTTTTTTTTTATGTTGATAACTATGATTATTGGAGCTTAAAAATAACTACTTTCAAGTTCAAAGAAAATGAGGGATTTAGACTATTTGTGAATAGAATCCAGCAGAAATCAGAAAATAGGTGACACGTTCAAAAGTCAGAACAACCAGAAAAGCACACAAAACCATCAGAAATCATCCAATTTTTAATGTGGATGTATCAAACGAACTTTTTTTTGGGACCCATAGTATATCAAATCAAAACTTATTGAACGTAGGTCGATTGTCTAGAGCACTTCAAAGTAACATAACAAGGTTTAAGACCTCAAATCATCCCTAGTAGAACCTATGTTCGAAACCTATGATTTTTGTAGTACTAAGTGAACATGAAAAATCTTGTCTCAGGGAGCCGTCAGTTTGTTCTTGGGCCTGGAAGAGAATCCTACACCTAAGATCCAAGTTTTGACTCTACTTCCGATGGAGAATTGGAGATGGTCAATCAGTCTCCTTTTGGTTTGACCACTGGCATCATAGAGGTCCCTTACACCTTCTTTGCTCAGATCAGATGATCCTAAATTCGGGCTTATCCAAACATGCCACGGTGGCTAAACTTTTCTCACTAGCGGGACAAGATTTCAAGACAATGCTTGAATCTTGGGAAGAGCCCCTTCCCCTCCTTTCCAGGGCATCGGATTGTTTTATTTGGAGCAATAGCCCTTCAGGTCTTTTATCGGTCGCCTCAGCGTGTCATATTATTAGAAGAAGGAAGGACATGATTAATTGGGCATCCTTTATCCGGAATAAGGTTATCACCCCGAGATATCAATTCAATCTCTGGCTTATTATAAAGAACCGTCTTCCCACCCAAGCCTGCTTATGTTGTATGGCAGAATTAGGAGTGAGGTTTGTGCTTTTTGCAAGTTGATGCTAGATTCCATTCATCATCTCTACTTCGGGTGTTGCATCACCGCCAGCATGGCTTTCTTTTGGGCGGCTAAATGCAATCTCCCTTGGCGGAACATGACATGGTCCGACAACCTTCAATGGGCAATGAAATTCCTTTCAAGTAAGGACTTTTATCGATCCATTGGCCGGTTTTTGTTTGGTGCGTTTTGCCATCTTATTTGGAAGTATAGGAACGACATACTCTTCAAAGATCATAAATTGGCGGTTGCGGCTGTCAAAAATCATCTTATCAAAGTGGTTAAGGATAATGCATTAACCTTCAAGAATGTTGAAGATAATCTTGGAAACAGAAGGCTCCAGCGTAACTGGGGGATAGATCCATGCATCTTCTCTCCAACTTCGGCGGATATTTAGGCTTCCTAGGAGTGGATTCGAGACGGTGGTAGATGGGATGAGGTTCTCGGGCGATTGCTACAGTCTACCACCTATTCTTTCGGATCCGACCGTCTTCGCTGGATTGGCTTCTTATCGCTGGATTGGCTTCTTATCGTCTTCGGCGGTGTCTCCTGACTTGGTGTTTTTTCTTTCTTTGTCTTTTGTTTAGGTGAGGTTGGAGTCCTTTGGCCCTACGTGGCCTTTCTCCGCTTGTTGTTTAGGCTTTTCCTCGCTTTGGCCCGCTCTTGTGGTTTCTTTTGCATCTGGCACCCTTCCACTCACTTCGACTTGGTGTCGTGTTGAGTGCAAGTTTTGTGGCGCCGGATCTTGTGTAAATGTTGGCTCAAAGCTCATTATATTAATTATTCTTACAAAAAAAAATAAAAAAATCTTGTCTCAGTCTCATCTTCAATCATCACAACATCATCAAATCTCATCATATAACATCTAAATCACAGATCTAAACATGTGATATCAACCTAGGATTCAAATCTTAGCCCTAATCGACTAACTAGATCTTGCCTAATCGGATTCAAGTTTCGGATATCTACCTTTGTGCAATTTTGATGGAACAAATTCGATCAGATGACGATCAAAGCACCGCTATGCCTCACGAAAGTCAAGGATCGTTGAAAGAACGCTGAGTGACACTGGAGTGGTTGGATCAGTGTCGATTGGACCATCAGTTCACGGTTGGAAAGGACTAGGTCCAACCCAAGGGAAGAACGGCCATTGGAGCTCATCCGGTGACTATCTAACTAAGCCCCAACCACTAGAGGGTTGAGGTCATGTCCAAGGATAGATTGGGGGTGGTTGGATCACCAATGGACTGTCATTGGTCGTCAAGCAGAGCAGCTGAATCGATGGTTCAATCATCGGCGTGGATGCCGGTGATTTGTAGCCGTGAGAAAAGTTGCCAGATAGGGAGCTCTAGGCGACGAATGAACTCTTGCTTTGATGGGGATGAGGAGATGGTGGACGGTGGTGTGGTGCGGAAGATCGCCGGCGAGAGGCCAGGACGGGTGATGGAGGGAATGGCCCCGCGTGAGAGAGAGAGAGAGAGAGAGAGAGAGAGAGAGAGAGAGAGATTTTAGAGGTTTATGTATTTCTAGATATGGAAAATGCACTAAATAAGCCCCTTTAAGTTTTGGAGGGAAAAAAACTTATATACCTCCCCTTCAAGATCAAATCTTGACCATCAATTCGAGCCGATGGTCAAAACTTGATTGAATTGCCTAATTAATTATGATGGCGTCGATATGCCAAAATCAGAAGTTTAAACTGAGTTTGCGATTAAAGCCTAATTAAGGGCAATTTTGTAATTTCAAAAAAAAAATTCAAGGACATTTTTGCAAAATATGGAAAGCTAAGGGGTGTAGGAATGAAATACTCATGACGGTGAGCTCAAGGGTGGTGGCCAACCACCAAGAGCTAGCGGAGGGCTAAACCGGCCTTCTTCACCAATGGCCGATTGGACCAGTCGGATCAGTCCAAGCCGGTTCGACTGGTTCGATCATGGTTTGGGTGGCTTGGTCCATAGGTTCTAAATTTTGTGCAATTTAGTCCTTGGAAGAAAATCTTGTCCAATTTAAGGAAAAACGGTTCAATTTTATAGAAATTAGGCCAATTAAACCATGCAAATACAATTCAATAATTTTCTATTGCCATAATTACTTGATTTACATTAAAAAATTTGGACCTATATACATTGGACTTTCTAGGCAACATTGGATAATTTCACGTGATTTCTTGATCGAAATCACAAATTAATTGAAATTGAAAATTCAATTAATATCGCAAGGCATCTATTGGATTAATTGCTTGTAGCTAGGGTGACCTATTATATCCAAATTGACTTTGAATTGATGGCATGAATTTCATGCTAAAAATGAATCGAGGATTAATGATGAAATTGAACCTTAATTCGTGAAATTGAACCTTAATTTCAAATAGGTCAACTTTAATTTATTCAATTGAATTTGATTAACTTGATTTTCCTATGTTCAAGAATGCTAAATTCCCCAATTGACAAGTTCTCGAATGAAATTCCATTCACATTTATCTCACAAAAAAGAGTAGAATGGAAGTATCCTTT
Source organism: Eucalyptus microcorys (assembly GCA_014182515.1). NCBI lineage: Eukaryota > Viridiplantae > Streptophyta > Magnoliopsida > Myrtales > Myrtaceae > Eucalyptus > Eucalyptus microcorys. Next base: position 4,523,349 of record CM024563.1, read on the forward strand.
TGCAACTCATGAAAAATTGATTTGGACTCCCTAATTAGGGCTAAAAGTGACAATTTGCATTTTGACATGATCGTTCTTGAAATTGAATGAATGAGCAAATAGGTAACGATCCCTAGATCAAATGTTGTAAAAGGAACTAAGTCTAATTATGATTACAACGAAAGAAATTTTATTTTTGGCTAATTTTGAACCTAAAATTGAAAAATTCAGAATGCAAGGTTCTTAATTAATTTTCGCAAAATTGTCGATGCTAAAGTCAAATTGAAATTAAAATGAAGTGATTTTTGGATTTTTGGATTTTTCAAGTTTTTGGTTAAGGGTTTGAGCAAGTCAACCATTTCCTTAAAAAGTTAATTTTTGGGTCAAATTTTGAAACTTTCGAAAATTAACTTGACTAAAGTGAAATTAGGACTTGACTAAAGTCTAATTATGATATTTTTGTGTAAAAACCAATTTTTTACTTGGAATTGACTTTTAGTCAAAGACTTGACCCAAAAATCAATCAATGAAATTGAGTGGGAAATTGTTTAACAATGACAAAACAATAGAAAAAAAAATGAAAAATGACTCTTTTTGTTCGAAAAACCGGCTCCATCGCTATCAAAAGCCCTAATCTTGATTTTTTACATTTAATGATGTGTCGGCTAAAAATCAGATGTCAACATTTATTTATCATGGGATCAAAACCTCTTATATAAAAATTCGGCAGAAAGTCAACATAGATAGTTTTTCTCAAAAAAAAAATCAGCTTAAGCTTATAAATATCCAAATTTTTAAGGATATGATCGCAGGTGGCGGGAGCACCAACCATATTCACATCCGTCCGGGCCCACTTGCGGAGAGGAAAGTTCGCCTCATCCTCACAAACCCCCATTTGCTGCGAACTGTATTGTCTTATTTGAGAGCAATGTGACGAGGATTCAGCGAGCTTTGATGTGACGAGTCATAATTGAATAAAGAGTCCGTATCAATTTGATTGTAATAGCCTACCAATAACTTGCCAATTTTGTCCATTATTGGATCCGAACCTCGGGTATGATCGTAATGTTTAACAGAAAATCAACACCGAACATTCAATCTAAACATAACTGTGCTTCGTCTTTCCTCAAGTTCTATATACGAAGAGGCTCCGCATCTCCCTCAGCACAACTTCATGGTCCTTTCCTGTACTCGGTTTTCCATTCTCTCCCTATAGAAATGACCAGCCACGCCTCAAACAAACTTGACGGCAAAGTAGCCATCATCACTGGTGGTGCGAGCGGCATCGGCGAGGAGGCGGCGCGTCAGTTGACAAATCACGGCGCATATGTCGTGATTGCAGACATCCAAGACAAAAAGGGCCACGACCTTGTGTTGTCGATCGGATCCCACCGGTGCACCTACATCCATTGCGATGTCACGGATGAGCATCAGGTGAAGTCCTTGGTGGAATCGACTCTTCAATCAAATGGTCACCTAGACATCTTGTTCAGCAATGCAGGCACAATGAATAACATCAAACAAGATATTCTTGAGTTTGATATACCTGCTTTCGAGAGCCTCTTTGCCGTCAATGTTCGGGGAATGGCCGCCTGTGTCAAGCATGGGGCGCGTGCCATGGTGGCGGGGGGCATAAAGGGAAGCATAATTTGCACGGCGAGCGCCTTGGCCAGCACTGGAAACGAGAATTGGGTAGACTATGCGATGTCTAAGCATGCCGTGCTGGGTTTGGTGAGGTCGGCAAGCAAGCAACTTGGAGCATACGGTATACGCGTGAACTGTGTCTCCCCCGGAGTTGTCGCAACGCCATTACTTCGTAGAGTGCTAAGTGTGAGTGAGGAGGAAGGCGAGAAGATGTTCGAGTCAAGTTCAAGCTTGAGAGGAGTGCTGAAAGCGAAGCATGTGGCTGATGCCGTGGTGTTCCTTGCTTCTGAAGAGGCCGAATTCATCAACGGCCACAATCTGGCGGTCGATGGTGGATGGGCCGGCATTTGATAGGCTATTCTGAGGAGACTAGATATAAAAGTCGCAAACTCTTAACTCGCCTTGGCTTGGTTTGCCGTAGCAATATAAATCCGCAGAAATAATGAAATCAAGCTGATGCTATCTTGTTTGTGAAAGGAATACTTTGCCTTGTTTTTTAAATTCGGCGACTCGGTTGGTGATTTGATTAAAAAGTATGCGTTGGTGCTTGTTGAATTCAACCAAAGGAATAGCCAAAAGTCCTGCTATGCCAAGAGGCAATGAAATCCTGGTCATTTTTAACTCTATTTTGTTTCGTTGGACTCGGCGGTCCTCGTCCATCCTCATTCCTCACCAGACCCGATCAATCTTTAATTTTATTTGTAGATTAGTTGCAAACGACTATTCATTAGGAATGCTAAACAATTTGTAGTGCAGTTGATCTAACACATCTTTGAAAAGACAAATAAACATCATTCTTGGGTTAGGTTACACAACGAAACTAGGTTTCTCTCCTCTCTCCTCTTTGCAAGCTCTCTCTCTCTGTTCTCCCCCCTGCTGTGCACGCTCTATGTCTCACTCGTTTTGAAGCTGAGACGGAGGCTGCGCAGTCGTTCGTCAGACGAGCCACCGCACCCTTGTCTGACCGATGAACTCTATGGCGATGGCAGAGGCAATCTTTCGAGGTCGAGGCGGAGCCACACGGTGGTTCGTCAGACGACCAACTGTGTGCTCATTCGACTGATGAGCCACAGCGCCGCCCCTCCGGCTCTGCCGTCGCCGGGTCGCTGCCCCTCCCGACTGCTCTCTTTCTCTCCCTCTGAGTCATGACCGAACCCTCGTCTGACAAACCACTGTGCAGCTTGCGCTTCCGTCGTTGCGAAGTTCATTGGTTGGCCACGGTGGCTCGTTGGTCGGACGAGGGCTCGGCAGGAGTGAGAGGAGGCAGCGAAGAGAGAGAGAGTCGGGTGAGACGAAGCATGAGAGGAGAGAGAAGAGAGAGGAGAGAGCGTGAAGAGGAGGCAGAAGAGAGAAAAGCGTGCAGATAGGAGAGAGGGAAAGAGGAGAGGAGCTTTCAATGACAATTGGGGTCCACAAACAACACGTGTTGTGCTCTTAAGGATCTTATTATTTGCCGCACATGAGAGCCACCTAATATTTTCTCGAGTCAGAGACCTTGGGGATGAAATGAGGGGAGGCAGTCTGTCCAATCTTGCATGAATGAAATAGGCGCTTTAGTCCATGTTAAATAATGTCTTGAGTTTTCGCTGAAAAAAAAGAAATCAAATTTTCGGTCTTTGAAGTGAAACTGCCGAAGATGTGCCCCTGCACGAATAAAAAAAGGAAACCCTACGAAACATAAAAGGAAAGATGTCTTCTGCACTTTTGGCGTGAAGTCCAGGCGTGGAAATAGAAGGTGGTGGGCCATTCCTTTCTTCGCCCAGAGAAGCCGCCCAAAGGAAGTCCGCCGAGAGAGAAAGCCTGCACGCATAAGGAATGGTGGGCCCAAGTCAAGAATTTGACTTTTAGGGCACACACACGTATAATTATAAAAGGGCAGATATCACAGGAGGTTTTCTTTCCTTTTGGCCGCTACATGTACAAGTCGTGAAGAAGGAGCTGCTCAATGTCCGCCGAAATCCTACGTACGTGAAGATGTCCATGCCGCTTGAAGAAGATTCGCAAGATCTTGAAGCCTTAAGAAGTCGTACGTAGAGCGTTTCGTCGCATGGTAATTTTGTGCCATGAGTTTATACCCAAGCGAGTTGTTATTTATACACTTAGGGTTTGGGGTTAAATCTAGGTGTGGAAAACACTTGAGCGATTGAACGATTGTAAACTTTGATTCTCCGATTTTAGTGGATTATTTACTGCTGGCTCTCCCCGTGGACGTAGGTACCGATACTCGGACCGAACCACGTAAATTTCTGGTGTCCTAATTTTCTCGTTTATTTCTCTAGTGTGATTTCGCGTTGACGTAAATTGCAAGATCCTGTCGTTTCCGCGTATTATATCCCAATAATTAGTACCAGAGCGTGGGGTTGGATTTCTTGATTGTGATTTGGGGTTTTTGCTTGTTTGATTATTATCTGGAAATTCTGTTATTGCAATTATGTCTGAGAGGAAATATGAGATTGAGAAGTTTGATGGAAGAAATAACTTTGTGTTATGGAGCATCAAGATGCGGGCTTTATTGACAACACAAGGTTTGGCCAAGGCACTAGATGGCGAAGATGAGTTGCTGATTATAATGAAAGCCTCAAAGAGGGTAGAGCTTATGCAAAAAGTAAAGAGCATAATCCTGTTAAATTTGTCGGATGAGGTCTTACTAGAGGTTATTGAGGAGAAGGATGCCGCAGCATTATGGGCAAAACTTCAAGCACTCTATGTGAAGAAATGTTTGAACAATCGCTTGTATATGCTGAAAAAGATGTTTCGGTTTAGATATATTGAAGGTACATTTATCAAAACCCACCTAGATGAATTTAATAAACTCATGTTGGATCTGAAGAACGTCGGTAAGATACTTGATGATGAAGAACAGGGCATGATGTTGTTAGCCTCTTTACCAGAGTCATGGGAGCACTTTACTGATTCGCTGTTATAGGGGCGTACTACAATTACTTCAGAAGAGGTAAAGTCCGCCTTATTCTCTAAGGAGTGGCAGAGAAAGTTGCGAGATGACGGTCTGGCGAAAGGAGCAGCGTAAGCACTGACGATTCGGGGTAGAGAACAACATCGAGAGCCTAGTAGCAGCAGAGGTAAAAGCAGATCAAAATCACACAATAGAAAGTCCAAGGGACGCGTGAAGTGCTTTGAATGTCACGAGGAGGGGCACATCAGGAGAGATTGTCCAAAGCGGAGGAATAAAGTTGATAAGCAGAATGTCACAAGTAGTGTGGCAAACGTTGCTGAGGGGAGCACTAGTGATGCAGAAGCTGTCTTATGTGTGACTGCTACTTCGTCAGGAGACGAATGGGTGCTAGATTCGGGGTGTTCTTATCACATGACGTCTCATAAGAACTGATTTACTACTTACCAAGCTGCAGATGGTGGTAGGGTTCTTTTGGGGAATAATGCAGTTTGTAAGGCTGTGGGGATAGGGACAATTCGGATTCGGATGCACGATGGGGTGGTTCGCACATTGACAAATGTGAGGCATGTACCGGAGCTCAAGAAGAACCTTATTTCTTTGGGGACACTCGATGACATCGGGTGCAGGTACATCGCTGAAGGTGGAGTATTGAAGATCTCTTGAGGTGCCATGACAGTGATGAAGGAGAAGAAAGTGAATACTCTCTATCATCTACTGGGAGAGACCGTGACTAGAACCGCTACAGTTTCATTAGGTGAGTCAGACTCTAACTTGACTCAGTTATGGCATATGCGTTTAGGGCACATGAGTGAGGCAGTATGACAATGCTGAGTGAAAAGGGGGTTGTTGAAGGGTCAGAAAACAGGGAAGCTAGATTTATGTGAGCACTTCCTCTATGGGAAGTAGCACCGAGTTAAGTTTACTACAGCTATTCACTCGACAAAACGACCGATTGAATACATTCACTCAGACGTCTGGGGCCCATCTTCGGTTCCTTCGAAAGGAGGTGCCCGATATATGCTAACTTTTATCAACGATTATTCGAGGAAGGTATGGGTATACTTTCTGAAGCACAAATATGATGTGTTTAATAGGTTCAATAAATTTAAGGCATTGATTGTGAAGCAGTCAGATAAGCAGATCAAGTGCCTGAGAACCGATAATGGCATGGAGTTCTGTGGCAAAGATTTTACCGAGTTCTGCGAGAAAGAAGGTATTGTAAGACACCGCACAGTACTTGGGACACCACAGTAGAATGGCGTGGCAGAACGGAAGAACAAAACTTTGCTTGAGCGAGCTCGATGCATGCTTTCGCATGCAGAACTTGGCAATGAATTTTGGGCCGAAGCAGTGAATATGTCATGTTACCTGATAAATCGATCTCCATCGTTTACTATTGAGTGGAAGACTCCTGAGGAAGTATGGTCGGGGAAACCTGTTGATTATTCCGAATTACGTATATTCGGATGTCCTGCGTATGCTCATGCAAGTGATGGTAAGCTTGAGCTGAGGGCGAAGAAGTGCATATTTCTGAGTTATGCATAAGGGGTGAAAGGCTACCGGGCTGTGATGCACCGATCCCGCATCACCCGGTTTTCTAATCGCGAGAGATGTGATCTTCGACGAGACTGCAATGCTTCAACAGAGGAGTTCGAGATACAACCAGCGAGAAGACAGATCATGGTGTCATAAGTGAGGTGGAGCTTCGGTGGAGACTTCGAGAGACCTCGAAGGTAACAGGTTGAGACTGCGATGAAGCCGCAGCCTTCGAAGTCGGTGATAGTAAACAACCAGCAAAGCCGCAGCAGACTATAGCCGCAGATAGAGAGAGAAGGCAAATTAAACCACCGGTACGTTATGGTTATACAGATATTGCTTATGCATTGACTGTAGGTGATGAGGTGGAGACAGATGAGCATTCGTCTTACTCTGAGGCGATGGCTAGTTCGGAGTCATCGTAGTGGCTAGGGGCTATGAGTGAAGAGATGGAATCACTCCATTGAAATCAGACATGGGAGCTGGTCAAAGTACCAAAGAGTCAAAAGATTGTCGGAAGTAAATGGGTATTCAAACGGAAAGAGGGCATTCCTGGTGTTGAGGCAGCAAGATATAAGGCGAGACTATGGCGAAGGGATATACACAGCATGAGGACATTGACTACAATGAGGTGTTCTCTCCTGTGGTAAGACCTACTTTTATTCGTGTTTTACTTGCCTTAGTTGCTTCGCAGGATCTCGAGTTAGAGCAGCTAGATGTGAAGACTGCGTTTCTTCACAGTGAATTGGAAGAACGGATTTGCATGAGGCAACCAGAGGGATTTGCTATTCCGGGTAAGGAAGATCATGTTTGCTTGTTAAAGAAATCTTTGTATGGGCTGAAACAGTCTCCTAGGCAGTGGTATAAACGTTTTGATGCTTTCATGGCTAGTCAAGACTATTCAAAATGTCAGATGGATAGCTGCGTTTACTATAGGAGATTGGAGAATGGTTCTTTGATTTATCTACTTTTATATGTTGATGATATGCTGATAGCAGTTAAGGATATGTCTGATATTGATGTGCTGAAGAGGCAGTTGAATGCTGAATTTGAGATGAAAGATTTAGGTGCTGCAAAGAAAATTTTGGATATGGAGATTTTGCGTGACAGGACTACATGAGTTTTACGTTTATCTCAAAAGAAATACATTGATAAGATTGTGGCATGTTTTAACATGTAGTCGGCGAAATTTGTAAGTACACCTTTAGCGAAGCACTTTAAACTTTCAGATAAATTATCACCACAGATTGAGGAGGAGGAGGAGCATATGTCCCGTGTTCCTTATTCTAATGCCGTGGGTAGTATTATGTATGCTATGGTGTGCACTAGGCCTGATATTTCACAAGCTGTGAGCGTGGTTAGTCGCTATATGAAGTGTCCTGGTAAAGCTCATTGGGAAGCTGTGAAGTGGATCCTCAAATATTTGAAGGGGACAATAGACGTGGATATAGTATACCAAAGGGACAGCAATGGTAGTGAGACCACTGGTTTTGTGGATTCGGATCACGCCGGTGACTTGGATGATTGCAGATCTTTAGCAGGGTACGTGTTTACGCTAGTAGGTGGTGCAGTTAGTTGGAAAGCGTCCTTACAGGATCACATTGCCTTGTCTTCGATTGAGGTAGAGTACATGGCACTAACCTTTGTAGCGAAAGAGGCGATATGGTTACAAAGTTTGTTCTTGGACTTTGGGTTAGAACAGAAAAGTGTGGATATACACTGTGATAACCAATGTGCGATATATTTGGCATACAATCCAGTTTATCACAAGCGAACGAAGCATATCAATGTCAGGTACCACTTCATCCAAGATGTCTTAGCTAGGGGTAATATTACTCTTAAAAAGATTGCTACAGTAGATAACCCGACAGACATGATGACTAAGTCCGTTCCTTTGACAAAGCTCAAGCTTTACTTGAGCTCTATTGGCGTATGTGGAGAGTGAGCGCCCGTCGGGGCGTTGGGAGAGCAGCATGGATAATGAACACTATAACTTGGCTTCAAACATCGAGTCAAGGTGGAGAATTGTTAAATTATGCCTCGAGTTTTCGCTGAAAAAAAAGAAATCAAATTTTCGGTCTTTGAAGTGAAACTGCCGAAGATGTGCCCCTGCACGAAAAAAAAAAGGAAACCCTACGAAACATAAAAGGAAAGATGTCTTCTGCACTTTTGGCGTGAAGTCCAGGCATGGAAATAGAAGGTGGTGGGCCATTCTTTTCTTCGCCCAGAGAAGCCGCCCAAAGGAAGTCCACCGAGAGAGAAAGCCTGCACGCATAAGGAATGGTGGGCCCAAGTCAAGAATTTGACTTTTAGGGCACACACACGTATAATTATAAAAGGGTAGATATCACAGGAGGTTTTCTTTCCTTTTGGCCGCTACATGTACAAGTCGTGAAGAAGGAGCTGCTCAATGTCCGCCGAAATCCTACGTAGGTGAAGACGTCCACGCTGCTTGAAGAAGATCCGCAAGATCTTGAAGCCTTGCAAAGTCGTACGTAGAGCGTTTCGTCGCACGGTAATTTTGTGCCGTGAGGTTATACCCAAGTGAGTTGTTATTTATACACTTAGGGTTTGGGGTCAAATCTAGGTGTGGGAAACACTTGAGCGATTGAGCGATTATAAACTCTGATTCTTCGATTTTAGTGGATTATTTGTTGCTAGCTCTCCCCGTGGACGTAGGTACCGATACTCGGACCGAATCACGTAAATTTCTAGTGTCCTAATTTTCTCGTTTATTTCTCTAAGGTGATTTCGCGTTGACGTAAATTGCAAGATTCTGTCGTTTCCGCGTATTATATCCCAACAGTCCAAAAGCTTGCCTCTTCGTGGCCAAACATGGCAGAGTCTCTATGTCGGAGTCCCACCACGTTTGAGCTTCAGCGAATGGGTTAAAGCAGGGAAGAGAGAGAATGAGCATGGAACTGAAGGTCGATTGCGATTGCCTTCTTTCGTTCATAGTCGAATCTTGCGAGTCGCCCATTTTTTGACACTATTGGGTCCATCATTGTCGCGACCTACCCTCGGGGAGGGAATAGATTTAGGGGTATTGCCTAAATGACAGGCCTAGGGCCCATGATCAGGCACGGGTTCTCCCAAGCCCATACCCCGCGTGACATTAGGATATTTTCTATGAATTTTGCACAAAAGGAGTCGCCACTAGCCTATTGGGGTCGGCTAGAAACCAAGTGAGGTATGAGAGTGTACCTCACTTCCTACGCAACCAGAGAATCTAGGGTTGGGGACTTGATTACATTAATTGATCAATTAATGCCCTTTCGGTACCTAATCTTGTTCATTTTAACAAAATGATTTTTGGCAAGCAGTTTAGATTGATTTTATACCTATCCACTAACATACGAAGTGATCATGCAGGTGCACAATTATTGAAATAACAATCATAGATATCAAGATCCTAATTGCAGTAAAATTAAATACGTGCAATTAAACATAATTAGATATGCAAATTAAACATGCAACATATAATCAAAACACTAGCAATTAAATGCCTAATTACACCAAAAATGAAAAACATAGCAATTCCTAACCAAACCCTATCATTTTTTAATTTTCGAAATTTCTTTAAAATTAATTAATTAATTAAAATTTTTAATTAATTTTTAATCAATTTTTTTAAATTTTTTTAATTAATTTTTTTAAAAAAATTATATATATATTTTTTCGAAATTGTTTTCTCTTCTTTTTAGATTTTTTTTTGGGACCGGACCGGGTCGGGTCGAGTCTAACCTGGTTCGACTCAACCGAGCCCGGCCCGACCGAGTTAGGCCCGACCGTCCCTAGTCGGGCCTAAATTCATCTTGGGCCCAAGAGTCGGGCCCAAGCGAAAACGGGAGTCGAGTGGGCCAGACCTGGGATTTGGCCCACTTGACAGACCTCCCATTGGTCGCGATTGAGTAGTCGCGACCAGGGGCGTCGAGAAGATGCACGCCGGTGGCGGCGTTGCCGTGGCTAGGCAGGGTGAGTGGCGCGGCTTCCCTGGCTACAACGGCGTCCCTCCGGCAGTCAGGGTCCTAGGGCTCCATGTGGAGGAGCTTCGAAGGGAGGGAGCCCACTTGGGCATTATAGCGAACAGGTAGAGGGCAAGGGCAATCCAGGAGGCTTCCGACCTAAACCGGACCTGAGGCGGCAACGGCGGTGACCAGCAAGCAAACAACAACAGACAGGAACCTAAGGGGGACCTACGGAGGCCGAGCTCGCCCGAAACGGACGGAACGAACTCCGGCCAACTCAAGCTCAAAATGCACGCCAGGTATTTGATGAAATGCCAACCTGAGTTCCGACGGGAATGGCAGCTTGGAAGACGCGTCTGCGGCGGCGGCGGCGATTGCGGTCCGGAGATGCGTCGGCGGCGGTTGCAGCGGTCGGGAGACGCGTCGACGGCGGTGGCTTCGGTGAGTTCCTCCTCCTTTGGCTCCCTGTTTCTCTCGCTTTCCCCCTGTTTCTCTCCCTGTTTCGCCTCCTGTTTTCTCGATTTCTTCTTTCGTCCTCCGTTTTTCCTCTTTTCTATGTCTTTTTCCCCCTCCAACCTCTCTCCAGATCTCTCCATTTTGTCAATCCTTCGGCTCGCGCGTGCGTGCGAATCGGCTCTGACCTCTCTTGCCGCTTCCAACACTCGCCTGCCCCGCGAGATGATGCTGTCTCCTCTACCCTCTGCCCCTGCTTTCGGCTTCGCCATTTCCCCACGTGAATAGCTACTTTCCGCTTTCCTCTTCGCTGATTCCTCGTGCAGCAAATAGCTGAGGGAGAAGACAACGGGGCGGGCCGGGCCGGAGGGAAAAAGAGGGCTGGGTCGCATGAGGGAAAAGAAAAAAGAAAAAAGGAAAAAGGAGAGGAGAGGGATTGGGCCCAGGCTCATGCGGGGGGGAAATAAAGGGAAAAAAGGGCTGGGTCGGGCTAAGGCCAGATCCGACCCAACCCGGACCCGCACGACTCTTCTCTTTTTTTTTTAAAGGAAAATTAATAATTAAAATTTTTGATTATGATTTTGATTGATTTGTTTTTTTTTATATATATTTTTAAAAAGATAAAAATTATGTGTCAACAGCTGCCCCTCTTTGAATGTAGCCTCGAAGAGGTTGCAATCAAAGATAGAAGACACATAAATTATTTCGGTGATAGAAAGACCCTAGGTGCATATGCACGCATTAGGTCGACGAAAAAGGACTCATAACTATGGAAATGCGTCTTGTCAATAAGATGAAGAAAGACTTCGGGCTACAGAGGCCCCCCGAGTCATAAAAGTGAGGAAGACTCCAGGATACAAGGCTGTCCGGGTCATAAGAAGGGAGGAAGACTCCAAGATACAAGGCTCTCCGGTCATAAGAAGTAAGAAAGACTCCAGGATATAAGGCTCTCCGGGTCATAAGAATTGATGAAGACTCCAGGATACAAAGCTCTTCGGGTCATAAGAAGTTATGAAGACTCCAGGATACAAAGCTCTCCGGGTCATAAGAAGTGATGAAGACTCCAGGATACAAAGCTCTTCGGGTCATAAGAAGTGATGAAAACTCCAGGATACACAGCTCTCCGGGTCATAAGAAGTGAGGAAGACCCCAGGATACAAAGCTCTCCGGGTCATAAGAAGTCCGGGTCATAAGAAATGATGAAGACTCCAGGATACAAAGCTATCCGGGTCATAAGAAGTGAGGAAGACCCCAGGATACAAAGCTCTCCGGGTCATAAGAAGTGATGAAGACTCCAGGATACAAAGCTCTCCGGGTCATAAGAAGTAATGAAGACTCCATGATACAAAGCTCTCCAGGTCATAAGAAGTGAGGAAGACCCCGGGATACAAAGCTCTCCGGGTCATAAGAAGTGATGAAGACTCCAGGATACAAGGCTCTCCTAGTCATAAGAAGTGAGGAAGACTCCAGGATACAAGGCTCTCCGGGTCATAAGAGGTGAGGAAGACTCCAGGATACAAGGCTCTCCGGGTCATAAGAAGGGTGGAAGACTCCAGGATACAAAGCTCTCCGGGTCATAAGAAATGATATGACTGAGGTCTCATCGTGTAAAAAGAGTTTTGACCGAGTATGATAGTCTCACCGTGTATGAACGGGTTTCGACTGGGAGGCGGACAAACGTGGTTTACGGATGAACCCACCAATCTTGGAAATGATATGGTTTGAGGTTAACCATAAGCCTTTGGAGATGACATGGTTTAAGGCTGACCATAAACCTTGTGTGTTGTGTTTTTTTTTTTTTAGGGAAGCACCCGCTAACCCCTTAGAAAACTGCATGGCTTCACTGATGAATCCTGTCAAACTCAACTTGAGCAAATATCATTAGAGACGTCATCAAGAGACGTATTGGCAATATCGCAGCAATAATTGAACAAAATAATCATGCTAAGTCCAATTGCTCTAGAAAAACATTTGATGTCCCTCAGCCTCATGTGGCGCAAAACTATCATCTTGCTCGTGGATATATCATTAATCATCAAATTCTCTAGGAGGCAAGCTCTCATCAGAACGGCTACGACTCGAGAAAAAGATTCATTAAGCATGCCAAACTAGAGCTTCTTAGTCAGAAAGGGTTTCTCACGCACTCTCAATAAAATGGCTACTTGATCCCATCCATTCATGTGGGAGATAATTGGTTGCTGAAGGTATCTCACATAACCTACGTTGAAGGCTTCCGGAAACATTCACAATGAGCACAATCTAATCGATCAAAAAGGTCTTTTGAAAGGATCGCAATATAGGCTCGGTTAGGGCTTACACAAAGGAATTATTTCTTTGAGGCCAATAAATGAACATTTGTAATTATCTTCATTGGGTTTACAAATCGAGAGCTTGGAAGATAAGACAAGATAGAATTACTTCCACTCCTTCAAGCAGTAGCTTCTTTGCGGTATTCTCATTTTCACCCAAATTATCCCAATCAGAAGAGGCTTCGGAAAAAGGGTTATAATGTTGGCTCGGGAAAGGCTCGAAAGGCTTAAAACTTTCAATAGGGTCTTTAAGAGTCGGTGATCATCATGGCATCATGACCAGGTCACTTGATCTTTCCAAATCATTTGGCTTTTGAAATACAACGCAGCTTGAAAGTCCCTTGATTAATCATTTCTGCATGGGAGCTTTGCTCCTTTATCTAATTTCATTTACACTCGCGATGATTCTTTATGCAGGCACTTGGACTTTGATAATAATTTTTTTTTCACATAAGATGCAGCCTTTTGGCTTTTTTTTTTTCTTCTTTCGGGCATTGGCCTTGCTTTTACCAGGCACATTGCTTTTTCATGCCCCCTAATTTGTCGAACTTTTCGCTTTTTGAACTTTTGGAGCTCTTATGACTTTCGAGATGCTTTTCACATTGTTCTCGTAATTGTCAATTGTTTTTGATCAATTCTTATGCTTTGCCCCAGTGAAGGGAGATGATCACCGCTCGGGGTTTAGAAATGAATAATCAAGCCCAAATTGGTTAAAGCAATGAGTATCAGTGTTTGGGTGGAGAATGAAATGCTCTTCTTCACATTGGGATGAGTCGAGATCTAATGAGAATTCCTTTGAAGCTATCACCAAAAGATTGATGCAAGTGAAAGTAATAGGATCTTTCCTAATCATTCGCTTTACAACACGACTGTAACCTCCTATGCTGCCCTAATGTTGGGTCGTCCTCGATAGGGGTATTTTGGAGGATCATCTCTATTTGGCCCGAAGGGCTAGCAATATGTTAGCTTGGCGCTTGGGATTGATGAAGGAAATGCCTTTATCATTTCGATCTTTACGCTCAATGAGAATGGATCCTCCGTCCTAAGAGAAGGTTGTTTTTCACTCAACTCTTGAAAGTGTTCGAAGGATGTGTTTGGAAATGACTTACCTTTCTTCATCCTAAGCACTCCTTGTTTGGCATGATTAATGTTTCACCTTTTTATCCGAATAAAATCATTCTTACGAGCTCCCCTCTTCGAGGATTACCAACATGAAACACGTATAGTGACACCAGAAAATAGGTTGTACGAATGATGCTATGCCCCCCCGTTTTTTTTTTTTTTTTGGTTACCTCTCATTTAAGAAAAGGAGATATTCAACCATTTGTGCGGAGACTTGATGGGTCTTTTGAATCGACTTTTCCCTCCGCCATTTCCTCATCGAATGGTAAGGTGCCTGAAACACAAATAGATATGCGTGTATGTGATATATGTATGATATCTATGATGCTATGCATGATGCCATGTGACTCAGATTGCACATGAAGTGGTTCTTCGACCTTGATTTCAATCATGGAAAGTATTTCTTGACTGCATCTGAGTTTACAGGTCTGGGCAATTCACTGCCATCCATTTCAACTAAAATCATAGCACCACCAGGCAGAATCTTCTTAATGACATACGGCCCTTCATAGTTCGGGGTGAATTTGCCACGAGGGTCTGGTATAATCGGAAGCACTTTCCTCAGCACCAGGTCATTGACTTCAAAGTATCTAGGACGCACCCTTCGATTGAAGGCTTTTGCAACTCATCTCTGATAGCATTGGCCATGACACACAGCTTGCAATCTCTTCTCATCAATCAAGTTTAACTGCTCATGCCTCTGTTGCATCCACTCAGTCTCATCGAGCATAGATTTGGAAAGGACCCTTAGAGAAGGGATTTCAACTTCAACAGGTAAGACTGCCTCCATCCCGTACACGAGTGAAAAAGGAGTTGTCCTTGTGGAGGTGCGGATAGAAGTTCGGTACGCCATTAGCGCGTAAGAGAGCCTATCGTGCCAATCACGATAATTTTCAGCAGTCTTTGACAGGATTTTCTTTATGTTCTTGTTTGCCGCCTCCACTGCTCCATTCATCTGAGGACGGTACGGTGACGAGTTCAAATGCTTAATTCAAAACTCGCTAAGCAAACCATCCACAACTTTGTTGTTCAAATTAGTGCCATTGTCGGTAATGATCGCCTCCGGCACCCCGTAACGAGCGACAATGTCGCGACGAATGAACTTCGCCACATTCCTGGCAGTAACATTAACATATGAATTGGCCTCGATCCACTTGGTAAAATAGTCTATCGCCACCAAGATAAATCGGTGTCCATTTGAAGCTTTGGGGTTAATGGGCCCGATCACGTCAATTCCCCACATTGAAAAAGGCCAGGGCTGAGACATTTGGTGAAGTTCGTTTGGAGGGGCATTTATCCTGTCTCCACAAATCTGGCACTGGTGACACCGTCGTACATGCTGAATGCAGTCGAACTCCATGGTTAGCCAATAATAATCGAGTCGCATGACCTTTCTCACCAAGAAGTGTCTATTCATATGGGGGCCATACTCCCCTTCATGTATCTCCTTCATCAGATGGTCGGCTTCTTTAGCGTCGACACACCTTGGCAATGTCAAGTCGAAGGACCTTTTGTAGAAGACATCTCCACTGGCGAAGAATTTCGATGCTAACTTTATTAAATGCTTTCTGTCTGCTGCTTCACTTCCTTCGGGGAATTCACCCTTCTGCAGATACTTCAAGATGTCGTGATACCAAGGCTGTCCGTCTAGTTCTTCTTCAATCGTCATGCAATAAGCTGGGCGCCTAAAGATTTCAATTCTTAATGGTTTAATGTCCAAGCCTCCAGCTACTTGTAACATTGAAGACAAGGTAGCTAGGGCATCAGCGAACTGATTTTGAGACCTTGGCAAATATTCAAATGCTATTTCTTGGAATTCTTTCGTCAACTTCCCCAGGAACTCATGATACGAAATCAATTTAGAATCCTGTGTTCGCCATTCGCCTTTAGTCTGTAAGATGATAAGGGCTGAATCACCATAAACTTGCATCTTTCGAATCTTCATGTCAATAGCAGCTTGGAGGCCGAGAATGCATGCTTCATATTTGGCAACATTATTCGTACAAGGGAACGTCAATTTAGCGGCAACAGGGTAGTGCTGACCGTCTGGGGAGATAAGAACTGCCCCGGTACCCGACCCAGCTAAATTAATTGTACCATCGAAGTACATCGTCCATTTGTCGCTTGATACGAGTAAAATTTGCTCCTCTTCCTCACTATCTTCATCAGATGTCCTGGAACTCTCGGGACTTTCTGCCAACATGTCTGCTATGGCGCGACCTTTAACGGACTTCTGCCCCAGGCTCTGAATGTCAAACTCTGAAATTAAGATTTGCCACTTGGCCAACTTGCCAACCAGTGTCGGCTTCTCCAGGAGGTACCTGATGGGATCATTTTCAGTCACCAACAGGATTTGGTGATGGAGTGTGTATTGCCGCAGCCTGTGCAAAACCCAAATCAAGGCCACGCAAGTTCTCTCAACTTCTGTGTAGTTCATCTCGGAAATAGTAAACTTCTTGCTCAAGTAGTATATCGCGCATTCTCTCCCGTCATTTGGTCTTTTCTGTGCTAACATGGCTCCCAACGATTCATCATGTATGGTCAAGTACAAAATTAGGGGAATTTTAGGGAGAGGGGGTACTAAGACTGGTGCGTGAGTGAGATAGTGTTTTATCTTCTCGAAGGCACCCTGGCACTCGATATCCTACTCAATCTTTGCATTCTTTTTCAGGATCTTGAAGAATGGCCTTGCTATTTCAGATAACTGACAGATGAACCTCGCAACATAATTGAGCCGCCCCATCAAGCTGCGGACCTCCCTGGTGGTGGTCGGGGCTCGTAAATCACAAATAGCCTTAACCTTTGACGGATCAATCTCTATGCCCTTGTTACTAACCATGAACCCTAACAGCTTCCCCGATCTCGTCCTAAAAACGCATTTTGTGGGATTAAGGCGCAGCTTGAATTTTCGAAGACGTTTGAACAGCTTTTGCAAGACTCCAACATGGTCCTCACCCCGTCTTGACTTTGCAATCATATCATCCACGTATACCTCAATCTCTTTGTGCATCATGTCGTGAAACAATGTGACCATGGCCCTTTGATACGTTGCCCCAGCATTTTTTAGACTGAAAGGCATCACTTTGTAGTAGAAAGTTCCCCAAGGAGTTATGAATGATGTTTTGCTCCTATCCTCCTTCTTCATACGGATTTGATTATATCCAGAAAAACCGTCCATGAAGGAGAATAACTCAAATCCCGCTATGCTGTCAACCAAGACATCGATATGTGGGAGTGGAAAATCGTCTTTGGGGCTTGCTCGATTTAGATCACGATAGTCAACACATACCCTGACTTGCCCATCTTTCTTCATTACAGGCACGATATTTGCTACCCAATCAGGATAACGTGTCACTTCGATAAAATCTACTTTCAGCAGCTTCATTACTTCTTCTTCAATCTTCTTGGACAATTCTGGTTTAGTTCTCCTGAGTCTTTGCTTCTTGGGTGGCATATCAGGATCTGTTGGTAGAGCATGTTCCACAATTTCGGGGTCCAATCCCGGCATGTCGGCATACGTCCAGGCGAACACATCTTGATATTCTTTCAAAAGATTAGTCGTCTTTTTCGTCTTTGACTCTGAGAGACATGCCCCGATCCTTACTTCCCTAACATTCTCTGCATCGCCTAAATTTATGGTGATTGTTCGTTCTTTTGTCAACGGTTTCGATCCTTCATATCGATTCTATTCGCGTTCAACCCCTTTCTGATCGTCATCGTCGGTGTCATCGGAACCTGAGAGACTTTCTTCAAGCACGTCCGAGTCATATGCGTCCTTATGATGATTATGCATAATGTAATGCCTGAGATGCGATGAGATGAGTTAGAGCAATGTCAACAATAAAGATGATGCATGTCGTTTTTTCAAAGAATTTTTGAAGTATTTTTGTAAAAGTTTCAAGAACTCATCCTCATATCTTCGGATTTCCTTGTCCTTGTAAGACAATCAAAGAAGGGAGCATGTGGAGGCCTAGGCCTCAGCGATCATCATAGGACTAGTTTGATGCGCCTCCACATGTCCTTAAAACATGTGTATATCTTATTGAATGAGGAAAGATAAGGCCGTATTTTAACATACCACCCCCTCGACCAACGGCTCCAGATCGAGGTTGACCATAGTTCACATTACAAATGACATAAACAGGAAATAAAGAAAGAAAAACTTTGAGATCCCACACAGGGGAGAAGACATAGAATGAAAGACTAGGCTAAACGAGAACCGCCCTACTCTGGAAGGACATCCACGACTTCAGAGGACTCAGCTTCCTCGCATGCCAAGATGGTGCATATGATGTCTTCCTCAAATAGCTCGGTCACACCATAGATGTCCCCTCTTCCTCGAATAACATCCTTGGAGGTCCTGGAAACGTTTCTTCTAACAATGGATGAAATGGGCTTTGACCGCCCTCACCCTCCTCAGTTTGGGCAATACGTTCACTCCAATCTCTATACCCATCTCGGCCTCCTCGGGCATTTCGGCCTCTCTGCCTTCCACGGTCCCCTCGATTGCCACGACCACCTTGCTCACTACGACCTTCTCGCCCCTCAACATATCCTAGACCTCTCCTCTTCGAGTTTTTATGAGTTTCAATGGGCTTTCGCACACCTTGACCGTGTGATCCAAAGCCCTCTCCAGGATTAAACCAGCTTGCCAGCATAATCTTTCCCGCAGCTATGGCCGGCTTAGACAATTTAGGAGCTTTTGTGAAGGACCCTACAGGCACATGGACCATGGATACCAGCTTGAGAGTTTGAAAGCTGGATTCCTGGGTACACTCAGGCTCCACATATGGGATGGCTGTCTCGTGGTAGATCTTGAAGTCGGATTCTCCATGGACCATGATAAGCCTATTGTCCACCACAAATCGTACCTTCTGATGGAGGCTGGAGGCAATAGCGCTCGCTGTGTGGATCCATGGCCTCCCTAGCAGAAAATTAAAAGCGCTTGGTATATCTAACACCTGGAACACGACTTGGAAAAGTACAGGGCCAATCAGCAACTCAAGCTCAATTTCCCCTATCACCTCCTTCTTCATCCCGTCAAAGGCCCGCACGGTGGACTTGCCAGTACGGATTCTCCCAAGATCAATGCCAAGACGATGGAGAGTAGCCAACGGGCATATATTGAGTGCCGAACCGTTATCGATCAATACTCTGCAAACAAGAGTGCTTTTATGCTTCACCGAAATGTGTAGTGCTTTGATATGATTAGGACCATCAGGGGGGAGATCTTCATCAGTAAAGGAAATTTGGTCTTTCAGTAGAACGGCCCCAATGAACTCCTCCAATTGGACCTCATCGATTGACTCTGGCACGTGCACCTCATTAAGGACTTTCAGCAAGATGTCCCTATGCTTCTTGGAAGATTTGAATAATTCCAAGAGGGAGATTTGAGCTGGCAACTTCCGAAGTTGATCCACCACGTTGAACTCACTGGACTTTACTACAACCAAAATTGCTTTGCCTCCTCCTCGGTCACAGCCTTCTTTTCTACTCCCTTATCAGGTGCGTAGTAGCGGCCTGATCGCGTGACGGCATCTACCTCATTTGTTTCATAACCCTAAGGTACAGCTTTGGGATCGAATTTGGGAGGATACTCTAGCATTATCATTCCATCTTCCTCATGGGGAGGCAATTCAATTGTGACCGGCATTGCATTTCCTCCCGTGACTTCGATTGTTGATATCTCTTCGACCATAAGGTCGATCACTATGGGTTTAGCGATTTCCACCTCGATATTGCCGGCGAGCTCCTCATCGGATAGTTCAATCACCATCGGGGTTATCATAGCTATCACCCCTTCCTCGTACAAAGCTGGGGTCTTCGAAATTCCACGCATAACCTTCCTTACTCGAGACATACCAGCAAAGTTGCAGAAAGATGAGCGGAATGATGATGGCATTGTCACGGATACGACCTTCTCTTCCTCTTCTCTGCATCTAATTACTCCCATGGCTACCATCCTACGGACGCGGTTCAATTTCTCTTCTAGGGTCACATCCTCCTGGCCTTCATAGTATCCCGTTAGCACTAGAGATTCATACAACTCGGAAGCATCCAACACTAGAGGCTGTTGACTCGCCCGCGTGTCCTTGAAAATTGAGTTCACTCCTCTTGCATGATTTGGTAGAGGGTTCTGTTGCACGTTCGGCTGAGCCTCCCTGAAAGTCAAGATGTTCTTGTCTAGAAGCTGTTGAACTTTGTATCTCAGCATGTGGCAATTATCTACATCATGCCCCCTTTCTCCCATGTGGTATTCGCAGGTCTTGGTCATATTGAACCCGGCGAACCTCGGGGGGTTATCTCTAGGCACCTCCTTTGCGACCATCCTCTTTTCAAGAAGCATGGGCAATAACTTTGACAGCGGGCGTGGTAGTGGAGAAAACCCCTTTCGAAAGGGCCTCTTGCCATTATCGTATGTTTGTGATGAACTACCTGGAACCATCGTAGGCTTGTGCACGGGTGTTGCGGTTGGCCGAGGGAAATGTGGCTCTTGCACAAGCGCTACTTCAATTGCGGCCTCCTTATCTTTTCTTACTGGAAATTTCTTCGCGCCTCCGGTTGAAATCTTTCCCTCAACCATTGCCCATTCAACTCCTTCACCTACCTCAACTAGCTGTGAAAATGTCTGGCAACCCGAGAATACTAACCCTTGGAAGTATTCAGAGGGCAATGTCTTGAGGAATAGCTGCTTCATCTCCCTCTCATTCAAGGCCGACTTCACTTGTGAGGCCATGGTCCTCCACCTTTGCGCGAAGGCCTTGAATGACTCACTCCTCTTCTTCTCAACACGAGTCAACTCTTCCCTCGTGAGGGCAAGCTCGGTGTTAAATCGGTATTGCTGCAAGAACTCATTGGTTAAGTCGTCCCAACTAGTGAATTCTTCAATGTCCAGCGCAATGAACCACGTCAGGGCAATGCCTTCCAAACTATCTTGGAATGTGTGTATGAGGAATGGCACGTTGTCAGCATAGTGAGCCATTTTCCTTATGTAATACCTAAGATGGGTCCTTGGGCATCCCGTTCCGTCATACTTTCTTGTGAACTCAGGCTCCTGGAAATTCTCAGGAAAGCTCGTCTTGGTGTATGGAGATAGCCTATCAGCTCCTTTCAGCTCGTAACCTTGCAAGACACACAGTCGCTCTTCCATCTTTGCCAAACGTTTTTCACTGTCTTCACTTAGGCGGGGTGTTGGGTTTTCTTTCGGAGGGGGATCCAGATTAACGATGATTGGCGTGACAGAAGGAGCTTCTCCGGCAATTTCTTTCCCAGGGAGATCAGCAACGTGCGTGCCTCCCGTCGACGGGGAAGCGTGTCCTGATAACGTAGGAGTGGATGTTCCAGTGACAGCTATAGCGGGGGGCTCCTTAAGCTTCTGGTTTATTTCAAGCATCATTGCGGTGAGTTGGGCCAGCTGGTCCTCCATCTTGGCTATGCGCACATTGGTGTCATCGTTCTCCATCCTGACTTTTGCGCGCGTGCGAATTGGGGATCTTCGCTTGGCCGTGTCGACGATTAGTAGAAGACAATCGATCGGTTAGTACCTGAAGCAAAGGTAGATAAGCATATATAAGTACAAGTAATAATTAGGCGGTCGGTCCACAACAAAGATCTAATTGCCCCAATTTGCTCGTTTCATTGAAAGCCAGGTTGCTACATAATACAAGAAAAAATGCAAAAGAAAACCCTTAAAAAACGAAGCTATTTCAAAGATGAAAAGACATTCTCCTAACTCCCAATTTTCAACATCGAGACTCGAGACAAACTCCTTAATATTGCAATGTATGCGAATATGGTCCTGCTACATATTGCGCTTGACTCAATCTAACTGATGAGGACGGCTTCCGCTTGTGGCAACTCCACTAACTCGGGTTAACTTCGAAACACGCTCCTCGGCTTCCTCGAGCTCCCTCTTGAGGCGCTTGTCTCGGCTCAGTGGGTGATCTTTAATGACACTTCAGGAATCTTCGGGCGGAGGCTCTCCGGAATCTTGTGCTTAAGGATGTACTCCTTCGAGGCATAATAGGTCTTCTCTTGCCCCTCCAACTCTTCTTCAGGCCATATCAACTTCCGGGGGTGGCACATATCCCACATCGACTTGACCAACGCGACAGAGTCCTCATGATCTTGGCATCCGTCAAGGAAGTCTATCCTGAGCGGGTCTTCCTGAATTGACGGTGGAAGCTGTTGAACCTCTTGAAACTGTCGGGTGACTCGTGTCGGGTAATATTCGATGACTCCAGTGATTCCTAACAAAGGAATAGGTCCCGTAAGCCCACACACAAATCGTGCTTTTTGAACTCGAAACCATTTGGCATGCCATTGGAAATCCTCAGGTCCGGGATTGGTCATGAAAACTAACCGCTCAGAATAATGATAATTAGGGGCAAACATTTTCCTATCTCTAAACTTTAGGATAGGGTGGCTAGAGTCAGAAATGTTGCTCACAGTCATCAAGCTACCGAACCCCTTAATGTGAGAAAAGAACCAAATTTGCAAGAGTTCAGGGGGAGCATAGAAAGCTTTGTTTTTGTTTTCTTTAAAACGAGTAAGGGAAAGAAAGGTTTCAGTTAGGACGGCATTAACAAAGCCCTTTCCCATACATACTTCATGAACTACCCATGCCATGGAGGGGTTAATAGCGTTCCTACAATGTGGGAATAATATAAAACCGAAGAAAGCTAAGAGGAAAATCCTATTCTTTTGAAAAGATTGGGCATTTTGAAAAAGCTCATTTAAGAATGAAAACGGGCAGGTCTTGCGATTAGTTTTTAAAACTTTCCTCGCGTCCTCTTCTTTAATTTTAAGGAAATCAGATAAGGTCGATGCATGCTTTGTCCCTATAGGTGGGCTAACTAACTCAGACACCAAGGGCTTTCCAATGGCAACGCCGTATTCTTCCAGGGTTGGAGTGAGTTCGTGATCACCGAGTATGAACGTGCAAGTGGCGGGGCACAAAAAATGCGCTAACGCTTGCACAACACCAGAATGAGTTTTTATCTCCAACAGGGGAAGTAAACGTCCAACATATGATCACACCCAATCACGGCCTGTTGGATCTAATTTATCCCACCACACACGAAGCTCGGCTTTCGGGGCGGAGATGATGCGAAGGTCGGGTACTCCCATCGTATGATCAACCTAATTTGTCGTGGACCGGCCAAAATGAAAACAAATAAGTAAATTGCGATGAAAAGAATTCAAGAAAAACTTACCCTACTCATTGAGCAGCGATGTAAAGGTCATAGACATGCACATGGACAGTGGTTCAATTTCTACTCTAGATGGCTCAAAATGAAGCCATGGGATCACAGGATTGAACCAACAAGCTCGTGGATAGGTCGTGTTACCCATGACTCCGGCTTCGTCAAAGGACCGACCCGTGTTGCATGCTCGCAAACCAGGGTGGGGACCTTTGACATCAAGAAAGAAATTTCGGGGTTGAGATGGGCGACTCGTACTACATGCTTGTAGTCGGAGTGGTATCCACCTCAACACCATCCTAAGTGATCCTATGCGGCCCAGGTCCGGCGGTAGGTTGTGTGTGCTAAAGTGTAGTGCAATGTAGGAGATGCAGGCATGACAATTCATAAGCAATCAACACTCTATACATGAACAATAAACCATACATTCCTTCACCTCCCTACAAGACAAAGGTGAGCAAACATTTCCCCTTATACCTCCCATTCTACAAAAACATTTAACACCCTTAATGTTAGGGACGTACCTGAAATCCTCACTACCAAACAAAAATATTTATGAACAAGATTAATATTGGCCTAAGTCTTCTAAGGTTTAAAACCAAGTCCCCAGCAGAGTCGCCAAGCTATCGCGACCTACCCTCGGGGAGGGAATAGGTTTAGGGCTCTCCCAAGCCCATACCCCGCGTGACATTAGGATATTTTCTATGAATTTTGCACAAAAGGAGTCGCCACTAGCCTATTGGGGTCGGCTAGAAACCAAGTGAGGTATGGGAGTGTACCTCACTTCCTACGCAACCAAAGAATCTAGGGTCGGGGACTTGATTACATTAATTGATCAATTAATGCCATTTTAGTACCTAATCTTGTTCATTTTAACAAAATGATTTTTGGCAAGCAGTTTAGATTGATTTTATACATATCCACTAACATACGAAGTGATCATGCAGGTGCCCACTACCATACGAAGTGATCATGCAGGTGCACAATCATTGAAATAACAATCATACCTATCAAGATTCTAATTGCAGTAAAATTAAATACGTGCAATTAAACATAATTAGATATGCAAATTAAACATATAACATATAATCAAAACACTAGCAATTAAATGCCTAATTACACCAAAAATGCAAAACATATCAATTTCTAACCAAACCCTATCATTTTTTAATTTTCGAAATTTCTTTAAAAAAAAATTAATTAATTAATTTTAATTAATTAATCAATTTTTTAAATTTGTTTTAATTAAATTTTTTTAATTTTTAAAAAAATTAATTTTTTTTTAAATTTTTAATTTTTTATAAAAAAAATTATATATATTTTTTCGAAATTGTTTTCTCTTCTTTTTAGATTTTTTTTTGGGACCGGGACCGGGTCGGGTCGAGTCTAACCGGGTCCAACTCAACCGGGCTCGGCCCGGCCGAGTTAGGCCCGACCGTCCATGGTCGGGCCTAACTTAATTCATCTTGGGCCCAAGAGTCGGGCCCAAGCGAAGACAGGAGTCGAGTGGGCCAGACCTGGGATCTGGCCCACTCGACAAACCTCCTCTTGGTCGCGACTGAGTAGTCACGACCAGGGGCGCCGAGAAGATGCACGCCGGTGACGGCGTTGCTGTGGCCAGGCAGGGTGAGCGGCACGGATTCCCTGGCTACAACGGTGTCCCTCCGGCAGTCAGGGGTCCTAGGGCTCCACTTGGAGGAGCTTCGAAGGGAGGGAGCCCACTTGGGCATTATAGTGAACAGGTAGAGGGCAAGGGCGATCCAGGAGGCTTCCGACCTAAACTGGACTTGAGGCGGCAACGGTGGTGACTAGCAAGCAAACAACAACAGACAGGAACCTAAGGGGGACCTACGAAGGCCGGAGCTCACCCGAAACGGACAGAACAAACTCCGGCCAACTCAAGCTCAAAATGCACGCTAGGTATTCGATGAAATGCCAACCTGAGTTCCGATGGGAATGGTAGCTTGCAAGACGTGTCTGTGGCGGTGGCGGCGGCGATTGCGGTCCGGAGATGCGTCGGCGGCGGTTGCAGCGATCGGGAGACGCGTCGACGGCGGCGGCTTCGGTGAGTTCCTCCTCCTTTGGCTCCTTGTTTCTCTCGCTTTCCCCCTGTTTCTCTCCCTGTTTCGCCTCCTGTTTTCTCGATTTCTTCTTTCGTCCTCCGTTTTTCCTCTTTTCTGTGTCTTTTTCCCCCTCCAGCCTCTCTCCAGATCTCTCCCTTTTGTCGATCCTTCGGCTCGTGCGCGCGTGCGAATCGGCTCTAACCTCTCTTGCCACTTCCAACACTCGCCTGCCCCGCGAGATGATGCTGTCTCCTCTGCCCTCTGCCCCTACTTTTGGCTTCGCCATTTCCCCATGCGAACGGCTACTTTCTGCTTTCCTCTTCGCTGATTCCCCGCGCAGCAGACGGTTGAGGGAGAAGACAACGGGGCGGGCCGGGGTGGAGGGAAAAAAAGGGCTGGGTCGCATGAGGGAAAAAAAAAAAAAAAGGAGAGGAGAGGGATTGGGCCCAGGCTCATGCGGGGGGGAAATAAAGGGAAAAAAGGGCTAGGTCGGGCTAAGGCCGGATCCGACCCGGACCCGCACGACTCTTCTCTTTTTTTTTTTTTTAAAGGAAAATTAATAATTAAAATTTTTTATTTTGATTTTGATTGATTTGTTTTTTTATATATATTTTTAAAAAGATAAAAATTATGTGTCAACAGTCATCATCTTCACCGTAGCAGCGTTCTCTGCAAGTGAAAAGTCAATTGCCATTATTCTTGACCAATGACTGTTTTGTCAATGGTATAGGCGGGAAATGCGTGTTGCCGGAAGGGATCGCGATGCTAATGGTCTACAATGCGCTTTGGCCAGATTGAAGAGGAAATCGAGAGGCTGTTCAAGCTGAGTTCGAGCTTAAAAGGGGTTTTGAAAGTGAAGCATATGGCTGATTCTGCGTTGTTTCTTGCTTATGAAAATTCCGAATTTGGAGTGGCCACAACCTGGTCATCGATGGAGGGCTTATCACCTGGCTTTTGCAGCAATATAAGTTTCGAGTCTCCACGGATGCTACATTTTCTGCTTTGGCTTGACAAAATGTATCTGTAACTTGGAGACCATTCTCATGATGGAATGTTATTAGTGCTCCTGGCGAGCTTCTTGCGACAAAGGGTCGTGACTATGCAAAAAGTATACATAAATTGCTCTTCAAATGAGTTCATGTTGACCAACTATTGCACCATTTCTATGCACAGGAGAGCAAAATTAGTTGGAGAATTTTTATATTTCATAAAATGGTAGTTGAAACATTGGGTAGATGGATCACAAGCAAAATCTGCTGTTGGAAGATATGCAGCGATTGCTCGTGATATTCAATGGAAGATTTGATCTGATTAGATCTGATTACTTCCATTCATTGTATACACCTTGTATTATATCTACAGAGGGCTGTACATTTTCAAACTATTGAAGAGAATACAAAAAACCCTTTTCTTCAGTCACGATTCCTTCGATATCTTCAACTTCTTTCATGGTATCAAAGCTTCCAGGCTTCTGACCTAGCTTCCACCTCGACCTTCTGCCAGAGGAATAACCTACAAAACATATTACCATCCAGCATAAGAGTCACTCAAAAAGAAGGAATTTTCTTCACTTACCATGGCCACCCCGCAAGACGAAGCTCCTGCTATCAACAACCAGCCTGCTGGAGAAGTCACCTCTCAGATCTCGCAAGTCCAAAATCCAGCTGTGACATTTCCAGCAATGGAGCAATAACCATCCTAGGCCCAACCCGTACAGTGGTGGCCCACACAGACTCAATTCAATATGGGACAACCCATGACGGGCTAACCTTACCAGTGGATACCTTATCCTTTATATCTTGGGCCAAGCCCAAGTTCATCATCGCTTGGATATGTGGGCCACCAGAGCCACGTCCAAACCGATGGGAGCCCGCCAGCCATGAGTGGGGCAAGCCCAACCACTAGATTGGAGCAGACAAGCAGGTCGGGTGAACCGGGTATGAGAACAAATCCCTACCCAGGATATTTTAATGTGGGTTATCCGATCAGGTCAAGTGAATTGGGTTTAGGGGCAAATCCCTACTTGAATCTCATGCTCGGGTTCCTGCCTTTTCCAGTGGCAGCTCTCACCGGATGATCAGAACCTGGCAACCCTTTATTCGTTTCCATCGCCGACGGACCAGAACCGCAGCTAATTAGCCAACAGCTAATTGGGCTAGAAAGGGTGTTTTTGTTTGTGCTTCTTTTTTCTGTTTATGAACACAAATTTTCCGGGAATAGAAACATGTTTGTTTGTGTTTTTGTTCCAAACCTATTTTTTTGTTCTTGGGAACAAATTTGGAACAAAAACAAGAAAAACTTGTTTTTTGTTTCTGGAACACTTTGGAGAAACAAATTTTCTCTCTCTTCTTTCTTTTCTTTTTCTTTTCTTCTTTTTTCTTTCGCCGGCCCCTGGTGAGGCTCGGGCTCGCCCAAATCTGGTGAGGCCAAGCTCGCCTAGCCAACCAGGGCGAGGCTCGGCCTCGCCGAGGGCCGGCAATTGGCCAAAAGGAAGAAAAAAAGAAAAAAAAAAGAAAAATAAGAAAAATACAATAAAAATATTAAAAAACTAAAAGAACACAAATTTACCAAACGTGTTTCTGTTATTTTTTATTTTAGGAACAAGTTTACCAAACGCGTTCTTCTATTCAAAAATTGTTTCTCAGAACAGAAATAGTTTTTTCTATTTATGGTCCCTGGAACAATTTTTTAACAAAAACGTTACCAAACACGCCCAAAATTACCCCAGGTGGTCGCAGGATGTCTAGCTCGCCCTGGTAACGGAGGACAAGGATGGATTCCTCGACGGAACCGTTCCAGTCCCTCTTAATGAACGCCTAGCCCGACTTTGGAGGAAGTGCAATCGACTCATCTGAACCTGGATCGGAAGTTGCATCTCTCCAGAAGTCGCGACCGGACTTCCACTGATAGGGGATGCTAAAATCATGTGGGGAAACATCAAAGAGACGTATGGTAAACTGAATCAAGCAAAATTTTTTACCTTAATGCAGGAACTCAGTGAGTTCAAGCAAGGGAACATGACGATCACAGCTTGCTTCAACAAGCTCTCGTCACTATGGAATGACCTCAAAGCGGCTAAAGAAAAGCTCAAGAGACCAGAATCCACCATCAAACAATGCAAATCTATCAAAGAAAGGGAGAAAGCCACACACTTTCTGTTAATTTTGAATGAGTCATATCTCACCTTTCGCCTTCAGATCCTCGCCATGGATCCAATACCACCGATCGGACGGATCTTCCAACTGGCTGTAATGGGAGGAGAGCTAGCAGCTTGCATCGCCGAACATGCGAAGAATAGCGAAAGCATAGCCCTTGCAGTTCACGGAGAATGGCGAGACGGGGCCAACAAAACCCTAGTGCGAGAAAACGAGAACAGAGGCACGCTAGGGTTCAGCGGAGACACGCGTTCCTTTAAAAAGGAAGGAACGAATGGTCTAGGTCGAGCGAGAGGATCTAACGGCTTGCAGGGGCCCGAACTTATAAGCGGATCGGACGGTGGACAGGAATCCGCGATTAAAGGAATGGACAGCCAGATTTTTGCCACGTCATCAAGGAATTTTGGGCAAAATTTCAAAGGAAAGGGTAATTTTTTTTATGAATATTGCAAACGTTCTAACCATATGATTGACAGTTGTTGGAAATTGCATGGAAAACTAGGAGAAAAAGGAAAAAAAAAAAATCGGCAGCTTATCAAGTCAGTGGACCCACAGGTCAAAATGCTAATCCTCCTATTACCTATGGACAATACCAACAGCTGATGCATGCATTGCAAAAATTGGATAATTTCAATAAAGGAGGGAGTTTTTCAAGTATCACACATTGCTTGATTAATTCCATATCAAGGAAAGCATGGATTATTGATTCAGGGGTAAGCGATCATATTATATGTGACAAAGGATTTTTCTCGAGTATAAATGAAGGATTGAATTTTCCTGTTTCCGTACAAATGCCCAATGGAAATATCACTTATGTTAATGTGATAGGAACAGTCAATCTTAGTCCTCAGATTACTCTTCAAAATCTCCTCTATGTCCCATAATTCCAATTTAATCTTATTTCTGTGTCAAAAGTCTGCAGAGAAAATTCATGTCGAGTATTATTCAATGTTGATACTTGTCTCTTTCAGGCCCTTTCGACTGGCAGACTAATGAGCTGGGGTAACATTTCTGAAGGACTATTTTTCTGGTCAAGCTTTCCAAGTAATTTTGATTTATCTTGCACTTCCTTAAAATAAACCATCATTGTGTAATTTGAGCATCAATGACAAAAATTTCATTATGCATTTGAGATTGGGTCACAATGCCTCCTTTCCTTGTCCTCAATGTCCTATATGTCCTATTGCAAAACAATCTCATATGCCCTTTCCATCTAGTAGCTCTTGTGCTAGTGAAATTTTTTCCTTGATTCATGTGGATATCTGGGGACCTTACCATATGGTAAATCATGATGGATCTCGTTACTTCCTTACAATAGTAGACGATTATTCTCGTGCGACATGGATTTTCTTGATGCAATCTAAGAATCAAGCTTGCTCTCATTTAAAATCCTTCATTACACTATTCAAGAATCAGTTTGGAAAATCCATTCAGCGGATCCGTACTAATAATGGGGGAGAATTCTTCAGTCATGATTGCTCCTTGCTCTTTTCATCTCATGGGATCCAACATGAGAGCTCATGCGTCTATACACCACAACAAAATGGAGTGGTTGAATGCAAGCATCGTCATCTATTGGAAGTTGCACGGGCTTTGAAGTTTCAAGCATCAGTTCCAGAAGATTATTGGGGAGATTGTGTCATCACAATGGCTTATTTAATCAATTGCATGCCTACTCGGATACTCAATGGGCAAACGCCATTTGAACTGCTATTCGGGAAGAAACCTGAGCTGAAACGCCTCAAAGTTTTCGGATGTTTATGTTATGTCGCAACAGTAGGTCCTCGAGACAAGTTGAGTCCACGTGCTCGGCGATGCATTTTTATGGGATATCCCAACCTAAAAAAGGGGTATCGGGTATAGATTCTCCATTTATAGAGGTGAGTGGTGAAGATTCATATTCAAGGAAAGACATCTTCTCTCTTATTGGATCAATAATGGCTTCCTTTGATTCGAGTACGCTATATTTATCAATTTGATCTCATGTTTATATAATTGAAAGATCCTATTAGTATAACATAATAAACCCTTAAGAGATTGTGAAAAACATGTTCATTTTAATCTTTAAATAAATCTTAAGAAACCCGAAACACGATCCAATCCAACCTGATTGCTCGGGTTATTTGATATTCATCTCGGGTCAGGTCAAACACTCTTGTAATGTTTCAGGTTGGGTCAGATTCAAGTTATGTTTTTAAAATAAAATTCAGTCAAATCCCATTTGTTGTAATGTTAATGCTTGAGCTTGGGAATGAGGTCGTTGATGCTCAGAAAAATTATTTGACATAACATGTGTATCTGTTGTATCACACAAATAGTGCATGTCACTTTTGAAAATTGTTGTTTTTTGCCTCATCGATATATTTTTCAGTTCATTTTCAATATTGAGCCAAACATTGAGTTGTTATTTTTCTAAAAAAATGATTTTCTAGAAAATACTTTGTAGAATGTCACATCTCTCAGGAAACAAATCAAGCCAAAAGTGTGTGCAATTTCCTCTCGGTAGATAGACCAAAGAAGCCAATTTGGCGAGGAAAAAGCTGGGAGTCCTTTTTCCCGCTTTTTTTCTTCTTTTATTGATATCTGTTGAAAAGTCATAGACTGGAGCTGATAGTAGGCGGCTCCAGGTGAAACTTTGAGTTTTATTAGGTGGACAGTCAGCATCAATGCTTCATAAAAAATAGCAGCCACGGAAAATTCTAAAGTTTGAAGATTTCTCTTAGTAAGTTCCCTGGAATTTGCTGAAGTTCGAAAAAGGAAAAAAATTTCTAGTTGGACAAGCATTGCTAGCTTATAACTAGAGATTTGTTTTCCCTCAGGCATCATAACTGAGATACGGGCAGAATTCGGCAAGTCATCATTTGTACTTCCATTTTGTTCCGGCTTCGCTGAGGGAAAAGGGATGACGAACTCTGCCTTGAAAAAACTTGAGGGGAAAGTAGCCATTGTAACTGGCGGTGCAAGTGGCATCGGTGAGGAAACGGCTCGCTGTTTCTCCAGTCATGGTGCAAAAGTCGTGATCGCTGACATCCAGGATGAAAAGGGCCGAGCCCTCGTAGAATCGATTGGCTCCCCCTGCTGCACCTACATTCGCTGCGATGTCGCAGACGAGCAACAGGTGATATCCTTAGTACAGTCGACCCTTCAATTGTATGGTAAGCTGGACATCATGTTCAGCAACGCCGGAGTATTCAGTTCTGTTGAGCAAGACATTCTTGATTTCGACATGTCGGCTTGCGAGCGCCTCTTCGCCGTAAATGTCAAAGGCATGGCCTCGTGCGTGAAGCACGGCGCCCGCGCAATGGTGGATAAGGCCATAAAGGGAAGCATAATTTGCACGGCAAGCACGTTTGCGACCATAGGGAGTGACAAGTACATAGACTATACCATGTCTAAGCATGCGGTGGTGGGCTTGGTGAGGTCGGCAAGCAAGCAACTCGGAGCCTACGGTATACGTGTGAACTGCGTGTCGCCAGGAGGGGTCACGACACCAATGCCCTGCAACACTTTTGGCCGGAGCGAAGAGGAAATCGAGAGAATGTTCGAGCCGAGCTCGAGCTTAAAAGGGGTTTTGAAGGCGAAGCATGTGGCTGATGCTGTGGTGTTCCTAGCTTCGGAAGATTCCGAATTCGTGAATGGCCATAACCTGGTCGTCGATGGAGGGCTTAACATGCTTCAATTGACTCCTCCAGCAGAATAGGTTTCATGTTTCCATGTATGCCATATTTTCCGCTTCGGCACAAAGAAATATCATTGTAACTTGAGAATGTTTCTCGTGATAGGCGCTTCTAGCTGAGCTTTCTCGCGATGAACGGTCATGGCTCTGTAAAAATTGGACATAACTTGCTCTTCTTCGTTAATCGCAAAACTAAACCAAGAAGTTCATGTTAACCTATTGCTGCACCATTTCTGTGCATAAGAGAGCCATGTCAGTAGGCGGATTTTGATACGGCATAGAATTTTTGTTCAAACATCAGGAAGATCGACCCTAGCCAAAATCTGCTCCAGATATAGTACTTGTTAAAGTAATTCGATCCCATTTTTATAGTAGTCTAACATGCACCGGATACATCTAGAGGAAGAAATTTCCGGGAATAGTTTTGAAGTCTCTAGTACTGTGTGGAAAAGGATGGAAACGAAAAAATAATGTCTCTCCCATGCAGAGATATTTGGTGCAGCGGGGCAATGATGTCAACCTATAGATAAGGCCTGCGGGCTTGGTGGATATCCAATCTTACTGGAAGCAGACGAAAAACTTAGCTTTCCCCCTTGCTTTCGTGATATGCACTAAATAATTAAAGCTTTTATCTTTTGTTTCCTTGTGCTCCCTTGCCGTGGTAGGCTAATTTCATTTGTTAATAATTGATGTTTCCTTGCCCAGTCCTTTCCCTGACACGTCTAAAAGCACTAGCATATAAACCAGAAACCAAAGGCGATACCAGAGTTAGGCACGTTCGATTAGTACTGGGGTTTTGTCCTGATCATCCTCTACTAAAGTCACCCATCCAAATTTCCAACACAAAAGCCATGACAAGCACTGTCTCATCCTCATTTCGCATTCCTGTTTTTTTTATGTAGATAACTATGATTATTGGAGCTTAAAAATAACTACTTTCAAGTTCAAAGAAAATGAGGGATTTAGACTATTTGTGAATAGAATCCAGAAGAACCGCTCACACATGGGAGTTCACCTAATGTGAAGCATGAGGCCTCATGAGAAAGATTCAGGCCCAAAAGATATGTACTGACTTCAAATTTTACACGAAAGACATGATTGTATGACCAATAAAATCCGGAAAAGTTCACTCTTTCTTTTTCATTTTACCACGAACCAGTTTGGATTTCTTTGCAAGCAGTCTAAAACAACATGTCAAAGAACTTCTCAAAAAAGCAAGAACCATCTATCATCTTGTGCATTTGCAAATGAACCGAGCACTCCATCTTAATCTGACCAAAAGAAGAACTACCCACATGAAAGCATTCGAGAAAGACCAACATAATGGAATTGGGAGAGGGAGACGGACCGAGTTCTCTGTAGACCTTGCTTCTGCCGTCGATGGAGCTACAAGCCCGGACCATACAGCGCGAGACCGCGGACTTGTGCGGCTGCGGAGCCCGCCATCTTGACCCAAACGAAGCAGATTCTCAAGACCTTGCTCTTTGTTGAAGGCAAATTCTCAAGACCTCATGGTTTTCCATCAGTAATATTCACTTCCCTGCTCAATAATCTCCCTTGCAAGCATCAAATAGAAAAACTTGAATTTTGCTTACTGTAAAGGTTAGGCAGGAAACACTATAAGGACTATCACACGCTTGCAACTAAAACAATTCATCCCCACCTCAATGTAGCTCTCAATTCGTGAAATGTCATTGCCTCAATTTTGGCCGGGTCATTATTAGGCAACACGACTTCACTAATGCTTGCACCAGAATTTTTCTGCAGAAAAAATGAACGCTAAATGGTCAAGTCCCCAAAACAGAGGTGGAACGATAGGTTCGATTAAAAGACAATACCTTGTTATGACTTTTGGTAGAACTAGGAACTGAAGCCACCAATCCTTTCGATTTCTTCCCTTTCTTGTCCTCAGAAGTCGCCGCTGACTCAGGTGTCGACGAATTCGACACGCCCTTTTTGGACACCATTTCGCTCGCTCCGAGCAAGACGATAGAACGACCAACCCAGAATCTCGGAGCAGCCGCAAAGCTACAACGTGCGAAAAAGTCAGCAACTTTTTAAGGAACCAAAGCAAGGCTTAGCATCACAGAGCGAAACTCAGGATTCGAAACTGCCGTCGCATTGTCGTTTAGCAATCGCTTTTGCTGAAGGACCGATCGAAGTGAAAAGGGTAGTCATCTGGAAAGAAAGACTATAAAATTCACGCTGGGTTCACGCAAAAATGAGAGGTACCCGGACGAACCTTAAAGAAGGGGTGGCGAACCCCTGAACCCTAGTTGAAATGCTTGCCTCATGGATGAAAGAATGCACAGAGAGACACACTCAGAGAGAGAGAGAGAGGCAGTACGATGTTGCTGAGCAAGGAAGAAGAGACGCAGCACGAGGGCATACCCAAGACCTCACCGAACCGCGAGGGAAGAACCGCCAAAAGCGTGGAGGTCGTGAGAGAGGCGAGCGAAATCGGCCGTCGGGAGAGAGCGCGATTTAGGAATAAGTGCGCCGAGAGAATGCAGCCCTGAGATGAGGCCGTCGAGTGGAGAGAGAGAGAGGCCGTCGAGTGGAGAGAGAAAGGCCGTCGTTGGGAGGGAGCGACGGTCGTGGAAGGAACCGTTAGACCGGAAGGTTCAGTGCGTTGGGGTAGAGTGCAGAGAGAGCGTCGAGCGTCGGAGGAGGGAGAAAATATTAGGTACGCCTCCTGGTTCGCCGGTCGGAAAGAGGGAGGGTGGAGAGAGAGAGAGGGAGTTCGTCGACAGAGAGAGCGAGGTAGAGAGAAGAAAACAGAGGAAGGCTCCCGTTCTTTTTTCTTTTTACGAGGAGAGAGAACCCGCCCATTCAAGTGAGGAGAGAGAAAAATTTTGAGCGGGAGGAATACGCCGACCGGCCTTTGGAGCCGAGCCGAGCCAGCCAAAATTCAGCGCCTTCCTTTTTCAGCGGGTCCCGCTCGGGGACACGTGCCGGTTTTTCATTGGTATGTGCGCACCAGGTCAGCAGATGACGTGGCGCGCACATACCACTGAATATTTTCTCTTTCAAAGTAGCCATCGTAACCGGTGGTGAAAGCGGCATCGGCGAGGAAACGGCTCGCCGTTTCTCCAGTCACGGTGCAAAAGTCGTGATTGCTGACATCCAGGATGAAAAGGGCCGAGACCTCGTAGAATCAATCGGCTCCCACTGCTGCACCTACATTCACTGCGATGTTGCGGATGAGCAACAGGTGATATCCTTAGTACACTCGACCCTTCAACTGTATGGTAAGCTTGATATCATGTTCAGCAACGCTGGAGTGTTCGGTTCTGTTGAACAAGACATTCTTGATTTCGACGTGTCGGCTTGCGAGAGCCTCTTCGCTGTAAATGTCAAAGGTATGGCCTCGTGTGTGAAGCACAGCGCCCGCGCAATGGTGGATAAGGACATAAAGGGAAGCATAATTTGCACGGCGAGCATTTTTGCGACCATCGGGACCGACAAGTACATAGACTATACTATGTCTAAGCATGCGGTGCTGGGCTTGATGAGTTCGGCTAGCAAGCAACTCGGAGCACATGGGATACGCGTGAACTGTGTGTCGCCAGGAGCAGTCGCGACACCAATGCCCTGCAACGCCTTCGGCCGGAATGAAGAGGAGATCGAGAGACTCTTCGAGTCGAGTTCGAGCTTAAAAGGGGTTTTGAAAGTGAAGCACGTGGCTGATGCTGTGGTGTTCCTAGCTTCGGAAGATTCCGAATTCGTGAATGGCCACGACATGGTCGTCGATGGAGGGCTTAACACGCTTCAGTTGACTCCTCCAGCAGAATAGGCTTCACGTTTCCCTGTATGCCATATTTTCCGCTTCGGCACAAAGAAATATCATTGTAACTTGAATAATGTTTCTCGTGATGGAATGTTACTGGCGCTTTTAGCTGAGCTTTCTCGCGATGAACGGTCATGGCTCTGTAAAAATTGGACATAACTTGCTCTTCTTCGTTAATCGCAAAACTAAACCAAGAAGTTTATGTTAACCTACTGCTGCACCATTTCTGTGCACAAGAGAGCCATGTCAGTCGGAGGATTTTGATACGGCATAGAATGTTTGTTCAAACATCAGGAAGATCGACCCCAGCCGAAATCTGCTCCAGATATGGTACTTGTTAAAGTAATTCGATCCAATTTTTATAATAGTCCAACATGCACAGGATACGTCTAGAAGAAGAAATTTGCGGGATTAGTTTGAAGTCTCTAGTATTGTGTGGCTAAGGATGAAAACGAAAAAATAATCTCTCTCATGCGGAGATATTTGGTGCAGCGGGGATATGATGTCAGCCTATAGATAAGGTCTGCCGGCTTGGTGAACGTCCAATCTTACTGGAAGCAGACGAAAAACTTAGCTTCCCCCCTTGCTTTCGTGATACCCACTAAATAATTAAAGCTTTTATCCTTTTGTTTCCTTGTGCTCCCGTGCTGTGGTAGTCCACTCTTATTTGTACATAATTGATGTTTCCTTGCCCAATCCTTTCCCTCACACATCTAAAAGCACTAGCATATAAACCAGAAACAAACGGCGATACCAGAGTTAGGCACGTTCGATTAGTACTGGGGTTTTGTCCTGATCATCCTCTAGTAATATCACCCGTCCAAATTTTCGACACAAAAGCCATGGCAAGCGCTGTCTCATCCTCATTTCGCATTCCCATTTTTTTTTTTTTTTATGTAAATAACTATTACTATTGGAGCTCAAAAATAACTACTTTCAAGTTTAAAGAAAATGAGGGATTTTGGCTATTTATGAATAGAATCCATCTGAAATTTATAATCCTGAGTTGGGACATATTGAGACATGACTATCACAAGTTCTATGTGGCAGAAGTAAATTGAAGAAATAATTCTTGGAGGCATCTCCAAGAATGTGCCTTACAACAAACACATAGACTTCTTGTCAAAATTGAGCTAGATGTGTCTCATTGCTTATTTTGTTGATGCCGATTGGAAGTTGCATAAGAAAATATTAAATTTTTGTTGAAGCTCGGGTCATTCTGTCAAGCTAATAGGAAAAACATTTGAGAAATGCTTAACTGATTTGGGGATTCAAAGCATTTTTTCCATCACTGTGGTTAATGCGAGCTTAGATGACTTAGGAATTCAATATTTGAAAAAAAAAAAAAAAAAAAGACTTGACTCTCAGAACTCTCTGGTAGTGAGAGGTAAGTTACTCCACATGAGATATTGTGCTCATATATTGAGTTTAATCGTGAGAGAGGAGTTGAAAGACATCAATGATTCCATTGTTAGAATAAGCGGCTGTGCGTTATGTGAGGTCTTTTCATGTGAGGCTGAGCTGCTTTAAGGGTTGTATTGAGCGAGAGAACATTGAGTCCTAGAGTCTTGTATGTTTGGATGTGAAGACTCGTTAGAACTTGACATACATGATGTTGAAAGTAGCTTTGAAGTTTCAAATAGCTTTTAGCTAATTAGAATTTCAAGATAGTAAATTTGTTGAAGAGCTTTTTGATGTGGACATCGAGCCATATCGAGGAGGAGGTGCTAGGGACCCGTTGTCTATTCCAACTGGTTCGATCACTCGAGCATGGGCCAAGCAATTCAGGCAAGTTGTTGGCGTCATGGTTCGTGATTTTTGGCATGGAGATGACCTTGGATCAAATCTTGAAGAATCTTGGAAATCTTGGCGTAATCTTTGGCTTGGAGATGACATTAGATCAAATCTTGAAGAATCTTGGAAATTTTGGCGCAATTTGATTATTTGGTCACCAAATATTTGACCAAATAAAAAAAAATTTATTTTCTTGTTTAGGCATATTCTAGAATATGACGCATTAGATTTTATGGCTGGTTTTAGGGTTTGTGTGGTGGTTAGAAAACTTATATTAAGGACTAGCCAAATTTCTTTGGGGGACATATTTTATTTTTGAAGAAAAGAATCGAGAGGTTCTCTTCTATTGTTCTTTTGAGGACTTGACCTTATCAATGTTCCCTTGTGACGGTTGATTTGACTTATTGAGCGAGATAGCGAATTCTTTTGCTCATGCCGTCTATAACGTTGGTTGGTTGACACACATTCGTCGACAAGTCACGTTCATACTGAGGTTGCTAATCACAGGTTCGATTGGAGGTCGAGGTTCACAATTTGCACCATCCAGGCCTTCGTAAAATGATATTTCCGCAACGATTCACATCATTTGGTATCGGAGCTTGCTTCTACAAGGCCTATTTATCTTTAATTTTTTGTTTATATTCGGCAATTGGAGAATTATTGGGCTAGGGTTTTCTAGCCAATTTAGGGATCCGATTGCCTTTGTGCTTCCATACGTAGTTGTTTGCTGTTAGTTTTAATTTTAATTTTTTTTTTGTCATTTCAATTGGTCCTAGCATATTAAATTGTATATGAGTTTGTCAAAAAAAAAGAGAAAGAAAATGCACAAAAAAAAAGTGCACAAGCGAAAAAAAAAAAAAAAAAAAAGATTCAATAGAAAACAGAAAATGGCCGAACCAAAAGAAAAAAAAAGAATTAAGAAGGCGACTTGTTTGTTAATGGACCGAATTGAAACAAAATCAATAGTGATTTGGGTTTCAATTGGAATTTTGAAAGTTGTACTTGTTGGTTTGAGATTGTTACTTGATGAATTGATCAAATCTTGTTTGATTAGTTTGATTGATTGTCGTGAGGGGGTTGAGAGACAGGTTTTGAGTCCGATAAATAGCTTGTGAAAAGGGAATACAAGAGGGAAAATGCAAGAGTGTAAGTTTAATTGAGGGTGGAAAAAATCTAGACTTGAGTTAAACACGAGGGAAGTGACAAACACCTTGAGAGAAACACGTGAGAAAACAATTGGTGAGGATTTTTGTGACTAACGTTTACTTGCATGTCTAAAATATGTTGCATGAAGAAAGCATGAATCAAAGGGAGGTTGATTTCAAACGAAGGGATAAAGCGCTCGTGGAAAGCATCTAGCAATTTAGGGCCGTAGTGGAGGAGCTTAGTGGCCGAATGATGAGGAATGACACGAGGGTTGATGGTGACCAAGAGCTACCCCAGGGAAGGCTGCAATATCAGCGAGACGCCTCTTGAACACGACTTAGATGGCAGCAGCATTATGATGATGATGAGGCCGACATGGAGGATGATCGAGATGCTTGATTTGGAAGGTGGAATGGAGGCCGAGGGTTTAGATACCGAGAAGATGATGAATTTGGCAACATCAAGATGAAGATTCCAAACTTCCAAGGGAAGAATGATCTTGATGCGTATCTAGAGTGGGAGAAATGCATGGAGATGGTATTTGATTGCCAACGATACTCCGAACTCAAAAAGATAAAAATTGTAGCTATTAAATTTACTGATTATGCTATAATTTGATGGGATCAACTTATGACTAGTAGGAGGCGCAATGGTGAAAGACTGATAGAGACGTGGGATGAGATGAATGCGGTGCTGAGGAGGCGTTTTGTACCAAATCATTACCATCGAGATTTGTTTCAAAAGTTACAAAATCTCATACATGGCAATAAGAGTGTGGAAAAGTATCACAAAGAGATGGAGATTGTCATGATTCGTGCTAATGTGGTGGAGGATTGTGAGGCCACGATGTTAAGATTTTTGAGTGGTTTGAGCCGAGACATAACAAAGGTGGTGGAGTTGCAACACTATATTGAGTTGGAGGATTTGGTGGACAAAGCCATCAAAGTTAAGCGGCAATTGAAGTTGGATTGAAATCACAAGAGTGGAGGAGGTTTAAATCAGAATTGGAGATCCAATTGGAAGAGAGATGAGAAGCCGAATTGGAGAAGAAATAACACCAAAACCGAAACCTCAAAGGAGAAGGAGATGGACGGTAAAGTTGGAACGAATCCGGCTTCAAGTAAAACCGAAAACCCTAACACTAGAACTCATGAGATTAAATGTTTTAAGTGTTTGGGTAGGGGTCTTATGGCAAATCAATGCCCTAATAAGAGGGTGACAATCATGACTGGACATGGTGATATTGAGTTTGAAAGTGAGAGGGAAGAAGAGGATGATGAGATGTCACTATTGAAGGATTGTAGTGATGGAGAAGTGGTTGTAAAATGAGACTTATTGGTGATTAGATGTTCTCTTAATGTGCAAGTAAATGAGGAGGAATATCACCAACAAAGAGATAACTTGTTTCATACAAGATATGTGGTGAATGGTAAGATCTGTAATTTGATAATTGATGGAGGTAGTTGTGCGAATGTGACAAGTTGTATTATGGTGGATAAGTTGGGTTTGGAGATGATAAAGCACCCTAGGTCTTATAGACTTCAATGGTTAAATGATAGTGGTGAGGTGAAAGTGTCGAAGCAAGTTCGAATCCCATTTGAGATAGGGAGATACAAGGATGGGGTAGAGTGTGATGTTGTACCTAATGCAAGCGGGTCATATCTTACTTGGAAAACCATTACAATATGATCAAAAGGTACATCATGATGGGTATACTAATCGTTATTCATTGGTGATGAATCAAAAGACTTACACCTAGGTACCAATGGCACCTAGTGAGGTGTATCAAGATTAGTTAAAGTTATAATGAGAAGCCGAGAGAGAGAGAAAAGGTGAGAAATCCGAGAGCTTGCGTGGTGTGTCTGAGACACAAGGAAAAGGAGAGGCCCGAGAGGAGGATTGTGGTAAAAATCAAGGGAAAAGAAGAGAGGAAAAAAAATAGGCAAAATAATTTTTATGCAAAATCGAGTGAGGTGAGGAGAGCTTTTAGTTCTAGACCGACTGATGCTTGTACTTTTGTACAATGAGGTTTTGTTTTCTACTAATGATCTCGACCCAAATTTGCCTAACCCTATTGTGTCTTTATTGCAAGAATTTGAAAATATCTTTCCCTACAAGAGAAGTGTAGCTCTATTTTTCTCAGTTTCTGAACTAGCAACTTTTGTTGGCAGCTTCCTTCTTGAACGCGGGATGAAGGTAACCATGTGCTTGGCGGGAATCTTTTCGTGATATAATATCTTTCACCAAAAGTCATTTTTCGATTCTTATTTAAGAAGATTGTGGTTTTGTGCCAATTCTAGATAGGAAATATTACACGCAAACAAGAATCAACGTATTCAATCCATACAACATTGTACAATGTCAAACCAAGTCAAAATTTAATTGATGACAGGGCTTGAAAGTTACATACTCGATGACATGACAAGGTATAAAATAAACTATGACAGAATTTAATCAATGCCATAGTTTTGAGAACATAATGACACTATATTGGAATTTAATCACCGACTGAGTACCCAAGATAAAGATATATGCCGAAAAATCAACAACATAAATCTGAAAACCTCAACTAAGAAAGATAAAGTGCAAGTAAATAAAGAAAGAGAGTAAATTTGCTGGGGCTTCTCCAATGAATGACTAGCGGTAATTATAATATTTCATGGTAACTACCTCCGGACAGTGTTTGATGGTTATATTTCCTTTAGCCACTTCCCCTGGTTACCTCCAAGTCTCAATAGCTCCGCATACCTCTCGTGTAAACCGTAACAATGGGTGTCCCATGATCGGGTCATCTAATTGTAACTGTTTCCTCCAAAAACATGTGCATTGAATCTCAACTGCTTCATCAATTCTAAACTTCAAATAACTTGTTAATGTCTTTTCAATAAACATTTATAGCAGCAGCCTATATTATTGGCTATAAGCTATTCATCGCCGTGTTTCGGCAACTGAGTACATGGCATTAGCGAATACCACCGTTTATATATTAATCACTGCACTTATCGATAATATGACATAGTTACATTGACGTGCTTCGCGCATGACTATTCATATTCAAGTGCCACCCACGTTCTT
Source organism: Eucalyptus microcorys (assembly GCA_014182515.1). NCBI lineage: Eukaryota > Viridiplantae > Streptophyta > Magnoliopsida > Myrtales > Myrtaceae > Eucalyptus > Eucalyptus microcorys. The sequence goes on from CM024563.1 coordinate 4,565,176, forward strand.
GCTCTTTTCCGCGTACCGAGCAGATTAGTTTTGGTGGGAACACCATGTAGACAACGCAACAAACGCGACAACGTTGATGCAGTTCTATTAAATAATAAGATTCTACCGATTTCCTTTGGCGTGCAGTTCTATTTTGCACACCTATCAAATATCCACGTGGCTCTTAACTAATGCTAGTCGGTGTCTGAATTTATTTACCTCACTTGCCAAAAGAATAAAAATACTCGTCTAAGAAAAGAAGAAGAAAGAGTACAAGAGTCTAACGCAAAAGTTTAATTTGGAAAATTTTCACGGTTAATTGATGAGAAAAAATGAATAAATTATTGAAAGCATGCAATATTATTATTGATATCTAGCGAGAAAAAAAAACTTTATTATAGCAAAATTATACAACGCATGTAAAGAAATTAGCTTAAGCCTATGAATTTCCAAATTTAGGGACATGATCGCGGGTTGCGACAGCATCTAGCAAAGCAAGGCCAACCATATCCACATCCATCCGATGTCACTTGCGGAGAGGAAATTTTGCCCCTACCCTGGCACCAAGACCCAATAGTTGGGAATTATCTTTGAACTACTTAGATCAACGTAACAAGGATTCTAACGATATTGATACAACGAACCATAATCCAGTAAAGAGTCTATATCAATTTGATTGTTATAACTCAAACAATAACTTGCCAAATTTATTCATTATTGGATCAAAACCTAGTGTATGAATGAATATCCAACATAAAGTCAACACAGGTAATATTAAAAAAAAAAAAATCAGCTTAAACTTACAAATTTCCAATTTTTAAGGATATGATCGCAGGTGGCGGGAGCATCCGATGGGGTGCGGTCGACCATATCCACATCCATCCGGGCTCACTGGTGGAGAGGAAATTTCACCATATCATCGCACCAAAACCCAATAGTCGTAAATTATATCGGCCTTTCTGCAATGTAAAGAGGATTCTAGCGAGGCTGATATAACGAGCCAAAATTCAATAAAGAGTCTGTATCAATTTGATTGTTATAGCCTACCAATAACTTGCCAATTCTGTTAATTATTGGATCCAAACCTTTCGTATAATTGAAATATTTAACAGAAAGTCAACACCGAACAGTCAATCTAAACATAATTTTGCTTCGTCCTTTCTCAAGTTAGTGGCTCCGCATCTCCCTCAGCACAACTTCATAGGCCATTTCTGCACTCGGTTTTCCATTCTCTCCCTACAGAAATGACCAGCCACGCCTCAAACAAACTTGACGGCAAAGTAGCCATCATCACCGGTGGCGCGAGTGGCATCGGCGAGGAGACGACGCGTCGGTTGGCAAATCATGGCGCGTGTGTTGTGATTGCAGACGTCCAAGATGAAAAGGGCCACAACCTCGCGTCATCGATCGGATCCCACCGGTGCACCTACATCCATTGCGATGTCACGGATGAGCAACAGGTGAAGTCCTTGGTGGAATCAACTCTTCAATCAAACGGTCGCCTAGACATCTTGTTCAGCAATGCAGGCATAATGAATAACATCAAACAAGACATCCTCGAGTTCGACATACCTGCTTTCGAGAGCCTGTTTGCCGTCAATGTTCGGGGAATGGCCGCCTGCGTCAAGCACGGGGCACGCGCCATGGTGGCGAGGGGCATAAAGGGATGCATAATTTGCACAGCGAGCATCGCGGCCAGTAGCGGAAACAAGAATCGGGTAGACTATGTGATGTCTAAGCATGCCGTGCTGGGTCTGGTGAGGTCGGCAAGCAAGCAACTTGGAGCATATGGTATACGCGTGAACTGTGTCTCCCCCGGACCGGTCCCAACACCATTACTCCGCGGAGTGTTCGGCGTGAGTGAGGAGGAAGGTGAGAGGATGTTCGAGTCAAGTTCAAACTTGAGAGGAGTGCTGAAAGCGAAGCATGTGGCTGATGCCGTGGTGTTCCTTGCTTCTGAAGAGGCAGAATTCATCAACGGCCACAATCTGGCGGTCGATGGTGGATGGGCCGGAATTAGATAGGCTATCCTGAGGAGACTAGAAATAAAAGTCGCAAACTCTTAACTCACCTGGGCTTGGTTTGCCGCTGTAGCAATATAAATCCGGAGAAATAATGAAATCAAGCTGATGCTATCTTGTTTGTGAAAGGAATACTTTGCCTTGATTTTTAAATTCGGCGACTCGGTTGGTGATTTGATTAAAAGGTATGCGTTGGTGCTTGTTGAATTCAACCAAAGGAATAGCCAAAAGTCCTGCTATGCCAAGAGGCGATGAAATCCTAATCATTTTTAACTCTATTTTGTTTTGCTGGACTTGGCGGTCCTCGTCCGTCCTCATTCCTCACCAGACCCGATCAATCTTTAATTTTATTTTTATATTAGTTGTAAACGACTATTCATTAGGAATGCTAAATAATTTGTAGTGCAGTAGATCTAACACATCTTTGAAAGGACAAATACATATCATTCTTGGTTTAGATTACACAACGAGACTCCTTATGATTTTTGATGGTATTGGTTTTTCCCTCCTCATGGTGGTTCATCAGACGAGCTACTGCTCCCTAGTCCGACCAATGAGCCACAGCGCCGCCCTTCCGGCTCCACCGCCGTGGAGTCGCTGCCCCCTCCTGACTACTCTTTTTCTCTCCCTCCAAATCATGACCGAACCCTTGAGCGACAAACCACCATGCAGCCTCCGCTTCTGTTGTCGCGGAGTTCATTGGCTGGCCATGGTGGTTCGTCGGTTGGACTAGGACTTGGGTGAAGAGAGAGAGAGTCGGGTGAGACAAAGCATGAGAGGAGAGAGAAGAGAGAGGAGAGAGAGTGAGAAGGGGAAGCAAAAGAGAGAAAAGCGTGTAGAGAGAAGAGAGAGGGAAAGAGGAGAGGAGCTTATTGTCTGGCGATTTTATCTGCTTCCGCATGCATATTAAAATGAAAGGGTTGGCGATACGTCCTGGGATGTCGCTATTTAATCGACCAAGGTGAGGGATGGGTGCGTTGTTGAGAAGATCACCGCCCCTCTCTCTAGAATTCTCCAGATTTCTCTCACTCTCTACTCCTCCGGTTTTTTCTAGAGAATTCTTCAGCTTCAGCCGCAATTGTTGACCCAACAAGTTGCAATAAAATAATAATAAGTAGAAGAGATATTGGGAGAGGAGAGTCGGTGGATGTGCTAACTTTACACCCTATAAATAGGGGTTCTTGCCCCCTTGAGTGTGTATGTGTGTGAAGTAAGTGTGAGGGGGTGGTGTGTGATGTGAGTGGAGTGTGTACGTGAGTGTGTGAGTGGGTGGAGTAGGTGATGTGAGTGTAGAGTGATAGAAAGTGAGTGGGTGTGTGCAAGATTTGTGTTCGTGTGAGGTGTGAGAGGTGTATGAGAGTGGTGTGAGAAGAGAGTTTGTAATATTGTTTATATAAAATAAAGCAATTATTTTACTTGTACATCCACTTGCTTCTCAACAAGTGGTATCAGAGCAGGTCGACGGAGGCCGTGTGAAGATAGTGGTCGGGGACCATTGTAAGTGAGCAAGGCGGTCAGGGATCGTCGAGCCAAGGAGCGAAGAAGCGAAGGACGTCGGAGTTCTGCCAGTGCACAATCTGGGATTGTGAAGTCGGTTGGTCCAGGACCAGGCTTACTTGGTATAGTGCGGAGCATTATACTCAAGTCACGATGGCGGATTTCTCGAGTTTGGTGAATGGCATGGAGAAGCTCAACAACTTCAATTATAATAATTGGAGTACCCGCATGCGGTATTATTTGCTTGGACAAGATTTATGGGATATTGTTGGCGGCAACAACACCACACCACCCACAAATGATAGTGATTTAAGAAAGTGGAACGTCAAGTCAGGTAAGGCTCTTTACGTTCTTGCCGTGACTGTTGATGATGAATTACTGCAACACATAAAGAGTGCAAAGACCTCGAAGGAGGCTTGGGATAACTTGGCGACGCTGTTTGCGAGGACAAACGATGCCAAGTTACAATGCCTGGAGAATGAGCTCCTCTCAATCTCACAACAAAGTATGACGGTAAGTCAATACTTTTCTAAAGTTAAATCTATTTATGAAGAAATTTCAAAATTAGATCCTGAGAATGCCATCTCTGAGACAAAAATGAGAAGAATAATAATTCACGGGTTAAGGCCGGAATATAATGGTATTGTTACGGCCACTCGTGGATGGGCAAATGAGCCAACTCTAACAGAGTTGGAGAATATATTGGCCAACCAAGAAGCCTTAGATAAACAAATCCCTAAGGTCTCAATTAAGGAGGATGAAAGTGCCCTCTTCAGTAATAAAAGAGGGTTCAAGGGCCATAATGGAAATAGAGCAAGTGCGAGAGATGGCAAACCATGGAAAAATCATGGAGATTGGCGGAGGCAACCAGAAGAGAAGGGTTATCGGCCAGGGGGAGCTCGTCAAGATTGCAACGACGATGAAGATGAAGACAAAAGTAACAAAAGGCGTAGCAAACGGTGCTACGTTTGTGGCAAGGTAGGACATATTGCTCGATTCTGTTGGTACAAGCAGGAAGAAGGAAATGTCGTCACTTCCTGCAAGAAGGAGATTGAAAGCGAAGAAGAATGGGACTTTCAAGTACCTGTTGCAATGAAGGAATGAGAAGAGCTTGCAACAGCTTGTATAGTTGAGTTGGATAATTCAACAAGTTCTATCATGACCCCGAATAAGAGCAAGACAAGGGAGAACTTGAAGAAGCAACTAACAATGCCAACAAGCAGTCGTGAAAAGAAACTGCAAGAGATGCAGGAGATGATAAAGAAGCTAAAAGTTGAGAAGGCAAAGATGGAGAATATGTTGAAGAAAAGGGATGAGATGATAAGGCAGAAGGATCGAGAGCTCAAGGCAAAATATAGGGAGCTAGAGAAGTTCCGATGTGAGTTCAAGAAGCTGCAGAAGCTTCAGGACCTTAAGCCCACTACAATGTTCCCAATTGGTCATACTAAGAGAGATATCAAACACATGAAGGAGAAAAAGAAAGTTTTCTTTGAGAAAAGGACGCCATCTACACCCTACATCCCATGGTATAAGGATTGGTGGAATAAGATCAAGGGAAAGAAATTTTATGAGGAAAATGATCAAGAGGGCTACATTGAAGTGTTTCGGATGGGATTGGATCGGTTGAAGCACGAAATGAAAGTTACAAATGAGAGGCTTGATCAAATGAGTTACAATCTCAAAATTCTTAGAGGAGATATGTCGAATATGAAGAGCGAATTGAGTGAGAAGAAGGAAAAAGAGACTAGAGGGAAAAATGAATTGGCATTGCAAAAATTCAAGGATAGGAAAGTCGCAGCAAGAGAAACAACTAAAGATGGAGCCATAAAGCCATCCACGTATGAAGAAGCTTCGCAATATGCTGAATGGAGGAAGACAGTTGAAGAGTCCAAAAATAATATCAGCATGGCTACTATATCTAAATTGAGAGAGAGTAGTCGGTGAGGGGGAGTGTTGAGAAGATCACCGCCCCTCTCTCTAGAATTCTCCAGATTTCTCTCACTCTCTACTCCTCCGGTTTTTTCTAGAGAATTCTTCAGCTTCAGCCGCAATTGTTGACCCAACAAGTTGCAATAAAATAATAATAAGTAGAAGAGATATTGGGAGAGGAGAGTCGGTGGGTGTGCCGACTTTACACCCTATAAATAGGGGTTCTTGCCCCCTTGAGTGTGTATGTGTGTGAAGTAAGTGTGAGGGGGTGGTGTGTGATGTGAGTGGAGTGTGTACGTGAGTGTGTGAGTGGGTGGAGTAGGTGATGTGAGTGTAGAGTGATAGAAAGTGAGTGGGTGTGTGCAAGATTTGTGTTAGTTTGAGGTGTGAGAGGTGTATGAGAGTGGTGTAGGAAGAGAGTTTGTAATATTGTTTATATAAAATAAAGCAATTATTTTACTTGTACATCCACTTGCTTCTCAACATGCGTGCCCGAGGATCAGGGCGTGACAGGTTGAGCCTCGTTAGATCAGGCGAGACTGAGCTCACTTGACGCCGGCGAGCTCAAGCCTCAAATCCACAAGCCAAAGCATGGGCATCAACGCCTCTACCAAGCCTCAAAGCCGACAAATTGTTCTCACAAAAAAGCAACTATTTTGATGTTGATATGTAGTATGCACTCAAAATGATCCGTAACCTGAGTGAAACTAACATAGACCTGATTTGTCCATTTTGTTGAACTTGTGGAGATCAATTTCATGAAGGTGCTCATATAATTAAAGTAAGGGAGGGATCAAAATCTAGATTATCGCTATACATGTAGACATATTGAGAATTAACGAAATAACATCAAACTTGATCAGATTTTGCTCAAACAGAAACGAGATCTACAAGAATTTGTTCTAAATCAAAGTGAACATAGACAAATAATTTGGATCTCACCTTGACAACGTGATTAAAAGATGCGAACTGAGAGCGAACCCACAATAGGAAGTTCCGGAGGTCTAGTCGCTAGTGAATGGACCAATGAAGAGGTCTCGAGCGAAGTCTAAGCTATTCGTACTCTCCCGGTCGGAAAACAGTGCACAATAGAACTTGGTTGTGCAATGGTAGAAGTGACTGAGTGATCAGCAACGTGTAGACTCTAGATTTGAAGGAGACAAACACCGCGATGAAAGCCAAGGAGTCACTCTTGGAGAAGGAATATTCTTTCCATTCGCTCAAGCCTCACCATAATACTGCAGATGAAATGTCTATTTTAGGGTTATATGGGTTCCTCGTTTGGTTCTTGGTCCAGCCTCAGTTCGATTCTCAATCTGGTTTTTGGTTCCTGATCCTGCTGATTCGGTTTCCGTCCAGGAATTGGGAATTAAACCACATAGTGCATGTTCCCAAAATTATGGAATGGGGAACCTAACCGATTTCCACCAAATTGGTTCCCACGACCAATTCACGATTCTACTCGAGAACCATGTGCTCTTGTAATACGAGAAATTGTTGTTTCTGGAGACGAGAAAGACCAATTGACTCAAAGATGATTTGGAAATTGTGAAGTACCCTCTCAAGAATATGAAGCCTACACGGGTCTTTTTTCTCCAAAGATTTAGGACTTTCTATTTATCATCCATGTTCGCATATGCGTGTGTACAAACAATTGATATTTAAATAAAAAAGTAATTTAAATCATTTTGTTACAAAATGTTTGAATGATTAAATAATGCAAAAAAAAATTATTGATAAAAATACACGTTAAGAACGATGTGTATGAATATTTATGAAAAGAGGAAAAGAAAGCTTTAACTTGTGTAACAGTTAACTGACCAGATATATTCAATCCCCTTATTCCACCGGGACCAAAAGCACAAGTAGAGAAAAACACAAGATCTAGATAGAGAAGCCTTAAAAAACACTTATCCTAAAAAAGAGGAAATTTACTGGGATATCCAAGTAGGAGAACATGACTTGGAAGGAGAATCTCAAGCTGCCCTTTCACTTTTGAGCATGGATCCAAAGGGGCATAAAAAAGTGTAGGGAAATTGTTTCTCGGATCATTGTTATCCAAAGGAGTTGATGAAAATGCGTTCGTCTTTGAGCCAATTAAGTTTCAGCCATGCAAATTTGCTCCTTTAGTAACTTTCAACTGAATTCGTTGACTATTTGCATTTCATTGACACAAGATGCGATATTAATTGAATCTGGAAATTATGCAATTGATTTCTACATTGTGAGGAAAACTAAAAGACCAAATTTGGCTTCCGCAAGAGGTATAGCTCTATTTTTCTCAGTTTCTGAGCTAGCAACTTTTGTTGGCAGATTCTTTCTGGGACGTGGGATGAAGGTAACCATGTGTTTGGCGGGAATTTTTTCGTGACGTAATATCTTCTACCAAAAGTCATTTTTGAATTTTTATTTAAGGGGATTGTGGTTTTGTGCGAATTCTAGATAGGAAATATCACAAGCAAACAAGAATCGACTTATTCAATCCATACAACATTGTACAATCTCAAACCCAATCGAAATTTAATTGACAACAGGAGAGTTATAGACTCGATGACATGGTAAGGTATAAAATAAACCATGATGAAATTTAATTGATGCCATAGTTTGAGAACATAATGACACCACATCGGAATTTAATCAATGATGTAGCATCCGGGATAAAGATATATGCCAAAAAATCAACAATGTAGATCTAAAAATCTCAACTAAGAAAAATAAAGTGCAAGTAAATAAAGATAGAGAGTAAATTTGCTGGGGGTTCTCCAATGAATGACTAGTGGTAATTATTGTATTTCATGGTAACTACCTACGGATAGTGTTCCACGGTTATATTTCTTTTAGTTACTTCCCTTGGTTACCTCCATGTCTCGATAACTCTGCATACCTCTTGTGTAAACCGTAACAATGGGTGTCCCATGATCTTTGTTAAAATATGTCTCGAATTTGAGCCTAATGTGAAATTCAGAAAATTCCGAATTGGATATGTTGCGAACGTTTGAAATTGAGTAAAGAAGATCCGGAGATCAACTTCCCAAAGTTTGAATCTGCATTGGAGAGTTCGGCCGCTGAAATAGGAAATTTCAACTTTGACTTGGATTTGGATTTTATTTAAAACATATAGATATATGTTTTGGATAAAATCGTTTAAGATAGGAAATAGAATCCTATGAGAAGTTGGCAAAAGAATAAGAGTTTTACTTATATATAGACTTATGGCCGTGGGTGGTAGAGGTGGATCATAAATTGTCTTGAAGTGCCACGTGAGTGCTTGGTGTTCCGCCGTTGATCATGAAGAATTGGTCTTGAAGCGCCGTCTCGTTGTCGAGTGTTTGTGAGAGATTTTATTTGTCGTGAATTACATCCAAGAAGGTTTAGTGTTGAAGCCAATTAAATCTTGTGGTAAGATATGCGTGTAATTCTTTCGTGAGATTGAGAGATTATTTCTTGAAGAATTTCGGGGCTAAACACCGTGTGTGTTATTGGGTGTAATTGGGACTTGGGAAATACCGAGAGAGTGTTTGAGTGACTTTAGTGTGTAATCTCTTTGTATCGCTTGATCTATAGTGAAATTGGCTGCTGCTCTCCCTGTGGACGTAGGTCTTTATGACTGAATTACGTAAATCTGGTATCCGATTTATTTTCTTCATCTGTCTATATTATTGTTCGATCGCTCGCCCTTAATCGCAACAAGTGGTATCAGAGCCAGGTTTGGCTAAGTTGAAGCGAATTGATGGCAACAGAAGAAGTAAAAGTGAGAATCGGCAGATTTGATGGGAATGATTTTAGTTTATGGAAGATGCAAATTGAAGATTATCTTTATCAGATGAAACTGACCTGCCTTTATCTAGGGAGAAACCAGAGACGATGAAGCAAGCTGATTGGGATTTGCTGGATAGACGAGCTATGGGTGTTATTCGGCTGACGTTGGCTCGTAACGTCGCATTTAACATCCTGAAGGAGAAGACCACTGCTGATTTGATGCAAGCCTTGTCGGATATGTACGAGAAGCCCTCTGAGATCAACAAGGTCTGTTTGATGCGACTTCTGTTTAACTTGAAGATGAGCGAAGGTGCGTCAGTTGCAGATCATATCAATGAATTCAATGTGATTGTTAGTCAATTGAATTCAGTTGAGATTGACTTTGAAGATGAGGTACGTGCTTTGATTTTGTTATCCTTATTGCCTGATAGTTGGAATACTACCGTTACTGCTGTTAGTAATTCCTCTGGGTCAACAAGTTTGACATTTGATGGGGTTCGAGATTTGATTCTGAGCGAGGACATTCGTAGAAGAGAATCTGGTGAATCTGTGTCTACTGCTTTAGTAGGTGAAAATAGAGGAAGATCTAGAACACGTGTGGGTAACAATAGTACTAATATGAATAGACGTAGTCAATTTTGCACTGCTAATATTATCTGTTGGAGTTGTGGCAAGAGGGGGTATCTTAGAAGGGATTGCCTTAAGTTGAAGAATGAGAATGGTAAGGGAATTATAGTTGATTCTGCAGATAATGTTGCAGCTATAGCAGATAATGCCAATTATGTCTTGTTTGTCACTAATGATTCATCGTTTGATGGATGGATTATGGATTCTGGTTATTCTTTTCATGTCACACCAAATAGAAACTAGTTTATCACTTATTAGTGCACGGGTAGTGGTAAAGTCCAGTTAGGGAACAACGTTGAGTGCGATGTTGTGGGTGTTGGTGATGTTAAAATCAGAATGCATGATGGTATCGTGAGGACATTGACTGGAGTGAGGCATGTTCCAGAATTGAAAAAGAACTTAATTTCCTTGGGTGCCCTAGATTCAGCTGGTTGCAGGTATTCTTCAAAATGTGGAGTTTTGAAGGTTGTTCGAGGTGCCTTAGTGATAATGAAAGGAATCAAGCATGAAGGCCTGTATAAACTTCAAGGTGAGACAATGATAGATTTTGTGCCGGAGACGTCGGATGCATCTGTTCGAGAGTCTATTGACTGCTCGAGGAAGACCTGGGTGTTTGTGCCAAGGCACAAGATTGATGTTGGTGTCAGAATCTCGCGGTTAGGAGCTTTGATCGAGACGGAGACTGGTAAGTCGATCAAGCATGTGCAGAAAGTGTGGTCAGGTAACGTTGCTGATTATTCTATTATTAGAATGTTTGGTTGCCCGTGTTATTTTCGAGTGAGTGATGGTAAGTTCGATGGGAGGGCGAGGTGCATAGTCCATGGCTATGCACAAGGTGAGCGGGGTGATCAATTGTGGTGCTCGGATATAAATTCACATGTTGACAGCAAAGAAGTTACCCTTGATAAGTCTCCGATACTTTTGTCTAGGAGTGTTTGTGGCAGTGTTCAAACGGATCTGAACGGTGTTTAGCTTGAGGTGGAGTTGCGACCAGAAACTCCTAAGGTAGCGAGTACGAGTACTAGCAAAGTAATCGACACAGATGGTGCTCATAGCGAGGTGGAGCCTATAGAGCCAATGGTTGCTGTAACTACTGAAATTAACAAAGTATGTATTTGATCTCCTAACAGATATGGATGCAACAATGGTTTTGCTTTATCTGCGGTTAAGGAGGTTATGTCGGAAAATCCTTGTGGAGCAGTTAAAGGTGCATGTGGAGTTGGTATTCTGATGAGGTCCTCGGTTATGGCGAAGTTTAAGCTAGGCTTGGACTTGGATAAAATCTGTGGCGGTTGAGCCCATCGGGAGCTATGGGAAAGTAGCAGCAGAGTTTGAATTTTTGCGAAGCGATTGCAACTTGGCTCAAACGTCGAGCCAAGGTGGAGATTGTTAAAATATGTCTCGAGTTTGAGCCCAATGTGAAAGTCAGAATATTCCGAATTAGATATGTTGCGAACATTTGAAATTGAGTAAAGAAGATCCGAAGATCAACTTCTCAAAGTTTGAATCTGCATTGGAGAGTTCGACCGCTGAAATAGGAAAGTTCAACTTTGATTTGGATTTGGATTTTATTTAAAACATACAGATATATGTTTTGGATAGAATCGTTTAAGATAGGAAACATAATCCTATGAGAAGTTGGCAAAAGAATAAGGGTTTTACTTATATATAGACTTATGGCCGTGGGTGGTAAAGGTGGATCACAAATTGTCTTGAAGTGCCACGTGAGTGCTTGGTGTTCCGCCGATGATCAAGAAGAATTGGTCTTGAAGCGCCGTCTCGTTGTCGAGTGCTTGTGAGGGATTTTATTTGTCGTGAATTTGATCCAAGAAGGTTTAGTGTTGAAGCCAATTAAATCTTGTGGTAAGATATGCGTGTAATTCCTTTGTGAGATTAAGAGATTATTTCTTGAGAAATTTCGAGGCTAAACACTACGTGTGTTATTGGGTGTAATTGGGGCTTGGGAAACACCGAGAGAGTGTTTGAATGACTTGAGTGTGTAATATCTTTGTATCGCTTGATCTACAGTGAAATTGGCTGCTGCTCTCCCTGTGGACGTAGGTTTTTACAACTGAATCACGTAAATCTGATGTCCGATTTATTTTCTTCATCTGTCTATATTATTGTTCGATCACTCGCCCTTAATCGCAACAATCTCGTTGTTTAATTGTAATTGTTCCCTCCAAAAACATGTTGCATTGAATCTCAACCGCTTCATCGATTCTAAACTTCAAGTAACTTGCCAATGTCCTTTCAATAAACATTTATAGCAGCAGCCTATATTACTGGCTATCAGTTATTCGCCACCGTATTTTGGACAACTGAGTACATGGCATTAACTAATATCATCATTAATATGTTAATCACTACACTTATCGATGATATGAAATGCTTACAATGATATTCACATGCTCCGCACATGACTTTTCATATTCAAGTCCCACCCATGTCTTTGCTCTTATTAGCGTGCCGAGCCGATTATTTTTTTGTGTCAACGCTGTATGGACAACGCAACAACTTTGATGCGGTTCTATTAAATAAAAAGATCCTTATAACTTGGGATACTGCCCTGCCATCCAGTTATAAGTATTGCCGTAAGGCGGGCAAGACAGCAAGAGCTTTTCAGCTCTGACCTTAAAGGATGGATGCTGGTGGGCTTATTTAGGCCTAGCCTCACCAAGCCGGTTGACTCGACTATTTCCAGTCAAGCCCCGAGGGTTTTAATTTTCCGTCGTAAACCCCCTTCCCCTTCAAAATTTTCTTCATGGACAAATCGGAATACGGGAATGACATTATGAGATCTCTCATCCCAAGGTAGATCTCCTGCCTATATCTTTCCCTTGAGCTTTTTAAGGACTTGCTCAAATCAAAATCTTATGGGAAGGTCTCTAACCACTATATTTATTGAGGCCTGAGAGCTGTCTCTATCCCCTGAATTTAATGCCAGAGGACACTCCAAATAGGAGCCATCAGCAATCAGTTGACTCATCTCCGCCAAAGGTATGAGCCCCATCATTTTGCAACAAGAGAATAAGGGGTTACCCTCCCTTCGAGGGATCTCCCTTCTGTTTTCTGTAGGCTTTTTAAGAGCCTACCTAGGTTTGAAACTTATTATGAGGTCCCCAACTACTATATTTATCGAGACGTGAGAGCTGCTTCTATCTCTTGAATGTTATACTAAAGGATACTCCAAATAAGAGCCAGCAGCAATCGGTCGACTCATCTCGACCATAAGCATGAGCCTGTTCATTTTACAATAGGAACATAAAGGGTTACCCTCCCAAAGAGGGTTCTCCCCTCTATTTTCCTGTACGAAATAACTTGTCAAATTTATTCACTATTGGATCAAAACCTCTTGTATAAATGAATATTCAACAGAAGGTCAACATAGGTAGTTTAAAAAAAAAAAAAAAAAAATCATCTTTAGCTTATAAATTTCCAAATTTTTAAGGATATGATCGCAGATGGCAGAAGCGTTCGGCGAGGCATGGCCGACCATATCGACATCCATATGGGCTGACTTGCGGAGAGGAAATTTCGCCTCATCCTCACACCAAAACCCAATAGTTGTGAACTATATCCATCTTATTGAGAGCAATGTGAAAAGGATTCTAGCGAGCTTTGATGTAATGAACCAAAATTCAATAGTCCTTATAAATTTGATTGTCATAGTATACCAATAACTTGCCAATTTTGTTCATTGTTGGATCCAAACCTCGGGTACAGTTGTGATATTTAGCAGAAAGTCAACACCAAACGTTCAATCTAAACAAAATTGTGCTTTGTCCTTTCTCAAGTTCTATATAAGAAGAGGCTCCGCATCTCCCTCAGCACAACTTCATAGGCCATTTTTGTACTCGGTTTTCCATTCTCTCCCTACAAAAATGTCAAGCCACGCCTCAAACAAACTTGACGGCAAAGTAGCCATCATCACCGGCGGTGCAAGTGGCATCGGCGAGGAGACGGCGCGTCAGTTGGCAAATCAGGGCGCATATGTTGTGATTGCAGACGTCCAAGACGAAAAAGGCCACGACCTCACATCGTCGATTGGATCCCACCGGTGCACCTACATCCATTGCGATGTCACGGATGAGCAACAGGTGAAGTCCTTGGTGGAATCAACTCTTCAATCAAATGGTCACCTAGACATCTTGTTCAGCAATGCAGGCATACTGGATAACATCAAACAAGACATTCTGGAGTTTGACATACCTGCTTTCGAGAGCCTGTTTTCCGTCAATGTTCGGGGAATGGCCGCCTGTGTCAAGCACGGGGCTCGCGCCATGGTGGCGGGGGCATAAAGGGAAGCATAATTTGCACAGCGAGCATCGCGGCCAGCACTGGATTCGAGAATTTGGTAGATTATGTGATGTCTAAGCATGCCGTGCTGGGTCTGGTGAGGTCGGCAAGCAAGCAACTCGGAGCATACGGTATACGCGTGAACTGTGTCTCCCCTGGAGTGGTCGCAACACCATTAGTCCGTGGAGTGTTCGGCGTGAGTGAGGAGGAAGGCGAGAGGATGTCCGAGTCAAGTTCAAACTTGAAAGGAGTGCTGAAAGCGAAGCATGTGGCTGATGCCGTGGTGTTCCTTGCTTCTGAAGAGGCCGAATTCATCAACGGCCACAATCTGGCGGTCGATGGTGGATGGGCCGGAATGAGATAGGCTATTCTGAGGAGACTAGATATAAAAGTTGCAAACTCTTAACTCGCCTTGGCTTGGTTTGCCGCTGTAGCAATATAAATCCGGAGAAATAATGAAATCGAGCTGGTGCTATCTTGTTTGTGAAAGGAATCCTTTGCCTTGATTTTTAAATTCGGCGACTCGGTTGGTGATTTGATTAAAAGGTATGCGTTGATGCTTGTTGAATTCAACCAAAGGAATAGCCAAAAGTCCTGCTATGCCAAGAGGCAATGAAATCCTGATCATTTTTAACTCTGTTTTGTTGGACTCGGCGGTCCTCGTCTGTCCTCATTCCTCACCAGACCCGATCAATCTTTAATTTTATTTTTATATTAGTTAAAAACGACTATTCATTAGGAATGCTAAATAATTTGTAGTGCAGTCGATCTAACACATCTTTGAAAGGACAAATAAATATCATTCTTGGTTTAGGTTACACAACGAGACTCCGTATGATTTTTGATGGTATTGGTTTTCCACTCCTCATGGTGATTCGTCAGATGAGCTACCGCTCCCTAGTCCGACCAATGAGCCACAGCACCCCACCGGCTCCACTGCTGTTGAGTCGCTGCCCCCTCCCGACTACTCTTTTTCTCTCCCTCTGAATCATGACTGAACCCTTGTTCGACAAACCACCGGTGCAGCCTCCACTTCTGTTTTCGCGAAGTTCATTGGCTGGCCACGGTGGTTCGTCGGTTGGACAAGGGCTTGGGCGATGAGAGAGAGTCGGGTGAGACAAAGAATGAGAGGAGAGAGAGTGTGAAGGGGAGGCAGAAGAGAGAAAAGCGCGTAGAGGAGAAAATATTAGGTGCGCCGGGCGCTCCACGTCACCGTGCGCCCGCCCAATCAGGATGCGACACGTGTTGCCACGTGGCTCCACCTGGAGCCGAGGCCCACCATTAGTTTTCAGTTAAATTTTTGCTGCTTCTCTTTCTCATTTAATGCTTCGTCCTTTTCTCCGCACGATTTCTCCCGTTTGCACGCAAGCGTGCGTCCCTTCCCCTCCCATTCTCTTTCAAAAAATTTTGTCCCTGCATTTTTCCTCCATGAAAGCTGCAACGCCATCTCTCTCAACCAAACGCTCGCCGGTTGCCTCCAAGCTTGGCCGCCTCTACCGTCGCCGTCAAGAGCCACTTGCTCCCAAGAACCCCGCCAATCGTGACTGGGTCCCGAACTCTGGCCATCTCCGTCTCGGCCTCTTCGGCGAGCGCGGACACCCAATAGCCCACCGGTTGCCTCCGAACTCGGCCGCCTCCGCCATTGCCGCCAGGAGACACTCACTCCGAAGAGCCTCGCCGGTCGGGGTTGGATCTCGAGCTCTGACCGTTTTCGCCTCGGCCTCTTCGACGATCGCGTACACCAAAAGCCCAACTAGTCACCTCCGAGCTCGGTCACCTTTGCCAGTCGCCTCCAAACTTGGCCGCCTTTACCGTTGCCGTCGGAAGCCACTCGCTCCCAAGAACCCTTCCGGTCGTGGCTGGGTCCCGAACTCTAACCATCTTCGCCTCGGCCTCTTCGATGAGCGCAGACACCCGCTGGTCGCCTCCGAGCTCGGCCGCCTCTACCGTCGTCGCCAGGAGCCACTCGCTCCGAAAGAGCCTCGCCGGTCGCTCCGAGCTTGGCCACCTCTGCCGTTGCCGTCAAGAGCCACTCGCTCCCAAGAACCCCGCCGGTCGTGGTTGGGTCCCGACAATCTGCGCCTTAGCCTCTTCAGCGAGCGTGGACACCCAAAAGCCTGCTGCTTGCCTCCAAGCTCGATCGCCTCCGCTGTCACCGCCAGGAGCTGCTCGCTCCGAAGAGCCCTGCCGGTCGTGGCTGCGTCCCAAGCTCTGACCTTCTCCGCCTGTGCCTCCTCAGTGATCGCGGACACCCAAAAGCTCACCGGGCGCGTCCGAGCTCGGCCGCCTCCGCCATTGCCACTTTCTCCCAAGAGCACCTTCTTATGAATCTTACCTGTTGGTATGGATTCTGTGATGACTCAACAAAATTTTGTTGTTTAAGCAGATGGCAATTTGTATTTCACACCCTGCACTCTTGTCTTCGTAAATCATATTTTCAGTTTTAAGGCAATCTTTTTAGTTTGATGCTTGCTGTCTTAGGAGATAGTGAAGTTCTTGTTAGGATGGCGAGTAGTTCATTTCTTGCGATGTATGACTAGAACTTAACTGCCTAGGATTCCTGAGTTAGCATTGGTGCTGTCTTAAAAAATTTAGCCACCGAGTTTTTGCTCGGTGTTTCATGCCTCTGTTGGGAAAGCTAGTGTTAGTAGCTCCATTTGCCGGTGCCATCGTATTTAATTTTTATAGATGTTTGAAGAAGATAAGAACTCCCTTTTCTCAAAATGTGGATTCTTCACGATAAATATATAGTATATGTGTCAATTAATTCCGTTAGCTTGAAGGATGTTTCTGGGTCGTGTCTTTACTTTGACCATGTAATTTTCCAGAGCCAGTTACCTATGCACGTCCTATTTTCTGAGCTCATGATGAGATACCGAGTGATCTGTGATGGTTGCAACATTATCATTTTCTTTTCCTGGTTTACTTAAGTAGAAGCAGGTCATCCAATTGCCTAGCTTTATGTCTTTTAACTCATAATTTGTTCTGGTTTCTTTCTCTCATTGTAAGGATGCATTGATAGGCTTCCTCTTTTCTGACAATCTAATTGTTGGGATGTTATGCTCATTATTTGTCTGTAGTTTCCTCCATTTTTGGTAAATGTGCCGTGGCATATGTTACTTTTTGCTTCCTGAGTATTTGCTTTTATCTAACTTTACAACTGCACACACAACACATGGGCATGCTCAGTGAACTAGGGAGAATGTTGTGGATCAAAATCATCAAATCCAAGCCAAATTTGAGGAAGGACTGTCCATTCTGCTGGGTTAACCTTTGTCGTTAACATTTTCCAAGCTGAATCCCTCAGTGTCATGTTGTAGATTGAATGCTTGAGCAATAAGCATGGAAAACTTAGGCCTTACCTCTTCCTTTGCAATTATCATGCTGAAAACAATTGGAAAAGTCTCTTGCATATATTGTGTATGACACTGATATCTGCAAGATTAATATTTAAACCCTTTGAATCAACCTCTCTAGCCCTGTGTAGAGATCATTTATCTCTTGTGCACAACATAATTCACGAGCTCGAATGAAATTCTAACATATTGACATTATCTTTGTATGTTTAATAGATCTAAGATTGGAAATTGGTGTTAGTGTTCCTTTACTTACTGATTAATCCAACTCATCCTTTTTTGCAGATGTGTGGGAACTCAAGTTACTTTAACAGTTGGTTGTCCAAATTTATTTTGGTGGACTCCAGAATTTACTCTTAAAGCCTTATCCTCCTGATCAAGAATCTGCAAATGAAAATCCTATCCAAATTATGATGCATCACTGTAGATGTCACTGGCACGCTCATGGCCTACAAAGGGGAGCTTGGTGACTATTACTGCATGGCTGCCAAATCAGTCGGTCTTCCATGTCCTGACTATAAGCGCGTCTATGAGGGCTTTAAACTTGCATATACAAAAATGGCAAAAAAATATCCATGCTTCAGATATGCTGCCAAAATGCCAAACATTGTATGGTGGAAAACTTGCGTGAGAAATTCATTTGTCCAGGTAAGATAGCCAAGTCTATGAAATGGAGCTCTGTGATTTGCTTGCTTAATGCAGCTAGAATACTATTTTCTTTTGCATGTCTGAGTATGTAATCCTGGTTCCAGGTTTATCTTATTAAATTTATGAAGCTGTACAGTTATTTGTTGATAACTTAATGGTTTAATATATCGAAGTGCTGTAACTGTCATTCTGATTGCAACATTTTGTGATTTTAGTACTGCAAGTTGAGAATTCTGCTAATAGCTTGAGAGTTCTATTTACTTCTCAAAATCCTATGTCTGGATGTGTTACTAATCTTAATTTTTTTGCTAACAGGCAGGTTATGAGTATGATGAAGAGACATTTGAGGAGATATTTAGACGCATATATGCATCTTTCGGTTCAGCTGCACCTTACACCGTCTTTCCAGACTCCCAACCATTCTAGAGATGGGTTAGAGATGGGTTCAGTTAAATTTTTGCTGCTTCTCTCTCTCATTTAATGCTTCGTCCTTTTCTCTGCACGATCACTTCATTATCGTCTTCTGTTTTTTTTAAAATCATAAAATCTTTTATCTTTTATTGGTAGGGATTTGTCCTATAATCGATTAACAGGGAAAATTCCATTCAACATTGGTTTCCTGCAAGTGGTCACCTTGTATGTGTTTGCAACTTCTGCAGAGTGTTTCAAATATATAGCATTTGATCTGTATCAAGTGTAAGTAAGAAAATTCCTATCATTCATTTCAAACTTGTCCCAATGTAGGATGATCCTTGACAGGGATAATATAAAAACTCTTCATGCGTGTGAGCTCAAAGGGCTAAACAATGGGTATACCTGTAGTGTTTCGGGTAGATGAAGAACTACCTCTCGTCACCTTGGTTAGTGTACCCTTTGTGAGATCACCCTTTTCCTTGCGGGCATGGAATTTTTTCACACAACTCACTGAGGATTAGTGCATGGGATAGTGTATGGAACAAGGCTTGCCTTTCATCATTCCAAGGTATCTCATTTGACACATTCAATTTATCTCACACAATTCATTAAGGGAGAAGAATGCAAGATTCATAACAAATTTGAATTATTCAACTCATTGAGGCATTTTATTAGTCACAAAAATACTTGCAATTCAAGACATGACATGGCAAATTCTATCATGGATAATATTTCTTGACAACATCAGCATTAACTGGAGTGAAAAACTCACGATCATCCATCTCTACTTGGATCAAGGCACCTCCAAGAAGTACCTTCTTTACCGCATATGGGCGGTTGCAGTTTGGAGCAAACTTGCCCCCAGAATTTGGAATTGGATTGGATCATCTTCATACCTTTGCATGCTATAAGACCGTCTTTGAAACATAATGTAGATGGATCAAGAAGACAAGCGGGGTAAATCATATTTTTTGAAAGATTTTTTTTTTTTGAAGAAATTTTTGAAATTTTTTTTGTGAAGCATTTTGACACAAGAAAGCATGATGAAGCCCAGGCCTTAGAATTCTTCTTGGATTTTTCTTTTTGTTTATTGGCTGGATATCATCACCGGGCTGGTTTGGTATACCTCATCATGCCCTCAAAATAAAACTTGTAATTTTATTGATATTCATCAATCAATTACATTTATTGAATGGAAATGCGATTTTCAAGCCCTAAAAAGAAAGCGAAAAAAAAAAGAGAGAGTAAAAAACAAGCCCTAGAAAGCGATAAAAATTCCCGCACGGGGAATGTGAGAAAGCAGTAAGTGAGTTACTCTTGTGGGCCAGGGCCCATCTCCTCCAGAGGTCCTTCGTTAATGGTCCCCATGAAGACGTCATCGAAGAGACCAGTGATTCCTTCCAATGCATCATCGAGGTTCTCTGTTTCCGGGGGCATCAGATCATCCATGCCGCCCCATCCATCTGGGACAATGTTGCGGGGATCAATGTAGAAACTAGGAGGAGCCGTATACTTCACCAGATAGTCGAATTTTCCGCTTGGCTGCCCCAGGGTGTCTATTATTTCTGCTTCATCTTGCATCATTACCGAGGGGCTAGGGAATGTCTCACGAATGCTCGGGGATAGTAGGTTTTGTCTTCCTCGCCCTTGGTCAGGTGGCGGGTTCCACCTTTCCTGTCTTCGTCCTCTAGAACTTTCCCCACCTCTTCCATGGTACCCTAATCTAGCAGCAAGGGATCTCTGAGGGGCTTCATTGGGACTTCGAATACTTTGACCATTTCCTTCAAGGCCACTACCAGGAACAAAACCACTCCCAACTGTCACCCTTCCCATCATAAGGGCAACATTTGAAACTTCAGGAGCGGGTGGTGAGTCTCGAGATGCATGTATGTTGGACACCAACTCAAATGAGTGGTAACTCGATTCAACTTCAACATTTGGTTCCAGGATAGCATTAACCGTACCCTCATGCTCCGGTAGCGGATTCTTCTGGACGTTCGGTCGAGCAGTTTGAAATGAGAAGACCTTCGTGTCCAAGAGGTTTTGGATCTTATGCTTGAGAGTGAAACATTCATCAGTTGAATGCCCCAGTTCGCCGCTATGGTAGTCACACTTCTTCATCGGGTCGTAGCCTTTGATGCTTTCACGATTAGGACGTCTCAGTTCACTAGTAAGCAAACCTTTCTTTCTTAGGATTGCCAACACTTGGGATGGAGATCCAGGGAGAGGGGTGAACTGTCTCCTTGCTTGGGCAGCTTGTTGTTGCCTTTGATTCATCTGGATAGTCGGGGCATGATTGGTACTTTCTTGGCTATAAGCCATATTCACATCTTCAGCAGCCTCTTTATCCTTCTTGGCGAAGAATCTTCTACTCGATGGCTCAGTAAACCAGCCTTCCCTTATCCCCATCTCGATTTGTTCCCCCACAGGAATAAGCTGATTGAAGTTTTCAACGTATGTGTTGGCCATCCGGATACGGAACTCGGACGGGAGAGTTTTGATGAACAACTTCATCAGCTCCTTGTCAGTAGACTCGGGGGTGATTTGAGCTGCTAGATTTCGCCATCTCACGACATACTCTTTGAATGACTCGCTCTTCTTTTTCTCCATCCTCTCAAGATCCTCTTGAGAAGGTGCAATATCCATGTTGAATTTGTATTGCTTGAGAAATGTGTCAGCCACTTCATTCCAGGTGTCGAGAAGGTTCACATTCTTCATGACATACCAATTCAGTGCAGGCCCAGTCAAACTCGCATGGAATGATTAGATCATAGGGGCTCGTTCTTGACATATTGGGCCATACGCACGTGGTACATCTGCAGATGAGCTTTTGGGCAAGATGTACCGTCATATTTCTCAAACTCCGGCATTTTGAACTTGCTCGGCATTTTGACCTTCTCATAGACCGAGAGGTCGAACGGAAGTGAGTTTTGTGACTCTTGCAACTGTCTCACTTTCTCTTCCAGCTTCGCAACACGCTCATCCTGATCTGTCTTAGGAATGCCGTCAAGCTTGGCCTTTCCAACAAGGACCGAGTCATCTTCCAGCCTGGGCATGTCATCGTCAATTGTTTGAACCTTGTTTGATTGCTTCGGGATAACTACTTCAGGAAGAGCGGGTGGAGCTGTTTGATTCGCTTGGAGGAATTGGAGTTGATCCATCACAAGTTGTATAGAGGCGACTACTTGTTGGAGTTGAGTCTCCACAGCAGACATACGATCACGCATTTCAGCTTGATCAGCCATTCTAGCTCTTAATCGCGTGATGATGGGAGAGCGTGGAGGATCCGTTATCACCTAAATTGAAATAAATGAAAATATGTAAGCACGATGTGTAAATAGAGAACCAATCCATGACAATGATCTAATCAATTTTTTCATTTTTTTTTTATGAAAAGTTCGTACAAGAAGGGAATTTGACACCAAAATCAAATTTCATAGACATGAATTGAAGACAAATTCTCCAAAGTTTTTTTTTTAATGATTCATTACATGTCAATTTCCTTATTTCATTTCTAATCGACAAATGAATTAAATCAATGATTGACCTAAATTGTCATGGATGGACCAAGAATATGAATAAATTGCATGATATAATGATAGAAGACTTACTTCACCAAGAAAGATTAATGGCAATCACATAGACATGCGCATGGTAAGTGGATCGATTTCTAATCTATAAGGCTTAGCAAGGTGGAGCCACAAGGATTATCAGACTAGCCACGGGCTTGTGGACTATGTCGGGTCCTCATGACTCCGGCTTGGTCAAAGAGTCGACCCGGGTCGTGGGCATGCGGACCGAGGTGGGTACTCTTGATACCATGAAAGAAACTTCGGAATTGAGATGGGCGACTCGTACCGCGAGCATGCGGTCGAAGTGATATCCATCTCAACACAATCCTAAATGATCCTATGCGGCCTAGGTTCGGCGGCAGGTTGTGTGTGCAATAGTGTAGTGCTAGATGCAAGGCATGCACGACAATTTATATCAAGCAACACTTCATTCATGAAAATAAACCATATATTCCTACACCTCCCCACAAAACAAAGGTTAGCAAACACTTCCCCTTATACCTCACATCTTGCAAAAACATCTAACACCTTAAATGTTAGGGACGTACTGGAATCCTCATTTTGCCAAACAAAAACTTTTTCAAAAGAAAAGAAAAATTGGCCTAAGTCCACTAAGAGTTTCAACTCGGGTCCCCGGTGGAGTCGCCAAGCTGTTGCGACCAATTTTTCGGGTGTGAACCACCTAGAGTTTGGTTAATGGATTGTTAAGCCTAGACTTAACTCAGGCTCTCCCAAGCCCATATCAATTCGTGACTTAAGTTCAAATTTTTAACATACAATTGATTTTCAATTAGAAGTCGTCACTAATTTATTTTTGGTGGGTCGATTAGAAACCCAAGTAAAGTAACGGGAGTTTTACTTTACTCCTACGAATCAGAGATTTATGAGTTCGGGGACTTAATTACGCTAGATTTCTCTAACGCCCTTTCGATACCTTTCTCTTTTATTTTGAAAAAAAAAAAAAAGTTTGGCGAGCAACTTGAATTGATTTTAATTCCCTAACATGTGAGGTGATCATACGAGTGCGCAATCCACCAATTTAACATCCAAGAAAACAATGAATAGATTGCAAAACTTACCTCAAAGCAACGAAACCATCTCGCAATGTTAAATTAAAATCCACATCAACAACCCTAAATATGGTTTCTAATTAACACGCAATTTCTCCTTTTTTTTTCCACTTATTTAATGAAAATTATGCAATATGCGATGCAATATTAACTAAGTGACCTAACTCTAATGACATGTAATTTCTAATTGGATGGACCTAGTAACAACTATCACATGACATGCATTTCAATGAATCTAATCCTAATAACGTGCATATGACATTTTTCTTTTTTTCTTTTTTTCTTTCTTTTTCCTAAAAGAATGCAGTCTATCATAGAAAATAAAACTAATTCAACCTATGGCACTTTTTGTATTTTTCATGAAATTCGAAATTTGGTAAAATATAAAAATTAACTAATTAGATTAAGATCCTATTTAATTTATATTAGGAATTAGGTTGAGCCAAATCCTAATTTAAACTAAAATATTATCTTAACCTAAATAATCCTAAAATGCAATCTATGTAATAAAATACCTAAACCTATAATAAATTAAGAAAAATATTATTTAAAATTAAACTAAATGCAATTTTACCTAATATGCAATGACGTGCAAAAGATGCCCTAATTTTACATGACATATGCATAATGACCTCTTTTTTTTTTTTTTTTTGTGTTTTTCCTTTTTCCCTTTTTTTTTTAATTTCGAAATTAATAATTGCCAAATAATTAAACATGCAATCCAAGTTAAAAAAAAAAAATAGCAACCTAAATTAATTGATTTGATTTTTTTTTTATTTTTTAAAAATTCGAAATAAAATTCCTATTATGAGCATGCAAACCCTAAAACTACATTTTTTTTTTTTTTTAAAGAAAACTAACCTAAGTAACACCACGGCAAATCAAGCAATATTGATATCCGAGATTGACGAATCATATCTTGCGTAAGATCGGGTTGGCCAATTTCACATAAATCACGAATCGGATCTCGGGCGGGAGATCGGATTGGCAATTTTTTTTAAGTAATTGCGAGTCGGATTCCATCCGAAAATCGGACCGACAATCACTAATTTCAAGGCAATTTCATATCATGAAATTTCAATTTCACATTAAAGGAATAATTACACTAAAAAGATAAAATAAAATAGCAAAAACAATAAAACAAAAATAAGATAAAGAAAATAGCTAAATTTCCTTTTGCTTTTCTCTTTTTCTTTTCTTTTTTTCTAAAAAGAAAAATAAAGCCGGTGGCCGGTCCGGCGAGGGAGATCGCCGGCTAGGGTTCCGGCGAGGGCACCGGGAGCGGCGCAACGGCGGCACAGCAACAGGGGCTTCGGGGATCGGCGTCGCGGCACCAGGGGCTTCGGGATCAGCACGGGACGACGTCGACTCTGGGTGCAGGCGTCGCGGGTAGGGGACCTTGGGCACCGGCAGAGGCGAGGTGGAAGCGGCGACGGGCTAGCGCGGCAAGATCGGCGGACGGCGTTGCGGGCAGGGACGAGGAGACAGGGACGGCGTCGGATCTAGGCCGGTTGCTGTTCAGATCTGCAGGCGACGAGCAGCGTCGGGCTGCGGGCATCGGGGCGGCGTGGCTGCTCTTCGGGACAGCGACGCGGCGGCACGGGGAAGGTTGGCTTGGCGGCGGCGCGATTCCGGGTCGCCGGTGTCTCAGCAGCCTGCGCGGGCAAGCGGGGACGGCACGGGCAGACACCCCCCGCGAGGAAGATGAACAGTCGTAGGGGTTTTCTTTCTTCTTTTTTTTTTTTTTTCGGTTTTTCTCTCTCTCGCCTCACTTTTTCACTCTTTTCTCTTTTTGGTGCCTTTTTTTTACGGAAAAGAACTCCCTTTTCCCCACCGTACGCGACTCTTTTATACACCAAAAAAAATGTATCTTCGTGGTATATTTCTTTGCCAATTTTGCTCGTGTAAAATTCCATTGAATATATCATTTAACCCTGCGCAATATTTTTTGCATATTCGATCAAAAAATTCCCCTTTTGCGCAAAAAATGCATATCTTTGTGTATATTACCTAAATCTATAATAAAAAACTTAACAAAATATAAAATTTGCCTAAACTATATGCCGTGTGGTTATGATTTTTTATTTTTTTTATTTAACAAAATATATATATACCCAAAAATTTAGGTGTCAACACACACATGCGCGCTCACAAAAACTTAGCTAAATCCAACAACTATCCCACAACATATAAATTTATCTTAACTCATACATAAAACTCCAACCACCAAAAGTCATCCTCATTGGTTTGTGCTCTCATTCTACTTGCTGCTAGCAAAAGAATCTAAAAAAATATTTTAGATCAATGCTATAAGTGACAACAGCCTAGTAAGTAGTACAAATCTCCTCTAAACAAATCGGGCATCACTATGCATATTATAAAATAGTGTCAAGCTCATTTATAAATAGAATATCAAAAATGAATTTTATCATTTCATCAAACTTTATGCATATAAAAAATACCCATTCAATCAATAATATCAAATCAAATATTAATAGTTCATCCCATTTGTCAATCTAATACTTAATATCTAATTATGCTCATGCTTGACAAAGGCTACTGAGATTTACCTCTTGGCTAAGTTTCCATCTATTTTGGGAAAATTACTAAAAAAAGTCATAAATCTATTATAATTATGTCGATTTAGTCATAAACTTATTTTTTTTTTTTGGCCAATTGAGTCATAAACCTTTACAATTGTGCTAATTTAGTCTATTCAACCAAATTTGACCAACCGGTGCTAACGTGGCTGCCAGCTGGTGCTAGCGACAATTCTTTAAAAATAATTTATTTTTTTCGAAATATTTTGTTAACTTTTCATTTTTCTCATTTTTCTTTATCTTTTATCTTTTTTCCCCTCCTCCCTCCTCCTTCCTCGTCCTTCCTCGTCCTTCCTCCTCCCTTTTTCTTCCTTTGGCTTTAGCGACCGGCCAAAGGGGAAGGCTGGTCGGTCGCCGAACTAAGGTGGCTAGGCAAGCTCGCCTCACCGTCATTGGGCAAGGGTGAGCTCACTTAGCCGTTGGCGAGGTGAGCCCTCACCAGACCCAACGATGGCGAGGCCCCCCTCATCGAATCTGACGAGGGCTTGTTTCTCTAGTGGTTGGGCGAGCTCGCCCTCTCTAGATCTAATGAGGGCTTGCTTGACCACCTTAGTCCGATGATCGATTAGCCCTCCCTTTGGTAGGTCGCCAGAGCAAAAGGAAGGAGGAGGGAGGAGGAAGGGAAAAAAGATGAGGAAGGAAAAAAAAAGAGAGAAAAAAAAGAAAGAAAAGATAAAAATTAATAAAATAATTCTAAAAAAAGTATTACTAAAAATTTTCACTAACAACCATGTTAGTGTCAGTTGGCCTAATTTGACCAGGATGGACTAAACTAGCATAATTACAAAATGTTTATGACTCAATTAATAAAAAAAAATATAAGTTTATGATTGAATTGACATAACTGCAATAGGTTTATGACTTTCTTGATAATTTTCTCCATCTATTTCAATTGTGTCTTAGCCCAAAAAGATATCCTAAAAATATTTTGCATACTCAACCCTTGAATGGGTTCTAAACATAGCAACATAAACATAAACTATTAACTCATTTTCCAAGACCCACAAATCAAATACAAAATTCATAACATAAATTAGGTTAACTAACCAAATTATATAACATTGTACAACATAATTATCAAGTGGAATACATTTCATAAACAAATTCATAAAGAAGTACGTATAATCTTTCACAATACTTCTAATAAAATGTTTCCCAATCCATTCATATATAACTAAAAAGTAGTAAACATTCAATTCGGCTTTATACAACAAATATGCTCTTTCATAACTCATAATATATCAAATTGCTATTACTTTCAAGACATGAGTTTACAAATTTATAGAAATATCATGATCAATCACTTGAGATTTTAAAACTAGAAAAGTCGACAAACTCGAAATCCTATTAATTAAGTGAGCAACTAATATAAAAAATCAAGTAATAACTACCTTATCCAAGACACAAATAAATTAAACTTATTGAGGGATAAAGTAACTCTTACATGCCAACAAAAGCTCACCCATTATGGATATTTATTATTGTTTGTTGATTAGGTAGCTTGTATGCCGAATGTGAAATTTTATGGAACCATTATCAACTATTTAACCACCTTATCCAAGACACAAATAGAGTAAACTTATTTGGTGATAAAATTACTTCTAAGCACCAACAAAAGCTCACTGCATTTGGATATTATCAAGCAACTTGTATGGAGGTAAATGAGGCATGGAAAGATTTGAACTTGAGACTCGTAACTCTGATATTATATAAGATTTTGTGAGATTACTATCAACTATTCTAAAAGCTTAAGCTATTAGAGAAGGCGTGGTTTATTATTCAAATATTCTGGCACCAAATTTAATTGCATCACAATTCTCTCTATTGAACTGCGATTTAAGTGAGCTCCGGTCAAAATAAATGATGTTTTGAAAAACTAAAAATTTCTTTAAAAAAAATGACTGCAGATAAGCCAAAAACGTCGTCAAATACAATAATTTGTATTGGCCAACGGCGCACAAAATATTAAACATTTGTTTTGAGCAAATCATAAATCCAAATTGACTTCTGCAAATCCACCAATTCCACGATACACTAAAGTTTCTTTGCATTATCATTTGACAGCTCACTACCATAAACCCAGCAAACTAAAATCCACACAATCCGAACATTTTCAGCTTAATTTACGAATTTTTTTTATTAGATGAAGAAAGGGTGCAGATTCTTACCAAGTGCTACGAAACGAAAATAATTCGGCTCATTGGGATGTTCGGAGCGCGCATGCAAGATCATCTTTCTCTCTATCTGTTTTTTCTTTTCTTGCCTTTGCCGGCCTCTTTCTTTTCTGTTTGTTTTATTTTCTATTTTGCCTACTTTCACGATTCCATCTGCTGAACAAAGAGGAAAAATTAACTCTGTTTCTCAAGATGGGCTGAGGCCTGATGGAAATTAAGAGGGCTTATGTGTTTGACTGAAATAATTTTGGGTTTTGGACCCATTGTTACATGATTTTCTCGGGGAAACGTGGCACGAGAACGTGTAATTTGGCAATCGATATCTGCTGCTCGTTGTTTGGCCCAATATATTGTTGATGACAAGTTCTATGTTTTAGGATCAGTCTGTACGCTGGAGATTTCTCCGTTCAATTTGTGCAAGAGAACCGAAAACCGCTCGGAACCAGATCAAACTGGATCAGAACTAGCGGTTCCCAAGAAAATTGATCCGGCTCTCGATTCCAATTTATTGGAACTAGTATTTACTGGCCCGTTTCCATTTTATGTGTGGATTAGATCAATAATATATGGAAATATATTTAATTTTAAGAAAAATTTACTATAAAAATATATTTAAGAAAAATGAAAACACCAAAATCCCATTAATTAAGTGCTCATCTCGTTTCACTCTCACCTCATCTGAGCCATCTCTCTATCTCTCTCTCTCACAACCTTGACTCTCAAGTTTACGCCCATCAACTCACGGCCTCCACTCTCAATTTTTAATATGGGTTCAATCTCTTTACTAATCTTGCAATTAAGAATAGGGAAATTCTTTGTTTTTTTCTTTACTTCGGCTTGTTGGAAAATGTTGCACTGAGTGCATGAAACTTGGTAGGACCGGTTCCATGCATCCACTTGGGAGTCGAGATCGAATCGGTGATCCAGTTCTTGGATTGATCCATAAAACCAATGGGTGATTCCAATTCCTAATCCCAGAATGAGAACCATTCACCTAGGTCATGCTCACCCCTAATTTAGATTAATGCTTAGTTAGTCACGCTTGGCTTAAGGTCTTATCCATCTCATAGGGACCATGAAGATGACATAGGAACCCAGCATTAGGATTTCGGGTTCCACCCACTTATATACTTCGACTATTGCTTGAAGGGTCATGCCTTAGGCAGGGATCTGAGCTAACACTCTCGATTGTCCACGCTTTGAATGAAGAACGATATCCTCGTTAAACACGTCGCATCAACTGTGGTCTTATAAACATGAAGATGGTCCTTTCTTTGGCCTAATTGCCTGGAGAGTCTTTTCGCTATGAAGATGGTGATAGCTCTGAAGTACTTTTAAAGCAGATGGGGAAGTCATCTTGTTCTCTCAACCTTTTCATAGATGACAAATTATCATTTTGCAAGTTCCTAGATCATGGCACTAGGTTTGCTAATGGAATAGCGAAATATCTGCTTGGAACTATGTACACCCAGCTGTATTCGGTAATAGAATTTTATAAAGAAAAAAAATACAATTATAATTTTTTTGACAAAAAAATGGGCACAAACTTTAGGATTATCATAATAACATTACTTGTGAATATTGATTGAAGTGATATGTAATATAGGTGAGCAGTTTGAAGGTTGGTCCTGGTTCCATTTGAAACCTATAACCTATCTTGTTGGGACCAATTCCCAGTTTTTGAAACTTAAAATCTATCTTGTAGGCTCTGAAACCTAAAACCTGAAATCTACTTTGTTAATAGCTAATCATTTAGTAATATCAAACAAATAATTATTAGAACACCATATACTTTCAGTCTAGAAAGAGATACATGCATGAAAGGTACTCATATCAGAGCAAGATATTGACAGACCAAGTCTGTTTATGTGCTAAAGGATGCAGAGAGAGAGAGAGAGAGAGAGAGAGAGAGAGAGAGAGGGGGAGAGAAACGGGGGTGGGTGGCGCAAGTGAAGACGACTGAACATAAGGATCTGCCCCAAATCCACAAGCCAAAGCATGGACATGAACGCCTCTATCAAGCCTCATTGCCGACAAATTGTTTTCATAAAAAGCAACTATTTTCACTTTGATTTGCCGTAATCACTCAAAATGATTTGTAACTAGAGAGAAACTAATATAGATTTGGTTTGTAGAAGTGGTGAGCGATTTCATGAAGATGTTCATATAATTAGAGCAAGAGAGGGATTAAAATCTAGATTATCACCGTACATGTTAACAAATTAAGAATTAGCAAATAACACCAAACTTAATCAGATTTTGCTAAAAAAGAAATGAGATCTTCAAGAATCTGTTCTTAATCAAAATGAACAGAGACTAATAATTGAGATCTCACCTTGACGACATGACTAAAAGTTACTAACTGCGAGCGAACGAGCAACAATTAGTTCCTGAGGTATTGTCGCTGATGACTTAGCTAGCGAAGAGGTCTCGAGCGACGCCCAAGCTATTCGTATTCTCCCGGCCGGAAAACAATGCATAACAGAACTTGGTTGTGCGACAATAGAAGCAGCTGGGTGATCAGCAATGAAAAGCAACATCTGGACTCTAAATATGGAGGAGTCAGATATCACGATGAAAGGTAAGGAGTCGCTCTTGGAGGAAGGAATTTTCTTTTCGTTTGCTCAAGCCTCACTGTAATATTGTATATGTCATGTCTATTTTAGGGTCACATAGGTTCCTAGTTCGATTCTTGTTCCAGTTCTCAGTCCAGTTTGATTTAGTTTCCACTCAAGAATTGGGAACCAAACTGCGTAATATAGGTTCCAAAAAATTATGAAGTCAAGAATTAGACCTATTCCATGCCCAATTTTCGGTTCTACTTGGAACTATGCTCACCCTTAATACAAAAATTTGCTGTTTCTGAAGACAAGAAAGATCAATCAACTCAAAGAATTTCCGAGCCCCTTTTCAAAAAAATAATTAATTCTAGAGAATGAAGCCATGCTACTCTTTAAAGATCTATGACTTTTTATTTGTCATTCGCGTACACATATGCATGTGTGCAAACATTTGATATTAAAAAAAAAATTCATTTTGTTACATAATATATTAATGATTAAATAGTGAAAAGAAATTATTGATAATAATACACAATAATTAAGAGATGTATGCATATTTATGGTAAGAGGAAAAAAATTTATCTTATGTTAATAGTTAATTGACCAGATATATTTAATCCCCATTTTCCATCAGGAACAAAATCACAAGTAGAGAGATACACTAGATCTACATACAGGAGAGTTAAACAAAACTTATTCAAAGGAGGAAAATCATTGGGATATTCAAGTGGGAGAGCATGCCCTGGAAGGAGAATTATAAGCTGCCCTTTCACTTTTGAGCATGGATCTAGAGGGGCATCAAAGAGTATAGGGAAATTGTTTCCCCCTATCATTGCCATCAAAAGGAGTTGACGGAATTACTCACGAAAACGCATTTGCCTTTGAGCCAATTTCAATTTCAGCCGTCAGGAAATTCACGCGAGTTTGCACTTCAGAGACTTTTGAGCTCACTTTTCTCCCCCACCCCCTAAAAGTATATTAAGAAATTTATATAACAAATAGCGCGCAAAATATTGAATATGGTTCACTTATTAACGTCAATTGGAGTTTGGCATATCATTTAGGATATCGATATGTTAGGACAATATCCATGTGAGACATCGAGCCTCACACACACGAGACAGAGTCCAGCCCAAAAACGATATAAGATGTTTTAACTGAATTCATTGACAACGCAACAACTTTGATGCAGTTCTATTAAATAATAAGATTCTAAATCTTTAGATGTGCAGTTCTATTTTGTACACCTATTAAAATATCCATGTGGCTTCTGACTAATACTAGTCAATGTCTGAATTTATCCACCTCACTTGCCAAGAGAATAGAAATACTCATCTCAGAAAAGAAAGAATAAATTTAATAGACCAATAACTTGCCAATCTTATTCATTATTGGATTCAGACCTAGTGTATAAATGAAATATCCAACGGAAATTCAACACCGAACATTCAATGTAAACATAATTTTGCTCTGTCCATTCTCAAGTTCCATATATGAAGTGGCTCTGCATTTCGCTCGGTTCAAGTTCATAGGCCATCTCTGTATTAGGTTTTCCATTCTTTGCCGACAGAAATGACAAACCACGCCGCAACCAAACTCGACCGCAAAGTAGCCATCGTCTCTAGGGGCGCAACTGGCATCGGCAAGGAGATGGCGCATCAATTGACAAATCACGGTGCATATGTTGTGATTGCGGACATCCAAGATGAAAAGGGCTACGACCTCGTTGTGTCAATCGGATCCCACCGGTGCACCTACATCCATTGCGACGTCACGGATGAGCAACAAGTGAAGCCCTTGGTGGAATCGACTCTTCAATCAAACGGTCGCCTAGACATCTTGTTCAGCAATGCAGGCATAATGAATAACGTCAATCGAGACATTCTCGAGTTCGATATACCTGCTTTTGAGAGCCTGTTTGCCGTCAATGTTTAGGGAATGGCTGCCTGCATCAAGCATAAGGCGCGCGCCATGGTGGCCGGGGGCATAAAGGGGAGCACAATTTGCACAGCGAGCCTATTTGCCAGCATTGGAAACGAGACTTACATAGACTATGTGCTGTCTAGGCATGCTGTGCTGGGTCTGGTGAGGTCGGCAAGCAAGCGACTTGGAGCACACGGTATACACGCGAACTGTGTCTCACCCGGAGCAGTCGCAACACCATAACTCCGTGGAGTGCTCGGCGTGAGTCAGGAGAAGGCGAGAGGATGTATAAGTCTACTTCATATATGAAAGGAGTGCTGAAAGCGAAGCATGTGGCTGATGCCATGGTGTTCCTTGCTTCTGAAGAGGCCGAATTCATCAATGGCCACAACCTGGCGGTCGATGGCGGATGGGCAAAATACGCTTGGTTTTCTGCTGTAGCAACACTAATTCGGCGAGTCGGTTGGTGATTTGATGATAAGTATGCGTTGGTGCTGTTGAATTAAACCAAAGGAATAGCCAAAAGTCTTGCGATGCTAAGGAAGTAATGAAATCCTAATCTTTAACATTTTTTTTGGTCTGAAATAGTTCATTCATTCATTCATAAAGCGAGGATTATAAGTAGACGATAGTTTGGATTCAGAACATAAAATACTCCAAATGGGTTGGGGGTGGTGGGGACAACCAATTTGGGAAAAGAGTTTTGAGGCGATGAGCTCTTGCTACCCAGTTGGCGGCTTGATTGGCTTCTCTTGGGCAATAAGATAACTTCACGAAGGTTAAACATTGTAAGATACCTTTGCTTTCGTCTAATAAACTGCTCACAGCCTGGCTTCAGTCCGGCCCAATATAGCCTCCACCAAAGTTAGATTGTCACTCTGCACTTCCAGATTTCTTCCCCTTATTTGTACTTCTCCCACGTGACTTTCAGTTTTTTGTTTTAGGAAGTGCAGGCCGTGCAGCAGCGCTAAGGCTTTAGTGTGCAGAGGATAAGCAGCTTGGATCTCATCCGCAAAGCCATCGATCGCAATCCCTCGCGAGTCACGTAAGATCTCGGCCGCCGAGCTTGTCTTCTCTCCCTTCGCCCAAGAGCAGTCCACGTTGAGCTTGAGGTCGCTGCTGTCCGGTGCTATCCAGCGTTCAGGTGAGTTTCGCTTGCTGGATATCTTCTTTTTAGTGCTTGGGCACCATCTTGTGAAGGTCCGAACCTGTGCTTGGGCTATATCTACTATGGAATCGGCCTTGGGGGGTCGGGTTTTGAAGACGTAGTCATTTATAAGCTTCCAAATTAACCAGAGTATGCTGGCCACCATTTTTGCTGTGGGTAAGTTAGTATTTTCTTCAAAGAAGTCTGCAAACCATTTGTCCATCCGAGTAACTGAGGTAGTCTTGTTGTAGAGATTGAGGCGTGAGTCTACCCATATATGCCGAGTCCTTTTACAAAGGAAGAAAGGATGTTCTACTATTTCGGGTTGCCGAAAGCATAGGGGACACAGGGAATCGGGTAACATTCTCCTCTTGTAGAGATTATCCTTTGTTGGAATTGCATTTTGGCATATACTCCATAAGAAAAATCTTACTTTGGGGGTGGGGGGGGGATTGGTAAATCCCTAATCTAGTCCACAGAATTCTCGGCGGCTAATAGGAAGTCGTAGCTTTGTTTGTGTCTTGGTTGTTGGCCATTGAGTAGACCCTGTTGTAGCCACTTTTGACTATGTAGGTGCCTGACTTATTCCCCATCCAGATCTACCTATCTTCTTGTGGGTGAGTGCTAATGGGAATTGATAGGATTTCATTAACTACTTGGTCGTCAAAAAGATCATAGAGTTTAGGCTCATCCCATAACCTCCTATCATCGTCGAACAAGTCAGCCACCCTCACAGTATCATCCTTGTTCACCAAGCCTCCTATCACTCCCCTTGGAATCCATTTATCTTGATGAATGTTGATGCTTTTCCCGTCTCCCACCATCCACCTTATCTCCAATTCTATAGCTTCCTGTCCTATTAGGATGTTTCGCCAGCCCCAAGATGGACGTTACCCTGTTTTTGCCTTCCATAAGTCCCCGTTTGGATAGTAAACTCCTTTTAGAATCTGACTCCATAGGGTTGATGGTGATTGTGAGAGTCTCCAAGCTTGTTTGCCTAACATGGCCTTGTTGAAATTAATTAAATCTTTGAAACCGAGACCCCCTTCGTCTTTTCTGGATTTCAAGACCTCCCATTTCTTCTAGTACATATCTCTTTTGGAGTCGGTTTGTTTCCACTAGAAAGCAGCAATTCTTTGTTCAATGGCTTTACAGACTGAGATGGGGATTTTGAAAATGGACATTCTAAGGAAGAGCCTACACAATGGCTTTAATCAATATTTCTTTGCTAGCTTTAGATAATAATTTTTCTTTCCAGCCTTCAAGCTTCATGTTCATTCTAGCAAGAATCCATGCAAACATCTCCTTTTTCATTTGTCCCCAATTAGATGGTATTCCCAGGTATTTCCCTGTTTTGTCAATAATTGGCACTCGTAATTCTTGTGCCATATTCCCTTCAAGCTCAAAATGTAGCCCTTGCTAAAATAACACTCTTAATTTGTTCAGATTAATAGCTTGGCTCGTTGCATAGCAATACTGGTGCAGGACATTTGCCAAGTTTTGGCATTCTCTAACTGTCCCATCCATAAAAAATATGGCGTCATCAGCAAATAACAAATGAGACAAAGTGGAACAATACCTATTAAGTTTTATTCATTTGATATTCCCATCTTCTATCGCTTTGTGCATCATCCAGGAGAGAACATTAGCCATCAATATAAATAGGTAAGGGGACAATGGATCTCCTTGTCTTATCCCTCGCGAGGGTGTAAAGTATCATCTAGAATCTCCATTTACTTTGATACTAAAAGAAACAGTGGAAACACATTGCATTACTAGCTCAATCCATCTTTCGCAAAACCCCATCTTTAACATACTCATTTTTAAAATGTCCCACTCAACCCTATCATAAGCCTTATGCATATCCAATTTTAGGATTGCTTGGAACTTCTTTTTTTCTTTCTTTGATCCTCAACTAGTGCAAGACCTCTTGAACAATAAGTATGTTATCTTGGATTTGTCGTCCTTTAACAAAGGCGCTTTGTTCAGTGGCTATAACCTCAGAGAGCCATGGTTTCAATTTGTTCGCTAACACTTTGGAGATAATTTTATAGCTAAAATTGCATAGGCTGATTAGTCTAAATTGACTTATGCTTTATGGGTTTTTCACTTTTGGGATAAGAGATATGTGAGTCTTGTTGAGGAGGGGGTCAAGTGTACCTGATTCAAAGAAGTTCCGAACCAGTTGTAGCACATCTAGCTTGATATCTTCCTAGTAATGCTAACAAAATTGTCCGTTAAGTCTATCTAGGCCTGGAGCTTTTAGGGAGCCTAGTTGGAAGACCATTTCTTTTACTTCTTCCATTAAGATAGGGGCTAATAGGCTTTCGTTCATTTCCACAGTGACTAGGTTTGGGCATATATCTAGAATGGGTTAAAATTCTCTTAGACCAGCCGATTCATATAGAGAACGATAGTAATCCTCTATGTGTTGCTTCAAGATCTTGTGGTCCCTGCACCAGTTGTCTTCATTTAGTTTCAGCAATGTAATTCTGTTCCGCTGTCTTTGTTGAACCGTCATAGCATGGAAATATTTTGTATTTCTGTCACCCCATTAAAGCCAATTAACTCGAGACCTCATACTCCAATTCATCTCTTCATGACGCTAGAGCCGTTCAATATTCTCTTTAATTTCTTGACCATCCACTTTGCTGGAAGATTCGGAATCACCATTTGTGATCTCAGTTAGTTTCTTCTTGAGATTTCTAATTTGGTGTGAGGTATTAGAGAAATTTCTTTTGCTCCATCAAGCCAATTCCCTCGTGACATCCTGAATTTTTTTGTGAGAAGGTTGTGTTGTAGTGCTGGTCTCCTCCCCAACAACTTTTGATGATGTCCCCACACTCTTTTTCCTCCAGTCAAAAAGCTTTGAACTTGAACTCCTTCCTTCTTCTCTGGCAAACAGGATGTAAAGAAAGCAAAAGTGGACTGTGGTCTGAACCTACCGCAGGGAGAGTCAAAACTTTAGCATTTGGGAAAATAATTCTCCAATCCATTGTACATAAGGCTCTGTCCAATCTCTTCTTCACTAGGGCTTCACCTTTTCTATTGTTGGCCCAAGTAAAAGCACAACCTTTGGTGTCTATATCCATCAAGGAGCAATCATTAAGAAGGTCCCGAAAGGCAACTATCCTGTGTTGATTAACCTCCATCTTCCTAACCTTTTCCCAACTATATAGAATTTCATTAAAGTCCCCCATACATAGCCATGTAAGTTGTTTGTTGGAATGAATATAGCGAACATGTTGCCATAACAGAAACCTCTCCTAGAAATTTGTCGAAGCATGCATGAATGTGATTCTCATTAGAGATCCACTAGTAGGATCCTTGCATTCCAAATCCATATATTCCTTTGAACTCGAATTTATTTTAACTTCCACATCCTCATTCCACATAAGCGCCAAGCCCCCTGCAATTCCTGTTGATTGCTCTAAAAACATGTTTTTGAACTTAAGTAGTCTTCTCACATTATCCACCATTGTCTTCTTGTTTTTGGTCTCCATCAAGAAGACCAAGTTAGGCCGTTCTAAAGCCACTAAGGCTATAATCTCCTGGAACGACAGGGATTGCCCAGCCCCTGACAGTTCCAACTCAAGATCTTCATAACATCTTTGGTGGCTTATTAAGGCTAGCCACCAAAGCCCAATCCTTCCCCTCTTTTACCAGCTGAACATAGGTCTTTAATAACTCTATCTCATCTAGGATAGAAAAGCTTGAAATTTCTAACCTTTTCTGTTTTTTTTTTTCTTTTTGGTACTTCAACGCTTTCTTACCAGCATCTCCTATATCCTTCGAACCCTCAACTTCAGGGCTTTCTAGATATATTATTTGTTTCCCACTCCCCGCTTTAGTTGCTGTAATTTTTTCCTCACCATCTTTTACCTTCTTTGAAGAAGGGCTTTCTACTCGTTTCTTGCTCTGAGTTGGATTAGCATTTGTCTCAGCTTCTACCCTTGCAACGATTTCCATGTTGGATGGTGACATGGGAGTTTCAGGTACATACTCTTCTTCCTCATGATTAGGAACAATCTTTCCATAAAAGGCTTCCCAATGCGGGCTACGATCACGTACTTCCGTTTTGAGCCAAGGGCCATATTTCCCTACCTTATTTGCTGCCCAATTTGTTTGTTCATATGGGATCTCCTTGAAAAACGAGGCATAGTGACCAATTCTGCCCCATGAATAACAGAAATGAGGAAGTCGTTCATATTTAAATTCCACCCATAAGTTCTTGTTCCCAATCTTGACTAATGTCCCTATTTTTAGAGGAGCTGAAAGCTCGAGCTCCACTTTTACTTTGCCTATTTTATAGGGGCCATTGCCTCTGGATTCCAATTGTATTTCCCTGACTACACCCACTTTGCCAGCAACATTGGAGTAGACCTCTTCTATAATCCATCCCGAAGGTAAGCCAACAATATGAACCCAAAAATCATATCGAGAAAAATCATAGCAATGTTCCGAAACATCTGGTTCACATTGCTTTAGCACTAATAGATTACTAGCAAAGGACCATGGCCCTGATTTTAGCACTCTCTCCTTTTCCTCTTCAGACTCGAATACAAATGAGAAAAATCTCAGTTCTTTATGGGAACACTCCATTGTTTCTGATTTCCATGACTTCTTCATTGTGTTGCAAAATGCTTGAAAATTCACATTGGGTTTAGAATATAGCTTATCGAAAAGAGTAAGATTGCATTCTATATGTTTGTCGAAGGGGATTTCCTTCTGGACTTTTATCACATCATCTTCTGACCATAGGTGGGCTAAACTCTTACATAGGGTAGCAAGACAAAGTCGGTTCTCCTCCTTGTTCTCCATTCAAGCGGCTATTGCAGGTTCACTTGAAAAAAAAAAGAGAAAAATATCATTTTGTTTTGTTGGACTTTTGTTGGACTCGGTGGTCCTCATCCATCATCATTCCTCACTAGAGCCCACCAGGCGAGCTCATTTTGCGCTGTGAGGGTGAGGTATGCAAGTGAAAAATGACTAACTTCTGCCTATGTAGTACCGACACTCTCCAAAAGCCTTCGTGTTGTGTCTAACATTCCGACATGCTCCGACATGTCCCGACACGCTCCGACACACGGTCAATTCTAAGCCTAATCTAACACTATGACTAGGTGCTTACAATATGAAAGAAACAATCATCATTACAAACATACAAAAACAATCACAATCACAAAATAGACAAAAACAGTTAAGGAATCAAGACAAACATGTCTAATTGATCAAACTTGGCCTTGAGATTGGCCTTTGTGGTTCATGCAACGATCCATCTAGAACACCTACAAAATTCATTCATTTTTAACTTATAGCTATTGGTTACCATTTGCGCTCTTGTGTGGCAACCGATGCTAAAATGTCCCTAAACAAGTTCTAAGTATGACCTAGGACTTCCCATGAGATCATGCATCACATTTATGCATACATCGGAAAATCATATGCATAGTTGAAAATAAACATGTATGCAGGCCATTAGGCCTTGATTCTCAATCAGTCAAGTAATGTTAGTGAGCCAACACTAGATCATTTATTCAATTGTCAAGCGCCAACACGACCACATGCGCACGAAAATGAACATATAAAAAAAAAATGTTCAAATGATGCCCAAAAGTCATTTGAGAGGATCAAACAATAGATTGTAAAGAAAAATTGTTAATGATGAAAGCTTGGATGAAAGGGAGATATGATTCCATCATAGCTATGATGAATATTTACTAGCCAAGGCTAATTTGGGTGCATTAATGGACACACTGATCGAGCTTTGCAGATATTTTAAAAATGACTTGAACTTAGACAAAATTCACATGGAGCCACAATTCAAACCATGCAAAAGCATTTTTAAGAATGAGAATTCCATACAAGGGCATATCAAAATTTGGAATGATTTTGAAACCATGTTGGAAAAATCAGAATTTCAAAACATTTGCAAGCTTTGAATGAATGGTAAAAATCCCAAACCACCTTCTTATTTTATGAAAATTTACAGTGACAAAGTATAACACATCATTAAAAAATCTCAAGAAGGTTTCGAGAACGAATTCATATTATACAATGTTCTAAAAATTCAAGAACAAGAGCAAGTCAATTAGAAATGAAACAGGATAGTAGTGAAGTGCAAATTCAATGGCCAAGGTACCAAATGACATGTGAAAATTCTCAAATTTTAACACGTAATAGACCTAAGTGTCATGCACAAACTTCATCAAGGGCTCTTCCTCAAAATTTATTCACAATAAATCACATAAAATTATCAAACGAATTGGATCATAAAAACATGGCAACACTTCAGTCCAACATAAATGCTAAGTTTGAACCCGAAACGTGGCAAATGACGAGCTATTGAGGCATGCTATATATATCATTCGAAGCTTGGAATGTCTCCTACCAATATCTAGAACACATTAAGTACAATTAAGCATGTTAACAAGCATGATCAAGGACATTTCTATCAAGATGTCAATTCTTCAGCAACAATATCGGTAATTATCAGAACATGTGATGCTTTATCTTCTTCACATGACATGAGAAAAAAACTACATTTTTTTGTGCTATTAGGTCTAGATGCGAGGTTCAAGTTTCATGAAGACATTTCAACCTAATTTGACTCGCAAAAAATTCTATGAAATTTGGAAAACATATCAGATCATATGAATGCGCAAAATTGCAGAACTGAAAATCTACATCGATCAAGAAATTGACTAGGCTAACGATGACTGTTTAGGGTGATCTATACCTAGCCAAAAAGCTTATGAGATTCTCTACAACTTTCATGAAGGGTGCAAGTCCAATCAAACAAGTTTACTACCTTATTTCAGAGCAAACATAAATTGGGTTCAAATAGGATAGAACAGTATAGTAACGATTTTTTGAAGATTTGCCCAACCCTGTTCCAAAAATTTTAGAAAAAAGATATGTCATGACCAACGTAATTTCGTACTTTTATGAGAAACCATCTCCAAATTCAACACACAAAAATCAGTAGAAATTCAGAAATAGGTGACACGTTCAAAAGTCAAAACAACCAGAAAAGCACACAAAACCAGCAAAAAATCATCCAATTTTCAAGGTGGATTTCTTGTATCAAACGTACTTTGTTTGGGACCCATAGCATATCAAATCGAAGCTTATCGAACGTAGAGCGATTTTCTAGAACACTTCAAAGTAACATAATGAGGTTTAAGAACTTAAATCAGCCCTAGTAGAACCTATGTTCGAAACCTATGATTTTTGTATACCAAGTGAACGTGCAAAATCTTGTCTCAATCTTATCTTCAATCGTCACAACATCATCAAATCTCATCATATAACATCTAAATCACAGATCTAAACATGTGATATCAACCTAGGTTTGAATCCTAGCCCCGATCGACTAACTAGATCTTGCCTTATCAGATTCAAGTTTTGGATATCTACCTTTGTGCAATTTTGATGGAATAAATTCGATCAGATGACAATCAAAGTACCGCTATGCCTCACGAATGTCGAGGATCGTCGAAAGAACATTGAGGGACACCGGAGTGGTTGGATCAGTGTCGATTGGACCATCGGTTCATGGCTAGAAAGGACTGGGTCCAACCTGAGGGAAGAACGGCCATTGGAGTTCATCCGGTGTCTATCCAACCAAGCCCCAACCACAGAGGGTCGAGGGCATGTCCAAGGATCGATTGGGGGTGGTTGGATCACCAATGGACCGCCACTGGTCGTCAATCGGAGCAAAATTGCCGGTTCAATCATCGGCTTGGACGTTGGCGATTTGTAGCCGCGAGAAAAGGCTGCCAGACAAGGAGCTTTGGGTGATGAATGAGATGACTCTTGCTTTGATGGGGATGAGGAGATGGTGGATGGTGGTGTGGTGCGGAAGACCGCCGACGAGAGGCCGGGACCGATGATGGAGGGAATGGCCACGCACAAGAGAGAAGGAGAGGAGAGAGAGAGAGAGAGAGATTGATTTTGAGAGGTTTATGTATTTCCAGATATGGAAAATGCACTAAATAAGCCCCTCTAAGTTTTGGAGGAAAAAATGCTTATATACCTCCCTTTCAAGATCAAATCTCGGCCATCAATTCGATATGATAGTCAAAACTTAATTGAATTGCCTAACTAATTCTGATGGTGTTGATGTGCCAAAATCAGAAATTTAAACTGAGTTTGCGATTAAAGCTTAATTAGGGGCAATTTCATAATTTCAAAAAATTCAGGGACATTTTTGCAAAATATGGAAAGTTGAGGGATGTAGGAATGAAATATTCATGACAAGGAGCTCAGGGGTGGTGGCCAACCACCAAGAGCCGACCGGCGGAGGGCTAAACTGGCCTTCTTCACCGATGGCCGGTTAGACCAGTTGGATCAGTCCAAGCCAGTTCAACTGGTTCGATCACGGTTTGAGTGGCTTGGTCCATAGGTTCTAGATTTATAGCAATTTAGTCCTTGGAAGAAAATCTTGTTCAATTTAAGGAAAAACAGTTCAATTTTATAGAAATTAGGCCAATTAAACCACTCAAATACAATCCAATAATTTCTATTGCCATAATTACTTGATTTACATGAAAAATATTGGACCTATATACATTGGACTTTCTAGGCAACATTGGATAATTTCACGTGATTTCTTAATCAAAATCGTAAATTAATTAAAATTGAATTCAATTAATATTGCAAGGCATCTATTGGATTAATTGCTTGTACCTAGGTGACCTATTATATCCAAATTGACTTTGAATTGATGGCATGACTTTTATGCTAAAAATGAATCAAGGATTAATGATGAAATTAGGCCTTAATTTGTGAAATGGAACCTTAATTTCAAATAGGTCAACGTGAATTTATTCAATTGAATTTCATTAACTTTATTTTCCTAGGTTCAAGAATGCTAAATTCCCCAATTGAAATTACATTCACACTTATCTCACAAAAAAAGAGTGGAATGGAAGTATCCTTTTGCAACTCATGAAAAATTTATTTGAACTCCCTAATGAGGGCTAAAAGTGGCAATTTGCATTTCGACATGATCGTTCTTGAAATTGAATCAACGAGCAAATGGGTAACGATCCCTAGATCAAATGTTGTAAAATGAACTAAGTCTAATTATGATTACAACTAAAGAAATTTTATTTTTAGCTGATTTTGAACCTAAAACTGGAAAATTCAGAATGCAAGGTTCTTAACTAATTTTCACAAAAATTTCAATGCTAAAGTCAAATTGAAATTAAAATGAAGTGATTTTTGGATTTTTGGATATTTCAACTTTTGGTTAAGGGTTTTGACTAAGTCAACCATTTCCTAAAAAGGTTGATTTTTGGGTCAAATTTTCGGAAATTAACTTGACTAAAGTGAAATTAGGACCATTTAGGATCTTTTTGTGCAAAAAACTAACTTTTGATATGGGATTGACTTTTAGTCAAAGACTTGACCCAAAAATCAATCAATGGAATCGAGTGGGAAATTGTTTAACAATGACAAAACAACAGAAAAAAAATGAAAAACGACTTTTTTTGTTCGAAAAACTGGCTCCATCGTTATCAAAAGCCCTGATCTCGATTTTTTATATTTAATGATGTGTCAACTAAAAATCAGATGTTAACATTTATTTATCATTGGATCAAAACCTCTTATATAAATGAATATTCGACAGAAAGTCAACGTAGATAGTTTTAAAAAAAAAAATCAGCTTAAGCTTATAAATTTCCAAATTTGTAAGGATATGATCGCAGGTGGCGAAAGCGTCCGGTGGGGCATGGCCAACCACATTTACATCTGTCCGGGCCCACTTGCGGAGAGGAAAGTTCGCCTCATCCTCACACCAATTTTGTCCATTATTGGATCCGAACCTTGGGAATGATCGTAGTATTTAACAGAAAGTCAACACCGAACATTCGATCTAAACATAATTGTGCTTTGTCTTTCCTCAAGTTCTATATATGAAGAGGGCTCCACATCTCCCTCAACACAAGTTCATGGTCCTTTCCTGTACTCGGTTTTCCATTCTCTCCCTACAGAAATGACCAGCCACGCCTCAAACAAACTTGACGGCAAAGTAGCCATCATCACTGGTGGCGCGAGTGGCATCGGCGAGGAGGCAGCACGTC
The DNA here is from genome assembly GCA_014182515.1 of Eucalyptus microcorys. Classification (NCBI taxonomy): domain Eukaryota; kingdom Viridiplantae; phylum Streptophyta; class Magnoliopsida; order Myrtales; family Myrtaceae; genus Eucalyptus; species Eucalyptus microcorys. The sequence continues at coordinate 4,608,843 of CM024563.1, forward strand.
AGTTGACAAATCACGGCGCATACGTCGTGATTGCAGACATCCAAGACAAAAAGGGCCACGACCTTGCGTTGTCAATCGGATCCCACCGGTGCACCTACATCCATTGCGATGTCACGGATGAGCAACAAGTGAAGTCCTTGGTGGAATCAACTCTTCAATCAAACGGTCGCCTAGACATTTTGTTCAGCAATGCAGGCACAATGAATAACATCAAACAAGATATTCTTGAGTTTGATATACCTGCTTTCGAGAGCCTGTTTGCCGTCAATGTTCGGGGAATGGCCGCCTGTGTCAAGCATGGGGCGCGTGCCATGGTGGCAGGGGGCATAAAGGGAAGCATAATTTGCACGGCGAACACCTTGGCCAGCACTGGAAACGAGAATTGGGTAGACTATGTGATGTCTAAGCATGCCGTGCTGGGTCTGGTGAGGTCGGCAAGCAAGCAACTTGGAGCATACGGTATACGCGTGAACTGTGTCTCCCCTGGAGCGGTCGCAACACCATTACTCCGTGGAGTGTTCGGCGTGAGTGAGGAGGAAGGCGAGAGGATGTTCGAGTCAAGTTCAAGCTTGAAAGGAGCGCTGAAAGCGAAGCATGTGGTTGATGCCGTGGTGTTCCTTGCTTCTGAAGAGGCCGAATTCATCAACGGCCACAATCTGGCGGTCGATGGTGGATGGGCCGGAATTAGATAGGCTATTCTGAGGAGACTAGACATAACAGTTGCAAACTCTTAACTCGCCTTGGCTTGGTTTGCCGCTGTAGCAATATAAATCTGGAGAAATAATGAAATCGAGCTGATGCTATCTTGTTTGTGAAAGGAATACTTTGCCTTGATTTTTAAATTCGGCGACTCGGTTGGTGATTTGATTAAAAGGTATGCGTCGATGCTTGTTGAATTCAACCAAAGGAATAGCCAAAAGTCCTGCTATGTCAAGAGGCAATGAAATCCTAATCATTTTTAACTCTATTTTGTTTTGTTGGACTCGGCGGTCCTCGTCCGTCCTCATTCCTCACCAGAACCGATCAATCTTTAATTTTATTTTTATATTAGTTGTAAACGACTATTCATTAGGAATGCTAAATAATTTGTAGTGCAGTTGATCTAACACATCTTTGAAAAGACAAATAAACATCATTCTTGGGTTAGGTTACACAACGAAACTCGGTTTCTCTCCTCTCTCCTCTTCGCAATCTCTCTCTCTCTCTCTCTCTCTCTCTCTCTGTTCTCCCCCTGCTGTGCACGCTCTATGTCTCACCCGTTTTAGGTTACACAACGAAACTTAGTTTCTCTCCTCTCTCCTCTTTGCAATCTCCCTCTCTGTGTTCTCCCCCTGCTGTGCACGCTCTATGTCACACTTTTCAGCATGGATCCAGAGGGGCATCAAAGAGTATAAGGAAATGGTTTCTCTAATCATTGTTATTAAAAGGAGTTGATGATATTACCCACAAAAATGCACTTGCCTTTGAGTCAATTATAATTTCAGGCGTTAGGAGACTCATGCGAATTTGCACCTTTAAAAACTTTTGAGCCCACTTATCTTCCCTATCTCTGAAAAGTATATTAAGAAATTTATATACCAAATAACATGCAAAATATTGAATATGATTCAGTTATTAAGGTCAATTGGAGTTTGTCATAATTTTTAACTATCCATATGCTAGTATGATGTCCATGTGAAACATTGAGCCTCACAAACACATCCGCATGAGAGAGACCAACCCAAAAACGATGTAAGATAATTTAACCGAATCCATCGATTATTTGCCTTTCATAGACACAAGATGCAATTATTTTGAATCTGGAAATTATGCAATTGATTTCCTCCTCAGGCATGGAAAACTGAAGGACCAAATTTGGCTTCCGCAAGAGAGGTATACCTCTATTTTTGTCAGTTTCTGAACTTAGCGTCTCTGGTGGTAGATTCCCTCTGGAAAGCGGGATGAAGGTTACCAAGTAGACAACCCAACAACTTTGATGCCGTTCTATTTTTTTTTTTTTTTTTTTTTTTTGGTCGGTTGATGCCGTTCTATTAAATAGTGAGATTCTGCCGATATTTTTAGGTGTGCAGTTCTATTTTAAACACCTAAAAAATTATCCACTTGGCTTTTAACTAATACTTATCGGTGTCTGAATTTATCTATCTCACTTGCCAAACGAATAGATATACTCGTCTAAGACAAGAAGAAGAAATAATAAAGGAGTCCACTGCAAAAGTTTAATTTGGAAAAAATTTCATGGTTAATTGATGAGAAAAAAATGAATAAATGATTGAAAATATGCATTGTTAACATTGATATCTAGGGAGAAAAAAAATAATGATAGCAAAATTATTCAACGCATTAAATAAATTAGTTTAAGCCTACGAATTACCAAACTTTAAGGATATGATTGCGGGTTGTACCAGCGTGCCTCGGGGTAGGGCCATCCGTGTCCACATCCATCCGGGCCCACATGCGGAGAGGAAATTTTGTCCCATCCTGGCATCAAAACCCGTTGATTGCGAATTATATCCATTTTATTTACAGGAACGTAACGAGGATTCTAGCGAGGTTGATAAAAGGAATCAAAATCCAATGAAATGTCGATGTCAATTTGACTGTGGAAGCGTACCACTAACTTGCCAATTTTATTCATTATCAAATCCAAACCTAGTGTATAAATGAAATACTCAATAGAAAATCAACACCGAACATTCAATGTAAACATAATTGCGCTTTGTCCTTCCTCGAGTTCTATACATGATGTGGCTCGGCATCTCCCTCGGCACAACTTCTTAGGCCATTTCTCTATTCGGTTTACATTCTCTGCCTATAGAAATGGCAAGCCGCGCCTCAAACAAACTTGACGGCAAAGTAGCCATCATAACCGGGGGCGCGAGTGGCATCGGCGAGGAGACAGCTCGTCAGTTGGCAAATCACGGCGCGTATGTCGTGATTGCGGACATCCAAGACGAAAAGGGCCACGACCTCACGGCATCAATCGGATCCCACCGGTGCACCTACATCCATTGTGATGTCACGGATGAACAACAGGTGAAGTCCTTAGTGGAATTGACTGTTCAATCAAACGGTCGCCTAGACATCTTGTTCAGCAATGCAGGCATACTAAATAACGCCAAACAAGACATCCTCGAGTTCGACATACCTGCTTTTGAGAGCCTGCTTGCCGTCAATGTTCGGGGAATGGCTGCCTGCGTCAAGCACGGGGCGCGCGCCATGGTGGCAGGGGGCATAAAGGGGAGCATAATTTGCACAGCGAGCCTCTTTGCCAGCATTGGAAACGAGACTTACATAGACTATGTGATGTCTAAGCATGCCGTGCTGGGTCTGGTGAGGTCGGCAAGCAAGCAACTCGGAGCATACGGTATTCGCGTGAACTGTGTCTCCCCTGGAGTGGTCGCAACGCCGTTACTCCGTGGAGTGTTCGGCGTGAGTGAGGAGGAAGGCGAGAGGATGTTCGAGTCAAGTTCAAGCTTGAAAGGAGTGCTGAAAGCGAAGCATGTGGCTGATGCCGTGGTGTTCCTTGCTTCTGAAGAGGCCGAATTCATCAACGGCCACAATCTGGCTGTCGATGGGGGATGGGCAGGATAGGCTATCCTGTGGTGGAGACTAGCAATGAAAGTAGCAAACTCTGAAATCGCCTGGGCTTGGTTTGCTGCTGTAGCAATACAAATCTGGAGAAATAATGAAATCTAGCTGATGCTATCTTATTAGTGAAAGGAACGTTTACCATTCGGTGACTCGGTTGGTGATTTGATGATAAGTATGCGTTGGTGCTTGTTGAATTAAGCCAAAGGAATAGCCAAAAGTCCTGCAATGCCAAGGGGCAATGAAATCCTAATCTTTAACTCTATTTTTCTTTTGTTGGACTCGGCGGTCCTTGTCCGTCCTTATTCCTCACTAGACCCGATTAACTTTTTAATTTTATGTTTAGATCAGTTGTAAACGACAATTCATTAGGGATGCTAAATAATTTGTAGTGCAGATGATCTGACTCAGCTTTGAAAAGACAAATAAACATCATTCATGGGTTAAACTATGTAGAAATGACATGGATACACGACACGACACCCCGACACATCATTTCTAAAAAACTAAAGAATTCTCACATGTTGGAACACATTCTATATTAAATGAATATTTTTATATATACGTGATAAATTATTTCATAAAAATAAAAATAAAAAAGAGTCTAGAATAAATTTACACTAATAGGATTTATATTTATAGGAAATGCATACCCATGTTTGGGAGCATGTTTTTGACTTTAACAAAAGTAGAGACTAGAGTGGACTTATTTAAATGAATCTATGATTTTCTACGATGACCAGAACTTATCATTATTCAACATTCAATCCTTTTATTTCTCACTTTTTAGCGCCACCCATTTATTTCACCCTCTTGTTTCTTCCCCAACACCACCTATCACTTCCTTTTTTGAAATCACCCTCCATCCTCCCCTCCCTCCAAAAACAAAAGGAAAAGGAAAAAGTCCCGCTAAGTTGGTCCGGCATCCCTTTTTTTGTTTTTTGCTCTTCTTCCTAAAACTTAATGAGGAACCTTGGAACCCAAATCCTCTCTTCCTCTTCCTCATCCTAAGCTCCTCCTTGCATAGCATCCCCTTTGTAATTTTTTTTTCCTGCTCTTCTTCCTAAAACTTAAAGAGGAACCTTGGAAACCCAAACCCTAGCCACCTCCTCTTCCTCCTAGGCTCCTCCTCCTTGAATGGCATCCCCATTTTAATTTTTTTTTTCTGCTCTTCTTCCTAAAACTAAAAGAGCAACCTTGGAAATCTAAAAACCCTAGTCGCCTCCTCCTCCTCCTCCTCCTCGCACAGTCCTCTTTCTCTTGATCTCTGCTCTCTTTCGATCACCTCATTGCACTGCTCGCTGCCTCGCCTTTGGCCCTCCCTCCTTCAAGTGCACTTTGATCTACTGGAAACATCTTCACGGCTATCGTGTCTAATTCAACATATTCTGGTTCTACTACCTTCTTATGCTCTATCTGATAATCCTTGTACATCTTTTCTTCATGGAATACCACATTCCGACTGCGGATAACTTTGTTATTTTCATAATCCCAAAGCCTATAGCCATATCCGTCGCCACCGTATCGGATAAAGACGCACTTCTGTGACTTAGCATCAAGCTTTTTCCTATCATCCCTATCAATCAAAGCATATGCAATACAACCAAATACCTTTAGATGTGAATAATTAATCTTTTTACCTGACCATTGTTCTTGTGGTATTTCTCCATCCAACGCACTAAATGGACTTCTGTTGATAAGATAAACAGCTGCATCAACTGTGGCAGTCTATAAGTGTAGCGGGAGACCCGCGTGTAGCCTCATGCATCTCGTGTGTTCTAGAATAGTCTTGTTCATCCTTTCAGCTACACCATTCTCTTGAGGAGTTCTAGGAACGGTTTTTAACTCGTGTATGCCTTCTCGACTCAAATATTCTGCAAATTCTTTACTTGTATATTCACCACCATTATCAGACTCCAGAGCTTTAATATGATAACATGTCTCTTTTTTCTACCATGGTCTTTCACATTCTGAACATTCCGAATACTTCTGACTTTTCTCAAAGAGCATAAACCCAAGTCTTCATTGTCGCATTATCAATGAAGGTGACAAAATATCTCTTACCACCATAAGAGAGTTCCTGAGCAGGTCTCCATACATTAGTATGAACCAACTCTAGTTTTTGACCTTTATTTTTTGGCCCATTCAATTGAAAACTAACAGCCTTTTGTTTTCCATAAATGCAACTCTCACAAAAATCTAACTCAACTTTTTGCAAACCTGGAAGTAATTTCTTCGAGTGTAACTGCTTTACACATTTTTCACCAAGATGTCCCAAACGATAATGCCAAAGAGTAGACAAATTACCTGTAGCCATTGTAATTGCAACCATATCACTGATATTGTCTCCTTGAAGAAGGTAAAGTGTACTCATACGCTTTTCCTTTACTACTATTCTTGCCCCTAAGGTTATCTTCCATTCTCCACATCCAAAGGTTATTACCAAACCTTCTTGGTCAAGTTTACTGGTTGAAATCAGATTTTTCTTTAATTCCGGAATATGCCTAGTTTTTCGCAAAACTAGACGTCCTCCACCTGAGATGTTCATAGTCACAGTTCATTTCCCAACAATGGGACACATGTGGCCGTTTTCCACAACCACTTGTCCGAAATCTCCACTGGCATAATCATCAAATATGTCTCTTTGCGAGGTGCAGTGAAAAGAAGCACCGGAATCAATAAACTATTTGTCTGTCGTCAAGTCAAACCCTGCAGACAAACACAAGTTATCTAGCAAAGATTCATTGCTAACCACATTAGCTCCTTGATTCTCATCTTGCTACTTCTTTTTGTAGGCTTCACACTGAAACCTCCGGTGTCCAGTTTTGTGACAAAACTAACACTCATCTTTTGCAACCTATCTCTTACCCCTTGATTGTGATCTGCTACGCCCGCTGAATTTTCCTCTACTTTTACTTCTTCCACGGTTCTCCACTGCGAGTGCCGTTGAAGATGTAAATGCAGAAAAATTATCTCCACCTAAGACTTTCCTTCGTATCTCTTCATCCATAATACTATTCACAGCATCATCAAGAGTTAAATCATCATTCATAGTGCTCGAAATTCCCTGCACTGCGGCATTGTAGCTTTCTGGAAAAGAACATAAAAATAATAAAGCTTGAAGCTTCATATCTAAATTTATGCTTGCAGATTCCAATTGACCCGTGACCTGCGTGAAACTATCAATATGCTCTGCCACATAAACTCTATCAGATAACTTCATATTAACCAGTTTCTTCAGTAAAAATACATGGTTTGATGTGGATGGCTTCTCATAAATATTCGTTAGAATATCCGTGACTTCTTTTGCAGTTTTTGCTTTCGCGATGTGGTACCCTGTCTTTTTCGTCAACCCTAGACGAATCGCACCTAATGCTTTTCGATCAAGAATTTTCCATCCGGCTTCTGCTATTGGATCCACTTCCGCCATCTCGGGTTTCCAACCCTCAAGTGGTGCATAGAGATCTTTTTGATAAAGATAATCCTCGATTTGTAGTTTCCACCATCCGAAATTCTCTTCATTGAACTTATCGATTCTGGTTTTATCTTCTGCCATCATGTTTGCTTTCAATCAAACGTCACCGAAAAACCATCGATGTTCTCGATTAGCCAACTTAGGCTCTAATACTAGTTGTTACAAAATCGTACGTCGATTCCAGAAAAATAACGCTTGCAAACAATTCATCAAGCATAATATAATAATAAAATAATAGAATCAGAAAAACACGCCAGAAAATTTGTTATCGAAATTCACCCAAACCTGGGCTATGTTTCTGTGCAAAGGCACTCTACGAATCCACTAGACTTCGAAAAAAATTGGAATACAACAATAATCTTCTCTCAAGATCAGGGCACAAAGAGATTGAGAACCCCATAAAGAAAAAAACTCACTTTTTTCTTCTCTCTTTTTCTTGCCTCTCTATTTCATTTTTCAGCGTCTTGACAGCTAGCGTATTGTCATCGCTAATATAAAAGGTATCACTTTTAACCTAAAAGCAAATCTACAAAAAATACAAAAAAGCCCCTAAAAAATATTTAGCTTCATCTATAACAAATCTGTCTTTAGTTCTTCCTGTTGAACATCCAAGGACAATGAGCTCTCAGCTTCTGCCGTACGCACATTGCATGTAAACAAGTATTCAAGTTCTGTAGATACTTGATGATCCATATTCGATTTCAATATTACAAGCTTAGCGCAGTATTTTGCTGGTAACGATTTCTATGTCTTATGATCGGTCTGTACTCTGGAGATTTCTCCATTCAATTTAGGTTGATGCTTAGCTAGGGTCTTCTCTGTTTCCTAAAGACCAAGAAGATGACATAGGACTAGGGGTGTGCAACGAGAACCGCCCGAACCGGGAACCGGCTGGACCGGACCGAACCAGCCGGTTTTGGGCGGTTCCCACGGTCGGCGGTTCGGTTCCCGGTTCCTAATTGGAACCGGACCAAACTGGACCGACCGGACCGAACCAAATTTTTTAATATATAATTTATATACATAGAATTAATAAAATATATAAACATGATAACTTATTGCAACCAAAATTGCAATTTGAGGTAGGAACCTCTTATGTGGCCAAGAGACCATTAAAACCATTTTTGTTACTCTTTTATTTATAGAAAAAATCTCCTTGTTAGTAACGTGGGCTGTGACTTGAGTTCTCTATTTTCAAGGTTCCTCGAGTGGTACCAACAAGTTAGTTATCGAGAGAAAGAGGGAAAGTAAGAGCCTCTTTCTTTTTTAATTGATTTATTGGGGATTTTGTGATGAATGGTTGAATGATCCTTGCTTTGTGTTTTGTTTTGCCTGCTTGAGGAAATTAGATGATATACTCTTTAGCGAATAAGATTACAATTTTTTGACTTCTAGTGATTAAAATGTCCCCACGTTACTTGTTTATAGGATTACAATTTAAGCCAAGTCCAACCTTTAGCCAAATTGTTCATGGCCTTTATGGTTAAAGTTAAGTGTGATTCACACTTTGTGTGTTTCACACAAGTGAAGTTTGAATATTTTGCACATGGGAACATGTGTGATTAGTTTCGTTGAATCGCCCGAGAACCGAATTGGATTGATCGGTTCGGAGTGCGGTCACTCTTTAGTGCAAAAAAGTAGAGCCGATTTTGTTGGACCGGACAGTCACTTTTTAGTGCAAAAAAGTAGAACCGATTTTGTTGGACCGGTCCGGTCCACGGTTCGCAATTTTGGGAACCAGTGCTCCCGGTCCGGTTCCCGGTTCCAAGGTGGAACCGGACCGAACCGGGAACCGATCACCTCTACATAGGACCCCAGCAGGAGGGTTTCCGGTTTTGCCACCATCATAAGCCTCGACCGTTGCTTGAAGGTTCATACTTTGGGCAGTGAGTTGAGCTCCTGCTCGCCCTTTGATCATCTAAACAGATTCGAGCGCCTACGCTCTGAATGAAGAACGATATCCTCGTAAAACAAATCATATCAACCGTAGTCTTGTAAACATGAAGTTGGTTCTTTCTTTGGCCTAATCCCCTTGAGAGGACAAACGATGATGGGCCCCTTCTCGGCCTCCTTTTTGTGCTATCAACCAAGTGAGAGTCTGGCTGTGGCAGGCATCTTTCGCTATGAAGATGATGATAGCTCTAAAGTAATTTTGAAGCAGATGGTGAAATTCATGATGTCCTCCCAACCTTTTCATTCAAAAGAAATTATCATTTTGAAGATTCCCAGATTACGTGCTAAGTTTGCTGATGGATTAGCTAAATATCTGCTTGGAACCATGTAAATCCTGCTATATATTTTTTAGTAATAGAATTATGAAAAGAAAATATAATTATCATTTTTTGACCAAAAAAATGTGCGCAAATTTTACGATTACCATGATAACATCACTCGTAAATATTGACTATCCTATGTACTACCAATAACACCAAAAAATACGAGCACTGAAAATATATAGGACCTGCCCCATTGAGGAACAAGTTCTTATCGCCAGGAGGTTTCGCCGTCCGCCATAAGACGAAGCTCTCAACCTGAACCTCACTCGCTGGTGGCACCATCAATGGAGACATTTTTGAACTGATTTTTTTTTTCTTTTTCCAAAGTTCTATTTAATCTATAAGATTATGCATTTTCGGGGAATTCTGGGTCAAAAGTGGGCTGACAAATTCTGCAAAATGGAGGGGAGCTCGGTCAAAATGGACACAGCAGAGAAGCATTCACTCGGTCATTACGTATAGAGAGTGGGTGAGAAAACAAAACAAAACGAGATATTACATTATATTTCTATTTTCTAGAATTTCGAGTAAGATTTCAATCTGATTATTCTATATTCTAGTTAGCATTTCGATTCAGTTGGTAACTATTTATACTATTTAGTTAAATTATATTTCGGATTTTCACATAGATGATATAACAATAAGTTGAATTATGTGATAAAATTTTATTGAAAATATAAAAAGTAATAGACTTGAATTAGTAAAGAAAAAGAAAAAAATCTTTTGATAAATTCAACAATGAGAAAGTGAAAATCTTATTTCTTACTATCTATTTAGTATTCGGATATCTATTATCTAAGTCATACTAGAATCAAGAAAGAGCGGTGGTGAGAAAGAAAACATGAAAATAATAATTAAAAACAGAAGTGATATGACATAGGGGTGAGCATTCCAAAGCAGACCTAGTTCCCCTTAGTACCTATCTTGTCTGTTTCTAATTTTTGAAATCAAAAACCTACCCTGTAGACCCTATAATATGTAATATATCCTATCAATCAATTCTAGGGTCTAACTAGGAACTAGTTTCATTAATTACCTCAAAACAAAAGAAACAACAAATATAGTTAATCACTTAATCATATTAAATTAAAATAATTATTAGATAATCCCACCTAATATATTCACTCTAGAAAGAGATACATGCATGAAAGGTACTTGTATTAGAGCAAAACATTAGTAGACCAAGCCTTTTCGTGTGCTAAAAAAAAATATGAGAGAGAGAGAGAGAGAGAGAGAGAGAGAGAGAGAGGGGGGTGAATGTGAGTGACAAGCAAGTAATACTTAGAGACTACATGAGCCAGATTTCAAGAGAAAATGACTGAACATATGCTACCGACCCAAATCCACAAGCTAAATTATGGGCATGAACACCTCTACTGACCTTTAAAGCCGACAAATTGTTTACATAAAAAGCAACTACTTTCATGTTGATATGCAATACGCACTCAAAGTGATCTAGAACTTTAGAGAAACTAACATAGACTTGGTTTATGCATCTCGTCGAATATGTGGTGAGCAGCTTCATGAAAGTGTCCATATAATTAAAGCAAGTGAGATTAAAATTTAAATTATCATCATACATGTTAACATACTAAGAATCAGCGAAATAACATCAAACTTGATTAAATTTTGCTCAAACAGAAACGATATCTTCAAGAATCTGTTCTTGATCGAATCTCACTTTGAAAACATGATTAACAGTCGCAAACTATAAGCGAACTGGCAATAGGAGGTTCCGAAGGTCTTGTCGCTAGTGATATTGGCCAATGAAGAAGTTTCGAGCGAAGTCTAAGCTATTCGTGCTCTCCAGGCCGAAAAACAGTGTACCAACGAGCTTGGTTCTGCAATGGTAGAAGCGGCCAACTGATAAGCAAGGAAGAGCAGCATCAGGACTCCAGATCTGGAGGAGTCAAATATCGCGATAAAATCCAAGGAGTCGCTCTCAAAGGAAGAAGTTTTCTTTTTGTTCGCTCGGCCCTCACTGTAAAACTATGTAGGTCATGTCTATTTTAGGGTTATGTAGGTTCCTCATTTGGTTCTTAGTCCAGTTCTCGATTCCCCATCTGGATTGGTTCAATTCCCACCTGAGAATTGGGAATCAAACCGCATTGTATAGGCTCCAAAAAATATGGAGTCGGGAATTGGATTTATTTCCATTAGAACCTAGAACTAGATCGGTTCCCATGGCCAGTTTTCAATTTCTACTCAGGAACTATGCTCACCCCTAATGCGAGGGTTTGTCATTTCTAGAGATAAGAAAGACCAATCAACTCAAAGACAACTCGGAAATTGCAAAGTACCTCCTCAAAATAATAATTAATTCTAGACAATGAAGCTATGCTTTGCACGTTATCAATCAAAATACACGCTAAGAATGATGAGTATGAATATTTATGGAAAGAGAAAAAGAAATTGAACTCATACCAACAATCAACTGACTAGATATATGTAGTCCCCTTATTTCACTGGGAACAAAAACACAAGTTGAGAGATACACTAGATCTAGATAGAGAAGAGCTAAACAAAACTTATAAGAAAAAAGAGTAAAATTATCGAGATATCTAAGTAGAAGAATGTGCCTTGATAGGAGAATCTCAGGCTACCCTTTTACTTTTGAGCATGGATCCACTGGGGTATCAAAAAGTATAGGGAAAGAAGTTGACGATGTTACTCATGAAAACGCGTTCTCCTTTGAGCCGAATGCAGTTTCAGTCGTTAGAAAACTCATGTGAATTTGCATTCTCTGAAACTTTTGAGCCCACTTACCCCCTCTCTCTCTCTCCCTCCCCCCCCCCAAAAAAAAAAATCCCCCCAAAAAAAAACATGTTATCTATATACCAAATAATGGGAAATTACTTAAAATAATTCACTTATTGAAGTCTCGTATAATTTAGTATGATGGGTGCGTTTGATTTAGCATTTTGAAGCCCATTGGGAAAATGTAAAGTAGTTTAGCCTAAAGGACTTTAGGCAATACAAAGATCGTTTGGTAAACTATACTTTGAAAACAATTTTGAGAGGAATGTCATTTGGTAGAAAACATATTTAAAAAGCCCTTTGGATGATTAATTTTTTTTTTTAATTTCATTTGTTTAAAATTTTAAAAAAAATGTAAGCAACTTTTAAATATAAATTTCGACAATAATACTAAAAAATCAAATACATATATAATTTTTTTTTTTTTTAAAAGACCAAACCCTTCATCAAAATTTTTTAATTTTTATTTGTTTGATTTTTTTTTAAATAATGTATGCAAATTTTTAAATATAAATTTTGACAATAATACTAAAAATCAAATACATATATATAATTTTTTTTTAAAAAGACCAAATCCTTCATCATAATTTTTTAATTTTTATTTGTTTAATTTTTTTAAATAATGTATGCAAATTTTTAAATATAAATTTTGACAATAATGCTAAAAAGACGAATACATATATATAATTTTTTTTTAAAAAGACCAAATCCTTCGTTGAAATTTTTTAAATTTTTATTTGTTTAAAATTGAAAAAATAATGTATGCAAATTTTTAAATATAAATTTGAGAATAATGCTAAAAAAATCAAATACATATATACAATTTTTTTAGGAAAAAAAGAAGAAGACCAAACCCTTCATCGGAATTTTTAATTTTTAATTGTTTAAAATTGAAAAAAAAAAAAAGTAATGTATGCAACTTTTTAAATATATATTTTGAGAATAATGCTAAAAAAATAAATACATATATATAATTTAAAAAAAAAAAAAAGACCAAATCATTCATTGAAATTTTTTTAATTTTTATTTGTTTGAAATTGAAAAAATAATGTATGTAACTTTTTAAATATAAATTTGTGAATAATGCTAAAAATCAAATACATATATGTAATTTTTTTTTTTCAAAAAAAGCCCAAACCCTTCATCGGAATTTTTAAATTTTTATTTGTTTGAAATTGAAAAAAATAATTATATATGCAACTTTTTAAATATAAATTTTGACAATAATGCTAAAAAAATCAAATATATATGCTAAAACAATCAAATATATAAATAATTTTTTTAAAAGACCAAAATATATTTTATTTTTTTAGCATTTATATAAATTTGATTTTTTTAGCATTATTTTGGCATTTAAAATAATAATAATAATAAGGGAAAAATTAGAAATTTAAAGAATGAGTGATGATAGTTTTGGAAAAAAAAAAAAGTTCGAAAGCTTAGTCCCTAATAGTATTGAGCTTTTAACATTCTCAATGCTGATTTTCACTTGAAAGTTACTTGGTTGTCAAACAGTCCAGCATTTTTTCACGGAGCTTTGGAGGCTGAAAATCTATTGGAAATGCTAAACCAAACACACCAAATATCCATGTGAAATAATGAGCCTCACATACACACACGAGAGTCCAACCCAAAGATGATGTAAGATATTTTAACTAAATTCATCGACAATTTGCATTTCATAGACACAGGATGCGAAGTTATTTAGATCCTAGGAATTATGCAATTGATTTCTTCCTTAGGCGTGGAAAACTCAAGGCCCAAATCTGGCTTCCGCAAGAGAGTTATTGCTCCATCTTTTGTCTGTTTCTGAACTTAGCATCTTTGGTGGCAGATTCTTTCTAGAACGCGGGATGAAGGTTATGATGCAGACAACCCAACTACTTTGATGCAGTTCTATTAAATAATAAGATTCTGCCGATTTCTTTAGGGTTTGTAGTTCTATTTTGCACACCTATCCAATTATCCTATCGGCTTTTAACTAATACTAGTCAGTATCTGAATTTATCTACCTCATTTGCCAAAAGAACATACATTCTCGTCTAAGAAAAGAAGAAGAAAGAGTAAAGGAGTCCACCGGAAAAGTTTAATTTGGAAAAATTTCATGGTTAATTGACGAGAAAAAAAGAATAAATTATTGAAAATATGATCAAGGGAGAAAATAAAAAGAAATTATAATATCAAAATATACAACGCATGTAAAGAAATTAGCTTAAAAGCCTACAAATTTTCAAATTTTAAGGATATGATCGCGCATTGTGATAGCGCCCAACGGGGCTAGATCAACCATATCCACATCCATCCGAGCTCATATGCAATGCTGGAAATTTTGCCCTCTTCTTGCATCAAAATCCATTAGTTGGAAATTATGTCCATTCTATCTAGAGCAACGTAATGAGAATTCTAACAAAGTTGATATAATAATCCATAATCCAATGAAGAGTCCATACCAATTTGATTGTTCAAACCTACTAATAACTTGCCAAATTTATTCATTATTGGATCCAAATCTCGTGTATAAATGAATATTCAACGGAAAGTCAGCACAAGTAAAAAAAATCAGCTTAAGCCTACAAATTTCCATAGTTATAAGATATGATTAAGGTGGCAGGAAGCGTCCGAAGAGGCAAGGAAATCATTTTACATCCTTCTGGGCCCACATGCGGAGAAAAAACTTTGCCTTATCCTCTCATAAAAACCCATCAGTTGCGAATTATATCCGTTCTATTTAGAGTGAGGATTCTAACAAGGTTGATATAACAAGCCAAAATTTAATGGAAAGTCCATATCAATTTGATTGTGATAGCCTACCGATAACTTACTTTATTCATTATTGGATCCAAACCTAGTGTATAAATGAAATTTTCAACAGAAAATCAACACCTAACATTCAACGTCAACATAATTGTGCTTTGTCCTTTCTCAAGTTCTATCATATGAAGTGGCTCTGCATCTCCTTCGGCACGACTTCATCGGCCATTTCTGTATTCAGTTTTCGATTCTCTGCCTGCAGAAATGGCAAGCCATGCCTCAAACAAACTTGACGGCAAAGTAGCCATCATCACGGGTGGCGCAAGTGGCATCGGCGAGGAGACAGCACGTCGATTGGCATATCACGGTGCGTATGTCGTGATTGCCGACATCCAAGACGAAAAGGGCCACAACCTTGCGGCATCGATCGGATCCCACCGGTGCACCTACATCCATTGCGATGTCACGGATGAGCAACAAGTGAAGTCCTTGGTGGAATCGACTCTTCAATTAAACGGTCACCTAGACATCTTGTTCAGCAATGCAGGCATGATGAATAACGCCAAGCAAGACATTCTCGGGTTCGACATACCTGCTTTTGAGAGCCTGTTTGCCGTCAATGTTCGGGGAATGGCTGCCTGTGTCAAGCACGGGGCTCGGGCCATGGTGGCAGGGGGCATAAAGGGAAGCATAATTTGCACAACGAGCCTCATGGCCAGCATTGGAAATGAGAATCGCGTAGACTATGTGATGTCTAAGCATGCCGTGCTGGGACTGGTGAGGTCAGCAAGCAGGCAACTTGGAGCATACGGTATACGGGTGAACTGTGTCTCCCCTGCAGCAGTCGCAACACCATTACTCCGTGGGTTGCTCGGTGTGACTGAGGAGGAAGGCGAGGGATGTTCGAGTCAAGTTCAAGCTTGAAAGGAGTGCTGAAAGCGAAGCACGTGGCTGATGCCGTGGTGTTCCTTGCTTCTGAAGAGGCCGAATTCATCAACGGCCACAATCTGGCGGTCGATGGTGGATGGGCAGGGATGGGATAGGCTATCCTGTGGAGACTAGAAATAAGATTTGCAGAGTCTTTAGCTCCCCTGGGCTTTGTTTGCTGCTTTAGCAATTCAAATCTGGAGAAAACAAGAACTCTGGCTGATGCCATCTCGTTTGTGAAAGGAACATTTTGCTTTCATCTTTAAATTCGGCGACTCGATTGGTGATTTGATGATAAGTATGCGTTGGTGCTTGTTCAATTCAACCGAAGGAGAAGCCGAAAGTCCTGCTATGCCTCGAACTTTATTTGTTTTGTTGCCCTGCGGCCCCGTGCAGGGACCCTGCCAGGCGGAGCTCGGTTTTTGCGGACAAAATTCGGGTGGCAGCGTTTTAGGAAATAGCTCTCCCGTTCATAAGAGCCCATCCGGGCCCAATTAGGCCTGCCAAGCCCGATTTCTCAACGTGGGGTTGAGCTGAGTATAGCACCTCAGGCTCGATGACAGAGTCTTACCTCCTGAAATTCTCATAAAGGTCGGGCCGTGCTTGTCGAAACTCACCCATTGATCTTCTCTATGCCTATCCTCCTTGTGGACCACAAGGCTCTTTTAGAGGTGAGCATTCCAGAGTCTATTCAGGTTCGACCTGAAATCCATCTCATCGGTTCTTAATTTTTTGAATATAGAACCTATCTTCTAGATCTCGAAACCTGTAACTTACCCTAATAATCAATTCCAGGGTCTAATTGTGAATTGGCCAATTTCTTTTTCTTTTTTTAGCTTTTTTTCTTTTCTTTTTCTTTATTTCATTTATAATCAAGTAAAAAGAAAGTGAACAAAACAACAAAAATCCCCATTTGTCAATAATGATAATCCTTTAAAGATGAACACCAAAAACAAAATAAATAATAAAAAGTTCAAAACACGTATCATAAAACTTAAATTATAGAACTTCATTCCTTAATCATTTACAAAAAAAATTGCTCTAACCACCTAAAAACAAAAGAAACAACAAACATAGTTAATCACTTAATAATATTAAATAAAATAATTATAAGAAAACCTCACCACATATATTCAGTCTAGAGAGATACATGTGCATGGAAGATACTTGTATTAGAGCAAAACATTCATAGACCAAGCCTTTTGTGCAAAAAATTTATGATCCAAGAGAATATAAAGAGAGCAAGCAACAAGCAGGTGATACTTCCCAATCGATCGCCCTGTGACACATGCACGAAAGATACTTGTGTTAGAAAAACATTCATAAACAAGCCTTTTGTACAAAAAAATTATGAGAGAGAGATTTTGAGACTAGTAAATTTTGACTGAACATAAGGATCCAACCCAAATCCATAAGCCAAAGCATGGGCACGAACGCCTCTATTAAGTCTCAAAGCTGACATATTGTTTACATAGAAAGCAATTATTTTCATGTTGGTAAGTAGTATGCACTCAATGTGACCTGTAACCAGAGAGAAACTAACATAAAATTAATTTGTGCATTTTGTCGAACATGTGGTGCATAGTTTGATGAAGGTGTTCTTATAATTAAAGCAAGAGATTAAAATCTAAATTATCGTTGTACATATTAGCATACTGAGAATCAGTGAAATAACATCAAGCTTGATTGAATTTTGCTTGAACAGAAACAAGATCTTCAAGAATTCTTTCTTAATTGGATCTCACCTTGAAGATGCGATTAATAGTTGAATCGGTATGTCAAGAACATATCTAGAGACAACTCAGATTCTACATGTTTGAACGCAGAAAAGGTAACCTTAAAATCAATATGAGGTCATTCTTAGACGATGCATTTTTAGGTATCAGTGTTTGTTTTATATCCTGTCTGATCAGTGGATGGACATGGAATTTGCTTTCTACAATATGATCTTAGAAACACGTTAAACGAGACTCTGTAATTTGGCAATTGATATCTGCTGCTAGTTGTTTGGAGAGAAAATCTGTCTTTAGTTCTTCCTGTTGAACATCCGAGGACAATGAGCTCTCTGCTTTTGCCATACGCACAATGCATGTAAACTTGCCCCACCCAGGAACAAGGTGTTGCTGGAGCCAGGAGGTTCCACTGTCAGCAGGAACACGGAGCTCTCAACCTGAACCTCACTCGCCAGTGGCACCATTAATGGAGACATTTTCGAACCGATATTTCTCTTCTTCCAAAATTATCTCTCTTTATGCAGGCAGGAAAGTTGTTATGGAAATTTTGAATTATTACTAGCTATCTGTCTCTGTACATTATCCTAAGAATAACGATACCTTTTGAACCAAAAATTTATTTTCCTATCAAACGCCAATATGCCACTCTCTTGTCTCTCCTCTTGGCGTTTTTCTAGAAAGAATTCATCTCCAGCAAATGACTCCTGCTCTTGAGCAAAGCCCTCGCCAGTCCCAGCTCATCACCAATCTCAGTCATAAGGTCCGCTCCCAAATGCCTCCGGTGCCAGCTCATCATCATCCTCCGCCTCATCGTCATCCTCGTCAGGCCTCACGAAATCCAGCATGGGCCCTCGACACGCACCATACCACTGACCACAATCTCCACCGTCCTCTCACACCGCATGGACATCCTAAGTGTCAGCACCACCATCGTCCACCGTCCCTCGCCATGCCATTTGATCCTGCCACTACCATCGCCCGCTCGTTCATCACCACCTTGCCTTCCCTAGCCGACACTTAGGATGTCGATGCGGCACGAGAGGAAGGTGGAGATTGTGGCCAGTGGTGGGGGGGCGCGCGTCAAGGGGCCCATGCTGGATTTCGTGAGGCCTGATGAGGATGACAATGTGGCAGGGGATGATGGTGAGCCGGCATTAGCGGGGGCTTTGCTCGAGAGCAGGATTCATTTGCTAGAGATGAATTCTTTCTGAAAAAACACCAAGAGGAGAGACAAAAGAGAGTGGCGTATTGGCTTTTGATAGGATAAGAAATTTGTGGTTCAAAAGGCACTAGTGCTTTGTCCTTTCTCTAGTTCTATACATGGAGTGGCTAGGCATTTCCCTCAGCACAACTTCATAGGGCATTTCTGTACTCCGCTTCCCATTCTCTCCCTAAAGAAATGACAAGCCAAGCCTCAAACAAACTTGATGGCAAAGTAGCCATCGTCACTGGTGGAGCAAGTGGCATCGGTGAGGAGACTGCGTGTCGGTTGGCGAATCACGGTGCACGCGTTGTGATTGCTGATGTCCAAGACGAAAAGGGCCGAGATGTTGCGGCATCAATCGGATCTCACCGATGCACCTACATCCATTGCGATGTCACAGATGAGCAACAGGTGAAGTCCTTGGTGGAATCGACTCTTCAATCAAACGGTCACCTAGACATCTTGTTCAGCAATGCAGGCATAGTGAATGACGTCAAACAGGACATTCTCGAGTTCAACGGACCGGCTTTCGAAAGGCTTTTTGCTGTCAATGTTCGGGGAATGGCCGCCTGTGTCAAGCACGGGGCGCGCACCATGGTGGCGGGAGCCATAAAGGGAAGCATTATTTGCACGGCAAGCATCCTGGCCAGCACCGGAAACGAGAATTACGTGGACTATGTAATGTCTAAGCATGCCGTGCTGGGTCTGGTGAGGTCGGCAAGCAAGCAACTCGGAGCATACGGTATACGCGTGAACTGTGTCTCCTCTGGAGCGGTCGCAACACCATTAGTCCGTAGAGTGTTCGGCGTGAGTGAGGAGGAAGGCGAGAGGATGTTCGAGTCAAGTTCAAGCTTGAAAGGATTGCTGAAAGCGAAGCACGTGGCTGATGCCGTGGTGTTCCTTGCTTCTGAAGAGGCCGAATTCATCAACGGCCACAATCTGGCGGTCGATGGTGGATGGGCAGGATAGGCTATTTTGGTGTGGAGACTACAAATAAAACTTGCAAACTCTTAAATGCATTTGCTCGTGATGTAAAAGGCTTGTTTAGAGCCGTGTAATTTTCTGTTAAGACGGAATAGCAAATTATCTTAAAGGCTGTGTCCTATAGAATTTTAAAGGAAGACAATTTAAACAGGACAAGTTCACTCTTGACTAGATGCCCGCTCTGTTAAAAATTTAAAGGGCGGCGTAAGCAAAGATATAGACATGAAGGAGAGCACTAAGCTAAACTCAGACTCCAACAAGAATAATCAGGACAGCAGCAAGCATATTTATTCTTCATCACCATTGAACGTAACAGAGTAGCAGCACGACCGAATCAATAGAGCTAACTTTGGTCACTGTCGAAATTAACTCACAATTCTATATAAGAAGATGAAGTTGAAAATTCAGATCAGAGATTCACCAAAGCAAGGAAGTGATTTCAGTCAAATCATGTGCAAAAATTGGAAAGTCCCACCCACTTCTTGTGCAAATCGGGGAGGGTGACCCTTGTTCGAGGCCGACGAGGGCAACCCTCACTCGAGGAAGGTAAGGGCAGCCCTTGTTCAAATCGACAAGGGCAGGCCTTCTAGAGTTGCGAGTCAGCATATCTGAAATAAAATCTGCAATTTCACTCACTTCAAATCCACACCCATGTGATTGAAGCTTGATTCAATGATGGTGGTGAAGAAGAATGTTGATTTCAGTCATGCCCTACTTGTGAAGGAGACATCTTCTCTTAGTTTGTGTCAATTATTTAAAAACGAGCATTAGGTTACGCTGAACTTATTTTTCTTAAATGACATAGCTTCTCTTTTTGTTCCTGGAAACAAAAAAGTAGATTTTTTTTACTTCTCGTTATTATTCCACATCTATTTCCTGACCACTAATTTATTCCAGAAAATAAAAAAATTAACTAAGGTATACAAATAGACTTTTATCCTTTTCTGTTCCAAGGAAAAAAAAAACAGAAAAACAGAGAAATGTACTAGTTTACAATCAAGAGTGTTTAGAAGAGTTATCCGAGCTACAGCCAAAACAGGGCTTCATTCCTTGGTATTATACCTTTGTCTTAACAAACTTCTACTATCATTTATTATATTTTCGACACTAAAATTATGGCCAACGTTGCCTAACAAAAACTATTCATCTCTACATTCCATGAGAAGAACTATGATTATTGGAGCATTTTGATGGCTTATGGGATATTGTTGAGAAAATACTTGCCCCAAAAGAAGGTGCAAGTGTTTTGGCAAGGTAGCTATAGAAAGATGCGAGAGCTCTTAGAAATTCTAAAGACCGTGAAAAAGGCTTGAGACACACTATAAGAAGAATTTCAAGCTAAGGTCAAGATGTTGATGAAACACACTCTGAACGTCATAAAATTGGATTAATATCACTAAAAACTCTAAATTAATACGTATATGATAAATTACCCAAATTAATTTTTTGACCATAAAAAATCTCAAATTGTCATATTTGTAACAAATTTATTCCATATTAGTTGCTATTAAGTTTCATCATCAAATTGCTATATTATGGTAAATTTGTCGTAAATATATCGATTTGAGATTTTTTATAGTTAAAAAATAAGTTTGGGATAAATTTATAATAATTATATTAATTCAAGATTTTTTTGTAGTGTTAATCTTATAAAATTTATCGAGAGGGGGGTTTTTAATTTTTGACCAGTTTTGTAAATAGCTTAAACCCTCCTCAAAATGCCTCTAAATCTCTAGTCTATCCGTCGTGGTTCGTGAGAAAATATTCAGTGGTTCGTGCGCGCCACGTCATCCGCTGACGTGGCGCGCACGTTCCATTCAGATATCGACAGGTGTCCTGTGGGACCCGCCAGAAGATGGGAGGGCTGGCTCGGCTCGGCTCGGCTCGGGTCGCTGGCAGAAGAAAAGACGTCACGCTCCCGCCCAAAACATTTCTCCCTCCTCAATTGAACTTTCTGTAATTTTTTTTTCTCTTACTTTCTCTCTCGAGACCTGCGTTTCCTTCTCCACGCATCCCACCTCCTCCGCTTCCGCCTTCGGCTCCGACTCCGCCTCCGACTGTTCCCGTGGAGATCGAGCACAAGGTTTGTGCTCGCGTTGGTCTCCGCCTCCGTGCATCCCCTCCTCCGCCTCCTTCGCCTCCGCCTGCCCAAAAGCCTCGCCGGTCATCTGCCTCTAGAGTCCTCCGTCTCCGGCATTTGCTCGTCCTCTCCGTCCCGCCGGCCTCCGCCGCGAAGCCATCAGCCTCCGGCAGGAGGGAGGCGGCCTCGGTCTCGTTCCCGAGCGGCACCAGGCTCCCCGCTGCTGACTGGGCGTTGTTCTTGACGTTGGGCCGCTCGGTCGCGAGGGAGATCTCGGCGGACCTGGGCGGGTCGACGGCGCGGAGAAGAAGGAGAGGCGCGGGCTGGAGAAGGATTCCCGCTTGCTATGGAGGAGGTACGTGAACCGGCTGTACCAGCACCGGGAGCTAGGGATTTTCCTGGACGTGAGCCGGATCGGCTTTACGAGCGAGTTCATGGAGGAGATGGAGCCCCAGTTCCAAGCCGCGTTCAAGGCGATGGAGGAGCTGGAGATGGGTGCGATGGCGAACCGGACGAGGGCCGCATGGTCAGGCACCACTGGTTGTGGAAGTCGGAGCTCTCGCCGACCCGATCCTGAAGGCGCAAATTGAGAGCACGCTCGACCCCGTCTGCAATTTCGTTGCCAACGTGGTCAGCGGTAAGGTCAGTTCTGGAATTCCGTTCGTTGTTACTCTCCCCGTGGTAAGAGAGGCTGTAGTTCCTTGCGTTTTTTTTTTTTTCTTTTATCGGTTTGCTGTCGTAGTTGCCTGTGTTAGATTTCTGGTAAATGTGAACATTGTCTTAGTCGCTCCTGAAAGCGTGAGTTGAGGATAAATTGAAGTGGTTTCTGGTGGAATAGATGGAGAGCTCATTTACGAATCAGTCACTTGAAATGACCGTGTATGGAAATCTCCTACTCTGAGACGTAGTAGTTTCAAAATGACAACTCAGAAGATTCCAATTAATGAATGTGTATGAAAAATATCTTTTTCTGTTTGATCTCCATCGGCAGTACCTGGGCTGTGTACTCTGAGACGCAGTCAGGTATTAGCTCTTCTAGTATGCATTATTGTGTATGAAAAATATCTTTTTACGTTTGATCTCTCTGTTCTATCAATATGCTTTTGTTCTTTAGGAAGCAATAGTCTTGCCTCCATGGATTGCCCTTGCTGTGCGTCCCAGGCCCGGTGTGTGGGAGTACATTAGGGTAAATATCCATGCCCTTGTTGTTGAGGAGTTGCAAGTGACCGAGTTCCTTCATTTCAAGGAAGAACTTGTCGATGGAAAGTAAGTCTTTCTTTTTTCATTTTTGGCTTTTACCACCACATGGATGCTAGCATGCTTTGCTTTTGGCGGAAGGACTGTAGGTTACTCGAATTTGTGGATTGTTGGCAGTCACGGCATTACATCATGAGATCTGTAATATGCAAATGAATGCCGCTTACTCTGTTGCAGTTTGAATGGAAACTTTGTGCTTGAATTGGACTTTGAGCCATTCACCGCCCAATTTCCCTGCCCAACTCTTTCGAAGTCCATTGGAAATGGAGTGGAGTTCCTCAACCGCCACCTTTCGGCAAAGCTCTTCCATGACAAGGAGAGCTTGCACCCTCTGCTTGAGTTCCTTCAAGTTCATTGCTACAAAGGAAAGGTAAGCCCATGGGCAGATAACACTCATCTCACTCTCTTGGATCTACTTCTTATGTGCCGCGCGTATCACTCAATTGTATTAACAAGATTGTCTAATGACAACTCAAAGGAAACATTGCGACATTCACATAACTTCATGACTGTTGAAAGGACAGTTCAGAGTTGCTCATATTTTAGATGCATGGACTGAATCCTTTTTTTTTTTTCACAAACAATTACTTGAGACTCATTTATGCTGATCTGTGATGCAGAACATGATGGTCAACACAAGAATTCAAAATATCTTCTCGCTCCAACATGTCCTGAGGAAGGCAGAGGAGTACCTCTCTGCCCTCAAACCTGAGACACCTTACTCTCAGTTCAAGCACAAGTTTCAGGAAATTGGGCTAGAGAGGGGCTGGGGCGACACCGCCGAGCATGTGCTTGAAATGATTCGGCTTCTTCTGGATCTACTTGAGGCTCCCGATCCATGCACCCTCGAGAATTTCTTGGGAAGAATCCCCATGGTCTTTAACATTGTTATCATGTCGCCTCACAGTTACTTTGCCCAAGACGATGTCCTCGGATATCCTGATACTGGTGGCCAGGTCATTGATTGTCTCAAATATTGATTTAGCATCTCTTGCCAGTATTTCTACATGCAATTCCATCATCATGCGTTGTTCACATTTTGTAGGTTGTGTACATCTTGGACCAAGTTCGTGCATTGGAGAGTGAGATGCTTCACCGTATCAAACAACAGGGGCTGGATATTACTCCTCAGATCCTCATCGTAGGTTCTTGCTTTTTTACTGATATTGGAATAGTTTTTTGCTGGCCAATCCAACTAACTCGTTATGTTTGTTTTGTGTCCTGCCCCTTTTGGCTGCAGGTCACTCGTCTTCTTCCTGATGCAGTAGGAACCACGTGCAACCAGCGTCTTGAAAAGGTTTTTGGAACAGAATACTCCCACATTCTTCGAGTTCCCTTTAGAACGGAGAAAGGGATGGTGCGAAAGTGGATTTCACGATTTGAAGTGTGGCCTTACCTGGAAACATACACTGAGGTATATTAGCTCATAAGATTATACTTTGCGAGGATTTCTTGTTGACATTCCAATCTTTCATAATATGAAGACTAACCTTATCTTCTCTCATCAGGATGTCGCCAATGAAATTGCTGGAGAACTACAAGGCAAGCCCGATCTGATCATCAGCAATTACAGTGATGGTAACATTATTGCTTCTTTGCTGGCCCATAAGTTGGGCGTTACGCAGGTTTGTCCCTTCCTAGTTTTACTCTCTATAGTGGCACTATGATTAATCAAAGACCAAATGCTAAATATTAGTTTCTTCTGATTTATTATGCAGTGCATGATAGCTCATGCCCTTGAGAAGACCAAATACCCGGAATCTGACATCTACTGGAAAAAGTTGGAGGAAAAATATCATTTCTCTTGCCAGTTTACAGCAGATCTCATAGCCATGAACCACACCGACTTTATAATCACCAGCACCTTCCAGGAGATTGCCGGAAGGTAACTGATCTTGCTTTCAGATGTGGATTCATGCTAAAATGCTCCTCCATCCACCGCAATGTGCTAAACTGCTCATATAATTATATGTTTTCAGCAAGGACATGGTTGGGCAATATGAAAGTCACACCGCGTTTACACTTCTTGGACTGTACCGAGTCGTCCATGGCATTGATGTTTTCGATCCCAAATTCAACATCGTGTCGCCAGGAGCTGATATGAGCATTTATTTCTCCTACACGGAGGAGAAGCCGAGGTTGAAATCTTTCCATGCTGAGATCGAAGAACTTCTGTTCAGCAATGTGGAGAACAAGGAACACCTGTGAGTTTTTGGAGTTTTTTTCCCCTCCCATACTGGACTTGGACCTACATTAGCGTCCTGTGTTTTGAATGATAATGTTCAAGCTCAAACAAATGCTGACATGGATGTGTTGGTTAATGTCAAAACAGATGCGTATTGAAGGACCGGAACAAGCCAATCTTGTTCACCATGGCAAGACTGGACTGTGTCAAGAACTTAACTGGGCTGGTCGAGTGGTACGGAAAGAACACCCACCTGAGAGAGCTGGTCAACTTGGTTGTGGTCGGTGGTGACCGGAGGAAGGAATCTAAGGACTTGGAAGAGCAAAGCCGAGATGAAAAAGATGTACGGGCTGAATGAGACATACAATTTGAATGGCCAGTTCAGGTGGATCTCCTCCCAGATGAACCGGGTGAGGAACGGAGAGCTTTACCGGTACATCTGCGACATGAGGGGAGCATTTGTGCAGCCCGCTCTCTACGAGGCTTTTGGACTGACCATGGTGGAGGCCATGACATGTGGATTGCCGACCTTTGCAACTTGCAAAGGCGGTCCTGCTGAGATCATTGTGCACGGCAAGTCTGAATTCCACATTGATCCTTATCACGGGGATCAGGCAGTGGAGATCCTTGTGGACTTCTTCGAGAAATGCAAAGTGGACCTGAGCCACTGGGACAAGATATCACAAGGGGCGATGCAGAGAATCGAGGAGAAGTAAGGACCGGGATTCTTGTTAGGTTCAATCTTTGATAGGGAAAAAGAGCACATTTCAACTTGTTCAAGAAACACGTGGGTAACATGTGGTGCTTTGCTTTTGGCAGGTATACATGGCAAATTTACTCCAAGAGGCTGCTCAACTTGACGGCGGTGTATGGCTTCTGGAAGCACGTCTTGAATCTCGACCGTCTCGAGAGCTGCCGCTACCTGGAAATGTTCTATGTCTTCAAGTATCGGAAATTGGTAAGAGACTCGACTTCTCATCAGATCATGAGCGCGACAATCTGCACGCATATTTTGACTCCTTGTTTGGATATTCACACACTGCTCCTTTGTCTTGACAGGCCGAGTCGGTTCCCCTTGCCGTTGAGTGAGTTAGAGATGAACAAAAGGGCAGATCTCAAGAGGCAGACAGCTCCAAATTCTCTCGAGAGTTGAGGAATAATTGCCATTGCATTGGATTGGAAGAGAGCCTTTTCTTTTGCTTTTCTTTTTGTTTTTCTTTTTGCAACTGCTTTCGTCAATCTTTCTTTTGCTTCTTTCTGCTGTGAATGTATGTTGGGTTAGGTTCTTCAAAAAGTCAATTCAATGAAATTTCCTTCTTCTATTCCCCAGTGTCCCCTCAATTTACCTGTCGTCTTCCACTTGTAAGTTGGCGTTCAACCATTTTTCCTTCGCTTTTAAGCTAGCAATGTGCATCCAAATGTGTTACTCGGATCAGCGACGGTAGCGAGTCCCTTGGATATAGCACAAGACTATCCAAAAAAAAAAAAATTGCTGAGGCAAAACAAGTCTTTTAAAATAAATCACAAGGAAAACTTGTATATTGGAATTGACTGTTCCAGTCAGCTGTACACATCTGACGTATGGAGAGAGGACAATCAATACAAAAGAACAGGAGGTGGAGAGAGCTCGTACTGTACAATTTAATATTGATTCCATTATTGATACACGCATCGACACAACACGCTCTGTCAAAATTGCCTTCTATTTCTGAGGTATTCTATTTCTATCTACACCTTCATGAGTAAAAGAAGAAAAAAAACCGGCGGAGGCTAAAACCATCTCCCATTACCGATGCGCCTACCCAAAAATAGAATGCAGAGAGTTCCATACCCTCCAAATCGTGCATCAATCCACTAGTCATGTAGCTACTCCCGTATGGGTCTTGTAAGTTCCTTTTTCATGGCGGCTTCTCTTGGATAGAACATAATTGCCAGCACCAAAGAGAATGTAAGGCCAACTATCCCACCGAATGGTTGGAAAGGATGAGTCCCCGTTATCCAAAGGGGGAAGTTGGGGTTGTAGATCAAAAAGCCACCTGATTGGAGAGTGCAACTTGAGACTAATATCCCTGCGCGGAGCCCAATTGGAACACAGAGGCTACCTTCACCGATTTGTCGAAGCCCAGCCAAGCTTAGTGATAAGAGCCACAACCCAGGTATTGCCCATGGAGACCTGAAATGTGGCGGATAAATCAAGTATCTTTGATGTTGACTCAAAGGGAAGATCAGGTCAGAAGCAAATTGATCAAGTGCATGACAGAAACATGAACCAGGTTTGAAGCAGACGCTTTAACCTAAAAGAGAAAGGATGAAAGATCAAGCTAAGAAGAAAGAACGTTGTCCTCATTGTAGCTGCTAAAGAATGTGACATGACACTAACAGATCTAAGCCTTTCAAGAAGGCAAGTTTGGCAAGTCATAAGTTTGCCTTCATTGTCAGAATGTTTATTGTGTAAACTTCTCTCAATAAAAAAAAAAAATTTGCAAGCATGTTCAATCTAGAACCAAGATTTCAGTAAGAACAGGTTAGCAGTGTTGCATGATTACTTTAAAATAGAAAAGGGTGGTCACCAAGTTACAACCTGATTTCCAGGAGTGCTGATTTACTTGTCATATTTTGAGTAACATGCTTTTCCTGGCCCCAATAGACATTTTCCCGCAACAAATGAAGAACAGAAAACTGAAGGAGAAAATCCAAGGACAAAAAGGAGTCAAAAAGTTGTAAGGAACATGACTTAATTAAAGCAATGTACCTCCGGAAAAGGGAGAATGCAAGCCCTGACAAAATAATTCCCGGGTGGTATCCAAGATCAGCAGCAATGTCTTCAGTTAACCGTGATCTGAAAAGCAACTCTTCCACAAGGGCAGCAGAAGTTGCTGTAACAGCACCTCGACCGACCAAGATGAGAATTTGCCCATATGACTTGAGCCTTGTCATGGCATCTAAAGACAATGAATGAAGACTTGGAGGCCAAGAAAAACTCACGCAGCCTAATAATGAATTAACATACTGTATGGACAAAACAAGCATAATTCCCCCAACCAAACTGCTCAAAAAAGCTTGGATCTGCAAACAAAAAGCTGAAACGAGCTCATTAAGAAGAAATCCCTAGGAAACATCTCATGCATTGCAACTCTGATGAAGTAAAGCCAGTGCAGAACCACAGAAGAATTTTTAAAAAGAGAACAAACTGCAATGAATCTTAGGTCAGTAGCAAAGGCATATAAGAAGAAACCAAACAGCAGGATTTGTTTGAACCACATTATCCAAGCTCGTGATGTTCAACTCGCTGCATTAGCTTTTCAAATGGAACTTGAGTTTACTAAAATTTGCTTTGAATGGTATGCAAGCCAAATCTAGTATTTAGTGACTGTTATAATATGTCTAATGGCTTTTATTATGGCATTTACACTATGTCCATGGTCTCTCTCTCCCCCTACCCCCCAAAGCACACACTATTTTTTGGATTGGGTTCCCTCACTAATCATCTTTTCATCAAAGTTTTGTTCTTGTTCAACTCTACTCTAGTTAGTATCTTTAAAGAGAACATGAAACTCAATGACTTGTCGGTGAAACTTCTATAGGTAGGGGGAAAAAACCTGGGACCAAAACCTGTTTTGCAAATTCCAATCCCGTTTCACGAAAGGCCTTATGTACTTCCAATAAGCCATTTCTGGTTTCAGGATTGCCACCACTCTGTAGGACAGGAAATAACAATGATATATTCTTCTAATCTGCATAAAGGAGAGATCACAAAGCAAAATACATGCAGGCACCTTTGATATCACAATAACTGGGGTAGAAGAAAGCTTAGGACCAAGGTGCGCACTTTGATGGTCAATTCCAGCCGGATCTGTGTTGTCAATGAATGTAATCTGCCAAAAGTAAAATTGAGATATCATCAAGACCGTCAAAAGTCAAAAAATCGCTAACACAGGGTATTCACCCATTGTGCCGAGACTCATAACTGAACATTCATCCATAGCTTGTAACTTTACTTAAATCTGATGCGCAAAATCTAAAATTTACTAATGCTTTTTGAATACCGAATCAAAGGACGAAGACGAAAGACCTAAGTACAGTTTAATCAACCAAAGTAGATCTTTTTTCATTGCGCATAAGTGAATCAAGCAGCATATACACTTGCTCCCAATAATGGAGGAGAAATGTGAGCGGGAAGAATACAGGGAAGGGAGTTGGATCATTCTCATATCTATAGCGATGAACTTGCAACGAAGAGCCCGAAGTGGAATGACATCACGACTAATCCCAGTAGGAAGTATAGCATTAAGAGAACTGCTCACTTGAGGGAAGAGTTGCCAAGACTTGAGAAATAATTTTAACTAGTAGAAACGGCAAGAAAGGACGAAGACAAACAAGCCACCACCAACTCATCTACAATGTCTGAAGACACCTTCAATGGAGGATTATCGGGAGCCAATGCCTCTACAACAAACTCTGGCCCAAGAGTTGAACCCCCAATTCCAACTGAAAGTACTTGAGTAAGCGATCCACGGGAGAAGTAGGAGGGGGCTTAACTTGCAAATTAAGCATCAAACATAATCAAGTCAATCATTGCGTCCGTGTCCAATGCTCAGCTAAGCACCCTAAAAGAAAACCAACGATCAAAAACTGAATTTCATGCATTCATTAATCGTAATCTTCTGAGTTGTCATTTTGAAACTACTACGTCTCAGAGTAGGAGATTTCCATACACGGTCATTTCAAGTGACTGATTCGTAAATGAGCTCTCCATCTATTCCACCAGAAACCACTTCAATTTATCCTCAGCTCACGCTTTCAGGAGCGACTAAGACAATGTTCACATTTACCAGAAATCTGACACAGGCAACTACGATAGCAAACCGATAAAAGAAAAAAAAAAACGCAAGGAACTACAGCCTCTCTTACCACAGGGAGAGTAACAACGAACGGAATTCCAGAACTGACCTTACCGCTGACCACGTCGGCAGCGAAATTGCAGACGGGATCGAGCGTGCTCTCAATTTGCGCCTTCAGGATCGGGTCGGCGAGAGCTCCGACTTCCACAACCAGTGGTGCCTGACCATGCGGCCCTCGTCCGGTTCGCCATCGCACCCATCTCCAGCTCCTCCATCGCCTTGAACGCGGCTTGGAACTGGGGCTCCATCTCCTCCATGAACTCGCTCGTAAAGCCGATCCGGCTCACGTCCAGGAAAATTCCTAGCTCCCGGTGCTGGTACAGCCGGTTCACGTACCTCCTCCATAGCAAGCGGGAATCCTTCTCCAGCCCGCGCCTCTCCTTCTTCTCCGCGCCGTCGACCCGCCCAGGTCCGCCGAGATCTCCCTCGCGACCGAGCGGCCCAGCGTCAGGAACAACACCCAGTCAGCAGCGGGGAGCCTGGTGCCGCTCGGGAACGAGATCGAGGCCGCCTCCCTCCTGCTGGAGGCTGATGGCTTCGCGGCGGAGGCCGGCGGGACGGGGAGGACGAGCAGATGCCGGAGACGGAGGACGCTAGAGGCAGATGACCGGTGAGGCTTTTGGGCAGGCGGAGGCGAAGGAGGCGGAGACCAACGCGAGCACAAACCTTGTGCTCGATCTCCACGGGAACAGTCGGAGGCGGAGTCGGAGCCGAAGGCGGAAGCGGAGGAGGTGGGATGCGTGGAGAAGGAAACGCAGGTCTCGAGAGAGAAAGTAAGAGAGAGAAAAAAAAATTGCAGAAAAGTTCAATTGAGGAGGGAGAAATGTTTTGGGCGGGAGCGTGACGTCTTTTCTTCTGCCAGCGACCCGAGCCGAGCCGAGCCAGCCCTCCCATCTTCTGGCGGGTCTCACAGGACACCTCGATATCTGAATGGAACGTGCGCGCCACGTCAGCGGATGACGTGGCGCGCACGAACCACTGAATATTTTCTCGTGGTTGGAACATGTGGCCAATGAAAGCAAAAAAATATCTCTGACAATGCAGGTACATTACGCAGGTCAATGTCAGTTATTGAGCGTCCATCAAATGGGAGAGGAACTAGACTAAAATTCATATCCCTTCTGCTCCTCCAACTTCCTGTAAAATCATTTCTACAAGCTAATGAAAATGTATTTTCTCTGCCCAGTGCCCGACTATTTTCTTGTTACCTTACCATTCCCCCTACCAAATATATCCTAAACATATAAACACTTGCACATCAAACCACAAACTAACAGGGGTATCAAAACCACACTTCTCCAACCACAGATCCAAAAATCAATACACAAATCTAGGGAGAAAAATTAGCAGATGCTATCTTGTTTTCAAAAGGAAATTTAATGGGAAAAAGACACTAAAAGTATCATAATCTTTATATTGCATTTACTTTAGCGTCAAAATTTTTTACCTAATACTTAAATGCCAAATCAGAAAAAAATAATAATTACTTAAATGTCATTCATGATAAATTATAACCCAAAATCCTACGTGTCTTTTTTTAATAAAAGGGAAAAAGCCATGAAAAACTCTGAATTTTGTCCATTGTGACACATTTACCCCAAACTTTTTTTTATGACTTGAAAAACCCCAAACTTTTCAAACCATGATATATTTACCCCATCAAGGACATTTTTGTCTTTTTATTCTGTTTTTTCCTTTTTCTTTTTCGTTTTATTTTTTTCTTCTCTTCCCTCCGCCGGCCATGGCGCAGCCGGCGGAGGGAAGCCGGCGTCCGGTGAGGGCCGCTCGACTCGCGGCCGAGCGAGGACGGCCCTCGCCAGATCTAGCGAGGGCAGGGACATCCTCGCCCGAGGCAGGTGAGGCCTCCCTCACCGACATCCAGATTTGGCAATGGCACCCCTCGCCCGACGCCAGCGAGGGCCGCCTTAGCCCGAATGCCGGCGAGAGAAAAGAAAAACAAATTAAAAAAATTTTAAAAAAATGAAAAGACCAAAATGCCCTATAATTTTGGGGTAAATGTGTCACGTAACAAAAGTTCAGGGTTTTTTGTGTCACAAAAAAAAGTTTTGGGTAAATATATCACGGTTTGAAAAGTTTGAGATAAATGTGTCACATGGGCAAATTTCAGGGTTTTTCGCAGCTTTTTTCCTTAATAAAAAGGTTATTCATAGGTGGTTTTTTTTATAATAACAATAAAATAAAATAAAAAAACAAGTCCAACGTGGACAATGACTGGTCTCTCTCCCTCTCTGTGGTAAAAAAGCCCCAAGTTTCACATTTTGTATCGTCTTCACATCATCATCATCATTCATTCATTCATTTTCATTCATTCATTTGTTGAATCACAGAGAATTAACAATGCCATCCTCGTCGAGAGAACGTCGATCTATCTATCGCCTTTGATTGTGACCTTGCCGTTATGCGGGCGGGGCAGGCTCTGTTTTCACTGTAAGGCGAGGTCTCGAAGTGAAAAACGCACTAACTTCTGTGGGTAGCCTTAGGAAATGGCTCTCCCATCATAAGAGCCCATCTT
This sequence comes from Eucalyptus microcorys, assembly GCA_014182515.1. Classification (NCBI taxonomy): domain Eukaryota; kingdom Viridiplantae; phylum Streptophyta; class Magnoliopsida; order Myrtales; family Myrtaceae; genus Eucalyptus; species Eucalyptus microcorys. Next base: position 4,641,494 of record CM024563.1, read on the forward strand.
GGCCCAATTAGGCCTGCCTAGCCCAACTTTCGGCATGGGCTTGAGTTGAGTATACACCTCAAGCCCAATAATCGAATCTTCGGTCCAAAAATTCTTGTAAAGCTCAGGATATGCTCATCGAAATTGACTCATTGATCGCTTCTACAGCTATCCTCAATGACCACAGGTCTCTTTGCTGTGGCCATTCTCGACACTAAAATTGAGATTGCCTCGTGAGTCCACTTCGTTTGTTCGTGAGTAAATAAATAGTTTCTTTTTTTTTTTCCTTAGATTAGCTGAGAATGACCAACCAAGAGGGACGTTAGGAGCACATTTGACAACTTACCAAATAGTAATAATTTCATTTTTTTTTTTGCAGGAATAGATTTAGAACAAAATTCCTTTGGTAAATAATTTGTTCCCGAAAATTAATTTGGAACAGAATCAATAAGTAAAAAAAAGTTATTTTATTCCTATGAACAATTCTAGAATCAAGTAACCAAAATTTCTTTTTTTTTTTTCTTTTCTCTTCTTCTTTTCTTCTTGTTTTTCTTCCTTCTCTTTTCTTCTTTCACTACCATTATCGTCAATCGCCGCCACTAGTCGCCAAGGACTGATTCGCAAGGTCCAATGAGCTCGCCTCATCGATGGCTAGGCGAGGCTCGCCTAGGCCTCCTCCAGCCACTAGTGAGCCTCGCTTGGCCTAGCAAGGCTCAACCTCGCCTAGATCTAGCGAGGCCAAGCTCGCCTAGCCAGGTGAGGCTCGACCTTGCCCAGATCTGGTGAGACCGAACTCACCCAACTGTCAAAAGGCTTAACCTCATCGGGCCATCGCAAAGTCGACATTGCCCAACCAAGGTGAGGCCAACATTCCTTGCCCAGATCTCGCTCAATTGAGCCTCGCCCAATTGTTAATGAAGTTGTTAGCTCTCGTCTAAACAGTTGCTGGTCATTCCAAGGCCAACGACTAGCCAAAGGTTGATGAAGAATAGAAAGAAAAGAAAAAAAGAAAGAAGTAATAAAATTATTTAAAAATTGAAGAAAAATAATTTGAATTAGAAATTTTGAGGGCATTGCTTAGAAATTGTTCATATTAATGAAATAAAAAAATATTTTTGATTAAAAATTATTTTCGAAAATAAAATGATTATCAAGCATATTTTAAATAAATTGTTGCGCAATGGGCGATCTTTCACATCTTTGAAAAGACAAACGAACATCAAGACTCCACATGACGCTTGATGGCAGTTGGTTTTGTCCCTCCTCGCAATGGTCAAAGGTCCATGGAAAGGAAACGAGTGGAGGGCAGTTTATCCAATCCTTGCATGAATAAAATAAACGTCCTCTCGTCCGGATGACCTTTCGACCCCTCCGAAAGCCGCCCCTTCTCGTTGCCAACGCAGCAAAGTCTCGTTCTCTCGCCCCCTCTCTCTCCGATGCACGCCATACGTTTGAGCTTCAGCGACTGGGTTGGAGCAGGGAAGAGAGGGAAGGAGGAAATGGGCATGCAGCTGAAGGTCAACTGCGACTACCTACTGCGGCCGCAAGCGAATCTCGCGGGTCGCCCGTTCCTGACACGTGCGGGTCCATCGTCATTTTCGCCATCGCGGAGTTCTCCGCAATTGAATGCTCGTCATTGGGCGGAGAGGGCTGTCAGTCTTGGTTTGGATGGACCGGCTGTCGGCGGCGGAGTGGGGAGTAGAAGGCGGAGAAAGAGGAGCGGGAGGTCTGACGTTGTGGTGGTAGCGTTGGGCAATGCGGCGGCGCCGTCCTGGGATAGCTGGAAGCCCGACAAGGCTTCCTCGGCGCCGTCTCTCAGCGACATCGCTTGGCCTGCCGCTGGTTAGCATCATCACCCGCCTCCGTCCGCTTTATTATAATAATTTATCCTTTGCGAAATTCCCTTTTGTAGGGGGGAAAAAAGCAATATTCTTGGCATTTCTTTTGTCGAGTTTCCGTTATGTCAGTTAACTTTTCACTAACTTACCATATGGACTTTTCTGATTGATAATGTACTATGAAATGTCCATGAAAGTTTTGCCCGGGCCTAGTCTGGGTACTGCTCTTCCTGTTCATTGATGGGGGATTGTTTGATTTAGTAAAACAAGTGTCAACACTAATGTCTTGGATAGAAGGAATCGACATTCTGCATTATCGCTGAGCTTGCACGTAATTTAGGGAATTTCTGCTCGCGAGTGAAGGATCGCAATTGTTGTCTGCTCATGCTGTCTTCAGGGGATGCAGTAGAAAAGTTCCTTCCGTCAATTTCTTTCTTCATAGAGATTTCGAGATTGTAGGAAATTGAAATTTGCTGTTGTTGCCTGTGAGAAGACAGAGAAGAAGTTTGTTGTTCATGCTGCGGTGAGGCTACTAATATCACTTGGTCCCTTCAAATGGTTCGTGAGCTGGAAAAAAGTCTCATGAACCTTCTCGAAAGTCAAAACTACTGGTTGTACTTGGAGTTCTTGTCAATGGTCCTTGTTCATTCTCTCTTTGTTGTGTTTTTTTTTTTTTTTCATGAGAAATCTCCCCATGGATTGTAATAATAAGTCTCTGTCATTTGTTCATGCTTACTGTTGTGTGTACAGATGAACAATCTCCCGAATTTGACATTTCATGAAGTAGGTTAGATGAAAATCAAAATTACAGATTGACTTAAAATTTTGGAGGATTTGTGTTTTTGATTGTTCATTAATTGTTGTTCATTCTACATTGCTAAGTTGCCTTAACGGTTCAGGACATTTCAGTCTTTTAAATAAGTTTATGCAAGACTGAACTCAAATTACTCGTCATTTCTGCCGGAGCCCAGTTTAGTGCTAATATGATGACTATATGTGCAGTAATCTGTTATGTGACATTAAATAATGTAAGTTCTAATTTTCAAATCTTGTTGGCATGATAGGGGCATTTGCTGCTATGGCTATATTTGGAAAGATGGATCAGATTTTAGCACCAAAGGGGTTTTCGATGACAATTGCTCCTCTAGGTGCTGTTTGTGCAGTCCTCTTCACTGCTCCCTCCTCCCCTGCTGCTCGGGTACTCCATAACCCTTCTTTCTTTTCTTTTAGTCTGTTTGCAAGCGTGTATGTTCTGGAAAACCTTAGCAGCATGTAATGCTAACGCAAAAAGAGAGTGATTTTTAATATCTAATATACAAAATCTACATTAGAATGATTGGAGTTGCAGTTTGTTTACCTTAGTTGAACCCAGAAAATGAGTATGATACACTGCAGAGATATTCATCGTTCTTTGGGGATTAGTTGCCAACTAAACGTCATAAATTTTGTGACAGTTTGTGTTTACGATTTCTCAATTTTGAGTACAAAAAAGGGCAGCATTCATGATTTAGAAAATACCAAGTCTCCACTGCAAATATGATAGGTAACTTTATCTTCTTGTATCTGAATTTATCCAATACAGGGAAAATTGCATTGGCAATCCTACTCACAATCTCTTGGTGCCCAGCAAAAGGGAAAAAAAAAAAACCACAAAATCACTCGGATTATGATCTCAACTTCTGGGATAGATCCCTGTATATTTTAAAATGCACATTGTTGTCATCTGTCTCTTGATCATTTACCGTGCCAGAGAAAAACTTCAAGCTGCAAATACATATCTAGCATAGCCTTGTTCTCATAGTGGCGGAAACCACAGAAGATGACTTCATTTGGTCCTCTCTCCTGTGGTTTAGTATCTTTCAGTTTCACTTCTTGAGGATCGCCTAGTTTACACCATTTCTTTGTTGACTCCCACGATGTGTTGGGTGATACGTCCCCTGGGTTCTTCCTGCCAATCAGAAAACAATTGAGCCTCAAGGAACCAACAGATATTAACATTATTGTCATTATACATGTCAAGAAGAACTTGCATGTAGCAGTACCTTCTTTTTCTCTCAGAAAGATTGGTGTGGTTACAGTTGCTACAGGGCATGATTTTCTTGCATTTGGTCAAGGACTCATTCATCTCCTCTTCAATGCAGAAGTATAACATGTTCATGGCTCAGATAGGATGTGCAGCCATTGGTGTGCTTGCATTTGCCATGTTTGGGCCAGGTTGGGTTGCTAGGAGCACGGCTCTAGCTGCATCTATTGCTTTCATGATCTATACCCGCGCAACACACCCGCCAGGTAACCACCTATTCGTGCCCTCATGATTTCTCATCTCAAGGTAGTTCACGTAACACATTCGAAGGATAAATCATTCAAGTGAACCGAATGCAGCTGCAAGCTTGCCAATACTGTTCATCGATGCTGCCAAGTTGCACCGCTTGAATTTTTGGTATGCCATCTTCCCAGGTGCTGCTGGTTGCATTGTGCTCTGCCTGATCGTGAGTTCCTTTCCTTCTCAAGCCCGAATGTCTTCAGAACATTCGAGCTGTTTCTTTTGACTGCATTCATTTTGTCATTTTTAATCCGTCTGTGTTTTTTAACTTCAGAGGAGCTTTAGATTGCATGTTGCCTGCTCTAACAGATGATCTTTCACTAAGAGTCCAAGTACTTGATAGGCATGAATGACGAGTATCTGCTTAACCAGAACAGACAGATTTTAAATGGATATGTAGAACACCGCACCTCGGAGAAATGGCTACGCACACCATGCATCTTTAGATTTTTAAGGAGATATTCACATGACCATTATGGACTGGCGACCAACCTCTCTTTTTCCCCCTTTATTATCAATTTTCTGCAGCAAGAGATGGTATCTTTCTTGAAGGAGAACGTGAATTTCTGAAAGACAAATTGTTAGCTTTGCGGAGCTAGACATCCACGGAAAGGAAGACCAGGAAATTTGTACAAAAGCCTGCAGCCGAGAGAGAAGCGCGCCCCCGGCCCCGGCCCTGGCTCCGGCTCTGGCTTCGGCCCCGAGGCTCGTTCAGTCAGCAACACAAGGGAAGTTGGTGTATTGCATTGTTTGTACAGATTATAGATGATGGGGCAGAGAATGTTGTTAGGCAAATGACCTCCTCTTCTGGCTCAATCTATAAGCTTCTGATTAACGCAAATCGATGGAATGAGCGTGTGAAAACTCTGTCGGATGAAGGTGCGATTATTAGTTAATAATCTAACACTCCATTCACGTTTAGTCAGGTTTTTTTGCAAGTACTAAACATGGAACTATGTAATTGGAGATATAGATAGGGGCTTGGAAAAATTTAAATCACTCTCACATAGTGTCGTAGTATATAAAACAATCAGCAGGGATCCTGCAAAATTTCAAATGATATCATAACAGAAGATCCTAAGTTCATGAGAAATTGTGTGGGATTCCTATCAACTATTTAAAAAATTTAAACTATTAGATTGGCATGTAATTTATTATTTAATATTATAATACTCACCATTACGCTTGATTTGATCTTTTTGTCTAGTGTTAATTGTGGAATTATGTAATTGGAAATACATATAAGAGCTCAAAAAATTTAAATTCAAGACCTCATGATCTTTTGACTTACTCTTTGAATAATTAGTAGATCTACCACAAAATCTCACAATCTAAGCTCAATTTCATGTCATGAGATAAGCCATTTGATCATAGTGAGGTCACCGTCTTCGTGTCCTCACAAAATCTCACGATCCGAGCTCAATTTCATGTCATGAGGCAAACCCCTAAATCATAGCGAGGTCATCATTTTCTTTCGCACTAGGAAAATAAGCAAGCAAAAATGATAATCGCCTCCTTTCGCATTAGGAAAATAAGCAAAATGATGATGAAAACTAAGTGAAATCGGTTTTGACATCTCCCGCACTTCACCGCGGCTGCGGCCCGTTGACTTGGACCCTCGTGACTCACGTGAGGGAAAAATGCTTCCTATCTTTTCGCGGATCCCATGAAAAAAAGGCAGTTCAGTACTGCTTTTATTGTTGTTAATTCATTTTTTTGTGGTAAAAAAATGGGGGCGTAATCTACGGAATCGTAGTCCCACAGATATTGTCGAAAGTCCTATGTCGCAAACGTCAGCTCGGGATCGGGCACGTGTCGCGGTGGGCCCCGCCCACTGAAAGCCACGGCACTGACTGACCGGGCGCTGACGTCATCTTCCCGGTGGGTGGGGACAGCTTCCCGACAGGGATGCCTAGCTGTCGCCGTCGCGATCGGCGCCTTCTTTAGTGGCGGGACCCGCCGCGGCGCCACCCCCATACCCTCTCGTCCCTTCCACGAACTTGTCCTTTTTTCCTCTCTTTCCTGGAAAACAAAAACAATTTCCCTTCTTTTTCCTTGTCGTTTCTTCCTTTTATCCTTTTAAATTTAAAAAACAAGTCCCAAAAAATCTCAAATTATACTCTCCAGAATATATTTATCATAAAATTTCCCATTATATCATATTTTTCTAAAAAAAATTTATAACATAAAAAACCATAAGTTTGTACGTATGTGATACATTTATCATCTATCAATATTTCATTATGTTATTTTTAAGAAAAAATGATATTCTTATTTGACTTAAATCACATAGATATCATATTTACGCTTTATTTAGAGGCACATTTTTAACGCTTCCTATTGATAGATCTTTGATGGAATATAAATCTATCACACAGGTACAAGTTTATGATTTTTTATGTTACAAAAAGAATTACGATAAATATATTATAATGGGCATAATTTAGGATTTTTTTATAATTTTTTCTTTTAAAGTTTACTATAAAGGTTGAATTTTGTGTCTATTTCTTTTGCCCAAACACCTAGAATAAGGTGCTAAAAAATAATGACTAACTTCAATTCCGCAAGTTAGCTCATAAAAAGGTGGTAGACTTTTAAGCGGAGCAGGAGTTTCATTTCGACAAGAAGGTGATTTCTTTTCTTCTTTTTGAGCTTCCTAGAAGGTGACTTTGTACGGCGATGATGACGTGGGGAAACATTAAAAAAAAATTAAAGACGAAAAGATGAAGCTGAAAAGGTGGTGGGTTTGACTATGACTAGAGCGCCGATGGATCCAAACACAACACGCCACGTTTCACTCCTTGTCCACGTCAGGTAGGCCCCACCTCCCTCCTTTGATAGTGACATTGGCTTGGAGTTGCTGGCTCTGGGAATCTCTTGCGGACCAAATTTTCGTACGTGCGAACCGGACGGTCTCTCCCATAAAAAAAAATAAGAAAATCGGACATTCTCCGCCGTCGATCAAATTGACATCATGTACGACTCACATCATCTAACAATCGAGATGATTTAATTATCCATATGCTAAGTTCAGATAAGATTTTTTTCGCATTTCCTATCATGAGGTTAGCTTAGGAAAGATGGGCTCCCTCGCATTATTTTAATTTCTTTTTTGAGCCTATGGTACCTCCCTGATGAAATCTTATAAAACGTGACCTCCAGATAGTCGGTAGGTAATCCGAGGAAAAGGACACGACACTTGGCGCTGCGCAAATGGCCGGCGGTGGAATGCCGTATGGGTAAAGTCATACAAGAGTTTCCAGGAGATTGAGCTCCAGCACACATGATATTCCAAAACCAGAAGCTTCCTAATCCTCCATTTCCATTCTTTTTGACTTTTTTTTTTATCCTTTTTGATACGTTGACTCCTAGCCAAACTACTAAGGGGGAAAATTTATCGACTAGTACACGTAAAATAAATTTACCTTCAACTAATTAGTTTACTCTAAATTGATATATTTATAATAAATTTATTCTTTCTTTAGTTTTCATTAAATTAGATTAAAAACCGCAAATTGGTATACATATGATAAATAAAGAATAAAACCCCAAACTGATACATCAACGGTAAAATTTAACGAAAACTAATGAAAAATAAATTTATTACAGATATATCAGTTTGGGGTTTAAAATTAATTTTGGATAAATATGTTACATGTGTACTAATTTGGGGTTTTTATGGCATTAATCTTATAAAATATTTCCATAAAAATGATGATATGTGTCATTTACAAAAATGAATTGAAGAAAATTATTTTTATCTTTGATGAAACTCTATAGACGTATATTGTTGTGGATAATGAAAATATTTATTTCAAGCGATTTTTTCAGAAATTATGTTTTAAATCATCCATTTTTTTATGAAAGAGATGGAGTCTTCATCCCGGTCGCAGAGAGGTACAAGTTTGGCTTTCTAAAGGTGCATCATGATGTGCAAGAATCAGCGACATTGTTGACCAAGCAAAACATTGGCGGCCTCTTTTCCCCAACTCCAATTCCATGATGTCTTCATGACAAAACTTCGCTTCTTCCTGTCTATTCATCAGAAATTGGATGGACAAAGCAATTATACCAGTAAAGTCAACTCTTCTTCTATAGAAAAGTTCCCTGGACAGTGCCTGCCACTAAGGAAGGATCAAAATCTGCAAAGTGCTGTCGGGTAAGGAGAACTTGAGAAACAGTTGCGTCTTTGCTTATTGAAAGAACCATTGGCTGAGACTGAGGAGCTTCATCACATCATGCTGATAAGCTGATCAAAGAAGCTCTTTCCTTTTCTAAGGCTCATTAAGAATGTGGGTCACCCGGTATGCGCCTCCAGGTCCGTCGAGTTCAGTACCCCTCACCACCAAATTGACCATCCGGGCTCTGGTTTTCGAGTTATTTTACGAGCATGAAGGTCTATCTAGCTCCAGGATGAATTTACAGATCACAGTAAAGACTCCATTTCTATCTAGCAAAGAGGTAACATGCTCGAGATTGTATTGATAAACAAGGTTTCTTTATTTAGTTTACACAGAAGACAGACGATCCCATTGAAGGAATCCCCAAGTGAACAAAACCTATAGAAAAGGAAATCAACACAGGTTCCAACTTCCTTGAGAAAGCTCACTACAGCATTTGGACAGATGCTAGCTGTTGATGGAGCTTATTGCATACTTATAGCGTATCCCCTCATATATGATACAAGAAAACAAAGGGAGTGAACGGTGTCAAAGACGCCTTCAGTACGACCAAGGCCAAAAGGCGGGATCTTCAGCATGGAATCCAAAGTTACACGAATTTGGAGGCAGGATGGCGTAGTCAGCATTTTCGAGCTTTAGGTAATTGTGAGTGGGCAAAAGGCTCTTGCTCAAATTATCTTCTTCATCTTGAGATAGGTCCGACTGGTCAGGTTCAAAAGCATAGGAAGAATCGCCGGGCTCTAAGAGCGAAGAGTGGGCAGCGTCAGTGTAATGCGGACTTTCAGAATCGAACATGTCGCTCTTGACCGAGCAAATATCCTCTGGCCGGCATGTAGGAATGGGGACTTTAGACACTTCGTCCTCAGAAACAGAATCAGCAATGGGGTTCTGGAATAGTCCTTGAGATGATTTGCTGGACGACTCGGAACTCTCCTTCTCCTTTCCCTTGTGAAGCAGCTTGTCCGTGAGGTTAAGAACCTGGTAAAAGCATTCGTCAGTTCATCAAATTTTACAGCGTATAAACTACACTATCAGTACATTCTCCAGCAAGCATGAAAATATGACCCCTGAAAGATCAACTTTGAACTGATCATATAGCTATAACCACGTTTTTCAGGGGTTTCGAATGCAGAAAGTTGTTTTTAACAATCAAGATCCAGACCTCGGCTTTCAGATCATTCCGCTCCTTAAAGAGAGTGTCGTAGTCCGACTTCAGGGTGTTATAAGAAGCTTGCAAAGTTTCATAATCCTTCTCTAGCTGCTTCGTCTTCCAGCGTGCACGGCGATTCTGAAACCATATTGCCACCTGCCGTGGCTGCAATCCGAGGTCTTTCGCCAACTGGATTTTGCGATCTGGCTCGAGCTTGTTCTCTACTTCAAAACTCTTTTCAAGAAACTGTACCTGCTCAACAGTTAGGCGCCTCTTCTTTTCAGGCTGATGGAAGTAATCCTCCAGGTCGTCTTCCCCGTTTTCATCAGGGTCGATTGACCGGAAAAATGGTCTGTTCAATCTGTTTCCCCTGTGAGCATCTTCGAAGCTCACCATGGCTCTTGAACCTACATCACCATACCATGCCAATAAGGGAGTGTCCTGTAATGACCACCGACCTCTAGGAACCACATGGTCCTAATTACAACTCATTCCGAAAATAAAAGAGACCATTCTTCCCAAGAAGCTGTCCACGCTGAAGAACAATTCGTAGGTTAATAGTGTAATTCTTGAATATATACTGGCGGATCAGTTGCATCTGCACAGTTTTACACTAACCTATACGTTCTATTTCACCAAATGATTTTCCACCATATGAACTCATAGTACAAAAATGACAGCAGAAGATACTACTTGGCCAAAAGAAAAGCAAGGAATCCAGCAAACAAAAATTCATCCATCCACTACATGAGATGAACTCAACCTCCACAGACAGAGTTTATATTAAGGTATACAAATTTCTCATAATAGAGAGAGAGAGAGAGAGAGAGAGAGAGTACCCAGAAAAGGAGAAGACCCAGAAAGGAAAAAGGCATCAGAAGGAGGAGGAGGAGGGACCCTTTGGTTCTGAAGCAGAGTCGTGATCGCCGAGGCCGAAGCACCGCCCGCCATCAGCAGAGGTCGCGAACAAAAAAAGAGAAAAAGGGTGGGTTTTCTTGGTCAAAGTCTCTTCACTCAGGCTACTTCCATGACAGCGGTTTCTTCAGACGATCAAACTGTCTCGTCTTCCGTCCGCGTCTCTGTCGAGATGAAGAACCTAAGGCTTGTGGCGAAAGAAGCTGGTGATGATGATCTCTGTGATGTGAGAAGTGTGGGAACACCGGCTGCTCACACCCATCACGCAGGGGGCCGCAGAGGGAAACAGGGGATTTGAACAATCTCAGGTTGGAGAGGTGGGGGAGAGAGCTTTGGGGTGTGGGTTCTGAAAGTGGGTTTGGGGTTCTCAAAGGGAGATAAATCTTTCAGTGCAAAGTGGTGGGAGAAGAGCGGAGAAAGCTCCTCTCTTTCTCTCTCTCTCTCTTTACAGGAAGAAGAAGAAAGACTTTCTTTCTTGAACCTCGATGGGGGGGTTAATATAGTTTCTCTCATTTTCTTATTCTCCTGACAGTGGAGAGGGAGGTCACGTGTTTACCATGGTGCCCCTGTTTAATCTCTGTCCAAAAAAGCTACAAACATACAAAACTTACAAGCACATATATATGTATTTCTTTTATTTATGCAACGGATAAATTACAGAATGCCAGAAAACCATATCAGAATGCAATGTTTCCCATTCATATATAGTCCTATCAACCACTTCTTAATACTTAGGTGTAAAAGATTCCCCTAGAACATTAGTTTTTTTTCCATAGTCCTATCAACCACTTCCGAGTATTTAGGTTCAAAAGATTCCGCTAGAACATAAGTTCTTTTCATAGTCCTATCAACCACTTATTTACAAACTCTTTTTAATAGTTCAAAGCAAGATAAGTGAGAGTTTTTAATTAAAGAATCAAGAATTCGCATGTTCATTAGATTTCATTATATTACCGATGAGTTCTCGACCCAACATTCCATACTTCTTAAGACTCTTTCATGATTCGTCCTATATAAATAATAATACCTAACATATACAAATTTCAATAAAAAGTTCTTTCAAATTCGTAAGAGAAATTTAGAAAATCAATCAACACTGTCCTATTAAAATAAAGCACTACATATCTAAGGGAAAAAGAAAGAAGACAATACCCAATTGAGAGAGAGAACCACATTTTTACTAAGATGGGCAAAACCCACTTTCCCCATATAGTCAATGCAAAAATCAAATCAACTCTCATGGTTTGTGGGTGAAATTAAGGAAAGTGGGGGGGACACGAGGGGCCTCGGTGCAAGCACTCAACTCGACCCCAGCAAGGGCAAATGGGTAAATTCGATGAACTACAGGGAAGGGTAGATGCAGATGTAGATGACAACGGGGCTAAGGGAAGAAGACAAGACCCACCCCGCAAAAAATTGAAAAAAAAAAAGTGAAAATGAAAAGGGAATCTTGTCCAATCAGTCGCTATGCAAGAAGGAACGGGTGGCAAGGCTTCCCCATAATATAAAAACCCGATTTCATTTTTAAAAAATTTCCCTAAAAGATGTAGAAAAAATTAATATTCTTTTGGGTATTTTAGTAGCTTAGATTATAATAGGGTTTAGAGAGTGAGGGGGAGCGAGTCGGGGTCGACAGGTGACTCACCACCGTTTGACCTGGCGATTCCGCTGCCGCCCCCCCCCCCCCACCCCCAACTCAGCGGGCCCCACCGCCGGGCCACGTCATCGTGCCCCCGGGCCCCGCCAGGGGCCCACCGTGTCGCTCTCTCGCTCTCGCTCGCTCTTGCCTGGATCGTTCGCGGGCGGGAGAGGGAAAGCGACGCGAGACGACTCGGCCCTTTTTATCAAGCGGAGAACGAGGCCACGGTCCTCCGGCGGGGGGACCACCCGCGAAAGTTTAAGTTTCAGCTTCGCCTCCGCCTGCTTGTCGCCGTCCGTCTACTCCCCGCCACTCGATTGCTTCCACGATATTGATTCCTAATTTCGTGGATGGGAACGACTCGCAGCGCAAAATTCGGACGTGCATATCAAAACCGGTCCAGTCCCAAGTTTTAGGATGGGCAGTATTCATTGTTCTGGCTTCTAAAATGTGCAAGGCAAGTTATCCGACGGGTGGGATACAGATTTCAAGTTTTGGTGAAATCTAGAACTTAGAATCTAGAAAAAAATCTTCGTATTTCTCTTCTTTTATGTCTTGATACGATCATGCGGTATTTTATAGTGTATAATGATAAGTGTGTAATCTGAAACATGAGTTTCCATTTGTGATTATAACCTAAAGCTTTTACTTTGTTAACATTTTAGAATTTTTATATGTATAAATATGAGTTGCAATTAATGAATTGTACCAAAGGATGGTCATTAGAGGTGATATTCACTATAATTATTTAATTAAGAGTACAAATAAAACATGCATCGATCTTAGAATCCGTGACATGGTAGATCCTAGGTTCCTAGATATGCAGGGTATGTTCTCGGTTTAATAAATTGAAGAACCTATTCCAATAGATACGTTTCAAATGAAACTTAAACGGAATATGGAATCACGGTATCCCATAATTGTTCGCATTTGAAAGCATCGGGATAAATGCGTGAGTCGTATCGGAGAAGTCTCGCATCAAATAATTGATATAGAACGAAGCAATTAATTTATTCTATTGGACAGATTCGACCTTGAGCTCCTGGGCTCCCAACAATCATAGATGCACATTGCGTCTCCATCGGCAGATATGTCATGCTTTATATATCTTCGAATTCAAGGATCTCCCAATCACAAACACTTTCTGGGTCAAAAGTGGCGTCTGCAAGCAAGAAGAAGGATGCTGAAAAAGACGGCTTGGTGTGTTTCCAAGAAGCGCAAGGCTAAGGAGATTCGCGAAAAGCTACCAAGACATTCAAACTTAATAAATCGGACCGATCGCACAGTCTAACGACACCCATTAAAAAAAAAAAAACTCATGTAGCAACTCATCTGAAGACGATAACTCGGATTTCGATCGAATTCATCCGTGCCTAACATGCAGGATACGGCACGCCTGATTCAAGCTCGACGACATCTTGGTCACGTGAACTTTTTGGAGGGATGTGATGAATGGAATGGTCGATTGGGTCAGCGCGACGGTCGCGGTCGCTTTCGCATATAAACTACGATCGACGAACTGTTCTTGTCCCTAACGTTGTCCTCACAACGACGATCTAGAAAGCCCAATAAGAAGGCCCACAGAAGGCCCAAATTCTTGTCCAAGAGGCCCAATAGGAAAATCCTAGGTTGCCACGGAAATGTGCAAGTGGCGTCTTCAATGTTCCGATTCCCACATCCTCTTTCCCAAGTTCTGAATGAAATATAACCTAAACACGACCCATTTGCGCGACACGAGCAGGACGTGAGCTGAAACATGAATTACAGAGAAAGAATCCGAATATGGCACGATGAGTATAGCCCGACTAATCAAGATGCTATAGATTGATACGATCTACAAGCATGAATATGACATGCCGATAGGATTGCCGGTGACACGAAGACCAGAACCAAGCCTGGCTCAATATCCTTCATGCACGTTTTGGATCTTTTTTTTTTTTTTTTTTTTTGGCCATCCTCTAAGTATGTCCATTTTTGTTTAAGTGGTCTAGGGTTACTCTCGAAATTAGATCATATTGGTTCTAAGTGACCTTGAATGATTACACATGTATTGTAGGCCAAGAATAAATCAAACTCATCGCGACATTGTAGCTACGTTGGTTTTACTTAAAAGCAACGCAAACATATCTCAATCTCTCACATCTCTCGTTTAAATTCCACATCTTTTGGCATGTCACATATTTTCAAATCTTGAGAATGAGTGAAGATACCAAACCCTGCAAAAATTCCACATCTTTTGGCATGTCACATATTTTCAAATCTTGAGCGTGAGTGAAGATACCAAACCCTGCAAATTGGAATAACTTTCAGGTGATTCTAAAGCATGACATCCCCATCCACTGAAGGATTCACCAGGGAGGAGCACTGGTGTGGTTCTAACCTTGAATCCGGCCAATTCTAGGTGATTCCCAATTCCTAATATTTGAAACTTGTGATAATTGTTCTGATTCTCGATCCCACCGCTTGAATTGCCTAAACTAAACCGATATATATTTACAATCCTTATTATAACAAAACACATCCCATTACAATTCTTATTATCACAATGGTTGAGAGGCACTCCCACTTGCAATTACAACATAAGATGTAACAAAAACTATGTTCATATTCCCTGTAAGTTGCACATAATAGAAAAGAAAGAAATAAATAACCGCTAGTTCCTAGACCTATCTGGCTTGAACAGTCAGTCTGGATCAAGATTAAGTGGGCCGGTTCCCGGTTTCACAAATAAGGAACCAGCCCTACCGGTCTAGTTTCAGGTTTTAGAGTGAGAATCGACCAACCCTAGAATAATCATCATTAGGACTCATTCTGCACATGTCAAATTCAAGGGAATTCGTTCATTTCCCTCCAAAATGGTAGCCTTTCGCGGGTGGTAATTACTAATTAGAGCAGGGTGATCCGACACCACTTAAGAATCCCTCCTTTATAGCCAATGACATGATAATCAAATCAAGCTCAAGAACATATCCTGTGGCTAATCTCTATCAATCAAAGCCAGAATCTGGTCCCTATCTCCGATGAAGACCGATCGAGGCCGACTATTGAGGACAGAACAAACATGTGAGATCAATCCTTTCCGGCCATGGAAGTCGGCAGATCAGTCGATGCGACAACCGGTCGAGCCTGGACCCCAGCTCTGAGTCTTCTCGTGTGATTCCAATAGGCTTTCCATGGCGTGGTCCCCATGCCTGTGCTGCTCAGTAGACGAAGAAGGAAAGCCCACCACAAGACGTTGAGACTCCATAAGGGATCATTAAACCAGGCGGTGCGTTCTGCCCCACCACACCATGGCGCGACCCATGTTGCTGTACTGTACCTGCTTATCTTATCGACGTTGAACTGAATAGTGGGTTCGACTTTTTCACTGTCCTCAATGGGAGTTCTCTCTCGAGACTTCGATCCTACTTCTGTTCTTGTTAGGTTCAAAATTCTCGAGTGCTTTCCCGAAATTTGGACCCAAGAAACTTAAACGCGTCGATCGTCGATTGAGGGAGATATCCAATTATAGGGTGAGATGTGTACTAAGCATTGGGAAGTGTGATCATGCAGATTGAGCAGCATCAAAAGTCAGGCATAGGGAATTGTTACCATGTCAAATGGCTATTTGAGCGTTCCTTTATCTTTTCTCCCACTAGCCTAAAGTGCACTTGAAGCTGCATCTGTCTAAGCGAGAGTGCGACAGCAACAGGTTCCTAAGCAGTCAATCAAATTGGATTCATCTAAACAGAATCGCCGGCAACCCCACAACACTCGAGACTCAACCCCACCATTTTGATTGGGAAGGTTCTAATTCCATCCTCAGCAAATCAATGACGGAAACAAGCCTGAGGCCGCTGACCCTTCTTGCAATATCACTGACAAAGCAAAGACAAAGGTAAGTTCTTTCTCTACATTCTTCTTGGGTAGCCATATGGATCTATTTACTGTTTTGTATTGTAGTTTTGACTGCTTCAGATGAAGCACAAGAGAGAAGAACTAACCCGATTTTCAATGCACACGAGTAAATGGGAGGCCGGATTAGACCTGTCTCTTTCGGCTCACAGCCAATCAATTTGGGAGTGCAATGAGATAATCCAGCACCGAGTTTCCTCCAACCAAATTGCATCCACACGTTTCGAGCATCAGGAAAAGCAGGGAACTACAGGTACCCTGAAAGGGAAATTAAAGTACAAGTCAGGAATCCACCATAAAAAGAACAGGCCACTAGATAGATGAGCCTAGCAGCAAGAAGAAGCATCTCCATGGAAAGCTCAGTAAGAGTACCGGAACAGACAAACAAAATGAGCTCGGACAGACTAATGACATGGATCTGGGAACCTAAAGATTTGAAGGCAGTGGTACCAATAGACACTATAGAAGTAAGGGCAATTTTTAGAGCAGATCCTTGTGGCCTTCAAAAATTGAGTCTGAGGAATGAGGACTCTGCCCTGTCGTGGAAGGCACGAGAATAGTGCAGATGATAGTCGGTTGATATCTGATGATACTTGGTCGGTAAGCTTTGGAGTCTTTTTGAGTGGCTCAACCATGCAGTCGCTCAAACATGCATTGGTTCGAGAACTACTGGAGAGGAGGTGGTGCATTTGAACGTGATGAGGGAGTGGGGGACCCTGAAACAGCCATAAATTAGCACTATCGTCAAAAACATCACCCTGACTTGCACCCATCATCAAGCAACTTGCTCATGTAATGGACTTCTCAACCTAAAAATCCATTTTGTTTTGATGCTTGCACAAATTGTCAATGCATCATCGACCTCCAATTAACTGTAGATCGAAACTTATGAATCAAACTTAAAGATCAAAACATCTTTTGACTTTGAAGTCGAGGTATCGCATAGACAATATTACATAACTGGTATGCGCCACCAAACAGGCAACACCTTTTAACTTCAATAACGAATATGCTAGCAGGCACAAAGTACAGATACAATCCTTTAGTCAAGAAAGAAGAACAAAGAATTTGCTCGTGAGAGCATTTGTTCCTGAATCATTTTATCTCTTCTATCTTAAAAACAAAACAAATCAGAAGCCGTGCTAATAATAAGGTGTCGTTTTCTAAGGGTCTAGATCTTTCATATCAGGTTTCACCACCATATTCAAGGTCTATAAATACGAGCCCAACCGTCAGTGCTCAAATTATAGAAAGTACTCCTCAACAGAAATTAATGAAAGGAAGAGAAACGGTGGGTCACATTCTTTTCCTGTTCCCTCCCTCCATCCAAAGTCCTCAAGTTCCCAACATAATTCATATTCTTGGCTACTTCTTTTACATGTTATCATAATATATGTACTAAACACTTCTTCAACTATCAGGGCAATATGGAACAGAATGAATTGGAAGGTTATGTAGATTGGAGGAACAGACCTGCACTCAAAGATCGTCATGGAGGCATGGTGGCTGCCTTCTTTGTCTTGGGTAAGCGGTCAACTAATTATCGAGAGCTCATTTTCCAGGATTCTTTCAAGCACTTACTGTTAAAGTTTCTAGTTTCTACTGATATTTCAAGGCTTGCAGAAATGACCAGAAAACCTCCTCCCCCCCGAAAAAAAAAAGAAAAGAAAACCCAGAAAAAGGGGAATAAAAATATTATCTCATCCTGTTTATCAAGAATATAACAGGACTTGTTTTGTTTATTTGAGGAATATAGTTGTGGAGGTGCTGGAGAATTTAGCATTCCTGGCTAATGCAAGCAACCTTGTGGTCTACCTGACAAAATTTATGCATTATTCGCCATCCAACTCTGCCAATATTGTCACTACTTTCATGGGAACAACTTTTCTTCTCGCTCTCCTTGGTGGCTTTCTAGCAGATGCTTACATAACAACCTACAGAATATATCTGATGAGCGCTGCAATAGAGTTCATGGTAAGCTTCTAGCAAAACTTCTCATGCGTCTCTTTTTCCACTAATGGATTTCACCAGTCTCTTCAGATATCCTCTTATAGCACTATTTTGTGGTTGATGAGCCCTGACAAGGTTTAAGGTGATAATCAATCCCCATCAACTATCTTCACCAAGGTTTGAGAGAAACCATCTATTAGAACTCATCAGAATGTAAATAGTCCTGAAATTCCCGTTGAGACGCACCAGATGAAGACTCACATCATCTGATGCGAAGAACATGCAAACACTCAATGCTGGTCCTGAGCCAAAAGAATCCGCCTTGTTTCAGAAGCCCAATGGTGTTGGAAATGTTGAACTACTTAACTATATCCCTGCTAATATCAACTGGACGTCCATGTCTTTATGAACATAACATTCAACGAGAAAAAGAAAAGAGAGAAGCTCAACTGTGATACAAAACTGCATACAAAGATGAATGTCATTAATCTCCATCGATATGTCCTGAATAATGTTTCTTAGCAACATTTGGAAGGCGCTTCTCTTTCATCATCATTGTAAAAACCCAGAAGGATTGGGAAATGGTAAAATGACCATTTCCTTTGGCCATAGTGCCATAGAGTATGACAAAGCAACTAAAAAGAAGAATCTACGTTCTTCTATATGCTCAAGGCACAGGAAAGTGACTCCCTCTGATTTATAGACTCCAACTAAGGGGTTCCTATGGCAATTTTAGAATCCTAAGTTGCTACGTTCTTATAGTGGCCAAAAGAAGAATCTACTTTCATCTTTGTGCTCTGTAGCCTTACTTTGAAACTCTACTGCTGCAGGACCTCTGACTAGTTTAATGTTATCCAATGTTTTATTAGTTATTGATGTCCAAAAAAAAGTTTGATGTTGTCACCATCAAAATCTCACCGGCGTTGAATATCACAGGGGTTGCTAGTTCTCACGATTCAAGTTCTCATTCCTTCATTAAGACCACCGAGTTGTGTTTCATCTGGCGCCCATTCTCCGTGTCAAGAACTTGGTGGTGCAAAAGTAGTGATGTTATTTGTAGGACTCTATCTGGTGGCTTTAGGAGTTGGTGGGATAAAAGGCTCACTACCTCCACACGGGGCGGAGCAATTTGATGAGAACACTCCAGAAGGCAGGAAGCAGAGATCAAGCTTTTTCAACTATTACATTTTCAGCCTCTCTTGCGGGGCTTTGCTTGCTGTCACGTTTGTGGTTTGGATTGAAGATAACGTAGGCTGGCAGTGGGGCTTTGGGATATCGGCTGCAACGATTATGATCTCCATCCCAATCTTCCTCCTTGCTTCTTCTACCTATCGCGTCAAAACACCCACCGGAAGCCCCATCACAATCATGTTCAAGGTAATAATACATCTTTAAAACAGTAAAGCTTAAGGCTACAAGCCGCACATAGAGAATGACAAACAATCTTTTTTCCTGGTGTCCAATAGGTGCTGGTGGCATCGATCTTTAACACTTGCAAATCCAGGAAACCAACAAATGCTGTGGTGAGCATGGCAACAAGCCCATCTGATAGAGAGCCAGAGGATGTAGAAGCTGAAGGAAAGGAGCCAAGTCAGACCCCGACAGTACATCTCGGATTCCTAAACAGAGCGGCAATGAAAAATCCCAGCTACCCAATGCTCCAATGCACCGTCAGGGAAGTGGAAAGGGTCAAGACTGTGATAAAGACTCTCCCCATCTTCATGTCGACTATAATTTTGAACAGCTGCCTCGCACAACTCTCGACCTTTTCAGTCCAACAAGCAGCCACCATGAATACCAAGCTAGGCTCCCTGAGAGTCCCGCCGGCTTCCCTCCCCATCTTCCCAGTCCTCTTCATAATGATACTAGCGCCAGTCTACAACCACCTAGTCATACCGTTGGCAAGGAAAATCAATAAAACCGAAATGGGCTTCACTTATCTTCAGCGAATTGGGACAGGGCTAGTTCTGTCCATTGTGGCAATGGCAGTGGCAGCTTTGGTTGAAGTCAAGAGGAAGAAAGTCGCCGCAGAATCTGGGAAAATAGATTCCGCCGGACCACTACCGATCACATTCTTGTGGATAGCACTGCAATACTTGTTCCTTGGATCGGCCGATCTTTTCACGCTGGCGGGCATGATGGAGTTCTTCTTCACAGAAACCCCACGAAGCATGCGGTCCTTGGCCACAGCGCTCTCCTGGACATCATTAGCCATGGGCTACTACCTCAGCTCGGCACTCATTTCCATAGTCAACAAAATCACCGGCATGTTATCTCCGACGCCTTGGATGTCCGGCAGCAACTTGAATCACTACCGCCTGGAGAAGTTTTATTGGCTGCTATGCGTGCTAAGCGGAATCAATTTCTTGCATTACCTCTTTTGGGCTACTCGCTACAGCTACAGCTCCGGATCGACATAAGATGCTGATGGGAATAAATGCCGGCATTAGACTAGTAACATTATGATCTACGTGCCAAGTAATTTTTCCTTCCTCGAAAGCATCATGTCTAGCTTTCTTGGAGAGAAAAGTCTCAGCTCGCCTTGCAGAGTCGACTAAATCTATAGATCAGTACCAGGAATAGTGAGTTGTCGCCATTATCCTCGCTCAGGGATGTTGTACCTCATTCCTTATTTATATTTGCTGGAATCGATAAATGCAGTCGCAGGAGATCTCCTGTTTCATCGCTAGAGGAAATTCGAAACCCGTCACTACAATTGGTTCTAATGCTCATTGACAAACCGCAACGCAATAACTAGCTATAAAGAAAAGTTACACGTTCTCAGCAATCCAATCACTCGATACCCGTGAACGAAATCCTCCATGAATCTGATCGATAGCTCCAATCCATGCGAGAGACTGTACACAAACATGATCAGCATCGAATACACACTTTACACTACTGATCACTGGGGGGAAAGAAAAAAAAAACACGCACACGCCGACACATATGATACAGCTTAATATTCTACTCAAAATTACATACTGTCTCTCGCATCAGGCCTTTTAGCTTCGATTCTCGATGGTCATCGCGCTCTTGCGATCAGCTCAAACATGTTCTACAAGTTACAAAGATGGCAGTAGTTTCTGACTTGGGGCATTCCAAATTCAATTTACGGGTTTAATAAAGATTTATCTCTCCACTTAGCATATCTCGGGGATGTAGCTCAGATGGTAGAGCGCTCGCTTAGCATGCGAGAGGTACGGGGATCGATACCCCGCATCTCCACCTACGACCAATTTTTTTCTTTTTGTGTCTCTCTTTCGTTTTGGTTTCCTCGAGACTGTCGCTCCGTCTTCCTCGTACTAAAACTAAATTCGCCGCATGTTCTATCTTCCCCATCAATGGTTTTCATCTTCACTGAAATCCCGGTGATCTTTTTCGTTTCTTTTTACAGCGAACGATGAAGAGATGCGCGTTCGAATGTTACGCCAGTTCAAAGCGCAAGCGCACCCTCTTTCGCAGCTCGTTCGAATTTTGCGGCTCGCGGTCGAACGGAGAAGAGAACCGCAAGACGTGTTCAGCTGGTCATGCAATGATCGAAAGAGAAAGAGAGGAAAATCTTTTAGATTTATCATCATTCTACAACGCTAACTAACGCTAAGGAATGAATTCAATCGGCCTCTTGCAATCCGCCGATCACGACGGACCCCACGATCAGCCCCGCCGCCCCCACCAGGAGCCCCCCGGCCACCACCGCCTGCACCGCCACGAGCCCCGCCGAGTCGTCCGGGATCAGCACCACCGCCGCGAGGGCCGCCACCAGGATGGGCAGCGAGGCGGAGGCCAGCGCCGAGGGCGAGGCCGCGGCGGCCCGCTCCAGCAGGCTGAGCAGCCCCAGCTCCTCCGCCTTGGAGAACACCCCGAGCTTCTCGATGGAGGAGAGGGTGAGCCCCAGGTCCTCCGCCTTGGACAGCAGGCCCGCCTTCTCGACGTTGCTCAGGACCTTGCGCTTCTCGAGCTTCTTGAACACGTCCACGTCCACCTCCTCGCTCCCTTCGAAGAAGATCCCCGGCCCGTACCAATCCTTCTTCCAGCCCTCGTCGTACTTGTTCACCTGCCCATCACAGAAAACATCAATGGCGTCGCTTCGTCCTCCTCGTCCGCGCAAAAATCCCAAGCTCTCACGAGTACCGACCGCAAACGGAGCAACGGGGATGCGAGTAAGTACCTTCTTCTTCGGAGCCATGGCGACGATGGTCAGGACGTTTCTGGCGGGGGAGGCGGCGGCGGCGGAGCGGCGGGGGAAGGAGGAGAGAGGGCTGCGCCGCCTGAGTACGGAGAGGGAAGCGGCCGGCGACGGAGCAGCGACGGCCATCGGCGGTGGTTCAGCAATCGCCTGCGAGTTCTAGAGAGAGAGAGATAGAGAGAGAAACAGAGAGCTTGCGCGTGGTGGAGATGGGGTGGGGAGATGGGGTGATGGGTGCCACGTCGGACGCCGCGCGCAGCCAATCGGATGGTGATTTATCCTCCCCCTCTTTACAAAGAAATATAAAATATAAAATTAATGAAATGGTCGTCAGCCATGTGCCACGTCGGACGCTGGTTGGAGGCCGCGCGCAGATATCTAACACGGCAAAATTATTCTGGGCTTTCTCTTCTTCTCTGAACACACAACTCATGAGTTTGGGGAGAATTTTCCGTTTCATTTCCCCCTTCAATCCGTTGGAAGATCTCGTAATCTCATTCTGCTTTGCAAGGTCACGGACGGGCGCCTTCCGTCGCTCCCATTGGTCACTCATTTATCCTCCCTCCCTCTTTATAAAGAAATATAAAATACAAAATTAATGAAATGAAAATAGTATCCACAGCTATGTTTAATATTATAAATATTAAATTACGGTCACCATGTGCTCGATGGTTTGTCTACTACCATGTGAAGTCAATTTTCTAGGCTTAACGAACTTGTGAATTTGCTAAATCTTATGGCTTGGAATGAATTTGATCATGGCCAAAGGTGGATATGTTATGACTCGGAGTCTTGGACTCTGTTGATACTTTCAAGTCTATCAGGTAATTTGTCTTATGTTGTCCACAGCTATGTTTATTACTAGAAATAAATTGCATAACATATAATTTAAATTAGCGAATTCTCGGCCTATGAGATACTCCAAGCTCGGGAAATTTCTTGAGAAATTGTACTGGAACGGCTAAGAAATCTTTAAATCTTTGCCACGTCAATTTTTTTGCGTCAAATACTTATAATTATTTTTTCAAAATTTAAGGCATTAATAATTCGAATATTTAAACTTTGAAAATTAATGTATGAAGAAGAAAAAATGCATTTGCATATAGAAACATGGCTATCCTAGTTGGTACTGCACTCAACTTAGAAAGGCAAAATAAAGAAAGCATTAGTCCCTTCGAGTTAATCAACCCTAGCATTAATAGCTGTGGAAATACCGATTTTCTTTCTCTTGATATTTTAACATGATCTTTTAGAGGATTCGATTAATTTCATTTAATCAAAATTATCACACTCAAAAATCATTAAGAATGGGGATAACACACTTGTCTTTCAACCCAAAAGATCAAGCCTTAAACCATTAAAATTCAATTCCCAAAAATCCTCTCGTTGATATCGCTCACGTACTACTCATTGATAGCTTAAGAATCTTGAATATATATGGAAGGAATTGGGTGAACAATCACAACTCGGTGAGTAATATATTTTTTCTAAGCAAATCAGATATTCATTATGCACCTTTATAAAGTACATTATCACCATTCATCAATTCCAAAGCTAGAGCATTATATACGTAAAATATCAAAAGTAAACAATATCTATCCGACAAACCTTTTTACGTAAATGATTAAAAACAATATCAATTCAAAGTAACAAATGAACTACTAATCGTCTATTTTATTGATTAATCCAAGGTAACACAAGTCGATGATCCAATCCATCAACTAATCTCAAATCACACGTTAATGGTCTACTTCATTGACCAAACTTGTGCACAAATACCTGGCAGTGATCACACATAATGCCACATGACAAGGTAATGAAGATTTCCCTTGACTAGGTCTCTACTTATGTTGCCAGTGGTTCGGCCCAAAAAAAGACACGCGGACTCCTGAAGTGCCATAAGTTGGCACAAAGGGATACTTATATGCCAAAAGTTATGAAAGTGACACTTAAATGCCAAAGTCAGAACAAAATGGATCACTTGAATGCTACCGGCGAGAAAATCCGCCAAATTGCATACATGGCATTTTCCGGCGACTTCTTTTATTGAGGTGGCAAATGTTCTAAAAAAAAAAAAAAAGCCCATGTGGACGACAAAAACGATGTCGTCCATCCACATTGATTGAGCTAACCTAAACAACGCCGTTTTTCCTTGGTGTTAAACGACGTCGTTTAGGTTATTTTGGCTTAAGCAGACCTGGTCATCGTTGTTCCTCCCCATCTGCGTTCACACTAGATCTTAAGCCCTTCTCTCCGTCGCCGTTCATGCCCAAAGGTGGTCATCGGTCGCCGTCATCAGTTGCCGTTGTTCGTCGTCATCGTCGCTCACCATCGTTGGTCGTCGTCGCTCCTCTAGGTTCGGCCCCTTCTCCCCCTCCCATATGATGAAATTAGGGCTCGATTCTTTTATTAGGGCTTTGATTGAAAATTTGGAGCTCGGCGGGGAAATGTGCTGATCGGACCTTTGGGCGATGAGGTGGGTGTGTTGTGCTCGAGCTGTATGTGTTGGCTTGCATAAATTCTGTTGAAATGCACGAGCTGTTTCGCTACTCCCCTGTGTGGAGATGCTCGCCTCAGTCGATGATTTCTGCAGTCGATGCTCGCGTCCCTTGTACGCGCATTTGCTATGAAAATCGTGTGCACATGTTTAACGGCATGTGCGACGAGTGATCGGTAGCTTTTAGCGGAGAATTAAGGATAAAACTTGACTCTTTCTAGTTCTGGTCTCCCGTATGTAGTTCTGGCCCACCAAAAAATTCTTTGATTTTTAAGCTTTTATGTACCTTTTGGCAATAGGGTCTTTGCGTCAAGGCTTGTAATTTGTGGAATTGGTTCCCTTTAATCACATGGCGCGGCCTTCTGCAGTTCTCAGGTGTGGTCTTGATCTTGCTAATAGCGTGAAGTTTCCAAAGAAGCATTGCTATTGTAGGCATGAAACCGCAATATAGTTAGATTGAAAGAGAAGACCTGTAACGCAACTTTCTCGTTATATTTTTACATCGAGCTTTCATTAATTTTCAATATGTGTTTTCACGAGAAAAATAGATTTTATTAAGTTGATGTACATTCTCACATCGCAGGTTTAGTTCAGCAAAAGATAGTAGACAAAATTACTTGGACTATGCTTGTTGTGGGGACCTCTGTTTTTTGTTAATATTTTAAGGGAATGGAAGTCAAATAATTAAAGTGGTGACCTCTTTTTTGGCTGTCATGTAGAGGCATATTGTCAGTGTGGGGACCTTTGTTTAATAAAGTCCACAAGAGTGGGGGGACTCCCATGTGCAATTGTCCATTGTTCTTTGTAGATGTGGTCCTAAAAACTAATTATTTTTTTTCTTGTTCTTGGTGCATAAATGACTTATGACAAGGATTATGTCGTTATTATAGTTTGCTACGGTGGAGATTTTGTGATTGGGGAGGATGAATGAGAGTATGAGGGTGGAAATGACGGTACCATATTTGTTAAGATAAAGAAGGCATCTTATATAGGATTTGTTAGCGATATAATGACTTATTTGCCTTGTAAAGTTCATAAGTTGCTGTATTGTATTCATGGGAAATGCTTAAGAGATGGTTTGAGAAGTTTAGAAGATGATAATGGTTTTAGGGATGTTCCATACCATTATCTTCATGGTGAAGAGGTAAAAATATATGTTGAGTACAATAGTGAAAGTGAGGACGAAGATGATGATGGAAAGAGCGCCCAAGTAGGACAAGAAGAAAATGGTATTCAAGGTAGTACTGATGTTAGGGTTGAAGGATTGCAGGATAGACATGATGGAGAGGAGATGAGTGTAGATGCTGTTTACCAAAGTGATGATGACATAGGTGATGTCACAATCACTAGATTAGATTGGGAAGTAGCTGAATCAAGTGATGATGATGATGATGAAGGGTTGCCTAATGAAATTTTCATAAGTGATAACAACGACGAGGAGCTTGTACAATCAAGAAAAAAGCAAAGAGATTTTTTGACAGATAAATTTGCAGCTTTGCAAGTAGCTAATGAAGTTCCAAACAGGACCGAAGGCCCTGCAGATGTTGGTGCTACTGGCAAGAAGACTGATTATGAAGAAAGCGTCGAGAATGCTACTTCCCAGCATGAGCTTAAAGAAGATGAAAGAGTTGTGCATAGAAAGAAAAGTAAGTTTCATTCTTATGATCCATCTGTTGCCTCTCCTACTTTGTCAGTAGGTATGAAATTTCAAAATGTGAAACAATTTAGGGAAGCTATATTGAAGAAGTCCATTGCTGCACAAAGGAATATTGACTTCATTAGAAACATTAAGACCTTTGTAACAACTAGGTGTTCATAGTAAAAGTGTTCATGGAAGATCTATGGCGCATTTGTTAGGAGAAGTGGATCCTTCCAGATTAGAGCCTACCAAGAGAAACATACTTGTTCCATTAATTTTGAAAATAAAAAGGTAACAAGTGCATTGTTGTCCAAGCACTTCTTTGATTTGATTAAGCTGATGCATCAGATGAATAGTATTGAGTTCAGGATGCTAGTGAAGGAGCAGGTAGTTATCAATATATCTAGGAATCAATGAAAAAGTTCGAAGCAAAATGTGATGAAGATGCTCATTGGTCAGTACAGCAGCGAATATGAACAATTGTGGAATTATGCTTAAGAGTATAGGTTGCAAAATCCTTCAAGTATAGTGTATGTAGAGGTCGTGGAGAGACCACTTCTTGATATTAGGACCAAGTTCGATAAGTTCTATATTTGCTTCAATGTATACAAACGAGGATTTTTATTTGGTTGTAAACGGATTATAAGATTGGACGGGTATTTTTTGAAGGGTTTGTGCAAGGGAGAATTGATGGCCACAATTGGAAGAGATACAAATAACCAAATGTTTTCACTGGCTTGGGCTATTGTAAAGATAGAGAACAAGGACAATTGGTCTTGGTTCCTAAAAAATTTGATGACTGATTTGGAGATAACAAATGAGACAGGGTGGGCGTTCATGAGTGACCAACAAAAGATAATGTTTGCTTTTTGAAAAATTTGGTCAATTGTTTACTTTTTGATATCAACATGTCATTTGCTTACATTTCTTATTTTGAATTATTGCATGGACTAGTTCCAGCAATAGTTGAGTTGTTGCCTTATGCCGAATATCAAATGTGTGCGCGGCACATATACGCAAATTAGGCAAAGAACTATAAATGGGACAAGCTGCAATCGCAATTTTGGCAGCTAGCAAAGAGCACAAATATAACTAACTTTAGGATGGCCAAAGAAGAACTGCTTCAATTGACAAAGGAAGGTTATGATGCATTATTCCAAACAAAACCAAAGTATTGGTGTAGGGCGTTCTTCAATGAGGAATTCAAGTGCGATAACATTGATAACAACATATGCGAAGCATTCAATGGGAGGATAATATATGTTAGATGCAAACCAATTATCTCGATGCTTGAAGACATACGAATTATGGTCATGATTCGGCTACACAGACAAAGAGATGAGGCTGCAAAGTGGACTAGGCAATGTGGTCCTAGGATTGCTAAAAAAATTGGATGAGAACTTGGCTGCAAGTAGGTATTGTCATCCCATTTAGAATTGGGATGAAGGATATGAGATAATGAAGGGTTTTGATAAGTATGTTGTTTATTTAGGTACGAGGAAGTGTTCATATAAAGTATGGCAACTAAGTGGAATTCCCTGTACACATGCCATATGTATCATTCAATTGAAGGGCCACAACACAAAAGACTACATTGATAATTGGTACAAGAAACTGAAATATCTTACTTCGTATCAATTCATGTTGCAACCAATCAGAAGTAGCAAGTTCTGGAAGCCAACAAATAGCGAAGCACCTCAACCTTTGCCACTAAAGAAGAAAATTGGAAGATTAAAGCGAAAACGAAGAATGATGAATGGAGAGGTCTCATGTCAGCATAGGATAAGTAGGATAGGTGTAAAGATAAAGTGCTCCTTTTGCCACATAGTAGAGCACAATACTAAAGGTTGTCAATTAAGGAAGCAGTAGAAACAGTTGAGACCAGCCAAAGGGCCTAGTGAAGGGACAGTTGGAGAAGGACAAACAAAAAGGCGAAATGAATCGACTGTTCTTCAGTCGACGACAATAAACCCAGTAAGTCATGATAATTGTGTTTATGTTACTTTATGGTTTATTATAAATATGTACATATATATAATTGACATATATGTAATGTTTTTGTCTTTGTCAGGTCACGAGAATGACACATGAAGAATTGGCCGAAGCCCCTACTGTACCTAAAACTGAAGGACCTGTTCAAAGAAGGCAAGATAGAAGACAGACAGCTGAAAGATTGGCCGAAGCAATTGGAGGGCCAGTTAAATCGACTGTTCTTTAGTAGCAATAGAGAAAAAAAAAATACCCGGTAAGTTCAATAATTTGTGTTTAGTTTTCATTTACGTTGTTATATGGCATGATGTTATATTTATGATGTCATTTGCCTTTTTCTCAGATTCGAAGAAGGCAAGCTAAAGCTCAACTACCAATAGAGAGCCCAACTGAAAGGCTACAAAGATCCATCACCAAGGTCACCACAAAGGCCACTAAAGGGTCATCACAAACGCCACCACAAAAGCCAACAGAATGTATCACTAAAGCTGAAGGGCTAAATAGAAAAACAATTAGAAGAAAGCTAAATCAAGAGCCACCTACAAGAAGGCCATCTAGAAGACGCCTAACTGAAGAATTGACCGAAGAAGCCCCTATTGTCACTGAACAGCCACAATAAGAGCCCAAGAAATCACATGCGAGAAAAAGAGCCAACCAATCATAAGTACCTGAAAGTGACGATCTCCTTCGAACAAGAGGAGCTCTTGGGAAAAAGGCTAAAACAATATGGTTATAGCCTTTATACAGATGAGCGTTTTGGAACGGTTATTTTTAATATAAGTTTTATAGGCTGCATTTAATTTAATTTATGGTGCAAACTTTTGTTAATAATTGAGTTTTCTTTTTGAAGCTTGGGAGAAGCTCAGAGGTTCTTATCTCTCCAGGCCAACTCAAGAATCAACATTTATGCCAACAAAGAAGAAGACATTGGCTACGCCAACAAGAAAGAAGAGTAAGAAGAACTCAGTTGCAGGTCCATCTGAATCAGTTAAGCTTACAACAATTGCAGCTCCTTCTGAATCAGTTCAGCCTAGGACAATTGCAACTCCATCAGAATCAACGCATCCCGAGACAGTTCGAGAAGAAGTTTCATGTCCAGTTAGAAAAAGCGCAAGGATTATGAATCAAGTTAAAGGTTTATCAAAAAGAGCACGAACATGAGGTATTGTACATATTGATTGATGAAATGGGATGGGATATGGTTTGTGGAGCTGAAGAGTCAATTGTTTTACTGAGAATGTTGTTTTTTTTTTTTATAATAGTTTGTCATTAAATTTATGAGACTTAATTTTAATATCAATGGAACAATCTTGTTGCTTGACATTTTTGCCTTTTTCATTTTTTTTTTTTTGTTTTTACTTTTACTTATTGCTTCTAGTGGTGGATCTGTGGTGGTGACTAGGGTGCTCGTGTGGTTGGTGGTGGTGACTGGTGAAGCTTGGTGGTGGTAGGTCCATTGTGAGGGTTGAGTTGGGGCCTCTTGCTGCACCTAGTACTGATGCAAGAGTGCAGTGTGCATAGCCTAGTTTGCATGAGCCCCTTTTGCAACAAACCCACAACCCATCACCAACAGTGGCTGCTAATGGTGGGTCTGTAGTGGTGGCTACGTGCTGGTGTAGTAGCTGGGATGCTGATGTTGCTAGTGATGGTAGCCAATGGTGACTGCCGATGCTTATTAATGATGGTCTATTATAAGGGTTGGGTTAAGGATTTTTGCTGCACCTGGTGCAAAATGTAAGTGTGCAATATGCACATCTTGCACCATATAGTGCTGGTGCAAGCCAGTGTAAGGCACCTTGCACCAGCAACTTTTGTGGTGGTAGTGGTGGCTCAAGTGAATGCCTAGGATGCTTAGTGTGGCTAGTGGTGATGGCTGGAGGCCGATGGTGGCTAGTGGTGGGCGGCAGCGGTGGTTGGTAGTAGCTAATAGCTAGTGCAATTTATAGAGAAACCGTACAAAAAAAATTGGCACTTAATTTATCATATTCTAAAAAACCTAGCACTTAAGTGTTCATTTTTAATCACAAGTGGCACATAAGTGATCACTTTTAATAATAACTTAACACTTAAATGACTTTTTTTATTACGACTAGCACTTAAGTGATCATTAAATACAACTTATAGAACTCGAGTAATCACTCATGTCTATCCTATGTAGATGATGGTTTGTAGCAAACCAGAGAAGCTGCAGGTTTATATATACGGTTCAACTTATGGCAACTCCATTCAATTCAATGTTTGCTGTTGGTTTACATTCAGTACCGATTGAAAGTGCTAGTATGAACACCTAGAGAGGGGTGAATAAGTGTAAAAATAGATTATGCAAAATGTAGTGAAAACCTTTACTTTTAACCTGAGTCCGAATAACAACAAACTTTGAGCGAGTTCAGACTTTAGCAGTTAAATAGAATTACGAATAAAACAAATGAGTTTAGGGAAGAGAATAAGAACACAAGGTTTATAGTGGTTCGGCTTAGATCAAATCTACGTCCACTCTCCCACGTTAACAGCCTTCTTGCTTGATTCCACTATGCGATCAACAAGATATTATAACTTTGAGTGCAAACACTTAGTAATAGATCACACTATCTCATTAAGTCACTCTTTTGGTATTTCTCTCACGATCACAAACATTTAAGCTCACCAAAGACAAGTGTATGATCGAAGGTCGCTCAGACTTTGGAATTATAAATTCTACACTCCGTCTCTTACTTGCTCATCGGTCCTTCATCTCCTTAAATACTCCTCCACTTCCAAACTAGCCGTTGGACAGTATCTTAGAGGATCGTTTTCCAATCTGCCTATTAGACAGATCTATATCTAGAAAATTTAGTAGCCGTTGAGTGATAAAAGTAGAATCCCAAATTGATTTCAATCGCCTATACAAATAGAATCTTGGTTTCCATAAGTAGAGCTTCTTCGTATGGAAAGTTTTTGTCTTCAAGATTTATTATCAATCAATTAGATTGAGTCAATCAAATCAATCTTGATGTAGAATCTAAACTAGATCACTAGCTATTATATGTTTGGGCTTGTATTACGTCATGTCGAGTTCTGGATATAAAGTATGAGAGCAATAAACTTTACAATTTGAGTTTGAGTGTAATAGACTTTAGAAACTGAGTCTGAATATATTTTGCTTCTGAACAGATTTAGCTTTAAGGTCTGGACATAGTCTGAATAAGTCCAGCTTCAGCATAGCGTCTATCTTCTGGTTTTCATTCATGTTCAATCTAGAATTTGTCAGAGTGGGCAGACTTCTGATGTATAACAGACTTTGACACTAAAATATGACAGTCTTCAAACTTTGACACAGAAGTCTGGAAATCTTCAGAATGAACTTTGGACATGTGTTACGTTCAGTCTTCGGTTCTTCTAAGTATGGACTTTGATAATATCTTTTACATGTTCTATTATCTGCATAGTCTGTTACTCAACAATTAAACACGTTAGTAGCCTTTTAATTTATTTTGTCATCTTCAAAACATCATAAGGGATTTTCTTAACAATCTCCCCATTTTGATGATAACAAAACAATATTTGAATATGTAGATTTGTAAACATACTTTTAAAAATATTAATTTAATCAAAGGATATCAGAAGATAACAAATAAATTGAGCATAACAATAAATAGAAAAATAATCACAGCTCAATATTATGCAATAAATAATATCAACCAATCAACACATATGCATATTCATATCTTCTCCCCCTTTTTTTATCATAATCAAAAAGCGATAATAATGGAAAAAGTATCACGTAGAGAATATAAAATGATAACAAATATCTTGCATGAAACACAATCTTAAAAAAAAAAAAAAAAAGAGTTTTTATAAAGTAAATCGAATATTTAAATATCTGTAATATAGCTCACTTCGATCATATATATCAGCAAATATTCAATAAAAATCATGGATGCATCATAAAATTCATGTACTATTTTTGTCATAATAAAATGATAATTTCAATAAAAGATTTATTAATGAAAAAAGGTAATAAAAGATGCACTGATCAGATTCGTAGAACTCGATAAGTTCTAACACATTTACCTTTTCCTTCCTTTTATCGAGATCATGATCAGTTCAAAAAGATTTTTCCAAAATTGGTCAATGCTCCCTCTCAATTTGTTGCCTTTTTGAGATGATCATGATTTTTTTCCTTTTCTTTTGTTTTCTCCACCTTTCGTACGACACATAAGAGATTTCCTCAATAATTTGCAAAAACTTTGCACAAGAAAGAGATTTTTTGAGCTTCCTTCCTCTGATTTTACAAATCAAACCTGCCATCTTCGCACGAGATACTTTTTCTAATTGCACCATGATTTGCGTAGATTCACAATCATTCTTGCTTTATTGAATTTCCTGCAATCAACTCATTTCCTTTTTGGTATCCATCAATTTGGATCATTCCATTTCATTAGAGTAAAATAGAAAATCTCCATAAATAAACAGATATTCTTTATTAATTCATCATAACAAAATATTTAAGGAAAGAATATCTTTGCACAATAATATCTTGAAAAATAAATTCTCGCTTAGTCAAATCACAATAAAATCAGAGAGAATAAAATCCTTGAGTATCTAGGAAAGAATATCTTGCATAATAAATTAATATCACGCAAAACAGATTTTTATTTGGCAAAATATGATAAAATCTGAGAGTATAAAATCAAACCAAATAAATTCAATTGTCTCTAAATAGAATGTAAAAATAATCACATGTACCAAATCAAATCTCGAATCACAAAAACAAATCACACGATTCTTTCTTCAATAAAACCAATCATAGAATACGATAATTATAAAGTCTAAATTAATCAAGGCACAAAGAGAATATTAAAATTATGTACTCAAAATTTACCTTCCTTACCAAATTCTCTTTCTTCTTTCTTCTTTATATCCTGCAAAAATAACTCACATTTTCTTTGGTACCCATTTTTTCTTGGGTCCATGAGAGTTAGTGGAGTACGTTGTTTTTACCAAAATTTTCTTAATATGTCTCCAGACTTTAGGACATTCTTTCTCAAAGTATTCCGAGTCTCCATAATTTGAACACTTGAGGGCATCTCGACCAACAAGTTTTGTAAAAATCTTTTTAAAAGGCTTCTTGTACGCAAGTCTAGAAGGTCTTTGTTTAAGTCTCTCCTTAACTTTAGGAAAATCGATTAGAAAATCACTTTCCTTATTGAAACCAAGTCCCGACTTATTATAATAAGATACTTGTATGGAAGGGATATGCTCTAATATTTTTGAACCATTTGAAAATTTTGTCGAAATATTTGAAAATTCCTTTTTTAAAGAATCATTTTATTTGACAAGTAAATCTCGACTTTCTTTTGTTTGTAGAAAATCTTTTTGCAAAATTTCAAACTTTTCTTTTTGAGAAACATCCCGTTGCCTAAGCCGTGAATTTTTCTTTTTTAGTTCAGAGATCCTTTTAAGAGAAGACTTGAGATTTGAGCAAAGCTCATTTATATACTTTGAAACTTTGAGAAGAATTTTTGAATGGCTTACCTCGATTTCCTCATCGGATTCTGAGTCTGTGTCTGAGTCAGACTCAGATTCTGAATGTGCCATCAAGCATAGATTTCCTTGCTCATCATCTTCTTTTATTGTTCTTTTATGGCCATTCCGCTTGTATTGTCTTCTTCCACCGAATTTCCTTCCTTTTGTGCTCAACTTTTTGAATTTCTTGATCATAAAGGCGAGTTCTCCATCGTTCATGTCATTTTCTGAGTCTGTATCATCAAAATCAACGTTAGATTTTAAAGCAATGGACTTTTTTACCTTCGGGATCTTCGTCGTTGATTTGTTTCACTTCATAGGATTGGAGAGTGCCGATCAATTCATCAACGGAAAGTGGCATAATCCTCTGAGTCTCCCGGATTGAGGTCTTGACATGGTTCCAATCTTTTGAGAGACCTCGTAAGAGTTTGTTGACCGATTTCATCTTGAAGGCTTCATACTGTCCGAGTAGAATATTGATCATTGTTTCTTTTACTCGATCAGTTCATTCATAGGTAATGTACAGCCTATCCCAGACTTCTTTGGCTGTTTTACAAGAAGATATTATGTTATATTCAGTAGGAGATAATGCACAACATAAGGAGTAAATTTCTTTAGCATCAAGAGCTTCTATTTTGGATATCTCCATTCGAGACATAGGAGCAGGGGGTTTTGTTTTTTTGTTTTTGCCATTCTTATTTGATGTAGACGCAACAGTGGGATTGATTCTTTTTTCCATAACATCCCATTGCAAGGAATCTCTAGATCTTAGGAATGCTTTCATTTTGTTCTTCCACACGTTGTATTTATTTCCATCAAAATATGGTGACCTGGTGTTGCTTTGCCTTTCCATAAGTCCCGGTGCCAAGATACTAGCCATAAAAGATCTTTAGCTCAAAAGTAAAAATATTTTTATAAACCGAGCACTTGGCTCTAATACCAATTGAAAGTGCTAGTATGAACACCTAGAGGAGGGTGAATAGGTGTAAAAACAAATTCTGCAAAATGTAATGAAAACCTTTACTTTTAACCTGAGTCTGAATAACAACAGACTTTGAGCGAGTTCAAACTTTAGCAGTTAAATAGAATTACAAATAAAACAAATGAGTTTATGAAAAAGAATAAGAACACAAGGTTTATAGTGGTTCGGCTTAGATCAAGCCTACGTCCACTCTCCCACATTAACAGCCTTCTTGCTAGATTCCACTATGTGATCAACAAGAGATTACAACTTTGAGTACAAACACTTAGTAGTAAATCACACTATCTCACTAAGTCACTATTTTGGTATTTCTCTCACGATCACAAATATTTAAGATCACCAAAGACAAGTGTATGATCGAAGGTCACTTAGACTTTGAAATTATAAATTCTACGTTTCGTCTCTTACTTGCTCATCGGTTCTTCATCTCCTTAAATACTCATCCACTTTCAAATTAGCCGTTGGACAGTATCTTAGAGGATCGTCTTCCAATCTACCTATTAGACAGATCTGTATCTAGAAGATTTGGTAGCCATTGAATGATAGAAGTAGAATTTCAAATTGATTTCGATCGCCTATACAAACAGAATCTTGGTTTCCATAAGTAGAGCTTCTTCGTATGGAAAGTTCTTGTCTTCAAGATTTAACTGCCAATCAATTAGATTGAGTCAATCAAATCAATCTTGATGTGTAATCCAAACTAGATCACTAGTCGTTATATGTTTGGGCTTGTATTACGTTCTGTCGAGTTATGGATGTAAAGTCTAAGAGCAATAGACTTTACAATCTAAATTTGAGTGTAATAGGCTTTAGAAACTAAGTCTGAACATATTCTGCTTCTGAACAGATTTAAATTTAAGATCTGGACACAGTCTAAATAAGTTCAGTTTCAGCATAGCGTCTGTCTTCTGGTTCTTCATTTATGTTCAATCTGGAATTTGTCAAAGTGAGCAAACTTCTGATGTAAAATAGACTTTGACACTAAAGTTTGGCAGTCTTCAGACTTTGACACAGAAGTCTAAAAATCTTCCGAATGAACTTTGGACATGTGTTACGTTCAGTCTTCTGGTTCTTCTAAGTATAGACTTTGATAATATCCTTTACATGTTCTATCATCTGCATAGTCTGTTACTCAACAATTAAACACGTTAGTAGCCTTTGATTTATTTTGTTACCTTCAAAACATCATAAGGGATTTCCCTAACAAATTTATGTAAAGAAGTCATCACAACACATCGACCAATATACATTCCATCATCACCGATTTATATTCAAGAATAAGCAAAAACATAGTACAAACAGTATCTCATTCATTCATTCCATTTTCTTGACCTCCCCACAAGCACAAGAAGTAACACATAATACATATGATAGCCAAAAAAAAAAGAAGTCACAACGATCTTGTAGACAACACAAAACTTCTTCTCATTCTCCAAAAAAATAAGTTACATTTCATTCAAAATAAGTGCATTTCTCCACTCATTTACAATTATGGCAGTTTGAAAAACTTCTTCTCATCTTCCAGTATTTTACATTTCATCATAAAGTAGGATAGACAAAAAAACAACAACACAATAAATGATTGGTAACACTTCTATTCAATTTTCATCATTGAAAATTCATTCTTCAAATGGTTAGTAGAAGATGCTTGAGCTTGCATTGAGTCAATATCGTTTAAGTCGTCCACAAGTGTAGATGGAGGTTGATGACATCCATCAAGTAGGTCCAATATCACCTCTGTGGCTTGGTGAGAGAATTTTGCATTAACCCATTTGAAATCTTTGCACTTCGACCCTTCTCTGTATTGGACATATCCATAGAATTTTCTCCCGGGATTCATTCGAGTCCACGATATTCTTATTGGACTTGGTAACCCACAAAAACATAAACGCTTGCCTTCTCCTTCACTTCGGCGAGAGAAATTTGAGTCACTGCTGAAAATCCTGCTCTCAATTTCCAATATTTGACTATAGAATTTGAGGCAAATCAAATTAGGGTTCGAGATTAAGGCTCCAGTGCTTCAATGGCATTTTGCCCAATTTAGGGTTTTAGATTTAGGGCAATTGGGGAAACGACATCAGTTTGGCTTATTTAAGGGCTTTATTTTGGCAAACTATAGAAATGACGTCATTTTGGGTGAATTGGAGCTGAGTCAGCTCTCTAACGAGCCACCTCGGCGAGAAATATTAATATTTAATTGTCATGTATGATTTCCGGCCGGTTTCGCCAAGGTGGCACTCAAGTGTTCCACTTTTCTTAAAATGCAGCACTTAAGTGTCACTTTCATAAATTTTAGCACTTAAGTATCCCTTTGTACCAACTCTTGGCACTTAAAGCGATCTTTTGCCCCCAAAAAATATCATAAATTAGTATGTACATATCCACAAGCCCCCCAAGCGACTCACAAAATATTGAGCATCAAACCAACATTCTCCAATTTTAGGAATCAAATCTATAATCAATATTAACAATTAATTTCTCGAAACAAAATGCATGAACTTTCCTAACGTCAAACCATTCATAAATATTAAATTGTAGTAAATGCCTAACCCAAATTTAATACAACAAACATGCTTATATATCGTTTTGAAGATATGATTTTACAAATTCTTAGAAGATACATCACCATTCACTTGGGAAATCTGAAAATCAATCTACGATGGTTACTCAAGCCGACATACTCATATTTTTATTAATTGATCAAAAAACGACATCAAAATCTAAGTAAAACTCTACTCCAATGAATGACTCAATTAACTATGCTTAATCATCAACGTATCAACTCCTAAATGCTAATGAAGAAGCTCATTTATAGAGAATGTTCATTTTTGTCCATAACGCATATTATCTGAATGTGTAACTTGCATGTAAAATTTTGGAACAAACTATACTTTGAAATAGATTTTTGTCAAACCCCGCTGTTCTACAACACCGTAAAGCATTATTTCTACAAAAATTGCAGCTTAGTAACTCCTCAATCGAACCTCACAATTTAAAATTACTATTGTTCCAACTTTGTGCTCTAATTTCCGAAATCACTCTAATTAGATGAATAATAGGCTTGAATAATTACTAGGCATTGCGATTCGTAGCTGATTTGGCTAATCGAAATGTCAAAAATGGCTAAGTGCAGAGATTTTTTTGTCTCCTCCGTTTGCCCTCTTTCTTCACAATCGAGCGCTTCGCTTTTACTATCATTTCCTTCTTCTCTCCTTTTATGCTCACACTCAATTGCACTATTAATTGCGGGGAAAAGGAAAAGAATAAGTTGGACTTTGGCTAATAATATAATGAACTGGACTTTATGGCTCATATATTACATAAATGATGTTCCCTTTGCATTACAATTGGGTAGTAGGCAATAAAAGTACCAAAAAGTCATAAACTTATACTATTGGTACCAATTTAGTTATAAACTTTTCAATATAACCAAGTCAGCTCTAAACATTTTCACATTGATATCAATTCAGTCCTTTCGGCCAATATTAGTCGGCGGATACTGATGTGGATGCTGATTGATAATTTTTTAATAATTTTTTTTGATTTTTTTGATTTTTTTATATTAATTTTGTTCTTTTTTTTTCTTTTTCTTTTCTTTTTCTTTTTTCTCTTCTTCCTCCTCCTTGGGCTTCTTCTCCCTATAGTGGCCGGCAAGGGTTGCAAAGCCCTCATCGACTACTGGCAAGGCTTTGGGGCCGCAAACAAGGCGACTTCACCTAGTAGGCCTAGCCTAGATTTGGGTGAGGCCAACCTCGCCATGGCCTTACCGCAAGCAAAGGTGACATTGCCTAGATCTGGGCAAAGCCACCTCACTCACGGCCCTGGGCGAGGCTAAGGATGTTAGGATTCACCGCACAATAAAGAAAAAAGATAATAAATGAGAGAAAGAGAATTCGAGATGCAATGTTTTATTTTGATTCACCCTTAAACTAGGTTTATCTCCAACTGAGAATCCCACTATAATTAGCACCTCGCACATCTCTATTGCATCCCTCAATTTACAAGAGAAAAGAGAATATCTATATATATGTGTGTGTGTGTTTAGTAGTTATTCATGAACTCAAGCTCAAACTACCAATAAAATATAAAAAGTCTAGTAGCTATTCATGAGCCCAAGTCCAAACTACTAATGAAATATGAGCTCAACCTCTAAAGTCGCAAGAACACTACTCTTACACAGTTGATGGGGGGTATGAACCACATCCCAATAGGGAGAAGGCCACAACGACGGCAGGGGTTGAGGGCTCAGTTGCCTATGAGCCTTATCAGCGATTGCAGGGAGAAGAAACCCAAGGCGGAAGAAGAGTAAAAAGAAAAAGAATAAAATTAATAAAAAATTCCAAATAAAAAATAAAAAATTACCACGTGAGCTTTGATTGGCTAAATTTGATTGGATAATTAATAAGAAAAGGTTTAGGATTATATTGGTCAAATCGAAAAGTTTAGGACTAAATTGATATCAATGCCATAAGTATATAACTGTTTTGGTATTTTTCCTGATAATAGGGTACTCAGGCATACCTTCAAGAGTAAGAAGTTATTAATCGAACATTGACTGAGCTCATCTCTACACAATGTTAATAGAGGAATTACCAAAAAATTCATAAACTCATTACATGAGTATCAATGCAGTTCTAAATATTTCAATTTGGCCTTAGTCTTGAACATTTTGACTATTTAATCCTAAACTTTTCAATTGTGTCAAATAAGTCCTAAATATTTTAATGATTTACTAATTTAGTTATTTCGCTCAATTTTAGCAAGAAATTATTCACATTGTGGTCTAGTCAATACCAGCAATCCTAAATTGCATAGTCGACACTAATGTACATAATTTTTTTTTTAAATAATAACTTTTTTCCTTTTTCCTCTTTTCTTTTTCCTTTTTTTTTTCCTTTTTTTTTTCAACCTTGGGCATGTGAGGCGGCTGGCCAACTCTTAGGGTCGTAGACCGAAGTTTGGAAAAAAAAATACAAAAATACAAAAAACTCCATATTAGTGTTGATCATATTATGTAAGATAATTGACGATGACTAGACCATCATGTTAATGATTTGCAGTCAAAATTGGTCATAATGATTAAATGTCAAAAGATTTGGGACTAAATTAACTCAACTAAAAAGTTTAGAATTAAATTGGCTAAATTGAAATGTTTAAAATTGAATTGATATAAGTGTAATAAATTTAAGAATTTTTTAGTAATTTCTCTCAATGTTGATTGTACCAAATCAAATGGTAAAGCCCAAAATATTGCTAGAATCTCGCTAGTCCAATCCCCGATTTATTAGAAGTTGGGCTCCAATATGGAAGGAAAATTTCATCCGTGGTGCATTTGGTTCAACTCTAAAAATGAGAAAATGTTAATGTGTTCGAAAGCTTTTTTAGGAGAGCTTTTGGGTATGCATTGCTCTTCCAAACCCTCTGCCCAATGCAAGTCCTACCCAACTTTGGACTTTGAGCATTTTTGGCAAGTTAATGCATTTTTTTCTTTTAATTGTGCCCTCACTAAACTTTTGAAATTCACAATTTTACCTTCACCATTTCCACTGTCCAACCTTGCATGATGTCACTAGTGAGTCTCTTTTGAGGTCATATGACCGTTGTTGTCGAAGGTCACCTGAGGTTGCGTGACTTTAGGTGTGACATTCAAGTTTTCACTCAACGAAATCATGAGCTTTGAATGCTTAAGGGTTGTCACCATGCCATTAAGCTTGCCATTGAATTTCGCCATGGGGTCTTGCTATGTCATGCCTCAACTCGTCCCTGTCGTCACCAAGACAATGTCTTGCTAAGACCCCATAGCAAGACCGGTATACTAAAAATTATTTAGAATTGTTTGAGCTAAATCAAACTTTGAGTCCTTCATAGAAAATGTCCCTCTAGATCTTGTCTATCTTATGTTAACGTTTCATAATTTTTTAAACCGTTTACTTGGACAACAGCTACCATTTCTAAAGGCACACGAAACACCTTATAAGACTAGTGCAAGGTCTAGGATATGAAAATTTTCTTATAGTTCATCTAATGTAGACATTGGTGAGAATGTGTCAGTCTAAGGGATAAAATAACTGATGGTTCGTTAGGTTCACGTTTTAGTTCCAGGGTAATAGTAACATCAATATGCTTTTTAAATTGAATTATGGAATTGATGCATCATGGCATGGATGTGTGACTGAGATAACCGTGGGTCATTAGGATGACAATGCCCCTAGTTGTAGTAGAGATGTTTGGAGAGGTAATTGGGTTCCTCCATATGCTTAGGGGTGTAACACAGTCCCCTAGATGTCCTTGCGATGCCAAATGAGTGCAAGATGCCCAGGGAGGTAACCAAATTCCTCGGATGAGGATGGTAGTAGGAATTTCTATCAAATATAATCTTGGTACCTTTAAATTGAGCTATTGATTACCTGCTGGGAAAAGCTACCGTTTCTATTGCTCTGTTATGTTATTTTGAAAGGAATCTCAAGTAAGTTGATGATTGACTATGCTTTATACTGAGACTTTCCTTCTCAGCATGATGATTGATTTATGTAATATAGACCAGCAGACCTTCTGCATGTTGGGTTTAGGTTTACTGGTTGGTGACTTTATCTCTTCAAATCAATAGAAATGTCAATCCTATCTACCTTCCTTAGGGTCCCTTACGGAGTACAGGTCAACTTCACTTGGCAAAAGGATGAGTTTATATATGGTTTTTATCCAGATCACATTTCGTTTGGTTGTGGATATAGGGCCTCCAACGAGGCTTGTAACCCTTGGGTTTGTTGGAATGTACGCCTGCATCAATGAGCGCACGATAGGTCCCCTCCCGCTATGTCACGACAAACCAAGGAATGGAGGCAGCCCCACTACATGGAAGGGAGGTAGAAAGATAGCTAGATTTTTGGGACTTGGAAGATTTTTTACGAAGCCAAGGAGTCAGAGTTAGGCGTCCATATGTACAGCTAAGTTGGGGCGAGATAACCAACTTACAACCAAGTGTAGTCACTAGAATAGACATTTTTGAATTTCCCAATGCACCCAACTTGTCGTCAGGAATGAAGTTGTCCCGTTTGTACAAGTTTGTGTGCACCCCTGTATTGCTTTAATCCCTTACGCTTCCGCATGTTTAAGAAAAAGTGAAATGAATAAGACAATTATGCTACGCTAGTTGTAACGTGCCAGGGACATCACAACTCTAGAAGTATTAGAGCATAAGTTTGACTGAAGTGACAATGTGCATTAGGAGTGAGCATGAGTTAGGATGAACGACTGCAATAAGATACTAAATGCATCTATTTGATTTGCTTTGAATAATGGGTGATGGACTGTCACTCGTAAGGTACGAGTAACAATTATAAGTTACCTATGTATTCCGATAACATATATATGTTGTTGTGATTCCACTAATGTTTATATGATTAGTGACATTGGGTCACTTTTACATGGGCAATGCTTAGTAATTTGCAGGAAAACATGATGAGATGAAGAAGCACTTCCCTACCGAGGGCAGAAGCCCGAATGAAGGATATTCTACAAGCACTTGTCAATATAAAAAATTTGATGGAGTGGCAAGCCTAACAGCAACCTGGAGCGGAATGATGTACCCAAAAACTAATGGAGCAGTTTCTAAAACTGAAGCCACCCTCATTTACTAGAATGGGGAGCCCAAAAGAGGCCTAACAATAGACTGACATAATGGAGAGGATCTTTTGGCTTCTAAACTGCAACGACATAGAGAAGATAACTTTGGTAGAGTACCGATTGGAAAGAAATGCCAAGCATTGGTAGAAGGCTTCCAAGGACACAACCTTCCTGGCCGGTACAGTAGTAACGTGGGATGAATTCATTAGGGCTTTCTATAGAAAGCATTTCCCTAACTGCACCACGGACATGAAGATAACATAATTTTCCAACTGCACTAGAAGTAAATGACTGTAGACCAATATGAAACAAAATTTTCTAAACTGTCTGGGTATGCTCCCAGACTGATGGAGGATCAAGAGGAGAAAGCTAAGAGATTTCTAAAAAACCTAAGGATAGACATCAAAAAGTAACTAACACCCTTTAATATCAAAGACTATAACAAGATTTGTGAACAAGTTCAGCCCGTAGAATAAGAATTGATGAGATAGTAGGCAGAAAGTGAACAAAGGACCATATTCGGACCTTTCATGGCACCAAATTATGCTCAACGTGATAAGAGGCTACATCCATCTTAAGGATAGGCTGACACTTCTCGTAAGAAGTGGAATTTCGAAAATTTCGGAGGAGCTGGGAAATGCCAGGTCACGAATTAGGTATCGTATCAAAATGAATCATGCCAAAGGTGTGGTGGACGGCATGGACCAGAATCCTATCAAGAATCGATGAGATATTTTGGATGTGGACAACAAGGCCACATCAGGAGGGACTGCCCATAGGAGAGGATCTAAGTAAATAATGAGTAGGCACATCAGCATTTGGATAGAGCACTTCAGCAAGATAAACCACAATGACCGCCAACACAAGGATGAGTGTACGTAGGCACCTAAGAGGAAGTAAAGGCTTCCAAAGCTATTATCTCACATATAATTTCTATAAATAGCAAGAAAGCTTATGCATTGTTAGACACAAGTGCCATGCATTCTTTTGTGTTTGAAAGATATAGACGACTGGGTGAAATAAAAACCCAACCCCTCAATACATCTCTTAGTATTTCTATGTAGCTGAAAGATGTGGTGTTGTTTACATCAATGTGTGAGAATTGTGAGATATATATAAGTGGATGAGATCAGGGAATCGAGTCGGTAGTGATGGCCATGTAAGACTTCGATGCCATTATAGGAATAGATTGGCTCCAAAAACAGCTGGCCAAGGTAGATTGTTATAGGAAGATGATTTAATTAAACCCATGGGATGAGCCTAGCTTTGAGTTCTATGGGGATGAAACAAACCCCTCAGTGACCCTTATTTCGGCTTTAGAGGTGCATGTACTTCTTAATGAAGGGTATCAAGGGTGCCTAACAATTGTAAAGGACAACTAAGGAAGAAGCCAAACTCGATGAAATTTGAGTAGTCCAAGAATTCCTTGATGTATCTCCTGACGTATGTCCTGAAGAATTACCAAGACTACCACCGGAACGGGAGATTTGAGTTTGTAATCAAATTGATGCCCACAAATGAACCAATATCAAAAGCCCTATGTAGGATGGCCTTAGCGGCATTTGATAACTCTATAAAAATAAAGTTATTTTACCTATTTTAGGCAACAATTAATGCAATATCTATGAGAAAATATTTGGATTTCCTTTTGATTATTTGAATTTTCCTTGTTTATGTAAAATAATGAGATATGGAGAGGATAAGGAAAAGAATGGCAAATATCAAGAATTCAAATAAAAAAAGCAGTGGAAGATGAATATCAAATCAGGAAATTCTTGATTTTATTCCCTAAAGTTAT
This sequence comes from Eucalyptus microcorys, assembly GCA_014182515.1. Classification (NCBI taxonomy): domain Eukaryota; kingdom Viridiplantae; phylum Streptophyta; class Magnoliopsida; order Myrtales; family Myrtaceae; genus Eucalyptus; species Eucalyptus microcorys. The sequence continues at coordinate 4,685,585 of CM024563.1, forward strand.
CTGCAAGTGTTGGGAGATAGATATCTTAGATATATCCTATAAATAGGAGAGCCAGAGAGAGCAACGAGTTTTTTTTTTTTTCTATGAGATCGTTTTTTATTGTTCTGAGAGTTTTTCAAGTATTTTGAAGAGAAAACAAAAGTGGTGACAGAATTCTTGTTCTTTGATTCAAGATGTTGGGTTTGATTTATATTTTCATTTCTTATTCTACTATGTTCTAATTTTTTTTTTGTTAGGGCTACGATGTAGCTTAACCATGATGATGTGAATTTCATGATTTTTATGGTTTACAATTGATTTCATTCATGTGAGTTATATATTATTGTGCGTAATGATTTTGAGTGACTGGCCACCACTTGAATAATCTGATGTACATGTTTGAGACTGAGAAGTGATAATATGCAATTGCTCATTATAAAAATAACCATGAATTAAACGTGGATAGAGATATACCGCGTTATTTGTGTAGCTTTCGGTGATAAGGTGATCTAAAAAACTCATTGTAAGCCGGGAATATTCATAGTTTTTAATACACTTATGTTTATTTTAATTCACATAGAGATATAGTAGGTTAATAAACTGAGTGGGTTTGTTATACCTAGAGATAGGATAGTAAATAGGTTTGGAAATTCCGCTATCACATGTTTGATATCGTTCTTATACCCACAATAATCTGAAATTCATATCTAGTGGTTATGGTGAAATCGGATGCTTTAACATATTTATATGATTGATTTTACTGCATTTAGTCTACAAATTTCATTTTTAATTTATTCTTAATTATATTTTGATATGTTAGATAAATTTTAGAATTACTCTATTTTAGTATTTAATTGGTTTATTAATCATCGATCTCCGTGGGACGATACTTTTTCTCATCATTATATTACTTGTTCGATATGTGCACTTGCATTTAGAATTTTGCGAATAAGTTTTTGAATTTATATCTAGTGGCTATGGTGAAATCGGATGCTCTAATATATTTATTAGATTGATTTACTATATTTAGTCTACAAATTTTGTTTTTAATTTATTCTCAATTATATTTTGATCTGTTAGATAGATTTTAGAATTAATTTATTTTAGTATTTAATTAGTTTATTAATCATTGATCTCCGTGGGACGATACTTTATCTCATCATTATATTACTTGTTTGATATGTTCACTTGCGTTTAGAATTTTACGAACAAGTTTTTGGCAGTATTAAAGGAGTTGAAAGTACAGTTGCAAGAATTACTCAATAGAGGATTTATTAGACCCAACGTGTCCCCATGGGGTGCCCTTGTCCTATTTGTAAAGAAGAAAGATGGGTCAATGCGATTTTGCATTGACTATAGGTAACTAAACTAAGCAACAATCAAGAACAGGTACCCATTACCTAGAATTGACGACTTATTTGATTAGTTGTGGGGAAGTTCAATCTTTTCCAAGATAGACCTAAAGTCAGGGTGCTATTAGTTAAGAATCAAAAGGGAAGATATTCCAAAAACTGCTTTCAAGACCCATTATGAGCACTATGAGTTCCTAGTTATGCCATTTGGATTGACAAATGCACCACCTGCATTCATGGATCTGATGAATAGGGTATTCAAATCATATATGGATCAATTTGTGATAGTCTTTATTGATGATATCTTGATATATCCAAAAGGATCAAAGGAACATGAAGAACACTTGAGAATAGTACTACAGACTCTTAGAGAACGTAAATTGTATGTCAAATTTAGTAAGTGTGAATTCTTGCTAGATCGAGTAGTATTTCTAGGCCATGTGGCATTAGAAGAAGGAATCTTGGAGGACCCAGCAAAGGTCGAGATACTAGTAAATTGACCAAGAATAATGATGCCAATGGAAATACAAAGCTTCTTAGGACTTGTAGGGCATTATAGGAGATTTATAGAAGGATTCTCATTGACTAGGAAAAATGCGAAATTTGAATATAATGATGAATGTGAATGGAGTTTCTAGGAACTCAAGAAAAGGTTGACCACTGCCTCAATACTAGCTATTCCTTCTAGATCCAGTGGGTTCGCAGTATATAGTGATGCCTTCCACAGGGGGTTGGGATATGTCTTGATGCAACATCGGAATGTTATAGCTTATGCATGGAGACATTTAAAACCTTATGAATTGAACTACCCAACTCACAATCTAGAATTGATAGAAATAATTTTCATACTGAAGATATAGCAACATTATCTATATAAAGAGAAATTTGAAATTTATACAAATCATAAAAGTTTGAAGTACTTATTCTCCCAGAATTAATTAAACATGAGACAAAGAAAGAGGATGGAACTATCGAAGGATTATGGCTGTGAGATACCGTATCATCTAGGGAGGGCAAACAAGGTAGCGAATGCTCTCAGTCATAAATCGGCAATCGGCATGACAAGGATAAGGACAAGAGAATGAAATCTGTTAGAAACAATAGTTAATTTGGAGTTCAAGTTAGAAATGGACCATCTTATTGGTGTACTAGTGGCACCAAGAATTAAACCATAAATTATCCAAAACATGAGAACACTATAAAAATTGGACCCGGAAGTCATGAATTTTGAGAAGAGTTATTGTTGAGGAAAAGACTAGAGTTCCAAGTCTCTGAGGACAAATATGTGTGCCCAATAATGAGGAAATAAGGAAGGAAATTTTATCGGAGGCACATAGAAGTAACTATAGTATCCACCCTAAAATTACAAAGATGTACCGAAACCTACATCAATAGTACTAGTGGAATGGTATGAAGACGGACATTCCTAAGCATGTTTCCAAATGCATGACCTGCCAATAAGTGAAGGCATAACATCGTAAGTCTGTTGGAATGCTGAGACCGCTAGATATTTCAGAATAAAAATGGGAGCCCATAATGATGGATTTCGTATAAGGATTACCAAGGACATCAAATGGTCATAATTCTATTTGGGTAATAGTAGATTGTTTGACTAAATCTACCCATTTCTTAGCAGTATGTATGGATTATACAACAAAGAAATACTTAGAGATATATATGTGAGGCATATAATATGCCAACATGGTATCCCTGTGACCATCACTTTAGATCAAGAATTAAGATTTACCTCAAATTTCTAACAAGGTTTCCAAATCGCGCTAGGACCAAACTTTAATTTAGTATCGCCTTCCACCCGTAGATAGATAGGTGGACAAACATAAAGAGTAATTCAAGTACTGGAGGATATGCTCAGGGCTTGCATAATCAATTTTAAAGGAAATTGAGAAGAAAAACTACATCTGATAAAATTTGCCTATAACAAAAGTTTCCAGTAGAGTATTGGTATGGCTCCATACAAGGACATATGTGGAAGGACTTGCAGGACTCCTGTACGCTAGAATGAGGATCATGAGAGAGAATTCGGGACTAGAATTGGTACAAGTCACTTCGGAGATGGTAGAAATCATTAGAAGCCAGTTCAAGACAACTTAGAGTCGATAAAAAAGTTATGCAGATAAGTGCAAGAAACCCTTGGAACTTAACATGGGATATCATGTATTCTTAATGGTATCACCAATAAAGGGTGAATCAAGATTTGGAAGAAAGGCAAGTTGAGCTCAAGATTTATTAGATTCTTTGAAATCCTTGAAAGAATAGGGGATTTGGCCTACAGACTGGTGTTGCCTCCCAAGCTGTCGAATCTACATGATGTATTCCACATATTGATGTTAAGGAAGTATCAACCGACTTCATGCGCATACTGGACCAGGAGGTCATTAAAGTGGATGAAAAGGTGAAATACATAAAAGAGCTAGTGCGAGTATTGGACCAGAAAGAGCAAGTTCTTTGAAAAGTTAATCCCACTCATCAGAGTCTTCTGGCGACACCACACATGGAAAAGGCAACGTGGGAGGGCAAGGAGGAAATGAAACAATGGTATCCTTATCTCTTCAATGGAACGAAAGGGAACGTTCAATTTCAAGGATGAAATTCTTTAAGAGGGGGGAGATTTAAGACATCCAGATTTTCGCTTGACGGAATCACAAGCTTCAATGCTTAACAATCGTTGCTGCGCCACTAAGCTCACCATTGAATTTTGCTACGGGGTCTTGCCGTGCCTCGCCTCAACTCGTCCTCTTCGTTACCAAGACAACGTCTCAAGCCGTGCCAAGCCAGCATTGCCATGACGCATCACCCCAGCCATCGCTGATGTTGCCATCTCAACTCGGTGACGACACGCCCAGTCATAGTCGTTGTCGCTGCCACATCCTCATCAAGTCAGCCAGCTCAGCACGGTACCAACTAGCCCCTTTGTGTGCGACACGCATGGCTAGAAGGCTCCCTCTCCGTTCTTCCGCCTCAAGCAATGCCGCACATGGTCAACCGCAGTGACCAACTTGAAGATCAGCTGCTGCTATCCTTGGAAAACGCTTGGTAGTCACCGAATCAAAGCAAGTGTTGAGTGGAGAGGCTGACTTTGGCAGAGAAAACAAAAATCAGGTTATCTTTTCAAATCAATAGACATGTCGGTCCCACCTGCTCCCCTATGGTCCATTACAGAGTACCAGTCGACATCACTTGGCAAGAGAGACCCCGGTTTCCAAATACGATTTTTATCCGGATCATGTCTCGTTTAGTTGTGGATATGGGGCTTCCAACAGAGCTGTAACCCTTGGGTTCATTGGAATGTACGTCCACATCAATGAGCGCACGCTGGGTCCCCTCCCGTTGTTTGACAACGGATTAGGGAACGGAGGCAGCCCTACTGCATATAGGAGGACGGCTGGAATTTTGGGACTTGGAAGATTTTTATACAGAGCCAGGGGGTGAGGGTTAGGCAATCACGTGTCTAGGTATTTTGGGGTAGGATGATTGACTTACAATTGGTTTTAGTCAGTAGTACCGACCTTTTCGAATTTCCCAGGTTACCCAACTTGTCGTCCGACATATATATATAAATAAATAAACAAGAAATGAAGTTGCCCCATTTGTATAAGTCTATGTGCACTCCCGAACTACTGTAGTCCCTTACCCTTCTGCATGCTTAAGAAAAAGTGAAATGAACAAAATAATTACGCCACATTAGTCGTGACGTGTTGAGGATGTCACATGAGGCAATGGCCGTTGATTTTTTTATTTATTTTGCAAATATGCTTTTAATTTTTTTTCCAAACAACATTTAATTGTCAATGTACTTTTAACCACATTTTATCAAATATTATTTGTACATCGAAAGAAACCTTTTAACCTAAAATTTCTGCATTTGTCGAAAGATTTTTCCCACGTACCGAGCCAAACACAGCGGATATCGTATTTGATACGTTATGACGATACATTACAATCCGAATGAATCCCAGGGGTCACTTTCCGATTAAAATTCGTCTACTGGCCCGCGTTCATCCAGCAATCATAGATAATGATGTCTGACCTTTCTTCTTCTTTGCTGTTTTGCTACGGGGAATACCATATTTGACTCGATCTCACGAGAAATAATTACATCTTACAACTCGAGCTAATTGTACGGCCAAATAGCAGAACAAAACTCTAAATTAGAAATGTCTCATCACTTAACCCAAATCATTCGTCCAATTACGGAAAAGCCATCGGTGCCCAAAACGAGAAATTCATGATTATTTACTTTCCTATGATCCCATTCTTGAGTTTGCATCGCATACAAACCAAACCTGAAACCAGGGGTCTAAAAAAAAAAAAAAAAAAAAAATCTGATCCGAAACTCGAACTTGTCCGAACCAAATTTGAGAGTCCTAATCCTCATCCTAAAATTAATAATAAAACCCACCTTTGGGATTGGCTTATTCAACCGGTTGAATTATCTAATTGTCTTTTTCATAATCTCTCCCTATCAATCCATGAATTTATCTCGGGTCCATTGGGCAATTTATGTCACGGAATTTCAGCCAAGTATTTTGAGGATTGTCTGGATCAGTTGTGTCGACATGCTGGACTCAGGCTTTTCTTTTTTAATTTCCTTTTCCCTCTAATTTTGTGTTTGACCAATGATGATGGAATATAAATAAATATTTCTGAGGAAATATCTAAGTAAAGACCTCATTAAAAAAAAGAAAAAGAAAGAAAGGCTAACGTATGATTGTAACCTTGACGTCCAAGACTCCAACGGCATTAGATAGAGGAATGATTCCCTTCAGATTCTATAGATTAGACTGTATTGTTAAGAAAGTAAAATAAAAAATGAAAATACCCAGGCACGATTATTTTTCTTGCCCCATTTTGCGACTTCTAATTTTCAAAGTTTTGTACATTTTATATTCTCCATAAATTTCCCCTACCTTTCTCTAAGTTTGGTAGGATCCAAGGTGTGTACTTGTTTGGTTAAATCAATCTATGAGCTCAATTTCCATATTTTTCGCCGAAAAAAAAAAAAAGGATTCACTTTACATGCCCACATGTTGCATAGCAGTCAATGGGAAGGTAAAAGCTTTTCAATTTTTCATAGTTTTTTCTTTGCTCGACTAAAATTTTTCGAAATTATTTACCCTTAGTGAAATATTCAATCTATAGAGCACAAATGAAATTGAATGAGAATATGGAAGATAATTATCATGATATGGCCCCCAAAATCCACCGTCCTTTTTAAAATTCAAAAAGAACGCACATGCCATTCGTGTGGTTGTAATGAACGGAGTAAGAAGATCAATTATTATTTTTGCGACCTTTGAAAACAAGTTGAGTTTTTCTTCTTAAAATGATAGGAAGAAAGAACAGCTTTGGTCACTAATTTTGCATAGGTTTTTTGACGTGTCCTCAAATTTGTAATTCGTGTAATTAATTCCTTAAACTAGTAGAGTTTTTTTCAATCAAAGTTCTCGGGTTTCAAATTTTGGTAAATTGATGTCTGCCAATGCCAATTAAAAATATACGTTAGAAAGGATTTGCTACACCGAGGACAATTGATTTGCATTGGACCTATACAAGAACAAGAATTCACTATACAACTACGCAATTTTCATATGTTCTTTTTGTATAGATGGCTTATTTTTAGGACAACAATACAAATAGTTTCTAAACTTGACCTTATATGTATTGTAGTCTGTAACCTTTTAATTTGTTCAATGTGACTTTTAAACTTTAACCAAATATTTGATGTCATTCGTGAATTTTTATTTTATTCAATGCGGCCCCTAAACTTTTAGTATCTGTTTAAATTAATCCATGAACTATATGAAAAAGCTCTAAACATGCATTAAAAGTTCAAGAGTCACATTAAACATATAAAAAATTTAGGGATAGCATTACACGTTGAGTTAAAGTTTAGGAACTACATTATACATAAGGCCAAAGTTCATAAATCATTAATATCATTTTTCCCATATTTTAAAGTAGGCCTCTTTTTTGTTTTTGGTCAAATTAAGGTGGTACTCTCAGCTAGCACCCATCAACCGATTAGTTTCAATTTGCTGACATGGGTGGCAGAGAGACTTGATTGAAAGTATTTTACAAGTTCGGGGACTTCAACTGCAGAAAATCACAAAGTCAAGGACCACATTGAAAAAAAAAAAAAGACGCAACCTATGGGCGACAGAGCACGAAAAGTCAACGAATCTGATCTTCGTCGTTGAGCTTATCAGGACCAAAAGACAGTCTGGTTCATCTTGTTGTCCGCTGGATCATTTCCAGGCCATTTACGGTGGAATCAAGATGGAATCCTGAAATACTACTCCATCCCCAATAAATCGAAAACCAGGTAATTCTTCCTCATCCTCATCGTCACCATTTTTTTAATCATTAAGGTACCTTTCGAAAAGCTGCGGCATCTCATTCTTGCCCGGCGTTGTCTTTTTTCTTTTGCTTTCAATTTTTGCTGTATTCCCACTACGTTTGTCAGCATCGAACCTCGCTGCCGATCACAACGAGGATCTTGAATTTGATCCATTTGGGTCAATAATCTGTTTCTTTGCCGAGAACGAAGAGAAACAACCGACGTCAGAAGAAAACCGGGTGGGTCCGACCTTGTTATGCTTCTGCATAGACTCTTGAGTGGTTTCTTGTTTCTTGGTTGTCCTCGGGAAACAGTATTGGGTGAATTTGCTTTGTGGGTTCTTGTTTCTTGAAGTGATTTTCGATGTTTGGGGGTGACTCGGAAAGAGAAGGTCGTGATCCAAATCGAGACGCGTTGTCAACTTTTGCTTGTTTATAAATTCAATTCGTCGTTTTTTATGTGTATGAAGCTTCGTTAGCTTTTCCCTTAATCTTCTGGCGCAGCTGGCATTTGAATTTTCTTGTTCATTCAATATGAAGAAACGAGAGTTTGACCGGCCGGCGCTAGTTTCCTGTTGACATATGATCTCTTTAGGAAGTGAATGATTGCTGAGTCAAATCGTGGGTTGGGTATAAAAAACATTTTCTTGTATTAAATTGTCATCCTTATCTTACTATAAACATTCTTAAGTATATGCTCCAGCACCTATTGCATCGATAGTCTCTCTCCACTCTTTCTCTCTCTCGCTTGCTCTTGGTCGCATACTCGTTGGTAAGCAGTAATACGATATAGACCATCCTGGTTGTTTTTTGAGGAACAGGAAGATCGAATAATTTGATAGTTGAGGGGGGTTTGGTCATTCTCTTCAAGCCTTACTGTTTGTTGTTTGTGTTCTTTACAATTCGGTATGAGATAGCATCAATTCGTTGTTTCAAGTTTGCTGTAGAATTTGAATACAATTTATGCTTGCTCTTGTGTAGATAGACATAGACAAGGTTGGTAAAAGTTAACACAGGGAATCGCAGAAATTTGTTCTGGAAGTTGATGAGTAGATAAGAAAAAACTTCTTGTTCAATTTCATGATTGCCTGAGTTTATGCTGTGGAAGATACTGTTAATTTTGATAGAATTCCCTGCTATTAAGGTTCTTGTGTCTCATATTGAGTTCCAAGAAGCATTATTTGTTTTCATTTTTCATCAGCCGACCAACTTGATGATCTGAATTCTCTTCTTTTTGATGCATAGTGTGGAGATAACATGGGCAATCTGTTTTGCTGCATCCAAGTTGATCAATCCACGGTAGCTATCAGGGAGAGATTTGGCAAGTTCGATGATGTACTTCAACCGGGATGCCATTTCCTTCCCTGGTGTCTTGGAAGCCAGCTAGCGGGGCATCTCTCACTTCGAGTGCAGCAGTTGGATGTGCGATGTGAAACTAAGACAAAAGTATGTTAATCTGTTCACTCTGTGGGAGAAGTTCACATACTTCACTTGTCTAGAAATCATGAAAAATTAAATCGAATCACTGTCTAGCTGAAAAGTGAAATCATCTTTTTCTGCATGTGATATTTGCAAATGATCGATAAGTACTGCTGCTAATTTACTACTCATTACTGCTGCTGGGTCTATGACCATGACTATGAAAATAGCTAAGTTATAGTATATTTTATGAGATTGCTATCAGTCTAATTGACTCCACTAGATTGTATCATCATCAATACAATGAAACTCTTAATGGTGCCTCTTCTTTTGGAGATACTTTGAACTCCATGCCAGTTTATTGTCACATAATAACCTAATAAGTTTGTTTGGCTTAATGGACATTCCCACTGCAGGACAATGTCTTTGTCAATGTTGTTGCATCTATCCAATATCGTGCTCTTGCAAATCAGGCAAGTGATGCCTTTTACAAACTTACCAACACAAAGGGTCAAATTCAAGCCTATGTTTTTGACGGTATGTTCCAAATGTGACATTATTGATGCATGTATCGTCATTATAATCTGTAATATGGCTTACTTCTCCTTGGATTGATTTAGTGATAAGAGCAAGTGTCCCAAGACTCAATTTGGATGATGTTTTTGAGCAAAAAAATGAAATTGCCAAAGCAGTGGAAGATGAACTTGAGAAGGTAATGTACATAATGCAGAAGCATGGTTCTCTGAGATTGTGTGAAAATGAACCATGGACTTCACTTGGTTTAACTTCTAGCCATTAACTTTTACAGGCTATGTCTACATATGGGTATGAAATTGTGCAAACGCTGATTGTTGATATTGAACCAGATGAGCATGTAAAGCGAGCAATGAATGAGATAAATGCTGGTAAGAACCACAAACATTAGGATATCTCATTCTTTTCTGCACATCTTGTAGTCCTTTTAAAATTTGATGATTTCATCTCTTTGTTCTTGTCTTCAGGTGGGTGCTTTTCTGCTTTTGCATCTTTTTTCTTAAAGCATTTGGATCAGTATCTACTAGATTTTAGAGGATGCACTAAAATGTTTTATGAGGGCAAGATTCAGAAGATTTTATCGATGATTGATAATTGATCTTGTTCTTGTATCCTGCAGCAAAATCTTGTCTTTCCAGTAATGAAGTTTTGTTAAATCTCATAAAGCACCTCATCCAGTTAAAATAGAGCGAATCTGTGTGGAAATTTGTATTTCTATTGAATCTGCTTCAGAGCTTAACCGTATGCATTGTCTTCTTCAAACTGTTAATATTCTCAAGTATCTAAGATTCATTGTATAATATTGTGCTTCTCAGCTGCAAGACTAAGGCTAGCAGCTAACGAGAAGGCTGAAGCAGAGAAGATTCTGCAAATCAAGAGAGCTGAAGGTGAGGCTGAGTCAAAGTATCTTTCTGGGCTTGGCATTGCCCGCCAGCGTCAAGCTATTGTGGATGGTTTGAGAGATAGTGTACTGGGCTTCTCGGAAAACGTGCCTGGGACCAGTGCCAAGGATGTCATGGACATGGTTCTTGTCACCCAGTACTTCGACACCCTGAAGGAAATTGGTGCTGCATCTAAAACCTCTGCTGTGTTCATTCCCCATGGTCCCGGTGCCGTTCGCGATGTTGCCTCTCAGATTCGTGAGGGACTTCTTCAAGCTTCCTCCGCCAGCTAGTTGCACATCGGAGCCTCCTCGAAATGAGGATGATGCCCCCAAAAAGGAAGGGGAAAAGCTTTCTTTTGGCTTTCTAAGTAAATGTTTTCATGTGAATTTGCTGATGATGTCTTCTGAATATCCATTTTGTTTACGTTTTAAAGTGATGATGTAAGCAGTGTGTATATGAATCTTGAAGGTGTTCCTAAAACATAGTCTTCGTGCTTCTGCACAGACATACTGTTTTAAGTTGCTTGTCTGAAAAATCAACTCGGATTTGCCATAATCAAGGATAGTGTCTTAAAGTGGTTGAGAGTTTTGCAGGTTTTATTTGCTCATTTGACTGGAATTCTGGTGCATAGAGACAGTTGATATAAATCATTCAGTTAATCCAAAGCGCTACCATCATCTCTAGGATGCATGCAGTGCCATCCGACCGAGTTAATAAATTCGGCAAAAATGTTTTCTCGCAGTTTCGTTCTTTTGTCAGGTGTATTCATGGTCACCAGATTTAAGAAGATTTAGATTGCACTTGGCTATGGTAGTGATAGAATCTAGTTTCCCAGTATATGACTTGTTAATCTGACAGAAGTTCATAAAGATCTCTTTAGGATTGCATGATTTGCCTCGCATAGGTAGCCCTAGCAGGGAAGCAAGTAGATGGAAGTATCTGACTATAGCCAGTTCTGAGCTGAAAGCAAGCGGGTGCTGTTCTATTTCATTTCCCTACTCAGTTATATCTTAGGTATGCAGTTCAAGGAATTCCTGGCGAAAGTCCAGCTCTCCGGCAATGCTCAAACAGTGTTGCTGAGAAAGAGCACCCGCTTTACCAATAAAATTATCCAAAAAAATCCTAAACTTATTGTAATTATGCCAACTCAGTCTTAATTTTTTTTTTTTTGTTAATTCAATCCTAATCTTTTGCATTTACGATGGTTCAATCCATCCTTCCAATGTTTACGAACTGGTGCTGAAGTGGCATTTTTTAAATAAGATTTTAATTATATTTTTGAATATTTTATAATCTTTTCTTTTCTTTTCTTTAATTTTTCCCCTTCCCTATGGCGGTCGGAAAAAATTATTAAAATATTATCTAAAAAATGCCATGTCAACATCGGTAGTACCATGTTAGCTATACCCGGAAAAATTGACATAGATTGAATTAGTATTAATGTAAAAGGTTTACGACTAAATTAACAAAAAAAAAATTAAAACTAAAATGGCATAGGGTTAAAAATTTTCCAGTAAGTTTCCCCCACTATACCTTCCGTGCTTTACTCAGGCCTTCAGTTCGACTGCGATCGCCGTTCAAGTCGAGGGGGGATTCACTGTGTTGTAACCTGAAGCTCTCGAGAGTGTCGTAACTTGTCATTTCTGCATATTTCGCAACTTGGCTATTTAGATAACTAAAGTCCCGTTCAGTGCACTTGCTGATGTGGTCCATTTAAGGACAGGCAATCCGCGCCCTAGCGAGAAACCGGCGAATACTTACTGTCTTATTGCACCAAGCATGGACCAAACCCGAAATCGTTTTGGCAAAAGGATGATCATTAAACATTTTAAACTTGTATCTGTATGACACATTTACCCTCTATCAAAGTTCTGCCCATGAGGATTGTGATCTGCCTACATTGATGCTAGAAAGCAAACTTTATTGATATGGTGCTCAGCTCATATGACTAAAGTGACATAAAAACGGCATTGTTTTGATTGACATATCATTTTATGGAACCTTAATATAAAATTAAAAAAAAATATTAAGATAATTGTGTCACAATGAGTATAGTTCGAGGTTTCGTTATAAAATCCTAAAGTTAGAGCCCTACTTCTGTTGACTATTTTGGGGGTTGTTTGGATCAGCCATGTTGTCACGCTAGCCTTAAGACTTTTTCTTCCTTTTTAAACTTTCCTTTTTATTCTAGTCTTATCTAGGGGTGAATGGTTTTAAGTTCTAGATAGAACCTATACGGAACAGGTTCATCATTTTCTAAAATCTAAAAACTTACCCTGCATATCCTGATTTTGGAAACTGTTCACAAGTTCTAAGATCTACCCGGGTTCCACACTATTACTAATCGAATAATTGCAATGAATTATCACATTTAATAACCATTATTTGTTGCTACATTTCATTGACCGTAATTTATATGTAGATGCATGAGAATTAACAAAGTACAAGTCTCAATTATAAAATAGAAGTTTAGCCTAGTGATTTCAAATTACACACTCATCATCGAACGTCATAGAATATCACAGGATCGCGCAAAAACATAGACTAAGAAAAACACTAAAATCCAGGTTCCACCAATCTAGAATCTAAAACCTACTTATTGAAACAGATTCCCTAATATTTGAAATTTGGAACCTACCCTGCATACATTGGAACTTTGAACTAAATAGGGTCTCATTGGTCTAGTTCTCAGGCTCTAAATTCTATGATGGAATCATGTTCACTCCTAGTCTTATATTTGACCAATAAGAAAGGGATATAAATAAATATTTCTCAAAAAATATCTAAGCAAAGACCTTATCATAATAATAATAATAATAAATGGCTAACTTTATCAGATAATCGTTGCCCTGGATATTGTCAATTTTCATTTTTCCTTTTTGGCAAGAGGATAATACAATTGGATGACATAAAAGAAGCCATCGCAATCTTTAGGATCCGAAGGGAACCAATCCCCTATCTAATGCTGTCGAAGTCTCGAAGGTGGAGGTTAGATCCAGAATCTGTACACTTTTTACATCCTCGATAAGTATTAATTTATGAAAGTGAAAGCTATATCCAAGGCTAAAGTATAAATATCTCATAGTTTTACTCGACTAAGATATGATATTATTTATATTCAATATATCACAATTAGAAGGCAGAGTATGAATGTTCAATCTAAGCATAAAGTGAGATCGAATTATATTTTTATCTAAAACATACCATTTTTTAGTACTCATATAGAATTAGTATGCTATTTACATCGAATTAACCAACGAATTACAATCTTTTATTTTATAAACTTGGAAACCAGGTTGAGTTTTTTATCTCATGAGTGGAAGAAAGTACATATTTGGTCCCTAATTTTACATTGATTTTCTAGTGTGATTTTTAAATTTGTAATTCATACAATTAAGTCCTTAAAGTTGTAGAGTTTTTCCAATCAAGTTACTGGATCTCAAATTTCGACAGATTTATGTTTGTCAATGACAAATAAAGAGTACAAAGTTAAAATGAAATCGCTACACTAAGGACAATCGATTTGCACTGGACCTATACAAGAAAAGGTAAATCAGTATACAGCCACGCAAATACATATATACACACATACGATCTCCCATAGAATGGCTTAATTTAAGATAGAACTCCTAGCTAGCACTGACCAAACCATTAGTTTCAATTTGCTGATATGAGAGACTTGATTGAAAATATTTTATAAGTCCAAGACTTTGATTGTATAAATTATAAAATCGAGGATCATATTGAAAAGAATAACACAAATTTAAAGGACTAAAATGATAAGATTTTTCCTTCTGGGCGACAGAACACGAAAGTGCATGAATTCATCTTCCTAGTCGAGCTAATAAAGAACAAGAAAAAGCTCGCGGGAAAATTCGCTAAGTCGTTTGGTTCTTCTTGTTTGCTGCCGTATCATTTCCAGGTCGTTTCTGGTGAAATCAAGAAGAAACCTTGATTTCATCCCCAGGAATAGAATACAGACAATTATTGTAATCGCCATCGTCATTTCTTTAATTATTTTGGTACCTTTCAAGAAGAATCTTATTCTCGTAACCCGGCCGGCTAGTGAGGAGGGATGTTGAAACGGTTCTAAATACTCTCGTTTCTTGTTTCTGCATAGTCCCTCGTTGGTTTCTTGTTTCTTGTTTCTTGTTGTCCTCAGAAAACAGTATCAGGTCAATTTGGTTAATAAGTCCTTGTTTCTCGATGTGATTTTTGTTGTTTGCGGGTGATTAGGAAAAAGAAAGTCCTGATCCAAATCGAACATGATCGTTGCGAACGTTTTCTTCTCATCAATTCTTGTCATTCTAATCTTACTATAAACATTCGTTAGTGCATGCTCCAGCACCAATTGCATCGATAGTCTCTCTCCTTTCTCTCTCGTTCGATAAATAGGTATCCCTTATATACCACCCTATAGTTGTTCTTTGACGAGCAGGAAGATCGACTAATTTGATACTTGCAGTGGGTTGGTCGTTCTCTTCAGGCCTTTCTGTTTCGCTACGAGATAGCGTCAATTTGTTGTTCCAAGTTTCGTTCCTGTTGAAGTATCTTGCTGTAGAAGTTGAATTTAATTTATGCTTTCTCTAGTGTAGATCGACGTAGACGAGGTTGGTACAAGTACTCAGAGGGTAACACAGAAATTTATTCTGGAAGTTGATGAGTAGATAAGAAAAAACTTCACTCAAATTCACGATCGCCCGAGTTTTTGCTGTAGAAGATACTCTTACTTTCGATAGAATTCTCAGTTTCTAAGGTTCTTGTGTCTTATATTGGGTTCCGAGAAGCATTATTTGTTTTTAATATTCCTCAGTCAACAACTTGATGATTTAAATTCTCCTCTTATTGATGCATAGTGTGGAGATAACATGGGAAATCTGTTTTGCTGCGTCCAAGTTGATCAATCCACGGTAGCTATCAAGGAGAGATTTGGCAAGTTCGATGAGGTGCTTCAACCAGGATGCCATTTCCTTCCCTGGATTAGTGGAAGCCGGCTAGTGGGGCATCTCTCACTTCGAGTACAGCAGTTGGATGTGCGATGCGAAACCAAGACAAAAGTATGTCTAATCTGTTCGCTCCGAGAATTTGACATACTTCACTTGTCTAGAAATCATGGCACATTAGTTCAAATTGTTGTCTAGCTGAAAAGTGAAATCATCTTTTTCTGCATGTGATATTTGTAAATAATCGATAAGTGCTGCTGCTCATTAATACTCATTGAAGCCCTGAGTAAGGCTGAGTCTACGACCACGATTATCAAAATAGCTAAGTTTTAGTAGTTCTCATAATATTACTATCAGACTAATAGACTCCACTAGATTGGAGTATCATGGATGAGTTTCTCTTCTTCTGGATATACTTTGAACTCAGTAGATTTTCCATATAAAGCTAAAAGTTCCACGTCAGTTTCCATCTTCACTGAATAACCTAACAAGTTTGTCTGGCTTCATGGACATTCCCACTGCAGGACAATGTCTTTGTCAATGTCGTTGCATCCGTGCAATATCGTGCTCTTGCAAATCAGGCAGGCGATGCCTTTTACAAACTTAGCAACACCGAGGGTCAAATTCGAGCCTATGTGTTTGACGGTATGTTCCAAATGTGACATTATTGATGCATGTATAATCACTATGATTTGTAATATCCCATACTTTCCTTTCATGGATTTAGTGATAAGAGCAAGTGTTCCAAGACTCCTTTTGGATGATGTTTTTGAGCAGAAAAATGAAATAGCCAAAGCGGTTGATGTTGAACTTGAGAAGGTAATGTACAGAATGCCGAAGCATGGTTGTTTGTGATTTTGTGAAAATGAACCATGGACTTCAATTGGTTTAACTTCTAGCAATTGATTTTTGTAGGCTATGTCTACGTATGGGTATGAGATTGTGCAAACGCTGATTATTGACATTGAACCAGATGTGCATGTAAAGCGAGCTATGAATGAGATTAATGCTGGTAAGAATCACAAACATTAGAAGATCTCATACTTTTCTGCACATTTTGTAGTCCTCGAAAAAAATTAATGATTCCAGGAAGGGTGCTTTTCTGCTTTTGCATCTATTTCTTCGACGTTTGGATCATAGAAGATGCACTTAAATGTTTTAAGAGGCCAAGATGCAGAAGAAATCATTGATCATTGATAATTGATAATTGATCTCGTTCTTCTATCCAGCAGCAAGTACTCGTCTTTCCAGTAATGAAGCATATTTAAAGCACAAAAGGCAGCTCTTCCAGATAACAAAGAATGAAACCGTGTAGAAGTTTGTATTTTTTGCTGAATTTTTATCCTAGCTTAACCATAAGCAACATCTTGTACAAATTTCGAATATTCTTAAGTATCTGAATGTGGTCATATGATATTGTGCTTCTCAGCTGCAAGACTAAGGGTAGCAGCCAACGAGAAGGCTGAAGCAGAGAAGATTCTGCAAATCAAGAGAGCTGAAGGTGAGGCTGAGTCGAAGTATCTTGCTGGGCTTGGTATTGCCCGCCAGCGTCAGGCGATTGTGGATGGTTTGAGAGATAGCGTACTGGGCTTTTCAGAAAATGTTCCCGGGACCAGCGCCAAGGATGTCATGGACATGGTTCTCGTCACCCAGTACTTCGACACCATGAGGGAAATCGGTGCTCATTCTAAATCCTCTGCCGTGTTCATTCCCCATGGTCCTGGTGCCGTTCGTGATGTTGCCTCTCAGATTCGTGAGGGACTTCTTCAAGCTTCCTCCGTCAGCTAGTTGCACATCGGAGTCTCCTCGAAATGAGGATGATGCCTGAAAAAGGAAGGGGAGAAGCTTTCTTTTGGCTTTCTAAGTATATGTTTTCATGTGAATTTGCTGATGGTGTCTTCTGAATATCCATTTTGTTTACGTTTTAAAGTGATGATGTAAGCACTGTTTATATAAATCTTGAAGGTGTTCCTAAAACATGGTCTTCATGCTTCTCCACAGAGATACTGTTGCAGGTTGCTTGTTTAAAGATTCATCTCGGATTTGCTATAATTAATGATAGTGTGTCTAAAGTGATTGCATTTTGGAAGCTTTTTACTTCCTCATTTGACTGTACTTCTGGGGCAAGAAGATGGTTGGAATTTATCATTCAGTTAATCCTGCAAACCACCATTGTCTCTAAGATGCATGCACTGCCCTCCAAACAACTCATTATCCACACATAAAAGAAGGGAAAACAATAGGGAAAAGAACATTTTCCTTTAGAGAGGAAAAAAGGAAAAAAAAAAATCTTAGAAACCCAGTTAACGAATTTGGCAAAAAAAAAATATTTTCTCAGTCTCGGTCTTTCGTTGGGAGTCTTCATGCTGATCAGATGTAAAAGATTCAGAACACACTTGGCTATGGTAGTGATAGAATCTCATTTCCTGGTATATAACTTGTTATACAAGTTCATAAAGATCTCTGAGGATTGATTCGCCTCAGCATAGCTGCATAGGTAGCACTAGCAGAGAAGCAAGTAGATGAAGTTTTTGACTGTAGTAAGTTCCGAGCTGGAAGCAAGCGGGTGCCATTCTCAATCATTTCCAGGCTCTATGGCCTCAGTGCAATACTCAGTCCTATCGTCGGTATCCAATTTAAGGAATTCCAGCGAAAGTCCACCTTTCCAGCAATACTAAAATAGAGCTTTTGCCAGAGCTGTTGCTGAATAAGAGCGCCTGCTTCACCTTTCGTGCTAGCTCGAGCCTTCGCTAATGTAGAAGTGAATATCGCCTGCTGCGTTCCCATGGTGATGCTCGCGTCACTGATCGAAAAAGGCTGTGTTTCAGTTCAGCTACGACTGCAGTTCGAGTCGGGGGGATTCATTGTGTTGTAACATGAAGCTCTCAAAGTGTCTAGCTTGTAGTTTCTGCATATTTGGCAACTTTGCTATTTAGATAACTAAAGTCGTATTTTGGCAAATAGAAATTGTCTAACAGAGTTGAAATGAGAACCAAAGTTTCTTTTAAATTATTATGACTATTTTCTCTTTCCAGAAAATTTGAATTGAGATTGCTCACTGATAAGGCCGTCAAATGGGTAAGTTCGGTCGAGTTGAAAATGATTGAACCTACATTGAACTATTTAACTTGTTTTGATCTATTTATATGCAATACAAATTTACTAACCCATACCAGACCTAATCCATACTTGACCAATTTACTAAAATACCTTCATATTTAATCCAACCTATGAAAATCTGCATCTTAGTTAATTCACTTTAAGCTCTTGTCGTGTGTATGTTATTTGGACAAAATCACTATTTGGACAATAAGATGCTAAAGAATTGACTTTCAATATTACATAGAATTTTCAATTTTTTGTATTGATTCATATATATATGAATAAGAGAAAGTTAGCACTTGGTAGTGAATTTATAGGATTACAGTAGCAAATAACAAGGGGGAATTTGCTTACTTTTTACCAAAGAAAAAATAACAAGGGGGAATTGAAATTTACTAAAAAAAAATGGAATGAAAGATATTAAAGAAGACAATTTATGCTAACCATGGATTACAATGACAAGAACTAAGATTATAATATCACGTAAAAGTAACAATACCAAATGCAACCAAGGAAAGATTTACTTCAATAACTAACAAATGAAACTTACGAGATTAATAGAAATAAAAAATAATGGAGAAAAAAAGAGATATATATATATATATTTTTTTATTTATAAGGGTGAAGTCGGACCCATCTTGCAAGCTCATTAGGATTTCTCTGAACTTGGAACAACTTAAGGAGTATTATTTTATCATAGAGGGTGCAGAGAGAGTCACAAAAGTGAGTTGAATTAGGGTAAACTATAAACACATTTAACTCATATTTTGTGGGTTTTGGCATTCTGAATATATTTATAACCCATTTAGTAAACATAACTAACCCAAATAATGATTCAGCTCATCAAATATGGGTCAAGAAATGGTCTATGATTTATTTTGATAGGTCTACTCACATGGTTAGGAAAGCTACAAGGGAAGGGAATATAAGGCTTACATTGGCATCAATTCTGTAAAATACTCTTGTTGATATGGTCCATTTGAGGACGGGCAATCCGAGCCCAAACGAGGAACTTACGAATGATTACTTTCTTATGACCTACCTCGATGAACTTGCACCAAGAATGGACCGAACCCGAGACCTTGGAATATTTTATATCCTAAAGTCTAAGCCTTACTCATGGATTACATCACCGGCCGGGCCAAATGCCCATGGGCCATGGGGAACATCTTTGATGAATGCCAGGCTTTATTGGCCCAAATGGAAAAGGTAAAACTCGTCCTTTATACTCCCAAAAGGCCAATTAAGCTGCCGGTTGGATCGGAAAGTGATTTTCCGAAAAACAGAGAAAATTTAAAATAAAATAAAAAAAAAAAAGATTCCGAGCCCTACTAAAGTTATATAAAATGTTAGGGAATTTCCTGTGATTATCTTGGGGATTGTCTAGATCAGCCATCTCGTCACGCTAGCCCTGGACTTTTTATTCTTATTTTTAAATTTCCCTCTTTCCTCTAGTCTTAAAGTTGACCAACAAGAAAGTGATATAAATAAATATTTCTCGAGAAATATCTAAACAGAGACCTTATAATAAAGAAAATAAAAATGGCTGACTTATGGTTGTGACCTCCGCGTTCGAGACTTGAACTGCATTAGATAGAGGAAGGATTAAAATGAAAATTGACAATATCCAGGCAACGATTCTTAGACCTCTAATTTTTCAAATCTGTACACTTTTTACATCCTCCGTAAATATCAATTTATGAAAGTGAAAAGCTAAACCAAAGGGTAAAGTATTTCATATTTTTACTCGACTAAGATATGAAATTATTTATATTTGAAATGTTATGATTAGAAAGTAGAGTATGAATGTTCAATATAAGCATAAAGTGATATGGAATGAGAAAATGGAAGATGATAATCACGATATTTTTCTGTAAATATACTATTTTCTTTAAGTACTTATGTAGAATTGACATGCTATTCATGTCAAACTAATGAACGAATTACAATCTTTTATTTTGTGAATTTGGAGACCAAATCAAATTTTCAATTCATGGGTGGAAGAAAGGACATACTTGGTCCCTACATTGATGTTCTAGTGTGATCCTTAAATTTTTAATTCCTTAAACTTGTATTGTTGTTTCAATTAAGTTATCAGATCTCAAATTTTGACAAATTGATATCTGTCAATGCCAAATAAATAATAGAAAGTTCAAAAGAATTCCTTACCTTAAGGGTGTGTTTGTTTTACGAAAATCTCAAGATTTGAAAAATATTTTTTCAAAAATGATCACTTGCATCAGCTATAAAAAATGAATGAATAAAGAATATTTTAACCATTCACAATAGCATTTAAGGATAAATTATTGTCGATAATGAAAACATTTTGCATTATTTTTTTCATAAAATAAATGCACTCTAAGAACAATAGATTTGCAATGGACTTATACAAGAAAAAGTAATTCGATATACAACAATGCAAATTTTTACATATTTTTTTTCGATATTCCATAGAATGGCTTGATTTAAGATAGGACTCTAGCTAACACTCATGAAACCATCAGTTTCAATTTGCTGATACGAGAGACTTGAAGAAAAATATATTATAAGTCCAAGATTTTGATTGTTTATATTATGAAATTGTAGATCATATTGAAAAGAATAACACAAATTTTAAGGACTAAAATGAGAACATTTTTCCTTATGGGCGACAGAACACGAGTGCATGAATTTCATCTTCCTTGTTGAGCTTGTTGAGAATTATAATGTGCAAGACAGAATGGGAATTTTATATTTTTCGATATATTGATAAATATTATTTGGGCCTATTTATAGGTATCCAGAGTAATAAGATTAATCAATGATATGCACTATCAACGACAGGATGTTTAGAATCCTGAGAGGTGTGCAGAATCAAGTAAATATAGTAAATATCTTAATATTGCTAACAATTCTTACAAAGAACAAGATACAGCTCGCGGGAAATGTCCGGTTGGTCCAGGTCGCGATGGACCATGTCGTTTGGTTCGTCATGTTTTCTCCCTTATCATTTCCAGGTCATCTCTGGTGAAAATCAAGATGACACCTTGAAGACTAGTCTATTCCATCCCCAGGAATAGAAAACAGGCGATTCTTGTTATCATCATCATCATCATTATTTATGTTTTTAATTATATTGGCACCTTTTGAAAAGTGGCAGCATCTTATTCTTGCTGATCTTGTCCTGCTCATTTTCTTTTTTCCCATTTGTGCTGTATTCCCACGGCGTTGTCAGCGTTGAACCTTTATGTCGATTAAAATGAGGACCTCCATATTATCCATTTGCGTCTGTAATCTGTCTTGCAGCTGAAAAACAAAGAGACACAAACGAGCTCAGAAGAAAACCCAGTGGTACTTTGCTATAAATTCCAACTGTTGAAGTCTTGTTCCATCCTAAGGCTCTCTGTATTCATGTGGTCTCTCTCTGCCTAATAGCTTAAGCCTTTGGCGGCTTGCACGTAAGAGGGGATGTTGAAGTATTGTCCCACTGTCCTAAGTTCTGTTTGGGTATCTTGCTGCAGAAGTTGAATTCAATTTATGCTCACTCTTGTGTAGATCAACACAGCCAAGGTCGGTACAAGTACTCATAGGAAATCACAGAAACTTGTTCTGGAAGTTGATGAGTAGATAAGAAAAAACTTATCCATCGTATTCATGATTGCCCAAGATCATGCTGTAGAAGATACTGTTACTTTTGATAGAATTCCCTGCTTTTAAGGTTGTGGTGTCTCATATTGGGTTCTGAGAAGCATTACTTGTTTTCATTTATCATCTGCCTACAGCTTGATGATCTGAACTCTCTTATTTTTTATGCATAGTGTGAAGATAACATGGGCAATCTGTTTTGCTGCGTCCAAGTTGATCAATCTACGGTAGCTATCAAGGAGAGATTTGGCAAGTTCGATGATGTACTTCAACCAGGATGCCATTGCCTTCCCTGGATTCTTGGAAGCCAGCTAGCGGGGCATCTCTCACTTCGAGTGCAGCAGTTGGATGTGCGATGCGAAACTAAGACAAAAGTATGTCTCTCTGTTCACTCTGTGTCTGTGTGAGAATTTTACATACTTCACTTTGTCGTAATCAAGAATTTTGCGCATTAGATGATATCACTGTCTAGCTGAAAAGTGAAATCATCTTTTTCTGCATGTGATATTTGCAAATAATCGATAAGCACTGCTGCTAATCGATACCCATTGAAGCACTGAGTAAGGCGGACTCTACGACCACGACAATGAAAATAGCTAAGCTTTAGTAGTTCTTGTGAGATTGCTATCACTTATCAGCCTAATAGACTCCACTAAATTGTAGTATCATGGATCAGTTCCTCTTCTTTTGGAGATACTCTGAACTCAGTAGATTTTCCATATAAAGCTAAAAGCTCCATGTCAGTTTCATCTTCATGGAATAACCTCATAAGTTTTTTTGGCTTTATGGACATTCCTGCTGCAGGATAATGTCTTTGTCAATGTTGTTGCATCTGTGCAATATCGTGCCCTTGCAAATCAGGCAAGTGATGCCTTTTACAAACTTAGCAACACGGAGGGTCAAATTCAAGCCTACATGTTTGACGGTATGTTCCAAATATGACATTATTGATACATGTATAATGACTATGATTTGTAATATCCCTCACTTTTCCTTTCCTTGATTTAGTGATAAGAGCAAGTGTTCCAAGACTCGATTTGGATGATGTGTTTGAGCAGAAAAATGAAATTGCCAAAGCAGTTGAAGACGAACTTGAGAAGGTATTGTACAGAATGAAGAAGCATGGTTCTTTGTGATTTTGTGAAAATGAACCATGGACTTCACTTGGTTTAACTTCTAGCCATTGATATTTGTAGGCCATGTCTACATATGGGTATGAGATTGTGCAAACACTGATTATTGACATCGAACCAGATGTGCATGTAAAGCGAGCTATGAATGAGATTAATGCTGGTAAGAATCACAAACATTAGGAGATCTCATACTTTTCTGCACATTTTGTTGTCCTCGTAAAAAATTAGTGATTTCAGGAATGGTGCTTTTCTGATGTTGCATATATTTCTTCAAGCACTTGGATCAATATCAACTAGATTTTAGAAGATGCACTAAATTGTTTTAAGAGGCCAAGATTCAGAAGATTTTATTGATCATTGATATTTGATCTCATTCTTCTATCCGGTAGCAAGTGCTTGTCTTTCGAGTGATGAAGCATATTTCAGCACATAAGGCGGCTCTTCCAGTTAACAAAGAATGAAACTGTATAGAAGTTTGTATTTTTGTTGGATTTGTATCCCAGCTTAATCATAAGCAACGTCCTGTTCCGACTTTTAATATTCTTAAGTATCTGAATGTCGTCATATGATATGGTGCTTATCAGCTGCAAGACTAAGGCTAGCAGCTAATGAGAAGGCTGAAGCAGGGAAGATTCTCCAAATCAAGAGAGCTGAAGGTGAGGCTGAGTCAAGGTATCTTGCGGGGCTTGGTATTGCCCGCCAGCGTCAGGCGATTGTGGATGGATTGAGAGATAGTGTACTGGGCTTCTCAGAAAACGTGCCCGGGACCAGTGCCAAGGATGTCATGGACCTGGTTCTCATCACCCAGTACTTCGACACCATGAAGGAAATCGGTGCTGCATCTAAATCCTCTGCTGTGTTCATTCCCCATGGTCCTGGTACCATTCGCGATGTTGCCTCTCAGATTCGTGAGGGACTTCTTCAAGCTTCCTCCGTCAGCTAGTTGCACAACGGAGACCACTGGAAAGGAGGATGAAGCCCGAAAAAGGAAGGGGAGAAGCTGTCTTTGGCTTTCTATGTAAATGTTTTCACGTGCATTTGCTGATGGTGTCTTCTGAATGTCCCATTTCGTTTGACCTTAGTTGTGATTCAAGCACCGTGTATGTGAATCTTGAACGTGTTCCCAAAACAGAGTCTCCGTTCTGCACAGAGATACTGTGTAAGTTGCTTGCTTGAAATTTCATCTCGGATTTGCTATAGTCAGGGATAGTGTGTCTAAAAAGTGGTTGTCAGTTTTGCAGCTTTATTTCCTCATTTGACTGAAATTCTGGTGCATACAGATGACAGAAATTTATCATTCAATTAGTCCAGCACGCCACCGTCATCGCCAGCATGCAAGCAGTGGCATCCAAACAACTCATCTTCCAAACATAAAAAGAAAAGGGAAAAAAAGGGGAGCAAAAAGAAAAAACATTTTCCTCTAGAGAGGAAGAATCATAGGGACCCAGTTAATAAATTGGCAAAAAAGTTTTCTCGCAGTCTCGGCCTTTTGTCAGGTTTATTCATGCTTATGAGATCCAAAAAGATTCAGATTGTACTTGGCTATGGTAGTGATAGAATCTCATTTCCCAGTATATAACTCATTAATCCAGTACAAGTTCATAAAGATCTCTGAGGATTGCATGATTTGCCTCACCATATGTAGCATTAGCAGACAGGTAAATGGAAGTAATTGACTCTGGCCAGTTCTGAGCTGGAAGCAAACGGGTGCTGTTCTCTTTCATTTCCCTACTCTATGGCCTCAGTGCAATAGTCAGTCCTATCTTCGGTATCCAGTTTAAGGAATTTGGGTGAAAGTCCACCTCTCCGGCAATGCTCAGAGAGAGCATTTGAAAGAACTGTTGCTGAATAAGAGCGCCCACTTTGCCTTTCGTGTTTACTCGAGCCTTCACTAATGTAGAAGGGAATATTGCTTGCTGCGATCCCATAGTGAAGGTCGTGTCATTGATCGAAAAGCTGCGATTCAGTTCGGCAGCGACCACTGTCTGATTCAGGGGATTCACTGTGTGGTAAAATGAAGCTCTCAGAGTGTCTAGCTTGTCATTTCTGCATATTTGGCAACTTCGCTATTTAGATAACTAAAATCGTATGTTAGCTAACAGAAATCGTGACTATTTTCTGAATTGGGATTGCTCACAGGGTCACGGAAGCTACAAGGGAAGGGAATCTGAGGCTTAGACCAGCATCAAATCTGTTAAATGTTTTTGCTGATACGTCATACACAAGATCGGCGCCAAGAGAAATAGGAGTGCTTCCTACCACCCCTGAAAAGCTTATAATCGGGTCATATCCTCTGAAAGCATTCGCTATTACTCCGGTGCCTGCTGTTACCGCAGCATAGTCATGTAAATATTGCAGTTCCACCTGTCACCACATATACGACGCAAGAGTGAACCAATCGTGCTGAGATGTAGGTGCAAAACTAATGGGATTCTTCGATTCTTGCAAATGCTAGGCATTGATATCAAAAGTAGTGAGAACAGAAAAGATTAAACTTGGTGAGAAACTCATTGAAAGCTCTTACTTTGCCAGTGTAAGGAGCAATGAGTTTGAAAGCCGTTCCAAAACCAGGGATGATATCTTCAACTGTCACAATCAGGATGGAGATAGTTGCTGTTATAAGTTGGTAGACAATTTCGATCTGGACCATGTTTGAAAAAAGATGTAATATATTTGTTTATTGAGATTGCTGGGAAGAAGGAAAATATTTGCAACCACAAGATGAAATATGAGGAGGAAATCTCAGGGGATGAGTTGAACATACACAAGCTTCAAGCGCTTTATGACGTGGAAAGTTTTTGTTTTTTCAACTCTTGTAAAGTTTCGATAACTTCCATTAATTTGATCACCAAGACGGCATTGCAGTATCGTTTATCTGAGTCAAATAAATTGGTTTGCTATATCATTCTCAGTGTTTTTTGAAAAAAAGAACTGCTCCCTTTCTGAGAACAGAACATGCCTAGTTACAGAGCATCTCTCCCCGTGAAAACATCACTGAAAATTAGATTCGTAGGAGGAGGGAATTACTTCGACAGGAGACATCACAGCTCAAGTCACAGTTCATGTCGATAAATTGTTGATGAAAATGAACCGGAGGTTGTTGGCCATAACCCTTGTGAAGAAGATCTGAGAACATTACAAAAACGAGCACATAAGGAAAAGATACATGTCTAGACATGTAAAGGATGTTCTAATAATAAGAAAAACACTGCAAAAAAATTTGAAGAAGGGGAGATGATAGCATATGAACCTCTGGCCTCTTTGCCAATGTTCATGAAAATACCCGGGCACTTGCTCATTGTAATACAGTGGGTTAATATGGTGCTATAGTTAATGTAAGTTGATTGATGGCAAGGATGCTTGGCCAGATATATGTATTGGCACCAAGAGAGATGGGGCCAACAAGGAAGTTTCCTACTTTACTTTTATGATCTGCCCTGGATTATATGAAGCTTCCCCGAACTCTTTTCCACTTTAGTTTGCTTGAACTTCTTGTGGAAATCAGGCTAATATATGGTACGTATGCGATGTTGGAATTCGCAACTTCCTTCAATAGAACTGGGACATGGAGATGTTGAGGAAAGTGGCTGATCGGTGACAGAGATTTCAGCAGCACCGAAGAGCGGTATGTCACAGCGCATTGTTCCTTTACCCTGCTTCTGTTGATACAATGCTGAAAACGTGTGCCATTCTCAATTATTTTATGAAGTGGGATTACACGATAAACGGTTACAATTTAGGTGTCAAGATCGACGCGGTGACTATTATTACGTCATGGCAATGCTACTCTTTGAGACGTGTATGCCACATATTTAACAATAACATTCATAGGTACATCATCTAAGTTCTTATACTCCAAGATTTCTATCCCTAATTATACAGGTATATTGTCCTTGATCTCAATCAAGTTCTGTACATCTTATGCATCAGTGTCTCTGTCTGGCCTTGACATGCACCTTAAGAGGTGGTGGCTGGCGGGGCTTCCCCGCCGGAAGCCTTGGCCTTCTGCTCGGCTTCATGAATCGACTTCAGAATCTCTTCTCGCTTCGCTGCCAGAGCCTGCATCTTGGCATCGACCTTCTCAAGCTTCTGCCTCAGCTTTTGCGGGTCTTTCTTGTCTTCAGGGTTCTTTTCCTTCTTGCACTCCTTATCCTTATTTTTCTTGTCCTTGGTTTTATCCTCCTTTTTCTCCTCTTTTGCATGTTCACCATCCTTGTGCTTGTCCTCCTTCGGCTGCTCGTCCTTCTTCTCGCTCTTGTCTTCTGCCTTTTCACCCATGTCTCTCTCCAAATATAATGTTATGCAATGTAGGGGGGATCGGTGCTAACCTAGTAGAAGGACAAGACCATGAAAATTGATGAGAGTGAAATGGCCAGCCAACAGAGACATGCATCAGATGAAGGTTCAGCCAGGATTTTCCTCATTTCAATTGAATCTGTCGCAGGTCCCTGGCTTTGGTTAATTTGCTGGGTTGATGCATCGAATGCTCAAAATCAAAATGAAATTCAGATATGCTCCTCAGAGAACAAGGTATATCCTCCAAATGATGCTGCTATCATTACAGTCGATATGAAAAAAGTAAGAAAGCAAGATTCTTTACCCAGGAAGAGAGGAAGAAAAATGAACAGAACCTCAAGTTTGGATGGCTTTGGATCTTCTTTTGAGAATGTTCAAATTTCTCTTTGAACTATGAATTATTTATAGACATCGCAAGGAGCTAACTTTCGTTTTTCCAAAGCCCAAAAACGATGGAGCAAAACGAGGGGTCGTGAACTAGAGGCCAGGGATGAAGCTTGCCTTCTCGAGAAACATGATACTCCACTAGTACAAGGTTAAAAAAAACAAAAAAGACTAGGACTACCTCTAATTTAGAAAGCGTTTCGCGTCATTTTTGGCACAGGACATCATCCTCATGGGATGCCGCAAATCCTGTTTGCCTTTCGAGGCCAGAAAAGATGCCATGAGGACATTGCATGCTGCGATATATGTAATAAAAATTATGCCGAGAATCGAACAACCGGGGACCGGTCCCCTCAATCCAGGGTTCGCCTTAATCCGCGAGAGGTGGGCGAGCCGCGCGCGGGGGCGACAATACACACGAAACAAAACGCAATGTTCAAGCCATAGTGGGAGAGGAAATGAGCTTTGCATTGCAGGGCTCAATGCTTTCCAGTGAACAAAGTGAAATGGGAAAACGGTTCGAACAATGTCAGAAACCATTATCATATCAATGGGGGTTACACCTTTTCATGACAGCAAAACCGCACTGGGCCTAATTTCCAAAATGGTCCGGTCCGTCCCTTCATTCTTAAAAAACAAAAATTTATAAATTAAAAAAAAAAAAAAAAACCCAATTCAATTTTTTTCTCCCTAGTTTCACCAGCCTCTCTCTCTCTCTCTCTCTCTCTCTCTCTCTCCTGCTTTCTCTTATTCCAAAGCTTTTGAATAGGGTCAGTCAATCAATTCAGTACAGAACCCACAAAAACAAAAGCACATCATTCAACGTTATTCTAGGACAACTTTTTTCAACACGAAAACAGTGCCCCTTTGTCCCTTTCCCTTCCCATAAATCTTGGCCGGCTCCCCTCTCTAAAAAAAATATATATTTCAAAAACTAATTCTACCAAGTGTTTCTTTTTTTCAAGGCTCTAATAATCTCTACATTAGCCGATCGGAGAGGCTCGGAAGTCGCCGGAAAAAGTTGAGGCTCGACGGCGGCATCGGGTCCCGGAACATCGGGTGGCGGAGGTAGTAGAATCCCAGGGCTACCGCCACCATCTTCGGCGGCACCGTGTACAGGATCAGCGTGATGGCGAGGCACACTCCGATAAACAGCTTCGTCGCCCTCGGGTCCCTCCAGCTCACCAGGGCCTGGACCCTCTCGCCTTGGGTCGCGAAGTCGCCCAGGACCGTTTGGACCCGGGCCGCCAGCAGTCGGAGGCGGTCGTATCTGTGACGGATGAGGTCGGGGGGTTTAGAGCTCGGAATTGTGTCGAATTCCTCGTCCAATTCGTCCGGGTCGACCGACTCAGCCTGCGAGAGCCTGGTGTCCATCCCGGCGGGGATCTTCGGCCTGAATCTGTAGTACCAGATGCCGATCAGAACACGTATAAGAACCCGGTAGGCACGATCAAATCCGGGTACCACACGAGCACCAGATACAGGACGTGGACTAGGACCGTCGTGACCGGGTTCCGCCACCTCCGGATGTCGTCCAACCATTTCGCCAGCCCGATCGCCCACGCCAGCACGGCCACGATCCTGAACCAGTTCGCCTTGCTCTTCCTCATGCTCCATGTATGCGAATCGGCATCCAACATGTACCTGACCACTTCCGGCCCGAGCGGCGGCTCCGACCTCGCGAGCCATGCGGCTACCATCTTGGTGGCGGCCCCTCGCAGCGCCTCCTGCTGGGCCACCCCGAGCGGGCGGAGATAGTGCATCCGCGGTAACAGGGGCTGACCATAGACTATGCAAGTATCCGGCAACAGGGACGGGCAGGCGAACCGGACCGCCAATTCGATCTCGCCCATCTTCTTCAACCCAGTTCTCGTCAGCACCAGCAGCGGATAGGAATTGGTGTACACCTTGTTGCTCTCCAATGTGGATACCCGAATCCGGATCTTCCCAATGCGGCAATCCGGCCTCTCGTCGGTCAACGGGTCGGCAAACATCCGCCAATTATCGAAAACCCCGGCGGTGAGCACGGTGCACGGGTCATAGACCTGCCAAGTATACTGCTCGTTCCACCGCGGGTCGAAGCTGTCCATCATGGTCCGGGTCCGAACCCACTTCTTGCCATACTTGGCCACGCAGTAGGCGTCCGTGGACCCTTTGCCGGGGCCTTTCGTCTTCATGGGCAAGAGCCCGCGTGCGCCGAGGATCCCGAGCTCCAGGATCCCGATCGGCGGCTTCCACAGCTGCTTCGCCGTGGGCCGGAAGTCGCTGCACACGTGCGCGGCCTCGTCGAGAACGTGATAACCACCTTCCAAGCACAGCCTCAGGTACAATCTGCCTAAGTAAGGCCCCGGCCCAGCTCCGCATCCGCCGCCGGCGCCGCCCTCAAGCGGGAACCACTTGGCGGCGACGTGCCGCTCGTCTATCCGCTGCTCGATCGAGGCCACCGGAATGAGGATGTTCCCGAGGAGCAGCGTCTCCTTGTTCGACCGGTCCTCCACCAGCAAGATGAGCGAGTCCTCCAGGGTCTCGCCGGCGACGAGGACGAGGTCCTCGTTCCAGTGGAACGACGGCACATGGTTGCTCATGGACCCCCGCCGCGTCCGCACCGACTGGAACCCGAGCTGTGCCTTGACCCTGACCTCCGGCGCCGTCAGCGGCGGCAGGTTCGGGGCGATGTGGAGGTCCTGAGCTTCGATCACCGTCACCCGCAGGTACCACAGCTTCGGCGACTGGTACACCTTGGAGCGCGTGTGGGCCACGTGCGGCGCGTCGGAGCTCCACGCCTCCGGGAACGCGTCGTCGGCCTGGGTGCCGATCCAGACGGAGAGCTGGATGTCGCCGGAGACGCGGCTCCGCTCCGCCGCGTCGCCGCCCTCGAGGCGGTACCACTGCGGGGCCAGCGGGCTGTCGGGCGGGTCGCGGACGGGCACGTCGGAGAGGTCGAAGCAGACGCCGCCGAGGAAGCTCTCCAACGGGGAGTCCCAGACGGAGATCTCGAGGGTCGAGCTGGTCGACTCGGGCTTGTTGTGGCCGAGGGCGAAGACCTGGTGCCACTCCGGCGAGTCGGTCGGCTCGCCGGGGCGGTGGACCGCCGGCTTCGAGCGGACGCGGTGGGTGGCGGTGCCGACCTTGACGTAGGGGCTGTCGTTGTGGGCGAGGCCGCGCGCCTTGACGATCCGGATGAACAGGTACTGCATCGGCTCGACGAGATCGTAGGGGTGGATCCGCTCCGTCTCCGACGCGAACCTCTGGTGGCGCGACGATATCACCCGCGGCGAGAAATCGCCGCTCGCCGGCCGCCGCACGACCCGGACCCTCTCCCCGACCCGCGCGCCCTGCATCCGCCGCACCTCCGGCGGGGGGTACTGCATCGCCGCCTCCGCCGCCGCCGCCGCCTGGGCGGGGTGAGCGGCCCCCGGGAGGTGCTGGTACGTCGTCACCGCCGGCTGCGGCTGTGGCTGCGGCTGCATCGCCTCGGGCGGGGGCGGCCCCTGGCGGAAGTGCACCGTGTGGTACGGCGGCGGCGACTCCTCGATGACGACCACGGGCGGGGAGGGCGACCGGTCGGGGCGCCGGAGCGGCACCGGCGGCGGGCAGCATTCCCCCGGCGGCATTTCAAAGACCCTGCCCTCCTCCACCACCATCACCGGCGGGGGCTTCATCCCCACCGCCACCCCCGGCCCCTCGTGGAGCTCCGCAGTCGTCGGAGGGTGATGATGCTGCGCCGCCTCCTCCGGCGGCGGCGTCTGGACCGGCGGGGGCGGCGGATGCTCCTCCACGAGCTCGTCGTAGTAGCAGATCCTCAGCCCAATCTCGCCGCGAATCCAGCTGAAGACGCTCTTCTTCTCCAGCTGGTGGTACACCAGGCCCTCCTCCCCGCGCCTCTGGAACTGGGACCCGTACAGCTTGACCCGGCCGAGGAAGTGGTTCTTCCGGCCGCCGCCACCGGCGGCGTACCTCTTGTCGTTGAAGACCTCGACGTCGAGCTCCTCGTAGGCCATGTTCTCCGGGTCGGAGACGACGAACTCGAGGGCCTCGTGCCATGCCGGGTTGAGGTTGCGGTACTGGGTGGAGGTGCGCCTCTTCTGGTGGTCGAACTCCACGATGACGTACGGGCTGGAGCTGCCCTGCCCGTCCTTGGGCAGAAGTTCCCGCGCGTCGATCACCTCCACGAGGAGCTTCCGCACGGCCCTCGGCTGGTGCTGCTGCGGCGGCGGCGGCGTCGTGGTGGTGGCCGTCGTCATGGTGTCATCGTCGTGCGCTGCAGAAAGGGAGGAAGGAAGGAGGAGATGATGGCGTTGATGGCGGAGGGGAGAAGCGGTGGGGGGTTTGTAGATTCTTGCTTTATGGGGAAAAGCTTTTCGCAAAATCTTTTCTCCTTATGACTAAATTTTTCTTCTTAGGTTTTTGATTTATTTTTATGGGTTTTTATTATTTTATTTTGTTATTTTATTAATTTTTTGGGGGAGAGGAATGTTTTGTGGGGTGGAGGAAGGGGAGTGGAGTGAGCTCGAGAGATTCCAAACTGAAGGCAGAAGTCTGTTGTTTGTTCGGCTGCCTCTCTCTCTCTCTCTCTCTCTCTCTTTTTTTTTTTTATTCTCCTCATTTTCTCTTTATTTATTTATTTATTTATTTATTTATTTATTTATTATAAATAAATTCTTTATAAAATATTTGTTTAATGAGGGAGTTAAGGTGAAATGGTTTAGGGTTTTATTATATTCGATACCTTTCCTCCCTGTGGTTTCGGATGTTGTCCGGATTGGGTGTCTGACAACCCGACACTCCAGGATCTGTCTTTGAGCTGTGCCCCCACCACCGTAACTGAGACCTTCGCTAATCTATTTTGTCAAATTCGGATGATTGTCTTGGACCGGAGTTCATTTAATATGTTGTTACAACGTGCGATTAAAAAGTTTTGCCCAGAATAAAATGAGATAGCATTTGCATTCGATACCGTATTAGAATATCTAGCTTGAAAGATTTGCTTTAATGGATATAGAGGGTGCGTATTGGTGAAGCGCATATGAACCTATAAAGAGGCAAAATAGGGATACTCCGACACGAAATGACAATTAATGCTTGTTAATTTATTGTGCATTTCACTATGAGCAGACAAGGGGGCATATTTAGGTCCGACATGCCACCACAAAGAGATGTCTTGTGATTTTCCGAGCATAAGACGGGTCATTTCATTTTGTGCATGTGAATCAAACCCTAAAAAGAGAAGACTCGTGGGATCTAAACCAATGCACGCGTAGACATAAGCACACTCATTATTATTAGATATACCGACACGAGCACATAGAATCCGATAAACTTAATGATGTGATATATACGGGAAATGAATTATAAATTTATCAGTCAAATTTCTTTAGGTACACATACGTAGGCATTAAAATACATTATCAGGGGAATACATGCACGGGAGATGCGACATTACCTAGTCAAAAGCACAGTGACATTACGCAAAATGAGCACAGAACGAGATGCTCTGGCTCGGTGAGTCCTGGCAATGAGCAAAGCGGGGCACATGATTCCACAGCGACTTAAGCTTCCCTCCCTTCCCTCCCCCACATTTCGTCAAAAGCTCCTACATCTTTTCGAATTAAAGCTGGCTCTCTCTCTCTCTCTCTCTTCAAAAGCATCCCCCTTTTGTTTTTCTCGGGCCCTCTGGTTTTTTCGCCGCACGCACACCTCATGTACGACGAGGCCTTTTCCGACCCCGCGACTTAGCCGTTCGGTCCCTTATATCGACCGTCGGATCGGAACCCGTCGCCCCATGCGCCCTCCTCCGATCTCCGATCCGAACCGTAAATGCAACGTCGACTCGATGATACCGATATGGCGCTAGGAATTTCCCACCCGAACCGGCTTCGGATGATCCTCGAAATCCCAAAAAGGGTCCTGCAACTTTTCACCAGCACAATACACGGCATTTTCACCACCGTTAAACTTGCACTGGAGACCGACCAAAAAAAAAAAAAACTTGCACTGGAGCGCTTTTTCATTGGTCCACTTCTACTTCGATGCATAGAATATTCGGATGAAAGGATTGGCATCCCAAGAGAATCGAAGTAGAAGCGGAAATGGGATTTGAAAAAAGTTATGTCCTTCATTTCTAGAGGTTAGAGGGAAGAAATACAAGCTTTACTGTTCCTATCCTCGCTTATCGACCGTCGATTGACTAACATCTCTCTATCTCTCTCTCTCTCTATATCGCATCGCAAAAGGGACCATAGTGATCTCGAAATCTAAAGCTTTTGGGGGGCACAGATCCCAAAGGAAGCTTCTCCTTCCCGCTTCGGCGACGAATCCGGGTCGGACAAGTCTCTTCCCTTTCAGCGCGCCTTTTATGGAATCGGATCCTTTTCACATCAAAGTGGATTTTGGAACATATGCTCTCTTTTTTCGACCTTATGCTTTAGCCACCTTCGGATGACGACTCTTGCGGAAGCCCGGTTTGAGAATATTGGCCGCCAATGGCATGCTTCGGAAGGTCTAAAGGAAATGGATAGCCTTCGTCTTTGCACTAGCCTTACTAATCCTTCAGTCCACCTATCAAAAAAGCATTCTGCATCGAGCTGATTGGGCGCTCGCTCGCTCACCTTTAACCATGTTTCACACATGATGTCGTGGTTACGCAAACCGGCATCTTCAAGTTCAATGCGGCTGAATGAGAAAAAGGAAACCAACTAGTAAGGGGATTGAGAAAGAATAGTCTTTCCAAGTAAAAGAGAGCGCACATCTATTCAGGTACCACGGCGCTTGAGGATGCTTGGTTCACAAGCCCCCATCCATGCTTGACATGACGATATTCGCACTTTCACAGTGAGAAATTGCCTAGAAAAATGGGGGAAAATATCACAGAAAACCAGATTCAAATTGTTTTCTCAGATCCACGTTGAATGGACAAATGGAGTATCCAGGTCATCTGACTTTGGAGGTAGCAATAGCTACTCCTACGATGCAACCTGACAATTAAATGAAGCTTCCAAATGCATTGGCCATGGAATGGTCCGGACATGCCGAGGTGTTGAGGCGTTACTATTCTTGCAGTCGATAATTGATTAAACTCATTGCCTCCTGCATTGCACAGTTGGTATAGAAGCTGACTTTCCATTTACCAGGGTAACAGATCATTGCCCTCCAAATCCAGATTGCAAGGCTGTAATAATATTTCTTCAATCATCTCCTAGAAATCAACTAAGAATGAAAAAATGAATAAGCATACACAAAGACGATGTCAGACACTGCATGCCTGTACATTTATGTGATTTCGGTTTTCTGCACAAAAGAAATGCTCGACACTAAATGAATAAATTTGGAATGCCGATTACGTCTCTTATTTGGGTGACCAAGAGGGACTATACACCAGAAAGTGAGTGGTTGTATGGAGATCCAGGTAAGACCTAACATCAAATGGAGCTTTCTTTGCTGAATCTGGAAGTCCAACCGGAAATGTGATTGAAAAGGATGCAATTTGAGCAGAGCCAGTGACATTAGTAACCAGACTCATGCACTTTGCAGGCGCCCTCATCTGCATAAACACTGAAACACATAAAGCAATATACTTATGATTGCATAGAAACAACATCGACAAAGAAAGCAAGCGCCTCTCCCTATATAGAGGTTGGAGACACAGGTTCAGGAGCACAATAGATTGGTGTTGCTACTTCTGCTCTATGAGGAAGAAAATGTTGGATGAATGCAGATACCACGGTCAGTCATCTTCTGGTGATATTAATAAAGTTAGTTCAGAAGGTATATTTTGTTTAAAATTGCCTCTGGAGAAAAATTCTTAATAAAGACTGAAGACTATAACAGTGGTGATGCCGATAGTAGACAGTAAGTGGCAACAAGATGTCCTACAATGGAGAGTAAAGTTACCCAACAAAGACCCATGCTGGGAGGATCATTTTTTGAAAAAGCTAGGTACAAGATCGATCACTTGAAGAGGCAACAAGATGGGCAGAAGTAGAAAAGCAAAAACTAAAGAGCGCGGACTACTTGGTAACAATAACCTCTGTATCCAAAATCTAGTGATCTTCAGTACATCAGTTGTCACAGAGAGCATGAAACAAACCCTATTCAGCATTCACGAAAACGTTCAGGAAACATACTGGAATACATGTGATGAAGTGACCGACATAGCAAGAACATCTATCCCCACATATTCAAACAGACACATGGATCATTCACAAGAGAAGGTACTTCTGTCCAATTTGCCATGTATGATAAACTGACGTTTTGAGCCAATGACAGTCATTGCCCCATCTCAGTTCGCCTGGGAGCATTTCAAAACCTCAAAACGCCTAGTTAGAAGGTTGCTAATGGTGGTTCTGAAAACACATTGGACTGTAACATTTTCCTATTATGAATCATGAATACCGCCAACTTCATTGCAATTTCATAGCTATAGTTGCAAAATATGATTCAAGAAGAAAGTAAAAGAAATGTAGAGCTTACAGTCACTGACCTTTAAGTATGCTTATCCCTAAGTCATCAACTCTTGTCGTGAAGGCACTTCAAGTTTGAGCAATTTCATGAACTGCATAAACAAATATGAAATTCCTAATATTCTTGGTACATTAAGTTAGTAATGCTAGGAAATCACCTCTCAGAAAATTCTTATTCTTCTACAATGTCAAGCTTTAAAGGTCGTCAGTGAAGTAAAGAGACAGCAGAGCATACGCATCCATACCTGAGATATCTTGATTTCCAGTTCATCCCATTCGGAAGATGGATCGCTTCCTTCCACTATCCCAGTCCCAGCATAAATTAAAGCACCAAGACCCTGAAACCCAGCATAAGCATTCAAAATTTTAGGTTGATTCCTTAGAACTAATTTATGGGACAACAATGCACTTATCTTCGCTAGATAAACCAAAGCAAAGAAGCATTTGGATCCAGGGCACCAGAAGAATAGTTTCATTTAAAGGACATGCATCTAACTAATTAAAATAAAAATCTGGAGGGATCACCTTTCCAACCAAAGCTGACCTAATACCAACAGCAAACTCACTCTCTCCTCCTCCAAACCAGCCCACAGGCCCAGCATACATTCCTCGGTCAAATACCTCTGCGAAGAAAAGCATTCAGGGAGAATGAAACATTAATATAGATGTACCAATTAACAATTGGTAGTTTGGAAAGCAAGCAAGCAGGGAGTTTCTCCTACGGTGGTTCAGAAACAGAAGTTAGTGAGGCAATATTCTCAATAAGGCTACCAGACACCAGACCACTAGAACATTCTCTTTGTTGTTAATAGTGTTAAAGAATGAGCAACCATTCTGAGAGAAGTATCAGATTGTAGAGTAGCACATGCTTTAAATTTGTGAAACTAATTCGATCTTTCTATGGGAAATCCTATGTTTCAATTTATGCAAAGTAAGAAGTCATGACTTCCGACAATCCCAGCAAAACGGCGGATTTTACATCATATTCACACCTTTGAAGATTGAAAGTTGCCACACAAATTAGAGGAACGAAAACAAATGGATATGCAACAGTTGGGTTTCAAATGAAGTTACCAGTTTCAGCAATTAAAAGCCTTGCTTCTTCTGTTGGAAATCCACAAACTGCTGGACTCGGGTGGAGAGAAGACAGAAGGTCATACTGGCAAAACAATAGTCAGCTAAATTTTGTAATAACCACCAAAAAAAAAAAAAAAAAAAAAAAAAAGGTAAATTGAACTCCATCAGAACACTCATCACCATAAGATGATAACAAACATCTAAAGATCAATCAGGATGATGATAATGGAAGGCGACCAGACTCTTACCTCATCATCTTCACTTCTCAATGTACCAGCCAGAACAGCATGTAGATGCTGAACTCTAGAAAGTTTACGAATTGCTTTTCTTGGTTCTACGACTACTCCACTACATACAGCCTACAAAAACAGCAATAGAGTGAATTTACTGTTTCTATAGGTAAACAAATATGTTCCATATTTGTCCTCAGAGAACGTTTATCACTACAGTAGCAAAATCACTGTACAAGCTACTTCCTCTGAGATCATAATTATGAAGACAAGGAGAAAAACTAGCTTGTGCACTCTCTGAACAAGGATCCTTTTATCAGTGTGTCAATCGGCAAAGCTCTGTTTTACTGGTTACATGGTCATGCTAGTATGGAGTAAGGATCTAAGGAAACTGATCTCCCTTCCTTTCAAGGAAAACTTATAGATATTGAGCAAAAGGAAACATGAGTGTTCTTTTGCTCCTCCCCTCACAGCATGCTCACTTCCTGCATGAGCCCTCAGCAAACATAAAAATCTTTTCAAATGTCTCCTCTCTTCAGAAACAGCATGCCAACTTCATGCATCCACCACCTTCATTAATGTTGGCAATGATGGCTTGGGGTCATCCATGCAAGATACTTTAAGGCCCATTAGCATGTAAAGCTACTTTCGGAACTATGAGTACGAGTGACTAGTTATTGAGAAAAACTCACATCATATGCAAGGAACAGTTCAAAAGGTGAATACAAAAGACTTGCCTCTAATTTTCTTCTTATGCTCTCCCGCACTATAGTAAACTCCAGATGGTCCTTTGGACTGAAAAATATGAATAAGAGGAAAATTAGAAGAAAAATTAGAGAGAATGCACATCTGAAAAGTAGCACACAGTGCTAAAAGGTCTATTTCTGTAGTGAAAATATAGACCTTGAAAGCAAGTCAAGTTCTATTTGGAGATCCGAAGCCACTGATTCACCTCTAGCACGTGTTCCAGCCAAAGCCTCACTGCTGATACTAAGCCAGGTTCTGTGAAATAGTTGCTCTGGCTATTCACAAAGTTTATTCAAGTCAAAAATAGAACACCCATTAATCCCAGAGAGAGAAATTAAAATATGAAGATAATCATAATTACCGTGTTTCCAATGAATGCTGGAGCATTAGGCGGCTGAAGACAAAACTGATAAGCATTT
Source organism: Eucalyptus microcorys (assembly GCA_014182515.1). Taxonomy (NCBI): domain Eukaryota; kingdom Viridiplantae; phylum Streptophyta; class Magnoliopsida; order Myrtales; family Myrtaceae; genus Eucalyptus; species Eucalyptus microcorys. Next base: position 4,724,524 of record CM024563.1, read on the forward strand.
TCCCCTTCAATCTGAAAAATTGGTTTTCACATTAGCGTCCTAACTAATGATTAAGCCATGATATAAGTCCAACATGCAAACTAATACCTGTAAACAAGCAAGCCATGTTATAGGATCAATGTCTGTAGCAGTAAGGAATCTGCTGCTTCGTGCTAGCACAACCTAAATTCAGAGAGATACAATGAAAAACCAATAAGAATCCAGTGAAAGGAGAATAAGATGCATTTTCAGGGAGAAAAGACGGTATATCAGAACAAAGATGACAGTCTGATGGTATGAGTAGAAAAAGTGACAGACTCTTGATAACCACTGACGACAGCAATGATACACATGTACCATTCATTACCTTAATGAGGGCAGAGTCATCACCATTAATCATCTGCAAAGCTCTCTTCACCGCGAGATCCCAGTAGTTCTTGCTGGGAACGTGATTACTACTTAAGATGAATGCTTTAGGCACTTCCTTTCTTAACTTCATCACAAGCGACGATATCTACAAAATTCAAAACCAATGCAGTCATCAGATGCACAGTCCTTGCATCTACAGAGCGTGGCTTAATCAGACAGAACAAGTAATCAGTCGTCCAGGAAATGAAGATAGACCTGGTTTATAGTAGCTTCCAATGAATTTATGGCCTTTTCCCAAGTCCAAGAAAGAGCATTGTCCCATGCAATGGTAGCCGCAAGCATAGAGCTCTCTTCGAGCTCATCAAACTCAACCTGCCATTAACTAGAAGAGTCTACAATTAGTACTCCAAAATCAATGGCTCCTAACTTGTCCTTCAAAAGAACGGCACCAGTTTTTACCTGAGGAACAATAAAATAGAATGAACCAAAAGCCTCCCACTCCGGTGACACGTTCGATCTCGCATCAAAGCGAATCGCTCCATAAGCACGGATCAAAGGGCAGCTTGTGGAGAGGAACCTATAAAATTGAAAGGAAATGAACTCTCGATTATGGTCAATCAAAAATATCTGCCACAAACCCTAGTGAAAACAATTCGACTCCTTTACTAATTTCCCAATCACTCCTTTGCTGAAGCTTCGCCTAGCTGAGCTCAGTTCATGTAAAAAAGGGCAAAAATCGAAGAGCCCGGCCTAGCTGCTCCTTCAAGTCCATTCGAACTGCGATATACACAGCACGGATTGACTCTGTTCACGCGGTCTAGACTGCATCCATCTACATCGAACAACCCGGAGACAAAACGAGAGCCGCGAACGGAAAAATCGAAGCGCCCAGCTTAACTACTCATTCGAGTTCATTCCAATTGCAATGTACACAGCACGGATTGACTTTGTTCATGCTCTCTAGATTGCATCCGTGTATACAGAACAACGGGGGAGACAAAACGCGAGCCGCGAACCGCGTTACCTTTTGATGGACAGCCAATCCTCGTAGGAGAAGGGGCGGACGCGGCGGAAGAACACCGCGGATCCGACGCCGGCGACGCTGATCAGCCTGTGCTCCGCCCGCCGGCGGAGAGGCCCGATGCCGTTGCCGTTGCCGCCGCCGCCGGCGAAGGGCGGCGCCTCGAGGAAGCAGTCGGAGCCGCCGCCGGAGCTCCGGCCGGAGAAGAAGCAGCGGGGGAGGAGCTGCCGCTGGGAGTGGAGCCAGTCGATCGCCACGATCTTCTCGTGGATCGGCACCTGCCGGCGGGAGAGAGAGAGAGAAGAGCAATGAAAAATCGCGCGGGAAAAGAAGCGGAAATTATTTATTTTATTTTTTCTCCTCGTTGTGCTCAATCAGAGGAACCAATCCCGGCCGAACACGTGGCCGAGCACCATTGGCCAGGATTCTATCGAAAATGTTATCCGTTGACGACCGCGACAACGACGCCGCTTTTGGCCAGTTACGGCGGACGACACGAAAGCTCTTTTTGACTTGCCTGGAGGCGGATAATGCCGGAGCCGGCGCCCGGCGGGCTCGCCTTGAGGGCGGCGACGGCGGAGCCGAGGCGGTCGGCGGCGAGGCCCGGGGTGGCCACGGCGGGGAAGCTGCGGGTCTCGGAGGTGCCGATGGGGGCCGCGGGGTCCCCGTCGCAGCCGTTCATGGACAGCGAGCGGGGACTAAGATACCTCTGCAATTCGCAAGACACAACCGGACATCAAACTTGGTCGCAAAGACAGGAATGGAGGAGGAGGAGAAGTGGGGAAGCGACGAGCATTGTGTTAAGTTTCATACGCGAGCGCGGAAGTGGAAGGAGAGCCTGGAGGCCATGGATGATGGGCCGGAAGCGGAGGACGACGGCTCCGGCGAGTCGACGAGACCGGCGAGGAAGCGCCCCACTCCTCCTCCTCCTCCGGCAGCGGCAATCGCCATGAAAGTGGGGGAGAGAGAGAGAGAGAGAGGAGGGTGTCTTTCCTTGTTTGTGCTCTGCTACTGGCCTGCGGTGGTGAAGTTATAAATATTCAAAATGTTCATGCGCCACAAAGAGGAAATGCCTCTCTCTCGCCATGATATGTGAACATGGTTTTGCTTCTTTTTACCGCTGTTTGTTGTTTGTTTCCAGTGCTGTAAGAGTCTTGGTGGATTATACGACACGTGATGTGTTCACACTTCACAGGGTGCCGCCCGTGGACAAGCGCGATGAAGTTGGCGTCTTTTTCTTTTTCCCTTGTATTTCGTCCTTCTTGTTTCGGCCACGCTTGGCGGGAATATTGCTCTTTGCTCTGTAGGAGCTCGGCACAATTTTACATCGAATACGTGACACGGGCGACGGAATTTCATGTGAAATTTCCACCTTTCTTGAGGTAGGAGGCATCGGAAATTAGTTCTAACCGATGAAGTTGTTCAAATCATACTCAATGACAAACCTGCCTAGCAGCTCGGCGGCTGGAAGGACAATGTCATCTGTAGTACACATCAGTTCACGGCCTCTTATCCATATAGGGCAGACTTTGGTCTCCTTCAAAGCCGTAAAAATTGGACCTCAATCAAAATTTCGACATTTTGCCCCTCTTCGAAGATGAGTACCCGACCTGACGATGCCCAGAGACGATTTCTTATCCACACAAGCCGCTACGGTACGACACAGAGAGAACAATGAACGATATGAGCCCACTTAGGATGGCGAAAGGAGATATTTCATTAATTTTGAGCGAGGACTTCCCCTGTTACAGCTGAAAATTTCAGGGCAAGCCAAGTTACAGCGTTTGCTAATTACTAATTTACAACAAATGCCGCTAAATTACAGCCTAGAAAAGTGGCGACATAAGAATTCAGGGGGCCTAAGCGGTTCCGCTGTTCTCTATTCCTCCTCCAAATCAAGCCCGCCAATCCGCTGACGTCTCCTGTCGAATACTACTTTGAATGACTCGCGTTCCGCCCTGATCCGCTCCTGGAACGTGCTCCTCTGTCTCTTCAGTTCACTGCTATAGCTCCCCGTCAAATTACCTTCTTCAGGCAATGGGTTCGACTTCTGCGGTTGCAGGATCCACACACAAGAAGATTCAAGAATCAGCTAATGAAAGTAAATGATAGGACGAGAAATATGTACGCCGTTACTCGGGATGCAGGGGAAAAAATCGCATTTTAATGGATCTCAGAAAAATAAGTCCAACCAATCATTAAGTGGCGCACGTGCAGCCCTAAAAGGGAATAGCAATAGGAAAAACAGAAAAATTTGTTTCCCTTTAGTATAATTCAGACTGTTTGAGATTCAAAAGGTTATCGAGGCCAATTTACCCACCAAGTTGTATCCAGCACCCGGTCCAATCACCAAAGACGATGCATTGGCCTTCTTTGCAGCACCAATCAAGAACCCAGTATTTTTAGCCTGAAATTCATAACATCATGTACAAAAAGTGAGATGTAGAAGAGACAAGAAAATGTGCAAATAGCTGAAGGAAATCTAAATTTGCATCTTCAGTTTATCCAAAAGGAGGTTTATGCCTGAAATTTAGCAGTATATCAGGAAAGAGATACTAGAAGACTATCACATTTATTAGGGACAAAAACAGAGATGCAGTTGCCAAAAGAAAGTTGTTTGTTTGCCAGGGAACTTTTATATGCCAAATGTTTTATCAACACCTAAGCGATATCTTTCAAGCAACCTTTGCATGATATCCATCGATTTAGTTCTAGGCCAAAAGCTTTCACTAATCAGCCGTGGACAAACTCCACAAAACTCTAATAAGTAAATTAAACACTAGAAGTACAAGAGGTTCCCTGGTGCATTTATAATTATTGACTATGAGATTGCACTTAAACCATATGGCTTGGCCAGCTAAAAATAACCTCCTCCAACTGTACTTATTTAGAAAACAATCATATGAAAATTTAGAAGAGACCTGATCACCCCAGCGTACAGATTTTCCTCCCTTGCCATATGTTTGAACCAAGCCAGAAAGAGCAGATACACTGGTTCGCATTTCGACCTTTTCTTCGTTTTCATGTTCCTCTAGGTTCTCTGACCACTTACTCCTACCCAATTCTCTCACTTCTGTTACATGGTCTCCTCCTCCATCCCCTCTCTCCTCATCTTTGGAGAAATCTCCTGAAAATATTGGGGAAACTATGTAAGCTAAAAAACCCATCAAAACTGGGAACTCACAAATAAAAGGCATAATGCGTGTCAGATAGTACAATAGCAGAAAAATGCAAAGCACAAAAATATTTTTTGAAATAGTTAAATCAACCAAGCTCCCTAAAGATCTGGAAATGAAATATCACAAGAAGATATGCGCCAAGTAATTAATTTATATAGAAAGCACCAAGAGAACAGCTGGAACTCACATTATGAGTTCTCACAAGCAAACATTTCTACCAAGCAAATTAGCATCTTCGTTAAAGAAACCAGTTCCTTCATTACCCAAAGGAAATAAACAGAAGATAACAACTCAGCTTATTTTTTATTGAATGGATCATACTTTAAAGAATAACTTTTGGGCAGATTTGACTCTAGGACTGCAGGATCTTCTCTTTTTCAGAGACTTGTAGACATTAAATCTGTTTCACTATGTTGCAATGGAAGCACTCCTAAATCCAAGCGATTTCATTGGTTGTCAGCATAGATTGCATATAGAATAAGAATAATGGTAAAGCGCATTTAAGAAAATCTAAGCATCTTCTTATGGAAAGGAGCAGGTCACCGCATAAACTATATCAGAAAAGGCTGCTATACTGTTCTCGGTAAAGTAGTTAAACAGCTAGTGGAAGAACACTATGGAGAAGAAGCAGGTTTCAATGCTCCCCAGAAATTTCTTTCAGTGCATAATGGACGCGTTTGGTATAGGCCAGGTCAACGACATGACATGAGATCAGAACATCCAAAGACAATTTCTACCCCAGTGGTAGTATCATCAACACAATAAAAAGTTACAACTTCCAGATTATAGCAGGATTACCACAACCAAAAAACTACTTTTAGATGCAATAAGTCAAACAACTCCAGATTGAATCCCAACAGCTAACTTCACAGTGGATCCAATTTTCATGACAAGGTTTTGCGTCCATGCTCCCAAAAAATTGAACTCTTAACACGACATTTAGCATGAACAGATGACCTTCACATTGAAAAACAATTTTCATCGCAACAAGGACTCAGGAGTATGCTTCCAAAAAATAGAAAACTCTGACATGACAGTTAGTATGAACAGATGCATGCATATAAAATGTTTGTCGGATGATATAGATCAAATTGAGAAGGGCTTTCATATCCGAAGCTCAGAATTTGACTAATCTTTTCATGAATCAATAAATCAGAAGAACCATGAGAGTGAACTTGAAATATACCATGTGGTGCATCACCATCAAAAGGAGGATCCTTGGGATTCTCTAATTTTTTTCCTTCCACTACGGGTAGACTTTCATCCTGATCATCCTCCATATCCATGTCCACCTGGAACACAGGAAACTATATGAGATTCCCAGTACTATCCCAATCTCCCAATGAACTAAATTGTAATGTAGACTTCATAATATTCTCCAAAGAGTCGACAAAAAACGAATACAACATATTCGTCTTCCAGAAGAGTGGTGTTCTAAACTAAATTCCACTGATGGAAGATCATTTACACCTATAAATCAAGGAAGCACAGTGAAGGGCCTGTTAAGACAAATACTACCCACCCATGCATTTAGCAAAAAGTTAATAATGGTCAGAGCCTTTACGGGTTAAGTAAACCAAGAAAGTATCAATTCACAGCTGAAAGACTTGTTATTGGCAAACTTGCACGAAAGATGGCTTCAAACACTATGTGAAATACATAAATCTTCTCTATTCATGTAGCATAGATTGCTATTTTGTGGATTAAGCAGGTCAACACAAATTATGTAGATCATTATGTAGATCCCACTAAGGTGCAATCAAATACAAGTGCATGTTATATTACCTCTTGAATCCCACTTTCCTTGAGATCATCTCCATGGAATAATGACTGCCATGCAATAGAATGAAACAAGTTAATTGTATTTCATGAACAGAAACATGTAATAAATAACCTATTGTATTAAATGAACACAAAAAAGTAATAAATAACCTTAATTTGCAGAGCTCATAAAACTTTTGCGTAACTCTCTAAAAATTTAGGATCTAGGGAAAATTAAAGGCTCTCAAACCTTAACATCAAGTTGCCAATATAAGGCTGGGGCTTCTTCCCACAGTCTTGCCATCTTTTGTATGTCATCAAGGGTAAAACCATGGACATTCCTAGCAGCACAACCCTAAATCCAAGACAAGGCAAGTATATTATGCAAAAAGCCAGGCAGGAATAACCAGACCTATGTAAGTCACACACTCGACACAGAGGGCCCTGGCCACCCTGCCTAAATCAAAGCTATTATATCCAGGATTTCTCTAGGAACTCTAAGCATGATATTTTGAATAGAACAAAGTTAATGCAGAAATTCACCTCCGGGTCCTTGTATGCTGCTTCTAAAATGTAAACTTCATAGCCTGATGTCTGAAAAGAGAAGGGAAAAATTAGAAAAACCAGAAGAGAATATGAACATCACATTGTGATGGAGCTACCATCACAACCTATAATTATTAGAGAAACTAAAAAGGGCTCAGTTTTAGCATGAGTATTTCCCACTTCTCCAAAACCATGCTCTCTTCCACATTCTCCTCTCCCGATTTATCAACTCATGCCTTTAAGATCGTAAACTAGGAGCCTTGCTAAAGATGCTGATCAAGATGAAGATTTAGTCAAGGAAAAGTGGCAATGAGTTGCAAGCCCTCACGAATAACACAAAATTTCCTCCATCACCTTTTCCTTAGGAAGGACTTAGGATTTCTCTGGATTGACTTTTACTTTTCGCTTAACCTAAACCTTGTAACTCACACACTTTGACTTTAATTAAATCCAAAACTCCTCAAACTTGCACAACCTTCAAATATTGATATGTAAATTACCATATAATCTTTTCAAAATTTTTGCGATTTGAATCATAACTTTGGTTAGACAGTAAAAAGGTACTTTTTGCTTTTTTAAGTGTAAACAAACAGGCCCTTCAGTTCTCCATAAGAAGAGAATTAGTTGATCTGAACCAAAAGACAAGTCAGTGAAGACAGCCTTACTGGTAAATTGAGCTGTAGTTTGCCTGAGCACTGCATATCTAGATTCATTGACAAAGAAACAAAGACCCAGAGTGCTTGAGAGACTTCAACAAGTAAATATTCTCTGACATTATTGTCCCACTAGTATTTCTAATGTTACTTTCAGAGACTTTATTTGAATTTAGGGGATGCTACTCCAAAATAAGTCTTGCCTAACCTTTGCAAGACCTAGTGGTACTGAGTTAAGGCCTTAAACAACCCCACCCCACCCCCCCCAAAAAAAAAAAAAAAAAAAAAAAAACCACCACCCCTACCCCTTCTTTTTCTTTCCTCCCACAATTACTTATAAAAAGTGAAGGTGAATCTTTACATTCCACATCCGATTTATTTGCCAACCCCAAAAGCAAATCTAGATACTGCTGTGAGAGAGGAAAGAGGGGGCAAGGAAAAGAAGATGATTCAGTAAATGTAGGAGCAGTTGGACAAGGAAAATACTCTGTCAAAAACTCCAGCTTTCACAGTCAATCTTGGTACTTTGAAAAACTAGAATTGTTCAAGCAGGCCCTGTGAGGCTGGAATATAGGGGATTAAAATTATTCTTTTCTGAATCTCTTATTCAGAATCTCTTATTTTAGCAGGCTCTCTCTGGTCTCCACTGTCTATTTGTGAAGATCAGAACAGGTAAATTATGAAGCTTTAACGTTTTTAATCAGTAATCAATGCACTTCAAAAGTCCAGCAGGAAATGGAGGACAAGGTTATCTAACAACCTATCAGTAGAGCCCACTTAAACTAGTCCGCCAAATATTTTCCCTTTTTTCTGACCTCAAAATGGTCCTATTAGGAATAGAGCTGGATACCCAGCTTCAAGATGTAAGACATAGACCACTGTAGCACTCAAGACGAATCCCAAGAGAATAACTGTGATTTAAGTGAACACAGCAACAAACACAGAGAAACATAAGGCAAATCACAAGAAATGTCACATACACAAGGACCAGGATACCTAGAACATTCCAAGGAAACACGACATGTGAATGCAAATGCTCACAGGGGTGGTGAGATAAGAGATTGAATATATACCTTCCCAATTGCCCAAAATTGAGCAAAATCAGCAACCCGCAGATTGCGGTCATCCACTAAGACCAGGCACACATACCAGGAAGAAAAGGGTCAATTGCCGAACCATAAACTGCATTGGTGGTTAGTTAAAATGAAGGCAGTGCATCGACACTGCATCCACTTGATGTACAATCAAACTGTCAATTACTGGTCGCATGATGGTGAAACTAGCAACTGTTTTTTGAGATGTATGAATCTAGAGCAACTTGAAATGTCTTCTGCAATGATTAACCGATCCTTAAGGTGCAACATCCTTAAGTGTAAAAGCACAATTCAGTTTTCTACCAGCAATATCACAGACAAAATCGAAAACACTACGTATATCCATTGCCACTACAGGCATCAAACAATCTAATCAAAGAATAGGGCAAAACCCCATCATCTTTAGAGTTCATCTAAATAGAGCTTGAGATATAAATATTTGCCTCCAACGGCACATAAAAAGACAAAATGGAAGTAGATATTTAAAATGAAACGATTCCAAATTTCTATGGCTGCGTAAACCAAAATAGAATATTCATACCAATTACAAAGGTGAAAGTTCCCTCCTCAACAGTCTTTTTGTATGCTTTCAGCATGCTTGACCGGTAAGCCTAAAATTGAAAGAAAAGAGATCAACTACCCTTTTAAATGACTTAAGATAGAACAATGTGAAGCAAAACAGATATATCCTAGATTTCATGATTGCAGTACAGATGTATAATTTACAGGAGAAATTCAAGCCAAATCCAATTCAACTAGTATTCCTCCATTCAATTTCATTTCCTACATTTGACAATTATCAAGACAGAGATGCTAGAACAGCTTCAGATTGGTCTATTTCTTAAAGCTTGTTTTGTCTCCACTCTATGTTTCTACACCCACTTTTATACACTCTCGGTTGTATACTACAAATTCTAAGACTGTCTTGTCTTCTTCCTATGTAATTTCTCCATTGCCAGAAATAATAACCTATTCGTCATACAGACTAATGCTTTACCTCCTCCATTTCAGGTTCATAACAATACTCCATCACTTTTTTCATAGCAGCCTTCTTGCCTTTGCTTGCAGCTGAAGACTTTGAAGCTCCATTCTCATCAATCTGAAAAAGTAGATGAAGATTATGAAGCTCTTCACAAAAAGAAAACCATGCAATGCCATAAATAAAAGGCCAAAGCATGAAAGTCAGGACATATATAGCATCAGAAAAATATAGAAATTCCAAACCTTTTCAACTTCAGTCATGAAATAATCATCGATAGAATAAATTCGTGGAGCACTACCACCATTTTCAACCTCAAGGTCCCGCAGCATCTTGGCTAAGTAGCTCTTTCCACTTCCTGGCATAAACAAACACATCAACCATAAATATGCTTCCCAATTGATAGTAGGTGCGTGACCAATTGCATCCCTCTGCTCACATTTTCATGTCGACAGCATACAATCATGCACATGACACAGAGCTACGATTTTTTCCTTTTTTCAGCCAAAAAACATAGCAACAGTAGATATCTACATTTGCTGGATGAAAGTGATCAAGCTAACAGATTACTAAACACAGCCTCTCCAGCAACTACCTCAACACTTTCCAGATAATTTACTAAATTTCACAAATCTTTCTCAACCCCCACTAATCAATGAGAACATAAATGATCACACAACCAACCATCTGACAAACATCAGTTAACAAATTTCCACTAAATTTAACATCTGTGAAATATACATAAGTATGATCACATTGGAAATCAAATAGCTGATCTCTATCAGAAAAGTGTCATATTCTTGGCCCTTACTGAATTCACCAGTTGGATGTTTTCACAAATTTCACTACAGATGTGAAACTTAATAACATGCAGTGACCCTGTTTATTTCCACCCACCATAATGGCTCCTAGAATATGACTAGCCACAATGCATACAGCAACAACATCATTTCAAGTTTGACAAATCAGAAGCAGGCATTCACGAATGATTTTTAGTACAATTACACTCAAAAAGCGGTCAACTTAATATAAAGGTAAAAAGAGCAGAATTAAGATCATATATTTTACCTGGAAGCCCTCTAAGAATTATGACAAAATGATCAGGTCGACCGATTCTATGAGGTGGCTTAAAAATATGGGAAGCATCGACAATTTTTGGCTTCTGCGAAGGCAATTGCTGTGATGGAAGCTGTGGACCCTGCCCAGAATACTGCCTCATCGAGTTCCCTTGCATGGCCTTATATTCCTTCAAAAGTACCAAACAATAGATATCGACACATGATCAGCATAAGATGGACCAACAAGATTGAAAAACATGTAAAGAAAGGACATATAAAAACCACACCTCTGGGACAAAGCCAGCAGACACAGTAGGAGCTTGTCCACTGCGGTAATAGTGCCGAAGGTGATGATTCCCAGGTGCTGGAGGGTACGTAGGAGACACTCTAGAAGAGCTCGAAGGCAAGGGAAACAGAGAACTCAACGATGGTGAATGCGCCTTTTGTTCTAATGAAGGGTAACCGGACGGATCAAGCGGCAGGGGCGGTGGAGGAGATGGAGGGAGAGGAGGGCGGGCAACGTTCATGCCCGGCCCAGCAGGATGCGGCGGGTAACCTCCTCCTGCGCCTAAACTCGGGGCACCATATGGAGCCATTCCAGGGAAATTCTGATACCCAACTGGACCATGATTGGCATAAAATGGCTGGTTGCCTTCTCTCATCTCAGCATGCGCCAGGTGATTTTGCACCTGCCCTGATTGAATTGCATGAGGCTGATGCGGTGGCTGATAGCTACGACCGTAATCGTCCCTCGAAACGCCACCACTCTGGCCAAGATACATTCTTTTCATGCCGGGAACTTCAGCCTGATACTCATTTGCGCGTTTCTGCATATAGTATTGCTGTTCACCGTCGGACGGGATACTCCCATTCCCATAGCTCTTCTGCATATTCTTCGCGCCCAAATCGCCCGTCCCATCCCTGCTAATATCAAAACCATACCCCGCGTTCCCGCCTGCCGCGGCCCCGTGATCCCGAATCAGCTTCAATCGGCGCTCGTCGTCGAACGAAGCCCCAGCAAAAACATCCCGATTCCCATTGGCGTAGCCGCTCAAGCTCGGATCGCCACTCGGCTCCGCCACTCGCATCTTCTTATAGCTCCTCTCGCCCTCCCCAACGAACCCATTGGCGCCGCCGTAACCATTAGGGCGGAACCGATCGGGGTGCTGCCCGAGATCGCCCCCGCCGTGATCGGGGTACCCGTGGCGGTGATGATTCCTCGGATCGCCGAACCCGTGAGCGTAGTACGGCGGCGGCGGCGGGGGAGGGGGAGAGGGAGAGGCGGCGGGTCGGTACCCGAGTAGGCGAGGATAGGGTCGGGCGGAGGGGAAGACGGGGGCGGGATGGAAGGCGGAGGACGGGGGCGGCGGCGGCGGAGGTGGCGGGGGGCAGAAGGGGAAGTGCGGGGCGGAGCAGACGGGGCAGGGGCCGCTACCTGGAGGCGGGGCGGGGCGCCATGCGCGGTGATCGGGATCCATCGCCGAGGCGGAGCAACGGGATTTTCATAGACGACTTCTTCTTCTCCTTCTTCTTCTTCTTCTTCTAGAGAGAGAGAGAAGAGAGAGAGGGAGATTTAGGGTTTCTGAGAAGAGCGGGGAGAGGGAAGGAGACCGAGCGGGGTTTCAGGTTTGGCGAGTAGGAAGGAGGAGGACGACGAAGCAAAAGCGTACTTTGGTCTGGTCGAGGTGCACAGGAGCGGGTAGCTACCAGAGGCCGACAGCGACAGATCTGGACCGTCGGATCACATCATTTTCTCTTCTTCTTTTTTTACAGAAAAATGTGCGGCAAAAAAAACCTTAACCTATCGTATTGTATCATAAATTATTAACATCCTAAAAACCTCAAATTAATACATTTATAATAAATTTATTAAAAACTAATTTTTAAACCACGAAAAAGCTCAAATTGATACCCTGTGACGAATTTATGCTAAATGATCACAAATGGTACACTTGTGACAATACACTCTAAACTAATTTTTTTTTTGGTGACCCAAAACCCTACACAATGGGTAGTCGGTAAGTGTCCCACTTAAGACCCTAAGCGATCGGAAAGGGATTTGAACTCCTCCCCTTCGTGAGGGGAGAGAGCCTAAACCATCGCAGCTACCAAGGCGATGGTTCTCTAAACTAATTTATTCGATTACCAAAAATCATAAATACAACCGTAACAAATAAATAGTGAAATCAATTATTACATGACATCCGACTCAATAATTTGATAGTAAAACTTAATAGAAACTAATCATGGGTAAATTTGTCATAAGTATACCAGTTTAAGGTAAATTTTATCAAAAATATAAAATTAATTTTAGGTAAATCTATCATAAATTTATAAGTTTTGTGATTTTTCACGGTATTAACCTTATTACGAATATCTTAAAATCTTTTCATGTCACTACTTCCATTGTAACGTGATATGAATCTGACATGGCATTATTAATAATTTGTAAGATTAAGCGACATTGATGCGATGCTGCACATCATTAAAAGTTAATAAAAATAAAACCTGAAGAAGGCCAAAATAAATCAAATGAAAGGAGGCAGTGATTGCAGATGATCAAAGCTCCACCGCCGCTCCGACGTGGGTCGACCGCCACGAGCTGTCAACCCCTGCAGCTAGGGGTGATCGGGTCCAGGGTGGGTAGGGTCTAGACCTAGACCTTGTACCCGACCCTGTTATAACTGGTTCCCCTTTTCTGAACCATATACCCAACCCTATTTATATTGGATCATGTACCCGACCCATCTTGTTTTTCCAATCCGGCCTTCAAGTCAACCCCGTTTTCACCGGAACCTCGTTTTGCAATTTCCCGATATCCTATATGACTTCGAATTTTATATTAATACGCAAGAAAATAATGTAATTCTCCTAATTTATATTAAAACATTAAGCACTTGTAATAAATAAATACATTAACTTTTTGATTAAACAAAAAATTAAGAATTCACAGGGCTAATTATAATAAATAAAATCATAAAGCAAAGAATTAGCAACAAACATGGTCTAATATTAGTCTTATTCTTACAGCTACTACATGAAACTACTCATTTATGCAAGCATAACTCCTCTTACCAAAGAGAAATTAGGCGAGCCAATCCATGTGATACACAAGAATTTGGCGGCGACGAATATCGTCCGTCCATCAGACAATGCGAGAGAGAGCCGGTGAGGGAGGGAAGCAAGTGAGGAAGATGAATGACAAAGGAGGAGAGCCGTGCATGTTTGAGAGAGTCAAGAGGAAAAACGTCGTGTGATTGCGAGAGTAAAAATAAAAATCGGGAGAAAAAAAAGGATTTTGGACCTCTACTTTCAAAACCGGTCCCGGAACCCGTTCCAAAACCGGTTCCGAATTTTGGGAACCTGTTCTCGGACCGGTTTCAACGGGAACCAGTTATCGACCCTGTTTTCCGGATGGGCCGGGCCGGGAACCGGGTATACCTGGTCCGTTTGCACACCCCTACTTGCAGCAAGCAAAGCTTGGCCCAAATGGCGTCGAGCTTGAGCATTGTGATTAAGCTTACCGAGATATGGTCCAAGTAGCGACATCCTCATGTGGTCAAGCAATGATTCAAGTATGGGCTGAGCTCAATGTCTTGAACATTGATATTTTCAACCCCACCACCTTCAATCGCTCAACAATCTGGTGAAGTCTCGAGGTCGAGTGGTCATGGGGGTCGCCAGCTTTGAATCTAAATTTGATTTCAAAGCTCGCGGTCGTCATGGCAAAATCTGGTTCACGAGTTCGTGGCCTCTAGATTATTGTCTTCAAGAGACTAACCCCTCATGTAACATTTGCACAAATTTGGAATCTCGTGTCTGAGAGCAAGTGACGACCACCTAGTGGGTGGTTGAGCAAGTGCTAACAAATGCCACTGAAGGTCCAGTTGGTAACGGGCAGTGACAGACAAGAGTCGAAGGAGTCACTAGAGTAACCGATGTAACTAGTACTAATATCTAGAGGTGGTGAATAGGTATTTAAAATAAATATTGATAAATGCGGAATAAAATAAATTACAAGCAAAGTCTTGATAAAAAATAAAATCAGTTTTGCGAAACACCTGACTTATAATAGATATTTAGAATTTGTTATGCGATAAAACAGACTTCTGAGATAACCTATAATAGTGCAACAAACTTAAATAAGGAGAATTAAGAGACAAGAGAATTGCACATAGATTTTATAGTGGTTCGGTTACGTCCACTCACCCATGTTAATAGCCTACTGGTTTGATTCCACTATATGATCCACAAAATATTACAATTTCGAGTGCAAGTACTTAGTGATTGATCACATTATTTCACAAAATTACTAAATCACAAACATTTAAGCTCACGAAAGACAAGTATATAATCGAACTTCACTAAGATTTTGGAATTTTAGATTCCACGCTTTGTCTCTTATTTACTCCTCGATCATCGGTTGCACATAGATTTTATAGTGGTTCGGTTACGTCCACTCACCCATGTTAATAGCCTACTTGGTTTGATTCCACTATATGATCCACAAAAGATTACAATTTCGAGTGCAAGTACTTAGTGATTGATCACATTATTTCACAAAATTACTAAATCACAAACATTTAAGCTCACGAAAGACAAGTATATAATCGAATTTCACTAAGATTTTGGAATTTTAGATTCCACGCTTTGTCTCTTATTTACTCCTCGATCATCGGTCTCCTTAAATACTTATTCACTTTCAAACTAGCTGCTGGATAATATTTAGATGATCATCTTCCAATCTACCTAATAGATCTATATCAAGAAGATTAGGTAGATCGATTGTTTTCTAGATCGTTTTGCAAAGCCTTTTTCCTTTTTATTTGATTTTTATTTGTTTTTCTTTCCCTTTTTATTAAGCCTTTTTTATTAAGAGAAAAACGTTCGGTTATTAGTGGATACATACCTTCTATGTGACAGAAGCATAATCTCAGTTGTATCTAATCATCCTTACAAATAGAATATTGGTTTCCATAAATAAATCTTCTTCATTTAGAAAGTTCTTATTTTCATGGTCCAATTTTTAATCAATTAGATTAAGTCAATCAAATTTATTTTGATGTAAAATTCAAACCAAATCACTAGGCGTTATATATTTTGGGCTCATGTCATGTTCTATACAGTTGTTTCATTCTAAACTTGTTTAATTCTGAATCATGTTGTTTTGTTCTGAATCTATCATATTTTAGACGCATCACATTATGGACTTTCACATTTTATATGTAAATTTTGAGTATATTTCGTCTAAAATAGACTTCACATCTGGACTTAAAGTTCAAACATTTAACATATTCATCTTTAAGAGTCTATTTTTAAACATATTTAGCCCCAAGGTGCTGGGCACAAATCGAATAAGTTCGACTCAACATAGAGTTTATCTTATGGTATTTTCAAGTATAATCTATAACAATGTCCTTTACACATTCTATCATCTGCGACTTGTGTGTCTTTCACCTAATTACTTAATCATTAAACATGTTAGTAGTTTTTCATTTATTTTGTTATTTTCAAAACATTATAACAGATTTCCTCAACAACCACAAATTTATATATGACAAACAAGCCATGTGTGTACAACAAATGACAATGACTGAACAATCACATCCAATTTTTTATAATATTTTAGACGAAATCGTGCCGGAATGTAAATGTGCGTATCACAAAATTTCTGGAACAAAAATTGATATTTCAATTTATATTTCAGAAATTGAGAAATTAAAAATTTTAGCTTCTGATTTCTTCTTCAAATCTATTTCTAATAGAAATCTATTACGAAAATAAAAAATCAAATCACGTTATCAAATGATTTACATTTTAAACCTTTCTAAAACAAAAAAAAAAAGAAATGAGTAAGAAAATTTTTATCACGCGTGCCCTAAACGTGTCACCCGATTATTAATTTGACTCCTAGTGACACAAGAAAATTTTTTATGGTATTTTGCATCACACTAGACATAACATGAGGTTTATATATATATATATATATAATAATGGTCTTTTCCCTTTTTTAATAAAGGTCCCGGTGATGGCGGGTATGGGGCTCGGGTATCGATCAAATGTTTTAGAAAACGGGCCAGGCCGCACCGGAAAACTGGTTATCAAAAGGCCAGCTCAATTCTGTCGGACCAATTTTTTGTCTCCCATATGGATTGGAGACAATCATTCCACGCGATCGGGAACAGGTTAACTCGAGCATGAGATGAGATGGAACCAATTTGCTATCCAGGTCGACCCGTCAAAGGACAAAACGAACAGTACGTTTTCCCTACTCCGATCGGGCCGGAATTTAAGAGCTATGAGTATCCGGCGACTACCTGAGTAAGCTTTCGCACCCGTCCGGCTTAAGCAAGCCCGTGGATCGATCCGCTCATGATCCGCTCCATCACGGGTCTACTCCGAGCACGGCTTTCGGATTAGTCGATTTTGACGACTAGTGCGTGCATTGTGGTATCACATGAACCTTAAAATCTTAGCAGATGAGCACAAATTGGCTTTTCTTTCCAGCGACTCAGTTCAATCATCAAAGAGAAGCCACGGCCACGGCCATGTAAAAGCGGATATTCGGTCCGTGCACACAATCACACGCTCCCGACATAGCACAACGCTTTCCGGTCTCGTAGCGTGTCGTCTCCAAATTTTAGAGTCATCAGCAGATTATTGTCGAATGTTACCTGCAGCGGCAACTTAAAACTACTTCCTGCCCTGAACAAGAGAGAAAGCTGACCGGGGTCTGGAGGACATTCCTCAGCCGTACCGAGTATTGATGAGATGTTCAGGGTGCACGGTTCCTCGTGCACTCATCTCTTTCTTCCTTGTGGCGAAAATCAGGTAGGTGGCGGGACTTCCCAGTGCTTTGGCAGCGGGCCGAAGTCATATATGATCTCCCTGTGGCAAGACCACACGAGCTTTATCGCTTCCGGAGTACCAATTCCCGCGCCCCTCGGGTCTCCGGCAGGCCCAAACCTGAAGCAAAATATATGAACAGTGATCTGTATAAGCACATAGAGTTCTTAAGCTGTCAACTGAATGGCGAAAAATGTTCTGTTTCTATCTACCAGTGATTTTGAGGAGCTCCGGTTGTTCTAGCCCTCAGTCCAGCATATGTTGTCCCGTTTACTGTTTTTCCGATAACTTCCTGCAGAACGGCTCTCGCCGATCAAAACTAGAGACCGAAGCATACACGAGCGGACTCAACGGGGAAGAAAAGGAGGGTTTTTGAGCATTATCCGAATATTTTTAACAAACAATGAGAAGAGAAACAAAAGTTTGTCGAGGAGCATAAGAATAGGGACAGAAAACTCGCCTGAAGAAAGAGGGGATCGTTTGAAACTACAGCTGCTGTCAAATGAGCATGCATCCGCTCAAGAGCATCAAGAATCTTCGGCAGTTGATCATGCTTGTACTCGGTCACAATCTTCAACAATTGATAAGTATCAAAGGCATTAAAATTAGACAACCAGAAGCGCTGGCAAATATGTCTTTCTCATTCAAACTTATGTACTGCTTCATTCAGACGACACGGATGGTCATATATAATCCTAGTCTAAACTACTGATATTGCGTGTAGCTTAAAAAGATATATGGAGAACAATTATGCCTCTATGCATCCCAATAGATCCACCAGGAATCTCTATTTTTCAATCAACGAGTTACCTAACAAAGCATCAACCTTTTTCCCAAGATTTCTCCAAATAAATCTGACTAGAAATGTTGAAGGATTTTAGACAAGTGAACCGGACTATTACTGGCCCAAAGAGAAGCATACTATTTCGGTCAAATTAATTCATACACAGAATCTTTTGCTGAATACCTGGAATGGTCCGAATATTTCTCTCATGACGAGCTCGAAGTTTTCTTCCTTCAAAATTTCATCAATCGGAACATAAACTGCTGTTGGCTTTAGGGCACCATATATATGTGGTATAGAATGATTCTCCAGAGGTTCACCGCCAAAGAGCAGCTTTGAACCTGGTATGCAAAGCAAGCTACTCATGTGATCTAACATTTGTCCAGTCGTAAACTGCAACGAAGAAAGGAACTTAATCAACAAATGATTTATTGAGGAACATGAAGAGAGGTTGTATAGAAAAAGAAAAATATCAGAATAGCTGACATGTCAAAAACTAGATCCAAACATCACAATCTAATTTGAGTGATTTCATCCATCCAATTTCGCTAAAAATCAGCATGCCAAGTTTCTAATTCCACAATTCCAGTCATATTTAATTGATCCCCCAATACAAAGGCCAATCGGATGATCAATTAAGTCAGTGTGGTTCCATAAAGAGACACCAACACATTCTCTAGCACAATTCTCATTCATCAAGGAGAGAAGATCATTCTCCGCAAAAGCACACCTATCATACTTACAGTGAGGACAGGGCCAATAGTTAAATCCTCTAACTTCCGTCTCTCGGCAAGATTTCTCATTTTTGAAATAAGTGAGGATTTAGACCAGTTCTGCATAAAAGCAAGATGAAGCAAGTTAGAATAATATGACAGCCTGGCCAAACTCCGAAGTTCAATGCTGCTTGATCCACAGATAAAGATTTCTCAAAAATATGCACAAGTGGATCAAAAGCATGTCTGGAGTAGATGATGAAGGTTCTCGTCTTTTATTCACCATGCTCGAGTATGTGCACCTCTTACTGTATAATTGCTACATTATATGAGAAACATTATCTGAAAAACTAACCTCATGCATAAAAAGTATCGACTGAGCAGAGCATTTCTGACCGCTACATGCATATGCATCCTGATCACAAACCCATGCCACATAGTCCACCTTCCAATAAGCAACAAAACAAAGTAAGCAGATTGTTTGCATGGTAGAAATTCCATCATTGAATATTTCAACATTTCAACGTCTCGCTCAAACCTCTTGAACATCAGGGCCTAGAACTTTCCAGTCAAACCCTGCATCTTCCAACTTTATCTGACCCTTCAGATCAGTTGCCAACTTTTCAGCAACTCTCGAGCTACCAGTGAAAAGAGTCATGCGAGGATTTGCCTATAGAATCAATACAATAGAAAAAGTCAACCATTTACATTTCTAAGAGAACGAAATTAAATTAATTTTAAAAAACCCTAATTCTGTCATCAGCCGTTAAAAGATTTTATATTCATGATAAGCCAATCAGAATAACCAAACCCTCTTTGTCAGAATTCTGTTAGTGTTGCTAGCTATTTCCTTTTATCAAGACCAAGAAATGGAGAGTATGGACAGAAGCATCCACTTCCTTATTTGCTTAATGATTAAGTCCACTTTTGGTGCATTCATCTGAATCATCACATTATGACAGAACATTGGAAATCATTCCTTCACACAACAAGATACGACCAAGAGAAAACATCAGCCTATTTTCCGTCTACATGCTGCAAAAAGTCATCTCTGGTCTCACATTAATTATATATGGATTTAGGCATAAAAAGCAATCTGAATCAGAGGCATGAAACACTTTTCTGATAACTAATATTATACCAACCTCCAATAATAGCCTGTTCATTGTCTTTCCATCAGAATTTATGAAGTCGACGTCTTCCACTGGTAGCCCACAGTGATGAAGCAATCGCATCATTTGCTCCATAACAATACTCACCTATCAAGATAAATCCCGTTGAACATATTTTTACAAAGCATCACGTCATAGAAGAAACAAAAGCAAAAACAGATTTTGACAGGATTCATAATCAGGCCAGTCCCCCAATGCTCCCACTTCTTCCCTATCCCCTTGGCCCCATTCCTCCTACACAAACGGACAGAGTTCGCTGGAATTTGTGTAGATCGTAATTCTAATATTATGTGAATTCCCCCATTAGTAGTTTCAAATAAATGAATATATCTCATTCGACAGTTTGACCTTATTACGGCAATAACATTAACATGAGATCAACTTACCTTGCTGTCAACTTTAACAACAGGTTTGTTGCCCATATAGAGTGCACCCATCAACTGCAGAACAGGGATCTCTAGCGGGAAGTTGAAGGGAGTGACAATGGCAACCTACAGGCACAATAAGAATTGCTCATAATGAATAATCTAATTGTCAAAGTGAAGATACTACGATATTCTTGACGAATCAGCAAATGTATCATTTGCTGGAAGCAACACTTGAACTTCACCAACCAGACACCTCATAAGAACCCTTTTCCTTTCTTAAAAGTCACTGGAGCTCAGAAATAAATTCAGCACTTTGAGAAGGAAAAGGACCATACAAATGTCCATGAGCCGTGTATGTGCACATGCACACACGTTCGTCTCTCAGCTCTTGACTGCCCTAGATTCTTCTGATTGGAAAAATGAGCTTAGAAATTTTATTTATACTGAATGTATCACTCAAGTACTTGTGGCTGAATAATCATTTCCAGTTAACCATTCTTGATGATGCAACTCCTACTACTCACACCAAAAATTATCTATGCAATCCACTGTAAAGCTATCTCAAACTACACAATCCACTAGACAAGACTGATTTATTGAGGAAGAAGAAATCACATGACGGAAGAAAAAATTCTTACAGGGCCATATGGCCAGCGGAAACCATGACTTTGCTGTCCAAGGTGATTTCCAGGTACCCCAAAGGACCTCGCTAGGAAACGAACCTGCCAGGAGAAAAAAATAGAAATGACAAACTTAGGTATTAGTAGAAGAGAGTGTTTCAAGCACTAAAATGACTTCAGTGACATATACTCCATGTCTTCAGCTGCAGAGAAATCAGGAACTTATGTACGAGAAATCTAATATGGCTTCTCATCTACCGTTCAACATTTTGGCAGGTCAAACAGAAAAGAAAAACAAGAATAACCAGAGAAGGGCAAAAATTAGATACTTGAGCAGAAAAAATGGCATTATAAGGTTTCGTTCTGCATTAAAAGTTATGCTCTTTCCGCTATGTTAATGAGCAAAAGATTTGGTAAAATTCTACCTGATCCCCAGAAAAATTCTCCAGAAACTTCTGTGTAACGTAAACTTCACCAAAAGCCTGCTGGTAGCTCTTTGGTGCGACTCTTTGTATTAAACGGGTAAAGAAATCAGAGACCTGAAGTCATAAGTACAACTCTCACATTAAGATCACTCTACAGGAATTAATATCTCAAAAACTTGTTCTATATATATCAACAAAATGGAACCTTTGGCTGCGCAAGCATGTGAGCTGCTTTAGCTGATATATCTCCATACAAAAGATACCTAGGTCAAACAAAGAAGTTACCAACCTTTCTAATATTCTACTCTCAAGTCTCAGTTCCAAAATAAACAGTGAAAACGGGAAAGAACTTCAATAACATTTTCTGTTGATATTCAGTGCAGTGCCTCTCCAAAACCATCTGTTCTGATACAGCAAACCAGAAATTAGAAGTGTAAACTGGACGAGCAGAGCGTACCTTTCGGGTGCTTTAAAGGGATTGTGTAGACCATGTTTCGGGCACTTGGATAAGCTCTCCACAAATGGCTGCACAACCAGCTCATTAAGTTAAGAGAAATGCCAAATGTATGGTATAAAAGTAACTTAGTTAGGTATCCATGATTGGACTCATATCCATGAAAGAGTTAAACAAGGAATCGTAACTTGTGGGGAATGCGGCTAAACTGGCAAAGTCATGTTTGGAACTAAACAACAATGATATGTGAAGTCTGGTTCTAGTCAGTGTTTACACCAGAACAAGCAACAAGTGACACACTTTCACTGATTTACTTTGTCAAGATCATTGATTTCCAGCAAGAAAAAGGAGTTAATACAAGACCAGAACAATAAGATAAAAGTGCGGACCTGTATTTCTGTTTCATCCACCTCAGCAACTTTGATGAAAGGTTCTCCATTTAAAGGATCCAATATCTCGTTCGAATTTTTTGATTTGGTCCAGTTACCCTGCACTGAAGGCAAAGAAATTCTACATTAGACAGCAAGTGGTAAACTAGCCAAACATTTAAAGAAAGGTCCGCTGACAATGATCCAATTAGTCAAGGGTAAAGGAAGATGTACTAGTTCATTGCTAAAGCATGGGCACACAAATCCAGAAAATGTCCCAGTGACTAAAGACAAATGGCAATTGCCTTATTTCATTGAGGGTGAATTTGATTCATGCTTCATTCCCGAGAGAAAAGGCAAAACTTTTTTGACCACCTACCAAAATTTTCTACTTCAGCAGGTCGTGAACCTGATATTTCCTCCGCATTTACTGTCGCAAAAGGTAAAGAATGGAGAGATCTGCTGAGGAAAAGCAACAACATCCACACGTAAGAAACTCAGGAAACCAGCTTTAATCCAGAATCAAAAGTAAACTCGTGGCATTTCTGGGGGATGTGACGTTCCAGTGATTATAACTCGTGGATCAGATACAACATTGACAATCACGTGGCCTTCCTGAAATCTTGGCATTTCCGGGTGATGATGACTGATGATGGTTATGGAGATAAAATTTCAAGAAAACAGAGGAGACTCCTAAAGCGAGAGAGACCCACTATCAACAACTTCAAGAAATCGTCAAAGAAAGTCAACGAATCCAACCCCACGAATGGCATCAACCGACAGTCAAACATACGACCGACCCAAGAACTGAAAACAAATATAAAAAAAAAAGGACGAATCTTTCTCGCGGGAAACGAGGTGGGGTCAAGGAAAAAGATTGCCTCGAGAGATGGTGGAAGGAACTGAGCCAACTCCGACCGTTCCTCGGACCTCCGATCCTCGCTTGCCTGAAGAGCAGACGCGAACCCATGTCCGGTTCCCGTCAAAGAACGCGAGAGTAATCGGATCGGGGCGCGCGCGGGAGAGGAGGAAAGGATTCTCTCCGATCAGGCGCTTCGCCTCAAATCCCAAGTACCCACGTTCGCAAAACCGATAGCGCAGCAGACGTGAAAAAAGGGTCGCTCAGCTCTCGTCACTGGGGAAGCATCTGCATCATCCCGACTCCTTTATATCCCCATAACAACGTCCCTGTCATCATCCAAACCCTCGGAAGCAGCTTGCCTTTCTGAGATTTACAGTTTCGTGCGGTGGGTTCCACCTGCCTCTGCCTCGGGCCTGCATATGATATTCTGCGGGCCTAGAGCCTGGACTTTAGCCCCTTTGGTTTTGAGTGGCCAGATTTTTTTTGGAGAACTTTGGTTACATTTCTAAAGGCCTCCAAAGAACTTTTAGCTCAAAGCAGTCCAGAGGTCCATTTAAAGATAGCACTTTTAGAATACAAGTCTTAGTGCTGTTCACTATTCATTGGCATTTTCCCACGGTTTGCATAGAGGAGCCGGACGGAGGCCGACAACCATTGACATTGGCTAGGGTCGCCCAAGTCACGTGACCTCAAGCCACACCTGTGGTCGTGGGACGTTAGGCTGCCTCGCCTGAGGTTGGGCGACCCCATGCGAGGTTGGACAGTGGTTGTTTTGGCCCGCCGACAGTTGAGCTCCACCGAAAATTATTTGAGACTTTTTTTAAATAAAAATTAGCAAAAGTCATTAGGAGCCATGTGAGGTGAAAGTCTCATGCACGATTTTGAATGAGAGAAAGAAGCTAGGAATCCTCTTTTCGACTCTGACTCTCCTACTCCAGTTGTTGCTTATCTTTTATACCGTGCCTAATCCCGAAGTTAGTTCTATAGATATGACTAGCAACAAGAAAAATAAATACAATAGCCAAATGATGATGAACACTATCAGTCAACCATAAACTTTTAGTTTGTGGATGGAATCCCCCTAGAAGGGTTAGAATGGCAATTCCTAATCCTTGGGAGATACTAAATAAATGACTATTTGAATCGGGGTTTTGGGCATAAAGATTCTACCTACCTATAAAAAGTGGTTGTATAAAATATAATTTTGACTTAATTTTAACCAAATGACATTTAAGTCAAAGTTACTACTCAATGTGTTTTTAAAATTTACTTTTCCTAATGTTATTTGCATTTTGGAACCCTTTTTACCAAAGACCTCTGCATTTTCCCAAGAAAATTCACCCAAAGTTGAATCAATTGCACCTTAAATTTTCGGTTCCCATACATCGGATAAAAGCTTGATCCTATGCTTGGTCAAATACTACGCTGAACCACAGTCCACATGAATTGAGTCTATCATGACTGTTGATCATGTAAGGAAGCCTCTAGGGGATGGAGTCTCACATCGCTTGGGAGAAGCCAACCTACTCTACATATAACCTCAAAAGTTGCCCTCCCCCTTCACAAGAACTCTTTTGGGGATGAGAATCTTACTTGGTACCAGAGCCAGGTCTGATGGATCTGGGTTTTATGTTAAGCCCCTATGGAAGGGAGTCCCAAATCACTTGGGAGAAGTCTATCCACTTTGCATATAACCTCTAGGGTTGCCCTCATCTCACAAGTTTTGGATCCATGAACCCGAGTCAAGTAAGACACTTCTTCTAGTTTTCGGACGAAGAATCTATTATCTCGATGAATTAATATTCTCGAAAAAAATATATAGATATATATTTGTTTCTTCTTGCTCTTTTTCACTAAAGTTAGTTGATCGTCGTTCACTCAATTTTAAATTTCCCCTTTTATTCCAATTAGACCCGATTATCCATCAATTATCTATAGAAATTTTAATTGACAAGTTATTTGCATAATTTTTCCAGTCTTATGACGATAATTTAAGAATTCTTAGAGGAGAGATCATGCTCAAACTCACATTTGAAGAATAGTATAGGAATTAAGATAATACAAATTACTTGCATTTTGACAGCAATTGCATAATTAACTAGTGAGCTCATTGGAAAGGGCCAAATCATGTTGCTGACAATAGAATATGATTAGCCAAGGGTGGATCTAATGTAGTGCTAGCGGTGGTCACCACCCTCCTTAAGCTCTATGTGACTTTTTTCAGTTAACCCACTCTATATATAACCTCCAAGGTTGCCCTCATCTCACAAGAGTTCTTCCGGGGATGCAAACGTTAGTTGGAAATCACATGATTTGCGTTATGATTATTTTGGATCCATGAACCTTTCTTATGATTTTCGGACCGAGAATCTACCATCTTGATGAACTAATAATCTCGAAAATATATATATTTGTTTCTTCTTGTTCCTTTGCACTAAAGTTAGTTGATCGTGGTTTGCTCAATTTAAATTTTTCCCTTTTTATTTCAATTAGACTTGATACCCATCGATTATCTATAGAAATTTTAATTGACAAATTATTTGCATAATTTTTCCAATCTTATGACGATAAATTAAGAATTCTTAGAGGAGAGATCATACTCAAACTCACATTTGAAGAATGGTATAGGAATTAAGATAATATGAATTACTTGCATTTTTACATCAATTGCATAATTAACTAGTGAGCTCATTGAAAAAGGCCAAAGCATGTCGATGACGATAGAATAAGTTTAGCCAAGGGCGGATCCATGGTAGTGTTGGTAATAGTCGTCACTCTCCTTGAGCTCTATGTGACTTTTTTAAGTTAACCCACTCTGCATTTAACCTCCAAGGTTGCACTTATCTCACAAGAGTTCTTCTAGGGATGAGAACCTTAGTTGTAAATCACATGATTTACGTTATGAATATTTTGGATCCATGAACCCGAGTCAAGTAAGATATTTATTCTAGTTTTCGGATGGAGAACCTACTATCTCGATGAACTAATATTCTCGAAAATATATATATTCGTTTCTTCTTGATCTCTTGCACTAAAGTTAATTGATCATGGTTCATTTAATTTAAATTTTCCCATTTTTATTCTAATTAGACACGATACCCATTGATTATTTATAGAAGTTTTAATTGACAAATTATTTGCAAAATTTTTCTAGTCTTATGATGATAATTTAAGAATTCTTAGAGGAGAGATCATACTCAAACTCACATTTGAAGAATAGTATAGGAATTAAGATAATACAAATTACTTGCATTTTTACATCAATTGCATAATTAACTAGTGAGCTCATCGAAAAAGGCCAAATCATGTCGATGACGATAGAATTTGTTTAGCCAAGGGCGGATCCAAGGTAGTGTTGGTAATGGTCGTCACTCTCCTTGAGCTCTATGTGACTTTTTTAAGTTAAACCACTTTGCATTTAACCTCCAAGGTTGCCCTCATCTCACAAGAGTTCTTCTAGGGATGAGAACCTTAGTAAGAAATCACATGATTTACAGTTATGATTATTTTGGATCCATGAACATGAGTCATGTAAGACATTTCTTCTAGTTTTCGGATGGAGAATCTACTATCTCGATGAACTAATATTCTCGATACTCATCAATTATCTATAGAAGTTTTGATGGACAAATCATTTGCATAATTTTTCCTGTATTATGACAATAATTTAAGAATCTTTAGAGGAGAGATCATACTCAAGTTCACATTTGAAGAATGGTATAGGAATTAAGATAATACGAATTACTTGCATTTTTACATCAATTGCATAATTAACTAGTGAGCTCATAAAAAAAGGCCAAATCGTGTCGATGATGATAAAATATGATTAGCCAAGGGTGGATCTGAGGTAGTTTGGCAGTGGTCGCCACTCTCCTTGAGCTCGATGTGACTTTTTTTTTTTAGTTAATCCACTCTCTGTATAACCTCCGGGGCTGCCCTTACCTCACAAGAGTTTTTTTTGGAGATGAGAACCTTAATTGGAACTCACATGATTTATGGTTATGATTATTTTGGATCCATGAACCCGAGTAAAGCAAGACATGGTTATGATTATTTTGGATCCATGAACCCAAGTAAAGCAAGACATTTCTTCTAGTTTTCGGACGGAGAATGTACTATCTTGATGAACCATTCATTTCTTCTTGTTCTTTTGCACTAAAGTTAGTTGATCATGGTTCACTCAATTTAAATTTTCCCATTTTTATTCCAATTGGACTCAATACCCATCAATTATCTATAGAAATTTTAAGGGATATGTGCATTCGAAATCTTAAAACTTATCATGAAAGGGCAATTGAGTTCTAAAACTTTTAAAAAGTGCAATTAAGTCCTAGAATTTATCATGAAAATGCAATTGAGTCCTAAAACTTTCAAAAAGTGCAATCGAGTCCTAAAGCTTATCATGAAAGTGTAATCAAGTCCTAAAATTTTTCATAAAAGTGCAATTGAGTCCTACAACTTTTAAAAATGCTATAAAGAAAGGACTTGATATGATCAATTTGACAAATTTTAGGACTTGATTGTATTTTTTTGAAAGTTTTAGGACTTGATTACATTCTCGTGACAAGTTTTAAGATTTACTTGCGCTTTTTGAAAATTTTAAGACTAAATTGCTCTTTATTGATAAGGTTTAGGACTTTCAATGTACACATCTCTAATATTAATTTGACAAATTATTTGCATAACTTTTCCAGTCTTATGACGATAATTTAAGAATTCTTAAAGGACAAATCGTACTCAAACTCACATTTGAAGAATAGTATAGGAACTAGGATAATAAAAATTACATGCATATTTACATCAATAGGATAATTAACTAGTGAGGTCATCGAAGGGCCAAATCATGTTGATGATGATAGAATATGATTAGCCAAGGACGGATCTAAGGTAATGCTGGGGGTGATTGCCACTCTACTTGAGCTCGATGTGACTTTTTTAAGTCATACGTTCAATTCTTAATAACTATATCAAATCCCTCCTTAAGTTGGGATATCGCATAATTTCCTAATTCTCCACGAGCTCAACTAAAGAGGCCGTGGTAAGGGACTCAAAATATAAAGTCGGCAATTCAAAACTAGCCGATAATAAAATTGGAAGAAAAAATGGGTAGTCAGTTAAATTAAGTTTGGTAAGTTGATACAAGAGTCGGTAAATTTTGCTCGTTGTTAATTGGTTGTAAACAAAACTTAGTAAGTTATTAAAAAAAAATGATAATTTACAAACAATCAAGAAAATGTTGGTAAGTAACTTAGATGAAAGTTAGTAATTATATTAAATCAATTTCTATAGGTAACTCGAACAAAGTTGATAATCTCAGACTAGACTTGATTAACCTAAAACGATTGCAAAATAATTAAATAAAAGTTAGAAAGTCCTTAGAATCGTTGGCAACTTACAAACAGTTGAATAGACATTATTAACTAATTCAAATAACATTTGGTGACCTGAAATCAATTGATTAAATCGGACAAAAACGGGTAAGTCACTCGAATTAATGTTGGTAATATATATAATTAAAATGTTGGTGAATTATAAGAAAAGTTGGTAATGCACATAACCAAAAAGACGTCGGTAAGTAATTTATGTATGAATTAATACATATGAATAATAATTTACCGATCACACTAATTTTACCAACAATAATTTATAGACCTTTCCAAAAATTCACCAATCACGGACAACTCTTTCTGTTATCTTGGGCTACGAAACAACATAATTCTGCCTACGAGAAATTTAAAAATGTTCGGATAGATTAGTAGCAAGTCATGCGTACAATAAATATTTTCATTCAAAAAAATAAAATTTCTAGCAACAGCATATAATAAGCATCTAAAGTATATGCCTTTTATAGCAATTAAATTAAGCCTTTAAGGCAAACCGTTACTCATAAGCTTGCCGAATTATGGATTTCGTCTATTGCAACATTGCAAGTCAAGCCGTACATATTTGGGCATTTTTTTAAAAGAACATTATTATAGTACTTAGAATTTTAGTTGACCTTTGAGTTTTTGTTTTTCTCCCTACTATTATATTTGTTAACTTTGGGCAATGAGCGAAGCGTAGAGGTGGCATTCTAATCGTAGACCAACCTCATACGAAAGATCTTGTTGATTGACAAGTGCTTGGAAAATAGATGATTAGATAAGCGAATACTCCCGTTTATATATTTCTTTTGAAAGCACACACATAAATATTCATTAGTTAAATGGATTTTAGTTTGAATAGATTAATTTAATGTATGTGCGTGGGAGGAAGAGTGGTAATTTTCTGACACGAAATGATAGTGAGACTCAAACATGACACGAAATTGGTGGATCTGAGTCCAATATGATCAAGTTTGGATCAATTTCATGTCTAATCGCGAGGTAGAATTAATAATTGTGTTATGTTAACATCCAATTCATCACACATGAACTCGTAGAGCTAGTTTAATTAATGGGTTAGTGTTGAGACAACATGTATGTGACATTTTTAGATGTGATTGATTAATAGGCTACTCTTCCCGTGCTATTCACTATTATGATCTTGAATTGATTGTATTTTATTGACTAGGAACCTATTTTTGGTCTAACAATGTTTTGTCGATTGATCATTTTTACAAATAGATTTTATAAAATTGAGTTGATTTCGTGTTAGTGGGTTGATTATGTGGTAAGTCATGTAGGGTTATGCAAACATGTTTATCTATTAACCTGTTATTTAATCTCGTTACACGGATCATATCATTGTACTTGATTTAGATTGGGAAAATTGCACGATTTTATGAAACCGTGTGTTATGATTGTTGATGTTGGAAGGTCAGAATGGGAAGTTTTATAAGCTTTGAGAAGGTTTAGATAGGGATGATGGGATTGGAATCCGTGCCCATCAACTCATTAATTTGCGGATGGTGATCGTCAAGGAAGTTAGCATGATCAATTAACTGCGTTGTGTTTAAGTTAACTTGTTTTACGGTACACTGTTGTCTCGTTCCGCACGACACTAACACAATATGTGAACCATGTATTATCATCCCATGAGAGAAAGACAAATAAAATGGCTTGGTTTAATTATTCTAATCGTCATACTTTAAACACATTATTGTGTTGCCAATATCAACATTTTTGGAGAGGAAACTCATTTGAAACTTTTAATTGCAATCTCAAATCTTTTAAATTAAAATTTGTCTTTTAGTCGAATTTAAATTTAATACTTCAAGTAGTGCATACTTGAAATTTGGGAAAATTAAATAAAAGGTTGACTCTTTTTAGTGGGCTGCGTCATAGATCATCATCTTGGAATTTCAAGTTCCAATAGAATCTAAACAACTTATCGAGTTGGAAATTTTTTGAGAAAGTTGACTTCCACAAAAAATAATGTGGTTTGACCAAGGGCTCATCTTATTGTTTGAATTAGTATTATAAGAAAAAATCAAGCTTGTGGAATTGTGGTGTAAAGTATACAGATTGACCAGTTTGTACAAATTGGTTGACCTTGCAAACTCCATTTTATTTTTGTATATAATCATGAATCCACTTGGACCTAAGTAAGTTCTAAAATTACTTCTGGACCTCTCGTGGATCTCGGCATCCCTAGACATAAAATACAAAGAGGGTAGAGCTAGGGATGAGGCTTGATAAAGATATTTTAATAAACGGGGGCCGAGGGATGCGGACACCAAAGCACGCTAAAATAAGAAATGCAGTTGTATTAGCTTGCCAACGGTATATCCATTGGACAAGCGAGGAGGTCCTCAATTGATGCCGAAAGACACCTGCTTCTTGGTGAAGCATCGCGAAAATCTAAAATCGGGGTACTCGGTTGACATAACAAACTCCATTTTATTTTCGCATACAATAGTGAATCCACTTGCGTATGTGTTTTCGTTGACCATTCTAGCTAAGGATGATGCCTCATGCATGCTTGCATGCAAACCCTCCACTAAGAAGAAAATAATATATTATAAAAATACATATAATATATGCAATATGTCAAACTCCCCAATTGAAAAGACTAGCTTTAATTTCTGCATCAATTGGGTCAGCCCATTTTGATGTGCATGTGCTATTTAATTCGGTTGACCTCCATTTCAGATGTGCAAAATGAAACCATTAGGGGAAGCAATAACCTAAAGTCTCCTCGTGTCCCACTCATCAAAATTGTTACGCTCGTGCGATGCCGGCCCTATTGACTTAATAGATAATTAATCGTGGAATATTCCCTCTTAGCGAACCTTCAATATATGTATGCCAGACTATGACTGTTTATCTTAAAATATTCTAATGTCGAAGTAGGTCTTCATCTAACGGTTTAAACTTTTAGAGCGATTGATAGGAGCTCTATAAAATTTCATACGCTATCAAAGTAAAGTTTCAAATGTTCTCTTCAGATCTTAGGCCGAAAAGTCCGATCTACTCATGAGAGGGAAATCTTGGAATATCTAAATCATAAAGACAATTTAAGTTTTTAGAACAGTTGGTAGTAGGTGTTGGAATAATTAAATATTAAACCACGTCATCATCTATTGACTTCAATTTTTAGAATAGCTGGCAGTCGTATCACAAAATTTTACATGGTATCAAAGCTGGAGTTTCTGAGTTCAAATTTTTTCAGGTCTTATTTGCCTCCCCAATTAAATGTGTTCACTCTTATACTTGATAAAAAGACTAGATTAAGCATGATGAGGTGTATTAGAATAATTAAATATTAATCCATACAATTATCTATCTGCTTAAGCTTTTAGAACAGTTGGTAGTAGTCCAACCAAATCTCACAATAGGTTCATCGAATCTTACATCAATGATAGGTAAATTATAGAAAGTTTTATATAGGTGATACATGCTAAAACAACAAGACATTGTTATGCTTAAATCGCTTGTATAGATGCTCTCTTGGACTAATGCTACCGTTGACATTGTGGCGACATAAAATAATCTCTAATGGACTTATAGAAAAGCTTAATCAAATGAATTGATCAGGTAGTCATAGGGTTCAGAGAGAAATTTCTGGGCATTCATTTAATTGATCACTCATATCCAGTGCAACGGGACGGCAATGTGCAACTCTGCTAATTAAATATTGCAAGACTACTCTTCTAATTATATATCCTAAGACCTTATAAAATTATTTCACTTCCTTGTACGACATGGCTTGGGAAAACCTAGATCATAGTTATCTGTCACCTTTTAAAACAAGTCACTAGGATCGTGGATTGTCACGTATGCATGACATTTAAGAAAAGATTCGAACTATCCCATTTTTGTTATTTGCTAATTGGTAAAGATTTTGATTATATTTTGTGAAGAAAATGCTAAAATATAACTTGAAAATCGGTGGTCGAATAGTGAATAACCAGGGCTCTAATTACCCTTCATGTGGGAGGTCTAAGGTTTAATTCTTACTCTATCTAATCTCCTGAGATTAGGTCACAAGAAGATAATTCCTTGTGATTATAGTTTTTCTAATCTCAAGATAGATGGTTTGCCTTTAATCAAATTGTGAAGGGCTCATTCGATATGGTATGTGCACGCCAACTCGTGATTGCCACATTAATAGCTACGATATATATAAATTTTAGACATGACTCCTTTTTTGAGGACACAAAAATTTCAAGGTCGACTAGATAAGGAAAAAGACATTATAAGTGTTATAACTTTTGTGCGACTCTTATTTTGATGTAATAATTTTTTAACCAATTATTTAAGTGCCACAACTTTTAAAACCTGTTTATTCAAGTGACGTCGACGATTTATCTTATTGAAAAATTTGACAAATATTAGAATTTATGTTGGGAAAGTTTTTTTTTTTTTTTAAAAGTTGTGATACATAAAAAGTTGGTTAAAAAATTATGCATTCGAATGGCAATTGAAAAGTTAAAACCAATCGAAATCTACTCCCTCTTTACCAGCTCCCTTATACTTGATTATTGTCTCATCATCTTCAATCTTTAATGCATAAGCCTTCGGCGCTAAGAAATAACCTTCTTTGATTTTGTTCTCCAGCTTAAACTTACCCAATTCAGTGGGGGATACGAATTCCTCTTCAAGAGGACTCCCTAGAATTACGGAATCTGTATCAGTATAGTAGCAATCTTCTTTGGAAATGAATGGGTACATATGAATACGAGAACAAGCAGTAATAGCTGCGGACAATTAAAATGAGTACTGTATAAGAGATCTGACATTTGTACCATCCTCATTTCGCTAGATGGACGATTTCAAGCTCTTTATACATATCCCAAATATCAACGGTCAAAAGCAAAAATGCACAAGTTCTTTCTCTTTTTTTTTTTTTTTCTCCCTTTTTTGCCCATAAAATGGACAAGTATGTTCTTGGCTCTTCCAGAAATGTCGCATGAAGATTGCGGGGTCAATTCTATTCTTTGCGCCTATGATCTTCTTTTCAACTTGAGTACTAGCTTTCATTCATCTTTGGGCAACTCTTTTCAACGCACGACTAGCTCGTCCCCAAAAACTAATAATAATAATAATAATAATAATAAACAATTTCTCTTTACTATGATTTTTTTCACGCCAGTCGAGAAATATATCCCCATTGGCCAAAATATTATCTTTGACAAGAAAAGATAGTGTGACTTTCTATTATTTGGTCATAAATTTATACATTTAGCAAAGTTGACCTTGCTTTTGTTAAGATAGATGTGAATACTTTAATAAAAAAATGTGAAAAATTATAAAGTTTGTCAGACGTCAACGGTTCCGATCCCAAGATTAGCCGGCTGAAATGAAGTCTTGCCGCTACTCTTGCATCTCATAATAATTTATAGGCACGGTCTACGTTATGAACGTGGTCCTCTAACTTCAACTTGGGATTGTAATTTACATGGACCGTGGGTACGGTAAAATCGTAAACGAAATTCACGAATCCATGGGGATTCACATCCATTGCAATAGAATAGTCGGACAGTTTATCGAACTGCTCTAAGAAAAAATGTCAAAAGGGTACCAAACAATATGTCATGAGACAATTTCGAAATCGAAACGCATAAAAGAGAATATACTCTTTGCTACTAAAGAAAGAGCATATACTAAAATGTAGAACGAGATTAATAATATGCGTCGCATGATGCACATCTCACGCTGGATTTGAAAGCGATTTGAAGAAAAAATGGAGCTAAAGTTTAGATAGATAGGTCAACCCCATGGGACGATACTTAAATTCATGTGCAGCATAATTAAAGCCCAAGCTTCCTCCTAACAAAAGGTTGGATCGAGTTTCTCCTTCACATCCCTTTAGATTGATAAATAAAATTCACGGCCGTTGGTGACCGGGCAACCAGAGCTGCGTCACCGTCGGCCATGCGAAGGTGGAGAAAAAACATTGACCATGGACCAATGGCCATTTGACCTTCTTTTTTATTCCCTTTGTTTTTTTGAGTGAAAATGGCGTAATCCGAAGTTTCAACGAAGTTAGTAGCTAGGGTTAGATGGGGGTCCGAACATTGCGGCTTGAAGTTATCTAGGGATGGTGAACTATATTCTTATCTGTTTATTTCCAAAGGACTAAAATGATTTTAGATCTGGTCTGAGATCAGGTTCTCAAACGTCGAAGTTGAATACTTCAACTGGTTCTATATAAAATCAAATCTAATGGTGTCCCATTCGGGTTGAGCAGGGTTGACTTGTCTTTCTGATGGGGATGCAGAAAAGAACTTTGAGCTAAGGATAGTCAAATACTTCACGCATTAGGCCTATATAAAGGCACAGAGAGTCCTGTTCATGACAGAATAGAGAAAAGAAGAGCTACAGAAAGGAGAAACAAGGACAAGTGGAGAGAGAGAGAGAGAGAGAGAGAGAGAGAGAGAGAAGAAGAAGAAGAAGAAGCAGAAGAAGAAGAGTCATGAAGGACGAAGCGATGATGGCCATGGAAGAGCAAAGAGCTGAGCCTGACAGCGCTGGTGGACGGTATGGCGGAATGAGCAGTGTCGTTAAGGTAAGAAGAAATAATCTTCTTGGATAATTCGTTTGGTTTTTGCCGCCGGAGAAACAGGGAGCGATTTCGCGAACTGGGTTTCCTTGGTCTGTCGTCGCTTGAACAGCATGATGAAGAACTGCGACGAGCAAGCCATGCATTCACGGTGGATGACAGATCATGCATTCATGCAGTACTAAGGCGCTTCTTGGGTTTTCAATTTTCAGGCAGAAGACCGAGAAAAGAACCAGCAGAGGAACGATAACCCAAACCGATCTTCTCCTGAGCAAAAACTTACGAGCACCAGCGAGCAGGTAAATTGATCTACGACATGTCTAGCTCGATATGTTCGATGTGTTACCATGGATTCTAGGTTTACAGATTCACAGATCTTGGTTATGTTTCATGTCTACAACGCAGAAATTCTCTTTCCTCCGTTAAGGAAATTTTGGCTAATATTTATTCTTGAAATTGAGGGACGTATACTCTTAGGTTTTTCCTTATATATTATCCAAAATTAATCCTCGAAAGAACTTTTTCTTCGCTTTTGCTTTCCTGCTACCGATTACCCGCGTAACGCGCAGGTGTATGTTGATTTATACTAAGGAGAAAATTTGCAGTGAAAAAATTGGAGGAAAAAGAGTACATCTTACTTCAAACAAAGGTGCTGAGATTCAATAGTTCAAAGTTCCTGGAGTTGACTTTTCCGTCATAAAATTAAACCTTGTCAAAGATCCTGAATTTTGTTCATTATTGACTTTCTTTGTCCAGCTGTGCAAGAACGTGGACGATGACTAATATGAGATCCGATATATTCCTGATTTGAATATACTAATCATGCAATTATCACACACGTCTCGAAAACCACAAATCAGCGCTTTGTTGAACTACTACCTGTTTATTTTCTCTTTATAAGATGGATTTTCTTAATTACTATAGCTTCTATTTTGGTTTTTTTTTTTTTTTCGTATTTTTAGGATCAAGATCCGCTTAAATCCGCGCGAGCCGAAATGGGCGAGGTAAGAGAAGAGAATCAGAGGCTTAAGACGTACTTGGACCGCATAATGAAAGATTATAAGACCCTCCAAATGCAGTTCTTCGACATCGTCAAGCCCGATCAGGAGCAGCAGAAACCTTCAGAGGATGAAGCAATGACTAATGGTAACGATGACAAGCAGCGAGCTGAAGAGTCTGAAGAGCTTGTTTCTCTCAGCCTGGGAAGATCCCCCTCAAGCCAGCACTCAGAGAAAGACGATGAGAAAAATAAGTCGCCGATTTCACCCCGTCCAGGGAAGTTGTTATTCTTAGAGAATATCAGCAAAGAACAGCACTTGGATCTCTCATTGGACTGCAAATTATCTGATGCATCGACTACTGGTCTGGTTGAAACTTTGCCAAAGAATAATAATGATAACAGCAAGGGTAGTCCTGCGACTAGCTTCGAAGATCATCAAAAGGAAGAAGCCGCTGAGACCTGGCCATCCAACAAAGTCCTAAAAACAATGAGATCAGGTGGGGATGATGAGGTTTCCCAGCAAAACCCAGTCAAGAAAGCTAGGGTTTCGGTGCGGGCTCGATGCGATGCAGCGACGGTTAGTAATCTGGAGCTTAATCATGCAATTATATATATCAGTCGAGATACACAGTCTCATCTGTTCTTGGTTGATTATAAGTAATGTATATGGTTGAATGTTGCAATCTGAGCTAGAGAAGTTGTATGATGATTCTTCAACAGATGAACGATGGATGCCAATGGCGAAAGTATGGCCAGAAGATTGCGAAAGGAAACCCATGCCCTCGAGCTTACTATCGGTGCACTGTCGCACCATCTTGTCCCGTAAGAAAACAGGTAGATTAACTTGCCTTCACCTTATTGAAAATGTATAATTTTGAAGACTTCAGGATATGTGGATAACCCTATGTCATTTATTCATCACGTTTGAGAAATTATAGGGCGAACTTTCATCTTGCCCGTCTAATTGGAGATCTCTCTTTCTGAACAATCAGGTGCAAAGGTGTGCTGAGGACATGGCCATTCTGATAACCACATATGAAGGCACACATAACCACCCGCTTCCGATGTCAGCCACTGCTATGGCTTCCACCACCTCAGCGGCCGCTGCCATGCTGTTGTCCGGTTCCTCAAGCTCGCAGCCAGGACAGAGTCACGGCACATCCACCACTATTGGGGCCGGCCTTCACGGACTTAACTTTTGTCTGCCTGATGCTTCGAGATCGAATCAATTTTACCTGCCCAGCTCGGTCATGCCATCTGCTCCTGCCCACCCGACAATCACTCTCGACCTCACTTCCTCAAACTTATCATCGGCATCGTCGACTCCATCGCATTTCAATCGATTCTCCTCCCATACTTTCCCTTCGGCAACGTCAAGATATTCTTCCACAAGTTTAAGCTTTAGTTCGCCTGATCAATCTGATAATAATCTTCCCATGTCATGGGCTAATAATGGGCTCCTTAACTACGCCACCCAACTCCAAAACAAGAACCACACAGCTTATCAACCCTACTTGCAGATGAAGAACAACCCTAGCCTTCCTCAACAATCTCTACCAGACAACATCGCTGCCGCAACCAAGGCGATCACAGCAGACCCCAACTTCCAATCCGCCCTAGCAGTCGCTCTCAAGTCGATCATCGGCAATGGTAGCAGTGGAGCTGTCCCAGCGACTATAGGGGATCATTCTCACGGAGTGGGAGACAGCAACAGCTTTGGCCACAAGTTGAGGTGGAGCACCGAACCCTTTTCGACAGCCTCTTCTCTCCTCCCCCAGGCGTTACAAGCAAACGGGTGCTCGACGAGTTTCTTGAACAGATCAAGCTTGGCTTCTCAACTTGGAAGTTTTGTGATCCCACCTCCTTCGTTGCCATTCTCTTTGTCGAAAAGACCCGCGTCCCCGAACGATAACAGGGATCGCACAAATTTGTTATAATGAGGGAGAAAGTTGTGTAGCATGATAAAGATGTAGCTGTACCAAGCAAACAGCGTGTTTACAAAGAAGGGTTGGAACGACTATTTGTTTATTTATTGCAGAGTTAGATTGGTGATATGTTAGTGTTCGAGATGGAAAATCGTTGGCCTTTGATGCAGCCGGTCGTCCATCCAAGATTGACAACACTCTCATCGAAAAATCCCTCATCGATATAAAGACTTGTCATTTCCCATGCATTGAAACTTGCATCAAGACTCTTTGAGAGAACCACAAGCATTGGAGATATTGTTCATTTAATAACTTCTAGTTTTTACGTAATTTATAGTTTCTAAGCTTGATTTTAGTCTCTTGCTCTTCTTTTGTATTTCTATAAAAGGTCATTGAACTTTTGTAAATTCGAGACCGAATTTGATTAGTGAAAATTTGCTTAACGCAATTATCTTGAATCTTGAAGAGTTCAAACCCCTTGAAAATCTAGAAGAGTTTTCACTCCATCCTTAAAGAGCCAAGGCTTTTAAAGCCTGCATCATTGAAGAGTTGCAGTCATCAATGTTGAAGCATTGATGCCATTTTGACTTCCTTGTAGGTCTAGAAGAACAACCATTGAAGTTTATATCATTTTCTTCATTTTGTGTATTCCTGTTTCGTCCACTTCCATCAAAATTCGACAAGCCTACGGTGTTTATCTGAGAAAATTCAAAACACAAAAGTTAAAGATATTCGAGTCTCCATTCTTTTGGCTATGGAATCAAGTCATTCTAATTTGAATCGACAAAGTTATGCCTATTTTCCCAAGCTAGTGTAGACAGAAATTTCTGCTCAATTTTGTGGCCAAGTTTTCATCACTCTCCCGATCCCATTGTTTGAGCAGCTGGCCTTGGGCTACATTAGTTGGTATCGGAGCTTTATAGGATAGGACAATGCCTTCGAGACAAGCAAGATGTTGAGGTGGCCGAACCATTCCATCGAATGAAGTACAAACACTTGTTGAGAATTTGTAACAATATATGCAACAACAAATTGATGACTTGACTTGAGAAGTTCAACGTCTGAGGGCTGAAGCAGACGACCTTCCACCCCATTTCAGAACTGGAGAGCCCAATGGTGATTCCTCTTCTTTAGGAAGTGTTTAATCATTTCCCTAAAGGAGGAATGCTCCATATCGCGCACAAAAGTTCGTGAGCCGGATTGGGAAAAGGAAATTAAGAGAGACATTTAAGAATTTTTAGGTACCAATTCTGCTGATGAAAATGTTGATTGGTTGACACTTGTAAATGAAGTTTTTGAGAATAGGAATGTCTCGGAAGATTGCCGAGTTGGCATCATTACTATGTGATTCTGAGGTAAGGCCATAGCATGGTGGAGACGTGAGAAATAAACTTGCCAATCTATTGGCAAGGCTCCACTCACATCAAGGAGAAAAATAGAGTAGAATATATGAAGTAGTTCCTTTCCAAAGGATACAAGAGAGAGCTCTACCACATGTACCAAAATCTGAGATAAGGTACACGAATGGTGGATTAATACACCAATGAATTCAATGAATTGGTGATTTGTAACAACTTTCAAGATCCAGAGGAGGTGCTCGTGAACAAGTACTTGAATGGTCTTCAACTTTATATCCAAGATGCCTTAAAAGTCCTTAACATTTGGGACTTGGGAGATGTGCATCAACAAGCACTCACAATGGAGCATTCTTGCTATAGGAGGCAAGAGTCTTCTACCTTGCCAAACCAAGCAACTAGGAGTACCATCGACATTACCTAAGTTGCTGAAACTACTGCAGAAACTACTAGTAAGCTTTCTACTCAGCCCAATGCTTCAAAACAACCCATTGCTTTCGATATATGTTGTTATTCATGTGGAGAGATGGGTCATCATGCTAGTAATTGTCAAAACAATAAGAATCGACTAGCCGGTAAAGCTTTCTTGGTGGAAAATGAATTCGATGAGGACGCAAAGGAGCCACTTGAAGGAGACTTGAAAGGTGATGAAATTGCTACGGAAGAAGAACAAATAATACATGCTGATTTTGGTGAACTTCTCATGATGAGGAAATTTTTCTCACTCCTAAAAATGACATCGAAGATAGGTGGTTGTGCACCAATATCTTTTACTTGGCCTGCACCATTTTGGAAGGTATACCAATTAATCATTGACTCAGATTTTTGTGAAAATTTAATTTCTGAAGTTGCGAGCAAACTAAAATTAGAGTTGAAGGCGCACCCTACACCTTACAAAATGTCTTGATTGAAAAGAGGTATTGAGGTAACCGTTTCCAAATGATGCTTTGTCAATCTTTCCATTGGTTCTATCTATTTTGACAAGATATGGTGTAATATTCTACCCATAGATGCTAGTCATATTATTCTTGGCCGATCATGACAATTTGATAGAAAGACTATTTATGATGGTTATCGTAATATGTATTCTTTTCAATATGGAGGAAAGAAAATTACTTTGATGCCTAGTAAAGAACATTGAAAATTCCTTATTTCCTACTTTTTTCACAATAAGAAAAAGTAAAGGTGCCATGAAGGTGGTTAGTATTGTATTTCCTCCTGAAACAGATGAACAAACTGAAATTGTCGATCAGTTCTTTGGAAATCTATTAAGAACTTTGATTCATGATAACTCCTATTCTTGGGAAACTCAATTGTCACTTGGAGAATTTGCATACAATTGTTCAGTGAACCGTACCACTGGATATAATCCATTTGTGATTGTGTATGGAAGTTGACCGAAAACCACTCTCAATCTTGCACCCATTCCTATTGCTGCAAAGACAATCGGTAGGTGAAAGATATGGTAGCTCAAATGAGGATAGCTTGTGAAGAAGTGCATCAAAGGTTGGAAAGCAAAATCGAGGCTTATTAAAACAATGTTGACAAGCATTGACGTGAAATTATCTTTGAGCCTGGACATTTTGTTTGGGCTTATTTACCATTGAAGTGTTATCTCATTAGAAGCTATAATAAGCTTAGTGATTGAAAGCTTGGTCCACTTGAAGTTCTTGAGCGCTCTTGAAGTTCTTGAGCGCATCAATCTTAATGCATATTTACTAAAGCTTCCTTCACATATGACGTGTTCAATGTTCGGCATTTAACACCTTATGTGGGTGATTTGTCCAATAATGGTGATACAAATTTAGGGATGAATTCTTTTAAAGAAGAGGGAATGATGTAGCTTGTATTTGAGACTAACTCATTCAACCAAGAAGATCCGCTTGCATTCAAGATCGACAATATTCTCATTGAAAAGTCCCTCATCAATAAGGTCTCATCTTTGACTTTGTCATGAAGACTTGTCATTTTACATGCATCGAAGCTCGCATCAAGACTCTTTGAGAGAACCACAAGCTTAAGAAATATTGTACATTGAATAGCTTCTAGTTTTTATGTAATATATAGTTTCTAGGCTTCACTTTAGCCTTTGCTCTTCTTTTGTATTTCTATAAAGGTTCGTCGAACCTCTGTAAAGATGAGACTGAATTTGATTAATGAAATTTGCTTAATGCAATTATCTTGAACCTTGAAAAGTTCAAATCCTTTGAAATCCTAAAAGAGTTTTCACTTTATCCTTGAAGAGTTTGAGCTTTTAAAGCCGACATCCTTGAATAGTTGCAGCCATCAATCTCAAAGAATTGATGGCATTTCCACTTTCTTGGAGGCCTAGAAGAGCAACTATTGAAGTTTCTATCATTTTCTTCATTTTGTCCGTTCCCATTTCTTCCACTTCCATCAAAATTCAACAAGCCCCACCGTGCTTATCTAAGAAAATTCAAAACATGAAAGTTGTAGATCTTTGAGTCTCCATTCTTTGGGCTTTGAAATCGGGCCATTTGATATAAATTGGCAAAGTTATGCCCATTTTCCTGAGTTAGTGTAGACTGAAATTTTTTATTGATTTTGTGACTAAGTTTTCGTCATTCTCTCGATCCTATTATTTGAGTATTTGGCCTTGGGCTACATCAACCTTGGTCCTTCAAATTGAGTTGCAAGGTTTTGTTGCTTATTTGTAAAAGATGGGTCATTTCTATTTTACTCAAAATGGAGTACAATCGTGATAGTTCAAGAGGCAAATAATATATATTGGCGGAATCTATTGTATAATTATACATGCAAAAATCTATCGATTGGTGCTCAAAAGAATGGATTTTTTTTTCCCATGTGGTAAATTTCAATAATTATTGTTATGTGTCTCAAATTGTTGATAATTATCTGTGTTTTTTTTTTTTTTTTATTTTTTTCTATATAGTAACTTTCAACTGGATATATTGATAGAATCAGACTTAAATTTTCTCTTGCTGATCTCCTCAATTAAGGTATCGAGTTTCCGCTATAGCCTCTTGATAAATGGTATGATAAGTGATAATTGATTAGTGATAAGAATCTGACCGCCGTGCTCTCTCAACATGATTGACATTTTTGAATAATTAGTATGTCATAATTAATACATAACTAATTAACAAGCTTATAAATA
Organism: Eucalyptus microcorys; assembly: GCA_014182515.1. Taxonomy (NCBI): domain Eukaryota; kingdom Viridiplantae; phylum Streptophyta; class Magnoliopsida; order Myrtales; family Myrtaceae; genus Eucalyptus; species Eucalyptus microcorys. Next base: position 4,767,119 of record CM024563.1, read on the forward strand.
AATGTTAGTTTAACTAGATATATTAACTAATTTGAATAAGGCTCCATTTTGACAATCTCTTTAGGTGAATGTATGAGGCTTCTGTTGCGCTCTCTTAATACGATTGACATTTCTATGTTGTATCCATGGTAGTTATGGAGTCGTGAACCCAAGTTGGTTGGCCTGCAACTTATAACACGCTTGACCCTATTCACCTTAAGAATCAAGAGGTCCCGATTTTGAGTCCCTCTTTGGCCCACTCTTTTAACCTCATGTGACTTTGTAATTATAGATATTGCTAGTGGAATGTAAACTGGGATTGGATACCCTTAATAATAACCAGAAAGAAAAGTGTTTTGCAAAACCGACAGTGACATTCATGCTAGAAAAGAACACTCCACTAACTGTTGTTCATTTGCTATTACTTTTATTATTTATTTTAAAAAATTCCGAAAAAGAGAAATGAAGCCCTAATTTTCAAAGAGAAATTGAAATTGGGCAGTTAAAGGTGCGCATGACAAAATTTCTGGCCAGAAATTGAAAAATTAAAAATTTTAGTTTCTGATTTTTCTTCAAATCAATTTCTAAAATATAAATCTGTTCTAGAAATAGAAAAATCAAATTGCGTCACCAAATAGATTTCTATTCCAAATCTGTTTCGGGGAACAGAAAAACAGAGAAATAAATAAATAGAAATTTTATCACGCACAAATTAAGTTTGCCTACCTGAGAAGGCATTGGAATTGAAAGGAACAAGGTCGGTTTTAGGTTCACGACCCAAAGGCCTTTCACCTCTACGTGACATGGCTTGACATTTGCTTTGTCAAGCCATGTCTTAATCTTGATGTGGCTAATCATCCGAAAATACCAGTTACTGTTCATTGTTTTGGTTAATTAATACCTCGTCAACTAGCAAATCGAACGTGAGTATGTCCTTGGATGGATTCCTCATTTTGCTTCTCAGCCTACAAGGTAACAATAGCCGTTTCCAACCATTACTCCCCTCCTAAGGATAGGTTCTCACTTCTCACATGTTACTCACTCGGCCGCTGGTAGAAACACCACTTCCCGTCCTACTTCTCGAAAACCGATCACTCATACTATCATCGACTCGCCAGGTCGCACGCATTCGGCCCACGGTGATCCATGGGCCGGTTCCGTAAAGGCCCAAACGAACGGGCCGGGCCCAAAACAGGGGGGAAGATTCGGGCGCGACGCCGGCACACCGTAACGCGAGCCCATCACATCATCTCTCTCTCTCTCTCCGCATAAGCCAAAGCGAAGCTTCCTTTGATTCTTCTCTCTGGACCGAGCGTTCGCGGAATCTCTCTCGTCCCTTTTTCCTCCCCTCTCGCGGGACCGCTTCGCTCGGCGGCTTCCGAATCGGCCGGGGCGACGCAGAGAAGAGCCCTAGCTCCTCCTCCTCCTCCGTTCCGCCGCCGCGAGCCGGGGGCCGCCGTCGAGGTTCTCCGTCGGCTCTCTCCCTTCGGCAGGTTCGGCGCAGTCCCCACGGCTTCGATTCCGCTTCTTCTTCTTTTTGTCGTCGTAGTTGTAGTCGTCGTCGTAGTGAAATTCGTGATTCAATTGCCCTTTTTCTGGCTTGCCCCTTTGCGTTTGCGTGTCCGGCTCGGTTCCCGTGTGACCTTGAGGATTCGGTTTGGTGGATCGAGGATTTTTAGGTTTGGGGGTTGGTCTGGCCGAAACCCTAGCTAAAGTCTCGCTTTTGCTTTCGGTTGTTGGATTGTGTATTTGTCTGTTGGAAATTTTGTTGTTTGGTGTTTACAGTTGTAGTTTGCTCGGAGGGTGTTGCTACTCCTCTCAAAAGGTTTCGAATTTCGTGAGAATTTAGGTGGGTTAAGCGTATGGTTTTCCATTTCGGGCTTTTGAGGTTGGGATTTTGCTTTTGCCCAGCTGGTATTCTGCTGCTGAGAGGGACTTATTAGGTTGTGTTCGTTGTTTCGCATTGGAAACGTTGTCATCTCCTATTGCCCTAAGGGTTGGAGTTGATGATATGTCCTTTCAGTCGTCCGAACCACTGGCCATCCCGACCTAATTCGTGACGAACCCACCAAAGAACTATGGAGTTCATGGTTCCACCTGACATGAACCCGTATAGGGATAGGGATGAATCGAATATAGACTCTAGCTCCACTCAAGCGTATCTTTCTTCGGGAATCGGTAGCTGTTAGAATTGTAGTAGCAGAGTGACTGATGAAATGAAGACGGAACTTTTTAGCTCCTTTGGATCACAACCCGTGGATTTTCTAAATTATTGCCTGCAACTTCTTTTTTTTTTTGTTTCGTTTCATTGAACTGCTATTTGGAATTCATGGGCAGTGACCGCCATGTCGACTCCTGCGAGGAAGAGGCTGATGAGGGATTTTAAGAGGTTGCAACAAGACCCACCGGCAGGCATTAGCGGTGCACCCCAAGATAACAACATTATGCTTTGGAATGCCGTGATATTTGGGTACGCTGAAGCGAGCTCTTAGACTTTTTTAAATATCTTTGCTTCCGTTCATTAGATTCCCGTATCATCAGAATGGTTGGATAAGCTGTTTTTGTTTTCTTCTGTGGATTGCAGTCCTGATGATACTCCATGGGATGGAGGTAAGTCTTCCACTGATTGTTCCTTGCTTATGTAGGCCTACAATCAAGTTGAAAATGTGGTGCTGTTGTTTTCATTGTGAGATTATGTATTTGTAGAGATTGTGGCAATGATCTCTTGCGCTAGTAATACATAATCAATGGTTTTTATATTCATGGCCATGTTGTGTTTATTCAAGTGGGACCATATCAAGAGCCCTCTTTCAACTAAAGGGAGAAGTATCGCTGTCTTGTTCTCTTTTGTCTTTTTGTCCTTGTTGCTTCCATTGGTTTTATTCAATCCCTCTATGAGAATATTCCATGCTAGTTGTTTCTACGTGAAAAAATCTGCTTGAGTTTTTCAGGTACGTTCAAGTTGACTCTTCAATTTACAGAGGATTATCCAAATAAACCTCCGACAGTGCGTTTTGTTTCTCGAATGTTTCATCCAAATAGTAAGTTTTACAGGATCAAGTTACAAGCAGCTTTCAGTTCAAATTTACTCTGAACATGTATAATGAATGGTTCTCATGGAGTTCTTTTTTTCTTGAAACATGTATAGTCTATGCCGATGGAAGTATCTGTTTGGATATATTGCAAAACCAGTGGAGTCCTATATATGATGTTGCAGCAATACTCACATCTATTCAGGTACTTTTGTTATTTACTATCTATACTAGAAAGCTAGCTGGAATATGGTGGATGGATCTGTTGGTTTTGAATTAAACTCTGCGTCTTCTGTTTTTGTGTATGTTGAATTATGCTATTATTTTGAAATGGCTTCATTTTTTAGGGTTTGTTTATTTCACTGAGAACTTCTTGTCGTTAAAAAATGTTTTTAGGAAATTTAAAATCAGAGAAAGTAAATCATTTTCTATCTTTTGTTTGTGCTGAAATCAAGTATAAAAAGTTGGTATTCACGGTATTACATGACATGTAATGGCCAACAAAATGAAATCAACATCTTCTCTATTTATTCCGTAATCCATCCAAATAACATGAGTTAACAAAGATATTAGGAAGGACATTATGAAGTCATATTTGACAATGTTATATATGATCGTGTTGTTTGGGAATGTAGAACATGAGCGTCAATTATATTCAGGAGATAGTGGAGGAGATTTATGAAAAAAATCAATGAGAATTACTTAAAAGAAGAAGAAGAAGAAGAAGAAGAAATTGATGCAAGATAAGAAACAGACATGGAAAGACTATTTTTCTCGCTTGAATACGAAGCAAGAAATCAAAGAAAATGATTTCCTTCTTGTTAGAAGGAGAAGTTGTTTTCTGCAATCTATGTTTGTTGTCTTCGGTCTATGGAAATCTATTTCCAGCGACCGAGTAGTTTCTCATCATCCAAACCCTAGAATGTCTGAAAACAATTTTCCAGATAGTTTTTATTGAACCAAATGACCCTTGTTGTCTTTATATCGCTTGCTGTGCTTATTGAGATGTTTGTGGCTTTTGTGTATGCCTCTCTTTCATTCACTGTTCTCTGTTGACCATATACATGTTTCCTGTAACTTTTGAACATCTTTTGTATTAAGTGTTTATACTACCATGACATATTGAGTGTTCTTCAATAATCTATCAATCCATAGTTCAAAAAATGAAATTCAAGCACAAAACCAACCTGAAAATTTTGGAATAGAGATATGGGTAGCGTGTTGCTTGAGAAACATTTCTGCATGATCATGTGTGATTATATAAATTAAATTCATCTTAAAAACCATTTCTTATATCTCTGTTTAACACTGGCGGTCATTAAAGTACTGTGGAGTTGAGAGTACTGAATAGGTAACGAATTTGGTGATGTGTTTGTTTCTTACATAATTGAAGCAAGATATGCTTTTACTGATCAAACAGGATAATCAAGATAAAATCATCAAGTTTGTGCACAATAAAGGCCAGTAATTTCATTTGCTGGTTCCTTTTTGACGAGTAAAAATTTCTGCTAATTCTTTGGTCTCTTAAAAGCTTTGTGCCTTTTTCCCCCCTGGAAATTAATTGTGCATTTGATAACGTTTCTGTTCCCGAGAATAATTTCTGATCAGAAATTATTTTTTTTTATTCTGTTTCCGGGAAAATTTCTAAGTATTTTAAGCCGTTTGGTAACTGTCCAAAATTTCAATTTCCGGAATAGAATTGTGTTTGGCACCATTCTCAAAATTTCTATTTCAAATCATTTTCTTTTAATTTTTTAATAATTTTATTACATATTTCTTCTTTTCTTTTTTTCTTTCCTTTCTCCTCTTCTTCTTCAAGGGTTGTTGGTCGCTGGCCTTGGGATGACGGTGACTGGCCAGACGAGGGCCGGCGACCTCGTCGGAGCGTTGCTGGCCCTCGCTGAGACTGCGCCTCATCAGCCAAGCCATGGCTGGGTGAGCAGCCTCGCCTAGATTTGGCGAGGTCGGGGCTCAACCTCACCCAGCCATGGCTCGGCCGAGCCTCGCCGGTGGCCGGGGGAGGCTTGGGTGAGGCCTGCTTGGCCATTGGTGAGGCTGGCGCGGCTGAGCCTCATTGGTGGTTGGGCGAGCCTCCGGCGAGCTCGCCGGACCATTTTTTTTCTTCAATTAAAATTTGGGTTTGCTATATGCTTGTTATTTTTTGAAGTCCTCATAGACATTGGGAACAGTACCTAGTGGGTGGACTAGCAGAGTCTTCTCTCTATCATTACGTTACTTTCTTTTAGAGATCTGATGGGCTTTTACATTGGGACGGAGAATTTCCTTTATTTGATTGCTGTGGTGAATGATGGAATTTACATCTGTATCTTTGCACCCGTAGCCAATGGTAGTTCTAAACTGAACGTGAATTGATATCTTTGTGGAATACTTTGTTAAAGGGTGACTGCTGTCAAGTCTATGCTTATTATTTTGGCTCAGAGTTGGCTTAGAAATCACCAAAATTTCCCTGCCTTTACTCAGTTATGCTCAAGCAATCTGCCTTTTTGATAATCTCATTGTTATTTTCCACAGTCGTTGCTGTGCGATCCCAATCCAAACTCTCCTGCAAACTCAGAAGCTGCTCGAATGTTCAGTGAGAACAAGCGTGAATACAACCGGAGAGTGAGGGAGATTGTGGAGCAGAGCTGGACTGCTGATTAATTCCCATCCAGGGGGGACCAGTAGAGTAGGTCAAGTTTGGGGGTTTCATCTGCTGATTGTAATCCACAATCCAAACAAGGGCTGTGTAACTTGTATCCTGTAGTAAACCACCACGCTTGAATTCTTGTTATGTCATTGTTTGAAAATCATTTATGGTGCTGTCCTCGTCGTCATCTTCCCCAGCTCGGGCGAACTTTTTAACTTTGTAAAAGGTGGAGTTGAACTATCAGCAAACGATTGGTGTAAAAGTTAATGTAATATGGGCTTGTTTAAAGTAATATTTGGCAATATTGCTTAGGTTAAGAAATGGATGATTCTCCGGTTGAAGCATCAGTAAGCCTCCTCCGGCTCGGAACTTGCAAATTCTATGCAGTAGCCATAGAGGTAGGTCGAGTTCAGTGTTCACTTTAGGTGAGTGGGCTTTGTAGACCGAGTCTGCTTAGCTATGTTTGGATCAGCTTACATCTGAACTAATTTTGATACATCAGGAATATATATTCACCTAAAATGAGCTTTTGGTTGTTGGACGAGAAGAAGAGATTTAGGAGGACGTTCTCATGCTCCTGTACCCGGAACAAGTTTCAGAAACCATGCCACCGGCAGTGGTGAGAATTTTCAGTAAGAAACGAGCAATACCGGCGCAATTGAAGATTAATTGTCTTCTATGAATTTCGCTGTCTCTGAAGGACTTGGATTTAGCAGAATTAATACATTACTCCTTCGCTGAAGAAGGAAGAAGAAATATGGACGACGTCATCATCGAGATGTTTTTGGTTTCCTCTTCTGGCTGCTGAGACCAGATTGGAGACACCTACGTAAGATCTGGATAGCCGGTCCTGTCGTTCACTATTTTCACAAAATTATGTGATCGACTTGTATGTGTATTTTGGACATACATGTCTATTTTGATAATTGCACGCGATGTCACACACAACCACCTGCTTCCAATATTGGCCACTGCCGTGGCTTCACCACCTCCGTGGCCGCTTTCATGCTGTCTTCCAGCTCCTCGAACTCACGGCCATGGCCATGTCAGTGCACATCCGCCACCAGCGGCCAATCTTCACAGACTTGACTTCCAATCGACTTTGGCAGATACTGTCAACTTTATCAACTTTGCGGTGGCCAGGAGAGCTTCCAGTTCCAAGCGCCTAGTATTTGCCAACTTTTTTATTGTTTGCAAACTTGTGTATGCATTTCTTAACAAAGACTAATTTACCAAGTTCTTTTAGATATTACCAACCTTAAGATGGAGTGACTTCTCATTTATTAGAGTTGACAGATCACTCAAATAAAGATCGATAAATTTATACAAGAATTGATAAAGTTGAGGCGTTGACAAAAAAAAAAAAGAGAGCTAAAGTTAGTAAAAAATAAGAATAGCTAATAAATTGCAAACTGTAAAATGAATTGGTAATTTCATAAAAATGGCCATTAAGTTACTAATAAATTACCAAGAAATCAATTAATCAGTAATTTTTTTCAGCCTAACTAGCTCTCTTTGAAATCTACTAGTACGGAAAAAATATCTATTTATTTTCTGGAACCAGGATAGTAGAATTGTTCTATTTCTATGTTACTCAAAACTAGTAGGATACTTGTTTGTCGCACGAGCTTTGTGCATATTTTTTTTTTCTTTTTTGATTTGTGTAGATTGGAAATATATATTTTTTCGTATGCCTCCTGTTCTCTATTGATCTTCTTGAACAAAATGACGGAGAAATTCTTAGCTCAAATACAATCAACGTAAAATACGTGGACTCGGCAATAAATAGAAAATTCATGATTGTCGTTGTTAGATGATAGGGGGATATTCAATATGTAGTCAGCTACATTATCATAATACTGAAAGAAATGAATACAGAACTTCCAACAAAATATTTAATAGGAAAATTTACAAAAAATAAATTATAATTTTCACTGATTGCTAATTTGCAACATTGAAGCTCATTAAAACTATTTTTTAAAACCAAAACTGATGGCATTGATATGTGTGTCACGTGTGGGAATCTGGATGATGGATTGTGCAATCCATTGATCTGTCTCAATTTATTGAACTAAAATTAGTTATGTTTCGTCGTTGGCATTATATTGTCATGCTCTCTTGTTCTAGAAGATGTTTTTTGGTCGGTCATGCAGTGTAGAAAAAGTAAGGACAGGCTAATTTGATCGAATTGAACAATGCATTCCATCATTTGAAAAAAAGGTAACACAATCTTGCCACAAAACATACCAAAAAAGTCCTATACCTATTACATTGGCACTAATTTACTTTTAAACCATTTAATTGAATCAATATAGTCCTAAACCTTTTCATATTGATACAGATTCAGTTTATTAAGCTAATTTAGGTGGAAAATTATCAACATGATTGTCTTATGTGGTGCACTTGGCATAGACATGAACAATTTTTAATAACTTTTTATTTTTTAAAAATTTTAAATAATTTTTTCTTTTCCTTTCCATTTTCTTTCCCTTTTCTTTTCACCAGTGGCCAACAATGGCCGCTGGCCATAGCCATGGTTGACGAGGGTTGACTTTGTCGGGCTGCACCTAGGCGAGGGGTTGTGCCTAGGCGAGGGTGAGCACCGGCCATGCCTTGCCCAGGCATGACCAAGCGAGGCCCTCTTGCTAGATCTAGTGAGGTCGATCCTCACCCATGTGAGGTGCGATGAGGGTTAGTCTTGCATCAAGGAGGCCGATCCTTGTGTGGCCACACTTGGGTGAGGCTTGATGGGCCTCGCCCTCGGCAAAGTGAGGCCAACCCTCACTCAGGCGAGGCATAGCCAAAGCTTGCCCTTTTCGGCAAGGCTAGGCCTTGCCAACTATGGTTGTGGTCGATGGCCAATGATGGCCATTGGTGAAAAGGAAAGTAAAAGAAAATTGAAAGGAATTTTTTTTTAAATTAAAAAAAAAAATTATTAAAAATGTCCACGTTTGCATCAATTGTCTGACCAATGTCCAACTTAATAATTTCCAGCCTAAATTGGCAGAATGGACTACGTTGGTATTAATATAAAAATGTTTATAATTGAATTAGTACAAATGCAATAAGTTTAAAACTTTTTGAGTACTTTTCTTTAACCTTGCCTATGATTTATTAATCTATGTACATAATCATAAACATTTTTCTTACGATTTCTCACATATAGAATCCACAAACTTTGTCTTTCGATTTGGTGCGCGGTTTGGTTCATTTTGCTTTCCTTCACCATCCTTCAAGCCTACCGCAATCCACTCCTTATCTAGGCCCCTTGCCTTCGCAACCACTCTTCGTCCTCACCAGATCGGAACAGTTTCCTATGTAAAGTTTTCCTCAATTTTAAACACTATCATTGTTCAGCTGGAGGATGAGGATCTGGTGCCATCGTTTAGTTCATAAGTTTTCCCTATTGAGCTGCCGCTTGGTGAATGTTGTTGCTTTGGTCGCTTAGCTCGAATTCAGCAAACCACAGAAAAATTCTTCATTCAACCGTAGGAGATCACTAGAGAGTCTCAAGAATGAAGAAAAGGGAAGAAAATATACATATAAAGGAACATATATCTCAATCGATTCAAGAGTTTTAGGTGCTTGATTTGGGAAAAAAATCAATATAATCTATAGACTATAACACTATCCTCGGGAGAATTACCAAAAAACTCATAAATCTATTGTGATTGTGCTAACTCAATTCTTTTTTTTTTTTTTACTAATTTAGTACTAACCATTTTAATTTAGTCCATTTAGCTAGGTTGGCCGACACTAACGTGGTCAATTTTTAATAATATTTTATTTTATTTTTTGAATTTTTTTATTAATTCTTTTTCTTTCCTTTTTTCTTTGTTTTTTTCCCCACATTGGCCAGTGAGGCTCCTATGAGGGTCATGGCCCTTGCTTAGCCCTAGATTTGGGCAAGGCCTAGGGGCTGTGGTCGAGGTGGCTTTGCCCAAATCTGGGCAAGGCCAGCCTCACCATGGCCTCACCATAAGCGAAGGCAACCTCGCTCGTGGTTGGTGAGGCCATGGCTACCTTCGAACTCTTGTGAGTATTGACCTTCGGCGACCCCCCCGACCTCAGGTGAGCTCAATTTGGAGATGGGAGGTGAGCATCGATCTCCATGAGCCTTGACTAGAATAGTCTTGACCACAACAACCGTCGACCACGCGTGAGCTCAATGATGTTGGGTGATTGTCCGTTGGCGATCATTTGCCTTAATGCCTAGGGGCAAAGGTGGCCTTGCTTGTAGCTAGCAAGGCCATGGCCGCCTTCGCCCACAGTGAGGCCATGGTGAGGCTAGCCTTCCTCGCGGCTCATAGGCCTTGCCTAGATCTAGGCCAGACCGAGAGAATGTGGAGAAAAAACCTATAAAATTTTATTAAAAATTATTTACGTTACCACTTGACTAAAATTGGTACATTTGTAAAAGGATATGTGATTGAATTGATAAAAATAAAAAGTTTATAATTGAATTGACATAATAATAATAATAAATTTAGAATTTTTTTGGGATAATTTTCCCTTTCGCTGCCTTGTGCCACGCGTATACTCAGCATCGGTTAAAATCATACCTTAACGGTTTAACTTGGATGGCACGGGGGGAACCTATATTGTCAATCCTTAGGTCTTCGTGCCGTCAAGAATGGTCTTGCTTCACTTTTCCATAAGGATATGTATCATGTCAAAAAAAGTGATCCAGAGGCCGCCCATTCTTTTATTCGCTAGACGACCCTTCTTTTTCTTGTTGTTTACACAAAAGTAACTTTAGGCCTGCCGATAGATATATTAAAATGAATGAGCTTTGAAAATAAATTAACAATCGCCACAAAATTCTAGAGAGAGCGCGTTGATTTATTGCGAATTCTAGTCATCTCTTTGCGATTATCTATTGTGACGCGGGCGGATCCCACACTTCATTTTTTTCTCCCTTCTTTTCTTTGGGAAAACGAGGAATAGTGAATCAAAAGGTTTCCGGTTGCACTGGCGGCATATGGCCCGATGAATTCGTCGTATAAATATATACTTACAAAGAAGTAGAAGAATAATTCAAAAGTATATTACATGCGGGAGCACGTGACTGAAATTGTGGCTAGAGCTTGCATCGATATGTATTTCCCGAAGTACAACTTCAATGGCCCCTTCATTGACTTATTTATTTATTTATTTAAATTTTATGTGTGTATTGATAATGCAGGATGAATTAGCTTTCCATAACCGGTCGTCCGCAGGTCCATATGTCGGTCGGCCTCCCCGAGTTTTCCTCACGCTCCACTTAATTTCTTGGCAGATTCTTGCGAAGGCCACGTTCCATTTTCATAGCACCAACTTCCAAAACTCCCCCTTTAAATTGCTGTCTTTTCGAAGAAAAAAAGGGAAAAAGAAAAGAAAATTGTTGTCTTCTCTCACGAGACATCACGCAGAGCCAAACATGCGCTCGATTTCCTTCCATAACTAGTCGGTTGTGGTCACGTGATAAAATACATGGGCGAAAACTTTTGATTGGAATCGACATTGGGGCCAGAAATGATGATGTAATGATCTTTAATTTATCGTAAGAATAATATTTTGGACTACAAAAAACTCGAATAATAAATATCTATAAATTGTTCTAGGGTTAACTCCTTCAATAAATTGTGACTTGCAATAAAATGTTATTTTTACAATAACCTAAATGCTGTTATGGTGGCAAAGTCCTTGGCATCAATTTCACCAAATTTAGGTGTAATTTTCTATAAGAAAAAGGGTTATAACATCAACATGTACCTAGCCACAATCCCAAATGTCGGAACGGGACCCGAGAGAGGAGGGGAGGGGCAGAAATACTTCCTCCGATCTACTGGGGAGAGAGAGAGAGAGGGGGGAAGGGGGAATTGGTCTAATGCTAAGAGGAAAGGCAGTCAACATTAGGGAGAAGAAATGGATCCTCTCTCTCAAATGTCAAGAGAGAGAAGGATCCATGAGATTTGATAGAATCACTGTTGATTATTTTAAAAGTCATTCAGGATTAGTCTGGTCTATTGTCTTTTATTTAGTACTAGGTATGGGAATTTAATGGAGAGATAATAAATGGGGCCTAGAAAGATTCGAATTTAGGACTTTCAATTCTAATACCGCGTGAGATTTGGTAATATCACTATCAATTATTCTAAAAATTTAAATTATTATATAAAACCGTGGTTCAATATAAAATTACTCTCACTCGGCCCAAGTGAAATTGAAACCATGCAGCCTCCTGCATAAGTAGATAAGCAATACCTTTCTGGTTTCCACGCCCCCTTTGATTTGCTGCGCGGGCACAAAAGTACAGAGAAAGGAGAGCAAGTCAACACAAAAATTCCAAATGACGACCCTCCAAGCCATTCCAACCCCCGCAAATAACAACCCAGCGTCACCTTCACCGGTGCTGCCGTCACCGCCCCCCCGACGGGTACAAGCCAATCATCGGCCACTGTATCGTATTTTCCATACCCGTTGTTCTCGGCTTCCTCATGGTCATCTTCCTGGGAATACCTGCCCTAATGCCGCCGGAGTTGAGGCTCGACCCGAGCTCTTCAGTTTCGTCCTTCAATATCTCCACCTCACACGTCACTGTCCGATGGAACATGGCTCTGTCCATCAAGAATCCCAGTAAGATCATCGCCGTCAAGTACACCCACATGAAGCTCCTCTTGAGCTTCAGAGGCGAACTCGCTCTCTCTCATCCCTCCCGCATTCCAGCCTTCACTCAGGGCCCCGACAACTCGACTACAGTTCGAGCCGAGGCCCTGTCGATGCTGTCGATTGTCAACGACTTGGGCATTAAGGGCCTGGTGCACTCTTTTCAGGGCGGGGTGGTGACCATCGATGTGGTGGTGAAAGCCAAGCGGAGGCTGCACTTGGGTCCGGGGTGCGTGACCGTGTTGGACGTGTACTTCTCATGCATGGACGTCACCTTTACGGCTCCGAACAACAGCGGGGGCAGCAGTGATTGGATGATCCTCGGTGGGACCCTACAATGCAAGCCCGACATCTTCACTGTACTCTGGTAAGGAAACTCATTAAAAAATTACACAGCAAGACCCAAAGTCATGTAAGTTATTAAGTCCAAAATTTTTATCGAAAAATGCAATCAATTCTATACTTTTCACTCAAATTGCAAATTTTTATTATTTAGGACTTGTGCAATTTTCGTGGAAAATTACAAGATACTGCTTAGTTTTGATGAAGAAGGACATGGATTTGCTGTGGTGCTGCCGCTGATGTAAGCAGTGATACTATGAATCATGTTATTGTCTGTCCAGCGAGTTGATCTTTCCCTCTGCCATACACGTCCCATGAATTAATACATATCTTTCTTTGACATTGCAGAGGATGGAGGCCTCTTGTGGGAGTTCGACAAGTAGATGCGCTGCGGCGTGCCCCAGTGATATAGTTTTGCTTTCTTCCTTTTTCGTGCTCTTTTGTACCCTCTTTGCTGGCGTGTTGTACTGTTTAATAATATTGGGACGCTGCTGGAAGCTGAGAACGTCATCGCTTTGGCAAGTTTGATCATATAAATAAGCACTTGATGATGCACGTAGCTCTTGCTTAAAGCTTGCTCTGCTATGATCTTTTGATGTAACTTTCGACTCTTTGAATTTGCCGAGATATGACCAAATGGAGCTGGTTACTTGACGAAAGTGAGGGTTTGATATTAATGGATTTTCTCGTCCATGATAATTAATTAGGGCAAAGATGGAGTTAGACATGTTATATGTCTGATTTGGAAAAAGTGTCAAAAAAGTTCTACACCTTTTGTAGACATGTCAATTTAATTCTAAACCTTTTATTGGTGCCAATTTAATCTTAAACATTTTTATTTAATGCCGATTCAGTCATTCCAGCTAATTTTGGCTTGATTTTGCTGACTGGGTGCTAGTTTTTTTTTTTTTTTGGGTCTAATATGATGCTTTCCTTCATTCATAATCAACGAGGATTACAAGAAGACGATAAATAAGTTTCTGAACATAAAATTTCCAAGAGAGGTAAATGAGGAAAAGACATCCAATTTTGAGGGGCATTTTAGTCCGGTGAGCCTTCACGAGCCAATCTGCGGCCTTGTTGACTTCCCGAGAACAATGGACCAGCTTCGTTGAATTTAATTGGGCTAAAATGCCTTGACAATTCTCTATTATGGTCTTCACGTTCCATGGGTTTTTAGCGGGAAAAGTACCAAAAAAGTCTTAAACCTTTTGCATTGGTACCAATTCAATCATAAACTTTTCAATTTGACCAATTTAGTCCTAAACCTTTTGCATTTGGTACCGATTTAGTTCATCCGGCCATTCTCTACCGGAAAAGGTTGATGTGGACTCTAAGTTAGTGCCGGCTGGCGTTGACATGGACGCCGGAGTGCGAAACTATGTCGTTTCGCTTTAAACAATAAAAAAAAATGAAGACTTTTTACACCCAAAACCAGCCTTTCGTTTACCCTGAAGATGCTTTGGGTGTAAAAAAGTCACGCCAAAACCCTATTCTGAAGACACCCAAACTGAAGACGCTTTCCCCCAAAATTCTCAGCAACTTGCTCTAGATTCAATCTTGTCTTTCCAATTTCTTGAAGCCAAGTCATTCTTCCACCAATCGCCTTCATTAATCAAGCCCCTTTTGGCTGAGGGCTTCATCGTCACAATCCCAGACTCGCCCATCTTTATGGGCAAAGACCCGATTCGCCCACAAATCAGTTGAAACCCAACTCATCCATCACGACCTGACTCGTCCGTCACAATCTGAAGCGAACACGAGTAGGCATTGTGGTCCCGGCTTGATTGTTTTGTTGGCAGCGTTGAGCGACAACTTGACATGGCATCCTGAAGTTAGCGGAGAATGTGAAAAAGTATGTTGTCGTGCTCCTAAATTGAGTGTGTTGTCCTCTTTTTATTTTATATAATCAATTTGCCTTGATTTCTCCACGTGTGTTGTTGTTGGTTGGAAGAGAGAAATTCTTCGCATTTACTGTCAAGTACCTGTGTGTAGTAGGGAATATAACGCTCAAGTCTAACCAAATCAATTTCTAATAAAGCACGATATGAAGAGAAAGCTTCTGTATGCTCGCGTCTGGCCAAATTCTTCGCGTGTACAATCATATGGTTGCTGGATTCCTGTGTTTTTATGCACAATATGAAGAGAAAGCCTTTGTTTCCATGTACTTTTTCCTATTCTTGTACAAGCTTTTTATTACTTGAGGCATGCACAATCACAATTAAGTAATTGACTTGAGCGTACATGTATTCAGTTTCTCGATTCATTGAGGGTCTCTTTCGTGGAGTAGCCATAGATTTATCAGCTGGGGCACTTGCAAACCCCACTGTCAATTGTGTCCAAATGATTATTATTTTACCAAACAAGTAAAGGTTCATGGTGGTTTTGTCAACAAAAGAAAAATAAAGAAAGAGGGGTTCATAGTCTGGCTTTGGGTTCTAATGTTTGATAACAAAAGAGAGACTGCAATTCCACATATTGTAAAAGTTAGTTTTATTGATCAAGTCCACTGTTCACTGTACTCTAATTTTTTGGAATCCATTAACACTTTTGCTTTGGAAGTTTTGGTTTTGAATCTTTGGATGTTTTTTTATTTTGAATTTTTAGATGTTGATCACCTCTGAATCCGAGTAGATGATCACTACTTTTTCTTCTAGAAACATGATGTATAGAGTGCTACATAGTATGGGACTTACGGTTCTATGTGTTGCCTTGCTTATAACATAGGTTACATTTTTTTTTTTCGTGTAGGGTCAAGATGAGCGAAAAATCAACATGGATATGCCTTTTCCATGGTGGAACTTTATCTCGTCGCCCAATGCTTGGATACGTTGGAGGCAAGTTTGACTCGATAAAAGTTGATATTAGTTCAACAAGCTATGAAAGCTTCATTAGAGACATCGAGAATGGGGTAAATAGTACATTTGAAAAGCTTTATTTTAAGATTCTTGGAAAGTCACTAGAAGAGGGTTGACATACATATGGAATGAGAATAGAGTAGTCGATTTAGTTTTTAGTTATTTGTATTGTGGGTTAATTGAGGTATATGGAGAAAATTTTACAACCAATGTGGCGGTTGAGGGTGATGGTCAAGGTGTCGATGTGGGTGTAAATGAGGGTATTGGTTAGAGGGTCAGTGAGGATGCTGGTCAAATGGTTGGTGAGGGCGCTGGCACTAGTGTTGGTTTAAGTAATGAGACCATGATTGAGCACGAGAGTGGTTTAGATCTTGATGATTTAGTTGATGAAGATGATTATATCATGGATGATGACGATGACGATGAGGCAAACTTCCTTGTCGATGTAAGATTCTTGACTGATAATGATGATTATGATAATGAGGAGCTTCTAGAAGCAAGGAGGAACATGATAAAGTTCCATGGGAGGGCCATAAATGATTTCATTATAGGGGAATCATCCACGGGGTTGGTGCCATCCAAGGATTGGATGTGAATAATGTTATTGATGCTGAAGCGGGTTATGAAACAGAGTACTATGAAATGGATGGCAATGAGAGTTTGGAGTCTAATGAAGGAGACGAAGATGATGATTTTACTAGGAGGAGAAATAGGTTTCCAAAGCATGATCATTATTGTGCTGTGCCCGTGTTTATTGTGTCTATGGCATTTGAAAGTAGTAGGCAATTCAAAGATGCTCTGATAAAGTATTCACTGCCTGAGCGTAGAGAGATAAAATTTGTAAAGAATGACAAGAAATTTGTCAGAGCAAAATGTGCACATGAAAATTGTTCTTGGAAGATTTCTGGATCTGTCGATATTCATACCGGATCATTTCATGTAAAGACTTATAATTCAGAACATACCTGTAGCATAAGTTTCAAGAATCGGAGGGTGACAGGTTCTTGGTTGGCCAAACACTATCTTCCTACCATAAGAGCAATGCCAACTATCAAGACTATTGCTTTCAAGGAGCCTATCAAGGAGCAATTGGGCTTAGATATGAGTATAATACAATGCAAGAAGGCTAAGTTGTTGGCATATCAAGTATTGATGGGAAACTATAAAGAGGAATATGTAAAGTTGTGGGATTATGCAGAGGAGATTAGGGAGAGAAATGTTGGGAGTACTATTACATTGAAGGTTGAAAAGTCTGATATGCAATCTAAGGTGTTATTTGAGAGAATATACATATGTTTTGTTGCTTGTAAAAAATGATTCATTGATGGATGTAGGAAAGTCGTGGGATTAGATGGTTGCTTCTTAAAAGGAATTTGTTAAGGCCAAATTTTATGTGCTGTTGGAAGAGATGCAAACGATTAGATGTTCCCAATTACTTGGGCGGTTGTTTGAGTCGAGAGTAGTGACACTTGGACGTGGTTCTTGACAAATTTAATGTATGACCTCAACATTTCATCCTCATATGGACAAGGTTGGATCATAATCAGTGATAAACAAAAAGTAAGTTCCTTATTTATTTTTTTATGCCATTATAATCACGCTTGTAATATATGTTTCACATTACAATAATCTTTGCAGGGCCTTGTACAAGCTGTGGCTCATTTGTTGCCTACAGCTGAGCATAGAATGTGTGCAAGACACATCTATGCCAATTGGGGCAAGAAGTATAAAGTGATACAAATGCAAAGATTGTTTTGGAAGTGTGCTAAAAGTAGTTCGATGATAGAGTTTGATGAACACTCTTAAGCATTGAAGAAAATTAGTCCTACCGCATATCATGACTTAGTTCAAACAGAGCCAAAGCACTGGTCTAAGGCCTTTTTTACTACTGATGTAAAATGTGACATTGTTGACAATAATTTATGCGAGGTATTCAATGGAAGAATTATACATACTAGGTGTAAGTCCATTTACAGTATGTTAGAGGAAATTTGAATAATAATAATGACAAGGATGCATACACAGAGAGATGCATGTGCTAGATGGAGAAAGGACTGTGGTCCAAGAATTGTAAGAAAGTTAGAAGAAAATAGAGCTGGTGTGACATATTGTCAAGTGATTTGAAATGATGAGACTGGATATGAGGTAATGGATAAGAGTGAGAAATATGTGGTGGATGTGTTTAAGAGAGATTGTTCTTGTCGAAGATGGCAGCTTACTAGCATCCCTTGTCCCCATGCCATTTCTACTTTAAATCATAGGCAAGATGATGCATATAATTATCTTTATAAATGTTACAGGAAGGCTAAGTTTTTAGATGTATATAAAAATATGATGATGCCAATTCGAGGGCAAAATTTTGGAAATAGACTCATAAAGAGCCACCTGAACCACTTCTAGCCAAGGTCAAACTCGGTAGACATAAACTGAAAAGATCGGGGGAGGAAGGTGAGGTGGCAATTGGAACTAAGATGTCAAGAATCGGAATGAAAATGACATGTCAAACTTGCTTGAAGACATGACACAATAGTTTGACATGTCCAGCTAAGAAGATTGGGTCTACATCATCACAAATATGATTTTCAAGGAAAACATTTTGGTTAGTATCTCCATTTTCATTGTGTTATGCTTGTTTTGTCAATAAAACTTTAAGCGAATATACTTTTTGTAGGTACAGAGATGTACAGGTAAAGTGATGAGTGGTAGTGGTGGCGGCCTTACCGGTGTGAATCCTATGGTCAAAGGCGCAAAAGCCAAAAGTTGCTCAAAGAGGCATAAGTGACAAGATGTGGGGGTGGATTTAGTAGTGATATGTTTTAGCTGTAACTTTTTGTGAAGATAAGTCAAGTGAAGTTTTTCTTTTAATGTAACTTTTTCATCGGCACACTCTCGGTTCTTGCCTTTTGAAGACACAAGATGCCCATGTTGCATTATCTTCTAGAATTGATTGAGTTCAACTAAAACAGTAATACTTCAATTTTAGTGTCTTGTTGTCTGACACATGGTTCATATATTTATCCAATCATCTTGTTTCAATATACTTGTTGTAAGTTTTGGGCATGAGTTTTGCATTGGTGTTTTTTTTTTTTCCTTTGTACTTCCTTAATAACCATACAACAACTTGGATAATATTGTCCCACATGTAACAGGTTGTTTGAACCTTTAATAAGAAATTGTCTTCTTTTACTTTTTGGTAGCCATTTGGACGTAATATTGTGTGTATGTTGTTTGCTTGTTTATTGTTTTGTGGTTATTTGTTCATGAAGTAGTGAGATTGTATTGCTTTTTTTTTCTCACATCGTACTTCATTAATCATAATAGCAGGTCGTGATATCAAGAACGATATGTCTTTGGTGTTGAGATTGAGAAACAAATTGCATATGACACAAGAGGGTGCAAACAACTTTCACTTTGTTCATGTTCATATTCCAACATGTGGACAAATACAAAATATATTGCAAATGTACAAAAATAGATTATATAACAAGATCAGCATTAATATACCCTACGGCAAGCTCAGTACATCATTCATCTTTGAATTTCCAAATAGCATGTTTCCTAGAATTACTATAAAGACCCACGACACAATCAACATGGTCTTCAATGTTGACACTTGTTATTCTTCAACATTGCTTCGGTGAAATTTTGTTGACACACTTCTTGTTGATGGACATGTTTATGCATCAACCCAAATAAAAAAACTGCAACTTTCTCCGATTTTATATTTTGGACAGCCATGATATCTTCTTCCTCGATTCTCCTTCGTCTTTGCTATTTGCAATGAACATTTGAGGCCACAATAGCAAAACATAAATGTATCATTGTTGATTAGAGGAACCGATGTCCTCGATTGTGATGAATTCATCAATGTTTTCATCAATTGTGATGATTGTAGAGTAATTGTTATATATGCTTTCAGAATCAACACCAGTTAGAGCATTTTTAACTTGTAAAAAAGTTGAACAACAGCACCTTAGCATATGTCTACATGGCTTAACCTCAATAGCAACAACATAACTCATTCCATCTTGAAATTAGTCTCAACAACAAGAAATCAGGTCCTAAATGCACCTCATAATGTTGACCTAAAATTCTTGTCCCTATTAGAATGCAACAAGCTTACCAAAAGAAAATGCAAATAAGAACTTCAAAAATTTGCTTCATGCTTCTAAGACAAATGTTGAACAGACTACATCAGAGCATATATATTTCATGCTTGGCCAAAGCCAACATCAGAGTAATTTTCCTCCCAAATTGTATGCATGATATGGATCTCGATTTCCCAAAAACTAAGCAAATGTCAGCATCGACTACAAAGTTTAGGCAAATGGGTTTCAACTCCAATTAAGCCAACAGTTCTTGTGGGGAGATCAGAATCCGCAAACACAGCATGCAAGCAACCATCCACAAACTATGGTACCATATTTGGAACATGAAGACCCCCTTCTAAAATTAGGATTTTTCTTTGGAGTATATGTCAAAATGCTCTTCCCACAACAGAAAATCTCTATTGGCAGAAAATCTTACCTCGGCCAGCATACCCCATTTGTGATCAAGAAGCAGAATCAGTGGAACATCTATTCTTGCTTTGTCCATGGACGAACTCAATTTGGTTGGATCCTTAAGTAAAAATCCAAATTTCACATCAAAACCTTTTGCAAATTGAGGTTTGGCTCCAACACATAATTGAACAGCTAGGAAATTCACCGACTTTCAAAGAAATTGCAACCCTTTTGTGATTCATTTCGAAAGCAAGGAATGACTTGTATTTTGAAGGTTAAACCCCAAATTTGAGAAACCCTAATTGACTCAACACAAGCATTACTTAGCAATTTTAGCAAGTGGAACAAGCAAAGTTCGAAACTTTACATGGAAACGACTCAATTGACTCAAAGATTGGATCCCACCAAAGCCTCTTACCTTCAAAAATCAACATCAACGGAGCGTTTATGGAAGGAGCAACGGTAGGGGCCATCTCGGGAGTTCTTTGAGACGCGTCGGGAACCCTTCTCGATGATTTCACAAAGACGGTTCCAGCTTCAACGGCGATCCGGACGGAGTACTTGGCTTGATTGAAGCTCTGAAATTTTTTCAGTCAAAGAGAGAGATGGAGGCAATTGGTGGAAGAATGACTTGGCTTCAAGAAATTGGAAAGACGAGATTGAATCTAGAACAAGTTGCTGAGAATTTTAGGGGAAAACGTCTTCAGTTTGGGCGTCTTCATAATAGGGTTTGGGCGTGACTTTTTTACACCCAAAGCGTCTTCAAGGTAAACGAAAGGCTGGTTTTGGGTGTAAAAAGTTTTTTTTTTTTTTTTTTTAAATTGTTTAAAGCGAAAAGACGTAGTTTTGCACTTCGGTGTCCATGTCAGCACCGGCAATGCCGGCCAGCGTTGACTTAGAGTCCACATCAGGCTTTTTCGGTAGAGAATAGCCGGATGAACTAAATCGGTACTAAATGCAAAAGGTTTATGATTGAATTGGTCCAATTGAAAAGTTTAGGACTGAAATGGTATCAAATGCAAAATGTTTTAGGACTTTTTTGGTACTTTTCTTGGTTTTCAGCCCCACCCAATACACTGTCCACCACGGTCAAGCTGTCACTCTTGCACTCCACTTTTTGACTTTGTACTTGCGCATCTTCAACTCCTCTCACATGTAGCTCCTTTCTTTTCTTCAAAAGCTCCAGCCCATGCAGAACAGCTAGGGCTTTGGCTTGAATAGAGGATGAAGCTCAAACTTCTCGCACGAAGCCATCGACGACTAGTCCGGCTTGATCTCGTAGGATTCTAGCTACTGATCCGGTGTATTCTCCTTGCACCCATGAGCAATCAACGTTTAATTTCATCTCCCCTCTTCCCAATGGTGTCCATTTTCTCGGTGAGTTCAGATTTGTGGTTTTCTTTGCCCCCTTTTTTCTGCTGCCATTTGCTGAAGTTTTGTAGTTGTGCTTGCGCTAGATCAACGATGTTGTGCGGATCTGTTGGCTTAGCTTGAAATATGAAGTTGTTTCGAGTTTTCCATACAACCTAGAGCACCATCCCAACCAGCTTGTTCTCGGGTAAGTCGTTGCTCCCTTCGAATCTTTTTGACAGCCACTTATTAAACTTGGAAATAGTGTTGGGGTTGCATCTTAGATTGATTCATGGGTCTTCCCATATATGTTTCGTCCATTTGTAGAGCAAGAATAGGTGTTCGGTTGTCTCCGGATGGGCGTTGCAAAGCGGACAGATCGGGTCAAGTAACACCTTTCTTCTGTATAGGTTCTCTCTTGTTGGAATATCATTTTGACAAATGCTCCAAATGAAAATTCTCATTTTTGGGGGGATAGTTAAAGCCCAGATCTTAGTCCACAATGTTCGAGAAGGTTGGAATGAACTTGATGCTCTGTTTAGTTCCGTTTCTATGGTTCGGGCACAAACTCTATTGTAGCCGCTCTTAACTATGTACATTCTTGATCTGTTGCCTTTCCATACTAGGAGTATCTGTCTTAGGGGTAGGGCTAATTGGGATGGCAAGGATTTCTTTGGCTAGACGGTCTTCAAAGAGGTTCTGAACCTCTTTTTCTTTCCATTCCCGACTTTCTTCATTGATAAGTTCAGCCACCATTATAGGGTCATCTTTATTTGCCGGGCCGCCGATCACTCCTGATGTAAGCCATTTGTCCTCTCGTATTCATATTTTCTTTCCATCACCCACCCTCCATTCTACCTCTGCTTCGATGGCCTATCTCCCTACTAAAATGCTTTGCCAACCCCATGATGGACGCCGCCCTTTTCTTGCCTTCCACAGATCTCCATTTGAGAAGTAAACACCTTTTAGAATTCTGCTCCATAGAGTTGAAGGGGATTGAGATAACCTCCAAGCTTGCTTACTGAGCATTGCTTTATTGAATTTTGTCAAGTCTTTGAATCCGAGCCCTCTTCATCCTTCCTAGTTTTCATGACCTCCCACTTTTTCCAATGCAGTCCACTCCTTGTATCATTTTGTTTCCACCAGAAAGATGCAATTCTTCTTTCAATAGCTTTTCATATTGAGATAGGTATTTTGAAGATCGACATTGCATATTGAGGAAGGGCTTGTACTACACTTTTTATCACCGTTTCTTTGCCTGCTTTAGAAAGTAGCTTATTCTTCCAGCCCTCCATTTTCATGTTTACTCTTGCTAGGATCCAGGCGAACATCTCTTTTTTTGAATGGCCCTAATCCGTCGGAATGCCGAGATATTTTCCCATCTTGTCTATGATCGGTACTCTAAGTTCTTGCACCATGTTCCTCTTCAGATTCAAAGGGCAGCCACTGCTGAAACATACTCCAGATTTGTTTAAATTTATGGCTTGATCCATTGCAAAACAATATTGGTTTAAAACAGCTGCTAGATTCTGACATTCTCTAATGGTCCCATCCAAGAAAAAAATAGCATCATCAGCAAAGAGTAAGTATGATAGGGTAGGGCAGTACGTGTTCAAAGTTATTCCTTTAAGGCTCCCATCTTCCATGGCTTTGTGCATTAACCACGACATAACATTTGTCACAAGAATAAAAAGGTAAGGGGAGAGAGGATCGCCTTGTTTGATTCCCCTTGATGGTGTGAAGTATTGCATAGGCTCCCCATTTACCTTTACAATAAAAGATACTGTTGAGACACATTGCATGATCATTGCTACCCACCTTTTACAAAATCCCATTTTCAGCAAGCATTCTTTCAAAAAATCCCACTCGACTCTATCATAAGCTTTTTGCATATCCAGTTTCAGAATAGCTTGAAACTTCTCTTTTCTCTTCTTAATTCTGAGCTGATGGATTACTTCCTAAATTATCAATATATTGTCTTGTATTTGCCGGCCTTGTACAAAGGCACTTTGTTCAGGAGTAACAATTTCTGGGAGCCACGGCTTTAGCCTATTAGCCAACACTTTGGATATAATTTTGTAGCTGAAGTTGCATAGGCTAATAGGTCTAAACTAGCTTATACTTTTTGGATTTTTGACTTTCGGTATTAGAGAGATATGCGTTTGGTTTAGGGTAGGGTCAAGAGTACTTGTCTCAAAGAAGTTCTGTACTAGCTGAAACACTTCATGCTTTAAGTCCTCCCAATAATGCTGGTAAAATTGCCCATTTAGTCCGTCGGGGCTTAGAGTTTTGAGTGAACCCAATTGGAAGACTGCTTCTTTTACTTCTTCAATGGATACTTGTGCCATCAGCTGTGTATTAATTGCCTCATTTACTATAATGGGACACTGATTTAGGACTGGCTGAAAATTCCTCGGACCCACAGATTCATAAAATGTTTGATAAAAGTCCCTAATGTGTTTCTTGAGTGCGTTTGGCTCCCTACACCAAGTTGCTTCGTCCACCTTCAGCATCGTGATTCTGTTTCTCTGCCTTCTTTGCACCGTTGTGGCATGGAAATACTTTGTGTTTCTATCTCCCCATTGAAGCCAATTGATGCGTGATCTTAGCTCTCAATATTTTTCCTCTTGTCTTCATAGTTTGTCAAGTTGGTCAATAATATTCTGAGGTTCCTCCTTGCTGAAGCGACTTGAAGTTCTATTAGTGATTTATGTTAGTGTCCTCTTCAGCTCCCTTATGCAAGTAGATGCGTTGGGGAACTTATCCTTACTCCAGGTTACTAGTTCTTTAGAGACTTCTTGAACTTTGTCTGAGAAGCTATGACTGGGTGCTAGTTGACTGATGTTGACAATTTTTAATAATATTTTAATATTTTTAATTTTTAA
Source organism: Eucalyptus microcorys (assembly GCA_014182515.1). NCBI lineage: Eukaryota > Viridiplantae > Streptophyta > Magnoliopsida > Myrtales > Myrtaceae > Eucalyptus > Eucalyptus microcorys. Next base: position 4,791,362 of record CM024563.1, read on the forward strand.
TTTTTTTTTCTTTTCCTTTTTCTTTTTCTTTCTCCTCCTCCTTCTTCCGGTGGTTGTTGGATCTTGGTGACTGGCTAGAGGTGATAGCCGACAAACCTCATAGCCACTGGCGAGGCTCGAGCCCTCGTCAAAGGCCACAAGGGTTGCTTGTGTTGCGCGGTGAGGCTTGCCCTCGCCGGCCATGAATGAGGCTTGACCTTGTCAGATCCGGCGAGGGTGAGCCTCGCCCAGCCTTTGGTGAGGCCGCCCTCGTGGCTTGGGTGGCCTTGGGTAGCAAGGTCGAGCCTCGCCCAAGGCCAACAAAACTTGAACCTTGCTAGATCATATGAGGGTGAGCCTTGTTGCCTAGAGCGAGTAGCCCTCGCGACCTTTGGCGAGGGCTCGAGCCTCGCCAGTGGTTGTCAAGCTCGCCAAAGGCTGGCGAGGTCGATCCGGCGACCGATTGGAGGAAGGAGGAGGAGAAAGCAAAAAGAAAAAGAAAAAGAAAAATAAAAAGAAAAATAAAAGGAAAAGGAAAAGGAAAAGGAAAAAATAAAATAAAATAAATAAAAAATATTAAAATATTATTAAATGTTGTTCACGTTAGCGCTGATCATGTCACGTCAGCTGACTAGTGCCTAGTTAGTAAAATTCGGCTAAATTAACTGGAAAAGACTAAATTGGCACCAAGTAAAAAAGTTTATAATTAAATTGGCACCAATGAAATGTTTAGGACTAAATTGACACAAATGAAAATGGTTTATGACTTTTTTGACACTTTTTCCTATTTGATTTGATTATTTCTCAATCCAATCTTTACTCGCATGGCTAAAGAAATTGATATCTTACATTGTTGATTAACTCTTATTGTTGATTAACTCTTATTATTTAGGATGTGAGGCTTTCCAAAATGACTAACTTAAAAATAAGGGGATGGGCAAAACGATGAAAAACACATAGAATTAGAGGGATCAAGAGTTTTCAATGTTTCTTAAATTCACATTTTTTCCACCAAAAGCGTTTTATAATATATGATAACTCATGTCATGCCACGTCCTTCTTCGGTTTCTTTGTTACGGTAATGACTAAACTTTTTAATATCTAACTATAGGAAAATTATTGACCACTCCCGAATCATATGGGTCCAAAGCAAATTCATGTTATTCTTGGGTCGTTTGGACTCCAAGTGCAGTGCTAACCGAATCCGATGCATGCAATATTTTCTTCCGGTTATAACCGGAGAGCCGTGTGCTTTCCAGAAAAGAAAATAATTAAGGTAAAACAATGCCGAATTTGCTTCGCGTTGATCGTATGTTCCTTGTCGCGAGAGAATCGCTTGTGCAGATTCTCTTCATTCGGCAAGCTTCCAATCGCCAGGCGATGACGATACCCCTGGCTCTTTCTTTATTTTGCCGCGGTGTTGGGACCGCTTTGAGGTTTATCATTCGTTCTCCTTCAGTAGGTTCAACGTTGATATGCTCCTGTCCTCGGAACATGTTTCGGCAACTGTTAGAATATGTCTTGAATTTGAGCTCGAAAATAAAAATTTCCTAATTTAGGTAGGTTCCTAGTTAGATGGTTTTTCTAGTTTTAGAAGGTTTCCTAAAAGATATTTCATATTTTGGATCTAATTCTTGCCTCTATATAAGAAGTCAATGTTTTTTGTGGAGTGTATCAAAGAGGAGATTCTACTTGTGAATTGCGCCCTGAAGATATCTGAATGTGTTGATGCCAATTAAGTTCTTGTGGTAAGAATTTGTGTATAATTTCTTTACAAGATTGAAACATTATTTTGTGAGAAATTAGGAGTTAAATATTGCTTGAGTTATTTGGTCTAATTAGGACTTAGGAAATACTAAGAGTATTTGAGTAACTCGAGTATGGTTGTAATTTTCGTTGTATCTTTTGATCTACAGTGGAATTTGATGCTGCTCTTCCTGTGGATGTAGGCCACTACAATCGAATTACGTAAATCTGGTGTCTAATTTATTTTCTTATTCTGTTTATATTATTGTTTGATCGCCTACTTTCCGCACACGTAATGACGCACACAACCACCCATTTCCAGTGTTGGCCACTGCGATGGCTTCTCTACCACCTCTACGGCCACTTCCATGCTGTCATCCGGCTCCTCAAGCTCACGGCCATGGCCTAGTTGCGGCATGTCCGACATTAGGATGGCCAGTCTTTACTAACTTGACTTCCAATCCGCCTTGCCGGACGCTCTCAAGTCGATCATGGGAAATCATCATCAAGGTGTCAGTGATAAAAATTTCGGCCAGAATTTCAGGTTGAGCAGTTGAGCACCGAACTCCTTGCTGCAGTCGGGGGAGCCTCGAGTTTCAAGCGCCTAGTATTTGCCACTTTTTTATTGTTTGCAAACTTGTATATGCATTTCTTAACAAAGCCTCTAATTTACCAAATTCTTTTAGACAATACCAACCTTAAAATGGAGTGACTTGCATTTCAAATGCTAAGTATTTCCTGACGTGAACCATTTCTAGGGGTTTTAAAAATTTTCTGATTTTTCTGATTTTTTTTATTTTTTATTTTGCTTTTTTCATTATGGCAGCGACCATTGCGGTCTTGGCCTTGGTCATTGCTGCCCATGGGCGAGGGCCGCCACACCCTTGCAAACTAGATGAGGACTCGAATCTCATGGCATGGGCGAGGGCTGCCCTCGTTGGATCAGGCGAGGGCCTAACCTCGCAAGCTAGATGAGGGCCCAACCCTCGAGGCTTGGGTGAGGACTGCCCTCGGCGGATTTGGTGAGGGCATGGTGGCCCTAACCTGTGGCCGGTGATGGCATGGCCAAAGGCAATGATAAAAGGAAATGAAAAGAAAAAAAAATAATTTAGAATTTTTGTTGAAAAATTATAAAAATTGTCTATGTAAGACAGCCAGCTTACATGTCAGCGATTTCTTATCAAAATTGATCGGATGGACTAAATTGACAGATAATCAAATGCTTAGGACTAAATTGACACATTGCAATATATTTAAAATTTTTCCCATAATTTTTCAGAAAAAAACATGTGTTTCTTTTTCCAAAACGGTATAGTAGAGTTGTTTTATTTCTATATTACTCAAAACTAGTAGCATATTCGTTCGTTGGACGAGCGGTGTTCTTCTTCTTTTATTTATGTAGAATGGAAATATGTTTCTAAGTACCTTATCGTTTTGTATACCATTCTATATGAACCTTCTTCTTTTAAACAAAATGAAGGTGTAATTCTTAGCTCATATACAATCAATGTAAAATACATAGACTCGACAATAAAATACATGACATCACCATAATACTGAAAGAAAATAATACAAAACTTCCACAAAAAAAAAAAAACTTAATAGGAAGATTTACAAAAAAATTATAATTTTCACTAACTGCTAATTTGCAACATTAAGGCTCATTAAAACTGTTTTTTTTTTTTTTTACCATAACTGATGGTATTGACTTACATGTATGTCATGTGTGAATCCTTTGCAATTTAAAGTCATGTTTCAATTTATTGAATTAAATTACGGATTTTGCAATTCATTGATTTGTCTCAATTTATTGAATTAAATTAGTGAAAAATTGAATTGTCATGCTCTTTGGTTCTAGAAAATGGTTTTTGGTTGGAAATGTTTTTCAAAAAGTCCTAAATCTATTATGCTTTTGCCAATTCAGTCATAATTTTTTCAATTTCGCCAATTAAGTTTTAAATATTTTCATGTTTTACCAATTTAATCCATCGGGCCAATTATGCTCGCTGTGCCACATAAGACGACTAGCATTGACGTGAACAATTTTTAATAATATGTTATTCTTAAAATTTATTTATTTTTTTCCTTTTTTTTCTCCTTTCTTCCTCTTCTAGCCATTTGCCGGCGATAGCTTATGACTGGCTAGAGGTTAGGGCCGACAAGGTCATCCTCGCTAGCCTTGGGCAAGCCTTAAGGTGGTTGGACGAGGTCGACTTTGCCATGGTTGGGTGAGGCTTGGCCTCGTTGAAGTTGGCGAGGCTCGCCCTCGCCGAGGTTAGCGACCGACTAGAGGAGGAAGAAGGGAAGAAAAAGAAAGAAAAAGAAAATAAAAGAATTAAACATAAATAAAATTTTGCAAAAAATATTAAACTATTACTAAAAATTATCCACATTAGCACCAGTCATATCACGTAAGATGGTTGGCATCCACGTTAGTGATTTCTAGTTAAAATTGGCCAAGTAAACGCAATTGACAAATCATGAAAATGTTTAAGACTTAATTACCAAAATTAAAATGTTTAAGATTGAATTGGCAAAAGTACAATAGGTTTGGAATTTTTTGGACAATTTACCCATGTTTGGTTGGTCATGCTGTGCAGAAAAAGTAAGGACAAACAAATTTGATTGAATTAAACATTCTATCGATCCTTTGAGAAATAGGTAACACAATTTTGCCCATCATTTGTTAATCTATAAATATAATCATAAACATTTCTTATTCTTCTAAATATTCATATGTTAATTATACAATATGTCTTTTATCAACATCATAATTAATATATATAAGCGTTTAAAAGAAAAAAAATCACTTGCAGGTAGTTTATGTAGGCTATGTTATTACAATTTGTTCACTCATTTTTATTTGTTACTGTATTTGACCTTGAGTAATATAAGAAATAACTTTCACACGAATTGGGCAATACATTTCCTGTGAATATTTTTTTATTTTTTAAACTTTGCAATAACTTGATGTTTTATCTAGAAAGTTTGCACGAAAATGTTAGTTTTCGTAATAACATCCATCTAAGGTGAAAAATATGATTTTTTTTTTTGCCAAAAAAAGAAAAACATAAGGTATATATATCTCAATTAATGCAAGAGTTCCATTTGTTGGATTGGAAAAAATATTATATATCCCTAGTATAATGCCATCACCTCGTGTGGCGCATATGCTCACATCAGTCAATATTGTAGCTTCATGTGGATGGACAAAGTTACACAGTGAAAAAATAACGCGGGAAAACCTATGTGCTTCCTGACGAAAAGAATTTGATATGAAGAGTACTAACTAGATCTATTTTAGTAGTTTAATCAAGTGTTGAAAATTATTATATTCAAATTTTAATAAGATTAAGTGTAGGCCGTCAAAAACGGCACCTTAACATAGCTAGAAACTAGAAACACAGTATTAGATTAAATGGATTTGTCTACTTAATTTGGAATTCATTATTCTTGATGCGGAAAAATGACGACCTAAAATTTAAGTGCTTCTCCTATGTTGTCCTTTGAATCATTAGCTCAATGAGATTATCCCTCACTACACAAGTCTATAACTGCTTTTTATGTGAAGTTGTATTTGTGCATAAAGATTATATGAGAGATTTCAGCTTTATTTATATAGTTTTCAGCTAGTCTCTCTTATCATGAGCCAAGTTCTACTCAGCCCTCACAATGTACCCTCACAAGCCAAGCTCATATTTGACAAATTAAGAATCTTTATATCTTATTTTATTAAACCAAACCCATAAAATGTTAATTTATAATTTCAAGTAATGTACCCAATATCAGAAAAACTCTTACATTCTCCTACTATAGCTATATTAATTGAAAATGTATTGTATGTGCACACCTTTATGTTAGTTTAGAGATTATTCTTAACAATTAATTCAATCCCATAAAGTCTCAAATATTGAATCATAACCGTAATTGCATTTATACATACAAAGCTTAAATATGCCGAGAGTTGCACCTTGTCTAGGTCTCTTTCTTGGATGATCATTCCCCACCCTTGTCAACTTCTGCATGGTTGGTCCTTGAACCATGCACCTAATGTGATATCATTGGACTAACTTACTTAAAGTATTGTTCGCTTTGACCTATCCCTTACCGAACCTCATGGTTTTTCCCTTTAGCATACAATTAAGTATTTTTCTTAAAAGATCACCTATCCTAATAGTACCCTCACATGAGCACTCTTAACATTGGAGCTCCAATGCTAAACATAATTCAGAAACACTCTCTCTCAGTTCAATGCACAGTTCAATTCATTCCTACCTCCCTTCGCTGTTCTACAAGCTGACTGAGAGCCGCTCTTTATCTAGACCCTTTGCCCTCACAATCACTCTTTGCCTTCACTTGAGTCATTACCATAAACAAACTTCTCCTCAATTTAAACACCATCACTGTTCCACTGAAGGATGAGGCTCTGGTGTCATTAAAGGATTACTAGTTTAATTCGTAAGTCTTCCCCCTGAGCTGCCGCCTGGCTAATGTCGTTGCTCCGGCCGCTTTGCTTGACTTCAGCAACCGCAGAGAATTCTTCGTTTAATTCTTGAAAGTGGCTTGCCCTTGAGCAGATGCTTGCCACGTAAGTTTGCTTCGGTCCAACGCGTTTCGTCAGGAATTGCTGCCAATTCCTTGGATTTCTCAGGTTGGGCGGGGGCATTGCGGTAGGAAGAAGTTGATTTGTTGGAGATCAATGGAGAAGGTCAGGAAAAAAGAGAAGAAATATGTTAAGGAACAGATATGTCAATTGTTGATTGGGGGGAAAAAGGCAATAGTTATCCCTAGAGAATAATACCTTCTTCTCGTGTGACTTGTATATTCACGTGGGTTAAAATTCTGAGATGATTAACTTTAGGTGGACAAAGTCAACTGGTGACACAATGACACGGGAGAATCATATTTTCTCCTTGGGATAACTATTGCCTTATGTACCGTCAGTAATGGTCTTGCTTCACTTTTCCAAGTTATACATTGCCAATAAAAGAAAAAAAAAACGGAAAGAAAGTTAACAACCTAAGCTCTATTCATTTCACGGAAAATAACTTTTAAGAAAACGTTTTTAAAGATTTTCTGGAAAGAAAGTTAACAACCTGTTCTATTCATTTCACGGAAAATAACTTTTAAGAAAACGTTTTAAAGATTTTCTAGTGTTCGTTTCAAAGAAAATGAACTGGTCGGGAAAAAGATTTTTCATCAACCGAAAAAAGTCTTCTAAAATAGGAGGAAATGTTTTCCACTTTTTAGAAAGATGAAAACATTTGCCTTGCTCTCTCTTATTTCCTAGCCTAATAGTCCCTCTTCTTTTTGTTTTTTCTTTTTAAAAAATTCAAATTTTTTTAATTATTATTTTTTTTTCCACCTTCTTCTTCGACCAGTCACTAGCCATGGTGATCACCATAGGCAAGCTTCGAGCTCATCAGCCTTGGGTGAGCTTGAGGTTCACTGACACCGGCCTTAGGCCTTGTGGATTGATGAGCCCTTAAGCTCACAAATCTAGCGAGGCCCGAGGCTGGCAAGTCTTTCGAGGCCAAAGAGCTTGAGGCTAGCTGAAATTTGGCAAGCCTTGAGCTCATCAGCCTCAAGCGAGCTTGGGCTTGCCTTTGCCCTATTGTCGTGGTTGGTGACCAGCCGAAGAAAAAGAAGGTGGGAAAAATAAAATATAAAATAGAGAAAAAGTAGAAAGAAAATTTTAAAAATTTAAAAAAAAATAAAAATTCATTTTAAAAAAAAATAAAATAAAAAAAATAGTAAAAGGATTGCACAAAGAAAAATCAAATCAAATTTTCCATACGAAGATTATTTTCTAATTCATTTTTAAATTTTAGCCAATCGCTCGAATATATGATTATTTTCCTAAAAATCGCTTTTTGGCAAATATCTTTTAAAATTGTCACATTTTCCGCGAAACGAACGGAATTTTAATGAATGATGAAAATTTGGGTAAGAGTAAATCTTGCTAAAAACTTCTTAAGAGACCGTATCATTCTTTTATTCTCTAAATCGTTCTTTTTCTGTTTTTACATTAAGTAACTTTAGGTTTTGCGATAGTAAGATTAAAGTGTATGAGTTTTGAAATTTAGTTAACAACCACGACAAAATTCTCAAAAGGGTACATTGATTTATTGCGAATTCTAGTCATCCCTTCACTATTATCTTTGATAACATCGTTTTCTTATGTTGGCAAAAAGCACGGACAGATCCCATGCTATATTCATTTTGATAAAGAGTATGAATATTTTTGGGAAAAAGTGTCAGAATATTCCTAAATCTATTACATTGGTGTCAATTTATCCTAAACCTTTTATTAATGTCAATTTAATACTAATTTTTTTTAATCTAGTGTCAATTCAGTCATGCTCGCTAATTTTGACCGGATATAATTGATGTGACATCGGCCGACTTACATGGCACGACTGGAACTAACATTAACAACCTTTAATAATATTTTTGAATTTTTGAATTTTTTTCCTTTTTTTTTCTTCTTTTTTTTTTTTTTTGTCCTACCTCTTCCTCTAGTTGGTTGTCGAACCTTAATTAACAACTAGAGGCTAAGGCAAACCTCACTAGATCTATCGAGGTCATGCTTCACCCAACTCCTGGAGTGGGCTTGGGTGAGGACTTGAGCCTTGTCAGGGGTTGGGCAAGCCTCGCTAGTGACTAGCGATTGGTTGGAGGAAGAGGAAGGAAAAAAAAAACAAGAAGAAGAAAAAGAAAGACAAAGAAAATAAAAATTATTAAATAATTAGAAAAATATTAAATATTATTAAAAATTGCCCACATCAGCACTAATCGTGCCTTGTAGGCTAGCTAGAGTCCAAGTTAGTAATATCTGGTCAAAATTAGCTAGAATGACTGAATAGACACTAAATCAAAAAGTTTATAACTAAATTGACATCAATAAAAGATTTAAAACTAAATTGACACTAATGTAATTGATTTATGACTTTTCTGACACTTTTCTCAACATTTATGGAACTTCTTTTATTTTAAAAAATGTTTTTGCGTTGACTCCTCCACCTTTTTTTTTTTTTTTGGGAAAACAAGAATACTTAATTTATATAGGATAGTATTGCACGACTATCCAGGAGGATACAATGATATTTACTTCGAACAAATTTTGCTTGGACCTCCAATTATGGGGCAGCACATGACTTATTACAGAGGCCAAATTCGTCATATAAGTATATACTTACGGAGAAGTAGAAGAGTAATAAAAGCATATTGTTTGTGAGAGCATATGACTAAAATTGCTACAAGAATTTCATTGTAGTTAATACCGATTACGTATCAAATATACAGTTTTGAAGTATACTTTTAATAGGCCCTTTTATAATCTATCATATATATATATATATGATATATGATCAATCAACCTTCAATAACTGGTCGAGTCTCATGTGTAGTTACGTGGTCAGCTGTAGATTAGGCTGGAATCAATGCTAGGAGCACATTATCACCAATTCCACGGAGTTAGGGTGTAAATTGCAAAAATTGAAACATTACAGTGTTAACCTAACTTGCCACGGTCCCAATTAATACATATCTTTCTTTGACATTGCAGAGGATTGAGGGGTACACGGGAGATCCACAAGCAGATGCAACTTGGTGTGGTTTTGTGATGTAAGGGAGGGACATGCGATGAAAAACGCACACATGAATAGAGAGATCAAGAATTCTCACTCTTTCTTAAATTCATGGACCCAATTCAATCCAAGTGGGATCTTTCATGCACAATCTTTTACATCGAAAACGTTTGTAATATATAATCATTCACGTCATGTCACATCCTTCTTCAATTCCCTTGTTACGGTAATGACTAAATTTTTTAATATTAGGTTATAGGAAAATTATTGACTGCCCTTGAACATATGGTGTCAAATGCAAATGCATGTCTTTCTTGCATTGTATGGACTCTGAGAGAGCATATGATAACAAAAGACAAATAGATCAATGGTGTCAAGTGGGTTTACAATATAAAGCTCAATGCAGATGGAATAATCTAGAAGCATACAGCAAGAATTGTTGTGAAATGATACTTGCAACAACCAGGTATCAACTGTATTGGAACTTTCGCTTCCGTGGCTTGCCTCGATTATATTCGGGCACTCATAGCCCTAGCAACACAAAAAGAAATGGAAGATCCATCAACTAGATGTAAAATCAACATTCCTAAATGGATATCTTCAAGAAGAAATATATGTGGAACAACCACAAGGCTTTATTAGAAAAGGCCAAGAAGGAAAAGTACTCAAATTATAGAAGGCCCTCTATGGGTTAAAGCAGGCGTCAAGAGTGTGGTACAGCAGAATTGCTAAAACTTAATCAAGCAAGGATTCGGGAGGAGTACGAGTGAGCCAATGCTCTATATCAAGACCCAAGGTAAGTCCAACACTCTCATTGTCTCTCTGTATGTAGATGATCTCACATATATAGGGAACAATAAAACAATGATCCAAGAATTCAAAGATAAAATGATGAAGACATTCAAGATGATAGACTTGGGCTTGATACATTACTTCCTTGGCATTGAGACCCACCAAAATGAAGGAGTTTTTATTTTGCAGAAGAAATATACTGAGAACCTTCTGAAGAAATTCAAGATGAACTATTGCAAAGCAATTACAACGCTGCTTGTGACAAATGAGAAGCTACTGAAGGAAGATGGAGCAAAAAAAGCTGACGCCTCCCTCTACAGAAGTCTAATCGGTAGTCTACTATATCTCACTGCCACACAACCAGGCATCATGTACATTACAAGCCTACTATCACGGTTCATGCAAAGTCCGAGTCAAATTCATTTTGGAACTGCCAAGAGAGTTCTCATATATTTGCGAGGAACTAAAGATTATGGCATTTGGTATCGGCCAAGTGCAAATGCCAAGCTCATTAGCTATACTGACAATGATTGGGCAGGTTCAACTGATGACAGAAGGAGTACTACTAGCTATGCATCCACACTGGGTTTTGAAATATTCTCATGGGCATCCAAAAAATAAGACTCAATGACACAATCTACTATAGAAGCTAAATAAGTTGCAACTACTATGACCACCTGTCAAGTAACATAGCTTCGAAGAATTTTAGAAGACATTGGAGAAGCACAGATGGAACCGACTCTAATACTTTGCGATAATAAGTCCACGATTGCTATATCAAAGAATCTAGTATTCCATGGAAGAACCAAACATATCAACACCAAATATCACTTCATACGAGAGGTGCAAAACAAGGGAGAGATTGAGCTCAAATATTACAAAATTGAGGATCAAGTAGCGGACATATTCACTAAAGCACTACTGCTAGCTAAGTTTGAGACATTGCGGAATATGCTTGGTGTAACGCAAAATTGGATAAAGGAGGAGTGTTAAATTATTGATCCAATTTCTAGAAACTTCAAGATAGACATTAGTTAGAGAGGTCAAGAAAAATCCTAGAAAAGAAATCTAGCTTGGATGGCAACGTAGAAGTGTAGAAGTGTCTAGAAAGACCATCCGTGAAGAAGGAAAAGTAAAAAAATTTCTGAAAAATAGCAGAGGTTTTCCTTGAGCAAATCAGTCATCTAGGCCTATAAATAGGCTTGTGGTAGTCCATTTTGAGCTGTAGACCAATAAGTTCAGCTCCTTCCCCTTTCCTTTGTACTACAACTATATAATAAAAGCTTTCCTTCTGCTCCTTTGTACTCCCTTGCCGCCACTCTCTTACATACTTTCTTCTTGTTTCTTTGCCCAGTTATTTCTTAACCACATTGTTCTTCGTTCTTTTACTCCCTTGATATATTTCACACACAAAACAATCACTTTCACACACTCACATCAAACACATGCTGCCGCAAATGCCAACAAGTTCCAAGTAATATTTGGTAAAGTTGCTTAGGTTAAGAAAAGGATGATTCTCCGGTCGAAGCTTTAGTAAGCCTCCTTCTCTGGCTTGGAACTTGTAACTTCCATGCAGTAGCCATAGAGTTAGGCCAAGTTTAGTGTTGACTTTAGGTGAGTGAGCTTGTAGATTGAGTCTGCTTAGTGCTTAGCTATGTTTGGATTAGCTTCCTTCTGAACTGATCTTGATGCATCAGGAATATATATTCACTTAATGCCAGCTTTGCTTGTCGGACGAAAGAAGAAATTTAGGAGGACGTTCTTATGCTCCTGTACTCGGAACAAGTTTCAGAAACCATGCGACCGGCAGTGGTTATGGCACGGTTTAGGAGGGTGGGGAGAATTATCACTAGGATCAAGCAATACTAGCACGATTGAGGATTAATTGTCTTCTGCGAGTCTCGAGTTTCACTGTTTCGGAGTTAGCAGACTTAATACCCACTAGTTCTCTAAACTTAGTCGTGACTTTGGTTTTAGACTCATTGGTCGATTCTGCTACTGGGGGAATAGAGCGGACTCATTACCCCGTCGCTGAAGAAGGAAGAAGAAATATGGACGTCATCATCGAGATGTTTAGTTTCCTCTTCTGGCTCCGGAGACCAGATTGGAGACACCTGCATAAGATTTGGAGAGCCAATCCTGTAGTTCATTATTTTTTCGAATTTATGTGAACGACTTGGATGTGACATGGACATGTCCATTTTGATAACCACAGATCTGATGGCACACACAACTCCCCACTTCCGATTTTGGCCACTGCCATGGCTTCTCCACCACCTCTGTGGCCGCTTCAATCCTGCCCTCCGGCTCCTCGAGCTCACGGCCATGGCATGTCGGGGCACGTTCGCCACCAGCGCAGCCAGTCTTCACAGAATTGACTTCCAATCCGCTATGGTAGACGCTCTCAAGTCGATCATAGGAAATCGTCATCAAGGTGTTGGAGACAACAACTTTGGCCATAATGTGAGGTTGAGCACCGAACTCTTTATGACGGCGGGGAATGTTTCGAGTGCCAAGTATTTGCGAACTTTTTTATTTGTTTGCAAACTTATATATGCATTTCTTAACAAAGCCTCTACTTTATAAAATTCTTTTAGACAATGCCAACCTTAAAATGGAGAAACTTGCCATTTATTAGAGTTGGCAAATCACTCAAATAAAGATTGATAAGTTCATACAAGAGTTGGAAAAGTTGAGGTGTTGGGAAAAAAAAAAGTTACTAAAACAGAAGAAAAACTAATTAATTGAAAACTGTAAAAAGGAATCGGTAATTTCATAAAAATGTCATTAAGTTACTAATAAATAACCAAGAAATCAATTAATTGGTAACTTTTCAACCTACCTAGCTCTTACAAAAATCTACTAGTACGGAAAAAATATATGTTTCTTTTCCGAAAACAGGATAGTAGAATTGTCTTATTTCTATATTTCTTAAAACTAGTAGCACACTCGTTCATCACCCGAGCTTTTTTTTTTTTTTTTTTTTTTTGTGTGTAGTATGGAAATATGTTTTTAAGTATGCCTCCTATTCTATATGAATCTTCTTGCACAAAATGAAGCAAAAATTCTTAGCTCAAATACAATCAACGTAAAATACATGGACTGGGCAATAAATAGAAAATTCACGATTGTTGTTGTTAGATAATAGGGGGATACTCAATATGCAGTCAGGTAGATAATCATAATACTGACATAAATGATACAGAAATTCCAACAAAATAATTAATAGGAAAATTTACAAAAAAAAATTATAATTTTCACTAATTGCTAATTTGCAACACTAAAGCTCATTAAAACTATTTTTTTAAAAACCAAAACTGATGGTATTGACATGTGCGTCACGTGAGGGAATCTGGATAATGGATTGTGCGATTCGTTGATCTGTCTCAATTTATTGAACTAAAATTAATTACGTTTTGTAGTTGGCATTTAAATGAAGATATATATTGTCATATTTTTTGGTTCCGAGAGATGGCTTTTGGTTGGTCATTCAGTGTAGAAAATATTTGATCTTTTGAAAACAGGTAACACAATGTTGCCCATGCTTTGTTAATCTATATAGGCAATCATAAACATTTCTTTTTAATTATTTCTCACATATATAATCCAAAAATTCTGTCTTTTGGTTTGGTGCATAGTTCGATTCATTTTGCTTTCTTTCACTATCCTAGAAGCATGTCAAGATCTACTCCTAATCTAAACCCCTCGCCTTCGCAATCACTCCATCGTCATTGGATAAGGATGTTTCCCTGAGTAATGTTTTCCTCAAATTAAACACGATCGCTGCTCCGCCGAAGGATGACGCTCTGTGCCACCATTTAGTTCATAAGTTTTCCCTGTAGAACCGCCGCTTTGTGAATGCTGTTGCTTCAGTCTCTTTGCTCGACTTCAGCAAACTGCAGAAAACTTTTAGTTTAATCGTTAGAGATCACTAAAGAATCTCACGAATGAAGAAAAGGGAAGAAAATATACAAATAAAGTAACAAATATCTCAATCGATTCAAGAGTTACAGGTGCTTGATTGGGGAAAAGACCATTAGTTATCTGTAAACTATATCATCATCGAGAGAGAATTACTTAATAAGTCATAAACTTATTATAATTATATCAATTCAGTTTTGATTTTCTCTTTTTGCCAATTCAATCATAAATCTTTAATCCAATTCATCCGACTAATTTTGGCTGGTTAGTGCTAACGTGGACATCGTTCGATGCTAACATGGATAATTTTTTATAATATTCTATTTTTCTAGAAATTTTTTATTAATTTTTTATTAATTTCTTTTTTTTCTTTTATTCTTTTTTTTGTTTTTTTTTTTCCGCCATAGTGAATGAGGAGATCTGGGCAAGGCCAGCCTCGCCATGGCCTCACTGCGAGAGAAAGTAGCCTCGATTATTTGCCTCAATACCCAAGGGCGAAGGATGCCATGGCTTCTCCAATTGCGAGCGAGGTTGCCTTTGCCTACGTTGAGGCCATGGCGAGGCTGGCCTCACTCGTGGCTCCTCAACCTTGCCTAGATTTAGGCGAGGGTCGGAACTTTCGCCAGCAGTTGGCAAGGACTTCATGGCCCTCATCGGTCACTGTGAGGAAAAAACCAAAAAAGAAGCGGGAAAAAGATAAAGATAAAGAAGAAATTTAATAAAAAAAATTCAAAAAAAATGTTATTAAAAATTGTCCACTTTAGTATTGATCAGTTAAAATTGGCCAGATAGACTGAATTGATACAAATGTAAAACATTTAGAATTGAATTGGAAAAAAAAAAGATTTAAGAATGAGTTGGTGTAGACTTTTCTTTTTTATTTTGTAATTTTTCCCTCGATACCGCGTGTGATGCGTGTATTCACGTTAATTAAAATCATACATCGATGATTAACTTAGATGGTATAGGGGAAACCCTATAACGTCTTTCCTTAGGTCTTTGTGACGTCAAGTTTGGCCTTGCTTCACTTTTCCAGAAGGATATATCATGTTAAAGAAAACCTGATGAAGAGGCCGCCCCATTCTTTTATTCGCTGGACCGCTCTTTCTTGTTATAACAATAAAGTAACTTTAGGCCTGGCAATAGTAATATTAAAATGTATGAGCTTTGAAAATACATTAACAATCACCGCAAAATTCCCGGGAGAGTGCGTTAATTTATTGCGAATTCCAATCATCTTTACACGATTATCTATCGTGGCGGGCGGGCCCCTAACTTTGTTGTTTTTTTTTTTTTTTTCATACATTCATTTAATAACTTGAGCTTTTAAAACAGTGACCGTAATCTCATCAAATTTTTACATGATATCAAGACTCGAGGTTACAAGTTCAAGTTTTTCCGAGCCCCATTTACTTCTCCGAGACTAAACATGAGGAGAAGTGTTATAATAATTAAATATTAAATCATGCATTCATATTTGACTAAAAAAACCATGCATTATAATTTTAATTAAAGCAAGGGGAATAGATTTAATATCTTAAGCTTTTAGAATAATTAGTAGTAGTCCCACCAAATTCTCATATGATATTAGAACTTTTTAGTTCTGAATTCGAATTTTTTCAAGCCTCATTTACTTCTCCAAGACTAACTATGAGACAGTGGTCTTACCAAATTCTCACAATAATGTTGTGCAACCATCCTAGAGGGTCTCGTTGCATTGAGAGCATATGGCCAAATTCGTCCTACGGGTATAAACTTACAATTTTAAAAGGCCCTTTATTAATTTCTTTTGAATTTTATGTGTATATGGATGATGTAAGATCAATCAACTTTCCATAACTAGTCGTTGTAGATCCATATGTGACTATGTCGGTCGATCTTTCCAATGTTTTCCTTCGTGTTCGTGTCAACACTGCATCTCTGGGCCCCGCCGAAACGCATCAAAAGACTGAGCCTTCCCCGGTTCTTTCCACGCTCCACGTAATTTCTCGGCAGCATCTTGCGAAGCCCGCGTTACATTTCCTGACCCCAACTCCCAGCACTCCAGGGACAGCGCCAATGCCCCTTTTTAAATTGCTGTCTTCTTTTCGACGGGAAAAATAGAAACAAATAGAAAAGAGAAAAGACAATTACTGCCTTCTCTCACAAGAAACTCATGTAAAGCCACACACGTGCTCGGTTTTCCTTCCATAATTAGTCGGGTACGGTTGAATCCGAGTATGTCTTAAAACTACTTCGTTTGAACTCTAGGACATAAATATCGATGGTATTCTCTCTTGGGTGGGGAAGAAAAAAATTACACTTGGGAATTATGGAACTCTTCACGTGGGGAGAGTGACTCTACTGCATCTTGTAAGAAGTGTTTGAGAAACTGGTAAATCAGTTTAGTAGCCGTTCGCGCTAGTGAAGGTGAAAGGTGGGTGAAACACTTACTGTAAGATCGATTTGTGTTTCGTACAATGCCTCTCAATTAAGAATACACACACGTACTCGGTTTTCCTTCCACAATTAGCCGAGTTCGGTTACGGGGCAAAATGCGTGGGAGAAATTTTTTTATCGGAACTGTCGCCTGGGGCACATTGGCACCAAATTCACCAAAATTAGGAAGTAATTTGCAAAAAAGAAAAGGAAATTGTAACATCGACATGTTATGAATCTCCCAAGGTGTTTCGCTTGCGTCTCCTCGCCGGCTGGGTCAAAAGCTTACGGTGCCTTTTGCAGTTGTGACATCCGGATTTGCCCTGTCGGAATGGAACGCACGTGAGAGAGAGAGGAAGGCGGGACCTATTTGAAAAAGAGGATTGATTGAAGGACAGTTGATCTAAGGGTGAGCGCGGTTCTCGGGTAGAACCGGGAGCCAAGGAACCGGTCCGATTAGGGCTAAAAAAAAGCCCCATTTTCACTTTCACTTTCACTTTCAGTCTCTCGGTCTCAGATACCTGTGTTGTGTTCTCTTTTCGCTCGACGCCACCTAAGATTCTCTCTTCACCATTTGCTCTGCACTTCTGCCGGCCGCCGCGTCTCCGAGTGACCCCTACTCGCTCGCACTGACATCAGAAGCCCTCTGCAGCAGATCCCAAGCCCCACCGCGCCTTGCCTGCAGCCCGCACCGACTCGCGATGACTCGACGTCGCTCCTGCTCCGCCCGCTGCTGCTGCCCGACGCCACTGCTCTACCTTCACCGTGCCTCAAAGCCCACGACGCAACTACTCTACCTTCGCCGCAACGCCGCTACTCTGCCTTCACCGAATCGCCGTGCCTCGAAGCTCGCGAACGTAGCTACTCTGCCTTTGCCACGACCTCGAAGCCCACGACGCCGAAGCCCGCGACGCCACTGCTCTGCCTTCGCCGTGCCCCGAAGCTCGAGACGTAGCTACTCTGCCTTCGCTGTGACCTCGAAGCCCGTGACGTCGCTGCTCTACCTTAGCCGTGCCCCGAAGCCCGCGACGCAGCTGCTCTGCCTTCGCCGTGCCTCGAAGCCCGCGACCTGCAATGCCCTCGCCCAGCTCCGAGCTTTCCCTGAGCGACGCTGCTGCAGCTCGCCGCTTGCCCTTGACGCCACCGCTGACCTCTGCTTGACGCCACCGCTGACCTCTTCTTGTGAGTGTTCTCTCTCCGTCTTTCCTTCCAATTCAGCTAGTTGATTGAAATGTCAACTAATTAGATGTATATGTGATGTATGTCGAATGTTGTTCATGATTGTTTGCGTGGATCGAATCCTATTTGTATGTGATTTTGTATATCAAATGGTGCTCCTACATGTTAATTTGAGATGGCGAGGCGCTGAAGGAAAGAGGAGAATGTTAGGAGTACTATTTTCTATTTCGACATGAAGGTACTTATGATCGTATGCATGAGTGCCACTCAGCTTGTTGCAAGTATCAAAAGAGTTCGTGTTTGAAGCATGCGAGTTGCAAGTATGCGTGATTTGAGAAGAAACAAGAGCTGTAAATGAGTTGAAAATAAACAATGAAATGAAAGCCAAATGAAATTTGAAGATCTGATTGGATGAGAACCAAACAAAAAGAAATTAGAATTGTTGTTGCATAAACTCAAGTGAATGCTCGACGTCATACTCTTGAGAATTGAGAAGACGTAGTTAGTAATGTCTACTCTTGCTTCTGCCACTACAACCTCATCCTAGAAGAAATTAGAATGGCTTGTAGATAATCTTCTAATTAGTCTCTTCTACCATCAGTTTTGCCTACTTCACACATTGGCATAGAAAGACTACTATTTTCTCCTACTTCAGCTTGTTTCTCTTCATTTCCCCTCTTGTTTTTTTTTTTTGCTCTATTTTTTCCATTTTCTTATAGATTTTTGTAAACAAAGTATGACTTCGATGTCTCATGATAGATGATCATGACATCTCTTCTATCTCACTGTTTTTTATTTCCTCCTATTATATTTGCTGCTATCTACAACAGCAATGCATTTAGCTATGAATAGTTAGTCTGAATTTCTGAACCATTTGGATTGGATAGATGCAGATCATATTGTTACATCAATCCATGTAGCCAAGAGTGGTTCAATGGGATCACATCACATTACCTTATAAAACATAAAATGAGGCTTTGTTGCATAGAGAAAGCAAAAAAGGGATGAAGAGAGGATTGCTGCTGATATACAAGATGTATTCATAGTAACAACAGTCCTCATTTGTCATTTTGATTGGGGCTCATGGAAGGATGAGTCTTAAGTTTTTAACATTGAATATGCAGTATCACTTGCTAATAAGGTTAAAAAGTTGTACTTTTGACTCTAAGTACATAATTGCTTTTAGTGACTATATTGTAGGAGCCACAAAATACAATGTGAATTTCTTCCCATTGGTTAGATAATATCCTTTTAACATTTTCAGGTCAATATTCAAAATAAGAAGATCTCTTTCTTCCCATAACGGTTATTGTATAGATGGAAGTATAAATTGAAAACAGAGGTTTGAATATGTGAATGAAACACCTAAATTTTGAATGAACTATGTAGGCCGAAACCCATTTAAAAACTGATTACCTAGTCAAAGAATAAAGTTTATCTTTCTTCTATTCAAATTCCCACTCCATCTCTTGATAAAGGTAGCTTTAACCACCAAAAAAGAAAAAATAATCGTGATTTCATTGTTTAGAGAGGCAACTATTAGATCAAACTGATTTTTGTTGGACTTTACTGTGATACTATGAAAGGTTCCATTTGTCAGCCTAAAGGAGATAGTGGAACTCGAGTCTCTGGTTCATTTTGAGAGCCAGAAAATGAAATTTATTGGATTGTTAATTGACGGAATTTTCCGTACTGTCTTCTCTTGTCAATCAGCTCATCCCATATCGAGATTTGACATGCCTTACCCTCTGTGACAGATTGTTTGCGGTTGTTGATGATATCTCCCGTTTGTTCCCAGGACATAGACAATGTTGCTCTTCTTAAGCAGAAATATGGATGGAATAAAACCGCTAATGAGATCATTATCATCGTAGAAGCTTATTGAACTCTGAGGGATTAGAGGCCTACCTTGCTGATCAAGTTGTGAGAGACGTCAGCAGGAAGTTTGGTTTTGTGCTCTTCGACAACTCTTCTAAAACCCCTTTTCTGGCCTGTGTGAGTAACAATAATGTTCATTGGTTTCATTCTGGGATATCGCTCTCAGTCTCCTTTATCTGATTCATTACTTGATTTGATTATGAACTTTGTTTTTTCTTTCATATATTTGCGTATGTAGACCCTTAAAACTAAGAATTTGAAATTATGTGTTGCCTTCTTGTTTAGATACAGAGCAAGGGATATTTGAGCAGGTTTTAAAAGGAGAACTTGACTTTATATCTGAACCATGGCCCAACATATCTAAGAGCGCTAAGGATCTGGTGCAGCGAATGCTCGTAAGGGACCCAAAAAAGAGGTTTACAGCCCATGAAGTTCTTTGTAAGTAACAATTCTTATTACTTTTGATATTTTGGAAATTACACCTATGTATTTCGCCTCTCTTAGTTCTTTCAAAGCCACAATTTGTTGCACCCCTGCTATTGTCACCTGTTGCTGTTTGTTGTAAAGAAGTATCATGATGCATGTTCATAGCATCAGTAAGAGTGTAAAAGCACAATGTGGCAGCATAGGAAATTCTCAAAAGGTGCAAAGCACTTGCCTCACCCTTCCTATTTGAAATTTTCTAAGTTACTTCTAGCTTGTTTACATTTGGGACTTCGTGGGACTACTTCCTATTTGCCAATTCTCTTGGTCCTTATCATTGGAAATACTAGAGCTTCACTATCCTGACTTTAGATAGACTCAATTTAGAGCCTTGCTACGTCCTTCCATGATTCTCACAACATATACATAAACAAACATGCTTTTGCCCTATGTAGGTCATCCTTGGGTTCGGGTTGATGGCGTTGCTCTTGACAAACCTCTCGATTCTGCAATTTTGACTCGTTTGAAACAGTTCTCTGCCATGGACAAGCTCAAGAAGATAGAAATCAGAGTACGCAATTTTAGTCCAATTCTGACAGAAATAAGGCTTTATGTTAGAAACTGATCGTTAGTCTATAGTTTTATGTATCATACACAATGTCTCTCTATACTGTCACCACTTGAAATTATTAAAAAGTAGACTTCTCTGAATTACTTGGAATTTTTGCACCGGAAAAACTTGCATCTACAATGCATTTCTCTTTGGCTTTTCACATTTTCCAGAGTGTTCCATTGATGAATGCATCTTATACAGGTCATGGCCGAGATCCTTTCAGAAGAAGAAATTGCCGGTCTAAAAGAAATGTTCAAGATGATTGACATAGATATTAGATAATAGTGGGAACATAACTGTGGAGGAACTGAAGGTTGGTTTGGAAAAAGTTGGCGCAAATTTGAAGGATTCATAAATTCATGGTCTAATGCAAGCAGTAAGTTCTAGTCCAAACTCAACATGGAGGCTATGTTTCATATTTTTAATCTATTTTATCATGTAGAGAAACATCAGTTCTAAATCTACAACCTCTATCGTGAAACTGATCCTCTTTTGGTACTTGTTTATTATTGCTTCTAAAAATGTTGTTTGTGTTATATTCTCTTTGATGAATGACAAGTTTGTTTATTATTGCTGCATTTATTTCCATTTTTTTAACTAAAAAAGAAAAAAGAAAAGAAAAAAGAACCCGTTGGAACCTGAAACCGACCTTAGAACCTGTGACAGGGTAAGTTCCAGGTTCTTGGTTCTGACGGATAGGTTCCAAGTTCCAGAAAATGAGGAACCTATACCCGAGGGTAGGTTCCAAGTTCCAAGCGGAACCTGTAAGAAACCGGGAACCGCTCACCCCTAAGTTGATCCTCCCACCTAATGAGAACTCCACCGCCTCATTCCCCTCTCTCTCTCCCTCTCTCTCTCTCTCTCTAGAGGATCCATTTCCTCTCTCTAATGTTGACTCCCTTTTCCTCTGATTCCCCTCTCACCATCCCAAAATCACGCAGCTTATATTTTTTGGCAGAAAGGGAAACCGGAACCATGCAACCTCCTGCATAAGTAGATAACGGTACCTTCCCACTTTCCACGCTCCCTTCAATTTGCTGCGAGGGCACAGAACTTCACACGGAAATACTTACAGAAACAGCAAAGCGCTCAGCACAAAATTTCCAAATGACAAACCTCCAAGCCATTCCACCCGCCGCGAATAACAACCCAGCGTCACCTTCACCAGTGCCACCCCTGCCTGATGGGTACAAGCAGATCGTCGGCCACTGTATCGCATTTGCCATACCCGCCATTCTCGGCTTCCTCATGGTCATCTTCTTGGGAATACCTGCCCTAATGCCGCCAGAGTTCAGGCTCGACCCGGGCTCTTCGCTTTTGTCCCTCAATATCTCCACCTCCCACGTCAGCGCCCGATGAAACATTGCTCTCTCTGTCAAGAATCCCAATAAGCTCATCGCCGTCAAGTACACCGCATGAAGCTCCTCTTGAGCTTTGGAGGTGAACTCGCTCTCTCTCGTCCCTCCCGTGTTCCGGCCTTCACTCAGGGCCCCTGCAACTTGACAACAGTTCGAGCTGAGGCCCTGTCGATGCTGCCGATCACCAATGACTTGGGCATTAAGGGCCTGGTGCGCTCTTTGCAGGGTGGGGTGGTGACCATCGACGTGGTGGTGGAAGCCAAGAGGAGGCTGCACCTTGGTCCGTGGCTGTGGGTGCCTGTGTTCGATGTGTACTTCTCATTGATGGACGTCGCCTTTACAGCTCCAAACAACAGCGAGGGCGGCAGTGATTGGATGATCCTCGGTGGCACCCTACAATGCGAGCCCGACATCTTCACTGTACTCTAGTAAGAAAACTCATGGAAAAGTTACACAGCAAGACCCAAATTCATGTAAGTAATGCAATTAAGTCATAAAGTTTTCACTTAATTTTAGGACTCCATGTCGTTATTTAGACCTTGTGGTGCAGTTTTCCTGAAAAATTATGAATTACTGTTACTGGTTAGTTTTGATGAAGAATGACATGGATTTGCTGTGGTGCCGATGTATTTGGCTCATTCCTCTGGGAACATGTTTTACTTTCACGTGCTCGAAGTAGTCTAAGATATATATCCTGTGATACTATTTATCATATTACTGTCTATCTAGTGAGCTGATCTTTCCCTCTGCAATATACACTCGTCTCATGGAATAATACATTTTTTCCTTTGACAATGCAGAGGATGGAGGTCACTGGGAGATCGACAAGTAGATGCAGCATGGTGTGGCTTTATGTGATAATTATCCTTTGTCTCTCTTCTATTTGTTCTCTGATCGCTTCAGTGAGTCTGATCGTACGTACGTGATACATATAGCTTTTGCTTAAAAGCTTGCTCAGCTGCGATTTTTTATATTACTTTCGACTCTTTAATTTGGCTGAGATCAACGGCTGGATCTGAGTAACTTTGTGTTGATGAACAAGTGAGGGTTTTGATGTTATTGGATTTTCTCGTGCATGATGATTCATTTGGCAAACATTAAATGAGACATGTTATATGTACGTAGCTTAGATTTTTCCTCAATCCAATCTGTATGAGCATGACTATGCAACTGATGTCTTCCGCAATTGATTAACTCTAATTATATGAGATGTAAGGCTTTTCGAAATAACTAACTTACATCTCAATATGAATATTCAATATTCATAATTATAAAGGAATGGACATAAGATGAAAAGCACATAGGATTAGAGAGACCAAGAATTCTCACTCTTTTCTAGATTTTTTAAAAGGAAAATGACCAAAAAAAGTCCTAAATATATTGCAATCGTGTTAATTCAGTCATAAACTTAATTTTTGACCAATTGAGTCCTAAAATTTTTACAATTATTCCCGATCAATCCATCCGGCCAAAAATGGCCAGCCGGTGACATTTTTTTAATAATATTTTATTTTTTGAAAATTTTTATTTATTATTTTTTTTTTCTTTTCCTCTCCCTCTTTCCTCCTTCTTCCTTTGACTATGGCGATCGGCTAGCCCTTCCCTCTGGCTGGTAGTTGGAGCCAAGGAAAGAAGGAGGGAGGAGGAGAGGAGGAGGAAGGAGGGAGAGGGAGAAGAAAAAAAGAAGAAAAAAAGATAAAAAAAGATAAAAAATAAAATAAAATATTTCAAAAATAAAATATTATTAAAAAAATGTCGCCGAAGCTGGCCGGCTGCCACGTCAACGTTGGTTGGTCATTTTTGACCGGATGGATTGATCGAGAATAATTTTAAAAGGTTTAGGATTCAATTGGTCAAAAAATAAATTTAGGACTCGAATTGGCACACTTGCAATATGTTTATGACTTTTTTGGCAATTTTTCCTTCTTTTTTTTTTTGGGTCTTCTAGATTCATGTACCCATTTTAATCCAATTAGGATCACATTCAGTCTTTTGCACCAAAAACGTTTTATAATACATAATAATTCATGCCCTAAACTTTTTAATATCCGGTTATAATTAAATTATTGACCGCACTCGAATCATATAGGTCCAATGCGGTCATTATTGGGCCAGTTTCTATCATTATCAAGGCGTTGTGCACGGATACAAATGTGCGCTTGTACTCGAATTTAAAGGATTGGGCATTCCCAAAGTTGTCTTTGAGCTTTGGAAGAAATTTCTTTCTCGACCAGCTGTTATGTCGCGTGTGGAACATGTGACTCGATCTACTAGCTAGCGTGGATCCCCGAGACCAAGTAAAGCATTTAGGTGTTCTGAGTGCGAGTTGGGCCTGCCAATGAGATGGGCCGATTGTGGAAGCCCAGATCGGTGGGTGGCCCAAATTCGACCAGCAGGACAGAGAGAGAGAGACTGCCTGCGACGCCGGCAGACAACAAGCCGATCACATTCATATCTCTCTCTCTCTCTCTCTTGCACAGATTCTCTCCACTCGGCCAGCCTCCAATTGCCGGGCCATGAAGAGATCCGATAGCTCTTTCTTTGTTCTGCTGTTGTGTTTGGACCGGCTTCGAGGTTCATCGTTTGCCCTCCTTCGCCAGGTATGACGTTTCTTGTGCTCCTGTACTCGGAACATGTTTCGGAAACCATGTGACCAACGGTGATTATGGCATGGTGCAGGAGGGGGGCGAGGGTTTTCACTAGGAAAATGAACAGTACTAGTGCGACATGTCCATTTTGACAACCACACATGTGACGGCACACACAACCACCTGCTTCCAATGTTGGCCACTGCCGTGGCTTCTCCACCACCTCCGCGGCCACCTCCATGCTGTCGTTGGGCTCCTCGAGCTGGACCATCTAATTTGATCAGATTAAACATTATGTGTTATTTATTTGTCGATCCTTTGATAAATAGGTAACACAATTTCACCCATAATTTGTTAATCTATATATGTAATCATAAACATTGCCAAGAGCCACTCCTTATCTAAGCCTCTTGCCCTCACAATCACTCTTCACCTTCATCGGATTAGGTCTTCATCCTAAATGAAGTCTTCCTCAAATTAAACACCATCATTGTTTCACCGAAGGATGAGTTTCTGGTGCCACCGAAGGATCCTAGTTTAGTTCCATGAGTTTTCCCATTAAGCCGCCACTTGGCGAATGTTGTCGCTTCGGTCGCTTTTGCTCAGCTTCAACAAATCTCTTTGTTTAATTGTTGGAGATCACTAGAAAATCCTAGGAATAAAGAGGAGAAAAAAGTATACATATAAAAGATGGTTAATATAACGAAAAATCTCAAACTTATAAACTTGTGACAAATTTACCGCAAGCTAATTTGTTTATTATAAAAAATTCTCAGTTGATACACCTATGATAAATTTATCTCAAATAACCATAAAATATCTTAAAGTGATACAATAGTGACAAATTTACCCCACATAAATTTTTCTAATTGCTAAAAATTCCAAACTGATACATTTGTGACAAACATACCCTTTATTAGATATATATATATTTGGTGACTTGGGAATAACTGTACAGCCGGCAGCCGGCGACGTAAACCCAGGGCAACGGAGCCACCACCACAGGCCCAGCCGCGGGTGAGTCGCGCAATGGGGACGCGGGGTTTCGAACCCCTCCTCCCTAGATGAGGGAGTAAAGTTCTAGCTATCGTGGCCACCACGGGCGGTGGTATCTATTAGATTATATTAATACCATTAAAAATCATAAATCGGTATAACTGTGACAAACATAGAATAAAATCTCAAATTGGTACACCAATCAACTATCATGTGTTATCCAACTTAGTAATTTGATAGTAATATTAAACGAAAATTAATAGAGAGTATATTTATTACAAGTATACTGGTTTGGAGTAAATTTGTTATAAGTATACCAATTTGGGATTTTTCATGGTATTAACCTATAAAAGAATCGATATCTTAGTCGGTTCAAGAGTTTTAGGTGCTTGATTGGGGAAAAAAATGTTACTGATTCATGGACTATAATACTCACGTTGGTTAAAATTGCACCTTGATGCTCAAACTTGGATGGACAAAGCGAAGCAGTGAAACGATGGTGCGGGAACATGTTATATTTTCTTTCCTTAGGTTTTTATGTAATCAAGAAAGGTCCACATTGCATAAGAAGAAAAGAAAAGAAAGTTATCAACTTAATGAATAATGAAAATCTGGATAAGAACAAATCACGTTAAAAACTTATCAAGAGACCACACCGTTCTTTCATTGGCTAGGCCGTTCTTTTCTCATTTTTACATTAAGGTAACTTTAGGCCTGGCGATAGTAATATTAAGATGTATGAGTTAATCCTGACAAAATTTCTCGGAAGGTGAAGTTGACTTATAGGGAATTCCAGCCCATCCCCTACGCCAGTGTCTTTTGATAACATGGTGCTGACGTGCGCGGGTCGCTAGGCTTCGTTCATGTAAAAGATGGTTTATATAACACAAAATTTCAAACTTATATACTTGTGATAAATTTATCAAAGGCTAATTTTTTTATCACAAAAAACTTTCAATTGGTACATCTATGACAAATTTATCTAAAATGACCACAAAATACCTTAAACTGATACAATAGTGACAAATTTACCCCACACAAATTTTTCTAATTGCCAAAAATTCCAAACTGATACATTTGTGACAAACATACACTCTATTAGATTATATTAATACCATTAAAAATCATAAATCGGTATAACTATGACAAACATAAAATAAAATCTCAAACTGGTACACCAATCAACTATAATGTGTTATCCAACTTAGTAATTTAATAGTAATATTAAACGGAAACTAATAGAGACTATATTTATCATAAGTATATTGGTTTGGAGTAAATTTATTACAGGTGTGCCAGTTTGGGGTTTTTCATGATATTAATCTATAAAATAATAGAACCTACCCTACGGTGGCCGAGTTGGTTCGAGCTCTACCCCCTCATTCGGGAGGGGAGGGGTTCGAAACCTCTCGTCCCCATTGCGTGACTTAAGTGGGGTGCCGTGAGAGGTGGGTCCCCGCGCTAGTGCCCCCAAGTTTACGTCACCGGCTGCCGGCTATACGGCGGTTCCCGACTATCAAAAGAAAAAAAGAAAAAAGAATAGATATCTCAGTCGGTTCAAGAGTGTGCTTGATTGGGGAAAAAATGTTACTGATTCATGGACTATAATACTCACGTTGGTTAAAATTGCACCTTGATGCTCAAACTTGGATGGACAAAGCGAAGCAGTGAAACGATAGTACGGGAACATGTTATATTTTCTTTCCTTAGGTTTTTATGTAATCAAGAATGTTGCACATTGCATAAGAAGAAAAGAAAAGAAAGTTATCAACTTAATGAATAATGAAAATCTGGATAAGAACAAATCACGTTAAAAACTTATCAAGAGACCACACCGTTCTTTCATTGGCTAGACCGTTCTTTTCTCATTTTTACATTAAGGTAACTTTAGACCTGGCGATAGTAATATTAAAATGCATGAGTTAATCCTAACAAAACTTCTCGGAAGGGCAAGTTGACTTATAGGGAATTCCAGCCCATCCCCTACGCCAGTGTCTTTTGATAACATGGTGCTGACGTGCGTGGGTCGCCAGGCTTCGTTCATGTCAATGATAAGTATTGTCACGGGAAGGTAGCGCGCACCCTTCGCTCCTTTAAAAGCAACCCCCCCTCCTTCTCTGTCTCACTTTCTTTTAGGAAACAAGAATATGCTTTTATTTTAGTTAAGTGGGATTAGTGTTGCACCTCCATGCCAGAGGGGTCCATCGGATTCGACTCCAAACAAATTTTGGTCAGGGCAGCATGTGGCCGAACTCGTTGGATGAGTATTTATTTATAAAGAAGTAGAAGGAGAATAATAATTTAGAATTGTGTTATGTGCGAGATGATTGAAGTTGCGGTGAGAACTTAAATGAATAGTTTCGAAGTACAATTTTAAGAGGCCCTTATCATTAATATTAATTTTTTTCACGTGTATATAGATGATGTACGAATGAATCGACTTTCCGCGACTAGTCGTCCATAGTTCCATATGTCGACCGAATTCCCCTCTTGGATCGCTGGGTCCACGTAATTTTTCGGCAGAATCTTGCGAAGACTGTACTGGTTGCTCCCCATCAGTCAAACTTTATGTCACTTCAATTCCATCTTTAATGAAGACCCCATGCCACCACAGGACCTTCTTTCAACGGAAAAACCCACAAGCCTCGCACGTGTCGCGCCGCACAATGCCAGCGACAAGTCCGATGTCCCTTTTAGATTGCTGTCATGTGGTAAGATATATGTGGAGAATCTCCGTTTGGCAATGTTCCTTTTTTTGTGACCATGAACACAATTGTTTAGGGAACAAATTTGGAACAGAAATAAGAAAAACTTATTTCTTGTTTATGGAACACTTTCGAGAAATAATTTTTCTCTCTCCTATTTTTTTTCTTCTTCTTCTTTTCTTCTTCTTTTTTCTTTGGCTAGTCGCCGACGTCGGCCATGGTCGGCGATGG
This sequence comes from Eucalyptus microcorys, assembly GCA_014182515.1. Taxonomy (NCBI): domain Eukaryota; kingdom Viridiplantae; phylum Streptophyta; class Magnoliopsida; order Myrtales; family Myrtaceae; genus Eucalyptus; species Eucalyptus microcorys. The sequence goes on from CM024563.1 coordinate 4,819,778, forward strand.
GCCATCGAGGGCTGGTGAAGCTATCGAGGGTCAGTGACCTCACCGGAGGGTCGCCGGCCCCCAGCGAGGCCGAGCTTCGCCGGCCCCTGGCAAGGCTTGGCCTCGCCTTGGTTGGGCGAGCTCGAGCTTGCCCAGATCCGACGAGGCCAACCTTGTGCTGGCCGGTGAGGCCACCGGCCTCGTTGGCCGGTCGCCGGCCATGGCCGAGGTCGATGATCAACCAAAAGGAAGAAAAAATGAAAGAGGAAAAAGAATAAAAATATTAAAAAATTAAAAGAAACAAAAAAATTATACAAGTTTACCAAACATGTTTTGTTTTTTTTCTATTTCAAGAACAAGTTTACCAAACATCTTTTTCTGTTCAAAAATTGTTCCCCCGAACAAAAATAGTTTTTTCTATTTATTTCTGTTCCCTAAAATAATTTTTGAACAAAAATGTTACCAAACATGTCCTTAAAATGCATTTATTTAGTAATTATTCTAATCTCAAAAATAAATTTTACATAGAAATGATTTTTCATGATTTTGTTCCTAGAAGAATTTATGAGCATTCGAAAACGCTTTGTAATTATACAAAATTTCTATTTTCATAATAGAATAAATACATTTTAAAAAATGCATTTGATACGACTTTCAAATTTTTTTTTTGTGACTTAGAATTTTTTTTTTTTAAATTTTATTATATTTTACTCTTCTTTCTTTTTTTTTCTTTTTTTTTTTTCTTTTCTTCTTTATCTTCCTCTAGTCAATCGTTGGCCTCAAGGTAGCGTCGCCGGCCCCCAATGAGGCCGAGTCTCGTCGTAGCCGGGCGAGGTCGCCGCCCTTGTCAAAAAAGAAAAAGAAGAAAAAAGAGGAAAAAAAAATACTTGATTATAGAATTATTCTCAAGAATAAATAAATATTTTTTAATTCTTATTTTATTTAAATTTTATTTTCAGGAACAAAAATATTATCAAATAAATTTTTATTTTTTTTATTTCGAGAAAAATAGAAATATATAATTATATAGTACATTCATTAGCCCAAGGCTTTAGAGGGGTGCGGTGTACCTTTCATTCGTGCCCTCATCGCTGGGTTAGCTAAAGTGCCTTTTGCAGATTTCACATCCCGGTTTGCCGTCTCTGATACGCTCGAAATGCCGGGCGGACCTCAAATCCTTAATTTCTTTGCTCTAATGAATTATCCCCTTTGATGGGACGCACCCGCCCCCGCCCCCGCCCCCGCCCATTAAGCTCATCGCCTACAGAGAGAGATGCCTTCTCTCCTCCCATGATTTCTCTCTAGCGCTTCCTCTCTCCACCCCTCCCATCTTTTGCTTCCTAGAGAGAGAGAGAGAGAGAGAGAGAGATAGGGAGGGAACACTCCTCTCAAATGGGTCCCATTAGAGGAGAGAGAGGAGGAAATTAAATATTTGAAGGCAGTCCTGTTTTTCTTTCAGGTCAGTCTTTCTAGGCGGGAGATGGTATGCAGCCTCCTCCATAAATAGATGGCAAGACCTCTCCTCTTAACACCCCCTTCAATCCCAAAACTTCACAAAGAAATACTCAACGTAACGCGAAAATTCCAAATGACGACCCTTCAAGCCACTCCGCCCGCTGCGAATGACAATCCAGCGTCCCCTTCACCAGTGGCGCCGCCCCGCAACAAGTACAAGCCAATCATCAGCCACTGTCTCGTATATGCCGTACCCACTTTTCTCGCCTTCCTCATGGTCATCTTTCTGGCAATACCCGCATTAATGCCGCCAGAGTTCAGGCTCGACCCGGGCTCTTCACTTTCGTCTCTCAATATCTCCACCTCCCACGTCATCACCCGGTGGAACATTGCTCTCTTCGTCAAGAACCCCAGTACGCTCATCGCCGTCAAGTACACCCACATGAAGCTCCTCTTGAGCTTTGGAGCCGAACTCGCTCTCTCTCGTCCCTCCTGCATTCCGGCCTTCACTCAGGGCCCCCGCAACTTGACAACAGTCCGAGCCGAGGCCCTGTCTATGCTGCTGATTGTCAACGACTTGGGCATTAAGGGACTGGTGACCTCATTGAATGGCGGGATGGTGATCATTGAGGTAGTGGCGAAAGCCAAGCGGAGGCTGCACTTGGGTCCGTGGCTGTGGGTGCCCGTGTTGGACGTGTACTTCTCGTGCATGGACGTCACCTTTACGGCTCCGAACAACAGCGAGGACGGCAGCGACTGGATGATCCTCGGTGGCACCCTACAATGCAAGCCCGACACCTTCACTGTGCTCTGGTAAGAAAAATCACGAAAAAATTACACTGCAAGACCCAAATTCATGTAAGAAATGCAATTAGGTCCTAACATTTTCACTTAATTTAGGACTCAATTACACCTTTGGTAAAGTTTTAGGACTCCATGTCATTATTTAGGCCTTGAGGTGTAGTTTTCCTGGAAAATTACGACTTACTGTTACCAGTTAGTTTTGATGAAGAATGACATGGATTTGCTGTGGTGCTGATGTATTTGGCTCATTCTTTGGGAACATGTTTTGCTTTCACGTGCTCGAAGTAGTCTTAAGACATATAACCTGTGATTTGACTTGACTCTTTCCCTCTGCCATACACACGTCTCATGAAATAACGCATTTTTTCCTTTGACATTGCAGAGGATGGAGGAGTCATATGGTAGATCGACAAGCAGATGCAGTATGGCGTGGCTTTATTATATAATTTTTCTTTGTTTCTCTTCTAGTTTGTGCTCTTATCGCTTCCGTGAGTCTGATCGTATGTACATGATGCATGTAACTCTTGTTTAAAAGCTTGCTCAGCCTTGATCTTCTGATATCAATTTCGATTTTTTTAATTTGGCGGAGATCAATGGCTGGATCTGAGTGACTCTGTGTTGATGAACATGTGGGGCTTTGATGTCATCGGATTTTCTCGTGCGTAATGATTCATCCGGAAGCGACATGTTATATGTACGGAGAAAAAATTAAGTAGCGTCGCTCGCTGGCCCACCTTCGGCAACCCCCTCTCTCTCCTTCGTTTCTCTTTCTTCTTCCCCGTTTCTGTCTCTCTTTTTTTCGCTTTTCTTTTATCTTTTCTTGCCTCTTAGCCAGCCACACGTGAGGGCCGGCGAGGATGTCCCTGTGGCCGGCGAGCGTCGCTTTCGTCGGATACTGCAAGGGCTCGACCCTCGCCGGATCTAGCGAGGCTTCGGGAGGCAACGACATTGGTGAGGTGTCGCAGCCCTTGCCTGTCATTCGCGAGGGTCGTCCTTGCCGGATCTGGCGAGGGCTCAACCCTCGCGGCCAAGGCGAGGGTCGTTCTCCCCGGATCTGGTGAGGTTTCGGGAGGCGACGACATCGGAGCCTTGGGGGACCTCCAAGATTCAGGGGTTGAGGGAGGGCTTGGGGTCACGAACGATGAGGGGCTTGGGCTTGTTCTTGGACCAAGGGTGGAGGTGGCGGTGGCGGCAGTGGCGGTGGGGTTCGTCGTGCGGCAGAGAGGGCAAGACAGAGCTAGTTGAGAGAGAGATGAAGGGAAAACATGGCATTGTTCAGCGCGGTTTTGTCGCACGGTAGAGGCAATAGGCGAGGCGGATGCGACATCAACTTCATATGAGACGCGCCAAAAATGTAATTTGTACGCGTGTTTACACTTTTTAAAAGCCAAAAGACTCATTGTTCTTTAATTTTCATGCCGGAATTTAAAATATTTTTCAAACTTTGAAAATGAATGAAAGAATTATTTCTGGCATTTATATTTAGATATTTTAAAAAAGTTTAAGTTTTCCGGAATGATCAAGGATGTAAAGAACAAAAAATAAATGTAAGTCGTTAGAGACACCTTAGCGGTCTAGCATGCCAAAACCCAAAATGGATCTATGACGAAGCATCAATTAAAATAAAATATGTAATAAAGCTTTTTTTTTTTTTGCAGGTTGAATAATAAAATAAATAAAATATTAATATAGATAAAATATCGGATTTACGTGATTCGTCCATGAAAAAAATAACGAAAAATATTATTATAAATCAAGTGATATACTCGAGTCACTCAAATAATTTTAGTGTTTCTCAATTCCAATTACACTCAATAACTCAGATAGTAATTAGCCCCATAATTTCTTACGGGATAATCTATCAATCTTATAAAGGAGTCAAACAAAATCTTAAAAAATATTTTCTATTAGAAAATAAAAAGAACAAGATTTTCTATTGGCTATAAAGGAATCAAACAAGGAAGTTTTCCTCTGCATACCAGAACCGATGCAACCACCTAAGAAGCATCGATACTCTCCAAAAGCCTTCGTGTTGTGTTCGACACTCCAACACATGTCCGACATGCTTCTACACGCTTTAACACGAAAACCACATTTCTAATTATCCGAGTTGCATTTCTTAGAGGATCATATTAGGCTGGAGAAGAAGAGAAGTTTAAAAAGCCATGGAGAATTTTCACAAAACTCTCACTTTACTTCAAAGGATTTTGCCCAACACATTACATCATTTTCGCCTTTTATAGGCAATAAAAGTTCACACACAAACAAGGACTATGCTCATGGGTCCTCAAACAAATAGAGGCTCCGGAAATTTCGGAAATTTCCGGTGGGGAATTATTCGCACGGTATGAACAATGACAGTGAACAATAATTTCCCTAGCCTATTGCTACAATAAAAGTGAATAGTAACTTACTACAATGATCTTGTACGGATAGTGTCTTGTTCATTCAGCAATCTCGTCCATTATGAGCATTGTAGTCGTAGTCCGAGTCATCTGAACTGTGTGATGCCACAAGACTTTCTTCATATTTTTGCTCAAGTGCTGTAAGTGTATCTGGTGAGAGAATGTGGTTTGATGAGGATGCTTCCTCTTGATTCTCGGAGAAGCTTGTAGTGTCGATAGGAATGTTTGCTTGAGGCTAATTGGATGGATGAGCATAGTAGGATGTGTCCATGTTTTGAGATAAAGACAAAGGTCCTTGATTATAGGGGTCTTGGGAAAGAGGACATCCCCATTTAGCATAGGCGTCTTGAGAAGACTGTGCAATGTCATATTTGTCTATCATTTCATGCTCTTGTGATAATGCAGCTTGTCTGAATTTCTTGAGTGCTTCATTGACTTCTGGTGCTAGGCTATAATGATCCCATGCGGTGGGTACATTATAATTCTATGCATCTTCAAGAATGGTTTATTTTTTTGGCATAAAACCCTTTGAAGTTCTCGATACTGGTGCTCACAGCAACCAATAGGTTTTGGATAAGATTTGTGAATCCGGGCTTTTGCACTGTGTGCGGAACAGGTTTGTAAGATGAGGTACCTATACTCAGGGGGGCATTGATAATGCTGCCATTATTTGTAAGGAAAGCCCATGGTCGTCGGACGAACAAAATAGTATGGACCTCAGGGTTTGGTTGTGTGGTTCTCAATTCTTTCTGCAAGAAATGATGCCAGTGGATGGGGGGATAAAACCAATTAAGGAAATCTAAGAGATTTTTGTCATTCTCTTTTTTAATGTTTCCTTTGCCGAGTCCAAATATCCTGGTGAGATTGGTAATGAATCTTCTTGTTGGAATTTCAATAGCTATTAAGTACTTATTAGTTAAGTACCATAATAACCATCGAAGTTAGTCAGAAAAATCATATTCCTTCTAGATAAGAGGATGGATGAACGGATAGTCTGCATTTAATCTAAAATGATAAAGAATCGAACCTCTATTGAGTCTAAACAGGTATGTATGGCATTGCCATATGAGTTTATCCAGATTTTCAATGAGGCTGTCATTCTTGATTTGCTCAATGATTTCCTGGGGATATCCCAGCTTGGCCAGTCTTTGATCTTCTCAATCTTGTACTTTTCATTGTGATGAAGAGTATGGAAAGTATGCCTCATGATATACATGTTGATTTCTGCTGGTGGTGTTTTTGGTCTTGATAAGAAATCAGCAAGCACATTTTTCTTCCTGGCGATGTGTTTAATTTCAAAAGAGTATTTTGAAAACCATTCAGCCCATCGAAACAGCTAAGAATTTGGAACTTGTTTCTGTTTGAATTTGGTCATCTGAGGGAAAGATGCCATATCCAATTCTACTAGGAAGTGATGGCCAATGAGATGGAATTCAAACTTTTTTATCCCATTTTTTATCGCCAAAATTTCTTTGAAAATTTTCCACTTTTGTAGGCACACAAATGCCTCTTACCATAAATTTCTTCGAACAAGATGGCGGCCCAGTATTCATCACTGGCGTTAGAATATACAGAACTACGTTATATCTACTTTTATTTAAATTTATACCATATCTAACGAGGAAAAAAAAAAGTATGGGAAGTGGGCGAAAATTGCGGTATGGGTGTTCCCATCGTTTTTCTTCGGGTCTCTGTCGATTCGCTCCGGGTCATTTCTCGGCGGAGTATCGCTAAGTACCATTCGTGGTGCTCCTGCTCCTCGCGTACTTTGTAGCAAACGCTACTTTTTAGGACCTCCAATACTCACCAACTTCAGCGGCAGTATTAGCCCCCGCATTCCTCACATTCCAGGGACACCAATGCACCAATTTCGCCCCTTATAAACTGCCGGCCTCCTCTCTCTCCCAAGACCTCCCACAAAACAGAGGAAGTGTTGGATATATTATTAATATAGTCCAAAATAATATGTTCACATACAAGCTCAATAGGTAAAAGTACGGTTATTTAGGTTCATATGAGCCGAAACCTAATAATTTGCATATAAAAACTCTAGGGTTTCCCTACGCTTGAGGTAATACTGTTGAGCGTTCCAAACTTAACGTCTCTTGGTGTAATACTTTAAGCAATTGTTTCTTTTTCTCAAACTTATAACCTATTATGTTTGTGTGTTGGATTTGAGCGAGTAAGGTGTCTTCTTGAAGATTTCGTCAAGATGAACTCACGGGTGTAATTTACTTTCGATTTCGACGGTAGTATTGGCCGGGATCTGAGTTTGAAGATTCGGGTGACTGAAATCTTTGATTTGAAAACCTAAAAATTATAGCCAATTTTAGAGGTTGAAACCACTTGGGCTTTGTTCTACTCATCGATATGAACATTTTGAGTGATCACTCGCGTCGATCGGAGGTTGGACAAAGAAGTTATGGCACTCGGAAGTTTCCATCTGAATTTCCAGCGAATTTCGGCGGCGGAAATTTCCAGCGAGTTTTGACAATAAGGGCAGTCCATCTTAAGGTTTTTGAGCGCTCTAGATCTGTTTTTCGGGTTTGTTTTGGCAAATTCCATCTCTACAAAGCGGTTTGATCAAGGTTAGGGGAGTTATTCAACTTTGTGGCTTTGAGAACTCCAATGTGCACTCTTTCTAACACTTTGCTTTGATTAAAATGGCAAAGCGTAGTTCCTATGATATTATAAAATTGCAATCATATGATGTTACTGAATTTCATGATTGGAAATTACATGTTCAATTTGGCATAAAAGAACGTGACATATTCTATACTGTATTAAGTGATTTTGCATCTACCATTGAAAATGTGGATGAATATCAATGGAACAAAGATGATGATTTTTGTAGAGATTACTTGTTGAACTCACTAAATCCTAATCTGGCTATGACTTATAACGAGTATAAGACAGCGAAAGAGATATGGGATTACTTGAACACTCAGTTCTAAAAACAAGAGGGGCTCTCTAAAACTCTTCTAGCGGAGAAATTCTTTGACTCATTCTGAATTCAAGCATTACCTCTCAGTTAATTGAATTTGAGAACATGAGGAACAAGCTGAAAGATGATAACTCTTGTCAAGCCCTAAACCCCGAGCGTGCGAACAACCCACCATGGTTATGCAAATGCGACATTCCCAAGTAGTGTCGCTGACTCCATTCATTTTAAATGTGCATGCGGAACGTATTGTAAAACCCTTGACAAAAACTTAAGGGATAGGAAAATAGGAAACCAACTCATTCACAAACAAACATACTTTCATAGATAATCACATCGGAGTTTATATACACCAAAAAATGGTTAGCTTACAAAAAGATCAGTCCACCAAAAAGAAGGAACAGTCCTATGACCACTAGTCGGACTCGTTCGTCGATCCCACTTCTAACTAATCCACCTCCGGAGATGATGGGTCCTCCACCCTACCACCAGGAGGGTCAGCAACGCCCTCACCTAGGGTGGCCTCCATTACAGCAAGTGGAATGTTGATGTGAATCGTTGCGAAAAGATCGTTCTACGAAGGCTTGGATGATGCGAATAGCGAACCTCGACCTCCAATCAAACCTGTGATTGACAACTTTGGTATGAACGTGACCTGTTGATGAACGCGTGTCAACCAACCAACGTTATAGACGCCACGAGCGAAAGAATTTGCTATCTCACTCGATAAGTCGAATCGACCTTCACAAAAGAATCTTGATAATGTCAAGTCCTCAAAAGAACAGTAAAAGAGAACCTCTCAATTCTTTTCCTTAAAAATAAAAATATATATGTCATTCAGTCTTATATATAGGTTTTCTAGCCGCCACACAAACCCTAAAACCAACCCTAGAAATCTAATGCGTCATATTCTAAAATATTATATATATATGACTTGGTCAAATATTTGGTGTCCATATAATTAAATTGCGCCAAAATTTTCAAGATTCTTCAAGATTTGATCCAAGGTCATCTCCACGCCGAAGATCACGAACCATGACGCCAACAGCTTGCTTGAATTGCTTGACCCGCGCTCGAGTAATCGAACCAGTAGGAATAGACAATGGGTCCCTAGCACCTCCTCCTCGATATGGCTCAATGTCCACATCATTTCCTCCCCCGTGCAAAGGATTTGCCCTCAAATCATCACTTGCATCAAAAAGAGTCAAGTCAGAAACATTAAATGTAGCACTAACGTCATACTTACTTGAAAGATCAAGCTTATAGGCATTATTGTTAACTCTTTCCAACACCATGAATGGTTCATCCCATCGCAGTAATAACTTAGAATGTTGCTGCTCAGGAAATCGCTCCTTGCGCATATGAACCCAAACCCAATCACTGGATTCAAACACCACTTCCTTGCGCCCTTTGTTGGCTTGCGCTCAATATTTGCGCACGTCTTCTCATGCAACGCCTTGACAAATTCGGCTTTCTTTGCTCCATCTAAATCCACACGCTCATTAACGGGTAAATGGGTTAAATCTAACGGAGTTAACGGATTAAAATCATAAACAACCTCAAATGGTGTAAATTTAGTAGCAGAATGCATGCTCCTATTATATGCAAATTCAACATGCGGCAGACAATCTTCCCAAGATTTTATATTCTTTTTAATATTAGCACACAACAATACCCCTAAAATTCTATTAACTACCTCGGTTTGACCATCAGTTTGTGGATGACAAGTATTAGAAAATAACAATCGCGTTCCTAGTTTTTTCCAAAATGCTTTCCAATAATAGTTAAGAAATTTAGAATCTCGATTTGAAATAATCAATCTAGGCATGCCATGCAAACGTACAACCTCCCTAAAAAACAAATCAACAACATGAGATGCATCATCAGTTTTATGACAATGTATAAAATAAGCCATCTTTGAAAATTGATCAACAACCACATAAATAAAATCTCTACCATACTTAGACGTAGGCAATCCTAACACAAAATCCATAGAAATATCAGTCCAAGGATGCATTGGAATAGATAATGGTGTATGCAAGCCATGCGGTTTAGTTGTAGACTTCGATTGCTTACAAGCAATACATCTCTCACAGACACGTGCGACATCTTTCTTCATATGTGGCCAATAAAAATGTTCATGCAACACTTCATAAGTCTTATTAATGCCAAAATGCCCAATTAAACCACCACTATGCGCTTCTCTCACCAACAATTCACGCAAAGAACACTTAGGCAAACATAGTTTGTTTTCACGGAAAAGATAACCTTCACGCCTATAGAATTTATCAAATGCAGCATGCTCACATGCTTCAAACACTATCCCAAAGTCATCATCATCAGTATATAAGCCCTTGATATGCTCAAAACCTAGACACTTTGCTTCTAAAGTAGATAGAATCGCATGCCTTCGAGAAAGTGCATCGGCTACCACATTCTCCTTACCTTTCTTGTACTTGATCACATATAGAAAAATCTTGATGAACTCCATCCATTTGGCATGTCTTTTATTCAACTTTTGCTGCCCTTTCAAGTACTTCAAGGTCTCGTGATCGGTGTGGATCACAAACTCTTTCGGCCATAGATAATGTTGCCAAGTCTCCAAAGCTTGCACTAAAACATACATCTCATTATCATAGGTAGGATAATTCAATGTTGCTCCACTCAATTTCTCGCTAAAATAAGCTATGGGACGCCCTCCTTGCTTTAACACGGCTCCAATTCCTGTACGAGAAGCATCACACTCTATCTCAAAAGTAGAACTGAAATTCGGCAAAGATAACAAAGGAGCATTAGTCAATTTATCTTTTAGTAGATTAAATGCTTTCTCTTGCTCTTCTCCCCACGTGAAACCCATGTGCTTTTTGATAACCTTGGTCAAATGTGCGGCAATGGTGCTGAAATTTCTCACAAATCGCCAATAAAAACTAGCCAATTCATGAAAGCTATGCACCTCTCCTATGGTCTTAGGCATTGGCCATTCACGGATTGCTTTGACCTTTTCTTCATCAACCTGTAGACCATTAGCACTAACAACAAATCCTAGAAATACTAATTTGTTAGTAACAAAAGAGCACTTCTTTAAATTAGCGTACAATTGCTCGGCCCTTAAAACCTGCAAGACAGCTCGCACATGCTCAATATGGTCATCAGGGCTTCGGCTATATATCAAGATGTCATCAAAATAGACAACCACAAATCGACCAATAAAAGCACGCAAAACATGATTCATAAGCTGCATAAACGTGCTTGGTGCATTAGTTAATCCAAATGGCATGACTAACTACTCATATAATCCATACTTGGTCTTAAATGCAGTTTTCCATTCATTACCTTCTTTTATCCTAATTTGATGATAGCCACTTTTCAAATCGATCTTAGTGAAAATGCAAGAGCCATGCAACTCATCCAACATGTCATCTAACCTAGGAATATGATGTCGATACTTTACCGTAATGTTATTGATTGCTCGGCAATCAACACACATTCGCCAAGTTCCATCCTTCTTTGGCACCAACAAAACAAGGACAGCGCACGGGCTAAGACTCTCTCTCAAATACCCTCGCTCCAATAGTTCGCTAACTTGCCGCTGAAGTTCCTTTGTCTCCTTGGGATTGCTTCGATATGCGGGTCAGTTAGGTAATGGCGCACCAGGAATCAAGTCAATTTGATGTTCTATACCTTGAATCGGTGGTATCCCTCCAGGAAGTTCATCAAGAAAGACATCTTCAAATTTCTGCAATATAGACACAATAGGACTAGGCAAACTTGGGTTAAGATCGTTAGTAGAAAACAAAATCTCATTGTACAAAAGTATAAGCATCGGTCGGTCTTGAACTAAAGCTTTCCTCACCTCACTCGATTTTGCATAAAAATTCTTTTGCCTATTTTCTTTCCTCGTTTCTTTTCCCTCGATTTTTACCACAATCCTTCTCTCGGCCTCTCATTTTCCTTGCGTCTCAGACACACCACGCAAGCCCTTAGATTTCTCACCTTTTCTCTCTTTCTCTTGGGTTCTCATTATAACTTTAACTGATCTTGATACACCTCACCAGGTGTCATTGGTACCAAGGTAAAAGTCTTTTGATTCATCACTAATGAATAACAATTAGTATACCCATCATGATGTACCTTTCGATCATATTGCCATGGTCTTCCAAGTAAGATATGACTTGCTTGCATAGGTAAAACATCACACCCTACCTCGTCCTTGTATCTCCCTATCTCAAATGGGATTCAAACTTGCTTCGACACTGTCACATCTCCACTATCATTTAACCATTGAAGTCTATAAGGCCTAGGGTGCTTTATCGTCTTCAAACCCAACTTATCCACCATAATACAACTTGCCACATTTGCACAATTACCTCCATCAATTATTAAACTACAGATTTTACCATTCACCATACATCTTGTATGAAACAAGTTATCTTTTTGTTGATGATGCTCCTTCTCCTTTACTTGCATACTAAGAGAACGCCTAACCACCAATAAATCTCCTTTTATAGCTATTTCTCCATCACTACAATCCTCAAATGGTGGCATCTCATCATTCTCTTCTTCCTTTTCACTTTCGGACTCAATAACACCATGTTCAGTCATGATCATCACCCTCCTATTAGGGCATTAATTCGCCATATGACCCTTGCCCAAACACTTAAAACATTTAATCTCATGAGTTCTAGTGTTAGGGTTTTCGGTTCTACCTGAAGCCGAATTCGTTCCAACTTTATTGTTCCTTTCCTTCTCCTTTGAGGTTTCGGTTTTGGTGTTGTTTCCTCTCCAATTTGGCTTCTCATCTTTCTTCCAATTGGATCTCCAATTCTAATTTGAACCTCCTCCATTCTTGTGATATCGGTTCAACTTCAATTGCCGCTCAACTTTGATGGCTTTGTCCACCAATTCCTCCAATTCAACATAGTGTTGCAGCTCCACCATCCTTGCTATGTCTCAGCTCAAACCACTCAAAAGCTTGACATTGTGGCCTCACATCTCCTTGTAATACTCTTCCACGCTCTTACTGCATTATGTGAGATTTTGTAACTTTTGAAACAAATCTCAATGTTAATGACCTAGTACAAAACGCCTTCTCATCACCGCTTTCATCTCATCTCACGTCTCTATCGGTCTTTCACCATTGCGCCTCCTACTAGTAACAAATTGATCCCACCAAATTATAGCATAATTAGTAAATTCAACAGCTACAATTTTTACCTTTTTGAGCTTGGAGTATCATTGGCAATCAAATACCATCTACATGTGTTTCTCCCACTTTAGATACGCATCTCATTCTTCCCTTGGAAAGAAGGAATCTTCATCTTGATTTTGCCAAGTTCATTATCTTCTCGATGTCTAAACCCTCGAGCTCCATTCCACCTTCCAAATCGAGCATCTCGATCATCCTCCATGTCGGCCTCATCATCATCATAATGTCGCTGCCTTCTATGCCGTGTTCTAGAGGCGTCTTGCTGATGTTGCGGCCTTCCCCAGGGTAGCTCTCGGTCACCATCAACCCTCATGCCATTCCTTATCATTCGGCCACTAAGCTCCTCCACTATGGCCCTCAATTGATGGATGCTTTTCATGAGTGCTTCATCCCTTCGTATGGAGTCAACCTCCCTTTGATTCATGCTTTCTTCACGTGACATAGTTTAGACCTGCAAGTAAACGTTAGTCACAAAAAAATCCTCACCAATCGTTCCCTCATGTGTTTCTCTCAAGGTGTTTGTCACTCCCTTTGTGTTTAACTCAAGTCTAGGTTTTTTCCACCCTCAATTAAGCTTACACACTCTTGCCTTTTCTCTCTCGTATTCTCTTTTCACAAGCTCTTTATCGGACTCAAAACCTATCTCTCAACCCCCTCACGACAATCAATCAAACTAATCAAATAAGATTAGATCACTACTGATTTTGTTTCAGCAAGTAACAATTTTAAACCAACAAGTACAACTTTTGAAATTCCAATTGAAACACAAATCACTACTGATTTTGTTTCAATTCGATCCACTAACAAACGAGTAGCCTTCTTGATTTTTTTTTGTATGGCTATTTTTTTTTTTGGCCGAATCTATTTTTTTTTCTCTTGTGCACTTTTTTTTTTGTGTGCGTTTTCTTTCTCTTCTTTTTTTTTGATGAACTTTCTCTTTTTTTTTTTTTTTTTTTTTGACGAACTCAGATACAATTTAAGATGCTAGGAAAAAAATAAACTAACAGTAAACAACTACGTATGAAAGCACAAAAGCAATTGGATCCCTAAATTGGCTAGAATTGAAACCCTAGCTCAATAAATCTCAAATTGCTAAATATAAACAGAAAATTAAGATAAATAGACCTTGTAGAAGCAAGCTTTGATACCAAATGATGTGAATCGTTGCGGAAAGATCGTTTTACGAAGGCCCGAATGGTGCGAATTGCGAACCTCAACCTCCAATTAAACTTGTGATTGGCAACCTCGGTATGAACGTGACCTGTTGACAAACGCATGTCAATCAACCAACGTTATAGATGCCACGAGCAAAAGAATTCGCTATCTCTCTCAATAAGTCGAATCGACCGTCACAAGAGAATCTTGATAAGGTCAAGTTCTCAAAAGAACAGTAAAAGAGAACCTCTCAATTCATTTCCTTAAAAATAAAAATATATCTGTCCTCTAAAGAAATTCAGTCAGCCTAATATATAGGCCTTCTAGCTGCCACACAAACCCTAAAACCAACCCTAGAAATCTAATGTGTCATATTCTAGAATATTCCTAAACAAGAATATATATGACTTGGTCAAATATTTGGTGTCCATATAATCAAATTGCGCTAAGATTTCCAAGATTCTTCAAGATTTGATCCAAGGTCATCTCCATGCCGAAGATCACAAACCATGACGCCAATAGCTTGCCTGAATTGCTTGGCCCGCACTCGAGTAATTGAACCAGTAGGAATAGATAATGGGTCCCTAACACCTCCTTCTTGATATGGCTCGATGTCCACATCAGAACGAGTTGCAAGTCAGGCGAAGCAAGAGCAGTGCTAGAAGCTTAGGTCGCAGCAGCAGGGGACAGCTCATGGAGAAGCCATAGCAGGACAGAGCGGCTGAGTGGCCCGGGCGTCGCGGAGGGGTGCTCGAAGTGATGGCGGCCGGAGGTAGCGATGGCGGGCGTGCGGCGAGGGAGGCTCGCGAGTGCTGCAAGTCACAAGGGAACAAGCAGCGGTTGCGGCGGTTCAGCGAAGGATCAAGTGCTATGGCGCGGAGGTGATGAGTAGTAGCGGCGGGGGAAAGCTCTAAAGAAGACGGGGAAAGATCTAAAGAAGACAAACAGTAGCTATTTTCCCTTTTTTTCTCTCTCTCTCTCTCTCTCCGTCGCTCTCACCTTTTCTCTTTCTCTCTCTCCATCACTCTCACCTGTTTCTCACGTCTTCTCTCTTTTTCTCCTCTAAGCTAGCAGAAGGAAAACCTAAAAGAATTTCTCTCTCTCACTTTCCTTCACCTTTAGACTTTTTGTGTTCTCTTTCCTCGAACGAAGAGAAGGCCCCCCTTTGTCGACCTCCGTACACACCCTTTTATAAGCAAAACAAAATGTAATCTTTTCAAAGTGAAAAGATTGCCTATAACTTCCCAATCACAAAAATCTTTTTTAATTTCCTCATTTCCTGAATATTCTCTACTGATTTTATTGCCTAAAAATAAGATTGCAACCCAATTTTCTTAAATTCCAAAAATCCACCGTAATTTCATTTTAAATCTTTATTTAGGTAATTTTTGTCATTAAAAGAAAATAGGCTCGGGCCAATTTGCTCATTTCATGGGCTTAGTCTAGCCTGCCAAGTTAAAGTTCAAAACCATTAATTTGAACCCATTCACCATCGGTCTAATAAAATGCAAAAAATGCAAATTAAAAATAAATGCACCTAAATCTATATGCAATTAATATTTTTTTTTAAAAATTGACCCATAATTTTCTATGCAATAAATAAATGATCGGATCGCCAAAATTTAGGTGTCAACACATGTTATCTTTTATAATTGTAGACATAGAAAAGTTTGTAACACTTATTGTATTGTGATTAATTATGGATGTCTTTGATATTATGTGAACAAGACCTTTGCCACAGCCTATTTGCTATCGAGCGAATTCCCTTGTATAAGTATGTATGAGACTCTAGAGTTAGCCAAATGTTCTACCATATAAGACGGTTCTTTACAAAGTTGAGATAACATGAAATTTTATGATTGTTGACATCTAAATTTTTGCATTAAAAAATGGGTTAGTTTTTACCCCAAAAAATAAAATTAAAATGGCATAACATATAGTTTAGAAATATTTATTTCATTTTATTGGACCGACGGTGAGCATTGATACGACGTGAGATTTTTCACATATTCAGTAATATACACCGGGGATATATTTTTGGGCATAAATGAAATTTTCGAATGGAATATTTGAGAAAAATACAAAAGGGAATATTGCACGGGGAATATATATTTCAATGGTATATTCAGGGGAATTATGCACAGGCAAAATTGGAAACAAAATATATCGGAAAGATCAGATTTTTCACATATTCGGTAATATACACCGGGGATATATTTTTGGGCAGAAATGAAATTTTTGGATGGAATATTTGAGAAAAATACAAAAGGGAATATTGCACGGGGAATATATATTTCAATGGTATATTCAAGGGAATTATACACGGGCAAAATTAGCCAAATGTTCTACCGTATAAGACGATTCTTTACAAAGTTGAGATAACATGAAATTTTATGATTGTTGACATCTAAATTTCTGCATAAAAAAATGGGTTAGTTTTTACCCAAAAAAATAAAATTAAAATGGCATAACATATAGTTTAGAAATATTTATTTCATTTTATTGGACTGACGGTGAGCGTTGATACGACGTGAGATTTTTCACATATTTGGTAATATACATTGGAGATATATTTTTGGACAGAAATGAAATTTTCGAATGGAATATTTGAGAAAAATACAAAAGGGTATATTACGTGGGAAATATATATTTCAATGGTATATTCAGGGGAATTATACACGGGCAAAATTGGAAACAAATAATACCGGAAAGATCAGATCCCCCCCTATAAAAGGTTATGCGTGTACGGCAAAAGGGATCTCTTCCCTTCGTTTTTTCGAGTTGAAAATTTCAAAGAAAAATTTTGGAAAGTCAAAAGGTGCTGGTGAGAGAGACGTGAGCGGAGGGCAATAAGGAGGGGACATCGATCAGCATAAAAAAAAAAAAAACGGGAAACGGCTACAGTGTCGTCTTCTCCGCGAGGAATCCCTCGATCGTGCCAGCCCAGGTCCCGCCGGCCACTGCGCCAGCACCGCGCTTCGCCACCTCGCCGCTCCGCTCGCTTCCGCCACCGCTGCCCCGCCGGTCTCACCGCGACATCCAGCCCCGCCGTCGACGCACGCAGCTGCTCCCTCGACGCTCCGCCCGCGTCTCAGCCCTCACCGACGTCTGCGGTGCTTTTCGACTCTCCGCTCGTCGCCCGCCGGTCTCGCCGTGCCGTCCCCTCTCTGCCTATCGAACCCCCTCGCTGGTCTCCGCCGCCCTTCTAGCGACCCGCGAGCCCGACGCCCAAAGCTCGTGCCGCCCCGACGCCGCCTGGAGCCGAAGCCCACCGCGACCTACAGCCCAGCACTGTCGCCGGCGTCTGTGGGTCCGCTCGCCGCTACTCCCGCTCCGACTGACCCCCGGCCGCCCCTCCGCCCCAGCCGCGACACACCCCCTGCGCGACTCTCAAGCTTTCCCTCCGAGCCGCTCACGCCTGCAGCCCCTGACTTGCCGCCGGCGCCGGTGCGCCTGCTGTGCCCTCGGTGGAGACCCTCGCGGGAGCTCCGAACCGGCTGCCAAGCTTTTCTTTTAAAAAAAAAAAAAAAAAAAGAATTCAAATTAGGTATATTTGCTTTATTTTATAAGGCAAGTTCATCTTATTATTATTTTTTTAATATCTTGTGTTCTTTATTTGAAATACTTCTTTATGCATAATTGAAAATTCTGACATACTACCTAATTCACAGCAGTGTACCATCTATAAGGTTTTAGATGAAATAATTAATCAAATAGGAATAAAATTGATATTTTAATCTTTAAGGTTTAATATCAATTTATCAATTTTATTAGCAATATATTATTCATTGATCTGAACGACATATACTATCTTTGATGATTTTGGATGGTTTGTCTCGTTTTAATTGCTCTATTTGTCCTGAAATATGTTTGAGTTAAATTAGGTTCATATTAGAATATTGCATGCTTTAGGGTAATTTGCACATTTAGACTAAGCATTTTATTTATTCTAAATTTTTGAAATAAAAATACCAAAAACATAAATTTAGGATGTCAGATTTTTGTTTCATTAATTTAAATTGCATGTTTAATTATTTGACAATTTTAATTTCGAATTTTTATAAAGAAAAGAAGAAAAAATTAGAATTAGGGCATTCTTTACACATCATTGCATATTAGGATAAAATTGCACGTAGTTTAATTCTAGATAATATTTTCTAATTTATTATAAGTTTAGATATTCTTTAGGTATTGCATTAAGGATTTTTAAATTATGATAACATTCTAGTTTAAATTAGGGTTTGGCCTAACCTAATTCCTAATATAAATTGGATGATATCACAATCTTGATAGACATTTTTTTTTTTGCAATTTTCTAAGTTCGAATTTCATGAAAAATACAAAAAATTGTCTTAGGATAAATTAATTCCATTCTTTAGGATAGATTACATACTTATTAAGAAAACACAAAAAAAATTATGTGCACGTCATCTAGAATTAGGTCATGAAATGCATGTCATTTAGTGATTGTCTCTAGATCCATTTAGTTAAAAATTGTCCGTCATTAGAATTAGGTCACTTGGTTATATTGCATTGCATGTAGATTAGATTTTATCAAATAAGAGAAAATTCTAAAAAAAATTGAGTGACTGTGTGTTAATAAAAACCTTAGGGCTTTTGATGTGAATTTTGAATTAATATTGTAGATGCTTTCATTGCTACAATGTAAATTCTGTAATTTATTATCACTTTCTTGGGTGTTAAATTGGTGGTTTGTGCACCCGCATGATCACTCCACATGTTAGGGAAATAGATTTAAAATCAATACAAACTGCTTGCAAAAACATTTTTGAAAATAAAAAGAAATAGTACCAAAAGGACATTAGAGAAATCTAGTGTAATCAAGTCTATATACCCAAAGTCTCTGATTCGTATAAGTAAAATAATTCTTTCGTTATTTTATTTAAGTGTCTAATCGACCTACACTAAATTGATTAGTGGCGACTTCCTTTTGCATGCTAGATGTTTGAACCTATGTCGCAAATTGCTATGGGCTTGGGAGAGCCCGAGCTAAGTTAGACTTAATAATCCATTAGCCTAATTTTAGGTGGTGCACCCGAAATTTTGGTCACGACAATGATAACAGGACTTGTGTAATCATGGTATGACATGGCTTGTGAAGTCATGGTATGATGTTAATAAATGGCTGTCGTCATGCGGATATATAGTGATGAATCATCGCTAATGTAGAGGACACCCGTGATTAATAGATTGAAGCGTGGCATGTAATTCCGTCCCAATGAGTTGGCGGTGACAATGCCTCATTAGTCGAGATGCCTTGTGAATTGAGATGGTCCTGGCCAGTGACGAATATGAGTTCATATGTGTAAATTGTGAAATGTTATAATACTTGTATATATGTAGATATGTAGATATGTGTGTGTGTGTGTGTGTGTGATATCCGTTTGCACTTGTGTGATCCATCTTACACATTGTTATGGTTGCCTCATTAATATGTCATGATCTGAACAATTGTACATTTATCCTTACACTCATAATGCATAGTTGTTTTATATAGCCTTGAATTCACGATTTTTGTTAATATGAGGTGGAGTGATAGGCAAATCTCCTATTTTAGACTTAAGAATTTCATTTACTAGGTCTCGGCTAGTTCCTTTATTTTTCAAACTTGTAAAATGGCTCTTCCGCCATAGCTGTTTTTTGGAACTCTAGCTTACATTGAGTATAGTTATGAAGAAGTGGTATTGCCTTATACGGTTCTTATGTATATTAAGTGTACAATCACAATTTGGGTCAACGTGGGACTTGCTGAATTGGCTCCGCACTAGTATATAGCTTGGTATGCGATCTTCGATGGTGATTAGTTAGGACCACTAAGAGGATTTGATGGTCCCCTTAACTACATTTCCAATGGGTCAGCGATAGGGGAGGTCATCGATCCTTAGATTTTAGCTTTGGTACTGTACATATAGGCTTTTTGGTATAGAATGATAGTGTTGAATTTAGGCGATCCTAAACCTCCCAAGTCTTTTGGTATTTTGTTTGTTGTTTGTAATATTGTTTGGAGTGGTAAATATAAAGTTAACATAATGAAATATTATGTGTAATATTTATCTGATGTGATGATCTTCTTATTTGTTGTATGGTAATGTATTTGTAGTGCTTTCGCTTGCTATTATTAAAAAAAAAAAAAATCAAAAAGCACACATGTCGCCGCATGTGACGTTTTGGGGCATCACATATATTTAGTTACATGAATAATATGAAATATTAACAAAGTAAAAGTCTCAGTTATAAAATGAAAGTTCAGACTAATGGTTCCAAATTATATATTTATCATGTGACGCCATGAATACCGTAAGATCACACGAAGATATAAAACAACAAAAACACGAAAATAGGTTCCCAATTCCACTACTTAGAACTCGTCGAAATAAGTTCCCCAATTTTTAAAATCTGTAACCTACCCTACATACTGTGGAGCCTGACAGGTTCCTATCGGTCCAGTTCTTTGATTCTAAGTTCTACCTTAGAATCATACTCAATCCTAACAGTCATGGCCATCTGGCCAGTCTTCACAACCTTGACTTCCAATTCGCTTTGGCAAACGCTCTCAAGTCGATCATGGGAAATTGTCATCAAAGTGTCGGAGACAACAACTTTAGCCAGAATTTGAGGTTGAGCACCAAAATCTTTGCGGCGACCAGGCAAGCTTTGAGTTTCAAGCGCCAACTATTTGCTAACATTTTTATTATTTGCAAACTTGCATATGCATTTCTTAACAAAGCCTCTAATTTACAAAATTCTTTTAGACAGCACCAACCTTAAAATGGAGTGACTTTCCATTTATTAGAGTTGGCAGATCGGTCAAATAAAAATTGATAAATTCATACAAGAGTTGGTAAAGTCGAGGCATTGGCCAAAATAAAAAAATAAAGCTAGTAAAAAAAAAAAGAAAAAAACTAATAAATTGCAAATTGTAAAAAATAATTGATAATTTCATAAAAATGTCATTAAGTTACTAATAAATTACCAGGAAATCAACTAACTGGTAACTTTTTCAACCTAACTAGCTCTTTTAGAAATCTACTAGTACGGGAAATAGGATAGTAGAATTTTTGGAAAAATATCTGTTTCTATATTACTCAAAACTAGTAGGATACTCAGTTCATTGCACGAGCTTTGTTTATATATTTATTTATTTGTGGTAGAATGGAAATATTTTTTTTAGTACGCCTCCTATTCTATATGAATCTTCTTGAACAAAATGAAGGAGAAATTCTTAGCTCAAATACAATCAAGGTAAAATGCATGGACTGGGCAATAAATTGAAAATTCATGATTGTTGTTTTTAGATAACAGGGGGATATTCAATATGTAGTCAGCTACATCATCATAATACTTAAAGAAATGAATGCAGAACTTCCAACAATATATTTAATAGGAAAATTTTAAAAAAATTATAATTTTCACTAATTGCTAATTTGCAACATCAAATCTCATTAAAACCATTTTTTAAACCAAAACTATAGCATTGATATGTGTGTCACGTGTGGGAATCTGGAAAATAGATATAATAGATTGTGCAATCCATTGATCTGCCTCAATTTATTGAACTAAAATTAATTATGTTTTGTATTTGGCATTTAGAATAAAGAAATCTACTGTCATGCTCTTCGGTTCTAGAAGATGGTTTTTTGTTGGTCATGTAGTGTAGAAAAAGTAAGGCCAGGCTAATTTGATCCAATTAAATGATACATTCGATCCTTTGAAAAACAAGCAACACAATCTTGCCGAGAAAAGTACAGAAAAAGTCCTAAATTTATTGTGTCAATACCAATTCAATTCTAAACTTTTCAATTGAACCGATTTAATCTTAGACATTTTCACATTTGTATCAATTTAGTCCATTCGGCTAATTTAAGTCAAAAATTACTGACGTGAACATTGGGCATTCTATGTGGTATAATTGGTGCTAAAGTTGACATTTTAAATAATTTTTTTGAATTTTTCAAATAATTTTTTCTTTTCCTTTTCCTTTTCCTTTCCATTTTCTTTCTCTTTTTATTTTCATGGGTGGCCATCATCAGCCATTGACCACAACCATGGCCGGTGAGGATCGGCCTCGTCGAGCCATGCCTTGCCTAGGCACAGCTAGGCGAGGCCCCTTGACTAGATCTAGCGAAGTAGTAAGGTTGACTCTCGCCGAGGCTAGGGTCTCCTCACCTGGCGAGCCTTGCCCCTCACCCTGGCCTAGGCGAGCTTGGGTCTCATGTTGAGGAGGCCAACCATCGCACAAGCAAGAAGGCCCATCCTCACCCATGAAGCGTGGCGACCTGTTACTTCCAGCTGAATGTCATGAGAGATAAAACCAGCTCCGTCGCTCGTGGTGCCATCGGCTCAATTTAAACATCATCACTGTCCCGCTAAGGATGAGGTTCTGGTGCCACTGTTTAGTTTCTTAGGAACGAAGAAAAGGGAAGGAAAAATATACATATAAAGGAACAAATATCTCAATCAATTCAAGAGTTTTAGGTGCTTGATTGGGGACAAAAATAGTAGTTTTCTGTAGATTATAACACCATCATACTCTGTGACACCTTTACTCACGTCGGTTAAAATCATATCTTGATGATTAACTTGGAAAGCACGGGGGAAACCCTATATCGTCTTTTTTTTTTAGGTCTTTGTGCAGTTAAGAATGGTCTTGCTTCACTTTACATTGTGTTAAAAACTGATCAAGGAGCCGTACCATTTTTTTATTCGCTAGACCGATCTTTTTTTTTTTTTACATTATAAGTAACTTTAGGTCTGGCGATAGTGATGTTAAAATGTGTGAGCTTTGAAAATAAATTAAGACATACGTCGATTCAACGTGAATTCCAATCATCCCTTGTATTGTCACATGGGTGGATTCCACACTTCATTAATTATTATTATTATTATTATTAATTATTATTATTATTATTATTATTATGATTGCTCCTCCCTTCTTTTCTTTGGGAAAACAAGGAATAACTAATCAAATGGGCTAGTGTTGCACAATCAATATTGGCAATTTCGTCGTATAAGTATATACTTACAAAGAAGTATATAACATGCGGGAGCATATGACTGAAATTGTGGCGAGAGCTTAGTTTAAGTCAACCAGTTCCCGAAATACAAATTCAATAGACCCTTCATTAATATTCTTTTTTAAATTTTATTTTACGTGTATATAGATGATGTCCGATGAATCGACTTTCCATGACTTAAGTCGTCCGAAGGTCCATCTGTCGGTCGACCTTAACAATGTTTTCCTCGTGATCGTGTCCACGCTGGGCCGCTTGGGCACCACCAAAACGCATCAGAAAAGACCGAGCCTTCCCCGAGTTTTAGCTTTCACGCGCCACGTAATTTCTCGGCAGAATCTTGCAAAGCCCCGCGTTACATTTTCTAACCCCAACTTCAAGCACTCCAGGGACAGCGCCAATGACCCCTTTTTGAAATTGCTGTCTTCTTTTTCGACAACGAGAAAAGAGAAGGGAAAAGAGAATAGAAAATTGCTGCCTTTCTCACGTGACCCTCATGCAAAGCCAAACACGCACTCGATTTTTCAGGTGCGACATCCCGATTTGCCGTCTTTGATGGGCCAGAAGTCTAGAATGGACGGACTTGAAATCCTTGATTTCCTGTCCCTAACGTCGGAATGGGCCATAAAGGAGATGACTTGTTTTGAAAAGAGAAATGATTAGGCGACAGATTTTGAAAATGATTGCCTGATCTAATGGGAAGAGAGAGAGAGAGGAAATGGTCTAATACTTAAGAGGAAAGAGTCAACGTTAGAGAGAGGATCTATGCATTCTTTTTTTATGATCTTTAAATATTAGCAATACCTTTCCAGTTTCCACGCCCCCTTAAAATTTGCTGCGTGGGCACAAAACTTCACACAGAAATGCTTACAGAACAAGAAGAGCACTCAGCACAAAATTTCCAAATGACAACCCTCCAAGCCATTCCACCCGCCGCGAATAACAAGCCAACGTCACCTTCACAGGTGCCACCCCCACCCATACCCCTGCCCGACAGGTACAAGCTGATTATCGGCCACTGTATAACATTTGCCATACCCACTGTTCTCGGCCTCCTCATGGTCATCTTCCTAGCCATACCTGCCCTAATGCCCCCGGAGTTCTGGCTCAACCCGGGCTCTTCCCTTTCGTCGCTTAACATCTCCGCCACCCACGTCACCGCCCAATGGAACATCGGTCTCTCCGTCAAGAATCCCAGTAAGCTCATCGCCGTCAAGTACACCCGCATGAAGCTCCTCTTGAGCTTTGGAGGCGAACTCGCTCTCTCTCGTCCCTTGCGCATTCCAGCCTTCACTCAGGGCCCCCACAACATCACCATTGTCCGAGCAGAGGCCCTGTCGATGCTGCCGATCGTCAATGACTTGGGCATTAAGGGCCTGGTGCGCTCGTTGAAGGGCAGGGCGGTGACCATCAACGTGGTGGCGAAAGCCAAGCGGAGGCTGCACTTGGGTCCGTGGCTGTGGGTGCCCTTGTTCGACATGTACTTCTCATGCATGGACGTCACCTTTACGGCTCCAAACAACAGTGAGGACGGCAGTGACTGGATGATCCTCGGTGGCACCCTACAATGCAAGCCCGACATCTTCACTGTACTCTGGTAAGAAAAATCATGGAAAAATTACACTGCAAGACCCAAATTCATGTAAGAAATGCAAATAGGTCTGGTAAAATTTTTGGACTCCATGTCAAGGCCTCGTGGTGCAATTTTCGTGGAAAGATACAGGACACTGCTTAATTTTGATGAAGAATGACATGGATTTGCTTTGGTGCTGATGTATATGGCTCATTCTTTGGGAACATGTTTTGCTTTCACGTGCTCGAAGTAGCCTAGGATATATAACCTGTGATCCTACGTATCATACTTATTGTCTGTCTAGCAAGCTGATCTTTCCCTCTGCCATACACACGTCTCATGAAATGACACATATTTTCCTTTGACATTGCAGAGGATGGAAGGGTCATTTGGGAGATCGACAAGCAGATGCAGTAAGGCGTGGCTTTATGATACAATTTTTCTTTGTTTCTCTTCTAATTTGTGCTCTTATCGCTTCAATGAGTCTGATCGTATGTCCATGATAAATGTAGCTCTTGCTTAAAAGCTCGCTCAGCCACGATCTTTTGATATTACTTTCAACTCTTTAATTTGGCTGAGATCAACGGCTTGACCTAAGCGACTTTGCGTTGATGAACAAGTGGGGGTTTTAATGTTATCAGATTTCCTCGTGCATGATGATTCATCTGTGTCGCGACCTAACCCCTCTCATGGGGAGGGAGCTTATTAGGTTTAGGGATATTGTCAACTTTTGCCCAACGGCCTTCTATTGAGTTGAGCTTTCCCAAACCATTAAACTCAAGGCAATACCATCTTCCGCCCGTTTTCTTTTTTTTTTTGCCGATATGTAAATCGCTGCCGAGCCACCACCAATCGGCGATCACTTGTTTCGACCGACGGCCACCAACTCCAGCCACTCCCGACGACCACAACCATGAACAAAAAAAATTTATCCGAAACTAATGTCCCTTCCATCCTAGCCTTTCTAACAAACAAACAATCACCAGTACACTACAAAGCGAAAAGATAAACTGACTGCGATGGCTTGAACCATAAACTTTGCCGGCGAGAGGGGAGGTCTCCGACAAACAACCTTCGGGCATGGGGATATGCATACACGTTGAACTCGAACCCGGATTTTCACCAAATCGCATGAGAACACAACAAAAACACAAATGTCAGACAAGATCCAACCGATGCAGAAGCAAACACGAATCGATATTAAGGTTCAACGAAGAACGAGGTTCGGCCTTCTTTCAAGCATATATTATCAAGCACGTGATATGCAAGTTCCATAATGGTATTCCGATTCGGTTTTAGCGTGGTTCTCAGCAACCAGTGCAGGCTCCGAGCACCATTATAAGCGACCAAATAGTCTCGTTTCCTCAAGATGTCCCCAAAAACAGCAATCGATTCATGGGAATTTTTTTGGTCTTTTATTGACATTTTACCATACCCATGGCGTACAATTTAGTAGGCAAGCTACAGATCTGTGTTCATGGCGGAATGACGTTCAATCTTAACGTGTAGAAGCATGACCCAGCATTCTTGGTCATAGATCGGTTTTCCCTTCTTCTCTCGCGACCTCTCTCTAGCTAGCAAGAGGAAGTCTGGTCTTTCTTAGGAAAAACTCTCCAGCCTCTCCAAAACCACCAAAACTAGAAAGAACTCTCCTCCAAAACTGGCATGCTCCAATCCTTTTTTCCCATCTGCCCACCTCTCTCCCGATGAGAACGCACCATTCCTCCGTTGCTCGCGTCACTGTGGTGGCGTCAGCAACACGCCTGCTAGACACCAGTGCGTCTCGCTCGCGTGCGAGAGGGAAAGCGAAGAGCCGAAGGCTAGGCCTTCGTTGCTCTCCAGTCTCCTCTTAAGTTGAAACATTGGGGTTTAAGGAAACAAAGGAGACTTGGATGAGTACAAACAAAAGAAGGGAAAATGGGCTAAACGAAAGGGGGAGAGAAGTGGGCCAAAAGGAGGAAAATAAATGGGAAGTTGGGTGTAGTATTCGAAAGGGCCGAAAATTCATTGGAAGGATGGGCTGAACACGCCGGCCCACTGGGCCCGATTTTCATTTCATTTCATTCATTTTTTTCAATTTTTTTACTTTTTTCTTTTTACCTTTTTTTATAAATTTTTTATATTTTTTGCAAAATAAATTGATACTTTAAAACGTCGAAAAAAATTCGGGTGTTGACAATCTAGCAAACATAAAGTTAGACATGTTATATATACATAGCTTAGATTGTTTCTCAATATAATTTGTACTAGCACGACTAGCGAAAAATGATATATTACATGATTGATTAACTCTAATTATATGGAAAGTAAGGCTTTCTGAAGTAACTAATTTACATCTCAATATGAATATTCAATATTCATAATCATAAGGGGATGGATCTAGAATGAAAAGCACATAGAATTAGGATCGAGAATTTTCACTGTGAATTTAATCCAAGTGGAATCTTTCATTCATAGTCTTTTGTGCAAAAAATGTTTTATAATATATAATAATTCACATTGTGCAAGATCCTTCTTCAGCTACTCTACTATGGTAATAATTAAACTATTGATTGCACCCAAATTATATGAGTCCAATGCATGTCATTCTTGGGTCATGTGGATTGCTAACTAAACTAGGTGCATACAATAGCTTCTTTCGGTTATACCCATAATCGTGTACTTTTTAGAAAAGAAAATAATTATGGTAAAAAACAATGTTGAATTTTTCTTCGCATTGATCATACCTTTCTTGTTGTGGGAGAATTATATATTTTTCATGCAGTTCTCCTCTTTATTGGAGTCAAGCTTGATTGAAAATTATTGTGGTGTTTCTATCATCATAAAGGCGTAGCGCAAAACTAATATGGATGCAAAATATGCGCTTTGTACTCAAATTTTAGGGATTGGGCATTACCAAGATGTCTTCGAGCTTTCGAAGAAATTTCTTTCTTGACCAGCTATTATGTCGTGTGGGCTCCACGTGACTCGATCTACTAGCTAGCGTGGACCCACGTGTCACAGTCAAGCAATTCGATGTTCTTAGCTCACATTGGGCCTGCCAATGAAATATGGGCCGTTTCGTGGAAGCCCACATCAGTGGGTGGCCCAGATTTGACGCAGATTACTTTTTTCTAACCCCAATTTCCAATATTCCAGGGACAACCCCAAAGCCCCTTTTAAATTGCTGTTTTCTTTTTGACAAAAAATAAATAAAAGAGAAGAACAAAATTGCTGTCCTCTCTTACAAGACCTCGCGCAAAGCCAAACAAGCACTCGATTTTCCCTTCCATAACTATTCGGGTGCAGTCACGTGAGGGGGCACAATTGGCACCAATTTCACCAAATTAGGGTGTAATTTGCAAAACAAAAAAAAAGAAAGAATTGTAACATCAAAATGGACCTTGCCACAATCCCAAGTCTTAAGGGGGGTAAAGCTTCCAGTCTCCCGTCTCCCAAGGTTCTTCCTACGTGCCTCCATCGCTGGGCGGGTCAAGCTAAAGTGCCTCTGCAGATGTCAGAGTGGAAACATTAGAGGGGCCGTCAAGAGAAACTGTACCCTCCAATGTCTCCTTGAGCCCGTTACTAACGGCTGGAGGAGAATAGTTTTCCTAGATTATTAATATGTTTTAATAATATAGGTCAAATCGAGTACATATTGAATTGGATATTGAATTGGATGCAAGTAATTCAATTTACATTGCATGAAAATAGATCAAAACAGATTAAATAGGTTAATATGAATCGGACCATTTTTGACCTAACTCGGCTCACCCGTTTTGATGGTCTTAAGAGGAGAGGACCCGTTTTGTTTTCCTTTCTCTACTGTTCCCGTTAGAGAGAGGGAAATTTAAGGCTATATTTCTTGGCGGTAAGTCCCGCCCGAACGATTCAGCCTCCCATGTAGATGACGAGACCTTCCCACACCCCCCTTCAATTTGCCGAGTAGTCACAAAACTTCACGTGGAAATACTTGCAGCCAAAAAGGAAAAAGGAAAAGCACTCGGCGCAAAGGTTCCAAGTGGCAGCCCTCCAAGCCATTGCCCCCGCTGCAAATAATGATCCAGCATCCCCATTGCCGGTGCGGCCACTATATCGTATTTGCCATACCCATCGTTCAATTTCCTTTTTCTGAATTTCCCACCAAAATTTAAAATCCTACATTTGGCAACATCCAAAGTCTAATATGGGCTTTCCAAATTAAAGAATCCATATTCATGGAAAATGACTCGAATAGTCACGAGCACATTCAGATCGGAATTATTCACGGACTCAAAAGGTTTCCGAATTATATGCACGGAATTTGAAATTAACTGAACTTTCCAAGAAATGCTTACCTGTATGTCAAAAGGGAAAATTGTGAGACCATATGAAGGACGGGTCAAAGGGGATAACATTGTCATAACTCGGTTGATTCACCTCCCCTTTGCCAGGCCCCTTGGTATCCGTATACTTTGATCCAGCTGTATTCAATTTCAGCATGAGGGGGACGCATAGGAGTTTGGGACCGCAGAAAATCTCGCAAGTGACTTCCTGCTGCTTGCCTTGTGATGTTCGAACGTGTTTCATAAGGCATTGCTGGCAATTTCTTGGATTGGTGAGCATGGGACGGGGGGTAAATTCGGTAGGAAGAAGTACAAAATATAAGCAACATATGTCTCAATTGGTTCAATAGCTTTTCTAGGTATTTGATTGGGGGGGAAAAGTCAATTGCCTGGCGACAGCGAGATTAAAATGTACGAGTTTTAAAAAAAAAAAATTAACAATCGTGACAAGATTTTCAAAGGGAACCTTAATTTATTGCGAATTCTAGTCATCCCTATCAGGATTCATATGGATTAGGACGTTGGGCGAAATGCGTGGGCAGGTTCCACACTTCATTCATTTCATTAATGAGGGGTGGACTTTTTATTGGAATTTTTTGCGTTAAATGCCCCGCTAAAAAAAAAAGAAGAAAAAAAAGAGGTAAGAATGCATTATTGCTTGAAGCTCCAGTGGGGTGGCTGTACGTGACTTATAATAAGGCCGAATTCACAACAAAAGCATATGACTAAATTCGCAACGCCTAAATTCGCGACGAGAGCGTATGACTCAATTCGCATGCCAAGGACGCAATTTGGCCCCTTATAAATTGCTCA
The DNA here is from genome assembly GCA_014182515.1 of Eucalyptus microcorys. NCBI lineage: Eukaryota > Viridiplantae > Streptophyta > Magnoliopsida > Myrtales > Myrtaceae > Eucalyptus > Eucalyptus microcorys. Next base: position 4,849,445 of record CM024563.1, read on the forward strand.
TCTCCTCCCAAGGCCTTCCGCAAAACAGAAGAAAGCACCCGATACAATAGTCCCCCCCAATGTCAAGCCTCCCCGCCATTCCACCCGCTGCGAATGACAAACCGCCGTCACCCTCACCAGTTCCAGCGCCGCTGCCCCCCGATGGGCACAAGACGATCGTCGGCCAATGTATCGTATTTTCCGTCCCCATTCTTCTCGGCTTCCTCATGTTCATCTTTTTGGGAATACCTGTGTAATGCCGCCAGAGTTTAAGCTCGACCTGGGCTCTTCACTTTCGTCCCCCAACATCTCCACCTCCCACATCACTAGCCGATGGAACATCGCTCTCTCCGTCAAGAATCTCAGTAAGCTCATCGCTGTCAAGTACACCCACATGAAGCTCCTCTTGAGCTTCGGTGGCGAACTCAGTCTCTCTCGTCCCTCCCACATTCCGACCTTCACTCAGGGCCCTCGCAACTTGACAACAGTGCAAGCCCAGGCCCCGTCGATGCTGCCGATCGTCAATGACTTGAGCATTAGGCCTGGTGCGCTTTTTGCAGGGCGGGATGGTGACCATCGACGTGGTGGTGAAAGCCAAGCGGAGGCTGCACTTGGGCCTATGGCTGTGGGTGCCCGTGTTCGACATGTACTTCTCGTGCACGGACGTCACCTTTACGGCTCCGAACAACAACGAGGATGGCAGTGATTGGATGGTCCTTGGTGGCACCCTACACTGCGAGCCTGACATCTTCACTCTACTCTGGTAAGAAAGATCATGGAAAAGTTACACAGCAAGACCCAAATTCATGTAAAGAATGTGTTGTACTTTAGCTAGCTAGCTAGTACGTCCATGATGGGGTGCGATTGGACCGCACTATTTGGACTTGATACGGTACGATGGAAAGTCACTAATGGAGGGGTACGACGGGAGACGTATAAAAGCCTCCCGAACACAACCGTTGGCATGGTTGGCCATTCATTTGCACCAAATTTCCTCTCCATTTCCATCAAAGAAGATCAAGGCGTTCCATTTCATTTTTGCAAGAACAATCGACATTTACGCCGTGGAAATCGGGTGTTTTCCTTGTGATTGCATCCAGACTAATGTGAGGTAGTGTTGTTCGTGATTTATTCGCAATTCAACGTTCGTTCCGGGGCCATTTGCTGTTTGCGCATCGGAATCAGGTAAGTCGTCTTCCGCCGACTTAAATTCCTACATTGGTATCAGAGCCCGATCGTGATTTCTGCCTTGTTTTTCATCGAGTTTTCTCATTTACCATTTGATATTGAGATTAAGATATTGTATTCTATACTGTTTGGATCTCTGATAGTCGGAATTGCCATATGAAAAACTCGAAATTGAACTGGAGCGAAGAACGGGTTTGGCGTCGCTTGATCCGTGAGGTTTCGGCCATTTTTCGAAACAATTTTTTGGTAAAAATTAATTTTTGAATATACCGGGTGAAAGAGCTCGTCGAGACGAGTTTGGAGATGGGTCGAGCGCCGCCGGGAGAAGCCGGACGCGCCCACACGCGCGGCCGAAGCCGCTGCGTGTGGGCACCACGCACCCGAAAGCGCTGGCGAAGCGAGCGCGTGCGCCACATGCGCCGGTCGGCGAACCGGCACGTGCGCGACGCCCGCCCGCCGGCGAACCGGTACGCGCCGATCGGCGAACCGGCGCGTGGTGACGTCACCGTGACGTCATCCAACGGTCGTTAACCGCCGGGATGACGTGATCGATGACGTCAGCGTCGGCGACGCTTGGCTGGTCGGCTACCCGACCCGACCCGACCCCGTGATCCGACCCGACCCGACCGTTGATCGGTCAACCGGTCCGGCGGTCGGACCGGTCGACCGTTCACCGGTCGGACCGGTCGGACAGGCAAGGAGCCGTTCGGCTCGCTGGTGCGTGCGTCACACGCGCCGCGCACTCAGGCGGCGCGTGGGGGCACGTGCGAGCTCCGATTGGAGCGTGGTTGATCTCGTTTGGTTCGTATGAGTCTTCTCTACACAGTGGTATAATTATTTTATACTTTTGAATTTTATAAATGTATGAAAATGCGTAGGAAACCCTATGTACGCGTATTTTTTGGGGTTTAATGCAGTTTATTTATTTGTAGCTTGTATTTTCTTATGATTAGGGAAATACAATAGCTAGCTTGTGTGCAAATGATGTTATATATGCTGTGTAGAGCTTGGTTCAATGATATGATATATATATATTTTAATATACTTGCAATTTTCTAGTTGCTAGAAAATAAGAACAATGGTATGAAATCCATTACATGTTGAATTGCAATTTTAATTATAGTTGAAGCATGATTGTTGTTTATACGTTGATTATTATCATGCTATGTTCTTGTGTTAAGGAAAAATGTAGAAATTACATAAGGTCATATAATTATTTTTCCTAGTGGGAGTTCGTAGGTTGGTAGAATTGAAAGAAGTTCTCACCTAGAACTCAAAATTTGTGCAAATTAAACTAATTAATGATAATAGAACAATTGTACATAGAAGTTGATTGGGAACATAGTGAACTTTTGCTTTTGTGTCTTTTGTTGAATTATCATTAATTTAGTTTGTCTTTGCTGCAAATTAAATGTGTGTTACTCCGTATAGTGTGCTAGTATTGATTATGCATTTATTATGTCAATGTGTTATAGCAATTGATTATGGCTTCGGCATCCAAGACCATTGTTGTTGACCTCAATAAGGGTGAGAAGTTGAACGGTGACAATTATGATATTTGGCACCGAAAAGTTCAGTACATCCTTGAGGAGCAAGAGGTTTTGAAAACTCTCAACCATACCATTGATGAACCTGAGCATGGAACTTCAGCTCAACACAGGGAGAGATCCGGAAGCTTATCAAGCTTGGAAAAAGAAAAATAGCATTGCTCGCATCACGTTGCTGAGCTGTATGCAAGATGATCTCATGTGTGAGTTTGAGAGTTATGACAAAGCTCAAGCTATGTGGGTTGCCTTGAAGGATAAGTTTGGGGGTACATCTGCCACTAAGCTGAGGAGACTCACCATCAAGTTTGACACATTCTGAAAGCGCCCAAATGTAACGATGATGCAGCATCTTCGGGAGATGTCAAACATGATCCGTGAGCTAAAATCGGCAGGTCACTCCTTTACTGATGAACAGCAAGTTCAGGCTGTTATAAGGTCTCTTCCTGACAATTGGGAGCATATGAAGATCAATATGACGCATAATGAGAATATTGTCACTTTTGATGATATTGCGCGTCATTTGGAATTAGAGGATGAGCGCCTAGAGGCTGCAAGATCCTCTACCCATGCTTATGTTGCTGAATCGAGTTCGCGCAAGGCTTCGGGCTTCAAGCGCAAGAGGAATCTTCAGTTCAACAACAAAGGGAAGATGACTCGATCGGGGACCCAAGAGGGCTAAAACCTTCCGACGCAAGAAGCGTGGTGGGAAGAAGGACAAGGCCAAGATGGAGTGCCACAATTGTGGCAAGTTGGGTCATTTTGCTCGTGAATGCACCGAGCCGAAAAGGTATCCTATTACTCCATTACTTTGAGTAATGCTTTTGTTTCTAGTACTTTGTAATGCTTGCCGAATCTCATCTAATGTGGACTCAGACTCGGGAGCAACAGACCATGTAGCTAGAGACCGATAAGCATTCGTGGAGTATCGTCGGATACCGCCTGGAAGAAGATGGATATATGTTGGGAATAACTCAAGAGTTGAAGTGAAGGGTATCGGCACATGTAAATTAATCTTACGTCGTGGTCGAAACCTGTTCTTGCATGATGTCCTTTATGCTCTAGATATTCGACGAAACTTGGTCTCTGTAGTTGTTCTTCTTAACTTAGGTTATGTATTGAATTTCCATGGTGATTGTGTTGACATTATGTATGGAACAGTTTATTATGGTTCAGGTCATGTATCGAATGGTTTTATGGTGTTAGACATTGACTATGATCAGTACAATGTTAATGTTGATGGTTGTTTTTCTTTAATTGCGTCTTCTAACAATGTTGAGATTGATGCAAGTACTTGGCATGCTAGATTAGGTCACATTGGATTGCAAAGAATGCAAAGATTAGCTAGAGAAAGCCTTTTAGGGTCACTCACTAATGTTAGTCTATCCGTATGTGAACATTGTCTAGCGGGAAAAACAACTAGAAAACCATTCGGTAAAGGGACTAAAGCTGAATTTCCATTGCATCTCATATATTCTGACATTTGTGGTCCTTTGAATGTGAGGGCGAGGCATGGAGCCTCATATTTCATCACTTTCATAGATGACTTCACACGTTTCGGTTACGTCTTTCTGATCTCCCACAAGTCAAAAGCATTGGACTGCTTTAGACGATATATAGCGATGGTAGAGAATCAGTTGAACAAAACAATAAAGATATTGAGAACCGATCGTGGACGTGAGTATCTATTAGAGCAATTCAAGGCTCTTTGTGATGAAAAGGGAATTGTAAGACAATTGACTATTCCTGGTACTCCACAACAAAATGGGGTAGCTAAGAGAAGGAATAGAACCCTATTGGAAATGGTTAGGTCTATGATGGCGCAAGCAAATTTACCTATCTCTTATTGGGGAGATGCGTTATTGACTGCTGCCTATATACTTAACCGTGTGCCCTCAAAATCGGTCACTTCCACCCCTTATGAATTATGGACTGGTAGGAAACCAGACTTGAATAGTCTACGTCCATGGGGATGTGCAGCTTATGTTCATGATTCTTCCCATAAACATGGCAAATTAGGATCTAGAGGGAAGAAATGTATCTTTATAAGATATTCCGAACACTCCAAAGGGTACGTGTTCATAGGTGAACAAGCTGATGGAAGTGTGACCGAAATGGAGTCACGAGATGTCACGTTCTTGGAGAACGATTTTCCTAGTAGAGGTGAGATTGATAAGGATTTCCAATTATATGAGATGGGAGATCCTGATAACACAGCCATTGATGTTGTAGAGGGAAATGAAGATTTACCTCAACATACAAGACCTAGTGGGAGTGTTGCATCGCCTGATGAATTGAATTCAAGAGAAATTCAATTGCGTAAAAGTAATCGTAAAAGTATTCCTCGTCGTCGTTTTGAGATTGAAGGGGAAGCATTTATGATTGCTCAAAATGACGATGCCGAGCCTAAGACTGTTCAAGAGGCTCTCTCATCCCCGACAAGAAAGAATGGAGAAAAGCTTTGGAAGATGAGATTGAGTCAATGAGGGCAAACCATGTCCGGGACTTGGTTGATCTACCACCCAATCGTAAGGCCATTGGAAACAAATGGGTCTTCAAGATTAAGCGAAGGGCGGATGGATCCATTGAAAAGTATAAGGCTCGTCTTGTGGCAAAAGGTTATACTCAACAAGAGGGTATAGACTATGAGGAAACTTTTTCACCGGTTGTAAGGTTTGCCTCAATACGCCTTATTCTAGCCATCGTTGCACATTTGGATCTTGAATTACATCAAATGGATGTAAAGACGGCATTTCTCAATGGAGAATTAGATGAGGAAATTTATATGAAACAACCAATAGGTTTCATAGCTAAAGGTCAAGAGCATAAAGTTTGCAAGCTTAATCGCTCGCATATGGCCTTAAGCAATCATCTAGACAGTGGTATCTTCGTTTTCATCGAGCAATAATAACTTTTGGTTTTACGATGATTGAAGAAGATCACTGTGTATATGTCAAGCGGTTCAAAGATAAATTTGTGATTTTATCACTTTATGTGGACGATATTCTGTTGGCTGGAAATGACAAGGTTTTGGTTATCACCATAAAAGAATGGTTGTCCTCCAATTTTGAGATGAAGGACATGGGAGAAGCTGCTTATATATTAGGAGTAAAGATCGAAAGAGATCGATCAAGGAAACTCCTTACTTTATCACAAGAGTCTTATATTATGAAGATTCTTGAGCGTTTCAATATGCAGCATTGTAATCCCATTGATACCCCCGTCATGCAAGGTGAAGGCCTAAATACCGAGATGTGTCCTAAGACTCTAGAAGAAATCAAAGTGATGGAAACTGTTCCTTACGCTAGTGCGATCGGAAGTTTGATGTATGCTATGATGTGTACTCGACCCGACATATGTTATGCCGTGGGATTGGTGAGCCGATATCAATCAAATCCTGGTCAAGCACACTGGAAAGCAGTGAAGATGATCCTGAGATACTTGAAGGGTACCATGGACTATCGACTTTGTTACCAAGGGAATGATTTACGCCTATTGGGTTATTCAAATGCCGATTGGGGTGGAGACCTGGATGAGCGTAAATCGACTTCTGGATATGCATTCTTGCTCAATGGAGGTGCGATTTCTTGGAATAGCAAGAAACAGACATGCACAGCCTTGTCAACAATGGAGGCAGAATTTATTGCATGTTTTGCCGTAGTACAAGAAGCAGTATGGCTAAAACGTTTCTTGGAAAATTTAGCCACTGTCACTGAAGTTCCAAGAGCGGTGATAGTTTATTACGATAGTCAAGCAGCCATTGCCTATGTGAAAGATCCCAAGTATCATGGAAGGACAAAGCACATTGACATAAAGAATAACTTCATCGAGATATTATAGCGCAGAAAAGAAGTGATCCTGCAATACATCTCAACCAATAGAATGGTTGCTGATCCATTTACGAAGGCTATTCTTAGAGACATGTTCTTGACCCATAGGATGTCACTAGGATTGCATAGAATGTGATATCTGTTATTGTAGAGGATCATTGGTTTATATATTTGTGGACATATGTATTGTACTTGTTTGTTTATTAGTGATCTGATGTTTTATCAATAAGTAAAAATCCACTATGGGACTAGCACAAACACATATATATTATTGAAAAGTATGTCATCAGGTAATGATTGGCTCACTCACACGAGCAATCGCCTCAAGTGCTGTAGTTAGCACGTTGAGATGAGACGTTATGTACAAATAAATGCCAAAGAGCAAGTTTGGTACATAAAATATGTCGCCTTGATTGGAGTCAAGATGAGGTCTGTAATTGGTTTATAATAAGACCGAACATGATATTCCCACAATCATGTATGCCTGAAGATGCCAGATGCGAGTACTTAATTGGGCGCTATAAGAAGCGAGCTGATATAGCACTCGGGCTAAACATGAGTACGTGAGAGGCACGTGACTATGTTTAGTCTAAGATCCGTATAGTGGTTATGGTTAATAAATGACATACGCTCTTATAGAAAGAGTAATCCACTATAGCATGTAATTCATACTACATGTGCATTGTACGACCAATGAGGGAAGATGAGTAAAATTATCCCTATTTACTTATCGTGTGAGCCCTTAAGGTAATTTATAATTTACCTCAATTTTGTGCCCTATGTTACTTCGACTATGTTCTCGAAGTGAAAGATCAATGTTGCTACTTTAGCATGTTACTCATGAATAGATATGGCCTATGGGACATGTCTAGGAAAGCAGTTATTTGAGGCCTATTGTTGTTTTACATCTACCACATATATTTACTGTGCAATTTTCCCCTGTGGTTGCGGATGTAAGTAAATACATGGTGTTTTGAGAATAGTCAAGTATAGCCTTTAAGGGATTTCGATGAAACAAAATAAGAATAATTGTTTATTTCTTTTCAGGGTTGTATTATGTCATCCCTAACAGAGCTTTGCTGTGGTGCTGATGTTTTGTAAAATTGATGAATGCTTATATTCTTGATTCTATCAAGCCCATCATGTCTGAGTGGGAGATGTTGTATTTATTTTTCTTAGGGTGCACCATTTGGACTGCTCGATGGAAAGTCACTAATGGAGGGGTACGTAGAATAAGATAACGTGAGGTAGCCTTGTTCGATGCTGTTTGCGCATCGGGTAAGTATCATTTTTTTTACTTAATTTAGGACTTAATTGGGCCTTTGGTAAAGTTTTAGGACTCCGTGTCATTATTTAGGCCTTGTGGTGCAATTTTCCTGGAAAGTAACTGTTACTGCTTGGTTTCGATGAAGAATAACATGGATTTGCTGTGGTGCTGATGTATTTGGCTCATTCCTTTGGGAACATATTTTTCTTTCACGTGCTCGAAGTAGAATAAGATATATAGCCTGTGATGCTATGTATCATGTTATTGTCTATCTAGCGAGCTGATCTTTCCCTCTGCCATATACACACGTCCCATGGAATAATACATCTTTTCCTTTGACATTGCAGAGGATGGAGGTCATTGGGAGATCGACAAGCAGATGTAGTATGGCGTGGCTTTATGTTATAATTATTCTTTGTTTCTCTTCTAGGTTGTGCTCTTATCGCTTCAGTGAGTCTGATCGTACGTACGTGATTCATGTAGCTCTTGCTTGAAAAGCTTGCTCAGCCGCGATCTTTTGATATTACTTCCGACTCCTTAATTTGGCTGAGATCAACGGCTGGATCTGAGTGACTTTGTGTTGATGAACAAGTGAGAGTTTTGGCGTTATCGGCTTTTCTCGTGCATGATGATTCATCTGGCAAACATAAAGTGAGACATGTTATATGTACATAACTTAGATTGTTTCTCAATCCAATTTGTACTAGCACGACTAGTGGAATTGATATTTTACATGGTTGATTAACTCTAAGGGGGTGCATGACAACTGCCTATTTTTGTTCTACAAAAAAATTTTATATTCCAGACTTGTTTCTAGAATAGAAATCCGTTTGATAAACTTATTCCGTTTTTCTATTTCTGGAATAGATTTTTATTCCAGAAATAGGTTTGGAATAAAAATCAGAAATAAAAATTTTATACTTCTCTATTTCTGGAACAGAAATGAGAAATAAAAAATTTTCTCATCGTTCGTCAACCGATCCTTCATCCGTTGCCGTTGACCATCGTCCGTCGGTCGCCGGTCGCCGGCCACCGCCGCCGGTTGCCGGCCACTGTTCGTCACCGCTATCCACCGGTCCGCTGCCGTCCAAAAGGAAGAAATTTTGTGTTGTTATCAAACGAATTTCTATTTTTAGAGTAGAAATATTATGTCGTTATTAAACAGTTATTTTTGCTTAGAAACTCTTCTAGAAATAGAAATAAAAAAATCTATTTCTGTTCCAGAAACCATTTCTGGAACAAAATGGTTATCATGCGCGCCCTAATTATATGAGATGTTAAACTTTTCAAAGTAACTAACTTACACATCCGTGCAAACATTCAATATTCATAAAGGGATGGCCATAAGATGAAAAGCACATAGGATTAGAGAGATCAAGAAATCGACACAATTTGACAACATTAGTAAGGATGCCAATGAAATTAAGGGAGATTTACATCCCAAATGTACTCCACATGCTTTGCTAACTGAACCGGGTGCACGCAATAACTTCCAGTTATACCCACAGCCGTATGCCTTTTACAAAAGAAAACAATTAGGGTAAAAATTAATGTCACATTTGCTTCACATTGATTGCAGGTTCCTCGTCGCTAGAGGATGCGGTTCTTCTTATTTGTGTCGCGCCTTATCAAAATTTATCAGGGAGATTTCTATCGTTATCAAGGCAGAACTAATACGGATACAAAATGTGCGCTTGTACTCGAATTTTAAGGATTAGGCATTACCAAAATGTCTACGAGCTTTCGAAGAAATTTCTTTCCTGACCAGCTATTGCGTGGGTTCCAAGCAAATCACGTCTTTCTCTCTCTCTCTCTCTCCGCGTAGACCAAGCGAAGCTGGCTCCTTCTCTCTCTCTCTCTCTCTCTCTCCCCTTCGAGCGTGTAGATTCTCTCTCTCTCTCTCTCTATCGCTCGCTTGTACAGATTCTCTTCACTCGGCAAGCTTCCAATCGCCAGGCCATAGAGAAACCCTAGCTCTCTCTTTGTTCTGGCTCTCTCTTTGTTCTGCTGCTGCGTTCAGACCGCTTCGAGGTTTATCGTTCGCGCTCCTTTGCCGAGCTCGACGTTGGTATGGTCCTGTACTCGGAACATGTTTCGGAAACCATACAACCGGCAGTGGTTATGACATTGGTTTAGGAGGGTGGCGAGAGTTTCCTCTAAGAAACAAGCAAATGCTAGTGCGATTGAAGATTCATCAACTTCCGGTGAGTTTCGAGTTTCGCTGTCTCTGAAGGACTTGGAAGAAGAAGAAAAGAAGTATGGACATTATCATCCAGTTGTTTTCAGATTCCTCTTCTGGCTCCTGAGATCAGATGGGAGACGCCTGCATCAGATCTGGATAGCCGGTCCCAAACTTCATTATTTTTCACGAAATTATATGATCAGCTTGTATACGTGTTTTGGACATTCAGGTGCAAAGATGTGGTGAGGACATGCCCACTTTGATAATCACGCATGTGATGGCACACACAAGAACCCTCTTCCAATGTTGGCCACCGCCGTGCCTTCTCCACCGCCTCTGCCGCCGCTTCCACGCTGTTGTCCGGCTCCTTGAGCTCACAGCCATGGCCATGTTGCGACACGTCCCCCACCAGCATGCCATGTTGCGACATGTCCGCCACCAGCATGGCTAGTCTTCACAAACTTTGTATTCTTATTACATACACTCTTGAAAACTATACGCAAATTGATCAATTGGCGGTCTTTTTTTTTTGTTTGTTGATAATTCGAGGGCATGGGGGTGGAGATTTGATTATCTGAAGACCTATGGAATACCTTGTAAATCCTATGAATCGATTTAGTTGAGACATTTGACCTATAGGAATGGTCCTGAGCTAAAATAATTTGCATATAGTTGGTTGGATTCGAACCTTCACTTCCAGAACTAGGCATACTTCTGCGCTAATCAACTCCTGTAATCTAGAGGTTATCATGAGCATACTATCGAAGGTTTTGGAGTTTATTTTCCAATAATTTATATTGTGTAAAGTTCATCATGAAGTTAGACCCCATCTTTTCGCCTGATACCACATGCTTTTGTGCTTGATTGGAGATGTTATCTGTGTATGATGATATGATCCGATGTAGACATGCTTTTTGTAATCCAAGATGATTTTTTAGAACAGTCTATTTATTCTCCAAATCGTTATGTAAGATTTCATATGGTCATACTTGAACGATATGCTAGAATATATGACATTGGTCTGCGGATTTTTTTTTTTTGTCATGTCATCGGCAAATAATTAAGTAACATCTACCAGATGCGGCTTCCACTTCTGACCCATTTTTTTTTCCCTTATAAAATAGGACCACATTTAACTTGGGTATCAATTCAGTCGTTAATCAAGTTTGGCTATTGTTAGTTTTCCGCCCAGTGATATCATTAAAGATTCGAAGTGTCATTCCACTTTTACCTGATGACTCATGAATATCGTTGTTGGAGCCACAATTGGAATATGGATATTTTCAAATCGAGCAAAGGGAGGAACGTGAGCATTCAAGTTTGTATTTTGGTGACAATATTGAAATGGACTAAAGAAATGACTTACCCAGGGCAAACATGGTACAAATGAGCAATTCGCTGGACCCAAGCATGTCCAAATACTGAAAAAAATGAAACCTTGAACTAGGGGAAGCTCTTGGATTATGTGCGGTCCTTCCATGTCAACTCAATTTTAAACCACCAAGTATATGTGGAGTGACATGTCGCACAGCATCATCAGACAAAAACTCGACTGGAGTCAGTTTTGGATGCCAATTGAAAGTTTGTTTTTTTTTTTTTTTTTAATGAGACAAAAGAAAAGTTTAGATCAGAATTTAGATCCAAGTTAAAGTTGGTGCTTTTTAAGTGAATTAGGCTTAATAATATCCATATGAGTTGAAAAGTGTGATTATTTATTTTTTGCAAAAAGAGAAACAAAGAAAAACATAAGGTTAAATATCTCAATTAATGCATGAGTTCTTGGATGGGGAAAAAGAAATCATTAGATGTGCTTAGATCATAACACCATTACTCCATTAAAACATGCGGGGTGATGATCAACTAGGATAGACTAAAGCAGGCAGAACGATGATGAGATGCGGGGAAACACAGTTTTCCTCGTTGGGCTTAAGAAGCAGCATCAAGGATGGCCTTGCTTCACTTTTTAACATATTCAAAGTTTGGGAGGGATAGACCCCGTTAATACATTTGAAGAATCTCTATCATTCTTTTTTATTGTCTAGAGTGCTTTTTTTTTTTCAATATATAAAACAAATTCATTCCACCTTATTAAATTCTCCGGGATCAGGACATTGGGTCCTCGTTCTCATTCGACGTCTCAATGAGGACGTCTCATTGACGTCTCATTTTGACCGAAGGGCATGACCTGCCAGCAGAATAGTCCGTTCGTCCAACAGCACCCGGACAAGGGAACGCTGTTTTTGCCTCGTCCTCTTTGGAGATGAAAATATGGTTATACCCCAAGTGACCGTCCATGAATGACAGAATTTTTTGTAAAAAAAAAAATACGATCGATAAGGATCTAATACGAACCTTGACGCCCGACGGGCGATAAAGGTAAGGTAAGGGACGGAACCAATGCTGTGTGGAAAGATGCAACGAGGAAACCTCTTCCCGGTCGAAAGCCGTGCAAAGACCTAAGAGGATACTGCTGCTTCCTCGTAACGGTAGAAAGAGGAATTTGACGAATGAGACGTCCGACGTCCTCATGCGCGAATGAGAGAGGACGTCTCATTATGGGGACGTCTCTCATTCGCAAATGGGGACGTCTCATATGAGGACGTCTATCGTTCAAAGAGACGTCCTCTTTTGAGACGTCCTCATTCGACGAGGACCCTTTTTATTGCGTGGTTCTCCTCTTTCAAATTCCCGTCCCCCAACACAACTTTACCCAGAAATACTCAGAAAAACCTGCACACAACACAAAAATTCCAAATGAGCTCCCCCCACCCCGTCTCGCCCCATTCTATCGGTGATCCAGCGTCACCGTCACCAGGGCCACGACAGTCCAATCCGGCTTCACCATCACCCAGGCTGCCACGGTCCGATCCAGAGTCACTGTCGCCAGGGCCACCACAGTCTGATCCAGCGTCACTCTCGCCAGGGCTGCTACAGTCCGACCGGTGCAAGCTCATCATCAGCCGCTGTATCGAGTATGCCATAGCCACTATTCTCAGCCTCCTCATGGTCATCTTCCTGGCCATACCCGCCCTAATGCCCCTGGAGTTCTGGCTCGACCCGGGCTCTTCCCTTTCGTCCCTCAACATCTCCACCACCTACGTCACTGTCCGATGGAACATCGCTCTCTCCGTCAAGAACCCCAGTAAGCTCATAGCCGTCAAGTACCCTCACATGAAGCTCCTCTTGAGTTTCAACAGCCAACTCGCACTCTCTCATCCCTCCCTCATTCCTGCCTTCACTCAAGGCCCTGACAACGTGACCACGGTCCGAGCCAAGGCCCTCTCAATGATTGTGATGGTCAACGACTTCGGGGTGAAGGGCCTGGTGAGCTCGTTGAAGGGTGGGGAGGTGACCATCGACGTGGTGGCGAAATCCAAGCGGAGGCTGCACTTGGGTCCGTGGTGGGTGCCTGTGTTAGATGCATACATCTCATGCATGGGCGTGACCTTCACTGCTCCGACCAACAGCAGGGGTGACGGCGATTGGATGATCCTCAGAGGCACCTCAAGCTGCACGGCCAGCATCATCACTTTGCTCTGGTAAGAAACATTTTTTTCAAGTTCCTCCTTAGGTTTTGCATTATTATCGTCGTCACAGTTGTTTGTTCACCAATGAAGCTGATGAACAAAATGAAACAAAAGAGAAGCTGCCGATCCTTAATATCATCACCTTCTTAGCACCGTCACCACCCAGCTGCGCTGGTAATGACTAGTTGAGACGGTGGTGCTTCCCTTCGTACCGGTCTAGAACGACATGGCCCTGGCCAGGCTTGCGGCCCGGCATGGCTGGAGGAACAAATAATGAGTAGCAACTTGAAAAATGTTGCTGTCAGTTTCCACAGTCAACTATCGATCTAGGGCCTTGTTGTGTCAATGTTTTCTTTTCTTTGCCCTTCCCACATCTGAAAGAAGCACAAATGAGTTGGTTCATTCACCTCGAAATAAGAAAAGGACATATGCAACTCATTTAAAGTTTGATCTTTCCCTCTGCGAAATACATGTCTTATGAGCTGAATTTTCCTTTGACATTGCAGAGGATCAAGGCGTCGCACAAGAGTTCAACAAGCAGATGTGATATTTGTCTTTCAATCGAAAATGAGTAGACAAGCTGATGCAATACGGTGTGCCCTAGCAATATATCTTTGTGTCTTCCTATTGTAGTTTTGCTCTTTTGTATCCTTCTGTTGTAATATAATCCAGAGAAAACACACTGTTTGTTGTAATTAGAATATTAATGTAATGGGGGTGAGGTACGGATATCTGAATTTCCTTAAAGCGATTAGTTCTTGCCAATGGTGCTCCACAGATTCATGAACTATGCCTCCCAAGATACAACACCTTGAACTTTTAGGATTAGTGCTATACAAACAGAACTTAGTCGAACCATTCAATTAAACCAGCACACCCAAAAAAATCGAAAGAGTAGAAAAGTATATCAAAGCTCTTTTATAATCGAGTTGGAAAAACAAAAGCTCTAATGAAGTTCTATACTCCTATCTATTTATAGAGTTTTTTTAGTTCATGTACTAAAGAGATACATGAATTAGATAGACGTATATATCCACAAAATTCATGAATCAAGAGATACGTAAATCCAAGAGATTCATGAATCCAGAAACACATGAATTCAAGAGATTCATGAACTCAATAAATACATGAACTAAAATATACATGAATCTAGGAAATTCATGAATTCAATAGATACGTAAAACAGAAAAGTTTAGGAAATTCATGAATTCAATAGATATGTGAATAAAAAAATGTATCTTAATTTATTAGTTTTCATTGATCCATTAACCATAATTATAACACCTTCCTCTAGCGGATTGTTTAAAAAGATCAACTCCGTTCAAAGCTGAAAAGGGTATTGCTTTCGACGAGCCCAATTTTACATGCGCATGATAATAGTATGATACATGTAGCTCTTGCTTACAGCTTGCTCAGCTACGGTCTTTTGTTATAAATCTTGACTCATTGAATTGGCTGAGATCGACGGCAGTGTCATGTCGCAGTGCGTTGATGAGCATCGGTAGCTAGTTTCTTGACGAAAACATAGGGTTTGATGTCTTTGGAGGCTTTCGGCACTTCACCAAAACTGAACCCAACCAAAAAATGCATTTCGGTTTTTGGTTTTGATAGTGTAAAAATAACTCTTTTTTTCTTCTGGTTCGAGTTATTTTGATTTGATTTGGTCAATTGAGCCGAATCAAATTTCTCAACAAAAACCGAATGCTGATCTTAAATTCCTCCTCTTTCTCATCCATTATTGAGTTTGGTCCAGTAATGAGGCAAAAAATGGAAAACCTGAAAACCGAATTAGGTCCATGTTGGTTCACATTGGGTTCAGTTCAGTTCAGTTGCTCACTCTATTTGTTTTTTTTTTTTTTTTTTTTTTGGTGAAAGGTAATCATAATAAGCTATAACCAATATTTACAACAAAAACGGCACCAAAACATACACTCATAATGAATAAAGGCATAATGAGTGGAAGGGTGCCAAAAGAAGAAGAAGAAGAGGGAAGCCAACAAGGTATAAAACACGGTTAAGCCGCACAACTACAGCCACATCCAAAAGACTAAAAGAAGGCGACTAGCCAGCCAAACAATGGCAACCCAAGCCAAAAACCAAATAAAACGCCATCGCCCAAACGGAAAGGACGAGACAACCGGCAGGAATCAAGGCCATCACCGAAACATTAGGAACGCAAAGCACAGCAGTGGACCCTCCTGCACCACCACTCCAATCTGGAAATACTACAGATGCGCCGGAGTAGGAGAGAAGATGCAAGGATCTATCCCTCAGCTACATTGAAGTTTCTTGTTTCTTAGGTTATTTTCAACATTCGAAAAGGTTAAAGCATTATCCTTAACTACTTTAATAAGGTGGTTCTTCATGGTCGAAAGTGTGAAGGTATAGTTCCTAAAGAGAATCTCATTCCTATATTTCCAAATAAGGTGGCAAAGAGCCCCAAAAGAGAATCGAGCGATAGAGTAATAGAAGTTTTTACTGGATAAGGACTTTATAGCCTAGCAAAGGTTGTCAGCCCAAGTCCCATTCCTCCAAAGGAGGTCGCATCTGGCGGCCCAATAGAAGGCACAACTAGCCATAATGCTACAATGAAAAACAGATGATCAATAGAATTTAGAGTTACTTTGCAAAAGGGGCACACCGCATCCCAATCTTGCCATGCGATAAGAGTAAGGCCCGTAGGAAGATAGTTCCTTGTTATAAGCCAAAGAATGAACCGATATCTTGGAGCTATAGCATTGTTCCAAATCAATAAAGCCCAAATGACTCGAGACTTCTTTTTTCTGATGAGGTGCCAAGCCGAAGCAACTGAGAATAAACCAAACATGTTTCCTTGCCCAGTAAGACGATTTGGAGCCTGCACTAGAAAGGGAATGGGATGTTCCCAAGAGTGTAAAACTTCTCGCATGGTCTGACCAGCAGACGAAAAAAGATCAGCCACCGTCACATACCTGGGAAGGCTAGATCTGTAAATGAAAGAGTCAGAAAACATCAAGTTGAGGGGGTCTCTCGGGTGCCAATGGGTGAACCAAAAGGAAACAGAGCAGCCATCTCCTAACTTCTAGAGAAAAGATAACCGAAAATCATTCCTAAGGTGGAGGATTCGCTTCCACGCCCAAGAGCAACAAATGGGTTGCTTAACCACCCAAAAGCTCTTCTTTTAAATGAAGGTCGAGTGGATTTACCTACTCCACAAGGATTCCTTGTCCGTAAACATGATCCATATATGTTCTAGCATTGCTGCCTTGTTACAATCCTTCAGACTACGAATGCCTAGCTCTCCTTCCTCCTTTGGAAGGCAAACATTATCCCAGGATACCTTGGCACCACCCCTCCCTAAGCCAGGGCCCTTCTAGAGAAATTGTCTCAAGATCTGTTTAATACGATCCAACACTGCCACGGGGATGATAAAGATACTACCCTAATAAGCTTGGATTGCATGAAGAACTGACCTTATAAGTTGAAGACGTCTAGTAAAAGAAAGGAAACGCTTAGTCCAGGACTGGAGTCTTGTAGTTATGCGATCCACAAAGGAAATGCAATCCGCTTTGCTAAGCTGGGAGGAGATAATAGGAACTCCTAGGTACTGCACCGGTAAAGACCCCTACTGAAAACCAAACACTAGGAGAATCTCTCTATGCAAATCTACTGATCCTCTAGCAAAAAATATCTCACTATTAAAATTAGGCTTGAGTCCACTCCAAGAAGAGAAGGTATCCAACCCCTTATTTAAGAGTGAGATGGAAACCAAGTCAGCTTCGCAAAACAAAAACACGTCGTCCACAAAGAAGAGATGTGAAAGACTCAAAGCCTTGCATCTCCAAAAGAACTTGAAACCCGGTTGTCTAGTGCGAACACTAAGGATCCCGAAAAAAACCTCCATGATTAAGGTAAAAAGGTAAGGAGAGATTGGATCCCCCTGTCAAAGATATCGGCCACTAGGGAAGAAACCATGAAGTTTTTCATTCAACGAAATGGAAAACTTAGGAGTGCGAACACATACATAATGATCCGAACAAAATGATCCAGGAAACCGAAGGCATGAAGAACCAGCTCCAGAAAATCCCAGTCTACCGTGTCGTAAGCTTTCTGAAAGTCCATTTTGACCGCACACTTGAGCACATAAGGATTGAGATGGAAGCCGGCAAATAACTTATGCGCAATAAGAATGTTGTCTCTAATTCTCCTGCCTTTGACGAAAGCATTTTGATAAGGGCTGATAATATCATTAAGGACTGCAGCAAGTCGGTTAGCCAAAAGCTTCATAATGCATTTGTAAATAGTATTGCAGCAGGCAATAGGCCTGTAAACATTAACAGACGTAGCATTAAGAACTTTCAGGATCATTACTAGGATGGTATTGTTGATTTCCTCGAGAAGTCTCCCCGTTGTAAGGAAATCCTTAATCACTTCAGTGACCAAAGGTCCAACTATCTCCCAATTATGCTTGAAGAACTTGACACCAAAACCATCTGGTCTTGGAGCCTTCCCCCGAGCAAGAGAGAATATAGTATCCAGAATCTCCGAATCAAATAAAGGACAAGATAGAGAACTGACCTGTTCCTCATTGAGAGGGCATTGTATAACCTCCCGAAAATCCAGTAATGAGGGGCTGGAAGACAAGGGGCGTGGTGCTAAAAACTCTTGGAAATGAGAAACGAAGGTATGGTGGATCAAGCTTAGGTCTGAGATAATAGAACCAGTATAATCCATAATAGAGAGAATCATGTTCCTCAGCTGTCTCCTAATAATGGAATGGTGAAAGAATTTGGTATTCCGGTCACCTTCCTTAAGCCACCTGATCCTGGATTTCTATCTGAAGAAGGACTCCTCCTGATTCCTCAAATCCAAAAACGTCCTACAATGCGTCTTCTCCAAGTCTGCAAGAACCTCACTAGTAGGATCCTGCTGCAAGTCAACTTGGGCGGATAACAAAGCATCCCTCGCTACATTAATCCTCTCAGAGATATTAGAGAAATATTTTCTATTAAGTTGCTTCAAACGGCCTTTGAGGGCCTTCAGCTTACTCACCAATCTGTACATAGGAACTTCTTCAGTCAGACTCTCCCAGACTTGAGACACAGTGCCGTGGAAAGATGGGTGTTTAGTCCAAAAGTCGAAAAATTTAAAAGGTTTCCTTGAGACCACCGGCTGCAAAACCCTAACCACCATAGGAGAGTGGTCAAAAATGCCAGGTGCAAGGAAAGATGCTTCCGAATAAGAGAAGTGAAGACTCCATTTAGCATTTACAAGAACTCAATCAATTTTCCTAGCCTTGCGATTAACCCCCGAGGAAGTAGACAAAATGAACCAAAAGCCTACATATCTTAGGTCCTCTAATTCAGCTTGGGTCAAACAAAGATTGAAATCATCAAAGCAATGAAGCCAACTGTCAAAGCTACCAATCTGATAAGAGGGATCCCTGATAGCATTGAAATATTCAGCTACTAGCCAAGCAACATCTCAGTATAATATACTCCTCTGAATAAGGTCCGCCCATAATGGCTTTCTAGCTACAAAAATATGTTCAGCATAAACCACCGAGACACAGCAAGAGATATCAGACATGATAAACTTCAAACTACCATGAATTGCCTGACTATTGGATAAAAGCACTTCAAAATCCACCAAAAAAGGGTTCCAACCAACCTAGATCCTGCCCTTATGAGAGAACTCATAATTGGTCACCCAATTCCAGCTCGATAACAGTCTAGAAGATATGGAGTCAAAAAGAGAATCCGGAATTTTTGTTTCCAACAAACCAATTAGACAAAACCCATTAGAAGATACGAGGTTCCTAACTTCTGCTTGTCTTAGGGGATCATGGAGACCTTTGACGTTCCATATACCAATATTCATATGCGTGTATATATAATTGAAAATAAGAGGAGCAGGTGGAGGAGTGAAGGACTTACCTCCGCCTATTCGGTTCCGCCGTGAGGCCGCCGAAGCAACTGAGGTCGTGACAAGAGGAGAGGCTGGGTCAAGGGCCATGAGTTTCACTTGGATGGTCTCAACCTTCCTTGAAGAGGTAGGAGCCTTCAAGGACGAGATAGGTGAGAGCAAATCATCGTCTGAGCTAAAGTAGCTATCTGAAAGCACGGAATCCCTACCAGCATTATGATCGAAATTGGAGGCTACGGTCTAGTCTTTATCCTCCTCAAGGGGGAGGTAGGAATCTTCGACAGTGAGCTAGGTCTCTTTGCCAGAGGGCTAAGAGGGGATGTTGGCCTTGAAATACTTGCGCTCCTCAACGACTTCCGAACTGTAAACAGGGGAAGAGGTTGGTCCGTAGCAGGGCCTTTAAGCTTCATCAAGTTGCTCGCCTCAGCAGGAGGAGGCGGCCGGGTTGAAGGACGATCCTTCAATTGCGAGGGCTTCTTCTTTTTCCTTATCACCAAGTTCCAGACAAGCTGTGAAGCTTGCGGGTTCTCCACCATGATCGGAGTCGAAACGGGAGCCTGAGTAGGGGCAGGCCGGTCTAAGGCGGTCTAATTCGGAACCTCCCCTTTACTCGCATTGGCCACAGAAGCGGTAACCTCACACCTATGCCCGAAGGTGCCACAAGACGGACATTCAGCTGGTTTCCATTCAAATTCAATTGAAATTGAGTGTGAGACTCCATTCAAAACAACATCAATAGTAGAGTATCTAGGTTGATTGGCATAAATTTCAACACAAACTCTTGCAAATGAAAGCACCTTCGTATGCTCCGTGTATTGGTCAACATAGAGAGGTTTCCCAACGGCACTAGCTATGCCTCCAATAGCCGAAGCCGACCACAGATCAAGAGGGAGGTTATTCAACCTAATCTAGACCGGAATGGCGGTTTGCTTGTCCTTCTTCAAGTCCATAAGTGGCCTCCATTGCTGCAAAATGAGATGAATCCTCGCCACCGTGATGGGTCAATCTTCTAGGATCTTACGCCGGAACACCGGGTCCGGAATTTGGAAGAGGAAGAAGCCTTGATTGTCCGCCATCACTTCTATAAGCTTGGAGCCCCAAGTTCGCATCAAAGTTTGTTCCGTTAGTTTGAAGGAAAACTTCTTCCCCCACATAGTAACCAATAAGGCATTTATGCCATTTGGAATCAAAAGTCTCTAAGACTTCCTCCGCAAGGTGAACAACCGATTTGCCATCTACAGAGTTAGGTAGAGAGTAAGCAAGATCATATCCTTTCGCTGCTAGCTTCATAACATTGGCCAACGTTCAAGTGGGAGAATGTTTTGGATCCTCTGTTTGCTAGGTAGAACCACTCGGTCGCTTGGAAGAGGCCCGAATGCAGTTCCCACCCCTGGAGCGACCCGAACATGAGGGGGCCCTACGAGGCACTTACTGTTTGCCAAAATGAACTGCCAAGCCAACCTTGGGAGGGCCAGAATAAGCTGGAGCAAAAGTGTTACGGCCCAAAGAGGTGCCCGCAACAACTTAGGCCTCTTGGGAAGTACCAGCCAGACCATTCATGGCGCAGGAATTAACCCAAACACCTGGTATGTAGCTTATCTACTACCACAGAGAACCATCGATGAAGAAGAACAGCTTACCAGGGAGGAACTCAACAACACCAGGGACAAGAATGAGTGTCGCTTCAGCTCGAAAAACAGCCCAACAGTCGCGGTAGAGCAAACCAGCAAGCCGAGTACGACCACATCGAGTAGAAATGCACCAAAGAAGCAGACCAAGCAGAAATGCACCAAAGATGCAAGAAGGTCGAACTCGTGATTAGAAATCCAAATATGTAAGGTCCAAAGCAAGAAAAAACTTCAATAAACTCCAACCATAAGAAGCTAACCCCCTTTGAACTAACAGAGAACTAGTCGAGCAGCAAAACCACCACAACGAGCAGAAATGCACCAAAGAAGCAAACCGGTTGAATCTTCTAGGGATAGTGAGATCTCAAGTTGTAGACCAACCCAGACAAATCCGTTTAGTGGAAAGGAAGAGGATGGTAAGAGGAACCTACCCTCCAAATTTCAGCCAAATCGAATGGCTAGATCTCCGGGAATGAGCAGCAAACTAGGCGGATGAACATGGTGAAGAAGAGGTTCTTTCGCCTGGTTCTATCTCTTGTTTTATCTCTGCTGAATTTACTTTTTGCTCACTCTATCTATTCGAATTTCTTAAAAACCCAAACCAAATTGACTAGTTGAGGCCCTAATAATCCGTAGGAAAACTATTTGACTTCATCCGAATCACGGGCCCATCGATGAGATATGGGCCGATTCCATGGAGGCCCAAAAGAATGGGTGACATAAACTTCGCGCACGGGACAGGAGAAAGATCGCCTGCGGCACCGACACACAGCAACTCGACCTCATCTCTCTCTCTCTCTCTACGCATAAACCAAGTGAATGTCACAAGTCGATCAATCTAGCATTCCCTTGCCCGTGTGGCCATAGAATTTCTCCTAAGCAGCCTTTCTCACACTCAACTCACAAGGATCTTTAGAGAGAGAAGCTCTAGATTGTATTACTTATTAATGAGATGAGTACAATGAGGGGATGAGACCTCTATATATACAAAAATAAGGTAAATCGTATTCGTAGATCTCTCTTCGATCTAATGGTGGAGATTGCATCTCCCCAACTACTAATTATCCGCATTTATTACATATGAATACAACTATTGTATCGCCCGCCCCTATGAGTATTCTATAAGACTCGAGAAAACCCTAGAACTTCGGGATACAAGTCGAGGTTGCTTGATCCACGGATGTGTCACGGCGGTCCCTTAGGAACCTCTTGGATCAACTTACTTTTGGGCCGTGACACGAAGCTGATCTCTCTCTCTTCTCTCTCTCTCTCTCTCTCTCTCTCTCTCTCTCTCTCTCGTACAAATTCTCTCCACTCAGCAAGCTTCCAATCGCTAGGCCTTTGAGAAACCCTGGCTCTCTCTTTATTCTACTACCGCGTTCAGAGCAGCTTCGAGGTTTGCCATTCGCACTCCTCCACCAGGTTCAACACTGTTTTGTAGCTTCAATTTCAGCTTTTGGTGTGAAATTCACGATTTGATTGCCGTATCTAGCTCTCCCTTATGCGTTTGGTTCGTTTCCGTGTGGCCTTGAGGGTTTGATTTTACGGATTGGTGATCTTTGAGCACGTTCAGGTCGAAACCCCAGCTTCAATTTCCTTTTTGTTTTCTGGTACATTGGTAGCTTAGATTGTTTCTTAATCCAATTTGTATAAGCACGGCTAGTGGAATTGATATCTTGCATGGCCGATTCATTCTAATTATATGGGATGTAAGGTTCTTCGAAGTAACTACTTACATTTCAAAATGAATATTCAATATTCTTAGTCATAAGTACAGTGGGTGGACGTATAATGAAAGGCACATGGAATCAGAGAAATCAAGAATTCTCACTGTTTTCTAGATTTTATTTTATGGTCAATACTGGTTTCTAGATTCATGGACTCAATTCAACTCAAATGGGATCTTTCATTGACAGTCTTTTGCACCAAAAACGTTTAATAATATATAATAATTCACATCATGCCACATCCTTTTTCAATTCCTCTGTTACGGTATTGACTTAACATTTTAATACATGGTTATAAGAAATTATTGACCGCACCCAAATCATATGGTCCAATATAAGTCATTCTTGGGTTGTGTGGACTCCACATGCTGTGCTAACTGAACCGGGTGAACGCAATTATTTCCAGTTATACCCACAGCCTTATGCTTTTTAG
Organism: Eucalyptus microcorys; assembly: GCA_014182515.1. Classification (NCBI taxonomy): domain Eukaryota; kingdom Viridiplantae; phylum Streptophyta; class Magnoliopsida; order Myrtales; family Myrtaceae; genus Eucalyptus; species Eucalyptus microcorys. Next base: position 4,872,654 of record CM024563.1, read on the forward strand.
AAAAGAAAACAATTAAGGGAAAAAAACAATGTTGAATTTGCTTCGCATTGATCGCACATTCCCTTGTGGCAAGAGAATCATATTTCTTTGTGCAATCCCCCTCCTTATTCGCATCGTGCTTGATCGAAAATTATTGGTGGTGTTTCTATCATTACCAAGGTGCTGTGCAGAACTAATATAGATACAAAATGTGCGCTTTGTACTTGAATTTCAAGGATTAGGCATTACCAAGATGCCTTCGATCTCTTGAAGAAATTTCTTTCTTGACCAGCTATCAGCTATCATGTCGCATTTGTTCCAAGCAAATCACGTCTCTCTCTCTCTCTCTCTCTCGCTTGTACAGATTCTCTTCACTCGGCAAGCTTCCAATCGCTAGGCCATAAAGAAATCCTAGCTCTCTCTTTGTTTTGCTGCTGCGTTTGGACCGACTTTGAGGTTTATCGTTCGTCCTCCTTCACTGGGTTCAACATTGGTATGCTTCTATACTCGGAAACCATACGACCGGTGGTGGTTATTGAAAGTGCTAGTACGAACACCTAGAGGAGGGCTGAATAGGTGTAAAAACAGATTCTGCAAAATGCAGTGAAAACCTTTACTTTTAACTTGAGTCTAAATAACAACAGACTTTTGAAACTGAGTCTGACGAATAACAGACTTTAAGCGAATTCAAACTTTAGCAGTTAGATAGAATTACGAACAAAATAAAGGAATTCAAGGAAGAGAATAAGAACACAGAATTTATAGTAGTTCGGCTTAAATCAAGCCTACGTCCACTCTCCCACGCTAACAGCCTTCTAGTTGGATTCCACTATGCAATCAACAAGAGATTACAACTTTGAGTGCAAACACTTAGTAGTAGATCACACTATCTCACTAAGTCACTCTTTTGGTATTTCTTTCACGATCACAAACATTTAAGCTCACCAAAGACAAGTATATGATCGAAGGTCGCTCAGACTTTGGAATTATAAATTCTACGCTCCATCTCTTACTTGCTCATTGGTCATTCTTCTCCTTAAATACTCCTCCACTTCCAAACTAGCCATTGGACAATATCTTGAGGATCGTCTTCCAATATACCCGTTGGACAGATCTGTATCTAGAAGATTTGGTAGCCGTTGAGTGACAAAAGTGGAATCCCAAATTGATTCCAATCGCCCATACAGACAGAATCTTGGTTTCCATAAGTAGAGCTTCTTCGTATAGAAAGTTCTTGTCTTCAAGATCCAATTGCCTATCAATCAGATTGAGTCAATCAAATCAATCTTGATGTAGAATCCAAACCAAATTACTAGCCGTTATACATTTGGGCTTGTGTTACGTTCTGTTGAGTTCTGGATATAAAGTCTGAGAGCAATAGACTTTACAATTTGAGTCTGAGTGCAATAGATTTTACAATCTGAGTCTGAACAAATTATGCTTCAGCATAGAGTCTGTTTTCTGGTTTAGCTTCAGCATAGAGTTTGTCTTCTAGTTCTTCCAAGTATAAATTTTGACAATATCATTACATGTTCAATCATCTGCATAGTCTGTTACTCACCAATTAAACACATTAGTAGCATTTAATTTATTTTGTCATCTTCAAAATATCATAAGGGATTTCCCTAACAGTTATGGCATTGGTTTAGGAGGGCGGTGAGAGTTCCCTCTAAGAAATGAGCAAATACTAGCACAATGAAGATTCATTGACTTTCGGCGAGTTTCGAGTTTCGCTGTCTCTAAAGGACTTGGAAGAAGATGGACATCATCATCCAGTTGTTTTCAGTTTCCTTTTCTGTCTCCTAAGACTAGATTGGAGGTGCCTGCATCTGTTCTGGATAGCCGGTCCGGTTGTTCATTATTTCCACGAAATTATGTGATAAACTTGTATACGTGTTTTGGACTTTCAACTGCAAAAATGTGGCGTGGACATGTCCATTTTGATAACTACACATGTGATGGCACCCACAACCACCTGCTTCCAATGTTGGCCACTGATGTGGCTTCTCCACGGCCTCTGCCACCACTTCCACACTGTTATATGGCTCCTCAAGCTCATGGCCATGGCCACATTGCGACACATCCGCCACCAGCACAGCCAATCTTCATAGACTTTGTATTTCTATTGTATACGCTCTGGAAAAACTATACACAAATTGATTAACAGCGGTTTTTTTTTATTATTTATAATTCAAGGGCATGGGGTGGAGATTCAATTATCTAGAGACCTATGGAATGTTGAGGTTGTCATACGTCAATTGTGGAAGAAGTCGGTGGTATAGGTGATGAAAGGGGCTGCTCCACTAAGATAATTTGGGTTACAAAGATGAAGACTATGAAAGATTATTGCTGATTTTTGAAGATTAGTAGATAATAGAGCTTTACATGCAATTTTCATCATTATTATGTATGTCCTAAACTTCTATTATATATTGGGGCAATATCTTTTATAGTTGTAATGTTGAAACTTGTAACCCTAGAGCTTATAACACTGATACTTATAGTAGAGACATTGCCTAGTGTGGTACTGTAGTTTTTTCATTCCTGATTTTTGAAAAAGGTTATCCACGTGAAAATTCTCACTTGTTTTCTTCTCTATTTTTCTCTTCAAAAATTTGTGTTCCTAACATGAAATACCCTACAAATCCTATGATTCGATTAAGTCGAGACATTTGACCTATACAAATGGTCCCGATCTAAAACAGTTTGCATTTGGTTGGTTGGATTCAAATGGGCAACTTTGTTTCCAAAACTAAACATTCACTCATGCACAAATCAACTGCTACAATCTAGAGGGTATCATGAGCATACTATTGAAGGCTTTGGAGTTTATTTTCCAATAACTTAAATTGGGTAATGTTTATCATGAGTTAGACCCCATCTTTTAGCCTAATACCACATCCATTTGTGCTTGATTGGAGATATAATCTGTGTATGATTTGATGTAGACACGTTTTTGTAATCATTTTGGATTTTTCAGAACAGCATGTTTATTCTCCAAATGGTTATGTAAGATTTCACATAGTCATACTTGAACGATATGCAAGAAGATGTGACAACGGTCTATCAATTTTTCTTTTTCGGGTCATCGGACATATAACTAAATAACATTCAAGTCATAATATATATATATATATATATATATATGTGTGTGTGTGTGTGTGTGTGTGTGCGCGCGCGCGCGTGCGCGCGCGTGCATGTATGTATGTATGTACATGAATATGTAAATATAACTAGTTATGCAGCTACCAATTTTAGCTTAATTTTTTTGTTTCGTAAAATAGCATTAACTTTAATTTGAGTATCAATTCAGTCGGTGATCAAATCTGACTCTTGTCAATTTTCCACTCAGTGATACCCTTAAAGAAATGGTATGTCATTCCACTTGTATCCGACGGCTTTCAGATGTTGTCGTTGGAGCCGCTGTTGGAACATAGATAGCTTTGTACCAAGCAAGGGAAGGAACGTGAGCGTTCAAGTTTGTATTTTGGCGACAAAAAGTGAAATGGACTAAATAAATGACTTATCTAGGGCAAACATGGCATAAAAGAGCAACTTGTTGAATCTGAGCATGTCCGGAACCTGAGAAAATTATAACCTTGAACTGGCGATCGGCTTTGTCCAAAAACAGGGAAAGCTGGTCTTGTCCACCAAGTACACCATGGAATGGCACGTTGCATCTTTGGCAGCGTCATTGAATAGAATTCCAATTAGGTCCATATTTGAATACCAATTGAAAGTTTGTGCAAGACAAAAGAATAAGTTTGAGCTAGCATTTAGATTCGAGTTAAAATTGGTGATTTGTAAGATAAGTAGGCTCAACAATATCCATCTGAGGTGAAAAATATGATTATTTTTTTGCAAAACAGAAGATAAGTAAAAACATCACAAAATCTCAGTTAATGCACGAGTTCTTGGGTTGGGAAAAAAAAATAATTAGATGTTTCTAGATTATAATACCATATTACTTACTCCAATTAAAAAAATGTTGGGTGATGATCAACTTGGATAGACTAAAGCAGGTAGAGAAATGATGATGCGGGGAAACACAGTTTTCTTCGAAGGGTTTAAGAAGCATCAAGGATGGTCTTGCTTCACTTTTTAAAATATTGAAAGTTTGGTAGGGATAGACCTCGTCAATACATTTGAAGAATCTCTATCATTCTTTTTTATTGTCTAGAGTCTGTTTTTTTAAATATATAAAACAAATTCATTCCGCCTTTTTAAACTCCCCAGGATCACGACATTGGGTCCCTTGTCCTCATTCGACGTCTCATTGACGTCTCATTTTGACCGAAGGTCACGACGTGCCGGCATAATAATCCGTTCGCCCAACAGCGCCCGGACAAGGGAACGCTGCTTTCGCCTCATGAAAATATGATTATATCCTGCGACTATTTTGACAGTCAAGATATAATTCAAAATATGATATAATTTATGTTATTATGTATTTGATACCTATTCAAAATAAGATAAAATCGAATATAAAAGATATATAGATTGGATAAAATTATCCCATAATAAATGGTGGAATAAAGATAAATAAGATTTATAACATCCATAATAAAAAAATAAAAGTAATCTATCTCGAATGACAAACTTTTTAAAATTAATAATATTAAAATTACATATCAATATAAATAATATTTGAATAAATTCAGAATAACAAAATATAACAATTTATTTGTTTTAATTTAATCTTATTTTTATTTATATATATTTGAAGTTAATTATATTTTATAAAATAATTTCAACATATATATAAATATATGTTTATATTTATTAAATATTTTTGGTATTTTAGTATTTTAGGTGTATTAGTATAGTTTACTATTCAATAAAATTTTATTAGAGAATGATGGGAGGGGAAGAAAATAATAAAAAAGATATTAATTAATAAAAGAGAGGAAAATAAAATAAAGTAAGTGGTAGTGTGGCAAGAAATTTGTACCATCTTAGTTTGTAAAATTTTTGGTTCATTTTTACTAATATGTGAACATATCCGATTTTATTATTACAATCACCAAATATATTATCAATATATCAAAATATATTGAATTTTATATCATATCCTATTCAGTTTGGACGACCAAACGTAGCCTAAGTGATTGTCCATAAATGACCGAATTTGTTGTAAAAAAAAAACTACAATCGATAAGGATCTAACACGAACCTTGACGCCCGCCTGGGCAATAAAAGTGAGGTAAGAGACGGAACCAATGCTGTGTGTAAAGATACAGTGAGGAAACCTCTTCCCAGTCGAAAGCCGTGTAAAGACCTAGGAGGATACGGCAGCTTCCTCGTACCGGCGGAAAAAGGAATTTGACGAATGAGACGTCTAACGTCCCCATTAGCAAACGGGGACGTCTCATTATGGGGATGTCTCTCATTCAATGAGACATCCTCATTCGACGAGCACCCTTCTCTTCGTGGTTCTCCTCCTTTAAATCCCATGTCCCGACACAACTTCACACCGAAAAACCAACACACTAACAGAAAGTGTAAATGTTGACAAAAAGCGTAATGGAAATTTGGGAAAAAGCTTTTATTCTATATTGATTGTATACACTTACATCGGTAAATTTATAATGTAAGAGACAAAAGAATAAAACAGGAAAAAATAATAAATGAATCACTATTTTCCTATTTTCCTATTTATAAAAACCAATCCACAATTGACCGAATCATAATTGATAGAATCGAGGATCTTCAAGATATACAAGATATATTTCCAACACTCCCCCTCAAGTTGGTAGCCTATAAATGTCAAGAATACCCAGCTTGCTCAATAGATACCTATGTTGTCTTTGACATAATGCTTTAGTGAAAATGTTTGCAGGTTGCTCCGTTGTTCCAATTCCTTTTGTCACGAGAACTCCATCTTTGATTTTATCCCGAGTGAAATGACAATCCACTTCTATATGTTTTGTTCTTTCATGAAAAACTGGATTTGCCACTAATTTAAGTGCAGCATCATTATTATAGAACAATTCACTCGGTCCACCAACCTGAACTCCAAGGTCCAAAAGTAGTCCTCATATCTAGACTATTTCACAGGTAGCCTTTGCCATGGCCAGATACTCTAATTTTGCAGATGATAGTGATACAGTTGATTACTTCTTTGTCTTCCAAGAAATTAATGACTTTCCTAGTTTTATGCAAAAACCAGAATAGATCTTCTGGTCATTGGACAAGTGGCATAATTTGTGTCACAAAAAGCTGTCATTTTCATATTGCAGTCACAAGATAGAAGTATACCAAGGCCTGGACATCCCTTCAAATACTTCACCACCTTCAACGTAGCATTCATATGTGATTGCTTTGGCATATGTATGAACTGGCTGAGTACTTGTACTGCATAAGATATGTCAGGTCTTGTCATTGTAAGATATATCAATTTTCCGACAAGTCGCTGATATTCAAAAGGATCTTTGAGCACTGGATCCTTGATGGTTGAAAGGGAATTAAGGTCATACTCATGTGTTGTCAATTTGACATTCTGCTCAACCGGAATGGCTGCTGGCTTACATCTTGATAACCCTGCTTCAGAAATAATCTCCAAGATGAACTTCCTCTAATTGAGCCAAATTCCTTCATTGGATCGAGCAATTTTGATACCAAGAAAATATTTTGGTGGTCCCAAATCTTTGATATGAAAAGTGGAGTGCAAATACTTTTTGAAGTTGGCAACATCAGAATCATTATTTTCCCATGACAAGTATGTCATCGACATATATCAACAAATAAATTGATGAATCTTTTGTAATAAATTGATGAATCTTTTGTAGTTCGTGTAAACAATGCATAATCATACTTAGAATGCTCAAAACTTGCATTGGTTAGTGTAGTAGTGAATTTGGCATACCATTGTCTAGATGCCTGTTTTAATTCGTATAAGGATTTGTGAAGACGACATACCCGAGACTCCCCCTGTCTGCCTAATCCTTAAGGAATGTCCATGTAGATTTCTTCATCAAGATCACCATGTAGAAAAGCATTATGCACATCCATCTGATGGAGGGACCAATTTCGTATGGCTGCAATGGACAAGAAGGAACGTACAATGACTTCTTTAGCTACTGGAGAAAACGTCTCATGATAGTCAAAGCCTTCATTTTGAGTGAATCCCTTGGTGACTAATCGAGCTTTATAGTGCTCAATAGAACCATCTGCCTTGAACTTGATCTTACAAACCCACTTGCAACCAATTGGTTTCCAACGTGGGGGTAAGGGAACAATATCCCAGGAGTGATTCTCTATTAGGGCAGCAAGTTCGGATTCCATCACATTTCGCCATCTTGGATCTCGTGCTACCTCAGCGAATGGAAAATGGTTCTTGGTCTTCTGATATACGATTGATACAACACATGTGTCCTGGCGATAATTGATTAAATGATACATATGAGGTAATGGGATATTGTGTACTTGAAGAACTTGTTGCTGAACTTATGTAATCCTAGGTCCATGTAGGCGGGCGAGTGTGCCGTCCAAAATATCAAGGTTGCTCGATGACATGTGTTGAAGGATCCAATGACTCGGAAATAACTGGTGAATTAGTTGTTGTTGAAGGAGACTGAGGGATGTCTTCAGATAAACTTGGTGATGTCGTTTCTGGAGGTGTAGATTCCATGGTATAGACAGAGATGGTCCTGATGATATAGATGATCCTGGTGCGATAAAGAAGCCTGGAGTCGAAGATAAAGATTCTTCGGACAAAAAATGTCTGTCATGCCCTAACGATAAAGAGGGCTGTGATGGAGAAACCATTTCTTCAAACGGAAACACATCTTCATGGAATACAACATCCCTGCTAATGAAGAAATTCCATGTAGAAATCTCCATAACTCAATATCCTTTATGAAGAAAAGGATATCCCATAAAACGCACTGAGTGGCCCGATGGCCTATTTTATCTTGAGGACCCACATTTGTTGCATAACATAAACAACCAAATACTTTAAGATGATCATTATCAAGCTGTTTGTTGTAAAGCATCTCAAAAGGGGTCCTACCATCAAGAATCTGAGTTGGCATGCGATTCATTAAGTAGGCAGCTGTGATCACACAATCTCCCCAAAAATCTTCTAGAATAGAAGCTTGGTATTTAAGAGCACGGGCTACCTCTAACAGGTGCCTATGTTTGCGCTCAACAATTCCATTTTGTTGTGGAGTGTAAGTGCAAGAGCTTTCATGAAGTATGCCATTAAATGATAATAATATGTTGCAATCAGAAGTAAAAAAGTCACACCCATTGTCTATACGAATTCGTTGTATAGATCTACCAAACTGATTCCTAATTATGGAAAGGAAATTTGACAAATTACCAAAAGTTTGGCTTTTCGATTGCATAAGATATACCCAGGTGGCTCGAGTGTAATCATCAACAAATATGAGGAAGAATTGAGATCCGTCACGGTGAGGGGTATGATAAGGTCCCAAAATGTCCATATGAAGCAATGAAAAAGGATTTGTTGCACAAGATGTACTTTTTGGAAAAGATGCTCGAGATTGTTTAGCTAAAGACATATTGGACATTTTGGATGAGGAAAAAATGCACTGTGACCCAATCGTTGATGAGAAAGGAGATTTTTATTTTTACTAATGGCATTACAAGAAACATGCTTACTCAATAATTTTGAATCTCTTGGGGAATTGTTCCAGAAATAGAGTCCCCGTGCCATACTATCCAAGCCCATCACTCTACCAGTCGAATGGTCTTGAAAGAGGCAATTGTCTAAATTGAATATGGCATGACAAGAGTTATCCTCACAAACTCTTGAGATAGATAGTAGATTGAATTCAAATTCAGGAATATATAAGACATTTCGGAGGATAAAATTTTGACCAAGATGTACGGTGCCGATTTTGGTAACATTTGTGATGTTCCCATTTGGAAGACGCACCATGACAGGGGATTCTGGCATTTTATATATGTGAGAAAACAGATTTTTGTTACATACTATGTGGTCATTAGTGCCTGAATCGATTATGCATACATCAACTGAAAACGAATTCTTATTGTAAAGGAAGGTACTTGAGAATCCCGCACCCTTATCGCTAGTCTTGAATTAATCCAACATCTGTACAATAGTCCGATATTGTTCTTGGGTGATCATTTGATGAGGTGATCCACCGGCCCTTTGTGTAGAAACCTAAGAAATTGTGGATTCTCTTTTTTTTGTCCTTGTCATTAGGTTTTCCATGCAACTTCCAACATGTTTCAACAGTATGGTGCGAACGTTTACAATAGTCGCAATATTTATTTTTAAATCGGGAATTTTGTCCACTAACCTTTTTTGCTGACGTGGCATTTCACAGCCCATAGGATTTGTCAAAAAATGGCGCTGACGTGGCACGATCCTAACCGTCCGATTCTGTTGAAGCCGCGGACAAAAGGTGATCGTCTGATCCAACACGTCGATCTCATCCGTCCATTCCAGTGCTGAGATCCCAGCCGTCAGATCCAGTGTGTTTATCTATACCGTCCATTCTAGATTGATGATCCCAGCCGTCCATTCCAGATCTATGATCCGAACCGTCCGTTTGCAAAGTTTAAGGGTTTCCTCCGTGTCTCCTTGCCGCAGCCACAATTCTTTGCCTCTCTAGATCTGGAGGTGTTCCGCCGGAGGTCTTCTCACTGGAAGGGAGGACGGTAAGGCTCATACCCTCACCCACCCGAGCGTGTTCGGTAGCGGCCATTATGTGGTGTTCCTCTTGGATGGCCAACTGATAGATGCTGCCGAGCGGTGGTGGAGGGTCCATCACGAGGATCTGTGATCGAAAAGCCGAGAACGACTCGTTGAGAATCAGTAAGAACCATGTGGCCTTTTCTCTTTCTCGGATTTCTTTATACTATTTAAGCGTTGCCTCAAGTCCTTGTAGACATTCCTCGGCTGATTCCAATTCATTCCATAGGGAGGAAAGACGGTTGAAGCAAGTGGTAACCAAGAGGTTCCCTTGCTTCAACTAGGTCAATGCTTGGGTAATGGTGAAGAGCCATGCTCGATCAAGCCAACCATACATTTCTTTGATATTGTCCCAGATTTGCTTTGAATCTTTAGTGGGTGGTAGTTCAGCAGCAACGTCGGGGGCGAGGGTGTTATCGATCCAAGTGCGGACCAGCTGGTTGCACCTCCGCCAGTGTTGCTAGAAAGCGCTCGACGGTCGGAACGGAACAACTCCATCAATGAAGCCATCTTTGTCTTTTGTTACAAGAGCCCGCCGGAGATCCCAAGCCCATGAGGAATAGTTCCCTGGTTCGGTGAGTTGGAGGTTGATGAGGCGTAGTTCGGGGCCGTCCGCCGATGATGTGTACGAGGGGGTCATCGGGTTTAGGCCGGCCGCCACCACCAACCGGAAAAACCAGCGGCATGTAACCGGGTTGAAATGTTAGGTAGGGATTTTTCCCTTGACCCGACATAGACCCGAGTCCCTCACTCGGCACAAATCCGGGTCCTTGGCCCGGGTTCATCTAGCCTGATTCCTTGATTGAGCCATTCATAGACGACGCAGGTCCAAAAGGATATTGGGCCCACATCTGTCCTAGCCCAATAGCCTACTGATACCAATTAATTGGAGGGAACGTCGAGGGCCACTGAGCTGGGCTGGAAATTTGACCCAATGCAGGAATGGGCCTCGAGGAATCGTGATCGTGAGTTTCTTTTGGTCTTTGAACAGACAATCGTCCCTCGCCAGAAAGAATAATCGGATCTAATGAGGTAGGTGTCTCCTTTGTTGAGGAGCTCTCGATGTTCTTGTTCTTTGTCATGGTATCAAGAAATTGCTAAATTCCTAACCGATTTGCTAGTCTGTTTTGCAGGACAAGAATGCGCAACAATAGCCTAGAAAGAAAAAAAAAAAACGGAGGCAATTCTAAGTATGCGGAAGCTAGGCCAGGAAATTTGGCTCTGATACCATGACATAAAGTGTAAATGTTGACAGAAAGCATAATGGAAATTTGGGAAAAAGCTTTTCTTCTATATTGATTGTATACACTTACATCGGTAAATTCATAATGTAAGAGACAAAAGAATAAAATAGGAAAAAATAATAAATGAATCACTATTTTCCTATTTTCCTATTTTCCTATTTACCAAAACCAATCCACGATTGACTGAATTATAATTGATAGAATCGGGATCTTCAAGATATACAAGATATATTTCCAACACACACAAACACAAAAATTACAAATGAGCTCTCCCCATGGCGTCTTGCGCCGTGCTATTAGTGATCCGGAGTCACTGTCACTAGAGCCACGGTCCAATCCAGCTTCACCGTCAGCCGGGCTGCCACGGTCTGATCCAGAGTCATTGTCGCCAGGGCTACCACGGTCCAATCCGGCTTCACCATCACTAGGGCTGCCAAGGTCCGATCCGGCATCACCGTTGGCAGGGCAGCCACGATCCGACCAGTGCAAGCTCATCATTCGCTACTGCATCACATATGCCATACCCACTATTCTCGGCCTCCTCATGGCCATCTTCCTAGCCATACTCGCCCTAATGTCCTCGGAGTTCTGCCTCGACCCAGGCTCTTCCCTTTCGTCCCTCAACATCTCCACCACCCACGTCACCGCCCGATGGAACATCGCTCTTTTCGTCAAGAATCCCAATAAGCTCATAACCGTCAAGTACCCTCACATGAAGCTCATCTTGAGTTTCAACGGCCAACTCGCTCTCTCTCGTCCCTCCCTCGTTCTCGCCTTCACTCAAGGCCCCGACAACGTGACCACGGTCCGAGCCAAGGCCCTGTCAATGATTGCAAGGGTCAACGACTTTGGGGTGAAGCGCCTGGTGAGCTCGTTGAATGGCGGGGTGGTGGCCATCGATGTGGTGGTGAAATCCAAGCGAAGGCTGCACTTGGGTCTGTGGTGGGTGCCCGTATTTGACGTGTATGTCTCGTGCATGGGTGTGATCTTCACGGCTCCGACCGACAGCAAGGGTGACGGCGATTGGATGATCCTTAGAGGAACCCCGAGCTGCACGCCGGACATCATCACTTTACTCTGGTAAGGGAAAATTTCGAGCTCCTGCTTGGCTTTTGCATTACTATCATCGTACCAGTTGTTTGTTCACCAATGAAGCTGATGAACAAAATGAAACAAAAGAGAAGCTGCCGATCCTTAATATCATCACCTTCTTGGCATCGTCGCCACCCCAGTTGTGCTGGTGATGACTAGTTGAGATGGTGGTACTTTCCTTCGTACCGGTCTAGAAGGACGAGGCCCCAGCGACCAGGGCTTGTTGCTCGGCATGGCTGGAGGAACAAATAACAAGCAGTAACCTGAAAAATGTTGCTGTCAGTTCCCACGGTCAACTATCGATCTAGGGCCTTGTTGTGTCAATGTTTTCTTTCCTTTGCCCTTACTACATCTAAAAAAAGCACAAATTAGTTGGTTAATTCATATCGAAACAAGAAAAGGACATGCAACTCATTTACAGTTTGATGTTTCCCCTTGCAAAATACATGTCTTACGAGCTAATAGACATTTTCATTTGACATCGCAGAGGGTTCCAGGAGGTGTCCATTGTGATAAAATGCCATTCTCTTTAAGATAGTCCAGAATTCGTACTAAGGTATTCACCTCCTCGATCCGATTGAAGAGCCTTAATACATTTTCCTGTTTGTTTCTCAACTTCAGCCTTGAATTCCTTGAACTTTTCAAAGGATTCAAATTTATACTTCATGAGATATAAATAACCATACCGTGACTGATCATCAGTGAAGGTAATGAAGTAATTATAACCACCTCTAGCAGTTTCATTAATTGGTCCACATACATCTCGTATGTATTAATTCTAATATGTCAAGAGCTCGCGCACTTTATCCTTAATAAAGGCGCTTTGGTCATTTTTCCTAGAAGACATGCCTCACAAGTCAAGTATGACTCAAAATTTGAAGGATCAATGTATCCATCATTACTCAACTTGTTAATTATGTCTTCTCCAATATGACCTAATCAGAGATGCCAAACATACTTTTTATTTGGACCAACTCTAGGGCGTTTATTAGTTATGGCATTTATATCAATTTTATTTTGCTTATTGACATTATTACCGGACACTGTAATGGTATAAAGATTGTTGGTTAATAAGCAAGGCGTTGTACAGGAGATCGACAAGCAGATGCGATAGTTGTCTTTTGATCGGAAATGAGTAGACAACCTGATGCAATACCGTGTGCCTTAGCAATATATCTTTGTGTCTTCCTGTTGTAGTTTATGCTCTTTTGTACCCTTCTGCTAGCGGATTGTTTAACAAGATCGACTCTGTTCGAAGCTGAAAAGGGCATCGCTTTGGCGAGCCCGATCTTATACGTGCATGATAAAAGGATGATACCTGTAGTTCTCGCTTACAGCTTGCTCAGCTGTGATCTTTTGTTATAATTCTCGACTCTTTGAATTGGCTGAGATCGACGGATGTGTCGTGTTGCCATGCGTTGATGAACATCAGTAGCTGGTTTCTTGACGAGAGCTAGGGTTTCGGCACTCAATCAAAACTGAACCCAACCAAAAAAATGCAGTTCGGTTTTCGGCTTGGATAGTGGAAAAATAACCGCTCCTGTTTCCAATTCAAGTCATTTTGGTTTGGTTTGATTAATCAAGCCAACCGAAATTCTCAACAAAAACTGAATACCCATTTTAAATTTAACTTCTTTCTCATCTATTATTCAGTTCGGTTCCAGTAAGCGAGGCAAAAAGAGGAAAACCGAAAAACCGAATTAGGTCCACACTGGTTTGCGTTCGATTCAGTTCAGGTGCTCACTTCTATCGGTTCGGATTTCCTAAAAATGCAAACCGAATCCAACCGTTTACCCACTAATAATCCATAGGAAAACTATTTAACTTCACCCGAATCACTGGCCCGTCGATAAGATATGGGCCGATTCCGTGGAGGCCCAAACGAATGGGCGGCCCAGACTTGACGCAAGGGACGAGAGAAAAGATCGCCTGCGACGCCGGCACACGGTACCCCTTCACTCTCTCTCTCTACGCATAAGTCAAGCGAAGCTGGTCTATCTCTCTCGCTCTCTCTCTCTCTCTCTCTCTATTCGAGCGTGTAGAATCTCTCTCTCGCTTGCACAGATTCCCTCTCCACTCGGCAAGCTTCCAATCGCCGGGCCTTTGAGAAACCCTAGCTCTCTCTCTCTCTCTCTCTCTCTCTCTCTCTTCTGCTGCCGCGTTCGGAGCAGCTTCGAGGTTTGCCGTTCGCGCTCCTTCGCCAGGTTCGACGCTGTTCCGTAGTTTCAATTTCGGATTTTGGTGTGGAATTTGTGGGTTGATTGCCGTATCCAGCTTTCCCTTGTGCGTCTGGTTCGTCTCCGTGTGGCCTTGAGGGTTCGATTCTATGGATCGATGATCTTTGGGCTCATTCTGGCCGAAACCCTAGCTTTGATTTCCTTTTTGTTTTCTGGGTTTTGATTTGCGCGCGTGATTATTGGAATTTCGCTTTTCAAGTTTAAACCTTTATTTTGCTTGGAGGATATTGCTACTTGCTCTTGTAAGGTTTAAAGTTCGTGAGAATTGAGGTGAATTAAGCGCGTGTCATGTGAATTGTTTTCATCATCGAATTTCAAGGATGAAAGTTGGCTTTTTCCAGCTAGCGAGTGGGGGCCGTTTGGTCGAATTCATTGTTTTACTTCAGAAATGTTGTGAATTTTTTGTTTTTGCTTCATTGGATTGCTGTTTGGAATCTGTGGGCAGTGACCTGTGATGTCAACTCCTGCGAGGAAAAGGCTGATGAGGGATTTTAAGAGGTTGCAACAGGACCCCCCGGCAGGCATTAGTGGGGCGCCCCAAGATAATAACATTATGCTTTGGAATGCCGTGATATTCGGGTATGTTGATTAGTGGTCTTAGATTCTTATAATATCTTTGCTTCCTTTCATTTGGTTAGCGCTTCATCAGTATGGCTGGGTAAGCTGTTTGTTGTTTCTTCTGTGGTTGCATTGCAGTCCTGACGATACTCCATGGGATGGAGGTAAGCCTTCCATTGATTGTTCATCGCTTATGTGGACCTTCGTTCTTGTTGAGAATGTGGTGCTGTTATTTCTGTTGCAGATTATATATTTGTAGAGATTTTGGTTGTGGTTTACTTGCTCTAGTAACGATACATCTTACTATTACATAAAGGAGGGCTTTAAAGACATGGCATGTTGTCAGTTGTCAATCAATAAGGTGGTTTGGCGAAATAGTGTTCTATTATTTCCTTTCCTTTCCTCATTCTTTGGATAAGAATCTTTATTCTTTTACTCGAAAGCTAAAATTATTTTCCTTATTTCGTGGGATAAGGTTCATGTAGGTTGTACAATTCTCGATATCGGGTGCATTTATTTGCACTTTAGCATAAGCATTGCTCGATTAACAATATATCTTACGATTACATAAAGGAGGGCTTTAAAGACATGACACGTTGACAGTTGTCAATCTATAAGGTGGTTTGGCGAAATAATGTTCTCTTATTTCCTTTCCTTTCCTCATTCTTTGGATAAGAATTTTCATTCTTTTACATGAAAGCTATAAAAATTTCCTTATTTTGTGGGATAAGGTTCATGTAGGTTGTACAGTTCTCGACAATTATCGGGCGCATTTATTTACACTTCAGCAAAAGCAAAACATAATATTTTTTAGGATTTCGTGAAAACTTAAAATATTACACAAATTTTAATAAAAAATTACAAAAAACTATACTCAAATGTACATAATGTGGTGAAAGTTTCAAGCATATGGGTTAAAGAAAGTCAAAATTGCGTTTTCCACAAGATTTATTTTAATAAAAAAGTAAAAAGTAATTTTGAGGAAATTCATTTGTCTGCTTGACCATTTCCAGTTAATTAGCTCTTAATGTCCTTTGCGTCTTTTTAAGTATAGAGCCAATTGTTTCATGAAGTGTAGTTTTATCTGTTTTGATACCTTTTTGTCTAGTTGAGGATTAAATTCAGGAGTAGAATTTAGTTATTTTGTTGTATTTACTGAAGAAGCCTCATGTTTTTAATTTCTCATGCACTTTAACGAGAAAGTTCTCATTGAGAGCTTCTCAATAAAAATTTCATAAAATGTTGGTTATATTGAAGGTCCAATACATAAAAGATCTAACAAGAAAGTTTTGATTGAGAGCTTCTCGATAAAAAATGTCATAAAATTTGGGTTATATTGAACAATACATGAAAGATCATTAAAGAAAAAAAGTACTTTAAGGTCGTATGCCAAAGGAAATATTACATTTGAACTAAATGTGAAAAGATAATGAGGGATTGCTAATGAGTTTGACTCATTTAGGGAAAAATATTTTTTGCAAATTATGATGGCTTTTCTTAACACTATTGTTTGAGTATTAATTATGATAAAAGTTAGGATTAGATAATCATGATAATGCCAAAAAAAGGTATTCCGTACCTGCACTAGTTACTTCCCTATTACGGGCATTGGGTGTGTTATAACCATGGGGTGTTGCATTTATTCATGTGGGACCACATGATGAACCCTCTTTGAACTAAAAGGAGATGATCCACTGTCTCATTCTCTTTATGTTTTCTTTCCGGTTGCTTCTGTTGGTTTTACTCCATACATTCGTGGTAATTTTCTGCACCTGTAGATTCTACATTTAAAAATTTGCAAGAGTTTTCCAGGTACGTTCAAGTTGACTCTTCAGTTTTCAGAGGATTATCCAAATAAACCTCCGACAGTGCGCTTTGTTTCTCGAATGTTTCACCCAAACAGTAAGTTGCAGGAAAATCAAGTTACAAGCTGCCTTGAGTGAGCATCTATTCTCATGATGTAAAATGATTACTGATGGCCTTGTTTCATTACTAAATTTTTTTATAGTTTATGCCGACGGAAGTATCTGTTTGGATATATTGCAAAACCAGTGGAGTCCTATATATGATGTTGCAGCAATACTCACATCTATCCAGGTACTATAAACTTTCCTGTTTTTATTAGCATGCTTTCTACAAGAAAGCAACTGGAACATGTACTGGATGGATATATTGGTTTTGAATTTGAACTTGGCATCTTGTGTTTTCTATATGCACGAACCGTGCTATTACTCTATGGTAGACATAGCTTTTTTTAGTGGCTTCATTTATTGTCTTCATCTCATTCGCCATACAATGCGTAGATATTCAATGAGTTGTTCTTGGCTTTGATATGCACCTCTCTGTTTTTTGTCAACCAACGTCGTCGACAGTTTGCATGTTTCAATGAGACCCTTAGCATATTTCATACTCTTCATTTTTTAATGATGCATACTTCAAGAATTAAGTGGCGACGGGAAATCAATCTGAAAATTCTGGAAGTAGAGTAATGGAATTCATGTTGTTTGTAGGAGGAAGAGATTTCTGGAAGATCACATGCAATTGATTAAATTTTAGAAGCTTCCACATCTAATAATTGTTTGCCTGATGCTTTGGCCATCAAAATTTAGTGATATTGGTGGTGCTTAATAGGTCATGATTTTGGCCATTAAAGTTTAGAGCAATATTGGTTTCGACTGATCATTCAGGATGATCATTTGTGCAATCCAAAAAACAGTTATGGTACTTCATTTACAAGCCTTTTACGTCGTCTATCAGCTTTGTTATTAGAAATCTGAAAGTACAGTTTTCTGAAATGCTATGACAGTAAAGGGTATAAGGTCAAACTGTATATAGTTCCACAGTGAACCAACTACCCAAGCTCTGCCTGTTTTCATTACCAGAGTGGTATTTCAGGATTAGTGAATATTTCTGTGGAGATATAGTCTGCTGCTTCTCTTCATCTTTTAATATGGACTCTTTTTGACTACCATTCGAAGTTTTGTGGCTTGGTAATTATTTTTTCTGGCAATTAAGCCATTTTGCTCTGACTTGTGTTGTATGCCGACATGTGGTGGGCTCGTAAATACTCGCTTAAGCTTTGTAATTTGCCCATTTTTTCAGTCTATACTTGATTTGGCTTACATTTATCAAGTCCTAGGAGATATTGGGACATAAGTACTAGTGAGTGGAGTGAGCAGAGGGCTCACTTCATCAGATGTTACTTTTAGAGACTTGAGAATTGGCCTCTTCAGTGGTAGAACTTATTTCCTTGAGTTGATTATTCTGGTGAATGATGAAACTTACATCTGTTTCTTGGCATTATTAGTCAAAAGTAGGTGTAAGCTGGCCATGTCTTTGTTGAAATACTTTGCTAAAGGGTAGCCATTGTCAAGTTTCTTCTTATGATCCTGGCTCATGGTTGGCTTAGAAATCACCAGTATATTTCTGCTGTGACCTCCTACTGATGCTACAGCTTCATCTATAATTTACTTGGTTATCCTCTAGCAATTCCGCTCTCTGGTAATGTCATTGTTCTTTGTTGCAGTCTTTACTGTGTGATCCCAATCCAAACTCTCCTGCAAACTCGGAAGCCGCTCGAATGTTCAGTGAGAACAAGCGTGAATACAACCGGAGAGTAAGGGAAATAGTGGAGCAGAGCTGGACTGCTGATTAAATTCAATCCCGGGGCAGTGGTAGAGAGAAGGTCAAGTTTGGGGGTTTTCATTCGCGGATTGTAATCCACAATCGAAACAAGGGGTGTGTAACTTGTATCCTGTAGTAAAAATGCCACACTTCAATGCTTTGTTATGTCAATTGTTTGAAAAATCATTTATTGTGGTGCTATTGTCTTTCCAAGCTTGGCCAGAATTTTAACTTGTAAAAGGTATAGTTGAACTATCAACAGTTTATTGGTGATAGTAATGTAATATATGGGTTTATTTGATTGCAGATGGCTCCGCTTGTTTTCAGTAAAATGTTTTTCAGGAAATCTTTCCCCAATATTTGTGATGTTTGAGGCTTGAAAAATGAGCTGTCAAAGAAAATATTTTCTGGTGAACTAAAAATCCTCTTTTAAAATTGGGGAAAACGATTTTCATTTTTGGAAAAGGAAAATCATATTTCCATCTTTCTCAAGTTAGGGCTTCTTCCTCTCTTCCCTCACTTAACTCGAGTCAATAGAATACTCATGACAACGCTTCTATTCCAGGGAAAGAATTTTTTTTCAGAAATAATTCTTTTCTATTTCTGTTCCGAGAATCAATTTTTGAGTAAAAGAACTCGTTTGGTAACTACACAAAATTTCTACTCTTGGAATAGAAAAAAAATATAAATGCGTTTGGTAACGCAACAATTTCTTTTTTGTATTTATTCATTTTCTTATTCTTGTTCACGGATCACCGACTGTCGGTCGGCGGCGGCGGCGGGCGACGGCGGTCGGCCAGTAGCGGTCGACGGTCGGCGGTGGCTCCAGGTGATTGGAGATGGCCACAACAAGAGAGAGAAACAAAAGAAAAAAAAATTGGCTTATTTCTAGAAGTTATTTCTGAGAATAAGAAGTAACTTTTTTTTGTTTCTCAAAATTGTTCTCGGGAACAAAAAATTAGAGAAATTATTCTCGGGAACAAATATTTTACTGTTTCTATTCTTTTTTTGTTCCGAGGAACTTTTGTTATTATACGTTGCCAGCTAGACTCGTTGTTGCTTTTATGTACAAAAGAATAGAAATTGGGAAAGAAAAAATCCGAGAAATGTTAGTCCGAAATATACGTTGCCAAAATATAAATATACACAAAAGCTAGACTCGTTTTCTTAAAATTGTTTTAGCTTTTACTATGAAAGCTAAATTTAAAAATATCATTTCAGCATTTTTCTTTAAATAATGTTTTTTTCCTCTAAGTTTTATGTATTATTGTAACAAATTAAAATAATGAATGATATTATTTAATATTTTTCACTATTTTTATTATTATTTATTTATGTATTAATATATAACTCTGTCGTAGCTCGTCTCCCTTCACTGGCATGTTACTATACGCTGCCAGCTAGACTCGCTGTTGCTGCGCTTCCACTTCTGTCGTGGCTCGTCTCCTCCCTTCACTGGCATGTTTGCTAATGTCAATGGCACCTTTTTGGGTTTTCCCTTCTTCAATGGCCGCCGGTGTCACTGCCTCGCCCGTGACGATCTCGTTCTCAACTTGGCTACGCTTGCTTCACGATCCTTCAGGCTTCAAGCACTGAGCTCCAGCCTCCTCTTCGATCACCTATCCCTCTGTCATTGTTTTGGGCTTCAGCCTGGGGATTGCGTACCGGCGTTGAGTTTCCGACGTTGATGGTTCGAAGCCGTTTGTGCCCACAGCTGAATCAGCTCGTTTTGTGTCCGACTAAATTCTAGAAATGATTTTCAGTTCATTCCTGCTTTGCCATCGCTGATATCCGAGTTCCATTGCCATTGATTTGCCGTGAAGGAGGAATTGATTTTGCAAGGAAGATGTTTAATGAAATGACGAAGGACTTTGTTTCGAGGAGTACTTGTTCAATGTAGAAATAATCGACGACTAGACGGTGGACTTTGGACGTGATTGAGTGAGAGCAAGTCTCTCGAAGATGGTCGTCCAAAGAAGCTCGCTGAATGCGCTCGACAATGCCATGATCGTGTCCACGGAATCTCTCGATCTCTTTCTCTGTAATCCTATCATGATTACGAATGATGCTTTTTCATTTCCCAAAAACAGAAAATGTTTTCATTCTTCTTTTCAAATATTAGCCAAACACTGAAAAATATTAACTTCTTTGAAAAATAATTTCTTAAAAAATATTTTTCAGAAATATATTTTTAATAAAATAAATGAAGCCTCAGCAAAATAAAAGGGTCAAAGTAATATTACTCAGGTTAAGGACGGTTCTCTAGTTGAACCACCAGTAAGCCTTCTTTCCAGGCCAGGAACTTCCAAGCTATGAAGCATGGACATGTTGTCCGTGCTTCAACGTGTTTCGAATTTGCCGACACGTGGTCAAACACATTCTGACACGCGTGTCCAAAAGATGGAGGGTGGAGGCGAGGGAGCAGAGATGAGCTGCGAGCGGTGGTGAGAGGCGAGGGAGCAAAGATGAGCTGTCAGCGACAGCAAGCCTGCGACGAGGGACAGAAGAGGAGAGGAAGGCGGTCGTGCGGTGAGGAGGAAGAGGAGAGGAAGGGGTCGTGCGGCGAGAGGAGGAGGAGAAGGATCGAGAGGGAAGGGAGTCGTGCGGCGAGGAGGAAGAGGGCTGGCTAGGGTTTTTGATAAGGAAACTCCAAAAAAAAAAAAAAAAAAAAAAGGAGATCAATGGCGTGAGTTTTAATTTTGGGGGAGGGTGTAATAATTTTTGGGGGGAAGTAAAGAGTTCGGACGCCCGTAACGTGAGTTCGCCCGCTTTTGCCCTCCCCTGCCAATCCGCTGCCGACATGTGTGGAGTAAGACTGGGTGGGTCTTGGCGGCATGAGGACGAGTCTCCTTCCTTTTACTTTCTTCTTCTTCAGGATGAAACGCCATCCATCTCCTCTCCCTCCTCCGCCAATATGATGCAGCTCGTGAGCCTTCCCTGCGCCGAGAAGCACGCGTCAACCGCCATGAACAAGCTCCATGAAGCCGCCGTGAAAGGCGACCTCGCGGCCCTCCAAGACCTGCTGCAGGACCCCAGATCCTCCACAAGCCTATTTTTCGTCCCAAACGGCACGCCCCTGCATGTGTCCTGCCTCTCGGGCCATGCGTCCTTCACCAAACACCTCCTCATCTGCAACCTGAAGCAAGGAGCCCGAATCCCTGCCCCTCCACGTGGCGTGTGCGAAGGGCGATGTGGAGATCATCAGGGCCCTCCTGGCCGTCGACCCGGAGATGGGACCGCGAGGGGAGGACGCCTCTGCACTTGGCCGCCAGGGCCAAGGTGATGGCCGAGTTGATCCGGGCCAAGCCCGAATCGGCTCACATGGTGACAAGTCAGGGGGAGAGCACTTTTCACCCCTGCGTGAAGAGTAACAGGGTGGAGGCTTTGAAGGTGGCGGTGGACTGTGTTAGGAGGAACAATGAGTTCGTGCTAGGGATAAGGACAGGAAATCTTGCATCTTGCTGTGGACAGGAAGCAATTGGAGGTGAGAAAGCTAGTTTTCTCTTCTGTTGGCGTTCTTGATATAACTTGATAGATAGGGAAGTGGGAATCGAGCAAATTCTGAACTTCCTATGCTAAAACAAGCAATTCCCACTTCCTAGCATCATCAGATCCAACAAGAAGAGAAAACCACCTTTTTCACCTCTAATTGCTTCTTGGCCACAGCAAGATGCAAGATCGTGTACATCAAGATGCAAGATCGTGTTCCCGTCCTTATCCCTACAACCCACGAACTCATCATTCCTCCCAACGCAATCCACCACCACCTTTAATGCCTCCACCCTGTTACTCTTCACGGAGAGGTGAAACGCGCTCTCTCCCTGACTCGTCACCACCTGGGCCAATTCGGGCTTGGCTTGGATCAACTCGGCCATCACCTCGGCCCTCCTTTGATGGCAGCAAGTGCAGAGGCATCCTCCCCTCGCGGCCCATCGGAGGACCCGTCCGGGTCGACGGCCAGGAGGGCCCTGACGATCTCCACGTTGCCCTTCGCACAAGTCACGTGGAGGGAGGGCAGGGAGCCGTGGGAGTCGGGCTCCTTGGCGAGCTCTGATTGCAAGTGAGGAGGTGTTTGGTGAAGGGCGCGTGGCCCGAGAAGCAGGACACATGCAGGGGGGCGTGCTGTCGGGGACGAAGAAGTGGGCTTGTGGAGGATCTAGGTCCTGCAACAGCAGGTCTTGGAAGGCTGCGAGGTTGGCTTTCATGGCAGCTTCGTGGAGCTTGTTCATCGTGGTTCATGCGTGCTTCTCGGCGTGGGAGGCTTACGAGCTGCATCAAATTAACGGAGGGAGAGGGGATGGATGGCGTTTCATCCTGAAGAAGAAGAAGAAAGTAGAAGGAGACTCGTCCTCACGCGGCCAAGACCCACCCCGTCTTACTCCTAAAGAAATAAATTTTTCTTAAAAGGGTGAGTCAGGAATTAGAAAATCCAACCAACTTATGATAACTTTCTGCGGCAAAGAAGGCGTGCCGGATACAGAACTGCGGCAAAGAAGGCGTGCCGGATACAGAACACAGCATGCACTGAAACAGAAAATCTCATTTAATCCTTATTGGCGTGATTATGGTAATTTTCTTTATCAGATAAATGGAGATATAGGAATAATCCCATGAAAACAAAAAGGAATAGTCCCAAATCAATTTGAAAATTCAACGAAACCACATTTTCAATCAATGTATGCCAAATTGAAAGTGTCAGCCAGATATGCACCAGATGAAAAACAAAATGTCCTCAGTTAATCACTGTCACCAATATAACGATAGAAGTCCATGTGATCATCCACTGGACCTGATAAATCAAGTGTACCATGTAGAGCAATTTCACTCAGTCATGGGCATCACACTGCAGAGTGCACACTCACAAACATTGACAAAACCCAATTCAACTTCAACCACTTGGGTGGAAAAAAGAGAACAAAATTTAACGGTTGTTAATCGGAGAACCATGCAGAAACCAGATTAAGAGAAATGGCTTTTTAATCTAGACAAACCAGCGAGGGTAACACTAATCTGTAGAACAAGAAGCAAATAGGTCTTCTAGATGAGTAGAGACCAAACCTATGACATTTTTCTCGCCGCGTAAAAGAGACAATTTAGGTAACTGTAGGGATATGGCTTAATGTATCTTGACCCACAAAATCAATCCTGATAGAGAATTACCTCCATCGAAGAAATTTTCTGTGCCAGTTTCTCACTTCCTTTGACAAGGATTCCTAAGCGACAGCTCCTATCGTAAAGGTTTTCCAACTCCAATAACTGGAACAAAAGTACATAAGTAATGATAATATAAATTATGGAAAGAGAAGTGGACAAAATGAACTCTTATCTTAATCAAAAGGTCAAATAAATTCACGTTATGTACCTTTGAAGATGAAGAAAGGGTAGATTCAATTTCTCCGGCCAACTTCTTTGCCTCTTCAGCATACTCCTGAACAGATTTTAAGCAAATTACTGTAAGTCACTCGACTAGACAGTGCAGGTATATCAAATGCCACAACTTCACAATCTTCTTCAGAACCTTCAATTTAAGATGTCCAGGCTCGTTACACGGCATGGTATCAAAACTCAACAATTCAGTGACATATTCTAAATCTGCCCTCTCCAAAGCATTAGTAGAGCCCAAAGAATGATTTTCAATTTTTGCGAGGCAACTTCTTACACCTTCTGCCCACCTCTGCGCGTCGACTAACTTCTTTGCCATGGTATGTACTTGCATGTGATTGAAGTGCACATTCATACATAGTCGAATCATATGCATATAATCTGAGAAGAATTTCATGTAGCTAAAAGGCTTTGAACTAACAGGATCCATGTCAAAACCAGCCCAAAGAAATTGTTTAGCTTCTTTCAACAGTTTTTGATAAATTTCCTTAGAGAAAGGATTTTTAAGAGCATCGGTTGACTGCAACAGCCATTGATCCGCAAGATGAGCCAAAGTAGCATGGCCACCTTTTTACCTACAAGAACATATAATCCAGAAGAACATTCTCTCTTACTGAAGAACAAAAGGCAAACTAAAATAACAATCTTGACAAGGACAATCAACTCCAGCACAATATTAAAGAACAAGAGGAGATTAGCACAGATTCCAAACCTCACTAAACACCACTAAATTTCACTTTGTTCTTCATTGACATTTATTCCAAGACCAAACAATTATGCAGTGACCTTGGTAGAAAAGAATTTCCTAGAATGTACATAGTTTTCCAGTCAACCGGTAAAAAACATTGGCAACTAAGACCAAAGCAATAAAACCAACTTCAGCTAGACTCTTCCATAAAACAAAGATCATATAATACCTAGCAAGTATAAAAATGAGACGATCCACCTTGCTTAAGATCGACACCTCATCCAGTCATAAATTTATAGAATGAACACCAAGGCTGAAGTTGTTTTGATTGCTGCAATTTGTTTTCTACATGCTTTATTTGATACCTCATCCAGTCTCTTTTTTAATTGACTAAGCAAGTCTTGTATCTGACAATACCTTTTTTGCTGAAGAACTTGTTTTGCTGGAGAAAGATCTCTGGAGCACCTTACTCCTTTGAGTCTCCTCACCATTGTATTTATCGATAGTGAGCAGCAAGTCACTTAACTCTGCTAATGTATGACGGTAAAGGAGGCAATGTTTGCTAGGTTTGCATTCACAGATGTGTTGCCAATGCTGCACAAAAGGGGTCTGATGATGAGATCAAGAATTACCAATTCTGGCTTTAAGCCCAAAAATGATGATGAAGAAGAAACACTTCATATGATTGGGTGATCCATTTCTTTGAATATGAACCAACCAAAGAAGATGTTATTTACGGTGCCATGTTGGATCAAAGACAGGAAAGTATATGTCACCAGCAATAATGTGACAAATCAAAATTAGAACCAGAACCGTTGATGTAATTAGATTTTTCCTTGCAAATTCAATTGTATCATACGCTTCTTAACATTATGACTTTAAGGATGTATTTCATTATGACAGAGGCCCTTGTCATGAATGCTTTCACTGATTGTGCCCGGCTAAGTGGAATAATCCAAGTTCCTTGAGTTCAAGATCCCCCTTCAGGGGCAAATGTTTTTGACATTGCAGTATGGCACATGTAATAGGCTTGTATTTGCACTACAAATCAACTAATTTGACAGGATAATAAACCAGAACACAGTTTCCACATACCTCAAGACAAACAAAAGCAGATGGTCTACAATCACATACAACTGCAGAAAGATAAAGATATTGATGACATATAATGCACTTAGGATCCTATAAAAAACCAAAACAAATTCATCAACTAGCATCATATTGACAAAGTCATCAGAAAGCAAGAGTTAAACATGAAAGGTCGAGTACCTCCTCAGTCCCCACGCATTCAGGACGTGTCTGTGGTGGCATTGGAGATGATTTTACAATGCCATTTTTCCAGAGTTGCTCCCTCCAAATTTTCTCCTTTGTATAAATTCTAAGTAATTCTTTCGCCAGAAAGGGTGATGCTTTTCTATCATAATTACTCTGCATATTGCACAAGAAGGCAATTAGGGACGTTTCTGTAATATGGAAAGACCTCCTAGTAAGCAAAACTTAACTTTAGAAAAACAACTGTTATCAAAAGGAAACAGCAATTATTAATCCTTCCCATCAAACTAATGAAAGAGGCAAACGCGGAAACTATGTTGATGATGATCATGAGTCCATCACAAAATACCAAAAACCAAAGAAAATAGTCCCAGGTAAAGATAGTCAAACGCACAATAGGCAAGAGCATTGAGCCATGAGTTCTCAATAGAATAACCCACAATTTTCATACTTGTAGTTATAATCCAGAATTCATGGAACCATGAAGAAATGGCCTACAAGTGATGAGAACATCGAGCCATATCGAGGAGGAGGTGCTAGAGACCCATTGTCTATTTTTACTGGTTCAATTACTCGAGCGCGGGCCAAGCAATTTAGGCAAGCTGTTGGCGTCATAGTTCATGATCTTTGGCATGAAGATGACCTTGAATCAAATCTTGAAGAATCTTGGAAATCTTGACGCAATTTGATTATCTAGTCACCAAATATTTGACCAAGTCAATATATATCTTCTTATTTAGGAATATTCTAGAATATGACGCATTAAATTTTTAGGGCTTGTGTGGCTGCTAGAAGGCCTATATTAAAGACTGACTGAATTTCTTTGTGACAGATAGATTTTTTACTTTTGAGGAAAAGTTGAGAGATTCTCTTTTACTGTTCTTTTGAGGATTTGACCTAATCAAGCTTCCTTGTGACGGTTGATTCGACTTATCGAGTGAGATAGCGAATTCTTTCGCTTGTGGCATCTATAACATTGGTTGGTTGACACGCATTCGTCAACAGGCCACGTTCATACCGAGGTTGCCAATCACAGGTTTGATTGGAGGTCAAAGTTCACAATTTGTACCATCCAGGCCTTCGTAGAATGATCTTTCCGCAACGATTCACATCATTTGGTATCAGAGCTTGCTTCTACAAGGTCTATTTATCTTTAATTTTCTATTTATATTCAGCAATTTGAAATTTATTGAGCTAGGGTTTCGGTTTTAGCTAATTTAGGAATCCGATTGCTTTGTGCTTCCATACGTAGTTGTTTGCTGTTAGTTTTAATTTTCTTTTTCTTAGCATCTTAAATTGTATCTGAGTTCGTCAAAAAAAAAAAAAAAAAGAGAAAGAAAACGCACACAAAAAGAAAAGTGCGCAAGAGAAAAAACAAAAAAAACAAATTTGGCAGAAAAAAAATAGCCAAACAAAAAAAAATCAAGAAGGCGACTCGTTTGTTAGTGGACCGAATTGAAACAAAATCAATAGTGATTTGCGTTTCAATTGGAATTTTGAAAGTTGTACTTGTTGATTTGAAATTGTTTCTTGTTGAAACAAAATCAGTAGTGATCTAATCTTGTTTGATTAGTTTGATTGATTGTCGTGAGGGGGTTGAGAGACAGGTTTTGAGTCCAATAAAAAGCTTGTGAAAAGAGAATATGAGAGGGAAAATGCAAGAGTGAGTAAGCTTAATTGAGAGTGAAAAAAAGCCTAGACATGAGTTAAACACGAGGGGAGTGACAAACACCTTAAGAGAAACACGTGAGTGAGCGATTGGTGGGGATTTTTGTGACTAACGTTTACTTGCAGGTCTATAATATGTCGCATGAAGAAAGCATGAATCAAAGGGAGGTTAACTTCATACGAAGGGATGAAGCGCTCGTGGAAAGCATCCAACAATTGAGGGTTCTAGTGGAGGAGATTAGTGGCCGAATGATGGGGAATAACATGAGGGTTGATGGTGACCAAGAGCTACCTCGAGAAAGGCCGCAATATCAATGAGACGCCTCTAGAAGACGACATAGAAGGCAACGGCATTATAATGATGATGATGAGGTCGACATGGAGAATGATTGAGATGCTCGATTTGAAAGGTGAAATGGAGCCCGAGGGTTTAGACAGTGAGAAGATAATGAACTGGGCAATATCAAGATGAAGATTCTTTCTTTCCAAGGGAAGAATGATTCTGATGCGTATCTAGAATGGGAGAAATGCATGGACATGGTATTTGATTGCCAACGATACTCTGAGCTCAAAAACGTAAAAATTGCAGCTGTTGAATTTACTGATTATGCTATAATTTGGTGGGATCAACTTGTGACTAATAGGAGACGCAATAGTGAAAGACCAATAGAGACGTGGGATGAGATGAAAGCGGCGATGAGGAGACGTTTTGTATCAAGTCATTACCATCGAGATTTGTTTCAAAAGTTACAAAATCTCACACAAGACAATAAAAGCGTGGAAGAGTATCATAAGAAGATGGAGATTGCCATAATCTGTGCTAGTGTGGAGGAGGATCGTGAGGCCACAATGTCAAGATTTTTGAGTGGTTTGAGCCGAGACATAGCAAGGGTGGTGGAGCTACAACACTATGTTGAATTGGAGGAATTGGTGGACAAAGCCATCAAAGTTGAGCGGCAATTGAAGTTGGACCGAAATCACAAAAGTAGAGGAGGTTCAAATCAGAATTGGAGATCCAATTGGAAGGGAGATGAGAAGCCAAATTTGAGAGGAAACAACACCAAAACCAAAACCTTAAAGGAGAAGGAGAGGGACGGTAAAGTTGGAGTGAATCCAGCTTCAAGTAAAACCGAAAACCCTAACACTAGAACTCGTGAAATTAAATGTTTTAAGTGTTTGGGCATGGGTCATATGGCGAATCAATGCCCTAATAGGAGGGTGATGATCATGGCTGAATATGGTGTTATTGAGTCCAAAAATGAAAGGGAAGAAGAGGATGATGAGATGCCACCGTTGGAGGATTGTAGTAATGGAGAAATAGCGATAAAATGAGACTTATTGATGGTTAGGCGTTCTTTTAGTGTGCAAGTAAAAGAGGAGGAGCATCATCAACAAAGAGATAACTTATTTCATACAAGATGTGTGGTGAATGGTAAAATTTGTAGTTTGATAACTGATGGAGGTAGTTGTGCAAATGTGGCAAGTTGTATTATGGTGGATAAGTTGGGTTTGAAGACGACAAAGCACCCTAGGCCTTATAGACTTCAATGGTTAAATGATAGTGGTGAGGTGAAAGTGTCAAAGCAAGTTCGAATCCCATTTGAGATAGGAAGATATAAGGATGAGGTAGAGTGTGATGTTATACCTATGCAAGCGGGTCATATCTTACTTGGAAGACCATGGCAATATAATCGAAAGGTACATCATGATGGGTATACTAATCGTTATTCATTGGTGATGAATCAAAAGACTTACACCTTGGTACCAATGACACCTAGTAAGGTGTATCAAGATCAGTTAAAGTTACAACAAGAAGCCAAGAGAGAGAGAGAGAGAGAGAGAGAAAATGTGAGAAATCGGAGGGCTTGCGTGGTGTGTCTAAAACGCAAGGAAAAGGAGAGGCTGAGAGGAGAATTGTGGTAAAAATCGAGAGAAAAGAATAGAGGAAAGAAAAAATGCAAAATAATTTTTATGCAAAATCGAGTAAAGTGAGGAGAGCTTTAGTTCTAGACCGACCAATGCTTGTACTTGTGTAAAAGGAGGTTTTGTTTTCTACTAACGATCTTAACCCGAGTTTGCCTAGTCCTATTATGTCTTTATTGCAGGAATTCGAAGATGTCTTTCCTGATGAACTTTTTGGAAAGATACCACCGATTTGAGGCATTGAACATCAAATCAACTTGATTCCTGGTGTGCCATTACCTAACCGACCCGCATATCGAAGCAATCCCGAGGAGACAAAAGAACTTCAGCAGTAAGTTAGCGAACTATTGGAGTGAGGGTATGTGAGAGAGAGTCTTAGTCCATGCGCCGTCCCTGTTTTGTTGGTGCCAAAGAAGGATGGAACTTGGTGAATGTGTCGATTGCCGAGCAATCAATAACATTACGGTAAAATATCGACATCCTATTCCTAGGTTAGATGACATGTTGGATGAGTTGCATGGTTCTTGCATTTTCACTAAGATCGATTTGAAAAGTGGCTATCATCAAATTAGGATGAAAAAATGTGATGAATGAAAAATTGCATTTAAGACCAAGTATGGATTATATGAGTGGTTAGTCATGCCATTTGGATTAACTAATGCACCAAGCACGTTTATGCGACTTATGAATCATGTTTTGCGTGCTTTTATTGGTCGATTTGTGGTTGTCTATTTCGATGACATCTTGATATATAATCGAAGCCCTGATGACCATATTGAGCATGTGCAAGCTGTCTTGCAGGTTTTAAGGGCCGAGCAATTGTACGCTAATCTAGAGAAGTGATCTTTTGTTACTAACGAATTAGTATTTCTAGGATTTGTTGTTAATGCCATTGGTATACAGGTTGATGAAGAAAAGGTCAAAGCAATCCGTGAATGGCCAACACCTAAGACCATAGGAGAGGTGTGTAGCTTTCATGGATTGGCGAGTTTTTATCGGCGATTTGTGAGAAATTACAGCACCATCGCCGCACCTTTAACCGAGGTTATCAAGAAGCACATGTGTTTCACATGGGGAGAAGAGCAAGAAAAAGCATTTAATCTGCTAAAAGATAAGTTGACTAATACTCATTTGTTATCTTTGCCGAATTTCAATGCTACTTTTGAGATAGAGTGCAATGCATCTGGTACAGGAATTGGAGCTGTATTGATGCAAGGAGGGCATCCCATAGCTTACTTCAACGAGAAATTGAGTGGAGCAACATTGAATTATCCTACCTATGATAAGAAGATGTATGTTTTAGTGCGAGCTTTGGAGACTTG
Source organism: Eucalyptus microcorys (assembly GCA_014182515.1). Classification (NCBI taxonomy): domain Eukaryota; kingdom Viridiplantae; phylum Streptophyta; class Magnoliopsida; order Myrtales; family Myrtaceae; genus Eucalyptus; species Eucalyptus microcorys. Next base: position 4,903,328 of record CM024563.1, read on the forward strand.
GCAACATTATTTATGGCCGAAGGAGTTTGTGATCCACACGACCACGAGACCTTGAAGTACTTGAAAGGGCAGCAAAAGTTGAATAAAAGACATGCCAAATGGATGGAGCTCATCGAGACTTTTCCATATGTGATCAAGTACAAGAAAGGTAAAGAGAATGTGGTAGCCGATGCACTTTCTCGAAGGTATGCGATTCTAACTATTTTAGAAGCAAAGTGTCTAGGTTTTGAGCATATCAATGGCTTATATACTGATGATGATGACTTTGGGAGAATATTTGAAGCATGTGAACATACTGCATTTGATAAATTCTATAAACATGAAGGTTATCTTTTTTGTTAAAACAAACTATGTTTGCCTAAGTATTCTTTGCGTGAATTGTTGGTGCGAGAAGCACATAGTGGTGGTTTAATGGGACATTTTGGCATTAATAAGACTTATGAAGTGCTGCATGAATATTTTTATTGGCCACATATGAAGAGAGATGTCACACGTGTCTGTGAGAGATGCATTGCTTGACAACAATCTAAGTCTACAACTAAACCGCATGGCTTATATACAACATTACCTATTCCAACGCATCATTAGACTGATATTTCTATGGATTTTGTGTTAGGATTGCCTAGGTCTAAGTATGGTAGAGATTCTATTTATGTGGTTGTTGATCGGTTTTCAAATATGGCTAATTTTATACCTTGTCACAAAACTAATGATGCATCTCATGTTTGCTAATTTGTTCTTTAGGGAGGTTGCATGTTTGCATGACATGCCTAGATCGATTATTTCAAATCGAGATTCTAAATTTCTTAACTACTTTTGGAAAACATTGTGGAAAAAATTAGGAACACGGTTAGAAAATCACAAACCAATGGTCAAACCGAGGTAGTTAATAAAACTTTAGGGGTATTGTTGCGTGCTATTATTAAAAAGAACATAAAATCTTGGGAAGATTGTCTGCCACATGTTGAATTTGCATATAATAGGAGCATGCATTATGCGACAAAATTCACACAATTTGAGGTTGTCTATGGTTTTAATCCATTAACTCCGTTAGATTTAACCCATTTACCTGTTAATGAGCGTGTGGATTTAGATGGAGCAAAGAAAGCCAAATTTGTCAAGGTGTTGCATGAGAAGACGCGAGCAAATAGTGAGCGCAAGATTGAGCAATATGCAAGGCAAGCCAACAAAGGGCGCAAGGAAGTGATGTTTGAACTCGGCAATTGGGTTTGGGTTCATATGCGCAAGGAGCGATTTCCTAAACAGCGACATTCTAAGTTATTACCGCGAAGGGATGGACCATTCCTAGTTTTGAAAAGAGTTAACAATAATGCCTACAAGCTTGATCTTCCAGGTAAGTATGACATTAGTGCCACATTTAATGTTTCTGACTTGACTCTTTTCAATGCCAGTGATGATTTGAAGGCAAATCCTTTGCACGGGGAGGGAATGATGAGGACATCGAGCCATATCGAGGAAGAGGTTCTAGGGACCCATTGTCTATTCCTACCGGTTCAATTACTCAAGCGCAGGCCAAGCAATTCAGGCAAGCTATTGGCGTGATGGTTCATGATCTTTGGCGTGGAGATGACCTTAGATCAAATCTTGAAGAATCTTGAAAATCTTGGCACAATTTGATTATCGAAATATTTGACCAAATCATATTTGACCAAATCAATATATATATTCTTGTTTAGGAATATTATAGAATATGATACATTAGATTTTTAGGGTTTGTGTGGCTGCTAGAAAACCTATATTAAAGACTGACTAAATTTCTTTAGAACAAATAGATATTTTACTTTTGAGGAAAAGTTAAGAAATTTTCTTCTACTGTTCTTTTGAGGACTTGATATAATCAAGGTTCCCTTGTGACAGTTAATTCGACTTATCGAGTGAGATAGCGAATTCTTTCGCTCGTGGCGTCTATAATGTTGGTTAGTTGACACGCGTTCGTCAATAGGCCACATTCATACCAAGGTTGCCAATCACAGGTTTGATTGGAGGTTGAGGTTCGCAATTCGCACCATCCGAGCCTTCATAGAACAATCTTTCTGCAACGATTCACATCAACAAACAACCACCATAAATATATAAATGACAACTACAAACTACAACCAATAATTCCATCGCAGATACTCCAAAAGCACACGTGGGTATTGACATTTATATCGAAAGATCAAATGAGCAAGCACTTTGCCAAAGCCTAGACATATCGCAATGTAGACTAATCCAATCTTTGCTCAAGCTACATATCACTTCTAAAGACTAGAAAATGCTGAATCAACTGCTCCTCCATAATAGCTAGCAATACCACTTAAGGGTGGATAGCCTGTCCACCCAGTGCCGATACTCACTTTTACTAAGGTTGGGCTTAAAAGGAACAAGAGACTTGGTGACAACAAGAGAGAGAGAGAGGGGGGGGGGGGGGGGGGGAGGGATATGGTGGCCGAGCAAAGGCTGCTGAAGCTCAACATCCTCACTATTTAGCAACTCTGCGGAAAGACAACTATCCTCTTGTTTTCTAACTAAAATGAGGTCCATTGAGGATGGGCCAACAAATAGACCCATCGAGCCCAAAGGCTTTAAACTATATGGAGTTATGTTCACAATTTTCATGAAATCTGTAAACTAAGAGGGTCGAAACAGAGCTGCCGTACAAAGAAGGAGAAGCAAAGATGGAACTCCTTTCAGGCATCAATCATGTGCTCCTATTGTTGTATGCCGAATATTCAAAGAGAAGAATTATTGCTCAACTATTCGACATCTCCTTCATCTTTGCACAGGAGCAATTCCAGAGGTGGAAGTGCTATCATCATCACCCAATATCAAGATAAGATTCTTATTCAAAACAAAGTGCAATCCCTCCACACAACCGGTTCGTCTATAGAATCATAAAGTATGAGGTGTTAGGCATCACCATTGCCTCCCACAAATGTATGGTGGCAGTTACAACTATAGAGAAGTAAGAGAGATACATTCATAATTTGTTCAATAGCAAGCACAAAGAATTTCCAATCGAGTATACTACTGACTGGCCGACTCCATTTATCTCACATCTTTTGCAAAAGAGTCACGTACACACCAAAAAGAATAACATAAAAATGCAATGTCAGCATGACATATTCTTTTCTATTAGATCTGCCATAAAATGTAACTGACAGGCATTCCTTTAGGATAGAAATGTAGCATGAAGTTTAAACACTATTAGTATAACTTAGGTCGACCAATCTAGTGATTGGGCAATCAATGGTGAATTGATGATGTGAAAGGAGTCCAAATGGAAATTATATCACAGGTGACTGGACTCTTGTCTAAAAATCATATTTCTTGGGAGTTCTTCCACTAGTTTAATCCAAGAGATTCAATTTCTATGTAATCATCAATCAAAGTATTAGACTGATCCTAACGGAGGAGGAAGAAGATACACAGAGTAAAAAATCATTTCCATTCTTGATATCTAGTCTCCATTTACAAACTAACGAATCTCTGAGGCATAATCAGTCCTGAACTAACAAACAGCTCAATTTTTCAGACTAACAATGATCAGAAAAATGCATTACAAACTGGCAGCTGTTAACTCAAGTTAATCTGCACTTCATCGCTAAAACTCTATCAGTCATATTCCAACTCGATCTTACTCGTTAAACTCAAGTTTTGTCCTCCTACCACACACTGCAAAATTGCCATACAAGCAAGCTATCTCTACCCATCCATCCGACAGGAACATCATCCGAAAATGAATTGCAATTCAAACTAGAAATTTTCTGAATTATCGGCTCATGTATCCAAGTACTTCCGCTCCAAGTGCTTCGTGTGGAAAGTGGGAGAACTCAATTAAGAAACCAAAGACTGACCGTTGGATGTCAACAACTCATTGAACAACTTCCTCTTCTCACTGACGAGCAGTGCTATCCTAGCCTCACCTTCAAGGGCGACTTGATCTGACACAAAGCACAGAACCTGTCAAAAACCGAAATGAGAAAGCAAACGAGTGTCGAGGCACAACAGACGCCGCACCGCCTCACCTAGTTTCCGCGTCTTGTCAGCGAGAACGCCAAGGTAGCGCATGACTCGATCGAGCTTCGCGTTGGAATACTCCTGCAGTTGGCTCGCCTCTCAGCTCCAAGTGATCCTGCCTCGCAAGCTGCATCCGGAAATCGCTCTTCTCAGAGCTCGGCAACAGAGAATGAATCAACCGAAGCAAGAAGCAAAAATTCAAAACAGGCAAATCCCCCAACTCAATCGGAAGCCAAAACAGAGCGCGAGACGAACGGAGCGTTTCGGAAAAACCTGGACATTGTCCGCGAGCCACTGGAACTTGGAGGCCAGCGGGAGCTGCGAGGGCGGCGAGGAGGCGGCAGCAGCGGAGATCGAGTACCACCAGACGAGGGGGACGCTCGGTCGGTGCTGGTCATCGGCGTCGAAGGAGGCGGAGGTCGACGACTACTTCCACGGCTCGAAACCGCTCACCTCCCACTCCCACCGGTTGCTCCTCGGCTCCGACTGAAATTTTTTCAAAATGGCGCCTCTTGTGCAGCCTGAGGGAGTGTCTCGAGGACAGCAGGCGTCGTGCCGGATGTGATCGAGCGATTTTTGTGAGAGAGACTTTGTGCGGGAGAAGACAGAAGAGAAAGATTTTTGTGAGAGAGAGACTTCGTGCGAGAGAAGACAGAAGAGAAAGGGCACTTCAAATGCGAAGGGCGGGAGAAGAAGGCAAAAAATTGGCTAAAACCAAAAGCGGGACCCGGCTCTAAGTGGAGCCACGTGGCGACACGTGTCGCATCCTGATTGGGCAGGCGCACGGTGACGTGGAGCGCCCAGCCCATCCAATATTTTCTCAGAGTGGGGTGTGGGGACTTTTTTTTTTTTTTTAACTAAAAAATACATAAAGGACATTAAAAAATAATTTTGAAAAATAAAAATATTAAATGTTGAATAATGATAAATTTTGGTCATTTGTGGAAGATCATGGATTTATTTAAATAAGTTGATTCTAATTTATTATTAATCATTAATTTCATCAATAACTTTTATTAAAGTTAAAAACACATTTCCAAATATGGATATACATTAATTATGAATATGTTTTTCGAATTTTTAATGAATTGACTTATTAATATTACTAAAATTCATTATAGACACTTTCTTTAATTAATTATATTTATTTAATATATAACATATCTCAAGATATTGGATCTCTGTGTCGACGTATCGTGTCGCATGTCCATGCTACCTAGCTTCCAAATTCCAAGAATTAGCCATCATGGTTTGCGGAAGCTGCAAGTCTTGGGACTAAGTGCAATAGGCAAGTGATTTTGTTGACTAAGGCGGTGGTTAAGTGAAACAATCTTTCGTAAATCAATTGCTAAAAATGATTAATCAATAAAAAACCATTTATGATCAAGAAAATATGCATATTTAAAAATTACAAAAATGAATTTCCCAATTTGACAAAGGGAAAATATTTTCCTGAAAATTAATTTCTCAAAAAAATGTCTTTATCGTGAAATGATATTGTTCTAGAAACAAAACACCCTAAGTTCATATCAATTCACATCTTAACTAATCTTGAAACATCATGAATATCTACATCTACAACCTAATATGTCATTCGTAAAGAAATAAAGATGTTTGAAAATTTCATGCTCCACTACTTGGAACGAGTTTTAGGCTGCGCGTGACAAAATTTCTGAAACAGAAATTGATTTCGCCATAAATCAATTTCTTAATTTCTATTCCCTGACAAGTTTCTAAGCAAAACCCGTTTGATAACGACTCAAAATTTCTATTTCTGAAACAAAAATCCGTTTGATAACAGAACAAAATTTCTATTTCTAGGAATAGAAATTGACTAGATAACAACATAGAAAATCCTCAAATACAAAATAATAGTCAAAATAATACTAATACATTACAAAAGTTGTAAATATAATTTCATGGAATTTCTGGCATATTACTATCCCTTGCCATTTTATTAGCAATTGTTTTCCTAAGCATATTTATTTGGTTTCCCTCCTCGGTTAATGTATCGTTTGCAAGCTCATCCTGCGTAGGTTTAGACAAGTACTACGGAAGCATGAATATGGGTGCCATCAGTGGCGCCTACACAACCTTGTCATTTTATCAAAAACTAGTATTATACAACATTATCAACAAAATAAAATTAATGGTGTAAATGAATATATGAGAATTCTACCTTAAACGTTTATGGTTAGGAACCAATTGGAGGAAGGTCGGTTTATTTTGATTCTCGAATTGAATCAGTCCAGTTGCTCATCCCTAATTTCTTTATTGTTGCTTAATGAACCTTTAATAGCCCTTGCATAGCAAAGAGAGAGATTCTCTTGAATCTCTTGCCTTTGAATTAAAATTCAAGATTGTGTAACAATCTAATTATTTTGATTTTGCAAGAATTTTGAATTCGTCAAAAAAATAAGGTTAAATTTCTAGGCACGTTTTTTATTCATCTATTACGTAAGAACTTTTTCTTTAACTGGCCATGCGCATGCATTTTCTAGGAGGAAAGAGCCTCATTGTTTTTAAGTAAGCATTTAAGAACTTTGGTCGTTTTTTAAAATTGGGGACCCATTTGATTGCCTTTTATGCTAAAGAGGAAGTTATAAAAAAAAAATTGAAAAAAAAAAAACACGAGCAAAACAAGAAAAAGAAAATTAGATAATTTGTGAAGTTGTGGTTATGAGTGAATTAAATTAGCAAGAAAGCGCAAGGTTCTTTTATATGGTTTGATTTCAATTTCGATTTCTATTTCGAAACGAAAAGTTAAAAATTTCAAACTTCGATTTCTTCAATTTCTCTATTTCGAATATAAATCTGTTTTAGAAATAGAGAAATCAAATTGCGTTACCAAACGGATTTCTGTTCCAAACCTATTCCGAGGAACAGAGAAATAGAGAAATCGAGAAACATAAATTTTGTCATGCGTACCCTTAGAGATCATGCAACCGCCTTCAAGAACAAATGGCTATGGCATGATTTAGGCTGCTCCCTTAATATGTCTGCAGGGCAGTAAAAGTTCTCCAACTAAGAAAGGCGCAATACCAGCGCGCTTGAAGATTGCAAACAGCGCTATATTTTTTATTACATTGAAAAAAGAAAAATAAAAGAATTGCAAGCTGTTCCTCCTCTCATCTTGCCATTTCACTGAATCTAAAACCACATCTCAAACAAGGCCTCTCGGCCAGAAAACGTTAACCACACTGTAAGAGGAGCAATCTGATTGTTTGAATACACTTAAATTTCACCTATAGGAATTGCAAATAAAACCAGCAAAAGGAAAGATGATTGTAGTTTTTCAAACCACACCAACACACTTGTTGTAGAAACTTCTATCTATACAAGCAAAGAGTTCCTCATTACGGAATGGATGCTGGACATAGGCTTAAGCAGCCTCGGACAGACCCTCTTGAACCAGAGCAGAGTCCTAAAACAGAAGAATGCTTCTTGTCATTACGAAATGATACATCAAAAGAAAACAGAGGAACTTAGAGCATCCTGAATCCCAGAAATTCAGTTTAGAAGTACAGATAATTTCATCAAATAAAAAGGGGGAAGCGATTTCACAGAAGCCTAGTTCATCATCAGACCGAAATGGTACTGTGATATTTTGGACCAATCTAGCTCTAGCAATACCTATTGAAAACTTAACGATTCTTATGCATAAGACGAGATAGAAGAAAGACTGGCGATAAACATTAACAGGAGTTTACCATGTTTTCCTTGTTCTCAACAGTGTCCTCTGCAGGTAAATGCTTATTTTGACCTGTGAACAAGGGAAGATGACTTAAATTTCCTTTGTATATGCAATAACTTAAAGCTATAGTAAGTCTGAAGATTTCTCACCTTCTTCAGCAGCCAATTTTCTTTCTTGCTTCTTTGCCTTTTCTTTGTTGAGTTCTTGTTTAACTGACTTCTGGGGCTTCTTCTGCAGGTTTCGAGTTTCTCTGTCTTTGAAAGTCTTGGAGTTAGCCGAATTCCTACTGACAGGTTCTCTAATCTTAGTGGCAGCTTTGGGCTTGGAGTCCTTGGCTGATTCTGCTACTGGGGAAGTTTGAGCAGATTCGTTGTTCAAAGACTTAGGTTTGAGCTTCCTAGCCCCCGTTACTGAAACAGAGCTATGGACATCATCATCAGATGCTCTAGTTTCCTCTTCTGGCTCCTGAGAACAGGTTTGAGACACCTGCATCTGCTCTATACTCTCCGCAATATTGTAAGTTTCAAATAACTCCTTCAGTGATTCTCCAAATTCAGCAAGATTGTGACGTTGTGCATAAGATTTGAGCTCTTCCCGCATTTTCTGAACGGGCTGCAAATTTGGGAATCAACAAACAAGGTCAATTTTGTCAGAATAATCTAAATATGCCTCTGATTGTCCATCCAGAAGAAGAAAACCTTGATCAGTGCAAGCTACTGTCTGAAGATGCAGTGTTTTACTCTACATTAAAGTGTGTTTCTTCTGGCAGGATGCAATTGTCCCAATCAAAGAAGATGATAGACATAACCAATAATAATACATAGTAAAAATTATGTTTCCTTAAAAAAAAGTCCCTGACTGAAATCTGCAGCTTTATGGTATGCAGTCACCTGGTGCTTACCATAAAGCTGCAGATTGAAGAAATCACTAGCTTCTATTGCTGTCCACTGTGCAAATTATCTAGTCCCAGATTATCAGATTGGAAAAGAGGTTGCACGCATCAGTTTTGACAAAGCCTCATTGGACAAGTTGCATTCATATATCAATAAAGCATCAAGCGCAGTGCAAGGGTCACATGGCCTAAAATGAACCTCAGTTACAGGATTCATTAAAGAGACCTTGGCAGAAATATTGGTCCTAATCAAAAGAATATCTGAAAATCCTTATATGACCAAATGACACAAGATGGCATACCTCACATCCAGCCTCAGAAGCAAGTTTGAAAAAGCCAAGAGAAATAGAGTGCTTGTTATCAGATTCTGAGAGACTAATCTGCGATAGCCAATACGATGTTGAAGCGAGAAGATTGTACTTCTTCCGCACAGACGACCGGGAGACAATAGAGAGTGGTGTTTCATTCTTTGCTTGACTATTCCCAGGTCTCCTCACTTTCACCTCGGAGATCGGAGTCACGTTGCCACCCAATTTCGGAGCTGGATTCACATTGGACTTAGCAGGGATGGAAAGCCTTCTGGGTGGCTTCGCAGATTTCTCCTTCCCAGAGAGATCAAGAATGCCCATGCTTTTACTCACTGAGGGTGAGCGTCTCGTCCTAAACACAGTGCAATTGCAGCGACATCACTAAGCAGTTTACATACATGGAGCGCACCTTTTAGTAATACTTATCATGGTTGACACCCATTAAAATGTCTTAATCAGCATTACATGAACCACTCAAGATTTCTCACAAACACAAGAGAGTTGATGATCAAAGTATCAAGTTTACAAACTGACTCGTTAAATGCTTAACTAGCACATGTGTAACTTAAGCGTCCAGAAAAATCACACCAACCCCGTCCGAAGAAAGGCAAGTCCTCAGGCACCATTAAATTATACCATCTCATGCAATATACTCTCCCACCCTTTCAATCTGCTCAATCTAACAAGTAACTTAAAACCCTCCTCCATCATCGCAACAAGCACAACAGCAATTCCAGAGCACACTGCGGCACACAGGCCCCCACACGGCATACCCATCCAGCGCTCCATGCGCAAACGAGGTAACTCCAAGATCAAACGATCCTGCTCACGACCAACAAAGTCTCCGTACCCTCGCGCAAACCGACGCAAACTGTGCATCCTACAGACCGAAACAAGCAAAAACAAATGATGGCTCGCTCGATCTTCGCACGTGACGAACGCGATCGACTCGGTCCGATTCCGGAAAATCAGTCACTCACTCACGCATACACACAGACGCCCTAAACTACAGGCTGAAGAACAGAAAACCGTCAAAGCGTCGAATAGGAAAAGGAGAGGAGATCGAGGGGAAACCAACCTCCGAGACGAAGAAGAGCTCGCCGCCGCCTCCTGCTTCTCCTCCTTCGGCTTCGCGGCCGATCGCAGCCCGTAGCGAAGCAGCTTTGGCTTCCCTGAAAAAGAAGAAGATAAAGAAACTCGCCACCATCACCAAACGACGCAAGGCGAAAGAAAAAAAAAAGGAAGGACCGCCGCGATTCGACTTCATCGCCGTCGCGAAAACACGAGATAGAGATAGAGAGAGAGATCACCGGAACCGGCGGACTGTTCCTTGGCGGCCTCTTCCATGTCCGATGTCTTCCCCTCTCCTCTCCGGCGAGCCTCCGATCCGATCTTCTCCTTCACTCCGGCGGAACTGAGGAACGATCGCGTCTCTCTCTCTCTTTCTCTCTCTTCTGCTGCTTGGGAGGTTTCAACGAGCGGTTTCTTATACAACTCGCTCCAGAACTACCCAAACGGGAAAAAAAAAAAGGTGATTAAATTAATTTTTTAAAAATTAAGAGAGGAAAACGTTCTTTTCTATTTTCGGGCGGGAAATTTTCGGCCTCCCTGTCGAAACCGCTTCGGACGCCCGTGACGTGAGCTCGCCCGCTTTTGGCCTCCTGGCCAATCCGCTGCGGACACGTGTGGAATGAAACGGGCGTGGTTTTTGACGGCGTGAGGACGGGATTAACGGATGAACCTTTGGACTGCTGGAGCTTGAATGGGGCCCAAGTGCCGTTTCGGTCGCGGGCCCAGGAAGGGAAAAAAGCTCCGCGGAAAATTCGAAATTCGAATTTCGAAACGCACGGCCGTTGGGGACTTTTTTCTTCTCCGTGGGTCGGTCAGACAGCCGTTGGATTGGCACTAGGGCTTGGACTTTTTGGTTAGGTTGCGGTTCTTGGGGCCCCGATTGAGGTCGTCGGCTTGTTCTAGGCCCATTTTGGCCCGTGATGTCTCCACGTGTCGGCGGAGGGATAACCAGGGGACGGGCAAGGGGCGCGATAGATCCATGCCCCGTGGGACACTGTCCAGAACAGGCCAAATGTTCCCCAAAGCCTAGCGGAAACTAGGAGCCGGAGGGGTACACTAGTGCTGTGAAAATGGTCCTTAGACCCATATTTTAGCTCAAAGTTATGGAAGTGGATAATAAGTGGGTCAGCTTAAAATTAAGTTATGGGTTATGTAAATTAAAAGCCTATAATAAATGGGTTTTAAAATGAACCTATTTAAGATGCGTTTGGTTTAGTTTTTTTCCAGAGATTTTGGGAAAATACAAAGGAATTTAACATAAAGAGATTTGGAAAAGTACGAAAATTACTTGGTAAACTATGCTTTAGAAATAACTTTGAGAGAAAGTTTATTTGGTGAAAACGCATTAGAGAACTTTTTTATAACTTGTAGGTGTAGGACTTCGTTAAAACTTAGGCAAATGATCTAATTTCTTTGTATGACCCAAAATTACTTGTGGGTTTTAGATATCCCGCATCTACAAAATAGTATTTACTAGCACAAAAATAATGTAAATTTAATGAAAAAATACCACATACATATATAAATGTATAAAAATCACTAATTAATGAACTTGTCGAAAGAGAAGGAAATTGTAAATTACATCTCCCAAATGATAAACAATTACAGAAAGGGCGACTGCATGAAGTTGCAAATATCCCTTTTGGGAGAATAATCCATAATTGGTTAAACTAAAAAAATAGAGTTAAATAAGAGATGTAACAAGTTATCTAAATCATCGGTCAACATAACAATTATCAACTATTATATATATGTAAACTCCACCAAATAAAGAGAACATCAACTAGAACAAGTCTCGCAATAGAATAGAAATAGAAATATGTGAGTGATGACTTAAAATAGAACACCAACTAGAAACAAGTTTCACAATAGAACATAAATATATCTTGTCCACTAGTATAAATAAGTAGTGCAAATATGTTTCACATTACATCAAAGTATCATATGAAAGAGTTCAAATAAGTAGTTAACATCCTAATTTTGACTATGCTTTTTGAACTTATACTTGATCCACGCTTCATGAAAATTTGTCTATTGTCTTTTTTTTTCCCTGCAAAATGATCAAGTGCAAAAAAGTATAAATCTTGGGCCTTGTTTGTTAACCATTCTAATTCTCCATTTTTCTTTTAATGTATTTCCTAAAACAAAAAAAGAACATAAAACTATTTTGTAACATCAACTTATTCCCTGAAACGGATCAATGGTCAGAGAATAGATTTGAAATAGAAATAAGAAGTAGAAGTTTTTTCCCTGGAACAATTTCTAAAATAATGTCATTTTCGCTTTTTCTTTTCTTTTCTTGTTCTTCCTCCTCTAACTGGTCGTTGGGCAAGGTCGCCAATGACTGGCCAAAGATGAGATCTAACAACCGATTAGAGGAGGAGGAAGAAGTGAGGAATAAAACAAAAGAAATTTTTTTAGAAAAACTTAAAAAATAGAAAAATCTTAGAAAATTATTAAAAAATAAAAAATTCTATGTCAAAAAAAGATTTGAGTGTCATACTAGATGTATTCTTTTTTTTTTTAATTCCAAAAAAAGAAATTTTGTGCAATTACAAAATGCGTTTTTCCGCTCAAAAACTTGTCCACGGTATTTAAATGAAAAAACTACTTCTGAACAGAAATTGTTCCCGAAAACAAACATGTAACCAAACGTACCCTTGGTCTTACTTAATTTCAAGTATGGGTTTCAACATCTCTATGATTTGCTCGTAAAGATCAAACTCCCTTGCAAGAGATGTGACATTGCTCATACTTTTCAATAACTGAAAAAATTCTATTCATTTGCGTTGTTCGTTTAGCAGCTATAGTCAATTTATTTTGTTTCCTTTTTTGAGCTTGCCCCACTGAACTTTGTGTCACTTTTTTTTTTTTTATGGTTTTAATCATGTTTAATAATATTTTCACCTACATTACACTCTATATTATTATTAGTAGATCTTACACAATCCCCAATACCAAGTTGTCTCGCCACAATATTCTCATCAACACATAAATCTTATGTAAGATTTCATGTGATACTTTCGATAGTAACTGTATCTCTGAACATTTTATCTAACAAAACCTCAAGATCTAGATGTATACCTTTCGTTATAAAAACTCTAACTTTAGGATTTTCCTACTATAATAAATATGTTCATGAATTGTATCATAAAAGATGAACTTCAAAAAAAGTAACAAAAGAAGGGAAGAAAAAAACCTGAATTTTCCTCTCTTATTATTCATTACTTGCATAAATGGTATTCTTCTTTAGATCTTGTCCTAATCTTGTTTCCTTCTGAACCAATTGCCTCCATTTGATCTTTTCTTCCTTAACAATTTCCCACTTACTCTTCATTTGATTTTTATCATACGTTTTGCCTCTTAGCTCCTCAACCTTGTTAATTATGGTTGTCCATTCACCCTTTCATTGTTCGTAGGACGATTGCCTTTTTCAATTTGTTCAACACATAAACATGTCAATATTACATGATCATTAAATATGGCAATGTAATGATATGTATGAAATGATGTTGTGTATTGGATGTTGATCGTTAAAATGAGTGTTGACTTTGTAACTAATCCAAGGAAGATACCTATAATTATAATGATAGCATATGCACTTTTGCTATGTGATTAATGCAACTCAGCTCTTCTCAAGTCTTATATGTCCTTCTCAGCTCTCTCCTCTCGCATCGACTTTAGGTCTTCAGTAAGTTTTTCTCATCGCACTTTCTGTTGTCTTCAGTCTTTTTCGAATGATTTTGTGCGCCACTAGCCTAGCTCGGCTTCTTTGGGGTGATTCCAATTGTTATATGAGATGATCATTCAAGGGGGTAAATGATTTTTGGATAAGGGTGATCGGTTCCCGATCTTGTTCGGTTCCACCCAAGAACCAGGAATCGAACTCGGAGGACCGGTTCCCAATTTTGGGACCATGGATCGGACCGGCTGGTCCTGGAATCGGGAACCGAATTGTACCGACTGATTCGGTTTAGTTCCAATGGACCATCACTTGTTTTCATTTCATTGAACAAAAAAAAAAATGTATACATCCCTACTAATAACCAGCAAAGTGACGCTCTATCAAAAAGCTAGCTTATTGTCAAGTCAAGTTTGCTTATCCATCGTGTGACCAGCAAAGTGACCAGCAAAGTGATGCCCTGTTAAAAATATACACGTCCACTTTGTGAAAATAAAATCCTACTTAGACCCTATGTCCATGCGCTATTATGAAATAGAAAAATAAGCCAAAGATCCACACAAATTTGGGATATCAAAAAGGTTTTTCTTTCCAAACATACTTCACATACTCACCTTCATTCTTGTGAACATAAATATTATTAGAGAGGCAAAAAAGAAAAAACATAACCCCAACTCAACAAAAGTTTAATACATAGTTCGAACATTAGTCAATACCATCCATTAGGGATCATAAATAATCTAGAACAAACTCCTTGTGGAACAAAAAATGAAATCAAATTCCACAATTAGCACAAGAGAAAGACATCCAACATTAAACCGCTAAACTCCACACATCTCACTTAGGTCCTGTTTGGTAACCATCCCAAGAGTAACTAATTATGATTCTTTGTTCCCGAGAGTAGTTTGGAAACAAAATCGAGTTTGGTAAAATTTTTGTTCCCGGAAACAAATTTTTATTTTTTTTTGTTCCTAGAAGTAGATTTGAAACAGAATCAAGAATACAAAAAAAAGTTGATTCTTGTTCCGGGAACAAATCTAAGAATCAAAACCAACTCTTCCTCTTCCATTTTCTCTTCTTCTTCTTCTCTTTTCTTCTTCTTCATTGACCGCCATCCGCCACCATCCGCCGCCGTCCACCGATCGCTGGCAACCGGTCCGACGAGCTCGCCAGTGGCCAGGCGGGCCTCGCCCAACCCTGCCCCTGCCGGTGGCTAGGCAGGCCTCGCCCAACCCCAGCGAGGTCTGCTTGGCCACCGGCGAGGCTCGGCCGACGAGGGCCAGCGACGTTCCGATGAGGTTGCCAACTAGAAGAAGAAGAATAGGAGAAAGAAGAGGAAAAAAAGAAAAGAAATAAAAAGTAAAAAAGTAAAAAAAATATTTAAAAATTAAAAGAAATTGATCTCGGAATGTAATCAATGAGCACGGTACCAAACACAATTCTAATCTAGAATTAGAAATTTTGGACAGTTACCAAACGGTTTAAAATGCTTAGAAATTATTCCCGGGAATAGACTAAAAAATAATCATTTCTAATCAAAATCTGTTCCCGGAAACAGAATCGTTACCAAACGCATCCTTAATCACTCAATGTTGTGTGCCTCGAGGGGAATAGATTCTTTGATCAAGTAAGCAAAATATGATCAAAGCCAAGAGCCTAAAAGCAATAGCCAAACTTGCTAATAGTCCTGCAATAAGTATATATGATAACTCAACATTAGTTTTAAACTAGAATTATTTTTAATTGAGCCCAAGACTCTGTATATTACTTCAAATGATTATTTTAATGAGATAGCTACTTTTTATAGAACTTTAAAATAAGCGGAGAAGGCATCAGATCTTAGGGTGAGGATTACCTTGGGATGTATGTTTCGAAAAAGTAAATATGATGGTTTTGATTGTGGTAATATTGGATTAAAAAAAAGAAGATGAATTATGTGCAGTATTGTTATAGAATAATTTATGATGATAGTGTAAAAGTTGATGAAATGTACAATAAGGTGAGGATTACCTCGGAATGTATGTTTCATTTTTATAAGAAATCTTATTTTGGTTCTTGTGATAGAAATTTAGGTGATCAACTTTTGATTGATACCAATAGTAGTTGAGATCTTAATAGCCATGAGGAGGGTAACAAAGACGACCTTGATTTAGTTGTGAATTTCAATTTGGAAAAGGCGTATGAATTCTTTCTTTACGAGGAGAAAAAAAGTGTCCGCAAGCAAC
Source organism: Eucalyptus microcorys (assembly GCA_014182515.1). Taxonomy (NCBI): domain Eukaryota; kingdom Viridiplantae; phylum Streptophyta; class Magnoliopsida; order Myrtales; family Myrtaceae; genus Eucalyptus; species Eucalyptus microcorys. Next base: position 4,919,220 of record CM024563.1, read on the forward strand.
TTATTTGAACTCAATAAGTATCTTAAAGCCGAACATGAAAAAGTTCGTGATCTTGACCTTTTGATGTGGTAGAAAACTACTAACCAAATGTTTAAATCCTCTCTCTGTTGGCTTGGGATATTTTGTCTACTCTTGTAACAACCATTGCTTTGTAGTTGACTTTCAGTACATCTAGTTATATTTGATGGCTTTCAAAAGTTCTCTGACTCCTAAAATGGTGGAAACTTCGATTTGCATTCAAAACTGGTTGAGAGTGGTTATTATGCCGATTAATATTGAAAATTGCATCGACTATGTAGAAAGATTTGAGTGGGGCTAAGTCATGGATACATCTTTTTATCTTGTAATTCTTTTGTATATTTAATAAGTGAATGCTTTATTTAATACTTTATTTTTGTAAGATATGAATGATGTTTACTCATAGCTTACCAGTTAATAAAGTTTGCAAGTTGAATTGGAAGAAATATATATATTTAAGATTTTCCATTAATTATTTAAGTTTGATTTCTAGTAATTCTAGTTTTAAGCTAATGTTCAGTATATATGGCAAGATTATCTGTAAGTTTAGCCATGGTTTTTGGGTTCTTAGCTTTGATCATATTTTGTTGACTTGATCAAAGAATTTGTTCCCCCAAGGCACGCAACACTCGGTGATTCAGTGAGATGTGGGAGTATGGCGGATTAATGTTGAACAACATCTTTCTCTTGCTTGATTGTGGAATTTGATTTTGTGTTTTACTCGTTCAAGAGTGATCCATTTTTTTTCGTTGTCTGGACTAGTTCTTTATCGGTGTGCTTTTGCAAGAGCTACAGTGATACGGTGATTGGGCTAATGCTCTTAGGGTGATTGTATTGATTCGGATGCGGCACTCTTTTTTGGACTGTCTATTCGGATTCTCAAACGTAGTGTAGACTTAATAGCATGAGACTGCTATGTGGCAGCTCCTTTAGTTTCCTCTTTCCGTACCGATTTAGAGAGGCTAGAAGCACAACGAAGTGATGTTGATCAAGGGACTTATGAGATGTTGTACCACCGTATATTAAAGGTTCTTGTACAGTCATTGAACTTATATGCATAAAAACTATCTTCATCAGCAGTGCGTACTAATAACACAAAAATTCATTAATCTAGGAGCAGAAATAGCCAACTCAGCTCTACAAACTATCCTGGAGATTGGTTTTACCTTCCATATGTATTATGTGACGTTCAAAACTACTTCTTTTTGTTAGCAACATTTCAAAATTTATCCAAAACTAATTAAAAGAAAACCTCTATTCACTCTTAAAAAATGCTAACTTGAAATCTGCACCATGCGAAAATATTCACGGTGGACAAGTTGATGCGCAAATTCCACCGTCTTGCTTATTCCAAAGAATCTATTAAACTTTGCATTTACTTAATTTCATACTGGAGGACAAATCGGGATGACAAAGTTATCATCCACAGGACAGTCTATCACTGAGTGCGAAAGTCCAAATTGTTGACCTTTCAATCACAACGACATTTCTAGTAAGCCAATTCACTTCAGCACAAGAACTACATGCAACTAAACTGCACACAAGTGCGAAGCGCACCTAGAACAAACGTCTCCCAAAACAACATGCTTAGCTCAAAACTCGAGTCCCACTCCTACACAAAAGTTTCTACTTTTTATGGATCGCAATAAGTAACTGGGGGTTCCGTTTCCTTGATGGGATTGGTCCGAACCGGAAATGATCACCGCTACCACAACCTCAATTGTCTTGTTTTCCAGTGACTTTGAACTTGTAATCATATCTCAAGGCTCCTCATGTATTTGGTCTTCTTTTAAAACCTTGACAATATCTCATTAATACTCTTGCCGATCATTGTCAATCACTTGTAATCATATATCGATGACCGATCGAGGATGAATATTGACGTGTACCAATATCTATATCGATCTTAATAATTATCAATTATGCGTGACGTGCTTGGTGATATCCATGCATTAGCCACATGCTCATCCATTCTGAAGAGTTGGTCATTTTTTATTATAAATAGATTCAATAGATCGGATATGGTATTTTGCATCATACGGATATTTTTTTCGGAGATTAGTGTATATTGACGTTGAGCATGACTTCGCGTTAGGTTTCTCAATTTACCCGATGGGAATGCTTCGACAGGAGTCCTGACAAAAGCCTCCACTTCAGCCCGGATTTTCCGGCTTTTTAGTTGCTTTTTACTCTCAATCTTTGCTGAATATAGGGTTATAAAGACAGGGTTAGGTCTTGAAAAAGATTCTAACCCACTGGGTTATTATGAGTGTTCGCTGCATTTTCTCTGCCGTGTCCTTTTTTGACCTAGTTGCTCTACTTTTTGTTCCCTTGCGTGTTTTCCTAATTTCCTTCGTTCACATTCGGATCGGTCATCCAGAAGGAGGAGGGAGCGGCAAGGACTTTTAGAAGTCGAAGAGCAGACCGCGTTCAAGAACTTCTATAGGAATTCAGGCTTAAATTCGCCTTGGAAAATTCTGGTCAGGATGTGTAACAGATCGGTTCGCAAGAATTCAAAATCTTATGAGAAAGAATCTACAATATTGGACGCAAAAATAGAGATCGAGAATGTGACATTATAGTTATATTTTTATCAGGAATCAAATTATCGGTGAATTTGATCATTAATTTTCATGACAATGTGAATGAGAATGAGGCATTCGAACGAAAACCGTAGGTGTCAACAATAATTTTCCTTAGATATTAGCAAGTTAATATTTCTTTTTAAGTTATTCCTTGGGTGAAATTTCTTTTCCTTTTTATCAACGATCCAGATTGCATATCAAATCAGTCTTGCGAATTGTTAGATTGGACCATAGAATTTCCTTAGACATTAACATTGCAATCTAACTTGTTTTCTTTAGATTTGGAAATGAAAAAGGATTTTTCTTATGGGTATAAGTGATTAGTGTAGTTAAAGTTTTAAATTTAGACAAGATTTATGAAGAGTAAATAATCTGTCCTGCTTCCGAGGTTTTCTAATTAATACAAGGTAACTCATTCTTAGATGGAAAAAGAAGCATGCTAGACATAAGAAAAATGGATATATATTTATTTATGTGTGTGCACTACGGTGGATGGAGTATGATGAGAAAAATAGTGCGGTAGCCTTTACAGGTAAGTTTTTTTTTTTCTAATTTTTCATTTTCTTTGCAAAGTCTAGAGAGTTTGGCAATTTTTTTTTGTCCATCCTATTTCTAACTCTCATCTCACTTTCAAATTTTTATTCTATCTCATTGTAAAGTGCAAGAATCGACCCCACCCCGAGTTCCTGTACAATTAGGTTTGCCCACCTAGTGGTAAGTTTGGCTATTAAGGGCGCGCATGACAACCATTTTGTTCCAGAAATAGTTTTCGAAACAGAAATAGATTTTTCTATTTCTATTTCTGGACGAGTTTCTGAGCAAAAAAATCTATTTGATAACAATACAAAATTTACATTTTGAAATAAAAATTCGTTTAATAACAGTATAAAATTTCTATTTCTTAAAATAATTTTTTTTTTTTTTTTTGGAGCAAATGAGATGTCCATTCTTACAAATTTCATAGGCTTATGAACCCATTGACCCAAATACAAGATAAGATTTTTTTTTTTTTTTTTTTGTTAGTAAAGTCTCCCTTTTTTGAAAAAAATATATATAAAAGTAAGAGTTGTCATATCAAATTTTTTAAATTTTCACACAAAATTCTTTAGCATTCACTTAGATAGGTAATTACGATCAAACAATATACTTATCAATAGTCTCCATACAATAGAAAAAGAGATCAATATGCATTACTCTTGAGCATGATAGAAGGTTCCCAAAACTCTAGTAGAATGAAGGTGGGCAACCATATTCTAATCCCCTTCATGCTAATGTGTCACGTCGATCGTCGACACGGTTTACGATATCGAGCAATCGTTTTAGAAAGAAACACAAAGAAGTGTATTAGGCAATTTGCGGCAAATTTTACAAAATCGGTGAATTTATAGAGCTTGTCATAAAGAACCATTACAAATAAGGGAAATCCTTAAGTAGAACATCACATTACAAGAATTAATATAGGAATCATTAAATACAGTATCACATTACAAAAGCAAAGATTGGAAATCCCCAAATACAAAATAATAGAAATACATTACAAAAGTTGAAAACACGATTTCATGGAATTTCCGGCATATTATGATCTATTACCATCTTATTGGCAATATTTTTCTAAGCATATTCATCTTATTAGAAAATTTTATGAAGAAATTATTTCGATTTCTATTCCGAAATAGAGAAGTAGAAAATTTCTACTTCGATTTTTGTTCCAAATTTATTTCCTAAACAGAAATTTATTTCGAAATAGAAAAACGGAATAGATTTATCAAACAATTTATTCCGAAATAGGTTTGGAATAGAAAAATTGTTTTCTAACGAAATTTTGGTTTGTCATTACACCCCTAAGTGAACCATTCTTTAACTTTTTATTTATTTATCAAATAAACATATTTTAACGTTCAATAATATTTTCCCACCTCATTTGGTATACTGTTTTTTTTTTAATTTTATATAATTAGTATAATTTCGGGTGGGGAAAAAAGGTAAAGTGGGCTCAAAAGTTTCTTCGGTTCACATTACTTCCTCGTGGCTAAAGCTGAAATTGGGAATGCGTTTTCTTGAGTAGGACCAGCCACTCCTTTTATGACAGTGACATGGGAGACAGTGACACTACACGCTTAATGTTCCTCTAGATCCATGCTCAATGTGTAAGGGCTGTTTGAGATTCTCCTTCCAAGGCATGTTCTCCTACTTAGATAATCCAGAAATTCTCCTCCTTTTTTCAATAAGTGTTATTTAATTTTCCTTTGTTAATTTCCTTTGTATAGATCTAGTGAATCTCTCTCTGCTTGTGCTTTTTTCCTAGTGAAATAAGGAGAGAGATCTCTGTACTCTGGGCATACACAACTTAGGTAATTTGGCACTGTTAGGAGGATTCAAGGATTTTGCATCAGTATCAAGTCTATCTAGTCAACTAACTATTAACATAACTTAATAATTGTGATTCAAGGACTTTGCATAATAAATCTGTTTGATTTGTACGGGCTTCTTTAATAGATAAGTGATGGTATGTATAGTAAAATCTTTTATAGGAATTCCCCACTCAAATTCGCGTTGGAAAATTTAGGATTGGATTGGGCCGTGTAAGGTTCACAACAATTCATAATTTTATTAGAAAACGTGAAATAATGCAAAAGAGATTGAGGATGCGATATTGCAAATGTATTTTTATCTCGAGTCAAATTATCGACGGATTTGATCGCTCATATTTTCATGCTTTGAGTAAGTTAATATTTCTTTTTAAATCATCCATTGGGTGAAATTTATTTATTTTTATCAATGATTCCGGACTCCATATAAAACCAGTTTCGCGAATTGTTAGACTGCACTGTAGATTTTCTTAGACATTGGCATTGCAGGCTGACCTGTTTTGTCCAGATTCGTGCCTGTAGAAGCCCGGGAAAATGTAGTGTGCGGTGGGACAGAAAAACAAAAGCGAGGAAGAGAAAAAGGCAGGGGAGTCGAGATTCAAGGGGAGGGCGACCCAGCACGAGAGGAATGGGCAATTTCGGGACTCCGGTGCAAAAGGCGAGGGCAGATATTCTCCTCTCTCTCTCTCTCTCTCTCTCTCTCTCTCTCTCTCTACTGTGTACAGTTCCTTCGTTCAATAATTTTTGCTTCTTCGGCAAGCAAAGGGGGCACCAACACAGGGGGCTCGCATGTACCGAGGCTCGACCGTGGTCCTACGCACGCTCGAGACGGGACCCACCTCCCCTGTACCCCCAACAGAGACAAGAGACCAGAAAAGGGAGGGAGGTAGAGAGAGAGAGAGAAGGAGAGAGAGAGACTCACTCCTGTGTGTTATTCCCGCAGATCCCTCGGATCTTCCTCGAGCGCCTTTTCTTGCCGGCCCTCCGGTTTTCGCTTCTCCGGTTCCTTTCGTTCGCCTCGTCGCCTACGTGCCCCCGAGCGGGTCGCGGGTCGGCGCTCGCCGCGTGATTTTGACGACAAAGATGTGGAAGGCCATTGAATAGGAGCAGTTTAGGCACATTTACAATGTTAGTCATTACTCAATAACGGTAACTTTCTTGTCTATTTTTCATATTCTCACCCAATTTTTTTTTCCATAAATAAATCACAAGGAAAATAAATGAGAAAGAGAGAGAAATGGCAACACTTATAAAATCAGTAATCAAAGTAATTTTTTGTCAAAATGGTCATCGAGAAGAGAGAGAAATAGCACTGTAATGATAACTATTTTAATTTTCAATGCATACCTAATGTCCATTGTGTTGTCGATTTTTGATCAAAACTTAGTACATTTCTTTCAATAGTAAAGGTCACCCAGATGATGCTATTCGAATGGATTGCATATTCCCAATTCTCCTCCGATATATTCAAAAGCTTATTGTCCAATGATTTGGTGAAAATGTCTGCTAGCTAATGTTTCATTCCCACAAATCATATGCATATATCACCATTGTTCACATGAGCTCAAGCTCACCCCTCGCTGGATTTGGTGAGGCTCGAGCTTCGCTCGACGCCGATGAGTTCGATTCTTGCCAGATCGGGGAGGCTTGGGCCTCGCCCGATGCCGGCGAGCTTGAGGCTCACCAGATCGGTGAGGCTCAAGCCCTGCCCAACATCAACAAGTTCAAGTCTCGCCAGATCAGTAAGGCTTGAGCCTCGCCAGATCCGGCAAGCTTGAGCTTGCTCAACGTCGGCGAGCTTGAGGCTCGCCTGGCTAGTCGCCGGCCATTGCCATGCCGGCCACCGGAAGAAGGAAGAAGAAAGAAAAAAAAAAAAGGAAAGAAAATTAAAATAAAAAATTATTATATTTTCGATTTTTATAAAAAAAATATTTTTGTAAAGTTAAAGAGGGAAGAGAGAGATTATGTGGTTTTGGTTGAAAATAAGTTCTAAATCCCCACTTATCTTAAGTATTTAATTATTAAATCAATTTAACTAGTTTTTTCAACAAACAAGTAATCCATATATGACTCATTTATGATTTAAATGGGTCATATATGGGTCTAAGACCCATTTTGCCACCTCTAGCCATTACCCTGTACTCTTGATGCTTCTCTGGATCCATGCTTAATGTGTAAGTACTGCTTGAGATTCTCGTTCCAAGGCGTGTTCTCCTGCTTAGATAATCCAGAAGTTCTCCTCCTTTTTTCCGGTAAGTATAATCTAATTTTCCTTTAATTTTTTCCTCTGTGTAGATCTAGTGAATCTCTCTCTACTTGTGCTTTCGTTCCTGGTGAAAGAAGGAGAGAGATCTCTGTACTTTGGGCATACACAAATCAGGTGGTTTGGATCTGTTAGGAGGATTCGAGGATTTTGCATCGATATCAAGTCTATCTGGTCAGCTAACTGTCAACATGACTTAGGAATCCTTTATGTTTCTATATGCATCTTTTTTTACGGATCTTGTCTGTTTTTAACCGTTCTGTGCTTTTGCTTGGCATTCTCTGTTTTTCATGTAATGTCTTCTTTGTAGGTAATAGCAAAAAGAATGCCTAAAGAGCGAGATCGATTTCGTGAGTATGTGGACGATTTGGAGAACAGAAGGTGGAGGTGCAAGTTTTGCGGCAACGAGTTTGCCGGAAGTACTCCAAGGATCCGGGCGCACCTCGCTGGAATTCCGGGCTATGGTATCAAAGCTTGTGAGAAAGTTGATGATCCAGTGAGAGCAGAAGCCTTGCAGGAAATTAAAGGTAAAGGCAGCGTGTTTAATATATGCACGGGAGGCACATCGGGCAAAGGAACGGAAAGAATAGTTCTTGGAGCGAGTCAAATTATATCCCAAAGGGATGATGTGTCGAATCCCAGTGCCGCGCAGAACTCGAATCAACTCAGGCGTGCGCCACGGCAACCATCTTGCGATTGGCCGACCGGAACTGGTACTGCTTCAGCATGCCCTCAGGATCAAGTGTCTTTGCCTCCCCGTGATATGCCTCTGAATAATCTAGATAACACCCAACAATCCGATCTATCGAACCATCGGCTGGATGCATCGCATGGAAATGAAATTGCTTCACCTCTCCAGCAACTTCTGATGGACTCATCGGCTTCACTTTCTCCTAATTTTACTGAGCTAGCAGCGCTTCTTGAGCAACCAATTCATCTTGAATCAGAGGGGGGACAGCAAAGTTCAAGAGGGCTATCATCAGTCCCAAATGATCGGTTCCTTGGCAACAGTATGTCAAATGGGCTGCAGGGGTTCATCGGAGGTGATGTTTTACCCACTCCTCTACTCAGTAAGACAACTACGACCAGCATTCCCCTATTTTCAAATGAACAGTATCCAAGCTTTGACGAACAATTCGCAGATGAAATCATTCTAGATTCACCGCTACATTCGACAGAAAATCCTCACTGCTCTCTGCCAGAGAATCCTCTTGAATCTCGTGATGTAATTGTAAACACTTCCGAGGAAATACCAACGAATGAACTGCATAATCCAACAGTGGGATCATCATTACAAAATGATTCATCGCATGATGTGGACTGTGCAAATCGTTTGCAGGATTGTGGTCAACCGCGTGTAGTGGAAGGGGTTCCTGCGCGCAACAATACAAGTCCGACCGACACTTTCCAGCATACTGGTCAGCTTCCCCCAAGGTGTGACAAGGCAGATGGGAATGATATCCGTCGGTTTCCTTCGCGAACTCCAATGGGCATAGATCTCTCAGTTGCATCACAGCAGACAAGTAACCCTCACATTTTTGAGGCAACAATGATTGACTCGCTAGTTGTAGGGGCATCGACAGATACTGTAGGCCCATCATCATCACACGGTATGTCTGATTAATCTACATTGATACTATGCTTCCATTAGATCCTTAAATATCCACAGATTATTTTATTAAAATCTAACATATGATGTGTTTTTAAACAAGATATCGGGGGTTCTCCAATCAGGAATATGCCGAGCATCATCGCATATTCAATATGTCCAAATTCAATTCCTTTTTATTGCACCGTTTTTTTCATCAATATATTTAACTTTTGCGGATGTTAATTTTCATTGTGGAGATTTTATGTGATCAAGTTCTAGATGTTTCATATGTAACCATGGCTTGATTTGAAAGTCCAATTGTTGATTGATCTTACACTAGAATATTTTTACAAGCAGCTTTGGTGCCACCATCATCATCACAAGCTCCACATAATGCTCCTCCATCTCCTCAGATTATACCTTGTGGAATAGGCCTGATAGGCCCATCGTCATTACCAGGTCTATAGTTATTTACAAAAATTAATCCTTATGTATCACCATGTTACATTATAATGGGGCAGCAAGAATGCTCATGAGACTCTAACCGATGGAATTTTAAAATTGCAGAATTAGATATGAACGAGGGTGCGCCAATGACGAGTCATCCAAACACAGAGGACAACTTTGAAGTGAATAGAGCTTTGAAAAGAAAACTAGAACTACTCTATAGCAAAAGAGCTATCATAAGGGATGAGTTAGATTTTGCCGCATCTCTATCCCTAAAAAAGCCGAGAATGGAAGTTGTGAATTGGTTAGCAAATGTGGAAAAGCTTAGAAATGATTGTCCTGAAGCAGCAAGCAAGGATTGTTTGCCACCACATCAACAGGTGGACATACTGATGCATGAAGTAGAAGACCTTATGAGACAAGGCGAAGGACTATTTGAGGTGAGAGAGACCAAAGTCAATAAATTGTTAGAAGATGAGACGGTGGGAGAGGCATTTCAGAGAAATACTACAAAGATTTTGGAGCACCTAGTAGGGAATCAAATATCCCGACTAGGCATTTATGGAATGGGGGGTGTTGGTAAAACGACTATTATGGTGCACATACATAATAGACTCCTCGAAGAAGCAAACTATGGCAATGTGTTGTGGATCACTGTATCACAAGATTTCAACATAGAAAGGTTGCAGGACGCCATTTGGAAGGAATTAGGTTTGGGCATCCTACAAGAAAAGGATGTGAGGAGACGAGCAGCAATGTTGTGCAATTGTTTAATGGAAAGAGGCAAATCTACAATAATCTTCGATGATGTGTGGGAACGCTTTGATCTTAAAGAGGTGGGAATCCCAGTTAGAGCAGATGGAATTAAGTTGGTCTTAACCACTCGGTCCATTGAGGTATGCCGCCATATGCAATGTCAAGAGATGATAAAAATTGAACCTCTATCTCATAAAGAAGCGGAGAGCTTATTTTGGGAGGAGCTTAAATTAGAAGTGGCCCTTACATTGGAAACTAAAATAATTGTGAAGTCCATTGTTAAAGAATGTGCAGGCTTGCCGCTTGCAATCATCACGATGGCAACAAGCATGCGAGGAGTGACCGATGTGTTTGAATGGAAGGATTGCTTAAAGAAATTGAGAGAATCAGATATGGGGCAAACGGATATGGAAAAGGTGGTCTTAAAGAGACTAGAATTCAATTACAATCGCCTTGGTAAGCATGAAGTTCAACAATGCTTCTTATCTTGTGCACTTTATCCAGAAGATGAATTGATTGATAAGTTCGAGTTGATAGAATTTTTTATTGACCAAGGATTGTTTGGTCAATTGGAAACGAGGGAGGAACAATATTGTAGAGGCCGCACCATACTAAACAAACTAGCAAATGTTTGCCTATTGGAAGATCATGGGAGTGACATGAAGATGCATGATTTGATTAGAGACATGGCATTGCACGTTATGAGTGCGATTTCAATTGTAAAAGCAGGAAAGGGGTTGAAGAGGATACCTTATGAGGAATATTGGACGGATGCTTTGGAGAAAGTTTCTCTGATGCAGAATGATATTAGAGAATTTCCCTTGAACATGTCACCAAATTGTCCTAAACTATCAACTTTTCTATTGAATAAAAGCTTGTTGTGTGATGTGGTTCCTGATTCTTTCTTCAAACAACTATGGGGGCTAAAGGTTCTAAACCTAAGTGGATGTAACTTGAGAGAACTTCCAAATTCCATTTCAGACTTGGTACACTTGACAGTACTATCGCTTGGATTTTGTCAGGAATTGCGTTGTATTCCTTATTTAGGGAAGCTTAGATATTTGAGAAAGTTGGACGTGTTTTCCTGTGTTAAACTTGAAGCGATCAAGGGTCTGGAAATGCTGGTGAACTTGACATTCCTTGACATAGCTTATACACGCATAAAGAGGTTACCCAAAGGAACATTGAAGGCTTACTAAAGTTGCAATATCTTAGTGTTCAAGCAGTAAATGAAGAAGACACTATAAAATTGTGGGCATTGGAGACACTCAATTGCCAGTTTGAAGATGTGGATGATTTCAACAAGCTTGTGAGGGTGGTTAGTAAGCAGGAGAATAACCCTCGCTATTACAAGCTCTACATATGTCAAGAACGACCAGGGACCTGTTGGGATTTAAGTGAAGAAGCTCGATTTGGGAATCGTGAGAAGAGTGTCCACATTAAGACGAGGAGCCATGCTATTGTGAGCACGGGAGGGGAAAGCAATGGTGGTGGCATTTGTATTTTGATTCCCCAAGATGTGCAGAAATTGACAGCGAGCAATTGTGACGGTGCAACAAATTTGTCTGACATAGGTCCGCTTGAAAACCTTGAGGAGCTGGAAATAGGAAAATGGGAAGACTTGCGGGTGCTTTGTAGAGGACAAGATGAAATAATCAACACCCATGATTCCCCTGCCCCAACCCCTACCCCTCTCCCCTTCCCAAGCCTTAGGGTTTTGAAAATATATCAATGTCCAAAACTGAAGTATCTCTTTGGGCATGGGCCTATATTCTCCCTTCCACATCTACAAGAGATCAAAATAAATGAATGTAAGGAGATGGTGGGGATAATGGTAGCAGTAACATCGCCACCACCGCATCAGCCCCCAGCCTTCCTTAGTTTAGAATATATTTCTGTTTTTGGGTGTAATAAAATAAAGAGAGTGGTGGAATTTGAGGGACTGCCTTACTTCCCTAATCTAAGAAAAATCGATGTATGCTATTGTGAAAACATGGAGGAGATAATCGGAGGTCCTTCCCCATACATGCCAGTTGAAGAGATTTCTCTAGAATGGCTTCACGTACACGGTTGTCATAACATGAGAAAGCTGTTTCTGCATGAGTTGCTGCTCCATTTTCAAAATCTTCAAAATATCCAAGTGAGTGATTGCAAAGGAATGGTGGAGATATTAAGTGAAGCAAGACAAGGCCAAGAAGGAAGCATAATGACTCCGGTAAACAAGACCCTTTCATCTTTCCAGTCCTCAATTTCTCTCCCAAAGCTGTATTCCTTGAGCCTACACTATCTACCCCAACTCAAGAGCATATGCGAAGTCCCAATAACTTGCCATTCATTGGAATTTTTGGAGGTGCTTCGTGGAGGACAAGATGAAGAAATAATAGATATCCATGACTCCCCTGCCCCAACCCCTGCCCCTCCCCTCTTCCTAAGCCTTAGGGAGCTGAGTCTCTCTAATTGTCCAAAATTGAAGTATCTCTTTGGGCATGGGCCTAAATTCTTCCTTCCGCATTTACAATATATTATAATAGAAGAATGTGAGGAAATGGTGGGGATAACATCACCACCCCCACAACCACCCTTAGCCTTCCCTAGTCTAGAAGTGATTACTATTCGGAAGTGTGATAAAATGAAGAGAGCGGTGGAATCTAAGTGGCTGCCCCACTGCCCTAATCTGAGAGAAATCGCATTAATCTATTGTGAGAAAATGGAGGAGATATTCGGAGGTCCTCCCCCATACGTGTCAGTTGAAGAGATTTCTCTAGAATGGCTTTGGGTAGAAGAATGCCATAACATGAGAAAGTTGTTTTCGCATGAGTGGATGCTCCATCTTCAAAATCTTCGAACTATCGATGTCACTCGCTGCAAAGGAATGGTGAAGATGATAAGCAGAGCGGGACAAGGCCAAGAAGGAAGCATAACGACTCCTGTAAACAACACCCCTTCATTCTCCCAGTCTTCAATTTCTCTCCCAAAGCTGAATTGCTTGTTCCTACGCAATCTACCTTAGCTAAAGAGCATATGTGAAGTCCCAATAACTTGCGATTCCATGGAAGGATTGGTGGTGTCCGAATGCCCAGAACTGAATAGGATTCCTTTGCAACTACGATTACGTGATATTAAGGACCTTCCATATATTGAGGTGGAAGGTGAGGAAAAGTGGAAGACTCTGATATGGGATCATCTCAATGCTCAGACTATTCTTCAATCTCATCTCCTTTTTTATGGTGCTCACTTTATTCTAGAAGGCCAGGGCATTTCAAGTGAGTTATCGATATAATTTCGTTCATTCCTGACAGAAATAAGAAAATATTGAAGGACTTATCGATTGCAGTGCTATATGTTTTGTACATGTACACAAGCCTATTTATAATGCAAAAAGGACAAAATAGATAAAAATATACAAGATAACGTTTTCCTGTTTTACTGTCTAAATATCTAATCTTACGGATTGATTTAGATCAATTACTCCGTAATCAGAATTAGAGTTAAAATCAAATCAAATCGTATCTCCTATAATTCCTTGAAAATCGTTATGAGTCTTTTTATATTCATGCTGCTATGGAAGACTATAATCAGGACTAGAGTCGTGCAGCTCTAACACTGGCTTTTTGCAGAATCGTCCGCCAAGTGGATGAGAATCTCCCCGATGCTGATTTTGAACAAATCTGAAGAAAGACCTTCAGATGCTATTTTAGTTACTCAAGCACGCTTTCCTGCAAACTCTCAAGTTGCCATATGAATTACTTTCTTCTTATGCCGTACTGACGGAGGTCCTTCATGGGGGCGGAGGAGCTCAAAGATGTTCCGACGGGCGGGCCTCAACCTGGGGGAAGGAGTGTGGGAAGTAGGCATCGAAGGAGCAGCCGAATGCATCCTTCTAGGAGATCTTGGGCAGCTTGGTGATGGTGGCCATGGCGACTACGGCGAATTTAGTCATAGTAGAAAATTAAAGGATCAAAGTTTGCTTTGCCTTCACATGCATCACAAGCTTACAACTCCAATCCATAATTTAATGGATCGGATATGACATTTTGTGTTATACAGGTATGGTTTTCAGAGATTCATGTGTATTGACGTTGAGTCTAAGTTGGTCTTAGGTTTCTTAATTCCCTGTCTGTGACTCCATGAGCATGCTTCAGGTTGTTTCTTTCCATTTGTTAATTATGTGCATGTTTGTAATTTAGGCCAAGCGTTGTTCAAACTTGCATTGCTATTGTATACTGATACGAAAAAACACCTGCAATCGCCCTGTTGTTGAGAACAAATCAAAATCAAACTGTTGATATTTCAGAATCGCTTGCATTGGTCATGAGATTCGTGATTTTTCTTCAATTAAGCCTCTCAAACGAATCTGTGAAAACTTCATAGGTCGAGAGAGAGAGAGTTTAGCGCCTGTGTGTTTGATGAAATTCTTAACTCAGTAGCATGCTTGGCTATTGATTATTTGTTCATAGCATGTGTGCTTTGTTGCTGTTGATGATTGATATGTATTCACAATCTAGGCGGTATCCTTGCTTTACTTTAGTTTGGATTATTTCTTATTCGACCATGAGATTTCCATAGATCAAGCTTGCTTTGTTTTTTTTTAAGCCAATTTTCTGAGTTTGGAAGGTGGGTTCTGAAATGATGGCTAGTGTAGGAAGACAATATTGTTGCGACTCTGTCTTGGGTTAATTTGACTCTGCAGTTCAGAGAAGATGACTAGAGCTGGAAAATGAAATTTGTTTCCACTTTGTTGTCATTGCCCGTAAAGCGTTTGGTGATATCTAAGCATTAGCCACATGCTCATCCAATCCGAAGACTTGGTATTTTTTTGGTCAGAATTCTTATAAGGTTTCTTAACTCAAGCGGTGTGAATGCTTCGACGGGCGTTTGCTTTTTCGCTCTCAATCTTGCCGAAGATATGGTCATTATTAGCGTGTTGCTGGATTTCCAAGGTCGTGTCCTTTTTTACGCCTTTTGACGCCACTTGCGGCTCCCTTTTCGTTCCCTGGGTGTATTCACGCTGCTAATTTCCTCACGCGTGAATGTCGGATTGAAAGTGGCCCCAAGTCGATCCTTTCGGTAAACCAGAGGGAGGAGGGAGCGGCAAGGACTTAGAACTCAGAGAGCGGACCGCGTCCAAGAACTTGTATAGGAATTCCCTGCTTAAATTCACCTTGGAAAATTTAGGGTCGGGTCATGTAACAAATCGGTTAGCTAGAATTCATAATCTTATCAAAAAGGATCTACGATATTGAACGTGAAAAGATGCAATAGAGATCGATAATTTTCATGAAAACGTGAATGGAGCCTTTGAGCAAAAATTTAGGTGTCAATAATAATTTTCATGAAAATGTGAATGGAGCCTTTGAGCAAAAATTTAGGTGTCAATAATAATTTTCATTAGATATTAGTAAGTTAATATTTCTTTTTGAATCATCCCTCGCGTGAATTTCTTTTATCAATAATCCGGACTGCGTATGAAGCCGGTCTTGTGAATTATTAGACTAGATCGTAGAATTTCCATAGAAGTTGGCATTACAATTTGACCTGTTTTGTCCGGATTTGGAAATGAAGAAGCCTTTTTCTTACGGGCATAAGTGATAAGTGCAGGTAAAATTCTAAATTTGAGATGAGATTTATACTTCCAAGATTTTCATAATTAATACAATGTAACTCATTCCTAAAGGGAAAAAAAAAAAAAGAAATATGGATCTATACATATAAGTGTGTGCGTATATATTAAGATGGATGGAATATGAAGAGGAAAATAGTGCGATAGCTTTTTTAGGTAGGTTTTGTTTTTAATTTTTCATTTTCTTTACAAAGTCTAGAGAGTTTGGCAATTAAGTGAACCATACTTTTAACTTTTTTTCTTATTATTATCAAATAATCATATTTTAACGTTGAATAATAGCTTTCCACCTCATTTGGTACATTGCTTTATTAAAATTTGTATATAATTAGTACAATTTCGGGTGCGGAGACAAAGATTAGTGGGCTCAAAACTTTGTTGGCTGCTGCACGTTACTTTCCTTATGGTCAAAGCTGAAATTGGCTCAAAAGCAAACGTCCACTGCTTTTGACGACAGAGATGGGGAAGGCCATTACGACGACGACGACGACGAGCGCGGTGGTGGTGTGCTGAAGCTCTTCGGCAGTTTTCATCTTCTTCCTTTTGATTTTTCCATTGATTCGTGCCTTGAGAAGCCCGGGAACCCTGGATCTTCTTCGAGCGCCTTTTCTTACAGGGCCTCCGGATTTCGCTTCCCCGGTTTCGCCGCCATTCCTTTCGTTCGCCTCGTCGCCTACGTGCCCCCGAGCGGGTCGCGGGTCGGCGCTCGCCGCGTGATTTTGACGACAAAGAAGTGGAAGGCCATTACTCTGTACTGTTGATGCTCCTCTGGATAAATGCTTAGTAAGTGCTGCTTGAGATTCTCGTTCCAAGGCGTGTTCTCCTACTTAGATAATCCAGAAATTCTCCTTTTTTTCCGGTAAGTATAATCTAATTTTCCTTTGTTAATTTCCTCCGTGTAGATCTAGTGAATCTCTCTCTACATGTGCTTTTGTCCCCGGTGAAATAAGGATCTCTGTACTATGGGCATACAAAACTCAGGTGGCTTGGCTCTGTTAGGAAGATTCAAGAATTTTGCATAGATATCAAGTGTATCTGGGCAGCTAACTGTCAACATGACTGATGAATCCTTTATGTTTATATATGCGTCTTTTTTTATTGATCTTGTCTCTTGTTAACCGTTCCGTGCTTTTGCTTGGCATTGTCTCTGTTTTTCATGTCATGTCCTCTTTGTAGGTAATAGCAAAAAGAATGCCTAAAGAGCGAGATCCATTTCGTAAGTATGTGGACGATTTGAAGAACAGAAAGTGGAAGTGCAAGTTTTGTGGGGCCGAATTTGCTGGAAGTACTCCAAGGATCCGGGCGCACCTCGCAGGAATTCCAGGCTATGGTATCAAAGCTTGTGAGAAAGTTGAAGATCCAGTGAGAGCAGAAGCCTTGGAGACATTTAATGGTAAAGGCATTGCGTTGGATGTAAGCACTGGAGGCACATCGGGCAAAGGGACGGAAAGAACAGTTTTGGGCGCGAGTCAAAGTGTACTCCCAAGTGATGATGCATCGAATCCCAATCACACGCAAAACTTGATTCAACTTGGGTGCGTGCCGCAGCAACCATCTTTCTATCAGCCGACCAGAACTGGTACTGCTCCAGCATGCCCTCAGGATGACGATGCGTTGAATCCCAATCACACGCAGAACTCGAATCAACTTGGGTGCACGCCGCAGCAACCATCTTTCTATCAGCCAACTGGAACTGGTACTGCTCCAGCATACCCTCAGTATCAAGTGCTTTTGCCTCCTGGTGATATGCCTCTGGATAATCTGGATAACACCCAACAATCCAATCCATCAAACCATATGTTGGATGCAGCACATGGAAATGAAATTGCTTCACCTTTCCAGCAACCTTCGATGGACTGGTCGCCTTTACTTTCTCTTGATCAAAGTGAGCTACCAGTGCTTCTTGGAGGTGATGTTTTACCCACTCCTCTACCCAGTGACAGAACTACGAATAGCATTCCCCCAAATTCAAATGAACAGTATCCAGGCATTGCCGAACGATTTGCAAATGAAGTTATTCTAGATTCACCAGTAGATTCGACAGAAAATCTTCACGGCTCTCCGCCAGAGTATCCTCCTGAATTGCCTCATGTAATTGCAAACGCTTCTGAGGAAATTGGGCCGCAGGAGTTCACTGGAGGTGACGTTTTACTCACTCCTCTACTCATTAACATAACTACGACCAGCATTCCTCAATATTCAAATGGAACAGGCCTGACAGGCCTATCGTCATTACCTGGTCTCTAGTTATTTACAAAAATAAATCCTTATGTATCACCACGTTAGATTATTATGGGGCAGCAAGAATGCTATCATGAGACTCTAACTAATGGAATTTGTAAATTGCAGAATTGGATATGAATGAGGGGGCACCTATGATGAGTCATCCAAACACAGGCAACAACTTCAAAGAGAATAGAGATTTGAAAAGAAAACTAAAACTACTCTATGAAAAAGAAGCTGACATAAGGGTTGAGTTAGAATATGCTGCATCTCTATATCTAAAGAAGCTGAGAATGGAAGTTGCGAATTGGTTGGCAGATGTGGAGATGCTTAGAAATGACTGTACTGAAGCAGCCAATGAGGATTGTTTGCCACCACATCAACGGGTGGATACACTGATGCATGAAGCCGAAGACCTTATGAGACTAGACAAAGGACAATTTGAGGATAGAGAGACCAAAGTCGGTAAATTGTTAGAAGATAAGATGGTGGGAGAGGCATGTCGGAGAAATACTACTGAGATTTTGGAGTTCCTAGTAGGGAATCAAATATCCCGACTAGGCATTTGTGGAATGGGCGGTGTCGGTAAAACGACTATTATGATACACATACATAATAGACTCCTCGAGGTAGCTAACTCTGGTGATGTGTTGTGGATCACCGTATCACAAGATTTCGACACGGAAAGGTTGCAGGACGCCATTTGGAAGGAACTAGGTTCATGCATACTACAAGAAAAGGATGTGAGGAAACGAGCAGCAATATTGTACGATTGTATAATGAAAAGAGGCAAATTTACAATAATCCTCGATGATGTGTGGGAACGCTTTGATCTTAAAGAGATAGGAATCCCAATCGAAGCAGATGGAATTAAGTTGGTCTTAACTACTCGATCCTTCAAGGTATGCCACGAGATGCATTGTCAAAAAATAATAAAAATTGAACCTCTATCTCAAATAGAAGCCGAGAGTTTATTTCTAGAGGAACTTGGATCCGAAGTGGTCCTTGATTTGGAAAGTGAAGCAATTGTGAAATCCATTGTTAAAGAATGTGCAGGCTTGCCACTTGCAATCATCACGATGGCAAGAAGCATGAAAGGAGTGACCGATGTGTTTGAATGGGAGGATTCCTTGGAGAAATTAAGAGAATCGGACATGGGGCAAATGGAAATGGAAAAGAAGGTATTAATGAAATTAAAATTCAGTTATGATCGCCTTGGTAATCATGAAGTTCAACAGTGTTTCTTATCTTGTGCACTTTATCCAGAAGATTATTTGATTTATAAGTTCAAGTTGATAGAATTCTTTATTGACCAAGGATTGATTGGTCCATTGAGTACGAGGAAGAAACAATATGATAGAGGCCTTACTATATTAAACAAACTGGTAAATGTTTGCCTATTGGAAGTTCATGGGAGCACGATGAAGATGCACGATTTGATTAGAGATATGGCATTGCACATCATGAGTGTGACTTCGATTGTAAAAGCAAAAAAGGCGTTGAGGAATATACCATCCGAAGAACATTGGACAGATGCTTTGGAGAAAGTTTCTTTGATGGAGAATTATATTGAAGAATTTCCCTTGAACATGTCCCCTAATTGTCCTAAACTATCAACTTTTCTATTGAATGGAAACCGGTGGTTTCATTTCGTCATCCCTGATTCTTTCTTCAAGCATCTAGGGTGGCTAAAGGTTCTAAACCTGAGTAATTGTACATTAAGGGAACTTCCAGATTCCATTTCAAACTTGGTAAACTTGACAGCATTATTGCTTAGTGGATGTGATGAATTGCGTCGTATCCCTCATTTAGGGAAGCTCAAATCTTTGAGAAAGTTGGACATTTCTTATTGTGTTTGGGTTGAAGCGCTCGAGGGTCTAGAGATGTTGGTGAACTTGAGATACCTTGACATAGCTCAAACATTCATAGAGAGATTACCCAAAGGAACATTGGGAGCTTTGTTGAACTTGCAGTGTCTTAGAGCTGAGCTAGTAAATGGAGAAGAAATTACAAAATTGCGGGCATTGGAGACACTTGAATGCTGCTTTGACGATGTGGATGATTTCAACAAGTTTGCGAGGGCGCTTAGTAAGTGGGGGAATAACCCTCGCTATTACAATATCAGCATGGATCAAAAAGGATTTACGATTTTTTACCACACACATGTTAGTGATCAATTTCAGGATTGTGTGAGGAGTGTCACAATTATGACGAGGAGTCATGCTATTGTGAGCGCAAGAGGGGAAAGTAGTGGTAGTGGCAGTGGCATTTGTATTTTGATTCCCCAAGATGTGCGGAAATTGGTAGCGCATAATTGCGACGGTGCGACAAATTTGTCTGACATTGGTCTGCTTGAAAAGCTTGAGGTGCTACGTATAGGATATTGGAGCAACTTGTGTGTGCTTTGTGGAGGACAAAGTGAAGAAGTAATCGACATCCATGACTCCCCTACCCGAACCCCTACCCCCGTCCTCTTCAGAAGTCTTAGGGATTTGAGTATATATGAATGTCCAAAACTGAAGTATCTCTTTGGGCATGAGCCTAAATTCTCCCTTCCACATCTACAAAGGATTTCAATAGCGTATTGTGTGGAAATAGTGGGGATAATAGTGGTAGCAACATCACCACCACCGTATCCACCCCCAGCCTTCCCTAGTCTAGAAGATATTCGTGTTGAGGCGTGTCATAAAATGAAGAGAGTGGTAGAATCTGAGTGGCTGCCCCACTTCCCTAATCTGAGAAGAATCGAAGTACAATATTGTGACGTGGAGGAGATAATCGGAGGTCTTTCCTCATCCTTGTCAGTTGAAGAGATTTCTTCGGAACGGCTTTTGGTAAAAGGATGCCATGAGTTGCCACTCCATCTTCGAAATCTTCAAAATATCCAAGTCATTGGCTGCGAAGGAATGCTAGAGATGATAAGCGGAGGGGGACAAGGCCAAGAAGGGAGCATGACGACTCCTGTAAACAACACCCCTTCATCGTCGCAGTCTTCAATATCTCTCCCAAAGCTGAATACCTTGTGTCTACACTCTCTACCCCAGTTGAAGAGCATATGTGAAGTCCCAATAACTTGCAGTTCCATGAGACATTTGAAGGTGACCGAATGCCCAAAACTAAATAGGATTCCTTTGGAGCTGCAATTACGTGATATCGAGGACCTTCCGTATATTGAGGTGGAAGGTGAGGAAAAGTGGAAGACGCTGATATGGGATCATCCCGATGCTCAAGCTATTCTTCAATCTCATCTCCGTTTCGATAGCAGCGGCTGGTGTATTCTAGAAGGCCGGCGCAATTCACGTGAGTTATCGATATTATTTCCTTCATTCCCGATAGAAATCGATAAATATTGAAGGGATTATCAATTGTATTACTATATATTTTATACATGTACATAAGCTTATTTATAATACAAAACAGATAAAATAGGAAAAAAATATATGAGATAACATTTTCCTATTTTACTGTGTAGAATAATACTCTTATGGATTGATTGAATCAATTAGTCCGTGAATTAGAATCAGAATCAAATCAAATCGTATCTCCAGCAATTCCTTTTAATTCGTTATGAAGATGATGTTGCCCTTCATGTTATAGTCATGTAGCTATAAGGACTACGATCAGAACTAGAGTCGTGCAGCTCTAACACTGGCTTTTGCAGAATGGTACGATAGTGAAGATGAATGATCCGAAGGTGAAAGTGAAACCTCCGATGCTGATTTCAAAGAAGTCTGATGAAAGGCCTTCGGCAGCTATTTTAATTACTCGAGCATGCTTTCCTGCAAACTCAATTTCCATTTGAATTACTTTCTTCATATGCCGAACTAGTGGAGGTCCTTCATGAGGCGGAGGAGGTCGGAGATGTCCGGGGGTGGCGCTGGACCTGGGCGAAGGAGTGCAGTAGGCGACGAAGAAGGGCCGAATACCACCTCTGGGAGGAGATCTTGCATAGCTTGGTGGTGGCGGCTACAACGAATTTAGTCATAGTAGAAAATTGAAGGATCGAAGTTTGCTTTACCTTCACAAGCATTGCGAGCTCACAACTCCGATCCATAATTCAATAGATTGGATATGGCATTTTGCGTTACAGGTATGGTTTTCAGAGATTCATGTGTGTTGATGTTAAGTCTGGAGTTCGTATTACGTTTCTTAATTCTCTGTCTGCGACTCCATGAGCAAGCTTCACGTTGTTTCTCTTCCATTTGTTAATGATGTGTGTGTTTGTAATTCGAGCCTTGTTCAAACTTGGATTGTTGCAGTTCACTGATATGAAAACACACTCGCAATTGCCCTGTCGTTGAAAACAAATCGAAATCTCTTAGATAAATCTGTGATACTTGTAAGTGTTATAGGTCAAGAGAGAGTTTAGCGCCTAACGTGTTTGATGAAATTCTTAAGCTAGTAGCGTACTTGACTATTGATTATTTGTTCATAGCATATGTGCTTGGTTGTTGTCGATGATTGATTTGCATTCACAATCCACGTGGTATCGCTGCTTTATTTTAGTTTGGATTATTTCTTATTCAACCATGAGACTTGCACAGATCAAGGTTGCTTTGTTTTTTTAAGCCATTTTTCTGGATCTGGAAGGTGGGTTCTGAGATGATGGTTAGTATAGGGAGATAATATTGCTTTGACTCTGTCCTGGGTTAATTGGACTTTGCAGTTGAAAGAAGATGACTAGAGCTGGAAAATGAAATTTGTTTCCTTTCCTGCGCTCGAGTCCAGATTGAATTGTTACAGCCGCCACGCGTCGAGCCACGATTGGGGGATTTCAGCCAGAGAGTCCGCGGCTAAAGCCATCCTGCGGTGATGCTCAGGGGAGCTCGCTGGACTTACCGTGAGCGCGAGGCTATCTTAGGACCGCTCCTTTATTTGTGATATTTTACTTTCAAAAATATCAGCTGTGTTTTGCTCCGCCAACTACACTGAGAGAGAGAGAGAGAGAGAGATATTACAAACTGACCAAATGTAAACGAACCCCGTCGGATTTTAATCTGCGCCAAAGTCTGAAGATACCAAAATAAAAATACATGTCAGGATTCTATTGACGACGCGGACATAAAAGCTACGACTAAAGAACACGTTGGAATTTAATTGCCGACGAGAGTTTGCCAAATAAATATGCAATGCAAGAAAATAAGGATAATTAAAAAATAGTAAATTTGTTTGACTTGTACAGGGCTCTTTACTAGAAGAGTGATTGTATTTATAGTGGTAGTGCCATAACTGTTTTTGAGCAGTTTTCGGTGGTTATACTAATGTTCTTCCATCTTCATGGATTTTGCATTCATATTCTCACGATGCCATGATGTTATTCTCAAACAATTGCTCCTCCAAAAACGTGCCAATTGTCCCATGACCTCGATTGACTTCGAACTTGTATTCCATATCTCAAGGCTCCTTATGTATTCGGTCTTCTTCTAACACCTTGACAAGATCTTATCATTACTCCTGTCAATCGTTGTTAATCACATGTCGCCATATATCGACAACCGATTGAGGGTATATATTGACATGTATTAATATCAATATCGATCTTAATAATCGTCAATAATGCATTGTGTGCATGGTAATATCCATGCATTAGCCACATGTTCATCCATGCCGGCGACTTGGTCATCTTTTGGTGTAAGTAGACTCAATAGATCAAATATGGCATCTCATATTATACATATACGATTTTCAGGGGATCCGTGTATATTGACGTTGAGTCTGAAATTGAATTAGGTTTCTTAATTCACACGGTGTGAATGCCTTGACGGGCGTCTTGACTAAAGCCTCCCCTTCGACGGGGTCACCACGAGTGCACTGGATTTTCTCTGCTGTGTCCTTTTCGACCGAGTGGCCCTCTAATTTGCAGAATTTCTCAGCACACTTTTGTTCCTTGCGTGTTTTCACACAGCTATTTTCCTTCGTTCACACATGCATTAATGTCGTGTTGAGAGTGGCCCCAAGTCGACAATTTCGGTCAACCAGAAGATGGAAGGAGCGGCAAGGACTTAGTCCAAAGACTTTTATAGGAATTCCCCACTTAAATTAGCCTTGGAAAATTTAGGGTCGGATCAGGTCATGTAACATATCGGTTCACAAGAATTCACAATTTTATTAGAAAGGATCTACAATATTAAAGGTGAAAGAATGCAATAGAGATTTGAAGATGCATCATTATAAAAGTATTTTCATCAGGACTCAAATTATTGGTGGATTTGATCGCATTAGGCTTTTGAGCGAAAAATTTAGGTGTTAATAATAATCTTCCTTAAATATTAGTAAATTAGTATTTCTTTTTAAATTGTTCCTTGGATAATTTTTTTTTTTTTTTTTCAAAAACGATTGAAACTAGATATGAAACTAGTCTCGTGAATTGTGAAACTGGACCGTAGAATTTCCTTAGACATTGACAGTGCAATCTGGCTTGTTTTATTTGAACTCGAAAACGAAAAAGCCTTTTCTTATGACCAGAAGTGATTAGTGTAGGTCAAGTTCTAAATTTGAGACGAGATTTATGGATAGGATATAAGCGGCATTACTTCCGAGGTTTTATTAATCATTAAAATGTAACTCATTCCTAGAGGGGAAAAAAAGAAGCAATGCTAAACATAAGAAAAATGGATATATATCATACTATACTATATTATATTATATTATATTATATTAAGATGGATGGAGTATGAAGAGGAAAACAATGTTGTAGCTTTTTTAGGTAAGTTTTGTTTTTATTTTTCATTTTCTTTGCAAAGTGCATAGAGTTTCGCAATTAAGTGAATCATATTTTAACATTTTTTTTTATTTGAATATCCATATTTTAATGTTCAATAATAGCGTTCCACCTCATTTGGTACATCGCTTTTTAAAAATCTTTATGAGATTTGTACTATTTCTGGTGGGGAAAAACAAGATGAGTGGGCTCAATAGTTATTGGCTGCACATTAGCTTCCTTACAGCCAAAGCTGAAATAGGCTCAAAAGGCGAATGCGTTTTTTGGAGAAAGACCGTCCACTCCTTCTGTTGACAAAGATGTGAGAGACCATTACCCTACACTCTTGATGCTCCTCTAGATCCATGCTTAATGTGCAAGGGCTGCTTGAGATTCTCCTTCCAAGGCGTGTTCTCCTGCTTAGATAATCCTAAAGTTTTCCTCTTTTTTTTTCAGTAAGTATAATCTAATTTTCCTTTGTTAATTTCCTCTGTGTATATCTAGTGTATCTCTCTCTACCTTCACTTTTGTTCATGGTGAAATAAGGAGGAGGATCTCTGTACTTTGGGCATACACAACTTAGGTGGTTTGGCTCTATTAGGAAGATTCAAGGATTTTGCATCGATATCAAGTCTATCTGATTAGCTAACTGTTAACATAACTTTGGATTCCTTTACGTTTCTACATGCATCTTGTTTTATCGATCTTGTTTGTTTTTTAACTGTTCTGTGCTTTTGCTTGGCCTTTTTTCTCTGTTTTTCATGTCATGTGCTCTTTGTAGGTAATAGGCAAAAGAATGCCCAGGGAGTTGGATCGATTTCGTGGCTACGTGGAATATGTGGAGAACAAGAAGTGGAAGTGCCGATTTTGCGGCAACAAGTATAGTGGAAGTGCTACAAGGATCCGCGCGCACCTCGCTGGAATTCCGCGTTATGGTATTAAAGGTTGTGAGAAAGTTGATCATCATGTGAGAGCAGAAGCCTCGCAGAAAATTGAAGGTAAAGGCAGTGCGTTGGATATAAGCACGGGAGGCGCATCGGGCGAAGTACCGGAAAGAATAGTTTTTGGCACAAGTCAAATTGTATTCCAAAGTGACAATGCATCGAATCCCAATGACGCGCAGAACTCGAATCAACCTGGGTGTGCGCCACCCCAACCATCTTGCTACTGGCCGACCGGAATTGGTACTGCTTCAGCAGGGCCTCGGGATCAAGTTTCTCTGCCTCCTGGTGATATGCCTCCGGATAATCTAGATACCTCCCAGCAACCGGATCTATCGAATCATAGATTGGATGCAGCACGCGGTAATGAAATTGCTTCCTCTCTCCAGCAACTTCCGATGGACTCGTCGGCTTCACTTTCCCTTGATTTTACTGAGCTAGCAGCGCTTCTTGAGCTACCAACTCTTCTTGAGCCAGAGAGGGAACAACAAAATGCAAGAGGGCTATCATCATTCCCAAATGATCATGTCCTCGGCAACAGTGGAGGTGATGTTTTACCCACTCCTCTACTCATTAACATAGCTACGAGTCGACGACCAGCATTCCCCAATTTTCAAATGAACAATATCTAAGCTTTGACGAACAATTTGCAGATGGAATCACTCCAGATTCACCGCTACATTCAACAGACTGGTCAAATCTTCACCGCTCTCCGCCAAAGAATCTTCTTGAATCTCGTGATGTAGATGTAAACACTTCTGCGGAAATACAAACGAATGAACTGCATAATCCAACAGTGGGATCGTCATTACAAATTGATTCATTTCTTGATGTGGACGGTGCAAATCGTTTGCAGGATTGTGGTCAACCCTATGTAGAGGGAGTGGTTCCTGTATGCAACAACACAAGTCCGACCGACACTGTCCAGCATCCTGGTCAGCTCTCACCGAAGTGTGACAAGGAAGATGAGAATGATATTTCTCGGTTTCCTTCTCAAACTCCAATGGACATAGATCCCTTAATTGCATCACAGCATATAAGTGACTCTCAAAATTTTGAGGCAACAGCGATCGATTCGCTAGTTCCAGAGGCGTCAACAAATACAGTAGGCCCATCATCATCCCACGGTGTGTCTAAATTAATCTACGTTGCTATTATGGTTCCGTTAGATCTTTAAATATTCCCAAATTATCTTGTCGAAATTTAAGATATGATGCGTTTTTAAACAAGATATCAATAGGGGTTCCCTAATCAGGAACATGCCAAGCATCACTGCATATTCTACGTCTCCAATGTCACTTCCTTTTTATTGCACACTTTCTTTCATCAAAATATTAACTTTGAGATTTTTGCTATAGATATTTTGTGTGATCAAGTTCTAGATGTTGTTTTATCTATACCCATGGCCTGATTTGAAAGTCCAATTGTTGATTGATCTTACACTTGAATATTTTATTGCAAGCAGCTTCGGTGCACCCTCAACGTCAAAGTCTTCCACATCAATCCATTAATCTCAAGACAGCGCATCAGAATCCAACCGTGCCATCATCATCATGGAAAAACCATTTAGTCACATGTCACCCACAAGCTCTAATGGACATGGATCCATGTATGCCATCATCGTCACAAGCTCCAAATAAGGCTCCTCCACTTCCTCAGATTCTACCTTGTGGAACAGGCATGATAGGCCCATCATCACAGCCAGGTCTCTGGTTATTTACAAAAATTAATCCTTATATATGTTACATTATTATGGGGCAGCAAGAATGCTATCATGAGACCCTAACTGATGGAATTTTAATTGCAGAATTAGATATAAACGAGGGTGTGCAAATGACGAGTCATCTGAACACAGGCAATAACTTTGAAGAGAATAGAGATTTGAAAAGAAGACTAGAACTACTCTATAGAAAAGAAGGTGGCATAAGGGATGAGTTAGAATTTGCTGCATCTCTATCCCTAAAGAAGCCGAGAATGGAAGTTGTGAATTGGCTGGCGAATGTGGAGAAGCTTAGAAATGATTGTCCTGAAGCAGCAAGCGAGGATTGTTTGCCACTGCATCAACAGGTATTTATACTGATGGATGAAGCAGAAGACCTTATGAGACAAGACAAAGGACTATTTGATGCGATAGAGACCAAAGTCAATAAATTGTTAGAAGAAAAGATGGTGGGAGAGGCATTTCAGAGAAATACTACTAATATTTTGGAGTTCCTAGTAGGGAATCAAATATCTCGACTAGGCATTTATGGAATGGGGGGTGTTGGTAAAACGACTATTATGGTGCGCATACATAATAGACTCCTCGAAGAAGCAACCTATCGCAACGTGTTATGGATCACCGTGTCACAGGATTTCAACACACAAAGGTTGCAAGATGCCATTGCGAAGGAACTAAGTTTGGGCATACAACAAGAAAAGGATGTGAGGAGACGAGCAGCAATGTTGTGTGATTTCTTAACGAAAAAGGGCAAATCTACAGTAATCCTAGATGATGTGTGGGAATGCTTTGATCTTAAAGAGGTGGGAATCCCAGATGGAATTAAGTTGGTTTTAACCACTCGATCTTTTGAGGTATGCCGCCAGATGCAATGTCAAAAAATGATAAAAATTGAACCTCTATCTCATATAGAAGCGGAGAGTTTATTTTTGGAGGAGCTTGGATCCGAAGAGACCCTTAATTTGGAAACTAAAGTGATTGTGAAGTCCATTGTTAACGAATGTGCAGGCTTGCCGCTTGCAGTCATCACGATGGCAAGAAGCATGCGAGGAGTGACCGATGTGTATGAATGGAAGGATTGCTTAAAGAAATTGAGAGACTCAGATATGGAGCAAACAGATATGGAAAAAATGGTCTTAAAGAAACTAGAATTCAGTTACAATCGCCTTGGTAAGCATGAAGTCCAAAAGTGTTTCTTATCTTGTGCACTTTATCCAGAAGATAAATTGATTGTTAAGTTCGAGTTGATAGAATTCTTTATTGACCAAGGATTGTTTGGTCAATTGGAGACAAGGGAGGAACAATATTGTAGAGGCCACACCATACTGAACAAACTAGCAAATGTTTGCCTATTGGAAGATCATGGGAGAGAGATGAAGATGCATGATTTGATTAGAGACATGGCATTGCACATCATGAGTGCGACTTCAATTGTAAAAGCGGGAAAGGGGTTGAAAAGGATACCATCCGAGGAATATTGGACGGATGCTTTAGAGAAAGTTTCTCTGATGGAGAATGAAATTAGAGAATTTCCTTTGAACATGTCACCAAGTTGTCCTAAACTATCGACTTTTCTATTGAATAGAAGCTTGTTGTGTAATGTGGTCATCCCTGATTCTTTCTTCAAACAATTATGGGGGCTAAAGGTTCTAAACCTGAGTGGATGTAAATTAAGAGAACTTCCAGATTCCATTTCAGACTTGGTAAATTTGAGAGCACTATTGCTTACATATTGTCGGGAATTACGTCGTATTCCTTATTTAGGGAAGCTCAGATCTTTGAGAAAGTTGGACATTTTTTGCTGTGCTAGGGTTGAAGCGCTTGAGGGTTTAGAAATGTTGGTGAACTTGAGATTCCTTGACCTGTCTCATACATGCATAAAGAGATTACCCAAAGGAACATTGGGGAATTTGCTAAACTTGCAATATCTTAAAGTTGAGGCAGTAAGTGGAGAAGACATCACAAAATTGGGGGCATTGGAGACACTCGAATGCTCCTTCAAAGATGTAGATGATTTCAGCAAGTTTGTGCAGGCGGTCAGTAAGCAGAGGGATAACCCTCGCCATTACAAGCTCAACGTGCATCCAGAACGATCGGAGACTTATAAGATATTTTGTGAAGAAGCTCGATTTGGGAATTGTGAGAGGAGTGTCCACATTGAGACGAGGAGTCATGCTATTGTGAGCGTAGGAGGGGAAAGTAGTGGAGGTGGCATTTGTATTTTGATTCCCCAAGATGTGAGGAAATTGACAGCGAGCAATTGCGATGGTACAACGAATTTGTCTGACGTGGGTCTGCTTGAAAACCTTGAGGAGCTAAAAATATTCAAATGGAAAAACTTGCGGGGGCTTTGTGGAGGGCAAGATGAAGAAACAATCGACATCCACGACTCCCCTGGCCCAACCCCTGCCCCTCTCATCTTCCCAAGCCTTAGAGAGCTGAGTATCTCGGAATGTCCGAAACTAAAGTATCTCTTTGGGCATGGGGTTACATTTCCTTCCGCATCTTCAAAAGATTGAAATACATGGATGTGAGGAAATGGTGGGGATAACAGCAGTTACATCACCATCACCGCATCCGCCCCCAGCCTTCCCTAGTCTAGAACATATTTCTATTACTAAGTGTCATAAAATGAAGAGAGTGGTGGAATCTGATTGGTTGCCTCACTTTTGTAACCTGAGAACAATAGGAGTAGTCCTTTGTGAGAACATGGAGGAGATAATTGGAGGTCCTCCCTCATACATGCCAGTTGAAGAGATTTCTCTAGAAGAGCTTTTGATGGGAGCTTGCCATAACATGAGAAAGCTGTTTCCGCGTGAGTTGCTGATCCATCTTCGAAATCTTCAATGTATCCAAGTCATTGACTGCGAAGGAATGGTGGAGATGATAAGCAGAGCGGGACAAGGCCAAGAAGGAAGCATAACGACTCCTGAAAACAACACCCCTTCATCCTCCCAGTCTTCAATTTCTCTCCCAAAGCTAAATTGCTTGCGGCTAATCAATCTACCCCAGTTGAAGAGCATATGTGAAGTCCCAATAACTTGCGATTCCCTAAAAAGTTTGAAGGTGTGCAAATGCCCGGAACTGAATTTACAACTGCAATTACGTGATACTGAGAACCTTCCATATATTAAGGTGGAAGGTGAGGAAAAGTGGAAGACGTTGATATGGGATCATCCCAATGCTCAGGCTATTCTTGAATTTCATCTCATTTTCCGTGGCGGTCTCTGTATTCTAGAAAGCCGCAATTCATGTGAGTTATCAATATGATTTCCTTCATTCCCAATAGAAATCGAAAAATGTAGAAGGAATTATCATTTGGATTGCTATATGTTTTGTACATGTACATAAGCCTCTACTTACAATACAAAAAACATAAAATAGGAAAAAATATACGAAATAACATTTTCTTATTTCACTGCCCAGATATCTAAGATTGACTCAATTAGTCCGTAATCAGAATTAGAATCAGAATCGTATCATTTCGTATCTGCAACAATTCCTTAAAAACCGTTACGAAGATGTAGCCCTTCTTTCTATAGTCATGCAGCTATAGAAGACTAGGATTAGAACTAGAGTCGTGCAGCTCTAACTCTGGCTTTTGCAAACTAGTTGGAAAGTGAAGGTGAATTTTCTGAAAGTGAAAGCGAATCCTCCGATGCTGATTTCGAAGAAGTCTGATGAAAGGCCTTCGGCTGCTATTTTAATTACTCAAGCATGCTTTCCTGCAAACTCAAGTTTCTATTTGAATTACTTTCTTCATATGCCGTACTGGCGGAGGTTCTTCATGAGGCGGAGGAGCTCGGAGATATCCAGGGGGTGGGGCTGGACCTCGGCGAAGGAGTGCGGGAGTAGGCGCTGAAGGAGCAGCTGAATGCCGCCTTCTGGCAGGAGATCTTGGGCAGCTCGGTGACGGCAGCGGCTTCGGCGAATTTAGTCATAGTAGAAAATTGAAGGATCGAAGTCTGCTTTGCCTTCACAAGCATCGCGAGCTCACAACTCCGATCCATAACTCAATAGATTGGATATGGCATCTTGTGTTATACGGATATGATTTTCAGAGATTCATGTGTATTGACTTTGAGTGCTGAGTTCATATTCGGTTTCTTAATTCTATGTCTGTGACTCCATGAGCAAGCTTCACGTTTGCATTTCATAAAAAAAGTTTAGGGACCAAATTTGCCAATAATGGTTTTGTCCTCTGTCCTCCCCTGTTCACGGGATATTTTGTTGAACGAAAAGAAGAGAACGTCACCGAGTGCAGACTGCTCTCCGGACCAGTCCCTGAAGCACCATCGCATCGTCGTCTCGCGCTCACCTCACTTCATAGACTTCGACAACAACCACCAAGCTGTAAGTGGAGCACGCATTTTCTTCTTCTTTCGATTCTGCTCGGTTCCATCGCTTTCCCGTCCGTTTTTACTTTACAGAGCAAATGATCCTTGCCGAATCCTCTTCACAAGCAAATGAGTTTCTCTCGATAGATTCAGCTTCGCCTACTCTTCGAAAACCAGGTTGTTTCTCTCCAAATGAGCTTCAAAAACGGTTCCGATTCATTCCGGAATTATCTATCGGTTTCGGCTTTGTTTCGTTTCCGAGCAGTCGCTGAATTGCGGAGCCAAATGCCGAGACTATGCCGAACCGTCGCTGAGTAACCGTTGCGCCCGCCCTCTCGTTACAATCATTTTGTTTCCGTCCAACTGAGTCCTCGAGTTAATTTTACGTTCAGGTTTTCTACCTTGCTTTGTTTCTATATTCCTGGTATTGCATGTTTCTTCCAGGCGAGTCGTAGGCGGACTGATTTGACGTGCTACGCCTGTTGAAACTGAGCTCCGTCGCCCCTCGTGCTTTCGCGCCGCCGTCGATCACCGGATGGAGCTGCTGATTATACTTGCCCGGCCGTTTCACCACCACCAGCGACAGTAACCAAGATTGAGCCGTCGCCGGCATCGCTCGCTCCAACGGTGGTATCCCGTTCCGAGGCTGACTCCGAATCGAGATTCATTATTGCCCCCAGCAAAACCAGGGTCGTCTCCTTTCTTATCATTCTCTAGAGCTGTTTCGCTTTCTACATTTGTTTCCTGCCTTCGCTTTGTTTTTTTATCTGATCTTGCTGCCGTGCATTGGATCGTCGCATCGAGCGATCGACCAGTCATCGCATCATGAGTAAGTGGAGGTGAGCACAAAAGACAAACGATTTATTAACTCAAAAAGATAAAAATATAAATAAGACTAAAAAACGATTAGATAGTATTTAGGTATTTTTATTTCTAGTTTCATTACTAGTTCAATATTCATCACTAGCCCCGTTCTTATCACAATGGAATTTTGTCTTCTATATATTTAGATCAATAAATTTTACATTTATTAACTCAATCCATGTTTATTTTTATACAAGGTTCATGGGTCATCCTACCCTAGGGCATAAAGAAGACCATGTATATTCTCTACCAGACTCGTATAAGGTTTTGTTTACCATACTTAAATTATTTCATTATCGTCGTACTTGATTTCTGTGTTTTCATTTTGATCATTTGGATGTTAATATATGTATTCATGACCTATCAAATTTGGGTTCGATTGCGCTAGGGAATTAAAAGTTGAAACACTGCATGATTCACATTTTCGAATAATAAAAGCGATATTAGGTACTGAAATGCCGTTAAGTGAACTATCAATGTGATTCTTCATTTTCCATCACATAAAACTAATCTTCAAAAGCAAATTCCATGATCTCTTAGATGATCCTCCACGTGCTATCGTAATCAAAAAATATTATTATTATTATTATTATTATTATTATTATTATTGAAAAGCTTTAAACAAATATATATAAATAAATAATGGAGAGACCAGACCGACTTCTCGGGTCCACTCTCGGCGACGATCACCTCCGCGGCACGCTCTCCCACACGCCCCGCTCGCCGAGCCCGTGGGACGATACCCGCCGTGCGTGCCCCTCACGTCCTCCAAGCACGCGTCGCGCGGGAGTCCCCCTTCGGCCCGCGAGGGCAGACGTGTAAATTCGCACGATACCGTCGGACCGAAGAAACCCTGCACTTTGCACGGAAGCATCGCGCAGACTTTAAAACACCGGCCACCGTTTCCTGCGCTCGAGTCCAGACTGAATTTGTTGCAACCGCCACGCGTCGAGCTACGGTTGGGGGATTCCAGCCGGAGGGGCCGCGGTTGAAGCCATCTTGGGGTGATGCTCACGGGAGCTCGCTGGACTTACCGTGAGCGCGAGGCTATCTTAGGACCGCTCCCTTATTTGTGATTTTTTTTCCAAAAATATCAGCAGTGTTTTGCACCACCAGCTACATACACTGTGAGAGATAGAGAGAGAGGTATTACAAACAGACCAAATGTAAAAAAAGCCCGCCGGATTTTAATCCGCGGCAAAATCTGAAAATATCGAAATGAAAATACACGTCTGAATTTTATTGATGAAGCGGATATGAAAGCTACAACTAAGGAACGGTCGAAATTTAATTGACA
Source organism: Eucalyptus microcorys (assembly GCA_014182515.1). NCBI lineage: Eukaryota > Viridiplantae > Streptophyta > Magnoliopsida > Myrtales > Myrtaceae > Eucalyptus > Eucalyptus microcorys. The sequence continues at coordinate 4,952,951 of CM024563.1, forward strand.
AGAGTTTGGAAAATAAATATGTTGTGCAAGAAAGTAAAGATAATTGAATAATAGTAAATTTATTTAATTTGTGCAAGACTCTTTAGTAGATGAGTGATTGTATTTATAGTAGTAGTCCCAGAATTACTTTTGAGCAATTTTTGGCGGTTGTATCAATGTTCTTCCATCTTTGTGGATTTTATGCCTATATTCTCACGAACCATCCTATTCTCGGACGGTAGCTCCTCCAAAAACGCATGCCAATTGCTCCATGACCTTGATTGACTTCGAACTAGTATCTCAAGGTTCCTTATGTATTCAGTTTTCTTCTAACACCTTGACAAGATCTTATCAATACTCCTGTCAGTCATTGTTAATCATATGTTTTCATATATCAACAACCAATTGAAGGTGAATATCAACGTGTACTAATATCGATATCAATCTTAATAAATGTCAACAATGCATCGCGTGCATGGTAATATCTATGCATTAGCCACATGTTCATCCATGACATCTTTTGGTATAAATAGATTGGATAAGACATTTTATATTATACAGATATGATTTTCAGGATTTGTGCATATTGACGCGGAGTTTGAATTTGTATTAGGTTTCTCAATTCACACAGTGTGAATGCTTCGAGGGGAGTCTTGACTAAAGCCCCCCATTCGACGGGGTCATCTCGAGTGGGTGCTGGATTTTCTCTGCTGTCCTTTTCGACCGAGTCGCCCTCTACTTTGTAGAATTTCTGAGCCTACTTTTGTTCCGTGAGTGTTTTCACACTGCTAATTTCCTTCGTTCACACACATTATTGTCATGTCGAGAGGGGCCGCAAGTCGACCATTTTGGTCAACCAGGTGGAAGGAGCGGCATGGACTTAGGGTGCGTTTGGTTGGACTTTTGGGGAAAGTCTTTGGGAAAATGCAAAGGACTTTGAGGTTAAGGAGTTTTCTAAAATGCAAATTGCGTTTGGTAAATTATAATCTAAAAGTCCCTTGTAAAGCACCTTTAAGCAAAATGGTGTTTGGAAAAATTTACATTTACAAAGGATTTTTATAAAAAATTAAAAATTAAAAATTAAAAAAAAAATAAATGGTTGGCCGGCAAAGGGTAGGGGCTGCCGGCGATCGAAATTTGTTCGCCGGCGGCCGAGGTCTCAAGTTGCAAGACCTCACGGGGCCGCCGGAGACCACAAGTCCTCCTTCATCTGCCGCTCCATCCACCGCCGTCAAGTCTCACCCCTGCCCCCGCCTCACCGACGCCGCCCTCACCGTCGTCGTCGTCGCTTGCGGGAACGCCTTCCTCTCCCTCGACCTCTTCGGACTCAGACGACCCAGATCTGGTTCGCCGGAGGTCGAGCGACCCAGATCTGGGTCGCGGCCACTCAGACGACCCAGATCTGGGTCTCGGTGACTCAGGCGACCCAGAGTCGGAGGTCGCACGACCTCACCGCGACCGAGATCTGGTCGCCTGAGTCGCCGCGACCCAGATCTGGGTCGCGCGACCTCCGGCGACCCAGATCTGTGTCGCCGGAGGTTACGCGAACTCGCCGCGACTCCCGGGGTCACCGAGGTCATGCCACTGGCCGGCGACGGTTGCCGTGACCACACCGGCCTCACGCCGACCTCCGTCGAGCCCGTCGTCGAGCGCGTCGTCAGCCCCTCGCAATCTCGCTCGCCAATCTCAACGAAGAAGAGGGTGAACAGTTACGAGGGCAAAACCGGAAAAACGAAATGTTAGTAAGGATATTTATGGAAGAAAATTTACCATTTATTAGCCCCTCAGCATTCTGAGAAGGCTGAATGCCCAAGGCAGCCTCCTACCTGCCTTGGGCTTTCAGCCTTCCAAATGCCTGCTTTGCCTCAATCATCTTTGCAAAATAATTTCCCAAACACCAAATTTTAGCCCAAAGGGCTTTGAGTGGCCAAAGTAGCTTGGCAAAGCCACTCCCAAACGCACCCTTAGAACTGGGAGAGTGGACCGCGTCCAAAAACTTTTTTAAGGAATTGCCTGCTTAAATTCACCTTGGAAAATTCAAGGTCGGTTTAGGTCGTGTAACATATTGATTCACAAGAATTCATAATTTTATTAGAAAGGATCTATAATATCGAACCCGAAAGAATGCAATAAAGATTGAAAATGCAATAGAGATTGAGGGTGCCGCGTTACAGATGTATTTTTATCAAGAGTCAAATTACTGGCGGATTTGATCGCTTATATTTTCATGAAAATGTGAATGAGGCCTTCGAGCGAAAAATTTAGGTGTTAATAATAATTTCCCTTAAATATTAGTATGTTATTATTTCTTTTTAAATAATCCCTTGGGCGAAACTTTGTTGTTATTTTTCTATCAACTATCAAGACTGCATATGAAACCGGTCTCGTGAATTGTTAGACTGGACCGTAGAATTTCTTTAGATATTAACATTGCAATCTGACCTATTTTGTTCAGATTTGGAAAAGAAAAAGCCTTTTTCTTATGGGCAAAAGTGATTAGTGTAGGTAAAGTTCTAAATTCGACACAAGATTTATGGATGGTAAATAAGCAGCACAATTTAACTCGTTCCTAGAGGGAAAAAAAGAGCAGTGCTAGACATAAGAAAGATGGATATATATATGGATGTGTAATTGTGTTTATATATTAAGATGGATGGAGTATGAAGAGGAAAATAGTGCGGTGGCCTTTTTAGGCAAGTTTTGTCTTCATTTTTTTCATTTTCTTTGCAAAGTCAAGAGTTTTGCAATTAAGTGAATCATGTTTTAACATTTTTTTTATTCGAATAACCATATTTAACGTTCAATAATAGCTTTCCACCTCATTTGGTACACTGCTTTTTTAAAATCTTTACATAATTAGTACCATTTGGGGTGGGGAAGAAAGATAAGTGGGCTCAAAAGTTTCTTGGGTACACATTACTTTCATCAAAGGCGAATGCGTTTTCTTGAGTAGGACCAGTCACTTCTTTTCATGATAGTGACATGGGAGACAATTACCCTGCACCCTTGATGCTCCTCTGGATCCATTTTCAATGTGTAAGGGCTAGTTGAGGTTCTCCTTCCAAGGCGTGTTCTCCTGCTTAGATAATCCACAAGTTCTCCCCTTTATTTATTTATTTTTTTTCTGGTAAGTATAAGCTAATTTTCCTTTGTTAATTTCCTCAATGTAGATCTAGTGAATCTCTCTCTAGTTGTGCTTTTGTCCCTGGTGAAATAAGGATCTTTGTACTCTGGGCACACACAACTCAGGTGGTTTGGCTCTGTTAGGAGGATTCAAGGATTTTGCATCGACATCAAGTCTATCTGGGCAGTTAACTGTCAACATGACTTAGGAATCCTTCATGTTTCTATATGCATCTTTTTTTTATTGATCTTGTTTGTTTTTACCAGTTCTGTGCTTTTGCTTGGCATTGTCTCTGTTTTTCATGTCATGTCCTCTTTGTAGGTAATAGCAAAAAGAATGCCTAGAGAGCGAGATCCATTTCATAAGTATGTGGAATATCAAAAAGAAAGCCTAAAGAAGAACGAGTGGAAGTGCCTGTTTTGCGGCAACAAGTATTGCGGAAATGCTACAAGGATCCGGGCGCACCTTGCTGGAATTCCGGGCAGAGGTATTAAAGGTTGTGAGAAAGTCGATAATCTTGTGAGAGCAGAAGCCTCGCAGGAAAATAAAGGTGAAGGCAGCAGGTTGGATAAAAGCACGGGAGGCACATCGGGCGAAGGAACGGAAGGCACTGACACGCAGGACTCGAATCAACTTGGGTGCATGCCGCAGCAACCATCTTTCTATCCAACAAATGGAACTGGTACTGCTTCAGCACGCCCTCAGGATCAATGGTCTTTGCCTCCTAGTGATATGCTTCTGCATAATCTAGATACCGCCCAGCAGCCCAATCTATCGAACCACTGGTTGGATGCAGCACTTGGATATGAAATTGCTCCGCCTGTCCAGCCTTTATCTTCTCTTTATATAAGTGAGCCACCGCTTACTGAGCTATATACTCATCTTGAATTTGGAGGTGCTGTTTTACCCACTCCTCTACTCGGTAACATAACTTCGACCAGCATTCCCCAATATTCCAATGAACAATCTGCAAATGGAGTCACTTTAGATGCATCGTTATATTCAACAGAAAATCTTCGCAACTCTCTGCCAGAGAATCTTCGTGAATCTCGTGACGTAGATGTAAGCACTTTTGAGGAAATACAGATGAATGAAGTGCATAATCCAACAGGGGGATCATCATTACAAATTGATTCATCCCTTGATGTGGACAGTGCAAATCGTTCGCAGGATTGCGGTCAATCGTGTGTAGGGGAAGTGGCTCCTGTACGCAGCAACACAAGTCCGATCGACACTGTCCAGCATTCTGGTCAGCTTCCCCCAAGGTGTGACCAAGAAGATGGCAATGATATCCATCGGTTTCCTTTGCGAACTCCAATGGGCATAGATCCCTTGATTGCATCACAGCATACAAGTGTCGTTGATTCTCTAGTTCCAGAGGCGTCAACAAATCCAATAGGCCCATCATCATCGCACGGTCTGTCTTGATTAATCTACATTGCTACTATGGTTTCGTCAGATCCTCAAATATTCCTAGATTATTTCATCGAAGTCTAACATATGACGTGTCTTTAAACAAGACATTAACAGGGGTTCTCCAATAAGGAGCATGCCAAGCATCACTGCATATTTCAGATGTCCAATATCACTTTTTATTGCACCATTTGTTTCATCGAAATATATAACTTTTGCGCATGTCGATTTTCGTTGTAGGTATTTTGTGTGATCAAGTTCTAGATGTTGTTTTACCTGTACTAATGGCTTGATTTGAAAGTCCAATTGTTGATTGATCATATACTTGAATCTTTTATTACAAGCAGCTTCAGTGCCCCCTCAACGTCAAATTGTTCCACATCAATCCATTAATCTCCAGACGGTGCACCAGAATCCAACCGTGCCATCATCATCATCATGGGAAAACCGTTTAGTCACAGGTCATCCACAAGCTCTAATGGACATGGATCCATGTATGCCATCATCATCACAAGCCCCAAATAATGCTCCTCCACCTCCTTGGATTCTACGTTGTGGAACAGGCCTGGAAGGCCCATCGTCATTACCAGGTCTATGGTTATTTACGAAAATTAATCCTTATGTATCACCATGTTACCTTATTATGGGGCAGCAAGAATGCTATCATGAGACTCTAAACAATGGAATTTTTAAATTGCAGAATTAGATATGAACGAGGGTGCGCCAATGACGAGTCATCCAAACATAGGCAATGACTTTGAAGAGAATAGAGCTTTGAAAAGAAAACTAGCTATCATAAAGGACGAGTTAGTATATGCTGCATCTCTATCCCTAAAAAAGGTGAGAATGGAAGTTGTGAATTGGTTGGCAAATATGGAGAAGCTTAGAAATGATTGTACAGAACCAGCAAGTGAGGATTGTTTGCTACCACATCAACAGGTGGATACACTGATGTGTGAAGTAGAGGACCTTATGAGACAAGGCAAAGGACTATTTGAGGTGAGAGAGACCAAAGTCAATAAATTGATAGAACGTGAGATGGTGGGAGAGGCATTTCAGAGATATACAACAAAGATTTTGGAGTACCTAGTAGGGACTCAAATATCCCGACTGGGCATTCATGGAATGGGGGGTGTTGGTAAAACAACTATTATGGTGCACATACATAATAGACTCCTCGAGGAAGCAAACTACGGCAATGTGTTATGGATCACCGTGTCACAGAATTTCAACACACAAAGGTTGCAGGACGACCTTTGGAAGGTACTAGGCATGGGCATACTACAAGAAAATGACGTGAGGAAACGAGCAGCAATGTTGTGCGATTTTTTTAACGAAAAGAGGCAAATCTACAATAATCCTCGATGATGTGTGGGGATGCTTTGATCTTAACGAGGTGGGAATCCCAGTTGGAACAAATGGAATAAAGTTGGTTTTAACTACTCGATCCTTTGAGGTATGCCGCCAGATGGAATGTAAAGAAGTGATAAAAATTGAACCTCTATCTCATGTTGAAGCGAAGAGTTTATTTTTGAAGGAGCTTGGATCCGAAGAGACCCTTAATTTGGAAACTAAAGAGATTGTGAAGTCCATCGTTAACGAATGTGCAGGCTTGCCGCTTGCAATCATCACGATGGCAAGAAGCATGCGAGGAGTGACCGATGTGCATGAATGGAAGGATTCCTTAAGGAAATTGAGAGACTCAGATGTGGAGCAAATGGATATGGAAGAGGTAGTCTTAAAGAAACTACAGTTAAGTTACGATCGCCTTCGTAAGCATGAAGTTCAACAGTGTTTCTTATCTTGTGCACTTTATCCAGAAGATAAATTGATTGATGATTTCGAGTTAATAGAATTCTTTATTGACCAAGGATTGTTTGTTCACTTGGAAATGAGGGAGGAACAATATATTAGAGGCCACACCATACTGAACAAACTAGCAGATGTTTGCCTATTGGAAGATCATGGGGGAAAGATGAAGATGCACGATTTGATTAGAGACATGGCATTGCATATCATGAGAGCGACTTCAATTGTAAAAGCAGGAAAGGGGTTGAAAAGGATGCTATCTGAGGAATATTGGACGGATACTTTGGAGAAAGTTTCTCTAATGGAGAATAAAATTGAAGAATTTCCCTTGAACATGTCACCAAATTGTCCCAAACTATCAACTTTTCTATTCAATGAAGGCTCGTTGCATGATGGGTTCATCCCTAATTCTTTCTTCAAACAATTATGGGGGCTAAAGGTTCTCAACCTGAGTGGATGTAACTTAAGAGAACTTCCATATTCCATTTCAGACTTGGTAAATTTGAGAGCACTATTGCTTAGATATTGTCGGAAATTGCGCTATATTCCTTATTTAGGGAAGCTCACATCTTTGAGAAAGTTGGACATGTATGGTTGTGTTAAGCTTGAAGCGATCGAGGGTCTGGAAATGCTGGTGGACTTGAGATACCTTGACATAGCTTATACACGCATAAAGAGAGTATCCAAAGGAACATTGGGGGCTTTATGGAAGTTGCAATATCTTGGTGTTCAGGAAGTAAATCAAGAAGACATTATGAAATTGTGCGCATTGGAGGCACTCGGATGCCAGTTTGAAGATGTAGATAATTTCAACAGGCTTGTGAGGGTGGTTAGTAAGCGGAGGAATAACCCTCGTTATTACAAGCTCACGTGTCAAATGCTCAAGTATCCGCATCACTGGTTTTTTTGGGAATCAATTAAACAATCTCCATTGTGGAATTGCAAGAGGACGGTCAATATTCACATGAGAAGTCATTGTATTGTGAGCACGGGAAGGGAAAGCAGTGACAGTGGCATTTGTATTTTGATTCCCCAACATGTGCAGACATTGTTAGTGCAAAATTGCGATGGTGCAACAAATTTGCATAACATGGATCTGCTTGAAAACCTTGAGGAGCTAAAAATAATGGACTGGGAAAACTTGCGGGTGCTCAGTGGAAGACAAGATGAAGAAATAATCGACATCCAAGACTCCCCTCCCCCAACCCCTGCCCCTCTCCTCTTCCTATGCCTCAGGTACTTGTCTATAGGGCGTTGTCCGAGACTAAAGTATCTCTTTGGGCACGGGCCTGAATCCTACCTTCCTCATTTACAAGAGATTGACATAGTAGATTGTGAGGAAATGGTAGGGATAACAGTAGGGGTTACATCACCGTCACCGCATCTGCCCCTGGCCTTCCTTAGTCTAGAATGTATTTCTATTTTGGGATGTGCTAAAATGAGGAGAGTGATGGAATTTGAGTGGCTTCCCCACTTCCCTAAGCTGAGAAGAATAGATATAAGGTATTGTGAGAACATGGAGGAGATAATCAGAGGTCCTCCCTCATACATGCCAGTTGAAGAGATTCCACTGGAAGAGCTTAAGGTAGAAAGCTGTGCTAACCTGAGAAAGTTGTTACCGCATGAGTTGCTGATCCATCTTCGTAATCTTCAAAGAATCAATGTTAGACACTGCAAAGGAATCGTGGAGATCATAAGCAGAGCGGGACAAGGCCAAGAAGGAAGCATAATGACTTCTGTAAACAACACCCCTTCATCCTTCCAGTCTTCCATTTCTCTCCCAAAGCTGAATGAATTATGCCTCTACGATCTACCCCAGCTGAAGAGCATATGTGAAGTCCCAATAACATGTGACTTTATACAAGAGTTGTGGGTAATAGGATGCCCAGAATTGAATAGGATTCCTTTGCAACTGCGGTTCCATGATATAAAGGACGTTCCGGATATTTACGTGGAAGGTGAGGAAAAGTGGAAGATGCTGATATGGGATCCTCCCAATGCTCAAGCTATTCTTCAATCTCATCTCTGTTTCCATAGCGGCTGGTGTATTCTAGAAGGCCGGCGCAATTCACGTGAGTTATCAATATAATTTCCTTCATTCCCATAGAAATCGATAAATATTGAAGGGATTATCAATTGTATTACTATATATTTTATACTTGTACATAAGCTTATTTATAATACAAAACAGATAAAATAGGAAAAAAAATATAGGAGATAACATTTTCCTATTTTACTGTGTAGAATAATACTCTTATGGATTGATTGAATCAATTAGTCCGTGAATTAGAATCAGAATCAAATCAAATCGTATCTCCAGCAATTCCTTTAAATTCGTTACGAAGATGATGTTGCCCTTCATGTTATAGTCATGTAGCTATAGAGACTACGATCAGAACTAGAGTCGTGCAGCTCTAACACTGGCTTTTTCAGAATCGTCCGATGGTGAAGATGAATGATCCGAAGGTGAAAGTGAATCCTCCGATGCTGATTTCAAAGAAGTCTGATGAAAGGCCTTCGGCAGCTATTTTAATTACTCAAGCATGCTTTCCTGCAAACTCAATTTTCATTTGAATTACTTTCTTCATATGTCGAATTAGTGGATGTCCTTCATGAGGCGAAGGAGGTCGGAGATGTCTGGGGGTGGCGTTGGACCTGGGCAAAGGAGTGCAGGAAGTAGGCAGCGAAGGAGGGGCCGAATACCACCTCTGGGAGGAGATCTTGCATAGCTCGGTGGTGGCGGCTACAACGAATTTTAGTCTTAGTAGAAAATTGAAGGATTGAAGTTTGCTTTGCCTTCACAAGCATTGCGAGCTTACAACTCCGATCCATAATTCAATAGATTGGATATGGCATTTTGTGTTACAGGTATGGTTTTCAGAGATTCATGTGTATTGACGTTGAGTCTTGAGTTTGTAGTACGTTTCTTAATTTCGTGTTTGCGACTCCATGAGCAAGCTTCACGTTGTTTCTCTTCCATTTGTTAATGATGTGTGTGTTTGTAATTCGAGCCTTGTTCAAACTTGGATTGTTGCAGTTCACTGATATGAAAATACACTCGCAATCACCCTGTCGTTGAAAACGAATTGAAATCTCTTAGATAAATATGTGATATTTGTAAGTGCTATAGGTGGAGAGAGAGTTTGGCGCCTACCATGTTTGATGAAATTCTTGAGTTAGTAGCGTACTTGGCTATTGATTGTTTGTTCATAGCATGTGTGCTTGGTTGTTCTCGATGACTGATTTGCATTAATAATCCACGTGGTATCGCTGCTACTTTATTTTAGTTTGGATTATTTCTTATTCAACCATGAGACCATTTTTCTGAGTTTGGAAGGAGGATTCTGAGATGATGGTTAGTATAGGGAGACAATATTGCTTTGACTCTGTCTTGGGTTAATTGGACTCTGCAGTTGAAAGAAGATGACTAGAGCTGGAAAATGAAATTTGTTTCCACTTTGTTGTCATTGCCTGTAAAGTGTTCATGAAAATTTCTCAAAGAAATATGACTTGAAAGTTTGAAAATTTCAGCATATAGTTCAAGTCAATTGTGTAAATTTGAATGTTCATAATGCCTCCTATTTCAGCACCTAGAATTTTTTTATGCTTTGCACTGTCCAAGATGTTGGTTAGTTTGGGTCCAAGTACTTGCTTGTCTTATGCATGCAACCGTATTCGTATGAAGAGCAATCTATAGTGTGGTTTTGTTTATTAGTAAGTATACGATCCAAAACCCATCTATATTTAACCCAAAACCAACTTGAACCTGTTTCATGATTTGTATATGGCATGGGCCAAACTTTCACCATGTTCATGTTCAGCCCTGTTGATATTTCAGAATCACTTGCATTGGTTGTGAGATTTGTGATTTTTGTTCAATTAAGCCCTCTTGAGAGAGTTTAGTGCCTATAATGTGTTTGATGAAATTCCTAAGCAGTGTGCTTCGCTGTTGATTGTTTGTTCATGGCATGTGTGCTTGGTTGTTGTTGATGATCGATATGTATTCATAATCCATTGTGTTATCGTTGTTGCTTCATTTTAGTTTGGATTATTTCTTATTCAACCGTGAGAATTCCACATATCAATCTTGCTTTGTCTTTTTTAAGCCATTTTTCTGGGTTTGGAAGGTGGGTTCTTAGATGATGGATAGTATAGGAAGACAGTATTGCTTTTTGGCCGTCTTGGATTAATTTGACTCTGCAGTTCAGAGAAGATGACCAGAGCTGGAAAATGACATTTGTTTCAACTCTGTTGTTATTGCCCGCAAAGTGTTAGTGAAAATTTCTCAAATGAATTTGACTTGAAAATTTCAGCATAGATAGATTAATAAATCCTCCCTATTTCAACATGTAGAATATATTTGATACTTAGCACTATCCAAGATATTGGTTAGTTTGGGTCCAAATACTCGATTGTCTTATGCATGCAACCGTATACATGTGGAGAGCAATCTATGGGGCGATTTTATTTATTAGTAATTTACAGCCCAAAACCCGTCTTTATTTAACTCAAAATCAAAGTTCAAACATGGTTTATGAGTTATACATGGCTTGAGCTAAACTTTCTGTCACTTTCATGCTCCTATTTATAACTAGATACCAAAAATTCCCTCACTAACTCAATGAGCTAATTGTTGGAGCTGCTCTTTCTTCAAAGGCAATATTTTAAGGAGAAAAATGCAAAAAAAAAAAAAAAAAAAAAAAAGAATCTTGGGTTTGGTCGAGTATGGATCGAATATTGGTCGATTTGGGTATAGATCAAGAAATCACATTGCAATTATATGATAATTTGGGTCGGAGATTATTTATAACTCAATCAAACCCATCCTAACTCACTGTTTGACAACCTATCCCAACTGGTCACTGTTTGAACTCAAAAACCCATCCCACTCACTGTTTGACATATCTACAGGGTAGGGCAAGAGGCAGGATGGGGTAGAGCTAGCATTAGCCCTGCTCCATCCCATGAATCCATCTTGTTTTCGTAGTTTTCATTGTATGTAAACAAAATAAATATATATGAAAAGGACTTTAAGAACAATCTCTTCTTCTTACAAGGCTTGATTTACGGCATATGCAAGATTGAAAGTTTTCTGGGTAAGCAACGCGAGACAATTGTTTCCCATGTATTTTGCCTTCAAGTTATTTCGCATCCACAATTTTGTGATATTTAGATTTTGTGTGACTTAATAAAATCTATTTATTCTTTTTCAAAACCTACCCATGAAGCCATTTCTTATCATTACTCTATCTTTCTTAACATAATTATTGTAATAATAATAATGAAAAATGCCAAATATAATGCAGTGCGCCGCAAGGATTCGTTGTTCCGAGAAGAGAAAACTACCTCAGCCCCCCTCACGGGGAAGGGAGGCATGTTTTTTGTCCCATCATGTGCCCATCCTTAGAACTTATGTTTGATTGTAATCTCAAGTGACCATCACTATTAATATTTTACTATTTATTTTTGACTCTTTTGTTTTGTGCAAATCTTGCGGTTTGCTCGATGATTCTTTACAAATATTACATTTGAAGGTCTTCACGTGCAGATTCGCATATAATTTAAAATTTTCAAACTTTGAATAATATTTTATACTCCAACTGAAAAATTAAAAAGATAATTACTTAGACACGATTTGAGCAATCAAATTATTCAAGTCAAACATATTTTTGATGTCCACGTCCAATCAACACAATAATAATAACAAGATTTCTATCCACATAATTTCAAAGATCTCGTTGTAATAATAAGAAGAGCACGTTTAAATGAGTGTATCAAGTTGCAATTTCAATTGCAATAACATGCATAGATAGTGGACACAATAAATGTAATTTGGTGTTTGGACTCTCAAAGTAATTTCTATCATATAAATATAATCTTCAAAAGCAAATTCCATGATCCCCTACCCTAATGATACTCCACGTGGGTATAGCAAGAAAACAAATATCTTTATTAAAAAGTTTGAAAAGAAAAAATAAAAATGAAGAGACTTAGAGAACGACAAATGACCATGACGACCTCACTTGTCGGCTAAGGCAATTGACACCGGTCATCATCACTCGCTCTCATCGTGTTTGGGAATCAAGCTTTTTATTTGCATAATTTGAAAATAAATAAATAATGGACATACATCCAATGTTCATCTTTGTTCAACGTGATAATAATGACAAATTTTCTATCTGCATAGTTTGAAAGATCTCTTGCTAATAATTAGGAAGAGCACGTTGAATTGAATGAGTGTATCAAGTTACAACTTCAATTGCAATAACATGCATATACAGTGGATGCAATGAGTGCAATCCGGCGTCTGGACTCTCAAAAGCAATCCTCCATTTTTCATCATATAAAACTAATCTTCAAAATCAAATCCCATGATCCCCTAAATAATCCTCCACGTGAGCATAGTAAGCAAAAAATATTATTATTAAAAAGCATTAAAAGAAAAAAAAAATAATAATAGAGGGAACAGAGAACGACGGATGACCATAATGACCGGACCCGGTCCCCGGCCGAGGCAGTTGAAACCGGTCAATCATCACCGGCGCCCTCCTCGTCGCCGCGAATCTCTGTCCAGACCGACTTCTCAGCCCACTCTCGGTAACCATCACGCTCCGCGACGCGCGCTCCCACTCCCCCCCTCCGAGCCGGTGGGATAATCTTCGCCGTACGTGCCCTCCACGGCCTCCAAGCGCGAGTCACGCGGGGAGATCCCCCACCACTCGGCCGCGAGGGCAGGCGTGTAAATTCCCCGTGATGCCGTCGGACCGAAGAAGCCGAACCCTTTGCACCGAAGTAACTGCAGCGCTTTAGGTGTCCCCAACAAAAAAGCACGCACTTTAAAGCATCGGGCCGTCGTTCCCTGCGCTCGAGCCCAGCTTGAACCCACTGCGACCGCCACGCGTCGAGACGCAGTTGGGCTGTCCAATCCGGGGGGCCCGCGGCTGAAGCCATCGAGCGGCGGAGCTCGCCGGGCTTACCATGGGCGCGGGGCCAGCTTAGGACCGTCTCCTTTATTTATGATATTTTTTTCAAAAATCTCAGAGTTTTTTTGCTCCACCAGCTTCACTGAGAGAGAGAGGGGTTGATGCTGCAGCTAGATCGCAGCTTCCTTGATTTGCAAGCACAGCCCTGGTACATTCTCTCTCTCTCTTTCTGTGCCTGTGATTTGTATAAAACGTTCTCGTGTCGAAACGTGGGTTGTCGCGTCTTCTTGATCCTTGGTCGTGGCTTGTATCAGGAATGTTAGGCGGTGCGTTCCGGGGTAGCGCATTGGGCAGGTAAATTGCAGATCTGGCTCACCCTCGAGCTACATTGGCGATTTCTCCCGCCTCGCGGTTTCTGGGTTGACTTGGTTTTGGTGGGTTGTGCTCTGCTGAGCTCCATTTGGTGTATCCTTGCCTTATTTAGGGGTCAGTTCTCTGCTTCTTGTTTCTGAATCACTTCGATGTTAGCTGGGAGATCACAGGACGGACTGCGTTTGTTGATTGGTCTGGTTGTTTGAATTTGAAATGAGAAACTGTCCTTGTAATTGATGGCTTGGGGGTAAAAAAAAATGGTCTTTCTGCAAAAGAATCGATGATCCTTGAAGGACGCGATGAGAAGATTTGGTTGCCGTTATATGGATCCATTTTACAAGTGGTAGAGAGTCCGGAATGAATTGGTGTTGGTCATGGTGATGGGTGAAGATCTAGCATGTTCCCATCTTTTACTGTTGTATTGTCGAGCGTCGTGCGATATGTGGCCGCTCAGTGAAGTCAACAAAGCGGTAATGAGCAAAGCTTCTGGTCAGGATTTGGGATTGTAGTGCTGACAGTCCTAGTAGGCCCCTGTTTTGCACGCTTGTTTAAACTTCTCTACCGTTATTCTTCAAGTTGAGTAATTTGGTTTGTTCCGGTCATCTTGTTCTGTGATGAGCTAAAACTTTAACTACTCCAGCTGCGACTTTTTCCTCTATCGACGCCTGAGCTGTTTTACTTCAGGCTGTGCAGGAGCTGAGGTTGAGGTTATTGCTGCATTGGTTCCTGCCTTCCTGCCATGGGTAGAGCTAAATCACCTGGTAGATGGATCAAGACATTGCTATTTGGGAAAAAAACATCAAAACACAATGTTAAGGGAAGAGAGGTATTCTTTTTAGCTACAACAAACCCTGTAACTTCTTAGTTTAATGTCGGGAATCCTGTTTCCTAATGTTCCAACGTTCTTGTATGTTGTAAATAAAAGCATGATAGTTATACGTCAGTTCCTGCCCGGCGCTTGTATTCTTTTCATCTGACTAAGGTACCTTGGTAATTTCTTCTCTTTTGAACTAATGTGCCACTACCATCATGCGCAGAAAATTGCAAATGACGCAGTGGTCCAGGTTGGTGCTAGGGCACCTGAAGCTAATTATCACGTGTCTTCTCAGCCTAATGCTGAAAGTGATGATTGGAATAGCAGAAAACAAGAATCAGAGAGAGAGAATGAGGAAATTCTACTCAAGATCGAGGGATTGAGACTGATGAGAATCTGGACATGGCTCAAACTCAGGATGCACCTCAAAATCCAGATATAATCAGGCAAGAGATGGCAGCAACAAAGACGCAAGCTGCTTTCAGGGGTTATTTGGTATTTATTCTGAGATTTGTCTTCTCTACTCTTCCCTACTGTCCTTAGACATTCATTGTAGTTAAAGAATGGATAACTATCTGAATATGAAACGTACTCTGGAGAATGTTCCTAATAGTTTATTCTTCAATAAAACCTCCTTTCTTTTGAATGGCCACTGTTTATTTAGACCAGGCTTGTTTATGGATTTTGTTTTGTTTTCATGATGAAGGCTCGTCGCGCATTTCGAGCTCTCAAGGGAATCATTCGGTTACAAGCACTTATCCGTGGGCATTTGGTTCGGAGACAGGCAGTTGCTACTTTGTCCTGCATCCTGGGAATAGTTAAATTGCAGGCACTTGTTCGAGGGAGAAACGTCAGGCAATCTACCGCTGGGCTTGAAGTACACAAGTTACTAATATCTCAGGTACTTCAGGGTGAAGCAATGCTTGTAGCGGATGATAGAATAGCTCCTTTTCTTTCATATGGATGTCTTTACTTGCGACAAAAATGGCATCCTATCCGACTATACTGTTACTGGGGCTTTATGCCTCACATGCCTTGGAGCGGTGGGCCATTGATAAACAGTGTAGACAAAAGCAAAGTTAGCATAGTGTTTGTCAGTAAAATTAACATGTCACAGATTAAAATATTTGTTATGGTGTGAACTGCTTGGATCATTCACTCTAAGATAGATGTATCTGCTTATTTCTGACTTCGCATTGCTGAATGATAATATGCCAACAGTCTTGTGTAGCTTTACTTATATGAAATCAACAAACAGTGATATCTGCAACTTGCTTCATGGGGTGTCTGCTACTTGTTTGTTGAGATGTCACTTCTCTGGTTAGTTGAAGGTACTTCGAAGTGTCATTTCTTTGAACAGTGATGTGTGACACAAGTGCCTACTAGGCAGGATTTAACTGTGTATGCATTGTCATGGGCACACACTTGTGTGTGTGCGAGAGGGAGGGGGAGGGAGGGAGGGAGGGAGGGAGGAGGAGGAGGAAGGAAAGGGTGTTTTCATTTTTCTCCTGTGTTCATGATGATAGATTACTGAGTTACATTTCATTATAAATTATCTGACAGGGCATGTCGGGGGATTCTGCCAAAGTCGATTTAAGTACTCAGCTTGCCAATGTTTCAGCAAATGCTTTCATTCGAAAGGTAATACAGCACCATGTAGTATTGAATTGCAAGTTTGCTATTTAAAAGTATTCTTCTGATTTCGTTCCTATATGCTCTCCATGCAACCACTGCATGATGCTGTAGCTTGTTGCTTCATCACCAACTGTCATGCCTCTGCACCTCAATTATGATTCTGCGGAGCCAAATTCAGTTTCGAGTTGGTTAGCATGCTGGTCAGCATCCGTTTTCTGGAAACCAGTTTCGCAACCGAGAAAAATCTCCAAATCACAGAGAAAGCAGGGTTACTCACAAATTTCAGAAACTGAAACTCGTAGGACGAAGCGTGGTGTCCAGAAAACTCCTGCTTCCAATGTTGACATTATTTCAGCACGCACAACCACAGAGACGCCTAAACGCAATGTAAGGAAGGTGTCTGGCCATTCTTTGGATCCTTCACAGGATAGTCCACAAAATGAGATCCAAAAGGTCAAACGTAGTTTGAGAAAGGTCCATAATCCTATTGTAGAGAATGCTGTGATCCAGTCTGAAATTGAAAGTGTAGAGCCCAAGGACAGTTTGGAAAGGCCATCCATCACTAGGGGAGTTGATGTTTTTGAGCAGAACAATAAAACTTCTGATGAGAAAATGGAGAGTGAGGCAATATTGACCTCATCAAATTTGCCTGATGCAGAAATGATTCAGGAGCCACTGGAAATAGATGACAGAGCTGATATTCCTTTTGATGGTCAAGTAGTATTTGACTCAAATGCTTCAGTGAAGAACCATGTAGAAGATGACAGTGGTCCTGTAACAAATGGGCATCAGGAATCCAAAAATCAAGAAGTCGAGACCCAGAGGGATGATTCAGTGAGTGATGAGAAACGTAGATCAGGCCGTAAATCTTCCACACCCTCAAAGCAAGAATATGAGGAGAATGGCTCGCGGAGCAGTCCGGCACTTCCAAGTTATATGGCAGCAACTAAATCTGCAAAGGCCAAACTGAGAGCGCAAGGTTCTCCGAGGTTTGGACAAGACGGGGCAGAAAAGAGTAATCTGTCGAGACGTCACTCTCTACCTTCCCCAGCTAACAGCAAAATCAACTCTCAGTCACCAAGAACCCAGAAACCTGATCAGGGAAGTGGCAAAGGTGGGAATAAAAGTGACAGATCATCAAGAGATTCGAATGGTAAGAAACTATGAATTACTACTTATTTCTTCGACAACTCAAGTATTTTGTTTGTCATTCTATTGTGTTGGAATACTGGATTTGATTGAAGGATAGATGGAGTAATTTAGAGAATGCTTGCTCTCAACTCTCTTTTGGAATTTCATGTTTTCTCTGTGGGGCAAATCCTATAAATGAAGTTGGTTATGTACTTTCCAAATCTTTTACCTAAGTCAAATCACATTATGGTAGTGAATATGGCAAGTGAGAAATGGTCCCAAATGCATGTCACCCTAGCAGACTTAAATTTTTCTGATATTTGCTTGTTTTGATAAGAAGGATTTCTAGAGAAACTAATCTTGCAATATACTCTGTACTGATCTAAGTGAAATCGGCCTTTGGAAAGATCCTAGGGAAATACTCCCCCCCACCTCCCCCTGGGCACGTGCACACATAAAAGAATCATTAAATTCCGAAACTAGAAATTTTTGGTTATTTAGCTACTTATTGAGGATAGTATTTATTGTTCAATTTCGCAGGGAAGGCTGAGTGGAGAAGGTGACTTTCAGAAACACTATGGTTCGAGTCTAATTCGAGAAACATTGTGTGCAGATTTCAGTAGAAGAATTAGTTTTGAAGCTTAATTCGTGGTGTCTGGTTTGCTGGTTCTCTAGACTTTGAGTTGGGTTTGTTAGTGCAGGTAACATCATGGTTTTTGGAGTCTCACCATGTTAATGTCTCAAAATAGTGTTGAACTCATTATTGGTCAGTACTATGGTACCATACATGCATATTTGTATAGTTGTGCATCTGTTTAGCTACCTCTGTTGGTCCGCTGATGTTAGGCATGGTGAACATTTTCATCTGTAACGTGTGGCATCGATTGATGATTAATTCTGCTGATGTTTCTAGTGTGCTTGGTTTATTCAAAATTAGATTCTCTTTTTGCCTCTTAATCATTCTTTGCTTGTAAATTCTCGTGAGAAGGCTGGACTTAGATGCTTGTAATAGGCTATGTAAGCGGCACATTAAGTTGGGAGGCTCTTGGAGCGACCATCGACTCTCAGTTGCTTTTCTTGGATGACTGCATTTGATTGGCCTTTTAGTCAAACTGTTTATGAAAATGCAAAATACTTTGAGGATAAAAGGGCTTTTTGAAATGTAAATAGTAATTGATAAATTGTAATTTTAAAGTGTATTTAGAAACAATTTTGATTTGAATGATGTTAGGAAAGATAACACTTTTATAAAGGACTTTTCCTACTATTAAAATAAAAAACTCAAACTGTGAAGGACAATCCCTGAAAAGTAAACGGGTGTACGCACGATGCACACGCATGAAATTAAGGACAATCCTTGAAAAGTATGTTTTTCAGTGTTGAAAAGGTTAAGAAAAATTACAAATCGTCAATCTCTTCTCGAATAGACAGTTTTTAAATCGTATCTTTTGAAAAATCTCTCTTTTTTAGCAAATCCGGTCAAACATTGAATATTGTACTAAGATCAAACCCTATCCTCTTGAGATTCCCAAGTTTCTATGCCACTGGGGGATAATGAAATTTTCCAAATTGGTGTGCTTCGACTTTGAATTTTCGGTAAGCAAGAAAGGAAATTAAAAAGGTTTTGTGCTAAGTATTCATGGGTTATCGACTAATTAAGGCCATAATCCCAACAATGAAGATGCAACAAGAGATGAGTAATAACTGCCCTTAAGCCATCTATTGTCTATAAACAATGATCAGTGCAACTTTTGATTTCTCAATAAATCAATAGAGATTCATTCCAAAGATAAGTGTCTCGAGCCAACTCATACATATCGGGTTTTGTTCCATGTTCCTAATCTACACCTTAGCCAAGAGATCGTGCCAAGCGCCGATCGTGCTCGAGACTCCTTTCTCAACATTGCCAAAACCCCCTCTTTGCGCTCATCTCTCTCTATTCATTCCTTACCTCATTGCACGTTTCTCTCCAAACAAACGACTTATCGTACGCTTAATAAGTCGTTTGTAATCCAACTCTTGAACTTTCTGGGTCTTAGGAAATCACGTGCCTTGTCAGAAAACCCATCATCCAAAGGAAAAAACAGCCGGAACATTCAATGATTTGCATCACCGAATATGCTTTTTCCTCCCATCGAAATCACGATTTCAATGCCCATCGCCCTCGCCTTTCGCCGAAGAAAAAAAACACGTGAGTGGCCTGCAGCTTTCTCAAGAATCCTGCCACGCACTTTCCCATCATCGTCGTCGTCATCATCATCGCCGTCGCCATTATCATCTCTTTAACTGGGGCTATTAGGTAGCATCTTGGATCGACTTTCGTTCGTGCACTAAATCGAGCGCGGTTCAATTCCATTACCATATAAGAAAAACTCGGGATAAGTTGCTTACTCATCCTTATCCATAACCCAAAAATATTACCTCAGCTGAATCCCATCTCTATCTCTCTACTCACCCCCTCCCTATTTATTCATTCTTACACCTCTACTCATCCTCATCAGCCTCTCCCAAGCGAATTTTCTACGCTCTCTCTCCCTCTGGTTCTTTGCCTTTTTCCGGTCTCGAAAGATGGGCAACGTCGGCTTCCTGTCTGCTCTTCTTCTGGCGGCGTCGGCGCTCCTCGTCGCCAGCGGCGTCGGCGCGGATGACCATCCAGGCATTGGCGTGTACGAGCTCAGGAGCGGATACTTAACCGCGCAGTTCACGAACTACGGTGCAACCATGCTCTCCCTCGTTCTCCCCGATAAAAACGGTACGTTTTGGCACACCCTCTCGCTCTTTCTAGTTCTGATCAGGTTCGGATTGATCGTTCTCGTTCGAACAGTGTCTTGTGGTCGCTTTCGTATGGCCTTCCCGTGTCCCGGGGTCATGTGGCCTTGTTTTGAACGTTGCCGGTTGTTTTTCACGTGTCCCGGACACTTCTTTTTCACACCTTGTCTTTCTCAGGTAAATTGGATGACGTCGTTCTCGGCTTCGATTCGCTCAAGAGCTACAAGGTATGGCCTTGCCCGTCTTCCTTTGCACCACCGATTCTCCGGCATCGATGACTTAATAAGATCGGTCATGTGGATTAACCAAAATCAGTGTATACTAAACCGCATGGAATTTTCAACGACTCAATCAGCATGCATTCGTGTTCAGTATGAAAGATAGAGGATCGATAGAAAATATTGTTTTAACAGGGCGATGAGAATGCAGGGATGTTTCCATGAAATGTAAATTTTCGTTTTGCGTTGGTCCATGAAATATCTCGCGCTTATTTGTTAAATCTGCCGCAGAATGATACTACCTACTTTGGAGCTGTGGTCGGACGTGTCGCCAACAGAATTGGAGGGGCTCAATTCACTCTGAACGGGACTGTCTACAAATTAGTAGCCAATGATGGCAATAACACTCTTCATGGTAGCTCATATCTTTCCCTTGCCTGCTGTATTCTCCTTTGTCCGCGATTTGTCTTTTAATTTAGTCTGGCCTGAACTGTTGTTCGGGCTTGAAACTTTTTCACAATCGAATATCAGGTGGTAGCCAAGGGTTTGCCGATGTTATCTGGAGGGTGCATAGCTATGACACAGAGAGTCACGTTACATTTACTTACGACAGCTTTAATGGCGAACAAGGTAAAATCTTTTTCTGAATTTTTCCATGATGTTCTAGACGTTTTGTCAGTTCTCCGGCTGCTTAACTTGAATCCTAGTCTGCCTTTCGACCAAATCATTACTTTTGTTTTGGCTTCATTTGATTTGAAGTGCCGATATACATATTGTTCATGCGGCTGGTGATGAATGATCTGAATTCCAATCCATAATTGCCACAAAGTTCGGTTCTTTGTACAATATCCTTGAACAGACTTTAATCCATAATTGCTGCCTAAAGAGATCAAATGAGAAGTGATTGGATTATTTTTTCACTCTGCAGGCTTTCCTGGTGATCTGTCTGTATACGTCACCTATCTGCTCATTGGGAACGACAAGTTAGGCATCAAACTGGAGGCCAAGGCAGTTGACAAGTCGACTCCGGTGAATCTCGCCCTTCACACCTACTGGAACCTCGCAGGCCAAAACAGTGGCAACATCCTTTCTCATGAAATCCAGCTTTTTGCATCGAAAATCACTCCAGTCGACAGTGCTCTTATACCCACAGGTGAAATCCGCGACATCCAAAGATCGCCGTATGACTTCCTAGAACCTCACACAATCGGGAGCCGGATCAATGAGGTGCCCGGTGGGTATGACATCAACTACGTGCTAGATGACACTGGAACCAAGCACTTGAAGAAGGTTGCCATCGTGCAAGATAACCACTCGGGAAGGAAGTTGGAACTGTGGAGCAATCAGCCCGGGGTGCAGTTTTACACAAGCAATATGATTGATCATGTGGTAGGGAAAGGCGGATTTGTTTACACGAAATACACCGGTCTTTGCTTGGAGACACAAGGGTTCCCTGATGCAGTGAATCACCCAAATTTCCCCTCGCAGATAGTGAATCCTGGACAGCATTATGAGAATGTCATGGTCTTTCGGTTCACAGCTCACTAAATTCCAGCTAGAAGTTGTTTTTTGAGACATGCTCAAGACCAGGAACTTTTTCCCTTACTTTCTTGTCGATGTTATCGACCATTGTTTTATGTTGATTTTTTGGTAGAGATGGTTATGAGCATTCAGGAAGAATATTTTCTATGCACTGATCTGGTCCAATTTATGAAATTTCAGAAAACTGGTATTGATAGCTGATCAATCTTTTGACATCAACTTGTTCTTGAATTAGACCCACCAGTCTATATTAGATAGTCAATCAAATTGCCATCTGAATGTGGAAACGACGAAACTATTTGCATTTTTCAGATGCTAAAGATGATAGCAAACTCTCAAAACAGTGATCTAACCAGCCAATGATGGAACTGGCCAACCAACATAATATATATTTATAAAAAAAAGGCTAGCCAGATAGAGATAGCTAACTACCTAAATGATTGAGAAGAGAACTAGGTTACTATATCTATCCTCACGTCGCTGAACGACTTCATATCGTCTTCGTTTTGGTTTGAGACTTACCAGAAACAAGGATGTTCAAAGTCTTTTCTTTTTCAGACGGAAGAAAGGGAACGTTTCAAGGGTTCTATCAATCTCCTTATCAGATTCACCAGAGGGAACTTTCGTTCTTGCAAAAATTAATAAGAACGAGAACCACAAGAAAAGGCTCGGAAGCACCTCAATCTTTGCCCATACAGACCAGAATACAATGAAAAACTTGTATGCAGGAGTACCTTAGCCAATCAAAAAAAAAAAAATAATAATAATAATAATAGTAATGCTAAACTTGTTTGTCTGTTGAACAACTACTAAAGATAAAGGCCAACAACCTCATGATTGAGATTGAACTTAGAGATTACTGCAAGAAAAGAAACCTAACAGGAACATGAAAAGGACTACACGGGCAGATATTGCTCCCGAATTCAAATCAATGTCGAAGTCCTGATTAAAGCCGCTACTCCTCGTCAAGAAAGGCTGAGAATCACATAGGCATTGGAAACCGACACAATGGACAGAGATTACTCCTCTGCAGCCAGTTCACAATGCATTCTTCATGATAGTTGTGCAAACAAGGCATCCGAACGGCTTCTGAACCAACCATAATACGGTCCAAACAAATCACGCATTTTTCCTCTGACCCTCCTCCAACTTTGACTTTCTCTAGAGCCTGGATTGATGACCAGCTCGCGGCCCCTGACCCGCTTGCGTGAGCGCTCATCAGTTCGGCCAGTACCTCAGGAACAGGCAATGCCTCTCCAGGGACTTCTTGAACCACCCTTATGGACACAACCATTGGAAGAGTCCTCAAGTCCTTGTTTACCGATGCATTGGCGATTGACCGAGCTGCTTCATGGATTTTCCGGATCATGAGCGGCTGAACATGGTATGGAACATTGACCTGGGAAAGCATGCTGGAGATGGTCGACCAGGATGCCACGTCTCGTATCAGATGGTCGCGGCTGTGCCTGAAGGGCTTGTAAGTTGTGGGGCTTATGTGTGGATTATTGCTGCTATCAGCATCATTGCTCCCCATCCTTACATACACAAAATTTGCATAGATTTCAATCAAGAACTCATCGCGTTGTGAAAGGGTCTCTTCAGGCACAGAATCTTGAGGCTGCCATGCCTCACAGAGATGTGGAAACATTGCTGTGCTTGCCGTCTTTTCTCAGAGAGAGAGAGAGAGAGAGAGAGAGAGAGAGAGAGAGAGAATTGTATTTTAGGCACTCGTGGATATTGAATGGTATTTATTGGGTCTTGGAAGCATTACTTTAATGAGAATTAATCAATCAATCAAACAGGTAAGTAGTGACTTTGAAGTGAAGCAGGAGAACGCAGTAATAGCAGTTAGGGATATTGGTGTTGGTGTTGGTGTTGGTGTTGGAATCGGATTCGGATAGATCATTGCTTTCAGACCGAGTTTAATCTGTTTTCTTTTTGTTTCTGCCGGCAGATTAAAGGTGGAGTATAACACGCAACAGAATCACGAAATTTGATAGGGCCAATTGTAATGTGCCGTTTAATAAAAGAATCTTGCTTTCTTTTCTGGTAGGCGTTGACTTCCACTTATCTTCATCATTGGGTTAGTTGACTGATATTCACCAATTTTAAACGGGACTTCGAAAAAATGAAAGATTTTTCCTTCCTTTCTTCCTTTCTTTCTTTCTTTCTCTCCTTCTCTCTCTCTCTCTCAAGATTCTTGAGTGGGCATGGACGTGTTAGATGCAGTTCAAGAAATAATACATGAAAAGCAAAGGCAAGGTAATTCCTGTGAAATAGAAACAAAAATATCAGGACAAGCATTGACCCACCGCTCCACAATTTTTTACCCTTCTTCGCTTTTGTATTTGCCCTTTATTGCTGCTAATTGGTACAAGAATTACAATGGGCCGAGGACAAACAGAACGCTCTGATGGAGGAAGGGAGCCTTATGATCTTGAAGAATAGACTTGATGGGTCGAATGAGTGAGATTCCGAGTAAATTCATTTGCCAACTGCATATGTAAACACAAAAGAAAAAGAACTGATTCTACTGTAAGTACAAATTGCTATGCCGAAACCAATGTTCTTCACACGGCCTAATTTTCAGGCCTTTCTTTTCATCTTTGAAGTGATTATCAAGCTTTTAATCTTGTCAGGGATCAGGATGTATGCACATTTTCATCTACTTCGAGAAAACTGCTACCAGGAACCTCCTTAGTGACTCCTCTTTGCTTCATCTCCTCTCTTACTTCTTTCACGACATCCCACTCAGCCACTGAAGCACACACATTTGACATTAGCACGTAGTCCTCGCTACTCTTAGGCCCCAATTCATGTATATGATCCATAACTTGACTCACCAGTTCAGGGCGTCCTTGGTTTTGACAAGCCACGAGGAGCATTCGCCACAGAATCATATCTGGTTCAACTGGCATATTTGCCACAAAGTCAAATGCCTCTTCAACTAGCCCAGCTCTACATAATAGATCCACCATGCAGCCGCAGTGCTCCATCCATGGCTTGACATTATATTCCTTTATCATTAGAATGAAACATTTTCTGGCATATTCTACTAAACCAGCATGGCTGCAAGCGAATAGTACACAGAGGAAGACAACCCATCAGGTTTTAAGCTTGCCTCTGCATTTGAACGAACCTCATCAAAGCAGCCATGCCTTGTCCGTGCATTGCTAGAGCCTGAATCATTGTGGTCCAAGTTATTAGTGTTCTCTCCTTCATCCCATTGAAAATTTGACAAGTCTTCAAGATGTTACCACATTTTGCATGCATTCTCATAAGGGCATTAGCCAGAGCAGTCCTCTCCCTTTTAGGTCCACATTTCTCAACTATCAGAGTAATCCATTCACCAAGTTCAGAGCTTCCCAACTCCGAGCACACTGAAATAACACTCAACAGAGTAACCTCATCTGGTCTTACATTGGCAGAATCCATTTGTCTATAAACAGACAATGCTTCATTAAAATAACCATTCCATGCATAGCCATCAATCATTGCAGTCCATGAAACAACGTTCCTTGTAGCCATTGAACGGAAAATCCTGCAAGCATTCAGTAAAGAACTGCATTTGGAGTACATCCCTATCAAGGCATTCTGAACAAAGACATCCAGATCGACATCATTTTTTAGCAAATAACCATGGACAGATTTCCCTTCTCTCGAGGCCTTTAGCACCGAACAAGCCGAGAGAACGCTCACTGCAGTCACTTCATTTACAGTCACATTGTCATGGACCATGGCGCGAGCAACTTCAAGAGCTTCCTTAGAGCAGTTCCGTCCAACATACGAGGCAATAAGAGAGTTCCAAGCAACTAAGTCTCTACGAGGCATTTCGTCGAACACTTTCTGCATGCTCCGAATTTCGTCGAACACCGCATACATATTAAGGAGGGCAGTCTGCACGATGATCTCCGACTCAAAACCCATCTTCAAAATCTGGGCATGCATCAGTTTCCCGTGATCAATCGCGGGAATCAACCCGCAAGCCTTGATCACGAACAGAACAGTGTAAGAGTCCACGGTCCTGTTCAGTCCCCTCAAATGGTAATACACCAAGATGGCATTTTGAGGGTCGTTTCTCTCCAAGTAACCCCTGATGACGGCGTTCCACGTGAACGAGTCGAGACCCTCGATTCCCGAGCGACGGAATGAGCCGCGGAAACCGCGGACGGGAACAGGCTTGCCGACAGAGCCGCGACGAGCTTGCCCGCCACGACCGGGTCGAGGAGGAGCCCCGTGGTGGTCAGGTGCGCGTGCATCTGGTCGAGGTGGGTCGCGCGCGTGCATGATTGCAGGCGCGAGGCGATTTCTCGAAACGGGTCGAGGTGCTTGGTGGCGCTCGAATTCAAGAATCTGGAGAAGCGAGGGCAGGGCGGCTTCGGTGGCATCGGGATTCAGGTGACCCGACATGTCGGACCATCATTTCTAGCTTCGGACTCTTTCATGGGTCGTTGTACTTCTATTTTGAAGAAGACGACATGTGAACGTACTTGTCAAAATTGGTTGTTGTCGGAATACGTGAATTGCAAGATTTAGATTAAAACGGAAATTAAAGAGTAAAAATCAATCCAGACGGGAATCTGTCTCGGCTGATTTGGGAAAAGGTTACTTTTCAAACTTTACAAAGGCAAAGACTTAAAATCGAACACCCTTTAAATTTCTCCTAGATAGATATGCTTACGTACCCGGCTTGGAAAATAATACAACCGAAGATCTGGAAGAGAGTTATTTATTCAACATTGTGAATTTGTGAGCTAAATCGAGACCGAAGTTGGAAAGGCGAGTGAATTGGTCCCGAGTTTGGGACTCGAGTCGATTTTGTTAGGGCAATCGGCTCGGGATGGCTAGAACACATGTAAATTGTTTGCCTCAAGCAAAAGAATTTGTGTGGCTTTTTCAAAGTGAAGAACATATTCTCAAGATCATCTCCCGGCTTGGGAAGTGAGTGCCCTTATCAAAGACATTGAAGACCTCCTTCTATCATTTCCAAACCTTAAGCGGCCCATTGCTCGAGATAAGTTACAAAAGTTGTAGATTAGATTGTCAAAACACATTATAGACAAACCCTTTCTAGCAATTGGGTTTCAAACCTTCCTCGGCCCCTTTTGGAATTTGTTATGATCCGATATAGATTTTGCATTTCAGTTGGTACCTTAATCCATCCAATTCGAAATCTCACGGACCTAGTAGTATCATAAAGGGTTAATATCATGAAAAACCCCAAACACTTGTGACAAATTTACCTTCGTTAGTTTTCGTTAAATTTTATTCTCAAATTATTAAGTTAAATGAGACGTGACAAACACCGGTATATCAATTTAGGATTTTACGCTCCGTTTGTCACCCAATTTTTGTGATTTTTTTGTGGTTGGGGTTTTTTGCGGTCGAATAAATTACGATTTAGGGTTTTTATAGTCGAGTTAAATTTGTCGGTTTGCTGACAATTTGGGGTTTTTCGATAACCACCCAAGCCCACAAAATTCGAACAATCGGGCCCCACAAAAAAGAACGGGCCCTAATGGTCACGATTGAGAAAGGATTGATGACAATTTGGGCTTCTCCAGTGGCCCATGCATCTTCCTCTTCGTCGATTCAAGATGAGGAGTTCGATTGCCACCTCTGAGCTAGAGGATTAATGTACGATTTAGGGATTTTTGGTTTTCCTTTCAATTGATTTTAGACGATACGGTTCACATAGCGTAAAATTGTATACTAATTTACCAATGACAATTCAGAACTTCTTGAATAACCAACATGACATCAATGTCAAATCAAATCACATCATTTACATTTCCCGACAGAAAATACAATAAAGAAAAGCGACGTGTTGAAGTATGCGGCAAATGGAATACCCAATTGGTCAAGAGTTGCTTTACAACAATATGAAATTTTTCATGTCCCGGAACAACGTTTTATTGGGCAATGGATTCAATGGGCTCGATAATAATAAACCATGCCGATAAGACAGTGGGGATGAAAAAAGAAATTAATGAACTGATAAGCGAACTCATTGTCTTTGAATTGCACTTGGTACAATTAATTTCTTCGGCCATATGCTTTTGATCACAATTGAAGATGCAACAATAATGAGCAGAGGTTTAGTAAATTCTCTAGACGACAATACTAAATGTGTGCAAGACACTGGCCACTTAGGAATGAACCTACGTCTGCCTTTTGCACTTCTAAATCGCAAGACCACATTATCTGATCCTAAAGCACAATACCCGAAAAATAAAAATATTAGACTTTGTCTATTTCATTAAGAAAATAAATGATTTAAAAAATATATTAATAATGATCTCTTATATATCATTTTGAAAAATGAATGAACAAAAAAAAAAATTCTAAAGATGCAATGTTTATTTCACAAAAAAAAAAAAAAAAAATTTGATTGAAACATATTTTTCTAAAAATATTCATTTATGTATTGCTTTAAAAAATGAATAAATGAAAAATATTTTAATCATTCACAAAAATATTTGAAATAATGAAAATAATCTTTACTGATTAATTATTTCAGATAATCATATTTAGAATTTTTAAAATTATTCATTTTTCGTGAAATAAAAAGTACTTTAATAAAAAATTTGAAAAATAATAAAAGTATTGCGCATGCCATTGACTAGAACTAGTTTCTACATAGGCTAAATTCACTTCTGCTTCATCCAATTGCACTTCACCTAACTGCAAAATTCCCACCACTAGGGTTTTGACAAAGATTCTGTAGGTATAATCAAAAAGCTAATTTTTTTAAAAATATATATTTATTAGTTCATCTATTTTTTTTTTTTAATTAAATAAAGAGGATGCTTTTCCTACGTGCTTCTTTTTGTCCATTGGCCTTTTGTTCATCTGATTTATATGGGGGTTTTATTAATCAAAAAGTCAGCTGTCAGTGACCTAGTAGCTGTGTAGAAAATTATATAATTAAGAGGGAGTGTAGAATATTCTTGTCCATGAAACTGACAAAATAAAAAAAAAATAAAAAAGGGAGGAAAAATTTTATTTGACCAATTCCAAATAAAGACAACCATTCTCCTAGAGGCCGAATATTATTATGATGCTCCTATAGTTCATTGATAGTGATAGCAATCTCTTACGATTCCATAAGTTAACTAAAAATTAATTGACCAAAATATTCTTTTCTCTCTCTTCAATTTATTGTTTTCTTTTGGGATAATGACATAAACAACCCCTGAATTTTGGCTCAATGTATAATTTGATCATTGAACTTTTAATTTATTCAAGATGATCCTTGAACTTTAGCCTAATGTGCAATGTGATCTTTAAACTTTTATTTTGTTTAATATAGTTTCTAAACTTTTGGTATATGTTCAATACAGTCTCTGAATTATGTAAAAATATTCAATGTAATCTTTCCATTAATTAAAGACGAGTGACTATATTGAAGATTTTCCAACAGTTTATAAACGATATTGAATATGTATTAAATGTTCAGCGACTACATTGAACAAATTAAAAGTTCAGGGATTGAGCCAAAATTGAGGGACAGTTTGTGTCATTTTCCCTTTATTTTTTTTTTTTTTTTAAAATCAGTCTAATTAACAAAACTACCTTTATTTCTCTAATCTCTACTATTTTATCGTTTTCACAATATATATGTCAAATTACACCCGGCAAGATATTATCTTGTCATGTATCTTGTTATCGCTTTGCTTAGAAGATCGACAATTTTAATTTATGGTCTCATATTTTTAATCACAAAAGTTACATAGAAAGTTAGAAATTTCTAATTATGATGGCTTATGAAAACACAATTAGTTGCCATTATTCATCAAAAATTTTGTGGGAATCTTTATTTCAAAGTTGAAAATAAAAATTCAATCTAATTATCTAACGGATTTTGACCTTGTGTGCGTTTTTCCGAAATAAGTTTGTAGGTTCCTAAGTTAAATGCCATTGATTTATGCTTTCTTTTGAATTATTTACAATTTTAATGGAAATTGCAAGATGGATTAGAAAATTTATTTTCACATTCCGCACTTTCAGACTCACATCAGATTTTTCTAGGGAAAGTTTTAAGCATATTTCAAAGCTTTGATCCACTTGTTATGAGATTGAATCTACAATTAATATCCATTACTTTCTTCATAATAGGAGTAGAATAGCAAGGAGTTTCCTTTTTTTTTTTTTTTCCCTTTATGTGATTATCTTTTGTTGATATTTGAATATGATTTGAATATAAATATGTTTGACATTTGATCATGTTTCTAACAAATCAACCTTTTCATATATTGATCAATTTTTCTTTTCCATTTTTGATTGAGATCGGCAAAATAATTAAATTGAATTTTCATTTTTGATTTTCAAACATATCTTTGCTTACATTATTTGAAAAAATAGGCAATTAATTATGTGTTCAAAAGCTGTCATGAATAGAAACTTCTTTTGATTGAAATTGTAAGACTATAAATTAAAATTGGTAACATTCTCTAGGTGAAGGGATAACAAGATGCATGGTTAAAAAAGAGAGATAATAGATTTAAAGGCATCTTTGTTGATTAGGTTGATAAAAAAAGAAACAATAAATTGAAGAGAGAGAAGGATATTTCGGTCAATTAATTGACAAAAGGAGTGTCTTAACCAAAACTAGAGTGGAGATAGCCCCGCCCTTCTTCTTCTTCTTCTTATTCTTATTATTATTATTATTATTATTATTATTTACTACTACTACTACCTATGTAGCACCGACACGGACATGCGACATAACACGACATGCGCCGACACGTCATTTCTTAAAAATAGAGAATTTCGATACGTTCCGATACGTTATATATTAAATATATTTTTATATATAAATACATAAATAAATAATAAAAATAGCCTATAATTAATTTACACGAAAAATATTAAATAATATCATTCATTATTTTAATTTGTTACAATAATACATAAAACTTAGAGGAAAAAAACATTGTTTAAAGAAAAATGCTGAAATGATATTTTTAAATTTATTTATTTATCATATATAGCATTTTTTTTATTACTTCTTTCATAGTAAAAGACTTTTTAAAAAACTAAAACAATTCTAAAAAAAAAAAACTGAAAAAAAAAAAAATTGACCCAAAGCATGTATATTTATAGCATTTTTATTACTTCTTTTATTACTTCTTTTGTGTATATTTATATTTTGACCCCATAAGTATTAGAAATTTTTAAAATTGACCTCGTGCGTGTCGGAATCGCGTGTCGGAATTTTGGACTCGTGTGTCAGAGCGTGTCGGAGAGAGTTGACTATGTGTCGGATATTTTAACACTCGTTGACCGCGTGTCGAGATGTGTCGGAGCGTGTCGGACACGTGTCAGAGTGTCGGACACGACACGAAAGCTTCCAGAGAGTGTCTGTGCTACATAGACTACTACTACTACTATCATCAGCTCATAAAGAATGGAAATCAAATATATCTTTGAATGCATTTGGTAACATTTCTATTTCTAAGAATAATTTATGTTTATAGATAGTATTTTCTATTTCTATTCCTTAAACGAGTTTCTAAGTAAAAAGCATGTATGATAACTACACAAACTTTCTTTTCTTGCGATAGAGAAAAAAATGAATGTATTTAATATGACCCTTAAATTTTTTTGTGATGTAGATTTTTTTTTTAGTTTTTAAATAATTTTCAAAATATTTTAATTATCTTTTTCCTTTTTTCCTCTTCTAGCCATCGCCAAGACTTGGTGATTAGCTAGAGGAGGAGGAAGAAGAAAAGAAAAAAAATGATCTTATTTTAGAAATTATTTCCAGAAACAAAGAGGTTTTTTTTTTTTTTTACTTCTCGTTTTTATTCCAAATCGACTTCTTGGCTACTGATCCATTCCGAGAAATAAAAATATTAGTTGACATTATCAAATGGATTACTATTCTTCTTTTTTTTTCTGAAAAGCAAAAAAAGAATATAAAAATAGATAAATAGAATGATTATCGAACATAGATGTAGAGACATTTTCTTGATTTTATCATTAGACTTCCCCCACCATTTTTTTTCTTGAAGTGTAAACTTTTCTTTCACCAATTCAAATAAAACCTTTCGTGGTAATTAGCTCAATGATTGCAATAGATCAATAAAATCAACATGGCCCTTATAGGCACTCTTTCATTCCTATTTTTCCTTTTTTATATCTGAATGCAAGAGGGAATATGTACGTGATGGTCCTGTTCATGTAAAAACCGCCATCTATTTTGGGAGAATTTTTTTAAAGTGCACGTAACCACTATTCAATCTTTATAACCTTTTCATGTCTCATATATGTGAAATAAGTGTGCTTGGATATTCCAAATCGCTGCCCAAACCTGGATTCCGGTGGGTTGGGTGTCAACTTGAGAAAGCTCCTTGCCAAAAGTATCGCTCCCGAAAAGAGTACAGTTGAATTTTTTTGGAGACATCCAGCACTCATAAAAGGGAATAAGATGACGTGGAAATGACGTCAGCATGAGATGACAAAAAGGCAATAACATCAATCAAATCTCTACAACTTAATTATTCGATTCTGCAATCAAATATATATATATTTTGGGATAAAATATTAATAAGGAATAATTAACAATAAAGTTGCATGTTATTCTGCTGGCAGAAGCATTATCGATCGTCTGAGAAAATAGCCTGTTACAATCGAATAGAATTCACAAAATCTAATTTATTTATTTATTTTTGCCCATAGCATCAGATGCAATATTAGACATTCGAAAAAAAAAAGATTCTTTATGAATAGGATTGATAGTGAATGTGATCTAGGGTTTGGTTGTTATGTCTAGGGGACCTCTTATAATTCAAGAATCACAATGATTTAGAATTTAAGTAATCAGAGGAAATTTCCTTAAACACAAAATTCAATCAACTCACAACTAACAGTAAGCAAAGAAATCAAATATCGATAGAGAAAAAAATTATGAATTTGTATAATTTATTATCGTTATATTTAATACTCCTCTTTCACAATTTTTATTAATTTTTGTATATTTTAAAGCATTAAAAAGCTCTGAAAAGTGCATGATGAAAAAGCAGTTAGTATCAACACAAATAGGCTGCTATTTAGACACCGCACGTTGAGCCGAAAGTCAATCGCATTTATTTATTTATTTTATATATAGTTAAGTTCATTTTACGTCTATATTTTTTCCAATTTTAAATATTTTCTGTATTTTTTTGCTGAGTTGATTATATTGGCATGACTTTGCAAATATTCCCTCTTTAATTTTTTTTCCTTTTTCGTTTATTTCTTCTAACAAAACCAAATGTTGCTAACCTTGCTTATTAATTTCAGCTTTAGGTTTAGGCTTTTAGTTCAACTTTCAAATTTTCACCCACGTACCAAAAGTAGTATGAGATTTTAAGATTTTAGTTCAACTTTCAAATTTTTGGCATATACCAAAAGTAGTATGAGATACAAAGACTAGAGCGAATTAATGCTTGGCACGATCGTATCACCCGACTCATGATTGGCATATTTATTTCACTAATTTATGAAACGACCACTAATTTGCATAACCATCATATTTTCCTCGTAATCGGTGGCTCGATACTATCAGATCTCTGGTCGTTGATAGTTTTGGTTTCGATTTCAGTTTCAATTAGCGCGTGAGAGATTCCTAAGCAAAAGGCGCGTAGTGTGATTGTCAGATACTATTTCATGGAGACAATTAGTTAGCGCGTGAAAGATTCTTGGGCAAAAGATCGCGTATTGCAACTTTACATATCGTAATCAATCATCAATATGTAACTATTATTTATTGATTGCATATTTCTATTTTAAACATGAGAAATCACTTTTGAAAAGAGGCATGGCATAGGCTTTGTAACTATTTCGTACCTCATGGCGTTGAACCCATGATAATTACTTAATTGTTCAATTTTCTCCAAAACATGCAAAACATTCCTAGGTGAGATAAAACACGCATTGAATTGAAATCATTGAATTTCGTCATTATTGATATATTGAACTAACATTCAAAACATCATTGGATGATGATCAATGATGATCCCACATCATTTGCACAAAATATTGTACATTTCGTCGTTCCTCGATCTTGCACTAATCGAATTATTCGTCTTGATATTTAGTGTTCCATGATTGATTGGATAGATATTATAGGTAATCTTTAGAAAGAACTTCAAAAATGTTAGGAGGATGCCTTTGTGTGCTAGTTTCCATAGAAAGGCTACTTTCCTTAAGTTTGATTTGAGGAGATAATGTTGTTGCTAAATCTTTAAGGAGAGCAACGAAAAGAAATGCAACATTACCCCCCATATTTGATCAACGTATGGATTTCTTTCCTTATAATTACAGCATCAAGAAATTCCCAAATTAAATTTGATACAATGCCCTATTATCCACCAGATGCAAAAGCATACGATGACCGCCAAAACAATTGGTTTAGTAATAAAGAAGTCATTTGTCTATCGCAAGTTTGATTATGTCGCAAGAATACATCGAAGGGCTTAGTGCTGCTCTGCTTGTAGCATACCTTGTGTAAGGCCCCTCAAGTTCAGGGCGTTGCGAAATAATTATGACTCAAATCGAAAATTCAGTAACACAAATTCACTAAAAAAGAAAAAGATGAAACAATCCATGCCGAACATTTCGCCGCACTATTTCACTTTTTTTTTGAAAGAAAATATCCAAAAAAATATTGCGCACCTATCATTTCTATTCGTTGGCCACTTATGACCCTACCCAATTAACTAGACCATAATATTCCACTCCGATTTTTTTTCCCTAAATTGGAACTAGTGCTTACTAAGGGCGATTTACTTCCCTATTATCCGCCAACTACTGAAAGCCCTTATCACACCAAATTTGCTCTCTCTTTTTTTTTGACAAAAAATAGAAAACCAAAAAAAAAAAAAAAAAAAAAAAAAAGAAACTGCCCTCCCCTCGAAAGAACATGAAAATCGTGAGCCCACGTTCAAACAAAATTTTTCCCCACCGCTTCACGATTTTCCGGGTTCTTTTTGCTCTTAAATGGAAAATCGGATTTCCCTCAAGCAAAAGGTCAAAAAAGAAAAAAAAAAAAAAAAAAAGGGGGAAGGAAAATGCCAAAAAAGAGGAAAAAGAAATAAATAAAAGGAAAGAAACCGAAAAAAATCCACAAAAACAAGCAAGCCCTGCACGCCGCGCGTGGGGGCTTGCCACAGCACGTTGCGCGGACGGCCGTTACCGGTTCCGATTCCCGGCCCCCTTCCGGTGCCCAGTCCCCGGCTCCGGTGCCCCGCCATAATCTCGTCAATTCTTGTTAAAACATTTAAATATTAATACATATCTTTATTTGTTGGTTTAAATTTACTATAATTGTTGACAACGGCTTCACGAAATATCATAGTATTCTGATGTTGAACTCTTGTGCTTATGCTCTCATCACTATAGTAAAAGAAAATTAAAAATCCTAAATGAGTTATGCATTATAAATTCGTGGCTATTTGTGCTTCTTTTCGATATTCATTTTTAGAAATATTTCAATGGAGACATGAATTTATAGCTCTTATGGCGTCTTAATGAATCTCAATCATTGATTTTTAAAGATTTACATCTTCGACATGTTTGAGTCGAAATCTCGTTTTATCTCATATTTTGGTAATTTCATGTTATATAAAAATTCAATTTTTTTTCAAGAAAATATAATTTCTTACTCTTTATGCATGTTCTGTCAATAATCAAGCACTCTTTTCAACCACTTTTGTCAAAAGAACAAGGGTTTAAATTGTGCCATGTTAAGGCAAATTTAATTTCTATATCACAAAAAATCTCAAATTAATACATATATGATGGATTTATTCCAAATTAATTTTTCACATCACAGAAATCTCAAATTTATACACCCTTACATCCATCTTAGATTAATTTTCATATCACAAAAATTTCAAATTAATACACTTATGATAGATCTCTCTCAATCTTAAAAATAAAGTTGCGGTGAAAGATTGCATAATTTAGGCAAATTTTTGAAATATAAGGGAGTTATAAGGGCAAAAGCGACAGATTTTTTCCAATCTAAATTCATTTTCTTAAGATCTTGCTAATGGAGGGCGGATCAATTTGGGATTTCAGTGCCTCAGTTTGAGATATTTTGTAACTCGATTATTAGTTCATGAGTAAATTGCAGTAATTTCAAATAGCTTTTTTTTTTTTTTTTTTTTTCCTTCATATCCACTGGAAGGAAAATTTCTCAGCGGGGAAAGAGGGCCACGTGGCGCGTGGGCCCCCCACGTCGCTCACTTTCTGTTAAGGAAATTTCACCCACGGACCCGGGGGAAGAGCCGAGCCCCAGTCGAGGCTCGGGCGCACGCGACGCCACGCGCGCGCCGACCCCCACGCGCGGCTCCCCCGCCGTCCCTCGCCCACGCGCGGGCCGGCCGCGACTATAAAACGGGGCGTGACCCCGGAAGGGGGTCCCCCCACCAAACCACCGAAGCAAAAAAAAAAATTTATAATGCGTGGAGAATCCACAGAGATAGAGAGAGAGAGAGAGAGAGAGAGAGGGGGGGTAGAGAGAGAAAGTGCGCTTAGGGCTCTGTGAATTTTCTGCACTGAAAGCGATAGATAGAGAGAGAAAGAGAGGGCAAGAGGATTCTGTGATAGCGCCATTCACCGCAGCGGACGGCGACGGCGACGACGACGACGACAGCGACAGCGACAGCGACGCAAATTCCAGGACACCACCCACGACGGAAAAAAAAAAAAAAAAAAACGAAGGGAAATTTTTTTTTAAAGGAAAAAACTAAAAGGGAAAAAGAGAAAAAGAAAATCCCGCTTAGCCGACGTGTAAGCTCCCTCCCCTGCCTCCCCTGCATCTGCCTCTGTTTCTGTTCTGTGCCTGTCTCTCTCTCTCTCTGTCTCTCTCTATATGCATTGCACGCACGCACGTACGCACGCAGCTGAATCGTTCCCGAGATTTTTTCTCTATCTTCCTCTCCCCCTTCCCTTCCCCCGTTCGCCTGCGTTTGCGTTCGGCCGCCCGGGGAAATTCTCCCTCCTCCTCTCTCCCTCTGTTTCTCTCTGTCTCTCTGTCTCTCTCTCTCGCCGCGACGTTTTCCGGGGGTCCCGATGGTTCTGGGAATGCCCGCCGGCGTCCCTTCTTCTCTTCTCGTTGGCTCAGGTGAGGGAGGAGGAATCTCGGGTCCGTCGTGCTTGAGTCGGCCGCGGCTTCCTTGGCGTCGCGTTTCGGTGGCGTGAATGCGTTCCGGTCGAATTCTGTTTCGTTTCGTTTGTTGGGTGCCGGAGGTTGCTGCATGTTCTTCTCGTTTCCGGTGCTTTTTTATTCGACTTTTGTCTTCTCTCTGCAGCTAAAGATCCGATTTTTTTATTTTATTTTTTGGCTTCCCACGTAATTACGATCCGCTCCGAGTGTGGAACGAGCGTGAAGTCTTCGTTTCGTTTAGACGTTGAATTCCGGGCTACGGGAACTTGCGGGATTTTGATTCGTTCTGGCACTGGCATTTGCATGGATATGAATAAAAAGTTTCGAAGATCCGCTTTTAGTTTGTTCTTGCGTGAGTTTATGGCTAGTTCCTGCCCGGGATGTCTTTGCTTTCTGAAAAATGCGTGAGTGGGTTTCCTCGATTCCCACCGGAGATCGCGTATCAGGTCGAGTAGATTGTTCTGTGCTTGGTTCCATTATAAATGCGGACTAGTTACTGATTCGAAATGCGTTGTGTTTTTTGATGAGCAAGAAGGAAAGCTCGTTGGACTTGGATAGTAGAAAAAGTCTGGCAAACATGTTGGAAGCTCTATCTTACCTTGTTGTGCGAGACTTGCCTAGCTCGTGCCACGAAGAGAGCAGACGGGTTTATAATACTTTTCGTGTGCTTGAGCATTCGAAACAATTGGATGATGCAGATAAATTCTCACTGACAAAGTTTTCCAGGCCACTGGACACACATCACAGGTGGGATACGATGCGGGGTACTCAGGATCGCTCTGTTTCTAAAGCTGCTCGACTCGGTGACAAGCATCAAGCTGGCGAGAAAGAGGACTCGAGTTCCCTCATCCATCAGATTGGCCGCGATAACTCCATCAATTGCCTCCTCCACTGCTCGAGGTCTGATTACGGCTCCCTTGCGGCTGTGAACCGGAGCTTTCGTTCTCTGATCAAGAGTGGCGAGCTCTACCGGCTGAGAAGGCAAACCGGAATCGTCGAACACTGGGTGTACTTCTCCTGCAATCTCCTCGAGTGGGACGCGTTTGATCCCATTCGTAGCCGTTGGTTGCACTTGCCCAAGATGAGTACGAACGAGTGTTTCTCTATCTCTGATAAGGAGTCGCTGGCTGTCGGTACTGAACTCCTTGTCTTTGGAAAGGAGATAATGTCCCATATCATATACAAGTACAGCCTCCTGACGAACACTTGGACATCGGGCATGGAGATGAACGTGCCCAGGTGCTTGTTCGGGTCGGCCAGCCTCGGAGAAATTGGAATCCTAGCTGGTGGTTGTGATCCACGAGGCAACGTCCTGAGCTCCGCTGAGCTATATAACTCGGACACCGGAAGGTGGGAGATGCTGCCAGACATGCATAAAGCCAGAAAGATGTGCTCTGGGGTATTCATGGATGGGAAGTTTTACGTGATCGGCGGGACTGGACCAGGGAACATGAAGTCTCTCACCTGCGGAGAAGTGTACGATATGGAGACTAGGACATGGATGGAGATACCTAATATGTTCCCAGCCCGGAATGGCGGGACTGGGGTGACTGAGGCTCCTTCTGCGGCTGAGGCTCCTCCCCTCCTTGCGGTGGTGAACAATGAGCTCTACGCAGCTGATCATGCAGCGAAGGAGGTCAGGAAGTATGACAAGGTCAGGAACTCATGGTCTACAGTGGGGAGCTTGCCAGAGCGTGCCATGTCAATGAACGGTTGGGGTATCGCTTTTCGGGGATGTGGAGAGAGGATAGTTGTCCTCGGCGGACCCAGGGCTTTAGCGGGTGGAACTATTGAAATCAACTCCTGGGTTCCCAGTGAAGGGCCACCACAGTGGAAGCTGCTAGCCAGAAAACCATCAGGTACTTTCGTGTACAACTGTGCTGTGATGGGATGCTGAGGCTCCTGGTGTAGCTTCCTGTGGCGCCGCTTGAGCTCAATGGAAGGGGCGGCTTTTATAGAGAAGGGTGTCAGCTGGATGGTAATCTCTGCTCTTCAGTAATCTAGATTTGCAAATAAATTAATAGGAGGGTCTGGAGAGTTCTTTTTCTTCCGTTACATATTCCGTTTTCTCACATTGCGTCTTTCTTGTCGTATTCACCTTCTAAAGTTTTCCAAGGGGGGTGCCATGTAGAGAGGTACATGTGAAAATCGGAAGCACCAAATGATGTAAAAATGTCTGCTCTTCACAGAAAATTGAGGCATCACCGCAAACTGTACAAATCTTTGCCAATCTCATGTGTTGAATGTTCTTGACTCGGCAACCAGATGTATTTGTTGAACAAATATATAATCAACATATCCCAAAAGATGTTATGAACCAAATGGAAAGCACAGGATGCATTAGGGGTGAGCATGGTCCGGATTGGTCCGGATCACCCCTTAACCTAGGATCAACCTGTACAGTATCGGTCCTCAATTTTTAGGACTGAGGACCGACCCTATTAAGTCTGGGACCAAGAACCGGACCGACTCAATGGGTTCGGTGGTCAACTCGGGACTGATCGATAATTTTTTTCGTCTTGTTTTTTATATTCCCTAAAAAAGCAAACCTACAAATTCAAATTACACATCTGTCAACAATGCGGCATTGTGCAACTAAACTATAAATACCAATACATATTCAGCAAATATAAGATGATACAATAATGGAAATTTCGCACTTGCTAACCGCTCATTGAGATATGGGACAAGATGGAAAGTTCTTGTAATCATCTATCTTTAATATTCATAACACCATATGCAAAATTGAAGAACAAAGAAGACAAAATGGAAGAGAACGTACTTTGGGGAAGGAAGCCGTGAAGAGATTTACGGCGTAAACCTTGCACCGTTTTGGACGTTGCGAGTCCGTGACTGTGAGGACTCCTTGGTCCTCACGGTGAAGAACATACTGGATTGTGGAGGAGGACATCGTGAAGACGCCGTGTGGAGACCTTGACGGCGTAAACTTCACGCCTTTTGGATGCCGTTTGTCCATGAGTGTGAGCCTGATGAGTCAACAACTTTAACATCATTTTACTTAGGTTTTTTTTTTTTGAATAGACAGTTTACTTAGGTTTGAATATATAAAAGAATTATAAATAATATAATATAATATAATATAATATATAGGGTTGGTCCGGGTTGGACCAACCCAAAACTTTTAGGACTGAGGACCAACCCGCACAGTGTTGGTCCTGGAATTTCAGGACCAATGACCGACCTAGTCCCCTTGGGAACTGGACCAGAACTGGCAGGGTTGGGCTGGTCCAGGGTCGGTCCAGGGTCGACCCTAGACCGCTGCTCACCCCTAGGATGCATGATGTTAAATGAATGAATAAACCAAAAGAAAGTTGTAGATGCACTGAAAGATGGGTATGAGAAAGCAGCAGCCTAACATGAAATCATGAACTGATCTTTGTCAAATAAAAGATGTATCTTTTCTGAGCTGCCTAATGAGTAGAAAGGCGTAGCATGTCAAGTGTTTGTGTGAGTTAGAAAGCAAACCTTGAATCCCTTGTACATTATTTCATGTTATGCACAAAAGGAAATTGAAATCCTTATATTCTTGTTATTCATGACCTTGAAGTGCCAGCCATGAAATTGAGATCTGGATGGACCAATAAAGGCAGCGGTATATGCATCTAAATGTCGAATCTATGGAGGGAACACATTACCTGTAGCAAGTCACCACAAAAAGAAGAAGAAGAAGAAAGAATAAAAAAGGAAAAAGCAAAACAATGTGCTGTAGAAGTTGAGTTCTGGGCTAGCATGGAATTGATGATTCAATTTCTCATGGTTTGCCATTAGATCATGTTTGAAAGACTGCCTGATAGACATTATGGTTCTCAGGTTAAGAATCAAAGTCCTATAGATTTGATTCGACTAATGCCGTAAATTTTAGAAGAATTTCTAATATAAATCTACATTGCATATAAATGATATTTTGGAATCCTAATGCCTAGTAAGTTTATCTTTCGGAAACTGCCATGAATGTTAGCGATTTACATATCCTTGTAAGTATCTTTTTCGCAATAGGTGTGACAGTCCTCCAATTACAGTTGTAAACATGAATGTATGCTCCGTGTAGTCCTTCCACAATAAGTATCTTTTTCAATCAAAACACGTTTTAGTTCTGGCTACTTCTGTTTTGTTCAGTGTCTAGGCAGTCTCAGAGCTTTGGCAACCATGTTTCTTTGATCACTACATCTTTATTAGATCCTTGGCCAACCATTTGACAATAAGCTCAGTCTGTGTTCATGATCATGCAGTTAAGCCCTTAGGGAAGGAAATGAAATGCAGTTAAGATCACATTTGGTTATTTTATTATGCAACCACTGTCTTGGCAGTCTCATAGCTTGGAGCAAGCATGTTCCCTCTTTTTTGGATCTTGGTCGTCCAGTTGACAATTTACACAATATATTGTATGGTGCAATCCCGTGTTTATTTGATTACCTATGGCAAGTTCCCACTGTGGATATGTATTTTCAAGTTTGATGCTAGCTTCCCTCTTCTAAGGTTTTGACATACTATCATTAGGTGACATTATCACATCACGGTGAAAGCTAAATTAATATTACATGTTTGTTGAGACTTGCCGATCTTTGATATTCACCAGGAAAAGATCAATTAGGATGGTTGTTTGAGAAAGCAATTTGTTTTCCTTTAATTTCTTTCGTTTTAGTACATCAATGAGCATAGCCTGTTCTAAGATCATTCTTATTGTGCCACCCTTATTTCATGATTCAATTTCAGGAAACTCTGTTAAGATGTAATGATAATTCATTGGAAGTGATCAGAGTAATTTTAATTAACTTGCCACCAGTTATTATAATGGAAAAATAGCATACTGCACGATTCTTCTAAGTACATGTGCAATTTCTTTTATGACAGAAAAGCTGAGGTATCGATGAAGACAGCAAGGTGACAGTAGGATCACTTGGATGCAATGACGAGGGAGCCTGTTTTCAAAGAGTTCGTAACTGGAAGATCCATCTGTCTAGCCTGTCTAATATTTAGGTGTAAAGGATTGAGAACTAACTTTGTTTAAGATGCCACCTTGTAATGTAGAAAACGGGAGATAGTTCCATTCATTCTTTAAGTGACTGATTTTTCATTTGCTTATAAACAGCCGTAGCTCACAATGTAATTTTTAGAGCAATGTGAACTATGGCTGTAATGCTGGATGCACCCTAGAACATAATTTGGCCATTTGTAAATTCTCCTCTAGTGTTCTAAAGCATTGTTTAACAGAAAATCCAGGTGCACTAAGTTTTGTTTTTCTCAATAATGATTAAGGTTGTAAGTTAGTCTGGTCGAATGGTTTCTAATCAATGATGTCTCATTTCCATACATGGAAGAAACCAGGAAGACAATCAGGCTCATGTTACAGCTGTACTTTGGCTCGCCCTATGTAAAATCGGATCTCTTTGATGC
This sequence comes from Eucalyptus microcorys, assembly GCA_014182515.1. Lineage (NCBI taxonomy): Eukaryota > Viridiplantae > Streptophyta > Magnoliopsida > Myrtales > Myrtaceae > Eucalyptus > Eucalyptus microcorys. Next base: position 4,995,252 of record CM024563.1, read on the forward strand.
AGAGCTTTAAATGGGTAACCTGCTTAAACGTTTGGGAAATACGGGCGAGAAAGACACCGGCTATATCTTTATGGAATAATTTCTAGTCAATGACATCTCATTTTCATGCATGGAAGGCACCAGGAAGACATTCAGGCTCATGGAATGGCTGTACTTTCGTTCTCTCTGTGTACAATCGGATCTCTTTTGATGCAGAGCTTTAAGTGGTAACCCACTTTAAATGGGTAATCCGCTCAAACGCGAGGGAAATACGGGCGAAAAAGACACCATCTATATTTTCATGAAACGGTTTCTGGTCAATGATTTCTCGTTTCCATGCATGAAAGACATGAGGAAGACATTCACGCTCATAGTATAGTTGTTTTTTGGCCCTCTCTGTGTACAATCGGATATCTTTCGAGCAGAGCTTTAAATGGGTAACCCGCTAAAACCTGAGGGAATTACAGGAGAGAAAAACACCGTCTATATCTTTATTAAATGGTTCCTAGTCAATGATGTCTTATTTCCATGCATGGAAGACACTAGGAAGACATTCAGGCTCATGGTACAACTGTACTTTGGCTTTCTCTGTGGACAATCGGATCTCTTTCAATGCAGAGCTTTAAATGGGTAACTTGCTTAAACGCGAGGGAAATATGGGCGAGAAAGACACCAGCTATATCTTTTTGAAACGGTTCCTAGTCAATGATGTCTCATTTTCATGCATGGAAGACACCAGGAAGACATTCGGGCTCATGGAATAACTGCACTTTGGCTTTCTTTGTGTACAATCTCTTTAGATGCAGAGCTTTAAATGGGTAACCCCCTTAAAAGCGAGGGAAATATGGGCGAGAAAGACACCGGCTATGTCTTTATGAAAAGGTTCCTAATCAATGATGTCTCATTTTCATGCACGGAGGACATTAGGAAGACATTCAGGCTCATTGTATAACTGTACTTTGGCTCTCTGTGTATGATCGGATCTCTTTTGATGCAAATGCTTTAAATGGGTAACTCGCTTAAACGTGAGGAAAGTGGGGGGCGAGAAACAGGGGAAAAGAACTACTGATAGCTATCTGTTGGAAAAGCTCTTTTTCTTCTCAATTACGCTTCCTTAACCATAATGGTTGCAGATAAGTCTTTGTTTGCAGGTTTCTTTGTGGAATTGAAACGGTTACATGGTGATAAATGTCCTTTTCCTTGCATGAATTGACACCAGTAGATCGTTCGCTCACATAGCCGTACTTTGGCTCACTCTCTGCTTCACACTCGGTGCCTCTTTTTCATGCAAAGGCTTTGGTAACAACAATGCGAGGGAAGTTACAGTTTGAGAACAGGGCAAAATGGGCTATTGATAGCTCTCTGCTGTAGAAAGCTTGTTCTTTACTGAGTGATTGTTTTCTTGCTGGGGATGCTCGCGAGCAAGTTTTACGTGAAGCCTTTTTCCGAAAACCCCTTAGGTTCGAACGAGTGTTGTCGTTTTGCTTTGCATGAATTGACACTAGGAGAACATTTGGGCACACGTAGCTTTACTCTGTCTCTCTCTGTGTTGTGCTCTTTTTGACCTCTTTTTATGCACAATTTCATGAAGGTATTAACATGTCTTTCCAGCCTTATCATTAAGGATGGCAAAAATATGCCTTTCTGTGAAATATTAGGGATTTTATTGAAGGGCTTATCGGTTTTTATAGCACTAAAATAAAGTAGTGGTCAAGTTAGTCTAAATCAAATGCATAGTGGCTAATTCAATTTGCCGTGTCTTGTGATCAAGTCATGTCCAAGGTTACCATTCCTATAGCAAGGTTAAGCATCATTTCCTTAAAAAGGACTTCTGTCTTCGGAGGGCATAATTGATTTTCCTACATAACTAACCAGGAGTATAAGTCCCCTCTTTTAAGACATATAAATAGCTGACATTGACTGCAAAATTTATCTAAATCCTTTCGTTTCATTTTTGGCTGCTAATCTCAGAGGGTATTAAACATATTAACTGAGTGAACACACTCTATGTTTTGCTTCAACATCAACAATGTGCTAATACTCCATTACTTCAAAGTTCATTTATACCTTACCAACTCAATGAAAGCACTACTTTCCGCTGCGGCATCTATCTACAGTCTTGTTAACCCAAGTTTCTTAGTTGTTACCTAAAATGAAACAGGAATTGTGGACAATGCCACTTCTTTTGGACTTGTTTTGCACATTGGTCCCCCTCCAGTGCAGATTTTTGAATAAAAGGAAATAGGGATAATTTATTTAGATTTTTCTTGTTCTCTCTACATAACATGATCTAAGAAAAGCACAGTTATGGAAAGTGGAAACATGGGGAACAAGAGTGAGCTGGGCCAAATTCTTTTGTTGCTGCTGGGAGTACTGTCACGTGAGTGGTGAAACATGCAATGCAATTCAGACAATTTCTGTCACATGTGTTCTTCTCCTGCATTATGCTCTGTCTGATTCAGGACCAAAAAGGTCTACCATGATCAATGGCTGAGAATAAGTAAATGAATGGATTTCTTTGGGTGGTTTTGAGCCTCTTTCACCCCAAAAGCTAATTCAAAGGATGAGATTTTCTCTCACACTTATAAATTGACTACCTGCCCTTTTCATAATCGATATGGATAACCCCAATAATTTCTTTCTTAGTTATAGAGATTTTACACATTATTCAGTGAAAATATGGGGCCTATATTCTGAGTCAGGCTGTGCGCTGCTCTAATTGACTAGGCCCAACCTTTACCCATCGGGCTCAGCTCGTCACATTTTGGTGTTAAAAGGTGGGCTGGTAGGCCCGCCTTGGACGGCTCGACCTGACTCAGTTCGACTTGGTCCATCTAACTCAAATTTTGTGTACTTACTTACCGAAGTTCTCTTTGTTTTGACTTTGTTTTTTGGATTTATGTTAAGAGCAGGCTCGGACACATGACCATTGAAGCCCACAAGATTGTCCGCTCTTTCTTACCATAGGCATCATGTCAACTAGAATTTTCTTCCAAGTGACTTTCCCCGGACGGGAGGTTTTCAAGGCACAATAGGCTGAGGAATGGCTAGGATGATCAAGCAAGCCTTGAAACTTTTAAGACTGCATTTGATAGTTTGAACAATTTTACTGGATAGGATAAGTTCGGACAGGATAAGGACAGGATAGGATTTGAAATATCTTATGCAACATTTGATGATGTCCGGATATTCATGGACAAAACTGGATTAAAAGCAAGAAAACAAAAAATCAATTCGTTGAGACTTGGAAAAGAAATTTTTTTTAATTATCGTAGTCATGAAAACTATATATGATTGCTGCCTAGGCATGCCATGATCACCTCCACTGTTGGGAACATCCCCGACGCCGTCCTGCCTCTACTCCAGTCCATATGGTCATCATAAACTTGCTTAGTCCCTCACTCGCACCTCTCGCGTTGCATTGACCTTCTTGATCGCACCCATCATCCATCCTCTCTGCCTTGTTGTCTCTCTTTCTCGGAATCACATTGGCCAAGCGTCCAGAGGGAGATCCAAAAGCTTCAGCTCTTCATCAACCAAACCAGAATGCTGAGCATAGTTGAAGCATCCAGATTTGATATACATATGGATCATCTGTTCTCTACTTGAAGATCCCAAGAAAAATTCATAGTACTTATTTTTAGGGGAAATATTGTAATTGTATGCTTGATTCTAGAGAAATATTGTAAATATAGTGAAATTGAATCTCCATCATCAGATTAAGGGGATCTAGGATTGTAATTAGAGAGCTCAAGTGTATGTATGTAGGGATCTCCTCCCTTTTTATCATCCCTGCCGTTTTCTTTTTAATCGCTTGACTGATGTTCCCCCACTCCTCGTTTGTCTTTTCTGCTCGCCACCGCTAACTCAAATCATGAGCTTAAATTTCAAATAAGCAAAGGCCAAAAGTCATGATGCGATGACCGGTCGATCGCTCGATGCAACGGTCCAATGCACGGCAAAAAAACTCGGATAAAAAACGAAGCAAAGGCAGGAATCAAATGTAGAAAGCGAAACAGCTCTAGAGAATACTAAGTAAGGAGACAGCCCTGGATTCGTCGGGGGCAATAACAAAATCTTGATTTGGAATCAGCCACGGAATGGAATAACACGATCGGAGTGAGCGATCCCGGTGACAACTCAATCTTGGGTATGATGTCTCGGTTGAACAGTGGTGATGGTGAAACGGCCGTGCAGTTATAATCAGCAACTCTGTCCGACAGTGGCGCGAAAGCACAAAGCTCAGTTCAATAGACGTAGCACGTCAAATCAGTTTTGCCTACTACTCCGGCTGGAAAAAGAAGAAGGCAAAACCAGAACTAGAGAAACAAAGCAAGGGAGAAAGACTGAACGTAAAATTAACTCTTAAGACTCGGTTGGACAGAAACGACCTGATTGTGACGAGAGGGCGTAAGCAACGGTTACTCAGCGACGGTTCCGCATAGCCTCGGCATTCGGCGCTGCAATTCAGTGACTGCTCGAAAAAGAAACGAAGCAGAAACCGATAGATAAATGCAGAATGAATCGTAACCATTTTTGGAGCTTATTTTGTTACACCCCAATCCACAAGAACAAGGACATGACACGGCCATCCTTTCACCAAAGGATGCAGCCTCAACATAACCAAGATTCAGCCTGATATCAACATATATACATTCATATATATAATATATGTATGACAAAAATGGCATTTGGTTACAATACCAGAGTATTTCTATAATCCACCAAACCAAAACATATACCTTCTGTAAATACTAACTTATAAACTTATCAACTATATACAAGTTATACCAAAAAGTTCCAACCACAAAAGTTCTCCCTGAAGGAATGCTCACGCCTACTCATGACTCACTGAAGAACCTGAAAAATAAGTAGATGAGAGGAGTGAGCTATCACGGCTCAGTGAGTAACACATTTATTCTAAGCAGATCAAGAAATCACTATGCATATTTAAAAACACAATCCTAACTCATTTTAATATAATATATAATCATAACTCAAATACCGAAGATACCAATTGTCCAATCCATTAGTCAATATCATAAAACATGTATCAATGGTCTATTCCATTGATTAATCTCATTAAACCACACATCAATCGTCTATTCCATCGACCAAACTCAAATCACATGTCAATGGTCCACTCCATTGACCAATTTATGCTCAAATATCTAGCCATGGTCACGCGTAACGCCTGTGACAAGACAACCAAGATTCCCCATTTGGCAAGGTCTCCACCTATTATTAGCCAGTGGCTTGGCCCACAATGATATCCTAAACTAGTATGTGCATACCCACACACCCCTCGGGGTTCACAGAGATATTGAGCGCCAACCACCAATCATAATATCCAGTAATCCAATATCAGAAGGAAAGTCATATCACAACTCAAAATTTGATATAATATCAAAGCATTCTTCAAAATGTCTTAGGATTTTTTCATAAAAAATTTCACAAATCATTTTCAAACAACCATTCAAAATGAATTCAAAATATAATTCCTTTCAAACAATAGAAATGACAATAATAGCTCGATCATATTTTATGCAATAAGAGATGCCTTTTTATCAACTCATAGAATATATAATCCATCATGTTTCTCAAAACATGAGTTTAAAAATAGGGAAAAGATCACCAAAAACCCAAAACTTTACCAAAGTGACAAATTACCCCAATTTTTTTTTTTTGTGACGTGAAAAATCCTAAACTTTTCAAACTGTGACACATTTACCCCCATCAAAGGCATTTTTGTCTTATTATTATTATTTTTTTTTAGGTTTTTCCTTTTTCTTTTCTTTTTCTTCTTCCTGCCGTCAGCCGGCGGAGGGAAGCAGGCATTCGGCGAGGGCAACCCTTGGCTGGGTTGGGCGAGGGCCTCCCTCTCCCGACGCCGGCAAGGGCACCCCTCGCCCAACACTGGCGAGGGTCGCCCTTGCCTGGGCTGGCTAGGGCCGCCCTTGCGGCGTCGGGTGAGGGCAGCCCTCGGCTGGGTCGGGCGAGGGCCTCCCTCTCCCAATGCCGGCGAGGGCATCCCTCGCCCGATGCAAGCGAGGGCGGCCCTCGCCTACGTCGAGCGAGGCGAGGACGGCCCTCGCTCGACGCCGAGGAGGGCTTGGCGAGGGATGCCCTCATCGGACTTGGGCGAGGGCCTCCCTCGCCCGACGCCGACAAGGGCCGCCCTCGCCTGCGTTGGGCGAGGGGTGCCCTTGCCGGATGCCGACTTCCCTCTGCCGGCTCTGTCATGGCTGGTGAAGGGAAGAGAGAAGGAAAAAAAAAGATAAACAAAAGAAAAACAAATTTAAAAGTAAAAAGACCAAAATGCCCTATAATTTAGGATAAATGTGTCACACGACGAAAGTTCGGGGTTTTTTGTTACAAAAAAAAGTTTGGGGTAAATCTATCACTTTGGGCAAAGTTTATGGTTTTTCATGATTTTTTCCCTTAAAAATACAAAGAAGAAATAGTGTCACTTACTTGGGAAAAGCCAAAAATCAACTACGACGCTTACTCGAACCACGCACTCGGATCCCTAACAATTAACGGAAAAACAATATCAAAAGGCCGAGTAAAGAGGATATTCTCATAACGGCTTGCCTATACTAGGCCTATTTGTCGATAAAATGACACATATGCACCACGAAAGCTCGCATTTAGCGGAAACCTATTGTTTTTCGCTAGGCGCGGCCCATGCGTCAATTTTGTCACGCCATTACTTCCTCCACAAAATCCTGTTTCAAGCTGTCTTACAGTCTTTAGAAAGCTCTCTTGACTTACTACAACAATCCCAACTCAGCCGCCCCAAAACAACACCGAAAACAATAAAAAAAGGCTCAAAGCTACTGTTCGCTATAGTTCCAGAATGCACCCCCAACTTTAAAATTTCGTTCCAGACAAACTGCAAGCCCAAATCACGATCCGTAAGATGCTATAACATCCCAAAGTACTGCTTCTACAAAAATATGTAGCTCAACGACTCAAAAATCGGGCTTCGCCACACAAATATCCAAGAAATCCGAATTTCAAGTCCTAATTGCGACGATTGCTTCAAGTAGATGATTAAAGGCCCCGATTTCTTGCCGGCGTTGCAAAACACACTTGAGTCGGCTTGATTAGGCGTCTGGATCGCGAGCGCGCCAAATTTTTTTCTCTCTTTTTCCCCTTTTTTTTTTCCTTTTTCTTCTTTCTCTCTTCTCCCTGTTTCTCCGTTTCCCCTGTTTTCATTTCTGCCGAATGCCTCCCTCTCTCCTCTCTTTAAAACAGCATAAGCTTCCACAATTCTCCTTCAGCTTCTTTTGTTGACTTTTCAAACCCTTTCTTTTTTCCTTTTTTTTTTCTTAAGCCCATACATTACATATTTGGAGAGAAACAACCTGGTAGATGTGGCGGCGCAACGACTCTGTAAGGTAAAAAAATGGACGGGAAAGTGTCGGAACCGAGCAAAATCGAAAGGAGAATAAAATACGTGCTCGGCTTATAGCTTAGTGGTTGTCGTCGAAGTCCATGAAGTGATATGAGCGCGAGACGATGATGCGATGATGGTTCCGGGGCTGGTCAGGAGAGCAGTCTCTACACGGTGACGTCGGCTTCTTTCCGTTCAACGAAATATCCCGTGAACAGGGGAGGACAGAGGCCAAAAACCAGCGCCTCGGATGGATGAAGATGTACAGGAAACTCGCGAGTAGCACTGATCAAAATCAACATGCCTCTGATCACAAATGCGATGGAATGAATGCACAAACCGTGCGGAGTCGGTGATTTCGGTTAGGGATCGAGTTCTACCGTTATTGGCAAATTTGGTCCCTGAATTTCTTTATGAAATGCAATGACAATCTAATCACAAAAATTGAGGTTTCAATAACTGAAGCTTGCTCAGGGAGCTACAATATACATGAATATATCGTTTACCCATTGCTTGATTTCCTCCCAGAAGGCAGCATTAGGCGTGCTCCTTCAGCACCTACTTCCGGAACTCCTTTGCCCAGGTCCAGGTCCAGGTCCAGCCCCGCCCGCCCGACATCTCCAAGTTCGGCTGTCTTGTGAAAGACCTCCGCCAGTACGGCATATGAAGAAAAGTAATTCTTATGGCAACTTGAAAGTTTGCAGAAAAGCATGTAATTAAAATAGCAGCTGAATGCCTTTTAGTAGGACTTCCTCGAAAGCAGCATCGGGGGGATTCACTTCTTCTTGGCAGAAGATTCTCCCAAAGCCAGTGTTAGAGCTACACGACTGTAGTACTCTGCATGAATATAAAAAGAAGAGCTACTACATCTTCATAACAATTTTTAAGCAATATCTGTAGATACAATTCGATTCGATTCTGATTCTAATTTTGATTACGGACTAATTGATTCAACCAATTGGTAAGATCAGATATTTAGAATGTAAAATACGAAAACGTTATCCTGTATATTGTTTCCTATTTTATCTTTTTAGTATTATAAATAGGCTGAGCACATGTGCAAAACATGTAGCAATACAATCCATAATTCCTTCAATATTTTTCGATTTCTATCAGGAATGAAGGTAATTGTATCGATAACTCACGAGAATTGTGCCGGCCTTCTAGAATATAATTACCCATGCAGAAATGGAGATGAGATTGAAGAAGATCCTGAGCATTGGGATGATCCCATATCAGCGTCTTCCACTTTTCCTCACTTTCCACCACAATAAGCGGAAGGTCCTCAATATCACAGAATCGCAATTGCAAAGGAATCCTGTTCAACTCTGGGCATCTTATCACCGTCAAATGTTCCATAGAATCGCAAGTTATTGGGACTTCACATATGCTCTTTAGCCGGGGTAGATCCCATAGGCACAAGGAATTCAGCTTTGAGAGAGAAAATGAAGATTGGGAGGATGAAGGGATGTTGTTTGCAGGAGTCATTATGCTTCCTTCTTGGTCCTGTCCCGCTCTACTTATCATCTCCACCATTCCTTTACAGCCTATGGCACGTATACTTTGAAGATTTCGGAGATGGAGCAGCCACTCATGCGAAAATAGCTTTCTCATGTTATGGCAATTGTCTACCAAAAGCCCTTCCAAAGAAATCTCTTCAACTGACATGTATGGGGGAGGATCTCCTATTATCTCCTCCATGTTCTCACAATGGTATACTAAGATATTTCTCAGGTTAGAGAAATGGGGCAGCCACTCAGATTCCACCACTCTCTTCATTTTATCACACTCACAAACAATAATATTTTCTAGACTAGGGAAGGCAAGGGGCAGATGTGGAGGTAGTGATGTAACTGCTACTGTTATCCCCACCATTTCCTCACATTCCCTTATTACTATCTCTCGTAAGTGCGGAAGGTAGAATTTAGGCCCATGCCCAAAGAGATACTTCAGTTTCGGACATTTCTTTATTATCAAAACCCTAAGGCTTGGGAAGAGGGGAAGGGTAGGGTTTGGGCTAGGGGATTCATGGATGTCGATTATTTTTTCATCTTGTCCTCCACTGAGCACATGCAAGTTTTTCCATTTGACTATTTTTAGCTTCTCAAGGTTTTCAAATAGACCCACGTCAGACAAATTTGTTGTACTGTCGCAGTTGGTTGCTCTCAATACTTGCACATCTTGGGGAATCAAAATACAAATGCCATTGCCACTGCCATCCCCTCCCACGCTCACAATAGCATGACTCCTCCTCTCAATGTGGACACCCCTCTCACAATTCCCAAATTGAGCGTCATCACTTACTTTCATATAATCCTTCAATTCTTCTTGACCCACTTTGAGATTGTAGTAGCGAAGGTTATTTCTCTTCTCAAAAGCTACCCTCACAAACTTGTTGAAATCATCCACATCTTCAAAGCAATATACAAGTGTCTCCAATGCCCACAAGTTTGTAATGTCTTCTCCATTTGCTACCTCAACTTTAAGATATTGCAAGTTTCGCAAAGCCCCCAATGTTCCTTTGGGTAGTCTACCTATGCATGTATGAGAAAGGTCAAGGTATCTCAAATTCACTAGCATTTCCAGACCCTCGAGCGCTTCAACCCTAGCACAGCCAAAAATGTCCAACTTTCTCAAAGATCTGAGCTTCCCTAAATGAGGGATACGGCGCAATTTCTCACATTTTCTGAGTAATAGTGCTCTCAAGTTTACCAAGTCTGAAATGGAATCTGGAAGTTCTTTGAGGTAACATCCACTCAGGTTTAGAACCTTTAGCCCCCATAATTGTTTGAAGAAAGAGTCGGGGATGACCAAATCATAGGACGAGTTTTTATTCAATAGAAAAGTTGATAGTTTAGGACAATTAGGGGACATGTTCAAGGGAAATTCTTCAATATAATTCTCCATCAAAGAAACTTTCTCCAAAGCATCCGTCCAATATTCTTCAGATGGTATCCTCCGCAACCCCTTTCCTGCTTTTACAATCGAAGTCACACTCATGATGTGCAATGCCATATCTCTAATCAAATCGTGCATCTTCATTGTGCTCTCATGAACTTCCAATAGGCAAACATTTGCCAGTTTTTTCAATATGATGAGGCCTCTAACATATTGTTTCTCCCTTGTATTCAAACGAACAATCAATCCTTGGTCAATAAAGAATTCTATCAACTCGAACTTATCAATTTGTTTATCTTCTGGATAAAGTGCACAAGATAGGAAACACCGTTGGACTTCATGATTACAAAGGCGATTATAACTGAATTCTAGTTTCTTTAAGACCCCATTTTCCATATCCGTTTGCCTCAAATCTGATTCTCTCAATTTCTCCAAGCAATCATTCCATTCATACACATCGGTAACTCCTCGCATGCTTCTTGCCATTGTGATGACTGCAAGTGGCAATCCCGCACATTCTTGAACAATGGACTTTATAGCCATTCTAGTTTCCAAATCAAGGGCCACTTCGGATCCAAGCTCCTCCAAAAATAAACTCTCAGCTTCTGCATGAGATAGAGGTTCTATTTTTATCATTTCTTGACATTGCATCTGGCAGCATACCTCGAAGGATCGAGTGGTTAAGACCAACTTAATTCCACCTAGGATTCCCACCTCTTTAAGATCAAAGAATTCCCACACATCATCGAGGATTATTGTAGATTTGCCTCTTTTCATTAAACAATCGCACAACATTGCTGCTCGCCTCCTCACATCCTTTTCTTGTTGTATGTCCAAATCTAGTTCCTTCGCAATGGCGTCCTGCAACCTTTGTGTGTTGAAATCTTGTGACACAGTGATCCATAACACGTTGCCATAGGTTGCTTCTTCAAGGAGTCTATTATGTATGTGCACCATAATAGTCGTTTTACCAACACCCCCCATTCCATAAATGCCTAGTCGGGATATTTGATTCCCTGCTAGGAAGTCCAAAATCTTTGTAGTATTTTTCCGAAATGCCTCTCCCACCATCTTTTCTTCTAACAATTTATTGACTTTGCTCTCTATCGCCTCAAATAGTCCTTTGTCTTGTCTCATAAGGTCTCCTGCTTCATGCATCAGTATATATACCTGTTGATGTGCTGGCAAACAATCCTCGCATGCTGCTTCAGGACAATCATTTCTAAGCTTCTCCACATTCGCCAACCAATTTGCAACTTCCATTCTCGGCTTCTTTAAGGATAGAGATGCAGCAAATTCTAACTCATCCCTTATGCTAGCTTCTTTTCTATAGAGTAGTTCTAGTTTTCTTTTCAAATCTCTATTCTCTTCAAAGTTGTTGCCTATGTTTGGATGACTCATCATAGGCGCCCCCTCATTCGTATCTAGTTCTGCAATTTAAAAATTCCATCGGTTAGAGTCTCACGATAGCATTCTTGCTGCCCCATAATAATGTAACATGGTGATACATAAGGATTAATTTTTGTAAATAACCATAGACCTGGTAATGACGATGGGCCTATCAAGCCTGTTCCACAAGGTAGAATAAGAGGAGGCGGAGGAGCATTATTTGGAGCTTGTGATGATGGTGGCATACATGGATCCATGTCCAGTGGAGTTTGTGGGTGACATGTGACTAAATGGTTTTTCCATGATGATGATGATGGCAAGGTTGGATTCCGATGCGTTGTCTTGGGATTATTGGATCGATGTGGAACAATTTGATGTTGAGGGGGCATCGAATCTGCTTACAATAAAATATTCAAGTGTAAGATTAATCAACATTTGGACTTTCAAATCAAACAATGGGTAAACAACATCCAGATACTTGATAACACAAAATATCTACAATGAAAAAACAACATCCGCAAAAGTTAAATATTTTGATGAAAGGGACTGTGCTATGAAAAGGAAGTGATATTAGACATATGGAATATGCAATGATGCTAGCATGTTCCTGATTGGAGAACCCCCAGTGATATCTTGTTTTAAAACACATCATATGCTAGATTTCGATAAAATAATGTGGAGATATTTAAGGGTCTAACGGAACCATAGCAGTGATGTAGATTAATCCAGACACACCGTGTGATGATGATGGGCCTATTGCATTTGTTGACGCTGCTGGAACTAGCAAATCAAGGACACTTGAATGTTGTGATGCAATCGAGGGATCTATGTCCGTTGGAGTTCGCGAAGGAAACTGACGGATAGCATTCCCATCTTCCTTGTCACACCTTGGGGGAAGTTGACTAGGATGTTGGACAGGATCCACTTCCACTACACACGGTTGACCACAATCCTGCCAACGATTTGCACCGTCCACATCAAGGGATGAATCAATTTGTAATGATGATACCACTGTCGGATTATGCTGTTCATTCATTTGTATTTCCTCGGAAGTGTTTACAATTTCATCACGAGATTCAGGAAGATTCTCCAGCAGAGAGTGGTGATTATTTGACCAATTTGTTGAATGTAGCAGTGAATCTGGAGTGATTCCATCTGCAAATTGTTCGTCAGAGCTTAGATATTGTTCCTTTAAATATTAGGGAATGCTGGTCGTAGTTATGTTAATGAGTAGAGGAATGGGTAAAACATCACCTCCAATGCACTTCTGCAGCTCGTTTGACATACTGTTGCCAAGGACTTGGTCATTTGGGAATGATGATAGCCCTCTTGAACCTTGTTGTTCCCTTTCGGATTCAAGATGAGTTGGTTGCTCAAGAAGGGCTGCTAACTCAGTAAAATCAAGAGAAGGTGAAGCCGACGAGTCCATCGGAAGTTGCTGGAGAGATGAAGCAATTTCATTTCCATGTGCTGCATCCAACCTATGGTTCGATAGATCGGGTTGCTGGGAGGTATCTAGATTATCCAGAGGCATATCACCAATCGGCAAGGACACTTGATCCTGAGGGCATGCTGAAGCACTACCAATTCCAGTGGACCTATGGCAAGATGGTTGCTGCGGCGCGCACCAGGGTTGATTCGAGTTCTGCGTGTCATTGGGATTCGACGCATCGTCACTTTGGAATACAATTTGACTTGCGCCAAAAACTATGCTTTCTGTTACTTCACCCGATGCGCCTCCCGTGCTTATATCCAACGCACTACCTTTACCTTCAATTTTCTGCAAGGCTTCTTCTCTCACATGATGATCAACTTTCTCACAACCTTTAATACCATAACGCGGAATTCCAGCGAGATGCGCCCGGATCCTTGTAGCACTTCCGCCATACTTGTTGCCGCAAAACTGGCACTTCCACTTGTTGTTCTGCACATATTCCACATACTCACGAAATCGATCTAACTCCCTAGGCATTCTTTTTGCGGTTACCTACAAAGAGGACAGGACATGAAAAACAGAGACAATGCCCAGCAAAAGCATAGAACTGTTAAAAATAGATAAAATCAATAAAAAAAGATGCATATAGAAATGTAAAGGATTCCTAAGTCATGTTAACAGTTTGCTGGCCAGGTAGACTTGATATCGATGCAAAATCCTTGAATCCTCTTTAACAGAGCCAAACCGTCACACCCCAAATCCTATAGGATGAGAGGGTAACACAGCCATCTTTTCCCTAAAGGACACAGCCTCACACTATACCCCAAGTATCCAGCTTCCAATAGTTCTCGTGATAGTGCTCTCGCTCTATTGAACACTAACTGAGGCGCTTGAAAAACATTATAAGAAACATCATGGTCCAGTGAGTAATATATTTCTTCTAAGTAGATTGAACAATCACTATGTACTTTAAACACAAATATAACTCACTAATAAACCTTCAAGACCAAAAATGCAATATTTCTTACTTTAACACAATATGTTCAAGACAGAAATATTCAAGATGACAGCAAATAAATACCAATGGTCCAGCCCATTGGTGGATATCATAAAAATACACATCAATGGTCCATTCCACCAATCTCATAAAACACACGTCAATGGTTCATTTCATTGGTTAGTCTCATGCTACACATCAATGGTTTATACCATTGATCCATCTCATATGAAACTACACATGAATAGTCCAATCATTGATCAATCTTTTGCTCAAGTATCAAACCATGATCACATATAACGCTTGTGACAAGGTGACGAAGATTCCCCTCTTGGTTAGGCCTCCACCTATTATTAGTTGGTGGCTCGACCCACAAGGATATCTTAGATCAATATGCGCATATCCACAAGCCCCTCACTAGGCTTACGGAGATATTGAGCATTAACACCAATCCATAACAACCTCCACAATTTACAAAGCCAAATCAAAATATAAGTTCAATAAATCAAAATATATAATCTTTCTGCAACAAGACTTATTCATCATAAATACTTTTCGTATAGCATTTCTCAAGTTATTTCAGAACTTGTTTCTTAAACTAGAATAAATTTCACGTACCTTTTCACAACACATTTCATAAACCAAGTTCACCAATCAACAATTATATACATATAACCTTTTGCAACAACTTAGCAAAAATATTTGGCAAACCATTCACAAATACCAAATTGTAGTAATTGCTCGATCTAGATTTTATGCAACAAGACATGCTTTATACACCAAATCTCCATAACTTTCAAGACATGCATTTACAAACTCATAGAAGAAATAGTATCACTTACCAAGGAAGGCCAAAAACCAACTTACGCTAGTTATTCGAACTGACGTACTTGAATTCCTAACGAATAATTGAAAAGCAATATCAAAGACCAAGTAAAACAATATTCTAATGAACAACTTGACTATACCACGCCTATTTGTTGATAAAACGACACCTACGCACCAATGGGAAATTTGCCTATAGCAGAAACCTATTGTTGTCCACTAGGCATAGCCCGCAACCTGAATTTCATCGCACCATAACTTTCTCCACAAAATTTTGTTTCGAGCAATCTTATAGTCTTTAGAAAGTGCTCTTGATGTACTACAACAACCCCAACTCAGCTGCCTCAAAACCTCACCAAAAAGGGCTAATAATCGGGCCCAAAGTTACTGTTCGGTACTGTTCTAGAACACACGCCAAACTTGAAAATTCTGTTCCAGACAAATTGTAAGCTCAAATCACTATCCATAAAATGCTATAACTTCAAAACACCCTAAAATATCATTTCTAAAAAAATTTACGCTCAACGACTCAAAAATCGGACTTCACCACTCAAATATACCAAAAATAAGAATTTAAAGCCTTAATTGCAACGATTCGCATGAATAGATGATTAGAGGCTTCGGTCACTTACTGGCATTGCCAAACTTAGTTGAGTCGGCTTCGCGAGTTGCACGGATCATGAGCACGTGAAATTTTTCCCCTTTCTCCTTTTTACTTCTTTCTCGGGGAGCCCTTTTTCCCCGTTTCTACCGTGCTCTTCTCTCTCTCCATTTCTCTCTCTTTAAAGCTGAAGTGCACTCTTTTTCCTCTATTTTTGACCACTCAACTCTTCGTCTCTTTCCTTTTTCTCTCTAGCGCGAGCTCTGGGGCTCTTTTTCAGTTTGAACCAAGCACCCCCTTTTGCCCCCACCTTTGGTGACTTTTCGACGATCGTTTTTTTTTAAACGCCGCATACTACACAAATCTCCTGAGTTGTGTATGCCAAGGTACAGATATCTCTCTCCTTATTTCACCAGGAACAAAACCAAAGGTAGAGAGAGATACACTAGATATACACAGGGGAAATTAACAAAAGAAAGTTAGATTATACTTACCGAAAAAAGGGAGGAAAACTTCTGGATTATCTGAGCAGGAGAACACGCCTTCGAAGGAGAATCTCAAGCAGCCCTGTGGATCCAGAGGAGCATCGAGAGTGCAAGGTAATTGTCTCCCATGTCACTGTCGTCAAATGGGGTGGACGGTCCTACTCAAGAAAACGCGTTCACCGTTGACATAATTTCAGCTTTGGCTGTAAGGAAACTAATGTGCAGCCAAGAACTTTTGAGCCTACTTATCTTTTTTTTCCCCACCCGAAATAGTACAAAATACATAAAGATTTTTAAAAAGCAGTGTACCAAATGAGGTGGAAAACTATTATTGAACGTTGAAATATGGTTCACTTAATTGCCAAATTCTCTAAGCTTTTCAAAGAAAATGAAAAATTAAAAAAAATAACTTATCCCAAAAGGCTACCGCACTAGGAATGATTTACATTGTATTTGTTGAGAAAACCTAGGAAGTAATGCTGCTTATTTACTGTCCATAAATATTGTCTCAAGTTTAGAACTCTACCGACACTAATCATTTATGCCCTCGTTTACAAATCCAAACAAAACGGTCAGATTGCAATGTCAATGTCTAAGAAAATTCTACAGTCCAGTCTAACAATTCACGAGACCAATTTCATACGCAGTTTAGATCGTTGATAAAAAAGAAAAACAAATTGCACCCAAGGAATGATTTAAAAAGAAATATTAACTTATTAATATTTAAGGAATATTATTGTTGACACCTAAATTTTTCTCTCTAAGGCCTCATTCACATTTTAATGAAAATATTAGTGATCAAATCCGTCAATAATTTAACTCCTAATAAAAATACAATTGTAATGTCGCATCCTTGATTTCTATTGCGTTCTTAATTTCTATTACATTCTTTTGCGTTCAATATCGTAGATCCTTTCAAATAAAATTACGAATTCTTGTAAACCAATCTGTTACCTGACCCTATCCGACCCTGAATTATCCAAGGAGAATTTAAGTTGGGAATTCCCATTTGGACGTGGTCCGCTCTCCGAGTTCAAGTCCTTACCGTTCCTCCCTTCAGGTTGACCGAAATGGTCGACTTGAGGCCACCCTCAACACGCCCATGCGCGTGTTAATGAAGGAAATAAGCAATGTGAGAACACGCAAGTAACAAAAAGGGGATCGAAATTGGCGTCAAAAGGCGTCACAAAGGACACCGCAATGGAAATCCAGCACACCATCTTCAACAAGATAGAGAGTAAGAAGGAACACAAAAAGCAGGAAAATAAAGTCGCCCGTCGAAGCATTCACGCCATGTGAATTAAGAAACCTAATACGAATTCTGACTTGGCGTCAGTTTGCACGAATATCCAAAAATCATATCTGTATAACAAAAATTGCCATATCTGATATATCAAATCTATTTACACCAAAAAATGACCAAGTCCTCAGCATGACTGAGCACATGACTAATGCATGGATATCACCAAGTACGTGATGCATTGTTGACAATTATTAAGATCGATATTGATATTAATACATGTCTATATCCACCCCCGATCGGTTGTTGATATACGGCAACAGGTGATTAATAATGATTGACATGAGTATTGATAAGATCTTATCAAGCTGTTAGAAGAAGACTAAATACACGGACAGTCTCGAGATATGGTTACACAATTCAAAGTCACTGGGGAACAAGACACTCAAGGTCATGGAACAATTGGCATACGTTTTGGGAGGAGCCATTGTCCGAGAATAGGATAGTGATGTCGTGAGAATATGGGCACATAATCCACGGAGATGGAGGAATATGGATACAACTGCTGAAAATTGCTCAAAAGCAACTATGGCACTACCACTATCAATATCATCACCTCATCTACTGAAGAACTCCACATAAATCAAATAAATTTACTATTTTTCAGGTATATTTACCTTTTGCATTTTTATTTTACAAACTCATATTGTCGATTAAATTCCAACATGTAAGATAGCCTCACGCTCGTGGCATTTCTGATGAGCTCTTTGCAATATGGCTTTAGCTAAGGACTCTTTGGTTGGAATCCCCCAACCATGGCTCAACACGTGGCGGTTGCAACAAATACAATTTGGACTTGAGCACAGGAAATGATAGCCGGTGCTTCAAAGTGTGTGCTTTTCATTGGATATCTAAGGCACAAATGATAACCATTCTAGCTAGAGACTGATTTGTGGAAAAGAAATATATTTTTCTATTTCTATTATTGGATGAGTTTTTGAGCGAAATTATGCATTTGATAACGACACAAATTTTTTCCCTCTCTGGCAGCGGCGAATGGTGGGGGCAATAGTGATCGGCCGTGATGGACAGCAGTGCTAGCGGACGATGATCAATGATGGCGACGACAACTGGTAGGTGGCGACAAGTGGCAAAGGGAATCGATGGCGAGTGGCCAAGGAGTGACGGCAGATGGTGACCAAGGACGGTGGTCGGGGAGCGGTGGCAATGGCCGATGGATGGCGAACAACTGCGACGGACGGTGAAAGGCGGCAAGAGATGGGCAGCCGTCTAGTAGCAAGAACACATGATGAGAAGAGTTTTTATTTCTCATTTCTATTCAAAAAACGAAGAAGTAAAAATTTTTATTTCTGATTTTTATTTCAAACTTAAAATCTATTCCGGAAGTAGAAAAATTAAATAATTTTACCAAATAATTCTAGAAACAAGTGTGTAATAGAAATAGAATAGTTATCATATGCACTCCTAAGTGTTGCGATTACTTCGGTGCAATCCGACAACATCATGCAAATTTACATGTCTACCCTCGTGGACCCGAGAGGGGGAGAGGGAACTCCCGCGCACCTCGCTCTTGGAGGACATGGAGCGCATGCACGGCGAGGATCGTCCCTCCGGCTTAGCGAGGGGGGCGCGTGGGCCGAGCGTGTTGTGAACGTGACAATTATCATGAGTGGGCCGAGAAGTCAGTTTGGACAGAGATATGTAGCGATGAGGAGTCCCGCTGATGATGATTGGTTAGGGGTGTGCAAAATACCCGGGATCCGCCTGGACCGCCCGGAACCGGACCGGAACCGCTCGGAACAGGCGGTTCTTGAGGGAACCGGTCCGGTTCCCGGTTCCATGGGTGGATCCGCCCGCTCGCCCATCCGAACCGGACTGGTTCCCTTTTAATATTAAAAAAAAAAAATTACTAAAACAAACCTAGGTCTCACGCTCACCGTCTCATCTCACTTCTCTTCGGTTTATGCGGCTGCCTCTCTCTTTCTCTCTATCTCTTCCACTTCTCTTCAGTTTCTGCGGCTGCCTCTCTCTCTCTTTGTCTCTTCCTCGGTTCCTCTCGCTATTTCGATTCCTCCTCGGTGACCTGTGTGTCCGCCTCACCGCCCAAGCCGCGAAGCCACTGTAGCCCAGTCGTCCGCCACCCTCCTGCCGGTGTTGCTTTGATCTCATACCCGCTCGCTCGTCGACCTGCGACAGCTCCGCACCTCCGCCATCGTCGTCCTACCAAATCCGCCTTCCCCCCGACGTGCAGCACCGCAACCGCCGCTCGTTTCTTCATGCCGGTGGCCGCGACTCCAGCAACCCATGAGACCCATCCGCAACCAACGCTCGGCGTCCCCTGCTTTAGCCGCGCTGATCTCGCTTGACGACTACAGATCTGAGCTCATCTCAGCCTTGACGTCGTCGCCGTTCAGCCGCCCAGCGACCCGCTATCCAGTTCAGCGACTCGTGACCCAGCTCCGCCACTGCCTCTCGCCCAAGCAACCCTTCTGCAGATCCCGAAGAACCAGCGTCGCCTGCGTCAAGATCGGTTCCATGGATCCACCCGGGAACCGGACCGGACCGGTGGTCCGGTTCCCGGGTGGATCCATGCAACAAACGGGTGGATCCCGGTTCCAATTTTTTGGAACCGGTACTTAGCGGGCGGTTCCTGGTTCTAGGTCGGGAACCGCCCGCCCGGACCATGCACACCCCTATGATTGGTATCAACTGCCTTAGCTAGGGGTCGCGTCAAATCATTATGGTCATCCATCGTTCTTTGGTCTCTCCATTATTTATCTTTCTCTTTTTTCTTTTTTCCTTTTTTATATTAAATTTTTTTAATAATGGTATTTTTTTTTGAGTATTTCCACGTGGATGATGATTAGGGGAATCATGGGATTTGATTTTGAAGAATAGATTTATATGATAGAAAAATGAAGGATTACTTTGAGAGTCCAGACATCGGATTGCACGTCCACTGTATATGCGTGTTATTGTAATTGAAATTGTAGCTTTACACACTCATTCAACGTGCTCTTTCTCAGTATTACAATGAGAATTTTGAGATTATGCGAATAAAAAATGTCATTATTATCGCGTTGAATGAACGTGGACGTCAGACACATGTCTGACCCAAATAATTGGACTACGCAAATCATGTCTATGTAATTATCTTTTTTATTTTCTCTGTTGCAGTATAAAATATTATTCGAAGTGTAAAAATTTATGGAAGAAAATGATATGTGCATTTGCACGTGAAGACCTATATTTTGCAAGGGCTACAGATGCCTAGCATTCGTAAAAAGTCATTGTGTAAATAGCGAGATTTGTAGAAAGAAAAAATCAAAAAATAAATAGTAACAGTTACTTGAAATGTGCACAAAATATATTATGATAACAATACTCTCAAATCACGAAATCCCAGTGACGGACACGTGACGGGGCGAAAAACATGCCCCTTCCCTGGGAGGGCCGAGGTAGCTTTTCTTCTCGAGACAACGTACCCTCGCGAAGCACTGCTTTAATCTTGGCATTCGTTTATTATTATATTTGGCATTTTTCATTATTAATATCAATACAATAATTATGTAAAAAGATAGAGAAATAATAAGAAATGGCTTCACGGTAGGTTTTGAAAAAGAATAAACTCTTGAACTGGTTTTATTGAGTCAAATAAACTCTAAATATCACAAAATTGTGGATGCGAAATAATTTGAAAACGGAACACATGGAAAGCAATTGTCCCGCCTTGCCTACCAAGAAAACTTTCAGACTTTCACATCTATATATATATATACCTTAAGAGTTGCCACTAACTTTCTTGGAGGCCGATTAGGAGCAGAGCGCGCGAGGTGGCTTTACTTCCACGAACTAGAAATTGGGATTCGGGGATTTGACTACATTAATAGTCTAATTAACACACTTTCGATACTTAAATCTCGCTTTGGTTATCGAAAACATGAATCATGCAATCTTTCCACTTTTAATTCCCTAAACATGTTCCTCTACACGTCTACGCACAATCGAACTCAACTTAATAGGCCATATATACATATGTCCACATCCAAGTGATCAAAACAAAAACACAAATCAAGTACAACGATAATGAAATAATTAAAGTTTAGTAAGTAAAACCCGATATGAGTCAGGCAGAGAATACACAAGGCCTTGTTATTACACCTCAGGACAAGATTGCCCCGAGAGTGGTGTATAAAAATAAGCATGGATTGAGTTAATAAATGTAAATTTATTGATCTAAATATATAGAAGTAAAATTCCATTGTGATAAGAACGAGACTAGTCATGAATACTAAACTAGTAATTAAAATAGAAATAAAAACACAAAAATACTATCTAATCTTTTTTTTATAATCTTTTTGAGATAATAAATCGTTTGTCTTTCCTGCTCACCTCCGCTAACTCAAATGATAAGGTTAAATTTCAAATAAGCAAAGGCTAAAAATCATGATACGATGACCCGTCAATTGCTCGATGCAACGATCCAATGCACGACAACAAAATTCAGATAAAAAAACGAAGCAAAGGCAGGAATCAAATGTAGAAACCGAAACAGCTCTAGAGAATACTAATAAAGGAGACAGCCCCGGTTTCGTCGGGGGCAATAACAAATCTTGATTTGGAATCAGCCACGGAACGGAATAACACGATCGGAGCGAGCGATGCTGGTGACGACTCAATCTTGGTTATGATGTCTCGGTTGAACAGCGGTGATGGTGAAACGGCCGTGCAGTTATAATCAGCAACTCTGTCCAGTGATCGGCTTATAGCTTAGCGGTTGTCGTCGAAGTCTATGAAGTGATGTGAGGGCGAGACGATGACGCGATGGTGGTTCTGGGACTGGCGAGGAGAGCAGTCTCTACACGGTGACGTTGGCTTCTTTCCGTTCAACGAAATATCCCGTGAACAGGGGAGGACAGAGGCCAGAAACCAGCGCCTCGAATGGATGAAGATGTACAGGAAACTCGCGAGTAGCACTGATCATAATCAACATGCCTCTGATCACGAATGCGATGGAATGAATGCACAAACCGTGTGGGGTCGGTGATTTCGGTTAGGGATCGAATTCCACCATTATTGGCAAATTTGGTCCCTGAATTTTTTCATGAAATGCAATGACAATCCAATCACATAAATTGAGGTGTCAATAACTGAAGCTTGCTGATGGAGTTACAGACGGGGAATTAAGAAACCCAATACGAACTCAGATTCAACGTCAATATACATGAATCTATTGAATTACACCAAATGCCATATCCAATCTATTGAATTATGGATCGGAGTTGTTAGCTTGCAATGCCCTGTGAGGGCAAAGCAAACTTTGATCCTTTAATTTAGCTACCATGACTAAATTCGCTCAAGCTGCCGTCGCTGAGCTGCCCAGGATTTCCTCCCGGAAGGCAGCATCAGGTGCATACCTTCGGCACCTACTGCCCGCACTCCTTCACCCAAGTCCAGCCCTGCCCGCTCGACATCTCCAAGTTCCACTGCCTCGTGAAGGACCTCCGCCGGTACGACATATGAAGAAAAGTAATTCATATGACAACCTGAAAGTTTGCAGGAAAGCATGCTCAAGTAATTAAAATAGCAGCTGAAGGCCTTTCAGTAGGACTTCTTCGAAAGCAGCATCGGGGGGATCCACTTCTTCTTGGCGGACGATCCTGCATAAGCCAGCGTTAGAGCTGCACGACTCTAGTTCTCTGCATGAATATAAAAAGAAGAGCTACTACATCTTTGTAACGATTTTTAATCAATTGCTGGAGATACGATTCGATTTGATTCTGATTATGGACTAATTGATTCAATCAATCGGTAAGATAAGATATTTAGAATGTAAAATACGAAAATGTTATCTTGTATATTTTTTCCTATTTTATCTTTTTTGTATTATAAACAGGCATATGTACATGTACAAAACATATAGCAACACAATTGATAATTCCTTCAATATTTTTTCGATTTCTGTCAAGAATGAAGGAGATTATGTCGATAACTCACGTGAATTACGCTAGTGTTGGCCTTATAGAACATAGGTATCATCATAGACAAGGAGATGAGATTGAAGAAGAGCCTGAGCATTGGGATGATCCCATATCAGCGTCTTCCACTTTTCCTCACCTTCCACCTCAGTACGTGGAAGGTCCTCAATGTTCAACTCTGAGCAAAGGAATCGCAGTTGCAAAGGAATCCTGTTCAACTCTGGGCATTTGGTCACTATCAATTTTTCCATGGAATTGCAAGTTATTGGGACTTCGCATATGCTCTTCAGCCGGGGTAGATCGTCTAGGCACAAACGCTTCAGTTGTGGGAAAGAAATTGAAGATCGGGAGGATGGAGGGGTGTTGTTTACAGGAGTCGTTATGCTTCCTTCTTGGTCTTGTCCCGCTTCGCTTATCATCTCCACCATTCCTTTGCAGCCTATGACATCGATACTTTGAAGATTTCGAAGATGGAGCATCCACTCATGGGAAAACAGCTTTCTCATGTTATAGCACTCTTCTACCGAAACCCGTCCCAAAGAAATCTCTTCAACTGGCATGTATGGGGGAGGACCTCTGATAATCTCCTCCATGTTCTCACAACAGAGTAAATTGATATATCGCAAATTAGGGAAGTGGGGCAGCCACTCAGATTCCACCACTCTCTTCATTTTATCACACCCCCGAACATAAATCTCTTCTAGACTAGGGAGGTTTGGGGCCGGTTGCGGTGGTGGTGATGTTATCCCCACCATTTCTTCACAGTCATGTATTTCAATCTCTCGTAAATGTGGAAGGTAGAATTTAGGTCCGTGCCCAAAGAGATACTTCAATTTCGGACATTTCCTTATTATCAAAACCCTAAGGCTTGGGAAGAGGAGAGGGGTTGGGGCTAGGGTAGGAGAGTCATAGATGTCGATTATTTCTTCATCTTGTCCTCCACTAAGCACTCGCAAGTTTTTCCATTTGACTATTATTAGCTTCTCAAGGTTTTCAAGCATACCCATGTCAGACAAATTTGTTGTACCGTCGCAATTGATTGCTCTCAATGCCTGCACATCTTGGGGAATCAAAATACAAATGCCACTGCCATTGATTTCCCCTCCCACGCTCACAATAGCATGACTCCTCGTCTCAATGTTGACACTCCTCTCACAATTCTTAAATTCAGCATTACTTACTTTCATATAATCCTTCAATTCTTCTTGACCCACGATGAGATTGTAATATCGAGGGTTACTTCTCTTCTCAAAAGCTACCCACACAAACTTGTTGAAATCATCCACATCTTCAAAGTAGCATACAAGGGTCTCCAATGCCCACAATTTTGTAATGTCTTCTCCATTTACTGTCTCAACTTTAAGATATTGCAAGTTTTGCAGAGCCCCCAATGTTCCTTTGGGTAATCTATTTATTGGTGTAATAGATAGGTCAAGGTATCTCAAATTCACCAGCATTTCGAGACCCTCGAGCGCTTCAACCCTAACAGAATAACAAATATTCAACTTTCTCAAAGATTTGAGCTTCCCTAAATAAGGAATACGGCGCAAGCCCGGACAACATTGAAGCAATAGTGCTCTCAAGTTTACCAAGTCTGAAATGGAATTTGGAAGTTCTTTGAAGCAACATCCACTCAAGTTTAGAACCTTTAGCCCTAATAATTGTCTGAAGAAAGAATCAGGGATGACCTCACAGAACAAGCTTTGATTCAATAGAAAAGTCGATAGTTTAGGACAATTTGGTGACATGTTCAAGGGAAATTCTTCAATATTATTCTCCATTAGAGAAACTTTCTCCAAAGCATCCGTCCAATATTCTTCGGATGGTATCCTCCTCAACCCTTTTCTCGCTTTTACAATCGAAGTCACACTCATGATGTGTAATGCCATGTCTCTAATCAAATCGTGCATCTTCATCATGTTCCCATGAACTTCCAATAGGCAAACATTTGCCAGTTTGCTCAGTATGGTGAGGCCTCTATTGTATTGTTTCTCCCTCGTATTCAATCGACCGATCAATCCTTGATCAATAAAGAATTCTATCAACTCGAACTTGTCAATCAATTCATCTTCTGGATAAAGTGCACAAGATAAGAAACACTGTTGAATTTCATGATCACCAAGGCACTTGTAACTGAATTCCAATTTCATTAAGACTTGCGTTTCCATATCCGTTTTCCCCATATTTGATTCTCTCAATTTCTCCAAGTAATCCTTCCATTCAAACACATCGGTCACTCCTCGCATGCTCCTTGCCATTGTGATGATTGCAAGCGGCAAGCCTGCACATTCTCGAACAATGGACTCCACAACTAGTCTAGTTTCCAAACTAAGGGTCACTTCGGATCCAAGCTCCTCCAAAAATAAGCTCTTAGCTTCTGTATGAGATAGAGGTTCTATTCTTATCATTTCTTGACATTGCATCTGGTGGCATACCTTGAAGGATCGAGTGGTTAAGACCAACTTGATGTTATCTGCTTTATCTGGGATTCCCACCTCTTTAAGATCAAAATGTTTCCACACATCATCAAGGATTATTGTAAATTTGCCACTTTCCATGAAACAATTGCACAACATTGCTGCTCGTCTTCTCACATCCTCTTTTGGTAGGTTGTCCAGTTTTAGTTCCTTCGCAATGGTGTCTTGCAACCTTTGTGTATTGAAATCTTGTGACACAGTGATCCATAACACTTTGCCATTGTTTGTTTTTTCAAGGAGTCTATTATGCGTATGCACCATAATAGTCGTTTTACCGACACCCCCCATTCCATAAATGCCAAGTCGGGATATTTGATTTCCTTCTAGATACTCTAAAATCTTCATAGTATTTCTTTTAAATGCCTCTCCCACCATCTTTTCTTCTAGCAATTTACTGCCCTTGGTCTCTCTCGCCTCAAATAGTCCTTTGCCTTGTCTCATAAGGTCTTCTACTTCATGCAACAGTATATCCACCGGTTGATTTGATGGCAAACAATCCTCACTTGTTGCTTCAGTACAGTCATTTCTAAGCATCTCCACATTCGCCAACCAATTCACAACTTCCATTCTTGGCTTCTTTAGGGATAGAGATGCAGCAAATTCTAACTCATCCCTTACGATGGCTTCTAGTTGTAGTTTTCTTTTCGAAGCACTACTCTCTCCAAAATTGTTGCCGGTGTTTTGACGACTTGTAACTGGCGCACCCTCGTTCATATCTGATTCCACAATTTAAAATTTCCACCGGTTAGAGTCTTGTGATAGCATTCCTGCTGCTCCATAACAATGTAACATTGCGATACATAAGTATTAATTTTTGTAAATAACCATAGACCTGGTAATGACGATGGGTCTGTCAGGCCTGTTCCAAGAGGTAGAATCTGGGGAGGTGGAGGAGCATTATTTGGAGCTTGTGATGATGATGGGGGCACCAAAGCTGCTTGCAATAAAATATTCAAGTATAAGATCAATCAATAATTGGACTTTCAAATCAAGCCATGGGTACAGATAAAACATCTAGAACTTGATCCCACAAAATATCCACAACGAAAATCTACATCCACAAAAGTTTAACATATTGACGAAAGAAACAGTGGAATAAAAAGGAATTGAAATTGGACATATTGAATATGCGATGATGCTCGGCATGTTCCTGATTGGAGAACCCCCGATATCTCGTTTAAAAACACATCATACGTTAGATTTTAATAAAATAATCTGTGGATATTTAAGGATCTAACGGAAGCATAGTAGCAAAGTAGATTAATCAGGCATACCTTGTGATGATGATGGGACTACAGTATCTGTTGACTCCTCTACAACTAGCGAATCAACGATTGTTGCCTCCAAAATGTCAGAGTCACTTGTATGCGGTGATGCACTTGAGGGATCTATCTCCATTTGAGTTGGTGAAGGAAACCGACGGATATCATTCCCATCTTCCTCGTCACAGCTTGGGCGAAGTTGACCAGATTGCTGGACGATGTTGATCGGACTGGGCACAGGAAGCTCTTCCACTCCACGCGGTTGACCACAATCCTGTGGAGGATTTGCTCCGTCCACCTCTTCTGGATTATGCAGTTCATCTGCTTCTATGTCCTCAAAAACTTTTGCAAGAGATTCACGAAAAATCTCTGGCAGAAAGTCGTGAAGAATTGACTGGTCTGAACATGGCCGTGCATCTGGCGTGCTTGCATCTGCAAATTGTTTGTCAAAGCTTAGATATTGTCCATTTGATTATTGGGGAATGCTGTTCGTAGTTATGTTACTGAGTAGAGGACTGGGAAAAACATCACCTCCAAGACGACTTGATTGCTCAGAAAGCTCCAATAGGTCACTAATATCAAGAGAAGGTGAAGCGAGCAAGTCCATCAGATGTTGCGGCATAGATGAACGCAAAGGCTCCTGATCCTGAGAGCATGCTGGAGCGGTACCAGTTCCAGTTGGCAGATCGAAAGATGTTTGCTGCGGCCCGCACCCAAGTCGATTCGACGCATCGTCACTTGGGAGTACACTTTGAGTCGTGCCAACAACTGTTCCTTCCGTTCCCTCGCCCGACGTGCCTACCGTGCTTGTATCATCCAACACACTGCCTCTACCTTCAATTACCCGCAAGGCTTCTGCTCTCACTGTATCATCAACTTTCTCACAAGCTCTGATATTACGGCCCGGAATTCCAGCGAGGTGCGCCCGGATCCTTGGAGTACTTCCGGCAAACTCGTTGCCACAAAACTTGCACCTCCACCTTCTGTTCTCCAAATCGTCCACATACTCACGAAATCGATCTCGCTCTTTAGGCATTCCTTTTGCTATTACCTACAAAGAGGACATGATATGAAAGACAGAGAAAATGCCAAGCAAAAGCACAGAACTGTTAAAAACAGACAAGATCAATAAAACAAGATGCATATAGAAACGTAAAGGACTCCAAAGTTATGTTAACAGTTAGCTGGCCAGATAGACTTGATATCGAGCCGAAATCCTCGAATCCTCTTAACAGAGCCAAACCACCTGAGTTGTATATGCCCAAAGTATAGAGATCTCTCTCCTTATTTCACCAGGAACAAAAGCGAAGCTAGAGAGAGAAACACTAGATCTACACAGGGGAAATTAACAAAAGAAAATTAGATTATATTTAGCAAATAAAAGAAGAAAAAATTCTGGATTATCTGAGCAGGAGAACACGCCTTGAAAGGAGAATCTCAAGCAGCCCAGTGGATATTGTCGTCAAAAGGAGTGGGCGGTCCTACTTAAGAAAACGCGTTCACCTTTGACCCAATTTCAGCTTTGGCTGTAGGAACACAACGTGCGGCCAACAATTTTTGAGCCTACTTATCTTTTTTTTCCCCACCCGAAATAGTACAAATTACATAAAGATTTTTAAAAAGCAGTGAACCAAACGAGGTGGGAAAGCTATTATTGAACGTTAAAATATGGTTCACTTAATTGCCAAACTCTCTAGACTTTGCAAAGAAAATGAAAAATTAAAACAAAACTTATCTAAACAGGCTACCGCGCTAGTGGGAAAAAAGAGCAAAGCCATAAATATTGTCTCAAATTTAGAACTTTACCTACACTAATCACTTATGCCCATATGAAAAAGGCTTTTTCATTTACAAATCAGAACAAAACGGGTTAGATTGCAATGTCAATGTTTAAGGAAATTCTACAATCTAGTCTAACAATTCACAATATTATTGTTGAAGTCTAAATTTTTTACTCAAAGGCCTTATTCTTTAGTGATCAAATCCGTCGATAATTGGACTCCTGATAAAAATACATTTGTAATACCGCATTCTCAATCTCTATTGCGTTCAATATTGTAGTTATTAAAACACATTACACAAATTAGAGAACCCAAGCCTTATAAACTAGCCTATGACTCCTCCCCTAAGCGATGTGGGATAGGAGACGCACCCTCTCCCGGACGTGCGCGGACGCATCGCCTAGGCCGTCCCAGGCGGCGGTGCACGGGGAAGAGGGATGGCGGTGAATCCGCACCTCGGTCCCCGGACGTGCGTAGGGAGGGGGCGCATCTCCTATCCCACATCGCTTAGAGGGGGAGTCCTGAGCTAGCTTATTTTGGGGTAGTATGGGCTGCTCTGAGAAGAGCAAAACTGTGAGGACTTAGTATCTAAAGCACAATGGAGACCCGTGGCGTTATAAATGGTATCAGAGTCGACTCCCGACCGCGGATGGCGGTGCATTCGCACCTCAATCCCCAGACGTGCGCAGGGAGGGAGTGCATCTCTTGTTCCACATCGCTCTTGAGTTCTCTAACTAGCCATGAGGGCTGAAGACCCAAAGCGGACAATATTACACAGTAAGAGGTTCGAGTCCTTACAATTGACACCCAAAAATACCCCTACGGGCATGTGCAAGGCACGAAGGACAAAAAGCTTTGAAACAGTCATGGCAACCATATATGGGCCATAATTTACATTAGCCTAGCCCATAAATATTTTAAAAAAAAAAAGGATAATTAAGGATTTTGAGGAATTTCAAGTTGACCTTCGATAGACCAAGACATGTGATATCATGATGAAGTAATAGGGCACCACGCATTGAAGCCAAAGATCAATGATGAATATGCAACCTTAGAAGTAAAGATAGACAGGAACAGGTTAAAAGGCGCCAAATTCGAAAGAGGAGCGATTAATACTTGTTGAGTAAGCCATGACATAATTGTCGAACAAGCATGGATAAGGCGGTTCGACTTGAAACGTGGAGCGACTCTTGAGAAGGAAGTAACTAATCATTGATAGTTACCAAGTTAGCCTATATATACCACAAGCCATCTATTAGAGAGCCCCTCGGGAACAACATACAAAATTACTCTATATTGCCTTTATCTTTACTTAACCTTAGCCTAGTTGTAGCTTAAAATTTCCATCGTAGATTCAACTCTTGCGAGTGTCTATATCTCAGGAGGTGCTGTCAATTAGATTATAGTGCTAACCCATTGTCCAATGTCGCCAATTAAATTCTGGCGTTGTGTCCTCATCCTTATCTAGAGACGGTGTTCATTAAAGTCACTTTGATCTAGCGTTGTTGATTAGGTTCTAATATTGTATTTGCATACGCATCTAAGAGCAATGTGTACTAGATGTAATTATCATTGTCCAGTGTCGTCGATTAGATTCCGACGTTATGTCCTCATATCCATTTCAAACTGTGGTGTTCATCACCATCCAACGTCATTGCTTTGGGGCGGTCGATACGACAATTAATCAAATTGGAAAGGTTGCCATAGACTATGTTAAGCTATTGAAGCATGGAGACTCACACTATCGCTGCAAGTCTCCGAAGGGTACTGCTCTTGGACGATTGTGTGCCTTGATTAAGAAGTGTAGTGGCAGTTTGGCTTTACTTGGGAACAGATTAGGCAGCACATGGCCAGGCTATCGACACGAATACTCCGACGATCTTGATTTGTGGGTGCCCTCATGTTGGCAAGAGCTCTTTCATGAACAAGATCACAAGGGCCGATGTTGATGTGCAACCATATGCTTTCACAATACAATCAATCTTTGCTGGTCATACTGACTATAAATATCTGCTAAGATGTAGTATCCCTAGCTTTCCTCTTTGTAGGTTGGTGGCTGGCTTTCATTGAAATGAACCCATTTCTTCGGCCTCACCCCAGATCGTCCGTGCAATAGCAATGAAACAGAGGCCAAGAACACGGACTGTGTTGTTTGCCAAGGGATTCTAAGGCTGGCAAAGTGTGTCCACTGCTCGCATTCTGCAAGCACGCGTATCACAAAGCTTGTGTTGGACCATGGTTTTTGGAGAAATGACGATGCCCGATATGTAGCGCAAGTCCAGGTGGGCAAACCATTGGTCGCCCAGGTCAATGAACCAGCACCGTGGGTCGATGAACCAGTGCCACAGGTTTGCAAGTTCTTCTCATAGTTTCACTGAGGGCTGGAGCACACTGTGGATGAATTTCATGACCAAAAATAGCCAGTAATTTCAGTCACCGTCTGGTGTTGGTTACTTTGAATCACGACATATCATCTTGGAGATAATTCAATGTGCTTGTTGGTTTGGCTTCAAAATCATCATGCCTGGCCAAAGATCAGGTTCATAAAAAGGAATGTCTAAGACACAATCACTTGTCAAGGCAAAGAATCACTAACAGAGAGTAAACCGCAACCTCTGTCCCTAGCCAGGCCTCATCCAGTTGCTTGAAGAGGCACAGATGATAAAGGACACCGCTGTGGGAGCTACAACAAATGAAATCGATCTGTGCCATCACAGTCCATCTTGGTCAGACAGCCATGCTGTGCCGAGTGGCAGGATTAAGAAAGTATGCTTTGCATCTAAGGGAATACTAAGGGAACCATTACACAGAGAAAGAATGGACCGAAAAGCATTCTCAAGGATTTCATTTCGGTTGCTCCTCTGCTAAAAATCATGCAATTAGGACAAGTGATAAGCCAGCAGCAAAGCAAGAAAACTAAAGCTGCTTCCAAACAAGAGATGTACTGCTCTTTCACAGGCCTCATGGAGTTTAGTATGTACAATCTACAGAGCATCTAGCAGAGTTTTATGTAAATCGAAACAAGTTTTTGCATACTATGGAAGTTACGGATCAAGCACCATAAACTTCACAAAGGCACTCTTACAAATAAATGAATCATTGCCATTGGGAAGTGATCATCCTCATATAGTTGGTAATCTCCCACATTTCACAAATTCACATAACAATTGCAGACCAAATCGACATACTCCGAATTTCTATACCAGGACCAACACACCAGTCCACAACAGTCAACCTGCAATTCTGTATCAATGCATCCTCTCAGATTCGATTTCGCGACCAGAGAAAGATCAATGCATACCCATGTCGAACTTGTCGAGAATGGCGTTCATCTGAGCACAAATCGCCAAGCTGTTGCTCATGAACTCCCTCGGCCTGGTGAACCGATCCCTGACCTCATCAAGAACCGTCGACCCCATCTCCTGCAACCCCTCCAGGCACGTTTCTTGATCCGTCATGGCCGCGCTCACCCACGTCTGGATGTCGCTCATCTTCAGCTCCGTCAAGGCCTTCTCTCCCGGCCCTACGTCCATGGCCGCCACCGAGTCGTTGAGCCGGCTCTTCGCGTCCTCCAGCTGCTCGGCGCAGTCCCCGAGAGCGCCCTTGGAGCCCGCGTCGTTCGAGCTCTTGACCAGGTCCCGCACGAACAGGGAGGCGTTGGACACCTCGTCGACGCAAACCCGCAGGGAGAGCTCGAAGATGGCTTCTGGGTCGGGCTTGACGGAGCTGTTGAGGGAGGATATGCTCGCGAAGCACGAGTCTTGGTGCTGGGTCACGCTGCAGACTGCCCGGATCGACTGGGCCGAGCTGGATCTGAGCGACTGCGCCTCCGATGCCTCGGTGTTCGACTCCCGGATGAGGGGCTCCGACGAGGAAGCCGAGGGCTATGGTCAGCAGAACGATCGACGAGACGGTGAAGGCGACTATCAGAGGTCTCTTGGCGGCTCTGTGGTGCTGCGAAATCGGAGCTTCGGGGCTGTTCAGTTTGCCGTAGCCCTTCAAGACGTTGATGGATTCCATGCTCGTGTTGCTTGTTTCTTCTCTCTTTGCTTGTGCAGGAGGCGAAGAAGATGAGGGAGATGGATGTTGGACGAGGCTCGTGAACAAGCGTTTTGACATCTTCCGAGCTGACTCAGAATTCCGGACATCAAACCCACGATCGATTCTCTATAGTTTATCATCGTCCAAACGATAAAGTCAAGGGCCCACCTACGACCCAACACAAATCAACGTGCAAGAGCTTGCCCATCCAACGTTCTAAATTGAGTCAGAATTCCGAATTCTTCCTGTAATTCACTTCTAGACCGACCCGGCATTCAAAATTTCCGAATCCATCCAAGGTAATTTACTAAAGGTCATTGGGTAGTTTTAGCATTTCCAATCCTATCATACCTTACAGTCAAGATCGAATCTTTAGCCGCGTTTAAGAGCTTTTAAGAACACCCTGAGTTACCAATTCAACTACGGCAATTGGCAAAACTCGAAGTTATGACCAGTGGCCGAGAATAGTCACCTTGAAACCAAATTATACATATAACCTGACCATGTTCAAAAGGGGTGAAATGCTGTCATAATGCAAGCGAGTCCCTACCCGAGTAGAACCGCGAAAAGTTCCAAAATTAAATTATACCGCAACGTCAACACCGAAAAAGAATAAAAATTGGCCCATGGAATGACAGCTAGCATTGGATTACAAGAACCCGTCCAATGATCTAATCCTCGTCCTCTTCATCTCCATCGCCACCAGAAGCCTTCTTAGCAGCAGCCTTGGTGTTCTTTCGCTTCACTCTTCCAGGTCGCCCTCCTCCGAATGGGCTCGTAAGTGAGAAGTCGATGTGCTTTTGCGAATCGACCCTCACCATGAAAGATGGGATGTTCACGACTTGCCTCCCAACCCTGCCAAGTTAGAAGCAAGATCAAATCAGTACATCGACCATGATCTAAGACAGCAATGTTATTTGGTAGCATGAGGGGAACACACAAGCAGCTAGCTTTTGATTCAGATTTCACAGGATTTAGAGAAATGCAAGGAAGCTGTTACTTTGATTGATCAACAAATGGGGAACTGAATGTTCAAACTGCTACTCTCACAGTCTCACCATCCTCCTGACTATAGAAACTTATCAAAATTTCAAACCTCATGTTGCATGATATTACTAAGAATTATGAATGACACGAGAATGAAACAGACTCACCATAACCCAGACTCACAGCCTTTAAACCACTAAGAAGACTAATCCATTTTCCAATATCCATTACAGAAACTTCTCCACTGCCCATTGCATAATCTAATCTTTCCAAGAAGATACTTATATGGCTCATCTAATATTCAACTCAAATGAACTAGATGCTCCAACTGTTAACTACAAAACAACCCAACACAAAATTACTGTATCATGTGAGACCTCTAAGAAATAAACATCCAAAGTTGCTATTCCTCAATACACAAAGCATCAATGTACAAAACAGGCCCTGCACATGCATCTACATCTGTGATACACCACGTGCCTATTTTAACTTTAAAAATCTAACCTGATATGTCTCTGCCTAATGAGCACCCTGGCATGGTGGATTGATTTTGCCATTCCAGACTTGAAGACAAGTGTCTGCAGGCGACGCTCCAGGAAGTTTTCAACAGTCAAGGCTAAGACATAATCAAGCTTGTTCTGACTTTCGTCCAGCAAACCATAGCGATTCATCCTCCGGAGAAGAGCCTCACCCTCAAAGATTCGACGAGGGTTCTTCTCATCAAGGGTCAAAAGCATCCTTGCGTTGTTGCGGATACGGCTCAGAACATACTGAACTCTCCAGAGTTCTCTCTTGCATCTAAGGCCATATTCTCCCACCAGCTTCAGCTCAGCATCCAATCGCTCCTTCTCATAAGGGCGACGGGGCTTCTTAAATGTCTTCCCATCTGAAGTCAAAACAAATGAAGATGTAAAGAGTTTCCTAGAAATCACTCACTCATTGTCAACCACAGAGATGCTGCATATCTAGGTGACTGACGACATATCTATGAGTCTACTGCAGCAGGAACATAAAGGAGATATATAAAGTATAAGTTCCCATCATTTCCATCCTAGTCCATGGAAATAAAGTTCTTTACAATTGAGTAGAACCTTTTTCCTCTTTCAACTAAGTAGCATTCTAAGCACGTGCTCGCTCCAATCCATCATCTGAAGCTATGGGTACCAAACTCAGGACTCAATTTGGTGTTGCAAATGTGAACTAATTCAAGCAATTCCTTTTATCAGAATCTTTGCAGTTGCTCCAATGAGCAGATATCGCTAAACGTAAAGACCAACTGGATCCAACCGCGAAAAGATCGGAGACCCACAAAACAGAGCATCTGCAATAGTCTTCAATTCAACCTCATCACTTGGTCAGCCGACAACCCTTTTTCGCTCGCTACATTTTTCATCTAGAAGGGTAAACGAAAATGCGAAATGAAAACGCTTCAAACGACCCCAACCCCGGAAAGACAAGACAAGACAAAAGATCTCTTTGTCGATCTATCCCAAACCAAACAGATCAAGCGACATACACAACTCATCATAGGACCCGAAACACCAACGCCTTCAGAACCGCATCGGATCACACATTTCCAAAATCCCAAGAACGAAGAGGCATGCATTCAAGAACATGCGGACACCCACCAGAGGTTACACAAGCTACTGCCCAAAATCACAGAGACAGAGACAGAGAGGGAGACGTTACAGTTGCGATAGAAGGAGACGTGCACCATGGCTCCTCTCCAGCGAAGCTAAGCTCTGCGGCTGCCCACCGGGATCGTGGCGGCGGAAAATCAAGCCTTCTCCCCGAGAAAGATGCAATCTTTATGGCTCTTTGGGTTTCTAAGTGCGCCTTATAAGGGGTAAGGAAAACCCTCAAAAACCCTAACGCTGGATCTTCCATCAATAACAACCCGTCGAAAAGGTCCCGAGGGCCCAATCCAGAGGCCCACGGACAACCTTCTCCGAGCTCATTGGGCCGTACTGTCATCCGAGGGCCCATTCTTGATCTTGGGCCTCTCAGGCCCACGTTTAATTCGTCTGCTCTTCGAGCCAAGTCCGGGGGAAAATGACATAAATAGTCCCGAACTTTTAATTTGTATAATATGATTTATGAACTTTAGTATAGTTCTTGAAATTGTAATTTATTTAGTATGATTTATAAAATTTTGATACATATTCAATTTAATCATCGAATTATATGAAAATATTCAATGTTACTCTTAAATTTGAATTATTGAAAAATAATATCGGAGATCTTCATAAAGTTAAGAGACTAAATTGACTATGTATTAAAAACTTAGGAATTATATTGTATTGTACATTAAACCAAAATTTATACACCATTTAAGTTATTATCCCTTTTGTGTCAAGTTCCGAAAGCCAATGAAATGAAATCTCATCATTAAAGTTCACGAGAGTTACAGCCCTGAGTCCCTGACCCAATCCTCTTACCAAATTCATCTATCCGATCCTGATTTGATTTTGATGTGTGGCCATCGCATGTGGGCTGAAGAAGTTACGATCACGTACGATTCATCGATCAATCATGTTGGAAGTTAGGCCGAAGAGCGGATTCACGAGCCGTCCCAATCATCGACGCGACAAACAGTGACGCACGCTCGCCTCCTGTCGCCATCGATGTCTCCATCTCGATTCCTATATCGGGCCTAAACGGGATAATCCCCGTTTTGGAATAAAAAATCCGAGCTTGATATGAACCCATATCTTGATTTTCCCTCTGTTTTTTCGAACGTAGAATGCTTCCCACGCTCGTTTCGTATTTAATTCTCTTCGTCATCGCCCTCGTTTCGATCCGAGCCAACCCAAAGCCGGTTTCAGATTTTCTGTACGTTGGAGGGAAAACGAAAAGAATCCCTTTTTGTCTTCCGGGGCGACGGTGTCTTGCTCTCTCTCTCTCTCTCTCTCTCTCTACCCTTTTCTGTTTCGCATCTCTCTCTTCATTTTCTTCGTTTTCGCCGTTGTTTTTGACACCCGGAATCAAGAACTCGAGGACCCATCATCGGGTTCTCGTCCGTTACGTAGTCTGCGAGTTTATACGGGTCTCTGAGGCCGTCGTGGGTCGGAAAAGCTTTGAAATTTTTGTGGTGGCAGCAGCGGGGTTCGGGAATAGGCAGGAAGAGGAGTTTTTCTCTTTGGGTTTGGTTCCTGTGGGAGTCCAAACAGGATGGCGACTACTATCGGGATGATGGACAGCGCTTACTTCGTGGGGAGGAACGAGATTCTGACTTGGATCAACGATAGGCTGCAGCTCAGTCTCTCTCGCATTGAAGAGGTATAACTTTGATTTCTCTCCATCAGGGTGTTGATACGGCATGTGGGTTGTTTGAATTTGAGTTATTTTTTTCCGCCCATTTTCACAAATTGATGGTGAGGTTTCATCCTTCGATAAACTATGGATATGTGGGTCAGTATGGGAACCTTCCCTTCTGTAGCTGAAAAGAATGGATTAGATAAGGCTTAATAAGGCTTCTGTTGAAGTGTTAGATCAAATTTTCTCTGCGTTGGCAAGGTGTAGGATGAAACATAGTCGATAGTTCAAAATTTTCAGTTTTCAGCCTGGTTAGTTTCGTCTAGTTAAGAAAAATTTCAAGTAAGTTACCAGCACATGAGTCTATATTTATGCACTGTATGCATCAAATGATGGCTACAGTCATTTAATCGGAGCAATTGAGAACGGTATGGGAAATGGTTTGAAGAAAATTCAGTGATTCAAACGGAGATCACCATATGTCTGTATGACGAGTTTACAAAGTTGGTGGTGTCATGCTAAATTCGAAGATTTTCTGTACTAATGGGTTTTCTTGGTCAATGAAATTGGATACTGCAATGGTTCATTAATAATGAGATATGGGAATGTTTAGAACTGCAGATTAGGTCGTGATTTTTATTGAGAAGTGCCGATGTTGGTCGAGGTAGGAATGTGGTTCGATAATTACGGTGAGCATCTAATTATTCTGTCATCCATTGATTTCTATGGGCAAGTCTTAGAGTCTTAGGCATAATCTAGGTAGAAATGATCTTACTTCTGTTTTTTTTTTGGTCGAAAAAAATGAACTCACTTATATGCTTAGTTCTGATTGCAGTTTCGGAGAAGTCATGTCGATCCAATCTGATGCCCAAAGTGTGTTAATATTTATATTGAGTGCATCAAACTAGACCATATTGCACTTTCTGTGGTGATTCTTAGAATAAAACCTAAACAATTCATTCTATTGATGACCTGCTTAAGAATTGACTTGGTTCTGTATTTTGTAAGAAATTCCAATTACTAGTTTGAATTTCTTTTACAACAGAACATCAGTCATTGTTTTTTCGTCTGAAGAATATCAGCAATTGTTCACTTTTATGAATCGATGCATTCTGTTAATTCCTTTCAAACTTAGTTGGTCGAAATGCTTTTAATGCAACATATCTTGATAGGCTGCATCTGGCGCAGTCCAATGCCAATTGATGGACATGACCTATCCAGGAGTAGTTCCCATGCACAAGGTAATAGCACAATTCCTTTTCCTCATTAGGTTTATTCTGTTTTGCAGAATAGCCCTCCCCATTCTAACTTGATTATACTGTTTTGCAGGTGAATTTTGATGCAAAGACAGAATATGATATGATTCAAAATTACAAGGTTCTGCAGGAAGCATTTAACAAGTTGAAGATTGACAAGGTAATACGTGATACTGCATTGGATCGCAGATTCTTTTAATGTTAAAGTTTTAGTATGCTTTTACAATGCAGCAAGAACATAATTCCGATCCATTTGAGAAAGGTAACTCAGATGTTAGTTCATTCGGGTGCTTCTGATCTGTGACCACCTCTTGACCTGCTGTGTGAATGGCTGCATTGAACATTAAGCTCTAAGGAATTTTGTGGTCAGAGATTTGCCTTTCATAGTATAAGTGAGTGTGTGGGTGAGTACAGCTTGTGATGAAAAGTTTTTGTAGTGTATGAGTTATTTTGGCTCATTTCCTGTCAGACAACTTCAAAGCTAGAAGACCAGCTAAATGGTTTTTTTCCCTGCCAGGTTTAGCAAAAAACTGTGAGTTGTTAAGAAACTATAGTTCATAGACAACTGTATCAATTTGAAATTCATTCTGTATAAGTCAGTTGTGTTTCGATATGTGTAATTGGTGAACTAACTAGTCTTCCAATTGTCCAAGTGGCATTGTTTCTGTCTGAGCACTTTGTTTGAAGCCCGAACTGGATTAATGTCTGTTTTGGTATGTAAAATAAGCACTTTCGACTTGTAGCCACATGTTTGCAGAAAGTGAGAAAAGGCAACGTCCGTAATATAGCTGTCTCATTGTGCTTGAGGAGCATATGTAAAAGAGAAACCACCAATTCAGATCTGTTGTTCTAATCTATGGCTTTCTTGGCAGCATATTGAAGTCAACAGGCTTGTCAAAGGCCGACCCCTGGACAATTTGGAGTTTCTACAATGGTTGAAGCGATACTGTGATGCTGTCAATGGTGGCATAATGAATGAGTATGCAACTCCCTGTTTAACAATGGTTGCATTCACGCTTCCTTCCAAACAATGTTTTCATTGTTTAAACTTTTGGGTGGTATTTCTTGATAAGAATCCCTTTTTGTCTCAACTTGGCAGAAACTACAATCCTGTGGAAAGACGCTCTAAGGGTGGCAGGGAAAGAGTTCCTAGGAGTTCGCAGAAGAATTCAAAATCACTGCAAGCAAACAATGCTTGTAACATAAGCTCGATGGATACAGTTGGTGTCACCAAAGCTTCTGGTTAGCTTGGCAGAAATTCAGGAGCTGTTACAAGTTTCTCTCTCTCTCCACCCTACTTGACAATTATATAGTGAGTTGGTTGTAATTTTGTAGGGCCTCGTCAAGGGAGGATGAGTGAAATGGTGGGCGCTGCTGATTCTTCTCGGGAAATTCAAGCTTTGTCAAAAGAGGTAACCGAAATAGGATTGGGAAGTTGTTTTCTTGCCTTCATGTTTTACTATTAAAATGTTTGCATCAAAGCAAGAAATTTGGTATGAGATTAGTAGATTGCCATTAGTAGATTGCCACATTTAGTTGTTTCCTTACATCAGAAACTTATGATGCTGATACATGCTAGTGCGTTGTGTACAATCTCTGTGCGTGCTCGCTCGCATGCACACTTGTATACATGCATGCTCATGTCGGCGGAGGCTGTTCCACATTTTTCTTATCTTTTAAAGGATTTCCGGGGATATATCCTTGTTTTTGTCCGCTCATCTGGGCGGATCATCATTCTTAGAGTGATTCTTCAGATGATCATATTGACTATATTTTTTACATTTTACAGGTTGCAGATCTCAAGCTATCTGTGGATTTCTTGGAAAAAGAACGGGATTTTTACTTTGCAAAATTGCGAGATATAGAGATATTTTGTCAGACTCCCGAATTGGAGGATATCCCTGTAAGAGATTCAAGAACTCGTTCATTTATACTGATGAAATCTTCTTCTCCATTTCATCCTTTGGTCATTGTACTTTTATGAAGACACATCTCGTCATTCTTTTCTCTGATGAATATATGAATTTCGATACAGATGTCAATGGCCGTGAAGAAGATACTGTACGCTGCCGATGCAAAGGAATCGGCTCTTGAAGAAGCTCGGGAATACATGCGGAAATCCAATCATGACTGAACCGTGTGATGTCTTTTCATTACAGAACTAGGATATCTTTCACCATGTCGGAACATGCAGTTCGATCTCCACAATGTACTTTCAGGCATTGCATGTGCCGTGAGAATAAAACTGCAAATTGTTGATGAAGATCCCAGTTAACAGCTTCCGTACTGGTCACGCCATAACATGAATTGCGGTGATTCACAACGAAGTAAATCGATCTTTGCACATTCTATTTTTCTCATTTACACAAAATTTCGAGTTCAGGAGTTTGGGGAGACTGTTTGCCTACATTTTCTGCAAACAACTCCCCCTGGTTTGGTTTATCGGCATTACAAATATAGTTTGGATAAAGCCACAGTGATTTGAGCAGAAAGAAGCTGGCTTGCAAATATTCACAAAGTGTAACTAGTAGGTTAGGAATGCACAGATTTTGGCTAAAAGAAGAAAAGGGATTCCCAACACTCCTACGATGCCTATCACAGCTCCAGGTTCAAAGAAAGCTTACAAGAAGCTGAGATCATGGCTCGCTTCCCCAAAAGTTTCAGCCCGATCCCATCCACATTCATTTGATAGAGAAGTGAGATGCCAGGACACATGAGGCAAGAGATGGACAAGAGGTGAAAATAAAGCAACACAACCTTCCAACCCCAAGTACTTCATAGTTCATCTGAAGAATTTACACCATTACATGCCCTAAATACACAGAAGCAAAAGAACAGTGACGGTGACTGCAACGGTAGAACTACTGCAAATAACAAAAGGGTGCATGTACATTATCACCGGAAAGCAGAAAGCCAGTGAAATGTGGTACTGCAACACAACACACCCTGACATTGTACATCTCTGTTAGTAGGCATCACCAACTCTAGAATTTGAAGTAGAACATTATGAATAATGATAGTCCTCTTCAAATCCCGCAAAAGCCCCCCTTGTTTCAGACTTATGAGCCTGCACGGAAAGAGAGAAGAAATTAAGCGGCTTCACAGCTATCCCGAGACTTCAAAATCAGATTATGAAACACAAATTTCTCAAATAATTTGGTGCTCTGGTGGTAGTCAACCAGAGACATAGGAGAGATTGCATCAACTGTTTACTCTTCAGAATCTAGCTAAGACGTACCCTATGGATGATATTTTCGAACTGTTCAGTTCCATGCTCTTCAATATACTTCTCTGCAGCTGTCAAAATGTCATCAGGCTTTTTAAAGACATCCTCCTTCCTTGGGACATACCAGATGTTAATAGTCTGACGGTTGACAAAGACGGGCCTCACAAAATGTTCATATACATATGCAGCACCGCTGAAATATGGTATGACCAACCAGCAGGTCAAAATCAACTTTGCATATGGCCATATGGGGACCCTGCCAAAGATTCAAGAATCTGTAAAGATGTGAAGACCACAAAGCCTATGCAAAAACATGTCCTAGACATGTAACATGTGTCTTCTGTTTACTAGGAAATCCGCCGCAAGTCCGTAATACAATCAGGAAAGGCTGAGGGAATGATACAGATCACTTTCTATTATTCAACATGACATAAATAAACACAGCCTTGATTGGAGAGTACCAGCCCTGACAACATAATGAGAATAATGCTTGCTGTTGGCGATCACTTTTTTATTCTATAACCTTAGCAGAGATTTTAATGCAAGAACACTAACCACACAATATCATTCTCAATCTTCATCTTTTTTACCAAAGTCACTCTGCTAATCAAGTAGGACGCTGATGATACCCATCTTAAGAATGCCGCAACCAGCCGAGCACATCCAAGAGGTAGAATAGTCCTATATCTAAAGCATTTGATGACACTATGACCTAGAAGACTCTGACAAAAGCTTCAACTACCAGGGGATAGCTACGAATCAGGTCACATCTGCATTGCCGTTGGTATTTATGACATCCCTGTCCCAGCTGTTTGCGCATACAACTCATTCCAAAAAGTAGAATGGCTAACAGGCCTTGGAAGTATATTGCAGGCTATAAGAAAAGGTCAACCTACCCTGATTATGAGAGTCTAAAATGATGTGCACTGAATACAGCTCTTGCAACATAATCCTCAAAAAACCATCTTGACATTCTTTGTAAACAGCAATTTATGTGACTTTGATGCAATAGCAACACATAGCAAACTGCAATAGCAACACATTGCAAACTGCAATAACTACTTCATGGACAGCAAAAGGAATGCAATTTACCATTCAAGGAGTTTGTTAAAGGTGAGCTCAAAGAGAGTGAGAAGGGAATACAGAACCCAATAGGTAAGCCACTGCTGATCATCTATAGGAGATTTAGTCTCAATTGCCCTGACGGAAGCATACCTATAAGCAAAATGATTTTGATCAGATACAAAATCAACTAGGATTTAAACCAGAATATCAAAGTAAAAGCGAAAGGAAACTAAAAATTTCAGTTAATGTGATCAGAAACCGACTTACAGAGGATACACAAGACTGATAACCGGCCTGAAACAAAACACAATGGATCCCGAATTAGTTGACCCATTAACTAAAACGCATAAAAACCACAACTTCAACAGATTCCACGTATGCCCCTTTAGCTCTATACACCAATTATCAACTTCAAGAGATTCCAAGTAAAGCCCTTCAGCTCCGTACACCAAATTACCATCTTTAGCTCACTCACACGATCACAACGCATAAACCCACTCGTTTTTTTGCAAGAATTTTGGATTCTCCAGGAAGAGATCAAGAAAGAAATAGTGGGCAAAGCGAATGAAGGGGAAAGAAGGCGTACCCAGCAAGCACATCGAAGTTCTTCAGCACCACCTTGAGAAAGCTTCCAGCTCCCGATCCCATTATTCCCTCTCAAATGCGCGTCTTCCTCAGCCTCCTCCTCCTCCAAATTACACCCCTTGCGTGTTGCAGAAGACAGGGAAAGAGTAGTATTATTATAGGGTTTCAGGTAGAAATTAGTTCGAGAGAGAAAGAGAGAGAGAGAGAGAGAGAGAGAGAATCCAAGCTTTAAAAAAGGCAGAGACGCAAAAGCATTGGAAGACAAAAACATGGGAGCTCCCCGAACGCAGATCGCAGGAATTCATTCGGTAAAGCGCATCACGGTTTCGGTGAGCTCAGCCGTTCGGCCAATCGTGACGCGCCACGCGGGAGAAAATAGTTTGACTTTGACTCCGTTGGCTCGATACACCGGATTCTGTTGCCGGACTACGGTGCGCCCTCAACCACCGGATCTTTCGACGGCGGTGGGTTCGGTGGCGGCAGATGCGATCCCAGGAAAAGGCCCCTGGTCCC
This sequence comes from Eucalyptus microcorys, assembly GCA_014182515.1. Lineage (NCBI taxonomy): Eukaryota > Viridiplantae > Streptophyta > Magnoliopsida > Myrtales > Myrtaceae > Eucalyptus > Eucalyptus microcorys. The sequence goes on from CM024563.1 coordinate 5,038,947, forward strand.
CGTCGAAACCACGAAAGTGCCACTACCCGTGTGTTCTTGATTGCATCGTACAATGGTCTCCTGTCTTGTTCCGTGCGTACGTACGTGCGTTCTGTCTGCAGAGCGGAGCTTTACGGATTTAATGATTCATAGCGATCGATGAACTCTTGATAAAGGTTCCACCTTTACTTCGAAGTTGCTCTACTTTGCTCCATCATCTATCGTTACCAAACGGAATGATAATATAAATAATTCCTGAATTTCTATCAAATATGTAATTTAGTTCTTGAAATTCTAATTTGATCAATATAATATCCGAATTTTAATCAATGTGAAATATGATTTCTGAATTTTTAATTTGTTTCATATAATCCTTGAAATTTTTTATATATGTTCAATACAATCTTTAAATAGTATGAAAATATTCAGTATAATCATTTATTAATTCAAAAACAGAGACTATATTGAATATTCTCATGCACTTAAGAACTATATAATTCATTGAGATAAAATTCGAGAATTACATTGAATAAATTAAAAGTTCAGGAATTAAATTGGATATTCAGCTAAAATCTAAGGACTATTTATGTCATTTTCTATTATCGACTTGCCTATGCTAACTGCGCTGAGTTGAAACTACTGTCTTGTAAGGTTTTCGAAGTGAAGCAGAGCAGAGAACTCCACAAACCCAGAAAACTGATTTGCCCTTTATCCATCATCCATGTACAGACTGCCGGTCCAAGACGCTAGAGGGGATAAAGCAGAAGGAGCAAATTCAAGAATACGATGGTACAGATTCCTCAAGAGTCTAAGAACTGGGTTTTCTACAGGCCATTGTCAGGGCCGGTTTCCCCGTTGCTGTTATCGCCGCCACAAAGCGGGAGTTCATTCCTCCAAGGGGCTTGGTCGCCGAGGAGCTGCGATGGCCACGAATCTGCAGGCGTGGGGTATCTCGGGTGTGGCTTGCTCACGTGTGAGGCATGCACGGGATACGACGAGATATCGGGTTGAAGGGGGACGATGATCACTGCGTGCGTTTGCTGCAATGGCTGTTCCGCAGTAGCCAACCCGGCAGCGTCTCCAGCAGGTTGGGTACATTCAGGAGGTGGTGCATTCAGATCAGGCTTCGACTCAGCTACCCGGGCTCTCAGCTCGCTCTGCAATTTCTCTACTTGGGCTTCTAACGCAGAATTCTCCTCTTTCAGCTCATTTTTCTCGACAGTCACCTGAACCAGCATTTCACAAAGTTATCGCCCCTAGAACTTTAAAACAAACTGATGCCAAATGAAACATCAAGAAATTTTTAGTTTGATGATCACATAGAAGAGTGAAATAGTCAAATGACAGGAACTTTCCAAGGCAGAGTCCTACGTTCATATTTGTGTTAAAAGAAAAATTGACATACAAAAACTACCAGGTATAAATGTTCTGTTTATAGAGGAAATAAGTTTCAGAGTGATTGGCAAGGACACGAGACCGAGAATGGTTGACACACCAAATTTTAGGAGCCAACATTTCAGGAACAGTGGACATGCCCGAACATCAGCATCAACAGAGATTCAATAGAAGTTAGTACTTACATAGCGAGACTCAGACACGAGAGCAACATTCTCCTTTTTAAGACCCTCAATCTGGCCAAATATTTCTTTCAATAGGCGAGCAGCTTCACACAGTATAGAGGCCTTGCCATTGTTCTGCTGATTCAGTTCTGCGCAAGATACTCACCAAAATGAGGTCAAATCCAAACGGAGTGATTTGAGTTACTAATTAGAATAATAATATCTGAGCAGATAAACTGAAAAGGAGATAGCATCTTGCTATAACGTTTAGCAGATGATATGGTCCATTAAACAAGATGATAATTACCAAGTGCATTTGCCAAATCTTGGAAAAGCTCATTCAAATGCTCACGCTTTTGTTTCTCCCGCTCGGCTTTATGAATTCTTTTCGGTACTTTACCCTGAGTCTTTTTGCAAGGAGATGACCTGCAAACGCAAAACAAAAATTTATAAGGCCACAAAGCCTAAAATGAAAATGATTCGAAACAGCGCGTGTCCATGCCATGCCAAGAAAATGAATGGCCTGAGAATTTTATCAGATTGAAAACTGGATAACCCTGTCCATTTTTACTAGATGTACACAGCAAAACAGTCTGAAGCCCTAAGGAACAATCAGTAAAACAAGCACTTAAAAGATTCATATTTAAAAGATAATGCTGATCTTCCATCTAGGATTACCATTTCAAGTAAAAGTGCACGAGTCAGTTAGACTTAATGTCTACAAAAGAAACATTAAAGCCAACTCCAGATATAGAAAACCAAGACTTGTACCGTTTCTACACTTTACCATAAAAAATTCAAGATCAAGTTATAATTGTTAATTACTAAATTCAGGCATAACCAAACTTCTCGAACATTTTTTCCCATATAAATTGGTTGGCATATCTGTAATGATACAAGCAACTAGTAAATTAAGCCAATACACACCACATCTCAACTAACACTTACCACCAGTTAATTACAATGATGCACCAATTCAGTTAACAGAAGCCTAAAGCTCCATTAAACTTATGCACTATGTGGATCTAATGATATTTTGAACCATTCAGCTTATGGTCCTTATGTCTGACACAAGCAAAATGACCCTGTCAATCTCATTAACTATGCAGGCTCCCATCGTAGTTTGAAGCTAATAAGCTAAACTTTAGGAACCATTAGGCAAACTGACACTTGTTCTCAGTCAATGTTCATTATGTTGAACGAAAGTGCATGCCATCTGCTCGACTCACGGTTCATTGGCGTGATTACTTGCATCCCACACACCAATTACACGCAGCATGGACTCCATGAACTCAGAGATGCACAGCAGTCACAGCAACCACGATCAACCAAAACGGCCAAATGGGAACTAACCTTCCTGCCGATAGCGATGCCTCCGCCGCCCCGTTGGAATTGTCGCCGGATGACGTGGTCGCCTCCGAAACCATGGTTGCCGCGGTGCTAACGCAAATCACTGAAGAAACCAAACGAGGCCGATCAAACTTCTATTTCATTTGCCCAACAATATGCAGGCAATAGCCAATTCCAAAACTAATCTACAAAATTTGACCTTCTTCTTCTGCAACCAAACACAGAACTACCCAGGTCCTATAGCACAGAACCCAAATATTCATTCATAACCCAGAACACAAAAAGAGATCTTTCGACCAGAACCGAATCGAGAAACCATCAAATTAAATCCCCAGACAAAAAAAGCACCGAGATCAAGCCTAGGAAGACAAGAAAATCAAGAATCACAGAAACCAGAGCAAGAAAAGAAAAGAAATCTCAACAGGCAAAGCAGAGATCCAAGATCAAACCAAACCAACTGCTGATGGAGAGAAACAGCGTGAATTGACCTACCTGGAAAAAGGGCAGATTCCCAGGACAACACCCAAACGATGAATCGGGACAATCCCTAAGAAAGGCAGAAAATTTCAAGAAATTCTAGGGTTGGAGAGAGAGAAGAGAGAGAGAGACAAGGCATATATGATTGAAGGAGTAGGTATGAGAGAGAAAGAAAGAAAGAAAGAGAGAGAGAGAGAGAGGAACACGGACACAGGAAGGAGCGTGGCGAACACCTGCCGATGCGAAGCTTAGAATCGCGTGCTCTCCTCTGTCCACGTGCCCTTCCTCCATCCCTTTTGTCTCCTTCCTCCTCCCCCTCTTGCATTCCACCCCAGATCAGCACCCCCCATCACGTCCCTCAAAAAATAAAAAATAAAAATCAATTTTTTTGACTTCTTTTTCGGAAAATGGGTCGTCGAGAAAATCGATCTGCGAAATCAAGAACGAATTTTTAATCAGCAAACCCAAAGAAAACCTCGTAATTCGACAGAATCGGCGCTAAAAATTTCAGCTTTGGCCACGGATTCTGGATAATTCCAAAAATCAAAAAAGAAAAAGAAAAAAAAGGGGACAAGAAGGAGGAGGAAGGCGTGTGGCGTTCACGAGCTGGATGGATGGAGTGACCGAGGAACGAGGATGATGTCGAGCACCGGCCTTTGTCTGGCCCACTCGAAGCGTGTGCCGTCCACGCTCGGCAGCCTTCAACTCGTCTTCTTTTTTTTTCTTTTTTTAGAATTTTTAGAATTACGGAAAAAAATTATATGTGAACCATACATATACCTTGATTTATTCTTTTTCTTTTTTCAATTGCTGACAATTTCATGAACCATTAAGAAAACTATGCCGGCACAATTTTAAAGAAGATCAAATCATTAAAAGAGATTCATGCCGAAGCAAATTAAGACCGATATTATTACCCGTCAAAGATTTTGGCGATTGCCCATTCTCATGATGGAAGGAATTTACATATTTAGAGAGCAACGAATGAATAAAAAATTCCCAACTCCAAAATATATATATTATGAGTTCGTGACATGATACGTGTCATTTAGAACATTTGATCATCGAATTAAATAATTATCGCATTAGTCAATTCCTTGTGTGAAAGTATGCTGTGTCAGGGCATGGTGTTTCAATGGTTCTTGTGTTTTAAATGTTAAAACTTCATAATGGGCTCATGTGTTTCAATTCCATTTCGAAACCGAGAATCAAATTTTGACAAGGGTTGGAATTGAGCTGTCCAATACCTCGATTAATTCTAAGAATCGCTAAAGAAAATCAAATCATTAAAAGGGATTCATGCCAAGGCAAATTAAGACCGATATCATTACTTGTCAAAGATTTTGGTGACTGTCCGTTCTCATGATAGAAGATATTCACATATTTAGACTTTCATTTGTTTTGTGAAAAATGTAGTGTTTTCTGAAAAATGTTTTCTAATAATCCATTTTATAGGAAAATGACAATAGTGCTGAAACTTGAAAATAAAGTGAAAAATATTTTCTAGGATTTGGCCAATAAAGGAGGAAAAAAAGAAAGAAATAAAAGGAAAAATAGAAAAAAAATTTAAAATAAAAATAAAAGGAAAAGGTGTTTGATGGAAATAAAAAGTGTTGGTCTAGAATTGAAAGAAAAATGATGGAAAATATTTTCCACTTTTTATTTTTCCTTATATTTTCCCCGATCAATTCATTTTTCATGAAATAAATGCCAGAAAATATAGAAAACATTTTATTAAAAGTTATTTTCCGCAATTGTTTCATGAAAAATGAGTCGTTCACCCTAGCAGATCAACCCTTCAAAAAATTCAAAATAACATTTCTTTTTGGGAAAATGGGTCGTCGAGAAAATTGATCTGCGAAATCAGAGTGCGAATTTTTAATCAGCCAATCCGAATAAAGCCTCGTAATTCGACAGAATTCGTGATGAAATCTTTCCAAAATTTCAGCTTTGGCCACGGATTCTGGATAATTCCGAAAATCCAAAAAAAGAAAAAAAGAGGAGGAGGAAGGCGTGTGGCGTTCACGAGCTGGAGGGATGGAGTGACCGAGGAACGAGGATGATGCCGAGCTCCGGCCCTTGTCTGGTCCACTCCAAGCGTGCGCCGTCCACGCTCGCCAGCCTTCAACTCGTCTTCTTCCTTTCTTTTTAAAGAATTTTCAGAATTACGGAAAAAAAAAAATTATATGTGAACCATACAGGTACCCTAATTTTTTTTTTTTTTTTCAATTGCTGAAAATTTCATGTGTCGTTAAAGAAAACTATGCCAAAACAAATTAAAGAAAGTCAAATCATTAAAGAGAATCTTGCCAGACCAAAATAAGACTAACGTTATTACCCGTCAAAGGTTTCAACAATTGTCTGCTCTCATGATAGAACATATTTACATATATATATATTTTTTATTAAAAATAAATTTTTATTCATTATCAAAATGATATATGAAAATAAATCTTAAAAGTCACAATAACAAAAGTAAGCTCGTAAAGCTCCAAAATAAATAAATAAATAAACTAGAAATTAAGGTGTTTCATTAGAGCATGATAGTTAGAAATAATCATAGGCTTGTCTTTCAAGAATATATTTGGGACAACATCGAAATGAAAGGATCAACGGTCAATTATCGAGTCGTAGTGCACTATCAATGATAAGCATGTGTCGGGATCTCAATCTATAATTACGGTTTTGCCCTCGGCGATGTACACCTAGGTTTAATGTCCCTAGTACCATCATCATACGGAGACAACATAAACATTTTGAAGAAACTCATATTTGACATCTATAAGAGCAAGCCTTGAAGCCAATGTGAAGTGTCAAACCTTTGAATAAAAACATGTTGAATGAATACAAATTTGACACTAAAATTGCCGTGAACTCCATTGAAACTAGAAGTGGAGTACTTATTCATCTAAAATTAGATCGGACAAAAAAGCTCCCAGATATAAGATCGGGAGAGCAGAACTCTTATATCTAAAACTAGATTGGGAGAGTATGGAAAGAAACAAAAGGGAACAAAAGGAAAATGAACTAGGAGGGGAGGGAGAGATTTAGGTCTAATCCCTCCCCTCCAGAAGTGGAAGAGATGAAGAAAGGTTCAAAGAGGGAGGGAGAGAAAGAGGGTCGGAGAGGAGCAATAATAAAAGATTCCAAACTTGAACACATATATAGTATGAGTTTGTGATGTGATATGTAACGTTAAAAACATTTTTCATTGAATTAAATAACTATCGCATTAGCCAATTCCTTGTGTGAAAGTTGTTGCGTCAAGGCATGGTGTTTCATTGGTTCTTATGTTTTAAATAAGTGAAAACAAGTGGGGTAAAAGTGGAAGAAGAGTGAAATCAAACAAAAGGCGAATGCAATGCAGTGGCCATCATGGACAATCGGCAGAAAATAAGATGGAAAAGAGATAGGGAGATGGATTGTCAAGCCTTTGAGCAACGGAGAGAGAGAGAGAGAGAGATCTTTGTGGCTTTGGTTTTTACCTGCAACTTCTCTTACACTTTCAAGCTCACACGAGAGAGAAAGAGTTTGTGACGAGAGAGATGATAGGCCCTAAGTTTAGGTTTTTGAGGTTTTAACTTTTTCAAAGGCAAAAGAACATCCCAAGTACCAAAACTTGGTACAAGGGAAACTTAAATGCTATAAATTAGCAAAGTGACTTAAGTGCCACTTTTTTTTTTTTTAAAATGGGACACTTGAGTGTTACATCCGGCGAACCCGTCGGAAATCCTACCTAGTAATTTTTTTATTAATTTTGCTTGATTACGTGGCTCGCCGAAAAATTAACTCAACAAAAAAACACAAAAATGACGTCGTTTTGACATAATTCGAATTTTAATATAAAAATTAATTAAATTAAATTTAAACCATTTTTTTAAAAAAAAAAAAAGGCCCTTAGCCGGCTGCATTCATCTTCCTTTTTTAAAGAAAATTATTTTAAATTTATTTTAATAATTTTTATATTAATTATTTACTCACGTTAGCGTGCAAAATGACGTCGTTTTACATTTGGCTCGCCATATCAGTGTTTTGGCCGGATTTTTTCACCATTGGCACTTAATTAATCTATTTTATTTCAGATTTTGATACTTAAGTGTCGCTTTCTTAACTTTTAACACTTAATTGTCCGTTTTTATGTTAAGTTTTGGCATTTCATGTGTCCCCGACTCCTTTTTCAAAATTGTGACATTTTCTAATTGTATAAAATCTTTTGGTACATACCAACATAAGCAAACTTGTTGATGTTGATCAAATGGTGCAGCGCTGTTGCTTAGTTTACAGAGATAATGTGTTTGATTCTTTAAGCGTGCGCTGAATTAATTCTTTTTAGGTTAATCAGTTTCTAGCCCGTTGACTTGGAACCGGCCAGTTTAAAGCTAGAAAGATAACTGGTCTAGTTTCCGGAATCGGGAACTAGCTTTAAACCACTGGTGTAAGGCTGGTTCGGGCCCCTATACTCTGCAAAGTTGAGAGGACATGAGTTGGGCTCGCAACTCACATTTATAATATACGGTATGACTTGAGTGGCGAGATATAAAAAAAAACAGAGGTCTAAGTTTGAAAAAGAAAAATATAAAAGAAAATGAGTATGAGGTAATTGCCAATAAATTTAGCCTCACTGATGTAGCTCAAAATTTTTTATGATTCCATCCTCATGAGTAGTGGCGATGATACCTTGTAAATCGAGATGGTCTTAGCTTGAGATGTGTTATAATAATTAAATGTTAAACCACGCAAGACATGATTTAATATTTAATTATTTTAACAATATGAATAGGCTAGATACTCGCCTATGCATATTGTTGAGCTATGTGGTAATCACACATTGTGAAATTATATATAATTTATTTGCATTTGAATAAAAAAAAATTATGACGCGGGGCAAGTTATTGTCATTTTCATATCATGGTTGAAAGCAAATGCATCTCCTCATATTCGTTTTGAATTAATGTTGTTGTATTTGAAACTAGATCCTTTTTTTTAGAAATTAGAATTACGGAAAAAAAAAATGTGTGAAACCATATACCCCGATTTTTTTTTTTCAATTGCTGAAAATTTCATGAATCATTAAAGAAAAATATGCCAAAAAAATTAAAAAAAAAATCAAATCATGTAAGAGAATTATACCGAAGCGGTTTACGACTAATGTTATTACCCGTCAAAGATTTTGGCGATTGTCCATTTTCACGATAAAACGTATTTACATATTTAGAGAACAACGAATGAATAAAAAATTCTAAACTCGAACACATATACATTATGAGTTCATGACGTGATTTGTGACATTTAGAACATTTGATCGTCAAATTAAATAAATATCCCATTAGCCAATTCCGTGTGTGAAAGCGGTGTCACTTTAGGGCATGGTGTTTCGATGGTTCTCATGTTTTAAAGATTAAAACTTCAGAATGGGCCGGCTCAAAGGTAGTATCTTGAATTGACATGTGGGTTCCAGATCTTTTTCGGAACCGAGAATCAAATTGGCAAGGCTTGGAACCAAATTGCCTGATTCTTAGCTGATTCTTGATTCTACGAAAATCAGGATTCTTCTTTATTTTTATTTTTTTCGAACAAGTGAAAGCAAGTCTGGTAAAAAAAAGGAGAGTTAAATCAAACAAAAGGCGAATGCAATGCAGTGGCAAACATGGACAATCAGCAGAACGGACCTAGAGAGAAGGAGAGAGAGAGATAAGGCCTTTTCTACGTGGCTTTGGCTTTTACCTGCGACTTCTTCTATACTTTTAATCTCAGAGAGAGACCTAGAGAGTTTTGCGACGCGAGAGATGATAGGCCCCAAGTTTAGATTTGTAGGGTTTTAACATTCTCAAATTTCGTGACATTTTCTAATTTTATATAGTCTTCTGGTACATACAAACGTAAGCAAGACGTCGATCAAGTGGTGCAGCGCATGCGCTTAGTTTAAAGAGATCATGGGTTTTGATTCTTGAAGCGTGCGTTGAATTAATTCTTTTTAGGTAAACCGGTTTCTTGCCCAATCACTTGGGACCAGCTCGGTTTCCAAATAGAACCGGCCAGTTTAGGGTATAGAGTTGGGAACACAACTAATAAAGACCAATTTCCCATTTCTAGAGTCGAGAATTAGTCTTTTTGGCCTTGTTTGGTTTGGATTTAGGGAAATGTTATTGGGAAAATGCAAATATTTTTGAGTTAAAGAGGTTTTCAAAATACAAATAACGTTTGGTGAATTATAATTTTCAAGTGCATTGAGAAACAACTTTAGCTTAAATGTCATTATGTAAAAATTACATTTTGTGAAGGACTTTTGCTATTTTTTTTTAAAAAAGTTTTTAATTTTGTTTGGTGGAGTTCAACAATCAGTGGCCAAAATAGCCACCAGCTCACTTGAGGTGGTGCCGTCATGACCTCAGATGTTGATTGAGTCCCGCAACCCAGGCATTGCCTAGGTTGCGATGACCTCAGCAATGCTTGGGTCGTATGAACCTAGGCGACTGTCACCTAGGTTGCCATGACCCAAGTGACGATCGCGAGGTGTTGCCTAAGGTTGCATGACCCCAAATGGCGCTTGTCGAGTGGTCGTGACCCCAAGGCAGTGATCGTCGGCACACGTGATCCCTTGGTTGGCAGTCATCAACCTCTATTTGGCTTTCTCCATGCAAACAATGAAGAAGATGAACATTGAATGAGGGGCCAAGACTTGCATTCCAAGAATACTACTTCCCAAATGATCTCTAGACCTGCTTTGGGCTAAAGGCCCTTAGAGTTAGGGGTGAGCATGGTCTGGGTGGGTAGTTCCCATCTTAAAATCAGGAATCATCTACTAAGGATTGGCTTTGAAAAATTGAAACGGGAACCGCCCGTTAGTTTCGTGGATCTACTCGAGAATTGGATCGTTGATCCAATCTAGTTCTCGAGTGAGTTCATGGAACTGGTCCCATCAAGTTTCAATACCCAGTGCAATATTTTCCAACAAGCCAAAGTAAAGCAAAATACAAAGAACTTCCCTATTTTTAATTAAAAGATTAGTAAAAGGATTGGACTCCTATTAAAAGTTAAAGAGTTCACACTGTGAGTCGATAGGGTCAAGACCATAAGTGAGAGATAGAAAAATGACTCATACGAGGTGAGAATGAGACAATATGAGTACTTAATTAATGGGTGTTGAGCTTCAAATTAGAAGTTTTACAATTTTCATTTTTCTTAAAATTGAACATATATTTATATATTATTGATTGGGTCTAGTCTGAGTAGGTGGATGGGCGGTTTCACACCTAGAACTAAAAACCAGATTGGTACCCGTTAGTTACAATAAATTACAACCGAGAGTCGGATCAGTTCCCTTAAGAACTGATGGTTTCGATTTAGTTCGGTTTGGCTCCGTTCCCTTAAGAATCGCCAGTTTCGATCCAATCCAATTTGGCTCTCGTGTTCACTTTACGTTCACAATTTACAGTATGGCTGGAGTAGCGAGATTTAAAAAAACAAAGGTCCAATTTTGCAAAAGAAAATATAAAAGAAAATGCGTATTAGATAACCGTCAATATATTTTGCCTCGCTGATATAGCTTAGATGAATTTATGATTCCATCGTCATGACTGGTGGGATGATGTCTTGTCAATCAAGATAGTCTTAGCTAGAGATGAGGAGGTGACATACTTATCTATGCATATTGGTGAGCTATATGGTGATCATGCATTGTGAAATTATATGTTATTTACTTGCATTTGAATAAAAAAATTATGACTCATGACAAGTTATTATTATTTAAATATCATGGTAGAAAATAAATTTTTCTACTCATTCATTTTAAATTAATGTTGTTGTATCACACTGGGTCAATTGATAACATACTTTCTTACCTTAAACCTAGAAATTTCACTTTCTAAACTTTGACTATCCCCTTTATTTAAAAATATGTAGTGATGGAAGAGGCTAGATGCTTATTTATGCATGATTGTTCAATGTGAAATTATATGTTGTTTACTTGCATTTTAATAGAAAAATTATGACACATCACGAGTTAATATTATTTAAATATCATGGTAGAAAATAAAGATATCTACTCATATTCGTTTTAAATTCATGCTATTGTATCACACTAGGTTAATTGATAACATAATTTCTTATCTTAAACCTAGACATTTTACTTTCTAAACTTTGAGTAACTCCTTTATTTACAAATATGCAGTGATGGATCTACATCTTATGATGAGCTTTGGATACCACTATCTATAGAGTATGACTATCAACATGTCCTATTTGTTTTAAATTCATGCTGTTGTATCACACTGGATCAATTGATAATATAATTTTTTACCTTAAATTTATAGATTTCACTTTCTAAACTTTGAGTAGTGTGATGGATCTACCTCTTGCGATGAGCTTTGGATACCGGTATCTATAGAGTATGACTATCAACATGTCCCCGTACCTGGTTTTGCGGTTGAGCACGGTAGGTGTAGCTCTTTATTTTGGGTTCGCACTGGGTTACTTCAATATACCCCTCATCACTTCGTTACTTGGTATTCTCGTAGTAATGGCCAGTTGGTGGGACATATCAAAGTGTTTGATGGTCCACTGGGTTTTGATTATGGAGGTGATGCTTCGGGGCCTATGGATTTAGGCCGCTGAGTAGAGTGATAGCTTGAATATGGTACAAACAAGTTTTTGATCGGATGATAGTAGTCGTATGATGGTGTTATGTTAACCCCCAGTATGATGGATTCTCATAATGTCACACCTCAAACGTCCGTCTTAGAAATCCAACATAGTTAGGATATTAACCAAGCATCTCTATATGCATACCATCATCTAGTCAAAGCCTATCTTTACAGTATCAAAGCTGCCGCTCTCAAGCATTAGCATCAATACGTCACATCCATCATTTGAATCTGATGACAATCAAAACATCTCAAAGGTCCCACCAACTTCCCAAATGTACAAGCATACTAAGCAATATAGTGCACCCCATGTTAAACCCAAATGGAAGAGCTGCACCTACTACCTTCAAAGGTTTTTGGGAACGAATACCTTCAAAGGTTGAACAGGGAGAGAATTGTCTCCATCTGCACGAATGGAGACAGGATCTGTCCGTCAAGATGACCTGGACATATGCCAAGCAGCAGCATCAAATCATCAGTACGGTCATTCAGTAACCCATGGATGGTTTCATAGATTTTGAGAAGCACATCGAAAACCATTCTTTCCAAGATTCAAAAGGCGTTCAATATCTGCACCTGCCCTCGCGGCAGCAGCTTCAGCTTCGATCTGTTTAAGCAAAAACCAGCACCGAGTCCGAGCAGAATCTATGTCAAGAATTAGATCCCGTGACGCGTAAATTACCTCGTCTTCGGAGGCTGGAACGTGCCAAAATGATACCAACTGTGAGTTCCGAAACCAGATCAGGAACAAAGATGCCTGTCAGCTTGCCACTGGTAAGTGGAACTGCCAAGGAAGCGACTGAATACTGAACAAAAAGCTTAACTTTTTATCTAACACGGTCCAATTGATGGCGATGCAGCATCCTTGCCATTAGCGACGCAGAAAGATACAGTTCGAGCATCACTTCCATGTAGAATCGCGAGCTGTAGGATGAAGGAAAACGAGAGGAAGGAATCTCCCTCCTATCATCTAAGGTGACCTCTGCCGAGAGCAAGGTAGCTGGGTAAAAGAACATAAGAATGATGAGATTTATTACTTCCTAGGGGAAAAATTGCACCTGAGTTGACATCTTGTAAGGACGTGCATACAGCAAGAACAGAAAAATATGCAAGCCGAGAGACCGCACCCGATGAATGACCCGGAGACGAATCCGGGGCGGGACTCTGCGAAGAATTTTGCGAACCCATGTGACAAAGAAAGTGAAACGGGACAAAGCAGACAAACCAGATGAGTGCGGTTTTCGCTCTCGAATGGTTCCACCGAGCCGCAATCCTAGGCATCACCATTTTCTTTGACGGTGACAACGACGATGATGGCGACGATTATGATGCCCTTGGACCGCTGCTTGCGGTGTTCTCCCACAAGATGCGCTTACGCAGTTGCCTGATCTGGTTGTTCGGAAGAAGAAGAAGAAGAGAGCGAAGGAACGATCGGATCTTCAGCCTCACTCCATCTTCCTGTAAAACAATGATTTTGACAGTAGAGGTTAAATCTTAAGTTACTTCTGCTGATAGCACGGCTGATAGCCTCACTCCATCAACAACAGCTGGAATACCTCTCTACTCACTAGCTTCTTAGATGATCAGATTTTGCTGATCAACTAGTCTGGAGCCAACAAGGATGGCCGCCATACAGTTAAATCTCAACATTACATCCTACTGACAATGCGCAGTCCCAAAACTAAGAATATTTCTCTGGTCTGTCTGTCAAAATGCGATTGCTTCTAAGGACAACTTATTCAAGAGGCATATCAGCTCAGAACCTTTCTGTCAGGTATGTCACAAGCAAGTTCCAGAAACATTAGAGCATTTACTTCTATTCTGCTCATGGACAACAGGCATCTGGCTTCATCCACAGATTAATATAGATATCCAGCTTAGTTCGGTCACTCGTATAGAAGTCCCTCTCATCCTCTTCATCACGATCTACATGGGTAGGTTGGCATTAGGTTTGAAATGTAATGTCGACGCTTCTTTTCAGCCGGGGAATACACGGATCGATGGCTTCGACGCAAATTGACTTATTAACCAGTTTATTCGTAATGTAAATTTATCAACCAAGGGCTTCATACTTGAATCGGACTGTAGTACGACCTTGTGTTTTGCTCACGGATGCCACCGATTCCCTTTCCCTTTTCCCAAACCTAGTTGTTCGGTTCTGTAAGTTTATTGGAACATATATCCGCCTTACCTTTGCTAGACCTTGTATATATTCCCAAGTTTTAATGAAAGTTCTAATTTCGACCAAAATACTTTTTTATATTTAATTAAATTTATCAACCTATAAAATACTTTTATATTTAATTAAATCTATAAAAAACTAAAATACTTTTATATTTAATTAATCTATAAAACTTGTTTCTTATGATTTTTTTAAAATTATAATATTAAAACACTTCCATACAATTACAAATTTAATGGATAAATTTATATTTTTAAAAAATTGAGGCCCATTTATATCATGAAAAATGTGATATTTTTAAAATGATAATATTTTTGGGTGTTTGGTTGAAACATGAAAATGAAATAGAAAATATTTTCCATTTTGTATGGAAAATCTAATTTGATTTTCCGTGCTTTTAAAAAAAATAATTTTTAATTAATTTTATTTTGTGAAAAAAATATTTTTAATTAAATTTATTTTTGAAATTATTTTATTTTTATTTTTAAAATAAATATTTTCTTTTTCTTTTTCACCCCTTCGTTGTGGCCGGTGATTGTGGCTGACAATAGGTGAGTTGAAGCCTTGCCATAAGTCGGTGAGGCTTGAGCTCGCTTAATTCTAGCAAGCCAAGCCTCGCCAGCCTCTGGCGAGGTCAAGCTCACCCCAATGCCGGTGAGCTTGAGTCTTGCCGGATTAAGAGGCCCCAACCTTGCTAGTGTCGGTCGAGCTTGCCCGATTTGGTAAGGCTAAGCGAGGTTGCTAGCGAGGCTAGGGCCTCCTTGATCACTTGAGCTCATTGACCATTAGCGTCAAGGCTAGCAAGCTCGACCTCACCCGATCTAGCGAGCTCGAGTCTCGCCAGCTTGGCGAGGCCCAGCCTCATCGATTTTAGCCAACTCGGCCTCACCATATCTAGTGAGCTCAACCTCGCCCGCTGCCAGTGAGGGCTTCGTAATCCTCAGTTGGTGGCTGACTGCCAATCTTCATAAGTAAAAAAGAAAGAAAAAAAAAAAAAAAGAAAGAGAAAAAGAAAATAAAAATTATAAAAAAATCAGAAATTAACAAAAATAAAATTTATAAAAACTACTAAAGAAGATGAATCTCATTAATGGGTTGACTTCACTAATAATCTTTATAAATTAAATGGATTTAAAAACAAACCCATTTACAACTAATGTATCACTAAACTTGCATACAACCCAAACTCATTTATTCACTAAACTTGCATACAAACCCATATATGATCAATCTCATTGTATACGGATTCTACGTGGGTTTTCAACTCATTTTGACACCTCCAGTTCTGTTTAGTTATTAATATCCAAAGTGATGAGGGTCATTGTAAATTGCAATAGTGCTGAGTCAAAAAGTAATTCTTGATAACGATACGTTAAATCTAGCAAGTTCGTACATCGCATGATTGCCCCGGAGGTGGAAAAAGGGAAATTCCTCTCCTTTCTTGCACATGTGTCGACACACGAGGTGCCGAGCCCGAACGAGCGGTTAGCCTCCCCTAATCGAGACGAATCAAGGACACAAAGATCTCCCAAAGTAAGATGAACAATCTACCCCCATCATGACAATTAAAGGAGAAGACACGAAAGTGATCCGACGGGGCCCAATATCTATACATCGACGGCTGGGATTAGCCAGAAACCTCTTGGCCCTTATCGAGGGTCATCGGATTTTCATTGATTCAAAAATTTGTAATTTTTTTTGCTGAATTTTTAATTTGATTTAGACCCTCATGAGAATTTTTTTTTTCCCTTTAAAAAGGAGAAAATTTGCTGTCTTGGGTCTTGGCAAAAAGACCCATGGGCCATGGGTGGGTCTAGGTCGTACCGTGTTCGAATTTACCGTCCACCACGTGATGTTCATGTATCACGCCCTAGTAGTCCCACGGCCACGACATGACACGACGCACAGCCCAAAAAAGTATTTTGTGCATCCATTACACGGGTTATTGCGCCGCCACCGACCCGGTCCAACTCACATGATGCGCGCCCCCGACCGAATTCTTCGTCTAGGGTTTCCGAACCATCTATTCCGGTCGGTTTTGTGACGTTCCATTAAGACGTGGTGTGCTAGAAAAATAAAATCTCTTGTGTCCACATGCGCGCGACGGGATTGTTGAAGTCATGCAACATGACTTCATGTGGGATCCATTTAAAATCTCGGCTTGCTAGCTAGAGGATGTGTTTTGATACTCATCAATGCCGTGTACGTAATCTCTTGGATTGATTGAAATATCGACTTTGCTCGCTAGCTAGAAGGAAGATGCGTTTCGATTTCAAAAGCACGATTGAGATAGATTTGCACTAGCAGCTAAACTGTCTTGTGCAATTCATTGATCAATAGTGGCTCTCGAACCCTCAAACACTAGGTAGTTAACTTTAAAAAAATCACACAAAGCACGAGATCTCGGGTGTTAGGATGTGGTTTATATTTCCCATTGATAGATGGCATGGAGTCCCACTCCTCAACGAGTGGGTAAGGGTTGGGGACAACTCCCCGAGCCGCCGAAAAGCTTTCATACTTTGAATTCGTATTTTATTGATAATTTGAGCCTAAACTCGTGAAAAGCTCCTGAGTATATATAATCTATTTATTTTTTGTAATTGAAAGATGGAA
This sequence comes from Eucalyptus microcorys, assembly GCA_014182515.1. Classification (NCBI taxonomy): domain Eukaryota; kingdom Viridiplantae; phylum Streptophyta; class Magnoliopsida; order Myrtales; family Myrtaceae; genus Eucalyptus; species Eucalyptus microcorys. The sequence continues at coordinate 5,055,749 of CM024563.1, forward strand.
CGGAAAGTTACAATATGCTAATCATATTGGAATTTTCTGATGGATGTAGTTCTAATTTGAGGGTAAAGCATGATAACATCTCATGTGTTAAATTCTCTTTCTTCTTCAACGCCTAACATCGAGTTCAATTCTTACTCGATGCAACCGCCTAGCAGTTAGGCCACAGAAGGGTTTAACTGCAGAGTACGTGAATCTCATGTCTTTGAACAAACTGAAAGATGCATTTCGTCTCATGCGCGAAAAATTACACGAGACGACATCGTCCGACAGCTTACATCAAGGAGGAAAATCGTGAAATCAGGACTTGCGCGTTTCGAATTACTCTCGACATTCATGCCGATCCTTCGTTTCCATGGTCCTTGACACCTTGGCACCAGTCAATTGCGACTTCCCTAGCGATGAGAGGAACCGATCGGCTCAAAAAAATCACCTACTTTCGGGCGACGGCCTTGTCCGTAGCAGAAATCCGCATTAAATTCGACCGGAGAAAGTCGAAGAAAGGACAGGCGCGGTCGCGAATTTCATGCGTGCGTGGAAGATCCTCCAGCACACATGATGCCCAGAGACACCGTCTCGAGAACTGTCTCGTCGTAATCGAGAGATCATCGTCGCCAAGGATGGAAAAATGCAGTGCACATGCAAATCGATTTCATACTTGCTCGATTCGCAAAGGCATCGTGCATCGCATGCCGATAAGTCGATTGTCCTATTAGGTTGTCGGTTTGATATAGAACTTTCGTCAAGCAAGACACCTGCACGTTTTTTTAGGTATGGATGATTTTGTAGGAATGTTACTGACTGTTCGAAATGTTTAAATTGTTTAATGGATGTGTGGTTTGATATTTAAAAATTCAAACACTCTCATTTCTCCATGACTGACTTTGGCCGAGACTAAGCGTAGAAGTATATAATAATGGACATGAAAATATCTGAATTCGGGATCTCTTACTCTAGTTCCTTTCAAAATTCCATGGGAACCGCTACTAACAATCTAAAAAGCTTTAGTTATTATATTATGGCGTGTTTATATTTAAATATTTCAATAGTGATGAAAAGCGTTTTAATAAGTGCATGATGGGCAATTGAAATTGTGGGAATTTAGGAGCGAATCCACTCTAGAGACCTTTTTGGGTCGAGTTTGTTCGTGCTCCTCCGAGGCTATCCTTTTGCAGTCAGGAATGACTTGAAACGAGATGATTCATCGGACCGATAGCTTTCATGGTTCATAAATGCTTAAGCACATATTTCCTCTCACATATGATTTGTGATTCTCGTGGAGTCTACGATCTAAACGATGTAACAAAACAAGCAATAATTATTCCAGACTTATGAGCGCTGCATGGTCAGTCCCAGTGAGCACCCTTTGCGGACTTGTTAATCATAATTCATATGTAATTTTAAAATAATCAAATTTCCAAAAAATTGATTTTTCAAAACACGACCGTAATCAGTGTAATGAAAACTGCAAGCTCGCCCTCGAAAGGCTCTTGATGAGGTGTAATTTTCCGATTGGCTCTCCTCGACGCACGCCAAAACAATCATAGCCCCCTCTCTGTCAGAACGATCTTGATTATTTTATGTAATTTAATAAACTGCCCCAAAAAAGGGGAAGAAAAAAAAAACAACACCCGACACCTTTTAATTAATTAAATTCGCTTTCGACCAAAAAAAAATCAATTAAATTCGCTAAAGGGTTTCTCCTTGGGATCTGCCAAATCCGCCTTTCTCTTTTTCCCACATTTCATTTTACAACTAATATAAAATAATAAAAAAATAAAAGGGGGAAATTTCCCCCCCGAGTCACGTCCGGTCAGTCCCACACTGAAATGAGGAACGACTGCACCAATCGCCGCTCGCCACGTGGCAAACCTAATTTCTTTATTTCAATTTATTAATCAATTAAAGCGAAAAAGGGATGAAAGGGAAAAATATAAAATACTCCGGTACATTCAACTCCAGATTCCGCGCTCTCTCTCTCTACCAGCACCCCTCTTTCTCTCTCTAAGCTGAGACGACCCAATCATTCACTGAGCCCATCAAGACCCCCTGGCCCGCCAAACGAACGGTCCAGATTTAATGACCCGGTGGGCCCCCCTCCGAAAGTAGGGTCACTGAAACCCACCACTGATCTCCAACCGGTCACTAGCAAAGGCAAAAGAAAATAGAAAAAAAATGAAAAGGGTATTGCGTCGACTCGTTTTATGGTCAATTCTCGACTCGGCCGACATGGTCGGACGCCGAGCGAGAGCTCGAATTCTCTAGCGACCCAGTTCGGCTCTCGCGGGCTATTACCGTATGATCGATATGGTAACCATAAAACGAATTTTGTAATTGTTTGTAGCAACATTGATTATTCAAAACTGAATCGAGAAACAAAGAAAAAGGAGGGAGTTTGAGAGAGAGAGAGAGAGGAGGAGGAATGATTCACCTGTTTGTCAGTGACAATTGTACATTGGCTAGGGCAATGACCAGCAGCTGGGCCTCCCCTACCTGAGCAACACCTGGAACTGCCCTCTCTGTGGGCCCCCACCCCCTCTCTCCTCAGCCGTCTGATCATCACCATCATCAGCATCCATCATCTCACATCCATCGTCCCACCGTTGGGGTCATGTTAGGAATCATCAAATCACATTGATTCACAAAGACTCTCTCCCCCTCTCTCTATCCCCTACATTGAAGTGACACTGTTCCATCTCTTCCCTCTTTTCCAAGTACTCAAAAGGCAATTGTGGTCCTCCCACTTGCAGCAAAAACACACACAGAGTAAGAGAGAGAGAGAGAGAGAGAGAGTGCTGGTTAGGTGGGAGTCTTGCCAATCAAATGCATTACATTTGAATATAGGTGGTGATGATTTTGACTCATTTGATCCCAAAAGAAAAAACAAAGCATTAGATAAGATTATACAAGCATGTTTTTGGAGGGGAGTGGGGGCAATCTGCACGAGAGATTAGAAATGGGTGCGCAAGAAAAGGGGAGAAAAGAAAGAAAGAAAGAAGACCCAGATCAGAATTTTTGCCCTAATCCAAAAAGGGGAATCCTCCATAATCCACCCTGTTAAAAAGTGTCTTCTTGCAAGCCTTGATAATCATCAATCCATATGTAATCACACAGGAGAAAAAAAAAAATTGGGAAAATAGTAATAATGATAGGTAATATCAGTGAATTTTTTTTTTTCAAAAAAAAAACAAAGAGAAGAAGAAGCTCAGCTCATCCAATTAACGACAACCAAAAACCTCACGTGTGTACAACACATCAATCAAACTAGCCCACCAAATTCAATCGCCGCCGGGATCTGAGAACGGTGGCTGCCGGTCGTCGCCGCCGCCGCCCCCTCCCCACCGCCGCCGCCGCCGCCACCGCCGTGGTGCGAGTGTGAGCCGCTTGCCTGGGATTCCGACACGCCGGAGCTCGACATGGGCCGGTACGGGCTCAGCCCGCCGAGCATGTTGAATTGCCCTTCGCTGCCGCCGGCGGCCCCGGCGGCGGCGGCGGCGGCGGCCGAGCCCAAATGCTGACCTGGCAATAGGGCGACGGGCGCGGGGAAGTTCATGAAATGCAGGCCGCTGGACATGGTGCCTCGGTACAAGGCGGCGCTATTGCTGACCGAGGCCGGGAACGTCCATACCGGATCGCCGCTCATGACCTGGTTGCTCGGGTTCGTCACCATCCAGAAGTTCGCCGGGTGATTCCCGTGGTTCGCCGGAAGGACGCCGGAGCTCGACTGCAACAGGTAGCTACCGACATGCGACTGAGGCTGAGGCTGAGAATTGGCCGACAGATCAAGCTGATCGGGCCTTCGCTTCTTGCTCATGCCCTCGTGATCGGCGCCCTCCGACAGCTCCAAATTCGAAGCTTCCCGGAGCTCCTGCTTGGCCTGAAACAGCATGGAGCTCAAATTGCTCGAGGAGCCCTGGAAATTGAGCAGCGTCGTCGTCGATTCCGGCGACAGCCCGATCCCAGGGAACAAGGCGGGGTTGCCCCGGCGCTGCGGCGGGAGCGAGAAGTTGGGGCTGAAGTAGCTCGATCGGAGCTGCGACGGAACCGACATGCTCGAGCCGGAGCTGCGGAGCGAGATGTTAAGGGACGTGAAGTTGGCCGGGATGGTGCCCGTACCGGTGGCGGCGATCACGGCGGGCTCCGCCTGCTGGAGGAGCCACTCGATGGTCTCCCCGTCGGACTTGTGCCCGAGCTCGCGGGTGAGCTGGAAGACCCTGGCGGCGCAGAGGGCCGGCATGCGGATGCGCCTCCCCCGCCCGTCCACCTTCGTGTGCCGGTCCTTCGTCGAGGTCCGCTTCGGCGGCGGTTTCTTGGCCCCCGCCGCCCCCCCCCCCCCACCCCCCCCCCCGCCGCCGCCAGCGGCTGCTGCTGCTGCTGATCCTCCGCCGGGACGATCTGGAGGGTGTTCGAGGTGGAGGACGATCGGTTAGGGTTCGGGGGCGCGTCGTCGGAGGACATGGCGAGGGAGGGATAGTTGGAGGTCGAGCATGGTTGCTCGTCCTCCTTCTTCTCCAGCAACTGGAAGGGGAAGGTGGGGCGTCGTTGGTGGTGGTGGTGGTGGTGGTGGAAGTGGTCGTGATCACCTCCTTCCATTATCACATGTAATCCAAGCTCTCCTCTCCCTCTCCCTCTCCCTTTCTCCCTTTAGCAAAACCCACCCTCGTTCTCTTCTCTCTTCTTCTTGCTTCTTGCCTGCACAGCTCCTTCTCCTCCTTCTTCTTCCCTGAGAGTGAGCGAGAGTTGCAGAGAGTTTGTGGAATTGCTTTGCTTTCGCAGGCGTCTGAGTTAGAGAGAGAAAGAGAGAGGATAAGGAAGGGGGAGAGAGAGAGACAGGGGCAAAGCTAAAAAGGGCTTTGAGGGAACAAAAAGATAATGAGTGGGAATTATATGGGTGAGCTTTAAAAAGCTGTTTTTTTTTTCTTCTCAATTCTTCTCCCTTCCCCATTGAAAAAATTAAATTTTTTCTTTTGCTTTCTTTGCTGTACCTTGTTGAGCTTTTAATTCTCTCTCTCTCTCTCTCGAACAAAAATAAAATCCAGTTCATCACTTTTGTCACAACTGCTAACCAGGTCAGTTTTAGGCTTTTGAAGTGTAATCTAGATACTTGCCAGAGAGAAAGAAAAAAAAAAAGTATAGTCTAAATTGCATGACATCAGGCCAACTGAATTAGATTAGATCTATGGGTGAAATTTGAATATCCAAGTGTCGCATTACTATAAAATATTGTGGAGGTTGTAACAAAAGTGGATGCTTGATGTATTTTTGATGTTATGTTATGATTGAAGTGATGCTTGCCGACCCATGACTTTTGTTCATTGCAACAATGTCAATTTTGTGATATTTCTCATGACTTTTGTTCATTGCGATGATGTTAATTTTGTGAGATTTCTCATTGATCAAACGTTGTGCTTTTACTTGATATTTTACTTAGTTTTACCATATCAAGGAAAAAAAAGGTTTCGGTATGTGATTATTTCCCAAATTATGAGAGAATTTTCTATAAAACAGATCTTGTCATTTTTTCAATGACTTGCTTAAAGGTATTAAAGCTCCATTGATTTCAATATTGTCTTTTAGTAAATCAAGAGATATATTTTAATACTTGAAAAGCACATGGAACAAGTTCAGGTGCGTATGTGATGGTCTGAGGTAGTAGTTTCACTCGAAGAATTGATGTGATATAAAGTAATTATTATATTCTAATAATTTTTTTGTATTGACTATATTATAGTTGACTCATAACTTATTAGCTTAAGTTTTTGAATGAATATATGTCCTATTGATATGTTAATGGACTCGACCTTGGCCTTTCTTTTATAGTCTCAATTAAAAAATTAATGCGGCATGGAGCAATTATTACTCATTAGATTAGTTTTTTTGAGTGAATGTATGTTTAGTTAGAAATGCTAATTGAGTTGATATTTGATTTCCTCTTTACGATCACTTTATATAAAACTATCAAATATTTATTGCACAACTCAACATGAGTGTATTGAGTATTCGCTTGTTCTTCCGAATTGAGTATCATGCCATTGCAATACATTCCTAAAATGAATAGAGGATGTTTGGTATTGATTTTCATTGTTCTAATGCTATTGTAATCTTCTCTTCTTTCTTTTTCTGGGCATGTTTTTGTTTTGTTTTGTTTTGTTTTTTGTTTTTTTTTTTTTGGGGGGGAGGGGAAGTGAGAAGTTGCTCTTTTTTTTTTTTTTTTGTGGTCGGACAGGGCATTGGTTCAGACTCCACGTGAGGTGCCCTCTTTTTTCTATCATTCAATCCATAAAGACAATGGGCATTGGAATTGGGGTGGGCCCCGGTCCCAAGTCAAAAAGATAAATTTTGAGAGAGAGAAAGAGAGAGAGGGAAGGGGCTTATAAAGGAAAGATTATGAGGTGGGTCCCCTTCCCCATTCAAGTAATCATTCCCTGGTGCCTTTGGCTCTTTGCCTTTTGCTCTGCATCAAAGCTTTGTTTGTGGGGATCAGAAAACAGAACAAAAGAAACTAAAGAGAGAGAAAAGAAAGAGAACACACACCCGTCTTTGGGATACCCTAAGCTCTCTTAGTAGCTATCTCTCAACATTCATGTTGCCTTTTCCTTGGGATCCTTTGGCTAGATTTGATTGTTGGCTCCCCTCATTTTTCACCCCTATGATCAGGAGGTGAAGGGCGGTGCTGGGACTACTCTCTAGAGTCTATTTTTAGTTGAGGATGGATAAGGAAGACATGGATTCTTGGCATCCCGTGTTTCTCGTTTTGATGTGGTAAATTCGCCGCATCGAAATGGATATAAGATATAATTTGCAAGAGGACTGGATGAGAAATCAAGAGGAGATTGATATTAGCCCTATCAAGCTCGACTAATATGTTTTTCGAAATGTATATTGATTACAAGTATTTGGCAATTACAAGTTTATTTGACTATCTTATTTTTGGAGATGTAGACTATACCACTCATCATAGTGACATTACTTCATTTAAAATGCAATTAAGAAGGGAAATATGCACTCAGACATTTGATAGCCATAGAAGAGCAATCTAGACAATAATTTACTGCTTTAGAATCACATCAAAATAGGGATAAAATCTAAAAACTTACTGAAAAATTAGCAATGGTGTATGTTTAGCCTATCAGGTGGTACCCCGAGGCATCGTTGCCCCATGGGAATATGGGATCGGGGCAAAACTATCTTGCCCCAGACGAGACACGGGGTGATGGCCAGGTCGAGCTTTCCCAGACGGGGCTGGGACAGGAAACAGGATCCCCAACCTTGTCTAGTGCCGCTTCTAGTTATATACACATCTTGAATAGTCTAGTCCACATCTTTAGATAAGTTAAAAGACAGATAATTTATTCACAAACATAGGAACATTCAAAGGATGCTGGCCTTACTAATTATCACCGAGAAAAAGAGAAGATTATAAGGGAATATTATATTTAGGACCATGAATTGGGGAAAAGAATTGAGCAAAGTTTAAGAACTTAATCATACCAAAGGATGCCTTTTTGCCATTATTTTTGACGCCTTCTCAGGATGGTGCTTCAAAGGGACCATGTCCGAGGCAGATGCTTATCTGGGTCCTGTCGAGATCACCTATAGAAGTCTATAAATGACAATCCCTGCAAATTTCAAGTATTCTTTTCGAATGATGCTTTAAGGGTGGGAATATGCACTTATGATGTCACACTAACAAGGCGACAGATTACGTGCGAGGCCTAGTTAAATAACCTTTGATTAGCGAGTACTTTGGTCGAGTAGTGTTCCTTTTCGTGACTTTGATTTTCGCGAATATGCATGGCCCCCCTCTTTTGCTTCTTTTTCTCTGTAAGATTAATGCCGATCATGGTTTGGTGATGTTAATACAATATTATATCCACGTCGAGAGCTGTCCAACTCCGATGTTTAACCTCAATTTCGAGCGTGTCTGGCTTGACTTCTAACAAATTCGTTGTGTCCAGTTTTGGATTTCTACCAAATTTGAAATACAGTGGGAGATAATTGGAATGAATTCAAGCATGTTTAATGGAAAATTTGAATGGTATTATTTATGTTTAAATTTTCATATATGGAAGGTAATATACAACTAAATATCGATAAAACATATCCATTAGAGCACTCTCTTCTCATTTATAAATTTTATCTTTGGCTATATTCCAATTTCGAAAATATTGGAATGGCGGAATGGGACACGGTGGTGGCGAAGGTAATTCTCTCTTTGGGCATTGAAAACGACAGTCAAATTGGGGAGTCAATAACTTCATGCTAATCACTTTCACCCCCACCTTTTCCATTCTTTGGCTGCATCGATGAGCAAAAACACATGCCGTTTTCAACATGATGAAAAGCAAGTTTATCCGATAGGTAACTTTTCTGTAAAGGGTATAATTTTTTTTCCCTTTTTTTTTTTTTTTGCTCCTACTCCATTATTTTTGGGCTGTCACATTAGGGTTTTGCACATGCACGTTGTTTCTCGATGTCGTTGTCAGTGTCGCACGGTTGTGGTGGAGAGAGGCTCTGTCTTTGCTCCCACTTTTGCCCTGACTGAGCATGAAGAGAAACGTCACATTGCATGTTTAAAATAACTACATCGTCCAATTTAGCTCCTCTATTTACTGCCCAAATAGTTTGAACCTCAAGTTTTTACCCTCTCCAAACGGAAAATTACCCCCAGAAAATGGGTTTTTTTTTTTTTTTAAGTTTTAAGCACCGGATCCGAGCTCTCGAGATAACCTTAAAGAAAAAGCCCGATGCGGACGAGACGCGGACGGATCTCGAATTGCCGCTGTTTCGACGGTTCTTGCTGATTGAGTGTGTTGCAATTGCGGGATGTTGTGGTTTCTTCTGATGAATATGTTTTCAAACACGTGGCAAGACCTAGTGGGCGAGCCTGTGTGGATGCTGTGTAATAAGTGACTAAGTTAGAGAGGGCGATGAGTATTTGGTCTGAGGAAAAAACTGCCCCGATTCACGACGCGAATGTGGACCAGTTTGGCCGAGGATTGTGGACCAGAAGTTAGTCAATGCTGCCTTTTCTGAGACCACAAGCTTCAGCTCCCTTATGCCATCCTGACATCGACGTCTTACCTTCTCTCCTTACTCCTGTACAGTCCCTCATTTTCCCGTTTAGATATATCTGTCCATCTACATGATACATGCATATATGATATCTTGCAAGTCCATAATTTTAGGGTATAAGTGGATTCTTCTTCTTGAAATTTAAAATGCAACTTAAAAGGGTTCTTGAAACCCTAAGATCTTTATTCTATGGTTGATCCCCTGAGATCATGGTCGGGCGAGTTGTTTATAATTGACGCAATTATATGACAAATGGAGGTTGCTGAAGTATAGAAGTTTATAAATTAAGGGTTCCTGTCAATCTCTATGTTGACCTTGGTCTGTAGGTCTTCTCTTTTGTCAGCTTATTTCTATATTTTCTTGATTCTTTTGGGTGAAGAGAGGGTACTGTATGCTCCATTAATGGCTGGATTGTCGGAAAGAGCTGTACGTTGGGTGAGTGTATTCCAGATGAGAGAGAGAGAGAGAGAGAGAGAGAGAGAGAGAGAGAGAGAGAGAAAGAGAGAGAGAGAGAGATGGATGGATTGGTACCAACACCCAAAGAAGATTTTATAAATTGATGACTTTTGCATTATTGAATCATCTGAGAGCATAGTGAATTGCCCAAAAAAACAAAAGGAGGGAATTCGTGGTTGAGCTTGTGATGCCAGCGAGATAGACCAGGTCCTCTCCTTGTTTCCCTGCATTCTGAGTTGTGAACTCTTCATCATGATTTCTCATGTCAATCTCACTTTCATTTTGATCCAACTATCTTCATCTTTGCCCCTATTTCTGTCACGGAGTTGCGAGTTTGACAGCAATGTGATTGATTGTACACTATTTGCTTGGTTTAAAGATGACATATGGTGCCTCATATTGACGTATAAGCTGGGTAAATAATCAAGACTCTAGGCAAGAACATGTAATTAAGTTCATGAGATCAACTCCATAAACCCAATTAGATGAGGTTATACTAGGACCCAACTCATTCATTTCGGCATGTTTTGGCCAGTGACCCAGTCAACAATTAATTAAAGTAGACTCCGTGATCCTTACGCATGGGCCAACGCTTGACCTTAACTAACCCCATTTTGGCTTCTCCCTAAGCCGAATTGCACTTTGGAGCTGAACAAGTTTTGTCCTTAATCGAAAGTTCAATGTCTTCACAATAGTTACGTAATCCCAACATAATTCATTTTCATTGTTATTATCATGTGTCTTCAACCTATTTCGGGCTAAGTTGTGCACGTCCAGCCCAGAGACTAAATGACCCGACACAAAAAGCTCATTATCATTAATATCTTGAGATTTAGGTGTCGTTCCTTTGATAATTGCTGTACGTATCGAATACTTCTTGAAGAGCTAGGTTATTTGAGAAAAGTGAAAAACCAAAAAGGAAAATATTCTCTTTATAGTTTCTTAAGGAGTAAAATACCAAAAGAGAAATTATAATGTGATGGAATTGGCCGTGGTTGGTGCGCACTATTACTCAAAACTATATTTAGGTCTCTACTTTAACAAGATGGCCAGCTTCATGAGAAACTGTTGCTGATTGGATCAAACGTCACGTTGAGGGAAATATCTGGACAGTTGGAATCTTTTATGTCTCCAAATGGAGCTAGGGCTGACGTCACGAAGAACAAAAAACAGCCTCTAGAACGAATATAAGCTAGAATAGCCAGCCTCCGGCGTCACATCAACTTCATTTTTAACTTGGTTCTTTGCATGGCCCTATTGGGAAATATCCCTTTCATACAATTCTCATGACTATTTAGATATCCTTATTAGGATTATGCTTCTATTTTAAGTGTTCTGAACGTGATTTTGGGCTTCTCTTGCTCGACGTCCCTACCTCCTATAGATATTTGGTTCCTTCCAGGGGATGAGTAGGCTCGGTCGCTTTACGAGAGAGTGGGGGAGAGAGAGTTTGTGTCTCCTCAGCGTATTACGGTATTTTCCATCAACCAAGACCCATTAGTTCATATTACACGACACATGACAATAATTGCCTCCAGCTATGAAAAAGTCAGGTTTAGAGAAAATCTGAAAGTTTTCACACGTAACAAGATATTTTCCATACATCAAGATTTTAAGGTTGCATTTGGTGATCCGAACTTGAGTCTAGATAGGATAATATATAACTTTATCTGGTGGTTGTGATGTTCTTTAGATTGGATAAATCTGAATATATTCAAATAAAATGCTGGATAATCCGGTGTAGGGGTGGGATAAATCTGGATTATACATAAAATTTTAAAAATTAACTTAACAGTTTCCATGTACCAAGAAAACCCCACCTCAGGCAAGACTCATTACTCTTCTCCCCAGAAACATCCCACCACCACTTTGGCGGACGTCCATTGTGTGACATCCTCTATTTAACTTATCAAGGTATTGTCCACTTTGGTCAGCCTTATACCGAGCCTCACGATTTTGTCATTGGTATAGGCAGGCATTTTCTCAAGAGGTCATCCATCCTAATAATGCTCTAGTTTGAGCTCACTTAACTTTAGAGTTTCAAAGCAAAGTTTGCCGTTACGTCAAAAGGCGCATTAGTGAGTTAATTTCTGTTTTCACATATATATCTCGAAATCGCTTTTTCTCTATTTGCCCTTTTTGTCATATTTGAAACTTGCCAAGAGCCACTCCCTATCTAGGCACTCTGTTCCCAGCCACTACTCTCTGCCTTTGTCAAATTAGGTTGTTACTGGCCTACCAGCTTCTGCATGGTTCATTCTCAAACCATACACTCACTAGAGAGGATTATGCTTTGATATCATATTGTGACATCTTTAGATTAACTCACTCGAAATGTTATCCGTTTTTACCTGTTTTATACCAAACCTCACGATGTTTTCTTTTATAGGCACTTTCTCAAGAGGTCACCTTTCTTAATAGTGTTCTAACTTGGGCTCACTTAATTTTAGAGTTTCAAAGCAAAATTTGTCTTTACGTCAGAAGGTGCATCCGTAAGTGAATTCTAGTTTTCACATATATCCTATTCGGTACATATTTTGATTCATTTTTTGCCCCCTTTGCCATCTTATAAGCCTACTAGAAGCTGCTCCTTATCCAGACTCTTTGGTCGAGGTGACCACTTTTAGCCCTCGTCGACCGAGCTGTTACACACCATGATTGTCCCTCACTCTGACGTCCTTGAGTATCCTTACTAGTGCCCTTGCTCACGAGTCACTTGGAAGGCTAGGAAAGCTAGGGCTCACCACCTCATCCATAGCTCCCTCTCTTTCTTAGTCGGCTTTCTAGCTTTTCCACCATCACTGAATCATCTCTCTGTTTCTCTCTCTACTTCACCTCTGATTACTCATTCTTAGCCTAATCTCTCTCTTGATCAACTTTAAATGATGCGCTCACCAAGTGTTTGACAAAATGCTAGAGGGAAATCCGCCCTGTCGTTAGTTCAAAATTTTGCTTAATGGAAGAGGTCATCCTCCTTCATTTCGCTTTGTAGCTTGCCCTCCTTCGTCACGCTCCCCCCTATCACAATGGCCCTACCTTTAAATCGCATCTTAGGTTGCACCAAACAAATGATGGGATGTTTTTATAATTCGGAGGATATTTGGAAGATTTCAAGTCTCCCTTTATCCTATTATTCAAATCCGAATAAGCAAACGTGGTAAGAATTGCCTCTATTATGAAAAAAAGTCGGGCTTCAATAACATATGAAAGTTTTCGCGAGTGTGGCCATGTGTTAATTTTCCCCCTCAAAGGAACACCATTTAATGTTCGCGGCTTGTGAGAGCACTCTCTCTCTCATATGTATATAATATAAAAGAAAAAATTACTTTTAAAAGAAAAACAATCATGGATATTATTATGGTATCTATCGTACCATATCTTGACACCTGGATAATGTTGGCAATATCTTTTTCACCATTGCTATGAGATGCTGGTGGTCCAAATCATGTTCATGACATTGACTTGTTTAGAATCACATCATAAATTACACATGGTAGTCAAGGCATTTAAAATAAATAGGTTATTTGAAACTTATGACATACATATATTTATAAAAAAAACGATAACATGCATTTTCCATGTTAACCTATGCAACTTTAGTTTGTAATTATCTATATATTTATCAATTAATATAATGAATGTTTTCCCATCGAGAAAAAAGGCGTGAAACATAAGGCCCAGACGTCCACGCAGGAGAAGAACGGTATTGCTCATCTTCAATGATTCTTGTTTTAAGTGTATTTTCTGGGGCCCACTTCTGCAAGTTGCAAACTCCACGTAGAATATCAAATATCTTATCCAAACAACATTGGGGACAGCCAATGAGAACACGCCACGTAATCATGTTCCCTGGAACCCCAAGACACTTGGGGATGACTTTCATTACTCTCTATAAACGGTGTCAAAACCCTCAGAGGGGCTCGTCAATCATGCAGTAGTGACAATCTAACTCTTCAACAAGAAATTCTCATAAAAAAAGAAAAGTGAAATTACGAAAAGTCCTTTTCTACACTTTTTTTTCCAAATAAAATTGTCGGTGATGCTTCAAGGTTGGCTTGGATTACACGGGACCACGCTATTCGATTGACAGAGAGCCTATAATTTCAAACGAGGGTATTTTTATGTAAGGATAATAATCATATAGGCTACTGTAAAATAAGACGAGTCGTTGTGCCCATCGACGTCATCCGAAGAGTAGTGGACATGATTCTTGCTCCTGAGAAGGCGATGAGATTAGCATGTTTCCTCAAAGAGGAGTCATGCAGATGAAGCAACTTCCCTTACATTTGTTAAACCAAAATTTAGAAACAAATGCTTATTTAAGAACCTTCTATAGCTCCAAATCCAATGTCAAATGTGATAAAAGTGGAAGTGTTGATCGCCCTCATCCTTTTTGGAATGGATTCTTATGAACCCTTCGTTCTAATCATCTCCATCTTCTTGGCCATCAAGCTCTGCCAATGGAGGAAGCTCAGGCTCCCACCGGGTCATTACCCTTTGCCACTCCTAGGCAACTTACACCAAATCAAACTGAAATCGGTCTCAGCTCACTGCTTCACCGCGTGGTCACGGCTTTACGGCCCTGTCATGTCGGTTTGGCTCGGTTCCAATCTGAGCATTGTCGTGTGTACTTCTGAGTTAGGCCAAGGAAGTCCTCAAAGATCATGACCAGGTATTGGCCAGCAGGCACTATGGAGTCTACAGTCAAGATCACTAAAGATGGCAAGGGGCTTGTATGGGCCGACTATGGGCCACACTATGTGAAGCTCACAAGAATCTGTGTCCAAGAGCTGTTCTCTGCGAGGAGAATTGAAGCTCTAAGACCCATCAGAGAAGATGAAGTCAGGAACATGGTGGAGTCCAATTTCCAAGATTGCACCTTAGGGAAGATCGGGGGAGAAGCTTGGTCATTAGGAAGTGCTTGAACTCGGTCCATATAATTGCATCTCGTGGCTTGTGTTCAGGAAGAGGTTCATGACAGCGGGGGGTGAGGCGACCGAGCAAGGGTTGAATTTCCAAGGAAATAGTCGCCGAAGGGAACCGGCGAGGTGCGTCGCCTTCCCTGTTTTTCTTGGAGCATGTCCAGTGGCTCGATTGGGTTTTTAGGCTGAATTAAGAGGAGTTGAGGAGGCATGTTGCTCGGAGGGATCGGCTTGTGCAAGTGATCATCGGAGAGCACAGGCCGGAAGCCGTACAAGGCCGTGCTGCCAAGCAAGACTTTGTGGATGCGTTGCTTGGAATGCAAGAAAACTATGACCTCAGTGAGGAAACTGCAGTTGAGTTACTTTGGGACATGATCACTGCTGGCATAGACACGGTTGCTATCTCAGTCGAATGGGCCATGGCTGAGCTAATCAAGAATCCACGAGCGCAACGCAAGGTCCAAGAACTGGACCGGGTTGTCGGGCTGGGTCATTGGATTGCCGAATCCGATCTCTCGAACCTCCCTCCCTTATTTACAATGTGTAGTAAAGGAGGCGCTCTGATTGCACCCTCCAACCCCATTGATGCTTCCTCACAAGGCCAGTGCCAATACCAAGATTGGTCACCATGACATTCCAAAGGGCACTATTGTATCCATAGATCTGTCGGCCATGGGCCGTGACCCGGATCTTTGGCAAGGCCCGCTGGAGTTCTGGCCGAAGCGGTTCCTCAAAGACGATGTCGATGTAAAGGGTCAAGATTTCAGGCTCTTGCCGTTCGGGTCAGGGAGACGGGTCTGTCCTGCGGCCCAGCTCAGCATAAACTTGGTCGCATCAATGTCGGGCAGCTACTACACCACTTCTCCTGGGCCGGTGCGGAGGAGAGAGACATGACGAAAAACCCAGGATTGGTATGTTACATGCAGAGACCTCTTCAGGCGATACCAACCATGAGGCGCCCAGCAAATTTGTACGACAGAAGTTAGCTATACAATTGCATAATATACTCGGTGAAAACCATAATACCAACTATCAGGAGTACTTTTTGTGCTATAGAAGACTTAACAGGCAACGTAAGTTCTACCTGCACAGTAAATGAGAGATGCATGTAAAGGGTGAAAATGTTCAGAGCTATGACATTCCTGGTGGTGATAAAGGACAAACTCTGCCATGCTAGTAGTATCTATGAATTTCCATGAGTAATGCGTATCAATTCTCTTTCAAGATTTGAGCACTGTCGAATGCCCAAAAAATGAAATGACATGAAAGAAAGACCAGTTAAGATTGTGAAAATGACATGAACTTCTTGAATTCCCATTCCTAACTTCCACGCCAGATATTGAAATTCTCGGATGTTAATATCCGGTTCCATACTTCATGTTAACGTTAACAAACTTTGGTCTCACTGACCAAATTTGACGGGTCTTCAAATTCTTAAAATCATCAATTCCTTCTGTATAGTGATGTTCTTGCTGCAGGAATATAAGCTTAGCTATCTGTATACTTTCTTTTATAAATTCCATGTCACTGCCCTTCATTTTCATGTTATAGCTGTGTTGTGGTGCCGATGCAAAGGCTCTGAATGCTTTTCATACTCTTTGCCATTCGTTTTTGTGTCAGAATGGTAAACTTGTGTATTCACTGAACTCGGGGAACAATATTTTCGACTGATTGAGGTTGAAAATGGGAAAATCACCTGCAGAAGTGTATTTGAAGGCCAAAATACACCATCTAAGGACATACTCGGATATTATTCATTAACAGAGATGCTTGTGGCGCCGGTGATGTGCTATGTCAGACAAGCCATATCTTTGATACAACAATGATAAATTAGAACAAAACATAATTTAAGCTTGGCAATATTTGAATTTTAAGGAAGCTTATCAACTGCAACTCTGAAACCTGCTATCCTTGCCTTCTCTGCAGAAAGAGCATCCGTGCAGGCATTGCTGATGAGCTGGGAATTTACCTGGATACAACGAAATGTGAAGAAATTCTTAGGAAGCAATATAAGCCAGTACACCATTTTTGTGTTGGCATTATCCAGATGAATTTTCAAGGGCATCTTTGCTCTCAGAATTTGCTCCCAAGGAGAATTTAAATTGGCAAACTGTACATTTCCTCTCATAATGAGTCAAGCACATCACTTGCCTTCAGATCGCTCTTATTGGGAATGGATTGAATAGTGCTTTATGCTAATCACATCTTCTGCCCTAGTTGGAGGGTGGGTCTTGTTTCTTGACCTCAACTGCAAATACTCCTTGAACAAGAACCCTTTGTACTTCGGTGCCTCTTTAATTTCCTTAGTGAACTGCGGCAATGGCTCGACCCACTTGTCTCCACCTATGTTGTAGAAGAATGCATACGAGTGCCGATCTCTTGCCTGCCTCACCACCCTATGACTCGCACTCTTGAACCTGTCATTACTCAGTACCTACACGAAAGTTTTCAAAATTTCTCTACACATTGCCTATACATGTGCCAGGAATAACAATCAGTACTTGCCATATGTTTCATTAGACATTACTTGAATTATGTCTCCAACATTAACGATGAGTGTGCCTTCCACCGGAGTCACTGGTATCCAGTTCCCGTCCTTCTGGACCTCTAGTCCTCCGACTTCATCCTGGAACACGAATGTGATGCAGTTCACGTCTTTGTGTTCGGCGACCCCGGTGTTTTCTCTCTCCGTAGCGGGGAAGTAGCGGAACGCTGACATGAGGTCCCACTTCCTGTCATCATTGTACTCCGTCAGCAAATTTGATGGGAGTCCTAAGCACTCATTGATTATGTTTTCAATGATCCTCCCCGTGTTCACAAACTGTGAGAACATCTCTTCCAGGACATCCCTGCATGACATCGTCAAGAAAAATTCAATTGTTAAAGCTTAAAGCTTATGGTTCCCCCAATAAGAGTGTTTAGAATATGATTCATTCGGTATGAACTGATTTGAAACTCAAAGGTTCAGAAGCAATGATAACATGAGAAATGCTTATCGAATTCTTTCCTCTTCAAGGGACACCATGGACTATGAAGTTATTGCTTTGCGATACCTGAAGCCAGGTGGATTGATAGGATATACATTGAATCTGGACCCAGGAGGAAACATCATGAAGAACTCATTCTTGTCGGCCGACCTTTCTGGTTGCCGGCTGTAGCCAGCAGGGATTGGCGTGCCAGGCACTGGACCAGACTTCAATTTTTCCTCGGTTGGGTAGTCGAAAAATGTCTTGGAAAGAGCCAGGGCTCTCTTCATCAGCTCAACAGGAACACCATGGTTCACTACTTGGAAGAAGCCATACTCGGAGCACGCATGGCCTATTATTTTAATGGCCTTCCTTTTGCCTTCTTCATCTCCTTCTGCGAAGAAAGGAGAGAGATCCACCGTGGGAATTCCTGAATTCATAGTTAAGGAAATATGCTTTTTGTGCCACTCCCTGATCTCTTCTCAGTTCTGCTATTTATATTGAGTCTGAAATAAAGATTTCAGTAAGTTTGGTTGTTATGACTCCCTTTCAACTAAAACTAAGAGGCTCAGCCAAAAAGAAGAAATTGAAACCAAGAAATTGACAGCAACCCTTGAGGCACTAATAGAACTTTTCAAGGTCGATGAACCTCCTTAAACTAGCGCATGCATTGGTTGTAAAAGAAGTCGAGATTCGACCAAAACATGGTTAATCTATATAAAAATTTGGCTTGACCAGATGTTCAAGCACAAGAAATGGGCGTCACATTTGTGATTCTTTCATGCTACCGCATCGCCATGGCCTAAAAGAGCTTGGGAAATCATCTGCAGGTATGTCCTCATCTCAGAAGATTTTCACATAGCCGACGTAATGTGTCAACTGAAGCATATTTACTCATGCTTCACAGGGCCGCATGAAAGATGCTCAAATTGGCTTCTTCTATCCTTTTCCTTTATCTGGTGTGAATTTCACGAGGAAGACACCCGTGACTTTTGTTTCGTAATTGTTTATGAAATAAAAAAAACTATGTGGTGAAGCCGCCAAAGTACCCATCAGATGATCAATTGCTTGAATATCATCGCTATTAATTAAAGCGAAATGATTGTACCTATAATGACCCAGTTTTATAATGAGGGTGGGAAGTGGTTGCTAGGCCAAAAGGTCTGGATAAGAAGTGACTCTTTGTAAGCTTTTAGAATGGTGAAGGGAGCAGAAAAAACCAAATGGTGTATTGAATAGGGAGAGAGTAATTCTAATATATATATGGATTATAATTAAATGCGCCTTTTGGCATAATGGCAAGTTTTGCTTTGGAATTCCGAAGTCAAGCATGCCTAGATTAGAATATTATTGGTGTGGGTTACTTCTCGGGAAAAATGCCTGCCCGTGTCACAATATCTACGTTCATGACAATTTGTAAAGGACTGTTAGTTTTCCACAGACTGATAGTTTGCCTGAATCTTCACCAGATCAATGGTATGAATCTAATCTGCTCTTAATCGCATTCCTACTTTTGAATATACTGAAACAAATACATTCGGGCGAAAATGATTAAATGGTTCCTGAATAAAAAAAATTGACGAGCTAGTCATCCTGCATAGTTCAAGAAAGGGTGGTCTGGCATCACGTGGCCAAGTCCGGAAGAGTTTTGGACCTTTATTCATGATTGGACTTTTATATTTGTTGAGTGCAAGGAGTCTAATAAACAATAGGAATGACTAGTATCTCTACAGTTTTGTCTTTTGGAAGATAATATGGTGGAATCTTCATCCGTTGATTCCTTCTAGTATTTCTGAATGAATTGACAATAGGTGCTTATGGTGAAGTATATGTTTTTTCTTTTGTTTTATTTTTTATTTTTTTATTTCATATGACTGCTAGTTTTGAGAAAATATTGGGTGGTTCTACCTCATCACGTCAGTCACATGCCTGTCAACTCATTGATCGCCATGTGTCTAGGTGGGACCATGTTTCATATTTTCAAGAATTTCTTTCTCAAGCACATGCTCTTCTTCCACAAATACCCCTCCACTTCATCTTCATCGCCTCCACGGAAATGCCATAGCCATTCCAATGACCAAGCTTCAAAGCTTCAAAGTATCATTGTTTTGAGCCTAACAAGAAAAAAAGTGCCGTTTGTGATATGGTTACTCTCATTTTAAAGAAGCTTGTAAATGATTTTTGCAATGATTAAAGATTTTTGGAAATGTGACAATGTAGAAGAGACTGTTTTTGTCAACGCTGAAAATCCACTATTCTTCACTATATTAATGGAATAATGCTCTTTTTGCTTGGAAAAAAAAAATAGTAGTGGAGAAACAAGTTAAGCCAAGTGAGGGCACCTAACTTTATTATCCTCTTCAGACGAAGGCAAAGCATGTGTGCATAAACAAACATAGGCGCTAGCAATTCACTCAGTCATTGTAATATGGGTCTAAAACCCAGTCCATGTTCCTAAGACCTAAGCCCTAGCTCATTTTCCTTTCTCCTTCAACAAATTTGTGCATTGAAGCAAGAAGACAAGAAGCAGTGAGTGACAATTGAAAATAGGGGCTCATTTGTGACAAAAGGAAAAGAGGAAAGAGAGAATAAGGGAAAAATTTGCGTGCATAGCTGATCTAGACTTGTGACAAGCCAAATCAACTTCTTTTTGCAACACTTGGTAGATATTCAAGCCCATTATTCATCTAATTGGAGTAATTTTCTGAATTAGGGCAAGAATTCGAAGTGATGTTGATTTTGAACTTCGAGGTTTGATTAAGAAGTTGTTAAATTGTGATTATTGTAGAAATGATAGTTTAAGATATTGTGGAGTTGTGTTGTTTAACAAAAATTGATTCTGAAGTATGATTTAATCAGAACGAATTTTTTAAGTTTCACGTATGAGCTACGCATAACAAACAACACGCGTGATGGACAAAGATGAACGTTTTACTATAAACAGAAACAAGTTTATTTGTTAACATTTAAGAGTCAATTTGTTGATGGTTAAGCGTTGTTTAGTCAAGTTGTTTGCTGGATTAGTGTTTTACTTGGGTATTTGATGTCGTATTTCGATCATTTGATAGGAAGACAATTTCAAAGATTCAAGTAACCTTTATAAGTTGGTTTTCAACTTTCTCAGTAAGTAATACTATCTCTTTTATGAATTTATAAATTCATATCTTGAAATTGTAGTATGAGCTATGAAAGAGTGTGCTTCTTCCATAATTTGCATCGAACTTTTCCTACATTTTTAGTTGGTTGAAAATGCATTGGAAACCCTTATTTGAAATAGTTGGTAAGGGTCATTTGTAAATATTTTAATTAAATGCTTTGTGAAGGGAATTGTTGAAAGTTATTTGTATTGGTTACGAAATGTCTTATGAAATATATTCTATTTGATAAATGAAATTGTGAAAGGTTATGTGATTCGATTTGTAAAACCAATTTATCAAATGACTTTTTGGTTTTGATTGTAAGTTGTTGGAGAAAGATATTGGTTGATATTACTTGTGTAATAGTGGGACATTTTCTATGACCAAGTCAAAGAAGTCGTGAGGCCCACTTGTGTTTAAAAAAAAAAAGGAAATAAAAGGTTGAAGAGTCAAAAAGAAAAGAGAAAAGAAGTGAGTAATTGTTGCTCGCTCTTTTAGGAGGTTGAACCAATTTAGGAAAGAAAGAGGAAAGAAGAGAGAGGAAAGATAAAGAAGAAGAAGAAAGAAGAAAAAAGAAAGAAGAAGAAAAGAAATAGGAAGAAGAGGAAGGGGTTTCACATATGCATACCAACGGGATCTTACCAAATTGACTAAACTACGTAATGCAACGTCCGACAAATGCTTGCACCCTTTGCCCTTCTAATTAGATTAGTTTTTGGGTTTAGAGCTTAAATTCGAAGGTTAGTGAAAATTGAGTTTCGAAGTTCAATTTTTGAATTGTGGAACCTTAGGATTTCTTGGGAATGGTGGATTAGGGCACTATGGAGCCATAAGTTTGGCATACGTTCTTTTAGAGCAATAGTTTTATTGGAACGAGACTTTAGGTTTTTATGGGTGAGTTTTATGTTGCACTTAGGTTTGAGTAATCGCTTCAGGTAAGCGATTTGTTAACACATATAAGTTATTTTGTTATCATTTAGACATAGTTAGTTGTTTTGTAGTTGAGGTAGAGTTTTATTTGATTTTAATGCTATTCCTAACTTATTTGTTAAGACCATGAATTTGACGATACAAGTACCGTTAATTGTTTGGTTATAGGCAACGAGATAAGTTGTACTATATCTTCTTCAGTTTTATAAAATCCATGTGTTGAAGTATATATATTGAAACTGAAAATAACATTTTTGTTGTATAAAGCGAGATCGAGTACTCATTATTTTTCGATTATTTGAGAAGGGTTGGAGAAACATATTATAAGATGTGTCGTGATAGTTTACGTATATGTATTGCTTTATGAAAGGGTTTATGAATGATTTGAGAAATAGTTGAGAAATGGCAAATAGCTATGTTGCGAAACGTTAATTTCTTGGTTTATGAGATGATTTCTAGATTGGATTTCTAGTATTGGAGGATGGTTGTTTATACTTAATATGACTGAATCCGATGGGGGGTTTTCAGGGGTATGTATACCGGTTTAAAATATCCTTCTATGTCGAGCCATCGTCTTTGTAGGTGGAGATCTTGCTAATAGAGAAATCTTAATTCCCTTGTCACCAATCGTTGTGTCATGATCATAGTTAGATATGGAGCAAAAGATTAGTCTATAAATGGACTATCGACACGTGTTTTGATATGAGATGGGTCAATGAATGAACCATTGACTTGGTTTTTGATAGAAATTAATCAATGGACTTGACCAATGATGCTTGAATTGTGACAATGATTTAAATAGATTTTCTAATTAGTCTAAATCTTTGTTGATAAGAAACAACTTATATATGATTCAATAAATATTTTATACTTGGAGTTTGAGTTATAAAGTTATGGTATTACTTTGTATATATGCATGGTGGTTGTTCAATTTACTTAGAAGATATGTACTACTAATTGAGGTGTGGTTGCTTATTTCGTTCATCTTTTATGCTTTTAGGTCTATTGGTTAGCAACAAGTAAGGTAAGAGTGCTATCGATGGGAAACTGTTGAGTTTTTTTTTTTTTTATATGGATCATGGAAGTTGTGTATATAGTTAATGCTAGATATTGAGTTGATTGAGCTCTAGTTATATATATGTTCTTTTTAGTTAATTATAGAAATTCTAATGTTGTAACCAATCTGCTGATTTATTTGATATGTATATATGGTATATATATAGGTATCGGGTTGTTGGTTATGTTTAAGGCTATGTCATTCACATGAAAGGATGGCCATGTCATCCCCTATTTTGTAGTTCTATAGTCTACTATCAATTATCAAAGCTTAAGTTTCGATTTTTTTTGGATATATATATATATATATATATATATATATATATATATATATCATTATATAATGTTATGAGATTATGTGGTAGATTTTAATGTGTGAATCTTTTAGATAATAATATCTAATTTCATTCTTCGATTTAGATGATCATGGGCACTGATTCAAAGACGCTTGCCTCACTTTGTAGGAGCAGTAAAGGCAAGCGAGTCACTACTCCCGAAATTAGAAATACGCCTCCAGCTTCTCAAGGTTTGGCTCCAAGGAGTAGACTAGATGACTGATTTGATAGGAGTCTGGATTTGCATGAAGTCGCAAGTCAAGGAAGAGAACCAAAAGCTGTTTCCTCGGACTAATTTCGAGCAAGCAATGATCCATTGGTATCACTTGAATGTTGGATTAAAAAGATTGAGAAAAATTTAAAGTTGAAGATGTTCCTGAGAATTAGAAAGTTAACTTTGCCACCTAAGATTTGGAGGGTGAAACAAAGTATTCGTGGAAAAGAATAAAGCCAGCCCTTGGAATTAGGGATGCTACTATATCGTAGGAGAACTTTATGAAACTTTTAAATGCTCAATTCTTTCCAGTGTCATTCCAAGCAAAGATGAATGGTGTGCATAATTCTCAAAGTGAGTCTAATTGTGGAGCATGCAGTTCGCTTTAATAAGTTGAGTAGATTTGTGGAGTATTTTATAGCTAATGAGGAAGATAAGGCCGAACATTTTCAGAGAGGGCTTTGACCTAAAATTAGCTTTGCGCTCGTATATCTAGTACTAACAACTTATAAAGACGTATTAGAATAAGCTATCAAAGAAGAGCAAAACTCTTTAAAGCATGGCACATAGGAAGTACCTCAGCACAAGAGATTTAAACTCACAAATTTTCGAAATAGTCGTACTAATGGTAGAAGAAAATGAAGAGGTTTCAATCGGCCTAAAAAGTTTAGAAATCCGAGTAATCAGGTCCCATATAATATATGTAGAAGATATCATAGCGGTGAGTGTCGTTGGAAAATAATAGTCGGAAAAATAGTAATGTGCTTCTTATGTAGAAAAGCATGACACATTCGATGAGATTATCCTACATAAAGAATCCTACCATTGACAGTAGATCATGTTATTTGTGTCGGCAATAGAGGCACCTATTACACTGTTGTTCCATGTGAAGGAAAACCTCTTCAGTTGGTAGGGCTCAAGAAAACCAACAAAAATAGTGTATAAGTGGGGAAGTTTTTGCCATGACAAAAGAAGATGTGGCAACATCTAATGCGGTTATTGTAGTAATATTTATATTGTCTCGCAATGTGCTTACGCATTATTTTATTCTAGTGCTATGCATTCATTTATTTCAATTGAATTTGCAAAGAAGCTTGATATGTTGTTTAGACCTCTTGAATGTGAATTGCGTGTTGATAATCCAATTGGCGATTTCTTGGTTACTGATAATATATTCAAGAGATGTGTACTCTAGATTAATAATGTTGAAATACTTATGGATTTAGTGGAGTTAAATATTTGAGACTTTAATGTTATTATATGAATGGATTAGTTATCTAACTATCGTGCTACTGTTGATTGTTTTTCAAAGAAAGCGATCGTTAAATTTATGAATCAACTCGAATTTTCTTTTTTAGAAAGTTGCCAAGATACTTTTCTAAGGTTGATCTCGACTTTACAAGTGAGGAAACTTTTGAGAAAGGATTGTTGTGGTTATCTAGCTTGTGTAAAAGATATAAGTAAAGTTGCAGTGAAGTTGGAGAATGTTTCTATTATTAGAGAGTTTGCAAATGTATTTCCTAAGGATTTATATGTTTGCCTCCTGATAGAGAAATTAAGTTTTATAGTAAATTGATGCTCGGTACAACACCATATCGGATGACACTTGCTGAATTGAAAGAATTAAAAACGTAGCTACAAGAGCTTTTGGATAAGGTTTTTATTAGACTTAATATTTTTCCTTGGGGAGCTTCGGTTCTATTTGCTAAAAAAGGACAAAATATGAGGCTTTGTATATACTATCAAGAATTTAATAGGGTGATATTATGAGGCTTTGTATATACTATCAAGAATTTAATAGGGTGACGCGAAAAAGAAGGACGATATTATGAGGCTTTATGTAGACTATCAAAAACTTAACAAGGTGATGATAAAAAATAAATATCTTTTGCCCCGAATGGACGATTTATTTGATTAATTTCAAGGAGATCAAGTATTTTCCAAGAGTGATCTTCATTTTGGGTATCACCAATTGAAGATAAAAACATATGATGTGCCTAAACTGCTTTCTAAATAAGGTATAATCATTATAAATTTCTTGTTATGCCTTTTGAATTAACGAATGCATCTATTGTTTTGTTTGACTTTATGAATGGGGTGTTCAAGGAGTATTTAGGTAAATTTATTGTAGTGTTCATTAATGACATCCTAGTGTATTCGAAGAGTTTGGAGGAAGACGAACAACTCTTGAAGTTTGTTTTATAAAATTTGCATGAAAAGAATTTATATGTTGAATTTAGTAAGTGTGACTTTTAACTTAATCATATAAAATTGTTGGGTCATGTGATCTTGAAAAATGTCATATTAGTGGATCCAAGGAAAGTTGAAGCATTTGTTAAATGATTTTGCTTTACTAATGTCATAGAAGTAATGAGTTTTCTTAGGTTAGTTAACTAGTATAGAAGATCTGTAGGGGTTCTCAAAGATTGTTTGTCCACTTACTCGTCTAACACATAGGAGAGTTAAATCTGTATGATTGGATCAATGTGAGAGTAGTTTTCAAAAGTTGAAGAGGCGACTAGTTCAGCTCTTATACTAACTGTATCTTCAGGAAGTGGCGGTTTTATAATCTACTACGACGCGTCTAAAGAACTTTTGGGCTTTGTTCTTATACAAGATGATAAAATTATTGCCTATACTTCTAGACAGTTGAAATCACATGAGAAGAGCTATATCACTCATGATCTAGAGCTAGTGACGGTTATGTTTGCCTTGAAGATGCGGCAACACTATTTGTATGGTGAAAAAAATGAAATGAAATGTAATGTAATAGCAGATGCTTTGAGTTAAAGAAGATGACTAGAATTTCTAAAGATTTATGACTTGTTTATTAATTATCATCTAGATAAAGCTAATGTGGTAGAAGATGCTTTGAGTTAAAGAAGATGACTAGAATTTCTAAAGATTTATGACTTATTTATCAATTATCATCTAGATAAGGCTAATGTCGTAGCAGATGCCTTAAGTCATAAGTCCTTTGGAAATATGACCACTTTGTCCACTTCTCAAAAACCTATTTTTGAAGATAAGAGGAAGTTAGAGTTGGAGGTATTGGTGCATTAGCTTTGTAACATTCTCAGTTTCGGGCCATTAGAATAGGGTAGTTGGTTGTGAATAGACGTGAAAAACTCACCAATTAAAAAGAACATATGTTTCACAAAAATCAAACCCAAGTCAACCAAGTCAGTTTTGTAATTTAGTAATTAAATACAAGAGGGTGACTTGTATGATTAGGTATTCCAAGCAATTGTTAATGTTCTTGAAAGATAGAAACTTCAAGAAATATACATGTATTTCATATGCAATTTTGGAAATTAATCCATAAATACTAGTTGATGAATCACATGCATAGTTGTCTTGGCCATTAAAACAAAAGACAACTCTTAGGTTTATTTGTCCCTTAGCCATTGATGAATGGCTTAAGTGTCCCTCCAAAATCTAGGCATCATGACATTAGAAAGAGCTTTGGAGGATAAGTAATTAGGTCAATTGATGATTAAGTGATTTTGCAAGGTTCACCTAGGTATCACCCTCTCCAAGTAAGGTCATGATGGTAGGAAGACTCATGCATTAGTGGACCAATAAGAAAGCTACCAAAAGGACCGCAATCATGTCTCTTGGTCTCTAGAATCTTAGGGGTCACATAAGACGTCATCTCTTGACTTAACCGAGTCACCCGAGCACATTTTATTAGGACACTTGGATATACTGTCATTAAGTTTGACTTATAAATAAGAGGAGCCAACCTCTTATTCATCACCATACCACTTCCTTTACTCTTCATCTCCCCTTGCAGCCCTTCTCTCCTCTTAGGCCTCCTTGTCCACATGCCTTCATTGCTCAATCGTCTTAAGCTAAGCCACCACCACCTTAAGTGGTAAGTAGAATCTCTAACTCTTGGTTACGTTGACATATTACATTATTAGATTGAGTATGAGCTCACCCGTGTTTTCATTAGATGTGTGAGATGAGTACTTGTTTTATATGAGTAAGTAGAGCTACTAACTCTAGGTTAGGGTGACACATCGTCAAATTGAGTATGAGTTCACTTGTGTTTTACTATATGTATGATGTCGAGTGTTTTTTGTATGGTTTACTCATGTTTTATTTGTTCACATATGAACACACTCCAAGTCATGACAGGTTTCCACTCGGTTGTGAGATCGACGTTCAAGCGTGATGGTACCCTTGCTTGATTTTGGGTCGGTATTAAGGCATACTGACTTCAAACCTTGTGTGGTTCTAGGTAGGCATCAAGGCGGGTCAGCTTAAGCCGCGGGTAACGTATGCACTTGGTTCATCGTTTAGGTTATTTTTGTTAGCTCATGACACACATTTACATGAGCATGCCTTCGAGCTTTATTTGCAATGGCTAACGATCAAAGATAACATTTGAACTTGTATGAATGCTTGCTTATATGATCACATGAAGAAACTAGTCGTTACCTATAGATTTCGAGGCAATGTCACCACCGGTGGATTTCAGGACGA
The DNA here is from genome assembly GCA_014182515.1 of Eucalyptus microcorys. Classification (NCBI taxonomy): domain Eukaryota; kingdom Viridiplantae; phylum Streptophyta; class Magnoliopsida; order Myrtales; family Myrtaceae; genus Eucalyptus; species Eucalyptus microcorys. The sequence continues at coordinate 5,083,328 of CM024563.1, forward strand.
TGTTGCCATTAATGAATTTTGAGACAATACTCAATAAATTCTAGACGAACTGATGAATTTCAGTTGATTAATAAATGAGTCTCATACTTGACCTTATAATATTTATGTGCAGGTGCTATTTTCTCTTACATTGACCTTAAAAGTCCTATGCATATTTTATAAGCTATTATTTGAGTTTTGAAAGTTACGTGCATATTTTATATACTATTATTTAGCATATGCATGTTTTATATGTTATATTTGGATATTGAGAATCACGTGCATATTTTATAAGCTATTATTTGGATCATGAAAGTCAGGTGCATATTTTATATTATTATTTGGCATGTGCATATTTTATATGTTATTATTAGGGTTTTGAGAGTCACATGCATATTTTATATGCCATTATTTGATTTTGGCCATAATTATTTTTATAAATAGTTGATGATTTTTTTTCATATTTTAGTCAAGGTAAAGCATGTGTTTTGCTATTGATTGCCATTATCATTTATTTGTAATTAAGACTTACATAGTTTGGTTTGGTAACGAGGTGCCATCCTAAGCACAATTTAGTAGTTTCATTTACTGGGTCTATGACTTATTCCTATTATTTTTTTAGATTTTTAGATTATGAACCTTCCTTCTACTCGTTTTGATGTGCTTGTGAACATGACATTCTCCATTATAGATGTAGTTTTTGCAAGAATTGGCTAACTTATTATAGACTCACTACCAAGGTTTGGATAGATGAAAGCCTTGACAACCTCGTCCCCTTTGCGTATGTGGCATGGTACCTTTGGTCCAATGGGGATCTCGTTGGACCTCTTTGTGGGTTCAATGAACCACCTGGGTTAGAAGATGATCCATTGCTCGAGGGGACCGTGGATGACAAGTATCGAGTCGACCCATCATAGGGGAAACCAAGTTTTGTAGAATGTCCTCTTAGAGGAGTTAAGGTTACCATAGCCCTACGTAAAAAAATAAAATAAATGTATAATATAAAGAATAGAATGCCCGTAATAGGGGCTTGTACAAAGTATAATATAATATAAAATGGTAGTGTGATGTGTATATCCCTTGTTCCCAATGTTTTTTGTTGTACGGGTGTTGATGTATTCACATTTTCGTATGTTCATAAGAAAAGATAAAAAGAAATGGGACGACGACGCTCCTAGGATGTTGCAACGATAACCATGTGATATGGATTCGGGTTGTTATAAGCTTGATGCTTGATTAGCTAACCTTTGAGTAGAATAGACATTCGTTGACGGAATTAAATCTGAGCAGAATGAAGATCCTCAATTATAGAAATTCAAATAAGGTGTGAAAATTGAAGGACAAGTAGATTTCAGTTTACACACAGATGAATTCTTGAGATTTGTGGTTGACTATGTGTTACTAATGATTTAGAGCTGAAAAATGAGATATTGCAGGAAGCTCATAGCATTTTTTTTTTTTTAATTCATCTAGGAAGCACTAAAATGTGTAAGGACTTGAGAGAAAACTTTTCCGGGGGGTCAATATGAAAAAGAATGTAGTAAAATTTGTCACTCAATGTCTAGTTTGTCAGTAAGTGAAAATTAAGTATTAGAAATCAGGTGGACAATTGCAACATCTAGATATATTTAAAATAAAAGTGTGAGCATATCACCATGGACTTTATAATTGGGAACCAAAGACACCAAGTGGTACCAAGGCTATATGAATGATTGTTGATTGATTGATTAAGTCCACTCACTTTTTGGCATATCGATTCGACTTTTCAATGAAAGATATGGCTAAGCAATATATTAATGAGATAGCGAAGATTCATGGAGTTTTAGTAAGCATTTTTACTGATAGAGATCCCAAATTTGTGTCAAACATTTGGAAGAGTTAATAAGGAGCGTTAGATACTAAACTCAACTTGAGTATAGCTTTTTATCTACAGACGGCTAGATAGTCATAGGAAACGATGCAAACATTAAAGGATATGTTGAGATTATACATCATTGATTTTGACAGTTCTTAAGATGAATATCTACATCCGGTAGAATTTATTTACAATAACGATTATCATTCTAGTATTAAGATGGTACCCTTAAAGCTTTATATGGTCAAAAATGTAGAAGCATTATTTGTTGCGACAATATTGGTGAGAAAAAACTAACCAACCCTGAGTTTATTCAATAGGCAGAAGATAAAGTTAGGTTGGTTCGAGAACGTCGCAAAACAATTCAAAGTCATTAGAAAAGTTATGCAGACCTTTAAAGACACACGGTTGAATTTAATATGGGGGATAATGTATTCTGGAAATTTTTTCCTATGAAAAGCGAAATGGGAACTGACACACATGAGAAGTTGAGTCCAAGATACATGAGACCACTGTTAATCTTAGAGAAGATTGATGAAGTTGTTTACAAAGTGGCTTTACTACCAATGCTCTCAGGTATTCATAATGTGTTCCATGTCTCTCTATTGTAGAAATATGTGACAAATTTTGATCATATACTAGATTTTATACCGTTGAAATTAAGAGAAAACTTGACATAAAAGGAGCTGCCTATTCGCATCGACGATAAGAAGGACTAGGTGTTGTGGTGGCGAACTATTCCTTATGTGAAGATGCAATGGCAAAATCATATTGAGAGAGAGGCCACTTAGGAACTTAAGTAGAAAGCAAGACTTCGCATTTATTTAATAGTTAAGGTATGATAACATTTTGATGACGATTTTTTTTTTTTAAGAAGGATATAAGATAATAGTGATACATTTTTCTTTGATCAAGTCAAAAAAGTGGTGAGGCCCACTTGTATTTTTAAAGAAAAAGGAAATAAATGGTTGAAAAGTAAAAAAGAAAAAGAGAAAAACTGAACTATGGTTGCTCGCTCTTTTAAGAGGCCAAACAAGTTCGAGGACAAAAAACTTCTTCAAGTGCCATAACTTGGCACAAAGGGACACTTAAGTGCCATAATTTACGAAATGTACATTTAAGTGTCACATTTTAAGAAAAGTGGGACATCTGAGTGCCACCTCCGGCGAAGTCGGCCGGAAATCATACGTGGCAATTAAATATCAATATTTCTCGCCGAGGTGGCTCGTTGGATAGCTGAGTTAGCTCTAATTCACCCAAAACGACGCTGTTTTGGCATAATTTGAATTTTAATATAATATAAAAATTAATTAAATTAAATTTAAAACAAAATAATAATATAATTTATATTTATTTTAAAAAAAAAACGGAGGAGAAGGAGGAAGGCAGCCGGCGGCGAGGGCCGAGCCCTCGTTGCCGCCGCCTCCCCACTGTCGCCGGAAGGTAGGGGAGGGTCGGTTGGGGCCGCGAGCCCCGGGCGAGGGCCGGCGACCCTCGCCCAGATCTGGGGCGAGGGCACGTAGGCCCTCGCCGCTGGTTGGCTAGGGCCGTCGGCCCTCAACTAGGGCTCAGCGGCCCCAGCCCGAAGCCGTCGGCTGCCTCTCTCCTCCTCCTTCCGCTCCGCTCCCCTTTTTTTCCTCCTCCTCCTTTCTCTTCCTCAACCACCGGCTGCCTCCCTTTCTCCTCCTTCCCCCCTTGCCGGATATGGGTGAGGGCCACGAGCCCTCACCAATTTGGGCGAGGGTCAACCCCAATGGGCAGTGGCCCTTGGCCTGGCCGGATGAGGGCCGCTAGTCGGCCGGGGTCGCGGCCCCCGGCTAGGGCCCGGCGACCCGGCCGACCCTCCCCCTCCGTCATTGGCCCTTGTCGGCAGTGGTGAGGAGGTGGCGGCAGTTAAGGGCTTGACCATGAGCCGCATCTTTTTTTTTTTTTTAATTTTTTTTAATTTTTTTTAAAATTTTTAAATTTTTTAAATTTTTTTAAATATTTGTATTTTTTTAAATATTTTAAATAAATTTAATTAATTTTTATATTAATTTTTTACCACGTCAGCATCAAAACGATGCCGTTTTACACTTGCTTTGCCAGAAAATTGACACGTTAGTGTTTTGGTCGGATTTTGGCCAGATTGACACTCAAGTGATCCATTTTTCTCCGATTTTGGCACTTAAGTGTATCTTTCATAAGTTATAGCACTTAAGTGTCACTTTTTGCCAAGTTATGGCACTCCAAGGGTCCACGTCTCCAAGTTCGAGAAAGAGAGAGAAATGAAGAGAGAGGAAAGAAAAAAGAAGAAGAAAGGAATGGGGTTTCACATGTGCACACCAATGGGAACTCATCAAGCCGACTCAACTATACAATCCAATGCTCAGTAAGTGCTTGTGTTCCTCATTCTTCAAATCGGATTACTTTTCGAGTTTAGAGCTCAAATTCAAAGTTTAGTGAAAATAAAGCCGAGATGTTCGATTTTTTAGTTATGAAGCTTTGGGATTTTAGGGGAATAGTGGATTATGGTGTTGTGGAGCCATGGGTTTGATGAGCGTTGTTGTAGAGTAACGGTTTTGTTGAAGCGAGATTTTAAGGTTTTGCAGTCGAGTTTTACGTTGCGTTTAGGTTTAAGTAATAGCTTTAGGTGAGCAATTTGTTAGCATATATAAGTTGCTTTGTTAGGGTTTAGACATAGTTTAGTCGTTTTGTAATTGATGTAGAGTTTTATTTGATTTTATTGTTATTCCTGACTTATTTGTTAAGACCGTGAGTTCGATGATACGAGTATCATTTATTATTTGATTGTAGGTGATAAAGTGAGCAGACTATATCTTCTTTGGTTTTTGTAAAACCCATGCCTTGAAGTATATATATTTAATTGGAAAAAAAAACATTTTTGTTGCATAAAATGGGATCAAGTATTTACTACTTTTTGGTTATTTGAGAACGGCTAGAGAAATATATTGTGAAATGTGTCGTGATAGTTTACGTATGTGTATCGTTTTGTGAAAGAGTTTAAGAATATTTGAGAAATGATTAACAAATGGTGGATGGCTATGTTGCGAAATGTCATTTGTTTGATTTGTGAGATTGATTTTTGTATTGGATTTCTAATATTAAATGATGATTGTTAATGCTTAATATGATTGTGAACCTAGTGAGGAGTTTTTGGGGTGTATGCATAACGATTTAGGATATTTTTTTGAGTCAAGCCATCGGCTTTATAGGTGGAGACATTGCTAATGGGGAAATCTTTGTCGCCTTGTCATTAGGCATTGTGTCATGATCATAATTAGATATTAATCAAAAGATTGATTGATGGATGGACCATTAACATGTGTTTTGATATGAGATGGGTCAATGGATGGGCCATCGACATGGTTTTTTTAGAGGGATTAATTAATAGAATTGACTAATGATGCTTGAGCTCTGATGATGATTTAAATGGGTTTTCTAATTAGTATAAAGTTTTGTTGATAAGAAACAACTTGTATATGATTCAATATGTATTTTATACTTGGAGTTTGAGTTATGAAATTCTGGCAATGATTTTTATATATGCATAGTGGTTGCTTGATTTATTTAGAAGATATATACTACTCACCGAACTTGTGATTACTCATTCAACTCGTTTTTCATATTTTCAAGTCTCTTGGTTAACGACAATTAGGGGGAAAGTGCTATTAGTGGGAAAATTTTAAGAGTTGATTTTTTTGTTTCTTAATGGCTCATGGAAGTTGTGTATATAGTTAATGATGATTGTTGGGTTGGTTGAGTTCTACTTGTGTGTGTGTGTGTATTTTGTAAACTATAGAAATTCTGATGTTGTAACCAATCTATTAATTTATCTAATATGTGTGTGTGTGTGTATAGCCTGAGATATATATGTTGATATGATTGTCGGTTATGTTTGAGGCTACGTTCTTCGTGTGAAAGGATGACTATATCATTTCCCTTTTCTATAGTTTTGGGGTGTAACAGCTCATATCGCTCTGATAAGAATCCATTTAGAGGGGAGTATGTATACTATTATTAGGATATCCTTCAATGCCAAATTGCCAGCTGATATTGGTGGTAGATCTAACCAAAAGGATCAAACTCGGTTGCCTTTGTCACAACGTTAAATGTGACCATAATTAGATGTTGAGCATTAGATTACTCAATGGAGTGGAACATTAACATTTTACTCGATTGACATTGATCATTGAAATAAACTGTTGATGGTTGATTTGTCATTATAAGTTGATATTGTTATGGATATTATACATAAAAAGATTTGTTGGAAATATATTATCCACGTTTGATATTTTTTGTATACAATACTCAAGTTTTGAGAATGATATATGATGGTATCCATTTTATAAAGATGCACGGTGAATGTTTGGTCCACTTGGAAGAGATGTGTTATTCATTGAGTTGTAAGTGCTCACCCATTTTTTTTCAAATCTTTTGAGGTTTCTTGAATATTAGTCAATAGTTTGAGAGCATTATTGATTAGGACTTTTGGGAGAATGATTTTTGGGTATGGTTTGAGGTTGTGTCCTTTGGAATGAAGGACAATTGTTTCATTCCCCTTTTCTGGTAGGAATCGGAGTGTGACAGCCATCTTCTCCATATCGCACCCATGCCATAAGTTTACATTTTAACTAGGCACCAAGGCACGCATGCTCAATAGTTGGAAAAGAAATCACATTGCTAGAACAAAATCTCAAAGGCAAAGTTGAAGAAAAGAGCCATAATTCACAAAAGTAATAAATCTAGCCTAAGATTATAGATCTCTCTATCAAAAGTTGCAATTGAGTACAAGCAAATTTTTTTAGCTTTGCATGATTCTAGGCTCAAAGTCTAAGGGGATTGAGGGGGTGATTGTGAAACAAGAGCATGTGACTAAGAAAGAGATTATTGAAAACATGCAACAGAGGCCCCATCTGGACACGTGACAATCAGTGAGTGGAGAGGCATGTGTGAGAGGCACGTGTGACTGACATGGTGGGGTGGGACTATCTAATATTTTCTTGCTAGTTTTGGAGTCATAACGGTATAAACTAAGTGCAGATTTCCATGCTGGTTAAGCTTTCGAGGCATGCATGGGCCAAGGTCGACTTCGACCTAAGTCCATCTCTTCATTTCATGTTGCTGGAGAACCACACCCTTTGAAGAACTGTAAATTCATAGGATTTTACATCACTTGATAATTGCAATTACATCGATAGAAGCTTTTTTTAAGTGTTCATACTACAGGGACAGATGGGCATGAGGGATGAGTAGAATACATAAAGAAGGAAGTGCCAAACAGCTAACTCGCTTTTGAATTCTTAAAGAAATCACAACTCTAAATGCTTATAAGAAGGTCAGCACATCTTTTTTTTTTTGGTTGAAGAGCTAAAATCAGTTGCATTATCCTCAAAATGTTAATGTGGGAAGGGACAGCTCTTCAGATTTCCTTATCTTGTTACTCAAAGTGAGAAGATAGAATACTGAAACATATCCCAACTTCTAAAGATACATTCACTGCGCACAATGGATGAGTTCTATACTTCTATTACGCTTTGAATCTTGGATTATGGACTGGAGATGGGGGTTGTGCATACAAAAGATGAAGAGAAAATCGTTTCTCTATTGGAGGGTTTCTGAGATAAACTTGAGAAATGGAACTTTAATAGGAAATGACATTGGAGGACTAGCAAAGGGAAGCAAATGAGCACCTCGATCACAACCCTCAATTAGTTCACCCCTTCTACATATTTCGAGCCATCAGACAATGACAAGTTCTTATTCTTGACTTCAGGGAACACAAGTACTAGTTACTCAAGACATTACGATTGCACATATTCTTAATAGGGATAGTTTCATCCTTGCCTAAGTATTAATGGCATAGTAAGTGATGCCAATCTCATCTTCCGGTCTAGCTGGCGGATCAAGCTTGTTCCTCATCCTCATCTTCTGGTACTCCTTGACTAGGAATCTTTTGTACTTGGGCGGCTCTCCTATCTCCGTAGTAAACTGTGGCAGCGGCTCCACCCATTTGTCCCAATGCAAATTATAGAAGAAGCCGTATGAGTAACGGCTTCTTCCTTTCGATCTCACCACTCTGTGAGTGGCACTCTTGAACTTTTTGTTGCTCAGCACCTTTCCCACGTGAGCCGGGGTGGCCATGCAAAACAAATACATAGCATTTGTTGTGTGATATGATGAAAAGATGGAACAAGGAACAAAAGATGCAGCGCAAGAGTTAGTAATGGACGATCTATATGTTGATCGCATGCCGAATTAGGGGGAAAAGAGTCGAATTTTTTCATTTACCTGAATGAAATCAGCCACGTTGACCACAATCTGGCCTTCCACGGGAACAACGGGAATCCACTCCCCATCCTTGCGAACTTCGAGGCCTCCAACTTCATCCTGGAACACGAAGGTGATGCAGTTCCCATCTTCATGCTCCGTGATTCCGTTTGCCTCACTCTCTGTCGCAGGGAAATAGTGGAACGCCGCCAAGAAATCCCAGTCCCGTTCATTATTGTACTCTTTAAGGAAATTCGGAGGGAGCCCCAAGCAGTCATTTATGATGCTTTCCAAAAGAGAACCAATTCCAACAAAGCGAGAATAGAGATCTTCCATCACACTCCTGTCAAAGTGTAAAAGGGCAATTTTTAGGGAAACATCAGCATATTGACTTACGATTAGACCAAATGAAAGGGAAGAGAACAAGCGCAGGCCCACTGTGAACTGAGCATTACCTGAGTTCAGGTAGATTTTCAGGGTACACATTCATGCTTGACCCCGGTTGGAACATGAGGAAGTACTCATTCTTATCCACCGAGTGATCGGGTTGTATGTTGTAGCCAACAGGAATCTGACAGTCACCTGGCGCAGGACTCAACTTGAGCTTCTCTTCAGGTGGGTATTGAAAGAATGTCTTGGAGAGTTGGAGGGCTTTATTCATAAGATCAGTGGGTATGCCATGGTTCATTATATTGAAGAAGCCATGCTCAGAGCAAGCCTTGGTTATTGTCTCTATTGCCTCCTTTTTTCCATGCTCATCACCTTCCTCATTGAAGAAAGGAGAGAGATCGACGGTTGAGATGCTTGAGGAGACCATCTCAATTCTTGATTTTCAGTCTTGCTTCTTGTGGTTGCTTGAGCGCTTGTCCCAAACCACCATTGCTTTATATAGAAGTTCACATACTTGCTATTTTGACACACTATTGGTTGTCCTCAAGTTTAAAATATCATACTTCAATTTAATGAAGATACGATTATCGGGGACTTCAAATACATAATTTTGATCAGGCAACTTGAATGAGTAGGGAAGCGTGTCCGATTTTATCTATTCAGACCTCTATTTTAAAGGGTGATGGAGTACTCTGGTGCAAAACTATGGATGTCATGAATAGTAAATGTCTTTCAGCAAGTCGATCCAAAGGTAACAAGTACGGTGTGTCGGACAATTGGCAGCCAAGAGATCAAGGTATTGCATCAGTCCAAATCATGATGTACATATAACTCATTAAAGAACAGAAAGGACTAATACATATAGAGCTTTGTCTTTTGGAAGATAGTATGGTGGAATCTTCATCTGTTTATTCCTGGTACTAATATTTCTGAATATAATACAATTAGATTTTCCTGGTGATTTATATACTTGTTTTATACGATTCCATTAGATTTGGAGTCCATAACAATATAAACTAACTATAGGTTTCAATGAAGGTTAGGCTTTCAAGGCATATCTGGGCGGAGGTCGAGTTCGGTCTAAGTCCATCTTTTTGGTTGAAGAATTGATCGATTTTCTGAAAAAGCTTAGACTCCATATGTTCACAGCGCACTTAATTTGAACTTGAGATAGAAAGATATCTTCACAGCCACTTTGATCTGTTAAGCTTCGAAGGTATATGTAAGAAGCTTTCTCAATCAAAGAGTCATCAATCTGACCATTAGAGCTACTGTCTACGCACTCAGAGCTTCAGTTCGCGAGCATAAAAGGCTTTTGTCCAAAGTAAAACTCTCTGCTTCCACAGTTTGTATGACATCTTTTCCCCTTTCAAGAAAATGGAAAAAACTGTGATGATATACTCGGGGTTGTTTTATGCGGACTCCGACAAAGACAGTTTTGAGACACCAGTTTGAGTCCAATTCAAATTGATAACGATTTGGGTCTTCCTACCAGGATTGTAGAGGCTCGTACGTCCACCAGCTAACATGAGCTACTTCTGCAGCATGGTTCTTCTGGACTCCTCGCTAGTTTTCGCTCAATGGTCTGTTCACCTTCAACAACCGGGTCCTTTCAAGCAAATTGACGTCATGTGCTCTTTAAGTTGTCTACGTTTTATTGGTCCATTCAAGTTTTAACAAACCGTCCTTTTATTGCTTGTTTTTCTTCTACAAAGGTTTTTCCAAAATTACACATATTTGACATCCAATAGCTTGTTCTCCTTCTATAAAGCCAAAGCCTTTCCATGCGATAGACGTAGTATTGTCGACATCACCTGTATACAGCCTGTCTATAGAGAAGTTTTTCCTCACATTCAAATACTTTGTAACCTTTTATTTATTTATTTATCATTTTGTCATCTTCAAAACATTATAAGAATTTACCTCGACAAAAGCATGGTAAAATTATACTAGATGTTAATGCCCATAAAATATAGGTGTCACATCTATGATTTATATCTTGCTACGGTATCCGCATGACCGGAAAGAACTTGGGAAGTCATGCAAGAATGTCCTCTTCTCAAAAGATTTCGAAGATAACTGACAGAATGTGTCGGTTGAAGCATATTTGCTCATGCTTCATAGGGTTAAATCAAAGATACCCCATATGGCTTCTTTTATCCCTTTCCTTTGTTCGGTTTGGATTTCATGACCAAGACATCTGCAGTTTTGTCTTTTGGAAGATGGTATGGTGGAATCTTCATCCGGTTATTCCTTGTACTAATATTTCTGAATGTAATACAATTGGATTCTCCCGGTGATGTTTATACTTGTGTTGTACTATTCCATTAGATTTGGAGTCAATAACAGTATAAACTAACTGTAGGTTTCTATGATGGTTAGGCTTTCAAGGCATATTTGGGTGGAGGTCGAGTTCGGCCTGAGTCCATTTTTTTCAGTTGAAGTATTGATCTTGAGTTGCTTAGACTCCTCCAGTCACAGCCCATTAAATTTGAACTTGAGAAAGAAAGTGTCCTTAAACTTCGCTGATCTTCACAGCCCACTTTGATCTGTTGAGCCTCAAGGTATCTGTTAGACACTTTCTCAGTCAAAGGGACGTTAATATGACCATTTGAATTACTTTTTACGAACTCAGAACGTCGGTCTGCCAGCTTAAGGGCCTTTTTCCAAAATATAACTCTCTACATCTGCAGTTTGTTTGACGTCTTACTCACTTTCACAAAAATGAAAAAAAGCTTTCTGATACACTCTGGGTTGTTGCATGCAGATTCCAACATTTTAAGACAGTTGTGGGACACCAATTTGAGTCCCATTCAAATTGATATCGATCTGGGTCTTCCGACCATGATTGTAGATGCTCGTGTGTCCGCTAGCTTTACCATCTCTAGGATAAGCAGCTTCTTTGACATGTCCTTCCAAATTTCTCATAAGTTTCCGCTGAATGACTGGTCCTTCCGAGCAACTTGATGTCGCACGTCTTTAAATTGTTGACCTGTTAGTGGTCCATTCAAATTTTAACAAACCTTCCTTTATTGCTTGTTTATCTTCTACAAATGTTTCTCCAAAATTGTACACATTTCCCATCCGATACCTTGTTCTCCTCCATGCTTTAGATGTCATGTTGTCTATACAAGCTGCATATCACCTGTGTCAATTGAAGTTGTTCTGCACATTCAAATACACACATTAGCATCTTTTGATTATTCTGCCATCTTCAAATCATTATAAGAAGTTTTCTCGACAAAAGCATGGTAAAATTGTAAATTTGGCTTAACTAGATGTTAATGCCCATAAAACATGTGTCATATCTATGATTTATATCACGCTACGGTATCCGGAAAGAACTTGGGAAGAGTAATCTGCTAGTATGTCCTCTTCTCAAAAGATTTCAAACATATCTGACAGAATGTGTCGGCTGAAGCATATTTGCTAATGCTTCATCGGGCCACACATGAAAGACCACCCATTTGGCTTCTTTTATCCTTTTCCTTTCTTTGGTTGTATTTCATGACTAATACATTTACAGTTTTGTCTTTTGGAAGATAGTATGGTGGAATCTTCATCCGTCACCCGTTTATTCCTCGAATGAATCTTTCTGAATGTAACTTAGAATCGTCTGGAGTATATGTTTTTTATATTACTGTCGCGACCTCTTTTTTCGGCGCCCGCAATTAGGTATGGGTGTTGGCGGAGGCTAATGGTTCGGCTAGGTTTATTTTAGCCCGGACTCTCCCAAGTCCACCAATTCACGACTTGATGGTTCAAGTTTTTTTTAACTTGTGAGTTAATTTAAAAAGGAGTCGCCATTAATCGATTTAGGGTGGGTTGATTAGAAACCCAAGTGAAGTATCGGGAGAAATACTCGCTCCTGCGCAACCAGACAAATTATGATCGGAGACTTGATTATACTAGTTAATCACTAATGCCCTTTTGGTACCTAATCTTGTTTAAACCCTAAGACTTTTTGGATATTTGAGGGATTTTCCATGTATTTTTGGGGAGGAAAAACATTTTTTTGGGTCTTTTTCTATTTTTTTGGACATAAAAGAGACTTTTTGGATTTTTTGGTATTTTTTAGAAAATACAAGTCTTTTTGGCTTTTTATGGATTTTTTTTGGCTTTTTTATGAATTTTTGGCATTTTTTGGAATTTTGGCATTTTTTTGGAAAATATGAAATATTTTTTATTTTTTTATATTTCGGAAAATAAGATATTTTAAAATATTTTTAATATTTTTTCGGAAAATAAAGTATTTTTTATTTTTCTTGATTTTTTTGGAAAATAAGATATTTTTTAATATTTTTTAATATTTTTCGAAAATAAATCATTTTTTGATTGATTTTTTGAAAATAAATTATTTATTTTTATTTATTTATTAAAATACTATTTAAAATAATAGAAAAGCCGACCGGGTCGGGTACGCGGGTTGGGTTCGACTCGGGTTGTTGACCCGAAATGCACGGGCCCATGTAGCGGGCGATGGCCCGTTGTTTTGGAAGCGATCCAGCCCAACCCGACGACCCGGTGAAACCCTACTCGAATCCGACCCGAATTCCGGCGATGACCCGGTTCCCGCGAGGAACCTTACCCGACCCGGATCCAACCCCACGACCCGGTGAAACCCTACTCGAATCCGACCCGAATTCCGGCGATGACCCGGTTCCCACGAGGAACCTTACCCGACCCGGATCCAACCCCACGACCCGGTTTCCAGCCGCCCCAAAACGCGCAAACCCTACCCGATTCCTAGCCTAGGTCTGACCCGACGACCCGGGATCGCGACCCAAAAAATCGGGAACCCTAGGGTTTTGGATTCGAGGCGCCGAGGGGGGGAACGAAGTGTCGCTGGGGCAACGGTAGTGACGACTGTGATGGTGGAGGCGGTGACGATGGCGACGGTGGCGACGGTGATGACGGCGACCCTTATTACTTGTGGCGAGGTGGCGGACGGCGAGCGGCGGAGACGGCGACAACGGCAGAGGGTGCGCGACGCCTCTCCCCCTTCGCTTTCTCTCTCTCTCTCTCTCTCTCTACCTTCTCGTCCTTGCAGATCTGGGTTCGCACGCTGCCGGCCTCCCCCGAAGTCTCTCGGAGGGAGGTCATTGAGCTCGCAACCCGATCACTTCGCCCTTGCTCGCTCTTTGAGTTCCTCGAAGTCTCTCAGGGGATCTCTCGGAGCTTGCCGGCTTCTCTCTCTCCTCTGTGTGTGCTTTCCGACGAAGGTAGAGGGCCTATTTATAGGTGAGAGGGCGACCGGTCGATAGAGCTTTGACCGCCGATCCCTGCATGTCGAACGGCCTCCGCCGACCGAACCGGCGTCCCATCCGCCACCCGTTCGCCAGCTGCCCCCCACATGCGTCGCCGTTCGTCCACTCATCCGGCGTCACGCCCTCTGCGCGTGTGCTGCAAAGGCGAATGGAGGAGGAAGATGACCGAAGAGGGCTAGGCTGGAGGAGGAGGAAAATGGGCCGTAGGGGCCCATGCGAAAGGGGGAAGAGAAAAATGGGCTGCTTTTTTATTTTTTTATTTGTTTTATTTTTTTTTTGTTTTTATTATTTGAAAAAGGAAAAATAAATAATAATAATGAAAACTTAATTAATTAAAAAAATGAAATTTAGGTGTCAACAATTGCCCCTCTTTGAAGGTGAGTTCGCAGAGGTTGCATTCAAAGACAAACTGATACCTAAATTTTATCCATGCATGCGTAGCAAATTATATTTTATTTGGGACCTATTATTCTATGCAGAAAAAGAGCAATATAACTTTATATATACTAAGATAGATAAGAAGATACCTGAAGTTACTTACAGGGAGTGAGTGAGATAGGGTGTGAACCCCGAGTTTTGGCAAATATCAAGGCGTCATCTTACCTGGTGACATGAGAAGGTTGCTTCTCCAAGACCCGAACCATTCTTCGGTCGCTTGTTAGAGCAATTAGTAGTTTTTCTTGGACTCAAACCTTTCTTCGGTCACCTTGACGGGAACTTGCTTTTCCAGGACCCGAACCTTTCTTTGGTCGCCTACCAGAGCAGTAAGTGGTTTGTCTCGGACTCGAACCTTTCTTCAGTCGCCGTGACGGGAGATGCGCCGACCTATCTCAGGGCATCTATTTGTGGGGTGCCTGATCTTTGTCAAGAACACTTGTTGGAATCCGACCTTTCTCAGGAAGATGCGCCAACTTTTCTCAGGGCATCGATTTGTGGGGTGTCTGACTTCTGTCAAGGACACCAGTTGGAACCCGACCTTTCTCAGGAGGATGCATCGACCTTTCTCAGGGCATCGATTTGTGGGGTGCTTGATCTTTGTCAAGAACACCTGTTGGAACCCAACCTTTCTTAGGAAGATGCGCCAACTTTTCTCGAGGCATCAATTTGTGGGGTGTCTGACTTCTGTCAAGGACACCAGTTGGAACCCGACCTTTCTCGGGAGGATGCACCAATCTTTCTCAGGGCATCGATTTGTGGGGTGCCTGATCTTTGTCAAGAACACCTGTTGAAACCCAACCTTTCTCAGGAGGATGCACCGACCTTTCTCAGGGCATCGATTTGTGGGGTGCCTGATCTTTGTTGAGGACACCAGGTGGTACCCGACCTTTCTCGGGGGATGCCCTGACCTTTCTCAGGGCATCGATTTGTTGGGGTGTCTGACCTCAGTCGAGGACACCGGTTGGTACGCGACCTTTATCGGGAGATGCGTCGACCTTTCTTAAGGCATCGATTTGGAAGATACCTGGACATTCACAGGCATTGAAAGAGTACTTGGATATTCACAAGTACTAACCTGGAGGATATTTGGACCTTTGCAAGCATTGAAAGGGTACTTGGATGATCACAAATACAAACTCTTGGAGGATACCTGGACGTTCGTAGGTAACGAAGGGGTACCTGGATAGTCACAAGTACTAGATGCTAGAAAATACCTAATTGCTTGTAGGTATCGAAAGAGTACTTGGATGGTCACAAGTACGAACTCTGAAGGATGCCTGGACCTTCGCGGGCATCAAAGGGGTACTTGGATGATCACAAGTATGAATTCTGAAGGGTGCCTAGATGTTTGCAGGCGTTGAAAGAGTACTTGGTAGATGGAAAATCGAGGACGTACCTGGGATATTCGTGAAAGTCTCTCACCTCCTAGTATGTAGGAATATCGAGGACGTGCCTCGCATATTCATGAAGGTCTCTCACCTCCTGGTAATTGGGAATATTGAGGATGGGCCTTGCATATTCATGAAGGTCTCTCACCTCCTGGTAATTGGGAATATCGAAGACGTACCTTGATATTCATGAAGGTCTCTCACCTCCTGGTAATGAGGAATATCAAGGATGTACCTTGGATATTCGTGAAGGTCTCTCACCTTCTGGTAATGAGAGAATATCAAGGGCGTGCCTCGCTTATTTATGAAGGTCTCCTTCCTCCTGGCAATTGGGAATATCGAGAGCCTGCTTTGCATATTCATGAAGGTCTCTCACCTCCTGATAATTGGGAATATCGAAGACGTACATCGAGGACATACCTTGGATATTCGTGAATGTCTCTCACCTCCTGATAATTGGGAATATCGAGGATGGGCCTTGGATATTCATGAAGGTCTCTTACCTCCTGATATAGAGGAATATCGAGGACGTGCCTGTGATATTCGTGAAGGTTTCTCACCTCCTGGAAATTGGGGAATACGAGGACGTACCTTGATATTCGTGAAGGTGTTTTATCTTCTAGAAATTGGGAATACCGAGGACGTACCTCACATATTCATGAAGGTCTCTCACCTCCTGGTAATTGGGAATTTGAATGTAGCACGAGACTTACCTGGATGGCCGCAGGCACACATGTGTACAAAGTAAAGGAATATTTGGATGAACACAAATATTTAATGATATGATCATGGACCACTCAATTGGTCCAAGTGTAAGAAAGCATACCTGGGTGATTGCAGGCGCATAATGTGGTGGAATACTTGAGTAGCTGCTAGCATTCAATGGCATAATTTTGAGGACAACTCAGACATGTCGAGTGTCACAGAAATGGAGTATCCGAACGGTGGTCGGTACTCAAAGATAAGAGGATATTTGGACAATCATGAGTATCCAAATTTTAAAGACAACTTGAATAGGTCGAGTGTCAACAGAGAGAGCACCTGAGTAGCGGCAAACACTCGAAAACAGGGAGATGCTTGGACAATCGCAAATATCAATATTTGGGGACAACTCAAACAAGCTGAGTGTTGATAAGAGGGAGCACTTAGATGGTGGGTACTCAAAGATTATCAGACATAAAGTTCTAGGAATAGGGATGGGGATATGCTTTTCTGGCGATACCTTTGATCTCTAAGATTATGTTCGCTATTTACACAATATGCACACATGTACACAATGATTGTATATGTTGTAAATTCATAAATTCAAATGTGATTTATGCATGACAATTTTGTCAATTTTGCATCATCCGAATTCCACTGGGGAAGATTTCGAAAGACAACTTTCATTTAGAATGTAGATGTCTTAAGCATGCCAGATGAGGGACTTTCAGTCTGAAATGACTTTTCACTCACTCTCATGGAAATGCTGTTTTATCCTAACCATTGATGCAGGATTTATAAGGATCACACTTCTCACTGTCATCATGTCAGCAGGGGTCTGAGTATTCTCGCGAGTGGTACGACTTTACCAATGTGAGAGGTCTTTGTTGAAATTGTGATGAAGGCTTGGTCAATAGCTTATCAAAGGGGACCAACATGGTCACGGCTTTATGAAAAAGATGCCGCACGATCATCTCCAAGTTCACGAGTCAAGAATCCTACGAAAAGAGATAGAATAATCTTGCTCGTACTTCTTCGAGTGATGCTTATAGACATATGAAATCCTACGTTAATTGAAGTGCCCCTAGTCTAAAGAAACTTTTTCAATGGGACGCAATGTAGGCTTGACTCATGTGTAAAATGGTGAGAGCTGGTGATTGCCTTGGCATTTGTCACTGGTCTTTCTTCTCACGGTCAGATGAAAGTTCTATCAATTGAACCACAACGGCAACTTCTCTTGGGAATACAGATGGCCGTATTTTCTGTTTGGGGCATCGGCCCTACTTTTACAAGGCATACTGCTTTTTTTTTTTTGCCCCTATTTCTCATTCCAATTTCTTATTCATGGGCATTGACCTTGCTTTTACTAGGTACACTGTTTTTTTATGCCCCTAGTTTTTTCTTGCTGCTTGAAGAATTGGTCTAGACAAATTCAAGCAAACACTTTGGTTAGACTATTGGGTTTGCATCTTTTGCTGGCGCTTCTAATTATGCTGCTCGGGTGGTAGTAATCTCTGTTTTGCCTTTTTGTGAGGGTGAATTTATAGACTCAATCGGGTTGTACAATGAATACAAGCGTGTAAATAAAGAATTACTCTTCATGACTCTAGGGCACTTAAATTAACGCGAGTGTTCATATGCAATAAAGATACTTGAAGATTGATGCAAGTGCAAGCAAGAAAATTTTTATCCATTTTCTCACCTTATGATGCTGACTTGCTTTTGACTTGCCCCAGTGTGGGGTGGTTCTTTGACGGGGGTAGGGCAGAAATTTTGCCAGTGTATGGGGTTCAAAGTGAGCGATGGAATGCTTCTCACTGATTTGGTCATCGTACCATTCGCGAGAGAACTCTTTACCCTGCAGTCATGGAATTTTCTGCACTTATCTCACAAGTGTATAGTTGGGGGACTGTGTGTAGGATATGGCTTGCTTGCCATCATTCTAACGCGCCTCATCCAGCATGCTCAATTAATCTTGTATTCTTCACTTAACTGTCTATTCTAATAATCCTTAATAGAATCAAAGATTTAGACAGACAAAATCGTCATGTAAAATTCACCTGAAAAAAGGCATGCATCATATGATGTGATAGAGTTTGTATTCTCAAAATAAATGAATGGCTTTTACTCAAGAAAAATCTATTAACAGCTTTAGGGATGTTTACTTGGTAGAATGATATTCATGAATGTTTTGACTATCAAAAGAGTTATTCACAAAGGGCTATTTACAAATGGGTGTCGATAAATTGCTCCTATTGGTTAGGGATATGAATGATCGGCCAGGGATTGGGAGTCTGATCAGGCATTTCTACTTTTGCCTCTTATAGAAAAGAAGATGTGGAAATAGCTCAACCAGTAGGGCTAAGATCATAAGTGACTTGAGGCCTGAAGGATTTTTGTCATTTGCTTTGGTGATACTTGAGATGCCATTTTGTTTGGGAAAGCTTATCAGAGTCTGACATGCCTTTCATTGATTTGTTTTCCGTATCTTGGACGGTCAGGTGATCCTGTAACATATAAGAGGGGGCGTGTTAGTCACGAACTCTTTCAGAGGTCAAACAACTGGAAGCAACACAACATTACCCTTCATTGGTTTGCAAATGATTAAGTGAACCTGGAGTACGAGAACATGAAGTCCCGCGTTTCCCATTTCATTAGGTCAATTATTCTCCTTGATTGGCTTATGGATGACACGTCCTTTTATACGAAGTGGTGAATTCGATACGGGTCATTCTCATGAACCTCACTTGGCCAATATTGACCATTAAGTTTGGTTCTTGATTCCCAATGTCTCCTGTCAATATGGAAAATACATCAAAAGTGGGTTTAAATAGTGGGAGTATTGTAAACGATACTAAATTACTCTTCCCCAAAGTTTGTCTGTGCTAGCTCCTAAGGATATTTGAATGTTGATGATGGCCTCTTTATCTCGGCACAGTTCAACGTTTCCTTCAATTGTCCTTTCTCATTTGTGACCATGTATGCATGATTGCTGGTCGTTGATTCATCTTCAACGCCTTCCTTCTGTGGAATTTCTCATTCTGTCTTTGACTATAGCTGCATTGAGCAAAAAGTCACATACCTCAAGCTTCTATGGAATCTGAGATGGACAATCAAAATCTCTAGTCTTCTGATGGAAATTATTTCTTGGGAGAATATGTGTCGCGACCTTCCCGAGGGTGAATTACTCAAAAAGGCTAATAGATTACTAAGTCCGAGGACTTGGCACGGACCTTCCCAAGTCCCACCAATCGCGACTTGACACTAAGAAATTAACTCATTTAAACATGCAATTATACTCAATTTGGAGCCGCCACTAACCAATTAGGGTTGGTTAGAAACCCAAGTAAAGTATGGGAGAATACTTTTGCGAACCAGAGATTTAATAGGTCCGGGCACATGGTTACGCTAGAAAAATCTAACACCCTTTCGGTACCTTGTCATTTTAATTTCAAAAATATTTTGCAGGCAGTCTTGATTAATTTTAACCTAAGCTACTAACATGCAAATGATGGCCATACGGGTGCACAATCAATGAAATAACATTCAATAAACCAAAATGATAGATTGTAAGAAATTATAGACTACAACTTCATTAATGGTCCACTCACTAAAGAAAAACTTACAAAAATGCTAATAAAAATGCATGCCCTAAACATGATTTCTAAATGACATGACACCTAACTTTTATTTTTCTTTTATATTTAAAAAAATGTTAACTATATGCAATCTTAATCTAAATTTGATATGCATGAGTTTTACTTTAATGACATATGAGATGCAATTCATGTGACATAATTTAAATCATTACAATATGTGTGCAATCTAACTTACATAACCCTAAATATGCATGTGCTATATGATATGGGATGTATGACGTGGTAACTCTATATGCATGTTCTTTTTATGGTTTTTTAATGATTTTTTTATTACACATATGCAACCTATACTAAACAATGATGACATAAAATGAGATTAATTATGAACTAACCTATTAACTAACCAAATAAATGACCTTTTGTGTTTTTTTTTAAATTACTTAATAATTCCTATTAAAACAACATAATGATGTAATAATAATCTTTGGCTTTTCTTTTTTTTTTTTTTTTTAAAAACTGTACGACGGGAATATTAAAACATTAACCTATGACCCACTAACTAAAGCGCAACATGTAGTATGCACGTTATGAAATCTATATAACCTAAATAACATTTTTTTGTTTTGGTTTTATTAAAAGAAAATTATCCTAATTCTATATGAATCTTAAAAATTAAAATGCATTGCTTTAAACATGAGATATGTATGGACTTAAATACCTAAGTTCTATAATGCATGATATATGATGAGCAAATAACGATGACACGCCAAAATAAAAAAAATCCATCCATGTAAATCAATGGCATATTATTTTAATATGAATCAATGATGCAAAGCAATTCATGAATTTTGCCATAAAAAGTTGAAATAATCAAAAATCTAACCCGACGTCTTGCTGCTCAATATTTTTTATTATCATGACTTAATATGACCAATTTCCTAAATCGGGTAATGATAATAAATCAGAACAAATCAAGTTAGAATAAAAAGAAAACTACGAGTCCAAATACTCAAAATAAACTTAATCTAAAAATCTACCTAGTCTACCTCACGGTTAACTTGAGGAATGGCGAAGAAACAGTGGTGGTTGAGTTGCGATGGTGGTTCGGTAATGGGTCACCGCTCGAAACAATGGCTGTTCGTCGGAACTCCGGCGAGGCTCGAGTGATAACCGGACCTGCAACAAAAACAGGGGAGGCAGCAGGTGGCTTTGTTCGGGCGTGCAGCAGCGAGCAGAGGAGCAACAACGCCGGGCGCAGGGCTGTGGCGTGAGCGGAGTGGGTTGCGGCTCGGCGGAGCTTTAGGTCGGCGTCGGGACTCCGGTGAAGGCAGGCGGTGGCGTGGCGAGCGTTGGCGGACAGCGAGTGGAGCGGTGAGGTGTGCTGCGGGTGTCGGGCGCGCAATCGCTCGGACCACCGGCGATGGGCGTCGTGGGATCCGGTGCTCGGGTGGACAAAGGGGCAGTAACAGCGGGGGGCACGGCGGAGGCAGAGGCGCGGTGTTGCGCGGCAAGGATCGGTGCGGCGTTCAGCGGGGCAGCAAACCAGCGGTGCAGGCTCTTGTGGCGTCGGGCAGTAGTAGAAGGTGAAACTGCAGCGGCGTCGGGTCGCGGCTGTTGCAGGGGAGCAACAGCGCGGTGGGGGGAAGAAAAGCTGCTAGCGTCATGAGGGTTCGAGCTCGGTGGCCAGCGGAGGTAGAGGCGCGGTGTTGCGGCGGCTTCCGGAGGGCGGAGGGCAGAGGGCAGAGCGCGGGCAGGCTGTAGGCGAGTTTGCTAGGGAAGAAGAACATTTGTTCTTCCCCTCTTTTTAATTCTTTTTCTCTCTCCTCCTGTCTCCCTCACCTCTCTTCCTCTTTGCTCCTATGTACTTTTCTGCAGAAGCTTTGACTTTTCTCCTTTTCCCAGAAGCCTTTCTCTTTCAAACGGAAACGCCAAAGGGGAAGAGCTTTCTTATCTTTTTTTGTGTTGAATTTTTGACCTAGCCATCGAGAAAAGCCCCCCCTCGTTTCGAAGCTTCGCACTCTCTATTTATAGAGGAAAATTCAACAAACAAGTGAAGATTTTCCAATATTCACTCAACTTCTCAACAAAAAAGTGGCTCCAAAATTACACCGCTGTTGAATTTTTTTTTGAATTCAAATTTTTTTCAAAATTTCCCTTTATAATCAAAGATTTTTTCTATTTCTAAAATATGAGTTTAAATTATGTGTCAACAATATGTGTATGGAACACAGAGTGAAGCTTCCAGGCCTTAACGTCATCATCTAAAAATAGAAGGCTAGAGACCGCTTCAACTGTCTGGATTTCCTCCTTATTGACAGTAGCCAATTCAAAGAAAGAGAAAAGATCCATTCCTTGTGCTTCTGGGCTTGTCGAAGCTGGAAGTCCCGTTGATGAAACCACATCATCTAGTTGCTCAGGCACGTTATGGGGAAAGGATATTGCTCCGGCTTGAGAAGGAGTTGGGCAGGAGCGAGGTGGAGTGCACAGAGCTCCTGGGAACGGCTTGATTTTAACCCTATGCTTGTACCTATTACGTCCTATCTTTCGTTTCCTGTAAATAGAAGAGAGAGGACATCATTTCCAAAATTATATTAAGAGAATAAAGCCTACCTTCTTTGAAGTGAGATGATCTTTTTTGTTTGCTCCACTGCCTTCTTGAAAGACTGTCTTTGAATTTGGCGAGTTCACATGATGCGCCAGCTTCAAATGCCCCCTGTCACTCTAAGTCAATGGGGATGGGGATGATATTATGAGACACAGAGTGAGTGAGTCAGAAAGACAAATATAATTAAATCTAACATCTTGTTTTGACGAAAGCTTTTGGTAATGAAACATTTTTTATTTTCAAAAGTATATATCTTTGAGGGGAAGAAAGCATGAGGAAGCCCAGCCCTCAGTATTCTCCTTGGATGATATTTTCTTTTTATGGTTGGATAGAATCACCGGGCTGGTTTGGAATATCGCCTCATGCTTTTCAAAACAAAATATTAGAACTGTACATTAGATTACTGGAATGGAAAATGCAACAGTAGCACACTAAACAGGATAAGAAACATGAAATTATAAAAACAAGCAACACCTATGAAAACTCTTATGAAAAAAAGCACTTTGATAGTGCTAGTTCTGAAATCAAGCGCCTTTGAGTTCCTCGCCTCCAGTAGACTCGAAGTATTCGCATGCGAAGACTACTTCGTTGAAGCTACGGAAATGTAACTCATGCAGCCAATATTGATGCTCGCGGGGTAAAGCTTCTATGAATTGCTTTATCAATTCCTCTTCGGCCAGTTGAGGGTAGGTTTGCATCATAAAAGCCTTCCACCTCCTTGCATATGCTCGGAAATCCTCCGTCGATCTTCTTCTGAAGTGAACCAAGCTCTCACAGGGCAATTCAGTTCAAATCTGGTTTTGATACTAATGCAAAAATGTGGAAGACAGCTCATTCCAATACTTTATGAGGTAAATATTTGCTGTGACAAACCATTGCAATGCAGACCCTGTAAGAGTTTCTTGGAACGCCTGAGTTGTGAATGACATTGGGCTATAGTACCGATTCATTTCAGCATGGAGGTATTGCAAATGAGCCACGGGGCAAGTCGTGCTGTTGTACTTGTGGAGATTAGGTATCCACATTTCTCTGGGGGTCATGATTCTATGAGGGCAAGATGGGCCTGATATGTCTTGGTTAGGCCACTGGTTTTCCCATTGCATATTCATCGTAATGGTGAATTTTTCTGTTTCAGGGAAGCTGGACTTTGCTAAGATTATCCCATTGCTTTCTTCCGGGTCAAAATCACCAAATGAGGATGAGGCATTTAAGTCATCCTTATGGTCAAGTGACAAGCTTAGTAGTTCATTGGGATCATAGCGAATAAGGACGAATGTTCCCTCTTCTGACAAGCTTTCGACCCTGTGTGTGGGTAGGAAGCAGTTATACGATGAATGGTCGATTTCATCTATATAACATTGGTAGTCCTTGGGATTGTATCCTAAGGACTGGAAGTCTTTAGGGTTGTACTCTAGGGGATGGTAGCTTTCAGGGTTATATTCCAGGGAATGCTCAAAGTTTTGGTGCGGCGGCTCATCAGCTATCAAATTTCACCTATACTCAGTGGTAGATGCTGAATTGATTTGTTTAGGCTTTCTTTTCTTGGTTCCTGGTCCAGACCTTTTAAGTAAGACCCTTCGTTTTGCCAGTTCGATTCTGTCAAGGGGAGTGAGAGATATTAGAGTTTCACTTTCTGCTTCACTTTCTAGGTTGATAGGGGTCGGTATTTTTTGAACCCTAGCTCTTGTAGTAAGCTTGGGGAGCTGTCCTGTCGTGCTCCGATCTTGAACAGGCTCCGTGTCTTTGATCTCGTACACAGGTTCCTTACCTTTCCTAGTGGGAAACTTTTTAGTAATATGATGTTGCTCAGTTACCCATTTATCATGCAAGGCTTCACTGACATCTTCTTCTCCTATCTCAGCGACTAACGGCTCCTCGTGTTCCGCGATCATCGGTTCTTCGTAGGGCAAGGTGATGTCAGGGCTAATGTCAATATTATATTCTTGGTGGAAAACATGGATTAATTCCCTCAAGTTTTTAAGGGGACTAATCTTCTTGACAATGTACCATCGCAAGGCAGGGCCGGTCAGGTTTGATTGGTATGATTGAATCATCCTTTGGACCAGGTAGGCTTGTAAGTACGTTTCTAGGTGGGGGCTATCAGCATACCTTTCGCATTCAGGTGCTTTGAGCTCTTCAGGGATCTCAATGCCGGCGTAATTGGACAAGTCCATGGGATCCTACCCCTATAGCTGGCTTAACTTTTTCATAATCTTTTCAAACTGTCTATGGTGTTGGTTATTCTTTGGCAAATTCACGGGTGTCATGACGGTGCTTAAAGCAGCTACGGAATTGGGCTCAGCTTGAGTGGATTCCATTTGCCTTGAGAGTTGTCGAAGGACAATGGACATCTGTCCTACGCCGTATTCAATGTTGGCGAGGCGATTTTGTACATCATTCTAATCGGGTCCTATCACATGAGGCCATTCGCGGGTGGCTGATAGCTAGTGATTCATAATTACCTGTCGTCGTGAAAATAATGAATGAGCACGAAAGTAAACAAAGATTAACCCATGGCCATGGTCTAATTGCTTTTTATTTATCAAAAGAGGATTTTATAGACCATCGACTTCTGACATCTAAAACTCGAAAATGACAAAAGGGAATACTAGATATTAAACAAAAGTCCCTAAACAATGGGACAAAACTTTCACGATATTAACACGAGGGGATGCATGATTGCTATTTTATATGCGACGGGGAGCCTTGTTCTTGCGTAGATGTTTGCTTTCTTGGACCGGCTCTGAGGTGTGTATCCAGCCCATTCCCAAATCCCTCTCCATAAAGTCTATTTGTTCGTGCTGACTGATCTCACTAATTGGGTGAGGGACCAATGGCTTCAACTTTGTCAGGATACGATGGTTGTTGATGTAGGACGCAGAGGCGTGGTGGGCTTTTTCTTCTCCCTCAAGCCCTTCAGGTACCACGATCCTTTTGCGATGGCACTTGTCCCAGGTTTCCTTGATAATGGCAATCTTGAATGCGTAGTCACGGCTTTGATGGGTAAAACGGAGTGGATGTATTTTCCTCCTGGAAAGCGGCGGGATCTCCTGAAGGGCTCCATACTGTCGGGCCACCCTATATGGGTAATAAGGGGTGCCGTCGGTGAGACCGAGCAACGAAATTGGATGGTTACGTCCGTAAATAAAGCGAGCTCTCTTTTCATGAAACCAACCAGCACACCATTGGAATGTCTCAGGAGCGGGGTCTTTTAAGAAATTTATCCAATTAAAACAGCTTTGGTTGGGAATATATGGCCCTAGGATCACAAATTTCTATAATGGATTTTCGAAATCATTTGTTTCAGACGATTGCATGAAGCATCGAAATTCGCTTAGGTGAGAAAAAAACTAGACCTGCAAAATTTCCGGAGAGGCTCGCATGATTTTTTCTATGTTTTCTTTAAAACGATTAAGAGATAAGAACGTTTCGGCTAAAATCATGTTGACGCAATTTTGCCCTCTTGAGACATGATCAACCACCCATGCCATTGAGGGACTTATGGCGTTTCTTTGATGGGGAAAAATGATGAACCCAAAAAAGGCTAGAAGGAAAATTTCACTTTTTTGGGCCATGGGTTAATTTTCAAAACAGGCAATCAAAAATGCTAATGGACAGGTATTATGGTTGTTTTTAAGAGTTTGCCTCACAATATGGACTTCAGTTCTTAAAAGTCGTGCTAACCCACACAACGGGTCAATGCCTGTTGGTGGCCTAACAAGCCGATTCTCAAGAGACTTTCTAGTGATGATGCTGTATTCCTCCAGAGTTAGGGTTAGCTCAAACCTACCGAACATAAAAGTGGATGTCCTCGGGCACCAGAAATGTGCCATGGCCTGCAGGACTTCAGGATGAATAGAGATTTGGAACAATGATAGGAGGTAACCAACTTTGGCTTTCACGTGCTCTTGGGCAAACTGGTCTAATTGACCCCACTATTTGAAGAACTCCGCTTTGGGAGTGGGAATAAATTGGATGTCATCTTCTCCCATTGCATATAAACCGGGACTCGAAAAACCTATCCTAAATTGCCATGGGCCAATAAAAAGACTGAGTAAAAGTAAAGAAATTACTTTGCTTTTAAAGAAAATGGCAAACACAAGGACATGCGCATAGGATGTGCGGCTCGATTTCTAACTAAGAAGGTTTGTTGAAATTAAAAGGATATCTGCCCGTCGTAGTCTCGCGTTAGCAGCATACCCTCCTAACCTCCGCTAGAGAAATTCGGGGAAAAGAAAGGCAACCTCTACATCGCAGTCTCGTGTTCGAGGTCGTATCTTCCTTGACACCATCCTAAATATCCTATGGCGGCCCAGGTCCGACGGCCGGGTTGTGTGTGCCATGTGTAGTGTTAAAACAATAAAACATGTATAACAGTTTATAATCATAAGATAATATATTTTAAGCAAAATTAAAATAAATTTCTAAGCGACTAACCTGCATAAAGAAAAAAAACCTAAGTCAGTAAAGAAATTAAATAAGACAAAAAAGGCCTAAGTCCTCAAAGTCCCCAGCGGAGTCGCCAAGCTGTCGCAACCTCTTTTTTCGGCGCCCGCAATTAGGTACGGGCGTTGGCGGAGGCTAATGGTTCAACTAGGTTTATTTTTAGCCCGGACTCTCCCAAGTCAACCAATTCATGACTTAATGGTTCAAGTTTTTTTTAACCTGTGAGTTAATTTAAAAATGAGTCGTCACTAATCGATTTAGGGTGGGTTGATTAGAAACCCAAGCGAAGTATCGGGAGAAATACTCGCTCCTGCGCAACCAGAGAAATTAGGATCGGAGACTTGATTACACTAGTTAATCACTAATGCCCTTTCGGTACCTAATCTTATTTAAACCCTAAAGCTTTTTGGATATTTGAGGGATTTTCCATACATTTTTGAGGAGGAAAAACATTTTTTTTGGGTCTTTTTCTATTTTTTTGGACATAAAATGGACTTTTTGGATTTTTTTGGTATTTTTTAGAAAATACAAGTCTTTTTGGCTTTTTATGGATTTTTTTGGCTTTTTGGCATTTTTTGGAAAATATGAAATTTTTTTGATTTTTTTTATTTTTTGGAAAATAAAATATTTTTTCGGAAAATAAAGTATTTTTGATTTTTCTTGATTTTTTTGGAAAATAAAATATTTTTTAATATTTTTTAAATATTTTTCGAAAATAAATCATTTTTTGATTGATTTTTTTGTTTTTTTGAAAATAAATTATTTATTTTTATTTTATTTATTTATTAAAATATTATTTAAAATAATAGAAAAGCCGACCGAGTTGGGTTCGCGGGTTGGGTCCGACCCGGTCGTTGACCCGAACGCGACGGGCCCACGTAACGGCCCGACTCATTTTTTTTTTTTTTTTTTTTTATTAAAATGGCCCGATGGCCCGTCATTTTGGAAGCGATCCAGCCCGACCCGACGACCCGGTGAAACCCTACTCGGATCCGACCCGAATTCCTGATGACCCGGTTCTCGCGAGGAACCCTACCTGACCCGGATCCGACCCCATGACGCGGTTTCCAGCCACCCCAAAATGCGCAAAACCCTACCCGATTCTTGGCCCAGGTTCAACCCGATGACCCGGGACCGCGACCTAGAAAATCGGGAATCCTAGGGTTCCTGATTCACGACACCGAGGTGGGGAACGAATTGTCGCCGGGGCAACGGCGGCGACAATTGCGATGGTAGAGGCGGTGACGATGGCGACGGTGGCGACGGTGATGACGGTGACCCTTATTACCTGTGGCGAGGTGGCGGACGACAAGCGGCAGAGACAGCGACGACGGCAGAGGGTGCGCAACGCCTCTCCCCCTTCGCTTTCTCTCTCTCTCTCTCTCTCTCTCTCTCTCTCTCTCTCTCTACCCTCTCCTCCTCGCAGGTCTGGGTTCGCACGCCGCCGGCCTCCCCCGAAGTCTCTCGAAGGGAGGTCGTTGAGCTCGCAACCCGATCGCTTCGCCCTTGCTCGCTTTTTGAGTTCCTCGAAGTCTCTCAGGGGATCTCTCGGAGCTTACCGGCTTCTCTCTCCTCTGTGTGTGCTTTCCGACGAAGGTGGAGGGCCTATTTATTGGCGAGAGGGCGACCAGTCGACGGAGCTTCGACCGCAAATCCCTGCACATTGAACGGCCTCCACCGACCAAACCGGCGTCCCATTCGCCACCTGTCCGCCAGCTGCCCCCCACGTGCGTCGCCGTCCGTCCGCTCATCCGGCGTCGCGCCCTCTGCGCATGTGCTGCAGAGGCGGATGGAGGAGGAAGATGACCGAAGAGGGTCGAGCTGGAGGAGGAGGAAAATGAGCCGTAGGGGCCCATGCAGAGGGGGAAGAGAAAAATGGGCTGCTTTTTTTTGTTTTATTTTTGTTTTTGTTTATTTTGTTTTGTTTTGTTTTTATTATCTGAAAAAGGCAAAATAAATAATAATAATAATAATAACTTAATTAATTAAAAAATGAAATTTAGGTGTCAACAATTACTCCACTAGATTTGGAGTCAATAACAGTATAAACAAATTGTAGTTTTCAATGCTGGTTAGGTGCTATGTACTCCTACTAATGTAGGTACAAGAGCACAAACATTCTTATATAGCTCGAAAGAGCACTCCATAAGTAAACGTCAATGGTTTGCTTCCATCTTTTCCCTGTTGTTTCAAACAGACGTTCATCCACAATGCGTGTGGATATCAGAAGGCAAATGTCAAAAGCATCTGTAATACTATTTGACAATACATAAATATTGTACCCTCCCAAAGAAAATACTAGACTTGTGTTCCGACAACAAATCGCTGCCGGCCTACACTGTGGGCATGATTATTGCTCTTGAGAAGGTTACCATGCTTTCTCAAGAGGAGTCATGCAGATAATACTTATCGCCCTCTTCCTTCTGAGAATGGATTCATAAGAACCCTTCATTCTAATCATCTCCATCTTCTTGGTAATCAAGCTTTGCCACTGGAGGAAGCCCAAGCTCCCTCCAGTGGCAATTTACACCAAATCAAACCGAGCCTGGCCATGGCTCACTTCTTCGCAGAGTAGTCATGGCTTCACAGCCCCGTCATATTGGTTTGGCCCGGTTCCAAGCTGAGCATCGTCGTGTCTAGTCCTGAATTGGTCAAGGAAGTCCTCCAAGATCATGACCAAGTATTGGCCAACAGGCACAGGATGGAGTCCCCAGTCAAGATTACTAAAGATGGCATGGGGCTTGTATGGGCCGATTATAGGCCACACTACGCGAAGCTTTAGAATAATCTGTGTCCCTGAGCTATTCTCTGGAAGACGAATTGAAGCTCTAAGACCCATTAACAGCATTTCATCTTTGAAACGTTTGGAAATTTAATTAGTCCTAACTGACTCTTCTCTTCGCCAAACCAACTATATGAGTCTAATCTGCTCTCAATCACATCCTTACTTTTGAATAGACTGAAACCAATACAGTCGTGCATAACTGATAGGTGGTTCCTGAAGAGAAAAAAAAATTGAGGAGCAAAAAGATTGCACAGAGTTTAACATAGGATGAGTCAGGATCATGTGTCAGTAGGAGGATCATGCGGCCATTATCCAATATAACAAAAGGAGTTGGGACTTTCATTCATGTTTACAATTTAAATTTGTTGAGTGCAAGGAGTCTAATAAACAGCAGCAAGGACTAATATTCTACAGTTTTGTCTTTTGGAAGATAGTAGGGTGGAATCTTCCTCTGTTTATTCATCATACTAATAGTTGTGAATGTACTAAATTAGGTTCTTAAGTACGTATTCTTTGCTATGATTCCATTACATTTGGAGTCAATAACAGTGAACGAATTGTAGTTTTCGATGCCGATTAGGCTTTCTACACATGTCTGGGTCAAGGTTGAGTTTGGCCTGACTCCATCTTTTCATTTCGTGTCGCTGTATAATCATGTTAGTATGTGTATTTTGGGATGTAAAAAATATGTGGGGCTTCGCAGCAATTGCAACAGCAATGGGACAAGGTATAGGAATTGGGGTATCACACGCATATGGAACTTTGATGTTGCTATTAGGTTTCTTCTGTACATGAGAATGGAGCACTACAAGCCAATTCAAAGGCCTCGTTAACCTGCATGATACCCAGATTATCTCTGCATGCTCATATATATTTGCAGAAAATTGTAGTTTAGAGAAAAATCTTACAAATCTAGAAAATGGATCAATAATTTAACAAATCACACACTCTTTGGAGAACTGTAAATCTGTAGGATTTTACGTCACTTGGCAATTGTAAGTACATCAGTAGAAGCTTTTCTAAGTCTTCATACTGCAAGGAACGGATGAGCAAAGGAATTAGCAGAATGCATTGAAGTGCCAAGGCTAACTCGCTTTTGAATTCTTAAAGGAATCATACATCTAATGCTTCTAAGAAGGTCAGCACATCTTGTTTTGGTTGAAGAGCTAAATTCTTTAGCATTATTCCCACAATGTTTATGTTGGTGTCGACATTTCTCCAAATTTCCTTGTCTTGTTACTCAAAGTCAGAAGATGGAATACTAACACATATTCCAATTTCTAAAGATGCGTAGTACCTACTCTTTATTTGTTAATTGCCACTGCCATTCATTGGGCACAATGGATGAGTTCTGTACTTCTTTCAAGCTGCATAACTTGGATTATAGATTGAGTGTTAAATTATGTCTCGATTTTGAGTTTTTGTAAAAATGCGATTCGCTTGGATAAAAAAAATTGAGGGCTATCATCGTTGTAAGAAGGTACAAATTTCCTTTGTGGAAGCATGCCGAAATTCTTATCCACGGTAGGGCCCATACAATATAAAGCTACGGTGATGTTCTGCGCGTGAAGAATCCCTCTTCCAATGAAGGAAAGAAAGGTGGGCCCAAGGTCAAACCTTTGACCTTGGGCGCACACACACACGTATAAAACTTCTTCCTAAAAGGAAGAAAGGAGCGGCCGAACTCCTCTGCACGCGTATCAATTCTTGGTGGGCCTAGGTCAAACTTTGACTTGAGCACACGTATAAAAACAGAAGTGTTTTACGCGGGGTTTCTTTTTTTCCTTTCGGTGTGTTGCTGTTGCACCCGTATGAGAGAAAAGGAGGAGCTGCACGTCATCAAGCTGAGGTGTGATCAAGAAAATGAGTTCTTTTTCGGCATTTTATTTTGAGCTTATGTGATAATTTTGTATCGTGAGTTTATACCTAAGTGAGTTGTTTATTTATAAACACTTTGGGTTTTGGGGTTAAATTTAGGTGTGGGAAGCACTTGAGCGTTTGAGCGATTGTAAAATCTAATTCTCCAATTATAGTGGATTATTTGCTGCTAGCTCTCCCCGTGGATGTAGGTACCGATACTCTGACCGAATCACGTAAATTTCTGGTGTCCTTATTTTTCTCGTTTATTTTTCTGGTGATTTCGCATTGATGTAAATTGCAAGATCCTGTCGTTTCCGTATATTATATCACAACAATTGGTATCAAAGCTTGGGGTTGGATTTCTTTATTGTGATTTGGAGCTTTTGCTTATCTGATTATTATCTGAAAATTCTATTATTGCAATTATGTCTGAGAGGAAATCTGAAATTGAGAAGTTTAATGGGAGTAACAACTTTGTGTTATGGAGCATCAAGATGCGGGCTTTATTGACAACACAAGATTTGGCCAGGGCACTGGATGGTGAAGATGAGTTATCTGTCATAAAGATGAGTTGTCTATCATAATGAAAGCCTTAGAGAGGGTAGAGCTGATGGAAAGAGCAAATAGCACAATCCTGTTAAATTTGACGGATGAAGTTTTAATAGAGGTTGCTGAGGAGAAGGATGCCATAGCATTATGGGCAAAACTTCAAGCACTTTATGTGAAGAAAGGTTTGAACAATCGCTTATACATGTTGAAGAAGATGTTTCAATTTAAATATACTAAATGTATGTCTATCAGAACCCACCTAGATGAATTTAATAAACTCATGTTGGATCTGAAGAATGTCGGTAAGATACTTGATGATGAAGAATATGGCATGATATTGTTAGCCTCTTTATCAGAGTCATGGGAGTACTTTACTAATTCGCTGTTGCAGGAGTGTACTACTATTACCTCAGAAGAGGTAAAGTCCGCATTATTCTCTAAGGAGTGGCAGAGAAAGTTGCGAGATAACGGTCTAGTGAAAGGAGCAGTGCAAGCATTGACGATTCGGGGTAGAGAACAACATCGAGAGCCTAGTAGCAGCAAAGGTAAAAGCAAATCGAAATCACGCCATAGAAAGTCCAAGGGACGCATGAAGTGTGCTTTGAGTGTCACGAGGAGGGGCGCATCAATAGAGATTGTCTAAAGTGGAGAAATAAAGTTGATAGGCAGAATGTCACAAACAGTGTGACAAACATTGCTGAGGGGAGCACTAGTGATGCAGAAGTTGTTTTATGTGTGATTGTTACTTCATTAGGAGACAAATGTGTGCTAGATTCGGGGTGTTCTTATCACACGACGCCTCATAAGAACTGGTTTACTACTTACCAAGCTGTCGATGGTGGTAGAGTTCTTTTAGGGAATAATGCAGTTTGTAAGGCTGTGGGGATAGGGACAATTCGGATTCAGATGCACGATTGGGTGGTGCGCACATTGACAGATGTGAGGCATGTACCAGAGCTCAAGAAGAACCTTATTTTTCTGGGGATACTCGATGACATTGGGTGTAGGTACACCGCTGAAGGTGGAGTAATGAAGATCTCTTGAGGTGCCATGATAGTGATGAAGGGGAAGAAAGTAAATTCTCTCTATCATCTACTAGGAGAGACCATGACTAGAACTGCTGCAGTTTCATCAAGTGAGTCAGATTCTAATTTGACTCAATTATGGCATATACGTTTAGGACACATGAGTGAGGCAGGTATGACGATACTGAGTGAAAAGAGGTTGTTGAAGGGTCAGAAGATAGGGAAGCTGGATTTATGTGAGCACTGCATCTATGAGAAGCAGCACCGAGTTAAGTTTACTACAGCTATTCATTCAACCAAACGACCAGTTGAATATATTCATTTAGACGTCTGGGGCCCATCTTCGGTTCATTCGAAAGGAGGTGCCCGATATATATTGACATTTATCGATGATTATTCGAGGAATGTATGTGTTTACTTTCTGAAGCATAAATATGATATGTTTGATCGGTTTAAGAAATTTAAGGTATTGATTTAGAAGTAGTCAAATAAACAAATCAAGTGCCTAAGAACCGATAATGGCATGGAGTTCTGTGGTAAAGATTTTACCGAGTTCTGCAAGAAATAATGTATTGTAAGACACCGCACAGTACTTGGGACACCACAGCAAAATGGTATGGCAGAAGGGAAGAACAGAACTTTGCTTGAGCGAGCTCGATGCATGCTTTTGCATGCAGGACTTGGTAAGGAATTTTGGGCCAAAGCAGTGAACGTGTCATGTTGCTTGGTTAATCGATCTCCATCATCTGCTATCGAGTGGAAGACTCCTAAGGAAGTATAGTCGGGGAAACCTATTGATTATTCTGGATTATGTATATTCAGATGTCCTGCGTATGCTCATGCGAGTGATGGTAAGCTTGAGTCGAGAATAAAGAAGTGCATATTTCTGGATTATGCACATGGGGTGAAAGGCTACCGACTGCGGTGCACTTATCCTAAATCACCTAGTTTTCTAATTAGCAGAGATGTGATCTTCGACGAGACTGCAATACTTCAAAAGAGGAGTTCTGAGACACAACCAGTATAGAAGACGGATTATGGTGTCATTAGTGAGGTGGAGCTTCAGATGGAGATTTTGGAGACCTTGAAGGTAACAGAAGTTGAGATTGCAAATGAAGCCGCAGTTTCTGAAGTCGATGATAGTGAATAACCAGCAAAACCGCAGCACACTATAGCCGCATATAGACAGAAAAGGCAAATTAAATCATCAGTACGCTATGGTTATACAGATATTGTTTATGCATTGATTGTAGGTGATGAGGTGAAGACATATGAGCCTTCGTCTTATTCTGAGGCGATGGCTAGTTCGGAGTCGTTGTAGTGGTTAAGGGCTCTTAGTGAAAAGATGGAATCACTCCATCAAAATCAGACATGGGAGTTGGTCAAAGTACCCAAGAGTCAAAAGATTATAGGAAGTAGATGGGTCTTTAAACGGAAAAGGGCATTCCCGGTATTGAGGCAGTGAGATATAAGGCGAGACTTGTGGCGAAGAGATATACACAGCGTGAGGACATTGACTACAATGAGGTGTTCTCTTCTGTGGTAAGACATACTTCTATTCGTGTTTTACTTGCCTTAGTTGCTTCGCAAGATCTCGAGTTAAAGCAACTAAATGTGAAAACTGCGTTTCTTCACGATGATTTGGAGGAACAAATTTACATGAGGCAACCAGAGGGATTTGCTATTTTGGGTAAGGAAAATTATGTTTGCTTGTTAAAGAAATCTTTGTATGGGCTGAAACAGTCTCCTAGATAGTGATATAAATGTTTTGATACTTTCATGATAGTTAAGACTATTCAAAAAGTTAGATGGATATCTGCATTTACTATAGGAGATTGGAGAATGGTTATTTGATTTATCTACTTTTATATGTTGATGATATGTTGATAGCAGCTAAGAATATGTCTGATATTGATGTGCTGAAGATACAGTTAAATGTTGAATTTGAGATGAAAGATTTAGGTGCTACAAAGAAAATTTTGGGTATGAAGATTTTGTATGACAGGACTGCGGGAAGTTTATGTCTATCTCAAAAGAAATATATTGAGAAGATAGTGGCACGTTTTAATATGCAGTCGGCAAAATCTGTAAGTACACCTTTAGTGAATCACTTTAAACTTTTAGATAAATTATCACCCCAAACTGAGGAGGAGGAAGAGCATATGTCCCATGTTCCTTATTCTAGTACTATGGGTAGTATTATGGATACTATGGTGTGTATTAGGCCTATATTTCACAAGCTGTGAATGTGGTTAGTCACTATATGAAGTGTCCTGGTAAAGCTCATTGAGAAGCTGTGAAGTGGATCCTCAGATATTTGAAGGGGACAACAGACGTGGGTATAGTGTATCGAAGGGATAGAAATGGCAGTGAGACCACTGGTTTTGTGGGTTCGGATCACGCCGATGACTTGGATAATTACAAGTATTTAGCAAGGTACGTGTTTACGCTAATGGGTGGTGCAATTAGTTGGAAAGCGTCATTACAAGATCGCATTGCCTTGTCTTCGACTGAAGTATGGTACTAACCTTTATAGCAAAGGAGGCGATATGATTACAAAGTTTGCTCTCGGACTTTAGGTTAGAACAGAAAAGTATGGATATACACTGTGATAACCAATGTGCGATATATTTGGCATATAATCCAATTTATCACGAGCGAATGAAGTATATTAACATAAGATACCACTTCATCCGAAATGTCTTAGCTAAGGGTAATGTTATTGTCAAAAAAATTGCTACAGCAGATAACCCAGCAGACATGATGACTAAGTTTATTCCTTTGGCGAAGCTCAAGCTCTGCTTGAGCTCTATTGGCATCTGTGGAGGTGAGCGCCCATTGGGGCGTTGGGAGGGTAGTATGGATGATAAGCACTATATCTTGGTTTCAAATATCGAGTTAAGGTGGAGAATTATTAAATTATGTCTCGATTTTGAGCGTTTACAAAAATGCGATTTGCTTGAATAAAAAAAATTGGGGGCTATCATCGTTGTAAGAAGATACAAATTTCCTTTGTGGAAGCTTGCCGAAATTCTTATCTACGGTAGGGCCCATACAATATAAAGCTACGGTGATGTTCTGCGCGTGAAGAATCCCTCTTCCAATGAAGGAAAGAAAGGTGGGCCCAAGGTCAAACCTTTGACCTTGGGCACACACACGTATAAAACTTCTTCCTAAGAGGAAGAAAGGAGCGGCCGAACTCCTCTGCTCGCGTATCAATTCTTGGTGGGCCTAGGTCAAACTTTGACCTGGGCACACGAATAAAAACAGAAGTGTATTAAGCAGAGTTTTTTTTTTTTCAGTGTATTGCTGCTGCACCCGTACGAGAGAAAAGGAGGAGCCACACGTGGTCAAGCTGAAGTGCGATCAAGAAAAGGAGTTATTTTTCGGCATTTGGTTTCGAGCTTCTATGATAATTTTGAGTCGTGAGTTTATACCCAAGTGAGTTGTTTATTTATAAACATTTTGGGTTTGGGGTTAAATCTAGTTGTGAGAAGCACTTGAGCGTTTGAGCAATTGTAAACTCTGATTCTCCATTATAATAAATTATTTGTTGTTGGCTCTCCCCGTGAAAGTAGGTACCAATACTCGGATCAAATCACGTAAATTTTTGGTATCCTTATATTTTTTCGTTTATTTCTCTAGTGATTTCGCGTTAACGTAAATTGTAAGATCCTATTGTTTTCGCGTATTATATCACAAAATTGGGCACGTTGGTCATGGATACACATGGTGAGGACAAAGATTGTTCCTTTACCGGAGGTTTCTGAGATTAACTTGAGAGATGAAACTGTAAAAACTGGAAATGATAGTCGAGGACTAACAAAGTGAAGCAAAGAAGCACCTTGATCGAAAACCTTATTTAGTTCACACCATTTGCAAATCTTGAAGATAGAACGCAAGAACTACTTGATTAAGACATTCCAGTTGGAAACATTTTCATCCTTGCTAAGTTTCAATGGCATAATGAGTAATATGGATCACATCTTCCGGTCTAGAAGGCGGATGAGTCTTGTTCCTCACCCTCAGCTGCTGGTACTCCTTGTATAGGAACCCTCTGTACTTGGGTGACTCCCCGATCTCTGTAGTGAACTGTGACAGCGGCTCCACCCATTTGTCCCCGTGCAAGTTATAGAAGAAGGCAAATGAGTAACGGCTTCTTCCTTTTGATGTCACGACTCTGTGAGTGGCACTCTTGAACTTTTTGTTGCTCAACACCTTTTCCACCAGGCAGCGTCGACGTGCAGTACAA
Organism: Eucalyptus microcorys; assembly: GCA_014182515.1. NCBI lineage: Eukaryota > Viridiplantae > Streptophyta > Magnoliopsida > Myrtales > Myrtaceae > Eucalyptus > Eucalyptus microcorys. The sequence continues at coordinate 5,120,738 of CM024563.1, forward strand.
AGATATAGCATCTATTGAGTGACATGATGAAAAGATGGAACAAAGAACGCAAGATGCAGTGCAAGAGCTAGGTATAGATGATCAATATGTTGATCTCATGCCGAAACAGGGGAAAAGAGTTGAACGTCTCACTTACCTGAATGACATCAGCTATATTGACTACAATTTTGCCTTCCGCAGGAACAACGGGGATCCATTCCCCGTCCTTGCGAACTTCAAGGCCTCCGACTTCATCCTGGAACACGAAGGTGATGCAGTTCCCATCTTCATGCTCCGCGATCCCGTTTGTCTCTCTTTCTGTGGCAGGGAAATAGCGTAACGCCGCAATGAAATCCCAGCTCCGGTCATGATTGTACTCTTTTAGGAAATTTGGAGGGAGCCCCAAGCAGTCATTTATGATGCTTTCCAAAAGAGAACCAATTCTAACCATGTGTGAGAAGACTTCTTCAATCACACTCCTGTCAGAGTAAAAGGGCATCTTTTTTTAGGAATTATCAGCATTTGACTTACGATCAGAGCAAATGAAAGGGAAAACAAGGGCAGGATCACAGTGATCTGGGCAATAACCTGAGTTCAGGTGGATTTTCAGGGTAGACATTGAAGCTTGACCCTGGTGGCAACGCCACCAAGAACTCATTCTTGTCCGGCGAGTGATCTGGATGCTTGGTGTAGCCTGCAGGAAGCGGAGCGCCTGATCCTGGACTTGACTTGAGCTTCTCTTCAGGTGGGTATTGAAAGAATGTCTTGGAGAGTTGGAGGGCTTTATTCATCAGATCAGTGGGCGTGCCATGGTTCATTATTTGGAAGAAGCCATACTCAGCGCAAGCCCTGGCTATGGTCTCTATTGCCTTCCTTCTCCCGTGTTCATTGCCTTCCTCGTTGAAGAAAGGAGAGAGATCAACTGTTGGAATGCTTGAGGAGGCCATTCCAAGTTCTCGTCTCTCGGTCTCTGCGTCTTGTGGTTGCTTGAGTGCTTGTCCTAAACCACCACTGCTTTTTATAAAAGGTCAACACACTCGCATTTTGACTCGCTATTGGTTTTCCTCAAGTTTTAAAACGTCATACTTTATTCTAATTAACGATCCGTAGCAGTCGGAGCACGTCATTTTTATCTAGTCAACGAGGAAAACTTTGGCAACATCAATGAGCCGGGAAATCGCATCCATTTCCGTCTGATCCGACTGTTATTTTAACGGGTGATGGCGTACTCTTGTGTAAAAATATGAAAGTCATGAAAATAAAGTGTCTTTCAGCAGTCGAGAGACCATCGTGCATCAGTCCAAACCCACTATGCATTTTTTAACTCGTTAATTATTTCAAAAAAGTAGGCGACCAGCCTATAACATGCTTTGATTAAATAATCTTGCATCGGGGCTACAAGTCTATGACAGCTTCGCGTAAGAAGCCAGCAGACTGCGTGATGCCAAGTTGAAATTCGGTTCGATATGTCAGAACTGGCCGACGAAAAATCAAGTGGAGTGTATTTACCCGACCACGTTGGATTCATCCTCAGAACCAGAAAAATGTTCGATACGCCAGACCTAACTGACGAAACCATCTGGAGTGTATTTGCCCAACCACGCTGAGTTCATCCTCAGAACCAGTAAATTTCATGATGAGAGCGATAGAAAATCTGGCCTAGTCCCATTAACTGCTTCTTTTCGATCATATTCCATCTTCATACCATTCATCATACAGCTAAGGGCTCATTTCCTTCTGCCCACGACGATCAAGAAACATGCATCGGTCATTATTAATAACAGAAAGCGAGTCAATGAAAGCAAAGTTCAACTTGACCGCGCAGTTCGCCTCTTGCCTGACCTCGGGCAAAATATGTCATACGAACTGCTAAGTAATACAGATGAAGAAAAAAGGCAACGAATTCTTGAGTTATCTGTAACTAAGCTAGCTGTTTTATACTCCTACTTACGTATGTACAAGAGCACAAGAATGTTGGTTCACTACCAGGCATAAACATTATCAGCTAACTTCGAAGAGCACTCCACGAGTCTGTCAACGGTTCTGTCATGTTTTCCTTGCTGTTTCACAAATACCTACATCCATGTCAAAATGTCAACACTATTTGACTGAACATGAATATTGTTAGAGTACTCGTACCATCTTTTCTATTAATTTATGACTCGAGTTTGAGATTCGCTGGACTTTTGACGGATTTACAAAAGAGGAAGCTTCGGATGACGTCCTCTGCGAGTGAAGAGGAAGGTGGTGGGGCCCAAGGTCAAAGGTTTGACCTTGGGCACACACACGCACAGCAGGCTGGATTTCCCTCTTTTATTCGGCCACGGAAACCAAAGACCGAAGTCCTCTGCACGTAAAAGCGTAGGTGGGCCTAGGTCAAAGTTTGACCTGGGAACACGTATAAAAGGGGAATATTACGCAGGGTTTTATTTTTTTGTTGATGAGTTGCTGCACCCCTACGAAGCCGCCGAAGCCAAACGTAAGAAGCCGGACGTCGCTGAAGAGAAGCTGGAGTTGTTTTCTTTTTGGCGTGCGACTTGAACGCGTGATAACTTTGTGCCGTAAGTTTATAGCTAATGAATTGTTTATTTATAAACACTTTGGGTTTTGGATTATAAGGTTTGGGAAACACCGAGAGAATATAATCTTCTTGTATCGCTTGATCTATAGTGAAATTCGCTACTACTCTCCCCGTGGACGTAGGTCTTTACGACTGAATCACGTAAATTTGGTGTCCGATTTATTTTCTTCATCTGTTTATATTATTGTTCGATCGCTCGCTCTTATCTCAACATTTTCCTTGCTATTTCACAATTACGTACATCCATGTCAAAACGTCTATATTATTTGACAGAATATGAATATTATACCCACTAAAAGAAATACCAGACTTCATGACCAAGACACTTGCATCTTTGTCTTTTGGAAGATAGTATGGTGGAATCTTCATCCGTCTATTCCTTGTACTAATATTTCTGAATGTAATACAATTGGATTCTCCCGGTGATGTATATACTCGTGTTATACGATTCCATTAGATTTGGATTCAATAACAGTATAAACTAACTGTAGGTTTCAATGATGGCTAGGCTTCTAAGGCATATCCGGCTGGAGGTCGAGGTCAGCCTAAGTCCATTTTTTCGGTTGAAGTACTGATCTAGAATAGCTTAGACTCTAGAATTAATGTTCACAGCCCATTTAATTTGAACTTGGGAAAGAAAGAGTTCTTAAACTTTGCTGATCTTCACAGCACCTTCTGATCTGTTAAGCTTCAACGTATCTGTCAGAAGCTTTCTCAGGCAAAGGGACGTTAATCTGACCATTAGAGTCATTTTCTACGCACTCAGAATGTCGGTCTGCGAGCATTAAAGGCCTTTTCCCTAAGTGTGACTCTCTACTTCCGCAGTTTGTTTGACATCATTTCCACTTTCACAAAAATGGAAAAAAAGCGTTCTGATATGATCGGGGTTGTTGTTTGCGGATTCCAACACTGGAGGAGAGTTGTGCGACGCCAAAATCATTCACATTTCCCATCCGATAGCTTGTTCTCCCTCTATAAAACCAGAGCCTTTCCATGCTTTAGATGTCATGTTGTCGATACCACCTACATATAGCTTGTGTGAACAGAAGTTATTCTACACATTCAAATACACACATTAGTAGCCTCTGATTATTCTGCCATCTTCAAATCATTGTAAGAAGTTCTCTTGACAAAAGCATGGTAAAATATAAATTTGGCTTGACTAGATGTTAATGCACATAAAAATATAGGCATCACATCTGTGATTTACATCACGCTACGGTCTCCGGAAAGAACTTGGGAAGAGTCATCTGCTAGTATGTCCTCTTCTCGAAAGATTTCAAACATATCTTACAGAATGTGTCGCCTGAAGCATATTTGCTCATGGGTCACAGGGCTACATCAAAGATAACCATATGGCTTCATTTTAACCTTTTCCGTTGTTTGGTCGAATTTCATGACTAATAAATTTACGGTTGTCTTTTGGAAGATATTATGGTGGAATCTTCATCCGTTTATTCCTCGAATGAATCTTTCTGAATGTAAATTAGGTTCGTCTGGAGTATATGTTATTTGGAGTCGATAACAGTATAAACATTGGTAGTTTTCAATGCTGGTTAGGTGCTACGTACTCCTACTTATGTAGGTACAAGAGCACAAAACTGTCGTTCTCCTACCAGGCACAAACATCATCATATAACTCGAAAGAGCACTCCATAAGTCAACGTCAATGGTTTGCTACCATCTTTTCCCTCTTGTTTCAAGCGCACGTTCATCCACAATGCGTGTGGATATCAGAAGGCAAATGTCAAAAATATCTGTAATACAATTTGACAATACATAAATATTGTACCCTCCAAAAGAAAATACTAGACTGGTGTTCCAGCAACAAATCGCTGCCGTCCTACATTGTGGGCATGATTATTTCTCTCGAGAAGGTTACCATGCTTTCTCAAGAGGAGTCATGCAGATGATACTCCATCTTCTTGGTGATCAAGCTTTGCCACTGGAGGAAGCCCAAGCCCCCAATAGGTCCTTACCCTTCGTCAATCATAGGCAATTTACACCAAATCAAACCGAGCCTGGCCATGGCTCACTTCTTCGCAGAGAAGTCATGGCTCCACAGCCCTGTCACATTGGTTTGGCTCAATTCCAAGCTAAGCATTGTCGTGTCTAGTCCTGAATTGGTCAAGGAAGTCCTACAAGATCATGACCAAGTATTGGCCAACAGGCAGAGGATGGAGTCTCCAGTCAAGATTACTAAAGATGGCATGGAGTCTCCAGTCAAGATTATAGGCCACACTACGCGAAGCTTTAGAATAATCTGTGTCCCTGAGCTATTCTCTGGAAGACGAATTGAAGCTCTAAGGCCCATCAACAGCATTTCATCTTTGAAACGTTTAGAAATTTAATTAGTCCTAACTGACTCTTCTCTTCGCCAAACCAACTATATGAGTCTAATCTGCTCTCAATCACATCCTTACAGTCATGCATAACTGATGATGGTTCCTGAAGAGAAAAAAAAAATTTGAGGAGCAAAAGATTGCAGAGTTTAACATAGGATGAGTTAGGATCATATGTCAGTAGGAGGATCATGCAGCCATTATCCAATATAACAAAAGGAGTTGGGACTTTCATTCATGTATACAATTTAAATTTGTTGAGTGCAAGGAGTCTAATAAACAGCAGCAAGGACTAATATTCTACAGTTTTGTCTTTTGGAAGATAGTAGGTTGGAATCTTCCTCTTATTTATTTGTCGTACTAATAGTTGTGAATGTAATAAAATTAGGTTCTTAAGTATGTATTCTTTGCTGTGATTCAATTACATTTGGAGTCAATAACAGTATGAACGAATTGTAGTTTTCAATGCTTATTAGGCTTTCAAGACATGTCTGGGTCAAGGTTGAGTTCCGTCTGACTCCATCTTTTCATTTCGTGTTGCTGTAGAATCATGTTAGTATGTGTATTTTGGGATGTAAAAAATATGTGGGGTTTCGCAGCAATTGCAACAGCAATGGGACAACTGACAAGGTATAGGAATCGGGGTATTACAAGCGTATGGAACTTTGATGTTGCTAGCAGGTTTCTTCTGTACATGAGAATTGAGCACTACAAGCCAATTCAAAGGCCTCGTTAACCTGCATGATACACAGATTCTCTCTGCATGTTCAGATATATTTGCAGATAATTGTAGTTTAGAGAAAAATCTAGGAAATCTAGAAAATGGATCAATAATTTAACAAATCACACAGGCTTTAGAGAACTGTAAATTTGTAGGATTTTAAGCCCTTGACAATTGTAAGTACATCAGTAGAAGCTTTTCTAAGTCTTCATACTGCAAAGAACAGATGAGCAAAGGGAATTAGCAGAATACATTGAAGTGCCAAAGCTAACTCGCTTTTGAATTCTTAATGGAATCATACATCTAATGCTTCTAAGAAGGTCAGCACATCTTGTTTTGGTTGAAGAGCTAAATGTTTTAGCATTATTCCCACAATGTTTATGTTGGTTTCGACATTTCTCCAAATTTCCTTGTCTTGTTGCTCAAAGTCAGAAGATGGAATACTAAAACATATTCCAGTTTCTAAAGATGTGTAGTACCTACTCTTTATTTGTTAATTGCCACTGCCATTCACTGGGCACAGTGGATGAGTTCTGTACTTCTTTCAAGCTGCGTAACTTGAATTACAGATTGGGGACATTGGTCGTGGATGCAATGGTGAGGATAAAGATTGTTCCTTTATTGGAGGTTTCTGAGATAAACTTGAGAGATGAAACTGTAAGAACTGGAAATGACAGTGGACGACTAACAAAGTGAAGCAAAGAAGTATCTTGACCACAACTCTTATTTAGTTCACACCATTTGCAAATCTTGAAAGATAGTACGCAAGAACTACTTGATTAAGACATTCCAGTTGTGAAAATTTTCATCCGTGCTAAGTTTCAATGGCATAATGAGTAATATGGATCACATCTTCCGGTCTAGAAGGCGGATGAGTCTTGTTCCTCATCCTCAGCTGCTGGTACTCCTTGAATAGGAACCCTCTGTACTTGGGTGACTCCCCGATCTCTGTAGTGAACTGTGGCAGCGGCTTCACCCATTTGTCTCCGTGCAAGTTATAGAAGAAGGCAAATGAGTAACGGCTTCTTCCTTTTGATCTCACGACTCTGTGAGTGGCACTCTTGAACTTTTTGTTGCTCAACACCTTTTCCACCAGGCAGCATCGACATGCAATACAAAGATATAGCATCTATTGAGTGGCATGATGTAAAGATGGAACAAAGAACGCAAGATGCAGGCAAGAGCTAGGAATAGATGATCAATATGTTGATCTCATGCTGAAACAGGGGAAAAGCTTTGAATCTTTTCACTTACCTGAATGACATCAGCTATATTGACCACAATTTTGCCTTCCGCGGGAACAACGGGGATCCATTCCCCGTCCTTGCAAACTTCAAGGCCTCCGACTTCATCCTGGAACACGAAGGTGATGCAGTTCCCATCTTCATGCTCCGTGATCCCGTTTGTCTCTCTCTCTCTGTGGCAGGGAAATAGCGCAATGCGGCGATGAAATCCCAGCTCCGGTCATGATTGTACTCTTTTAGGAAATTTGGAGGGAGCCCCAAGCAATCATTTATGATGCTTTCCAAAAGAGAACCAATTCTAACCAAGTGTGAGAAGACTTCTTCAATCACACTCCTGTCAGAGAGTAAAGGGGCATCTTTTTTAGGAATTATCAGCATTTGCCTTACGATCAGAGCAAATGAAAGGGAAAAGAACAAGGGCAGGCTCACAGTGATCTGGGCATTACCTGAGTTCAGGTGGATTTTCAGGGTAGACATTGAAGCTTGACCCTGGTGGGAACACCAGCAAGTACTCATTCTTGTCGGGCGAGTGATCGGGTTGCTTGCTGTAGCCTGCAGGAAGCGGAGCGCCTGATCCTGGACTTGACTTGATCTTCTCTTCAGGTGGGTATTGAAAGAATGTCTTGGAGAGTTGGAGGGCTTTATTTATCATATCAGTGGGCATGCCATGGTTCATGATTTGGAAGAAGCCATACTCGGAGCAAGCTTTGGCTATGGTCTCTATTGCCTTCCTTCTCCCATGCTCATCGCCTTCCTCGTTGAAAAAAGGAGAGAGATCAACTGTTGGGATGCTTGAGGAGGCCATTGCAAGTTCTTGTCTCTCGGTCTCTGCTTCTTGTGGTTCCCTGAGTGCTTGTCCTAAACCACCACTGCTTTCTATAAAAAGTCCACATACTCGCATTTTGTCTCGCTATTGATTTTCCTCAAGTTTTAAAATGTCATACTTTATTCTAATTAACGAAGATTACCGTAGGAGTTGGAGCACGTCATTTTTATCTGGTCACGAGGAAAGCTTTGGCAACATCAATGAGCCGGGGAAATCACATCCATTTTTGTCTGATCCGACTGTTATTTTAATGGGTGATGACGTACTTTTGTGTAAAATATGAAAGTCATGAAAATAAAAGTGTCTTTCAGCAGATTCCCCCCCAATGTAACATCTAGAATGTACTAAATAATCACCAGCCAAGAGATCTTGCATCAGTCCAAACCCATTGTGCATTTTTTAACTCGTTAATTATTTCAAAAGAGTCAAGAGACCAGCCTATCACATGCTTTGATTAAATGATCTTGCATTTGGCTATGTGTCCATGACAGCTTCGCACAAGAAGCCAGCAGACTGCGTGATGCCAAGTTGAAATTCGGTTCGATATGTCAGAACTGGCCGACGAAAAATCAAGTGGAGTGTATTTACCCAACCACGTTGGATTCATCCTCAAAACCAGAATAATGTTCGATACGCCAGACGTAGCTGACGGAAACCAACTGGAGTGTATTTGCCCAACCACGCTGAGTTCATCCTCAGAACCAGTAAATTTCATGATGAGAGAGATAGAAAATCTGGCCTAGTTCCATTAACTGCTTCCTTTCAATCACATTCTATCTTCAGACCATTCATCATACAGCTAAGGGCTCATTTTTTTCTGTCCACGACGATCAAGAAACATGCAACGGTCAAAGCGAGTCAATGAAAGCAAAGTTCACTACGGGTCGCGACTTGACCGCGCAGTTTGCCTCTTGCCTGACCTCGGGCAAAATATGTCATACGAACTGCTAAGTAATACAGATGAAGAAAAAAGGCAACGAATTCTTGAGTTATCTGTAACTAAGCTAGCTGTTTTGTACTCCTACTTACATATGTACAAGAGCACAAGAATGTTGGTTCGCTACCAGGCATAAACATTATCATCTAACTTCAAAGAGCACTCCACGAGTCTGTCGACGGTTCTGTCATCTTTTCCTTGCTGTTTCACAAAGACGTACATCCATGTCAAAAAGTCCATACTATTTGACAGAACATGAATATTGTACCCACTAAAAGAGCACTCCTACCATCTTTTCCTTGCTATTTCACGATTACGTACATCCATGTCGAAACGTCTATATGATTTGACAGAACATGAATATTATACCTACTAAATGAAAACACTAGACTTGTGTCCAACAACAAATCATCCATCATGCATCAGAATTTTTTCAGAGACAGATATTGAACCAAATATTCTGCGCATATAATGTTTGGCTGTCAGAACATCTTTACATTCATCTCAGAATCTCTCGCTCCTCCCTAGTATAGTAAAATATAGTTGCCGACATAACATCATCATCTCCACGATGATGGTTCAGGGACTTAATAGTGCTAGCCTATCAAAGAAAAGGTTGAAAAACCAAAGGGCAGAAAGAGAACCACAAAGTCTCAACTAAGAATACCAGTAGACTCTTGTGCATAACAGATATTGGAGCACAATAGAGTGCCCTAAACATTAAAGAGAATGCATGTATCGTTCTTCTTCCCTGTCAAATTCAGCATGATTTTAAGACCCCTCTATACATATCTGGACACTAGTATTCAAGAAGTACAGGCCCTGAGAAGAGTTCACTGGCCATCTTCCTCATCACTGTCTTCTTCGTCATTGTCGTCATCATCTTCCTCATCATCATCTGAGCCATCATCATCTTTTCCCTGTTAGCAACAAGAAGTCAGGATGTACAAGAAACTACATGATGAAGTCCAAAATTTACCAGACTAGTTGCACTGTTTGAATCTCTCATTCTGGTCAATTCTAAACTGAAAAATCCAACTTTTTTTGCATGGCAGGACAGAAGAGAACTAAATGATAAAATAAAATAAAAACGCACTATTTTGTTACCTGCTCATCAAAGTAAAGAATAAGGAAGAAAAAGAATACACCTATCCTGTAAAGTAACCTATATGCTCCTCAAAAAGATTGACAGGAGCACGCAAGCAAGGAGCAATTTTGCATTTGCACAGACAGATGAAATAAGAAACTTAGCTGAGACAAGTCTACTACATTAATAAGCTTTTTGAGACCACGAGTGATTTCTGCAGCAGCAGATCATAATATATCAGCACCCACAAAGGATCGCCCTAGAAGGTAAGTCCTGATTATCTCGGCAGGCAAAGAATTTCTCTCCAGGAAATGTTTCTGGAAATGTTCTAATGGAATCACCTTAAATTTCCAAGTATAAAGCAAGAAAAAGATTCATTATAACTTCTTAAACACAGGCAATTTGAGGAAAATTCCAAATTACAAAACTCTCCATTGACAGTTTAGTAGAGTTTTCTACTTAACTGCTCTTGTATGTAATTTTCGAGTTATATAGAGCAATCAGGTGAATATATGCATGCAGGCAGGCAGGCATCAATTCTAAGATCATAAAAACAAGGTCCAGTACCCTATGACAGACTCTTCTGGCTCCAGTCCCAAAAGCCTTGACATTTAATAATTGACACCCAATTTGACATAACAAATACAACCATAGATTGGGTGCAAAATATTAACAGAAAGTAGCCACAGAACTCTAGAAACAAAATGTAGTAAATCTAATCGGACAAACTGATGCTATTTAAATGCAATAAGAGCCCAAACCATCAACAGTTAGTATTAACTGTCCGACTGATCCTAAAGATCAGTTATTTGCTTGTATAGGTACGCACGAGAGAGTTAAGGACAGGGCAGTGCATCAATTTCAACATTCCAGAAGCCATGAAGGACAAAGAAGAGCAGAATATGACAAGATCAAAGGATGATTCAGTCAACACCAAAAGATTTCTAATCCATCTAATTGCAGACATTAGAAATCACAAAGGCAAAGCATGAACTTCCATAAAAGCCATTTGAGGCCTAAAAATAAGGTAAAAACGAGGGAAGCAAGGGAATTTGCTTAAGTCCCAAAAAGGAGCTCATGTGTACATGTCTAGCTCTCCTAGCAAAGACATCTGATGTAAGCGGAAAAACCATTTACCTCTTCATCATCTTCATCAGCATCCTGAGACAAGATAATCATCAACAATTTAGTATAATTATAAAACCTTCGCAGCATAACTAATAAGAGGGAGCAAAGGTTAAGGGGTTACATTGTTAAAATAAGTAAGAGGATTCGCCCACAAATCCTCCTTAATAATGTCTGCAATCTGCAATATTCAAATTATTATTTTCAGGAAAATTGACTCTCGTCAGCAAATAAGAAAAAGAAAAAAGAAACCAACCTCGTCATGGATTTCATCGATAACTTCTTTATGCTGAGCATCACTGAACCAATGGAAGAAGCTGATCCCATAACAAAGAAGTGGGTGGTGAGTCACAATGCATGAAAAGAAAGTCCAACAAATATAAAAACAGCCTACACAGATGCTGAGAAAATTAGTCAATTTGGATGAGCCTTCTTTAGATAGAAGGTATTGAAAAAAAGAAAAAGAAAAGACAGTGATAAACACTTTTTCCAAGTGTGACATCAGAACAGTACAAGAAATCCCACATCCTCAGCCTGTTTGAAGCAAAAGAAGCATTACAAGATAATGCATGGGAAGATGATTTAAACTTTGTCCTGCTTGATATCGATTCAGAACAGTGGATTCTTTTGGTAAAGGATTTTGGATCTCACAATTTCAAAAAGCAAACTGCTGAAGGACATGAACTAGAATAAAACCACAAAGATGGGAGCAAAAACCAATCAGGCACTGTTGTGATGGATTAACTTATAGTTTGAATGATGATTCCTTTAAAAGTCCATGCGAAACTATAGCATTCAATAAAAACTGAAAAATAGATCCCCGAAAAGAAAAACAAAAGAAAGTAAAGAAAGATGGAGGTTCAAATGCATGATACTGTCTCAAGAAAAAAACAACCATAATCTTGAGAGAAAACATTTCTGACCATTAAAATCTGATCTAAAGGCAGATCAATTTCACTATGTTATAGAGCCTCTGGGTTGAGAAAGATACTGACCTTTCATCTGACAAAGGTCTTTTGTTCCCTTTCTTCTCACGTGCGACTCCATTTGGCAACCCCTTCACATTACAAAGAGGTGGCCACATACCATTAAGATAGTAAGCTCGGCAATAAACCTGGACCTACAAAAGCATATAAACTTACCATGCCTTCTTTCCACTTAATTGATGTGGCAGTTATTTTAGTTCCTTCGTCGAGGAAAGTGTAAGTCTTTGTAAGCTTTGAATCTTCAAAGAAAGGATTTGACCGGAAGTTCTAAATAAAAATGAAGCAATAAGTACAGAATCTGCAAATTTAATGTCTAAACAAAAAAGATAAACCGCATTAATTCCATATAGACGAATGTATCTTTATGGAAAAAAGGGCAACAAAGTTTAAAAATCTCTTACGAGCCAAGATTGGTGAAGAAAAGAAACAAACTCACAAAGGTGATGGAATATCCCGATTTAACATCCTTCGAATCCTCCACTTCCAGGGAATCGAGGTACTTAAATATCTATCAGAGAGGGGGGGAAAACATCACTCAAACTATGCAAAACAGGGTAATTTTCCAAGCAAATAGTAAGTAGAAAGTTCTGAATATAAACATCATTGTCGAGTGGCTGGTCAACTTTGTTAGAGCCTGAAAGAGTCAGTGAGGTCGACTATAACAGCAATGAGCTCACTAATATTTTTCTCCAACTGACATAAGGATAGAAGACAAACCTTTTGATCTTCTTCCGTCAAAAGTTCACCAAGCATAGGATGACTAAGGAACTACACAAATGATAACAGCTCGATTAGAAAAATGAAAATTGTTGAATTGTAGCGGCCAAGGTCAGTCCAATCAAAGACTAAAGAGACGAGAGCCCAATTACTGACAGCTGTCAGCCAGAAATCAGGGATCGACTGTATGATCTCATTGCGCTTATCATATACTGGCTTGCGTATCTCGTTATACTTCTGGTCTATCTCCAAAACTTTGTCACTGGCCTCCTCATTGATCTATCAACACAACCCAAAACCAGACAGATTAATTAACACGATAATACGCAACACAGCATCGCAGTTTATTCAACAGATTCTAGCGCTCCAATGACAATGTAGATGCAGAGAATGGTCACTACAATGTTCTTCATTACAACTGACTGCACTGTAGCAATTAAAATCTACTCTCAAAGTTTCCAAAAGCTGGATTCTCTTCATCACCATTGCAGCAAGTTTCTATCAAGAGGGCAGCAAAAGCTTCCATAATTTTCAAGAAACCCAAAGAGCCATTCCCTCATGACCCCAATCAACAACACAAAAAGAAACCAAGACAGCGAAACCCAAAAAAACAACTCTTTACGCCCAGACATTGCTCGAAAAGAAAAACAAATTCAAGAATTCAACCAGGGCAATTCCCAAACCCCATCATCTTGACCGTCAACAATCCACACGCAAAAGCAGTGGGAAATTCACATGCCTGGCCAAATGGGTACCCAAGAAAAGCCATGACCACGCACCTTCTCGAGCTCATCCTGAATTTCTTGAAGCTTCTCGATGGAAACAACGAGCTCCCCATCGATCTGCTCCGAATTCTCGTCGTCCCCTCTGACCTTCTTCCCCTTGTCCCCCACCATCGCTCGCGTCCCGCCTCCTCTGCTGCTCGCGAGATGTCAAGCTCCGGACTAAAACCCTACACGCCCGAGAGAGAGGAGAGGGGAAGAGAAACAGAGGAGGGCGTTAGGGTTTTGGGGGGTTTTATTAACAGTGCCCCGGGGGGGGGGGTGGAGGCGTTGTTGCTGTTTTCGTCGGCCAAGAAACGGTGCGCAGTTGCCGAGTTGAACTCGGCCGAGGCAACCGAAAACGGAATCTTGGAAGTCGAACCAGACAACCCAAGAATCTGAATGTCGGGCGCGTCGGGAGTTCACGAAACCTCGTACCGCCGGCTCGGTCGTGGCCATGGTGGTTAATAACCTACTGCTGGATTATTATAGGATAAAAGCTGTAAAAAATTCCAAACTTTACTAATTATGACTCAATTACCTCAATTTTTTTTGTGACACAAAAAACTCTATACATTTACTCCAAATTTGTACAATGTAATATATTTGCCCCAAACTTGATTTTATCCAAGACTACTCATCCTTATAACTTATTTTTATCCAAGACTACTTATCCTTAGTGATATATTTTACCAAAAAAAATATATTTGCCCCAAACTTATTTCCAGAAATCCAAATTTTTTGTGGTGACAACAAAAGGCCCCAAACTTATATCAATATGTCATATTTATCCCAAAAGTTTGGATTTTTTGATGTCACAAAAAAAAAGTGAAGTAAATATAATAAAAGTTTAGGGTTTTTGATATCACATAAATAAATTTGAGAGAAATATGTCATAGTAGACAAGTTTTGAGTTTTTGATGTCACAAAAAATAATTTTAGATGAACATATCTCTCTAGACAAAGTTTGGGATTTTTCAGTGATTTTTTCTTTTATTATTATTATTATTATTATTCTGAGATTTTCAGTTGTATGAAGCAAGATTTTGTTATTGTCAAAATTCAAAAAGTAGTGTCATTATAAGTCCGAGAAAATTTCGACAAAAAAAAAAAGTTTGTGAAAAATAATCAACTTGACAAAAATGGGATCAACTATGACAATCTAATAACATTCAAGATCACACAAATATCAATCCCTCTCATTCCGAGATGAGAATTCAACAATCACTTGGCCAAAATCATTCATAATAAAAAACGAAACACCGATTTTCAACTTAATATTACCTTACACAATAGCATAAACTCTACAGGCTGAATATTGAAATTTGTTTTTACTTTGCATTCTCAGACCCACATGTTTCATCGTAGCGTTACAAAATAAATCAAAGAATGTATGAGAAGGTAATTTGTGTAATTTGCCATTTACAAGTTCGTTTTTTTACCCTTTTTTCCTTTGAAAATTAATTGTTTGTTTTCGTGGGTTATATTTCTGACCCGCATATTTCACAGTAACATTACGAAAAAATCAAAGACGAGCTGCATTTACAAGTTCGTTTTTCTACCTTTTTTCTTTGACAATTGATCATTTGTTTTCTTAGGCTATATTCCGGAGCACCAAGATGAAGAAAATGAAAGGAAAAGACCCAAAAATTTTAAATTTTTTCCTCATATTTAATCTTATGAGGAATTTCAATTTTTCATAATTTTCTACACGAGTTTTCATCGCCCCCGTTTCCCAAACTTGGCCTTAATTCAAGTGGAGAAATGGACATGAGGAAAAGTGAATTTGAGGGCTGATGAGAGCAGAATGGGCCAGGGAACATGGACCTGGCTCAAACGAAAATCTCCTACAAAAGCACTTTGGATCATATTGCATTATCTTGATAGATGGGCCTACATGTCTTGTTTCGCTTTTGCTTGACAATTTGGCTCTTTGTTTCTATTATTCTTAAAATCCATGAGACAGGAAGGGAATTGAAGGGAAACAATGTAATTAATAAAAGCAATTAACAGGCTCCTCATTTGGATTTGTAAAAGAAGAGACTATTCAAGGAATGTTGTGTCAATCCATGCTTGGAACCTATTTACTGTTTATTACTATAGATATGTTGTTTTTACGATGTTAATTGAGATCCTCTCCATTTGTTGTAAAGAAGAAAATCGATTTATGGTGAAATTAAGAACTTCGATTGGTGGGGGTTATCTCATAAAAAAGGGCAGCCAGTACTTTAGTGCCCCTAAAGAACTTCTTCATTTGGGGCCAAAGGGTCATCATCACTCCTTTTCAACTTTTAATCTAGATAGTGGACAAGTTACTATTTTAAGACATCAAAGTATTTGTCCAAACATTGTAAGCATTTCAGAGAGACAAGACATATTGACCCGGTTTGCAATAGACAAATGTTGTTGCATCTTTTGCCTGCATTATTAAAGGTCACTATTGCAAAGTGGCTTTTTAGGAGATTTTATTCACCTTCCAAATTGAATTCATTCTTATCTTGGGGTACTGTTTCATTATGAGCCCTCTGAACTTTATAGATCAAGCTCAACACGTACGTCATCAAACCGAATCCAAGATATTCAATTTGGCCAAAAAAGAAATTGGGGGATCTTCCATTTCAATCCCAGTTTCTTTCTGCTGTGTATCACACAACCTTCAATTCTCCAAAAGCCATAGCAACCATGAGTTTGCTAAGTGGTCCATGAGAACCATTACTGCGCAAACTAATTTGATGCTGAAATATAAGGGTCCCCTTTCAAGACATTCCATTTGGCAAAAGCCAATGTGTGGCCTGATTTCTTAAGATAATACCTAGAGAATTTCTGTCAGAAATTAAATTTTCAATAAATGTCCATCCCTCTCTAGACAACGTGATTTTCATGTAGGGACAGTGCCTTGATTTGTTTAATATTGTAGTCTCAGGGATATATCGCATTTGTTCTTTCTTTTGCAGTAATATTATTTTGGGTCGCCCTTTTGAAGTTATCAAAAGTGACAGCCAACTCCTCCATCTTTTTCTGCATTTAAGTTTCTTTGCTTGTCCATGTGGTTCACTATTTTTTGTTGGTCACATCATGCCCAGGGATGCTCAAGATCTTAATCGGGTTCCCTTTCAAGGTTGAAAGATCTGTGAAAAGGTGTTCTTACCGAGCAAGCATGCTTTCAACTTGAACTTCTATTATTACATTTTGTGGTTCAAAACGACAGATCCTAATCTAAAAGTAGTTCATTTTGCTGCTATCAATGGCTTGTCAACAGAGTCACAATCTAGCCAATTCTTGAAGATTTGCAGATCTTTTCATTTATTTTTCAAGTTGCAATTTTGCCTTATTTTGCTGTATAAACACTTAAAAGAAGAGGAGAATATTTGTTGTTTTAAGTTCTAAGATTGAGAACGTATATGCAAGATTCCAAACCGTAGTTACTGAGCGTGGAAAGACGAATATGAAAAGGATCAGCAATGGGTTCCACATTTAGCTGTCGGGTTGGTTCAGGCCACTAAAATGCACAAGCAAAACAACTTGTGTTCATTGACATATCAGCATCCGCTTTTATGATGAGTTGGTTTTGAAACTGTCATCGCAGACGACATTCCTTAACAAATCATATCTCTCTGTAAGTAGCATCCTCCATTAAAGGCATCTTACCTACCCTTCCTGAAATCCCCATTGAAGAAAAAAGAACAAGAACTGAAAAAAGGAACTCCTCTCATCCTGCACCATAGAGGAAGCCGATGTCTTATCTTGCATTTTAAGAGAAATGCAGAGATTACCCGGAAGACTGAGTATGCCAGAACATGGACAGTCTGACTAATTGAATCTTAAACAATTTTCTATCGCTCTTTGCATACTGTCTTTATAACAGTGGAGACACTGAATCATCTATAGGGTCAAGAAGAAAGCGAAACATGGTGAGGTGCTAAAAGAGTACTGGCTTCTGTTGGATTATGACAGACAAATTACCATCGACTTTTGCAATTTGAACTCGTGCTTAATTAAGTCGCATTCTCTCACAAAGTTCAAGAACTCGATCTTTTATGTGTCCATGATGGGAACAATTTTCAAAAGATCAGGATTATGATTCTGTTCCAATGCCAAATCTTCATGTAGTGAGCTCGGGCTATCTTGCTACTCTAAAGAAGCTTCATCACATCCAAGTGTGGTATCTGAACTTAACAGTCACATGCTACTAAAGAGAAGGCGAGAAGTAGGAAGGCATCATCATCATCATCTTTCAGCCTACACTGTTAAAAATTTATTGTCAAAATCTGAAGTATATTGGGGAACCATTGACAGGCTTTGCATAGAGATCGGGTTTTCTAGGGTTGTACATTCTCGAAGCATTGACTTCATATTTTGTTTAGCTTTAGTTACAGATAGAAAATGACAACCCATTCACATTCTCATGAGACAGACGAGTCTGGTCTATCAAAACTTAAAAGTGGCTTTTAGTTTAAAGTAGAGAAAAAGGCCTCATCATATGAAAACACCTCCATTCCTAGAGCAGGACAAGAATGGACAGAACTTACAAATGTAACAGACAAGGGTGGTCAATCATTCCAGGTCCTCTAGAAATACTCTCAGACAATTGCCTAGAAAGCTCCAACAAAATCAAAATCCTGATTTTTACAGGCTAATTCGGCTGCTTTGTTTTGACAAGACATGAAGACACCAGACATGGACCCTGTCTTTTCAAGAAGTATTACATAATGCTTCAAAGAACAAAAACAATCTTATTCTCAGCATAATCACTCCTAATTGTTATTGACATCAAATGCTAGGAGAAGTTTACAAGGAAAAAGAAAAAGCAACCAGAAGAAAAACTGATGCTTCTCAGTTCTCTCCTCACCTCTCTTATGAGAAATCAACATCTTTCACCTTAGCCTCAGCTTGCAATTTTCCTTACTGGCATGGAGGCATCCAATGTCGGATGGGGCCGTGGGATCTTCGGCTTGTCGTTAGTCTTGTGAGCAGTCTCAGCAACATTCACTGCTTTATGACTCTTGCACCCCAATAATCCACCTCCGCTCAATCGGGGTTTTGGACCCTGCTTTTCTGTTGATGATTTTTCTTGGGTCAGTTTACCATTAGCAGTTTTGACTTGACTAGCATCCTGGAAACCGGATGAAAGCGAAACTTCCTTCTCCTCATAATCGGAGACCACTGAAAAATCAGCTGCGCTGGCTGTCACAACACTCCACTCGATGCTGGCTTCACTTGGCGTGTACAAAGTGGTAGGAGTCATGCACCCAGAGAAGCCATCGGACACTTGCCTAGTGAATAATGGAGGCACACTACTTGTGCCAGATAGGTTTTCTATCTCAAATAGATCAGAACTTGCCTCACTGTTCATGTCGTCGTTTGCTTCACTGCGTTTGGATGAAGTCGGGAAGCTTTGGGCTTTCGGAATGGCGTCCCAAGTGAGAATTGATAGTTTCCTCTCCAGGTTCATCGCCACCGCATCACCTTTCTTCTTTGCATGGGAGCCGAATACCTCGAGAGAGATCCGGGGCACTTCTTCTACTTTGGTTCTGATCTCCTCTTTCATTTGTCTTTCGGCAGCCATTTTCTGCAACCCATCATGAAGCACCGGGAAAGCAAAGTGCTCCTCTCTTTTTGGCCCAGCTCTGGCCTTCTCGAAACTTGAGCAGCTCAGCTCGTCTTTATCCTGAAATGTAGGTTGAGATTGAGACTGCTTATTTCTGATGTCTAAGTTCTCATTTTCCGTACTCTCTTTTCTGATCTCCTCTCGTCGGATTCCTCTGCACTGAACGTTTTTGCTGACGTAGATGGACTTCCTATCTAAACAAGACTTGTTGCAGCTAAGTCCTGCTAAAAAGCTCCTTCCGTTGGAGCTGTTCTGCTTCCCCTGGTATGGAATCCTCTGTAAGCTTCTCAACAAAGTAGTTTGGCTGTTCGAACTTGTCTCAGAGCTCAGACTCGATGTTCCAGACCTGGTCTTCAAGCTCCTAGAATATGGATCGAGATGACTTTCTTTCTTATACACGAATTTCCTCGTGTAATCATCTGCAACTGTTGGAGCAGAGTTCTCATCTATGTCCATGTTGAAGTACTTTTCGGCACCAAAGACACCGATCTCGCCTTCTCTAGCTGTGGCCTTCCCTAAGCCTTTCGGAACGTGAGTCTCCTCCCTCAAAGGGATGGGAGGAGACGAAATCCGACCTGACTCACCAAGCTTCTGCACGAAGCTCTCTTGTGCTGAATTCAGATAAACTGAAAAAGAAGCAGTTCGAAGATCAGTGTAGTTATTTTCACCCTCCATGGATCTGTCTGAGAACCCAACAAGGAGTAGCAGAGGGAATTTGGGTTTGCTGCTTTAACTAGCTTTGAGAGAGCAAGATCAACAGCTAAAGCTCTGCACAGAGAGAGAGAGAGAGAGAATTCTAGGAGGCAGATCGTATTGGGAGCTTTTTTTGTGCATGGACAGGTTGAAAATGTGCCTTTTAAGTAATGGGAACTGATACAACAGAAGGTTGCTATGCTTGGCATTTCATGGTCCTTCATTCGGAACAACCAGTCTCAATGCCTAGATTTTTGGTGGAGTCACATTGATTTTGGATCGTGGCCTAGTTTTGCTTGGAGAGCGACACGCGAGAGTCCTTTTTATCCTTTCAATCTGAATCTCACTGTGCTTAAATGCCAAAACCACGTTTTCTTTAGTCTTAATTATATTAAAGGGGGGCCTTTATGGGTCATCTTGATCCCATCAAAGTATCATCTTGTTCGCCACAGTGGCATCTGTTCTATTAAGTAAAACTTAATTGCGAACTTGGCCACGATTCAATCTTAGCTCAGATGTTTAGATAAGAAATGCATCATCTTCATTCAGCAAGTTGCAACAGCTCCTAACGCGGACGCAACACTATGAAGTCATTAAATTTCGCCCATGAGAAATTGATAAGTTCAAATCATTCCGCCTTTAATGTGGACAAAAACAGGTGCAAAGAATGTACTTTTTAACACATTTTTTTAGCAGATTCCAGTGACTTGAAAACTACATTAAATGAATGTGAGCTGGAGACTATTAGGTAGATGTTTATCTCCATTGCCAGTAACTCGTGGCCAAATCAAAAGTGATCTTGGGGTAAATTACCAAAGAAATTGTAAATTTATTGTATTTGTGCCAATTCAATTCAAAACATTTAAAACTTTTGATGATGCGCCAATGTAATCATAGATGTGGACGCTGACTATCCTACGATATGTGAGGAGCTAGATAGGTAGAGTTGAGCTTTTATATGGGGGAGTTAGAGGGAAAGAGGAAGGGGCACCTAGTAAGCTAGATGACTCACTCGCCCGAAAGAGCGCTTTCACATACCTCAGATTCTCTTATTCATAGGCTAAGAGCAGGAGCAAGGTTATTAGATACCTAAGGAAAGCCCAGCCAGAACCCCACATGCAAGTTTCCCTCCATGTGACTCATCCGCCCTCTAATCAAGAAGAGAATGTGAATCAAGTTATGCAGCTCCTCTGACTCTTGGTCAAGCAGCTTCTCTTTTACCGAAGTAGGGCCATATTTTGGGAATATGATGATGCCGTCTGGGGCGGCTTCAAAGGCGCTGCCGCAGGCACCAGCACCGACGGCCCCTGACTGTTTATGATAACAATTTTTGCATTTTAATAAAAAAATTTCTATACTCTTGTCATTTTTTTTTCTTTCTTTCCGTTCCTTTAACCATGCAGCTGGCAAGCTGACTTTCGGCAACCATTGCCCTCACTAGATCTAGGGTGGGCGACGGTCGCTAGGTGAAGGCAGCTCTTGCTTTGGCCAACCAGTCAAGGCGAAAAAAGGGAAAAAAAAAAAAAAGAAAGGGAAAGAAAAAAAAATGTAAAATTGTTCATGTTAACGTCAACCATACCACGTAAAACAACTGTCGTCCATGTTATCAATTTCCAGTTAAAATGACCGGAAGGATTACATTGACAAATGTCAAAAGGTTTAGGACTCAAATGATTAAATAAAAATGTTTAGGACTGAATTGACACAAGGTGTAATACATTTATGACATTTTTGATATTATACCATGATAGAGTAGACATGATAGTCGAATTGTTCACATGGTGTCCAAAGGCACCTCAACGGTTGTTATTGATGCAACTAAAGTATAACCTCGACCAGCCCCGAGGATACTTCAGTAGCCGTTTACCATTGTAGGGTGAAAAATCAGAATAATGAGACAGACAACATACAAATATAATAACTTCAAAGTGATCACAATGTCTGTCCCTTACTTGCTATAGCATGTCTCTCCACCATAATTAGATAAGTTACTTCGGCTTAGGTTTTATACTTATCCCATGTCTAATACTTGCTAGGAAAAAGCACGGACTCGGGTGCACCCGCAGCGAATGCTAAAGCAGTTTGTGTATTGTACCAAGAAGCAAACGGATAACAAATGATTGTACCAGAAATCTCAGAGTGGAAGTACAAAGGAGAGTGGCCAGTAGCTTCCCTCAAAACAGGATGCTAACGAGTCGTGGTCAAGGGGGACACATACCGGCATAAATTAGCATTAACAGTGCTGCAAAATTCATCAGGAAGAACAGAATTGAAGAAGCCAAAAAGGAAAAAGGAAAAGGCTACAGTACTACAGACTGTTTGAAGAATTAGGGTCACCTGTACATAAAATTAGAAGGGGTTTTGCACGTTATCTCACCTCTCTCTGGGGATGCACATTGAACAGCTAAAGCAGCCGTGTTAATGCAAGAACTGCACTCTAGTCATCCTTTCTTTAACCCATCTGTGGTGCGGATGTAGAGCTGCTTTC
Source organism: Eucalyptus microcorys (assembly GCA_014182515.1). Lineage (NCBI taxonomy): Eukaryota > Viridiplantae > Streptophyta > Magnoliopsida > Myrtales > Myrtaceae > Eucalyptus > Eucalyptus microcorys. The sequence goes on from CM024563.1 coordinate 5,142,833, forward strand.
GCCAGCAACCCAGTATTGTTTGACAGCAAAGAGAACTTTCTCGGTGATCAGAGGACCGTCCTCATGGTCCACCATCTTTGTGTTCCACCTCATTCCACCCACAATCCTCTTCACCTTCAGCAGCACATCCACTTCATCCCGGAATATGACTGCTCCTTCAGGTCGTAGGATACGATCCATCTCGAGGAGAATGTCTTCCATGTTACACCTGCAGGCCACTAACTAGAATTGAGAAGAAGCTTCAATTAATGATGTTAAACCACTTCTAATCACCATCTACTCCCATCATAAGGTGGCTTCCAGTGCTTCCTGCAATCTGCCATCTAATTATGCTATTTATGTAGAAGCTTAGCTTTTTTAATCAATAACCTACAGCAGAATAGCAAATCATATGAAGGTTTAAGAGATCACTTACTTATCCTTGTACAAGCTGAAAACTCCATGTGCATGAATGAGATCATATGTCCTCGGATATGTGGAGAAGGCTTCGCACCTGATTACAGAAACCATAGGTTAGAGGAATTTAAGCCATGATTGCAGTTTATTAGTAAAACTAAGCGACAGAAGAACTTGAGAAGATGCCATAATGAAATCACTGTAATTGGAATGGAAAATTCCTTAAAGGAGCATGCACAGCAAATTTCACATAAAGGTAGCACGCGGTTAAAATTCTGTTTTATAAAATGACTTGCTTCTACAGAAAATGATGAATACCAGCAGCTGATAGGCACTTGTTGTAACCCTATTCAACGATTTGAAAGGCTGCATCCCCTTGGTTTACATCCTCCAGGAGTACAATGACTCCTCTTGCATTACCATAGGTCCCATATAAGTGGGGTCCACAATGCATGCAAGAGGGAAGGAGAATACACTGGGGGTATCTAATAATTAGCCCTGTTGGTGCTTGTTGATGAGTACTTACCAAAAAAATATACCGAAAGGTACCTGAACATACGCCTATGCAGAAGTCAACAGACTCTAGGTTCTGCTTACAGGGTTGCACAAATCAGTTGCTTAAGGTTTTCAGTGGTTGCTATTTTTGTAATCCACCCCAAACTGATGAAATCTCAATATAAAGTGACATCTGACCAAGGGACAAAGAGACTCTGTTACAAATTGAAACTTGGTGCTTTCATGAATAGCCGGCATAGAAAATAATGTTAATAATTTCATAAGTTATACAACCTATAAAGAACCACAAGAACCGGATGTGATATCTTACATCTCAGCACAAACAGACTTTTGAAACAAGAGACAAGTGATATGAACTCATGGTCCTAGAGTTACCGAAATTTAGTTCCACTGCCCGGAAAATAGCAATTTCTGAGTTATAACTGAACAAAGAGGATTCATGTTTGAAAACATACCAATCATGATATATGCCTATCAGCCCACGCTCATATATAACACCAAGAGTGTCTCTCTTAGCTATTGTGGGCATGACATTCATGACCCATAGCTTTGGAGATTCCAGTGCTGCAGCAAAACTCCCCAGACCAGCATTCATGTCCATGACGTTTCGATACCTCCCAGAACTAATAATCTTGTTCTCTGTCTTGTAAAAGTTTACATGTTTCCTCCATGTCTTGTTGTCCTCCTGGAATGAATCAGCTGACACTCCAGGTATCGAACCACTGGAAACTCTGTATGGAATAGCATTTAATCTTTCTGGAAATGGCTTCCATGCCCCAACAACTTCTTCTAGATGAGTAGTTTCAGGGTAAGGAGTAATGCATGCCTCCATTTTCTTGTACCTGCAGATCAGCAACTCTAATAACATGAAAACTTGAAGATCTTTCTCATAAATATTGCAGAAACTAGCATAAGTTCCAACAGTATCCAGTCAATACATGCTCCTATATAACATTTTTTGTTCTCGCAAGCATAGAGGATACATGCATCATGTACCATACCTATACTCAAGTCCAGAAGAGTATGGCGCTATAAAGAGCCAACAAAGGGTGGCGGCCACCCATTGAGGATTTTGTTGCCTCTAGCAAGTGCTATTAAGGTCAATTACCCCCTCACCCAACTTTAAAGTAAAGTAACCATTGAACAGTGACTGAACGCCAAGATAACAAGAAAGTGACAGATACAGTTGAAGGTCAATGATGTACCAGACATCATCTGGATTTGTGGATTTGCACATTGCGGGCTCCAGATCTTTGCCATGGCAGTTGGTTCTTTTTTGCCATACAGCAATTTCTCCCCTCTCATGCTTCTTCTCCCAGCAAAGACGTTCAGCAGTCTCTTCAATTTTCCTTTGCTCCTCCTCAAGTTCCTCTTTTGGACGCTGCCATGCTTGGTAATTGTTGATCCAGTTAATGGGAGGACCAGAAAGCACCCAATAACCACCGGGTCTAAGAACTCGATCAACTTCCATCATGTACATTCCATCTGCAAAGGAAGATCATAAAATATAGATGAAGTAAAATAAAGGGAATATTACACTGCATGTTTTCTGTGGCAAGAATTCCAAGGAAATTTCCTAAGTTATGTGAGACTGGCCAAAATCCAATGCCAAATTTCTTCCTGCATGATATTAGCACAAAACTGAACCTTCCTCGACCAGCTTCAGAAAGACTTTTAATTGAAAGAAAAAGGAGAAACAAAGATGGGGGGAAATGTGAACACTTGGTGATGGACTACACAAAACAGAAGTTTACAGTTACAGGACAATAAAATCTTGAAAGCCAATTGATGTGAGCAACTCCTAAATTAAACTCACTATTGGAAGCCCATGGTATCAAGCAGCGAGAGCAGTGAGCCATGTCAAAAGCTCTAGATGGATATGGCAGTTTTATGGTCCCAAGAACTCCAATAACTGCAGGGACACCTCGTTCCAGTGCAAATTGAACTTGAGCTTCATGAGAGTCTCTGGGTGCAAATGACATGGCTATAACATTTTTCTTAAACAGGTATGCACCCCAACTCGCAACCTATTAACATACATGAGCAAATATGAATACAAAACCCGATGATATTGAAATTAGCATTAGACATGCACATACGCAACAGTGAGAGAGATTTCACCACAATAGGAACAACATCTGAATAGATCTAACTTCCACGCACATATTGAATAGTTGATCCACCTAATGCAGAAATCTAACACAAGAATAACCAATCTGAAACAAATATTTGTAACTTGCACTAGCACACTTACCCCACATCCAGTGTCAAGTGCAGTCCTAACCAGCCCATTATCCAAGGGAATAATAGAGGCAAGTTCTTCAATATAAACATCAGCCCCATTTGGAAACTGCGTTCCCCCTCCTGGAAATCTGAACACATTGCCCTCAAATTGGATCCAGTTCTGAACAGCCTTTTCAACAGTCAAGCTCTTGTACGGTGCATTGGCAAAGGGAACATAGTCGCGACTCTTGGGCCATGGGAATGGGGTCACATATCCTTTGGGCGCTGGGACAAGGCAACGCAACTTCCCTTCTTCAGTGGGACAGTGCCTCTCTCTGTAATTCATATTTTCTCGAGGGAACATCATAGCACGCATTTGGTCCTGACATGGCGTGTAATCAATATATTGATCATCGCATGGCTTGAATTCCTTGATATCCGTGTCCGAATCATCCATTACCCTCGCATCACGGATTTCTTGTGTTTCGTATTGTAGATTGGAGAGGACACTGCAATCGGCCTGCTTGGTGACTTCAAGTGCAATGCTGTCTCCTTTTCCAAAACCACTTCGTTGCCATGCACCCAAAATATAGAAGGCACAGCACAAGGCAACTATGACAAATATAGGCATTGAACTCCTACTTCTTCTCTCATTTGGGATGCCCTTATATGCCATGAGGCACCTGGAAAACTATAGAGTCCAATTAGGATTCTTTAGAAGAGGACTAAATCAATATAGACTCAAACTCTAGGTTAAAAACAACAGCACCCACTTTCAAAAAGATGGCTTAATTTGAATTATGCATGCTAATGTATATAAATGTATGGATATACAAACCCACCCCGTGGTGGGCGAGTTGGTTAGGGCGCACACTGGTCACACGAAAGGCCAGGGTTCGATTCCCCTACTCATCACGTTGTGTGACTTAAGTGGGGTGCCATGGGAGGTGGGTCCTGCGCTAGTACCCCGGGTTTACGTCGCTGGCCGCCGGCTGTACAGCAGTGCCCGGGTCGCCAAAAAAAAAAAGTATGGATATACAGAGTTCTTAGCACGGATGTGAGAAAGTACCACCATATGCAGCCGAAGACAGCCAAGACCATAACTTCACAGTGAAAGTGTACAATATCGCATTTACAAAGTAGGCCAGTCATCACGATAGATAGAAAAACACTTCCAATTATGTCAATGGAGTGACTATGCAGACAACGCCTTAGACCCAGCCATTCGTTGACAATGCATCATGAGGCCTCAGTGAGCCCACACCATCAACAGCTGGGACTGGGCATCATGTCACTGTCAAATTGCAGCATTGATAACAAAATGCATAGGTTCGCTATCATCATAGAGAAACGACCGGGGATTGTGACGGTTCAAGTTTTCAACAAAATGCGTAGGTTACGACAAGCACCAGCCCAGAATCACCAGTCATTCATGTTGAAAAGTCAGGACAGAAAACAAATGACAGCCAAAGCATTGAAAATAAGAAAGAACAAAACCAAGAAAATTCTCATGACCAAAAATTCAACTTACGACGGCGCAGTCGAACAGCGGTTGGGAAAAAAAAAACAAATTTAATCCGAGAATCGAACGGCTGGATTGGCCATCATGTCACTGTCTAAATTGCAGCATTGATAAAAAAAAATGCACAGGTTCAATACCATCATACTTTGACCAAAAAAAAAAATACCATCATACGGAATTGACCGGGGATCGCGACGAACTCTACGGAAACCTTCCTTTCTCTCGCGACGGTTCAAGTTTCCGACAAAAAAATGCGTAGGTTCCGACAAGCACGAGCCCAGAATCGCAACTCATTCACGTCGAAAAGTCAGGACAGAAAACAAACGACAGCCAGCCAAAGCATTCAAAAAAAAGAAAGGAAAAAAAAAAACCAAGAATTCAACTTACAGTCGGGCAGTCGATACAAATTACTCCCAGAATCGAACCAGCCACCAATTCGGAACCCAAGAATCTGCCGTGATCAAATCAAAAGACCCGCCAACGGCAACCGCACGACCGCTTGGCGACGGACCCCGATCGGCGCGAGGAATCGCTGTGCAAAAAACACCGCGAGTCAAACCCGAGTTGGCGAGAACAAAAGGCGGGCTTTCAAGATCGGCGCGGGGCCTGGCTCCCTCGGTTCGTCCCCAGGAACGCGTGCGGATGCAGCAACAAGAAGGGAGGAAAAGCGACGATCCCGAGAGCCCACGAACCGGGAACGGAACGAGAATTTGGATCGGGGCGCTTGGAATGATGGGTGGGTTCGTGCGTGGAGATCGATACGATGTTTACGGCCCGACCGACCGCGGGGATCGACAGTTGGACTGTTGAGGAATCATCAGACGAGAGCAAAGACAACGGGTTTTTATGTAAATTTACGCTCGGAGTTTCGTATAGAAGGAATGGTTTTGGTAAGGAAAATGGAAAGAGAGAAAGAAAAAGACATGTCCTTTTAGAGATGTTAAATTTAGAAGGCGAAAATGGACAAGACCTTTTAGAGATGTCAATTTTTTTTTTTTTTTTTTTTTTTGGTGGGTTGAACGGGATGTTAAATTCAAAGGAGATGTTAAATTCAGAAAGACAAAAAAGGAAGAGAGAAAAAAGACAAGTCTTTTTAGAGATGTTAATTTTTTTTTTTTTGGGTCGAAGGAAATGTTAAATTCAGAAAGATAAAAAAAAGAAGAGAGAAAAAATGGGAAAGCCGCGCACGTGTGGAGAGTGGGATTTGAACCCACGCCCTTTCGGACCAGAACCTTAATCTGGCGCCTTAGACCAACTCGGCCATCTCCACTTTGCGGCCGACTTTTCCCATAAATAAAAATAAATTTCATTTACCTACTAAAAACCAATTACGCTGTGCCACCCATCGAAAGTGAATGAAGAAAATATCAAAATTTGGAGTTTATTTATTTTAGGAAAACTTAAGATGTAGAAAATATATTTCAAAAAATAATTGGTTAAATCATTTAAAAAAATTAATCAACGAAAAATATTTTCATTTTCAACAACATTTTATGACCTTAAAATTTTTGTGGGTGAAAAAAAAATTTCATTCTCTTACTATTATAAATGGCACAAGCAATAATATTGTAGGAAATGTTTTTCAAATTTTATGTTTTCCTTAAAACAAATGCACTCATGATTTAGTTAAAATTCATGTGATGAAGGAACCAAGATAACATATGTGAAGATCAGGTGCGTGACGTGAATTCAGTGGCATACACCGTAAAGTGGGAATGGTTTCATGTTTCAGCCATTCATTCCTATTCAGATTTGTGTCTCCACGTGATCAATGATATTAATGAAGTATTTTATGAGACTTGTTGTTAAGGTTGTGGGACACTTTAATGCACAAACACATGGATGAGATCACGTGATATCAGTTGTCAAAAATGTGGGATGGTATGTGATTTCTTTTTGTCACATAATTAGAAGAATAAGTGATTAATTACTTATAATGAAGATAACATGTGGATGGCGTAATGTGTTTAAGACATATTAAGTCACTTTATCGTTTGTTAAAACAACAATTCCCATTTTTTAGTTACTAGTGTTTGGGCATACGCGTGAAACTTGGTAGTTGTAAATTAAGAAAATAGAATGGTTATACAAGGAAGTGGCTGAAAGTAGGGAGTTACTAGGACGATTAATCATATATTTTCTATTTTTTTTATATTCTTTTTGGTTAAGTTGAGTATATTAAAATATGCATTTTTAATAAACTGGTGACATCATGAACCCCAGTAAGCTTTCTGTAGTGATATTTCCCGAAGATTGAAATTATTAATCAATGGAGGAACAATATCACCGTTTTGGTTCCACAAGATACCATAGTGGATGATTGACTCTTTCCCTTGGATCACATCTAGACAAATGAAAGCAGGGCAATGAGCAAGTATCTAACATATTCATACCTTACAATTTTCCTTGAAGTGGTGACGAAAGGTCATGATGCAGCCAGAGGCGTTTTACTAAAATGAGAAAAGAAAGATAGGCGAAGAGGCTGATACTGAGATTTCGAATTAACTCTTAAACTGTTTTTTCTTAAGAACCAAAAATATTTGTCCCCAATTTCACGGTTTAGGTGCTCCCATTTCACTTGCCGTTACTACGGGAATCACTTCCAATTTTAACTCCGTGCAAGATATATAGGGTAAGTGACTTACTCTTGGAGACAAGAATAATATTGGCTCTATTAGACGATTGCGATTGACAACTTCTATATTTGGATCATGAAGCTTGCACTATCTGCTTTCCTTATCTTCAAATCCATCCTTCTCAGGGGTTAGTGTCCAATGAATAAGTAATTATAGGAGTGAAATATTGATGGCAAGTGTATAATTCTTTGCATCATAGCAGGACAATCCCAAGGGGTTGCGGTTTTTTTTTTTTTTCCTACCAATTAAGGCTCTCCCTTCACCACCCCCATGGGGTTGGTCTACAGGGTTCATTGTTTGATCTCCTAGAAGCAAAAGTTGAATTAGTTGTAGGTTATAATGTAGAATATGCGTTGTGTTCAAAAGCTGAATCAATCGCGGGTTATAATGTAGAATATGCGTGGTGTTTATCAATAGTATCAATTCCACATTTCTATTCAGGGATGAAAGCCCATTCAAGTGCCGTGCACAATGTAGAAACTAAAGTAGTTTTAGATGCAGACGAGACTAAGGAGAGGAGGACGATTGGGAGCGCACAATAATCTAATGACTATTCTCTTACAATAAATAAGGAAGGAATAGGAGCCACATCGATTGAGGAGGAGCTGAGGAAGTTTGGATGGTTGCATCAAGTAACCATATATGAAAGGGGAATTGAGCCGATTTCACAACTCGATGTTCATTGCTATACCATCATTTGCTCTTTTATACTCAACGAACATGGTAGTAGTAGGGTAGTTGAATTGAAGGAAAGCGGCAGCTAATTGAATGGGTTCTGTCGCACCTGATTCATCTTCAACCGAGATTACATCTAATTCACATCTTTGTTGAAAGTATTTCTTTTGTAATTCCTTACATAAGGATTCGGAAAATATCGGATCTCCTCCTGTACAAGCAAAATGTTGACAAAACTCCAAAAGGCATTTTCTTTTGACCCAATTTTTTTTTCTCTTTATCATTCAGGAAAGACAAGAAAATTACTTACCGATGCTAATAGCGAAAATACTAATAATCCTAATCAAACCAATGAAGTGGCTTTGATACATTATGTGACATCCCGATTTTCCAATTCTATTTTCAATAAATTGAGACGGGCATTTCGTTGGCACGCATATAGTTCATTTCCTTGAGTTGGCCACTTATGTGAAAACTAGTCTACCAGGTGAAGTCGTTAAGAGATTCTAATTCATCAGACTCGAGAATTTGATCGGGAAGCGATCTTTCGACCGAGCTAATCTGCAAGGGTCATTACGGCACAATAAAAATCGATTAGAGACCGGAGATAGGTCGACTCGATAGAGGCATGTGATTGAGTGTTGGTGATTCCACCAAATCGCACAATTTTGTCGATCGGCACTGGACCGACTTTTCTGTCGATTGGATACCTTGTGTCCGTATTTGAAATCTTGAGATTACCTCGACAACCGAAAGTCGCCAATGTGTCAAAAATGTACATTGTGGCTTGAATTGATTAACCACAGGTTAAATGCATGAAAATTTCTAAAAACTACCCAGTAGATCAAGACGCGCTAGTATTATGCCAAAATGAAATTAATCGTGAATTGAGATCGAATTCAGAAATTGGAAGTCCGGGTATGTCACAAATCATTTTGGGAATATTGACTCATCTTCGGAAGATTTTTCATGTAATCAGAAATTTTCAGCAATTAAATCAGAGAATGGCTATTTTGGCTCGAGAAATTAGTAGGCCCGCCTTTAGTCGTGCTTTTGGGACTTAAGTTGGTTCTATGGACGAGTGAAGATGTGAATTGAAGTGTGGTGGCATAGGATTAATTTTATGAATTTCAATTTGGTTCAATTAGAAGAGAATTGAAGAATGGGATGTACAAAGTTTAAAAATTGGTATGCCATGGCGGAAATTGAAATTGGACCTATTGGGAAGATTGTGGTGGAAAATTTGGATGAGTGGGAAGTGATATCACATGAGGTCACAAGAGCCATTTTGTTGGATTAAAGAAAAAGAAAAAAAAAGAAATGGTCCCATCTCTCTCTCTCTCTCTCTCTTCCTCTCTCCCTTCCGTTGGTTTCCCCTTCTCCATCTCTCTTCTTGCTGCTCGACGGAACCGAGCAGCCATGGTCGTCGCACGCCGCCAGCCAGAGCCTCGCCGTTCGTCCGTCGTCGCCGCCCTCGTCCCGCGTCATCTTGCCGTCGAGCTGCCGTCCTCGCGCGCCGTTGCTAGCCGCGCGTCTTGGCGGTCTTCTCGCCCAGCTCGTCGTCCCGAGCTGCTGTTCAGCTCGTGTAGGAGCCGTCGGAGCTCCCTTTGGCCACCATACGCCACCACCTCGACTCACCGAAGCCCCGCTTGCCCTCCACCGGCCTTGCCTTGCCATCTCAGCTCTGGATCCGTCTCAACAAGCAGCGAACAGCAACAAAAAAAAAAAAAAATGGGTATCTCAGCCCGGTTTTGACCCATTTTGGCCGGCTTCCCGACCCCGAATGCTTGGCCCGCTTTGAGGAAAGTTGTTCCCCTCGGCGTCCCCGTCGTTTTGGTCCACTCGGCTCGCTAATCCGGTGAGTTTAGCTCACTAAATCTTGATTAGACGGTTAATGATGCCTTAAGTGTGCTTAGTCTAAGTTAAGTGAGCTTAAGTTGTTAGTTTAGTTAATTTAATTGTGATTTAGATTAAGATGTTTGTTTAATTTAAAGCATGTTTAATTAAAGGCTAAGAGAGTTTATTTAATAATAAATCTTGATGGGACATAATAGGAATTTAATTTTGAATTATTTAATTGTTTCGAAAATTTGGAATTTATAATATTATATTATATACCGAAATTATTAAAAAAAAAAAACGGAAAAATTATTTTTGACCCCGATTGCTCAGAATTTCGTGCCGATCGCTGCTGTGTATTTAGAATTTGAATTTGATGATTGATTGTGGCAAATGGAGTGTGATTGCGATAAATAGAGATTCTTTCTATAAAATCCCAAGTGTCAAAATTTGATGGAAGAACAACCGTATTTGACCACCTATTAGAGGTCGTGCCCAATAGGGCCGTGATTGACTACCTATTAGAGGTCGTGCCCAATAGGGCCGTGATTGACCACCTAGTAGAGGTCGTGCCCATCGGGCTGAGATCTACCACCTAATTAAAGGTTGTGCCGAGTGGGGCCGTGATTGCCACTGGTTGTTTAACCTTCCTATAGGGTCGTGATTGAAAGCAGCGATTGATTTGCTAGAATGACATGTAATCGGCCGAGTCGATTGATCGCTGAGACGATCCAAGTGGTTGAATTGTTCTGATGATGTGATTGTACCATAGTTGTTTGGTTATCATAATTGCACGTGGTGGAATTATATAAACTATGCTAACCTGCAGTGAAGACTAATGCGAGGTAAGTCTTCTTTACGTTGTGGCTAGGCCACCCAGGGCGTATTTTCTTTCTAATAGGGGTTTAGGGGTTTGAATTTGCTGAGACAATGTCTCATCCCGATTGTGGGATTAAAATTTCAGGTCCCTGGTGGACGAAGCGGGCTGATAACTTTGGTTGGCCTTGAGGAGTTGCAGAAGTGAATTCATAAGGATTGGAGAACATGTCCGACTTGTAGGTCGTAGGACAGTTCCTTTTTAAGAGCCGGTCTTTTATAGACTTTTGGTCGTAGACCTCTGTTTGTAATTTTGTTGAATTATAAAAGTGTTATGTTGTGGTTTTGCTTCCTGCTTTTCTATCTCGTATTTCGTTGTCAGGGGTTTTATAATACGTTCCACTTGCGCAATAATAAATGAATGGGGTCGGCGACACTACTTGAGAATGTCGCATTTGCATGACCATGGTGGGATGTTGGCGCGCTCGAGGTTCGGGGCGTGACACATTATTCATAGCAATCGGATTTTCTAATTGATAAGGGACTCAATGGAGTCATTTTACAAATAATCTCTCATGGATTTATCGGCGTTGCTCTTTTTTTCTTGGCACAGCTAAGTGGGCTAAAAAATAGAGAAGTTGTACATGTACTTCGTTAACAACCTCTTATTAATCTTTTTTTGGATTACACCCATCATCTCAAGTTTTGGATGGAATGAATCCATTGACATGAATTGTTCATTGGAGAAAATTGAGTTATTTGGGCCTTGAAGGATTAATAGGGCAAACTGCTAATTTTCGAATATGAGATATCCACCCTAAGCACATAGAAATAAGCATAAAAATGATAGGATGAGCATTGAATTGGGAGTTTGCGGAGAAGGAAAGTTTAAATAGAGCGAAATGGATGACAAATGAAAAATAAGATGAACAAGGAAAATTAGAAAAACAAAGTCTTGATGATGGTGATGATGATGTTGATGATGATGAAGATGATGATAATGATAAAAATTGGTGACATTAGTGATTTCCAACCAAGGACTAAATCAACAAATCGTCTAAAAGTTTGGGATTATATTATTGTAATTAAAAGGTTTATCACTAACCTAGAAAATCATCAATATATTTATGATTAAATTGGCCAAATTAAAATATTTATGAATGAATTGACACAGATGCAATAAGTTTATGACTTTTTTAGTAATTTTTCCTGTCCATGGGTGTGATAGTAGTGCGCGGTCTTTTTTTTTTTTTAATCTTTTGAAGAAGTGATTTATGTTAATAATTATCTAACCTAATTTTTAATGTTTGAAATTTCAAGCCTCTTTTTCATCAATCTCTCGTTTTTAGTAATTTTTTTTATTAAGAGCGTGAAGTTCTTTCATAATTCTTTATGTCATTCTTTGACTACGTCATTTGATTCATTCATTTCATTTGTGGAATACCAATTGTTAAGTTATCCTTTTTCTTATGACTTTAGCAATTGACAATTGGTATAAATACACACATTTTTCAGAAAAAATTACCGAAAAGAGTTCTAACCTTTTACAATTTTGTCAATTCAGTCGTAAATCTCTTTTTTTGACCAATTAAATCTTAAACATTTTATAATTGTATCAATTCAGTCCATTTGGCCAAATTTAGTTGGTTAGAGCTAACGTGGACGTCGGTTGGTGCTAACTGTCTTGTTGATGCTAACATGGCCAATTTTTTAAATAATTTTTATTTTTTTTTGTCTTTTATTATTTTGCTCATTTTTCTTTTTCTTTTTCCCCCTCCTTCTTCTTTTAGTTAGAGGCTAGGGTTGACCTTGCTAGATCGATGACAAGCTTGGCCTCAGCCTCACCCTCACACTCACCATCACTAGTGGCCAGTGGGGGCAAGCCTCATTAGCCCTCACCTCTGGTTGGTTGCCGAGCTCCAGCAACTGGCAAGAGGAAGAAGAAAGGAGGAAACAAAAGAAAAAGAAAACGTAAAATAAATAAATAAATAAATTGAAAAAATAAAATATTATTTAAAAATTGGCCATGTCAGCGTCGCCTAGACGATTAGTGCCAGCTAGCGTCCACATCAACATTGGCCAGCCAAATTTGACCGGATGGACTGAATTATCACAATTGTAAAAGTTTATGATTGAATTGATTAAAAAAAAGGTTTATGACTGAATTAGCAAAATTATAAAATATTTAATTTTTTTTTTTATTTTTCCCCCACATTCTGCTCAAAGACTGCCCCTAGTTCTTTGGTATCTCCAGAAAGAAGAAAAGGGGAGACTCGGTCAAGCTTTTCTATGAATACATTGTTACGAGATAAGCTCCTCCTCACAACCAGATCGGGTAATCACATAACGCTACAAAAAGGGGAGACTCGGTCAAGCTTTTTATCTTATAGATTTCGAATTAGATGACATCGTCTACATACAATTTTGATCTTAATAGTAGAACAGTCAAAACACGTCCTTTCCCAATAAAAAAAGCCATAAATGGTGGCTTGAGTTTGTTTATATAAATGTCATATCATTAGATTTTGTGTGGCTTCAGATTTTGCATTAAGATTTTGGGACGAATTGATATAGACTCGCATGTTGTACTAGTGGAGCTCTTTCTTGCCATCATCCACGTTGGTGATATTTAGAAATAGTTGATATAAATGTCATATCATTAGATTTTGTGTCGCTTCAGATTTTGCATTAAGATTTTGGGACGAATTGATATAGACTCGCATGTTGTAATAGTGGAGCTCTTTCTTGCCATCATCCACCTTGGTGATATTTAGAAATAGTCAAAGGTTTTTAAATGGTCCATTATTTTAAACAGAAGAAACTAATTTCTGTCCCCATTGAGTTTTCCAAAGATGCGTCACCGAGGTGTATTGAGAACTTTTATTTCAAAAAGATGATCACTTTTTCAAGGATTGTCATTGAAAAAAACGTGAGGGTTTTCTATTCTATTCAAGTGGGTATGGAAGGTGTCTACGCAACTGTTTCTGGGTAGATAGATGGACGTCAAGCATTGACCAATTTAGGCCAAGTTGTGGAGTCTTGGTCCAACAAATGATCACTATTATATTCAAAGCTACCTTTGTTGCCTTTTGAGGCGTTGACCATCATATCCAATAGCACCTTTGTGTTCGTATTCTATTATGGGATGACATGGGAGAGGTAGCGTTGGTCACTTGATGGTTGTGGAACAGTGATAAAAGATTTTCTGTGCATCTTAGCCGTATATATCTTCCAAATGTTGATTTTAAGGGAGGGTCCAACCATCGCATTCATCACCAAACTATGCCCAACGGTGAATATTCTTGACGCATGCGATCTTCATGTCAGTGATAAAAGTAGCCGTGAATATTTCTATTATATTTTGGCCTTGGTAAAGAAGAAAAATGATAACGCTTGATGAAGTTTTTTCTCACTCGATAAAGCTCTTGGAAATCGAAGAGAGAGGAGATCGAGGACTCTGAGCGCGTCAAATTTGTCTAAAATGTAACTAGCCTCAATCGTCAACGATCCTAGGGTTCTGTTTAGTGGATTGGCGTAGGTCTGGAATAGCCGATGCTTCGGAAGGGAAGAATGTTCAAAAGTTGGCCGTTCTCCATCTGTAATCTTATGCTTGTTATTGCCAAAATATGGAAACTTTGTGGGCTTAGTCATTTTTGGTTAAATTTTGCATAAGCATGGAGAGGGAATGGCGAGACTCAAAACAAGCCTAGTGGTCAGAAGAGTTGCTCGACCGACCACTTGGGTCAGCCACCAGCCTCCATTTTCGACCTCTTTGACAAAGCCACCTGCGTCCGTGCTGGGTCTGGGTCTAGTAGCTTCAAAGGAGCAGAAGACAATAATGTTACCCTAGGCATCCTCACTATAGTAAACTCTTTTTTGCTCGACAAATCTCCACGAATGCAATCAAAAGATCACGTCCATATATATTGGACAAGGCTTCACCACTGAGTGACGTGAATGAATCTCAAGATTACATTTTGCGGTAAACACGGGCAGGATTTACAAGCATTCAAGTCAACAAGGTGTTTAACTGCTCGGTTAATTCTTTGAGGCGGGCTCTGTTGCCTCTTTTGCAACCCAAAAAGTAATAGGGGTGTACAACCGGATCGGGTATACCCAGAAACCGGACTGGCCCACCTGGAAAATAGGGTTGGGAACCGGTTCCGTTGAAACTAGTCCAAGAACCGGTTCCCAAAATTCAGAATCAGTTTAAACCGGTCCGGGAACTGGGTCCGATTGATTACCCACCTAGGAACCGGTTTTGGAACTAGTTTGAGAATCGGTTTTGTAACTATAGGTCCAAAACCCTATTTTTTGCCCTTATTTCTATTATTACTCCCGCAATCACACGGCATTTTTTCTCTTGGCTCTCTCAAACACGCATGACACTCCTCCTTCGTTGTTCCTCTTCCTCACTTACTTCCCTCCCTCATCAACTCCCTCTCGCACTATCCGAAGGATGGATGATGTTCATCACTGCCAAATTCTTGTGTACCACATGGATTGGCTCGCCTAATTTTTCTTTTGTAGGAGGATTTATGCTTGCCTAAATGAGTAGTTTCATATAATAGTTATGGGAATAAGACTAATTTAGACCTATGTTTGTTGTTAATTCTTTGCTTTATGATTTTATTTATTATAATTAGCCATGTGAATCCTTAATTTTTTGTTTAGTCAAAAATTCATGTATTTATTTATTACAAGTGCTTAATGTTTCAATACAAATTAGGAGAATTACGTTATTTTCTCGCATATTAATATAAAATTTGAAGTTGTATAGGATATTAGAACATTGCAAAATAAGTTCCAATGGAAACAGGATTGACACTAGAATCGGACCAGAAAAACAGGTGGGTCGGATACAAGGTCCAATACAAACATGGTTGGGTACACGGTTCAAAAAAGGGGAACCGGTTATAACAGGGTTGGGTACAGGGTCTAGGTCTTAAACCCTACCCACCCGGACCCAATCACCCCTAAAAAGCAATACAAACTTTGGGATAGCATGCAAATGCATGATCGCAAACCAAGGGAAAACTTTCAAAACCTCAAATATTAGAGACATGCAAAGCACAACCTATTTCTTCGGCGGTAGGTCGAAGATTCAAATATCTATAGAATACATATTTTGAAGAGAAGCATGACGTAAACAAATAACAGCGATGAGACTGAGAGGCTCCAATATTTATTGTATTTGCCCGAGTAATAGGCTAGGAAAGAAACCTCCAACCGATGCCCAAATTTGCAGAAGCCATCTGAAAAAGGAACAACAAAACATACGGCGGTGAGAATAAAACCATGTTCGTATCAGTAGAATAAACAGGCCAAGTTAGCTGTTAATGTGAAAGCTACAAAAAAAAAAAAAAAAGTTTTCTCAAATTAAGCGTTTAATACTACAAAAGTATTTTCTGAGCTCATTGCACTCGTGATGCGGGCAATTAAATTGATGCGAGGGCCTACAAATTCTCGATATGTAGTCAACTCATGCTTTT
Organism: Eucalyptus microcorys; assembly: GCA_014182515.1. NCBI lineage: Eukaryota > Viridiplantae > Streptophyta > Magnoliopsida > Myrtales > Myrtaceae > Eucalyptus > Eucalyptus microcorys. Next base: position 5,158,948 of record CM024563.1, read on the forward strand.
TTTTTCCTTTTTAATCCTCCCGCAAACACACCGTCCAGCATCGCATCTCATTTTGGAGAAAACATCGGATGCTATCTTTTCGATCTGCGACCCTCCTCTCCGTCCTCCTTTCCCTCTCTTGCTCCGTTTCTCCTCCGAAGAACCACAGCATTGTGGAGCGTCTTCCTGACAAAGTTACTCGGGAAAAAAGTATAGTTTAGTGACGGTCGCTTGGCGCCTACACGTCCGGTGAAGTCATCGCCAGGGCGTTGTAGGTTGCCGTCACCGCGGTGATAACCGGTCTTTTTCTTCCCTACCCTCCTCGCTCTCTTTGCATTTTCTCGTGTCAGCACGTTCGACGCACTGAGTTCAACCTCTGAGATCAAGTCCTTGACAGTCGGACTCCTGTATTATCCTCACTCATCGACTTGTCCCAGTCTGCGGCCCTTCCGACTCCACCCGACCCGGAAGTTGTTCTTTTACTCTTCATGGAACAATTGGCCAGATCAACGGCGCCGTGAAGACCCACCCGAACAGCATCAGACCACTTTGGCATACTTGGCCCAAAGTTCATTAGGTTGCTCGCGCAGGTAAATATGGCATGATTAGGTTGGAGTGAGACTAAGGGCTTATTTGGTAATTATTCTGTTTATGGGAACAATTTATGCTCAGAAATGACTGGATGAGTTTCTAACATTTAAAAACATTTGATAACTGCCAAAAATTTTTAGTCCCGGGATAAAAATGCATTTGGTAAGACCTCAAATTTTTTTTTTGTGATTTATAATTTCTTTTAATTCTTTAATAATTTTATTACAATTTTTCTCAATTTTCTCTTTCTTCTTCTCATTCTTCCTTTGACCGATCGCTGGCCTCAAGGCGAGCGACTAGCTAGACGAGGGCCAACAAACTTGTCATAGTTTTCTTGGTGGTTGGGCAAGGCTTGCCCTCGCCTTGGTTGGGTGACATTGCCCTCATGGTGACCTGGCAAGGGCAAGCCTTGTTGGCAACGTCACCTAGCCATGGCGAGGCTGACCTCATGGTGGCCCAACAAGGCTCGATCGATGAGGGTCTGTCTCACTGATGGTCAGCGATGCTTCGACGAGGTTGCCGGCAAAAGGAATAAGCAAAAGAAGAAAAGAAAAGAGAAAAAAATTGGACTTGATTATGGAGTTGTTTTGGGGAACAAAAAATCAATTTTTTTACTTATTGATTATGTTCTAAATTTATTGCCAAGAATAAAAAAGTTACCAAAAGATTTCCGTTCCATTTTTTTTTTCCTGGGAACAAAAGAATAGAATCAGATATTATTTGACTAGTTATCAAGCAAAACCTAAGAGACGGAGAGTAGCTGTAGTAACTCTCACTCCCTCTAAACTATCGTGAACTTCATTGATACAAACAACTTCCACGATCATAGCGATAATAAACTAAGCTGGAACTTATAAATTTTCTCACCAGAACTGAGTGATGATGTTGGGCTTGCATCTCAGGGTATCTCTAAGGATCATCCGATCGCCGCTGCCCTCGCCTCTGGTCGGACCCGTGAAGTTCACGCCCATGCACGAGATGCACACGTCGAACACGGCCACCCACCATGGACCCAAGTGCAGCCTCCGCTTGGCTTTCGCCACCACATCGATGGACACGCTCGTGCCATTTAACGTGCTCACCAGGCCCTCCACGTTCGAGTCATTGACAGCTGCTAGCGTTGACAGTGCCTCGGCTCGGACTGTGGTGATGTTGTGGGGTCCCTGAGTGAAGCCAGGAACGAGGGAGGGACGCGAGAGAGCGAGTCGGCCTTGGAAACTCAAGAGGATCTCCATGTGAGTGTACTTGACAGTGATGATGGGACTGGGGTTCTCGACGGAGAGAGCGATGTTCCATTGAGTGGTCACGTTGGAGGTGGAGATGTTGAGGGGCGAAAGGGAAGAGCCTGGGTTGAGCCTGAACTTCGGAGGCATTCCGGCAGGTATGACCAGGAAGATTACCACGAGGAGGCTGAGAATAGTGAGCATGGCATACACGATGCGGTGGCCGGTGATCAGCTTGTACCGGCCAGACTGCGGTGGCCCTGGGGATGCTGGATTATTAGCTGCTGGGGGTTGGATGGGGTGGAGGGTTCTCATTTCGAAATTGTTGTGTCGAGTGAATGTTCTAATTTTACACATATTTTCGTGTGAAAGTGTTAACTCGACACAGCAACTTACAGGGGCCAAAAGACTAGCGATTGTTGTAGAGGCAGGCAATGAATCGATCGATAAGAACTGCCCCGTTAGACGGGATGAGCAGGCACCTTCGCTCTTATAATCACAAAAAAGTTAGTGGGTTGTCGCTTTTTATTCATTAAAATAAAAAAAAAGAAGGGTTGAATTGGGGTGCATTAGGGTTGAGAATTCTTCCACAAGAAACAAGTATGGTCTAAGTCCTCCGCTGTTGCCGGGAAGATTCATTGGTCTATCGAGGATTCTTTCCGCTGAGTTCTGCTTTTGTCATTTTATGGGGAGGCTAGATTAAGTATTTTGGCTTTCAAAAGGCATAAACATCATTTTAAGCTCCGTTTGTTTCATGAAAAATAAATAATTTTAAAAATATATATTTTTTTAGAACAATCGTTTGTATTATTTAAAATAATTAGCCAAAGAAAATTTTTCTTATTATCGACAATAATTTATGTTTAAACCATTTCATGGATGATGAGAATATTTTCCTTTAATTCATTTTTGTAAACAGTACACACGATCAATTTAAGGAAAATATTTTTTAAATCATTCACTTTTCGCTAACAAGCAGAGCCTTGAATGCCTAGGTAATTTTTGCGTCTCTCTATGTTGCTTATCATCGATTTATTAACAGAAATGGCTTGAAGAGGCGGTTCAATGTCTTGCCGACAATTGTCTCTTTGGAACTAATCTTATGATTAAGATATGCAGTGGATGATTTATCTTAATGAACTACCACTATAGCCCGCATGATGCTTAGGTTTATTATTGACTGTTTTCTAGAATAACATCATTAATTAACTTGAACGAACTTGTTGAGATATTTAGATCTTTATCTGTTTTTGAGAAAAAAAATTTGTCCATTTAATTTTGTGAGCAATCCAAACGATCGTTTTCAAATAAATATTTTCTCAATCATTTATTTTTTGTGAAATAAACGGAGCCTAATCTAATTGCATTTTCCATGTTAGTGAAAGTGGTCTGCTCTCAATAAAAAATGAAATATAACTACTAATTTTTGCTATGAAATCTCTATTGAGAGTTTTCTTGAGTGGCTTTAGATAGTCTGGAATGACCTACTAAAAAGCTTGTAGCATTGCAAGACAATGCGCATTTCCCCTGAAAGTGCATTGAGGTTTGGTGAATATCTCAAAGAATGAATGCAATTAATGTGATTTATGAGCAGCCTATGCATTGTGGTGCAACAATGTGGTCTCAATGATAGCCTTCTTTGTCTAGTCTGTAGAAAGAAACTAGTAATGAAGGTTGTGGCGGTGATTTAGTAAAGGCATGTTGGTGTAGACGCATATTTGAAATAAGGGGAAGTAGATCTAACGCCAAGCTCCCACATGAGAGGGAAAATTTTGGAGATAAGTGAGTGAGTTGTGTCACAAAAGTCCTAGGAAATTAGTACAGTAAATTTATCTTAATTGGCTCAAAATTCATTATTTTAAATTTAACAGTGTAGATGGATTCAATTGGATATATTGATGAGCTTTGACTTTGGTTCCCTCTTGGTGATCTCCCTGAGTAAAAGTATTAGATTTCCATTACATGCTCCTAACAAATAATATTAGAGTTGACGGTTGATTGATGGTCCCTCCCAATGTATACCGATGTTTGGTGAATTTTAAAGAATGAAGATCAATACAGTTTCTAGGCAACCTATGTGTTGTGGTGTAGCAATGCAACCTTAATGACAGCATTTAGGGTTTGGTTTGGAGAAAGATACCAAGAATGAAGGTGGGCATTGGCGGTATAATTTGAGAGATGTTGGTGTAGAATGTTACTTGAATTAAAGGGGAAGCAGACATAATACTTAATCCATATGGGAGAGGGAAAATGTTGAAATGCATACGTGAGTTGTGTTAAAAAAGTCCCAAATCATGGAATTAGTGTGATGTTGGCTATTTTGTTTATCTTAATTGGCAGATAATTTATTGACTTAAACTCTTAAATGATGGGCTCAAATTTGATCTCCCTCTTGGCGATAAGGTGTTGAACTTGTGCTACGTGCTCATAACAAGAGATGTTGCTGAGGGACGGAAGTGAAGAGCCCGACTTGAGCCCGAACTGAGCCAGCATTCTGACAGGCTTGGCCTAGAAGATAACCATGAGGAGACCAAGGACAGTGGTTGGGCAAATGCGATACAGTGAAAGATGATCAGATTGTGCTGGTCGGACTGCAGTGGCTACTGTGATGATGATGCCAGATTATTATTCGCACCGGGTGATGGCGTGGACCGGTGTCATTTGGAATATTTGTATAAATAGTGTTTCATTTCTATGAGTAGTTTTGTGTGAACTTTGGTGAGGAACAACAATTTAAAGGGTCAAAAGCGCAGCCGTTGGTGTTGAAGAGTCTTCCGTCGTTGATTAATGCTCTCTCGAAGGTCGTCACAGGATTTTTTCTTTGCGATCCTTTCCCATAAGAAGGGCACCGGTGGCAAGAAACACATGTTAGCTTTGTCGATGTTAGGCTTGTCATGATGACGAGAATCTTTAGGAAAAAAACAAATTTAGGGACGTTAAGAAGGAAAAAGTTTAAATCCAGGAAATACTGATTTGTAATAATTGATAAACACCTATTGAAAAAGGAAAGCATGCACCACAAAGATAGTAAATATTATGGAGTTTCAATTCCTTTTTTTTTTTCCCTGGTGAATCAAGATACGCAACGATAAAAGTTGTTATATCAACGCATTCAAATTAATCTCTCTTTCTTAAAAAAAAAGGAGCTTATTAATCTGTCCTAATTTTTATCCACCAGAAAGAAGAGATATCTAACCTAGAATGTCGATTTGTCGACCATCGACATGTCTATTCCATCTTGAAATGAAGATGATTAACAATGTATTGATATTTGCAAAAGTGAACCAAGATCGTTCTTAATAGTGCTCATAGCTAACGAAAATTGTTGAATTAACGCATTAAAATTCAAATTAATCTCTCTGCCCAGAGTTAATTTTCTCGAGTGGCTTACATAGTCTTTACTTGCCTCCCGAAATGCTTGTAGCTTCGCACTACAACGAGCATTCCCTCCACTTGAATAAAAGAATGATGTGGTCTCTTGAAGTTTTATGTACCCATGGATTATTCCATGAAGTTCTTATGTTCTCGTGGGGTTATTTTCTAGTTTTATTTTATTTGAAAATATTACTATTATTTTTAGAAAATTTATTATCACGGACATTTACTTCATCATCTAAATGGTTGGTTTATAGATTTCTAAGTACACATGATATTGTTATGACATTCATTGTTGTGCTTGCTCTTGGCAAAAAAGTGGAACCAACGAGACTTGTGTTAAAAACATTTATCACATTAGATTTTATTTTTCCTTTTTGCCAGAGAAAAAATGATATGTTCTTTTAATCTTACCCCAAATTGTTTTTCTCACTCATACAGGTCAAAGGTCTAGATTCAATTGATTCATAAAGTTTTCATGGACCTCGAAGTAGCTGAGTCTTTATGTCCATTTCTTCGAATTATAAAAAATAATAAAGCTTGAATGTGCTAAAGAAGGGGGTACGAGAAGTATCAAAACCAATAAGTAATATAGAGGGCCCAAGTATTCTTGCGGCAAGCGATGTCCGTAGGGTTAGGAGTCACAAAGTTCATGATGTTATATTAAATTATTGATGAAACAATAAAGCGAATGCCTTGAAAAATCGAAAAACCCAGCTGACCGTTCTCGGGTGAATCGAATCGAAAACGTGGGGAACTTTTCCAGTCGATCAAAAGAACAACTAAAAAAGATGGGAAAAGGAAAGCAGTTGAAATGAGATTTCTCACAGATCATTTTTGGACTGCAGTTGATGGGTGCTGGTGAGTGGGAGGGAATCTAACACCCCACGAAGCTGATTTATAGTGAGACTAAAGTGACATGTGAAAAAGGAGAAGGTTGTGAAACACAGGAATTTTGTAATTGCTAAAGACACTAGATAATTTGTGAGCCTTTGGTAGTGAAGCTTTTGAACTTCCAAGGAATAGGGGAAAAAAAATTATCACAATCGGTTCCTAGAGTCACTTGACAACCAAATCAGACCCGTTGATCTAGTAAACAGGTGGATCTAGGAACAATTCGGCAGATTTTCACACTGAAATCAGGAATCAGACTAGTGAAAGTCAGCCCATCTTGAAACCAATCATGGAGCTTCCATCCATCGAACTCTTCTTATCGCTTTAACAAGAAAGCAACATAATTCTGACCTAGTCATTTCAAGTTTCTCTTAAAGGATACGTTGACACTCATTTTATTCATGTCTTGGAAAACTATGGAAAAAAAAAAAAAAATATGAGGTGTGGATATATGTATATTTCAAAAGTTTTAGGTGCTTTGCAATGATTGAGTATGTGAAAAAAATAAAAAGAGAAATAAGGCACATTATTGAAACATATGAAATTGGGAGGGTGCATTTGATTCAATATTGCCAAAGTCTTTTGGGTTTCAAATTCTCTTGGACAAATGCAAATGATTTTTGACAAATTTTTTGAAGACTTTTAGGGAAATGCAATTGCCTTTAAGGTCTTTAGCTCAAGATAGGTCCAATGGTGTTTTAAAAAATGCAAATATAATTTTTTCTTTCAACTTTGCCCTTGCCAACTTTTATAAATTCATAAATATCCCCACATCATGTGACCTCATTGACAAGGTTTAGGTTGCCTAAGAGGCCAGATCTGGCTGACGACAAGCTAGTCTAGCATCAACCAACCACGTGACCCTAGACAACGCTTGAGGTCGAGCAACCTCACGTACTGCTAGGCGACAGCCAATAATTTGGGAGTATTTTTATTATTATTATTTATAATAAAAATACTTTATAAAGTATAGTTTTTTCCCGAACAATATTTAAGTCAAAATCACTTCCCAATGTGTTTTAAAAACGAACTTCACAAAATGCTACTTATATTTCTAAATATTTTTTTTAACCCAAGGGCTTTGTCCCGAAACCGAACCGATTGCACAAATTCCACGCAAACATCTTCTCTTCAGAGAGTTTGGGTACGAATTAAAGCACGACGCCCCGGGAACATCGTCGTCATCGCGCGCGACTGCATTGAGGGCATGATAACGTGATCGCATGTGAAAACAGCGATTTGAGGACATTCCGACGACGAATGCGGTGACCTTTCGCCGCATTAGTGGGTTTGCGTGCTTCTTTTATAAATTGAAATACTATTTAGGGGCAAAATAATATTGTTGAAAACTAATTAAAAGTGCCATTGATACATAAAATAAGTTTAATGGTTTCTTCAACTAACCCACTAGATACAACTGGAAAACACTCTTCGTGATCACTCCTGTCCATAACAAAGGAGCACGCAGCAATGGAAAAACTGCCGCAAAAAACCCTAAAGAGCCGTTTTCTTTTCACATGTGCAAATGACAAAACGACCCTCCACCTCAAAGGGCTCAATTTTCATGAAAAACCAGGACATCTTAGTGAGGGATTGCTTTTAAAATCAGGCGCTGAACACCGAACCTAAAATATCTCCCTGGCATGTATATTAATGCTTCTCAAACTGAAATCTTCACATTGAATGATGGGTGGTCTCGAGCCCCTCTTACTCCTTAAGCTAGTTTAAAGAGTGATACTTTTTCTTATACTTATAAACTGACCATCAATCCATTTTACAACCAAAGTGAGACAACTTCAACACTAGCACATTGTTATTGCAAGTGATGTAGGAATCCCAAGTTGACCCACTTTTAGGGGCATGTGTGGCTCTCGCCAACATTCAAGCATCCAATTGAGACGTAGTTTTCACCATTGAACTCAGTGCTATGAAAATGAGTATCACAAGTCTTAGTTTGTAGATGCTGAGCTCGGATTTAAGGCTTTTACTGAATTCAATGACCCATTTCGATTCCCAAGGAGCATTTTTTTTTTAATTATGAAAGAGACCGGCCTTTTAGCCCAAAAGAATCAATTGTGTTTTTTTGATGATAAATTTATAATGTTTCGTTACACAAATTATGTTTAGGAGCTAAAGAAAATCCACGATTAACTTGTAGCGTTTTGAATGTAAATGCGAGATAAGTAACTATCACGTTTAAGAGTTCATAGGGGCTTCATCTTTTATTTATTGAAGTGCAGCAATGTCATTCCCTTAAATTGTAATATAGGTTAGGGTCTAATAGTTGGGAAGTTTCATTTTAACGTACAAAAGCTTTGACGTACTATTTAATGAAATGGACATACCAAAATGCGAGGCAGGGAAAAGCCGCGACATTGATGAAAAGCGGGCACGTTGGCTGCAGAGGGGTTCGACAAAGCAACGGAATTTTGATTGCTGCAAGTCGTCGACGATTACACAATCTCTCAGCACTCGGCCACGATCCTTTGCCGTGGACATGATGCAAGGCACGGTGCACACAATCCCCTGATTGTCCCTCTTAATCATTACTCTGATCCGGAAGGCCAGCAAAATAGATCTGGAAGGCCAGCATAATAGGACCGAAATCCTATAATGTTATTCTATGCTGATGTATATCGCTTGTAAGCTTGTTTTGAGCATTTTAATTTCTTCAAAATAACAGCATTGGAGACACGACCCGACCAGTCAAGACCTATAACACCTGGAGAGAGGCGGGGAGTTTAATACCGCACTCGTCAACCCGCTACTCTATGATAATACCAGCAAGGACCCTTCCGGCCTAAGGGTTCTCGTGTGACGTTTAAATCGGGGTAAAGCCACCCACGTTCGACCAAGAAAAGCATTCTAAATTCTCAATTATTTAACTTTCTTATATCTTAGTTGTGTCCACAAAACTCTTATTGGACAAAGAAAAAGAACAACGAGAAAACAAGACTCCCCTCTCTTTTTGCATGGACGATGTTTCCCCGTCCCTTAGTTCATACAAGGCATTTGTCCGTTTGCATGGACGAGTTCCTTTCTCGACTCAATTAAGTTTAACAGGAAACTTCACAAAAGATAAAATAATATGAGATATAAGGAACGTTTAGCAGTCCATTATGTTCCAAGAGAAGATTTTAAATCATGTGATATTAGTCACAATCCAATGCGAAATTTCTTTGCATGCATCATAGGGAGCATATGATGTCACAATCTTCGTCACTCGTTAGTTGTTCTTGTATATTACCTTGTTGAAAATGAACCTATAATGAATGTTGGGGTAAAAATAAGCGTCGTTTATAACTTATAAAGATAACCCGACATTCTTTCGGTTTGTTTTCTTTTTTTCTTTTTTTTTTGACAGGAGTTTACAATATTAAAAGGTATTGAGTTTCGATGATGAAATTAAGAAGCATGAAAGGTTTGAGATGCGGAAAAAAAGATCCACGGGCGCATGTATAGTCACAGATATGCTTAGCGGTTGGACATAAGATCTAGGGTTAAATTTGATTGGGGAAAAAACGACTGGATATTCCTAGAGCATAGTTCGATGGCCTTGTGCAGCGTATATCCTCATGTCAGTCACAACTCTAGCTAGATGATTAACTTGTAAAAATAAGTTGATGATAACTAATATAGAGAGATAGAAAATTAGTCAGGCATTTAGTACAATATGCCTCTTAGGAGGCCAAATGCTCACCTTTTTTTTTTTTTTGCCAAAACTTGAAATAATATTTGAATTCTAAGGAATTATGAAGAAATTATATCTAGAGTCAACATTTGATATTTGTTAGAAGTTTAAGTTTTCTGGAACAATTGGGTATATAAAGAAGAACAAGAAAATGTAAGTCATTCTAAACACATTTAACAGCCTAGTAGGCCAAAATTCAAAACGTATTTAGTTCGGAGCATCGCCAAGAAGATATATTAAAATATTCATTGGGAGTACAAGTTGGCAAACAAATCCAATACCTTCCGGAAAAATGCAAGACTGAAATATCACTAAACTAGAGCGTCTTCAGCAATGGGGGAGTACACTTCTAGAATAATTGACTGAATAGGTAAGAGTCTCGATTTGAAATGTTTGCTTTGTTCTGGTAACAACGTTTTCCCTTCAAAGGAATCTTGGGGTTCATACCCTTCACCCTATGATGAAGCCTTGCCCGATATACACGGCCTGATTTATTAATGTGCACTGGGGAGATCAGTTTAATAATATGATGGTTGCTTAGATTGAGAAGTTTGTCTGCTGCTTTTGAAGATGACCGAGGCCAAGCATGGAGATGGGTGGCTTTGTCAAAAGAGGCCATTTTTCTCTATCACTAATGGCTACTTTCCATGGAGAGAGAGAGAGAAAAAAAAAAGATTCTTGACTATTCTGCCATTAAGATCAGGAACGACCATATTTTGAAGCATTACCTTCTTGCTGTTTCAAGTTTTAGCTGGCACGCATCCTCCCTCAACTTTGTCAAGTCTTGTTCCTTTGAAATTGTGATTCGATCTTCTTTATTCGCATACTTGACGTTCCGCAATGACTTTGAAAAACAGAAAAACACGAAAAAGCAAAAGGAGCGAGACAGTCATTTTACAATGTCCTCGCGTGAACATGCATCATTGCATGCATGATAACCCACCTCTATGTCAAAAAGTCTCTTGCTAGTTGCTTAAATGTTTCCCGAGAGAGAGAGAGAGAGTGGAGTCCCAACAGGATCTAAGCAAAAGATTGTTTAAAATTACTATCTGGACTTGACAATCACAACCGATTTTAAGTAAAATAAGAGCGCTATCCACTGAACACTGAATAACATGCAAAAGAATCATTAGTTCGATTCTCGAATGTTACTTTTCCGTGTTGTCGCTTCTGTCGATTTTCTTAACTTCTGAGACGCAAGCATCACGTAAGGAAATGCCGCTAATTTCCAGGATTTCTCGAGATGGAGAAGAAGTAAGGACGTGAATGATAATCATTTTATTTTAGAAATGAATTTTTGGTAGAAATTTATATTTTTATTTCTAATCTTTAGACGAGCTTCTAAGCAAAATTTCTAATATTTAGAATAGAAATTCATTTAATAACGATATAAAATTTCTCCCTTTTGAGTAGTGGTGGAAGGTGACTGGCAGGCGGGGAGGCTAGCGGTCCGCAACAAGCGATGGGCGACAAGTGTTCGGCATCTAGCGGGTGGCAAAGGGTGACAAGTGAGCGGCGAGCGGTGACGAAAGTGAACGATGAGAAGAGTTTTTATTTCTCACTTTTGTGTTGAAAATAAAAAGACTAAAAATTTTAACTTCTGATTTTTGTTCTAAACCTATTTCTTGAGTAAAAATTTATTTCAGAAATAAAAAAATGAAATTGTATTACCAAATGAATTTATGTTTTATACTTATTCCTGAAAAAAAAAAAGATAAATAGAATTATTATCATGCATGTCCTAATATTCCATAAGAATTTCATCAGTAATTTCTCTAGTAAGTGGCGTTCTCATGAAGTAGTTGACTAGTCCAAGATCTTTAGAACATCTCCCGAGAGAAAAAAAAAAAGGTATACAAGCACTAGATATCGCTATTAATTCTAGGCTTCTGGAAATGTAGCTTGATCATTAACTTGGGTGGACAAAGTTAGACACTGAAATGATGATGCCGGAAAATATTAGATTAAAACAATATCGATTTAATAGAAAAATAAAATTTGGGTGAATAAAACCTCGTCAAAATTTTGTCAACAGACCCATCATTTTTTTTTAATTTCTCTAAAAGTTTTTTCCGTTTTTATACAAAGTGACTTTAGGTTTGGCGATGATAAGTCTAAAATTAATGATTTTTAAAAATAAATCAAGAATCATGAGAAAAATTTTGAAGAGAGGAGATTGCATTATTGCTAATCGTGGTCGTCTCCCCATTATTCAATTCCATTTTATTCTCTTTAATAATATAGTGATTCTAAGTGATCCTGCGGCTAATGGGCATTCAAATGACATGAACCACGGGCAAATTGCATTTCACTTCCCAAGTTTTCGTATAAGGTTTAACTTTTGCAATTTGCCCCATGAATTTTAGAAATTGATCTCAACGTGTCCCCTTGTAATGGCTCAGACCAAATACTTATTGGAGCCTTACCTTGAGCATTACACATGATAATAATAAGATAAAATTTGGTTCCTCATTATTTATTCCATTTTGGACATCATAAATTCCTCTTTAAAAGTCTCGAAAATAAGTAATGCTTTTCGAAATCTGTCTTGGATTCAAAATTATTAGTAGTGTGAATCGTGTAGAATTTGGATTTTTCATGATAGGGAGAAATTGGAGTTTTTCTTTTGGTCGAAAGGAGAGACTGGATCCTCCAATAAAGTGTTGTTATTGGGGTTTCACCCAAGGAATTCTCATGCTGAACCATGTCTTTGAGTCATTTCGATTTCATGATTTGGATGTAATTAGTGAATTGAAATTGCTAATGAGTTGATGATAACCAATATAGAGAGATTTAACCACCGGCCGAGTCATTTTGATTTCATGATTTGGATGTAATTAAGTGTGACTGAATGTCAAATTGCTTTAATGAGTTGATGATAATATATATAGAGAGAGAGAGAGAGAGAGAGAGAGAGAGATTTAAAGTTGGTCAAGGCATTCACACCTGTCTTTATGTGTTTCAAAAGCTAAAACACTATTTTTTTTTCCTTCATTTTTCATGCCGGAATTGAAAACGTTATTCGAGTTTATTACATCTAGTGTCAGTGTTTCATATATTGTGAAAACTTAAGTGTTTCGGAATATTCAAGTAAACATATAACAAAAAGTTGAAATGAGTCCAGCCAAAGTCGCAAGGGCAGGTGGAGCAAGAAGGGACGCCATGGGCCCGCCCAAGCAGCGTCTCAAGGATCGAATGAGACGATGTTGTCCTTGTTCTCATTTTCCGTGGGCGCGTTGAACCGACCATCTTTAAACGTACAATACTAGTTTATTATAATGAAGGCACTTAATCTGTCGCACTTTTTCTTTTCCCCTAATTGAAACAGCATCTATTACATTAAAAGAGCGGCTTTTGGGACATTTTTTTATTCTCCTTTGGGCCGTTGCTTCAGCCGCTTTCTTTGACGTCCACCGGGCGAGCATTTGCAAGGAAGTTGCTGTCGATTTCGTGGATATCTCAATGTAGGGGACGTGATTGGATAGGAGTCACCAATTATTTTTCGACCTCAATTCATTTTTCAATTACATCTTATTGAATGGTATTTACATTTAAAAAAATCCTTTAACTTGCATTTCCCAAAAAACTGAAATAATTGTAATAATATGCTCTTCATTAATACATCATAATTTAGATAACTACTTTGATAGAATAAAGTGGAAGAATGAATTTCTGTGTATTTCAGTGTGTGTAATACTGATGATAGAAGAGCCTATTTATAGGCTATTCTAGGCAACTATTTAAAGTAATAAAATATTACAATATCATAATCAAATCAATTATAATCGATATGAAATCAATTATAATCAATTAGGAAAATAAATATCTCTAACATACTAAGATAAATATCTCTAACATACTTGATAAATTTTCTTGGCAGGAATTTTAGGTTGCCAAAGATATGACAACTCCTTCGCTTGTTTTCATTGTTACTGTATTTTACTTGGGATAATATAAGAAATAACTTTCACATGAATTGGGCAATAAATTTCTCATGAGTAATCTTCAACTTTGCAAAAACATGATTTTTTATCTAGACAGTTTTTATGAAATTGATATATCAATCTAAGGTGAAAAATATGATTGCTATTGCATTATATCTCTAATAATGCAACAATTCAAGTTAAACATTAGATATCCCTTGAGTATGATACCATCATCTTGTGTGACGCTTATACTCACATTTGTCAAATCTCTAGCTTGATCATTAACTTGGGTGAACAAATTTAATTAGTGAAATGATAATGCGAGAAAACCTAATTTTTTTCCTTGTTAGATTTAAGTATTATTAAGAATGGTTGCTTTAGATTTCCAAATACCAGTAAAATTGTCAAAAAAAAAAAAATATCGATTCAATAAATAATGAAAGTTTGGGTAAAAATAAACCTCGTTAAAAAGTTGTGAAGAGTTGCGTCATTCTTTCTCTAGAGCATTTCTTTTTATGTATAAGGTAACTTGAATTTTTGATAGTAATAAGATTAAAACGTATGAGTTTTGAAAATAAATTGAGAATCATGAGAAAATTCTCAAGGGGCCACATCACTTAATTCCCATTTTATGGTGATCTCTTCGCTATTCAAATTCATTTGGTTCTCTTTAATGACATAGAATTTTTAGGCGAGAAACATGGATGGATATTCTCAACTTCTTCAATTTAACAGTGTTTATGGACTTTTATGGAACTTCATTTGTTAAAAAACTTAAAACATTCTGTTCAACGGGAGATTACCAAGCTTGCCTCTCAAGCCCATGATCGAAAGATTTACTCTACTGACGACTCTTGGTCACAGGAGAGATCCACTTTGACTGTTAAGAGTCCATTTCCATTTCAGCAGAGCTTCGACACCATCGCCCTAATCAAGCCAATTGTTTGTTCACCAGTGAAGTTGATCGGAGCTTGAAGAGAGTGAGAGTTACTACAACCTCTCTCCCTCCCTCCCTCCCTCCCCGAGAGTTGTCTCTGTTAGAGTATTTAAATAATATACTATGCTTTTATCTAATAGTTTTAAGTATTTAGAATAGTTGGTAGCAATATCACAAAAATCTCATGTGGTAAGAGCTAGAGATCCTGAGTTCAAATTTTACCATGCCCTATTTGCTTCCCAAATTTTTTTTTCCAAAAAGACTAGACTAAGCGTGAGAGAAAGTGTTAGAGTATTTAAATAATATAATATGCATATTCATCTATCAGTTTAAATTTTTAGAATAGTTGGCAATGGTCTCATAAGTATCTTAGGTAGTGCATGAGAACACTTCTGTTTCTCAAGATTTCTGTTCTTTTGTTCCTCGGAACAAAAAAAGAATTGAAATCCGTTTGGTAATGCTAAGTTGTTTTTCTATTCCCGGAAATAGAAAGTTAGCCCAGGAATAAATTTGGAGCAGAAACGAGAAACAAAAAAAAGTTGCTTCTTGTTCTCGGGAACAATTTTTAGAAATAAGCTAATTTTCTTTTTTTTTTTTGCTTTTATTTCTCTCTCTTGCCGTGGCCACCTTCAACCGCCCAGAGCCACCACCCGCCGCCGCCGCCGATCGCCAACCGTCACTCGCCGCTGCCGTTGCACGACCGTCGGCTGCCGACTATCACTGCCGACCGCCACCACACAGCCCATCGGCCACCCCCTCCCACAGCAGCCGGCGGTTGTGCAGCGGCGGCGGCGGTTGGCGATCGGCGATCCGTGATCAAGAATAAAATATGAATAAATACAAAAAAGAAACTGTTGCGTTACCAAACGCATTTATATTCTTTTTCTATTCTAAAGAGTAGAAATTTTGTATAGTTACCAAACGGGTTCTTTCACTTAGAAATTATTCCCCGAAGTAGAAATAGAAAAGAACTATTTCTGAAAAAAAAAAAAAAAAAAAAAAAAAACTCTTCCCCAGCCAAGAAGCGTTATCATTCGCACTCTTACTCCCAACAAATCATTTTTACCTTACTGTCTCACTCCCAACAAATCATTTTTACCTGCCAGCAACGAAATGGGCTTTGGGCCAAGTTTACCAAAGTGCTCCGATCCCATTTGGTGGGGTCATCGGAGCGCCCTTGATCCGGCCTATTGTTCTGTGAAGAGTAAATAATAGTTTCTCGGTCGGCTGAGTCAGAAGGGCCGTGACATGAGACAATGCCGAGAGATTGAGAAGGTTAGAGAAGTTTAAGACCGGTTGTGGCGGCGGCCGCAACGCATAGCGGCCCCAATGGTGACTTCATTGGACGTTTAGGCGGTGAGCTACAGTGACTATTCAATATTTTTCCTTGAATGGTTCATCAAAATGAGTAATGAGGAGGGATGCGCTTTTTTTTTGTTTTGTTGCAACTGCTGATTTCCACGCCGGAGTGCTAACCTTGTTCTATAGGTTAGTGTGTCCCGGTAACAAGGCTAGAAGAGTTGGATGGAGTGAGAAAAACAGCAACAAAGGTGCAGAAGCTAGGCAAGGAAACGGTGCTTTCATTCCATGTCAGAAAATGAAAAAGAATAGGATGAACGGATGAAGGAAGAGACCTTTTTGGATTTCTCTTATCACGTGTTGACCACATGCGCAATATTCTTTTTTTTTTTTTTTTGGTAAGGGTAAGATATGTATAGAATTTACTGAAACATATACTGGGGGGAGTCCCGGCACCAACAAGAGACAAACACTGAAAAGACAAATGAGTCAAAAAGAGTGTAAGGGTGCCGTGGATCCAACAAGTAAACCAAAAGGACCTTGTGCAATATTCTTTATATAATACAAAGTATGAATAATAAATTGAAAGAGAATATCCTATGTTGAGCTAAAGAATCAAATATAATATGAAGAGCTAATTCTAATACTAGATTGATTTATTCAATCAACCACAATCCTAGAATGATATTGCATATCTTCCATTAGTAGCACAGTCAAAACACGTCCTCTCCCAATAAAAGTAGTAATAAATGGTGGCTTGAATTTGTTGATATAATCGTCATATCTTTAATTTCCGCATGGCGCCAGATTTTGCATTAAGATTTTGGGACAAATTGTGATAGGCTTACATGTTGTAATAATGTGAGCTCTTTCTTGCCATCATCCACCTTGGTAATATATAGAAATAGTCGAAGGTCTTTAAGTGGCCCGTTATTTTAAACAAAAGAAACTAATTTCTGTCCCATTGAGTTTTCCAAAAGATGCGCTGCCGAGGCGTATCTGAGAAGTTTTTATTAAAAAAACGTGATTATATTCAAATGGGCGTGGAAGGTCGTTTAAGCAATTGTTTCCGGGCAGATAGATGGACGTGAAGCATTGACAAATTCAAGCCAAGTTGTGGAGTCTTGGTCCAACAAATATCACTAATATATACGACACTACCTTTTGTTCCCATTGGAGGCGTTGATCGTCATTTCCTAAGTAGCACCTTTTTGTTCGTATGCTACTATTATGGGATGACATGGAAGGTAGCGTTGATCACTTTATGCATGTGGAACATGATTGAAGAGTTTCTGTGCATCTTAGCCGTATATATCATCCAAATGTTGATTATAAGGGAGGGCTCAACCATCGCAATCATCACCAAACTACGCCTAAGGATATATATTATTGACGGATGCGATCTCCATGAGATTCGGATGATATTTCTTTCGTTCTTTAGGCTTGGTAGAGAGGAAAAGCGATAATGCTTAGTAAAGTTTTGTCTCAGTTGATATAGCTCTTAGAGAAAGAAGAGAGAGGAGATCGAGGACCCTGAGCGCAAGTCAAATGTTGTCTAGAACGTTATTAGCATATAGAGTCAACGTCCTAGGGTTTTCTGTTAAGTAAATTGGTATAGCTCTGGAAGAGCCGCTGCTTTGGAAGGGGAGCATGTTTAAAAGTAGGCTGTTCTTCATCGGTAATATTGCGCTTGTCATTGCCAAAATATGGGAAACTTTGCGGGCTTGGTCATTTTTGGTTGCCTTTTGCATAAGCATGGAGAGGGAATGTTGAGATTCGAAACAAACCTAGTGGTCGGAGAAGAGTTGCTTGACCAACCGCTTGGCCACCAGCCTCCATTTTCGGCCTCTTTGACAAAGCCACCCGACTCCATGCTCAATCTGGGTCTAGTAGCTTCCAAGGAGCAGACTCTTTACTAGACTCTTTTTCGCTCAACTAATCTCCATGAATGCACATGAAAGATCATGTCCATGTATATCAGACAATGCTTCACCGCAGAGTGACGTGCATTTCTCAAGATTACTTTTAGTGGGAAGATTTACAAGCATTCAAGTCAAGGTGCTTAACTACTCGGTTAATCCTTTGACGCAGGCTTTGTTGCCTTTTTCGCAACTGAAAAAGCAATACGAACTATGGGATGGCATGCAAATGCATGATCGGAAACCAAGTTAAGAGAAAACTTGCAAAACCTCAAATATTGAGACGTTTAAAGCGCAAACTATTTCTTCGGCAGTAGGTCAAAGATTCAAACATCTAGAGAAAACATATTTTGAAGAGAAGTATGACATGAACAAATAACAGCGATGAGACTGAGAGGCTCCAACATTTATTGTATTTGCCCGAGTAATAGGCTAGGAAATAAACCTCCCACCGATGCCCAAATTTGCAGAAGCCATCTGAAAAAAGAACAACAAAACATACGGCGGTGAGAATCAAACCTTGTTCGTATCAATAGAATAAACAGGCCAAGTTAGTTGCTAATGTAAAAACTACCAAAAAGAGTTTACTTAAATTAAGCGTTTAATACTACAGAAGTAGTCACTATGCTTCGCAAAGTTTTCTGACTCCTTGCACTCGTGATGCGGGCAATTAAATTGATGTGACGGCCTGCAAATTCTCGACATGCAATCAACTCATGCTATTGTTTCCCCTTCCGCCAACACACCGTCCAGCATCGCATCTCATTTAGGAGAAGACATTGGATACTATCTTTTCGCTCTTCGACCCTCCTCAATGTCCTCCTTTCTCTCTCCTGCTCCGTTTATCCTCCGAAGAACCACAGCATTAAGAAGCGTCTTCCTGACAAATTATTCGCGTAAAAAGTATAGTTTAGTGACTGTAGCTTGCCACCTACAATCCAGTGAAGTCATCGCCGGGGCACTGTAAGTTGCCACCGGCACGGGCACACCCGATCTTTTTCTTCCCTACTCTCCTTGCTCTCTCGGCATTGTCTCGTGTCAGCACCTTCGACACACTGAATTCAACCTCTGAGATCAAGTTGTTGACAGTCGGACTCTTGTATTATCCTCACTCGTCGACTTGTCCCAGCAATTGGCCGGACGAAGGGTGCTATGAAGACCCACCAGAACGGGATCAGAGCACTTCGGCATACTTGGCCCAAAGCTCATTTGGTTGCTCCCGCAGGTAAATATGATATGACTAGGTTGGAGTGAGACTAAGAGACGGAGAGTAGCTGTAGCAACTCTCACTCTCTCTAAGCTATCGTCAACTTCATTGATGAACGAACAACATTCATCGATGATAGTAATAATAAACTACGCTGGAACTTATAATTTTTCTCACCATAACTGAGTGAGGATGTTGGGCTTGCATCTCAGGGCGCCCCCAAGGATCATCCAATCGCGGCTGCCCTCGCCTTTGGTCGGAGCTGCAAAGGTCACGCCCATGCACGAGACGCACACGTCAAACATGGCCACCGGCCATGGACCCAAGTGCAGCCTCCGCTTGGCTTTCACCACCACGTCGATGGACACCAGCCCGCCCTTCAACGTGCTCACCAGGCCCTTCACGTTCAAGTCATTGACGACTGCCAGCGTTGACAGGGCCTCGGCTCGGACTGTGGTGATGTTGTGGGGGCCCTGAGTGAAGGCGGGAACAAGGGAGGGACGAGAGAGAGCAAGTCGACCTTGGAAACTCAAGAGGAGCTTCATGTGGGTGTACTTGACAGTGATGAGGGGACTGGGGTTCTTGACGGAGAGAGAGATGTTCCATTGAGCGGTGACGTGGGAGGTGGAGATGTTGAGGGACGAAAGGGAAGAGCCTGGGTTGAGGCTGAACTTCGGAGGCATTCCAGCAGGTATGGCCAGGAAGATGACCATGAGGAGGCCGAGAATAGTGAGCACCGCATACACGATGCAGTGGCTGATGATCAGCTTGTACCAGCCAGACTGCGGTGGCCCTGGGGATGCCGGATTATTAGCCGCTGGGGGTTGGATGGGGTAGAGGGTTCTCATTTGCATATTGTTGTGTCGAGTGAATGTTCTTATTCTAAACATATTTTTGTGTGGAGTGTTATTCGGACACAGCAGCTTATTACAGGGGTCAAATGACTAGCGAGCGTTGTAGAGGCAGGCAATGAATCAATCGATAAGCATTGCCCGGTTAGACGGGATAAGCAGGCACCTTCGCTCTTATAATCACAAAAAAGGTAGGGGGCTGTCGCTATTTTTTCATTAAAAATCAGAAGGGTTGAATTGGAGTGTACTGGGGTTGAGAATTCTTCCACAAGAAAGAAATATGGTCTAATTTCTCCGCTGTTGCCGGGAAGATTCATTGGTCTATCGACTTTAAGGATTCTTTCCGTTGAGTTCTGCTTTCATCATTTTACCGTGAGGCTAGATTAAGTATTTCAGCTTTTAAAAGGCATAAACACAATTTTAGAGTCTATTTGTTTCATGGAAAATAAATAATTTAAAAAAAATTTTTCTGAAAATGATTGTTTGTATTATTTGAAATAATTAGCCAAGGAAAACTTTTCTCATTATCGACAATAATTTATGTTTAAACAATTTCATGGATGATGAGAATATTTTCCTTTAATTCATTTTTATAAATGATATACACAATCATTTTAAGGAAAATATTTTCTAAATTATTAACTTTTCGTGAAACAAACGAAGCCTTAAATGCCTGGGTAATTTTTGCATTTCTCTATGTTGGTTATCATTGATTCATTAACAGACGTCGACTAATGTAATTATATAACAATCGTTCGATCAGAATGGCTTGAAGAGGCAGTTCAATGTCGTGCCGATAGTTGTCTCTTTGGAACTAATCTTATGATTAAGATATACAAATAGATGATTTATCTTAATGAACTACCACTATAGCCCGCAGGATGCGCAGGTTTATTATTAATTGTTTTCTAGAATAACATTATTATTAATTTGAAGGAACTTTTTGAGATATTTAGATCTTTATCTATTTATGAAAAAAATCTCATCCATTTGATTTTGTTAGCAATCCAAGCAATTGTTTTTAGATCAATATTTTCCCAATCATTTATTTTTTTTTGCAAAACAAATGGAACCTAATCTAATTGCATTTTCCATGCTAATAGAAAGTGGTTTGCTCTCAATAAAAAAACGAAACATAACTGCTAATTTTTGCTATGAAATCTCTACTTGGAGTTTTCTCGAGTGGCTTTAAATAGTCTTGAATGACCTACTGAAAAGCTTGTACCATTGCAAGACAATGAGCATTTCCCTTGAAAGTGTCTCGGTGTTTGGTGAATATCTAGAAAAATGAATGCAACTAACGCGGTTTATGAGCAGCCTATCCATTGTGGTGCAACAATGCGGTCTCGATGATAGCCTTCATGGTTTGGTTTGGAGAAGGAAACTAGTGATGAAGGTTGTGGTGGAGATTTAAGTAAAGGCATGTTGGTGTAGACGAATGCTTGAATTAAGGGGAAATAGGTCTGATGCCAAGCTCCCACATAAGAGGGAAAATTATGGAGATACTCGAATGAGTTGTGTTGGAAAAGTCTTACATTACAGAATTGGCTATAAATTTATCTTAGTTGACTCATAACTCATTAGTTTAAATTTACAATACATATGGATCCAATTGGTTATGTTGACGAGGTCAAACTTTAGTTCCCTCTTGGTGATTTCCTTGAGTAAAGTATTAGATTTTTATTGTGCGCTCCTAACAAATAGTATTAGAGCTGATGGTTGATCGGTGGCCTACTCCCAATATATACCAATGTTTGGTGAATTTTAAAGAATGAATATGATCAGCGCAGTTTCCGGGCAACCTATGCGTTGTGGTGTAGCAATGTAGCCTCACTGATAGCCTTCAGTGTTTGGTTTAGAGAAAGATACCAAGAATGAAGGTGGGTGTCGGCGATATAAGTTGAGACATGTTGGTGTAGAATGATAATTGTATTAGAGGGGGAGTAGATGTAATACTTAACCCATATGTGAGGGGGAGATCATAGAAATGCATATGTGAATTGTGTTAAAAAAGTTTCAAGTCATGGAATTGGTATGGTTTTGATTATTTTATATATCTCAGTTGGCTCATAACTCATTGACTTAAAATCTTAAATGAATGTGGTTCTAATTTAATATATTGACAGGCTCGAATTTGATCTCTCTCTTAACGATCTCCCCAGCTGAAGGTGTTGAACTTGTGCTATGTGCTCATGACAAAAGATGTTGTTGAGGGACGAAAGTGAAGATCCCGAGTTGAGCCCGAACCGTGTCAGCATTCCGACAGGTTTGGCCTAGAAGATAACCATGAGGAGACCAAGAATAGTGGGTATGCAAATGCGATACAGTGAAAGATGATCACCGGTCGGACTGCAGCGGCTATGGTGATGGTAATGCCAGATTATAATTCGCACCGGGTGGGATGGCGTGGAGCGGTGCCATTTGGAATATTTGTGTAAATAGTTTTTTATTTCTATGAGTACTCTTGTGTGAACTTTGGTGAGGAAACAACAATTTGAAGGGCCAAAAGTGCAGCCGTTAGTGTTGAAGGGTTTTCGGTCGTTGATTAATGCTCTCTAGAAGGTTGCCACACGATTTTTCCTCTGTTACCCATTTGCATAAGAGGGGCACCGGTGGCAAGAAACACATGTTAGCCTTATCGATGTTAGGCTTGTCATGATAACGAGAATCTTTAGAAAAAAAACAAATTTAGGGACGTTATTGAAGGAAAAAGTTTAAATCCAGGAAATACTGATTTATAATAATTCATAAACATCCATTGAAAAAGGAAAGTATGCACTACAAAGATAGTAAATATTATGGACTTCCAATTTACTTTTTTTCCTGGTGAATCAACATGCACAACGATAAAAATTGTTGTATCAACGCATTAAAATTCAAATTAATCTCTCTTTCTATAAAAAAAAAAAAAGGAGCTTATTAATCTCTAGTATTTTTTATCGAACAGAAAGAAGAGATATCTGACATAGAATGTCAATTTGTTGACCATCGACAAGTCTATTCTGTCTTGAAATGAAGATGATTAACAATGTATTGATATTTGAAAAAGTGAACCAAGATCATTCTTAATAGTGCTCATACCTAACGAAAGTTGTTGAATTAACACGTTAAAATTCAAATTAATCTCTCTGCCCAGAGTTAGTTTTCTCGAGTGGTTTACATGGTCTTTAATTGCCTCCCGAAGAGCTTGTAGCTTCACACTACAACGAGCATTGCTTCCACGTGAATAAAAGAATGATGTGGTCTCTTGAAGTTTTATGTACCGGTGGTGCATTCCATGAAGTTCTTATGTTCCCGTGGGGTTATTTTCTAGTTTTATTTTATTAGAAAATATTACTATTATTTTTAGAAAATTTATTATCACGGATATTTACTTCATCATCTAAATGGTTGGTCTATAGATTTCTATGTACACGAGGTATTGTCATTACCTTCATCGTTGTGCTCGCTCTTGGCAAAAAAGTGGAACCAACGAGACTTGTGCTAAGAACATTTTTCACATTAGATTTTATTTTTCCTTTTCCCAAAAGAAAAACGAATCTCACCGCAAATTGTTTTGATCACTCATACAGGTGAAAGGTTTGGATTCAACCGGTTCATAAAGTTTCCCTGGACCTCCAAGAAGCAGACTCTCCACGTCCGTTTTTCCGAATTACAAAAATAATAAAAAATAATAAAAAAGAGGTAAAGGACACTATCTTGAATGTGCTAAAGAAGGGGGTATGAGAAGTATCTAAACCAATAAGTAATATAGAGGGCTCAAGCATTCTCGCGGCAAGTGACGTTTGCGTAGGGTTAGGAGTAACAAAGTTCATGATGTTATATTAAATTATTGATGAAAAAAGAAAGTGAATGCCTTGAAAAATCGAAATGCCTAGCTGATCGTTCTCGTGTGAATCGAATCGAAAACGTGGGGAACTTTTCCACTCGATCAAAAGAATAACTAGAAATGCTGGGAAAAGGAAAGCAGCAGAAATGGGATTTCTCACAAATCATTTTGGGGCTGTAGTTGAAGGGTGCTGGTGAGTGGGAGAGAATCTAACACCCCACGAAGCGGATTTATGGTACGACTAAAATGACATGTGAAACAGGAGAAGGTTTGAAATGTTATCGATACACCCTTAGTGTCGGAACGTAGAAAGGGAAAAGAGAAGCGCTTAAAATTACGCTCATTTACGAGATCAAGTTATGAATAATGCAATTTTATTGAATATCTGCATTCACATCGATCAAGCAGTCCAATAAATTAATGGAGCAACATAACAGCCAGTCCAAATTAAAACACAAATGCTCATGTCAAGAACCCCTTGATTACGTTTCGCCATGTAACAAGACCCGAAAAACCATGTCATGTTTGTTATGATTATGTCTTGTAGCGGACTTTTATGGACAAATGTTGAAGTTCTAAGTTGGAGATGGCTCGTGGATCCTTTGTAAACTCGGTTGACTGTAAATGCATTTGAATTAAAGCTTGTGAATTTTGTGGCGAACTCTTGTATTGATTATTATGATTGTCAAACTTTGAGGCAAACGCACAAGTTGAAATAGAAAAACTCTTAGTTTCATGGTTGCTTCCCAGTGTGGAACGCCGTAGTCTTCTCGATCTGTTTCCAACATGCAATATTTGGATATAAGTACCTTATTATTGTTTATGTAATTGTTGAATGTACAATTGTTTTTTGGTCCTTATAGAACGTCTCACTACAAGTGAAACACAGGAATTTTGTAATTGCTAAAGTTACTAGATAATTTGTTAGCCTTTGGTAGTGAAGCTTGTGAACTTCCAGGGAATAAAAAAAAAATTATCACAGTCGGCTCATAGACTCACTCGATAACCAAATCAGACCCGTCGATCCAGTAAACAGCTGGGTCTAGGAATAACTCGGCAGATTTCCACCATAAAACTAGGAATTGGACTAGTGAAAATCAGCCCATCTTGAAACCGATCATGGAGCTTCCATCCATTGAAATCTTCTTGTTGCTTTTACAAGAAAGAAACCTAATTTTGACCAAGTCATTTCAAGTTTCTCTTAAAGGATATGTCGACACTCATTTTATTCATGGCTTGGAAAACTATTTTAAAAAAAAAAAAAACTATATGAGGTGTGGATATATGTATATGTCAAAAGTTTTAGGTGGTTTGCAATGATCGAGTATGTAAAACAAAAAGAGAGAAATAAGGCACATTATTGAAACATATAAAATCGGGAGGCTGCGTTTGGTTCAATATTGCCAAAGCCTTTTAGGTTCAATTCCTTTGGACAAATGCAAATAACGTTTGATAAATTTTTTGAAGACTTTTAGGGAAATGCAATTGCCTTTAAGGTCTTTAGCCCAAGGTAGATCCGAGGGTGCTTTAAACAATGCAAATATAATTTTTTTCTTCCAACTTTGCCCTTGCTCAACTTTTATAATTTCATAAATATCCCTACCTCATGCAACCTCACTGGCGAGGGTTCATGTCACCCGTGAGGCCAAATTTAGCTAACAACAAGCTAGTCTAGTGTTGAAAAGCCATATAACCCTAGGTGATGCCTGAGGTCAAGCAACCTCACGCAGTGCTAGCTAGAGGCCAATTAGCTCACTAGTGGCTAAGTTCACTAGCAAATAGTTTGACAGTTTTTTTTTTTTATAACAAAAATCTTTTACAAAGTATAGTTTTTTCCCAAATGTATTTAAATCAAATTTGTTTTCCGATGTGTTTTTAAAATGAACTTCACAAAACGCTACTAATATCTCTAAATATATCTTTTTAACCCAAATACTTTCTATTTTCTCAAAAACTTTGCCCCGAAACCGAACGGAATGCACAAATTCCACGCGAACATCTTCCGATTATGTCGTTTTATGATGTTTAGGAGAGAAAGGAAATCCACGATTAACTTGTAGTGTTTGCAAATTCGAGATAAGTGACTATCACGTTTAAGAGTTCTTAGGGGCTTCATCTTTTATTTATTGAAGTGCCCGATGTCATTCCCTTAAATTGCAATATAGGTTAGGGTTTATTAGTTGGGAAATTTCATTTTAACTTACAAAACCTTCAACGTTTTATGTAATGAAATGAACATACCAAAATGCGAGGCGGTGAAAATCCGCGACGCCGATGAAAAGCGGGCACTTTGGCTGCAGAGGGTCTGACAATGCGATGGACTTTTGATCTCTGCCAGTCATCAACGACTACACGATCTCTCAGCACTTGGCCACGATCTTTAGCCATGGACACGATGCAAGGCACGATGTACACGATCCCCCGACTGTCCCTATTAATCATTACTCTGATCCTAAAGGCCAACGCAATAGGACCGGAATCCTATATTGTTATCCTATACTAATGTATATGAAGTGTAAGCTTGCTTTGAGCACTTTAATTTCTTCAAAATAACAACATTGGAGCCACAACAAGACCAGCCAAGACCTATGTTGAGTAGGTCACTCTCAATTTGAGAGGCCAACGCAATTATGTATATTTGTAGTAGTATGGTAGTGAGTGTGTAAAAGAAAAGAAAGAAAGAAAAAAAAAAGGAGAAAAAGAAAAGAAAAAAAAAGGAAATCGGAAGATAAATCAACGTGATCTTCCACATCCAGAAAATCAAAGGAGATTGGGA
Organism: Eucalyptus microcorys; assembly: GCA_014182515.1. NCBI lineage: Eukaryota > Viridiplantae > Streptophyta > Magnoliopsida > Myrtales > Myrtaceae > Eucalyptus > Eucalyptus microcorys. The sequence continues at coordinate 5,185,445 of CM024563.1, forward strand.
AAGAAATCAAAGTGATATTCTCATATATACAAAATCACAATAGATTAGGAGATAAATCTACGTGATTTTGTATCGTACAATTCTAATTGGGATTGTATAAATAGGAGTCCTCCTTAACGGAGAAGGGGTTACACAAAAGCAAGAATATCATAACAGCGTAGCGGAAGAAACTGTTTTCTTCTTCCAAGAAAGAGAGTTATCTTTGAGTAAGTTATCTAGTTTGTGATAGGTTCAGATCCATAAATTAAAGACAGAGAGATCCACCTTTGGGTGAAGTTGTATCCCATTATTTATCATAGTGGAAGTTTGAAGTGGACTACGGTCCCGTGGTTTTTCCCTTCACCTTGGAGGGTTTTCCACGTTAAAATTCTGGTGTTATTTATTATTCATCTTTACTGTTTTCAGTTAGTATTTTATCCTATTTAATTTTCACAGAAATAGTAGAGGGAAAAATTTTCTGGGCGTTCCCCACAAATATTTTTCCCAACAAGTGGTATCAAAGCAAGGTTGCTGTATTTATTATTTTTCTGTGCAGAATTAAATGGAGGAAAATTTTGGCAACATGATAAAATTGACTGCATTCAATTATGCAATCTGGAAACCAAAGATGGAGGATCTGCTATACATCAAAGATCTTTGGAGGCCAATTGTGATACCAACAGAGGTACCGGTACCAACGTCCGAGGAGTCTAATCCTGTAGCGGAAGTCAAATTGGCATCGTCTTCTGGTGGCAAATCAACAACAATGTCCGAAAGCGAATGGATGGTGCTCAATCGGAAGTGTGCCGCTCAAATCCGACAATGGATTGATAAGAGCATTTTTCAAAATTTTGCTAATGAACATGATGCTGGTGTTCTTTGGCAAAAATTAGAGAAAATGTATGCAAGAACAACGGCGCAAAATAAAGCAAATCACATGCGGCGGCTCGTGAATCTGAAATACAAAGATGGGAGCAGTGTCTCGGAACACATGAGCGAGTTCCAAGGTATAGTAGATCAACTCAATTCTATGAAGATGACATTAGATGATGAATTGCAGGCATTACTGCTGCTTAGCTCTTTGCCAAATAGCTGGGACACACTTGTTGTGTCGGTCAGCAACTCGGCTCCTGACGGCAAGCTTACCATGGACGTGGTAAAAGATAGAATGTTGAATGAAGAATCCGGCGAAAAGAGAGTGGAGTCAACCCTGCGTCCGAGGCTCTTGTCATTAATCAACAAGAAAATCAAGAACATAGAGGGAGAAGCAAAAGCCAAAATTTCCGGAATCAGCAACGAGGAAGGTCCCAATCCAACTTCAGACGAGACAAGAAGTGCCATCATTGTGGTAAATTGGGACACTTCATCCGAGAATGCAGAAAGCTAAAGGCAGAAAAATGAAAAAGTCATAACGTCAGCAAAGCTAATGAGAACCAGACGAATGACACTGCAAATATTGCAGATGAGGTGATCATTATTCAAAGTGATGATTCCATTAATCTTGCATCCCAAGATTCAACATGGGTAGTTGATTCTGGCGCATCCTACCATGTCACGGCTTGTCAAGATCTTTTCACATCTTACACCACTGGTGATTTTGGACTCGTAAAGATGGGAAACGAAAGTACATCCAGAATTATTGGTATGGGTAATATTTATTTGGAGACTAATGTTGGATGTAGGCTACTACTCAAAGATGTGAGACATGTTCTGGACATACGCCACAATCTTATATCTGCCGGCAAGCTTGATGACGAAGGCTAAATCAATTTCTTTAGTGATGGAAAATGGAAGCTCACCAAAGGTAATTTGGTGATAGCCAAAGGAGAAAAGACTAACTCTCTCTATATCACACAATTCAATCCGTGTAGAGGATAGGTGAATGTAACCGGAAAAGGAGTCACCACCGAGTTATGGCATAAGCGACTCGGACATATGAGTGAGAAAAGACTTAAGATTCTCACTAGAAAGCAACTTCTACCCGGAATAAAAGGTACACCGTTGAATACTTGTGTCGACTGCATTATGGGAAAACAACATAGAGTAGCATTTCACAATTCCCCACCATCTAGAAAAGCTGAAATTTTAGATCTGATACATACTGATGTATGCACAATGCAAACTAGGACACTTGGAGGTGCGCTTTATTTTGTAACACTTATTGATGACCACTCTAGAAAGGTGTGGGCATTTGCCTTGAAAACTAAAGATCAAGTGCAGGAAATCTTCAAGCAATTTCATATGAAGGTTGAAAGAGAAACAGGTAAGCGATTGAAGTGTGTACGCTCTGACAACGGTGGCAAATATCGAGGACCTTTTGAAGATTATTGCAAAAACCTTGGGATCAAACTAGAAAGATCCGTACCAAAAACACCTCAACACAATGGTGTCGCAGAGCGGATAAATAGAACCATATGTGAAAGAATCAGATGTATGCTTTCCAATGCAAAGCTGCCAAACCACTTTTGGGGTGAGGCAATGAGAATGGCAGTTGATTTAATCAACCTATCACCTTCAGCTCCACTTAACGGTGATGTACCACAAAGTGTCTGGACTGGTAAAGATGTTTCTTATGGCCACTTGAAGGTGTTCGGCTGTAGAGCATTTGTTCACATTCCAAGGGATGAGAGATCAAAGCTTGATGGAAAATCAAAGCAATGTATTTTTTTGGGGTACGCACATGAAGAATTCGGCTACAGACTTTGGGATCCCGTTAACCAGAAAATAGTCGAAGCGGGACGTGGTATTTCTTGAAGATCAGACAATAGAGGACTTCGAGAAGCACGAGAAATCTCCATCAACAGACGAATACTCAGTTGATCTTGGCCCAATCGCTCCTCCTATCAACAAGCAAGTTGAATTTAGGATTGAAGGTATGACTACTTCAACTGAACTTGAACCAATTGTTGAACAGGTCCCATCAGAACCTCAATTGAGGAGATCAACTCGTGAACGACAATCTAGTGGTAGATATTCTCCCAATGAGTACGTGATGCTCACTGACGGGGGAGAACTAGAGAACTACCAAGAAGCTGTATACCATGAGCATAAAGAGGAGTGGTTAAAAGCTATGCAGGAGGAGATGAAATCCTTAGACGAAAATCATACTTATGATTTAGTCAAGTTGCCATAGGGAAGAAAAGCTCTCAAAAACAAGTGGGTGTTCAAATTAAAGACTGAAGAAGGTAACTCACAGCCACGATACAAAGCAAGGTTGGTTGTGAAGGGATTCGCTCAGAAGAAAGATATCGACTTTGATAAGGTTTTTTCTCCTGTAGTTAAAATGTCCTCTATCCGAGTTGTCCTTGGCTTGGCAACAAGCTTGAATTTGGAGGTCGAGCAACTTGACGTGAAGACCGCGTTTTTACATGGAGATCTAAATGAGGAGATCTACATGGATCAGCCAGAAGGTTTCAAAATCAAAGGCAAAGAAAACCTTGTGTGTAGATTGAGGAAGAGTCTTTACGGGCTCAAGCGAGCACCCGGACAGTGGTACAGAAAATTCGATTCATTCATGGAAGAAAATGGATTCAACAAAACTACCGCTGATCATTGCGTTTTCGTCAAGAAATTTACTGATGGTAATTTTCTTATTCTTTTGCTTTACATTGATGACATGCTAATTGTTGGCCAGGATAAAAGCAAGATCAACAACTTAAAGAAGGAATTAAGCAAGTGCTTTGCGATGAAGGATTTGGGACCCGCAAAACAAATTCTTGGGATGGAAATCTTGCGAGACAGGCAGAATCGTAAACTATGGTTATCTCAGGAACGGTATGTTAATAAAGTTCTTGAAAGATTTAATATAAATAAATCCAAAGCAGTTTGTTCTCCACTCGCAAATCATTTTAAACTCAGCTTAGAGCAGTGCCCAAAAGGTGAGACAGAAAAGAAGGAAATGGAAAAAGTCCCTTATGCATTGGCGGTTGGCAGTCTAATGTACGCGATGGTATGTACGAGGCCTGATATTGCGTATGCAGTTGGTGTGGTAAGTAGATTTCTATCCAATCCTGGTAAGGAACATTGGGCAGCAGTCAAATGGATATTCAGGTATCTTCGTGGTACATCTAATAACTGCATATGTTTTGGTGATGGTAAAATTGTGTTAGAAGGTTTTTCGGATTCAGACATGGCAGGGGACGTAGACTCAAGAAAGTCTACATCGGGATACCTAATGACTTTTGCAGGGGGAGTAGTTTCATGACAATCTCGACTACAAAAATGTGTTGCCCTATCTAGTGCTGAGGCAGAGTATATTGCGATAACGGAAGCATGTAAAGAACTCTTGTGGATGAAGAAGTTTCTACAAGAAGTGGGCCACAACCAAGAGGAGTATATCTTGTATTTAGATAGTCAAAGCGCAATACACCTTAGCAAAAATGCAACTTTCCACTCCAGATCCAAACACATTGACGTTAGATATCATTGGATACGTGATGTGTTGGAAGAAAAAGCCCTACAGCTAAAGAAGATACACACTGACAACAACGGCTCAGATATGATGACAAAATCTCTATCTACAGTGAAGATGCAAGCCTGTCGAACTTTTGCAGGTTTGACACCTTCTCCAAATTGCTCGTGAGGGGGAGATTTGTTGAGTAGGTCACTCTCAATTTGAGAGGCCAATGCAATTATGTATATTTGTAGTAGTATGGTAGTGAGTGTGTAAAAGAAAAGAAAGAAAGAAAGAAAAAGAGAAAAATAAAAGAAAAAAAAGGAAATCGGAAGATAAATCAACGTGATCTTCCACATCCAGAAAATCAAAGGAGATTGGGAAAGAAATCAAAGTGATATTCTCATATATACAAAATCACGATAGATTAGGAGATAAATTTACGTGATTTTGTATCGTACAATTCTAATTGGGATTGTATAAATAGGAGTCCTCCTTAACGGAGAAGGGGTTACACAAAAGCAAGAATATCATAACAGCGTAGCGGAAGAAACTGTTTTCTTCTTCCAAGAAAGAGAGTTATCTTTGAGTGAGTTATCCAATTTGTGAGAGGTTCAGATCCACAAATTGAAGACAGAGAGATCCACCTTTGGGTGAAGTTGTATCCCATTATTTATCATAGTGGAAGTTTGAAGTGGACTACGGTCCCGTGGTTTTTCCCTTCACCTTGGAGGGTTTTCTACGTTAAAATTCTGGTGTTATTTATTATTCATCTTTACTGTTTTCAGTTAGTATTTTATCCTATTTAATTTTCACAGAAATAGTAGCGGGAAAAATTTTCTGGGTGTTCTCCACAAATATTTTTCCCAACAACCTATAACACCTGGAGAGAGGTGGTGAGCTTTATACAGCACTCGTCAACCCGCTACTCTATAATAATACCAGCAAGGACCCTTCCGGCCTAAAGGTTCTCGTGTGACGTTTAAATCGGGGTAAAGCCGCCCACGTTCGACGAAGAACAGCATTCTAAATTCTTAATTATTTAACTTTCTTATATCTTAGTTGTGTCCACAAAACTCCTATTGGCAAAAGAACAGGAACAACGAGAAAAAAAGACTCCCCTCCCTTTTTGCATGGACGATGTTTCCCCGTCCCTTAGTTCAGACAAGGCAATTGTCCGTTTGTCGGCGCGAGTTCCCTTTCTTGACTCAATTGAATTTAACAGGAAACTTCGCCAAAAAAAGTAATAATAATAATAATGTGAGATAAAAGGAACTTGTAGCAGTCTATTATGTTCCAAGAGAAGATTTTAAGTCATGTGATTCTAGTCACAATCCAATGCGAAATTTCTTTGCATGTATTATAGGGAGCATATGATGTCACAATTTCCGTCACTCGTTTGTCGTTCTTGTATATTACCTTGTTGAAAATGAACCTATAATGAATGTTCAAGCACAAATAAGTCTCGTTTATAACTTATAAAGAGAACCCGATATTCTTTCGTTTTTTTTTTCTTTTATTTGCGGTTTTTATATGATGTAACTTTAGGTTTGGAGTTTACAATATTAAAAAGTATTGAGTTTCGGTGATGAAATTAAGAAGCATGATAGGTTTGAGATGCGAAAGAAAGATCCGCCTGCGCATGTGTAATCACAGATATGCTTTGCGGTTGGACATGAGATATTGGGTTAAATTGGATTGGGGAAAAAAAATCATTGGATATTCCTAGAGCATAGTTCGATCGTCTTGTGCAGCATATATCCTCACGTCAGTCACAGCCCTAGCTAGATGATTAACTTGTGTGAGTAAGTTGATGATAACCGATATAGAGAGATAAAAATTAGTCAGACATTTAGTATGCCTCTTAAAAGGCAAAATGCTCATCTTTTTTTTTTTTTTTTCATTGCTTGAAATAATATTTGAATTCTAAGGAATTACAAAGAAATTATATCTAGAGTCAACATTTGATATTTATTAGAAGTTTAAGTATTTCGGAACGATAGGGTATATAAAGAAGGAGGAGAACATGTAAGTCATTCTAAACACATTTAATAGTCCAGCAGGCCAAAATTCAAAACGTATCTAATTCAGATCATCACCAAAAGGATGTAGTAAAACATTCATTGGGAGTACAACTTGGCAAACAAATCTAATACCTTCCGGAAAAGTGCAAGACGTAAATATCACTAAACTAGAGAGTCTTCAATAATGGTGGAGTACACATTTAGAACAACTGACTGAGTAGGTAAGAGTCTCGATTTGAAATGTTTGCTTTGTTTTTGGTAACAATGTTTTCCCTTCAAAGGAATTTTGGGATTCGTACCCTTCACTCTATGATAAAGCTTTGCCCGATACACACGGCCGTGATTTATTAATGTGCATTGTGGACATCAGTCGAGTGCAGAGAAAAGTTTAATAAAATGATGGTTACTTAGATTGAAAAGGTTGTCTCCTTCTTTTGAAGATGACCAAGACCAAGCATGGAGATGGGTGGCTTTGTCAAAAGAGGCCATGTTCTCCGTCATTAATGGCTACTTTCCATGGAGAAAAAGAAAAGATTTCTTGACTATTCTGCCATTAAGATCAGGAACGACCATATTTTGAAGCGTTAGCTTCTTGCTGTTTCCGGTTTTAGCTGGCATGCATCCTCCCTCAACTTGGTCAAGGCTTGTTCCTTGAAATTGTGATTCGACTGTCTGTGTTCGTATACTCAACGTTCCACAATGACTTAAAAATAAAATAAAAAAACACGGAAAAGCAAAAGGCAGGAGACAATCATTTTGCAATGTCCTCGCGTGGACCTACATCATTGCTTGCATGATGACCCACCTCCATGTCAGAAAGTCTCTTGTTAGTTGCTTAAATCTTTCCCTAGAGAGAGAGAGAGAGAGAGAGAGAGATTGTAACGAGTGGAGTCCCAACAGAATCTAAGAGAGAGATACTGCAGTGAGTGGAGCCCCGACAGGATTCAAGTAAAAGATTGTGTTAAATTAATATCTGGACTTGACAATTCATTAGTCCCAACCGACTTTAAGTAAAAGATGAGCGCCATTCACTGAATAATATGCGAAGGTATCATTAGTTTCGATTCTCGAATGTGACTTCCCCATGTGGTCGCTTCCGTCGCTCTTCTTGACTTCAGAGCGGCAAGCGTAAAGAAATGCCGCCAATTTTGGAGATTTCCCAAGATGGATGGGAAGTAAGGATGCGAATTATAACTATTTTATTTCATAAATTAATTTTTATTTAGAAATTAATTTTTTTATTTCTAATCCTCGGACGAGTTTTTAAGCAAAAATACAGATTTGATAATCATACAAAATTTTTGTTTTTAGAATAGAAATTCGTTTGATGACAACACAAAATTTCTCTCTTCCGAATAACGGTAGAAGATGACTGGCAAGCAGGGGGGCTAGTGGCTGGCAATTGGCAATGAGCATCCAACGATGGGCGACGAGCGTCCAATGACGATTGTTCGGCATCGGCAACGATCCTTCAACATTCGGCAATCAATGAGGGTCATTTGGCATCCGGTGACGATCATCTAACATCCAATGATCGGCGCGAGCGTTCGGCGATGGGTAATGAGCGTCTTGTGATGATCGTTCGGCATCTAGTGATAGGCATTTGGTGACGGGCGTCAATTATCGGGCGTCCGATGTCCAGTGTCCGGTGTCCAACGTCCAACAGGCAATGACGAGCAATGGGTGGGCAACACCCAGTGACGAGAGTGAACGATAAGAAAAGTTTTCAATTCTCATTTTTTGTTTTAGAAATAGAAAAATTAAAAAAATTTATTCCTGATTTTTTTTAAAATATATTTCTTGAAAAGAATTATTTTAAAAATGGAAAAAATAAAATTGTGTTACCAACTCCGGGCAATTGGTTGTCCTTGTTCTCGTTTTCCGTGGAGAAATCCTGGCGCGAGTCCTGGAAGACTTCTGGAAGGAGATCCTCTCTTCATGGCTGGGGAGCTTAAGTGTATGTTAAGAGTTACAGTAATAATGAAGATAATGATAGCACTCAAGTAGAAGAAGTAGGAGATGGTATTGAACCAAGTACTTAGGTTATGATGGTTCTCTTTTAGACGAAAGAGAACAAGAATAGGAGAAGCAAGAGAGGTTTTTTAAATATAAATTAAACTATATGCAATGCATGAGATGCAATTTCAATATAAATTATGTCCATATGGATTCTAACTTGAATTAATGACATATCATGCACTTTAATGTAATCATTGTGCCACCTAATTTTAATGACGAGTAAAAGAACTAAAAATTAATCTAATATGACACAATGACATGAAAATTATGACGTGTGATATTACGATGCCATGGCAATGTGATGACGTGGCAACGATGGTGCGGTAATGATAAAGCTCCTTCTATATGAAATATGCATGTTATTTTTTATGATTTTCTTTTTAACTAAATTAGAAAACTACCTAAAATTATGTGATTACCTAATTTAAACTAAGAAATAATTTATATTACATCCTATTCTAAGTAATTTCCTAAATTATTATATGGTTCCTAAATATGCGATTTTAAATGCAATATATCCTAACATGGAGAGAAGAATATTTGAAGTACCAAAAGTTATATACAGTTCTCACTTTAGTGTCAAAAGTTTTTTTTTTAGATAACTTATGTGCCACTTCAAAAAAAAAAAAATCACGTAAGTGCCAACTTCAATCTTGGTCGTCAAAAATTTGACGTTGTCATATTTTATTAATTTCTCAATCCCTGATGGCTTGCTAGAGTATTTTAGTTAGTATATAACCCCTAAATGACACGTCTAAAAATTGTAAATAGTGATTATTTGAGTATCAAATTTTGTTTAAAATAATCACTTCAGTGCCAATCGTTGTTAAAAAACGATCACTCAATACCAAGCATATAATGTGAAAATGCCACGTGGACTGGGTTCTTTTAAATAATATGCCAAGTCATATAAAATTTTTAATTATAAAAGCCATGAATTATTTTTTGTCAGAATTTCTTGTCATTCTTCGATATGGCATTTAAGTGAATCGATGAAAACTTTTGGCAGCAAAGTGATTACCGTACACAACTTTTGTCATTTGTAGTGTTCATTTGCCTCCTAACATGCAATGCGATCTTTTTAATTTTTCCATAATAAGAATATTTCCTAAATTAATGACATGCAATAAAAGCTCATATAATTTAAATATTCACCACTCTCAAAATATGAAACAAATGTAATCGGGAATCTGATCTTATGTCTTAAAAATCGAATTCTTGATTATATGCATGATTCAATAAGGGGAATTGCCTATCTAGGAATGCTTATATTTCAATCAAATCAAGGTTAGAATCGATATATTACAATTCAAGTAATATATATATATGAAGGGTTTTGCTAGCATTACAATCTTTAAGATATTGTGAAAATAATAATCTATTATGAATCACAAATTCTTGAAGAAATGGGCCCCATAAGACTTTGTAATTATTTGTGATTTGGTTTTTTATGATCGAAAATAAACTATTATTCTCATAATACATTAAACACTATTACGCAATCATTTCTCATAAAAGATTGATTTATGAGAATTACTTAAATTGCTTGTTGATTTGAAGGAGACCGATGGCAATGAGTGGTGAGTGGCGGTACAAGGACCAACATAGGGAATAGCAACGGTAAAAGGCTACGATTGCAGTGAGGCAACAATAGCGAGGAGGTTCTGGCACGGCAACAAGGCGGCTGAGCAAGCTGTGGGAAAGTGGCCGATGAGAGTGGTGACGATGGGACCGGACTTATGGCGAACTCGGCTGTGAGAATTGTTGGACGAGACGGCAGCACCCTGTGAAACCTGGAATTCCGGAATCACACCGAAACTTGGCTGAGGAAAACCGATGTGTTGTAGCTACTGCAGCCCCAGGAAGTCTGCAAAAACAAGGCAAAATTCGGCTGCGTCTGTGGTGGCTCACAGCGCGGTGAAGGAACTCTGATTTGCCGGTGAAATTGAAGAGTCGGGCTGGGTCTTCACGACTGCAACAGCGAGTCACGAAGGCTTGGTGTGAACTCAATGTGCAGTCAGAACTCGCTTCGCACGCGTATGGCCTCTCCTTTTCTGTGGTCAACGTTAGTGTTCTGGATGTGTCTTTCTCCGTGACCTCCTATAGCCAACGTCCTCTCTGTATGAACGTGTCTTTGTCTCTTCGCTAAGGTGAATGTGTGGTGAGGGTCCATCGTTTGCTCTTTTATATGCCAAAAGCTTTCCCCTTCTGCGTATTGTTCCCGTTACTTTTTTCTTCTTTTTTAAATCATGGAGAAAATAATGATGAGTAGATAGTGGAGAGTGATTTTGCAGAGGAAATCTTCCTTTTTGTGTTTCTTTATTATATAATGATCTTTTGTCTTTTCTTCAATTCTTGCCATCCTCGCCCCCTCACACTGGACTTAATGTTGCCCAACTTCAAGCGTATCCCCAATTTCGGAAAAAGTACATTTCAAGTGCCAAAACTTAGCACGAAAAGATACTTAAGTGCCAAAAATTAGGAAAGTGACTTCAAGCGTATCCCCAATTTCGGAAAAAGTACATTTCAAGTGCCAAAACTTAGCACGAAAGGATACTTAAGTGCCAAAAGTTAGGAAAGTGGCACTTAAGTGCTAAAATCGAAGCAAAATTGATTACTTAAGTGCCACTCCGGTCAAAATCCATCTAAAATACTGACGTGGCGATTTATGTCGAAGTATGTGCAAAACGATGTCGTTTTGGTGCTAATGTGATAAAAAATTAATATAAAAATTAATTAAATTAAATTTAAAACTAAATTTATTTAAAACATTTAAAAATAAAGTAAAATTATTTACAAAATTAAAATTATTTTAAAAAAAAAAAAAAAAAAAAAATAGGTAGGCGGCCGAGGGCCGAGCCCTCGCCGCCCGGAAGGGCCGACAACGGAGGGAGGAGGATCGGCCAGGGTCACCGGCCAGAGCCCGGCGAATGTTTTTATTTTTAAATGTTTTAGATAAATTTAGTTTTAAATTTAATTTAATTAATTTTTATATTAATTTTTTTACCACGTCAGCACTACGTTGTTTTTTTATTGTTTAGCCATATTAACGTGCAAAACGACATCATTTTGCACTTATTTCGCTGGAAAATTACCACGTCGTCTTTTGGCCGAATTTTGGCCGGAGTGACACTTAAGTGATTCATTTTGCTCCGATTTTGGCACTTAAGTATCACTTTTCAAATTTTTGGCACTTAAGTGTCCCTCTGTGCCGCGTTTCGGCACTTGAGGTGTACTTCTTCCCCCAATTTCCTTTGCTCAGCTATAAAGAGAAATTATATCATATTCAATATAAGATAAGTGGGAGAAGTACACCATCAGTGTCGTAAGTTGTGTACGGCGCTTGCTTTGGTGCCAAAAGTTTATGTCGGATCACTTAAGTACTAAATCATAGGAAAAACGATTACTTTGGTGCCACCAGCGAAAAATTCTGGTCAAAATGATTATGTGGCTTTTATATTTGAAAACAAATCGATAAACCCTTTAAACGACGTTGTTTTCCGTCCTACTTAAGAAAACGACGTCGTTTTGCCGTCATATGTGGATGGCTTAGGAAAAACAAGCTGCATAGCTAATTTGGGATTAAAATTAGGATTTTTTTTTTTGTTCATCCTCGCCGACCTAGCTTGCTCGCTTGGCCACCGTGCTCGGCCACCATCGCTCGACCAAGAAGTGATGGGAAAATAGGAGGCGAGGGCGGAGGAGGAGGAGGAAGAAGGGGGGTTGAAGTTGCAGAGAGAGAGAGAAGCCGAGGAGTGCGAGGGAAACAAGGAGGGCGCAGATGGAGATGGTGGATTGGGCTCTGCTCAGAGAGTGGTTGGTGCTGGTGTTGTTCTTCGGGGAAGAAGACGATGCCGCCATGGCTTCTCTCTCTCTCTCTCTCTGCTGATCTTGTTCTTTGGGGAAGAAGATGATGCCGCCATGGCTTCTCTCTCTCTCTGCTGGTGTTGTTCTTCGAGGAAGAAGACGACGCTGCCATGGCTTCTCTCTCTCTCTCTCTCTCTCTCTCTCTCTCTCTCTCTCTCTTGATTTGGGGATTTAGGGTTTCGATTTGGGGTTTAAGACGCCAAACGACGTCGTTTAGTGGTTTATATGCTAACTGTACTCTCTAGCGAGCCACATCAGCATCAAAAATTAATAAAATACTGCCACGTCGGATTTCCGACCAACCGGATCGGCGTTGGCACTGAAATGATCGTTTTTCAAAATTTTTGACACTTAAGTGATCTGACGGAAACTTTTGGCACCAAAATAAGCGCCGTACACAACTTATGGCACTGATGGTGTACTTCTCCCTAATATAAGTAAAAAGAAACGTATGGCTCTTGAGTTTAAAAAGAGTCATCTCATTTCTTTTGCATTTTTGGGGATTGCATTTCCTTTTATTGGATATGGACTCTTTTCGATCAAAGTCCATAACTCATAATTCATGGATTAAACGAACACTCATCCCACATTTTCGTAACCATAGTTAGTTTCATCAAACAAGGAACATCGAAAATTTGAATATCCTTGGCAGAAAACAAAAATTCTTATAATGTTAGTGAGAAATAATCTTTATTTTCAGAAGTGAAACACTTCAAACAATGCTATAATACCTATTATTGGAGCTAACAATACAACTTAAAGGGGGGTGAATATGTTGTATGGGAACTATGAAGAACTTTTGTAGAATAAAATAAATTAAACTTCAACATAGCATGATCATATCATAGATATCAAATCTGCCTGCTGCTGATAAACAAATAGTGATGATAATCGTAATGCTGATAATGAAAAAACAGAAGATGGCACATAGAGATTGATAGTGGTTAGCTTTACCCCAATCCTACATCCACTCTCTATGATTAATAGCCAGAAGAAGGCTAATATCCACTAGTAATTTTCAAGACAAGTTACAATCAACACACTCTTGTACACTTGCTCTTATCATGATTACAGATAATATAAACACTATAAAGAGAATAATTAGCAATATACAGCAACGATAGAGCAAAGGAGAATACACAAAAGCACTAGACTTTTTTTATTCGTTTCCACTCAACCCCACTATCTCTCTTGGATTGAATCAATAACCATCCAACCTTAGATAATAAAATGTCTCTTCAATGCTCAAAATCATTAGAAGATCTCTCTGACGGTGGCAATGTCTCAAAACAATGTCAGTCTGCTTTTTTCAAAGTTTGTCTCTAACTCAGAATTGTCAAAATTGCTCTAATTCAACTCTAGTGGTCCTTTCGCCAATCCCAAACCTTTGTAATGGTGTTTTCATCTTGAACAATGTTCCAATAAGATGAGCACGTGACCAACATCTTCCAAGACTTGATATCAGTATGACCCATTACCCATAATCAAGACATGCTCGACGGTCAAACCATATGGATTGACTTGCGATCAATCATCCAATAATTCTTCTAAGTATGTCAGCTTCCAAAGACTTCTAGTTGGTAACTCTAAGAATCATGAAATCCTCATCCTACTAGATTTGTTCTTGTCTTGTCAACGTCTTCATCAATCTTCACTAAACTCACACAACTCATTAGTATCATCATAGTCTTCCGTCTCATCTAATTAAGGCAACTGGTCTTGCCAACAATTTGCTACTTTGCTACTTTCGATAACAATCCATTGTTCATGATAATGATCAAATCTTCTATCTTCTAGTCCTTCCAAGCATATTGGTGATTATGACTCTACTAAGTTGTTCACCTCCATGGTCCTTTCCAACTTTACTGAACATCCTCATTTTAGGCTTGTTCACCATTGGGTCCATCCAACTATTCATCAGATCTTGGTACCTCCAAGTCATCACGAACGTCCTCATTCTTCTCAACGTGTTCACCATCAATCAAGGTTTTTTCAAATGTTCACCTCATCTCAAGGTCCTTCTAGCTTGTAGATATCTCGATGTTCAATATCTTGTTCACTTTTGATATCAGCAGCGATCCTTCAATATCTGCAGACAATTCTTGACGATGACAAAGCACTCTTCATATTAGCTCACCAAGTATTAATTATGACATCATTTGCATATTGACTTGTGTATATATCACCCGATACGCACATTAGTAAATTTTGATTATTCAATCATCTTCAAAACAATATAGGGAATTTTCTCAATAAATACTGGCTTCCTTCCAGATGGAAAATATTTGATTTTTATATTTAATTCTCAGATGCCATTTATAAAAATCAACATCAAAGGAAGGAAATCCTCTGGATCGCTGGGATCAGCACATCACACGTCTATAATAGAGGACTTCTGGAAAGGGAGTTTCTCCCCTCTTGGATGAGGAAAACAACATTGAAGAAGTTGCGAAATCTGAAAATGCTAATTAAAGCAAGGACACAGAGGACATCGTCCCAATAATCTCTAGCGTAGTTTTGAAGTTCGAAATAGCAACAGTCACAGAGTTTGTCCTCTCGTAATTTGTCAAATAAGCAATGTAATTCGCAGGCAAGTATTTGGGATTTCCAAAAATCATGTGAGCTAAAAGGTGGAAGATGAACAGAACTTTGAGGTCAAGGGTTTAAGCCTTAAAGAAGATAGAGTATAAGCCGAGAACGAAGAAGAAAGGAGGATAAAATTCAAATCTTGGCCAATCTTACCCTTCTCGGAACAGAGCAACAATTTAGAGGACAACGATACGAAAAGTTATGATTTGTAATGATGACAATTGGTCAATCGTGTTGATTGAAGTGACGCGTCAAAATCCTACATCGTGGAGGGAAATAGTCGTCATAGCGTGGAATATGAAGCGTTAGAGGTACAATACGCACCCTGTACTATCCAAAGGGAAAATACTTGTTTGTTTTTGAATATTTAAAAGAATCAAAATCACATTTAATTCTTTTAAAAGGAGGCATATATTTACACCAACAATTAATCAATTCATTGACATGAGTGGGCGCGTGACTAAATCGCAAGTAATTATCAGACACGTGAAACATTGTCGATGACTATAAGAACCGTTATCGATATTAATGTACGTCGATGACCATGAATCAATTGTCGATAAATGAGGGTGTGTGGTGAAGATTATCATGGCAGAGTTAATTGGCAAAGGTATCCATTAAAAGGATGATAGGTTACCTATTAAGACATCAAATGAAGATTGCATATGTAGGGGGCGCCCAGATTTAATTATAGTGTTTCAAATTTGGAATAATTGGTGAATAGGGCAATGAAATCCAGCAAATTGTGGAGGAAAAATTAATACGGCAGCAAATACGCACGGGGGATCAAGAAGCGATCTTAAGGGAGCAATCATCTAAAGATAAGATCATTCCATTGTGAAAATATGGGGGCAAGACTTTCAGTGAAAGCATGGCAACGGCTATAGAAGAACTGCTCTTAAGAGGTTATGTCGTGAGCCTTATGAATACTAGTGTTTGTCTACCGGATGCCTCCATCTATAGATAGACAAACATGTTATCTTTTAATTCCCGCATTGTAGTAAGTTTTAGACCTGCGTCGTCAATTAAATTCCATCACGTATCTTTGTTGCAATTCTTAGGTGTTTCATTGCAAATTAAATTTGGGCATTGCATCTTTATATTTTCAAGTTTTGTCGTCGATTAAATTCTAACAAAATTTGTGTATTATCCATCCCGTGTGACGTAAAGTTTTTTCCCTGTACACTAGTGATATTTCTTGTCCGAAATCGCCACAAAATCAGTCTCCTCTAATAAACATTGAAAAATGATTTTGGTGAAAAGTATTTTGTTGTATAGTCGAATTGGGGCCAAACATTTCTTTAACATTCTTCTCAAAGACTTCACTCTAATTTCAGGTCATGTCCAGAAAGAAAGGGTGATTGGTTCGAGCTCTTCTATGATTAAAGTGTTGCCAGATTGGGGCACGAACATCAAAAGTCTTCCGAGGTATTGTGACTTTCGTTTCAATGGAGTCACCCACCATGTGGAGGCAAGCCTTTGCGGTTGTTCGCTTTTTTGAAAATTCCCTCCAAAGGCAGGGTTGCCGAATCGCCTACCGAGGATGACTCAAAAGCGTTTGATTGACTAGACTTATCTTCATCGGATGCACCAAAATATTTCGCTTGTCATCAATGATTAGTACTAGCGAATAGTAGTAAATTGCTGGTCTATAAAAAAATATTAATTAGGGGCATAATTTTTGTTGAAAACTAATTAAAAGTGCAAAAGACTCAGAATATAGTAGAGAGTTTCCTTGAACTTACCCACTAAAGACAATTGGAGAACCCTCTTTATGATCACTCCTGCCCATAACAAAGAAGCACACAGACCAACGAGAAAACTACCGTAAGAAACCCCAAAGAATTGTCTTCCTTTTCACATGTGAAAATGACAAAAGACCCTCCACCTCGAAGGGCTCAATTGTCATGCACGGCATGTTTGAAAAAACAGGACATCTAGTGAGAGATTGTTTTGTAAATTTTAGGGATGAACTTCGATCCTAGAATTTCTCCCCGACATGCATCATTACGCTTTCCAAAATGAAAAATTCCTACCTCCGCACCAAATAAAAAAAAAATCGAAAAATCCCTCGACCAAGCGCGTAACTCTCGCAGGTGGCTCTGGCCGATTTGCTCACTCCCTCGTCCGATTGAGACACCGTTTTCATCATTGAACTCACATGATGAGCTTTACGTCCCCAACTTTTCTTTAGTAATCTTTGAAAAATAATTCAATATTCACTAATTTCATGGTTGTGTACCCATTTCCTCTTAGTTCGGCCTCATGGAAAATCTGTGCTCTCTGGAAATCGCACATGGAAATTGCTCGGAAAAACAAAAGATTTTCGGCTTTATTTAAAACAATAAAACATAGAATTGAATTATTTCTTCAACCCCCCAAAAAAAACAAAAAACAAAGAAAAGAAGATATGAGTATGATCTAAGTCTCAGTCTGTAGATGCTCAGCTCGATTTCATAAGGCTCTCCCGTATCATCTAATGGAATGAACTGTACCAAAACGTGTGGCGCGACAAGTCGCAACAGCGATGAAAAGCAAATACTTAGGCTGTAAAGGTATCCGGAAAGCGGAAGTCACCGCAAGTCGTCGACGCCCACATCACCTGGAGGGAGGCGATAGGGTTGATACCGGCATAGACCCTACCGTCCAAAAGAGGGGTTTCATGTGAGACAAGAAAACTGGAGAAAGCCACTAACGTAGGATCAAGAAAAAGCATGCTAAACTTTTGGCTCGGTACGGAAAATGTGACAATTTTAAAAAATATTTTTGATTATTACTTTTTCTGTTTTCTTCTCTTTCTCTTTATTTTTTCTTCTTCTTTGGCCAACCGTCGACCACAGCGATAGCTGACAACTAAGGAGGCCAAAAAAAAAAAGAAAAAAAAATTAGAAATTGGATTTTTTAAAAAAAATTAAAGACTTGATTTAAAAAAATATTTTTTTATAAAATGAATATTTCATTAATCAAGGATTGGAGCCCCCTAACAACTTGTGAACTCGAGCTTGAGTACTAGGGACTAGAGCTCGAGCTTTAGAGCTCGAACCCAACCTTTATGGATGTAGGCTCAAGCACTAGGAGTTTGAATCCGACCTTGATGGACCCAAGCATAGGCATCGAGGGCCTAGGAACTAGGGTTCCGAGCTTAGCATCAATGGACCTAGGACTAGTCTTGATGGACTCGTACCCATGTGCTAGAGGCTTGGTCCCGACCTCAATGGGCCTCTTGATGGACCCAACCCAAGTCTTGGAGATTCGAGAACTAGTGTTCAGGTTCCCGTGTTTAAATGTAGAGTTTTAGGTCCAAACGCTAATACCTAAATATATTTTGAAAAATGTTTTCCGAGTTTTTTAAAGAGAAAATTATTTTCTTGAATTTAAGAAATAATTTTTCGTGATTAGGAAAAGATTTTCCGTTGACCCATTCCCTAAGTAAATTGAGCACCGAAAAATAAGGAAAATGTTCTCATGGAACAGAGCCTTTAATTCAAATATCTTAGTTGTTTAAACAAAACTCCTATTGAAAAAAAAAAAAAAAAGAGGCAAAACAAGAAGCAATCCCCCTTTCTTCTCCCTCTTCTTTTTGCAAGGCCGATGTTTTTGTCTCCAGCACGAGTTCCCCCTTTTTTCGACTCATTTAAATTTGTCGCGAAGCTTCACAAAATAAAATAAAAATAATGAGGTAAAGGGAACATTTAACAGTCCATTATGTTCCAAAGAAAAGATTTTATGTTATGTGATATTGGTCAGTCAATTGAGAAATTTCTTTGCATGTATTATAGGTAGCCTATGATGTCATAATTCCCATCGCTCGTTTGTTATTCTTGTATGATACCTCGTCGAAATAAACCTATAATGGAAGTTCAAGTAACAATAAGCCTCGTTAAAAACTGGTCAAGAGATCGCACCTTTTTTTCGTGTGTCTTATTTCTTCTTCTTTTTCTTTTGTTGGGATATTTATATAATGTAACTATACGTTTGGAGTTTACAATATTTAAAAGTATTGATTTTTTATGACAAAATTAAGAAGCATGGTAGGTTTGAGATGCGAAAGAAAAGACTACATTTGTGGGCGCATGTATAGTTGCAAAGGAAAATTGCCCAAAAAATCTTAAATCTATTATACGGTATCCAATTCAATCCTAAACCCTTTTAATTGTATCGATTTAATTCTAAACATTTTTTAGTCCCAAATATTTTAATTGTGTCAATATAGTTCTAAATCTATTGTTGAGTTGCCAATTTAGTCCAAAATCTTTTAATGATTTGTCAATTTAGTCTTTTCAACCAAGCTAGCATGGCATTCTATAATTGATGCTAACATAGATACTATTTTACATTTTACACTAGTCACCTCTTCATGTTACGAAATCGCACGTCAATTCCAGAAAAATAACGCTCGCAAACAATTCACCAGACAGAATATAGTAATAAAAGAGCAGAATTAGACACAATTGATGCTAATAGATACTTTTTTATATTTTCCAATTTTGTTCCTTTCCTTTCCTTTTTTCAACTCTTCTTCATGTGGCTAGTCACCTCTTCAATGGTTGGGCTGGCGAGGCTCCACCTAGTAATTGTTGGGCGAGGTTGAGCTTCATTAGTGATTGGGCAAGGCTCACCCACGTCAGATTTGGTGAGGTGGAGCCTTGCTAGCCTCAAGAGAGGCTCGATGATGACCGGCTAGAGGAAGAAGGAAAGGAAAAATGAAAAATGTTTTAAAACGTATTAATAAATACAAAAAATTGATATATGTAAAATATTGTTTATTATTAGCGCCGCCATGTTACATAAAATGGCTAGCGTTGATTAAACCGTTACATTAGATATTTCTGACCAAAATTGGCTAGTAAGACTAAATTAACAAATCATTAAAAGATTTATGACCAAATTGACAACTCATTCAAAGGTTTAGAAGTAAATTGGTAAATGGTTGAAATATTTGAGTTTTAAAAATAAATCAAGAATCATGAGAAAAATTCTCAGGAGAGGACATTGCACTATTGCTAATCATGGTCGTCTCCCCACTATTCGATTCTATTTTATTCTCTCTAATAATATAGTAATTCTAAGGGATCCTATGGCGAGTGGGCATACAAATATTAATAGTATGGACATGAACCACGCGAAAATTGCATTTCGCCTCCCAAGTTTTCGTATGAGGTTTAACTTTTGCAACTTGACCCATGAATTTTAGAAATCGATCTCAATGTGTCCCCTCTTAGAGGCTCCGACCAAATATTTATTGAGCCTCACCTTGAGCCTTACACATGATAATAATAAGTTAAAAGTTTGGTTCCTCATTATTTATTCCATTTTGCGCATTATAAATTATTCTTTTAAAAGTACTGAAAATAAGTAATTCTTTTTAGAATCTGTCCTAGATTCAAAATTATTCGCAATGTGAATCAATGTAGAATCTAGATTTTTCATGATAGGGAGAGATTGGAGTTTTGCTTTTGGTCGAAAGGAGAGACTGGATACTTTGATAAAGTGTTGTGCTTGGGGTTCTACCCATGGAATTCTCACATTGAACCACATCTTCAAGTCATTTCGATTTCATGATTTGGATGTAATTAGTGAACCAAAATTGTGAATGAGTTAATGACAACTGATATAGAGAGATTTAAAGTTGGTCAAGGCATTCATACGTGTCTTTACACGTTTCAAAAGCCAAAATACTATTTTTTTCTCCATTTTTCATGCCGGAATTTAAAATGTTATTCGAGTTTATTACATATGGTGTCCATGTTTAATATATTGTGAAAACTTAAAGCGTGTCGGATGCTCAAGTATGCATTACAAAAAGTTGGAAGTGACTCGCGCCAAAGCCCGAAGGGCAGGTTGAACGTGGGGGACGCTATGGGGCCTCCTAATCATCATCTCAAGGATCGAATAAGAAACGTTGCCGACCATGTTCACATTTTCCGTCAAGACATCTCGGCGGAGGTCCTGGAAGGAGATCTTCTATTGGTTCGTTTCAGTCGAACCGACTATCTTTAAACGTACAATACTAGTTTATTGTAATGAAGGCACTTAATCTGTCGTACCTTTTTTTTCTTCCTAATTGAAACCGCGTCTATGACATTAAAAGAGCGTCCTTTGCAACATTTTTTTATTCCCCTTTGGGCCGTTGCTTCAGCCGCTTTCTTTGACGTCCATGGGGCGAGCATTTGCAAGGAAGTTGCTGCCAATTTCGTGAATATCTCAACGTAGAGGGGATGCGATTATTATTTTTTGGCCTTAATGCATTTTTCAATTACATCTTACCGAATGACATTTGCATTTCAAAAAAACCCTTTAACTTGCATTTCCCAAAAAACCGAACCAAATAGCAATAATATGCTTTTCATTAACACATCATAATTTAGATAACTACTCGATCATTTAAAAAGAAAAAGTTTCTTTGCCGGAATTTTAGGTTGCCAAAGTTATGACAACTCCTTCATTTGCTTTCATTGTTACTGTATTTTACTTGGGATAATATAAGAAGGAACTTTCACATGAATTGGGCAACAAATTTCTCATGAGTAATCTTCAACTTTGCAATAACGTGATTTTTCTTTTTTTATCTAGACAGTTTATATTAAATTGATATATCAATCTAAGGTGAAAAATATGATTGCTCTTGCATTATATCTCTAATAATGCAACAATTCAAGTTAAAAATTAGATATCCCTCGAGTATGATACCATCATCTTGTTTGACGTTTATATTCACATTTGTCAAATCTCTAGTTTGATCATTACCTTGGGCGGACAAATTTAATTAGTGAAATGATAATGCGAGAAAACCTAATTTTAGGGTGTTGGGCTGGGTTTTATCCTATTCACTTCCTTCTCATCTGGAGGCTTTTAATATGATGTTTCCTTGATCATTTCTCAGCTCGTCTTTCTCGGACCACACCGGGAGGGTCGCGACATGGAGGATTGAGGGTGTTGAGCCTTTGGATATCGGGATTAGTTTTCGGTTTTCTTTGGGCGGATTTGTCTATTGGCTTGCACGATCCACATCTCAATGATGCGCATGTGCATTGGACTATTTGCTATTATTTGATTTTAAGTTAAGATCATCTTCACTCGCAATTTCCTAAAAGAAAAGGCTAGGCAATGTGGTTTTTGTTGTTTTGGTCTGGGAAATCTCATTCCCATTCATGTGGTAGGTCAAAGTACGATGGTTAGTTTCCACATAACCCATACAGAAAATGTTAAAAGAAGCAGTGAGTTTTTGAATGAAAATTAATCTAAAAGTTTTAAACTTATTGCATTTTTATCAATTCGATCATAAATATTTCAAGTTTGCCAATTGATTTTCTAAACATTTTCTCTTTTAACCAATTGAGTTCATTCAGCCAATTTTGACTGAAAATTACTAATGTGAACATCGGTCATCTTATATAACGCAGTTGGCGCTGACGTTGACAATTTTAATAATATTTTAAATTTTTTCAAAAAATTTATTAAGAATTTTATTTTCCTTCTTTATTATTATTATTTTTTTTATTGTGGTCGGCAAGGGTGGCAATGCCCTCGCCCTGATCTAGACAAGGCCATTGTGGCCACAAGCAAAGGCAGCCTCTCTTGCGGCTCTTGAGGCTAGCCTCGCCCATGGCTACTTGAGCTCGACCCATGGCCATGGTTGCCAAGCCTCAATCTTGCAGTTGTCATGGCCGTTCGAGCTTGAGCTCTGGAATCACAGCCACCACGACCACTTAAGCTTGATGCTTGCGATCAAGCTACTCAGTTAGAATTGGTTATTAGCTTTTTGAACCTAGAATTTGTCATGTTTATCCAATAACAGGTTTTGGAACATACCTTAGTTTTTTAATCCGATTCCAAATTTTACTCTAAAACCTGTTTTTCTTTTTGTTCCTTTTTGTGGTTTCATTTTTTAAGCATATGCTTATGTGTATCCTCAAAGTGGGTAACTCTTTTACGGCATGAAAAATTCGGTATGTCAATCCTATTGGGTGGACTTAGTCAAATGAGGAACGGGCATTTACCTGTAGACGAGGCGCGCATCGCAGCGAGCCACTGTTAGGCTCGCATGTCACCTCGTTCATGAGTTACTTGGGTATTTCATGGGCCGGAGGTTCCTATATTTGTTCTTTGGACAAGCTTTCTCATCATTAAGAAAGAAATGATCTGGCAAAATCTTTGCAAAGAAGTGCAAAATGAAGGCATTGCTGATCCAAACTTACTGTCTAGAAGCGAGGCTTCACTTGAAGCCCACAATGGGATCGAATTTGCGAACCAGCAGGTTTTTCAAAGCTTCTCTCTCTCTCGCTGAAGTCGTATTTCATCGCTCGCGATAGCTTTCCAACTCGAGCATGGCGGATCGTTATTCCCCAAACGCAATGCCGAACTTCGTACCGGAAACTTCCGTGGAAGATACTGTCAACGAAAGTGCCAAGGACTCTCTCTCGAAGCTGAAATCAATTTTTGGGTAGCCTCAGAGGGAGGGCTCAAATGGCGAGCGAGCGAGCGCACTCAGTTTGCGATCACTTGGAGAAGAAGAAGAAGAGGAGTCGCGGGGTTCCTACGGCGAAAAAGTGCGAGGGCAACTGCCCCGTCCGAGTGAAGAGGAAAGAAGAGCGACGAGCTATGTCTGAGAAACAGGAGGCGAAGAAGAAAAGGATGCAAGAGAAGTTAGGATTTTCATCTTTTGTGAAACCGATTTCAAAAATCAATCTAGTCGGTATAGTTCCCAAGTGGTTGTTCACTCAGAACTGGAAACCGAACCGGTTCCCACCGGTTCTAAAATTTTGGAAATGGGAACTAGACCCGTTCTCAAGGCAATTTGGTCTAGTTCTCGAGTAAAACTGGTCCGGTGCATGCCCCTACTGGATATGATCAACCCGCTATGCTATGATACGTATAACGACAAAGGACCCTAGGGCATAGTCCTTTTGTAAGAGTTTATGATTAACAATTCAAACCTTCTCCTACTTCATATGATAGCACTTTATGTTTTACTATAAATCCATTTCGTGGGGTGTAGCGCGCATGGGAGATTGATTATTGGTTAGATTACATGTGGGCTTATTGTAGAGCTGATGATTTAACAAAGAGCAATTATTTTCATGAAAGGCTGCAATTTGTTAGTCGCATCAATTTCTTGGACGAACCGTCCATTTGTTCATCTAGTTTGTTAAAACGTGTCTAAATGCTAATTTTTTTTTTCAATCACCGGAGTTTCAAAATAGACCTAATTATTGATAAAAGATTTACAGGACACTCATATTGACTATAGCCTCTTATGATAAAGCTGGAGCTTCCCACCAAAGGAGCTTCTTACTCAGTTCTTAAGCGCTCGCCAATTAAAATTTCATCGACAACATAACAAAGTAAGCAAACAGCCACGTCTAACTTAAAACCCTATGCGAAAGCAACTCTAATTAGAACCTCGCAGTGGCTGGAAGATGCTTGCTAGAGAAACCAAAAGTGTCTCAGGTCTTTAAGGACGAGGAGAGGAAAGCCGTCCCTGAAGCCATTTCCCTACCCGTCCCCGTGACCCAAGAATTGGAGGCCCGTCATTGTTGAGGCCCATTGTACAGACCAGCACTAAATAATAGATGTCTTCTGCGCTAATCCTTTGCCTCGAAAAATGCGACTGACGAACTTGAGTAGAAATTGTATTGGGATGAAAAGAAAGAGAGCAGAAAGCAGCTTTCAGTTCTAAACTCTCCAATTTCGCCTATTTAATCTTAAATTTTTGCGTGAAATTTCAATTTAGTTCTGTCGACCAATTTCCATCGGCAATCACTGATGTGGTGGTGTGCCTATTAAGGACGGCCAGGATGATTGGACTAGCGCATTATTGTAAGACTCATTTGTTTACATTCTAGATGGACAAGGTTGTAGCTTGTTCCGAGGTTGGCTTACATGGAAGATGAATAGCAGTGGATGCCTATATAAATTTACCGATGAGCGGGCGAGTCGATGAAGAAGGATGAACTAGTGATGAGTAGGATCACCAAAATGAGAATGTGACCTTAACTCCACAGGCTAGTCATTAACAAGAACTTTATGTGATAAGAGCTCTAAGATGTGATGGACAAACCTATTTACATACCTAAGAAGAAGATAGTGGATAGTCATCATAAGTCATACTTGGTTTAGCACTATTCAAGTTTTTTTCCTCGAGGTCGTTATAATCCTCAATTATGTGCATTTACCGATTGCCTTTTCCTTTTCAAACAAGCGCGTCCTATCTTATTTAGCAATGACAAAGAACGCAAAATTTGTTGTAAAGATTAATGCAAAAACGAACAGATCTTACAATTGCATCAACACGAGAGGATGAAATCCCTATAGAAATAAACAATAAAGAAGATGAGAGCCGATTGCAAGTAAATCAGTCGAAGAGTCCAATCACTCGCACACTCAAATGTTTCCCTGGTTTTAGATTACTCACAATCCCAAGGGGATTAGCCTCGGGTAATTGCTCGATAAATAAATCACCAAAAAGTTACCTCGCAGCTAGAAACCCCCACATCTCCGCAAAGAAAACACCCGATTGGAAAGCAATGAGTTGTCCTTGTCAGGCACGATATATCGCCGCAAACAAATCTTCTCACTTCTTTTTTACAAGAAAGAAATCTAATTCTGGCCAAGTCATTTTGGGTTCTCTTGAAGGCCATGTTGATATCCATATTATTTGAGTCTTAGAAAACTGTGAAAAAAGAAGTTATATAAAGTGTCGATATGTATATTGATTGAGTGCAAAAGTAAAGAAGTTATATAAAGTGTCGATATGTATATTGATCAAGTGCAAAAGTATATTCCAAAAGTTTTTAAGTAGGTTTGAAATCGAGTACATAAAATAACAAAAAGAGAAAAAAAGACAGTTTCTTTTAGGACATCATGTGCAGACATGATTTTAAGGTTGAAAGAAAGAACAAAAAAGAAAATGAGAAATCCTCCGACCTTTTGGATGATTTATCTTTTATCTTTTATCTTTTTATCGTATATTCAAAACATTCAACACTTTTGAAATATCCAAGTATTGACACCTAATATATGTTTTTTCCATAGAGTTTTCCAAAGGCTCAAATAATATGAATATTGAGATATCCTCCGATTTCTCTGCCGTCGCTTTCAAAAGAGCTCGAGATAACCTGGTTAGAATTATGTTTCTTTCTTGTAAAAGCAACGAGAAGATTTCCAAAATCGGAAGCTCTACGCACGGAGAGGTCATCTCGATCTAATAAGCACCGGAGAGGGTGATTTTATTAGCAAATCAGGCACCTTCTCCTTCGACAAGGTCTTGACCAATTATGTATACTTTCGGTTTTGGGATAGTGGGCGTGTCGTTCAATCACACGCATCCTCATTAATTAATTTCGTCAAAATGTATGGAGTGACATCGGTCAAAAAAATCTATGGAATGAACTTTCTAAGATGATTAATTTAATATTGACTCAAAGAAAAAGGGGGTCTCTGAAAGTGGCCAAATCTGCTATTCATAAAAGAACACAATGCGACGTTTGACTCCACTGATAATGTAAGGTGTGATGGTTCTCTTGGATAGCGCAATAGCCGCACCAAATCGCCAGCTTTCTTGAGTAGTAATTATTTCATTATACCCACTAAATTTAGGGGAAACGACGGATAGGGCCTATCCTTCTCTCTTAAGGAATAAGCCGTCGTGATTGCAATTTCCTCTATCTTTACAGACTTTAGATCGACTCCACTGACAAATGTGAAGTGTGATGGTTCTCTTGGATAGCGCGCACCCAATCGCCAGCTTTCTTGTACCCACTTAAATTAAGGGAACCGTTTGACGAAAAAAAAAATTAAGGGAACCGAAGGGAGTAAGCTGTCTTTAACATGATTGGAATTTTCTGCATCTTCACAAATTTTTCTCAACTTCTTTTAGTAGTTTTTTGGTGTTCAAATGGTTCAAACCCTTTTCTCTTTTGGGCAGACGTCGAGATAGGGCGTCACTTTTTGCATCGCTTTTCATGCGACAATCAAGGGAGGACCCTACTACTGAAATTGCGTCGACGTTGCGCAACTGCAATGTGATCTTACAACCGCAGGCGAGCGACGACTCCAGCCAATTTAATGGCATGAAGGCGCGATTAGCATCAATCTGTGCCAAGCATGACTATCGCATGATGAAGGTCCACTAGAAAGGAAAATCTAAAAGTTTTTTTAACTTATTTTCTTTGGCATTCTTCTCAAAGACCCCCAATCCCGAGGCAAAATAAGGGTGATTCGGTCAAGCTCTTATATGAGTAAACTGTTAGAAGATCGGGGCGTGAATGTCGGAAAGTCTTCGGAGGTGATATGACTTGTTTATTATTATGAGAAAGGTACTTAATTTATCAGACTTTGCATTCAAACGGCATCTATTACGTAAAGAGGACAAGCATGTCGGCACGACAGTTCAATACAGCATGCAACTAATTCTTGTTGCTCTCGTGCCACTAAAGAATTACTAGTCTATTTCTTGAAGGCAACTTACCCTTGAGCTGCCGCTTGTCACATATTTGTTGCTTCGGGAGTAAGGAATTGCTGCCAATTTTGTGAATTTCTCAAGATGGACGGGAAGTAATTCCGGAGGATCCAATTCGACACTTCACTTCTCGACCTCAATGGACTTCTTTAGTTTAAAAAAAAAAAGGAAAATCATATGATATATATATTACCTACCGACTTGAGAACTAATTATTGGCAAATCTGACAAAGGATAAGCATAAGTCCACTCTAGAACTCACAGCTCTGGCCTTTCTTATGGTAAACAGCTGTTTTTATTTTGTTTTTTTTTATCGGATCCCGCAACATGGGTCTGTGTTTCAAGATCAGTTCTCTCTTCCCCGCAAGAACACAATACGCATAAGATCACAAACACCCTCATATAGTAATTTTTCCATTGCAGAGAATTTAAATGGGAGGGTCGTGCCTGGATTGTGATTATGAGATAAGGTTGCAAGGTGTGACGGTGACGAGGACAAACAATCCAATGCATAGATGAGTTACGTAATTGATTAGGCCTAAAGAGACTTTGCTAGCATAATAGTCTTTAGACTACTGTAAGAATAACAGATTATTATGAACCACAATTCTTTAAAAAATGGACCCCGCAACAATTTATAATTATTTGTTTTTTGATTTTTTGTGGTCTAGAATAAATTATTATTCTCACAATCAATTAAAAACTGTCGCTCAATCATTTTTTGTCTAGAAGTCACGTTCATGCAAAATATGAGTCAGGAAGTAACTATAAAATTATCCACCATTCCCTGTCTACAAAATATTTTTCCAGACCTGTTCTTACAGATGAAGAACATAGAATCACTTGGCGAAGGAAAATTGTTTATATTTAAATACACAAGATGATTTTTATATCAATTTATTATTTTGGATTTTTCTTTTCTTCTTTTTTCATCTTATAAGAGGGTGGGAGAGGCAACCAATGATAGCAACTCTTTTGGGTATTATGATTTTGATTCAGACTCTACTTAAAAGAAAAGAAATTTTGGACTTCCTTTTTCTTTTTCTTTTTTTTTTTGGAAAGGGTGGGAGAGACAACCACCGCTAACGACTCCTCTAGGCGTTATGATTATGATTCAAACTCTATTTAAAATAAAAGAAATTTTGGACTTTTCTTTTCTATTCTTTTTGAAAGGGTGACAGAAGCAACGGACGCTAGCGACTCCTTTAGGCGTTTATCTAAACTCAATTATATTTAGATAGACATGTTGGTTGCAGGAGCAAAAACACATTTTCTATATTATTTTGTGAAATAAAATTTTAACATGTCATAACCTTATAAAATTAAAAAAATTATAATTGAATTGACAAAAATATAGTACATTTAGAATTTTTTGGATAATTCTTCCAATTTTTCGGCTGGTTAGAGAAGTTATCAAGTTCAACGAATGTGGTCCTCTATGCTGTCTCGATTGAAAGATTACATGCGGTCTCCATTGAAAGATTATATACGACGGACTAAGGTGGCCCCGCTTTTGGTGATGACATGCGACGTACATACCGGCATCGGTTTTTGGGCCCATGTGTCTTTCTGGTTCGTCTCATTCTATCCCTACATTGTTAAAGTTGATCCTTTATAATTACAGCTTTTATAGTGGCTTGTGCGAGGGACTAATCTAGAAAAATTTCTCACTGCGGAAAATTTTCTTCCGAATGATTACGAATAAATCAACCACATTTGCTGAAGTAATTGAGATATTGTTCTCACTGTGGGCACAAAAAAGAGAAAAGGAGGCGATGCTCTTGCCCTTCAAAAATCCACTAAAAACTATTGCTTGTGTTGGCTTTGTTTATCTAAGGATTAGATCTGCAAGATTTTGGAATTGTTTATAAAGCTTTTTCAATTTAAGAGGGCAAATTGAAATGAAAGTTTTGGAATATTGCCTCAGCTATTCCTCTCTTGGAAAAACTTAATGGGGGGCAGAAACCAAAAATCCCAGCACAACGGGACGAACCTGAAAATGCGGCATTAAACGATCAGAGTCGATGGCTACTTTGTTTTGGGGAACAGGCCTGGTTTCGACAGTCCTGCTACTGAGATCCGATCCGATGCGAAGGCCGTGTTCGGCAATGCAAAGGTTGTCGGGGGTGCTGCTTGCTTAGCCGGCCTTCGTATAGCCCGACCGCATTCTATCTGAGGCTGCTCCACCCAAATCGATCGAAAGGCATATAAAAAATGCGATTCGCGTACGGTTGGCGTATCATCAGAATCTGAAAACGGAAAACAGAAAAGTCAAGGATAGTGGAAAGCCTTATCGTTAGGTAGCCTTCAACGTCACAACTATCACGCTGCTTCAGAGGATCAAGAAAAAAGAACCCAATTCATAGCCAACCCTACGACGAATCCGATAAATCGTTTTCTCTATCCGTAAATGAACGTTAAACTCTAAAAACTTTAATTAGGGGAAAATTTACGGCAGAACTTAATTAACGTACGAACAATATGAAAAACATAGTGAAAAGTTTCTTTAAACTTATTCACTAAATGCAAATTTCTAAGTCTTTTGATCGTTCCAGCATTAGTGCAAAACATTTCCGCGCTTTGCTAATTATGTCCATCCGGGCAATTTTGGCCAAAAAGTATTCACGTGGTCGCCTGCAATCTTACATGACATGGCTGATGCTTATGGTGGGTATTAATGAGAAGATGATCATGAGGAGGGTAAGCTGGGGTTGTCATTCGGATTTTTTGGTGGGTAATACTTGGAGCAATGAGCATCTTATGACACATTGAGTTCATTTTCTACGCGGAAGCTCCCTTGTTTTCCCTTTTTATTTTAATAGGAGTCTTGTGAAAATATCTCTAAGGGAATAATATTTTCGTTCTTAGTGTCCGTGCTCCATTTATTCTCTTGGGATGGGGACGAAAGCTTCAAGGGATAATGTTTTTTTTTGGCCAAACCCAGTCTGCTCGATCCCACATATTACCGACTACAAATAGCTAAAAATTGCGGGAAACGGAAAGCGACAACTGCACTTGGACGTGCCGACGTTCTCCGTTCCGGCTGCTTTGGTGTCCAGGGCGGTCCATGCTAATGCTGTTGGGTGTCACATTTAGGGGGATCAATTGAGCCCTAAAGCATCGTCTTTTGCCCAAAAAAAAATTACATGCATGGCATTCATAGTCTGTTGGAAGTAAATATTGCATGTATATGATGAAACTAGAAATGAAAAGGCAAAGTGAGAGATATTAGAGAAAAATCGGGGCTGCACTGGCGGATTGATTAGAAAAAGTGAAGGGTGTGGAAAATGGTGGCGGCTTTCGTCATTAAGACTAGGACGTCCCTTCCATGTGCTTCCACAGGGTCCAGCCGACAAGGAATATTTTGAAAATCTCTTCCATCCGCATTCACGGTGTGAACGTTAAAATATTGCTATATACTCCTCATGCGATCGGATGCGTGTGCGAGCAAGTATACAAGCGCACGGAAACTCTTCCGCGTCAATAATTGGCTAGGTTTTCGCCCTCGAACCCCCCCTCTCACGGGCCCGAAAGAGCGAGTTTATATGCATAGAATTTATTAAGGGGAATTGAAAAGGAGGGAAATTGAATACTGTGATCAATTAACTTTTCATGGGCAGCTCGGATGTGACGAGACATGAAGTGTGTAGATGGCTGTCGAATTTCCGAAAGCCCCTACAGTGCTTTGGCTGCGGTGAAAAACTTGTCAAGAGGCCGCATCCTTCTTTTATTCCCTGTGGTGTTCTTTCTTTTTATTTATTTATTTTGGTTTTCATTTAAAATAACTTAGAGTCTCGCCAAAACTAAGATAAAAAAAGTATGATCTTGAAATATAAATTAGGTTATCTCAATTAATTTACGAGTTTTAGATGTTGGACTTGAAAAAATACATTAGATATCGCAAGAGTGCATTACCATCACCTCATGTGATGTATATACTCAAAAATAGTGGAGGCTTCCTTTGAAAAGGGCGTGGACATCTTTTGATGTAATAAGGAGAAGCTTTCGTTCAAGAACCGTTCATAGACATCGGGAGGAGCCATGAAATAAAGTTAACGAGAAAGAATTGAGACAAGTAAAATTATAAGAATTGATTCAGAGTCCAAGATAACCCTAAAAAGATAAGGACAAGATGTGTTCGTTCGCCGTGGGATAAAAAAATGATTTTTTCAGCCTAAGGATGGTGCTTGTGGGGCGAGAATCCTTGATGCGCTCTCGTAGCATTATGCGATTGCATCATTTTTTTGGGTCCAAGAATTAGGTTGTTGAATTGGGAAAACAAAAACATTAAATATCACTGAAGTATAATACCATCACCTCATGTGTCATCTATACTCACATCGGTCAAAATTGCAACTTAATTATTAACTCGGGTGGATAAAGTTAAGCAGTACAAAGATAATGCGGAAAAACCTCATTCTTTTCCTCGTTAGGTTTCAGTGCTATCAAGACGGTCTTACTTTCAGTGTTCCCAATACCAAAATACATCAGTAAAATTTTTTGAAGGAATTGGTCTCACAACTATTTATAATTATTTATAGTATGATTTTTTGTGATTCAAAATAAGCTGATATTCTCATAGTATATTAAAGATTATCATGCAATCATTTCTTTTTCCCTTCTCCATGTCCAATATTAGAGACTTCTCCTCTTGAGTTCAGACGGCCGGCTCACTCTCTCTCTCTCTCAGCCCTCCCTCGTGTCCAACCCCACTCAGGCGCCCGGCTGTGGGACCTCACTCGAGCCAAGGCCCAGACAACGCTGTCGAGTTTTGTCCCTTTAGCTTAATTTCTGACCGTGCATTGGCATATGACCTCAAACCTACCTTTTTCGGTTCCAAAGCAGGCTACAACAGAGGCAGCCTCAAATGATTAACCAAGCAATTAAGTGCCTTGTTAAAGAGAGAAAGACACCAAACACAAAAATTCCAAAGCCGATCGTGACAGAAAGTTGCTAACGAACTTCAGTATATACTAGTATCAAGATATGACATCGTATATGACTCTCTGGAAATTTATAAGTCGCTTGACAACATGCTTTTTATATTTTTTATACGCACGTGATCTCACTCTACCTACTAACTCTACCTACTAACTTAATTTCTTTTGTTGGAATTTCCAACGCAGCACCAGAGTTGAGATTTGTCCACACCTTTCGCGTGCGCCTCCCTTCTGTCAGTCAAATTCATGTGCCACCCGCGATCCTTTTCTATGTTTTTTTTTTTTTTGGTTATTATTATTATCTCCATTCATTAATTTTATTTATTGAAGCAAACTTTCTAACACGGTGAGTTTTAAGCTTTCTTACTATCGAGAACTAGACCGAGAGGATTGGTTTTCAAAATTGGGAACCGGGGTGGTCTAAGGACCGGGAACCATACTGAACCACCAATCCAGGTCCAATGGAATTAGTCACTTTTTTTTTCTACTACTTAATACTATATGTTACGAAGAAATTTTTAAAAAAAAAAAGCCGGTTGCTTTTTTTTTTTTTAAAGAATTAATGAAAAAAGTATATGTAGTTGGTCTAATTCCCCCTTGAAATTGGGAACTAGATTGCCCGGATACCAATTCCACTTTTAGGAACCAAAAACCAAACTAACACTCCCAGAAATCGGACCCAACCAACCGATTTGGTTTGGTACGAGCGGTCTGTTTTGCACACCCCCACTGAAGAACAATTGACCGGCTCAGCCTCCTCACAGGATAAAACACTGCACGTTTAGTATGCACCCAAACGTAACAATTTAGCAATATCAGCCGCGCTCTAAGGGATTAGGGACAGAAATGGCCCTTTTCCAATGCGTTTCCCATGAGCAGCACAAAATAGGTTTCTAGAGAGAATTTCCTTGTTTTACAGAAGATTTGGACCCCAAAAAAAAAAAAAACATTAGTAGGGTGCATATGACCAAAAAAAAAAAAAAAAGGAATAGCCGGGTGCACGCCGTTAGGATAATGTCATTTTACAGCGCATACATTACTTTTCTTCTTCTATGAATGATTAATAATTAATT
Organism: Eucalyptus microcorys; assembly: GCA_014182515.1. NCBI lineage: Eukaryota > Viridiplantae > Streptophyta > Magnoliopsida > Myrtales > Myrtaceae > Eucalyptus > Eucalyptus microcorys. Next base: position 5,218,789 of record CM024563.1, read on the forward strand.
TTTTTTAGATTTATTATTTTTCTTGGAATAAAGTCGCTGAATTTGCTTTCTTTGCTTCGACTGGTCAGCAGACCCATAATTACTTCAACCTGTCACCAAAATCAGCTCTCTTTTTCTTTTCTTTTTTTTTCCGAATCTTTGACGTTGCTTACGATGATGGTATATAGGGGTGTGCAAAATACCCGGGATCCGCCCGGACCGCCCGGAACCGGACCGGAACCGCCCGGAACCGGCGGGTCTTGAGGGAACCGGTCCGGTTCCCGGTTCCAATTTATTGGAACCGGTGGGTACCGGTCCGGTTCCCGGTTCCGTGGGTGGATCCGCCCACCCGGACCGGACCAAAACCTTTTTAATATTAAAAAAAAAATTACTAAGAGAAACCCTACATCTCATCTCACTCTCTAGGGAACCTTTACCTTTGGTCAAAGAAAATTTAACCATCTATGGTTATTTGCAAGTAGGAAATGGGAGAATGTTGCATTCCATCTATTAGCGTTTTTTTTTATCTACGAGATACATTTATAATTACAACAAATGAATCTTTGTTCCACGTACTTAAATTTGATTTTTCTTTCTTTGGCTTGCTTTGATGTCACGTAATTGTTTTTTTTGTTGAAAACCAAAAAATTTTCGCGTCAAAATCGGTTCCATGGATCCACCCGGGAACCGGACCGGACCGGCGGTCCGGTTCCCGGGTGGATCCACGCAACAAACGGGTGGATCCCGGTTCCAATTTTTCGAACCGGTCCTTAGCGGGCGGTTCCCGGTTCTAGGTCGGGAACCGCCCGCCCGGACCATGCACACCCCTAATGGTATATGTGATACGCACAAGGCAACATAAGCTAAACATAAGATCAAATTATTATCTTTGGTGTGAAGTGTGGCATTACATGATCAAATGTACCCATCATTTTTGGCTATTATCATTGGAAAAAAGACATGTTTTGATTGTTCCACTATTAAGACCAGAATTTTAAGAAGGCGATGTCACCTAATTTAGAATGTGTTAGGTAAAAAACTAGAATCGGGAGTGACCATGGAAATAAAGTTAACAATATAAAATTGAGACAAAAAAGTTATAAGAATTGATTGAGGGTCTAAGATAACCCTAAAAAGATAGGAGCAAAAATGCATTCGTTTGTCGCGAAAAAAAAAATATATATATATATATATATATTTATATTTTCGTTCCAAGGATGGTGCTTGTGGGGCAAAAATCCTTTGTGTGCTCTCGTAGCATTATGTGATTGCATGATTCTTTTTTTCCAAGAATTAGGTTGTTGAATTGGAGAAAAAACAATTAAGTATCCCTAAAGTATAATACCATCACCTGTGTGGCATACTCACTCGCATCACCTAAAATTAACATATAGGATCGAGAATCTGAGATAACACCAGGGCAAGATGGATTAGTTCGTCATGTAAAAAAAAGAAAATAATAATAAAGATATTTTTGGGTCCAATAATGGTGCTCGTCGGACCTACATTTATTTCTTAATGCGCTGGGGGGCCTACATTGGTTTCTTAATGCGCTTTGACTGGCAACACGCCCGGGTTAGCTTGGCTTTGCCTGTATACTTTGGTCCGTGACTATTTTCTCCTCGGGCCGGAAAAAGCCACGATAGAGAGAAAAAGAAAAAAGAAAAAAGAAAAGAAAAACATGCAATTGCTTCGTACGTAAGTAATTCCAATACCCCGATTGCTCCAACATTCTCTCCATAAATTGCAGATTTCAACGGCACAAAAAACACATGTAGAAACAAAAACACTCGACACAAAATTTTCAAATGAGGGCCGAACACCTCATTCTACCCCATTCGGATGATCCGGCATCACCGCCGCCTAGTAGCAGCAATGATGACTAGTTGAGGAGTGCTTGATAGGAGAATAGTAATAATTCGAACAATATCGAATTAACCCATGTTAGTTTTCCTTAAATTTTACAGTCAAATTGTTAAGTTAAATAACACTAACAGTTAACTGGTGTATCAATTTGAGATTTTACTCTCCACTTGTCACAGTTATACTAGTTTTGTACTCTTTTTTTTTTTTTGTATTAATCCAATTTAAATGAGGATATATTTGTCACAAATGTACTAAATTGAGATTTTTTGGCATTCAAAAAGATTAGTGTTGAGTAAATTTATCGGAAGTGTACCAATTTTGGGTTTTTTTGTGTGGTCATTTGGGGTAATTCGTTACAAGTGTACTAATTTATGAATTTCGTTATATTAACCCTTAACATTAAATGATATTCAATTCTCACGACCACGTCTCTTGTTGTTCGATTTTTCAAATTCTGGAGACCCTGGCTTCCATAAGTTTGGGCATCACTTGTAGGTTTCCTTCTTAGCTTATTACTTTGGCAAGCACTTCACATGCCAAGGATTCTTTTGAATGTATGATTTTTCACGGAATAAATAGCTTGCACTTGATCTCCCCCACCTATTAGCTTAATTTTTTTATTGGAATTTCTAATGCAGCACAAGAGTCGGGTTTTGTCCACACCTTTGGCGTGTGCCTCTCCTCCGTCAGACAAATTCACGTTCTGCTCGCGATCCTTTTTGGCCTTTATTCATTAATTTTGACTTTTGAAGCCGACTTTCTAAAAGACGTCATGGGCATCTCAAAAGACGCTCCGACACTAGTTGCAGTTTGAGCCTGGGACGGATAAGCATTGGTTGACTATCACTGGTCCACTGTTGATTCGCGTGTCCCTCACGTCGCACAAATCATCGATTTAATAATTAACGAGAATTCGAAAAAAATAAAAAGATAAAAATTAAACCTAGCTAAAAACTTATCGAGAGCACGCATTGTTCTTTTATTCCCTACACGGTTCTTTCTTTTATTTTGGTTTTTCACATAAAGTAACTTAGAGTTTCGGTGAAATTAAGATTGAAAAGGTGCAAGTTTTTGGAATATAAACCAAGGGTCGCGAGAAAATTCTCGAGGGGGCACGTCACTTTGTTTTTTCTCGTTTATGGTCTCCAGCACCTAACAAATATAAATAAATAAAAAGACGCTTTTTGATTGGACAGGAATAAATGAAGAGATACTAAAGCCAGGCACGTATCAAATCTCAAACTTGATTCTCTCAAGAGTTTATGAAACACTGAAACCCTAGCTCATACCGATCTAATTACTTCTTCTGAATCTTAATGAAAATGATACCGAATATAAATTCCATGCAAAGGGAAGAGGGATGGAAAGAGTCGCTGACCCACACACTAGTTTGAGAATATTAAATTGATGAGAGAAGATTTACTCAACTCTAACGTGCTGCAGCAGTCTTGTAACAAAAATACCATTAGAATAAAAAAAAACCAATTAATCGAATGATTTCATAATATATTGTACGTGAGATCGTGTGAATAACGTTTGAGCGAGAATTTGACTTGAATTAATGCCAAATGCAATAACTGATACATAGTTCCGAAATACATTTTAGAGCAAAATCTCCACCCGCAACTAGGTTGAGGACAGCAAGCCCCTCAAATATCTTGAAATCCCGGATCGAATCAAGCTGAATCGTCAACATCCCCATCACCTCAAGACCATCTTGGAGGAGCTTCACGCGAAGCTGTCCACGTAGCTGGTGGAGACAGCTGTTGCGCAAGATCTGTCAAGGCGGAGAGAGCCAACTACGAGGAGCGAGTCGGAAGTCTTGGCACTCCTCGAGCCACCGTTCCAATCCCAAATTCGACGACGAGGGGTTTGCGTGCGTGCGTGCGTGCGTGCGTCATGGGTCGAATTTTAGTTTCGGAATGTCAAAGTCATCGCTGAGCGCAAACTTGACACTCAACATCCACCGATTTAAAATAAAATAAAAAATCAAAGGGTAAATTGCAAAAATTGAAAAGTGGGATAGGATTCAACCTTATCCAAACTGGGCAATTTCGTCAATATTTGATTCGTACCACCGTCGCCAGAAACGAAGAGGCCTTTGTAGATAAGACACGAGAAAAGGAGCAACGGCCTTAGAATTTTTCTTTTTTCACTTTAGGAGTTCTGTCTCCACCACCTGATATTTCAAGGACACGGGGGAAAAAAAAAGAAAAAAGACAGAGAATCGACAGCCCACCCACCCATGGGTTTAATGAGGGAAGACTTCTCGACTCCATCGCCACGGTTTTCCTCCTTGTAAATGCACATTGATAAGTAGCTTGCATATGTATTGCATGTGAGACTATGTGGTTAAAATTTCAGTGAGAATGCAACTGAAGTCAACTTCAAATGCATATTGATTGTGAACTTCCTTAAGATAAACCATTAAGGAAAAGTTAATGGATTATTAAATGGGTGAGAAAATTGTTCAAAAAGTTCAAATTCTACTGCACGGTGGCCAATTCAATTCTAATTAGCAATTAATTCCTGAACCTTTTGACAGTTTGTCAATGTTTAATCGAAAATCATTAACGTGAATGTCAACCTTCCTATATGATACAGCTAGTGTTGACATGAATGATTTTTGCAATTTTTTTTTATTTTCTATTTTCTTTTATATTTTTCCTTTTGGTCTTATTTCTCTTTACCAATCGTTGAGCTTTGGCAATGGCCAGTAGAGGTCGCTAGTCACAAGCAAAGGCCAATGAGGGTTGTGATGCCCTTGGGGTGTGGGCAAGAGCCACCCTCATAGCCTTTGTTGAGGGCTCACCTATCTAAGGACATCACAGTCCTCACCCACGATTTGCAAGGGCTTGTAGGCGTCGATGGCCACCATAAAAAAAAAAAAAAAAAGGAATTGAAAAAAAAAAGAAAGGAACAAATAACAAAAAAAAATTATAAATTCTTTTTTTTTTGAAATATTGCAAAAATTGTCCACATTAAAGGATCTATCTTAGTGATTTGCGGTCAATATTGGTAGGAAAGATTACATTAGCAAATTTTTATAAAGGTTTAAGATTAAATTGACTCAATTGAAATGTTTAAAAATAAATTGATATCTGTACAATAAATTGATAATTTTTTTGGTAATTTTTCCCTAGTAAGCATGAATAGTACTCATTAAAGAGATAGTGATGGCAACTAGCGTGGACTCTCCCAAACCCACATCTATCGCAACTTGGAATTTAAACATATAATATATCTTACCTAGCCACCACTAATTGAGAGTAAATTTTCCTTCTACAAGCTAGAAATTCATGGATACAAGAACTTGTTTACGCTAAATTGATCTAATTCATCTTGTTACATTTTCTCTTTATATTGGAAACGTTTTGCAAGCAATTGTTATTAGGTTTTAGTCCTAAATCACTAATAGATGTGCAAACATCAATGTAAAACTCAAAAGCCAAAGCGTTAAATAAATTACTTGAAAAGACTAAAAAAGACTTAAACGCACTAAGCAAGCCAAAGCAAAGCTTCACTATCACTTCATGAAACGATAATTCTGCAAATTTTAACTAAAAGGCAAACAATTATAAGATATATGCGTGTTCTAATTATGAATTCTAATTGTAATCATGTAAAGACAACTTGGCCTTTCGTTTTCACAAGCAAAACGAGGATTTCACCCATTGACACAAGGATCATAGAAGAAGATAATGTAATGGCTATATAAAATTATGAAGGTTGGGTGAGAAGTCATACCTCAAGGCCGCCTTCTCCTCATCGCCTGGCCCGTCGAGTCGAGAGAAAAAGAATGGCCTAAAATGATTCCTTGCAATTCTATTATTTTCTTAGGATACATTTAATAACCATTCTATTTTCGAGAACAATTTTTTATCATAAAGTAATTTCTAAGCATTTTAAGACATTTGGTAACTGCTCAAAATTTTTATTCCCATAATAGAACAGTGCTTGGCATCATTTTAAAAATTTCTAATCCAAACCATTTTGTTTTAATTTTTTAATAAATTTATTACTTTTTTTCTTTTCTCTCTCTTCTTCTTCAACCTTTGGCTGGTTGCTGGCCTCGGGATGACTGGCGATCAGCCAGCGAGGGCCGGTGACCTTGCCGGAGTGTCACCAGCCCCAGGCAAGGTTTCTCCTTGTCAGTCGAGCCTCATTGGCAGTTGGGTGAGGCTCGGCCTTGCCTTGGCCAAGTGACGCCAACCTTGTGGTGGCCTAGCAAGGTCGAGCCCCACCGATGATTGGGCGATCTCGACTTCGCCAAATCTAGGCGAGGTTGAGCCCCAGCCATGGCGAGATCAAGGCTCATCTAGCTAGGCGAGGCTCGACGGTGGCTGAAGGAGGCCTGGGCGAGGCTCGCTAATGGCTGGGCAAGGCTTGCCTATGGTTTGAGGAGGCTCGAGAGAGGCTCACCTCACCAGTGGCTAGGCGAGCCTCCAACGAGCTCGCTGGATGTCACTCAAACAGTCGTCAGTGACCAATGGCAGTGGTCAATAGCGGCGGTGGAAGAAGAAGAAAGAAGGAAGAAGAACAAGAAGAAGAGAAGAAGAAAAAATAAATTTAGGTTTGCTTAATTCTGGAATTATTCCCAGGAACATAGAATCAATTTTTTTTTTACTCATTGATTTTATTCTAAATCTATTCTAAATAACAAAAAATTTACCAAATGGATTTATATTCCGAATCTATTCTCAGGAACAAAATAATAGAAATTGTTATTGTTTGGCAAGTCACCAAACGTGCTCTTAACATCTGAATTTGCTATCTCCATCATGTAATTTCCCAAGGAATCGAGCTTTTCTTTTCTCTCTTTTTTTTAACACTGTAAAATCATGTTCATACGTCGGGCAACATATATTTTTTCAGTTTGTATTTTGTTTTGTTTTTTTTTTTGTTTTTTTTTTTTTTTAAGGTTTGGTTAAGGGATGGGTGGTTGACTGGGTGTCTCTACGGATTTATTTATTTTTCCTTTCTTGTTCTTCAGAGTTTCATTTGGCGTAATCAATCAACTTTCGGAATTTTTGCTATTACAAACACTTTGAGGGAAGACAACTGGAAAAAAGCCAACTTATCTATTTCTAAAACCATAAATTTGTCCACAAAAAAAATTGCTTCTTAAGTTTTCGTTGGGTTTTCATTACAACGCTAGTTCTACATCACTATGTATGGGCTGTTGCACTGGTCTGTAACCTTAAAGCTAGCACGGCGTGCTTTTAAGATGTAGGGCGCAAATGAGTCGCAACCAGAACAGACATTGTCGAGTTGGCTACGGATCTTGGTAGCGTTGTACACCCCATGCTAGTATATTATGCTTGCGAAATCTCAAACTAGCATGACTTATTTTAAAGCCTTGCTGATTTTGGTTAGCTACAACTAAAGAGGCTAATATCATCCTTGTGCCTTGTCCGAATGGGCGCTGCCTATAGTTTTCAATGTACAGTTGTTTTACAAAGTATCTTTCCATTCAATAGTCCCTTATAATAGAATGCGTTCTCATGTTGATTTGAAATAAATTTCACTCGTGATCTCTGAAGTGAAATTTATAATCAGGTTGCTAAAGCTTTTATTTCAATCTCCAAAATACTAAACTTTAAACTTTTTCTTCCGTGATCGATGCACTTTAGTGGAATCCAATAATTTTTCCATTAAAATAGTAACGTAGGTCAAATTCTGATAAAAGTGCATTAATTGCAAAAAGATTTGAATTTAGTTATTGGGTAATCAAATTCAAAGTCCAAGTAGCCTGTTTATAAATTTTTCTATATTTCTGGGATGGAGTAAAATTTTCAACTGCTAATTTCTATGCGATCACAAGTTATTAGGGCTTTTTCGCCCGCACGATGAAACTTCTCTTCTATTTTCAGCCAAATAGTCCGCCGAGTTATCAACCCATATATTAGCCGTCGTTTTTCGGGGGAATAGCTCTTCAGGTTTCTAGATTAAGCATCTGAACATGCGTCGGTGAGAAACAACCGTTATTAGTTAAAATTATCCTCATTGATTTTATTTACTAAACTTCGTTCCAAACCATTAATCAAATCTTTCTTCATAATAGAAAGTTTCTTCCGCAATCTCACTTATACAATGGAGAGCAGCATTCTTGAAACAAATAGACAAGTATATCAAAAGTCCTAGAACTAACTGTGTAAATGCAAATTGATTTTAAAACTTTTAAAAAGTGCAATGAAATTATAAAATTATGAAAATAGTGCAATTAAGTCTTTCAAGCTCCATTGAGAATCTAACCATCGTCAAAATGGCATATATTAATATTATTGTGAAATCATAAAAATTGTATTTTTTTTTGCACATATAAAGATTTGCATTAAAAAAAAAAGCCTTTCATTACTAGTTGCGTGCACTTACGTGGCTAGACATGTAAGAACTTGGTTGGATTTTCAAATGCCAATGCATTGTCAAAATAATTATCAATTTAATAAATACTGAAAATTTCAATAAAGATAAATCTCGTAAATTTTTTATTGAGAGACCGCATCATTTCATTCTCTAGAGTATTTTTTCTTTATTGTTTTATATAAAGTTACTTTAGGTTTCGCGATAATATGAATAAAATGTGTGAGTTTAGGGGACCCACTGGCATTGAGCGGTCTAATAAGTATTGCCGGTGACATCATACGAGAAAAGGTACGATGATGTGCCCCTCGCACGTGTCTCTTTTTTTTAGCACGTCGCGCGTGTCGGGTTTGACGTCATCTCCATGACATATTGACTCGTCGCTTAGGATACCCACTAGCATTGACGTCATCGGCATTACATACGAGACATCGCTTGTGGGGCCCACTGACATTGACGTCATCTGCATTACATATATCGACTCCGTCAGATCGGCCCCGCCAAAACACCTCTGTAGATTTGCCGTCTTTTACATATTTATTTGTTTTTCTTGTCTCGTTCTGGAGAGTTTCATTTGGCTAGCTAATTTAGTTGTCCCTTAATCATCAAATAAAAGTAATTAACTTTCAAAAGTAACTTGGCCAAGTTCTTTTAGAATCAAAATCAACATAGTTTGGCTAATTGTAGCAAGTATAGGGTTGAGCTTATATGTTCAAAATTTTATTAGCTCTTTTGTTTATTATACTAATAAAAATGTGGCACAATTTACTTTGTAATATTGGGATTTTTTTGGACCAAGCAAAATAAAATAAGATAAAAAGAATATTTGAGCCAGTCAACAATTCACCTCCTTTTTAAGAGAGAGCTCACGCAAAACATAGGGGAAAGAAAAGAGAGAGAAAGAAAGAAGAAGAAGAAGAAGAAGAAAGGAAGAAGAGGATTCTTGCTACGGATAATTTGCTAAGGTGGATTATTAACCTTTTGTAAGTTTTACCAAGCTCTCTTTCAAAAGTAATTCGAAGAATTCTCCATTGACACAAGAATCGTGAAAGAAGATAGTGTTATGGCCATATGAAATTATGAATGTTGGGTGAAATGAAAATTTTTTTACATGCCATTGCACATTAACTTATCGTAATTAATTGATTCAAAGAGCCCCAACTACATGGGCTTGGCTGAAGTGTGAATCGAAGAATCATAGCTCGAGGCCTTCTTCTCTTTAGGTGTTATCTTGGTGTCTCCATCGCTAGGCCCGCCAAGTCTGGAGAAAAAGAATGGCCTAAATGGATTCCTTGCAATTTTATTATCTTCTTAACATCCGTATTTGCTATATCCATTGCATGATTTCCCAAGCAATCGACTTTCTTTTTCCTGTAAAATCATGTTCGCATGTAATTCCCTAAACAAAAAATGATACAGTTGAACTTTGGAATTAGTGATTGAAATGTCAGGAAATGATTGTTCGTCACAGTTAGTTACTAATGAAGTTTCCAAGATGGGTTGCATGTCTCATGCTTATGGCATGATTGATGATGCCATTGCCAAAGATTATTACTCCGTTTGTTTCGCAAAAAATATGACATTTTTGGAAAATATTCTCTATGAAGCTATTTTCCAAGAAAATGTAATTATTTTATAGTGTTCGGTTGAAATCTAAAAAACGGAAAATATTTTTCACTATTCAACAAGGAAAATATTTTCCTCCATGTAATCTTTTTTAATAAATTTTTATTATTTTATTTTTAAAATCTAAATATTTATTTTTTAAAGAATTGATTTTTAAATTATTTTTTATTTAAAAAAATTAAATGATTTTTTATTCTTTTTCTTTTTCTTTTTCTTTCTTTTTGTCTTCTTCTTCTTCGACTGATCGTTAGTGAAGGGCCAAAGGCGAGCTCTAGCTCACTTGACACCAACAAGCTAGATATCACCAAAGGTTCGCACTTGTCAATTTGGTGAGGCTCAAGCTTGCCTCTCACCAGAGGCTTGTACTCACTAATCTAGTGAGGCTCGAGCTCGTTGCTTGCCAAATTGACAAGCCTCTAGCCTTTAATGAAGAATCAAAATAATGTTATATTTTATTTGTGTGAATGTGATATGCCTATTTCTTTCTCTAGAACCTTTTAAGGACATGTTTGGGTTCATGATCATGTTATTTAATAATAAATCAAAACAATACTGTACTGTACTTATGTGAATGGGATATGATGTCGTATAAGATGCTCGTGGAAAGTGGGCGGTCTCTCTCTAGAAAAGCCTTCGCAAACATAAAGTCAAGCTTGGCTGCTCTCTAATAAGTTTGTGTGCTCTCTTCTGTGGTTGATGGTTTTCTGGTGGTTTTACTTGGGTTTTCTAGGAACACGGCATCGTCTTTCACAGGTCTTCCCACCATAATCAACAGCAAACTTTAGCAACCCCGCCCACCTCCCATGGCGATGTGACTATCATCCGCTCGACTCGACGTTTTTTTGCAGCCCACAGAGATTATCTCGAGTTGGGCCGTTTCCTTCCCTGCAGAACGGACAATTCTCTTGCAAATTCCTCTCTCGCTTTTGTTTTCTGTTTCGCCAAGAAAGGAAGTCTATGCTCAGTTTCTTGGAAAAGAGTTCCTTCGTTGACGAAAGAAGAACTGGAAACGGAGGGGGAAACGAAGAAAAGATCTATGCACCCCCTGCTGCCATTCTTTTCATTGTGTGGAAAAGTTTCAAATTTTGTGCTTGAGTCACGAGAACGATCAGTTGGGTATGTCGATTTTCCATGGCATTCGCTTTCTTATTTCATCCTTTTTATTGCGTAAGACAAACGATCGGGCAATAGAATAAACATAACAACACCAGATTTACTTGGCTCGATTGATGTAACCAGCTCCTCGGAGAGAACAGCACAGATCCCATGATACAATGAATATTACGCTAAATACTCAAAAAATTTCTCGACCTTAATTACATCTGATTACTCACGCAAAATTTAGCCTTCAAAATTACTTGCAAAACAATGTTTCAGAGTGGATTTGTGGGATTTTCACTCTCGCGAATCATCCGTGCCATGGGAGGGACCAGAAAGAACACAGAAACCACCGAGGGTGAGAACTTGGTCTACTTCGACCGTGTAGATTTCCATCTGCAAAAGGAAGACATGGAAAAAAATGACATTGCATGAGTTCTGTTCTCACGCAATATTTTCAAGAAAGTTCCTAAATTATGTGATAAGGGTCAAAGCCTTCCTCAACCGGGCACTAAATGGCGTTTTCACATTGCGACATTGCAATTCATTGGTATATTTCAATTTACCGAACTAAATTAATTATGCTTTATAGTTGGCGTTTAAAAGAAGAAATATAGTGTCATGCTCTGCCGTTCTAGAAAAATGGTTTTTGATTTGTCGTGTGGTGCCGGAACACTAATGACTAGTTATATGATATTGCCTTTATTAATGCATTATAATTTAAATATTTACTCGATAAATTTATGGAAAATAATTTTTTTGCTAGTATTACAAGTAGCCTACAATATCATGATCCCTTCTGTCATTTGTTTTGCTATTGTATTTCACCTTGGGTAACATAAGAATTAACTTTCAGATGAATTGAGCAATACACTACTCATAAACAATGTTCAACTTAGGAATAACATGATTTTTCATCTAGAAAGTGTGCGTGAAAATATCATTGGAAATATGTTTTTTTTTCTGCAAAAGAGAAAAGAAAAACATAAGGTATAAATATCTCAATTAATTGTAGAGTTCTAGTTGTTGGATTTTAGATTTTTTAAAAATAAAAACATTATATGTCCTAGAGTATAATATGAGATTAGTACGTTGAAAAAGCATAATATTTTAATTAGCCACTTAATAAGCTTTGTAGTAATAAAGAAGATGGAAATTATACAGTATCACATGTGCATATTCCCTCATTTTACTAAAGAATGCGCATGAAACAAATTCGACATTGTTAAGGTAAAATCTAGAAGCGTTGAGAAAATTTACCTAAATTGTATTAAAAGAGTTTGCATACAATAAATTTAACTATTTCAGTTATAATACTTTGTAAAAATATTATATCTGAGAACAAGGTCATGCTTTTTAATGATGAATCAAAACAATATTGTATTTTACTTGTGTGAATGGGATCTGATGCCGTCAACGATGCGTGTGGAAAATGGCGGTCTCTCTCTAGAAAAGCTTTGGCAAACTTGAAGTCAAGCTTGGCTGCTCTCTAATAAGTTTGTGGGCTCTCTTCTGTGTATGATGGTTTTCCAGCACCACGATTTCCTGGTTGCTCTCTCTGATATGTCTGTGTGCTCTTCAACGTCACTCAATTTCGGGGAACACAGCATCGTCTTCCACAGGTCTTCCCTCCATGATCAACAGCAAACTTTAGCAGCGCCGCCTCCCATGGCGATCCTACTATCATCCGCCCGGCTCGACATTTTTGCAGACCCCAGAGATTATCTCGAGTAGGGCGGCCTTTCCTTCCCTGCAGTACGGTCAATTCTCCAGCGTCTCTCTCTCTCTCTCTCTCAATTTTGTTTTCTTTGTTTTTTCCACGAAAGGAAGTCCGTGCTCAGTTTCTCGGAAAAGTTTTCCTTCATTGATGAAAGATGAACCGGGAAAGAGAGGGGAAACGAAGAAAAGATCCTTGCGCCCAGAGTTGCAATTCTTTTGATAGTGCGGAGAAGTTTCAAATTTTGTGTTTGATTCATGAGGTGGGTATGTCGATTTTCCAAGGCATTTGATTTCTTGTTTCATCATTTTTTATTTGCGTAAAACAAAGGATCGAGCAATAAAATAAATAGAACCATAAAATAAATTGGACATTGGGTATGCTTAGTTCGATTGATGTAACCAACTTCAAGAGAAGAGTAGCATAGGATTCAACAATGCAATGGAAATTACAATAAATACGTTTAATATTTACCGATCCATATTACATCCAATAACTCACTTAATCGGTCGTGAAACAATCTTTCAATCTTAGATACCTGCCAGGTTTTATGGGATTATATACTGTGGTTTTCTAGAACTTTGCCACGGCAGAATCAGAGTGGATTTGGGGAACTTACCCACTCGGCGAATTCCTCATGCTATGGCGGGAGCAGAAAGAAAGCACACGGTAACTATAAGAACTCGGTCAAGTTCGACCATGGATATTCCCTCTGCAAACGGAAGATTACAAAAAATGGAGTCATGATCAGAAAAGGAAATCAAAAATGCATTAGGTGTAAAAGAAGATGTGATTGAAGTTTCGCCAATAATTTAGTCAGAGCCAATGCCAAATGCACATTGATAGGGAAAGCGCTACAGGTTTACGGGATTCGCCATCCGGTTTTCATGATGCTTATCTTTATGGGGCTAGACATTTCAAAAAGAAAAAGACAGGTGCAAAGGCCATGTTTCCTTTCTGATGCTGGATGACTTTTAGGTAAACGGAGAGGACAAAACTAACCAGGGAAGACTTTCCAACGCTAATGCCTCCCCTTTTAGCCCCCCTCTTTTTGGATAAGTAAAACTTATCGACTGTATACTCCTCGATTGGATGCCTATAAAATGCAGGGATGGCAATTCTTCCCGCTATCCCGATAGAACTTCACACAACAAAAGCAATTTAACGAGACAATTCAATATGACAGGCCCCCACGCCACCCCACCCTGTGCGAGGAATAACCCAGCATCACAATCGCCAGGGCCGCCGCAATCCGACTGGCACAAGCAGATCATCGGCCACTGCATCGCATTTTCTTTACCCGCTACTCTTGGCCTCCTCATGTTCATCTTCCTTGCAATACCTGCCACAATGGCACCGCAGTTCCAGCTCGACCGGGGCTCTTCCCTTTCGTCCCTCAACATCTCCACCTCCCACATCACTGCCCGATGGAACATCGCTGTCTTGGTCAAGAACCCAAGTAAGCTCTTTGCTGTCAAGTACACTCACCTGAAGCTCCTCTTGAGTTTCCAAGGCCAACTCGCCCTCTCTCGTCCCTGCCTCGTTCCCGCCTTCACTCAGGGCCCCGGTAATGTGACCACAGTCCATGCCAAGGCCTTGTCAACCCTGGCAATCGTCAATGACTTGGGCGTGATGGGCCTGGTGAGCACATTGAAGGGCCCGGAGGTGACCATCGACATCGTGGCCAAATCCAAGCGGAGGCTGCACTTGGGTCCGTTGTGGGTGCCCCTTTTCGACGTCTATTTCTCGTGCATGAGTGTGACCTTCACGGCTCCAACCAACAGCAAGGGTGGCGGCGACTGGATGATCCTCGGAGGCACCCTGACCTGCATTCCCGACACCATCACTCTACTCTGGTAAGAAAACTTACAAGCACGTGACTTCTTATCGTCAATCAAGCACATTAATTTATGATTAAGTGGTTCGAACAATTTACGGTTATGATACATAGCGAGTGTTTCTGTAGCGTTAAACGCTTAATTTAAGTCATTTTTATGTGGTTTTATCGAACACTTTTGCATTACTAGAAATCAACTTTGCATGTTTATTCTGTTAATATAAATCAGGTTTAATTCTCACGATCTTGTGTTTTTCCGTCATTTTTTCAGATTCTAAAGACTCTTCTAGCTTCTACAAATCCGGGCATCCATTGGAGGGTTCTTTCCTAGTTTAGTACTTTGGCAAATACATCAATTTTTTTTTTTGTTGGTTTATGTATACTTCTTTGTTAAAGTTGTATTCTCTTGATATTTGAATATTCGAGTTATTATCCAAGAAATAGTTTGTACTTTACATGTCTTTAATTTGTGAGGTTTTGAAAGTTTTTCTCTTAACTCGGTTTCTAATCATGCATTGCATTGGTGTGCAATCCCAAAGTTCATATTGCTTTTTCAGTTGTAAAGGAGGCAATAGAGTCGGTCTCATAGAATTGACTGACTAGTTAAATGCCTCAATTTGAATGGCAAAATTCGTATTTAGATTATGGCATTTTTCTCTCAAAATAATCTTGGGATTCAAGCATATCACCCTATGGTGAAACCTTGTCAAATATATATGGACATGACATTTTATGCGCATTCATGAAAGATTAGTCAAGCGAAAAAATGCTTAATAAAGTGTAGATACCTAATGACCGAAAAAAAAAAAAAAAGTGCAGATACCTAAATTAAGAAGTCTAATTGCTCCTTTGAAGCTAGACCAAGACCGAGCTTGGAGTCAGGTGACTTGGTCAAAAGAGACTGAAGATAGAAGCCGATGGTTGACTCAATAGGTCGGAGCGATTCTCCTTTGAGCACCATGCTTGTCTTGAGTCTCGACTATCCATTTGTTACGTAAAATGTAACCAAAAAGACCAGACTGTAACATTTCCGACATTGTGGCATATGGAGTTTTAAGGTTTTTTTTACCAACGTTAGGAGCACTAAAAGACCCCTATTACATTGACCCTACGTGTGCTAGTGACATTCTAGAGAACATTCGGCTCCATCTTCTAAATGCAATCCCCTAGTCAATGATGACCCGTGCTAAGAATTTCCATCTGAGGTCGTTTCCAGATGGTCATCAACAATGAAGTGTTTCGACTCTGTTTCTCTCGTGCTGCACCCTCCCGGTGATTTCCAGGCATTAATCCGCTCTTGAGACTGTTGTTTGGCACTTTATTTTTATACAGCTTCTTCAGTGGGCCTGGATCTATAAAAATTGGTTGAATCTTAAGGCTTGGGTTGGGTTGGGTTTTATCATGTTCACTTCCTTCTCATCTGGAGGCTTTAATATAATGTTTCCTTAACCATATCTCAGCTCGTCTTTCTTGGACCACACCGGGAGGGTCGCGACATGTAGGACTGAGGCAGTTGAGCCTTTGGACATTGGGATTAGTTTTCGGTTTTCTTTGGGCGGATTTGTCTATTGGCTTGCACGATCCACATCTCAACGAAGTGCATGTGCATTGGACTATGTGCTATGATCTGATCTTAAGTGAAGATCATCTTCATTCGCAATTTCCTAAAAGAAAAAGCTAGGTAATGTAGTTTTTGTTGTTATGGTCTGGGGGATCTCATTCCCATTCATGTGGGAGGTCAAAGTACGATGGTTAGTTTCCACATATCCCATACAGAAAATGTTAAAAGAAGCAGTGAGTTTTTAGATGAAAATTGTCTAAAAGTTTTAAACCTATTTCATTTTTATCAGTTCGGTCATAAATATTTTGATTTTGCCAATTGATTTTCTAAATATTTTCTTTTTTAACCAATTGAGTTCATTCAGTCAATTTTGACTGAAAATCAGTAATGTGGACATTGGCCATCCCATATAACACAACTGGCATTGACGTTGACAATTTTAATAATATTTTAAAAATTTTCAAAAATTTTATTGAGAATTTTATTTTCCTTCTTTATTTTTTTTTACTGTGGTTGGTAAGGGTGGCAATGCCCTCACTCGGATCTGGACAAGGCCATTGTGGCCATAGGCAAAGGCAGCCTCTCTTGCGGCTCTTGAGGCTGGCCTCGCCCATGGCTACTTGAGCTCGACCCATGGCCATGGTTGCCAAGTCTCAATCTTGCAGCTTCCATGGCCATTCGAGCTCAAGCTCTAGATTTGTAGCTACCACAACCACTCGAGCTTGACACTCACGATCAAGCTACTCAGTTAGAATTGGTTATCATTTTTTTGAACTTGGAACTTATCATGTTTATTCCATAATCGGTTTTGAAACGTACCTTGTTTTTCCAGTTTGATTCCAAATTCTACTCAAAAACCTGTTTTTCTTTTTGTTACTTGGGTATTTCATGAGCCGGAGGTTCCTATATTTGTTCTTTGGACAAGCTTTATCATCATTAAGAAAGAAATGATCTGGCCAAATCTTTGCAAAGAAGTGCAAAATGAAGGCATCGCAGATCCAAACTTACTGTGTAGAAGAGAGGCTTTACTTGAAGCCCATCGAGCCAGGCCCATAATGGGACCAAACTTGCGAACCAGCAGGTTTTTCAAAGTTTCTCTCTCTCTCTCTCTCTCTCTCTCTCTCTCTCTCTCTCTCTCTCTGAAGTCGTATTTCATTGCTCGCGAGAGCTCTGCAACTCGAGCGTGGCGGATCGTTATTCCCCAAACGCAATGCTGGACTTCGTACCGGAAGCTTCCGTGCAAGATCCCGTCACCAAAAGAGCCAAGGACTGGCTCTCGAAGCTCCTCTATCTCTTCCCCACGCCACTCTCTCTGAAAAGCTGAAAATCAACTTTTGGGTAGCCTCAGAGTAATGGCTCAAATGGCGAGCAAGCTCGCTCAGGTTGCGATTGCTCTGAGAAAAAGAAGAAGAGGAATCACGAGGGTTCCTACGTCGAGAAAGCGCGAGGGCAACTGCCCTGTGCAAGCGAAGAGGAAAGAAGAGCGGAGTGACATGTCTAAGAAACAGAAGGCAAAGAAGAAAAAAATGCTAGAGAAGTTAGGATTTTCATCTTTTATGAAAACAGTTCAAAAAATTGATCTAGTCGGTTCGGTTTTCAAGTGGTTCTTCACTCTGAACCAGACCTGATTTTAGGACAGTCTAGTCCGATTCCCAAGTAGAACAGGTCTATTTGCACACCCCTATCAGATATGACCAATCTACTATGCTATGACATCTATACCAGTAAAGCACCCTACAACCTAGTTCTTATTAAGGATGTATCAGTAATATTTCAAAACTTCTCCTATTTCATATGGCACTTTACGTCTTACTATAAATCCGTTCCAAGGAGTGTACCACGCATGTAGATTGGTTATTCGTTGTGGGCTTATTTAGAGCTCATGATTTAACAAAGTGCAATTGTTTTCAGCAAAGGCTGCATTTTGTTAGTCCCACCAAACCGTTCATTTGTTCATCTAGTTTGTTGAAACGAGTCTAAAATGCTAATTTTTTTGCATAATCACCCGAGTTTCGACAAGACCTAACTCTTGATAAAAGATTTACAGGACACTCGTATAGTCTCTTATGATAAAAGCTGGAGCCTTGCCCAAAAGGAGCTACTTACTCAGTTCTTAAGCACTCGCCGTTAAGATTTCAATGACAACATAACAAAATAAGCGAACAAACAGTCATGCCTAACTTAAAACACTATCCAAAAATGACTCTAGTTAGAAGCTCGCAGTGGCTGGAAGGTGCTGCTAGAGAAACCAAAAGTGCCTCAGGTCTTTAAGGACGAGGAGAGGAAAGCCGTTCCCTGAAAGCGTTAATTAATGCATATCTTCTACGCTAATCCTTTGCCACATGAGAGCAGAAAAGCAGCTTTTATTCATAAATTTTCTAATTTAGCCATTTAGTCCTAAATTTTTGTGCAAAATTTCAATGTTGTCTTTTCGCCCAATTTTCACCTAGAATCACTAATGTGGCATATGCCCATGTAGGATGGCCAGAATGACTAGACTGCCATGTCTTTGTAAGGCTCATTTGTTTATGTTCCAGATGGATGAGGCTGTAGCTTGTTCCAAGGTTGGTTTACACAGAAAATGAATAACAGGGGATGCTTATGCAAATTTACTGATAAGCAAGCGAGTCGATGAAGAAGGATATATTAGTGATGAGTATGAGCAAGCGAGTCAATGAAGAAGGATGAACTAGTAATGAGTAGGATCATCAAAATGAGGTCGTGACCTTAACTCGGCAGACTAGTCATTAACAAGAACTTTATGTGATAAAAGCTCTAAGATGTGATGGACAAAACTATTTACATGCCTAAGAAGAAGACAGTGGATAGTCATCATAAGTCATACTTGGCTTAGCACTATTCAAGTTTATTTCCTTGAGGTCCTTGTAATCCTTAATAATGTGCATTTATTGCCTTTTTCCTTTTCATACAATCGTGTGTCCTATCTTATTTTAGCAATGACAAAGAATGCGAAATTTGTCATAAAGATTAATGCAAAAATTAACGAATCTTACAATTGTATCAACACGAGAGGATGAAAGCACTATAGAAGTAAACAACAAAGAACACAAGAGCCAATTGCAAATCAATTAGTTGGAGAGTACAATCACTTACACGCTCAAATGTTTTCTTGACTTTAGATTACACACAATACCACAAGGATTAGCCTCAGGTTATTGCTCAATAAATAAATCACCAAGAAGTTACCTCACAACTAGAAACCCCCACGTCTCCTCAAAGAAAACGTCTGATTGGAATGCGATGAGCTGCCCCTGTCAGGCACGATATATCACCATAAAGAAATCTTCTCATTTATTTTTTACAACAAAGAAATCTAATTCTGATCAGGTCATTTCAGATTCTTTTGAAGACCATGTTGATATCCATATTATTTGAGTCTTAGAAAACTATAAAGAAAAAAAGTTATATAAAGTGTCGATATATGTATATTGATTGAGTATAAAAGTATATTCCAAAAGTTTTAAGTAGGTTTGAAATGATCGAGTATATAAAATAACAAAAAGACAAAAAAGACAAAGTTTCTTTTAGGACATAATGTCCGGACATGATTTTGAGATAGAAAGAAAGAACAAAAAAGAAAATGAAAAACCCTCCAACCTTTTAGATGATTTATCTTTTATCTTTCTATCGTATATTTAAAGCACCCAACACTTTTGAAATATCCACATATTGACATCTAATATATCTTTTTACCATAGAGTTTTCCAAATGCTCAAATAATATGAATATTGGCATATCCTCCGATTTCTCCGCCATCGCCTTCAAGAAAGCCCAAAATAATCTGACCAGAATTAGGTTTCTTTCTTGTAAAAGCAATGAGAAGATTTCGAAAACCGGAAGCTCTACACATGGAGAGGCTCGAACTAACAAAGCACAGGAGAGGGTGATTTTTATTAGCAAATCAGGCACATTCTCCTTCGAGAAGGTCTTGACCAATTATGGATACTTCCGGTTTTGGGATAGTGGGCGTGTCGTTCAATTACGCATCCTCATTAATTAATTTCATCGAAATGTATGGAGTGACATCGGCCAAAACAAGCTATGGGATGAACTTTCTAAGATGATTAATTTAACATAGACCCAAATAAACAAAGGGATCTGTGAAAGTGGCTAAATATGCTATTCATAAAAGAACACGGTATGACGTTTGACTCCACTGATAATGTGACGTGTGTTGGTTTTCTTGGATAGAGCAATAATTGCATCCAATCGCCAGCTTTCTTGAGTAGTAATCATTTCATTGTACCCACTAAAATTAAGGGAAACGGCGGATAGGGCCTATCCTTCTCCCTTAAGAAATAAGCTGTCTTCATCGTGATTGCAATTTCCTGCATCCGTACAGATTTTTTGATTTTTCTCAACTTACTTTTAGTAGCTTTTTGGGGTTCAAATAGTTCAAACCCTTTTCTCATTTGGGCAGATGGCGACATAGGGCGCCACTTTTCCACTTCGAAGTCATTGTCGAAAGGTCTTTGGAGGTGGTATAGCTTTGTTTCATCGGATCATCTACCCCACCACGTGGGGGCATGTCCTTGCGGATCTTCAGACTATTGAAAATTCCCTCCGAAGGCGGGGGCCTGCCGAACTGCCTATGAGACAGGGATGTAAAAAAGAACCGCCCGAACCAAACTCGACTTGTATAGTTTCTTAGTTTAAGTTTTATGCAGTTTGAATCACAAAACACATATGGCCCTTCATGTACAGATCTGTTCAAGTATTACGAAGATCAAAACTGAACCAATCCGTTGATACCCCTCTAAATGTGGGAATGATTCGAAAGGCCTTTGATTGACTAGATTTATTTTCACCAAATGCAACAAAGAATTTTTGCTTGACAAAAATTGCTGGTCTATAAATTAAAATATTAATCAGGGGCAAAATATTTGTTGAAAACTAGTTAAAAGTAAAATATTTTAGGAGCACATGTGGCTCTATGCTCACTCCAATGCCGGATTGAGACGCCGTTTTCACTATTGAACTTAGCACTTCTCGTCATTTTTAAGAATAGTTCAATATTAGTTAATTTCTGGCAATCATGAGAAATCACTGAAAAATGAAGATATTTTCACGATTGTGTACTTATAAAAATTTTATGGAATCAGATAGCCGTTCCTTTTACTTCATAAGCTTTGATCTTATGAAAATTTCAGTTCTCTAGCCTTTGAGGGTATGTTTATGACGTTTGGTTAAACAAATTATGTTTGGGAGCCAAAGGAAATCCATGATTAACTTGCGGTGTTTTTAACGTAAATTCTATGTAGTTTTATAACTTAGCAAGCTATTTTAAATCCAAATGCGGCTTTAGATGTTTTTCAATCATGTGGGTATGTTGTAGTTGAATGCGTTGAAAAGATATGTTAGCATGGTGAAATTGTGTTACTTGATTTATGCTCGTTGCCCACTGCATTATGTGGATAATGTGAAAGCTAGTACAAGCACCTAGAGGGGGTGAATAGGTGCGAAAACAAATTTTGCAATGTAAAGACAATAATTTTTCTCTTGAACCGATTCTGTTCAGTAATAGATTATGAAAAGGAATTAGACTCTAATAAATAAATATTGTTACGATCAAAGTAAAGAGCTTAGGGAAGAGAATAAGAATACAAGGTTTATAGTGGTTCGGCTTAGTCCAAGGCTATGTCCACTCTCGCGCACTGACAGCCCACCGGCTGTATTTCACTAAGTATCAAAGAGTTGTTACAGTATAACTCTTCCTTGATTCCACAGTGTGTAGCCTCAAGGTCACACAAAAGTATAAACTCTCTTTTGAGTACAAGTTTTCGCTCAGTAATTGAATTGACTAAGAACAATGAGCTTCAGACTTTGGGATTCTTCTATCGCGCACACACTTGAATAACTGGAATGTCTTCCTTATACACTCCTTAATACCATCACACCAGTTGGCACTTACCAAATGAGTTCTTCCAATCTTCCCGTTAGACAAAATCAATTAGGGAGATTTTAAGTTATTTAAGGAATATGACGATAGCCCACCAATCCTGCTTGCCCATATAATTAGGATCTAGGTTTCCATAAGTAGAGCCTTCCAAGTATAATTCGCCAATCAACGGATCCAAAATCCCTGAATCGATCTTAATTTGAATAAAGGATTCCGACATGCTATTTCCAGCCAAGTGATCTTCTTCAGTCGATAGAATCAAATCTTTAACGAAATACTTAGATCTAGATAAGTTTTCTTCAACGGTCTAAATACTGTCAATGAGGATAAACTCTGAATCTTGAGTCTAGCAGTCTGGCGGTCTTCAGACTTTGATGACAGAGTCTACAAGTCTTTAGACTAGACTGATGGAAACGTTTTATCAGATTCAAAACACACAAGAAAGTTTTCTCCAACAATCTCCCCCTTTTTGATGGAGACAAAACGTTCCTGCAGATTTGGATAATTTTGACCTGCAAAACAGAACTCAAGCACACATGGATATCTCATAAAGATAATTGACTTAGTAAAGACAGCATTGAATCTGCATCCACAGGAAAAAGGTTAGTCCTGTAAATAAACAACTATCTTTGTCATGAAATACCAATAGTACTTAAAATAACCAAACAATCCAAATCCAGTCACAACCACACAACCAAACAAAAATCAAAGTCAAACAAGTCAAGTTTCAAATCTGCATAAACATCTCCCCCTTTTTGTCAACAGCAAAAAGTGGAGACCGGAAAAAGATAGATTTGGAATAGAGTATGAGTTAAGGCTACTTGGGTAGGCGAACAAGCTCAAATTTCCTCATTGAGTGCACTGTCTGTTTAAGCTTATGAAAACTTTGCTTCAGTGCCTGAAATTCTTCACCCTCCATAGAAGACTTAACTTGATTCCTGAGCGAATCCAACTGTTCATGAAGAGACGCTGAAGTGGCTTTAACAGCGTTCTTGAGATCCAGTATCTCAAAACTCATAGCAAATTGCTAACTCCGCACATCCAAAAGAATTTCCAGCAGTCTTGAAAAGTCTATTGTTTGAGTAGTTGTATCGTTTGGACCGGCAGAGTGAAACTCAGGGAAGTTGAGAAAGGATGGAGTCTCAGCAGGAGGTCTATCTTCTGGATAATGAGAGGCATGCACTTCTTCTTGGTCTGTTGCAGATCGACTTACATCACTAGCAAGTAAAGGTGAAGAAGTACCTTTTTGACCAACAGCTCCCCATGTTTTGATGCCCTCAGGAGAAGTAGGTAAAGCTTCCTCAGCCTTAGAATGATGCACTCCAGTAGACTTTTCTTCTCTTATCTCAGAATGACTGGACAGAGAGATAGTCAAGGTTGGCTCGATAGAGTATTGAGTACCCTGATCTCCTTCATTCTCTGCTTCTTCTCCTTCTTCTTCCATTTCCTCTTCAGCTTCTTCCATTTCTTTCTATGCTTCCTCTTCCTCTTCCTCTTCTTCTTCTTCATCTTCTTCTTCTTCTTCTTCTTCTCTTCTTTCTTCTTCTTCTCCTCTTTCCTCTTCGTCTCTTCTTTCCTCTGTTTCCCTATGTTCTTCTTCATTCTCCGATTCTTCTCTCTCTCTTTCCTCTTCTGACTCTTCTCTTCTCTCAGGAAAGCTGACAAAAGTCTTCAAATTTTCCAAGGCAGAAATAGTAAGCTCATCCTCATTGTCATCATATTCTAGAACGAGAGCTCTTTTCTTCTTTACAGGAGCAATCATGGGCTTCTTGCCTTTCCTTTTAGCTGCAGCAGAGTTTTGCTTTGCCTTGAGAGGAGATTTCTCATTCATTCGTTCTAGCACTTTGTTCATCTCTTTTGAGCGCATCTTTGACACCATTTTGAACCCAATTACCATTGGAGTGATGGCTTTCAGACTCAATAGTGCAGAGATATGAATTTTGAAGTGCCTAAAGAGTTGAGTGATAAGAGCATAATAAGGGAGCTGTCTCTTATCCTTAGTCACAGTTCGAAACATGTGGAACAGAATGATGTGAGGCAGAGAGAATCTAAAACCAGTATTGATTGCACACATCAATTTTGCTTCTAAACGAGAAACATCAGTCTTGGATGTCAATTTAGGGCGAATGCAATTTATCACAATTTTGTGCAATAGAACATTCGAAGCACTCATCCTTAAATAAAATAGTTTTCCTTCAACATCCCTGTTTCTTACCAAAGACAGAATAGCATGAGCAATGGACACACTAATCGGTTGAAAACCCGTTCTTTCCACCCCGATTATGTCAGCTAAAATGTCTGTGTTCACAAAAAATTTCATGTCCTTCACAGTGAAGATAAAACTGTGTGCATCCAAAAAGGATAGATTCAAATAAAAGTAAGCAGTTAGCTCTGGAAATCCAACAGTAGAATCAGAACAGAACTTTTTCAATTGCAATAGTGCAAACTTTTCTCTCAGATTGATTTTTATCAAATTCAGGAAATCAAAGTCAACAGTCCTAGGATTCATCACCCCTCTTTTCAAAAGACTTGCATAAACATGTTTATGATCCTTGGATCTAAAAAGATTCGAACCATCAGTAATGTTTGCAGCCACCCCAGACCTAGGTTGAAAATGTGAATACAACCGTTCATCATCATCCAGAGATTGTGGTTGATTCGCAGTGCTATAGTGTAGGTCACTTGGAATATTCTGAAATGCTTTCTCAGCCGATCATTTTTCCACAACTCCTAGCCTCTCCAAATCTCTCAAAAACAAGGTTTCATTCTTGAATCCCCTATCTTTTAAGAACTCATCAATTAATGACAATGGCATACCTCCTTTCTTCAAATTTGAGTAGAGTTTGAAGGCATTCTTTGGAGTTAGAGTTATTATAGGATTAACTCCTTCTATTACTTCATCGGCTGCTTGATTCGAGGAAGGTTGGCGTTGCTGACTTGGACACAAGGGAGATTCCTCTTCTTCGGTTAAGTCAAAGTGGGTAGGACCCTCAGGCATGCGGCGTGGTCCCCTGCTTGCAATCCTTGATGACTTTCTTGAAAACATTGCCACTTCAATGGAGAGAATCACTAACTTGTTCGAAAAGATGAAAACTTTCGAACAAATTGAGAGTAAAAGTGAAAAGGAATAGGAATATTGTATTCTAGGGTTTCGGAGTAAAAATGAGGAAGACAACACAGTGGTATATAAAGTAAGTGAAGCGGGGTAAATGAAGTGTCGTAAAAGGAAAATAAAAAGGATGACTTTTTGAATAAAAACTTCCCTTTATGAATTTAACTGAATTCGTTTTTAAAAACGATAACTACCTTTTTGAAATAAAGGGTATTTTAAGAAAAATAAATCAATCAACCAATCAGATAAAAGATGATCGTACCTTTTCAAATTTGAAAAATTAGAATAACTTACAGATGAGGCTTGAGGTCTTCTGAGTCTTGGCATTGAAAGACTTTTAACTTTGAGACTTGAGAGTGTCCAGACTTTACTGACCAAGAGATATAATATTAAGTTTGGTACGAATAGACTCAAATTGATTTTTCTCAAGAGGTTTTGTAAATATATCCGCGAGTTGATTCTTAGAGTCAATGAACTGGATCTTTACTTCTCCATTCTGAATGTGATTTCTAATAAAATAATGTCGAATCTCAATGTGCTTTGCTCTTGAGTGGAGAATAGGATTCTTGGAAAGATTTATTGCGCTGGTGTTGTCACATTTGATCTCAATGCATGAATCTTCAATTCCAAAGTCTCTTAGTTGTTGTTTTATCCACATAATTTGTGAACAACAACTTCCAAGAGCCACATATTCTGCTTCTGCTGTAGAATAAAGCTATGTTACTTTGCTTTCTCGAAAACCAAGATACTGTCTTGTTCCCAAGCAATTGACACATGCTCGAGGTGCTTTTTCTGTCAACTCTGCATCCTACTAAGTCCGCGTCTGAATATCCAAGAAGAGTAAAGTCTCATTCTTTAGGATACCAGAGACCTAAATTTGAAGTAGATGCAACATATTTGATGATGCGTTTTGCAGCACTTAAATGAGATTCTTTAGGATCCGATTGAAATCTGCACAAATGTAAACACTAAACAAAATATCGTGTCTAGAAGCGGTGAGATAAAGAAGTGAACCGATAATACTCCTGTAAAGTTTATGGTCAACTTTCTTTCCTCCTTCATCTTTATCCAGTTTCAAAGAGCTAGACATTGGAATTTCAACCTTTTTGCAATTTTCTAAACCGAACTTTTTAACGAGTTCTTTAGCATATTTCTCTTGGTGAATGAAAATTCATTCCTTCAATTGTTTCACTTGTAGTCCGAGAAAGAAAGATAGTTCACCCATCATACTCATTTCAAATTCGTCCTGCATAGTCTTAGAAAATTTCTTACAAAGACTTTCGTTAGAAGAGCCAAAGATTATATCATCAACATAAATTTAAACAAGCAAAAAATTATTACCTTCTCTTCTGATAAACAAAATTGTATCTACTTTACCTTTGGCAAAACCGTTTTGAATTAGGAAATTACTTAACCTGTCGTATCAAGCTCGAGGTGCTTGCTTTAAACCATACAGCGCCTTTTTCAGTCTGAATACAGAGTCTGGTTTTCTTGAGTTTTCAAAACCGGGAGGTTGTTCCACATAGACTTTCTCTTGGATAAATCCATTCAGGAATGCACTTTTGACGTCCATTTGGAATAACCTGAAATTCTTATAACAACCAAAAGCAAGTAATAGCCTAATTGCTTCTAACCTTGCTACTTGTGCGTAGGTCTCATCATAGTCTATCCCTTCTTCTTGCGTATATCATTTGGCCACGAGTCTTGCTTTGTTTCTTACGACTTTTCCTTTTTCGTTCATCTTGTTCCTGAAAACCCATTTAGCTCCAATAATGGATTTACCTTTTGGTTTAGGAGTTAATTCCTAGACATCATTGATACTTGAATTGCCTCGAGTTCTTCTTGCATGGCTTCAATCCAGCTTTCATCGCTAAAGCTTCTTCCATGCTCTTGGGTTCTATTTCGAAACAAGAGCCACAAAGACTAGACTCTTCACGCCTTTTAGATCTTGTACGAATTCCCTCATTAATGTCACCAATAATGAGATCTTTAGGATGACTAGACTTGTGCTTCCGTTGCTGGTTGATTTGTTAGACTGTTGATCATTTTCTTCATTTGATTCTTTAACGATCATTTGTTGCTTTGGTCTTCTCAAGTCTCGAGCTCTACATAGATTTAGACTTTGAAGAGTCTGGAGTAGGTTCGGGTTCTTTAGGTTGAGTCTGAATCGATTGATTTTGCATAAAGTCTTAAAATTTGACATTCATCGATTCCTCCACAAATTGAGTCTTTTTGTTGTATACTCGTAAGCTTTGCTTATAGTTGAATATCCAAGGAAAATACCTTCATCTGATTTTTCTTCAAACTTACCAATTCCATTTTTCAATATAAAACATTTGCATTTTTCAATATAAAACATTTGCATCCAAACACATGAAAATACGAAACAATTGGCTTCTTTCCTTTGAATAACTCATAGGGAGTTTTCTCCAAAATGGGCCTTAAAAAGACTCTATTAATAATATAGCATGCTGTAGAAACTACTTCAGCCCAAAAACGAGAAGAAATGTTACTTTCAATTAGAAGAGTTCTAGCCATTTCTTGCAAGGATCTATTCTTCCTTTCCACAACTCCATTCTCCTCTAGTATAAGGAGAGGAGAATACATGCTAAAAACCAGATTCATGACAGAATTTAGCAAAATCTTGATTTTCAAACTCATCTCCATGGTCTGTCCGAATACTAGAAATAATATACCCTTTTTCATTTTGAACTTTCTTAGCAAATTTCATAAAATAAGAAAAGGTTTCAGACTTACTTGCCAGGAAATATACCCAAGTGAATCGTGAATAATCATCCACAATTACTAGGTAGTATTTCTTACCTCCAATGCTCGAGTTCGGTTGGTCCAAAAGATCCATGTGTAATAGCTGCAGTACACGATTAGTGGACACTTGATTTATTGGTCTGAATGAATTTCTTACCTGTTTTCCCAATACGCATAGTGTACATAGGTCAGACTTTTGGTATGTCAAATTGGGTAGTTCTCGAACAAGCTTCTTTGTAGTGATCTTGGCTATTTGCTTCATGTTGATGTGCCCAAGCTTTCTGTGCCATAGATTTGCTTCCTCTTGAATTGAGATTAGACATTGTGATTTATCTGGTTTAATATCCAAGAGATAGATGTTCCCATGTCTTCACCCCGTAAAAGTCTGAGAGGAGTCTTTACTGGTTCCTGAACATATTCCTTCTTGAAAGCTGATTTTGAAACCGGTGTCGCACAGTTGGCTAATACTCAGCAAGTTGTAGTTGAGTCCTTTTACTAAGGAAATGTTACTGATAGTGAGGCTTCCAATCTTTATAGTTCCGTATCCCACAATTCTTCATTTGCTATTTCCTCCAAAAAAAACTTTTCTACCATTAACTTGCACAAGCTTTATAAAGCAGTTTGAGTTTCCTGTCATATGTCTTGAGCATCCACTATCCAAGTACCATTTCACATTTTTCTTGATAGTGACCTGCATTTAAAAAGAGAACTCAAACTTTCTTTGGTACCCATATTTTCTTGGGTCCAGCAGAGTTATTGGTATAGATAGTTTTTGCCCAATCCTTCTTAATAAGCTTCCAAACCATAGGGCATTCTTTCTCAAAGTGTTCTGAGCTGTTACACTTAGAACATTTAAAAGCACTGCGGCCTACAGGTTTTACAAAAAATTTTTGGAAATGATTTTTGTACGAATCTTTTGTAGGTCTTTGTTTAATCATTTCCTTTACCTTAGGAAAATCAATTAAAGAAATGGTTTCAGCAGTCATTCCCAAACCTAATTTGTTGAAGTAAGGTTTTTGTGCGAAAAGAATTTTCTCCAGGTTTCTCGAGATCCTATAGAAAACCTTTTAGAAATGCTTGAGATATCATTTTTTAAAAATGCATTTTCTTTTGAAAGATTATCCGCATTTTCTTTTAAAGTAGTAACACTTTTGTCTAAACTTTTGACCTTTTCTTTCCAAACAATTTCATGTTCTTTAGTGTAGAATTTTCCCTTTTAAGTTCGGAAATCCTTTTGAGAGAGGTTTTGAGATTAAGACATAATTCATCAATATATTTATAAACTTTAGTAGGAATTTTTAAATTACTTACCTCGATTTTACTGTTTGAGTCTGAGTCTATCTCAGAGTCTGAATTTGAGTCTGATTGTGACATGAGACAAATATTGGCATAATCATCATCACTTTCCTCACATTCAGTGTCACTCCAGGTTTCTGCTTTAAGTGCTTTTCGATATTTCTCGGTTTTCCTTTCTTTCTCTTCAGGCGGGGGACAGTTGGGTCTGATGTGTCCATTTTTCTTACATTCAAAGCAGACTACATCCTTGTTGGATTCATCATCCTCAACTGATTTATTTTATAACTTTTGATAACTTTGTTTCCTTGGATTGAATATTCTCCCATTTTTGTTCAGTTTTCTGAACCTTCTTATCATGAGAGCAAGCTCTTCATCGTTCATATCGTCTTTAGAATCTGTGACATCAGAATCATCATTAGATTTTAAAGTAATGGATTTCTTACTTTTAGGATCTTCATCTTCATTGATTTGCTCCACTTCATAAGACTGAAGAGTGCCAACCAATTCGTCAATAAAGAGTGGTATGATTCTTTGTGTCTCCCTTATTGAAGTCTTTATGTGATTCTAATCTTTAGATAGTTCCCGTAGTAACTTGTTAACCTTCATGGGTCCAGAGATTGGTTGACCTTAATACTCAAGACCATTTACGATTTATGTAAAACGACTAAACACGTCAGTGATAGATTCTCCTGATTTCATCTTGAATGCTTCATATTGACCGAGTAGAATGTTGATTCTGGTTTCTTTCACTCGATCAGTTCCTTCATAGGTGATGTGTAATCTATCCCAGACTTCTTTAGCTGTTTCACAAGAGGATATTCTGTTATATTCAGTAGGAGATAATGCACAATATAAAGAATAAATTACTTTTGCATCAAGAGCTTGTCTCTTGGTTATTTCTTCTTGAGTCATTTCACTAGACTCAACAGCTTCTTTTCCTCTTTCTGAGATTGTTGCAGCTTTAGGAATGATTCATTTATCTACCATGTCCCATTCCAGAGGATCATTTGATCTTAGGAATGCCTTCATTTTGTTTTTCCATATGTTGTATTCCTTTCCATCAAAATAAGGTGGTCTGGTATTACTTTGCCCTTCAACTAGACCTGGAGCCAACATACTAGCCATGGATCTTTAACTCTGAAGTAAGAACACTTCAACTTAAGTGAGTACACATGCTTTGATACCAATTGTGAAAGCTAGTATGAGCACCTAGAGGGGGTGAATAGGTGCTCAAACAAATTTTGCAATGTAAAGACAATAATTTTTCTCTTGAACCGATTCTGTTCAGCAATAGATTATGAAAAGGAATTAGACTCTAATAAACAAATATTGTTACGATCAAAGTAAAGAACTTAGGGAAGAGAATAAGAACACAAGGTTTATAGTGATTCGGCTTAGTCCAAGCCTACGTCCACTCTCCCGCACTGACAGCCCATCGGCTGGATTTCACTAAGTATCAAAGAGTTGTTACAGTATAGCTCTTCCTTGATTCCACAGTATAGAGACTCTGCTACACTTCCTCAAGGTCACACAAAAGTATAAGCTCTCTTTTGAGTACAAGTTTTCGCTCAGTAATTGAATTGACTAAGAACAAGGAGTTTCAGACTTTAGAATTCTTCTATCGCGCACACACTCGAACAACTGGAATATCTTCCTTATATACTCCTTAATGCCATCACACCCGTTGGCACTTACCAAAGGAGTTCTTCCAATCTTCCCGTTGGACAAAATCAATTAGGGAGATTTTGAGTTATTTAAGGAATATGACGATAGCCCACCAATCTTGCTCACCCATACAATCAGGATCTAGGTTTCCATAAGTAAAGCCTTCCAAGTATAATTCGCCAATCAACGGATCCAAAATCCCTGAATCAATCTTAATTTGAATAAAGGATTCCGACATGCTATTTCCAGCCAAGTAATCTTCTTCAGTCGATAGAATCAAATCTTTAACGAAATACTCAAATATGGATAAGTCTTCTTCGATGGTCTAGATACTGTCAATGAGAATAGACTCTGAATCTTGAGTCTGGCAGTCCGGCGGTCTTCAGACTTTGATGACAGAGTCTGCAAATCTTTAAACTAGACTGATGGAAACGTTTTGTCAGCTTCAAAACACACAAGGAAGTTTTCTCCAACAGATAAAACATTAAGACTTTGGTGATAGTGCTAGTATGAACATCTAAATGGGGGTGAATAGGTGTAAAAACTAATTTTATAAAACTCAGTAACTTAATTCAACTTATATAACAACGGAAGACTTAAGATATGAAATATCTGTAATAATATATAAGGCTACAAATTAAGTAAAGAGATAAGGGAAAGAGAAATTAAACACAATGTTTTATAGTGGTTTGGCTTAGATCAAGCCTACGTCCACTCTCCCGCACTGACAACCCACCATTTGGATTTCACTATTAATCAAAAGAGTTGTTACAATCACACGTCCTTGATTACACAGTTTAGAGACTTTACTACACTTCCTTAAGGTCTCACAGGAATCTAGTTTCTCTTTTGAGTACAAGTTTTCGCTCAACAAACGAATCAGCAAAGAACTAGAAGTTTCAGACTTTGGAATTTTTCTATCTCACACTCACTCGAATAACTAGAGCATCCTCCTTATATACTCCTCCATGCCTCCATACCCGTTGGCACCTTTCAAATGAGTTCTTCCAATCTAACCGTTAGACAGAATCAATTAGAGAGATCTCGAGTTACTTAAGGAAAATGAAGATAGCCCACCAATCATGCTCGCCCATATAATCAGGATCTAGGTTTTCATAAGTAGAACCTTCCAAGTTTACTTCGCCAATCAATGGATCTGAATTACTCGAATTATTTCCAACATGAATAATAGATCTTTAGATGCTATCTCCAGCCATGAGATAATCTTCAACCAAACGGATCAAATCCGTAAAGATGAACTTGTATTTGAATAAGATTTCTTTGTCGATCTAGAAACCGTCAATGAGGGTAAACTCTAAATCTTAAATCTGACGATCTTCAGACTTTGATGGAAGGAAGCGTTTTGTCAACTTCAAAACTGATAAGGAAGTTTTCTCCAACATTTGGGACTCTGGTGTCCATGATTGCTATTATGGTTTAACATAAAAGATTTATGGGACACTAGTATCAGCTATAGTCTCTTATAATAAAAGCTGGAGCCTCGCGCAAAAGGAGTTTCTTGCTTAGTTATTAAGCTGTCGTCATTAAGATTTCATTAACAACATAATAGAAAAAGAAAACAGACACGTCTAACATAAAATCCCACACAAAATCGACTCTTGTTAGAAGATCGTAGTGGCTGGAAGACGCTACTAGAGAAACCAAAAGTGCCTTGGGTCTTTTAAGGACGAGGAGAGGAAAGCCGTCCCCTCAAATCGTTTCCCTACCCATCCCCGTGATCCAGGAATTGGAGGCTCGTCGTTGTGGAAGCCTATCTAAATTTGTGCAAACCAGCACTAATTAATAGGTATCTTTTGCGCTAATCTTTTGCCTCACAAAATGCGACTAAAGAAGCTGAGTAGAAAGTGTATTAGGATGAAAAGAAAGAGAGCAGAAAGCAGCTTTCAGTCCCAAACTTTTGGATTTGCTCCTTTAAGCATAAACCTTTACTCGAAATTTCCAATATAGTTCGTTCAATCAGTTTTTGCCAAGAATCAATGACGCGGTGTGTGCTCATGTAGGGCGGCAGGTGACGACTAGACCGTCATGCTATCACAAGACTCGTTTATTTACGTTCCAAATTGACGAGGTTGCAGCATGTTTTAAGGTTGGTTTACATGGAAAATGGATAGAAGTGGATGCTTGTACAAATTTATTGACAAGTAGGCCAGTCGATGAAGAAGAATGAACCAGTGATAAGTAGGATCATCAAAATGAGAATGGGACCGTCACTCAGCAGACAAGTCATTAACAAAACTTGTAAATGATAAGAGCCGTAACATGCGATGGACGAAATTATTTACTTGCCTAAGAAGAAGATAGTGGACAGTCATCACATGTTATACTGGGTTTGATAATCTCCTAATTGTTAAATTATATCTTAGAGTTTCAGCCACTTAAGAAACCTAGTTGGGTTTGATAAGTCTCCAAAATTTGATCGTGAGGAGCCAGCCACTGAGGGTGCGTTTGGTAACCCGCCAAACAGTAAGAATTTATATTCTTTTGTTCTCGGGAGTAGATTTGGAATAGAAATCCGTTTAGTAAAATTTTTGTTCTTAGGAACAAATTTCTATTTTTTTTTATTTCCAGAAATAGATTTGGAACAGAATCGAGAAGTAAAAAAAGTTGATTATTTGTTCTCGAGAACAATTCCAGAATCAAGCCAACTTATTTTTTCCTTTTTCTCTTCTTTTTTCTTATTCTTCTTCTCTCTCTTCTTCTTCAACCGCTACCACCATCGCCACCGTTGTCCACCACCACTGCCGTCGGTCACTGGTGACAGGTTTGGCGAGGTCGCAAGAGGCTTGCCTAGCCAAGATGAGGTCTGACGAGCTTGTCCAACCACCAATGAGACTTAGTCTTGTCAGTGGCTAGGCAGGCCTCGCTCAGGCGTCCCTCGACCACCGGTGAGCCTCACCTGGCCGGGCAAGGCTCGCCTAGCCACCGGTGAGGGCGAGGCTTGGCCCAACCATGGTTGGGTGAGGCCGAGCTCGCCCAGTCGCCAACGGGGCTCAACCTTGTTGGGCCACAGCAAGGTCGGCGTCGCCCAGCCAAGGCTCGGCCGACGAGGCACAACCTTGTCGAGGACCGGCGACGCTCTAGCGAGGTTGCCGGATCTCGTCTGACTAGTTACTAGTCATCCCAAGATCGGTGACCGGCAAACCTTGAAGATGAAGAGGAGAAAGAAAAGAAAAAAAGAAAAAAAAATTATTAAAATTATTAAAAAAATTAAAAGAAATTTATTTGGATTAGAAATTTTCAAAATGGTACCAAATATAATTCTATTTTGGAAATAAAAATTTTAGACAGATACCAAATAGCTTAAAATGGTTAAGAATTGTTTTTAGGAATAGAATAAAAAGAAATAATTTTTGTTAAAAATTGTTCCCAAGAATAGAATCGTTACCAAACGCACCTCAAAAGACAAAATAATGGGCTTACTTTCTTTTATTAAATGTATTTCACCATGGGGGCAAAAAGGTAATTGGATGAGAAAGAAACAAACCAAAGGTTTTTTGCTTTTATTTCTACCTCCCGAGAAGCCGTACCTGTACATCTTCTGAAAGTGGCGAGGACTTTCCCGTATTTTTGCCGTACGAGAAGGCCTTGAACGCATAGTGATTTTGTTCGGTTAGTTCACATATAAATTGAATTGTTTATTTGTAGGTACTTTGAGTTTTGATTTAATTCTAGATGTAAAAAATACTTGAACGTGATTCTTACCTTTTACCAATGTATATATATATATATACTTGAACGTGTGAGCGATTGTAATTCTGATTCTCCGATTATAATAAATTATTTGTTGCCGACTCTCTTCGTGAATATAAGTACCGATACTCGAACCGAACCACATAAATATTTGATGTCCTTATTATTCTTCATTTATTTCTTTGGTATTTTTATATTAACTTAATTTGCAAGATCTTATCGTTTCCGTGTTAATATTACATCAATTTTCTCGAGGTCCTTATAATCCCATATAATTTGCATTTACCAACAGCCCTTCTCCTTTTCGAACAAGCGCATGTCCTATCTTATTTTAGCAATGACGAGGAACATGGAACTCGACGTAAAGATTAATGCAGAAACTAACGGGATCTTGTAATTACATCAACGTGAGAGGGTGAAATCACTGTAGAGATCAACTGTAACAAACAGGAGAATCGCTCGCATGTTCAAATTTTTCTCCAGCTCTAGATTACGCATATGATCCCTCCCACGGCCTTTAGCCCCTAGTAACTTCGCGGTGAATTAATAACTGAATAATTAAGCTCTTGTGCATGGAGCTTTCATCCTTCTCCTTTGCACTTCTCTCTCTCTCTCTCTCTCCCCCCCGCCGATGGGTTTGCGGTCGTGGCGGTGCATGAAAGGGAAGTCCCCTCAAACATTTTCTTTTCGGTGGTTTAGAATGCCATCATCATCATCATCATCTCACGCAAGCATGATGACGTCATCACGTGCTTTTTTCTAAGGCACGCCCACGCCCACGCCCACGCCCGCCCCCACCATTAAGTCAACATCGGAGCGGAGGGCGAAAACCCAATCGCAAGTTTGCTTAGTTCCGGAGTATATACGTACTCCTTCCCCGTCATTTTCAAGGCCCATCATCCGGTTCAATGCGTTTTCCTCGGACCGACCTCGATGGTGTAACATGCCGCAAAATCAGGGTAGCCACCGAAAAGCGGGCCCTCCAAATCTGTCTAATCAAGACCGCGAAGAGGACCTCTTTTTCTTTCTCTTTTTCTTTTTCTTTCTGTACGAGTCGAAACATTCTTCAGTTCCGTCGACGTGTTTTGATGTCTGATGTGAATGGGGACATGGAGGAGAGAGAAAACCACGCGCCTCGAGCGGCCCTCCGTCTTATTGGATAGCTACCTTTTTCTTTTCTTTTCTTTTTTTGCCCTTTATGTCCTTTTATACACTCTATCGTTTACGACTCTTAATACAGTTTCCTCTATTTTTTTTTATTATAATTATATATGGATACGAAGATCCGCATATCCTCTGATTTCTCCACCATCGCGTTCGAGAGGGCCCAAGATGAGCCGGCCAGAATCATGTTTCTTCCTTACGAAAAGCAATGAGAAGATTTCGATGACCGGAAGCTCTACGGGACGAGAGGCCATCTCAATCCGATAATCATCGGAGAGGGTGATTTTTATTAGCAAATCTGGCATGTTCGACAAGGTCTTAACCAATTGTGGATACAGGTTTTGGGATATTGGGCGTGTCGTTCAATCACATGCATTCTCATTAATTAATTTTATCGAATGAATCGAGTGACATTGACCAAAACAATATGATTAATTTAATTGTGACCAAAAGAAAAAAGGGGTATGTGAAAGTGGCCAAATGTACTAATTAAAAAAAAAATCATTAAGAAAGTGACGGTCTATTTTTTCGGTTATGCCCCTTTATTTATTAAGAGAAAAACACAGTACAATGTTTGACTCGTCAAAAGCATCTTCACTCTTACTGATCATGTGAAGTGTAATGGTATTTCCTGGATAGTGCAAACAGTAAAATTTTATTGATTAGTAATAATTTAATTATGCCCGCTAAATTTAAGGGACACGACGGTTAGGGTCTTCCCTTATCTCTTAAGGGAATAAACTATCTTTTATCATGATTGGAATTTCCTGCATCTTTACAGATTTTTCTCAACCTTGTTTTAGTAGTTTTATGGTGTTCAAATTGTTCAAACCCCTTTTTCTACGGTTGGCGTAAAAAAATAGTGTGCAACTTTTTTGTGTCGCTTTTTCACGCAATGATCGGGCAATTTATCCAATAGAATATAAAGCAAGGAGAAAAACAATTTTCATCTCTTAAACCACTTAGGACCCTAATATTGAAATTGCCTTGCCTAACAGTAACACAATCTTGCAACCCCGGGCAAGTAACGACTCCTGTCAATGTATCGGCATGAAGACACGATTAGCGTCAATTTGTGCCAAGCATGACTTCACATGGAAATTGTAATGATAAAGGTCCATTAGAAGAGAAAATCTTAAGTTCCATGACCTTTGCTTTGAAATTCTCCTCGAACACTTTTACTCCAATTCCATGGCATACCCAGAAATTAAGGGTAGAGGTGTCAAAATGGTACACAACCCATTTATGAACCCATATTTGTTTAAATGGGTCGTTAATGATCAAGCTTTACTTTCCAAGGCACCCATAATGGGTTCTAAAAATAAAGAGATTGAGATAAATGAGTTTTAAATAGGTCTAATCTGCACCCATTTAAGACCCATTTATCAACCCATTTACAGGACATAGACATGATTACTCTCCCTCTTTGACGTCTTGTTCTCTTCGTTTTCCCGCTTAACCTCCTTCATCTTCTCCTCATTCTCCTTCCGCCGTTAGCCGCCGCCGCCGCCGCCGCCGCCGTCGCCACCGTCTTCGCCGTCTGTGGAAAGTAGAGGGAGTAACGGGGTAGAGAGAGACAATTTTCCGGAAAGGGGGGCGATCGAATTTGCTCGCAGAAAGCGATTGCGTTTTGATTGGGCGGATCTACGGATCTGCGATCTTTTAGATCTCCATCGCCCCGTCTCCGAGGACAAGGCCGTTGCCTTCGTCCACGAAGCTTTCTGCCTCGGCATCAACTTGTTTGACACCTCCCCGTAAGCCAAATTTGAAAAAAATTTCGCTCTCCTTTTCCCTGTACTTTTTGTCAATCCTGGCGAGAGAGAGAGAGAGTGTCACGGCCGATTCTCGAGCGTGCGTCCATCCCTCACCTGGTCGATTAATAGCGACGTCCCAAGAAGGTCGCCGATCTATTCATTTTAATATGCATGCGGAAGTATAATAATATCCCCAGACAATAAAACAATGGGATATGAAAGTAGGACTAAAACTCACGAACCTGAAGACCATCACACTTATATACATTGCAAACCATAGTGCAAATGTATACAAGGTAAACTATCAAGACAGGTCCAAAATCACAAGTCCACAAACAAGGTCTACAGACAAGGGTGGGGTTTCAAAAACCACTAAGGGTCATCACCCTCCTCACAATCCTCTTGCTCCACTTCCTCGTCTTCCATGAGTTCACCTTCTTCTACGCCCTCGATGGAGTCTTCAATAGAATACACCGGAGTCCTTGAGTCTTCAAGGTCAAGGTCCACCGCGTCTATGACCGTACCATCCTTGGGATCTGCTGTCCCCTTCCCGAACGCAACCTCTAAAACGTACAAAGGTACATTAGATTCCGATACAGGACTCACCCTTCGTCCATCGCTGTAATAGCGATACCACAACCAGTATTTATGGGGCAACTTTTTGGGGTAGAGCCACATCATTCCAGATGGTGGATTTCATTAGCACATATTCCAATCATTCGGGGTGATGGTGTATTGGAATGTGATAACCTATTTCTGTGATCTCCTCCGGTATACCAAAATGTTCAGGAGGAGCTGGGGGTGCTGTCATTTATGGACCTAAAATGTTGTCCCACAACAGGTTGAGACTACGTCTCAACAAGTTTTACCCCCTAAGACCTGATTAGGACACCAATATGCCCTAAGGGCTGTCTAAGCACAGCACGGGTCAGAGAACTTACCTTGGCCTCAGTCCTTACCTGCATGTTAGTTCAATCAATAAATATTGATAACCACATCAACCAATCAGGTTCGATCAAACTATCGATCAATCAACTTAGTCGATTACATGTCATTATGACCTTTTTCTGGTTAGTACATTCAATACTATCTATAATGTCCTAACAAGTCAGGACTGCTCGCCCAAAGCTGAAAAAATATATAGTATAGCTCGCCTAAAACTGATAATATAGTATACTATATATATGCTTACTCAAAACTGATAATTTAGGGGCCCCTAGTCAAGATAGTATACTATATATGCTCGCCCAAAGCTGATATAATATATGCTCACCTAAAGCTGATATAATATATATGCTCACCCAAAGCTAATAGTTTAGGACCCCTTGGCCAATATAGTATACCACTACGTTCAAATAGTCAACTCATCATTTTTATCATACCCGATAAAAATACTTGTGTGTGGGTACACGATCGGCCTTAGCCAAAATACAATAATTTCACTTTTAATCTTCCCACTACTTTCAACAGTTTGAAATTTGATTTTTGGTGCTGTCGACTGACGCAAGGTAATTTTCTAATCAATTACCAAAATTAATTAAATTAAAGATAAATTCCTAATTTCACCATCAATCAATTCAACACAAAATATGGCTCAAATAAATAAACAATGTATACCACCGCAATCAGCATAAAATTCTAGTCACTAGCTATCCCGGTCTAATTTCCGGAAAATAATTAATTAATTAAATAATTATGGAAAATATTAAATAAATGCCAATAAATCCAATTTAGGCCCGTAATGTCTAATTGGACACCGAAATGGACTCGAAAAAATTCCGAGGTTCGTTAATTAAATTCTAGAACGTGTTTACTCGTTAATTTCACTAACTAACCACCTAACATGCACCGATATTAATTAAAATTCACTAATCTAACCTAATCTAACCACCTAATCCATCTTAGTCTAATCTAATCAACCCCTAAGTATCATTAACCTACTAAGCGAGGTTTAGTGAGTTAAACTCACTTGTTCGACGATCTGATCGGCTCAAATTGTCAGGAACGCGACGGGGCTCACTTCTCTCCAAAGTGGACCTAACTTTCGAGACCCGGTACCACCTCAAAATGGGCCTAGAAGCTGCTAAAATACCCACTCTACTTGCTGCTGTTCTTGGCTAGAAAAGAGAGGAAACAAGGTTGGAAGGGGCGGCAAGGACCGGCGAAGGCAGCGGGGACTGATTTCGGGTCCAATCGGGGGCAAACCGGTGGCGGAACAGCTCCGGCGACGGTGGTACAACTCCGAGCAGCTCTGGAGATTGTCTGGGATCGTGGCTGGAGCAGCGAGCGGGGCGTGGCAAGGCGGAGGGCTTGCACGCACGCGGCGGAGCGGAACAGCGAACGGCAGCGTCGACGAGCGGTCAGGGACGGCTAGCTGGCTTCAGCGGCTCCTTTACTGGTTGCTGGATGTCCGAAAGGCACAAATGAGAAGGAGGAGGGAGGAGTCGATGGTGCTGAAGGGGAGAGAGGGAGAGATGGGGGACAAAAGGTCCACTTGGCGTTATTTTTCCACCTCTTGGTCCCCTTGACCTTATCCAACTTGCAAGGCTGTCTTCCATGGAAAATCCTCAGCCCTCAAACTTCCTCTACAAGTTAGGGAAATGGTCCAAAAGTCATAGGGATGGGGGGCATATGAATTTGCTTAATTTCCTCTTCAATTGGACACTTATTCTCCCTCAAATCAATCTAATTTGGCCTCAATAAATTCAATCGACATCTCACCGATCCAATTGATATTTTTCCTCACCAATTGATCCCACTTGCTTCCCAATTTTGCGATAAAAAACGATTTCTGACTTTTTCTGGACAAAAACGGCCTTAGGACGACTTTTTCCCAAAAAGTCTCGGTTTGTAGAAAAATCTTCTGAGATTGAGTCGATGTTCCTAAAATGATGTGTGACATGATAGAATTTTCAATTTCTAGATCGGATTCAAATTCGCGGTTAATTTCGATCTGGCGCGTTTTTAGCGTGACTTAAGCTACCGAGTAGCTTTCAGAAATTTTTAGTGCAAATGACCCATGGTTGATTTTCTTCGAGTCACAATAAACTCACTCGATACATTGGCAACGCTCGATTGTCGCGAAAATCTCGAGAATTCAAATATGGACACGAGATACCAAAACGAAAAAAAAAAAAAAAAAAAATCAAACTAGTGCCGATTGATGAGAATTTTGCAATATAATGGGATCATCCACGTCTAACCACTCATCTCAATTGAACCGACCTACCTCTGATCTCTAATCACTTTTTAATTATGCCGTAATGAACTCGGCAGATGAGTACGGTCGAATAGACGATTCCTGGTCGAATTCTCAAGTCTATTGCATTAAAATTCCTTAATGGTTTCTCCAGATAATCTAGTTATCTCGAGAGTGATCAGCTCTGAGAACAGCCCAATAGACACGTCGATGAAACGTCCAATTTCTTCGATGGAAAACAGGATTGAAAATCTAGGATGTCACAGAGAGAGATAGAGGATTCGGCGAATTGAGGACATTTTGTTTCCTGAATCTCGAGAATGGATGAAGGTCTAGGATAGAGAAAGGGGCATGTTTTGTGTTCTTGAGCTATGTCTGGATTGGTGATGATCATTTGTTTGTTGCTGAGAATGTGGGCATGAGTGGCTTAGGAATCAGAGTGAGCTAATGGTACAATTGTTGTAATTTGAGAGAGAAGATGTTGAGACAGTTGAAAGATTTTGAGAATTTGTTTCTCAGAATGTGGGCATGAGTGGCTTAGGATTCAGAGTGAGCTAATGGTACAATTGTTGTAATTTGAGAGAGGGGTCTTGGAGACAGTTGAAAGATTTTGAGATAGTACGATGATGTCTGCGATGGTTCATTGCCGGAGGATCGTGGAGTGAGGGGATTTGTTCATTTGCTCAAAATCTTGATGAGCGATGAGATCAGTGGGAGTCAATCACATAGGAACAGGACTAGTGGAAGTTGCTGAGATAACAGTGTTTATAATTCTTTGATGGTGGAGATAAGCGATTATCTACATTAATTACGTTAAAGGTGGCATGCATAATACTGGCCTTTATCTACTCAATTTCTTCCCTTTCTCCAATCTCCATCCAAATTTGCCACTATGTGTGAGCATTCTCCAATCTCCATCCAAATTTGCCACTATGTGTGAGCATTGAACCGATGTGAAGTGGAGAAATTGAAGACTAGAATCAATGAGCATGGATCATAAATGGGTCGCTTAGTATTTTCTTTTTTTTTTTTTGGTCGGTGGATGCTTAACGATTTAATGGGTTTTTAATAGGTTGGCCGACGAACCTCTCTGGATGCAAAAGAAAAAAAGGAAAAGAAAGAAAAAGAAAAATAATTTTTTTGAAAAATTATTAATTGGATTTGTATTGCCTCAAAGTTTTTTAGTAATATAATTTTTTAAAAAAAACATAAGAATAATTTTTCCTAAATTTAGTTAAATATGAAAATATTTTATTAATATGGGTTGGATCGAGTATAGTATGGGTTGAAAAATTTACATTATGCGATATGACTTGTTTCATCGGAATCATCCCCACCATGTGGAGGCAAGTCTTTGCAGTTCTTCACCTTTTTAATTTTTTTTCACACTAAAAACTCCAAACATTTTTCTATGACATCAAAAATCCCGAACTTTTACCTGTACGACACATACTATAAACTATTTTTTGTAACACAAAAAACCTCAAATTTATATCCGCACGACACATTTATCCAAATATTTGGAAAAAAAGTTTGGAGCATCCATGTCATTCAGGTAAACATTTCGTAAGGAAATCCTACCAATTTCGTACATTTCTGAAGATGGTCAGAAAGTAAAATTTCAGAAGGATTTGTTAGTAATTTCTCTAGCTCATTGGCCTTCTCAATAAAGTGGTTGATTATTTGAAGATCTTTGGAATATCTCTTAGAAAGAAAGAACAAATACAAGGCCTAAATATCTCAAATAATTCAAGAGTCCTAGTAGTTGGATAGGGGAAAAAACACGAGATATCCTAGAACATAATACATTCACCATGTGTGACGTTTATGCTCTCATCAGTCGAAATTGTTGCTCGATCATTAACTCGTCTGGCGAAAGTTAAACAGCAATTAATGGTGTGGTAAAACATAATGAGTACTTTGAAGAAAGATCTTGCTTCGCTTTTCCAATGGCCAACACAATGTCAATCATTTCATTCGTTTCGACTGCTAAATCGATCATGTTTTAGAGAGAGAGAGAAGAAAAGAACACCGGCTTTGGGTCTCAAGTGCGAAGGGATTATGCCTTGGGAAGCGACAGCAAAGCCCACTGCGGGTCCCCTTGAGGGCAGGTGGCAAGCCACGGCCCATGAGATTACCACGAGGGATTCTCGTTGTGGGGGACAAAGCGATGGACTTTCTTGACGTGTGGAGAATTCGTGGGTGCCCCCATGACAAGTTCACACGCTCCCCCTCCCCTCCTCACCCCCACCCCGCCCCCGGTTTCGATCTGTTTTGGTGGATTTCGGCTTTAGGAGGACGTGATCTGTGTTTATCATCACGTGTATATCTCGAATGCTATCGGTCGAAAGAAAAAAACTTTTTCGTCTCTGTTAAAGGAGAGCATGCTTGAGATCACCCCCCCTGTTGTGCTACATCAGAAGGAGCTGAGATTGCGGAGGAAATGGAGGGCCAAAGCCTTCGCATCTCCATCATCGCTATAGGCCCCCCGGGGAGAAAAATATTTGTCTTAATGCTGTCAGACGACACAAAAAATGGGATCAGTCTGTTTGGTTTTGTTCTGCTTTGTTTAGGGAGTTGCCGTCTCCATCGCATAGTTAGCCCTGCTAGTATTCCCTTCTTCGACGACGTTTCATTGTTGTCGAAGCCGACATTGATATCGAGTTAAAAAGACGTTTTACAGCGAAAATGATATTTTATCCAACCCATCACAAAGGTGTTGTTAGTTCACGCCAGCAAACGGAAATACGTAACTAGACTAAGAAAACTGACTCTTCATGCCTTTTCGTTGATGCTTTCGAGTGAAAATAAAATAAAGAAGACCAAAGTTATGCTGGTTGAGTTTCTCAAGGAAGAGAGCAACGTTTTGTACTGAATTTTACTAATCTATCTTATTCTTAATAACGCCATAACAAAACCAGCACATCAGCAATATCCATTGGATGCCCGAAACAGGTACTGACACAGACATATACTTCAGTTATATTGAATAACAAAAATCTCTCTCAATGGAGTTTGATCCCAAATTTATGTACTCTCTCTCTCTCTCTCTCTCTCTCTCTCTCAGTTTTTCTATATTTATATATGATCGACTTACGATAATTAAGAATTTCACGTGTTTAATTTTTATTTATTGTAAATTTCCCATGTATATTAAAAGCATTGCTTTTTTTTTTTTTTTTTTATAGATATTACTTAGGTCAATCAATATACCCATGTCATAGCTATCTCCACAATACTTCAAATGGCACGATCCAGTGAAGATTGAGAGTAGGATCAGAGAGAGAAGAATATAAATGTGGCATCTTCCCAGAGGGTAAAGGTCCCAAAAAGCGAGTGAGAGACGGAGAGAGTGAAGAATTGGAGTAAGAGATGAGAGAGAGATAAAAACCGGTTCAATCCTAGAACAGGCTTTGAATCCTACTTGCAATATCGGTGTTAGAATAGAATCAATCGTTTTAGAGTAGAGAGTCGAAAATTGAACCGATCCAAACCGATTTCCAAATTTTTTTATCCCGGGAATCGAATTGTTCTCTGTAAATCAACCCTTCCCTAATTGAAAGGAGGGAGGGAAGGGCCGCGCGGCGCCCAATACGTCTTCGTAGGAGCGCGCGTGCCTCTCGTTCGCTCACGGTTCTGCAGTGAATATTGGAAAAATATCACACGA
This sequence comes from Eucalyptus microcorys, assembly GCA_014182515.1. NCBI lineage: Eukaryota > Viridiplantae > Streptophyta > Magnoliopsida > Myrtales > Myrtaceae > Eucalyptus > Eucalyptus microcorys. The sequence goes on from CM024563.1 coordinate 5,263,090, forward strand.
TGGCCCATGTGTTCTTGTGGTTTGTCTCATTCTATTTCTATAGTTTACCTTGTTAATGTCCATAGCTTTACAAGTACAGTTTTTACAGCGGTTTGTGCTAGGGACGAATCTAGAAAATTTTCATCCAAATGATTAGGAATGAATCAACCACCATTTGCGGAAGTAATTGAGATATTGTTGGCAATGTTCTTGCGCTTCAAGAATCCACTAAAAACTAATATTTGTGTTGACTCTTCTTACTCCCCTCGCCCTCTCACTTTAACCATATCAGACCACTCCCCGTAAGAAATGGAGAGAATAAAAGATCGAAAAAAAATGCTATAAGGTGGGCCACGTAAGAAAATGCATTAGTAGGTAGAAATGGAAACAGCTCCGTCCTTTGATAAATTCCCCCCATCGTAAGACATACTCATTACGAAATTTCCCAATGAGGGCCGACCACCCCATCCCACCCCGTGCCAATGATGATCCGGCATCACCACCAGCAGTGCCGCCGCGGTCCGACCTCTACAATCTGATCATCCGCCGTTGTATCTCTTTTGCCATGTACACCATTCTCGGCCTCATCATGGTCATCTTCCTGGCAATACCCGCCGGATTGCCACTGGAGGCCGGACTCAACCCGGGCTCTTCCCTTTGGTCCCTTAACATCTCCACCTCCCACAGGAAGCTCATCACCATCGAGTACACTCACATCAAGCTCCTCTTGAGTTTCGACGACCAACTCGAAATCTCTTGTCCCTCCCCCGTGTCCACTTTCCCTCAAGGCCCCGGCTGCATGATGTCGCTCCGAGCCAAGGCCCAGTCAATGCTGGCAATCGTCACTCACTTGGGCATGTACAACCTGGGGAGAATGTTGAACGACGGGGAGGTCACCATCGACATGGTGTCGAAAATCAAGTGGAGGATGCGCTTGGGTCCGTGGTGGGTCGCCGTGTTCGACGTGGACGTCTCATGCACAGGCTTGACCTTCACAGCTCCCACCGACAACGAGGGCGGCGGCAATTGGATGATCCTCGAAGGAACCCTCAGCTACTCGCTCGACATCATTCCTTTTGATTGATTGAGCGCGTGGTTGGCCATTTTATTTTAGTGATTGATGTTAGGCAATGTTTGCTCTCTCGGTCTCTCGGTCACCTATGTTGTTGCTGGTGTACGCAATGATCCTTTTGAAAAGGTGTGTTCTCTAAATAGTTTGAATCTTCCAGTTATGCCAAAGGAAGAGATTATCTTTCATATGTCATTAAAATTCGAGGTTTTGCAAGTTTTTTTCCTTTAACTTGGCTTCGAATCATGCATTGGCACGCAATTCCGGAGCTAATTGATCTTTTCTTCGGTTGCAAAGAAGGCAATGGAGTCAGCCTGAAAATATAAAAAAACTGTGGGGTTAGCTTTTTTTAGGAAATGATGATGGTTAATAGGAAATAATGCATAGGCCGGCCTGTGGAGGGGCAGAACCATTCAAACTTCGCTCTCCGTTCGAACTTGTGCCTTCTCTCTCTCTCTCTCTCTTAATTGACCGCAGTGTCGCTCTTCTGTGTCTTTATCTTCTTGCGTCGTCTTCTTGCTATAGCCGCATGAAGCCCACTCTCTCTCCTTTACAAAATTCTATCTCCCTATCTCGCTCCCAAGAGCTCCCGCCGGTCGCATCCCGAGCTCAGATCCGACCCCTCAGCCTCTCTACTGCATACTTCAGAGATGGACGATGAGTATGCTAACCTCAGAAGAGTGATCCCACCCAGGTACCCATATCTCTCTCTCTCTCTCTCTCTCTCTCTCTCTCTCTCTCTCTCTCTCTGGGTTTCTCTGTTTGGGTGAGCTTTTGCGTCTGGGTCCGTGGATTCTGGACGAGGGCGTCATATTCATGCGTCTGTGTCTCTGCTGTTCCTAATTACGTCCCCCTTTTTCGGTGACGATGGCGGAGAGGGTTGTGTGGATTTTCTCGTTCCAATCGCTTTTAGGGTTTTTCTTTGGGTACTTTGATGTTTCGTGCGGACGTTCTCGTGGTTCTGCGCTGCTCTGAGTAATTCTTGCTTTTGACCCCCTTCTCTTCAAGTTCCATTTTCCTTAGAAACTTACACAAGGAAGCCGCGCCGCCTTCGAGGGCTGTTGAAATTATCGACTTAATTGAAGTGCTTTGGCTAAGTTATAACTTATGAGCAGATGGAAGTTTACTTCAGGCGATGCTTGATTTTATGTAGGAGTCACAGCTGAAAGCCAAGCCAAGCCAAGCCAAGATTACGTTTGATATTTGAATTTATGTCCCAGCAAGTTAGATTTGTGATGTGATTCCGCAACGCAGTACTTGTTTCTCGGTTTTAGATGAGCAACTAGTACGTTAACTGTCGCTTTAGTTGGACACGAGATGGTCATGTATTATGCTTGCTGCATATTCGAACTATTGTCCATTTCCGCCGTGACATCCTACATGAGAAATTAAAAAAAAAAATGAAAATCTGCTCAGATCAAGTCTCTCTCTCTCTCTTTTCCTACCAAAAAAAAAAGTCTTTCTCTCTCTCTTCATCCTCCTCCGGCCAAAGTCACCGTCCACGGCCGACGCCTGTCGAGGCCAACACTGCCGTGCGTCCAAACAGGACCACCCCCTCCACCGTCCTTGTTGTTAGCTTCGACTTCGCCAGAAGGGGTCCTCCATCCCCTTCGCCTTTGTGGTCATCTTTACCCGTTATTGGCCTCGAGCGAATGGCCAAAAATCTGGAAAACACTGAAGTCTCTTGAGGAAAAAAAAATTGGGGAAAAATCTTTGAGACAAGGAAGTGCAGCGGGTCTCTCAGCTAGTTCTTTTGGCCAAGCGTGGAAGACATGGCTGCAAACAACTCGAGTTTTGGGAAATATGTGGAAGCTTGAGAGGGGAGGGGGGAGAGAAAGGAAACCCAGAAACTTGAACGCCAAAGAGCCTTTTTTCGTTGCAGCTTATCACCAGAATAGGGCCCAAAAAAAAAAAAAGGAAACCCAGAAACTTGATTATGGCTCATCTAATTGCTGCTCTTGTAATGCAGAGTTGTTCTCGACAACAAGTCTTACGAGGATGCCGCTGTAATAGAGGTGTGGATCATCCTTTCATTTTTTATTTTGTTTCGGGCTTAATTCAAGATAAGATAAGTAAAGTTGGTCAATATTGATGCATTTCGTGTTTGGAAACATGAATGAACATTGGGTTTATCGATAGTTTTGTTCTTTCATGATTTTCTGAAATTATACTCTCATTCAAAGTTCCTAATTTTTTACTTTTCATCGGCACCTGGTTGATAGTGTCAACACTCTACGTAGGATTTGCATCGAACCATTTAAAAATCGAAATCCATGAAAGTCCTCATAAGGCTCTGCTGCTCCTGAATCTCCGCCACCATCAGCGCCGCCTGTGGGGAGAGATCGAGCTCCTTCTGGGGGAACTTGCGCTTCACCTCATCGACGATGGCCTGATCCGTCTGTTGAATCGCCTCGCTGCTGTATGGGCTCTGGGCCAGCCGGAGTTCAGCGTGCCACTGCATCGGCATGTTCGTGAGTGGGTCGTCCATGACTGGCCGGTGACGCTGCAATCCACGGAACGTCGTCCATGGCCTTAAAAGGCAAAAAGAAAAGGAAGAAAATAGGGAGAGGAAAGAGAGCAACGAAGGAGAGAGGGAGAAAATATTAGATACGGAACCGAATTTGAGTAAATGCGGGTCGCTATCGAAGGACACAGCATATTCTTCGAAGGCGCAGCAAGTTTGAATATTAGTCAGATTTTAGATTGAATTTCTTCTAGGCATTTGATTTAGGGGCTACAATAATAAAAATTTGGGGTCCGACTCCATAAATTTCGCACCAGGAAGATTTTTTTTAATGAAAAAATCAGCTTGTGCACTTTAAATCAAATCAAGTCTAAGAAAAATCAATTTCAATACAATTTAGGCATTTCGAGAGAATTTCAGGAAAAAAAAAATTGAGCGAAGTTGAGGAATCCACGGGAGACTAAGGTCTAAATGGATTTGAGAATGACACGGTTTCGTCTCCTACAAGATAATCGAGGCGACAGTGAAGGAGTCGGCCAAATTGTTAAATTAGGAGAACATCTTTAAGATTGTGTACAAATAAAGGTACGAGAAAAAAACTAAGAGCTACGTTGTTTCGAGATTGACTTTGTTTCGTTCATAAGATAACGCATGATTTGACCAACCGTGCTTATTTCTCATTTTATCATTTGAGGCCGGCTTTGCAACCGAAAAAGCTAAGTAAGCTTCGGGACTGCATGCCAACACACGATATGATAGGGACAAAATTTGCAATTACTTGGAATGTCAAAAACATGAAAAGTGCGAATTATTCATTCCACAGTAAATCGGGGATTCAAAATATTCGGAGCCTTTCAGCGTGATGTTTGACTTTCCGAATTATTTTCCCTATAAGTTTTTCGGTGTGGTGTGATGTGATGTTTTGTGAAGGGGCGGGACTTGCAAATTTTTTTTTCCCTACAAGTTTGTCGGTGTGATTTTTTTGTGAGGACGCGGAATTTAAAGGGGGCGGGGACAGAGTTGCAAAAATATTTTCCCTACAAGTTTTTTTTGGTGTGATGCAATGTTTTTTTAAGAGGGCAGACTTGTAAAATTTCTTTTTGCTTACAAATTATTTTGGTGTGATGCTATGTTTTATAAGGGGGCAGAGTTATAAATTTTCTTTTTGTGTGATGCGATATTTTATAAGGGGGCAAAATTGTAAATTTTCTTTTTGTCTACAATTTTTTTTGGTGCGATGTGATGCTTTTTAAGGGGGCAGACTTGCAAATTCTCTTTATGCCTACAAGTTTTTTGGTGTGACGCCATATTTTATAAGGGGGTAGATTTGTAAATTTACTTTTTTTTACTTACAAGGTCTTTTTTTTATGTGATGTGATGTCTTCTATTTTATCTTTGGCTACGAGTACAAGTTTTTTGGTAAGATGTTTTCTTAACGAGCAGGATTTCAAAGGGGCAGATTTACCATCGACGTATGGCTTTTTCAAGAGGGCAGGGGGCAGACGTGCAAATATACTTTTTCCCTACGAGTTTTTTTGTGTGATGGTGACGGGGAAGTTCCTTGCAAATATATTTTTTCTCTTAGGAGTTTTTTCGTGTGATAGCGACGGGAAACTTCAAGGGGGCAAGGGGCAGACTTGCAAATATATTTTTTCCCGACATGTTTTTTCGTGTGATAGCGACGGGGAACTTGAAAGGGCAGAGGGTAGACTTGCAAATATACTTTTTCCCTATGATGAGTCTTTTCAAGAGGGGAGGGGGCTGACATGCAAATATACTTTTTCCTGCGAGTTTTTTCGTGTGATGGTGATGGGGAAGTTCCTTGCAAATATATTTTTTCCCTACGAGTTTTTTTCGTGTGATATATTTTTTCCCTACGAGTTTTTTGGTGATAGCGATGGGGAAGTTCAAGAGGACCGGGGCAGACTTGCAAATATATTTTTTCCCTATGAATTTTTTTCATGTGATAGCGACGGGGCAGACTTGTAAATATATTTTTTCCCCACGAGGTTTTTCGCGTGATAGATGGCGACGGGGACTTCAAGAGGGCAGGGGGGCTTGCAAATATATTTTTATGCATAACTTTTCATCTTCCCTACGAGTTTTTTCGTGCGATGGCGACGGGAAATTTAAAGAGGGCCGGGGGCAGACTTCACGTTTGCAAGGGCATCGAAAGAAATTCGAAGGAAAGATTTCCACCTTGCACATCCATCGTGTTGAATGCAAATCCTAGGCGAAGCAAAAATCAACACGTGAGTCATAATGGACCCACTTTTCAGATCCTTCCTCTCTCTTTAGTTACCCCCTCTCTCGGAGGAAATATTGGGCACGTCTCATGCTCCAGCGTGGCAAACAAGAAGGCAGTAGGAGAATGACACGTGTCCTCATGTTAGGCGCCATTTTGAAAATTTTCAGACATGAGACTAAGGGGATGAATGATAACTATTCTATTCCAGAAATAGGTTCTGGAAGAGAAATAGATTTTTCTATTTCTATTTATATAAGAGTTTCTATGCAAAAATAACCGTTTGATAACGACACAAAATTTATACTTTAAAAATAAAAATTCATTTGATAACGACACAAAGTTTTTTCTTTTTGGACGGTAGTGGACCGGCGGCCGGCGACTGGAGACCAATGACCGGAGGCGACGGCTAGCGACTGGCGGCGAGGGCAACCGGCGGCCGCGGCCGACAACCGATGACCGATGACCGGCGCCAACGGCCAACAACCGATGGCAGCGACAATGGGTGACCAACGGACAATGATCGACAACGATGAATGAAGGACCAGGTTGATGAACAATGAGAAGAATTTTTATTTCTCATTTTTGTTTCAAAAATAGAGAAGTAGAAAATTATATTTCTGATTTCTATTCCAAACCTATTTCTGGAACAAGAATCTTTTTCAGAAATAAAAAAATGGAATAAGTTTATCAAACGAATTTCTATTTTAGAAACAAGTTTGGAATAGAAAAATTATTTTTGGAACAGAAATAGGTGATTGTCATGCACTCCCGAGGGTTTCTTCTTCCGAGTCTCTTTCTTTGCGCTTCTCTCACTCTACCCTCCCTCTCTCTTTATCTCTCCGACGAATAGGACGCGACCTCCCGGTCTCTTTGTGCCCTCCCTCTTTCCGACCGGCGAACCACCGCCAACAACCGACAAACCACCGCATCGGACTGGCGAGAGGACCGCGACCTCCCTCTCTCTCTCTCTACCCTCCCTCTTTCCGACCTGCGAACCACTGCACGGGATGGCAAGAGGACCGCGAGCAATCGACGAACCACTGCACGGTACTGGCAAGAGGACCGCAACCTCCCTCTCTCTTTGCCCTCCCTCTTTCCTACTGGCGAACCACTGCGAGCAAATCGGATCGTGGTTTTGCCTTGGTTTTTTTTTTTTTTGGGGGGGATTTTTTTTTTTTTTTAAGGTTGAGGGGGTTGGGCTTCTTTGTTTGTGCTGGCTAGACGACGGAGAAGGCGATCGTCAGAAAGAGAAGCACCTGGAAAAGGGGACTAATGAGGATGAGGAAGTCATCTACAAAATCGAAGTTCCGGCGAACAAGCGACTGCGAAACTGATTTGGCATTCGATTAGATGTTGGCCCCGTTTGGTTTAGCATTCCTAAGGGGCTTTCAACCTCGAAAACCCCTTGGGAAAAAATTTAGTTGTTTGGTTCAGCATTTGGAGGTGTCCTTAGCTAAATGCTGGCCTTTGAAATGCTGAAAGCCCAAAACAGGTGGGGACCTGCTTTGGGCTTTCAGTATTTCGGAAACGCAAGTCCACCTCTATTATTCATCCATTGACTTCTTCTTCTTCTTCTTCTTCTTCTTTTTTTAAACCGATCATCTTCCCCACACCCCAACCGCCGTTGATCGGCGACGAAGTTTCATCGGATTTTAACTTTATTTTTTAAAAAAATAAAAAAATCATTTGCAAATGTTGGGTTCACCTTTTTTTTTTTTTTTGTTATTTTTATCTTTTGACAATCAATAGCCCAACTTTTTATCAATACACTAGAATGATCATTAATTAACGAAGATCATTAATACTACAATAAATAAAAAAAATATTCAAAGTTAAAAACAAACCTAAAAGAACCCTAGGCCAAAAGTTGAGCTTTGCATCTAATCTATAATCAAATTGTTTTAATATAATTTTTACATAAATTTACTCATATATATCTTTTACATCACTCTCAACATGAAAATGTAAAAGGTTATATAGTTATTGTTTCTTTTTACAATTTTAAAAATACTAAAACTAAAAAACTTAATTTGGTCACACTAAAGGGTTTTTCAAATATATGTTTACTAAACAGTCTTGCATTTCCCTAAAGCACTTTTCATTTATAATTTATCAAACAGTCTAGCATTTCGGAAAATCCCTTTATTTCAAAAGTATTTGCATTCTTCCAATGGCATTTCCCCAGAGTCGAATCAAACAGGCCCGTTGTGTGTTTTGGATGAGTTTGGAGCTGTTTCGCGGGTCGTGGGTGAATTTTGGTTCTGGGGTTTAAGATGCTAGTGTCCGACTTCGGATGGGTTAAAGTCTTTCGCGGACCATGTTGCTCGTAATGGCTATCGAGATGCTGTGTGGTTCGATCTTTTCTTTGATGTTATGGTGTTGCCGAAGGTTTTTTTTGTTATCTTTTCGGTCGATCAATGTGAAGCACCAATTGCATGTAATTAGAGACTTCATAAACACATTACCACCTGAAAAAGGCTCAGCTTTTGAGTAGTCCATGTGATGTAGCATTTATTGTGTGCATCGAGGCTTTTCTTACTTATGTGTAAATAGTTTCTTTTAATAGTCTCGAAAGATTGGTACAAGTTAGGACATTTTTTTCACCACTTTGTGAAGAATTCTAGTTGTATGGGGAAGCGGGTTGATATTCTGACCCTTGGGATTCCCGGTTCATGATAATGGTCCTGAAAGGGGTCGATCTTGGATTTAGTTTATGTTCAACATTTTGTCATGCTAGTTGGGTCAATCCCCAAATTTTATAGGTATTATTGTTGGCAAGAAACGTAACAAGCCTTTTTAGATTTGGTCAGCAGGTTGCGATATTGTCTCCCGAATGCTGTTGGCTTTCATGTCATCTAGAAACTTCATTATTTAGTTATAAGTCAAGTTTTTCAAAGAGATGACGGGTTTATCATCGTTTTAGTCTGTATTGGTAAGTAATGATTATTCTTCTTGATAAATTCGTGCATGTACTGTAGAAATGACTATACTATTATAATAATAAGGTACCCTCTGGGAAATGCACAGATACGACTTGCTTTGCCTCGAAGGGCTTGCTCAGGCCCTACGTGTATTCAATAAGCAGGAGGAGACACCTCAATACAGTCTTCGTAACATCAGCAAGGGATCAATGCTTAAGATGCATGTAAAACCAGAGGTACTGATGTGTGAGGATTGATCTGTCTAGATTGATCTATGCTGGAATCATTTATTACTTGAGTGACCATTTATGTGTTGCAGACCTCACAAACCCGTCCATACGTTGTTTCTGCTGTCTTAAGAGGGATAACATTTGATGAAGCCAGTTATAACAACTTCATTGATCTTCAAGACAAGCTCCATCAGAACATTTGCCGATATTAATTTTTGGATCTTTAACATGCAGCATAATACCAGTTTTCCTTCTCTATTTCAAGATTTTAGGTTTGAGAGGGAGTGGCAGGAGGACAACACATTTTTGGGAAGCTTTTACTGTGTTCATTTGAACCTTAAATGTAAAGAAGAGAGGAGAGACCGTGATCTTACATTGAGATGCAACGTCATATATGGCTTGTCTAGAGCAATGGTTTTAAAAAATTTCCAGCATGCAGCCAATTGTCTTTGCAAGCGTGCATTTTAGTGTGACACAATAATGTTACTTTATAAATTAAAGATGTGAGGGAAGCATTATTTATTTTTATTTTTTTAAAAATAAGTCATGGCTTCACTGTTGCTCATGCTCTATGTGCTTAGTAGGGGCCATATATATTATTACCCTTAGGAGGGCTTTAAATTGTGAGAAATGCCTGGATGTGAAGAGAGGACTCCGCTGAGTTGTTTTGAATAATTTGGTGAAGTGGTGATGATAGATATGTTGCTTGAACTAGTTTTCATCCTCGAGATCTATATTCAATTTGATATTTTATTTGCATGTAATAGATGCCCAGCCCCCAATCCCTCCACTTAGTACATCAGATGCTTGTGCTTATGCTAGATCCTCAAAATGTTCTGCTTGGATTGACATGCTCGGATTCTCTCGATATTTTAGGCGAAGAACACTGGTTGCGATTGGGACTCATGACTTGGATACGCTAGAAGGCCCCTTCAGCTATGAGGTGAGTGTTTGAACTAATCGCCTAAACTAGAATCTAAAATGAAGAATTCTGCACGTGTCCTACTATCCTCGCTTGAAGCTAAGGCCCAGCTAGAACTTAAATGGAAGATTTTCAGATTGCTGGCATAATGGATCTTGTCATGATAGAGTGTTATCCGGGCTGGAAGCTTGTGCTCACCTATTCTTTCCTTTTTTTCTCTCTATATATTTAAATGCTGAAGGATTCCCTCTTGAAGCTTCTTTCTACCCCACACTTTGCCTCAGCATCTATTACATGTTTTCGAGGAGTTACAGCTAGCTAGACAAGCTTTGACCAGTTCAAGTTTTGTCATCCTCTGAGCTTGTCCCAGAGGATGGTATTACTATATATACCCGAGATACTCTATTTTGATCCCAAAAATTCGTAGTGTTATGTTTCGCTATCAGGAGTGCTCATCTACTAGATAAAGCATAGACGAAAACAGACATGACAAGGAATTGCACATTTGGTTTAGCTTATTATGTATGAGTTATATATTTGCTACAGCTAAATGTTTCTTCTTAATATGTACGAGTCATATATCTGCTACGGCTAAATGTTTCTTAGAGCAAAGTATGATAAAATGTTACGAGAAGTGCAGCGTATCACCGACTCATGTTCCTTTTCCTTTGGTCTCAGGCTTTGCCGCCTTCCAGTATAAGTTTCGTCTCCTTGAAGAAGGTAGTTTCATGATTAAGTGGTTTGAACAATTTACGGTTATGATACATAGTGAGTGTTTCTGTAGCGTTAAACGCTTAATTTAAGTAATTTTTATGTGGTTTTATCGAACATTTTTGCATTACTAGAAATCAACTTTGCATGTTTATTCTGTTAATATAAATAAGGTTTAATTCTCACGATCTTGTGTTTTTCCATCATTTTTTCAGATTCTAAAGACTCTTCTAGCTTCTACAAATCCGTGCATCCATTGGAGGGTTCTTTCCTAGTTTAGTACTTTGGCAAATACATCAATTTTTTTTTTGTTGGTTTATGTATACTTCTTTGTTAAAGTTGTATTATCTCGATATTTGAATTTTTGAGTTATTATCCAAGAAATAGTTTGTACTTTACATGTCTTTAATTTGTGAGGTTTTGAAAGTTTTTCTATTAACTCGGTTTCTAATCATGCATTGCATTGGTGTGCAATCCCAAAGTTCGTATTGCTTTTTCAATTGTAAAGGAGGCAACAAAGTCGGTCTCATAGAATCGACTGACTAGTTAAATGCCTCAATTTGGATGGAAAAATTCGTATTTAGATTATGGCATTTTTCACTCAAAATAATCTTGAGATTCAAGCATATCACCCTATGGTGAAGCCTTGTCCAATATATATGGACATGTCCTTTTATGTGCGTTCATGAAAGATTAGTTGAGCGAAAAAATGCTTAATAAAGTGCAGATACCTATTGACCGAAAAAAAAGAAGAAAAAGTGCAGATACCTAAATTAATAAGTCTAATTGCTCCTTTGAAGCTAGACCAAGACCGAGCTTGGAGTCAAGTGGCTTTGTCAAAAGAGACTGAAGATAGAAGCCGATGATTGACTCAATAGGTCAGAGCGACTCTCTTCCGAGCACCACGCTTGTCTTGAGTCTCGACTATCCATTTGTTACGTAAAATGTAACCAAAAAGACCCAGACCGTAACATTTCCGACATTCTGGCATATGGAGTTTGAAGGTTTTTTTTACCAACGTTAGGAGCACCAACAGACCCCTATTGCATTGACCCTACGTGTGCTAGTGACATTCTAGAGAACATTCGGCTCCATCTTCTAAATGCAATCCCCTACTCAATGGTGGCCCATGCTAAGAATTTCCATCTGAGGTCGTTTCCAGATGGTCATTCGACAATGAAGTGTTTCTACTCTGTTTCTCTTGTGCTGCGCCCTCCCGTTGACTTCCAAGTGTTAATTCTCTCCGGAGACTCTTGTTTGGCACTTTATTTTTATACAGCTTCTTCGTTGGGCTTGGATCTATAAAAATCGGTTGAATTGTAAGGGTTGGGTTGGGTCGGGTTGGGTTTTATCCTATTCACTTCTTTCTCATCTGGAGGCTTTAATATGATGTTTCCTTAACCATTTCTCAGCTCATCTTTCTCGGACCACACCGAGAGAGTCGCGACATGGAGGATTCAGGCTGTTGAGCCTCTGGACATTGGGATTAGTTTTCGGTTTTCTTTGGGCGGATTTTCTATTGACTTGCACGATCCACATCTCAATGAAGCGTATGTGCATTGGACTATTTGCTATGATTTGATCTTAAGTTAAGATCATCTTCACTTGCAATTTCCTAAAAGAAAAGGCTAGCACTGTGGTTTTTGTTGTTTTGGTCTGGGGGATCTCATTCGCATTCATGTGGGAGGTCAAAGTACGATGGTTAGTTTCCACATATCTCATATAGAAAATGTTAAAAAGAAGCAGTGAGTTTTTAGATGAAAATTGTCTAAAAAGTTTTGAATCTATTTCATTTTTATCAGTTCTATCATAAATATTTCAATTTTGCCAATTGATTTTCTAAACATTTTCTCTTTTAACCTATTGAGTTCATTTAATCAATTTTGGCTGAAAATCACTAATGTGAATATTGGCCATCCCATATAACACAACTGGTGTTGACGTTGACCATTTTAATAATATTTTAAAAATTTTCAAAAATTTTATTAAGAATTTTATTTTCCTTCTTTATTTTTTTTACTGTGGTTGGCAAGGGTGACAATGCCCTCGCTCGGATCCAGACAAAGCCATTGTGGCCATAGGCAAAGGCAGCCTCTCTTATGGCTCTCGAGGCTGGCCTCTCCCATGGCTACTTGAGCTCAACCCATGGCCATGGTTGCCAAGTCTCAATCTTGTAGCTGCCATGGCCATTCGAGCTCAAGCTCTAGATTTGCGGCTACCACAACCACTCGAACTTGATGCTCATGATCAAGCTACTCAGTTAGAATTGATTATTAGCTTTTCGAACCTGAAACTTATCATGTTTATTCCATAACCAGTTCTGAAAAGTATCTTATTTTTCCAGTCCGATTCCAAATTCTACTCGAAAACCTGTTTTCTTTTTGTTACTTTTTCTGGTATCATTTTTTAAGCACATGCTTATGTGTATCCTCAAAGTGGGTAACTCTTCTACTGCATGAAAAATTTGGTATCTCTATCTTATTGGGTGGACATAGTAAAATGAGGAAAGGGCATTTACCTGTAGACGAGGCGCGCATCGCAGCGAGCCACTATTAGGCTCGCATCTCACCTCTTTCATGAGTTACTTGGGTATTTCGTGAGCCGGAGGTTCCTATATTTGTTCTTTGGACAAGCTTTCTCATCATTAAGAAAGAAATGATCTGGCCAAATCTTTGCAAAGAAGTGCAAAATGAAGGCATCGCAGATCCAAACTTACTGTGTAGAAGCGAGGCTTCACTTGAAGCCCATCGGGCCAGGTCCATAATGGGACCAAACTTGCGAACCAGCAGGTTTTTCAAAGTTTCTCTCTTTCTCTCTCTCTCTCTCTCTCTCTCTGAAGTCGTATTTCATTGCTCGCGAGAGCTTTCCAACTCGAGCATGGCAGATCGTTATTTCCCAAACGCAATGCCGGACTTCGTACCGGAAGCTTCCGTGGAAGATACGGTCACCGAAAGAGCCAAGGACTCGCTCTCAAATCCGAAAATGAACTTTCGAGTAGCCTCAGAGGGAGGGTTCAAATGGCGACCGAGCGTGCTCAGCTTGCGATCGCTCGGAGAAGAAGAAGAGGAGTCGCGAGGTCTCCCGTGGCGAAAAAGTGCGAGGGCAACTGCCCCGTGCGAGCGAAGAGGAAAGAAGAGCGGCAAGGTATGTTTGAGAAATAGGAGGCGAAGAAGAAAAAGATGCAAGAGAAATTAGGATTTTCATCTTTTGTAAAACCAATTCCAAAAATCGATTTACTCGATACGTTGAGGTCCCTCAACCAGTGAGGGTCGCGCCAATGGCCGTAGCCCTTCGCCGGTCCAGCGAAGGGTTGTATCCTTTTTTTAATTAAAAAAAATAATCAAAGACAAAATCGGAAATTTAAAAAATTGGTGAGGATAGTTTTGGAAGGAAAAAATTAGTTTCAGCATTTAGCTAAATGCTGGAAGCCCAATGCCGATCTCTACTAATATTGAGTTTTAAGCTTTTCCAAGGCTAGCATTTTGCGGAAAGCTCATTTGAAATGGTTGTCAAATGATCCAGTATTTCTCCATGGGGTTTTAAGGGATGAAAGCCCATTGGGAATGTTAAATCAAACGCACCATTAAACTTAGAAATCGAGCAGTTTCCCACTAGTTCCAAATTTTTGAAATTGAGAACTAGACCCATTCTTAGGACAGTCCAGTCCGATTCTCAAGTAGAACCGGTCCAATGCATACCCCTATTGGATATCACCAACCCACCATGCTATGACATATATACCAGCAAAGGACCCTAGGGCATATTCCTTTTATAAGAGTTTATGATTAACAATTCAAACCTTCTCCTACTTCATATGATAGCACTTTGTGTTTTACTATAAATCCGTTCCATGGGGCGTGGTTAGATTACATGTGGGCTTATTTTTGAGTTGATGATTTAACAAAGTGCAATTGTTTTCAGGAAAGGCTGCAATTTGTTAGTCCCATCAATTTCTCGGACGAACAGTCCATTTGTTCATCTAGTTTGTTAAAACGTGTCTAAATGCTAATTTTTTTGCATAATCACCCGAGTTTCGGAAGGACCTAACTCTTGATAAAAGATTTACAGGACACTCTTATCGACTATAGCCTCTTATGATAAAAGCTGGAGCCTCGTGCAAAATGAGCTCCCTACTCAGTTCTTAAGCACTTGCCGTTAACATTTCATTGTCAACATAACAAATAAGCAAACAAACAGTCACGCCTAACTTAAATACCCTACCCAAAAATGACTCTAGTTAGAAGCTCGCAGTGGGTGGAAGACGCTGCTTGAGAAACCAAAAGTGCCTCAGGTCTTTAAGGACGAGGAGAGAAAAGCCATTCCCTGAAACCATTTCCCTACTCGTCCCCATGATCCAGGAATTGGAGGCCCGTCGTTGTTGAAGCCCATCTAAATTTGTACAGACCAGCAATAATTAATAGATACCTTCTGCGCTAATCCTTTGCCACATGAAATGCGACAAAAGAATCTGAGTAGAAAGTGCATGGGGATGAAAAGAAATAGAGCAAAAAAGCAGCTTTCAGTCCTAAACTTTCCGATTTCGTCTATTTAGTCCTAAATCTTTACAGGAAATTTCAATATAATCTTTCCGACCAATTTTTGTCAGGAATCGCTAATGTGACAAAGTGCCCATGAAGGATGGCTAGGATGACTGGACTGCCATGTCGTTGTAAGACTTGTTTGTTGATGTTCAAGATTGATGAGGTTATAGCTTGTTCCAATGTTGTTTTACATGGAAAATGAATAACGAGGGATGTTTGTACAAATTTACTAATAAGCAAGCCGGTCGATGAAGAAAGATGAACTAGTGATGAGTAGGATCATCAAAATGAGAATGTGACCTTAACTTGGTGGACTAGTCATTAACAAGAACTTTATGTGATAAGAGCTCTAAGATGTGATGGACAAAACAATTTCCATGCCTAAGAAGAAGATGGTGTATAGTCATTATAAGTCATACTTGGTTTAGCACTATTCAAGTTTATTTCCTCGAGGCCCTTGTAATCCTTGATAATGTGGATTTACCAATTGCCTTTTCCTTTTCAAACAACCGTGTGTCCTATCTTATTTTAGTAATGACAAAGAACGCGAAATTTGTTGTAAAGATTAATGCAAAAACTAATGGATCTTACAATTATATCAGCACGAGAGGATGAAATTACTATAGAAATAACCAATAAAGAACACGAGAGCCAATTGCAAATAAAGTAGTCAAAGAGTACAATCACTCACACTCAAATGTTTCCCCAGCTTTAGATTATGCGCAATCCCACGGGGATTAACCTCGGGTAATTGCTCAACAAATAAATCACCAAGAAGTTGCCTCACAGCTAGAAACCCCCATGTCTCTGCAAAGAAAACGCCCGAGTGGAATGCGATGAGTTGTCCCTATGAGGCACAATATATCGTGGTAAAGAAATTTTCTCATTTTTTTTGGGTTAATATTCTGAAAAACTCTAAATTGATATACGTGTGACAAATTTATCTCAAACTAATTTTTTGACCATGAAAAATTCCAAATTGGCACACCTTTGACAAATTTACCCTAATTGACCATAAAAATTACCAAATCGGTATGCTTGTGACAAATTTAACCCAAACTGATTTATTGAATCGCCAAAAACCCTAAACTAGTACATTTATGACAAATATACTATCCGTTAAATTGGATTAATACCACAAAAAATTATAAAAATTGTATAACTATGACAAATGAAGAGTAAAATCCCAAATTAGTACACCAATCAACTATTAGGTGTCATTTAACTTAATAATTTGACAATAAAATTTAACGAATACTAACATAAGGTAAATTTATCACAAATATATGAGTTTGAAGTAAATTTGCCAAAGGTGCATCAGTTTCAGGTTTTTGATAATCAAAAAAATTAGTTTCTTATAAATTTATCACAAATGTATCACTTTGGGGTTTTTCAATGCATTAACCATTTCTTATTTACAAAAAAAGAAATCTAATTCTGGCCAGGTCATTTCGAGTTCTCTTGGAAGCCATGTTGATATCCATATTATTTGATTCTTAGAAAACTATGAAAAAAGATGTTATATAAAGTGTCGATATATGTATATTGATCGAGTACAAAAGTATATTCCAAAAGTTTTTAAGTAGCTTTGAAATGATCAAGGACATAAAATAACAAAAAGAGAAAAAAGACAGTTTCTTTTGGGACATAACGTGGGGACATGATTTTGAGATAGAAAGAAAGAACAAAAAATAATATGAAAAACCCTACAAACTTTTAGATGATTTATCATTTATCTTTTTATCATATTTTCAAAGCACTCAACACTTTTGAAATATCCACATATTGACACCTAATATATCTTTTTTCCACAGAGTTTTCCAAAGGCTCAAATAATACGAATATCTTTGCCGTCGCCTTAAAAGAGCCCGAGATAACCTAACCAGAGTTAGGTTTCTTTCTTGTAAAAGCAATGAGAAGTTTTCAAAAACCGGAAGCTCTACGCACGGAGAAGCCATCTCAATCTAATAAGCACAGGAGAGGGTGATTTTTATTAGCAAATCAGGCACCTTCTCCTTCCGGTTTTGGGATAGTGGGCGTGTCGTTCAATTACACGCATCCTCATTAATTAAATTCATCGAAATGTACGGAGGGACAACGGCCAAACAAGCTGTGGGATGAACTTTCTAAGATGATCAATTTAACATTGACCAGAGAAAAAAGGGGCCTGTGAAAGTGGCCAAATCCGCTATTCATAAAAGAACACAATACGACGTTTGACTTCACTGATAATGTGAAGAGTGATGGTCCTCTTGGATAGCGCAATAATCGCACCCAATCGCCAGCTTTCTTAGGTAGTAATCATTTCAATATACCCACTAAATTTAAGGGAAACGATGGATACGGCCTATCCTTTTCTCTTGAGGAATAAGCTGTCTTTATCATGATTGCAATTTCCTGCATCTTTACAGATTTTTAGATTTTTCTCAACCTTCTTTTAGTAGCTTTTTGGCGTTTAAATGGCTCAAACCCTTTTCTCATTTGGGTAGATGTCGAGATAGGGGGCCACTTTTCCATAATCTTTGATCTTATGAAAATTTCAGTTCTCTGGCCTTTGAGGGTATATTTATGATGTTTGGTTAAACAAATTATGTTTGGGAGCCAAAGGAAATTCATGATTAACTTGCGGTGTTTTTAATGCAAATTCTATATAATTTTATAAATTGCAAGCTATTTTAAATCCAAATGTGGCTTCAAATATTTTTTAATCATGTGGGGTGTTGCAGTTGAATGCATTGAAAAGATATGTTAGCATGGTGAGATTGTGTTACTTGATGTATGCTCGCCGCCTGCTGCATCATGTGCATAAAACATTAGAAATTTGGGATTCTGGTGTCCACAGTTACTATTATGGTTTAACATAAATGATTTATGGGATACTAGTATGGGCTATAGCCTCTTATAATAAAAGCTGGAGCTTCGCACAAAAGGAGCTTCTTGCTCAATTATTAAGCAGTAGCCATTAAGATTTCATTAACGACATAACAAAGAAAGCAAACAGCCACGTCCAACATAAAATCCCACGCAAAATCGACTCTTGTTAGAAGATCGCAGTGGTTGGAAGACTCTGCTAGAAAAACCAAAGGTGCCTTAGGTCTTTAAGGACAAGGAGAGGAAAGCTGTCCCCTTAAATCGTTTCCCTATCCGTCCCCGTGAACCTGGAGTTGGAGGCCTGTCGTTGTTGAGGCTAATCTAAATTTGTGCAGACCAGCACTAACTAATAGGTATCTTCTGCACTAATCTTTTGCCTCACAAAATGCGACAAAAGAAGCTGAGTAGAAAGTGTATTTGGATGAAAAGAAAAAGAGCAAAAAGCAGCTTTCAATAACTTTTCAATTTTGCCCATTTAAGCATAAATTTTACTCGAAATTTCTAATATGGTTTCTTTGATCAATTTTTGCCAAGAATCAAGGACGCAAGTGTGCACTCATGTAGGGTAGCGGGCAATGACTAGTTTGTCACGTTATCGCAAAACTCGTTTATTTACATTGCAAATTAACGAGATTGCAGCATGATTTAAGATTGGTTTAAAAGTGGATGCCTGTATAAACTTATTGATAAGCAGGCCCGTCGATGAAGAAGGATAAACTAGTGATAAGTAGGATCATCAAAATAAGAATGCAATCGTCACTTAGCAAACAAGTCATTAACAGAACTTATAAATGATAAGAACTATAAAATGCAACGGATGAAATTATTTACTTGCCTAAGAAGAAGATAGTGGACAGTCATCACATGTTATACTTGGTTGATCTCCTAATCGTTAGTCGAGTTTGAGCCATTTACTATATCCAATCGGGTTTGATAAGTCCCCAAAATTTGATCGCGAGGAGTCAGCCACTTTCTTTTATTATATTTATTTCACCATGGGGGCAAAAAGGTAATTGGATGAGAAAGGAACATAGCAAGCGATTTTTGCTTTTATATCTACCTCGTGAGAAGCCGTACCTGGACATCTTCTAAAAGTGGCGAGGACTTTCCCGTATTTTTGCCGTACTAGAAGACCCTGAACGCACATTAATTTTGTTCGGTGAGTCCACGTGTCAATTGGGTTATTTATTTATAAACATTATAAATTTAGACTTAAATATAGATATGAAAAACACTATAATTTGATAGTAATTGTAATTTTGATTTTTCGATTATAGTCAATTATTTGCCACTAACTCTTCTTATGAATATAAATATCGATACTCAAATTTAATCACATAAATTTATGTTGTCCTTATTATACTTTATTTATTTCTCTAGTATTTTTGCATTCAATTAATTTGTTAGATCATATTGTTTCCACATTAATATTACGACAATTTCCTTGAGGTCCTTATAATTTTGTATAATTCGCATTTACCGACAGCCTTTTTTCCTTTTCAAACAATCGCCTGTCCTACCTTATTTTAACAATGATGAGGAGCACATAATTCGATGCAAAGATTAAAGTGGAAACTAACGAGATCTTATAATTACATCGACGTGAGAGGGTGAAATTACTGTAGAGATCAACCATAACGAACGCGAGAGCTGGTCGCAAATAAATCATTCCCCGTGAATTGATAACGCAATAATTGAGCCCGTGTGCATGGAGCTTTAATCCAAGTCTCCCTTGCATTTCTCCTCTCTCTCTCTCTCTCTTCGCTGATTGGTTTGTGGTCGTGGCGGGACATGAAAGGGAAGTCCCCTTAAACAATTTCTTTTCGGAGGTTTTGAATCCTGTTCGATACGGTATCCTCGGACCGACCTCAACGGAGTAACATGCCGCAAAATCAGCGTAGCCTCCGAAAAACGGGCCCCCCCAATCTTTCTAATCAAGACCGCAAAGAGGACCACTTTTTCTTCTATTTTTTTCTTTTTCTTTTTCTTTTTATTGTTGTATTCGTCGAAACATTCTTCCACTCCGTTGACGTGTTTTGATCTCTGATGTCAACGGGGAGATGGAGGAGAGAGAAAACAACTTGCCTCGACCGGCCCTCCAGCTTATTGGAAAACTTACCCTTTTTTTCCTTCCCCCCTTTATGCCCTTTTATGCACTCCATCATTTGCCACTCTTAATATTGTTTCCTTTATTTTTTTTTTTATTATATATGAATACGAATATCTGCATATCCTCTGATTTCTCCGCCATCGCCTTCGAGATGGCCCGAGATGACCCGGCCAGCATCATGTTTCTTTCTTGTGAAAAGCAATGAGAAGATTTCGATGACCAGAAGCTCTACACAAGGAGAGGCCATCTCAATCCAATAATCACCGGAGAGGGTGATTTTTATTAGCAAATCCGGCACATTCGACAAGGTCTTAACTGATTTTGGATACTGGTTTTGGGATAGTGGACGTGTCGTTCAATTACATGCATCCTCGTTAATCAATTTAATCAAATTTATCGAGTGACATCGGCCAAAATAATATGATTAATTCAATTGTGACCAAAAGGAAAAAGGGTTACGTGAAAGTGGTCAAATCTACTAACTAAAAAAACATTTTATTAAGAAAGTGACGGCCTATTTTTCGGTTATGGCCCTTTATTTATTAAAAGAACACGGTACAATGTTTGACTTGTCAAAAGAATCTCCACTCTTCCTGATGATGTAAAGTGTGATGGTTTTTCATGGATAGTTTGCAAACAGTCACAAATTTTATTGATTAGTAATCATTTAATTATGCCCACTAAATTTAAGGGACACGATGGTTTGGGTCTTCACTTCTCTCTTAAGGGAATAAACTATGTTTTATCATGATCGGAATTTCCTGCATATTTACAGATTTTGGTGTTTCATTCAAACCCCTTTTTTTTTTCTGTGGTCGACGTCGAAATAGGGTGCAACTTTTTCGTGTCGCTTTTTCATGAGATGATCAAGCAATTTATCCAATAGAATATAAAGTAAGGAGGAAAACTAGTTTCATCTCTTAAACCACGTTGGACCCTAATATTGAAATTGCCTTAGAGTTGCCTAATAGTAACGCAATCTTGCAACCCCGGACAAGCAACGACTCCAGTCAATGTATCGGCATGAAGACGCAATTAGCGTCAATTTGTCAATCATCTTCACTTGTTTTGACCGCTAAATCGATCATGTTTGAGAGAGAGAGAGAGAGAGAGAGAGAGAGAGAGAGAGAGAGAGAGAGAGAGAGAGAGAGAGAGAGAGTGTGTGTGTGTGTGTGAGTTGTGTTAGAGAAGCTCCACATCGAAGAATTGATGTAATGTTGAGCCGTTAATATATCCAAGTTAACTTATAACTTATTGATTTAAGTTTTTGAGTGAAGGTGGATCTAACTAGATATATTGACAGATCCGGATTTGGGCTCCCTCTTTATGATCTCCCCGTTACAAGCTTGTGTTGCTACATCACAACACTCACCTGCCTTGCCCAAAAACCACAATTATCGGCTTTGATACCATTTTTTGGGAGTGCCATAACAAAAATCCAATACATTCACCTGGAGAGATCATCAAGAGAGAGTCCAAATCCAAGCCAATTAATATATCATGTTGGCTCATAACCTACTTGGAAATCGCAACCATTGGTTCTGATACCATTTGTTGAGAGTACATAGTAAAAGTCCGATACCTTCACTTGGGGAAATCACTAGGAAGGAGCTCAAATTCGAGCTAGTTAATATATCCTAGTTGGCGCATTCGAGCTTGTCACTATATCTAGTTGGACCCACTTTTATTCAAAAGCTTAAGTCACCAAGAGGGAGCCCAAATCCAAGCCAGTCAATATATCTTAGTTGGCACATCCGAGCCTGTCAATATATCCAATAGAACCCACCCTTCATCTTGGGAGATCGCCAAGATAAAGCCCAGATCCGAGCTAGTTCATATATCCTAATTGACCCATTCGAGCCTATCAATATATCTAGTTGGACTCATCTTCATTTAGAAGTTTAAGTCGTCAAGAGGGAGCCCAAATCTGAGCCAATCAATATATCCTAGTTGGCTCATCCGAGCCTACCAATATATCCAGTTGGATCCGCCTTCATTCAAAGACTTGAGTTAATGAGTTATGGATCAATTATGATATATTAACTAGTTTGAACTTGGATGCCCTCTTGGTGATCTCCCCATGTTAAGGTATCGGACTTCTGCTGCTCTCGATAGAGAGTATACGAGAGAGAGAAGAAAAGAGTACACTGGCTTTGGGTGTCAAATGCAAAGGGATTAAGCTTTGCGAGGCATGGTCAACATGACATTGCCACAAGGGATGGCGTGTTCTCGTTGCTCGTACATACGGGGGAAGTTTCGGGCAAAAGCAGAAAAAACCCGAAAAAAAGAAAGAAAGCAAGATCATAACCTTCCTATGTTGCATTTTTGCTTATTTTATCCTGATAATTGAGTGAGGGAACAAATTGATGGACTTCTTGACGTCGTTCACATACTCCCCTCCGATTTCGATCTGTTTTGGTGGATTTCGGCTTTAGGAGCACGTGATTTGAGTGTATACCCCGAATGCTATCGGTTGAAAGGAAAAAAATTTACGTCTTTGTCAAAGGAGAGCATGCTTGAGATCACGCCCCCGTTGTGCTTCATCAGATGGAGCCGAGATGGCGGAGGAAATGGAGGAAAAAAGCCTTGGCGTCTCCATCATCGCTATAGGCCCACCAGGGAGAAAATATTTGTCACGACGATGCTTTCAGACGACACAATAAAAGGGAATCGTCTGTTTGGCTATGTTCTGCTCTGTTTAGGGAGTTGCCGTCTCCATCGCATAGTTAGCCCCTGCTACTATTCCCTTCTTCGACGACGCGCCATTGATGTCAATGCCGACATTGATATCGAGTTAAAAAGATGTTTTTCCGTGAAAATTATATTTTATGCAACCCATCTCGAAGGTGCTGTTCGTTCACGCAAGCAAACGGAAATACGTAACCAGACTAAGAAAACTGACTCTTCATGCCTTTTCGTTGATGCTTTTGAGTCAAAAGAAAAATAAAGAAGGCCAAAGTAAGGGAAAATTCTAAATAAGGGCCCAAAATGTCATTGTTTTTTTTTCCAAATAATGGCTCAAAGTGAACCTTGTGTCAAATAAGAACATTGTCGGCTAACTAAATATTCCCACCGATCGAGGGCATTTTCATCCAATTACGATTTTAATTTTAAATTATTTTTCATGCTTTTCTTTTCTTTCCTTTTTTCACCTTTTTTTTTTTTAAATATCTGGCAAGGGCTAGCGACCACCGACAAGGGCTTAATGAACCTTGCCAGCCACTGGCGAGGGTGGCCTCACCCAAGGCGAGGATCGCCTCACCTAGGTGAGGCCATCCCTCGCCGAATGCTGGCAAGGCAACCCTCGCACAAATCTAGTTAGGGCCAACCTCGCCAATGGCTACAAGGGCAGCCTCCCCCAGGGTGAGGGTCACCAAGCCCTCATTGGCCCCAAGCAAGGCTAACCCTCCCCAAATTTGGCAAGGGCTGGCAAGCCCTTGCTGCCCCTTACCAACAGTTGGTAAAGGTGGCCCTCCCCAGATCGGGTGAGGGCAACCTTTGCCCAACCCTTTCCAGCATCACCAGTGGCTGGCTGGCCACCGACGGCGATGAAGAAAGAGAAATCAAAGAAAGGAAAAAAAGAAAAAAAAAAGGAAATAAAAAAGTAAATGATTAAAATGCTTTTGACCAACTGAAAAGTCAGATTTTTATATAAAATAGATATAGTCACTTTAGGCTCTTATTTAAAACAAAAGTCATTGTAAACCCTTATTTGAAAAAATGATAGCACTAAAGGTTATTGTTTGAAATATAATCCACTTCAAGCCTTTATTTAAAAAAAAAAATGAAGGCATTTTAGGCTTTTATTTAGAATTTTCCAGCAAAGTTATGGTGGCTGAGTTTCTCAAGGAAGAGAGAAACGTTTTGTACTGAACTTTACTAATCTATCTCATTGTTAACAATGCCATAACAAAACCAGCACATCAGCAATATCCTTTGGATGCCCGAAACAGGTACTAACACAGACTTATACTTCAGTTATATTTAACAAAAATCTCTATCAATAGAGTTTGATCCCAAATTTATGTACTTTTTTTTTTTATATAGTTTTTCTATATCTATGTATGATCTACTTACCATAGTTAAGAATTTAACATGTATAGTTTTATTTATTGTAAATTTCCCATGTATATTAAAAGCACTGTTTTTATTTATTTATTGTTAGATATTACTTAGGTCGATCAATACACCCATGTCATAGCTATTCCACAATACTTCAAATGGCACGACCCAGTGAAGATCGAGAGTAGGATCGAAGAGAGAAGAACCTAAATGCAGCGACTTCCCAGAGGGTAAAGATCCCAGAAAGCGAGTGAGAGACGGAGAGTGAAGAATCAAAGTAAGAAATGAGAGAGAGAGAGAGAATCAATTCGAAACCGGTTCAATCCTAGAACAGGCTTTGAATCCCACTTGCAATATCGGTGTTCAAATAGAATCAATCGTCTTAGAGTATAGTGTTGAAAATCGAACCAATCCGTAGTATTTTATTAATTAATATGTCCATGATGGGGTGCGATTGGCACGCACCATTTCGACTTGATATGCTACGATGAAGGGGTGTGATAGGGTCATATAAAAACCTCCTTGAAGACAACCGTTGGTGGTGGTTGTTGGCAGAACGTACGGTTAGAGGGAATGTACGCTCCTTTCTCTCCCCTTTCCATCAAGGCGTTCCATCTCTTCTTTACGAGAATAATTTGCATTTACGCCGTGGAAATCAAGTGCTTTCCTCGTCATTGCATTCGGACCAACGTGAGTTAGTTTTGTTCGTGATTCATCCGCAATTCAACGTTCGTTCCGGGGCTAATTATTGTTTGCGCATCGGATGAAGGTAAGTCGTTTTCCACCGACTTGAATTCCAACAAATCCAAACCGATTTCCAAATTCTTTTATCCCAGGAATCGAATTGGTCCCAACAAATCAACCCTTCCCTAATTGAAAGTGGGGAGGGAAGGGCCGCGCGCGCCCAATACGTCTTCGTAGGAGCGCGCTTGCCTCTCGTTCGCTCACGGTTCTGCAGTGAATATTGGAAAAATATCACACGATGGCCCATGTGTTCTTGTGGTTTGTCCCATTCTATCCCTATAGTTTGCCTTGTTAATGTCCTAGCTTTACAATTACAGTTTTTACAGCGGTTTGTGCTAAGGACGAATCTAGAAAATTTTCATCCAAATGATTATGAATGAATCAACCACATTTGCGGAAGTAATTGAGATACTGTTGGCAATGTTCTTGCGCTTCAAGAATCCACTAAAAACTAATATTTATGTTGACTCTTCTTACTCCCTTCGCCCTTTTACTTAACCATCACTCCCCGTAAGAAAAGGAGAGAACAAAAGACAGACAGAAAAAAATTCTGTAAGGTGGGCCATGTAAGAGAGTGTATAAGTACGGATGGAAACTTGGACCGAAAAAAAAAAAAGGTACGGATGGAAACAGCTCCGTCCTTTGATAAATTCCCCCCAATATAAGTGTGTCCACTCAGAACATCCAAAAACACATAGCAGAGACATACTCAATACGAAATTTCCAAATGAGGGCCGACCACCCCATCCCACCCCGTGCCAATGATGATCCGGCATCACCACCAGCAGTGCCGCCACCGGCCGGCCTCTACAAGCTGATCATCGGATGTTGTATCTCTTTTGCCGGTTACACTATTCTCGGCCTTATCATGGTCATCTTCCTGGCAATACCCGCCGGAATGCCGCTGGAGGCCGGACTCAACCCAGGCTCTTCCCTTTGGTCCCTCAACATCTCCACCTCCCACAGTAAGCTCATCACTATCGAGTACACTCACATCAAGCTCACCTTGAGTTTCGACGACCAACTCGAAATCTCTCGTCCCTCCCTCGTGTCCACTTTCCCTCAAGGCCCCGGCTGCATTATGTCGCTACGAGCCAAGGCCCAGTCAATGCTGGCAATCGTCACTCACTTGGGCATGAACAGCCTGGGGAGAATGTTGAACGACGGGGAGGTCACCATCGACATGGTGTCGAAAATCAGGTGGAGGATGCGCTTGGGTCCGTGGTGGGTCGCTATGTTCAACGTGGACGTCTCATGCACGGGCTTGACCTTCACAGCTCCCAGCGACGACGAGGGCGGCGGCAATTGGATGATCCTCGGAGGCACCCTCAGCTGCTCGCTCGACATCATCCCTTTTGATTGATTGAGTGCGTGGTCGGCCCTTTTATTGTAAAGGTTGATATTAAATAATGTTTGCACTCTCGGTGGCGAGTCTTCTTGTTTTATTTTTCAGGTTCTTGAGATCGTGGCTTCTATAAGTTTGGGGTCTCATTTGTTGTTGATTTATGTAATACTTCTTTTGAAAAGGTGTTCTCTGAATAGTTTGAATCTTCGGGTTCTGCCGTAGAAAGAGATTATCTTTTATATGTCATTAAAATTCGAGGTTTTGCAAGTTTTTTCCCTTTAACTGGGCTTCGAGTCATGCATAGGCACGCAATTCCGGAGCCCATTGAGCTTTTCTTCGGTTGCAAAGGAGGCAATGGAGTCAGCCTCAAAATATTAAAAAACTGTGTACTGTGTAGCAAGCTTTTTTTGGGAAATGATGATGGTTAATATAAAATATTGCATAGGCCGGCCCCACCCATGTGGGGGGGCAGGACCATTCAAACTTCGCTCTCCGATCAAACTTCTGCCTCCTCTCTCTCTCTCACTCTCTGTCTCTGTCTCTCTCTTCATTGATCGCAGTGTTGCTCTTCTGCGTCTTCGTCTTCTCCCTCTAGCCGCATGGAGCCCCCCGTCTCTCTCCCTCTCTCTCGCTCCCAAGATCCCCCGCCGGTCGCACCCCGAGCTCAGATCCGATGCCTCCGGCACGTCGCCTCAGCCTCTCTCTCTCGCTGGGGTTATTCCTTGGACGTTGCAGAAGGCGTTGTTGCCAAAACCAGAGCACACCAACACTCTCTCCTATTATTCTCTCCTCACACACCTTACTCTTGCCTGTGAATATATTCTCCTCCCTTGCGTTCCCTCTTCTATTTACTCCATTCTCCACTTGTCTCTGGCCACTTCGTCCGACGAACAAGCAGTGAGCCGCATACTTCAGAGATGGACGATGAGTATGCTAAGCTCAGAAGAGTGATCTCACCCAGGCACCCATCTCTCTCTCTCTCTGGGTTTCTCTGTTTGGGTGAGCTTTTGCGTCTGGGTACGTGGATTTTGGACGAGGGCGTCATATTCATGCGTCTGTGTCTCTGCTGTTCCTAATTGCGTCCCCCTTTTTCGGTGACGATGGCGTAGAAGGTTGTGTGGATTTTCTCGCTCCAATCGCTTTTAGGGTTTTTCTTTGGGTACTTTGATGTTTCGTGCGGACGTTCTCGTGGTTCTGCGCTGCTTTGAGTAATTCTTGCTTTTGACCCCCTTCTCTTTAAGTTCCATTTTTCTTAGATACTTACACAAGGAAGCCGCGCCGCCTTCGAGGGTTGTTGAAATTATCGACTTAATTGAAGTGCTTTGGCTAAGTTATAACTTATGAGCAGATGGAAGTTCACTTCGGGCGATGCTTGATTTTATGTAGGAGTCACAGCTGAAAGCCAAGCGAAGCCAAGCCAAGATTACGTTTGAAATTTGATTTTATGTCCGATCAAGTTAGATTTGATGTGATTCCGCAAAGCAGTACTTGTTTCTCGGTTTTAGATGAGCAACTAGTACGTTAACTGTCGCTTTAGTTGGACACGAGGTGGTCATGAATTATGCTTGCCGCATATTCGAACTATTGTCCATTTCCGCCGTGACATCCTACATGAGAATTTCCTACTCCTTGGTCAAAAAGAAAATACTCAGTGGTTTCTGAGGGGGAATCACAAAAAATTGAAAATCCGCTCAGATCAAGTCTTTCTCTCTCTTTTCCGACCAAAAAAAAAAAAGTCTCTCTCTCTTCATCCTCCTCTGGCCAAAGTCCCCGTCCATGGCCGCCGCCCATCCAGGGCAACACTGCCGTGCGTCCAAACCAGACCACCCCCTCCGTCGTCCTTGTTGTTAGCTTCGTCTTCGCCAGAAGGGGTCCTCCATCTCCGTTGCCTTTGTGGTCATCTTTACCCGTTATTGGCCTCGAGCGAACGGCCAAAAATCTGGAAAACACAGAAGTCTCTTGAGAAAAACAAAATTTGGGGAAAAATCTTTGAGACAAGGAAGTGCGGCGGGTCTCTCAGCTTGTCCTTTTGGCCAAGCGTAGAAGACATGGCTGCAAACAACTCGAGTTTTGGAAAATCTGTGGAAGCTTCCCCCGGGGGGTGAAGAAACCAAGAAACTTGAATGCTAAAGATCTTTTTTTCGTTGCACCTTATCACCAGAATAGGGCAAAAAAAAAAGGAAACCCAGAAACTTGGTTATGGCTCATCAAATTGCTGCTCTTGTAATGCAGAGTTGTTCTCGACAAGTCTTACGAGGATGCCACTGTAATAGAGGTGCGGCTCATCCTTTCATTTTTTATTTTGTTTCGGGCTTAATTCAAGATAAGATAAGATAAAGTTGGTCAATATTGATGCATTTCGTGTTTGGAAACATGAATGAACATTGGGTTTATTGATAGTTTTGTTCTTCCATGATTTTCTGAAATCATACTCTCTTTCAAAGTTCCTAATTTTTTACTTTTCATCGACACCAGGTTGATAGTGTCAACACTCTACGTAGGATTTGCATCGAACCATTTAAAAATCGAAATCCATGAAAGTCCTCATGAGGCTCTGCTGCTCCTGAATCTCCGCCACCATCAGCGCCGCCTGTGGGGAGAGATCGAGCTCCTTCTGGAGGAACTTGCGCTTCAGCTCCGGAATCTGCTTCACCTCATCGACGATGGCCTGGTCCGCCTGTTGAATCGCCTCGCTGCTGTATGGGCTCTGGGCCAGCCGGAGTTCAGCGTGCCACTGCATCGGCATGTTCGTGAGTGGGTCGTCCATGACTGACCGGTGACGCTGCAATCCACAAAACGTCGTCCGTGGCCTTAAAAGGCAAAAAGAAAAGGAAGAAAATAGGGACAGGAGACACAGCAACGAAGGAGAGGGGGCAACTGAAGAGAGAGGAAGGATCTGAAAAGTGAGTCTATTATGACTCACGTGTTGATTTTTGCGCCGCCTAGGATTTGCATTGAACACGATGCATGTCGAAGGTGGAAATCTCTCCTTCGAAGCCCATGAAAACACGAAGTCGAGCTTTGCTGCTCTCTAATAAGTCTGTGTACTCTCTCCTGTGTTTGATGGTTTTCTGGTGGTTTTTCTTGGGTTTCAACAAAATTAGTCTGAAATGGTTTTAGTTCCTGGCTCATTTTTCCATGTGTCTGACACAAAGAGAACAGTGGCTTATACAACAAGCAGGCAGCGGCCAATGCTAATTCTCGCCCTCAACAAAATCCATACTGAAAGCCATTTAATGTTTATGCTTTGAAAATCCAACACTCTTCAACGTCACTCTATATTTCTGGGGACATGGCATCGTCATTCACCGGTCTTCCCTCTATACCAAAGAGCAAACCCTATGCTTTGAAACTCTCAAGAGCGCACGCTACTTAATGTTTTAATTCATGGTCAAAATTCCTCTTAGTGAGGCAATATCAATAGATATTCTGTCTTAGTGCTACTTCCAAGAAAGAGGGTACAAAAACAACAGAAGCACAAATTCCATGAAATAGACTATGTTACCTCGGAAAGACTTTTTAGCATCCATGCTACAAATTTCCCCTTTTATACACTTTTCCAATGATGATAAATAAAACTATCCTCGATTTAAACCTATTTCTATTTAGGAATGGAGAGGTGAGGGGATCAAACAATCAGTGCAGGTAGCATATGAATAAGGTTTTAGGGTATGATAAAATTTATATTTCTCTATTTATTTATTTTTCTGTTTCTTGGAACATGTTTGAAATAGAAATTTATTTGATAACACAATTTTATTCTTTTATTTTTGGAACATATTTCTATTTTAGAAATAGATTTGTAGTAGAAATCAGAAATTAAAATTTTAGCTTTTATATTTCTAGAACAAAAATGAAAAATGAAAAATGAAAACTCTTCTCATTATTCACTTTTGTCATTGTCCACCGCCCACCAACCACACATGGGACGCCGGACATTAGCCAATAGCTGCTGCTCCCTCCCCCCGAGCAAAATAGAAATTTTATTCTGTTATAAAATGAATTTCTGTTCCAAAAATAAAAATTTTAAACACATTTTTTTTTGCTCAGAAACTTCATTTAGGAAATAGAAATTGAGAAATTAATTTCTGGTTAGAAATTGATTTTTGGAACAAAAATGTTGTCATGTGCACCCTTAGTCGCTAGGAAGTAATTGGGCTGGGCTTACCTCTAATTTCTCGACCCCAATGGCGTTCTTAATCGAGTTAGTTGACATTAGTTAAAGAAAAACACATACCGGAACAGCAAAATGACGATGTTTGACGATTGGGATCTAAATATCTCAATTAATTTACGAGCTCCAGCTGTTGGATAGGGAAAAAAAAATTAGATATCCCAAGTTTATAATGCAGCTGTCTCGTGTGACCTATATACTTAAATCAGTCAAGATTGTACCTTGCTGATTAACTTAGATGAACAGAATTAAGTAGTGAGATGATAATACGAGAAAGCCTAATTTATGTTTTCTTGCTAGGTTTAAGTAATTTAAAAAATGGCCTTACTTCACTTTTCCAAATAACAATGAATTGTTAAAGAAAATTATCAATTTAATAATGAAAATTTAGGTAGAAAAAAAAAACTTCATTTAGAACTTGTTAAGAGACCACATAATTTTTTTATTCCCTATAGCGGCTTTTTTTTTTGGGGATTTTTAAATATAGTAACTTTAGATTTGATGATAATAAGGCTTCATTTGTGTCACGAAAAATGAATAATTGGGAAAATTTTTCCAATTAATGATCAATTGTATCACGTGTTAAAATGAATGAACAAAAAATATTGTTATCGTTCACAAATATAGTTGGACATAAATTATTGTTGAGACAATAAGAATATTTTGCATTAACTAATTATTTCAAGTGATCATTTTTAAGAAAATAGTTTTCAAATCATTTTTTTTTTTTGCGCGAAATGAATGAAATCTAAAAATAAAATATATGCATTTTTTTAAATTAATTAAGAATTTTGGCAAAATTCTCGAGAGTTCACGCTCCTTTAGGTTAATTCATGGTCAAAATTCCTCTTCTTAGTGAGGCAACAACAACAAACATTTTGTCTTTGTGCTACCTCCGAGTAGGGGTGTCAAAAACCGAACCGAAAAGATTTTTCAATTTGATTCTCATTCGGTTTGGTTTTCAGTCAAAATTGAAACTTTTTTTGGTTTGGATTTTATAGGTTCAATTAACAGAATCAAACCGATAAAATCTATATAAAAAAATCATTTTATTTTTTATTTTATTTTAAAAAATCATTTTTTTAAATTTTTTTCTTTGCTTTTCTTATTCTTCTTCGTTGGCCAATCGACAACCATAGTGGTAGGCGACGACCAACTAGAATCGAGCTGGAGCCTCTCCACAAGCTGGCAAGCTCGAGCCCCACCAAATCCGACCACCTAGGTTGAGCTCGAGCTTCATTGGAGGTTGCCGGACGTTGGTGAGGCTTTGGCTATCTTTGGCAAGGCTCAAGCCTTGCCCAACATCAACATATTTGGCAAGCTTCTGGCGAGGCTCCAGCTCGCGTCTAGCTAGTTGCAAGTTGCCACTATGGCTCGTGATCGGCCAATGAAGAAGAAGAATAAATAGAAAGAAAATGAAAAAGAATAAAAATAATTTAAAAATCCATTTTTAAAAACAATAAAAAAATTATTGAAAGGGGGTACATGTAGGGAAAAAAACAAAACAAAAACAAAAAATCGAAAAACCGAACCTAATCAAATTGAGATTTCGGTTTGGTTCGGATTGGATTTCAGTTCAATTTATTAAATTTCCTTATTGATTCGGGGTTTGGTTCAATTTTCTTAAAAATCGAATCAAACCATTTACGACCCTAAAGTTCCAAAAAAGAGGGTACAAAAATAATGGAAGCGCAAATCCCATCCAAAGGCTGTACGGCGATTAGCAAGTCTGCCCCCATATGTCACGCGTTGATGTGTTGATATTTGCGACTTGTCCCCAAATTTCAACGAATCGATTGCATTGCGTCCCTTGACATCGACTCCAACCAAATTTTGTCGGAAATTCCGATTACCCCAATAGCACCTGACTGATTACGGAGGACAAGTTCGTCGTATAAATATGCAACTTAAAGAAAAAAAGTAGAAGAACAATTCGGAAAATATATTGTATGTGAGAGCATATGATTAAAGTACCGTCAAGAATTTAACTAGAATCTATGTAAATGCGCGATGATATCTATATTTTTGAGCAGTCACTACATTTCTTTGTCCCTAGTCGTGTGCAATCACGTGGTCAAATTTATAAGAATTCCAAATGAGACCCGCCCGCCCCATCCCACCCCGTGCGAATGACGATCCGGCATTGCTGCCAGCAGCGCCGCCGCGGCCCGAATGGCATGAGCTGATCATCGTGCTGTATCACATTTGTCGGGCCCACTATTCTCGGCCTCCTTTTGGTCATCTTCCTGGCAATACTTGCCGGAACGCAGCCGGAGCTCGGGCTCAACCAGGGCTCTTCCCTTTGGTCCCTCAACAACTCCATCTCCTACAATAATCCCATCACCGTCGAGTATGCTCACATGAAGCTCCTCTCGAGTTTTGATGGCCAGCTCGCTCTCTCTCGTCCCTCCCTCGCGTCCTCCTTCAGTCGGGGCCCCTACTGTGCGACCTCAGTCTGAGTCAAGGCCCAGTTAACGCTGGCGATAGTCACTGACTTGGGCGTGAACGGCCTGGTGAGCACGTTCAGCGGCGGGGAGACGACCATCGACGTGGCAGCAAAAGCCGAGCGGAGGCTGCGCTTGGGTCCGTGGTGGGTGGCGGTGTTCAACGTGGACGTCTCGTTCACGGGCTTGAACTTCACAGCTCTCTCCATCAGCGAGGGCAGCAGCAATCGGATGATCCTCGAATGCACCCTGAGCTTCTTGCTCAACATTATCCCTCGAATCTGGTAAGAAAGGTCACAAGTTCCCGCTTAGTTTCGTATTTCTATTATCAGGGCAGTCGTTTGTGTTCGCCAATGAAGTTGATGAACAAAATGAAAGAAATGAGAAGCTGTTGATGCTCAGTATAGCCAACTCCTCGGGCCGTCACCGCCTGGTTGCGGTGGCTGGCCGAGTCGTGCTGGTTAAGAACGACCAGCGGCCCCGGCGGTAGCAGCGGTGTCGTTCTTGAGCCTCCGCAGATTTCTCCGGCCTCGTTGGCGGGTCCGTCAAAGAAGAGGCCAGGCTTCCGGCCTACGCGTGGGCCCATTTGATTCGGCCCGTGCTGGGCCTGTTTGGTTAATCACGGCACGTTTGATCAAGCGGGTGCTTGCCCTGCTTGATCTAGCGCGTGGCCTTTTTGATTGAGCGTGGTGCTTGGCCTTTTCATTGATAATTTTTTTTGGTCGATCTTTTCATTGATAATTATTAAACGATGTCTTGTTGTGCTATTTTTCAGATTCTGGTGGAGACTGGCTTCCTATCTATGCATTTAAGCATCACTAGGGAGGTTTCTTTTTCTAGCCTATTACTTTGGCAAACGCTTCGTACGTTGAGGATTCTCCGTCTCATCTGTTCTTGTTGTGGTTGGTTTATGTATTTACTTCCTTTGAAAATGGGTACTCTCTGAATAATTTTGAATCCTCAATTTACCGTCAAAGAGATAGTTTGCACTTCACATGTGATTAATATTTGATTTTTTGCAAGTTCTGTCCCTTTAACTTTACTTCAGATCATGCATTAGTGTACATTCTTGAAGCTGATTTAGCTTTTCTAGTTGCCAAGGAGGCGATAGAGCTGGCCTCAAATAATTGACCGAGCAATTATGCGCCTTGATTTGTGTAATTGTAAATCATACATTTAGATTACATCATTTTCCACTCAAAGAAATGTTGCATTCATGCTCCATCACCCTTTGATGAAGCCTTGTCATATATACACGAATGTGAACTTTTACGAGCATACAAGAATAATAGTCGACAGAAAAAAAAAATAATAATAATTCAGTGACGATTCTTGGATTAAGAAGACTATATGCTTGTTGAGGACTTTCCTTCACATATGAAGAATGGTTATAATTCTCTTAATGAAGATTAAGATCTTCCCCATTAATCTAACATCAATTTTCACCCCTACCAATAAAACGAAGAATGAGACTCGTGGTCCTAATAGCTTGCGAAGGAAGGCTAACAGTGGGGATCCACTCAAACCATAATTCTTCTAGGCATTTTCCCCTTGAGCTACTCTTGCCACTTGTCGAAGTGCGGCGGCAGGAATCTTGTGAAAAGTTTACGTACACGGGATTCCTCAATTATCTTGTAGACGAAACCGTGTTATTCTCAAATCCATTTGACCTTAGTTTTTCTATGCCAGGCGACGAAAAATAACACGCGGATTCCTCGAAAAATCCCCTCAAAATGCCTAAATTGTATTGGAATTCATCTTGATAGAATTAATTTGATTGGAAACATACAAGCTGACTTTTTCATAAATAAATAAAAAAATCATATGTCAACTCAAGCTTATTCTATAGCGGTGAGCAACTTTCCAAAATTTTTTAGTCCAAAATTTATGGAGTCATACCCCAAATTTTTATTATTAAAGCCCCTCAATCAAACGTTAAGAAGAAATCAAATGTAAGAACTAACAAAAATTAATGAATTATTTATTTTTCCGCCGACGGACGGTCAAAGCCATTGGTAGAACAAGAAAAGTCTCCATTTGATCTTCCTAGAGAACTTGAAGGTTAAAAGCCTAATTCTACACGCCTATGACGAATTGACACTTATTTGCATTTTTTTTTATATGTTTTGGCAATTTTTAAACAAAAGTCAGAAATTTAAACTTAAAAAAGTCAACCCCTTTTATTGTTCCGCAAAGTCAACTTCTAATATATTAGATATATATACATCTAGGGGACGAGTTACTGACGATGCAGTCCCTTTCTGTACTTTTTTCTTTTTTTGGTCGAAGCCCTTTCTGTACTTCACTCAGTCTTTTCACCCACCGCCCCTAAAAAGACGACCGCACCCTCCAAGGGCGACAGGAGATAAATAAAGTCGAATAATGTTCCGTTTCGTTTTCAGGGTGATTGTAATATTTGGAAAAAGGGAACAGCAACAGGTGTTGCCTCCTAAGGAGGCGAGATGCAAAGTCGGCGGTCGGGTCCTGCCCGACACTAGAGGTGCTCGATTACCACGTGGGCGCGGTGTCGCCCACACCTACTTCGGATTGAGACGGGGTATTCAACATTGATTTTGAGCGCCGTGAATTTGACGTAATTCTTAAGAGGATTAATATTATCAAAAATTCTTAATTGATATATTTATAATAAATTTATTTATAATAATTTTTTTACCAAAAAAATTCGAAATTAATTTATCTATGACAAATTTAATTATATGTTAATTTTCGTCAAATTCTACTATTAAATTTGATAATATGGATATATAGCGACATGGTATGCCCATCAATAAAATTAATGCCACGAAAATCCCAAATTTGTCATAGGTATACCATTGAATTCATCACAAAAGTACTGTTAAATTTGTCACAAATATATCAATATAAAATTTTTTGTCATATTTATCCCGTGGATTTCCACATGGACTTGCTACATCACCTTATATTATTTAGATTAGTAAATTTAACGATAAATTTGACGAAAGATAACAGAGGGAAAATTTGTACCAATTTGGGATTTTTTATGATAAAAAAATTGGTTTATGGAAACTTGTCACGTGTATATCAATTTAGAATTTTTCGTAATCAAAAAATCAATTTGAGGTAAATTTATCATGAGTGTACTAATTTATAATTTTTTACAATAAAAAATTAGTTTTAAGTACATTTGTCACAAGTACATCAATTTTAACTTTTTCGTGGTATTAACTTTTCTTAAAACTAGTTAAATGCTTTTTTTAAGTCACTTTTTCAGGCTTTAAAACAGCATAGAAAGCACATGGAAAGTGGAAAACAGCCATGGGCAACCGCAATCCCCGTGCAAATGACAAAAAGAGCCCATTGACCTAAAAGGGCTCAACTATAACATCCAAGCTAAGTGATTATTTTGTGGCAAAATTATCAAAAAAATCATATATATATTGTAATTATGCCAATTTAATCTTAAATTCTTTTTTTGCCAATTTCATCCTGAACCTTTTGCATTTATGCCAGTTAAGTCCATCTAACTAATTTTAGCACTGCCGGCATTGATGTGGCACTGCTGGTGTTGATGTGGCATTTTTAAGATAATATTTTAATAACTTTTCCTTTTTTATAATTTTTTTCTTTTTTTTCTTTTCTTTAATTTCCCCCCCTTCCTCGGTCCTTAGAGTCAACGAGGGCTAGGATGCCCTCACTAACACTAGGCGAGGGCGTCTCGGCCATCGCTAGATTTGCCCTCGCTCAACTAGGCAAGGGTCTGTTCAAAAGAAAAAAAAAACTAGGCAAGGGTCATGATGCCCTCAGCTATAAAGCCCTCACCAGCTCTAAGGGAAAAATTTTTAAAAAGGAAAAGAAAAAGAAAAAAAAGTTATAAAAATTCAAAATATTATTAAAATATTGTTTTAGAAATGCGATGCCCTTGCTGGCTTTAAGGGAAGGGGAAGGGGAAAAATTAAAGAAAAGAAAAAAAGAAATAAATTAGAAAAAATTCAATATATTATTAAAATATTATTTTAAAAATGCCACATTAGCATCAATAGTGCCATGTCATTGCCGGCCAACTAAAATTCATTAGATGAACTCAATTGGCACAAATATAAATGATTTAAGACTAAATTGACATAATTACAATAGATTTAAGACTTTTTCAATAATTCTCTCATTATTTTGTTCAGGAAAAAAGCCATAAAAAATCCCTTATCATATGTATCGCGATGCATTTACCTAAAATATGTTTTTGTGACACTAAATACCTCAAATTTGTATTTGCATGACGCATCTACCTTTCGTCAAGATCCCATTAATGAGCACCATTAGGCAAACAATGCTAACTGGGCAAATATGCTAACCAATTGTATGTTTTTTTTCTTTTTTCCTTTTCCTTTTTTTTTTTCGTTCATCCTCCTTCGTCTTCTTCCTTATGGCCATTGTATCTGCCATTGCCAATAAGTTGACATATATTTAACATGTGGTTGCCATGTTAGTGTCACGACCCTCAAGGAGGCAGTAAATCATTCGAGGAAAGATGGGTTTAGAGGTAATGCCAAAAGGGATCAATGGTCCTCAATCGGCATAAGTTCTCCTAAACTTTTATCTTGGGCAACATCGGGATTTTTTTCATTAATTCTAAGAGAGTTCGGTCCTGTAAATGAGCCGCCACTAGCCTAATGTAGCTAGCTAGAAGCCAAATGAAAAAGTATATCTCACTTCCTACGCAACCAAAGACCTAAGTATGAGACTTGATTACATTAGTTATCCGATTAATGCTCTTTTAGTATCTGAGTTTGATTAAT
Source organism: Eucalyptus microcorys (assembly GCA_014182515.1). Classification (NCBI taxonomy): domain Eukaryota; kingdom Viridiplantae; phylum Streptophyta; class Magnoliopsida; order Myrtales; family Myrtaceae; genus Eucalyptus; species Eucalyptus microcorys. Next base: position 5,300,700 of record CM024563.1, read on the forward strand.
TATCAACTAAGTATCACATATGGTCTTTTTGTCTAATTATGAATCCTAATGTTAACGTCCACTAAATGTGATGTTTTTATGTCCATTATGATCCTAGAGTGGGTCCTATTCATCTAACTAAGAGAAATGAAGCAAACAAATCATAATCAAGAAAATAGACATATAGGATTCGAAACAAGTAAATCAAAGGCGGTAATAAAAGGTAACCAAGAAATAAAGTGCAAAACGTAACCCAATATGATGTTGGACAAAAAATATCACATTACCTTGTTATTAAGGTCGGACAATAATCTCAATGATACATTGCTGAGAACTATTTAAAATAAAACTGATTTCGGTTTCCGACCATCTAGTGTTTGGATGATGAAAAACTAAGCAAATTTATTGATTAAAAACAACAAGCTTGGCTTAGAACACAATGACCTTTGGTTATGACAAGAAGGAAGACACTCTATAAATCACAAAATAAATGAAAACTAATTATTTTCCTTAAAAATGATATTTATGAGAAATATTTTACTTTATAATGAAGTTTTTGATAAAAATAAATGCACCCTTAGTAAGTCTTTTTCAGCAACTCGTCATATCAAATTGATCACAAAAATCTTTATTTTTATTTGGTCTCGAAGGATAATATTATTGTATAAAAATTGAAGTTGAAACATCTTTCAGACTACATTTCTTTCACGAACATCTTTCACCTTTCTAACATAGCATGAAGTAAGTGATTTTCATGCGGATGTCCAATCATTCATTTCAATCAAACTTATCCATTTTCAAAGTATGTCAAAAAAGTACTTTATTAGTTTATTATTTTGATAAAGGTACTTAATCTATCAGACTTTGTGTTCAACAAGGCTTTATTACATAAAGAGGACAAGCATCTTGGATTTTGGACAAAACCTTGAGAAAATATTGACTACACTTAATGTGGCAACACAACAAATAGGAAGAGCCATAAGGATGCACACGTGTTTCAAATTCTTTCTTCTCTCTCTTCCGCACACTTAGAATATATATATATATATATATCTTCATTCCAAAAGGCATCTCTAGCTTCCGCTCTGATCCCCTTCGCGATCTTCATGGGGCTATAGCACTCGCCATTGAGGTAGTCAAGGACGGAGCCTGTCGCAATGAGCTGGGCGATAGTCTGAGCATGTAGAGGAGAGAGAAGAAAGAATTTGAAATTTGGTCCCACTTGGGATACGTGTCGCATCCTTATAGCCCTTCCTATTTGCTGTGTTGGCACATTAGACATAGTCAATATTTTCTCCAAAACCTCGAGTGGACCACAATAGTTTAATATAACATGCAACTATTTTTATTGCTTTCATGCCACTAAAGAATCACTAGTGACGTACTGTTGCTTAAGGCGTAAGGAATTTCTGCAATTTCGTGAATTTCTCAAGATGGATGGGAAGTAATTTGGGAAGTTTCGAATTTTTTTTCTTGTTTGTCTGTCCTACTTTAACTCTCAATTCACTCTTAAACTTTTGCTTAGCCTCTTTGCAGAACGTAGGAATTGAACTCCACAATTAAACTAAAAATCCCCACTCTCAATCCTTTTTGAGAAGATGGGGAATCGAACTCTCCACCTCCATCTTTTCACGTGAAAAGAATGGCCACTGTGACAATTGCCAGTGGTTGGGAGGATTCGATTCATCACTTTACTTCTCAACCTCAATGGCCTTCTTTAGTTAAAAAGAAAAAAGAAAGGAAAAACAATATCTCAATTAATTCAAGAGTTCTAGTTGTTGGATTAGAGAGAAAAAAAAAAAAAAGAGGATTAATACCAAGAAAAACCCAAAATTAGTACATACGTGACAAATTTACCCGAAATTAATTTTTTAATTACCAAAAACTTCAAATTAGTGCACCTGTAACAAATTTATTCAAAATTAATTTTTTGATAACCAAAAACCCCCGACTAGTATATTTTTGATAATTTTACCATTTGTTAGTTTCCGTTAAATCGGATTAATACCAAGAAAAATCACAAAGTGGTATTTTTCTGACAAACGAATGGTAAAACTCAAAACCAATACACCCGTCAACTATTATGTGTCATACAATTTATCAATTTGATGTAACAGAAAGTAAAATTATTGCAAATGTATCAATTTTGGGTTTTTAGTGGTAAAAAAATTAGTTTGAAGTAAATTTACCATAATATATTAGTTTGAGGTTCTTCTTGGTATTTAACTAGAAAAAAAAAAAATTAGACATCCTAGAGTATGATAACATTGCTCATGTGTGTGACATATATACTCACATCGACCCAAAATTGTAGTTTGTTGATTAACTTGGGTGAAGAAAGTCAATTAGTGAAATAACGATGCGAAAAAAAAAAACCTTTTTCTCTTTAGGTTTGAGTGCTATGAAAAGTAATCTTGCTTCGCTTTTTCAAAATACCGATACATTGTTAAGAAACTTATCAGTTTAAGAGGGCACATAATTAGTGCCGATTCACGGTCATCTCTTCACTATTCATATACGTCGAGTTCTTTCACTGTTCAATAATATAGTATATTTAGGTTAGAAGAAAAAAATGCGGGTGGGTGATGATGATGCAGGTGGCGTATGTTTATAATTTTAGGCACCTTCACCGCGCACATGTTGGCACTCCTGCCTGGTCTTTGCTCGAAATTTAGTCGCCCTCTATTGATTTCTTCTTTCCAGCAGAGGAGACGTGAACGAAACATTGCGAAAATTGCATTTTACCCCTCAAGTTCTCAAAATTGTAACATGTCACGTGTAGATGTGTCGATATTTGCAACTTGCCCCTTGAATTTCAACAAATCAATTGCATCGTGTTCCTTGGTATTAATTTAGACCAAATTTTGGTGGGAATTCTGATTACACGATAGCACACGACTGGTTACGAATGGCAGAACAATTCGGAAATACATTATATGTGAGAGAATTTAATTGAAAAAAATGCCAACGCACAACAATATATAGTTTTTATCTTATTTTGTCATTGGTATAGAGCCTTCTCTAGTTAGTCGCGTGCATTTACGTGATCAAATACACGAGAAAAGTGATCAAATACACGGGAAAAATTTTGTTGCAGTCATCACATCGGGATATACATAATAACCAATTTCAAAAAGTTGGGAGAAATTGTAAAAATTGAAACTTTAGCTTGGGGAGAATTAAAATAAATGCACCCTTAATAAGTCTTTTTCAGCCCCTCCTAATATCAAATTAATCATAAAGATCTTTACTTTTATTTGGTCTTAAAGGATGAAATTACTGCATAAAAATTGAAGTTGAAGCATCTTTCAGAATACATTTCTTTTACGAGCATCTTTCACCTTTCTACCGGAGCAGATGCGGATGTCCACTCATTCATTTGAGTCAAACTTACCCATTTTGAAAGCACCTTATTAGTTTATTATTATGATAAAGGTACTTAAGCCATCGGAATTGGTATTCAAACATCATGCACTACGTAAAGAGGACTAGCATCTTGGAAAACCCTAAGTGGACCATAACAGTTTAATATAACATGCAACCATTTTTATTGCTCTCGTGCCACTAAAGAATCGCTAGTTTATTTCTTGAAGGCAACTTCCCCTTAAGCTGCCATTTGTCACATATTGTTGCTTCGAGCGTAAGGAATTTTTGCCAATTTCGTGAATTTCTAGATGGACGGGAAGTAACTTAGAAAGATCTTTTTTTTTTTTTTTTTTTTGTCTATCCTATTCTAATTTTCAACTCACTCTTAAATTTTTATTATGCCTCTTTACAGAGTGTGGAAATCGAACCCTACACTTAAAAGTGAACGTCCCCACCCTCAATCCTCCCTGAAAAGGTAGGGAATCGAACTCCTCACCTTTCCTTTTCTATGTGGAAAAGATGGTCACTAGGGCAATTCCTAATGGTTGGGAGGATTCGATCAATGACTTTACTTCTCGGCCTCAATGGCCTTCATTAGTTGAAAAAGAAAAAGAAAATAAAGGAAAAACAATATCTCAATTAATTCAAGAGTCTTAGTTTTTGGATTAGAAAAAAAAAGGATTAATATCATGAAAACTCAAAGCTAGTACACTCATGATAGATTTATCCAAACTAATATTTTACCTACCAAAAATTCCAAATTAGTACACCCATAACAAATTTAATTCAAAGTAATTATTTGATAATTAAAAACCCCAAAGTGGTACATTTATGATAATTTTGCCCTTTGTTAGTTTCTGTTAAATTAGGCTTATACTATGAAAAATCATAAACTGATATTTCTATAACAAACGAATGATAAAACCCCAAACGGATATACCCGTTAATTGTTACGTGTCATACAACTGAATAATTTGATAGTAAAATTTTACAGAAATTAACGGAAAGTATATTTATCGTAAATGCACTAGTTTGGAGTTTTTTGTGGTCAAATAATTTATTTAAGATAAATTTGTCACGAATGTACTAATTTGAGATTCTTTATGATAATTAACTAAAAAAAGAACATTAGATATTCTAAAGTATGATAACACCGCCTGTGTGTGTGATGTATATACTCACATCAACTGACATTGTAATTTGATAATTAACTTGGATGGACAAAGTTAATTAGTGAAATGATGATGCTAAGAAAACCTTCTTTTTTCTCGTTAGGTTTGAGTGCTATGAAAAGTAATCTTGCTTCGCTTTTTTAAAATACGGATACATTGTTAAGAAACTATCGGTTTAATAGGGCACATAATTAGTGCCGATTGACGGTCATTTCTTCACTAATCATGTCCGTCGAATTCTTTCACTATTTAGGTTAGGTGAAAAAAATGCGGGCGGGTGATGATGATGCCAGGTGGCATCCATTTATATTTTCAAGCACCTTCCTTGCGCACATGTTGGCACCTATGAAGCACCGACACTCTCCAAGAGTTTTCGTGTTATGTCGAATACTTCAACACGCGTCCGACACTCTCGGACACTCTTCAACACTTGGTCAACACGTGTCAGGAAATCCAACACTTGGTCAACTTTTTTGACACTCTATTCCGACATATGAGTTTCTGACACGTGATTCCGATATCGAAGTCAAATTTAAAAATTCAATAAATAATAGGTCAAAATATATATATGTGAAAAAAGAAAACACAATAATAAAAATAATAAATGGAGAAAAAGGAAAAACCTAGTCTTCTTTCCCGACCCCACTTCCTGTGATACACAATTCATCCCTTAAGTTTTTTTTTCCTCTTTCAACATATCTAACATGCGAGTCTAGAATATGGATCGCTTGTTTTTTCTCCAAATCTTATAAATTATTGAAATAGAGTTGAATTTGTCAAATTAAAACGATGAATGATATTAATAAATTGCGGATTAATGTTTTTAGTGTATATTTATTCTAGGATTTTTAAATTATTTATTTACTTTTAAATTTGATTCAAATTAATTTTTATTTAATATACAACGTGTTTCAATCAGAATTCTTTGTTTTTTAAAAAACAACATATCGTCGTGTTATGTCGTGTCGCGTCGCGTGTCACATGTCAGTGTTGATGCTACTTAGGTTGACACTCTTGCCTAGTCTTTGCTCGAAATTCAGTCGTCCTCTGTTCATTTCTTCTTTCCAGCAGAGGAGACGTGAACGAAACATCGGGAAAATTACATTTTACCCCCTCAAGTTCTCGAAATTGTAACATGTTACGACTAGGAGTGTCGATATTTTTAACTTGCCCCCTGAATTTCAACAAATCAATTGCATTGCATCCTTTCGTGTCGATTCCGACCATATTTTACTGGGAATTCCAATTTCACAACAGCACATGACTGGTTACGAAGGGCAAGTTTGTTGTATACTTGTGCACCTCCATAAAAGTAGAAGAACAATTCGGAAATACAATATATATGAGAGCATGTGGGTAAAATTTTGACGATAATTTAATTGGAATCAACGCCAACGCATGATGATATATAGTTTTTATATTATTTTCTCACGGGTATAGAGCCTTTTCAAACTAGTCCTGTGTATTTACGTAGTCAAATATGCGAGAAAAATTTTGTTGCAGTCGTCACATCGGGATATACATAACAACCAATTTCCAAAAGTCGGGACAAATTGTAAAAATTGAAACTTTAGCTTGGGGCACGCCGTGGCCGCAAAAAGATGCATGCGTACCAAGCAAATACTAGGCAAACGGCCAGAATTAAATAATCAATAGATTTAACTATGCATCACCGACTGCCCCTCTATAAATTAATTACTGGGCGCTTCCAAAACTCCCACCAAAATACCTGTAGAAACAAAAACACTCACCACAAAAATTACCAAATGAGCACCGACCGCCCCATCCCATGCCGTACGGATGATGATCCGGCATCACCAGCAGCAGCGCGGCCGCTGTCCGACTGCTACAAGCTGATCATTGGCCGCTGTCTCTCTTTTGCCAAGTACGTCGGCCTCCTCATGGTCATCTTCTTGGAAATACTCGCTGGAACGCTGCCGGAGCTTGGGCTCAACCCGGGCTCTTCCCATTGGTCTCTCAACATCTCCATCTCCGTCGAGTACGCTCACATGAAGCTCCTCTCGAGCTTTGATGGCCAACTCACTCTCTCTCGTCCCTCCCTCGTGTCCCCCTTCACTCAGGGCCCTGGCTGCCTGACCTCAGGCCGAGCCAAGGCCCAGTCAAGGCTGGCTATCTTCATTGACTCGGGCGTGAACGGCCTGGTGAGCACGTTGAGTGGTGGGATGTCACGAAACTAGATTGAAGAATAAAGGGAAGAACTTTGAGAGGAAAATTGTACCTCTATTCTCATTGATTGTAATCTGTTGTACAATACTGTATATAAACACATGAATGAATAATAATAAAAGAAAGTATACATTCCTGTAATCTCTCTATTCCTAAGATATAAACAATTGTATCTATTTATGATATATGCAAATCTCGAGAATCATATCTTCCAACACTTCCCCTCAAGCTGGTGGCCTGTATATGTCCAAGACGCCTAGCTTGCTTAGAAGATATGTATGTTGCCTTTGACAAAGAGGCTTAGTGAAAATGTCCGCGGGTTGCTCCGTGGTTCTGATTCCTCTTGTCTTGACGATTCCCTCTTGAATCTTCTCTCGAGTGAAGTGACAATCAACTTCTATGTACTTTGTTCTCTCATGAACTATAAGATTTGCTGCAAGCTAGAGTGCTGAATCATTGTCACAGAATAATGTAGTTGGTCCTTTAACCTCTGCCCCGAGATCTAGAAGTAAACCCCTTAGCCAAACTATTTCACAAACAGTTTTGGCCATGGATCGATATTCGGCTTCTGCTGAGGATAATGATACAGTGGATTGTTTTTTTGTTTTCCATGAAAGCAGTGATTCCCCGAATTTGATGCAAAAACCAGTAATAGATCTCCTGCTCATTGGACATGTAGCATAATCTGCATCACAATAAGCCGTCATCTCCATGTTGCATCTCCGGGAAAGAAGTATTCCTAATCCTGGACATGTCTTCAAATATTTCACAATCTTCATGGCCGCATTTAAATGTGATTGTTTAGGGCTGTGCATGAATTGACTGAGAGTCTGAATTGCATAGCAAATGTCTGGCCTAGTCATGGTGAGATATATAAGCTTCCCTACTAGTCTCTGATATCTAGATGGATCCTTTAACAATGGATCATCACAAGTAGATATGCCAGAATCATAATCAGCAGAAGTTAGCTTGACATTCTGCTCGATGGGAACAATAGATGGTTTGCAACCTGACAAACCTGCCTCTGAAATACTCTCCATTACGAACTTTCGCTGACTGAGTGAAATTCCCTGATCCGAACGATCTATCTCAATTCCAAGAAAATATTTAGGTGGCCCTAAATCTTTAATATGAAAAGTGGAATGCAGATATTCTTTCAGCTTCTTCACAGCGGAATCATCATTTCCCATAATTAAGATGTCGTCAACATAAATCATTAGATAAATAGACGACATACCTTTCTTCCAAGTGAATAATGCATAATCATACTTGGACTGTCTAAAGCCAGCAGTCGTAAGAGCACTCGTAAACTTGGCATACCATTGTCGAGATGCCTGTTTTAATCCATAAAGAGATTTACGGAGACGACATACCTTAGACTCCCCCTGTCTCCGTAATATGGGTGGAAGATCCATGTATATTTCTTCGTCTAGATCACCATGCAAAAAGGCATTATGAACATCCATCTGGTGCAACGACCAGTCACGAAAGGCAGCAACCGATAGAAAAGAGCGAACTGTAACGTCTTTGGCTACTGGGGAAAAAGTCTAATGATAGTCAAAGCCTTCTCTTTGTGTAAATCCTTTGGCAACTAACCGGGCCTTGTACCTTTCTATAGAGCCATATGCTCTATATTTTATTTTATACACCCACTTGCATCCAATTAGTTTGCGATGAGTGGGTAAAGGTACAACATCCCAAGTGTGATTATCCATAAGGGCTTTTAGTTCTGCCTCCATAGCCCGTTGCCAATGTGAGTCATGCATTGCTTCATTAGAACTAGGAGGCTCGTGCTCCTCAGAAATACTACTCATGCAACATGAATGCTCCGATGATAGCCTATCGAATGAAATGTAGGAAGAGATAGGATAATGAGTACCTGATGACCTAGAAGAAGCACATATGTAGTCCTTTGTCCAAATTGGTGGACGAATAGCTCGACCAGATCGCCGAGGTTCTTCATGTGGAGTCAAGGAGGACTTGTCATTGTGACTTGGTTCTGGAGGAACTGCTATTGGAGAATCCCTTTCTGTTGACGGTTCTTCAAGTGAAGTTGCTTGAATAGCCTCATTGGAAATTGTAGTTGGTGCATCAGATAATTCATGAATTCTTGGAGGAGGAACAACAATATAAGATCCTCCTAGAGAAAAATCCTCTTCTGATAGAAAAGGCTTATTAGTTGTCCTCTCATCTTTAGAAGAATGATTCATGTCTTGGAAAGGGAAAATATCTTCATGAAATACCACATCCCTGCTTATAAAGAATTCTCCTGATGATGGCTCATACACCTTGTATCCTCGTTTCAGATTTAGATACCCCATGAATATGCACTGGCGAGCACGAGGTCCCATTTTATCTCTGTGCCCTACTGTAGTCACGTAGCATAGACACCCAAGAACTCTGAGATGACTCAGATCTGGCTTCCTTCCATATAGCATCTCAAAAGGAGTTTTTCCTTTAAGAATACGGGACGGCATACGATTGATCAGATACGATTCTGTGACCACGCAATCTCCCCAAAAATTTTCAGGGATAAATGCCTGAAACTTAAGAGCACGTGCTACTTCAAGAAGGTGGCGGTGTTTCCGCTCAACAACTCCATTCTGCTGTGGTGTGTATGTGCAAGAGCTCTCATGTAAAATTCCATTCAATGTGAATAAAGAATCACATTCACTATTAAAAAATTCTCTAGCATTATCAGTGTGAATGCGTTTAATGGATTTCCCAAATTGATTTTTAGATATGGCAAGAAAGGTCCTAATATGAGAAAGTACTTGATTTTTGGACTGCATTAGGAATATCCATGTAGCTCGCGAAAAATCATCCACAATGATGAAAAAGAATCGAGACCCATCATGATTCAAGGTATGATAAGGTCCCCAAACATCGATATGAATTAATGAAAAAATTTCATCGACTTGAGAAGTATTGTTATGAAAGGAAGGACGTGTCTGCTTTGCTAATGGACAAATGGGACATTGTGGACAAGGAAATAAAGCAGAATGACCCAGTCTTTGATGATTAAGAAAGGTCTTATTATTGATAGCAGAGTTACACAAGGATTTATTGGAAAGAAATTGGAAACTCTGCAAGACATCCATCCAGAAATATAGCCCTTGGAATACTCTACCCAAGCCCATTAGTTTCCCAGTCGAAAGGGCCTGAAACAAACATTTATCAAAATTGAATAAGATTCGACAGGAATTTTCTTCACAGGCTCGGGATACTGACATGAGATTGAAATGGAAATCAGGAATATAGAACACATTTTTAAGCACAATGAGTGGGCTAAGAGTTACTGTGCTTATCATTTCAACTTGTGTAGTATTTTCATTTGGGAGCTGCACTGATATGGGAGAGGATAATTTTTTAATATTGGAAAGTGAATTCTTATCACAAACAATATGATCACTAGCACCTGAGTCAATAATCCATGCATTCCTTGAAATTGAATTAATCAAACAATGAGAAGTACCTGTGAAACCCCTAGTCTTGTCAGAAGTGTCCAGCTTCCTTAGTGCCTCCATCAGCTCTTGATATTGATTATGAGTAATTGTTTTGTCTGATGGTTGCCCTGACACCTGAAAAATTGTAGAAAATTTTCCTTTTTCCTTCTCTCCAAGTTTCCCATGCAGCTTCCAGCAATTTTCTATTGTATGATGTGGACGTCTGCAATATTCGCAGTACAATTTACCTTTGCCTCTAGGATTAAAATTCCTCCCAGTCGAGACGGGCTTATTCGTGGGCTGCAGGACTTGGGCCAAGGTTGGCCCATAATTATTCTCTGCTCCATTCGCTGAATTTCCGGACAGAACATCCAGCCCATGCGAATTATTTCCGCGCGGCCCATTCGGCCCATGATGTCGTGAACCGTTGGATTCACTCGCTGCCAGCGATGGATGAAGACCGTCGGATCGTCCTATAAAGCCCGAATTGCTAGGGTTTCCGTCGAGGAACCCTAGCTCTCCTTCTTGCTGTCCTCTATTTCCTCCGTTCTTCGGCGGAAATCGAATCTGCCTTCTTGCAGCCAGAGCGACTCCGTCTCCCCCAGAAACCCTAAGATCCGTAGATCTCTGCTGATTCTCCTCTTGGATGGCAAGTTGGTAGATTCGATTGAGGCTCGGCATGGGTTCCATCGTTAGGATTTGAGAACGGAGCGAGAGGTAAGCCTCGTTGAGGATAAGCAGGAATCTCGTCGTTTTCTCCCTTTCTCGCATGGCTTTGTACTGCTGCAGAATCGGCTCCGGCCATTCGAACTTCTCCTCGGATGCTTCAAGCTCGTTCCACAGAGCCGAGAGCTTGTTGTAGACAGTTGCTATGCTCATATTCCCCTGTTTTAATTCCAAAATCTGTTGTGTTATTGCAAAAATTTTCACCTGATCAAGCTTTCCAAACATTTCTTTAATATTCTCCCACATTTGCTTTGAATCCTCCGTCAGGGGGAGACCGGCTGCGACTTCAGATGAAATGCAATTTCCTATCCAAGTCCTGACGAGTTGATTGCATTTTCTCCAAAATCGTGCCATCCTCTCGTCGGCAGGAATCGAGATTGTTCCGTCTAAAAACCCCTCTTTATCTTTTGTTACTAGCGCGCGCCGGAACTCGCGCGCCCAATTTGAGTAGTTGTCAGCACCAGTTAGCTCTCTGCTGATGAGTTTTAACTCTGGTCCGTCTGCGTTTGTGTTGTGAAGTGGGTCGCCGGGCTCCGGTTCACCGCCGGTAGGAAAGATGTGATATGGAAAAAACCCGGGATTGGGGTAAGGATTTCCCCCCCATGCCCGAATTATTTGGTACTGTGCCTTGATTTGTTTGCCCCGCATGACCCGAATTGAAAAATGTCGAATGGGTATTTGTTCCCATCCCGACTCCTGTTGATCCGCCCGTCTGCTCTGGGCTGATGGTAGGATTTGCCCCATCAATGGTTGGCAGACCTCCATCAGTCCCAACGCTGCTCTGGTAGCTTCCTGGCTGTGATGAATGGAACCATGGATATGGTATCCACTGGTATGGATGGCCCATGAAGGGCTGCCCCAGATTGAACTGAGCCGGGAACTGTTGTCATTGCACATTTTGGGTTTGTGCTTGGCTGAATTGCTATTGAGCAGCAGAAGTAACAATAGACGAATCCTGGATACCTTGCTCTTCTGACGTGACTTCTCCAGCAGGTTGGTTATTTGAGGTTGAGACAGGGTCTTGTGCTTTAGGCATGGTAAATATTTCTTCCCTCTATAGTAATGATTCTTGTGGCAACTCTGTTTTGCATATGGAGTTCCACGAGCGGCAATCGAGAAAAGAAGAGCGGAAGCGACTATAGGATCAGAATTTCAGCTGCTCTGATACCATGTCACGAAACTAGATTGAAGAATAAAGGGAAGAACTTTGAGAGGAAAATTGTACCTCTATTCTCATTGATTGTAATCTATTGTACAATACTGTATATAAACACATGAAAGAATAATAATAAAAGAAAGTGTACATTCCTGTAATCTCTCTATTCCTAAGATATAAACAATTGTATCTATTTATGATATATGCAAATCTCGAGAATCATATCTTCCAACAGGGGAGGTGACCATCAACATGGCGGTGAGAGCCGAGTGGAGGCTGCGGTTGGGTCCATGGTGGGCGGCCGTGTTTGACGTGGACATCTCGTTCATGGCCTTGAGCTTCACAGCTCCCTCCGACGGTGGGGGCGGTGGCGATTGGATGATCCTCCAAGGCACCCTGAGCTGCTCGCTCGACATCATCCCTCAACTCTGGTAAGAAAAATTATAAGCTCAGCGCGTGGTTAGTTGTTTGATCCAGAGCGCGCGGCTGGTTGGCACTCTTATTGATTGCACTAATATTATTAAACAATGTTTGATTCTCACGGTCGTGTGTTGTCTTATTCTATTTTTCAGGTTCAGGTGGAGACTGTGGCTTCTATCCATGCATCTGGGGCATAACTTGGGAGCTTTCTTTTTTTAGCCTATTACTTTGGCGAATACTTCATATGTTGAGGACTCTCCTTCTCATTTGCTGTTGTTGGTTTACGTAATACTTCTTTTGAAAATTGTGTATTCTCTGTATATCTTGAATCTCCGAGTTATGCCCAGGAAACAAATTTCCCTTTATATGTCATTAATATTCGAGGTTTTGCAAGTTTTGCCCCTTTAACCTAATCCCGGGTCAAGCATTGGCATACAATCTCAAAGCTCATTTAGATTTTTCAGTTGCAAAGGAGACCAATTCCGCCGATCTCTCAGAATGGACGGGAAGTGATTCCGCAGGATCCATCAGAAACTACTATGTATTTTGGCAGCTAGACAAAGAACAAACTGCAACGCATCGGCGGTCAGCTTGCCAAAATCCAAAAATGGATCAAACGATACCATTACGTAAAAGAATGAGATGAGAAGCCACAAAAATGTCAACCACTGAAACAAGAAGCCACAAAAATGTGACGGTGTCATTCAAAATCTCAAAATACAAAGTAGTACAATTAGAAGTGAGTAGTTCTAGATTTCATGTAGGTTTCACTTGGAACTTGAAAATTATTTGTCGGAACGGATTTCTCATTTTCTAGAACCTGGAACTTACCCTACATACTTTGAAATTTGGAACCAACCTTATCACAGGTTCCAAGATCTATCCAGGTTCCATACATATTATTAATTAAATTATTATAGTGAATAATTATCTTTAATCACCACCATTTATTGTTACCATCCATTGACTGAAACTTATATTTAGGTACATGAAAATATAAAACATTAACAAAGTAAAGTCTCAATCATAAACTAGAGATTCTAAATTATACACTCATCATTGCACGCCATAAGTACTTAGAATCTCATGAAGATAGAGATCAAGAAAAACACAAAAACTAGTTTCAAGTTTCATCTACCTGGAACTCGGAACCTATCCATTGAAACAGATATTCCAATTTTTGGAACCTAGAGCCTATCGTGCAAATCTTTGAACCAAACAAGTTCCCACCAGCCTAGTTCTTCAATTCAGGTTTCTACCTTGAAAACATACTCACCCCTAGGTATAATTTGAAGGGCTCTTACTATATGTTGAGAGGCTGTTTTTCACCATTGTTCCCATCTCCTCAATTTTTCGTAATTTTTTAATATAGTAATTTCTGAAAATTACGAGGAATCACAGAAATTTAGTTATATTTTCATGGTTTTGTTCTCATAAAAGTTTTATAAAATTAAATGGCTATGCATCTTAGTTGACGATCTTTGACTTTATAAAAATTTTAACTGAGAAATGATTGGTTGACGATCTTTAATTTACTATGAGAATAACAGTCTGTTTTGGATTATAAAAAATCAAATCACATATAATTTTAAATTGTTGTGAAGTCTACTCTTTCAATAATTTGTGATTTATAATAAATTGTTATTTTCACAGTAGTTCAAAAATGGTTATGTTAGCAAACCCCATTTAATTTTGTAAGTTAAATTATGTGTCAAGATTGAGCATTTGAATAAGATTCAAACCTATGTTAATTTGGAAAGCTTGGATGATTAGCCTTATCTCTCGCACATGAGAAAACAGGAAATAAGCTTCCACTATCATCTGGTCGAACGCAATCTCCAGAGTGTATATTTGACTTCACAATTAGTTTTGATTGGAGCCAATTTGTATATTTTGATCTGGTCATGGAGATTCTAAATACCTCTGCCAAGCTTCACACACTAATTTCAAATTATAATTCTTTTGAAGTCTTCTCTTTTTCGATTTGGGGAATCTCATGAACAAAAACCTTCCCTATCACATGGTTTGCTCAAAATTTTGCAGATGCTATTAGGTGCCACATGGTAATCTAAACTGTACTCTAAAGATCATTTTGAATTCACTTATCTGATCTAAAATGATTATTTGCTTTTTGCCCGTAGAATGAGTCCGCCATGGAACGATGCATGACAACCATTGTTGATGATTAATCTCCATGTTCTTATTGCAGATTGTGTGATGTATTTTATTTTCACAGACTCGTATTATTTAAGAATTCTTTGAAAAAGAGCACAAGCATAGTGGTCCTTTATGTTATAACGCTAGTTAGATGACTTGTCCTTAATAATCTTTTCTTAATGCGACGGAACTATTTGCATCAATGTATCCTATTGGTTTCATGAATCAGATTAGTTATGAATCAAAACTCAATAAAATAAGCCAGATAATATGAGATTATTCGTCTTAGTATTTCGCATGATTGAAGCCATTTCATGTTTATAATCTCATATATAAGTCCTTTTCTTAAAACAGTAAGCCAACTCATGGTCATTCACAAAGTTCTCTTCCCCCTTCCTTGCAAAGCCCGGGAAAATATATGAGTTTCTTGATTAAGATTACTTCCATCTCATAAAGAAAGTGTAGGAATCCTAGATCTCGATGAGGCTTATAAAAGCATTATATCATGAATTAGAATAACATTTTACAACACTATATTACTACTTTTCTTTTTAAGAAATCTTGTTGAGTCTTAATATGAACTCAGTCTCTACATATGTGATCCATTCCGTTCTATCTCGGCCCTCCTTTGGACTAAAAAAAAATTCAAAAGAAAAGGTTTTGTTAGGTTATGCATCTATATAGTCTCGATTTAATTCCCTAAAAAATTTCGAACTTTAGATCAAATTCCAATTCTATCCCCGACGTTTTTTATTAAAAGAAAATCACAAACTTTTACTATAATTTCAAATCTGCCCCTTGTCCCAACATCGTTACTAGCTTCTTCAAAATTATCAACATTAGAGCCAGATAAAGGTTCATTAATAGAACATGAGTCTATACCAACACCACAACATTTGTGTGGAACAATAGCAACCTCCTAACATTGATAATTTTGAACAGGCTGGTGGCAATTTTTGGAATTTAGGCATTTTAATGAAAGTTGATGGTTTTTTAAGATAAAAAAATTCATGGTATAATTAAGGTTGTACCTAAAATTGGATATTTTTAGAGAATTACGCCTGAAAAACGTATGAAAGTTTCTGGACTTTGGACAGTATGGAGGACCCAACATTGACAGAGTCGAGGCATGTCCATGTGTCATACACGTGTTCACCATATCCGATCCGTGCATTTACACGCGGCAATCCTAGCGTTCCTTAAGCGGCCCAAGTTTATTTGTTTTGGGCTTTGTTAATATAATGATATTTAGATTACCGTGAGCATAACGATATATTTTGAGTCACAAATTCTTGAAATAGTGAATCCCATAAAATTTTTTAATTATTTATTATTTTACAATTTATGACTTAGAACAAACTGTTAATCTCACGGTAAATTAAAAATCGCCATATAAACATTTCTCATTTGGCTTTTCAGTGAAACTATATCACACGATCCATTGAACATTCGGTTTCCCATGGTTCAAAATCTTTGAATATGATACATAATTCATGTCAAACCACTGCCCAGGTGTTCTTCATTGGCGCTTTTTAGAAGGTAGATAATATAAAGTATCACGTGCTGGCGCCGCGCAAGGACAGTGTCATCCGCCGGCACACATAATTAGTAATTTTATAAAATGAACTTTAGGATGTGCTATAAATTTCAACTGATTGAGGGGTTCGATGGTATGATGAATGGGCAACAATTGACCGAATTGCAACGGTCTTTACACGCAGAACATATCATAGCAATCGTATATTCCTGTGTATATCTCATAACATAACAAAATTAGACTGAACCTGAATATGATATGTATTTGTTTTTGGTATAATTATCTAGAAAATCCTAAATATATTCTACGTTAGCTAATCCATTCTTAAACTTACCTTTTGATCAAGAATCGCTGATGAGAATACATGTCGTCCTATGTGGCATAACTTACACCGACATGGATAATTTTTGTAATTATTTTTTTATTTTTTGATCTTTCTTCTTCTTCTTTTTCAAATATTGATTTTTTTTTCTGGAGGGGTCGCAAGGATCAGCAAGGCCTTGGCAATGGCCAGTGAAGGCCTACATGCCTTCATTGGTCACTAGCAAGGATGTCGCAACCCTTGCTTGTGCCCAACAATTGGTTAGCCGCTAACCATGTATATCCCCACATTCTTTTGGGAAAGTTAATAAAAACAAGAAAAGAAAAAGGAAAAATGAAAATAAAAGAACAAAACTCAGAATTTAAAAAAAAAAAAAAAAAACTGAATTGACTTATTTGAAAAAATTAGGATTGAATTGGCTATAACACAATAGGTTTAAAATTTTTGGACAATTTTCTCACATATTTTGAAGTGATAAATATAAAGGGAATGATAAGAGCAATTCCAATTTGTGTTCTATATTTTGTAAAAAATGAATGATCTGAAAAACATTTTTTTTTAAATGATAGTTTGTATTGCTTAACAGAATGAATATATGAAAAAAATTTTATTGTTCACAAAAAGCTACCGATAATAAAAATATATTTTATTAGCTAATAATTTCAAGCATTATAAGCAACTGTTTTCAGGAAAATGGTGCTTAAATCAATCATTTTTGCAAAACAAACATATTTTACTTATGAAAAAAAAAAAAAATACAAGAGATCTAGAATTTCTAACTGGTGATATTGTATTTTCTCCACCTGTTCTTTCATTTGGATGTTCATCAATTAACAAGAAAGTAAGTTACACGCCATCTTGATCGTAAGCTAATCTTCTTCGAGGATTGGCATCGAAGCAATTTTCCCTCTGGCACGCTCCAAAGGCCAGTAAATATTATTGAATTGTTGTTGAGCAGGTTCTATCCAAGCAGGCCAGAATGAAATCATGCAATTCCGACTTTATGTCTAAACAAACTATTCGCCTGTGATTGGAAAATTCCGTGGACCACGGAATACACGTCATAATCGAACGTTTCCACTTGGCATGTCTTTACGCGCGTCACCTAGCCCAACTTAAGAAAAGAAAACTGGCTGTTTTCCATAATAGAACATAGTTGACTTTTTTAAACAAATAAACAAGTGAGACGTAGCAATCATTTGATGAAATGGCGGTCCTTTAAAGATTTTATTTCGATTTCAATCGGTGCAACCGCGAGATGGTTCCTGGATGGGACCGGACCAGGCTGAAAGCAAATCACCCTTACCTCCATCTTCTCTCTCTCCCCCTCCCTCTCTCTCTCCCCCTTGTGTCGCGGCACCTTCACAGGCGAAAAGAAAAGGGAAAAATAAAAAATAAAATAAAAAAATTAAAATATTATAAAAATTATCCATATTAGCGTTGGTTGTATCACGTAAGATAATTATCATTCATGTCAATAATTTTCGGCCAAAATTACCTGAATGTACTATATTAGCAAATCATCAAAAGATTTA
This sequence comes from Eucalyptus microcorys, assembly GCA_014182515.1. NCBI lineage: Eukaryota > Viridiplantae > Streptophyta > Magnoliopsida > Myrtales > Myrtaceae > Eucalyptus > Eucalyptus microcorys. The sequence continues at coordinate 5,318,703 of CM024563.1, forward strand.
TAGCTCAATTGACCAAATTTAAAGGTTTATAACTAAATTTATATAAGTGCAAACTATAATTTTATAATAAGATCAGAGTTAACTAATACAAGAGGTTGAGGGCGATAAATATCCATTTCATTAGTATGGTTATTTAATTTACATAAGTAAATTATTTAATTAAACTAGTTAGAAGACCTACAAATTATTTATCCCTTCATGGTTAAATAAAAGTTATTTAACTTTTAAAGTGACTTGGCCCAGTTGTTTGGGAATCAAAATCAAACACAGTTTGGCTAATTGTAGCAAATGTAAATTAGCACTAATGTGGGAAAAATTACTTAATTATTGATTTAAACCGTTTTTATCCGAAATATGGTTTATAATAAACTTAGACACCGATGGCAAGGTTAGGTGCCCAAATCGAACCCTGAGAACATCTAAAAAACGAGAAAAATAAGGTTTAAAGAAAATACTATTTAATGAAATCTTTGTTTATAATAGATAGTTTTCTCCGGCTGCCAAAGTCTTAAATTTCTTATGGAGAATGGTCCTCCTTCATTTTCGAATACCAGTGCATCGTTTAAAAGAAAAAACTTATCAATTTAATAAATAATGAGATTTTGGTAGAAATAAACTTCGTTAAAGAACTTGTCAGGAGACCGCATCACTCTTTTATTTTCTAGGGTAGGTGCTACTGTAGATTCACCATCCGGTTAGACAAGAAAAGAGCAGAGAAAAATGAATATTGTAAACTTGGAAAGGCACTAGAAAATATTATCTAACTCTTCATGCTCCTACCTTTGGTCGCAAGATTACATTTGTAAATAAATAAATAAATAGATAAAATAGAAGTCGTCCCGGCAGCTTCCACGCTCCTTCTTAGTACCTCTTCAAGTTGAGACCCCAAACTGGCAAAATGGGCAAAAGTCCCCCTTCCTTTACGCGTCCTCTATAAATAACCAAACCCACATATTGTGTCCACCGAAGCACTTCCTGTGCAATCTTTACCTCTCTTGCTTGGTTATATCTCTAATAACCCTTTAGAGAGGATCACAGAAAAATGTCCAACGCGTGCGGGATGAAGAGGAGCTCGAAGAAGATTTCGAAAGCGAGGCTACCCCCGAAGAGAGGACATATCAAAGTCGGGATCTTTGAAATGATTGTGAAGAAAGTGGCCGATATGGCATCAATGGTGGGGCTCGGAAGGAAGAGAAGCCGTGTTGCGACCAAGCCAGCCTTGGCGGCGCCACTTAACATCAGCGCATGCTCACTGGCCGAGTGAGAGTAGGCCTCAGTTTTTCCAGCAAACGCACGATTCAACTCTGCAATTGTACAACTGACGATTGCTTTTCTTCTCAAGGGTGTGTTTTTGCTGCTTCTATTGTCATGCCGTTTTTTTTTTTTTTTTTTTTTGGGGGAATGTTTAGCAATTAAAAAAGGGTGATTATGTACATATTATTTTTAATGACTCTATGGCAATGGATGATGAATTTTCAGGACAAGCCTAATAACTATTTTATTTCTAGCCAAAACAATTTTTCCTTTGGCAACAACAAATTTGAAATAGAATTCCGTTTGGTAACGTAATTTCATTTTTCTATTTATGAAATAAATTTTTAGTCCAGAAATAGGTTTAAAGCATAAATGATAAATGAAAATTTTCTACTTTTCTATTTATAAAATAGAAATGAAAAATAATTTTTTTTTTTCATCACTCGACCTCGCTATTAGCCAACCACACACTAGCTGCCGCTTGTGGTCCACCAATCGCAGTTGCTAATCACCACCCTCCATTATTGGTAGCGATCGTCATCTGCTACTTGGAAAGGGAAAAAATTTATATCGTTATCAAATAAAGGGATTTTATGTTATTATGAAATGCATATTTTTCCTCAAAAACTTATTTTTATTACAATTTTTTTGGCTAATAAATGGATTAAATGGTAAAATAGGAATTAACTTATTTGTAGTTAGAAATTAATTTTTAGAATAAATTGGCTATCAGCCCTCAGTGTCTTCGATATCGAGAAAGAGAACAAAACGGAGGTTTGACTTCATGGAATTTGATGGAGTATGCATCATTTTCTGGGCTCCTGGGCTCGTAGCCTCTTAGGGGAATTCAAATGCCCCATAAACAGAATTGCAACTCATCTTTTACCCACTTTTCCCTTTTTGGTCAGAGAAGATGCCAATTCCATCATAGGAGGGAGAGAGAGAGAGAGAGAGAGAGAGAGAGAGAGGTGGAACGCATCGCCGAATCTCGGACGTTGTATGCTTTATTATGGTCGGATCACGGAAGAGTTCTAAGTGGGCCCCTTTTCAATTCCGTGCCACATAATTCTGGAATGGAAAATCCATGTTGGGTCCCCAGGACAAGACTAGGTCCGCCACATTTCCCACGAAGAAAATATTGCCAAGAATATGTTTGCCAGGTCAGACTTAAGACCCCAATAAAAATTAAAAAAAAAAAGTCAAGACTTAAGACAGAGCATTCCATGCATGACTTGTGTGTCCAGACCGACTCACCTGTCTCTGTTTACTATCGCCATTAATTGACCTTTTATCCTCACCCTCTAAAACTGCAACTTCAAAGCTCAAAATCCATGGAAGCGAGCTTCACTACGCCTCCATGATCATCAGCGATTGGTTGGTGCCCGCAGCCTCGCCCAAACCATCATGGTCGCCTTTGCCTGCGGCTGACGAGACCATGGAGGTGAGCCTTTCTTTGAATGAAGAAAAAGAAAAGAGAAGTAGAGAGAGAGAGTCTCTTACGATGAGAAAAAGTAATGATGGAAGAGAAGAGAGTAATTTGATAAGTGGGAGCTACCTTACCACATGTCAACCAATGAATGGAGTGTTTTACCATTAATGTGGAATTACGAAATATTTTCTCCATTTCCCACATATAACATAGAGCCAATCCTAGCTAAATCAAGAGAGGAATACTGTTATGGAAAGCGAGCAATCAAACAATAAAAAATCTTATGTTATGGATCAAACAAGAATGTAATAGGCTGACAATGGAGACCCCATTCTGGGCAAGATTGAATTTTTTGGAGGTCAAACACTTAATTTAAGGTAAATTTGTTACAAAATATAGCAATTGGGGGTTTTTAATGATATTAACCATTTTAAACAATGTCTTGGCATTGAAAAAGTGAAGCAAGACTATTCTTCATTGCACTAAATAATTTTGTCCACCCAAGTTAATCATCAAACTATAGTTCCGACCGACATGGGCATGTACGTTGCACAAGGAAAAGGTGTCATACTCTAAGATATCTACATGTTTTTTTTTTTTCTCTAGTCCAACAACCAGAACTCTTGAATTAATTGAGATATCTTTACCTTATGTTTGTTCTCTCTCTATTTTTTTTTTAATACAAAAAAACTGAAGAACGCCATTGAGGTCGAGAAGTAAGTAGTGAATCGAACCCCACCAAATTACTTCCCGTCCATCTTGACAAATTCACGAAACTGGTAGCAATTCCTTACTAAACACGGTGTACCAAAGCAATAGTACGTGACAAATTGACCCTAAAATCCCAAAACGAGTTTTGCGGACAAATGGAACTTCAGATAGAGAGCACTCAAGCATGAACAATGAATCTTTGAAGGAGGACCAAGTGAGAGAGACATAGAGCATGGAGCTTCGGCAGAGAGAACTCAAGCATGGAGAGTATTGAATGTGAAGCAAGTGAGAAAGAGAGAGGGAGCCCTAGTGAAATATGTTCTCTAATATTTCAGCCGTGTAAGGAAAAAAAAATTCACGTTAGCGTCACGTTAGTATTGTTTGAATTTAGTGGTTCACGTTAGCAGCCACATAGGACTTTTAACGAGAATTTCTGAAGGAAACATAACTAAGCATAAATGTATTATATGGGTACAAATTTAGGGGTTTTGATATCACAAAACAGTATCATAGTGTATATAATTTGAAATTTTTGATGTCACAAAAAAAAAAAAATGGTAAATGTGTCACAACAAATATAATTTGAATGGCTTTTTCAATGGGAAAATCCTCCGGAGGGCACATTACTTTATTACCAATACATGGTCATCTTTTCGGTACTCAAATTTATTTTATCTTTTTGTATAATATAGTATCATTAGGTAAGGTGAAAAGCAGGTAAATCCCACTCATCATTCATATTAATTATGAGCACGGACATTTATGAAGCTTCATTTGTTTTTTTTTTTAATAAAAAAAACATAGGATTTTGAAAATATTTTGGCGTGTAGTAATTTGAAAACATTTTGGTATTTGCTTCTTTTTCATTTTTTTCGATTAAACAAGAAAAATTAATTATATTGATGCATATTTTTTCCCCCAATAAATAGCCAAGAGGAATCACTGGGTTTCCATCTTTCCCACATGGGAAGGGGTGGGTGGGAGGTTCTAATCTCCACTTTCTCAGGAAGTTGAGAAGGGAATAATATAATTTCAAATGTGGATTTCAACTCCCACACTTTACAAAGAATTAGAGTAAAAAGTCTGAAAGTAAGAGTTAGAATAAAAGTAGAGTCAAACTAACTTAAAAAAAAAAGAATAACCAAGAGGGTTACGTCCTATAAAGGTCATAGGATAGATGACAAAAAATTAATTAGACATCATGGATGTAATTTGAACATGAGATTTAAAAAATATCAAATTGGTATATTTGTTTTGTTCCAAACCAAATTACTTTTTATTTTACAAAAAACTCAAACCAGTATATTTGTGATGAATCTACTCTCTTTTAACGTTTTTCTAAAACACTTTTATGAATTTTTGTAACACAAAATTGATTTAGTGTAAATATGGCACGAATGTATTAATTTACAATTTTTTGCGATGGAAAAATTAATTCTAGGTAAAAATGATACCAACGCATCAATTTGAATTTTTTTTGTGTGGTAACCCCTTTTACCTTTGAACCTGTTCCATAAAAATGCAAAATTTTCCAAATTTTTCATGCCTCTCCAGAAAAAGTTTTAGTTCCTTTTGCGTTAACACCTTTCGTGTTGGTAAAGGTATCTTCCGAGTCCGACCATGCGACGATTCACACCTTGTACCACGAGATGGGTCATCGATAGGAGTGAGGATTCCTTTTTTCTTATTATAGTTACACATACTTGGGGCCCACTTCACGATGATCATTATTGACTAATCTCAAAGTGCGTTTATAAATTCGGATTTGATGCGTGTAGCTCTTGTCCATAGTTTGAGCAAGACATACATATATATTATTGTGTTTCGCCTTTTTTTTAATCACTTTCATTAATATCAAGAACTTGAAAAGCGATGCGTCCCTAATTTTCGGTCGCCAAACGTGTCATCCTCCAATTACACTTGACATTTATTCCTCTCTTTTTATTATATTCGCCTCTGTCTTAATCATTTTCGTTAATATCAAGAACTTGAAAAGCAATGCATCACGTTTCATCCTTCAGTTACGCTTGACATTTCTTCCTTTTTCTTTTTATTTTTTGAATTTTGTTTGATTCGATCGGCACGTCATCCTCCAATTACACTTGATATTCTCTTCCGTTTTTATTTATTTTTATTTTCTAGTACTTTAAAGTGCTACCTACCCTCTCCTAGAAATTTCGTCAACCACTTAGTGATTTTTTTATTTATTCCCAAAAGAAAGTCAACCTTGTTTTATTTTAAACGGGCGTGCGCAACATGCAGAACATCAAACCGGAGGAAATTGAAGTCGGGATTTCATTTTTTAATGTCAGGATTTCATCACTTTCGGAATGAGAACATTCACGGAAAGAAGGTGAACAGTGAACGCTTCTCTTTTCTCATCTTTAAAACTTTCTAATATATTGTCTCGCCCGTTGTTGTTGGCTTATGTATTTACTTCTTCCGAAATTATGTACTCTCTGAATATTTTGAATTTTTTATTTACTGTCGAATGAATAATTAGCACTTTACAATATTTTTTGATATTCAAAGTTTTTGCAACTTTTGTCCCTTTGGCTTGATTTCATACCGCCTGTTGGCACATAATACCGAAGCTCATTTAGCTTTTTGGATTGCCAAGCAGGCTGCCAAGCCAGCCTCAAATTATTCAATAAGTAATTAAGTGCGCCTGGTTCAAATGCTTGCAAATCATGTGTTATCTTATGACCGAAACAGCTTCAATCTAAAATCCACTAAAACTTTTTTTTTTCTGGGCTTTTATTTGTACACAGTCCTAAACACCTTCTCCTAATTTAAAATTTTTGGGTTGAGTGACCTAGGCCATTCCATTTGATGAATGGTTATTATATAACCCCCTTAATGAGGATCGAGATCTTCCCCATTAATCTGACATCAAATTCTCACGCCCAACCGATAAAACGAAGAATGGGAGACTCGCTGTCGGCATAGCCATACAAGAACTTTCGATCGGGCAAGACGTGGACCACGAAGGAAGAATAAACGTGAAATTTCCCAAAAATGATGTGGATTGATGACGGTGAACGTTTACACTTGGGGCGGCTCAAGACCCATTAATTGTCCGAGGCATCTTCCCCCTGGAGCTGCAGTTGCCACGTTGTCGTGAGCAGTTGCTGACAAAAGAAAGAAAGATAAAGAAAGAAAGAAACCGATACAAAAGGGCGCGTTTGGTAATATTTCTGTTCTTTTTTGTTCTAGGGAACAAAAATAGAAAAAAGTATTTCTGTCCAGGGAACAACTTTCGAATAAAAAAATGCGTTTGGTAAACTTGTTCCAGGAATAAAAAATGAACAGAAACAAGTTTGGTAAATTTATGTTTTTTTTTTGTTTCTTTTAATTTTTTAATTTTTTTTTTCTTCTTTTGGCCTGTGGCCTAGCCCAACCATGGCGAGGCTGAGTCTCGCCGTGGTTAGGCAAGCTCGAGCTTGCCCAGATTCGGCGAGCCCGAGCTAGCCCACCTTGCCCCGCGCCGGTGAGGCTCGGCCTCGCCGGGGCCGGCGACACTCCGGCGAGGTCGTCGGCCCTCGACGGCCGGCCGCCGGCCATGGCCAAGGCCGGCGACCGGCCAAAGAAAAAAGGAAAAGAAGCAAAAAAAAAAAAAAAAGGGAAGAAAAAGAGAGAAGAGAAAATTTGTTCTTAAAAATTGTTCCAAATAAGAAACACGTTTTTCTTGTTTCTTGTTTTTACATTCTAAATGAGTTTACGGGAACAAAAAAATATATTTGGAATAAAAACACAAACAAACGCGTTTCTGTTCTTTTTTTGTTTCCTTAAACAAAAAAACAGAAATTTTGTTCAAAAACAGAAAAAAAGAACATTAACAAACAGATCCAAAAAGTCCAAAATTACGTCCCCTCCGTAACCTATGGAGCTCCTCTTACGTTTTCAAAGGCCAACTGACGCTGGAGCCTCGATCCTCACGCGCTGGGGCCCATGTAACTGGCGAAACCGCGTCTTTCTCAAATCCATTTTGACCTTAGTTTTTCTATGCTAGGCGAACGAAAAGCACCCGTCGATTCCTCAACTTTGCTCAATTTCTTTTTTTTTTTTCCAAAATTCTCTCAAGATGCCTCAATAGTATTGGAATTGATTTTTATTAGACTTAATTTGGTTTTAAGTGCATAAGTTTATCTTTTCTTTAAAAAAAATCAATCGTATATTCAAGCTTATTCTCGCACTAACCAACTCTTTGAATCTTTTGGATTCATAATTTATAGAGTCAAGCCCCAGATTTTTATTATTGTAGCCCCTAAATCAAATATGACTAAAAATTAACGAATCATTTATATTTCGACCAAAGGTCGACTTGGACAAAAAAAGCCAACCTTTGATCTTGTTATGAGAACTTGAAGTTTAAAAGTCTAATTCTATATGCCTACGAAGAATTGATACTTTATTTGCAATTTTTACATGTGTTGACAAATTTTAACATAAAGCCGACTTTATATATATATATACAAATGGGATGAGTCACTTTTGATGTAAACCCTTTGTCTGTATTTCACTGAGCCTTTTAACATGTCAATATTATTCGGAGGCTAAAACGTGAATCCTAGCAAAGAATTTCAACACCATGCGCCCCCAAAAAGACGATGGCTTTTTCCAAAAGCAGCAAGAGATGAATAAGTTGGAAATGTTCAGTTTCGCTTTTGTAATTCCAACATTTCTTTTAGTTATTTCAGGGTTAAAAAGAAAAAGGAAAGAAAACATCTGGTGTTGCCACCTTGGAGGCAAGATATAATATTCGAACTTGCTGTGCCACCCCAGAATGTGGTGTGTCCTTCGACAGACACCTACGTGTACGGTATACCCAATTTGGTTCCCGGATCGAATGAGAGAACGGATGTTGCAAAGTCAGCGGTACGGTCGGGGACGAAACTGGAACCTCCGCACCCGCAGCGCGTACTGCTCACTCGAGGTGGTCGATTACTACGTGGGCGCGTGTCGGCCACCCCCACGTCCGATAGAGCACGCCGTATTCGACATTGATTTTGAAGGGGGTAGTTATATGATTTTTTTAAGTTACTTTTGTCACGCTTTAGAACGACGAAGAAAGCACGTGAAAAGTGGCAAACTGCAGTGGGCATTAGGGGTTAGCACGGTTCCCGGATAGAATCGGGAACCGGAGAACCGAACCGGACCGGTTCCAAAGAGACCGGTTCCGGTCATAATTCATAAAAAAAAAAAAAAAAAAAACCCCTAGCTTCTTCCCCCCCACGCCCACATGATTTCCCCCTCTGCGGATTCTTCCCCCTTCCCCTTTTCTTTTTCTCTCTCTCTTTCTTTTCTCCCATTTTCCCTCCTCACGTCACTTCTTGCCCCCCAACTTTTTTCTTTTCTTCTCTCTCCCTCTCTTCTCTTTCCGATTCCGGTTCCGAATTGCCTAGGGTTTATTGGATTGCTCTCTCTCTCTCTAGAATCCTCCGTTTCTTTCTCAACGAGCGCCTCCTCTCGGCGCCGTCTCCGATCTCCCGCTTTCGGGACCCGATCCGCGCGACGCCCTCCGTTCGCGGCCACTCGATCGGAGCTTCGATCGAGCGCTCGTCGCCGTCGATCAGTTCCCGCTCTTCTTCTTCTTCTTCTTCCGATCTCTTTCTTGTTTTTTGTGGCTTGAGAGAGCGAGAGAGAGAGAGGGAGGGGGGAAATGGTGAGGGGGAAGACGCAGATGAAGAGGATAGAGAACGACACGAGCAGGCAGGTGACGTTCTCGAAGCGCAGAACAGCCGCCGAAGAAGGCCTTCGAGCTCTCCATCCTCTGTGACGCCGAGGTTGCACTCATCATCGTCTCCCCGAGGGGCAAGCTCTACGAGTTCTCGAGCTCGACGAGACGGTAGGTTTTCTTCCGCATTTTTGCTCAAGTGACAAATTGCTCCTTTGCCTAACTAAGATGAGCAACACGACAGGTTGCTCAACCTTCATTTTAAAATTTGGAAAAAATGAAGATTGCGAAAGATGCACTTTGTTACTCGATTCTCGTTGGGGTTTACCGGTTCCATTGGGTTGAATAGTTGATTGGCACGCTGTTTCTTTTGCAAGGCCTCCCGAAGGTAGCGTGAGAATCTTATGCTTCGCGTGCATGAATTGCGGTACTTGGCCTTGGCGAACCCGGCCAACGGCGAGCCCGGGTTCCGCGCGATGAAGCTCGGGTGCGATGCGGACTTGAGCTTCTTGAACTGGTCTAAGAAGGCTTGGGGAGTGCGCTCCTCGATGGACAACGACTCGTTCGCGAGCGTGAAGTTGGGGAAGTTGAAGCCCTCGAAGATCGATCTGGCCACGAACGATTCGATGGCAAAGTGCCGGTGGCCGGGCTTCGCGAACCTCGCTCGTTTCTCTAGAAAATTATGAATTTAGTTGTCTATTTGGATGTAAAAGATTCACATTGCTGTGTATTGGCAGGAACTGAAAATGGAGGGCCAACTATTGAATTATTTCGGCTTCCAAATATTCGCGCCCATTATGAAAATGAAACCAAAAAAAAAAAAAACCTGTTGGAACCTGGAACCAACCCCGGAACCTATGACGGGTAGGTTCCAGGTTCTCGATTCCGACGGGTAGGTTCCAGGTTCCAAAAATTGAGGAACCTGTACCCGATGGTAGGTTCCAGGTTCCGGACGGAACCGAACCGGAACCGGGAACCGCTCACCCCTAGTGGGCATCACTGTGCACGGAAAAAAGTATAAAAAAATATCCTAAATTTATTTTATTTATATCAACTTAATCCAAAATCTTTTTAATTTAATATCAATTAAGATCTCAATCTTTTGACTTGGTATCAATTTGGTTATTCCGATTAACTATAATCGAAAAATACTTATGTGGATACCAACTAACCAACATAGTATGACTGATATTAACGTTGATAATTTTTAATATTTTCTAAAAAAAATTTACCATTTATTTATTTATGTTCTGGCTAGGGGTGAGCGGGTCCAGGGTGAGTAGGGTCTAGACCTGGACCCTGTTCCCTATCCTGTTATAACTGGTTCTCCTTTTTTGGACCCTGTTCCCTACCCTGTTTGCATTGGATCCTGTTCCCGGCCCACCCTGTTTTTCCGGTCCGGGAACAGGGTTGACCCTGTTTATATTGGAACCTGTTTTGCATAAAAATTAACCTTAGAGAAGCAAGTCTAGATGAGTGATTTGTTGAAACAAAAAGGCCGGACCAAGCACATCCTTCAACCAAACTCATTGGGAACATGTATAAAATTTGGACTCCCCTTGAAAAAAAAACAACCAAGTATATAATTCGACCATCTCGCATCCCCATATCCCACAAGATACATCGAGTTTCTCATATTCCAGTAATATACAAGCTAGCAATTTAGCCAATTAACTAGTTGTAGTACAATTTTTGGCTGATCACATATCAACCTTGTCCTTCATGTGCTCGATCTTCTTCTCCTTCTTCGACCTTGCGTTCCACGTGGTACAAAATCTCTGACAAAACCTAAAATTCATATATAAAGAAAAATCAACAAGAATCCATACTCTAGGATTTAATAAAGTCTATTTACTCACCACAAAATTGGAGTTTCGACAAAATGAAGTTTATTTTCCAATGATAATGTCTTTGGTAAGACAAACCAAATCTATAAAAAAGAAAAAAGAAAAAAAGAGAGATTAAATAAGGCATGCACTTAATAGATAGTTATGCGAATGAATTACAAGACACAAAGAAATATATATAACTTACCCGCCTCAAATTGTTCCGCATTCTCGATGCACTCTTCAACATTAATTGGCACGCGAACAGTTCTCAACCAATCTTGAGTACAAATTAAACCTTCCACCACTCTAGGAGTCAAAAAACTTCGAAAGCCATCAAGTACACGTCCCGATGTACTAAAAGCCGACTCTGAAGCAACGGTAGTCACGGAAATAGACAAAACATCTCGAGCCATCAAAGATACGATTTCATACTTTGACCCAGTACTCTTCCACCACATCAAAAGATCAATATTAAGGATGTCTTCACTTTCAGCTTCAAGATACCGATCAAGCTCAGATTTGTTTTCATCCAACACTTTTTTCTTCGCATGGAGAAAGCTTTTGTGCCAAGCATCGAATTCACAATCATTGTCATCAATATCAACATTAGAAGCACTACTACTGTTGCTCGCACTTGAATCACCAAATTTTCCTTTGCTAGAAGAGCCAACAAAAGATCGCTCATAAGATTTATACAAATTCTCCAAGGTGACCTTCACTTTATCATGCATCTCATCAATTTTTGCTTCATCATTATAGATTTGTTCAAAACAGAACTTTACATAATTCAACTTCTTTGTAGGATCCAATGCAACCGCAATCAATGCCATCATATTAACTTTATCCAAACTCCCATAATACTTGTCAAACTTCTCTTTCATTTTTAAACCCATAGCTTGAAGCTTTGGGTCTAAAGAATTCGCCGCATTATTCAAATACTTGTACAACTTAGCTATCTCCTCAAAATAATGATTTGAAGTAACATATGAACTACCCGACATCCTTTTGGTTGCATCATAAAACCGTCTTAGAAATTTAGAAAGAATGATGGCATTTTCCCAATCTTCATCTTCAGGAGGATCATTGTCAATTTCCCTTAAGAAATATAAATCTTCTTCTTCCATTCTTCTAAAAGCTTTCTTGAACTTTATGGCGGTGTCTAGCATCATGTAAGTGGAGTTCCATCTAGTGGCAACATCAAGACAGACCGAACCATTGTATGCAATCTTCTCACTCTCAATGCAACCTTTGAATGTCTTAGCTCTAGCCGGAGAACTCCTCACATACCTAACCATGTTTCGGATGCATGCAATAGAATCACGCACCTCATTCAATCCGTCTCTTACTATCAAGTTAAGTATATGAGCAGTGCATCTCATATGTAAAGCATCACCATTCAAAATAAAAAATCCTTCTTCTGAAAATTTTTCTTTCAAATAATTAACAGCCACATCATTTGAACTTGCATTATCCACTGTTATTGTGGACACCTTCCTTTCTATTCCCCAATCATAAATGCATTTCCCCACCATTTTACCAATCTCCTTACCCTTGTGACTATGCATCATCACAAAATTGATTATTCTTTTTTGCAACTGCCAATTTTCATCAATATAATGTGCAGTAAGACACAAATAGTTCAAGTTTTGAATGAAACTCCACATATCCGTTGTGAGTGCAATCCTAGATTTAAGCTTACCAAAGTAAGCTTTCAAACAAGTCCTTTCACTCAGATATAACTTCATACAATCTCTTGCCATTGTAAATCATGAAAGATGATGGAAAAGAGGTTGCAATTCAGTAACAAAATCCCTAAAACCAACACGCTCAACCATGGAAAATGGTTGCTCATCAATAATAATCATTCGAGCAAGCATATGCCTACAACGTTCTTGATCAAACTTCCATGTCGTTAAGACACTATCACTAGTAGTATTTTCCCCAACCTCGCCAACTACACTTTTGTCACGTGATGCAAATAACATTTGCTTTTTATCTGTGCGAGGATACTTTTTGCACTTTCTCAAGTGCTTCCACATAGTAGAGGTTCCATGATCAACATTATACACATAATCCATCCCGCAATGAATGCACTTTACCTTAACTGTTTTATGTGTTTTCTCATTTGTAATTCTTGAAAAATGATCCCAACAATCTGACTGATTAGCTCGCTTTTTACCCGAAGCAGTATGAGAGTTAGGTACACTCACCTTGTTTGTCGCGCCCATGGTTGCAGATTCCACTTCATCAGCTCCATGGAATGGCAATTCCATGAGTGGACTCATTTCATCATGTCCCTCTACTTCCATTGATATGTCTTTGTCTTGATCCATTGACTGAAAACTGAAAAAAAAATATTTATATAACATTAGGATTCCACAAAAACATATTAGTTTTCATAATAAATCAAATCTCTCAACATAACTTTGGAGATAGAAAGTAATCCATTCATCCCAAGAAGTCATTCGCAGTTGGATTTATAATGTATTTCACACTTTTATGTCTAAAAGTTATCACGAACATATGTCTTACTACCATTATTTCAGAAAAAAATAATAGAAAAACAGCAACAAAAGTAACCATTATTTCAGAAAAGTTATAAAAGAAAAATATGTGTCTAGGTTTTGCTTCGGCAAGGAGCATACATATGTCTTACTTACATCCAAGAATTCTAACTACATTTGGTGATGATGACTAAGATTTCACGTCCTTAATTTTCATTATTTGCTTTAAATTCATATATAGTATAGCATAGATTATAAAATTTGCTACGTCAGTTCAGCTGAGTGATATGCCACTCCCTACTTGGTAAGCCATAGAGCAGAGTCTAGGTTCCCCTTAGTCGTGTCTCCTAAAATCTTTTAGGCATGCATCTTATTTTTCAATAAGAAAAGTCACTTTTTTCTTCTTCTGTTTTTTTTTTTTTGGGTGGTTGCAGGCAACTCTGGTGCACAACAACTTCAGTACATTAAGGGTTCACCAAACATTAAATTCAAAACGCACCCCCCTACAAACTGGCTTTTGTCTTATACTATTTCCATAAGTTTTGGAATTGTTTTGGGCATTCACTCCCATTGTTTTCTGGTAGAATATTCTGATAGCTTATTTCTACTAAAGTGAAAGACTGGACAGAAAGTAAACACCTAATTTATTTACTTATTAATGTATCTTTAGCTTATACTGAATTTTGAACAAAGCAAATGCCCCTAGAACCTGCCCCAGTCTCGGACCGAATGCCTATTGCGATAACCATGTAAGAACACACATCTCTAGTGATAAGCCAGACATCACAGCATAATGCATTCTAACTAAAGCATTGACAAAGATATCTCATGCTGGATGTAGATTTAAGGACAGAAATAATACTAGTGTGAAAAAAGAAAAATAAAAAAAAATAGCACAACAGAGTGTTAAGAGGGTGACAAGAACAGCCCTTAACCAAGGGAATGGAATTTCAGTACTTCTATAGGGGCTTTTTGGATATAAATTTTATGAGCCAAACTATTTCATTGACCATCTTTCATAAAGAACTCGATTCACTTTCGTATTTCATTGTCTTGTTGGCATTGGGGTCAAGCTTTGTGATGATTTTTACCCACAGCATCTAAGCTTCTCTGTACCACATGATAGGAGGAGCAAGAAGAGATCGTGAAGAAGAGACCGCCAACACAAAAGGGTTTGACCCTGAAGGAATTTCGGCAGATGGAATACTTGTCCAAGGTACTTTCCTTTCGTTTTTTGCTCTATTTGGCATCATCCTTTTCTATGTAGTCAACAGAATGCAATGGATTTTGAGTTCTCACTGAATAATAAAGGTCATTGACGAAACACTTCGCTTGATCACATTCTCACTGGTGGTTTTTCGTGAAGCAAAATCAGATGTCAGTATGAATGGTGAGTTGTTTTTTCCCCTCTCCCCTCTTACATCAGAGAACTTATGTCATCTGTTGTCTCATGATTGTGAGGATTACATTTGATCTTCGTTAGGTTACACTATTCCTCAGGGTTGGAAAGTTCTGGTCTGGTTTAGAACCGTTCATTTGGATCCCGAAATATATCTTTAGCTTGCTCATGCTTCAACGAATCTAACAATGCAGGGGAATAAACATCTAAACAACCAAAGAAACAACAAGAGCTTTCAAAACTCTCCAGCACTTTTTAATTGCAGAAAGAAGATTATAATCTCATACCATATCATCCAAATAACATAAACAACTATAGAGATAGAGAAGCTTCGTCTCAGGTAAAGAGAGAGGTAAACCTCGGAGCAGATCTGTCGGGCGTTGAGCAGAGGAGGACCCAGCAGCAAGGGCAGCAGTGGCTTCGCAGGGGAGGGCAGCGCAGGTGAGGCGCTGCAGCAGGGGGCTCGGCGGGACGCGACGACGTCTGGTCGACGCAGATCAGCACAGCAGTGGCTTCGACGGGCTGCTGGTATCGTGGCTAGTGAGGGCGGCAAGGATCGACGCGGCTTCAGCTGGCGTCAGCGAGCAGAGCAGGGGGGCGTCGTTCGGGCAGTGGTAGATTGGCAACAAGGGAGCTCGGGAAACAACGCGCAATGAGACAAGGTGGGCTTGTGGACGCGAGATTTGCGGGTCAGGGGCGTCGACGGGGAAATAGCAGCAGGTGGAACGGCGAGATCGAACGGAGGCGGCGTCGGTGCTCGGGTGTGAGCTCGGCGGGGGTCAGCGGCTCAGCGGAGCTTCAGATGACCGGCCGAATGGCGGCGGTGGTGCGAGCGCGAGAGGTGCGATGAGAGCGGCAGAGGCGGCATCGGTGCTCAGCAGCTCAGGTGCTTCGTGATTTCAGAAGGTAAAGATAGAAAGGAGAAATAAACAGATTATGTTTTGCTTTTCGTGCATTTTGGGGGCTTCAAACCGGTTCTCCAACCGGTTCCCAAACCGGTCCGGTCGATCCGGTTCCCGGGTGGGTAATCCCTTGGAACCGGTTCCCGGACCGGTTTCAACCGAAACCGGTTCCCGACCCTGTTTTCCGGGTGGGCCGATCCGAGAACCGGGTTGACCCGGACCGGTTGCACACCCCTAGTTCTGGCAAGGTCGCTTGGGACAACAAGGGCAAGCTTGTGTTGGGCTAGCAAGGCTCACCCTCGCCAAAGACCACGACTTTGCGACCTTCGACCTAGTGGCTGATGAGACTCGACCCTCACTGGGCTAACGTGAGGTTGCCCTCGCGGGTGCCCACACGTGTGTGGTTCTCCACAAGCCGACCCTTGCAGTCGCACATGGGAGTGCGTTCGGCTTCCTTAGGTGGCGTGTCACCCCCTGGTTCTTCTTGTCTTGATGAGAATTGCAAGGCCATACAATCAAAAACTATTTTTATTGAACGAAATTCCAAGAAGCGACCCCGAACAATACGGTCGGGTGTCATTTTTAGTACCCGAGCGTCCATTGACACCGCTTCACAATTTCTGAAAGATCCTGGTTTGAAAATCAACCCAATGATTCGTTTACAAACATGTTTAATGATCAAGAACAAGTAAACATGCTCTGATACAATAAAAAAAAACATAATCCTAATAGCGTAACACAGATCAAACATACAAGAAACGTGTCCAGGAAATACTTAAATCACTTATCAAAAAGCATAGCGCACAAAGTGACGGATCTTAATTTTCACAGATTAAGTGCTCTCATTGCAATGTCGAGAGAGAGAGAGAGAGAGTTCTTCTTCCGTTTCATGAGCAAGAGAGATGTCCTTTTTCTTCTTGTTCTTCTTCTCTTAAGAACACACACTTTATTGAAGAGACGCGTTCTTTTCACTTAAGAAGGATGACCAAATATAATTGCCTTGTAGCGGCAATTTCATTTTATTAGTTGTGGGCCCTATCGAGTTATGGGCTGGTTTAGCCCAACATAGGCGGCCCACCACTCATAAAAAATCCCATCAGTCCCCGTTTACTGGTAACTTCAACAAATATTCCAAAGAGAGAAATTAAAAAAAAAAAAAACAAATCTTTCAAGCTATATAATTGCGACCCGCGTCCCCAAAAGACAAAATGAGCCCAAAACACATCAAAGGATCAAGGGAAAACGACAGGCCGACGAGAGACCAAAAAGCCATCACCTGCCACGAGATGAGATGCGAAGAGAGGCGGGGGATCGTTTATCAAGAACGAGCTCGAGGGGAGAACTTGAGCAACGCCTGGAGCGAACCGGTCGAATTGTTTCGAACAGCAACGAGCCTGGGTGTGATGATGTGCGAGAGAGTGGAGAGATGGAGCGAAGATTCAGAGTAGGATCGGAGAGAGGAGCCTAAACGAGTCCGAGGCAACGAATTTGATAGGGAATATATCAAAGAAATCGAGTGAGGACCAATCAGTAGATGATAGATAGTCTCCAGTTGCTCTGCGAGAGAGAGAGCGAGAGAGAGAGAAAGAGAGTGGGGCCGACCGCTTGCTGGTTTCAGATTTTTTTAATGGTGGATTCTCCTTAAATTTTATGGTCAAATATTTGAGTTAGATAATACATAATAATAGATGAGTATACTAGTTTAGAGTTTTACACCAGTTTATAATTTTTCGTGATATTAATTCAATTTAATGAAAACTAACGGAAGATAAATTTGTCACAAATATGCCGGTTTAAGATTTTTTGTGCTCAAAAAATTAGTTTAAGATAAATTCGTCATAAATATACTAATTTAGAATTTTTTGTGGTATCAACACTTTATTTATTTATTTATTTACTCCGGAGTGGAATCGTCCTGTAAACCAATCCTTCCCTATTTTGGGGGGAGATGCGTCTTTGTAGGAGTGCGCTTGCAG
This sequence comes from Eucalyptus microcorys, assembly GCA_014182515.1. Lineage (NCBI taxonomy): Eukaryota > Viridiplantae > Streptophyta > Magnoliopsida > Myrtales > Myrtaceae > Eucalyptus > Eucalyptus microcorys. The sequence continues at coordinate 5,336,384 of CM024563.1, forward strand.
TTCCATAGCGAATATTGGAAAAATATCACACATTGGCACACGTCTAATTCTATCGAGGTATTTTTCTCACTGTTGACAGAAAAAGAAAAATGGCGATGTTCTGGCTGTTTAAAAAGCCACTAAAACTAATGTTTGTGTTTTTCTTGTAAATTTAACATCTGCAGTATTTTGGAATTGTTTATTAAGCTTTTTCGATTTTTGGGGGGCTAGTTGAAATGAAATTGCCTTAGCTATGCATCTCTTGGAAAACTTAGAGTATGTTAGTTAATATTTCCGTTCCCAAAAATAATTTCTATTTAGAAATAACTTTTTTCATTTCTGTTCTTAGGAATAGAGAAGTATATTTTTTTTTCTTGTTTCTATTTCAAATGTATTCCTTGACCACTGATCTATTTTGGAGAATTGAAAAATTAGATAACATTACTAAATGAATTTTTGTTCCTTTCCTATTTCATGGAACAAAAGAACAGGAAAATAGAAACATATACTGGTTACCAAATAAACCCTTAACGGAGAAGAAACTAATCTTTCCTTTTTTAGTTTAATATTACAGAGCATTTGAAAACTTCAACTACTTCACCGTATTACAAATGTGAATGATGGTAAGAAGAGCTCACGTTATTGAATAAGCAAGTCCATCCTAATTCCTCCAAAAATCTCAATGCAAAATTTGACAAGGCAACAGATCTAAAGATGGGAAATTCCATTGATCAAATTCGAGCCACCTTTTATGGCTACTTTTGCTGAAAAATAAAAAGAGACACATTTTGATTTCAGAATTTCGAGCGGTTGATATCACCCAATGTAAAATCTACTAGGTAGAAATCTAGAATCGGGGAGTGGCCATGACATAAAATTATCGAAATACGATCAAGACAAATAAAATTATAAGAATTGATTGAGAGTTTGTCGTCATATTAGTTTGTTTGTTTAAAAAAAAAATGATATTTTTGGTCCAAGGAGGGTCCTTCTGGGACAAAAATCGTTGCTGCGCTCTCGTAGCATTACCTGATTGCATGATTTTTTCTGTTCCAAGAATTAGTTTGTTGAATTGGGGGCAAAAAAAATTAGACATTCCTAAAGTATGATACCATCACCCCGTGTGACATTCATACTCGCATCGGGTAGAGTTGTAGCTTGATCACATTAACTTGGGTGGACAAAATTAAGCAGTGAAACGATGGTGCGGGAAAATATATTTCTTTTGCTCGTTAGGTTTCCCGTATCATTAAGAATGGTCTCACTCCAGTTTTCCAAATACCAAAATACATTGGTAAAAAAAATCCTCCAGGTCATATGAATAATGAAAATTAGTGTAACAATGAACCTCATTAAAAACTTGTCAAGAAACTCGCCCAATGCGGGGGACACTTACCGGCCTTACTCTCAAAAGCAAAAGAAAGGTTAAGAAAAGAAAAAAGAAGAAGAAAAAAACCAAAAAATTATTGAAATTATAATTTAAAAATATCTACTAGTCTCCATGATCTCCGTCACCCGTCTCTAACGTGGATTGATATTATTAAGAGTAAGCAATTTCAAGTCTCGTATATGTTTTACTTGAAATCTAGAACCTACCAGTTAAAATAGGTTCTTCATTTTTTGGAATTTGAAACTTACCCTACATACTCTAAAATCTAGAATTTACCCTATCAAGAGTTCCAAAGTAGGCTCCGGGGTCTACTTAGATTCCACCTATATAATTAATTAAATGATTACAATGAATTAAAATTTGTAATAATCACCACTTGTTGTTATAATTAATTGATCATAACTTATATTTAGATATACAAACAATATGAATATTAATAAAGTAAAAGTATTAGTTATAAAATAGAAGATTAGATTAGTGTTTCCACACTATACACTCATTATCGAACGGCATGAAATATCGTAGGATTGTGTGAAGACATTGACTAAGAAAAATATTAAAACTTGTTTAAGATTCTATGTTATAAGTTCCAAACTCCAAGTTCCTTCAAATCAAGAATGTGGAACCTACCTCTTGAAATAAGTTACTTATATTTTGGAACTTGGAACCCATCTTGTATACCTTGGAACTTGGAACCTACAGGTTCTCATCAGTTGGTTCTCAAGTTCCAAATTCTACCTTAGAACCATCCTCATCCTTAGATATTGTCATTGTGTCAAACTCCATCAATGCGAAGGACACAAATCAGCGACCATCCACCTCCTACTTCCTCCTTTCTCTCACAGCCCTTTCACAAGTAGAAAAAAAGAGGAGAAAAAAATAAAAAAAATAAAAAATTGTGAAAAATACCCACATCAGCATTAGCCATGACACGTAGGATAACTAGTATCAACATTTAGGGTTTCTGGCCAAAATTGGATGAATGAACTACATTGACAAATCGTCAAAAAGTCTATGGCTTAATTTAAAAAATTGAAATGTGCGGTTCTTTCGATAAATTCCTACCTCTCTATCTATCTTTATAACTAAATCAGCTCTCTATCTATCTTTATAACTAAATCAGGATGATTCAAATTCACTTCAATGGGAAAAAAATAAAAAAGGAAGATCACAGAAATATCCTCAATTTGGACAAATTTGTTAAACCGATGATGACAAATGGAAAGATCCACAATTTGGACACTATCTATTAGGGTTATCCCACATCAGTCATTGAAAAGGTTGATGATTGGTTTATAAGTGTGTAGGAAAGCCTTAGTCTTTGAACTAGCTTATGGGGTGAGACAGGCCTAACACCATCCAACAAATGATATTAGAGCCGATGGTTGATTAATGACCCACTGTCAATGGTGTTTGGTGAATATCTCGAGGAGGAATCTAGTAAACCAACACAATTTCCAGGCAAGTGTCATTGTGATGTAGTTGGTTCAGTCCAAAAAAAGAGACCATTGGACGTTGGAGATTCAAGTTGATATAATTTAATATAGAAGGATACCCGAATTAAGGGGGAGTAAACATGATATTGGAACTCAAACTTGAGGGAGAGATTGTTAGAGAAGTCCCACATTGAACATTGAACATTGAAGAATTGATGTAGTATAGAACTGTTTATAAATCACGGTTGGTCCATAATGGTTGACTTAAGCTTTTGAGTAAAGGTGAGTGCAACTACATATATTGACAGGCTCGGACTTATGCTCTCTCTTAGCGATCTCCCCAAGTGAAAAGTATCGGACTTCTGTTGCACTTTCCCAATAAATGGAATCAGAGCCGATGGTTTCTTTTCTTTCTTTAGTTATTTTTTTCTACAATTCAAGTTGGCATAAGTCAATACAGAAGGATACCCGAATTAAGGGAGAATAAACTTAACACCGGAATTCACACATGAGGAGGAGATTGTTACAGAAGTCCCACATTGAATATGTTGAATAGTTAATATATCCTAGTTTGTCCATTACTCATTGGTTTAAGTTTTTAAGTAAAGATGAGTCCAACTGGATATGTCGACAGGTTCAGACTTGAGCTTCCTCTTAGTGATCTCCCCATGTGAAGGTATCAAACTTTTGTAACGCACTCCCAATAATTGATTTTAGAGTAAATGGTTGTGATTTCTAGATAGATAGATGTTGTAGAGCACTACACTATTTGATATATCCATAACCTGCTTATATCGACACTCTATCTTACCTGGTAACGCTTATATCACACTTTACACTTTTAATTCCATATTTTTTGGCAAATTTATTGAAATCACATATTCACCTCTCTTTACGTGATACTATTAGCCAACATCATAATAAACTTCCTGTGTTGGATGAGAGCCCTAACTCTATTGAGCTCATTCTTACTTTATAATGTTGTAGGAAATATGAAAAAATGTCTTCAGACTAGCCATCATATGTCAGTTACAGTGAGCAGTACTAGTCTTGTTTGGAAATGGGAGGAAAGGACCACCAATTTATTACATAATGTGATCAATAATGTGGTGGTTTGATTCTTTCTACAAGTTGATGTGGCAATAAAGCCATCACCCATACTTAAGAACTTCCAACATAGGGAGCAACCTTTGCTTTAAACTTTAAAATAACAATGTTAGGCATGTCTAAGAAATTTTAAGATTTTGTAGGCTCCTAGTTTTGGAGGAACCTAAAAATGTGGGATCGAGAACCGGACTAGGTTTTACTAGAACTTGAACCGGATCAGTTCTCACAGATCCAGTTTTACGGTTATTGGTTCTGGTCTAGAACCACGCTCATTTCTAATTGCGCAGTTCAATGTGTGCTCTTTGTGCGACATCTGAAAGGGGAGCTCCAACAATGGCCACAAAGAAAGAAAGGATATATATGGTCACTTTCTTGGTCAAATCTGTGTTTTTTTTTTGGTTTGGTTTATATCTATCTTATAAGTCATCGTGTGTGTCAAGTGCTATGGGATATTTGTGAAACCATACTTCCTTATTCATGCATCTTCACCCTAGCCCCTAAGAAGGTGGAGAATCAAACTCTCCATTCTCCCATTACTAAGAGGAAAATGTGACCATTAAGGTAATCCCCAGTGATTAGTCAAACTTGTATTAACTGACCACTATTCATTCCTCTTAAACAAAGACTTCTTTTCTACTCCATAAATAAATATTCATAGAATGAACGAGCCCCTTATTTTGTCCTATAGAGGCAGAGAGCTTCCTTCTTTCTAGTGTAGATATAATTGTAAGCCCCTTCGTTGCAAACCAATGTAAGAAATTACTTCACCAAATTAATTCTAAACCTATCAATATATCTAGTTAGAGTCATCTTCATTCCAAAACTTAAGTTAATGAGTTATGGGCTAATTAGGATATATTAACTACTCTACACCACGTCAATTCTCCGATGTAAGATTTATTTTATACAATTCACTCACACATGCATCCTAACAAAAAGATCCTCAAATTGGACCCAAAAAGAAAAAAAATTCAAATTAGCTCCAAATTCTTGCCAATCAATTCTACTAAGAATCAATTGGTCAAGGTCAGTTTTCAAATTTGATTATTTATTTCTTGGTTCAAAACTGAATTGATTCTTGCATGATTCAACATGCAATCAACCACAGAGGGATTGAATTTGAACTGGCCCGACCTGGTCATGTACGCATTACCCCGCTTTAAGAAGAATGTTGGCTCATTCACTTTTGCCACAAACTTGCTTATACCAAAAAAAATGCCCAATTATAGTTATTATGGGCAAGTAATAGACTTAGTTGATGAGAGCAGAGTTTTGTCATTTATAAGTAGAATTATTGACAACTTGAAAGAATCGACAAATGCAAAGTCAACAATACTGAATGCAACAATCAAAGAAGTAACTATTAATTTAATGGAATAAAGGAATCATCAATATAGTGGAGTCAAAGAAACTGTCAGAGTAATGTAGTCAACATGACTGTCGATGTAACCGTTCAAAACTGTTTGTAACCTCTATTTGTAACCTCCCTTTGTAATCTTCGTCAATTACTGTTGATTTTAGGTTTTGAATAGCCATAACGTACTATTCGGAGGCCCCTTTCACACAAGCATTCCTACACTATAGTTATAGTTCCTAGAATTGTGCTATTGATTAAATTCCGACATGTTTCTTAGCTATAGTTTTCAAATTCACATTGTTGATTAAATTATGGTATTGCATCTTTACATTTCAAGATTTGTTGTTGATTAAGTTTTGGCATATTTTGTGTACGTCTGGTTTCATTTGAAGTGATTATGTTCCCAGGCTTCATCGTCGATTAAATTCCAGCACAATTTGTGTTTGTCCAATTCTGTTTGAAATGAAGTTATTGATTATCTTGCCTACCCGTGATATTTCATCTCCGGAATCGCCACAGAACTTCTCTCCTTTAATCAAATCGAGGAACGACTTTCAATAAAGACATCCTGTCGTGGAGTCGAATACCCACGAAACAAAACCTTTGACTGTATTTCCACATGTGTTCCACTCGCAACTTAATCAGTCACAATAATTCGGACAAACGCAATCCTCGAACCAAAAAGAGCTTGAGCCCTCGAATTCAACTACTCGAAGGAAACTATCGAGAACCTTCATATAGGGTTGAGCAAATTATATATTTCTCGCCATGTGATCACCACCACCACCACCTTGAAATGATTGGTTTTTCAAGTGTGAACACATATAGACAAGTTTAGACGTGTTCCGCGGCACGAGTCACTCCATTTCGGTTGCTTACTTTTTCTCATCTCTTTGAGTTATTTTAGAGTTGTGATATAAACTTGGACAAAACAATCAACATAAAATCCCAACTAGAAGGAAAAGATTCTACCTATTAATTATTTAACTTTGAAATCTCTAGGCCATTAGATATTTATTATTCGTCTCCTTTGGAAGTGTTCATTTAGTCTGTAACCGGTACATTGGGCTTAAATTTTGAAGTCACGAGATCTGCTGAAGAAATAGTTTGTTCTTTTCATGTGTTTATGATGCAGCAAATTGAAAGATAAACACGGATTCGATGATCCACAAAAATATGACGACACTAAAAGGATCGAATATATACTCTGCTAACCCTATGGGACACTAAAAAATCTGAAAAAAATTTTAAGCAATGAAGAATTTGAAAAAAAAAAAATCAACAAAATCCTAATAGCTTAAGCTTTTAAAATAGTTAGTAATGGTCACACAAAATCTCATGTGGTATCAAAGTAGGAGATCCTGAGTTTAAATCTTTCTAGACCTCTATTTGCCTCCCAATTATATATTTTCACTTTTTATGCTTAGGCCAAAATCCAGCTTATGCGTGAGGAGTATTAGAATAATTAAATATAAACCAGGCTTTCATTTAGCAGCTTAAGTTTTTAGAACAGTTGGTACTAATCATACAAAATCTTACAACAAACATGAAAAAGAAATTGACATAAAAATAGTAAAATGCCTTCAAACACACCTATAGGATGAATTTTGAGGCTCAAAACGACTGCAAATGGGGAACACAACTTTTAGACGATATAGTGCTGGAAAGGAGCTTTTTGGATTTATATTATGAGCCCCGTAACTCTTGCACGATAAAAAGAAAATTATGGCCTTTTTCTCGTGCGCTGCTTGAAATTGCTGTTTAGGTCATCGGTGGTTGCCTGCGCGTCGGTCCCGTCCGCTCGGTGAAAACTCGTCCTCTAGTTATTTTAATGATCCAGGTACAACGGCTCGGCATTTGAATAACACAAAAATCAAGAGTGGAGAAGATACTTATTGAACCGGAAGATGGACCACATAAGAATCATAGTCAATTTGCCTTTTTAATCTTGTATAGCCCGTATTCTTCGGTTGCAACTTGCCATACATGAAGTTGGTGGTTAACGTGCGGCAAGATTTAAATAAGTCAGATGGTTCTTTTGTTGCTTTCTCTTTTCCTTGACGTTTCCTTTTATTTCAATAAAGGACAAACCGACTGACTTTGACTCTGACTCTGATAAGAGGAGTAACATTCTAGCGAAGGTTGTTAGGTATGTGTAGATATGTTTGAGATTTATCAATTCCCCTCGCCTCGGTATGCCGTCGATAAGGAATCGATCTTGTCTTCTTTCGAAAGAGTTCATTTGGTTTGTACACAGTAATAGCAACTGACTAGAGAATATTCGTTGTTTTGATAATGACCTTATGATGCAAGGTTGAAATGGTCACTAAAGGGTTTTTAAAGCGGTTGAATCACCGTACGATCGACAAGCGCCTAATTATATTAATCCATGACTTCTGACGGTGGAATTAATCTACAGATACTCGTAGGAAAATCTACTCCAAGCAATTCGTGTGCCTCAAATAGATTTTACCTGTTTTGAAGGGGAGTTTGGAAGATGTTTTCGCTCTTATTCTTAAACCGCTTTGCGAAACTAAGCGTGCAAGTGTTTCCTGTCTATTTCTTGCTGGCGTTATTCTTTTTCCAACTTTGAGTAGACCTTAAAAATTTACCCGTTTGTTTTAATTTTGTGTGACCTAATACATAGTGTCACAATTTTCAATATTTTCACTGTACTATAAAAATATGTTATAAAAATAAAACATATAAGTAAACAAATATTTTTTATGTCTTTGTTATCTTAATTAAGAACCCATCATTTAATACCGTGACTCACCTGCTCCGAATCTGACTTTATTGGCTCAATCTTCACTTTTTAATCGCAGAAATTATTAATAGCGTTTAGTTTTTAGTTGCTAATATTATAGATCGCACAATAGCTTATTCTTACGTTCCCCGCACGCATACATTTCGCTAAAAGATCAAAGACCTTCAGCATAGTTTATAACTCGACAGGAAACAGCGAGAAGAGTTTCTTAAAAGATCACCTAGCAAACATCCACCAACTAAGCCTTCCGACCTCTCCCACAACAGCCGACCAACACCCATACACCCACAAATCAGCAGCTAACATCCCTCGTCCCAGTCAACCTCTACCTCGACTCACTGTCGGAAAAAGCGCCGCCGACTATCATCACTCCGGCCAGTAATCGCGCTCGACGGAAAGGACACAATACGCACAAAGAAACACGACAACGAATCCAAGAAACAAAACTACAAAGCCAAATCTAAGGACCAACAAACGCCCGAAAACAGAAGGGCTTAAGCAAAATCTGGTCTGGGGCGTTTCTTCAAGCAGGTGAGGTGCACCTGCTTGGAAAAGAAACAAAATGCTTGTCTGCGGCGTCAAACAAGCACCATGCCGGGAAAATGGAGCCCCAGAGGCAGCAAAGCATAACATAGCCAGAGTAAGGATTCGTGCACCAGTGAGCAATGAGCCCCGGTCCGTCGAGCCCGAAGCGGAGCAAAGCAGGGCGTGATGACCGCTCGAGCGTGGGGTCCCTACCCGGCTCGGAGACGACGGCTAGAGGGCGCGCTCGACACGAGTCGGACCACGACCCACCGCCTCGACGCCTCCGAGCCAGGATCCTCGGGTGTAGGGTCTCGAAACCAGGTTCGGGGACTCACCGGAAATACGGATGCCGGAGAGTGGTGGTCTTGGGATTGCCGGTCGAAGGTCGTACGAATGCGAGCCTGAGCGCCGCTCTCCGATTTCACTCCCCAACCTCCCCTCCTCCTTTGAACGCCGCCTCCTCTCCTTTTCAGCTCTTCCACCCTTGGTTTTTAGCGACGACGGCTGCCTTTCGCAGACCCGTACCGCACGACATCCTCGGTCGAGCGTCGCGCGGCGCCTCGCGTCCGTACGTCCTCGCCTCTGTCCTTCTGTCCTCTTCTTCCTGTTCGTCGCGGAGCCGGCGGCCAACGGCGGAGACGGAGAAAAGAAGAAGAGAGGGCCGGGCCGGGGAAAAAGGAAAATAAGATTTGGGCTGGGCCGACCCAGGTAGGGGAAAGAAAAGGGAAATGAAGGAGGGGCTGGGCTAAGGCTGGCCCTAGCCCCGCCCAGATGCTTTTTTTTTTTTTTCAATTATTTTTTAATTTTTTTTAATACTAGTAATGCAAATGTTCCTAATATCTATATGCAATGCAATTTAATGAAAACATGAAATGTGTTAATGAAAATTATTTACTTTACTTTTTACTTCATCTTTTTTTTTTTTTAAGACTAATTCCTAACTTTCTACGCGACTAAGTCCTAAGTAAAAAGGGAAAATTTAAGTGTCTAAATTAAATTTTCTTTTTTATTCATTTTTTTCATTGTGGCTGACAAGCCACGTGAGGCTCAACCTCCCCATGGCTGGGTTGATAAGGCTTGCCCTTGCTAGATCTAGTAAGGGTGAGCCTCGCTAGCCTAAGCGAGCAGCTTGGGTGAGGTTGACCTCTCAAGCCCTGCCTCTAGTTAATTTCTAAGGTTTGAAGACCAATTAGAGGAAGAAGAAAAAATAGAAGGAAAAGACAAAGAAAAAATAAAAATAAAAATTCAAAAAATATTAAAAAAATATTAAAAAATTTCCATGTTAGAGCTTACCAATATTGGTTAGATAGATTAAATTGGCGCAAATGCAAAGGACTTAACACTCAATTGGAAAAAAATAAAAATTACTATTAAATTGATACGATTGCAATAGATTTAGAGCTTTTTTTAGTAAGTTTCCCTTTAAAACATCATTCCACATTCACAAGACCACCAAAAACATATCTAGTGTGGATATTCATCTATTTTGAAAGTTTACGTATTTTAGAATGATCAAGTATTTAAAAGGACAAAAACAAAAGGCAAGTCATTGCAAACACATTAGTAATTTAGCATGCCAACCAAAAATATATCTAATACAGGGCATCAACGAAAATATGTAGAATAACAACTTAGCAAAATCACCTCATGGTGAGCATTGTTCAAGGTAACTTCCCATCGAGCTGCCGTTAGGCACATGTTGTTTTTGCTTCGGTCGCTTTGTTTGACTTTAGGCCTAGCGATTACAAGATTAAAGTATACAAGCTTTGAAAATAAATGAAGAGTCATGAGAAATTTCTCAGGAGGGTACATTATTACACTATTATCAATTCGGGATCATCTCTTGACCATTGAAATTCAGTAGGTTATGAGTCAAGGTCCCACATAATATACGGAACTTCTTTTCTAATCAACCTTAGAATACATTAAGAAAAGTTTGGCGTTATTATTATTATTATTTGGGTTTACGCGGTTCCATTCCCTCCCCCACGATGCATGACGATTCCCCTCGTTGCTAGGAGAGAGACACCTTCACATGTTTTGCCGTGGCCTGGATGCCTATGTTGGACATAAACAAAGGTCAAAGGCCTTTGGGAATCTTGTCTCTTTTTTTCAGGGTTTCGGGAGTTGCTCTGGTCTGGTCCCCACGTTACTTCCAAACGGGAGTGAAACCCTAAGATATAATCGCACGAGCGACGACGAGTCAAAGTTGCATGCGATGGGTGCCCCACATTTCCTTCGTTAAGATACTGAATGAGAGAGACTTGCAAGAGAAGAGGCTTAGCAAAACATCAGGCGACTTCCACCGAAAAAAAGACATCAGACGATAAATAAATTTTCCTCAATTTGAAGACCGTCCATTGTTCCCACTTGTCAACGCCGCGAGCGGGTGGGGTAGGAACGGAACGGTCAACGCAGGTAGTACGTGAATGAGGTTCTATTGCCACCGAAAAGGCATTAGTTCAATGAGTGAATTGTCCAAAAAGTCCTAACTCTATTATACCAAGGTTAATTCGTTCCTAAACTTTTCAATTGTGTTAATTTAATCATAAGCTTTTCAATTGTGATAATTTAATCCTAAATTTTTTTAATGATTTTTCAATTTAATTCTAAACGTTTTGACTATTTGCCGATGTAGTCCATCTGGCCAAATATGCTTTTATGACTAAATTGACAAATCTTCAAAAGTTTTAAGATTGAATTAGCAATTATCAAAAGATTTAAAACTAAATTGATAAATCGTAAAAAAATTTAAAACTAAATTGGTACAATTAAAATGTTTAAAATTGAATTGTTTCTACATGATAAATTTAGGAACTTTTGGATGATTATCTCCTAATTCAATTTCATGGATTTCTTAAGATGGATGGGAAGTAATTCGCTATGTCACCACTAATTTCTCGACCTCGAAGGAGTTCTCAATGAAGTAGTTGATTAGTTCAGATCACTAGAGTATCTCCCAAAAAAAAAAAAAAAAAAAAACACACACACACACATACGCACAAAAACACACATACAATGTATAGATCTCAATCAATATAAGAGTTGTTGGAATAAGAAAAAGGAAATAAATCTTGTTAAAAGCAGGTGAAGGTACCGTGTCATCTTTTTATTCGCTGTAGTGCAATGTTTCCATTTTCAATGTATAGTATGACTTCAGTCTGGGGGAAAAGAAGATCAAAATTGGACCAGTCTTAAAATAGGAGGGCAGATGACATTATTCCCGATTCTTGGTATCTCTTGACTGTTCAAACTGATTATATTTTATTTTTTTCTTAATTTATTTTTTTGAATAAATATATAATTTTTTTTAATACAACTCTACAGAAGTGGGACCACCCCCAAAATGCCTTTTGTATTTCTTGCTCGCTATTCTATTGGAATTGGCTTTGCTGGAGAGCATAAATTAACAAAAAAAGCTCAGCTGACCGTCACTCCACATCATCTGACCGTCACTCTGTGTCATCTAAGGACCGCATATTTAAAATGGAAATTGGCTGACTTGCACCGATTTCCATCTTTTATCCAAATTTCTTTTTTCTTTAATTTTTTTTTAAATATTTTCTTTTGCCTCCAGAACGCTGGCATAAGCGGCCTCACGAGCAACGCAAGGCTATTCTTGGGTCGACATGAGACACCTGTTAAAGTTCAAACATGGTCGAAACGGAAATGGAGTTGTGGGAGAAGATCGTGTACAACGTGAAGTTGAACATCTCAGCGAGGTCATTGTGCCACTACAGTGAGCCGGGATGGTTCCAAGTGTGCTTCGTGAACATGACTGAAGAAACCCTCAGGATCGCCATCCGGTGCATTCGTCAAATTTGCCTCCAGAGGCCGCGATGAGGCCATTAGTGGTCAAAGGTGCGACAAGGCCATTGTCGCGAGGAAGAAACATTGTTTATATACTTTAAAACTTAAGAACTTTTTTTTTTTATTAATAATTCTAGTTCACACAACGTAAATTTTTCATATTTTTGTTATCAACTTGATAGTAGTTTGCTAAACTAATGCACGTGAACTTTCTTGCATAAGAAAACAACCCGTAATAACTTGATGCACATTTGTGAATTTGGATTGCACGATATGGTGTTTCCAAATTATTTTTCAATAATTATGTAGAATTATTTGGAAATTTATGTCATAGCGTCTACCAATTGAATTAACGTATACAATTTGCTAGGATGAGGATACAAGGAAGTTCATTGATTTCCACACAATTGGTAATTCAAATGAGATGAGTGCTCGACCCAAGCAACCGTCGCTTGAGTTGCACGATTCAGGCTGACGGTCGCCTGGGTTGTGACACCCATTCATCGCCTGAGGTTCGGCATTTAGGTCACGCAATTTAGGCCAATAGCTGCCTGGGTTGCATGACCCAGGCATTGCTTAGCGTTTGATGGTAGTCGCCAGGGTTAGGCAACCCCCAGGCAATGATTGCCAGCACGCACGACCCCTTGACTAGTGGTCGTCAGCCTCTGATCGGCTTTTCCGGGCGGCGGTTTTCGGAGAAGATGAACATTTACGGAGGGTCAAGACTTGCATTTCGAGAATACAATTTCTCAAAGGACCTCTGAGCCTCCTTTGGGTTAAATGCCCTTGGTGTCATTTGAAGATGCAATTGTATTTCTCCGAAGTTAAGCAAAAAAACAAACCAAACGCACTTGCATTTGACCAAGAGAATTTAGAATCACAAATGTTGAATCAAACAAGGCCATAATGACATTAACAATTTTTTTCAATAGGTGATAATATCTTTTACTTGTAATTATTTATATTTCGGTATCTAATTTATTTTTTGTTTTACCATATTTATGAAAATTGATTGCTTGAGCCTCCTTATGATTTTATCTATCAATTTAAGTTTGTAATAAAAAAGTAAAACGAAAAAAATTGGGTAGAAGATGGAAACCGGTTGATCGCACTCTAAAATAAAGTCAAAAAGTTCGGATGCATTGGAAGCAAATACCTAGCAAATACCCAGCAAAGACAAGAATTTAATAATAAACTAGATTTTATACCAGTTTAGATATTAAAAAAAAAAAGAAGCGATTCTTTTGACGTTCGTTTCGACTCCCCTCTATAAATTGATTTCTGGGTCCTTTCAAAACTTCCCACAAATATTCCTGCGGAAACAAAAACGCTCAACACAAAAAATTACCAAATGAGGGCCGACCGCCCCATCCCACCCCGTGATGATGACGATGCGGCATCTCGGTCCGCAGCACCACTGCGGTCCGACCGGTGCAAGCTGATCGTCGGCCGCTGTATGGCATCTGCTGGGCCCACCATTCTCGGCCTCCTCATGGTCATCTTCCTGAGAATACCGGCCGGAACGCCGCCAGAGCTCAGGCTCAGCCTGGGCTCTTCCCTTTCGTCCCTCAACATCTCTATCTCTCACAGTAAGTTCATCACCGTTGAGTACACTCACATGAAGCTCCTCTTGAGTTCTGACGGCCAGATCGCTCTCTCTCGTCCCTCCCTCGTGTCCACCACCTTAACTCGGGGCCCCGGCTCCATGACCTCACTCCGAGCTGAGGTCCGGTCGACGCTGGTGATCATCATTGACTTGGGCGTGAACAGCCTGGTGAGCGCATTGAACGGTGGGGAGGTGGCCATCTATGTGGCAGCGAGAGCCAAGAGGAGGCTGCGCTTGGGTCTGTGGTGGGTGGCCGTGTTTGACCTGGACGTCTCAGGCTTGACCTTCACAGCTCCCACCGACGGCGAGGGTGGCGGCAGTGTCAGCAATTGGATGATCCTCCAAGGCACCCTCAGCTGCTCACTCGACATCATCCCTCAACTCTGGTAAGAAAAATGACCACTTCCTGCTTAGTGTCGTAGTTATATTATTGTGGCAGTTCTTCGTTCACCAACGAAGTTGACGAACAAACCGAAAGAAATGAGAAGCTGTGGATGCTTAGTACTACCAACTTCTCATATCTGTCAGCGCCTGATTGTGGTGGCGATGACTGGTCGAGTCGTGAACGTCCACAGATTTCTCCAGCCTCGTTGGCCGGGCTGTCAAAGAAGAGGCCGTGCTTGCGGGCGGGGATGGCCGGAGGGAGTATATGATGGGAAAATGGTTCGGTCATTTTACTGTACTGACGTTATTAAACAATGTTTGATTCTCACAGTCGCTTGTCTTGTTCTTTCAGATTCTGGTGGAAACCGGGGCTTCTCTCGATGCATCTGGGCATCATACGTCGAGGGTTTTCTGTGTCATCTGCTGTTGTTGGTTTATGTGTTTACTTCTTTTGATATTTTGCATTCTCTGAATGCTTTGAATCTTCGATTTACTGTCGAATAAATAATTTGCACTTCACGTGTTTCTTATATTCGATTTTTCTGCAAGCTTCCTCCCTTCAAACTTAATTCCGGATCAAGCATTGGCATCCGATCTTGAAGCTCATTTTAGCTTTCTTCGGTTGCGAAAGGGGGCCCAATTCCGCCCGATCTCTCAAGATGGACGGGGAGTGAATCTTTGGGATTCACTAGAAATCACCATGTAATCTCGCAACTGGACAAAAAACAAACCGTAGCACTTCACTTAGGGCGCATACAATAACAATTCCGTTTTAGAAATCAATTTTAGGGCAAGAAATAGTTTTTTTAATTTCTATTTTTTATATGAGTTTCTGAGCAAAAACACATGTTTGTCAATTACTCAAAAATTCTATATCCGAAATAGAAATTCGTTTAATAACGACGCAAAATTTCTCCCCCTAAAAATTACCGTGCCCTAACAAAAACTTCATGCGAAATTACTTATTAGGGTAAAAAACGAAAAGATATGCAGTTGTTTTCTGTTCTATGGAGATAAGTAATGATTAAGCCTCGGTTTGTGAATGCTGGGTTCAGTTTTAAGGCTTCCCGGTCAGAGTTCAAAGAACCGCCCCGGTTTTCAAGGGGTATTTTTGTAGTTGTGATCGAGACGAGCCTTTTTGTTCCAAATTGAGTCAATGGTATTGTGTTAAATTTCTGATATTTGGTAAAACAAAATATTTTTTTGGTCAATATATATATATATATATTTAAGAGCAAACGATCTTAGCAAGTTTTGATTGCCGGTTGGATCGGCGGGCTTAGGTCGATTTGGAGATGTCGAGATGCCAGTCGACCATGCGCGTAGCAAAGGAGCAAAGCTAAGCATAGGAAGCTTTGGGGCTTTCCCGTATTAATCATGAATGATTGAGCATTTGAGGCGAAACGAGGCCTGTGCTACAACCTTTTATCATTATGAAATTCGCGAAAATTACTGTTTATCAAGTTAGGATTCAATCAGTTGTCTTCTAATTATATATACTAGGTTTTTTTCTTTTTTTTGTATGTCCTCATTTTCTTTAATGAGAAATCACATTTCTTGTCTTCCATTTTGATAGTGTATAACATCTTATATCGTGTCATAATATATTTCGAGCGACTCGAAAAAGTTAATATATATATTACATTAAAAAGTTGTTTGCATGCTCTTTTATGCTCAATTTTTAACACATCCACGCAATATTCAAAAAGATTTTGTTAAAAACCGATTTGCCTTCGAGGTAATAGTCGGATCATATATGCCCTTTTGACTCCATGGCCAGTTATTTGTATGTGAGGTATAAAGAAAATAGAAGAAAACAGTGAGAGAAAATAGATAGAGTAATGAAGGAGAGAGAAAGTCAACAGACATGCAGCCCGACTGGCAAAAAGATTGGGGGAGTGAGACTGGAGAGTATTGGGTTCGAGGATCGATACCTATAAAGCACTAACGCGCACATGTACATAGAAAAAATGAGTGAGACCCAAAAAAGGAAAAGATGAAGGGGAAAGAAAGAAAATCCGAAACACAAACCTCAGCTGAACACGTGACTATGAATTTTTTTTTTTTTTTTAGTTTGAGGGGCCGGCTCAAGCGACATTTTCTATAAAAAAAATATGGTTTTGTCACTTCGTGGGTATATTTATTCATTTTTCTTTTCTTGTTTCTTGCTGTTGAGTGTTCGAATTGGCTAGCTGAGCTTTCGGTGGACGCCCGAATCAATCGATCACCGTCGAATTGTTTACGCTTCACGAAGCATATCGCACGCTTTCCCATTAATTAAAAATTATAACCATCACTACCTCCAAAGTCCCCCGTCGACATCCAAGTTCGTACCAATTTCACGGTCAAAGACGACAAGGAAGTGGTGGCCTCTTCGGGTAATTAAAGAATCATCCGTGAAGCGCGGAAGTCAACGCGTTCTACTCTAGGTAACACCGACATGCGATACGCGACACACGACACGACACAACACATAATACTCTATTTTTTAAAAAGTAGAAAAATTCCAACACGTTCCGAGACGTTAAATATTAAATAAATATTTTTATATATACATGATTAATTATTATATTTAAATTAATTTATTCAAATTCATAAATAAATAAACAATTAAAAAAAGAGCCTATAATAAATCTATACTAATAACATTAATAAATTTATTCATAAAAAATTGGAAAGACATTTTTTTACTTTAACAAAAATTATCGATGAAATAAATAACTAATGAAAGATTAGAGTCAAAATAAATTTATATTTTTCTACGATGATCAAAATTTATTATTATTTAATATCTAGTACTTTAATTTTTCGAAGTAACTTTTTAACCCGTCTATTTATTTATTTTTTAGCCTTATCATGTATTATAAAGTTATTTAATGTTCAATATTTCTTTTTAGGGTTAAATGGGTCCCACCCATTTATTTCAGCACGTGTTTTCTTCCCCCACCCTTGCGCCTGTCACTTCCCCTGCATGAGGCTTTCTTTCCCCAGAAGCCGTCGACGCCTTGTCACTCTCCTTTCTCTTCTTCCTAAAAACAGCCTAAAGGGCAAAAACCCTAGCAATCACCTTCTTTCTCCTCTCCCTTTGCTCGGTCTCCACCTCTCTCGCCACTGCCTTGCCTCCATTCTCCCCTTTGCCGTCGTAGCCTCACGTCCAGCCCTCCATCGCAGCGTTGCGGTTTTCCATCTCGGCATTGCAGTTGGCGGTCGCAACCGACCAAAACGATCAAGAAGGCTTCTCGGCGTAGTCGGCGGCCGCAGCCTTCTCCACATTGTAGTCGGCGGTCGCAATCCTCCCTCGCCGTCGCTCGCTGCATCGCCTTGGCTCCCTCACCCTTGCCTCCACCCTCCTTCACCTTCTTCCCTTCGCACTTGCAGATCAGCTCACAAACCTCCGGACACGCTTTGACGAGCGTGTCGGAAAGAGTTGACCACGTGTTGGAAACTCCGATACGTGTTGACCGCGTGTCCAGCACGACACGGAGGCCCTTTGAACGTGTCGGGGTGTCCGAGCGTGTCCGAGCGTGTCCGAGCGTGCTTCCTTGGTTCTACTTGGAGAAAGCCACGATTTGGTCTTGTCAGATTAGTCCCATTCTTCTCATTAAAATATTACGTCGAACATGGTATATTCGTCCAATGATAACTAAAATGTATCATCGTGTGCTCACCTTAAATCTCGGATTCGGTCCCTCATTTTTTTAAATTCCACTTACGCGTGTCCATTTAGCAATAGACACTACTACTCCAATAATTAAAGTAATTCATAAATTTACATTTTTTATAATAAAACCACCTTTGATTAAGCTCACTTTTTCCACAAAAATCAAGGAGTATTTTCTATAATTTCAAATTTAAAAACTAGACTATTGCCCTAGTAAAATTCTCACTTTTTAAATTTACCCATTATTTCTGATTTTCAACTAACCAAGTCATACTAGTCAAATTGAAAACTAAAAGCTATACTTTCTGATATCTAAGACATACTAACATTTTATTTACACTATAGACACTCCATATATTTTACAAAACTATTAAAACAACCCACTTTTGATTTATTAGTACGAACTAGTTTTAATTTTTGCATAATTGACACATTAAGCAATTAACTCTAAAAATTATTTTACCGCTTGTCAAAATAAGGTTTCACAAACTGTGAACAGTCCCCAGAACTTTCAGTTTTTTTTTAGATTCGCCCCTCAGCTTGCTGAAATTATAAATTTGCCCCTGAAGCTTCTAATTTTTTTTAACTGATTTGATTTCCCTTGATAATTCTCATTTAATAATCCACTAAGTAACACTAAGAATCATAAAATACCCCCGTTAACAGACCCATCTCAGTTCTGGAAATTTTGAAATTACACCATATTTTGTCAAAAATTTACCAAAGCGCACCTTCTTACTACGAGTTTTATCATTTTAATATTTTTCCTATTCAAGTTACAACAAAACCTTTTAGAAATCTCTCAAAGACACTCTAGACATATAAATTGCTTTTTACTACAAGCACAACAATCACCATAACTTAATATACAACCATTGCAACTAACTCACACATAGAGTAAAATCTATAGTAAATAAATAAACAATCAATCAACCAGGCTCAAGAGTACCAAGTAGGTAATTCTAGCTTAGTCCTTGGATTTTTTCAATTACCTTGAGTGAAATCTTCAACAAACAAAGCTTTTGCTCACCTTGAAATCAAAATAATTACTAAAATTAACAAGTCTCATCCTTTAGAAGACAACAAAGCTAATTTGATAAAAATAGAAGGAAATCCACAAAGATACCTTGTAAGACACTAAATTGAAAGTGGGGAAAATTCCAAATAAGGACCTAAAGTTGACCAAATTTCTCAAATAATGACCCGAAATGAACTTTGTGTCAGATAAATACCTAATGTGGATCCATTGTCTCAAATAAGGACCCGGAGTGGTTGAATCAATTCTAAATAAGAACCTGAGCTTGCTAGTCAGCCAAATATTCGCCCGGAGTTGAATCAAGCATGTGACATTTCCGACGACCGGAGTTTGGGTAATTTTGTCCAAAAAAAATATAGGGAAAATTAATAAATCCTAAAACAGAAATAAAAAACCCTAGGTTTTCTATGGTCTCCCCGTTCCTTGTACCCATCCTCTGCATAGTCAAAGACTAAACTTCTCCCATTCCTTGTACCCATTCTTCGCAAAGTCGAAGACCCAAATTCTCCGTTGGTTGAGACACGAATTCAAAAACAAGAAGAAAACCATATGCTTCTTTCTTTGTTTGCGGAGACCCAAATTCTCCACCGGTCGAGCAAGGCGAGGAGCGACAGGAATCGAGTCGTGATGATGACCGGGCAGCGATTTGGTTGAGGAGCAGTGGGGGAGAAGAAAGAAGAAAACTTAAACATCTAAATGAATAACCTAAAATTAATTAATTTAGAATTTTTCCATTTTTTCCAATCACAAATTTCTAACAAAATTGCCCCTATTTTAATCGCCGAAAAATGTCTGCCGATGAACTAAGGTCCTCAATAGAGATTAACTTGATTACTTCGGGTTTTTATTTGACACAAAATTCACTTCGGGTCCTTATTTGAAAAACGGGTCCACTTCAGGTCCTTCTATGACACAAAGTTTACTTTGGGTTCTTATTTGAGAAAATAAATTCACTTTGGGTCCTTATTTGGAATTTTCCCTTGAAAGTGAGGGTGTGGATCTTGTCTTGAAAGAGAGTGAAATAAAACTAGAATTTGAAGAAGTGAGGGTGATGGAGGCTATGTAGCACGGACACTCTCCGGAAGCCTTCGTGTCGTGTTCGACACGCTCCGACACGCGAGTCCAGAATTCCGACACGCGATTCCGACACGCACGGGGTTAATTTTAAAAATTTCTAATACTTGTGGGGTCAAAATATAAATATACACAAAAGAAGTAATAAAAGAAGTAATAAAAATGCTATACATATACACGCATGGGGTCAATTTTTTTTTTTTTTTCAGTTTTGTTTTTTTTAGAATTGTTTTAGTATTTTAAAAAGTCTTTTATTATGAAAGAAGTAATAAAAAATGATATATACGATAAATAAATAAATTTAAAAATATCATTTCAACATTTTCTTTAAACAATGTTTTTTTCCTCTAAGTTTTATGATTATTGTAACAAATTAAAATAATAAATGATATTATTTAATATTTTTCGTGTAAATTAATTCTAGGCTATTTTTATTTTTATTAATTTATGTATTTATATATAAAAATATATTTAATATATAACGTGTCGGAACGTGTCGAAATTCTCTGTTTTTAAGAAATGACGTGTTGGCGTGTCGTGTCGTGTCGTGTCGCGTGTCACGTGTCCATGTCGGTGCTATATAGGATGGAGGTGCATGTGAAAGAGGTAGGGAAAGAAGACATTTATCTCGTCTTCCATAGTTATTCTCTACATTTAAGAATGATTTGAAGTAACATTTATTAGCCTTGGTTAAAAGTAATAATGACAATTAACTGGAGTTAAATGTAGACCAAAGAAATAGCTAGGGTTAATGTAATGTCATGCATGAGGTCATATGGATAAGTTCAAAGGATTTAATTTAAACATGTGGATAAAAAATGTGGTGGAGATGAAGACATTTGTTAGTTCTTACAGTGACAAATGGCATGGTTTAATAAAAAGATGGAGATATTATGTTAATTTGGATAGATACTTTAGATTGAAGTAAATAATCAATAAAATCATTATTCATTTGAAATGTCGGTAAATTAGAAAATTATTTTGAACCCGTTACAATTATTAACAAAAGATATAGAATAATAAGGAAACTTTAACTCGGTAAAAATTTAATATTTGAAATTTATTTGATACATATTCAAGAGGGTATCGATCCCCACCGATAGTTGCTATATTAATTATATATCATAAATATCATAAATTACAAAAAAATAAAATTGGGATATCACACTTGCCTCACCAGACCCAACAACTCTACTCACCAATGGTTGGGGGGCTTGCCCTCACTTAGCAATGACCTGGCCAGTCACTAGAGCCAAAGGAAGAAGGAGGAAGGAGGAGGGAGAAGGAGGGAGGAGAAGGGAGAAGGGGGAGAAAAGAGAGAGAGAGAGAGAGAAAGGAAAAAGGAAAAAAAAAAGATTAAAAAATTAATAAAATGATTTGAAAAATAAAACATTATTAAAAAATTATCCACAGCGGCCATGTCAACGCCGTCTGGCCAAATTTGACTGGATGGACTGAGCTGGCATAATTATAAAAAGTTTAAGACTCAACTAGTTAAAAAAATAAATTTAGGATTAAATCGGTACTACTACAATAAGTTTAGAACTTTTTGGATAATTTTCCAAAAAATGACCAATTTTCTTTTCTTTAATTGGAAATAGTTGCATGCATGGCAGCACCAAATATGAAAAATCCACCAATCCACATGTGATGTGTAAGACACGCAAAATTAGAAACATTGGATTATGGCTTGTATTCGGTGGTCCCTAGAATTTTCCAATCTGAGGTACATAAATTATCTAAGTCAGTAATTGGTTGAAAATTGCCTATGCGAACAATTTTTCCAATTCTTTTAAAGAATTTTTTGAATTTTTTGAATTTTTTTCTTTTTTCTCTTTCTCTTTTATTTTTCTTAATAGTTTTTCCTAAAAAGAATGTGAGAGATACACATGATCAGCAGGTCACGATCATAGATCACTCTCCATGAGCAAGAGTTTGACTGGCCACTGGGTGAGCTGAAGTGCAAGGCCACGACGCCCCCTTGTCTAGGGGCTGGCAAAGGCATGTAGGCTTTCACTGGCCATCACAGAGGCCTTAGTGACCCTTACCAACCCTTTCGGAAAATGAGCAGTTGAAAAAAGAAATATAAAAAATTCACTAAATTCAAAAAAATAATAATTATGAATTTTGTCCATGTGAACGCTTAACAGGTGAAAGCGCTAAGGGAGACCACTTTGGGCAGTGGTTTGATCTGAAAAATATATGACTTACTCAAAGACTTCGAACCATGTGCAGCCGAATGTTTAATGGATCGTATGATAAAGTTTCACTAAAAATCTAATAGATAACTCCGGCCGCTTGCTTGTTTGCATTTTGTTCTTTTAAATACTCAATCATTCCAAAACACTTAAAGCTTTCACAATAACCGACACCGGATATAATTTTTTTCATAGTTTTTGAAAATTCAAATAACGTTTTAAATTCTGGCATGACAATAGAGAAAAAAGAGGAGCATTTTGGCTTTTGAAACGAGTGAAAACACATATAAATGCCTCACTAACCTACGTTGGTTATCGTCGATTTATTCAGATGTCGGTTCATTTGATTATATCCAAATCATGGGATCAGAGCGGCATGAAAATGCGGTTCCAAGTTAGAATTCCGTGGCTAGAACCCAAGTGCAGCACTTCATATGAGGGAAGATACAATAGTTTCTACATCAAATAGATCATTAGATCTTTCGAAAAATCCATTTTCCACATGGTCCATGTAATCATGAATCTGGAGCTGATTCTGAACATAATTATTTAAATTCAGAAAATTTTCGAATAAGGGCCTGAAATGCCATTTTTTTTTTCAAATAAAAGCCTGAAATGGATTTTGTTTCAAATAAGAATTTGAAGTGACTAAATTTATTTCAAATAAGGGATTGACTTTCTAATTGGTTAAGAGCATTTTTGTCATTTACCTTTTGTTAAAATTCTTTCTTTCTTTTCTTTCTTTTCTTTTTCTTTTTTCTTTCTTTTTCCTTTTTCTCTCTTTTTCTTTTTTCTAATATTCTCTTTCTTCTTTGCCATTGGCCAGTCTCAAGCGATAGCCGATCACTAGCTATGCCCAAAGAGGTTTGGGTGAGGTTCACCCTCGCCTGAGCTAGCAAGGGCTACACTCGCCTTAGGTGAGGCCACCCTTGCTGGCTTAGGTGAGGCTAGCCCTTGCCAGATCTAAGCGAGGGTTGTCACACTACGGCTAGTGAGGGATGGCCTCGCCTCGCTCATGGTGAGCGAGGGCTTGGGCAAGGGTCTTGGCCTTCGTCGAAAAGAAAAATAAAAGAAAAGATAGAAAAAAATTAAAATTAAAATTTTCTTTTGACAAAAGTACCCTTGATTTGTCATAGCATTTAGCCAACCATCAATCGACAAGACCAAGCCCTTATTTGAAATTACCAAAGTCATTTTAGTCCTTTATTTAAAATTGACATTGCCACTTTAGGCCTTTATTTGAGATTGACATTGTCATTTCAGGCCCTTATTTAAGCTCCGTTCATTTCGTAGAAAATAATTTCCGGAAAATGTTCTCCGGATTTTCCGGCGTTTATTTAATGAAAAATGAATTCCTTTGGGAAAATGTTTTCCATGAAAGGAAAAAAGTCTTCTAAATTAGGGAAAATGTTTTCCACTTTTCAAAAGTGGAAAACATTTTCGAATAAGGATCTAACTTTTCAGTTAATCAAGAGCATTTTCTTCATTTACCTTTTAAAAAATTCTTCTTTCTTTCTTTCTTCTTTTTTGTTTCTTTTTCCTCTTTCTATCCTTTTTTTTTCCTGGTATTCTCTTTCTTCTTCATCGGTGACCAATCTCAAGCGATGGCCGGCCATCGGTGATGCTCGAAGAGGCTAGACGAGGGTCGTTCTCACCCGATCTAGCGAGGGCTACCCTTGCCCTACGTGAGGCCGCCTTTGTCGGCCATAGGTGAGGGCAACCCTCGCCGTTGCCCTCACCAACGGCTAGCAAGGGATGGCCTTGCCTCACTCACGGTTAGCAAGGGCCTAGGCGAGGTTCTCAACCCTTGCTGACGCTTATTGAAAAGAAAGAAAAAAATAAAGATTAAAATTGTCTTTTGTCAAAAGTGCCCTTGATTCATTGGAATATTTAGTCAATCGGCAACCAATAAAGTCACACCCTTATTTGAAACTATTATAATCATTTCAAACTTTTATTTGAAATAGACACATTCATTTTAAGTTATTATTCACTTTACTTTAGACTTTTATTTGAGAAAATAAGAGTATTTAAACTCGGGACGTATATAAGGGGAATTTTATACACGAGTAAGTTTTTTTTTTTTGGTCGGTCTTACTCTACGCCTATTTTAACGCTCATTCTCAGACTTTTGCCCTGCCTCATTGCAAGGCGTGGGAGTCGAAACCCACTCCTGAAATTAATTCGTCCCCACCCCAACCCCCTTGAGAAGGTAGGGATTCGAACCCCCTACCTCCCCCTTCCATGTTGGAAGGGTGGCCACTGGGGTAAACCTTAGTGGTTTATTGCTAAATGGATATCAAGAATTAATAAACCAGTAAAAGTTCTCCCTCGAATGAACAAAAATATTTATTTGTTAAAGTGTACGTAATTGATTGATTCTCATGGTTATATGAGAATGCCAAGAGAGTAATGTGTTGTCACTTGCAATTATGGATACCGAAAAGTTTGTGGCACTTATTGTGTTGTGATTAATTATGTATGTCTTTAATAATATGTGAATAAGACCTTTGCCATGGCCTATTTGCCATCGAGCTAATTCCCTTGTATGAGTATGTATCGGACTTTGGAATTAGCTACATATTTTACCGTATGAGATGATTCTCTACTTTGAGATGACATAAAATTTTATAATGACATGACTCGTGTAGTCATGGCATGACATGGCTTGTGAAGCCATGATATGATGTTAATAAATGGCCATCATCATGCAGATGTTCAGTGATTATTTATCATTGCTAATATAGAGGACACCCATGATTAACAGGTTGAAGCAAGGCAAATGAGTATATATAATTCCGTCCCTCATAAGTTGGGATGATGCTGCCTAATTAGTTGAGATGCCTCATGAATTGAGATAGTCCTGGCTAGTGATGAGTATGAGTTCATATGTGTAAATTGATGAGATGTTGTGGTATTTGCATATATATGTGATATCCGTTGGCACATGTGTGATTGATTGTTGACACCTAATTTTGGAAAAATAAAATTGCATTTTGAACAAATAAAAAAAATGAAAATGGGGAAAATTGATTTGATTGATTATGCATAGACATTTGAAATTTTAATGGATATTCAGATTTTGATAAATGTAGAAGCAATTAAAAATCAGGTGAACAAAGGGCAAGGATTTTGATAAAATGGAAGGAATTGGTGCAAAATCGAACTGATTGCAAAATCATGCTCCGATTTGCATCCATGATTTAATGCAACAGAAGAAGGAAGTTTAAAATTTTCCATAGAAAGCGGCCGTTTGGAACCACTATAAAAAGGAGTTAGACTTGCACCGGGTTGGAGGGGGGAATTCGAGGAAAATTCGAGAGAGGAATTTCTGCAAGGGAATTTCATCTTTTGTGGATTTTTTGTATTTCTTTTGTTCTTTCCTCAAAGTCAAAAAAAAAAAAAAAAAAAAAAGAGGGAAAGAGAGAAAAGATGTGAGGGCAGAGGGAGAAGTA
Source organism: Eucalyptus microcorys (assembly GCA_014182515.1). Lineage (NCBI taxonomy): Eukaryota > Viridiplantae > Streptophyta > Magnoliopsida > Myrtales > Myrtaceae > Eucalyptus > Eucalyptus microcorys. The sequence continues at coordinate 5,362,169 of CM024563.1, forward strand.
ATGTACAGCAGAGAGAAAAAAAAAGAAAAAAGAAAACGGGACTGTTCACTGTCTTCTTCGTGGAAGCCTCCCGACGCCCCCTCCCTCTGTTCGCTGCTGCCCAAGCCGCCGGGGCTGAGCTCCTGCGTTGTTGGCCTCTTTGCGCGACCACCGTGCTAGCACCACCCAACGCCGGCAGCCGACCCACCAGCCTTCACCGCGTCTCGCCAGCGTTTCTTTTCGCGTGCTCGCCGCTGCCCCTGCACTGTCTGTAATCAGCCCAGCTTGACGCCCCAGTTTTCCTTCGCTCGTCCGCTTCACCGCCGCCGGAGCCTGACGCCCCACCTGCTGCTAACCCAGCTCGACGTCGGAGCTCCGAAGCCCGCCGCTACTGCTCATTCCTATCGCGCCAGCCACCACCGTGCCGAAGCCGCTCCCCACGCCGGTCACGTCGTCCCACTAGCCGCCGGAGATCCCTCTCACCCATGAGCTCGCTGCCGACGCCGACGCCTACGCCACCTCCGCTCCGTTTGAACATTGCTGCCCTGTGACAACCAGCGCCCGACACGCATAGCAGCCCACCGTCCTGCAAATCGAGGCCACAAGCGACACCCGCGACATCTACTCGCCGCGTCACCGCCGCTCCGCCGCTACTACCGATCAACCCTTGCGCCGGTCACCGTTGCTCGAGCTCCCCCCGCATCACCCCTGCACCTGGACCTCTGCTCGCTCCTGCTGTTGCCGATCCGCTCGTCACCCTCGACGCCTGCGTCAGCAGCCCGTGCTGTCTCCGCGCCGCTCACCACTACGCGTCCGCTCCTCACTCGTGCCTACACCGGCTCCGCGTCGCCGCGATCCTGCACCCTCGCCATTCAGCAAGCCACCCTTCCGCCCAAGAGCCCGCGTCACAGCTCGAGCACCCACGTCATAGCCATTCCACTAGCAGCAAGAAGCATTGAGTCCTTAGGTGGTTTATGTTTATGTTTATGTTTATTTTATTTTATCTCATTTTAGTTTATCTATTTAAGTTGTCGATAAATTTTGTATGCAGGGGTTTTCCCAAAATTATTGTAATTACTAATTTGATCCGAAAGATGTTGGATCATTTTTTTTTAATTATATTAATTTTTGGGGTTTGTTGATAGTATTGTTAAATCAATATAATTATTAATTTGATCCGTAAGACTTTGGATAAGATTTTTAATTATTTTGAACTCTTTGTCGTGATAATTAGGGTTAAGATAATCGTTAATTTGATCGGTGAGACAACATGTTATTTTTTCGATTATTTTAATAATTTATTTTGTTGATAGCTTAGATTTAATATTTATTTAATAATTACTTATCTTAAAAAAACTAAAAAAATTAGAAAATCAAAAATCAAAATTCTGCATGAGCATATAGATTTAGTAAATTAGACATGTAGGTTTAATAAATTAGAATTTTCTTAGGATTACATTTTTAGGGTTGCATTTTTAGAAATAAGTTAGGGTTGGACCTAAATTAATTTGTTGACACCTAAATTTTTGGGGTTAATTTTTTGCTAAATAAAAAATAAAAAAATCATGATCACATGGCATATAGTTTAGGGAAATTTTATTTTTTGTTATATTTCGTTAAGATTTTTCACATATTTAGATAATATACACTGGGAGATGCACTTTTGCACAAAAGGAGAATTTTCTTGATGGAATATACGGAAAATATTTCAGCGATATATTTAGGGGTATCGTGCTCAAGCAAAATTAGAAATGAAATATACCCCCAAGATACAATTTTTGGCTTATAAAAGGGGTCATGTACAGTAAATTGTGGGGGGTTCCTTTTCCGTAGAAAAGCACAAAAAGCAAAAAGTGAAGAGTGAGGTAAGAGAGAAAAAAAGTGAAAAAAAGGAAAAAGAAAAGGCGCTTCGTCTTCCTCGGCGAAACCCCCATCCCTGCCGACGCTGTGCCGGCGCCGGAATCCGAGCCGCCCGCCAGTCCGCCCGAAGCCCGCGACGCCGCCCCTCGTCCGAGCCGCCCTCCTCCGTGCCGTCGTAGCCACTAGTCTTCGTCCGCGAGCCCCAACGACCCGCGTTGCCCGACGCAGAGCACTGCTGTGCGTCACCCGTTCTCGATCCGCTCGTGGAGCCACCGTCGCGGTAGATCCGTGGTCTAGATGTCAGGATCTCTTTGCCTGCAGGTCCGAAGCTCCGATGCTCCTGTCCCGACACCGCCGTGCCGCCCCGATCGCCGATCGACGGAGCCCGTCCCACCGGCCCGCGAGCCTCCTGCTGCCTCTTCCCAGTGCCGGCCGTCGTTGCACCTCCCCCCGGAGCCTGACTTGAGCCGGATCATAGCCCCTCCGCTTCGACATTGCGGCTGTCTTGTCTATGCTTGTAGATCTCCTCCGGTGCTACTCCGGTCAGCGACTTGCAGGTGATCCGACGCCTTTGCCCGAGCCCGAGCCGAGGTGCTCCACTCTCTGCCTTAGTCTGAGCGAGGCCTCTTGCCGTTGCTCCTCGCGACGTCACCGCTCGCTGCCGATCCGCTCGCTACTGGCCCCTTTTGCCGGAGCTCCGATGACTAGCGACCGACGGTGAAACTCCCCTCACCGGGGTGTCCATCACATTGCCGCTTTGTTTGAAAAAAAATAGAAAACCAAAGAAAAATTAGGTAGTTTTTCTTTTACTTATTTATCTTATTCTATTTTTGTTATTTTATTTTATTTGCTCTTTTTAGTATAATTATTCCTTGATGCAATGATGAATTGTCCGACATGAAATTGCCTTAAAATTAGTGATTGTCAGTCCGATTTTTGCGCCCGAAATCCGACTCGCAATTACTTAAAAAATCGCTAATCCAATCTCCCGCCCGAGATCCGATTCGTGATTTATGTGAAATTGGCCAACCCGATTTCATGCGCGAGATATGGTTCGTCAATTTGGGTATCAATAATGCTTGATTTGTTGTGGTGTTACTTAGATTAGTTTTCTTTTAAAAAAAAATCAAAAAATGTAGTTTTAGGGTTTGCATGCTCATAATAGGAATTTTATTTTGAATTTTCAAAAATCAAAAAAATCAAATCAATTAATTTAGGTCGCTAGTTCTTTTTTAACTTGGATTGCATGTTCAATTATTTGGCAATTATTAATTTCGAAATTTAAAAAAAAGAAAGAAAACAAAAACACAAAAAAAATCATCATGCATATATCATGTAGAGTTAGGGTATATTTTGCACGTCATTGCATATTAGGATAAAGATTGCACTTAGTTTAATTTAGATAATTTTTTATTTATTATAAGTTTAGGTACTTTTTTAGATATATTGCATTTTAGGATTTTCTGGGTTAAGATAATATTTTAGTTTAAATTAGGATGTTGCTCAACCTAATTCCTAATATAAATTAAGTGGGATCTTAATCTAGTTAGGTAATTTTCACATTTTATTTAATTCCGAATTTCATGAAAAATACAAAAAATGTCATAGGTTAAATTAGTTTTATTATTTAGGATAAAAATGCATTCTTTTAGGAAAAAAGGGAAAATGTCACATGTGCGTCATTAGGGTTAGATTCACTGAGATGTATCTTATTTAGTATTTTTACTAGGCCCATTTAATTAGAAATTACATGTCATTAGAATTAGGTCATTTAGTTAATATCGCATTGCATATTGCATGATTTTCATTAATTAAGTGAAAATAAAGAATTACGTGTTAATTAGAAACCATATCTAGGGTTGTTGATGTGGATTTCAATTTAACATTGCAGATGCTTTCGTTGTTTGTAGGTAAGTTTTTTTTTGTAATTTATTTGTTATTTATCTGGGTGTTAAATTGGTGGATTGCGCACCCGCATGATCACCTCACATGTTAAGGAAATAAATTTAAAATCAATCCAAACCGTTTGCCAAACATTTTTCAAAATAAAAAGAAAGGTACCGAAAGGGCGTTAGAGAAATCTAGCGTAACCAAGTCCCCATACCTTTAGTCTCTGGTTCGTAGGAGTAAAGTAAAGCTCCCGTTACTTTACTTGGGTTTCTAATCGACCCACCAAAAATAGATTAGTGGCGACTCTTAGATAAAATCTATCTGCATGTTAAAAAACTTGAACCTAAGTCGCGAATTGGAATGGGCTTGGGAGAGTCCGAGTTAAGTCTAAGCTTAACAATCCGTTAGCCAAAACCCTAGGTGGTTCAAACCAGAAAATTTGGTCGCGACATAATTTTTTAGATAATGTTCGCACATTTTAATTATCTCATTTTTCAAAAAATAGTTTTCTAAGATAAGATAGGGTTTAAGTCAAATTAATCCCTAGTGTAAATTAGAAAATTATCCCTTTTTAGATAGTTTAATTAGGGTTCTTATTAATTCTAAATTTCAAAAAAAAAAAAAAATTCAAAAATACTGGGTGCACGTTAACTAGTTCGCATAATAGGATCATTTGATTAGAATTTGTTCATTAGTGAAGTTAGGTCATGAGGTGCATAATAACTAGTTTGCATAATATGCCCATTTAATTAGAATTTACATACTAATAAGATTAAGTCATGTAGTTAAAATGCATGCTTTATTAAAAAAAAAAAAATCCAATTTTAAGAAAACCCAAAAAAAAATGATTGCTTGCTTTGTGTGATGCAATTTATTTATTTATTATTTTTATTTGAATGTTTTAATAATGGATGAGCACCTGTGTGGTCACTATATTTGCATGATAGTAATTTATGTTAAAATAAATCAGCTGCCTGCAAAAAACATTTTTGAAAATTAAAACAGAAATGGTACTGAAAGGGCATTAGAGCAATCTAGTGTAACCAAATCCCCATACCCTTAGTCTCTAGTTCGTAGGAGTAAAATAATTCTCCCATCATTTTACTTAGGTATCTAATCGACCTACCGTAAACCGATTAGTGGCGACTCCTAGATAATAATCATTTGCATATTAAATATTTGAATCTTAAGTCGTGAATTGGTATGGGCTCGGGAGAGTCTGAGCTAAGTTTAAAGACTTAGTAATCCATTAGCCTAGTTTTAGGTGGTGCACCCGAAATTTAGGTCGCGACATTGATCTTATGCAATGTAATGGTTGCCTCATGGATATGTCATTATATGAAAAATTGTACATTTATCCTTGTAATAATCATGCATGGTTATTTTGTATTACCTTAAATTCACGATTTTGTTAATACTAGGTTGAGTGATTGGTGGATCTCCTATCTTAAACTTAGGAATTTCATTTACTGGGTCTCAGTTCATTCATATATTTTTCAGACTTGTACGATGACTCTTCCACCATCGTCGCTTTTTGGAGCTCTAGTTCACATTGAATATAGTTATGAAGATATTCATGAAGAAGTGATATTGTCTTATACGATTTTTATGTATGTTAAGTGTACAACCACAGTTTGGGTCGACGTGGCACTTATTGAGTGGGTTTCGCACCAATATATAGCTTGGTATGCGATCCTTAACAACAACTGATTAGGCTGCTTAGAGGATTTGATGGGACTCTTGACTACATTTCCGATGGGCGATCGATGAGGGAGGTCATTGATCCTTAGATTTTAGTTTTGGTGTTGTAGAAGCAGGCTTTTGGGTATAGTGGACAATGTTGAAGTTAAGCAATCCTAACCATTCCCAGGTCTTTTGGTATTTTGTGTATTGTTTAAAAAATTGTTATGAGTATATATATAAAGTTAATATAATGAAATAATATGTGTAATATTTAACTAGTGTAATGATCTTCTTATATTGTATGGTAATGTATTTATAGTGCAAAAGAAAAATTAGAAAGCACACGTATCATGCGTGACATTCTGGGGAGTCACAGCGAGCCTTCACCAGATTTGGCAAGGTGAGCCCTTGCCGGTATGTGACACCCCCCTCCCCCAACAAAAAAAAAATTACGTCACTACCAACATGGTTCATTTATTCTTCCACGTTTTATGCAAGCAGAAGCTTGTACAGGCAAAGAACAACCCAGGACACATACAATTCTAAGGACACATGCAAGGGATACAAAACATGCAATCTCATTTTTATTTTTATTTAGATAATGAGGTGACATAGGTCGGGGTACGCAGGGGAAACAAAAGGGTCCTACCACCCAAAAACTCTATCAATCATCTCCACCTAACCTATAAGCACATATATACAATGTTACCTATTTTCCTCCCATAGTATGTTAAAAAAAAAAATTCACTGCCTGGCCTCCCTAAAAATGCTACTCTGCCACACTTTGGTCCCCACCTTACTTTACCTCACTACTGCCATCGTCAACCTTGTCCTCATTAGGATGTGGGAGAGGTCCCATTAGTCGCCCACCGATCCGGGCATACATTGCTAGGAATCCCAGGAAAATCGAGCCCACTAGGGATTCGATGTCCATCGTCAGTGCCGAAATGCACTTAACAAACACTACCTTCAGAATGTCGGGATCCAAAACTCAATAATGACTAGAGAAGTCGACATGAACACCGTTAACTAACCGAGGTGGAGGCAAACAAGATCGGCATGTCTACTAATCTGAAAGGGAATGGTCATCAACCAATGAGTGTAAAACTCAGCATGCAGAATATCTACCAGTCTATACTATATAAATCTATCACTGCACATGCGAGGAAAAACTCTAAATATAAACATGTGAAGTCAATTTTGAAATCAATTTGTCTGCGAACCTTCTTTGAAACCAAAGCAGTAAGTTGGCATAAAAGGAATCACTTTGGGACAGATAAACCAATCACGCAATTAAAACATGAAGGCATAAATGATCAATTTTCTTTTTTGAAATTCAGCTGGCACCATATTCCGAGAGAATCCAGTTACTCCTATAGACATCTTGTACTCCTATGGCATCGCAAGGACATAAGGAGGAACGGCGTTACACCTTCAGGTATCTGAAGGAACTCATTTATTTCTCCAGACATCTCACATCCATCTCGGTGTCGCAAGGATATCTAGGGACCCCTGTTATCCCTAGGCATCCTAAGGAATCTAGTTACTCCTCTAAGTATATCACATCCATTCCAGCATTGCGAGGACATTTAAGGATCCCTCTTAAACCCCAAGCATCTAGAGGAATCCAAGTACTCCTCCAGGCATTGCTACTACAACCCAAGGTATCGTTGTCATGAGAACTAATGGACTTTGTCACACTCACACTATGGTGTAGCAATTCAATTATTCAAGTTAAAAAATGTCATTTGCATAGCTAAAGCCAAAGAAACATTTCAAGTTCCAAACCAACCAACATTTGTCCAGTCATAAATCATATGAATTGCATAAAAATAGTTAGTTGGCAAATCAAAAATGCTAGACTTCCTTCATAAACATGGGTCTTAAAAGACAACTCACTAGAAAGGGAATTTTATCCAAAAATCCAAAATTACTGCATAAAAATAGTTTGCGCACCTTCGAAATCACTAGCATTCGCTAAGTAAATCAACTCTAAAACTAATGAAATTTTAACGGGAGAATTACCAAAAAAGTCCTAAACCTATTGCAATTGTGCCAATTCAGTTATAAACTTTTTTTTTGGCCAATTTAGTCCTAAACCTTTTACAATTATGCCAATTCAGTCCATTTGGCAAAAATTGGCCGATCGGTGTTGACGTGGAGGCCGGCTAGGGATAGCTGGCCGGCATACATTGATGTAGCAATTTTTTAATAATTTTTTTATTTTTTTCAAACTTTTTATTTTTTTTTTTTGAATTTTTTTTCTTTTTTTTCCCCACCTTCTTCTTCCTCTAGCCGGCCGGCCAACGCCAGCCAGAGGCAAGGGCCGGTGAGGTCAGCTTTGCTAGCCACTGGCGAGGCTCGCCCCCGTCAACCACTAGCGAAGGCAAGCCTTGCCCAACAACGACGGCCGCCATCGCCAGATCTGGTGAGGCTCGGCCTCACCCAGCCACGGTGAGGTTGAGCCTCGCCAGATCTGGCGACGGCGGCCTCATTGACCACTAACGAGGACCGTCGCCAGATCTCGAGGGCATCCCCGGAGAGGGTGCGGACGACAAACGAGTCCAAAGGGGGCAGTAGGGCCCTAGCCCAGGTCGCCTATGACCAGAAGTGTGAGAGGTCGCTAGATTTGGCGACAGCGGTCTTGCGGCCACTATCGAGGACCATCGCTAGATCTAGCAAGGCTCGGCCTCGCCCATCCATGGTGAGGTCGAGCCTTGCCGTCCAGATCTGGTGACGATCCTCACTGGTGGCCTCGCCTTCGATAGTGGTTGGCGGGGGCGAGCCTCGCCAGTGACCGGTGAGGCTGACCTCGCCGGCCCTCGCCTTTGGCCAACGTCGGCTGGCCAGAGGAAGAAGAAGGTGGGGCAAAAAAAGAAAAAGAAAATAAAAAAATCGAAAAAAATAAAATAAAAATTAAAAAATTGCCACATCAACATTCATCGGCCAGTTGTCCCCGGCCAGCATCCACGTCAGTACCAGCCGGCTAATTTTGGCTGGATGGACTGAATTGGCATAATTGTAAAAGGTTTAAGAGTAAATTGGCCCCAAAAAAAAGTTTATGACTGAATTTGCATAATTGTAATAGGTTTATGACTTTTTTGGTAATATAATGTAGAGGAGACCCAGAGGAAAAATTCTTGTGAAGAACTTGAAACCAGTTCGGCTTGTACAACTCTCAACAATTCAAAAAAGCTGGGCCAAAATAGAGTGAAGATTTCAGAACTAGAACAGGAAAAAAAATGGACGTTTTGCAAATTTAATGAGTTCTAAAAAAATCAAGGAAAATTGTATGTTATAGTTTAAGATGTAACCTACAATTTTCCTCAGGGACACTTGTCCAAATTCCTTACTGAAGATTCGATCGAAATTCGTAATCCTCCAGAGGTAAGTAATTGTCTAGAAAAGACTGACATAAACCTGTGTTTTATCAAAGCAATATTATAAGTCATATGAAGTCCAAAAAATCTAAAATTAAAATATGTTATAAATAAAGTATAAATGCAACTTTTATGAAGATCGCCCGAAGGAATCGTACCACACAATCTTGTATAAAATTGGCAAATCCGTGGGTCAATCTTTGACCGAACCTGACTTTGGCAATTTCTACGGATTTCGCCTAGTTTTTCTGTCATTCAACCTCGAGCACGCACGAATTCAATAATCAACACCTCAACAGGACATTCAAGAACCAAATAAATCATGAATTCAAAAGTTCTAGCTATGTACTCCTTCCAAAATCGCTGGTTAACATGAACGTGCACGACATCAACGGAAACTGTGGAGATCCGAAAAAATTAACCTTGCCAAGCAACAACTGATCTACATAGCATAGAATAGAGGATATCTACTTGCCTTGAGTCCTTAAATGTGGTTTGCGTTGTCTTGCGGAGTCGCGAAAGCCCTGACTTGTGGTCGGGCTTCCGGTGATGTGAGATGATGGGGCGGCATGTTATTAGCTGAGTTAAGGAGGTGTCTGGCGTGAGAGCTGTGGTTGTGGCGTGCGAGATGAGAGAGTGAACAAAGAGGGAGGGCGGTGAAGATGATGAGATGATGAATGGAGGATGAGGGCCGTGCGATGAAGAGAGGAAAGAAGTGGCTGGCTTTTTACACTTCTCATTTTCCCTCTTCCACCGCTTGAATTTGTCGTCCAAATGGAGGGACACAGGGAAAGAGAGAGTGGCATGGTGGCGGTTAAGTATCACGGTGGGAGGTTAGGTGGCACGGGTGGGCTATGTGGCGTGGTTTGGAGGTGGCAGTGGTGATGGCATGGCGCCAAGGTGGTGCGGCGTCATGTGTGGCGAGGTGGCGGTGGTGCAGATGGTGTAGTACGGTGATGAGCTTGGTGGCGTGGTGATGATTGCTAGGTATTCAAGTCTCACTATTCTATTGAACAATGACTAGGATGTCACACATCTCCTATTCTTAAAAAATTTCGTCGTTGAAATTGGACGTCTTTCTATGCTCAATAGAAAATACTAGGGTAACGTCATCTCATTTCTTCCTCGCCTTCCCACACTACTTATTCTATATCATGGTGTCGCAACAGGACTTTGAAGAGTGGTATCACTTTTGTTCGAAGAATTCGTTCTTTCCGATCCAATATTTGCATGGGTTCTTCCATATACTTCACTTTCTTGTCCACTTCAATTGTCTCACAATCCAAAATGTGAGTAGGGTTAGGTTAATATTTCCTCAGCATTGATATGTGGAAGACATCATGTATGTTCGACAATTGGGGCAGTAGCGTTAATCGGTAAGCCAAATCCCCAATCTTTTCGAGAATTTCAAAGGGTCCAATGAACCTCAAGCGTAATTTGCTTTTCTTTCCAAATCTTGATGTGTCTTTTAGTGGTGACACTTTCAGAAAAACATGATCTCTTGCGTTAGATTCCAAGGGCCTTTTGCGCTTATTTACGTAACTTTTCTATCAACTTTGGACCATCTTAAGTTGATTCCTGATAATTGATGTCCCAATTTGTCACTTCTAGACCTTGGTCTTATTAGATTAAAGTCATTCTAATTGTGGGTTAATTGATCTAGTCAATCCGTAAGATTATATATTTGAAATATAAAATAGGAAACATTATTTTGCATTTGGTTATCTTCTTAATATAAATAGCAGTATGTACTGCATAAGCAAAGGGTCTGTATTATGGCTTTTAGTGAAGAACACTCTTCTCCTAGAAATTTACCTTTGAATCATTGTTTTCTTAATTCCTATGATTTTCTTCACGAAAGACAAAGCCATTGCAACGTATGAAGATATCGGTACATGCTTATTAATGAAGACAGATTCGGTCAGCGGCTACTGGCTTGAATAAGCTACAAATCTGCTCTTTGAGCGTGTAACCTCTAACCTTGTTCCGATGATTCTTCTTGTTATTTGGAGCTTGTTTTATTTGGAAGTTGTTTGGAATTTATCTTAATTTGCAGTTGGATTGTGTTGTTTTTCTATTGTATTTTTGTGGAAATGAATAAAATGTTACTTTTTGACAAAAAGAACAAGAAAAAAAAGAAGAGGAAACCAACTTTGATAATATTTACTAATTAAAGTCAATATCTTTTTAGATTTATGTCTGTCCTTTTGTATCAAATGTACCATGCTTACGCAATACAATCTTGACAGCTCATACTCTATCCAGAGCCAACCCAATTTGAGGTTGAATTCTCCGTAATTTTTCCCATTATATAATGGAAAATAGAATAGTTGCTCTTATTTCTCCCCATGCTAAAAATTTAATCTAAATCAATAGAAGAGATCATGTCTGAGAAGATATATATGACATAAATTTTATTCTGGTAAGCATTATAAAATCCAAAAATATGGTTTCGTGCTTGACTTTGAAAGATCCGTAAAATACTTGTAAAGTAAACATTTCTCACAGCAATTGATTTTTTACATGTGATTCTACTCTCAAAGACTTGCTTAAGGGTGTCTCCTCATTCCATATTTACCATTTTACTCTGCAAATTTCAAGGGTGAGAAAGTGTCGAATATTGGAGAAAATTACGCATTGGCCCTTGTATTTTTGTGATCGTGCCATTTTATCCCTATATTTTTATACTGTCCATGTCAATACTCTATAATTTCATTTTTTTTTATCATCATGCGTGCTAGAGACGAATCTAGGAAATTTTCTCTTAATTCCTTCAATCCTTGTTATTGTATGAGACGATCTCGGTCGACACCGCCTCTGCTGCTCCTGCTACACTCAGTTCGACCATACTATAGCCTTTCCTCGTTTCCGAGACTACATCTCTTAAAAAGATGGCCTGGGGAGTTTCCCGAGTCGATGACCAGCACGAAATTAGACAATAATCTGTTCACTCCATCTAGTGGTTGCGTTTATTGGAGTTAATTTATTGTCGCTTTCTCAGAATTATTATTTTTTGTTAGTTCCTTTACTGGTTACAACAAACAGCATTGTCTTGGAGCCAACAATCTTAAGGCAATTAGAAATTTCGATTGTTTGTTGGGTTTATCAAAAAATTGAGATGGCTAATAACAATCAAGTACTCAATGATGTCTAGGATGTTTTTGGAGACGTTCCTATGGTCCTTATGATGGTAGCAAATGCTGTTGGAGAGGTTAAGACCTCCGGCGCTAGTTTTGTGGTAGCAAATGCTATGGGCCTTCGGGCCAAGACCATTATGATGGTACAGGTACAAGTTGAATGGCTAATATACCTGAGACTGGATTCTAAACTGTATGGGCCAAATGATATATGGTTCCATTTCTGGAGGGATGGTTCAACACAGTTTGCCACCGAGCCTAGTGGCACAATCTTGTAACCCTAGTGGAGGCAACAAGGTGATAGGACATGGGCTTGGATCCATTGGGCTGGGTATGCCGTTGCTCTTTGCTGGCTTGCCTATTCCAAGCCGAGAGTTGGTTCATGTGGTTCGGGAAATGGCTCGAGGGCAAAGACTCAAATCTCGTGTGCACTAGAGTGAAGGGCTCGAGGGCAAAAACCTCCCACTTTCAGTAGTGTAAGGACAACGGTTCCATGCTGGTCAGGCCCACCAAGGCTAACGAGCTAAGTCCTACTCAACCAACAAGGTTATCATCTTACAAATTTTTAAAATAGTGAGGGTGCTTAGCTAAGATGGTGATTACTCTTCCTAAACAAACTCGGTTGAGACTTAAAACAGTGGATTGCATATTCATTAGTTATGATCAAAATAGTGGTGCATACTGATTTTTTGTTCACAAATATGAAAATGTGCAAGCCAATGGAAAGACCTAAAGGATTCAAGGTTAGACGATAAGAACATGAACAATGGCATGAGAAGTTTGACGGTGTGATGATCCAAAATTAGGATAGAATCAATGAGTGTGAGAAATGTGTGCATAGTAAATCCACATCAAATGGATGTGTACTTAATTAACTATATGTTAATGACTTGTTGATTACTGGAGATAATGCTAAGGTTATCAAAATCACTAAAATGTTTTCAAGAAGAACTTCGAGATGAAAGACTTAGATATTGTAGATATTATATTCGGCATCAAAATTTTAAGAAATTTTAACGATTTAAGTTTAATACAATCTCATTATATTGAAAACGTAATTGAGAGATTTAAAGGATTCGACATCAAAGAAGCAATAATCATTTTTTTCAACACCTAACTTTAAGAAAGAATAATGGCTACATTATTAAGCAGCTAGGGTACCCTCAAGTAATTGACAACATGATGTACATCATGAACTGCACTAGACCAAATATTGCATACTTAGTAGGAAAACGAGAAAATTATTAAAAAAGTTTTAAACTTATTGCATTGGTAGAAATTCAGTCCTGAATATTTCAATTGGACCAATTTAATCCTAAACATTTTCGTATTGGTACCAGTTCAATCCATGTGGTCAATCTAGACGACAATCACTTATGTGGTAAAATAATTTTTTGTTTTCAATTTTTAAATTATTTTAAAAAAATTTCCTTTTTTTTTTTCCCTTATACTTTCTCCTTTGCCCTATGGTTGATACTAGCCACGACTAGTGACCCACCACAACAAAGGGCTAACGAGGGCATTGCAACCCTTGTTGCATGGGTGAGGGTAGCCCTCGCCAGATTTAGCGCCACTTGGGCGAGGGCTCAACCCTCACGACCTAGATGAGGGCAGATCTCATAAGAGCTAGTGAGAGTTGCCCTTTTGGCCCCTGGCAAGGGCCATGACCCCCTTGTTGGCCTTCGGTTGTGGCTGGCCATAGTGCAAAGGAGAAAGAATAGGAAAAAAAAAAGGGAAAAAAATTAACACAATTTAAAAATAGAAAAAAACATTTAAAATTGTCCATGTCAACGCTAGCTGTGCCAAGTAGAACAACGGCGTCCACGTTAGTGACTTCCTATCTAAATCAGTCAAATGGACTGAACTAGTACCCATGAGACAATGTTTAGGACTAGATTTGTTTAATTGAAAAGTTTAAGATTGAGTTTGTATCAATGTAATAGGTTTAGAACTTTTTTAGTACTCTTCCCATAGGAAAATTGAGCAAATATACGGGTAATGTTGGTCACACACATTGGAATGCTCTGTTGAAAGTGTTAGGTTATTTGAAAAATACCAAAGACTATGTTCTATAATATGACAAATAGCCAACTATTTTAGAAGGCTATAGTGATGCTAGCTAGAGTTTGGATTTCCATGAATCGAAATCGACTAGTGGATATGTATTCACATTTGGAGGTACCACGGTATCATGAAAATCCTCAAAGTAAACTTTAATAGCGCGCTCTATGAATCTGACTTTGTTGCTTTAAATAAAGCTACTGAAGAAGCAAAATGGCTTCAACACTTCTTAGAGGATGTTCCATTGTTGCCAAAACCTATGCTTATGGTTTGCATTTATTATGACAGTTAAGTAGTGATTGCAATGGCACATAATATAATTTATGATAGTTAGTCTAGACACATTTGTCGTAAACATGATACTATTAGATAATTGTTCTAAAATGGAATAATTTCTTTTAACTTTGTGGAGTTAAAGAAAAATATTGCAGATTTGCTGATAAAAGGTTTGTCAAGCAAGCAGGTAAATGTGCATCTAGGAGAGTAAGGTTAAAAGTCTTAACTCAATAAATAGATTCTAATGTGGAAACCTAACCCGACACTTTGAGATCCCATGGACTTGGTTCAATAAGACAATGTAAATTTTGGAAACTCATTCCTATGATGCAACAATGCTTCCTACAACATTTTTAAGGGTATGCTATGTGTTTAACAATTCCAATAACTTGGAATATAATATCCTTGTAAGGTATGGTAGGATACATTGGATAGGATTGCACCTATGTGCATGGAGCTAGCCAACTCTATAAAAAATCTTTAAAGGCTAGATTTTTTAAAGAATGTATGAATCTTGAGAGGTCCAAGGTTGAAAGAATGAACACAACTGAGAACTAATCTTGAATAGGAAAGACTTTGTGTGAGGTCTATTGTCCTAGTTTATACAAATAACTAGTGATTCAAGCCTTAGTCCATCTACTAGGTAATAAACTCCAATAGGCTTTCACTAAAGAATGTTCAAAGCGAAAGCTACCTATCATAATATAGTATACTTCCCTAGGCACATTTAGATTTTTTTTGAGTCAAAAATGTTTTGTTGATCCATTAATTTTGGAGATTATTTAAATTATGGGTTATTAGTGGTTCAACAAAAGTGAGCAAAACAAAACCTGCGGCATCGCGGGAACTGTTCTTTCAAATTTCACTACAAGTCGTTTCCACAATAGTTTTGATTGTCTTTAAATGACACGTCTCTTAGTTCATGCTCTTTCAATATTGTCATTTCATTAATTCAAATTCAGGTATAATATTGAACTCTTTCATATAATCCATGGACTAAAGTAAACATAAATCAAAAGTCCAGATCATATTGAACAAATTAAAAGTTTAGAAACTACATTATATATTGGGCCAAAGTTTAGGGATCATATTGAATAAATGAAAAGTTGAAGGGCCACATTTGCACATTGGGCCAAAATTTATGTATCTTTTATGCCATTTTTCCTAAAAGAAACAGTATTTGTGCGTTAGTTTGGTAAATATGCGCGAGAGGAAAGAGTGGTTGAAGGTGAACATACATTCTGTTGGAATGTGCAAAGTTCAAACGGGATCAAGACGTGCAACCAAGAACGAAGAACTATGGAACTCTTTGGCTTCTCTTTGTCACATCTTCACCATATTTTTACCTCCTTAATCACAATTTTCAGCTGAAATCATGTAGATACAACGTTGAAGAAATAACCTCTCAATGTATACAACCCATCCTCCCCATATTATGTCATTCTCAATTGATCCCTCTAGACCATCTGCCATCATTTCTCCATTTTTGTTGATTTGTACTTTGTCATTTGGATCGCTCAACTAGATAAAAGATGTAAGAATTTTCCTGATATGGGCTACATTAATTGAGATTGTAATTAACCTTTCTTACGGAGTTGATCTAATAAGGTAGGATATAAAGTTTCTTAACAGTCGAATATGGGCCTGGCTTGTGTGAGCCGAGTTGGGCCCAGTCCGTGATGAGAGGGCCTGTCCAAAACTCTATAAATAGCGCTAAGGTCCCTCCTCTAGCCCTCATTCTTCCAAAATTCTCTCTCAACTCACATAAGGCAAGCTGTGAGTGGCGGTCTCATCGAGCCAGGAACCGAGGGTCATAGAGGAGAAAATCTTCGGCGTTAAAGGCTTGAATTGCTGTTGTTTTGCTCCAAGAACTTATGAATTCAAAATCAGGTACATAAATCTTCGTCTTCTCCTTTGAGATATTCGAGTTTCTAGCTATGTTGATCTTGGGAAGTCGTTTAGATGGCCTATATTTGGTATCAGAGCAGGCATAAACTAGAACTCGAAGAATTTATCCGTTGAAGTTTGATTTTGATTGTATATTCGAATTCATTTTGTTGAGCTGAGTGTTTTCGTGGGTAGCATGTCTCCGACGGTGGCCAAATTTGATGTTTATACCCATTTCGGACTTAACTTAAACTCGGATCGTTTTGCTCATTTTTCATGATTTTTGGTCCGATGAAAGTGAATTTTTATTGCATAAATGGCTTCTCCTCGTCCATACGAGCAATTTGGTGGGTAGAACGTCGTCAGAAGATGCCAAAATTGGCCTCACGTGCCGCCATGCGCCTAAGTGGTGTTGGGAGTCGGTGACACGCGCTGCCACACGGCCTCACGTGCGCTCACATGTGCCGACGCGTGGACTACCACGTGGCCTTGCGCATGCGCATGCGCCGATGCGTGGACCACCTCAGCGGTGATGACGTCATCGTGACGTCATCCCGCTGACTTCGACACCGCCAACACGTGTCCGTGATGATGTCAAATAAGCCGCCTTATGTGCAACCGCCATGTGGCATGTGACGTCACCGATGACGTCACCACGGACCCGACCTGAGTTGACTGAGTTGACCCGACCCGAGTTGACGGGGTTGATCGACCCAAGTTGACCGGTTGACCTGACCTGTCGGATTGTTAACCGGTTCGAGTCGTTGACTGGTCGGACCAACTTCGCTCCGGTTTTAGGACGCCAGCGTGTGCCGCTCACGCGCCGCACACTCTAGCGGTGCGTGAGGGCGCATGTGACATCCGTTTGGTGCAAGGTTGATATGGTTGTGCTCGTATGTGAATTTCCTATCTTGTGGTATATTTATTTTAATTTTTTGATGCTTTTATGGATATGAAATTGTGTGTAAAACCATAAAGACGTGAATTTTGATGTAATGGTGGAATATTTCTACATGGTTTGGGAAATACAATTTTCTGCTTATGATTATATCATCACTTGAGGAATATGTATAGTGTTGATTTATTAATAGTATGTATCAATGGATGGAGCAATGCAATTAGCATGACTAGTGATTTTAATGACAAACAGCCCCTGTCATCAAGTCTAAAATCACATATGGAAGGTGAATATGAGTCATAAAGTTATATCCCTAATGTGAGAGGATTTTGACAATTCAGTTGGGTTGTGACCGCCAAAGTGGCATACTTGATTGAATTTGAGAAACATTGGTCTTATATCGTAATGGGATGTCTCCTGTTCTTATGCATGATTATACTCCCAAAGGAGGTGATTGTGCGTTAGTTTATGGAGGGATACATGTACAGCATATAGTTAAAAAGTGACTAATCCTAGTGGTTCATACATCCAGAGGTGGTGAATTCACGAAAGGTTAGAATATATTTTCATGGACCGCTGTCGTGTGAAGAGTATACAATTGCATGTTATATATTCTGCCCAAAGGTGTTTATATGATGATGTATGTAGCTCTTGAGATATGTGTTTAGCACTCACATGATGCTAATTGTATGTATTGCTTGTATAAACAGTTACTTGTGATTGAGGTTCTTATTGGATCAAACTTTAAGAAATGGAAAAAAGATTTTCTGTTTGGGATGGAGTTGGCAGATGTTCATATTGCTCTTACTGAGGATAGGCCGGCAAACCTTACTGATGCCAGTACATAAGTCCAGAAAGTACATTTTGCTGCCTGGGAAAAGAGTAATAGAATTTGCTTGCTCATTATGAAACGGTCAATTCAGAAACATTTGATGAGTGGCTTGCCAACTGACTGTACTGTTAAGGAAATGATGGAAGCTTTGGAGGCTAGGTATCGCGTCTCTTCCAATGCTGAGATAGGTACACTTATGCAGTCACTCTTTAATATGAGGTATGATGGTTCGACTGGAGTTAGAGATTATGTGCTTAGGATGGTAGATCTTCAGACAAAACTCTAAATTCTTCAGGTTGATATCCCTGAAGCTTGCATTGTGCATCGAGCATTAAATACTCTTCCTTCTGATTTTTGAATTATCAAGACGAACTATAGTTCGCAAAATAAGGCTTGGTCAATCAATGACCTTATAGTTAGAGTGGTGGCAGAGAAAGAGAAATTGAAGAAAGAAAGAGGGCATCTTGCCATGTATACCTCTAGTTCTGCTAGCAGAAAAGGGTAAATGGATTGCTCATAATAGAGGAAATCCTAAAGCCATAGGCACCTTTAACAATATGGCTCCTAAGAGAGGAAATCCTGAAGCTGCTGGCCCCTCCACCACAGTGGCTCCTAGACAGGCACCTTTTAAAAGGGAATGTGTCATTTGCTATTTTTGTAGGAAGATGGGACACATAAAGAAACACTGCAATAAATATAAATCTTGGTTGTCTAAAAATGAGCATAAAGGTAATGATTCTTTGGCACTTGTCTGTGAATCCAACCTATCTAAAGCCCCATCCAGTTCTTGGTGGCTATATAGTGGTGCGACTAATCATGTTGCATTTACCATACAGGGATTCACAAACATAAGGACGCCAAATCAGGATGAATCAAAGCTCACTGTGGGAAACAACGACAAGATCGACGTTGAGTTCGTGGGAGATGTCATTTTGATTTTAGATGCTGGTTTTAATATGATGTTGAGAAACACCTTTTTCGGACTGAAGTTGAGAAACAGTTAGGAAAGGTAATAAAAGTGGTCAGATCTGATCGAGGTGGAGAATATTATGGTAGACATGGCAATGTTGGGCAAATTAAAGGGCCATTTGCTAAATACTTAGAGGATTCTGGGATAGTGGCTCAGTTCACTATGCCTGGAAGTCCTGAACAGAATGGTGTGGCTGAAAGGCGCAATCGTACTCTCATGGATATGGTAAGGTGTATGATGAGTAGGACTAATTTGCCCGACTTTTTATGGGGTGAGGCTTTTAAAAAAAGCCATTTATATATTGAATCGTGTTCCTACCAAAGCTATTATATCGACCCCTTTTGAGTTATGGACTGGACGTAAACTAAGTTTGAATCATTTCAAGGTCTAGGGATGTCCCGCAAAAGTAAGATTGTATAATCCAACATTAGGTAAGTTGGAGGCTAAAACCACTCGATGCTACTTTGTATCTTACTCAGAACATTCGAAGGGGTATCAATTTTATAATCCAAGTGGAGGAACAAGGATTGTGGAATCACAAATGGCCAAGTTTCTGGAATTCGATGTAGCCCGAAGAGCATGATTGCTTACAAATTAGTGAACATGACAACATGACGAGACCTGCTATGTCTTTCTCTTTACCTATGCAGACGATTATGGAGCCTATTGTGCCACAAACTAAACTTGTTAACATTGAGAATCCTATTGATGAAACGGCCACAGATGAAGTTCTTCAAGTTCCTCAGACTCAAAATGAAGTTACAGTGGCTCTACTTAGGAGGTCTACTAGGGAAAGGCGTTTAGCTATACCACCGAACTATATAGTCTATTTAGGAGAACATGATTACGATATAGGCTGCATTATAGATCCAGTGACTTATATAGACGCCGTTTCCTGTCCTTAATCAAATTTGTGGTTGGATGCAATGAGAGATGAGATGCAATCTATGAAATATAATGGCGTTTGGGAGCTTGTTGAATTACCAGAAGGTTGTAAGCCCATAGGTTGCGAGTGGGTTTATAAGACTAAAAGAGATTCAAAAGGAAAGATTGAGAAATTTAAAGCCAGACTTGTGTCCAAGGGCTTCACTTAAAGAGAATGGATAAACTATGAAGCAACATTTTCTCCAGTTTCTTCTAAAGACTCCTTTAGAGTGATCATGGCGTTAGTAGCTCATTTTGACATGGAATTACACCAGATGGATGTTAAAACTGCTTTTCTAAATGGAGACCTTGATGAGGAGGTTTATCTGGTGCAACCTGAAGGTTTTGCAGCAAATGATTCAGGTAAGTTTGTATGTAAACTGAAGAAGGCTATTTATAGTCTCAAACAAGCTTCCAGACAATGGTACTTGAAGTTTCACAATGTTATTACTTCTTTTGGTTTTGTTGAGAACAAAGTATATCAGTGCATATACTGTAAGGTCAGTGGGAGGAAACTTATTTTTCTTATACTTTATGTGGATGACATTTTGCTTGCAAGTAGCGATATTGGATTGCTGCGTTAAACAAAATAAATGTTGTCAAAGAATTTTGACATAAAAGACCTGGGTAAGGCATCCTTCGTTCTTGGCATTGAAATCCATAGGGATCGTTCTCGTCATATGTTAGGTTTATCTCAAAAGGCATATGTTGATCGTATTTTGGAGAGATTCAACATGTAGGATTGCAAACCAGGAACTGTTCTTGTCATTAAGGGTGACAAATTGAGTCTCTCACAATGTCCTCAATCAGATTTTGAGAAAAACCAAATGAAGGATGTACCTTATGCTAATGCACTTGGAAGTATCATGCATACTCAAGTTTGCACCAGACCAGACATCACCTTTGTAACAAGGCTTTTAGGTAGATATCAGTCAAATCCAGGACACGATCACTGGATTGCTACCAAAAAGGTCTTGAGATACTTAAAAAGAACAAGAGATTATATGCTGATGTATAGATATGTCCATGATTTGCGATTGTTCAAATGCAGACTTTGCTGGTTGTGAGGATGATAGGAAGTCGACAACAGGATATATATTCATGTTAGCAGAAGGTGCAGTATCGTGGAAAAATGAGAAACAGAAATCCATATCTTCCTCTATCATGCAAGCAAAGTTTATAGCATGTTTTTCAGCTATTACTCAAGCAATTTGGCTTCGGAACCTCATTAAGGAATTGATCGTATTTGATTTTGTGAATAGACCCATACAATTATATTGTGATAACATTTCTGCTGTGTTGTTTGTCAATAACAACAGAAGTCTCAAAGGGTCTAAACATATAGAGGTCAAGTTCTTGACCATAAAGAAAATGGTATAGAATGGTGACATTATAGTAGAGCATATTCCCACAAACGATATGTTAGCAGATCCACTGACTAAAGGCCTATGCCCTTGTGTATTTGAGTGACATATCATGAACATGGGCTTGGGAGAATTGGTGGATACTATCATTTAGCGGGAGCTATTTCAGATTTGCTCTAATAAAGTTTACGTCTGTACTTTGTTACTTTTTGTAACATTTCGATATATGTCAACTCCTTTTCTATAAGTTGTTATTGAGTTGTGTACATATATCTAAGGAAAATCTCAAGGTACTGTGTAAATCTTGAGTAAAGGCTAGGGGCATCCAATTATTAGCCTTATACATATGTCTCAGTTGCACATAAAGAAAGGTTAACCATAAAGATAAGACATATGTGGGTTCATTAGAACCATAAAGATATTATCTAGTGCCACATTCGGTTTTCTGTGACACTTAAAGGTAAGAGAATAGTGACCGACAAATGGGATAACACATAAGGTAAAACTCTTTATGAGGTGTTATTGATTTGCCATACAACCATAGTAAATCCATATCAGTAAAGTTTATAGCACTTATGACCATGGAAGGCTCTGTGTATGTATATGCAGTTATCGCCATGATCTGGTGTTAGAGACTTTATGGGATCGGATTGACTGTTGAGAATTATCTCCAGATCAACATAAAGGTGCGCACATACAGTATGTTCTCAATTAATATAACCCAAGTGGGAGAATGTAAGAATTTTCCTGATATGAGCTACATTAATTGAGATTGTAATTAACCGTTCTTACGGAGTTGATCTAATAAGGTAGAATATAAAGTTTCTTAACAGTCGAATATGGGCCTGGCTTGTGTGGGCCGAGTTGGGCCCGGCCTGTGATGAGAGAGCCCGTCCAAAACTCTATAAATAGTACTAAGATCCCTCCTCTAGCCCTCATTCTTCCAAAATTCTCTCTCAACTCACATAAGGCAAGCTGTGAGTGGCGGTCTCATCGAGCCAGGAACCGAGGGTCATAGAGGAGAAGATCTTCGGCGTTAAAGGCTTGGATTGCTGTCGTTTTGCTCCAAGAACTATGAATTCAAAATCAGGTACACAAATCTTCATCTTCTCCTTTGGGATATTCGAGTTTCTAGCTATGTTGATCTTGGGAAGCCGTTTAGACGGCCTACAAAAGACCTACATGATTGGTTTATCCGTTCATTTACGAAAAATGCAACTTCCACATTTTTCTGAATTTCACCTAACAAATACACATGATTGTAAATTTGTAATGTGTTGGATGGAATGCCTAGTTGAAATTGTGTGCTTGAACGAGCAATTTAGAGTGAATTCTTTGGAACCTTTGTTGGACTACTGAATGTTTCGGTCAGTCATATATAAACGTGGATTTTCAACCGCATTATGTTTCAAAGCACTGCTTAGCATGGACCAAGGAGACACTGTGCCACTCTACCTGCACATAAACAACAGGAGGAATTCCGGTGCAAAATTTTCAGTTTGAACCAGCAATTATAGAGTGAATTCGATGAAATCTTTGTTGGATTAGTGGATATTGTAAGGAAAAACAAGATATGTTTTCTATTATCCTGACTTCTAACCTTTTTTTATTAAAGAAAGGCAGTTTTCATTTAGTGTACTCATTTTATTGTGTTTTCTTGCTTTCTATTACCTTTTTTTGTGTACACGATGGGTGTGGAAGGCGGTGGCCTGTCTCTCTCTCTCGAAGCCTTCACAATCATTAAGTCGAGCTTCGCCACTCTCTAATAAGTGTGCCTGCTCTCTGTGTTTGATGGTTTTCTGGTGATTTTAGTTGGGTTTCAACAAAATGAATGGCGTTATTCTAGGCTAAAGTAATTTTTCCATGAGTGCGGTACACAAACAGAACAGTGGCTGGGAAAACAAGTGTCAATCTGTTCGAGAGGATGGATTTCTACATTGAGAATGTGTATCCGTGGATGAGAGGTAAAGGGATTGCTCCTGATGTGTGCACCTTCACAATCAGGATAAAGTCCTTTTGATGGACAGGTAGGCCTCGTGCATATTGTACTGTCGTTGGTGGGTTCTACGAAGAGAATGATTGATGTGAGGCATATGAACTGTTTCTTGAGATGCTTACTTTAGATATTTATCTGGATATGACAATATTCAACAAGCTTATTAATATACTTTGCAAAGATGGGGACATCCAAGCCAGCAAAAAGTTTCTTGACGATGTCTTGGAGAGGGGATCGAGTCCAAATTTGTTTATATTCTATTATTTTCATTCAGGGACTTTGCAGGAAAGGCGCTTTTGTTGAGGAGCATTATAAGATTTCTCATACGACAGCAACTTATAATATCATGATCAAAATCCTTTTCTAGGAAAATTATATATCGATGTACCGGTGAAACTTTTCATAGGATATTTTTTTTTTATAACTTTTTCATGAGATATTACCAAAGATTGTCTGCCCGACAATTACACACATCACGTGATGATTGATGGACTCTATAAAGCAGGGGATGTTGACCCTAGTCGACCCTCGCGCCACCATTGTTAGCTTTTGCTGGTTTCCTCCTTTGCTGCGATTTTTTTAAAAATTATCTATTTATTTATTTAATATTTATATTAAAAATCAAATTTGGATCAAAATGACATCGTTTTGAGGTTATCTTTCTTGTTTTAGCCACATTAGTATTTTTCGTTTGCCAATTTGGATGGAGTTAACAAAAAAACTAAATTACATCAATTTGACAAGTTTTATGGCTTGATTGTACTTTTCGAAAGTTTTAAAATTTAATTGCACATTCGTGACAAGTTTTAGGAATTTTTAGTAAATATATCCCTTAGTCTTAAAAAGATGCTAAGGATGCGAATAATAATCATTCTGTTCATGGAATAGATTCCCGGCCAGAAATAGATTTTTTTATTTCTATTTCTTAGATGAGTTTCTAAATATACTTATGCGTTTGACAACAACCCAAAATTCTCTTCCCAGAATAGAAATTATTTTGATAATGACACCAAATGTCTTCCTCTTATGCTCTTTTCCATTCATCGATGGGTGGCAGTCGGTGGGGGTGGTGGTGGGCCGTAGCGGTTGGCTTGAGGGAGGGGGTGACGGGTAGTTGGCAAGGGGGTGGCGGCGGTCAACGGTGGGAGGCAAGGGCAAGCAATGAGAATAGTTTTTTTTTTTTTTTTCTCTTTTTGTTCTAGAAACAGAAATATAGAGAAAAATTTACTTTTCATTTATATTTCAAACATACTTTTAAACTAAAAATTTGTTCTGAAAATAGAAAAATGAAATTGCATACCAACGAGTTTCTGTTCTAAATCTATTCTTGGGAATTAAAAAATAGATTTGATTATAAATGAAATGATTATCATATGCGCCCACAACATAGACCAATTCTTCACCTGCAATTTGCCCCCCACGCACTTCGTTAGTAGGGTTGATGTCTTCAACTTTCCAGAAGGCCTCTCCCTCCTCCTTTTCCTCACCCTTGCCCAAGCGATGAGGTTCAAGCCCTCGCTAGATCTAGCAAGAGCAGCTGCAAGCTAAAAGTAAATAAATAAATAAAAAAGAAACGGTGAAGAAGAAGATAAACCAAGGTGAAAAAGAGAGAAACAAAGAGACTAATCAATGGGGCCCATCTGATCACGTGATGAGCCCAAAATGGAGCGTTCTACGTGTGAGGCTGCCCACCTAATATTTTCTCATTTGGAAAACGCACCCCATGATCACTCCTCCTGCTCAAAGCAAAGAAACACGTGTAGCAAACGGAAAACTGCTCTAAGAAACCGCAAAGAACCGGTTTTCTTTCACGTGTCCAAATAACAAAAAGACCCTCTACATAAAGGGCCCGAGGATCAAAACAGAATATTTTATGCACATCTTATTTGAAAAATACATCTAGGCTCTTTTTATTTTGTAAAAAAATAAATTATTTAGAAAATATTTTAACTGATAATAATGGCTTCTATTATTTGAAATAATTAGTCATGAAAAGAACAATTTCATGACAATAATTTATATCTAAATATTTTCCCAAACAATAAAGATATTTTTAGTTTATTTATTTTTGTACGCAGTATATACAATCAATTTGGTTCGTTGAATTAATTAGTTAGCAAAACGTAGAAATCGTTCCACACTTGTGAAACAAATCTTATTGATCGATTCGAATCCAATGGATGTCCCCGTTTGGAAGTTAGCTAAAGAAAGATAAATTTAACAAAGACTTCATTCAATGGAGTCGTTGCAGCCGGACATACAAACTTTACCTCCTACTTTTCGGGGAAAAAGAGAAGGGACTCGGAAGTCGCGTTCCTGTCCTTTTCATGCCAACTCTGTAATTGGTAATTTCTGATAAATAATCTTCAAATTTGCAATAGCTTGATTTTTAATTTAGAAATTTTGCATGACAATGTTAGTATTCATAGCAATATCCATCTTTTTTTTTTTTGGTAATGTAAAAAAGGAAGAAGAAGAGAAAAGCATAAGGTATAGACATCTCAAATAATTCATGAGTTCTAGATGTTGGACTGGAAAAAAAAAATACTTTATATATTGCAAGAGGACATTACCATCACCCCATGCAATGTATATACTCACATCCGTCAAAATCGTAACTTGATTTGTAACTTGAGTGGGAAAAATTAAGCCATAAAATAACGATGTGGGAAGGCTTAAATTTTTTACATGTTAGGTTTAAATATTATGATTAATATAACAAAAAACCCCAAATTGATATACATATAAGAGATTTATCTCAAACTACCAGCTTGGGGGTTTTTTGTGATATTAATTTTGTATACTATTAAAAATGGTCTTCCTTCACTTTTTCCAAATACATATACATCGTTTAAAAAAAAAATTGAATTTAATAAGTGAAGAAAATTTGTGTAAAACCGAACCTCGTTAAAAACTTGTCAAGACCAAACACTGTCCCACTTGTTAATTGATAATTCCGAAGTCTCAATGGCGGCGAATAGTGGATTGGACAATGTTGGGGGGCCTCCTTCGAAAAGGGCGTCGACAGTTAAATTTGACTTTCTCCGTTAACAGGAGTCTTAAATCATTATAATAAAAAACGCCTGTTCGCCGTCAGGCGAATTCTTCTTAATTAAGATTGAGCCTTTTTTTTTTAAACTTCACGTAATTCTGAATTGGAATCAAGTTGATCCACTAAAATCATTTTACACAGAAACATGAACACAAACAATGAGAAACATACCCATCGATTAACAGCTGAGTTGGTTCGGCTTTGGATACTTCATCACATAGGTCATAGGATCGAAACTCTGCAAACGCTAACACGTCTTACGTGGGGATATGGTGGTGGGGTCTGTGCTAGCTTTCCCCTGGGTATTGACGCTTGATCAGGGGTGTACCGTGCACTCTACGGGCTATGGGCTGCCCTACGTAAGCCCGGCGGGCTCGGCGGATCCTGAGCATCAAAAAAAAAAAAATGAGAAACATGAACACAAACAATGACAGGTTACCTTGACTCGAAATATGAGGATGATGGCATCGTCTCACGTGACTGATTGACACGATATTACACAATTCAATTGGATATGCTTCTCTTCTAAAATACCCAGGGTAGTGAGACGATATTTTTGTAATCGCCCATGAAATTGAGAAATGCGATTTAGCTTGTAGGCTTTACATTTATATTACAAACTGCAAACGTAGCAATTTAGCAATATTTGTCAATCTGAAGTAGGAACAGACATGGTCCTTTCCAATGCGGTTCCCAGGAGCAGCACAAAATAGGTTTCAAAGGAGAATTTCCCTGGTTTACATAAGAATTGGACCCCAAAAAAGAAAAACAAAATAGCTGGGTGCATACCGTTTAGACAATGTCATTTTACAGCGCAAATTTACTTTTTTTCTTCTATGAATGATCAATAATTACTTTTTTTTAGATTTTTTTTTCTAGAATAAAGTCACCAATTTTTGTTTTTTGTTTTTTGCTTTTTTTTGCTTCGACCTTGTCAATAGAAAGACCTTTATAATCACTAGAAAGATAGAGATGGAAACAAATAACACTGGCGGCTAGAATCAGGTCTTTTGTTTTCCGACTCTTGACTTTTCTAACGATGATATGCAATAAGGATCAGGCAAGTTAAGCTATGCATAAGATCGACAACACGTGTAGGGCAAGGCTTCTAGAGAAAAATTACCGGCGAAGACTTTTCTACGCCAACCCTTTGCAATTTTCGCCCTTTAAATTGCTGTAACCTCCCAAACCCCACATCAACAAAAAAAAAAATGGTTTTATCTTTGGTGTGAAGTGTGGCATTACATCAGCAAATTCCGCCCATTCATTGATGGCTACTTCTTCAATAGAAGACACGTATTTGATTGTTCAACTATTAAGATCAGGATTTTAAGTGGGCGATGTCACCTAATTTAGAATCTACTAGGTAAAAATCTAGAATCGGGAGTAGGCTTGAATTAAAGTTACCAATATAGGATCGAGACAAATAAAATTGTAAGAATCGATCAAGAGTCTGAGATAACCTAAAAAGATACAGGCAAAATGCATTAGTTTGTCGGGAAAAAAAAAAACAAAAAAAGAAAATTTTTGGTCCAATGATGGTTCTTGTGGGACAAAAATCCTTGGTGCAGTCTTGTAGCACTATGTGATTGCATGATTTTTTTGGTCCAAAAACTGGGTTGCATGATGCGGGGAAAGGAAAATGCTTTGACGGGCAACTCGCGCGTGTTGGCTTGGCTTTAGTTGTCCAATTTGGTCCGTGGCTTTTTTCTCAGTCCGAAAAAACCACGATTAAAAAACGATGCGATTGCTTCGTACGTGTGTACTTCAAATACCCCGATTGCTTGGACCTTCTCCCTTTAAATTGAGATTTCACCAGCACAAAAACACCCGTAGAAACAAAAACACTCGACACAAAAACTCGAAATGAAAGCCGGCCACTGCCCCGACCCACTCCCTGCGGATGATGATCCAGCATGGCTGCCGGCAGCACCGCCACGGTCCCACCTGCATAAGCTGATCATCGGATGCTTTGTCACACTTGCTTGGCCCACTATTCTTGGCCTCCTCATGGTCATCTTCATGGCGACACCCGTCGGAATGCCACCGGAGCTCTGGCTTGACTTGGGCGGCTCTTCCCTTTCGTCTCTTAACATCTCCATCTCCATCTCCATCTCCATCTCCCACAGTAAGCTCGTCTCTGTCGAGGACACTCACATGAAGCTACTCTTTAGTTCAGACGGCCAACTCACTCTCTCTCCTCCCTCCCTCGTGTCCCCCTTCACACATGCCCCCCACTGCGTGACCTCACTACAAGCCAAATCGCAGACAACGCTGTCCATCGTCACTAAATTGGTCGTGAACAGCGTAGAGGTGACCATCAAAGTGGCGGCGAGAGCCAAGTGGAGGCTACGTTTGGGTCCATGGTGGGTGGCCGTGCTCGACGTGGAGATCTCATGCATAGGCTTGACCTTCACAGCTCCCTCCGACAACGAGGGCGGCGATGATTGGATTTTCCTCACTGGCACCCTAAGCTGCTCGCTCTACATCATCCCTCAACTCTGGTAAGAAAGATTACAAGTTCCTGCTTAGTTTCGCATTTCTACGGGGCGGTTGTTGGTTCACCAGTGATGTTGATGAGATGCTGTCGATGCTCCATGTGATCGACTTCTCTATGAGATTTTGAGATCTTATTGAACCACCGCCGACTGTTTTAAAAATTTAAACAGTTAGATATATGCGTTATTTATTATTTAAATATTATAATACTCTCTTTCAAATTTAGTTTGGGTTTTTTGTCTAGTACTAAGTGTGGAAATTTAATTAGGGAGGCAAATGGGATCTAAAAAAATTTGAACTCAAGACCTCCGATTCTGATACCATGTAAAATTTTGTAGGACCACCACCAATTGCTTTAAAAGCTTTAATTGTTAGATGAATGAGTAATTTTTTACTTAAATGTTCTAAAATTCTCAAAACCGTCTCTATTAAATTATGTCTCGAGTGTAAGCCCATATAATTGACCTGACATGATTGAAGGGTGAGGATTGGTTCTTATTATTATTATTATTATTATTTGGAGAAGGAAAAATTCACTCCTTGGAAAGATTGGTTCTTTAAAGGTCACACAGTGGAGGCTGTCTTCAACAAAAGAGGAAAGATTAGAGAATATTAGCCATCGTGAGACAAAAGATTGGGCTTATCTATTCCATAAATACATATGTTATTTATCGTGTAAGAAGGAATTTTTTATTTTTTTTTTATCTAGTCCTATCTTATATTTATTTTACAAGCTACCGCATCTATCATGTGTTGTGCGTAGATTGGGCTCTATACTCGCTCACTAACTTCCAAGAAGGTGGGATTGAAATTCCTCGACCTTTCTCTTCTCCCCCCCTAGTGGGAAGGGTGTCCACTTGGCCAAAAAGGTTGAGAGAGGAGACGAAAGAAAGAAAAGTAAAATATAGGATCTTCGACTTTTGCCTATCGCTAGCAGATTTCCTCAAGAAAAAGTCGAGAAGCCGCACAGTGACAGTTAGCCCTTGATATAGAGGCACAAGGACGAACACAAGAAGAAAGGGCTTCGGACACCATCGATATGTGGTGTGAATTTTAGATCCAATAGGTTGGTGTAGTCCGGTTCCCGAATGGTCTAGTGGAACCATTCAAATTGAAAAGAGGGAATGCCTCTAACATCATGAGAGATTAAGATTATCCAGAGAGAAAGAAAAACCAAAAGAGGAGAGTAGGTGTGTGTGTTGTGGGGCAAAGGGAAAGACCGAAGAAGATAAGAGGTGTAAGTGAGACATTTAAAAAATAAAATAAATAAAGAAAAAACAATTGGTCCGAGCAGTCTAGTTCAGTCCGGTCTAGGCAGTTCTCAATTCAATCGGTCATCTTGCTTACCCTTAATCCAGTGCGTGTAGTTGGCCCTTTTGATTGTAGTGATATTAAATGATGTTTGCTTTTCTCTTGTCGTTCTATTTTTCAGATTCTGGATGCCGGGGCTGCGGTGCATTTGGGCATCCCTTGGAGGTTTCTTTTCTAGCCTGTTCCTTCAGCAAAGACTTCATATGCTGAGGACTCTCCGTCTCACCTGTTGCTGTCGGTTTCTGTTAATATTTCTTTTTAAATTTTGTACTCTACATATATTGAATCTTCGGTTTACTATCGAATAGATAGCTTGCACTTTACCTGTTTTCGATATTCGAGGTTTGGCAAGTTTTTTCCCTTAATTTTAGATCATGCATTGGCATACTATCTCAAAGCTCATTTAGGTGTGTCCATTTCGTGAAAAATGAGTAATTTTATAAATAATTTTCAAAAAAAATCACTTGTATCATTTATAAATAAGTGAATGGAAATTTTTTTTTTATTGTCCATGAAAATGGTTAGACATATATTGTTATCGATGATGAAAATATTTTTTGTTGACTAATTTTTCTAAATGATATAAGCAATTATTTTTGGGAAAATGTTGTCTACATCACTCATTTTTTTGCAAAATGAATGAATACTTAATCTTTTCGATATTCAAGTTTTTGCAAATTTTGTGATTCATGCACATCGCCCTATGATGAAGCCTCGCCATTTATAAGGATACAAGGATAGAAGTCGAGAGAAAATGTCTCTTAGATTAAGAAGATTATTCCTTGAGAATTTTCCTTCACATTTTGATGAATGGTTATTATAACCCTCTTAATGAAGATTGAGATCTTCCCATTAATCTAACATCAATTTTCACTCTCTATCAATAAAACGAAGCATGAGAATCTGGCATCACCATCACCAAAGCCGCTGCAGCTCGACTGGTACAAACCGATCACGAGAGAAAGCTAGCTTACGAACTGCAGTATATACTACTAGCGTGATATGAAATTGTAGACGACTTATTGGAATTACCACGTCACTTAACAATGCATTTTATGTGCTTTTATATGGATACATGTTTATTGTCAAACTTTCTAACATAGTATCAAAATTGGGTTTCACCTGCACCTTTGGCATGTGCCTCCATCCCATTAATCAAATTTCATGCGCTACTCCTAATCATTTTCTATATGTCCGTTCATCAATCTAAACTTTTGGAAAACTTACCAGCACGATGAGTTTTAAGCTTTCTCACCAACAGTACGAACATTGACACATCGACATTCCTTGCTAGCAATGTTCTACAGGATGATCAACCTGCCCAGCTTCCTCACTGGAGATATGACAAGGCATTGTGCATCTAGTGTTCTTTAATACTGTTTTCCCCGCACTATGGCCCCGTTTGATTCGGCTTTGGGCAAATTTCCTTAGGAAAATGCAAATATCTTTGGGTTAAAGGGCTTTTTCGAAATGTAAATACCGTTTGGTAAATTATAATTTTAAAGTGCATTGTGAAACAACTTTAGCTTAAATGTTGTTCAGTAAAAATTACGTTTTGCAAAGGACTTTTGCTAAATTTTTTTATAAAAAGAAGTTTTTTTTTTTTAATTCAATCTAGACACCAACGGCCAACCTCAGGCGGCTAGGCTGGCAGTGGCCAAATCTGGCCATCAGACAACCTTGCTTGAGGTCGCGCGACCTCAAGTGATGCTAGGGTTCACAACCTAAGCAGCCGCTTGGGTCGCGCGAACCCAGGCGACGGCTGCCTGGGTTGCGAACCTTAGGCAATCACCACCTGAAGTTGTCGGACCTTAGGCAACGCCAGGGTCGTGTGACCAAGGCAATGGCTGAGGTCGCATGACCTAGGGTCGCTTCGTTTGAGGTTGTGCGACCTTAGACGGTGGTCACCGGGTGGCCGTGACCCCTAGGCAGCAGTTGCTGGGGTTGGGCGACCCCTCGGGCGGCAATCGTCGGCATGGGCGACTCCTTGGCCAGTAGTTGTCAGCCTCCGTCTGTTTTTCTGGAGAAGATGAACAATACTTGTAGGACTTGTATTTCGAAGATGCAACTTTCTAAAGTACCTCTGAAGCTGTTTTGGCTAAAGACCCTTAGAGCCATTTGGAAAAGCAATTACATCTTGCCAAAGTTGTCCAAAAAATTAAATCAAACATGTTTGTATTTGGCCAAACCCCATTAGAGCCCAAAAACCCCTTCCAAATGCCGAATCAAAGGGGCCTTATGTCCCTCCTTGAGCCACCATTCTAGTCCTATACCCCCAAATTGATGTGAGCACCTATAAGTTCTTGACACATCACTAACTCATTTGGAAACCCGCCATCTGAGGTGGCAGCTCATTTGGACAAATTATTTGGGATATAATATTAGGAGGGTTAATACCTTGAAAAACCCCAGACGGGTACACCTATAACAAATTTACCACAAACTATTTTTTTGACCTTAAAACCCCCAAATTGGTACATCTGTGACAAATTTACCCTGACTGACCATAAAAAACCCCAAACTTGTACGTTTATGACAAATTTACTCCAAACTAATTTATTCGACCGCAAAAAACCCAAAAATTGTAAATTTATGACAAATATACCATTCGCTAAATTGGATTAATACAACAAAAAAATCACAAAAATTGTAAATTGTGACAAACAGAGTGTAAAATCCTAAATTGGTATACCAGTCAACTGCCACGTGTCATTTAACTTAATAATTTAACAGTAAAATTTAACGAAAACTAACAAAGGGTAAATTTGTTACAGGTATACCAGTTTGGGGTAAATTTGTCAAAAGTATACCAATTTGGGGTTTTTGGTGGTCAAAAAAATAGTTTAGGATAAATTCGTCACAGGTGTACCGGTTTGGGGTTTTCGGGATATTAACCCATATTAAGAAAAATTAGCCAGAAGAAGTTCTAAGCCAACTAATTTTATCCAGCCAATTTTGAGCAAAAAGTGCTGATGTGGTCATTGGTGTCCTATGTGGCATGACAAATGCTTTCAGCGGGCATGACCAATGTGATACAGTGAGCAATAATTAGCTTGAAATCTATTTTCTCAGAAATGTCACATTTTTTGTGAAACAAATGGAGCTTTAGGTTCCATTCGCTTTGCAAAACATGTGACATTTTTGAAAATATTTTTCAAGAAATCATTTTTCAGGAATGTTGTGACCTAACCTTGGTGCCCCCTTTCCAATCTATACGAGAGAGCGGGCACAAAGGTAGGGTTAACCATGAGAGTTCCCTCACGACATGTAACTCCAAGGATGTTATCACTTCATCCTTTGGGATCGATGCCACAGGGATACTTGGTTATGGTCTTGAGCTCTCTTAAGCTCACACCTCATGTGATAGTGAGATTTGTTATGACTCTACCTCGATGCCATGGCATATCTTGATTTATGGTTTTAAGATTGAATAGAAACCGGACGTAAAGGTGAGTTTAATAGTATTTCGATCATGATAGTCCTCTCACCATACATTACTTCAAAAGATGTCATCACCTCATCTTTTGGGATCGACCACATGAGTATGCTAAATCATGCTTGCAAACCTTTTCCAAAGGCTCATACCCCTAATAATGGATTTATTTATTATCTATGAGTTGTTTAAGACAACCTAGATGACATTTAGGAGTCGCTACTAGCCTTATTTTTAAGGACCAGCTAGAGTATCCAATCGAGAGTTGGTGGTGATCCCTTGATACCTACACAACCAGAGACCTAAGATTTGGGGATTTGAGCTATGCTAATGTTATTATTAGTGCACTTTCGGTACCTAACAATCAATGTATTATCTAAAGTGTTCATGCATCTTTTTTTACATTTTCATGCAAGTTCAAGAGACAAAAGTAATCATGCGTGGATGGTTCGTTTCATGCCATTCTAATCTATTATAAATACTAAGAAAGTGAAAAGGCAAATTAAGCAAATAATTGAAATTGCGGTGCAAGTAAGCAAACACCTAAGGAAAATAAAAAAAATATGATGGAAAATTTTACACGATTCTAAGAAAGACAAAAGGAAAATCCACAACTCGTCTGGTATTTATACAATGCATGAGTAACTCAAGACATATGTTGGGAAAAAAATAACACAAATTGGACATCGGCCATTCGTCATTTTCAAGTCTTTGTGATTGCAATCTCCATGGGTCTATCCTAATTCTAGTCTAATGCTAGAACTAAATTGGAAATTCAATAGGACGTTTTATATATACAATGCAAGCAATAAGCAAAGCATTCGAGGTGTTGAAAGAACACCAATCAATCATGGCCTCGAGATTGGCCTTTAGATTGTACATGCAATAGCCTACCTATGATGCCTACTCAATTCATTTTGATGTGACTTATAGCTATTACCCATCATTTGTGTTCGCATGCAGTGGCTAATGCTAAAAGTTCCTAATGCGCGTTCTAAGTGTCATCCCAAAATAACCCCATATGATCATGCTTCGCACCTAATTCATACATTTAAAATTACATGCGAAGTGTGTATGAAAGTATGCGTGCAGATCACATGACCTTATTTCTCGATCGAGGCAAACAAATAAGAGAACCAGCGAGGGTCTACTTATTCAAACACAATTATCATTGAACATGCTCATGCAATGAATATATTCATGGCAAGCAAGAGAAATTGATAAGTAATCCCTGTGATGCCCAAAAAAATATTCTGCAGACAATAGGCAAGAGAAGACATCGTTTAGAAAGGATTTGATGAAAAGATGACATAATTTCATCAAGACTATGGAACACATTTAGCCATCAAAACTAGTTTGGGTGCATCGAGGGCATAATTGATCAAGCATCGCAAACGTTCTAAATATGATTCAAACTTTGACGAATTTTTTGTCAAATGGAGACATGATTTTATTAAATCAAGAATTATGTCGAGTCATTAAGGTGAGCTCGGGTGCATCAAGGGTACAATTGATCAAGCATCACAAACATCCTAAACATGAATCAAGAATTCAATAAGATCATGTCAAATTATACTTCGAAAAATGCCAAAAAACTTTTTCCGTGGGCATCATGTGAACTATCAAAACTAGGAATGATTTTGAGATCATATTAGAAAATCAGAATTTCAGACCATCCTACAACTTTTGGATAGATGGTAGAAACACCAAATCACACTTTTATTTTGTGAAATTTATAATGGCAAAGACAGCACATTATGATAAATTCTCGAGAAGACATCGAGGCTTAATTCATCACACATGATTTTCTAAAAATTGAAGAACAAAAATATGTCAATTAGTCAAAACAGAGACCACAGAAACAGGGCATTGATGTGAAATCTATAAAAGCACAATCAATGACTATCTGAGTCTAGGAATTTTATAGCAAGTAAATCCACATGTGAGAAGTAAGTTTTATGAAGGAAGTATCCTCAAAATCCTAACACATGATTTTATGAAAAATCATAGAACACAGATAGGTCTACTCGACCCTATCTAATGATGCTAAAACATTCTAATTTTAACATGCGATAGACATGGATGTCATGGACAACTTTCATTAAGGACTTAACCTCAAAATCAACATGCATACAATCACACAAAATTGAAAAATAGTTGGACTCACAAAGACATAGCAGCATTTCAGGTCAAGACAATTTCCAAATTCCAAAGTTCGATTTGAAAAAATGGAAAATAATGCAAGTGGTGGACAAATTGGAGAAACTAGGCATCGTTAGAAAGCTTAAGGTGTCATTTACAAATTCCTAGAAGATAGCAAGTCCCAATTAGGTCTTTCCCTAGCTCAAGTGAAGGCATTCATATAAGTGGTTAGATCAAATCAGAATAAACAGAACATGGCATGCGTCCATTGGGCCACCATTCTACTCAAATGATGCATGAATTTTATGATATTTTGGTATGTCCTAGGTCTAGGTGTTAGGGACAAATATGATGAAAACGTCTAGTCCTAAATTGATGCTAAAAAAAAAATCAAGGAAATTCATGAACACAGGCAGGTCAATCAATCTATTCATTAGGGGTGTGCAAAATACCCGGGAACCGCCCGGACCGCCCGGAACCGGACCGGAACCGCCCGGAACCGGCGGTTCTTGAGGGAACCGGTCCGGTTCTCGGTTCCAATTTTTCGGAACCGGTGGGTACCGGTCCGGTTCCCGGTTCCATGGGCGGATCCGCCCACCCGGACCGGACCGGAACCTTTTTAATATTAAAAAAAAATTACTAAAAGAAACCCTAGATTAGATCTTATTTCCTCACTCCCTTCGTCTTCGATTCTCTCTCTCTTTGTCTCTTCCTCGTTCCTCCTAATCCTATCACCATTTTGATTCCTCCCCGAGTGTCGACGCCGTCGCCGCTGCTCCTCCGCTGCTACTGTTCGCCCCCTCGCGTCGGCCGCCACCCGCCATAGCCGCGGAAAATTGTTTCGTGACCATTCTATGTTGAAAACCCGACCATAGACCTTATCCCCTCCTTCCCAACTCATAGACCCAACCGTTCTATGTTGAAAACTAAAATTGTTTCGCGTCAAGATCGGTCCCATGGATCCACCCGGGAACCGGACCGGACCGACGGTCCGGTTCTCGGGTGGATCCATACAACAAACGGGTGGGTCCCGGTTTTTTCGGAACCGATCCTTAGCGGGCGGTTCCCGGTTCTAGGTCAGGAACCGCCCGCCCGGACCATGCACACCCCTACTATTCATGACAACATATAATTAAAGTTGCAGAGCAAGTGTAGTAACTTTGGCAAGGGTTTTGACATATTAAATGATACTCAAATGATGTGTGCCATATATCATTTCGAAGCTTGAGATGTCCTCAACAAATATGCAGAACACATCAGAGGCGATTGGACACATTTACTTGCTCATTTCAAGGCAAACAACAAACAGGTTGCAAACAAAGTATGCCATACTAAGGACAATTTAATGAGGATTTTCCTAATCAAATCAAGTCCAAAAAATCTAAAAAAAAAGTATATGTTGTAGCCAAGAATATTTCGAGCAACTTTCTTGATCCATTGACCTCCGAATCCAAGCACAAAATTCAGAAGAAAATCAGACAGCAAACACGTTCAACAATCACGGCAGCTAGTAGATTTCAAATCAGATTTCCAGCACAGTGCACAAACTTTCGAGATGGATTTGAGCCAGCAAATGAATTTAATTTGAGCCCTATAATATATCAAATCAAAGCTTATCGAATGTAGATTGACTGTCCAGAACACGTCAACTCAAGATTTCGAAGTTTATGACCTCAAATTTGCCATAGCAAAAACTAAGTCCTGAGGACCTACAAATTTCCATAGAATGCAAATGACCACAATCAACATATTGATCATCTATTATCTATTGCAGCATCTATAATCCATGATTTCAAGCATATAAGAGCTCCTAAACTTTGAATCCTAACCCTAGTCAACTGACTCGACCTCACTTCATTGGATTCGAGTGCCAGATCAATACCTTTGCAATTTCCTCAAACTGAAGTCGATCAACCTTCGATTAAAGGCCGCCGGATCTTCAAGTATCTTTTTTCATGATCTAATAAGGGGTATTTTCGTAATTTCGCAAATCCAAAACAATTGCATAAATTTAAAAAATGAAGGTACAGATGTGTTGGCCACAAGGCAAGCCACCTCGTGGCAGTCGCCAGTCAGGAAGTGGTTGAACTAAGCATTCTTGCTAGTGACCAGTTGGACCGATTGAACAGGTCCGAACTGGTTTGACCAATTGGATTAGTCATCTCCTTTGGATATTCTTTTGTGCAATTTAGTCCTTTAGTCCTTTTAGGGACTCAATTAAAAAGAATCTTTACTCAATTAAAGGTCTAAATGGGAAAATTTTCATAATTGCTTATCTCGAAATGCAAATTGGTTAAAATTGGGTCCAGTCAAAATAACGAGGCATTAATTGGTTTGATTGCCCATAGTCAAGATGGCCTATTGCATTTAGATTGACACAAGAACAAGGGTGTGACTTTTACATCAAAAATAAATCGAGGACTAATGTCAAAATTGGACCTCAATCTATCAAATTAAACCTTATTCTAGAATGGGTCAACTTGAATTGCAATAATTGGAGCTCATTAGCTTGGATATTATAAGTTCAAGTAAGCTAAATCCATCAAATTGGTAAGTTCTTAAGCGAATTTGGATTTGGATTAATTCAACAAAATGGCTTAATAGAAGTGTTGGTACGCAAATCATAAAGGATCGACCTAAACCCTTGATTAGGGCTAAAAGTGGCAATTTGCACTCCCAAATGCCAAATTCCCAAACTTGTTGAATGAGTAATAATTTCTAA
This sequence comes from Eucalyptus microcorys, assembly GCA_014182515.1. Classification (NCBI taxonomy): domain Eukaryota; kingdom Viridiplantae; phylum Streptophyta; class Magnoliopsida; order Myrtales; family Myrtaceae; genus Eucalyptus; species Eucalyptus microcorys. The sequence goes on from CM024563.1 coordinate 5,400,465, forward strand.
ATCAAATGTCGTAAAAGGAACTAAGCTAAAATATGAACAAAATAAAAGTAATTCTATTTTTGATTGATTTTGAACATAAAACCAAAAAATAAGGTTCTTGATTGATTTTTGCAAAATTTCCGATGCTAAAGTCAAATTAAAGCTAAAACAAAGTGATTTGTGAATTTTTATATTTTCCATTTTTTTAGTCAAAAGTTTGACCAAAAGTCAACTATATAGTTGATTTTTTTCTAAAGGATTGATTTTATGATTAAAATTTTTGAATATTTTCAAATTAATGTGGCTAAAGTGATATTAAAGCTAAAAGGATTTTTTTTTTTTTTTTTATGTAAAAAGTCAATTTGTGACTCGTTGTTGACTTTTGATCAAATGATTAACCAAAAAGTTAACTCAAAAGTCAACCATTTGACTTTTTGACTTTTTGATAAAAATGAGTATGAAATTTCCTACAAATGATGGGCTAAAAGAAAGAAATTAAAAACTACACTTTAAAAAAAAAAAAAAAAACTAGCTGTGTCGTGATTAGGAATCCTAATCTCGACTTTCTAACCTTTAACGAGGTATCAGCTAAAAAATTAGATGTCAACAGCAAAAATTGCAATATCTTCTGATGTTTGGGTAAAATCTAAAAATAAACCTGAAATTTTTTTTAGTTGTTTGGCATAGAAATCTGATTTGATTTTCTTCTGTGCACTCTTTTTAAATATTGTTTCTTTTTCTTTTTATAAAAAAATCAATTTTTTATTTTATTTTTTTTAAATTTGTTCTTTTTTCTTTTTCTTTTTCTTTATGTCGTCGAGCAAGATGGAAAAAGAAAAAGAAAGAAAAAAAAAGAAAATGGAAAATGCCATAAAAAAATCTCACACTTTACAATTGTGATACATTTATCCTAAACTATTTTTGTGACATAAAAGATTCCAAACTTATATTAATGTGACATATTTACCCTAAAATATTTTTTCCATAACACCAAAAACCATAAAATTATACTTGTATGACACATTTGCCTTAGTTTTTTTTACACCAAAAACTCCAAACATTTTTCCGCAACACCAAATTTCCACAAATGTATAAGTTTTGGGTTTTTGATGTCACAATAAGAAGTTTGGAAGAAATGTGTCATACTGTGCAAGTTTGGAGTAAATATGTTACATAATTATAAGTTTAAGGTTTTTGGTATCACAAAAAAAGTTAGGGGTTAACTATATATTAGTCTCTATCCCTAGTCTCACCAAAATTGTCACTTTTTATTCCTTACAATCCTTCTCGTTAGAGAGCCGTCAAATAAATCATTGGTTTAATTAATCATGAGAATTTGGAAAGAATTAAGCCCGACCTCGTGAAAAGCTTGTCAAGAGGCCACATCGCTCTTTTATTCCCCTGTAGTGGTCTTTTTTTTTTTTATGTTTATTTTCTAATTTATTCTGGTTTTCCTGTAAAGTAACTTGTATTTTTGGTGAAACTAAGGTCGAGAAGGCGTGAATTTGGAATATAAATTAAGGGGTTCATCTCTTCGCTATTCAAATTCGTTTTTTATTCTTTTCGATAGTATAATATTTTTTTGGGGGAAATGATATAAATTATCCCTGAACTTTAGCCAAATGTGTAATATAATCCGTGAACTTTCAATTTATTCAATGTGATCCATGAACTTTTTGTATATATTCAAACTAGTCTCTAAATTATATGAAATTATTAAATGTTATCCTCCCATTAATTTAAGTTCAGAAAATTCTTTGTTGCAACGATTTATCTAGAGCAAAATTCTTTGTTGCAGCCAAGGGAAATTGAGGTTCTTTGAGATCTCCTCAAAATCCTTAATATATAGTGATCCCAGATGCGGAAAAAAAGTAAATCTACTCAACTAAGCATGAATAAAATTCCCCGTCTTGTCTTATTTTTGTTATAGATAATACATATTTGACTAACGTAAAATGTTGATATAGCCTTTTCATTAACCATATTCTTAAAACGCATTGTGTCAATGTGATGCTCACTGAACACAACATCAGAAAAAAAAAAATCGAAAATTTAAGAAGAGAAAGATGAAAAAACCTATGAAACGAGAAATGATCAAATAATAAAAAAGTTGACTAAACCCATATTTTCTTTTTTCTTTTGTCATCCTATAACTACTTTACAAGTTACTATTTGTACTATGTGTTGTGTCTAGGTTGTAAAAACCCTACTTCTTCACTCATGCTTACCCAACCCAACCCCTTTAAAATGTGGGGATTTGAACTCCTCACCTTCCCTTTCTCAAATGAAAAAGGTGGCCACTAAGACAACTTTTAGTGGTTAACTAAACCCATAGTTTCAAGTTGGTCATTTTTTAGTGACAACAAAGGCTAAATTGCAAAATTGAAACGTCATGACAAAACTTATCCCAATCCCAAAAACTTGGGGAAAATTGTCCAAAAAGTTTTAAGCCTATTGTACTTTTGTCAATTTAGCGCTAAACCTATTAATTATATCGATTGAGTCCTAAACTTTTTAACGTTTTATCAATTGACTCCATTTGGCTAATTTTGGCTAAAAATTGCTCATGTGAACGTTAGTCGTCGTATGTGGTATAGCTAGCATTGACATGGACAATTTTGATAATATTTTTCTGTTATGTATCTTTTTTTTTTTTTTTCTTTTTCTCCCTTTTCTTCTTCCTCTAGTTGGTTGCCAGGCCTTGGCAATGGCCAATGACCGGTTGGAGGCAAGGGCCAGCGAGGTTGACCTTGCTAGCCTAGCATGGCTAGCCTCACTCACCCATAACGAGGGTCAAGCCTCAAGATCGACCTTTTGATCCTCGCCTTTGGCTGGTTGCTAGGCCTCGACAACTAGCTAGAGGAATAAGGAAAATAAAAAAAAAATAAAAAAGGAAAAAGAAAAAAATAAAGAATCGAAAAATATTAAAATATTACTATAAATTTTCTACATTAATGTCAATCATGCCGTGTCAGATAGCTAACATTCATGTTAGCGATTTCTAGCCAAAATTAGCTAAATGAACTCAATAGACATAATTAAAAAGTTTATGACCAAATTGACAAAAAGTGCTATATGTTTTGAATTTTTTAGACAATTTTTCCCAAAAGCTTGAGGATTAAATTTCCTTTGTAGATTTGCCATTTGGTTTGATCTAATTATGACTCAGGGAAATAGCTGGTTATCAAAGAAGGTATTTTTATCTTTAGGAATGTTGATGAGTTGAGAAATTTAGTTCATTACTAGAGGCCTTATTTGAAAAATTTCCAACCTCGTAGGAGAAGGAGCTCTTAAAAAAGAAAGAAAGAGGAAATCGAGGAAGTTGAGCAGCCAAACGAAGCGAGGTGTCATGATGTTTGACTTAGTTGGTCGCATGGTGTGTACATTCTTTTCATTAATTTCAATGTATCTATCTAATTTCACAAGGACTTTAGTCTCACCTGACTTTTCATCTCGATGGTTAACACGTGAAATTGGTGAATGATGAGTTTTGATGGTGTTGACACCTAAATTTTTGTTGAAAGATTGTGTTTACATATTTTCAAAAAATTGGAACTCGTTTTTCCACAAAAATGTATTTCATTTTTACTAAATGTCAAATTCTATTTTGTATAGTTTTAAATGGAATTAGTTTTCTTGAAATCTACAAAAAAAGAAAAAGAAAATGAAAAGAAGAAGAGAAAATCGGAGTTAAAAATCTGAATGTGACTAACCAAGCTTTGGTGATCAGATTGGAATTGAAACAGCAAGTTGGGGCCAAAGTGCAATTTCCAAAAGTTAGGGACCAATTCACAAATTTATAAAGTATGCCTAAGCCCTTAAATCACCATTTTTATCATTTTGACCATTAATTCAGATTGAAATTGAGCTTGGACTAGGTCGAATTGATCAAATTGGCGTTCTTGGACAATAAAATGACCAATTTTGAGGGATTTTCTTACAAAATTGGGATAAGAAAATTGCAAAGTCTGGCTAGGAGCTTAAAATAATATACATGAACTTGCCGATTGATTAAAAAAATCCACCCAAATTGATGGATTAAAGCACTTAAATCAGCCGCAATAACCCAGTCCATGATTTGGCCAAAATTCGAAACGGGTAAGTAAACAATTTTGTGGTCCCATCATATTTTACTCAACTGCCCTATTGACCTGATTTCCGGCTGAGGTTGGAAGAAGATCATTATATCTGCAAATATATAAGAATTGGCCATAGATAAGCCGAGGAAAAACACAAAAATCTCAATCAAATCGGTCAACTCGGTAGCAATATAAGTTTGAAAATCTGACAAAGTCAAAGAGTTCGTGAAATAGCTTAGTTTGCAGCCATGGTGTGTGGGCAAGGACCAACCTAAAGCTGGCTTGATTTAGTGGATAAGTTCTATGAAGTACACTCTTTTGAAGGATGAAGAGCTAAAGACAAGAGTCATCTTGGGAAGTTCTCCGCAACCTCTAGAAATCACTCAAAAACTAGCTTTAACCTAGAAGTTTCACATTGACCCTTTGAGAAAAAAATAAAATTTTCATGAGCTTCCAGTCAAAACTAACCAAAGATTCAACTAGAGAGTGAAAGTATACTCAAATAAATGAAGTCTTTGGAGGGTTGGTCACCAGCTGGGAAAAAAGTGAGCTTTTGAAAGAAATGAGAGAGTTTTCAACAAAAAAACTTATAGGGGGTCAAAGTAGACATGTTATATTTTACCAAAAACTTGGTTTTGCCCCCTTGATAATTTCTAGAATGGTTCGAGTTAAGGCAATAAGAGTGCACCAGAGTAAGCCTACAAACTTGGGATACCCAGAAAAATTTCTAGGTGTTGCAAGTAGATGGCCATTGGCGAGGGAAAGCAAGAGTTCATGAGAAAAATGTGGGGTATTTGAGGCAAACTGTGATTGTGAACTAAACTGTAATATATCTAGTTAGTGTTGGTGTCAAAGAAGTCGACAAAAGAGGTTTTGGAGTCTAGTCTTGAAGACCAACAAAAACCTTTGTTGTTAGTTATTTTGCTTTGCGTATCTCATTTTCCAGCTTGAAGAAGCCAACTTCTAAGCACCTTCAAAGGAAAATTATGTTGTTCCTTTGGCCAAGAATGTCATGAAACAACAACTAGGAAGCAAGGTAAGGATCGTAGATGCATAAGGATCGTAGATGCATTTTTTTTTTTTCCAGTTTGACCATAATTTGGCCATAGAAAATCTTGAGGAAAACCAATCCAGAAAACTGATTTCTGACGCTGGAATTTTTCTGGATGTTCAACCTATTCCAAATGACTCAATTTTACTCATTGTGCACCTTTCCATGCATTACTTGTCTTCATGGGCATGGGGATGTTATATGGGAGTACAAATGATGTCTAGGTCTACTTGGTTTGGTCCTTAAACCCTTATGTGAAACCCGAGAGTGCTTAGAACTAGAGCTAAAAAAACCAGGTTGATCCACACTGGTTCATGGCTGGCCAATGAGGATCTTGCGAGTAGGTTAATTTGAGAGGTTGGTTTCATATGTGTGGTTAATCATTCTTTGAGATGTTTATCACATTTGAAAGTTAAAGTTACCTACTTGCATTTGCATTGAGTGGATTTTCCTGTATGCCTCCCATATGATAAGTGTTGGGGCTTGAATCTGGGCAAGCAACTTGTTTGCTTGATTGAGGTTCAAACAAAGTTTTGCAAAAAGAGGTCAGACCCGTACATTTGAGGCTAGTTTTAATCTTGTTAGCATGCATTTTAGGATGAGGTATCTTGTTAATGTTGTTAAATGAATGTTATTTTATGTCCTTGATGCTTTTTTTGTGCTTAATATTGTCTATAGATATTAAAAGCCATGAACATGGCTCGGAGAAGCTGGTTTGGGCAAGCTTATGCACATTAGGTGTTTGATGAATTGCCCAAGCTAAGTTTCATTTTGGAATAGGTTGATTCGAGCTTGATTGATGTGATTTTCTTGTTTTGAGTTCGTCCCTGCTCATGTGAGTCAAGCATATTTCGCTTTAATGAATTATTTTAAAAATATTTATAAATTTAAAAAATTAAAAATCAGGAAATTTTCAAAAAAATTAAAAATGTAGATTAGTGCAAAATTAGAGCTGAAATGAAATTCTTGAAATTTTCCTTATTTTTTATAGTCACTTTCTAATTTGGTGCTATTTTGGTATCTCATAATCATTTTTTTAAATAATCCTTTTTGTGTAGATGAGAATTATTTAGTGCAATTTAATGCATTTTGAGTAATTTCATGCATCATTTAGATCATGGGGATCATGCCTTAGGGCTTATAATGAGGTCATGCAATATTCTTTGCCCGACATTCAATCTAGTTTTCTTTTCTCGCACTTGGATAACTACTTTTAAGTACTTGGTTGTTTATCTACTGCATTGTATGTCAATAGCTTGGGTGTTTATTTTTCGCACTACTTTTCAATATATCACATGTTATTTTTTTTTTCTACATTAGGCTATGTCCAGTTTAGACATTAATGAAAATAACCCTATAAGAACTATCGTTGATCACTTAGTGTGACAGCCTGATTTTCAGGTTCTGTTTTTAATTGAATAAGTTGGGCTTTTCATCGACGTACCTATAGTTCTATTCTCTGAGTTGATCACTCACGAGATAACTAGTTTATCTGGTGAAGTCGTTAAGGGATTTTAATGCAATAGACTTGAGAATTTGACTAGGAATCGACTGTTCGACCGTACTAATCTGCAAGAGTTATTACGGTATAGTTAAAAATCGATTAGAGACTAGAGATAGGTCGATTCGACAGAGCCATGTGATTAAGTGTGGGTGATTCCACCAAATTGCAAAATTCTTGTCGATCGGCACTGGACTGATTTTTCTGTCATTTTGGTACCCTGTACCCGTATTTGAAACCTCGAGATTTTCACGACAACCAAGAGTCGCCAATGTGTTTGATGTACAATGTGGCTCGAAAATAATCGATCACGGGTCAATTGCACTAAAAATTCCTGAAAGCTACCCGGTAGGTTAGGTCACGCTGAAATCATGCCCAGTTAAAATTAACCGCGAATTTAAACCTAATTTCACCTACTAAGCGCATGGAACTGATATCATTACAAACGAAACCAGTGGCTTTGAAGATCTCTTCACATCATGACAGATTAACCAGAAATACTTAAAGCACCTATTTCTCTCGTCACAACTCCATCTTCTTCAACCCCATTAGATTTTCGTGTTTCCAATGCTTCTAAGATAGATTATCTTTATGAAGTCTCTCTTAGTGATGAAACTAAGATTTCTGAAACCCAGCTTCCCCCAATGAACCCTTACTCTGCTTTTGCTAAACCCACTTCGTCATTTTCACCCATCTGCTCTATTCGCCAGCTTATGCGTCAAACTCCAAAAGAAGTGAAAGAGTACGTTCAGTCCTCCAAATTCGACCAACATCCTATTCCTGCTACTAAAAAGGAGTACTTTGTTACTCTTCAAATCCTTCAAGAATTTCCCAAATAGTGGACCTAGCAAGGATATTCTTATGTGCATTATGGAACCGTTCGTCTTGCTCTTACTTTCCATGGTCGTAAAGGTTTGCCAGTTGTGGCAAGAATTGCATTACTAGATACCAGATTCCTAGAATACCAGCATGCTTGCATTGGTACTGTACAAACCACTTTGAATGTTGGAACAGTATTTGTCACTCTGTATCCAAACTTCAATATTGCTCTTTCAGACCCTCAGCTACTCTCTTTTCTAAAGGTCCAAGTCCAGCTCACTAGAGCTCCTCAAATTGTTGATTCTGTAGCAGCAACACTATACTACCAGATGGTCTACCGAGTACAGAACAAAGCATCTTCATTTCCACAATGGAAATGAAGATGCTTTGTTCATCTCCATGCAGAATGACCAAGCATCCTGCATTCATGTCCTAAGACAAATCCAGAAAGAAAAATTGGCTACACTCTTTCCAAAAACCTGGGTTACCAATTATGAAAAGTTGCACCAGAGCAATAAACCTTACCAATTATCAGATTCTGAAATTGTCAGAAAGAAAGATGGAATTGTTTCCATCAAATTTGGCAAGGAAAAGGAAGAAAATCCTCCTATCTTCCAAACCCTCTTTATGATTGAACCATGTGTTCCCGAATCAATTTTCGAGCCAGATCCAAAAAAGCTTGTTAGACATTTCAATAGTGATAGACATCCTGTCCATTACTACAAAGACCAGTATGGTCACTATTTTTGGGATCCTTTTTGTCAATGCTCTTATTGTATAAATTCTCTAGATGAGGTAGATCCATTTGCAAAACCTCCGCCTCGAAGAAAGCACAAGAGGCCAAAAGATCCTATGTACCAAAGATACTTGAACAAAGATTCTTCCGTTGATACCCTGGGTGAGTGTGATAAATATCAGTTTATGGTTTCTTATGCACCAACTCCACCACTAGAATTCAATGTTCCTCCTTTTATATCATTAGATCCACCATCATCACCGCCTCCATCTCCTCCTCAGAAAAAGCCAGTCATTTCTCAATTTTATAAGCCAATTGTAAAATGGGCAAAAAAACATTCTTACCCACTTGAAGTTCTAACATAAACACCACCCAACTCATCCATTGCTATGTTTCACGAAACAAACTTTCCTCCTCTTGTTCGGGAAAGTTCTAAACTCTCGTTTCCTACTACAGAAGAGTTTATTGATCCACAAGGCAGATATAGGCATGTCCCTAAAATACCTACCCCCACTGATATGGATGAGCATGGAAGACAAAAAAGAACTCCTATTACTGAAGCTGTTCTAAATTGGCAATCAGAGACTCTCCTTGCACAAAACAATGCTTTCAAAGCAATTTACTCCAAGATTAGAAATGTGCAACAAGACTTATGAAGGTATGATGAAACCACCAAGAAAATGCTTTCAGATTTCCAAAAAAGGCTTCATGCCTTGGAATCTGGGCAACATTTAGGGTATCATTATCTTGAAAGTCTTAAGGCTGAGATAGATGAGCTCAAAAGGCAAATCCAGATCCTTGAAGAAGGAAGACTCAATCCATTTTCGACTACTGTGCGAGCAGAGCCTCTTTCTCCTCCACCACCTCAAACATCTATCTTTGCTACTATCACAGATCTTCCTGTCAAATAGGACAAGACAGATGTAGCTGAGATGCGAAATCGCCTCAGAGAATTGGATCGGATAAGGAAAGAGCATAAAGGAAAAGAAAAAATCCTTAAAGAATCCTCTCTTACCATAAGAGAACCATATCAAATGATGCTGTCAAACCCATTAGAATCTTTTCTCAAAGATTTAGGTAATCAGGAAACACAGCCTAATCCTGTTACTTCACAACCTACACCACAGATTGATCCTGTCATTCCAACAGACCAGGTTTTGTTTCCAACAACACCAACATTTCCAAATATCTTTGATACTGACTCAGACTCAGTATCCCTTTCGTCCTCATCATCTTTTTCAATTCCTCCCATTGATTCCTTTCCCATTGAGCCAATAACCTCATCAATATTTATGGCCGATCCACCAAACTTTGATATGGAATCAAATCCTTCTGAACCAAAGGTTGTTCAGCCGAACAATTTCTCCTAGAATCAATCTACTTCATCAAAACAGTTTTTCACTATTGATGACATTCCTTATCACAAATGGCCAGAGAGACTTGAAGAATTCCATACTTGGCTAAACACCTAAGCCATTACCAACCAAGACAAGTATGATGTTCTTTTTAACTTTGTCACTAGGTTTACAGGCAGCCTTAAACTTTGGTGGCAATCGGTGTCAGAACAAGACCAACTTCACTTTTTACTCTCACCAAATTTCCAGCATGCCATTACCCTTCTATACCACTTTTTTGTGGGAAAACCTGTTGACCTCATAGAGCTACGATGAAGAGAATTTTTTGAAAGAAAATGTTGTTCTCTTTAGAAAAAACATCTTGATAGGCATTATTGCAAAATGCTTAAGCTGTTTTATCAAATTGGAGCTGATGCAAACCTGAAGCATATCTTTTTGACTTCTATCCCCAAAGAATTATCTCAAACGGTAGAAAGAACCTTTCTCACCAAACAGAGAAGAATCCAGGATGTTCCATTAGGAGAACTCCAACAAGAGATCCATTTGTGCTTGGAAGAATTGTGTATAAAGCGACAGATGATCCAGACTTATGTCAATGACAATAGAGAGCTTGATAGAGCCTGTTCACACCAGAAGCTAAAGATCAAATGCTCCAAGAAAGATTGTGATGGTTCTTGTGGCAAGTCCTTCAGGAAAAAGAAACATTTCAAAAAAGTCTGGATAAATAAATCCAGGCATGGCTCTGGCTCTAAGCACTTTTGAGGAAAGAAGAAATGGCGATACCTACGCAAAAGGAAAGATCGCTCAGGGCACAAAAAATCAAGCCGATGCTTCATCTGCAACTAGAAAGGACATTTTGCAAAAAATTGTCCTCAGGCAAAGAAATGTCAGAATCATTTGATACATCATATAAAGAATGAAACTGGTTTTTCTCTTGAAAATGATGACATCGAATATTTATTCTTTGCGGATGAAGAACCATGTGAACAAACCCTTTGTATCATTCCTAGTTACCAAACTCTCAATGAAACTGATTCGGATTCAGATCCTGAAGATATTTTCCACATCTCTCTTACCCCTTCTAAAGAAAGCACTGACATATTTGCAAACCAAACTCATTGTCCCCATTTCCCTGTGAAAATCTTCACTTTAAAGTTTGTCAAACCAATCAATGTCATTGCCCTCATAGATATTGAAACAGCTTCATCAATCTTAGACACTAAAGTTCTTCCTAAAGAATATTGGATTTCTTGTGTTCGATGTTTCAACTCTGCTTCGGGAGATACTTTTTCTACAAATGTGAGAACTACTCCGATCACTGTCCAGTTTTTTCCATAATGCTCCATAACCACAAAAATCTTTGAATCCAGTCTCCCCAATAAAGATTTGATTATTAGTTGGGATATTATAACTCAGATTTCTCAACTCCGCATCATTCCTAGAAAAGGTCTTAAGTATAAAGATCAATTCTCTGAATTTGTCAATATTCAAAGACTTTTCTCCATTCAAATGAGTTTGCTAGACTTGATCATGCAAAAGTTGCTGGAATCCTATTCAGAATCCCATTCCGAATTTGCTCGGAAGTGTTTCCATCCTTTATGGAAGAAAAATGAAGATATCAATCCAACCAAGGCGAACCACATGGGAATGAATCCAGAACACCTAGTTTTAGTTCAAAGGGAATGCTCGGAATTATTGCAGTAAGGTCTTATTGAAATTTCCAATTCTCAATATGCTTGTGAAGCTTTTTATGTCAATAAGCGTGCCGAGCAAAATCGAGGAAAAATGAGATTGGTCATAATTACCAGCATCTTAACATTTTCCTCCAGGATGATAAATTCCATTTACTTTCCAGAAACTCTCTTTTTGCCGGATTATCCAAAACCCAAATCTACTCCAAATTTGATCTTAAAGCCGGATTTTGGCAACTGGGCATTTATCTTGAAGATAGACCTAAGACAAGATTCTGCATCCCAAACCAACACTTTCAATGGAAAGTTCTTCCTTTTGTTTTAAAGATTGCTCCATCACTATTCCAAAAGGCCATGTATCGAATTTTCCAACCAATTCTGTCAAGTGCAGCAGTATATATTGATGACATCCTCCTCTACAATCCTGATGAGCAGACACACTGCCAGATTCTGGAACAATTTGCTGAAATTGTGAAGAAGCATGGAATCATGCTCTCTCAAAGAAAGATGAATATTGCCCAAACAGAAATTAAATTTCTCGGTATACATCTTAACAAAGGTACATACTATCCAGGGCCACATATTGCTTAGGAACTGATGAAATTTCCTAACCAAAACTTCACAACAAAACAAGTTCAGCAATTTCTTGGGATAATCAATTATCTTAGAGATTTTGTTCTAAATATTACATAGCTGCTGATCCCACTGCAGACAATGCTGAAAAAGAATCATCCACTTTGAGGAAAATCTCAAACTGATGCAGTTGCTGAACTCAAGGAGATCATGCAGTCTCTTCGTCCACTAAAAATCCCATCAACAGGGAAGAGAATTCTCTAGACTGACGCCAATGATGAATACTAGGTTGCCGTCCTGTTCGAAGAAATTGATGGTAAGATGCATCTGTGTGCCTATAAAAGTGGTAAATTTTCTCGAGCTGAAATGTATTATCATTCCACTTTTAAAGAAATCTTGGGAGTAAAAAATAGGATAAGAAAGTTCGAGTTCCATCTTATTGGCCATCACTTTCTGGTAGAATTGGATATGGCATCCTTTTCTCAGATGACCAAATTCAAACAGAAGCAGGTTCCAAATTCCTAACTGCTTCGATGGGTTGAATGGTTTTCAAAATTCTCTTTTGAGACTAAACACATTGCCGGGGATAAGAATGTGCTTAATGACTTCTTGTCAAGACCAAAAGTACCAGCAGAAATCAACATGTACATCACGAGGCATGCTTTCCATACTTTTCATCATAATGAGAAGTACAAAATTGAGAAAATAAAAGATTGGCCAAGTTGGCGATACCCCGCGGAGATCATTGAACAGATCTAGAATGACAGTCTCATTGAAAATCTGAATAAACTCATATGGCAATGCCACACAGATCTGTTTCGCTTTAACGGATATTTAATTCTTTATCCTTTTGGATTGAATACATACTATCCGTTTATTCATCCCCTTATCTGGAAGGTAGATGATTTTCCTGACCAACTTCGATAGTTATTATGATACTTAACCAATAAGTACTTGATAACTATTGAAATTCCAACCAAAAGGTTTATTGTTAATCTCACCAAGATATTTGCACTCGGCAGAGGTAAGATTGAAAACGAAAATGACAAAAATCTTTTAGATTTCCTTAACTGGTTTTATCCTCCAACTCATTGGAAATGGCTCCTCGAGAAAGAACTTAGAACCACACAACCAAACCCTGAAGTCTACACTATTCTGTTCTTTCGGCGACCTTGGCACTTTTTCACAAACAATGGCAACATCATCAATGCCCCACAGACTATAGGTACCACATCCTATAAGCCTCATCTGGACAACAAACAAGCTTGGGTTCACAAATCTTATCCAAGACCTGTTAGATGTTGTGAAAACTAATACCGAGAACTTCAGAGAATTTTGTGTCAAGAAAATAAAACCATTTTTCCAGATGCATTGAATTATAATGTACCCACTGCATGGGATTATTATAGCCTCACTGAGGAAGCCATGGAAGCTTTAGCAGAGTTTAGACAGGCATCATCATCGCAAGAGATGGCAGACACAACTGACATTGCGCAATCCTCTCAATCTTAAGACCCCTATGCTAAATGGGGAGGTCCTCTTTCTCAAGACCCCTATGATCAAGGACTTTTGTCCTTATCCCAAGGCATGAACACATCCTTCTATGCACAACCATCCAAGTGACCATAACCAAGCATTCCTACCGACACTACAGGTGGTGACAATACAAATTGGGCTTAGGAGGAAGCATCCCACTAGGCTCACGAGGAAGCATCTGCATCCACAACACATCAGCTAAACCAGATTCTGTCGCCAGAAGACCTTAAAGCACTTAAACAAAAATATGATGAACATTGCCTAGCAATAGTGCACAGCTTAAATGACTCAAACTATGACTACAATGCTCGTGACGGATGAGACTGCTGAAAAGCCGATGTCCATACAATTTCACTGTAGTAAGTTACTGTTCACTTTTACTGTAGCAGTAGGCTAGGGAAATCACTATTCACTATCACTGTTCATACCGTGTGAATAATTCCCTTTCGGCGCCTCTATTTGTTCAGGACCCGTGAGCTTGGTCCTTGTCTCTGTGTGACCTCTTATTGCCTATAAAAGGCGAGGAAGATGTAATGTGTTGGTCAGAGTTCCTTGAGTAAAGTGTGTGCTTTGTGAAATTCTCTCTATGGCTTTCTAAACTTTTCTTTCTTCTCCAGCCTGGTAGGATCCGCTAAGAAATGCAGATCGGATAATTAGAAATGTTACCATTCTGGTTCTATCTTCTATCTGAGTGTCTCTAGGCTTTGAACTAAAGGTCTGAGTGGCTTTTTGCTAAAAGGCTATCCCCGAAGGGCTTGAACTAGTGTTGTGTTCACCCATGTGGGAAGGCATACCTATAGAAAACTAACTTAGTCCTCCCTGGTTTGTTGTCTAGGTCCATTCAATGGATCATTGGTATCAGAGCCAGGTTAAGGTGGATCCGGGCATGATGCTAAAGGGATCGTAGCTGTCCCACATCGCTTGGGAGAAGCCCTCTAGCCTGCTTTATAACCGCTGTGGCTCCCCTCACCTCTCAAGACGTCTTTTGAGGCTGTGAGTTTTGTCATGTCACGATTCATTTTAGGAATGTCGACTTATCCTCCGATGATTTTTTTGCAAATCGGGATTTTTGGCGAAAATTCAAAATAAGGTTATTTTGGACCGGAAAAATTAGAGGACCATTCTTGGTCGCATTTTTGGCAGTCAAGTTGGTTCAATTGATGAGGAAAAATGTTAAATTTGATGAGGGCACCTTGGTTGATTTTATGGAGGTCAATTTGTGCTCAATTGGAGTTGGGATTGCACCAAATTGGATAGAATGACCAAAATTCGTAGACCAAGGGGGTGGACAACATTTGGACCATTTGAGGAAGCTTCTAGGGGAAGTTGAGTGAGGGAAAATTGGCTGAGGATAGGGCTGATCAAGTGGGGGCCAAGCAATAAGTATTTTGCTTGATATTTAGGAAATTGGGTCCCCCTCCTTTGCAGCTGGCTTCTTCTTCTTCGGCAGCCACATTTATCTATTGTTGAGGCTTTTGAAAGCTTGAGAGAACTAGAGAGTGACCGACCAGCTTCCTCCTGACCGTTGACCACTGCCTGGAGCCGCCGGAGCTACTCGCTTGCACCCGTAAGTTCGTCGCGTGCCATCCTTGAGCTCGCGTGCTCGTCCCGCTCATCTCGCACCCAATCGCCGTCTCCTGAGCCTTTGTCCAACTTGTCGTAGCTCCCCTAGCCGCCATCCAGCCATCGTCCGCCTCCGCCGTCGACCACTGTAGCCATCACCGCCCGTCCCTTGCCATTTCAGCCCCAACCAGTCGCCTGTTCCAGCTTTTCTCGGCCTAAGCATAAGCTAAAACCTCATAGTGGACTGTGAGCTTCTAGGCTCATTTCGAGGCCTGTCTGGACCTTCGTTGGTGTCGCCGCAGGCTTGGTTGTCGCCCACCTTTGCGTCGCCGTCGCCGTGAGCTCATCGGATCGCTAAACCGGTGAGTTTACTTGCTAAACCCTGTTTATGGAGTTAATGATGCTTAATGGGTGATTAGTTTAAGATAATTAAGGTTTAGGTGGTTAGTTAGATTGAATTAGTGAATTAATTGCTTATTTATGCAAGTTAGATGATTAGATTAGAGTAATTAGGGGCTAATTAGATGGTACTATTTATCTAGATAGGTTCAAAAATTTTCTAAGCCCGTTTAGGTGGTTAGATTAGCATTTTTGGCCTAAGTTGGTATTTATGGCATTTAAATTGTATTATTTAATTAATTTTGGTATTTATTTAATTTTTTAATATTTTCCGAAAATTATACCGGGATAGCTAGTGACCGGAATTTTGTGTTGATTGCAATGGTGTGCTTAGTTTATACAATTGAATGCTAAATTGTGCAAATTGAGTGATAATTGTGATTTTGGATATTTATTCCAAAATTTTGAAAATTTGATATTTAATTAGAAAAATCATGGGTGTTGGGTTTTGACACCGAAAATGGTTTTAAAGACTGTATCAACTTGTGCGAGCAATAATCTATATCAACTTGTATGAGCAATAATCTATATCAACTTGTGAGAGCAATAATCCCTTGCTACGCCAGAAGACCGATGTGCGTCGGTTAGGTCATGCTTATGCGAGCAATAATTGAATTTGGAACGTATGATTGTATTGATTGTATCAATTGTATGGATTGATTGATCGATTGTATTGATTGTATTGAGGCCATTGACTGATCGATTGTATGGATTGAATTGATTGACTAATCGATTGTATGGATTAAATTGAATTGATTGATTGATTGATTGAGTAAGTGAATTGTACTGACATGCAAGAGGGAATTGAGGTGAGGTAAATCCCCTGTCTTGTGTGCATAGACTGCTTTTAGGCGTATTTCCTTCCTAGTTGGAATTTAAGGGGTGAACTTGCTGAAACATTGTCTCACCCCATTGTGGGCTCAATTCTTTACAGGTCCTTAGATGGCGGCCCCGCCAGTTCGTTATGGTCAACCTCGGAGGGTCACCGAGCTGGTGACTAACTTCCCTGTTCCCGGAGGTCACGGGGTCTAGGTTTATGAGCTTGTAGTGACCACCGTCTGAGTCGATGAGGGCCTACCTGAGAGGGTACCTCATCGATTTAGGACGTGGTTTCGCCACGGGCTCAATGGATACATAGTCGGTCCCTTCCAAGGTTTTGAGGTTCCTGCTGCGGTAATTGACGCCGCTTTTGATGAGGGTACAACTAACCATCCTGATGGTACTGTAGTGGACTCAGCGCCCCCGGAGCCTGTGGAGTCCGAAGGATCAATGAACGTGTCCAACTAGTGGACTGTAGGACATTTCCCTTTTTGAGGGCTGATCTTTTTAGTAGATAGACTTTTGTATATAAACCGGGGTGTTTATAAAAGTGTTTTGGGTTGTGAAATTGTTTCATGCTTTTCTATCCCGTGTTGGTTGCCGTCAGGGGTTATTGTTTGGTTCCGCATATGTAATAAAATAAATGGGTCGGCAACGCATCCTAGGACATCGCAATTTCATCGACTACCGAGGGATGTGCACACGATCGAGGATCCGGGGCGTGACACTTAGTGTCTTTGAGGTCCATAATTGGTAATCAAGAGTGTATGATCATTTGAATAAACCACCTTCCAAGTACGAAAGATGCTAATAGAAATACTAGCTTAGTCAAGTCCCCGTATTTGGAATCTCTAGTTCTATAGGAATTGAGACAACGCACCCATGTCTAAATTGGTTTCTAGTTGACTTTAAATGGCTAATGGTGACTCCTAGAAATATTTAGGTTCTTAGAACTAAAAAATGAAATCCAACATCACACGAGGTATGAGCTTGGAAAAGCTTGACCTAATCAAGGGCCATCAACCTGCCTTCAAGCAATATCCCTAAACTCGTCTCTTTTTCCCTCGATGGAAAAAGAGGGTTGTGACAGATGGCAAGGATAGTAATGCGTCTCCAGTCCATTGATAATTAGTTGCCCTTAGAGAAAGCAAAACCAAAGATTGTTGCTACGCAGGGATCACAGTGATAGTGTGACATCTCTAAATTAACTCACTTGACCTATTGTTCGCTTTTACTCATCTTGTACTAAGCCTTACAATTTTGTCCTTTAGTGTATGGGCAAGTACTTTCCCAAGAGGTCACCCATCTAGTAGTGCTTTAGCCTAGGCTCACTTAATTGTGGAGTTCCAAGATAAAGTGTGTCGTGACGTCAAAAAACCTCTCTATGAGTTAATTTCAGTTTTCATACACACGCGCGCATCTTAAAATCACTCTTTTCTTATTTGATGCACAGTTCAGTTCATTCCTACCCCTTTCATTATCCTAGAAGCCTGGTAGGAACTGCTCCTTATCCAAGTCCTCTAGCCTTGGTGACTACTGGCTACCCTCGTCATTTGAGATGTTTTCAATAAGCAAGCATGATAGGGAATGGGTGCAGGTCCTCTTGAATGAACACGAAGTTTCAAAAATGGAATCAAGAAACAACATATTAAAGCTTCGAGATGGAAGGGAAGTTAATGGGATAAAACTGAACCCAACCCTTAGAATTCAACCAATTCTTGTAGATTCAAGCTCGACTAGAAGCTAGATAAGACTGAAGAGCCGAACAAGAGTCTCAAGAGTGGATTATGCTTGGAAGTCACCAGGAGAGTGCAGAATGACAGAAACAGGTTGAAACACTTCATGTGTGATGACCATGTGGAAACAACCTCAGATGGAAAGTCTTGGCATGGGCCAGTGAGTAGAGGCATGCATTTAGAAGATGGAGCTGAATGTTCTCTAGAATGTCACTAGCATGTAGCATCAACGGAGTAGGATTCTGTTAGTGCTCATATCGTTGGTAAGAAAACCTTAAAGATCATCAATTCCCTGGTTTTTTGCCACCTAGTCCACATCTTCTTTTTCACCTATGTGAGGCCCGAATGGCAAAATGAGTGCTTTAAGTTTATTGGTTTAGGTCTGGAATAGCCACACCTTTGCAAGCAGAAGTATGTTTAAAATTCGGCTGTGCTGCATCAGTAATTTATGCTTTTTAATGTCAAATATGAGAAATGTTACAGGCTTGGTCTTTTCTGTTTACATTTTACATAAAGATGGAGAAGGAGATGGTGTGAGACTCAAGACAAGCAAAGTGTTCAGAGAAGAGTCGCCCCAATTAATTCGGTTAGCCATCAGCCTCTTATGACAAAGCCACGGAGCTCTGTGCTTGGTCTGGTTCTAGCTTCAAAGGAGCACTCAGTGTTCTTAATCTTAAGCATCAATCACTTTATTAAACTTATTTTGGATAAACAGAAGCACATAAAAGGTCATGTGGACATCTATTGAGGCAAGACTTCACCATAGAGCAATGAGCATGAATTACAAGATTACATTGAGTGAAACACACCGTCATCTCTAAATAGAATTTGCAAGCTTTCATATCAAACCCAATTATTTCTATGAGGCTGACTCTGTCGCCTCCTTTATAGCGGAAAAAGCAATACGAACTTTGGGATTGCAAGCGAATACGTGATTGGAAACTACGTTGAGGGAAAAACTTGCAAAACCTCAAATATTAAGGACATTCACAGTGCATAGTGTTTCTTCGAGCTACTTCTGAAGACAGAAGTAGCTCAAAGAATCATGTCCACAGACTTAGAAAGAAACAGCTGTAGCTCGAAGAATCATATCACAGACTAAATAAGAAACAGCGGGGGTCAACGTTTGAAGTCTTTGCAAAAGAATAGGCAAAGAAAGAAACCTCCAGCTGACGCCTGAATTTGTAGAAGGGAGAGTTTCCAGAATCTGAAAAGAACACCAAAACACCACCGTGAGAACTATATATATATATAGAACGAACAGGTCAAAAGATGATTGTTGTTAATGTGAGTGCCAAAGAATTTTGCTTAAATTAAATTTCTAATACGACAGAAGCACTCGCTATATATCACAAACTCTAAATTTGTTTGATGATGATCATAAATTACGTGCTCCTGAAGCTGAAATCCAACCAAAATAGCTCGAGATCGGAGAGGAAGTGCATGAAATCGGGATGCAGGCAACCGAATTGACGCGAGCACCTATAAATCCTCGACTCGTCGCCAACTCATTTGAAAACACAGCCATCCCTCATCGCAACTCATTTTGACAAAGTATTTGGGATAAAATATTGTATAGTGACCATGCTGGCCGCCTACACGTCACCATCAGGGTGCTGTACGTTGTCTCCGTGGCCGCTGCCGCCA
This sequence comes from Eucalyptus microcorys, assembly GCA_014182515.1. Taxonomy (NCBI): domain Eukaryota; kingdom Viridiplantae; phylum Streptophyta; class Magnoliopsida; order Myrtales; family Myrtaceae; genus Eucalyptus; species Eucalyptus microcorys. The sequence continues at coordinate 5,419,949 of CM024563.1, forward strand.
CCGGTCTTATACTTCTCTACCCTTCTTGGCTCTCTCGGCATGGTCTCGTGTCAGCACCTTCTGACACACAGTTGTGTCGCGACCTCTTTTTTTTTCGGCGCCCGCAATCGGGTACGAGCGCCTAAGGAGGCTAATGGCTCGGCTGAAATTAGTTAAGCCCGGACTCTCCCAAGTCCACCAATTCACGACTTAATGGTTCAAGTTTTTAACTTGTAAATCAATTTTAAAATGGAGTCGCCACTAATCGATTTGGGGTGGGTTGATTAGAAACCCAAGCGAAGTATTGGGAAAAATACTCACTCCCGCACAACTAGAGAAATTAGGATCGGAGACTTGATTACACTAGTTAATCACTAATGCCCTTTCGGTACCTAATCTTGTTTAAACCCTAAGGCTTTTTGGATGTTCGAGGGATTTTCCATGCATTTTTTGGAGGAAAAACATTTTTTGAGTTTTTTTCTAATTTTTGGACATAAAAGGGATTTTTTGGATTTTTTTGGAAAAATACAAGTCTTTTTGGCTTTTTTTGATTTTTTTTTTTTTTTTTTTTTTTTGCTTTTTCATGAATTTTTGGCTTTTTTGGATTTTTGGCATTTTTTTTGGAAAATATGGAATATTTTTTATTTTTTTATTTTTTGGAAAATAAAACATTTTTTAACATTTTTAAAAAATTTTCGGTTTTCTGGAAATTAAAATATTTTTTAAATATTTTTTATGGAAAATATTTATTTATTATTTTTTAAATATTATTTTATATTATAATAATATAAAACAAACCGGGTCGGATCCTCGAGTTGGGTCTGACCCGCTTCGTCTGCCCGAGACACAGACGGGCCCGACTCAGTTTTTTTGTCCCATTTTTTTAAAGAAAAGCCCAAACCGCTCTTGGCCTGCTTTATAAAAACCCTAGTTCAACATCTACCCAGCCCACGCGCACAACCCGGCCCGTCTCAGGTGGAAACCCTACCCGAATAGTGGCCCGGATCCGACTCGGGCTGGGTCCGACGCAATGCTTCTTCCCTCCTCGTCTATCCGCGGCGCCGATGGAGGGGCTAGGAGGTCGAACGGCGGCTGTCCGGCGCTTGGCGGTGACGGAGGCTAGGGTCTCGACAAAGAAAGGGGGCAAGCCTCCGAACGGCGGCGACGGAGGCGACCGCACGGGTTGAGATGCAAGTTAAACGAAGAGTAGGGTTTCGAGAGAGGGGCGAAGCCTCCGAGCGGCGGCGACGGGGGCGGTGATGGCGTACAGCGGCAGACGGCGACTGAGCTCATACCTATTTCGGTCGATTTCGCGATGTAGGGCTTTGATTCGGCCGAGTCTTCGAACAACTGCAAGTCTACGTTAGGGAAGTAGTGGCCGGTGTCGGGAGAAACAGCAGCGGCGAAACGCGAGGGTGGCAGCACGGTTCGACGGCGTTGGGGCTGATGCTCGATCACAGCGACGGCGGCGGCCTGGCTCGAGGCGACTCGACACGACAGCAAGGGTTCGGTCCGCTCCCAGTCAGCCCCCTCTCCTCCAGATCTGACCTTTCTCAAGTCTTCTTCTTCGCGGATCTGGGACTCCCTCGGAACCAGACCCTCCTTGCTCGACCAGATCTCTCCCCCTCGAGCTCGCCTCTCTCTCACTCCGGCCAGATCTGAGCCTCCACCGGCCGGATCTGACCTCTTCGGACTCGCTCGTCGGCGGCCTCCCCCGAAGTCTCTCAGTGGGAGGTCGGCCGAGCTCGCGACCCGATTTCTCTCTCACTCGCTCTTTGATTCCTCCCCCGAAGTCTCTCAGTGGGAAGATCTCCAAGCTTGCGATGCCGTTCTTCGACGAAGGTGGTGCCCTTTTATAGGCGAGGAGGTCCGGTCGACGGAGCTTCGACCGCCTGTCCTCTTCGCGCGCCGAGCGGCCATCGACGGCTAAACCGGTGTCCCATCTCAGCATTAAAGGCGCACATTGAAGGCGCATGCGCGTCGTCCTCTCCTTCAGCGGCCTACCTCCGTGCCTCTCTACCGTAGGCTGCCCTTGAGCGCGTCGTCAGCCACCGCGCGTGAGATGCAGAGCCATCTGAGGAAGAAGAAGACAGGAGGAAGAAGAGAGGGGGGCTCGCAAGAGAGAAAAGAGGGGAGGGGCTGCTTCTTCTTTTTTTTGTTTTTCTTTTGTTTTGTTTTGCTTTTTTTTTTTGTTATTTGTTTTGTTGTTCTCTCTTTTTATTATCTAATTATCCGAAAAGACAAAATAAATTAAAAACTTAATTAATAAAATAAAATAGGCCTAAAATTAAGGCGTCAACAAGTTGAACCCCCGAGCTCAAGTCGTTGACAATCTCACACCAGTATTGTCCTCACTCCTCGACTCCTCCGAGCTCGCGGCCGTTCTGACGCAACCCGACCGGGAAAATATCCTTAACTCCTCATAGAAGGATTGGCCTGATCAAGGGCGCTCTGATGAGCCACCGCAACCAGGTGGTGATGTCTTTTATATAATTTATTTCGAACAAACAACTGCCACCAATGATTGTAAAACAAAACTAAGCAGGAACTTGTGATTTTTCTTACCAGAGTTGAGTGATGATGTCGGGCAGGCAGATGAGAGCGCCTCCCAGGCTCGGCCAATTGCTGCCATCCTTGCTGTCGGTCGGAGCTGTGAAGGTCACGCCCATGCAAGAGAAGTACACGTCGAACACTGGCACCCAGCACGGACCCAAGTGCAGCCTCCGCTTGGCTTTCACCACCACATCAACGGCCACCACCCCGCTCTTCAACTTGCTCACCAGGCCCTTCACGCCCAAGTCATTGACAATCACAATCATTGACAGGGCCTCAGCTCGGACTGTGGTCACATTGTGGGGGCCTTGAGTGAAGGTGGGAATGCAGGAGGGACGAGAGAGAGGGAGTTGGCCATCGAAACTCAAGAGAAGCTTCATGTTAGTGTACTTGACGGCGATAAGCTTACTTGGGTTCTTGACGGAGAGAACAATGTTCCATTGGGCAGTGATGCGGGAGTTGGAGATGTTGAGGGATGAAAGGGAAGAGACCAAGTGGAGCCGGAACTCCGGGGGCATTAGGGCAGGTATTGCTAGGAAGATGACCATGAGGAGGGCAAGAATGGCGGGAACAGTAAATGTGATACAGTGGGCGATGATCCGCCTGTACTTGTAGGACCGCGGCGGCCCTGGTGATTGGGATTCGGGGTCGTCATTGGAACGGGGCGGGATGGCGAGGGGGCTTGCCATTTCGAATTGTTGGTGCGTAGGACTGGGAGCAACGAGCATTTTATAACATAAAGGGAGCTGCGGGCATCTGTTCTTTATTTTCTAATCGAAGTTTTCCTTGTTTTTCCTCTTTTTTAATTTTAATAGGAGTTTTGTGGAAATAACTCAAAGAGAATAACCTTTTTTTTTTTTTTAATATCTATGCCCAAACCTTTTTTATCACCAAAAACCCTAAACTTGCTTACTACAATACAAATATTCTCAATTTTTATTTTTTGTTTCACGCAAAAGCTCAAACTTATACATGCAAAATATATATACCCTATATTTCAATTTCATTAAGAATATATTTGTCATGCCGATATAAGTTCGAGGTTTTTTTATGATACAAAAAAGGTTCGAAATATCCATGTCATAATGAGCATAGCTTGAGATTTTGAAACACATATTCGCATCACAGTATGTATAAGTTGAGGTTTTTTTTGTGGTATTTATTTCTTAGGGTTAATATCATAAATCAAAATGAATACACTTGTGACAAATTTACCCTCTATCAATTTTCATTATATATTTAACGCCAAATTACTAAATTGGATAACTAGTGATACAGTATACTAATTTTGGATTTTACTCTCCATTTATAATTGGTTTGTGATTTTTCATTGTATTAATCCAATTTAACGAAAATTAATGGAGGGTAAATTTATTATAGGGTATCAGTTCAAACTTTATAGTGATCAAAAAATTAACTTGAAATAAATTTATCATAAAATATAATAATTTTGAATTTTCCGTAATATTAATCCTTAGTTCTTAAAATTGGAATAAGAACAAACAGAGGAGGCATGATAATTGCACGTGCGGGTGAGGTCAGTCCCGGCGGCGGTGGGGTCCATGGACGCACGGGCCCCATGACGGCGGAAGGTACGCGTTTGGGGAAACATTGTCGTGTACGTGGGGCAGGACCTGTTAAAGATATGAGGGACAACCTTTTCAAGACATCTTCCTGTGGGCCCCCTTCCACAGCGTTGATTCCCAACCATATTTTTCTCCCACTTATCTTAATCGTGTTTGACTTTGGATTATCGGAAATTAGTAAATCTTTTGTCACGTCCCTAGGCGACGCAGTGGTAGCCGAGTTCCATCAATATGGAGAAGCGCAATGAAAATAAATAAATACAAAAAGAAAAAACACTAACATGAAAAGCATTAACAAATGAGAAATCGCTAAATATTCGATCCAATTTGTTAGGAGGGACTGCTGTGGAGAAGATATATGGGACACAGACTAGGACTCTCGCAAGCGCAAGAAGACGAAAGAAATGCTCGAAGATTAGATTGAACAGGACGACATTGGAGCAAGTCGCCTCAAAAGGAAGTTTCACACCTGAAGCAGTAGAAGAATGATAATTTCCACGCTCTTTAAAATATGAATTTTTGCAACTCAAAGTATGATGTCAGAGGGGTCGAGGGGACTTTTTATATCATGGCACCACATTACGTTGGAGGATCCATTGAATGAATTGTTTTTTCTGTAAAGGCGAGCAAAATTTCTTGAAACGTAAGGCCAACGGAAAGAGCTCCCAATGTTGGACGTAAATTGTGTAACCCTAAGATCTCCATAACCAGAACAAGAACATACATAATTGAGTAGAAAGATTAACGCACCTGTTTTGGGATTCATCGAACATAAAGTGGAAGCAGAAAAAAGGAATTACCCACATATTAAGGGGATCCACACATTAAGTCATTCTCCTCTATTGCCCTCTATATCATTGGCTCAATGAGGCGGGCCCCCTCACGTTTAGCATTAGGTAAACACCCCTTATGTAAGGATACATGTGAGAATTCGGGTTAGAGGAGAGACTTGAGCACTATTTATAGAGTTTCCAACCAAACCCCCTCATTACGGGCCAGGCTCAACTCGGCACACACTAACCAGTCCCATATTAGACTAATTTAGTTCACATTAGGAAAACTCTTACATTCTCCCACTTGGACTATATTAATTGAAATTGTATTGTATGTGCGTACATTGATCCAGAGATAATTATTAATAGTCAATCATATTTCATAAAGTCTTAAACATCGAATCATGGCGGTAACTGTATGTATACACACAGAGCCTTCTATGATTATGAGTGCTCTCAACTTTATTGATATGGATTCAATATAGTAGTGTGTCAAATTGATAACATCTCTCATAGAGAGATCCAATTTGTCAGTCACCATTCTCTTACCTTAGGTATCACAAAAAACTTGTGCCACTAGAGAATGTCTTTATGATTCCATGAACCTACATATGTCTTGTCCTTACGGTTAACCTTTCTTTATGTATAACAAGACATATGGACAAGGCTAATAACTGGATGCCCCTAGCCTTTACTCAAGATTTATACAGTACCTTGAGACTTTATCAATATGTATTCAATATAATAACAACACATTTAAAATATTTTATTGAATACAAAAGTTCATACATATCAAACCGTTACAAAGTGTAACGAATCACAGATGAAACCTTTATCAGAGTAAAGCTAAAATAGCTCCCACTAAACAATAGCATCTCATGATGCTCCTAGGCCCATGCTAAGAACATGTCGCTCAAATACACATGGGCGTAGACCGTTAATTAATGGATCTGCAATAATATCATCTGTGGAAATATGTTATATTATTACGTCACCTTTCTGTATCGTTTCCTTTTGGTCAAAAATTTTGACCACCATATATTTAGACCCCTTGAGACCTCTATAGTTAAATAAAAATACTACAAATTTATTCTTCCAATACAATTATATAGATCTATCCATAAAGTTAAAAACGGTCAACTCTTTCATGAGGTTCTGGAGCCTAATAACCCAAGTAACAGCCTAAAAGAATGTTACTAACACTGCTTACATAGTAGAAGATAACATAGAACTTTATAAACTGCACTTCCTACTAACATAAATATGTATTCTGTTATTGATCTCATGCCATCATAACAGCTAGCAAAGTTTACATCTAAATACCCTACTAACTGCAATAATTGAACATATCTGTAAGTTAGCATATAATCCATTGTCCTCTTTAAGTACCTTAAAACTTTCTTGGCAGCAACCCAATGATCACGTCTTGGATTTGACCAATATTTGCCTAAAAGTCCCATCACAAAGACGATATTTAGTCTAGTGCAAATTCGAGCATACATTATACTTTTAAGTGCAATAACACAAGGTACACCATTTAATTAGATTTTCTCAATATCTAAATAAGAACAATGTGATAAATTCAGTCCATCACCCTTAACAACAGGAGCAATTCTTGACTTGCAATGATGTATATCGAATATTTCCAATATACAATCAGCAAATGTCCTTCGAGAAAATAAAATATAATATGGCAAAAACAATCCTTACAGACCTCAATACAAATGATATAAGATATCTCAAAATCACAACTTGTAAGCAAAATATCATGTACATTGAGTATGAGAAAAAATAAATTTCCTCCCACTGACATTGCAGTATATTGAATTACTTTGTTCCAAATTGAACAAAATAACAATACTATGAAACTTTAATAATATTGTCTAGAAACTTGCTTAAGATCATGAATTAAGACTCTTTAGTCTACACATAAGTTTACTTGAATCATCCGTTGCAAAATCCTCCAGTTGCACAATATAGATTTTGTATATTTTTGGCGTAACTCCATATCAAAATAAATTATTAATGTCACGTTCACTCTGAAAGAATCTTTAAAATACTAGAAAGAAATATTTATTTCTTTACTATAAACTATCCACCCCCTCTTTCAGAATGAAAACATTATTATTATTTTTTTATGGTATCTAATCACATACTTAATTAAGAACAAGAAACGACATTTATATAAGTTGCTAAAACAAGCATGTAATGGATATTGTAATCATGCTCTCACAAATAGATTATATAGTCTGATGGTATAACTGATCGTCTTTCCCTAACAAATCTCATTAATAAAGCTATAACCACTTCATTCTGCACTTGAGAGGTTTAAGAAATTTCATTATAAACTATATCAAGAATAGTACCTTGAACCTCAACAAGTTTAATCTATGGTACAGGAGATTCCATAATTATCTGTATAGGTAAAGACAAAAACACAGTAACCTCCATCATACTATCATCTTTAATATTCTGAGAGCAGCTATCCTCTACAATTACGTCGATCTTAAGAAACTTTAGAGTATATGATTCCATAATTCTTGTACCTTATTTAGGGTCATAAAATCAATACCCTTTTAACAATCTAGATAAGATACAAAATAATTCCGAGTGAATCTGAATTGCAACACACTTAAAATTGGATTAGATAATCTCACTTCTGCATGACATCTCTAAATTTAATATGATTCAAGTAATCTATGCCCAATCTATAACTCAAAAGAAGTTTATGAAACAACTTTGATAAGAGACACATTTTATATGTGAAAAAATTGCTTTCATAATATCAGCCCACAGAAGACCGGATAAATTAGTCTTACTAATCATACTCATCACCATGTTTATTATGGTGCTTCATGCCTTTTAACCAAATTTTCTTGTGAGAATTTTCAGGCATAGTAATTAAATTACTACCCCAGAATTTATCAAGTATTTGACAAATGACCATTTAAGCAATTCAGTATTGTCATACTTGCCAAAATACTTATCGATACTATTAGGCCTGACAACCTTCAAGACTAATTTTAACCAGTTTATTCTTTATCTCGGCCATTTTCCTTAAATAGAAAACTTTTAGAAACAACATTTTAACCATATACGATATGTATATGTCATTAGGACTTAAACACAATCTTTGCAAATATGTCCTAATTTCAATATCAGACAAGACATAATTTCAAGCAACTAAGGCTTCCATAATCTTATAACAGTGCAGTCCGCAGGCAAACCTCTTTTCAAGTGTTCTAGAATAGAACACTTCATGGACAGTAAACAAAATTCTATTGCTCTTTTCTCAAGCAACAGATCAAATGTCCACAACTTAAAATTTGAAACAGTAAAAACCTCAATAATAATTGAGTTATTAATTACGGAAAATGTGACTAAAAAAACAAACAATGTATATAATTAACATAATGTGAGCACCGTGTAACTTGACTTACAAGTACACATCGAGAGAGTTACACGCATAATCATATAACCACTTTTGGGCAGAATACATGACATGCAGTTATACACTCACCACATGATAACGGTTATGAGAATATATTACAACTCTTCGTGAATTCATCACCTTTGGGCATATGAATCACTAGAATCAGTCACTCCTCCACCACACCATCATGTATCCCTCCATGAACTAATACTCGATCACCTCTTTTGGGAGTATGACTACGCATCAGACTAGGAGACATCTCAATCATCATATGAAACCGAAATTTCTCAAACCCAATCAAGCGTGCCACTTTGGCAGTCATTACTCAATTGAATCCTTGAAATTCTCTCATACTAGGGATATAAACTTTACTTCTCACATACACCATATACATGTGATTTTAACTTTAGTGATAGGGGCAGCATATCACCAAAATCACATATCATACTAATTACATTACTTTCTTCATTAATAAAATCATATATACATAACCTGAAAGATAGACTCCAATGAGATCACCGATCATAGTAATACAAGAAATTTCTCATAACATAGAAGCAAGCATCTCTTGTGCACCCCAATTACTGATTACTAGAACAACATTAAAAGAATGTCGATCCAAAGAATCTCTCACAAGTTAACATCAATAGCAATACAGGGTACTCCAGATTGACAAGCTTGATAGCTGATCAACTATTGCTCATAAGTTTCATAAGGCAAAACATGACTCTAGGGCCAATAGCTGATTTTAAGTAACAAATTATCATTGTATCAACCAGTGGCCTATAAATTGAATCAAAATACAGAACCAAATATCTAAACTATAACAATAGATACGATTGCTCTGCGTAAATGCTGTCATACTTCTTAATCATAAAAAATATTCAACTTGATAGACATTAACAAGTGACCAGATTAATTTAGGTACAATATGCACTAACTTAACTGACATGCATTACCCACATTCAGCAGATGTGTTAATCAGTACAATTAGTTTGGTCAAGAGTTCTTAAGACGTCTATCATTCAAAGGTTAAATAAACAAAAATACATCAAGATGCGTATAAAGAACTATGCTTGAGTAACAAAAGTTCCATAACTTTTACTATTTCACATCACATCAATACATGATTCAATTACTATCACATAATGATTGTATCTCAATAAGCTAATTTTAGTTCACAATAAAGTTTAATTTTTATTAATGAATCACATCATTATAATGTTTATGTGATAACATACCTGTAACCCAACAACTGTATTTCCAAAATCACAGAAAATACAAGAAAAATACGCAAAAATACACTAAAAATACACGTATTTAGGGTTCCGTATGTATTTTCACATCCATAAAATCATCAAATATGTAAAATAAATTCACTACAAGATAAAGGACGGCCATACGGATCCAATGCTGCCAGCCACGCACCGATCCGATGGTCCATGCGCCTTCACGCGCCGCCTGAGTGCACGGCGCGAGCCGTACCCCGCGCATGGGAGCACGCGAGGGCGCGTGATCACGCGTGGGGCACGTCTCCGACGCCCTAGCGGCGCGTGGCCGCCGGTGGGGGCGCGTGTGGCCTCCCCCGGCAACACGCCGCTGACAGTCTTGCTCGTATTGTCGAGCCCAATCCGAATTTGTGATTTAATTTTATTTTTATTGAACAAAAAATCTCAAAAATCACAAATTATGGCAAAAACTTTATGAGTTCAAGTTCTAGGGTTATGGTTGCTCTGATACCACATGTTGGACGCAAATTGCGCAATCCCAAGATCTCCATAACTAGAATAGGAACATGCATAATTGAGTAGAAAGATTAACGCACCTGTTTTGGGATCCATCGAACATAAAGCGAAAGCAGGAAAAATGGATTACCCACATATTAAGGGGATCCACGCATCAAGTCCTTCTCCTCTATTGCCCTCCGTATCACTGGCTCAATGAGGCGGCCCCCCTCACGTTTAGTGTTAGGTAAACGCCCATTATGTGATGATACATGTGAGAATTCGAGTTAGAGGAGAGACTTGAGCACTATTTATAGAGTTTCCAACCAGACCCCCTCATGACGGGCCATGCTCAACTCGGCCCACATTAACCAGTCTCATATTAGACTAATTAAGAAACCTTCTATCTCACCTTAGACCAACCCTATTTTACGGTAACTATAAAAATAGTAAATTACAATATCAATTAATTTAGTCCACATTAGGAAAACTCTTACACTCAAGTCCCTATGCGACCGACAAACATGAATATTTTTCTTTTTTGTTTTTTGGCATTTTGCTAGTACGGAAGATACATGTTTTGTTGAAAGATAAGGTACCGTGCTCAACTCACCGAATGTACTTGGATGGTGCCTCTTTACTTGCATTCGTGGGGATAAGTCGAGCCAAAAATAAACAGAAGAAAAGAGATGCTTAACAACACTATAGTCAATGAGAAAAAGCCAGCCACCGAACTGCAGCAGACACTAATTTTTGTATATGAAATCATATATATGAACTCTTGAATGTATTGAGAGTAAATCCAAAACCGTCAATATATCTAGTTGGATCCACATTCACTCAAAACTCATGGTCTCTATCTCACATCACCAAAGGATCGATCATGAGAGACCCACCAATCTACCTCATATAGCTGAGGAATCACAAAAGTTTTTAGATGATTATCTCTATCCTGAGTAGGTTTCTTGGTATATCCATTGCCATGGAAAATCAGAAGGAATTTGAAGGGTGAGAAAATGTTCTTGCTGAGTAGCAAGGATAGGATGCTAATTGAATTTCGAGGACTGGACATACTTTTTTAACCTCTTGACGAGTATGCTTAATAAGCTGCTTAATGAATGAAAAGAGAATTCATTCCTCTAGCTTTTAAACAATTTTTAGCAAAATGGCCTTTCATGTTATAGACAGCATCTGTCAGATTTTTTATGCTTTCTAGAAGAACCCCATCTAGACTAGCAATAAAAACCATAAAGGATCGACCATGAGAGACCTACCAATCTATCATTTGTTGGAAGCGCGCACGCAGTGGAAGTCAAATATTTTTATTTGGGGAAATCGCCAAGATGGAGCTGAAGTCCGAGCTTGTCAACATATCAAGTTGGATCTACCTTTACTATGAAAATTAAGTTGATGAGCGATGGGCCAATTAGGACAAAATTAAGTTGATGAGTTATGGGCCAATTAGGATATATCAATTGCTTAACACCACACCAATTCTCAGAAACGAGACTTTTCTCTAACAGAACTCATATGTGCATTCTAAAATAATACATGCGGTCTCCTTCCAACTATTAACCTTAAGTGTTTTTTATTGGAATTTTCAACATGGTGCCACAGTCAGAGTCTGCCCCGCACCTTTTCAGTGTGTGTCCATTCTGTTAGTCAAAATGTGCACGCCACTCGTGATCCCTCTTTTTATATACACATGATTTCCCTACACCCATTAATCTAAGCTCTTCAAAATGCACCGAGTTTTGAGGCTTTCTTACCAAGGGTACACGAATGGTAATAGAGACCCCTGGCACATTGCTAACGCCATTCCAGAGAAAAATTGACCCGCTCGGCCTCCTCACAGGCGAAATGATGGACATTGCACATATAATATTCTCTAATACTTATACATAAATTCGTGATAAGAATTGCCACACGGTCGAACTTATGATCGTGACATCACAATTTTATATTGGAATGAATAGAGAAATTGGCAAAATTTGATATTCAAGCAAGAAAAGTTGACCCCGGCTATAAATCATCGGAAGTTTCAGTCCCTCGGAAAGTCGCGGGGCGTATAAGCAAGGTTGACTACCTCGTCTGCATCCCTGGTTCCGCCATGATCATCACTTTTGATTCAAGAGCCCCTCCGGTTGGAAAAATCATCGATTTAATAAATAACGAGAATTTGGAGAAAAAAAAAAAAAAAAAAAACCTCGTTAAAAACTTATCAAGAGACAATATCGTTCTTTTATTCCCTACATTGTTCTTTTTTATTCAGTTTTCATATAAAGTAAAACTTAGGCTGCGTTTGGTAATATTTCTATTCTCGGGAATAATTTATGTTCATAAATAGTTTTTCTATTTTTACTCTCTAGACGGGTTCTAAATAGAAAAACATGTTTACTAATTACACAAATTTTCTATTCTCGAAATAGAAAAAGAATAAAAATGCGTTTGATACGACCATAAAAATTTATATTCCTAGTTTTTTTATTTAATTATAAAAAAGACTTAACATTTTATGTTTGGATAAAACTAGACTTTTATAATGATTTAATTGATCAACATATTCTGAAATGACCTAAGAAAATCCAACATAATGTTAGTCAAGGATGGATGGCTGAAAATGGCAACTGAGAGTTTCATTGATTTATAACTTAAATATGAGAAGGTTGATAGTAAATCTTTGGGCATTACAATAAACAGGTGTATAGATCTTTTGAAAAGAAGAGCAAACATTGTTTGAAGTCACTAAACTTTTGCGACCTAGCATTGGTTCTAAAAGTAACAACATTCAAAAATCCATATAATAAGGCTCTAACAGCTTATTCAATTTTAAATCCAAGTTTCATCAAAAATAGTTTCATTTTTTTTTTATGTTAAACTAATCTAAACTAGAATTAAATTAAAATATTGTAAAATCACTCAAAATCTAATTTCTAAATTTTTTCCTAAAATTTTTATTTTTTTATTTTGTTATTTTGTATTTTTATATTTTTTTCTATTCCGGAAAAAGGGACTCGGATAGGTTCATGAGATTGGACCTTACGCTAATTGTGTAAAGACAAGCATTAGGTTATGTTGAGCTTGACCTTATTTCTCTTTTTGTTCCCTCGAACAAAAAGGTAAGGTTTTTCTACTTTTTATTTATGTTCCAAATATATTCCCTAGCCATTAATCTGTTTTAGAGAATAGAAAAATTAGTTGACGTTACCAAATGGATTTCTATTTTTTTTCTATTCCGAAAAACAAAAGAACAGAATAAAAGAAAAACAGAAACGTTATCAAATAAGGTCTTAGAGTTTCGGTGAAACTAAGATCGAAAAGATACAAGTTTGGAATATAAATTAAGGGTCATGCGAAAACGCTCAAGAGAGCACATTAATTAAATTGTCGATTCTTGAGTTCATCTCTTGGCGATTCTTTTTGATACAGTATTTTTTTGTTTTTTTTTTAAGGTTTGGTTGGAAAAGTGGATCCCCGCACACAAGTCGTATTCTAATAACGAGAATGGACAACTGCGGAACTTCTTTTGTTAGAAAAGTTTGAAGTACGGTTTTTGGCGTCTTGCTCCTTCCTATTATCTTGGGTAGAAACAAGGAAACTCGATTCAATAGGAGGGGAGAACCATGACCGTGTACGTTGCCCCGTCGATGCATTGAGGAATCAAAAGTCAGCAAAGAAAGAAGACTTGGCTTTTGGATTTGGTTTGGGCCTCCAATTTTGCCCCTTCCAATTACAATCTTGTCACATCAGCTTAGGGATAACTATACCACAAGTGTTATAACTTCTTTTTTTTCGACCACCTAAATGCCATGACTTCTAAAAAGACGTTTATTTGAGTGCAATAACATTGAATTGACAACTTGAGTACCATAACTTTTCAAAATCGTTCGGTTAAGTGTCGAAAATTTGATGTGACATGACACTTGTGGTAAACATTTTTAAATAGTCATGACACTCAAGTGATTAATTGACAATTCATATGGTAATCAAGCGATCGTAAAAAAAAAAATTAATAATGTACAAATAAGCATTGTACATAAATCATAACGTTCAAGTGATTGGAAAAAAAATGGTTATGACAATCAAGTGTATGCCATACCAAAGTTATAGTACTTGTGGTGTCTTTTCTCACCATCACATAGATAAACTTATAGAGAAAGAAGAAGAAGAAGAAGAAGAACACTTAATACACAATTTCCTATGAAATTTGGTATGTTTTATTTGAGACATATGGCTAATTTTCCGGTGATAATTTGATCGGAGTGAACGCTGAATTTCCTTTCATATATAGCTCTAGAATACCATTCGAGTGATTCCTTTTTTTTTTTTCTCGCGTGTATGTGAGATACATGACCTAGCGGCCTTCCATATAAGTCCCGTGCAACCACCGGATTAGAAACTGGATAAATTCTGCTGCTCTTTGGTTCGCGTCACAATCGCTAGGCCCGTCAAAGACGCGCTTGTAGGTTTGCCCTTGCATCAGACATGAAAGAAAGAGCAAAGGACTTGCATTTAGCTCTGTCTCCACCGCCTAACAAAACAAAGAACAAGACGTTTTTGATTGAATGTAAATGAGTGAAGAAATACAAATGGGTTGAATCCTGAGGGTTGGGTTGGTTTTATTCTGTTCACTTCTCTTTCATCCTGGGGCTTTAATATGCTGCTCCTTGATTCCATTTCCGAAACTTCATCTTGTATGGACCCGCACCCATTCCACATCATGCTAGCTTAATTAAAACATCTGAAACTATGAATCAGAAAATAACACATTGAACGTTAGTGAATGATACAATTAGCAGTTAAAAGAACATGTAGGAAGCCTTCACTCTGATCATTGCGAAGTAACAATCATCGGTTTTACTTTCTGTAAGAGAAACTAGTTTTCAGTGGACCAGAGACGCATTACTAGCCTTGCCAGTCTGTGCTCTCTGCCATCAGCAACTGAGACTATTGAGCATGTTCTTCAGCTCTACACATGGGCTTCGAACAAATGGTCTGATCCGACCCTAAAAGTCGATTTCTCAATTCCAGGTTTGTCAATGGCGAGTTAATTTCCAACCTCGATGTCCTTCTAATTCCTCTATGTTTTTTTCTGGCATATTTGGAAGGAAAGGGGTAAGTTTGTGCCTTGAGCGCTAACCCCAGACACTGGAAAGCTACTGGAATCAGCTTCAACCATTGAATGAAAGCATCGTTCTCTGGACAGCAAAATTGAAAAAGAGAACAGAGCTCGGCTCAGAAACAGACCGAGCATGAAAATCCCGGTATTACCATGAGGTGATTATGCTAGCACCTACCACATTCTTCATCGAAGGTCGCACGATGCCAGTAAAGGTTTGCTGAGGGTCGCACATGTCAGATTCCATGAGTTGATGCCCACAAGAGTCGCACCTCGGAGATATGGCTAGGGTTCTCAATCGATCTCTATTCTTGACCTAAGAAAGTTTCTTAAAACCAAATAGAGAATTAGTAATTAACCATAAGATCCACACCTCATTCCTGAACCAAAGGACTGTACTAGCAACTAGAGAGAGACTAATAAATTAACGAGGGAAGAATTTCAACACCGAGGCTGTTCAACAACCATCCTCCCACTTTATATTTTTGGTCCTCAAAGCGCACCACACAAAGATACTTACAGAACCAAAAAGACACTTAACACAACAATTACGTCTTATTAGTTAACAAAGAATTTCGTTCGACATAAATTGCTGCTCTATAACTCATTAAGAACAAACAACTATGACCCACTCTATTTTTTTATACAAGCTTTTACAACATATGGTGTCTGAGTTTATTATTAACCCCATTATAAATAAAAAGGTTTGAATCAGTAATTAAGTAAATTGTGCCACATTTGTATTGATGTAATCAAATAAGCTCACAACATTTTGAACATATAAGCAAAATTCGTACTTGCTACAATTAGCCAGACTCTGTTGATTTTGATTCCAAATATACTTGGCCAAGTTACTTTGAAATGTTGATAACTGTTATTTGACCATTGAGGGATAACTAAGTAATAAGTCATCCTAATCATTTTCATTTTACCGATTTACTTAAGTAAATCAAAGAACTGTATTTATATAACTGTTATGTAAGTCAACTTTAGGCTTATTATATAATGGTAGTTCAACGGTAACTAGATCTTGGTGGTTCCTCTTATCATATCAATTGATAACCCTCACTATGTTTATAAGTTATAAAGGAGGCAAATCTTTTACATTTTCGAATAGGTTCACATAATTGGAAACTGCAAAGTCGAACAATTATGTTTATACAATCGGAGGAAAGTTAACTAATATAAGTTAACTAGTTGAGTAATAATTGTTCACTATTAACTCGTGTCCGAGATAATTCGTTTAATATCTACCAATGATTACAATAAATGTGGAAGTTTTCAAGATAGTAAAGCTTTTCTATCACTGTAATATCGCAATAGAAGACTATATGAGACCTCTTTGCCATTTAGCAATTTCTTTGATCTCATGCTTCTTCTCTCAGCCGAAGACGCTTGACAGACTCTACAATTTTCCTTTGCAACTCGCGAGTACCTCTTGCGCAAGAACTCGGTCGACTTCGACCATGTAAATTCCAACTGCAGAAGCAAGATTTACAGAAATAGTAATGTAAAATGGAGACAATATCAGATTGCATGAGTTCTGCGGCAGATGAAAGATCCTAAATCATGTGATACTGGTCAAAATCCAATATCAAAGTTTCTTCCTGCATGATATCAGCACCAAAAGACCTTTGAAATAAAAAGGAGAAAAAAACAACATCGAGAAATCCCATAGAAAAATCTCAAGACTCCTTTTATGACAACCCTAAATAGTCATTATTAAAGTTTCAAATAGACCAATTCTTAACTTGGTGTCACCCAAGTTTCAAATAGACCAATTCTTTATTAAAGATTTATAGGACGTTCGTATCAACTTTAGCCTCCTATGATGAAAGCCGGAGCCTTGCGCAGGAGGAACTTCTTACTCAGTTCTTAAGCATTCCCATTAAGATTTCATTACCAACATAACAAAGAAAGCAAACAGTCACATCTAACTTAAAACCCTATTCAAAACTGACTTTAGCTAGAAGCTCGCAGTGACTGGAAGACGCAACTAGTGAAACCTAAAGTGCGTCAGCTCTTTAAGAACAAGGAGAGGAAAGCCGTCCCTAAAACATATCTTTTACCGGCCTTTTCCCTGCCCGTCCCCCGTGTTCCAGGAATCGGAGGCCCGCCATTGTTGAGGCCGATCTAAATCTGTCCAGACCATCTCTAAGGTTTCATTTGCTAACGTTTATGTCTTTTTTCTATTTTTCCGTTATTTTATTCCTCGAAATAGAAAAAAAAATTATAAATTCATTTGGTAAAATTAGTTAATATAGTCGTGGGATTGGATTTGAAACAGAAATAAAAAGTAAAAAAAACCTACTTCTTTGTTTCTAGAAACAATTTCTGAAATAAGTCATTTTCCTTTTTCTTTTTTTTCCTTTTCTTCTTCCTCCTCCTCCTCTACTTGGTCCCTAGGCCTCGCAATGGCCAGCAACCTCACCATGACAAGGCAAGGGCAGCCTTGCCTAGCTACGGCTTCCCCAAGGCCAGCAAGGTCGTCGGCTTCCATCTTTGACCGGTCACAGGCCATTGCCCAGGCCTGGCAACCGGCTAGGAGATGAAGAAGAATGAAGTAAAAAAAGAAAAAGAAAAAAATTTAAAAATATAAAAAACTTAGAAAAATATTTAAAAATTATCTAAAATCTAAAAAAGTTCTATATTACAAAAAAAACTTAAAGGTTGTACTAAACACATTTCTATTTTTTTTTTTTTCCAATTTCAAGGTAGAAATGTTGTGCAATTATGAAACGTGTTTGAATTCTTAGAAACTCATATGGAAAATAGAAATGGAAAAAATTATTTTTGAACAAATTTTATTCCCGGAAATGGATATCAAACACATGGTGTCTTTTGCAATGCTCTCTCACCACATAAAATACGACTAAAGAAGCACAGCAGGAAGTGTATCCAAAAGAAAAGACAGAGTAGAAAGCAATGTTTTGCTTTGAGTCTTATAGCTATTGTATGGATGCTAACTCGATACTAAACTCCCTGATTCCGCCGATTTAATCCTAAATCTTTACACGAAATTCCTAGTATAAAGGCCAATTTTTGTCAAGAATCACTGACGCGACAGTCCAATGATGACTGGACTCACATGTCATCGCAAGATTCATTTGTTTATATTCCAAATTGACAAGGTTGCAGCGTGTTTCAAGGTTGGTTTTACATGGAAATTGAATAGCAGTGGATGCCCATACAATTTACTAAGAAGCAGGCCGGTCGTTGGAGAAGGATGAACCAGTGATGAGTAGGATGATTAAAATGAGGAGGTGACCTTAACTCAGCTGGTGACCGTAGTCTCATTCGAGGCTATAAGAAGCAGAAGAACAAGAGTTTGTGTTGTTGGTCTTTTGGAAGTGAAATGCATTTGATAAGAACCTAAGATGCGACGCATGAAAGAAGACGATAGTGGAGAGCCATCATTTGTCATACTTGGCTTAGCACTATTCAAGTTTGTTTCCTGAAGGTCCTTAATAATCCTGCATAATTTGCATTTACCAATCGCCATTTCCTTTTCAAACAACCGTGTCCTTTATTATTTTAGCATTGATGAGGAATACGAAATTTGTTGTAAGGATTAATGCAGAAACTAACGAATCTTACATTGAGATCGACGTAAGAGGATGAAATCACTATAGAACTAAACCATAACGAATATGAGCACCGGTTGCTAAAGTTGTCAAAATGGGTATTGGACCGTATTTTAATTCATATTTAACGAAAAGGGTAATATATGGATGGCTAAAAATCTAATATATGGATTTAATTGAGTCCGAGGGAGCAAAGCCTGACTAGTAATGGGTTCTAATGGATCAGAAAGAAACCACTTTCAACACGTTTCATTAACAAGCAAAGAAAAATGTCCAACTCTCATCATTAACCCACGTCTCACCAGAGATAAATCGTCCGCCTTCCTCAGCGCTGCATGCAGTGCCGCTACCACCACCACGCCGATCAGGATCGCCACCGGGATGTTCATCATCGCGTGTCAGCAACAGGAACACGATTGCCAGCATTGACATCACGATCAGGACCAAGAGTTTGTCAATCGTCCAGCCGAAGATGAAGATGGGCTCGTTGCGGAGAGGCTGGAAGGGAGCCTAACAGAGCGAATGTCAAGCATGAGCTTCCATGGGCCTCTTCAACTTCTGGCTACCCATTGGATGGGAGCCGCTTACCTCATTCTCCTCCGACTACGGGGCCTTTGCTCACCGCACAATTCGGTGGTCTCAAAGTGGCAGATCTTGGTGTTAAGCAGCGGCTCTGTCAAGATGATGTTCGAGTTATTGACAATACCAACTCAGACTTGCCGCTGGTGTCCCAGCTGCAGAGGGCGCATTGCCAGGAGGAGAGGCGGCCAGAGACGAAGTTGTGGGTGGCGGGGCGGAGGTCTAGGAGACTGATGGACGTTGAATCTGTGGTCAAGTCGGATTGCATCTGCAAATGCGCCCTAGTGTTTTGTTTACTGCAAGCAACGTAGCAGATGTGGGTTGCTCTTATTTTTCTTTTTTAATTTTAGTATTTTTTATCTATTAAACCTTAAGAATTTTTGGGCCAAAAAAGAAAAGAACTTACAATATTTTTATTTTCTTTTTTTGAGATTTATATTTTAATATAGTAAATTTTCCTGACACTAAGGTGGCAACAACAGCTGACAATGCTGTTGGGGCAACAATACGACATGGAGAGGATGAATAGATTGTCTTAAAAACTTCTTATCATATGCTAAGTAAAAAGGCAATCCCTTAAAGGCTTGAATAAAGAGGTTCGCCTGTTGTGGGATAGCATACCTGCTACGACTAACTTAGTATTCGCAAGTTCTAAGCATAGATCCCCTCAGTAGTATCAGAGCCATGATTTCATCTATAACTTGGTTAGTTCCATGCACTTAGATGGTGAACCGAGTGTTGATAAGATTTTCATATTATCGTGATCGACCTTGAAACTCTTAATGTACCTGTTACTCTTACTTCATCTCCATTTTCTTCATCTCTTTTAGACTTTCATGTATCAAATGCCTCTAAAATTGACTATCTTTATAAGGTCTCTCTTAGTGATGGTACAAAGATTTCTGAAACTCAACTTCCTCTTATGAACCCATATTCTGCTTTGGCTAAACTCTCTTCATCATTTTTCCCTATTCGTTCTATCCGACATTTTATCCGTCAAACTCTCAAAAAAGTGAAAGAGTATATGCAGTCATTCAAATTTGATCAACATCCTATTCTAGCCACTCAAAAAGACCACTTTGTTACTCTCTAGATCCCTTAGAATATTCCAAATAGTGGACCCAACAAGGATACTCTCATATCCACTATGGAGTTATTCGTCTAGTACTCACTTTCCATAGATGAAAAGGCTTGCCAATTATGCCAGAATGGGCCTATTAGACACTGGGTTCTTAGAGTACTAGCATGCTTATATTGGCACCATCTAAACCACTTTGAATGCTAGAACAATCTTTGTAATCATCTATCCAAATTTTAATATTGCTTTTTCAGATCCTTAATTGCTTTCCTTCTTGAAGATTCAAATTCAGCTCACAGAGCAACCCGGACTGCTGATTCCATTGCGGCGACACTACACTACTAGATAGTCTATCAAGTGCAGAGCCATGCCCTTGATCTAAATTTCCAAAATGGAAATGAAGATGCCTTGTTCATCTCCATGCAAAATGACCAGGCATCCTGCATCCATGTCCCCAAGCAAATTCCCAAAGAAAAATTGGCCAAACTCCTTCCAGAAACTTGGATTACCAACTATGAAAAGCTGCACCAAAATAGTAAGCCTCTTCAGTCCTTAGATTCTGAATTTGTGAGGAAAAATGATGACATTATTTCTATCAAATTCGGCAAAGAAAAGGAAGAAAACCCTTTTTATCTTCCAAACCCTGTTTATGATTGAACCTTGCGTTCTAGAATCAATCTTTAAGCCAGATCTAAAGAAGCTTGTTAAATACTTACAGAGTAATGGAAATCATATCCATTACTACAAAGACCGATATGATCATTGTTTTTGGGATCCTTTCTATCAGTGTTCTTACTGTATAAACTCCCTTGATGAAGTAGATTCGACTACAAGGCTTAGGAGAAAACCCAAAAAACCAAAAGATGGTGTATAACAAAGGTATTTGAACAGAGGCCCCTCTGTTGATACCCTCGATGAAAGTAATAAGTTTCAATTCATGATTTCTTATGCTCCATCTCTACCACCAGCATATACATCATCACCTCCCGTTCCACCAGCCTTACCACCTACACCCCCTCCCTCACCTCCTCATAAAAAATCAGCCATTTCCCAATCTACAAGCCAATCCTAAAGTGGGCAAAAAAGCATTCATACCCACTTGAACTCCCAAATGAGATACCACCCAATCAAGAAAAGAAGAAGAATGATAATCATTCTATCTCCATATTCCATGAGGCAGACTTTCTCCCTCTTGGTCAAGAAGGTTCTAAGCTTTCTTTCCCTATTGCAGAATAATTTGTTGATCCACAGGGAATGTACTGTCACGTCCCAAAAATACTTGCGCCAACCAATGTGGACAAACATGGAAGGCAAAAGAGAATTCATGTTGTTGAAACTATTCTAAATTGGCAATCAAAGACTCTTTTACCGCACACAACAATACTTTCAAATAATCGATTTCAAAATCGTTGATGTACAAAAAGATCTTAAGAGATATGATGAAACCACCAAGAAGATTCTTTCAGACTTCCAGAAAAAGCTTCATGCCCTAGAATCTAGACAATATTTGGAATATCATTATCTCGAAAGTCCAAAAGCAAAAATAGAGAAGCTCAAGAGGAAAATTTAACTCCTCGAGGAAGGAAAATTCAAACCTTTTGATCCATTCCCAACCTTGCCACAAACTGAGTATTTTCTTCTGACACCATAAAGCACTTCAATCATTTCTAATGTGGTAGAAATAGCAAACCGCCTTAGAGAAATGGATCGGCTAAGAAGAGAAATGGAAAAAAGAAAAGATTCCTAAAGAATATTTAATTTCTACAAATGAGAAGTTAGACCAAATGATACTATCCAATTCGTTGGAATCATTGTTAAAAGATCTTAGCAATCAAGAAGAAAAATAGCTTGATCCTATGCTCTTGAAAGACCAAATTCGGTCTCATAAAGAACCAATTTTTCCGATCAATTCAGATTCAGAACCAGATTCGATATCTCTTTCATCTTCCTCTTTTTCAATCCATGCTATTGAATTATTTCCTATTGTACCAATCATTTCTTCAATATTTATGGTTGATCCTCCAGATTAGGAAATGAATTCAAATCCTTCTGAACCAGAGGTCAGCCAACCAAATAATTCATCCAAAATTCTAACTTCCTCTTCCAAACAGTTTTTTACCGTTGATGGCATTCTTTATTCCAAATGGCCAGAAAGATTTGAAGAATTTCATACTTGTTTAAATGCTCAAGCTTTCATAAATCACGATAAGTATAATATCCTTTTTGGATTTGTCACGAGGTTCATAGGTAACCTTAAACATTGGGGGCAATCGGTTACAGAATAAAATCAAGTGCAATTTGTGCTCTCAACAGACTTCGGCCAAGTTATGCTCTTCTCTACCATTTTTTCATTGGCAAACCTACTAACCTCCATGTGCTTAAAAGAATAGAGTTTTTTAAAAGAAAAAACTACTCCCTCCAAAAAACGGCATCTCAACAAGTATTATCAGAAAGTGATCAAACTCTTCTACAGTCTTGGAGCTGATGCAAACTTGAAACAGGTTCGTCTAGCCTCTATTCTTGGAGAGCTATCTCGGCAACTTGAGAGATCCTTTCTCAATAAGTAAATGGGAATTATGGATATTTCCTTGGGAAAAATACATCAAAAGATCTATTTGTATCTTGATGATTTGTGTTTAAGGCGTCAAATGATGAAAACCTACTTCAGAGACAATCGAGAACTTGGTGGAGCTTGTTCGCTTCAGAATTTGAAGATTAAGTGTTCCAAAAAAAAATTATGATGGCTCTTGTGAAAAACCTTCCAAAAATAAAAAAGCAATTCAAAGGGTATTGGGCGAAAAGGTCCAAGTATGGATCTAAGCATTTCTGGAGAAAGAAAAAATGGCAATTCCTACAAAGAAGGAAAAATCACTCAGACTGCAAGAAATCAACTTGATGCTTCATCTGCAACAAGAAAGGTCATTTCCCAAAAAATTTCTCCTAAGCGAAAAAAGATTAGAACCACTTAATACAACACATTTAAATTGAAACTGGTGTTCCACTTGAAAATGATGATGTTGATCATTGTTTCTCATTGATGCTGAACCATTTGAACAAACTCTTTATGTTATTCTCTGTTACCGAACTACCCCTAGTGAAATTGATTTTGATTTTGATTATGACTCTGAACATCTTTTTCATATATCCTTCACCTCTTCAAAATAAGACCATAGTATATATTTCAGTTAAGCTCATTGTCCTCCTTTTCCTGTAAAAATCCTCACTTCAAAGTTTGTTAACCCAATCACAGTCATTACTCTTATAGATACTAATGTCAGTTCTTTAATTTTAGACACTAAAGTTCTTCCTAAAGAATACTTGACTTCTTCTGTTCAGTATTTCAATTCTGCCTCAGGAGATACTTTTTCTACAAATGTGCGAACTACACTGGTAATACTACTAAAATCTTTGAATTTATTCTTCCCAACAAAGATTTGATTTTTGGTTGGGATGTTATAATTCAAATTCCTCAACTCCGAATCATTTTTGGAAAATGCCTTAAGTATAAAGACCGGTTCTCTAAATTTGTCAATATTTAAAGGCTCTTCTCTATCCAAATGAGTTTGCTAGATCCGATCATGCATAAGTTGTTAGAATCCTATTCAAAACACAATTCTGAATTCTCTCAGAAATGTCATCATCCTTTGTGAAAAAATCCAAAGTTTTTTATTCACCTTCCTTAAAAAAAAAAATGAATAGATAAATCCCACTAAGGTGAGTCACATGGGAATGAATCCTGAACATCTTGTTGCTCAAAAGGAGTGCTTAAAACTGTTACAATAAGGCCTTATTGAAATTTCAAATTCCAAATGGGCTTGCGAAACTTTTATATCAACAAACGAGCCAAGTAAAATCGAGGAAAGATGCGACTAGTAATCAACTACCAGCCCCTCAACCTCTTTCTCCAAGATGATAAGTTCTTCCTGCCCTCTCGAAATTCCCTTTTAACTGGATTATTTAAAGCACATAATTACTCCAAATTCGATCTCAAAGCCAGATTTTAATAACTGAGCATTCATCCTGAATATAGGCCCAAAATAGAGTTTTGTATTCCAAACCAGCATTTTCAATTAAAAGTTCTCCATTTTGACCTCAAAGTAGCCCTATCCTTATTCCAAAAAGACATATGTTGTATTTTTCAACCAATGCAGTCAAGTGCAACAGATACATTGATAACATCCTACTCTACAGCCTTGAAGAGGAATCCCACTGCCGACTCCTTGAACAATTTGCAAACATTGTGAAAAAATATGAAATCGTGATTTCTCAAAGAAAGATAAACATTGCCCAGACAAAAATTGAATTTCTTAGCATGCACCTCAATAAAGGTACATATTATCCAGGGCCACACATTGCTTAGAAATTGTCAAAATTCCTAGAATAAAATTTTACGATAAAGCAAGTTCAATAATTTCTTAGGATAATTAATTATCTTCAAGACTTTATTTCCAACATTGCAACATTGCTACTTCCATTACAATTGATACTGAAGAAGAATCCCCCACATTAGACCAAAGCTCAAACCAAAGCAGTTGCAAAATTAAAAGAAGTAATGCAGAATCTTCCTTCATTACAAACACCATCCACTAGGAAGAGAATCCTCCCAAGCTGAAATGCATTGTCATTTTTTAAAGTGCTAGTATGAACACCTAGAGTGAGGTGAATAAGTGTAAGAAAATTTTCGCAAAGAACGGTAGAAATATTTCACTTTTGAAACTGAGTTTGAAGAATAACAGACTTTGAGCGAGTTCAGACTTTAGCAGTTAAATATAACTACAAACAAAATAAATGAGTTTAGGGAAAAGAATAAGAACACAAAATTTATAGTGGTTCGACTTAGATCAAGCCTATATCCACTCTCCCACGCTAACAGCCTTCTAGCTGGATTCCATTATGTAATCAACAAGAGATTACAATTTTGAGTGCAAACACTTAGAGTTAGATCACACTATCTTACTAAATCACTATTTTGGTATTTCTTTCACGATCACAAACGTTTAAGCTTACCAAAGACAAGTGTATGATCGAAGTTCGGTCAGACTTTGGAATTATAAATTTTATGCTCCATCTCTTACTTACTCATTGGTCCTTAATCTCCTTAAATACTCCTCCACTTCCAAACTAGCCATTGGACAATATCTAGAGGATCATCTTTCAATCTACCCATTGGATAGATTTGTATCTAGAAGATTTGGTAGCCGTTGAGTGATAGAAGTAGAATCCCAAATTGATTCTGATCACCAATATAAACAGAATCTTGGTTTCCATAAGTAGAGCTTCTTCATATAGAAAGTTCTTGTCTTCAAGATCCAATTGTCAATCAATTAGATTGAGTCAATTAAATCAATCTTGATGTAGAATCTAAACCAGATTACTAGTCGTTATATGTTTGGGGCTTGTGTTACGTTTTGTCAAGTTGTTTCATTTTGGACATACTTCGTTCTAATTTTGTTACGTTCTGAACTTGTGTCTTGTTTAGGACCTTGTTACGTTCTAGATGTAAAGTTTGAGAGTCTTCAGACTGAAGTAGAGTCTGAGTATCTTTAGACTGATGTAGACTTTAAAATCTGGACATAAGTCTAAACATATTCTGCTTCTAAATAGATTTAGCCTTAAGGTCTTAACACAGTCTGAACAAATTCAACTTTAGCATAGAGTATGTCTTCTGGTTCTTCCAAGTATAGACTTTTGATAATATCATTTATACGTTCTATCATCTGCATAGTCTATTACTCAACCATCAAACATGTTAGTAACCTTTGATTTATTTTATCATCTTCAAAATCTCATAAGGGATTTCCCTAACAATTTTACTTTCAAGGAAATATTGACAGTAAAGAATAGGATAAAAAATTTTGAATTCCATCTTATTGGCCATCATTTTCTGGTAGAATTGGATATGGCATCATTTCCTTAGATGATCAAATTCAAACAGAAGCAGATTCCCCACTCTCATCTGCTTCGATAGGCTGAATGGTTTTCGAAAAAGTCTTTTGAAACCAAGTATATTGCAAGAAAGAAAAATGTTCTTGCTGACTGTCTCTCTAGACCAAAAGCACTAGCATAAATCAACATGTACATTTTCAAGTATGCTTTTCCTCAATAGAAAAAGCACAAGATTAAAAGAATGCAAGATTGGTCAAGCCTAGAATATTCTTAGTAAATCATTGAATAAATCCAAAATGACAGCCTCACTGAAAATCCTGATAACCTCATGTGGCAACGCCATATAGATCTATTCAGATTCCATGGAGGCTTAATTCTTTATCATTTTGGATTAAACTCTATATATCCATTTATTCATCTATTAAGTTGAAAAGAATATGATTTTTCTAATTAGCTTCGATGGCTATTTTGGTATTTAACCAATAAATACTTAATAGCTGTTGAGTTCCACACCAGAAAATTCATTTTTAAGTTAACCAAACTGATTGCGCTTTGGCCTAATGAAGAGAGTGAAAGTGACAGGGACCTCTTGACTGTCTTAATTGGTTCTATCCTCCTACTTATTGGAAGCGTCCTTTTGTACAAAAACTAGGAAATGCCCCTCGAGTATAACCAAAGCTACACATAGTAGTGTTTTTCTAGAGACCGCGGATTTTTGTGTGACACAATGACACCCTTACCAATGCACCAGAAGGAGTAGTGTCGCCACCTACTCTTGGGGGGAGGGAACAGATTTAGGGGTATTGCCTAAAGGACGGACCTAAGGCCCATGATCAGGCGTGGGCTCTCCCAAGCCCATAGCCTGCGTGACATTGAGATATTTTTAGGAATTCTCCAGTGGAGTCGCCAAGCTGTCGTGACCTACCCTCGGGGGGAGGGAACGGGTTTAGGGATATTGCCTAAAGGACAGGCCTAAGGCCCATGATTAGGCGCGGGCTCTCCCAAGCCCATACCCCGCGTGACATTGGAATATTTTTTTAAGAATTTTGCAAAAAGAAGTCGCCATTAGCCTATTAGGGTCGAGTAGAAACCAAGTGAGGCACGGGAATATGCCACACTTCCTACGCAACCAGAGAATCTAGGGTTGGGGACTTAATTACACTAATTGACCAATTAGTGCCATTTCGGTACCTAATCTTATTCATTTTAAAAGAAATGATTTTTGTCAGGCAGTTTTGATTGATTTTATATCTATCCACTAACATGTGAGGTGATCATACATGTGCGCAATCATTAAAGTAACAATCATAGCTATTAAGATCCTAATTGCAGTAAAATTAATACATGCCACTAGGTAATTGCAAACATAGTTAAATAGTTAAATTAAACATACAATATAATCAATATAAGAGCAATTAAAGGCATAAATGCACTAAGATAAAACATGGAAATTCCTAACCAAGCCCAATCATTTTTGGATTTTCGAAAAATTATTTTAAATTTTATTTTTTAAATAATTTTTTTAATTTTTTTTTTTAAAAAGAATAAATTTTTTTTTGGGCGAACCAGGTCGAGTCGGGTCCAACCCGACCCGAGTTCAGCCCGGTCGGTGCGGATCAGGTTTGGTCGGAGACCGGACCCGAGTTCGGTCCGATTAGGAGCAGGTGGGCCCAATCGTGGGCCTAGCCCATGAGGTCTCCCTCCTCTCTTTTTAAAACAGACCAGGCCCATAAGCCCAAACTAAACCAGACCAAGCCCACAAACCCAAAAGTCAGATGGCCCACTACGACAGGCCCATGTGGATAGAAACCCTACCCAGTTCGCGACCCGCGCCCGACTCGGTTTTGGGCAGAAACCCTAGGGCTCCTTGGCGGTGCTGACGACAGATGACGGGCTTGACGGTAGTGGCAACGCGGCGAGTGGCGGTAGCAACGTGGAGAGGCTCTGCGGAGGGCTGCTCGCAAATACTAACATCGGCATTGGAGCTCGGGCGGTACAGCTAGGCTGTAACGGCTCTTCACGAGGGGTGGACGACGGCAGGAGCGACAGGAACAGCGACGATGGCTTGGACGGTGTCGGGCAAGAGGGCGGCAGCTCGGCGAAGAGCAGGAGCAGAGGTAGCGTCGTGGGGACTCGAGATTTGGTGCTCGGGCAGACGCGCAGGGACGGAGGCGCTAGGTTGTGGTCGCAACAGGCGTCGGTGTTCTGAGGCGATGAGCGATCAGTGATGGAAGTGATCGGGCGTCGTGGCAGTGGATCTCGAAGGAGGCGAGCGGAAGCTCGGTAGCTGCAGATCGCAGCAAAGACCGACGGACGAGCAGAGGCAAGTGCGAGCGACGCTACAGTGGCAGTCGTCAGGGGCTGTAGGCGAACAGCTGCAGGTCGCGCAGCAGGAGCGGCAATGGCAAGGGTCAGCGTTCCGGCTCGGTGGAGGGCTGGCACGGGTTACAGGTGAGGTAGGGCCGGCGGTAGCGGGCTCGAACAGCGTTGGGTTGAGGCGGCGAGGAGGACAACGGCAAGGACGGCGTCAAATAGCACCACCGCTGCCCTTCTCCCCTCCGTTCCTTCTCTCTCTTCTCTTCTACTGCGTTGCTTCTTCACAAAAGCGCCTCTGCTCCAGATCTGGGTTGCGGGGAGACGACGATGGTCGTGGTTGGTCGGGCGGCAGCAACAGCAGGAACGGCGACGATGAGTCCCTCTTTTCGAGCTCTCTCTCGTGTCTCGTTTCTCTTCTCTCTCTTCTTCAAACTCCCTCCTTCCCAGCTCCTGTCTCTCACCTTTTTTTTTTCTCCCTATCTCTCCGTTCTCTTTTTTTTTTTTTTTTTGCTTTTGTTTTTGTTTTCTTTTTTTTTGTTATTTTCTTTCTTTTTATTTTTTTCTTTTCTTTTTTTATATATTTGAAAACGTAAATTAGGTGTCAACAAGTAGGAACCGCAACATACAAGCCTCCATCGCATCTCCAAGAAGCCTATATCTATAGTTAATTTCCAAACTACGTTGGATCCGTTGAATATAACTACAGAGAACTCCAGAGAGTCCTATGCTAAGAAAACTGGACCAATCCTAAGAAGTATGGGATGACACAACACCATCCCATGGGACCACTATGGTCTTGCACTTGAAGCCAAATGAGTACATGAGGAATTCAAGCATGTACAAAATCAAGTAAGGACACCTCTATCACAAGAGCAAAAAATGACAGACACAAACAATCCCGTATAATCCTCTCAAAAATCCTGTGCTCAAACATTCTATGCCCAATGGGGATCTTTTCTCTCAAGATCCCTATGATCAAGGACATTTGTCCTTATCTCTCGAAATGGACTCCTGCATAGTCTCCTATTATGCCCAAACAGCAAACTGGCATCAGCCAATCATGTTTGCCGACACTCCAAGATGCTCTAGGATTCATGAAGAAAAACCTACCTCAAGCAGTCAAAGTATGTGGGATGCCTTGATCTCACAAAATTGATCCCCTCATAATACCAATAGTCTTCCTGAATGGCTAGCAAGACATATAGCTCTAATGATTCAAATTATGGCTATAACTCTTAAGATGGTAGATAGATCTATAGCAAAAAGTTACTATAGCACGGGTCACTAAAGTAAAGTATTGTACCAATAGGCTAGGAAAATCAGTATTCACAGTCATTGTTCATATCACCTAAAATAATTCCTGACCAAGAATCTCAGAGCCTTTGTGTGTTCTAAAACTCATGAGCTTGGTCTTTGTTTTGTGTTACCTCTTAATGCCTATAAAAAGCAAAGAGGATGTAATATTTTGGACAGAGTCCCTTGAAATAAAGTGTGTGTTTATGCGAATTCTCTCCATATCTCTCTAAACACTTTTTTTTTTCCAACCTGATAGGATCATTTTAAGAAATGCAGCTCTACTAAGTTAAAAATGTTACTATCCTAGCATCATTGAGTGTCTCTATACTCTTAACTAAATTTCAAGGTAGTCCACGGCTAAAAGGCAGTCCATTGAAGGCTTGAATAGAGAGGTTTGCCTATTGTGAGATATCATATCTGCTGTGATTGACTTGGTCTTCCCTGGTTCTAAGCATAGGTCCCCTTAATGATCATGAGCAAATTGTGTGATTGTACAAGTAAATGAGAGAAATTTAGTAGCACTTGATAATAAATAGTGATTTGGCTTTATCCCCAAGCGTATGTCCACTTTCACTAGTAATAGCCACAAGTCAGACTAGATTGCACTACTAATCTACTAAACAAGTTACACTTAGCACACGCCAATCCTTTCACATGATAGATCATACTATCAGGAATTAGGTGCTGCCATCAATTGGTACACTTAATCTTTTAATTACAAGGCAGCAAGAATACGGCAAAAGTAACAAACGAACAAGAGCTTTTTGCTAAGTACACAACTTCTAGCAGATTTTAGGATTTTGTATTGCACGTGTCTAACATTTTGGCTTCAATGATCTTCTCTTATATAACCATCCTCAAACTTCTCATTGGAGATGTCTTGGAGAAGCAAAGAGCCATGACATGTTCGTTGGTGATGTTATCGAAAAATAGAGGAGTCCATATAGTTCTTTTCCAGAACATTTGTAGGCTACCCGAAATAGCTTTTGTTGTTGTCCTATTGCTATTGTTTGTTTGGGTTTGTAACCAATGGAAACGTAAGAGAGGTCAAATGATACGTCATCAGATGATTGTAGGAGGAAGGCGGTAGTTTATAGAAAAAAAGAATGAAGAATGAAAAAGAAGGATAAATTCAAATAAAAAAAAAAGTAAAGGGCTTGGCTTTCATTGGAAGATGCGCGCCCCGGCTTCTCCCGGGGGAAGTAGAGCCTCCTCTAGCCTGGGGGGAAAGGGTTAAGATACCCTATTAAGACCCCAAGCGGTTTATCATTTCTCTTTTGTAACCCGGAGAGATGACTCCGATAACCGGGGCCTTTCTTTAAGGTCCTTAGGCTAGACCATCTACAGCTTTGACAGGTTTGTCAAACAGCTTGTTTTCTAATTCTTTGTTTGACTTCCAGTTCTTCTGTTATGCACATCCACTAGCTATATTTATGAGCCCAAAATATTAGCAAATGTCGTTATTGTGACATCACTAATAATTTGATATCATCAAATCAATATACACATTGTCTTAAGCTAATCTTTAGATTCGTTTGAGCTATTTACAAACAAAACAGTCTCGTGATCTTTTTTCATTATGGATTCACTTTTGTTCTTTTACACATTGTCATGAATATCTGTAAATACCATAGTAAATATTATACCAAGGATAACTTTTAGATCATTAAAATTTTCCTTGAGATGTTTCTCCAACAGTGACAGCGTAACAACGACATCTAGGTGGGAATGAATAGGTTCACAAGAGCCAGAGCATTGTTCCCCACCCAAGCAAGATCCACAAACCTTTGTGTCACTACCATCTTCACGCCCACATCCATTACCTGATATCTGAACTTATGCAAAACAATGCGAAGTCCTAGCCCACAACCTGAGCGGATCCATGAAGTCATCCATTCTTTAAAACAAGAATTTGAGAAAATTAATAAGAATTTGAATGTGGATTGGATCCGATATAAATTAGGTATAAGTCAGGTCGAATATAGATTACTATAATTGTATTATAGAAATATAGATCAATATCGGTCGAACTCTTTTTGATTCGATCTATTCATTTGACGGCCCTACCGGTTGCAAATAAATCAGTAGGAAGAGTACAATCGCTACCGGATGCATGGATCACCGAGAAGTCACCTCAGAGCTAGAAACGCCCAGGTCTTCGCAGGACAAATTCCTCTTCACTTTCTTTTGTACGGTCGAAAGAACGTTAAGGTGCGACGTGTTTGAAGGGTCCAGTTTGTGGCCAGACTTTGGGTAATTGATTGCTTTGAACGGTCAAACTGAATAATTGATCCCTTGTGTTGACTGTCCTCCTCGTGCATGGAGTTTTCATCCATCGAAATATTCTCCCTGCTTTTACAAGAACGAAAACCTAATTCTT
The DNA here is from genome assembly GCA_014182515.1 of Eucalyptus microcorys. Lineage (NCBI taxonomy): Eukaryota > Viridiplantae > Streptophyta > Magnoliopsida > Myrtales > Myrtaceae > Eucalyptus > Eucalyptus microcorys. Next base: position 5,452,235 of record CM024563.1, read on the forward strand.
GCCGTGTCATTTCGGATTTCTCGTGAAGGATATTGCCGACATTCATATTATTCGAGTCTAAGAAAATTGAAAAGAAAAAAAAGAAAAAAAAAAGGCTATATGAGGTGGTTAGAAATGAACGTCGGAATAAGACAATAACAAGGAGGAAAAAGAATTCCACGCAACATTTTCTTACCAGAGGGTTTGTCCAAGGAGGAATCAACATGACTCACGAGAGAGCCGTCGTCGTCTTGGCCAGCAAGTTGTCATGACAATGAGGTATGCTTTCACACGACTTGAAAAACATAGCGATTCACTCACTTCAAAACCCGACGGCGGGCTTAAAGACGTGTCTGATTTGGCAGCAAATTACTTGATTGAGGTCCCGGGGGGATTCTTTTTTTTTTTTCTGCCCGGGGGATTAAAGTGGAGAAAATATTCAGGGATAGCAGCTCTTTTAAGAAATTTGAAATGACTGCCCGGCTCCTCTTTCCTCCTTCGACCGACCCTTTCCTTTCTGACAAAGGAGAACAACCAAAAATTGTTCCTTGCTCGAACGCTTCTTTCCCAACTCCACCTTCTTTCCCTCGCTCTCGCCTCTCCATTCCTCTCCCCAACGCCTCGACCTTGCCAATACCCGGACTCGACCTGCCCAAGACCCGAGGTCTCACTGCTCGACCTGGATGACCCGTCGCCTTACTAGAGCAACCGCCCTCCCAAGGATGATCCTCCTCGAAAAGGGACTTCGATTGGTTTCTCAATGAAAAGGAAAGAAACAACCAATTTTCCAATCTATAATTCATCATTTATCTAAGAAAAGGTGGTTTTTCAGATAACAAGACAAGCTACAGCCTAAGTCAATTCTTAAACAAACGCCAAATTGATCTCAGCAAAGATAATTTGGTAGTAAAATATCATAAAATTGTGATAAAACTAAGAGTTGCTGGTGTGAATAGCAATATTTAGGACTAATTGGATAAACTTTCATGCTTTTGTAATGCTTAAGAAGAACCTTCTTTTACTTAGATAAATCACGTGTTATAGATTGGATAAATGCTTGTTTCTTTTCTTTCATTGAGAAACCACTCGAACTCCCTTTTTGAGGAGGATCGTCTCCTTACAAGGGTGGTTGCTCCAGCTGGTTGCTCCAGCTGGGCAATGGGTCCTTCAAGGGCGAGTAGCGAGACCTGGAGCCTTGGGCAGGTCGAGTCCGAGTCTTGACGAGGGCGAGGCATTGAGGAGAGGAACGGATATGCGAGAGTGAGAGGATGAAGGTGGAGTTGGGGAAGGAGCGTTCAAGCAAAGAGCAATTTTCGGTTGTTCTCCTTTGTCAAAAAGGAAAGAGTGGGTTGGAGGGGAGAGAAGAGCTGGGCGGCCATTACAATTTTTTTAATACAGCTGCTATGCATCTATGATCCCCCAACTCCAGCTTTTGCAGGGGCTTTTATTTAATTATATGACTTTGCAATGTGTCAAACCCTGAGTGGGTATGACTAGGTATAAGCACGCCACGTCCATGGCTAACATGACCCTTTGATATTACTGTATATTTTCTCAATTTGTTATGAAAGTTTTCATGTCGCTAAGTGCTTCTTTCTAAATTAAAATATTAATTATGGGCAAAATAAAGTGCAAATGATTCATAGAATATAGCTGGGAGTTTCTTTAAACTTACCCACTAAGTACAATTGGAAAGAACACGTGATCACTCCTGCTTATGACAATGAAGCACACGTAGCAATGTGAAAATTGCCGCAAGAAATCCCCAGAGAAGCGTTCTTCTTTTCACATGTCAAAATGAGAAAAAGGCCCTCCACCTCAAAGGACTCAATTTTAAAGGATAATCAGGACGCCTAGTGAGGGATGGACATATCCTAAAATTTCTTGCCGACATGTACAATTATGCTTTTCAAACTGAAAATCTATGTCTTTGAGAACTTTGGTTTCAAATGTGAGATTCAACTCTTACACTTTACAAAAAAAAAAAAAAGTATAAAAATCTAAGGGAATGATGAAAGTTAAAGTAGGATTTAACACGTAATTTCTATTTAACCACGTGAACATACCAAAACTTGAGGTAGTGAAAAGTCACGACATGAATGAAAAGCGACCTCTTGCCCGTAGAGGGATTCGGGAAAGCGGTGTGCTTCCGATCGCCGTAAGTCATCGATAACCACAGCACCTGGAGAGAGGTGGTGAGCTCCAATACCATACTCGCCAATCCGCTGTTCTTTTTGTGAGAGGTAGTGGAAAGTAAAAAAACTGAAAAATGTTATTGTCTCTGCGAGAGAGAGAGAGAGAGAGAGAGAGAGAGAGAGAGAGAGCATTCCCTCGTTTCCCCATCAAGAACCGAATCAAGCCAAGCAGATAGCAAACAATAGAAATGTTAGATCTAGCCCCGAGTGAGTCGGGTCAACCATAAACAGTCCCACTCAAATTGACCCATTTAACACATTAATTTGCAATAGAAATATGTTAACGCATATCCAACCCATCTCAAGAATCTTCTTTAGCATTTTTCTCTTTATATTGTTCCCTTCAAAGAATGCATGGTTCCAAGGACCGGCATGTCGAGTAAGTGAGGGAGCTCGGGGTTGGGTTATGGACAAGACGTGAAGGTGGTGATGAAAGTCTAGTCCAACCCATTCACAAATCATGAAACGTGTTCGGGCTTTGATTTTCATTTAAATATAATAGATATCTTAATATATTGGTTAATGACCGTTTAATAATACATTATTTGATGCAATGTTTTTTTGGTTTTAATTGCTGATTATGCAATTCTAATACCCATACAAAAAAATAAAGCAAATGCAAAAAAAGAAACAACCCAAGCCATATTGGGTTATTAAATAGATTTTGGACCCATTTTAACAGATCTAGTTAGATTTCACATTCGCTACTAATCAAGCAGTTGATTAATAGCAAATGTGTAAACGAGGGAATGCTCTCTCTCTTTCAGACTCGACTTCACTTGACAAAAATCAGCAGAGGCCTTTGCAATTCGTTTATTCCGAGGAAAGAGTTCAGTAATTTCGACTCAAATCACACGAAACTTCCCCATTCCAATACCTCACTCCTCTCTGACCAAAAAAAAAAAAGAAAAAAGAAATACCTCACTCCTCTCCATTTAAATGGCCTGCGTGCTCACAAAACTTCACACGGCTATAATTTTAGGGGGAAAAAAGAACGCACTTATCACGAAAATCCCAAATGAGAGCCCTCCATGCCAACCAACCCCATCCGGATGATGATCCGGAATCACCTCTCCCATCTCCAGAGTCGCTGCGGATCTGCAGGTACAAGCTTATTATCGGCCACTGTATCGCATTTGCTGTACCCGCCATTCTTGCCCTAGCCATGGTGATCTTCCTGGCAATACCCGCCTTGATGCCACCAGAGTTCGGGCTCGACCTGGACTCTTCCATTTCGTCCCCCAACATCTCCACTTTCCAATGGAACATCTTTCTCTCTGTCAAGAACCCTAGTAAGCTCATTGCCGTCAAGTACACTGACGTGAAGCTCCTTTTGAGTTTTGGCCAACTCCCTCTCCCTCATCACTTGGTCATTCCCGCCTTCACTCAGAGCCCTAGCAATGTGACCACAGTCCCAGCCATGGCAACAGTGGCAAACATCAATGACTTGAGCGGGAAGGGCCTGGTGAGCGCCTTGAAGGACCGCAGGAACGTGACCATCAACATAGAGGTGAAAGCCAAGCGGAGGCTGCACTTGGGTCCATGGTGGGTGCCCATGTTTGATGCATACGCCTCATGCATGGACGTGACCTTCGTGGCTCAGACCGACAGCCAGGGTGTTAGCAATTGGAGGATACTCGAAGGCACCCTGGGCTGCACGCTCGACATCCTCACTCAACTCTGGTAAAAAAAATTACAAGTTCCTGCTTATTGCAACAGAAATAGGTTCGGAAAGATCATTAGTAGAGAGAGAGAGAGAGAGAGAGAGAGAGAGAGAGAGAGAGAGAGTTCTTTTAGGTTGCTCAAGTTCCCAACAGATGTGGACCATTGAGTCTACGAAACTATTGAGATTATTCCCATACAAAACGAGGCCAATGAGGGATCTCCCCGCTTCTCGAGCAACCGGACCAGAAACTTAATTTTTCAGGAGGCTAAGTACAATTAGCTTGGTCTTATTTACTTTGCAAGTGGGAACTGAACGACCCCGTTCTTTCCAGCGTCTGGGCAATGAAATCCTCCCGAACTGAACTAGCGGCAGTTTGTTCGGCGATGAAGTTGATGATAGCATAGAGAGAGTGAGAATAACTACACCCCCCACCCCTTCTCTCTCTCTCTCTCTCTCTCTCTCTCTCTCTCTCTCTCTCTCTCTCAGTAATCTCACTTCCACCTAACCATCATGATCTGGATATTCTATTAATAAAAACAAACCTTAATTCTTCCGGTCACGTGTTTCCGTGTTCTTTTTGCAGATTCTGGAGACTCTGGATTCCACACTTTTGGGCATCAAATGGAGGTTTCTTTACTGGCCTATGTGCTTTGGCAAATAATTCAAGTTTTGAGGACTGTTCGAGTTATTGCCCAAGATATAGTTTGTCACTTTATGTCTTTCCTCTTTCCAAGAATTTTATCAGCTGAGATGAAGCCGTGATGCTGTATCACTTTTCTTCTGTACCAAGTCAAGAACTTCAGCCAATCATTATTATGGACATCGCATTTGTCAAGCGTATTCATCCTAGGTGTGGTCGAATGAAGCATGCAATCGTTGAATCCTCGCTCAAAATCTACGTGAAAATCTTTTCTCCCATTTTCCACTCGCATAAGTGGTGAATGAACGCGACCCGGAAAAACCCTAGCAAGTATCTAGTAGCCATACAAAAGTCCCTTCCATATTATCCCATAATAGCACAGAACCTAAAAGTGTTGATTGGAAATGGTCATTTACACCTGCAAATGGAGCAAAAAGTCAAACAGCATTAGAAATAAGAGCTTTGAATATTGCCTTAGCTTATGCTTCTTTTGGGAATCTTGATGCGGTCAGAAACTAATTTAATTTTTTGTTTAGAAAAATGGAACATTTCAAAACCGTCAACTATTTCAAAATATTATGAAGGAGAATGGTGGCAAGAAGAGCTCACATAACTCAATAAAATTATAAAGATCGAAACGTTATGGCAGAGTTACATAATTTAAAACCTAGCATGTAAAAAGCTAGAACTATAATAATCAAGGCAAATAAAATTATATAAATTTATTGAGAGTATGAGATAACCCAAAAAGATAGGGGCAAAATGTATTAATTCATCGTGGAAAATGGTTTTTTTCTAAGAATGATTCGATTACGATGAGATCTTATCTTGTGACAAGGTATTCATAGAGAAGCATGACCTAACCTCCCTTCTTTAATGGACATACATATGAATTGGGGCAAGTCTTTGAGAATAACATGTGTACTTAGAACCATCATCGTCGAGAAAATAATGGATACCACTGTTGTGCCAATGCATCAAATTACAAGTCTACAGAGCTTGCGAAACGTATAACAAGTGGACCCCACTATTGGAGGAATTTCCTCTCTCTCTCTCTCTCTCTTTCCCACGCTCAACCCCTCCTGGCTCTGCCCCCTCTCTCTCCCTCCAACTTACGACCAACCCCTCCTCCGATGAACCAACCACCATGCCACCCCTATGGCTCATCCGTTGCCTCCGCCATTGCTAAATTGCAACTCCCTCCCGACTCTACCCTCTCTCTCTCCCTCCAACTCACGACCAGGCTGTCGTCCAACGAAACGGTGTTCCGTCTCTAGCTCCAGCAAGTCTGTTAATCTACCATTGCTGAATCGCAATGAACCACTGTGCCGCCATCGACTCCTGACCAGCAAGATCAAACCCATCTCCAAAGGGTTTTGGACAATGAACAGACAAGGTGAAAAAATTCGACAATTTGGTGAAGGCGGAGGCAACGGACAAGCGAGAGCGGGAGGGGCGTCACAGTGGTTAGTTCAATGGACAAGGGCTCAGTTGTGATTTAGAGAGAGAGAGAGAGCCTGAGTAGACAAGCGAGAGCGGGAGGGGCGTCACAGTGGTTAGTTCAATGGACAAGGGCCCAGTTGTGATTTAGAGGGAGGGAGAGAGAGAGGGAGAGAGAGAGAGAGAGAGCCTGAGTAGATCTAGAATAGGAGAGAGGACTTCCAAAGAGGAGTTCAAATTTTTTTTTGATAGTGGGGCTCACTTGCGACACATGTCGCAAGCTCAATAGACTCGTAATTTGATGCACTAGGACAATAGTAGTAACCTAATATTTTCTCATTGCGGATCGCCAAAGTGATGAGAAATCCGTGATGAGAAAAAAAGATAACTGTCATATTTCCCAAATGAAATCAATCAATCAAATGATTTAGATGGAAATAAACACGAAGGATTATGTAAAAACTTCATAGTAAGGTCAAGCCTCGCCAAGTGTAAGCAAGGTTTGTCATCTCTAGTGGCTAGTGAGGTTGACCTTACTAGTCCTCGCCTTTGATTAGTCACCGAGGTTTGGTGATCGGCTAGAGAAAGAATGAAAGAAGAAAAAAAGAAAGAGAAAAACAAATAAATAAAAATAACTCAAAAATATTAAATTATCATTTAAAACTGTCTACATTAGTGTCATTCATGTCACAAAGAACAGTTAGTATTCATCCCCCGATCACACTTTTTCCCATTAATAAATTAACAATACAATCGTCATTGACTTCCAAGTTTCATTCATATCGAAGTTATTAATCCATATTTTATGGCGAACATAACAAAGATTACATTTTTGTAGGGATGAAGTGGGCCCCGTTTTTAGAGACCAACCTGATTTTATTGCATTAGAAGCATAAGAATCGACGACTTTGAAAATATACAAATTGACAACCTTGTACGCAAATTGTCCCAGCCGACACTCGTGACCCTCGTGCATCGGGCAAAATCGCAATCTTGTCATCGGGCAAAAGTTCTAGTCATTTTCCAAACCTAGCAGATCTCTGGTAGCCATACAAAGGTCCCTTCCAGATCATCCCATAACAGCACAAAACCAAAAAGTGTTGTTTGGAAATGGTCATTTACACCTACAAATGGAGCAAAAAGTTGAACAGCAGTTGTGGATCGTCATTTTGAAATAAGAGCTTTGAATATTGCCTTAGTTTATGCATCTTTTGGAAATCTTGATGCGGGCAGAAACTAATTTAATTTTTTGTTTAGAATAATGGAGCATCTCAAAACCCTTCATGTGACATCCCGATTTCTCCAATTCTATTTTCAATAAATTGAGACGGGCATTTCGTTGGCACGCATATAGTTCTTTTCCTTGAGTCGGCCACTCATGTGAAAACTAGTCTATCAGGTAAAGCCGTTAAGAAATTTTAATGCATCAGACTCGAGAATTTGACCAGGAAGCGATCTTTCGACCGAGCTAATCTGCAAGGGTCATTACGGCACAATTAAAAATCGATTAGAGATCGAAGATAGGTCGACTCGACAGAGGCATGTGATCAGGTGTGGGTGATTCCACTAGATCGCACAATTCTTGTCGATCGGCACTGAACCGACTTTTCTGTCGATTGGGTATCTTGTGTCTGTATTTGAAACCTTGAGATTACCCCGACAACCGAGAGTCGCCAATGTGTCAAAGATGTACATTGTGGCTTGATCAACCACGGGTCAAATGCATGAAAATTTCTAAAGGCTACCCGGTAGGTTGGGCCGCGCTAGTATCGTGCCAAAGTGAAATTAACCGTGGAATTGAGATCGAATTCGAAATTGGAAGTCCTGGGTGTGTCACAAATCATTTTAGGAATATTAATTCATCTTTGGAAGATTTTTCATGCAAGCCGAGCTTTTCAGCAAAATAATCAGAGAATTGCTAATTTGGCTTGAGAAATTAATAGGCCCACCTTTGGTCTTGTTTTTAGGACTTAAGTTGGTTCTATGGACAAAAAAGATGGGAATTGAAGTGTGGTGATGTTGGATTAATTTTATGACTTCAATCGGACTCAATTGGAAGAGAATTGATTGGAATTAAAGGAATTGATGTACAAGAGTTTCATGCCCCGGCGAAAAATAAAATCGGCCCATTGGAATATGGTTGTGGGAGATAGTGGAGTGTGATGTCGCACGCATGATGAGGCTCTTTTTTGGGGATTAAAGAAAAGAAAAAGGAAAAGAAAAGGACCCCCTCCTTCTCTCTCCTCTCTCTCTTCTTCCTCTCCCCCCCGTGCGACTCCTTCATCTGCATCTTCTTCTTCTTCGAACGTCACCGGAGCAGCCCCTTCGCCCGCTCGCACGCTCGTCCGCCGAAGGCTTCGCCGTCCGCCCGCACCATCACCCGCGCCACCGTCGCCCTCTCTCCTCCATCTCCGCTACAGCTCGACGCACCAGCAGATCTGAAGACGCCCGAACAGCCATGGCCGTCGCACGTCGCAAGCCGGAGCTCCTCGCCGTCGCAGCTCGCTCGGCCGCTCGTCGCCGCGCCGCCCGCACGCCGCTCCGCCCGCACGCCGCTCCGCCGGTCAGCTCACCTGCTCGTCGCCCTCATCCGCGCTAGGCCGCGTTCCAGCAGCTCGTCCGAGCAGCTCGGGCCTTCGCCGAAGCTCCCTCCGCCGCCGTCGACCTCCCCTTCAACCCGTCCAAGCCCTCGCCGATCTCCTCCGCCGTTCCTCCGCCCGAACCAGCGCCGGATCCGCCCTTCTCGGCCCCAACCAGCAGCGCACAGAGAGTGCAGAAAATGGGTATTGCAGCGACCTTTTGGCCCGTTTTGGCCGCCTTCCCGAGCTCGGATGCTCGGCCCGCTTTGGGAAGTCTCGATCCTCGCGTCGTCCTCGTCGTTTTGGTCCGCTCGGTTCGCTAATCCGGTGAGTTTAGCTCACTAAACCTCGATTATAGGGTTAATTATGATTTAGGTGTGCTTAGCTTAAGTTAATTAAGCTTAGGTGGTTAATTTAATTTATCTAATTGTGAATTAGATTAAGAGGTTGGTTTAACTTAAAGTATGTTTAGTTAAGGTTAAATTGATGTTTATATTAGTATAATGATGATTTGACATAAATGAATTACTTTTGGGATTAAATAAATATTTCGAAATTGTTTAATAATTTAATAATATTTTATTATTCGAAATTATTAAAATATTATTATTTAATTAATTTTCGGAATAAATTTAATTATTTATTAAATTCCGAAAATTTCGTCGGGACCTTATTCTCTTAGAATTTCGTCTTTGATCGCTTCTTTGTGCATTTAGAATTTGAATTTGATGAATGGATGTGGCAAATTGAGTGTTGATTGTGATAAATAGGAATTTTATTCATAAAAACCCAAGTGTCAGGTTTTAATGCAAAAATTGGATTTTCAATATTATATTAAATGGTGGGGTTTGAAAAAGTGAGATATTGGTTTTCTGAATCGAAATTAACGTGCCCCACACACGTGAGTAATTTCTGGAATATTTTTAATATGAAGAAAAATGGCCGGGATCACTATTTTAAGTAGAAGCGTTGAGTGAAATGAAAAGTGTCCTGGGGCCGAGTATGAATTGTCGTGTGATAATTAAGAGGAGATCGTCCTGGGCTGTTGAGCCGGACTTGCCCCTATATGGGATGCCCCTTACAACGGATGCGAGTCGCAAAGAGATTCTGGGCCCCCGCCCTTCCTTCGGGAATGCCGTCGACGTCGACGAAGCCGCGCTCCATGGGGGAGGCGATGCCTGGTTATGTGCCAGTAGATAGCCGAACTGCGAGTAGGCTATGCCCTTGTGTGGCGGTGAATAATAATTGGAATGCATGTTGAGTGTTGTTGATGTGTCGGATTATGGGACGGAATTGTGTGGCATGAAATGGAATGTGTCATAACGATTTAGTCTTATAATCAGGACCCCCGCGGTTGTTGGTTATATGAAAGTGAATGCGTTTCGGTTGTTTAAGTTCTTATTACTGCATATGATTGAATGATATGAATTATGCTAATCTGCAGGAATGAATTAAGACGAGGTAAGTCTTCTGTGTAATGTGGCTAGGCCACCCGGGGCGTATTTTCTTTCTAATAGGGGTTTAGGGGGTTGAACTTGCTAAGACATTGTCTCATCCCGGTTTGGGGATTACAATTTCAAGTCCCTAGATGGCGGTCGTGGAGGACCCGAAGCCCTAAGTCTAGAAAGGTGGAGACTGAAGTATCGGTGATCGTGTCCTGCTAGTTGGTTTTATGATAGTTCCCCTTTTGTCGAACTGGTCTATTTTGTAGACAGTCCAGAGTTGTATTTAAACATATGTGTTTGTAAATGAGTGTTTGGTATTATGATTGATTGCCTGCTTTTCTATCCCAAGTTAAATGTTGTCAGGGGATTCGTTTCGCTTCCGCATGCGTAATAAAATGAATGGGCCGGCGACGTATCCTGGGATGTCACATATTTGATCGACCGCAGTGGGATGTGCGCGCGCTCGGGGTTCGGGGCGTGACATCCCCGTTTAAGTGGTATCAGAGCATGGTTTGTGTATGGAGTGATAAGGTGCGATGAGTCATGGGATAGTTAGTAGGAAAGGCTTTTAATATGCTGATGCATGTGGTTGATAGCTATTTGGTAGTTTGTTTGCGGGGTCACTCAATTTCAACCTGATGTTGGAATCGGAAAACAGGTGTCTATAAAGAGCCTATAGGATGAGTGACCAGGAGTGGAGAACTCCTTGGAAGAGGTCGATAGGATCTGTATCTCGGGGTAGGATGCTAACAAGAGTTGGTACCCGAGGTAAAGCGCAGGCTTAGACCAGCGCAAGTGTGAGAGTACCGCCGCAAGTCGGTATTGAGGGTGTAGCAGCATCGAATGATCCTAGTTTCATCAGGATTGTTTGGCCGCTAGAGTCTTTGGAAAGCATTTTGGGTCAGTAAGCTCAGGATCGAGCCGCCGTTGTTGCCGTTGTTTCTACTGCTGCCAGTGTTGTGACCGTTGTTGTTGTTGCGCCTGTTGAGGCCTAATCTGGAGTTGTGATCGAGGATCAAGCCACCGTATCTGAGTCAAGGTTCAGTCTAGACAGAAATGGAAATCAATTTGGGAGAATGGTCGATGTCAGAAGAATGGTGCCCTGTTTCACCCAACCGGAAGAGTAGAATTGGAAAGTCAGTGCTCAACTCAATCGATGTGTGTCATGTCTATAAGAAAAGACATGTATCTGTTTCGTGCTGTAAGAAGGAAAGGACTTGTTACAGGTGTTACCAATAAGGTCATTTGATCAAAGATTGTTCGTATAGACAGATGGAACCACAGCTGTTTCTATCACCGCCGTTGATAAGACAGAACAGAGGAAGCATGCTTCGGGACATTTAGTGGGGTACTTGGAACGGATCCCAATGCAAGGAAGGGTACATGATGTCACTTAATGGGAGGTAGAGGACTTTCCGATTGTGTACCGAGTTTGTGAAAATGAGGCATGAGTCAGCTCAGTGTCAGAGTAAAAAGGGAGCATGATATGAATGTGGCCAGCATGGCCATCGGGTTAGGAACTGTTCGTATAAGTTCAGGAGAGCGTAAGCACTGTTACTGCAGATAGGACGTTACTAGGATGGCTAGAGGAGTATGAAGGGATCGACCATGCATCGATCAAGGGGAAGATGTTCTTGAGGAAATTTTATCAGAGTAGTGCGGCAGAATTTTCAGTGAAGGCTGTAGAGTTTCCGTTGTGGTAATAAGGTAATAGAAATGTGAATCTCTGACTATAGTTTTACTCGAAGGGTTTGCTTAAGTATGACTTGGAAGTCATTTATAAAAAGGTTTGGCTCAAGGAGCTTTCTGTTGTTTTGAATCGTGGTAGTGATATAATTCAGTTTGTTCAATTAGCTTGCGAAAGTTTTGAATTACTGAAAGTCGAAGAAGGACTTCGATCCTCGCTGTGTCGTTGAAGATGACTTGGTTCTAGTTGTTGGTTACCGAATCTACTTGGCAACTGTAATGGATGCATCAGTTAAGGAGCCGAATATGGAGAACATAATCGTGGTGCATAGGTTTTCTGAAGTATTTTCTGGAGAATTGCCAGGTTTGTTGTCAGGAAGAGAAATAGAGTTCGTGATTGAATTAGCACCCGGAACAGAGCCAGTCCTTAAAACTCCTTACCGGATGGTGTTACCCGAGTTAAAAGAAATGAAGGTGCAGATGCAGGAATTGTGGAATAGGAGATTCATACGTTCCAATGCATCACCTTGGGGAACATCCATTCTATTCGTGAAGAAGAAAGTTGGTTCATTGTGTTTGTACATCGATATTCTCAAAGATCGACTTGAGGTCAGGGTATCATCAGTTGAGGATCAGGAAGAAAGACATACCGAAGTTAGCATCTCGCACTCGATATGGTAATTATGAGTTCACAGTAATACCGTGTGGTTCGATGGACACCCTAGCTGTTTGTTTGGGTTTAATGAGTAGAATGTTTAAGGGTACTTGAATCAGTTGTGATCGTGTTCATTGAAGTTATCCTAGCGCGTTCAAAGAGTGCTGAGGAGCACGGGAGACATTAGAAGATGATACTTCAAACCTTGAGTGCTTTTGGATTTTACAATAAGCTTAGCAGATGCGAGTTTTGGATGACTCGTATTGTGTTCCTAGGTTCCGTGATTTCAGGCGAAGAAATCTCCGTAGACCTCGTCTAATATTGAAGCAGCGATCAGTTGGCCGAGATTGACTGTAGGGACAGAGATCATAAGTTTTTCTGGGTCGTAGTAGAGTATTGCAGACGGTTTGTAGAAAGGTTTTTAGTGCTAGCATCGTCGTGGACAAAACTTCTGAAGAAGTAAGAAAAGTTAGTGTGGACAGATAAGTGCGAGCGTAGTTTTCAAGGGCCTAAGAAGAGGATGACTACCGCACTTGTGCTTACTATTCCATCTGGTCCTGAAAGTTATGAGATCTGCAGTGCTGCATCGTTTAAAAGATTGGGTTGCTTGTTGATGCAGCATGATAGGGTTATTGCATATGCATCCCGTCAGTTGAGATCTTGTGAATTGAATTACCCGACGCACGTTGTAAAACTTGCAGTAGTTATGTTCGTTCTGGAAATTTAGAGGCACTATCGGTATAGAGAAAGATTCCATATCTTCATTGACCATGAAAGTCTCAAGTGTGTATTCTCTCAAAAAGGAGTTGAAAATGAGATAGCGTCACTAGATGGAACTCCTTAAGGATTATGACTATGATATTTCGTATCACTCAGGAAAGGTGAGCAAAGTTACTGATGCACTGAGTCGAGAGTCCTTAGTTGCATAGTTGGTACTCAAGGATTGGATCTTACTCGAGGAAGTTCAAAATTCGGTTTTCAAATCTATAGTAGGCCACCTTTTGAATCTTATGACTACCCTCAGAATTGAGCTAAAAGTTCATATCAGAATCAAAATGCTTTAGTGGACAGATTTAGAAATTAATAAGATTCTATAAGAGAATGCAGATGAGAAAGAGATTGATTTTCAGATTTCTGAAGACAGAACGCTAAGGTTCTGAGGACGATTGTGTGTGATTGACGATGCATAAATTAAAGAAGAGATCTTATGGGAAGCTCATCATAGCAACTTCAGCGTTGTCCAAACAGTACGAAGATGAGTCAGAATCTACATCATCGGGATTGGTAGATCGGTATGAAGATAGATATTGCCGAACAAGTTGTAAGTGTTGGATGTAAGTGAGAATTTGGTAATGTAAGCCAAGAAAGCTCTTTCAAGCACTTGAGAGAGTCCTATGTGGGAATGGAAGTATAGTATGATGGATTGTTATGACAGGTTATCAAGGAGTCGGGAAGAGTGTTGATTCCTTATGGGGTCGTGGTCGACAGATGAACAGAGTCAACTCACCTTAGTGCAGCATGAAAAGATCTCGATTAGAATAGGTATACCGAAGTGTGTGTATATCATATAAATCATCTGTATGGAGTGCCGGGGATGAATTGTATTTCAAGTCTAGATCAGATGTTCCAAGTTGGCAGAGTTTTCAGATGGTTCTTTCTTAAGCAGTGCATAGCAGAGAGTGCAGAATTTCAATTGCTGAGATGAAGTCAAGGAAAGAAAGATCACGAGCCGTGTCGACAAAGTAGTCGGTGATCGCAGCTTGCCGAGATCGGTGTCGAGTTATATCGATCTTGACCGAGGTTCCCGTTTCAGCGAGATCGCCGGATAGTTTCTTTTTTTTTTTTTTATCGGTGCGGAGCGGAGTGTACAGGACTTCAGTTGGTTGAGATGAGATCAGAGATTAGAAAATCGCAGGTCTAGAGTTGGTTCAGAAATCAATGATTCAGTTGCAGTTATTAGAGACAGTTTTGAGACCGCTCAGAATCGCCAGTTAGTTTCACAGATTTTGTGTTGAAGACCTTTGAAATTTTAAATGGGCAAGTGTTTAGTATTGTGCATCTGAAGTGGTTTGGGCAAGATAGCAGTGATCTAGCAGCATTGTTACAGAAGGAGCAACCTGAGAAAGAGAAGATTATATGAGACGACTGTACCCCACCTTTTTGTTTAAGAATTGGTAAATGTTTAAATTTCGAGGACGAAATTTTTATAAGAGGGGAAGAGTTGTGACATCCCGATTTCTCCAATTCTATTTTCAATAAATTGAGACGGGCATTTCGTTGGCACGCATATAGTTCTTTTCCTTGAGTCGGCCACTCATGTGAAAACTAGTCTATCGAGTAAAGCCATTAAGAAATTCTAATGCATCGACTCGAGAATTTGACCGAAGCGATCTTTCGACCGAGCTAATCTGCAAGGGTCATTACGGCACAATTAAAAATCGATTAGAGATCGGAGATAGGTCGACTCGACGAGGCATGTGATCGTGTGGGTGATTCCACTAGATCGCACAATTCTTGTCGATCGGCACCGACCGACTTTTCGTCGATTGGGTACCCCGTGTCCGTATTTGAAACCTTGAGATTACCCCGACAACCGAGAGTCGCCAATGTGTCAAAGATGTACATTGTGGCTTGATCAACCACGGGTCAAATGCATGAAAATTTCTAAAGGCTACCCGGTAGGTTGGGCCGCGCTAGTATCGTGCCAAAGTGAAATTAACCGTGGAATTGAGATCGAATTCAGAAATTGGAAGTCTGGGTGTGTCACAAATCATTTTAGGAATATTAACTCATCTTTGGAAGATTTTTCATGCAAGCCGAGCTTTTCAGCAAAATAATCAGAGAATTGCTAATTTGGCTTGAGAAATTAGTAGGCCCGCCTTTGGTCTTGTTTTTAGGACTTAAGTTGGTTCTATGGACAAAAGAAGATGGGAATTGAAGTGTGGTGATGTTGGATTAATTTTATGGACTTCAATTGGACTCAATTGAAAGAGAATTGATTGGAATTAAAGGAATTGATGTACAAAGTTTCATGCCCCGACGGAAAAATAAAATGGACCCATTGGAATATGGTTGTGGGAGATAGTGGAGTGTGATGTCACGCATGAGGTCATGGTGGGCTCTTTTTGGGGATTAAAGAAAAGAAAAAGGAAAAGAAAAGGACCCCCTCCTTCTCTCTTCTCTCTCTCTTCTTCCTCTCCCCCCCCGGTGCGACTCCTCCATCTGCATCTTCTTCTTCTTCTTCGAACGTCACCGGAGCAGCCCCTTCGCCCGCTCGTCCGCCGGAGGCTTCGTCGTCCGCCCGCACCATCACCCGCGCCACCGTCGCCCTCTCTCCTCCATCTCCGCTGACTCGACGCACCAGCCAGATCTCGAAGACGCCCGAGCAGCCATGGCCGTCGCACGTCGCAAGCCGGAGCTCCTCACCGTCGCAACTCGCTCGGCTGCTCATCGCCGCTCCGCCGGTCAGCTCACCTGCTCGTTGCCCTCATCCGCGCTAGGCCGCGTTCCAGCAGCTCGTCCGAGCAGCTCGGGCCTTCGCCGAAGCTCCCTCCGCCGCCGTCGACCTCCCCTTCAACCCGTCCAAGCCCTCGCCGGTCTCCTCCGCCGTTCCTTCGCCCGAACCAGCGCCGGATCCGCCCTTCTCGACCCCAACCAGCAGCGCACAGAGAGTGCAGAAAATGGGTATTGCAGCGACCTTTTGGCCCGTTTTGGCCGCCTTCCCGAGCTCGGATGCTCGACCCGCTTTGGACGTGTCATAACGATTTAGTCTTATAATCAGGACCCCGCGGTTGTTGGTTATATGAAAGTGAATGCGTTCCGGTTGTTTAAGTTCTTATTACTGCATATGATTGAATGATATGAATTGTGCTAATCTGCAGGAATGAATTAAGATGAGGTAAGTCTTCTGTGTAATGTGACTAGGCCACCCGAGGCCGTATTTTCTTTCTAATAGGGGTTTAGGGGGTTGAACTTGCTGAGACATTGTCTCATCCCGGTTTGGGGATTACAATTTCAGGTCCCTAGATGGCGGTCATGGAGGACCCGAAGCCCTAAGTCTAGAAAGGTGGAGACTGAAGTATCGGTGATCGTGTCCTCGCTAGTTGGTTTTATGATAGTTCCCCTTTTGTCGAACTGGTCTATTTTGTAGACAGTCCAGAGTTGTATTTAAACATATGTGTTTGTAAATGAGTGTTTGGTATTGTGATTGATTGCCTGCTTTTCTATCCCAAGTTAAATGTTGTTAGGGGATTCGTTTCGCTTCCGCATGCGTAATAAAATGAATGGGTCGGCGACGTATCCTTGGATGTCGCATATTTGATCGACCGCAGTGGGATGTGCGCGCGCTCGGGGTTCGGGGCGTGACACTTCAACTATTTCAAAATATTACGAAGGCGAACGGTGGCAAGAAGAGCTTACATAACTCAATAAAATTATAAAGATCAAAACTTTACGGCAGCAACGTCACATAATTTAAAATCTAGCACGTAAAAAGCTAGAACTATAATTATCGAGGCAAATAAAACTATATAAATTAATCTAGAGTATGAGATAACCCAAAAAAATAAGAGAAAAATGTATTAATTCATCACAGAAAATGGTTTTTTTTCTAAGGATGATTTGATTATGATGAGATCTTATCTTGTAACAAGTTATTCATAGAGAAATTTGACTTGACCTCCCTTCTTTAATTTACATGTGTATGAATTGGGGTAAGTCTTTGAGAAGAATGTGTGTACTTAGACTAAACATCAAAGAAAATTTTGGGTACCATTGTTGTGCTAGTGTGTCAAATTACTAGTCTATTGAACTTGCAACAAGTGTCACGTGTGGACCCCACTATTAGGGCAAATTTCTCTTTCTCTCTCTTCGCGCTTAGCCACTCCTGACTTTGCCCCCTCTCTCTCCTTTCAACTCACAACCAAGCCTCCCTCCGATGAACCAACCACCACGCCACCCCTCCGACTTTGACTCGTCCGTCGTGGCTGAATTGCTGCCCCCTCCTGACTCTGCCGACTTTATCCTCTCTCTCTCTCCCTCCGACTCATGACCGAGCCCTCGCCCAACAAACTGGTGTGTTGCCTCTGGCTCCGGCACGTCTGTTGCTCGGCCATCGCTGAATCACAATGAACCACTGTGGTGCCTTCAACTCCTGACCAGCAAGATCAAACCCATCTTCGAAGGGTTTCGGCCAACAAAGGAACAAGGTGAAAAAATCGTATGATTTAGAGAAGGCGAAGGCAATAGACGAGCCAGAGCCAAAGGGGCGACGTGGTGGTTGGTTCATTGGACGAGGGCTCGATCGTGAGTTGGAGAGAGAGAGAGAGAGGATCTAGAATAGGAGAGAGGAAACCCATGAGAGGAGTTAAAATTTCCTATGACAGTAGGGCTACTTACTATCATAGGAATTTAATGCACTGGCACAACAATGGTAACCCAATATTTTCTCTTCGTGGATCGCCAAATCCATGAGAAAAAAATATAACAATCGGTGTTTCCGACTTTAAAATTGGACATGATTGTTTCCAACACTAGAATTTATACTAGTCAATCGGTATCCATATTAATGATTTTCAGCCAAAATTGATTGCAAGGACTAAACTAGTCAATTGTTAAAAGGTTTAAAAATAAATTAGCCAAGTTAAGCATGTTTTTCTAGACAAATAGTTAGAATGCATAAAATAATACATCACCGGCAAAATGCTTCGAGAATTTGAGAAAGATATCTTGCTGGAAATAACGGTAGGCAAACACCAGCACATGACTAGAGAACCTTTAAGCAATTAAGGAACGGTAATGCCAAACGAAGAGAGAACCTGTAAGATTGTTCGGCAACGTGAGATTTTTGGATTAACACTGATAAAAATCCACTAAAGTAAGAAACAGATAATGGAGGCAAAAGCAATGGCGAATTGTCATCAAATAAGTCGCTTAACTACTTACTCTCATTGCCTCCTTTTCCACACGAAAAGATGTAGGAGCTTTCGGGATTGTATTCCGAGGCATGACCCAAAATATTAAGTTAAAAGGAGAGAGTCCTTAGTAACAACATTTGAGAGACTAAGAGAAATACACATTTTTGAAAGAAATACAGCATAAACCAGTAACAGCATTTCAAGTAAAAAGACTAGGAAAAACAACTCCAACCGATGCCCAACCGATGCCCAACCGATGCCCAAATTTGGAGAAGCTACCAGAGTCTCTAGAATCTGAAAAAACAAACAATATATCAGAAGAGAATCAAAACTTGTTTATATCAACAGAATAAACTAGACAAGATGATTACTGTCAGTGTGAAAAAAATGAATTTTAGGAATATTTTCTTCATCAATTTCTGATATTTTGGACTGAAAAATTCGTCGATCATGGAAGATATCTCTTCTTTGTCGAACCGGAAAGTCCATACCGCAAAATAAGAAAGTCCTGTTCTGAAAAATGGAAATCAACACCGACAATCTTCTCTGCTTCGCCATCTCACGAATCATGGCGAGTCTCTTGACCCTGAAGGTGGACAAAGCCGACATGTTGCTGCTGCAGAAGCTCAGCCTCCTCAACAGAGCTCGTCTCCGATGGTGGAGATTCACACGCCCTCGAGCTGAGCCTATGCCTCAGGCATGGGCGTCGGCGTTAGGCTACGCAACCTATGTTTTTTTCCTGTTTAAGCTCGGAGTCGAGCTAGGTCTCGGCCATAGATGCCGAGCAACACCTCCAGATTTGGCGGTGGCGACTCAAACATTGCCGGGGGACGTCTCTGAGCGGCAAAAATAGAAAAGGAAAGAATATAGGAGGGCGACATGAGGAAGAAGGCGGAGCAGTGACAGCGATTTGGGGCTGCGCATCCTAAGATGCAGCAGCGGCCGGTGCTGAGCGTGGCGTCAGCGGCTTCGACGGTGGCGATGCCGACGTGCAGCGGGCGGGCATGGAGGCGGCCGCGGGCAGGATGAGAAAAAGAGAGAAGAGAGAGACAAGGGTATCCTCAGTATATATGCCATTGGGGGCCCTTCCTGCTCTCCAGTACGAGGTCTTTTTTGGTCGGTCCAGTACGAGGTTGGAGAACCCGACATTGACTTTTGATGACGACTTCCCTAATTTGGGCGGTTCATCTTTTTATTTGTTTATTCCATTAGATGAGGTTAGTTTTGGTCAATATCGCGTAAATAAGACTTAAAAATAAAATAGGGTGCCTGTTTTAACCACTAAGAAAATAATATGAAAGCCGACAAAAAAATCAGGCGAGAAAAAATAAGTTATTTATCGTCTGTAAATATACTTATTTCATGGAACTTCAATTCGACAAAATATTTATTTAAAATTTGATGGTATGGCCGTTTAGATCTCATATCATGAATAGTTAGGAGTGGCAGACGTGGAGCCTTTTGAAGCAAATTCTCAAGCAGTTCCAACTCTTTCTGTGGCATTTGTCCTGTCTTTCATCTCTTTTCGTGTACTTATTTTTTAATCTCCAAGACTTCTTTTCTTTGGTTCTACGTTCTTATCCCAAAATAATAAATTGAGTTCGTATTGGCATTTTGGACGCCGCTATTGAAATAGCCTTTCTGGCTATATTTTCTGCAACTCCGCCCATTTCATAAAGTATTCGACCTAGTTTAATGACAGCTACCTAATATTCGGGAGATCCTTTACCCGAACCCATACGTGTTTTCGTAGGTCTTATCGTAACTGGTTTTTGTCTAGAAATATACGTATCCATATTTTTCCACCACGGCGCACATTTGTCGAGTCTGACACTAGGAATAGTCAATAGAAAACTCTTCCTTGGTACGAGGGGAATTGGGGATTGAAAATATCTAGGTACCAAAGGCTGATGAAAGCCTTTCCAAAGGAATTAGGTTAAGTTGCCTACATGGCTTATTGATGGAGTGAAATTCATGTGCTTAGGTTAAGTTGCCTACATGGCTTATTAATGGAGTGAAATTCATGTGCAGCTGATTCAATAACAGTTGATGGTATGGCCATTTAGGGCGCGTTTGGTAGCGTTTCTGTTCAAAAATTATTCCAGGGAACAGAAATAGAAAAAAGTGTTTCTGTTCCGGGGAACAATTTTTGAATAAAAAAACGTGTTTGGTAAACTTGTTCCGGGAATAAAAAATGAACAAGAACAAGTTTGGTAAATTTTATTCTTTTTTTGTTTCTTTTAATTTTTTAATATTTTTATTTTATTTTTCATTTTTTTCTTTATTTTTTATTTTTCTTCTTTCGGCGGTCGCCGGCCTCCGGCTACTCGGCCGACGGGGCTGGCGAGCCTCGCCCGGCCACGGCGAGGCTCGCCGGCCCCCTGGCGAGGCCGAGCCTCGCCGTGGGCGGGCGAGCTCGGCCTCGCCCGCATCCGGCGAGGCCGAGCATTGCCGGCCCCCGCGACGCCTCGGCCTCGCCCGGCCAAGGCGAGCCTCGGCCTTGCCGGGGCCGGCGACGCTCCGACGAGGTCGCCAATCCTCGACGGCATCGCCGGCCCTCGACGGCCGCCTGTTCCGGCCATGGCCGAGGCCGGCGACCGGCCAAAGAAAAAAAGAAGAAAAGAAGAAGAAGAGAAGAAGAAGAAAAGAGAAGAGAGAGAAGAAGCGTTTCTTCAAAATTGTTTCGAACAAGAAACAATTTTTTTTTTTTCTCATTTCTTGTTTTTTTGTGTTCCGAGAACAAAAAAAAAAAAAAAGAACAAAAACGCAACCAAACGCGTTTACTTCTTTTTTTTGTTCCCTAACAAAAAAACAAAAAAGTGTTCCAAAACACTTTTTAGGAACGAAAACATGCAGGGCCTTAGATCTCATATCATGAATAGTGCATACCTATTTAAAAAAAATAAAATAGGATCTTTCTTTTCAAACAATGAAAATTAATTTTCAGCTCTCTTTTTCAAATCCCCGATTGTATTGTCATTTTCAATGTTTCCTCAATGCCTACCAATTTCGAGCTTTAACCGAAGTCCCATTACCGAAGAGAGAGAGAGACGAGGTGGTGATAATCGATGGCTCCTGTGTAAAAAGAAGCAGTTCAAGAAGAGAGTGGCCGTGGCGGAGCGGCACCCCCAGCTTAAGCATCCACAGCTTCTCATTTGTTTTATTTTGCGCATCAACTCCATTGGGGGAACAAACAACTGCCCTGATACGATGACAGTAACACAAAACTAAGCAGGAACTTAAACTTACCAGAGTTGAGTGAAGATGTCGGCCGTGCAGCTCAGGGTGCCTCCGAGGATCATCCAATCGCTACCATGCTTGCCGTCAGTTGGAGCGGTGAAGGTCACGCCCATGCACGAGGCGTACACATTGAACACGGGCACCCACCACAGACCTAAGCGTAGCCTCCGCCTGGCCTTCATCACAACGTCGATGGTCACCTCGCTGCCCTTCAACGAGTTCACCAGGCGCTTCACACCCAAGTCATTGACAACCGTGATTATTGACAGGGCCTCGGCTCGGACAGTGGTCACATTTTGGGGGCCCTGAATGAAGGTAGGAATGAGGCGGGGACGAGAGAGAGGGAGCTGGCCATTGAAAGTCAAGAGGAGCTTCATGCAAGTGTATTTGACGGCAATGAGTTTGCTGGGGTTCTTGACAGACAGAGCGATGTTCCATTGGGCGGTCACGTGGGAGGTGGAGCTGTTGAGGGATGAGAGGGAAGAGACTGGGTTGAGCCTGAATTCCGGGGGCATAAAAGCGGGTATTGCCAGGAAGACAACCATGACGAGTCCGAGAGTAGTGGGTATGGCATATGAGAGGCAGCGGAGGATGATCTGCTTGTACCGATCAGACTGCAGCGACCGCGGTGATGCTGGATTATTATCCCGGGGGGGTGGGGTGGCGGGGAGGTCCGTCATATGGGGGTTCTTTTTTCTCCCTGAAAACTTTGTTTGTGAAGTTTTTGAGGAGGGCGCAGAATTTATAAGGGGAATTGGGCACTGTTCAATGTGTTCATTATGTCTCGCTGTCACATGGTCCGGTGAGTACAGAGGATAGGTATTTTTTTGGGGGATCGGAATTATAAGGGGAATTGGGCACTGTTCATCATGTCTTCCTTGAGAGTCTTCCCTTTCGATCAGACACGAAGACAAGCAGTGCAGAGGGAGAGGGAGAGAGACAGTCGCGAGATCCTTGTTTTTTTAGCAGTCGCGAGAAAGGGAGCGGCTTGTTGGGGGTGTCCTTTCTTTTTTTTGCAATCGCGAAATCCTTGGTTATTTTGCAGTGAGAGAAAGGCGTCCTTGTCATTTTTTGCAGTCGCGAAATCCTTGGTTTTTTTTTGCAGTGAGAGAGAGAGAGGGGGGCGGTCCTTTTCATCATTTGCCGAAAGGGGGCTTCCTTGTCATCAATTTTTTTTTTTTTTTGAGCAAGTTCCTTGTCATCATTTGCAGTCGCGAAATCGTTGGTTTTTTACAGTGAGAAAGGGGGAGCGTCTTTTTTTTTTTTTGCAGCCGCCAAATCCTTGGTTTTTGGGCAGTCCGAAGAGAGAGAGAGAAGGGTGTCCATGTTTTTTTCTCGCAGTCCAGAGAGAGAGAAGGCGGGGCTCTGGTGTTTTTCTAAAGGCTCTCTGTTTTTTTCTAAAAGCTAAAAGGCGGGGCTCTTTTTTTTTTTTTTTTTTTTTTTTTTCGCAGTCGTGAGAGAGGGAGGCCCACGGGGGTGGTTTTTTTTTTTTTTGGTAGTCGTAAAAGAGAGAGAAGGGGGTGTTGTTTTTGAGAAAATATATTTTCTCCTCTTTGCAGTCGCATTGGGAGAGCGGGGGTGTTCTTGTTTTTCTGCAATCGCATCGCAAAAAAAAAAGAGGAGAAAATATTGGATGCCTCTAATATAGCCAACACAACAAAAAAAAAAAAAGGCTTTCAATTAAGGGTGTGTAAAACAACTGAGAACCACCTGACCCGTTCGGAGCTAGACCAGACCGCTCGAGAACTGGCAGTTCCCATGAGGACCGGTCCTTTTTCTGGTTTCAATTTAGTGGAACCGATGAGAACCGGTCTAGTTTTCAGTTCTAAGCGTGGAATCACCCACCCGCTCATCTAGACCGGATCGGTATGTGTGTGTAGATATATATATTTTAACGCAATTTTTTTCTGGGATGAATGGATTAGTTCTCATAAATGGAGTCACCGTTAAAGAAATTTTCAGTAAAAAGCTAGAACTATAATGATCGAGGCAAATAAAACTATATAAATTAATCTAGAGTATGAAATAACCCAAAAAGATAAGAGCAAAATGTATTAATTCATCACGGAAAATGGTTTTTTTCCAAGGATGATTTGATTACGATGAGATCTTATCTTGTAACAAGGTATTCATAGAGAAGTTTGACCTGACCTCCCTTCTTTAATTTACATGCGTGTGAATTGGGGTAAGTCTTTGAGAGGAATGCGTGTACTTAGACTAATCATTTACTTAGACTAATCATTAAAGAAAATATTGAGTACCACTGGTGTGCTAGTGTGTCAAATTATTAGTCTATTGAACTTGCAACATGTGTCACATCTGGACCCCACTGTTAGGGGAAATTTCTCTCTCTCTCTCTCTCTCTTCGGGCTTAGCCGCTCCTGACTCTGCCCCCTCTCTCTCCTTTCAATTCACAACCAAGCCTCCCTCCAATGAACCAACCACCACGCCACCCCTCCGACTTCGACTCGTCCGTTGTGGCTGAATTGAATTGCTGCCCCCTCCCAACTCTGCCGACTTTACCCTCTCTCTCTCTCTCCCTCCGACTCATGACCAAGCCCTCGCCCAATGAACTGGTGTGCTGCCTCTGGCTCCGGAACGTCCATTGCTCCGCCATCGCTGAATCACAATGAACCACCATGCTACCTTAAACTCCTAACTAGCAAGATCAAACCCATCTTCGAAGGGTTTTGGACAACAAACGGACAAGGTGAAAAAATCGTATGATTTAGAGAAGACGAAGGCAATAGATGAGCTAGAGCCAAAGGGGCGACGTGGTGGTTTGTTCATTGGACGAGGGCTCGATCATGAGTTGGAGAGAGAGAGAGGATCTAGAATAGGAGAGAGGACACCCATGAGAAGAGTTCAAATTTCCTATGACAGTAGGGCTACTTACGACACATGCCGCAAGATCAATGGACTCGTAATTTAATGCGCTGGCACAACAATGGTAACCCAATATTTTATCTTCGTGGATTGCCAAATCCATGAGAAAAAAATATAACAATCAGTGTTTTCAATGCTAAAATTGGACATGATTGTTTCCAACGCTAGAATTTCTACTAGTCATGCCACGTAAGACAATCGATATCCACATTAGTGATTTTTAGCTAAAATTGATTGTAAGGACTAAACTAGCCAATTGTCAAAATGTTTAAAACTAAATTAGCCAAGTTAAAAGATTTATAACTGAATTAGTACAAATGTAATTGGTTCATAACTTTTTTGATAATTTTCGCTTTGTGTGTGGTCTTAATTTTAGGGTTTCACGTGTCTAATATGATTGTTTCCATGTCTACACATGGTTACAAATGAACATATTACGGTGCTCAATTAGAGACAAGAATCATGATATCTTAATATCTCAGTATTTCTCGGGACATTTGCTTTTTCCTTTACGTCAAACCGTGGGCAAATCCACCTGCGTCCTTCAAAATCGTGAGCTGAAAGCGCGTTTTGGGACAGCTTTGGTTTCATGATAGCATCTAGACAAACAACAGTGACTCCAAAAACTCACTTTAATGCTAATTTGTGTGATATAAGATTACATATCCTCCAATTTTCTCTGCCCGTCGCTTTCGAGAGAGCCTAGGGATTACTGATCTTTTTTTTTTCCTTAGAACTCTTGAATTAAGTGATCTAGCCAGGATTAGGTTTCTTATAAAAGCAATGAGAAAATTTCGATTGGGTAGAATTGTAAATTGAGGAGAAAAACCTCGTGATATATTTGTTTTGTTCCCCACTTCAAAATGGGGAGGACATCATCACACCGACATGTCAATTAGCCTAGTTTGACTCCGCAGTGGACTTCTACAGAAGAGCCGCGCCTGGAAGTTTGTCAGCCGCACAAAAGAAAGAAAAAGCGGACCTCCCTGACTTTTGGTCGGGCCCAGAGCAGGAGGACCATATGGAAATATCTTGTGCGGTAAAAAATCCAACTCATAAAACTTAAATTAAAAAATGATACTGATGGATAAAAAAAATCACAAAATATAAAAAGTACATAAAACCTATTGTCAAGCAATATTAAGTAATATTCTAACATATCTTCTCACGTGAATGCGAGCTCACGAGGGATAGAGATGCAAATTTGCAAAAAGGATAACACTAGCTCTAATATTATATTAAAAAGTCCAACACAAAAGCTTAAATCGATAGGTAGATGAAGATCATATGAGCATAAAGAGTACATGAGACCCATTGTTAAGCAATAGGAAATACTATTTTAACATTGTCCTAGAGAGTTTTCATTCATTTGAGGCATTTTTCCAAAACGTGAGCATTTGTGGCTATGAGATAATATTCAATACTTTATTCATTGAGCAATTAAGAAAGGCTAGATACTGTGTGATTTGATGTGATCCACAATGTGTGAGTGATACTCCCCGAATGAAATTCAAACGTCATAATATATATGGTTCGGCTTGGCGGAATCAATAGAAAAATTACAAAAAATATCCTATACCTATTGCAATTATACCAATTTAGTCATAAATATTTTATATTTGTATCAATTCAACCTATCAATCCAATTTTAATCAAAAATCGCTATTCTTTTTTTTTCTTCCCTTCTTCCTCTAGTCGGTCATTGGACCTTGTTCATCAGCCAAAGGCAAGGGCCCCTTACTAGCTCGACAATGGCAAGTTTTGCTCAACGACAGTGAGGTCAAGCCTCACCAAGAGCAAGCAAGGCTAGCCATCTCTAGTGGCCAACAAGGCCAACCTCACCAGCCCTTGCTTTTGGCCGGTTGCTGAGGTTTGGTGATCTACCTTTGAATGTTATTCTTTTCTTAACAACTGAAAGGACAGGATTCTCTTACCAAAAAAAAAAAAAAAGGATAGGAGTCACACACTCAGGTAGCATGATTGATGAGCCCTAGACAGTGTACTGTTCAAACATGGTGGTCATTGTTTCGGCAATAGCCAGGGACACACCTATAGGTCCCCACGAGCTTTTGCTAGCAACGGTTTTCAGAGACCGAAAATAACACCAGGGCTAGCGATGGTAGCACCTGAGGAAGCCGAGAATAATAGAGGGTACGATAAATTCTTAATAGCGGCCAAAGATCAGCTTCGACCGGTCATTTGGTATCTAAAGACCGCGGCAGAATAATAGAGCCATGGACGGCATGCTGCCAGACTGCGGCGGTGATGCTGGATCGTCATTTGGACAGGGTGGGCTGGGGCGGGCGGGTCTCATTTGGAATTCTCGTGTTGAGTCTTCTTGTTTCTGTAGGTGTTTATGTGTGAAGTTTTAATTTGGAGGGTGGAGTTGGTGTTCCGAGTCGGGCATGGCTCTCCTTTGTTGCTAGCAATCGTGCGTGTGGCTAGGCGATTCCAAAAACAAACGTCAAAAGGATCGCATTTCTTTCAATGTCCAACCGTCTTTATTAAGTTAATGCTATGAATGAATACATGAAATGGTACTTGATTCGCCAAAAGGGTGTACACGAAATCTTGTTGATTATTGTGTAACAAACTCTCGTTTTGTCGAGTCGCTCTCTACCATCCATGGTAGTTTTTCTCTTTTTCACCTAAACCCTAACCCTCTTCTTCATCCATCTCATCCCATATGATTTTCCCATCTCCATTCTTCACTGTTCTTCTCCGATTCCTGGTTTCCCTTGTTTCTAGCCATGTCATTTCTTACCCAATCTGCCCTCCGACTACTTCTCCCTCCATCGCCCGCCCCGCATCTTACTCATCTGTATCTCCCATTCATCGGCCCCGCATGTAACACTTTTGAGTTCGGTTTGCGGCTTCGCAATTCCCGAAGGTCGCCACGGTTCACTGGTTGTTAATTATGACAATTACCTTTTGGTTCCTGTAATTGCCTCTACTTACAGTAAGCTTAGCTTTGCTTTGCCATCATCCCCACCCATGGAACCTCCTGGCCAGACTCCAGATTTTCCCGAAGATGCACACCTGGCTGCATTGTGTACTCGCCTTGGACGCCTATGGGAAAAACAGAGCATTGAAGTATGCGATGAAGCGCCATCAGTTGACAAGTTAGCTGAATGTAAACTCATCCTTGTAGGTAAGGTTCTCACCCAAAATTCAATCAATCTTCCAGCTTTCCAAAGTACTATGCGGAGAGCTTGGCGAGTCGATGCTGTTGACATTACACAACCTGAAGCAGGAATATATGTTGTGAAGTTTCGAACTGAACTAGAAAAACAGAGAATTCTAGATACTGGGCCATGGCATTTTGGAAATCACCTTGTCATTCTCAAACCTTGGATACCTAACACTCCCTTGCACTACTACGACTTCTCTACTTGTGCCTTTTGGGTCCAAGTCTTTGGTCTTCCGTTAGAACGCTGCACAGAGGAACTCATTCGCAAAGCTGTCCGCCATATTGGTAGGGTTCAAGCAGTTAAAATTGATAGTAAGGATGGTACATCTCTTCGTGCTGTCCGCGCAAGGGTTGATCATAGTCTTCTCGAACCTCTTAAACCAGGCCAACTTCGCGAGTTGAAGGAACAACTTTCTCGGTTAGATTTTCGGTATGAACGCCTCTCACACTACCGTTATTCGTGTGGTAGACTCGGACATTACGCCATGGCCTGCCCGATATTCCCTATGATGAGGCAAATTTCGAAGAAAGGGATAGTCTCGTATTTCGGACAATGGCTCGGGCGAGGGTTCGGGAGCACAGCCCATTTTGGCATACCTTTTATGCCTCACCTCAATCCCGTTAAAACAGAGGACATAGTTCCGAGACCCCTATAGTGCTGCGGCGAGCTTCCACCAGAACAACCCCCTGCGAACAAAGGTAAAGAGATTGTTCGGTTTTTAGAAGATGGCCCATCCTTTATCATGGCGAGAACCTATAAATTAGCGTCAATTACCTGACCATCACTTCGATGTCCAAGCTCCGACACCTCTGATTCCTGTTTCCAATCCTCATATCATTGTATCTGAAGGCTCAGAGCACTCCCCAAAAACAAAGAAAGTCAGAAGCAGTAAGTTGAGTACCAAGTTAGGCCCAATAAAAAGGTCAAACGCCGCAATCTGAAAGAGGGACTTGATGAATCCTACCTTATGGAGACTCCAATCCTTCAAGCCGAGAGCACTAACGGTTGGGCTATGGTGGCTGGCCCTAATAAGCCACCCAAAGACAAATGAAGCTCATCGGTTGGAATTGCCGGGGTTAGGCAATCCCCGACAATTCAAGCCCTCGGGCGTTGGTGGCCCGAACAGTGAATATTCTATTTCTTATGGAAACAAAGAACAGAGAAATGGTACTTAGGAAACTTCGAAAACAACTTACCTATCCAAATGGCCTTCTGGAACATCCCTTAGGCATAGCAGGGGGCCTTGCGGTGTTTTGGAAGGAAAACATCTACCTCACAGTGGACCAACAGACGCTAGACTATGTTGATATGTTTTGTGCGGAAGGGGAGAGTGGACCTATGATGCGCTTGACTTGTCTTCATGCACCGGCAGTTTTTCAGCCACGACAATCCTTATGGCGAGCTCTGAAACTCATCAGCCAGTTTAACACCTTACCTTGGTTGTGCATTGGCGATTTTAATGAGGTTATGTACCCATGGGAAAAACAAGGTAAACAAATACCCTCTACTCGGCGAATGCATGCTTTTCGACGATGTTAAATGAATGTCTACTTATGGACCTAGAAAGTAAAGGGTGTTCTTTCACATGGTGCAATAATAGAGCTGGGGATGCTTTAATTAAAGAAAGATTAGATCGGGCTTTTGTACTATGGACTGGCGACTTACCTTTCCAAGGCTGAAATCTTCGCCCTACCAGCCATCGGATCGGACCACGCCCACTTTTTTGATGACAACTGCAATCCAACCTAGGCGACGGAGAGGCTTCATCTTTGAATCTTATTGGCTACAAGAGCAGGAGTGCCGTTCAGTAGTATCAACTGCCTGGAAAACTACTCAGACTCAGATTTTGGACTTACCTAAGAAGTTAACAAGGGTATCGACAGCCCTCACTAGCTGGAGTCAGTCCAAATTCAAGAATAGCTACCGTCAAATCAATGAACTGCAGCATCAACTTCAAATCCTGACCAACAAAACAAATTCTCATTATAACAAATCCCGGATGGATGCTTTAAAGAATCAAATTCAGCACTTGTGGCAACAAGAAGAATAATACTGGGCAATGCGCTCTCGAGTCAAATGGCTAAAGTGGGGTGATAAAAACTCTCACTTCTTTCATGCTACTACTATACGAGAGACAGACAGCGCAATGTAATCGGTATGTTATTAATCGAAGACCAGCAATGGGTTAGAGATCGGCAAGCATTACAGGATATGACGCAAAACTTTTTTCAGAATTTATATTCATCCGTGGGACAACGAGATTATGGCCCAATCCTAGATCAATGCCCAGTAGTGGTGACTGATCCTATGAATGCCTGTCTTACAGCTGCAGTAACTCCAGAGGAAGTTCGCCAAGCAACTTTTCAATTAGGAGCCACAAAAGCACCTGGCCCAGACGGTTTAAATGGTCAGTTCTATCAAGCGCACTGGGATATTCTACAGGAGGACATTGTTAGATCTGTTCAAGACTTTTTTCTTTCAGGTGTGCTCAACCCTGCCCTAAATAAAACTTTTATCACTTTGGTTCCGAAAATATCTCACCCTGAACAACTGGACCAATATAGACCAATCAGCCTATGCAACTTTTCTTACAAAATCATATCGAAGATTCTAGCCAATCGTTTAAAGCCTTTGCTCCCGACCCTCATCTCAACAGAGCAAAGTGCCTTCATCAGTGGACGCCAAATCCAGGATAATATCCTATTGGTCCAAGAAGTTCTTCATCAAATTCGCACACGGAAACAAAAGCGTAAAATTCAGGGTGTACTCAAAATTGACATGAAAAAAGCCTATGATCGTGTCGAGTGGGATTTTCTACGAGATTATCTATTGAAGATAGGTTTTCATGCAACCTGGGTCCAACTGGTTATGCAGTGTGTTACTACTGCTTCTCTGAGCGTCAAGCTAAATGGTGAACCCCTCCCTCTGTTTCCAATAAAGAGAGGGCTCAGGCAGGGTGACCCATTATCCCCATATTTGTTCATTTTAGTGGCGAATGTCCTCTCAACTCTAATACACCAAGCAGTGGACATGGGCAACATTACAGGCGTTAAACTCAATAACAGGTGCCCTACCCTCTCGCACTTATTTTTTGCTGATGATGCTATCTTTTTTATCGAAGGGAAATTGCTAGAATGTTAGAACCTAGAAAATATACTACATCAATACTGCTGGGCAACGGGACAAGAGATTAATCGTAATAAATCTGGAGTTTTCTTTAGTCGTGCTTGTCCTTTTGACCTACAGGAGTCTCTTGCTAGCGAACTACGAGTTCCCATGATGAAAAAGACAGGCAAATACCTCGGCATCCCATCAGACTGGGGGAAATCAAAAAAAGAAATGTTTTCCTGGATTTTGGCAAAAGTTCACTCCAAACTCGATGGCTGGAAGGAAAAGTTATTTTCAAAGGGTGGTAAGGAAATCTTGATTAAAGCGGTTGTGCAAGCTATTCCACAGTATGCAATGTCGATCTTTAAAATCCCTATATCGCTGTGCAAGTCTATTGAACAAAAGGTTGCTAGCTTTTGGTGGCAATCTCAAGGCAACAAGTCAGGTATCCATTGGCGGAATTGGGACTCCCTTAAAGATCGAAAAGACATGGGTGGTCTTGGTTTCAGGGATCTGATCGCATTTAACAAAGCATTGTTGGCTAAACAGGCTTGGCGTCTATTTCAACAACCTACCTCTCTATGGAGTAGGATTTTTAAAGGGTTGTATTTCCCATTCAAATACTTCGAGCATGCGGATAGAGGTGCCCGCCCCTCTTGGGGATGGCAAAGCCTTCTGCTAGGACGAGATTCTATAGCACCTAATCTACAATGGTCAGTAGGCAATGGGCAGAACATTAACATCAAGGAGGATAGATGGCTGTCAACAGGCATTATTGGGGGCTCGGCACCTAGGAATGAACCTTCTAAGGTAGCTGACTTCATCTATTCAGACCTACAGACATGGAATTTTCCTATGCTTTCTAGTAGTTTTGATGATCATATTATTGCTGAAATTCTCAAAATTCGAGATCGACCGCACTATACCGAAGACAGACCGATTTGGACAGGACGATTAAATGGTGTGTATACTTGTTAAAAATGGATATAATCGATCAAATCAGCGAAAAGCAAAGTCCTTCATAATCGGGCTTCCTCATCCTTTCACCCCTAAACGCCTTTGGACTACTATTTGGCGGTACCGGCTACCCCCAAACTGCGTATATTTTTATGGTCATTATGCCAAAATGCTCTAGCTACTGGTGGAAATCTCTACTATCGTCATCTTATAGAAGATCCTATATGTAAGCTCTGTAGAAACTGTTGCCCAGCCCTTGAAACTACAGAACATCTGTTCCTACATTGCCCATGGACAACGAAAGTATGGACTCATGCACAACTACCATTTACTGTACAGCACACTCAGCAACATAGATTTGATGCCTGGCTACTGCATCTATTCGAACAGGAGAGGGACTTACAAGTTTCTGCGCAGATTACATATGTTTTGTGGCACATCTGGAAGGCTAGGAACGATTTTGTCTTCCGTCGGAAACCCCCGAACCCAGATCACATTGTAGTCACTGCTCTTGCCCATGCCCAATCTTATTATCGCTGCCATCTGGCTTTGCTGCAACAAAATCAAAAGTAGCTAGCTTCTCTGAACAACCCGCAAGAAGTCCCAAACCAGACCAACCGATCACTTGCCAGAAGGTTAGGCGCAGCTTCTACTCAACCCTGTTCTAGATTGGCAAGGAAGCCTGTTCTTCGCCGTCCCCCTTTGGATCTGAGATGGTGCCCTCCGAATCCTGGAGTGGTTAAAATCAATATTAACGCCTCCTTCCCTACGGTCATGGATGACGGTGCTTTGTCTCTTGTATTTGCCGCGACTCCTCGGGAATCGATCGATGGCGAGTTCAACGAACCCCCTCTGTTTCGCCCCTGCAAGCCGAAATCCATGCTCTCATCTTTGCCCTACAATACCTCATCACTACAGGAAGGAATCGACAGGACCTCCTTCTCGAATCTGACTGTCTGGCTGTGGTTGAAGCGATTCGTGAACCAAATCGCACAGGGCTCTTTTCGTGGAAGCTACGGCATTGCTCCGTCTCTTCCCAACCCTACGCATCAACCACTGCAGAAGAGAAACCAACGCTGTCGCCAACTGGGCCGCAAAAGCCCATGCCCAAAATCTCCTTCCATCTAACTGGGTCGACTCCCCCCCTCCTGCTTTGTTTGATATGTTAAGTACTGACGCGTTGAACTGTTGTAATTTTGCTGTTTTGTGAATGAAGTTTCCTTTTTACCGACCAAAAAAAAAAAAGAAATCTTGTTGATTATTAAATTATGGCCTGTCTTTGTTGCTGGAAGTCGTGCAATTGCTTGGTGTGTGTACATTTTCAAGGCCGGGCGCGTCCCCCAACCTAAAGTTTCAATTTTTACAATTTATCCTGGCTCTTTGGGAATTGGTTGTAATGTATTCTATAGTGATGATGCCGACTAAATTTTTCTCACAAATCTGACCATGGGATTGCAAGTAATTAGGGAAGGCTCTATATCCACAAGAAAGAAATATAGTAACCGTTGGAAATTACGTTCCAAAACTCTATTCATCATGCATTTGCGTAGATTCTACTTAAATTGTAGTCGGTATTTTAATCACATGCTCTCACATATAATATATTTTCCAATTGTTCTTCTACTTATTTTTTTCTTTATAGGTGCACACTTACACAATGAACTTGCTCTCCGTAATCAGTCAGGTGCTGCCGACGTAATAGGAATTCCCAGCAAAATTTGGTCGTAGTAGATGCCAAGGGACGTGATGCAATCAATTCGTTGAAATTCAGGGTACAAGTTGAAATATCGACACATCGACGTGTGACACGTTACAATCTCGGAGAAAACCTGAGGGTTACAATGTCATTTTCCCCATTTTTCGCGCTTGTCTCCTCTGCTGGAAAGGTGAAATGAATGGAGGGGTGACTCACTTTCGAGCAATAAATAGGAAGGAGAGCCAACATGTGCGTACTGCGCAGAGAGGCCAAAGCCAACATGGGCGAGTAGAGGGTACGATAAATTCTTAATAACGGAAGATGAAGAGTGAACATCCATTTTTAAATGTTTGACTTTGCAAATCTTGGTTTACCGGTCACTTGGAATTTAAACAGGGCAGGGGGCAGACTTGCAAAACTTTTTTCCCTACAAACCTTTTAGTGTGATTTTTTACTTTGCAAATTTTTTTCCCTAACAAGTTTTTTGGTGTGAGATCGCGGAATTTAAGGAGGGCAGGGGTCAGACATGCAAAAAAATTTTCCCTATAATTTTTTCGGTGTGATATTTTGTGAGGACACGGAATTTAAAGGGGGCAAGGGGCAGACCTGCAAAAAAAATTTCCTTACGAGTTTTTTGGTGTGATGTAATGTTTTGTAAGGGGGCGGACACGCAAAAAGAATTTCCCTGTCGGTCTTCGGTTTTGATGTTTTAATGAGGACGCGGAATTTAAAGGGGGCATGCGGCATGAGTCAACATCCCTTGCTTTAGAGAATCCATCAATCATCACATAGCACGTGCAACTGGTTTTTTTATTCCTTCTTTGACACTCATCTCATTAGAAAGAAAATTCTGCCAGATTAATATATAGTTTCCCCAGAAAAGCATTAATCAAGGTATTGCATGTTGCTTTCGTAAGAGAAACCTTACTGCAGCTCCTCATGATCACAGAGCCCTTTAACCACTGCGACAACTTAAAATATCTGGTGTAATATATCTGGTGTAATTCTCCTTTACTTCCATCTCATCGAGCCAATTCAAAGCTTCCTTTATTTTGTGAGCCTTGCATAAGCTCTCAATGAGTATATAGTAAGTAATGATGTTAGGGATGCACCTTTTCCCAACCATGAAATGTTTCCATCACGTTTTCAAACTTTGAAGCCTTGTTGCACAGGCCATTCGACAAAGAATTATACGTAGTCACACCGGAAAAAACGCCATAACGTGCGGTGGTACTTACAAGCAAAGGAGGTAGTAAATTTCAGACCTATCTCAAACATGATGCTATACGGACAAGAGATCTCTTATGAGCCCGATCATAACTTGGTATGAATAGAGTAGTCCATGTCTCAACACAAATTGGCATAAATGGCTGATGAGATCCAAATTTCTAAACGCGAATACAGGGACACGGTTTGAATGGTCTGTAGCCCCTAAAATTAAAAAGGTCGGTAACGTGCCAAATATATATTAATTGAAGGCCCTTTTCTTTTGTCTGAAGAGTGATGAAAATTGGTAAATTACAAATTTTATCGGGGCAAATCGAACCACGGGCCGTGCAAATGGAAGGTGGGTAAGGTGGGGGAGACTTTGCCTGCCTTTTAGTCCAGAAAAAAGGTGGGGGAGACTTTTTGCACGAGACAGAAAAACAGGGAAACAACATTTTCAACTCAGAAACGACATTGACATCTCTGTGGGGATCAAGGCACTTCAACCGATGTGACAATGCTAGTTGCGATCAACAGGCACCACAACCAAATCTTGATGCTCCGGATAGCTTCTGAGCAATAGGGAGAGGTTGAATGAGCAATAGTGTAAGAGTTTTGTGTTCTTGGGTGAAGGAAACATATTCCTAAAAATGAACAAATCCATGAAGTATCGAATTCTAAAAACAAATGCGGAAACAGGCCCGAAGATATGCATAACACCGATCTAAAAGGACATCAGGAAAATAGACATTTCTTATTTGTCACAGATTAAATATTTATTATAGTCTCAAAGAGATTGATTGACACATTGGAGTTGCTTTCTTGAGAAAGAATTCACTCCAGTCAAAAAGAGGAAAAATGTACCTACTATTCAATGTTTGTTTAAAGTTTCCCTTTCTTTTTTTTTTTTCTTTTTATATAACAGTTATTTTTAAAAAATAACTGCTCTCTCTTATGGGCGGGCGGCAGGTAGTGATAAAAGTAAATGATGAGAATAGTTTTTATTTCTCATTTTTATTTTAGAATAGATTAGCTTTTGATTTTTGCTCCAAATTTATTTTCGAAACATATTTTTAGTCCAGAAATAAAAAAATGAAATTACATTTCCAAATGAATTTATATTTCAAACCTATTCCAAAAAATAGGAGAACAAAGAATTAGAGAAATAAAAATTTTGACATACCGGCTCTTAGAAGTTCCCATTATTTTAAACAAAAAGACACTTTCGGCCGTCCTATTGAGTCCGACGGGCCCTTTCCTCGCCCTTCCAAGAAAGAACCAAGTGAAAAGGAAGCTCCTTTTTTGACCCAAAAAAGAAAAGAAAAGGAAGCTACTTTTACCTTTCATGAAGTCCAGCTTTGATTGTCTTTGAAATTGCAGAGCGATGGAATCGCGTGGGCAGTGGCTGCCAGCTGGTGAAGCATGTTTCTGGAGCTCTGCAGCGGAGCAGAGTCGGGTCTGGACTTGGACAAAGGACGCAATCTCGGGGTCTCAAGACGTAATCCGGTCTGTCTCCTGTTGCGACCTCGGTCGGCCCTCCGACGCCAAAGGGTACCTCGACGTAAATCTCTCATCTTTCTTGTGCTTTTTGCGCCTTTTTTCAATCACTCGCGATCGTACGGTGTAATTGTCAATTGGGATTCTCGCTTTTTGATTTCTAAAATCGAATATCGTATGGAGCATCTACGCATGTGCACTTGTTTTATTTGTAGGAAGAGGTTGGATATCCACGGTGAGTTGGACAATTAGTTTATGAATGATTTGTTCTTCGAAATAGCAGGCAACAGCTGGTTATCGAAGGAGGTATTTTCGTATTAAGAGATCTCGACGAGCTGATAGATTTACTTCGTTACTCGAGAGGCCTTGTCTGAATTCTCAATGTAATGTTATCGTCCTCACAGGAGACGGAGCTCTGGGAAAAGAAGGAAGAGGAGATCGAGGAAGCTGAGCCGACCAAACGAAGCAAAGCGGCCATGATCTTTGACTTGGTTTGTCGCAAGTTGAGTACATTCTTTTCAGGAAGTTTAATGAATCTGTCTAATTACATATGACTTTAATCTCACCGACTTCCTCATCTAGATAAACAAAAGAAAAACGAGTGGGCATGTCTGATTTTGCTATGCATACCAGCAGCACAAACATGTAGTGAGAGCCCTTCGGATTGTTGTACTCTGTTTGCATGACACTAAGCATTTTTGTGGCTTTCCATCTCGATGGCTACAGCTGGCATTGGTGAATGATGAGTTCTGATGGCAAGTTTAGTTATGCGTCTCGTGTGCACTGAAAATTAGCTGCGAAGCAAAATTAATGATCACTACTATGCAGTGATCAGACGGAAAGCTTCCTATGTTCTTTTAACTGCTTATAATATCATTCACGGATGTTCAATTCTTTTCACATCAGCAGTTTCAGGCTAGCATGATGTGGAATGTGTGCAGGTCCTCTTCAGTGAAGATGAAGTTTCAGAAATGGAACCGAGGAGTAGTGGATTAAAGCCTTCAGACGAAAGGGAAGTGAAACAGTGTAAAACCAGACCCAGCCCTTAGAATTCAACTAAATTTTTATAGATCTAGGCCCCACGAAGGATAAGGCTAGAGTGCCGAACAATAGTCTCAAGAGCAGATTATGCTTGGAAATCCCCGTGAGGATGCAGCAAGAGAGAAACGAGTTGAAACGCTTCATGGTCGATGACCATTTTGAAATGACCTCAAATGGGAAGTCTTATCATGGGACATCATTGAGCAGGGGATTGCATTTAAAGAAGACGGAGCCGAATGTTCTCTAGAATGTCACTAGCACGTAGGGTCAATGTAATAGGGATCTGCCAGTGCTCCGATCGTTGGTAAAAAATCCTAAAACGCATATGCTGGATATTGGAAATGTTATGGCCTTGATCTTTTGGTTACATTTCACACAACATATGAATAGAGGTTGTTGAGACTTGAGACAAGCGTGGTGCTCGGAGGAGAGCGGCCCCGACCAATTGAGTTAGCCATCGGCTTCTATTTTCAGTCTCTTTTGACAAAGCCACCAAACTCCAAGCTTGGTCTTGGTCTAGCTTCAAAGGAGCAAATGGATTTCTTAACTTAGGTTTCTGCACTTTATTAAGCATTTTTTTGCTTAACTAATCTTTCACGAATGCATATAAAAGGTCATGTCCATGTATATTGGACAAGGCTTCACCATAGGGTGATATGCACGAATCCCAAGATTATTTTGAGTGAAAAACACCATAATCTGAACACAGATTTTGTAAGAATTCCAATTGAGGCATTTAACTACTCAATCAATTCTTGGAGATTGCCTCCTTTCCAGCTGAAAAAGCAATACGAACTTTGGGATTGCATACCAATGCAATGCATGATCGGTAACCTAGTTAAGAGGAAAACTTCCAAAACCTCACAAATTAAAGACAAGTACAAACTATTTCTTCCACACGGTAAATATACAGAGAATACAACTTTTAACAAAGAAATACACATAAACCTACAACAAAAATTAAAGTATTTGCCAAAGTAATAGTCTAGGAAAGAACCGTCCAGTGGATGGCCGGATTTGTAGAAGCCAGAGTCTTCAGAATCTGAAAAAAAAAAAAAAAATGCAAAAACACAATATCACGAGAATTAAACCTTGTTTATATTAATAGAATAAACAGCCAAGAAGATTTCTGGTAATGCAAGATAGTTCGATAAAACTACATAAAAATTACTTAAAATAAGTGTTTAATGCTACAGAAGTACTCACTATATATCGTAACCAAAAATTGTTCGGACCATTTAACCATAAATCATGAGCTTGATTAAGGGAACTCACGTGCTTGTAAGTTTTCTTACCAGAGTAGAGTGATGGTGTTGGGAATGCAACTCAGGGTGCCTCCAAGGATCATCCAATCGCCGCCACCCTCGCCGTCGCACAGAGCCATGAAGGTCATGCTCATGCACAAGACGTATACATTGAACACGGGCACCCACCATGGACCCAACTGCAGCCTCCTCTTGGCTTTCGCCACTATGTTGATGGTCACCTCTCGGCCCTTCAACATGCTCACTAGGCCCTTTATGCCCAAGTCATTGACGATTGCCAAGGTCGATCGGACCTCGGCTCGGACTGTGGTCACGTTGCCAGGGCCCAGAGTGAAGGAGAGAATGAGGGAGGGATGGGAAAGAGTGAGTTGGCCTTGGAAACTCAAGAGGAGCTTCATATGAGTGTACTGAATGGCAATGAGCTTAGTTGGGTTCTTGACAGAGGGAGTGATGTTCCATCCAGCGGTGACGTGGGAAGTGGAGATGTTGAGAGATGAAAGGGGAGAGCCTCAGTCAAGCTGGAACTGCGGCGGCATTGTGGCGAGTATGGCAAGGAAGATGATCATGAGGGGGCCAAGAATAGTGGGTAAGGAAAATGCGATATAGTGGCCGATGATCTGCTTGATCAATCGGATCACGGCAGCCCTGGTGATGGTGATGCCGGGTTATTCCTCGCATAGGTGGGGTGGCGTGGGGGGCTGTCATATCGAATTGTCTTATTAAATTGTTCTTGTTGTGTGAAGTTTTATTGGGATACTGGGGAGAATTGCCACTCCAGCATTATATAGGCATGCAACCGAGTGGTTTACAGTTAATAAGTTTACTTATCCAAAAAGAATGGGAAGGCCAAAAGGGGAGGCATTTGACACGGACCGATAGATGAACATGATGCAAGACGTCAAAACAACGGGCCATGATCCATGCAAGAACAAGCCCACGATTTATACGAGAACCAGTCCACGACTCTTGAGCTCCCATGCCAGACATGGTTAGGCGATCCTCTAGTTCCCTCTAACGCATGACCTTTGGGCTTCCCCAAGCCTAGGAGCCCTTGAGTATCTTATCGTACAGTCTATGTAATGATTGTGGATTCAAACCCCACCATTGGATCAAGTAAGAGATCAACGGTTAAGATTAGTCCTGCACTTGTATAAATAGGGGCCCTTCCCCTTAATTGTACTGGTTTATTCCCAAGTGAATATACATTCATGCTTCATTCTTCATACACTTCATGAGTCAAGCGTGCTTGTATGTAAGGCTAACTTGGGAGAAATTTTAAAGGCTGCACGGTTTGGGAATGTGAGATTGATAGACCTGTGACACATTGGCGTTGGAAAAAGTCTTCCCTGCTTAGTTTTGTGTTCCCTTAAAAGTCATGCAACACCAGCAAGAAAACATGGCCTTTGCACCTTTCTTTTTCCTTTTTTAAATGTCTAACTCCCTAAAGAGAAGCATCATGAAAACCGATGTCGAATCGTGTAAACATGAGGCGTTTTCTCGGGCCCAGCCATGGAGTCACATATCAATGTGCATTTGGCATTGGCTCCAGCTAAATTCTTGGCTGAACTTCAATCACATCCTCTCTTACACCTAATGTATTTTCGATTTCTTTTTCTAATTATGACTTTGTTTTTTTGTAATCTTTTGTTTCGAACTTGAATATCCCTAGTCAAACTTGACTGAGTTCTTAGAGTTACCGCATGCTTTCGGTCCTCCCATAGCACAAGGAATTCGCCAAGTGAGTAAATTCCACAAATCCACTCTAATTCTTGCCGCGACAAAGTTTTAGAAAACTACGGTGTATAATCCCATAAATCTAGGAATTACGTTGTAAGATTGAAAGATTGTTTCGCGATGGATCAAGTGAGTTATTGGATGTAATAGGGATTAGGGGTGTACATGGTTCGGGTGGGCGGTTCCCAACCTAAAACCGGGAACCGCCCGCTAGTTGCATGG
Organism: Eucalyptus microcorys; assembly: GCA_014182515.1. NCBI lineage: Eukaryota > Viridiplantae > Streptophyta > Magnoliopsida > Myrtales > Myrtaceae > Eucalyptus > Eucalyptus microcorys. The sequence continues at coordinate 5,492,478 of CM024563.1, forward strand.
ATCCACCTGGGAATCGTACCGCCGGTCCGGTTCCCGGGTGGATCCATAGAACTGGTCTAACCTCCGCGCCTTCCACTTTTCGCCCTCCTCACATCTACTTATTCTGACTCTCCCTTTGTTCTCCTCAAGTACTAGTGCCGCTGCCGCCGCGGTCGCGACCCTCACACCACTTTCGTCCCGACCACCACCACCATCTTCGCTACCGCCTTCGCCGTCTCCCCGCTCCTCCCTCAAGATCGACAATGAGGATGACAACGGGGACAATGAGCCATTTTTAGACTTGGAGTTCGCCCCGTCCCCAAAAATTAGGATGATGGGGGGGAGGCCTGAGGAGGGGGAGGAGGAAGAGGGGAGGTAGAAGTGGGATGAGCCCAACAACGAAGAGGATGATAGTGACAATGAATGCGGAGGTGGCGACGACGTGAAGAGAGAGTTCAAGTTCCAAGGGGGAAGAGAATTAACTCACTATTTCGCCGAGTTTGGACTAGGACTCGAAGGGAGATGAGTAGATCCGGAGGTGAATTGGAGAGGAAGAGGGAGCTCGGGAGATTTTGAACTAAGAGAGACGAGATGAAGTAGGAAAGTAGTGAATTGAGACAAAATGGTGATTTGAGCTCTAAATTTTAGATTTGCTAATTTCGAATTCTTTTAAATATTAAAAATTAATATATTATTATAATATAACCGATTCGGTCCAGGTGGGTGGGTGGGTGGATCCGCCCATGGAACCGGGAACCGGACCGATATCCACCAGCTCCCATAAATTGGAACCGAGAATTGGACCAATTCCCTTAAGAACCACCAGTTCCAGGCGATTTCGGTCCGGTTCCAGGCGGTTCGGGCTGTCCGGGCGGGTCCCGGTTCTTTTGCACACCCCTAATAGGGATAGGTAAATATTGAGAATATTTATAGTAATTTCCATGGCATCATTGAATCCTATGCTATTTTCCCTATGAAGTTGGTTACATCGATTGAGTATACCCAATATCCGATTTATTTTCTTGTTCTATTTATTTTATTTCATCTGTTTGTTTTACACAATAAAAAGGATGTAACAAGAAATCAAATGCCTTGAAAAATCAGACATACCTAACTGATAATCCTCGTGAACCAAGTACAAATTTTGGAACTTCTCCGCACCATCAAAAGCATGGCAACTCTAGGCGCAAGGATCTTTTCTTCGTTTCCCCTCTGTTTCTCGGTTCATCTTTCGTCTATGAAAGAAAACTTTTCCAAGAAACTCAGCAGACTTCCATTCGTGGCGAAACAAGAAAACAAAATAGAGAGAGAGAGAGAGAGAGAGAGAGAGAGAGAGAGAAATTTGCCAGAGAATTGACTGTACTGCAAGGAAGGAAACGACGCCCAACTCGAGATAATCGCTGAGGGCTGCAAGAACGTTGAGTCGGGGGATGATAGTTGGATCGCCATGGGAGCTGATGTTGCTAATGTTTGCTGTTGATCATGGAGGGAAGACCTGCAGAAGACGATGCTGTGTGCCCTGAAATCGAATGAGCAACCAGGAAATCATTTTGCTGGAAAACCATCAAGCACAGAAGAGAGCCCACAAACTTATTAGAGAGCAGCCGAACTTGACTTCAAGTTTGCCAAGGCTTCTCTAGAGAGAGACCGACATTTTTTGCACACGTCATGTCCGACATCGTCTCCCATTCACACTGGTAAAATACAATATTGTTTTGATTCATTATTAAATAGCGACATAGTTCTCATATACAATATTTTTTTTTTATAAATAATTATAATTGAAATGGTTAAATTTATTGTGTGAAATCTATTTTAATACAGTTCAGGTAAATTTTTGTCGACATCATTTATAGATTTTACCTTAACAATGTCGAATTTGTTTTTCACGCACTTTAGTAGAATGATGGCATATGCCCATCTAATACGGTATAATCTCCATCCCATTTTTTATGACAAAGCTTGTTAAGTGGCTAATTAAAATGTAATACTTTTTCGATGTACTAATGCCGTATTATACTCTAGCACATATAATGTTTTTTTTTCGCGATCCAACAACTAGGACTCTGCAATTAATTGAGATATTCATACCTTATGCTTTTCTTTTCTCTTTTCCAGAAAAAAACGTATTTCTACTGATTTTTTTGAAAATAACATTTCCATGCAAACTTTCTAGATAAAAATCACGTTGTTCGAAAGTTGAAGATTGTCTATGAGTAATGTATTGCTCAATTCATCTGGAAGTTAACTCTTATGTTACCCAAAGCCAAATACAATAACAAAAAAAATATAAAAGAATCATGATATCACAGGCTACTTATAATATTAGAGAAGAAATTATTTTCCTATAAATTTTATCGAGTATAAATTTAAATTATGATGCATTAATTAAGGCGATATCATATAATCAGTCGTTAGTGTTCCAGCATCACGTGACAAATCAAAAACCATTTTCTAGAACCGAAGAGCACGACAGTATATCTCTTCTTTTAAACGCCCACTATAAAGCATAGTTAATTTTAGTTCGATAAATTGAGATATACCAATGAATTGCAATGTCGATGTGAAAACGTTATTTAGTGGCCGGTTGAGGAAGGGTCAGAAGGGTGCTGGAAGAAATTTGGCATTGGATTTTGACCTTATCACATAATTTTGGATCTTTCTTGAAACAATTGCGTGAGAACAGAACTCATGCATTGTCATATTCCCTTTATTTTTTCTAATCTTCCTTTTGCAGATGGAAATCTACATGGTCGAAGTGGTCCCAGTTCTCACCCCCGGTGGTTTCTGTGTGCTTTCTGGTCCCCCCATGGCACGAAGGATTCGCGGGCGTGAAAATCCCATGAATCCACTCTGAAACATTGTTTTGCGAGTAATTATGAAGGCTAAAAATCATGTGCGTAATTAGATGTAATTAAGGTCAAGAAACATTTTGAGTACTTAGTGTAGTATTCATTGCAACATGGGATCTGTGCCATTCTTTCGAAGGAGTTGGTTACATCGATCGAGCCAAGTAAATCCGGCATTGTCATGTTTATTCTATTGTCCGATCATTTTTTATGCAATTAAAAGGATGAAACAAGAAAGTGAATGCCATGGAAAATCGACATACTCAACTGATCATTCTCGTGACTCAAGCACAGCATTTGGGACTTCTCCACACAATGAAAAGAATGGCAGCAGCGCGTGCATACATCTTTCCTTCGTTTCCCCTCTGTTTCCAGTTCTTCTTTCATCAACGTAGGAACGATTTTCCAAGAAACTGAGCATAGACTTCCTTTCTTGGCAAAACAAGAAAACAAACGCAAGAGAGAATTGCCCGTTTCGCCGGGAAAGAAATTGCCCGACTTGAGATAATCTCTGTCGGATGCAAAAACGTTGAGCCAAGCGGATGATAGTTGCATCGCCATGGGAGGTGGGTGGCATTGCTAAAGTTTGCTGTTGATTATGAAAGGGAAGACCTGTGAAAAAAGATGCTGTGTTCCCAGAAAACCCAAGTTTAACCCCAAGAAACCATCAAACACAGGAGAGAGCACGCAGACTTATTAGAAAGCGGCCAAACTTGACTTTGTGTCTGTGAAGGCTTTTCTAGAGAGAGACCGCCACTTTCCACACGCATCTTGTACGACATCATATCCCATTCACAAAAGCAAAATACAATATTGTTTTGATTCATCATTACGTGGCATGACCTAGTTCTCAGATACAATATTTTTTTTTATAAAATATTGTGATTAAAATAGTTTGATTTTTAAAAGTGCCAAACAAGAGTTTCAAGAGCAGATTATGCTTGGAAATCACCGGAAGGGTGCAGCACGAGGGAAACGAATTGATACACTTTCACGGTTGATGACCATCTGGAAACGGCCTCAAATGGAAAGTGTTGGCACGGGCCATTAGTGAGCAGGGGATTGCATTTTGAAGACGGAGCCGAATGTTCTCTAGAATGTCACTAGCATGACAGCGTCAATGAGGTAGCTACTGCTAGCACCGTTGGTAAGAAAGCCTTAAAACTCGTCATTCCTATATGAAGGAATATGCTGCATTCTTATACGAACATGAAAAGAGAGAAAATAATAGAACAGGAAATTCAGTCCGTTGGGGTCTAGATCTTGGGATTTCTTATTCCATCCATTCTGGATCTCTTCTCCTCCTCGTCGTCGTTCTCATTCTTCTACGAACTCCGTTACATAATCTCTCGGTACGGCATTACATCAATCAATCAATAAGCTTTGACGAATGTCGACAATCTCCTGCCGTGATCAAAGTTCTGGGGATAGCTGATTGAATACAGGTTTGGGGGAGGACGACGTGGTAATCTTGGACTGGCCCCGAGGGCCATGAGCTCCTCCTCGCTTATTTTGGGAGAGAGTAATGGAGAGGGCAGACAACAAATTGGAGAGGTGACGGTGGCGGAGGCAGTGGTTGGGAGCTAAGAGAGAGAAGAGAGGAAGTCATTCGACAAGTGGGACCCACAATGTCATATGTCGATCATTAATGAAGTGACTTATCGCTGAAGGAAATACGCCTACCCAATATTTTCTCGACTTTTTTCTCATCAAGTCCTCATAAGCCGGAATGACAAAAGACAAGTGTTTTCTTTTAAGTGGGTTTGTTTAGGTCCGGAATAGCCACACCTTTGGAAGCGAAGTATGTTTAAAAGGTGGGTAATGACGAGCAAAGTGCTAGGAGAAGCACTTAACTCCAAGCTCAGTCCGGGTCTAGCTTCAAAGGAACGGACAGTCTCCTTAATTTAAGCATCATCGCTTCACTGAACATATTTTTGCTCAACTAATCCCCACGAATGAACATAAAAACTCATGTCCATGGATTTCGCACAAGGGTTCTACTTCTCCATAGGGTGATGTTCAAGAATCCCAACATTACTTTGAGTGGAAAACGGGGTAATCTAAACACATGATTTGCAAGCATTCAAATCAAAGCACTTAATTACTCGTTTAATTATTTGAGGCTGAGTCTATTACCTCCTTTGCAACCAAAAGTTAAAAGTACAAAACTTGCAAAACCTGATCTTTAATGACATAAAAAAAACATGTTTCTTGGGCATGACTCGAAGATTCAAAATATTCTGAGAATACATATTTTCAAAACAAGTATTACATAAACCAACAACAACAACAAAAATCAGACGGAGAGTCCTCAGCATATGAGTATTTGCCAAAATAATAGGTAGAAAAAGAAACCTCCCAAAGTGATGCCCAAATGCATAGATAGAAGCCACGGTCTCCGCCAGCTTCTGAAAAATAGAAACAACAGGAAATCGTTTACTGATTAACAATGAAAGGCCAAGCACCGCGCTCAATCAAAAAGGCCACGCGCTGGATCAAGCAGGGCAAGCACCCGCTGAATCAAACGGGCCACGATCAACCAAACAGGCCCAGTAGGCGCAGAATCAAATGGGTCCGCCCGCGGACCACGTTCTCATCATATACTTCCTCCAGCCATACAGGGCCGGAAGCCCGGCCTCTTCTTTGACGGCCCCGCCAACGAGGCCGGAGAAATCAGCGGAGGGTCGAGAACAACATCACTGACACCGTGCTGCACACCATGCCGGGGCCGCGTCGTTCTTGACCAGCACTACTCGGCCAGTCATCGCCACCGCAACCAGGCGGTGACAGCTCCGAGGAGTTGGTTATAACGAGCATCGAAAGCTTCTCATCAACTTCATTGGTGAGCAAACAACTGCCACGATAATAGAAACACCAAACCATGCAGGATGTAAATCTTTCTTACCAGAGTTGAGGGATGATGTCGAGCGAGCAGCTCAGGGTGCCTCCGAGGACCATCGAATCGCTGTCGCCCCCGCCGTCGGTGGGAGCTGTGAAGTTCAACCCCTTGCACGAAACGTCCACGTTGAACACGGCCACCCACCATGGACCCAAGCGCAGCCTCCGCTCAGCTTTTGCCGCCACGTATATGTTCACCTCTCCACCCTTCAACGTGCTCACCAGGCTGTTCACGCCCAAGTCAGTGACGATCGCCAGCGTTGACTGGACTTTGGCTCGGACTGAGGTCACGCAGCCGGGGCCCTGAGTGAAGGCGGACACGATAGAGGCACGAGAGAGAGCGAGTTGGCCATCGAAACTCAAGAGGAGCTTTGTGTGAGTGTACTTGACGATGAGCTTACTGTAGGAAGTGGAGATGTTGAGGGACCAAAAAGAAGAGCCCGGGTTGAGCTCAAGCTCTGGTGGCGTTCCGGCGGGAATTGCCAGGAAGATGACCATGAGGAGGCCGAGAATAGAGGGCCTGGCAAATGCTATACAGCGGCCGATGATCAGCTTGTACCAGCAGGATCGCGGCGGAGCTGCTGGCGGTGAAGCTGGATCATCATCCGCCGCACGGGGTTGGATGGGATCTGCTCTCATTTGGTATTTTTATCTAGGTTTTTGAGAGGACCGAGAAACGAGTATGGTGACTGAAGTTTGAGCAATAAATAGGGAGCCGAGCCAACAAGGCCGCAGGAACGCCCCACGCGTGCGAGTTGCTAACCAATAATATATACGTGCGAAGCATCATCGTCTCAGCAGGAAAGCCCACACGTGCGAGTGGGGCGAATGAATTTCGAGCAACCAATCAGGAGGCCGAGCCAAAATGTCCGCAGGAACGCTAACGAAAAAAAAAAAAAAAAAGGTGCGAAGCATCATTGTCCCAGCAGGAAAGCCCACACGTGCGAGTGGGGCGACTGAATTTCGAGCAACCAATCAGGAGGTCTAGCCAAAATGTTCGCAGGAACGCTAACGAAAAAAAAAAAGGTGCGAAGCATCATCGTCCCAGCAGGAAAGCCCACACGTGCGATTGGGGCGACTGAATTTCGAGCAACGAATCAGGAGGCCGAGCCAAAATGTTCGCAGGAACGCTAACGAAAAAAAAAAAAGGTGCGAAGCATCATCGTCCCAGCAGGAAAGCCCACACGTGCGATTGGGGTGACTGAATTTCGAGCAACCAATTGGGAGGCCGAGCCAAAATGTCCGCAGGAACGCCCTACACGTACGAGTTGCTTAGCAAGGCTAACGAAAAAAAAAAAAAAATAGGTGCGAAGCATCATCGTCCCAGCAGGAAAGCCCACACGTGCGAGTGGGGCGACTGAATTTCGAGCAACCAATCAGGAGGCCAAGCCAAAATGTCCGCAGGAACGCTAACGAAAAAAAATAGGTGCGAAGCATCATCATCCCAACAGGAAAGCCCACACGTGCGATTGGGGCGACTGAATTTCAAGCAACCAATCAGGAGGCCGAGCCAAAATGTCCGCAGGAACGCTAACGAAAAAAAAAAAAAAGGTGCGAAGCATCATCGTCCCAGCAGGAAAGCCCACACGTGCGATTGGGGCGACTAAATTTCGAGCAACCAATCAGGAGGCCGAGCCAAAATGTCCGCAGGAACGCTAACGAAAAAAAAAAAAGGTGCGAAGCATTATCATCCCAGCAGGAAAGCCCACACGTGCGATTGGGGCGACTGAATTTCGAGCAACCAATTGGGAGGCCGAGCCAAAATGTCCGCAGGAACGCCCTACACGTACGAGTTGCTTAGCAAGGCTAACGAAAAAAAAAAAAAATAGGTGCGAAGCATCATCGTCCCAGCAGGAAAGCCCACACGTGCGAGTGGGGCGACTGAATTTCGAGCAATTAATCAGGAGGCCGAGCCAAAATGTCCGCAGGAACGCTAACGAAAAAAAAGAAGGTGCGAAGCATTATCGTCCCAGCATGAAAGCCCACACGTGCGAGTGGGGTGACTGAATTTCGAACAACCAATCAGGAGGCCGAGCCAAAATGTCTGCAGGAATGCTAACGAAAAAAAAAAAGGTGCGAAGCATCATCGTCCCAGCAGGAAAGCCCACACGTGCGATTGGGGCGACTGAATTTCGAGCAACCAATCAGGAGGCCAAGCCAAAATGTCCGCAGGAACGCTAACGAAAAAAAAAAAAAGGTGCGAAGCATCATCGTCCCAGCAGGAAAGCCCACACGTGCGATTGGGGCGACTGAATTTCGAGCAACCAATCAGGAGGCCGAGCCAAAATGTCCGCAGGAACGCTAACGAAAAAAAAAAAGGTGCGAAGCATCATCGTCCCAAACAGAAAGCCCACACGTGCGATTGGGGCGACTGAATTTCGAGCAACCAATCGGGAGGCCGAGCCAAAATGTCCGCAGGAACGCCCCACACGTACGAGTTGCTTAGCAAGGCTAACGAAAAAAAAAATAGGTGCGAAGCATCATTGCGCCAGCAGGGAAGCCCACACGTGCGAGTGAGATGAATGAATTTCGCGCAACCAATCGGAGGCCGAGCCGACATGTCCGCGGGAACGCCCCACACGTACGAGTTGCTTAGCAAGACTAACGAAACAAAAATAGATGCGAAACATTGCGATCTCAGCTGGGAAGTCCACGCGTGCTAGTGGGGCGACTGAGTTTCGAGCAACCAAAAGGAAGCCCAGCCAACATGTCCGCAGGAAAGCCCCGCACGTGCGAGTTGCTAACCAAGGATAGCTAAACAAAAAATTGTGCAAAGCATGATCGTTTCAGCAGGAAAGCCCACATAGTAGGGCGACTGAATTTCGAGCGACAAATAGGAAGCTGAGCCAACGATAACATGCGCCCAGGAAAGCCTCACACGTGTGAGTTGCTAACTAAGAACAACAGATAAAAGTATGTGCGAAGCACCATTTCTGCAGGGAACCCACACGCGCGGGTTGCTAATCAAGAATAACAAAAAAAAAAAAAAAGGATTAAAAATTCTAAAACTTATCATGAAAATAAAGTTTATTTTTAAAATTTCCAAAAAATACAATTTAATTCTAAAATTTATCATGAAAGTATATATGGATTCTATAGTCCAAAAACTTGTCAAATTAATCCGATCAAGTTTTTTAAGCACATTTGGAATGTTTTATGACTTAATTATACTTTCATGATAAGTTTTAAAATTTAATTATATTTTTTGAAAATTTTAGAATTTAATTATATTTTTATGATAAGTTTAGAGTTTGATTGCACTTTTATCATGAAAGTATATATGGATTCTATAGTCCAAAAACTTGTCAAATTAATCCGATCAAGTTTTTAAGCACATTTGGAATGTTTTATGACTTAATTATACTTTCATGATAAGTTTTAAAATTTAATTATATTTTTTTGAAAATTTTAGAACTTAATTATATTTTTATGATAAGTTTAGAGTTTAATTGCACTTCTTGAAAGTTTTAAACCTCAGTTATATTTTTATGATAAATTTTAGGATTTTCATTGCATTTATTCTTAAATATAATTATGTGGGAAGCGCCACCTTTTCCATGCATCGGACGAGTATGGCGACAGAATTACGAGCAGTCAATGGGAAGACGAGCCAACATGTCCCAGGGACGCCCCGCACGTGCGAGGAAGGCGACATAATTTCGAGCAATCAGGAGGAAGCCGCATCGTCTTTTCCATGGGGAAGCCCCACACGTGCAAGTGAGGCGTCTAAATTTCAGGCAATCAATACGAAGCCACGCCACGTGCGAGTTGCTAGCCAAGAATAACACATAGAAATACGTGCGAAACCCCGTCGTTTGCCTGCATCGACCAAGTAAAGGCGACAGAAAATTTCGAGCAATCAATAGGAAGCCACGCCAACATGCCCGCAGGCAAGCCCCACACGTGCGAGTTGCTAATCAAGAGTAACAATAAATAAAGATATGTGCAAAGCATCATGGGGCCACCGACTTCCGACGATTGAAATTTGGCCATCATTCGATTGACTTTTCAATCTTGAGTTAAAGATAGTGCTCGAGGAAAGAGAACGTCTATGACTTAAAAGAGAATTTAAGAATTGAATTTCGTTCATGCGGCTTTGCTGGAAAATTAGAAAAATCCAATTTGCGAGCCGACAGAACAACAACAAGCCGATAAATAATTTTCTATATATTCGTTATTGAACATTGAAAACTTATTTATGAATTTAGAACTCAGTTGGCATAAGTACAATATATCTATGATAGAAATTAAAAGGAAGAATGGAGGAAAAATATTTTCTGTATATATCTTCTATATACAGTGCATTGGACATTTTATAATGTAAAGAATGAAAGGAAAAGAGGAAGCAATATACTAGAATTACAATTTTCCTATTTACTAAACTAATCACCGATTGACTAAATCAATTAATCTGCAATCAAGATTAGCATGGTAATCAGGATTTTCAATCATATCTCCAACACTCCCCCTTAGGCTAATGGCCTACATGTGTCGAGGACAATTAGCTTGCCTAATAAGAACGTGTGTTGTCTTTGACACAGTAGCTTAGCGAAGACGTCTGTAAACTGTTCCACAAATCCAATTCCCTTACGAGGACTCCTTCTTTGATCTTGTCCCAAGTGAAATGACAATCAACTTCCTCTTGTGAAAGATTGGCGCCACCAATTTTAGTACAGCATCATTATAACAAAATAATTCAATTACTCCAAGATCCAAGAGCAATCCACGTATCCAAACTATTTCGCAGGTAGTTTTCCCCATGGCTCAATACTTTGATTCAATTAATGATAGTGATACAATGGACCGCTTCTTCATTTTCCATGAGATTAATGATTTTCCCAATTTGATATAGAAACTAGTTATGGATCTTCTAGTCATTGGACAAGTGACATAATCAATATCATAGTAGGCCATCATCTTCATTTTATAGTCACGAGATAAGAATATGACAAGACTTGGACATCCCTTTAAATATTTCATAACTTTTAGAGTTGCATTCATATGAAACTATTTTGGACTATACATGAACTGGCCAAGTAGTTGCACTGTATAATATATGTTAGGTTTTGTTATGGCAAGATATATTAACTTTCCAATAAGTCGATCATATCCCGATGGATCCTTGATTAATGGATCCCTGATAAATGAAAAGGATTCCTGATCATTTTCATGAGTCATTAACTTGACATTCTGCTCAATCGGGATGACAATGAGTTTACAACCTGATAATCCCACTTCAGAAACAGTCTCCAAGATGAATTTCCTCTAACCAAGACTTATTCCTTTATCAAATGAAGCAATTTCAATGCTAAGGATATATATGGGAGGCCCCAAATCTTTGATGTGAAAAGTAGAGTGCAAATAATTTTTGCACTTCACAACATGGTAGTCATTATTTCCCATGATGAGTAGATCATCAACATATATCAGTAAATAAATTGATGAGTTCCTGCAGTCCATGTAAACAAAGCATAATCATGCTTAGAATGCTAAAAACCTGCATTGATCAGTGTACTAGCGAACTTGACATACTATTGCCTAGATGCTTATTTCAATCCATAAAAGGATTTACGTAGACGATATATTTGTGACTCCCCTTGTCTGCATAAACCTAGAGGAAGAACCATGTAAATTTCTTCATCCAAATCACCATGAAAAAAAGCGTTGTGAACATCCATATGATGTAATGATCATTTGTGAATAGCTGCAATGTATAGGAAGGAATGGGCTATAATTTCTTTGGCAACAAGAGAAAAAGTTTCATGATAATTGAAACATTCTCTTTAAGTGAACCCTTTAGCAACTAAATCTCTTTAAGTGAACCCTTTAGCAACTAAATGAGCTTTCTAATATTCAACAAAACCATCGGCCTTAAACTTGATTTTGTATACACATTTACAACCGATTGATTTCTAATGTGGGGGCAATGAGACAATATCTTAAGTGTGGTTCTTCCTAAGGGCAGTGAGTTCTAATTCCATGGCACATTGCCAATAGGGATCACATGTTATGTCGGTGAACGAGGATGGTTCCTGTTCTTTTGATATTTGGCTAATGCAAAACAAATATTTTGGTGATAGCCAATTAAAGAAAATATACGAGGAAATAGGATATTGTGTATCTGTAGAGCTCATAGTAGAACATAGGTGGCTGGATATGTTGCTGAAAATGTCAAAGCTGCTTAGTTAATATTTGTTCAAGTACTGGTGACAAATTAGAAAATGTATCTGATGTAGCGGTTATTGATGAGGAAAAAGAGAGATCATCTTCTGGAGATTCAACTGGTGGAAGTGAAAACTCCTTTGTAACTAGCACCGATATTGACATAAAAAGTTATGGTGCAACAAAAATATAAGGTAATGCCATGGATAAGTCCTCATTAGATAGGAATGGTCGTTGGTTTTCTAGTGGAGGCAAGGTCAAGTCGGAGAAAGATATCATTTCCTTGAATGGAAATTGTCACGCCCCGAACCCCGAGAGCGCACACATCCATTGGTTGTCAACTTAAAAATGCGACGTCCCAAGACGCGTCGACGACCCATTATTTTTCTCTTTTTTTTTCTTGATTAAGCACATGCGGAAGTGAATTAAACAAACACCCGAACAATCAACAAACACAAGAATAGTATAAAGACAAGCTAGCTATTTTCACAAAACACACTTTATATACATATCCAGTTGGTCCTACCAGTCTATACACATAAGTTTTGTTTCAAAAAGAAACAACCAGACAACCTACACTCCTGACCCCTCCGTCTCGGGTGTAGGATCCTTCACGACACCATCCGAGATGTTGATGTAAATCGGATGCGCTACCTCCCAATCCTCGATTTCGACGGTTGGTCTGTCCAAACCCTGCAAAGGACCCTCCTAAGTCCCGTTAGGATAATTGATGAACCACGCTTTGAAGCGATGAGGTACCTAGTGATGGAGACCCTCATCAACCCAAATAGTGGTCATAACTAACTCACGGGTCTAGATGGTCCCGGGAATAGGGAAGTAGGAGGGCTCATAATCTATTTCCTTCGGAATTCCAAAATGGACTGGTCGCCTCTCCATACTAAAGACTTGAAAATATTTAATTACGACGGGGTGAGATAAATCTCAGCAAGTCAAAACCCTAAACCTCAATTAGAAAGCAAATTCACCCAGAGGCAGCCTAAACAGACGTTACACGAGACTTACCTCGCGTCAGCACATCCCTGCACATTAGCTCGTCACATATGCACTTATAAACGTAGCATGTGTAAATTAATAACTAGAACACCTCATTTCATTCTCAAACAATCATAGGGGTCCAAACCATTATAACACGTCCTATTCCACGCCATACAATTTTGCCCCATAATAAATCGCATATATCTCACTCACTCAGGCATGTCCCAGTTATTACGACCCATCGACCACGGTCAACTCAATAGTCGGTGGTCATCCGGCATAATCGGGCGTCGTCCCGCTCCGTCGAGCACGGCATTGTCCCGCGTAAACGCATCAAAACGGCATTCCATAAAGGAGTATCGGCCCGGCCTCCACCGCGACCAGCATCCGTTGACGTGGGGCATCCGAACTTAATCAGGCATCGTCCCATGTAAATGCATTAGGACGGGTTCACTACCCCATTTAAACGTATCAGGGTATTTTGGTGATCACACAAACACATACTTGGCCAAGAACATTGTGCTTTGCACTCAAATACCTCAATTTCAAATAATGAATTTGGTCAATTTTTTTTGTATTAAAAATCATCCCAGTAAAATAATCATGCGTGGTCACGCATTTAAATTGAGCCAGTAAGCATGGTACACTCCCATTCCAAAATTCCACGATTTTATATACTATATAAAATATTTTGACGTTAAAAATCGACACCCGGTATTTTTCTAATTAAATACCCATAAAATCAATTTTTGCAATAATAGCCAATGATCATCACCAAGCACTCACTTGCACAAATAAGCAATCAATTCACATATAAACTCATCCACAACGATCAGCGTAAAATTCTGATAAACGGCTATCCTGTTACAATTTACGCTAAATATAATTAATTGAATAAATAAAAATTAATTAAATAAATTAAACTAACCATGGTTAATTAAAATAACCACGGTTAACTAAACTAACCCAAGTTAACTAACTAACCTAGGGTAGGCTAACTAAACTAACCTCCTAACTAAACTAGCTTAGGCAACTAACCAATCTAACTAACTAATTACACTAACTAGATTAACACTAATCTTAATTAGCACTAACTAACCTACTAAGTGTAATTAACCTCATAATTCCATATTAGGGCATTAACTCACCGCATTAGGGCGGCGACGGGTTCATGGCGACGGCGGCGCAAATGCGGTGAGATCCCACAACTACAGCGTCACCAATGAAGGACAGGTCGGGGCTGAAAATGCCTCACAAGGCTCACGGCCAAGTGGGGGTCTGGTTCTATGGAGGGGTTGGTCTCGGCTTGGCTGGCGATCTGGATGCGCGGGAACGGTTTGGTCGGAGCTATGCTAGCTGGTGGTGCGAACAAGGTTGGCTGAGCTGGTGGTTCGGTGATGGAGGTGTAAGGTGTAAGGTGGTGTGGATTGTGAAAGGCGTCAGACGAACAGGGGTTGGCTGGCTTCGGCGATGGTTGTGTGGTGCGGTGAGGGCTAGAGTTGAGCGGAACTGGACTGAGGTGGACGTGCGGTGGTGGTGCTGGCGGCAAGGTGGTCGCAGACTAAGCTGTTGGGCTGGAGTTGGCTGAGTGGCGTGAAGGTTGGATGATGGTAGCATGAACGTGCAGAGAAATGGAAGCTATGGGAAAATGAAATGAAGAGGAAGAAGGAAGTAGCAAGGCTCGACTGAAGCAGGGGCTGCGCACTCTTGAGGGAAGGAGAGAGAGAGGAGGGAAAAATTAAGTCAATCATACAACCAATTGGAAGCCAAGAAAAAAATATCAACCACTTGAGTGCTATGCCATCAAAGTCTTCAGCCAAAATTGTCAAAGGGTCCTCCAATGGCAATTTTCCTTCAATTTCTTCACCAAAACAAATCAATTTGGCAGCCCAAAAATCCCATTCAGCAGCCGATACGAATTTCTTCCATTTTCTTTTTGCCGAATTTGATTTTGTCACAAAATTCCGGGCTCGATGAAATTTCTCCGAAGGATGAGACGATGTCCTAAAAATAAATCGTGACACGCTTGAACATCATATTCCCAAAAACGAATTCAATTTCATAGTTAAAATCGACCGAACGCAATTTTAGTACAATCTAACTTATCGAGTAGCTTTTAGGGATTTTAGCGCGTTTAACCCGTGGTCGATAATTTTCAATCCACGTTCGTGCATCTACGACTCATAGGTGACTCTCGGTTGTCGTAAAAATCGCAAGGTTTCAATTACGTGTACCGAGTATAAAATCGAGAAAAAATTGGGCTAGTGCCGTTTGACACGAATTTCGCAATCAAGCGAAATCACCCACAATTCAATTACGTTTTTCCATTAAATCGACCTATATTCTATCACAATTCGATTATAACGGTGTCGTATTGACCATTGTCGATTATTACGGTTGAATGATCGATTTACGATCGAATTCTCAAGTCTGTCACGTTTATATCCCTTAACTGCTTCACCTAATAGGTTAGTTAACTTGTGAGTGGCTAACTCAGAGAAAAAATACCATAGGTGCGTTGACAAAATGCCCATTTCATATATTCGAGACGGGGTCGAAATTCAGGATGTCACAAAAACACATCTTCATGGAAAATAACATCCCTACTGAGAAATTCCATGTAGAAATATACATAACCTAGTATCCTTTCTAAAGAGGGAGGTAACCCATGAAAACATATTGTGTCGTACGGGGATCCATCTTATCCCAAAGGCCCACATTTATCATATAACATAAACAACCAAATACTCAAAGATGATCATTTGCTTGTTGTTTGTTGTAGAGCATTTTTCAAAAGGAGTTTTACCATTAATAATTAGAGTTGGCATATGGTTAATCAAATAGGCTACTATGATCACATAATCCCCCTAAAAAGCTTTAGGAATAGAGGCATGGTGTTTTACTGCATGAGCTACTTTTAAAATGATGTTTATGCTTGCGTTCAACAATTCCATTTTGTTGTAGAGTGTAAGTGCAATAACGCTCATGTAGTGCCATGGGAAGACAAAAAATACTTTGCAATTAGAAGTGAAAAATTCGTAATCTGTATAAATATGTTGCACAAATTTATTGAATTGATTCCTAATCAAAGAAATGAATTCGGATAAATGAGTAAAGGTTTGGCTTTTTGATTGCATGAGGTATACCCAAGTAGAATGTGAATAATAATCAACAACGGTGAGAAAGAAACGAGATCCGTCATGATGAGGGGTATGATAAGGACCCCAGATGTCCATGTGAAGTAAGAAAAAAATTTGTCCACTTGAGATGTACTTATTAGAAAGAATGCTCGAGATTGTTTTGGGTGAGGGAAACATGCCCTATAAATCAATCATTGATGAAAAATGAGATTTTTATTTCGATTGATCACATTACAAGAAATGCTTTTATTTAATAATTTCAAATCTCTTGAGAAATCAATCCAAAAATATAGCCCTTATGCAACCTTACCCAAGTCCATCAGATTACCAGTCAAAAAGTCTCGAAAGAAACAATTTTCAGCATTGAATATGGCATGACAGGAATTATCCTTGCATACTTTTGATACAAAGAGAAGGTTGAATTCGAAATTAGGAATATACGATACATTCCTAAGGATAAAATTAAGACCAGGATGTGTGGTACCATTTCTGGTAACATGGGCAATATTCCCATTTGGAAGACATGCCGACACAGAGGATTGTGATCCTTGTGAACATGGGAAAATAGGTGCTTATTGCATGTTATGTGGTCACTAGCCCCTAAATCAATTATCTATACATCAACTAAAAATGAATCTCCTTACAAAGAAATGTACCTAAGAAGCTTGCACTTTTGTCACTGGTTTTCGATTGACTCATAATTTGTGCAATATTTTGGTATTGCTCTAGAGTGATTGTCTAATGTGCCCCATCAATTTTTTTGTGTAGAAACTTGATAATTAGTGGATTCCTTCTCCTTTTTGCTTTTATTATTGGGTTTTTCATGCAATTTCCAACATATATCCTCAGTGTGGTGTGGATGCTTGCGATATTCACATTATTTATTTGTAAACTTAGGATTTTGTCTGCTAACCTTCCTAATGACGTGACACTTCATGAGCCATATGATCTTTTATAAGTTGGAGCTATCGCGACCTAATAATAGCCGTCTGATTCAGCTGAGGAGATGGAGGACCGAGAGCCAACTGATCCCACACGTTGATCCCAGCTGTTAAATCCAATGCTTTGATCCTAGCCATTCATTCTAGCCAACTTATTCCAATCGTGCACACGCATATCTCATCCATTTGATCGAAAAGAGTTAGGGTTTCCTGTCCCAACTAACCCTCGACCTCCAGAAGCTTCACCCCCTGCTAGTCTTCTCCTATGTGATGTTGGATGGGAACGCTGCAAGGGTCATTAATTCACCCACTCGATCATGCTCGATGATGGCCAGTCACTAGCTCTCTTCTTAGATAGCCAACTGGTAGATCCGACCGAGTGGCGGCAGGGAGTCCATCACTAGGATCTATGATCAAAACAACAAGTACAAGTTATTGAGAATCATTAAGAATCTCATCACATTTTCCCTTTCTCTGATTTCCTTACACTATTTGAGTGTGCTTTCGGGACCTTCAAGCTGCTCCTCGACTGCCTCAAGCACGTTCCCTAGGGCTGAAAGGCAATTGAAGCAAGTGGTGACCATATGGTTCCCTTGTTTCAGGTTTGATATTGCTTGCGTTATTGTGAACAGCTTCGCCCAATCAAGCCGTCTATACATTTATCGGATACTCTCCAAAAACTTTGTAGAGTCTTTGGTCGATGCAAGCCTAGCTGCCACATTGAGGGCTAGGCAGTTGCCAATCCATGTGCGGACCAGCTAATTGCACTTTCGCCAATGCTGCTAAAGTCGCTCCATGGCCGGAAAAGGAATGGCACCGTCAAGGAAAGAATCCTTGTCTTTCGTGACAAGGGCTTGCTAGAGATCCCAAGCCCATGAGCTGTAATCCTCTAATCCGGTGAGCTACATGTGGATATGCTGTAGCTTGAGGCCGTTGGACGACAGCATGTAAAGGGGGTTGTGGAGCTCAAGGCAACCGCCGCTATTGCCACCAAGGGGATACGGCATGAAACCAGGCGGAAAAATCAAGGAGGAATTCATCCCTTCACTCGGTATGGATCCAGGTACGTGACCCAGATTCATCTAACCCAGTATCAATCCAGGTACTTGACCTAGAGTTGTTTGACCCGTGTCCCCATTCAAATTGGATTCAAACAAAAATGGGCCTTGTGCATTCCTATTGGGCTAAGTCCCAAAATTCTCATCTCCAGATGGTCCATAAGTATACTGGGCCCATGCCGCTGGCCCACTTGCCTATTGGTCTTGGACTAGGTACCACTGAGCTTGGGGCCACTAAATTGGGCCAGGAATGTGATCGCGGCAGGAACAGAACTAGCTAAGTTCTGGGCATCATCAGAATGTTGAATAGGAATTCGCTCCTATTCATGCGGATTGATTTGCTCTGAAGATGTTGGGGTTTGATTCTGGGGTAAGGCAGGTGTTTCCTCCACTGGCAGGTTCTCGGCATTCTTGTTCTTCGCAATGATATCAAGAAAAAATGGAATTCCTATTCGGTTTACTGATTGTTTTGCAGGGTGCAATAACACTCAGAAAAAGGAACCGAAGGCAATTCGAAAGATGCGGAAGCTAGGTCAGGAAAGATAGCTTTGATACCATGATAGAAATTGAAAGGAAAAATGGAGGAAAAATATTTTCCGTGTATCTTCTGTATACAAAAACATTGGACATTTTATAATGTAAAGAATGAAAGGAAAAGAGGAAACAATATGTTAGAATTACAACTTTCCCTTTTACTAAACTAATCATCGACTGACTAAATCAATTAATCCATAATGAAGATCAGCATTTGTAATTAGGATCTTCAATTCTTCTAGTAATTTTTCCCTAAAAGGATAACAAGGATTATGGGTTTCGAAATATAAAAAGCCCCGTAACGACATATCAGGTGGGTTAGACATTCAATCATTAGGGAGGGTCATTTTACGTTGGGCTTTGGCTAACCAATCAAGAACTTAACTTGTATCTCATAGGCTATCAGCCACTTCAATGAGGTTTGGACCGGGCTCGGGTCAGAGCCCTCGACCTGCTGGAACACTGATAAGCTATCAGTGACTAACTTCGCTCACAGATCGGAGTTAGCTTCTGAGTACACCAGTGCGGAACGCAACGCAAGGCTAGGGCTTCAATCTCTAGCGGGGACGAGGCGATCTCCAGTCCGGCGAACCCCGTGATAGTTCAGCCAGAGGAATCATGACAAATTCCATCCACAGCTCCTTCCCTTTCCCCTTCGACCATCGACGTTAATTTTCTAAGAACCCTTCTGCAGCGGTCTCCATTGCTCGGGTAAGGTACTCCTTCGATTCGCTCGGTTTTTATCTAAAGGGCTCAAATTTCATGACAGAACATTTTCATGCTCAACATATTTGAAAAACAGAACATCTAGTGAGGGATTAATTTTTAAAAAATTGAGGGATGGACATCGATTCTTAATTGTAAAACGAATAATACATTTATGTGTGTGTACGTATGTAAATAATATTTTAATTTGTTACTCATTTTGCATTTTTTCATTGGTGAATTAATAATGTAACGTGTCAATTATTATCTGTATACCAAAAATATGACTATTGCACTATATTCACACAAATTTAAAGCAATATACTTTTTTTGATTTATCATTAGATAGCATGAAATCACAATCGAACATTTTATATCATAAATGCCCATCTAAGTTTAAACCACCCTATGTCGATTATCGTCAACTCATCCATGGATTTTGGCTAATGCAATGATGTCCAAATCATTAAAACGAAATAGCTTGAAGACATGGTTCAATGTCCAAAACATCTTTACCATTCTCTGTATAGGTTATCTAGACCTAAAGTTTCAATTTTTACAATTTATCCCGACTTTTTCAAATCAATTGCAATGTATCTTGGACTGATGATTGCCACTTCATTTTTCTCACTTATCTGGTGATTAGTTATGAGAAAGAAATACAGAGACTGCTCAAAAACATTTTTCAAAACTATACACCATCATGCATTTGCATTGATTCCATTTAAATTCTTGCCAGTACTTGATTTTTATTTTTATGTCAAAAAAGGTGAATTTCATTCAATCAACTAAAGTACTACAAGAATGGCAACAACAAGACTTAAAATATAGCAAATCCCAAAGGCTGCGTTTGGTCGTCCAAATTTGAAATTTCTAACCATGATAGAATTTGATAGAATAAGATATAAAATTCAGATATTTTGCTAGATCCTTTCCACACTTTGGTTATTACAGTAATAAAGTTAAACATATTCACATCATATTATGTATATTATTTGGTATAAACGGCATATTAATATAAGTGAACCAAAATTTTATAAACAGAGATGGTAAAAATCTCCCGTGACACTCATACCTCCTTTATTTTTATTTTATTTTTCTCTCTTTTTAAATTAATTTCTTTTTATTTCTTTCTTCCCCTTCCATCATTCTCTATTAAAATTTTATTAAATAGTAAACTATGCTAATACACCTAAAATACCTAAAACATGTAATAAATATAAACATATATTTATATTTATATATTGAATTTATATTATAAAATAGAATTAAATTCGAATATATAAATAAAACTAAGATTAAATGAAAATAACTAAATTTTTATTTTTTGTTATTTTGAATTTCTTATATTAGAATTCATATATTATTTATATTAAATATAATTTTAATTTTATTAATTTAAGAAGATTGTTATTCAAGAAAAATAACTTTCTTATTATAAATATTAAAAACCATATTCATCTTTATCTCACCTCCTCCATTAAATAATTTTATTCTAGCTATATCCCTCTTATTTGTGATTTTATCCTGTCTTAAGTAGACACTAAACACAAATTAGGATAAATTTTATTCTATTATGAATTTTATCTTGATAGCTGAACGTAGTCAAATGGATTGCAGGGGCTTTCAAAAGCCAGTTATTACTGGTCCAAACAAACTAGTCACCTTCTAGACATGGATTGATAGGGGTGGCTCAAATAACATTCTCTAGGAAAAGCTCTTGTGATTTTTGTTCGTTCCATCTGCTCGTTCCTGTCTCAATTAGACCTGCTAATAGAGTGGGTTCCTCTCACTTTGCCGGTCCCCCTAACACTCCAATAGACAACCATTTGTCTTCATGGATCTTGATACCTTTTTCCATTCTCAATAGCCCATCTAGCTTTCGCTCTAATTGAATCTCTCACCACTATAACACTTTGCCCACCCTAGGAAGGTCCTGAGCCTTTCCCTCGCTGGTACTTTACTCACATGCTCTCACATACAATGTAATTTCCGAATCGTTCTTCTTCTTTTTTATAGGTACACACTTATATGAAGAACTTGCCCTCCATAATCAGTAAAGTGCGTAATCAGAATTCCAAGCAAAATTTGTACGCACTGCAATCGATTTGTAAATTCAGGGGACAAGTTGCAAAGAATATTACAATTTCGACGATTTGAGGGGTTATGTGCGAGCTTGACAAATCAAAATCATTTTTCAGAACCAAAGAGCGTGACAATTCATTTCTTCATTCTAAATGCTATCTATCACGCTCAATCACGTTCAATAAATTAAGATATAATCCAACCTCAATCTGAAGCGCGAGAACGTGATTTTATCATACTTTCATGAAGTTTTATGTTCCGGTGGGGTTATGTCCTAGTTTTATTTTATTTCAAATATTACCATTATTTTAATAAAAATTTTATCACGGATATTTACTTCACCTCTAGATGATTGGTTTACAGATCTCTATCTCTATGTACATGCGATGTTGTCATCACCTTCATTGTTGCGCTCGCTCTTGGCAAAAAAGTGGAACCAACGAGACTTGTGTATAGAACATTTATCACATTAGTTTTTCTTTTTCCTTTTTGCCAAAGAAAAAAAAGATACTTTTTTTTTAAATCCCACTAATTGTATGCAAATTATTTTGGATCACTCACATAAGTTAAAGGTCTGAACTCAACCGGTTCGTAAACTTTTGTAGACCTACAAGTAGCCGTGTCTCCACACCCATATCTCCGAGCTATAAGGGGAAAAGGAAATTTGAGACTAAATCCGTACAATATGAATTGTCTTTCTTTTCATCCTAATTCACTTCCGGCTCAGCTTCTTTGGTCGCATTTTATGTGGCAAGAGATTACCGCAAAAGACACCAGTTAATTAGTGCTGGTCTGGACAGATTTAGATGGGCCACAACGCCTCCAATTCCTGGGACACGAGGCACTTAGGGAAGCGGCCGGTAAACGATTTGTTTTGGCGACGGCTTTCCTTTCCTCGTCCTTAAAGACCTGACGCACTTTCTGGTTTTCTAGCCGAAAATTCTCCTCCCGGTTCTAGCCGAAAGTTCAAATCTCCAATCGCTTCGATCGGCGATGACAGTGGCACAGAAGCAGCCGTAATCATTGTCATCGTCTCTGTTCACCCTCGCCCTCCTGACCCTCATCTCCTTCACTCTGGTATCCCTCAAGTCCCACCACTCAACCGCAATCCCCGTGAAGCTGAGCTCGTCCTTCATCCAACAGAAGCTGTCGAGCGACGTCATAGGGAGAGAGAAGAGAGTTCGATAGCGAAGAAGAACGTCGGGTGTCCATTAAGAGTTAGTCAGTGGCCTGATTTCGTGGGCTGGAAATGGCTTCATAATATTACCTATTTAGTAAGGATGAGCATATATTACCTATTTAGTAAGGATGAGCATAGTTTCATGGCAGAACCAAAAACATACTAGAAACCTACCGATTCGGTTCCAGGTTCTTAGATATGCAAGGTAGGTTTTAAGTTCAAAAATTGAGGAACATATTCCCAAGGATGGTTTCAGGTTTCAAATGGAATTGAAAGCCTAAAACATGGAACAAATTTTTATGTTTTTTTTGTTCTATATCTTCATGTGATTCTGCAGTATTTTATAATGTCCGATGATGAGTATATAATCTAAAACCACTAATTTGAGCTTTCATTTTCAGTAATATCCATAACCGCGACTTTGATTGTGTTAATAGTTTATAATCTTCGTATGTCTAAATATAAGTTGTGATAAGTGGATTGTAACAAATTATGATCATTAGAGGTGATAATTCATTACAATTATTCAATTTAGAGTACATTTGAAATTTTGGTAAACCTTGAAATCTGTAACAGTGTAAATTGTTGGCTCAGAGGGTAGGTTCGAAATTCCAAAAATTAAGAAACCTGTTTTGACCAATATCTGGAACATGAAATCATTCACTCTTGCTATTTAGACCCATTTATTTTGAGCTTTTTAATTTATAACCTATTATGACTAGACGCCTTAAATTTGAGGCAACCTATTTATGACTCATTTCAATAACTTTGGATTAATATCCATTTCGACAAGTCTACGTAACTGGAATTCCAAACAAAATTTGGTAGGAGTCGATACCAATGGACATGATGCGATCCACTAGTTGAATATTAGGGGACAAGTGGCAATTATAGACGCTTAGGCTGGTGACGCGAAGGGGACTTGAACACGTGCGACTTGCAAGCCAAAAGTAATAAAATAGTGTCGCGACCAATTTTTCGGGTGTAAACCACCTAAAGTTTGGCTAATGGATTGTTAAGTCTGGACTTAACTCGAGTTCTCCCAAGCCCATATCAATTCGCGACTTAGGTTCAAGTTCTTAACATGCAATTGATTTTCAATTAGGAGTCGCCACTAATTTATTTTTGATGGGTCGATTAGAAACCCAAGTAAAGTAATGGGAGATTTACTATACTCCTATGAACCAGAAACTTTGGGTACGGGGACTTGGTTACACTAGACTTCTTTAATGCCCTTTCGGTACCATTTCTTTTTATTTTCAAAAATGTTTGGCAAGCAGTTTGGATTGATTTTAAATTTATTTCCCTAATATGTGAGGTGATCATTTAGGTACGCAAACCACCAATTTGACACTCAAGTAAAGCAGTAAATAAATTGCAGAACTTACCTCATTAGCAACGAAAGCATCTGCGTTGTTAGATCAGAATTCACATCAACACCCTAGATATGATTTCTAATTAACACTCAATTTCTTTTTTTGTTTTCACTTAATTAATGGAAATCATGCAATATTAATTAAATGACCTAATTCTAATGTCATGCAATTACTAATTGAATGAACCTAGCAACAATCACTAAATGGTATGCATTTCATGAATCTAATCCTAATGACATGCGCATGACATTTTTTATTTTCTTTTTCCTTAAAAGAATGCAATCTATCCTAGAGATTGAAACTAATTTATTCTAAGACATTTTTTGTATTTTTTATGAAATTCGAAATTAGAAAATGTGAAAATTATCTAATTAGATTAAGATCCTATTCAATTTATATTAGGAATTAGGTTGAGCTAAATCCTAATTTAAACTAAAATATTATCTTAACCCAAATAATCCTAAAATGCAATCTATTTAAGAAAATGCCTAAACTTATAATAACTTAAGAAACTAAGTGCAATTTAACCATAATATGCAATGACGTACAAAATATGCCCTAATTCTACATGACATGTGCATGATGATTTTTTTGTTGTTTTTCCTTTTTTTTCCTCTTTTTTTTTAATTTCGAAAATTCATGATAAATGGAATGTTTAGCCTAAATATGCAAATAACCCTAAACATGTAATAACTCAAACATATTTCAAAATAAATAAGGCAATCAAGACCATTCAAAATTACCAAAAATATCACACATGTTTCAGATCAAGGGATAATTTTTCGCTAATAAAATCGATAAATTGATCTTAAGATTTAAAAGATCAAAATATCAATTTTATTCCCACTTGATTAATTATTTCATCTAAAGCTTTATAGATGAAATAAAAAAATCCGTGGTTGCGAATCAGCTGATATGTCAAGAATTTCCAATTATGCATGGGGAAATATTTCAAATAAGTAAACAAGAAATAAAATAAAAAATAAGATAAACTTGCCTAATAAAATAAAATAAATATACCTAATTTGATTTTTTTTTGTTTTTTCCTAAAAGGGAAATCTCGGACGCCGTTCGGAGCTCCGGAACAACGAGCAGCTCGTTCGGGGCGGGCAGTGAGGAGAGACGCCGACGAGGGACTCCGGCGGAGCAGGGCACCGGCAAGGGGGCGTCGCAAGGGCAGCGGCGGCGTCGGAGCAGAGGCGGAGCGAACGTTGGACGCTAAGCAGGGACGTCGGTCACTGGTCTTCGGGGCAATGGCGTCAGGCGTCGCGGCTGCTGGCATCGAGTCGTCGAAGTAGAGGCGAAGACAGCAGCGAGGGAGTACAGTGGATTTGCGACTCCTGGGCAGACGAGGGCGGAGCAGGAGCAGAAGCGGCGTCGCGGGTCGGGCGAGGCAGATCCGACGGTAGCAGCGGCGTCGCAGGGTCGCGACGAGGGAGACGGCGATGCTCGTGGCTGTTGGTGCGCGGAGCAGAGGCTATCGCGGGATCTGCAGGTCGCAGCTTCGGAGGTGTGGTGACCGGCTCAGATCTGCTGGCGTCGGGGGTTGTTGATGTCGCGAAGGAGTGGTGCTGCAGCAGAGGGCGGATTGGCGTGGCGGCGGTGCGACTCTGGGTCGCCGGTGGCTCGGCTTCCGGCGCGGGCGAGCGGGGACGGCACGGGCGGACGCCAGCGGGAGCGGACGGCGATGGCGATGGCGCCGGCGGAGACTCCTCCCCCCGCGAGGAAGATGAACAGTCGCGTGGGGGCTTTTCTTTTGCCTTTTCTCTCCTACCTCACTTTTTCACTTTTTGCATTTTGCATTTTATCCCTATTTTCCCCCCGATGGAAAAAGAACCCCCGTTCATTAATTCGTGCACCCAAAAGAATGTATCTTCGTGACTAGGGGTGATCGGGATAGGGTCTAGACCTGAACCCTGTACTCGACCCTGTTATAACCGGTTCCTATTTTCTAGACCCTATACCGGACCCTATTTGTATTGGACCCTGTACCCGACCCACCCTGTTTTTCCGATCCGGTTCTAGGGTCAATCATATTTCCACTGGAACCTGTTTTACAATCTCCCGATATCCTATACGACTTCGAATTTTATATTAATAAGCGAAAAAATAATGTAATCCTCCTAATTTATATTGAAATATTAAGCACTGGTAATAAATTAATACATGAACTTTTCGACTAAACGAAAAATTAAGGATTCATAGGGCTAATTATAATAAAAAATAATAATAAGGCAAAGAATTAGCAACAAACACGGGTCTAATATTAGTCTTATTCTCACAACTACTACATGAAGGTACTCATTTATACAAGCATAACTCCTCATACAAAAGAGAAATTAGACGAGTCAATCCATGTGATGCACAAGAATTTTGCGGCGACGAACATCGTCCGTCCATCAGACGGTGCAAGAGGGAGCCGGTGAGGGAGAGAAGCAAGTGAGGAAGAGGAATGACAAAGGAGAAGTGCCGTGCGTGTTTGAGAGAGCCAAGAGGAAACACATTGTGTGATTGCGAGAGTAAGAATAGAAATCGAGAGAAAAAAAGGGTTTTGGACCTCTACTTACAAAATCGGTCCGGAACCGGTTTCCGGTGGGTAATCACTTGGACCCTATTCCCGGACCGGTTTCAACCGGTTCCAAATTTTGGAAACCTGTTCCCGGACCGGTTTCAATGGGAACCAATTCCTGACCCTGTTTTCCGGGTGGGCCGGTCTGGGAACCGGGTATACCCAGTCCA
Organism: Eucalyptus microcorys; assembly: GCA_014182515.1. Classification (NCBI taxonomy): domain Eukaryota; kingdom Viridiplantae; phylum Streptophyta; class Magnoliopsida; order Myrtales; family Myrtaceae; genus Eucalyptus; species Eucalyptus microcorys. Next base: position 5,519,120 of record CM024563.1, read on the forward strand.
GTTGCACACCCCTATTCGCGACATATTTTTTCCTTTTTATGTTTGCGAACGATACCCCTAAATATGTCATTAAAATATACTCACCTCGCTCAATATTCCCTTATGTATTTTTCGCATATTCCATCCAAAAAATTCCCTCTTTGCACAAAATACACCCCTTAGTGTATATTACCTAAAAATATGAAAAATCTAAACGGAATATGTGAAAAATCTTCCTTTCACCGGCGGCCTAAAATAAAACAGAACACAATGAAAATAAAAATAAAACGTTTCTAAACTATATGCCATGTGTGTTTTTTTTTTTATTTTAGTAAAAATTAACTCAAAAATTATGCAAAAATTTAGGTGTTAACAAATAGGAATACGTGCGAGTGGCCACACCAACCAAAAGTGACAAACAGAATTACGCACGAGACGCCTCGCTTACATATTAAAGAAGGTATCTCTCCATGCTAGACATGCAATACTGTCCGATTTAATCAAAATTTCTTATCTTTCTTGTGTTTTCTGCGTCTTTTTTCAGTTATTTGCGATCGTGCAATATTATTGTCCGATTTAATTCCTCGTGACTTTAATCTCGCCAGCTTTCTCCAAAAAATAACGAAAAACGAGTGAGCATGTCTAATTTTGCTATGCATCTGCTATTCTTTTCCGGTTCCGTAGCAGGCAATCGTATTGTAAGAGTCCTTCAGATTGTAGTACTCTGGTTTTTTAAAGATTTCGAACGACAATGTCGCAATTTTGTGGCTTTTCATCTTGATGGTTAAACCCTGGAAGTGGAATTGGTGAATGATGAGTTGTGATGGCAAGGCCAGTAATGTGTCCTCAGTCCAAATTAGCTGGTGTTACAGAGAGCAAAACCAATGGTCGCTCCTTTGCAATGAGAGGGAAAGCTTCCTACATCTTCTTTTTACAGCTAATAGTATTATCCATGGATGTTCAATGAGTTCTTTTCCAATTCGTAATTTCAGCTCATTTCTGATAAGCTAGCATGATGTGGAATGGGTGCAGGTCCTCTTCGATGAAGATGGAGTTTCAGAAATGAAATCCCACCGGACAAAAGGGAAGTGACCTGGATAAAACCGAACCCAATCCTGAGAACTCGATCAATTTTTATGGATCCAAGCCCAATGAAGAAGCCGGACAAGTCTAAAGTGCCGAACAAGAGTCTCGAGTGCAGATTATAGTTGGAAATCGCCAGGAGGGTGCAGCAATAGAGAATCAGCGTGGAAACACTCGATGGTTGATGACCATGTGGAAACGACCTCAAATGGAAAGTCTTGGAAACTCATCTTTATTATACGATGGCATACACAAGACCCGTACGGCGGTTTGTTCGCCGGCTTTTTCTCATCAAATCCGTATTTCTTTTTTCGCAGTTGTGGAGTAGGAATTGCAAAGTGTGTGTTTTCTGTTTTAAGCAGACTGGTGTAGTTAAGCATGTTTGTCTAGACAAATAGTCAGAATGCATAAAATAATACATCACCGGCAAAATATTTGGAGAATTTGAGAAAGACATCTTGTTGGAAATAACGGTAGGCAAAAACCAGCACATGACTAGCGAATCTTTAAGTAATTAAGGAACAGTAAACCCAAACGAAGAGAGAACCTGTAAGATTGTTTGGCACCGTGAGATCTCTGGATTTACACTGATAAAAATCCACTAAAGTAAGAAACAGATAATGGAAGCAAAAGTAATGGCGAATTGTCATCGAATGGCGAATTGTCATCAAATGAAATCGCTTAACTACTAACTCTCATTGTCTCATTGCCTTCTTTTCCACTGGAAAATAGGTAGGAGCTTTCGAGATTGTATGCCGAGGCATGACCCGATATTTTAAGCTAAAAGGACATAGTCCTAGCTAAAAGCATTTGAGAGACTTAAGAGAAATACACATTTTGGAAAGAAGTACAGCAGAAACCAGTAACAGCATTTGAAGTAAAAAGGCTAGGAAAGACAACTCAACGATGCCCAACCGATGCCCAAATTTGGAGAAGCCACCAGAGTCTCTAGAATCTGGAAAAAAAAAAGACATCAGAACAGAATCAAACCCTGTTTATATCAACAGAATAAAGTAGACAAGATGATTACTGTCAGTGTGAAAAAATGAATTTTAGGAATATTTTCTTCATCAATTTCCGATATTTGGGACTGAAAAATTCGTCGATCATGGAAGATATCTCTTCTTCGAACCAGAAAGTCCATGTCACAAAATAAGAAAAACGACGTCTTGCATCTGAAAAATGGAAATCAACACCGATAATCTTCTCTGCTTCACCATCTCACGAATCACGACGAGTCTCTTGACTCTGAATATGGACAAAGCCGATCTCGATGAACATGTTGCTGCTGCCTCGTTTCCGATGGCGAAGCTTCACGCGCCGTCGAGCTGAGCCTATGCCTCAGGCATGGGCGTCGGCGTTGGGCTACGCCAGTTTTTTTCTGTTTAAGCTCGGAATCGAGCTAGGTCTCGGCCATAGACGCCGAGCAACACCTCCAGATCTGGCGGCGGCGACTCGAACATTGCCGGGGGACGTCTCTGAGCGGCAAATATAGAAAAGGAAAGAATATAGGAGGGCGACATGAGGAAGAAGGCGGAGCAACGACAGAGATTGGGGCCTGCGCATCCTAAGATGCGGCAGCGACCGGTGCTGAGCGTGGCGTCGGCGGCTTCGACGGTGGTGATGCCGACGTGCAGCGAGCGGGCATGGAGACGGCTGAGGGCAGGAATGAGGAAAAGAGAGAAGAGAGACACAAGGGTATCCTCAGTAAGAGAGAAGAGAGAGACAAGGGTATCCTCAGTAAATATGCCATTGGGGGTCCCTTCTTGGTCTGCACGACGAGGTTCCAGAACCCGACATTGATTTCTGATGACGACTTCCCTAATTTTGGGGGTTCATCTTGTTATTCCATTGGATGAGGTCAGTTTTGGTTAATATCGCGTAAATGAGGCTTAAAAATAGAATAGGGTGCCTGTTTTAACCACTAAGAAATAATATGAAAGCTGACAAAAAAATCAGGCCAGAAAAAATAAGTTATTTACTTCAATTCGACAAAATATTTATTTAAAATTTGATGGTATGGCACGTTTAGATATCATATCATGAATAATGCATACCTATTTAAAAAAATATAGAATAGGATTTTTCTTTCAAAAATTAATTTCCAGCTCTTTTTTTCAAATCCGCGATTGTACTGTCATTTTCAATGTTTCCTCAATGCCCATCAATTTCGAGCTTTGACCGAAGACCCATAACTGTAGAGAGAGAGAGAAACGGCGGTGGTGATAATCGATGGCTCCTGTGCAACAAGAAGCAGTTCAAGAAGAGCGTGGCCGCGGCCGAGCGGTTCGCCGCCCTGGACCTCAATAGCGACAGCGTCCTCTCTCGGTCTGAGCTCCCCAAGGCCTTCGAGTCTATGCGGCTTAGCTTCCTCAAGCGCCCCCTCGATCCTGACCTAGTTAGTCCAGGAGGGTTTGATCCGGTTCCTGAGGGAACTAGACCTGGTCCACATCCCTAGCTTAAGCATCGAGAGCTTCTCATTTGTTTCATTTTGCGCATCAATTTCATTGGGGAAACAAACAACTGCCTCAAACAAAACTAAGCAGGAACTTATACTTACCAGAGTTGAGTGAAGATGTCGGCCGTGCAGCTCAGGGTGCCTCCGAGGATCATCCAATCGCTACCACGCTCGCCGTCAGTTGGAGCGGTGAAGGTCACACCCATGCACGAGGCGTACACATCGAACACAGGCACCCACCACAGACCTAAGCGTAGCCTCCGCTTGGCCTTCGTGACCACGTTGATGGTCACCTCGCTGCCCTTCAACGAGCTCACCAGGCCCTTCACGCCCAAGTCATTGACAACCGTGATCATTGACAGGGCCTTGGCTCGGACAGTGGTCACGTTGTGGGGGCCCTGAATGAAGGTAGGAATGAGGGAGGGACGAGAGAGAGGGAGCTGGCCATCGAAACTCAAGAGGAGCTTCATGCGAGTGTATTTGACGGCAATGAGCTTGCTAGGGTTCTTGACAGAGAAAGCGATGTTCCATTGAGCGGTGACGTGGGAGGTGGAGATGTTGAGGGATAGGGAAGAGGCTGGGTTGAGCCTGAATTCCGGGGGCATAAAGGCGGGTATTGCCAGAAAGACAACCATGACGAGTCCGAGAGGAGCGGGTATGGCATATGAGAGGCAGTGGAGGATGGTCCGCTTGTACCAATCGGACTGTGGTGGCCGCGGTGATGCCGGATTATTATCCGGGGGGGCTGGGGTGGCGGGGAGATCTGTCATTTGGGGTTCTTTTTTCTCCCTAAAAACTTTGTGTGTGAAGTGTATGAGGAGGGCGCAGACTTTATAAGGGGGAATTGGACCCTCTTCATTATGTCTCGCTGTTACATGGTGTGGTGTTGAGGGAGGAGAGGAATTTTTTTGAGGGAGAGGAACGAATGGAACTATTTTCCATCATCTGTCAGTTGTCACGTGGTGTCGTTCGTATGATATGGGGATATTTCATTTTTGTTATTTTATTGCTAGGACAGGGACATTCGTTTAGCACAATCCGTCCGTTAGCGCTGGCCGTTGCCGTTTATCGAGGACTTCACTTGGCCAAGCAATCGGCACTTTCCGAGGGGGAGGATCGATGAATCGACACAAACCCCGTCTCCTTTTTGATTATTTTTCATTTTCAGAATTCTTAATTTATTTTCAAGATTTATACATTTTAACCTTATTATTGCTAAATTTGAATTTTCTCTGTCTAAAAACTTGAGAAGAATGCTATACAGATTAAAAGAACAATGCGATCCTTTGGCAAGTTTTTTACAAAGTTCGTTTTTCACCTAGATTTTCGTTATTATCAAATTGATAATTATTTTTGCTAATGTCTGGACATTTGGAAAAGTGAAGCAAAACTGACCTTGATAATATTAAATCCAATGAGAAATAGAAAAACTTAGAGTCTGGCCCATTGTTATTTTTCTCCTTAACTCCTTTCATCCAAATTAATCGTCCAACTACAATTTTGACTTATAGGAGTATATATGTGATATGAATTAATTGAGATGTCATTTCGCTATTTATCTAATGTGTTTTTCCCCTCTCAAAACTTATGTTTTCTCAAACCCGCGTGTAGAAAATCGAAAAGAGAGGGGGCGGGGGGCGAGGGGTCGCAAAAGAGACAAAAGACAAGCAATGCAGAGAAAAAAAGAGGGAAAGAGAGTCCAGTTTTTTCCGCTGTGCGCTGCAGACAGAGAAATATGCTCATTATGAGGGGGTACTTGGATTCGGTTCCGCATATTATATCACATGATGCGCGAAGATATCTGTGCCGGCATATTTCATTTTTTATTTTATTTTTTTGCTAGGAACAGGGATATTTTCATTTATTACAAATGGCTTTCCATTCTGTCGGTAGCGCTGGCCTTTTCTTCTTAGCCAGTCAACCGGCGCTTTCCGACGTGGATGATCAATTAATGACAAAAACTTACGTGTTCTTTTGATAATTTTTCTTTTCCAGAATTCTTACTTTATTTTCAAAATCCGTACATTTTAACCTTATTATTGCCAAATTTAATTTTTCTCTGTCTAAAAACTTAAGAAGAATGCTATAAACATTAAAAGAACAATACGATCCCTTGGCAAGTTTTTACGAAATTTGTTTTTCATTACCATCAAATTGATAATTATTTTTGCCAATGTCTGGACATTTGGAAAAGTGAAGCAAAACTGACCTTGATAATATTAAATCCAACGAGAAATAATAAAAAAGTTAGAGTCTGTCCCATTGTTACTTTGCTCCTTAACTCCTTTCATCCAAATTAATCGTCCAACTACAATTTTGAATTATAGGAATATATATGTGATATGAATTAATTGAGATGTCATTTCGCTATTTATCTAATGTGTTTTTCCCCTCTCAAAACTTATGTTTTCTCAAACCCTCGTGTAGAAAACCGGAGAGAGAGAGAGAGAGAGAGGGGGCCGGGGGGGGATGGGGATGTGGGTGGGGCTTCACTAATGAAAACAGGCGGTGGGATGACCGCCAGAGCTAATCGTTCCACGTGCTCGTTCCACCTCCCCCAGCTGGGACCGCAGCAGCTTGTGCGAATCCCGGATCTCCAAACATCTTCAAAGAATAAATCACCAAAAAGAGAATCCAAATTTTACCTATACCATATATTTACCTCAAAAAAACGATATCAAAAATCCCAAATTAATACTTATGTAATATATTTATACAATTTTTTTATGACACAAAAAATCCAAAAAAAAAAAATTTCAACACAAATTTTTTTGGATAAATATGTCATAAGGATACAAATTTAATATTTTTAGTATCACAAAAATATAAATTTAAAAATTTTTATGTCACAAAAAAAGCTTAAGATTTTTGATAACTTTGATCCCAAATAAAATTAACCATGAACGCAACTTTAAGTTTTAGATACTTACAAGCGACATGCTAAAAGACTTTAGTACCCAAAAGTTCAAATTGTTTGATGAGTATACAAGACATTTGTATATCATCGTGATACAATGCATGATCAATTATTTTAGCGATGCACTATGTAGAGAGAGGATATATAAAGAGAAGACCACCATATGTCATTGATGAGGTATGGATAACAAAATAAAGAAAAGAATGCACAAAACTTGATGTTTTCGCCGATGAGCTTCATTTTAATCTCTAATTTTCCCTGACCTATATGTAGTTTAATTTATATTAGAATAAGCTTAAATGATACTTTTCCCCATTTAAGTTTTTTCTTTTTTGGTGAGATTTCCATTTTTACTTGAAAAGAATGCAAGAAAAGAGCCCTTTCCCAGCCTTACTTAAAAAAAAAGTCATGTCAACATTTTTTGTTATTTAAGTTGGACAAAGTTATCTGAATGATCCCATTATATCAATTTGATAAGTTTTAACACTTGACTGCATATTTTGTAAGTTTTATGACTCAATTATACTTTCGTGATGAATTTTAGAATTTTCAGTGCACTTGTGAGGTTAAAGAGTTCTTCTTGCTATCATGGATCTTCATAATATTTTGAAATAATGTGCTATTAATTTAAACAAAATATATAAATTAGTGCGTTGAAATGTCTTCCGAAGTAATATTCTCTATTTTGTCGGAGCATTTGTTTTTTCCTTCACGTCAAACCGGGGGCAATTCCACCGGCATCCTTCAAAATCGTGAGTTTAGCAAATGAAGCGTGTGTTTTGGGACAGCTTTGGTTTCATGATACTTGCACCTAGACAAACGACATTGACTCCAAAAATTTTCACTTAATTGCCAATTCGTGCGATATATAAGATTGGTATATCCTCCAATTTTCTTTGCCTGTCGCTTTCGATGCTTCATATAATGCCATTAGAATCAGATCAGTCTCCAAAAAGGAGGGCCCACTTCATCCTCCCAAAAAGTAATCCTTCATTAGATTCGCCTTAAGTTATGAATTTTGGACTTCGAACGGGATGGAACTCGGAAGTCAATTTCGATTCAGCCGAGCCAAATCATATACATTATGACGTTTCAGTTACGTGATTTACTTTCTTCTTTTTGTTATTTGTATAGTTCATCATTTCAAAGCACTTAAAGCTTTTAAAATATACAAATTGGCAACTAATATAATTTTTGTTTTCATAGTTCTCCAAAACTCAAATAATATGAATGTTGGCATATCCTCCAATTTCTCATGATTCTTAATTTACTTGTTGATGTCTTTTCCGCCGGGATCCGGGAAGTCAAATTATTGAATAGATGACCATGAATGGACACTAAGCACTGTGGCCTCGTGGGAATTTTCTCACGATTCTCGATTTATTTGTTCGTGCCTCCCCCGCTAGGGTGTGGGAAATTTAATTGAATCATTGTTTCGAGAACAAGGAGGAACATTTATCACACATTTTTTAGGAGGCAAGTCGATGAAAATATCCCATTTGACTAATTTGAGATTGCACCAACTTTCCGTTCATTTTGTCGTGAACGAGCAAGGCGTTCTGGTCTTCTTCTCCTTTTTGTAACAACGTGAGGTAGCCAACCTTTGGTACGATCGATGAACATGAATATATGCAAAGTGTCCCAACCAACACCCATGACCCTTGTGCAACGGGCAAAATTGCACTCAATCACTTTCTCCAATCTAGAATTTATAAAGGCTAGCATTTCCATGTTTTCAAAATACCTCCAATTGCTTTATTTTCCACCTCCTACCATTTAGGCTATTCTTTGTAATGAAGTCCATAAGGGATCTTCAAATTTTCCTTAGCAATTGCACCAATTTAGCACTAATTTTTTTTTTTTTTATCAATTGAGTCTTAAACTTTTAATATTTATACAAATTCAATCTATCCGACCAATTTTGGCCAATCGACATTAACATAGACATGTTTAAATAATATTTTAATTTTTTTTTAATTCTTATTAATTTTTTTAGTTTTTTTTTTCTCCTTCTATTTTTCCCCTCACGGTGGCTAGCGAAGCCCGCCATAAGCTAGAGAGCGGTAGAAGACCACCACGAAATGTGGGTGCTCGAGGAGGCCATTCGTGGTTTGGTGGCACACAACTTGAAATTTTCTGAGCTACGGTCTCCGATCTCTCGGGCGCATGGAAACCTTGGCTTAGAAAAGTGGTGGTGATTGAGACGGGACCTACAAGACAGGGAAAAAGGGAAGGGGTAAATTAGGGTTTATAGTTGACTTTCTCTATCCTTGCCTCGAGGGTGAGGCTACCTTACCTAAATCTGGCCGAGGCTAGCCTCACCAAGGTCTCGCTGCCCGTGAGCAAAGGTGGAGACATTGCCAATGGCCGGCAAGGCCACCCTCACTGGCCCTTGATGACTAGCCAAAGAATGAAGATGATAGGAATGGAAAAAAAAAAAAAAAAAAAGGAAGGAAAATATATAAATATATAATTTAAAATTATTAAAATATTATTGAAAATTTCTCGCGTTAATGTTAGTCATGCCATGTAGGATAATCATTGATACAAATGTAAAAGGTTGAAAACTCAATTGGCCAAAAAAAATTAGCATAATTACAATAGATTTATGATTTTTTTTGTAACTCTTCCAACCAATTAAACTCTCTTTATGACAAAAAAAAAAATCCAATACCTCCAAATAATCTATTTGTCCATAGAAATACCAATAGCACAATAAATTCACTTATGATTTTAAAAATCATGAACACTTCAATCATGAATATCATGTTATTCATCTCGTCTTATCCATTTTGTCATATGGGAATATGTGAAGATTGGATACTTCTACAGGGTATGATCAATCCCAATGCAAGAATTCAATTCGATTGGCGTTCACTTCAGTAATATATAAAATTAGTCAAAAAGACTGAATTGACACTAATTTAAAAGATTTATAACTAAATTGACACTAAATTGAAAAAAAAAATTAAGATTAAATTGATATAAATATGATAGATTTTTGACTCTTTTCCTTCGGGTGATTGCGGATGCCCATGGCAGTTTTTAACTTTCCATGTGCTTTCTTAATCGTTTTAAAGCGTGACAAAAGTGACCTAAAAATATATATATAACTACTACTTCAAAATCATTGTCGAATACGGCGTGCTTGATCAGACGTGGGTGTGGGCGACACGCGCCCACGTGGTAATCGAACACCTCGAGTGGAGCAGTATGCGCTGTGGGTGCGGAGGTTCCAGTTTCCGGCAGGACCGGACCGCCGACTTCGCAGCACCCGTTCTCTAGCTCGATCCGGGAACCAAATTGGGTAACGAGGGTGTGTGGAAGGACACACCACATTCTCCGAAGGCGCAGCATGTTTCAATATTATATCTCTTGTCCTCGGTAGCAACACCAGTTGTTTTTTTTTTATTCCCAAATATTACGTCACCCTGAAATTACTAAAAGGAATGTTGGAATTACAAAAGCGAAACTGAAGATATCCAATTTTATTTATCTCTTGTTGCTTTTGGAAATTGAAACTTAGCTAGGATTCAAGTCATAGCCTCCGAATAGTATTGACACGTTAAAAGACTGAGTGAAGTATGTTATAATTTCATAATATGTAATATATTTTTATTATTCTAAATATGATCCCAATATTATATTCCCAATAAATTTTGATTTATTGTCCAATTTATTATCCACGTATATTACGTGATATTTGTCCGTTATTATATTACCATAATGATCTTGATGGAAAATACCGGTAACATAATAAACAGAATAAAAACGTCAAGTCGTCTAGTTCAAACCCGATCACTACAGAAAACACACCATTGGGTTTGATGGGTATTGGCTAATAGAACAAGACGTACAAATTTGGTGTTCCCATATTGCAGATCGATCGTGCTACGTGGATCCGTCGAAGGTTTTGGGGTCTTCTGCTTTTACAAATTTCATCAATGGCTGGAGGTATGTTGATCTTTACGTTTCTGCAAACCGATCTTGAATTTTATACGAATTTATCCGTGATTGATAAATTAGGATCATCAGGTTTTAGTTTATATTTAGTCTAACAGTTGGTATTAGAGCATGTTTACAATCTCTGCCTTGATGAAATTTTTGGAATTTATTTTCATTGAATTATGTGAGGGTAAATTCGGATTTCTATATGGCTTGGATCGGAATTTAGAATTCCGGCCAAATTCGGGCGACCTACCACGCGATAATGGATCTGCATGATCACACCGCCATTAGGAAGAAAACCCTTAAAATTTTCAACATATTACTGATCGTTGGAGGTTAATCGAGTAGCAAAATTTTGGTGGTTAGGGTTTTACAGGGCAAATCATTTTTTGGCTTAATTCTGGTCTATACATTGGTCGTTTTTTGCCGGATCTCGAATTTATTCGTACGTCCCGACATTCTCTTCGAAACCCATCAACCAATTTGGTCGGACATGGGCTATGTGAGAAGACCCAGACGGTGGAACAAAGCCGGTCGCGGCGAAAGAAGCGACGGAAAGGAAGAAAGCCCGAAAAGACGGCTTCGAGCACGCACACCCGAGGGTTGCAACAGGCGCGTGATTTCTCAATTCTGCCCTTCCCCATTTAAGAAAAATTGCGATTTTGCCCTTGCCTGCGTGAAATTCTGATTTTGCCTCCCGAGGTGTGAAAACTTACGATTTTGCCCTTTTTGGGTGCAAAATTCCTGTTTTACCCCTTAAAAGTAAAATTTCAATTTTGGCCTTGCGTGCAAAATTCCAATTTTACCCCTTTTGCACATGATTTTACTATTCTACCCTTATGTGCAATTTTATGAATATTTTTCATAAAATTAAATGTCTAGTGATCCATATATATTTAATTAATTAAGGATTAGCCACAACATCTTTGATTATATTAAATTATATATATTAAGAGCCTTTGGATCACATATAGTTAAAGACAATAATTGTAATTATTCACATTAATATTATGAATTTTATCCCACAGGAATTTTCAATATATTAATGTGATTAATTAGGATGAAATATTATTTTCTCTTTCTTAATTTACCCACAGGGATTAAGGAAGGGAATATAATTTGATAGTTTCATCATGAAGTAATTATGAATCAATTTAAATTAGAAACTTAGCCCACAGTGCGTTTTTGATGTTATGTGATTCATATTTTATAACATGTTTTACATTGGTAAAATATGATTTAAGTTTATTTACCTCAAATATATTGATACATAAGTTTTATTTGATTATGATGCAGTCTTACCACTTACGATTAATTCTGGTATAATTGTTCCCGAGCTTAATGGAAATAACTTTAAAGAATGGAGGGAATTAGTTCTTCTTCAATTGGGATGCATGGATCTTGATTATGCTTTAAGGTCAGACGAACCACCTGAACCTACTGAGAGTAGTACTCATGCTGAACATACTCGATATGTTCAATGAGAGCGGTACAACCGTCTTAATGTGATGTACATAAAGACAAAACTCTTTGCTAGCATTCGTGGTTCAGTCATTCAACATAACAATGCCAAGGAATTGCTGGAGGCTATTGATGCACAATTTGAGTCTTCAGAGAAGGCGCATGCCATGACCCTAATTATGAAGTTCTCATCATTGAAGCTTACCAGTGTAAGAGGTGTGCATGAGCACATCATGAAGATGAGGGACATTACAGCTCAACTGAAGAATCTTGAGGTTGGGATATCATAATCATTTCTTGTATATTATATCCTAAATACTCTCCCACAAGAGTATGCTCCTTTCAAGATTTCTTACAACACACATAACACTAAATGGTCAATCAATGAACTCATGACCAGGTGTGTTCAAGAGGAAGAAAGGCTACTAATGGAGAAAGGAGAAAGTGCTCATATGGCAATACATGATAAGTATAAAGGGCAAGGCAAGCAGAAGGGAAAAGGTAAGATGCCTCCCCAAGCTGGCATTAAGAAGGAATCCAAGTGCTTTTTTCTGTAAAAAGAAGGGGCGCATGAAGAAGGATTGCACCAAATTTAAGGCCTGCCTCAAAAAGAAAGGTAACCAATTCGTATGGGTTTGTTATGAAACTAATATGGTTGATGTGAATTACAACACTTGGTGGATTGATTCTGGTTCTACAATCCACATTTCAAATTCCTTGCAGGATTTTCAGAACCAGCGGAAACCAGTGGGAAGTGAACAAGGCATCTATTCGGGAAACAAAATGCGCTCGCGTGTGGAAGCTATTGGGACATGCAGATTAGTTCTCAGTAGTGGTTTTTTTTTTTTTTTTTTTTTTAGAAAAGACCTTTTATATTCCTAGTTTTTCTAGGAGTTTAATTTCAGTTTCAAGACTTGTACCTTCGGGATACTCCTTTGGATTTTCAGATTCAACATTCAATTTATCGTATAAATCTGAAATTGTTGGGAGTGGTATTTTGTCTGACGATCTCTTTCGAATTAATTTACAAGGCAATGTCATTAATAATGCGATGCACGTTCATGATAATACTGGTATAAAACGATGTGTTGTGAATGAGGATTCCTCTATGTTATGGCACCGGAGGTTGAGACATATCTCCATGGATAGAATTAAGAGACTAGTAAATAATGGAGTACTTAATACTCTAGATTTTACTGATTATGACACTTGTGTCAACTGTATAAAGGGAAAACATACCAACAAATCAAAAAAATGTGTTAAGAGGAGTACAGAAATATTAGAAATCATACATACAGATATTTGTAGTCCTGATATGGACTCAAATGGTCAGAGATACTTCATTTCTTTCATAGACAATTATTCACGATTCATGTATTTCTACTTGCTTTGTAATAAGCACGAAGCACTAGATGCCTTTAAAGTATTTAAAACCGAAGTAGAGAAACAATGTGACAAGCAAATTAAGATCGTGAGATCAGATAGAAGTGGAGAATACTATAGTAGATACACTGAAGATGGACAAGCACCTGGTCCATTTGCGAAGTTTCTTGAAGAGTATGAGATTATTGCCCAATACAATATGCCTGGTTCACCGGACCAAAATGGTGTCGTAGAAAGAAGAAACCGAACATTAGTAGACATGGTGTGGAGTATGCTCAACAACTCCAAACTTTCTAAGTTTTTGTGGACTGAGGCTCTTAAAACAGCTGTGTACATATTAAACCGGGTTCTTACTAAGGTTGTTCCAAGGATGCCTTTTGAGTTATTCAAAGGTTGGAAACCGAGTTTGTGACATGTACGTGTTTAGAGATGCCCATCTGAAGTAAGAGTCTACAATCCACAGGAAAAAAAGTTAGATCCAAGGACTATAAGTGTGTATTTCGTTGGATATGCCGAAAAGTCCAAATTATACAAATTTATTGTCCATCTCAAACCACTAGGTTTGTGGAATCAAGAAATGCTAAATTTCTTGTGAATGACCTGATTAGTGGGAGCGCTCAATTCAAAGACTTTATTCCTAAAGAAGATCATTTAGATACTCAACCTTCCACCTCAGGTATTGGATTGGTTGTTGCTTACAATGCCCCTTCAGTTCAACCGATCGTTGAGCAACCAATCATTGAAGATCCATAACCTGCTGATATAAATCCAGTAGACCCAACTGCTCAGCAATTACTAGATACTGTTGAGCTTCCAGTTGAACAACAAACTCCTCAGGAGGATGTTGATGCAACATTAAGAATGTTTACTAGAATGAAGAAATCGGCAATTCCTAATGACTACATTGTGTATTTACAATAATCTGACTATAATGTTGGAGTTGAAAGTGATCCTAAGACGTTTTCACAAGCCATGAGTTGTGATAAATCCAATTTATGGTACAATGCCATGAAGGAAGAGATGAATTATATGGCATCAAACGAAGTCTGGGATTTAGTGGAGTTGCCTGATGGTGCGAATGCCATTGGTTGTAAATGGGTCTTCAAAACTAAGAATGATTCATTAGGCAATATAGAGAGATATAAAGTCAGACTCGTTGTCAAGGGATTTACTCAAAAGGAGGGAATCGATTACACGGAGACGTTTTCTTCTGTATCCAATAAAGATTCTCTTCGTACTATTTTGGCATTGGTTGCTCATTTTGATATGGAGTTACATAAAATGGATGTGAAAACGGCATTCCTCAATGGAAAATTGGAAGAAATGGTTTACATGAAACAACCAGAAGGATTCTTCTCTAATGCTAGTGAGCATTTGGTATGCAAGCTTAAAAAGGTCTCTATATGGCTTGAAACAAGCATCCCGCCAATAGTACTTAAGATTCCATGAGGTCATCTCTTCATTTGGTTTTAAAGAGAATGTCATGGATCAATGTATATACCAGAAGGTTAGTGGGAGCAAAATTTGTTTCCTTGTGCTATATGTAGATGACATTTTACTTGCAACCAATGACAATGGGTTGTTATATGAAGTGAAATAATTTCTCTCTAAGAGTTTTGATATGAAGGATATGGGTGAAGCGTCTTATGTCATTGGGATTAAGATCCACAGAGATAGGCCTCGAGGTATATTAGGACTATCTCAAGAAACCTATATCAATAAGGTCTTAGAGAGGTTTTGGATGAAAGATTGTTTACCAAGTATAGCACCCATTGTGAAAGGTGATAGGTTTAATTTAAACCAATGCCCAAAGAACGATTTTGAAAGGGAACAAATGAAGAACATCCCATATGCTTCTATTGTCAGAAGCTTGATGTATGCTCAAGTTTGCACTCGACCTGACATAGCATTTGTTGTGGGAATGTTGGGAAAATACCAAAGTAATCCAGGTATGGACCACTGGAGAGCTGCAAAGAATGTGATGAGGTACCTTCAAGGAACTAAGAGACATATGCTTATGTATAGACGGACGGACAGCTTGGAGGTAGTTGGTTACTCGGACTCAGACTTTGCTGGCTGTGTTGATTCTCGTAAATCAACATCGGGATATATTTTTATGTTTGCTAGCGAAGCTGTATCCTGGAGGAGTGCAAAACAAACCTTGGTTGCCACTTCCACTATGGAGGCAGAGTTCGTTTCCTATTTTGAGGCCAGCTCACATGGTGTGTTGTTGAAAAGTTTCATATCAGGGCTTAGAGTTATGGATTCCATTGCTAAGCCATTAAGAATATTTTGCGACAATTCAGCTGCAGTTTTTATGGCTAAGAACCACAAAAGTGGTAGTCGAAGCAAGCACATCGACATCAAGTATTTAGCCATTAGAGAGTGTGTTAAAGAGAAGAAAGTGGTCATAGAACACGTAAGCACTGGATTGATGATAGCTGATTCTTTAACTAAAGGCATGCCGCCAATGAGTTATAAGGATCATGTATTTAGAATGGGCATTGGTCTAATCATGTAAAATTTTCTTTATATGGAAGAATTTGTGAGACTTTTATTCTTTTATAATGTTTTTCTCAATACAGTTGTATACATTCAGTTATTCTGAGAAAAACAATTACGCTTGACCTGGAGTAAACATAAGATTTATTCATTAAGTTATTTGATCACATATGGGCTGATGAAATGCATTGTGATATACGGAAGATAATACTCGCTCTAAGAGGACTTATCGCCGTGATTCATGTGTTTATTTCAGTATGAAGTTTATGTGGATTTGGGTTAATAATTCATTTGATGGAATTTTGGGATCAAGTGGGAGAATGTTATAATTTTATAATATGTAATATATTTTTATTATTCTAAATATGATCCTAATATTGTATTTCCAATAAATTCCGATTTATTGCCCAATTTAGATTGTGCAGTATTCGTTTCACGAACTAGTCGTGGAAAACATTTTTCACCAAAAAAGAAATCTTCTAAAGAGAGGAAAATATTTTTTAATTTTCAAATTGGGAAAAACATTTTTCTTGCTCACTCTCTCTCGTCTCGTACCCTACTAACCTCCTTCTTTCTCGTTTTCTTTTTTATAATTCGAATTTTAATTTTTTTTCTTTTTTTCTTTTTCTTCTTTTCTTTTCTTTGTGCTTTTATTTTTTTTCTACCTTCTCCTTTGGTCGGTTGCTAGCCAACACGGCTACGGCCGATGACTTGCCACAGGTGAGCCTCAAGCTTATTGGCCTTGAGAGAGCTCGAGACTCGCTGTTGTTGGCCTTAGGCCTTGCTTGGCTCGCCAATCTCTGGAGACTGGCAAGCTCAAGGCTTAGCGACCTCTTGTGCTACTCGCTGCTCGCCAGATCAGAGAACCAAGGGTGAGCAGCGAGCACGAGCCTTTGGCTCGCCAATCCAGCGAGGCCATAGGCTAGCGAGCTTGATGCTTACCCTTGCACTCGTCGATCTCTAGTGAGTGGCAAGCTTGAGGCACACCACTTGTCACTCACCTCTAGCTAGAGGCCGACGAGCTCGAGCTTGTCACTTGTTGCTCATTACTCACTGGATCAACAAGTCAGCATAAGCAATACTTTGGTTGATGGCTGATCGTCATCGTGGTCGGCGATCAAAGAAAAAGATAAAAAGAAAGAAAAGAAAAAGAATTAAAAAGAATTAAAAAATTGATTTATTTAGAAACATAAAAAATCTATTTAAAAAATATGTAATTTTAAATTTGATTTTAAAAAATAAAAATAATAAATTTTGAAAAAAATTGCATAGACAAAAATATTTTTCTTACCGAGAAGCGAAAAATATTTTCCACTTTATTTTCAAATTTTACACGAACACAAGAAAATAACAGCGTATTCCTATAAAGTGGCTTTTTAAAAAATATTTTCTAGAAACGCTAAATTTTTTGTGAAATTAAAGGACCATTATTAAGAAGGTTGTAATAACCATCCATCAAATGTGAAGGAAAATCCGCAAGGAGCAAATAGTCGTCTTAATTTAGGAATCGTTGCTAAATTATTGTTATGGTTAAAAACCACCAAAAATCCATTATGGCACGTTTATCTAAAACTTTTTATGATAAAAAAATTCCAAATTGTGATATCTGTTCAAAATCACGGTTTAAAAGCTGACATGGATCCGATGCCGCAGTTCTAGGTACAAATGACTCTGATGTCCACATTGAAAAATGAAAAAGAAAAAGTTTGCACTGTTCATCGTCTTCTCCGCGAGGAAGAACGGTACTTTCTTCTTCAGAAAACGAAGCTACAAGAAGGTCGAGCTTGAGCTGCCGCCATGGCCTCTCCAGCTCGAAGCTTGGCTTGTCTGACCTCGACCTTTGAAGCTCACGGCCGCCATGGCCGCTCTTCGCTTGAAGCTTGGTCGAGGGTCTGACCTCGACCTTCGAAGCTCACGAGTAGTCGCAAGCGGCCAAGGCCAAGCTTCGAAGCAGCTTGAAGGTCGAGCTTCGATAGTCGCAGGTGGTCGCAAGCCGCCATGGCCAAGCTTCGAAGCTCAGGGTCGCAATGACCGCTCTAGCTTGAAACTCGACCTCGACCATCGAAGCTCGCGGGTAGTCGCAAGCAGCCAAGGCCAAGCTTCGAAGCAGCTTGAAGGTCGAGCTTCGCAGCTCGCGGGTGGTCACAAGCCTCCATGGCCAAGCTCCAAAGTTTGTGGCCACCATGACCGCTCTATCCCGAAGCTTGTCTTGAGGTTCTGACCTCGACCTTCGAAGCTCGCGGGTGGTCGCAAGCGGCCAATGCCAAGCTTCAAAGTTCGCGGCCGCCATGGCCGCTCGAGCTCGAAGCTTGGCTTGGTCTCGAGAGGATGATGATGAGAAGATGAAGAACCAGATGGCAATACGAGAATGAACAGATGCAGATGAAATGAAGAACTGAATCTAGGATAGAATGATCGATTCTGGAAATGATTTGTATTTCATTGTATCAATTGTATCATTGTAATACAAAGTATTTGAAATAGAAATGAGTACTGACTCTCTGTTCTACTTCCTCTGTTCTATCTTACTTGTAGCCTCTGTATCAAGAACTTCTGCCATTGATCATCCTTCAAAGCTTTCATCCGATACAATGATGCTGAGCATTCATGGATGATACTCCTTTCTCTCTTTCATTCTCTCATTCTCGCATCTGTCTTCTTCCTTGCTTCTTATATGGGAGAGAAAGTACATTTAACCAAGAACTGATAAAACTGAATCTCGGTTACAAGGAAAACAACAGAATACAGCTACACCCTTAACAGAATACACCTAACCGATTACATCTTATAGCACACGTGTTGGTTTTACATGACTTGGCGATCCATGTCATTCTCTCTTTCGGGCATCTCCTTCATTGATGACGATCCAGGCTGGTCTTTATTATAAGTTCTTTACCGTTGATCATTATTTCTTGTAGTTTGCTGCATCGCCAAGTTCTCTGCTCCCTTTTTGTTTATTGTTTTCCAACACGTGCCGTTTCCATTCTTCTTCATCATCTTTTGTTCCTCTACCTTTAACAGATGAACAGTATTATTATTATTATTACTATTTATTTTGCTTCGAATTTCGCGGTCGCCATGGCCACTCGAGCTCGAAGCTTGGCTTGTTTTTTTTTTTTTTTTTTTTTTTTTTCAAATTTCAAATTTTGGTTTTTCTTTAGCTTTGAAGTTCGTGACCACCATGGCCACTCGAGCTCGAAGCTTATTTTGGAGAAACAATGAATAGTAATTTTTTAAATTTTGGCTATTTCTTTTTCTTTTTCCTTTTGCATAAATGATGAGCATGGTTCCAAAAAAGAATCCAAAACCTCATAATCGAATCAATGAGAACCTATATGTTTGAAGTTCTAAGATATGCATGATAGGTTCTATATTTCAAAAATGAGAAACTTATTTGAATGGGTAGAGTTTTTAATTAAATTCTTAGTTAAATTAACTTGTAACCTATAATCTAGAACCTAGGACAAATTTTACGGTCCATGTCTTTTTAAGATCCTGTAATATTTCATGCTATTTAATGATAAGTGTATAATTTCAAAACACTAGTTTGAATTTCTATTTAATTATTGAAATATTTACTTTATTAATGTTTATACTTTTTGTGTATCTAAAAATAAACTATAGTCAATCAATTACAACAAAGCATGGTAGTCATTAAATATTTTGATTCACTATAATTATTCAATTAATTATATAGATGGAATTTGGGTGGATCGACCTTAGAACCTATGAACCTTATATAAGAAAGGTTCCAAGTTCTTTACGTTCCAAGTTGCAGGTAGATCTTATATGAAACTTGCAACCACTCACCTTTAGTTTGCGTGGTGCCACGTTAGAGCCATTTATTCCTAAAAGTGTCACATTGGATCCACTTCTTTTGTCGAGGCAGTGGTTTGCGTTCACCAGTGAAGTTGAAGAGAAGCTGTCGATGCATAGCATAACTAACTTCTTGGAGCCGTCACCACTTGCTTGCGGGGGGGTCCAGTCGTGCTGGTCGAGGACAAGGCGGCCCCGGCTTGGTGTGCAGCAGGGGGCGCAGCCATCTCGTACTTGAGCCTCCGCAGAATCCCCCGGCTTGCCTGGTCTGGTGCAGCGGTGCTCGCCCTGCTGGATCAAGAGCGCGTGCTTGGCCCGTTTGCCTTAGCACGTGGCCTGTTTTGATTCAGCACCTGCCTGATCCCGAGCGAGTGCTTGGGCTTGTTTGCCTCAGCGCGTGGCTTGTTCCATTTGGCACCTGCTTGGCCAGATTGCCTCAGCGCGCCTGTGTTGTCTTGTTCAATTTTGTCAGATTCAGGTGGAGACTGTGGCTTCCATCCATGCATCTGGGGCATCACTTGGGAGGTTTCTTTTTCTAGGCTATTACTTTGGCAAATACTTCATAAGCTGAGGACTCTCGTCTGAATTGATGCTGTTGGTTTATGTAAAACTTCTTTCGAAATTGTGTACTCTCTGAACATTGAAATAGTTCGCACTTTACATGTTATTAAAAGTCGAGATTTTACGAACTCCTTCGGCGCTCTTGCTTCGGTGCCTGCTGCTACCTGGACCTCCGGTGATACTCGTTGGCGCTTGCCCGACCATCCACGAGCTTCGGAGATCAAGGTCCGACCAAGCCAAGCTTTGAGCTCGAGTGGCCATGGTGGCTGTGAACTTCGAAGCTTGGCATTAGCCGCTTGCGACTGTTAAGGAAATCTCTTATTATGTTTTGAAGATGGCAAAATGAATCAAATGCTACTAATATATTTAATGGTTAAGTAATAGACCATGTAGATGATAGAACATGTAAATGATATTGTCAAAGTCTGAAGACTACCAGAAGACTGAACGTAACACATGTCTAAAGTCTATTCTGAAGATTTTCAGATTTCTGTGTCAAAATTTGAAGATTGCCAGACTTTAGTGTCAAAGTCTGTTTTACATCAGAAGTCTGCCAATTCTAACAAATTCCAGACTGAACGTAAATGAAGAACTAGAGGACAAACTCTATGCTGAAGCTGAACTTATTCAGACTGTGTCTAGACCTTAAAGCTAAATCTGTTCAAAAACAGAATATGCTCAAACTCAAATTGTAAAGTCTATTGCACTCAGACTTTACATTCAAATTTGACATAACGTAATACAAGCCTCAATTATATAACGGCTAGTGATCTGGTATGGATTCTACATCAAGATTGATTTGATCGACTCAATCTAATTGATTGACAATTGGATCTTGAAGACAAGAACTTTCTATATGAAGAAGCTCTACTTATGGAAACCAAGATTCTGTTTGTATGGGCGATCGGAATCAATTTGGGATTATATTTTTGTCACTCAACGGCTATCAAATCTTCTAGATACAGATCTGTTCAACAGGTAGATTGGAAGACGATCCTTGAGATACTGTCCAACGGTTAGTTTGGAAGTAGAGGAGTATTTAAGGAGATCAAGGACCGATGAGCAAGTAAAAGACAAAGTGTAGAATTTATAATTCCAAAGTCTGAGCGATCTTTGTTCATACATTTGTCTCTTGTGAGCTTAAACATTTGTGATTGTGAGAGAAATACCAAAATAGTGACTTAGTGAGATAATGTAATCTACTACTAAGTGTTTGCACTCAAAGTTGTAATCTCTTGTTGATTGCATAGTGGAATCCAGCTAGAAGGCTGTTAGCGTGGAAGAGTGGACGTAAGCTTGATCTAAGCCGAACCACTATAAACCTTGTATTCTTATTATCTTTTCTAAACTCCTTTATTTTGTTCGTAATTCTATTTAACTGCTAAAGTCTGATCTTGCTCAAAGTCTGTTGTTCTTCAGACTCAGTTTCAAAAGTCTGTTGTTATTCAAACTCAGGTTAAAAGTAAAGGTTTTCACTGCATTTTGCAGAATCTATTTTTACACCTATTCACCCCCTCTAGATGTTTATACTGACACTTTCAATTGGTATCAGAGCCAAGTGCTCGGTTTATAAAAGTGTTTTTACTTTTGAGATAAAAATATTTTATGGCTAGTATCTTGGCACCACGACTTATGGAGGGACAAAGCAACACAAGGCCACCATATTTTGATGGAAATGAATATAACATGTGGAAGAACAAAATAAATGCATTCCTAAGATCCAAAGATCTCTTGCAATGGAATGTTGTGGAAAAATGAATCAATCTCACTGTTTCATCTACATCAAATAAGAATGTTGAAGACAAAAAAACCAAACCCCCTACTCCTATGTCTTTGATGGAGTTGTCTAAAAGAGAAGCTCTTGATGCAAAAGTCATTTATTTTTTATATTGTGTCTTGTCTCCTGCTGAATATAATAGAATCTCTTCATGTGAAACAGCAAAAGAAGTTTGGGATAGACTTCATGTTATATATGAAGGGACTGATCGTGTAAAAGAGACAAAAGTAAACTTTATGCTTGGCCAATATGAATCCTTCAAGATAAAGCAATGAGAGTCGATTAGAGATATATTCAGCGGTTTTACAGAAATTGTAAATGGTTTAGCATATCAAGCTCTACCAATTTCTGCTCAAATGAAGGTCAACAAACTTTTGCGAGGTCTCTCAAAAGATTGGAACCATGTCAAGACCTCAATCCGGGAGATTCAGAGGATTATGCCATTCTCTGTTGATGAATTGATTGGCACTCTTCAATCCTACGAAGTGGAACAAATCAACGATGAAGATCTCGAAGATAAGAAGTCCATCGCTTTAATATCTAACGCTGATTCTGATGATACAAACTCAGAAAATGACATGGACGACGAAGAACTTACTTTTATGATCAAGAAATTCAAAAAGCTTAGTAGAAATGGAAGGAAATTCGATGGAAGAAGACATTACAAGCAGAATGGGCAGAAAAGAACAATGAAAGAAGATGATGAGCAAGGAAATAGATGCTTGATGGCACATTCGGACTCAGACTCAAATTCTGAATTAGAATTAGACTCAGAATCAAAGTCTGACTACGACACAAACTCAAAATCCGATGAGGAAAATGAGATAAGCAATTAAAAAAAAAATTCCTATCAAAGTTTCAAAGTATATAAATGAGCTTTGCTTAAATCTCAAATCCTCTCTTAAAAGGATTTCCGAACTTAAAAAGGAGAATTCTCGGCTTAGGCAATAGGATCTTTCTTAAAAAGAAAAATTTGAAAATTTTGCAAAAAGATTTTCTACAAACAAAAGAAAGTTGAGATTTACTTGTCAAAGAAAATGATTATTTGAATAAAGAATTTTCAAATATTTTGACAAGATTTTCAAATGGATTAAAAACATTAGAGTACATCCTTTCCATACAAGTTCCTTACTATAATAAGTCGAGACTTGGTTTCAATAAAGAAAGTGATTTTCTAATTGATTTTCCTAAAGTTAAGGAGAGACTTAGACAAAGACCTCCTAGACTTGCGTACAAGAAGCATTTTCAAAAGATCTTTACAAAACATGTTGGTCGAAATGCCCTCAAGTGTTTAAATTGTGGAGATTTGGAACACTTTGAGAAAGAATGTCCTAAAGTTTGGAGACCTATTAAGAAAAATTGGGTAAAAACAGCATATTCTACTAACTCTCATGGACCCAAGAAAAATGGGTACCAAAGAAAATGTGAGTTGTTTTTGCAGGATATAAAGAAGAAAGAAGAAAGAGAATTTGGTAAAGAAGGTAAATTTTTTTAATTTGATTTGGGCACATAATTCTCATATTCGACATATCCTTGATTGATTTAGATTTTATTATGACCGTATTCTATGATTTGAAGAAAGAATCATGTAATTATTTTTGATATCTTGCTTAGAGACAATTGAGTTTATTTGGTTTGATTCTATGCTCTCAAATTGTCATATTTTGCAAAGTAAAAATCTGATTCTACGTGATGTTAATTATGCAAAATTTTCCTAGATACTCAAAGATTTTATTCTCTATGTTTTTATCGTACTATGACTAAGTGAGAATTTATTTTTCAAAAATATCATTATGCATAATATTCTTTCTTTGAACACTTTGTTATGATGAATTAAGAAAGAATATTTGATTATGGAGATTTTATATTTTATTCTAACGAAATGAAATGATCCAAATTGATGGATACCAAAAAGGGAAATGAGTTGATTGCAGGAAATTCTTTAAGGGAAGGATGATCGCAAATCTACACAAATCATGATGCAATCAAAAATGTATCTCATGCGGAAATTGGTAATGATATTTTTTTTTTAATCAATGGTATATTTCAAACATATACCATGGGTAAGACAATTTTTTTTCCGCCTAGCAAATTTCTACATGCATTTATCCTGATTTTGGATGATTGCTTATCATTTATATTGCAAATATTTCTTCTCTTCTCATGAATATAAGGCATTGCAATATTTATACTTGATTTGGCACGTGATAGCAATGTCATCTTTCTTTTTACGAAATGCATCAATAATATATTTTTGAGATTTATGCTTAAGCAAATCCCTTTGATCTTGAAAGATATTATTGCATATTTATAAATATTCTTGCTATATTCTTAGAAGATATATCTTATATCTAGCAAGTTTTACCTGCAAATCAAAGCAAGATATTACGTGACTTTTTTGCAAAGATTATTATTAGTTATACAAGAATTTGCAGGTCACAAAAGAATCTTCCATATGGATTTTGGAAAACTAGATTTGAAAATCATGAAGATTCTGTACTATTTTCTGGACGCTCAAAGATTCTCTTCTTGTGCAAAGTTTTTGCAAATTGTTAAGGAAATTCCTAATGTGTCGTATGAAAGGTTGAGTAGTTCTGAATTTTAATTTTACATATGCTATTCAATTTATTTATTTGAAGAAAGGGCATTATATATTATGAGGATATTATTACAGCTTATTTGTGCAAAAAGTTTGTTAAGTTGATGCAAGTTGAATTCAAGACAAGCTTGATTGAAGAAAATAAATTTTTGCCTCGAATTTTAAAATGCAAATGATTGTTGTGGATATTGTTGCTACGAAGAAAATAATGAAAAAATATTCTGCTCAACGTGCACAAGGCTATTCGCAAATATTGTCATGATGACAGGGGGAGAAAACGAATCTAAGAGAAAGGAAAGAATCGTGATCATCTCAAAAAGACAACAAATTGAGTGGGAGCTTTGATCAATTATGGAAAAATCTTTTTGAATCGATCGTGATCTTGATTATTATGGAAGGAAGAATAAGGTAAATGTGTCAGAATTTGTTAAGTTCTAAAAAATCCGATTAGTGCATCTTTTATTACCTTTTGTCATTAATAAATCACTTATTTACATTATTGTTTTATTATGAAAAAAAGGGTAAGTGAAATTTTATAATGCATTCATGATTTTTATTGGATATTTGCTGATATATATGATCGAAGTGAGCTATATTACATATCTTTAATATTCGATTTACTTTATAAAAGCTGATTTTTTTTTAAAATTGTGTTTCATGCAAGATATATTTGTTATCATTTTATATTCTCTACGTGATACTTTTTCCATTGTTATCGCTTTTTAATTATGACAAAAAGGGGTAGAGAATATAAATATGCATATGTGTTGATATTATAATATTGAGCTGCGATTATTTTTCTATGTATTGTTATGCTCAATCATTTGCTATCTTGTGCTATCTTTTGATTTGAATTACATTGCTTCAATTTATTAATATTTTAGAAAGTGTTATTACACATCTGCATATTCAGAGATTGTTTTGTCATCATCAAAAATGAGGAGATTGTTAGGGAAATCTCTTATGATGTTTTGAAGATGACAAAATTAATCAAAGGCTACTAACATGTTTAATGGTTAAGTAGACCATGCATATAATAGAACATGTAAAGGATATTGTCAAAGTTTGAAGACGACTAGAAGACTGAACGTAACACATGTCCAAAGTCTATTTTAAAGATTTCCAGACTTTTGTGTCAAAATTTGAATATTGCTAGACTTTAGTGTCAAAATCTATTCTATATCAGAAATCTGCCAACTCTAACAAATTCCAGACTGAACATGAATGAAAAACTAGAAGACAGACTCTATGTTGAAGCTGAACTTATTCATACTGTGTCTAGACCTTAAAATTAAATCTGTTCAAAAGCATAATATGTTCAGATTCAGATTGTAAAGTCTATTGCACTTAGACTTTACATCCAGATTTGACAGAACGTAATACAAGCCTTAATCATATAACGGCTAATGATTTGGTATGGATTCTACATCAAGATTGATTTGATTGACAATTGGATCTTGAAGACAATAATTTTCTATACGAAGAAGCTCTACTTATGGAAACCAAGATTCTATTTGTATGGGCAATCGGAATCAACTTGGGATTCTACTTTTGTCACTCAACGGCTACCAAATCTTCTAGATACAAATCTGTCCAACGGATAGATTGGAAGACGATCCTCGAGATACTGTCCAACGGCTAGTTTGGAAGTGGAGGACAGAGCGTAGAATTTATAATTCCAAAGTCTAAGCGATCTTTGTTCATACACTTGTCTCTTATGAACTTAAACATTTGTGATTGTGAGAGAAATACCAAAAGAGTGACTTAGTGAGATAGTGTAATCTACTACTAAGTGTTTGCACTCAAAGTTGTAATCTCTTGTTGATTGCATAGTGGAATCCAACTAGAAGGCTGTTAGCGTGGGAGAGTGGACGTAGGCTTGATCTAAGCCGAATCACTATAAACCTTGTGTTCTTATTCTCTTTTCTGAACTCCTTTATTTTGTTCGTAATTCTATTTAACTACTAAAGTCTGATCTCGCTCAAAGTCTGTTGCTCTTCAGACTCAGTTTCAAAAGTCTGTTGTTATTCAGACTCAGGTTAAAAGTAAAGGTTTTCACTGCATTTTGCAGAATCTATTTTTACACCTATTCACCCCATCTAGGTGTTCATACTAGCACTTTTAGCAACCACCCACAAGCTTCGAAGGTCGAGGTTAGAACCTCAAGACAAGCTTTGAGATAGAGCGGCCATGGGGGCCGCGAGCTTTGGAGGCGAGCTTCAGAGCTCGACCTTCAAGCTGCTTCAAAGCTTGGCCTTGGCGGCTTGCGACTACCTGCGAGCTTCAAAGGTCGAGGTCGAGCTTCAAGCTAGAGCAGTCATGGCGACCGCGAGCTTCGAAGCTTGGCCATGGCGGCTTGCGACCACCTGTGACTATCGAAGCTCGACCTTCAAGCTGCTTCGAAGCTTGGCCTTGGCGGCTTGCGACTACTCGCAAGCTTCGAAGGTCGAGGTCAGACCCTTGACCAAGCTTCGAGTGAAGAGCAGCCATGGAGGCCGCGAGTATCAAAGCTTGGCTATGGTGGCTTGCTACCACCCGTGAGCTTCGAAGGTCGAGGTCAGACAAGCCAAGCCTCAAGCTGAAGAGGCCATGGCGGCAGCTTAAGCTCGACTCCTTGAAGCTTCGTTTTCTGGAGAAGAAAGTACCGTTCTTCCTCGCGGAGAAGAAGATGAACAGTGCAAACTTTTTTCTTTTTCTTTTTTTCAATGTGGACGTCCGAGACATTTGTACCTGGAATTTGGACGGAATGCTAATGTACGAAAAATTTGCCACGATAGATATAATTTGAGATTCTAACTAATTTCAACCAACTCGATCAAGAAGGCCATTGGGGTCGAGAAATCAGAGGTAAGCCAATTACTTCCCGGCCACTAAAATCTCGTTCACATGCTACCTGCACTGATTGTTTGATCCCACCCGCCCTCTCTGTTCCTAAATAGGAACAGGTTTAAATCCGGCCTCTCCGTTCCTAAATAGGAACAGGTTTAAATCGAGGATAACTTTATTTATCATCAGTGGATAAGTGTATAAATGGGAAATTTGTAGCATGGATTTTGAAAAGTCTTTTCGACGTAACGTAGTCAATTTCATGGGAGCCATCCAGCATGACGGGCAATGCCGCTCTTTCCTTTCCTCTTTTTGTTAAACGGGTAAAGAATATGTTGGGCTGGGTTCACTTCCTTATGGAGAAAGCCCAATAAATTATAAACCCAAAAGTTTAAGTTCATATATAATCCATATGAAGAAATAGAATTTCTCCCATTTTTTATATGGTAGCCACAAAGAACATTTGCAAAGATGCAGTAACAAGAGAGAAGAACAAAGTAGAAAATCTAGGAAAGAAGGTGTCATCCATTCATTTCAAGTTGACAATTAGAGTTGATTCATGCTCCCTACATCAAGTTTTTTATGGGTTGAACCGAACCGCATTTTAGTATATTTATTATTGATCTCTTGTGAAATTAGTATGTATTGCCAAACAATCTTCTTGATATAATTACTGTTATGTACCTCTAGGGGAAGAACTTTAACTATCCAATTTTGTTGACAATGACGATTTTGGATGGACTTCAACCCATGGTTTTTTTTCTCCTCACATTGGCGAGATTTTCCACATAAAAATGCCTTGTGTTTGTGGATGCTTGGTGTTTATATTTTGGCAGATATATTGCTCTATTGTATTGTTACCTTTTAGGTTTGCACAAGAAAAGAGATTGTTTTGTTTTGCTATGTTAATTCAATATTGTTCGGTTGTCATTATTTTCCCATTAAAATAATGACTCTCCGGGCTGAAAAAACACTGTAGACATAAAAGAATATTTGGTCTTTTGACAAGTTTTTCTGGAGTGACATTACATAGTCTATAATGGCCTCCTAAAAGCTGGTAACCCAATCTGTAAATTACATGACCAAAACTTAGCAGCACATTTGGGCATACACTTATAGTGTTTCTCCACAGATGTAACTCATCGTTGACAATGACGTTGATTTGCTATATAAAGATATAACCTCATAGATTTGTTAAAATAGACATCCAGCATTCGTGGTGTCCACAATGAAAAGGGTCTCTCTCCTACTGTCTCTGATAAAACACAAATTCACGTCTTGTGTAAAGTTTTGTGCAACTCAGGGAGGAGCTCTAGACTCCGACGGTAAATTAATTCCACATTCCTCGTCACTGTTAAAATAAGATAGAATGGGCGGCTGTATGAAAGGGAAAAGACGATCAGTAAATGCAAAGTTATACAAGTTTATAAGGATCTCGAGGAAATATACTCGAATAGTGCTTAACCGAATATGACATATGATGACTATCCATTATCTTCTTCTCAGGCATGTAAATAGTTCTGTCCACCACATCTTACAGTTCTCATGAAACACATTTCTCTTCCAGATGACCACCTGCACAAAGTTCTCATTCTTATGCTTCATAGAGCTGCGAATGACTAGTCAGCATAGTTGAGGTCACATTCTCATCTTAATATAATTAGTCCTCGCTGGGTCATCCTTCTCCATTGCCCAGCCCTCTTATTAATGAACTTGTATAATCATCCATTGCGATTCATTTCCATCTAAACTGACCTCAAAACACGCTGCAACCTCATCAATCTGGAATGTAAACAGATGAGTCTTACGATGTCAGTTCAAATTTGTCTAGCTCTGTAGGAAATGCCAATGCAAGTAGTCAAAGCAAAATTACTGTATCACTCGTGTCAAATCGCTTGAGTCCAATCAAGAATCATAGCCATAAGCTTCACAGGTACTCATCCAAGAAAAGATATAAAACTATAAAAGGAGAGGGCCATTGCCATCTTTCTCTAAGCAACATCGAAGAAGTTTAACACTGTTTGACAAAATTATCTGGGCATAGATGTGGTTGATTCTTAGACAATAAAAAGAATTTATACGTCAAACGGAGTGAGCAAAACACGCACCAGCATTAAAATATCTTACATTGAAAATGTGCCACATTTTCTTTTTACAAAGAGAAATGAGGATGTAAATTACAGAAACTTAGCATAGTGCCTTACCCAAGTTCAAGTGCACAAATGAGTTGAATCTATATATCATGTAAACTCAGCCTGAAGAATCCTTATGGGCGGGATTGCCTGTAGCGGAGGTTTCTTTTATATGGGGAACTCTGACGCAGAGAGGAGGGGATATAGAGTAACACAATAATATGGAACGTAAATTACCAAGAGGTAGTTAAATGCCTTACCCTAGCTTCCATGACACGAAGAGTTGATCCTCAATAGTCTAGTGAAGATGAACTGGCCCTTAAGGAAGCAATATACACAGGACTCTCAGTGGAGGTGCTTGCTGACATGTTGGGAGTTCTGTCTTCAAAGAAAAGAGCAGCCTATGACAGAGCGATGGTTCTATGCATGAGTGCACATGTAGTTCAACATAATATTACGTTGTCACCACATCCTCGTACAATCCTGTTGAATGTCTTCTTTGTCAATATGCCAGTAGAGCTTTTCTTACATGGCAATAGCAATTGAAGCTTCACGAGGTTTAGAATTTAAAATCATGCAAAAATGTACAACTGTTACGTTCTTTTAAAATATTGATGTATGAACAGACAAGGACATCTTCTTCTGATCACGTGAGCACCTTCTTTAGCATCTTTTGATCCTGAACACTCTCATGGAGGAGTTCATAAACATAACAAGTTATACCAATTCTCTTCAACAAGTCTTCCTGAACAATCTTAGGTGCCGTTACTCCCTTTTTGTCAGCCAGAAAACAGTCTTCACTACCTTTGGAACAATACCTTTTGAACCATAAGGTGAATGACCACAAAGCCTCATGAACCCTATGTTTCACAGAAAGGCAATTTCTTACTCGTCCAAATGAAGCAAACGTTGGAAGAAACCGTTCTCTATTTTTCCGAGTAGCAGGTTACATCCAAAGTCAGCATCCCCTGCTTTAGAGCATCCATCAATCATCACACAGCACGTGTAACTGTTGGGCAGGTGACCTTTGACACTCATTTAAAAAGAGGTGCTGCCAGATTAATATATAGTTCCCCCAGAAAAGTATTGTATGTTGCTTTCGTATGAGAAACCTTACTGCAGCTCCCCATGAACACAAAGCCCATTAACCAGTGTGACAACTCATAATATCTGGTGTAATTCCCCTTTACTTCCATCTTATCAAGCAAATTCTAAGCTTCCTTTACTTTGCGAGCCTTGCATAAGCTCTCAATGGGTATGTACTGAGTAATGATAGGGATGCACTGTTTCCCCACCATCACGTCAAATGTTTCCATCACATTTTCAGACTTTGAAACCTTGTTGCACAGGCCATTTGACATAGAATTATATGTGGTCACATCAGGAAAAATGCAATAACTGCACTTTCTCTCTAATTGCACTATCCAACTTCAGTTGCTTACAATAGCCATCCGCCAATGTATAGAAAGTTAACCAAAAAATGTCGGGAATGTACCCTCTGGGTATAGCATCATAAGCATCAGATACAGATCCCATCTCGCAAAGTCCATTAATAACTAAATTGTATGTCTATATGTCAGGGGAACAACCATTTTCAAACATCTCAGTCATTAATTCCTTGACTTCTATTATTAGCCCCTTCTGGGACAAGCCTCTGATCACTGTATAGTAGAGAACGGCATTAGATTTCACCCCTCCTCTTGAAACCTCATTAAACAAAGTCAGAGCCTGGCTGCCATCACCATTTTGGCAGAACCCACTGATGAGAGAACAATGTGTGAACTGATCCGGCACAAGTCGCTTGAAAATTGCATCATTGAGAATTTTATTTTCAATTCTGTCAGACCAACTTTGCAGGATCCATTGATTATGGGGTTGTATCTATAGTCGTCTAGCTCAAGCCCACAATTCACCATTTTACTCATAAAGCTTTTAGCTTCCGCAGCCCTAGAATTCTTACACAAGCCACCAATTAAAGTCTTATACATGACAACACGTGGAGTCAAACCCCCTGCTGTTACACTTTCAACTTCACTGCATCAACAAAAGCACCTTTCCTGCAAATTCCCTGAATGAAAATATTGAACATGAACAAATTTGGACTTGATTCTATCTTCTGTACTTTGGAAAGAAGCTTTTCGCTCTCCTGGATGTCCCCATTCTTGTAAAGTATAAGTTTATCGAATATTGTAATATCAGGATTGTTAAAATATTTACATAATAAATCACATTTTCATCTAATGGTTTAAATTTGTAGATAAGTTAACAATGGTCTCACCAAATCTTACATTGTATCAGAGTTGGAAGTTCTGAATTCAAATCTTTCCAGATTCTATTTGTCTTCCCAATTAAATAGTACTAGATAAAAGACCACATACTAAGAATGAGAGGGAATGTTATAATATTTAAATAATAAATCGCGTCTTTATTTAATAATTTAAACTTTTAGAAAAATTGATAATGATCTCATTAAATCTCACAAGGATAAATATCTTCACTAAGCATCTCAAGAAACAAAGTTGTATGCTTCACATGGATAATTCTGTTCATAGAACCCGCCAATGATAGTACAATATGCAACAGCATTGTGATATGACCCTGAGAAGTCATATTTCGGAGAAGTTTTAGAGCAGCATGAGGCCTACCAGTCTGGAAAAAGGACTTTATCCGGATTGTGTAGGTGTACACATCTGAGCAATCCCTTTATCCCTCATCTACAGATACACTTTATGAGCTAAATTAATCACTCTACATCGGTACACTCAAAGATCACATTGCAAGATTGGACCGACGGCTTGCAATTGTAGAAATCCATTCTCTTAAACACATTGACGGCTTAATGAATCTGGCCACTCCTTCCATGACTTTTCATGGCACCAATATAGATTCCTTCCGGTAAGCGGCATTGATGTTTGTTCTAATCTCTGCCAACAAATACTCTTTAACCTCAAACTCTCCATGAAACCTGAGCTTTTTTATCATGCATTTGTAAGTCGACGACATGTGATTGAAGCCGTGTTCTTTTTTAACTGAATTGAACAACTCGAACGCTTTGAGGGCATCCTTTTTTGGTACCTAAAAACTGCAGCCACATGTTTCGGAAGTGTAGCCCAACGCATTCCAAGATTGAATGTCTAACAAACAGACCGCTCAAAATCCATCGACCATTGACCGCGAACTGTATTTCTGCTCCATTTCACATATATCCCTGTGATCTCCTGAAACAAAGAGGACACAAAAGTCGCGAGTTCAACCAATTCCATGGATCAAGTAAAGGGAGCAGCAAAAAGGATGAAACAGGAAAAATAATGCCTTGAAAAATCGACATACCCAACTGATCATTCTCATGAATCAAGCACAAAGTTTGGAACTTTTCCTCACAATCAAAAGAATGGCAACAGCGGGTGCATAGATCTTTCTCTCGTTTCCCTCTCTTTCCAGTTCATCTTTCATCAATGAAGGAAGAATTTTCCACGAAATAGACTTCCTTTCTTGGTAAAACAAGAAAACAAAATCGAGAGAGAAATTTGCAGGAGAATTGGGGATATTGCAAGGAAGGAAATGCAACCCAACTCGAGATAATCTCTGAGGGTTGCAAAAAAGTTGGGACTAGTAGATGATAGTCGCGTCACATGGAAGGTGCTATTGCTAGGACATGCTATTTAGTATTTAATATGGAGGGAAGACCGGTAAATGACGATGCCATGTCCCTAGAAATAGAGTGACGTTGAAGAGAGCACACATAGTTTTTACAGAGCAGCAAAGCTCGACTTCATGTTTGCAAAGGCTTCGAGAGAGAGATTTCCGCCTTCCACATGCACCGTGTACCCCCCCAAAAAAAAAAAACAAAAAAAAACAAAACAAAACAAAAAATCTAATCGAAAGCAAGAAACTCTAATGAAATGAGTTCATTTAAGTATATAAGAAAAAAACGCAGGAGATAACGGATATTACAATTCAAATCTAATGTGAGAAGAAGAAATTACTCAAGCAATTGACTAGTAACAATGAAAAAATATATATGAGAGATTTACGTGATTCGATCGAGTATTAGTAAATACCTACTCCATGGAAAGAATATAATAAAATCTAATAATCAATTAGGTTATTATAAAGTTACATTCGCTCAACTATTTAAGTGTTTTCTAATATTAAATTACATCAAAACCCACTAACTACATTTGGCAGTCAAGATAAAATTCATGATATAATAAAATTTTATCCTATCCTACGTTTAGTGCCTATTTAAGACAGAATAAAGTCGGATATAAGGAGAATATAAACTAGATAAAATTATCTCACGGAGGAGGTGGAATAAATGTGGGAGAAGTTGGATAGGAATTTTAATATTCATAATAGTAAAGTCATTTTTTTTAGAATAACAAACTTTTTAAACTAATAAAATTAAAATTATATTTCAATATAAATAATATTTTAATTATATCATAAGAAATTCAAAATAACAAAAATACCAGTTTAGTTATTTTAATTTATCTTATGTTGATTTATATATTCTAATTCAATTTTATTTTCTAATATAATTTCAAATTTTAAATATAAATATATATTTATATTTATTACATATTTTAGGCATTTTAGTATTTAAGGTAAATCAATATTATTTACTATTTAATAAAAATTTATTAGAGAATGATGGAAGGGGAAGAAAGAAATAAAAAAAGAAATTGATTAAAAAAAGAGAGGAAAATAAATAAAAAATCAAATAAAAATAAAGTAGGCAAAAGTGGCGCGAGAGATTTTACCATATCCGTTTTGTAAATTTTTTTGTTTATATATACTAATATGTTGTTTATTTCAAATAATGTATATGATATAATATGAATATATCTCACTTTACTACAATCACAAAACAATTGATAGGATATAGAAAAATCCATAGATTTCATATACTATCCTATCAAGTCCTATCCTAGTTAAAAATTCAGACGACCAAACACAGCCAAGGTATGTTGCCTTAAGCCTTTCAGTAAGACAAATGATTTCAATTGGATACATTGCATAAATCACAGAGTGTAATCCACCAAGAAGAATCTTCAAAAATTCGAATGGCATGTGGACTTCTTTTGTGCAGCTATAGAAACTGAAAAACAAAAACCACCTGTCAAAGTATATATATGCACCATGAACCAGCAATTACACTAACTTCACCAAGATATAGACCTAGCAAAATAGGTGGCTCGGGTTGGATTGAAAATGGTCAAACCCAAATTATTAGCCCATTTAACTTGTTTATATGCAATGCAAAATTAGTGATCCATACCCAATCCGACCCAATTCAAGATCCATTTTAATCAATTTTGCCCATTAAATTGTTGCACTTGAATAATGAGCAGCTTCATGGACCGGCTCGTCAAGTTAGTGAGGCAAGTCGGGGTTTTGGTTATAAAAGGTGCGTGCAAGCGGTGGCAAAAGTCTGGCCCGGGTCATCCATAGATTATGAAGTAGGTTCCAACTTTGATTTTGGATTAAATATAGATGGCTTCTGGGCCATTCATAAATTATGAAACTGGTTTCAAGTTATTCAAGTGCAAAATGTCATGCGTGCAGAGCGCGCGAAATTCACGTGTACATTTTGAAGTGCCAGATCCATTTTTGGGCAGTTCGAAAGATTTCAGTTCCTTTGAAAGGGCAAATTGAGAACAAATTTATTTATATGGGAACTTTGAAAATGCCGTCCGACTGCAGGGCTACTTTGAAAATTCCCCCAACTTTCATGGGCGCACTTCATTACTTTCCATTTTCGTAGGTTCACCCTAGAGGGGGAACGATAAAGAGAACTTCTGCTGGAGAATCACAATCACGACCCCAAATCCATCGTCCCCTCAATTAATAAACCTTCCCCAGTCTCACACACATCCTGCTGCACAATCCTACTCGCGGTTCCAGCTGGAAATTCAAATCTCCAATCGCTTCGATTGGCAATGTCGGCGGCACAGAAGCAGCCGTAATCGTCGTCATCGTCTCTGTTCACCCTCGCCCTCCTGACCCTCGTCTACTTCACCCTCGTCTCCCTCAAGACCCTCCACTCCATTGCAACCCCCGTGAAGCTGAGCTCGCCCTTCATCCAATAGAAGCTGTCAATCGACGTCATAGGGAGAGAGAAGAGAGTTTGATAGCGGAGAACAACATCGGGTGCGTTGGAAGATTATGGTTACGAACTTGGTAGAACAATGAAGACGGATATTTAGAGTACTCAGATCAGACTTTGAGGTGTGATATCACTCTCTTTAAGGATTTATTTGCCCCACAACATTGCTAATAGTCACCGGCAAAAATCCTCCAAGATACAACAAAGTCTCAAAATAAGAATACTAGATAGCAATTTTAGTATTTCTCCAGAATCTCTCTAGGAAACAATCGAAAGAATTGGCTGCAGTTTTTTTTCAGAAAGAAGATTCGAAAATGACCACCACTTTTCTTCCGAAAATTGACAAGTATATATATGAAATGATCTTTGCAACTCTTCGTGAAAATGCCGAAGAATGAACAAACACGTCCTTTAGAAAATTGTTCAGATAAACAAATGCGACTCTTCGGAAGAAGTCGAAAACGAGCAATTGCAACCCTTCGGGAAAAGTTGCAAACCAAATAAGTAATTTTCCAAAGGTTGTCTTGAAAAGACACAAACAAAATTCGGAATAGTAATTAATTAATTTTTTTAATAAATAAAATTTCGAATTTTCATTTTTATATTTATTTCCGAAAATTCTCAAAAATAGAATGCAACATCAATAACAAAAAAATAAAAATAAGTAAATGACAAAAGGATTAGTGCTAATTAAATCGCTAAGTGCTAAGTGTGCCAAATAATTGCGCAATTATTCGCGCACCCGCACGCGGGTAAGGTGGGGTCTAGCCCCACTCGATCATTCCTTTAAGTTCTCAAAGGAAATCTCACACTTTTAAATTGGCTTACTTACTCTCACTTTTTCTATGTGGGACAAAGAAAAAAGCACTTATTTTGTTTTAACAAACAAAACTCCAACAGGGTGTCCATTAAGAGTGAGTTAGTGGCCCGATTTCGTGGGTTGGAAAAGGGTTCATAACGTTACCTATATAGTAAGGATGAGCATGATTCAAGGTAGAACCGAGAACCTATTGGTCCAATTTCAAGTTTTAAGATATGCATGATAGGTTTCAAAATTAAAAAATTGGGGAAACAATTTTGAAAGGTGGGTTTTAGGTTTCAGGTGAAGTTGGAAACTTGAAACATAGAACTTGGAACAAGTCTTTGTATTTTTCTTATTCTATATCTTCACATGATCCTGCAGTATTCTATGGCATGCAATAATGAGTATGTAATATGAAATCATTAATCTGAACTTTCATTTTCGGTAACGTCCATCATTGAGACTTTGATTTTGTTAATGGTTTATAATCCCTGTGTGTCTAAATATATTTTCTAAAAATTATTTTTACTAGAAAATTCAACAATTGTTCAATTTAAAGTACAAATGAAATTTGGGTTAACTCCAAAATCTATAACAAGGTTCTTGATTGTTGGGTATGTAGGGTAAGTTCTAGATTCCAAAATTATGAACATATTTCAATCGATTTTTGGAACCTAAAACCTAAAACCGCTCACTTTTGTCATTTAGACCCATTAATTTTGAGCTTTTTAATTTCTAACCTATTATGACTAGACATCTTAAATTTGAGGTGATCTATTTATGACCCTTTTCAATAACTTTGGGTTAATAAATGGGTTTGAGACCCATTTCGACAAGTCTAAGTAACTGGAATTCCAAGCAAAATTTGGTTGGAGTTGATGCCAATGGACGCAATGCGATCAATTAGTTGAATATCAGGGGACAAGTTGCAATTATAGACACTCAAGCTCGTGATGCGAAGGGGACCTGAACACGTGCGAGTTGCGAGCCAAAAATAATAAGATAGGAATATGTACGAGTGGCCACACCAACCAAAAGTGCAAATAGAAATACGCGCGAGGCGCCTGGCTTACATGTCAAAGAAGGTTTCTCTCCATGCTAGACATGCAAAACTATCTGATTTAATCAAGTTTTCTTATCGTTCTTGTGTTTTCTGCGTCTTTTTTCAGTTATTTGCGATTGTGCGATGTTATTGTCCGATTTGATTCCACATGACTTTAATCTCGCCGGCAATCCCCAAAAAATGAAGAAAAACGAGTGAGCATGTCTAATTTTTCTATGCATCCGATATTCTTTTCTGGTTCCATGGCAGCCAAACATATTGTAAGAGTCCTTCAGATTGTAGTACTCTTGTTTTTTTAAGATTAAGAACGACACTGTCACAATTTTGTGGCTTTTCATCTCGATGGTGAAACCCTGGAAGTGGAATTGGTGAATGATGAGTTGTGATGGCAAGGTTAGAAATGTGTCTTCAGTACAAATTAGCTGTTCTTACAGAGAGCAAAACCAATGGTCGCTCCTTTGCGATCAGAGGGAAAGCTTCCTACATGTTCTTTTAACAGCTAACAGTATTATTCTAATTCGTAATTTCAGTTCATTTCTGATAAGCTAGTGTCACGGCCAAGAGGTTATTGAAGCTAAAGGGATGTGCCTTCTCGAGGAGGACCTCCTGCGATCACTAGGATTCCCAACAAGAGCTCTTTAAGAACGTTCCAAGGGCGGGCGATACGGTAATTGAGCCAAAGTCTAGAACTCTCCTGCCATTAGTGTCGGTAATTGGTAGGTTTGGTGGTACGATCTCGTCCGCCGGATGAATTCTCGATCAATGGTTGTAATTCAAGGGCCTCAAGTATAAAAAGAGATGCCCTCCCCTCATTTGTAACCATCCAACTATAAAAAGTGGTGCGCTCCCCTCATTTGTAATAAAAAAGAGGTGCCCTCGCCTGGCCGAATGAATTCTCGATCAATGGTTAGAATGCATATAATGATAAATCATTGCCGAATGAATTCTAGACAAATGGTCATAATGCATATAATGATACATCATCGGCAAAATGCTTGGAGAATTTGAGAAAGATATCTTGTTGGAAATAACAGTAGGCAAAGACCAGCACATGACTAAAGAACCTTTAATCAATTAAGGAACGGGAATCCCAAAGGAAGAGAGAACCTGAAAAACTATTTATCATCACGAGATCGATAGATGTAGGGAATGGTCTGTGTAGGAAAATCCTAGCTCCGGCAAGATTACACCGATAAAAATTCACTAGAGTAAGAAACAGATAACGGAGGAGAAAGCAATGGTCAATTGTCATCAAATGAAGTTGCTTAACTACTGACTCTCACTGCCTCCTTTTCCACTGGAAAAGGTGTTTTAAGTTATAAAGACTAGGAAAGACAACTCAATGCCCAACCAGACTTGGAGAAGCCACCAGAGTCTCTAGAATCTGAAAAAAGAAAAAAAAGAAAGAAAGAGAACATCATAACAGAATCAAACTTTGTTTATATCAACAGAATAAAGTAGATGACATGATTACTGTCAGTGTGAAAAAATGAATTTTAGGAATATTTTCTTCATCGATTTCCGATATTTGGGACTGAAAAATTCGTCAATCATGGAAGATATCTCTTCTTCGAACCGGAAAGTCCATATCAGAAAATAAGAAAAACGACATCCTATCTCTGAAAAATGGAAATCAACACCAACGATCTTCTTTGCTTCACCATCTCATGAATCACGGCAAGTCTCTTGACCTTGAAGGTGGACAGAGCCAAACTCTTGGACATGTTGCTGCTGCTTGAAGCTCAGCCTCCTTGATAGAGCTCATTTCCGATGGCAGAGCTTCACGTGCCGCCGAGCTGAGCCTATGCCTCAAGCATGGGCGTTGGCGTTGGGCTACGCTGCCTATGTTTTTGTGTGCAACAAGAAGCAAAACTAAGTAGGAACTTATACTTACCAGAATGGAAAGAAGTTGAAGACTGAGCAACTTAGGGTGCCTCCGACCTCATCCAATCTCTGCTGCCCTTGCCATCGGTTGGAGAGGTGAAGTTCACGTCTATGCATGAGGCGTGCAGGTCAACACAAGCACCCAGCATAGACCTAAGTGCAGCCTCCGCTTGGCTTCCACAACTGCTTGGATGGTCACCTCCTCACCCTTCAAGGAGCACACCAAGTCCCTCACGTACAAGTCATTGACGATCGGGATCTTTGACAGCGCCTCGGCTTGGACAGTGGTCACGTTGTCGGGGCCTTGGATGAAGGCAGGAATGAGGGAGGGACGAGAGAGGGGAGGTGGTCATGGAAATTCAAAGGAGCTTCATGCAAGTGTACTGGACGGCAATG
Organism: Eucalyptus microcorys; assembly: GCA_014182515.1. NCBI lineage: Eukaryota > Viridiplantae > Streptophyta > Magnoliopsida > Myrtales > Myrtaceae > Eucalyptus > Eucalyptus microcorys. The sequence goes on from CM024563.1 coordinate 5,558,816, forward strand.
AGCTTGCTGGGGTTCTTGATGGAGAGAGCGATGTTCCATTGGCCGGTGACGTAGGAGGTGGAGATGTCGAGGGACGAGAGGGAAGAGATGGGGTTGAGCTCGACCTCCGGGGCATAGAGGTAGGTATTAGCAAGAAGATCACCATGGCGAGGCAAACATAGCAAATATGGCATATAAGATACATTGGTGTATGATCCACTTGTGCCGATCGTGGAGGTCTATCATTTTGAATTACTCTTTTTTTTTTTTTTTTCCTTCTCCTGCAAATTTTGGTGGGTGAGTTCTGTGAGGAGTACATAGAATTTATAATGTTTAGAAAAAGTTATGTAAACTGTTTAGGAACTAAAACTATTTCAAAAACAGTTTTAGTTCCTAAACAGTTTACATAACTTTTTTCTAAACATAAACTAAACTATTTGTTTAGTTCCTAAACTGTTTACATGACTTCTCTAAACAGAAAGTTCTAAACAGTTTTGAGAAAGTTCCGAACTCATCGTCTAGGGAAAAAAAAAAACAGTTTATTTCCTAAACAGTTTACATAACTTTTTCTAAGCATAAAAGTTAGTGATGAATGTTCATTATCAATAACAACTTATATCTAAATATCTTCATGGGCAATAAACATATTTTTCATTTATTAAAAAGAATATTTAACGGAGCAAATTTTTTTCAATAAATAGAGCTCCATGGACGTCCATGCTCATAATTAATAGGAATGGTGTGTGGGATTCACCTGCTTTTCACCTCACCTAAAAATACTAGTACTGCTCCAAAGAATAAAATAAAATTGAATGGTGAAGAGATCACCATAATTTAGTAATAAAGTAATGTGCTCTCTGGAGAATTTTCACACGATTCTTAATCTATTTTCGAAACTCACACGTTTTAATCCTATTATTGCCAAACCTAAAGTTACTTTATTTAAAAAGAAGAGAAAAAAAAAAACACTCGAGAGAATAAAAGGATGATGTGGTCTCTTGACCAATTTTAATCAAGGTTTGTTTGTAACCAAATTTTCATTAATTATTAAGGTGATAAAAATTTTAACAATGTATTGGTGTTTGGAAAATAGAAGCAAGAACATTCTTGATAGTACTTAAACCTAATGAAAGCAACAACAACAACAACAACAACAAAAAGACTTTCTCGCATGATCATCTCACTACTTAACTTTGTTCACCCAAATTAATCGCCGAGTGACAATTTTGATTGATGTGAATATATATATCCCACGAGGTGATTGTATCCTTTTCCCCATCCAACAACTAAAACTCTTGAATTTATTGAGATGTCTATACCTTATGTTTTTCTTTCTTTATTTTTTTATAAAAAAAAAATCATATTTGTTACCTTGTATGACATTCTCGCGAAGACTACCACTATCGCGAGACATCTAATAAAGAATCATCCTATTGCAAAGTTGGATATTATTTGTGAGAAATGTATTGCCAATTCATGGGAAAGTCATTTCCCATATTACCCAAGTTAAAATACAGTAACAACAAAAATGAGCGAAGGAATTGTGATATCGTAGGTTACCTAAAGTATATGCCAATAATTTTTTTCTTTTAACTTAATCGAGTACATATCAAAATTATGATGTGTTAATAAGGGACATATTATATGATTGACAAATGGATATTTAGAAAACGAGATTTCTCTTTCTAGTTGAGCCATGAGCGTGTGTGCTTGAGTGCATGTTCGTGTGTTGTCGAATCCGTGTTTAACCATCTGTCACGACCTTCCTTTCTCCGTTGGGGAAAGAGGATAGGTTTAAAGATATTGCTCAAAGAGGATAGTTCTTAAAACTTAATATTTCAGGTCGGCTAGAAATAATGCGCATCGTTTCCTACACAATCAGAGATCCTAGTTTCGAGATTTGATTACGTTAATGACTATTAGTGCCCTCTTGATACCACTAACTTAGAAGGTCGTTATCTAAATGATTATGCAATCTTGATTATCAATTATGATCCTAAATGTATCAAAATCAATCACTAAGTGATCACGCAAGGAGTTTATTGTGATTCTAAACTGGACCTAGCCATTCTAAAAAAGAAATTAACAAACAATCTATCGAAATGACAAGAATTAAACACCCAAGTATTTAAAAGCTCAAAGTGTAAGTGAAAATGAAAATCCAATACACATCGCACAAAAATATACATGATCCTGTTATAAGCCCTAAGGCATGATCCCCCACAAGCTAAATACAAATCAAGTTCAAATTCTTACCTAAAAGATTAATCTATTAACACTAAACTTGTAAAATGTATCAACTAGAATATGTAAAATATAAGTATATTAACTAATTGAAACTAAACTAACTCCAACTACTAAATTTTTACAACCTAATCAAGGCATTTTTCTAAAGTATTTTCTCAATTGGGCCAATTTAGTTATGAACTTTTTCACATTGGTATCAATTTAGTCCATTCAATCAATTTAGGTTAGAAATCACTAATATGGACACCGGCTGTCCTACATAATACAATCGACACTAATGTAGATATTTTTTTATTATATTTTAATAATTGTTTGAATGTTTTTCCCTTTTTTCATGTTTTTATTCTTTCTCTTTTCTTTTTGTCGATGGTCGAGAGGGCTAGCCCCACTTGGACAAGGGCGAGTGCCAACGAGACTAATCCTCACCAGCCATGGCCTATGCTTGGTCATTTGTCACTAGCCACCGGTGAAAAGAAAAGGGAAAGATTATAAATAATGTCCACGTCAACACTATTCATGCTATTCGTGCTATGTAAGATAATTGACATTCACGTTAGTAATTTCTAACCTAAATTGGTCGAATAAACTGAATTAATATCAATACGAAAAATTTTTAAAATTAATTCAATTGAAAACTTTTGAACTGCATTAATATTAATACAATAGATTTATGGTTTTTTTTGGTACTTTTTCGAATTTTTTGCATGACTCACGGGCAGAAATGCTTTCTTGAAAACAATTATACACTACTTGAAAGAGGGATTTAGACTCCCAAAGAGAAATACACCCTCATATTTATATACCTTTTTCAAAGAGACGGGCAGAGAAAAATCTCAGCTGAAGGACACACGTTTCGGAGCCTTCCCACGCATTAAGTCTCGCAGACAATCGACAGGGGGCGGAGAAGCATTCTTTTCTTGGACGGTTCATCTTAGAAGGAATAACACATTCAAAATTCTAAAACTTATCAAGAAATTATAATTAATTAAATCTTAAAACTTACCAAAAATATAAACAAGTCCTAAAACTTATCAAATTAGTGCAATCGAGTCATTTCATTAATTCCGTCCAATTTGGCTAACATAAAATGCTAACGTGTCTTTTCTTTTACATTTTCTCTCTCCTATGTAGCGTTGACGTAACTAAAACTAAGGGTGAGCATGGTTCTAAGGTAGAACATTAAATCTGAGAACTGGACCGGTGGGAATATGGGGGTTTCAAATTATAAGGTACACGGGGTAAGTTTCAAGCTTCAAAAAATAAGGAACCTATTTTGACAAGTAAGTTCTAGATTTTTAGTTAAAGGAACCTGGAACCTGAAACTTATGACCTAGAACCTGGAACAAGTTTTAATATTTTTCTTGATTCATGTCTTCATGCGATTTTACAATATTCCATACCGTTAAATGATAAAATGTATAATTTGGAAGCACTAGTTTGAACTTTCATTTTATGATTGAGACTTTTACTTTATTAATGTTCATATTTTTCATGTGTCTTTATGGTCAATGAATTATAATAGTAAGTAGTAGTTATTAGATGTTTTAATTCACTATAATCATTCAATTAATAATATATATGAAATGTGGGTAGACCTTGGAACTAATCATGTAATCTGTGATAGGATAGGTTCTAGGTTCTAAGGTATGTAGAGTAAACTCTAGGTTTCAAAAAATAAAGAACTCATTCCAACGGGTAGGTTTCAGGTCAAACCTAAACGGAACCTACAATTTGTTTACCCCTAATTGAAACATAAAGGATGAGGGCAATACAATTGGTCCAAATACAATTTTTTTGATTAAATATTATTAAAATTAGACTTAAAAACTAAAATTTAAAAGAAGAAGAGAGAAGATAAAGAATAGCAAGGGCTGAACATGTTGGAATCGTCTCATTTTTAAAGCTCATCGAGCTGCTCCCACCCTTCACCTATGTCTTGTTCAATAGAGGAGAGTATGTTTCCAGGGTAGAACTTAAAATTGAAGAACCAAACCAATAAAAATATGTTCGATTTTAGATTCTAAAGTATGTATGGTATGTTCCAAAAATTGAGAAACTTGTTTCTAGGTAGGTGGAACCTAAAGTTTAGAATAAGTTTTTTGTGTTTCTCTTTATTTATGTCTTCCCATGATCTTTTGGTAATTTGAAATTATTAGTGTAAGCTTCCATTTTATAGTTAAGACTTTTATTTTGTAAATATTTCATATTCTTCGTGTGACTACATATAAGTTGTGGCTAATGGTGGTCATCAAAGGTGATAATTAACCGCAATTGTTCAATTAATAATATAAGTGGAACTTAGGTAGATTCTAAAATCAACTTTAGAACCGGTGATAAGGTAGGTTTCAAGTTTCAGGTGAAATTTGAACCACTTTGTACTATTTAGGGGTGGAAACTGAATGTGCATCAGCAACAAGTTTGCAAGAATAGAGACACTCACGGTAGTGCACAATCTGTTGACAAGATACGAGTATTTGCCTAAATAGCAATGACACAGAGACGCGACATCACACGACATGTTAACACATCGTTTTTAAAAAATAAAGAATTTCAACATATTGAGACACATTGTATATTTAATGTATATTTTTATATATACATAATAAATTGTCATTTTTATGATTATTTTAATCAAATTAATTTGATTTAAATTCACAAATAAATAATAATAATAATAATAATAATAATAATAATAATAATAATAATAATAATAATAATAATAATAATAATAATAATAATAATAATAATAATATAACCTATAATGAATTTACACCAAAAACATTAATCCACTATTTGTTAATATTATTTATTGTTCCAATTAGGCAAATTCAATTCCATTCTAATAATCTATAAAACTTGGAAGTAAAAAAAACAATCCATATTCTGGACTCGCATGTCAAAGTATATCAGAAGAGAAGAAAAAACAAACTTAGGGAATAAATTGTGTATTACAGGAAGTGAGAGTCATAAGAAAAGAGAATGCTAGGTTTTTTTTTTTTCCCTTTTATTATTTTTATTATTTTACATATTTATTTTTTGACCCCTCATTTGAAAATTTTTAAAATTGAAATCATATGTTGGAATTCCGAACTCGTATATCAGAGAAAATCGGGAGAGTTGACTAGGTGTCGGATTTTTCGACATCCATTGATCGAGTGTCAGATAGTGTTGGACACGTGTCAAGGTGTCCAATACGATACGAAGGCTTTAGGAGAGTGTTGATGCTTTCTAGATGGTTGCAATAGGAGTTGCAATAGGAGTCGGAGGAGACCTTTACTCGCCAAACGAAGCATTATTCTTTATGAGCCAGCCTATCAAGATTAGGCCCAAAAAGTGCTTCTAAGTGCATTGTTGCTAAGCTATGTTGATAAAGCATGAAATTACATGTAGATTTAATCTATCAAGTCTCTTGTATCTCTACTTATGTTATTTATTATTGCTGATCAAATGGAAGATTTCATGTGTAGTTTAAGGAATAATCTTTTTCCACCCCTACTTAGAATTATTAAGGATTGTTTCATCTTTTTATCGATTATGAGCATAAATTATACACTTCATTTCATTTTGAGATAGTGTGGCATCTAGGCTGATCAACATATGATTGCCTCTACTTTTTTGCCTTGGTGATTCTTGTTAAGATGCACGTATGAATTATATTAGAGAAGTCCCACATTAGAAAATTGATATGGTGTAAAGTAGTTAATATATTCAAGTTAACTCATAACTAACTAACTTAAGTTTTTCAATGAAAATGGATCCAATTGGATATGTTGATGGGCTTAAACTTGGATTTCCTTTTAGCGATCTCCCAAAAAAAAAGTATCACACTTCTACCGCATGCTCCCAACAAATGGTATCAAAGCCCATGGTTGCGATTTTTAGGCAAGTGGGCGTCATGGTATAACAACGATGGCTTGTAAGGGTTCAAACAAGTGGGCATTGTAGTATAGTAAGGCATGCCCATACGGATGAAATTGGGCCAAAAAGATACCTGAATGAAGAAGAAGCAAACCTAACACTGGAGTTCACATGTGAGAGGAAGATTGTTAAGATGCACATGGGAGTTGTGTTAGAAAAATCTTATATTGGAGAATTGATGTAGTTTAGAGCAATTAATATATTCAAGTTGACTCATAATTCATTAACTTAAGTTTTTAAGTGAATGTGAGTCAAATTGGATATGTTAACGGGCTTAAACTTGGATTCCCTTTTGGCAATCTCTACAAACAAAGGTTTCAAACTTATATTGTGCACTCCCAACAATCCAAAAGCTGAGGCTCTTTAGAGCTTCAAATCGACACTTGACAACAAATGATGCTAGCAAACATTTCGACCATACTTTTGACCGAAAAAAAAAAAAATCTGACCATACCAAATCAAGAGCTCCCGACCCTTGCCTTTGTTAGTCTGCATCAAGACAACCAATCCAAATCAATGTATCCTCAACCAGCACTTATCTTGATAAGAAAAAAAGGCCACAAATTCACTTAGCAAGGGTTACAGTCCAGCTTCCATATGTTAGCCCATTTCAAAGGTGTATGCCGTGGGTACTATTCTTAGTTATGAGTAGTCAAAAGCACAATAACCGAGAGTCAAAGCTAAGACACACTCATTAGGGATGTGCAAAAGAATTAGGAACTGCTCAAATCTCCTAAAACATGATCGGATTAGACCAAATTAGAATTAGCAGTTCCCATGGGAGCTGGTCCGATTCCCCATTCCAGTTTAGTGGAACTGGTGAGTATTAGTCCAGTTCCCGATTCTAGGATTAGGACCACCCACCCACCCACCCACCCACCCACCAACTCAGACCAGTATATATGCACATGCACATATATATATATATATATATATATATATATATATATATTAGAAAAAAGAAATTTCACTTCAATTACTTAATTATTTTATAGTTTTTCAACCAAATATATATAGTTATTGGACATTATTGACTAATTTCGTCTTTTCGGTATGTAATACAATTAACCCCTACTTTTTTTTTTCATTTTAATAATTTATTTACTTGCTGTATCAATCAAAAAATAAATAAATGAACGTAGAAGAATGAGAGAATCGATTGGAGATGTCCATAAGAGTCAATGGCTCCTTTTAAGAATATAATTAGATCTCTTCTTAGTGATTCCCATGATTAAATTAGGTTGACGTGGGAAAAAAATGAATCAAATGATCAATATTTTCACTTCTATAGAGGCTAAGACTTTTAATATGGATTCTAATTTTTCACATGTTTCCGGTGGCGAGAAACCTTAAAAGGATCACACCATGGCCTTTAAAAAATTAAGTTTTCAGCTAACAAATATTGTCTATAGGTTTTGCCATGTAGTTTTCAATCCTTAATCAAATTCAATGACTTGTAATTTAACTTGAATATAAGACCGAACAAACTTTGTAGGGATTGAGGATCGGTTCTATAGATCCACTCGAGAACTAAATCGGATCAGCAGTTCGATTTCTAGATGAATCTATGGAACCAACGAACGAATCTTAATTCTAATTTTTCGAAATTGGTCTTTAGGGGTAGTTCCCAAATCAAACCAGAAACCGTCCACCCGGATCATTCTCATCCCTAATACTCACAATTCGCAGGATCATTTGCATGGAAAGCGGTTTGTGTACGAGCCAGGAATGACCTCTCTTCAATGGAGCTGAACCCATTCTTTTTTCTTATTTTTCCAATAAAATGACCAAGATTTTGTTTTTCTCTCACGTTCTTCCTCCCCCTCTCTCTCCTTCCCTGCTCCCAGCCTCCCACTTGGACTTCAATCGCCGGTTCTTCTTCCTCAATCCTCTCACATCTCTCGGTGGATGCTCGAGTTCCTCCTCCGCTAGCCCCTCCTCCGTGACCGCTTCGTCAAGTTCGCCCTCTCCCTTCTCCCTCTCCTACAAGATATGATTTTTATAAAGCCTTAATTTGATTTCCTTAATTTGATTTTTATGAAGCCTTAACTTTAACTCACTCGACTCATTGAGTAATGGGCAATTTGTGACACGCATTGATTCTCATATGCAATCTATATGAAAATCCCTATGACATTTTTATTTGATTCTTATTTGATGAAAATTATGAATTATCCTAAAGCTCTAAATGTACGTTATGTCATATATAGACACAACAATAGATATATCTAAATAGTAGGACGCATCGAAATATATTTCCCACTGGAAATTTTTTAATATTATTTATAATATATTATTTCGACACTACCAAATTCATTTAATGAACCGTGTATAACAAATTATATCATGTATGAGATTAGACAATATTAAGAATCCGGCCACCTTTAAGTTCAAAAGGTCTGACGCCCTAATATGCCTTGATTAGTACAAGATATAACTAAAATAAGATATGTGAAACATATGGTTTAAGGTTGAATCATCTAAAAAATGCAATTAGACCATGTAATCAAATTACCCATTTAAATTACCAACTTGCCCTCATATTGAATTAGGTCTTATTTTTACCTTCTGTATTTTCCCAGGAAAACGACCACTGTTCCGTATTTTCTCTCACTTTCTTACTCCTCTTCCATGGAGATCGACCCTGACATCTCCCGGTGGATCCTCGGGTTCCTCCTCCGGCAGCCCCGCCTCGACGACGGCGCCGTCAAGCTCGCCCTCGCCGTCCTCCCCCTCCCCGACTCCGACCTCCGCCTCAAGAAGTCCGTCCTCCTCCGCTCCATCCAGTCCGAGGTCGACGCCGCCTCCGTCTCCGAGGAGACCCTCGACGCCCTCGAGGCCATCGAGGAGGTGGACCGGACGACGGCGGCCGGCGGTGGCGGACCCCCGCCCGCCGTCTCCGACGCCATGCGGGAGGCGTACCGCGCCGTCGCCGTGGAGTGCGCCGCCAGGTTCCTGCACGGGCGGGTGGACGAGGGGGGCGAGTATTCCCGCGCCGTGGAGAGGATATGGCGGGGGAGGGTCCGGCGGATGGAGGAGTCGGCGGTCAAGAGCGGGCTCCTCTCGCCGGAGCTGCTCCGGTGGGGGCGCCGCGTCGAGGCGGCAATGCGCGATGGGGGGGAGCGTGAGAGCGTGCTGGCGATGAACACGAGGGGCGATGCTTTCAAGTCGGTTAGGGCGTATTTGGGCGAGGCGTGGGAGAGGATGGGTCCTTCTTTCCTCGAGGTGGCGGCGAGCCGGATGGCGGAGGATAATCCGTGTAGAGAACTGGTTGTCGCGAACGGTCGAGCGGAATCCCGTGCGTGCGAGCGCGATGATTTGCCCGACGTTAGAGCGAGTGCCAGTCCGGATACCGAAAGGCCAGCTGTAAGGATAGAAGATGATGGGGAAATGCCTGGTTTGTTCTATTGGATTTAGTTGCTCTGCTACATTTCAATGGTTCTTTTTCGGCATGTCCTTTTGTGATGATCTTATTCTGTTCTGGCTGATTGTTATTAGAGAGCATTAGAAACAAGTTGGTGAATTGGGTTGTTGGTAATGTATCGAGTTGTTTTCCATAGAAAAATCGAAGCCGGATGGGGGGTTGATCAAAAGTAAGCAGCTTGCTCGCCATAGGCGATCCAAAGTGGGAGTTAAGATCATTGATGATAATGGGAAAACTGGAAGAGATGTTGCATCGCGTACCAGATTTGATACGGTCCCTTCACCTGATGTTAATAGAGTTCAAGAGGCGCTCAAATCTAGTTCTATGGAGCTGCGAACGGCAGTCGCGGACCCACTTCCTGATGTGATACGGTTGGCCGACTCCCTTGTGCGAAATGCTGCTGGATCGTCTACGAATTTTGAGTGTGCAGAAGCACAGATTAGGGAAAATGTTAATGCATCCAATGCCTCCGCCGAGCAGAATGTTGGGCCTGTTCCAGGCAGTGAAGAAAATCATGTCAACCAGTCAACCAGCCATCAGAATAAGCAGTGTAAACCTAGTTTGTTTGAGAGGAACACCTCTGCTCGTACCTATGAGGTATCTAACTAATGGTTGCATTTTGTTTCACCTCTTCATACTTTATTCATTATTATGTGTATGTGCGAATGTGTGCTTTTCTATCCATGTCTGTGTCTACTTCACAAGAGTTATGGTTTGAAGCATATAACAATTGTGCAATTTAATTTGTTTTTGAAACTCGGTGTTGGTGTCGGCATTTGTCTGTCTAAATAAATAACTCTTCCTTTGTGTAAGATACTTTGCCAGCATTTATGCAATGATGGGATGCCCTGCATACATATTAATGCTTCATTTTGTTATTAGCTAGAAGAATGGGCGGATGCTTTTATTTGTGAGAAGAAGAAAATGTTTGCTTCCAGATTTTGAAGATAATTAGTAAAGCTTGAAGAACAAAGGTCTTTTAATCTTTTGTAACTTTTTTCTTTGGTTGTAGAGACTCAAAAGCTTCTTCAGATTCAGGAAATATACATCTACATGTCATAAGAGTCATAAGAATGTTTTTAGACTATGCTAACATACTTGCTGCATTAGACTCTGGATTGTCCTCGCTCATCATCTCTGTGATAGGTAAAAATGAAGTGCTATCAAACACAGAGGATGCTGAACCGCCCCTTTCCTCTTTCTACTCACTTTTGAAACTTCTATTAAGCATTTTTGTTTAAAATTCCTATCTTCAGAATATCAATTGAACCTCTGTAAGAAATTTGACTTGGAAAATTTTCATCCTGAGACAAAAGGAAGTATCATGTATGGTGCAGATATGATGTGTACAGGTTGTTTTAGAATTTAAGTGGAGTGCCTTTGTTTGGTAAGTAGTAATCAGTTTAGTGGAAAATAATAAAATCCCAGGACATGGAAATGATGCAAAAGAAAGAGGAACACAGAAAAAGTAAATACATTCATAAATCGATACACACCAAATGGAAGTCAAATTTCTCTAAACTAAGAACTAGGAATCAAAGATTGACGAGTTCATTTTTGGAGGCAAACTTGTGAACTGCTGCCATCTCAAGCATATTTTATAAAATATTAATCTCTCTGTTGTAGCTCAGACAGACTGGTCCTTGAAGGATAATAACTCTGATTCGGTTGTGCTGAGCTGTCTTTACTGCAAAATAATGTGATAATGGTTGACAGGGGACATATTAGCTAGTAATGTCGATTTTGTGAGGTGTGCCAAATCCAGTACATGTGTAGTCGGTGGTATCATGTCTTGCTCTTTCTCTCTTCACATTATTTCTTAATCTTTTTGGAGATTTTGCTTAGCAGTTTTAGGATTTCTTCATCTTACATTGATGAAGACAAAGTTAATGATAGCTTTGATCTGCTGAAAGTTTAATCCTCTATGGATTAATTTAGAACTATATTTGTAAGTTGGCCGGCATAAAAATGAGGGCATCATGGAGCCGTGTCAATCTAAAAGTATAGCTAATCATTTAACTGATTCATGAAGCAATGAAGTATAGCCTTAAAAATGGAAAGTAAGTACTCTTAATGCTGATCAACTCTTGCAGATGCAGAAGTGTACTGATGCCTAATGCCTTTTCTTTATTTGGGTCTTTTGACGATATGATAGTAATAGCCATATTATGTTTGAAAATGATAATTTTTTCAGTGGGAAGATTCAATAGAAGGCTCCCCTGAAGAACCTTCGGGCTCAGATAGGGTTCAATTACCCAGCCCAAGAAGAAGTGCTGTTTCTCCATTGAAGAAGCCATTGACTCGGAGTTTGAAAGTTTCTGGACGGAGAAAAGTAAAGAGATGGAGTTTGGAGGAAGAAGAAACTTTGAGGAATGGTGTCCAGAGGTACAATGTTAATTTTCGCAGTATCTATTAACAGCATAAGGGTCTCATTGTTGATATTTGTTGTCCATAGACTTTTGGGTGCTTTTGTGTTGAAGTGGTGTCGTGTGCTTTGAGTCCCAAGTTGGTCAAAAAACATCGCATTATCTCATTGTTATATTATTTTTGCAATCCAGGTTTGGCAAAGGAAATTGGAAGCTCATCCTACACTGCTACCGCCACATTTTTGAGGAGAGAACTGAGGTAATGCTTGAATCTCATCACACCATAGATTGACTGCATTACGAAATGGAGCTTTTCTGTTCAGGTGGACCTGAAGGACAAATGGAGGAACATGAACCGCTACTGAAGTGCAAGTAGTTGGTGTTTCAACCAGTGCTGGAGAGGCTTGGCGGCCTTGCTGGTGCAGAAGTCTCTGTCTAACATAGTTGTTTAACAATTCATAATGGTCTGTCCATTTCGATTGTCAAAAACCTTCCTCAAAGCTAGTTTGTGCGCATAAAGTACGTCAAGTGTACATTGGTAGAATAGGATGTACGCAGGTGTAGTTACTCTTGAGGGCCTTGAAGAACCTGGAATAATGAGAAAAAGGTTGTTTCCTCATGAAGTGTAAATGGATATCCAGCCAATCATTTAGACATGCACGTACGGACGATTCAGGTGCATTTGCACGGTCGGGACAGTTTCATCCCAGTGCTCGGCCCTCTAGAAACTAAAATCAGGGAAACTTAAGCGAAAATCGGACAATTTATATAAGAAAAATCAGGACATTGTAGCTCATCTAACAAACAAAAGTGAATAAAAGCAGAAGTATTCTGACTACTGGGAAAAGTATCTAAAGACCTCTTCTCAAATCCAAACTCGATGGTAAGCACAGTTAAATAAATCATTCTCACAAATCAGTTTTGAGTAACATGATCCATTGAACTTCGGCACATTAACAGTGAAATCAAACTTCATCTTCTTACCCTCTCTTTGATTTTGTTTCGGCATCGCCATCGGGCCATTGTCGCCCAAGCAGCGAGTGCAGTAAGTACAGTCGATGTCGGCAGCCTCTTTCTCACTCAGACAAATAATCTCTATTCTTCAACTTGAAGAATTCTTGTACTATCCCGTGGTGTCCTCTCTTGGCTGCAAAAATCTCTCCCTTTAGTTCAGCTAGATGGAGTTTCCATACCTTAATGGACTTATCCTTGCAAAGGATGACATTCCATGTTCCATCTTTAACATTGAATGTACCTAATCATCCCTTCGAGTCCACACAATACAAGATGCCTTCTGCATAGATTACTTGCCATGTCGAGTTGAAATCTGGATTTACATGGGTGAAACGGTGTGAGGTCCAATTTTTGCTCAACCTGACAATGAATGTGTTGAATATGATTCGATTGTTGAGAGGGTGTATAGGCATGCTCATGATGAAGACAGTGCAATTCTAGGACGTGGGAGTCGTAGTGAATGTCCCAACGCTTATAAGCCAGTTACACTGAGGAGGTCGATTCAATCTCGGATTATCAGGGTGAAGAGGAAGATGGACAAAATCTCTCTCGACGAGAGCAAGAGCCATCCATCCGGTTTTGTTAGTTCGAAGTACCCTTCGATCGAGAGAGTCTTTTGAAAGGCCAAAAACCCGAGAAAGAAAAGCTCTCCAGGTCGCTCTTCTTCCTTTGGGAGTTCGGAGGAGGAGAGCAACTTTGGTTTTCGCATCCCCTTAGCTTCCTACTTTCCTGAAGATTTGTATATCGCCACGAGTCGGATCGAGCCAAGAAAAAGATGGCTGTGGAGATGAGGAATCTCGAGTCCTGGATGGAGGTGGCCCCCAAGCCCGTCATCTACCGGCGCAAGCCTTCCAACTCACCGGCGCTCGAGACGATACCAGAGGAGCACGCTGAGGAGTCGGACGATGACCCGTGACTCTCGACACGGCTTCTCACTCTCTCCCGCTCTCTATATTGCCTACTTTGCAAATGTCTTTTAATATTTGAAGTTTTGTTAGTTCCCTTCACTTGGTTCCAATCGTGCGTTGGCATTCAGTCCGGTTTTGTTAGTTTTTCCGTAACGTGATTCCGATCATGCATTTGCAAAGTAGGCAATAGAGTCAGCCTTAAAAAATCAACCGAATGATTAAGCGTCGAGATTTGAATGCTTGCAAATTACACTGTTTTCCACTGAAAGTAATCTTGGATTCATACACATCACCTTGTGATAAAACCTCGCCCTATATAAATGGACATGACTTTTTATGTGCATTCATGGAGATTTATCGAGTAAATAAAGATTTAATAAAGTGATGATGCTTAGTTAAGAAGACTGTTCCTCTTAAGCTAGACCTGGACCAAGTATGCAGCTCGGTAACTTCGTCAAAATAGGCCAATGGTTGAATCAATCGGTCGGAGACTCTTCTCCAAGCGCTCCAGCTGTCTCGAGCAAGACTAGCCTCCATCTTTATGCGAAAAATAACCAAAAAGACCAAGCCCGTATCACTTCCCATGTTTGGCAATAACAAGCATAAGACTACCAATGCATAATAGCCGACTTCTAAACATACTTCACTTCCAAAGGAGCGGCTATTCCAGACTTACACCAATCCACTTAAAACAGAAAACACTCATTTTGCCATTCCGGCTCACATAGGTAGTGACAAAATGTGGATTCAATGAGAAAAATTGAACAATTTGGAGTACATACAAAATGGTAGATGCCGCTGTATAAGAATGATGAGTTTTAAGGGTTTCTCACCAACAAAGTACTGGCAGACCCCTATTTCCTTGTTGCTACACGCTAGTTACATTCTAGAGAACATTCGACTCCATCTTCTATATGCAATCCCCTACTCACTAATGGCCCGTGCCAAGACTCATTTCCAGATGGTTGTCAACAATGAAGTGTTTCAACTCATTTCTCTCATGTTGCACCCTCCCAGTGATCTCCAAGCATAATCCGCTTTTGAGACTCTTGTTCGGCACTTTACCCTTATCCGGCTTCTTCATCCGGCCTGGATCTATAAAAATGGGTTGGATTTGAAGGGTTGGGTTTGGTTTTATTCTGTTCACTTCCCTTTCATCCTGAGGCTTTAATATACTGCTCCTCGATTCCATTTCCGAAACTTCATCTTCATTGAAGAGGACCTGCACCCATTCCACATCATGCTAGCTTAATTAAAACATCTGAAACTACTAATTAGAAAAGAACACATTGAACATCCGTGAATGATAATATTAGCAGTTTAATAAACATGTGGGAAGCTTTCACTCAGTTCATTGCAAAGTAAAGATCATTGGTTTCCCTTTCAATAAGAGCAGCTAATTTTCAGTGGACTTGAGATACATTACTAACCTTACCATCAGAACTCATCATTCACCAATTCCAGGTGTTTTCCATCAAGATGAAAAGCCACAAAAATGTGACAGTATCGTTTTAAATCCTAAAAAAAAAGAGTATGATAATCTGAAGGGCTCTTACAATATTTTTGTGCTGCTATGGAACTGGAACACAATAATGTATGCACAGCACAGTCGGACATTTTCACTAGTTTTGTTTTTGGGAAAGTCAGTAAGATTAAAGTCGTGTGGAATTAGACAAATTCATCAAAATTCCTTCAGAGAAATGTGCTCACCTTGCGACCAACCAAGTCAAAGGTCATGACCACTTTGCCTCGTTTGGCCCGCTCAGCTTCCTCAATCTCCTCTTTCTTCTTTATCAAGAGCTCCTTCTCCTGTAAGGATGAAAAAATTTCAAAAATGGCCTCAACTAGGGAAGTCAATCTCTCATCTCATCAAGATTCCTAAAGATGGAAATACCTCCTTCGATAACCAGCTGTTGCCCTCGATTTCATAATAGTCACTTTGGTCATCGATAACCGTTGTACGTGCTGCAGAGTTCCGATCGTAATCCACAAGTCTCTTGGCATAAGCTTCTGCAGCAACTTCAGCTTCTGTGAGGACCGGCACAGTTTGTTCAAGACCGGCATACTGGCTTCCTTCCTTCAAAACAAGGGCACCACAAAATTGACACGGCCCTTCTCCCTCCTGCTCGCAAACAATCTTGCCACAGGACAAGCAATTGCTGACCAACTTGTGCCTGCGGGCTTGGCATGAACAGGGCTTACCCTGCTGGAACACAATGGAACCTTTGGCTGCCTCAGCCAGCGACACAACCTTCCCAGATTTCTTTTTCCGAGAACTACTTTGATTTGCATGTTTCGGCTCATTGGTTCTGGTCACCACCGACTTCTCTTGACTAGTCGAACCAGCTGCCTCTTTAGATACTCTAGGGGGTTTCTTGGTACCAGGGACGGAAACTTCAGCTGAGGGCGGTTTGACATAGGCATGTAATTTCGAGGACGAAACATCAGAAACGCCACTGCTGCCGCCACTACCGCCACTGAGATCTGAATAGCCTCTTTGCCGCAGATATTCATCGATCACGCCTTTCCCCACTTCTCGCCCGATAATGTTCTGAGCAAAAATTTCAAAACACAAAGTTGAAACCAATTTACAGCCAATTATACCATTTGCTCGAGGAACAAATCCTTCAAAACCAATCGTCAATCCACCGTAACATAATCTCTTCCTACGAATAAAACAAAAGCCCAAGATTTCTGAACCGGTTTTTAGATTAAAAGGTGAGATTTTTCAGGACGATGCTCCGTCTTCTCTGCTCTACCCATATAAAATTCGATCGAGAAATCAAAAAAAGCAAGAAACCCAATTCACGAAACCATCCAACCACGCGGGCGACCGAAAAAAGACGCAGGAAACGCGAGAAAGGCGAGAGATTTTCTTACGTCGAGGTACTCCTTGGCGTCGGAAGGTTGAGCGAGGTCGCAGTAGGAGACGAGGCCCGAGATCACGTCCTTGTCCAAGTCCAGACCGACTCCGCCCGCTTGCAGAGATCCAGCAGCGCCTTCTCCAGCCATTGCCCCGGCGACTCCATTTGCTCCGCAGCTTTCAAAGACGATCGGAGTCGGCTTTGCAGAAGGTGAAAGGAGCTTCCTTTTCGTTTTCACTTGGTTCTCGGAAGGGCGAGGGGAGGGGTGCTCGGTACGACGTCGTTGGATGAAATTTTATGAAGTTTTATCATGAGATTTTTTAGTTAAGTTTGCACGAGATTGATGTCCATGAAATTTTTATTATAAAAGAAGTGTCCATTAAAGAAAATATCACTCTTTCTATAAGGTTGATTATAGATAGCACGAGATTAGTGGAATCGGAAAAAATATTATATTTTGGCTAATTATTTTAAGGTTGTGTTAATGATACGAGATGAATATAATACAATATCTAGAGTGAGGATTAGAATCGAAGAATCGGAATGATGAAAATCAACCCAATTCCAAATTTTAGTGGAATTCAGTTCAAATCCTGATTTTTTATTTTTTTTTTTGGGAATTTAAATTGTATAATTTGAATAAGAACTTAATTGAACCAAACAAAAAATCGAACCACCTATTGTACTGTACTAGTGAGGGTCGTGAGGCAAAGACCAAACAAATATGTTTCTATAAGTTTGCTTTGCTCTCTATTTTGACCCAAAAAAAAAGTTTGCTTTGTTCTCTAATTATTGGTATCAACATTTTGTGGTGTCATTCGATGAAGTGCAATGCAGGACATTGGTGAGCTTCTGTGCTCTATTATATGCCATCTTGCATGCTTTTAGTATGTGTTTATGATGGTCACCTCCAGGATATTGTATATTATTGGATTTGCTTAATTAAAAATGAAACAAAAAAACAAAAGAAAAAATTGACCAATTCTCAGGTAAATCTTATAATTTGTGACACATAAGTTCTAAGTTTGTGATACGTATAGTAGGTTTCAAGTTTAAAAAAAATAAGTACGTATATATTGTCATTTCTTTTAAAAGTGTTTGAAAAAAATTGACATTATCTAAAAATGATGTTATCAAAAAAATTTATCTTGATTGTTTTAAAAACGAGAAAAACATGCGTACAAACAATTTAACTATATATATATTTTGGGAAGGGGGTTATGACAACGTCACCAATTAATTAAATTATTGTATAAAAATATTTCATCTGATAACTATTCCACTCTATCTACGATGCATAAAAATAATATGATATTTCATTCGTGCGAATGTGATATGATATGGTCTTATCTTTGGCATATAAATAACTACTTTCGCTTCTTTTCGTCTCATCCTCACCATCTTCCTTCCTCCTTGGTCACCTTCACCATTCTCGCTTGATCCCTCAAAGGCCACCTGCCATCATTTCTCCATTTTCGCGTTGATTTCGATATCGTCAGTTGGATTGCTCAACTGGGTAAGAGTCCTACCTGATCGGTTTATCCCTTCATGGTAAAACTACTCGTGCTTGTTATGTGTTCGATGGAATTCCTAGTTGAAATCGTGAGCTTGATGAGCAGCACAGAGTGAATGTTGCAATCATTCTTCTATGAACATGAATATCAAACGCAGTTTATGTGGGGACATCGTTTAGCATGGGTGAAGAGAGCAAGTTCGTGTTCAGCAACGAGATACAGAGCAACTGTGCATGTCCATAACCCGTTTGACGAAATTCCGATTTGAAATGTTGAGTTTGCACGTGCGATTGTAGAGCAGATTCGATGAAATCATTGTTGGATTAGTGGATGTTGAAGGGGAAAACAAAATTTTTTTTGTATTAACATGACTTGTAATCTATTTTTCATTACAAAGACTCAGTTTCCAACAAATGTACTCATTTTATTGCAGTTTTCTTGCTTTCAGTTACTTATTTTGAGTATACGTGGTGCGTGTGTTGGTCTCTATCTTGAATCCTTCATCAGCTCTCTAATAAGTTTGTGTGCTCTCTGTGGTTGATGGTTTTCTGGTGGTTTTAGTTGGGTTTCAACAAAATGAGTTTGGAATGGTGAAATACAACACTCTTCAATGTCACTCTATTTCTGAAAACACGGCATCCTCTTTTACCGGTCTTCCCTCCATGCTCAATAGCAAACCCTTGCAATGCCCCTCTCATGCTGATGCAACTATCATCCACTAGACTCAACTTTTTTGCAACCCTCACAGATTATCTTGAATTGGGTGGTGTTTCCTTCCCTGCAGTACACGCAATTCTCTTCAAATTTCTATGTCTCGATTTGCTTTCTTGTTTCGCTAAGAAAGGAAGTCTATGCTTAGTTTCTTGGAAAGATTTTCCTTCATTAATAAATGATGATCTGGAAACTGAGGTGAAACAAAGAAAAGATCTATTCACCCACTGTTGCAATTCTTTTAATCATGTGGAAAAGTTCCGAACTTTGTACGTGATTCAAGAGAATGATCAGTTGGGTGCTGATTTTTCAAGGCATCACTTTCTGGTTTCATCCTTTTTGCTGCTCTCTTTCCTTGATCCTAGGAATTGGTTGAACTCATGACTTATGTGTCTTTCTGTCTGTTTCAGGGGATCACGGGGATGTATGTGAATGGAGCAGATAAAATGTTCACATGGTTAATGGATTTCAAGCTGTCTCGTTGTTAGACAGCCGGTCTTGGAATGCGTCGTGCTATACTTCCGAAGCATGTGGCTGCAGTTGTTAGGTACCAAAAGGATCCTCTCAGAGCATTGGAGATGTTCAATTCAGTCAGAAAAGAAGATGACTTCAAGCACACGTTGTCGACTTACAAATGCATGATTGAAAAGCTTGGGTTTCATGGGGAGTTTGAGGCTATGGAGAATTTGCTCACAGAGGCGAGATCAAACATCGATAGCGGTTTACTCGAAGGAGTCTATATTGGGGCCATGAGAAGTTATGGAAGGAAACGCAAGATTCAGGAAGCTGTCAATGTGTTTGAGAGGATGGATTTCTACAGTTGCGAGCCATCTGTCCAATCTTACAATGCAATCATGAATATACTTATTGAGAATGGTTACTTTAATCAGGCCCATAAAGTTTATCTGAGGATGAGGGATAAAGGGATTGCCCCAGATGTGTACACTTTCACAATCAGGATAAAGTCCTTTTGCCGGACAGGTAGGCCTCATGCTGCTCTAAGACTTCTCCGAAATATGACTTCTCAGGGTTGTGAGCACAATGCTGTTGCATATTGTACTGTCGTTGGTGGGTTCTATGTAGAGAATTACCGATGCGAGGCATATGAATTGTTTCTTGAGATGCTTAGTTTAGATATTCATCCTGATATCACAATATTCAATAAGCTTATTCATATACTTTGCAAGAATGGGGACATCCAGGAGAGCGAAAAGCTTTTTGCCAGTGTCCTGAAGAGGGGATCAAGTCCAAATTTGTTCACATTCAATATTTTCATTCAAGGACTTTGCAGGAAAGGAGCTCTTGTTGAGGCTGTGAAGTTGTTGGAAAATGTAACTACAGAGGGATTAACTCCAGATGTTGTCACGTATAACACTTTAATTGGTGGCTTGTGTAAGAATTCTAGGGCTGTGGAAGCTGAAAGCTATTTGCGTAAAATGGTGAATTTTGGGCTTGAGGCGGACGACTATACATACAATACTATAATCAATGGATACTGCAAAGTTGGCCTGACAGAAAATGCAAATAAAATTCTTAATGAGGCCGTTTTCAAGGGATTTGTGCCTGATCAGTTCACATATTGTTCTCTTATCGGTGGATTCTGCCAAGATGGTGATGTCAGGCGTGCTATGGCTTTATTTAATGAGGTATCAAGAAGAGGAGTGAAATCTAATGTTGTTCTCTACAATACAGTGATCAGAGGCTTGTCCCAGAATGGGCTTATAATGGAAGCCTTGGAATTAATGACTGAGATGTCAGAAAATGGTTGTTCCCCCGACATATGGACATACAATCTTGTCATTAATGGACTTTGCAAGATGGGCTGCGTATCTGATGCTTATGGCCTGATGGATGATGCTATAGCCAGAGGGTACATTCCTGACATTTTTACTTTCAATACATTGGTTGATGGCTTTTGCAAGCAATTGAAGTTGAATAGTGCAATTGAGATTATAGAGAGAATGTGCAGTCATGGTGTTTTTCCCGATGTGATCACATATAACTCATTGTTGAATGGCCTATGCAAGGCCTCAAAATATGAACATTTGATGGAAATATTTGACACAATGATAGTGAAACAGTGCATCCCCAACATCATTACTTACAATATACTCATTGAGAGCTTGTGCAAGGCTCGCAAAGTAAAGGAAGCTTTGGATTTGCTCGATAAGATGGAAATAAAGGGGATTGCACCAGATATTGTAAGTTTTGGCACACTGATTAATGGTCTTTGTGATCAAGGAGAGC
Source organism: Eucalyptus microcorys (assembly GCA_014182515.1). Lineage (NCBI taxonomy): Eukaryota > Viridiplantae > Streptophyta > Magnoliopsida > Myrtales > Myrtaceae > Eucalyptus > Eucalyptus microcorys. The sequence continues at coordinate 5,580,008 of CM024563.1, forward strand.
TCGATGAAGCCTACAACTTTTTCAGGAAAGTGGAGGAGCACTATAAGGTTTCTCATACAACAGCAACATATAATATAATGATCAATGCTTTTCTGGGAAAACTAAAAATTGATCTGGCAGCAAAGCTTTTTAATGAGATGAGTGTCAAAGGTTGCATGCCCAACAGTTACACATATCGTGTGATGATTGATGGATTCTGTAGAGCAGGGGATGTTGACTCAGGGTATAAGCTTCTACTCAAAAAAATTGAGAAGGGTTTTATTCCAACGCTTGCTTCATTCGGACGAGTAATAAATTGCCTTTGTGTGAAGCATAGGGTTCGTGAGGCTGTTGGGATCATTCACCTTATGGTTCACAAAGGTATTGTTCCTGAGGTAGTGAACACTATTTTTGAGGCTGACAAAAAGGAGGTGGCCGCGCCTAAGATTGTTGTGGAAGACTTGTTGAAGAAAAGCCATATAACTTATTATACTTATGAACTTCTCCATGAGGGTGTTCGGGATAAAAAGATGCTAAAGAAGATGCTTCCAAGTAGATTCTTACGTGATCCGAAGAAGATGTCCTCTTCTGTTTAATACATCGATATCTTGAATGCATGGAACAGTCATACATTTTGCATGATTTTAGTTCCAAACCTTGCGGAGCTTCAATTTCTATTGCCATGTAAGAAAAGGTCTACTGGCATATCAACAAAGAAGACATTCAACAGGATTTTACAAGGATGTGGAGACATCCTAATAATATGTCAAACTACATGAGCACTCATGTATAGAATCATAGCTCTGTCATAGGCTGCTCTTTCCTTTGTTGACAGAATTCCAACATGTCAGCAAGCTCCTCCACTGATAGTCCTGGGTACGTAGCTTCACTTGGGCCGAGATCATCTTCATTCAACTATTGAGGCTCCACTCTCTGTTGCCATGGAAGCTAGGTAAGGCATTTAGCTACCTCTTGGTGATTAAAATCCTCATTTCTGGTGAAATAAAGACTTCTTTTTTTTTTTTCCTGATATGGTAGTGCTCCATATAATGCTTACTCTTCCCTCCTCTCCACGTCAGAATTCCCCATGTCTCAGAAATCTGCGCTACAAGGAATCCTGCCCATCTGGCTTCTTCAGGCTGAGTTCACCAGATATTGAGATTGAACACATTTGTGCGCTCCAACTCTGGTAACTTGCAAGGCACTATGCTAAGTCTCGGTAATGTACATCCTCATTTCTCTTGGTAAAATGAAATAGTGGGACATTTTCATTTACTTATCTTAGTGCTGTGTATTTCGTTCACTCTGTTTAACCTGTAAATTCTTTTTATTCTCTAAGAATCAACCATATATATGTCAGATAATCTTGTCAAACATTGTAAACTTCTACCAAATTGCTTAGAGAAATATGGCAATGTCCCTTGCCTTTGACAGTTTTAAATTTTTTCTGAACGAGAACCTATGAAGTTGATAGCTCTGATTGTTGATTGGGCTTGAGTGATTTGAACTAGTGATGCCATTAATTTTTACATACAGAGCTAGACAAACTCAAACTCACATCTTCAGATTCATCCACTTCATTCCAGATTGATGAGGTTGCAGCATATTTCAAGATTGGTTTTCATGGAAAATGAATTGCAATGGATGCCTGTTCAAATTTACTAATATGCAGGCCAGTCAATGGAGAAGGATGAACCAGTGAGGACAGGCTTATTAAAATGAGAACGTGACCTCAACTCTGCTGACTAGTTATTCAAGGCTAGGTGCAGCATAAGAACGAGAGCTTTGTGCTGGTGGGCATCTGGAAGTGAAATCTATTTCGTAAGTACTGTGATATGATGGGCAGAATCATTTACAAGCCTGCGAAGAGGATGTGAGATAGTCATCATATGTCATATTTGGTTCAGCACTATACATATTTATTTCCTGGAGGTACTTGTAATCGTGTATGCTTTGCATTTACCAATCACCTTTTCCTTTTCAAACAACTGTTCGCCCTATCTTATTTTAGCAATGACAAGGAACGTAATATTAGCTTCCATTCTAAGTTTTGGAGTCCTCCCTGCTCCCTGTGTTGCACAAAACTTTACAAGACATCAATTTGTCTTGTATCACATACAAGTGGAAAGAAAACCTTTTCATTGTGGATACCATGAATGCTAAATGTCTCTTTTAACAGATCTGTACCGTTCTATCCTTACAAAGCAAATCAACATGATACGCCACATGTAAGAAGAATATTCCCATCTCTGATCTTAGTTGTCGCTTTATGACCTGGTCAGCCACTACCATCTTCTCCTTTATGAAGCAATCCATTTCGGAACAAAGAGAAGCTTTTCTGAAATTGAGAACGGTTCCGTATAATGGTAGTTGATTCACACCCAAAACTTAAAAGGCCAATAATTACTATGTAGGCTGATAGATAAAGGGCTGAATGCTTTGGATCATCTACAAACACATGGTTAACAAATCTACTTTCCTACTTTGGCATATGTGATTTCTCCGTTGGATACTCTGAAACCTGTATCCAGTTGATTTAGTCCAATTCACAATCATTTGGTCTATCATCACTGTATTTGCCCATGGCCCAAACCTGCCAAAGATGGAGCTAGGTCAGTCTTTAGACTTATTTCATTGTTTCTCCAGTTCTGACCATTTATGCGAGAGATAGAGAGAAAATGAGAGAGCTCACTTGATTTTGCGTGGAAGAACATCCAGTGTGATCATGTCGGTAAGTTTGACATCCTGCTGCAATCAAAGACGCAGGCAGGATCTTCTGTGAAAATATACTAAGATCATAACATGAACAGCTATGGAAACGATGGAAAAATTATCACCGGGAAGACCAAATTTATTCTTTACCTTTTCACTTTCAATGCTTCTTTCAGGAAAGCAACACGCTGCACTGTTCTAAGGTTTGCAGGCGACACCACGATTTGATAATGCCTGAATCGAGCATCTAAAATTCAGCATCATTGCATGGTTCCATTACACCACTGTGATAATACGAACAAAAATGCATGGTCAAGAGGAGCATCACGCAGAAGAGCAAACAATCAATAAGCTATCGAGTATTGAAGGAAACCCAGCCTTCGCATCTTAAACAGTCCTACAAAGCAAAAGCCAGCAAAGAGGGAGCTGGCAAAAATGAAGTGATGGTTCATATAAAGAAGATGCTTGGGAACTCCAAGCACTACTTCCTACTATAAGAAGTCAATATTAGAGACTATGGTTGAATACAAGAGAGCGATTGAGGAACATGGTTCCTTTGGTCATGTTAATCGCACCACCTAATTCCCCTTGCATAAACTACTCTGTTAATCTAAAGGAATGGTTAAACATGCTCAAAATGCAGTGCTGGTAAGCTCAACTTAAGTACTTAAGACAATGGGATGCTGACTCACAAGCTTATAACATTAAATAGGGAACAACGAAGTTATCATAGAAGATACTGTTTAACTGACATCTGTCTGTTGTCAGGATTGCCAGCCTGAGAAGGTTCAAGGAATGGGCTATGACATGTAGCATCCAGAATCCGGATCCTCTTCTTGACGCATGTATACACAATGGAAGCAAACATATATTTGACTAGTTTGCTTCCTCAAATTATATTTTATCAGGTAAAATCCTCGATCACTGCATGAAAGTGGCACAAAAAGTTGCACAAGATCTGGACATCCACCCAATTGAAGTCTCAAAGTATTTTTATTCAAACAACACTCCAACCAGGTTCCTTCTTTACTTTAGCACCTTTCATTGAGCTTCTAATGTTCATGACTTCTCCCCACTGGCCCATGTCAGCATAGATGTTTGACAAAGAAATATAAGCTCCAGCATCAGATGGCTCACACTCAGTGATCTTTTTTGCTGCTAGTTTTCCGAGCTCAATGTCACCATGTAATTTACAAGCAGCAAGCAGTGTCTCCCAAACCAGAGCATTAGGTTTGATTGGCATGTTGCTGATGAACCTTTCAGCCTCTTTAAGTCTCCCTGAGCGACCAAGAAGATCGACCATACAGGCATAGTGGCGGTAGTTAGGCTCAATACCATAATCCTTAACCATTGAATCAAAATGGAAATAACCTTCTTCAATCAAACCACTGTGGCTACAAGCCGAGAGAACCCCAACAAAAGTCACTGGATCAGGTCTCATCTTCTTTCTCTTCATAAGCTCGAAGAGCTTCAAGGCCTCCTCACCTATTCCATGTCTGGCATAACTCATGATCATTGTTGTCCAACCTATTAAATCAGGCGCATCAATCTGATCATATGCTTTAACACATTCGTTGATGCCCCCAAATTTGGAGTACATTGCCACTAGTGAACTACCAACAGCCACATTGGAGTCCAATCCTATTTTCATTGCATAAGACTGCAGCTGTGTTCCTATGTCTAATCTGTTTGTGAGAGTAACAGCCTGAACAACAGATGATATACTGAAGGAGTCAACGGCAAAATTAGCCTTGAGCATCTTGTGAAACATCAACAATGCCTCCTCAATGTACCCATTCTGGGCATACCCTGAAATCATTGACGAACATGCAACATCATCCCACAAGGGTAGTAAGTCAAGTAGCCTTCTTGCCAATTTCAAATATCCGCATCTGGAGTACATCATAACAAGAGCACCGCCAACTGTGATCTCTTCACCAAACCCTAATCGAATAACTTTGGCATGAACTTCCTTGCCTTTGTGTACTAACTTTAGTGAACAGATTGCGGTTAAAATTGCAATAAAGGTCGATTGATCAGGACTATTCCCCTCAAGCAGCATATTTCTGAATAGTCGAACTGCTTCATCTGGAAGATTATTTTTAGCAAAACCAGCAATCATAGATGTCCAGGAGACATTGTCTTTTTCACAAATTTGCCCAAAAATTTCATATGATTCTTCCAAACTATCACATTTAGAATACATTGTAAAAAGTGAACTAGCAACCGAGACATCGAAGACCAAGCCACTTTTAATAACATGAGAGTGGACCTGTCTCCCCAAGCTTAATGCATTTACAACACTTAAGAGACTGGAAGTACAGTACTTATCTGGTCTCACACCTTCCCGTAACATGCTCACGAACAATTCTACAGCCCTTTCAGCATCATTAGCCTGTGCGTGCAGAGATATCATAACTGCATGATTATTGGGATTTCTCATCCTTTCCATTTCTTCAAGTATTAATTCGGATGAATCAACAGCTCCAACTTTGCAATACATATTGAATAATGAAGCCCCCACCGCAGGGTCCAGGTCAAATCCACATTTAATGATCAACGCATGGAATTGTGTGGCAGTTTTAGTCAATCCTCGTCTGCCACTAGCACTAAGTAAACTAGTAATAGTAAAGGTGTTTATTTCCTCCCCCAAACTTCTCATTTCTTTGAACAGTAGGACTGCAGAAATATAATCATCCAGCTGCACAAAACCCGAAATCATGGCAGTCCAAGAAACAACACTGCGGAAACGCATCCGAGTAAATATCTTCATAGCTCCTTCCATATCTTTGCATTTGGCATATAAATCAGAAAGCGAAGTATTTATGTACACGTCATAATTTCCACACTTGATTATCCACCCTTGGACCATCTTTCCAGTCTCAAGGTCTTCAAGCATAGCACAGGCCGTCAGGACACAAGGGAAAGTGAAACTATTGGGCAGAAAAGTGCCATGACGACACAATTGCCGGAAAAGATCCAAAGCAATCTGATTCTCTCCATTCCTAACTGCCCCTGCAATTATAGCATTCCAACAAACCACATTCTCACACGACACATCACGAAACACCCTCAGAGCATCATCAAACCTATGGTTCTTCGCCAGCAAATCAATCATCCCAGCTCGAACATAACCATTCGCACGGAAACCTTTCCTCAATGCCAGAGAATAGACTTGCATACCATTCCAGGAAGCTCGCAATGCAGTACAAGCCGAGATAACACTTCCATAAGTTATCTCGTCGGCATCGAAACCCAACTTATGCATCCTGCAAAAGTGTTTCCACGACTCCAAGAATAATGATTTCTTATTGAAACCTGAAATGAGAATGTTCCAAGAAAAAACACTCCATTGAGGAGCCGTATCAAACAGATTGAGTGCATATCCTGTGGCACCACATTTACAGTAGCAATCCATCAAAGAATCCGCAATGCCCACTTGGGTTTGTAAAAGACGCGTTTTGAGCAACTGGGCATGCAAGACTTTCGTGTTTGGCGCAGTGCACTGCCTAGACTTGATATAATCATCGAAGATGACAAGAAGTGGATCGACCGGAGCGATAGCTGGTTCTGGTTCTCCATCGATAAGCGATGGAGGGTCGATGACAGCCAAGGAATGCTTGAGCTTTACAGCGGATGATAACGAAACTTTCTCGCGGATGTTGCGAAGGAGGAGAGATTTCATTTGGGTTCGGAGAGGAGAGTCCAACGAAAATTGAGGTTTTGAAGATGAGCGGGAGAGAATGTATATATAGTTTCTGTCGAAACAAGGTAACACAACGTCAAGATGGCCGAGTTGGTCTAAGGCGCCAGTTTCAGGTACTGGTCCGAAAGGGCATGGGTTCAAATCCCATTCTTGACAATCTCTCTTTTCCTTTTGTGTGTGTGTGTGTGTTTTTTTTTTTTTTTTTCTAAATTGAAAAAAACTTTTAATTTTTCTTTGAATTGAGAATTTAATGTTCTGATGATACAAGAAATTGATATATCCATCGCACGGTTATTCACGTTTGATTTGAGCAATATATGACTAGTATGTTTGGCATTGTGGTTATTTCAGAATCCCATTCTGGATAATACATTTTTTTTTCCTCAAACGGAACTTTTAATTTTTCTGTGAATTAAGAATTTAATATTCTGATGACACAAGAAATTGATATATTCATCACACAGTTATTTATGTTTGATTCGAACAATACGTGACTAGTTTGTTTGGCATGGTTACTTCAGATTTATTTTCTAGTAAATTTATTTAGTGTAGAAGAAGAAAATAGAATACATAAGATTCGTACTATTTCTATTCATTCTACTATAGTTTTTTTAAATTTTTCATTGTAAATTAATCGATAGCTAATTAGCCTAGACATATGATATGATGAGGAAGGAATCTCTCTTTTCCTTTTGTTTTGTTTTTCTAAAATGAAAAAAACTTTTAATTTTCCTGTGAATTGAGAATTTAATGTTCTGATGATACAAGAAATTGATATATCCATCGCACGGTTATTCACATTTGATTCAAGCAATATATGACTAGTATGTTTGGCATTGTGGTTATTTCAGAATCCCATTCTTGATAATACATTTTTTTTCCTCAAATGGAACTTTTAATTTTTCTGTGAATTAAGAATTTAATATTCTAATGACACAAGAAATTGATATATTCATCGCACAATTATTTATGTTTGATTCGAACAATACATGACTAGTTTGTTTGGCATGGTTATTTCAATATATTTTCTAGTAAATTTATTTAGTGTAGAAGAAGAAAATATAATACAAAAATTTCGTACTATTTCTATTCATTCTACTATAGTTTCTTTAGATTTTTCATTGTAAATTAATCAATAGCTAATTAGCCTAGACATATGATATGATGAGGAAGGAATTCAATTCTTAACGATCTCTCTTTTGCACTTTTTTTCTAAATTGAAACAAACTTTTAATTTTCCTATGAATTGAGAATCTAATGTTCCAATAACACAAGAAATTGGTAAATTCATTGCACAGTTATTTACGTTTGTATCAAAAAATATATGACTAGTTTGTTTGGCATGGTGGTTATTTCAGATTTATTTCCAAGTAAATAAAAGAAGAAAATGAATTACATAAAATTCGTACTAGTTTTTTTCATTGTAAATTAATCGATAGCTGTTTAGCCTAGACATATGATACGACGAGGAAGGGATCATATTTAAAAATCTCCACAACGAGACCAGAGAAGGTGTGGAGTAGTACCAAAAAAAAAAAAAGTTATGCTGAAACGTCACATTTGCACATGCTTCCACAAATTTCACATTCGTGCTGAAAATTGGATGACACTTAGAAGTCAAGATAAAAACAACACGAGCTATATACGAAGCAGCAAATCGATAAAGTTGAGGACCAAAATGTAATTTTCCTTTTTTTATTTTGGGCAAATGACCCCTAAATTTCGATCAAATATACAATGTGGCTCCTGAATTTTTAATATATTTAATATGATTCCTAAAATTTGCTCGAAGTTTAATGTGATCCCTAAATAATGATTATATTATATAAATTAAAAGTTTATAAACATTTTCATATAATTCAGAGATTATATTAAATATTAATTAATAATTATGGATCACATTAAATAAATTAAAAATTTAAGGACGATATTATTTATTGGACTAAAGTTCATAAACTATTTCGGAGGGAACATTGTATGTTGGATCAAAAGTTTATGAATAACTTATACTGTTAGCCTTTTCATTTTCAAACCATGCTTGCAGTGGAGACGAGGTTTGGTGGTTTCGAGAAACAAGAACGATCCTGGTCAACGAGGAAGCCCGATCTCATCCTCTGAAAATTTCTTTCCTTTTTCAGTTCCGTTTTTAAATGGAAAGGTGATCCTCGTACAGCGAAGACAATGTCGGAAATCCGGAGCAGATAATTTTCTTTAATATGTAATCGGTGCATTTCTTGCAAAGAATGCCTCCTACTTGCTCATCAAGCCGCAGTAATGGCCCTGATTCTTGTTTGACAATTGCTTTCGATCCGACGGCGAGTTGACCAACGCGTTGTATATTAAAGTACTGTACCATGAATCCTCCACGTCCAAATCTGAAATTCAGAGAGAGAGAGAGATGGCAGGAGAAGAAAACAGAGTGGTTCTTCACGGAAATTTGGCTAGTCTGTACAGCGCGAGGGTGGAGCTAGCTCTGAAAGTGAAAGGGATCAAGTATGAGCTCGTGGAAGAAGATTTGACGAACAAGAGCGAGGCACTCTTGCAGTACAATCCTGTTTACAAGAAAGTCCCCGTTCTCGTTCACAATGGCAGGCCCATCGTCGAGTCGCTCGTCATTATCGAGTACATCGACGAGACCTGGAAGGAGGGTCCTCGCCTCTTGCCCCAAGATCCCTACGAAAGAGCCAAAGTTCGCTTCTGGACCGGCTTTCTCCAACAGCAGGTCAGTGCCAATTTTCCTGCAAAATGTTTGATGAGATTTCTCGACGGCTACACGATCATTTCCTGCATTACTGCATCGTCACAAGACAAACGGATTAAACCTTTCGTTTACAGCATTACACGATTTACCATCTTGTCTATTAATCAGTGCGTGCCCTTGTTCGTAGTAATGATCTTAACCTGCAAGTTTATTGAGTGTACAAGGGAGTAATTAATAGACATGGAGTAGGAAATGAGGACAAGTTTTCCTTCTTTCCCAATTAAATCTTGATAACGTGTGTCCGCACTAAGTTGCATGGACACTCTCCGGGACCCTCATTATCGTGTCCGACACTCTGACACGCGGTCAACTGCCTCCAACACGCTCCAACACGCGAGTCGAAAATTCCGACACGACACGTGACTCCGACACGCACGAGTTATTTTTACAAATTTCCAATACTTTTGAGGTCTAAATATAAATATATGAAAAAAAAAATAATAAAAAAAAAGCCAAGAGAACTTTATATTACAGCGACGGTAAGGATGACACCGACAACAGTTGCATCAACCTGCTGTTGTCTTTAATTGCGATTACCTTGAGATAGGTAGCTGCTGCCTTTAATTGTCATCCATCGAGCATGAGAAATAGAAAGATTTTCTCTTTGCAACGTAGACCGATAAAACTAGAGTTCAAGCAAGTTTAAGATTGGGAGTTGTTGACTGCAGTTGTCTGAGGCCACTGCCTCTGTGATCAAAACTGATGGAGAAGCGCAAGAGAGAGCTGTCAAGAAAGTGCACGAGAAACTGAAGGTGTTGGAAGAGGGTATCGAGGGCAGTTATCCGGGGGGATCTCCATTTATCAATGGCGACAACATGGGACTCCTAGACATTGTTGTCTTTTTGATTTTGGGTCATCATGAAATTCTGGAAGAAGTCCTTCGCGTAAAATTTCTGGATTCGGAGAAGTATCCAAGGGTGACCTCTTGGGTGAAAGCTCTAAAGGAGTTGCCGGTGGTGAAGGAGGCATTATGAGAAGCTGCTTCAGTTTTTCAGGGATTGGGCTCTTAAATTTGCAGCAGCTTGATGCTTATAAGGGTCTCCTTAATCATAAATCTGTGACACTCAAATCATATATTTGATCGCACTATTATGTAATCCAAATGCATTTGCGGAATAAGCTATTGCCCATTAAAGTTAAATTCAAATGTTCCACTACATCTCAATCCCTCTACCAATTCTTTTACTGTGATAACACTAAACTAGCCATTCTTTTCATCCTACTATGTTATATTATGTTGCTATCAACTATTGATACTAGGAAAAATTTCACATAATGACCTAAAGTGTATCCTCAAAAAAAGCCCCATAGTGAACATTATTTTAAATAAGAGTATATTATGTTGCTATCGACTATTGATACTAGGAAAAATTTCACTTAATGACCTGAAGTGTGATCCTAAAAAAAAGGCCCATAGTGAATATTATTTTAGATAAGAGTTTAAAGTGATTAACACTTTCAAATAAGTGAGCATATACATCTCACTTGCACTTTTCAGGTTATGATTAAGGGCATTTTTGTCCAAAGCTATTTTTTTCTTTCTTTCTCTGTTCATCTTCTTTTGTCCTTCTTGTCTTCCTTAGCGCGCTCAACAAACCCCTTCACTTCAAACAAAAGCAAAAAGCATAAGCAACGTCTAGGCTGGTTCACATCGACAAGTAAGGGGACAAATGATAATCATATTGTTATTAGAAACAATTTTTGGCCAAAAATAAATATTTCTATTTCTATTCCATAGACATATTTCAAAACATCTAACCGCATTTAATAATGACACAAAATTTATGTTTCCAGAATAAAAATTTATTTGATAACAACACAAAATTTCTAACCCCTCCTCCCTGATCTCGCCACTACTCTTTGCCAAACCTGCTCACTCCCGAAGCACGTTGTTCTCGTTAGCCTCATTGCATAGCTAGGTGATCCCGAAGTGACAGATATTGGCTTTGAACAATGGCTCTGTCACCATGATGCTGCTGTTTTTGACGTGGTTGTGGATGAGGATCATGTTGAGGCCAATGTTGTTGTGGATGTAATCAAGGTCATGTGCGACATTGGTGGCAATCTGCATCCTTAACGAGGACGGTGAAATTGGGCATTTTAGGGTTTTGTAGGCAAATGGAGAGACTAGCACCACCAACGAACTCGTAGACGAAGGTGTTGTCGTCGGAGATATAGGCGCCAAGCAGCTTCACAATACTGATTAGATGGCTCGATTGATCACCCTGAGAAGGTCCTTGAGGTGGCCCATGTCGATCTTGCGCTTGAACTAGCGTCGGAACATGACCGTCCTTGCCACGGAGGGAGCGACGAATTATATATAAATTTGTGCTAGTTCTGTTCATTCTAGATTCTTCATAGTAGATGAATTGATAATTGTTTAGCCTAGACTAGTGACATAAATGCGGAGGAAATCACGTCGAATGTTTAAAATATCCATAACCATGCCACAAAAGATGTGGATAAGTACAAATTGTCAATTCCATCGGAAAGTTTAATTTAAAATCACTCGCCTTGTGCGTACTTTACGATTTGGGATATATTGACAAAGCTGCACAAAATACATAGGTGAAGTGAAAATAAATTTACTGACGAAGGAGCAAATTGATAAACTCGAAGACCAAAGTGGAATTCCCCTTTTTGTCATTTCCAGACCCTGCTTCCCGCCCAAGACGAGGTTCGCTGTTTCTTGAGAAACGAGAACGATCTTGGTCAACGGGGAAAAGAACAAGGATCTCTTCTTCTGAAAAATTCTCTCCTTTTTTCTTTCCATTTTTAAAAGGGAAGGCGATACTCGTGCAGTGTACCCATTACCTCAAATCCAAAGCAGATAATTTTCCTCAATATCTATTCCCTCCATTTCTTGCAGAGAACGCCTTCGACTTGCCCGTGTCAGAAAGCTGTAATAATGGCCATGGTTCTTGTCAAACAAGCCAAAGATGCCGTCGACTCAGTGTTGAGTCGAACAACACGTTGTATATAAAGCACTAAACCCATGAAGCCCCCACGTCCAAACTGAAATTCAGAGATAGACACCCAGATAGAGAGAGAGACATGGCAGGAGAAGAAAACAGAGTGGTTCTTCATGGAACGTGGGCTAGTCTGTACAGCAAGAGGGTGGAGCTAGCTCTGAAAGTGAAAGGGATTGAGTATGAGTTCGTGGAAGAAGATTTGACGAACAAGAGTGAAGCTCTCTTGCGGTACAATCCTGTTCACAAGAAAGTCCCTGTTCTTGTTCACAACGGTAAGCCCATCGCCGAGTCGCTGCTCATCATTGAGTACATCGACGAGACTTGGAAGGAGGGTCCTCGCCTCTTGCCCCAAGATCCCTACGAAAGAGCCAAAGTTCGCTTCTGGGCTGGCTTTCTCCACCAACAGGTCAGTGCAAATTTCCTGCAAAATGTTTGATGAAATTTCCCAACGTGAACGTGATCATTTCTTGCATTATTCCACGGTCACAGGACAAGCTGATTAAGCCTTTTGGTTCACATCTTTACATAATTTACCATCTTGTTTATCAATCAGTGTGCGCAAGTGTTCATAGTGATGATCTTGACTTGCAAATTTATTGAGTATACATTGGATTAATATGAAGTAGGAAATGAGGACAGTTCTGTTTTTTTCCATATAAAATCTCAAGAACGGATGTCGGCACGGCTGAGGGAGCTGTGTATTACAGCGATATTATAACACTGACAACAGTTGTGTCAACCTGCTGTTGTCTTTAGTTGCTATCACCTTGAGATAGGTGGGCTGCTGCCTGATTGTTATTCATTGAGCATGAGAAATGGAAAGATGTTTCTTTTGCAAAATTGACCGATAAAAAAAAAGGAAGATTGAACTAGAGTTCACGCAAGTTGATCATTGGAAGTTGTTAACTGCAGTTGTTTGAAGCCATGGCCTCTGTAATCAAAACTGATGGAGAAGCACAAGAGAGAGCTGTCACGGAAACGCATGAGAAACTGAGGGTGTTGGAAGAAGGAATCAACGGCAGTTATCCTGGGGGATCCCCATTTATCAATGGCGACAGCATGGGACTCCAAGACATTGTTGTCTGTTCAACATTGGGTGCTCATAAAGTTCAGGAAGAAGTCCTTGGCGTAAAATTTCTAGACCCAGAGAAGTATCCAACAGTGACCTCTTGGGTGAAAGCTCTGATCGAGTTGCCACTGGTGAAAGAGGCAATGCCTCCTCATGAGAAGCTGGTGGGCGTTTTTCAGTTCTTCAGGGCTAGGGCTCTTGAATCTGCAGCAGTTTGATGCTTAGAAGGGTCTCCTTGATAATAAAGATTGGAACTTCGTCTGTTACACTCACATGTTATATTTGATTGCGCTTCTATGTAATCCATATGTTTTCGCAGAATAAGATATAGCCCAATAAAGTTTACTTCATATGTTCCACTACATATTGGTCTCTCTATCGATTCTATTATGGTGATGACACCAAACTAGCCATACATTTCATTCTACCATGATATGCTGTGTTGCTATCGATAATTGATAATACTAGCTGCATAAAAAACTGATTCTGTGCAGCTTGCAACTTCACCAGGCAAAACGAAAGGATCTAACGTTGCAAGACAATCATCACATGCTTTTGCCGATAATCTTCTCCTGGGGTGTATCCCTACATTTCTGATAACCATGTTCTGACGTCAACTCCAACAAAAGAATTACTATTTTTCCCTCTTTGCACAATATAGTCCATCGTTGTGAACAGATTTCTGCTTGAAGTCAGCTGAACCGAACTGATTCAAGTCAATTTAGGTCATTTACTATTAGATGGCTGATATTTGCACTGTCAGGGATACCTTCAATGTCAATTGCCCAGTAACTTTCTTTCCAAGCTAGTCCGGTGGAAATGCTCTAGGGATGAGACATATTGTTAGGACAGTAAGATTTGTTCTCATAGGAAAAAGAATGAAATTTATAAGTTGAATACCATGAATGATAATCATGGGCTCTCCATTAAGTCGATTTGACAATAAATATTCCATGTTGTTTCCTAGAAATGGTAAAATCATGCATTTACGATGTAATACTTTTCGATTCAACAATCATGGAACATCAGCACATTGATATGTTTGATATATAGCCCTCACTTATGTCACATGTCATGACCAAGTATGATTGTAATTGTGTAAGATCATGATCGTGTACTGATGCTTTGGTTTAATGGAGCCTTGCTAATGTCTATGATGCGTTCCAATATGCCATTTGTTTGACCGCATCCACTATCGATGCTTGAGATAGATGCTTTTGCATATTAATGATCCCCATTCGGTAAGTACAAATTGATAATTCCGTTGAAAAGTTCTACTTAAAATTACTCGCCTTGTGAGTGTACTTACAAGAATTTTTAAAACCAAGCTAAAAATTAGATGACAATTATGATTTGGAATATTGACACAAGCTATACAAGGAGCGAATTGATAAACTTGAGGACCAAAGTGTAATTTTCCTTTTAAATTTCATACCATACTTACGCTCGATATGAGGTTTTGCAGTTTCTTGATAAACAAGAACGATCTGGGTAAGAAAGATCTCATCTTCTGACATTTTTCCTCCTTTTTTCTTTTCCATTTTTAAATGGGAAGGTGATGAGTACATTGAGTTGAATCCAGAGCTGATAATTTTCTTTTATATGTATTCCGTCTATATGAAGAAAATATTAGGTACGTTTCATTTGTCAGCATGGTAAATAAGAAGAGCTTCTCAAATTATTAGGCGAACTCTTCTCTCTCTTGACCATTGGGGGGGCAAGAACTCTTCTCTCTCTTGACCATTGGGGTTTGCCCCATCCTTCCAAGTTGGAAGGGGGATTTGGAAGGGGGCTGTGAGATGACCGTTAGAGTAGGATCGAAAAAAAAAAAAAAAAAAAAAAAAAAAAAAAACCGGCGATTGGAATCGAAACGGGAAATCAATTGAGTTTTAGATAGGAATCTCCTCTTCTTCTTTTTGGGTGATGCATTCTCTCTCCTCTCTGCACGTGCTCTCTCTTTTACCTTCTGCACGTTCTCTCTCCTATGTCTTCTCTCTTCCCAGCCGAGACATACTTAATATTTTCTCGTCTATATCTTGCATAGAACACCTGCCACTTGCTCTCGTCAGAAAGCTTTAATAATGGCGATGGTTCTTGTCAAACAAGCCGAAGATGCTTTTGACTCCACGCTTCATTGAACAACGCTTTTTATATAAAGCACTAAACCCATGGATCCTCCACGTCCACTCTGAACAACGCTTCATTGAACAACGCTTTTTATATAGAGACGCCCACAGAGAGAGAGAGAGAGAGAGAGATGGCCGGCAGAGTAGTTCTTCACGGTATGTGGGCTAGTCCGTACAGCAAGAGGGTGGAGCTAGCTCTGAAAGTAAAAGGGATCGAGTATGAGTTCGTGGAAGAAGATTTGACGAACAAGAGTGAAGCCCTCTTGCGGTACAATCCTGTTCACAAGAAAGTCCCTGTTCTTGTTCACAACGGCAAGCCCATCACCGAGTCGCTGGTCATTATCGAGTACATCGACGAGACTTGGAAGGAGGGTCCTCGCCTCTTACCCCAAGACCCCTACGAAAGAGCCAAAGTTCACTTCTGGGCTGGCTTTCTCCAGCAGCAGGTCAGTGCAAAGTTTCCTGCAAAATGTTTGATCATTTCTTGCATTACTCCATCGTCACCGGACAAATGGATTATGCCTTTCGGTTCACAGCTTTTCATGATTTGCCATCTTGTTTATTGAACAGTATGTGCACTTGTTCGTAGTGATGATCTTGACTTGCAAATATATTGAGCATACACGTGAGTAATTAAGAGACATGGAGACGACCAATTTTCTTTTTCCCCAATAAAATCTCCTTAACCTATGTCCGCACGACCAAGAGAACTACATTCCAGCGATGATAACATGATACTGACGACAGTCCAATCAACCTGCTGTCGTGTTTAATTTCTATTAACTTGAGATGGGTAACTGCTGCCTAATTGAGGTAGAGAACTAGAAAGATTTTCTCTTGGAAGAATAGAACGATCAAACAAAAGCAAGATCAATCTAGAGTTCAAGCAAGTTTAGGATTGGAAGTTGTGAACTGCAGTTGTTTGAGGCCATGGCCTCAGCGATCAGAACTGATGGAGAAGCGCAAGAGAGAGCTGTCAAGGAAATGCATGAGAAACTGAAGGTGTTGGAAGAGGGAATCAAGGGCAGTTATCCTAGGGGGTCCCCATTTTTCAACGGCGACAACATGGGACTCCTAGATGTTGTTGTCTGTTCGATATTAGGTAATCATAAAGTTCGGGAAGAGGTCCTTGGGGTAAAATTTCTCGACCCGGATAAGTATCCAACGGTGACCTCTTGGGTGAAAGCTCTAACCGAGTTGCCGTTGGTGAAAGAGGCAATGCCTCCTCATGAGAAGCTGGTGGCCATTTATCAGCTTTTCAGGGCTAGGGTTCTTGAATCTGCAGCAACTTAATGCTTATAAGGGTCTCCTTGATGTTAAAGGTGGGAACTTCATCTATCAAACTCACAAGTTAAATGTGATTGCACTTCTATGTAATCGACTGTGTTTGCAGAATAAGCTACATAGCCCAATAAAGTATACTTCAAATGTTCCACTACATCTTGGTCTCTCTTATCAATTGTTTTACCATATTAAAACTGAATTAGCCATTCATTTCATCCTACTGTGCTATATATTGTCGCTATTGATTATTGATACAACTAGTTATATATTAAACTGCCTTCCTGCAATTTGCAACTTCGCTGAACACAAAAAAGGATAATAATTCTGCCAAAAGATCATCACATCCTTTTGCCGATAACCTCCTTTTATGGTGTAAAATGCCAACTTTTGTGTCGCATGTTCGGATGTTTTCTTCTTCCATTGAACAATACAGTCCATCCTGCGGGTAAAAGATCTCTTCTTGAAGTCAGTTAAATGGGACTGATTAAGGTCAATTTAGATCATGTACTATTGGGTGGCTGATCTTTGTGTTACCAGGGATATATTCAATGTGAATTGCCCAGTATCTTCTTTCCAAGCTAGTTGTGTTCAGATGTGCTCTTCGTGTATGTGTGATTATGCTCTTGTGCCTGGATTTGCTCTTAGGATGAGACATTTTCTTAGGCTAAGCTAGATTGGTTCTCATAGGAAAAAGAACAATTTCTATAAATATAAGACCTGAATAATAATCCATAGGCTCTCCATTTGGTCAATTTGATTGCAAATCTGTCATGTTGTTTCCTATATATAATCAAATCACGCATTTACATTCTTAGGACAGGACATCTTTCTTAATATAACGAGATTTGTTCTCATTGGAAAAAGAATGAAATCTATAATTTGAATACCATGAAAGATAATCATGGGCTCTCCAATAAGTCTGCCTTGTTCTTAGGAATTGTAGTATTATTGATTCAATTATCATGGTACATCAGCACATTGATGTGTTAAATATACAGCTCTCAGTTATATCCCATGACATGACCCAAATAATATTGTAACCATGCAAGATCATGACCATGTGCCTAATGCTTTAGCTAAATGGAGTTTTGTCTGACTGCATCCAATATGGACACTTGAGATAATTAATTCTGTAGCTTAATTCTCTGCCACTGGAACTTGGAAGGTTCAACACATAAATGAAGTTAATGAGAGGAAGTGACTTCGTTATTATGAACTAGAGATATTCAGAGAAAGACAGAAGAGACTCAGAGAAAGATCTGATTTTATGTTCATCAACCTAGAAATCGATGAATCAGTCTGCGCGCGCATTCAAAGGAGGAGGAAGTGATGCTCTCTAGATTTCTGGTTTGAGTTGTACAGAACATTTGTATTTGAACATCAATCTGAAAGGGGAAGGCAAGTTTGCTAGAAAAGAAGAAGAAAACAAGGAAGACTACCATACTCGCGCGAAGCATGTCTTTTTTCTTTGGGTCGAGAATAAACGCTTCTATTAATTAATGAACACAACTAAAACATGACATTGGAGTTTCTAACAAAACAATATTCCATAGGGGCTGAGGAGATAAAGTTAACCAACTTGGAGGAAGAGTCTTTCTATCGTGGGCTTCGGCGACCCAATTTGCAAGTTGATTGAATTCCCCGGGACGATGGACAACTTCGACCTTTTTCAGATGGACCAAGTACTGCTGACAGTTCTTCGATAACGCTAGGAAAGGCCCATGGGCTTTCAGTGTTGCCGGTGATAAACTATACGACTGACAAAGTTATCAGTTTGAACTTCGTCGCGCAAATCAGAAGGTTTGTTCAGCCCAGTGTTCTTGAGCAAGTACAAGAGTGCATCCATCACTGCTAGGTTTTGGCATGAAGGGCAGAGGACGCGCACACCGATTTCGCGAAGCCAGCGACCAGAAAACCACTCAAATTGCGAAAATCACTCCTGGTATAGACTCTTCTGGATTTCCATCCAGCCAGGAGCCATCGGTGCCGAGCTTGAGAAATCCCCTGTTCGGCTGCCTAAAGCATGTCTAGTTAACTAGTTTGCGAATTGAACAGGGACCTCTTTAAGTATGATTTCCTATGGAAGAAATTAATTGCCATTCCTCTTTCTGTTCTTGTTGTTTTGTTTCTTATTGAGGATGATGGGAAAAACCTGTTAATTTATATATGATTTGAGAATCTAATGTTTGGATGACACAAGAAACTGCTCAATCAATCACGCAATTATTTATGGTTGATTCAAATAAGATAAGTATATTTGTCGGGAACAATAGCTACTTTGGTTTTATATCCAAATAAATTTATTTAATGAAAAAGAAGAAAATGCATTACGGGAAATTCATAGAAATGAATTTGCAAAAATTGGTACTAATCCTATTCATTCTTCAGTAGTTTCTTAGATATTTCATTGTAGATTATTTGATAATGTTGCAGAAAAACGCTAATCAAAGATACACCAATCTAATAACAAGTAGCAAAGGATGAAAGAAAATTGAAGTCACACGTGACGTAAGATTCATGTGAAAAATCCAAAACGGAAAAATCACAAGGAGAAAGAGAGGAAATTCACTGTCTTCAACAAAAAAAAACACCAAAGTACAATCCAAAAGGGCTCTAAAACCACTTAGTGAGGCACAAAATCTAAATTTCTAACAAGAAAATAGAAAATAAGAAAACAGAAAATAATATAGAGGCTAGGGTTGGAGATGTGTTATTAAACACATTTCTTTTATAGTCTCATTTAAAAAATTTATAAAATAAAGGTGTATGGCTTAAAATACTCTTATTTTTTAATTTGAAAGTCAAAACTCAACAAATCTCCATATTGATTTCAATTATCCAAAAGAGCATTATGTTAAACACCATTAGACCTCTCTCCCTCACCACCAAAAGTGACCACACAAGGCCACCCCAAAACGGCGAAATTGATGATGCACACCCCTAAGCCTATGTGAGTGTATTCGGTGTAGGAAACATTAAAATGAAACGCCACCAACTTCACCTAAACAACTCAAATGGCAAAAACACCAATTAAGTCCAAGCAATGCTTGAACTTATTCATAGGAATTGGTTTGGTCAACATATCTATTGGATTATCCGTCGTAGATACCTTTTTCATCGTAATTGTACCTTTAGCAACCTTACCATGTACAAAGTGATACCGTATGTCGATACATTCTGTCCTCTCGTGATATATCATGTTCTTGGTCAATTGAATTGCACTTTGGTTATCGCAAAAGATAACGGAGGCTCCTTTCTTTTTCACACCAAATTCTATAACCAAACGCTTCAACCAAAAAATTTCTTTTATTGCTTCCACTGCTACCATGTATTCAACTTCGGTGGTAGACAGAACAACTATGTCCCGCAAAGTTGCTCTCCAACTAACTATAGAACCACCAAACGTAAAAACATAGCCTGTCAAAGATCTCCTTTTGTTGAGATTGCCTGCATAGTCAGAATCAACGAAGCCAATAATCGAATGTCCTTAATCACAACCTCTATTAAAGACCAAACCCACATCTAAGGTACCCCGAATGTACCAAAAAATCCATTTCACTACTTGCTAATGAGTTTTACTCGGATGTGCCATATACCTACTCACAACACTAATGGCTTGTAAAATATCCGGACAAGTGCAAACCATAGCATACATGAGACTATACATAACACTAGAATATGGAACTCGAGACATCTCATCTTTCTCTTCTTTAGTTTTAGGCAACAAAGAGGTCGAAAGCCTAAAATGAGATGCCAAAGAAGTACTTACCGGTGTAGCATTCTTCATGCCAAAGCGCTCAAGCATTTTCTCAATATACTTCTTCTATGCAAGGTATAACTTTCCAACCTATCTATTCCTACAAATTTCCATACCCAAAATTTTCTTGGTGGATCCAAGATCTTTTATCTCAAATTCCCTACTAAGTTGCCTCTTCAAATTTTGTACTTTTAATATGTTCTTTGCTACAATAAGCATGTCATCCACATATAATAGTAAATGAATAAAAGAACAATCATGCAATCTCTTATAAGTGTACACAACCGTCATGCGCACTTCGTGAGTAGCCATGACTCAATATAAAACTATCAAACCTATTGTACCATTGTCGTGAAGATTGCTTGAGACCACATAAAGAACGTTTCAACCTGCGAACGTCATCTTCTTTACCCTCAATAATGAATCCCTCAAGTTGAGACATATAAATTGTCTTCTCAAGCTCACTATACAGAAAAGCAGTTTTGACATCAAGTTGCTCATATTCTAGATCATAAATGACTACTAACACTAGCAACACATAAATGAACTATGTTCCACAACTGGAGAGAACACTTCATTGAAGTTGATCCCTTCCTTCTGACTAAACCCTTCGTCACCAAACGTGCCTTAAATCTTTCATCTTCAACCCTCGAAATTCCTTCTTTTCTTTTGGAGACCCACTTGCACCTAATAGTTCTTTTTCATTCATCGCAACTGTTGGAGAAATCCTTCTAGAATATTTTGAAGCTGACAAAACGTTTCCATCAATCTAGTCTGAAGATTTGCAGACTCTACTATTTAAAGTCTGAAGACCTCTGGACTACTAGACTCAAGACTCAAAGTCTATTCCCATTGACAGTTTGTAGTTTGTCGAAAAAGGTCTATCCAGGACTGTGTGTTTCGTTAAGGATTTGATCTTATCGACTGACGAAGATCTCTTGGCTGGATATGACATAACGAATTACTTTATTCGAATCAAGATTGATTAAAGATCTGATGATTGGCGAAGTATACTTGGAAGGTTCTACTTATGGAAACCGAGATCCTGATTGTATAGGCGAGCATGATTGATGGGCTATCGACATGTTCCTTTAATAGCTCGAATGATCTTCCTAATTAATTCTGTCCAACGGGAAGATTGGAAGAATTCCTTTGGTAAGTGCCAATGGGTATGATGGCATAAAGGAGTATATAAGGAAGATGTTCTAGTTGTTTTGAGAAGTGCGCGATAGAAGAATTTCAAAGTCTGAAACTCCTTGTTCCTTGTCAATTCATTTACTGAGCGAAATCTTGTATGCAAAAGAGAGAATATATTTTAAGATACCTTGAGGAAGTGTGGTAAAATAACTATACTGTGGAATCAAGGGAAAGCATTGCTGTAACATCTCTTTTGTTCATAGTGAAATCCAGCCGGTGGGCTGTCAGTGCGAAAGAGTGGACGTAGGCTTGGAATAAGCCGAACCACTATAAACCTTGTGTTCAATCTTCTCTTCCCTACTCTCTGTTTACCTTGATTATAATCTGTGTTGGAGAACTTCCTTTCTATTGTCTGCCTAATATTGTTTTCGTATCTCGATAAATTGTTTTTACACCTATTCATCCCCTTCTAGGTGCTTATACTAGCTATATCAATTGGTATCAGAGCTTGTGTACTCACTTTGTTTGAAGTGTTTTACTTGAGTTAAAGATCAATGGCTAGTATGTTAGCTCCGGGGCTGGTGGAAGGGCAAAGCAATACCACCTCCTTACTTTGATGGAAAAGACTACAACATCTGGAAAACAAGATGAAAGCGTTCCTAAGATCAAAGGATCCTCTCGGAATGGGACGTTGTAGAAAAAAGAATCACTCCTAAAGCTGCATTGAGAGAAAAGAAACCGTTGAGTCTAGTGAAATGACTCGGAAGAGATAATCAAGAGACAAGCTCTTGATACAAAAGCAATTTATTCTTTATATTGTGCTTTGTCACCTACTGAATATAATGAATATCTTCTTGTGTTACAGCAAAAGAAGTCTCTGGGATAGATTACATATTACCTATGAAGGAACCGATCGAGTGAAAGAGACCCGAATCAACATTCTCCTCGGTCAATACGAAGCCTTCAAAATGAAATTAGGAGAATTTATAACCGACATGTTTAGTCGTTTTACGTAAATCGTGAATGGTCTTGAAAATCAAGGTCAACCAATTTCGATCCCATGAAAGTAAACAAGCTACCGTGTGGACTCTCCAAGGATTGGAATCACATAAAGACCTCAATAAGAGAGACACAGAAATCATGCCACTATCTCGTCGATGAGTTAGTTGGAACTCTTCGCCTTATGAAGTGGAACGAATCAATGCGATGAAGATCCTAAAGGTAAGAAATCCATTGCATTAAAATCCAATGATGATTATGATGTTACAGATTCGAAGACGATATGGATGATGAGGAGCTTGCTCTCATGATAAGAAGATTCGAAAGCTGAACGAAAAGGAAGAAAATTCAATCCAAAGAAACAGAGTTTTCAAAAGCAACAGACTAAGTCTCGTTGAGGATGATGAATCAAACAAAGATGTAGTCTCGCTTTGAATGTAAGAAAAAGGGACACATCGGACCCAACCGTCCTCTTCGAGAAAGAAGAAAGGAAAAGCTGAAAAGTATCGAAAGGCTCTTAAAGCAGAAACCTGGAGTGATACAGAGTGTGAAGAAAGCGATGATGATTATGCCAACATATGTCTAATGGCACAATCGGATTCAGACTCCGAGACAGACTCAGATTCAGACAGTGAGTTTGAGGTAAGTAACTTTAAAATTCCTGTTAAAGTCTCTAAATACATTGAAGATATGTGTTCTAGTCTTAAGACTTCTCTTAAATGGATTTTTGAACTTAAAAATGAAAATTCTGCACTAAAACAACAGGAAAATGCTTTGAAAGAAAAGTTGAAATGTTTAGACATGAATGTTTCTACTCTTAAAGAAAGTGAAGAAAATCTTTTAAAAGAAAATGAATTTTTAAAAAATGACATATCAAATATTTCAAAAGATTTTCAATGGGATCTCGAGAAACTTGAGAAAATTCTTTCAAAGACAAAGACCTTATTTCAATAAATCTAGTTTGGGAATGACTGTGGAAACCATTTCTCTAATTGATTTTCCTAAAGTGAATGAAAGAATTAAGCAAAGACCCACAAGATATGCTTACAAAAATCATTTCAAAAAGGTTTTTGTAAAACCAAAGAGGTCGAAATGCTCTCGGATGTTCAAAGTGCAATAGTGCGAGATCATTTTGAAAAGGATTGTCCTATGGTTTGGAAACCTGTTAAAAAGGTATGGGCAAAAACCGCATATCATACTAACACCAATGGACCCAAGAAAATATGGGTACCAAAGAAAGCTTGAGTCTCTTTTTTAAATGCAGGTCACTATCAAGAAAAAAGTAAAATGGTATCTGGATAGTGGATGCTCAAGACATATGACAGGAGATTCAAAATGTTTCATAAAACTTGTTCAAGTAAATGGTGGAAAAGTCTCATTTGGAGGAAACAGCAAAGGAAAAAATGTGGGGGTTTGGAACTGTAAAAATTGGAAACCTCACAATAAGCAATGTTTCCCTAGTAGAAGGACTCAACTACAATCCGCTCGGTATTAGTCACCGTATGATACTGGTTTCAAGATAAACTTTCAAGAAGGAATATGTTCAGAACCAAGAAAGATTCTACTCGATCATTTATGGGTCGAAGACATGGAAACATCTACCTCTTGGACGTGAAACCGGATGAATCGCAATACCTAATCTCATTACAAGACGAAGCGAGCTTATGGCACGAAAGCTTGGGCACATCAATATGAAGCAGATAGCCAAAATTTCAGCAAAGAAGCTTGTTCGTGGTTTACCCAAATTATCATACCAAAAGTCCAATCTATGCACTCTATGCGTATTGGGAAAACAGGTAAGAAATTCCTTTAAACCAATAAATCAAGTTTCCACTAATCGTGTATTGCAGCTTCTGCACATGGATCTTTTTGGACCAACCAGAACTCAGGGCATTGGGGGTAAGAAACATTGCCTAGTAATTGTGGATGACTACTCACGATTTACTTGGGTATATTTCCGGCAAGTAAGTCTGAAACCTTCTCTTACTTTGAAAAGTTTGCTAAAAAGGTTCAAAATGAAAAATGGTATGTTATCTCAAGTATAAGAACAGACCATGTAGGTGAATTTGAAAATCAAGATTTTACAAAATTCTGTGATGAATCTGGTTTTCAACATGTGTTCTCCTCTCCATATACTCCAGAGCAAAATGGAGTTGTGGAAAGAAAGAATAGATCGCTTCAAGAAATGGCTAGAACTCTTTTGATTGAAAATAACATCTCTTCACGATTTTGGGCTGAAGCAGTTTTAACAAAGCATGTTATATTATCAATAGAGTTTTTCTAAGGCTTATTCTGGAAAAAAACCCCTTATGAATTATTCAAAGGAAAGAAACCTATTGTTTCATACTTGATGTAAATGATTTATTTTGAAAAATGCAAATGATTGAGTTGGCAAGTTTGAGGAAATATCGAAGGCATCTTCCTTGGATATTCTACCTCAAGCAAAGCCTACGAGTCTATAACAAGAAGACTCAATCTGTGGAGGAATCAATGAATGTCAAATTCCAGGATTCTATGCAAAATGAATCTATTCGAGACTCATCTTGAAGAATCTGAACTCGCTTCGAGACTCTACAAAGTCTAAAGAAGCAGCTCGAGACTACGAAAGACCAGCAACAAGTGGTTATTGAATATTCAAATGAAGGAAGTGATCATCAACCTGACGAATCAACCAGTAACTGGAAGCATAAGTCCAGCCATCCCAAAGATCTCATTATTGGCAACATTAATGAATGAATTCGCACAAGATCCAAAAGGCGAGAAGAGTCTAGTGCTGTGGCTTTTATTTTTGAAATAGAACCCAAAAGCATAGAAGAAGCTTTATCTAATGAAAACTGGATTGAAGCTATGCAAGAAGAACTCAGACAATTCAACATTAATGATGTCTGGGAGTTAACTCCTAAACCAAAAGGTAAATCTATTATTGGAGTTAAATGGGTTTTCAGGAACAAGATGAACGAGAAAGGAAAAGTCATAAGAAACAAAGCAAGACTCGTGGCCAAGGGATATACGCAAGAAGAATGGATAGACTATGACGAGACTTACGCACCAGTAGCAAGGTTAGAAGCAATTCGATTATTACTTGCTTTTGCCTATTATAAGGATTTCAGGTTATTCCAAATGGACGTCAAAAGTGCTTTCCTGAATGGATTTATTCATGAGGAAGTCTATATGGAACAACCACCTGGGTTTGAAGACCCAAGGAAGCCTAACTCAGTATTAAGACTGAAAAAGGCCTTGTATGGTTTAAAGCCAGCACCTCGAGCTTGGTACGACAGGCTGAGTAAGTTTCTAATTCAAAATGGTTTTGTAAAAGGTAAAGTAGACACTACTCTGTTTATCAAAAAAGAAAGCAAAAGCTTTCTGCTTGTTCAAATATATGTTGATGATATTATTTTTGGATCCTCTAATGAAAGTTTGTGCAAGAAATTCTCTAAGTCTATGCAGGATGAATTTGAAATGAGCATGATGGGTGAATAACCTTCTTTCTTGGACTTCAAGTGAAACAATGGAAGGAAGGGATTTTTATTCATCAAGAAAAATATGCTAATGATCTTGTCAAGAAGTTTGGACTGGAAAATTGCAAAAAGACTAATATATCAATGTCAAGTTCTTTGAAGATAGACAAAGATGAATGAGGAAAGAAAGTTGACCAAAAGTTATACATGAGTATCATTGGTTCACTTCTTTATCTTACTGCTTCTAGACCTGACATTTTTTTTAGTGTTTGCATTTGCGCTAGATTTCAAGCAGACCCTAAAGAATCTCATCTAAGTGCTGCAAAGCGTATTATCAAATACATTGCTTCAACTTCAAGCATAGGTCTTTGGTATCCTAAAAAGGGAGACTTTACTCTTCTTGGATACTCGGACGCCGATCTAGCTGGTTGCGAGTTGATAGAAAGAGCACTTCGGCACTTGTCAACTACTTGGAAGCAGGATAGTGTCTTGGTTTTCAAGAAAGCAAAATACGTAGCTATTTCTACAACGAAGCGAGTATGTAGCTCTCGGAAGTTGTTGTTCACAAATTCTCGTGGATAAAACAACAGTTAAGAGACTTTGGAATTGAAGATTCATGCACGGAGATTAACCGTGACAACACTAGTGCTATCAATCTTACCAAAAATCCAATCCTTCACTCAAGAGCGAAGCATATAGAGATTCGACATCACTTCATTAGAGATCATGTTCAAAATGGAGAAATTTCGGTTCGGTTTGTTGACTCAAAGAACCAACCGGCGGATATATTTACAAAGCCTTTGGAGAAAAATTAATTTGAAATCATCCGTTCCGACTTAACATCCCGAAGCTTGAAGAAGTCAAAGTCTAAAGACTCTCAGACTCAGAAGGTTCTTGACTGTAAGTTATTTTATTTTCTCTCATATTAAATCTCGGAAAGGTACGATCATCTATCTATAATTGATTTTTGCTATCTTCAATTTCCGTGATAAGTGCAATTTCTCTTTTTCAAAAGGAGTTAATATTTTAAAAATGGCAGTTATCTATTTTTTAAAAAGGCAGTTATTTTTAAAAAGGCATCTTTTACTTTCCATTGCGACACTTGGTATGCCTCCCTTCGACCGACCTATATACGGTCGGTTCCTCTTCGTTCAAAAACCCTAAAAAGCATCGATCTCCCTCTCCCGTCTTCTTCACTTGTTTAATCTTCGAAAAAGCTATCATCTTTCTTGGGAAAGTCAAGTTCGGAATCTTTCAAAGACTGCGAAAGATGTCGTCTTCAAGAAAGTCTTCGAGGATTGCAAGCAGGGGACCACGGCAGATGAGTGAGGGACCTACTCACTTTGATCTCACCGAGGAAGAGGAGTTACCCAGTCAGCAACAAAGCCCACAACATTCTCAACAGCGTCATTCTCCATCAACTAGTCCACAGGGTGTTGGTCATCGAGAAGAGGAAGAAGTCGTTGAAAAAGCTAATCCTGTAAGAACTCAAAAGCCCTCTTTTATTTATAAGCTTTACCGTGCTTTAAAGAGGACCGATACTCCATTGAACTACATCGATGAGTTTCTTAAGGACAAGGGATATGCGAATGAATACATCTTTTTGCGAAATATGGAGCATTTGGGAATTGCTCCTAAGGGAATGGCAGAAGAAACCCTTGCAAACATTCCAAGTGATCCGCGTGTTGGAGGACTGAATCCGATAGATGGGAATGATGATGACAAATTGTACAGCCAATTTCAACCGAGAATGGGTGTTGCGGCGAAAATTCGAGAAAAAAGGACAGACTTGTTCCAATCGAAGGAACAGAGGGATCTATACTCCAAATTGTTGAAGCGTGGGGTGATAAACCCTAGGAGTGTGGATTTTGATTTCCTTGATGCTGTGAATATTAATTTGAGGGAAAAGTTCCGTCTTCTTCAACTTGAACAGTTCTATTCTGATACTTCAAAAGCCTATGCTGAACTAACTGCATATTTCTATTCGAATTTTAGCTTCTTGGATGAGAATAGAATCTCTTTTAGTGTCCGAGATCAGGATTTTGTGGTGAATGTAGATATGCTAGCTGATGTGATTAGGGTTGAGAGAGGAAGATATCAACCTATCAATGTCTCTATTGCTCGTGCCACATTGGAACTTGTTAAGGATAGAAAGACAGAGGGAAGGATTTCCTACTCAAGGATGCGTGCGTTCAACATTCTGCTTCACAAGATTGTGATAAATTGCCTCAGACCGAAATCTACTTCAAAGACTGATGTTTCTAACTCAGAGGCAAAGCTGATATATTCCATCATTACTGGGAAAAAGTTTTCTCTTCCTCACACCATTTTGTTCCACATGTATAGAGTAGTGGTGAAGGACAAGGGTCAACTTCCTTATCCAGGTCTTGTGTCAAAGTTATTCAGACATTTGAATGTTCAGCCTCCATAATTTCTCTGTGTTCGATCGTGTGATAAAATGGTGGTAGGACTGAAAATGTTGTCCAAAATGCGTCTGAAAGAACTCGACAAGGAGTTGGAGAAATTCAAGGAGACAACCCCGCCAAGCCTCATCAAGTCTCTTCGGCAAAGAAAAAGGAAAGGAAAGGAGCCCATGGTTGCTTCATCCAAAAAGAGAAGAGCTCTCATCATTGAGGATGAAAATGATGAGGATGACATCACCATTTCTGCTATGGCATTGAAGAACTTGAGTCGTTCTGTTCCAGAATCAATGGAACGACGGGAGAAGGAAGCAGAAGAAAAAGAAGCAGAGGAGAAAGAATCGGAGGAGAGAGAAGTCAAGAAAGAGATGCGAGAGGAAGAAAGGTCTCAAGAAGAAGGAGAAGAAGAAAGAGGAAATCCAGAGGAAGGAGAGCATGAGGAACACTATTCTCCACCTGAAGGCATAGAAATAGGGGGAGATGGTGAGAAAAGAGGAACATTCTCATATCCTGCTGCCAGTGAAGGAGTCAGCCGCTCTCCAGCAGATCCAAAGGACATTCATGCCTCTCAATTTCCTAAGGAGGGACATGATGCTTCATTGCCAAATCCGCGTGACTATGCTGATGTACCATCGTCTTCCTTTACTCCATCTGATCGTGCCGACGCCGATGCGGGACGATAATTCAGCGATTTCCGCTGAATTCTTGATGTTCTCATGGAAATGCGGGGTCGATATATGCTCGGGAAGCGAAATTCAGAACTTGCAAAATGCAGGACAAGCTTCTTCGCTTTCTTTGAATGATCGGATCCAAGCCCTAACTCTTCAGAATCAAGCAAATGCTAAGAGTGAAGAGGTGGCTCAACTGAAGGAAGATTTGAAAAAGCTGGAAGGCATCGTCTAGTCAATGGGAGATTTTCAGCTTGTTCGTGTTCCCAAGCAATCTTGACTCTATTCCATTTCCATCTCAACCTTTTTTATGATGACAAAAAGGGGGAGAGATGCAAAATTTGAAATCTTTGAACTTAATCTTTGAGTGTGTTTGTTTTGATGTTTAACTTTGTTTAACTTTGTGTCTGGTTGTGGATTGAATTTAGGTTTTGGATTTGACTGCTTATATTAAGTACTATTGATATCTTATGAATGGCTTTACTCTCATGCAAGACTAACCTATTTTCTGTGGTTGCAGATTCTAGTGTTACCATTAAGCCATTAACCTTTATGAGATATCCATATTTGCTTGAGTAATGTTTTGCAGGTCAAAGATGTTCAAATCTGCAGGAAAGTTTTGTCACCATCAAAAAGGAGGAGATTGTTGGAGAAATCCTTCTGGAATATTTTGAAGCTGACAAAACGTTTCCATCAGTCTAGTCTGAAGATTTGCAAACTCTACTATTTAAAGTTTGAAGACCTCTGGACTACCAGACTCAAGACTCAAAGTCTATTCCCATTGACAGTTTGTAGTTTGTCGAAGAAGGTCTATCCAGACTCGTGTGTTTCATTAAGGATTTGATCTTATCGACTCACGAAGATCTCTTGGCTGGATATGACATAACGGATTACTTTATTCGAATCAAGATTGATTAAAGATCCGATGATTGGCGAAGTATACTTGGAAGGTTCTACTTATGGAAACCGAGATCCTGATTGTATGGGCGAGCGGGATTGATGGGCTATCGACATGTTCCTTTAATAGCTCGAATGATCTTCCTAATTAATTTTGTCCAACGGGAAGATTGGAAGAATTCCTTTGGTAAGTGCCAACGGATATGATGGCATAAAGGAGTATATAAGGAAGATGTTCCAGTTGTTTTGAGAAGTGTGCGATAGAAGAATTTCAAAGTCTGAAGCTCCTTGTTCCTTGTCAATTCATTTACTGAGCGAAATCTTGTATGCAAAAGAGAGAATATATTTTGAGATACCTTGAGGAAGTGTGGTAGAATAACTACATTGTGGAATCAAGGAAAAGCATTGATGTAACATCTTTTTTATTCATAGTGAAATCCAGCCGGTGGGCTGTCAGTGCAAAAGAGTGGACGTAGGCTTGGAATAAGCCGAACCACTATAAACCTTGTGTTCAATCTTCTCTTCCCTACTCTCTGTTTACCTTGATTATAATCTGTGTTGGAGAACTTCCTTTCTATTGTCTGCCTAGTATTGTTTTCGTATCTCGATAAATTGTTTTTACACCTATTTACCCCCATCTAGGTGCTTATACTAGCTATATCAGCAACAAGCCACTTCTCAAATTTAGAACAAATAGTAGCTTCATGGAATGTAAAAGGTTCTTCAATACCAAGTTTTTCAGCAACTGTAAGAGCATACGCTACCAAATCAACAAAATCATACCTTTAGGGAGGTTTAATTTGTCGTTTAGCCCTCCGTGCAGCCAAACTTTGAGGTTGCTTAATTTCTTCTACTTCTTCTTTGGTAGAATCTAAATTTTGTTGCTCATTATCACTTTTTGGCTGAATAGGAATATCTTCAATTATTTTATGTGGAGTGCTCTACATAAAGCTCCACCTCTTTCCGAACATTCTCCTCATGAATACTTGTGGACTTAGTAACAACTTTTCTCTTTCCAATTATAGAATTTTAATCAAAAGTAACATCCCCACTAATCATAAACTTTGATGATTGAGGGTCAGAACACCATAACCTATATCCTTTAACCCCATCTACATAACCAACGAAAATATACTTCTTGACCCTAGGTTCAAGCTTACATTCCTTTACATAATAATAAGCAGGACATCTAAATACTTTTAAATTAGAATAATCAAAAGGTTTGCTTGACCTATGGTTGAAAAAGAATGATTCACTAAATAACATGCTATGTTCATAGCTATAGCCCAAAAGTCTTTCCCAAGTCTAGCATAAGAGAGCATACATCTAGTTCTCTCTAAGAGTGTCTGGTTTATGTGCTCTGCCACCCCATTCTGTTGAGGTGTGTACCTGACTGTTTGATGTTGAACAATCCCCGAATCTTTACAATACTTGTTGAAATCACCTCCGCAAAACTGAAGACCATTGTCTATTCTAAGACACTTTATCTCTTTCCAGTTTGATTTTCTCTTAACATCTTCCATTTATTGAACATATCAAAAACGTCACTTTTACGCATCAAGAAATAAGTCTATACTTTCCAAGAAAAATCATCAATAAATGTTAAGAGATAAACTGCACCACACGTAGATGTTACCCGTATTAATCCCACAAATTGAAGTGAATATAGTCAACTGCGCTCTTCATCGAGTGCATCCCAGTATTGAAACTAATTCTGTGCTACTTTCTAAAAACACAATGTTCGTAAAAGTCAAGTAAGACCGTATGATCCCCACAAAGTAAATCATGTTTACTCAAGATAGTCATTCCTCTTTCGCTCATGTGGCCCAACCGCATATGACATAACATTAATTTTTCGGAATCCAAAGAGGATGCTATATTTAAAGAACCCACAACGGTATTTCCCTGTAGAATGTAAAGATTTTTCTTTATGTTAGCTCTTATCGCAATCAATGAGCCTTTTAAAATTTTCAAAACTCCACCTCCACTTGTGTACATGTATCTAATGGAATCTAAAGTGCTCATTGAAATAAGGTTTTTCTTCAAATCTGAGATGTGCCTAATGTTTGTCAAAATTCTTATTACATTATCATGACATTTAATCTGCATTGTACTAATACCTATAATCTTGCAAACTGCATTGTTACCCATCAAAATTGAACCATCATTGATTTTCTCTTATGTGTGGAACCAATTTCTATGTGGACACGTGATATAAACATGCTGAATCCAAAATCCATTAATCATCGACATGATAATCTACAGACAAAATAGTAAGAACATTGTCTACATTAGAGAATTTGTTATTTTTCACCAAACTAGCCGAATCAGAATTCTCCATCAACTTCTTCTTGCCAACTTTAACCATTGGACACTCACTTTTGTAGTGTCCAAATTTGTGACAATAATAACATTCCACTTTACTCTTATCTCTGTCTGATCTAGATTTCAAATGCCCTTTACTATTACTGTGTCTATCAAGATGATTTTACCTTTCGCTAACAACTAAGCTATCAGTTTTATCACCACTACTACTCGCATTCAATTTTATATGCATTTTCATGGAATTCAATGAGGCTTTAACATCCTCAAGAGTTAAGGATTCCCTTCCATACAATATAGAATTCACAAAATTCTCATACGAGCTCGTTAGTGAACATAATATGATTAGGGCTTGATCTTCATCATCTAACTTAGATTTTTCATATCCATAACAATTTTATTAAATTCATATAGATGTTCTTGGATAGGAGTACATTCTTACATCTTTAGCGTGTAAAAACGCTGCTTCAAAAATAATCTTGTCATAAGAGATTTCTTCATGTAGAAGCTCTCAAGCTTATTCCACAATGCCGAAAACGTTTCTTCATCCACAACTTCACGAAGCACCTTATCAGATAGCGACAATTGGATGATGCTATGCGCGTTTTCTTCCATCTCCTCAATCTTAGTTGTAGTCATATCGTCGGGATAATTTCCGTCCAAGGCTCTAACCGAACCTTCCCAACGTAGCAATGCCTTCATCTTGATCCTCCATAGCCCAAAATTGTTTTGGCCATTGAAGGGTGCCACTTCAAAGTTGATAGATGCCATCTTGAACAAAAAGACCGAAATTCTTTCACTCTAATACTAATTTGTTGCAGAAAAACGCCAATCAAAGATCCACCGATGTAAGAACAAGTAGCAAAGGATGAAAGAAAATCGAAATCACACGAGACACAAGATTTACGTGGAAAACCCAAAATGGGAAAAACCACGATGAGAGAGAGGGATTTCACTATCTTCAATAAAAGCACCAAAGTACAATCCAAATGGGCTCTAAAACCACTTGGTGAGCCACAAGATCTAAATATCCAACAAGAAAATAAGAAATAACAAAATAGGAAATAATATAGAGGCCAGGGTTGGAGATGTGTTATTAAACACTTTTCTTTTACAATGTCCTTTAAAAAATTCCTAAAATAAAGGTGTATGGTCTAAAAGACTCTTATCTTTCAATTTGAAAGTCAAAACTCTAGCCTAGCCTAATGATGCGACGAGGAAGGTTCAAGGCAAGAGACGATGTGGATTAGTATAAATGAATTCCGTTGAAAAGCCATTATCAAAATTACTCACCATGTGCATATATCAAGAATTTCACATTCTTACTACACATTAGATTACAATTTAGGATAAATTAACGCAAGCTATACATAATATAAGGTTGTAGCAAAAATAAATTTAAGTGAAAATTCCAAATAAGGGCATGAAGTAAAGTCCTTTTTTTAAAAGATTGCCAAGAGTGAAGCTTATATCAAATAAAGGCTAAAGGTGACCAATATAGTCTCAAATAAGGGCTTTAACTTGTTGGCCGACCAATTTTTTGCCAACTGGCAAACATGTGCATCTCACATACCATGATTGGAGGCAATTTCATTGTGGATATTTTTTTTCTTATCCTTTTCCTTTCTCTTTCCTCTATTCATCTTCTTCTTCTTCCTTCTTTGTTCTTCCTTCCGCACCACTGTCCAGCCACTTTCGTTGAAAGCGAAAGTCGATGATGACTTGAGTGGCTTCCACGACGACAAAGGCGGCTATTCTTGGCGATGGCCGCCATAGCTCCTCTTTTTGTTCTCACTCAAGACCATGGGCTCCATATCTCCAAGATCTCGGCAATGGCCATAGCTGCTTGAGCTTTGAGCTCTGAACCATTGTCCCCTAATCTTCAAACAACCCCGGCCACTCGTGGATGTTGCGAACACCCCGATCTGTCCCTTCAATTCGTTCTTCATCAAGATCCCATGCCGTATGATCCTGCACACGTAGCCCAACTCGACACACAGGCTCGACGAGCCATTAAGCCCCAACACCACGTAGAAGCCAAGCAGCTCGTTCCCGTCACCAAGGCACCGTCTAGTGCTTCCTCGAAGCCATGACCACTCTCTCTCTTCTCAATCGGGACCATGGTTGCCATAGAAGCAAAGCAGCTCGTTCTTGTAAGCCACACCACGAAGCGATGTCTCAGCCCCAAATAGCATATCTAGATTGAAACTACATTCATGCACCTAAGCCCAACAATCGCCTAAAATTAGACCACACACAAGCAATGTACATATCAAAGAGTCATATCCATTGAATTTTGCTGCCCCTGAGATGCAGCAGGAACCGGAATCGAGCCTGGGATACAGATTGAGTTGCACCACGTCGAGAACAACCATCGTTGTTGTCGTGAAGTGGCTGTGCAGTGGTGCCAATGAAGAAGGAAGAAGAAAATGAATATAGAAGAGAAGGGAAAAAAAATAGAATGACAAAAATGCCCTCAAATATAGTCGCTGTGAGTTGACTAGATTAGTCACTTTAGACCTTCATTTGAAATAAGATCTACTTTAAGTCCTCCTTTTGAGAAAATGTTCCTAATTCAAGTCTTTATTTGAAATTTTTCCTAAATTAAATGAGGAGCAATTGGATTAACTTGAGGACCCATACTTGGTCATGACATGTGACATAAGTGAGGTCTATATATCAAATATATCAATGTCCTGATGTATCATAATGGTTGAACCAACGATATTACAATGTAAATGCATGATTTTATCATTTCTAGGAAACAACATGGAATATTTATTGTCAAAGACCAAATGGAGAGCCCATGATTATCATTCATGGCATTCAAATTATAAATTTCATTCCTTTTCCTGTGAGAACAAATCTTGCTATCCTAAGAATATGTCTCGTCCCCAGAGCACTTCCACCGGACTAGAAAGAAAGTTCCTGGGCAATTCACACTGAAAGTATCCTTGACAATGCAAAGATCAGCC
This sequence comes from Eucalyptus microcorys, assembly GCA_014182515.1. NCBI lineage: Eukaryota > Viridiplantae > Streptophyta > Magnoliopsida > Myrtales > Myrtaceae > Eucalyptus > Eucalyptus microcorys. The sequence continues at coordinate 5,615,250 of CM024563.1, forward strand.
ATCCAATAGTACGTGACCTAAATTGACTTCAATCAGTCTGGTTCACCTGACTTCAAGCAGAAATATGTTCACAACTATGGACTGTATTGTGCAAAGAGGGAAAATTAGTAATTCTTTTGTTGGAGTTGACATTGGACTATGGTTATCAGAAATGTAGGGATACACCGCAGGAGGAGGTTATCGGCAAAAGCATGTGATAATCGTCTTGCAACATTAGATCCTTTCGTTGTGTTCACTGAAGTAGCAAGTTGCATAGAGTCCGTTCTTTTATGGAGATGGTAGTATCAATTATCTGTAGCAACACAACATATCATGGTAGGATGAAATGGATGGCTAGTTCAGTGTCATCGCCACAACAGAATCGATAGAGAGACCAGGATGTAGTGGAACATATGAAGTAAACTTTATTGGGCTATATCTTATTCCGCAAAAAACGTATGGATTACATAGAAGCGCAATCAAATATAACATGTGGTTGTAACAAACGAGGTTCCAATCTTTATTATGAAGGAGACCATTCTAAGCATCAAGCTGCTGCAGATTCAAGAGCCCTAGCCCTAAAGAATTGAAAGACACCCACCAGCTTCTCATGAGGAGGCATTGCCTCTTTCACCAATGGCAACTCGATTAGAGCTTTCACCCAAGAGGTTACTGTCGGATACTTCTCTGGATCCAGAAAGTTTACGCCGAGGACTTCTTCCTGAACTTTATGAGCACCCAATATTGAGCAGACAACAATGTCTAGGAGTCCCATGCCATCGCCATTGATAAATGGTGATCCCCCAAGATAACTTCCGTTGATTCCCTCTTCCAACACCCTCAATTTCTCATGCACTTCCTTGACAGCTCTCTCTTGCGCTCCTCCATCAGTTTTGATCACAAAGGCCATGGCCTCAAACAGCTGCAGTTAACGACTTCCAATGATCAACTTGCTTGAACTCTAGTTCGATCTTACTTTTTTTCGATCGGTCAATTTTGCAAAAGAAACATCTTTCTATTTCTCATGCTCAATGAATAACAATCAGGCAGCAGCCCACCTATCTCAAGGTGATAGCAACTAAGACAACAGCAGCTTGATACAACTGTTGTCAGTGTTATGGTTATTGTCGCAAATATACAGCTCCCTCAGCCGTGCCGACACCCGTTCTTGAGATTTTATATAGAAAAAACAAAACTGTCCTCATTTCCTACTTCACATTAATCCAATGTATACTCAATAAATTTGCAAGTCAAGATCATCACTATGAACACTTGCGCACACTGATTGATAAAAAAGATGGTAAATCATGTAAAGCTGTGAACCAAAAGGCTTAATCAGCTTGTACTGTGACCGTGGAATAATGCAAGAAATGATCACGTACACGTTGGGAAATTTCATCAAATATTTTGCAGGAAATTTGCACTGACCTGCTGGTGGAGAAAGCCAGCCCAGAAGCGAACTTTGGCTCTTTCGTAGGGATCTTGGGGCAAGAGGCGAGGACCCTCCTTCCAAGTCTCGTTGATGTACTCGATGATGACCAGCGACTCGGCGATGGGCTTGCCGTTGTGAACAAGAACAGGGACTTTCTTGTGAACAGGATTGTACCGCAAGAGGGCTTCACTCTTGTTCGTCAAATCTTCTTCCACGAACTCATACTCAATCCCTTTTACTTTCAGAGCTAGCTCCACCCTCTTGCTGTACGGACTAGCCCACACTCCGTGAAGAACTACCCTGCCGGTCATCTCTCTCTCTCTCTCTTTCTGGGTGTCTTTATCTCTAAGTTTCAGAGTGGACGTGGAGGATTCATGGGTTTAGTGCTTTATACAAAAAGCGTTGTTCAATGAAGCGTGGAGTCAAAAGCATCTTCGGCTTGTTTGACAAGAACCATCGCCATTATTAAAGCTTTCTGACGAGAGCAAGTGGCAGGTATTCTATGCAAGATATAGACAGAATACATATAAAAGAAAATTATCCGCTCTGGATTCAACTCAATGAACTCATCACCTTCCCATTTAAAAGTGGAAAAGAAAAAAAAAGGAGGAAAAATTGTCAGAAGATGAGATCCTTCTTCCCCCTTGACCCAGATTGTTCTTGTTTATCAAGAAACCGTGAAACCTCATCTCGAGCGTAAGCATGGTATGAAATTTAAAAGGAAAATTACACTTTGGTTCTCAAGTTTATCAATTCGCTCCTTGTATAGCTTGTGTCAAGATTCCAAATCGTAATTGTTATCTAATTTTTAGCTTGGTTTTAAAAATTCTTGTAAGTACACACACAAGGCGAGTAATTTTAAATAGAACTTTTCGACGGAATTAATAATCTGTACTATCCGATGGAGGATCATTCATATGCAAAAGCATCTATCTCAAGCGTCAATAGTGGATGCAGTCAAACAAAATGGCATATTGGAACACATCATGGACGTTAGCAAGGCTCCATTAAGGCAAAAAAATCATGCTTAAGCTCGACGGGAGTTTCACGGTGCTCAAGAAACGATCTGGGTCAACGAGGAGGAAGAAGGATCTCATCTTCTGACATTTTTTCTCATTTTCTTTTCCATTTTTTAATGGAAAGGTTCTGCAGCAAATAATTTTCTCTCAGTTGTATACCGTCCAAGAAACTCTCAGTTCAATATTTTCTCAACATTTCTTGCAAAGAAAGCCTCTTGCTATCGTTAGAAAGCTTTAATAATGCGGTAATTCTTGGAAAACAAGCTAGAGATGCTTTCGGCTCCACTTATATTAAAGCACTAAACCCATGAGACCTCCACATCCAATCTCAAATTCAGAGAGAGACGCCCATAGAGAGAGAGAGAGAGAGAGAGATGGCGGGCAAAGTAGTTCTTCATGGAATGTGGGCTAGTCCGTACAGCAAGAGGGTGGAGCTAGCTCTGAAAGTGAAAGGGATCGAGTATGAGTTCGTGGAAGAAGACTTGACGAGCAAGAGTGAAGCACTTTTGAGGTACAATCCTGTTCACAAGAAAGTCCCTGTTCTTGTTCACGATGGCAAGCCCATCGCGGAGTCACTAGTTATTATCGAGTACATCGATGAGACTTGGACGGAGGGTCCTCGCCTCTTGCCCCAAGATCCCTTCGAGAGAGCGAAAGTTCGCTTCTGGGCTGGCTTTCTCCAGCAACAGGTCAGTGCAAATTTTTTAGCAAAATGTTTGAGGAAGTTCCTCAACGTGCACATAATCATTTCTTGCATTAATCCACCGTCACAGCACAAGCAGATTATGCCTTTTTGTTTGCATCTCTACATGATTTACCATGTTGTTTATCAATCAGTTTGTGCACTTGTCCGTAGTGATAATCCATTAAATGACATGGAGTACGAATTGAGGACAAATTTTCTTTTTCCCTGTAAAATCTGGCCATGATCGAGGGAGCTTTCTGTAAATATGATCATGAGATGACGCTGATACAATAGTTGTATTCACATGCTGCTGTCTTTAATTGCCATTACCTAAGTAGGCTGCTGCCTAATTGTCATTCATGGAGCATGAAAATATTTCAAAATTATGTCACGACGAAATAATTTCTCTTTGCAAAATCGACCGATAAAACAAAAGTAAGATGAAACCAGAGTTCAAGCAAGTTTTAAGTTTGGAAGTTGTTAACTGTAGTTGTTCGAGGCCATGTTCTCTGTGGTCAAAACTGATGGAGAAGCGCAAGAGAGAGCTGTCAAGGAAGTGCACGAGAAACTAAAGGTGTTGGAAGAGGGAATCAAGGGCAGTTATCCTGGGGGGTCCCCATTTTTCAACGGCCACAACATGGGACTCCTAGACGTTGTTGTCTGTTCGATATTAGGTAATCATAAAGTTCGGGAAGAGGTCCTCGGGGTAAAATTTCTCGACCCGGATAAGTATCCAATGGTGACCTCTTGGGTTAAAGCTCTAAGCGAGTTGCCTTTGGTGAAAGAGGCAATGCCTCCCCATGAGAAGCTGGTGGCCATGTATCGACTTTTCAGGGCTAGGCTTCTTGAATCTGCAACAGCTTAATGTTTATAAGGGTCTCCTTGATGTTAAAGGTGGGAACTTCGTCTATCAAACTCACATGTTAAATGTGATTGCACTTCTATGTAATCCGACTGTGTTTGTAGAATAAGCTACATAGCCCAATAAAGTATACTTAAAATGTTCCACTACATCTTGGTCTCTCTTATCAATTGTTTTACCACATTAACACTGAATTAGCCATTCATTTCATCCTACTGTGCTATATATTGTCGCTATAGATTATTGATACAACTGGTTATATATCAAACTGCCTTCCTGCAATTTGCAACTTCGCTGAACACAAAAAAGGATAATAATTCTGCCAAAAGATCATCACATCCTTTTGCCGATAACCTCCTTTTATGGTGTAAAATGCCAACTTTTGTGTCGCATGTTCGGATGTTTTCTTCTTCCATTGAACAATACAGTCCATCCTGCGGGTAAAAGATCTCTTCTTGAAGTCAGTTAAATGGGACTGATTAAGGTCAATTTAGATCATGTACTATTGGGTGGCTGATCTTTGTGTTACCAGGGATATTTTCAATGTGAATTGCCCAGTATCTTCTTTCCAAGCTAGTTGTGTTCAGATGTGTTCTTCGTGTATGTGTGATTATGCTCTTGTGCCTGGATTTGCTCTTAGGATGAGACATTTTCTTAGGCTAAGCTAGATTGGTTCTCATAGGAAAAAGAAAATTTTCTATAAATTCAAGACCTTGAATATTAATCCATAGGCTCTCCATTTGGTCAATTTGATTGCAAATCCGTCATGTTGTTTCCTATATATAATCAAATCACGCATTTACATTCTTAGGACAGGACATCTTTCTTAATATAACGAGATTTGTTCTCATTGGAAAAAGAATGAAATCTATAATTTGAATACCATGAAAGATAATCATGGGCTCTCCAATAAGTCTGCCTTGTTCTTAGGAATTGTAGTATTATTGATTCAACCATCATGGTACATCAGCACATTGATGTGTTAAATATACAGCTCTCAGTTATATCCCATGACATGACCCAAATAATATTGTAACCATGCAAGATCATGACCATGTGCCTAATGCTTTAGCTAAATGGAGTTTTGTCTGACTGCATCCAATATGGACACTTGAGAAAATTAATTCTGTAGCTTAATTCTCTGCCATTGGAAGGTTCAACACATAAATGAAGTTAATGAGAGGAAGTGACTTCGTTATTATGAACTAGAGATATTCAGAGAAAGATAGAAGAGACTCAGAGAAAGATCTGATTTTATGTTCATCAACCTAGAAATCGATGAATCAGTCTGCGCGCGCATTCAAAGGTGGAGGAAGTGATGCTCTCTAGATTTCTGGTTTGAGTTGTACAGAACATTTGTATTTGAACATCAATCTGAAAGGGGAAGGCAAGTTTGCTAGAAAAGAAGAAGAAAACAAGGAAGACTACCATACTCGCGCAAAGCATGTCTTTTTTCTTTGCGTCGAGAATAAACGCTTCTATTAATTAATGAACACAACTAAAACATGACATTGGAGTTTCTAAAAAAAATATTCCATAGGGGCTGAGGAGATAAAGTTAACCAATTTGGAGGAAGAGCTTTCTATGGTGGGTTTCACTGAGCCAATTTGCAAGTTGATTGAATTCCCCGGGACGATGGACAACTTCGACCTTTTTCAGATGGACCAAGTACTGCTGACAGTTCTTCGATAATGCTACGCAAGGCCTATGGGCTTTCAGTGTTGCCGGTGATAAACTATACGACTGACAAAGTTATCAGTTTGAACTTCGTCGCGCAAATCAGAAGGTTTGTTCAGCCCGGTGTTCTTGAGCAAGTACAAGAGTGCATCCATCACTGCTAGGTTTTGGCATGAAGGGTGGAGGACGCGCACACCGATTTCGCGAAGCCAGCGACCAGAAAACCACTCGAATTTCGAAAATCACTCCTGCTATAGACTCTTCTGGATCTCCATCCAGCCAGGAGCCATCGGTGCCGAGCTTGAGAAATCCCCTGTCCGGCTGCCTAAAGCATGTCTAGTTGACTAGTTTGCGAATTAAACAGGGACCTCTTTAAGTATGATTTCCTATGGAAGAAATTAATTGCCGTTCCTCTTTCTGTTCTTGTTGTTTTGTTTCTTAACGAGGATGATGGGAAAAACCTGTTAATTTGTATATGATTTGAGAATCTAATGTTTGGAGGACACAGGAAATTCTGCTCAATCAATCACAAAATTACTTATGGTTGATTCAAATAAGATATGTATATTTGCTGGGAACAATAGTTACTTCAGTTTTATATCCAAATAAATTTATTTAATGAAAAAGAAGAAAATGCATTACAGGAAATTCGTAAAATGAATTAGCAAAAGTTGGTACTAAACTTGAGGACCAAAGTGTAATTCTCCCTTCCATTTTCAAATCATGCTTAAACTCGATGGGAGGTTTCGCGGTGCTCAAGAAACGATTTGGGTCGACGAGGAGGAAGAATGATCTCATCTTCTGACATTTTTTCTCATTTTCTTTTTCATTTTCTAATGGAAAGATTCCGTAGCAGATAATTTTCTCCCGGTTGTATACCGTCCAAGAAACTCTCAGTTCAATATTTTCTTTCCATTTCTTGCAGAGAAAGCCTCTTGCTATCGTCAGAAAGCTTTAATAATGGGGTAGTTCGTGGAAATCAAGCCAGAGATGCTTTCGGCTCCACATATATGAAAGCACTGAACCCATGAGACCTCCACATCCAATCTGAAATTCAGAAAGAGACGCCCATAGAGAGAGAGAGAGAGAGAGATGGCGGGCAAAGTAGTTCTTCACAGAATGTGGGCTAGTCTGTACAGCAAGAGGGTGGAGCTAGCTCTGAAAGTGAAAGGGACCGAGTATGAGCTCGTGGAAGAAGACTTGATGAACAAGAGTGAAGCACTTTTGAGGTACAATCCTGTTCACAAGAAAGTCCATGTTCTCGTTCACGATGGCAAGCCCATCGCCGAGTCATTGGTCATTATCGAGTACATCGATGAGACTTGGACGGAGGGTCCTCGCCTCTTGCCCCAAGATCCCTTCGAGAGAGCGAAAGTGCGCTTCTGGGCTGGCTTTCTCCAGCAGCAGGTCAATGCAAATTTTTTAGCAAAATGTTTGAGGAAGTTCCTCAACGTGCACATAATCATTTCTTGCATTAATCCACCATCATAGCACAAATAGATTATGCCTTTTGGTTTGCATCTCTACATGATTTACCATGTTGTTTATCAATCAGTTTGTGCACTTGTCTGTAGTGATAATCCATTAAATGACATGGAGTAGGAATTGAGGACAAGTTTTCTTTTTTCCCAGTAAAATCTAGCCATGACCGAGGGACCTTTCTGTAACTATGATCATGAGATGACGCCGATACAATAGTTGTATCCACATGCTACTGTCTTTAATTGTCATTACCTAGGTAGGCTACTACCTAATTGTCATTTATGGAGCATGAAAAAATTTCAAAATTATGTCACAACGAAATAATTTCTCTTTACAAAATCGACCGATAAAACAAAAGTATGATGAAATCAGGGTTCAAGCAAGTTTTAAGTTTGGAAGTTGTTAATTGTAGTTGTTTGAGGCCGTGTTCTCTGTGGTCAAAACTGATGGAGAAGCGCAAGAGAGAGCTGTCAAGGAAGTGCACAAGAAACTGAAGGTGTTGGAAGAGGGAATCAAGGGCAGTTATCCCGAGGGATCCCCATTTGTCAACGGCGATAGCATGGGACTCCTAGACATTGTTGTCTGCTCAATATTGGCTTCTCATAAGGTTAGGGAAGAAGTCCTTGGTGTAAAATTTCTAGACCCAGAGAAGTATCCAAGGGTGACTTCCTGGGTGATAGCTCTAACTGAGTTTCCGTTGGTGAAAGAGGTAGCGCTTCCTCGTGAGAAGTTGGTTGGCATTCTTCAGTTCTTAAGGGCTAGGGCTCTTAAATCTATGGTAGCTTAATGCTTATAAGGGTCTCCTTGATAATAAGGGTGGGAACTTTGTCAGTCAATCTTACATATCATGTTTGATTGCGCTTCTATGTCTTCTGAATGTATCTGAGAAAAAAGCTAATGCCCACTAAAGTTTACTTTAAATGTTTCACTACATCTACGTCTCTTTTTTAATTCTTTTACTGTGATAACACTAAACTAGCTATTTGATCATCCTACTGTGCTACATTATGTAGCTATTAATTATTGATACTACTAGCTACATAGAAATCTGGCTACCTACAACTTACGACTTCACCAAACACAACGAAGGATCTAGCTTTGATCAATAAAGTTCATAGTGGGGAAAAGATTTCTGTCTGAAGTCAAATGAACTAGGCCAATTGAAGTCAATTTAGTCAGTCTTGTCAGATGAGTTCTTGCGCACTCATATAGATATGCTCTTGTGCCTAGGGGTGAGTATTGATCCAGGGTCAACCCTAGACTAACCATAAACTGGCCCAATCCAACTAGTCTCAGTCTAATTCCCAACTTGATTAGGTCGATCCTTGGTACTAGGACCCTTAAACCCTACACTATGTAGATTAGTTCTCGGTCTTGAAACTTTAAAATTGGTCCAATCCAAACCATACATATATAATAAATAATATATATTATATATTTTTTCAACTCTAAACCCTTGTGCCTCCACCTTTTTTCTTTCTTATGTGGTTTTGTCGTGTAAATTAGAAGGTAGAAACCCAGTGCAAACTCAAATGAAAAAAATAGAAACCCTATTCACTCGCCTTACTCACCACTTGTCTCTCTTCCCTCACCTTACTCACCGCTCACCTCTCTTCTCTCGCCTCTAGCCTCTGGCCTCTCCTCATGAGTGCAACTCAGCTAGTGAAATGACTCGCCTCTCTTGGTCTGCCTCACAAATGCAACTCAACAATCGCAAATGGAGATTTATATTGTTACTTAATCTTAGATTTATATTTAATATGTACCAGTGTTCATAGTTTGATTATTCAAAGTCGCACTATTAATGAATATGTAATTTAAAAGAATATATGTGTCCTTTCAAGGAATACAAAAAATGAATAAAAAATAATCAGTTGGTCTCGATTGACATAGGCTCGGTCTGATCCTTGGTCCCAAGCCCAACAGGGTTGGTCTCCAATCCCAAAAATTGAGAACCAACACTCTGCATGTTAGTCGAGTGGCTCAACCCAAACTATGCTTATCTTTACCTGTGCCCCAGTGGAATTGCTCTAAGGACAAGACATCCTCTTAGGTTAGCCAAATTTGTTCTTATTCGAAAGAGAATGAAATCTGTAATTTGAAGACCTTGAATGATAATCTATGGGCTCTCCATCAGGTGGATTTGACTAGTAAATCTGCCATGCTGTTTCTATTCAATCACTCATTTACATTGCAATATATTAAGTCAATCATCATGGTACATCTTAACATCGATATATTTGATAAACAACTCTTAGTTATTCCACATGTGACGACTCAAACTTTTGATTGTAATGGCCTTGTGCCCGATACTTTAGCTAAATGGAGCCTCGCGAATGTCTATGATGTGTTCCAAAGTGCCATTTCGTTTGACTGCATCCAAACCGGACACTTCAAATAAATGCTTTTGGAGCTTAATGATTCCCCATTGGGAGGTTCAACAAAGGAAAAAGAAAATGAAAGAGAGGGACTTTGTCGTTATAAGCAGCGAAGAAATTTCTTGAAGGATCTAGCTCATCAACCAAGAAATCGATGAATCCGTCTGTGTGCGCATTCAAGGTGATAAAATTCTTTATTATGTATACTGTCAATTTTGTGTGGAGAATACCTACTAGCTTTCGTGAAAAAACTATTATAAAGTCCATGGTTCTTGTCAAACAAGCCAAAGATGCTTTCGATTCAACGTTGAATAGAACAACGTTTTGTCTATTGAAGCACTAAAAACCCATGAGACCTCCGCGTCCATTCTAAATCTCATAGATAGAGACGCCCACAGAGACACAAAGAGAGAGAGAGAGAGAGAGAGAGATGGCACGAGAAGAAAACAGAGTGGTTCTTCATGCAATGTGGGCTAGTCTGTTCACCGAGAGGGTAGAACTAGTTCTGAAAGTGAAAGGGATCGAGTATGAATTCGTGGATGAAGATTTGACAAACAAGAGTGAAGCGCTCTTGCAGTACAATCCTGTTCACAAGAAAGCCCCTATTCTTGTTCACAACGGCAAGCCCATCACGGAGTCGCTGGTCATTATCGAGTACATCGATGAGACTTGGAAGGAGGGTCCTCGCCTCTTGCCCCAAGATCCCCATGAAAGAGCGAAAGTTCGCTTCTGGGCCAGCTTTCTCCATTAATGTAGATTTTCCAGCAAAATGTTTGATGAAAATTCTCAGCATGTAAATGATCATTTCTTGCATTACTCCATCGTCATGGGAAAAACAGGGTATGCCTTTTCGTTCGCAGCATTACATGATTTATCAATGAGTGAGTGCACTTGTTCGTAGTGATAATCTTTGACTTGTAAAATTATGCAGCAAATAAATGTAGATTATTATAAGACATGGGGTAGGAAATGAGGACAAGTTTTCATTATTCCCGATAAAATTTCGAGAACGTGTCCACGTGACCGAGGGAGCTTTCTACGACAACGGTGATAACAATGACACTTACACGATAGTTTTATCAACCTGCTGTATTTTTTTCAATTGCTATTACCTTGAGATAGGTAGGCTACTGCCTAATGTGTAGTTACTCATCGTGGACGAGAAATTCTCAAAATTTTAAGAGGAGCATTTGTCATGACGAAAGATTTCCTCTTTGCAAAATAGACAGGTTAAAACAAAGTTGAGATCAAACTAGAGTTCAAGCAAGTTTATGATTAGAAGTTGTCAACTGCAGTTGTTTGAGGCCATATTCTCAGTGCTCAAAACTGATGGAGAAGCGCAAGAGAGAGCTGTCAAGGAAGTGTGCGAGAAACTGAAGGTGCTGGAAGAGGGAATCAATGGAAAATATGCTGGGGGATCGCCATTTATCAACGGCGACAACGTGGGTCTCCTGGACATTGTTGTATGTTCAATATTGGGTGCTCATAAAACTCAGGAAGAAATCCTCGGTGTAAAATTTCTGGACCATGAGAAGTATCCAAAGGTGACCTCCTGGGTGAAAGCTCTAACTGAATTGCCATTGGTGAAAGAGGCAATGCGTCCTCATGAGAAGCTGGTGGGCGTTCTTCAATTGAAAAGGGTCAGGACTCTTAAATCTACAACAGCTTGATGCTTATGAGGGTCTCCTTGATGATAAGGCAGTAACTTCGTCCGTCATTCTCACATGTTATATTTGATTGCACTTCTAAGTAATCTGCATATGCTTGCAGAGTAAGCCACAGTCCAATAAATTTCACTTCAAATGTTCCACAATATATCAGTCTTCTCTATCAATTCTTTTACTATGATAGCACTAAACTAGTCAATCCTTCCGTCCTTCCATGCTATATTATGTAGGTATTGATCATCGATTTCACTAGTTGTGTAAAAAACCAATTGCTTGCAACTTGGAACTTCGCTGAGCATGACCAAGGATCTAACTACGCAAGAAGATCATCAAATGCTTTTGTCAATCTTGCAATGTAAATACCCAACATTTCTGACAACCATGTTTGGCCGTCAACTCCAACGTTACAATTTCTTTTTCCCTCTTTGAACAATATAGCCCATTGCAGGGAAAAAAAAATTTGCTTCAAATCAGCTGGACTGGACTACTAGAAGTCAATTTAGATCATGTATTGTTGGATGGCTGATCTTTACTATTAGGGATATTTTTAATGTGAGTTGCCGAGTAACTTTCTTTCCAAGCTAGTCCTTATTTTTAGAACAAAAAATAAAAAAGAAAAGCTAGTCCTTTTTTAGATTGATTCCTCATATCTTGTGCCAACATCTTCTTAGGCTAGCCAAATTTGTTCTCTTAGGAAAAAGATTGAAATCAAATAATTTGAAGACCGTGATTGATAATCCTTGGGCTCTACATTAGGTCAATTTGACAACATGTCTATCACGTTTTTTTCTAAAATTTAGGAAATCATGCATTTTCATTATTTTGAGAGACCATCAGACTCTCAGCCACATATAAATTACGAATTCAATCATCATAGTACATCAGAATATCGATATATTTGACATACAGCTCTCGGTTATTTAACATATCATGAACCGAATATGATTGTAACTGTGTAAGATCAATGCTTTAGGTAAATGGAGCCTCACTAATGTCTATGACGTGTTCCAAAATGCCATTTTGTTTGACTGAATTCAATAGGGATGCTTGAGATGGATGATTTTGCATATTTATAGCCCTCCATCAAAAGGTTCAACAAAGAAAGAAAGAAAAATTAAAGGAGGTGACTTTGTTATCATTGTTGGGGTTTCATAAATAATGTATATGCAAAATTAACATAAACACAGCAAAAACAAAGATAATATATTTCTATACATAATTCTCCGAAGCGTTGTTCGTGCATTTTAATCAAAAATCTGAATATAAAAGGGAGTTTAACGAATTACTTCTCGAAGCGTGTTTTAAACGAATTGATTCGGATATACTTCAGTTCGAGCCCCACAAACGTCGGACCTCTAGTTCAGACACAACACCAATGGACGTCAAATGGAAGAGAGAACTTTCGGATAATCACTACTATGATTGTGCTAGCAATCTCATGGAGACAATCCTCCGTATTCTTGATGTTTTAGTCATGGCCTAAACGAGAGAGAATCCATTTTCTTTCTCACATACCAACACACAAAACACACACGCTTCTCTCTTTTTAGCAACCATTGCTTATGCCCTCCTTTTATGCGGCATTTGAAAATGCCCTACAATCAGCAATGGTTACTGATCATGACAATCAATAACCATTGCTAAGTGTGGGAAACCATCCCACAATCAACAACGAATGCTGATCGTGGGATGATCAGCAACCGTTGTTGATCGTTCATGCACGATGCTTGATGCATGATGGTCAGCAACGGTTGCTGACCATCATGCCATGCACTCTCCTATTTTTTTAAATAATTATTATTATTAAAAAAACGCACATGTGATGTGGGTTGCACATGGTCAGCAACAATTGCTAACCGTGTGCACATTGATTAAATAAATAAATAATCAATCCTTTTTTTATATAAATAAAAAAATAAAAAATAAAAAAAGACATAATCTTTTCTTTTTTTTTTTAGTAAAAGTAAGGAATATATTGAGGAAAGGCCAAACTGTACAAGCGAAACGGCTTCAAAAACTTGCACTTAAGATGAACAAGGCTCATTATGAGTAGAAGGAAGCCGCGAGAAAAAGCCAAACGGCTACAACAAACACCGAAAAAGAGAGCGCCAAGTGGCAAAAAACAACCGCCAGTCAAAGGCAACCAACAAAGACTAGTGGCTTAGACAGGCGGTTGAAGATCTCTAGACGAGAAGATAATGGGATCTAAATCCCAAGAGTGTTGCAACCTTTGTTTCTAATGGAGTCCTCCACATTCCTGAAAGTGACAGTCTTGTCCTTGACGACTTGAAGGAGGTGCTTCTTCATGGCTGGAACAGAAAGCGTCTCCCGCCTGAAGAGAATATTGTTCCTATTCTTCCAAATGATATGGCAAAGTGCACCAAAAGCAAATCGGGCAAAAAAAAGACATAATCTTTATGTGTGCATTTGGAATATTTTAACATATATTCACTTTGGGCATACGTGTGCATCATATGCACGTAGACTCATGACTATAATACAAATTAAATTAAATCTCATTTAATTTAATTTTAGGTCAACTCAATTCGATTGCAATAATTGCAAATACATTTACAACATTATTTCTCCCTTGTTCCACGTTATCCTAATTGTTTATGATGTGTGACATCTCATCACTAAGCTAGTAGTAAGACTTGTATTAACATATTAGTACTCTAAAAAAGAATTAATTGTCTCGATTAAGAACCTAATGAACCTGTCAGTTTTGGCTATAGTGTAATTCAATCCATCTTATTATGTCCGATCGAACAAAAACCATGGAATATTTGTCAAGTCACCGATTCAATCATATGCACAAATCTAATTGACATTCATTTTATTCGAGACATAAACAATTTATTCTCGATTACAACCCCGGTCGAGGATTTCAATGCAATGTCATAATTAGATCGCATAGGATATCATTATTATACCTTGCATGTAACAAGGAGACAGATTACGTGCAACTTCGTATATAAACAAACTATGACCATCAGGTATAAAGACGAATCAACAACTCGACATTACATGCACCTGCGAACCATAGTTGTTCGACACACAAATTAACAATGTGCCTCGGGTACCAAAGTATGAACAATTAGACATTGACCACGCTAAAAGCTTCAATATCACTAGTCGTTCCATATGCGTTACGTTTAGTGAACTTGTCTAATACAAATACTCGTATTCTAACTCATACATCACAATATCCAATGACTTGCGACTCATCATTCCTTTAAGTATCCAATATTTAATGGTGAAGTTAAAAACACACCGATCTCAACAGGATTATTAATATCCACTTAATAATCCATCGATCGAGAATGATTTAAAGATTCAGTCTAACTATGAATCCGTCACATATATTCTTAACGTCTTAAGAATAGGTCTAGTTGCAACTAAGCTTATGAAATCATTTGTAAATATAAAATAATTGGATAAATGAATGAATATATCACTTCTACTAATTAAATAATAATGATAGTACAACTTAAATCCCTAATATGTAACTATTACATGATAGGTATCGGTCGATCTCGTGCACATTCAATGAAGGAGAAGTTGATACAATGCAAATTTCTTTTTCGAGTTGTACGAAACGAAAACTCTCCTTTGAACAGCAAATCTGAAAAGCAAAGGCAGCTGGCTGGAAAGAAGCAGAAGACAAGAAAGCCTAACATACTCGCGTACGGACATGTCTAGTTAATCAGCTTGTAAGTTGAACAGGAACCTTTGTATGAATCCTATGAAAGAGACTAAAATAGCACGAACGTTAGATTGATGACACCGTGCTCAAAGAATTATAGCTTAGCTCCTATACGAGCCACTATTTATAACATTAAATATTTCTTTAATCCGTCTACGGTAGATGGTCGAAGAAAATCGTGCCAAAATTTCGGATCATCGTCAAAGAATAGAGATCCACCGTTCACCCAAAGAGGAAAACGAGGGGGGCAAGTGATATTTTGTCACGAACGTTCCAAAAGGTCTTGGTTTTGGCTAACTTCTTGGCTCTGGTTCGCTGTTCGGACGGCTCCAGTTCATCCAATTTGTCATCTTTCTTCCTCAAATCCCAGTTCTTTCCTTAACCCGCTTCTGGAGATCCTCTCTTTGTTGCGCCCGCAAGATAAATGGCTTCTTCTTGCGCAGCATTTTGCGTTTCTCATGCGCTCGCTCACTGGAAGGCCCGTAAAGCTCTTTGCTCTGTGCAAAGACCCATGTCGATTAAGGCCCTTTCGGCTTCCGTGGATTACTCCAGCGCCTCGGTTGCTGACAAGCCCGCGAGCTCATCAAGGGTACGTGCCGCTTGTACTAGTCCTGCAATTTACCTTAATTCACCTTGTCTGTTGGGTGGTTGAATTGACTGAGCTAATTGGGTGGGGGGCGGTTGAAACAATTGATGGGTCGTGATGGGTTTTTTGATTCGAGTGTTATTTAACCCATGAATGATTTGCTGGTTGGCGATGGGTTTTTCAGTTCAAGGGTTGTTTACCCATGAAATGTTTGCTCTCTCTTGTAAGTGCTGTGAAAATTTGGAGGTGTGGAAGAATTGTCCTCGAGGATAAATTCTGCCCTTCGTAAAGTGGAGAAGGTATGTTGCAGCGATCCGCCAAGACACAACAGACCGTCTAATTTGCGTGCACTTGGCTATTGAGGCAATATAGGAAGAGCATGATTATTCTGATACAACAAGTCCTTTTCTCTCTCTATTGCTCTCCCTATCTAAACACTTGTACTCACATTTGAAACCTTGCGACCTTGTGCTTTTCTTAAATTCTGTTTCTGAGAGAAGTACATCAAACACATTAACATATATCTATGGGACCGAGTATAGATTGCCTCTCATTGGTTCAAGTTGCTGCCAAAGACCATTTCATTGCATTTGATGCAAGCTGGCTTCTGAAGTCAACGTAGTTCTTGGACTCGGCTACCTCTTGCTTACTTGTGTAGAAATTTCCAGCTTGCTCATGTACTTGCCGCTGCCTCAAATTCGCTTCGTGAAGAAGCGAATGTTCTGGACTTTGTTCGTGGTCCATTTGCTCGACTTCCACCACCAAAGGCTCTTCACCGAAGTTCTATTTTTAATGTTGCTTTAAACTCAATAGAATTTAGTAAAAGTGAGAATGTAAGCCTTTTGGAATGCCTACTTTATGCAACAGTAGGTTTAGTGCAATTCTCCTTGATAATTGGTGTTTGGCAGTTTGCCAATGATCTAAGTTTCGCAAATGTAAACTTGTCTCCCTCTTGAATAGAGATTTTTATCACACTCATGTTTTAGCTGCTTTGCTTGCGTTGGCTTGTACTAAGGAATTAAATGTAAAATGTGAAGTGGCATTTTATCAGTAATTTTTGGTGGTTGCGCAGCAGACTGGCTGATATTAACTAACCAAATTTGTCTGATGTAGAGGCAAGTAGACTGGCTGATATTGACTAATCAAATTTGCCTGACAAAGAGGCAAGCAGACTGGCTCATCTTGACTTAGATTATTGGGTTACATGGTCCTGCATTTGCAACGCAATTATTAACCAGTGGGCAACTTGTCATGCAAAATTTGGGCGTTACATGATTTTGTTGTTACATGAAGCAGTACATGATTGTGACTACAAATAGGTGGACATCAGCTATTTATGGTTTGCAATTTGATTTCAGTCCAACAATTGGCTGTGGAAGTTCAAGGACAATGATATCAACATCCACTACGAAAAGCATGAAAGCGAAAGCCCTGATGCTTCTAAAGATATCCTCATGGTGCCGACAATATCTGATGTGAGTACTGTAGAGGAATGGAGACTAGTGGCCAAAGATATAGTCGAACAAGTTGGTAAAGTTAATTGGCATGCTACTATTGTGGATTGGCCTGGTCTGGGCTACTCTGATCGGTTAAAGATGGACTATGACGCGGATGTCATGGAGAAATTCCTGGTTGATTTTATAAATGCGCCTGATAGCCCTCTTAGTCACTCAGGTAGTGTGTTCCAAGTAAAATACATGTAAATGATTACATTTACTTCATTGAAGCCTCCATTTGAAACTTTTTCAACTTCATACACCATAGTGTGCTGGTGTGTTGGTGATAAAGCCTTTCTAACAGTTGAAATCCTACAATGCTTTTAACAAGGTATCATGTTCTTGTACAATCAAGCAAACAAGGTGATTGACATACGGATACATGTGCTACAGAAGTGTCCATGATTTTCTCTATGAGGGTCAGAGAATTCTAAAGGTGTTGGACAGACAAAATTTTAATTATTCTGATAGATTTCTTTTCAATATAGTAAAAGAGGTTAGTATATGCAGCCATGGGCTGCTCCATGATCTAACCTTTAGTCTGGCTTGCTTTGTACAAGGACAAGCAATTTGAGCTCAATAGTTTCAACCTTGCTCACAGCTATCTTAAAATTCCAGTCGTCTTTAATTACTTACTGGTTTATTTTGTCTGCTGCTCTGTTTAAAGCTTTTATCTTCTAATATGGCTTGTTTGTCTCTCAAGTTGTACGGATGATACTGTCGCTAACTCTCTTGTGTTATTACCAGCAAATGATTTGGTGGTTTTTGGAGGAGGCCATGCTGCCACAATCGTAGCTCGTGCTGCAAAAAAGGGTTTGGTGAAGCCTAGAGCCATTGCCGCGGTTGCTCCGACATGGGCTGGACCTCTCCCTATTGTGTTTGGCCGAGACTCCAACATGGAAACAAGGTAATTTTGGGTTTCTTTTGTTTCTTTTTATAATTTCACTTTCCAGGTAGGAGTTGTTATCTAATTACGGGTGATTGGTTGCGAGTTGAGTAGGTTCTAGATTTGGAACTTCTACCCCGGTAGAACCGATTTCCAGTTTTTGAAATCTGGAATGTTCTCTGTTTGTCTTGGGACCAACCCTAGACCCACCCCGGTTGTCTGATCTGATTCCAGCTTCTATCCAGTAACCAGTTTCTTTTTTCTTTTTCCCTTTTTCTTTTTGCTTCATTTTTAAAAAAAAAAAAAAAAAAGAAAGACAAATAGCAATTACAACAAAATAGTATGAGCAACAAAATGGCTCAAAGTAAAACATCGATACAAACCAACCAGAAATATAAAGCAATAGAGAACTTAATCTCATTTAAGGATAATAAATCATCTTTGTCCAACTTATTAAAAAAAAAAAAAAAATGTTCTAACCGGTTTCCTGAATGGGTGGGTAAGTTCAAGTTCAACACCCAAAACTGGAACCTACCCGCACAATACCGGTTCCAAAAATTTGGGACCGGAAATCAGACCTGTTTCTATGGGCAATCCAGTCCGATTCCAAGGTAGAACCGGACCAGTTGCACAGCCCTATATCTAACAGTTTGAAAAGGGGGAGGCTAAGTGCATACTTGTTTACTTGGTGGTGTAGTGTGGCAAGTTAGTGATAAAGCCAACCGCTTGAATGTAAAAGAAGAGAAAAATGGAGGAGAAAAAGAAGCCAATTACTTTAGTCTTGGCCCATGTGATTCATTGTGCTAATCCAAACCCATGCTTATTGTTGCGTTATCCGCTAAAAGATTTGAGTGCAGATTTAGTATCTGTCCTGGAAACAATATGGACTTGGTTTCTTGTTCCTCAAAGCATTTAGATCACCAAGCCACTTTTCATGTTGAAAAATAAGATATGCTTTCGCATTCTCAGCTAGTTTATATTTAAATGTCACTATGTACTAAATCTATGGCTCGTCCTTGCCACCGTCATTCTGGGTAGCCTTTCAAAAAGATTGTCCCCCTCGGTCCCTGTAAGTAGCGCCATTCCCTGAGTTCAGAAGTAGTTTACTCTGTCATGCTCGATTTTCTATCAGGTACGGTTTGCTTAGAGGCACTCTACGAGCCCCTGCTCTGGGCTGGATGGTGTACAATGCACTGGTCAGCAACGAGAAGGCAATCCAATCCCAGTATAAATCTCATGTATATGCAAACCCTGACAATGTGACACCAGAAATTGTCGAGAGCAGGTATGGGCTAACAAAACGACCAGGCGCCCGATATGTGCCTGCGGCTTTCTTGACAGGTCTACTTGACCCTGTGAAATCGCGAGAGGAGTTTCTTGAGCTGTTCGCCAGTTTGGACGGAAAGATGCCAGTCCTAGTCATGTCAACCGAAGGCTCTCCTAGGAGGTCAAAAGCAGAGATGGAAGCCCTTCGAGGAGCCAAAGGGGTTGCCAAATTCGTGGAGGTTCCAGGTGGGCTCTTGCCACAGGAGGAGTACCCATCTATCGTTGCAGAGGAGCTGTACCGCTTTCTGCAGGAGATTTTTGAATCTTGAAAGCTTCTCAATTTGATATCTCCATGTTTGCAGCTTTAGTATCTCAATATGTTACAGACAGTGATTAGTTCGACTCTTTGCCACCAGAGATCTCATAATGCGCATAAACATATACTCTGGAAGCTACCGCAAGATCTTACGTCAGTAGCTTTAGAGTTTAAAGGGATCGAATGTGTCTAAATTCATACTGCAAAAACTTGTACATGGATCTGCAACAGACACGAAGCTTTATTGCCAAGTCCTACTTTCCTATTGTACTTCTGTCGAATCGATTTCCCCACATTCTAAGATATATCCGCTTAGTGTTCATGCAGCAGAGGCTTTTCGCCTCGAAATATTAAAGATATTCTCTGGTATAGAGAGTCCGCAATGTTGGTGATGTTTTTGTATATATGTATGCAGAACAGAGGCCATGATTCCTTCCCCCTTGGACAGGATCCTCCTTGATCACTCTTTCTTGTTAGCGTAACACGACAGATTCCCCCAGCATATCCACTTTCTACTTTTACACGCCTGTAAATTCCCAGTGTACGGTTGGGAAAAGTAACGCCGCGCCGCGGTTAATATCGGCTCTGTGCCACCCGGACCCCCGACTCGAAAGGATTAGTTAACCCCACCCCGCTTTCCGGCTCACCAAGTATTCTACCAACCTCATCGCACATAGACCACAAAACCCATGTCAGCAGACCTGATGCCCCCGGCCGCATGATTTCTGACCCTACCATGCATGCTCTGCTGAGGAGCAGGAAATGCTTGAATCCACAGTGCAAGAACCGGCATCCCGGCATCTCAGATCCGACCCGTGGAGCACATACATTTTTTTTTTCCATTTAAGGCACGGCACCAAAACCTTAAATGGGGTGGGAGCGTCAATCCTAAACTTTGAGATCAGCAACGTCAAGTCCATTCCCTCTGCCGGGAAGTGGGCCTCGGGCCCAAACGAGCGTCCGCCACTCGAACGGACCAGACCAGACCTCATCAACCCCAAGATTCATCTCTTCCCCCACCCTTCATTAAATCCAACGGCGACAGGTGTCGCGACCAGCCCGCATGTGCCGACAAAGGCTTCCCCGCTCCACCGTTCTCCTCCAGCGGGATCGCGACAAGTCAGCGCGGGTCCCCCCCTGCGGGAGGGGTTGGTTAGGGCGTGGGCTACAATCCGCACCTACCAGAAAGCCCAATCAATTCCTCGCCAGGGGTCCATCCTCCCCTTCCCCCGTTCGTCCGTCCGTCCGTCCGTCCGTCCGTCCGTCCCTCCTCCCTTTCCCACTACGTTCGATACTACGTTGTATCTCTAGGGACCACACACGTGTTGGCCGCGACGACGTGGAGTCCGCATTGGTCCGGGCCGCCACGGCCGCCGCAGGAACGGGAAGGGTCGAGAACGGGGAGGAGATGGACGGAATTTCGACGTCGGGTGGGTCCCGGTCGATGTGGGTCGATGTTTCTCTGAGGGTGAGGGATGAGGGACAGGGCGGCCAATAATCTACGGAGGGAGGGAAAGATAGGAGTTCAAATGAGATGGGGAAGCCACGTGGGGACGATCTAGTACAGTCACGCGCCCAAGACTTGGGAGTGATTAAGAGTCGCATTATTTCATTGTACGACATGAAATTGATGGCAATCTAACTACGGAACTAATCTTGAGATTTTATCGATTGATTAAAAAGATAATCCACGTCATTGTCTAATCGCGCCTGTCACTCCGTACGAAGTGAAATAGGTCTCGGCGACCGGTAATCAGATTCCAAAAGAAAGGAAAGGAAAGGCGCCTGGGGTGGTGGGCTTCCCATACTCGTGCAAACCATAAGTAATCCCGTCTTTCTCATCAATCGCCTTTAAAACATCGTAATCCCTCGCCGAACCAGGTCGTTTTTTTTTTAGGTACGGAAAAAAGGGAAATTTCTGGAAAGGCAAAACACTACAAATTCCTACTCCTTGCTCTCTCCATACATCATATGCATGATGAATTGGAAGGAGGGCGGATTGAGAAATCCGACCTCGCCATTCTTGGACTCGTGTCATTAGGTGGGAACATGGCCAAGAATGCTGGCGTGAGGCATGGCCGTGGTAGTGGGCCTAACGGTGTACAACTGGGTGCCGTCCACATCAACGCCCGCCCAATGAATGAATCGGACTCTTTGTATTTATGGTCACGACGAGATGAATAAGTAAAATGAAGTGGAGGAATTATGGGAAGAAAGGGTCAAAGAGAGAGTGTGTCGATTTAAGAGTAGTCCGGCACGAACTCTCCCATCTTCGCACCTGTCTCCGTCTCTGCATTGCGTTCTTGAAGTACTAGAACGGAGAAATTACTCCACCTTGAAGTACTAGAAGGGAGAAATTACTCCACCCACCCCCAAAAAAAACCAAAGAATAAGATTCTCGTGCCAATTCAAACATGCAACCTTTCGTTCATGTTGATTTGATCCCAAGGTTTTTTGACAATTTGCCAATTGAATCGTAAATCTTTTAGGTCGTGTCAATTCAATCCTTAGCATTCTACCAATTTGGCCTAAAACCTTTAGACGATTTGATGATTTACCAATTTCATCCTTTCGACCAATTTTCCCCGGAAAATGCTAACATGGCCGCCAACTATCCTGTGTAACATACTTGGCGTTGACATAGATAATTTTTTTACATTTTTTATTATTTTCCTCTCTTTTTTTCCAACTCTTGCTTGTTGACTAGTAAGGGTGGCAATTGCCTACTTGATCTAGGTGAGGGCTGTGACGCTTTCAACCAGAGCCAGTAGGGGCCTTGATGCCCTCGCTCAAGCCAAGCAAAGGTCACTGGCCTTCATCTGTGGCTAATGACCTCCACGTCCTCGTTGGCTAAGAGTTGGGAAAAAAAAAGGGAAAGAAAAAAGAAAAGAATAAAAAAAAGGGAATAATTTTTAAAATTTGCAGGAAAAATCATTTGCGTTAACATTATCAACGTTTACGTTTTTGGAACAATTTCTTTTCGAAACATTTTTTTCTATTTCTATTCTCGGAAACAGTTTCTAAGCATTTTAAGGCGTTTGGTAACTATAAAAATTTTATGTTCCGAAATAGAAATACATTTGGTATAACCCAAAATATTTTGTGACTTAGAATATATATTAATAATTTTATTACATTTTTCTTTTTTCTTTCCTTTTTTTTTTCTTCTCCTTCCTCTTAGCCGGTTGCCGACCTTGGCCATGGCCGACCGACGATTGGCCAGACAAGGGCCGACAAAGTTGCCAGCCTTCGCTATGGCCGACCGACGATCTGCCAAATGAGGGCCAGTGAGGTCACTAGCCTTTGGGGAGTTTCGCTGGCCACCGGCAAGGTCCCCCACAACAAGGCTTGACCTCGCCTAGCCACCGCGAGGTCGGCCTCACAGTGGTCAAGCGAGGTCAAGCCTCACCGTGGCTAAGCAAGGCTCGGCCTTGCCATAGTTGGGCGAGACTCAACCTCGTCAAATCTGGGCTAGGTCGAGACTCACCTAGCCACAGCAAAGCTTGGGAGGGCCTCACCAGGGGCCGACAAGGTCATTGAGCCTTGTCTGGCCAGTCGTCGGCCATCGTCAGGCCGACGACCGGCTAGGGAAGAAGAGAGCAAGAGAAAAAGAAATAAAAGAAACAAAACTTGTTTCTTAAATTGTTCCCGGGAACGATTTTTGTTTTTTGTTTATATTCTAAATCTATTCCTGGGAACAAAGAAATTACCAAACGCATTTCTATTTTATTTCTATTTCGGAAAACAAAGAATAGAAATGGATATTTCCCAAAACATTATCAAACAACACCTAAATTGGTAGATCATAAAAGGATTTAAGACTAAATTAATAAATGGTCAAAATGTTAAAAATTAAATTAATACAATTGAAAGGTTTATAGTTAAATGGTAAATTTCAAAATTTTAGGACTAAATTATTCGAATTAAAAAGTTAATAATTGAATTGACATAAATATATAAGATTTATAAAATTTGATAATTTGTGCGTACGAAAGGCTCCAAAGGGCCATCATTCCTAGGAGGGGACAACTGTCCTAACATCGAGATAAATGTGCTGTCCTAATCGACGGACTAATGTAGACAAGTGCTTCCATTTTCAATGGTGTCCCTTTTATTCATCATATCTTTTTATTTCTTTTGTATTTTTGCTGAACACGAACTTAAATAAAGACATACGCAATGTTCCTAGTGCAACAAACAACTTCTTGTTTCTCCCACTTTTTGAATTTATTTGGCAGAATACGAAGGACTTGAACAAGTCATGCTTTGGGGTAACTTAGTATGTGAATTCCTCCGTACAAAGATACAATAATGTCTTGTTCATCTATAACGGGGCACTCGAGTGTTGTCCTCACGGTTGATATGGTACGATATTTTGTTCACTTCTGATCTCTTACGATATAACTCAATCATAATTTAATTTGCAACAGCCAACAATATAGAGAGGCACATGAAAAAGGCATGTACTATCTCTGTTAGAAGCGCATTGTAAAAGTTTGATACTTTTTTTAAGGGAAATCGCCAAAAGAAAGCCAAAATCCGAGCCTATCAATCCAGAGTCCGAGCCTGTCAATCTAAAGTCCAAGCCTGTCAATATATCTAGTTGGACCTACTTTTACTCAAAAACTTAAATTAATGAGTAATAAGTCAATTAAAATATATTAAGATTTCTCTAACACAACTTACACGTTATTATAACAACCTCTATAAATGATGACCAATTGAGAGAGCCACTAAATATATTTCATCTCTTTGACGGATTTAGCACTAAGAATATTGATTTCATTATTGCCTATCTTGATATTCATTTTTTATCCAGAAAAGGAATAAGAGAAATGTCCATTCCTTACATATGATGGGGGTTTTCTAGTTTCTCGTAATAAAGTACGTAGAGCCTTAAGGTGCTTGTGTAAATGGGTGCTAGGCAAATGAATTATCCCTTAAGAGATATGGCGTAATGTGAAGCAATTAATATAATTTCTTAACTTAAAACTTTTAAGCAAAGGCAGGTTCAAACGGATATACTAACAAGCTCAGACTTGGGATTTCCCTGATAATCTCCTCAAATGAAGGTATGCGATTTCTATCATATCGATATCGTATAGATCTTTGGATGCTTCTTGACTTTTCTTGAGGTTTTATGTGGAAACAAATGTACTGCAATATGATCCATGAAGTGTCATTGTAACCTCCGTCTAACATAACCCTAAGATAATGAATTCTTCTTTAATTATATGTCTCCAGCTCCAATTCCGGGTACAATGACACAAAACCATTTAATATAGAGGTGAAGACAAATGGAGATGCAGTATATAACCCTCGTCCTCGCACTATCCAACCTAAAACACTGCATTTGGCTTTGCACAACTCCGCAGAATTCGTGCCTTATTCATCATGGATAGCAATTGTCTACCACTTTCGTAGACAAATTAGGAATTTCTTTTGAAATTTGGTCCAAAAACAAATATTGGAGATATATTATATGCATCCCAATATTCTGATTAGTAATATAACGCCTTATTTATACAACTTTTCCCCTTTTCTCTGCGTATTTTATATATTTATTTGCGCAATAGTACGGAAGAATTTAATATAGCGCATAAATGTAGAAGATAAATAATTACACACTTTTTTCTTATTATTTTTCTTTCGTTGTGTCATCACAATCATTAATTAATGGGCCCAAGCCCAATAATTACACACTTTTTTCTTATTGTTTCTCTCTCTCTCTCTCTCTCTCTCCCTCCCTCTCCTGTCACCGTGCAACACGTATTGTACATTGATACCAAAAAAAAAAAACTACATTAATTAGAAAAACTAAAAAAACAAGGCCTAATATTTCTGCCTTATCTTCCAGAAGATGTGGGACTAATTGCACATATCATCTTCCTAAATCCAACGGCTCATGCCGAGCATGTGAAGGGACCATCGACAAGAGAATGTGAATCTAAAGCCAACGATTGTGCTGTTTTCAAGAGAGGAGGTGTGGAACCCTAGCTCATGCCGGGGTTTCTTTTCTGGAGAAACCTCCTACATGATGGTTGCTCGCCACAGCTATTAAGTCTCGCCTCATTATCGGCTCACCTGTGGGATCTCAAATTGAGCCTAATTGGTTTGATTCAACGTGAATACGACTGCCTCTTGTCAAAGTACGTACATGTCACCTGTTTGATGCGTATGCACATATAATGACCCATGATGGAGGTATGCATCCAATAGCATGTAAATCTAAAATGCAATATATTCAAATACATCGATTCGAGTTCGAACCGGTAACGAGTCATTTGGTACATCAAGACTATACAAATAGTGCAAATTTGATTATGTGACGTGATCGGAGGCACCTACATCCACTCGGCAAAAATTGAGCAGAGAAAATATTTCGCGAATTAGTATGTGAATAGTTAGGAGGGGTTAATTAGATGATTATTTCGATTTGCATACAAAAGGGAGGATGCTACCTTAATCATACATGGCATGCCCTATCAAACTCCCCTCGAACATTGAGAGAAAGTATAGGGATGGATATTGTTCTCTAAAGTGGTTTTGTTAGTACAAAAGGAGACAGCCATAGGTTAGATTGGATTAATGATTGATGCCTAAGATATCTAAGTACATAATTAGTTTGGTTTGCTTAATCAATAAATGATTTGCTTTCACGTCAAATGTATGTGATCAATCTAAAGTTGAACTATTCGTTTGCTCATCGTCCACTTTCCCTAGTCGCAACATACCACATGACGCACGATTTTCCAGCAACTTTATAATGGAGGATTTAACTAAGTGATTATAGCAAATATTTTGCTAATAAATTGTAGAAAAAATACATATTTTCTTTGTTGAATGTTGCAATCTATCTATAATCTCGAGATTTGAAAAATAGGATGAGTTGGCTTGTATAAAGCTCTTTATGGCCATTGTGGTCCACGTCGGGAAAAGGAATATTTAAGCGTGAGTGTGATCGCATAACAACCTATGATATTTGAAAAAATAAAATAAATTTAAAACTATTTGGGTTAAAAATATCACATAAAAAACCCTGTAAATATCAAGAAATAACAATCAATATTCAGTATATCCAATAAAGTTCGTCAATTTATTAAAAATATTTTTAATCATTTATTATCATTCTGGTGATTTTTCTTTTTGTTTAACTAAAATTACTATCTTAATACATATTTTTACGTCTTTACTGCAATATTATTGAAGCTTCTACACACACCATCTCTTGCTCTAGTTTAATATCATTTTTTTTTCTCGTAAAGATGTTAAAGTATGAGGCCGCTAATATTTTACTATTGTGTCATGACTGTTTATATAACGTATTAAATATGATAATATAACTAGAAATTACAAACAAATGATCACGATACAACTGTATTATAATCTATAAATTTAATACAAGTAATTAACTTCAAACATCAAAAAATGCAAAATATACTAACAAACAAATGTTGGCAATGAAATTTTCATAGAAAAGGAAATAATACATTAATGTTTCTATTCTAAAAATATAAATAGAGGAAATTCTGGATATGCATTGTTGATTAAAGAAATATTGTGATTTTCTTCTAAATTTAGTAAGATGACCATGTGTTAATTCTCTCTGCGACACATTATCGTGAATGATGAGATATCCATCAACTCTTGTTGAAATAAAAGGATAGACAACATCGGTTACAATATAAAATCTGGGAGAATTTCCATAAAGAGGGGAAATTGGATTTATCGAATTGGAAAATGATCTTGAAAAGATCACCTCTAACTCCCTATAAGTTCATATGATCAAATGGAAGATAGAAGAAAACATTTATAAATATCTACACAAATAGCTTGCTCCCCTTCTTCTCAATAATTAATGGCGCAAATGTGAACATTTCGTCAAACGAAAGAAAGCTATCAAGAGAGGGTAATTTACATTCTTACTTATGTTTTCATGGTTATTGTTATTGACATTATTTTACTGGATTGAAATGTTGCGTGTACTTGTACAATGAGTCCATAAATATTACAATTTTACGGTTCATATTTTCTTTTAATCAGAGGACAAATTAAACATGATGGGGGTTCGGATCCACTATAAATAAAACTTCCCATTAACTTAAGCGAAGAAGTTGATTGATATGAATATTTATTTCATTAGATTTTTCTGCATACTATTTTTCTTGCAAAAATTCACATCGACACAACTATTTAAAGAAGTATAACAAACATAGTCTATAGCTAGTCAATAAGTTTTAGTCGAGACTAGAATTAAACTCGAGCTCGAGCTCAAATTATAGATGTACACAGCAATTGAAGAGTTAACAAGTTTATCTGTTTATTTATATCTGTAAGTGTGATTAAAAAATAACAAAATATATCATTACTCAACTAGCCATGGAAGCTGCTCAAGTAAAATATTTTCAAGTTCGAGCTCCATTGAATTAACTACTCTAGCTCGATGTAAACTCGAAAAGAATCTAACAGAGTTCAAGTTACTTGCAAGTTGAAATATAGTAGATCATGAGTAGATTAACTTGCTTATATCTCCACCAGTATGCTAACTTCTCGAATTGTGTCCTTTTTCAATTATTGGTTCCGTAGATTATTACGGTGTGTTCCCCCGTTAATTCACATTATTCTTCTTAAAAGGTGGCCAACTATATCTAAGAAAGATTAATTACACTGGTTGTACATAACACGTCAAAAATGATACTTTGGAAATGCAAAACTTTTTCTATATGGACATTTAGTCAGTGCCCCTAAAACATACATTGGTATTCACAAAAAAAAAAAAAAAATCATTGGTAGTATCCTTCGCACTGCACCAATTTGCTAATTGAATTGACCTGTAAAGATTTTGACCGACTGATATGACAGGCATTTGTTACGTGTCCCTAATCCATTTTCCAGATTTCAAATTGCATTTGCTCCCTCAAACGACGTACTTGCATTGACGTAAAACGCTACTTTATCTAATAACGGACCCTCGACAAGTCACATTGTAGTAAGTAAGCAAAGCCTACTTGGAATCTTCACATTGGAGGCGTCATCAAACAAATGAAAAGGACAAATGTGTACCAAAGGGATGTACATGTTGTAATCGTCGAGCGTTGATAAAATCTGATACCTTACGTCATGTCTCACTTCACTTAGTCACCACACTATCTGCTCAGACAATTTACTATTTTGCTTTTAATTCGAAGTTAATATTGGAAGCAACATATATTTATTTTAAGCTATCATGACCAGCCGTTGGGACTTGAAATCCTTACGTAATTTATGCTCTCTCTCTCTGCCTCATTCTTTTGTCTTAAATGACCAGGGCAATTTGCATGAACGTATTAGTTTCTCTAAACCTATTTTCGCATAAGTGGGCAATATATTTGTGAACAATTCGTTAATCATCGAAGAGCGAGTAGCCCACAAAAATTTAATGGGTTCTTAAAGGCTAGAAGTTAATCGGCACAATTCTCTTGTTTTTCCTATTAACATTTTCAAGACTCACTAATGACTGCGACGGGGTGTCCTCCGCTATTCCATCTGTAAAACTTTTAAGGCCGAACGGTAAAATTATTGCACCGCCAAGAGAGAGTCCAATTTTCAATACAGGAGCAAATAAACCCTTCACATCCCCATAAGTAAAAGAGGGACAAAATTAAATTGTCCGTATACAAATAAGTTTACCCGAAGGACTGAACAGTTGCTGTGCAATATAGTAATTACTATGGATCTCTTGAACATTGTATGTGTGTTGTGGCAGAGAAAAAATGTTTTTTTTTTTTCAGCACCGTCACCAAAAGTATATAAAAAGAAACACCAGTGACCCGTAGTAGAAAAAGTTTCTACTGTGAATCGCGAATAAATTCACTGAGGGTAACTGCTTGCTTCTTGAAACACACCCGTTTGAAAGAACAAAAGTAAACAAGGGTTTCTTGGACTTTCTTTTCTTTCTCGGCGCCAACACGGTGCCCGTAATCAATGCCACACGGCTTTGTGAGGCGCACAGTGAGCGAGAGAGAGAGAGAGAGTCTAAGCATAGCTGACTTTTTGCAAGCAAGAGAGTAAATGCTCATTGCTGTCTGTTTTGACTACTTTGGAGTGTAACGTGTGTATGTGGGTGTGTTATCCTTTTTTTTTACCTCTTTCTGGGTCAGCGTCTAAGTCACCCTTTGTTCTTTTCCTGATCCGTCTCTTTATATATATGTGATAGCAGACAAAGAGCGACCCCTAACTTGGACGCTTGTCTCTCTGCGCAATTTCCTCATACAGCAATATAAGGTCATCGTTCTTGCTCTAGAGAGATATATCCAAGAAGAAGGAGAAGAAGAAGAGAAGATTTGTGACCGTTCCACTAGAAAGAAAGAAAGAAAATGGGAAGACCACCATGCTGTGACAAGATCGGAGTGAAGAAAGGTCCGTGGACTCCAGAAGAAGACATCATCCTGGTCTCTTACATTCAGGATCATGGACCTGGGAATTGGAGATCTGTTCCCACCAATACAGGTACCATACAGATTTTATGCATTTTTCTTTTGCAAATTCCGTCTTCATCATCTCTCTCTCTCTCTCTCTCTCTCTCTCTCTCTCTCTCTCTGGTTGTGAGCTTTCCCTTTCCCCGTTCCACTCCACTTTGTTTCTTTGGGGGTCTCATCTTGATATTGCCGATGCTCTCCTTTGGTTGGTTTGTTCATTAAATTCTTGGGTATTAATGGGCTTGTACCTGTAGCTCCCTCACTTGGGTCTGCCATTTTCCTTTTTCTCGAGTTAATAACATGTAAAGGGTTAAGATTCATTCTCATTCTCTCTCTGTCTCTCTCTCTCTCTCTCGACTTATTATTTCTTTGTTTTGTTTGGTGGTGTTTCAAAAGGTTTGCTTAGATGCAGCAAGAGCTGCAGGCTTAGATGGACTAATTACCTCAGGCCTGGCATCAAGCGTGGCAACTTCACTGATCATGAGGAAAAGATGATCGTCCATCTTCAGGCCCTTCTTGGTAACAGGTATAGAAAAAACTAAATACCCTAATTCAAAATTTCTAATTGATCCTATCTAACTTTGCGAATCCCGAAAGGGATTGATACACTTCCAAACTAATTACCATATCCTCATAATTTAATTAATTCATCTTCTTATGTGTGAAAGGAATAATAAATCATGGTTTTGTTCTTCTAAATCTTTCTTTTTCAGGTGGGCAGCTATAGCTTCTTATCTTCCACAGAGGACTGACAATGACATCAAGAACTACTGGAACACCCACTTGAAGAAGAAGCTCAAGAAGCTTCAACCAGGCCTGGACGGCCATGGCCATGAAGAGTTCAGATCCAGCTCCCACTCCATCTCAAAGGGTCAGTGGGAGAGGAGGCTCCAGACAGACATCCAAATGGCCAAACAAGCTCTCTGCGAGGCTTTGTCTCTGGACAAATCATCACCAAGCCCTTTGGCTGACTCAAAACCATCTGATCATGATGGCCACAACATTGATTCTGGCAACGGTACTAGACCATCATACCCGTCAACGGCATCATCCTGCACTTATGCATCAAATACAGAGAACATAGCAAGATTGCTTGAAGGGTGGATGAAGAACTCCGCCAAATCAGCCCAAGCCACAAAATCATCCCCAGGGGCTAATCACAACGCTGCTCAAGATTATTCCTTCAACAGTTTCATTCCAACTAGCGGTTCAAGCTCAAGCGAAGGTGCAACAACGCCGGATCACCATCGGGGCCTCGAGTACTCGCTGCTCAGCTTCAATTCTTCGGTCTCTGACGGCTCTCAATCGGTGGCATCGGTGCCAGATGAGAAACCGAACTTGACGCCAGACCAAGGGTGTGTCTTCCAGGAGGAAAACAAGCCAGTGTTGGACCAGATCCACCACCAGCAAGTGCCTCTCACATTGCTGGAGAAATGGCTCTTTGATGATGGAGCAATAGTAGCTCCTCAGGACCAAGAGGATCAGCTCAATAGCATGTCATTAGACGAGGATGCTGCTTTGTTTTGAGTTGAAGTTTTGGACAAACGAAACAAGGGAAACTGTCAGATGTTTTTATTTTCTTTCTTCTATGTTTCTTTTCTTTTTCAAGGATTTAGGAAATGGAGTTGCGTTGGAGTTGCTATATCTTCCTATAAGCCTAAGCCAAGAATTATAACTGACTACCCTGGCCTTATGGAAGATCACAGAAAAGTGTAAATTAAGCAAATCTATATGTGGATATGCTGTATGTACTCAAAACTACCATAAATAAATCTTTGTGTCGCCACTTATGTAATATTATCACACCTCCTTCGTACTGCATGATCTCAACGAAGATTAAAATATTTCTAACACATGCGTACAAATTAGGTGATGATTGAATCCTTGCTCAAAATTCATGTCAAGCTTGGATCTATCCATGGTGATGAGACACTGTACATCCGGTTGCCTGCACATCATTGATTAATGAGCAAATAAAACAAATGAAGACTTAAGATACTACAGATTATGTCTTAGCCAAAACCAAACTAAAGACAAAGCTAGTGAGATACACATGGCAGGTTTTGCAGCTGAATCAATCCAAAATTAGGGTTTGACCGGCAGCTGACTGAATCTAAAGTATATCTCATTTCAGGCAAGCGTCTAATTTTATTCATTGTTTTGCCGCCCTTCGGGTAGATGGAGAGTGTTCTTTAACTTATGGCTTAATGTTAGATGACCCTAGAAAGGATTTCTGGTACATGTGAAGTTAATTTTGCCAGTAAGATAAAAACTGTTGATCCTTTTCTAGGTTGCTTTCGCCAACTTCAATGTTTATTCATTATCTCTATCTAGTTTTTTTTTTTTTGGTGACCTAGAAACCGCCGTATAGCTGGCAGCCGGCGACGTAAACCCGGAGCGGCGCCGCAAAGACCCACCTACCACGGCGTCGCAGGTAAGTCGCGCAATGGGGGTGAGAAGTTTCAAACCTCAACCCTTCCGGCTAAGGGGTCAAGGCGCGAACCAACTCGTCCACCGCGGGGTGAGTATATCTCTATTTAGTTAGTTGTTACATAAAATCAATATTTTGAAAATTGAATATTTCATCGTTAAGTAATTTTAACAAGTATGCACTTGTTAACAAGACTCTTATTCACAAATTTAAGGCCAGTTAAATGTATCAAATTTGTGTGGGAGATCTGATTTTAACTTGAAAGTAATAATGACTTGTATTTTAATTTAAAGGTACTCTAGTTTGACAAACAGGTGTATATATAAGTATGCATATTGCAATTCTTTATCTTCGCGAATGTGACACCTTGCTCTCTCTTTTATATCAAGCTGAACACCGTAGGAGACTTGACTCAAGTGACAACTTGAAACTTACCCAAGTTAGGGTTATTATCAGCTCATTGCCTTTAGAAATTAATCATCAAATTAGCCATGCACGTATGTACCAAATTTGTATAAGTTAATTACGTTCTTGGAGTAATGATACAATAGCCAATGCATCACTCCCTATCGCCTAAACCTAGCTTGTAGTTATAGGCACTGTTTGTACTGTGGAATCTCTACATTCTCTCTCTCTCTCTCTCTCTCTCTCTCTCTCTCTCTCTGGGCAATTGTATTTGTGGATGAAGGAGAAGCAACGCGGAGAATCAAACCCAAAATTTGCCTTGGGAATATGCATAATGAGGGTCATAAATGAGAACATGTGAGGGTTTTTGACTTTTTGCCTTCTTTTTCATTTTGCAGCGGACTCTCTTGACCTACCGTCACGTTCATTGTAGCCCAATCTGTGAAAAACAGCCATCTCACAGTAACTCTACCCATAGGTTTCTCATGAACAGTATCATCAATTTGCAAGGCAAAAAACCCAAAGGAGAGAACAAAAGGCCAGATGCAAATTGTTCATGAACAATTATATGCAACCTGTGTCCACAGTCCACAGAGCAATTTTCATTGTAATTGCTCATCATGTGATAAACAATGTGATGATTTTGCGTATTAATCTCTCTCCATGTACTTTGTACTCTTAGCATCATTCAACAGATTAGAAGAAAAAAGGAGGAAGAGAAAAAAGAAGAATAGCAGCCCACAGATGGGGTACAGCTTTTGCTTTAATTCACCCACTTGAATTGTCAAAACCCCAGAAAAGTATTTATTAAGCCGTGTTCCTTTTCCAAGTTTCACAGGCTGGTAGATAACAATATAGACTTCAATTTTACCAGCTTGCACAGAAGAAAAGTCACAGTTCCACCATGAAAAACTGAAAAATGGAAAAGAAGCGCTGAACTTTCCCACTAAGTTCCATGAGTATTTAAGAGGAAAGGACCTTCCTTCCCAATTGGTCATTAAATTTGGAGGTATGGGATCATGAGAGCCCATGTTCATCGGATAAATGAACATTATAATTAGCCTAACAAAGTATTTCACTTGATCACAGTGTCACACGTGGTGTAATCGTTTAATCGCATTACTTATGTAAAAAAATACATGCACCCCGACTAGTTTTGTGTTTTGAATTTTAGGAAATTTTCCATAAAATTAACTTATTTCTTCACGTGTCACTATCGCGTGATATATCTGACATATAAAATGATTAGATCATTGTTCATATTATGGCTCTCTGTCCTGTTAGAAATACTGTCCAGAAACTTAGTACTTGTTCTCTAGATGGACCATACACAGTTGGGACTCGATACTTTCTCCATCATGCATATCTCTAATTTCCTTGGCCTGTGGGACAGAACCATGTGCCCGTTTAAGAGAGGCCAACTTGCTTTTATCCCAGCAAAAAGGTTGTGTATTTTGAAAGAACCATGTGAGAGAGTGAGAGAGAGAGAGAGATCGAATGCTACACGCACAAGACAAAGAAGATAATCCATGGTCCCCATGATGTGCGCACAGTATTCTTGCCTAAATACAAGTAGGCTCTCTCCTGATAGAAACCCCACAGTTGCTTTCTTCACCACATAAAACCAATAAGGAAGAAAAGCTTTATACGCGCATTTATGAATATACAATGCAGAAAAGAGTATTCAATTTTCTCTTTTTTCCTTATAAGGACATTGTCGTAGAAGAGCATATCATAGATACAACCAAAATGAGTTATTCAATTTCTGTACTGCTTATTAAAACACATGCCTGTCCATTCCCAGTTCACGTGGATTTTTTACACGCGTCCAAGCCAAAGAGACCTCCCCAACTCATACGCGTCATCAATGATACAAGCACGAAAATAGCTAAGCTTTTTCAGCCGACTTCCATGCAGATTTTTCATCCTTCCGTTTCGGGATTTTACATCCCGTTTTTGTCAGCTGGGTCGATTGAAACACCATGGCTATTTAGCATATGTTAGCCAAAGTAGTAAAGAGAGATGTGAGGCTTTGTACCTTCTCGCGATCGGTTCTTGCTCGGCTTACTATCGTATGGGAAATCTTTACCTTACTATAATACCAAGTCGATATCGGAGCAAAGGGATCACTGCTAGACCTCGTAAAATACTTCATCTCGCACGTAAGATTTCTATCAACCACACCATCATAGAATGAATACACAAGACATTTAAATCTCTTTGGACAACTGGGTCACATACTCAAAAAATTTCTCATTAGCAAAATGGAAGAGATTACTCGAGTATATAGATTGCATTTCTATCCATTCATATTTTTAGCACTAAACATAAGGTTTTAGGGGGCTTGAGCTGCACTATTAATTAAATAGCCATTTGATGAAGCACCCGATGCCTATGTCTATTAATGATTATCGAGAAAAGTATAAGCTTCCATTCATCAATTCCGAGCAGGTGTTAGATAAATTTGTACCCTAAGATTGAAAAGTCAGAGATTGGTGACATGGGATCATTTTGTCCGTGTCAAGTTTTGAACGATGCTGATGTGGACTACCTATATGGCGACTGACACTAAGAGGCGAAAGCTAGGGGAGCGAATGAGATTAGATACCCAGTAGCCATAAACAATGGATACTATGCGCTATGTGTATGGACCCATGTAGTGCTATAGCTAACATGTTAAATATCCCGCCTGGGGAGTACGTTTGCAAGAATGAAACTTAAACAAATTGATGGGGGCCCAACTTTCTATTCACTCATGGGATCCGGGTGGTCCGGAGGGGACCCCCACGGCTCCTCTCTTCTCGAGATTTATACATCCCTTATCAGTGTATGGACAGCTATCTCTCGAGCACAGGTTTAGGTTCGGTCTCAATGGGACAACAAAATGGAGCATCTAACAATTTATCTTCACAGATCAAGAACTACGAGATCACCCCTTTCATTCTAGGGTGACGGAGGAATCGTACCATTCAAGCCTTTTTTTTCATATGCTTTTTCTATAGTTATCCATGGATCCTTTACATATACTCATTAAATTGGAAGTATTGATCTAGGCCAACTTAATCGAACAGATGTATGGCCCTCGATTGCAGAGAGTTAACAGGCCATTGTATAGGAAGCCGTATCTTGAGTACATTGATAGGGCCTTGGCAAATGTTGAATGGAGAACACAATTTTTGGCATGCTACATATCCAGATGACTAATTTTTAGATGGGAATTTTTCTTGTAGACTTTGGCCAACTAATCAATAAATTTTGTTGGGCCATCAATCTCAAATGAACCCTCGCATTGGGCCCACTCAAATTTATTGGGCTCTGAATGGATGGTCTTCCTCTATTGGGCTATCTTGAGCCCATTAGGTCCAGCCTAGAGTCACATTAAGGTCCGACCCGTTTAAAATAGTCCCCGGCCCATTGTGGTCTCACCGATTCGCTTTCTTACATTGGGTTCCCTTTCTGGGAAGTGAGCTGCAATGGCCGACACCTTTTCACTTTGGATCCTTCCTGTTGCTTTTTAGTTTTTAATACAAGGATTCCTTTTTCTTTCTTTTTTCCTTCTGTTCCAAGAAATTTTCAATTAGCGCCAAGCATGTCACTTGAGGAAGAAAGATTAAGATTTTCAGAGGTCAAAAAATTGCATTAATTTGATATCCGGCTCTTTAATACAAGCCCTTGGTCATAAGGGTATCAAAAAGGCCCGAACCAATCCGACAAAGTTCGAGCCTTCCAGTCGATTCTCCTTCTGATCCGGATAATAAGTGAAATAATCGGGCATCATGAGGGTTGTTCGTTTTTGGCTATAAACTTGAACAGAACTGAAACACATTAACACTAAACCCTCTCATAGATTCTCGCTCAACAGCAACCACAATGACAAAGACGTAGTCTTGGGCGTGTTTC
Source organism: Eucalyptus microcorys (assembly GCA_014182515.1). Lineage (NCBI taxonomy): Eukaryota > Viridiplantae > Streptophyta > Magnoliopsida > Myrtales > Myrtaceae > Eucalyptus > Eucalyptus microcorys. The sequence goes on from CM024563.1 coordinate 5,651,880, forward strand.
CTCCAAGCGTTAAAGAATAATAAAGCGAAAAATGGAAGGAATTTTCTTTATCTTTTGATATATCATAATGAATTTTATCTATTTATAGGTTTTATGAGACAACTATCTAAAGCAATATATATCAATCAATATATGCATAATTAGGAAAGATATACATGTAATCTTGAGAGATATGAATAATCAACAATGATATCATAATTGTCTCTAATATAAGAAAATATCCTATAGAAAATCTTAAAAATCTATAATATAATATGGCTAACATCCTTGCAAACTCAAGATGAGTCCAAAGAAGTCAACTAGAGTTTGAATTAATGCCAGAGGGTGTTATGAAAACTTAAGGACTCTACCATGCATCGTACTTGGTGGATCCGCGACGAGGCTATGGGAGGCAATGTCTACCAAATTTGGTTTGTTTGAGGGCGGTAAGACTAGTGGTGGTGTCAGCTTCTCAAAATGAGACGTGAAAAGTCAAAAATCATGGGCATTTGAGCCAAATAACATGTGTCTATTGCAATTGGCTTTCCTGTCAAGACATTAACCTAACAAATGCGGCTAATGTGGCTAGCATGGCTACAGCAAACGAAACAAGTTGGACTTTGCTTAGCGAAAGAAGTTGGGATTTATTTAGGAAAATTTCAAATAAGGACCCAAAGTAGAGCCGTTTTCTCAAATAAGGGTCCAAAGTGGATATTGTCTTAAAAAGGGGTCTAAAGTTGTTAACTTTGTCTCAAATGAGGGCCCCAACTCATCGGCTAGCCAAATTTTCACCGGTGGATTTATTCCAATGATTAGAGCATGGGTAATTTTGTCCAAAAATTTTAACCGGGTGAAAAATAGGAAAATCAAATATCCCAAATCAAATTTTAGGGCTCTTCACAGATTTTCTTTCTTTCCAACGTTTCTCTTCAATTCTCAATGCTTATTCACTCTGTAAATTTTGCTCCTTGCCAAATCTGAGAGGATCGTCTCCACTCTTGAATTCTCTCTATAAATTTTTCTCTCAATTAAATGAGAAATATTGCAAATTGATTTTGTCCAAAACATTCTATTTTGATCCAAATTAAAGAAGTTAGGGTTGTTCTGACTTGAATCCTCTCCCCTCTATGTCCCGAGCCTATCCCTGGCCTCCCTTACTACTCCTCCAGGCTTCTCTTAGCTTGATAGTAGTGACGGTTTCTCCAGAAGAAAATGTGAAAATAGGCTCGAAAGGAAATCTATGAAGGAAAGAGAATGTGTGTTTAACACTGGGCTTTTGTAATACAATTGCAACTGAGCTCAAATTGATTTTGATGTTTTCTTTGAACCAATTCAGTTTATAACTTGAATTGAAAAATTCATTTGCTTTCCGAAGCAAACCAAAACCAACTTTTTTTTGCAAAGCCTCTTGTTGAAGAATTCTTTTGCTAACCGAAGCATCTTAAATGCAAGAATTTTTTTGGTGCAGTTAGGATCACTCAAACACACATGGTTTACCACTTCGAAGAAGTGCTGGAGGAGTGTCAATTTCATTCAAATTTCAGCATCCTCTAATTTGCTTCGTTTCAACCGAGGTTAGTTTATTATATTGGCACATCTAGTTCTTCATTCATCCAAGAAAAGGCCATTGTAGTTTGTTCAAGCAACATGTCGACAAGGTCTAAGCATATTGTGGAATACCACACTGACGGCAGCGATGATAGTGATGGTAGGAGGAATTTCCTTTAGTGCTTGCTTGTTTGATTAGATTTATGGGTGCATTTTGTCCATTTTTAATCAATGCATGTAAGTTGCATTTTGTAATGGTGAGTGGTATCTACTATGCGTTTTCTAATCAGATTTGTTGCCATTGTAATCTCCACATGTCGGTTGTGGTCCGTGTTTAGCAATTTTACTGTTTTCGATTTTTTTTTTCTGATATATATATTTAGTTGTTAACAACCAATCTATTGATTCGCTGGAATTGCAAATCTTCTGTTTTTATCTCCACCGATTAAAGACCTAAAGGAGCTGTCATAACTAATTATATTTGATCGACTAATTGATTTTTTGGCATTTGGTGCAATTTTATTTACAAGTAGGACAAAAGGGTTGGATGATTGTACTATTGGCTTTTAAGGGTTGCTTATTCAATTTATTATTTTACCATTATATGCTTTAGATATCAATATGATGATTATCCTTGTTCTATTGGTTGATGCATACTAAACTTGTCGACAAATGTAAAGCTTTTGCTGCTAAATAGTTAGTCTCTGCAGCAAACAATGTTAATTGTTACTTGATTTATAGCCATCATTTACCAGCAAGCATTCAAAAGATAATCCATTTCTTTTCCATAGAATTAGTATATGAGCTTTTGTTTGCTGGAAGCATGGAAGAGACCACTTAATACAGGTTGATATGTTATCTTTTGTTGCTTCCTTCGCAATTAAGGCTATACTAATGGCTATATTAAATATATTCCTTTAGTAATTCTATTGAGTAACTCATCAATCTAGTAGACTTACTTGTGTCCATAGCAAAAAAACTTAGCTTTATCATCTTGGATTTGCATAACTGAATTTATACTTGTCAAGGGAATATATCAACTAGGAAGAAGGGAAACTTATTGACATTATTTTTCATTCATTTTGCATCAGGTGGGGGATGTGAAGAAGTGAACTATTCTATTTCTGATATTGGGTGTGTTGAAGTTACTGAAGAAGATCGATTTACCTTAATTGATCTTGATGAGTTATACAAAATAAACATAAGCTATGTTAAGGATGATCGTTTAATGGACAGGGATATGGATGTTGGAGACAACAACTTGTATGTTGATGCATTAGTTGATAATGTAGATTTCTTAAATATAAGTAGCCAAAATGAGTATACGTATCTTGAGTTTAATGTTGAGATTGATATGGAGAATCCTGTCTTCAAGTTGGGAATGTGCTTTAGTAATGCTAAGGAGTTTAGAGAGGCTATTAGGAACTATGCCATCAAAAATGGGAGACAAGTGAGGTTCACTAAGAGTGCACAAAATAAGTTGAGGGTAGTATGTTCCGAGGGATGTGATTGGCTCATATATGCTTCTAAAGTGTAAGGGAGCATACTTTACAAGTGAAAACCTTCAACCCCGTACACACTTGTGATAGAGTGCTATGCGTTCCTCAAGTAAGCACAAAATGGTTAGTGAACAAATATTGTGATAGGTTGAGGAATAATCCTACATGGCCAGGTGCTTCAATGAAGAAAACAATGGAATCTAAGAATGTTTTAAAGTTGTCAAGGTCAATGGTCTACAGAGCTAGGGCTTTAGCAATGATTATGATCATAGGGAATTAGGATGAGCAATTTGGGATGCTTAGGAGCTATTGTCAAGCACTTCTTGATGCCAACTCAAGATTCACATGTGTTATCAAGATTGAGCAATGTCAAGATCAATTCAAATTTAGAGGAGTTTATATTTGTCTAGATGCATTGAGGAGGGGCTTTCTAGAAGGATGTAGACGCTTTATGGGGTTTGATGGTTGTCATTTGTCATCAAGCTACAAAGATATACTTCTAGCAGCTGTGGGCATAGATGCTAACAATCAGATGTATCCATTTGCATGGGCAGTCATGGGACAAGAAACATACAAGACATGGCACTGGTTTATTAGTATGATTGCAAAAGACTTAGGAATTACAGACCCTGCAAATTCAAAATACTGGACTTTCTTATGTGATAAGTAGAAGGGATTGGTGCAAGCTCTAGCAAATATAATGCCTGAAGTTGAACATAGATTTTGCTTGAGGCATCTTTATGAGAACTTCAGGCTGCATCACAAATGATTGGAACTTAAAAAATTGGTTTGGAAGGCTGCAATGGCAACTAGGGTATGTGATTTTAACTTGGCAATGGAAGATTTAAAGGCAATTATTGAGTAAGCATATGATTGGTTATCCCAGAGGCCTCCAGTGCAATGGAGCAAGTCTCGCTTTAGGACAAGCTCAAAATGTGACATTTCTTTGAATAACTGGTGTAAGAGCTTTAACAAAAGCATCATTGATGCTAGGACAAACCTATCATCACAATACTTGAAGCAATAAGAATGCAACTCATGGAGAGGATTCATAAGCAAAGAGATGGGATGACTCCTTACACTGGTGTGATCTGTCCTAACATCCAAAAAATATTGGATCTTCAAAAAAAATATTCAGCATCATGGATCCCTACTTGGAAATGGGGAAGATGAGTTTGAATTGAGTGGGCCATATGGAGACAAGAGGGTCGTTATATTAGACACAAAACTTGTAGCTGTAGAAGATGGGACATTAGTGGAATCCCCTGTTGTCATGCCGTAACGGCTTTTGTACACATTAGGGAATAACCTGAAAAATGGGTTCACACATGCATTGTTAAGGAAAAATTTATGCAAACTTATAGCCATGTTGTGCATGCTATAGATTCCAAGGACACATGGCCTGCTCGAGAGCCATTACTCCCCCCCAATGTGCCTAAGCAAGTTGGTCAAAAGAAGAAACAAAGAACGAAGTCAGTGAATGAAACGGTTGACAACAATTTGAAGAGAAGGAAGAAGAAAATTGTGCAAGAGCCTATTGGAACGAAGTTGAAGAGACAAAATACAACAATTACTTGTAGAAAATGTGGTGGGTTAGGCCATAATAGGAATCATTGCAAAAATTCGGTAATAACATCAACACCAACATCAGTAGCAGCAACAGCATCTATAGCAACATCATGCCCAACAACTTCTACATCCGCCTCATGCTCACACGATGCGGTCAAAAGAACTCCCTCAATCCCATCAGCATCACAATTCGAGACAATTGAACTACTTGCTTCATTTTTTGACAACATTTCAAGCTCATTTTCATCCATGAAAAGAGAGAAGATGCAGGTTTCAATTTTCCCTTGACTTTGTCCTAAAACTATTCTTAGTTGCACTTGACTTTCTCTTGACTACATTGTTGTTTTTATTGAAGTAGGTAAAGAGAAGGATGTAAGGAACCTCAACATGAAAGTGGTGAAACATGAATAAATTTTTGAGATGCAAGAGCAACAAGGCCAACAAACAAATTCTTTTTTTTTTTTTTAACTGTTAGTTTATATGGATGGATTTGTATAGGTCAATATATACAGCTTATTAAAGTAAAATTATGTATATGTTTGTTATATTTGGAAGATTTCTTACACTGGAATGTTTCTCTTTTTCATTGAATATGGCTTGGTTGAAGTTTAACTTATGTCATTTTTTTTGCTTAGCCTTCTTTTGAGTTATGGTTGTTGTGGTATGCTGAGCTGACAAGAGTTGTTTATATTTTCATTTGGAGTTGAGTTGTGCCTCATTTTCTGCTACTTCCTTTGTGGTGCTATGACACATCATGAAAGTTGTGCTTGGACATGCACAAACACAGAGGCTTTTATGCCCCTGCTCTGTTCCATCCTTCTTTAGTATCTGATCTTAGTGCAATCTACCTAACAGACCAACTGCTCGACGAAATTCCCACATAGGGTTTCCAGTTTTATCCGCACAATAAACTCCAATCTCGAAGTTGAAGATCGTTTGAGCAATCTCGTTTTAGTCTAGTCGATTTGGCCGGTTCATTTTCTCGTCTGTGTAAACCATGTCCCTTATGTTGCCCTCACCATGTGAACTCTCAATCGGATGTTCACTGAATTTGTATTATATAGATTGTAGTTTGAAAAAATTTTGCAGTGAACCATGGTACTAGATTTCACAATAACATAATACCCAAGAATCTTCAGCATGGTCAACACGACAAGCTCTTTCCTACATTTGGAATTAATATGTTCTTGAAGAAGACGGGCACCGATATTGAACAAACCCAAATTGACCTGATGAAGGACTTGATTTAGAGATTGAAGAAGAAGTAGGAGGAGATATTGATGTTGTTTGGGAACAAGATGAGATTCAAGCAACACCATCGCTTTTCAAATGAAAGATTCCTTAGAACCTGGGAAGTTAAGCAGAAAAAGAGCTCTTCGCTCCCACTTCCTTATAAACCCAGACCTTTGGGAGTCCCACGCCGAAAAAACATGTGAGCGGCAAAGACGAATAAAATGTGTGCAGGAGCGAGAGCAAGAGCAAAGAGGATTGCTCATCTTTTGGGAGCGAACGATGAGGACCTTGACGGAAAGTACGTCGCTGGCGAGATCATGTTTGAGTTCCCGAACAAGATGGTGTGCCATGCAGACTCCTTCTCCCTCGACCGCCCAATCGCTGCCCTCACTGTCGACGACAACCTCATGCACGGAGAGATGTACTTTGTCCTTCCGCTCGATGGCTTCCCGAGCCATAGCAAGGCCATTAAAATGAATGGGTTTGTGTTTGCGAGAGAGAGTGAGAGAGATGTGAATGGAAGAGATGAGAGATTGAGGGTTTTGGATCGCAAATACACAAGTTTCTCCCTGATTCGGTTGGGATAAAATTTTACAGAGAGAACTAGTACTAAGAATTGAGGAGGAATGTGTAAAAGAAAGAAAATTTGTGAAGAGCCCTAAAATTTGATTTGAGATCTTTAATTTTCCTATTTTTCACCCGGTTAAAATTTTTGGACAAAATTGCCCATGCTCTAATCGCCGGAATAAATCCACTGGCGAAAATTCGGCTAGTCGATGAGTTGGGGCCCTCATTTGAGACAAAGTTAACAACTTTAGACCCCTTTTTAAGACAATGTCCACTCTAGACCCTTATTTAAGAAAACGGCTCCACTTTAGGTCTTTATTTGAAATTTTCCCGGATTTATTTTGATAAACAAAAACACATGCATAGGTAAATTTGAATCAAAGTTTGATTCGTAGCAGAAGTAAAAACTTCCATACACATATCTTAAGAGCGTTGTTAGTATATTTTAATAAAAATATGTAGAAATGAGAAGTAGAGTAATCACATTACCTTTGGTTCTTACTCAAAAAAAAAAATTTGTTTATGACGTTCTTCAGAATCTGACTATGGACGTCCGATGTTCTCACAGTGTTGGTTCTAACTTCTTTAGATTTTGATCACAAGAGTTTGATGTTCTGGTAACACCGGTTCTAATATTCTTGGAATGTTGACCACGAACGTCTAATGTCCTTTAGTAATACTGCTTCTTGTTGGAGAAAACTCCTATGATATTTTGAAGGTGACAAAAATTATTTAAGTTCTATTCTGAAGAATGCCAGACTTCTGTGTCAAAGTCTATCATACATCAGAAGTCTGCCCACTCTGACAATATCCAGACTGAACGCAAGAATGAAGACTTAATTAAACTCAGGATTATTTTCTTTAAGGTTTCAATACGTACAAGATATATCAGGCTTTCTGATTGGAAATATCACTTACCATATTGGTTATCTTAATTGGAATCAATTTCAAATAAGCAAATCATTTTGGAAGGCAAGCTTATTTGGAAAGAATCTACGTATGGAAACTAAGATCTTGATTGTATGGGTGAACAAGATTGACGGGCTTTCATCTCAATCTTCAAACGGCTTGAGATCTCCTTAATTGATTCTGTCCAACGGGTTGATTGGAAGATTGCCTCTAGAAAGTGCCAACAGTTGAAAAGGCATGGAGGAGTATTTAAGGAGGTTTTTCAAGTCATTCGAAGAGAGTATGAAAGAAGAATTCCAAAGTCTGAAGCTTCCAAATCACTTGTCCTTCATCATTTTAGTGCTTAAACTTGTATTCAAAAGAGAGAAACTCTAGAGAGTGATTTTGTGAGAGCAGTATAATCACCTCACTGAAAGTTGAGATCACAAGGCTGTAACATTCTCTTTTGACTCATAATGGAAACCAGCCAGAAGGCTGTCAGCGTGGAAGAGTAGATGTAAGCTTGATCTAAACCGAACCACTATAAATCTTGTGTTTATTTTTCTATTCCTTGAACTCCTTCACTTTATTTGCTGCAATATACTTCTGTGTTTTGAAACAGTTGTTAAAATCTGAATACTTCTGCAAAGTTTGTAGTCAGTCAGACTCGGTTTAAAAGTAAAGCATTTTTACTACATTTTGCAAAAATCTGTTTTCACACCTATTCACCCCCATCTAGGTGTTTATACTAGCCTTTTCACTTCTAACATTATTTAGATTCAAAACGTCCGATCTCTTTGTATGTAGGTTATGACATTCTTCAGATTCAGCCCACAAGTGTCAAGCTCTAGTTTAGGCATACCACCAATCTCACGTCAAACGGTAAAGAGAAATTAAAAGATCTCACCACTATGAATAGTGCTAGCAATTGCTTTCGTATGAGAATGATTTGATTGATCATTATCAACACTCCCAATTATCGATTGTCGATCATTGATCATCTTGTGATTTGTTCTCTCAATTGCCTTTTATAATCAGTCCCAAATCACATTTAAATTGGCTCATTAACTCTAAAACTGTTTTAGATAATTAATTCGGCCGTAACACCTGATAAATGTAAGTTCTGATACCGTTTCAGACATTGATTCAAATATTAATTTTGTAACCATTATAGAACATTATTCCAAGCATTAATTTATAATGGTTACAAGTCTTTATTCTGGGCATTAACTTTCTAGCTATTATAAATATTTAATTTGATCGTTACATCTAAAACCGTTTCAAAACATTAATTGGTTATTTGAATCCAAAACCACTTCCGATTATTAAACTGCCCATTAATTCTGAAACCGTTTCCGATTATTAATGTGACCGTTAAATCTAAAACCGTTTCTGATCATTGATATGGCCATTAAGTCTGAAACCGTTTCTAAACATTAATATAACCATTAAATCTGAAATAGTTTCGGATCTTTAATTTAGCCATTAAGTCTGAAACCGTTTCAAATAATTAATTTGACTATTAATTTTGAACTCACTTCAGATCATTACCGATACCATTGGTTTTGAATTCACTTCAGATTATTAATGCTGCTATTAATTCTAAACTCACTTCAAATTTTTAATTCGATTATTGAATTCGAATGCACTTTAGATCTTTGATTCGGCCGTAAAGTCTGAAACTCACTTTGGAATTTGTAAAGTCTGAAGCTCTTTCCAGATCTTTTATTTTTAGTCCGACTCAATCCGATTTGCTCAACTATAAACACATTTGCAATATTGTCCCTCTCATTCAACGCCATTTTAATTAGTTATGGTGTGTGACATCTCCAAGTTCATCACTAAGCTAGTAGTAAGACTTGTACTAACACATTAGCACAACCTAAAGAATAGATTGTCCAAATCAATCTCCTAATCTTACAAACCATGAGTGATATCTAGCAATATATTATGGTCACGTAGACAATGTGAAGTGTTTCAAAAACATAATTAACCCGTCAACTTTGGCAATCGTGTAATTCGATCATTCTATCTCACAATGTCTCAATCAAACAAATGCCATGGAATTATTGATCAAGCCACCAATTCAATCATATGCCAAAGTCTAATTGATATGTATTTTACGAGACATGAACCATTCATTCTCAATTACAATCCAGGTCGAGGATTTCAATATAATGTCACGATTAGATTGTATAGGATATCAATCTTGTATACCTATATATAATAAGAAGACAAATTCCATATTGCGCACATATGTGCCTTCATATGTGAATAAATTATGACTATCAAGTATAGAGACGGTTCGACGAAGCATCAATATGTGCATTTGTGAATCACAACCATCCAACATACAAGTAACATCATACCTTAGGTCTAAAGATCTTACACCAAACTAAAGCATGAACTATCAAATATTGACCCCATTAAAAGTTTTCATGTTGCCAATCGTTATATGCACATCACGTTCAGTGAACTTGTGTGAGACAAGCACCCATGTTCTAGCACAGATATCACAATACCTAATGACTTTTGACTCATCATCCCCTTAGGTATCCAATACCAAATGATGACGCTTGAGAACACACCGGTCCTCAATAGGATCATTAGTATCCTCTTAATGATTCACCAACCGGGAACTATTTAAAGATTTAGTATAACTGCAAACTTGTCACACATATTCTTAACCCCTTAAGAATAGATTCAGCCCTAACTGATCTTATGAACTCATTCATGGAATGATGAATGAATATTTCTTTGCCATTAAATAATCTTTAACATGTAACTATTACATGGTTGCTTTGGGGCATATAACTAATAAAAGATATTGTGCAAAAACTCGGATGAGACATTTGAGTGAACAATTTCGAGAGGGAGATGGATTTATTTTGCTAGGGGTGTGATGTGCACCTGGTGCATTTAGATTTTCTAAGGAACGTCGACTGTAATACCAAGTTATGAATGATTAAAGCAAAAAATAAAATTAGGGAATTTTCTGTATTTTTTTTTATAAATTATAATGAACATATGCCTATTTATAGGCTTTATAAGATGACTATCTAACGTAATATATATTAATCAAGACATGTACAATCAAGAGAGATATACATATAATCTTGAAATATATGGAAAATCGGCAATAATATCATAATTGTCTCTAGCAAAAAAAAAAAATCCTATAAAAAATCTTAAGAATCTCTAATATTTCACTAACACAAGTTGTTGGGGCTAGAACAACCTAAAGGGCGTGAATAAGAGATTAAATGGGTGATTAAGCGGAATTAATAACAATCGAGTTCAATATTGCAAATGAACAACGTCTGAAGATGAACTACGCACTGATCGGACCTTATTGCATGCAATAAACTATCAAGCATAATAAATGAAAGATTAAAGGATAGAGAACATTGCATACAACAATTATAGTGATTATGCTTATGATAAGTCTGTGTCCACTTTCCCATACTAACTAACCACTAATGGTTTATTGGCTGGATTTCATTAGAGAATCAACTAGAAATCACAATGTCTAAGTACTCTCTACTCAAGTATGTGGGATCAATACTTCTGATCTCACGCTCTTAGCAACATAACCTCTTAGATATTACAATTTAAGCTCAAGAAGATAATCATGTAATATCGAAGCTCTTTTGAACTTTGGAATTGTAGACTTCAAATTTTATACTTCCTTCAGCACCACGATCTCCTTTTATACTCATTGATATCCAAACTAACCGTTGGACAAAAACTTTGAGGATCATCTATCCAATCATACCATTGGACATAAATGATATGAGAAGATCTAATTGCTTCTTGGATTGCAAATTAAAGTCTCCCTCGATTTAGCTGTCCATACAAGAGAGGTTGGATTTCCATAAGTATAGTTTCTCGTTAGGAAAGAACGTCTTGACTCCATATGACTATCACTCAAATTACAAATCCTTTTTATGGAAAGTTTGCCTTGATATTTATCTTTCTTGGACAACAATTAATATATTTAGAAAGAAATCCAAGCCAAATTACTAGCGTTGTGCTTCACATAATCCAAAATAATTGTTAAGATCTAAAAACTTATTGTAATGTCTGAGGGCGTGCATTGTCTTGACAATCCTCACACAAACTAAACTGTTGTCCTTGATCATGACATAACAATATTTTTTACATAGAGAATCAGAACTTCTTGAATACATGACTAAGTCTCTAAGTTTAATGAATGAAATTTGATCCGAGTTGCTCCAAGAATATTACCTAGAAATTTTATCATCAAAATCATTAAATACATATGGAAGGTTTTGTCAATTTTCAAAATATATTAGAAAGTTTTCTCAACATAAGCAACCATGAAAATCTGCACACCCCCTCCAGACCTTGCGAAGAGCAGTGAAGCCCATCTCCGATTTCGCCTCCATCCTCTTATTACTCTCCTCCCCATCACATTTCTTCGCTTCTCTTTATTATGTTGGAAAAATATGGCTACGAACTTGGTAGAACAATGAAGACGGATATTCAGAGTACTCAAATCGGACTTTGAGGTGTGATATCACTTTCTTTAAGGATTTATTTGCCCCACAACGTTGCTAATGGTTACCGGCAAAAATCCTCCAGGATACAACAAAGTTTCAAATGAAAATACTAAATAGCAATTCTAATATTTTTCCATGATCTCTCTAAGAAACAATCGAAAGAATTGACTGCAGTTTTTTCATAAAGAAGACTCGAAAATGATCACTCTTTTCCTTTCGAAAATTGACAAGTATATATATGAAACAATCTTGTAACTCTTTGTGAAAATTTTCAAAAAATGAACAAACACGTCTTTTAGAAAATTGTTTGGATAAACAAATGTGACCCTTGGGAAGAAGTCGAAAATCGAACAATTGCAACCTTTCGGGAAAAGTTGCAAACCGAATAAGTAATTTTCCAAAGATTGTCTTGAAAAGACACAAACAAAATTCGAAATAATAATTAATTAATTTTTTTAAATAAATAAAATTTCGAATTTTCATTTTTATATTTATTTTCGAAAATTCTCAAAAACAAAAGGCAACATTAATAACAAAAATAAAAATAAAAATAAATAAATGACAAAGGGATTATTGCGAATTAAACCGCGGGCGTGCCAAATGCTAAGTGCGCCAAATAATCGCGCACCCGCACGCAGGTATGGTGAGGTCTAGCCCCACCCAATCATTCCTTGAAATACACAAGGAAACCCCACAAATATAAATCTGCCCACTTCCTCCCACTTTTCCTATGTGAAACAAAGAAAAAACATTCAGTCTGTTTTGAAAAACAAATCTCCAACATATTATATTTTGGTTCATGAGTGTTCTAACATCATGAGCTCCCTACAAACAAAAATAGCTTGGACAAATTAACAATTTAACTTTGATCCATGATAATAATGGTAATAGCTCCTCCACACAAAGCTAACTGGAGAGTTGACCGTGCTTTGGATTTTTGAATTGTTTCCATTAATTCATGGGGTTCCATTCCAAGCAATCGAGCCTTTTTCTGTTTCTTTTTCGGCCGTAAGCGATGGGGGGTGTACCTTTTCAAGTCGCTCAAAAGAATTCTCTAATTTGGGGCAATTTACACAAATATAAAGAAAGAAAGACGGGCTCCTTACCAGCAAAAATTGATTCTTTTCTTGGACAAAGTGTGCTTCAACATGTGGTTGTGTCGAGCCAACTTGCATGAACCACCCAACTCCACATCAACAGACTTCTTGGTCGATTAGTTGAACCTCCCTCTCTTCCTAGTTCCAAACCCCAACAAAAGTGATGATGTCTTACCTTAAAATCGACCAATCACAGCCAGCTAATGTCTCTCTCCATTCCCCACCAAACCATCGGAGAAAATCCCGATTGCATCAAGGGTTACCGAACGGATGATCGTGACATGCCAACAGATAATCAAATAGTGCAGAAAGTAAATGATTTTCTTTGAGAATTCATCTGTATTTCAGATATAGAATTGTGGGTGAGGAAATAGTTTTTTTAAGTTTTGGGGAACTGGGAAAAGTGCCAAAGTGAGGTTGCTTCCGAAGGAAATTAGGGAGGATTTGATTAGTAAAGGTACCATTTCGGACTATATTTAATACTAAAAAGTCTCTCCTTCTCTCTCTCTCTCTCTCTCTCTCTCTCTCTCTCTCTGTGGGTGCGCGCCACCGCGGCAGCAGCATAAGCTGACAATGGAAAGAGGAAAGCATGATCAAGTTAAATAATGACAATTAAGCGATACAAGAAACCTGTACAAGGGACTTATTAATAAACCCTTCTTCAGCTTTTCGATCAATATAGCCTCCGCTTTATATTTATGTACAGAACATGCATTTCTTTTTTTGTGCTGTACAGTCTGTGAGCACCCCTCAACCCTCGGAGGATCAGCCGCGGTGTCCAGGTACCTAAATCTCTCTTCATCTGTTTGTCAAGAACTGATTGACCCAGTTCAGTTGATCGCAGTCCTTGAGAACCCAGTTGATGAAGTTTCGATTTTTCGAGCTTCTGTTCGAGGTTGATAGCATTTCTTTGTGCTCTTTTTTTTTTTTTTATTCTTGGCAGAGACGGAGATGATTGGATGATCGGGTTTTTTTTTTCTCTTGTTTGGGATGAAGGTTTCGCCATTAATGTTCTTGCAATCCCAAGAAAGAATCTTGGAGTGAGGACATAAGCGAGGGAAGATTCTGGTATTTTATTGATTCTGCAGAACCAACTCTTTCCTCTTTTATCATGCCCACTTTGGAGAAGGAAATATGTGATTTTTCTGGTTGTCGTGGACGGTTTGGTTTGCTGGTGAAGATGTTGTAAATCAGACTGCTGTCGGATCTCTCTCAAAACCCTTGAGGGTTTTAGGGATTGAGACCGGGTTTCCATGTTGTAATGGAATGGGGACTTCTGAGTTACCGTTTAGGAAGTCTGGATGTTCTCTTCGAGGAGCCAGAGTTGAAACATTGAGCGGGTGGTCAAAAAGTGGGGGTGATCATGCATAGGTTCCTGAAAGAGAATTAACGTTTTCTAGAAATCTGTAGCTTGTTGATTAGCAGGCAAGTGTCTTTTGATAGCTCTTGATGCAGTCAGATCAAACTTGAGAAGCATTAACTGTTTCCCTTTCGAATCCAGCATGTCGGAGAAAAGCATGCTCCCTTCGAGGTTCCTTTTTTACATAATAACCACTTCCATGTTCCTTTTGATCCTCTCTTCTCTATTCCTCCTAGAATTCAGTAATACTTCGACCATATCTACCAAAGTCTTGAAGCTGATTCTTGTTAATAATACATCCGTTTATTTGAAACCCAGTGCAAAAAATGAACAGGCTGAGGTTTCCTCCCTACCATCCATGACTTCGCAAATTGAGCATAAAGTCCGTCCAGAAGGACAAGGAGAGGGTTTTAGTTTTACGGACAGTGGTGGAAATTTTATCTCTCAAAAAAGGCAAAGAAAAGGCGCATGCGATCCTGATCAGGTTCTGTTGAAAGTTTTTATGTATGACTTGCCTCCTGATTTTCATTTTGGATTGCTGGGATGGAAGGGATACGCTGGTGAAACTTGGCCAAATGTCAAAGATCCGGCTCAAATCCCAACTTATCCTGGTGGCTTGAATTTACAGCATAGTATAGAGTATTGGCTCACTCTTGATCTTCTATCCTCGGAAATCCTTGACATCGATAGACCATGCACTGCTATCAGAGTGAATAATTCGAGCCTAGCAGACATAATCTTTGTGCCGTTCTTCTCATCTCTAAGTTACAATCGCCATTCTAAGCTTCATGGGAAGGATAAAATTAGTGTCAACAGGATGTTACAGAGTAAACTGGTGCAGTATCTAACTGGCCGGGATGAGTGGAAGCAGATGGGTGGGAAGAATCATATCATTGTAGCCCACCATCCAAATAGCATGTTGGATGCAAGAAAGAAATTGGGTTCTGCAATGTTTGTGCTTGCTGATTTTGGTAGATATCCAGCAGAAATAGCTAACCTTGAGAAGGATATAATTGCTCCATACAAGCATGTTGTGAGAACCATACGGGGCGATGCATCTGCTCCATTCAGTAAGCGCCCTATACTGGCATATTTTCAAGGAGCAGTTTACCGAAAAGATGTAAGTGCCTTTTGGCTTTTTATTAAATTGATTATATTTTATTTTACCAGTTGACAAGGATTTATTGCGTAAGCAGTTTTGTGGAGATCACGATGGAGCTTATATTGTCTTTGTCCAAATCTCGAACCTTCTTCCTATTTTGGCATGAGGTTGCTTCTTTCAGCTTGCCTTATGAAAGAGGCCATTTTCCACTGAAATCAATCATCTTTTGTTTTATTTCCTGTCGCATCCACACACATTTTTTTCAGCTTTAAATTGCCTATCACCTATGTCTTCATGCTTTTCATTTTACAGGGAGGTGTGATTCGTCAAGAATTGTATTACCTTCTCAAAGATGAGAAGGGCGTGCACTTTGCATTTGGAAGTGTTCAAGGGAATGGGATCCACAAGGCAGGCCAAGGAATGGCTTCATCGAAATTCTGCTTGAATATCGCTGGTGACACCCCCTCCTCAAATCGCCTTTTCGATGCCATTGTAAATCATTGTGTCCCCGTGATAATCAGCGATGAGATTGAATTACCATTTGAAGATGTTTTGGACTACTCGGAGTTCTGCTTATTTGTCCGTGCTGCTGATGCTGTAAAGAAAGGTTACTTGGTAAATCTTCTCCGTGGAATAAAAGAGGACAAATGGACCAAGATGTGGGAGAGACTGAAAGAAGCTGCACAATATTTTGAATTCCAATATCCATCCCGACCCGATGATGCGGTAGATATGATTTGGCAAGCAGTCTCCAGGAAGATATCTTCGGAGCGGATCAAACTTCACAGAGAGAATAGATACCGCAGATCGCGACTGTTTAAGGGTAACTGACTTTAGAGCAGCTACTTAAGCTTACACCACATAAGATTGTGAATTATATATATATGGGAGGAAATTCTCTTCTTTTGTCCATCTTGATGGCTTAGCTTTCACAATAATGGTTTTCTTTGTACTTTCATTGGTATCAAGGACGACCATTTAGATGAGTACTTGTTTCCGGTAAATATTAGAGATGGGTGTTTATTGTTAGAAAATTTATGTCACACGGAAACTGATTGTTGTTATGTTCCTAATTATCAGCATCTAAACCAAATGCAACAGTTGCCAGAATGAAATCATCTCTGAGTGAAATAGTCCAGAAGCATTGTCTATCATTTGAGCATAAGCATTGTCCAGCATTTCATCTCAAAACATGTAGGAAAGAACCTTATATGCAAATAACGAAGCTACTGTTGCAGTTGTTATGTGTAACTTGTGTGCTGTATGAGTGGGTGCTGATCTAAAAGACTTGAACTGCCTCTCTTCACCTTGACAAAAGACTCCTAAACTTACATAAAAATATACAGAAGATCTGCCAAAATGCATGTAATCCTCCAAACAAAATGTTCGACGCCATAACGAGGCACCCTTTCCTTCCCAAGATATTACCTGGTAAGCTCTCTGCTCTTTAAGCTGTGGCTTAAGAATGTCCATATCTGTTGTGAATGGGATCGGATCCTCCTGGAATTCCTCTTTTGTTTGCTTGGCTAGGGTCAAATGCCATTGAAGGCGCAGGTGCTGCAGTTTGCTCCTGTAGGTGCTTGGCGATGGAAAGATTCCTTGTTAAATTAGGCAGACCGTCATGGAAAGTTGATTGCTCTCTCTCAAATCTAGGACGAGGACCCATACGTCTCGTGGCCGAAGCATTATGTGCCAAAAGGGCTAGGACTCCAAAGCAGATGAGAACAATTGCCACCTTGGAACTTCCAAGTCCCATGAGGAAAACTGGGCAAAGCAGGAGGAAGAAGGGGTTATTGCTCAACTGACAGGTTTGTGGTATTACTGGAGTTATGACTTGTCTTTTCTTCTGTAGCTCATGGTTGAAGAGTAAGCCTGTGTCCCACTATTTATTGCATTTAGGAATAATAGAAAGCGTAAAGTAGAGAGTGGGGTCCCGAGAGAAATAAAGACAATTCAAGATCCACCCCAATGATAAGCCTGCCATGGAAGCCAGTAAGGCTGTGTAGGAAGACTCTGACAGGTTTGAACAAAAGTGAAACCTGGAGACCTGCCTACATTCTTGGGGAAGCCAAGTATCTTCCCCATTGTGTTGAGCATCTTGCATTCCTCAGGGTCATCACAACAAAATCAGGGCCAGAAAAAGGGAAAAGGAAGTCTTTGGAACTCGAGGTAAAGACGGCACAACATGCGGGGCTGATGCCGACATGGCTATTGTCTCGTCTCCTAGGATTGCCTTAGGACAGTCGCCCGCGACAAAATTAGGCCGTTTGGCTGTTGTACGGCAATTATTCGCCTTTTGTCGATCCAGCCCTCGTGGCAAGGGCATATAACAATCACGAAATGCCAATGTCGCACGCGATCTACCGATCCAGATCCCATTCTTCTTTCCCTATCATTCCCACTTCATTCCAGCTTTTTTATATCAAATGTGCCTAACTAGTCCTTTCTAGATATTATCCAAGCCGTTGCAGCATCTATACTCAAAATGGAGGGTGACTAACCAACCGAGCACCAAAAGAAGAATAAAGCAAACCTAAAATAGGGGGGACGAGGGCGTGTCAAACAGATTATTCCAGAGAAAAAGAAAGGCATAATACGAAAAGCGAAAAACCAAGGCTTGCTTCCCCCACTAACTTTGAATTTCTGCCCCATCCACTCAACCGAAAAAGTTGCTAGTCTTGAGTTTCATGTTCTTCACGAACTCGCTTTGCGCTTTTGCTTTGTCTCCATCTCGGATTAGACAGAATGCCACCGGAAAAAGGCAATGACTAGCTATAGCTGAAATTTTTCCCGGGCGCCAATGCTAAGTTCTTTTGAAATCGAGGGAGACACAATACCACCACACTCGTAACAAAGAATCAAATCGTCCATTTCCACCCGAAAAGTACCAGAATAACCAAAGAAAAAGGAAAAGATTAAGCATGAAGACATGCTTCCTCTTCAACCCATAAATTTTCAACAATAAAGGCAAATACGATTATCTCATACACAGCATCTCGCAAATACAACAGCTCAGGTGACTATCCGGATTTATAAACAGTGAAAACAAACTTCCCCCAGCGAGATTTGGAGATTATGTACACAGAAAATCTTGATGTAACCTCAAGAGTATTTTCAGGTGAAGAATGCATACTTCACACTTCAAATAGATAGATTATATATTCCCTGTTTCTCACTGCTAGAACCACCAGTAAAAGTACACTCTTCTGTAATGCAGATGCCCAGAAATTCGGCCGCCTATGATTGGACTGGCTCCTGATGAGGAATCACCGAAGGTCCTGGTTCTATTGTGATCTGCAAACCACGATGCTGTCCTGCCTGTAGCATGAATGCAACTTCACTTGCTGCAAGTGCCGCAGCTTCCTGGTTCAAGGAATCGAGAATCATTTAAATTTAACAGTTTTACCAGTATATGCTTACTTAATCACCTAGTCATGAAACAACAAGAGTTTGGCCACCACTGAGACAACCCCCTATTCTCTTGTGTGGACAGATATCAAACTGCGAGTTCAACAAGAAAAAATGCACAAGACTCCCAGCTGAGACAGATAAGAATTTTTCCACAGGGAGAGAGAGAGAGAGGAGACTGACTACAAGAACCAAAACCACATTGCACAACCTTGCCACCAGCCAGATAGTGCACTTCCAAAGTTATCTGCTAACGCGTCTTAATCTAGCAAATTGATAGAAATAAGTATGCCAAGTAGCTAACATGCTTCCTCTAGCAAATTCTTAAATACTTATGCATAAACTTAAGGTATTAACAGGATTAAAAGATGGATGAAATTTCCTTCAAGATAATTAAAAAAATAAAAATGAAAGTGTCACTCCAAACCTGTCTTTGTCTTCGACGCTGTAAGATACTTATTGCCCAAGCCATAATGTAGCAAGGAAGAAGAAAGCCGGCAGCTCGAAGCAGGAACAGCTGGAAAGAAAAAACTGGTAAACTAATGCCACAAGAGATAACTGATAAAACCTCTAGTAGTTAATAAGAAAATAGGACACTCACAGAGAAAAATGCAGATGCATCATCATCATCATCACCACCATTGGTGAGGTATAGGGCATGCCTTAAGAGTAAAAGAGCCATCAACTGCCATCAAAAGGGTAAAGCTCGTTAAAAAAGGAAAAAGTGCAAAATCCAAGCACAGTTTTTTGACATTAGTGTGATGTCAGAATAATATTGTGAGAAACAAAGATGTAAGTCCTTCCACTCCCCCCCTCTCCCTCCCTGCGCTCATGAATGGATTTTGATTTTTGTTTAAATTGACAAGCAGGTGAAGTGTGCATGCATAAACTGAAATTTTGTAAGTCCAGGGAATCAGAAACACATTGCCACTTCAGGGCCCCATGTTAAGTGACATGATTTTGTCAAAATGTAATGCATCTCCAAATCACATGACAAACAAGGCCATTATAATTTATGACTCACAATAAGAGCCGCAGAGCGGCAAAATGCGGCTCCACTTGCATTGTTGTCAGCGTATTCATCATACTCTGCATCCAGAAAATGACGTTCTGCAGCCATTGCCAAAATACGAGGATCACGTATATCCAGAGGAGCACCAGCCAGCGTCCAACCCTCACTGCACATCAAACATGAAACATAAGACATCAATATGATCAAATCTGACCTGGTACAAAGCTTTTTCCTTCAAAATAAAATATATATTAAAAAAAAAAAAAAAAAACTCACACAATGCACTAAGGTTTTACCTTACCATCCTGTCCTCTGCAAAATGTCTAAGAAAATAAACTCTTGAAGATGCAAGTTGAGAGGACAGTAATTCCACTCATAGGATTTTGGCTGGAAATATATGACTGATATGCAATAATTTCTTTATCTACCGTCATGGCAAGTGTGTCCGAAACAAAAGGGCAAAATCACCCAATTCAGTAAACTTTATGAGGTCCTCAACATCTTTAACAACAAAAATGTCAAAAAGAAATATAATTGGAAAAAGAAAAAGAGTCTTTGCCATTATTAGGAAAAATGAATCATTGACAAGTGCAAATTAGAAGCCAACCCATGTCAAACTTTTTAACATCAATCCTACACAACAAAATGATCCACACAGTAGTTTTCATTCTCCATAATCATTGCAGCAAGTTAAAAAAAAGCTAACTAGTTAATAGTACAAGCATATTAAAGTAAACTCTTGCCTTATGTCAATTGCAGCATCTTCAGAGTTCGGGGGAGCTGGTGGGGCTGTATAGCCAGGTTCATAAGCCTAAAATCAACAATGAAATTTCCCTAGTGTCAATAAATATGGAAAAACTCTGCCACTCAGAAAGTGACCATCAATCCATACAATGGTAACATCAAACAAGCCTCTACCCAGTAAGTGGAATAGAAAAACAATAATCCATAAAATTGGATAATTTTAGTAACTGCATGCAGACAATATTGAGTCATATAGTATTTAGTTGGAGGCAGTACGGTATTTGACAAATTGCCATTTATTTTATGGAGCAGTCAGAGGCAGATCAGAACTTATAAAGAAAAATGAGAGGGGAATAAAAATTCTCTCTTTCTTCAAATCATCCTAGTACAATGCAGCATACAACCTAGCAGCCATTGGAAAGACTATAACTGCGCTACGTCATAATTATATTTGAAGAGGAAGGGAAAAAAAAGATTAATGCAATTTCAAGAAGCAATTTTACTGAGCATTGCCGATTTCAATATGTGAGCACCTATACACATCAAGCAACCAACAAATTAGGTAGTTGTAAAAAAAGTTTCAGGTGCTGAGAGGGGCTTACCTGATGGCATATTTCACAAATTACATCTCCTTTCTCATTGCACCACCGCTGCACACATTTCCTGTGAGCATACTACACACAAAAGAAAACAAAACCGTTGGACCAGGATTTCAGTGCATCTGATCATACGCTAATGATGCTCAAGTAAACATTCAGGTTTCTATTTTATAGAAGAAAAAAGATGAGATATTCTCGTTGTAATTTTCCAAGCCTTCCAGACCAGATACACTGAGGTCAGGCTTCTATAAGAACAAGCAAACTTTTCAGCACCTTCTACCCCATTGGATTAACATAGCAAAGCTAAAGCACACAGAGCAGCAACACCCACAGATACAACCCTCAGAACTGATGTAATCAAGCATGTATACCACTACCCTGATTGGAAGCACAAAAATAGCCAAGTAAATATGTGACATGGCAGCTGGTACATTATGAAGAAAACCACAAATAACAATATATTATGTCTTTAAAAATAAAAATAAAAAATAAAAAAAAAAAGGAAAAAGAGACCCAAAAAAGCATAAACCTTCAAACTGCCACTGCAAGCACAAGGAGTCTCCAAATTCTTAATGCTATCCTCCTCCTGGCAAATGCGACATTCAACAGTCTGAATGAGAGGTTCTTCTTCTTCGCATGTGTTGATGACTTGTATATCCTCGACTTCAATAGCAGAGGTTGCCGGATCAGCAGTGTGAGAAGATGAACCCTCTCCAGCAGGCTTTGCAGCCTTTTCAAGAGATTGTGATCTCTCGGGTGTAACGAAGTGATCCACACAGAGGACAAGATGCTCACTCATTCCGATTATGAAGAAATTTCCTGATACATCAAAAGATTCAACAGAAAATTGGATCAATCCCAAGTAAAACACACCGCCAAAACCAAGCAACAGTCAAATTCCACAACTTAAGTCGCTTTGAAGGCACAGAAGCATGTTTTGAGCTACGACGTCACCGACGGAAGGAGAACCACTTAAACATCTTATATCTACAAACCAAGAGGTTTTGACTGTCGAAAAAAATCAATGACTGTAATTATCTCGAGATACTCCCTGTCCGGATACTTAAATTCTCCATCCTCTCTTATTATTCAATACTTACACTAATAAAATAGAATCAGAAATATAAGCTGTTGAGTTCCATTTGTAAACTGTGAAAAACAAGATTCACCAATTACTCGATGAGAAACCGAAGCACCACTTAAAAGACAATCACTTTCTACGACAAACCCCCGTCTTTCGCCCGACAAATCCATCATTCCCCACAAATGCACCCGACATACTGAAACAAAGACCGGGCCTTTCCCATCTCCACAGACCAAAAATGCCATCTTGACTTCCCTCTCTCGGCTCTCGGCTCTCGGCAACCGGCCGGAGAAATCGAAACGACGGACTTCACAAACGCCAGACCGACCGACCGCGAAACAACCCCGATCCTCGACCCTCGACAACCCCGACGACCTCAAGGATTCCCCCGCCCCGCGTTGACCCCACCCAAAAAAAAAAAAAAAAAAACCACCCGCAGACGACTCCTCCGCCTCGTCCCCATCAACAATCCGGCACAACAGGCGGCGCCATTCGCGTCCGGACGACAACAAAAACCCACCCAAATCGGCACTCCGGAACCCTAATTCTCCCCAAAGAAAACACCACAATGACAGCACCAGATCGAACGCGGCCGGCAACCGACGCCGCCGAGGACCGGATCGTACCTGGGGAAAACCGGGTCGGGGCAGACGCGGGTTCCGGGTCGGGTCCGGAGCTCCAAGAGAGAAGGCGAGATGCAGCAAAGGAAGGGGAGAAGAGAAGAGAAGAGGAGGAAGAAAGGGAGGAGAAGAGCGAGTTTTGTACGCGCGACGACGACGACGGACCGGCCGGTGGGTGGGGTGTGGGGACGTTAACTCCTCGGCACGTCCGGTTCGTGGAAATTGACGTTAACTCTTCCGAAAGTCCGCTTCGTGGAAACCGACGTTTGTTTCTGCCGTCTTGACCCCGCGCCCCCGGGGGACGGAAGGACTGACGGCCGTTAAGAACCGCCGTCACGGTCGCGTTCCGATTTTCGGCCGGCATTTCCTTTAATTATCTAGAAACTCATCTTATTATATAGTCCGTGGACCTTTTCTTAGGCCACTTGATGACCCCCGGCCAAATTGCCAAGTTCTATATAGCCTTCTAGATGTGCAATTTTTTGACTTATCGCATTAATTTAGCGGATAGAATTTGGTATATTGGACATTATTTTTTTGGTAAGGTGGTATATTGGACATTATTCATTACGTGTAAATTCATTAAAAATGTAATCAAGTCAAGTCGAGAATGGTCCAACTTGAATTGATCTATTTTTATCTGTTATGATCCATTTTCATATTTGATGCAAATTTAGTGACTCGAATCAATTTAAAATCCAATTTTACCAACTCTTCTCCTCGAACTATTGCCTTCAAAGAATGGGCTACTCCATGTGCCGACTTGTCATGTTAGTTTGGACGCTTGAGAGGCGGGTTATGGACGAGGGCATGAAGATGGTGGTGATGAAAAGTTTGAGTTTCTTTCCTTAGAAGAATGACGTGTTATGGTATTGTGAAGTTGCGAGCCAAAAGAAGAAAATCTAACGATAACAGAAGCAAAGTGAACGAATGGAGAACACCGCCAGTCGTGAAATTGGAGAGGATGAGAGAAGCAACCGGCAAAGAATGATCAACGTGAGTTAAGCCTAAACTATTTATTATATGGGTTGAAAGTTTCTGATAACCGACAATTAAAACCCATCTATCTTAGACTTTTAGCTTTAAAACCCATTATGGCACGTATTTTAAGTTTAAGATGACTCATTTAGATAAATATGGATTAGAATATAGGTCCATGACCTATTTTGAGAGCCCTAATTATGTGTTGGTCAATCCCCGCCTTTTTTTAATGGATTGTTGCACTCCCTGATATACAACTCGCTGTCGCGAAGAGCTTTTGTATGCGCATGCAATTTCAGCTTTCACGAGGATTTGCACGCGCAATGGGTAGACATTAGATAGAGCTCGTGTTTGAGTTGAGACTCGGCTGAGAGTTCGTGTTGCTATTGATATTCCCTTGTTTGCCAACCACTAAACTCTAGATGGATTTCATTGACCATTTCTTGGGCAAATTAGACGGGCCGGGCCGCATACCACGTTTTTCGCCTTGGTGTTGGCGTTGACAGCTTTTTTTTTGTTAAATTACAAGTGGATATATCATATTTCATTGATTATTATAATGTAGTAGCCATCTAGATGTTGAACCATGCACAAGTAAAAGCCGCGTTGGAGGAATTCTAGCTCAAGATCTAAAAAGTGCCACAAATTGTGCAGAAACTGCCCTGGACAACAAACTTTTCACGCTTATACTCCATAATTGTTAAATAAAAGAATTAACCCTATTATCCGTCTTTAAAGTTCTTATACCTATCTATAGTAATTACAATTATTTAACTAAAAATACATATGAATTTCTACACTCAGCTCAAAAAATTGATGACAAACTTTCAATTGACATTGAAATTTGTTCTCCTCGATTAGGGAAAAAAAAAAAAAAACTTGTTGCCACCGATCAAAGGCAAGAATTGACTTTTACTTGACACGTCTATTTTACAGGAAAAAAAAAACGCAAATTTAAAATTATATTTATAAAAGTAATCGTTTATATAACTAGATAAAATATGTCAACTACTAGTATTTTCTAAGGGATGGTGACAATCACTGTCCAAAACTATTTTTTGAATTATTGATTTTCTATGAAAGGCAGTTATCACGGCGTGGGAAGATTTGACGCGATCAAACCGAGGACCTTTTCCAAGAAGCAGCACGGGCGACCTTAATTTACGACCTCGGGTTCTTGTCGGGACTTTTTGATCTCATTGACCATTGACCCGTTTGTTCTTGCCGTGTACGCGCTTATCAGTTTAAAAGCATTCCCGTCTTGTGCAATTGGAGAGATTCTTGGCCCCATCTTTTGCAGCTAGTCATTATAACTTCACCAGCCAAAAAAGGTAAGAAAAGAATGAATTATTTACTGGGCATATAATGAACAACTGGTCGGTTTAATCCAAGAATCAAACCGAACCGATCTCACAAGACAAGTACCTAGTCAGTTCACATGGGGGATTGGTTCAATTCCCTATTCTTGACTTTGAACCGTTTGGTTCTAATCGGGAAGGGAACCGAATCGAACCCACCTTACTGGTCAATTCTAAGCCGATTTGTATGGAGATCAGTTTGGTTTTTTGATTCCTAACTTTGACTCAATTGGGTTTACTCTAGAATCGGCTAGTTCGATTCCAAATCGATTTTAGGGTTAATTAGTACAGTTTTCAATTCCAAGAAATAAACACCACAAGATGGCCCTAAGCGGGACGGTCTATTTGTGACTCAATTGTGAAATTATAGATTAGAGAGAGTGAACAAGAGTTTAATACTTCATCCATGGGCCTAAAGAGAAACGAGCCCATGGTCTCATGGGCTTTCTCTCAACCCAAACCCATTTCACATTCAATAATTTAGCTTCGAATTTTCAAATTAGAATGTGAAAATAATCATGAATTGGGTGCTGCGATGATATTGTTGAACTAACTTCGGTGCTTCGAAGAGAATGGTTTGAATCTTTCAATCTTATATTGTGTGGCATGTAACTTATGTTACAAATCTGAAGGGCAAATACCACCAAAAATTATAAATTATAATAACACAAATGCTCAATTTTTTTTTTTTGTGTCACAAAAATTCCTAAATTATCAATTGTGACACAACATCTCCAA
Organism: Eucalyptus microcorys; assembly: GCA_014182515.1. Taxonomy (NCBI): domain Eukaryota; kingdom Viridiplantae; phylum Streptophyta; class Magnoliopsida; order Myrtales; family Myrtaceae; genus Eucalyptus; species Eucalyptus microcorys. Next base: position 5,677,789 of record CM024563.1, read on the forward strand.
TTATTCTTTTTGTCAAGTAAAAATATGTATGACATGTATATCCTTTATTACAGTTCCATCTAGAATAAATACTAGTATAAGTTCGGGATTTTTTATAATATAATTTTTTTTTTTTTTGGCATTCACATCACAATGGACAAGTTTAGCATTTTTAGATACACAACAAAAGTTGGATATATTTGTGTTACAGTGAGTATAATTTGAGTTTTTGTGGTATTAACTATTTTTAAAAAATTTAACACGATAAATCTATGGTATTTTATATATTTTTGCTAATAAGTGTTGGGAACACTTAAATAAAAAAAAAAAAAAAGACACTATAGTTTCCATCAAAGCGAATAATCGATATTGCGAAGATCTAACATTTCCATTACGCCCATTTATTTATTTTTATTTTCTTCACTTTTTTTTTTTTATTGTTTTTCCTTCTCTTTTGGCCAACTTATTTTCTTTAAATTAACCTTCAAATCGCGCAAAAAGCAGAAAAACCCTACGCGAACCGCGCGATCGCTGCTTGGGGGTTTTAGCGTCGCCATGGCAGAGGAGGTGCCGCCGGAGCTCGCCGCCGGGGAGAACCCACCGGCCGCCGAGGACATGGAGCTCGTGGCCGGGGATCCCGACCCGAAGGCCGACGAGGCCGCGGCCGGAGACGGCGGCGGCGAGGAGCCCAAGGCGAAGCGCCCGAGGGAGGAAGAAGAAGAAGAAGGGGAGGAGGAGGAGGACGCGGAGGAGGGCGGCGGCGGCGGCGCGGCGAAGAAGCAGAAGGTGGAGGAGAAGTCCGTCGAGGAGGAGCGCCTGGAGAAGGGTCCGGGTCAGGGTCCGGGTCCGGGTGGGGCCAAGGTCGGGCCCAAGGAGTTCGGGTCGGCCGTGGAGATGTTCGACTACTTCTTCAAGTTCCTCCATTTCTGGCCCGCCAACGTCAATGTCAATAAGGTACGGCGAGGATGCGAATGCTTAGCTTCGGCTTGCGATTTCTTTCCTGGTAATCATGCATTTCTGTTGAGCGATTGGAGGTAGAGTGTAAGTTCAATTCAAGCGTTTGATTGTTCTGGAGTGTATTCGTTTGAGCGCCGCAATTTGTTTGTGATGTGTCGGCGATGGTTCGATCGGTTGGACTTGAATTGGTCGAATTCGGAAGCTCTTAGTTTCTGAGGTTGAATGGCAATCAAATGATCGAACAAATTTCTCGCCTTTCGGCGATTTTTGATGTTGGGTTGTCAATGAGAAGAGAAGGAACTGGGTTTTCTTGTGAATTGCATGTCCTCCCTACTGCTTGAGGCAAGATCAATTTGATCATCCACTGTTCTTTCTGAGAAAAAAGTAGAAGAAATCTGGGATTTTTGCTGAGGAAAGATAAGTTGTTCCTTGTACATTGGTCAGCTGAAAGTAGGCTGTGTATTGTCAGTGTTCTCCACTTAGATGGAGATCTCACTCGAGCTATGTGGAATGGAATTTATTTGAGGGTGACATAGTGATTTTTTCTGATTAGAAAACAAGGCAGAACTACCCTGTTCAACTGGTATGACGAATGAGGAGATACGGGTCTCCGTCTTTGGAATTTGGAAATGGTCTATTGCGATATGCTGAGCACATTGTTTTTGTGAGTGCTATTATAAGTTCGGTTTGCAGGGAAGATTTGTCAGGTAATCATTAGGAAGTCCTGGGCAGGTTGTTGTGCTGGTAATGTGCCCAATAGAAGCAGTATCTTGATCATGCGAAGGGTAATGTACAGATAGGATCTCTTACCTGCTTGTTAGGTGTGTGATGCACATTTTTATCATGCTAGTTACAAGTGGTCACCACATCGACTGACTAGCTTGATTTTTGTGTCCAAGAGAAAGGATTTAATCACATACTGAATGATTGAGTCATGCTCAAATCATGTAGTGGATTCAGTCAAACCAATTGCATGTTACATCTCAATTTTTTGGAGCTTTTGGCTTTATAATCGTATCGATAGCCCATGCTTTATGCTAATTTTTTCCTCCCACAATGCAGTACGAGTACATGACGTTGCTGGAGTTGATTAAGAAGGGGCATTCAGAGCCAGAGAAAAAAATAGGTGCAGGAATCAAGGCATTTCAAGTCCGATTTCATCCAACATTCAAAAGTAAGTGCTTCTTCCTTATAAGGGAAGATGACTCCATGGATGATTTCAGCTTCAGGAAGTGCGTGGACCACATAATCCCATTGCCAGAGGAAATGAAAGCCAAAGATGGGGTCAGCAGGGCGTTAGGTGGTGGCAAAGGACATGGAGGCAGAGGAGGTGGTGGACGAGGTGGCCGCGGTCGTGGAAGGGGCAGGAGAGGAAAACACTGAGGTTTATGATGATGTCAATGTTAACCTGTTGCTGATGTGGCTTGGAAAGAAAAATTAGCACCAGGGGTTTTTGTCGTACTCCCTTATTTTGCTTTGCTATTGCAAATGCACATGCTGTGCTGCCGGGATATGCTTGTATCGGATAGTCATGCATCATTTTCTTGTTTAGCAGCTCTTGTTCAAAGAGAGTAGTGATTTCTTAACTAAGGTTTCGGATTCTTGCGCAACTTTTTAGTGTATTACACTATGATCATGAAATGCAGAATGCAATGCTGGTTCTAGCTCGATTGGATCAAGCGTGACGTTAAAGGTGAATATTGACTAATGTTATTGAGTTCAATCACTGGCTTGTGGGCTTCATTCCGATGAGGTGCCTTACTTGACTTTGATAGCGGAAAAGAAAAGGGTAAAGCCTATGAACAATGACTAGTCCTAAAGACCTGATGCTCTGCATTTCTCGGCTAAGCCGACTTCTAGTTTTTGTGATTGGTCTCATCATCAAGTTAAGTAGATTTCTGGTTGAGTTTCATCGCCCCGGATGGTGCTCAGACTCTTACATTTCAGTTCCAAATAGGTTACTGAAAGCGAACTGCTGAGAACTACGCAGGTCTGGTTGGCAATGGCAAATGCAAGCGAATTCGGAAATGCTTTGCCTTATGCTCTCTTATTGTTCGAGCAAATCTTCTTGCGCTACTTCATGTGGCAAGGTTGCTCTTCTTTGCATCGATTCATCAGATTCGACGATTCTCACGTACTCGAACTACCTCAGGGTTTTCACTATTGGCATTGTGCCGCAGCTATCTGCACAACCCTGCCCTCATCATTTTGCGGGACCCTTTGAAGGCAATAAAAGTCTGGATTGAATCCTAATTAAGTTCACAATAATGTATGAAACTAACGGTTACAGCCGCAACTTATCTCCTTTATTTACTTAGAAAACAAAAGTTAAAAGCGTATCATGGCAACAAAGTGGAAGATATCATCAGTTCATGGATGACAATGCACGACAGTTCGAGCACCATACGCAGTTTCACTGCAATGCTGACTATATAGATATACATAATCCTTCTGAATCTTTTTTACTTGGGTCCAAGTTCAGAACTATCTATGTACTATCATACATACGTATTTACGTAGATACATACGTGGAAATATATGGCTACTGAACTTTTGTTTGGAACATCCTTATAGGGCAAGGAGGCTACTTCTGAGGTTCCTGTACCAGCAGATCCAAACGTTGTAACTGTTCCACGAGCCCCCCCATTGAAGTTAAACCCCTCATCATTGAAAATCATTAACTCATGCATTATAGCCGCCATTAACTATGGATTAACACCAAAAGATACAGCAGATAATTGTTAAACCGCATTATGTCATGACGTATTTCGTACGTATTTTGTACATGCATGTACTACATCTCCCGCACTTTCCTTCCGAATCCAACCCTCATCAACAAAACGCTAGCCCCCATGCAAGTGGAATTCAAGTTGAGTTTGACAACCCAAGAATCCTCGTTGCGTTCCCAAAGCCTACCAGATTTTCTTGGAATCGAAGAACGAGTGCATGATTCCGCAACCTTCCCATAATTATTAGGTTCCTCTCTCTCTCTCAAATTCATCTCGTAACTCTCAAAAGATCGAGAGAAACACGCGTATAGCCAATAAATGAGATTGATGATGGTAGTTCATGCATATGCATGGCCGGTTTTATCCGCGGGACGGCGCACGATCGCCCATGACATTAATTGCAGTTGGTGTTCATTCATCTGTATTTATACACAACGCGCCACTCGCCATCTCGGCCGGTTCCACTGAAAAGCTAGAGAAATTACCAGTGTTGTACAAGAAAAGCTGGAGAATTCACCAGTGTTGCGCGAGAACAACCTTGGCGATGGCCAGTCATCACCACCAAGCAGTGAAGCTCGAGACGTCAGGCTCCGACTACGACTTCATCGCAAAAGATGAAGACCTTTTGTTTTTTTCGAATGATCACTTGCCTAATCTTGGAATCTGGTATCACACCAGTCTTCTCTTTCTCTTTCCGCTTCTTGTGTTCTTTCATTTGCTTTTTGGGTGCAGTAGTAAAGCATATATAAAGAGTCCTAACACGCTTCTCTCTCTCTTTTTCCCCTGTAAATATGAAAATAAAGCAGTCAAAGAACGTATATTTCTTCGTTCGATTGGCAGTATAATCTGTCGATTCACGAGTCTTTTCCGATGTTGGCGACGTCGTATCCAGATGAGACTTGGTACTCCGATTTAGACATTGTTGAGCACAGTAATGCTGGTGTCGTCGAAGGTAGGTGTGGATTTTAACTCTCTGATACATTTCTTAGAGTATGTATGGTAGTCTTTGCTTCTGATTTTATTGACTGGCATTGCAGATAATGCCATGCACCTTGGCAATGTGAATGGGTTATTAGAAGAAATTAAGGAAGTTAACGGGTTCTTCGATACGGGAAAAAAGGCGATGTCGTTGGGTACCCATGGAGATCGACCAGGCTTGCCTGATGACATGGCTATGGATAATGGATCGTCAGGATTAAGCGTGGAACGTGATGGCCAAGAATTGGAAACCAGGACCCGCATCAAGATGTTGTCCCGTGAAGCCATCTCCGAGTACTTCTACATGCCGATCACACAAGCCGCCAAGGAGCTCAACGTCGGGCTGACGCTCCTGAAGAAGAGGTGCCGGGAAGTCGGGATCCGCCGGTGGCCCCACCGGAAGCTCACGAGCCTCCAAACCCTTATCAAGAACGTCCAGGTCCATATCTATGCCTACAGAGTTCTACAGTCTTTCTTGAATTTGGACCCGCAAGGACGATGATTTGACGCTGCGCCACTTCATGAATCGATTTTCGTGAACCGATTGCAGGAACTGGGTTGTGGAGAGGACGAGAGGAAGCTGCAGGAGGCGATAGAGTTGCTGGAGAGGGAGAGGAAGCTGATGGAGGAAGCGCCCGACCTGAAGCTGGAGGACAAGACGAGGAGGCTGAGGCAGGCGTGCTTCAAGGCCAACTACAAGAAGAGGAAGCTTGTTCCATGAACATCATCGTGATATACACGAGATTCGTATATGTGCTCTTCTGGATGTCTGACCTAGGATAGCATGTAGATTTGATCAGTTTCCTCTTTTTATTTTTATTTTTTTAGCGTTTGTTTATCTTGTTTGATTAGATATGAAATGAGGACAACGATGATTTGCGCATATTTTGTCACCATATCTTGGCTCAAGATCACTATGGAGATCCATCTCTAATTTCATTTTAGGGGAAGGTAATTTGATTCGGAAATTTAAAAGAGCTGCAATTAGATACCGTTTTCATCAACAAAGGGCTTCGCAATGGACGTCATAAGTCAAATTTCTTGCATGTTTTTCTATTTGTAAGGCAAGCGTGAGTTGAATATATTTATTGGTCCATTGGATATTATCGAAAGAAGTACACCACAAATGTCAAAACTTGGCATGAAGGTATACTTATGTGCGTTTGGTAACAATTCTATTATGGAGAACAATTTTTTTTCAGAAACACTTGTTTTTGTTTCTGTTTTCGGGAACAATTTTTAAATATTTGAACGTGTTTGGTAACTATATACAATTTCTATTTCTGGGAGAGAAATATGTTTGGTACGGTACGATCCGATATATTTTTATGATTTAGAATTTCTTTTAATTTATTAATAATTTTTTTCTTTTTTTCTTTTTCTTCTCCTTTGGCCAGTGACCGGCCAAAGAAGGGCTGGCAAGGTCGGCCTCGGGGGAGGCTCACTGGCCATCAATGAGGTCAACCCAAGCCTTGCCGTGACCGGGCGAGGCTTACCCTCACCTTGGTTGGGCAAGGCGACCTTGCTCGGCCACCGGCGAGGTCGAGCCTTGCCGTGGTTGGGTGAGTCTCGACCTCGCTCGACCATCGTGAGGTTGGCCTCACTCTCGCGGTGGTTGGGTGAGGCTCGGGGGTGGGGGCTTGTTGGCCACGGGTGAGGCTCCGGTGAGGTCACCGGGCCTCATCTGTCCTAAGAACTGGTTAGGGGAAGAAGGGAGGAAGAGAAAGAAAAAAAGAAAAGGAATAAAAGAAAAGGGAAAAAAAATTTGATTCTTAATTCTTGTTTCTTAAATTGTTTCTAGGAATAAGAAGCAATTTTTTTTTGTTTCTTGCTTCTTGTTTCTATTCCAAATTTGTTCCCGGAACAAAGAACTTACTAAATGCGTACTCCCGAGAACAAAAGAATAAAAGTACATCTTTCCTAAGCGTTACCAAACACATCCTTAAGTCACAAAGTTAGGAAAGTGACACTTAGTATCACTTCCGGCGAATTTTGCTGGAAATCCAAGTGAAAATTTTTATTATTTTTGCTCGTCTACGTGGCTCACCAAGAGCCGACTCAGCAAAAGAACGCAAAAATAATTTGGTTTTGGCGCAAATTTAATTTTAATGTAAAAATTAATTAAATTAAATTATAAAAAATTAATTAAAAATTAAATAAATAATTTTTATTTGAGAGAGAGAGAGAGAGAGGAAGGAGGAAGAAGGCGATTGAAGGCTAAGCCCTTGTCGTCGAGAAGCGCTCACAATAGTGGGGGGAGGGTTAGTAGGGGTCGTCCGGCCTTGGCCAGGGGTCGACAATCTTGGCAGATTGACGGCAAGGGCTCGCGAGCCCTCGCCCATATCTGGAACAAGGGTCGCGGCCCTTCTCCAGATCCGACGAGAGTCGGCGGCCCTTACCTAGCCCAACCAAGGGCTACCATTGGTTGGGGGGTCGCCCCAATGGGCAGCGGCCGATCATGGTAGTGGTCACGGCCCTCCTCCAAATCTAGCGAGAGTTAGCAATCCTCGCCCGCCCAACCAAGGGCCGTCGAGCCTCACCGGATCTGGGGGAGGGCTGCAACCCTTGCCCCAGATCTGGGCGAGGGCTCATGGGCCCTCGCCATTGGTTGGCTAAGGTCGCCAGCCCTTGGCTAGGGCTCAGTCGACCCTTTCCCCCACCGTCGTTAGGATTCCCCCAACTATTGCCAGGGTAACGAGGAGGAAGCGGCGAGGGCGAGGGCTCAACCCTCAGTTGTGTGCATCCTCTCTCCTTTTTTTTATTTTTAAATATTTTAAATAAATTTAGCTTAATTAATTTTTATATTAATTATTTACAACGTCAACAGTAAAATGACATCATTTTTGCATTTTTCTAGCCACGTTAGGGTTCAAAATGACGTTATTTTGTACTTACCTTATCGAAAAATTATCACGTCAGTATTTTGGCTGGATTTTCTCACCGTTGGCACTTAAATAATCCATTTTACTCCAATTTTAACACTTAAGTATCACTTTCCTAACTTTTGGCACTTAAATATTCCTTCGTGCCAAGTGCTGTCACTCAAGATATTCGATACTCGGATATTATCACCACATTCACCACCCGCTTTTAAGTATGATTAATAAGATTTAACGATTTAGATGAATTTGGGATACATGCATTTACAAGACATGCGAGAGCTTAATTTAGTGGATGTCAAAGAAATTTCAAAAGAGTAAAGTCCGCTCCCTACACAAAAGAAAAACTTAGCTGCGCAACATGTTCATGTCAGCCTTCGAACACCCCCCCGAGTTCGCGCCGTTCTAGCGATTCGGTGCATGTTTCGCAGGAACCTGTCTTGCCAACTTCCATCGATTCTTGTCCAAAACATGGAGCAACAACGCATCCCTCGGCATTCGTCGGCTCCGATTCGAACCCGATCAATCTCTCTGGTTTCGTCCGGGAGGTCAAACTAGCCGGCGTCGTGGATCGACGGCGGCCGGCGGCCGGCGGCGGCGGCGGAGGAACGTGAACCCACGAAGGGAAACAAGATCATGAAGCTGCTCGCATCCCTCAATTCCAGTCGCTCCGTCTCTCTTTCCTCTCCTTCTCCTTCTTCTTCTTCTTCTTCGCTGGTTTCAGTACTGTCAACAGTCGTCCTCAGTGCCCAACACATGCGCCCGGCGATTCCCTCTTCGTGCTCTCCGGGCGCGACGGAGCACTTGCTTTCTCTGATCAAGTCGTGTGCCCACGACTCCCATCTGCGCCAAATCCACGCCCGCATCCTCCGCACCCGCTCCCTCGAAGAACCCACCATTTCCCTCCGCTTCTTGTCCCGCGCCGCGTCCTCTCCGTCCGGTGGCGTCGCCTACGCCCGCCGCTTCTTCTCTCAGATCAAGAACCCGTCCCTGGCCGAGTTCAACGCCATGATTCGGGCTTATTCCGGGAGCCATTCGCCCGCGGAAGGGCTCTACTTGTACAGAGAGATGCGGCGGCTCGGCCAGAGGACTGACCCGTTGACCTCTTCTTTTTGCGTCAAATCGTGTATAAAGATGGAGTCTTTGACGGGTGGGTTGCAGATTCACGGAAGGATTGTGAGAGACGGGCATCAATCCGACAGCCTTTTGCTCACTGCTTTGATGGACTTTTACTCGATTTGCTATAAGAGCGAGGAAGCCTGTGCGGTGTTTGATGAAATGCCCGAGAGGGACACGGTTGCTTGGAACGTGTTGATTTCGTGTTACTTACGTAATCGCCGAACCCGTGATGTGTTAGCAGTGTTTGATGCTATGATTGGTGGAGAGTGCGGATGCCAACCGGATGATGTCACTTGCTTGCATGTCCTTCAGGCTTGCACTAGCTTGAACGCGCTGGAATTCGGTGGAAAGGTCCACGAGTATATTGAAGAAAGAGGCTATGGTGATGCTGTCAAGCTTTGTAACTCCCTTATCACAATGTATTCGAGGTGTGGATCCATGGATAAGGCTTTCATGGTTTTTAAGGGAATGCGAGTTAAGAATGTGGTTTCTTGGAGTGCTCTGATTTCTGGTTTAGCCATGAATGGGAGGGGAAGAGAGGCAATTGAAGCGTACCTGGCAATGCTGAGAGCAAATGTTGTTCCTGATGATCAAACGTTCACAGGAGTACTTTCAGGTTGCAGTCATAGTGGATTGGTTGATGAAGGAATGTTGTTCTTTGAGGGAATGAGCAAAGATTTCAAAATAACACCGAATGTCCACCACTATGGATGTATGGTTGATTTATTGGGTCGAGCTGGCTTGCTTGATCAGGCCTATGAACTAATATTGTCGATGTCGAGCAAGCCTGATTCAACAATATGGAGGACCTTACTCGGGGCTTGCAGGATTCATCGCCATGTCGCCCTTGGAGAACGTGTAGTATGGCATTTAACTGAACTCAAGGCTGAAGAAGCAGGGGATTATGTTCTGTTACTGAACATTTATTCTTCTGTTGGTGACTGGGAAAAGGTGACAGAAGTCAGAAAGTTCATGAAAGAGAATGGGATTCAGACAACGCCTGGATGTACAACAATCACATTGAACGGAATTGTGCATGAATTCACTGTGGATGATGTGTCACACCCGCGGCAAAATGAAATTTATACTATGTTAGACGAGATTGGGAGTCAGCTGAAGATTGCTGGTTATGTCCCAGAAATATCATCTGAGCTGCATAATCTAAGTTCCGAAGAGAAGGGTTATCGGCTTTCTTATCACAGTGAGAAATTAGCTATTGCTTTCGGCGTCCTTGCAACTCCACCTGGCACAACTATTCGATTAGCTAACAATCTCAGGATCTGTGTGGATTGCCACAACTTTGCCAAAGTCCTTTCAAGTGTTTATGACCGGATAGTAATAATCCGGGATCGTTCTAGGCTTCATCACTTTCAAGGAGGAAATTGCTCCTGCAATGACTATTGGTAGGGATGAATACTAAAGGTCAGAAGATGCAACAAATGTGCTCTAGCACAGGTACTCGAGAACAGTGGCATTTGGCTAGACTTGGATCATGGACAAGGTGTACACAGAGTTGGCTAGAGCACCAGTGAGTTTATCTTGGGGAGACATTCGGGATTGGTAGTACGACTGTCTAGGACCATTGTATTATTGGATGAGTGGTCTTAGAGCCTGAGACGCCCGAACAGTTCCCTCTTCATAGTTCCATTGTCTGCATTGCTGAACTCTAGCAACTATGCAGAAGGAATTCATCCAAGCCTCCTGAAAATTCTTTTGAGAGGCACTTTGAAGGGGGAAAATTTATGCAGACAGGATCTTACCTAACATCTCCAGCAAAAAAGTACGTGACAAAGTAGCAAGATCCAAGAACCGTTTTTGGAACTATTAGTCTATGAGGATACACAATCAGGACTATACCGGTTCATCAACGTGACCCTGAAGAAAGCAAATTGGTAGCGCAAGCACCTTGCATAGGCAATTGAAAGGTTGTCAAACTGCTTACGACATACTCAGATCTCAATAAGAGTTGCGTTGATGAGCTCGCATCTTATTTTACTTTTGAGTGAAATCAGATTTGTTCAAATCGGTCGCAGGCTTGCAGCACCTGCAAGGGCACGTGGCCTTATTACAATACGGCTTTATTTAAAAGCAACCTTTCTATGCATAATACCATCATTCATATATTTAGTGTGTATTTCAATAAGTGGATCCGATTTACTTCGACTCTCCAACTGTGTTTTCACAGGTTGTTGACCTTTTGAGAAGCATCCTCTACTCCATATTAGCCTAGACAACTATTCGAAGCTTGGATTGGGAGTTTGCTTGCTCTTTATCCAGCATAACACTCCAGTGCCAGTTCAAGTGCGTCAAGAAGAGATTCAGAGTGGAAAACTTACTGGGATAGGACAACAACATTGATAAGAGATGAGATAATGAAATATTCATCATCACCAGTAATTAGAGTGCAATAACATCCCTCCAATCATCCAAAGACATGTAACAAAATCACGAACAAAATAGCCATCCCAAGATAATCCAAAGGAACTCAGAAACTCGAAGATTAGATTCTCATTAACCTAGAAGCAACAATATGGGGCACAACCAAAGTAGCATGAACTCGAAAGAGGGGAAAAGACATAAATATCAAAATTTTGTATCTCAATTGGATCAATCCCTTGAAACGGGTGGTATCATTGGTCAGTTAAAAAAGTGCTACATGCTCATAATAGAAATACTACATCCGCTCGATCCACAACACCAGCATTAACCACTCATAAAAGCATCTCATCATCAGTAAAAGTTCCTCAAACTTTCTATCAAAGGAAAGCATCCTAACAAAATTGACAGCCATGATTTCTCTACTCCACGTATATTGAGATTTAGAGCTTCATTCGCCTTATTGCTAATAGAACTTAGGCAGCAACTACTTGCTTCTGCGCAAATTCAATACCCTTCTCAATGCTGGCCTTCAATTCAGGTTTCAGCGCATCCAGGGCCTTCTGCTCATACTCAGTCAAACCTTGGAGGTCAGATGGAATCAGTGCTTCAATCCCTTTCCTTCCAAGTTTAACCCTGGATGCGAAAAATGGAAGCTCGGTCAAATCTGACTGAACAAATGAACACTCATACACATCCCCATCTCCATCCAAAGCACGAAGAGATGACTCAACAAATCGAGCAGCTGCATATGCCATTGACAGAGTTGCAGATCCAGCACCTGCCTTTGCCTCTACCACCTCTGTCCCAGCATTTTGGATCCTTACTGTTAGCTCTTCCACTTCTTCATCCGTGAAACTAACAGAAGGTCTTGTCTTTGAAAGCAGGGGCAGAATTGTAATTCCAGCATGCCCCCCTATAACTGGCACATCCACATCAATGAGCTTTAGGTTCTTTTTCTGGGCAACAAAGGCGTTTGCCCTCACAACATCTAGCGTGGTGACGCCAAAAAGCTTCTTTGGGTCATAAACACCCTTCTGCTTCAGAACCTCAGCTGCAATTGGCACGGTGGAGTTAACAGGGTTGCTGATTATGTGGATGAAGGCATCAGGGCAATTATCTGCTACAGCTTCAACCAAGCTCTTAACTATATTCGCATTGATGTTGAAGAGGTCATCACGGGTCATACCCGGTTTTCTTGGAACTCCAGCAGGTATGACTACAACGTTCACACCCTTCAAGGAATTGGGTAACTCAGAAGCTCCTGTGAAGTCCAGAACTTGCGAGGGAGTATTACAGTGACTTAAATCAGCAGCGACTCCCTTGACATTGGCGATATCGTAAAGATGAAGCACTGAGACTAAAGGGGACATCTTGATAAGCAGTGACAATGGTTGCCCTATTCCCCCAGCCGCTCCAAGAATTGCCACTTTGAAAGATGCCTGTGGCTGCAGATGATACTGCAACCTCTGGCTTTGTTTTCGCACTTTACGAGCAACTGACTGTTGAAGGGCCACACCACTTTCCTTGCCTAAGAAAGATGACTCAGCTTCACAGCTCACTGAAGTGGTGGCCTTGAGGCCACTGAAGCTTGCAAGAGATGCACGGGATGCAAGTCTCACACCAAAGGGCTTAGGTTGAGCAAGGGAACCAGATTTGTGGCCAAAGGAAAGAGTTGATCCAATTAACAAGGTAGCTGCTGATGTTGATGCCATATCTAACAGCCACAAAAAATCATTCAGGAAGGATTCATATGGAAGACAATGAATAAGACAGAATCTTAAGCACAGACTAAATGTTAAAAACAGAAAAAAAAAATGTTCCCTTTGCGCAACTAACAGAAGACATTATGTGAGAAATGCCTGGTCATCAATGTAAGCCAAAACAAACTGCAACCCAGAATCTCCAGCCAGTTGAGAAACATAAATCAGCGCACTTGTAGTCATCCAATGAAAGCAAGATGGCAAAATCCTTTATCAGCATGATCTTCACAGCAAGAAAACCTGGCTATTCTATAATAGATCCGAATCCGAATCTTTCATCTTTAAATGCACGAATGAGCATGTGATTTTCCCAAGAAAAAAATATCAAGTCATCAGAGCACAAGCTTGCTTGTCCTGCAGCCTAATAGCGAACCTTTCGCTCTCCAAAGAAGATTCGTCTTCCTTAGAACCGGTAAAACACTTCACCAATTTCCATTTCAAGAAGTAAATCAGCATTTCTCATTCTTTTTCCCGTCACAAAGCGAATAGGAAACTCACACCCCAACGCAGAGAAACCCTCAGGTTTGCAGGGAAAATGAATTTTGCCCACATTGACATAAACAAGAATCCAACGAAAGATAACTAGCAACTCGACTGAGCAATTCCACCATCACAAATAGCACCAGCACAAACACAAACACACACAAGCACACACGCACACACCCCGAATAGAAAAATGAAGGGCCAGAGACAAATCTTGCAATCCAGAAGAAAACCAAGAACGAGTCTCGCACCGCCGTTGCAAGAGAGCCAGCCCGCCAAGAATCACAAACGAAGCTTACCCACAAATCAAGAAGAGGAATTCAAGCAAGCGGACAAAGAAATTCCAATCAGCTCGTTAGCGAATTCAAGACCCACCTAATCTTTTTTCTTCAGGGTTTCGTTCCTTGTGGACTGTGGGCGAAAATCACGCCGCTTTCTTCCACAAAACCTGGGGGCGAAAAACTTGAACGGCTATCTTACATGCGTAGTGTATACGCCAAGATGCAAGAAGAATATTTCCGGACCATTCGCCTTCTCTTGCGTACCGAAGACACCTCGCTTGCTGTGCTAAACAAGAACAAGCTGCCAACTTTCTCTGTTGCTGCCGCAAATCATGGCCGTTCGTTTTATGTTGCCCTTTTTTGAGGTGCGTATTCTGCTGGTGTTCCTGATATTTTTGCCTTTTTGCCCTTTTCGTCGAGTTCATGTGATGGTAACGTCATTCTGCATGTTTTGATTTGGGAGGTTCAGATTAAAAAAGAGAGCAAATTCTAGAAATTAGTCAATTCAGTTTTTGCAACCGGTTGAATCAGCAGAACGGTTAGAATTTTTTCACGTCTAGAGTTCGATTCCAAACAAATGCAATTTCATGAGATTCATTTTGCGAGGAAAGTCATGATTTTCAATGAAGTGTCTTCCTGCAGCACATCTATCTGAGCCTAGTCATCTCCTATGAATTGCTAATAAATGATAATCGAATTGCATTTTAAGCAAAAATATTTAAATAACACACTACTCGGTATTAAAAGGATAAATGTACTGAAAATTTTAAAACTTGACACGAAAGTATAATTAAGTCATAAATCCCAACATAAAAGTATAATCGAATTCTAAAACTTTAAAAATATGAAATTAAGTTTACAAAAATACAATCTAGTCCTAAAAATTTTTAAAAATGCAACTGAATGAATGACTTGATCGAATCAGATTAACAAATCATGATTGCACTGTATTTTCGTGACAAGTTTTAGAATTTAATTACAATTTTTCGAAAATTCTAAAACTTCGTCATATTTTTCGTGATGAATTTTAAAACTTTAATACACTTATCCCTTTTAACAATAATTGAGGTTGCAAGAGCATGAATGATAAAAACATAGTTGAGTCAAAGGACTGAACTTTATCAGTCACATCTGAGGAAGCCAAAGGGAAGCCACTGACGCTGATAGGAAAGATACGTCGCATTGCCAAAACCAATCAATTTACTCGGCGAGGCAAGTAATCATGCAGTGTCATTTTTATAAATTTTCTGACTAAATGGCCACATCATTTTCATCATTTTTCTCATTGAAAGTTTTTTGATCTTTTAGACAGCTTCTGATGTCGATGCAGACTGGAACATCGCCCTTTATTTTGGCCATTTCATCTCAGAAATGCAGCTTTTGCACAAGCGAAGCGAATGAACTCATCTTCCTATGGCAGCAACCCAAGTAGTTCTGCTGCATCGCCCTTGCTGAAAAATACTTGACCACATCCGAGATTTCATCATGACTGCAATTTCCATGGCCCATGAAGAATGTCATGGAGACATGAGTGTTGAGGAAATAGAGTACCCCGGAGTTTTGGCGGCTCAGATTTCTAATATCATGATAAACTCAATGAAACAGAAAGCGCAGGAGAGCTAGAGATGTACAATACCCCTTGTTGACAGCACAAATTGTCTGATAATTGTATATACTACAAAGAAATACTAACTTCAAAAACGAAAATGAATGTCCCTGAATCAGATACAGAGCCATCTTTGATTTGTTCTCTAGTTGAAGCGGTGCGGAATGAACTGTGAAAGAGGCGAAAAAGGTCCGGATGATGTACCAAAAACCCTCCACTTCTTCACATGCTTATAATTTCTGCATCTCTTTCCTCAGGGCATTGGCCCTCACCAAGCTCCCGATGGTGTTCACAGCCAGCTTCAAATCGTCCAGTGGATTCCCAGGCACCACAGTTTTATACAAGTAGCTATCAAAAGTCATCTTCTGCACATACTCGTCAGCGCACATCTCCACAAATGCTTCCCTTGCCGGGTTTGACCTGTAAAACACCTTCTGCAACACATCCAAGACCTTGTAGGTTGGCCAGTATGTTTTATCCCACTTCTCCAAGTACTTCCTCAAGTCGCTCTCCTCCACCATTCTCTTCCCCTGCTCAGAGCCCTCAACAATGGCTTCCGCACACATTCTGCCACTCTTTGCCGCAAAATAGATGCCCTCGCCTGAGCACTTCGTCACGTACCCAGCAGCGTCACCCACTAGGGCCACTCTTCCGGACAACCTCCTTGGTCGGGGGTGCTCGGGAATGGGGTGTGCCTCCACTCGGATGATCTTTCCGCCCAAGATCTTGTCTTTGGCTCTGTTCCTTGTAGCTAGCTGGAATTTCTTGATATCTCCTTTGTGCGTCACTGTGCCAGTACCGACAGCCACATGGTCGCATTTGGGGAAAACCCAGCCATAGAAGTCAGGCGAGACATCATCGCCGACGTACATCTCGGCTAGGTTTTCATAGTACACCATCTTATCTTCGGGGATTTTGATTCTTTCCTGGTATAAAACAGAGCAAATTGAATATGCAGGAGTCAGACATCACCATAATTTATGAGAAACTATACTTTGGTCTACAGAGAACTTGCAACAAGTCCACAAACTATCCATAATGAAGAAACACACAGCCATTTAAGCAACCGGAACCCATCATCGTAACTCCCTGATATGTCATTCATTTGAAGGAAAACGCGAGTCTTGGCAGAAAATTCACTTAGCAGATGAAGAATTTGCAATCTTTATCCATTTACGCAGTCCGCTAACATTGTAACCGGCAGAATAGTTCCCAAGCTTACTTATTGCAGGAATCTTAACTTGTTTCTTTGTCATTGTGCTTAAAATAGATTTTTGCTTCCCCTAGAGCTGAATCAAGTCTAGTGAACTTCAATCAGCAAGCTCCAAAATACGAGAGAGACCGACACATGCACCACAAGAAAAACCTATAACAATTCGTTCTTCTAAAAGTCAGCAGCATCTATCGGCATAATAGAACAGACAAATACCTAACAGCGTTCATAATCATCATCATAATTCACGAGTCCTGCGAACGATCGATAAAGCTATGAATGCACCATCCAAAAACAGAGCACCTCAAAACAGAGATTCCCAACAGATCAAGCTCAAAGTTTCAAGCTTTGCATGAACCACCACCACCACCACCACCAAAACATACCTGAAAAGCAATGGCGTATTCGTAATCGCCAGCGCCGATGGACTTGGCTACCCTCGAATTGGCCCCGTCGGCCCCTATCACGGCGTCCACCTCCAGCGTCCTCTTCTCTCCAACCCCACCTCTCGCGCCGTTGTACTCCGAGAAATGCAAACGGTACGGCGCGTTCTTGTCCTCCGGCATGTCCATCTTCAAGAACAGCCCGTTGATCACCGTCGCGCCGTTCTGGGCCGCTCGCTCCCTCAGGTACGCGTCCAGCACCTCCCGCCGCACCATCCCGATGTACTCGTGCGGCTTCAGGGTCCGCCCGATGTCGACGGCGACGTTCGACGGCGAGATCATCTTCATTTTGGTGACCCGCCGGTCGATGATGTCGAGCGGGAGGTCGAACTCGCCCACCATGCAGAGCGGGATCGCGCCGCCGCAGGGCTTGGCGTTGTCGAGCTTCCGCTCGATGAGGAACGTCTCGACGCCGCCCTTGGCGAGGGCCTCCGCCGCGGCGCCGCCGGCCGGGCCACCGCCGATGACGGCGACGCGGAGGTTGCGGTTGGCGAGCTTGGGGCTGGTCTTGGCGGCGAGGACCCGGAATTGCCTGGCGGCGGGGCGGCGGGCGGCGGCGGCGGCGAAGTGGGGCTTCTCCGCCGTGTTCTGGCGGAGGCCGGTGAAGGTCTTGAGGGAGATAGAGGAGGTGGCAGCCATTTTCCGGCAGCGGCGGCGGCGGTTCCGGGGAGGAGAAAGGGAGCGGGAGTGGAGTGAACTGAGAGATTTTTATTATTTTTTGGGGTTTAAAGGTGCGAATTCTATTTAATTTGGGGGGTTTTGTGGAAATTTCGGTGGATATGGTTTGGGGATAGGAGGGATTATTGGCCGTTGGATTGGGAGATGGAGGGTGGGGATCTAAGATGTGGATAATGCGGGAGGATTTTTGCACATGGGTTGGGGTCTTGCAGGGGTTCGCGTACTAAAATAGAAGAAAGAAGTACTGCGAGCGAGTGGCTCACGTCGTGCCACGTAATGCATCTTGTGATCGCGTGTTGTGGGGTCAGCCGGGTATCCTCAATGCAGCCAATAGGGATCGCTCTTTCCGGGCTTGGCAAGATCTTTGGTCATGGTTCCAAATACGAGGAGAAGTTTAAATCTTTGATATAGTATCATTGCACGCCTTTTAATTATCTTTTGATAATGACATAATTATTTGTTGAAATTTAATTTGGTGTGTAATGTAATTTCTAAATCTTTAATTTATTTAATATAATTTCTGAACTTTCGTTCAATGTGATTTTTACATTTTTAATTTATTTAATGTGATTCATAAACTTTTAATATATAATCAATTGAGTCTTTGAATTATATGAAAGTGGCAAGTGCATAAATAAAGATGACTTTTGGTACCAAAAGTCGGACTAATTGGATAAAAGCTCAAGGATCACATTAAACAAATTAAAAGTTTAGAAACTACATTCACATTTTATGTTGAATGAAAGTTCAGAAATTATATGTGCCATTATTTCTTATCTTTTTGATGTTACAAAGATTCAAGCATAAGAAAGTCGTAAAAGACATGCTGAATTTTTCTTCAATGCTTCATCGGAAAATTTTAGGAAGAATTGATTGTTTTTTTTTTTTTTTTTTAAAGAAGAAGAATTAGACGTTTGGCAAGCACGTCAGATGTGTGGAATCGAGTTTGATTCATATAATAATGCGTTAGGACGAAAATCGAGCGAATTCAACATTACCAATCTCACCTCATAAATCATTGAAATTCATGGGTTGCCCTTACTCAACAACCTCGGTCGAATTAGCGAAGTCCGTAAGTCAATTTTGCAAAGCGATCTCAATTTACAAAAGCACTTGTCGTCGTCCTCTATTGATCCGGAGCCCGCTTTCTCATGTCGATCGCGGCATAGTTCAATTTAGTTGCTCAAAGTCACTCTACTTTTCAAATCCGAATGGTCGGAAATTACTCAAAAAGAGAGCAAATATTCGGTGCGTTTGGCGATTAATATAGAAATGGAACCCCAGTCACCAGAAGCCGAATCTACCCATCCAAATGGATGTCAACCTTGGCATGAAATTTCCCAGGTTGGACACGGTTGCTCAGCAGGATGAAACAGAACCTGCCCACTTCTGCAATCATGTCATGGTAACATGTTGCATCATGGTGGGTGAGCTCACCACTTCAATCATTTGAACTGGTGCAAATGAAAGAATCTTCAAAAGACCAAGTCAAACAGATCCTTCGCTTCCATTCATGGTCAACCAAATCCTATGATAATCATCTGGGTCCCTGAGGTTAAAACACGGTTGCAACCAAAATGCTCAATCGGTTGCAGTAGGTTTCAGTCCCTAGCGGTCGGTGGTTGATCAGACTTATCTACTATGACTTTTCTAAACTCGTTGAAAAATGAAACATACCCTCCTCACACATTCCCTCCTCTCTGGCTGGTTTAAATTGCTTCCTTCCTGTTCTTTCAAGAGCAGCACCAAAGATCTTCACTTTAGTTAAGGATTAGAGTTTCCGATCATGAAATTCACATTCGCTGCGACGTTACTGGCCCTGTTGGTTCTAGGGATTGCCACGGGCGGATGCCAGTGCAAGATCGTGCAGTTCATATTCGGCGATTCCCTCTCGGATGTCGGGAACAATGACTACCTCTCGAAGGGACTCGCCAAGGCGAACCTGCCGTGGTACGGCATCGATTTTGGCAATGGAATGCCCAACGGGCGGTTCTGTAATGGCCGCACTGTCGCTGATATAATCGGTAAGATTTTTTCAATTCTCTGAGCTTGAACTTTTACAATTCAGGAGGCTCCTAGGAGTACATATTTTGCGTTTTCTCCTACTGAAATTTTGCAGGATCATGGTTGTTAATGCAGGCGATAAGATGGGTCTTCCGAGGCCTCCCGCATTCCTCGACCCATCCTTAACCGAGGACATGATAATGCAGAATGGAGTCAATTATGCCTCTGGAGGTGGAGGAATCTTGAATGAGACAGGGACTTACTTTGTAAGTAGCTAAAAACTGATATCTTCAGTCCAATTTCTTTCTTGAAGATATTGCGTAAGTTCTTCTACTGAACTGCTGTTGCATCTTTCGAAGATTCAAAGGTTCTCTCTTTACAAGCAAATCGAGCTGTTCCAAGGAACCAAAGAGCTGATCAGAGAAAAGATAGGTGACAATGAAACGGAGAAATTCTTTCAGCAATCTCTCTACGTGGTTGCTCTAGGAAGCAATGACTTCATCAACAATTACTTGATGCCTGTTTACAGTGACTCGTATACATATAACGATGACAGTTTTGTCACCTATTTAACTGAAACTCTCCGAGCACAACTCACGGTACAGCTAATTTCGATGCTGATAACACGTAACTTTTCTCTTTTTCTTGTAATTTTCCTTAAAGTTTGACTTTCAGAACTATGTGCGCAGTTACTACATAGCTTAGGCGCGCGGCAGTTGATGGCGTTTGGGCTAGGGCCGATGGGCTGCATTCCCCTCCAGAGGGTGCTTAGCACATCTGGAGGGTGTCAAGACAGGACAAACAAACTAGCACTCAGTTTCAATCAAGCTACAAGCAAAATGTTAGAGGACGTGTCGAGCAAGCTTCCAAATGCAAGTTTCAGATTCGGCGATGCTTATGATGTTGTCAATGACCTTATAAGCAACCCCGTCAAACACGGTACTCCATAAGCACACACCTGCATTGAGCTCCCTAGAATCTGCATAAGATTTTGAGTTCTTTATCTGTATGTTTTCATTCCATTTGATCTTCATTTCATGCAGGGTTCAACAATTCCGACTCTCCCTGCTGCTCTTGGGGGAAAATTAGACCTGCTCTTACGTGTATTCCGTTGTCAAAATTGTGCAAAGACAGAAGCAAGTACGTGTTTTGGGACGAGTACCATCCCACAGAGAGTGCTAATGAGTTGATAGCCAATGAACTCATTAGAAAGATGGGATTATCGCCAACTAACCTGTCTCCATCTGCTGCACCTTTTGCGGCTCCATCCCCACAGGGTTAATCCCTTGTCAGAAATCCTATCATTGTGTATGCTGGATAGTGTAATGAAATGAGAATTTCTGTTTGATTGTAGGCTTTCTCATTAATTTAAGATAATTCCACAATGCGAGCTGTTCTTGTTAGTTCATCAACCATTTTTCTCTTCCTACACTTTTTTGTCGTCGAGCAGATATTTGAGTGGGATCGATTGGTTGAAAAATGTTTTGTGACCTCTGATGCAGTTTAGAATGGGAACATCGCTTACCAAATGGAATGTCCTTATTCAACTTAAAGAGATGCAATATCTTTGCTTAACAACAAACATGTTTTTGTCAATTAAGAAGGAGATTCAATAAAGAAATCAAAACTTTTTCGGTTCCTTGACTTGGGCCTCTACACTGAAAAGAGCCAGCAAGGTGTAGAGGGAAGTGGATAGATAAAAAAATATGGAAATGGAGGTCTAGGAATTGGGTGTGTACAACTTTCACTTTGCAACCCACTTTCCACACTTGACCAATGGAGCACGCAAGACATAGTCCAGATGCCAGAACCTTTGAGCTGATAAGCAAAGTAGCAGATTAAATAAATTTAAATTGGATGCGATATAAGTTGGAGAAAGTTGATGACTGAATACCTAACTTACAGAAAGTTTTCCCAATATTTTATGCTCGTCGGTGCGTGTAGTATATTGAGTTTGCGGATGAAAGATAGCTGGAAAGCAGTTGAAGCAGTAAAAGGGCATTCGTCCATATGGTCGAAAAAGAATATGCTTTTAGGTTAACTTACATTTATGTCTGCTCACCAAGCATGAGCTGTGATTGATCAAATTCGTGGATGCTCCAACTAGAAAATACTTACAATTCTACCTCTGCTTCAGCAGTATATTTGGATGCTGTGATTTTCTGCTCCTGTAGGCTAATTCCTCGCCACGAGCAAGGTCACTGATAATCAAACAGACGGCAATTGAACTTAATATCATGCAAATTCCTTGTCTCGTGACTACATATGCCCCCAGAAAGGGCGAAGCAGATGATTCGAAACTAAGATTAAAGCCTAAGTTTGCAATAACCTAAGTATAACCAATAGTAGCGCAGGAAGTTTCAGATGCTTGCAGTAACAACGCGCAGATAGCAAGTGAAAAGCTTAGTTCAAGGATTCAATCTGTCTTTCAGAAACGATAACCATTCATTTCTTTATTGCAAAGTGTCACTTGTTGCTTATGTCCCCAATCAACCAGTATAAAGATGACAATTGCTTTAAACATACACTGAAACGAAAAACTATGAAGATGGATCAGAAAGTCTCGTTAACAATCTGGAATTAATTTTATAGGCTTCTATAGAAACATACTGAGCAAAGCTCTTAGCTGACATCATTCACGTTCTCACACTAAACAATTACTGAAGACTAGCTTCATTCCCCTCATTTCAATAACACAAGAATTACCTCAGAAACCTGGTATTCTATTTCTAATCTAAAGTCTAGATGACCTTTCAGTCACCCACAGGACAAAAGAATTCTCTGTACTGGTACAGGATCAACATTAAGGAAGCTGATGCTCCCCACAGCAACATGATACTTAAAATCTACGCTCTATGTAGGGACTAATATGCTCACTCCTGATACAGAGGAGAGCTAACAGTCAATTCAAATTCTTCCAGACTCTGCCTTCGGAGTGTGCCGGTTATTAGAACCCGGCCCTGGATAATCGTTGAGTTCACGGTCATCCTTCTGCTGACCACTGAACCTTCCAGATTTCTTCCTTGTTTCAGCTGGCCACCAAAAAATTAATTGGTCAGTAAAGTAAAGATCTTGTCTTCGGCTTAATGATCTTAAGTTGCAGTACCAATGAATAAGAGCAAAACATCTATCCAACTCTATATCTTACCACATGCGCCTTTGCTGGGATTGGATAATGAACTCTAGGCCTATGCGCTAGGCTTCCTGTCCCTGCATATGTTGAGAAAACGTTTTGTCATCAGTTGAACAACAAGACAGAGTAGCAGGGTAAGACAGAGGTAGGAGCTGTAAAGGAAAATTCGAGACTTCACTTGTAATTGGGACAGCAATGTTTGAAGACACCAGCAGAGAAAATGTTAGTAATGCAACCAGCATGTGGAAGGCCCTGGAAGAAGCCATTGCCTCAACGTGGCAGGAGAGCTTCTATGGATGTTTTTTCAGTGATAAAGGATGTACTGCATTTATATACTTTCTTGTCCTCGTCTTTCGTCTTTTGTCTTGTAATTCAAGGGAAAAGGAGCAATGTGTCTGCTTTTTCCAAAAAGTTGATAGGAAAGCAAATATTTTGTGGAAAATCTTGCAGGATCTCTCACTTTTGCGCCACAAACTCCGTAACAAGAGCCGCAGATGTGAACACCCATACCAATGGGGTGCACATTTGATGTCTAGGGTTTGTTAAGTGGTGATGAACATTATTAAACCACATTTTAAAAAGTCAGGATGGTGGGAAAAGTTAAAAACACACTAATGAAAGTGGCTGATGACCCAAGAGCAATGATGGTAATGTGCACTAGCAGAGAAGTGTTGCTGCACTAATTTTAAGTCAATGGTATGGTGGGGATTATAATTAGGGTTTCTTGTATCTTATGATTAATTCGATGGCTGTTGACCAGGACCAAGGGAGCAAAAAAACACTGTGAAAGAGTGAAGTTAAAATGGCTACAAAAAGGGTGGTCCTTTTGCCATGGAAGTGCCATAAAGTGTGAAAGTTAATGAGAAGCATTCATCATTCATGTCATGACCAACAATATAGGTATAAGCACTAGAGTGGACAAACTTTTATTTATATAATAAAATTTTCGGTAAAAAGAACATCTTATTCGAGTGTCATTAGTCTCGTGATATGTGTGAAAATTGGTCATTGTAATTGACTCAACACATAAATGACAGTTTCATTGACATTATACCGTCTGTATGAGTTTTCAGAACATGCATGCCTGAGCATCCCAAAAGATTCAATAGCTTGCACCCTCTTTAAACCCACAAAATTAGTTTTATTACACTGTAGAGGGGGAAAAAACTTGGAATGTTCGTGATGTGATTATGCTTGTAACATAATGTAATCCTCCGCTCTCAGCTTCTATCTTGAATGGTGGGGTACTTTTTCCACTGGAAAAATAAAACATTCACGACTGTGTTGGTCAACCCCCAGAGCTGTGCAGCCAGTGTGAAGCTCTGGAGATTTTGCAATGTAGACATGGAAGGTCATTTGTCTAAATCTCACTAACTGTATACAAACTACTTCATTTCAAGATCATGTGCATGTGTCAAATGCTTAAACTTAAATGATACATGACATTTGTAGGATATTTTGTGAGCCTCCAAGATTTACATTTTTTTTTTTTGTTGACCGAGAAACCGCCGAAGATCACCCTTTGGGGATCACACGACTCTCCAGTGCCCGGTGACACCGTTGGGTCTCGCCGCAAGCCACTATTTAGATGTAAATCTCAAATGAGGCTAGCCCAGGACTCCAATACCAAGACCCCCCACTTCATACACTTTAGCAATAAGAGGGTTCCAAGATTTACATTTGTGTCCTTCAATTATCAAAAAAAGAAAAACCTTGGGATCAAAAGAGAAACACTAAGTGGTTGCATGAACACTTGGAGTATGCAACTGGACTTGACCGCCTTAAAAACGGTTAGGTTTTTGATTCCAAAATTTTGAAACTAGTCCAAATGTAGGCCTACCCAGGAATTGGATCAAACCAAACCGACTAGATTGGTCTTGCAATTGGTTTCATAAAATTAAGAAAAGTAAAAACCATAGTTCTCTATTTCTAACCTCTAGGAAGAGGTTTTTTTTATAAATTTATTGCAAATTTAACAACAGGGTTATTTTGCTTTCATATAATTAGAATTTGCACCAATACATTTATGGATAAATCAGAAATGGAGTTTTATAAGTTATATTATATGTTAGCATTTTTTATCGTTTATGATTATATATGACTACATGTTCATTTTGGATTGTTACTTTTGGCGGATAGGATTTTTGTTGTTCATCTTTTACTTTGAATTGATTTATTGCTCATATTAGTTTGCTATAAAAAATGAAACCAGAAAAGGGAACAAAAGAAAAAATAGGTTCACAGGTAAACTCTATAATCGGATAGAAAAAACGAGGTAGGTTCTAGAGCAAGTTCCATAGCAAATAGGGTAGATTATAGGTCCCAAAAATTAGAGACCGATTTTAACAGGATAGGTTTCAAATTCTTGGAACTTACTCATTCTAAAACCGATCACCCTTACGAAAACAATACTTTTTCTTTAAGTCAACAGGCAAAGCACATATGGCATGCCTTCATTCATGATGATGCACTGCAACAAATAGACATTCCATATATTACGTTCAAACTTTGTTTGTGTAGAAAAGAAAATCATGAGGACCACATGCAATTGTCACTTTGATGACAAGGCCAAAAGCACATTCACGTTTTTGTGTAACTGCATGTTTTCACATTAGAAAGATTTTGTCAACGAATGGTATCATGGCTCTAGCTAAATGCCTATACACAGAAAATTCACAATTTAGTGCATTGTCTTTTTCTATCATGTATAATTAATGCATTGAAAATTAATTTCTTTTATCAGTCATGATTAATTCGTGCTCACCGGATAATGAAAAACAACAATCTTTTTGAGAAATATGGGCACTACACGCTTTGCTCCAAAAGTGAAAAACACCATCTTATTCGAGTGTCATAAATCTTGTGACATTTATGAAAATTGGTCATTGCAATTGACTTAATATGTAAGTGACAGTTTTATTGACATTATGCCATTTTTACGAGTTTTGAAAACATACATGCCTAAGCATGCCAAAAAATTTCATAACTTATAGCCTCTTTTTTTTTTTTTTTTTTTTGGTAAGGTAAGACTAAATAGAACATTGGCTAACTATACAAAAAATTGGTGCCAAAAACTTTCACTCATAATGCATGAGCAAAATGAGTGGAAGGGAGCCGATGTAAAAGAAAAACAAAAGCAACGGAAAAGACAGGGAAGCCGAAACAGACCGGCAAACAAAAGAAAACCGCCACCAAAGCAAACCAAAAAAAGAAATTAATGCAATCCTAAGCTCTAAGCTCCTATCTTTATCTTACATGGTGGGGGTACTTTTTCCATTGGAAAAGTAAAAAGTGCACGGCTGTGTCGGTCAACCCCCATAGCTGATGCTGCCGTGTGGAGCTTCGGAGATTTTGCAATATAGAAATTCAAGGTCACTTTCTTAAATCTCACCAATTGTATATAAATTACTTTGTATCAAGATCACGTGCATCTATCAAAGGCCCAAATTAAAATGGTACATGACTCTTGTGGGATGTTTTGTGAACCTCTAAGTGGTCGGACTCCATATTCATGTCCTTTGATCATCAAAAAAGGGGAAAAAAAACCTAGGGTATCATAAGATAAACACAAAGTGGCTGCATGAGAACTAGGGGTGTGCAATCGGACTGGATTGTACTGAAAATAGGTTCAATTCCTAGTTTCCAAATTTTTAGAATTAGTCTGGTTCTCTGTTTTGAGGAAAGACTAAATTGGGAACTAGATTGATTAGACTAGTTTCAGAATTGATTTCATAAAATTAAGAAAAGTGAAAACCTTAAATTCTCTGAACCTAACCTCTAGGCTAAGGTTTTATATAAGTTTATGGCAAATTTAACTATATTGTTTGTTTTGTTTTTAGGTGATTAGAATTGGACCAATAATTTTATGGATAAATGAGGGATGGAGTTTTATAATTATGTTTTATGTTACGTATTTAAATATTTTATCATTTATAATTGTACATAAGTACGTGCTCATCTTATAAATTGTTACTTTTGGTGGATGTAGATATTTGCTGTTTATCTTGTACTTTGAATCGATTTATTGCACAAATTATTTTGCTGTAAAAAATAAAACCATAAAAGGGAGCAAAAGGAAAAATAGGTTCTTGGGTACGTCTTAGAATCAGGCTGAAAAAATGAGTTAGGTTCTAGAATCGGTTCTAAGGCAAATAAGGTAGGTTCTAGGTTTCAAAAATTAGGAACCAGTTTTAATAAATTGGGTTCCAAGTTTCAAGTTTAAAATTTACCCACTCTGAAATCGATCACCCCTTATGAAAAACGTTACTTTTTCTTAAGTCAAGAGGCATGCCTTCATTGATGCACTGCAATAAATAGACATTCCACACATTACGTTCAAACTTTTTGCATATAGAACATAAAATCGTGGGGACCGCATGTAGTTGTCACTTTGATGGTAAGGCCAAAAGCCCATTCAGGTTTTTAACTACAGGTTTTCACATTAACAAGATTTTGTAAACGAATGGTATCAAGGCACTCGCCAAGTGCCCATGGAAAATTCATAATTCGATGTATTGTCTTTTTCTATCATGTATAATTAATGCATTAAAAAATAATTTCTTTTATCAAGCATGGTTAATCTGTGCTTATAGGATAAATAAAAAATGACGCTCTTTTGAGAAAGATGGGCACTACACGCTTCGCTACAAAAGTGAAAAACACCATCATTAAAGCCAAGTAGAAAGTCAGAGTGCTTAACTCATGCCACTCATCATATATACATATACTCATGGAGGCCTCCAAGCACATATACTCTTTATTTACGCAACGTTTTTTTTAAGTAAAATTTGTTATTTGATCTATCGTCAATTCATGCACTCACAATTAGATGATTTCTATATGGAAAAATTCAACTACGAAACTAGTTTCAAATATACATGTGTCACTCATTCAACGATAAATGTGTAAGTAATTTTTTACATTGACAATTGATCTAATTATTATCTTTTTAAAGCATTTCTCTTCCTCTCCTCTCGCTCTTCCTCCCTCCCTGCCTCCCATTCTTAGTAGCAGCTCATATAGCCATGTATGAACTCACCTGCCCCAAGAATTGTCTTATGGCGACGGCGCTCCATTGGCTCAGGAACCGATGCTTGCAAATTCAGTTATTGTGCTGAAGAATTCAAATTTAAGTGAGAATTAGTTATGATGATTGATCGTTGTTCTAATTCCCCTTCAAGTATCCGACTGACTATCACCATACTTTTGGATTCTAAAAATAAGCAGGATTAAACTCCTATTTTAGCAATTGCTTAGCTTTCAACATATACCAAAGTAAAATCAAATGTACCATTTTCCACCTGATTTTACAACTACTTAGGATATATGATATTAGAGGATCGTTGCATATAATTCTACCGCATCTAAACTCGTAGAAGGACTTCTTCTTTCTCTTCCTATTTTTTTTTTTTTTTTTTGGCCAACTATTTCCCTATTTATTTACTCGTTAATTTATTTTACCTTCTTTACAGCACTACACGACGAGGTACAAAGAAGAGAAGCCCACTTAATGAGCCCCACACGTCTGCTTCCAAAAAGCCCTAGACTTTCTTTTGGGCCACGAATCTGGGCCTGGAGCCCATAATTATGAGGCCCAATTCTTAATTAGATTATCACAGTTTCGTCGATATTATACGTCTTTATGAGTTTTCAGAACATGCATGCCCGAACATCCCAAAAGATTTGATAGCTTACACCCTCTTTAAACCCACAAAAATAGTTCTATTACACCGTAGAGAAAAAAAAAAACTTAGAATGTTCGTGATGTGATTGTGCTTGTAACATAATGTAGTCCTATGCTCTAAGCTCCTATCTTGAATGGTGGGGTACTTTTTCCATTGGAAAAATAAAACATTCACGACTTTGTTGGTCAACACCCAGAGCTGATGCGGCCAGTGTGGAGCTCTGGAGATTTTGCAATGTAGACATGGAAATTTGTCAAAATCTCACTAACTGTATATAGGGTGTGTTTGGAATTGGCTTTGCAAAGGATCTTTGGGCTTCCAAAGATCTTTAGGGTAAATGTTGAGTGTTTGGGAACAACTTTGACATTCCCATTAGGCCAAAGTTGGCCTTCTCAAGGCTGAAAGCCCAAGGCAGTTGTGAGGGTGCCTTGGGCTTTTAGCTTTCTCGGCATACAAGAGGTATTGTTTAATTTTTTTATTTTCTTCCAAAACTAGCCTCACTTACTCTCGAATTTTCTAGTTTTGCCCTCGTCATTGTACCGTTCATCTTCTTCTTCGTTGAGGTAGGCCACATGTTGCTTGAAGCTATGAGCGACCACCGACGGCTTGGCATGGTCGCGATGGCCCCTGGCAACCGTCGCCAAGGAGTGGCGCGATTGCTGCTCTGTCTAGGTCGTGGCGGGGTCGCATGACCTCGCCGCCCCCGGATCTGGGTCGGCGAGGTCGCAAGAGGTCGTGCGACCCCACCGCCGGAGGATGCGCGACCTCGCCGTGACCCAGATCCAGGGGCGATGAGGTCTTACCGCGACCTTGCCGCCCCAGATTTGGGTCATGGCGGGGTCGCCCAACGTCCGGCGGCCCTCGTCGGGGGTTGCCCAACCCCAGGTAGCCCTCCCCTGCCGGTGGGCGGTCCTCGCCGGTGGTCTTCAAGGGTCGTTCAACCTTGGGCGGCCCTCCTCGCTTGCCTCCGAGGCTGCCTAAGTCAGATGTCGGCCACCGGCGACAAATTTCGATTGTTGGCGGCCACCTACCCTTGCTGGTCATTTTTTTTAAAAATTTTTCTTTTGATAATTTTTTTTATATCAAAAGTCCTTTTTGTAAATATAATTCCTCCAAATACTATTTTGTTCAAAGGTACTTCACAAGGGACTTTTAAATTGTAATTTAACAAGCACAATTTGCATTATGAAAAGTCCCTTCAACCTAAAGTCCTTTGCATTTTCCTAATGGCTTTTCCCAAAAGTCCAACCAAACGCACCCATAAACTACGTCGTGTCAAGATCATGTGCACTGTGTCAAATGCTTAAACTTAAACGATACATGACATTTGTAGGATGTTTTCTAAGCCTCCAAGTGCTCTGACTCTACATTCTTGTCCTTCAATTATCAAGAAAAGGAAAAACCTTGGGGTAAGAAGAGAAACACTAAGTGGTTGCATGAACACTAAGAGTGTGCAACTGGACTTGACCACCTTGAAAATAGGTTAGATTCTTGGTTCCAAATTTTTGAGCCCAGTCCAAGTGTAGGCCCACCCGAGAATCGAATTGAACCAAACTGATTAGACTGGCTTCGCAATTGGTTTCATAAAATTAAGAAAAGTGAAAACCCTAGTTTCTCTATTTTTAACCTCTAGGCAGAGGTTTTATATAAATTTATTGCAAATTTAACAATGGTGGTTACATTGTTTTCATGTGATTAGAATTTGCACCAAATGTTTTTAATGGATAAATGAGAAAGGGAATTTTATAATTTATATCATATGTTAGCATCTTTATCGTTTATAATTATACATGACTACATGTTCATCTCATGAATTGTTACTTTTGGCGGATAGGATTTCTACTATTCATCTTTTACTTTGAATTGATTTATTGCTCATATTATTTTGCTATAAAAAATGAAACTAGAAAAGGGAACAAAAGAAAAAATAGGTTCTCCGATAAACCATAGAATCGATTGAAAAAACGAGGTAGGTTCTAAAGCGGGTTCCATAACAAATAGGGTGGATTCTAGGATCCAAAAATTAGGAACCGATTTTAAATAGGTTCCAAGTTCTTGAAACTTACCCATTCTAAAATCGATCACCACTTATAAAAACGATACTTTTTCTTTAAGTCAACAGGCAAAGCACATATGGCATTCCTTCATTCATGATGATGCGCTGCAACAAATAGACATTCCATATATTACGTTCATACTTTGTTTGTGTAGAAAAGAAAATCACGGGAACCGCATGCAATTGTCACTTTGACGGCAAGACCAAAAGCGCATTCACGTTTTTGTGTAGCCGGATGTTTTCACATCAGAAAGATTTTGTCAACGAATGGTATCAAGGTACTTGCTAAATGCCCATACATGGAAAATTCACAATTTGGTGCATTTTCTTGTTCTATTATGTATAATTAATGCATTGAAAATTAATTTCTTTTATCAAGCATGATTAATCCGTGCTCACAGGATAATAAAAAATGACACTCTTTTGAGAAAGATGGGCACTACTCTTTGCTCCAAAGTGAAAAACACCAATTTTATTCAAATGTCATAAATCATGTGACATTTGTGAAAATTGGTCATTGCAATTGACTTAATACGTGAATGACAGTTTTATTGACATTATGCCGTCTTTACGAGTTTTGAAAACATGCATGCCTAGGCTAGGCATGCCAAAAAATTTCATAACTTACAGCCTCTTTAATCCCACAAAATTAGTTCTATATCACCATAGAGAAAAAAAAATACTTAGAATGTTAAGAATGTGATTGTGCTTCTAACATAATGCAATCCTAAGCTCTAAGCTCCTATCTTAAATGGTGGGGTACATTTTCCAATGGAAAAGTAAAACGTGCACGGCTGTGTCGGTCAACCCCCAAAGCTGATGCAGCCAGTGTGGAGCTCCGGAGATTTGGCAATATAGAAATTCAAGGTCATTTTCTTAAATCTCACCAATTGTATATAAATTACTCTGTATCAAGATCACGTGCATATATCAAAGGCCCAAATTTAAATGGTACATGACTCTTGTAAGATGTTTTGTGAGCCTCCAAGTGGTTGGACTCTGTATTCATGTCCTTTGATTATCTAAAAAAGGAAAAACCTAGGGTATCATAAGATAAACACAAAGTGGCTGCATGAGAACTAGGGGTATGCAACTGGGCCAGACTATGTTGAAAATAGGTTCAGTTCCCAATTTCCAAATTTTTGGAATTAGTATGGTTTTCTGTTATGAGGAAAGACCCAATAGGGAACTAGATTGACTAGACCGGTTTTAGAATTGATTTCATAAAATTAAGAACAATGAAAACCCTAACATCTCTATTTCTAACCTCGAGGCTAAGGTTTTATATAAGTCAATGGCAAATTTAACTATATTGTTTGTTTCGTTTTTAGGTGATTAGAATTGGACCAATAATTTTATGAATAAATGAGGGATGGAGTTTTATAATTTATGTTTTATGTTACGTATTTGAACTTTTTATCGTTTATAATTGTACGCGAGTATGTGCTCATCTTATAAATTGTAGCTTTTGGCGGATGTAGATATTTGTTGTTCATCTTGTACTTTGAATTGATTTATTGCTCATATTATTTTGTTGTAAAAAATGAAACCGTAAAAGGGAACATAAGAAAAAATAGGTTCTTGGGTACGTCCTAGAATTGGACTGGAAAACAACATAGGTTCCAAAGTCGGTTCCATGGAAAATATGGTAAGTTTTAGGCTCCAAAAACTAGAAATCAGTTTTAATAGTGTAGGTTCCAAGTTTCAACTTGAAACTTGCCTATTCTGAAATTAATCACTTCTTATAAAAATGCTTCTTCTTCTTAAGTCAAAAGGCATTGCCTTCATTCATGTTGATGCGTAATAAATAGACATTCCACATATTACATTCAAACTTTGTGCATATAGAAGAGAAAATCATGGGCCCGCATATAATTGTCACTTTGATGGTAAGGCCAAACGCCCATTCACATTTTTTATGTGTAACTAATGTGAAAACACATTAGTAAGATTTTGTTAACGAATGGTATCGAGGCACTTGCTAAATGCCTATACACAGAAAATTCACAATTCGATGCATTGTCTTTTTCTATCATGTATAATCAATGCATTGAAAATTAATTTCTTTTATCAAGCATGATTAATCCGTGCCCACGGGATAAATAAAAAACAACACTCTTTGAGAAAGATGGGCACTACACGCTTTGCTACAAAAGTGAAAAACACCATCATTAAAGTCAAGTAGAAAGTCATAGTGCTCAACTCAAGCCACTCATCGTATATACATAGTCAAGTAGAAAGTCATGGTGCTCAACTCTGGCCACTCATCATATATACATATACTCATGGAGGCCTCCAAGCACATGGTGCACTTTGACCTAAACTCTTTACTTACGCAACCTTTTTTAAGTAAAATTTGTTATTAAATCTATGGTCAATTCATACACTCACAATTAGATGATTTCTATATGGAAAAATTCAACTACGAAACTAGTTTCGAATATACATGTATCACTCATTCAACGATAAATGTGTAAGTAATTTTTTCACACCGACAATTGATCTAATTATTATCTTTTTAAGCATCCCTCCCTCTCTCCCTCCCTCCCATTCTTAGTAGGAGCTCATATAGCCATGTATGAACTCACCCACCTCGAATTGTCTAGTGGCGACCGCACTCCATTGGCTTAGGAACCAATGCTTACAAATTCAGTTATTGTGCCGAGGAATTCAAATTTTAGTGAGGATTAGTTATGATGATTGGTCGTTGTTTTGATTCCGCTTCAAGTATCCGATTGACTATCATCGTATGTTGGATTCTTAAAAATAAGCAAAATTAAACTCTTATTTAAGCAATCGCTTAGCTTTCAACATATACCAAAGCAAAATCAAATGTACCATTTTCAACTTGATTTTACAACTACATATGATTTATGATATTAGAGGATCGTTGCACATAATTCTACCATATATAAACGCGTAGAAGGACTTCTTCTTTCTCTTCCTATTTTTTTTTTTTTGGGCCAACTATTTCCCTATTTATTTACTCGTTAATTTATTTTACCTTCTTTACAGCCACTACTACACGACGGGGTACAAAGAAGAGAAGCCCACTTGATGACCTCCACACGTCTTCTTCCAAAAAAGCCCTAGACTTTCTTTTGGGCCACGAATCTGGGCCTCGAGCCCATAATTATGAGGCCCAATTCTTAATTAGATGATCACAACCATCCCTCCTTCTCCCAAATTGCATGATTGCCAAGATCACGCTTTAGGAAAAACATTCTTAATTAAAAAAACAATTAAAATAGTTGATCGATCCATATCCTCCGGCGGATCATACGATGAAATCAAAGATGCATAACCATCCACGCGGCCGCCCCTCAAATGCAAGATAAGCTTAATCTAATCGCACGTCACGCTCGAAATTTCTTTAATTACCCACGAAACAATACGCCACTTACAAAAAGTAATTAATTAAATTAAATTAAATTAAACTAAGCCCTGGGAAGAGAAATCTCGGTTGACTTTTCGGCACCGAAAGACCAAAAGACTAGGGAACTAAAGTTGTCGGGCCTGACCCCTTTTTCTTTTTTTTTTTCTCTTTTCTCCCTCTTTTTTCCTTATCGTCCACGTGGAGCTCGCACTGCCCAAGTAAAAGCAGGGAGCGGCAGAGTGGGACACGTGTCGGGGCGCTGGGGCGGGGAGCAGGAGTCGAGGCCGGGGGTGGTTAATCCTCGTCAGTGGGTCACACGTGTCCTGCAACCGGGACACGTGTCGCGCGATCGGAGGGGGTGCACGGGGGGGAAGATTTTTTTGCCCGGCTTTTCTTCTCTCCCTCCCCCGAGAGGGGCTTTTTCCAGCTTTTTGGGGACCGTTAGTGGGCCCCCCGCGTGAGGGGGGAAAAAAGGCAGATTTATGCGTGGGGTGCTGACGTGGCGATAAGCCCGGGCTTATCTGAAGGAGGGGGGAGAAAAGTATATGCAATGCGATTGCGATGTAGGTGCATGAACTTGGTGGTCGCACGTGAAGGTCCACGTGAGTTGAATACCTATGGAGGATTTGTTTGACAGTACTCCAAAGATGCTTGATAAATAGCTCCACAATTTATTTTTAAAAAAAAAATTGTGGTCTCCAATACATTGATTGGTCCCGTGATATGGGTAATCGGTATTTCGGGAATTGAATGCTTTAATTTTAAGTATGTTTGATAAGTACAGCGAGTAAGGATGAGCGCTTTCAATTTCCATTCAAATTTTACTTGAAACTTGGAACCTATGACCTATCCTGTCATAGGTTCTAAAGTTTATCTAAGTTCTACATATACTTTTCATTAAACAATCGTACTAAATCATCATCTCTAATGATCACTATAAAATTTTTGTTACAATTTACTGATCACAATTCATAGTAGAAGTCTCATTTATGAATTGGAAATGGAAGCTCGGATTGGTGGTTTCATATTACACACTTAACATTAGACACCATGTAATGCGAACACATGGCATAAGAAAAACATAAAAACTTATTCCAAGTTTTTTATTTTACTTACAAAATTTTTGTCAGAATATACTCTCAATTTTTTTTTTTTGAATTTAAAACCTACCATACATATCATAGAACCTGAAATCACATAGGTGGAGAGTCAGTTCGATTCTTAGGTTCCTGGTTCTATTCTAAAATCACACTCAATCCTAGCATTGACACTACATAGATTTGGGTTTTAACCAAAGTTAATATACCTAATTTTAACAGTATGGATGCAAATGGGTGGGGTGGGCTAGGCCTAGAGGGTTTTTTTGGCCTAGCCAAGAAAAGAAGAATAAGAAGAAGGCTCTAATCGAAATTACTCGTTCGAACCTACCTTTTTTGTTTTTCAAAATGTTTTATTTTCCAAAGTATTTTTTCATTTTTAAATTTCAAAACTATACCTTACATCAATTAAATAACTAACACAAATTTACTTGAAATTCCCATATTTCATTTGAAGAAGCAAAATTTTCATATCTCAGCTCTAACATAACATGATTAATTTATTATTATAACTTTGTTGAGGTTCATAAATAATAAATCACAAATCTTATATGTAATTTTTTCTTCTAATTCTATACATAACTTTTTTTTTTTTTTTGTTAAAAATATTCCGGGCCAAGGCGGGCTAGGCCATTTCAAGCTTGAGGTCTGATCCGGGTTTTCAATCCTTTTTGGTTTTTTTGCAACTCTACTAGAGAGGTGTTTAGGTGCTTCAATTTAAACACAAAGTGCTAATCCTCCAAATAATTTATCATTCAGAAAAATAAAATTTCCGAATTTGGTAAACATCAAGTCTTGGGGAATAACTCCTTTGATTTGAGAATGATTGACATGATTTATGTTTAAGGGTTCATTCGTTTAATGAAAAATAAAAGATTTGGAAAATAATTTCTTAAAAATTATTATTTATATTATTTAAAATAATTGATTAAGGAAAAGTGTTTTGGTTGCGAATAAGGGATATTCCTTAGTTTGAAAAAGGAGAAGCTGCTGTTGAGTGAGGAGGCCACACAAGGGCTGCGCAATTATTTATGCGCCACGTCGTATTATTATAAGTGTTTTGGCCTTGTTAGGCTCACCACTTCTCATTTGTTTTTTGAATTAGCCAGAAGAAATCGAACAAAAAAACCAATCATTAAACACAAAAATCCAATCATAGAGAAGTGGCTAATGGTTTCGACCAACAAAGAAAGCGGCTAATGGTGACGTTTTAGAGCGACAGGTGGGTAGACAAAAAGCTGGCGTGGTTAATTGAAATCAACATGTAAGCAAATTAGTTCCAATAAGGGTTAATATCAAATCATCCGAAAATTTATCTTAAATTAATTTTTTATTATAAAAATCAGAATTAGTATATTTGTGATAAGTTTACTCAGACTAATTTTTTTACCACTAGAAAACTCAAATTAATACCTTTGTTAATTTTCATTAAATTGAATTAGTGCCACAAAAAATTATAAATTGATAAACAAAGGATAAAACTCTAAACTGATATACCCATTAACTATTACGTGTCATCCAACCGAAAATTTAACGGTAAAATTTAACGGAAATTAGCATAGGATAAATTTGTTATAAGTGTATAGAAATTAATAAATGGTAAATTTGTTACTAAAATTTCTTCATTATTAACAACAACTAATAACGAAATTTTTTATGAAGGACGAAAATATTTTCTATTCATTCACTTTTATAAACCATATAAGTGAGGACATGACCTTTCATGAAAACAACAACAACAATAATAATTGAATATAAAATAGATAAATAATTAGTTTATCGTTATTTGTATAAGATATTCATTAGGGAGAGCCGTAGTACTTGTTAAATTCTCAAAATAGATTGAATCCTCAAGGATTTCCAGCCCGCCTAAAATAAGATTCCCTTTATGTTGTCACTTGTTGAATCAAACACAACTAGCGATCCGTGCCTATCACCATTCGTATCATCACTTTTCCACAATTGAAAATATGTCGACCGATTCGTGTTAATTTCGAGTTGAGTCAAGCCGTACCGTGTTGTATCGTGTTTGAATTTGCATCGGTAAAACGAGGAAACCTTTTTCGGATTCTCCTAAAGACGGCTTGACTACTCCTCTCCCAGTCCCCACCAACCTTTTCCCACCTCGGCCAGATCCGAGCCCGAACGGTCGTTGTCGGGTCGGGTCCGGACACGCACGAAAAGGCCAAAGAAAAAGAAGAAGAAAAAGTGGGTGCACCATCTTTTCGGTGCAACCCTCCCGCAAGAATCAAAACCCGCAGGCCTAAGGAAGAGAAAATCTCAAGGCCACGAAAACTTGTGGCTCAGAATCCATCCCCCCCGCTGACGTGGCGCCCACCTCCCTCCCTGTCTCTTTCTCTCTCATGGAGAAACAGAGGAGCTCACGAGACTTTAAAGGCTGACACTTTAACATTCTTCCCCTTCCATGTCAACCCCAAAAACCCGAACGCACACCCGCTAAGACGACAGTGAAGAAGAAACAGGGCCGAAACGCTCGGGAGAAGGAGTCGAGTACAGTGAAGAGAGAGGAGAGAGAATGGTGGAGATGACGAGCGACCCTGCCATCAGGCTCTTCGGCAAGAAGATCCCCCTGTCGTCCACCGGGGAGTCGCCGGAGGCCTCCTCCGGCGACGACGTGGTTTACTCGGGCGTGAATTCGGAGGAGGAGGACGAAGGCTCCGAGAAGGTACGGTTTGTCGGGTGTGGGGTGTCTGTGCAATTCGAGAACTGCCCATCTACTCTCTGTCTCTCTGTCTCTCTGTCTCTGCTTTTCTGTACTTGGGTGTGGTGCTCTGTCTCTGGATGATGATTCTGTGTAGCTTTTTCAAGATCTTGGAATTCTTTTTTGCTATTTTCAGCTTCTTTTTCGATGGTAGTCTGTGAATTGGGTTTTTGATTTGATCCATGAAGTTGAAGGCGTAGAAAAGTTTAAAGTGAAGACGAGAGGAACTGACCAGTCTTCACGAGGTTAATTCTTTTGCTTGTTTTAAGGATCTTGTCTCCACTTAAAAGATCCTTAAAACAGCATAAAACGAAGACGGCTAACGACCCTGCTAGTTTCATCCAGAAAAAAGGGGGAAAAAACATAAATTTGACCAAAAAAATTAAAATTTTCAAGGAAGTATGGAAAGAAGGAAGAGATCTGTTTCTTTTCCCTTTTTCTTTTATTTTGTCTTTACCGAAATATGGGATGAATAATCCGTGTCTGTATTGGTCAAGAAAGACCCTTTTGGTTTTCGCCTTAGTTAAAATTGATTGAAATCTTCACCTCTTCCCTGTTTAAAATACGGTATAGACAGGCCTTTTAGCCGTATACTTTCTGGTATGATCCATGATGAGCATACTTTATACTATGCGGATAGAGAAATTCCGCATACACTCTTAAATCAAGTCCTAGACATCACATGTGAGCTGATAATGGCTTTTTGGACCAGCTGCATCGGTCCAAGGCCGCATGTTTCGGATCTGTCACTATTTTAAGTCACTAAATCTTTGTCTTTTTCCTTAATCATGTCAAATTTCTTGGAGAACTCATCCATGTCTCGCCGGTCCAGGCGACCGGATCGATGTAAAGTGTCACGTTCCAGATTTAGCTAAGGACAATTAAACAATGGGAAGAGGGATGGCATTAATTTAGTCAAGAAATGATGGCAAAAGCATTCTCTAGATGCTCTTCTCATTCTTTCCTTTGCATCTTGCTTGTTCTGTTGCTGGGCATCTTTTCTTCTAGAATTTTCCTAGGTGAGACTTTTACATCCGTTGCTTAGTGCTGATTTCCCTCCACTTTGTCATGTCATCAGTGTCATTCCATTGAACACTTCGCCATGGAAGTGCAAGAAGATGATGACCAAGTTTCACCAGAAACGGTGAACCCCAAAACACCCTCTATCGAGGAAGAATCTGCTAAAACGAAAGCTTCCGGCATCGATCAAGAACAGGGCGATTCGTCGAACTCGCAGGAGAAGCCCCCCCTGAAGAAGCCGGACAAGATCATACCTTGCCCGCGATGCAACAGCATGGACACCAAGTTCTGCTACTACAACAACTACAACGTCAATCAGCCCCGGCACTTCTGCAAGTCCTGCCAAAGATACTGGACGGCAGGCGGTACCATGCGGAACGTTCCCGTGGGAGCTGGGCGCCGCAAGAGCAAGAGCTCAGCTTCGCATTATCGCCAGATCACTCTCTCTGAGGCTCTTCAGGCAGCTCGAATTGATGCTCCGAACGGGACTCACCTCCCAAATGGGAAGATCAATGGTACTGTTCTCACCTTCGGCTTAGATCCATCTGCTGGTGAGTCCATGGCTGTTGCCTTGAATCTCGCCAATAAGGAAGGATCAGCTATGAACAGAATGCAGAATGGGTTTTGTGACTTCGGAAGGAATGGGGTTTCGGTCCCGCAAAGAAGTGGAGAGAAGAATGACGATTGCTCTAGCCGATCTTCTGTCGCGATCTCGAACTTGACAGATGAAGGAAATGGGAATTCCAATCTGGAGGGATCCAGCGCCAATGGATTCCATCCTCAGTTTCCATGCTATCCGGGTGTTCCACAGCCTTATCCATGGAATCCTGCGATGCTTCCGCCACCCTTTTATCCTTCAGGATTTGCTGTGCCGATTTACCCTGCGCCGCTTTGGAACTGTGGCCTCCACAGTAGCTGGAATTTCCCTCTGTTGTCGCCTCCGAGCCGAAAGGGATCGAATTCAGGACCAGATTCGCCGACTCTTGGGAAGCATGCAAGAGAAGGCGAGATGGTTGAAAAGGTTGATTCTGTGGAAGACGAGCCCAGGAAACGGAAGAACGGATGTGTTTTGATCCCGAAGACTTTACGCATAGATGACCCAAGCGAGGCAGCGAAGAGTACTATATGGGCTACTCTGGGGATCAAGAAGGACTGGCTAGGTAAGGACGGGTTGTTTCAGGGCTTCCAATCGAAGGGCGAGGAGAAAAATCACGTATCAGAAACCGCATCTGTTTTGTGCGCTAACCCTGCAGCCTTATCGAGATCTATCAAATTCCACGAGAGCTCTTGCGTTTAGCTCATGATAGCTACAGGTAGAAATAACTACAGAAAACTCTTGAAACTGGGCTGTCATCTTTCTTTGGTGATTGCAGTGCTTGCATTGTTTAGAACAGAGAAAGGCAAGACATTTGATGGCCGAGACAAGCAGAGGATAGCGATAGACCGTGACTTGCTGAAGTTTGCAGCCAGTTAGTTTTAACCCGATGGGGATGTTTCCTTTTCTTGTGTGCTAGTTAGGTTGAATGCACGCGCTTGTACATAACTCTTGTAAATTATTCGAACGAGATGGAGAGAACTTTTCTCTGAATTTTGTACCAGTTCTTCATGTCTCTTGAGAGATGTTTCTTAAGTGCGTCCTGAATCAAAGCAGTGATGTTTTAAACCTCTTTGGTTTCTCCAAGTGTTCTTTGTAATAATCCAACTAGGCATATCATCAAGATGTTCTTGAGATAATGTTCAGACTAAATATGATTGAATCACTCGAGGATGACACAACCGAAGCAGGGCACAGCTTTGGGGGAGGAAATATATCTTGAGGATTTGTGCAGCAGAAAAATCCTACTATTTCTAGATTCCAAGGCCGATGGGTATCTAGTAAAAGCAACGATGTTTCTTTCCTTGCAATCCAAAACACTAATCGTCACAGTTTGGCAATGAAAGGTCAGTACTTTCACTGTTTCTTTGGTCTATTTTTTCAAAAGTGATATTGAGAAACAGCTAGTAGCAAGGCATGGTTTTAACAATGCTCACGGAGATCGCCATAGATGGATATGAAAACGGATAATCTCATCCGGTAAGCACTAGAACTGCCCACCAACGCTTCCCTTTTTCATCACAATCTAATTACACAAACAATGACAGATGAGTGAGAGACCTTGATAGGCCAGACACAGAAACATTGAGATATTTTGTCTCTGCAAAGCAAACATCAGCCACAACCTGGCAGCTTGCTAGTGGCCCCTTTTTACCAAGACAAATTCCACGGCTTTCTTTCTGCAATCTTGGCGATCCTTGTTCCGTCTCTGTCATTTCTCTTCGCAGGAAAAGCGCCCAGCTTGTCGATTTCATCGGCCTAATTGCAGCTTTTAGAAAGACTAATCCGAACGATCAAACCCAAGAAAGACGAAAAGAATAAGCCTTTGGGGACTTAAAAGTTTGGGATGGGAACGGACTTGCAGTACTTTATTGACCATCTTACTGAACATGGGAAGTAGTCTAGCCTGCCACTCAATTCTGATTCAATGAACAATGCCCTGAAAGTGAGTCAACCGTCCTACGCTGATTGTGCAAATTTCTAGCTCTGGCCTCACTGGCAATCATTGACTCCTGAATCTACAGTAAGTCCTCACATTAATGGCTCATTATAAATTTTGGGTGGGGAGGGTAGACATCAACCTGGAAAAGATGGCCATTTCCTGGAGTTATCATTGGTGAGAAAAATAAGTTCTTGAGCCATTGGGTCTCAAAGAGCACTACAACATGTCCCCAAAGTGACTTTTTCAGAGTGAGATTGAAGATGTCAAAGATAATGTTTTCCTCATATTGAAATTCGCTTCATGCATGTAAAGTTGAACAATGAAGTCAACGAGCTCTCAATTTTATGTTAAGGTCGTCCCAGAAATTGTCTTAATCATCTTCCAGGATAAAATGCATCCTTAGGTAAGAAGTGCGCATGCATTAAAGTAGGTGCAATTAGGAAAGAAGCACCAAAAAGTGGGTTGACCCTCGAATCCTTTCGAGAAAGTGGGGTGGTGTTGCGAAAGATATATGATGAACGAAGCTTATTTTAGATCAATGTGTCTACTTCCAATTTAATTTGGACTTTTTTGATGAATTATTCCATCGATTTGTGTTTATTATCATTGTTATTATTATATGATAATGTTAATTTGAACTCTCTAAGTAGTTTGCTAAGTGATTAAATGTTTGATTTGAGTGAAGAGAATCTAACTCAGATTAACACTATTAATTATCACTGCCATACTATAGACTGAGCTTTATTCGATGTACGTGGTCAGGGTGATGTATGTGGTCAGGGTGATTTGCGTGTATTTATGAAATTTCATTAGATTGAAAGTATCTTATACTTTATATTGATCTAAATTAAAAGTAAATATAATTAAAAAAATATAGCTATTAAATGTGAAATAAAGAATATTAAGATAGTTTAATATGAAACAGATTGATACACATGAAGTCATGAACTTTGCAATGAAAAGGGGAGCACTTAAATGTAATATTCTGTCCATTAAAGCCCATACTGACAAGTGGTGGCACATTGCAGGCTAAAAAGCCCGAGGGAAGTGACAGAATAGAGCCAAGACTAAACAACAGCAGATAATATTGTTTAAAACCACCACGTTACCAACTTAACAGCTCCCGTGGTGGGATGTGAGCCTAGTCAGCTCCACTTAAAAATCAATATGTGTCTTATGACATGCAGTGGGGAGAGAATTTTTATCGAGGCCTCTCCCGGCCTCTAGCCAGTCTACTTCCTGGCTGTCAAGGCCTTTTAACGTCTTGCCTAGGACGAAAAAAAAATGGAAAG
The DNA here is from genome assembly GCA_014182515.1 of Eucalyptus microcorys. Taxonomy (NCBI): domain Eukaryota; kingdom Viridiplantae; phylum Streptophyta; class Magnoliopsida; order Myrtales; family Myrtaceae; genus Eucalyptus; species Eucalyptus microcorys. The sequence continues at coordinate 5,720,194 of CM024563.1, forward strand.
CTAAAAAGTATGCTATTCGAAAAAGAAAAGAAAACAAGAGTATGCTACATTTTTCTATAGATCACGTCATGATATAATTTCCTTGTTTTTTTTTTCACGTGATTAGAGATTCGGATAAATAGAGAGAGCTACCACAGTCCCCTTAAATTATTGGGTGAATATCAATTTAGTTTAAAACCTTTTAATTTGACTAATTTAAACCTAACACTTTAACACTTTGCCAATGTAATCATTCCGGCCATTTTGTGCTAGAAATCGTTAATATGGATGCTAATCATTTCACGCAACCTGATCAATATTAATGTGGACAAATTTTTCAAAATTTTTAAATTTTTATTGAATTTTTTTCCTTTCCTTCCTTTTTTTTTTCCTTATTTCTCTCTATTGATCTGTCTGGTGGAGGTTGTGACACCCTCACCACCCCTTAACTTAAAAAAAAAAAAAAAAAAAGTGTCTTTTTTTTTAATATTTAAATTATTACAAAAGTTATTCACATTAGTACCGGTCGTGTTGATAGTCAATGTTCACTTCAGCAATTTCTAACCAAATTTGGTTAGAAAAGTTATATTGTTAAATTATCAAAATGTTAGTGATTAAATTGACCAATCTGACCAATTTATAAGTTTAGATCTGAATCAATGTCCATACAATATATTTAAGATTTTTTAGGTAATTATCCTTAGATAATTATTTTTACATCAAAGATAATATAATATACTCTCTTTATGAGAATATCTTTATTACTCTCTTTATGAGAATATCTTTATCGCATATTTTGTTTAAATCATTTATCTGTATTAATGCTTATGGGAAACACTAATTTATCTCACTTTTTGTATTCCAAATTTGCTCTTACATCAAAATTTAAAATTGCCTACTACTAGTTTCTCTTTATCGAACTCAACTTAAACATCTTTCATAACCAGTCATGCACATCCCTTACTTAAATAATTACTCTACTCCTTAAAATTTTATTCCTTTTGCTCTATGCGTACCGTACTCGCGATGATACACTTACATAGCGAATGCCCCAACATATTCTATATAAAGCAAGCTTTCAAATTCGGTGTCCACTCCAAATTTACAATTACACTATGGACCATTTGATCGTCCCCTCGAGCCCAAAAGTGGTGGCAACTTCACACTCACCGTCTGACCACTTGCGTGTTCCCATCCCCGCTTATTCCATCATTTTTTTCCTCCAAAGACAACATTGTTTGCTTAGCCCAAGAGGAATCACGACAAGCGATTACGGCATTTCAATCGTTACAAGGCTTTGGCTTTCCATGCATGGGCGCACATTGAAGCAATGCCGACATTTCTTTATAAAAAGAGCAAGCAATGTCGACACTAGTTGGTGATCTTGGACTTTTCTAACTTTGATAATAGTGTTGGGGTGATCTTGGATCTCTTTCACCTCAAAAACTAGTTCAAGAGATGAGACTTTTTCTTATACTTATTAATTGACTACCAGCCCCATTCCACAACCAATATAGGACAATCTTAATAAGCATTTCATCAGTAAATCCTGATTTCATGACATTAGTGTTACGGATGCAAAAGAAAGTTCAAATCATCGTACATTTCTCTCTTACATCCTCAAACCCACAAGACAAGCCGGGAAAGAAATTCAAAAGAAGAGGCCTTCCATTTCTGCAAACGCCCTTGTTCATCTTAAAAGAGGGAAGCATTGTGTCATCAAATCACAAATTCATGGGTGATTGAGTAGCTCATTAGCCATTTTGAGGACAAAAAAATGAATTGCCAGCCACCAAGACCTGAAGATGCGGATGGCTTGACATGGATGGCATTCCGTTACTCCTCCCCACTCGACAATGCCTTATCCTAGAGTGAGTCGGGAATGGCGCCTTACTGCCTAGTCTCCGAGGAAGAGACAAAGATGGACTACGTGTACAATTTGGATGGTCCATGGCCGGTGGAGGAGGTGAGGGGGACGGGCTTGTGAGTGATCAGCCAAAGGGATGCTCTGATAGCTTGTTCCCAAGGAATCATAAAGGACCTGCCTCGGAAGTGGTATGAGGACATTAGATTTAGGTTCAAGACGGATCGTGTCAAGATTTCCAAAATTTATTGATAAATACATCTTCCTACCACTACCACCTATTGTTGTTGAGTTTGGCGTTGCACTTGTTGGGAGAGCGTGGTAGAAATTCAATAACTTCACCTGAAGGGATTGCCAAGAGGGAGCCCAAGTTCGAGTTCGTCAATATATCCAGTTAGACCCACCTTTACTCAATAGTTTAAGTCAATGAGTTATGAGTCAACTAAGATATATATTAATTATTCTATATCACATCAATTTTCTGATGTGTGATTTCTCTAACATAATTCACTCACATGTGTATTCTAACAATCTCCCCCTCACGTGTGGGCATAATGTTAGACCGCTTCCCCTTAATTCAGGTATTCTTCTGCATTAACTTATGGACTCATATTACTACACCACTACACCCACTTGTCTGATCTCCCCCTCATGTGTGAGCTTAATGTTAGGCCCGCTTCTTCTTGATTCAAGTATCCTTCTGCATTAACTTATGAGCTCGCATTGCTACACCACAAGGTTCATTTATCCGAAAATTACAACTATAGGCTCTGATATTATTTGTTGGGAGTGTACATCAAAAATCCATCTAAGGAGATTGTCAAGAGGGAGCCCAATTCGAGCCCATCAATATATTTAGTTGGATCTATATTTTCTCAAAAATTTAAACCAATGAGTTATGAACTAACTATGATATATTAATAACCCTATAACATATCAATTCTTCGATGTGAGATTTCTCTAACATAACTCATTCACATGTGCATCCTTATAGTAACGACAGGAAAGGAGGTGGAGGATGAGGATGAGGATGAAGTTGGTGGCAAGAGAAAAAATCCAACTTTTTGTAGGTTGTTAAGATAGATGAGTATCAATTAAAAGCAACCTTTCATCTTTCCTTCCATTCCAAAACACAAGTGGCCCCATTTTGGGCAATGAAAACACAACACTCCACCGTTTCTTTGGTCCACAATTTTTGTAAAACAGCTAAAAGCAAGGAACTGTTTCCACGATGCTTTACGGAAATCGCCATCCATTGATGAGAAAACGCGTAACATCTTCCTCGGTAGGCACGGAAACAGCCCAACCGACATTTCCCTTTTTTACCAGAATCTAGGTACAAAAACAAAGACAGATCAGCGAGAGACCTTGATAAGCCAGACAGAGGACATTGAGATATTTTGCCTCAGCAAAGCAAATATCAGCCACAACCTGTTCATCGCATCTGCTGCTATGGGCCCTCTTTACCAACTCCATTCCCTGGATTTCTTTCTGCGTCACGGCAACTTCTCTTTTCCGTCTTTGTCGTTTCTCTTCCCCGGGAAGCACGCGCACAGTTTGCCGATATCATCGGCCTAATCGCAGTTCTTAGAGAGACCGAACTGAACAGTTAAACCAAAGAAAAGTTGGGCATGTGAACCAACTTGAAGTACTTTATCGACAATATTGAAGGTTTATAAATTTGGGTGGGGGTAGCCATCAACCTGGAAAGATGGCCATTTCTTGTAGTTACTATTGGTGGGAAAAGTTGGTTCTTGAGCCATTTGGGTCTCAGAGTCAACATCCACTATGCCATGTCTCCAAAGTGACTTTTTCTAGAGCGAAATTGGAGATGTCAAAGATAATGTTTTTATTCATGTTGAACTTTCACTTCATGCATGTGAAGGTGCAATGAAGTCACCGAGCTCTCAATTTAACATTAAGGTCGTCCAAGAAATTGTATTAATCATCTTCGAGAATAAAATGCATCATTTAGGTAAGAAGTGCACATGCATTAAAGCAGATACAAGTAGGAAGGACGCACCAAAAGGAGGGGTGACACTCAAATCCTTTCGAGATAGAGGGGTAGTGTTGGGAGAGATATATGATGATTGAAGCTTATTTTAGAACAACGTTCCTATTTCTAATTTATTTTGGAATTTTTTGTTGAATTTTTCCATTGATTTTTGCTTTTTATTATTGTATTATTATATGAAAATGTTGGTTTGAACTCTCCAGGCACTTGGTTGAGTGATTAAGTGTTTGATTTGAACGAGGTGAATCCAACTAGGATTAACATCATTGGTCGGATTGCCATTATATGGATGGAGCATTATTTGATGCACTCAATCGGTGTGGTTTGCATGTATATATGAAATTTCATAAAATTAATTGTTCGTATACTTTATATTGATCTAAATTAAAAGGAAATATAATAAAAAAATATAACAATGATATGCGAAATAAAGAATGTTAAAATAGTTTAGTACGAAATAAATCCATACATATGTAGTTTGGTTTTCTCAAGTCATGAACTTGTAATGAAAAGTGGAGCGCTTGAATGTAATATTCTGTCAATTAAAGCCAAAAATGACGAGTGGTCGCCCATTGCAGGCTAAAAAGCCCGCACGAACTGACGGAATGGAGCCAAGACTCAACAAGAGTATGCTATTTGGAAAAAAAAAAAAAAATAGAGAGGACGCGACACTTCTCTATAAAAAATTGTCTAATTAGCGATTAAGATAATTAGCGATTAAGATAATTAGAGAAAATTATCAAAATGATCATAAACTTATTGAATGAATGTCAATTCAATTCAAGATTTTTAATTGAGCCAATTTAATCATAAATATTTTAACGATTTGTTAATATAATCATTTCAGCCATTTTTAATTGGAAATAATTAACATGGATGCCAATCGTCTTATATATCACTTATGTTGACAATTTTTACAAATTTTTTCAAATTTTTTCTAATTTTTTTTCTTTCCTTTTCTTTAATTTTCTTTAGTTTTTAAAATTTTCCTCCGGCAGTCTGTAACCCTAGTGGTGGTTGGTGGAGGTTACCAGCCATAGGCCAGGGCTTTCACCCTTGCTGCCCCCTCAGTTAAAAAAAAGAAAAGAAAAAGGAAAAAAAAGAAGAAGAAAAACATAGAAAAGATTGAATTGCAACCTGTCTATAGTTAGCGTCCACCTTAAGGATTTCCAATTAAAATTGGTTAGAATAACTACATTTTCAAATTGTTAAAATGTTTATGATTAAATTGGTTAAATTGAAAGATTTATAACATTTTGGATAATTATCCTAGGTAAAATATGATATACAATAAATATAATATAATATGCTCTCTTTATGAGAGTATTTTTAGTCGATATTTTGTTTAAATCATCTATCTATATTAATGTTTAAGGGAAACACTCATTTGTCTCATGTTTTATATTCTAAACTCGCCCTTAGATGAAAACTTAAAACTACCTACTACCAGGTCTTTTTATTGTGTAGCTGCTCAATTCACACATCTTTAATAACTAGTCTTGCGTATCCTTCGGTTAAATAATTACTTGACTCTTTAAAAATTATATTCCTTTTCTCTTATACATACCACACCCATGATCATTTATGTACGAAGTATGCCCAACATGTTATATATAAAAGTCCTAAACCTTTTGTCTTTGTGTTGAGATTTCTGATTTAATTGTTATGCACTCCGAATTTGCCATTACACTCTCGACCATTTTTTTTTTAATTTTTTAATATTTTAGATTTTTTTTTTTATTTTATTTTTTTCTCCTTTTTTCCTCCAGTCGGTTTGGACCTCGGCGACCGGCTGAGGCGACGGCCGGCGAGGTCGAGGTCAACCCGCGCGGCCATTTTGCCAAGCTCGCACTAGGCGGCGAGGCTCACCCGCTAGATCCGGCGAGGGTCAAGCCTCGCTTGCCCAGCCGCGAGGCCACCCTTGAGGCCTTGGCGGCGAGGCTCGCCCATGGCCGGCGAGGGCGAGCCTCGCTAGCTCGGCGCGAGGAGGCGGCCTTGAGCTGGCCTTGCGCCGGCCACCGGAAGTTTCTGACCAGACGATGAGCTCCGCGTGCCATTGAAGATCTCTCTCTCTCTCTCTAGCGCGACTGTCGAGATTCCCTCTGATTCGCGATCCTCTCGTTCTCCATGCGTCCCTCGCGTCTCCAACGATGCGAGATGCTTCGTCTCAATCGACTGTGGAGTGATCCTTCCCCAATCGGAGGAACCCGCGTAGTACGGGCGATTTCGAGTCCGGTGAGTAGGCCCACACGCGCTCTCGAGGCGATTCGCATGAGCGTGACGCTCATGGGGGCCGAGCTGCAGATGGCGATATCAGACAATGCCAGGGGGCTCGTACTAGCCATGGTCTTGAGCGTGTTTATTGGCGCGAGCTTCATCCTCAAGAAGAAGGGCCTCAAGCGTGGCGCCTTCGACGGTACTCGCGTAGGTCGGCTTTTTTTCCTCCCCTGCACATTCGTGTTGCTTCGGAATCATGCCTCGATTCGCAAGTGTGGTGGCTGAGGTCAACCTCGACCTCGCCGGTTGTCGCCTCTGGCCGGTCGTCAAGGTCCGGTCGACCGGCCACGTCCACCGATCGCGCCACGTCGGGCGCGTCCGGCCGGGCCATCAAAATCCGGCTAAAATTGGTCGGAAAGGATTGAATTGGCACAACGTAAAAATGCTTAAGACTAAATCAGCACCAAAAAAAAATTTATGACTAAATCAACACAAAAACAAAAGGGCTTAGGACTTTTTTGGCACTTTTCTCCCAAAAGGTTATATATAGTCATGCACTCTGAATTTGCCATTGCACTCTCGACCATTTGATCGTCCCCTTGGGCCCAAAGTGGCGGCCACTTCGCACGGACCATTTGATCATCCCCTTGGCCGGCCGGCCGCTCGCGAGGTCCTGTCCCTGCTTTTTCCGCCACTTTTTCCTCCAAAAACAGCATTGTTTGCTCAGCCCCAAGAGGAATCACGACAAGCGATTCCGGCATTTCATTGATTACAAGGCTTTGGCTTTTCAAGCAATGCCGGCATTTCGGTCTTTATAAGATGAGCAAGAAACGTCGGCATTGCACTGCTGAATCGCCAGGGTCACGGGCGAAAAAGAACTCAAAATCATCAGCGTTTCTGTTTCTCTTTTACTTCCTCAGACTCACAGGACAAAACCCGGAAGAGATTCAAAGAAGAGGCCTTCTACTTCAGCCGACGTCCTGGTTCATTTTAAAAGAAGGAAGCGTTTCGGCATTTGGTCCGGAGAATCACAAATCCATGGAGCGGGCAAACCACAAGGAGTGGAGTTGGCGATACATCTCCCCGTCGACCATGCCTTATCCCAAAGCGAGGTGGGGACGGCCTCACAGCACCGTGTGGTACCCAAGGAAGAGACTGCGATGGACTATACGAGATGGACATGCCATCGGGGGAGGAGGAGGTGAGGGTGGAGATCAGGGAGAACGGACATGCCCAAAGTTGCTGTGATGGCCTAGGTTGCCTAAGGTGAGGGTGAGCGGAGCTACCACTTTGGTGAACCGCGACGGCGTGATCACGGTCTGAGTTCCCAGGCGGGATCCCGCTCGGAAGTGGTATGAGATCATTGGATGCTGTTTCAAGACTATTCACATTAAGATTACGAAAAATAATTCAAGAGTTGATCTTTCAGTGCTGATGCCACCTCCTGCCGTGCTGCCGAGTTCAATTTCAAGGGAGGTGTTACAAGGGAGGATGGGGATGGAGGTGGTGGCAACAGACCCTTGGCTCGCAAATTTCTCAGCATATATCAATGTTAGTTGGATTGAAATGTTCGGATATCCATATAAAATAAAAGTTTCACCACTGCTCGCGTAGCACGTGCGTTGCCTTTGGTATTATCTTATGTTGGAATTCTTCTTCAGCTTTCATTTTTAGTCGTCAGTTGTCTTCAATATCTGATATGTAAACTTCCAAGTTGTCGTGGATCTTTTGTTAAGAGTATGGCTGTAAGTACCTGTGCTATGAGTATTGGCGGGCACTGCGCTGTCTGCTGAGTTGAATTACACCATTCCACAGACGTGCTTCGGAAGCACGTCAGACGCAAACCTGTTAGCACATTGTCGCCCCTCCCGACCATCTCTTCCTCGCCGGGTGTGGGTGGACGATGTCGTACCATCCAGTCTCCGAGGAGAGACGTTACATCGCGTGGCGGTCGATTACCACTTCCTTGCCCATCTCTGCTATATCTCTTCCCAGCGTGAGCGGGGATGACGGCGAATGGCCAGGTCTCCGAAGAAGAGAGGCGACGGTTCACGCGAACAAGATGGACGTCCGTGGCTGAACAAGGAGGAGGTGATGCTGGATTTCAGGTGGAGACGAGCTTGCGAGGGGTTGGCCTAAGGGAGATTAGAAGGTCGAGATTGCTGACACGTCTATAAAGGTAAAACTTCGAGATTAGAGGTATCGTGACAAGACCCGTTTCTCGGCCCAAAAAAAGTCATATTAATTTTTTTTGAAGTTTTTCAAGTTACATTAAATTCTATCTAAACTTAGGTATTGAGTTCTTCAATAATCCAAGATTGACTTTTGATTTGTTTTGATCAACTTCTAGTCTCGACCCGTTGGGCCAATTCTCAATTGGGCTCATTTAGCCCACTAATCCAAGAGGCCAAGCCCAATTAGCAAATTATAGTGCAGTTCTACGATCGGAGGATCCTGGGCCAACTCGGTTGACCCGAGTGGACTTGATTATGTCCATGACATCCCAAATTTTGTGTGATGGATACTGGATAGTAATATACATAAGGTATAAAGTTAAATATTAGGGTTAATATCACAAAAAACCAACAAATTTACCCCAAGATAGTTTTTTTATTATCAAAAACCTCATATTGGTATACCCAAATACCACAAAAAACCAACGAATTTACCCCAAGATAATTTTTTTATTATCAAAAATCTCAAACCTTAAATACCACAAAAAACCAACGAATTTACTCCAAGATAATTTTTTTATTAAAAAAATCAAATTTACTTAAACAAATTTACTATAAATCGGTATATTTGTGATAAATTTACCCTCTATTAGTTTCCATTAAATTGGATTAATGTAGCAAAAAATCTCAAAGTGGTATACTTGTAAAAACAAAGGATTAAAACCTCAAATTGGTACATCTATTAATCGTTACATGTCATCTAATTCAACAATTTGATGGTAAAATTTAGTGGATACTAACTTGTTACAAGTGTATTAATTTAGGATTTTTCGCGGTATTAATCAAATTGTATATTTGTGACAAATTTACCCTCCATTAGTTTCACAAAAAACCACAAATTAGTAAACTTGTGACAAAGGGAGGGTAAAACACAAAACTTGTACATTAATCAACTGTTATTTGTCATTCAACTCAGCAATTTGATTGTAAAATTTAATGAAAACTAATCAAGAGTAAATTTGTGACTGGTGTACCAATTTGAGGTTTGTCATGATATTAACCATTTGTTTAAAAATTAAATTTAAAGGATCTCACTAGTTGGATTCCAGGAAATTTCCTTTGGTAAACCCTATGGTGTCATCCCCATCATTTTCCGTCTCTTTCAATTCTATAATGCAGTTAGTTAAGAGAAGACCGTGAGGCGGAGGGACGTCCATAAGCCTTGCTGAGCTTGACTCGGCACTTGCAGCAATGGTCTTTCGGCGCCGGCAAGGTGAATCGGTAAAAAAACTAGAGGAAACCAATCAAAGTACGTTCGCTCCGAGGGTCGTGATGATGCGATTCTGGCATTTCCATCTATATAAGAAGAGCGAGGCGGCACGGGGAAATTGCACCAGTGATCACAGCTCCATAACACCAATTGTTACGTGAAGAAAAAGAGAGAATTCGAGCCATCATGCAGCCCTCGGCTCCTCCCTCAGACCAACAGGGCGGGATTTGGAACAAGATCAGTGACACCCGGAACAAGATCGACCGCACCCAGAACAACGTTAAGGACGCGGCCGTCTTTTTCGTTGCCCCTCTTGGGCTCCTCGCCGACCAGCGGCCCGTGTGGGGTGACACAGCATACGACCAGGTCACCGAGGAAGAGACGGTGGCGGCGTTCGTGTACAAGATGGACAAGCCATGGCTGCGGGAGGGCGAGCTGAGGGTGGAGATCCGGTGGGGCAACGCCCTGTGGGTGATGGGCCAGGGAGATGAGACCATCAAGGTGAAGCTGCGGAAATACCACAAGATGAGGTTGAGCAGGGCCACGGCTTCCATGAGCCTCGACGGCGTGCTCACCGTCGCGATTCCCAAGAGGCACGGGCCTCGGAAGTGGTACCAGTACAAAGACTTGGCTTTTAATAAGTTCAAGACAGTCCGCGTCCGGATCTCTTGGTCTTGACGAAGCAGAGACACTGCAAGTACTCCAACTCTCGAAGAAGTTCCTTTCCATTGTTCGGCTTTTCGAAAGCATCGTCGCGTCTCCTCATATCAGTTCTAAGATTGTCATCCACGATCTTCTGCCTTTCAAAGCTTTGTTTTAAGGTTTGAACAGCTCGTTCGTCTGGTTCTTTTGAGGCTGTATGCAGAATTGTTACGTGGATGTTTGTTGTAATTTCTGTTGTGATTATATGTTGTCAATGGCTCAACATTAGTCACATGTTGAAGCTTTAATGGACAAGTTAATGGATGCATTAACGTATGGGTCTCTTTAGTTTACGTGCAACAGTTATGTCTCTTCAGTCCCTTTTGCAATAGTTTCTTTGTTTTTTCAATAAAAATGAATGATGTAATAATGAATTTATGACTCAACGTGACTCTTCAGCTGTATAGTTTTTGAATTTAATATTGTTGTTATTAAGGGTTAATGGCTTAACTAACGTGAGCATAACTAACATGATTTTTTAGTTCATGTCCTTTCAGTTTTCTGCGACTACTTCCCTTGTTTATAAATAGACGTGTCCCTTTAGTTCAAAAACACAACAACAATAACTCCTCAAAGTACTCTTCTAGTTTCTTTGTGGTCGTTCATTATGTGTGTCAATTTTAAGAAGTGTTCAATAGAGTCTTGTTCGTATAGTATTGATACAAATGGATTTGGGATGCCGTATCTTAGGAAGTATAGTTCATGACACTACTTGGCTCTATTCATAGGAACTAATCGCTTTAAGGAAATCCGGTTAGCCGTACCTCACCTCCTATTTATTTTGTTATCGCTTTCTTGGAATTATTATTTATCTGATTACAACAAATAGTGTTGTGTATTTTTTCCCCAATAGTAATTATTTTTCCAACATTTTAAGGCGATTATTTTTTATTGTTTGTTGGATTTATCAAAAAATTGAGATGGTTGATAACAATCAAGTACCCAATAATGTCTAAAATGTTTCTAAGAATGTTCCTATGGTTGTTTTGACCAGTAAGGTTCAAACCTCATGGCTCGGTGTTGTGGCAACAAATGTTGTGAACCTTTGGGTTGAAGCCATTTATGGTGATATGGGTATAAGTTGCTTGACTGATATACTCGAGATTGTTTTTCAAACAATACATGTCAAATGGCGTATGTTTCAAATTTTGGAGGGATGGTTCAATAGGCTTTGCCTAATCTGATGATACCAACTCTAGTAACACTATATGAGAAATTGGAGAAATTCACTAGTGTGGGCTTTAAGCAATGGCAAGAAGATGTTCTTCTATCTGCCCTAGCCGAATCTGGTCAAGTACTTATTGGAGGTGTGCCCCATATTAGTCCAGATGAGCAAGATGTCACGATGCTCAGGGCATCGGAGGCTTGGAAGCATGGGGATTTCCAATGCTGAAACTATATACTTAACTGTCCAGTAAACTCCTTCTATAATATTTATTGTAATATTGAAATTGCTAAACAATAATGGGGGTCTTTAGAAAAGAAATACAAAACCGAGGATGCAAGCACCAAGAAATTTGTGGTTGCCAAATTCTTGGACTTCAAGATGGTGGATTTTAAATTTGTCATGAACTAGGTCCAAGAATTGCAAATAATTTTGAATGACATATTTGTTGAGGGAATGTTATCTATTATATCATACCAAATGGTGGCTATTATCAAGAAGTTGCTTTTCGGGCAATTTAGGCTTCAAAAATTATTTGAAGCACAAATGAAAAGGGATGAGCCGTGAAGATCTCATTCCGCTCCTTAGAATCGAGGAGGACAACTGAAAGAATGCAAACCCTCCAATGGAACTAGAGGCCAATTCTGTTAAGTTTTCCAATTCCAAGCAAGATAGGAAGAGGAAAAAGTCTTTTTAGGTGGCGTTTTTTGTTTGCAACAAGCCTGGTCATCGGCCAAGGATTGCAAGAAGCACCTAAACAAAGGCACAAGTGGAAATGTGGCCAAGCAGCTGAATGTGACGAAGCAAGAAAGTGACAAGAGACTGAATGTTGTGGTGGTATTTGACGTATCCTTACTGACTGTTGTGGTGGTATTTGACGTATATCCTTACTTTACTATGAAGTCTGCGTATTTCTCAAATACCCTTTTAAGCAATCAATACAATTTTGTTGACAAAAATAAAAAATAAAAAACTCATTACAATCGACTTAACATCATCTTTTAATTATTGACAACGTTGGCTGAGGTGGACCACCGTGCCACCATACCATCGTTAGTTACTTTGGCCCGCCAATTTTTCTTTTAACAATATTTAGTATATAAAGGCTGGTTTGCGGGACTAATTTATTTATGAACGAATTATTAGAATGCAAGTGGTTTTTACAAGCGAGCCATGTTCAGCGATCGATGTCAACTAGAAACATCCCCCGACTTGCAGAATTTCGAGGAAAAACATCCGCGAATCGAATTTCCGAAGCCTGCATTTATGTCGGTGGTTGATCAACCCTAGTTAAAATGTATAAAAATATGATTTGACCTTTTTAAATTATTATTATAATTCTGTGCTGGCGTTTTCACACGCTTATACGCGATCCTCTATTCTGCAAGAGACTCTTATTGGTATCTCAGTCGATTCTCAGCCGCTGACCCAAGAAAAAAAGAAACGCATCCGGGACATACCACTCGCAGTAGCTCTCGGCGTACCAGAGAATATCTAACGAGCAACGTCATCAATGTCGTGTATGAATAAGTCGAACATATCTAGAAAGTCGATGAGGCCGGCTGGCCGACAGTCGTTAAATTAGGTCTCCCCATTTGACTATGCCTTATCCGGAGCGAGTTGGGGACGATGTCGCGCCGCCTGATCTTCATGGAAGAGATGGCAATGGACCGGCTGTGACCGGAGGAGGAGGAGGAGGAGGGGGTGAGGGCAGAGATCAGGTGGCGATGGGCCTTGCGAGTGATCGGCCAAGATGAGGTTGCCGAGAAACATAAGGCGGGGGCAAGCAGAGTCGATTAGAGTTTAATGTCCAATTGAGGACGATCGATGACTAATTTAATTAAGTTCAACTTCAAATAAAAAGTGAATGGATTCTAATGCGTCTTGACATCTTGACGATTCAGATTTCGAATTGCTAAATAATGCACAAACAACGAATTAGAAACAACAAGGAAATGGCATCATCCTTTATTAATTTAGAACAAATGGTTTGCATTCTTGTAGGCTATGCTTGATCGATTGAACATGAACTAGTAATGAGGATGAACGAAACTCATCCAATACGACCGAAATGTTTTCATAGACAAACACGAGTATTAGACTCGAAAACTGATCTCATTCGCAAGTCAAATTTAAATTCTAGACAAAATCTAATCCCAGTCAATCTAATTATAAATGATCTTCCGATGCTCATACCTTCAGAATCACAATATGATTTTATTTTTGTGATGTCTTCATGGCTTGTGATAATTCTTTTCCTTTTTCCATCGCTTGCGATTGTTCCCTTTTTTCTTCTTCTTCTTCTTCTTCCCTCTTCCTGAGATGGGCCATTGCGTTGTGCTTTTTGATCTCCATCAGCAAGAATTTTTAACTGTCCTGACTTGCGCGCTACTCTCTGAACGATCTGTAATCGCTCCCATTACTCGACCCCATCTTTGACTTCCATGCATGCTTCGAGTCCATTGATCATCGCCGAGTTTTATATGCTTAACTTTGCCCATCGAAAACTCGCAATCGATGAGCTCATCAAACATCTCATTGGTGGGTCTTGTTGGTCCTCCGTATTATCATAATAAGCTTGTCGAGTAATTTATCGATCATGCCACGAGTTAAGTGTATTGGCATTGCCTGTTTTCTGCCCAAATTTTGGGCTTGGTGACGACAATACGAAAATCCAAAATGACTTGTCCGGTTCCTATCATCGCATATGTCGGCATTGTTTGCTCTTATCCAAAAGGGCTTAACTATCTCTTAGTTAATAAAAAATCAGAGTTTGAGTAGAAACTACTCGTCTCGTACCGGGGAAAAGAAATCAACCTAAGTAGAAATACAAGTTCTTGATTCAACACATGTCTAATTCAATGCACAAACAAATCGATTAATCTAAGAATGAAGGAAAGATGATACAAATGAGTCATGAACTTCTTACGTGTAATATGATCCCAAAACTTTTTTTTTTTTGTTCAGCATGATCCCTGAGTTTTAGGCTAATATGCAATATCGTCTCTGAATTTTCATTTTGTTCAATTTGATTTCTAAATTATGTGGAAATGTCCAATGTTGTTATTGAATTTGAATTAATGGAATGATAACATTGAACATCTTTATATAATTCGAATACTAACTTAAACATGTATAAAAAATTTATGGATCGTGTTGAACAAATTAAAAGTTTGAAATAAAAGAATGAATAATACCTTGAGAAAATAAGAAACATAGTAGGACGAGCGTGAACGCTTCCTTTTTCCACAATCTTCGGTCAACTTTGACGTTGGAGACTCTTTCCATCTCCTCTGTCAAGTCAAACCCACCAAGCTCCTTGGAAACTCTATGGACGACGACCCGAACTGGAAACAGCCACTCCGCAGTGCATCGAAGAAGCAGAGAAATCTCCCATCCACTCCCCACACCCTCCCGCTGACCATTTCTGTGCGCGCCACCCCCGAGTAGTTTAGGCTCCGTTTGTTTCGTGGAAAAGGTTTTCCAGGAAAACGTTTTCCGGATTTTTTGGTGTTTGTTTCTTGAAAAATGAATTCTTGAAGGAAAATGTTTTCCATGAAAGAGAAAATGTCTTCTAAATTGGAGAAAAATGTTTTCCAGAAAACATTTTCCTCACTTGATCTTTCTTATCTCATACCTTTAAAAATCATCACTTTCACCTCCCCTTCTTCTTCTTTTCTTTTCTTTTTGAATTATTTTTATTATATTTTTCTTTTTTTATTCGAATTATTTTTAATTTCCCTTTCTTTTTCTTTTTCTTTTTCTTTTTCTTTTTTTTCTCATCTTCTTCTTTCTTGGTTAGTAGTCAATCATCACCAAGTGAACCTCAAGCCCATTGATCTCAAGCTCGCGTTTGTCGATCTGGCGAGTCTCGAGCTTAATGCTCGCGCTCGCCAATCTGGTAAGTGGAAAATATTTTCCTTACTGAACACTGGAAAATATTTTCCGAAACATTTTCAGATTTTAACCGAACACTAGAAAATATTTTCATTTTCCTGGAAAATGACTTCTCGTAAAATATTTTCCGTAAATGACCCATTTTCCGCGAAACGAATGGACCCTTAGTTTATTCGCCATTTCCACGAAGAAGAACGAGTCTTGTCTCGTCATGTTTCTTCATCTTCTTCTCTTCTATATATCCATGCCCATGCAGTTTCCTCGACCCATCCGCACCTTAGGGTCCACGAGGTCATTCCCCTTCAGCCGCGTTTTGAGAAGGGAAATAGCCGCTCGTTGACGTGTTCGTTCATTTCAAGAGAGGGGGGCATTTTGGGCATTTCGTCAGTGGATCACAAATTCGTATTGTGGTCGAGTTATCTCATCAGCCGTTTTGAGACGTTAGGAAACTGAGTTCCCCAACGCCATGGATACATTTTTATTGAAATAATTAAATATTAAATAATGTCTTCATCTAACATTTTAAACTTTTAAAACAGTTGGCAATTGCCCCACAAAATTCTATATGATATCGAAATTAGAGATCCGGCATTCAAATTTTTCTAGACTCCATTTATCTCCCCAATTAATATGTTCCCACATAGTTTAAGGCAATAAGATCAGATTAAGCGTGAAGGGAAGTGTTGAAATAATTAAATATTAAATTATGTATTCATTTAATAGCTTAAATTTTTTGAATAATTAGTAATGATCCTATAAAATTCCGCGGTTTCTGACATCATTAAAGTACGTCTCCCCGCATGACCATGCCTTATCTCGGAGCGAGCTGGGGACAATGCCGTACCCCTTAGTCTCCGAGGAAGAGATGGCGATGGGCTACGCGTACAAGATGGACAGGCTACGGCTGAAGGAGGAGGTGAGAGTGGAGATCAGGTGGGTAGGGGCCTTGCGAGTTATTGGCCAAAAGGATGCTCTGACGGCCGAGGCGAGGTTGCCGACGAAACATAAGACAAGGGTGAGCAGGGCCACGGCTTCGGTCAACCTCAACGGGGTGATCACGGTCAGAGTTCCCAAACACGACCCACCTTAGAAGTGGTGTCGGGACATTGGATTTAGGTTCAAGACTGTTCGCATTAATATCTGGAGAGATAATTGAAGAATAGATCCCCCACTCCCTTGCAACGCTGCCTATTTCTGTGCTGTTGAGTTTGGCGTTGCGTAGCTGGGAAACGAGGTGTTATAATCACAAATATCTTTAGATTATATCAGTGTTCATTCGATCAAAATATGCTGATATTCATGTAACAAATTTATAATTTTTCATGCATTTGCATGTAAATGTAAACTGTCTTCCAAGATGAGAAGATCCAATCACATGAAAATTTGTATTGGCATTTTTATATACTAAGGTTAGCGTTTTGTTCAATATTTTGAAAGCCTATTGGAGAAATATAAAGGCTGTTTGGTAAATTACATTTTGAAAAGCAACTTTAAGAGAAATGTCTTTTAGTAGAAAACACATTTGAAAAGTCCTTTGGGTGATTAATATTAGTTTATTTTTATTTGTTTAAATTTGAAAAAAAAATGTATGTAACTTTTTTCATATAAATTTTGACAATAATGCTTAAGGGCTACAACCATTGGCGAGCCAGATCTAGTGCTAGTAACCATCAATCTAGGTCGCCCAACCTTGGGCAACCCTCGCCAAGGGTTTCGTGACCTAGGTGACCATTGCCTAGGTCTTGCGGCCTTAGACGACCCTCGCCTAGTTCTTGCAAAGGTTGTGCAACCAATGGCCACTATCATGCGACCCTCACAAGACCCAAGTAGCGGTTGCTTGGGTCATGTGCTGCCTGGGTTGCCCAAGGTTGTGTGAACTCTGGTGGCCCTCGCCAAGGTCGCACAACCCTCTCTGAAGTTCCCCCAATCTTGGGTGACCTCAACTGACAGCTGTTGGCAAGAGTTTTGGCTCATCGGTGGTCGTAGCCCTTTGTCGATTCGAGGAAGGATTTGGTCCTTTTTAAATTAAAAAAAAAATAATGAGGGAAAAAAATTGGAAATTTGAAGAATTGATGAAGGTAGTTTTGGAAGGAAAAATGAGTTTAAGCATTTGGTCAGATGCTAAAAGCCTAATGCTAGCATTGGGCTTTTTGCTTTTTTGATGCTGGTTTTCACTTGAAAGCTCATTTAAAATGGTTGCTAAATCGTCTAGCATTTCTACAAAGGATTTTGGAGGTCGAAAGCCCTTAAGAATGCTCAACCAAACGCATCCTAAGTTATCTTCCAAGCAAAAAATTAGAGATACTCGACAGGTTAGTTTGATTAATGATCAATTATTCTCCAATTTTCTTTTCTGTTTTGCGATTTGGCCTTAAATCATGGGACCTCTTTTCAGCTGGCAAAACATGCTCGAGTCGTTTAGTGAGTTTTGCAATAGCAACGGTTACGTACCAACTCTGTCTCAATAGCAAACCAAACACGACGACCACAAAACACAAGATGATGGGGAGGAATTACAAGGGCGAACACTAGTTTTAGCTTATGCACGCAAGACACAAGTTATATTTCAACCGTTGCCTTAATTTTTGCATGCAAGACAACTTCTGCCAGTTTTACATTCTCTGTGCCCACCTTATGTGGGTGGGTCAAATAGAATAGATCCACCCCACTGAGAAATCAAGAGTTGGAGGTCATTTACATGTTACAAGGAAGGCAAGTTGAGAAATTCTGGGTGGAATTTGACACAGAATACGTTTAAGAAAGCATGCCAGGAGATGCGTGTGTTGATGCTGTACTCCATCGCTCATAACAGAACTGTCGGTCTCAAGATTGGAGGGTTGCTGAAGTTATTATGGACTTCTTGCGACTTTTCAGTGATGCGACGGATTCTGTGTAGGCCAGTAATGATCCGTCAAGCAACTGCGTCCTTCCATTTCTATACTTGATATCGGTGGAATTAGCGAACAAGGAGGGTGATCCTTTTCCAATGGAGTAGTAATGTCTATGAAGGAAAAATTCCTCAAATATTATAGGAGGGACTCGAAACTCTCCTTCTTCCTTATTATGAAAGTTTGGGGCTAGGTGAGGATGTCTACATCTTTTAGATATTGGTGATGGTGAAGAACTGGATCTAGAATGCGTATACTACATACACCACTCGGTTTGATGCGATGAACTCCACCCAACAAATGGCGGCGACCCTTTCCGGAAGCGTTGCCAAGAAATTTGTATGGACTTTGCTTCATAACAAGAACACCCCCACAGTCTTCTAATACCAATGAGTTTGAGACACCTCCACCGTCTTCTAATACCAATGAGTTTGAGACATACTTGGTAAGAAACTGCTTCAAACATATTGTGAGAGTTAGTGACGACAACGTCTAGGTTATGAAGTGGTGGACCAGTAGAATTTCACATTTTTCAATTCTTGGGACCATGACTCATGACTTACTAACCCCATCAATGTCGATGGTATCATCAAGATCCATGTCCAGTATTTTTTTTTTCTTTTTGGTTGAAAATCTATGTTTGGTATTACCCAACGGAATATGGAGCAAATAGATGCAGCTTGATTGCAAAAAATGTAGAAATGACTATATGCACTCTTACAAGGGGTGACATAATCAACCTATAAGTAGAAATTTTTCGTGCATGGTGTACTTAATTTGGTAGAGTAAGACGGGTATACTTAAGAACATTTAGACCCTGTTTGGTACACCAGATATAGCTCTAGACAAGATAATTTATGTTCTTAAGGTTTTTGGGGAAAACACAAACTGGATATACCCGAACATAATCCGGATAAAAAAAAAAAATCTTCATTAAAAAGTGGGATATAATTGAATGGGATAAGAATTTGACAAAGAGAAAATCACTGTGCAAGTTTTCACCTCGAAGACCGGCGCACAACCTCATATCGGAGGTTGCTGGCCTCAGGGCACTAGATTTGAAGTCGCCCGAGACTGGCCCTCAACCTCAGCATCGGTTGCCACCTCTATTTTTTCATTTTTCATTTTTTTGTTTTTTCCTCTCACGTCTCCATCGAAAGGGGAGATACTCGACGGGTTCGTCTGATTGATGATCGATTATTCTCCGATTTTTTTTTTTTTTTTTTTTGCTTTTTTGGAGGCCAAATTTAATGGTTTGGCCTCAGTTCAATTTTTCAGGCTTGGCCTCAAGAATTAAACGATCACTTACAAGCGACTGTTAGGGCCCAACGACCGGCCCAATATAATAGTGAACCGCCGGGGGAAAAAGATTTCCCTTTATAGATGGCCCCAGTCATTTGTTGTCATTTCTCGTTTCTTGCTCAGATATCACTACCTCACGCTCTTGCTCTCTGTAACCTTTTTGTCGATTTCAATCTTTCCTTTTTTCCTTACATGTTTTAATCGCACTCTAAGTTCCGCGATGGTAAACAAAGACAATAATAAACCTGTAAAATTATCCCATCTCAATCAGAATTTCACCGACAAATCACATTCAAGTTATTTAGTGAGTTTTGCAACAGCAATGTTTACGTACCAACTCCACCCCAACCACAAATCGAATTTGACGGCGATGAAACCCCACGACTCAATGATTAGGAGGAATCAGAGGGATGAACACCAATTTTAGCTTGTGCATGCAAAACATAAGAAGTCGAATTCAATCACCACATTAATTTTTTCGTGCAAGATGATCTCTGCCAGTTTTATAGTCTCTATGGCCACCTTACGTGGGTGGGTCAAATAGATTTGGCCCACCCCACTGAGGAATAAAGAGTTGGAGGTCTCCTACATATTACAAGGAAGGCAATTTGAAAAATTCCCTCTGCACGTAAGAAAATGTTGAAGAATGCGTGCCAAGAGATGCGTGCATTGGTGCCGTACTCCGTCACTCATAATGGAACCATCGCTCTCTCGCCGTGGACACAGCAAATTTGGAGGGTTGCTAAAGTCTTTAGAAACTTCTTGCAGGCGCTGCAACGGATTCTTTGTCATCTAGCACCGATTCGTCAAGCAATTGTGCCATTCCATTTCTTTACTTGATGTCGGCTGAATTAGTGAGCAAGGAGGGTGATTTCTTCTTCAATAAAGTAGTAATGGCTAAGGAGGTAAGTTTCCTCAAATATTACAAGGATATTCCAACAAATTTTCTATATCCACTGTTGTGGACTCAAGTTTCAAATTGGAGGAGTTTGAAACTCTCCTTGCTCCTTATTAAAAAAAGTTTGGGGCTAGGTGAGGATGTGTAAGTCGTTAAGATATTGGTGACAGTGAAGAATTGGATCCAAAATGTGTATGCTGCACACACCACTTGATTCAGTACGACAGACCCCACCCAACAGATGGCGATGATGCCCTCGAGAAGCATTGCTTAAAAATTTGCATGGTCTTTGCTTCATAACAAGAAGAACACCTCCACAATCTTCTACTAGCAATGAGTTTGAGACACACTTGGCAACGAACTACTCCAAACATATTAAGAGAGTTAGTGAAGATAGCGTCTATGTTATGAGGTGGTGGATCGGCAGAGTTTTGCGTTTTTCAATTCTTTTGAACATGGCTTATGACTTACTAATCCCACGAGCATCTATGGTACTATCAAGATCCATGTCCAGTATTACCCAACGGATTATGGAACAAGTAGATGCAGCTTGATTGCAAAAAAAAAAAGTGAAAATGACTATATGTGGGCATAATTAGTCATTGCAAGAATTGACTCCAATTGAACGTGACCAACATGAACAAAATGACAATGACGACACTTTATAATCCGACTCATGGTGAGGGACATGACACCAAAAATACCAAATTAAATTGGGCATTCCCCTTATGTATAATTTATGTGTAATCGTTATTAGGGCACTTATACATGTAATTTTTCTCTTGCAAACTTGAAGATATACTTGTATTTGATTCTTCTTTAATTGAATGAATGTTTTTCAGTAATTATGCACTAATTCCTAAAACATTATAATGCTTGCATTTCTTTCAATTTTTATTGAATATTGTCGAATTTTTCTTCTGTCGAATTTAATTGAAAATTTAAAAAGGGGCCTCGGCCAACCGTGGGCTGGCACGGCCCATTCGCCAGCCCTAGCTACACCACAATCTTTTCGAGGGTTTCAAAGTTAATGTCCAATGAGTTAGGACGAGCGTTCATCTATTTCTTTTCCCACAATCTTTGGTCAACGTTCGAGCCTCTCTACGAGCCCCTCTGCCAAGAAACCAATGAGTTTCCACGTCTATATTTCCAGGAAGTTTCTTGGGTCTTGATCTGATCTCGACAGGGACAACGCATTTTCCTAAATTCAAGGCCTGCTCGGCATAAACTCTGAACTTAAACCAGAAGCACCGAACTTTCTTTCGTCGACATTGCCATCCAACTTCCTTGAAACTCCCTTGATTGACCACCTTTAGTGTAAACAGCAGACTCCATAATCATTAGATAAGTAGAGAACCATCGACAATCTCTCTCTCTCTCCCCCGCACCCCCCACCACCCAAAGCGAGGGCTCGGTTTAGGCTTTGATTTGTACAGAGGCACGCCAGAGAAGATAGGGCAAGCCGTGGATGATGGCCGGAGACGGGGGAAAGAAGGGGAAAGGGGACAACGAAAATTGGGAGCAAATCGAAGGGGAGCTCGTTCCCTCCTCTGAGAAGCCCCAAGAAATCCCTGATGAGCTTGAAAAGGTACATAATCAGGCCTCGCGCTGTGTACCCATTTCACCAATCATGTGAAGTTCTCGCGTCTCTCTCTTTTGTTTTTTTCCGGTTTTAATTGCATGCGAGTTTCTAAAGGTCAACAAAAAGTTTGGGAACTACCCCAGTTCTTTTGGCCCTGTTTTTGAGTTGAGTTCTTGAATTCCTCTTCTTTTTCAAGAATCTCTTGGTGTAAAGAGTTGTTTTTTTTTATTTCCCTGTCTTAGTTTCATTTTGTACCCTCGGTACTTGATAATCATGGCAGCAAATTAGCATTTTCCTGCCTTCTTGATGGAAACTCACTGCAATGTCAATGGAGAATAACAAGCTTTTGGAAATTCCGGCAGCAGATTTTAATTGCCATGATGCCGCCGATTGTAATGATGAACAACTTAGTGACCCTTCTGTGCATCTGCATCGTCATTGGAGCGCTGGAATTTATTAGGTTAATTACGACGGCGTATCTCTTATGATCGTGTTAGTTAATCTGTCTGGTTTTGGTTTGTGTATTAAAAATCAATGAGGAGGCCAGTGATAAATTTTTGGAGATAGACCAAAAACATAACAAGACACGCAAGCCAGTACCATGCTAGTTAATCTGTCTGGTTTTGGTTTGTGTATCGTTGAGGCTGTCTTTATATTAATTAGACTTTCTATTCATGCATTGCGACTCTCCACCCACTTCTTCATTACGAGATCAGCTTCTTCCATTGGTTCAGTGATGCTCAGCATAAAGATGTTACCACTGAGATCCACGACGAGTTGGTTTTTTCTCTTGATATGCTGATGAGAGTTGATCTTGCTGCAAATAATATGTTCTTGGAACGTTGCAGATTGCAGACACCAAGGAGGATTTGGGGGCAAATTCTCGTTTTCGTTACAGTCAGGTAACCTCTTAATTTCTTTGCTCCGTTTTATTAATTAGGCCGTGAAGCTTCTATGATTATACTAATATGTTGAATGATCATCTTGGCTCAGGGTAAATGTTTTTCCCCTCTAACATCAAATGTGTGACTTATACAGTCGGTCTCTACTAGGAGAGCTAGGCGGGTACACATGAGCTCCTTTTTCGGCCTCCATCAGAAGTCGCTTGCTTCCTTGCTTTCTTTCTTTTTTTTGAGGCCATGAATTGCTTTTATGTCAGTTCGTGCCTTGCCATTGTGATATCCAATGTCTGCAATTAGAAGGAGGATTTAATGTGAGTTGGAACTTACATAGCCCGTAAGGTTAATTGCAATGTCTGCAATCTGATGGAGGATTTAATGTGAGTTGGAACTTACATAACTCGTATAATTAATTGGATATTTCATAGTTTCGGATATCCATTCTTTAGTTCAGAGCTAGGATATCTCTCATGAGAAAATGCCCGAAGATAGCATGTTTGCTAAGCCGAAAAGGAATAACGACTAGCAATTCTGATATTTCCATCTTCATAAGAAGAGCAAGCAATGCCGGCATTGCATGAGTGGATCAAAATTTCATAACACCATCATGCGTTTCCCTCGTCCTGTGCAGGTACCACTCAGTTTGCCTTTCGTCAATCCTCAAGAAGGCCAGGCCGCATGGAGCGCCGCATCATACAACCTAGTCACCAAGAAACAGACAGTGGCAGCCTACGTGTACAAGTTGGACAGGCCGTGGCTGAGGCCAGACGAGGTGAGGGTGGAGATCCGGCGGGGCCGTGCCCTCTGGGTGATCGGCCAAGGAGACGAGCCCGTCAAGGTGGAGCTGCCGAGTTTAAATAAGATGAGGGTGAGCGAGGCCACGGCTTCTATGAATGCCGACCGCGTGCTCACCATCACGATTCCCAAGAGAGACCAGCCTTGGAAGTGGTACGAGTACAAAGATTTGGTGTTCGCATGGTCCAAAACGGTCCATGTTGCGGTTTCTAGCTAAATTGGTTTAGGCAGTGTCATGGCACTGCAAGTCCGGCCATTTCTCTTTAGAATGGACTCGACATGATCCTTCCATTTATAATGACTTGTGTTCTCTTTTTAACAATGTTGGTGTTTATAAAGACTGGTCAATAAGACTTTGTTTCTACAAGTGATTTATCTGATTCTTAAGTGATTTTCACAAATGAGCTGCAATTCATGATTTTTACATCAATTAGAAACATTCACGACTTGTAGAATTTTGTCAATGGATGTAATATGTGGAAATGTCCATGACTTGAATGTCCAACGCCTATGTCTACGTCAAAGGATGAATCCTAGTTAAAATATACAAATATGTGAATGTAGACACACTCATATGCATGTGCGTGCCAAATACTAAGAAGCGCCAAAAGCATCCACCCAATGGAATACTTTCCGAGAAGATCCCACAAGTGATCTGTCAAAATGGTTCATAGGCTAATTTCTCAACTTATATATAATATGTGCTGAGTTATTATATGAATTAGTTATATTCAATAAATGCGTTTAAAATGATAAAGCTAAACATTATATGGGTGTTAAATGAGTTTACAATATATATAAAATCAATCTATCTCTATAACTCTGTCTTAATTATTTCTCGATTTAGTACCCTCTCACCTCAATTTAGATATGCATTTTCCTATGTCGGGTAAAATATGAAAGTATTTTAACGATATGAGTTGTAATACATGAAAATGGGTCTAAATCAGTCTAAGATAGTTTGCAAATTGGGACTTCAATGTACTCATTTTTTTTCGTCCCACTCATCTTTTCTATGTATATGTGTGCGCAATGCTAACGGATATCGAACTCGGAACCTAAACCCAGTACTCTCCGGCCCCATCCTCTAATCCCTTTACCAGTAAGGCCGCAAGGCAGTTGGCCTTCAATGTGCTCAGTTCATTTATGTAAGAAGCCCACAACTACTTGTCAAACTAAGTCAACTCATCAACTCAGACTCAATGAGTGTCGACCATCCGCCTTTCGAGGAGAGATAAAAACCTCTCCGCCGACGTCCCCATCTATTTTAAAAGAGGGAAGCTTTTCGGGCATTTCGTCGGAGAATCACAAATCCAAAGGGCGATCGAGTAGCTCATAAGCCATCACGAGAGTGGGGAAAAGAATTGAGTTCCCGGTCGCCACTTCACGGCGAGACACCAGGTTTCCATTGGTCTTCCCACTTGACAATGCCTTATTTTGGAGCGAGTTGGGGACAATGCTATGAACACCAAAAAATAACCAACTTTTGATTAAATAATCAACAAGTGACATAATTAGTCGATAATAGTAGAGTTTGGTAAACAACAGAAATCATCATAAAAAAAACGATCTTTAACTTGAAAAGCATGACGACTCGTTAATAAAGTTATCAACAGTAAGCAAATATTAGTTACCAATGGGGAAAATTGTCCAAAAAGTTTTAAACCTATTGTACGGCAGTTAATTTAATCCTAAAATTTTTAATTGTGCTAATTTATTCATAAACCTTTCACATATGTCAATTTAGTCTTAAAACTTTTGATAATTTATCAAATTAGTCCTAAACATTTTAATGATTTGTCAATTTAGTCTTTCCAACCAATTTTAATCAATTTCTGATGTTGATAATTCTTATAACTTGTTTACATTTTTATTATTTTCTTTTATTATTTTCTTTTTTCTTCTTCCCTTTTTTGTGCCGGCCATCATTGGGCCTTGTTGATGGCCGGGTCTCCGACCTCAAGCATAAGCGTCGCTCACTCGATGCCGGTGACCTCCATTGGCCATCGATGGGTCCAACAATGGCTGGTAGAGGGAAAAAGGAAAAAGAAAAAGGAAAAAAAATAAAAGAAAAAACTTTAGAAAAAATTGCAAAATTGTCCACGTTAGTAGTGGCTTGTGCCACACAGGATGGTTGATTCTTACTAGACTATCCCATTAACAATTTCTAACTAAAATTGGTTGGAATAACTAAATTAACAAATGATTGAAATTTTTTTTTAACTAAACCGACAAATTATTAAAATGTTCAGGACTAAATTAATAAATGATACAATTGAAAACTTTATGATTGAATTAGCAATTCATTAGAAGTTTTAAAATTAAATACAATTGAAAGATTTATGATTAAATCGGCCATCGTACAATAAGTTTAGGACTTTTTGGACAATTTTCTTGTTATTGATGAGAATCTTCAGTGGGATGAAGTCATAAATATCAATATGTAAACTTTCTTTAGATAATACTATGAAATTATAAATAATGTAACTTCTTGTAATTGCAAATGGAATTATAAAGATATTTGTCCTGAAGATAGGATAAGTAAGTTATCCTTTTAAATTCAATAACCGTTTATAACCATTGATTGTGGATTATAAATAGTGACATCGTACTCATTGTCATAGACACCTAATCAATCATAAAACTCAACATTCTTTGCAAATTTATCTTTATCTTTATTTTTTACAATTTACATGGCCTGACACGATTTTTCCCAATCTTTGTACCAATTTTCTTATCGTTTACTTTCTTATTCAAAATCAACAAAGAACCATTCACAACCTTTATCGGTTCACTTATAAATCCATCCACATTTTTAAAGGTTCTTCGTTAGTAACTCATCAACTAAACAGATATCGTGCTCGTGCCGCCTGATCTCTAAGGAAGGGATGGCGATGGACCATGCTTACAAGGTTGGCAGGCCATGGCCAGTGGAGGAGGTGAGGGCAAAGATCTGGTCGGGACAGGCTTTGCAAGTGATCGTGGGAAGGGATGCTCTAATTGCCAAGGTAAGGTTGTCGAGGACTGATATGGCGAGGATGACCAAGACCATGGCTTTGGTGACACCGAGGTAGAGTGATCACAGTTGAAGTGCCCAAGCGAGACTCCCCTTGAAGTGGCACAAGGACATTAAATTTAGGTTCAAAACTACTCGCACTAAGATTTTGAAAAATAATTGAGGAATAGTATTTTGTCCGCAATGCCACCAATTGTCACACCACAAGAGAAAGGGAGGACAGGGATGGAGATGGTGGGTTATAATGTTAGTTGAATCGAGACATTTGAATATCCATATAAAACAAAGTTTATTAGCAGTGGATTAATGTATTCATTTTGTGATCCGTGAGTTTAGTGTATAAGAGGCATAATTGAGTGTTGATTTGAGAATGTGCTTTTCATATTAATTGTGTACGGTTTTAGTTTCTCTAAGCAACTTTTCATAATTTTTTTTATAACTTTTAAAACGGTGGCCAACCCTAGCTCCGCACCGATTCACTTTTCCCTTTTCCACAACCTTCCCTGGTCAACGTTTTCGTGTCTCTTTCCAAACCCTCTCTGTCAAGAAACCAGGAAATTTCCCCGTCTATTTCCATTAATGGCTTTCGTGATTCTGATGCGGTTCTGACAGGGACAATAAAAATTTCATAATTCGAGGCCTGCCCAGGAAATCCAAACCCCCGAACTTTCTCCCCTCAACGTCAGAGAACGTCAACGTGCAACTTCCTGGAAGTTTCCCCAGAAGCGTGAACGTCCACGCACGCCGCTGCGTAGTTTCTTCCCCAGTTTCGCGAAGAACAAGACTTCTAGCTCTTCTGTCGTCTTTCTCGGTCTTCTTCTGTTCTACACGCCCAAACCCATGGAGTTCCTTCCAATGAATTCCGCACCCCGGAGTCAATGAGGCGGCTCTTGTTCAGTAGTCGTCGCAGCACCGTACTCAAGTTGTTGTCGCGGCCCGTCGCCCTGCGCAGAACCATCTTCGTCAAACACAGACCGGAACAGAGACCGATGTTCGCCGCGGACGCTGGAGGCGAACCAGTCGGCGATCGGCGAGTGGACCAATCGGCCATCACTGCTTGCTGGGTTTCGCTCAACTCAGTCCAGTCGAGTGGGGCAGACGTCGCTCATCGTCGTCGTCGAATGTCTCAAATCGTCATGGGTTTCGTCGAATTAAATGGTGTCAGCTTTCAACGAGATTCGATCGGATCGTGCGGCAAGCAACTGGCCATCGAAGCTCCCTCATCTTCCAGACTAGCAGCCTTGGAACTTACGGTGGGTGAGTAGAAACAGAGACAGCCGAAGCATCCGTTTTACACGAGGTTCTTCAGTGAGCTTCAAAGTCTTCCTCGGAGAACCTCGCGCCGCGCCACGTCTGCCAGGTCGGTCGTTTCTTGCCGATAAACTGTAAAAAATGGGTCTTGATTCATTCTAGATTTGCCTATTGATTTCCGCTCTGCTTCGTTTCATTGTCGTGCTTAGTATAGAGCGCCGCCGTTCGCCGCCGAGCGGATCTCCATCCGTGTTTACACGTGACGCCGAGCTTCATCGCAATTCCGGAGAACATGGGCCGGCGAGGTATTGGCTGATCTACTGTTTTAATCGTGCGGTACGTTCGGTTAAAGTCTCGAATGAGGATTTTATGGTGTGAGCAGCCACTGGAGTGTTGGAGATTTTGGCTTTAAATGATTTGGTTACTTGAAATTTCTGCTGATTGAGTTGAGTTACTGGAGGTGAGCAGAAAGGACGAACAAAGGAGAAAAGAGAGGGGAAAATGTAGAAGGTGGATGATAAATAAAGATGAGAAAGTACTTGGCATAAAAAACTATATATAAAAAAAGATGTAATAAGAAAGATTAAAAAATAAAATATTAGATTGCATTTAGGTGTTCAAGGACTAATTTCATTATTAGTTTGGTATTCATCACTAGTTTCATTCTCGTCATATTAGAATTTGTCATTCACAATGTAGATTAACAAATTTACATTTATTAATTTAGTACGCATTTGTTTTTATGAACTGCTCACGAGGGCATGTTCCTGGGCGTAATAACAAAACCCTGATTAATTTTGCCCAGTACAGCTCGAGTAATTTGTCTTTCTTGACATATATGCAGTTTATCTGCTTTTATTTGTTATTGCTTGGTTGTTTATTTTTATTGCTTGAGTGCTATGCATGGTCATCTTGCTTCCACATGTTAGAAGGTTTCGGTAATAAGATTGATGGAGATCACACAATAAACGTTTTCATAGAGAGATAAGGTATTGAAAGAGCATTACATTAATTTGGCATAGCCAAGTATTATATTTAGAATCTTGCGTTTGTGGGAGTAAGGCGTACCGTAGTGTCTTACTCGAGCTCCTATGTGGCTCTATTAGGTTAGTGGCAGCTGTTAAAGTAAAAATAATTTCCACAATTAATCGAGGAAATCAAGTTGCGATTGGTAGGATTTGAGAGAGTCCAATTAAGCACAACCGCCACCTCACATTCACACTTGCTTGGCAATCCGTCAAACCTTCCTTGGGGTTTGCCTCATAAGGGTCACAGCAATGAGCGTGTGGCGTCCCATTCCATCTCCTTGCCTGACTATACCTCATCCTGGGGCGAGCCAGGGATGACATTGTAGCACCTAGTCTCCGAGGAAGAGATGAAGATCAAATATGTGTACAAGGTGGATAGGACTTGGCTGGAAGAGTAGATAAGGGTGGACATTATGAGGGGATGGGACTTGCAAGTGACCGCCGAAGCATCGATGCTTCGTTGGTCAAGGTGAGGTTGCCGGGGAATCGTAAGGCGAGGGTGAGCGAGACCATGGCTTCAATGAACTGCGATGTTCTGATCACAGTTAGCATTCCGAAGCGAGATCCACCTCCGTAGTGGTACTAAGACATTGGATTCAAATTCGAGACTAAGCACATTGAGATTTCCTCCTCCTTCCCCCCTCCCCCAATGCCACATAATGTCACCTCGAGTTCGATGTTCCATCAATGGGAGGGGAGGTAGAGGATCGAGATGGAGGGGTGGCAACAGACATTTGACTTGCAAAATATTTTAGTTTATATCAATATTAGTTAAATCAAAATGTTTGGATATTTACATAGAAAAAATTCATAAATTGTAAATTAATGTGTGATTTAGTGACAAAGTGGCGTGAGTTCAGTGTATGAGGGGCAATATTGAGTGTTTATTTGAATGATTGTTTTTCATAAATTATGTACTGTTTTATTTTTCCTAAAATATGGTAACCATTTGCATTTCTTGCAACTTTTATTGAATATCGTAATTTATAAATTCACATTTTTAAATTTTTTTTTTGACTACTTAAGGTGAAATAGTGGCCTAGGCCAATTGTGCCCAGACCCGGCATGTTGGCCAGCACAATACTATGACGAACCCTTACAACACAACACGACACAACAAGCGCACAAAATGTGAACATAAATATGCCAATGAACACAATGGTGATATAATTTAGATGGAGATGTGGAATTTTATCGAGAATTCTTCATCTGCATTGAAACTCCACCATTGGCGTTGCAACCACTTGATTCAACCACAACGAGTCTCTTTAAATGAATGGTAACCACTTGCATTTCTTGCAACTTTTATTGAATATCATAATTTATAAATTCACATTTTTAAATATTTTTTTGACTACTTAAGGTGAAATAGTGGCCCAGGCCAATTGTGCCTAGACCCGGCATGTTGGCCAACACAATCCTATGGCGAACCCTTACAACACGACACAACAAGTGCACAAAATGTGAACATAAATATGCCAATGAACACAATGGTGATATAATTCAGATGGAGATGTGGAATTTTATCGAGAATTCTTCATCTGCATTGAAACTCCACCATTGGCGTTGCAACCACTTGATTCAACCATGACGAGTCTCTTTAAATGAATGGTAACCATTTGCATTTCTTGCAACTTTTATTGAATATCATAATTTATAAATTCACATTTTAAAATATTTTTTTGACTACTTAAGGTGAAATAGTGGCCCAGGCCAATTGTGCCCAGACTCGGCATGTTGGCCAACACAATCCTATGGTGAACCCTTACAACACGACACAACAAGCGCACAAAATGTGAACATAAATATGCCAATGAACACAATGGTGATATAATTCAAATGGAGATGTGGAATTTTATCGAGAATTCTTCATCTGCATTGAAACTCCACAATTGGCATTGCAACCACTCGATTCAACCACGGCGAGTCTCTTTAAATGAATGATACTCTCACTTATCCTAGTCATTAACTTTTAATGAGTCTTAGGGCCTGTTTCTTGCCGGCCCTAGCTACACAACATGCACATAAAATATGAACATGAATATATGCCAATGAACACATTGACGACCTAATTCAAAACAAGAGGTGGAATTTTATCGAGAATTCTTCATTTGCATTGAAACTCCACACAACCACTCAATTCACCATTAAATTACCATGAGTCTGGTCGAATGAATGGCACTCTCACTTATCCTGGTCTCTCATTGTCAATGAGTCTTAGGGCCCGCATCTTTCCAGCTTTAGCTACACAACATGAACATAAAATGTGAGCATGAATATATACCGATGAACACATTGGCGATGTAATTCAGAAGGAGAGGTGGAACTTCATCGAGAATTCTTCATCCGCATTGAAACTCCACCATTCTCATTGCAACCACTCAATTCACCATTAAACCGCCATGAGTCCCATTGAAAGAATGGCACTATCACTTATCCTAGTCTCTTATTATCAATGAGTCTTAGGCCTGCTTCTTTCCAACCCTAGCTACACAACACACACACACACACACATAAAATGCGAACATGAATATATGCCGATGAACACATTGACGAAGTAATTAAGAGAGAGGTGGAATTTTACCAAGAATTCTTCATCCACATTGAAACTCCACCATTCTCGTTGCAACCACCCGATTCACCATTAAATAGCCATGAGTTTCATTGAATATATGGCACTCTCACTTATCATAGGCACTTATGGTCAATTAGTTTTAAGGTATGTTTGTTGCACTAAAAACTTCTTGTCACTAGAAAATATTTTCAAGAAATTCAATTTCAAAGAAAGTAAACTATTTCATGGCATTTGTTTATGTTGAAAAGAAGATGAAAAACTTGGTTTCAAGGTATTTAATAAAAGGTTAAAACACCAAAAGTAGCTTGTATTGTTAGAATTGACATTTGATAACTAAGAAGCTGGAATCGACATCTTCTTTGTTTATTCTGTAATCTGTCGAAATCACAGGAATTACAAAGAAGAGATAGAGCAGAGAAGATAAGAACAAAAAAAGAAAATGAATTCCTTCTCATCCGAAGAGGAAATAGTTTTTACCAAACCAACCTTGCTTCGGTCCATGGAAATTGTCTTCCATTGATCAGATAGTTTCCAATTATCCAAACGCTGAAAAGTCCGAACAACAATTTCTCGAAAATGGTCCTTTCATCGAACAAATCGGCCTTTGATAAACGGAAACAATTGACTCGTAGCTGAAATCGATCGGTCAACGTTCGAGTCTCTTCTAACCCCTCCATCAAGGAAAACCCGAGTAAATTTCCACGTCTATTTCCAAAGGCTTTTCTCGATTCCGGTGCCTGATCCGGACAAGGACAAACGCTTTTCCCACTCCTAGGCCGGCGCAGCATTAAAAAAACTAACACACACGTAGCATATTCCGAACCGTCAAGCCCTCTCCTTCGTCAACATCACCCTGCAACTTCCTGGAAGCTCCGTTGACGACCCAGGATAGTGTAAACAAAGCGACCTTATTGCATTAAAAAGCAAGAAGAAAGCCCCCACCCCACCTGCCAGTTGCCGCCCGCAAGCGTTTCTACGCACGCCACAGTGAAGTTTCCCCGCCATTTACACGAAGAACAAGACTTTTTCCAGCTCCTTGGGTACTTATATATCCACGCCCCATGCCCCTCCCATCAAAATCGAATCCTTCCTAACAGCTCGAGTCGGTGATCCAAACCCACTCCCACCTTCTTCCTCCCTTGTGTTTCCCTCTCTCTGCATCTCTGGGGCATTCCATCCAACACTACAGAAGGCCAACGCTTATGGGCGTACGGGCCTACAGCTGCTACATCATCCACAGACTGAACAAAAAGACCAGGCGATGGAACACGATCCGGACCTCTTCATCGATCCAGTCCCGCTTTTGGGCATAGTCGCCTTCCTGGTGCTGGTCAACTCGGTAATCTTTCTGCAAGACTACTATTCCTCCCTCCGCTGCCTCGTTCACCTCCCCTGGCTCTTTGTCGTGACGAGACGCGGTTGTTGCCCGCGTAATGCAGCCCCCGACGGCCCGGGCGAGCGATGCCGGTCTGTCCATGAGCCGAGAATCACGGAGCCATCCCCGCCGGTGGCCCCAGCCCCAGCGGTGGCCCCAGCCCCAGCCTCCGGCGGCCGGAGAGTCCTCCAGGATGAGGACGCGGGCCTCTCCAGGGGCGAGGTGAAGATGGTGATGGAGAGGCTGGGGATGTTCGGCGTCGCCGAGGACCCGGACGGCGAGCAGCTGCCGGAGCGGATCGGGGCGACCGAGATCGCTCGGGTGTTTGACGAGGAAGGGGTGAGCCTGGAGGAGGTGAAGGAGGCATTCTACGTGTTTGACAGGAACTGCGACAGTTTCGTGGACGCCAGAGAGCTAAGGGACGTGCTTCGGGCCCTCGGCTTTGCGGATTTGTCCGAGCCCCAGTGCGGAGATCTGATCAGAGCCTTCGACGAGAACGGGGACGGGCTGATTGACTTCAGGGAATTCACCAAGCTTGTGCAGAGGAGCTTCCGGCAGTAGAAGCCTCGGGGCGCGGCGGCGCCGCCCATCTATGTTACATGCATCGGATCTCGACACGGGCGTATGAGGTTTTTTTGAAGCTCGACAAAGGTGGTGATGCAAACAACATGCGTCGGCTCATGTTCGGCTCGGGTCGAACCAAACGAGCAATGTTGAGATTTTGTATCAATATGGATGCGTGTGTAGATAGGTCGTTCTTCGAATGTTGGTAAATGTTGTTGTATTGAATAAATTATATCTTCCTTTCCATCTGTTGACGCTGCCCTGGCCCTCCTAACAATGCGAAGCACCCTCGAAACATCGGAAATGTAGTTCATTTTCGTATTTTCCTTTTAAGAAACAATGCGAATGAGTTAATAAAAAAAGACAGAAGAAATGTTGATTATTGACGTGCAATGATTTGAAACAATCAAATTTGAGCGCATTCGAATTCCAAGCTACTATGTTCCTTGGATTAAAGATGATTGGTCCCAAACCTGGAACTTACCTTATTAAAGTCAATTCTCAGTTTTTGAAATCTGAAATGTACATATTTGTACGGAAACTGACCTTGGCACCTACCCTTTTTTTGGTCTAGGTCTACTCTAGAACTTATTTTTCCTTATTTCTTTTTTTGGTTTTATTTTTTTACAATAAAATAATAGGAGCCGCTAGCGAGGGCAAGTCGAGAACAAGTGAGGGTTGCAAGACTCAAACAAGCCACAAGTGAGCAAGGAAAAGGGTAAGTTGCCAACGAGAGAGAAAGTCAAATTGTCTGGGTGAGGTTGGAGAGAATAGAGAAAGAGAGAGATTGAGAAAAATTAGGATTTTTAGGTTTTAAGAAAATGGTTCCAAATTTAGTCCGATTAGTCCTGTTCCCTAGTGGTTCTTTACTCGGAGTTAGGAATTGGACCAATTCCAACGGGAATCTAGAAGGGGATCGATTTTCAAGGTGGTTTGGTTTGATTCTCGAGTAGAATCGATCCGGTCGCCGAACTCCATCATTTTATAGTCTTGTATTTTTAAATTTATGATTCTTCATCCCTATTACACAAATCAAATTTCTATATGAATCGCCATTGAACCCGTTTAACAATCAAAGATCGACCTTTGATGAAAGATTTTTCAATATTTGGCTCAAATCTCTGTTCCCAGAGAAACAAAGGCGTTCTTGACAAGGATTCAGGGAGTGACCTCAACCGCACCCAACTCAATTGGAGCTTTATACTAGTAATTACGGCACTGTTCCTCAACC
This sequence comes from Eucalyptus microcorys, assembly GCA_014182515.1. Classification (NCBI taxonomy): domain Eukaryota; kingdom Viridiplantae; phylum Streptophyta; class Magnoliopsida; order Myrtales; family Myrtaceae; genus Eucalyptus; species Eucalyptus microcorys. Next base: position 5,754,880 of record CM024563.1, read on the forward strand.
GAAGGAACTTGGTCAACTCGTGGTTAAGGATAATACCGTAAGGCGTGTCAACCCAGTTGTGGGCATTTAACTTACTCTTACTCACTCCAGATGCGGAGGCTACTATACATGCTTATCCGGTAGTAGCCAGAACTATAGTCCTGATGTGGTGTCTACCTTCACCACCGTAAGGCCCCCTAATTCTCTATCTATCTTTATATTCTCCGACAGAGAGGGAATAGGAGAACAGCACGAGGTCTTTCATCCTAGAGAGGTTCTCCCGCTTGTCTCCTCCATGAGCCTTTTAAGGACCTGCTCAGGTCCAAAACTCATTTTATTGGAGTTATAGGAAAATTACCAAAAAAGTTATAAACATTTTATAATTGTACCAATTCAATCATAAATCTTTTACAATATGTATAAACCATTGCCGTCTTCACCACTTATCGACTTAAGCATGGAGAATCAATCCAATTCATAAACCTGAATTTCTTGACTCCATTCTTTATGAGTGTAGGTTAAGAAGCACCGACACTTTCTCAAAGCATTTATATCGTATTCAACACTCCAACACGTGTTTGGCACATTTTGACATGCTCCGATACACTTCGACACGCGTGCGGTGTGAAGTGTTTAAAAATTCGACACGTGGTCAAACTTTTTCGATCCGGAATTTCGACACACGATTCCTTCCGACAAACACGGGTCAATTTTAAAAATTTTCAATACTTGAAGGTTGAAAATGTAAATAAGTTCTTACCTAATTGACTCCCGAATTGCTGCGGAGACGGAGAGACGGTGCGCGTGTGTCCAGTTCGAGCTAGGGCTTGCGGAGAGTTGATTCGGCGGGGAGGCCTCGCGCGAAATTCAAGCATCGCGCACAGCCACAGGGTTTGTCTTCTCCCATCCACCTTCCCGTTATGCTCGGCTGCTTTGTTCTGTCTCTCGCGAATCCAGAATCGCGATCTCCGTCGTCTCAATCGGCTGAAATTTAGTCGATTTCGGACTGGCTTCAACCCGGTGGTTTCGAAGTTTTTTATTTTTGGGGAGTTCGTGAATTAGTTTTGGCACCGACTTGATTCCTGAATCAGAGTTTTGCTTGCTGTTAGGGTTTCTTCTTGCTTTGGCTTTTCGACTCCCCTATTGCCGTCAAAAGGTGAGGTTTTGAACTTTTGATGAACATCTCAGGCGTTTTTCATTTGTGCCCATCTGATTTCGAGCTGAATCTCGGATGAGAAACATGGTCGTCAAGTAGAGCAATGAAGTTCTAGATAGGAAGTTATCGTTTTTTTGGCCTGCAATCGTCATGTTAATGCGAGGAGAACAGGACCCAATTGAGCGTTGTTGGCGAATTTTATGTTCTTTAAAGATGGGTTGCTCTTCACAACTCGGGATAATCCGTGATCTTTTGCGTTGTGATATGCTCTCGATCGCCTGGTTCTACCGGTTCCTGAATGCTCCTCTTGAAAGCATGGAGATTCATGGAGCATTAGTGAAACGAAGTTCTCGCTTAGTGACTTTGTTAGAAATTTGGTCTCTTAGGTCATGAGAATCTGAGGTTTGAAATGTGTGTATGGCGTGAAGATTCAATGTAACTAGGTACAAAGTGTTTAGCTGAAAACACTGATAGATTAATTGATTCAGAACTTAAGAAAGGCAATATATAAATGGGGGGACAAGGCATAAAATGCACATGGCGATGGCATGTATTCTCCTCATCCATTTACTTTTGTTGTCCCTGATGTTCGTCTATTGTCTCAGTAGATGTATTTAGTTGTTTTAGTGTCCATCTACCTGCAGATGACTATTTGTATTTTCAAGTTGTCATCTTCTTGAAACATTATTGCTGAAAGTTCTTCTACCAAACAAAGAGAAATTTATTGCTGAAACTCCGCTTTTTGATGTAGAAGAAAACTTGCAAAGCGGGGCAATTTTTTGGAGACTGGAAGGACCATTATGAGCTTGTTTTTTAGCATGTCTCGCTCTATCAATGGTATGGGATTTCTTGTGATGAAATACCCTGCCTATCAAGTGTAGAGTTGAGAGGTGTGATCAAAGATCAAAATGACTATACCTCAAAGCCAAAAACTTGGACGTCCATTGATGAAGCTTGTCAGATTGAGAGGATGGCCTATTCTGCAGCAACTGCATATTGAGGAGCAGTTACTTCGGACCTCATCGGAAAATTGGTGTATTATAAATGATGGCACAAGGGAACCTACCATTGTCATGGGTGTTTCTGGGTAAGTTACTGTGGTCACTTTTGGAGTGTTTTCACCTAATATCTTGTAGGTGTTCTGTATTTATTGGACTATTGGTTGTGAAGATTATTCATATTTCATTTCCTTTATTAACTTGATATGCATGGATTGTGACGTTATAAACTGAGAGTTTTTTCTTGCTTATACTCAGCGTGCTCAAGTTTGGTGTTAAAATATGTTAAATTGTCCTATGATTTATCTAGCCACCTGTGGCAGCGTTTTTAGGAGTATAATGAGCTTAGATCCTGTTTTCACCCTAACATTGATCTATCACCATGGAACGTCCTGTTGGACCTGGTGAATCTCTTAACACTTTGACATAGTTACAAAATGTTTCCAAATTAGTATGACTTTTAATCATGAATGTGAACAAGCTCGTGCCTGACCTTCTTTGTTACTCAGTTAAGGCTTAGCGTGTGGTTGTACTTTATCTTTCTCGAAGCGTTTGAAGTGTTGATAGTTTACAGGGTGCTCATTCATGTTGTATGGTCTGTTAATCTGTCTGCATGCTTGGATTTGTATTGATAACGTTCTGATATCACGTAAGGGTGAGTTTGGCAGCTTTTTTGTTTTGAGATTCAGTCTCTGACCATTGAGTGTTAGAAATATAGAAGAGACAGAACACGTAATTCTTGTTCATTTCTATAAAAAAAAAAACATGGCCTTCTGATAGCAAGAACTTCTTGGGTTGTTCCAATGGAGAGCCTTCCATCATGTGGAGTGTAAGAAATGGAGCCAGAAGGAGAGGAAAATTCCTTCCCATGTCTCTGAGACAGATGGGTTACTTTCTGGTTTTTAAGCAAAAATCTCATGTTAACAAGGATGCTGCCATTCTTCAGATATTGGCATTGATTCATAAGTTAGACAGGTGGTACCCACTCTGCCTTCTGATGCTAATTCGCCCATGCTGTGAACATCAAGTTAAGACACATATGACTATGAAACTGTGTGCACATTTGCACAATGTTGTGATTTATACATGCTTTATAGGTTGATGAGATGTCTTCTGCTTGGATATAATATAATTTAATAGAGTACATGCATATTTTGCATAGGAAACCTGCCGAACTGCTTGAAATTAAACCAGTGTTACACGATCAGGTACCTGTCATCAAAAGGTTCACTGGGGGAGGCACTGTCATTGTGGACGGTGGAACAATCTTTGTTACTTTCATATGCAACAAGGATGCTGTCCCTGAATTGCAGCCATATCCTCGACCCATCATGTCTTGGAGCAGCCTAATCTACAATGAAGTGTTCCATGGAACTGGCGATTTCCACCTCCGTGAGAATGGTATTCACTCTCAAAACTTCCAATATGCCCAATTTCTCCTGTATTGCTAGTCAAATGGAATTATGTCATGTTTGCCTTTTCAATTTATGGACAATTTGGATTTTTTACATAGTACTATTTTTTCACTTTTTTTTTTTTTTTCAAAAAAAAAAAATTATCATGGACCATTCAAAATAGGCTGTGTTCCAATATTGCTTCTTTCCTTGACTGCAAACGTCTCATCTTACTCATTGGCCCAACTTGGAGGGTTCCAATATGATCTTGTTGCCAAGGGTTGTCATGATGACAAACATTTGACTGGAATAGTTACTATTATAATCTGGTCTCTATCTTTTGTTTACTTTGTTTTCCTTTCTATTCCTCTTGAATGACAAAAAGAATTTCTTGCTCTTGTTTGTCCCTAGTTAGACTGAGGTAAGTATCTGTCAAGAAATTGGAGCCTTGGCTCAAAGTTCAGTGCACTTTGATTACGGAAGTCTGATGTAGTAAGAGGACCAAACTCAAAGATGTGTAAGCATATACAAATAATTAGGGTGTGTTTGGTAACATTTATGCTCCTAGGAACAATTTCTGTTTAGAAATAGTTTTTTCCATTTCTGTTCCCAAGAACAAAGAAGTAGATATTTTGTACTTTTTTTTTTCTGTTCTATATCTATTCCCTGACCATTTTTTATTCCAGAGAATAGAAAAATTAGTTGACTTTACTAAACGAATTTTTTTTTTTTTTTGGTGTTTTAGGGAACAAAAGAACAGAAAAATAGAAAAACAAGATGGTTACCAAACAAGCCGTTAGTCACCTTAACTTCCTATGCTTCGAGGCTTTAATTATTGTCCACAATATAGCAAGAGTCTCCTTTGAGATAACCTTTCCGATGATGTGTTAGCTTTCAAATGTTCTTCAACCTCTCCTGAATGTCCTTGCAATGAGTCATAGTCGACACTAATGTCATGGATACTTTTGATATCATGGAGTGTTATTTTTCAGCACATCAATTACAATGCAAAATTTGTTAATACTTATTGGTGCAGTTAGAAGTCCTATTCTTTCCTCTTTGATGAGTCCCCCCCCAACCTTTTTTCTGGGGTGGTTAAATGACTAGCTAAATGTCCACATGGTTGAAAGTTTTATTTGAAGAACTTATTAAACTCTAATAGTGCATGCCTCTACTGATTCTAGATTACGTTTTTGGCAATCAAAAATTTGGAGGGAATGCACAATCCATCACCAAAGGCCGGTGGATCCATCACACATCTTTCTTGTGGGACTACGAGATCAGAAACATGGCTTATCTGAAGCTTCCTTCACGTGCTCCTGAGTATCGATCGGTATGCTAAGGATTCACTCAATTTCTTGTTTCTCAATCTGCTCTCCTGTCAGCCCAATAACCAGAACATCCAGGCTGGACCAAAGAATAATTCAAATTTATTCTTCGTTGCCAAACACTTTTAGCCACATCAAAGAAAATAAGTCGAAACTGCAACAAGTCAATTTTTGAAACATTTGCCATTATTTCCCCCCATTCCTAGGCAGACTCTGCAAATGGTTGTCTTACTTTTTCTGATATAATTTCACTTACACTGGCTTGTTCTATGAGGGTACGATTCTAAATAGAAGCAATTGGATTACTAAATTGAGCTGCATGCTTCCTCTTTAGGCAAGGGACCATTTGGAATTTATATGTCGCATGAAGGACTACATATCAAGGTCTGATTTCATTGACAGAACAATAAGGGCACTTGGAACCCATTTTTCTGTGGAATCTGAGGAGTTGGAAGCAATTCAATCCGGGCAGAGTACAAAGTTTTCCCCCTCGTCCAGGCTACTGACGGCACAGGAAATAGAATCAGCATTATGCGAATTAGAGTCTCCAAAGTCTCTTGCTTGTTTCTCATCTCCATGACAATTTACTGATGCTGTTTCTTCTACCAAACTATTTATCAATCTTCCTAATGCGCGAGTTCCGATTGTATTATTCTTTTCCGTCTACTGAGATTTGCAACTGTCATTGTAACTTGAACTCAATCATTAGACTTTCTGAATTCGAAACCGGTGGAATAAACTGAAAAGCATTTACGTTTTTACAAATTGGCTTGTCACTCTGATGCTGGAGTGTGGAGAGAGCTTTTGGATGTGGTCTTGCAAGTTTGTTTTCGGGGTCATCATTGATACTGCAATGCTCGTGAGTCTTCTGTGGGTTGGTGTTCGTGGTCGCCTATCGAATCTTTTTATGCTCTTAAACATATCTGAGTCTGAAACATGTTCTCACAGCTTTCCAATCCTTGATCAACTTTGAAGAGGAGTGAACTGAACTCGTATTTGATGATGTCAATAGAATCAAGAAATGCTTCTTGTTTGCAGAATCATGGGTCAAGCAATGCTTGTTTCCTAGTTCATCTTTTCTGCCTTGGCGATTGCCGAGGATCGGACGAATTCACATTCTGATTCCGACCGCTACCATGACCACTAGGCAGCAAATTAATCTCAATATACCTTAGATAGTCCTATATGTCTGTCATGGCTTTTCTGTGGACTTTGTCCTGAAAGGGGTGGTTCTTTCATTCTTTGTTCTTCAGATAAAAACCTTTACATACACAATTTCTTACGAGATGCATCATTTAGCAACACAAAACACATGACATCCACTAATTTCACGCATGGAATGCACAATGGTATGTAATTTTAGCAAGAATAAGGTACGGGTTGCACAATTATATGAAACCTAGAAATCTCGCCCACATGGTAGCATGAAAAGGTGAGCATCGGGTCTATATCTAGTCAAGAATCGAACCAAACTAGTTCAGTCTGATTCTAGGGAAAACTAGTCAAGATTCCAAGGCCGAAACCTACTTAAGAATTGGTATTTAAATATGCATCACATAATTAAAATCCATGTATAACACATGATAAATATGATAGAAAAGACTAATAATATAGTAAATGTGTGTTGGATTATGCTAAAAAACTCATTTTCATGGTAAATTGAAGGATTTTATTTGTGGTGAAATCAAACACGGTCTCCAACATGAAGAAATAACAATACAACCCCTTGACCAATATATAGTGCACCAACAATACTTCATTATAAAAACTCGATCTTTTCGGACATGACAAAATTCGGGCCAGTTCTAACTCTTTGGAACCAACTGTTGTAAGGTCAAGTTCCGATTCTGAATTGGAAACCGATCGCCCTCTAGTAGAAGGTGTGATGGATAGTCCCTCCCTTCCCTCCATAAATTTCAACAGCCAGTAAAAACCTCTGATCCTCCATCCGGACAATGCAAGAGACAGGAGATTAAGGATTTCTTATAGTCCAAGGTAGGATTTTTTCCCCTCAGTTTTCGAGAAGATGCCATTAACGGTCGCATGTAAACAGGGGAGGGGGGGTTACTGTCACCGTCAGAATTCGTTCCAGCGGAGATCTCGTTCTCTTCATCCGCCCGCTCGGACAGTAAAACCTCCATCTCTCTCTCTCTCTCTCTCTCCTTTCTCTCTCTTCTCTCTCTCTCTTTATATACCGACGCACGCACGCGAGCACTCGCGCTCTGCGAAACAAACTTGGTTGGCTCGGCTCGTTCCCACGACCGAAATCCCAGCTTGTCCCTTCAACTGCAAATCTTGTAAGCTGCAACACCCATTTTCCCTCTTCCTCTCCTTCTTCTTCTTCCATCTTCTCCTTCCCATTCTGTTTTCTTTTTTTGGGCTGCATTTCGTTTGGGAATTTGGATTAATCCCGTGCCTGTGCCTGTGCCTGTGTCTGTGCCTGTGTCCTTATCTTTTGCTGAAGCTTTCTTGGTGCTCTCCTTTCCCTCTTCTTGATCGACAGACCCACGTATCCATCCCCTTGTGTGCTTTTCTTGTTCTGGGTTCGCTGTTGCTCGTGATCTTTCGAGAGTTCCGCGACAGAGGAAAACAGGGTTCGAATCTTTTCGGACAATTAATTTCCTCTCGAGTGGGGATCGCAAGAAAAAGGAAGAAGAAGGGGAAATTCATAGTTGTCCGGATGCTATCTTCAGCGTTCTAGAGATTCGTGTCGACGGGCTCTTTCTTTCTATGATCACAAGTTGTTGGTTTTCGTAGTCAAGGTAAAGTATTGCATCGGAAAAGGGAAAGGGAGATTTCTTTCAAGACCGTGAGCGTTAGTACTTATTGGCTTCTTTTCAAATTTTTCGTTCATGTGTGAGGCTATACTGGGAGTTTTTAGATGTTAGGAGCTAGCTTAACCTATATTGATCTGAGCAATAAATGATGCGTTTGTGGGATAATTTTATTTCTTCAGGATAGATAATAGGAATCTGGGGTATTATTGAATTAAAGGGTTCCTTGAAGTTTACAAGCATATAATGGAAAGGAAGAATTTTTTGAGGTCCTGTTGGTTAATTTGCAGATGGGTAGAGTTAAGCTAAAGATAAAGAGACTTGAGAACAGTAGCAACAGGCACGTGACTTACTCAAAGAGAAGAACTGGCATCTTGAAGAAAGCGAAGGAATTATCCATATTGTGCGACATCGACATTGTCCTCTTGATGTTCTCTCCAACAGATAAGCCCACATTGTTTCATGGAGAACGCAGGTAATCTAGGGACCAATATCATTGGTAGTTTCTCTCATCAATAGCAGATTCAGTTGCACAATTAGATCTCCTACCATATTTGATGTTTAGAACCTGATGGTTTGCATCTTGGATCTTGGAACATTTTATCTCCTTTTTCTGGATAAATAGGATGTCCCACCTTCATCGGTCATATTGAGGTTAATATCACCAGGCATCACTGTACTTTTGCCTGAAAGTCAAAATGGTCCATCTACTCTTTTCCGGTTCAAAACCATCCCTCTACTACTTGAAATGCTTCACATTAGTCCATCGTTATACCTTTTCTATTGCCAATCATTTTTTACTGACACGGTCAAGCAGATTGCTGATTTTTGACATTTGAGTATACTTATCCTATCATAATTCGCAAAGCTTCTTTTAGTTGGTGCAACAGGTGCCCACATCAGCAACATAAAAATTAAACGCAGTCATGGCCGCTTGAGCTTCATCGAGCTCAGGGCCAGGGTGCTTAAGCTTCTATGAGCTCCTGGCCGAGGGTGCCTGATCTTTGCGCTCGCAGCCATGGCCGCTCATGCTTTGTTGAGCTCGAGAGCCATGGCTGCTTGAGCTTTGTGCTTGCGGTCATGGTAGCGAATCGTGATCATGAGCGAGTATTTACTAGTCAGAGGTTTTTCATTCTTGGAGGTGTTGGATTATGTGGGTTTTGGTTTGGATTTGGTGGGTTTTAAGTTGAAGAAGAAGAAGTTAAGTGCAGAGAGAGAGATTGTCAAGGGAAAAATATCCACACAGCAAATTTCTAATGGCATTAGTGCCAATAGGCAAATTTCTGTCATTGGCCTGATTTACAATGACTGGTGCACCTTTAAAAATATAGAGGGATGGTAGTGAAAAAAAAAAAAAAAAAACAGTCGGGGGGCAATTATGGTTTTCAGGCAAAAGTACATGGATCATTGGTAATATTAACCCATTATGTTGTGTTAACCTAGTGGTCATATGATGTTCACACTTTTTTTCCTTGTTAGTCTTTCAGTTTTTGGTGTATGCTAACATTTGTCAAAAGTGGACAACGTAATCTTAAAAGCAATTGTAGTCTTTCTAGATGATTGGTCGTCCTTCAGATTAATGGGCATCAGCATGATGCTTCAATTATGTGTTCTATTAGTATGACCTTGTCAAGATTATGTTGGATATTAAGCAGTTCACATGGATGCATCCATCTAATGGGTCTATAGAACTTGTGAAAATTGAGCCAAAAGGGATGTTATGTAGTTAGAGTAGAAATGGGTGGTTGCACATTGGAAAATGTCCATCCTGTATGCATTTTAATACAATTTATCTCTTCATTTCACATTGGGTAAGTAACTATTATCTATGTTTGAAGGCTGCTCAAAGCCTACATCTCATACAAGATTTTCATTTGAACTTAACTTTAGCTGCAATAACGTTTGACCCTATGAATCTGGTTGTGATAAATTGTTCTCATTCATAGCCTGATACTTTTACGGAGAAAATGCATTTTTCTTTATAAAGTTGTTGTCTTTAAATTTTACACTGTGGCTTGGTTCTTTGACATATTTATTGTCAGGATCCTTATTGGCTGTTTCATTTTCATGTTTATTTCATAATGACATGGTATTCTGCTGTGAGGCAAGTCTCTGAAATTTGAGCATAATGGAGAGTGAAGGCTATGTGTGATTTATGAAGCAATATTTTATGGATTGCAAGTGTACCTTCCTTTTGGAAAATAATAATCTGATTAAAGTGTTAAGTACGTGGCATCATGACCACTTATCATTATCTGCTGAAAAAACTTGCTGCATGCCTTTGGTTTCAGCAACATCGATGAGGTCATTGCGAAGTTTGCTCAGTTAACTCCTCAGGAAAGGGCAAAAAGGTGGCATTCATGCACTGTTTTTCTTCTTTTTGGTTTTTCGTCTTACCTAGCTATGTTAATCTAACTAGTTTATCATGATTTTTCCCCCAACTGGACAGGAAGCTGGAGAGCCTTGAAGTAAGACTTTTCACAATCAACTTCCCTAGAAGATAAAAAGTGCTGTTTTTTGTGGGTCAAATTTGTTCATCCTCCAATTTATCTTGTATATATGTAGGTTCTGAAGAAAACCTTTAAGAAGTTGGATCATGATGTCAATATACAAGACTTCCTTGGTACAAGGTTCGTAATTACTTTTGAGAAGTGTGCGGAATATCTTCTGCGTAATACTTAAGAGAGTATTAATGATTCTGTTGTTTCATTCTCTTTGCAGCAATCAAACAGTTGAGGTATCAAGTCATTGCTAGCATTAGTGGTATTTGTGAGGTGCTGGAATTTTCTCTGCACCGCCTACTGCATAAATAAACTTACTTGATTGTAAATGCTGTGTACAGGAAATGACTAATCAAGTAAGGCTGCTGCAGAGTCAGCTAGCTGAAACGCAAAAGAGATTGAGGTGCAAAATTTGGAGCTTTTTGTTTTAAAGTATCTATTCCACTTTTATCCAAGTTGATATTTATTGTGTGACGCCCACATGTTGGATCCTATTGCTGCTATCGTCTTCCTTTAGTCTATCATAATATTAATTATTGTGTATTGCTTCAGTCATTGTTTGACCTGTTAAATCATAGTCATAAGTAGTGTATCGAATTTTTCAATGAAATCGTAGTTGAATGAATTTACCATGTATATAAAAAAGCAGGTGAGTGATGTGGAAACCTACTCACATCCCTCAGACGTAGGATGTTTGTGTTTGTATCTAGATGAGATGTTAACATCCAGATGGCAAATGTGGTGAGCTTGATCTTTCTACCTGGTTGGGTACTTAGTTAATATTTGAGTATGGATCACAATAAGTTGCAATACCATGAAAGATCATGAAAGAAATCTGTGTATTTTCATTTTGCTAAGTCCACTCCTCTGTGCCATTGTTTCAGCTGCTGGAGGAATCCGGAGAAGATTGATGATATAGAACAACTCAGGCAGATGGAAGATTCGCTTAGAGCCTCTATAAACCACATCCGACAACATAAGGTATATTCCTTAGAGTACAAAGTCTGAATCATTTTCTAGGCTACAGTCACTCACCTTGCATTTAAAATGCTTATTTTCCATATTATGCAGTGTCGTTTTTTTGGCAAAAAGGAAAGAAAAAATTCGTACTTTCCAAAACTAAAGCTATCTGGAGAAAACAGAATTTTAAGACTCTAAATTAGAATGACCTTTGGCCAATTATGTTTTAACAAGCGGTGGTTTTATACAAAAGTACTTGTATCTTCTCACCAGGAAAATGTTGGAAAGCATCAAACTATGTCATTGGAGCGGACAAATCAGGTAACAAGTTTGTAATGCAATGGAATTTCTGGGCGAGTGCACACCTGTGAGTGCATGCAGGTGTACTGATGTCTTATACTTTTGAATGAGGGATGCGCTCTTTACATCCTTGCACTGCTGACTTGTCAGAGATATGTTGGTTTCATTGTGATCTTACACAAAGTAATTTCTGTCGCAGTTTGAAAATGATATGCCTTTACCTTTCATTATGGGTGGGATGCCAGAAGCACAGCCTTTATCCTGGCTTCCAATGAATGAGAACCAACACTTACTATTCCAAAACGACCCTCACTATCTTCCTGAAGGGTGAGTCTCTTCTTTACAAGTAAATTTAGAAGCCTAGCCAACACTATTTTTTGTCTTGTGAATGTGCATGATTTATGAACTTCACCAATGAGGTGTCATCTCTGATGCTAGTGTTGAAATTCAGGATCTAGATTTGTATTTGCTGAATGATTTGATGAAGTTATCTGGTATGAGTTAGTTAAAATCCATTACCCAAGGACTTGATGTGACATTTCCACAGACCCATTGACGGCTCCACAGATGTCTCCCTCCCAGGGTGCTCTGCTTACTTTGGAGTGGATAGGCACCCTGATATAGGAAATTTAGGGCAAGTTCAAAATATGGTACAAGAAGGCTGTATTTTGAATGAGTTGAACAGGAATGGATGCTTAAGTCTCCAAGTTGGTGAACAATATCCATATGCTCCATATGGCAACCTAACTTTACCAGAGGATAGGAAAATGAAACAAGAGATGGGAATGAACTTCCAAGGACACCACGTAGATTATCAAGTCGCAAGCAATAAGATGGAACAAGAGATAGAAATGAGCTTACAAGGACATCCCATAGATTATCCAGTTACAAGCAATATTGAACTCCAGAGGCCAATATATGACAATGGGCATCATCCTTGGTGTTCAGCTCCTGCCCCCTGTGGAATTGCTATGTATAACGGAAACACCTTCAATCAGGTGAGTCATTTGACCATTTTGTTCTACTCAAGTTCAACTCTTATAGTTGCTAGTCAGATGAATCGTTACACAATGCGCTTCCTTTGTATTGGTCTAGATTTTCTTGCAATTTGCTGAAATAGATTTTAAAGTTTCCATCCATACTAGCAACATTTGGGCTCCATCTATACATCTGTTTCTTCGTATTTTTGGTCTCATTCAAATAACGCATCTTGTATATAATCTTCATTTGCTTGAAAATGCAAGTTTGTGTGCCCATCAATCTCAATTTTTCTCAAGTTGTGTGTGCATATACGTACGCATATACACGCAGTCAGGTCATGTGTTATTAGTAATCAGAATTGTGTCCTTTTGCTAGTGCCTTTGTCACTTGGGATAAGTCAAGCAACTCTACATTGCGTCATTGTGTTCAATAGAGATGAGCTCTCTTTGTCCATCATTTCTCTCTATTCAAATACTTCTTGCATTTATTATTTGGCTATCGCGAACCTCGGCTATAACTCTTCTCTTTATCACCTTGCAGCAATCCGATTGACAATGTTCACAAGTCTGCCTTGTTTCTCCTATACTGAGATTGGTGGCTGAAGGCATATCGATTTGCATCAGAGTTGAAGTTTTTCTGCAAATAAGTACTCTGATGCTGGATTGGAGTGCACGGGTATGAGATGGAAACTTGTTTCATGAAGAGAAACCCAAGATATCACGTGGCGGCAGTCCTTTTTGTAATTTCAGCCGCAGGATTTGTAAATAATGTAAGACAAATGTAAGACACAATATAGGAGCACAGGTTCATACACTTTGTAGGTGGGATGGTTTTTCCAATTCATCCCTATTTCTCCGTTGTATACCAATCCCAAAGAAATTTCTCTTTTTCACTGTAAATGAAACTTTGCCAGAAAGAATGAATGTAAGGATGCATAAATTCATCATCCCTGTTTCTTGTTCTGATTGTAACACTCCTTTTTCATTTGATGACTTGGCCGGTGGCCTTAGATTGGGTATTGAAAATAACCTTGCATGAAAAGATTGATTGCTAGATCAGTCACCTTGTACAGAGGAATTCTTTTTACACAGATGTCCAATATATATCACTCATAAACACCATCTGATCATCATGCTAAACAAACCAGGAAAAGCAAACTGGTCTCTCTCTCTCACTCTCTCTCTCTCTTTGCCCTAGGAATGTACTTAGTAGCCCCTGAGTGTTTGGACTATGGTGTTGTGCCATGGGTCTGAAAGGTGCTGCACTAGGTTGTCAAATGGTCCCTTCCCTGTCACGTTGTGTTGCACCACAAACCCCAAAAATGCCAACATTGCCAATCTCCCTGCAAACCCAATCAAGAGACAAGTTTGTTAGAATTCAAGTGAAAATTCATGTGTCGTAACCCTGCGAGCACTGATGCTGTTCTGAAAACTCTCACCATTGGCGAGCTCCTTCTCCTTAGCTTCAAGAGTGGGAGCGAAGTTGAGGGGGTTGAAGATGCCACCGGGGTAGCCCACTTCATTAGGGGGCAAGCTGTACTGCTTGAAGATCGGGTCCTGGTTGACGCTCCCCGGGTTCTTTATGTCCTGCCATCTCCGGATCTCGACGTAGTGGAACAGGATGAACTCGATCACAAACAGGGTTGAGGAGGATGCAAAGTACTCAGCCTTCCCAGCGTTGTACCAGGCGGGCACGTTGATGATGCCGATCTTGGTGAAGACTTCCGGGAGCAGCATCCCTGCAACACCGAGCATTGCCCACCGGCCGTTGACGAGCTCTGCTTGGACAAACCATTTCAGGTTCTCCGGGTCCTCAGCAAGACCGAGCGGGTCGAACCCATTGTCGCCCGGAAGACTGAAAATAGACATCTATGAGTTTTGAATCCCCTGATAGTTGGATCTCTAATTCCAGGAACTATTTTCAATCTGAATTAAGGGGCAGCAACTTTCTCAAGCCGAACAAAGTTCTTTATAACTATACTATAGACATCTTGCCTTTTAATCTGTATAATTTGATTTTCTATGGCATGTCTCTCCCATGCAAAACTCGAAAGGTTGAATTGCTGCTAGTTTTTTTTTTTTTTTTTTCACTTAACTAAGTGCAACATGGCCAATGCATCATATGTTTAATAATTTGTCATGTAAAACTGAAAAAAAAAAAAAAAAAATCATTGGACCCGTGTCTGAACTGAAGACCAGACTGTCCTCGTAGATTACAATATGATAATGATCTAGCACTTAAATATAATGTACTTCTGGGAGATCTTACAAGGAATGAAAGATTATGGAAGCTTATACAGTCGAATTAGTACCTTCCATTGAGGTAACCTGGTGAGGCTAGACCAGGCAACCATTCACCTTTCTTGGCCTCAACCTTGAGAGAAGCAGGGGATGAAGTGGATGGCAAGGCCTTGATGCTGACCTCTCTGTTCAATTTACTTGACGAGCCGGTCAAGAACCGGGTCTTCGACGAGCAAGGCCGGAACACGGCGGCTGAGGCCTGTGTGGTGACTGTGGCCATCTTCTTCTCCAACCCAAGGGCTGTGTGTATTGAGCAAAAAATGAGAGTTGGAGTTTTTAGGAGCTTGAGAGGAAGATGCCTGTTTTTGCATGCCCTTTGTAATTTGATTTCATAGCAATTCGTGTGGCTCTCGTGCAACGTTGAAAGTGGACGGTTGGTTTTTGGTGGCGTTGGGGACCCAACGGCTGAGATGGGCTGCGGGTGGGGGATCGACCAATGGCAGGGCTTGGGCTTATCCTTTTATCTGATTGCAATATCTCCATTGATCTGTTTCTTTGCTTCTGTTGGATGTGAAAGATTCCGTGGGGCCGCTTCTGTGCCACACCTGATTTAGATTTCTTGATTCGAAGATATCATGAAAATTAACAATATTTTCACTGAACTAAGGCCCATGCTCCAAGAAAAGTCCAGAAGTCCAAATTTGATGGCTTGACTTTTCTTGATAATTTGGAAATGCTGGGCTGAGAGAACCCCAGATTCAAGATTGGGCTCATTGTCGTAGCAGAACTGTTTGCTGGGCTAATATAAGCTTCTTTTGGAGCCCTTGATATGCCATTTTATCACGAGAGGGAGAGAGAGAGAGAACCCCAAATTCAAGATTGGGCTGATTGTAGTAGCAGAACACGTTTGCTGGGCTAGTGTATGCTTCTTTTGGAGCCCTTGATATGCCATTTTATCACGAGAGGGAGAGAGAGAGAGAACCCCAAATTCAAGAGAACACGTTTGCTGGGCTAGTGTATGCTTCTTTTGGAGCCCTTGATATGCCATTTTATCACGAGAGGGAGAGAGAGAGAGAACCCCAAATTCAAGATTGGGCTGATTGTAGTAGCAGAACACGTCTGCTGGGCTAGTGTATGCTTCTTTTGGAGCCCTTGACATGTCATTTTAGGGCTACATGGAGAGAGAGAGAGAGAGACAAACACCATGCCTTATATTCCAAACTGACCAGCCATAAACCAAGAGCTGGCTTTTACAGTTCAGTGCTCACCAAACCATGACTCGACATTTGAAAAGGCAAAAACAATAGGCTCATTACAATGCTCCATCCATGGTAACTTCACCAGTGGATGACACACAGTACAACACAACCAGATAATGAAAAGACTGTTGACTCATGAAGGGTGGTAACATTACTCAGCACCCCCACCACAGCCATCTTTACTGTTCTGTTCTGTTCTTTAAAGTAGACCAGAACTGAATAGACAAAGCCTTAGTTGTCACATGATAAAGGCCATCCTAAAATAAACCTTTCATCATGTCTTAATTTGCATGACTGCCCCCTATGGGCTTCTAGTACTAACTACACAATTCTTGTCCTGATTGAACCCTAAACTACTAGCGAAGCCTGGAGGGACTAGACATCGTGCTCAAATTCACACGAACTGCCGGCCGGCGAAGGTCTGGCCGAAGGACCAATTGGGGGGCGCCACATTGTTGGAGACCACAGTCCGGCCATCACTGGTGGTTACCGAAAAGGAGAGGCTCTGTCTGTCGAGGTTCGAATTGCTCTGCCAGTTCTGGCCCCAGTTTCGGGACATGGGTTGCCAGCCGGTCCGCGAGCCCTTGATCAAAACAGAGCGGACGTCCCCTGCACCTCCAACGTTGGTGATCAGGACCAAATTGAAGTAGGAGTGACCATTGATGGTGAATCTGATGCCTCCCTTCTTTTGACATGGTACCCTACCACATGAAACATTGAAAAGATTAGCTGTGCCAATAAATTCTTCAATTGTTTAGTATATCTATGCAATTATGTGTAACATCATGAATTCAATTTTAAAATCAAAGCTCCCATAACTTTTGACACAGAATTAAATTGAATTAATACAGAGCATGATAAATTGGCAACCTCCTATAAGCCACAGGGACAATCCCAGAGCTGTACTGGGCAATCTGCTGGAACACTGGCTGGGAGAGATCGAAGTGATGGAGAGGTGGGTTGCACCAGCCGCCGGCATTGTTGGGGAGCGCATTGTTCGGCGGGCAGAAGTTGGTGGCGGTGACCACAATCGAGGCCGGGTTGCACCACCGTGGGTCGTTGACGCACTTGATCTCGAAGCAGGCCCCGCAGCTCAGCCCGCTGTTGAACAGGGCAGTGCTCAGGGCCGCTGTGTTGGTGCCGTAGCCCTGGCTGTACAAGTTCCCGTAGCCACAAGCCCCGCCTTGCCACAACAGAAAGCATTGCCAAATTGAATTTATTGCCTCGGTATATCGTTTCAATTTTGTCAAATGGCTCTCATTAAACTAATGCAATGCAATACGTGTATGACTTAAGCCCACAGTGCTGATTTTATGGATCGACAAGCGCGAATAAAATCTTCATGTGCGACCATTAGCAGAATGACTAAAACTCATCGTGTAAAGAGTTATGTCCTGTTACATTCGGCTACGTAACCGATTATTTCGCCAGAATTGAACATACTCAAAAGAACCAGTTAAGTACCCATTGTGCCGGAAGCGTCGCCGCCGCCATAGAAGGTCGCATGCGCATCGATCCAGCCATCACCATATCCATGAACAGATGAGCCCAAACAGAGCAATCCCACCAGGAGCACCCCAAGAAAAGCCATTCTTTTTCCTTATCCCTGCCTGTTTGTGCATGCAGAAAAAGGATGGTTAGATAGCATTCACGTAAAACTAAGCTAAGTAAGGTGTCTTGAGGGAAGGGACAAACCTTAGAGAGGCTGCTGAATTCTGATGGACTAAGGAGGGAGGAGGAGAAGTTGGTGTGCTGTGAAGCAAAACAGGAGGGTTGAGAAGGGGATTATATAGAGGTGCTGCTGGAGTTGCAGAAAGCGCTTCCCAAGGCAACTGTCTCTTTTCCTCTCTTTTCCTTTTCCCTTTTTTTTTTCCTCCTGTATTCGTTGAGGTGGGGACCTTAAACCGCCAAGTGCGATGGTTGTTCTTGTCTGTGCCAAAACGAGAGATACGTCTCTTCTGACCACGTGGTTACGGTGGTCTCTCGGATGATTACATGTTGATGATTTGCATTCATGTGATCCCATTCATAAATTGGTCAGAAAGAGACTGTTCTGCGGGGTTGGTTGGTTTTTTCTTGGTTTTGCTCCCCTTCTTGTGCAGTTCCTTCCTCAGAGGTAAAAGCTGTAAAAAAGTCCACTTATTGTTCCAAAGCAATCTCATGAAAAAGAGTCCCACTTTTACAGCATCTTGACTTCAAGAGGTGATTCCAATGTGTGGGATTTTAAAGTCACCTAAATATCGTCTGTTTTGGCCCGTCTCATATCAGGTTACCATCTCATACCGGGTTTAATCCGTCTTATACTGAGCCTTGTAGTTTTAACAAACAAGTAGAACACTTTCCCGGGAGGTCACCCATTTTAAGAGTTCTCCCACCTAAGAAGATTTAACTTTGGAATTCAAAAACTAAGCATTGCCATCAGTCAAAAGACACCTCCATGTATTACTTCCAGTTTTCACATATATATTCCATAATCATTTTTCCTATGTTTGGTGTAAAGTTCGGTTCAATCGGGCCAAAGTTCAGTTCAATCGGGCCCCATTCGCTATCCTAGAATCCTGTTAGGAGCTGCTCTTTGTCTAGATCCTCTAGCCCCAGTGACTATTCCCCATCTTCGTCGCCCCGTCGTTACAAAAGCATTATTTGAAGCATAAGACAGCTTTCTCTGTCTTCACACAACAAGATCTCTTCGATATCATAGCTGCTCAAAACTTTATCATGCCAAGAGTTTTTACCTCGCCGCCATGAGAAGAGGTGTCGGCAGAGAATTAACCCTTATGTTCCCCAGAGACAGTTAAAGCCGATGGACCGCAGACTTACATTTCCCATGCCCTGAGCACAGATACTTCCAGCCTTTTTCCAATGCATTTCGAGTTCCAACTTTTAGTGAGGAAGCTAACTATTCCAGAAAATCATGAACAGCATACATTTATATACATATAGGGAGACATTAACTATAGCATATACACAGATACTTTGGCTCAGTTTATTTTGTAAAAAAAAAAATAATTTAGAAAATATTTTCTTGAAAATGATCATCTGTTTCACTTAAAATAAGCTGTCAATAGAAAATGTTTTCATAATCAACAACAATCTATGTCTAAATACTTTAGTGGACAATGGAATAATTTTTCTTTTATTCATTTTTATAAGTGATAGTTTTTAGAAAAATATTTTTCAAATCATTCATTTTTTGCGAAATAAATGAAACTCTAATCAAAAGATCAATCAAGGACTATATAATCATTTTCGAGGATTTTACTAATTAGGGTTTCATATTAAGTGTACTTGTTTATCTCCATCAAGGGTAAAACATATATTCTTATTTTGTATAAGAAATTATCACAAAACATCTTTTGATAACACGGATCCTATTAATTAATGATTTCCCCACGATCAAGAAACTTCCAACCAATGACCAAGTGACATAAGGAAATAACATAATTGGTTACATTTTTCACTTTTCTTGTGATAATTTAAATGAGCAAAGTGCAATCTCATTGCATACGGGAGAATTTTTCAAAAAGTCCTTAACCAATCGTACGGCAACCGATTCAACCCTAAATATTTTGATTGTATTGGGAAAAAATTGGCAAATTATCAAAATATATAGGACAAAAAATTTTGATAATTTGTTAATTTAATCCTAAAATTTTTGAAAATTTATTAATTTTAGCTAATAATCACTTATGTATATGCCATCCAGTCATTGCCCATATTGAGTGGTGAGATTGGTGCTGATGTGGATATTTTTGCTTTTTTAAAATTTTCTTCCTTTTTTTTTTCATTTCTTTTCCTTTCACCTCACAACTTGGGCAAAGGTCTTGTTTTGGCCCTCGCCCATGCCACAAGGGTCAAGCCCTTGCAGAATTCAACAAGGGCCACGACACCCTCACCTGCACCCTTGTGACCTTGGTGAGGGCCATAACACCCTCACCTGTGGATGATCGTTGGCCATGATATAGTATCGGCCATAGGCAAAAGGAAAAGAAAGGAGAAAAAAATAAAAAATGTAAAAATTATCCACGTCAACGGCTGCCATGCGACGTAGGTTGGCCTATAGCTAACCAACGTCCATGTTAATGATTTCTGATTAAAATTCACTGCAATAACTAAATTTATAAATCATTAAAAGGTTTAGGATTTGATTGACAAATTATAAAAAAAAATTAAAATTAAATTGACATAATTAAAATGTATATAACTAAATTGACTATCATATAATAAATTGAGGACTTTTTGGATAATTTTCCTTGCTGCTTTTAATACCACAAACCAAATTAAACAAGTCAAAAAAAAAAAGACACGTTCAAAGCATGTTATTACACATATTAAATGAGCCTACGAATTCTAGTCCAACAGTAAGGACAGTCCTTCTTCCGACCGACCGACCCACCCACCTCAAAACCCTAGCCGACCCAACGTCGGCCATCTGATGACTCACTGCGGTGTGATGTGAAATGAAGAAGACAACTTCTTCTTCTTCTTCGATTCTGCGAGCGTGAAAATCTTGACCCGCATTGATTGCCTGTCTGCACGAAATGAGGAGAGAGGTATGGGGAGGAAAAATACCCAAAAGCCCTAATTCATTGAATGTTGTCTGTTACACAGCAGCTGCGAGGTTGAAGAAGGAAGAGGAGGAGAAGAAGAGGGAGCGAGCACGTGGCTGATGCATGTCTATATCTGCATGTTGCTGCATTGAAGCAACAAAACAGCAGCTCTCATTCATTGCATCATCCTCATTTTAGTGCCATTCCTCATCTAAGCAACAAAACAGCAGCTCTCATTCATTACATCATCCTCATTTTAGTGCCATTCCTCATCTTCACTCCTGTAAAATACCACAAGGATAAAAGGAAGCTTCAATTTTCAAGCAGTCCGCATACACCTTTTTTATTATAATAATTCTTGGCGAAGGAGTGTCGCGACCTAAATTTTCGGGTGCACCACCTAAAACTAGGTTAATGGACTACTAAGTCTTTAAACTTAGCTCGGGCTCTCCCAAGCCCATACCAATTCGCGACTTAATGTTCAAATATTTAACATGCAAAAGATTATTATCTAGGAGTCGCCACTAATCAGTTTACGGTAGGTCGATTAGACACCTAAGTAAAATAATGAGATGATTTTTTTACTCCTACGAACCAGAAACTAAGGGTACGGGGACTTGGTTACACTAGATTTTCTCTAATGCCCTTTCGGTACCATTTCTTTTTAATTTTCAAAATATTTTTGCAAGCGGTTTGGATTTATTTTAACCTAAATTACTATTATGCAAAAAGGTGATCACACAAATGCTCAAACATTCATTAAATAAATAAATTGCATCACACAAAGCAAGCAATCGATTTTTTTTGAGTTTTCTTGAAAATTAGAATGACTTAATCTTATTCATATGCAAATTCTAATTAAATGGGCCTATTATGCAAACTAATCATTATGCACTTCATGACCTAACTTCACTAATGAACAAATTCTGATTAAATGATCCTATTATGCAAACGAGTCAACATGCACCTAGTATTTTTGTTTTTTTTTTTTTATTGAAATTCAGAATTAATAAAAACCCTAATTAAACTATCTAAAAGGGATAATTTTCTAATTTATTCTAGGGATTAATTTAACTTAAACCCTATCCTATCTTAGAAAACTATTTCTTGAAAAATGAGATAATTAAAATGTGTGAACATTATCTAAAAAAATTAATTTAGGTCCAACCCTAACTTATTTCTAAGAAATGCAATCCTAAAAGTGTAATCCTAAAAAAATTCTAATTTCCTAAACCTATATGTCTGATTTACTAAACCTACATGCTCATGCAGAATTTTGATTTTTTTTTTTTTTATATTCTGATTTTTTTAGTTTTTTTTAAAAGATAAGTAATTATTAAATCTAAACTATCAACAAAATAAAGAATTAAAATAATCGAAAAAATAACCCGTTGTCTCACATGTTAAATTAACGATTATCTTAACCCTAATTATCACGACAAAGAGATCAAAATAATTAAAAATTTGATCCGAAGTCTTACGGATCAAATTAATAATTATAATGATTTAACAATTTAAATCCTACCAAAAAGCCCAAAAATTAATATAATTAAAAAAATAATCAATGTCTCTGATTAAATTAATAATTACAATAATTCCAGACTAAATTCCTATGGATAATGCCTACAAAATGCATAAATATTAACATTGACAAATCATATTCTAACTTTAAACAATAATAATAAAATAACATAAAATAGACAAAAGAAAGAAATAAGACTAAAACTAAAAAAGAAAATAAACTACCTAAAGGAGAAGATTTGCAGCAGCGTTGGTGGAGTGCCGGACGGTCGACTGGCGGCACTGGGACTCCGGCAAGGGCTGAACAGCGCCGGGACTGCTGGTAGTCAGCGGCGAGGCGGCGCACGGGCTCCGGTGGTGCTGGGGTCGCGATCTGCAGTGGCGAGCGAGGGTGATCGCGATCCGGTGCGAGCGGAGGTGGATCAGCGAGACGCGGAGCGGCGGCTGTGCGGGTCGGGGCTGCGGTGTCGCGATGGTCTCGCTGTGGCGGCTCCGATTTGCAAACGGCGCGGGTCCAGCGGGAAGGGTAAGGCCGCGACGGCGGTTGCACGATGGCGGCTCCGAATCGCAGGGGGGGCTCGGGTCCAGGCGCGAGGGGCTGTTGGCTGCAGCTCCGGCGGTGTCGACGGTTGCGGTGGTGGGCGCGAAGAGCGAACCGGCGAGGTGGCGAGGCGCGACGGTGGCCGGCGTCGTGGTGCCGGCGCGAGCGCGGGCTGGTGTCCACGCGAAGAAGAAGAACAGTTGCTGCTGCTGCTTTTTCTTTTTCTTTTTTTTCTCTGGCCACACGTCACTTCTCTGCACTTTTTCTCTTTCTTTTCTTCTGCAGGTTGTCAGAAGGAAAAATCAAAGAAAATGACTTGGACGAGAAAATGGGATTTCCTCTCTCTTTTTCACTTTCACGAATCCTCTCAACTCTTTTCACGAAATTTTTTTAAGCGAATTCCCCTAATCTTTCGCACCCCAGTTACGAAAATGAAGCTTTCTTTTATACTAATTCCGAACAGCCGCTTTGTATGATATTTTTCAGCTTTCCATCTTCTCGTCGCATTAAATCGTAGCTATAAATCGTAGCATGATTTCGCAATCGCCGATCCCGCTCGATTTCTTTCATTTCGCAAAATTCTTGCCTCTTATTCACTTGATTTTTAAATTGTTTCTGCATTTAACGAAATCCGAATGCTCATCGAATTTCAAATTTCCATGCATAATCAATCAAATCAATTTCCCTCATTTTTTTTCATTTTTTCTTTTTATTTGTTCCAATGCAATTTTTATTTTCTTTATTTTTCTAGATTTGCTAAAAATAGGTGTCAACAAGGAGGACGGAATTAAGAAATTCTAAGAGGGATTTCATACACATCTCGCACCAAGTGACCAGACAAGAGGGCACCGTCCATCCCTCCTTGGCTAATATCATTTTTTGCTAAAAAAATCTATTGTCGTGCAGAAATATTAATGTTAATTCTTTGGATATGATGGGAATGGATATCACAGACATTCATATGTCAAGTTGAAGCCAAGAGATAAAGAAAATAAAGAGAAAGTTGAAAGTTCCAAATCCATGGGCAACGAGCAGAGAGAGAGAGAGAGAGAGAGAGAGTCTGCAAAAATGGCCTCAACATGCATGCATCCAGACGAAGCCATGTGAAGCGAATCTTCTTGGGTTGCTTTTTCAGGCTAATACCAGCACTTTTGCTTTCCCTAGTTTTTTGTTGCTTCTCTGCATGGATTTCAGCCTTCTGCGTATTCCAAAATGTCCGTGAACGCCATTATTTTATTTCAAGATTAGGTAACGGCCCAAGACATCTTCTTGATCTTAGGGTTTTGAATTGGACCAACGGAATAACGACC
This sequence comes from Eucalyptus microcorys, assembly GCA_014182515.1. NCBI lineage: Eukaryota > Viridiplantae > Streptophyta > Magnoliopsida > Myrtales > Myrtaceae > Eucalyptus > Eucalyptus microcorys. The sequence goes on from CM024563.1 coordinate 5,778,672, forward strand.
TTATCTGCTTCAAATGTCGAGAATGGTAGCTGAATAAGTTGCAGAGCGCTCTCACAACGATGATAACGCTGTTCTTTATAGCTTACCACGCTGCAGTGGATAGATATTAGAAATACGTAAAAAGAAATACTCGATAGTAGGATCTATCTAGTGAGGATCTATTATAGTATGACTGGATCATGCGATTCAATGCTATGACAGCACATGCAAAACCCCAAAAGAACGGGATGAATGTTGATCGGCTTGTTCAGTAAGATTGAACTCGAATGGTGGGACTTATGGCATATCATTCGTTGTAAAATATGCACAGCTATCTTTTAATCTAGCTATGTTACATCTCTCTCGATCATGTGTTTTTTTTTTTTTTTTTATCCTATCTTTCTTTGAAAAATGCCTATACGAGATTGTAACGTCATGACATACTCAAATTATCACTTAATATAATATGTTAGGTTATTTCATTTTGTCTTTTCTACTTTTACCTCTCTTTTAAGATTATTTCCCTCTTCTCTTACTAATGTCCTACAGACAGGATTAGGAAGATAAGCCAAAGTCCTGGAGACAAAAAACCCTTTCTCCACCTGCCATTGAAGGAAAACAGGGCCAAGAGACTATAATTTTCATATGGGTCTGGTCCTTTTCCAAAGCCATCCTTGATTTCAAGGACAACCGTTGCTTTTCATGAAAACACAACACGTCATGAAGACAGCACCGAGCTGTTGTGTCGAGGATCGATTCGCTTCGACGAAATGGTAATCCAAGAAGACAACTCCTGGGCATGAATTGTCAATTCAAGGCTTGGTTAAGAAACTAATACAAGAACTGGATTTCAATATCCCTGTCAAACCACAAGAACAAAAACTGAAAAGGAGGACATCCATCGGACCGTCTCCTCCGCTTCAAGACTTAAAAATAAAATAAAAAAAAAAATAAAAAGTGAGAAATGGAGATGCGGGGTATCGATCCCCGTACCTCTCGCATGCTAAGCGAGCGCTCTACCATCTGAGCTACATCCCCCTGGGCAGGAATGGGGTTAACAATATCAATCTTGACTATATAAAGATACTGCAAGAGAACCACCACCGTCCGTGAAATGCTCGGCTTTCGGACGCGAGACGGAAGAAGACGTGGAGGACAACCGCTGGGTTCCAGTTCAGCTTTAGCGATTCCTACCGCACACCTGTTCCAGCTTGTGTCATCTTACCATGCATTGCGACTGCAAGACAACCGCACACGCTCTGTCGTTTCTTGCAGCCCTTGGCGGTGATCGATGATGGATTCGGCGATGGTTATGTGACGATACGACAGCGCCAATGCCACTTTCGTCGCGTATGATCTCTCACCCCCTTTTGGACAAAACCCAGGTCCTGTCCATGACTTCCCAAAGACAACGACATTCGATTCAGCTGTCCTGTGAATACACTCCGTCATGTTCTTTGTATTAGTTCGCCGTTGTTCCGTGACGACGTGATACATACCTTAACAAGTTGATCGAATCCTGGGATCATTTCCTTGGTTCCATATAACCCTTTTGTGTTTGGAGAATGGTGGTTATGTTATTGCTGCCTTAAGTCTGGCTACGCAATAGTTAAGAGTTAAGCGTTGATGTACAAAACCGATGTGCCATACCTCGTCATCAATTATTGTAATACAATCAAACTAGTTCTACTCAGAAACCAAATTAGACCACCCTCAAAATAAGTCCGATTTCCAATTCTGTTGAAACTAATGAGGATCGGTCCAATTCTCAATTCTGAGTGAAGACCCACACGGGTTCCAAACCGATCAAACTGGTTTTTGAACTATCATTAATTTTTTTTTTAAAAAAGAAGGTAGAAACCCTAATTTCTCTCATTCTAATCTCTAGGATGAGGTTTTATATAAATTTAATTATGTTGTTTGTTTTGTTTTTAGGTAATTAAAATTTGGAGCAATCTTTTTAAGGATAAATGAGGGGTGAAGTTTTATAATTTATGTTTTATGTTAGGTGTTTGAATTTTTTAACATTTATGATTGTATGCAATTACATGTTCATATTATAGATTGTTGCTTTCGGCGGATAGGGATTTTTATTATTCATCTTTCACTTTAAATTGTTTTATTGCTCATATCATTTTGCGGTGAAAAATGAACAAAGGTAAAATAGGTGCTCAAGTAGACCCTAGAACCTAACCAATAAAACAGGTTAGGTTCCAGAATTGGTTCTAGGGCAAACATAATTGGTTCAGGGTCCTAAAAATTATGAACCAATTCTAAATATAGGTTCCAATCTATCCACCTTGAAACCGATCACTCCGAGAACGTATTTGATCACAGTATTATTTTCACGGTGTTTGAAATAGTATGAATGCCATGATTGAACACCGTGAAGCTCACCCTTGATAGTAGGTGGAAAAATAGATCTACATCCCACGACCCTCGAATTTAAAGATGTGATTTTTCATGGACTACCAATTATCTATCTATCATGCGGGTACTTGATAAGCTACATCTTTTTAATATCATGCGATTATCCATGGTGGGCTTGAGCGGGAATTTCTAGGCCCGACCGAGAGCCCATTTTTACCCCCATGAGCGATGGCCCGAACCTTACTCTGCCTGGCCTGGTCCATCCGTAGTGTGTAATTTGAAAAGGGCAATGATCTCAGGCCACTTGAGGGTCATATTCTATTTCCATTCAAAATTTTCTTTTCTTATTAAGGAAAAAAAGACACAATTAGTCTTTTAATTTTAACTCAATGTGTAATATAATTTCTGAATTTTTAATATATACAATATGATCTCTGAATTTTAACTTAATATACAATGTCATTCTTAAACTTTCAATTTGTCCGATATAATCTTTGAATTTTTTATAGATGCTTAATCTAATCTATGAATGATATGAAAATGTTCAATTTAAATTCAAGGATAACATTAAGTCAATGGACTAGATTGAATATATACCAAAATGTTTAAGGATTACATTGAAAAAATAAAAAATTTAGATATCACGTTGTATATTGAGTCAAAATTCGGAGATTATTTGTGTCATTAATTCTTCTAACAATTTGTCTCTCCTTATAAATCCAATACTGGGTCAGCTCAGCGAGATCACTGAACTCGAGCAGCACATCAGGTATCGAGTGGGCCAACCGGCCCAGAGACCTTGGGCCTCTATCCGTGTTCTATTAAAGTGTTGAGGGCCGAGCAAAACGCCCGGTGGCCCAAAACCCGGACCAGCCCAAATAATTTAGGGCTCTGATGGCCCGGGCTGGGCCAACAAATTAAAACCGGCATGAGATTCCCTAAACCAGAAAACTTCTATCCGGGCCTAAAAGTAGCAAAAGCCTGCCCCGACCGCACCGGCCCGGCCCATGCTCAGCCCTGGATCAAACTGGGCCCGTTGTTCCGGGTCGGCCTTTGTCGGCGAAGCTGGACTTCACCAGAACGAACTCGAAACCCTAATTTTTCCTTCCCTTTCGCCGTTATATATTCAACGCCCCTTACCTCTCTCGATTCCATCCGAATCCGAGCTGCTCTCTCTCTCTCTCTCTCTCTCTCGCTGCGGCAACGCCGACTGTTCTTCGTTGCCGCCGCATTGGGGTCGAGATTGTGTATGCTTGATGCCCTGTTGTCTGATCAGTTTGTCAATTTGAGAAGAAAGTTTGGCGTTTGATTTTCGAAAGTTTGGATTTTTAGTCTCGTTGGGCGTTTGGTTTTCGAAAGTTTGGATTTTTAGTCTCGTTGGGCGTTTGGTTTTCGAAAGTTTGGATTTTTAGTCTCGTTGGGCGTTTGATTTTCGAAAGTTAGGATTTTTAGCCTCGTTGGGTGTTTGATTCTGGCTGTTCTTGTGCGAGTGAATCGGTTTACGAGCGTCGAGCGTCGAGAATTCTTAGCTGGGTCTGTGCCGGTGATGGTTCTAAATATACTTTGAGGGGAGTTCCTTCTCTTTGAAAAAGAAACCGAATCTGAGGCGTTCCAGTGAAAAACTCTTTTTCGTTCGTAGGTTTCGGATTCCCGTTTTTCAAATTCTGCGTTGCGATGCAAGAAACGTGGAGACCTGTGCAAATGACGACACAACAGACAGGGACATCAGTACTCCTAAGGAGGATGGTGACTTCGTCTAGATGGGAATCTCTCTGATGCGTTCCTCAGCGTTTCTTGCTTTTAACCACGTTCTTCGTTTCATGCTCTGTTACGGGTCCCTGAGCTGTTTTTGTGGTTTCCCATGATGCGTGCGGACTTTCTAACGTGGCTATTGTGAAGATGTGCGGTTCTTGATATATCAAATTCGAGGGCTTTCTATGTTTTGTTGGGTTCCCCCCATCATTCCACTCCTGAACTGTGTGTGCTGGGATTGTTGTAGACTTTGGCTTAGTGGTGTTCATTCTTGTTTGTTGGAACCGCCTGTGCGATGACAATGCCGGTAGATGTCGCGTCATGATTAGCTTACATGGGGGCCTGAGATGAGCTATCCTCTCCGTGTATATGCTCTAGAATTGATGAATCTTTCTGTGATTAGGACTTTTCTTCTTACTCTGAGGCCTCCGTCTTTTCTTGAATGCTTTAATGGCTAACTGATGAGAACGATACTACACGATCTAGTAGTGACTTATATTTGTTGCGCAAGTGATGAGAAAAAACAGACAGGGACATCAGAGCTCACTTCGAGTATGATGATTTGTCTTTGGGAATCTCTTTGATGCCCTGTCCTTCATTTATTTATTTGTTTGTCTATTAATCGCGACATCTGTTGCCGATGATGCATTTTGATGCACGTATTATCAGATTACAGCGTGATGATATGCAAAATTGTCACTACCTCTGAGGCAACCACTGATCGCATTGAATTCTTACAACATATTCTGAGAAATGCATTGTTTAGAGTCCAATGATTTCTTCTGTGGAGTCTCTATTAGAGTTCATCCTAGGGTTTGATTTTAATATTTGCTTCTGTGAGTTAGTTTGAACTAGGCATTTAGAGAGTCGGACAGCAAAGGGAAATGGGTATTATGCTATTGCTGAGAAATTGAGCTGCTTCAGTTAGCAGAATTCTCGCATGGGCAAACATTCCTTAATTTTTTCAGATTTCATGCGACGGTTTTCTAAGCCTGATGATTGCTTCCAGAAGAACGGAGATTTGAAAGGAGGCGTATTCGTTGAAGCCTAGTCCTCAGACTGGCTGGGCTCCGAAAGGCCACCTCATGAAATGAGCTGTTCCAGTGGTATAAATGAAGGCTTGAGATCTCTTCTTGTTTACTCTGTCATCTCTGATGATGCTGTGAACACAGATGCTTTTGGGATACAATATTTCTCAATGCAGAACCACATCGCACTGTAGCTTAATTTGTCGAGCCATCCTCCCGAAGGGTTTGGAATGGTAGTCCCTGATGTTCCAGCCGATGGTGCAATGAGAAATTGACCGTGCACACGGACAAGAAAGTGATTTGGGAGCGACTTGATTCGGTCTAGAGAAGTTCCTTTCTTGAATTGTAATGTTTATGCTGAGATTTGTATACTAAATGATCGATTTTGGTGATTGCTAAATGTACAAAGGATGACAGTTCGGTCAATAAAACCCGACTTTCGTTAGAGCTCTGTCTTATTCCTCCATTTCATGTTGATCTTGTGAATTGTCCCTAGTTCTGGCTCTATTTTAAGGTTGTTCGTTTTATTTATTTATTTTTTATTTGGTAATCGAGGACTTTACAACGGGCCCTGTGCCCGGATGGCACTGAAGGGCCGGGCCAGGCTCTTATACCCAACACCAAGACCTCAAAACCATAGCTCCAAGTGGTTTGTTTCATTTTCACTAGTCAGACGTCATGAATTTTTCCTCATTTACGTGGACAAGTAGCGTTGAGATTTTGCAACAAAATGACCTCGCAACATCCCTCTTTGGTGAAAAGAAAATTGATGTTTTCGCAACATCCCTCTTTGGTGAAAATTGATGTGAGCCTAACGTTGATGAGTCTGTTGAGATGTTGATAAGTCTGATCTCAACAGTGGCATCAAAAAGGCCTATTAGAACCTGCGACCTGCATGAGCCATCCTTTTTTGAGTAGTTTCACATGAGCCATCCATCCTTTTTTAGAGCCATCCTATCCTTTTTTGAGTAGTTTCGCATGAGCCATCCATCCTTTTTTGAGCCATCCCTTTTTGAGTAGTTTGAAAATTGATTTACTAAACAACATGAACAACTCATTTCTTAGAAACATCGATTTAGATTTTATTTTTATTTCAATATTCGCCTTTTAAACTTGACTTATTTCATTTATTCAATTTTTCTTTCTCTCGCTAAATTTGGCAGGAAAATGAAAGGAAACCAAACGAGCATGTTTTTAGATTTTATTTCTATTTCAATATTCGCCTTTTAAACTCGACTTATTTCATTTATTCAATTTTTACTCATTTCTTAGTAACATCAATTTAGATTTTATTTCTATTTCAATATTCGCCTTTTAAACTCGACTTATTTCATTTATTCAATTTTTCTTTCTCTCACTAAATTTGGCAGGAAAATGAAAGGAAACAAAACGAGCATGTTAGGGTGCAAAATGGGGCCTCCCTAACCTTATGCAAGCAAAGTCAAGGCAAATTTATCATGTCCTAATTTGACGGTTGACATCAACAAGTTTTAATTCAAATAGTTAATAGCAATGGATATTGATGAACTTAATTTTAATGACTGATAAAGGTGTTAATGACTTTTTTGTAGATAAAGTTATGAGAGGGCTTTTTACCCAAAAAAAAAAAAAAGTTATGAGAGGGCAGACACACTAATAAGTGAGCACTCTCTTAATCCCAAAAAAGATTTGATATTGCTATTGAAACGTCGGTGCTTTTGACCTTTATTTAAGGTAAAGTTTACTTTTAAGCTTTTATCTAAAATTTTCTTAATCTAGGAATATCCTTTTTTGAATAGTTTGAAATTGATTTACTAAACAACGTGAACAACTCATTTATTAGTAACATCAATTTAGATTTTATTTCTATTTCAATATTCGTCTTTTAAACTCGACTTATTTCATTTATTCATTTTTTCTTAAACTCGCTAAATTTGGCAAGAAAATGAAAGAAAACCAAACGAGCATGTTAGGGTGGAAAATGGGGCCTCCCTAACCTTATGCAAGCAAAGTCAAGGCAAATTTATCATGTCCTAATTTGACGGTTGAAGTTTTAATTCAAATAGTTAATAGCAATGGATGTTGATGAACTTAATTTTAATGACTGATAAAGGTGTTAATGACTTTTTTTGTAGATAAAGTTATGAGAGGGCTTTTTACCCAAAAAAAAAAAAAAGTTATGAGAGGGCAGACACGCCAATAAGTGAGCACCCTCTTAATCCCAAAAAGATTTGATATTGCTATTGAAACGTCGATGCTTTTGACCTTTATTTAAGGTAAAATTTACTTTAATCTTTTATCTAAAATTTTCTCAATCTAGGAATAATTCCTCCTTTCTTTTTTAAGTTTACAACTATTGTGAATTTTTAACATTGATAAGTCTGTTGATCTTAATAGTGGTATCAAAAAGGCCTATTAGCTCGGTTGGTTAGAGTGTTTGAGACCTACATGGGTCATCCTTTTTTGAGTAGTTCGAAAATTGATTTACTAAACAATGTGAACAACTCATTTCTTAGTAACATCAATTTAGATTTTATTTCTATTTCAATATTCGTCTTTTAAACTCGACTTATTTCATTTATTCAATTTTTCTTTCTCTCGCTAAATTTGGCAGGAAAATGAAAGGAAACCAAACGAGCATGTTAGGGTGAAAAATGGGGCCTCCCTAACCTTATGCAAGCAAAGTCAAAGCAAATTCATTATGTCCTAATTTGACGGTTGACATCAACAAGTTTTGATTCAAATATTTAATAGCGATGGATATTGATGAACTTAATTTTAATGACTGATAAAGGGGTTAATGACTTTTTTGTAGATAAAGTTATGAGAGGGCTTTTTACCCAAAAAAGAAAAAAAAATGTTATGAGAGGGCAAACACGCCAATAATTGAGCACTCTCTTAATTCCAAAAAAGATTTGATATTGCTATTGAAACGTCGGTGCTTTTGACCTTTATTTAAGGTAAAGTTTACTTTAAGCTTTTATCTAAAATTTTCTCAATCTAGGAATAATTCCTCCTTTCTTTTTTAAGTTTACAGCTATTGTGAATTTTTAACGTTGATAAGTCTGTTGATCTCAATAGTGGCATCAAAAAGGCCTATTAGCTCAGTTGGTTAGAGCGTTGTGCTAATAACGCGAAGGTCGCAGGTCCGAGACTTTCATGGGCCATCCATCCTTTGATTTACTAAACAATGCCAACAACGTTGGTTCGAGACCTGCATGGGCTATCCTTTTTTGAGTAGTTCGAAAATTGATACTAAACAATGTGAACAACTCATTTCTTAGTGACATCAATTTAGATTTTATTTCTATTTCAATATTCGCCTTTTAAACTCGACTTATTTCATTTATTCAATTTTTTTTTCTCTCGCTAAATTTGGCAGGAAAATGAAAGGAAACCAAACGAGCATGTTAGGCTTTTTTGAGTAGTTCGAAAATTGATACTAAACAATGTGAACAACTCATTTCTTAGTAACATCAATTTAGATTTTATTTCTATTTCAATATTCGCCTTTTAAACTTGACTTATTTCATTTATTCATTTTTTTTTCTCTCGCTAAATTTGGCAGGAAAATGAAAGGAAACCAAACGAGCATCTTAGGGTGGAAAATGGGGCCTCCCTAACCTTATGCAAGCAAAGTCAAGGCAAATTTATCATGTCCTAATTTGACAGTTGACACCCACAAGTTTTAATTCAAATAGTTAATAGCAATAGATATTGATGAACTTAATTTTAATGATTGATAAAGGTGTTAATGACATTTTTGTAGATAAAGTTATGAGAGGGCTTTTTACCCAATAAAAAAAAAAAAGTTATGAGAGGGCAGACACGCCAATAAGTGAGCACTCTCTTAGTCCCAAAAAAGATTTGATATTGCTATTGAAACGTCGGTGCTTTTGACCTTTATTTAAGGTAAAGTTTACTTTAAGCTTTTATTTAAAATTTTCTTAATCTAGGAATAATTCCTCCTTTCTTTTTTAAGTTTACAACTATTGTGAATTTTTAACGTTGATAAGTCTATTGATCTCAATAGTAGCATCAAAAAGGCCTATTAGCTCAGTTGGTTAGAGCGTCGTGCTAATAACGCGAAGGTCGCAGGTTCGAGACCTGCATGGGCCATTTTATTTCTATTTCAATATTCGCCTTATTCAATTTTTCTTTCTCTCACTAAATTTGGTAGGAAAATGAAAGGAAACCGAACGAGCATGTTGCGAACAACTCAGGTTCAAGACCGGGCCATCCTTTTTTGAGTAGTTCCAAAATTGATTTACTAAACAATGTGAACAACTCATTTCTTAGTAACATCAATTTAGATTTTATTTCTATTTCAATATTCACCTTTTAAAATCGACTTATTTCATTTTCTTTCTCTCGCTAAATTTGGCTGGAAAATGAAATGAAACCAAACGAGCATGTTAGGGTTTAACAAGTTTTGATTCGAATAGTTAATAGCGATGGATATTTATGAACTTAATTTTAATGACTAATAAAGGTGTTAATGACCTTTTTGTAGATAAAGTTATGAGAGGGCAAACACGCCAATAATTGAGCACTCTCTTAATTCCAAAAAAGATTTGATATTGCTATTGAAACGTCGGTGCTTTTCACCTTGATTTAAGGTAAAGTTTACTTTAACCTTTTATCTAAAATTTTCTCAGTCTAGGAATACTTCCTCCTTTCTTTTTTGAGTTTACAGCTATTGTGAATTTTTAACGTTGATAAGTTTGTTGATCTCAATAGTGGCTTCAAAAAGGCCTATTAGCTTAGTTGGTTAGAGGGTGGTGCTAATACAGGTTCGAGACCTACATGGGCCATCCTTTTTTGAGTAGTTCGAAAATTGATTTACTAAATAATGTGAACAACTCATTTCTTAGTAACATCAATTTAGATTTTATTTCTATTTCAATATTCGCCTTTTAAACTCGACTTATTTCATTTATTCAATTTTTCTTTCTCTCGCTAAATTTGGCAGGAAAATGAAAGGAAACCAAACGAGCATGGTGGAAAATGGGGCCTTCCTAACCTTATGCAAGCAAAGTCAAGGCAAATTTATTATGTCCTAATTTGACGGTTGACATCAACAAGTTTTGATTCAAATATTTAATAGCGATGGATATTGATGAACTTAATTTTAATGACTGATAAAGGTGTTAATGACTTTTTTGTAGATAAAGTTATGAGAGGGTTTTTTACCCAAAAAAAAAAAGTTATGAGAGGGCAGACATGCCAATAATTGAGCACTCTCTTAATCCCAAAAAAGATTTGATAGTGCTATTGAAACGTCGGTGCTTTTGACCTTTATTTAAGGTAAAGTTTACTTTAAGCTTTTATCTAAAATTTTCTCAATCTAGGAATAATTCTTCCTTTTTTTTTTTAAGTTTACAACTATTGTGAATTTTTAACGTTGATAAGTCTGTTAATCTCAACAGTAGCATCAAAAAGGCCTATTAGCTCAGTTGGTTAGAGCGTCGTGCTAATAACGCGAAGGTCGCAGGTTCGAGAAGGAAACCAAATGAGCATGTTAGGGTGGAAAATGAGGCCTCCCTAACCTTATGCAAGCAAAGTCAAGGTAAATTTATCATGTCTTAATTTGACGGTTGACATCAACAAGTTTAATTCAAATAGTTAATAGCGATGGATATTGATGAACTTAATTTTAATGACTGATAAATGTGTTAATGACTTTTTTGTAGATAAAGTTATGAGACGGCTTTTTACCCAAAAAAAAAAAAAAAGTTATGAGAGGGCAGATATGCCAATAATTGAACACTCTCTTAATCCCAAAAAAGATTTGATATTGCTATTGAAACGTCGTGCTTTTGACCTTTATTTAAGGTAAAATTTACTTTAAAATAATTCTCCTTTCTTTTTTAGGATTTTCATTTTTATTCGAGTTCTGCATATAAAGATCAACAACCTGGGACCTATCGAGAACACAGTAAATCTAACCTCAGAGCACTTTAACGTGACATAACGGCCGAAGCTTGGCAAGCCTCCAGATTGCCAATCCGGTGGATCTCTTCTGCTCCCGGTTTCAAAGAAATCCATGGCCTCCTCTCGCTATATTATGGATGCCCACCTTGAAAAGTTCTCATCTTCATCGCTGACTTCCCAAGAAAAACCACTCCTTTCTCGAGAAAGATTTCCATGGGAAGGAAAAGGCTGTTCGATCTCGAGAAGCATTTCGCCTTCTATGGGGCGTACCACAGCAACCCAGTCAACATCCTGATCCACACCGTGTTCGTTTGGCCGATCTTCTTCACTTCCCTCGTCCTCTTCTACTTCACTCCCTCCATCTGTCAGCTCTTCGGCCTTCAGCCCCAGTGTTACCTCGCGAGGCATGGCCTGTTCTTGAATTTGGGCTTCTTCTTCGCTCTCCTGTACGCCGTGTTCTACGTGTGCATGGATAGAAAGGCGGGTTCTTTGGCTGCTCTGCTGTGTATGGCGTGCTGGGTTGGGGCCAGTTTGCTCGCTAGGCATCTGGGTTTCTCCCTGGCTTGGAAGGTATTGCATTTCTTCTCTCGCTCTGTCTTTTCCTTTTCTTTTTTTGATATATCTGATATCTGATATAATTAGTACTTGAGTCAATCCGACATCCACAATTACTGTTTAGTGGGAGGGACTTGCATTAGGTTTGGTCTGATCCTTTGATTGAAAACAGATCGTTTTATGTCAGCTTGAAGTGTTTGTTTGGTGATGCTATTATTGAAAAATTTTTAGGAGGATTGGTGGTCCTAGTGGTCCTTAATTTTGACTTTGGAGAATAAGTTCTGTACGGTTAGTTTCTCAGTACATGGAGTGGTCAGAAAACAGTTTCGGTGTGTGGATTACACAGATGACGTAAATTCGATTTTCAACACCACTAAAGTACAAACAATCTCATGTTTGCCCACCCACCTTTTTTTCGGCTCCCATCTTACTTTTTAGTGAGATTTTTCTTTCAAAGTGGAGTTTCATGTCATGGAAGAGAAGCATTGAACAAATGGTGAATCAACTGATGGTGATTGTTGTGGAACCAGAAACCTCATTTCTTCTTATGTTAACATTACAAGCTTTTACTAGGTATTGCAGTTATTTTCCTTTTAGTATTTGAATTTAAAACAGTAAAAAACAATTTTGACTTTAAACCATGGAATTAGAACTCTGAAGTGAATACCTGGCTAATCGCAGGATGATTGAAGATGCTAAATAATCTCAATATGTGGGTATATGATGACTTGCTCTGGTCACTATGACTGGTGCCTAAGTATCTTAAACGCCACATCTAGTCAATTACATTGAGATTTCCCGACTTGCTCAGGTAGCATATAGTTGTACAAAGGTATCTCGAGTGCCAGGATTTTGTTGTTGAGCCCAACCTACATGAACTCATTTGCTTGAATACCCTCACCAATTGCAGTTGTGTGAGCCTCATCAGTTGGTTTTGTGACCAACCCAAAGTATCGGATGTGGCAGTTTTGGCACATGGACAACAAGTATGGCGTACAGTGACCATGTTTCCTGAATGTCCTTGTCAAAATTTGTTGAAATTACTTATCTTCTTTCCTGGTGTTTAAGGGAATAGAGCTTTTGCAGCATCTGGCAGTTCGTGGATCCTAGTATTTGTCTGATGGCTTTGTTCCTTACATATGACATTTTTGTCTTGATTGAGGCCACTTTAGCAGTCTGGTGTTTTGGTTCTCCTACATAACATTTAGTAACTAGAATTTGGATTATAACAATGTTTGGGTGGTTAGGCTGTTGAGCTACCTGTTTGACACTGTTTTGAGGAGACAGCCAGGGTTCTGGGCCCAGTAAGAGATTGAGTGGGGAAAGGATTATTAAGCAGAAGCCATTTGGATATACTTAAGAAGAAGTAACAAAAAAGAAGATATGCTTAAGAATGAGAGCTTGAATTTGGATTATGTGTGCTAACTTGTGCAGAGATACCAAATTGAAAATTAACTCAAAGAAACAAAAAGCTATGAAAAAGAAAAAAGATGAAGTTCCTAAAGATTTCTTGATCTCTGAGATATATGCTGCGCCCCCATCTGTTACACAGACTTATCATTAAAAGCAGCAAAGTTCTGCAGATAATCTCCTGCAAGAGTTTTCTTAAATCAAAGCAAGAAAGAAATAGCTCTGATTTACTTTTTGGAGAGCCTAAGAAGTTGCTCTAATCATGCTCCATAAAACTTCTTGTTTGTCACCATCAAAATAGCATAATACTTCATATAGAATATAGCCAAATTTCTCGCTTACGCCTGACAAGACCTTAGCTGGTGGGAAAAAAAAAATGATTTGCAAGTTTTATCCCTTACTTTTCCTCATCAAAGTTATGATAAAAATGTACTCCATGAAGCACATCTATATAATTTAGTAGCCCCAGTGAGTTCTAAACTTTGCCTTGCTCTTGTCATATTACTCATTTAAGTAACTCACATCAACCAGGGTGAATGTGCTTATTCTTCTCTCTATCATCAAGAGATGGACCTAAGAGTAAATTTGGAAGGTTGACGTTGGAACATTTTTCTTATTAGTTTATATGCTGCAGCAAATTTGCCTCAGGTATGGTAGTTAGTTAGTTGGCTGTGAAGGGGGAAAATTTGTCATTTAAAAGCGAAGTTACAACAATGCGATTGCATCTCCTCCTCGATCTTTTTCATACTCATTCACATGGTTCATCTCTCTTCAGGTTGTTCTTGCAGCTCAATTATTATGCTGGACAGGGCAATTCCTCGGACATGGCGTATTTGAGGTGAAAATCTCCTTCAAGTTTGGAAATGTCTTCTGCTTTGCTCACTAATTATAACCTATTATGTAGTCTCTTTTGGCCGTAGAAACAGCTATATCTCAATTGGATTGCTTTGTTTCAGAAACGAGCGCCAGCTCTCTTGGACAATCTTGTACAAACCTTTCTCATGGCTCCTTTCTTTGTTTTGTTGGAGGCAAGCAATCCTGCTCAGTTTTGAGCTTTTTTTGTTTTCTTTGGAGAATGGCTTGAGGAGTTATTATTTAATTAATGTATGCAGGTTCTTCAAACTGTCTTTGGATATGAGCCATACCCAGGGTTTCATGCTAGTGTAAAAAAGAAAATTGATGCTCAAATTGCGGATTGGAAGGAAAAGAAACAGAAGATGGAGGCCATACCCTTAGCAATATCAATTTTGTGAATTGATTTCAATTTAAAAAGCATTGCGTGAGATTTTTGTTTCATCTCAATATTCTCCTTTTGAAGATGATCCTTCAAGTATTCCGTTTGTTCAATTTTTTTTTCCTTGCTAAATTTGGCAGGAAAATGAAAGGAACCAAACCAGCATTCCTTTTCATGGTGGAACATGGGGCCTCTCTACCCTCGTGTGGGCAAAATCAAGGCAATTTATCGTGTCCTAATTTGGTGGTTGGCAATGACAAGCTCTAGTTCAAACAGTTGACAATGGTCAATGTCGACAAACTTAGTTCTAATGGCTGATAAAGGCATCAACGACATTTTTGTGGATAAAGTCACAGGAGGGTAGACTTGCTGATGAATGAGCCCTCCCCTAGTCACACAAAAGATTTAATATGGTCCATTACCTTGGAATGTTGTTGTTTCTTTGCTTTCCTTTCTGTTTTTTAGGATAAGTGTACCAGAAGTCCTAAGATTACAAAAAGTGCAATCGAACTCACAATTCATTAAGTTGGTGCAATCAAGTCCCTCCATTAGCTTCGTCCAATTTGGTTGATTAAAAATGCCGACGTGATTTTTTTTTTATTCATTTCTCTCCTACATGGCATAGAGCTTAAAGGAAGAAGTCCACACTGCCCTAATTGAAATATAATTTTCTTCTTAAGTTGTCTTCACTTCTGCATACTGTTCGTAGATTCCTCCTGCTCTTTGTCCAAGTGTCCTTGGTCATGGAGTCCGCTTCTTCTTCGTTGAGTCCTCCTGTTCTTCGTCTAAGTGTCCTTATTTGGTGCAGCTTCAAGTAAGAATGAAACTACATGCATGGAGCACGATCTTGGTTTAGATGTCTTGTTTGTTTGCCTCCTGTATTTTTACCATTCTGACATTGGTAAATTGAGCTGGAATATTTCTTAGTTTTCATGCCTATGAGCAGTCCTTGCGTTAGCATTTGAATCCAATGATGCCACCTTATCGTCTCTTTGAACTAAATCCAGCAATTTTGCTTTTGCTTGATGTTGTTGCCCTATTGCTATTGTAAATCATTTCTTTTATCAGCATTTCTCCGGAAAAATGTCTAACAGAGCCATCGGGTGTCTTTAGAAGGTTGACAACAACTGTTGATCATGCTTCTGCCTGCTATCATGTTTGTCATGCGCGGACTTTACTATTTTTGCAGGTTTAGCAGATTGCAATTTGGAAGCAGCACAGGGAGCTTTTCCTGGTGCCCCACCCAATCACCTTGGGTTGCCCTTGGAAGTTCACCGTTGTAAATCCAGTATTTTGTATCTCGATTCTTGATTGACCACAGTTGTAAAGCGATGCTGCTGGGTGCATCATTGGTCCCTAGAGTGTACACAGTTGCTGCATTATGTACATGCAGATAAGTTCTGTAAGTTCAAAAATTTTGAGATACAACAATCCGTGCTTGGATATCGTTTTGGACAGCTATTCTATTGCTGAGTGGGAAATGATCTTTTCTAAAGCTCAAAGACTTGAGATATTTTCTTTGGCAACAGTTACTTGAGTATTGATTGAGGTCTTTTTATTCTTTTACTGGAACCTTGAAATAAAATTCCAGTGAAGGCCTCAGTTTTCTACCATCTGGATTTGACTCCATTTGCATGGTTTAGGACTTTGCTGACACCCTGTTTCTGACTTCTGTACTCTTGTACTGGAGGCAACACGGGAATACTGGGAAGGAATTACCTTCATTTTCACGTGACGCTCCAATATAGGTGCCTATCTCGACCGGTCCATTTCACCTTTATTAGCAGAAACAGCACTGAAATTCGCCGGCACTACTTCTAGTTTCTATAATGACTTTCTACCAAAATGTTTCTAATTTCCGGTATTGATTCAGAGTGAGAGAGATGTTATGAAAACAAGAAGACAAAAGGGTTGCAACATATTTATTGGCTTATGTGAACTCATTAGGTTTGACAGCATACATATCACGATTGGAGTATGTTCAGTGATTTCTGCAAAGTTGAATTTTACGCCAGCCGCTGGCTGCAAATGTCGACTTTACTTGAAAGGATGTTCAATCAATCGAAATATTTGCAAAATAATAATAATTGGATGGAGCCGACAGAGGAACTTGATTACACTAACTTGGCAAATGTTAAGACTTGATTGCAAATTTTCTAAATTTTAAGACTCAATTACAATTTTACGTCTAATTTTAGATTTTATGGTGTACTCATCATCCCTTATGTTTTTTTCTTAATATTATCTGTATTATTCTACGTGTAGTTTTAAAGAACAATGAAACCTTGAAGAATTTTATTGTAAGATACAAAAAGTTAAACATCATAATTCTACAATCGAATGGAATCAGTTTTTAATAATAAATTTACTATAAAAGTAAATTGTAATGTTCAAAAGTCTCCGCTCATCTAAAGATTTGTATGAACAAAATAATTTTTTTCAATTGAATCAATCCTCTTTCGTATTCAATCTATTGTTGGCTAAAATGGTTTTTCCTTATTCCAATTTGCATTTAAAAGATCGAGTCCTAAGGGTGAGCATTGGTCCGGGGTCAACCTTAGACTGGCCCAACCTTGCCATACCCGATCCGGTTCCTAGGGAGACTAGATTGATCCTCGGTCCTAAGATTCCTGAACCAGCACTGTACGGATTGGTTCTCAATTCTGAGAATTTAGAATCGGTTCAACTCAAGCAAATCCTGACTATATTTTTTTTTTATATAGAGAAAATCTTAAAATAATCGATGTCAACAATATTAAACAACTATTTAGTGATTTGTTCAAGTAATTTTACATTGTTCTTTAATAACTTAGATTTTTAATGTCTTTTACGGCGTTAACAGTCATAATTTATGAAGAAATAAAATGTTTTTGTAAGAAGTCCTCACGACGTCCAAAATGGTATAAACAGCTCATTACGTCATCTTCCTCTAGGCATTTTCATCTAGTACTCGTTCTCTTCTGTCTTATTTGTCTTATTAGTTTTCAATTTGCCAAAATTGAGAGAAAAAATTTCTCCACTCACCACTCAACACTCGTCTTGCTCGCTTTGGGTCACTCTGGTCGCCCGCTCGATGCTCGCTTAGCTTGCTCCCTGCTTGACACTTGATGCTCACTCTGTTTGACGCTCACCCCATCGATCTTCACCGCTTGCCTTTCTTGCTAACCTCGCTTGATCCAGTCCTCGGTCGCCATTTCAAACAATACAAAAAATGAAATAAAAAATTATCGGTTAGTCCCGAGTTGAGGTCGGTCTGGTTCTCAATCGTTTTTTTAAGGAGTATTAAAAATGAAATAAAAAATTATCGGTTGGTCCCAAGTTGACCTTGAAATCGGATCGAACCCATTAAGTCGGTCCGGTTCTCAGTTCCAAAAATTGAGGACCAGTACTGTGCGAATTGATCCTAGAATTAAAAGTAAACCGGCCCAACTCAAACCATGGTCACCCTAAGATCGACAACCTAAGAACAATTTTCATTTTTATGCGAGTTTTGCATTTAAAGATCGACAACCTCGGACCCAAATGAGGACACCGTAGACAGGTCCAATCTCTTCTCGTACAAAATCAAACCGGTGCGCACGATAAGCCCCGTACACGAGCCGGCGCACTTTAGCGACACCTTCTGAGAAAAGTCGAAGACTTCCATGCCGGCCGCGGCTTAGCAAAGCCTCCACAGATTGCCCAATCCGGTGGGTGTCTTCTGCCCTCGGTTTCCACGAAATCCATCGCCTGCTTCTCTCTTATATCAGACCAAGAAAATTTCTCATCTTCATCGCTGACTTTCCGGGAAAACCACTCACTTTCTCGAGAAAAAAGAAAAAAGCTTCCATGGGGAGGAAAGGGCTGTTCGATCTTGAGAAGCACTTCGCCTTCTACGGGGCGTACCACAGCAACCCGGTCAACATCCTGATCCACACCATCTTCGTCTGGCCCATCTTCTTCACTTCCCTCGTCCTCCTGTACTTCACCCCCACGATCTGCGAGCTGTTCAGCCTCCAGCCCCAGTGTTACTTGGCGAGGCATGGGCTGTTCTTGAATCTGGGCTTCTTCTTCGCGCTCCTGTACGCCGTGTTCTATGTGTGCATGGACAGAAAGGCGGGTTCTTTGGCTGCTGCGCTGTGTATGGCGTGCTGGGTCGGGTCCAGTTTGCTCGCTAGGCATCTAGGTTTCTCCCTCGCTTGGAAGGTATCGTCATTTCTTCTGTCGCTTTTCTTTGTCTTTTATTGATGTATTGGGATATCTGATAAGTTTGGTACTTGAATCTATCCGACATGATCGATGACTGTTTAGTGGGAGGGACTTGCGTTTGGTTTGGTTTGATTCTTCGGTTGCAAGCAGGTGGTTTTGTGTCAGCTCGCATTGTTTGTTTGGTGATGGTATTCTTGATAAGATGTTGTTTCATGATTCTGGGATTGAGGAGGAGGATTGGTGGTCCTAGTGGTCTGGAGTTCTGACTAATTGGACTTCGAAGCCAGCCCATCAATTCAAATATAGGCTGTTCCAGAGAATAAAAATGGATTTAGGAGAATATCTTCTGAATGTTGGATTTTGAAGTTCAGTTTGTGGATAAGACGGATGACGTAAATTCGATTTCTAACACGAGTATAGTACAAACAATCTCATGTTTGGCCACCCACCTATTTTCTGGCTCATGTCTTACTGTTTAGTTAGGTGTTCCATATAAAGTGGAGTAGGTCATGGAAGAAAAGAAGCATTGAAAAAATTGTGTTTTTTTGCCCTGGGCGCCTTGAGATTCTGAATTTGCATAATAGGCAAAGTTTGAGAGAATCATGTGGGAAGGAAGCTGTTGGATCATCAGTCTTTGTTAATATTTGAAATCTAAACAGTAAAATCAAAAAAAAGAAAATTGACTCTAAACTATAGAAATAAAACTCCAAAGTCAATATCTGGCTGAGCCATGGAATGGGTTGAAGATACTGACTAATCTCAATATGTGGGTATACTATGACTTGCTCTGGTCACAACGACTGGTGCATAGGTATCTCAAACGCCACATTTGTGCAACTACTTTAAGATTTTTGACTTGCTAAGTTAGCATAGAGTTGTAGATAGGTATCTCAAATGCCAGCATCTTTCTGTTGAGCCCAACCGACATGAGCTTATTTACGTGGATAGCCTCTCCAAATAATCTTGTGAGCCTCATCAAGTAGGGTTTTCTGACAACGCTAAGTGTCAGATGTGTAGTTTGAGAAGATGCACAGCACGACTTATGGTGCACAGCGACCATGTTTCCTAAACTACTCATCTTCTTTTCTCCATATCTAAGGGAATAGAGCTTCTGCAGCATCTGGCAGTTGGTGGATCCTAGTCATTTTGTCTGATGGCTTCATTCCTTAAATATGAGATGTTGTCTTCATTAAAGCCAATTTTTAACAGTCTGATATTTTCGTTAAACCACACCTACGTAAATTTAGTAACTACAATATGGATTGTAGCATGGTTTTGGTGGTTGGGCTGGTAAGCTACTTATTTGACCTTGTTTTGAGGAGACAACCGGATTTGTCGGGCCCAAAAAGAGATTGATGCAGAAAGGATTCCTAAGCAGAAGCCATTTGGACATATTAAGAAACCATAACAAAATACACACACACACTCTTAAAAATAGGAGCTTGATTCGGATTATGTGTGCAAACTTGTGCAGAGATACCAAATTACCAATTAACTCAAAGAAACAGAAAGCTATGAAAAAGGAAAAGACGAAGTTCCTAAAATTTTGTTGATCTCCAGGATCAAGGATGTTGCACCTCCATTTATTATGCAGACTCATCACTAAAAGCAGCAAAATTCTGCAGATGCTCTTTTAAAAGAGTTTTTCTAAATCAAAACAAGATCAAAATAGCTCTGGTTTACATTTTGGAGAGCCTAAGATGTTGCTCTAATCATGCTCCTTAAAACTGCTTGTTTAACACCGTCAAAACAGCATAATACTAAATACATAGCCTGACTTCTTGCTTACACCTGACAAGACCTCAGTTGGTGGAGAAGTAGATGTATAACTTATCCCTTTGTAAGATTGTACTCCACGAGGTACGCCTATATTATTTAGAAGCCTCAGTCTGTGTGATTAAACTTTTCCTTGCTGTTGTCATATTGTATATATCTGTAAATCGCATCAACCGGCGTGATAATGAGTTGTGCTTATTCTTCTCTCTGTCCATCGGGAGATGGAATTGAGAGTAAATTCAGAAGGTTGAGCTTGGGAACCTGCCTCTCATACCTATATATGCTGCAGCAAATTTACATGGATTATGGTGGTTAATAAGTTGACTATGAAAGGGGAATAAATGTCATTTAAAAGTGAGATTATATCATAATGCGATCCCATCTCTTCCTCATTCTTTGTCATATTCATTCACAAGGTTTATCTCTCTTCAGGTTGTTCTTGCGGCTCAATTATTCTGCTGGACAGGGCAATTCCTCGGACATGGCATATTTGAGGTGAAAATATCCTGCAAGTTTGCAAATTCGTTCTGCTTTGTTTACTAGTTATGACCCTTTATGTGTCGCCTTTGGCCGAAGAAAAAGCTTATCTCAATTGGATCACTTTGTTTCAGAAACGAGCACCAGCTCTCTTGGACAATCTTGTCCAAGCCTTTCTAATGGCTCCTTTCTTTGTTTTGTTTGAGGCAAGTCGTTGAACATTGCTCAGTTTGAAACTTTTTCTTTTGAGAGTGGCTTGAATATTTATTATTCGACTATTGTATGCAGGTTCTTCAAATTGTCTTCGGATATGAGCCATACCCCGGGTTTCATGCTAGTGTGAAAAAGAGGATTGATGCCGAAATTGCAGATTGGAAGGAAAAGAAACAGAAGAAGATGTCCTAATTGGCGACGGTCATGTTCAAATGTCGTCACTTGTATCAAATACTGTAAGCAAGTTGAGCGTTGGACTTCTCCAGGATTGTGAAATTACCGATGGAATCTATTGTGAAGTATAAATAATCAAGACTCTTCACCTTATTTCACAACTATGACTTTAATTATGAGTTGATGCTACCACGCATACCGCTTAATACTTTCCAAGCTCCTCTAATAAGTGCCCATAGTTCTCCGAGATTGATTTTTTCAGAACGCCAAAAGGAATTGCTCCTGAAAGTGTCAAAAACCATCTGAAATCACAAATTTTCAGAGCTGTATGCTATCTATACATGTTTACTTCTTTAAGCTTTGCCCAACCAATCTTCTTGTAGAGTATACGAGGGAAGTCGGCAAAAGTTGGAGAGCCATCTGAAAATTTTGACATTTCGTAAGCTGGGTTTCTATATGCTGCAAATGACTCCATCGTTAATATCGTCAACCCCGACAAAACTGTAACCTGGCTCAGGTTTCTCAACTCCCCTGTCCTTCATCATTCTTCTCTCGTTCAGCACTAAATTCCACTGACCAACACTCGCGTGTATGCTTGAAAGCTGGACATAGTCGCTGCTATGATCCGGTTCCAAGTGCAACAGTTTCTTCCTCACCATCTCCCCAAGTTCGATATTGCCGTGCATGCGGCAAGCACCCAACAGCGATCTCCACACTATGGCATTGCATCTAATGGGCATGCTCCTTATTAATGCATACGCCTCCTCCAGAAAACCTGCTCTTCCCAGCATATCGACCATGCAACCATAGTGCCTAATCGTCGGTTCGATATGGTAATCCTTTCTCATGGATTCAAAGTACATTTTTCCCTCGTTCACCATCCCGCCGTGACTACAAGCGCACAGAACACCCAAGAAAGTAACACGATCAGGCTCTTGAGATCCATCCTTCAACATCCGCAAAAAGAGTTCGAGAGCGTCTTCTGAATGGCCGTGCATCGCGAGTCCTAGAATCATGGTATTCCATGTTATCCTATTTTTGCGGCTCATATCTGCAAAAACCATATATGCCTCTCCAACCGCACCACACTTTGCATACATATCAATGAGCGCATTAGACACTGGAACAACATCACTAAGGCCAGCATGATTGATGAAGTCATGGAGCCACCTCCCATAGTCCAAGGCACCAACTTGGGAACAAGCCGAGAGCATCACAACAAAGGTGGCCTCATCGGGTCCTATGCCGCCGCCTCGTAGCATATCCGCGAACGCGTCGAGGGCTTCTCTGCACCGGCCGCAGGACACGAGGCAATCGAGCACGGTGTTCCACGCCACCACGTTCCGTTCAGGCATTTCGTCGAACAGCTGCACCGCAGCCTCAATGTCCTCGATCATCCCGTACATGTGGACGAGGCCGTTCCTCACGAACCCATGCTCGTCCAGGCCGCACTTGACGGTGCTGCAGTGCAGCTGCCTGCTCAGGGGAACCGACCCCAGATGCCAGCTGGCCTTGAGCAAGAAACAGAACGTGAAGTTGTCGGCCGCCACCCCGGCGCCCCGCATCCTCCGGTAGTACTCGAAGGCCCTCTCGTGCCGACCCGAGTTGCCGAACCCTCGGATCATCGCGTTCCAGAGGAATCCATCTGGCTTCCTCGCGTTCTCGAAGATCTTGGCCGCGTAGCCCATGTCCCCGCGCTCGGACACGGCGCAGAAGTTGATGATCTTGCCGAGGACGAAGAGGTTGAGGTTCTTGCTCGCGGTCGAGCCGGTCCGGATGACGCGCGCGTGGATCTGCTTGACGTCGGCGAGGGTCGAGCATTTCTTGAAGAGGGACGTGATGTACTGGAGCATCTGCGTTGCTTCGGGATGATTTTTGCATGAAAAGTGATCATCTTGATCGCCCCATTAGCTTAGGACTTCAAGAATCAAAGCTTGGCCATGGCTCCAAATAACCCGTTTATCTACTAGTGGTAGCTTTTCATTTTCCTTCTTTTTCTCGTAAATCTTTTTAATCAGAAAAATTGTCGAAATTTTTTTAAAAATATTGTCGTTTTGTCAATTTTGTCATAAACCTTTTAATTATGCCATTAAATCTTAAATATTTTCATGTTTTATCAATTAAGTCTATCGAGTCATTTTTGATCGGAAATTGCTGATAATACAATTAGAGTTAATGTGAATAATTTTTAATAATACTTTTTTCGAATTATTATTTTTTCTTTTTTTCTTCCCATTTTTCTTCTAGTTGGTTGTTAAGCCTCAACAATGGCCAATGATCAACTGGAGGCAAGGGTCAACAAGGCCGACCTTGTCTAGACCTCGCCATGGCAAGGCTCGAATTCACCAAATTTGGCGAGGTCAACCTTGGTAGCTTGGCGATGGCAAGCCTCGCCCGCCCCCAGCGAAGCTCAACCTCATCATCGCAAGGTGAGGTCGGTCACACTAGTGGCAAGGCGAGGTCAAGCCTCGCTAAGAGTGGCTAAGGCTCACCCTTGCCAGTGGCGGGGGATGAGCCTTGCCAAAGGTTGGCGGGCTAGCTAGCCCTCGCCTTAGGCAGGTTGCCGAGGCCTAGTGACCATCTAAAGGAAGAAATGAAGGGGAAAAAAATAAAAAAAATAAAAAAGAGAGAGAGAACAAAGAGGAAAAACAAAGGAAAAGGAAATAATAAATAAATAATTGAAAAAATATTAAAATATTATCAAAATTTGTTTATATCGACCGTATCACATAAAATGGCCGATATCCATATTAGTGATTTCTAATCAAAAGTAGTTGATGGATTGACTTAGCAATATGGAAAAAGTTTTAGAACTCAATTAATACAATTAAATGGCTTAAGATTAAATTAGTAAAAGTGCATTGAGTTTAAGATTTTTTGGAATTTTTTTTCCTTTTCAATTATTAGCTTTTATCTGTGAAACAATAGAAGCCAGGGAACTCTAAGTACAATTAGACTGGACCATAGATCATACTAGGGCCCTGTTTGTTTGTGTTCCTGTTTCTTGTTTATGAACACAATTCCTGTTTTTTTGTTCCCGAGAACAAAAAAAGAATAGAAACGCGTTTGTTTGGGTTTTTGTTCAAAATCTATTTTTTGTTCCCAAGAACAAATTTGGAACAGAAACAAGAAACAAAAAAAACTTATTTATTGTTTCTAGAACACTTTCGAGAAACAATTTTTCTTTCTCCTCGTTTTTTTCTTCTCTTTCTTTTCTTCTTTTTTTCTCCTCCTTTTTTCTTTGGCCGGTAGTCAGCCTCGACCATGGTTGGCGACCTCACTGGAGCGTTGTCGGCCCTCGGTGAGGCTCAGCCTCACCCAGATTCGGCAAGGCCGAGCTCGCCCAACCACCGGCAAGGGTCAACCTCGCTGGATCTAGGCGAGCTTGAGCTCGCCCGGCCAAGGCGAGGTCGAGCCTCGCCGTGGTTGGGTGAGGCTTGGCCTTGCCTTGGCTGGGCGAGCTCGGCCTCACCGGATCCGGGCGAGCCCGAGCTCGCCTAGCTAAGGCGAGGCCAAGCCGCCCAACCACGACGAGGCTCGACCTCGCCGAGGGCCGGCGAGGCTCGACGTGGCTAGGCGAGACCGCCAGCCCTCTTCGGCCGATCGCCACCATGGTCGAGGCCGGCAACAAGCCAAAAGAAAGAAAAAAAGAAAAAAAAAAGAAGGAAAAATTAAATAAAATTATTTAAAAATTAAAAGAAACAAAAAAAGAACATAAATTTACCAAACGTGTTTCTTTTTTTTTTTATTTCGAGAACAAGTTTACCAAACACGTTCTTCTCGTTCAAAAATTGTTTCCCGGAACAGAAATAGTTTTTTCCCATTTCTGTTCCCTAGAACATTTTTTTAACAGAAACGTTATCAAACGCACCCTAGCCCGTCCAATCCCACTTGCTCAAAAAAAGGCTTGAACTTTCGGTCTAGAGCAGACATTTTGACTTGCCCATTTTATTTAAATAAAAAGAAAATTTTCTTTTCAAAGGCAATTTTCAAGACATTTACTTTGTGAAGCGTAATTTGGCATTTTATTCATGGTATGTATGTTTTCTGAGATTTTTGTGTGCAACAGAGCTATGCTTCGTTTTTTTCTTTTTTAGATTAACTTTGGTTTCTCATGTCTTTTTTTGCTAAAAACATAGAAATATGTATACTTGGGGCTGGCATGGGCCACCGTTGCTTTCTGTTTGGCCTACGTAGTTAACAAGGTCGCAAGGTCGGGCTAATAAACGCCATGCGATATTCAATTTCAGGTGGGGCGGAGGCGACCAGCGGCCACATCTAGTACAGATTCATCGACTAAGAATAACGTTGTTAGTGTTGGGAGCGCATAGCGATATCTTCACCCAAAAAGATTGCCAACAAGGAGTCTACGTTCGAGTCTGTCAACATATCCAATTTAATTCACCTTCACTAAAAAAATTTATTAACTGTTCAACATCATACTAATTCTCTAATGTCAGATTTCTAACACAATCACACACACGTGTATCCTAACAGTTAGTTCCGAATCTGAGAAAAATACACTAGTTGCATGTGACTTCAAAAATTACGGAATTAACTTGGGACATTATAAAGGAACCATTTTGTATGTTCTATAGAGATAATTGTTTAAAAAATTCTAAACCTATTGTATGACTTAGCCAATTTAGTCATAAATCTTTTAATTATGTCAATTTAGTCCTAAACTTTTTAACGACATGTCAATTTAGCTTTAAACTTTTAAATTGTGTCAATTGACTCATAGACCTTTTGAAGATTTGCCAATTTAATCATAAACCTATTAAATTAATTTGATATTTGGTCAGAAGAACTAGATTGGCAAATCGTTAAAATATTTAGAACTGATTTGGCAAATCATTAAAAGGTTTAGACTAAATTGGCTAGGGGTGAGCACGGTCTGGGTTGGGCCAATCCATCACCTAACTTAGGGATCAACCTGCATAGTGTCAGTTCTCAACTTTTGGTACTAAGGACCAACTTTGTCAAGCCTAAGATCAAGGACCGGACCAATCATATGGGTTCGGTTTAATTCCAGGGTCAACTTGGAACTAACCGATTATTTTCTAGTTCATTTTTTATTTTCCTTAAAAGAACAAATATACTATTTCAAATTACATATCCATCAATAATACCACATTAAGCAACGAAATTATAAACACAATACATATCAAGCATAAATATAAAATAAGGTAAAATAGAAATTTACACTTGCTAAAAGCAATATACCATAAAAACAAAGACACAATGCGAGGGAATAGAGGTGAGTAGCGAGGCAAGCGAAGAGAGGCTAGCTGCAAGGCGAGCAAGTGAGTGAGGCGAGTGAAGAAGGCTTTTTTTTTTTTTTTTTTTCGCTTGAATTAGGGTGGGGTTTCGTTGAACTTTCTAAT
This sequence comes from Eucalyptus microcorys, assembly GCA_014182515.1. NCBI lineage: Eukaryota > Viridiplantae > Streptophyta > Magnoliopsida > Myrtales > Myrtaceae > Eucalyptus > Eucalyptus microcorys. Next base: position 5,805,128 of record CM024563.1, read on the forward strand.
TTACACGGCCACTTAGCTACGAAGAGAACTAGGGAAGAGGCGTTAGGGTTTAGAGTAGACAAAAGCATATAATATATAATATATTAAATACCTTATACATAATATATCTAATATATATATTATCTAATATATAATATGTACATGATTGGTCTAACTTAGACCAACCCAAAACTCCCAAGACCAAAGATCAATCCGCAAGAATGTAGGCTCTAAGGATTCTAGGATCAAGGATTGACCCAGTGCCCTTGGGAACCGAACTAAAACCGGTTGGGTTTGGTCGATCCAGGGTCAGTTCGGGGTCAACCCTGAATCGATGCTCTCCCCTAAAATTGGTACAATTGAAAAAATTTAGTTCTAAATTAGTAAATCGTTAAAAGAATTAGGATTAAATTGACATAATTGAAAAATCTAAAACTAAATTGGCTTCCAAATAATAGGTTTATGACTCTTTGACCAATTTTCCCATATTCTATATGACTTAGCCTGTTGGAATTCTTTCAACATCTCTGACAAGTGCCTAACGTGGAACCGAAACAAAGGGACCCCGAATTTAAAAATGCATGTTAGAGAAAGGAATGAAATTGCTAAAGAAAGATGAAAAGCATCATTATGTTGGTAACCCTTAAATTGAACTAGTCAACTAGATATAAAACAAGGCATGGTGACACAACTCCCCCTGCCATTGGCCCCGCTTCGATCGCCAGCCACTAAGACATGTACACCACCTCCTACGTCTCTAATCAATGTTGCCCTCAAAGGGCAGATGCCAACATGACTCCTCCTAATGCCCCCGCCCAAAAACGAATCAAAGAAAGGTCAAAATTCAAAAGGGGTTTCGCGGATTTGACTGAAAAATTTATATTAGTTAGCGAAAGATTAGGTATGGAAGAGATTATTCCTTGGCTCATAAGGTCTTCAGGGCATATGATACCATCTACCTAATGAAAAACCAGTTACTCATGCACTATCATTTTCTCTAGAAACCGGTGGGAGGAGGGGGAAGGGAATATATGTCCCATCCGCTCGAACGTAAGCCCTAAGGATATTAGGTCAAGCATCTTGGTATTCTTTTATCAGCAATCATGCAAGGGTTTTATCAGGCCACTAAGATTGACCGGGATTGGAGCAAGGGCCTGACAAATTTGCAAGCAGTGACATCAATGCGATGAGAGTGATATTAGGTGAGCTGAAACGGTCTAGCGAATGAGCCTTTACAGGAGGGCACGGTGTGAACGGAAGAGAAGAGGGCACATAGAATAATGAAATAATGCTGTGGCAGCGGACAGAACAGTTCTAATTCTCAGTGATGAACTGGTGGACCAATGGACTGGCCAATGCTCATAAAAATACGTAAATTTCCGACCAATTCCTGCAGACCCTTTGAGCAAATTGAAGTGTTTAGTTAGGTTTAAAAGAGAGAGGGAGAGGCGGTTTTATAATGGCGGCTAAAGGATTATGCCTAGTTTTATCTGCTGAAGTTGAAGGAGGGTCCAAGGTGTGAAAGATGGCGAATAGATGAGTTCGGTTTAGTTGTTGGATCTGACCCTAATCAGGTTTATCTTTATTTTAAATTTGGCTCTCACCGAGATGGCCGGGTCCATTGAGTGGTCCAAAAGGTGATCTTGAATTATTGTTGCCGCCACCACGAAATGAATATAAATTCGCCGTTTATAATGTATTTTTCCCCTTTGATACCGAGATAAGCTTATATCGAATGGGCCTCAAAGGGCAAAAAACGGGTACAAAGCCATCAATATAGGGGAAAAAAGTGATCCAGAGAGGTACACGATACAATACTTTTTTTTTTTTAGCCTGGTCTTTGATAAGATTGACTGAGAAGGAAAAAGATTAAACAATGCAGGGTTCTCTAGAAAGGATGTAATTGAGTTACTTCATTAGCTAATGCACATTAGAGGTAGTAGTAAAATCAAAAGAGTTCATGTGTTTGGTGTACATAATTAGTTGGAGAAAGATCCTCCAACCCCAACTAGTTGGTTGCAACTATTTCCAACAGATGTTTTCTAAACTATTGTGGAGGCCTGTACAAACCCTAGTTATCATCTTTACAAGAACAACTTTAGGGGTGTGTGGTTGAAAGATCTAATTTTTTACTTGTCAATATTAGATATGCATATTTTGGAAAAAAAAAAAAAAAACATAGTGGTGGGCCAATTTATATGACAATTCTCATGCCATTTTTTTCTAGACCTGTTTGACCTTGCCAAGCAAACGTACCAAGTCATCTTGTTAAAATCTAGTGAGATCAAGTTTTGCCGGCCATCGCCGACGCTCAGTAATCGGTGAAGAAAGATAAACAAACAAATAAATAAATAAAATTATTCACGTCAATACCGACCATATCATATAGGATAATTGACATCCTTATAAAAAATTTCGGCTAAAATTGGTTGGAAATGCTAAATTGACAATCCTATTTTTAGAACTAAATTGGCTTAAGCTCCTCGACCAACATATCGGTTGGCATGGCCCCATCCTCAGGTTAAGAAGGATCCTAAGCACCGTGATTGGGATAGCAAAATGAAACCAAATACATACACACATACTGTCGTTTGATTAATATGAAAGTACTTTGCTTTTGACTGCCAACCTTCACCTCATGCATTCGCTCTTTTTCCCACATCGAATCTAGCTCATCCAGATTGAACCCTAGTTAAATCTTATTCCCGATCAGTAGGTTCATCAATGCACTGGAACCCCCACCGAAATCAATAAAAAGAAAATGCCAAGAACCATCTGAGAGCTCCATTCCTTGTCTCCCAATTCCAAGCTAAGTTGGCAAAGTAGTGATGATGTGAAACCCCAATCAAGCAATTAAACTAATTGCAAGTTCTGGAACCCACAAACATGCCATCGTCCCCATTCTCACATCATCCTTATCCTCATCATCATCAGATCAAGCCTTCAAGAACCCAAATCTGCTCATCCTCTAATTGTCTATTGCAAAAACAAAGCACTGGCCACGAACCTTCTCAATCCCCCAATTCCCCAAGTCAACTCTACCCTCCAAAAGAAAAAAAGAAAAAAAAAAGTGGCAATTTGTCGACCGCAGAAGAAAAAAAGGACTAAGAGCATAATCAAAAGAGGCCACGTACACCGATAATTTTTCTAAAAAATATATATAAATAAATATTCAAATTAAATTAAAGCTTTCCACTTTAGCTGTTGCCTATTCTCAAAGTTAGGCAAGTCCACGAAAATTAACGAATCATCGAGAGGTTAGATCAAATTGAAAAGAGAGAAATCGGAAAGACATGACCCCCTCCCTCTCTTCACTTTTTTCCTCGGGATTCGAAGGGGAGTTGACACTCCGGCCAATCGGCGCCTGCCACGTGGCTGTCCTTGTCGCGCCCCGCATGTTGCTTTAGACGAAGCAGGGGGCCGAGCGGGGGCGAGCCCCCTCGAGCCCACGGGTTTAAAATCAAATCAACTCCTCTCGGGGTCATAAATTGTTATGATCAATCGACCCGGATTGACACTATGTGGCCCTCTGCGAGACTGAGCCACGATTCGATGCGGTGTGGGGCAACGCTGTCAATTTTCGAGCATTGACATGGCGGATGCCGACGTTGGAGCCGGGGGGGCGTGGCTTGCCTCCCGGACCCGGGGGTGGGATTTACCAAGACGGCTGAAATTCCTCAGATGGGGCGGAGGGCGACACGTGTGCGGCCGTGATTGGAGGGACTCCCCCGAAAGGGAAAGGCCATCTTCTTCATTCCATTATTAAAAAATGGTAAGCGATGCTTATATGGTATTTACTATAATAGTTAGCGGATAATAGAAAGAGATGTCTAAGATTAGGAAAGCCGGATTTCATTGGACTCTCTTGCTTCCTCTTTTTTTTTTCCCTTGCCGTACGTTTGAGGTAACCCTCATTTTTTGTTAATATTAACGTTTTTAGGAAATTCATGGTTCTAATTCGAATTTCCTTTTTAGCCGAAAGACAAATGGTACTAAATAATTTTATTTGACACTTATGTCACTTGACGAGATATTACATTACGTTAAAATGGTCGTGCTGAATTTTTCCCATCATTCAATCGTGATTTCTTAAGTGAAAAACTGTAGTGTATGTAGTAAGCTCGTGTGTAAAAGGGATCTTGCATGCTTCAGGTGATGTCGCAAATCAACTCGGCCTGGAGTTGATGTCAAATGTTAAGTAGCGTTCTCTAGCTTTCCCTACATTTTCTGGAAACATATTACTGATGGGCATCAGGAGATGGAAAATCGATTGAAGTAAAATTTAATACCTAATAATTTCTTTTATATATATATATATGAAATTTTAGTATCAAAAGGCCTCAGCTGGAGAAGGGGCCCTGAATTTCATGACAACTGACATCTCTTTAATTTAAACGCCAAGTGGAATACCCACCTCCCCCTTTTTCCTTGACGCGTAGGTATCGCATGACTGCCAGTCACACGAACCTTCTTGGAGATGCTACTTGGCGCTTGTCTAATAGCAAGACTTAAGGGCTTTTTTCTTGATGCTTGATCTTGACACAATGTCTTAAATATCTGCACCCTCCCGCGCTAATCTAGGAAAGGGTGTGCAAATCATACACCTAATTCTTGCTTCTTTTTACCCATTGATATTTGAAAAGTATTTTTCAAAAAATGATAGCTCATATCGTTTAAAATTATTAGTCGATAAAAAATATTTTCATATCGATAAAAATTTATATCTAAATATTTTCCAAATTATTCATTTTCTGCAAAACAAACGCATCTTAAATTAGTTGATTTTTTCTTATCATGGACGCTAGAGACGGAAACCTAGTAAAAAGAGTCATGCAATTTCCATTTATTACTAAATCCAACTGTAACCTAATCACTTTCAAAAAGTCCTAAATGATCTTGATAAGGTTTGGCTGGGGTAGGCACACGGGGCACCGCTGTTTGCTCAGTCCAAGTGAGATAGAGGTTGCATCCATGGGTTCATTGCACCCATCGACCCCCCCTTTCCTTTTTTTTTCCTCTTTTGTTCCTTTGGATGGAAGGAATGTCAAAATGCACCATTTTGTGGCTTATAATTCCACTTCGAATTTTAACTAACTTTCAAAAGTTACCATGTTACTGTAAACTATAATTAGTGGAGCGAGATCCTAGCCGTGTCTCGAGATACTAATGTTGACTCCGGAACAATTTGATACTAATTTCTCCGGCATGCATTCATGACAATACGTACTTCATCTAACAACAAAAGTTAAATGAGCCCAAAACCCGCTAGGACCGTGCATGAACATTATTGTATAGAGCATTTTCCAAGAGGGGAAATAATTGTGGTGAACATTATTTTACCAACATGAGTTAAATGAGCACAAAGCCAGCTAGGACCATGCATGAACAGTATCATATAGAGCATTTTCCAAGAGAGGAAATAACTGTGGTGAACATTATTTTACCAACATGAGTTAAATGTGCCCACGACCAGCTAGGACTGTGCATGGATGTTATCAAATAGAGCATTTTCCAAGAGGGGAATAACTGTGGTGAACATAATTTTACCAACATGACTTAAATGAGCCCACAGCCAGTTAGGACCATGCATGAATGTTATCAAATAGAGCATTTTCCAAGAGGGGAAATAATTGTGGTGAACATTATTTTACCAACATGTCGTGCTCATCTCATAGTTATTGTCGTCATTAGGGCTAGGACGAAATAGAACATGCATGTACATGTAACTGCAATACGTATAACATCCACATAAATTAGCTTCAAACTTAATACAACGCAATTAAATGATTTAATCATAAATACATGAGAAAGAGAAGGACCAATTGGCTAAGAATTGGATATCAGCCTTGCTAGTTAAATATTTCAATGGCTAAATGATACAAATCATCCCTTAATTTTGATTCAACGTGTGATGAGCTCCGTGAATTTTAAATTTATTCAATGGGGTCCCTAAACATTAACTCAATGTGTCATGTCATCTTTGAACTTTTTTATTTGTTCAATGTGGTCTCTTGAATTTTAATGCATATTCAATTTAGTGCCCGTATTCTTACAACATTGAACATTTTTAAACATTCCAAAAACTAGATTGAACACATAATAAAAGTTTATGAACTACATTGAACAAATTGAAAATTCATATTGTATATTAGGCTATAGTTTAGGAACTTCATTGAATAAATTTAAAGTTTAGAAATCGCATTACAAATTAAAAGTGGCTTAATCACGGGATATGTGGACCTCTCAAATCTTTTTTCTGCTGAAGAAAGCGTCAAGCTGAACCTACTACTTGCCATTGCCTTCATCTGTCACCCACACTTCTTTTCAATGGCGACGGCATGATAGCTTCCATGCCTCTTGTCGGTTTCGACCGAAGCCAAACCCACTCCGAATCCCAGCTCCAATTCCAATAGCAATTTTCATCTCTGATTTTTTTTTTTTTTCATTTTCCGGGCATCAACTTTACCAAAGTCAAATAGTAGGGGCTACCTCTGTAATTTCGACGCGTATGTGCACGAATTCATGTCAAGCACCGTAATTTGAAGAAGACTTCCTCTAAAGTCTACTATTGCATTCACACGCAGCTTCGAAGAGTTACCAAGATAAGGAAAGTTGGATTTGCGAATACCCTTCTTTAGCCCTGGATCCATCGCTCGTTTCATCAAATGCGAACAAGAAAACACAGCCAAGCAACCGGCTCCGGACGATCGACCCCGACCGAAACACGTTTGCAAACTAGACTCTTGCATTAGCTGTAACGAACCTTGATGATTCATGATGCAGAGATGACCCTAACACTATCAGATGAAAACAAATGATGGTGGATATCTGAATCATCTCCACTTGCCATACTGAAAAACGATGAACCGGTCAAAGCACACATGCATGGCATGGCAGGGGAGGTGAGTTGTCTTCAAGTCAAACTGTAGAAGATGATAGGATTAGTACAAAAAAGCAACAGAGGGAGCGAGGAAATAACCTACCAAAGCCAAGATACAAATAGTTGGGGCTACCTCTGTAATTTCGACACTCAAATCCCCTAATTTGAAGAGACTTCCTTTGAAGTCTACTATTGCATTCGCACGCAGCTTCAAAGAGTTACAAAGATAAAGAAAGTTCGCTTTGCGAATACCCTTCTTTAGCCCTGCATCCATCGCTCCTTTCATAAAATGCGAACAAGAAAACACAGCCAAGCAACCAGCTCGGGACGATCGACCCTGACCGAAACACGTTTGCAAACTAGACTCTTGCATTAGCTGTAACGAACCTTGATGATTCATGATGGAGAGATGACCCTAACACTATCAGATGAAAACAAATGATGGTGGATATCTGAATCATCTCCACTTGCCATACTGAAAAACGATGAACCGGTTATTGTCAAAGCACACATGCATGGCATGGCAGGGGAGGTGAGTTGTCTCCAAGTCAAACTGTAGAAGATGATAGGATTAGTACAAAAAAGCAACAGAGGGAGCGAGGAAATAACCTTACCTAAGCCAAGATACAAGCTGCCTTACATTCCACGTCTCTCTCTCTCTCTCTTTCTCTCTCTACAGCAGAGAGCAGTATTTAGGGGCCTCTGTTCCTGGCAAATGCTATTCTTTTCCTTGACAACCCCCTTTGAAAATTGCAGTTTTTGAGCTCGAATCGCCTCTCTTCTTTTTGTCAAGCCTTTATCTTCTTCTATCCCTCAACTTTTTCTCTCGTCCTCCCTCAACTTTCCACCATAGCTTTTGTTACCGGCTTCTCTCCCAATTATCTCTCTGTATTCACTGAATCTCACATCCCCTGTTTTGTCTCTCTCTGCTTGTCTGATGTATAAGCAGCATCTCGTGAGTGGTTTTAGCCCCTACCCTTCAGAAGCTTTCGCGTCCTCGGGGATTTTTTGAGGTTCTCGGTTTCGGGCTCTTCGATTCTTGAAGAATTTTCGATCTCTCTCTTCTATTTTTCTTTTTTTTTTTCTTTTTTTATCTGTGGGCGATCAGCGGTTTCGAGAAATGGAGAACATGACTAGGCTCGGGATCGAAGACGATCAGATAGAGTTGCCGCCGGGGTTCAGGTTCCACCCGACGGACGAAGAGCTCATCACCCATTACCTGCAGAAGAAGGTGGTAGACACTGTCTTCTCCGCTAAAGCCATCGGAGAAGTGGATTTGAACAAGTCCGAGCCCTGGGAATTGCCTTGTAAGCAATCACGAAATCGCCCCGTTTCGCTTATCTCTGTTCGCCTCCGATTCATTCTGAAATTAGATTAACATGCGTGATTGCTTCCGTTTGATTATAGGGAAGGCGAAAATGGGGGAGAAGGAGTGGTATTTCTTCTGCTTGAGGGACAGAAAATACCCGACTGGTCTGAGGACCAACAGAGCCACCGAATCTGGTTACTGGAAGGCCACGGGGAAAGACAAGGAGATCTACAGGGGAAAACATCTGGTTGGTATGAAGAAAACCTTGGTTTTCTACAGAGGGAGAGCTCCAAAGGGGGAGAAGACGAATTGGGTCATGCACGAATACAGATTAGAAGGAAAACTCTCTCTGAATTATCTCCCCAAGGCTTCGAAGGTGATAATGAATGGCCGGTGCTCTGTTTTTTTCCCATGTTTTCTTTTGAACTTTTCGCGTGATGATTTAAAGCGCACGAATTTATGGTTTCTGTTCTTTTGCGTTGCAGAACGAGTGGGTCATTTGCAGGGTCTTCCAGAAGAGCTCTGGTGGGAAGAAAACCCACATCTCGGGCCTCGTGGCGGCGGGGTCTCTCGAGAACGAAATGAGCTCCGGCTTGCCGCCGTTGACGGATTCCTCTCCTCACGATTCGAAGACGGAATCCAACCCCGGATCGGCTTACGTGCCCTGCTTCTCCAGCCCGACAGAATTCGAAAGGAACAAGGAAAACACGAACAGTTACTTCAACAATCCCATGTTCCCCATCTCCTCGAACCCCACGAACCCCACGAACCCCATCCCCAAAATCTCGCTCTTGAGCCCACTGTACCCTCACCAGGCCATCCCCGTTTCAGCCAATTGGCAACACCTGGGGGGCACCGTCTTCATGCCGGAGTCCTCGGTCCTCAGGGCTCTGCTCGAGGGCACCGGGCTGAACACGAGGCAGAGCGCGAGGGCGGAGCGGGAGGCGATCAGCATCTCCCAAGAGACGGCGCTGACCAACGACATGAACACCGAGATCTCCTCCGTCATTCAGGATTTCGAAATGGGGAGAAGGCAGTTCGAGGATCAGCAGCAAGTTCCATCGACCTCAGCTGGACCACTGGACGTGGACCTCCTCTGGAACTATTCAAGTTAGAAAAACAAATCCGTGCACGTTCCTGAGCAAGATACGGATTGAAATTGGTCATTTGTTATGTTAAAATTTATGGGTGAGCGTTGGCCTGTTGTATAGATTTTCTAAAATCCCAAGTAGTGATCGAGAGATAGTGAAGCATGGTTTCTGTAATGATGTCTATATGGATTTGTAAGGAGATTCTAGTGCAAGTTCCTCAATGAATATTTTACAAGCGTGATGTTTCTGTAGCAGCATTGTATGCATCGCATGGGGACGGTTCGCTCCAGTACAAAACGGGTGTGACATGTGCGGAGGATCAAGTTGGTGGCTGAGGCTAACTGATCTTTCGATCTTTTATTTGGATTTTCTAGTGGCAGCCCCGACCCAAGTTGTTCCAGTTCTTACATCACTGAGGGAAAAGGAGGCTTCATTCTTGTACACTGTTTTTCCTCTCGTTCTATATTTGCTGTCTTTTGTGGCGACTGAAGAAGTGAGTGGCGTGGCGTGGCACGCATCACGGACAGCCTTCCCCCAATTCCTCCCCCTCATCTCTCTCTCTCTCTCTCTCTCTCTCTCTCTCTCTCGCACCGGGCCACCGGCACACACAATTTGAATGTGAATTGTCTTGATTGAAATGTATGCAGGAATCTGATAAAGTTGATATGGGATCGAATGTCATATGATAATTAATATGACTATGAAGGTAATTCTAAGTGAGTTGGTTGAGTACTTGAACATTCGATCTAAATGCAAGAAATCTCATATCAAAACAGTGTCCACACTCAAAATATTCTTATAGAGCCACCTCAGTCACTACCCATGAGTCGAGTCGGCGAGATTGGCTTCCAAGAGTAGGGTTCACTTATGGTTGTTGTCTACCTGGCATGGATTGTCCAATTAGGTCTTAAGCTTGATACATGACAAGTCATTTATGTCTCTCTCTCTCTCTCTCTCTCTCTCTCTCTCTCTCTCTCTCTCTCTCTCTCTCTCTCGCACGCTTGCTGACACACAATTTGAATGTGAACAATCTCGATTGAAATGTGTACAAATAATTTGATAAAGTTGACTCGGAATCGTATGCCATGTGATATTTAATGTAACTACAAACGTAATCCTAAGTAAGTTTATTGAGTACTTGAGCATTCGATCCGAATGCAAGAATTCTCGTATCAAAGCAATGTTGACATTGACAATAATCTCAAAGAGCCATATTGGTCACTACCCACGGATCGAGTCAATGAGATTGGCAATCAAGAACAAGGTTCGCTTATGGTTGTCCACTAATTGGCATGGATCCTCCAATTAGGCCTAAAGCTTGATGGAGGTCGACTCTCTCTCTCTCTCTCATTCGTGCCCCTTATAAGTAATCAGATGTCAATCAATCGATCAGGTAATCTCAGTCAACATTTTTTCTCTTTCTCTCTCTCATTCGTGCCCCTTATATGTAATCCGATGTCAATCAATTGATCAAGTAATCTCAGTCGACATTTCTTCTCACTCTCTCTCTCTCATCCGTGCTCCATATATGTAATCTGATGTCAATCAATCGGTCAGGTAATCTCAGTCAACATTTTTTCTGTATTTTGATGGGAAGGATTGTACGATGAAAGAAAATCTTAGGAACGTCATCGAAGATATAACTTCCGACACCGAATCAAGAAACACCAATAAAATTTTCAAAAAGCAACGATTCCATCAATCAAATTCAATGACCCATGCTAAGCTTCCTAATGAAGATATCATTCTTAATCACAAAAGAACTTACAAAAAAAAAAAAAAAAAAAGGCATGGTTAACCCCCATTAAGCAAATCATCGTAGTTTGTCTCCCTGCTTTAGATTATTCACACATTCCCCCCCGAATCAATCCCCCCTCCTTTTTGGCACACTCCATCCTTGTCCAGTTATCAAAGCTGTAATGCATCATGTAAAGTGTTGCGGCCGCATACATTTTACGTGCCCTCGTTTTTTAAATTCCGTCATTCCATGTTATGGACCACGTGGGGTTTTCGATTTAGAACACATGAAGAGCAAGCACCAATCCTCAATTGAGCCACGAGCAATTCGAGTCCTGCACGACATGATTCCTTATATAGCTAGAATCGAAGTGGAGAAGGCTGTCCTTTGCCCCCTTTACGAGATGCGTTGGGAATCGAACAATTGAGATTAGTGCTAGAATTTCCCTTTTTTTTAAGGCCACATTTGTTTCACAATATTTTCTTTAAAATAATCATTTGTATCTCTTACTATAACTAATTAATGAAGAATATTTTCATCATTGACAACAATTTATGTCTAAACAGTTTCCTTGACAGTGGAAATATTTTTCATTCATTCATTTTTTTTAAGTAATTCGAGATATTTTTTTTTATGGTTAAAATCATGAAAAACCCTAAAATGGTATACTTGTAACAAATTTATCTTAAATTAATCTTTTGACCACAAAAAACCCTAAACTGGTACACTTGTGATAAATTTACCTTTCGTTAGTTTTCATTTAATTTTATTGTCAAATTATTGAGTTTGATGACATGTGACAATTGATGGATGTACCAATTTGGGGTTTTGTCACATGTGTTCCAATTTTGTGGTTTTTCATAGTATTAATTCATTATAGCGGAGGGTATATTTTTTACATGTATACCAATATAATTTGATGTTTTCGAATGTCAAAAAATTAGTTTATGATAAATTCATCACATATATACCAATTTGAGATTTTTCCTAGTCAAAATATTATTTTTGGGTGGATTTATCATATATATACCAATTTGGAGGTTTTCATGAAATTAGCCCTTTTTTAAAATGTTCTCAAAATTAGTTATTTTTTTGTGAAACAAACAAACTCTAAAATGCTTGGTAATCGAAATTTGTAGGTGCTTATTTTCGTTCTCATAGGTCACCAACAAAGAATTTAATTAGAGGCGAGCTAGATAGGTGACCATACTTATAATGATCTTTTGTCACCTTCTTATGCTTTGTCTCTTTCTAGTTAGTAGAGTAGTCCTCCATCTTAAACCCATTGACCTATAATAGCATGGGGTTTTGGTAATTTTCATACAGAATGGGTCATATAAACCAAATGAATTATTGGATATAGTTAAGACTTTTCTATAAAAATAGGGTTAATATCATTAGATATCCCAAATTGATACTGTATGACATGTTTACTTCAAATTAATTTCCGTCTCCTAAAAAATGTCGAATTAGTACCCTATGACATAATTATCCCAAACTAGTTTTCATTTCATAATGATAAAAAAAAAAATACAATGGCATATCCATGACTCAAATCTACTCTCCTTTAGCAATCCATCTAATATTCACCATACATGACAAACGACTACAGGCCATATCCACTTGTGTAACACGTATGTATTTGGCAGAGGGTAAATTTGGGTCAGAAGTATCAATTTAGAATTTTTTGTGAGACGAAAAATTATTTTAGAGGTCTGCGTGTCATAGGATACAGATTTGAAATTCTTTGTAAAACAAAAATTAATTTGGGGTAAATGTATTGTAAGGATACCAATTTAAAATCCTAATGGTATCGCCCTTAAAAAAAAGGAATTGTTAAGATGATTGTTCTCTACCAAGTTTGATTTTGGCATTTTTGAGTTCGAAAGCAAAATTATTAGGTGAATGAATATCATGACAAATTCTAAAATATTGTGCATGTAAAATTTCTCAAGTGCTTAATAAGCGAGATGTGAAAAAAAAAATATATATATATATATATATATACTAGTACACATATGACAAATTGATAAATTGACCCTCAGTTAGTTCTTATTAAATTTTTACCGTTAAATTACTAAATTAGGTGACACGTGACAATTGAAGGGCATATCAGTTTAGAGTTATACTTCGTGTTTACTATAGTTATATTAGTTTGTGACATTTCGTGATATTAATCCAATTTAATGAAAATTAAGGAGGGTAAATTTATTGTATATATACCAATTTAAAGTTTTTTGTGGTTAAAAATAATTTTTATTAAAATAATCCTAAATTTTATGAATTTGTTTTCATATACAAAGGCTGCGTGACGGTGGAGGGGCTCCACCCCTCCGAGCTATAATCGCGTGCGGCGGGGCCCACGGAGATCAGATTCGGACGGAAGAGGACTGAGGGGTTCGGCACCTCTAACGGTCGACACGTCGGCCCGCTTGTCGGGCCCCACCCCCATCGGTTCCCGCGCTACCGCGACCCGCGGGTTCCGGTGGCGCTGGCGTCACCCAACCCGACGAGCGCGACGCAGGCGTATGGCAGACCGCCACGTGGAAAAGGTTGGGTCCCCCCGGGCCCCACGGACAGCTGTAGGTGTGATGTGACCGCTCCCTCTCCGGAAAAAGCCAAAAGAGATTAAAGTTTTATAATTATCTCCGAATTCTCATGAAAGAAAGCGAAGCTGATGCTCTCTCACGTCCCCCCGTTAATGCGCATTAATGAAGGAGGGATAAAAAGCAACCTCCAACCAAAAAAAAAAATCTGTATTTCATACCTTACCTACCGAATCAATCACACCCATTGAATTCACACGACACTTGACATCCAGTGCGGTCCACATTATGGATGAGAGCGGCCGATATATTTATTCAGGTTCGATTTTATTGATGGCCAAGTGAAAGTCTTTATCTAGATTTTTTTGACTATTGGAAGGCTGTTGAACTTGCAAATAGAAAGCGACAAGTCCCGAGTGGGCTGAGCCGATGAGTTGCCCTCAAGGGGATAATTGCACATCAGTCCCGTTAATTTCGCCTCTTTTGTGGGTATTAATTAGGTCTTAACATGCTCTATAAAGTCGCCAGACCTATGATCGACTCTAATTTAGACCTTGAGTCGATTCTCGTTTCAAGCTTGTGGCTCCAGGCTCCACGTCACCTCATCTTATCAGTTACTCAAGTCGAAAAGGTAGCTATGTGGGATACGAAACGCCTAGATTATAAATCATACTTGACCAACGTGGGTTTTTTCAAGGAAGATGCTACGTTGCTTTATACCTTTTTTTTTTTTGGTTAATTATTGGTAATATATAAAATATGATGTCGCACAATAATGTTCCTTGGAGAAAGGTGGAGAAAGGTGGTAGCCACAAGCTTTTGCGAAAATTCCTATGTAATTAAAACTAAGAAAAATAAGATTGCAATTGCGCAATCGAATCTAATCCATTGTCACCCTTGAACAATCATGCTTTAATTTATTATTATTTTTATTAAAAAAAAAAAAAAGAGAGAGAAGAAAGAGAAGACACGTGAATGTCATGTAACTTGAAATTGATGATATTCCCATCTCGTGTCTTTTTCAATAGGATCATTTAGGGAAAAAAAATAAAGTTGCCCCTTGCGATACTAATTGTTAATTAAAGAAGGGTATTTCCCTAAGAAAAGCCAAATTATCCAATACTATAGTATCTTGACGAATTAAATATTAGGGATAACCCAAATCCTAGAAAGAAATAAATATGAATATATTGAAGGGTATTGGCTGAGTTTTGTTTGGACGTAATTATCGTAGTGAATCATATCGAATTATCTTGATAAATTAAAGATTGAGTCTCCTTTCATAGGCACACACATACGCCCGTTTTTCATTTGATGCGAATCTCGGTCCGCTGATTCCCCCTCAAGTAATCTAGAGATTTTGTCGAGAACAAACACGTATTATTCACTCTGACGCCGATGATGGCGACTTCCCAATCCTCATTGGATCAGCCATTGCCGGATTTTTCATCGGGAGTTAAGCTGATTAGATTCAATCGCGAGACCCTCGAAACCACACGAGTTGTGACCTCGGCAACTCTTCCTAGGGGCCATTTCAAACTGGAATCATTCTCAATTAAAGAAGGACGAAAGAGAGCGATTGATGCGTACGTTGGAGAAGGTGTTGGCCAGCAGTCAATGGCGTTTTCCAAAGGATAAGGTCACGTACGATGAAGCCAAAAAATCCAATCTTATCTTTCTTAGCTATTTTTGCATAAAGTTCCATCTCTGCATTCGAAAGGGAGAAAAAAGAGCGCATGTCATTCTGCCCTTTCCGATTCCTACCCCACCTCATTTTCCTCGAAATAGAGTAAACTTCAGATCAATTATACTTTCCATTTTATTGCTAAATAAAGCCGGATCGATGTGATGTCATTGATCGCCCAAATCTTACCAAATCGCATTAGTATTCCTATTGATGAAAGGCTAAGTATTCAAATTATACTAAATTTTCGGTACAAATCGAATGATCTATAGAGATGGATCTAGGAGGGGTGCTCACCGACCCTCTAAGTTCAAAATCTTCATTGGCCACTGATGATCTATTCATGTGCAATTTCACAACCTATCATGCTCGGGCTAGAATATTTTGATTGTAAATGAACAAACCTAGAAAAACACTTTGTATATGCAAAAAATTGCTCAGGCTGCAAATTTTCGACTTGGATCCACCCGAAAGCTATGTGACATGAACACATTGGGACGACAAGTTAGTATCGGCCTCAAGCCTTGGCATGACCAGCCCCTTGATCAAGTCTAGTGTTCGAGTCTTCGAAGCAAGAAGCTAGAAGCATTCATGGCTGTGACCCATTTTACATATAGTCCCATATTGTAAGTCATTTTAAGTTTTTTTTTTTTTGTGGCTATTTCTTTTGTATCAAACAAATAATAGGGATAAGTGATTTCAAGTTTCATACAAATCTCACCTCAAATCTAGAACTTATCGGCTAGAAACTTGCAATCGGATAGATTCACCTGTTTCTGCTTTTGGGTTCCAGAATCTACGTTGAAGCATGCTGACCCCTAGCAAGTAATGAAAGATCTGTCCGACCAAAAAAAAAAAAAAAGTAATGAAAGATTTGTTTCATCGTATTACAGCCAACCGGCGTGCGCTCCTTGTCTCTCTCTCTCTCTCTCTCTCTCTCGCTCTCTCCCTGCTGCTACGAACTAATAATTGAGTTCGTTTTCCTCCTTCGCGTTCGGGCCTTGTTTTTGCCATAATAAATCTCTGTCGAGCAATTTGATTCCGCGGTACCATAAAGAACTTAAATCAAAATACTTAATATTAATAGCATCGTGATACATTTATACAAAACTTCTACCCAGCACACACAATGGAGCCGTAAACAGTCAAGTGAAATCTGAACCCGCTCTCATTCGGCCATGATTGGAGTCGTCATTGCGCCGTGACTGCTAGTTTCGATGCCCTGTGCGGCGAAATGAGAGGTGGGCTGAAGGTGGTGGACACTGGCTTCTCCGCCAAAGCCATCGGAGAAGTGGAATCACGAAATCAACCCGTTTCGCTCATCTCTGTTCGCCTCCGATTCGTTCTGTAATTAGATTAACATACGTGATTGCTTTCGTTTGAGTATGGGAAGGCGAAATTGGGGGAGAAGGGAGTGGTATTTCCGTTCTCTGCGTTGCAGAACGAGTGGGACATTTGCAGGGTCTTGCAGAAGAGCTCCGGTGGAAGAAAATCCACATCTCGGGCCTCGTGACGGCGGGGTCTCTCGAGAACGAAATGAGCTCCGGCTTGCCGCCGTTGACGGATTCTTCTCCTGACGATTCGAAGACGAAATCCAACCCCGGATCGGCTTACGTGCTCTGCTTCTCCAGCCTGACGGAATTAGAAAAGGACAAGGAAAACATGGGTTTTTGTCTCTTTCTATGTTGTTGTCCTTTGTGGGGACTGAAGAAGTGAGCAGCGTGCCACACATCATGGACAGCCTTCCCCCTTCCCCCAACTCCTCCTCCCCATCTCTCTCTCTCTCTCTCTCTCTCTCTATCTCTAGCTCGGTAGTGCGCGCGCCAGTGCACACAATTCGAACCTGAACTGTCTCGATTGAAATGTATGCAGGTACTAATTCCCTTTCTCATGTAGTAGTAGCTCTTAATAAAGTTTTGAGATGGAATTGTATGCCACCGGATAATTAGTGTGACAGCAAAGATAATTCCAAGTAAGTTGGTTGAGTACTTGAGTATTTGACCCAAATACAAGAAATCTTGTATCAAAGTAGTCTCAACATTCGAAATAAACTTAAAGAGTCACGTTAGTCACTACCCACGGGTCGAGTTGGCTAGATTGGCTACCAAGAACAGGGTTTGCTTGTGAGCATGGTCTATATGACATAGATCATCCAATTAGGTCTTAAACTTGATACAAGTCGTTTATGGCTCTCTCTCTCTCTCTCTCTCTCTCTCTCTCTCTCTCGCGCGCACGCATGCGTTTCTGTACACAATTTGAATGTGAATTGTCTAGATTGGAATGCATACAAGTAATTTGATAAAGTTGACACCGGATTATATGCCATATGATATTTAATGTAACTACAGACGTAATCCTAAATAAGTTTATTGAGTACTTGAGCATTCGACTTGCATGCAAGAAATCTCGTATCAAATCAATGTCGACACTCAAAATAATTTCAAAGAGCCACGTCGGTCATTATCCATGGGTCGAGTCAGTGAGATTGGCTATCAAGAATAGGGTTCGCTTATAGTTGTCGTCTACTTGACATGGATCATCCAATTAGGTCTTCAGATGTTTCTCTCTCTCTCTCTCTCTCACGCATTAGTGTCCTTTTTATGTAATCCAATGTCAATCAATTAGTCAGGAAATCTTAATCGACACTTTGTCTCTATTTTGATGGGAAGGATTGTCATGCGAAAGAAAACCTTAAAAACCTCATGGAAGATGGAACTTCAAACACCATATCGAGAGACATCAATAAAATTTTCAAAAAGTGCCGATGCCATCAATCAAATTCATTGACCCATGTCACGCTTCCAAATCAAGATATCATTCTTACTCACAGGAACTCAAAAAAGCATGATTAAACCCACTTAAGCAAATCATTGTACATTGTCTCCCTGCTTTAGATTATTCACGCATTTCGCACCCCCCTCCATTCTCGTTCAGTTATCAAAAGCTGCAATGCATGATGTAAAAGTCAGTCTGCGGCCGCATACATTTTACGTGCCCTCGTTTTTTTAAATTTCGTCATTACATGTTATGCACCACGTGGGGTTTTCGATTTCGAACACATGAAGAACAAGCATCAATCCTCAATTGAGCCACGAGCAATTCGAGTCCGGCACGGCTTGATCCCTTATTTAGCTAGAATCGAAGTGAGAAGGCTCTCCTTTGCCAGCTTTGCGAGATGCGTTGCTAATCAAAAACCGAGATTAGTGTGAGAATCTCTCCTTTTTAATAAGGCCCCATTAATCATTGGAGTTTGCCCGGTGGTCATCCTTCCTACATGGGAAGGTGGAAGTAATGGATTTGAATCCCCACGACGAAACGATTTAATTTCAGGTTTAAGTTTCAACTGTTACGCATTGCAATAAGGTAGTGTAAAAGAGTGAGAGTTAGATTAAAAATAGAATAGGACCGACCAAATAAAAAAAAAATAAAGCCCAATTTGTTTAAAGATATTTTCCTAAAAATGATTGTTTGTATCTCTTGATATAATCAATTAATAAAGAATATTTTCATCGTCAACAACAACTTATGTCTAAATATTTTCATGGATGGTGGAAATATTTTTTGTTCATTTATTTTTTAAATGATTAGAGAGATCTTTTTTTTTTTAGGGTATGGTACATTTATAACAAATTTACTTAAAACTAATTTTTTATCACAAAAAACCCAAATTAATATACCCATGAAAAATTTATCCTCCATTAGTTTTTATTAAATTTTATTAGCAAGTTACTAAGTTGGTGACACATGATAGTTGACAAGTGTACTAATTTGGGATTTTATTCTTCATTTGTCACATGTGTTCCAGCTTAATAATTTTTTGTGGCATTAATTCAATTTAGCGGAGAATATATTTGTCACAAATGTATCAGTTTTGAGTTTTTTGCGGTCAAAAAATTAACTTAAGATAAATTTATCATATGTAGAATAATTTGGAGTTATTCCTAGTCAAATTATTAGTTTTTAGTAAATTTGTCACATATGTACTAATTTGAAGTTTTTTGATATATTAAATTTTTTAAAATGTTTTCAAAATAATTATTTTTCATGAAACAAATGCACCCTAAAATATTCACTAATCGAAATTATGTAGACACCAATTTTAGTTCCTATTGGCCACCAAACCAAGAATTTAATTAGAGGTGAGTTCTTATTGGCTTACGTGCCCTGCTTCTCCAGCTCGACGGAATTCGAAAAGGACAAGGAAAACATGAACAGTTACTTCAACAGTCCCTTGTTTCCCATCTCCTCGTTCCCCACCAATCCTGTCCCCAAAATCTCGCTCTTAAGCGCACTATACCCTCATTGGGCCATCACCGTACCCACCAATTGGCAACACCCGGGTGGCACCATCTTCATTAGGGGTGTGCAACGAGAACCATCCGGATTGGATCAAATCGGCTAATTTTGGGCAGTTCCCAAAGAGGGCGGTCCGATTTCCAATTCCCACTTTCGGAACCAATGGCTGGTCGGTCCGATTCTAGATTCCAAGATGGAAACCGGACTGACCAGACCGGATCGGTTAATTATATATATAAATATATATTTTTCAATTTATTGAGAAACAAACCTAATTCCTCTTAATTTCTTCCATTTTTCATTTTATTTTTGGCAAAAAAATGGTAAATTTACTAGTTCTGGACCGGATCGGATTGGTCGGTCGGTCCGATTCTCGGTCCTAGAATATGGAAACCGGTCCTCCCGATCTAGTTCCCAGTTCCATCTTGGAATCGAACCGGATCGAGAACTGATCAGTCCAAGTCTTCATGCTAGAGAACTCGGTCCTCAAGGCTCCTCTCGAGGGCACCGGGCTGAACGCGAGGCAAAGCACGAGGGCAGAGGGGGAGGCGATCATCATCTCCCAGCAGACGGCACTCACCAACGATGTGAACACCTTCTCTGTTGTGCAGGACTTTGAAATGGGGAGGAGGCAGTTCGAGGATCAGTAGCAAGCTCCATTGACCTCGGCAGGACCATTGGACGTGGACCTCCTCTGGAACTATTCGAGCTAGAAAAAATTAAATTCATGCTCGTTCTTGAGCAAGGTATAGATTAAGATCGGTCAATAGGAGATTTGTCATATGAAAATTTATGGGTGAGTGTGAGCCTATCGTATAGATTTTCTTAAATCCCGAGGAGTGATCGAGAGAAATTTGAAGCATATTCCTGTAATGACGTCTACATGCATTTGTAAGGAGATTCTAGTGCAAATCCTTTGATGAATATTTTACAACCGTGATGTTTCTATTAGCAGCACTGTATGCATCACATGGGAACGGTTTGCTCGAGTACAAAACGGGTGACATGCATGGAAGATCAAGTTGGTGACTGAGGCTAACTGGTCTTTCGTTCTTTTATTTGGATTTTCTAGTGCAGCCCCGACCCAAGTTGTTCCAGTTCTTACATCACTGAGGAAACAAGTTTTCATTCTCGTATAGGGTTCGGAGGAAAAACGGGTTTTTCTCTCGTTCTATATTTCTGTCCTTTGTGGGGACTGAAGAAGTGAGCAGCATGCAACGCATCATGGACAGCCTTCCCCCAACTCCTCCCCTCCATCTCTCTCTCTCTCAGTAATGCGCGCGCCAGCTCACACAGTTTGAACCTGATTGAAATGTATGCAAGTACTTATCCCCTTTTTTATGTAGTAGTCTATGGCCCTGTTTGGCAAAAAGTGTTTATGTTCCCTGGAACAAAAATTGTTCTAAAGAATAAAAAAAATAACAAAAACGTATTTGGTAAAATTTTTGTTTTTGAAAACAGATTTAGAATAGAAACAAGAAATAGAAAAAAGTTGCATCTTGTTCCCAGAAACAATTTCGAGAAATAATTTTTCTCTCTTTTTTTTTTTTTCTTTTTCTTTCCTTCTTCTTCCTTTTGACCGGTCACGAGGCCAACGACCTTGCCGGAGCGTCGCCGGCCCCCGGCGAGGCCGACCCTCCTCGCTCGGCCTCGTCCGGGCAGGCGAGGCCGAGCCTTGCACCGCCGGCGAGGCTTGGCCTCACCTTGGCTGGGCGAGCTTGAGCTTAGCCTCGCCGGGGGCCGACGACACTCCGCAAGATCGCCCCCGTCGTCGGTTGGTTGGTTGCCGGCCATGGTCAAGTCGGTGATCGGCCAAAAGGAAGAAAGAAGGAAAAAAAAAAAAATAAAGAAAATAAAAATAAAAATATTGAAAAATTAAAAGAAATAACAAAATTATACAAGTTTATCAAATGCATTTCTATTCTTGGAATATAAATTTTTTACAGTTACCAAGCGTTCTTATGTTCAGAAATTGTTCTCAGGAATATAAATAAATAAAAACTATTTTTGTTAAAAAATTGTTTCCCGGAACAGAAACGTTACCAAACGCGCTCTAAGTAACACGAACACGAGACACGACACGACACGCCAACACATCATTTCTCAAAAATATAGAATCCCAACATGTTGGGACACATTATATATTAAATAAATATTTTTCTTTGTAATTAATTTGATTCAAATTCACAAATAAATAAATAATAAAAAAGAGCTTACAATGAATTTACACTAATAATATTAATAATGTTATAAAATATTGCGTTGCAAATATATAATAGATAAGATATTGAGAAGAGAAATCAAGTAAACACTAGATATAGTAGAGAAAGCCAGAGGAGAAAGTTTTATTTCCAGCATCTCATTGTTGTTCTGTTGTTGTTGTTGTTGTACATCAAAACAAAACTCATATTTATAGGAGAACAAGAATGTACTTATAATCAATATCAATGTATCGAATGATACATGTACTTGGATAGGAGAAATGAACGTTCATTGTATAGGAAGATGTACTTAGAATGTATGATACAAATGTACCATAATAAGTATATTATATAAGATAAATATAATGAATATTAATTTATGTATTTCATAACACTTCCTTTTGAATATTTATTGTATTCATTACGAATGTGCATCGAATGATACTGTCTCATTAAAAACCTTAAGCCGGAAAAACCCACTAGGACAAAAACCGGACAAAAGGGAAAAAGAGTGCTAAACAAAAATGTGATGATCTCTCCCTTTTATGGATGCATTAATTGTCTCATTAAAAACTTTAAGCTAGAAAAACCCTGTGGGAAAAAACCGAACAAAAAGAAAAAAGAGTGCAATGCATATATAGCCACTGTTGGGGTTAATCAATCTTGCATCTTGTGAATTCGCTGTATATCAATACTGCAATGCATAGTTCATAATATTTCCCCATCAATTGAGTCATATAACCACTTTTAGGGCTAATCAATCTTGCATCTTAGTTATAGAGTCAAATAAATATTATATAAGGTTTATGACTATTTCATAACCATATGAAAGAACAAATGAAACAACTAAAAAGAAATTATAATCATCATCCACCAATTTGATGTTTCATTAAAGTAATCAGAGGTTCTCACATTTGTTACTTCAGGAGCAAGAGGAGTCCCACTAACAGAAATATTGTTGGTTTCAACAATGGTTATGGCAGTAGGATTGATTTCAATGGTGTGAGATTCACCACACTTGCCTGTATTTTTTAAAGATGCTTGGTATAGGTCAAAAAAGTGGCTTGGCATACGACAAGTACGTGACCAGTGCCCAGTCATGCTACAACGATGACAAATACTTTCATTAATCACCTTCTTTGGCTTCTTTTCTTTGTCATGATTCAGGCCAAAGTTTAATTTCATAGGGCGGTTAAATTTCCTGCCATCCATTCTAGGATTATGTTCTTGCCAACGCTTATAGCCCTTAAAATGGCCAGTAATTTTCTCAAAGTTAGCATGTGGTTCAGGCAATGCTTTTGAGTTAGCAGGTCTAAGATCATGATTTTTAAGCAGCAATTCATTAGTTTTGCTCGGCAGTAAGAAGCACAAAAATTAATTCATAATATGTAGCAAACTGACGTTGCTAGTATTACTGTTGCAATACAATATTCGAAGCATGGAAGGTGGAGAAAGTTTTCTTTAACAATTCTGCATTAGCGAATTTGATACCGCATAACTCAAGCCAAGAAACAATATCAAATAAAGCGAAATTATAATCAGACACTAATTTAAAATTTTGCAGTCTGAGATTTTGTCAGTCATATTGTGCTTGAGGGAGGATAACAGTTTTGGTATAATCATACCTATCCTTCAACCTCTTCCACAAGATTTGAGGGTCTCGAATGGATAATTATTGAGTCTGCAGGCTCTCATGCAAATGACGGCGAATAAAAATCAGCCAATTTGTTTTATCCTTTTCATTTGAGGTTCCATCATTTATAATTGTATTAGCGAGACCTTGCCCTTGGAGGTGCATTTCCATGTCAAGGCACTAGGATAGATAATTTTTTACACTTACTTTCAGGATGTGGAATTTGGGCTTTTCAATATTTGCCATAATTCTTACAAAAATAAATCTTTATTAATTAAAATGATTTCTAAATATCTACCACCACTTTAGGAGCAGAATGATACTTTTGGATTTGAAATTTGGCTTCGGGCCAAAAAAATAAAAATGAAGAATTGATAGAAGAAGATGAAGTATGAGTTGATTAATAAAAAAATACTCACATTGCAAAAATTACTTACTTAGTCGGTAGATTCCTCGTGCTAATAACGTGTTGTAAAATATTGCGTTACGAATATATAATAGATAAGAGATTGAGAAAAGAAAACAAGTGAATATTAGAGATAGTAGAGAAAGCCAGATGAGAGTTTTATTTCCAGTATTTCACTATTATTCTGTTGTTGTTGTACATCAAAACTAAACTCCTATTTATAGGAGAACAAGAATGTACTTATCATTAATATCAATGTATTGAATGATACATGTACTAGATAGGGGAGATGAACGTTCATTGTATAGGGAGATGTATTTAAAATGTATGATACAAATGTACCATAATAAGTACATTAGATAAGATGAATATAATGAATATTTATTAATATATTTCATTCATTCATGTATTTCATAACAAATAAATCTATTCATAGGAAATTTGAAAGATATATTCATAGTTAATGTGTACTTATATTTGGGAACATGTTTTTAACTTTAACAAAAATTATGGAGGGAAAATGTCACAAACGGTTCCTCAACTTCTACTTAATGTGTAATCTCATCCTTGAAACTTTCGATTTGCTCAATTTGGTCCCTAAACTATCGATAATTATTTGATCTAGTCATTCTGTTAAAAATTAACCGTTTTTCCTTTTTCTTCTTCTTCTTCTTCTCTCTTCCCTCCGCTGGCCATGGCGGAGAGAAGCCGGCGTCCGGCGAGGGCCGCCCGACACTGACAAGGGCGGCCCTCGCCCCCGCGAGACGAGCCCTCACTTGGCAGCAAGGGCAGCCCTAGCTAGCCCGGCTAGGGCGACCCTCGCCGGACGCCGACTTCCCTTCGCCATGGCCGGCGGAGGGAACAGAGAAGAAGAAGAAGAAAAAAAAAAAAAAGAAAAAGACCAAAATGCCCAATTTTGTTAATTTTAACTAACAGAATGACGAAATTGGTCAATTTTCAAATAGTCAGGGATTAGATCGGACATTTTCGATAGTTCAGGGACCAAATTGAGCAAATCGAACCACCGCCCGCAGCGGCGCAACTAGCTCGGGCTCTCTCCCCCTCACGAATGGGAGGAGTTCAAATCCTAGAGGCATCGTTAGGGATTCTTACCTGGAGTACTGTGGTTGTAAGTCCTACAATCGCTCTCCCAGGATTTGCTTGCTGGCTGTCGGTTTACGGGGTTCCCTGGTTACCAAAAAAAAAAATTGAGTAAATCGAAAGTTCAGGAACGAGATTGCACATTAAGTAAAAGTCTAGGGATCATTTATGACATTTTCCCAATTATGGATGAAACTAATAACTAACAAAAAATATAATCAACTTATTTAAATAAATCTATTATCTTCTATAATGAACAAAATTTATTATTATTTAACATTCAATATTTTTATTTTTCGAAATCACTTTTTATCTTATTTATTTATTTTTTAACAAAAATAACTTTATCATTCAAAAATTATTTCCCTTTCGTCCCCCCCCAAAGCCTCCCAAAAATTATTTTCTCCTCTCATTTTTCCTTCCAACCCTCATCCCCAAAAATCATTTCTTTCACCCTCTGTTCCTCATGCCACCCTGAAATCCCCCTCCCTCCCCCTCGTTTTCTTCCCCGTCTCTGACTCACCCTCTCCCAAAAAAAAAAAAAAAAAAATCAAAGCATTTGCCAATCAATGATTGACAATCAACCCCCATCAATTTCTTCCCCCGCTCCCCCTCCCTTCCCCTTTCCCAACGATTTTGACCTTTACTTTGAATTTGACGGGAAGTCTATTCTCTTCACTATGCTATCGCACGCGAGAGTCCCATGAATCCCGCCCGATCAATGTCAAGAGATCGTTGAATTCTTTCTCTTCCCTCGTTCTGTCAATCACCCCACCCCACCCTACTTGCTTCCCCACCCCCTCGAGGACACCCCACCCCCTTAGTTTCGTCCCCCACCCCCAAAAGCACCTATCATTTTCTTGATTTTTCTTTCCCCCCCCCCCACGCCACCCCCTCTCTCACCCTGGTTTCTTTCCGTCATCCCCCACCACCCTCTCTCTTCTTGCTAAAACCCTCCCTAATCGCGGCCTCTTCCTCCTCCTCACCACACGATCCTCTCAACTCTCTCTCGGTCGCCTCGCTTGCCACCTCGCCTCCGGCCCTTCCTCCTTCGCAGCTGCAGCCCTCCATTGTCTTCTTCAACAATCCTCACTCTTGGACACGCGTGTTGAAACGTGTCGAAAAATCCAACACGTGTTGACCGTGTGTTCGAGCGTGTCCAAGTGTGTCGAACACGTCGACACGTGTCGGACACGATATAGAAGCTCCAACAATGTGTCTATGCTTCATAGGTAGTAGCGGCTAATGATAAAGTTGAGATGGAAATGTATGCCATCTAATAATTAGTGTGACAACAAATTTACTCTCTCTCTCTAGCTCGATAATGTGCACGCTAGCACACACAATTTGAACTTGATTGAAATGTATGCAAGTACTTATCACCTTTTTATATAGTAGTGGCTCATGATAAAGTTGAGATGGAATTGTATGCCATCTGATAATTAGTACGACAGTAAAAGTAATTCTAAGTAAGTTGATTGAGTATTTGAGCATTTGAACCGAATACAAGAAATCTTGTATCAAAGTAGTGTCGACACTCAAAATGATCTTAAAGAGTCACGTTGGTCTCTACCCACGGGTCAAGTTGGCTAGATTGGCTGCCAAGAATAGAGTTTGCTTGTGATTGTCATCTATTTGACATAGATCGTCCAATTAGGACTTAAACTTGATATATTTCATTTATCTCTCTCTATCTCTCTCTCTCTCTCTCTCTCTCTCTCTCTCTCGCCAGCACACAATTTGAATGTGAATTGTCTCAATTGAAATGCATTGTTGATAAAGTTGACATCAGATTGTATGCCATATGTTATTTAATGCAATTGCAAACGTAATCCTAAATAAGTTTATTGAGTACTTGAGCATTCGACTCAAATGTAAGAAATCTCATATCAAATCAATGTTGACACTCAAAATAATTTTAAAGAGCCACATCAGTCACTATCCACGGGTTGAGTCAGTGAGATTGGCTGTCAAGAACAAGGTTGACATGGATCATCCAATTAGGTCTTTAGCTTGATATAGGTTGTTTCTCTCTCTCTCTTTCTCATGTGCCCTTTTCTCTCACGTGCCCTTTTTATGTAATCCGATGTCAATCAATTGGTCAGGTAATCTTAATCAACACTTTGTCTGTATTTTGATGGGAAGGATTGTAATGCTAAAGAAAATCTTAGGGATCTCATGGAAGATGAAACTTCAAACACCAAATCGAGAAACATCGATAAAATTTTCAAAAAGCGCCGATGCTATCAATCAAATTCAATGACCCATGTCACGCTTCCTAATCAAGATATCGTTCTTAATCACAAGATTTCAAAAAAGCATGATCAAACCCCATTAAGCAAATCATTGTACATTGTCTCCCTGCTTTAGATTATTCACGCATTCCCCCCGAAGCAATCCCCTCCCCTCCCCTATGCCGCCCCCCAAACTTTTGGCACACTCCATTCTCGTTCAGTTATCAAAAGCTGTAATGCATGATGTGCGGCCGCATACATTTTACGTGCCCTCGTTTTTTAAATTTCGTCATTACATGTTATGCACCACGGGGGTTTTCGATTTCGAACACATGAAGAACAAGCACCAATCCTCAATTGAGCCACGAGCAATTTGAGTCCGGCACGACTTAATCCCTTATTTAGCTAGAATCGAAGTGTAGAAGGCTCTTCTTTGCCACCTTCGCGAGATGCGTTGGGAATCAAAAACTGAGATTAGTGTGAGAATTTCCCCTTTTTTAATAAGACCCCATTAATCACTGAGTTTGCTCTAGTTGCCACCCTTCCCATATGGGAAGGAAGAAATGGAATATTCGAATCCCCATCTTCTCAAGAGACGGGGAGGAGATAATTTATTTTCAAGTGTGGATTTCGACTCTCACGCCTTATATGGAGGCAATGTGAAAAAATAAGAGTTAGAGTAAAAATAAAGTAGAACCAACAAAATAAAATAAAAATAAGGCCCGCCCAAATTGTTTCAAGATATTTTCCTAAAAATAATCGCTTTTATCTTTTGATATAATCAAATAATGAAAAATATTTTTATTATTGAGGACAACTTATGTCTAAACTTTTTCGTGGATGGTGGAAATATTTTTCATTCATTCATTTTTTAAATGATTTGAAAGATCTTTTTTTAGGATAAAACAATGAAAAATTTTAAGATGGTACACTTATGACAAATTTATCAAAAACTAATTTTTTACCACAAAAAAACCTAAATTGGTATATCGGAGACAAATTTAACCTCAATTGGTTTTTATTAAATTGTATTATCAAATTTCTAAATTAAATGACATATGATAGTTGACAAGTGTACCAATTTGTGATTTTACCATTCGTTTGCCACATGTGTTCCAATTTGATGGTTTTTCGTGGTATTAATCCAATTTAGTAGAGGGTATATTTGTTATTCAAAAAATTAATTTATGATAAATTTGTCACATATATACTAATTTAGAGTTATGCCTAGTCAAATTGTTAGTTTTTGATAAATTTATCACATGTATACTAATTTGGGGTTTTTCGTTACATAAATTATTTTTTAAAAATGTTTTCAAAATAGTTATTTTTCGTGAAATGAATGCATCTTAAAATGCTTGCTAATCGAAATTATGTAGACACCTATTTTCATTCTTATTGGCCACCAAACCAAGAATTTAATTAGAGGCGAGCTAGATAGATGACCATACTTATAATGATATTTTGTCACCTTCTTATGAACTCTCTCTTTCTAGGTAGTAGAGTAGTCCTCCATCTCAAACCAATTGACCTATGATAGCATTCATAAAGACTTGATCATACATATTGAATGAATTATTGGATATAGTTGAAGCTTTTCCATAAAAATAGGATTAGTATCATTAGAAATCTCAAATGAATATTTTATGACATGTTTAGTTTAAATTAATTTTCGTCTTATAAAAAATGTTGAAATAATACCATGCGACATAGCTATTCTAAATTAATTTTCTTCTTGCCAAAAAAAAAAACACAGCAGTGGTGTTAGTGACTCAAATCTACTATAATTTAGCATTTCGTTCAAAATTCCCTTACAAATGAGCAAATGACTAATGACTATGATGGATTTGACATGGGAAATTCACGTGTGTTCACGCACATACATTTTGACGAAAAGGAAGATTTGGATTAGAAGTAATAATATATAATTTTTGGGGAGACAAAATTTGTCTATGGTACATGTATCATAGAACGTCAATTTGAAATTTTTTGTGAAACAAAAATTAGTTTAAAATATATGTATCAAGATAGGCACCGTTCTCTAATAATTGTGGAGACAGGGGATTCGAGTTTCATTCCCACATTTTTAGTTCGAAAGCAAATTATCGGTGAATGATTTTCAATATTACGAAAAATTCTAAAGTATTGTGCAATTAAATTATCTTGAGTGGTTAATCAGCAAGATGCGAGGGAAAAAACTTATTTAAAAATACCTACTATAAATTTTATAAATTTATATTTTCCATAAGTCAAATTAGATTGAGTTAATATAAATACTTAATTTAACAAATTTAAGGATTTAATTATACTTCTTGTAAATTTTACAACTTAATTATATTTTCCTAATAAATTTGGGGGCACTCGATATGAATATCCTAATTTGTTTTATATATCTCATAGAGGAAAATCTTTTTTTTTTAAAAAAAATAGAAAGAGGTTGCGTGTGACAGTGGGGGGGTCCACTCTCCCGGGTCATAATCAGGTGCGGCGTGGCCCACGGGTTGGGGCCCGTGGTGACGTCAGATTCGGACGGGGGAGGATGAGTTCGGCCTCTCTAACGGTCGTACGCGTCCGCGAGCTCGTTGGGCCCCACCCCCTGGCGATTCCCGCGCTACCGCGACGCGCGGTTCCCGTGCTGCTGGCGTCACCCAACCCCACGAGCGCGACGCCCGCCTATGGCATTCCGCCACGTGGAAACGGTTCGGTCCCCCCGGCCCCCCCTGACAGCCGTGGCGTGACCGCTCCCTCTCCGGAAAAAGCCGAGAAAAAGAGAGAGAGAGAGAATGACTTTCGAGACCTTAAAAAGAAAGGAAGGAGATTCTCTCTCTAATGTTCCCGTTAATGCGCATTAATGAAGGAGAGATAAAAGCTACCAAAAACAAAAAAAAATTCTCTTAATCAAATTAATCACATCCATTGAATTTACACGGTACTCAATTAGGTTCACGATATGGACGGCGATATGTTTATTCAAGTTCGATTTTATCGATGATCGAGCTAACATTGGTTAATATCTTAAAAGTCCTTGTTTAGGTTTGTTGGCTATTAGAAGGCCATCAATCTCGTTTATTTCACATCTTACTTTAGGTATTATTTAGGTCATAACATGCTCCAATAGGCTGTCAGATCTACAATCGCCCTAATTTAAATCTCAACAAGTGTCAATTCTCGTTTGAAGCTTCTAGTATCACGTCACCTCGTCTTATCAGTTATTTAGGTCAAAAAAGTAGTTATGTAGAATTACGAAACGCGTAGAATATAAATCATACTTGACTAAAGCAATTTTTTTTTTTTTTTGGGTGCGGGGGGAGAAGATGCTCAGTTGTTTTATAACCCCTTTCGTTAATTATTGGTAATGTATAAAGTATGATGCCGCACAAGAGTGTCCTTTTGGTGAAAGTTGGAGGAAGGTGGTGGCCACAAGCTTTTACGGAAATTCCCATGTAATTAAAACTAGAAAAAATGAGATTACAATTGCGCAATCGAATCCAATCGATTGTCACCCTCGAACAATAATGCTTTTAATTTAATTAATTTTGTTATTTATTATTAAAAAAAAAAAGTGAATAGAAGACACGTGAATGTCATGCAACTTGCAATTAATAGAATATATTCCATCTCGTGTCCTTTTCAATAGGATAATTTAGAAAAAATCAAGTTGCCCCTTGCCAAACCAAAGCCAAATTATCAAATACTATAGTGTTTTCATGAATTAAATATTAGGGATAACCCAAATTCTAAATAAATACGAATAGAATAAAAGGTATCGGCCGAATTTTGTTTGAACTTAATCATCGCTGCGAATCACGTCGAATTATCTTAATAAATTAAAGGTTGAGTCCACTTTTCCCACGCATGCATACGTCCATTCTCTATTTGATGCGAATCTCAATTCGCTGATTCCCCCTCGACCAGTCAAGAGATTTTGTCGAGAACAACACATATCATTCGCTCCTATTCGACATCGGATAACTCCCCGTCCTCATCGGATCAGCCACTACCTAATTTTTCATCGGGAGTTACGCTGACCGGACCCAATCGCGAGACCCTCGAAACCCCACATGTCGCGACCTCCGCCACTCCTCCTAGGGGCCACATTTCAAACCGGCATCATTCTCTCAATCAAAAGGGGGCGAAGGAGAGCGATTGATGCGTACCTCAGGGAAGGCGTTGGCCAGCAATGAATGGCGTTTTCCAAAGGATGATAAGGTCACGTACAGTGAAGTCAAACAATCCAATCTTATCTTTCTTTGCTATTTTTGCATAAAGGTTCCATCTTCGCCTTCGAAAGAGGGGCTAATAGGGGGCAAAAAAAGAGGGCTCGACCCTACATTAATTTACCCTTTCCGATTCCTAAAATAGGGTCTAGAGCACATTTTCCCCCCACCTTATTTTCCTCCAAATAGAATAAGTTCCGGACCGACTGTACTTTCCCATTTTATTGCTAAATTAAGTCGAATTGACGTGACGTCGTTGCTCGCACAAATCTTACTAAAAGCACGCAAATTGATGATGGGCCGATCGAGTCGCGTTAGTATTTCCCAATGATGAAATGCTAAGTATTTTGATTATAATGAATTTTCAGCACGAAGAAGCATTTGTTCTTTTTATAATCGAATGATCTAGGGAGACGGACACAGGAGGGGCGCTCACCTACCCTCGAGTTTGAATTCTAAGTCGGTCACTAATGATATGTACGTGTGCAATTCCACGACCTATCATGCTTGAGCTAGAACAGTTTTGATTGTAAATGGACGTACCTAGAAAAACACTCTGTATGCTAAAAAAAAAAAGCTCAGGCCACAGATTTTCAACTTGGACCCACTCGAAAGCTATGTAGCATGGGCATGTCGGGACAACAAGTTAGTACCGACCTTGAGCCCCAGTGGGCTTGTCCCTTGATCAGTCTGATATCAAACTCTTCGAAGTGAGAAGCTAGAAGCATTCATGGGCCTTGAAGCCCATTTTCCACAAGCCCATATTGCCAGTCATTCTTAGGTTTATTTATTTATTTATTCTGGCATTTTTCTGTTTCGTATCAATTAATGAAAGATCGAACCTGAGTATATCCTAAAACTAGTTCGTTTGAACCTTGAGATATAAAAACTCCGGAGTAATTCCACCTAAGTAGGGAAGAAAAAGATTTACCTGGGAATTTGGGGAGCCTTGGGTGGAGAAGGTAGACCTCATGTCACGTCTTTGGAAGTGGCTACCGCTAGTTAATCCAGTATAGTAGCCACCCATACCTTGGGTAACAAGGTGGAACTTGCAAGGGTTTCTAGTGGGTCGGCCTGTGCTTCGCACAATGTCTGAAAACCAACTTATCAGCCTAATACCCCCGGTTTCCAAACACTATGCCGCCAGCCCTTTGATCAAGTCTAGTGTCGAACTCTTCGAAACTAA
The DNA here is from genome assembly GCA_014182515.1 of Eucalyptus microcorys. Classification (NCBI taxonomy): domain Eukaryota; kingdom Viridiplantae; phylum Streptophyta; class Magnoliopsida; order Myrtales; family Myrtaceae; genus Eucalyptus; species Eucalyptus microcorys. The sequence goes on from CM024563.1 coordinate 5,837,629, forward strand.
ATGCTAAAAACATTCATGGGCCGTGAGGCCCAATTTCCACAAGCCCATATTGATAGTCATTTTTAGGTTTTTTTCTTTAAAAAATTTTTGTGGCCATCTTTTGTTACGTGGCAAATAATGAAATTTCTGTTTCCTCGTATTACAGCCAGCCGGCCTGCGCTCCTTGTCTCTCTCATTCTCTCCCTGCTGCTACGGCGAAGTGGCCCAAGGTCAGTCTCTGGTTCTTGAATTCGTCTTCTTCCTTCGCGTTCGAGCCTTGATTTTGCCCTGTCTTCGTCGAGCAATTCGATTCCGCGGTACCCATCACGAACCCGCTTTCGTTTTGGCCATGGTTGGAACTTGGGAGGTGTCATTGCACTGTGATCGCTGAGTGCGCGGATTTCGGTATTCGAGTTTGGTTTTTTCTCTAGTTTCGATGCTCTGCGCGGCGAAATGAGATGTGGGCTGATGTGGTTCTTGCAATTCGATGTCGAATGACTGTTTTAGCTTCAATGCGTATGTGGGTTGGTCATGGTGGAGAGTGTTGATTGAGATTGGTTTGGCTTCCGTTCCTTTATAAAGGGTTGATGATGGCGAAACGGAACCTTGCGGGGGGGCTTTTTGACTTAATGTGTGCTGACCATCATTGCCAAAGTAAGTTACCTGCCGAGGGCTAGAAGGAGTTTTGACTGTGAGTGTGACTTTGTTCATGGTTGCAGATGGCGAAAGTCTCTTCGATGTTGACGACGGTGAAAGCATACTCGGTTCCGCTGATGCTCTTCATTGGAGCCATGCTGTATCAGCTTGTCATTATTCCCAACACATTCCCTCAATCTCACTATGATGGTATTTCCGTTCGCTACTTGATCCGCCAATATATGGGAATTAGGAAGCATTCCTTGTGTTTGCTTTGAGGATTTCATGTGATTGATCTAGCTGTAGTAATGAGTTTTTATCAGAGGTTATCTGATTTCTCTTTTGTTTTTGGGGTTCAAAAATTGTAGTTTTGGCCTTGAAGAGGCATAGTTCTATTGAGGAAGTAGAAGAGGCGTATGAGAAGCTTGTCTCATCCAGGTCAGTTTTACTTTCTTTAAGTTGATTCAATTCCTGGTATCGTTTACAATTTTTATTGCGCCTGTGTTTTTTAATTATGATGGACATTCATAATGTGCTTCAATAACAATTTTGGTCATTTACAACCCTGTGCAACTTCATCGTTTTGGCCACCATAATGATCTCAGGAACTCAGATGGGGAATCGCAAAAGTCATCCGACTTTATAAAGGTCAGCTCATTATTTGATGCAACATGCTCCTACTATTTAAGCCTTCACTCAAATTGCCCCTGTGCCTCTTTGATCAATTTTGGAGTCATGGCGACTCCATCCTATAACTTTCTTGTTCAATATCAACTAACTTCCTGTGATGCTGTTGCTCAATGGCTACCGGTAGCTTTTCATTGCTTTGTACAAATACAACCAACATGCTTCCTATGTCACTGATTGCGAAATTAGAGACCTTAGAAAGATTGACTATGGGAGCATGTGGCCTGAAATCCTTCCCTTTAATCTTTAGTTGTGATGCCATCTCTTTGTCTCAAAAGAAGGTTTAGAATGATTTTCATCCTTATTTTGCTTTACAACAAGGAAATAACTGGCAAGATGTACTTAGTTGGCAACAACAATGTTTACTTGTGTATCAGTTCTCTGGAATGTTCTATTATTAATGTGTGTACCTCTTTGGGTGTCTTAGAATGCTAGAATCACCAACAACATGTGTAGATAATGTGTGTCTCCTCTAGAGTGTGGTGCCTTATCCCTTTGAAATATGATCACAACTTTGCTCCTTCTATCCATATGTTATGTGGAGAGTGAATAGATTTCTAAGTGTTTTTGACAAAAAGAATTATCTTTCTGCAACTATAAGGTCATTGTGTAGGCTTCTCTCAAAACAGACAGGGAATTTCGTATGGTCCTACTAGTTTCCACATCCTTTTTCCTCTTTCTGAAAGTTGTGAACAGTTGTTAACTGTAAGTTGCCTTTTGGAAATAATTCTTTCATCGCCAAAACTAATGCCCTCTTCCGCAAAAGTTTTCTGTTGCTGGCATAAACTCATGTCTTGAACTGAAATGACTGCAATCAGGGGTAATTCTTTCAATGTTAATTTGGAGTGTGGCAAAACTTCACCATGCTTGTTCTTGGATATCACTTTTTGTCGCTGAAATTTTCATATACAAAACATAGTGTCCATCTTTCTAGACTGATTTTCAGACAAGTTTGTTCTTCCCCACCAATTTTTCATTTTTTGTGGACTTCGACTTTTTGGTACTTTGCCAAAAAAGGTGGTGGTTGCTTCATGTTTCCCACTACAATTTCACGGTCAACTTAATCATATTAATCTTTAATTGCCTTTTTTTTTTTTTTTCTTTTAGCCCTGTCAATTTATTTGCCTTTGAGTCATATTGCTCTTTTCTGGAGACTTTATCGTGCAATGGATCCACAATTTCTCCATTAGTCTTGAACTAGCAGTTATGGTGGAATACTAGTGGCAAAATATTCTCTCATGAAGTTCTAACCTATCTACATATTTAAATTTTCTTGTCTTCTCTTCTTTTTTATCCATCCTGTTTTCTCTCATCTGCAGGATTATTCGGGTCCTGTTTCCATTGCCATTGAGTTTCCAGTTCACAAATATAGACCCCATTTCATTTCATGCTTTGCAGATTCGTTATGCTTATGAGCTGCTGACCAATCCCATTTGGAAAAGAAATTATGACATGTTTGGCATTGAAGAGCAACATGTGAGTGGTATTTCTTAGTGATACTGATAGATGTGTTATGTGTAAATTTTCATACACTATTTATCTACTGGAGAATACATGTAGATGGAGTATGACATCTAACTTATTTGTCTGCAGGATGTGATTGAAAAGGCCAAACAGCAATATGCTGGGAAAAGCTATTCTGAAGTGCAACTTCCGTTACTAGATGCCGCTGCTTCTGGTGAGTAAAAATATATATTGTGATTTCTTGGTTATCCTTTTTTGGATTTAGGTCGGAAGTGGTTATAAACTTATGCTTACACCAAGCATTGGTTGAGCTACAGACAATTTCTTCCTTTTCTGATCAGACACTGGAGATGAAGCTTTTAATGCCATTACCTTAAAGGATGTTCTTACGTCTGAAATTGACAGCCCATGGCTATTCATGGTACAACTGCTGCTATCTACGTTTTATCTGGGCTTTTAATCCAGACTTCTTTTTATATAGTACTCATAATTTCTCTTGGTGCATCTCTTTTCCATTGTTGTTTTAGATTTTGTGGTTTCTGTGAAATAAGGACAATTTCATTTTAAATGCATTCTTCCGTCTGCTCAGGCAGTTCTCTCTCTGTTTTTTTTTTTTTTTTGCTGGGGGGGGGGGGTGTTCTTGTGGTGCAGGAGGGAGGGAAGAGCAATCGATTGCAAAATGTTGCACCAAGTAACTGAGAACCATCAATAGGACTGGCCTTATATACTCTGGTAGACAAAATTAAAGAAAAGAGAAGCAGCCTATGCTATTGTTGTTGTAATATTGTAGATGTTGTCAAAATTATTCTGTGGGCCCAGGGCTTTGATATAGTTTGTTTTATGAGTTGATAAAGAAAATTGATAATACAGGTTAGCTAATTGATATGTTTGCTCGAATTCTAGATACTACCAACAATGATAAAACCATAGAGATTCTTGCATTTTATGAAATGGGAGAATGTTGTTGATTGGTTGAGTTGTAGTTGATGAAAATGGTAAACCTGTAGAGCTATTAATCATCTATGATGAATTTGGTGGAGGAAGATAGGGCTTCACATGGTGCCAACATGTGCAAAAATCAGTCAAGACCCAAAAGACAGCTCAATTATAGGATTCCTGTGTGAAGCATTTAAATTATGGTCAAGAGTGACAAAAAGAGCATGAAGGATGCCTTAATTGGATTGTCCATATGTGGTGCACTTATTTTAGAAGTTACCTATCAATTAAAGTATCTCAAGCAGATGAACCTTGCATTTCAGTTGGAGGGTCCCTCTAGTTGCAAAATTTTAGAAGATTGATAGTGGCCAGTTGATAAGCTGGGTTGTAATTTTTAGGGACCTTTCTGCATTATTTATGTTAGAATGTTTAAGTACTATTATGCCTTATTCTTAGAGCTTAAAATTTTATAATAGTGGGCAGAGTTCCAGAGAGTTTTTACATGGTATCAGGGTTGGATATCCTGAATTCAATTTTCTTAAGGCTCCTTTATTTGCCTCCCATTTTATTTCCATGCTTAAGTATTAAGCCAAAGTCCAACCTTACATACGAGGGGGAATGTTAAAATATTTGCATATCAAACCATTCTTTCATCTAATAGTATAAGCATTTTCAGAATTGTTGAGAGTGGTTCCACAAAAATTTAATATTGAGGGACTTAAATTGAACCATAAACAAACCAAAACCACAATATTTGTGATGTTTGCATATTTTTATGCTTGTCATGTGTTTTTCCTTTCTGTACTATATTTTCCTCTTATCTCATGTAGTCCGGCAAATAATTTACTTATAGCATTTCATTCTAGATATACTCATCTGGGAGCAACTGTTGTGCTCATCGCTTTGGCATCTGGAAAAGAATAGGTACGTTCCTAATTCATAAGAATTCACTGTTAAGTCTTAGTCTCCTAGTTCTCAAATTTTGTTTATCGTTTCTCTAGATAATTGAGCTACCGAGTTGTTCAGTACTTATACATGATATTTAGTTAACGTGGATGCATTATTCTGTAAACTTGTAAATGCAGTTTCAGAAAAAATTGCTACACTCTTCTTCTTCTTCTTAAATCCTGAACTCATCCATTATGTGCAAGCCCATCACTCTTCCTATCAATGAAGTGCTTGTTGGGTCATTTGCTTTTGTGTTATTCATGCTCAGAGTCATCTTCTTATGGCTAGTTGTTATTTAAAAAAGTAGAATACTTGCAACCGATATCAATTCATGTTCATGTTGAGAGAAAAAATTGCTTTCACATAATTCTGACAATTTACTTCTTAAAGTCTTGAATTTAAGTCTAGATCTGTTGTTTTTTATTTTCCTTCTCTAGATTTTCATTCATATGTACAATTTTCAAAGTTTTGGCCTATAGTACAAAAAAAAGTGGGAATGCTTCCGGTCATGCTAACTTTTTTTCTCACAATGCAATATGAGCACTCAAAAGTTGTTCAAATTATTAGGATTAAAGAGATTTGGAGTAAATTTTATGCTGAAGCAAACAGAATTTTCAGTAATGGTAGCTGCTTCACATCTTGTGATCATTATGATGACTAAAAGAATTATCACTTTTGTTTCACTATGTGCTTTTTTTTTATCCTGTTACATTCAGCTGCTCTGTTGGATGGAGTTGCAAATACTGGTGCGGTGGAACTTGGTGAAGTTCAACTTGCAGCATATCTTGCTGAGAGAAAACCAACAGAACAGTTGTTTTACAGGAATGGTAAGATATTTGGATGTATCTCTATTAGTTTTGAATTTGGTTGTGTTGGATAGAAATCTTTTTAACCATGTGGAAGGTAATATCTAGCATGTCACCAAAATAAAGAAGCCCTTGATTTTTCTCTTTATGTATCAAACAGAAAAAAAAGGAAGGTTTGTGATTGCCATTATATCAAAAGTTGATCTCAGCAACATACTGTGTGAAGGTGATTGCACAACCATTTAAGTTGTTGGAGAGCAACAACTTTTAGATTTTATATCACGAGTCAGCATCCCCCCTCACATGAAGGCTGTTAGGACAACGAAGGCCTTAAGCATGTGAAACACAATATGTAAATGAAAAAAACTGATTAAACCCATTATATAAATAAAGGAAACTGAAGGGAGAGAATGAAAAATTAAACTCGAGACCTCTGGTGTGATTTATATTTATTCTTAAATGGAATAACACATTCCAAAAGCCTGTTTGTGTCCACAAACTAGACATTAGTTTTTCCGTTGATCCTAGGAAATTATTAGAGGACATCTAGCAATGCACCTATGCTTGCTTCTCATAGAATTCTCCCAGTGTTGACTTCATGGATAAAGTGCCTAAAAAGCCAGGCAGCCCATCTTATGTGGTACCTTGTTTTATAGTTATAGGGGCCAAGATCTAAAAATGCTCTTTATTTTCCCTAAATGCCACGGGTTTCCTTTGGATGGGAAGACCAAAAATAGTCTCCTATTTATCTTTTCAATTGGCGGATTGGGTTGAATCAAACCATCATTGGCATCCGTCCAGTATGCGTTATTTGGATGAGGAATGCAATATGCTTTGAATTCATTTGTCACAAATTTTAAGCAATCAAGAAGCAAGACAGGAATATGTGCTAAGCTTATTTCTTTATGCAAGGTTTTTTTCTTATCTTTTCACTTGTACTTCTATCCAGTAAAGAGAGAGTAATAAAGACGACATTGCACTCAATTTGCTTTGTTATTAATTTGAGAAATTTACTGCAGGTATTCCTTCAGTTGTTGCTTTTCCACCTCAATGTAGAAATGCAGACTGTCTAGTTAGGTGAGTTTTGCACTATCTAGCCCATTTTGTGCGTTAAGCTTGATTTCTGAGTGTTTGTGTTGGTTGTGGAAATGCCTCTCCGATGGAGGGGCTATGACTACAAGTTCTTCTATTTCTTCTAAATGGGAAGAGAGGCATGAGTAGAAATTACCTCGGAATTTTTCATAGGTTTGAAGGAGAATTAACTACGGATGCAGTGACCGATTGGTTTGCAACGGCCATACTCAGTTTACCTCGCATTCGATACTACTCTAAGGAATCACTTGTAAGTTACAGATTCCTTTCCAGTTCTTATTCATGTTGACAGTGTGCATGTTCCGTTTTCTGTCGTCACTTTTGCAGAAAAAGATTATGCTATCTGTAGGAAGAGAAGACAATGTTTTGACTGCATCTTCATTTATTATCATGGTTGTAATTTTATAACATTTGCAGTACAAAGCGCTGTTGAATAAGTTGAACAAGCCAGATCCAGATCCAGATTTCTTTTGATAGAAACAACTCATGGACATCAATCTCTATTTTTACTTTACTTAGCTTGCTGACTTCATGTACCTCACCGATGTTTTGATAAAAATGAGAACTAAACAAAGTAAAATTGGCGGAGCAGAACATTTATTTGAGAAAGAAATTACCAATCACATATAGAGAACTAGTTGTCTTCAATTGTTTCCTTATTAATATACTTATAGTTTATAAGTATTATCTGTTGCAATCAAAGGCAGTATATTCAGTTTAGTTATCACTATCCAATTGCAAAATCGACCTATGCTCTTTGAGTTCCCATTCTTTGCCCTTTGATTCTCTATTCTCTATCTCTAGTCAACTTACCTTTCCATATCAAACAACAGTCAGCTGTTTGCTTTAAATAGTCCCATCCATCCGTGTAGCTAAGGAAAGGAGGTCCATCTCTAGTCATCCTAGCTTCTTTGTTTCGTGTATGTTCAAGTTGAATCAATCAGGCCCCTAACTGCCCCGTTTGTTTAACTATTTAAAGCTATTGTGCTTACCCTAATGGAAACTGCAGGTTAGAGGCCCCTGATTTTTTATCTATCTGAAGCAATCTTTATGTTGGAATAGTACAGAGGCGAAAGATCACATGCTGATCTCTTCCTTTGTCTTCCTTCTTTAATTCTGTTTTTAGAAATTTCATTTAATCGGTTACATATTATTGTTATCTTTTTTTTTTTTTTTTTTTTTTTTTTTTTTGGGGGGGGGGAGAGGGGTTTGATGGGTTGAGTTGGGGTATAGATACAGGTAGATGGTTTGACACTAAAGTTCTTGTTAAAAAATATCCTAGGTACACTTCTTGGGGTTAAAAATATGTGAGATATATATGGTGGGCCTGGGCCTCTCTTCCAACAGTTCTATACTTTTGGGGACAATGGTTATTTGATATGGTCTCTAAGTTTTGGGTCACTCCCTGTTGTTTTGATTCTGGTTTATTACTCCTTGCTTTGTTGTTTGATGTGGTACATCTATGTCTTAAGTTTCATGTGTAAGTTCTGGCTTATACTTGAGATGGAATGTTGATACAGTATGGCCAATGGGCATGTTTTCAGGCAGTATAAGCCTTCGTTGAAATGGTAGTCTTAATATCATGTCATGCTTTACTCTTTTCTTTGGGTTCTTGCAGATCTTGTACTTGTTCTAAATGTTGGAGTTATGCTTTTTAACATAGTATGTTACCCTTGTGATAAACTACTCCTGCGAAAGAGAGAGAACGTTAGGACCTCATACAGTCCTAAGTTTTTCATATTACTACTCTCATCGAAGGAGAAAATTATTATGCAACTTATGTCATAAAAAATCCTTAACTCTCTTTAAATTCTTCATAACTAGGAGTATGTATGATCATTCCACATCTCCACAAGTTAATATTCTAGTGTTCAGATTCGACATTTTTTTATCAGTCTCCATGTATGTTTTAATAAGATATGTCACGTCAGATACCAGATATCTCTCTGCTTTTCTCATTCACTTCTTTTTATTCTTCTTCTTCTTTTTAATTAACAACTAAGATTAAAGCGTTTCACTCATTCACCTAGTTGCTTGTTATGATTGTTTCTTGCTTCCTTCACTTAATGGTGGGAAATATACTTGCAGGGACAAGGCTTTATTGCAAAGACCAGCCCTCATAAGGTACTTGGTTGATCCTATAAGTTGGGAATGTGTATTAATTTTTTCACCTGATTTTACACCGAGTTAGTGATCTTGGGCAACCATTTAGTATAACTGAACAACTATACCTTTGTCAGTGAAGCTTGAAGTGATTGGAGAAAGTGGTTCATGTACCTTAAAATCAGCCAGCTTTTCTGTCCAAAAAAGAAAAAGCATGACAGCTTGTCGTGCAAGCCTATTAATTTGTTCTTTATGCATAATTAGGTGTGCACTTTTGGCAAATACAATCTTCATGCTTCTCTCTTCCATTGATGGTACATTTGTTTTCTCATTATAATACGGAGTAAATGCAGACCCTCTATCCATCAAGAAACAAGAATGCTAAATTTTCTTTTGTTAAGATAAATTTATCCAAGCAGCAATCAACCTGAATTTTTATGGCTGCAATAAACGTTGTCTCCCAACTTTTAAAGCTCCGATATCTCTGATTCTATCTGCTGTGAAATTTCTTACACAGCTAAACACTGTTTTTTGTTTTGACTTTGGGGGTCAGCTATTTCATGCAGTTGCATAACGAGTCTAGCCATGATGTAACATTTGGCCAGATGTCTATATCATGTGTTGACCTTGTGGTCATTTATGGGTGGAGGTCAGGACTTGTAGCTTAAGATCAAAGGCTCAATCCCTCGAGAAAGCAAAAAAAAAAAAAAAAGAAGAAGAAAAAGAAAAAGAGAGAACTATCTTATTTGGCACATATGAACCTTTATCAATCATGAAAAGTGATTGGCCTATTGATGGTACTCTTGCAAAGATTGAGATTCCTGCATTACCCCTCCCCATATTACCTATAAAAGGAAATCAATTGTTCGTATAACTTAATTTATGTAACTTACATTTGTACATTTAAACGTTGCACACTTCCTTGTAGGTAAAGGTTATTTTCTTCTCAAAAACGGGGGAACGTGCCACTCCGTTTGTGCGAGTTGCTGCTAAGAATTATTGGGCTTATGCATCGTTTGCTTTTGTACTGTGGAAAGAAGAGGAATCTTCCTTTTGGTGGAATGCGTAAGTTGAAAAGGATTGGTTTTCCCTTAGATGATGTACCTTAATTTGTTGCTTTAGTTTGCTTCCATCAGTAGCATAAGTTGTGCTTTTCTAATTTTGATGCTAGGTTTGAGGTGGAATCTGCACCTGCTATTGTAATTTTGAAAGATCCTGGCATCAAGCCTGTTGTACACCATGGTATTCCTTATTTTGCTGAATATAGATAAGGTTGATTAGATGGCAATTTTTTCCATTTTCTTCAGGATAGGAGATGCAATTCCTGCCCATCCAATCTGATGGGATCCCTGCTCTCTATTTCATTTATAGACAGAAAAAGATTGTGCAAGTGTAGTCTTTTGACATTTTTCTTCCTGTCAGAGCTTGAGTAGTCCCCAACACATACAACACTAAATTATAATGGTGGTTCTCAGATGAGATAATCACAATGACCTTGGTGTCCCTAAAGAGGAGCTAACTTTTACATCAAGAATGAAAAGCATTGCACTTGCATTTTCCACTTTGAATGCCAAAGAAAATGGTTGATGATTTTAGTGTCACATTGTAAAGATGTCCTCTGTATGCCAAATCATGAATTTTCTGAAGGCTGTCTGAAACCAAGCGCTGCATGTTGCTTTTGGTCTGAAACCAAGTGCTGCATGTTGCTTTTGAGTGGCAAAAAAAATTAATCTCCTGCTACTTTCTAAGAACAGATGTATGCCCAAGGATTTTGCTAATTTTCTACATGTTGCAATGATTAGGCCCAAATTGACAAATTTTTCCATTCATAAATATTCCACAGCAAAGTTAGGCTTGCATTTTTCATCTAGAAAAGTTTACACCCTTTCTAAGAAACAGGGTTGTCTTTTCTCTTTTTAATCTGTTTCTATTACTGACAAAAGAATTTGTATGACAATTAACACTGTGGGAACTTGCAGGACCAGTCAACAACTCTTGGTTTTCCAATATGATAGAACAGAACAAACATCAAGGTGATGCAAGGGTTCTATGGTTATTGGTTTTCTCATTATGTCTGATGAAAGTTGCTGCCTCCCTGCTGTACTATATGATTGAACTTTGTATAGTCTGAAGGAGTATGTGACATTGACTTGCACGATTGTTAATTGAATGGTATGGTATGACATGAGAGTGGAGACTCTTGGAGCTAAAACAAGATAGTAAATTGGGTACCCTATTTCATGGTACCAAAAAGTTTGAGAAATTTTTCCTTTGTTTAGGAACTTTCCCTTCTTCTTTTCTGGGATTTCTTGCATCCACTTTTGTGAAATAGAATATTTTGTCAGCTGGATTAATGAAGGTTAATGTTTCCAAGTTCCTAGAATTTCGAGTACAATAAGTTGGACATGGTTATCCCTTGCAATTTTGGTAATTATGTGCATTGTTTTTCTAAAATACAATCTGGTTGCACAGGAATAGTTATGCAGTGTAATTAGTTTTATTCTGTAGTTTGTCTTTTTTTGCCTGGAAATTAATTTTCAAGGGTATAATTAATCAATTAAGCTGCAAACAGGAACTGTTAATGGTTGACTATGTGAACTGGTATCATGTTGAAGTAGCCCTTCCTGCCAACCCCATTTCTAATGTAAAGACTCATTACCTTGACAGGATGTTGATAGAAGGAATTTATGTAGCAGTTGTTCAAAATTCTTTAATAATGACCTCTTGTACTCTGGGCATCTTAGGAGGTAGTTGCAACTTGCATGGGGCAGATTGATCATTGATGGTATACTTTTATTTGGCTGATGGGCTATCTTGTCATGACAAAACTAAGGACATGAAGGCATTTAATTTGAATTGTTGGGATTATAATGAGTCAAAAGAGCACAAAATTAGTTTTTGATGCCAGTTTCCGAGTTGTATAGTTTGGTTTAAGTCAATATATTCTTACCTTACCCAAAAAAAAAAAAAAAAAAAAAAAAAAAAAAGAGCACAAAATTATTTTTTGTTTTTGAAATATGGGGAAGTCCTCTTTAAAATGTGCAATTCCATATTTGCAGAACTCCCTCAACTGAGGACTGTAACATCGCATGAACTGGGTTGCGACGCCAGAGGTTATTCCCGAGCTGGAGTTAATGTGGAATCATGGTACTGTGTGATACTTGCGGGGAGGCTAAGTCGGGAGCTAAATGAAATGCGCCGAGTAAGCATCCCTTGTTTCTCAGATGAATTAAGTATACTTATATTTTGCTTCTAAGCTTTAATTACAACATCAACATATGTGATTTAAGCATAAGGTTTTGATGCAAATACACAAATTGGATAGGATCTAAATAGTTTCACATTCTGCTTACCTTTCATTTTCATCCATTCATATTTTCTTCATCAAATATCTATATGCTTGCTTCTAGCGATGGCTTGTAGGTTCTGTGTTGTAGACCCTTTTTTAATTGATGCAAGACTACACAGCTGTGCTTCTCAGATCCCTTGTGGATATAACCCTCCAGCAGGGACCAGAGTTGACTCCTTCTTGTTCTTGCGGAAGACATGGATAGATGGGGAAGCGGTGGGGTCCATCCCTTCTCCTTAATCCAATTGTGATAATTTTCAAAGAACCCCAGTACTTTTTCCATTTCGAATTTGTAGCTAGTTTCCTGAAGAAGTTTAGCTTTCTCAAGTTCTAAGTCAATCATTCCTCTGCCATGATTTGTTTTGTCTATTTGTCAGATGCTTTCATTTGAATCTGTTAAAATGAATATTTCTCAGCAGATGTGGCAAGAATTCATGTTTTCTTTAAATAAGTAGTGTTCACTTTAATCTCTCTGACTTTTTGCATGGCTGTTACCCTTTTGTTGTCCTAAAACAGCCACTACTTGAACCTGCTTTTATTGTCCTTTTTTTCTCAGAGAAGCTATTTGTACATAGCTTCCAGAGACCAAATGGCAAATTTTGATCTTCAAAATGGTAAAACCAGATGCCATCCCTGCTCAGCAAGTGAGGTCAATATTTTCTCCTTTGATGCCACTGCTGGCCAAAACAAAGGCTTAAACAAAGTACTGCTCTACTGATTTGCAGCAAAGTTCTTATGAGACAAAGATCTGATTGAGATAATTCTGTCTCACATTTTCATAACATGTTGAATGAAAGAACTGTTGAAAGATAAAGCTTCAATGTCCTCACCAGTAAATCATGTTCTGAATGGTTGACAAGTCCCTGAATATTGAGGGCCAAGGCAAGGCAAAGGAAATGGTTAACTAATATAGTTAGTTGAGAAACCTTTGTCTCTTTGAGCGGACATGTCAAGATTTTAGTGTGCTTACATTGGCAGGAAGAGGAGATGAGCTGCTGGTTTTGTGGTGCCATGCATTTTGTGATGTGGCATTAAATATTCTTGAATAGTTTATCTCAGCCAATGTGTTAATTGTCTCTGAAAGGCCTGAAATGAATTTTCCAAAAACAATTTCATGTACACAAAAGGTTTCACAACCTTTTGATATTGTTTTCTAGCAAAAAAGCTTAAATCTTAATTTTTAATAGTTTATCTGGAATTATTAAATAAGATTTTATCTGTGGCAGTTCCTTCCCTGATCATCTTTTCAATTTGGCGATTGCATTATTTCACACCTTGACAGACTATGTGCAGGATCCAAGAAACGTTATCTAGTGATGGTGAGTTAAGTTCAACTGACAATGAGGAATCCCCAATACATGCAGCTGTTGCATTGAAAGAAAAGCGGCTCACTTTTACATGGCTTAATGGGGAATCCCAGCAAGTGAGTTTGTCTTTATTTGTTTGCAGTCATTTTGTTATTTTGTTTTTATGTTTTCTCGTTTAGAGTATGGTCAACTTACGATTGACATGTTTGATGCATGTATTATGCCCATCTCAGAATTCCTTAAATTTTGAATACAAAAGATTTTGGTTGTCCTTATCTCTAAATGTTCACCTAGCTAATGGATGTGCATAACGGAGTTGTTGGCGCTCATAGTTATTTGTGCAGAACAAAGTTTCAATTTTTTATCTGCATAATGCCACGGAAAATTTGGATGGTTCTTAGAGGATTCGTATATGATGCACTCATTTAGGCAGGTCGAATTTGTTGGAAATGGCTCCTGGTATGTAGGAACAACCGTAAGCAGAAGTATACTGCAGTCTATAGAGTTGTTATACTGAATACCTTACATCTTATGGCATGTCAGAAGTGGAAAAGCTGGTCTCATAACTTTAGCAAAAATGAATACTTTGAAAGCATCCATGTCACCGCGCATTTGTTGGGGATGTTTCTCAACATGTAACATTACGGATAGTATGTAGACGTAGGCAGAATCTGTTTGATTGTAAATTATGCTATTCCCACTTGCCACAACTCGGTGGACAACAGCTGTGATAATTGTTGATGGGTCAACCACTAATATCGCCTATTTTTTCTTCCCAGAAATATTGCTTATTTTATCTTCAATCAGAAACCAGCTATGATACATGTGGACCTAGACGGGACGTTGCTGATGTGCCTAGGTTGTTCATTGTACGTTACAAGAGAAACTCAACAGAGGAAAACACTGCGGTTAAGAAAAACCCCAGAAATATGTGGGATGCATTGCTAGATGAGGATGTGGATCCTGCAGCACAGCTTGTTGCAAGGTACAATGGCTCCAACGAAATTCCTGAGGTACAAATATCTTTATGTTGTGGTGGGATTGTCTGTCATATTGTCACTTGGTGAGCTCCATTTCTTTTCGCTTAATACAATGTTGTCTGTGCCTGTGCAGATTATTAAATGGATTGCCAATATAGTCAAGGATGGTGACTCCAGAGATCTCCCATTCTATGTAAGCAACCTTCTCTTACGCATAGGCATTAATGTAGTTGATTGGAGATTTGGGATATGATGCCTAATTATACCATTTTTTTTATCTCTTTCTGTTTTAGCGTCCTATCATGTCATTAAGGCACCTTTTAATTATTCTCCTTTATCTAATTGACAATAGGTACATCTCATAGCTCCTGCAACTTCACTTTAGAACACGCAATATAGATCTACTTCTACTTGGCCCCATTGAGTATTTTTCATTTTTAAAGAAGTCTCTTTGATGGTTGATTTTGAAAAGCCAGGCAGTCATGCCCTTCAAATTTGCTATCGTGAGAGTTTAATAACTTAATTTTGTCTGAGAAACTAATAGAATTTAGTCATTTGGAATGGTATCTGTTAACCAAAAAACACTAATGCATGACATCTGGTTTCAGGATCAACTTTTTCATTTTTTCTGCTGCCATGATATTTGTCGGGCTACCTCATTACCATGCATGAGACCCATGTATTTACATGTCGATTTTGGGGTGCAAACATCGCAAATTGCCCACCTCATCTGACCAAATTTAATTTCATCAGAAGTTCTAACGAATATCCTTGGCTCAATGTATGTACACCTTTTCAATGTTCTCAATGCATCTTCAGAGAACAAAGACTCCTGAGCTTGTTCCTGAGGACGAAGAACCCATGTTTTTAAAAGGTGCTCAGAACATCTTATCCAAGGGTACAGGAATGAAGCAGAAGATCCATGGATTTGTGAGAGGATTTTATGATCGCCTGGGAGATCCTAGGATCGGTCCGTACTTGCTTTTAGGAGCATTGCTGTCCTTTGGTGCCATATGGCTGCGTAGAAGTCAACCAAGTCAGCCAAGTCAACCAGATCAATCAGAACAGCCGAGTCAGCCAAGTCAACCAGATCAATCAGAACAGCCAAGCACGAAGGTAAGCTCCTGAAATCAATTTATTCTTTCAGCAATCAAAAAAGCCAACCCTTCATCTTGAATTGTATTATTCTATTCTGTTTGGAGATGTTATGGTGAACTGTTATGGTCACCATATATTCATCATCTTGGAAGACGAACTTGGTCATCTAGTCAGAGCTATATAATTGGATGCAGCCATGGTGGCTGATATAAGATATAAATTCTCAATTCTCATTTTACACATGCTTGTACAAAATCTCCGCAGGAGGAAGCTAAAACTAGACGCAGAGCACGACAGAGAACGACTTCAAAAAAAGATGCCCCTTCTTCAATTACTGATGTGGAACCTAAAGATGCTTACCAAATGCCACTTTCGGATCCTGATTCCGAGTAGTCAAGATGCTTAATCTCAGCTATGGGAGTGGTCAGATTTGAACATACAAGAAAGTTTAACTTGTTCACCACACGAGACAGCATACCTGGGGAGGCAAGCGACGATCATTGCTGGTCTTAGCTTCACTTTTGAGGATCAAAACGACCTTATCTTATGAAGGAAAGTACATGTGATAGATGAACTGCTTGCACTTGCCTTGTTAATTCTTTGCTCCACAACTTTTTTTTCCACAGACATAGATGCTAAATCATTGCCCTTTGTTGGACCGAATTTGTTAATTGCCCTAAGCTATTGGTCCAATATTAGTGCACTCGAATAATGGAATTATTGCAGAAGTTACCATTTTTAATTCGCTTCAGTCTGGATGAATTCTGGTGAAGTGTTAAAAACTTAAGACAGAGTTGCTTTCATTTAAGTGCACTCTCATGTGAAAAGTGATCCTGAATTTTTTTTCAAAAAGTGCTTGAATATTTGCTCCAACCCCCAATCAGTTGACTTGCTATGGAGTGATTGCTAGTGCAGGTGTTTGAGGAGACGGTATTTTTTTGTGATTGGTAGATCATGAGATAGTTACAGGTGATGCCACCGACCGATTAAAAGTCACATAAGTTATGTCAAGTAGGATGAAATTCATAACACACGAACAAAGATGATCATTGCAACCGTGTTGGATCCATAAGACAGAAAGTTTCCCTTGCTTGATGGGTTGCTATCAGCATTACAATATAATTTGCAGGAAGCCAATGAAAATCCAGGACAACTTACAGGTTCATTTACGTGCATCCAGCGAAAAAATTGCTTCTTCGACAGAGGAGTTGCTAACGAGTTTCATTTGCAAAACTGCCAATCCCAGGAAAATTTATTATTCATATGCATAGTTTACAAGAGAACAAGAGATTTGAGATGACAAAACTACACAAAATTCAGACATGGGACAATCGACATTTAACAATGGTGCACATGGGTACAGATTCTCGCAAACAATTGCTGTGTAAGAGCAATCAAATTCGCTATAATCTTGATAAAAGAAGGATAATAAAGCATACAAAATTACACTGCTCGAAAAAATGTATTTGAATTCTACATAAATGCCCGCATTCCTCTCATTTGAAACTCTCTATGAACCATCTCTTTTCATCGTAAAAGCCCTCTCAACCGGAGCAGCATGTATTCATGGGATATTCGGCAAGAGTCGTTAACGAACTGCTTTGCTATCAAACAGAGGTCTTCCAGAGATCGACTTTTCTGCAATTGGAGCACTTGATAAGACTTCCAGCTGCGGATCATGTTCCAGACTCATTTACCCAACTCATAAAACTCTCTTGCCCAGAATGTTCGCCCAGATACGGTCACTGCCTTTTCAAAGGACTAGTACCACATGAAAGTGTTGCCGCTTCCCAGGAACATCTGCAATTATAAAAGCTGAGTACTACTGCAATGAATCCACTTAAAATGCAAAAGTGCATCTATCAATTATCATGAGGATTAACGAGTTTAAGGCCCCAGTTAATGTCCTCGCAATGCCTCACATGGGGTACCAGGTCACCGGTGTCGACCCCTCGCCTAGCTTTGCAGTCATAAAATGGAGGCGCGTGAAAACAAGGCTCCATTGACAATGCTCTGTGGCAGGGTGGGTCAGGAGCTGTTCGATTCTCGGGCTTGTAGAGGATCCATGGCTTCAAACCTCCAAGACCTTGAGCCACGTAACCAAAAGTTGACCAAGAGCTCGTGATTAACACATCGGTCAAACTCAACAAGTACATCTCTGCCCATGCCTTCCTATTGTGCATTTCCTTCTCAGTTTGTTGATATTCCTCATGACTCGGCTGCACAATACTAACTGCCTCTCCAGTGGTCGTCGGGTAATGCCAGTATATATCTCTTATCCTCTCAAAATAACCAGACGATAAAGATGTCACCAGCACAGCTTTTGATTTCCGATTCAAGGATGAAACCTCTGGAGATCCTTCCTTGATTGTCCTTGGTAGCAGATTCTCCCTTGCAGTACAAGCTAGGATCTGGTCCAGAACATGCTGAAATGGACCAACTCCAGTATCAAAGACTCGGATTTGGATCCCAATCCTTTCATCTGCTTTAGCTAAATAAGCTTGATAATATCTTCGTATGAGTCCCCATACAGAATTTGTAGGGTGGAAAAGATATTGCCCCAAGAAATGGAACACATTTTCCCTTTCTGGGAAGAGGTTGTCCAATTCTTGCTCAAACGAAGGGATCAAGAAGAGAGATGGAACAAAGTAATTGTCTGTCCTCATAATCAACCAGGGTATGCCCTGGAGAAAAGACTGGTCTTCATCGCAGAAGAAAAGCTTATCATGATCATTGTAATCATGTACAAGATGGAGATACGTGAAAGAGGGTGTCTCCAACTTACTTAAGGAGTTACTGGTTAACATCTTTCCGTAACAGTGTGGAGAGTTTTGGTTGAGGCCATTGAATTGGTCTTTAAGGGGAAAATCCGAAGGAAGAAACCATGAAACCTCTGGAAACGGCTCACAGAAGAGATCGGTCATATCAACTCCAGGGTCAACGAGAAGAACACGGTTCGTGAGAAGAGCATAGAGAAATGCTGAAGCTAGTGTCAATATCCTATTCCCCAATCCACTAAAGGAAATCCAAACAACATAGTTACAGTCTGAAGTTCCCAATGAATGGCCAGATTTGAGCATTTCCAAGGTTCTCTTGTAGGACTCGGAATGAGGTCCACATCGCTTATGGAGAGCTTCATAGTCTCGTAATCTAGAGATAAGATAAGAAGAAGGTTTGTGCTTTGACTCCTTGCGGAATAAAACTGATTGGTATCGACTGAGGCAAGATCCTTCATCAAACCCAGCAGCAAGCAAGCCACTGAGAAACTCATTCTTTTGCTCCTCCACAGTCTGAGAGGCAGCTTCATTGGAACTAGTGGCTTCTAGGAAGAAAGAGAAGAGCTGTGAGTGTGGTTAGACAACAGAGAAGGGCAACTCAACCATCTCCAACTATGAATTGCAGTGCAGATTGTTGAAAAGGAAAGGCAGCTAAAAACCCATTATGGACGTACCAATTTATTTAATCAATCATTTTCATCCATAAAATCCAGATGGGTCACGAACATTATGCAAACACTAATCTGACATGCTCAGTGACATAAGATAACATGATCAGAGAAGTAGAGGGAAGCACTTGGAAGTAAAGTCCACATGAGCTATCTGCAAGCACCGAATTTTACCAAGCAGAGTGCTCACTCAAATCCAAACTATGTCAAATATAGTATGGAGTTCCATTGCTGGTAAAAAAAAGCTAGTCAACATGGACATGACATAACTCTGATTGTCTGACTACACCACATCAGATGCCAGAGTCCCACTAGAAATTTCAAGCAACTACCAACAATGAATCTTTACACGCCGCACAATTGAGGTACTAGATGACGGATGCTGGAGAAGCAACACAAGAACAACAAAATGCAATTACTGCAGCAAAAAATGGCACTTCTTGGAAATCATTCGCCAAGATTTCATCAGCCACAGGGAGGCTCAAGCCAAACCCATCTCCACAAGCAACAGCAG
Source organism: Eucalyptus microcorys (assembly GCA_014182515.1). Taxonomy (NCBI): domain Eukaryota; kingdom Viridiplantae; phylum Streptophyta; class Magnoliopsida; order Myrtales; family Myrtaceae; genus Eucalyptus; species Eucalyptus microcorys. The sequence goes on from CM024563.1 coordinate 5,856,973, forward strand.
CGATGAGTGAGTGAAACCCAGATGCTCATGCCTAGCGACACGCAAAACCCAGATCCAATGCTCAGCAAAACGACCACCAAGTCCGTACCTTTAGGTGCCGTAACTTCGCGAACTCCGCCTTCCGCAGGAACCCCGTTCGTGGGCGGGTCCCTGAGCACCACCGCCACGGAGAACACGACCGACATGGCCATCAAGCAAGCGACGAACACGCCCATGACCCGTATTGGGCCGAGCCACCGGGGTTTCCCGTCCGGATCTCTCGGGACGATCGGCGCATCCGGGTCGGACGGCTTCGACGGCTCGTCGGCGTCCCCGGCGGTTCTACCGGGCCTCCTCATTTGGCTCCGGGCGAGAAAGGGAGGCAACCCTTTACTCCCTACGCGGCTCTGGAAGTGGAGAAGAAGTTGCATGTCGGGTTCATCTTCGGGTGGTGCTGCGGTGGCGGTGGAAGTTGCAGGTGCGGAGGAGCTTGGAGGAAGAAGATGAAGAAGCGGATTTTCTTGGCAGAGTTGGGAAAAAATAGAGAAGGAAAAGAAGACTATTCGGTGCAATAAATGTTCTAATGTCCTCATCATGCTCATATCAAATAAAATAATTATTGGAATTTTTTTGACGTCTTTGTTTGGTTATAATTCTTTTTTATAAGATAGTGATCCAAACTTTTTCAGCTCGATTAATCTCTAATATCTAAGTATGCATTCAAATCATTTCGTCTATACATATCATATAACTATCTTATTGACAGAAGATGCTAGTGAAATGATGAGCGAAAATCACATTATAGGCGAACTGTTGATACAGCATACATGTAGTGAAATCAAAGTTCGTAAGTCCTAAATCTTATGTATTAAATGCAATTGAGTTCTAAGATTTTTTATTAATTCAATCAAATCTTAAATTTTTATCAAAAAATGCATTCGAACCATAAACCCTTCAATCGGTTCAATTAAATTCTAAATCTTCATTGAAAAATACAATAAGTCGTAAACATTACAGTGAAAATTAATGATGTTACTTAAAGAATTTTAGACGTTATCCATTTGCAAAAGAATTAAAAAGTGCTTGAGAAAGTTGAAAGAGTTAGGATTTGATCCGTTCAGTACTCAATAGATAGGAATCCCAGTGAACTTTTCCCTATTGCTAGCCCTAGCAGTGTCAACTATATCCTAATCGAATCGAACCAAACCAAAGATCTCGTATGTTTTCGGTTTGGGTAATAAGTCAATGAATTTGTACAATTTAATGATTTGGTTAGGATCGTGTTCCATCTTCTTCTTTTCCTTTGTTTCTTTCTCGCACATGATCATAGTATGCGAACAGATAAAAGATTTCCATTTCACTCCAAAGATAGATGACACAATCGCTTATGAATGAGAACGACGAACCAAGGCAGATCAAATGGGAGTCCCGAAAGCTGCACGTTCCGACTCCTTCGAAACCTCTTGAACACAGCCACCAATTGGAACCATCGACAATTTTCACTATAATGTTTATGACTTATAGGAAACCCGGGATCCAATCGCTAATTCGAAGTTATCCTATAAAGTTTGTACATGAACCGCCATGCTACGAATGTTTTTGCAATACAAAATCCCCAATTCTAAACGGTTGCTAGTAATTTTGAAAGATTATAACAAGCATTGGCATATTTATTCCACGTAAGTTTCAAATCTTTGATGATAATAAGGAGACACCTTGTGTAACAATCAGACCATCTTGTTGTTAAAATATGTAATATATTTTATTATTCTAAATATGATTCCAATATTATATTCCCAATAAATACCCAATAAATTCCCTATATAAATTCCAATTATTGCCCAATTTATTACCCACGTGTATTAAGTGATATTTGTCCGTTATTATATTACCATAATGGTCTTGATGGGAGATACCGGTAACGTAACCAACGGAATAAAACGTCGGGTCGTCTCTGTTCAAACCCTAACGATACGAAAAACACACCATCGGGTTTTGTGAAGGGGATTGACTAGTAGAACGGGACGTGCATTTTTCTATATTGCGGATCGCTCGTCTTGTGTGGATCCATCAAGGATTTTGAGGTTTCCCACTTCTAGATTTCATCAATGGCTGGAGATATGTTGATATTTATGTTTCCGCTATTCGATCCCGAATTCGTATGAATTTACCTGTTATGGATAAATCGGGATCTCCAAGTTTTGTTTATATGCAAGATCTCCAAGTTTTGTTTATATGCAATCTCTAACAGTTGGTATCGAGCCCTTATTTGCAATCTCTGCCTTGGTGAAACCTTTTGGAATTTATTTTTTATTGAATTATATGTGGATAAATTTCGGATTTGTATATGGCTTGGATCGGAATTGAGAATTCCGACCAAATTCGAGCTACCCACCATGCGATAATGGATCTGAATGATCACACCGCCATTAGGAAGAGAAACCCCTAAATTTTTCGATATATTACTCATCGTCGAAGGTTAATCGAGCGGTGAAATTTTGGTGGTTAGGGTTTTATAGGGCAGATTGTTTTTTTGGCTTAATTCTGGTCCATACATGGTCGTTTTTTCCGGATCTCGAATCTATCCATTTGTCCCGGCGTTCTCTTCGAAACCCATCAACCAATTTGGTCGGACATGGGCTGTGGGAGGAGACCCAGGACGGCGGAACAGAGGCGGTCGCGGCGGAAGAAGCGGCGGAAGAGAGCCCGAAAGAAGACCTCGGGCGCGTGCGTCGCACACGCCCGAAGGGGGCTGCACGGGCGCGTGTGACGCACGCGCCCGAATGAGAAAAGCGCGCGTGCCTATGCCCGAGAGCGCGCGTGCCTATGGTTTCTCAATTTTGCCCCTCCGCCTTTAGGAAAATTGCGATTCTGCCCTTGCCCGCGCAAAATTCTCAATTTTGCCCCTCCGCCTTTATGAAAATTGCGATTCTGCCCTTGCCAGCGCAAAATTCCGATTTTGCCCCACTGGGGTGTGTAAACTTACGATTTTGCCCTTTGAGCGTAAAATTCCTGTTTTACCCCTTTAAAGTAAAATTCCAATTCTGGCCTTGCGTGCAAAATTCCAGTTTTACTCCTTTTGCACGTGATTTTACTGTTCTACCCTAAAGTGCAATTCTATGAATAAAATTAAATGTCTAGTGATCCGTATATATTTAATTAATTAAGGATTAGCCACAGCATCTTTGATTATATTAAATTATATACATTAAGAGCCTTTGGATCACATATAGTTAAAGACAACAATTGTAATTATTCACATTAATATTATGAATTTTATCCCACAGAAATTTCAATATATTAATGTGATTAATTAGGATGAAATATTATTTTATCTTTCTTAATTTACCCACAGGGATTAAGAAAGGGAATATAATTTGATAGTTTCATCATGAAATAATTATGAATCAATTTAAATTAGAAACTTAACCTACAGGTAGTTTCTGATGTTATGTGATTCATTTTTTTAAAACATGTTTTACATTGGTAAAATATGATTTAAGTTTATTTGCCTCAAATATATTGATACATAAGTTTCCTTTGATTATGATGCAGTTTTACCGCCTACGATTAGTTCTCGTATAATTGTTCCCGAGCTTAATGGAAATAACTTTAAAGAATGGAGAGAATTAGTTCTTCTTCAATTGGGGTGCATGGATCTTGATTATGCTCTTAGGTCAGACGAACCACCTGAACCTACTGAGAATAGTACTCATGCCGAGCATACTCATTATGCTCAATGGGAGCGGTCCAACCGTCTCGGTGTGATGTACATAAAGACAAAACTCTCTCGCTAGCATTCGTGGTTCAGTCATTCAAAGATAACAATGCCAAGGAATTGCTTGAAGGCCATTGATGCACAATTTGAGTCTTCGAAAAGGCGCATGCCATGACCCTAATTATGAAGTTCTCATCATTGAAGCTTACCGGTGTAAGAGGTGTGCGTGAGCACATCATGAAGATGAGGGACATTGCTTTGCTCACCTGAAGAATCTTGAGGTTGGGATATCGAATCCTTTCTTGTATACTATATCCTAAATACTCTCCCAAGAGAGTATGCTCCCTTCAAGATCTCTTACAACACACATAACACTAAATGGTCAATTAATGAACTCATGACCATATGTGTTCAAGAGGAAGAGAGGCTACTAATGGAGAAAGGAGAAAGTGCTCATATGGCAACACAGGATAAGTATAAAGGGCAAGGCAAGCAAAAGGGAAAGGGTAAGATGCCTTTACCTCCCCAAGCTGGCATTAAGAAGGAATCCAAGTGCTTCTTCTGTAAAAAGAAGGGGCACATGAAGAAGGATTGCGCCAAATTTAAGGCGTGGCTCAAAAAGAAAGGTAACCAACTCACATGTGTATGTTATGAAACTAATATGGTTGATGTGAGTCACAACACTTGGTGGATTGATTCTGGTTCTACCATCCACATTTCGAATTCCTTGCGGGGTTTTCGAACCAGGCGGAAACCGGTGGGAAGTGAACAAGGCATCTATTCGGGAAATAAGATGCGCTCGCGTGTGGAAGCTATTGGGACATGCGGATTAGTTCTCGGTAGTGGTTTTGTTTTAATTTTGGAAAAGACCTTTTATATTCCTAGTTTTTCTAGGAATTTAATTTCAGTTTCAAGACTTGTACCTTTGGGATACTCCTTTGAATTTTCAGATTTAACATTCAATTTATCGTATAAATCTGAAATTGTTGGGAGTGGTATTTTGTCTGACGGTCTCTTTCGAATTAATTTACAAGACAATGCTGTTAATAACGCGATGCACGTTCATGATAATGCTGGGATAAAACGATGTGTTGTGAATGAGAATTCCTCTATGTTGTGGCACCGGAGGTTGGGACATATCTCCATGGATAGAATTAAGAGACTAGTAAATGATGGAGTACTTAATACTCTAGATTTTACTGATTATGACACTTGTGTGGACTGTATAAAGGGAAAACAGACCAACAAGTCAAAGAAAGGTGCTAAGAGGAGTACGAAATATTAGAAATCATACATACAGATATTTGTAGTCTAGATATGGACTCAAATGGTCGAGATACTTCATTTCTTTCATAGATGATTATTCACGATTTATGTATCTCTACTTGCTTCGTAATAAGCACGAAGCACTGGATGCCTTTAAGGTATTTAAAACCGAAGTAGAGAAACAATGCGACAAGCAAATTAAGATCGTGAGATCGGATAGAGGTGGAGAATACTATGGTAGATACACTGAAGATGGACAAGCACTGGTCCATTTGCGAAGTTTCTTGAAGAGCATGGGATTATTGCCCAATACACTATGCCAGTTCACCGGACCAAAATGGTGTCGCGAAAAGAAGAAACCGAACATTATTGGACATGGTGCGGAGTATGCTTAGCAACTCCAAACTTCCTAAGTTTTTGTGGAATGAGGCTCTTAAAACGGCTGCGTACATATTAAACCGAGTTCCAACCAAGGCTGTTCCAAGGACCCCTTTTGAATTATTCAAGGGTTGGAAACCAAGTTTGCGACATGTACGTGTTTGGGGATGCCCATCTGAGGTAAGAGTCTACAATCCACAGGAAAAGAAGTTAGATCCAAGGACTATAAGTGGGTATTTCATTGGATATGCCGAAAAGTCCAAAGGATACAGATTTTATTGTCCATCTCACACCACTAGGTTTGTGGAATCAAGAAATGCTAAATTTCTTGAAAATGATCCGATTAGTGGGAGCGATCAATTTGAGGACTTTGTTCCCGAAGAAGATTATTCGATACTCAACCTTCCACCTCGATATCTTGGATTGGTTGTTGCTTACGCGCGCCCCTTCAGTTCAACCGGTCGCCGAGCAACCAATCATTGAAGATCCACAATCTGGCGATATTGATCCGGTAGACCAAACTGTTCAGCAATTACCGAATACTTGTTGAACTTCCGGTAGAGAACAAATACTCCTCGGAGAATGTTGACGGGACATTAAGAAGGTCTACTAGAATGAAGAAATCATTTCCTAATGACTACATTGTGTATCTACAAGAATCGACTATAATGTTGGAGCTGAAAGTGATCTGAGTCGTTTTCACAAGCCATGAGTTGTGATAAGTCTAATTTATGGTACAAAGGCATGAAGGAAGAGATGAATTCTATGGCATCAAACGAAGTCTGGGATTTAGTTGAGTTGCCTGATGGTGTAAAGGCCATTGGTTGTAAATGGGTCTTCAAAACTAAGAAGGATTCATTAGGCAATATAGAGAGATATAAAGCCGACTCGTTGCCAAGGGATTTACTCAAAGGGAGGGAATCGATTACACGGAGACGTTTTCTCCCGTATCCAAGAAAGATTCTCTTCGTACTATTTTGGCATTGGTAGCTCATTATGATATGGAGTTACATCAAATGGATGTGAAAACGGCGTTCCTCAATGGAAAATTAGAAGAAGTGGTTTACATGAAACAACCGGAAGGATTCTTCTCTAATGCTGGTGAGCATTTGGTATGCAAGCTTAAAAGGTCTCTATATGGCTTGAAACAAGCATCCCGCCAATGGTACTTAAGATTCCATGAGGTCATCTCTTCATTCGGTTTTAAAGAGAATATCATGGATCAATGTATATACCAGAAGGTTAGTGGGAGCAAAATTTGTTTCCTTGTGCTATATGTAGATGATATTTTACTTGCAACCAATGACAAGAGATTATTATATGAAGTGAAACAATTTCTCTCTAAGAGTTTTGATATGAAAGATATGGGTGAAGCATCTTATGTCATTGGCATTAAGATTCATAGAGATAGACCTCGAGGTATATTAGGACTATCTCAAGAAATCTATATCAATAAGGTCTTAGAGAGGTTTCGGATGAAAGATTGTTCACCAAGTATAGCACCCATAGTGAAGGGTGATAGGTTTAATTTAAACCAATGTCCGAAGAATGATTTTGAAAGGGAACAAATGAAGAACATCCCATATGCTTCTGCTGTTGGAAGCTTGATGTATGCTCGGGTTTGCACTCGACGACATAGCCTTTGCTGTGGAATGTTGGGAAGATACCAAAGTAATCCGGTATAGACCACTGGAGAGCTGCAAAGAAGGTGATCAGGTACCTTCAAGGAACAAAGGGACACATGCTTATGTACAAACGGGCGGACAACTTGGAGGTAGTTGCTTACTCGGACTCGGAGACTTTGCTGGCTGCATTGATTCCCGTAAATCAACATCGGGATATATTTTTATGTTCGCTGGCGGAGCTGTATCCTGGAGGAGTGCAAAACAAACCTTGGTTGCCACTTCCACTATGGAGGCAGAGTTCGTTTCCTGTTTTGAAGCCACCTCACATGGTGTGTGGTTAAAAGGTTTCATATCGGGGCTTAGAGTTATGGATTCCATTGCTAGGCCATTAAGAATATTTTGCGATAATTCAGCTGCAGTTTTTATGGCTAAGAACCACAAAAGTGGTAGTCGAAGCAAGCACATCGACATCAAGTATTTAGCCATCGAGAGAACGTGTTAAAGAGAAGAAAGTGGTCATAGAACACATAAGCACTGGATTGATGATAGCTGATTCTTTAACTAAAGGCATGCCGCCAATGAGTTATAAGGATCATGTTTCTAGAATGGGCATTGGTCCAATCATGTAAAGTTTTCTTTATATGGAAGAATTTATGAGACTTTTATTCATTTATAATGTTTTTCTCAATACAGTTGTATACATTCAGTTATTATGAGAAAAATAATTACGTTTGACCTGGAGTAAACATAAGGTTTATTCATTAAGTTATTTGATCACATATGGGCTGATGAAATACATTGTGATACACGGAAGACAATACTCGTTCTAAGAGGACTCATCGCCGTGATTCATGTGTTTTATTTCAGTATGAAGTTTTGTGGGTTTGGGTTAATAATTCATTTGAAGGAATATTGGGATCAAGTGGGAGAATGTTAAAATATGTAATATATTTTATTATTCTAAATATGATTCCAATATTATATTCCCAATAAATACCCAATAAATTCCCTATATAAATTCCAATTATTGCCCAATTTATTACCCACGTGTATTAAGTGATATTTGTCCGTTATTATATTACCATAATGGTCTTGATGGGAGATACCGGTAACGTAACCAACGGAATAAAACGTCGGGTCGTCTCTGTTCAAACCCTAACGATACGAAAAACACACCATCGGGTTTTGTGAAGGGGATTGACTAGTAGAACGGGACGTGCATTTTTCTATATTGCGATCGCTCGTGCTTTGTGTGGATCCATCAAGGATTTTGAGGTTTCCCACTTCTAGATTTCATCAATGGCTGGAGGTATGTTGATATTTATGTTTCCGCTATTCGATCCCGAATTCTGTATGAATTTACCTGTTATGGATAAATCGGGATCTCCAAGTTTTGTTTATATGCAAGATCTCCAAGTTTTGTTTATATGCAATCTCTAACACTTGTTGCCCACATCACCGGAACACATTTTTTTGCGAAAGCATAACCATATAAATACGTTGAATGATGATAAGACGACAATCCCTTCTACAAAATGCAATTACAAAGAATTTGGAAAATTGTCCAATAAATCCCAATCATAAACTTTTCAATTATGTCAATTCAGTACTCAATCTTTTGAAAATTTATTAATTTAGTCTTAGGCATTTCAACAGTTTGTTAATTGAGTCCTAAACATTTTAATCGTACTAATTTAATCCTAAACATTCTAAAGTTTGTCAATCTAATCCTAAATTTTTAAACTAATTATCAATGTGATTCTTTTGGCTCATTTTGACCAAAATTTGCTAACATGGCAGTTTAGTTGGCGCTAGCTATGTTATATGTTACAATTAGCATTAATGTGAACAATTATTTAATTTTAAATAAAAAATTCAATTTTTTTATTTTTTTATTTTTATCTTTCTTATTTTCCCTTTTTCTAGACTGTGCCGGCAAGGGTGGGCGAGGTTGCGAAGCCCCCACTGGTCATAGGTGAGGGCCAAATCTAGCAAAGGCTAGCAACACCTCACCAGCCATAAAGAAGGATCATGAGCCCTTGCCCTTGATCAGCGAGGGGCTTGTGACCCTTGTCAACACATTGAAGAAAAAAAGAAAATAAAAATTTATTAAAGTATCCATATTAACTTAGACGCGGTCACGCAGAGCAGATGGTGTTAATTAGATCATCACATCGGAAACTTCCAATTAAAATTAGCATAAATTACTACATTAATAATTAGTTAAAAGATATACGATTAAACTGACAAAACTTTAAAAAATGTGTAACTAAATAGTACTATCGGAAAATATAATAGGCAAATTATCAAGATTTAAAATTATATTTACACAATCGAAAATTTTATCATCAAATTGGCCATTGTACAATAATAAGTTTATGGTTGTTTTTGGACAAATTTTTCCGCAACGAATCAATCCCCAGTCTCCCTCCTAATTAAAATCGCTCTACGGTCCGTAAATAGCCAACGAAACAATTTACAGATAAAAAGGCAGCACTTTTCCAGGTCAGCAATCCGGCGCGCCAACCATTACCGATAAGCAAAAGACCCCTCGCCCACCACACGCCCGCCGCCACGTGTCGCTCCGAACTGCCTCCCTCCCCTCGGAGATCAGGCTGTCACCCCTCCTTCTTCACCGGTCTCTCTTCCTCTTTGGAACGACTGGTGAAATATCCGCGGTGGAGCAGGCCCTTAATCGTCCCTCCGCACCCAACTTTCTCTCTCTACCTAACCGTTAAGACTCCCGTAAGGACACAATTCAGAGCGAGAAAGAAGAGAGAGAAAGAGAGAGAGAGAGAGAGATGTCGACCGCTTCGCTTTGCTCCTCGACGCTCCAGTCGCAGATCGGCGGCCTCGAGTTCCGGCGATCCGCCCTTCGCCGGCCGAGCAACGTCGCTTTCACCAGGTATTGAAGTCATCGCTGGTTTCTCTGTCTGCGGAGCTGAGAGTTTTGGTTTGGGATTCGAGGTTGTCTAGTTGCTTGAATCCGTGCGGGAAGAGCGTGATCTTCGGAGGAAGGTCGTTTCGGCCGGATTCGATTAGCCGTTCCGGTCGGAACCGAGGGAGTAACGAACGGTTTGCGGCGGTTCGGCCGAGTATGGTCCGGGAAACAGAGAATCGGTTGGCTTTCCTTTTTCCGTTTTTCCGAGGCTGTGTGATGTGGTTTGCCGCGCGAAGAAGATGTTTCGCGGTACGTAGCGAGAGGATTTCAGGCTTGGATTTTGTGTCGATGGCTTGGATTGGAGTTCCGGCACTACGTGTTTGTGAATATGCAGAGCTGAATTGTAATACTGAATGGTTTAATTTGGCGGGTAACTCGTGGCTGAAATTTTCTGCGAGTTTCACTTCCTGTAGTTTCACGGTTGTACTAGTGATGTATGGAGATGCTGTGGCCATCAAGAGCCACCCCATCAATTAATGGGCAGATTGCACTTCAAGAGTAATTGCGTAAAAAAGTTGTCGTTATAAGTTGCCTATTGTATGTATTTTCTTGCTTTGTCTGATAGATCTTACTAGCCTTGTTTAGTTCTCACTTGTCGTTTGAGAGCGAAGTTAACGTTTTGCTGTTAAATATTACATTTGAGATTGTTGGGACTTCGCTTCCAAGACTGCTTTTACGGAAATTGCTCTTAAGCCCTTCTACAGCCCTTTATCTCCCATTTCTGATATGATTACATCCCTTTGTATGGGTCTATATAGGAAGATCCAGACGGTGGTGAAGGCATCTTCACGAGTTGACAAATTCTCCAAAACTGATATCATTGTATCTCCATCAATTCTATCTGCTAATTTTTCGAAGCTGGGAGATCAGGTTCCATTTGATCACTTGTTTTTTCAAAGAGCCATGAAATGTCTGATTTGTCTCTATCCCATTACTCGGATCTTTAGCATGGCTCTAGCTTGTATGCTTCAACAATAGTCCAAGTCATGAGCTTGGCTTTTTTTCAGATTGTTTCTGCCGAGGATTGTCATGTATAAATTGTTTTGGTATTTGACTCTTATATAGTAATCCAGGTGAAAGCTGTGGAGTTGGCAGGATGTGACTGGATCCATGTTGATGTAATGGATGGCCGTTTTGTTCCCAATATTACAATCGGTCCCCTTGTGGTTGGTGCCCTGCGCCCTGTAACAGATCTTCCTCTGGATGTTCATCTGGTAACCTTTTCATTTGGTGGATTTTCTGCAATAAGAGAAGGTCGTCTACTGTATCCTTAATAACCTAGAAATCGTATGTGCAGATGATTGTGGAACCTGAACAGCGAGTACCAGATTTCATCAAGGCTGGAGCTGACATAGTCAGTGTGCATTGTGAACAATCTTCTACCATCCACTTGCATCGCACGGTCAACCAAGTATGAACCTTTTTCTATTCTATAGATGCAGAACGTGTTGTTCTTGGTGATTATGGACGTTCTTTAGCGGGTCTCTTACATGAAGCAGTGTGCACTTCTAGACGGTCCTCAACTGTGGATTCTTTGGGGAAAAAATTATGCCTCATGAAATGAAGAAAGATTTCAGCTTGTTGAATAATTTACAAGAATAACTGCAGCAGTTAATGATTATATTTTTAGTAGCATAAACCACTTCAACCATGTAGATCCTTGGTATTTTGACAGTGCATGCCATGTCTTGTACTGGAAACCCAGTTTTTGACCTTACTGGAGGATGAATTGTCCCTTTGTAGGACTTAGAATAATGACACGCTTCTGTTGCACATGTTCCCTCTGGCTTTTGCCATTGACAATGCTATTGGAATGGTATGCAGCACGCTGCCCTTTCATCATCTTAAACAGTTACTTCAGAGGCACACTGTGCCATCTGATTAAAATCCAGTAACACAACCTCTGCAATGCTGATGTAATGCACTGGTCTTCTGGCAAGCTGAATTGATTATTATAATAACTGGGGTAGAGGTTGATCATTCATAATCCAAATATTTTTGCTTATTTATCTGATATAGTGATGAATCTATTCGTACATAAGACTCCTAATATTGGATGGGTATTATAACTGCCCCAATTTTCTGTTCGTTGCCCGACTTGTATTTTACTACCAGTTATACGTCTTTTACTGAATTTTGGTTAATGATGATCTAGATCAAAAGTCTGGGAGCTAAAGCTGGAGTTGTCCTGAACCCTGCTACCCCACTAACTGCTATAGAATATGTTCTTGATGGTGAGTATACTGTTGGTTCACTTCGATCGCAATTTTTTCATTTTTCTCGTGAACTTTCTCAACATTTTACCTGAGGATTTTTTTGTCCAAGAGGTGGCAAATTTATCTGATGAAAGAGAAAATATGACACTAGCTTTCTTTATGCAAATAGTGGTTGATCTGGTGTTGATCATGTCGGTGAACCCTGGCTTTGGTGGGCAAAGCTTTATTGAGAGCCAAGTGAAGAAAATATCAGACTTGAGAAGGATGTGTGTGGAGAAGGTAAATTCTTAGGACATGGTCCTATGTCATTCTTCTTTACTTGCTTTTCTGTTTGGTTGGTAAACTTTTCTCTCGAAAGTAATAAAAAAAATTATTATATAACCTTTTTTGTCTTCTCTGTTGTGGCAGGGAGTCAACCCATGGATCGAAGTAGATGGTGGAGTTGGCCCAGCCAATGCATATAAGGTGCTTTTATGTAATTGTTATGAGCCAACTAGTGTTTTGATCTATCTGACTGACTACTTGATGATTCTATAATCATGGGGAAGGATTTGGATTGAATTTTAGCAAATAGTTGCCAGCTGACACAAAGGGACATCTTAGATTGTTTTCAGATCTTTTGAGTGTATTATCCAGTCCTAACTTCTGCAAATCACGAGACTTTAAGTTTTGGAAGTATGCAATTTTTATTAAGACATAAAGACATCCCAGAAGAACCAAACTAAGTGTTCCAGCTGTTGAAATACTGGATGCTTCAAGTCCATTCATTTTCCTTTTCGGAGTCCCCAACATGTATATTACCCTTGGGTACTCTAGAGCATTTAAAATGATTGAAGGGGGAAAAAAGTGATGGCATGCCTATTGATGCTTGAACCTAGCAGTAGTTACCAAACACAACGTTTGAATGCTTCACCCGAAATCGAAGGATTTTATTCATTCTGGTCTATGAAGGGAAGGATGCTGGCACCCTAGTATTAAACACGACTGCAAATATTTCTGTAGCTAAAGTGAACCAGAACATCATTTCTATTAACACATACATGCTAAGCTGACAGATCATATGACAGATCATATGACATGCATGATTTTTATTTAAACTGTTTCTATGCATGCAGGTCATTGAAGCTGGTGCAAATGCTTTGGTTGCTGGTTCTGCAGTCTTCGGTGCTAAAGATTATGCAGAAGGTAGGGCCACATAAAACCTTTTAGGCTCAAGAAGGAAAAATCCATTTGCTATAATTTGGTTTGACCCACGCCTTGGGTATGTTTTGAATGTTTTACAGCTATCAAAGGAATCAAAACCAGCAAGAGGCCTCAACCAGTTGCTGTCTAAGCTCTCAGTCTTTCAGTTTAATTTTCATACTGAATTCTTCACATCATGTACGTCAGCTTTTCACTCCATGGAATTTCTTTCGGTATTTAACTGGTTTAGTTGGTCTGAGTATACAATTTTTTGTAAAAGACATAATAAATGATTAGTAGTGAGAATCACCGACGTGATATCTTAACTCAGTGCTAATATGGCCAGTAAAGGTAATTCATTGTTTATTTCTTGTCTGTGCTCAGGATTGGTTCTCTAAGTTTTTTAATAAGCTCTCTTTCTAACTCGTTCATTTCTCCTTTTCACCCCCAGAAAGATTGCCAAGGCAGCAGAATATTGCAAGCTCATGTCGTTGAATATTGCAAACTCACGTCGTCGAAGATGCTGCTGCATTCTGGTCAATTCTATTGGGTGCTGTTAATCTTATAGGACTCGCAGATCATCCACCCAAAAAATAGCATTATGACAGGGAGTGTACAATATGTTACGGGTTGAATAATAAAGATTGTCATTCAAAGTAAAATTCATCTAAGCAATTTCCTTTTTTGGCCCCCATTTCAACCGATCCATGGTGGCCTTTGGAAAACCTCATGTTAGGCAGTGAGTCTTGGTTTTGACATATGAATGCTGCTACTTCTGTTCGCAGGCTCCTCTGGGTGCCAATGTGCAAACTTTGCATTCCCCATTTTATCTTCTAGACTTTGTCATTATGCTTGTACTGTCAAAATAATCCTTTCTCAGCCAACAGATTCAACTTAACTTGCACCAAAGAAGCATAAAACAAAAACTTGGCCCCAGGGTTCTTTAGAGGTCAAGTATCTGCGTGCATGCACAAATATCACCATAGAAAGAGAGACAGTGAGAAAGAGATCATGAGGAAAATTTTATGTTTTGCCATGCACAAATATTGCCACAGAGAGAGAGAGAGAGAATGTTTTGGCATGCACAAATATCACCATAGAGAGAGAGAGATCATGAGGAAAATTTTATGTTTCGCCTGTAGCAAAGATTCCATAGACCAAACATCACCATATCATGCTGTTTCTGAAGAATCCAGAATCAGAACGCTTCTGAAGTCTCTGTACAAGTCACTAAACTCCACCAGAACAGATGATACAAAATAATGGAAGCTACTATAGTCCTCCTTGAACAAGTATTCTTCTCAGATGACAATTGACTTTAATTAGAGCTTTTGAAATGCAATCAAATGGTGATCAAAACTTCTTGCTTGATGCAGGATTTGCCAAGAACTTTTGTAGTCCAAACAAGCGGCAACATTGCAGGCTGTAGCATATGTACAGGAAGTATCGATGCACAAACTCCCCTCTTTATCTAGGCTGCAGCACACAATTCCTCATCCAATGCATCTGGCTGGTATCCTCCCAACTCAGCTTGAACTTTCACCTTTCTAAGCATCTCATGTATAAAAAACATGCGTTTGTGGCTCCTATCACTGGCCACGAAATCATGAATGGCTCCATTGACCTCAACCCAACTTCGGCCAGGTGCTGGCTTCTTCGCGCCTATGTCAATCATTTTCTGCCTAATTTCGTTCACATCTGTCCATCTGTTGGATGTCCTATATGTTTCCAACAAAAGCAAAAAATAGCCTGCAGCATGGTCAGGGTCGAGCTCAACTGCTAGTCTCTGCGCCACAAGAGAAGCGATCTCAGGATTTTTATGAATCCTACAACCACCAAGCAGGGCACCCCACACAGCTTCATTCGGTTCCATGGGCATGCTTTCTATGAGCCGACACGCTTCCTCCAAATATCCAGCACGACTCAAGAGGTCAACCATGCAGCCATAATGCTCGATTCTTGGTATAATTCTTTGACTTGCACTCATGCTTTTAAAAACACGGCGGCCCTCGTCAACATACCCGGCATGGCTGCACGCACTAAGAACCCCGATATAAGTTAGCTCGTCGGGTTGTGCTTTGGGCTCTCCAATGCTTAGCATCATATGGAATGTCGCAAGAGCTTCATCTGCAAGCCCCTGCTTCGCAAATCCAATGATTATGGTCGTCCAAGAAGCTGTGCTTCTCCGTGGCATATTCCTGAACACCTCGTAGGCTTCATCAATTGAACCACAGCTAGCATACATGTGGATAATGGCATTGTTCAGAGTGACCGACAATTGCTGATTTCTTGCACATATTTTCTCTATGACATACGAATGGATCCACCGGCCAAGTTTCAAATTTCCCAATTCCGAACAAGCCGACAGCGCAGCAACCAGAGCCACCTGGTCCAACTCCACCTGAAGTCTCCGCATCTCATTAAACACGCTCAACGCTTGTCTACACATTCCGTTCCGAGCATACCCAGCAACCATTATCGTCCAAGACACGACATTCGCCTCCCGCATCTCATCAAACATCCTCCGCGCACCGCCCATGTCTCCATGCCTAACATACCCGGCAAGCAACGAATTCCAGCACACCAGATTCCTCTCGCCCATATCGTCGAACACCTTGCGCGCATCCTCCATCCCGATCTCCCCTCCACCCATCGCGTACAAATTCACCAAATTCGCCCTCACGAACGGATTGGCAGCATACCCATCCCTCACAACCCGCCCGTGCACCTGCAGCCCTTCGCCGAACAAGCCCGACCGCACGCACGCGGTCAGGAGATGGGAATACGTGTACCCATCGGGCACGGCGTCCCCGCGCGCCACCATCCGAGCAAAGCACTCGACCGACCCTCTCGGCGCCGGGCCCCGCCCATGCCCCCGGATCATCTGGTTCCATACGGAGGTGCTCCGCGGGTCCGGGGCGCCGGCGAAGGCCCTGGCGGCGTCGGCGAGGAGGCCGGCGCCGACGTAGCCGGCGAGGAGCTGGGCGAGGAGGGAGTTGGTGGCGGCGTAGCCGTTGACGACGAGCTGGGCGTGGATCTGGGCGAGGCTCCTCGGGGCGGCGGCGGCGGCGGCGGGGCGGCTCCGGAGGAGGGAGAAGAGGTGCTGCTGCCGCGCTCTGGAGGTTCTGGGGTAGGCGGGAAGCGCGGGCTCAACGAACATTTAAAAAAATGGAATCGAGGCGACAGCTCGGCCTGGCTTTCGTGGAGATGATCTCCATGGGAGGAGAAGAGAGAGAAAAGTAGGAGAGGGACAAGTACCTGAATTTCCGGAACTGTAACGACCTTTGGTTTTTTCCTTTTTCTTTTTTTCCTTGGTGGGCCGATGGGCATGTCTTGGGCCTAAAGGCCCATTGTTGGGCCTAAAGGCCCATTATTGGGCCTCACTAAGGGCCCAGTACGTGGTGTAGGGAGCGCGTGAGTTCAAATGGAGGGAGTTGAATACTAATATACAAATCATTTCTCAACCCTATTTGAAGAAAAGTCCAATCTTGCTGCGGAGGCCGCCTCTCTCTCTCTCTCACAGAATCAATTCAAAGCTTAACAATCTTGTCTTTACTTTTTCTCCCTCTCACAGAATCAATTCAAAGCTTAACAATCTTGTCTTTACTCAATTTTCGATTCTGGCCGTTTGAAAATGATTGGTCCAATAACCAAACTTTAAAATAAGGGCTCCAAACTTGGTCCAAACTTTCGAAATTGTCATTCAATTGATCAAATTTGGCATATCATTTTCAAAAATTGGCGTTTGAGAACTTGTAATATAGGGTGAAAAATGTTACATTAGAAGACAAAATATGATCTACGCAATTTGTTTATTAACACAAATCTCTTTAGTTCCCCTTCTCTCTTCCACTCTAAGCGCCGTCGACTAAGAAATAACTCTCAATTGACAGAGGCCCCATATTCTCAACTCGAATTGAAATCTTCTCTCCCAATCTAATCTGGACATAATTGATTATTTTTATATAGTATTTTATTTTTTTATTCTTTGCTCACTGTTGATGTCTTTCTCTACTCACTAGGCATATCTTCCGTTTTCATCGTTAGGATTTAGCCCGTTGCTTTAGATCCTTCACACCAATAAGTTCAATAGAAAGGAGGAGCAATACAGTAAGTTCATAGTTCATTGGAAGTGATTATATGATTTCTTTGAATTTTTTAAGCTCTTATATCTCGATCTAAACCTAAATTTGGAAGCTTTTATCTTCTAATCTAGATTTAGATTTGGAAATTCTTTGGAGGCGTTTCGGTGCTTATTCTAGACCTAGATTTGGGAGCTTGTTCAACTTGTTTGTCTTTTGTTTTTCTATACGGTGATAGTGTTAAGATACTGAACTTAAGTGTGCATCACTCACTAGGCAAATCATAACTATTGAAGAAAAAGATTACAATATGTGCTCATCACTTATGGTAATGCGAAATTCAATGATCGGCCATTCTTCATTCAGCTTTGGTTCTTAAGACAGATTTGTTCTTGTGGAATGAAAGTATCCTTATCATATCAGTTTGTGCTTTATCGTTCTATTTCGTTTTGGATTTGCTTTGTTTTGGATCTCATGTATCATCTTAAGATCTTGAGATATGATGAAATATTTACTTTTAATTAAATAAATTTTGTTTCACTTGTCGTACGAAAAAAATGGTAATTTAGTGCTAAGAGCAATTCATAAGAATACCAAAATATAGGCATCAAATGTGAACACAACACGGCGACTTCGCAGCTTTAATCATCAAAATGCCAAATGATTATATATGGTTTGCTTCTAAAAGTTACCATGTGAATAAATATTTATAATTAAGAAGAAACAATTTCATAATTTCTGTTATATGGAAAAATGGAAAAGAAATGAGAGAGAGAGAGAGAGAGAGAGAGAGAGAGGACTGATCTAGCACATGGTAAATGCTCGTAAAGGCCATGCCACAGGAATATGCATTGTACTAGGCGGGGCAAGATGACCCCCACAGGAGGGCAATTCACAACGAAATGCCAAAAACGAATAAAGGGAATAAACTACTCCTCCTTTTTTGATTTCCTGGCGGGCCGAAAGGCGCATCGTGGGCCTAAAGGCCCGTTTGTTTCGGCCCAATCGTGGGCCTCACGGAACGGCCCAACGCGCGGTGGGAAAGCGGGGGAGCGTTGGATTCGAGAAAAGACGGTGGGGACTGGGAGCAGAATTTCAAAACATGGAAAAACAGCTCTCTCTCTCTAGCCATTAAAGTCACAAACTTGCAGAGGAAGTCAAGCCAAAAGCGCCTCTCTCTCTCTCTCACTGTGCGCAACGGGAAAGTAGTATATAAAAGTAGTATATAATATTACCACGAGAGGAATCGTCAAAGCAGCACGATCGCTCGAAAACCCCCAGTGCAGGGCATCGCTTGCGTCTGAGAATTCTTCCGTCCTCTTCAACCGGTTCGTCTAGGAGGTAAGGAATGGAATGATTCTGTCCGATTCTCTCCCGCCGCGTAGCTCCCCTCTGTCCGCACGACAAGCAAGGTCCGCCCTCTATTTTCTTATTGCTTTTCCTTGGGAAACGCTTAGATCCGTTGCTCGCTCTGCTCGGTCCGTTCGCGATCCGAGAAATGACTTATGTTCCGAAGCTCATCGCGACACGCGTTCACACTCTGTCCGTAGCTCTGCTGGTGTGCTAGTTGACATTTCGTTTTGGATTTGAGTTAATACCGCAAATGACATTGATAATCCGGATCTTTTGTTGCCTTGCGAAGAATATTATATGGAGATAATCGGCACAAAAGGTCATCGGATTTTTATTTGATGTGCGATTTGATTTTCAAACTTTTAATTTGTGCATCACTACTTTCCATTCTCACATGATTAAAATAACATAATCTGAATGTTCAATATAGTCCCTATGAAAATGATTGAAAGTTTAGAGACTATATGGTCATATTTAACAAATTATAAATTTAAAAATGACATTACACATTAGATCAACATTTAAGAATTACGTGTGTTATTTTTTCAATCATCAACTATGCTCACCATGACATTAATTCCCCATGCTTTTTTTGTGATATCACAGTGTGTCAAGTTGGAGTTTTTTCTGGTAAACAGAAAGTGTTTTTGACAAATCAATATAAGTTTGGATATTCTATGATATCAAACAAAGTTCTCTTATCCAATGTCTGTGGTTTAGAATTCTCGTCCGTCCGTACCATTCCCGGTTATAGTTATCTCGCCTACCTCTGAATTGCGGCGCTTTAAACGGGTCAGGCCGTGATCATCACGTACGTCAAATGGGAAAAACGATGACCATGAACTCCTTCCCGGACCGGGCATATCCCTACAATGTTCCTCCCAATGTTCCTACAACATTTCGTCACGTTTCTGCACTGTTCCCCGGGAGGGGAGGAGTCAAAGTAAATGTGCGACATAAGTAACCTCCTTACCGTGTCGGAAAATAAAAAAAAAGAAAATCACACCTCGGTCAAACCGAAATCCGATGCGATCTCGTCCGTCCGATCAGAGCCAGCTCCGTTGAGTAACCGTCGAAACCGAGCTCGCCGGTCGGCACAAGGCATCGCCCGGACTCCGGGAAGGGATAACCTCCACGTGGAGGCTTATCCCACCGGTAAAACGCCACGCCACGCCACGCCACATCCCCGCTGCCCAATCCCCGAAGCAACCCCCGTGCACCCCACCCGCACGCGATCCCCGCCCCCTCCCTCCTCCATAAATACCCCGCGAATTCGCGCTTTTATCCTTTCTTCATAAACCCAAAATCTCTAAAACCCCCTGCATTTCTCTCTCTTCTTTCTCTCTCTACAAATTCAGTTCGGAATCTTTCGGAATCGATGAGTCCGGCCGCCGCAACCGCCGCCGCCGCCGTCGCCGACGGCGATCGATCGGAGATCGCTTTCTTCGACTTGGAGACGACCGTCCCGACGCGCACGGGGCAGGGGTTCGCGATCCTCGAGTTCGGGGCCATCCTGGTTTGCCCGCGGAAGCTGGTGGAGCTGGAGAGCTACTCCACCCTCGTCCGCCCCTCCGACCTCTCCCTCATCTCGTCGCTCTCCGTCCGCTGCAACGGCATCACCCACGACGCCGTCGTCTCCGCCCCCTCCTTCGCCGACATCGCCGACAAGGTCCACGACATCCTCCACGGTGAGTGCGCGCCCCGAGCTCTCGTTTTTGGTTTTCGTTCTCGCCGTTGTGCGTGATGATGGAAATGTGGAAGAGGTAGGGGTTTGGAGGTTGTCGTGTTTCGGTGGATTCTAACGTTGTGCTGGCGTGGCGGTGTGTTTCGTGTTGATAGGGAGGATATGGGCGGGCCACAACATATTGAGGTTCGATTGTGCTCGGCTTAGGGAGGCCTTCGCCGAGATCGGTAGGCCGGCGCCGGAGCCGAAGGGGACGATTGATTCGCTGGCATTGTTGACTCAGAAGTTCGGAAGAAGAGCTGGTGATATGAAGGTAATGGTTTTAAGACGAATTTGGTTGTTCTTATGCTCGCGATTTTGCGTGTTTGTTTGCTTTCCTGATCATTTTTTATGGATGTGTTTTGGTCGCAATGGTATGAGCAAAAACCCATCTTTCATCAGATACTTAAATTATCCAAATGTGGAAAGAATTTCATGAGGGTAGCTGGTTTATCATCTGCGCATTAGCTATTCCTATAAATAATTGACAACGGATGCACAGTTTCTTGTTGACAAAATGTCTTATGCTGAACACATTGCTTTTAGTTCAATCACATGACGAATATATAGAATGTTGGCAGTTTTTTCTTTCCGTTCTTCCAATATACACATAGATTGTCCCGGGTAAAACCTTGAGATGGCATGGAAGTTGCATAATGTATCCTTGTTATAACTTCCTTTTTATTTCTTAATTGCTATTATGTTGCTGCAGATGGCCACCTTGGCATCATACTTTGGACTTGGACAGCAAACTCATAGGTGATCCTGCTTGTCTTCAAGGAATTATTCCCCTTGCAGTTTTATATCTTCAATGCAATGCTTATCTTTCTGGCTACATTTTCTCAGGAGTTTGGATGATGTGAGGATGAATCTGGAAGTTGTTAAGTATTGTGCAACAGTTCTGTTCTTGGTAAGGCCTTAATCTGTTGATTTACAATCTCCGCTGATGATAACTTCTTGAGTTATTAAACTTAAATGTACAATCATTTATTTGCCTGCTGTCAATATCAGCTTTTGGTGATTCTATCTTTCCATGCCAATATCGCCATATGGCATTAGTGCATTCATAGCAGTCGAGATTTTTGTGACTTTTGTTGAGTGCATTTACATGGGGGCTCTATTCATATGAAGCAAACTATTGGTTTTCTGGAGTCCTGCATGGTTATTTAATATCTTTTGGTGCGCTGAAAGAAAGGAGTCAAAACGAAAATCTAGATTGTAAGCTTCGTTTGCAGAAAATTTGTATTCTGATTTGCTTGATTCCTAATTTGCATCCTATGTTGCTCCTTTTGAATGATTGACTTGACTTGTTTTATGAGAGCACGAGTTAATGGATCATCCTTCCCAGGATTTCTCTGCAGTCTAGGTTAAAGAAATCATTATGCCATGCTATTTATTATGGATCTTTTTGGTGTGGTTAAATTGATGTAAAAACAGGTAAAATTGACAAGAACTTGGTTGACTGATTTGGGGTTATGATTTGATTTGTAATCCGTTGTTTCTGCACATATTATTTAATTGTTGTCGCCTTTGTCAATGCACAGGCACCTGCCCTCTAGACTTGTCATTCTCTTAAACAGTCAAGGCTTAATTGCTTTCCTCCCTCCTGAAAGATATAGAATTGTCTTTGATCTTGCAAGTGATCCTGCGATTGGCATGAGTGATAAGCGTATTTATTCATAAATTTTGTGTACATATGTTGCGGCACTGATTGAAATCTCAATATTTGTAGGAATCAAGTCTCCCAGACATATTCACAGCAAACAGTTGGATTTCCCCTAACGCTACCACAAGAAGCCGTAGTAATGGAAAATTTTCAAATGGAGGAAGCTCAGTAAGTTCCTCTACGTCTGGTCAAAAGGTCGAAAGTGATCGGATACTCTCTCTTGCAAGTCAAGGAGAGGGAGAAGCCCATCCAATATTTTCTCTAGTGACTCCCAATGCAGATGAGGTGGTCGAGTCTGATACAGTTCGGCCAGATGCTTTTAGAATGGATTCCCTCAGTGTTGATCTAAGAGCAGAGCCCCTTCCATCAGATGTTGCTATGGAAGAACAACCTGATAACCAGGATTCTGACATGTCCGTTTCCTCTCCAGCAGCTGCATCTGAGGGTTGCAGTGGCTATGCTGGGTTCTTAGAGCCTGAAGAAGTATCCATCCCTTCTATTCGTGCCTCCCTTGTCCCTTTCTATAGGGGTAGTCAAAGAATACAGCTTTCGCACAAAGGTACAATTTTGCAGCTTTGCTGCAATCAGTTGAGGGTGCGGTTTGGAGTTAATGACAGGTTTCTTAATAACGCTGGTCGGCCAAAATTTAGTTTTGTGGTGGATATATCTCCAACCTTATGTCAGGTGCTTGATGCATGTGATGGAATTGCACAGAAATTATCTGTTGACTCTGGTAGCAGCTCTGAGTGGAAGTCTGTCGTGATTAGGAAAGATGGCTTTGCCAATTCTCCAACTATAAGACTTCAGTAAGTTTTCTGCTTTGCTATTCTTTCCTTGGATCATGACAAACTTCAGTAACTGTCGAATTCTTTGTTAGTGCTGAGAACATAGTCCTCAATGAAAGAGCAAAACCCATGCAAGTTTATTTGGTTGTTTTTGGTTTGTTGGATCTTTTTCTGAGAGCTTTGGGTTTTTTTTGGGGATGGGGGTTGATGAGAAGAGGGGGTTTTCGATATCTTTCTTGTCTTTCATATATTCACATAGGTGTGAGTATACCTGGAAACAGGGATGAGCACTTGTGCCAATTCAACCCGTGAACCAGCCGGTCTTTTAGGTGAATTGGGTAGGTTCATGAGTAAAAACCTTGAGAACTGGCTAAGGGCAGTTTAGTCCCTGGGCTAACTCTTTGAACTGCCAGTTTTACCTAGGAACCAGTCTACCCAAGCCGAGACTTGTTCCAGCACAAGACTGACTTTTAAACAGTATTAATCTTATTTTCAAAAAAGTAAATAGAAGTTGCAACAAAAGAGATTTGAACCTGGCTCAAAAAGCCTTAACTTACTTCAACCATTTTGCCATAGGAAGCTGACGTATCAAGAGTCCTGGTTCCAAATACTCGGAACCAGCCTGGACTGTGTAGAATCCAAGTTTTCAGTTGGAATTGATCCACCTCTTCCTAGAAATACACTTTCAAAACCTGTCAGAAGCCCTTCGCCCTTGTAGATTTGTTAATGCATTGGAAACATATGAAACATATGCATCTGCAACATGAGTAAGGCGGTTAATTGTTTATTGAGGACTAAGTTAATTTCCTCTCTCTGCCCACAGCATTCCAACTGTTAATGCAGATGTCCCAAGATACGAGACCGAGATATACCGAAAAGAATCTTCCGGCAGTTCAGAAAAACTTGTCTTTAGTCAGTGTAATATTGAGGAGATCAAGCCCTTGCTCAGTTCTGGAACCTTTGTGGATGCTTGCTTCTCTTTGGATCACTATGACTTTCAACAGAATGCTGGCATCCGGCTAGTGGCAAAGAAGTTGTTCATTTACTCGAACTGATTTACTCTGATAGATGAATGTTTAACTTATAAGCAGGGGTTTGTCTGCTTCACATATCGTAGAGATCAGACTAACTGCTGAATTTGTTTCTGTCATCTGACTAATTCTTTTCTGATTATCAGATATTAGGACAATGTTGCAATATTCAATTGAATTCAAATGAAATGTTTGTATAGTTCTTTGACTGGACATAAGATAGACATTTTCCCTTAAGATCACTGCTTTGTCATTTTTTGTCTATTGGGCATGAGCAGATGCGAGAGTGCATGATCTCAACTCGCCCTTTGACTTTGTTTGAACTTTCTCGATCTAGCCTTAATGCAACTCAGCGCCTTTCGTGTTCCCTTGCAAGTTATTTTGTAATTTCCAAAACCTTATCTCCTTTCTGTTTCGCCGGTATTAAAAATGGCTTTAAATAGGAACTTCTCATGCCGTCATCATCTACTTCTGTAGTTCCTCGTTTGGTCAGGTAAACAACACAACCCAAATCCTGTCTTTGGGTTGTCCTGTTTCCTTCTTAAGAGATGTAGGTGGTGTCTATGATCTCTCCCCAGAGATATAAGGCTTTGTAGACCACTCCCTCATATAATACTAAAACAGCAATTTAGTCAACAATGCGGACAGCATCTTGATGTAGAATGTAGATGCTCTTTAACATCTTTCTATTTCCTTCTTTTTAAGCTCTCGACATCATACAGCTTCACGCAAAAGTGGTTAAAGTTCGACACGATCATCCACTTTGTCGGGTTGATTAGCTTGGTTATACGCAGAAATCGAATGGGATCAAAGGCTAATACACTACCAACTTTGTCGCCTGTCATGTGCATTATATGAATATGATATACTCGGAACTTGCACTTTTCAAACCGGTTTGCATTTTCAAGAGCATTTTCCAGGTTGTACCAACGGCTCACTTGATTTTAGACACATCAGAATACATCCAATTTTGAGCCGAAGTGTTGTACTTCTAATGTATTAATAGGTGGGGTTAAGCATCAGGCACAGTTGAAGTCCGGTTATGGGAAGAAACGGTTTAGTTCCTGATACCGTGAGCCTATATTTAGCTTAGTGCCGATTCGGTTTTCAGTTCCAACAGCCGAATTCTCAGATCGAATAAGTTTTAAAGCTTGTTTTAGAAAAGAAAAATAATAACATGACCACTTGACCAATATATATGCTTTTGTAGTGAAATGGTGCTGTTTTTGCTTTTTATTATTAGATTTTGACTTTTTACTCAATAAAAATAGGTCAATTTCTTAATTCAAAATTTTGAAATCATCCAAATCCACGCATCAAAAAACTAATGATTCCTACTAATAGAACGTGCAATTGCTAATTTAGCCAATGCATCTGTCTTGAGGCTTGATTATGTATGTTGATTGAGCTAACAGTGCCTTTATATATATATATAATTAATGAAAGGATTCTCAAACTTTCTATTTTCCAACCGTGACGCATTTATTCAACTCTCGTCATATCATCTCCCACTGCCCTATTTGCCACGTTATGTTGCTAATTTCTTTTTCTTTTCTTTTTCTAAAATTTATAATTGACACCGACCCAAACCAATAATATTTCTCTTTTTAATCTAATTAATTCGTTTAATAATAAAAGAAAAGGGGAAAAAAAGAGAGAAATAAAATCAAAAGGGGTGGTGGCAACTGGCAATTGGTTTCCTCAGCAAGAGATCTCAGCAGTGTATGACGTGGCCGCTTCCTCGTCTCTACCGAGCCATCCAATCCCATCTTCGCTGCGCCTCTCCTTTTCCCTCTCTCCCTGTCCAACCCCCGCTCTCCACGTCACCCCCTCCTTCTATCATGCTCCACCGTGCGCACTGCGCACCCCCAAAATTTCCCCATCCCCTCAGTGTAATCACCGCCCCCACTCCGCTTCGTCTCCCCTCTCAATCATATATTATTTTGATATTTTTGCAGTTATCAATTTGTCGTTCTATCTCGTTAGATTTGGTTGAGAAAGATAATTAAAATTATACATATGACTATCTTTTGGCGATAATTTTAAATAAATACAGTAATCGCATTGATGGATAACGAATTACACCATAGTGATGTGACCTGCGTAATGTTGATAAATTCTTGAAAGTACTATACAAAATTGTAACTATTTGAAAGGTTGATTTTTGCTAATAAAATCACTAATGAAAAGGGAGGGAAATTACTGAAAAGAATATAATTGTGTTTTCTCTCCTTGAGACAAAGATGCGACATTAGTTGAGTCCCAATTTAAACATCCAGAAAAAAAAAAAAATGCTTGTACAAAATATTCATATCTTTAGATAGAATGTCGTTGTATAGTGCAGCTCAATGTAACAGATCACATCCATTAAGTTGTAAGTGATTCCACGACAACGCAATATGCTAAATAGATTTCCAAGTAAGTTCAGGCCCTCGTGCTCATTGTCGAATATTGAATTTCCACAAAAAACTTGATTAGTTTTATTTCATAATGACTGAATCGGCATATATTTTTATTGATAACTTGGGTGAAACTACCATAACTTATTTTCTTGCTGATTTGCTAGTAATCGTTCTTTTATCATTTTATGATACTCATTTTATAATCTTCATCTTTTTCTTCTCGAGAAGTTCTAAGTTAGGTCAACAGCGAATGCGGGAGAATTACCAAAAAGTCATAAACCTATCGGTGTCTTGCGCCAATTCGCCATAAACTTTTTTTTTTTTTTTTTTTGCAATTTAGTCCTAAATCTTTTACAATTGTGCCAATTCAATCCAACCGGCCAAAATTGGCCGGCCGACGCCGACATGGATGCCGGCCGGGGACAGTTGCGGCGAACATTGATGTGGCAATTTTTAATATTTTTTAATATTTTTTATTTTTGAATTTTTTATTATTTATTTTGAATTTTTTTTCCCCACCTTCTCCTTCCTCTGGCCTCGCCAGTGGTTAGCGAGGCTGACCTTGCCGGCCCTTGCCTCTGGCCGGCGAAGGAGAATGTGGGGAAAAAAAAAAAAAAATAAAAAAATATTAAAAAATATTTAAAAATTGCCACATTAGCGTTCGCCGGCCAGCTGTCCTCGGCTAGCGTCCACATCGGTCTTAGGCGGCTGGCCAATTTTGATCGGATGGACTAAATTGGCACAATTATAAAAGGTTTAGGATTAAATTGACCAAAAAAAATGTTTTGGTCTGAATTGGTACAATTGCAATAGGTTTATGACTTTTTTGGTAATTCTTCCGCGAATTGCTGATTTTGATGGGGAGCGGAAACATGGGGTGCTTGGAAGAAGAGAGGAGTGCACCGCTCGACGTTAAGGCCGTTGTCAACTACCCGAGCGGATCTTCTCTACCATCATGGCGTGGCGATGGCGGCGGTAGCGACTATCGTGGTCTTTTTCCGATGAATTAGAACAAACATAGAATTAGCTCCGTAAGCAATAACGTATGGAAGCGTCGGTGCGTTTGCAATTTGCAGCCTAGCAAAGTTGACTTGAGGGGCACTTGTTTGAAAGTGGACCGAAATGTCATTATCTCTTTTATTTTTTGTACATTATCCCAAAATTAGAAAATAAGAAAAAGAACTACATAATTTTAGGCTAGCAAATTGAATTATCCAACTCAACAATGCGAGTGATAATTATGTATTAAATTGGCCATCAATAGGCTTGTTTCTTTTATCGTTAGAGGATTAAATTGCATCATGTTTTATTTGGAGAGTAATGATATAACTTTCGGGTTCTACCCCTATATATATCCCCCCCAAAAAAGAGAGAGAAAAAAGAATATCACGTTTCATCAAAGGATTATATATAATTTTCCATATTGATTCTCTCATTATCATTGTTTTCTCTAGCTTCCAAATAATGTTATAATTTTTTTTCTCCGTTTTCTGTTTTCTTCTTCTCCTATAATTATTTGAATTTCTTACGTTGGTTTTCTATTTACCTCTACCAAACATCTTTATTTATTTAGACACATGGACTCATGGCCAACAGGAGAAAACAAATGAATCCAAAATGCTAGTGCACCCATTATGCATCCAGACATGCAAGAAAACCAAAATATCCCTTAGTGATTGAAGGTCATGAAAGTACGCTGAGACAGGGAAGTTCACATTTAGTGCTGTGCTAATGATTGAAGGTCAAGAAAGTATGCTGAGACTGGGAAATTCACATTTAGTGCTGTGCAAAAAAGGTGATCGAATACAAATAAACAAACCACTGGGGTGGCCACCATTCCAACATGGAAGGGGGAGATGGGGGGTTTGAATCTCCACATTTTCAGAGGGTTGGGGTGGGGACGAATTAATTTCAAGAGTGGGTTTCGACTCCCACGTCTTGCAAGGAAACATGGCAAAAGTCTGAGAGTGAGAGTTAGAATATGAGTAAAGTAGGACCGAAAAAAAAAATACAAATAAACAGTAATAGAAGAAGAAAATATATGCAAATGGATGAAATTTATGTGATTCGTTTCATATAACTTATATATCCATGAGAAGAGCAATGGTAGATTCCGTTATGAACCAGGCTATATATTAGAGATTGCAAATTCATACTTAAGTACATCCCGACATTTTTTTATGGATTCAGGTCCTCCATATGTAGTGGGTATTGTGAAGTCACTTCTTGAAAGTTTAATATCTTAGTAAAGGGACCTGTGAATGGTCTAGATTGATTGCCCATTTTCTTTTGTTTTTGCTTTTCTTTATATATATATAAATTCCAAATAAGAGACTGAAGTACCATTATTTCCTCAAATAAGAGTTGAGGTGAATACTATTTCAAATAAGGGTTTGAAGTGGTCATAATCTTAAAGAAGTGCCTGAGTGGTTATAGTTATTTTAAATAAGGACTTGGTCTTGCTGGCTCGTTGACTAGCAAAAAATTCTGGTTGATAAGGAATATTTTTGTTCAAATACAATTTAAATTTAAATTAAATCAAACTACAAATTTAAAAAGTTTTTTTTTTTTAAAAAAAAAAAAGCAAAAATGGAGTCAGGAGGCTTCCCGCCTATGGTCGTTGCCCCATTGACAATGGGGCGATGGTGATGGCTGGCAGGGTCGTTGACGCTTGGGTGAGGACCGGTGACCCTCGCCAACCAGGAGGGCTAGTAAAATGCTGAGATTGAGCCCTTGCTAATATTGGAACCTTTGTGGATGCTTGCTTCTCTTTGGATCACTACGACTATCAACAAAATGCTGGCATCCAGCTGGTGGCAAAGAAGTTCATTTACTCAAATTGATCTATACTGATAAATGAATGTTTAACTTAAAAGCAGGGTTTTGTCTGCTTCACATATCGTACAGATCAGACTTAACTGCTGAATTTGTTTCCATCATCTGACTAATTCTTTTATGATTGTCAGATTTTAGGAAAATGTTGCAATATCCGATTGAATTCAAATGAAATGTTTGTATAGTTCTTTGACTGGACGTTAGAGACATTTTCCCTTAAGATCAGTGGATTGAAATTAGAGGCAGCATCTTGGTGTAGAATGTAGATGCGCTTAACATCTTTCTATTTCCTTTCTTTTAAGCTCTCCGACATGGTCCAGCTTCACGCAAGAGTGGTTAAAAGTTCGAAACGATCATCCACTTATCGTGTTGATTAATTTGGTACTGCGCAAAGATCGAAGGGGGATCAAAGTGCAATATGCCTCCGAATTTGTCGCCGGTCATGTGCATATATGAATATGATACACTCGGAACTCGCACTTTTCAATCCGGTTTGCATTTTCAAGAGCATTTTCCAGGTTGTACCAGCAGCTCGATTTTAGACACATTAGAGTACATCCAATTTTGAGCCAAAGTGTTGTACTTCTAATGAATTAATAGGAGGGTTGAGCGCCGAGCATGGTTGAAGTCCGGTTTCGGGGAGAAACAGTTCAGTTCCCGGTACTGTGAACTCTAATTAGCTTAGTACTAGTTCAGTTTCTAATTCTAAGAGAAGAATTCCTTGATTGAATCAGTTTTGAAGCTTGTTTTAGATTTTTAAAAAAATAATAATAACATAATCACTTGACCAGTATATGCTTTTGTGGTGCTTTTTTTTTTGCTTTTTAATATTAGATTTTGATTTTTTACTAAATAAAAATAGGTCGGTTCCAAATCCAAAATTTTAAAACCATCCAAACTGACGCATCTATAAACCGATGATTCTTGATTAATAAAACGTGCAATCACTAGTTTAGCAAATACATCTATCTTGGCGCTTGACTAAGTACGTTGTGCTAGTAGTGCTCAATAGATACATCTATATCTATCTATATAAAACATATCGATATCTATCCCGTCGTAATATCTATATGTAATGATAGGATTCGCAAACTTTCTATTTTCCAACACCAACTCATTTGTTCAACTCCTCATTATATCATTTCCCATTTGCCCATTCGCCACGTTATGTTGCAAATTTCTTTATGATTGACAGTGACCCAAACCAATAACATTATCCTTTTTAATATAATTACTTCATTTAATAATAAAATAAAAGGGGGAAAAAAGAGAAAGAGAATTAAAAGGGCTGGTAGCTAAGTAGCTTTGACACTGACACGCGATACGCGACACGACACAACACATTAACACGTCGTTTCTAAAAAAATAGAGAATTTCGATACGTTGGGACACGTTGTAATATACATATAAATAATAAATTATTTTTTTATGATTATTTCAATCAAACTAATCTAATTCAAATTCACAAATAAATAATAATAAAATCCTATAATAAGTTTACACTAAAAACATTAATCCACCATTTATTTATATTCTTCATTGTTTTAATTTGACAAATTCAACTCCATTTCAATAAATCCATCAAACTTGGAAAGAAAAAAAGTAATTCACATTCTATACTTGCATGTCAAACGTGTCAAAAGGAAAAAGAAAAAACTTGAAGGTAAATTATGTATTACGAAAAGTGAGAGTTAAAAAAGAAGAGAAGAAAATATTAAAATTTTCTTCTTTCCTAATTTGTTATTTTTTTCACATATATATTTTGACCATTCATTTATTGAAAATTTTTAAAATTGACTTCGTATGTCGGAACTCGTATGTCGGGATTCCAACTCGAGTGTCGAAAAAATTGAGCAGGTGTCGAATTTTCCGATACGTGTTGACCGAGTGTCGGAGAGTGTCTGAGAGTATCAGAAAGTGTCAGACACATGTCAAAATGTCCGACATGACACGAAGGCTCCCAAAGAATGTCGGTGCTACATAGACTGGTGGTAATTGGTTTCCTCAACAAGAGATCTTAGCAGCGGGTGACGTGGCCACTTCCTCATCTCTACTCGCTTTTTACCTCTCTCACTGTCCAACCCCCTCCTCCACTTCACCCACTTCTTCTATCTTGCTTCACCCTCGAATCACCGCCTCATTCGGATGCGTTTGGTTCAGTATTTCCAATAGGCTTTCGGTCTCCAAAGCTCATTGGAAAAATGTTTGACCGTTTGGCAACCATTTTGAAGTAGGTTTCAAAGTGTCGGTGCTACATAGGCTAGTGGTAATTGGTTTCCTCAACGAGAGATCTTAGCGGGTGATGTGGCCGCATCCTCATCTCTACTCGCTTTTTCCCTCTCTCGCTGTCCAACCCCCGCCTCCACGTCACCCACTTCTTCTATCTTGCTCCACCCCCGAATCACCATCTCTTTCGGGTGCGTTTGGTTCGGCATTTCCAATAGGCTTTCGGCCTCCAAAGCTCATTTGGAAAAATATTGGACCGTTTAGCAACCATTTTGAAGTAGGTTTCGAGTGAAAGTCATAAAAAGCTAGTATTGAAAAGGCCAGTATTGAAAAGGTTGAAAGCCCAACGCTAGTTGAGTTTGCAACATTTGGCCAAATACTAAAACTTATTTTTTTTTTCCAAAACTACCCTCACCCATTTTTCAAATTTTAGATTTTGCCATCGTTATTATTTTTTTAAATGCTAAAAAAAATCAAATATATAATTAAAAAAAAAAAAGACCGACCCTTCGCCAATTTGGCAAAGGGCTACGGCCGCCGATGAGCTAGATTTGGCAGAGGCGGCCATCGGTCAGGTCGCCTGAGGTCATGCGGCCTTCGACGACCCTCATGCGCTGAACCCAGGTAGTGTGTGACCTAGACGATTGTCGCATGGGTCTTGCGGCCTCAGGCGGCCCTCGCTTGGGTCCCACAAGGGTGGCGCGATGGCAGCCGTCGGTCTCCATCACTTGCTTGATAAAATTGGACTATATAAGGACACAAATAATGTTAAAAATTTTAAAGCAAACATTTAAGTATCATAATTTTTAAAATTAAATCACTCAAGTTACATACAATTTTTTTTTTACTAGAATTCCTATGTGACATTGATTCCTAGAAAATCACATTGGTGATTTAATATTAAATTAATGCCACAATGGATTTTTGAGTAAGGAATATCATCAATGTAATTTTCAGATTTTTTTTTTTTTAGAAGTTATGCCACCAATTTTGGAGCAAATATGATCATCTCTAAATTTCGCAGTTTTATTATTCAATTAGAATTTAAACAAGCATACCGGCCGAAAGAAAAGGATTTAAACCATGTAAGGATGGATCTTCCGCACATCCATCAGGAGGTCAAGATCGTTTGGGGTTTCATGTGTGTTGACTTTTGATCAATACGTGATCAATGGTTCATTGGAAGTCATGGCCTTTATGACACTTTTACTTGATGATGTTTGGCTCTAAAAATTTCTAACCCATGGTAAGGGAAAGGTCATGGACCAATTTTTCAGCATTTTCTTCTCTTGACTAACAAGCCTTCAACTTTTTTTCTTGGAAATGACAAGCCTTCAACTTATAAAGAGAAAGATTCTTATAATTCCAATCACACGGCGTGTAAAGCAAATCCCGCATCCCAAACGATAGTGACCCTAGTGGCATCGATTCTCAAACACAAATTGCACTCCCCCTTCCATCATGTACTCATAAGCCAAGAACACCCATTGCTTGTGTAAGCAAATATCATGGAGCTTAATTATTATAATTTTTTTTTTTTATATTGAACACCCACCGCCTTGGTCTTCTTTTAAAAACTATATATATATATTTGATTTTTTAGCATTTTTGTCAAAATTTATATTTAAAAAAAGTTACATTTATTTATTCTTTTCAATTTTAAACAAATAAAATTTAAAAAACTAATATTACTCAACTAAAGGGCTTGTCAAATGTATTTTCTATCAACCAGCATTTCTTTCAAAATTGTTTCTCAAAACATAATTTACCAAACGGTTTTTGCATTTACCCAAAGTTCTTTAGGCTAAACTACTTTGCATTTTCCCAATGAGCTTTCAAAACATTGAATCAAATGCACTCTAAACATCACGAGATTGTATGAAGTGAGAAAATATTGGGTAGGCCCAGCGCTACAAGTTAGCAAACGCGCCAGCCACTTGCTAATCACCCCATCTTTTGCGCAAGCCCATTTGTCAGGAGAGGCAAAGTCCTCTTGCCTCTCCTCTCTCCTCAGCGTCTTTGTTACTCTCTCTCTCTAAACATCACGAGGCTGTATGAAGCGAGAAAATATTGGGTAGGCTTAGTGCTCCAAGTCAGCAAACGCCCTAGCCACTTGTTGATCGCCACGTGTTTTGCACGGGCCCACTTGTCAGGAGAGGCAAAGTCCTCTTGCCTCTCCTCTCTCCTCGGCGTCTCTGTTACTCTCTCTCTATCTATCGTCTTCCCCTCTCAAACATATATCATTTCGATATTTTTGCATTATTAATTTGTTTGTTCTATTCTCGTTAGATTTGGTTGAGAAAAATTAATAAAATTATAGGATTATCTTTTGGCGATAATTTTAAATAAGTATAATGATCACACCAACAGATAACGAATTGCACTCTACTAACAACATCGCCCGAGTCATGTTGACAGACTCCCGAAACTACTATGTAAAGCGGTAATCATTTGGAAGGTTGGTTTTTGCTGATGAATCACTGTGAAAGGGAGGGAAATCACCGGAGAGAACACGATTGTGTTTTGCGGGCTCTGCCATTTGTCTATCTCCTTAACCCAAACAAATACTCATTTATTCGACATTTCTTGGAAAAATAACACGTCCTGAAAATTAACAACATCAAATCTTGGTCAGGTGAAGGGATATTTTTCTTTCATAACTCGGCGTGCAATCATGTAACTTATTTGTGCTGAATTGCTCAAAATCGTTCTTTTATCATTTTATGCAACTCATTTTATAGTCTTCATCTTTCTCTTCTCTAGAAGTTCTGGGTTAAGTCAACCGCTGTCATCCACAAGTTAGGTGGGATTGGCCCCAGCAGACTTAACTTTGCCGATAGTCCGGCCGTGATAATCGCTCAAAATGGAGAGACTCTGCGTATATAAATCAAGCATATGGTGAAGCAGAAGAAGCAGATGGCACAAAACACACCATAGGATGTACAAACATGAAGTGTCTTATATGGTGTATGTGGTGGACATGGGCGTTGCTGGTGTTGATGGGGAGTGGAGGCATGGGGTGCCTGGAAGAAGAGAGGAATGCGCTGCTCGGCATCAAGGCCGCCTTCAACAGCCCGAGAGGGTCTTCTATTTCATCATGGCGTGACGACGACGGAAGCAACTGTTGTGGCTGGGAAGGCGTGGTGTGCGACAACACCACTTCGCGAGTGGCTTGGCTATATCTGAATAATACACGGGATCCGAACCTGGGAGTTGGGGTTATTAACGCCTCTTTATTCCTTCCTCTGGAGGAACTTGAAATGTTGGATTTAAGTGGAAATCATCTCTCAGGTGAATCTCTCTCTCTGTTTTTTTTTCAAATATATTTCTAAGTAATAGTGTATTTACCATTATTTGAATAATAGGAGATGTCGTGCTAGAATGTTATAGACTATCAAGTGGGTCAAGTGAATTAATGACATAACATGATTGCACAAATGACGCAATTCTTAGGTTCCATTTGTCTAGCAAAAAATGAATGATGTAGAAAATATTTTTACTAAAAATGATCGCTTATATTCTCTAAAATAATTATCCTATGAATAATGTTTTCATTATCGGTGACAATTTATGTCTTTGTTTATTCATTTTTTAATATACAAACGATTATTTTTTTTGAAAAATATTTTCAAAATTAATCATTATTCGTGCAAATGTGGATGAGGGCCTCGCAGCCACGGGTGAGGAGAGGGCTTTGCGGCCCTTGCCTAGTGATTGGCGAGCTTCGACGACCCTCACTGGCCACTGCTCGCTAGCCACAATGGGTAAGGGAAGGAAAAGCCAAAAAAAAAAGGAAAAGAAAAAGAAAAAATTAACAAAAAATATTTAAGAATTATAAATTTTTGTCCATGTCAGCGTCAACTATGCCGCATAGGGTAGTCGGTGTCCACGATAGTGATTTTCAGCCAAAATAGGTACAAATACAAAAATTTTATGACTCAATTGATAAAAAAAAATTAAGATTCAATATGCATAATTATAATAGATTTGGGACTTTTTTTGTTGTTGTAATTTTCCCAAAAATTGTATCAAAGTAATGGGGCTTAAAGCTTGTAGTAAAAGCTCCCATCTGTGGCCTTTATATTTGTTAGTTAAATTAATGTATGAGCTAAATACCATAACTCATTATCAATTATTTAAAATTTTACTTGAATTGAGAGATAAAATGAGAAAAAAAAGAAAAGAAACGAAGATGTAGCACAACAACTAATGCTCATGATCTTTGTCTTTAGGTTTTAAACTTTAGTACATATTAATTTAAATATATAGACACACACACACACACACACACACACACTACAACCATTAATTGTCTTGTAACTTTGAAGTGACAGGATTACTGTATTTTGTTTAATATCCTCATAGTCAACAGAAAACACTGTATTTAGAGTAATTTATAATTTACTAGAATTTTGTTTGCCTTTTTGATTCAATAAACTGAACTACTTGGATAAAATAATTCGCGCCGGTTTATTTAGCAAACAAATGTGCAAAAGTATGTTCCATTTTTTTTATTTAGAAATTAAGTCAAATCACAGTATTCCCTCTTCATCACTCAACTATTTGAAATCTACCTGAATTGTGAAATTGGAGGAAAAAGCTGCGGCAGAACAGATTAGAATTTATGAACTTTATTCTAATTAATGTCCTTGCAAAAATTTTGGAGCCGAGCTAAGTAAATTTATAGATTAAATCATTCAAACTATCATTACAAATTCTAAATAAAATGTAAGTATGTTATGTTTTAAATGAAGTCGTGATTTTTAACTATTTACAATTTTAACAACATAATGCAAGTTCAGAGGTTTTATTGTAATATTGAAGTAAAAGGA
Organism: Eucalyptus microcorys; assembly: GCA_014182515.1. Taxonomy (NCBI): domain Eukaryota; kingdom Viridiplantae; phylum Streptophyta; class Magnoliopsida; order Myrtales; family Myrtaceae; genus Eucalyptus; species Eucalyptus microcorys. The sequence goes on from CM024563.1 coordinate 5,893,213, forward strand.
TTTTATATTCTGCTTAATTTCCTTATGATTGAAAATAAGAAATTGATTAACTAAATTGCAATACTTATATAAAATGGAGTTAATATCTTGAAAAATCCCACACATATAACAAATTTACCCTAGACTTTTTTTTTAATCACAAAAAGCTTTAAATTGGTACACCTATAATAAATTTTGCCCCAAACTAATTTTTTTACTATTAAAAATCTCAAATTAGTATGCAGGTGATAAATTTATCCAAAATTAATTTTTTGACCATCAAAAACTCCAAAATAATATATTTATGACAAATATACTAGCCGTTAAATTAAATTAATATCACGAAAAACCACAAAATTGATATACCTGTGACATGGGATAAAGTAATATACTCATTAATTGTTACGTGTCATCAAATTTAATAATTTGACGATAAAATTTAACGGAAACTAACAGAGGGTAAATTTATCACATATGTGTAAGTTTGGGATTTTTAGTAGTAAAAAAATTAGTCTAGAGTAAATTTATCACAAGTGTACCAATTTGGGGATTTTTTATGATAAAAAATTAGTTTTTGATAAATTTATTATAAGTGTACTGGAGTTTTTCGTGGTATTAATCCTTTAAATTAACAATAATCGTTATGTATGAAACATATCACTAGTTTGTTGCATTTTGCTGAGTTCTAAATGTAGACAATTTCTTTGTTGGAAGAATATTCCCATATTTGAGGAACATGATAATTCCTCTTTATGCATTGTTAAAACTAAAAGTAACAAGATTTTGAAGTTTGGGATTGGCAAACTTAACTATATCTTCAAGAATACAGGTGAAAACTTTTCTCATTATTTATCTTTTAAAATTTAAACTAAAAAAGATAGAAGTTTGGAGACGATAAATCATTAAACTAATGCTTATTGGTCGAATGCGGGTGAAGTCAAAAGTCACATGGCAAGCACGTAACGGAACATTCTCCAAGCAAAATAAACTATATCTTCAAGAATATATGAAGATTCTTTTCTCCTTATTCATGTTTTGAAATTTAAGCTCAACAGAAAATAAAAGTTTAGAAATGGAAAATTAATAAACAAATACTTGTTGGTGGAACGTGGGTCACATGACAAAATTATGTCATGTATCGTGTCACGTGGTAATTATAGAGGTAAAGTCAACTCTTACGTGGGAGCACATGGGAGAATATTCTCTCACCTTTGCTAGATAATTTCTAATAGATATTGTTAGAGGTATAAGTTACGTGTTTATGAAATTGGTTTACAAAGTCATGTAACACAAGACTTTTTATTTTTATTTTTTATGCTTGGATATGTTGGACCAACTGTTTCTGCTTATAAAACAATTCTCCTCATAACAAGCATATGGTTATTCTCAATACTGGTTAGAAATACGAATATTTGTAGATAATTAGTTAACTGAAATGCATTTATGGATCTTTCCATAATCAGATTTAAACGGAACGCTGCACCTGAAGAAATTGAAGAGGTTATATCTATCTTACAATTATCTACAACAAATCCCCATGCTGTACAAGCAAACTTCAATGGAGGCCCAAAATTTATCTTCCAATCAGCTTGAAGGTATATATAAAATAGAAGACTATGCCTTGTTGATATGTAACCTTCAATTTTTAGAGCCTTTTACTTGTCAATCACAGGTCCAAATCTCGAGGTGCTGGATCTTTTAAATAACAATTTGGCTAATGATGCCCTCCTAGACATTGTGAGGATAACATCTCTTCAGGCCTTAGATATCGAATTTGGTGGATTGAGTGCTTCGAAGTTATTGGAAGGTACTCCTATGAAAATGCATTCATTTTTCACTATTGGTAACTAATGCCACGGTTTACAAGTAAATGAAAATAAAATAAAATAAAATAAAAAACCGAAAAATCAACTATTACCAGATTAATAGAAAACGTTATCTATTATTATAAAAAGTCTAGGGATAGGTGCACTATAAGTTTAAAATTTGTCATGAAAATATTATTGAGTTCTAAAACTTTCAAAAAGTGGAATTAACTCTTAAAACTTATCACAAAAGTACAATCGACTCCTAGAACTTTTAGAAAATTCACACATTATGAAAATACAATCAAATCATAAAACTTTCAAATAGTACAATCAGTGGAAGGTTTTGATTGGACCAATTTGATAAGTTTCAAGATTTAATTATACTTTTTGAAAGTTTTAAGACTTGATTGCACTTTCATAACAAGATTTAAGATTTAATTGCACTTTTTAAAAGTCTTATGACTCAATTACATATTCATAACAAATTTTAAGACTTCCAATGCACTTATTTCAAAAGTCTATAGAACAAAAAAAAAATCTTTAAAATAGATCATAAATTAGTAATGATAAGTGCATAATTATGATGAGTCTTATCATTAGAACATTCATCATTACATATGAAAAAAAATAAACTCTTATATTTGATATCATTCCTATCACTTCAAGTGGATAAGAACAAACTAAGTTGAATTAAGTATGGATAACAACTTGATAAAGCATTTTAGCTCTCGTTGAGAACTAAATGGCATTAAAAGATGGGATAGCCCGCATATAAAAAACAAGTTATGTAAAAATGGTCTAAACAAGATGATAACACATATTTTACATACAAATGAAATTAGCAAAGTAATAATAAACCATATATCAATAAATAAAAAAAGTGTATTGAAGAAGAAAAAAATGATTTAAAATCACTCTATTTAGCATGATAGTGCATGCAGATTTCATAAATGTGTATAATTGAGGATAATTAAATAATTTATATAACATGATACTAGTGTCCACTTCAACAGGCTTGTGCGAATTAAGGAACCTTGAGGAGTTGCACATTATTGGTAATGGGGTTTGGGGACCTCTTCCTTCGTGCTCATGCAATATGACCTCACTTCGTGCACTTGATGTTCAATATAACAATTTTAGCGAGGCCATTCCTTCTTGTCTCCTCAATAATCTCAAGTCACTTGAATATATTGTCTTATCTGGAAATGCTTTTGAAGGCTCACTTTCACTTGCTTCCCTGGCTAATAATTCTAACCTTGAGGTATTCCACCTTCTCGACAACCGTTATCGTCTGGAAGTATATACAGAAGACCCCACTTGGTTTCCTTCATTTCAATTGAAGGTATTTAGTTTATCGAACTGTGTGCTCAACAAAGACGCAAAAGGCGTAATTCCTAACTTTCTGAAGGGACAGTATGACTTGAGAGTTGTTCAACTCAACCACAATGGAATGACAGGAAATTTCCCAAACTGGCTACTAAACAACAATGTAAATTTGGAACGGTTGGAACTCACAGGCAATGAATTGTCAGGTGCTTTTCATTTGCCTTCTAATTTGAGTCTTGCCAACATGTGGTTGTTTCATGTGTCTGCTAATATTATTGAAGGAGAGCTTCCATCTTCGATTGGTTTTATCCTCCCAAATTTGTATTATTTGAATTTTTCAAACAACTTACTAAGAGGTGGAATCCCTCCCTCAATGGGCAATATGCAACTTCTAGCAACATTGGACTTGTCGAATAATAGCTTCACTGGAGAGATACCAGAGACATTGGCTAAAGATTGTACGTCACTTCATATTTTGAAATTATCACACAACAATTTGCAAGGCCAAATGCTACCGATGTATTCTAACTTAAGAAACTTGAGATCTTTGCATCTGGATAATAATTGTTTTAGAGGGGACATATCACCCGGTATCTTAAATAGCTCCATCTTGACAATTTTGGATGTAAGACATAATTTCCTATCTGGAACACTTCCTAATTGGATTGGAGATATTCAAAACTTGGAAGGGCTTATGTTGGCGAGTAACTTATTGGAAGGTCCTTTACCGTATAGTTTCTGCAACTTGAAAAATCTCGATCTTCTAGACCTTTCAAGTAACAACCTTGGGCCGAATATACCTCCTTGCGCTAACTTTACATTTATGACATTCTTGCATTTATCAAATGTCACTCTTGTTGGGCATTTTCCTGAGTTTCTTTCTAAAGCTTCATCAATTGTCACATTGGACCTTAGACAAAACGCATTGTCAGGTGAGATCCCCAGGTGGATTGGTTCACTTCGGAACTTGATGGCTCTTCTACTGCAAGGAAATCATTTTGAAGGTTCAATTCCTCCAGATCTGTGCCTATTGAAAGATATGAGCATATTGGATCTCTCCAATAATAATCTTTATGGGAAAATTCCTTCTTGTTTGAGCAATTTGCCATTTGGATACTCTAAGCAATTTCCATTGACAACTAAGATATTTTTAATAGAGTATTGGGAATCACGCGACAATAGGGTCAGATTCAAATTGGTGTATCATTATCAGTATATAGAATTGGTACCGACTACAATTATATTCAATGAAGTAAACTTCATCACAAAGAGTAGGTTGGAATTGTATAAGGGCAACATCCTATACCTCATGTCAGGAATGGATCTCTCGCAGAACAATTTGATAGGCTTTATTCCTCCAGAGTTGGGCTACTTGAGGGAACTTCGAGCATTGAACCTGTCACACAATCATTTGATAGGACCGATCCCGAGAACGTTTTCCGATTTACAGAATGTAGAGAGTTTGGACCTATCTTATAACAGCTTAATTGGTCACATCCCTCCACAACTAACAAATCTCTATGCCTTGTCAATTTTTAGTGTGGCTCACAACAACTTGTCAGGCAAGACACCAGATCGAAAAAATCAATTTGGAACTTTTGAGGAAGCAAGTTATAAAGGCAACCCTCTTCTTTGTGGACCACCATTAACAAGCTGTGATGGCTCAAATCAAGGACCAGGGACACCACCATCATTTAATTATATCGGGGAGGATGACTCCTGGAGGGAAGCCTTTTTGTGGAGTTTTGCGGGATCATATGTGGTGGCATTCCTTGGTGTGGTTCTGTTTCTCTACCTAAACTTGTACTATCGGTACATGTTGTTCAACCTTGTTCGTAAGTTTATCCCATCATTTCCCCAGTAGAGATTGTCCTTTTGAGCATTTTGTGATGGAAAGATATGATGAAATGGTGGAGAACCTTGGTTTAATAGGATTGTAAGCATTTGAATCTTGATTATGCATTTGAACGCTTGATTCCTAGAGTGTCAGTATTGTATCCATTGTTTTGCTAATTTTAATCTCAGGAGATTTGATTTGGTTGAGAATTGAGAAAAAATAGTTTATTCACGACCAAAAAGGAATCCAACATTTACAACATTTTGTAAATGTTATACATGACACTGAATTATTTGATGGTTGCGACTAGCAACATCAAACCGATCGGGTTATAGAGTCTCAAAAACCCCAATAACATAAAGCATTGGATACTAGGAATTGCTACAATTTAACGAAAAAGGCATGGATCGCAGTTCTGCCGTTTAAGGCTTAAGCTCCACTTTTGTGCTCATTGCTCAATGAAGAATTAACTCAGTCGGGATAATTATCAAATCATTTTTAAACCTATTGTACATATGATAGTCAAATCATAAATTTTTCAATTTTGCCAATATAATGCTAAATTTTTACACAAAATTTCAAAGTAATCATTCCACTCAATTGCCGTCAAAATTGCTTGCGTGGCGTCTAGTCATTACTAGCCATCTTACGTAGTATACTGATATAGACAACTTTACTTGACGTCTTATGTGGATCGCTATGTCAGTAATTTCCAGTGATAACCAACCAAAAGGAGTACATTGAAATTTCAACCTATCTAATAAATATGTTACTCATGTGTCATGTTTAATGAGGATATGTAAGACATGGTATACCAATACAATATCATGCAAAATCGAATTCCTCGATATATATAGAGGCATATGAATATCTTATATTGATGGAACTCCATAGAACAAAATTTATTCGACATTGACTGAGAGATGCTAGATGGTGGAACTCCAAAAAAAGAAAAAAAAAATCGATAGTATGACATGAGAGACAACTTCTTTTGTTTGCCAAGAGCCGTTGCCTCGGAGGTTCAATGTTAATCACATAAAAGATATTCAAAATATACTTATTCTAGAAAAATAATAATTAGGAATGATATTGCCAAAAACTCTAAATTGGTATACTTGTGCCACATGTACCCAAAACTAATTTTTGTTTCATAAAATATACAAAACTAGTACTCGCATACCATATTTACATTTGTCAAGGTAGACCAAGCCACTTAGAAGAAACAGAGCACATAATGTCGAGCTATACACTATGAAGCACGAACACGCGCTCCGAGCTTCCATGTCGTTCAACACGCTCTAATACATTGGGACACGCTTGGACACGCGTTGACCACGTGTTGGACTTTTTGACGCGTTCCAACACGCGTGTTTGAGAAAAGATTGTTGAAGAAGACAATGGAGGGTGGAGATGAGAGACGAGGGCGAAGGAGCGGAGGCAACACCATGACGGTGAGGGAGGGTCTCCTGCAATGGAGGGCTAGCGACAAGGCAGAGGCTATGGCTACGAAAGAGGAAGGACCAGAGGAGAGGCGATGAGACGACTGAAAGAGAGCAAAGAGGATCGTGTGAGGAGGAGGAGGTTGTGGTTAATAGGTGATGGGGGAAGGGGAAGAAGGGGAAAGAATCGGAGGCGGAGAGGAGGGAGGGGGAGGAGAAACAATGGGTGATGGGAGGGGTGGAAGAAAGGGGAAGAAATGAGGCGGGGGACCTGGGGGTTAGGGTGGCGTGGGGATGAGGAGGGGAGAGAGAAACAACAAGTAAGGTGACTGATGAAGGGGGGCCAAGGGGTGGGGGGTGGCGTGAGGGGAATGATGACAAGTGAGGGGGGGGATGAGGGAAAAAAGTCATAGGAGTGGCGTGGGATGGGAGAGAAAATCTAGGGAAATGATAGCACGGTAACTTGAAAAGCTCAATGCACTGCAAAAGCAAGGCGTGTTCCCAACGCACCCTCCGTCCCAGTGCACTGCAAGAGACGAGAGTGAAAACCTCTCCGTCTTCTTTTTATCGAGAACAGGCATGGAGGCCAGGATCGGGAAGTTCCTAATGCGCTCCGAGAGAGAATCTCTCTCTCTCATTCCTCTCACTAAAATGAGTCCACCTGCCTCCTTAAATTCTATCTTGAATTCAAAAAACAGCATTGAAGCCTCTCTCTCAACTTGTCTTTCATCGTCACTCTCTCACCATCTGTTGCAAAACGACGAAATTGCACATGAAAGGAAAGAGGGCTGGCTGCCGTTCCAATGTGCTCCTTCAGGGGTAGAAAGGAATGAGGGAGGGAAATAAATTTTGGGGAATGAGCCTTTGGGAAAAGAAAAAGGGAGGAAAATAATTTTTGGACGGCGATGTTATATTTATTAAAAAAATAAATAAATTAGCTAAAAATAATTTTCAACAATGAAAATACCAAAAGTTAAATAATGATAAATTTTAATAATTATAGAAGATCATAGATTTTTTTAAATAAGTTAATTATAATTTTTTGTTAGTCATTAGTTTCATCTATAATTTTTTGTTAATGTTAGAAATATGTTCTCAAATATGGATACGCATTAACTATTAATATGTCTTTCAAATTTCCTATTAATACATTTATTAATATTATTAGTGCAAATTCATTATAAGTTCTTTTTTATTATTTATTTATTTGTGAATTTGAATCAAATTAATTAAAAATATATATATTCATTTAATATATAACGTGTCTCAACGTATCGGAATTCTCTATTTTTGAGAAATGACGTATCGGCGTGTCGTGTCATGTCGTGTCGCGTGTCCGTGCTACTTAGGCTATACATATATGGGTACTGAAGCAGGCAATGGCGCAATGCGAGTGTTCGACATGAAACATGAAGTTTCTTTGCCGGTGTTGTGCATGTGGAGCTCAGCGGTGCTGATATTGGCGATTGCAAAACGATGTGAGTCTCTTCGAGTTAAAACTCCTTGGCAACAACTTGTCGGATGCTTTTGATTTGCCCTCCCAGTCGAATCTTGTCCATATGTTCTGGTTTGATGCGTCTACTAACATGATCTAAGGACCACCTCCATCTCATATCAGTTCCATACTTCCAAATGTGCAGTACTTGAACCTATCAAAGAACTAGATATGAGGTAAGATCCCTCTGTCAATAGGTGATATGAAATTGTTGGCGACCTTGGACTTGTTGAATTAGTGGATTCACGGGGGAGATGCCAAAGTCACTGGCCACAAGTCGTGTCTCACAATCCGTATCGAAACTGGTAGGCAACAACTCGTGTGGTCAAATGCTACCAAGAACTACTAACTTGACAAGGTTGAAATATTTGTATCTGGACGACATCAATTTAGTGGGGGATATATCAACTGGCATATTATATAGCTTATAAACGATGATTTCTTGTCCAGACCAAGGTTTAGCTCGGTTTATCATCTCTCCATGATGATAGTCTTACAAGTGCTTTTTTGGATGAGCTAGAAGAAGTTACCTTCATGTCATTGAATAGATTGGAATCTTATAAGGGAAACTTTTTGGAATATTTGTCAGGAAAGGATCTCTTGCACTATAATTTGATGGGCTCTATCCTCAGTTATTTGAATGATATATATGTTTTAAATCTATCACATAACCATCTGACGAGACCGATTCCAGAAATGCTTTACAATTTAAGGAATATAGAGGTTGGACCTTTCTTGCAACAAGTTAACCGGTCCGATTCTTTGCAACCAACAGAGCTATACACTTCCACTCTTTAGCGTTGCTCACAACAACTTGTCAGAAAAGACATCTGACACAAAGAACCAATTCGACTTTTGATGAAGCAATTTACAAAGGTAAACCGCAAACAAAGGCAGAGATGATGAGTCCCGAAAAGATGCCTTCCTATGGAGTTTCGCTGGATCGTACGTGGCAGCATTTGTTGGGGTCGTCGTTTTTCTCTACTTAAACTCCTATTATCTCAACTTAGCATTTGGTTTTCTTTGCAAGGATATCCCATTGTTTCCATAGCAGACGGTGCTTTGTAAGCATTCGAACATCTTGAGTCTCTGCTACGCATGTTGAACTGTTAGATCGTGATATTTTCTATATTATCCTATAAATTTGGATAGATCCCAGTGGGTCATGGATACAACAACCATGGCGAGTGCTTCTCTGATTTTCCTTGAATATTTCCAAGGACTCTTTACACTCGGTTACAACTAATCGCCATAAAACAATTTTACAACGTGTTACGACATTTTTGCTCTCAACTTCAATGACACATCGCAAAGGGACACCCGAGTACCACTGAAGTAGCTGATTTTCTGAAGCCAGATCTCCCGTCGACTGACTTTGGCCAATACGAATCTGATTCTTCTTTGAGAGTGAGCAGCATACCTGCCAGGATGAAGCGACCTTATTTCTTCTTCTGTCACGTGATTCAAATTCATAAAAGAATTTGCACCCTGAAGACTATATTGCGCTAGATGCGTCTGTAGGCTTCAAAAGAGAGCGTCTTATTTTCGTAAGTCCGATGAAACATCGTTGCCACGGGACTCCATCAAGTTCCTGCACTAGTAGTCAAAATTTATCTTCAGATCATAATTCATAGAAATTGGTTTAATCCTGTCTGCTGAGGGGAGACAGTAGGCCAAAAATGGTAATTAATGAATGGGGAGAGCACTGACTCGTGGCTATATAGCTCGCTTGAGCTGATACATGCAGATTCAATTTTGACAACCAGTGAGCTACTCTTCACTACAAAAGCCATTTACACAATAGAATTTCATTCGGAAAATCTTAGCAACAAACAACTTTCAGAGCATTGTGCAATAGTTTATTATAAGGTCCGCCATCTGCGCACTTTTTTCTTAACATTAACAGTGCCGCTTGTGTGGAGAAACGATTATCCATCGATCGTGGACTTAACTTGTGATGTATTATTACCAGGAACACAGAGAGAGAGAGAGAGAGAGGTTATCCTAATCACACAGATGTCCCTGGCTATCCGTCTTAGTTTTGTCCTTGCTGTTTTAGCAATGCTGTCTACCAGCAATGAAAATGGCGAACACAACCTCATAAATTCTAAGAAACCAATCTTCTGAATTTAATTCGATATGCCTGCACTTAGTGTTACGAATTCGAGTTATTCATCTGCTGCACCTGCTGCTCTGATATGGCACCAGAAGAAGATGAAGGTTTTAAATGGCAGTTTTGATTGCCGGTTGCAAGAAAGGTCAACTAACGAAAATGGCCTGTAGCTCAGCAGGGTAACCAGCCATAAACATCACGATACTACATTGACTTGTTCGAACTAAAAGCGCCATTCGGCAATCCCAGACACACCAGGAACGCAATCAAATGCCTGCTCGTAATCACACACAGAACTGAAAAAAATAAAAATGAAACAAGCCACAAATCATGAAAAAAAGATAATATGCTGAATGTTTAAATGCCCTGCTTCATCATGGAAGGGTTCATGTAGAATTTGAGCTAGTCGTTTCAGTCACTCGCGATAAAAGCTGGGAAAAACTTGTTTTTACTCAGCGTGATGCTGCTGAGATCGAGCCCTTGTTCAATCCTGTAACCTGTGTGGATGCTTTGCTTCTCTTTGGATCCCTAACGACTATTAACGGAGTGCTGGCATCCGGCTAGTGGCGAAGTAAGTTGTTCGTTTATTCGAACTAATCTATTCTGATGGACAAATGCTTTTAACTTATGAGCAGGGGCTTGCCTGCTTCCCAAATTGTACAGATCAGTCAGACTAATCCTACCTTCTGTCGTCAGACCAATCCTCTGCTGAATGTCAAGATGGTAGGATGATATCGAAATACTCTAACGAATTCGAATGAAAAGTTTGCACTGTTCTTTAACTGAGACATTAGGGACATCATCCCTTAAGATCACACTGGTTTTCCAGATTCTGTCTAAAGGGTACAGACAGATGCGAGAGTGCACGCATGATCTCGACTCGGCTTCTCGACTTATTTCGAACTTCATCGATCTAAGCCCCGACGCAACCCACTTCCTTCCATGTTCCATCGCAAGTTACTGCGTAATTTTCGAAACCCGCTCTTTCCCATGGTCAGTGCTCTCTCTCTCTCTCTCTCTCTTTCTCTCTCTCTCTCTGTCTGAAGTCGCTCCAAACGATCATCAGCTCGATCAGGTTCAGTTCGGTACCACGCAGAGAACGAACAGTCGATACCTGCCGAACTCCGCACTTCTCAAACCCGGGTTTTCGCATCTTTGGAAAGATCATTTTCCCAGAGGACGATGATGCACCAGATCACACGATCTCTCGTGCAAGCAGATGCACGTAAGCGCCATCTGATTTCGGGCCCAAGCGTCGCGATTCCGATGCAATGACAACGGCGTATGCCTAATCCACCACCCCTCCGAAGTTTCACCACACGCAGCTGCCTTTGCTACTTGCATGTTATCGAAGAGAAGAGAGGAGAGTGGCATGCCTAATTCCCCAGGAGGCACCACGTGGGATCACGCGATTCGTCGCCTCCCGAACTTTCCAGGTTCCGACAGCGACTCCTCGTTCGCTCTGCCCATTTTTATTTATATATATCTCCAATTGGCCCTTTTTCCGACGTCGTGTGGCCATTTCTTTCCTTTCTTCTTTCTTTAATTTATATTGACAAGGACCCAAACCAATAACGATAATGACACGGTTTTTGAATTTTGTCTTAATATATAACGCGGTTTGTATTTTTTTTTATTCATTATAATTTCTGAATTTTTAATTTATTTAATGAGGTCCTTGAATTTTTATTATATGTTCAATTTAGTCAGTATGTAATATTATCATTTAATTAATTCAAATTTGGGAACAATATCAAATGTTCACATATAATTTGTGAATTAAATTAAACATGTATTAAAAGTTCAGCTATCATATTAAACAATTCAAAAGTTTAGATATCATATCAAATAAAAAAAAAAGTTGAGGTACTATATTATATATTATACCAAAGTTCATGAACAATGCGTATCGATTTCTCCGGCAATAAAATCTTCTCTCGAACTTTCCATGTTTGACAATGACTTATTATTTGCTTTTCCCATTTTTATGTCTATCTCCAATTGGCCCATTTTTGAGCTGTTTTTTTTTCCTTTTTAAATTCATATTGACAAAGACCCAAACCCAATAGAGATAATGATATAATAATTCTTGAATTTCGACTTAACATGTAACACGATTTCTAAATTTTTAATTTATTCAATGTGATTCTTAAAATTTTTAATTTAACCCATAAATTATATGAAAATATTTAACATCGTCTTTTCATTAATTTAAGCTTACATGCAACATCTAACATTCTTATATAGTTCATGAACTAAATGAAAAACGTATCAAAATTCTAAAACCATATTGAACAATTTAAAAGTTTAGTGACGACATTACATATTAGATGGACTATATTGAACAAATTAAAAGTTCAAAATTACATTACGTATCAAGTCTAGGGTAGAAATTGTCTGTGTCATGTTCCAATCTAATAATATCTCCCCTCTTGGACTTTGAGTAAGTTCTTAAAAGACTCAAGGCGAAGAAACCTGCAATGTCACTCTCGTATTTCCTCTCTATCGAGAAGATAAAAATATATAAGAAATTTGAGTGTCTCATGGTGGTGACAGTAAATATCGCAACAGAGCTTGCATTAGCTACCGCCAGATACACAAATATAATAACCTCCTACGTCCAGGGCGAGTGAGGGTGAATGAAGGCCCCTTACAAAATTAGCAAGTCTTACGCCACTACTCACAACTGTAGCCTAACACTATACTCGGAGAAATCGTCGGCAGCGTCATGTTCCAATCTAATAATATCTTCCCCCTCTCTCTCTCTTTGCACTTTTCAAATTTAATTATTTTTTAATTTAAAAGTGGAAAAAAAAAAAAAAAAGGGAAGGTGGCAATTGGCTTCCTCAATCAATGAGAGATCTCAGCAGTGGATGACGTGGCCGCTTCCTCATCGCTACCGAACTATCCAACCCCAACTCCCCTTTTCCTGGCCTCGCTTTTTCCTCCCTTTCCCCTCCCCACCCTCCACGTCACCCGCCCTCCTATCCTGCTCCCCAGTGCGCACTGCGCACCCCCCCAAAGCTCGATCCCCGCCCGTCTCCGCAATCCGACGGCCCTCGTCGCCTCCCGTCCTCGGCGCACGTTAGCTTCCGCCACCAGCCTGTTTTTTTTTTTTTTGGTTAATTCAAGAAATGCACGCTTTTTCAGGGAGAGAGAAAGAGATATCAGCGCAGATAGTTTCTCTCTCTATCTCTCTTGTCTGTTCGTCGCCTGCCTCCTCTGCGAAAAGACCCAAAACTCTCTCTCTCTCCGGCGCGCTAACTTGCGCCGCGACTCCTCCGGCGATCGTCGATCCGCCTCCGATCTCCGATCTCCGGGCGGCTCCGAGATTGAGCCGCCGCTGGAGTTTTTCCCTCTCTCTGTAGATTCGAGCTCGTTTCCGGCGACGCCGCGCTCGCGAACAGCTGTCGAGCTGGTCGGAGCTTAGCTGCTCGTCGGCGTTGCTATGGAATTTGCTTTTTGTCGCTACTTTTGGTTACTGATGTGTGTATGAACTGACAGTAGGCGTTGGATTTCGGCATGTTCGGTGAGGGATTCTCCGTGAGTAGATTCGTCGATGATGTTGTGCGAACGAGAGTGTCGACGACTGTAACCCTAAGTTTAGTTTCGGTCGGGTCTGTACGGAGGAGAGTTTCCATGGAAGTCCTTTAGCATCGCCCGAGTTTTTTTCGGCCTTGTCCTTTGTTGTCCCCCCTAAGTGAAACGAGAAAGCGTTTTTCGGGTTAGCGAGCGAGAGAGCCTCCTAGCTGGAGCTATGGATTGTTTGGAGCTGAATCTGAACAAAGAGATTGGCGGCGGCGGCGGCGGCGTTGGGGGAAGTGTTGGGAAGAATGCTAATAAGAGTGGTGGTGGGGAAGGATTCATTGATAGGAGCAAAGTGAGGATCTTGTTGTGCGATAATGACACGAAGAGTTCGGAAGAGGTCCTTTCGCTTCTTTTGAAATGCTCTTATCAGGGTATAACTGTTATTTTGTTATTTGTCATTTTTAACAGCACTTTTTCTTTTTCTTTACGCATTAGCTTTGGTGCTTTCTTTAGGGCCATAATTGTCGGTCACTTGGTTGATTTGAAATGCTTAACATTTGCGATTGCTTGCTTTATGTTAAAGTTTTCCATTTCTTCACGGAGAAGTGGTTTGAGAGGCTGTGGTAACAAAGTATGTTGGAAATTCAGAGCTTATTCATTCTCATACTATGTGCTGCTCAGGTGTGAGCTAATTTGAGGAGAATATTTGTCAAATATGAGGTGGAAATATGTCTAAATTGTGCTAGGAAGCGTAGAGTAAAGCATCAAGTGTACCAAATTTGCCAAGTCTGGATGAACAAAGATAGAGACCACTCAGAAAGCTTAAATTTGGAGTGTGCTGCTTACGGAGAATGGAATGTTAGCGATGTCCATTCTTGTTGTCAGGGGATATGAGAGGAACTTCCAACTTGAGAATCTACAAGTGCGATGTCATAAAATTGATTTGTAAGAGAATGAAAAGCAATAGCATATGGTCTTTTAAATGGCAAGAGTATTTTTCTCCACTATTCGATGGACAAATGCTTGGTAACTGTTTAATTAGCATGACTGTTGTCTAACTGATAAAGCTAGAGAACATTAATAGGAAGTGATCTTCTGTTTAATACTGTATTGCTTAACTTCAACTGATTTCTTCTTTGATTAAACTCCTTCTCATTTCCACTCTGTTAGACTTAGGATGGGGTGCTGATTGTACTTTTGAAGGGGAAGAGATAATTGTCACCTCTCCCTCCCACCCTCCCACCCTCCCTCCCTCTCTCTCTCTCTCTCTCTCTCTCTCTCTCTCTCTCTGTGTGTGTGTTTTAGTAGCATACTAGTATTTCCATTGTCAAAGTAAGTGAGTCTCTAAATATGTGCTATACTAGGCTTTTGGTAGATCCTTTATTTCAAATTGAGGCCCATTTTTGTTCACATTTGTTTTGCAGTGACTGCTGTAAGATCCGCTAGACAGGTCATTGATGCTTTAAATGCTGAAGGGCCTGATATAGACATTATTCTAGCTGAAGTTGACATGCCCATGAACAAAGGCATGAAGATGTTAAAATATATTACAAGAGATAAAGAATTGAGGCGGATACCGATCATCAGTAAGTTCATCATCGCCCGTTAGCTGCCAACGTTACCTGGTTGCAACACTTCCCTCCTCATCTTTCTAAGTTTAAGCAAATAGAGACATCTAGTTTTAGTTAACCTTCATCAAATGCATTTTAATATCGGAATCATTTGGAAACTAGTTGCCTCCACCAGCACTGGTGGATGGTTTTTCATTCATTCAATGCTATCAATATGTAGTTTCTTTCTGAATAAACAGACATGGCTAATACTCTCGATTGTCAGTCCTCCTGGATGATGTTATGAGTTTTCTTTAGACAGGATTAGGGTTTTTTGAGGAAGAGTCCCTGGACAAAATATATGCGTTAGTTGCTTCCAAACTTATGATAGACGTAGATCCAATACTATCAATACTAATTATTCTGTTCTTTCTTTTTGGCTTTAATAAGTGATGTCAGCACAGGATGAGGTCTCAATTGTTGTCAAATGCTTGAGATTGGGAGCAGCGGACTATCTTGTGAAGCCATTGCGCACCAATGAGTTGTTGAACTTGTGGACTCACATGTGGAGAAGGCGACGCATGGTCAGTTTTGTGTGACCATGCTATTTTCCTTTCCATACTTACGACGAAGAATTATTTGATATTTGTTGAGTGGAAGTGCCATAGTGAATTAATCAAACCAACTACAGTGTTCAGATATGAGTTTGAAGTTTGTATGAGCTAGTTTAGACCATGATCTAAGCTGCTGGAGACTGCTTTTTGAATGAACTTTTCTTGCTTAAGGACCTGATAATTTGAGTGACATATTACACTTTACATGGTCTTTACATATTTAACTGGTAGTGTGCCCCTGATCCTTGAGGACACTTTTTCATGTCTATCCAACTACCTAGTCTTTTGCTAATTTAATGAGTGCATTTGTATTGGAATTTTCTAATTACAATAGTCTTGAGCTTGGGAATCTGCAAAGCAGCAGTTTTTAATGTTTTACTTCACTCTCTGTTTTTCTTTTTGGCAGCTTGGACTGGTAGAGAAGAACATTTTGAGCTATGACTTTGATCTGATTGGTTCCGACCCTAGTGATAATAATACGAATAGTACTACTTTGCTTTCTGATGATACTGATGATAAGTCCCAGAAGAATGCCAATCCTGAGATTGGGCTGTCTGCAACTCATGAAGACGAGGTGAGTATTACATAGAGTGTTGAGGTTCTTTGTTCCACTTACTGGAATAGATCATAATTGTGGTGAAATTTTCTACTACTCTTTTCTGTGGAGCTGTGGGCATTCTGTGTTCCTGATAATATCAGGTCATGAGAAATTTGAAATAAGGTTGTTTCATCTAATTAATTCATAGAGGCAGTTAGCTAAGTGGTACGACAGCTAGCTGAAATGAAGAAACTGTTAGTACATACATGGACTGGAATAAGGTTGCTCCCAGAGAAAAACTAATGAAGAAGTGGGATCTATGAAGGATCTATTCTATCCTCTAAAATTTGGTTGATCTTGATGAGATTGTCAGGATGGCAAAATCTATGAAGAAATTGATTTCTCTTTTCATTCTGCCAAATTATGGTAAACTCATAAATTCACTACGCATATCCCAAAACTTGTGATGTACTAGTTCAGAATACTGATATTTCTGATTTCATCTTGTCAGTCTGCTGCTGTTGCTGAGCCCCCACTTAAAGGTGCAGTAAATTGTCGCCCTGATGTGCCGGGAATCAGTGATCGTCGAACTGGTGAGCATGCTTTAATTTGTATTATATTGTCTCTTGTAGCATATATAGAGTCAGCCTGAGTGCTGTCATGTGCATCACATCTTTTGCAGCATTTTTTATGCTTTCCTGATGATATATCCTCACCAGTAGAATGAAGAATCAATTCTCTCTTTGTTTATTACTATTCCTATCACTATCACTATGTCCGTAATCCTGGAATTTGTTGTTGTGCAGGACCATGTTCCTCTGGTCCTAAGAAGAGTGAACTAAAAGTTGGAGGGTCCTCAGCCTTCTTTACATACGTCAAATCGACAATTGTCAAGAATACTCCTTCAACAGCTGGACAAGTTGATGGTTGTGCTTCTGTAAATTATCGGATGGAAGAGAAGAATCAGGCAGAGGATGAGCAGGCAGTTTATGATCCTCAAGCACATGAAAATGGAGAGGTCTGGGAGAAATCTTCACTAGGAGATGAATTTCCAAGTGGGAGTAGTGTTCCAGATTCTCTGTCTTTGGAACGGTCCTGTACGCCGCCAGGGTCAGCTGACTTTCCTCAACAAAGGAACTTCATGGAAGAACGGGCACCTCAGATGCCTATACATGCAACAAATGAGCCTCGTGTTGACCTCCCTGGATTGCCTGCGCAAAGCACATATCCATACTATGTGCCCGGAGTTGTTAATCCAGTTATGGTGCATTCATCAGCACAAGTGTACCAGAATAATCTGCATGACTTGCAAAACCATCCTACTTCAGCCATGTTACCCCAGTACAGTCATCTTCCTCACTTTCCCACCCATGTAAATGGGATGGCGTCATTTCCCTATTACCCAGTTGGCTTATGCTTACAACAGGGTCGCATGTCTTCACCTCATTCATGGCCATCCTTTGGAGGTTCATCTATATCTGAAGCAAAAACGAATAAAGTAGATAGGCGAGAGGCAGCCCTACTCAAGTTTAGGCAGAAAAGGAAAGAGCGGTGCTTTGACAAGAAGATTAGGTATGTTAACAGGAAACGACTTGCTGAAAGGAGGCCCCGAGTGCGCGGCCAATTTGTGAGGAAAGTAAATGGTGTAAATGTGGATTTAAATGGCCAACCTGAGTCTGCTGATTATGACGAGGAAGAAGCAGAGGATGAGGATGAGGATCTGGCTTCGAGGGGTTCCACTCCCGATGCTGAAATTTCTTGAACATGAAGGTCATTTTTATCTGCTGAACCCATGAGGATACAAAAGCTGAGTTGCTTGCATCTCAATTCAGCAAAAGATTATATGCGGCATCAGCTCTGTGATTTTGGATGCCAACATCAGATTTTGGCACGGGAAAGGTGATGCAGATGGCGCAAAAGCAGCTCACCGCTGTGTTCCTCTTCCAATCCAGGCCTGAATGTGCACCGTGGCAGCTTCGTCCTTGGCCTAATTATTCATCAAACAAAGTGATGCCACGTGATATCGGTTCCCCATTTGATCTTTTCGTAGTTTGTCGGAACAGATACGTTAAAGTTTGGTTTCCCGCTTGCACGATTCGGAAGCTGGAAGCAAATATTTTTCAGATGAAAAGAAACTCCTATCAGTTGTGCCGATTTGGGAACCAAGTCCAGCCGGTTGTTTCCTGTGGGATATGTAATTTGCTGCAAATTGATATAATTTCGATTGTGTTCTTAACTTGATATATCAAATTGAATTAACATTGGATTTTCCGTGTTATCAGGGGAGTGAATTTTCCTTGTTCGACACCACTAAACATCATGAACTCGAGCTGCAATTCTTATGCTATACAGTGTGGATGAACGGATTCAAAAGTAGGGTACAGCACAAAAGACATGCTAAAGTAGAGTGCAATAGATAATGAGAAAAGACCTTAGGCCAGGATGAGTGGAGTCTGCAGTGTGCATAAACTGACAGAAGCTTGTGACTATTTGCACTTTTAGGTAAGGAAAAGGTCGGCAAAATGGTGATATGATTACACAAATAAAGACTCAGCTCAGCAAAAACATACACCATCATGCTCTAAGAAAAAAAAATTGTAAGAAGTATTGCAACATTCACACCATGGAAAAGCCATCAACAATTGAGCAGATAGGGACGTGTATCCACCACGCAATGACATCAACGCAGCTTAAAATAAAGGATCAGAATAATGGCAGCAACGAGGGCCGCAATGATGGAGCCAATGATCCACTTGTTCCTGCTCATCCTTCTTGACATGGCAGTCAAAATCTTTTTACTCTTGCCGATATTTTCATCCACCCCATGAAGCTGTAAACCAAAGAACTAACATCAATAAATGTCCTCCTACAACGAATTTTAACAAACTGACACGCCCTGAACAGAAACGCCCTGAACAGAAACCTATTGATCCGGACAAAGTACACAAAGGGTTCACATGCAGCAACAATCCCAAAGTCCACATCAATATTACTTGGGATAAAAAAGGATGATGCATGAACTAAGCAAATTGGGACAGACAATATGGAGAGAGGGTCTGATCAGACCATGCTAGGATACTACCAGTAGGGGAGAACCAAACTTTCACAAGTAATACTGGAATTTACGTGGGAAAAGAGAGTAATTACTTTCTATCTCAGAAATCCTTAGATCGAGACAAAGCTGGAAAACTGGATTGAGCCAAATAAGGAATGCGATCATGGAGAACGACGTACATTGTTATGAGCATGCAGAAGGGATTGGCGTTGTTGATGTAGATCTTGAAGAATTGAGACGCCAAGTTCCTCTGTTTCAAGCATTGTCCTTCTACTTTCTTTAATTCTGTCAGTTGAATGATTTAATCTTTCTGTTGACATCAACAGTCTCCCCCTTTGATCAGCAGAAACCTAGCAATATCAATAAATCATCCACAGCAAACCAAACAAGGTAAGCAGTGAACACAAAGAAATATGTCACAGAGAGAGAGAGAGAGAGAGAGAGACCATCATTGCATCTGCCATGCCTGACTCCAGCAAGTCGTCTCTGGCAGCCAGATTAGCATTTGGAGATGTAAGTCGTTTTACTTCGGTCTTCAAATTGTTCAGATCAGTTTTATATTCCCTTAACTTGGCAAGAAGCGTTGCTTTGACACTTGGCTGCAGACTGCGTGCCTCAAGGTCCATTTTCCGAATCTACAAGAATCATAAAAGCTCAACATAGGTAACAATTCATGGGAAAAAGAAAGGAATATACTAATTGATAGTGTTATCCTCGTGTACCAGGGCTTCGGCATCGTCCAAGCCAGCTTTAATTTCAGAAAGCTTCTGCTTCTTCTGCTCTGCATATTTATGAGGAACAAACAGCTCACCACAATCAGGTAACAAACAAAAAGAAGTTAATTTCATAGTATATCACCCAGTTCCTAGTTACATCTCCAGACGCCTCTACATAATCAACTTCTTTAACCATCAAAGAAATCTTTAATCTTTTCCAGCTTTTAAATGCCAATCGCAGAGCATAAATCAACAGATAACATAAGGAATAACCATGATCTGGAGTTTGGCATAAACCATAACAAAATGGTAAAAAAGACAATCTTCCTCTCAATGTTTTTACACTTGCATTTCCATATGCCCAACCCACGAACCAAAACCAAGTCTTTCTTTCAATGCATTCCTCAGAATCATTAGAAACCCATAAAGGGCACCAGAGATTCTAAACATTCCATCAAATACATTCACTGATCTATCGAATCAAGAAAACTTTCCCCAATGCATTTCCATATGCCCAACCTACGAACTATAACCAAGACTTTCTTACAATGCATTCCTCGGAATCATTAGAAACCCATAAAGGGCTCCAGAGTTTCTAAACATTCCATCAAATACATTCACCGATCTATCGAATCAAGAAAACCTTCCCCAATGCATTTCCATATGCCCAACCTACGAACTATAACCAAGACTTTCTTACAATGCATTCCTCGGAATCATTAGAAACCCATAAAGGGCACCCGAGATTCTAAACATCCCATCAAACACAATCACCAATCTATCGAATCAAGAACACCTCCCCCAACAGCATTGGCAACAACAAAAAAGAATAAAAATAACATTTCGAACATCAAATCACACATTACCTCCGTTGAGGGCGGCGGCCGCTGTGCATTTCCGCGACAGATTCGCGGACACCTCGCAGTACTGGCGCTCGTACCCCTCGAACACCTGGCTCATCGCGCCCTAAAAATCCGACCTTCACCACAACAGACGAAACCAAACCCACCTCAATAATCAGCACAACGACGACCAAATGCTCAACTCTCTCAGAAATCTCCGATCAAACACGGCCTCGATGCGGACTCCCCGACCGGTCAGATCACCCACCCCGATCCGCAAGAATCGAAATTGAAAAAAAAAGAAGACAGAATTCGAGCACCGGATATCCCGACCAGATGATCGAATTCAACACGCGTCCGCGCGCGAATGTTCGATGGGATGCGAGTCGGGAGAGGAGATGGAAGCGCACCGTCGGGTGAATCGGAGGGTCGCCGGAAGGACCCCGGAGAATTTCGACGGGAGAGCCGATCGGAGAGGGAGGAGGAGGAGGGGAGTTTTCTCGGGGAGCGGAAAATGGGAAGTTGGGGTGTTTTTCCTCGTTATTTACGGTTGGTGCCACCGCGATTGGGAAAGTCCGGAAGCGTCCTTAGCTGGGCCCCGGAGTGTCGTTCTCCATAAATAAATGGTTTCGGTTTTTCTTTTTCTTTTTTATCTAAAAATATTGGTAAAAATAATGTAGGGGAAGTTTCAAAATATGGCATGACGTGTCCTAAGTTTCTCAAATAATGATTCAAAATGAATATTATTTCAAATAAAAATGACTAAATTATTTTAAATAAAAATCTAAAGTGATTTAATCATCTCAAATAAGGGCCTACGGTGACTTTTCTAGCGATTGGAGAAGGGGTATTTTGGTAAAAAAAATTGTAACTTAAATTTTTTTTATTTTTTCATCCTTTTTTATTTTTTATTTTTCTTTTCTTTTTTTCCTCTTCTCTTCCTCAGACATGGCCGTCGACACTCGATAGAGGTCGCCCTCGTCGGCGTTGAGCGAGGGTTTCTCTCAACTCTGGTGAGGGCCGATTGGCCAGGTCGCTGCCCTTCCCTAGGCCTCGATGATCCCGCCAACCCTCGCCATCACCCCACCCGCAATGGGGCAGCAACCACACCCTACCGCCTAGGGGTGAGCATTGGTCTAGGGTCAACCTTGGACTAACCCTAGACCACCCCAATCCTACCGGTCCTGGTCCAATTCCCAGGGAGATCGGGTCGGTCCTTAGTCCTAAGATTCTTGGACCAATACTGTGCGGGTTAACCCGAACCAACCCTGATTCGGATTAACCTTTCTTCGGTTCTAGGAGTTTAGGGTCGGTACAACCCGACCAACCTTATATATATATATATATATTATAATTTTTTTTATTTGTAATTTTTTTATATAGAGAAAACCCTAAAATAAATGGCGTCAACAACATTAAATAGCTCCTTAATGAGGAGTTCAAGTAATTTTACACTATTTTTTAATAACCTAAATCTTTTAACGTCTTGTACAGCGTCAAAAGCCATAATTTACAAAAAAGAAATATGTTTTTGTGAGGAGTCCTCAAGACATTCAAAATGGCATAAATAACTCATCACGGCATCCTCCTCTAATACTCATTCTCTTCTGTCTTATTTGTCCTCTTATTTTTTAATTTGCCAAAATTGAAATAAACAACTTCTCTGCTCGCTACTCAACACTCGCTTTACTCGCTTTGGGTTACTCGTGCTGCTCGCTACTCGATGCTCATCTGGCTTGTTGCTCCTTGCTCAACACTCGACACTCACCCCACTCGACACTCGTCGCTCGCCTCTCATAGCTGTCCTCGCTTGTCACTGAACTCATAGGGTCGGTTCGGTCCTCACTTGCCTTTTTAAGGAGAACAAAAAATGAAACAAAAAATTATCGATTGGTCACAAGTTGACCCTAGAACCAACCAAACTCATTGGGTCAGTCCAGTCATCGATTGCCTTTTCAGAGAGTACAAAAAATAAAATAAATAAATTATCGGTTGGACCCAAGTTGACCTTGGAACTGGACCGAACCCATAGAGTTGGTTCGGTCCTCGATCCCAAGTTCAATAGGGTCGGTCCTCGGTTCCAAATATTGAGTACTAGCACTATGCGGATTGGTCCTAGGGTTAGGGGGTGGGTCAGCCCAACCCGGATCATGCTCACCCCTACTTCCACCTGTATTTTCTTCTTTTTTTTTTAGTTTTTTGAAACAATGTCCATTTTATGTACTTATTTATAAATAAAAAATGATAACATTTCAAATCCTTATTTGAAATTTTCCTAATAATATATCATTCCATCAATAGATATAGAAGAGGTGATCAGTTTTGAAGTGAAAAAGCTTCAAATTATAAATTTGGAAAAGTTGATTCCTGATTTTTGGACCAATCAACTTTCAAATGGGCCAGCAACTAAGGGTCGACTTGAGAAATGACCGACTTACTTTTGTTGTTTCAATTTTTTTCAGCTTAATTACTCTCTCATAATCCGATATTTTTGCAAAAAGTCCTCGAACATCATAATTGGCACGTGTTTTGTTGGAATACTCAATCTCATTATTTTGATAGAAGTACGAGGATTTAGTTATGAACCATTCAAAATCGGTTCCATCTAAAAATCAATTTCAAAATTTGTACAAAACCATTTTTACTCAGAAACCAAATCGATCAAAGTCGGTTCTTAAAGTTCTGAGCCTTAATTACACAAAAAAGTCTCAAATTTTAAGTTTAGCCTCGATTTTATTCTAAATTCTATTTTTTCTAACTCTAAATCCAAATCTACCCACCGACAATTAAAAGAAATGGCAATTAGGTCTTTCAGCAAAACAACAATGTGGAGGGAGCCAAAGAACATCCCGGCTCTACAATCTCTCTCTCTCTTTACCTTTTTCAGCATCTAGCTTTTTTAATCCACATCGCTCGCGTATGTTCGAGGAAAAGGTATTCAGATTGTGTTGTCAGTAGGAGGGTGGCTTTGTCCGTGTACGTTTGAACTCGCAATGGAGATAATTATTGAAGCTCGGACCATTCGTGGGTGAAATTTTAGCGCCTGCTAAACGCACACCACCTGTTCGATGATATTCTCCAGAGGAACCCCGTCGAGATGGAAAGGCTTTCTCGGCCAATGCCGCGTTGCCCGACATTGCGAACCGCGCCACGGACGCTTATGCTCCACGCGGTCGCCCGAGCTGCAGGATCTCTGCGACGCGGTTTCGACCCCGGTCGGTGGCTTGGATGACCTGGAATCGAGTCTTGATCGGTTCGGAGGCCGTTTGACGTCGTCCCTTGTTGCCCAAGTGATCGACCGTTGCAAGGATGGAGCGCCCACCAGGAGGTTGCTGAGATTCTTCTCTTGGGCTAGGAAGAATTTGGGCTCCGGTATTGAGGATAAGGATTTTAACTATGCAATTGAGGTGTTTGCGGAGAAGAAGGATCACACGGCAATGGAGATACTGATCTCGGATCTTGGGAAAGAAGGCCGGGTGATGGATAAACAGACTTATAGTGTAGTAGCGGAGAAATTGGTCAGCTTGGGGAGAGAAGGTGAGGCATTGGGTCTCTTCAAGAACTTGGAGAAATTCAAATGTCCCCAGGACAGTGCAACAGTGATGGCTGTTGTCAGTGCGCTCTGTTCCAAAGGACATGCCAAGATGGCCGAGGGGGTAGTTCAGCATCACAAGGGTAATTTAGAAGGCATCGAGCCGTGTATCTACAGGTGTCTTCTATACGGGTGGTCTGAGAAGGAGGATGTGAAGCAAGCGAGGAGAATTATCAAGGAGATGAAATCTGCCGGGTTTATGCCGGATTTGTTTTGCTTTAACACCTTCCTCAGATGCTTGTGCGAGCGAAACCTTAAGCGTAATCCTTCAGGTCTCATTCCAGAATCTTTGAATGTGATGATGGAAATGAGAACCTATATGATCGCTCCTAATTCAATTAGTTACAATATTGTGCTTTCATGTCTGGGTAGGGCTAGGAGAGTCAAGGAATCATGTCAAATTCTCGACCAAATGAAGAAGTCGGGGTGTTCTCCAGATTGGGTGAGTTATTATCTTGTTGCGAGAGTACTATATCTGAGCGGAAGATTCGGCAAGGGCAACAAGATAGTGGATGAAATGATTGAGCAGGGGTTGGTGCCAGAGCATAAGTTTTATTATGATCTCATTGGCATTCTCTGTGGGGTCAAGAGAGTGAATCATGCTCTCGAATTGTTCGAGCGGATGAAAAGCAGTTTGTTGGGCGGATATGGGCCGGTATATGATGTTCTCATACCAAAGCTTTGTCGAGGAGGCGATTTTTGTAAGGCCAGAGAGCTTTGGGATGAAGCGGCAAGCAAGGACATCAATTTAAGCTGCTCCGAGGACGTGTTGAACCCTCAGATCACTGAAGTTTTTAAACCAGTGAGGAAGGTGGAGGATGTTAAACCTTTGGTATGCATGATTGAAGAGCCCCCATTGCAAAATAGTAGGGCCAGAGGAAAGAAAAGGAAGAAGAAGCAGAAGAAGAAAAGCTACAAGAAAGGCGTGAAATAGAGCTAGTTCAGCACAGTGTCAGTTCATCGTCTCTCAGTAATGTAGCTTGCATAAACCGATGGAAAAATGTTAGCTTTAGTCCTACAGAGTATTGAGGTGCGATTCCAGTTTATGAATGTTGATTTTGTGCTTGAACTCCATAGCCAGACTTTCACTTCATCGTATGGCTGACTTTTTCATTTTTTTTTTTTTTCTCACATGAGTTCATCTGATGTTTGAACATCCATTTGCAGGTCTCTGGGCCTTGCTGAATTGATTTGCAAAGCACTTGTGGGAACAGCAAATATTCCTTATCCTCGTGAATGACAATCGAGCGAGAGTACATGCTAATGTGCCTAATTGATCATGTCCCGCCTGAACTGTAGGATCACCCTTGCATGTGCTGCCCCTTTTGGACGAAGCAAGCAAACATACAGCTGGGGCCTTTCATTGCTCGGTTCAGCCCTTTGATTGCAGATGCTATGACTATTCTCTACTTTACTGCAGGCCCGCAAAACACCGTTGTCCAAGGACAAAAAAATGGTGGCTCAGCTCAGATAAGATCTGAAGGGCCGGAAGGGCCCATGAAATGAGGCAAGTGCACCAGCAGTGCACATGTCAACAAGTCCCACTTGCCATTTATCTATCATTTTCTGTCCCATGAACAGTGTTTTGGAGCGGCACCTGGCATTTTCCCCTCATGTAGCGGCAAATTGATGATGGACAGATGAGAACTTTCAAAGAAATTCAAGAACGAGATGCGTTTCCATTTGACCGTGGATGAATTGTGTTTTCTTCCACCGGCAGGGAAAACGTGTAGGAGGGTCAAATCAGCCTTTTTATTCATTTGATTATTCGGTTTGATTAAGGTTTAAAAATACTACACAAGACAGCCATGCGCTCACTGTCAAGAGACTCAATGGGCCCCATTTAGAGTTGGCAATACCCGCCATTCCATGGATTTCCCCGATCAGTTTGTTTCTTGAATGATGTGAGATTCTTGAAAACGACCGACTCTTTCCATATTTTGCAGATCACTCTAAAACCCAAAATCCATAACTCGATGGATCACACAGTTCAGCATCGACCCGCCTTGTGTCCTAATCATAAGGGTTAAAAATAAATTGACGTGTCTAGGTACACATTTCGCCGGGGGAAAGTTCGTTCACGAATCTCATAAATTTGACAATTTGTTAACACGGTTCTCCGTGGAATCGAAGCTTACGCATCAGATCATTTTCTTGATACATACACCCAAGATTATTTGAAAAATCAAATAATATCATGGGGGAGATCCGAGACGGGACAAAGGGAATCGTGCTTTGTATTAAAAAATTGCAATGTCAAGAAAATGAAAAGAAAAAAAATTTAAGACAGTCGGTGTCGGACCCATGTTGCTGTCCAGCTTCCACTCACCTGCCTTTCTCTCTCTCTCTCTCACATGGTGCTTCTTCTTCTTCTTCTTCCTTCGGTCTACATGAGCTCCACTACTCCTCCCCACGTCTAGGGTTTATACACCCACCTTCCCTCCCAAAACGTCGACTTTCGAGCAGGGCAGGTCGAGATCTCCCCGGAACCCTCCAAATGCCCGGCCGGCGAGCGCTTCCATGACCTTGCCCCGCCGGAATCTTTGAAATTCTTGCCAAATCAAGAAATGGGTCAGGACGGGTTCACCCCCCAGAAGCGGACCTCCTCCTCCCTGCCGACCACCGCCGCGAACGGCCGGCACCCGTCCCGCATCATCCCCCGCGGCCGGCAGATCCAGAAGACGTTCAACAACATCAAGATCACGCTCCTCTGCGGCTTCGTCACGATCCTCGTCCTCCGCGGCACGATCGGCGTGGGCAACCTCGGGAGCTCCGACGCCGACGCCGTCAACCAGAACCTGATCGAGGAGACCAACCGGATCCTCGCCGAGATCCGGTCCGACTCCGACCCCATCGACCCGGACGACCCGCCCGAGGCCGAGATCAATCTCAACGTCACCTACGCGCTGGGCCCCAAGATCTCGACTTGGGATACCGACCGCAAGAATTGGCTCGAGAGCAATCCCGAGTTCCCCAGCCACGTCAATGGTAAGCCTAGGATCTTGCTCCTAACTGGGTCGCAGCCGAACCCTTGCGATAACGCGATTGGGGACCACTATTTGTTGAAGGCTGTTAAGAACAAGATTGACTATTGTAGGATTCATGGGATTGAGATTGTGTATAATATGGCTCATTTGGATAAGGAGCTTGCTGGGTATTGGGCCAAATTGCCCATGATTAGGAGGTTGATGCTGTCACACCCTGAGGTGGAGTGGATTTGGTGGATGGACAGTGATGCTTTGTTCACTGATATGGTGTTTGAGATCCCGCTTTCGAAGTATGATAAGCATAATTTGGTTATTCACGGGTACCCTGATCTGTTGTTCGATCAGAAGTCGTGGATTGCTTTGAACACCGGAAGCTTTCTGTTTAGGAATTGCCAGTGGTCATTGGATTTGCTTGATGCTTGGGCACCGATGGGCCCGAAGGGGCCAATCCGTGACGAGGCTGGGAAGATTTTGACTGCTAATCTGAAAGGAAGGCCAGCTTTTGAGGCGGATGATCAGTCTGCTTTGATATACTTGCTGATTTCTCAGAAGGATAAGTGGATGGATAAGGTGTTTGTTGAGAATTCTTATTATTTGCACGGTTATTGGTTGGGATTGGTGGAACGGTATGAAGAGATGATTGAAAAGTATCATCCTGGTTTGGGAGACGAGAGGTGGCCATTTGTGACTCATTTCGTCGGTTGTAAGCCTTGTGGGAGTTATGGGGATTACCCAGTTGAGAAGTGCCTAGGAAGCATGGAGAGGGCATTCAATTTTGCAGACAATCAAGTGCTCAAACTGTATGGGTTCAGACATCGGGGCCTGTTGAGTCCCAAGATCAGGAGAATACGAAATGAAACTGTCACTCCTTTGGAGTTTGTAGACCAGTTTGATATTCGCCGACCAGTACATGGAAATAGCAGATCATAGAAGCCAGTGAGAAAAGGTTTGAATGTGTTTAGTTATGCAGAGTAATGCAGATCATCTGTGAAGTTCACTTGATTTGTTCTGTTGTTTCAGTAATGTTACCGACATTGCAAGGGTAGACATTTTTTCATTAAAAGAGTAACTCTTCTGTTGAACTTGTTTGGGCATCTCTGAAGAATAGTGATTATACCATATAATTTCCTGTTAATTTTATATGTTCTTTCAAAGACATCAAATTTGTCCATTTCTCCAGTCCAGGTGGTTAAGGATCCATTACTAATTACAGTCATATGGTCCTAGTGTTTTTTTTTTTTTTAACTCGAACCTCCTGACTTTGCCTTCGATCCACGAAGTAGATTGTTGATTAAGCCTCATGCTCTGAAATGTGAGCTGTGGTCATTGTTGGTATCGATGTTACTGGCTATTTTTTTCCTTGAGGTTTTAAATCAGATTTTAGATGTAGATATCTTGTAACCGTTGGTTTGCTTTGTACTTGTCATCCCATGAGAGTTGTGATTTTTTTTTGTTTTCCCGTGTGCTTTATTCAAACGAAGTTGACAACATAATGTCTTTGTGCATTTGGCTCTCTATATGCAGCCAGATGATGATGATGCAAAAATCAATTTCTTCTCTTGGTATTCTGCTCAACATTTTTCTTTGTAAAATGAGCCGTGTGTCATTAAAAAATGCTTAATGGGTATTGACAATTTATCTCAACCAGTTCTTGTAAGCATACTGTCAATTGAGTGATTTGATTGTAGTTATCTGGTCATGCCCTTATCTGATCAATGAACTTGTCCATGTCAACCACCACCATATGCAATCCGCCATGATACGCAGTAAATGACTTTAGATTCACAGGGAACCCTCTATCTTAACGTGAATTAGTTTAGAAGTGTGCATCTTTGAGCAACTTCACCGCACCTTTTTTATGTTACTCTTAGTGAAAATCGTTAGTGGGGTTGGGGTATTAGTCTGGACCGTAGCATGTGAGAATCCCGTGATCTGCTTTTAGATGTGGCTCCACATGATATTACGGCAGTAATAAACTGCCAAAATGGGGAACTGGAAAATCAGGAGTCTCGAGTTCAAGAGGTGTTCCTGCCCAACTTACAAGTATGCTCCTAAATGCTGACCTTTGGCTTGTGTAGCAGTGGCCCTTGTTATTGAGAGAATGGTAGAAACCCCACTCTGGCAGGAAATATATCTGTAGTGAAAGACATAATGTGATAGTAACAAGAAACCGCACATGAGGGCTAGAGATGTCCTGTCTTTGCAATGCAAACGGTGTTTGGGAGAATACCCTTGGAGCTCTATTTATTGATTTCTTCCCTGGGTATATATGGATGTCTACAAGATTAAATGTCTGGACAGTCACCAGTTTGGTAATGGCAGGTATATTTTGTTTGAGTGGTGCTAGGTACAGTGAGACTGATGGGCATGGGATGTGCGAATTGTGTACCCCGTGGGATGCCTCCCCGGATTGGGTAAATTTTTCCTGCAAAAATGCCTAGCCACCCCGCCCCATCCTGTGAATCCACCCATCTGCACCTTTAAGAAAAAGATATATATTATTGATATATGAATTTGTTAGGAAAATATGTTATAATATTAATCCTAAGAACAATCTCTTCACTGAAAACGCGTTGCTTTTATAAAATATGCTAGGTTGGAAAGTCCTTTAGGTAATCAACGAGGGATGATCGTTTTCCATGCATTTCATCTTCACATTGTCCTACATCGGTCGGAGCTGGTTTGGTTTTCATAAAAATCAACTTACGAGGTCATTCATATAAAATCTAACACAGGAGTCCATTCTTTCTTACGGCCGTGCCCTGCCGGCCCCATTGCCCCTCAAAGGTAAAACTGCTGTGGGGGCGAAAGATTTAATCTCCTCTGGCCAGGACAAGAACGTGATCCCTGCACACCCGTGTTGTCCCGTCCCGTGCCGATCGAGAGCAGTATGTAAGCTCGCTAATTAAGCGAGCGGGCTGTGTTCACTACTTGATAAGAACCCATCAGCGTGATGGGTTCACCACGGTATGCCGATCATGGTATTGGTAGATTTTGGATCGATCTAGCTTTGTGGTTTGTGACTAGAAGACTATTTGATCAGTTGAATTGTGCATCTTTGCCTGGTTAATACAGCTGGATCGACCGCCGAAAGGAATCTCGTTGCATCCGGCAAGCTTCTCAATTAAGTTTGAAAAGGCTAAGGATGGCCCCCCATTACATCTTTTAGTATAATCTCCGGTCTGTCATTTTCCTTCTCCCTTACAAAATTAACGAAAAGCTTCTTGTTCATGAGACGAGTTAGCACCAATGAACAAGAAAAGATGGCGTGCTTGGAGGATTTTATGAGCTATGTTCCAAATGAACCTGCACTTTAATGACGCAGCGTGAAATTCTCCGCACTAAAATGGGGTATGGAAATATCACAAGAATTTCACAAATTCTACGAGGAATGCAGTGTCTCGGGCCACATTTACCATCTCGAGGAGTGCGGCTTTGGATGGCCAGCTCATCGACTGTAGTGCTGCCAAGATGCCATTTGAATAAGACCTCCGGGCTTCGTGGAGGTCTCGACATTCATATACGAGCTCGATCTAGGCTTCGAATTCGTAACTTGATGTCAAACATCCGAACATTCTATTCATCATTGTCGCGGTTGTCATTGTTATAAGAAATGCGTGAGATGGGTCTGTGTTTGCACGGATCCGTCTCGCCTTAAGGAGTTTATTACAAGAGTTTTGCTGTGTTTTTTACCCTTAATTGCACGGAGGTTCTGTTGTTTCATGGACTGCAAATGCTGAACAGAACTGATTCTAACTAATGGTTCTTAATTAGTAGACAGTTTGGATACTAAAAAATTTAAACCGAGTCGACCCATCTCCATATTATAGTTAACAATTTACTATTTTTAGAAAATTAATTTTATCTATGAGGAATTAGCCGTATTCAAAAGGGTATTACGACAAAGCTCCATTTGCATGCATCTGAACCCTAGGACAAAAGGGACAGAACAATCGACCGAAGTCTTGGGTCGCAGAGGATTCGAAAAGGCCAACACGAAATTGGTCAAAACCCAAATCGTGCGGCGGCTATTTTTACTTCTTACCAGTTTTGAGTAGATTCTCTTTTCGGCAATTGTTCTAGTAATAAAAACAAAAGAGAATCTTGTCGTAGTCGGCACGAGTGGGATTAACTTAGTTATTTCCATTTACGGGTCGGACTGCATTTGTATCGTATTGACTTGGCCAGAAGTTTCGGGCCTTTTGTAAAATTAATGTCAGTGGTTGAACTACTTGGCCTAAATTAGCGGCATTATGAAATTGAGCGGAAGTTGAAGGAATATACTCCAGACCCGCCATATTTGCGTGCATTGAATATGGTCAGTTGGACGATACCGACCTAGTAATGTCTCATTAATGGCATTGACAACTACCGGCCTAATCACATCAGAAACGTGCATATTGTTGGCCATGTCAATTTGTTGTTACTCCAACAATCTCTTTATGGTGGTTACCATAACTGCATTGGGCTCCATTTCTTTTCTCTGCTGGTCGGTGAGTTGCTGTCGAATATTGACATTCCTATCCTTGTTTTTGCTTTGCCACTGCTTGAGTAGCTTCGGAAGGCACACGCCTATCGTTGCCATGTTACGGCAGCTGGTTGTTGCCAGCGGCATTGTCAAGCACCGGTTGATTCCTAGTCCTTACCATTGTATTTCATCAAATCAAATTACAATGATCCTATTAGGCGCACCAAAAAGATATTTCCTAGAAATCGGGATTTGTCCTAATTAGTAAAATTCCTTTCATCAAAGGTTGATATTTGGCTTTTTGTTAAATTTTGGTGGCAATTAGATAGGAATCAAATTTGTATAAGGATGAAGAAGGATAAATCTAAAGAAAAGATGTGTGGAATCTATTGATAAATTGCAAATAAATAAGGACTTTATGTTGATGATTAGGGATCCTTTTACAACAGTAACACATCACCTTTTATAAATTACAAAACATAATCGCTCATAAGTAGTTAATATTCTAATGACAGTTACAACCTCATGCCCATAACTTTAGACCCTTGGTCACACATCAACCTTATCTGCATGCGGTTACAACCCATAAGTGCCATTGAGATCAATTGTCAATCAATATCATTGTCTTCAACGAGAATTCTCACTTCATCTCCTATCTTCATTTCCCTATTTGGCCAAATTCATTTTAACATCGACCATACATTGGTTTCACCATCCAATCGACATGGTTGTCGACCATTCACCAGCATGTGTCAATAATTGTAGTTTACAATCATCGATATCTTCGCTCATAGCTGTCGATGAATTCTACCATTGTCAATAACTGCATTACATAACTATTGGCAATTGTCAAATCGCTTGTCAATAATCATGTCAATCACCCACCTCTAAATTCAACCAAAATGACTTCGCATCAATTATAAAGAGTTGGATTTGTTGAAATTAATTGTATTTATGGTTCAACATAAGTTTACACATTTCTTCTTCAACCTTCGGCGTTAATAGATGATTTAATGGATGCATTCTTTCAGCCCTAGTGCATTAGTCTTGGAAAAGTTTTATGGATGAATCCATTGATGCGTTAATTCAGTCTTGATCCGGCAGTTTTGCAGCAATTATGTGACACATTTATGGACGAATTAGTGGATGGATGTGTTAAGGAACGAATTCCTTCATCTTACTCGCATTAAAGGACGTGTTAATGAGGATCTTCCAAAGTCTCTATGCAGCAATTCTCAGATAATCTTTAACTTACAAAAATGATTATCTTCTAAGTCTTCTTTAATTCATGGTAGATAACGTCATTTAGAAATCAAAATTCCTCTTGAGAAAAACACTCCTACTATGTCGGTTTCTATAAGTGTTCGACAGAGTCCAATTTGTATAGTGTTAATACAAATAGGTCCATGGTGTTATATCTTGAGAGACATAGTTCGTGAAACTACTTAACACCGTTAGCAGAAACTAATCGCCTTAAGGAGATTCAGTTAGTCGTATCTCACCTCCTGTTTAATTTCCTATAAAATTTATTACAATCAAACAGTTATGTATTTGGGTTGTGATTCAACATCTTTATATGTAAAGATTATACAAACATTGGCTTGATCATTATTATATTATTGTTATCATTTTCTCAAATTTATTTTTATGGTTTCAACAAATAGAGCTACATATTTTTTTTATTTTCAATACGTGAATATTATTTTTCTTCCAATACGTGAAAATTATTTTCCAAGAATCTTAAGGCAATTAGTCACATATTTTCTTACTATTTGTTATATTTTTAGAAAATTGAGATGGTTAATAACAATCAAGTACCACATGATGTCTAGAACACCTCCGAGCCTGGTGTTGTGGCATCATGCTGTAGGCCTTCGGCTTGAGATCATCTATGGTGGTGCGGATACAAGTCGCTTGACTGACATTCCAGGGACTATTTTTCAAAATAGTATAGACCAAATGGCTTATGGTCCAATTTCTAGAGAGACGGTTCAACAAGCTTTGCCTAGTTTGATGTTACCACATCCAATAACATTGAATGAGAAACTGGAAAAATTCACCAATGTGAGCTTTAAGCAGTGGTAGCAAAAGATGTTCTTCCATTTGACCATGCTAAATCTAGTCAAGTACTTATTAGAGGCATGCTCGATAATTAGTCCAAATGAGCAAGAGGTCATTATCCTTAGGGCATTGGAGGCTTGGAAGCACGGGGACTTTTTATGCCGAAATTATATCCTTAATTGTTTGGTAAATTTCCTTTATAATGTTTATTGTAACATTGGAACTACTAAACAATTATGGGAGTCCTTAGAAAAGAAATATAAAACTGAGGACGCAAGCACCAAGAAATTCGTGGTTGACAAATTCTTGGATTTCAAAATGGTGGATTCTAAACCTGTTATGAATCAGATTCAAGAATTCCAAATAATTTTATATGACATCTTCGCTAAGGGAATATTACTTAGTGAGTCATTTCAACTGGCAACTATTATTGAGAAGTTGCCTCCAGGCTGGTTAGATTTCCAAAACTATTTGAAGCACAAACAGAAATAGAAGAGCCTTGAAGATCTCATTTTGCATCTCAGAATTGAAGAAGACAATAGAAGGAATGTAAAACATTCTATTGAACCAAAGGCCAACATTGTGGAGTCCTCAAATTCTAAGAAAAATATGAAGAGGAAGAAATCATTTCAAGGAAAAGACAAGCGGAAGGAACAATCCACAAATTCCAAAGGACGAGTTTTATTTGCAATAAATTTAGCCATTAGCAAGAAGTGCCCAAGCAAAGGCAAGGGTTATGATGCAACCAAGCAATTGAATCTAACAGAGCATGAAGATAATGAAAAATTAACTAATGCGGTGGTGTTTGAGGTATTATTAGTGTTAAACAACACCGATTGGTGGTTGAACACTGGTGTCATAAATCACATTTGTGTGAATAAACACATGTTCTCTTTTTACGAGAAAGTTGAAGAAGAAAAAAAGCTCTACATGGCTAACTCTACCTCAGCAAAGATTACCGGGAAAGGAAAAGTGATTTTGAAGTTTACCTCTAGCAAATAAATTACTATGCTAAATGTGTTGCATGTACTGGAAATCCGGAAGAATCTCATTTCTGAACCCATTCTTGTCAAGAAGGGTCTCAAATTATTTTTGAATTTGACAAGTTCGTATTTTCTAAATGGGAATGTATGTGGGGAAATGGTACTCGTATAATGATATGTTCAAAGCCAATATGGCTAAACTCGAAATTCTTGTACCTAAAAACTATTAATAAAAAGAAGTGTTTAGTTTATACCATTGCATCTCATTTTCTATGATATGATAGATTAGGACACATAAACTACGGTACAATGAAAATGATAGCAAACTTAGGGCTAATTCCAAGGTTTGACTTGGAATCCATTACAAGTGTGAGACTTGTGTTAAGGCTAAGTTTGCTAAGAAAGCTTTCAAATTAATGAACCTCTACAACTAATTCATAGTTATTTATAGGAAGAAGTACAGCTCAAATGCCAAAACTTGACACGAATGGACACTTGGGTACCAATAGTTAGAAAAGTGCCATTTTTTTTAAAAAGTGGATACTTAAGTATCACCTTCAACAAATCATGTTGGAAATCTTACGTGGCAATTTTTTATTATTTTTGTTCATCTACGTGACTCGTCAGAGAGCTTACTTAGCAAAGAAATGCAAAAACGATGTCATTTTGGCACGAATTTGAATTTTAATATAAAATCAAATTAAATTATAAAAAATTAATTTAATTTAAAAATAAATAAAAGGGAGGGGGGGGGGAGGGAGGAAGCATATAGTTGAGGGCTGAGCCCTCGCCGCTGCCGCCTTCCCATTATCGTCGGGAAGGGCCGACAACGGTTGAGGGACCTCGACTGACCGACGACAAGGGCCTGCAAGCCTTCGCCCATATTTGGAGCAAGGGTCTTGGCCCTCCCCCAGATTTGGCGAGGGTCGACGGCCCTCACCCGACCAAGGGCCGCTAACCCTCGCTGAATCTAGGGGAGGGTCGACCCCCTAGCGGGTGGCGACCCTTGTCCCGGTTGGGCGAGGGCCCCCGACCCTCACCGGATTTGGGGGAAGGCCGTGACCTAGGTTGCACCGACATGTTCTAGAAGCTTCCGTGTTGTGTCAGATACCCCAACACGTGTTTGACACACTCGGACATGCTTCGATACGCGGTCAACGCGTGTCAGATTTTCTGACACGTGGTCAACTCTTTTGGACACGTTCAGACACGCGTGTTCTGAATTGCGAGAGGCATTGGTTTCCAAGGCAAGTCTGCAAGTGCAAAGGTCGTTGAAGAAGGCGATAGAGTGGAGGCGAGGGTCGCAAGCGATGACAAAGCTGCGACTGGAAGGGAGGGCCAGAGGAAGAGCGACCCAAAGAGACGCGACTCCGATGCCGCCATGGAGGGCTAGAGGCTGCGGCTGCGACTGCAGTTCCAAAGGAGGGAGGGCCGGCGGTGAGCGATTCCAAAAGAGAGCAAAGATCACGAAGAACAGGTCATGGGAGGAGGAGGAGGAGGAGGTGTCAGCTGCTTAGGTTTTCAAGTTTGCTTCTATTTTAGTTTTAGGCTTTTAATAAGAAAAGTAGAAAAAAGAAATTAAAAGTAGGGGTTTTGATGGGACTTGGCATGAAGGGGGTGGGTGGAGTGTGATTTCAATTTTTAAGGAAGGAGCTAACAAATTGTGGGGGGAAAAGGAACGCGGGATGGAGAGGGTGAAATAAATGCATGGGGGAGACTTTTTTGGGTCAAAAAATAAAAGCGTTGAAATAAATTTTTTTTGGGAGGGTAGGGGGTTTGGTCAAAAAAATAAAATAAATGAGAGTAAAAAGTGATTTCGAAAAATAAAAAAAAATTGAATGTTAAATAATAATGATAAATTTTAATTATTATAGAATATCATAAATTTATTTAAATAAGTTCATTCTAATCTCTTGTTAATTATTAGTTTCATCAATAATTTTTGTTAAAGTTAGATTTTTATTTATTTATTAATTAATTTGAATCAAATTAATTAATAAATAAAAATATTCATTTAATATACAACGTGTTCCAACGTGTCAGAATTTTCTATTTTTGAGAAATGACGTGTTGACAAGTCGTGTCGTGTGTCCGTGTTGCATGTCGATGCAACCTAAGCTGTGACCCTCACCCTAGATCTAGGCGAGGGCTCATGGGCCCTTGCTATCAGTCGGCCAAGGTCGCCGGCCCCTTAGCCAGGGGCCAACGACCTCGACTGACCCTTCCCCACCGTTGTCGACCCTTCCTGGCGATGGCAAAGAGGCGATGGCGGCAAGGGCTCAACTCTTAGCCACTTGCTTTCTCCTTCTTCTTCTTCTTCTTCTTTTTAATAAATGTTTTAAAAAATTTAGTTTCAAATTTAATTTGATTAATTTTTATATTAATTATTTACCATGTCAACAGCAAAACAATATCGTTTTGCACTTATCTCGCCGGATTTTCTCATTATTGGCACTTAAGTGATCCATTTTGCTTCGATTTTGGCACTTAAGTGTCATTTTCCTAACTTTTGGTACTTAAGTGTCCCTTCGTGCCAAATTTTGGCACTCCAGGTGTCTGATACTCGTTATTTATGTGATTTAAAGTTTATAGAAAGTTAAGGATGGAAGAAATACTTCATTACCTTTATGGATGATTGTACTCGATTTTGCTATGTTAATCTATTAAAATAGCAAAGATGAAGCTATGAGCATGTTTATCAAATATGAAAATGAGGTCGAGAATCAACTTGATAAATGAATTAAAGTGTTTAAATTTGACAGAGGAGAGAAATACAATTTTACTAATTTAAAGGAGTTTTATGCTAGTTTGGGGATAATTATTCAAACAACTGCATTTTATACTCTACATCAAAATGGAATTGCTGAACGGAAAAATAGAACTTTAAAGGAAATGGCTAATGTCATGTTCTTAAGTTCAAGTTTATCTCAAAACCTGCGGGGGGGAGAGGCAGTTTTAATTACGAAATGTAGTCTTAATTAAATTCCCCATTAAAGAACGGGTAAAACTCATATAATTTATGAAATTGAAGGTTGTCATCCTACAATTTTTTGAAAATGTGAGGATGCCTAGCCAAAGTAGCAATTCCTCCTCCTAAACAAACTTGGTTAGGATTTAAAATGGTGGATTGCATATTTATCGATTATACTCAAAATGGTAGCGTATACATATTTTGGGGGTTCACAAATTTGATAATGCAGAAATCCATGTCAATACTATCCTAGAATCAATGGATGCTGAATTCTTTGAGAATATATATCATGTGACAATAAATTAGGGTGAACCATCTCAGAAGAGATTTAGAAAATCAGAATTTGAAAAATGATGAAATTGAGGCCAAAGAAGTCGAACTTCGTAGGAGGAAGAGGTCACAAATTGAAAAATCTTTTGAACATGACTATCTGACATGCATGTTAAAACGTAAACCTCAAAATTTTCAAGAGGTAATGTCAACTCCAGATGCTCCTTACTAGAAAGAAGTTGATAATGAAATTCATTTTATCCTATATAACCACATTTGTGAATTGGTTGATCTTCTATCAGGAAACAAACCGATTGGATGTAAATAGATATTCAAAAAGAAATGTGAAGCTGATGGTTTCATAAATAAGTATAAAACACGACCGGTTGCCAAAAGATTTAGACAAAGAGAGGTTTTAGACTACTTTGATACTTATTCACCAGTAACAAGCATAACATCAGTTAGGATGTTGATTGTTATAACTTCGCTATACAATTTGCAAATACATCATATTGGATGTGAAAACTGCATTATTGAATGGTGATATCAACAATGAGATTTATATGGAACAACTTAAAGGATTCAAAGTCAAAGGACAATAACACAAAGTGTGCGGACTTGTTAAATCATTATGTAGACTTAAACAAGCTCTCAAACAATGGCATGAGAAGTTTGACCATATGATGATCCAACATGGTTATAAAATCAATGAGTGTGACAAATGTGTGTACACTAAATCCATGTCAATTGGTTGTGCACTCATTTGTCTATATGTTGGTAATTTGCTAAATCTTTGAAATAACATTGAGATTATAAAAAAACAGCAAAAATGTTCTTTAGAAGAACTTTGAGATGAAAGACTTAGGTATTGTGGATGTTATACTTGGCATCACAATTATATGAAATTTTGATGGTCTAGATTTAACACAATCTAACTATATTGAAAAGGTAATTGAGAGGTTTAAAAGATTTAGCATTAAAGATGCAAATAATCCCTATCTTCCACACCTAACTTTACGAAAGAATGCTGGAGATAATATTAGACAACCGAAGTGCTCTCAAGTAATTGGTAGTATCATGTACATCATGAATTGCATTAAACTAGATATTGCATACTCAGTAGGAAAACTAAATAGATATACCGGTAATCTTGGTCACGAGCATTGGAATGTTCTATTGAAAATGTTAGGTTATCTAAAAAGAACCAAAGACCATATTCTGCAATATGGCAAATATCTTGCTGTTTTGGAAGGTTATTATGATGCTAATTGGATTTTGAATTCTTATGAATTGAAATCGGCTAGCAGTTATGTGTTCAAGTTAGGAGGTGCCATGATATCTTGGAAATTTTCAAAGCAAACTCTAATAGCACGCTTCATGATGCAATCGAAGTTTGTTGCTTTGATAAAGTTATTGAAGAAGTAGAGTGGCTTTGACAGTTTTTTGAGGATGTTCCATCGTGGCCAAAACTTATGCTTGCGGTATGCATTTACTATGACAATCAAGCAGCGATTGCAATGACACATAATGTAATATATAATGATAAGTCTAGACACATTTTTCGTTGACATAATACCGTAAGACAGTTGCTCTCAAATGGAATAAATTCTTTAGACTTTGTAAAGTCAAAAGAAAATATTGTGGATTCGCTAACAAGATGTTTATCAAGAGAGCAAGTAAATTGCGTATCGAGGGGAATGGGGTCAAAAGCCTTAATTAAATAAAGAGATTCCAAGGTGGAAACCTAGCTTAGCGATTGGAGATCCCATGGATTAGGTTCAATAGGACAACGCAAATTTTGGATACTCTAGTGTGAACATTGTCCCCCACTCCTATGATGCAACAATGATTCCTATAGTGTTTTAAGGGTGCGCTATGCATTTAATGATTCTTATAACTTGGATTTCAAAATCCTAGTAAGATAAGGTATGATACTTTTGATAGGAATGTACCTATGTGTGTGGAGCTAGCCAACTCTATAAAAATCTTTAAAGGCTAGATTTTCTAAAGCATACATGAATCCCAAGAGATTCAGGGCTAAAAGAATGAACACAACCAAGAATCAATCTTGATTCGGTGATACAATGTGTGAGGTCTTGTTTGGGCTTACATCAAACTGGTGATTCAAGACTTAGTCCATCAACTAGTTAAGTAAGTCCGATAGGCTTTCACTAAGGAAGGTTCAAAGTGAAAGCTACCTATCTTGATGCAATTTATCTCCACGGGCATACTTGGAATTCTTCAAGTAAAAAAAAAAATGTTTGTTGAGCCATTAATGTGGAGGATTGTTGAAATTAATGATATTGATGGCTCAATATAAGTTCACGCGTTTCTTCTTCAACCTTCAGCGTTAATGGACGATTTAGGATGCGTTTGGTTCAATTTTACAAATGGGCTTTGAATGTAATGCAAACGCTCAAAGTAAAAGCTATTTGGGGAAATGTAAATTATGTTTTGTTAAAATCTCTTTGCAAATGGACTTTGAGTTAAATGTGTGTTCAGCAAAAAGACTTTTGCAATGATATATATATATATGTATTACTTTTTTATTTTTTGAAAAATGACCAAACCCTTTGCCAGACCGGAGAAGGGCTGCAGCCGTTGGCAAGCCAGCTCTGGCGTTGGTGGCCGTTGGTCGAAATTGCCTGACGTTGGGCGACCTCCGATGAGGGTTGCGGCTGGAGGTCACTCGATCGACAGCAGCCATTGCGCGGCTCTCGTGACACCCAAGCGAGGGCCACCTAAGGCTGCGAGACCCAGGTAGTGGTCGCCGAGGGTCGCTCGAGGTCATGCGACCTCCGTCGGCCCTCACTGGGTTGTGCGACCCTCACCAGAGGTTGCTCGACAACCACCGGGGCCAGATCTGGCTTGCCGGCGACCATAGCCCTTCGTCAATCGAGTGAAGGGTTTGGTCCTTTTTTAATTAAAAAAAAAAACTAATGAAGGACAAAATTGGAATTTTAAAAAATTGATGATGGTATTACGACATGCACGAGATCAATTTTAAAAAAATTTCAATAAATAATGAGTCAAAATGTAAATAAGTATAAAAAATAAAAATAATAAAACTAATAAAGGGGGAAAGGAGAAAACCTAGTCTTTTATTCTCTTTTGATTTTCACTTCCTGTGACTCACAATTTTTAGTATAAATTCATTCTAAGCTCTTATTTTATTATTCATTTATTTGTGAAATTCAATCAAGCTAATTTGATTGAAATAATGTATGTATAAAACTACACATTCAATATACGTGTCATAATGTGTAGGAATTTTATACTTTTTGTGAAATGACATGTCAGCATGTCGTGTTGTGTCGCATGTCGGTGTCAGTTCTACTTAGGTTATTACAAGAGTATGCTATCTCCCCTTTTCTAACCTACATAGAGATTCCATCGTTTCACGAACTGTGGACACCAAATGGGACAGAGCGCAAACGGCCACTTCCGACATCGAAACGACAATGTGTATTTTCCATCCAATGCCGTCTCTTCCACTCCAAGTCCATGGAGATAAACCTCCACGACCGGACTCCAATCCCCCCATCAGATTCCTATTTGGCCAGTGTCTCCTCATTCCAACATGGAGCCAAGTCAACCCTTTTCCGTTGACTTTCCATCGACATCGTGAAACCCTAAATCCCCAAAGAATAACGTTAGCATAAATTCCTTCAAGTGTGGATGAAAGAGTCATGACACGCATGAGACGGTCTCGCAATCTCTTCTGAGATTCCTTTTGCGACTGTCTTAGTGCATGCTTGGCTCGAGCGTTCGGCACACAAAGGACAGATTCTATTCAAGGGTTTTTAATCTTATGGCCGATGATGGAGATTAGTAGATTATAGTTCCAGTAATTAAGTAAACGAATTACTTATGATTCTTTTTGGGAAAACGATATAAATGCCGTCCCCGAACTTTCGAATATTTTCATATAATTTAGAGATTACATTTAATAGTTGCCGATAGTTCATGGATCACATTGATTAAATTAAAGATTTAAGGATCATGTTATACATTGGACTAAAAATTCATGGATCATGTCTCATTCTTTTTCAAGTGA
The DNA here is from genome assembly GCA_014182515.1 of Eucalyptus microcorys. Classification (NCBI taxonomy): domain Eukaryota; kingdom Viridiplantae; phylum Streptophyta; class Magnoliopsida; order Myrtales; family Myrtaceae; genus Eucalyptus; species Eucalyptus microcorys. The sequence continues at coordinate 5,935,442 of CM024563.1, forward strand.
AAGAACTGCTCATGGTTAACGTGTTTCATATGGCATGGCAAGACATGATATCAATTTCTCCGCTCCTATTACATCCTATCATTTCTCAAAATAACCAAGATGTTCGAGACATTTTTGAGTTTTCAATTATATAAACCTTCCTTAGAGCGAAATATAGTACTTTACCCATTGAAATGCAATCTTAGAAAAAAAAAAGCTCAAAGTTTCAAATATTAAAACAGGCAAACTCCCGAGCAAAGCCGAACATTGTTGACATTTTCGTTGACAGGTGTTTTTGAGCATTTTTCGAACATAATGAAATGGTAAATCCTATTAAGAGAAAATTAGTGCATCGAAAATTGGAAATCCTTTGTAAATAAATTTAGTCAACATAAATTCCGTATAAGAGGAATTAGTTAGCTGTATTTAAAAGTGTACGGCACTGCACGGAACCAGGGTACTGAGTTAGCCTACGGTTCTGAACAAAGTTTTTTTAGAAAAGAAAATTCCGTCTACGAGGAATTAATCAGCTCCATTTGCTTCTGAACTCCAGGACAAAGGGACAGACAAAAATCAAATGAAGTTTTGTGTCGCAGAGGATTCGAAAAGGCCACACGATGTGGGTTAAAACCCAAATTATGTGGTGGCTATATCTCTTCTAATTTATTTATTTATTTCCTGAGCAAATTTACTTGAATTTTATTTTTGGGTTAAAATTTTTTACTTGAGTTGAGGAGATTCTCTTTTCGGCAATTTTGACCTTACATTGGTATATGCTTGTGGCCAATGCCGTCAACAATGGAAATAGAAGGACCATTAGCAAAAGGCCATCGATTAAGGTCACCAAAAGTTTAGCTGTTCCAAAGTCCTCGATCGCGATTTAAAATGGGAAAAATGATATAAATGGTTTTTCACCTTTGATCCAATGTGCAATTTCCAAATTTTTAATTTGTTCATCATGGTTCTTGAACTTTTAGTATATGTTCAAATTAGTCTTTGAATTATATAAAAATATTAAATATTGTCCTTTAACTTAAATTAAATAAAGGAGAACATTGAATATTTTTATATAATTCGGGGATAATTTGAACATTTACCAAAGTTCAAGGATCACATTGAATAATTAAAAGTTTAAAGACAATATTGCATATTGGACTAAAGTTTAGGGATCCTATCAAACAAATTAAAAGTTCAGAGATCATGTTGCACATTAGGTCAAAGTTCAAAAATCATTTGTGTCATTATCCTTTTAAGTAAAGATTTAAGCTATGGATGACATCCGAAAGTCAAACTTACTAAATTTCCCATATGTCCCTAGTTAAGGGACTTCAGCCTCCTTTCAGTATATGTTGGTTAAGTAACATAGGAATTTACTCTTAGAAAGGCTAGCGTCGTCTTCTGATTACCAACAACGTGATTGGGCAAACAAAGCTCATGTCGATCCCGATTCCATCGAGATCGGTGGTTTTTGGATATAATTCAATTAATCACTCACTTTAGTTTGGGAAAGAATAATCTTTAGGTTGTCCATTTTCTTTTGTCATGTAGCTACTGGGGCATCAATCAATGTAATAGTCTCCACCACTTCTCACAAAGCCAGATACACCTCCCGGTCAAACTAAATTTCTATTAACTTAATAAAAGTCAACGCAACAAGGTAAACCCCTCAAAACACCAATCTCTTCGCCCCAACCCATATACCCATTTTTAAAAAAAATTATTTACTAACTCCCTTTTTTTTTTCCTAGTGAAGTCCAGTCAATTTAGCTCATTCCCCTTGTCATCGTGCATATAAACCGACAAGAGAAGGGCACGAGAGCTGCGTGGTTCTCTCGGATTGGGCGAGGTCCTGATGAGATCATGCCATGTAGGTTGTCCAAATGGCAGATGACCACGTCATGGAAAATTGCAATGGAATACTCCCTTATTTTTAGTTTTAAGAAAAAAAATTATGGTGGTTGACTTTTCCAGCTGTGGTCAAACTTTTGATGATGGAAAAAGATTAGTGTCAGGCAGTGGATGCCACCCAATGAACGTGTACCTCTTGCTGGACACACATTGCTTCTTCCTACAATTGACACCCTATATGCCTTCTATCGCGGGGCCCACAAACGTCGCTGTGGTGACTGTCGATCCGCCTCGCCGCTAAGCTCGGTTTTAGGGAAAAATTGGGGTTGATGATTGATTTTGCATTCTCTCTTCCTTTAGGTAACCCTATTGGTTTAAAAGGTAGTTGAAAGCTCACATCATATGAAATGCTCTATTCTGGATTGTACTATCGAGAAATTCAATGGAACGTCCATTTTGACATGCCCTTATCATGTGTCGGGATCTTTTACGTGAGTTCTTGCCAACTCCAATTCGTGCCTAGAAAGTATGCCTTTGACTTCTTATCGACCGAATTTGGATATAAGCATGAGATCTCGATGAAAAACGTTCCATGGATCAGCACATTTGATCATTGTGAACTCGGAATTGCCCGATGGTTGACTTTTTTCTCTCTTTTTACCCCTTCTTCACTTAGCGGGCTTGAAAGGTTGATGAAAGGTTGACTTGGTTTCGGTCACATTGTTCTCATTCTTCATTTTAAGGTCATCGTAGTAATAATAATAATAATAATAATAATAATAATAATAATAATAATAATAATAATAATGGCGAAAGCATAGGAAATAGGGCAATTGACAGGGGCAGTTTTTGTCCCTTGGTGTTTGTAGGGAGGTGAGTGCCTAATCTCGGCCTCAACGGCTTGCCGTTCTTTGACCATACAAACTTCCGGGGACGGCCAAATGTTGTTTCACTTCCCACACTCCATCTCATACTCCCCCCCAAGCTACTGCCTCAGCTTTTTATTTAATGGCTGAACAATGTAATTGGATTTGCATGTCCAAATTTAGCATCAAATTGCCCCCAAAAAATTAGGGGTAGAGTTATTGTATTTCTCGGCTTTTTCAAAAATTAAAAAAAAGTGCTGGCGAGAAAAAAGGTTTGATTGACGCATCCAGAAAATAGGTTGTCTTCGTGATATCTCTTTTTTATGGAAGTAGCGGTTGAGATGGAGAAAAAAAATCATCACGATAGCCGTAGAATCTTTAACTTACCCATTAAAATGCAAAGACATTAAAGTGAGGAGGATTACTCAATGATGAATATGCGATGATTTTATTCATTTAAAATTCGTTTTGGTAATGAGGAAATCAATGTGTCGGGGGAATATTGACTACTATGATCTCAATTTGCTTTCCCTAATTACCCGAGAAATTCATAAGTGCTTGAGTCGTTTAATCACGGGTTCTTTTATCCAGTGCTTGATAGGTAGTTTTCTAGAAGGGTTTAACAAATATAGATTATCTATATTTCGGGAGCAGCTTTATTTAACTTGCCATGCTAATTCTATTTGCATCGAATAAATCAACGCATACTCAAATTGGTGAGCGACATTATCTATTTACCTGGATAACTATGAAGGGAAAGAAAGATCATCAACTAGATCAAATTAAAACATACCATAGATAAAAACATCGAGTTTGACCTAAAACTCAAGACAAGCCTGCACGTGCGGCATAGTCACATCCCAAAATCACACCAAAACAACAAATAAAATAAGTAGATAAACAAACAAATTGAAGGGAAAAACAGAGAAAGAGAAAGGTGGGGCCCCTCTTCAACTTTTCACATTAGAATTTAGAGCTGCCATAATGACATGTCCGTATACATTTCATAATGACATGTCCGTATACATTTCACCCACCCCATCAGAGAAAATCCACTGCAAAGCAGAGCAAAATCTCTGCGCAAACGGCCAAAAAAGCCTCTGCAAGATTTCCTTCCCCATCCGCCATCCGAAGGGAGGAGGCCACGCAGCCTTCCTCTCCTCTCTTCCCTGTCAGAGTCCCCACCAAACCCCACCTCCTCCTGCTTTTACATGGATTAAAATGAAAAGTTAGAGAGAGAGAGAGAGAGAGGGGTAGAGAGAGAGAGGGGATGGTGGTGGAATATTAACAAGCGGAAGCGTGTGCATATTGGGTATTGAGTTTGTGTTGTTTTTTTTTTTTTTTTTTTGAGCGACGTCCAGCGAAACACGTATCCGATACTGGTCCGCGAACGCATGAAGGACCGGCGAGCGAACACGACGATGCGCCAGTGACGAAGCTGTTGCCCGCATTTATTTTCCTCCCCGCTTCAAGATAAGGCGCGCCCCCTCCCTCGCTTCGTCGTGTTCTCGTGCCCCGGGGGGAGCCGACGATTCTTGGGTCCGAGCGAATTTTCTCTCTTTTTGGGGTTGGTGTTGGGAAGGAGGAGGAGGAGGCGGAGGAGGAGGAAGCGGGTCGTTTCGAATGTCGGGCGAGGAATCGTCTTCTGGGTTCTCGGGTCTTGAAGGGGTCGAATACGTCGAAGACTACATCTGGGTTAGTTCGTGTTGCTTGCTTTCTTTCGTCCCCCCCTTTTCTTGAAAGCTGGTTTGGTTTGCGGGGGAGAATGTGGGTTTTCGACGACGAGGAATTTGATGTTCGTTTTTGGTCGAGTCAGAATTGATCTGTTCTTCTTGGTTTTTTCAAGAAGTGATCGAACGCCATTCCTCGTCTGTTTTGGGAATCCCTTTGGAGCGAAAGATGGTGCGTAGGTGTGATGTGACTCGGAGTTCGGTCGCGAGTTTTCCTTGTTTTTTTTTCTCTCTAGAGATGGAAAGGGCTGGTCCCCATTCCGTTCCTTTTTTGTTAGATTGCCGTGGAAATGCAGGAAGAGGAGAGACAATTTGGTGTTGTTGCATGTCTAGAATGCTCCATTTTTGAAGACTTCCTGCATTTTGTTTGCATTAAAGATTCGATGGAGAAACAGCTACAGAGAATTTGAAAATTGGGAATTCCTCTACTTTTGAACTCTCGTTGATCTGAGAAAACAAGAAGTCTCTCTCTGAGACCTTCGTGCACTTGACAAAGACCAAGCTGATCTTTCTTCCACTTTTTTTTTTGGGTAGAAAATAAAAGGTTTTTTCTCTTCATCATCTCCAAACTTGGCTCTTTTTGTTTGTATTCAGTTATGTGTTTGGTGTCGGACAATATTGTAGTCAAAAGGCAAGAGAATCGGTTGGTTTTTCTTGCTTTGTTCTTCTGTTTTTGTTATATCTCTTTATCATTTCCTGGGTGTTGAGGATTTCAAGGAAGCACGACGAGATGAAACTGAGACTAAGGTGTTCTTTTTCCTTCATTTGCTACACGTCAACTTGAGTTGTTGGTACTCCATTTGAAGAGGAACACTAAGCTGACCGATTTATTCTAATGACAAATGTCTATCAATATTGCACTGGCTTTCAGGACTATAGCTGGCTTAGTTGGTGTGTAAAATAGTGGGAAAGAAGGACTTGATAAAATATATGACAATTGTCTCTTCTTTAGTTCTTCGGTGAAACCTGCATAGCAAAATATCATTTTGGTTGCTGAAGCAGTCCTCATTTCTTCAGGTCTTATCAACCATCACAGAAAGATAATTTACCTTTCATTTGTTGGCATTTCTAAGTATATGGCACCAAGCATTTGAAATTTTGTTTCAATCTACGAAGAAGTTTATTTTAATTAGATTTGCAGGCGAATGAAGGTGAAGGGTCGCTGCCCTGGGACAGTTTTAGTCATGTCTTTGATCTTGTGCAAAATGGAAACCAAGCATTTCGACAGAATCGTCTTGAATCATTTGAAAAGGTGCGATAGTTGCTTGCCTGCTTCTTTGTTTCTGTCTTTGTTTTGCATATTCCCTCCTGGTAACAGCAGTGCTCGGGTTTGATAGGTATCTGTTTTAGAGTCTTATATTTTCATGTGAAACTCGAGTTATTATTAGATTGTGCAGACTATACGGTGTATAAAATTATCCCGATAATTGCTAACTGATCTTAGCAATTCATATCCAAGTAGGTTGTCTTAGTTATCTAGGATAACCTCATTATTGCTAGTTTCTTCCAAGGACAAATACATCCCTCATTGCACGTCAATCATAAACTTTTCTCGGCTTGGATTGTAATGCACTTTTTGATGTGAGGTTTGCATTGCTCCGTACAATATTTCTTGTTTGTTTCAGTTGGAGTGCATGATGTTAAAGGCTTTTTTGACATTGTTTGCAACCAAAAAAACTGTCTTCACCTGAGCCTCGACTATAATACACTGCTTCGTTATATGCCTTATGCACTATATTGGTTGGTAATGATATTAAATATCATGTTCCTGCTTCTTTCTCATAACTCAAATTGAGAATATAAGCTGGATCTTTATCAGACTAGTTTTGGGAGGTAGCAGCTGAAATGATGTTTCCGATGGTACCTAATCTAATTATATTTTCGGCCAGAGTACCTGAATCTAATTGGCTATACCCCTTAAAACATTGATTTGATCCTGTATTCAGATTGCACTGAAAAATTAGGCTGCTTGATGCCACAGATCGTTATGGTGTGCAGTTTCTGTCCTTTTCTTTCACCAACTAATTTTTTCACTCTCTTCGGCAGTCGATCAATTACTACTCAAGGGCAAACAATATCAAGCCCAATGATCCTGTCATTCTTGGGAACCGATGTGCTGCTTATATAAGGTTATTTATCCTACCTTTTTCTGTAGTTTCTATTTGTTTTGGTATGTTACTTCTTGAACATGGTTGCTCAATGTCTTATATTTATTCTCATGGCTTTTTTTAATCTAATTTATTGATGACTTTTGACAACTTTTCAAATTTGTGAATCTAAAAAGGGTTTCTTTCTACTCAGGATAAGCCAATTCTTAAAACTCAGAAATCCGTCGGACTCTGAACATAGTGCATTGAATGGCCTGGATCCTACAATACATGCAGAAGTATATCCTGCCCTCTTGTTTCTTTCTTAACAATAGGATTGTTGTAGAGTTCTAAGCCAGTACTCTCTGTTATTGGTTCAGCTTGCTTTAAAGGATGCTGAGAAGCTACTGAGTCTTCAAAGTACTTCAGTCAGACCATATACTTTGAAGTCCAAAACTCTTTTATTGGTAACACTGTCCCTTTCCCTCAGTTTTAAAGCAGCCGAGGGATGGATTTATCCCCTATTTTCATTATCTTTGGGATGACGCATAGATTTTATGTTGCTTATGCGCATGCATTATTTATTTTGAGATGCATTTTGGAGGCGTTCTTTATTCTTGTTATGATTTTGTGTATTACTTGGTTAGAATACGCTTTGACAAGAACTTGCATGAGACATGTTCATCCTTCCTTCTTGATTTAGCTTATGAATTCATATCTATATTTGTGAATGTATGTACGTTCGTGACAAACATAAGATATTTTGGATAATTTTATCATTAAACCCTGTCTTTCTTTAATACTCTAAACCTTTAGTTAGTCGATAGTGGTGTCAACTTCTATGTGGAGTACACAGGGTTCTGTAGTACAACTGCATGGTCTCAACACTGAAAAACCTTTTAAAATTGATCAGTTGTTTCTTTTGTAAAAGAAAGTGAGATGGAGAAAGAGAGGAGAAATATGGGGCTTGCTGGAAGAGTAAGACTAACTAAAGAACGATCATAGAGCTTAGACTAGTCCGCAACTGAGACTCAAATTTTTTTTGTTTTGTCAGCCCTAGATGGAAGTTCTTTTATCTGTGGCTCTCATTTTCTCGGTTGAGATCTCACAAAATGGGGAATAGACAATTGATATATGTAGGGTTGGAATAAAACAAAAGGATGAGTTTATGCTTTCTTGTGGTGATTGAGAAGGTCAAGTATGAGCTACTGTATGACTCACTTTTGCTTAACTCAGGAATTTTTGGTTGGTACCCCTTATGTGTGGGTAAAACTCTTCCAGTAAGCACATAAGTGCATGTCTACCTGCACATAGGAATTCAACTAAAATCCCTTGCTTCTTGAGGCTTGGTCTAATTGTGTCCTTAATTTTGGTAATCCATTAAAAAAAAATTAGTGACAAGAATGGCCATTTGGACAACAGTTAACTGTTATCTGCTTTCCATTATTAGTTAGGTGTGCTTTCTGGTATATCCACTTGATAGACCAATTGTTTGGAGGGGTAGTCCATGTGCTGTACATGTAAGTGGAGTTGACTGACCTGACTAAGTTGTGAAATTACGTAGTGCTGACAAGATGCTGGCCCTTGGCTTGTCTTTGGTAAATTTACATGAGGACTCTGAAGTCTGATTTTCATGGTGCTGACACTAAATGTTTCATTTGTTGGCAGTTGGAGAAGTATGAAATGGCTAGGGACATAGTAATATCTGGTCTTCAGGTGGATCCTTTTAGGTAACATGATAATTTGCTACTCACCCACATTGGTTCTTGGAAGCACATGATTGATATTATCGAGTTCTGTTTATTTTGTAGCAATCCTCTTCGAGCTATTCTCCAATATTTGGAGAGAAATTTGACTGGACTAGTGGAGAGGCGAGGCCATGGAAGACCTGAGCGTACGGATGACTTTGATTGCACGCTATGCTTGAAACTACTATATGAGCCAATCACAACACCATGTGGTCATTCTTTTTGTCGTTCATGCTTGTTTCAATCTATGGATCGTGGTGCGTAATACATCATTTTTCCTGTACTCTCACCAATGGTTTATACTACATATCTTTCATATTTGTAAATTTTTAGCCTTTTTAAGTCTTACTTTTTAATGGCTAGGTAACAAATGTCCATTGTGCCGGACAGTTTTATTTATGAGTCCTAGAACATCTGCTGTCAGGTGAGCTACCTCGCCAATTTTTTCTTTTGGCACATGAAATACCATAGGAGCTGTCTTCTGTAGTTTCTACTTCCCTTGGTTTCATGTTTATGAGGAAAAGTGTTCATGAATTAATTTATAATTTGACTCTAAATGTGCATTTTCTTTTTATCAGTGTGACACTTAACAACATTATTCAAAAGAACTTTCCAGAGGAATATGCCGAAAGGAAGGCAGAGCGTGAAAGTCTTACATATTTAGGAGTTGATTTGGTGCCCCTTTTTGTGATGGATGTGGTTATTCCTTGCCAGAAGTATCATCTTCACATTTTTGAGCCCCGATACAGGCTCATGGTAAGTTAGTTATAGTAAACAGTGCTTAGCCAATCAAATGGATGTTTTATTTCTAGCCCATTCGATGTAATGTACAAAATGAAGCTTTAGTATAAGTAGGATGATTTTACGAGAACAATGGTAGCATGTGTCATTATAAAGTGGTGAAGGGATGTCAAAATTCACATTGAAAAGAACGATATGGTTTTTTGCGTTAAATAGCTTGAGCTTGTGGTGCATGAGATTTGCAAGGACTGACCTAAGTTAGTAGTAAGAGATAACCCCTTTGGAACTTAGACTGCCTAACATTAATGAGGACAAGCATCACATTATTGTTAAGTGAGCTCATCTGACCTAGTTTTGTACGTCATACTGTTGTTGCTATAATGGAGAAGCTCCGGCAAGCAGTTGCCTCTGCTCATCTTAACTTGACTTTTAATCATCTGCCTTGCAAAGGCCCATGTGTATATCGTTGACCAGTTGAGTTGAGATGTCTGGTGGGCATTGCCCATAATTTGTGACTTACCTCTCTACAGTCTGGGAGCTTCTTTGCACGATTCAAAATCCTACCTACAGGTTGGAGAGAGAATCCACAGCACAAAAACCAGCTTCTGGGAGGATTGCTTTCTGTCTTAAAAGTTCTTGCATTTTTGTAAAGCATGATGAAAATGCAGCAATAAATTTGCATGCAATTAAAGCAGAATAAAACTCAAGTCAATAGATTTCTAATCTGGACATGACTTTGGTGCTGTCTAGTATTTCTCTAGCCTATGTGGTGACCTGACCTGTTACTTTCTATGCAGCTTATTCTTGGAGATATTAGCTTTATCATATCTGCAAATTTAAGTAGATAATGTTTTTCTCTACTGTTTTTTAACAGGTGAGGAGGATAATGGAAGGGAACCATCGGATGGGAATGGTATTTTCCATAACTTATGTTGGTTGTATCTGACTAGTCCATCTGATTAATTGGGAAATTAATTATTGTTCCATAATGTAGGTTGCAATTGATTCCAGTACCGGATCTATTGCTGATCTTGCTTGTGAAGTGGAAATTACTGAGTTAGTTTTTTAACATATTTATCATTTTAAATTGTTCTTCTCTCAATTTCTGAAGTTTTTTTAGTTTGTTTTAACGAAATACTTCACTAGCTACATCTTGTCTTCAAGATTGAAGCTTCACTTCGGGTTGTCATCTCTTGTTGCAGTCTTTATATTTCTATTCTTTATTCTATGTAGGTGTGAGCCACTTCCAGATGGGCGTTTCTTTATAGAGGTGAAAAATTGTGCATTACTTCAGTGACGTACTTTATTGGATCCATGCTGAGTTTTAATGATGAGACTGAGTGAAATGCTCAAAAGGTTGATGGTTGATGGTTGATGTAGGTCATTGGAGTATTTTTTATGTCACCTTTCTGTGCTACAAATTTTAAAGATGAGACTGACGGTTAAATTGAGACAATTACTTCAGAAAGTCCTTTTTGAGAAGTCTGTTGATATACATGTCTATTGCATGGTTCCAACACCGAACTTTTTTTAAACACCTTTGCAAATTGATCCTTTGTTTCTTTTGTAAACTCAAAATGTGAGATGGAGAAAGAGAAATATGGGGCTTGCTGGCAGAGCAAGTTAATACTGTGAAGATGTTAACCGATTTCTATACAAAATGAGAAGGTGTGAAAAATAAGTATCATCTTTGAGCTGTCTTGGCTCCATTAGATCAACGGCTCAGCATAACTCATCATGGGTCGGTGCCCATTTGATGAAAAATACTATGCTAACTTTTATTGCTATCTGATTTGATCTTAAGTGCTAAGACAATTGTGCAGGTAGAGGGCAGGCGCAGATTTCATATAATACGATCCTGGGATCAGGATGGGTGAGTTTTCTGGAAATGTGGTCTTGTGAATAAATTTTAATCTGGTGGATGATCCATTAAGATACTTTCCTCTTTGATGATAAATGTAGATATCGTGTCGCGGAAGTTGAATGGGTACAAGATGTGCATCCTCCACAAGGGAGCAGAGAAGGAGTCGATGTAAGTTTGTCTTTACACTAGGTATCCAGTCTAGATTCCTGTAGTTCTCCTTGCTCATTTGCCGATCCTATAGGAGTTATGTGAAATTCTAACAGATGATGCCTCTTTGGTGGCATCAATTGCAGAACATCTTCCATCTAACTCTTTAGGAAGTTCCTGAAGTTATAACTGGTGATAATTTGGACAAGGTGCTTTAGATTGGCAAGACCTTAAAAATTCTTTGGTTTTAGTAGCAAAATGAAATTTTGGATTGGGAAAATTCATCAATTTGGAATGTAATATGTAATATCATTGGACAACCACTAATATAGTTTGCCACTGTCATTTTCTTCATAGAAAGGTGTTAGAACTATGGTTGTACTTTCAGTTGCATGAAACCTGTATTGTTTAAAAGCCACTTCATACTTTTGTTTATAGATTTCCTAAAGCTAAGTCCTTTTCTGGATGAGTTCTGGTATTAGCCGGGGCAGTGAATTCTGTCTAGTATAATAAATTTTAGCGATAGATGCACCTAAAGTTTTAAAACTTGTCATGATGGTCCAATTAAGTTATAAAATTCTTAGATAGTGGAATCAAGTTTTAATTGGTAAAATTGGTGCAATGAAGTTCATCTCTTAACTCCGTCTGATCTGTCTAATGAAAAAACTGATGTGGCCTCTTCTATCATTCACTCCCCTACATGTTTGTTGACGTTAATTCGAGTGTGAATCAATACCCAAAATGACATCGTTTTCTGCCAAATCTTAATTTTTTCTCTACATCAATTAAGTGTGAGTTCTGACCAAAAAAAAAAAAAATTAAGTGTGATTGAAAGTAGAAAATTCTGAAATGTAAAATAATATGAAAGAGACAGAACCAGTGACGGCCGGCAACTGGCAAGGGCTTGCTGGCCCTCCCCATGTCGTGTGGTCGTGACAATGGTGGCGCCACCACCGTGTGATGCAACTAATTCTTCTTGATTTTCTTTTTGAACGATGAAATGAGGTTGCAGCCATACATGCAGCATCAGATGTTCAAGAAAATTTTGTGCGCTGTAATTGACTTAACATAGAGGCTCCTCTTTTTTCTTCTATTTATTTCCTTGAGACTGCTCCATGTCAAGCATCCTGATTTGCTTCTTCTGTTTTGGCATGATGCTGAAAATAAACCTACACTATTCATTCAGTTTGCTGCAAAAGGCTGTTCGCATCATGATTTTAATAAGTTTAGAGTGGAAATGCAAATAGTTTTCATGAGGAATCATTGCACCACAAGAATACAATTTAAAAAATGTCCACATTCAAGGCCTACCAAGTTCTATGTTTCAGATGAATGAATTAATTGGCATCCTTCACTGGGTTTGCTTGGGAGAAAAGGAGGATTAATCTGAAAGAAAAAATTAACTTGGATTGTTACTGCTACCTTTGGGGGAATTGTTTCTGCTTGTAGCCATTGAACTGACATGTCATCCTCCAAGGGGAAAGAAGGAAAAAAAAAGGCGCCTTTCTGTGCTTGAGTTCACTGTTGAACGATGACATGGGGGGTTTCGTGCATTGCTTCACAAATGGTCAACAATGGTTCCTTTTTTGACTTATATCCTTTTTTAGTTATTTTTATCCTTCTTTTCCTTTTTCATTGCAAGTTTTCTAGATTTTGTGATGGTAGGCTCTCTGTGAGTGCCACATTGCACCACGTGTCTTGAGCAAGTAATAAAGAAAGTCATGTCAACATTTTTTGCTAGCCATAATAGACGAAGTTAATAGATAGATTTGATTGCATCAATTTAATAAGTTTTAGGACTTGATTGCACTTCCTCTACAAGTTTTAGGACTTTCAATGCACTTATCCCCAAATTTTATGGAAATAATAATTTCCCTTTTGCGGGGGTTCTTTATGGCTGAAAGATTCTTTGTTGGACTCATCTCTAGAGTGATGAATTTCAGACATTGAATGCATATTTTGCAGAAATGGCAACAATAAGAACAACGCTTTTAGTTTATTTGCTGCAATCTTTGGCTCTGCTACAGTGCTAACAAGATAACCTTTGTGGCTTTGCAGTTACTAGAATTGACCACTAATGTAGCTGAAGATGCTTTGTCTTGGTTGACCAGAGCCAAACAAGCAGCACGACAAGGTGATATGTCTTGAGAATGGCCTTTGCAGCTCCACTTATTGTTGCTTCTGTGACGTTGCTAATAGCAAATGCTGCTATTACATCTGAGTGTTGGATTGAAAAATCTCAGGACTACTTTTAGCTTTCTCTGTCTCATATCATTTTGGGATCTTTTACTTCGTCTCCTTACATAGATTCATATTGAGTGAAGCAGCTTGGAGAAGCACTATTATTTAAGTCCCTTGGGCGGTGTTTGTAGCTAAGAAAGTTAAACCAACTCCTTTGCCACATAAATATTTTAGAGATGATATCTGAACCCTCGAAGTCAAGGTAATGAGCCTTGCAAGAGACCTAGCCTCTCTACCTTATGATGAAGATTGGGAGCAGGGTTTACCAAACCAACCAGGACAAGCATGAGTGGATGCACCCCCTCCATGTTTTTATAAATAGCTTACGCGTAGTGATGAAAAGTTGCCACTGATTGTACAAATGCCTTACCGTCCCCATTGACAAACATGCATGCATTATTTCATGAAGTATTTGTGGAAAGTAGGGGATTTCTTGGTTCACTTTGGACTATATTTTAACCCAAACCAAAGTTGTAAGTGGAGAACCTCGATCCTTACCCTAACCAATTGTTATCTTTTTGGTTTGGTTTCGGAACATATTAATTCATAACGTAAGGTCAAGCATTTATACTGAAGCATAAAAGACAATATCCATAATTTGGATATCATCACATCAAACTTATCATACAAAATACAATACAACATAGGAATATATGATCTCTTAAGCGAAATCATTGAAACCTCAGTCCTTGAGTTCTCGTCACGTGTGGTTCAGTTTGCCTATATGAACCACGATAATTGTGACTACAGTTGTTTTCTCATCCTCTAACATGTAGCAAATGCACAGACATGGCAAGGTGGTTAAAATTGTGGGGCTCTTACAATTATTCCGTAGTTGTGATTTTCCATTGAGTGAAATTAAAGATGCTTTTATCCATCAGGGATTGTTCATGTTGCTGATACTTGATTTTATTTGCAGATAGATCCAAGTATGAAAAACTACTAAGCCTGGAGCGCATGATGCCCTCACCCCAAGATCCTGAGCGCTTTAGTTTCTGGGTACCTTTGTTTATCAGATTAATGAGAAGTGCAACAAATCCCCTGCGTTTTATAGCTAATCTAGCTTTTTTGTTCAGCTTGCTACTCTAACAAATCGGAGGCCCCAGGAAAAGTTGGATCTCTTGCGAATAAAAGATACTAGAGAGGTATTTAATCTATCATTGGTATTTAGTGATACATCTGCCTAGTATTTATTATCTGGTGCAAATGTTTTGCTTGTACAGTGAATGAATCATATTGTTAAATCCAATTGAAATGTCTGCATTTGCACTTTTGCTAGTGTAGTAAATTAATCATATCGTTAAGTGGAACCTCCCCCTTTGAAGTGTAATATATCACCAGTTCATTTGTATTTTTCTGAGTTTAAACCAGCTCTGTAATCTTCTGTGCCAGAGAGTGGGTGCCATTGGCATTTGGCAGTAATATAAGACCATCTGAGGCATTATTCAGCTTGGAGAAATAGGATTAAAGATCATGTTTGTTTGTCCTAGAATAAGTTACCACCATCATCTGTGTTGATATTTTTTTACTGCATGTGACCTTTTGTGTTCTATATGTTATCAAGCCTATCCAGATGCTAAATTGCTGAAAACTTGATGACATTGAATGTGCATAGGCATACCACTCCCCAGGGAGCAGGAATCTTTACTTTTATCTGTCGACCTATTGTGAATGTCACCCTCTCGTGGTCAATCTATAATCGAAGGCCATAGTTTTTTTTCCTTAGGATTTTTGAACATTTGTGGTGTTTGATGTGGATGGCCTCTGCCACCACTGTATTAAACCTGCTGGACAGTGATACAGTGTTCTTGGAATTGCTTGAACACCAGCCTCATGTGATGATTTTGTTGTGCTGTTTCTCTGGCCTGCCATGTGATTTCGTCGTGTTATTTTGCTTAGGCAATCACGTAATTGCCATGAACAGTGCCTATGAGATGGTCGGTGATTCGATTTGGTCGTGTTGGATGTGTAGCTAGCATGATTTTGGGAACTCTCGTTTCTCTTGGTCGTGTCATTAACTTTTGCCCTCCTCGAAATTGTTTTGCAGAGGATCAACCGAGGGTTGATCTATCTCAGAACCGAAGAACAGGGCTGCCGGGTGCAGTAATACCAATAGTAATCAGGGGTTTGTGCCCCCACAAGTTTTCCGCAAAAAGATTTTTTTTTTTTTCTTTTTCAAAGAGTATATTTATTTTTTGATCCGCAAATCGAAATATGTGGATCCCTATTGATTTCTTGTAAAATGAATGCTGTAACGGCTATTTGTGAAAGTACAATTTTGGTCCGACATAGCTGATAGAGCAAGAACGCGAAAATTGTCGATACATAGGCAATACAGTCAGCGGCCTGCAGGTCCTCTGACCTTCAAAATCTGATCTTGAAATCGATTTTCTGGAGATGGCAGTTCATCATACGTTGTATTTATTGCTGCTATGTTCCCTGCCAAAAAAATAAAAAAAGATAGAAGCATGTTACCTGATTTTGATGTTGGACAGTCATTGTTATTGCAATCTGTCAATTTGTTGGTTCTCACTGTTTAGATCATAGAGCTCAAATGGACATTAACTTTTTTAAAGATATTAGAAGAAGGCTATGCTCTCACTTTTATTTTTAATTTTTTAGGTAGTCTCACTTTGAATGTAAAGTGCGACATAACTTTCAGAAAAAAAATTGCTCCATTGATTGGCTTGCTAATATTAGGATTGATAAGCACCGGGATACTAAATTATTTTCTTTACTTATTATAGTCACTTTTTATTTTATTAGGTGATAAAATAAGAAATGTAGGTTTACATCATTAAATTTTTGTATTCTGTTTTAGCTTATTTCATACCTAAAAAAAAAGTGGACATAGTTGGGCTTTAATTAGAGTAATGATCATTTAAGATAACCCTACATTTTGGGCCTCTACGAGGGCCTGGCCCGTTTGTAACAGTGCTTTCTTTTAGGCCCTAAGAAGCCCATTGGACTTGACAAAGCATTCGGTCCCTCTGTCTGGAAAGCTGGCCTAGTTCGAACAAAATTTTAAGCACATTAAGCCTTAAAGATGGGCCTAGAATTGGCCCATGGGCCCGAAAATGGATCTTCCTTCGACCATTGGGCCTCGAAATCGACCTGGTCTGCCTAATTTCGGCCCAATCCTAAGATGGGTCTCGACTCTGGCCCATTAGGCCTGAAAGGGGGCCTTTGTTAGGCCTGATGTCATTGCATTGGGCCCCACAATGACCGACTGGACCTTGAAATGGGTCTCATCGGCCCTACAATGCGGCACAACCCCATTGGACCCCAAACGGGCTCATATCCACCCCATGGAATGGGCCTGAGTTTGGCCTGTCAGGGCGTAAAATGCACCCAAAACATGGGCCTCTCTTCAGCCATGTGTACTAGAGTGGGTGTAGTCTAGGAAACAGGGCTTCTGTAGCCTGAAATTGGGCCTGGTTGACCGTCGGTCTACATAATTTCCAGCCCATTGGGCTGCCGGATATTTTATAAAAGACTAGCTGCTGGAGGTGGGGGTGAGCTGACGGGAGTCGCCGAGGCCCAACAAGGGGCCGACGACCTTTGCTGAAGGCAACTGAGGGTGGTAGCCCTCCCCCGACCCTTGCCTGATCTAGGCAAGGGTCAAGGGAGGCCCAACCCTCACCTAATCTGGACAAGGGTCGGGGGAGGGCCGCCACCCTCACCCATCGTCAACGAGGGTCGCTAGTCCCAATGGCCCCTCCCCCCAACTCACCCCCATACTCACCGATGCCTCCCAACAATGGTGGGGCTGTGGAGGCGAGCGTTTGCAACCCTTCCCATTGACTTCTTTGTTTTTGTTTAATTAATTAAAATTATTATTAAAAATTGGAGCCGAACCAAAACGACATCGTTTTAATCTTATATTTTATGATTTAATCATCTCATCACTACATAGGATTGAGATAATATTAAAAAAAAAAAATCACATTAGCATTTTTCATTAGCCAAATTAGACAAAATTAACGGAAGTATTCAATTGAACCAATTTGACAAGTTTTAACACTTGATTGCATTTTTTATAAATTTTATGATTCAATTTCACTTTTGTGATAAATTTTAGGATTTCTAATAAATATATCTCTTTTTTAATACTTGCCTTCAAGTCCAGAAATTCCTTTCTTTCTTCCACGCCTGTTTTGTTCAATAATTATATCCGTAGAAACGCGTAATCTAAAGATCAAAGAACTATTATTCGAATCTTATCATCAACCACGCCAATATTTTTGTAAGAGCTTGACCGAAAGAGAAACTTTCCTAATGTCAATTCTCTCTCTCTCTCTCTCTCTCTCTCTCTCTAATGGCAGTGTGTAGTTAAAGACTGACCAGAAAAAGCCAGCCCTCCCTAAAAGTTCTTTTGACACTCCATGCACAACTTCTTGTCTCCCTAAAGAAACGTCACCCCATTACTTCTCTGCACGTCGTTACATGCCCTCAACCATCCTACAGCCCGAAAACAGAACAAACTCTCTGTCCTCACAAAGTCAATCCTATGACCATGATCCAGTCAGCAGCCCCCCTACAAAGAATGAATTCTGTCCTCCTCAATCCTCATGTCTGGAAGAAACGGTCAAAACCACCTTCTTTCAGGTTTCTTTCAGCTGTATTCTGTGAGCATCAACCGGTGTTGCATCAAATGAGCAGAAAGCATCGATGAAGGCTCCGCATTCCCTTCCCCTTTCCATGTCTACCCTTTTCTTCCTCTGCCTGCTCCGGTTCATGTATCTTGTTTCCGCCCAAGGCAGCGACTTTCCGTCGTCTGCTTCTCCAATTGGGCCTTACGTACCTCCCGACATCTATCTCATAGATTGCGGTTCTCCTCAACAGACCAAGCTCGATGATGGGAGAATCTTCCTATCTGAACGCGATGCATCTCCTCTCTTGAGAACCAAGCAAGATGTACTAGCTCAGGTCGATTCCCTATCCAGCAGCGTCTCTTCTTCTAGCCATCCTGCTTCTTCGCTTCCATTGTGCCGCACAGCGAGGGTATTTCCCGATGAAGCCATTTACACGTTCAAGGTTTCTCATGCGGGCCTCCATTGGGTCCGTCTCTACTTCCATCCGATTCCTTGTCCAACTTATAACCTTGTAAACGCTGTTTTCACGGTCACAGCCAATGAACTAGTTCTGTTGCATGACTTCAGCGTGACGGATATTTCTAAATTGGTGTTCAAAGAGTACCTCATCAGTGTTGATTCATCAGATGCAGTGCTCCTCAAATTTACATCTGAAAAGTCATTTTCCTTCGTCAATGCCATTGAGTTTGTGTCGGCACCAGACTCACTTATTTCTGATACTGCAACTGCAGTTCTTCCACTTGGTGAGTTCACTGGTTTAACTACCTACGATTATGAAGTAACATACCGGCTGAACGTTGGAGGGCCCACTGTAAGTCCTTCTAATGACACACTATTTAGGACATGGCAGCCAGACAATGCATATATGACTTTCGCAGAAGGAGCTCAAAACGTCTCTGTACCTTTTGATGTAATCAAGTATCCAAACCCAGGAGCCACAGCATATATTGCTCCATACTATGTCTACGCTACAGCAGACCAAATGGCAGATTCCGGGGTAAATCAGCAGAACTTCAACCTAACATGGAAGATGAGTGTTGATCCGAGTTTCTCATACATGATAAGGATGCATTTCTGTGATATTGTGAGCAAAAGCCTCAATCAACTGTACTTTGACGTGTACATCAATGGTTTGATGGGTGCATCCGGTCTTGACCTGTCATCCCTCACGGGAGGCCTAGCAATACCTTACTATAAAGACTTCGTGCTTGATGCCTCAGCAATAAGAAATGGCTCCATTATGATTCAACTCGGTCCAGCAGCAACAGTCGACCCAAGCTCGCCAAATGCGATCCTCAATGGGATTGAAATTCTTAAGATAAGCAACTCTGCCAGAAGCCTGGACAGTGATCTAGCAGTTGGTTCCTCCAAGGGACCAGGACCTCAAACAAACAAGATGAAGATTTTCGCAGCCATTGCCCTTGCAACTGGAATAACGGCCATGTTCTTGCTTGCCAAGAGGTTTCTTCGGAAGAAGAAGAAGAAACCTCAAACTTGGAAACATGGGAAGAGCTTCTCATCATGGTTCTCCCCTCTCAATAATAGCAAGGCTCATCTCTTGTCCAGTAGAACCAGCTACAGATCAAGCTTCCTCAGCTCCAGCAAAAGCAAGAGCGGTTTCTCGAGCTTTTTTGCAAGTGCTGGTTTTGGCCGGTCATTCACCTTCAAAGAATTACAGGAAGCAACGCAAAATTTTGATGAGAAGGCAGTCATTGGAGTTGGCGGGTTTGGCAAAGTCTACCTTGGAGCTTTGGAAGATGGAAAAACAGTTGCAATCAAGCGTGGAAACCCTTCATCACAGCAAGGCATCAATGAGTTCCAAACTGAGATACAAATGCTCTCCAGGGTCCGGCACCGTCACCTTGTTTCACTCATTGGATATTGTGATGAGAATAAAGAAATGATTCTTGTGTATGAATACATGGCAAATGGACCCCTCCGGGACCACCTTTATGGTTCAAGCCTTCCCCCACTTTCATGGAAACAGAGGCTCGAGATCTGCATTGGTGCAGCCCGGGGTTTGCACTATCTCCACACTGGTGCAGCCCAAGGCATCATACACCGTGATGTGAAGACAACAAATATTCTCCTGGACGAGAATTTTGTATCCAAAGTTTCAGATTTCGGGTTGTCTAAAGCAGCACCTAATTTGGATCAAACCCATGTGAGCACGGCTGTGAAGGGTAGTTTTGGTTACCTTGATCCCGAGTACTTTAGGCGACAGCAACTCTCTGACAAATCTGATGTCTACTCTTTTGGAGTAGTGCTTTTCGAGGTGCTATGTGCAAGACCAGCCATAAATCCTGCATTACCAAGAGAGCAGGTCAGCTTGGCTGAGTGGGCAATGCAGTGGCACAGAAAGGGGATGCTTGAGAAAATAATCGATCCTCACATTGCAGGAAAAATATGCCCCCAAGCACTTAAGAAGTATGCAGAAGCTGCAGAGAAATGTCTCGCAGAATATGGTGTTGATAGGCCTGCAATGAGTGATGTTTTGTGGAACCTCGAGTCAGCATTGCAGCTTGAAGAGGCCTCCGCCTCCTCTGGTCGTGATCCCCCAGGGGGAGGATTGCAAGTCTGAGAGCCCAGAATACGAGATATGCAGCTTCTATTCATCAGCTTTGAATTGTTTTAAGGTTCATTCTATCTGTATGTTTTGCCATGGAGAACTCGATCCACTCAGAAACTTTCTATTGGTAATCTGATTCTCGCTCCTCATTTTCCATGGTTCTAAAATTCATAGATGCTATAGTACTTCATTCTCCCCGTATTCCTTCCAGTAAATAGCCAGCAACTTGGAGATAATGTTCCCTATGATCATTGCCTCAATGTCTTTTTACCAATGATTCAATGATTACTGATCAAGCCATGGCACCTGTTATGTATCCTTCATTCTTAAGTAAGGGCTAAAGATTCTGTCACCTTGTCCTCACTGGATTTGTTTTTCAGAGATCGTTTGAGCAAGCTTGAGCTGTTTCTGTTTGTCGGAATTTTTGGATAGTTCTAAAGCAATTATTTTATGTCTAATGTTCTCCCTTTCATCAGCAATAAGTTCATCTTACGATAGACATAGTATCAGAATATTTTACACAGTACACAAAAGCCGGAAAAGGCAGAATCGTAAAGTTTGGCGTGGTCCGTCTCCCACTTGGTACTCTCCAATTGTCAGCACATCTCTAGATTTCTGGCACAACTCTGTTATTATGAGTAGACAAGATTCTGTTGCAAAAGAAATCATCAACGGAAGAAACAGTTTTAGGCTATTAACAGCAATTGTGATAAAGCAGAAAATGTAAAATCAAAGTGATAATTCCTCATAACTCCTTTCTCTGTCAATCAATTAAATTATCAATAAGAATTTCCTCCCCAACAAGCTGATCAATCTTTCACAAAAGGGAAAAAAAAATAGAACAGAAACGAGCAGATCAATTAATTAGGAAGGAAAGCCACAATGGGGTCCTCAATTATCAGAAGGAGAATGATGTACTGCCGCTAGCAAGAGTACTGTTTGTTCAGATTACCTCTCTTCTAGTAATTATTGCCACTCTAGAATAACGGCAGTCGGGCAAGGAAACTGGCACAAAGATCAAAAAAGAGTATTTGGGGACCCGTGAGTCTCAGGAGGTCCAGCAGATAATTCTCTTCACAAGTTTTATACAACTGCGTGATAACAAGCAAGGAAATATTAATGTCAGCCAGATAACAGAGTCAACACAGAGAGCCAATTCATTGTCCAAAGATAGAAGTACGTTCATGGATAAAGAACAACATACGTAATTCTCTTCAATCCTGTTTGATTTATACCCCTAAACAAAATTATCTGTAGTTAAGATAAGCTATGACTGCATTATGCTCAACACCACATCCAGCCCACTGCAACTGAAAATCATATTTGCTATCCAGACATTTAGATGAGAAGGTCGCACGCTTACAGAATTTAATGAGCTATGGGAGCAGAGATCCTATATTTGAATTCTATAGGCCCTAATTCTCCTTCCTACTTAAGACCTATATTCACATTTTGAGCTTAGAGAAAACTACCCATCCAAATGCAAGAGGAAGAGTTAAGTGTGCCTAGATATGACGCCATGTTATTATCCCCTATCTTAAACTTGTAGAAATATAACTGCAATTTAAAAGTCTACTTAATAAACTTTGGAAAATACCATGATGGCTTTATAATGGCGATCCATGTGCAAAGTTGAGAAGGGAAAGGAGAAGATATAGAGAAACCATTGGGAGGGCTGAAGTACCTGCAGTTCAAAATTGACAGTGTTCTGAGACACTTGATTTGTCTGGATTGTTGCAGGTTCATTTCCAAAATGGAGGCCATTATGCTGACAATTTTTAGTAAGGTCTTGAACTTGACCTCCTCGAGACCACATGCACTTGATGTTGTAGTGTCCGATCTTTTTCCAGCAGACATTTAGCTGACATAGTGCATTCAGAACTTCTACCATAATATGATGAGGCTGCAGTCCAAACTGAAAAATCAGACCAATAACCATGGTTAAGATAGAGAACTAATTGCATAAATATAATGACCACAAAAATTGAAAAGACTGCTGTCCATGTCATAGGATCTATTTCATGAGTATAAAGCCTGTAACTTAATTGCATATGAGTTCTCCTGTTGATATCACACCTTGCTCATTGCATTGTACAAATTTCAAACTGATAACTCTAGTTAGCTAGTTTAATATATTTCCGTAAAACAAAAAATTAAACGGAAGCCTGGGGATATCTGGGTTCAACTATGGGGCTCTGTATGCAACTGTATTATTGCTTGTGACCGGTAACTCCTACTCCTTATCAGATAAAACTTAATGTTGCAATTCAAAGGGTTAGGCTCGGTAAAAAGAATGAGCCTGTTGCCACTCATCCACAGTATATCTTGCATATATCGCAAACATTGCAAAATAATCAACCAACATTCCAAGAAACAGCATGCTGAGGCTTAAACATCCAAAAGATTTCATGATTTAGCAGCTCAATTTATGCTATGAAGGTCTCAAACTATTTTCACATTAGCGAATAATCAGATTTCTTATCGAATATGTATCCATTAGATAATTGGAAATTTTGTTGCTGCTTGCGTTAGCTTTTGCATTACATGTGGAGGAACCAAGAAAGTACGCATACAAGTCAGACATCACAACAAGTTCACTACATTGTTTTACTTGCAGAATAAAGATACTGTTCAACAATTCACACAAGGCAATCATATAAACCTGAAATCCAAGACCCCATCTTCCCACACTTGGTGACTGAGTAGTCTGATGTTCTATAAGCTGCTTGGCAACAGATACTGAAAACCCACCACTGGGAACAGCAGATGAACTAGGTCCCTGGAAAATAGCAGAGAAAATTCAAGGTGAAAACCCACCCCGCATCGTTGGGATATTATAAATTATTTCAAGACTTGATAAACTGAAACGCATACTCATTTTTAGAACTTATAATCCTTGAACAAACTGAAATGTTTTCAAGACTCGATATATCCCTGATCCTAATGCCTAAACAATTTACCTAATTAAAAAATATTTTGTTGGCAAGCTCCCTTAGATACTTGTGTAGCCAAATGAGAAAAAACTTGCAGTTTTTAAGATATTTAATTCTCTAGCGATGCATGTGATCAGTGCTTTGAAACTTAACATTTCCTCATTAAGTATGCTTAAAACACTTGTAACACAAGCTATATGTGTATCATCTGCTCAGTTCCGCTATCACCCAATGAAGTGTGGTCAAGAATTTGGTTTACATGGAAATGGTGATCTAATTCTTTAAACAGAATCGAAGAGTTGCAAGCTCTGTGCTCAACAAGATGCTTATTAAATAATCTGTTAGAGTTCAACCCATGTTTTTCCCTAGACAGAAATAATGCACCAATCTATTTGTAACTTAACCATGTTCCTGCCCATAAGGATTATTGCCTTACAAATTAAGAGGCTTTAGGAACTTCTGCAACCATTGATCTAAAATTATGAGAGATACACCAGATACCTCTTGTGAAGCAAAAACATATCAAGAAACAGGAGAACAATGCTGAAGAGCTTCAGAGCTGTGAAAGCCATTGCTCTCTGAATGCACGTATGACGTGTGAAGTACAACTAAACTAATAAAATGCACAAAGTTGGGGGGAAAATGCCATACGAACCGCACTATTATCAAGCTCTGCCCCGTAAATGCTAGTACCAGATATATTGTCGTCTAACAGCAAGTAATACAACACCGTAGCCTGAAATAATTCAAAGAAGAAAGTTATTATGGGAATCTGACGAACAGAGACCAAAATTCGATCAGATGGGAGAGCACATCATCATGTATCCTTTTTTGAAGAGACTGAACCAAGTGTTCCCTGTTAAATCCCAATGCAACCATATGCTCAAGTATTTCTTCATCAACCTGCATTATTATGGAAGAAAGGATCAGCAGTACCAACCACGAACTGGATCAGGAACATCCATACATTCTGAATGCAATTAAGTCTGAATTTTGTCGTATTTATAAGCCTCTCTGGAGACAATGATTGAGACGATCACTATTGAGATTTGCAATTACACTACAACTGGAAGATCAATTGAAATTGATGATCTGTCAATAAGATTTACTAGCATTTAGCAATAACCAGAAAACTGAGTACTTTTTTCCTCAACAACCAACCTCCGCTCCCCGCCCTCTGCCCACCCCACCCCACCCCTTTCCTCTTACTAAGTTATGTAGAAGTCCAGATCCTTTAGGCTTTAGCCACATACTTCAAAAGTTTCCATAAAAGAATTAGAAAGTCCAATCCAAAAGCTTAAGCTATTAGATGAAGAGAGATGTTGAAAAGTCCAATCAAAAGTTTAAGCTATTAGTCGGGAAAATATACTTGTCTTTAAGGGCTATTGAAATCCCATATATGAGCAAATATGTGATAACTTTAACATAGATCATATACAGTATAGGGATATCTAACTATTTTGAAAAGCCATTACCCCAAAAGTACAAACAGGAGTCTGAGACACCAAGCATGACAGCTCCTCTCTAGTCATCTCCAAGGAACTCATTTTTCTTATCTGGCTATCTTTTGACTACAGGCTGGTGCCTCATCCCCTACTAGAAGCAGATTGAAAAGGAGCATGCTTCTTCTGTTGTCAGTTGGATACAAAAACTATATACGATCCAATTATTCTTTTTCTACTACTCATCACTACCTTACCCCCATATTATCATTCATCTAAGTTTCCTAAAGGGGATTTTTTAGGGCATCATCTATCAGACCCGCTGATGTCTTGTTTTTTCATCTGCATATCTCAGCTTCGAAAAAACATAAAGCTTGCTGAAGTTTCAGATTATATTTGAAAACACCCTCTGGGGAAATGACCCAAAAGGCGCAACTAGAGTATACAGATGAAAGTGATATAAATATTAATTTTCAGGAGGCTATTTACCGCCAAACAACCTTGCCATGAGTGGGACTTACAAGGTATAAACTATTTGGATCTGATAAATGACATGACAAGAAAAACAAAAATTTAAAAATTACCAATTGGACACTTCTTATAATACTCAAGGATTTAACATTTCAAAAAATTTCAAGCACAAAAACAAGGTACAACTGTTTCATCCCAATATTTTGCACTGAAATATAGGATGTGAACCCAGTTAAAGATTCAAAATGGAGGAAAGACCACTTTGGAATGCCACCATTCAACTGAGACATACCTTCTCCATTTGATGTTTAATATTTGGCAAAGCAGCAGCCAGATAATTGGGAAGATTTTCCAAGAACCAAGGATATTGACGAATTTCAGGAATGGTTATCCGCTTTAAAGGGTCAACAACAATCATCCTCGCAATCAAATCCCTTGCTTCAGTTGTTAAATGACTTGGAAGAGTATAAACTCCACTCTGAAAGAATCGCCATCAGCTAAAATATCATGAGTGTGATAACTTCAGTAAAAGATCATGTCAACTTATTGAACTAAGGCACTACGTAACCTGCTGAACGTGAATCCACAAGAAGCCCCTCTAAGTGGAATTGAATTAAAATACGTAAAGTCCCAGTGTACGAGCGGCTGATACCTTTATTTTATTAAGGAGGTTAGGTATGCTTTCATCATCAAAAGGCAGAGCGCCACAAAGAACTACATATAAGATGACACCGCAACTCCAGATGTCAACCTCTGGCCCTGAATAAAGTTTACCAGAAATAACCTGCACATGAGAATCCGTTCAGCTGAAACGTGGCCCTTTTGGCATGCTAAAACCCTTGGATAATAACAGAATCCACTCAGAAGGGTTAGAACGCACCTCTGGAGCAGCATAACTTGGACTACCACAACTTGTTTTTAGAAGATAGCCATCGCGCATAATATTACTCAAGCCAAAATCAGCAATTTTCACATTGCCATTAGAATCCAACAACAGATTCTCAGGCTTCAGGTCTCGATGAACCACCCTACATTTGTGGCAGTGCTCTAAACCTGAAATGATCTGTTTCCAGAAAGATCCCAACAGATATATTAACGACTTATTGGGAGGCAAAAGCACATTTCTATATAAAAAGATTGAAAGGCTGATGCATGCATAGATAGATGCAACTGACTGGTATTGCTACCTGCTGAAAAAATTTCCGTGCTTCATCCTCTCTGAACCTTCTATTCTCGACAATATAATCAAACAACTCCCCACGTTCTGCGTACTCCATGACAACATACACATTAGTCATGGTCTCTATGGTCTCATATAGCCTGATAATATGAGGATGCTTCAGTAGTTTGCCAATCTTAATCTCCCGACTCACTGTAATAAACCCCTTTACATTAGTATCACTTCAACCCTCGAAAACAATTAAGCATCTCCACAAGTGAAGAAGAGAGCATGGCTGCCGATAGAAACATACCTTTCTCCTCCATGCACTTTTCCCTCATTTTTTTACGGTTAAGAATCTTAATGGCCACTTTGATACCAGTTAGTCTATGCGTTGCAACTTTCACTTCGCCAAATGCACCGTGGCCAATATTTCTTATTAGCCTATAATTCTTCAGGGATGGGTCCTCACTAGACCTTGTTCGCCGAGAGGGTTCTTCCATTGTCCTGTCCTGATAAGTGGGGAAAGAAAGAGATAATTCTTTATAGAAAATATTGGTAAAACTATAATTTAGTTAATAATATTTCTTAAACCAAAAGACAAGATACTCAACACAAAATTGCATCATTCAGCTGTAACTAAGCAGTTGCTAGATCATCTTCTTCCGCTTCATTTATTTGGCCAAGAGAAAAATAAAATAAAGTATTAGACAATCAAAAGTACAGCAGGACTGGATACCTACATGTAATTCAGACATATTTGACGATCAATCAACAAATATTCAACCAAAGGGAGTTTGGATGCAGAAACTTTTCCTGTTTAATAAAGTGGAAAGGAGATGTATCAGAGTAAAAATTCCATATACATGTACAAAGAGAGCAACGATATTCAAAAGGCATGCCAACTATGCGTGCTACCTAAGAAATAGGACATGCATACACAAAAACAAGGGAGTTGGTATTTAAAAAATGAAAGCTGATGTGAAACTGAAACTCTTCCAAGCACAGTTGGAATAATCACCTTATAATGATACAGAAAACTTCATTACTTTAGATTACCCTTCTAGTTCATTATTCACCAGTGAATCAAACTATAATTGAAGATCTGCCCTGAAATACTCAAAGGAAAGCCTTTGACCATCATTTGAATTTGTGACCATATCCAAGAACATCTTAGCCTAAAAGATCATGACCAAACAGAAGATATACTGAGCACAAGATATCATTGAGCCAATAACTTGACATAAATCAAGTAGAACTACATGGAAAAAAGGCAATAAAAAGAACAGCATACTTTATTTCAATGTATGAATTCACCAGTCACCACCAATAAAGAAGTATGGAATTCTGTTGCTCTCTAAGAGTAAAGATTTCATGTCTTTATGGAAAATATGACGCAAGCAATTTGACCAAACAACAGAACCTGCCTGGCTCACTGTTGGAAGAAGCCACAAGGAAGCTAACAGTATGACAATTAAAATAGCACAGTACATTTCACTCATATCTTCAACTCTTCAATTAAATCTCTACATGTCTTAACACATAAACCGCTGCTTCTTCCACCTACTTCTTAAGCCATTTTGAATAGATTGTGCCAATGCAAGCAGCAGCGAATTCTCGATTTCGCAAGGTATTGATTAGACTACATCACTTTCAAAATCTGGGCATCATCTGTTTCTAAAGCAGACAAGCGATTACATATCACTAACTAAGCAGGATTCCAACTTCTTCCTTCGAAATACAATAAGCAACAAACCCTCCATTTCTCAAGCTTATTGGTCTCCATAAAAGAATTCAGAGACGCCCATCAACCACCTACCCAAGCCACACAGGAATTAAAAGAAATGACAATCTAGGGAGAAAAATCATTACCCTACAATCTGAACAAACAAACAAACTGCAAACCCCAAACCCCAAACCCCAAACCATTAAGCAAGAAAGACATATTAACACCACATCATGAACCGCGACCGCATGCCGACGTGCAAAAATGAGATTTTGACGTATCATGCACATGTATATATGCAAGGCCGCCTGCAAGAAGGCAACTTTGCATACTCACGTCAACAGTATCCGATATTTCTCACTTCCCACACTAATCCCTTCTCTTTCTAGCAGAATTCCGGACGAAAAAAAAAAAGACTGGTCATACAACGAGACCGATGCTTTCAGCAAGGCCGCAGACGCGGTAGGAGAAGAGAATCGCGAACCCGCAGAGACAGTAAGCGCAGCAAACCAGGGAGAACTAGACACGACTATGAACCTTCGAAAAGAGAGGAGGAAAAGGAAAACACGGAACCATGCATCGGCGACGGTTCCGGACACGCTCGGAACACTGACACGGGGGGCGGGGGGCGACGAGAAGCACGCACCGGAACGGAGACGCGGACCCGCCGCGACACGGAGGACCTCCGCCGCGGACGGTGGAGCGGGCGGCCGTCGCCGGCGGCTCGGGGCGGCGGTCGAGAATCCCGATGATGGAAGGCGGCGTCGATTGACTTCGACACGCGTGACGAACGAGGACGAGGGAATCCGCCATTGGAGGAATTTAAAAGAAGGTTTTTTTCCGGGCGGATATAATGAATGGTTTTATGTCAACATCGTATTGATGTGGCCATGGACAAAAAAGGAAAGTTGACATAAATAACCTTCGAAGTTTAGTTCATTGCGCAATTTGAGCCCTAAATTTTTTTATTTATTCAGTGTGATCTTTAAATTTTTACATGATGTGTAACGTCATACTTAAATTTTTAATTTGTTCAGTGTTGTCTCGAACTTTTGATACATATTCAATACAGTCCTTGAACTGTATGAAAATGTCAAATATAGTACCATCAGCAGGGGAAAATAATTATTTAATCAAATGATAAGAAGAAAAGCAAGAAATGGAACACAAATACACAAGAGAGAGAGAGGCGTGATCTAAAAACAAGAGGCATCTACAAGGGTGACAAGAGGCATGGAGAGCTGAGCATTGAGGCCGGAAGGCGGCTTATGGCCATAGGAGGCTGCGAAGGAAAAGAGGAGCTCTATAGGGATGAGGTGGAAGGGGGACACAGAGAGGGCCAGCCTTGGGAAGAGTTGCATAGGAGGTCAAAAGGTCTCGGAAGTGTATGGACAAAGGGAAGGTAAAGATTGATCAATTCGATGGTAAGGACTTTAGTTTCTGAAAGATGTAAATCGAGGATACTTTGTATCAGAAGAACTTGCATCAACCTCTGTTTAGAGAGAAACCATATTCTATGAAACAAGAAGAGTGAGAATTGTTAGATCTCTAGGTTTGATTTGTCTCACATTAGTACGGAACATTGCTTTCAACATTGCCAATGAGGCGCAACGATGGTTTGATGGCAGTGTTGTCCAACATGCATGAGAAGCCTTATGCGTCAAACAATGTATATTTGATGGATCATCTTTTCAATCTGAAGATGGACAGGGTGCTTCCACGACAAATCACATCGACAAATTCAACATGATCACGACTCAATTGAGTTTAGCATATAATAAATTCGATGACGCGGTAAAGGTTTTGATTTGATTATCTTCGCTACTTGAAAGTTAGAGTGCAACTGTGACTACAATGAGCAGTTCGTCTAGGGAAAAAAAAAAGTTGAAGCTCCAATCAATGCAAGATTTAATTCTTAGCGAGAATATTCGTAGAAGAGAATGGGGTGAATTTTCGAGTGCTACCTTAAATATTGAAGGAAGAGGGAAGCAATCAACAAAGGCAGAACCAATACTACAGTAGATCAAAATTCAGATGGAGAAGCAAATTAAGATGTCGTGGAGAAATAATTTGTTGGAATTGCGAAAAGAAAGGTCATCTACAACGAGATTGTAGAGCCTCAAAGAAGAAATTTCAATATTGAGACTAAAATCAAGAGGAAGAAAAATCTGTGAATGCAACTCTTGAAGAGACGAATGATAGTGATGCTTTAATTTTGGGCATTGACAGTTCAATTGAGTTTTAGATTCTTGATTTAGATGTGTCGTTCTGCTCTACTTCATGCAAAGAATTAATGCACAATTTTATTGCTAAAAAATTTAGAAAGGTTTATCTTGTCGATAATGGACCTTTGGATATTATAGGAAAGGGTAATGTTTGCATAAAATCTACTAACGGATATCAATGGAAGTTGCATCCAGAACTTAAGAGAAATCTAATCTATAAGTAATTAGATAGCACCGGATACAAAACTATTTTTGAGGATGGCTTTTGGAAAATAGTTAAAGGTTTTTTAGTTGTAACACAGAGAATGTAGTCAGGAACACTCTACATAACTGAAAGCAATAGAGAAATCGCAATAGTTATGGAGTTTGAAGCTAATTGCAAATTATGGCACTACAAGCTTAGGCAATTGAGCAAAAAGTGGATGAAGTTATTAGCATCTAAGGGAAAATTACCTAATTTGAAGTCCATGGATATTGGTCTATGTGAATATTAGTTCTGGGCAAGAAAAAACGTGTCACTTTTTCGAAGATTGGGAAAGAACCAAAGAAAGGAAAATTAGAGTTGATGCATACAGATGTGCAGCGATCAACTCTTGTGAATTCCCTTGGAGGCTCACGCTATTATGTCACATTTATTGACGACTCCACCAGAAAGATATGGGTTTATTCTTTAAAAAATGAATATGACGTGTTTGTTATTTTTAAGAGATGGAAAGCTAAAGTGGAGAATGAAACTAATCTGAAGATGTTTAAGGTCCAATAATGGTAGTGAGTATGATAGCAAGAAGTTCGAGCAATTTTGTGCAGAGAACGGAACGGAATTAGAATGACAATAACTATTCTCAATGGATCACAGCAAAAATGGAGTTTCTAAAAGGATGAATAGAAGTCTGAATGAGTATGCAAGAGGTATGAGGTTGTATACAGGATTACCCAAGACATTTAGGGTGGATGCAATTAACACTACAACATATCTGATTAACAGAGAACCTTCAATTTCACTTAATTTTAAGCTACCAAAAGAATAATAGAGTTGAAAGAAGGTAAATCTCTCGCATCTGAAGTTTTTTTTATTGTGTTTCGTATGTCCACATAGATTCTGAAAAGAAAGACAAGCTTGATGCAAAAGCTAAAAAATGTATTTTCATTGGATATGGTTTTGATTATTTTGGTTATTGATTTTGAGATGAACAAAATAGGAAATAATAAGAACTGTTGATATTACATTTAATGAAAACATATTGTATAAGGACAAATTTGCAAGAGAATCTAGTGCAAAGAAGCAAATGGTGGAGAATAGATAGATAGAATTAGAGGAAGTTTCTAAAAGTGTTCTAGTTGGAATTCTCGAAACTATTGCTTTCGACTCTGATAAAATCAGAATAAGAATTATGTACCCCTAAACCCACTTTAAGAAGATCTAATAGAACACCTATACTTATACAAAGTGTCATGGCATTATTTATTTTTGATTGACGCTGGCAAACCAGAAATTTTTTTGAAAGCAATGCAAGTTGAAAATTTTGTTAAGTGGGAGTTAGCAATGCAGAACGAGTTGGATTCACTCGAGAAAATAGAACTTGGGTGTTAACTCAATTATCAGATGGGGAGAAAGCATTGCAAAACAAGTGGGCGTATCAAGTCAAAGAAGAACTTAATGGCGGCAAAAGGTACAAAGCAAGATTAATAGTAAAAGTGTTTTGGCAAAAGAAAGGAATTGATTATATAGAGATTTTCTCTCCAATTGTGAAATTGACTACTATCATATTAGTATTGAGTATTGTTGCCGCTAAAAATTTACATATGGAGCAGTTAGATGTTAAGACTGCATTCCTCCATGATAATTTAGAGGAAGATATTTATATGATACAATCAAAAAAAAATTGCAAATTGAAGAAAAATCAGTATGGCTTGAGACAGGCTCCTAAATAGTAATATAAGAAATTTGACACCTTTATGTGTGGTAACACGTTCATTAGAAGTGAAATTGGTCACTGCTGTTACTTCAAGAAATTTGATGACTGCTGTATTATTTTGTCGTTGTATGTGGATGATATGCTCATTATAGGATCTAGCATGAGGAAGATCAATGCACTAAAGCAGCAATTGCCAAAAGAGTTTGAGATGAAGGACTTAGGTGCAGCAAATCAGATTCTTGAGATGATCACACAGGATGGATCTAAATGAACTCTAAAATTATCTCAAGAAAAGTACATTGAAAATGTGCTAAACAGATTCGAAGTTCAGAATGCAAAGCCTAGAAGTGCTCCTTTAGGAATACACTCCAAGCTCTTAAAGAAACAATCACCAAAGACAAATAAAGAGCGGGAGTATATGGCTAAGGTGTCTTATGCATCAATTGTTGGTCGTTTAATGTACACTGTGGTATGTACTTGACCAAATATAGTTCATGTAGTGGGAGTTATAAGCAGATACATGGCAAATCTAGGAATAAAGTTTTGGATAACTGTAAAGTGGTTATTAAGATACCTAAGAGGCATTTTAATATGTCATTATGTTTTATGAAAAACAGTGTAACTTTACAAGGCTTTATTGATGCAGATCTCGATGGTGACTTGGATAATAGGAAAAGCACCTCGAGTTATGCTTTTACCTTAGGTGACACTACAATCAGTTGGATACTCAAACTTCAAACACATCTTGCTCATCCACTAATACATAGTATGTTGTTATATCTGAAGCTGGTAAGGAGATGATTTGATTGAAAAATTTTATGAAGAAGATAAACAAGGAGTAAGATAATAGTGTTATTTTCAGGGACATCCAAAGTGCTATTTATCTTGCAAAAAATCTAATATTTCAATCAAGGACAAAACATGCTGAGTTAAAATATCATCAAATTCGTCAGTTGATAGATGATAGAACTTTGTCATCAAAGAAGATTCTTGGTACAGAAAAATCCAATAGATATGTTAATAAAGTTTGTCACCCCTGAGAATTGGGTTGTGCATTGGCTCAATTGGCCTCCATGGTAAGTGATGAAGGAGGCCACCGCACTAGGATAATTCGGGCTACAAAGATAAAGACTTACCAAAGATTATTACTTCTTCTTTTTTTTGTAAGATCGGCCTCCAAAAAGGAGATTGATGGAGTTGTGGAGTTAGTTTGAGGAAAATAATGTTCAAGCGCAGAAACAATTTATTTTAAGTAATCACATATCCTATAATGTTAAAGCAGACAATAAGGCTTTTATTGCTGCTAACATATTTGTAATTTCCATATTAATTTTGTATACTCTAAGCTCCTATTATATATAAGGCAATACCTTTTATAATTGGAGTACTAAAACTTATAACCCTAGAGGTTGTAATATTGATATTGATAGTGGAAGAATTGTCTAGTGTGGCACCGTGATTTTTCATTTTTCCTGATTTTGGGAAGGATTTTCCACGTAAAAAATTCTCGCTTGTTTTCTTCTCTTTTTTTTCGTCTCTTCGTATATGTGTTCCTAACATGTTGAACTCGCTGTATTCTCTATCTTAATTTCAATGCCTCCATGAGAAGATAAGGGCAAGAAAGTTTCGACTTTATAGGTGAATTATAAAGTTGTTTGATGTTAATTGTGTGTATTGAGTGACGGAAATTCTCGCATATTGCTTTGGAAATGTGCTCTTAAGGAAACGGCTCGTGTCAGAAGACTTCAGCGTGACGGACATTTCTAAAATGGTGTTCAAAGAGTGCCTCATCAGTGTTAATTCATCAGATACAGTGCTCCTCAAAATTTACATCTGAAAAGTCATTTTCCTTCGTCAATGCCATTGAGTTTGTGTCGGCACCAGACTCGCTTATTTCTGATACTGCGACTTGCAGTTCTTCCACTCGATGAGTTCACCGGTTTTACTACCTACGATTACGAAGTAATATACCGACTGAACGTTGGAGGGCCTACTGTAAGTCCTTCTAACGACACAGTATTCAGGACATGGCAGCCAGACAATGCATATATGACTTTTACAGAAGGAGCTCAAAATGTCTCTGTACCTTTTGGCGTAATCAAGTATCCAAACCCAGGAGACACAGCATATGTCGCTCCATACTATGTCTATGCCACAGTAGACCAAATGGCAGATTCCATGGTAAATCAGCAGAACTTCAATCTAACATGGAAAATGAGCGTTGATCCGAGTTTCTCATACATGATAAGGATGCATTTCTGTGATATTGTGAGCAAAAGCCTCAATCGACTGTACTTTGACGAGTACACCAATGGGCTGATGGGGCATCCAGCCTTGACCTGTCATCCCTCACGGGAGGCCTAGCAATGCCTTACTACAAAGACTTTGCGCTTGATGCCTCGGCAATAAGAAATGACTCCATCATGATTCAACTCGGTCCAGCAGCAACGGTCGACCCAAGCTCACCAAATGCGATCCTCAATGGGATTGAAATTCTTAAGATAAGCGACTCTGCCAGAAGCCTGGACAGTGATCTAGCACCTTGTTCCTCCAAGGGACCAGGACCTCAAACAAACAAGATGAAGATTTTCGCAGCCATTGCCCTTGCAACTGGAATAACAGCCATGTTCTTGCTTGCCAAGAGTTTTCTTCTTCTGAAGAAGAAGCATCAAACTTGGAATCATGGGAAGAGCTTCTCATCATGGTTCTCCCCTCTCAATAATAGCAAGGCTCATCTCTTGTCCAGTAGAACCAGCTACAGATCAAGCTTCCTCAGCTCCAGCAAGAGCAAGAGCAAGAGCAGTTTCCCAAGCTTTTTACCAAGTGCCAGTTTTGGCCAGTCATTCACCTTCAAAGAATTACAGGAAGCAATGCAAAATTTTGATGAGAAGGCAGTCACTGAAGCCGGTGGATTTGGCAAAGTCTACCTTGGAGCTTTGGAAGATGGAAAAAAAAAGTTGCAATCAAGAGTGGAAACACTTCATCACAGCAAGGCATCAACGAGTTCCAAACTGAGATACAGAAGCCCCCCAGGGTCTGGCACCGTCACCTCGTTTGACTCATTGGATATTGTGACGAGAACTCAGAAATGATTCTTGTGTATGAATACATGGCAAACGGACCCCTCCGGGACCACCTTTATGGTTCGAGCCTTCCCCCACTTTCATGGAAACAGAGGCTCGAGATCTGAATTGGGGCAGGCCAGGGTTTGCACCATCTCCACACTGGTGCAGCCCAAGGCATCGTACAACGTGATGTGAAGACAACAAGTATTCTTCTGGACGAGAATTTTGTAGCCAAAGTTTCAGATTTCGGGTTGTCTAAAGCAGCACCTAATTTGGATCAAATCCATGTGAGCACAGCTGTGAGGGGTTGTTTTGGTTACCTTGATCCCGAGTACTTTAGGCGACAGCAACTCTCTGACAATATGATGTCTGCTCTTTTGGAGTAGTGCTTTGCTATGTGCAAGATCAGCCATAAATCCTGCATTAACAAGAGAGCAGGTCAGCTTGGCTGCATGGGCAATGCAGTGGCACAGAAAGGGGATGCTTGAGAAAATAATCAATCCTCACATCACGGGAAAAATTTTCCCTCAAGCACTTAAGAAGTATGCAGAAGCTGCAGAGAAAAGTCTCGCAGAATATGGTGTTGATAGGCCTGCAATGAGTGATGTTTTGTGGAACCTCGAGTCAGCATTGCAGCTTGAAGAGGCCTCCGCCTCCTCTGGTTGTGATCCCCCAGAAGGAGGATTGCAAGTCTGAGAAGCCCAGAATACAAGAGATGCTGCTTCTTCTACTAATCAGCTTTGAATAGTTTTAAGGTTCATTCTATGTGTATGTTTTGCCCTGGAGAACTCGATCCACTCAGAAACTTTCTATTGGTAATCTGATTCTCGCTCCTCCCTTTCCATGATTCTAGAAATCATAGATGCTATAGTGCTTCATTCTCCCTGTATTCCTTCGAGTAATAGCCAGAAACTTGGAGATAATGTTCTCTATGATCATTGCTTCAATGTCTTTTTACCACTGATTCAAGGATTACTGATCAAGCCATGGCCCCTGTTGTGTATCCTTCATTCTTAAGTAAGGGCTAAAGATTCCGTGACCTTGTCCTGACTGAAATTGTTTTTCAAAGATCGTTTGAGCAAGCTCAACCTGTTTCTGTTTGTCGGAATTTTTGGATAGTTCTAAAGCAATTATTTTATGTCTAATGTTCTCCCTTTCATCAGCAATAAGTTCATCTTACAGTAGACATAGTATCGGAATATTTTATTTGGTACACAAAAGCAGAAAAGGAAGAATCATAAAATTTGGCATGGTCCATCTCCGTTTGGTACTCACCAATTGCCAGCACATCTCTAGATTTCTGGCACAACTCTCTTATCATGAGTAGACAAGATTCTGTTGCAAAAGAAATCATCAATGGAAGAAACAGTTTTGGGCTATTAACAGCAATTGGGATAAAGCATAAATGTAAAATGAAAGTGATAATTCCTCACAATTCCTTTCTCTGTCAATCAATTAAATTATCAATGTGAATTTCCTCCCCAACAAGCTGATCAATCTTTCGCAAAAGGGAAAAAAAAAGGAGAGAACAGAAACAAGCAGATCAATTAATTGGGAAGGAAAGTCACAATGGAATCTCAATCATCAGAAGGAGAATATGATTGCTGATAGCAAGAGTCCTGGTCAATAGTTTTACAGTGTTCAGATTACCTCTCTTCTAGTAATTATTGCCACTCTAGAATAACTGCAGTCGGGCAAGGAAACTGGCACAAAGATCAATAATAAGTATTTGGGGACCTGTAAGTCTCAGGAGATCCAGCAGGTAATTCTCTTCACAAGTTTTATACAGCTGCATGATACCAAGCAAGTAAATATTAATGTCAACCAGATAACAGAGTCAACACAGATAGCCAATTCATTGTCCGAAGATAGAAGCACGATAGCATATAAAGAACAACAGACATACGTAA
Source organism: Eucalyptus microcorys (assembly GCA_014182515.1). NCBI lineage: Eukaryota > Viridiplantae > Streptophyta > Magnoliopsida > Myrtales > Myrtaceae > Eucalyptus > Eucalyptus microcorys. The sequence continues at coordinate 5,972,704 of CM024563.1, forward strand.
TTCTCTTCAATCCTGTTTGATTTATACCCCTAAACAAAATTATCTGTAGTTAAGATAAGCTATGACTGCATATGCTCAACACCAACATCCAGCCTACTGCAACTGAAAATCATATTTGCTAACCGCAGACGTTTAGATGAGAAGGTGGCATGCTCACAGAATTTAATGAGCCATGGGAGCAGAGATCCTATATTTGAATTCTATAGCTCCTGATTTTCCTTCCTACTTAAGACCTAGATTCACGTTTTGAGCTTAGAGAAAACTGCCCATCCAAATGCTAGAGGAAGAGGTAAGGGCGCCTAGAAATGATGCCACGTTATTATCCCCTATCTTGAACTTTTAGAAATATAACTGCAATTCAAAAGTCTACTTAATAAACTTTGGACAATACCAGGATGGCTTTAGAACGGCAATCCATGTGCAAAGTTGGGAAGGAAAAGGAGAAGATATAAAGAAACCATTGAGAGGGCTGAAGTACCTCCAATTCAAACTTGACAGTGTTCTGAGACACTTGATTGGTCTGGATTGTTGCAGGTTCATTGCCTAAACGGAGGCCATCATGCTGACAACTTTTAGTAAGGTCTTGAACTTGACCACCGCAAGACCACATGGACTTGATGTTGTAATGTCTGATCTTTTTCCAGTAGACATTTAGCTGACATAGTGCGTTCAGAACTCCTACCATAATATGATGAGGCTGCAGTCCAAACTGAAAATCAGACCAATAACCATGGTTAGACTGAGGAATAATTGCATAAATATAATGACCACAAGGTTGAAAAGACTCCTGTCAATATCACGGGATCTATTTTATGAGTATAAAGCCTGTAAATTAATTGCATATGAGCTCCCCTGTTGATATCACACCTTGCTCATTGCATTGCACAAATTTCAACCTGATAACTCTAGTTAGCTAGTTTAATATATATCCGTAAAACACAAAACTAAATGCAGGCCTGGGGTTATCTGGGTTCAACCATGGGGTTCTGTATGCAACTGAATTATCAAGATGGTCTACAACTTGTGACCAGTAATTCCTTCTACTTCTCATCAGATAAAACTTAATGTTGCAATTCAAAGGGTTAGGCTCAGTAAAAAGAATGAGCTTCTTGCCACTCGTTCACGGCATATCTTGCATATATTGCAAACACTGCAAGATAATCAATCAAAATTCCAGGCAAACAGCATGCTGAGGCTCAGACATCCAAAAGGTTTCTTGATTTAGCAGCTCGATTTATGCTATGAAGGTCTCAAACTATTTTCACATTAGCAAATAATCAGATTTCTTATTGAATATGAATCCATTAGATAATTGGAAATTTTGTTGCTGCTTGCGTTAGCTTTTGCATTACATGTGGAGGAACCAAGAATGTACACATGCAAGTCAGACATCACAACAAATTCACTACATTGTTTTACTTGCAGAATAAAGATACTGTTCAACAATTCACAAAAGGCAATCAATATAAACCTAAAATCCGAGACCCTATCTTCCCACACTTGGTGACTGAGTAGTCTGATGTTCTATAAGCTGCTCGGCAACAGATACTGAAAACCCACCACTGTGTTCAGCAGATGAACTAGGTCCCTGGAAAATAGCAGACAAAATTCCAGATGAAAACCCAACCCACTTCGTTGGGATAATTATAAATTATTTCAAGAATTGATAGACTGGAACGTAAACTGAAACATTTTCAAGACTTGATGTATCCATGATCCCAATGCCTATAAAATTTACCTATTTAAAAAAGATTTTGTTGGTGACCTCCCTTAGGTACTTGTTGTGTAGCCAAATGAGAAAAATCTTGCAGTTTTTAAGATATTTAATTCTCTAGCAATGCATGTGATCAGTGCTTTGAAACTTAAGATTTCCTCATTAAGTATGCTTAAAGCACTTGTAACACAAGCTATTTGTGTATCATCTGCTAAGTTCCGCAATCACCAAATGAACTGTGGACAAGAATTTGGTTTGCATGGAAATGGTGATCTAATTCTTTAAACAGAATCGAAGAGTTGCAAGCTCTGTGCTCAACAAGATGCTTATTAAATCATCTGTTAGGGTTCAACCCATGTTTTCCCCTAGACAGAAATAATGCGCCAATCTATTAGTATCTTAACCATGTTCCCACCCATCAGGGTTATTACCTTACAAATTAAGAGGCTTTAGAAACTTTCGCAACCATTAATCTAAAATTATGAGGGATATACCAGATACCTCTTGTAAAGCAAAAACATATCAAGAAACAGGAGAACAATGGTGAAGGGCTTCAGAGCTGTGAAAGCCATTGCTCTTCAGATGCATGTATGACATGTGACTTACAACAAAACTAATAAAATGCACATAGTTGGGGGGGAAAAATGCTATACAAACCGCATTATTATCAAGCTCTGCACCGTAAACGCTAGTACCAGATACATTGTTGTCCAGCAGCAAGTAATATGACACTGTAGCCTGAAATAATTCAAAGAAGAAAGTTATTATGGGAATCTGATGAACAGAGACCAAAATTCGATCAGATGGGAGAGCACATCATCTTGTATCCCGTTTTGAAGAGACTGAACCAAGTGGTCCCTGTTAAATCCCAATGCAACCATACGCTCAAGTATTTCTTCATCAACCTGCATTAGTATGGAAGAAGGGATCAGGAATACCAAACCACGAACTGGATCAGGAACATCCATACATTCTGAATGCAATTTTTTATACTTAAGTCTGAAACTGTCATATTTATAAGCCTCTCTGGAGACAATGATTGAGGCTATCACTATTGAGATTTGCAATCACACTACAACTGGAAGATCAATTGAAACTGATGATCCGTCAATGAGATTTACTAGCATTTGGTGATAACCAAAAAACTGAGTACTTTTTTCCCTCAACTCCCAATCTCCACTCTCCGCCCTCTGCCCGCCCCATCCCTTTTCTCTTACTAAGTTATGTAGAAGTCCAGATCCTTTAGGCTTTGGCCACATAATTCAAAAGTTTTTGTAAAAGAATTATTAAAAGTCCAATCCAAAAGCTTAAGCTATTAGATGGAGAGAGATGTTAGAAAAGTCCAATCAAAAGTTTAAGCTGTTAGGCAGGAAAATTTACTTGTATTTAAAGGCTATTGAAATCCCATAGATGAGCAATATGTGATAACTTTAACATAGATCATATACGGTAAAGGGATATCTAACTATTTTGAAGGGCTATTACCCCAAAGGTACAAACAGGAGTCCAAGACGCCAAGCATGACAGCTCCTCTCTAGTCATCTCTAATTAACTCATTTTTCTTATCTGGCTATCTTTTGACAACAGGCCGGTGCCTCATCTCCTACTGGAAGCAGATCGAAAAGGAGCATGCTTCTTCTGTTGTCAGTCGGAGACAAAAACTATATACAATCCAATTATTCTTTTTCTACTACTCGTCATTACCTTACATCCATATTATCAATCATCTAAGTTTTCTACAGCCTACTCGCATTACCTTACACCCATTATCATTCATCTAAGTTTCCTAAAGGGTATATTTTTAGGGCATCATCTATCAGACCCGCTGATGTCTTTTCGTTTTTCATCTGCATATCTCAGCTTTGAAAACACCCTCTGGGGAAATGACCCAAAGGGCGCGACTAGAGTATACAGATGAAAGTGATATAAATATTAATTTTCGGGATGCTAATTACCACCAAACAACCTCGCCATGAGTGGGACTTACAAGGCATATACTATTTGGATCTGATAAATGACATGACAATAAAAAAATTATTACCAGTTAGACACTTCTTATAAAACTCAGGGATTTAACATTTCAATAAATTTCAAGCACAAAAACAAAGTACAGCTGTTTCATTCCAATGTTTTGCACCGAAATATAGGAAGTGAACCAAGTTAAAGATTCAAAATGGAGGAAAGACCACTTTGGAATGCCACTATTCAACTGAGACATACCTTCTCCGTTTGATGTTCAATAATTGGCAAAGCAGCAGCCAGATAATTAGGAAGATTTTCCAAGAACCAAGGATGTTGATGAATTTCAGGAATGGTTATCCGCCTTAAAGGGTCAACAACAATCATCCTCGCAATCAAATCCCTTGATCCAGTTGTTAAATGACTTGGAAGAGTATAAACTCCACTCTGAAAGAATCGCTGTCAGCTAAATTATCATGAGTGTGAAAACTTCAGTAAAAGATCATGTCAACTTATTGAACTAAAGCACTACGTAACCTGGTGAACATGAATCCACAACAATCCCCTTTATGTGGAATCGAATTAAAATACGTAAAGTCCCAGTGTACGAGCGGATTAAAATATAATCACCGATACCTTTATTTTATTATAGAGGTTAGGTATGCTTTCATCATCAAAAGGCAGAGCGCCACAAAGAACTACATATAAGACGACACCGCAACTCCAGATGTCAACCTCTGGCCCTGAATAAAGTTTACCAGAAATAACCTGCACATGAGAATCCGTTCAGCTGAAACGTGGCCCTTTTGGCATGCTAAAACCCTTGGATAATAACAGAATCCACTCAGAAAGGTTAGAACGCACCTCTGGAGCAGCATAATTTGTACTACCACAACTTGTTTTTAGAAGATGGCCATCGCGCATGATATTACTCAAGCCAAAATCAGCAATTTTCACATTGCCATTAGAATCCAACAACAGATTCTCAGGCTTGAGGTCTCGATGAACCACCCTACATTTGTGGCAGTGCTCTAAACCTGAAATGATCTGTTTCCAGAAAGATCCCAACAGATATATTAACGACTTATTGGGAGGCAAAAGCACATTCCTATATAAAAAGATTGAAAGGCTGATGCATGCATAGATAGATGCAACTGACTGGTATTGCTACCTGCCGAAAAAATTTCCGTGCTTCATCCTCTCTGATCCTTCTATTCTCGACAATATAATCAAACAACTCCCCACGTTCTGCGTACTCCATGACAACATACACATTAGTCATGGTCTCTATGGTCTCATATAGCCTGATAATATGAGGATGCTTCAGTAGTTTGTGTATCTTAATCTCCCGACTCACTGTAATAAATCCCTTTACATTAGTATCACTTCAACCCTCAAAAACAATTAAGCATCTCCACAAGTGAAGAAGAGAGCATGGCTGCCGATAGAAACATACCTTTCTCCTCCATGCACTTTTCCCTCATTTTTTTAAGGTTAAGAATCTTAATGGCCACTTTGATACCAGTTAGTCTATGCGTTGCAACTTTCACTTTGCCAAATGCACCGTGGCCAATATTTCTTATTAGCCTATAATTCTTCAGGGATGGGTCCTCACTAGACCTTGTTCGCCGAGAGGGTTCTTCCATTGTCTTGTCCTGAGAAGTGGGGAAAGAAAGAGATAATTCTTCATAGAAAATATTGGTAAAACCATAATTTAGTTAATAATATTTCTTAAACCAAAAGACAAGATACTCAACATAAAATTGCATCATTCAGCTTTAACTAAGCAGTTGCTAGATCATCTTCTTCCGCTTCATTTGTGTGGCTAAGAGAACAATAAACTAAAGAATTAGACAATCAAAAGTACAGCAGGACTGGATACCTACATGTAATTCAGACATATTTGACGATCAATCAACAAATCTTCAACCAAAGGGAGTTTGAATGCAGAAACTTTTCCTGTTTAATAAAGAAGAAAGGAGATGTATCAGAGTAAAATTCCATATACTTGTACAAAGAGAACAACAGTATTCAAAAGGCATGCCAACTACGCGTGCTACCTATGAAATAGCACATGCATACACAAAAACAAGGGAGTTGGTATTTAGAAAATGAAAGCTGATGTGAAACTGAAACTCTTCCAAGCACAGTTGGAATAATCACCTTATAATGATACAGAAAGACTTCATTACTTTAGATTACCCTTCTAGTTCATTATTCATCAGTGAATCAAACTATAATTGAAGATCTGCCCTGAAATACTCAAAGGAAAGCCTTTGACCATCATTTGAATTTGTGAGCATATCCAAGAACATCTTAGCCTAAAGATCATGACCAAACAGAAGATACACTGGGCACAAGATATCATTGAGCCAATAACTCGACATAAATCAAGTAGAACTACATGGAACAAAGGCAATAAAAAGAACAGCATACTTTATTTCAATAGATGAATTCACCAGTCACCACCAATAAAGAAGTATGGAATTCTGTTGCTCTCTAAGAGTAAAGATTTCATGTCTTTATGGAAAATATGACGCAAGCGATTCAACCAAACAACAGAGCCTGCCTGGCTCACTGTTGGAAGAAGCCACAAGGAAGCTAACAGTATGACAATTAAAATAGCACCGTTCATTTCACTTATATCTTCAACTCTTCAATTAGTACACACCAAATAAATCTCTACATGTCCTAACACATAAACCGCTGCTTCTTCCACCTACTTCTCGAGCCATTTTGAATAGACTGTGCCCGTCCAAGCAGCAGCAGATTCTCAATTTTGCAAGGTATTCATTACGCTCCCTCATTTTCAACATCTGGGCATCATCTGTTTCTAAAGCTGACAAGCGATTATGTATCACTAACTAAGCAAAATTCCAACTTCTTTCTTCGAAAGACAATAAGCAACAAACCCTCCATTTCTCAAGCTCATTGGTCTCCATAAAAGAACTCAGAGACGCCCATCAACCACTTACCCAAGCGACACAAGAAAAAACAAATGGTAATCTTGGGGGGAAAAAGAATCATCACCCTACAACCTGAACAAACAAACAAACTGCAAACCCCAAACCCCAAACCATTAAGCAAGAAAGACATATCAATACCACATCATGAACCGCGACCGCATGCCGACGTGCAAAAATGAAATTTTGACGTATCATGCACATGTATGTGTGCAAGGCGGCATGCAAGAAGGCAACTTTGCATTCTCACGTCAACAGTATCCGATATTTCTCACTTCCCACGCTAAACCCCTTCTCTTTCTAGTAGAATTCCGAAAGCCAAAAAAGAAAAGAAGAAGAAGAAGAAGAAGAAGAAGAAGACTGGTCATACAGCGATACCGAAGCTTCCAGCAAGTCCGGAGACGCGGTAGGAAAAGAGAATCGCGAACCCGCAGAGCCAGCAAGCGCAGCAAACCGGAGAGAACTAGACACCACGATGAACCTTTATAGAGAGGAGGAGAAGGAAAACACGGAACCATGCATCGACGACGGCTCCGGACACGCCCGGAACGCTGACACGGGGGGCGGGCGGCGACGAGAAGCAGGCACCGGAACGGAGACGCGGGCCCGCCGCGACACGGAGGACCTCCGCCGCGACACGGTGGAGCGGGCGGAGGTGGCCGGCGGTCGAGAATCACGATGGGAGGCGGCGTCGATTGACTTCGACGTCGCGTGAAGAACAAGGAGGAGGGAATCCGCCATTGAAGGTATTTAAAAGAAAGGTGCTTTCCGGGCGGATACAATGAATGGTTTTATGTCAACATCGTATCGATGTGGGCCCGGACCCCAATAAAAAAAATAAAAAATAAAAAAAGGAAGTTGACGTTAACAAACTCAAAATTTTGACCAAATTTGATCTATAAATTTTTAATTAATTTTTTACCAAACGTGCAATGTTGTATCTAAATTTTTAATTTGTTTAATGTAATTCGTGAAATTTTAGTACATATTCTCAGTCCATGAATTAACGTAATCCTTCTACAACTATGTAAGATCACATACTCATTTAACATTTTATATAATTTATAGAATGTATTGAATATATACAAAAAATTCATAAATTATATTAAATAAATTAAAAATTCACGAATCACATAATTTATGGATTATATTAAATAAATTAAAAAATTTAGCGATTAAATTGTAGATTGGGATTTCACTTTTTCTAGGGCGCAATTGCCCACCCATTTTCAAAAGTGGACGTAACACAACATGGAAAAGTTCGCCGGCTCGTTCATCTTCGTTGGAACAATTTAGAAAAGGTTTTCCGGGCGGAGATAATGAATGGTTTTATGTCAACATCGCATCGATGTGGCCCTGACCAGGAAAAAAAAATTAAATAAAAAATGGAAACGGCCGGCTTGTGTCTGACGCACTGGTGGGGCCCGTAATCCTCGTCCGCTTCGAATTGCTTCAGCTGTCGGAACGACAAAAAGTCGTATTTCCGGGCGCCCTGAAAATCGGGTCGGGCTGCCCGAACGTGTGTTCAGGGCGATGGTTTTGGGCTCGGGCAATTAGGCCCATTTACGGTTTTGTGAAATTTGATGATGATGGTAATTGTGGCCCGATCGCAGATGGGTTGGTTCGCTCTTTGAGTCCAGGCCCAACCAAGGCGCAATGCATTGCGGCAAGTGACAACCCTAAGAGATAATTTCTTTCTTTCTTCCTCTCTTCACCAACACAAATAGTCTCTCAATTTTGATCCAGTGAGCAACATGGTCTTTGAACTTTAAATTTGTTCAGTGTGCTCCTTGATCTATAAGTTCGATGTGCAATATTATTCCTAAACTTTTGATTTGTTTAATATGGTCTTTGAACTTTGATAGGCGTTTAGTCCATAAACTATATAAAAATGTTCAATATTACTCCTAAACTTGAATTTATGGAATTAATATATTGAACATTTACATACAATTCAAAAACTAAATTGAACATGTACCGAAAGTCTATGACAACAATGAGCAAATTAAAAATTTAGTGACGATATTGTACATTATGCTAAAGTTCAAGAACCACATTGTACATTAAACCAAATTTTAGGGACCATTCATATCATTACCCCTAAAGGTTTATACCAATAAGAATCTCAAACTGATATGTCATGACACATTTATCTCAAATTAAATTTTGTCATGTGACAAATTTCAAACCGGTATTCCATTATACGTAACTTAAAACTAATTTTTACCTCATGAAAAATTTCAAACCGGCATGCCTGACCCAAGTTTACCCTCGATCAACATCCATCCAATAGCCCATTAAAGTGCATCGGCAATAATTTCCAGAGAAATCTAGCCAAAAGAAGGCCGAGCAAATATATAATGCGAGCACAAAATTATGCTATTTAGGCATGACTTAGTTTTGGCTATCTAATTATCATTTCTCCCTCGAGTAATTTCTTGGTTCTATACGGATACCCAACAAATCCCCTTGTTGGCCCGTCACCTAAGCAAATAAAATACATTTCCCCATATGTTCCTTATATAATAAACCACCATATAATAAGAGGAATAAATCTCAAATGAAAGTTCTCGCGCTCCTACCAAATCCTACTAGGTCAAAGGGGCATTTCATCATCTTTGAAAGCTTCCAATTAGTTAGCTGATAGTCCACTCAAACGACCCAAGTGCTGACCCAATTAAGGCTTTTCTCTTATCATACGATACTTTATTTTATATAACGTCGGTTGGGTAGATTCCTGATGCATGTAATCGATGTACCTTGTCCTCTAATATGTCCCTGTTTATTTAGTTTTCTTTTTCACTTCATCTGAACTCAATCAATACCGGGCTTTCAGATTAGTTGACGTGCTCTATTAGGGTCATCATTTATGGACATCACTTTATCAACACCCGTCCAAAAATAAACAAAAAAATGCTAGGAATCTGATCAAGTTTGATTACAAACGGAGGAGTTTAGATCAATCACTTCGGTTCCCCATTTGAAGAATCGGGAACTCACTATGATGATCTCTTTAATTATTGAAAAATGTTTGATTTTCATGAACCAAATAGGGAACATACCTGACCAAGGGCTCTAGCTCTTTTTGCCGCAATTTATTTAATCCCCACGTGCTTTCTTGGCTCGTTGTTCGATTAACTCTCTAGTCCTCCTATTTTTAGATGGTCAAAATGTGTTGACTGGGTTCCTAAGAAACTTGCGTGAGTTTCCCGCTTTACTCATAGCCCCACCCAGACCTAAAGAGAAAGTCCTATCTTTATATTCCTTCTAATATAATCTATTCTTTGGGTGAAATTGAAGTTGCTCAAGAAAGCAGGTAGTGAAAATCACACTTCATCAACTTCAGCAATCTTCCATCCGTGCCTAATGCTTGGTCAACCCCACCAATGATTTTATTTCGTGGGTGATATTCATTTCTTTTCTATATAAAGCCCAAATTTAAGAGAAAGGATAAAGTTCAAGTCCAATCAATGCAGCCATCAAAAGAAGGCTAGCCACTCACAGATGCTTTGCATAGATACTATTTAATCTCATGCAAGCACTGTAGGACCGATAGTTGGGGAACCCCACATGTTGCAATTATTTCATCTTCTCTCTTTTCTTTGTTCTTGAAAGCTAAGATTCAATGATATGCTCATTGCTTGTAAGTCATACCCCAACAGTAATTACTCATCAGTTGCACCATAAATGTAGCCTGCACTGATCATCACCACCACCACCACTTGATTCAGTTTTGTCCTCTTTTTGGGGATGAAACGATCGAGTGATTTTTTGTTTTTTTATCATGCTACAATATGCTGAACTTTCAAATTGTGGGTTTGATCTATTTCCCATTCTATCCGTGACTAATATAAAAATAGCTCCATGCTAATTGCACTCGTCTTCTACCAGGTTGCAATGATCATATACATTTCGCAAGCTATCTTTTCCTTTTTCTTTTCTTTTCCCTAACTCTACTAATAATGACCCAGATCTGATGACCTATTTAATTACAGTTTGAAGTTTTGAGGACTTGAGGTGGACAAGAAAAGGTGCTTTCCTTCTCCTTAAAAATTGTCTATGAATTGTGCTCAACTTGTCTGGGGCCTTGAGACAGTTAGTTAGAAGTGTGTCTGAAGCAAAATCAACGCCAAGCGCTCTTATCTGCAAGTAATTAAAGTCAAGCCCCTTAAAAGAAGGGTTTAGTTTTTCTTCTAACTTTCCATCAACCCCATGAAAAAGCTGCTCATTTCATGCCTTTTTGTTTAATATTTTCAGACAGCTAAGACAAATTGCTCAGACCCCACGAGGAACGAACCTTAAAGGGTCCAAGATTACAATACACACAAGAACTGCTCTCAAAAACATTGCTCAAACAACTCCAATTCCATCGGTGGTTGTTAGTTAGGATTACTCAGTCCTTTGCCCGTATAATTAACCTAAGACCACCAACTCTCCTACCCTCCCTCTTTATCAACCCCCACAGAGAGAGAGAGATTCAAAAGAAACACCACCCATCTCATGCCCATCTCCCTTGATCTTCACTGATACTCTTTTGATTTTCAGTGATCAGATCATGGAGGGAACAGGCAAGATTCTGAGAAGATCAGTCCACACATTCCTCCAAAACTACCAATACTTCACCACAATTTCTGCATCTCTTGCATTGCCATTCTCAGCCTTATTCCTCATCTCACAAGCCTTCTTCCTTCCTTCATCTTCCTCATCAAGTCCTCTTCTTCCGCAACTCATCCATAATCACTTCCAAGCTCTCTTTAGAGCTGCTGGGTTCCCAACATCATCAGGATTCTTCACCATTCTCAGCCTGAAGCTCTCAGAGACAGTCACGTCGTTCATCTTCACGCTCCCTCTCACCACCACCTTCCTCCTCATCGCCAAATCATCCGTGATTCGGCGCCTCGCCCAAGTCAAAGCCGACCCGTCTCTTCCTTGTTCACTCCCTCCTGATATTTTGTCAGCATACACGCCCCTCCTCCGTACCTATGTCTGCGGGTTCTTGGTCATTCTCTCCGCCAACGCAACCGCATTCTTCCTCCTGTTCTTCGGTTTCAACTGTCTGGAAGGATTTCAAGTGTCTGCTACGGAGCATTCTCTTTCGTCATCGGTGGTAGCAGCCATCGTTTACTCGATGATCATCGCAAACACTTTCATAATCTACAACTTGGCGCTGGTGTTATCCGGGACTGAGAAGCACGGAGGGAGTCTCGCCATCATAAAGGCCTATTTGATGATGAGGGGAAGAAGAGCGACTGCATTATCATTTGCAGTGATAGGAAACTTCGCCCTGGCTGCAACGGAAGCATTGTTTCGTTACCGGGTCGTAGCACCGTATCATGCGTCGGGAAGCTTCAGCTTAGGAATTTTGCTGGAGGGATGCTACATTGCTTATCTGTATTCGGTCCTCATTGTTCTTGACACTGTTGTAACCTGCACATTCTTAAGAAGCTGTCAGGTCGAGGACTTGATAAATTGCGAAGACAAATTCTATTGCCAGATCCAAATTTGGGATGCCACCGATGAACCATATGACAATTCCCTGAAGAATTCGGACCCACTTCTGAATACAGAGTCGTGACAAGAGCGGAAGTACGTTGACTATTCTCTGTAAATCTTTACCAAGAAATGCTGTACATGTTAATGGAATATAATCAGATCAGTTTGAGGATTTGTTGCTGTAGATTGTCTGTACGACGAAGCTACTGCAAAATCATTTTGTTCCACTTTCTTCTTTGGTTGCTGAAATGATACAATTTGGTTCAGTCTGCATATGCCTTTTTTTTTATTTTTTGCTGAAATGATACATTGTTTGACGAAAAGCAAGTAGGATTATGCTAGGTATATATATTAAAACTAGCTTATAAATGTTAAATGATGTGATAGATTTTTATTTGGGTGTTGACTATAGATCAATAGTTTAGATTCTCACTTGCAGATTTTATATGATACATTTTCTTTAATTGTTTTGTTTCTTTGTTTTCTTTTTCTTGCTTAACTCCGGTTTGGGGAACATTTCTCTTCCAATCTGTCTAGATCTGGAAGCCTCTCTCTCGTTTCGAGGAGGTTTCTATCACAATCTTGTCTAAATTTCTGGTTGTTTATGTGCATGATTTTGAAGCTTTGCTTTGGTTTCGTTAGTGTACAAGTCTTCAAATGAGATCAGAGTAGTTTCATGAAGGTTTTGCTCTCATAGATATCATATTTGTACTTCTTCAACTTTTTAATTCTGAACAGTGATGGTGTTGGTGACATCATACCTAAGCGTGGACTGCTGAAAAGCAAAGCCATTGTAACATATGGAAATCTTGACGTGTGCTTATAGCTAAAGACAAATTCAGCTATTGGCCATTGATTTTGATTCAAAGAAGTCACAAATTTGCTCTTTGAGTGTATAACCCTAACCTTGTTCTATGATTCATCTTGTTATTTGGAGCTTGTTTTGTTATGAACATGTCTGAAATTTGTCTTGAATTGCAGTTGGATTGCATTGTGTCTCTCTAGTATTTTTATGGAAATTAATGAAATGTTTGTTTGAACATAATAAAAGAAGAAAAAAACCATTTGGTATCCTGATTTTGTTACACCACTGGCAGTATACGTAGCATAACTTGTTAATTCATATCATGCCACGACGGCCAGAACCATGGACAGGCCAGAGGAGCAATCGAAAGATCAATACTTCATCTTACAGCCGTACAAAAAGAAGCATTCACTCTCAATTCCTAAAGCATATTTGGAAACGGAAAGGACTCTTTTCACGTGCTTTCCTTCGAAAATCCGACAACTTGAAAAGCAAACCCAGTTTGACATGCTTACCCAAAACCTACTGGGGGTATTGCGATCATCCGGTACATGCAGTTGGAAAAAAGAAGACCGATAAATTATATCGAAATTCTGGGAACAATGTTCAGCTCTTATCTTTCCCTCTTGCTGCATCAAAGACACTGGAATAATAAGATAATAAATGGGCTCGAGGGGGGAAAAAGAGAGAACTGCCAAGTCGATATGTCGAAGGTATCCAAGATACACCGACCATGAAAAAGAATGTAAGCCTTTGATTTTCATTAATGGCGATAGAATGAATGGAGTGACAGACAAATACAATTGCTAACCGATATAGCCTATCCTGTTATCTCACAATTACACAAGGAATCCCGCCTTCTACTTTCTCTAACTTAACCTGGCAAAGCTGTACATCCAAAATCAACGGGATCCGACCTAACAAATCTGAAAGGGGAAAAAAGATACTGGACTAGCTATGTTACACGAGGAAAGAATCGTATCCTAATACAAGTAGGTCAGTAGCTTTGTACAGTGTCATGGTACAGACAGACTTTGTGCTCTACCATCCTGCCGGCATCCACCTTGGTGCCAAAAAAAAACCAATGGCCCAGCCAATGTCGAAAGCAGAAGCCAAACTGGGCCTTTGCGACGGTGAACTGGCTCCAACTTATCCTTCCAGTGTTCGTTCCCAAGAAGACTGAACTTCCACCATCTAAGCCGCGAATTCACAGGAGGACGGACTCCTGGCCAATCTGAAAATCTTCTGATGTTCATGTAAGCTTATCGCTGTTTATCAGATATTTAATTGCCAGTTCACACAGCAGCACTTGCTTGTCTGACTCAACAGCATCACGTCAGTCATGTAAAAGCTAAGTCTTGATGTTCTTTGACCTGGCAAGTGTCAAGGGAACTCATCGCTTGATCTGACAGGAGACTGACCCTGTCGGGAACTCATCTTTGATGGCAAGGGTCAAATGAACTCATCATTTGCTCCAACACTAGACCAATCTGCTTGCAAATCAATTAGGAGCAGCATCAGTCATTGCAATTGAGTGCCAAACAGTCATCAGGGTCGCTGCATAGAGGGAACTCCATTAATCAGCTATTTACACCCTTCTTTGTAAGGCTAATTCCCTTTGCTTTCTCCATTTCGGCCTCCTTCTCAGCCTTTTTCTTCTCCAGTTCAGCCTGTTTACAATTTTCTTCATGTGCTCGCCGGAACATTTTCACAAAGTTAAGCAGAGTTGCTGTAACTGTTTGGTCAAGTAGCAATTTCAACAGAGTTAATTGAACTACTACAGCAAATATCTCGAATTGGCAGAATTCAAAACAGCTCAATTTAAACACCAACTATAGATCAACTTGCAACAAAAAATTATGCAGTCCAATTGGTCATGTCTGACTAAAGACTAGTTAAGACTTTCTCGTTTCTTGCCGAAAACACTAACACTAACGTCTGCAAAAGAGATCTTTGTCATTAAACAAAAGTTTCCTATCTAGGGTCTGCTCTACAGTGAAAATTGTTTATCTGGAAAAACAGAAAGCAGCATGTGCTGAAGTTTTTTTTTTTTTTTTTTTTTTTTTTTTGCTGAAGTTTGGTTCTTGTTATTGTTATTTTTTCGAAGGACTGTTGGAGATTGCAGATCCGTCAAGTGACTCAACTATACCGACCAATGCCTAATGAAAGCAACAGCTGCCACTTAATATCTCAGCAGTGGACATCCAATTGACAATCGTGGCTGTTGTGGTTGGATGATCAATAAAAGTGGTGATGCCCAATGGTCAGCAGTCAAAATGGTACTAATGCACCTTGGGCAAAGCTTGAATGTCAAATGAACTGTTTTATAGGGGTATCTGGCCTATCTGTGTTGCTAACCATTTAGGATCAGTTCAAAGTGATGATTACTTGACAATCAATACAAATATAAATGAAGTGATACGCTTTAAAGATAACTTGGTTATTTTGCAGAAACGCGTATTATTATCCAAGTGGCATTGTTCATTAGCCAGTTTCCTCAGCCATAAGAACTATGCAGTAATTGGAAAAGAACAAAGTATGGGATTATATCTAGCTACATTGGATAAAATGGCCAAGAAATTCATTAGGTAAATTGAGTAGGCAAGTGGCATGTTTTCTTTTCAGACTTCTTCTCTACACTGCACCTAGATAAAGCAACAGATTTTACAAAATGTCAAATAAGCCCAGATAATTCTTCATAGAGATCTTCTAAACTTTAATCTTTCTTACCTCCTGCAAATTTTCTAGCACTTGATGCAGACACCTAAAGAAAACCAGTCATTAATCTAGTAATCCTCAACCCTTCCACATAACCTACTCGACTCTTAACAAAGTTCCACTATATGATCTTACAGTGAAGTATCATCAAAAAAAATTTCAATATTCTGTTTATTGACATAAACAAGGCCTTTGTCATTTACTATCTTTAAAATGACGGATCAGAATCAAATGCTGATTGCCTTAACAACAAAAACACCTCATGAACTTCCCCCACCAAAAAACTGTGTTGACAATATTCAGTCGACAGCCTGAACCATGACCTTCACAGAGGAACTAAAACAGAGGACACTAATGAGTTCCGAGCAGGGCCATCAAACTGATGGATCGGGTCAAAAATGACAACCCAAATTAACCCAGTTAAACCTTTTTGACCCATTTACGTGCAATAAAAATTTAGTAACCGATACCCGGCCCGACCCACATTACTAAAACACTGATATTTAAAAACAAGAAATTTTTAGTAGTTTTATAAAGTTCCAAAAAAGTTTGCAAATTTTTCGAGCTCCACAATGAAGTATCCTAAATCTCTTAAAATGAATAAGTCAAAATCACATATTAATTTTCATGATTTTCTAATATTACTATTTTTCAATTTTGGAAAAGGGAAAACAAAAAAGAAAAAAAGGAAGAAGATCATAAGTAGAAGATAAAACTAGAAAATAAGTTGCCCTACCCGAAAACCCCCAACCTGAACCTAAAGACAAGTGAAGGGGGACCGCAGGTGGGTTGGGCTTTAGACCCATTAAAAACCCACATTTCATTTAACTTTATTACTCAAACCCATATCAACCCATTTAGCAAAATTTAGCTAAACCACATACGACCCAACTCATCTTATATGGGTTAACAAATAGCTTTTCAATCCATTTTGATACCTCTAGTTTTCAATAAATACTGACACTACAACCAACTGGCAACTTGTCAAGCACCATCCTGGGATGTAATTAGCCGTGATAACATATAATTCGCAGTAATAAATGCACAAGAAATTGCATAACTAGCTTACCTTGCTCAAACGGGCAACGAGCTGGATCTTCATTGAAGTACAATGCAAGTGCATCTGCATTTCTTCCCTGCCAATTAGTAAAGGATATCATGACCATGTATTATCAGAGCCATCATTTCATAAATCAATAAATTAAAATTAACCGGCACATTACCACAACTGAGTATAAATTCGTCAATGATGTGACCTCTGCCTCAGCGACACCAATAAATTCTTTCAAGGTCTAGACAAAGCTTAAAAGAAGAAAAAGTTTAGAAGAATGTGGGCATTACAAGCAAAAAAAGTTAACCATTCCTAAGAAACTAACAAATCTAGAAGAAACATACAGACTAAAGCAAAATAGATGAGCAAAAATGGAAATTAAACCAACAGCACGCTGGCATTGATGTAAAACTATGCAGCAAAACTACATGGAAATAAAAAGGAATAAGTACTAACCCAGGCTCCTGCTAACACAAAAATATTAAGGATGAAGTAACTAATGCATACAGAAAGGAAAGGAAAAAGAAGTTTCCCCCTTTGCTAAGAAGGATGGAAGAAGTGCATCTTTACTAAAGATTGTAACTAGCAAATAAAGTGTGCCTGATCATAGTTTACATGAAAGGAGGATACCTTTCTAAAAATATCCGAAACAGGGCCATCATTTTCAGAAGCACCGAGTTCCTGCTTTACCTTCTCTAATCCTTTAATAATTGCTTGCATTTCTTCAGCTAAAGATTTCAGTTGTATCTGCAACAAATGAAGACCAAATTTGGCATGTGTCCGAACCAATACAACTCATAACAAAGGGAGACTAATACTACCTTTGATGCAACTTCCAAGCTAACAAGATCCCGATGAAAATCAAGAAGTTCTGGCGAGCGGTCAGCAAGTTTCTGAGGCACATGAAAACCAATATCAAATTTTGGATACAAGCTTCAAGTTTTAATAACCATTCCAGGTTAACATGCATAACAGGAGAAACTAATAATTCATAGAGGCAATGTTATGAAAAAATGATCTGGAATGACTCCAGGGTACAATTTCTCACAACTTGTAGATAGCTGAATACCCAATGCATGCACTCCATACTTTCTACCTAAATTCATTTTTCGTTTTAATGTCTACTGCATTTATTGTGCAAGTGTATATATGTATCTAGATCGTATGAACTAGCAAAGGGGCCCAAGATAATGAAAATAGCCAAAGGGACTCTACAAAGACCTGTCATAATCAATTCTAAAAAGAAGTATAGAATATTATCGAAGGAAAAGATATTTCATTTGGCTGAGTCTATGCTGAGTTCCCTGACAAATTGTACAGTTATGCTGGGCGAGTTGAGGCATTTTAATATGGGCTGACAAATTGAGCACATCTGCAGAACCATATTTGACCAATGGCGAATCCCCATAATTCAATGCTGAACTGATCATGCATAACATGGAGCAATTTCAATTCAAAATATTTCACCTTAGTACTCAACAAACAGCTCGTGCATGAGGAGGAGCATTAGAGCTTTTAACTGATGACCACAATTTCCACCTTCCTATTGAAGGGAGTACTAGACTTAAGATGAGATCTTTTTTAAGATAATTTACTGAAGCTAAGCATATAAAAATGCACATTATCATCCACTGCGGAGAGATGGCATAAAAGCTCAGGGAAAACTTAATGTTTCCAATCCAAACAATCAACCATAGATCTGTGTAAATGGTCATCAAAACTTTAACCTGGAATTTTTAGACTGAATAGCAACAGGTTAGAAGCCTTTGGTCCTAAATATAACTACACGATAGAGGTTAGCACCATTTACCCCATGTTAACATTTACAAAGAACACCTGCAGATCATAGGATGATGACTATTCATAGGTTTGTGTGTCATTTTCAAGGAGAGATTCAATCACCCAATAACCCTTAAAAAACCACCATGTTGAGATTTTCCCCGGATCAGAGGAAACAAAAGCAAATAAACTATCAAAAAAGAAAAAGCTTGCCAAACGCATACCAGAATAACATACCTTACAGAGAAAATGCATGAGAGTCATCTTGTTATTAGTAGCACGTGTATCGGTAAGTTTTAACAAACTATCCAACTTAAATCCGATTGCAGATCCTGTGCATTTCAACAATTTATAGTTAGTATTGGTGGAGATGACGCCCATGCTTGGCATGAAAGCATAAAGCAGTAAGTTGCACAAATCCAAAGACACTGAAGATTATAAAGCACAAAGCACAGACTAACATCGTTATACTTCCACTTATACGACTATTGTCCAGCACTTGTGAAAGCTTTTTAAGCAGACACATGCATCAGTCAGATTGTAATCATCTTCTGTTATGAACCATGTTCACCCATTAAAAAATGTGAATCAAACAGGCATTCAGTCAGCGTGGCAAATATATGACCTTCGACTATCATCCTTTAGTAAATTTTAAATTTGCATCATCCTTTTTGCATCCAGCATCATCTTTCACAAGTCATGGACAGTTATGCTGAATGCCATTGAGGAGCTTTGGTCTTGGAGGCACTCAGCTTTAACTTTCGAGAATAACAGAAAGCTTTGGGAGGCTATCCCTGACAGAGTTATTTGGAAAACATAGCTAGAAAGAGATAGGAAAGGTTAGAGAGTGAGACCCAGTCTAATCAAAAATGAAGGAACGATTAACGACAAGCTCTTTAACTGCTTTCCAGCTGTAGTCTGTTCATTTGCCCTCTCAAACCTTGTGTTTGCTTGGCTCCACTTATCCTTGTATACTTCCTCTACAATGGATTTAACTAAAAATCTAAAAGTGCACTCTACTCCCCAAGAAAAGGGCTAAGTTTTGCCCAAATATGAATGGCATAAATTAGAAAGGGAGACAACAAAAATAGATATGGATCCTTTTGGTGAGATGCCAATAAGAAAAGTAGATAGACAGAACCAGATGGAATTCATCACTGATTATGATCTCTATCCTTCTGGAACAAATTGCACGATAGATAATAAAATCTCAATCTATTTGGGCTATCACATGTTATAGTGAATTTCCATTCTACAAGTACGTGATAAAACCTCTTACGTTCTCCAAAAACTGTCTTAATTGAGCGCATACTGGTAACTAGAGGGCGAAAGACCTCATGTCTCAACAAGTTAGACTAACTTTTGTATGTCACGAATGTCAGAAACTGCGGAACTGCTTCAGATTTTTGTGAGTTTTGAAAAGAATTTAAATAGAACAAAGGCAGTGCATAGTAAAACTCAACCAAATGAAGACCAATGAAGAGCTTGACTCAAATAAAGGGTTCTTACCTCTTGCAGTCCCTTGGTTCAGCATGTTCCCCAAGAAGAGAATTCTCTTCATAATCTCCTTCAGTTTGAAGGAACTACGGACCTGATGTGACAGAGAAAAAAACCCCAAGTCATGACCAAGCAAAAAATAAAACCTCCATTAATTTGTAATAAGTTACATACCTCGTCGCATGCAGAGTTGACAGTGTTTAGGTTCTTTCTAAATTCGGAAATCTGCAGAAGATGTCACTAATTAGAAGATAGGATTGCATAGATTACATAAAAGCATTCCACTAAAATAAATAAATCCCTAAAACTTGGCTACTAAATGCAGATACCACCAAACCTGAGAGCCGAACTGTATTTTGAAAGAAAATACTCGTAATTTTGACTCCACCCTTGGCACTTTCATTTGCTCCAAAAAATACTGCGAAGACAACCAGGCAAAAAGGAAATTGAAACAAGATGAACGTGTGGAGAAAAAGGAGCAGCTAAAACTCATGAAAAATTAGCATACACAAAATAGCTTGGTCAACCCAGCCAGATAATATTTCCTCACGACACTCCGTTTCTTTTTATTCCTGGGTGGGTTGGGGAGGAATAGATCTCATAAATGACAAGAAAACAATAAAATTGTAAAGAAAATAAAGAAAGAGCTCATATTTGTCTACAAAGTAAAAAAAAAATGAAGTGATCAAGAGAATTTCCAACCTGTTCACACTTTCCAAGGTTATCCTTATCACCGGTATAGGCCTGCACAACATAAGGAGAAGAGTAATTAAAATTAGAGAAGCCAAAGGAAGAAAGGTTGATGGAAAAATTGCACCAATCTTCATGTAGAACTCTCTCAGATGGCCCCATTTCAGTCCTGAAATTGAGGGAAAGGCTAAAAACTCACCTTCAGAAGTTCCATCTCCTCTTTTGTAGGGCAGAATTTTATGAGGTTTTCCACCTGATCAACATCTAATACCGACTCATCCATTGCCAGCACAGCAGCCTGAGGGAAAAAGAAATTATTCATATCATTAGGCACCTTTAGTCTGGGACTCATCGAATTCACAGGATGCTTGACAACAGATAGGGGGAAAAGTCTTGAACAACCTCTAGACTTGCCTTAGAATGCATCATACAGACAAGAAGAAAAAATATGAAAAGCACATGATCTCTGCCCCAATTAGCTTACCATCATGTCAGGAAGGGGCATCTTAACTTTTGTGAGCATAATCTCTGTATTATTTGCCCTTCTCAGGTCGATCTGCAAGTCAATCATAAGAGAAATTCTAGCATGGTGAAAAAGAATCTCAGATAATAATTACAGAAAGCAGAAACATCAATCAAACACCAAATCATCACTATTGTCATGAGGCAAATGAAGAAGACAATCACACATACACAAAAGCAATTTCCATTTGTTGTTAAATAATTCTCAAAAAACATTTCTAGATTGCGTTATTGCCGAAACAGAACCAAAGCAAAGCTAATTCTGCAAGACACATACATAGAGTATATTCACGGTAAATATTGCATATCCAACTAAAAGTTCCATTAGACATCCTGCCATCCAAACTTTTGAGCATTTTCCCATCAGGAAAATAAAAAAGCATATGAGAATGTCCTACCAAGTCAAACATGAATATCATTATCATTGGTCATGTTACTAGATAACTAAAGTTGAAAGCCATAAGACCACCAGACAGGCCACCAGTTTCAGACATCAAGTATTTATCATCATACAACATTGCATGCTAAATGATATAGAGAAGTATGTGACCACTGCGAAATTACATAATTTTAACAACCCCTTATAAAGGGGTCATGTTTAACCTTTTCCAAGGAAATGTAACTCTTACTGACTGTAGTTCACTGCTGTAATAGTATCACTGTAGTGTCTTTTCTGAGCATCATTTGCAAGGAACTCAAGGAAATTAGAGAAAGAATGCTCCTTCTCTTGAATTCAGATAGATTTTGCAATACTAACGCGGTACAAAAATCTAAGCTAATTTCTTCTAGTAACAACAAATTATCAAAACAACAGCCTGAAATGATAAACTAAATCAGTGGGGAATGGGTACACCATCTGAATGTCAGAATACTGCAGCAAAATGACAAATCACCTCTAGCAACTAAGAAATATATCTCACACAACGTAGTTTGGCACAAATGTATCCAATTACCAGGTGGACTTTGTCAGCTTTAGATCCCATCGATTTTCGCCGCCCTCCAGATTTACCTCCGGAGTCAGCCGGTTTCGGTACGGCCGTAGAAAAAAGGCTCTCCAGCTCTGAGACATCAAACTCGGACACCCTGTATTAAGCAAAAGCTATGGATCAAGTATTAACGGTGGAGTCTCTAGTCCTTTGAAGGTAGAGCACAAATATTGCTCATGAAAAAATATAACGCAAAAATATCATTGAAACAATGCATACATCTGAGATTCCCCGAATCTTTGCAGCTCGTCCCATAAGCTTCCTTGGAGTGCCCGTGTCACTTTGCTCCAATGCAATGGCTTCAAAGAAGATCGGCGAGGTGCTGTGGCAGCTGTACCAGGAGGGCGTGGTAGGCCACGCCCTCTTCCAGCAGGCAAATTTCTTCCATCAGTTGCAGCATTTTTTGCCCCAAAAGGTGGAGGTGGAGGGGGTGCACCGCCTGGAGGCCTTGGCGCAGCAGGAGGGCCTGGAGTACGAGCTCCTGGAACTGGTGGTGGTGGTGGGGCTCCACGCATTGGAGGTGGTGGTGGTGGTGCTCTGCCCAAAGGCGGTGGAGGTGGTGGTGGAGCTCCTCGCAATGGTGGAGGAGGGGGCAGTGGAGCACCTCGAGAAGGTGGGGAGGTGGAGGTGGGTTTCTAATTCCCGGAAGTGGTGGAGCAGGAGGTGGTGCTCCACGTGAAGGAGGAGGCGGTGGTGGAGGTGGGGCTCCATATGATGGCATAGGCGGTGCCAGAGGTGGGGCTCACGTGATGGAGGAGGTGGAGGGGGAGGTGGGCTCCACGTGATGGGGGAGGCGGAGGGGGTGGTGGAGCTCACGTGATGGAAGAGGGGGCGGAGGGGGTGGTGGAGCTCACGTGATGGAAGAGGGGGCGGAGGGGGTGGGGCTCGACGTGCCGGAGGTGGCGGTGGAGGAGGTGGAGGTGGGGGCATATGTGTTGCAGGAGTAGAAAGTAAAGGAGCACCACGTGTGGAGGGTGGTGGCGGTGGAGGGGGAGGAGGAGGAGGAGGTGCAAGCGTCGCCTGCATAGGACGCGGAGGTGGTGGTGGTGGTGGTGGTGGTGGTGGTGGTGGAGACAAGGAAGTAACTCCATAACTGTCAACTTCTTGTGTGGCTACCGTAGATTTTGCCGATGAAAAAGGTGGTGGAGGAGGTGGCGGAGGAGGTGAACTTGCTGATGTTTTGGAGCTTATTAGAGAAGACCCAGATGTCCAGGGGAGTGGAGGCGGTAACAGCACTTGACTACTTTGCCTAGGTGAGAAAAAGGGAGGAGGTGGCGGTGGAGGTGGAGGTGGAGGTGGAGGTGGAGGTGGAGGATGCATAGACGGTGTAGTGCCAGATGGAAGAGATCCAGAAGGCTGAGAATGGTCACTGGCTTGAAAATCACGAGGAGGTGGTTGGGGGAGGAGGCGGGGGAGGTGGTGTAGGGGGAGGAGGAGGAGGTGGAGGCGGAGGTGGCGGAGGTGGAGCAGTCACCTTTTCCTGTGGGCTGGGCTGTGGAGTCGTGTCTGGAGAATCCTCTTGTGTTGATTGTTCTGTACATGGAGGGGAAGATTTGTGAGTCTCTATCGCAGGGGCAGCTGGAGATAGATGGGACTTTTTGGCAACTGTACTAGACTCTTTTGAAGAAACTGCAAGAACAGGTGGTGCACTATTATATCTAGAAGGTGGATACGATACGTGCATTGAATTGGCATGAGAACCTTTATTGGGAGGGATCCACCTAGGTATTGTGTTGGGCTTTGCTTGTCTCCCATTAGTGCCCTGGGATTCTTGCTGTTTTATCTTCTGTTTTGAAGCAATTGAATCTGAAGATGTCTTAGCATGATTCGACGGCAGCTTCTTTGAAGTAGGTGGCATGGACTTCTCAGGCTTTTGTGTACCCACATCAGTCGACTTTTGCTGTAAGGATCTGGACTCTGCCTTCTTACATGTAGGGGGGTCTTCTATCCCAAATCCATTTTCGAACTCTTCATTTTTGCCATGCAAACCACCTATATTTCTTGGTCCTTCATCTTCCAATGCCATGGAATCCAACTTAATATTCCCATTATCTATGCCTATGTCCTTCACCATGTGGAGATCAGGATCCATACCCTGATCATCCTTGTACTTCACATCATCTACAACTATGTCTTTTACAGCATCATATCCGGAATGAGCCTTCACATTATTTCTGAGGTTTCCATCATCCGATGCACAATCTTGAAATGAATGAGCATCCACGTCCTCCTTCCCTACTTCTTTTACATCACCATCATCAGGTTTGCCTTGCAAAGTACTTACATTGCTCTCCCCCTTCCCTTCTTGTGCATCTACCGCATTACTGAATATCTCTTCGACCTCAAAGAACTCCTCAGGTGAAGCACTTTCAGCCTCATTTCCATCTTCTGAGGTGGGATTAGGGACATCCGCATCAGCATCCACAAAGAGTACCTGGTACAGAGATGAGTAAATGCACTCAACTCCCGCAACACCATGAGCCAAACATTCTTAGACAAAAAACAAGGAATTACCTCCGCCTTAAACTCTTTCGGGAACTGATCCTTGGCATCCCACATAGCATCAACTTCATCGCGATTCAGCACCAATATATTTGACCGTACAAAGGCTGTGTGAAAGACAATTCTAAGCATCATCTCTTCTCGAACTAGATCCTCATCCAGGTGGATACACTCAAGAACGACGTCACCTTGGACACGGCATTGAATATCAATTTTGACCAGCACACTTTCTGCCTGCAAGAACAAATATAAGCGCTTTGCATTTGCAATTTTACTTTTTTTTTTCATTTGCTCTCCAATTTATTTCTATTACCTGTAAATAAAGTCGGGCATGCTTTTTCATATCAGAACTTGAAAAGAGAAGCTTAGAGCTTCTATTGGCTGGTGTTGAAGGGTCCTGACCATACAGACGAACAACTGGTCTACAACCTTTGCCTCCATCAAAAAGAGGAAGGTGTCTAAGAATTAGGCAATCCAAAAGTAAAGGCGTATCAGAAGGAGGCCAATCTGAACCCAAGTTTCTCCTGGAAATGTACTGCAGATATCTCAACTGTGAAGGCTGTGGATTTAAAGGAGACAAAAGATGAAGAAGCTCCTTCGGAGCTTGCTTGTAGACCATTTCAAGAGTCTTCTGCTCCCCATTATACTGTTTACGGTATAAAAGGAGACCAGCAAGCATGAACGCGAGCACGGGCCAACCTCCCCTTTCACAGTGCATCAAAAGCACATTTTGTTGCCCTTCCAATGACAACCAGCTCTCACTCGATTTGAGGAAGTGGTGTATCATTTCAAGTGGCAGCAGAGGACAACCCTCATACTGCCGAGGATAGTCCATCACTGTCATGTCATAATTAGACAAGAAGTCTGAGATTTGACTCCGCTTCTCCCCTTCTCTAAAGTTGAAGACCATGAAAGAAGCATCAGGAAAGTAATCCTGAAGCTGTGCTACAATGCCACCCATGTAGACCTTGTACTCATCTTCTTCCAAGACATCCGTTGAGAAGCAACAATCAAAAACTGCAAGACAACAATATTAAAAAAAAAAGGAAAAAGATGAAGCCACATTTTTGTGTTCAGATACATCAAACAATAATAAAGCCACGTAACAACAAGAAAGGAATAAATCAGCTCGATGCTGCCCATCTCAGAACATTGGATATAGCTTCTCCCATAAACAAAGAGTAGTGGCTTTTTACATGCGAAACATCAGAAAAACAAAAAAGAGCTCTTCCTCGAAGAAGAACTGGTAGCAACGTTTGACTTGAGAAGTATTACACAAGATCAATCCAAACATTCCCGATAAAACAAAATGCCCTCACATACGTGTTTAGAGTTTTTAGAACGAACAATATAAACAACGGCAGAGGTATGACGAGCAAATTTAGCATACGACCTCGGAAATATCAAGAAAGGACTTCACCCTGCAAATTGCACCGTCCCTCTTGTGATACCAACTACCAAGAGCAAAAAGAACAGTGCCAACTAGCTTGGGTAAGCAAAGGATGAATGGATAATAAAATAAAATAAAATAAAAAGACAATACCCAATTAGCGGATAGGATATAACACGAAGCAGCATGTTAACAGTGGAAATGGCCGCACCATCCAAAAAAATCGTCACTTTCCCATGATCTTCAGAGCTACCTTTTGGCTGATCAGGTAGATTATCACTGTCCTAAAACAAACCCAGCTCGAGAAACACCTCAAGCTAAAAAATTTCGACGAAGCGGAACGAGCAAACCAAACCAGGATCACATAAACCCCAATGCGACTAATGCTAGTTGCACCCCCAAGCACAATTTTTAAAAATGCACATCCAAAAAGGACCCAAATTGAGCAAGAAAACGAGCCTAATCCGAGGAGGAAACGTCAATCATGCAGCTCCAAGAATCGAAAGAAACGAACGGATTGGGATTGGGCCGGCAAAAGGGGGTCTCGAAAACGTACCGTAGACCCTCTCCGAGATCTCCAGAAGCCTATCCGGCGGCTTCCGGTAGAAGAACCGTCTGAACAGCGCCATCTACGTGGCGCTGTTTCCCCGCCGATCGGATCCAAAACTCTCGATTCCGCCGGCCGCCCTTCTTCCCGACCCGGATCGACGTCACGAAAAGCCCACCACCATGACGGATCTCGGGCGGCGCCACCAATCCCAAAAAGCCGCCTCCCTTCACGACCCACCAACCGCCATACAGATCTAACCCAAGAGAAAATCCCTCCGCGCAATCAATCGAAACCAACCCCGAACGCCGGGGACGGAAGGAACCCAGCTGAGCACGCGCAATGCCGATTGCAGAGGAGGGCCGAAACCGAGGGCCGATCGTGCGGGAAAATTCAAGAACGCGCGGAGGAATGAATCGCGGGTTCTCGAGAAGAATTCCGCAGTGGGGATAAAGTTAAGGAATTGGGGAAATGCGGGAGATGGGTAGGGGCGAATTAGGGTTCCGAGCAGGTGGTGGTGGGGAGGAGAGAGAAAGAAGAGAGAGAAGTGGACTGAGATGGAGAAGACGAAGAAGAGATAGAGAGAGAGAGAGAGAGGGGAAGAGGGGAAGAAGAACACTAAGATGAGACCAAGACCTGCCTCTGCAACACGAGATTGAACCTGGAGGGAGATGGCCCCAAAGAAGCTGAGAAAGAAAAAAAAATAATAATTGGGAAAAAAAATTTAAAAAAAATGGAAGAAAATTGGGAAAAGGAATTGGAAATTATGGTTGGATCGACAGGATTTAATTAATAAATGGGATCTTGCAATTGGATCGGTGCGTGTGTCCACGTGGCAATTACGACCCTTCTCTCTCTTTCTCCTCGTTTTAGGACACGACATGATCCTAGAGAGAGAGAGAGAGAGAGAGGAGGAGTGCGTTGGGCGAAAGCTCATTGCGTCATAAAGGCCTGCGGATCTTCGGTTCGGTCTATCCTTTCATCATTGGTTTTTATGGAGGAGGAGGGAGTGCCGTTGAGTAATTGAAGTTTGGAAAGTTTTTATCTTCTTTTTTTTAAGATTAATATTATAAAAAATTCCAAATTAATACATCTATCATAAATTTATCTCAAACTAATTTATGAATCATTAAAAATTCCAAACTGATATATCTATATGTATTTATTTCGAATTAATTTTTGGATCGTCCAAAATCCCAAATTTATAGACCTATGATAAATTTACTCATTTTCCATACTTGCCATATCAATTAAGTTATTACCGTGTGCCATCTAACTAAAGCAATTTCATGACAAAATTTGATGAAATCTAATGAAGGGTAAATATGTCATATAAATATATCAGTTTAAGGTTTTTTATAACCAAAAAAATTTGTTTATTGTAAATTTATCATGAGTGTACAAATTTGAATCATTTTTGACCCAAAAATTGGTTTTGGGATAGATTTATCGTGAGCGTATCAACTATGAATTTTTTGTGGTAGTGACCCTTCTTTATATAATCCCATTCTCATATCATGTATAATTGCAACTTCGAAAAATGAATAATTTTGAATGAAGATTTCGTTTATTTCACTAGAAAATGAATGATTGCAAAAAAAAAAAAAAAATCTCATAAAAGTGATCTCTTGTATTACTTACCAATAGGACGTATTTCTTTATAATCTAAGGGTATAGGCAAAAATTGTAATATTAGACCTTTCTTTGTGATGAGTGGGAGACATTGAAGTGGACAGCTAAGAAAGGTGAATTTCTGGTTTTCCTTTTTTCGATGATATAGGGATATGAGCGCAAAGGCTAAGTTCTTCAAAAGCCTATAGAACGTCGCAAAACATTTAATGTTTTACACACAATTGATGCAATTTGAAAAAGTGACCTTAGATTCTTGAACTATGTATTCCCTAATGCCTTAACCATATGTACCAATTCATGTTAAATATTTCAATTTTATCGGTAGTGAGCATCTTTTCTCTTTTTATTCTGAATAAGTTGAAAAAGTTGCAACAACTTGACATGATAAAATTATTTGTATTATTGATAAATTTCTAACTACAAACGAGGCTAATAAGTCAGTAGCTGTGAAATATTATTAACAATATTCATAAATTGACAACAACTTCACCATATTGCCATCTAAGAAAATCTATCAATTTTTCTATGTAGATCGTTGTAATTTTCTCTCGTTAAGATTCAACTTTGTTTCTTTAAAATGAGATGGATTGTTGTATTCACTCAATTTAACCGCCTCGAGGAAAACTTTTATGAGGTTCACTCAAATCGATAATACTTAGTAAGTTCTAGAACATTCAAATTAATCCATCATTAAAGTATATTATTTACTTATACAATTTATAGAGATTTCCTCTTAAATAAGTGCGACATTACAATCACAAAATTTTAAAATACAAGATAGGCAAAACCCGATAATTCTATGAATCACGAAATTCCATATATCACTCTCTGAGGTAATTTTTAACTAAAAACTCGTTACTAAATATTAGATAAATTTTCTCCATCCGGGCCAAGAAATACAATTTAAGTAATATCTGAAAACGGAGGATACTTCAAGTAATTATAGAAAAATATGAGGAAAAAGTTTAATTTTGGTTTTGATGCTTTTTGCAAATCCCCAAAATTCCAGGTCTTTTACAGCAAGATGGGAAGAATCATCGCGTCGCGTGCATTCACCTCCCCGCTTTTAGCGCGTCACGGATATCGAAAAGCCTCCTTTTTTCCGGGTAACTCGGAATTTCTTCGGGCAGCCTGCCACGTCATCATTGAGATTTTCTTGTTCTATTATTTTTTCTTTTTTTTTTTTTTTGGTCGTGAGCAGCTTCTTCTTAGTTTTATATTTTTTTCCTGGTGGCACACCCCATCCCCAAATCATAAGTTTTTTTTTTGCAGTAATTTGACTTTCTGAAAGGAAGCTTTTTTAAGGACCGACCAAAAAAAAGAATTTTTTTGGACTTTTATTTTGAGTGTCATCTCAATTTTCTAAGCAATCAAATTTATTTTAAGTATGTCCGAATCGACTTTTATTTATTGTTTAATAAAATTTTGCATGTTAATTTTCATTTCAAATTCCAAATGCTTGAAAATTTCAACGAAAAGCAAATTTTTGCACATGAACTTTCATAATTTTTTGAAAAAATTCGAGTAACATATGACAAAAATGTATGTTTTTTTTTTCTTTCTTTTACTCCATCTAATATTCATCATTTAAAAAATTACGAGTAAAAAGACAAAAGTTATTGTAGATCTTTATTTTATAGCGAGTTTAACAAGGACACTTGCCGAGCATTATCACATAAACTTTCATTTAAAAGGAGGAAAGCCCATTTTCCACGAGCAAATCACGGGTTCGATAAAAATCCTCAAACAAGACTCGAGCACCTCAAATTTTCCTAATCCATAACGGTCCTAACATGACGTCACACGCATTTCCCGATGCCGTGAATGAGCTCGTATCATGCGCCTAATCCATTCATACCGACCCGTAAACGGAAAAAAAAAAAAAAAAAAAACTCGCCATCTGCCGGTGGCGATCCGTTCGGGCCACCGGTACCGTATGTTTGCATCAAGCTGGCCACCCCCACACTGGGGAAAAGCTTCTTTTTGGTGATGAGGGGGGTGGGCCAGTTCTTGCTCTCTCCTTTTATGCACCAATCAATGCACGATCGCCTCATCCCCCTTTTTAAAGCCAAAACCTATCACCCCAATTCCATCTCCATCTCAAAAAAAAAAAAAAAAAAAAAAAAATCTCCATCTCCATCTCTTGCATCTAAAAGCTCCCACATATCAATGAGATCTTGCTCCCTCAAAATCACAGAAAAGAAGCAGAAACAGCTGTATTTCTCCTTCTTCCTCTTTTTTATTTTTTTGGGAGGGAGAGAGGCGAAAGGGCAAGGTGTCGAGAATGCTAGGAATGTCAACGATTCGGTTTAGTTCAGGTTTTCAGAAAATGCGAACCATGCCAAATTGAACTGTTACAGTGGGCATTAGCTTTGAATGCGGTTCAGTTTTTCAGTTTCCTTTTTAGAAATATTAAATAGAGGTTTAGTAGAAAAGAAAATGGATCATGTAAGATGGGCGATTTTTGATTCGGTTCACTTAATCAAATGGAACTGAAATTATCCGAACCTAAATAAAAGGACATTATTTTTCGTTATCCAAACCGAAACCCAAACTAAACTTAAATGCACGAAATTCAGATCGGACAGGATCGTTTTCCAATTCGGTTCGGTTCTGCCGTCCCTAATGATAGATGCAATGAACCTTTCAAGGAATTACTGTATAAGTTTCGTACCCGATATGATTTAAGCGGCTACCGGTTCACAAAAGATCCAGAAGTCAAAGATTGATGCGCTTGGAACCGTAGTCCCATCGAGTATGGCGGAAGTAATGAATGCCTAGCTGCTAGCTGTTTTCACACTTATCCTTGAAAATGGTTCATTAAGGGAAGGATTTCGAACTCGCTACCTATACAAACATAACATAGGCATCGGCAAAGTAATTTGCGACATGGATGATATGTGTAAATTTGAATTGAGTCATATGGTAAATCGAGTTTAACTAAGGCTCTGTTTGTTTAGTGGGAAATGGCTTATTTGTAAAATATTTTAAAAAAAAAATAATCGCTTAAATCGCTTATAGGAATGAATGGACAAAAGTTTAGATTAAATTATTGTCGACAATGAGAATATCTTCCATCGACTTATATTAAACCATCACTTTTACGAACATATTTTCTAAATTATTCACTTCCCGCCAAAAAAAAAAAAAATGAAGCCTAACACCGCCTTTAGTACGATGACGTGGAATTTACATGCCTCATATGGATTTCCTCGTCACTGCTTTTTTGGTAATTCAATTTTGTAGCTACACATTAAGACTCTGTTTATTTCGTGAAAAATAAATGATTCGAAAGATATTTTCTCAAAAGTAATCACTTCTATTGTTTGAAATAATTTGTCAACAAAAAAATACATTTATATCTAAATATTTTCATGAACGATAATAATATTTTTTATTAATTAATTTTTTTAAGTGATATAACCGTTTATATTTAAGAAAATATCCGTCAAATCATTCATTTTTCACAAAATCAATGTATAAAAAAAATTCACTTTTTTTTTTTAATCTTGAAGTACACGTGTGGAAAACTAGAAACGTTTCGTTTAGCTGAGCCTCATACGTCAAAGAATGCAAGATGCCAACCATTCGTAATTGTCAAGTTCTTACGGCTTCCTCCTTTGAGTAGAGTACAAAAGTGGTATACCAGATAGTATTGCTAGCTAAGCAACGTATCCAATTCTTACACTTGTAATTTCTTTCTTTTTTTTATTTTCGTATCATTTATCAAGACAGAATATCATAAACAAAATTTAAGTTATAGTAAACAGTAATATCCTTTTAATATATTATATTATATTTATTTGTTTGGTCGTCTCTATCATTGGATTATACAAGCATGGAGATCAAGAGATGGATATAATTAAGTTAGATGTGTTTTAATTATTGCAAGTGATCTTACTCGCATGTTCTCGATATCACTAGTATCTAAACCACGTGCATTGTTATACTAACCATTCGAGTGTGTGCATTTCCAAATGCTTCCATGCCCTAATCATTGACATCATTCCAATTCTTGAGTTGTGAGCGTGGCTGTATAGAAAAATAGTTAAGTATTGATATCATTAACAAAAAAAAGTCTTAAATCGGTATTCCTTGACGGAAGTTTAGAAACAAAAATTCCAAATTAGCACCCCACGGCACATTCAATTTAAATTAATTTTTATCTCATAAAAAATCTCAAATCAGCACCTCTGCTGTAAATATACATTTCCTTAAAATGTGTACCTAGCGGCACACATGAATTTTCCACCTTAGACGTTTCATTCTCTGCGCCGAATCCGTCCTATAGTCATTAAAGACGTGTGGGATTTTTCCCATAATGGACGTGTCATTCTTTATATCAAATCCATCGTACAGCCGCCTGTTGCATGTGTCGACACATGTACATTTTAACGGGATATCGAGCAGAACACTAAGGAGAGTAGATTCGGTTCAAGGGTACCGGTTTGAGCTTTTTATGAGACGGAAACCAATTCGAGATAAAATGTGTCATGAGGTATTGATTCATAACTTTTACGAGATGAAAATTAATTTTTTCCATAAGGGATAATAACATTTATGAGAGAATTCAGAATAGGATTTTGAACAGAATTCCAACAACTTTTGCATGAATGGATCTAATAAGCTTATTTGGATAGAGAAAAGCCTTTGAATATTGACAAATTCAGAAAATTAATTTCTATACTTAAGGCCTTATAGAAGGAATCGGTCTTGGAATTTTTAATGAGACGATAATTAATTTAAAATAAATATATTTCGAGATATCAATTTGAAATTTTTAAAGATATGAACCCAAATGCTAATTATACAGCAAAAGCCTTTTGACTTTTTATCATTAAAATAATTTATTCTAGTTATACATAAATGTTGTGTGCATTTATAATGATGACATGTCATTTGCATCAAAGTTACTTTACGAAATGAAAAGGGACTCTCAAGACATAATTAATTAGATGGCGTGGGGGTAGAGATATTTACGGTCTAAGAAATCAGTACGACACTCTAACAAGACATTTTCCTAAACTATAATTCCACGTGGCAAGAAAACATGCACGTGGTTTTTTTTTCTCAATACGATAATTTCTCGGTAGGCGTGGGGTCCGCCCCCCACGAGGTTAAAGGCTACTGCAGCCTGCAGGCACGACATGTGCGGCACCACTTGGCCACCTTCCTCTCGGTCGGATGTACACGCTAATGTCAATGTCGGGTTCGAGCGATGCTGACCGGGCAAACTCGCAAAGCACAGTGCCACAATTTATGTACTGCACAACCTCGAGAAACCGAGCTTGATAAGTTTGAGAAAGCTCGATGTGAGAAATTGTAGGGCTATCGTCAAAAGCTCGGTGCGAGGAATTATAGAATCACTATCAATTATTCTAAAAATTTAAAATGTTAGATGAATGTGTGATTTTATATTTAATTACTCTAACACCCATCTTCATGCTTAGTCCGGAAAAATGGGTTTAGAAATATTCGAACTTAAAATCTCAAGCTTTGATGTTATGTGAGAAGTTGTGAGATTACGTCAATGTTCTAAAAGCTTAATTGTTAGATGAAGCGTAGTTTATATTTAATTACTCTAACAATAGGCTCGCCCACGACCACGACCACGACCACTACCACTACCATGACCACTCTCTCTTCGCCTCATCTAGACCCAAATTTGAGCGCAAGAGCCATCACCAACCCAAGATTCCTTCCTCGCCCTAGTCTTTGAAAGGAAGAGATCTTGCTTTCAATGCCATATGACTGCCTATTAGGAAAATTTGATTGCTGATGAACATAGAGAAATAGTTTATAGTTATTTAATATTTTGATATGTGATAATTGTTACTGTCTTTAACGTATTATTTTCCCCCATAATTATTGTCGTCGGGATTAAAACCAAAGACACAAACGAAATGAATTCAATAATTACTCAATTTCCCTTTTGGATTATCATCTTGAATATGTTGTCAAACTTGGGTGGAAAAGGAATAGTCGAATGAATGTTGCAAAGAAGAGAAAATTTTGAAGAAAAAAAAATTGTTGTTTTGAATAGTTGTGCTAAACAATGTATCATTTGGTCCTATTTATAGACAACCGATGAATACATTTCTTGAGAATAGGTACATTATCCCTTACCTTCACCTTTCTTCATGATCAACTATCAATTCTCTTCACATTTATAAGATTTTATGAGACCACCATCAACAATTCTAAGAACTTAGGTTCTTAGATGAAAGCATGATTAATTATTTAAATATGTCAACACTTCATAAGATGAAGACTTAGTTAATTATTTTAATATTTTAATACTCTCTCTCATACTTAATCTTATCTTTTTGCCTTATACTAAGCGTTGAAATATTCAATTGGGAAGGCAGATGAAGTTTGAAAAGATTCGAATTCAATATTCCCAACACCATGTGAGATTCACAAGCCAATTGCTAGCATGACGAGAAACCAATGGCTTCACCGACTACTTTAGTGTATCGGGTTCCTTGCCACCAACCGAACCATGAACTTATCAAATGCCAACCCAACATCCTCAATATGATTTCTTTTTTTGGCCAAAACTATTATTTTGTTCTGAACAATAGTTTTGGAACAGAAATACGTTTGATAATGCAATTTCATTTTTTATTTATGAAATAAATTTTTAATCTAGAAATAGGTTTGGCATATTAAAGAGAAGTAAACTTCTCTATTTCCGTAATATAAATGATAATTAAAAACTTCTCTCATTGTTTTCGGCCACCACTTGTTGCCACTCACTATCTCTGCTGTCAGTCGAAGGTTGCCGTTCGCCATCTGCTGTCATCGCCTGAGAGTGAGAAATTTTGTATTGTTATCAAACCAATTTTTATTTTGAGAACAAAAATTTTATGTCGTTTTTTTTTCGTCGGTCTTATTCTATTCCTATTCTAACACTCACTCTCAGACTTTTGCCCTTACCTCCTTGCAGGGCGTGGGAGTTGAAACTCACTTCTAAAACTAAATTGTCCACACCCCCAACTTCCGAAAAAGATGAGGATTCGAACCTCCCACCTTTTCATTCCATGTTGGAAGGGTGACCACCACCGGTAAACCCTAGTGGTTAATTTTACGTCGTTGTTAAACGGATATTTTTACCTAGAAATTTGTTTAAAAAATTATTTATGAAATAAAAATTAATTTTTATAATAGAATGGTTATTATTTCGGCGCCTTTAATCTTATAGTTTTTTTATCTCATGAGGGTCAAAGATTGGAATTTGCATGGGGAATGATATGGATGGGACAGGCCCCGATGCTTACCGGTTTCAACGTGCTAAAGTCCAAAATTTCCCCAATGAACGACGGACGGTAGCACGAGAGGAAGGGAAGAGGGAAGAAAGAGATGGTCATGATGCGGTGGTTAGACCGTGATAATGATCCGACCGCTGCTTTTTGGACACGCCCCTTGTTAATCCCGTGGGGTGGCCCCCCCACTTTCTATTCTCAATCAAACACTAGCCCCCCTAGCTAGGGCTCCTTCTGCATTCATTCATTATCCTCTCCAACTTAGGTTGTCGTTTTTTCCTATGTTCTTTTCCCCTCAGCACACCTCCCAATTCACACACCAACACATCAAATTGATTTTCAGAAGCTAAAAAGCATGTCATGTCATGTCTCGTTAGATATAAAGATATCAATAATATCATGGATAATCTCATGAAGCAATTTAGCAGAATCGATATAGAGATGAAGAAATGAATACAAGCATGAAATCAGATGATCTGCACATTTTGAAATAAAGGGTTGTCGTAGTTTCTAGACTCATGCCGTTCGGTTAGAACCATCCAGCCAAACTTAGAAAGTAGAGTTAGGTATGTATAAGCTCCCAAGAAGAATATCATCGTCATAGATAGAGTTAAAATCACATGTGCAAATATTCCGTGTGAGCTGCGCAAGGTACATCTAGTAAAGTTCTTCATTTGCATATCAAAGGTAAGGTGGAACACAGTAGATTAGAGGCTTGGGAATTGCAATTCACCCTATGTAAGATTGGTGAAAAGTTAAACACCAAACAGATAATCCAAATCAATATGGTAATCAGTATTGTCACGATCTTTTTGGGGGTGGAATCGATTGAGTTTGGCGGATTGCGAGACTGGCGCGGAGGATTAAAGATTTTGATTAAAGAGCTCTGCAATCCGATCCCGGGACTTGTTCAGGCCTTGTCGTATGCAGAAACAAATGGTCCATCCTCAAGGACACGATCCAGAAGACAGGACACATGCACTTTTTCCAGGCACTCACACGAATCTTGTCCCATCCACATCGCTTTCTCACCTTGTCCTTCCGATTTCTATAACAACAATGCAAATGCCCAGATGAAAAGTTTGGTCACATTTTGTGATTTCCTGCCCAACATTCAGTGGATCATCGCTAAAGGATGGCCATGTCAACTGCTTAATTCCTAAACCACCCGTTTGATGTCTTCCAGGCATCTGCTAGCTCTGATGTCGATTGGTCTGAAAAACTGGGTGTTATCAGATCACTATCCAATGTTGGCATGAACTCCTTGTTCACCATGCAGAACCCTTTTCAATTTTCAATGCCCTCTTTGCTTTCTTTCACTTTCCTGGGGAACAAACAAGTGTTATCGTGATAGGATTGGAGGGCCAGGACATGAATTGCCATGGCAAGTCTCATGTGAAGGTCAGTGGCAGGTTTAGTGTCAATAGCAGAAGACAGGACATGCAAATTGACTGCAAATATCTAGACATTATTAATGAGAGAGGGAGGGGTTTAGGGCTCTTTGATTAATCATCGTACGATACGTCCAAAGATGAACGGGGCTTAGTAATCTGCCAAAGCTGTGGGACACAAAAATGCATCAGCGATTTCGATTGACGTACCATAGACAATCTGGTGTGGACACTCTTCATGGTCCACCCAATTCTAGGCTTTAGCAGACACAGTACATGACAGGAGCTACCAATAAGTCGATGACAGTTTTTGTACCTCTAGTTTTCATATTTGAAGATTAACCTGTCGCCAAATAATAGTTAGGAATTCTTGATGGCATAAAGCTTGAACAACCCGGCCAAGTTATGTGGAAAATTTAACGTTGATTTGAACATTGAATTCAGAGTGGACCTTCCATGTAGAGAAGGCCTCAAAGTTACTGAAGGCCTCAAGTGATATGGAGTTGGACCAACACAGTGATATGGGCCTGGAGCTGCAGCTAATTTGAGCATTTTGGGCGAGCAAGTTCTTTCATGGAAGAAGAAAGGTAGATGAGAAAACCACATGAGAAGAGACCCTCCTGATGTAGAGCCTAAATTTAGAACCAGAAAGATGAGCAATCATGTCATGCTTCTCGAGTCATAGCCACCGGCAAAGAAGTTGATGTACTGATTTTTCTCGACTTAATAGGGACATTACAAGTTTGGTACACTCCGACCGCCGCATTTCCACGGCGAAGTATGACATACATAAAGAGACCTAACATAGATTTTGCCTGTGAAACTAACGAAAGGAGAGAGCGCGCACTTGAAGTGAACAACTACCGGCTTCATTCCATACATATGATATGACTCAGCTTTTCAGCTCAATTTCATTGAATCAGTTTGAAAAGTATAGGAGCAGATAGAAAGGCAACCTTGGTAGAATAAGCACAAGCCTTGTGAAACATTTGGAACACCAAAGGCTTATCGAAATCCATCTCCATTCATCTGTACATTGCCGCCATGGATATGATAAAGCATCCAAAAGCAAATGTAATTGAGATGATCGAAAGATGGACAAGGACAAAAAGGTTACAAAGATGAGCCATTATCGCAAAAATGAAACATCTTGGATCCTCGCTTCCTCCCGATCACTTCCCGCTTAGTCGCTCGATAACCGTAAGTCCCTCAACATGGCAATTTTTCTTTTTTCTATGATCAATCCATGGCCAGCGTCTCATGGGGAAGCATAGCCAGTTAACGACTCATAAAGATCAGCATTTCAGCCGCGTCCATCCAGATTCGTGTTTGAGAAGCTGAACGTTGTAGTACCGATTTTGTCCACCAAAGTTTTCTAGCTCCATAAGTTACAGGAGTGGTATCTTGTCATTTACCCTGCTTCTTACCTGCAGTTAAGAAATCACACGATCAGTTCAATTATGGGACTAAAATGTTTTATTATATCCATGATATGCATTTAGCACCTAAATTTGAGGGAAAACAGACACTAACATATTAGATTTTCATACCACAAGTCATCATTGACCCATGATGGGGTTTGCCCCGTAACATGGTGAACGTAGTTTCTCCCCATAGCGGTTAATGTATTTTCCTATGAGTTAAAACGCAGATAGGGTTGACCAGCGCTAGCGACGCTCTCGAGGCATTACCATAAGATCTCTAAACTATTAATAAGCATACTTGTCCTTATGCTCTTTTTGTGGCCATAAAATCGCTCTGCCAAATGCGGGATCTGATGGAGTGCACTGACAGGCTAAAGGTGAGATAATAATGAAGCCCATCATTTTCAATTTTAGACAAAAGGGACAAGTATGACCTGAACTGGATAAGCACAATTTATTACAGCTAGTACTAGAGAGATTTGTTCTGGAATACCTCTTTGGAACCATGATCTACGGACTGCTTGACGGATGTGCCTCTCATGTTTTTCCAAGAGTTCATCAACTCTGTGAGACTGAGTCAATAATGGCCCCGAAAATTCAACTTTGTCTGCATGATCATGGTAACCCTGTCCGCAAGCAAATATAAGTATAATAAAACCAGTAAAAAGAAGTGGGGTTGAACAATTCCTTAAGAAAAAAATCAATGCACATAAATCACAGAAAGTAAAAGCAGGATTCCACAAATACTGTTCAAAGGCTCACCTAAAAGAGAAACAAACTACACTTGACCAAAATTGACACAACTTTGCCTGATGGGAGTTTTTCAATAGGTCAATCATGATAGAGATACTCCATTAGTTATGAATTGACACAATTACCACAAACATGAGAAAAATCACTGACTCAACAGTTCACCCAGCTTAAGCCTTCACTATATTCCTGATACTGTCAAAACTTCCGTATCTTGACAAATTCAGTTGAAGTACCATCATCCAGACACTACCAAGCCCAACTAGCTTCCACATCTTTCAATGATTCAAATGCTCAAAAGACTACAACAATCATATGCCTTGCTACATGAAAACAGCAAGAATACCAATTGTAGTTCGCAGTCAGTGTAGGTTAATGCACCAATTGTTGATGATTCATATTTGACAACAATGCATGTGTGTGAATCTGAGTAGTCCTCACCAAATTGCCTCTCTTAGCTGCCATTTCCTCTTTTTGATAGAGTGCCAAAGATAGTTCTTGTGAGTGGTATTCATCTGAAGCATCAAAGGAATCTGGACGCTCAAAGTGGCCCCATTGGTTCGGAATCATATTCTTCACAACGTCATTTGAATAATGCCCTCTAGAGTTTGTACGTGCCCCATATGGTAAGCTACCGTTTTCATGACGCTTTGACTCGATGTTATTCCTCGCTTGCAAGGTAATAGAAGGTTCTAACCCATTGAAAATGTGGCCTCTGGAAATGGATCTAGTGTGGGATCTAACAGGAGCCTCATCTTTTCGCCTTTTCGCCCAGGCAAAGCCACTTGATGAAGATACCTGTAATGGGCCAGAGAAAGGAATGTCTCCTTGAGATGCATTCTTTGCATGAGAAGCGTCTTCAGGTAAATCTAGTGATGGCTTCGGTGCATCCCAGCCTGACATGACTTTGCCCTCCTTAAGGATGTGCAGCTTACTGCCAGTGACTTCGACTCTATTGGCAACTTTGGCTGGGGCTGCCAAATCCTGCAAGACTAGCATAGGTTAAATAATACCAGCAGCATTTGGCAACAGCATGTTTGTCCGCATGAGTGAGAGAGAGAGAGAGAGAGAGAGAGAGAGGACCTCTGCTGGTGCCAATTTACTGGTTCCATGGGGTTTCCTAGCTTGTTTTCTAGCATTATCAGGTCCACGGCCTCTACCACCACCCTTTTTCCTGCAATTTAGATGGAGTTTTCAATTTGCCATAAGTACAAGGAGGGCAAGCACAGAACATTAAAGCCCATTTTCTAGATTGTACATGACCCATAAAGTTTCCAGCATGGATGGAGCATTTAGAGATCACTTTGAAAGCAGTTATAGTCCATTTCTCTCATTTTAGAATTTGAAATATATTCTCCTACACCGGGTGAGTCAGCCACTCCTCACCTATTGGCACTCTCCTTTAGTTTCTCAAATCCAACACATGCTGACATGAACGCTAAAAAATGTCAGTAGAGGGCCTTCTATTCCTTAATTTCAGAGTTTTTGCAATAATCATCTCGCAGCCCTTTGTGGATTCTTCACTAATAATATCGTAGATGTCGGTGGAAATCCAACCGCAACAAAAATTCCTTTTGCTGCTAGCTAGGTTGCCACAAAAGCTAATTTGCCCCATTTTAATATTGTATCCTCCTTAAGATCATTAATACACATCCACATGCAATAATGGCTAGACCAGAAATTTCAAAATTCAAAAAGACTAAGAAGATTATTTGATCAAATAAGCTACACAAGAATCCTTACCTCTTTGCTTCCTCACGGACTTTTGCATCAATCTCTTTGCTAGGAGGGTATATCGGCAAGCTTGATGGCTCACATGCGTAAGGCTTCATTCTGAAATACTGGAGATTGCATAAAAAACTGGATCAGAAGAGCCGTTGCCACCTAGAAAAATCAATTGAGTTTTGGAGGTATCTGGCGTTTTTCTTCTTTTGCTGGTAGATATCTAGTAGCATTGTTCAGAATAGAAGTGAAGGAAACTCAATCTAGTTCATCCAATAACATCATGTCGATGCACGTTTTATAGAACAGATTCCCTTACCGCCTGCAACATGCAATCGTGTCTAGATGAAACTGAAAATGACATTCCTATAAACATAACTTCAAACCTGAAAAATGAAGAGTCTCACTAGCCAAAAAACATATGAAGCTAGTCTGATCCGAGAGGCGTAGAAAACCAAGGAAAAAAAAGCACCACGAAACATCATTCAGCACTGATACCTCAGCTGCAAGAGCTGATGAAGCATTCCCACGCTTGTGAGGTTCAACTGAAAGAAGTGTTTCTATCAAATCCACGGCAGCAGCAGGCATATCTGCAAAGGTCTCCCTAAGACAGCTATCATATGGATTCTGAGGCTTGAAGAGTGTTGCATGAGGAAGTCTAGATTTCTTCCAGTAATCATCAGGTGGCGAGCCGCACAGCTTGAAAATTTTGTGCAATTGTTCAACCTGTAGATAAAAAATAAACTCCTTAGAAATTAAAGGAAAACTAGTGGAGAAGTCACGAGTGTCAAAATAATAAAGGATTATATAGATTTCTCTGTAGTCTTGCTAACAAGAATCACAATCAATAGTAACTTTATTGATGAGATGAGCTACATGAATCCATTTGTGTGCTTGCGCTCTATCTTGGGCCACATGCTTTTTAGTACTAAGCATGCTTTAAGATTTCTATTAACATCTTTTCAGACCCTCATATCACTGATCAATGTAAAGTTCGAGATAAAATTAATACCCAATAGTCTCTGGCCACCAAAAAATGAAATTACTAGCTAAACTTCCCCATAACGTTTCATCCATTACCAGCCAACAGCACCTCTATAGAGGCAACAGAAGCTATTGTACTTTCTTCCTGAAGAAATTTCAAAAGGAAAGGACAAAGCTTGCGCCACATCTAGCTGCAAAGATAACTATAATCATTTAACGAAGCTAAAGATACTTTAGAAAAAACGTTGAATGCCTTCCTTACTCTTCCTTGAATTTTTTTACTTTTCTGTCATGTCCATATCAGTAAGAC
Source organism: Eucalyptus microcorys (assembly GCA_014182515.1). NCBI lineage: Eukaryota > Viridiplantae > Streptophyta > Magnoliopsida > Myrtales > Myrtaceae > Eucalyptus > Eucalyptus microcorys. The sequence continues at coordinate 6,014,798 of CM024563.1, forward strand.
ATCTAAAAATGTCCATGCTTTGATTGATCAATGATCAAGTACATATGAGTTTTATAAAAGAGAGTTTCGCCGAAGTTATAAGTTTGTCGGTTCAGAACAATCACAACCTTTGAGTCATTACTACGTCTTTGACCAAGAAAAAAGAAATGATTCTTACCTCAGTCCTTCCCTGAAGAACAGGTTTTCCGAGGAGAATTTCTGCAAACACACAGCCAACACTCCATAGATCGACTGACGCTCCATAGTCTGTTGATCCTAGCAGAAGTTCAGGAGGCCGGTACCATAAGGTCACAACACGGCTAGTCAAGGGCTGCCTGTTTCCAGAACTACAGAAGTTGGCCAATCCAAAGTCGGCCACCTTCAGAATTCCTTCATTGTTCACCAAAAGATTTGATCCCTTGATGTCCCGATGCATTATACCCCTCGAGTGACAATGATCAAGTCCAGACAGTAATTGCTTCATGTAGCACTTGATCTACAAAGTAAAGCCATTTTTAAAAATAAGTATGCCTCAAGGAGAAAATTATGCTCTAAACGGCAGCTGGAAGATACCAGTGCCGCTAATACATGAAAGTAATTCTGCCTAATTAATGACTCGCCAGTTCTAAGCCTGCTCGACGTTTATCAGGGCATACTCTTTTTAGTTCCTTTGTTTAAAAAAACTGCTTATGGTATTGTAGCGAGTCATCAAGTTTCATTCGATGAGTATTTTAATCTTTTTGAAAATGGAAAAATCGTGTAGCCCCCTAGATGCTGGGATGATTATATCAAAAGTGAAGCAAACGAACCTGCGCCTCGCTGAACTTGATGTCTGGGCAAGACAAAAGTCCAGTTATATCATGCTCCATGTACTCAAATACGAGATATATGCTGCAAGATAATCTAGAAGTAATTAACCCCTCCAGTTTCATAATATTTGGATGGTCAAGCCTGCGGAGAATCAAAATTTCTCGTGCCATAAATCTGACGCTTTCTGGCTCAAAGTTGTCGAACCGAACTTTCTTTAGAGCAACAATCCTTCCAGTTTCGAGATCTCGTGCTCGGAAGACACTGCTATACGTACCCTGTCCAATCTATTCTCGCAATAGAAGTCGAGAACAACCAATATTAGTGATACATCCAGAGAGATGTAAGTTCGCAGCAAAACAGAAAATTCAATCCAGGACATCATATAGAAGCAGGTTGCATCCATAATAGTTGCAGCATACCAACAGATAAAATTGCATCTCATTGGCTCTCTTGTAGTAACAAAGGCGTGATAGTGTTAACTTCAACCTTAATGAGAAGGGTCGGCAAGGGAATTGGATTAGCTTCCTATGTCAAAGCTACTTTTTACAATTGGCCACAATGCTCTGCTCAAACTTAGAAGAGAATCTCCACAAAATAGGTAAGACTTAAGATGCGCATTTCTAATAGACTCGACACTGAAGCTAGATAACTGAAAATGAATATACTCTCAGCATTCGATGTCTCCTAAATGGGGAGCCCAGCAAACTAACTTAAAGTTTGACTTAAATAGAGTCCTGCTTACTTTTCAGGCATGCCCTAGCGAGACTTCAGAGTCTGGTTCTCGGCAAGCATGGTCGAAATGTAATTTCTTCAACAGGAGATATCCACCAAAGAACATAAGTTACCTAATGGACAGGATAGAAGACATAATTTCTATGGCTTGAAAAGTTTCTTTTATATTATAACAAGCATCAGAAAAATCATGAAAAGAACCGCAAAATTCCACAGAGAAAATTGAAACTTTCGAATTCTGATCAACATGAAAAAAACCATCGCAACACCATCGTACAAAAAGAATTAAAACTCACCAATGCCAAATTCACAAGTGGCTCGTACTTATCATGAACAACGAAATCACAAGAATCAAGAATAAAGCACAACTCCGCAAGCTAACTGACTTTATAATCACGACTATCAAACAAAAGTGGAAAAGCACAAACCTCTTCCCTCCCCACTTTTTCAAAACAGACTATTCCAGGATACCGCAAAACCGAATTATGCTCAAACGACAATCAAATTAGAAACCACTGACCTTCTCCAACTTCTCGAACGCGTCGGCCCGCAGCGGGACCCACCCTTGAATCGCCTCGCCGGCCACGGCGCTGAGCCACGCCGGCCACCCGGCCGCCACCTGCTCGCCCTCCACGTACTTCTGCAAATTCCCCAGCCTAAAGCTCATGGAATCACCGTTCGAGCTCGCCCTCCCGGACTCCCCCAGCTCGCTCCCGCTCAGCCCCATCCCCCAACCCCAACCCCACCACCACCACCCCCACCCCCGGCCTCGCCGCCGCCCTTCTTCTTCTTATCCAGCTCGACCCACCCGACCCGGCTCCGACCCGAATTGCCGCAGCTCTTCCCGGCATTGTCCTTGAACTGCCCCGAGTGGTCGATCGCCGGCGTCACGGACACCGTCTGCTTCGAACTAACGCACCCCATCAAGGCTCCGGCCGCCTCAACCCAGAAACGGCGGGCATTGCCCAACTCCCTCCTCCGGCGGGTTCGGGTCGGACCGGATCGGGCAGGAGGGTGGACGTTACCGGCGAACCCGGAACTGGGTCACCTCCAAACGAAGAGAAACCGATGAAAACGACCGCGGGGAGGAGCAAGAACGGAAAACAGGGTGGTGGGGATCGAGAAACGATGGTGGGGAGCAAATGGGTTTTTATACGACCGGTCCAAAGATAGCAAGAACGACTCCCAGATATCTGTCACACGCTGTGTCGCCTTCCCTCCCTCTCCCTCTCCCTCTCCCGCCTTCCCTCCTTCTCTCTCTCTCTCTCTCTCCCTCTCCCTATCTTCCAAGAAACGACCTTTTCTCTCACGTTCAGCTAAGCGAGCGGCAATCGCGGGGTGGGTAGATAGAGAGAGAAGGGAGGGGATTTAATGGGGTTGGCACAAGAACAGAAACGAGCGAAATCAACGGGATAATTCAGACGAAAAGCGAAAGCAACAGGGGTCCGGTCCGGATGTGAAAATGCGAATGCCCGGGCAGCGAAAGGTTGGAATTTTTTCGGGGGGCCGCTTTTGCGCGACTTCTGTAAAATTCTCTGTCCTTGGATTCTTGTGGGAAATGGGTCTTTCGGATTCGCCGTAGGAAAGAAGGAAGGTTTACAAGCTGTTTTGTCTGTCTCCGTGGATTTGCATGTCGTCGGTCTGTAGAGAGAGAGAGAGATAGAGAGAGAGTGTGTTTCCGGGTGCTGCGGTGGCAAATGCCATGGCGAGACCGGTAGTGGAGGCGCGTCTTTGGGTTCTGGAATTTTTTCTTTCTTTGGGATACTCAAGATTTGGGAATTTCTTCTGGTTCATTTGCTTTGACATTTTTGTAATTCCCGTTCATATTAATTCACTTCCTAAAGTCTAATTATTCTTGAATTAGGTTCACACTACATGACACTACATGACGTAGAGTCTTTTTTCGTTCTTGGTTCGAATTGTTTGATTCTTCGTTTAGTTATGTATTTATTTCTATGGAGGTTTTTTATCGTGTAATCAACGTTATATGTTTTGTCAAAGTAATGTATACTCTTCGTAAGAAATTTGTAATTAGACTAGAAGAAAGCACATATACACATCGATCGTCATTCGCAAGTAAAAGTCCCTTGAAAATAGGAGAGTTACAGGATGTTTTCTTTTTTTGGCTAAGTACGCTTTGAAAATCTTTGAAGGCGGTTTTGCTTAGCCGAGTAAGGGACATGTTGAAAGCAACAACAAAGGGTGTGAAAACTGATTAAAGAGAAAAGGAGGGAAAGTGGAAAAAGGGCTAAAAAAGAGAGAGAGAGAGAAAAAAACAAACGCAATCAATTCATGCCCTCAACTTTTTCAATTTCATTTCCAAACTCTCCACTCTCCTTTATTTCCCCTTTTTGCCCCCTCCACTTACACGGCTCAGACAATTTCCCCCATTTTCATTACTCCCAGCCCCCACTCATTGAGTTTGGTGGGTCCCATTGGGCAAGATTTGTCTGCAAGAATCTCTATGCTTTGAGAACTTGACTTGTTTTCTTCCCAAATGTCCACAGATAATATAATTTTTATTAATTGCCCCACTTTTTCTGCTACACCAGTCCACGTTCGACAATCCAAGTGGCTCGATGCCCTCCAAAGAATTGTTAATATCCATCTAGTTTATGTATATATATAAAAAAAAGGGGGTCCCCCATTGACCAATTTTCTAATTTTTTCTAGGGTTTCTCTATTTAAAGTGAGATCGTTTGACTAATGGGGATCCTAATTATGCTAAATTATGCAAAATTGAAGTTGGTAGGAACTCCAATTGAAGGTTGGGACCCTCTCTATGTCAATGGAGTCAATACTATATAGCTAGCACTAGCTGCATTCAAGCCAATCACTTTTTCAAATTTAAAATCTGCCCCTCTTCTTTCCCTCTTCTTCCTTCCCCTATTTATTTCTAGATTTTTCACGAACATAATAGTTCCCTCTACGAAAGGCCACCTAAATCACTATCATGCTTAAATGAAAATTTAAAAAAGTCAATCTTTCTTCCAAAAATCACTTTCACGGAAGGATGTTTATATGAATCAATCGATCGATTTTTTTTTCTTCGCATATAAATAATACATCTATATTATTATCGCAACCTCAAAATTTGAGAAACAAATTTAAAATTGAATTTCAACTGATTTTACTTTAGTAGATGAGAATAATAGACATCAGACTGAAAATTTTTACTCTTTTTTCTCTTCATTTACAAACTATATACAACGAACCCATTGAATCCCCAACTTCCAAGGCATCCTTGGATCTAACAACGCTTTCAAACTGAAAACAATTTTGGGGTTCTTTATTTATTTATTTTGCTGGTACGGCCTCGAACTTCCTGCATTTCCAATTTCAGTTCGCCATAAACCCTGGGAAAAATCTTGCCTTAACGTCGAGCCATCAACATCAAGTTTCGGAAAGCATAGACAAGCAATAATAAAGAAGAAAATATAAAAAAAATTGAAGAGGCATGTTATTTCTTTTCCTGCTTCTGAATGGTCCCAATCCAACCAATACTTGGGAAAAAGGAAAAAATTGAAATGAAATAAAATAAAAGCTGTAATTTCTATGTACGAAAATGGCAACTATGTAATTCTTTTGACCTCAGATGCAGGGAGCAGCACCGTAAAGAAAAGGGCCTTGGACATCGACCATTATTATTATCGCTATAAAGTTTTCTTTTCGATAGTTTGTTTGTTGCCATTGGGGCTGATGGGGTGTTTTAAATAAATAAATATATTAGTTTTTATATATATACATAGTTTTATTCTTGGTTATTGATTCCTTAGTGCAATTTGCATGCGGTGTGAACAATCACTGATGTGGAACTCATCTCATTTCATGCCATGATTGCTGCCTCCCATGATCTATTCAAAGGACCCCTCCTCAACAGTACACAAAAGAGCACTCGATTGCACTCATGCACCAAAAGTATCCATTAAATATAACCAATTCAATTAAAAGAAAAAAAAAAAAATAGAGAGGAAGACAACATCATGTGACCCTCGATATTTCAGAGCACATGAACTGCAATTAGGGAAATCATGGACATAAATTATGAATTTGTAACTTTCATTAGGGCTAGAGGTCATTGTGGGATTTAATAAGTTAATGTTTTGCATATGTCATGTGAAGATAGTGGTGGAGAGGGATGTCAGTGAGTAATGGCTTTGTTGAGGCAGATTGCTTACTCCAACTGGCACAAGTTCTGCCTATAGAGCATTAAAAAAGCTCTAAATGAGCAGCTATAGAAGCTATATTCTTTTTCATGTGAAGGCATCTTTTCTAGGCACTGGAGCCCTTCATCACTTTCTATATAACAAGCCTGCACCAACATGTTCTAAGAGACACCTTAAGAATTTAGTATGTGGTTGTATTTCTTGATAGTTTTACCAAACACACGAGAAAGAATAGAATCAATAGGAGTTGGATAATAGAATAGTGGGGATTAGAGAGAAGCAAAGGCGCTGGTGGGACAGGTCAAAGGTTGGTCTAGCGACGTCACATTCCAATCATTGTCCAACAACTACACATATTCATGCTCTGATCAGACACTAACAATCAATCCCATCTCATCTCATTAGGTGTAGAAATTAGTTTAGCATTCATTAGTATAAATGGAGGGAACTACCCACAATAGAAATCTGCCATGCTCAATGATTTGCACTGATCTAACTGCAAATATGTTGGAGATGATACAAATCATGTTACATTAAGTTTCCCGTACAAAAGCGGCAGAGCGCATGCTGTGATGAGTAAAAATCGTGCTCTCAAGTCACAGCGATGAATTTTTCATCTCGACAAAGTAGATAATATCAAAGATTTAGTTGACGGGTAAAAAATCAAGTTATTACAATGTAAGAAATGCAATGCATAGAGATGCTTCCACAAACTTTTTAATGCCCATCTTTTCATGTACCCTGACCCGACAATGATTAACCGCACATCACACCCAAAAGGGAAAAGTTCAAAAGTGCATCATTCGATCTGAATTTTCTTTGCTTTGTCAAATTGTGCATCTATGGTCAATATGGTAGATTTGTGTTTTAGGTTTAACTTTACAAAGGAGTCAATCGTTTTGCCTGTTAGGTGAAGCTCTCTGTTGTCATTTGTCATCACTGCAAGTGCAAAACGAAGTCAAAGCAAAATGATCACTCTCGACAAGAAAATCCAACGTGCAAGAATCATGGCTTTTGAAATCACCAGTCAATAGTTAGGGAAAGTCCCAACACAGTTCCTATGTTGGATTTCTTGCTGTCTTTCAATCACATCGTGCACATTAGAGAAAATGATAAGGGCAACTGAATTACGTCAACATTGGAATCAATGTATACAAGTTGATCTTGATTAAACACCCCCCACGAAGTCGAAAGTTCGAAGTAGAATTAAGGTTTCTTCACACTCAATGCTCGGTTGTGGTCTCCATCCTATGTAGTAGCAATCGCATTCTGCAGAATCTTCACCGACCCTTTCTTCCCAGCGTATAAGCACGGGTGATGTCACTTCAGTTCTAGAAAGAAAACGAAGTGACATGGTCCTTCAACTCCCATAAGTTACTCCAGTGCTATACGCCGCCAACGAAGTTGATGGCTGACCTAATTAAGACGGACAGAGACATGCAGGCTATTGCAAATTAGGGGTAATACTGAATAAGACGTAGCGCCATGCCCACGGATCTTGACAAGGATGGTTTACTGAGTCCCCTTCCAATGTAATTAAGGAGCAAGTGTTCATTTATAATGTTCTGCCAAAAGTCCAAGCAGGTCCACAAATTCATTGACTTTATAGGACTTGAGCACCGAATGGTCTACCATCATGTTTGACATATCAAACCACCCTCAACTAAACCTGTACCAAGTATGCGACGAGGTCTTGTCTGGTCGTAGTCACTACTTGTTAGGCCCTTATAAAATATAGCATTCTCGAATTGGCAGCACAACTAGATTCAAATTCAGATGAGATAGAAATATCCAAGCATAGAGAAGGCAAAAGTTACATTTTACAGCCAATTTAATTGTATCGTTCCAATTAACAGCTCATCAAAGCATTATCTTTTTTCAATCTGTTAGGTGCAAGTGTCTGCAAACAATATGGGTTTTTCTTTGGACGCCCCACTCCAATTGATAAGGGCTTCAATATTCTTCCGCTACAACGTTTCGTTTGAGTATGGAAGCTTGCAAGCAGCCTTGGGGTCTTTCGACTTGTACGTACCCAGCATTTCCGCAACAGTTTTACACCTGCATTGGTTTCCTGGCCGGATCACATCCCCATAAACAGCCATCTCGACTATGTCAAGCTCTTTATCTGCATGTTTTGCATTATGTCAACACACGCTAATCATTCTGGGACAAGGGAACAAGATAGGGAGAGGAAAGGTATAGGAAATTAAAATATCATCATCCCTAGGAAAGAAGTGATTAATCCATCAAGTAATCTGGAGTCAAATAACAGATGAATTTTCTTTTTGTTTTTTGTTCTTGAAGAAGCTACTATAGCCGCAATTGTATTATTGCCATAAATCACAATGCCATCATCTTAACGCGCACCTCTGCTCCCTTTTCACCAACCCCAGTTCTTCCCATAACAACAGCAAACACAATCTATGGAATGCCGTTCTGACAAATTATTGTAAAATAAAGCCGAAATTAATAGGAACTTGTAATTAAGTCCACACGAGAAAACAAAACCACTAGAGAAATCAATGAGAAACAAGAGATTTAGGCAGTTCAGTCCGAGAGTCAAAACCTACTCTAAAGGGAGAGCTCACCGCAAATAATCCACTAATCAATTGGAGAATTAAAAAGTTACAACCACGCTCGAATATTTCCTAAACCTAAATTATACCCAAAAGTACAATGCTCACAAAGAAAACAATTCAATTCTGATCTAGAACTCACATCACAAATCACCATGTTAGCTCCTGTTGTGCAGCAAAAGAAAGTGCTCTTTGGCGAGAGTCCACTGTGCAGTCCACAAGAAAGTCTAACAAAACACAAGCACTTCTTTTTCCTGTAGTGACCAATCACAAACTATGGACTCCGAGATGCAGCCTTTTATTCCTTCAAAGCTTTACCCTTTCATTTGGCAAATCCAGGAGGCATCCTTTTTTGTGCAATTAGAAGACAGAACTTCCCTTTCTATATATATATGGCCAAGAGTCCCCTTTCACATTTAGAGCCCTCTTCCTCAGGTAAGTTAGAAACAACTTCTCGCTGTCAAACTTGGATAAAGAAAATAGACAAAGCCAAGCAAAAATCTTTATATTGGTCATACTCCAAACCAATGAGGTTCCATCTGATAAGGGACCAGTCAATAATTTCGATCTACATCATTCAATTTGGGTCAGATTTCATACATAAGCTCAAAATTGAGACATAATATGACAGTCAACTAAAACACGTTCAACAAGTCTCACCTTGTACCTTGGTGCCTCGACCTGGAAATGCCCTCTCTCTCTTTGTAGACCCATTTTCATTGACAATCTTTTAGCTCTCAAATACTTTGACCAACTCCCATAACCACTAGACCCTACGTCAACTCGGCACTAAGCCATCGCCTTAGAGTAAGACAAAGACTCATCTCTCTCAACCGTATCAACTATGTCAATGCCTAAGCAATATCTATAACCCTAAGTATCGGTGGTTTGATTTATCTACTCTATATATGCGCCGCTATAGTGTGTTGTAGCTACAGTCATTGTTTTGTATCCCTCTATTTGTAGACCCATTTGCACCCGACAATCTTTTAACTCTTGGGTGCTTTGATCAATTCTTGTGCTTGATTCCATCCTTTCGCTTGTAGCCACCGGCTGCTGTGTCGACCCAACACTAGCCATCGCCCAATGTACTAATAGTTTGATTTGTCTTCTCTGTTTGCCTGCATCTATAGTGTGTTGTAGCTCTGCTAATTGTTGTGTACTGACTTTAAGAAACTGCAACCTTATTTGTAGTCTCAAACTTTATTACCTTTAGGTTTCGGGAATTTTCACCTGAAGCTCCACCTCACTACTAACAATGTGATTCGTTTGCTTTGTCAGTAGTGCTTATGACTCTTTTGTTGAAGAATACCACATCTCCGCTAATTAAGAATTGGGAGATTTGGGATTAATGCACCATAGTCGGTAGCCTTGTGCATAATCCAAAAATATGCACTTCTTAGCCCTCAATTTAGGCTTACTATCACTTACATAAGCATACGTCGAACATCCACATACTCATAATCTAGATAGTCAACAGATTTCCCCAACCATACTTTCTAGGGAGTCTTTTACTCTATAGCAAATGATGAAAATTGAGTAACTAGGTAACAAGCCAAGTTTACTTTCTCGAGCCCAAATTCCTTACTCAATCATGCATATGAAAGCATGCATGAGCTCATTTAAGTACAATTCTTTTCTTATGTTCTATAACACCATTTGGCTATGATGTCTCGATTGTGCTGTGTCTCACATTCTCTTCTTTCTAGATAAAATCTTTACCATAGAACCTCATGCTATTATCAGTTCTCAGGCACTTAATCTATTTATCCGAGTGCTTCTCAATTAGTGCCTTCAACTTCTTGAATTGATCAAGCATATCGGATTTGTGCTTTAAAAAGTATACCCATATCTTCCTAGTGTAATTGGCAATGAAAGTTAGCATATATCAAGAGCCTTCTTTTGAAGGAAGCGAAGATGGGGGCCTAGATGTCTAAATTAATGTATTCAACTAGTTGCTAGGTTGAATGAATAGTTATACCAAATTTATTTTGGTATTGATTCGTAAAAATGCAGTGCTCACACAAGTCTTGCTTTCTTGTCTATTGACCCTTCAACATCTCCATTGTAAACCTACTTCACTCTCCTAGTAGATGATGGAAAGAATTTTTCTTTTTCCCCTTTATCACTGTTGTGCACCTCAAGAGATCTTTAGCACTCCACCTTTAGCGTTTTACTTGCACCCACTGACATTTAGGTCCTCAAAGAAATAAGGTTTATCTTGAGCTTCAATACATGCCTCACATTTGTCATTGTAAGCATTACCCACTACCCCATTGTGCATTCGAATCCAAACTATCCGTATCGCCACAACCTTGTAGACTACGTTATACCCTATTAATACTCTACCACCATCTATAGTCCAATAAGTAGTAAACCGGTTTTAATGAGGCATCATATGATAAGAACACCTCCAATATAGCACCCATTTGTCACTTTATGAGTGGGTAGTCACAAGCAAGACGACGTTTGCATAACTGATGTTCTCCTCAACAACGTTCGCCGAATAATCGACTAATTATTTAGAGAACAAAAGAGTTACAACTGCTCACATGTTCAAGTATTTTCCACACCTAAATTACACTCAAACCCACGTCTGCCTCCTGTTGTCAGCAAACAAAAGTGCTCTTCGGCAAGAGTCCGCTGTGCGGTCCACAAGAATTCCAATAAACCATGACCACGTTTGTTTTCTTTTACTACCAATCACAAACTGTGGACTCCAACATGCAGCTTTTTATTCCTTTAGAGCTTTACTTTCTTATTCGGCAAATCCAAGATGCGTCCATTTTTTGTGCAACTAGAAGACAGAAATTCCCTTTTCTATATATATGTGTATGTATGTATGTTCATATGTGAAGACCAAGAGTCCCTTTTCACGAGCAAAGCCCTTTTGCCCAAGATAAGTCAGCAACGACTTCTCATGGTCAAACTTGGATAAAGAAAATATATAAGGCTGAGCAATCCTCATCTTGGTTAAACTCCAAAAGCCACAAGGACTCCAACCGATGAGGATTCAGTCAATAATTCCAATCTACATTATCCAATTTGGATTGGGTTTTGTACATAAGCTCAAACTCCAAACATGATTTAATACAAATATTATTAATCGATTATTCTCCCTCTCTTCCTTAAGAAGATGCAGTTGCCATTGTTCTCGGCAACATGCAGGTGCTCTACAAAGCTCTCAAGAGCCTAGCTAAATAAACTAAAATCAGATTCTCTAATTAGCCATTATAGTATCAAAAGCAAACCTTTAGGATTGAAAGAGACCAGAGAATGTCTCTTCAATAATCCCCTAAAACCTGTGCAATATTGGGCTGGGCAACAGACCTTTAACGACAGACCTTTAACAACAGCTCTCACATAAGACAACTGATAAAACGGATTAGTAATGGTGAATGTTGCAAAAAGAACTAGACTGTCACTTGCAAGATAATCCATGAACTTAGGCATGCTCTCTGAACTTCTACCAAAGAATGGCATGATAAAAGTACACCAGAAAGTATCAGAAAGAAATGGCAACGCCTTTATGCTGATACACATGAGATATTAAAGTTCTACATTGCGTTATCTCCATTCTTTCTCAGTTGACAGTGTTCTCTATCAACTTAAACCTCTGAGTCCAAAAAATTGTGTTTTTCCAGGTCGCTTGTCAAAAGCATAAGCCTCAAAACATTAGGCAGACAGACTAACAGATCACTGACTATGCACAGGTTTCACTCAAATAAAACAAATTAAGGAGTCTTGAGCTGAGGAAGAAGGGATTGTTGGCTTTCGATTCCTTATGATATCGTCCGAACAGGAGCCAGCGGACGGAATGGATTCTAAGTGAAGTAAAAACACCACGGTCGCTAATCCCATGTATCACCTCTGGAAGTTCACCAACATCTGTCTTTTCCCCCTATGGCACCTCGAATCGAACCGGACAATCCGCTCTAGAAGACCACATCGACATCACGCCACAAACCGCAAACCGCAATATTCACACAAGCCCATTACTTCCCCTACGAAAGACAAGCACTCACGACGCAGCGATCGCATCGGCGAAGAGAAGGGGAAAAGAGCCCGAATCACCTGTGAATTGGACGTCGCAAGAGTAGCCCTTGAGCTGCGCCGCGTCCACCGCTTCCTTGTCCGACTTGAACCTGTTCACCCTCGTCTGAAGAATCTGGCAATTCTCGGCAGTCGACTCGCCGCCTGCAGATACAAGAACCCCGCAAAACCCCCCATCACCCCTCCCGCGGCCAGCATTACGAATTCCTTCCGAAAGAAGAAAAGAGAGAGGCAGAGGCGGTGACCTTTGGAGAAGGGGACGATGTGGTCGTACTCGAAGCAGAGGCAGCCCTGGCAGTTGCAGAAGCGCTTGCAGACGACGTTGCCGGCGGCGTCCCTGCGCCACCGCTCGGGGTGGCGGCCGGGGACGACGGCGGCAGCCGCCCAGCACCGGCTCTTCGCCTTGGAGTCGAAGAACCGCGGCCTCTCGTCGCCGTTGGTGGCGGCGCCGGAGCGACGAGGCGAGGACGGAGGGGAGCTCATGATGCTGCTGCGCCTCCCGTGTTCGTCGAAACGCCGCTTAGGACTTGAACGCGACAGTCTTCCATTAAGACGAGGCCTTAGAAACCATTTTTTCTTTTTTTCTTTTTTTCTCCTTCCAAATTTGATTGCTGGTTTCGAGGAAGAGCATGACGACGTTTATGTTCCTTAGAATTTCTGCACATGCGAAATATAGTACGTGTTTCGTGTTATTCGGAACAAAAAAAAATAGAAATCCATCTGCTAATGTTAAATTATTTTTCCATTCCGGAAATAAAAAAGTTGTTTTCTGTACTAGAAAATGAAAGTTAGCGGGGAATAGATTTAGAGCGAAATGAGTAAGTAAAAAAGAGTTCTTGCTCCGTTAAAAACAATTTCTGGGAAATAAGCTAATTTTATTTTTTATTTTTCTTTTATTCCTCTCTCTTGCTGGCCACCGGTCGCCGTCACCGCCGATGAGCAAAAATAAAAAATGAATAAATACAAAAAAAAAAAAAAAAAAAAAAAGTTGCGTTACCAAACGCTTTCTATTCTTTTATTCAGAAATTGTTCTTCGGAATAAAAATAAAAAAGAGCTATTTCTGAAAAAAAATTCTTCCCCAGCTAAGAAGCATTGTCATGCGTAGCCTAGATTATTGATTTCAACGGCGCACCCGTGTTTGTGAGATACCGTGTCTTTTAGAATTTTTCACCGGTAGTTCAAAAAGCCAAAAAAACACAATTATTCAAACTGAAACCGTTGCGTTTCATCCAATAGTGAAATAATATAAGAACATGGTACTTGATCATACTATCATCTATAATTTTAAAATATGATGACCAAAATGTAATTATTTAAGAAATTAGGTTTTGTTTCGCACTTAAAAGGTAAATCTATTAGGAAAGCATACAATTTAGTAGTTTCTATGCCAATACGATGATAATCTCCAGAGAGCTACAGTAAATCTTGGATGGACAAACATGATGTTGAGTACGTCACTCAAGGACCTAGCACGGATTTTTTTATCGGAGTTCGTATTTAAAAAGAATCCTATGCATCGATCACGGCGTATTAGACACCCCAAGGCGCTTGCTGAGAAAAGCAATAGAGTTGATTGGTGGCACAGCCTCTATTGCCTTGTTTTGCTGCTTCAGGTCGTTTCGTAACGTTTTTGCTCTGGAGAATAATTTCTTTTTAAAAATAATATTTGTTCTATTTCTATTCTCCATAATAATTTCTCAATAAAAGAACGTGTTTGTTAACCATACAAAATTTCTATTCTCGGAATGAAAAAAGAATAGAAATATGTTTGGTACGATTCATAAATTTTTTTGTAATTTAGAATTTCTTTTAATTTTTTTCTTATTATTCTTTTTTGCCGCCGACCGTTGTCGCCACCCATCGCCAATGACCATTGATGATGTCGCCCGCCGCCACCGATCGCCACGGTCGACTGCCTATTGGCGGAGGTGGTTAGTGTCCGACGGCGTCATTGGCAGCGGTGGTCAATGGTGATTGGCGATGGTGACTGGCGACAGTCAATTGGCAGCAATGGTAGACCGGTAGAGGCGATTGGCTAGTCGGCAGGTGGCGGCATTGACGGTCATTGGCAATGTGCAGCAGCGATGGGTGGTGATTGGGGCGATCGGCCAATGGCAAGCTATAGTAAGGGGTGGCGGCCAACAAAGAAGATAAAAGGAATAAAATAAAAAAGAAAAAAGAAAATAACTTAGAAATTGTTCCTGAGAATAAAAAACTATGTTTTTCTACCAAATCATTCGGCCACTTTTCTATTTTAGGGAGTAGAAAAATTAATTAATATTACCAAACATATTTCTGTTCTCTTTTTGTTTTGAAGAACAAAATAACATAAATTGAGAAAAATAAAAACTTTACCAAACAAAGCCTTCTTGGCCGAAGAGGAAGTACTTTAGGAATTGATTGCCATCGCTGGCATTCTTTGGGCTTGGGACGGCGACGAAGATGTTGAAAAAGAGAGGGAGACCGAGAGGCGCGATAATCAGGAAGGAAAGTGGCGTCGAGACAAACTCACCAACATTGATTCCTCGCAGCCGCTATATCGCATGCCATCTACCATGTCACTCGATTGTAGCGATTGCGTTGAGACTCTCCATTGTCACTCGAGGGAGAGATAAAACATCCTTGGTGCACACCATACGCCAATGGCACATCGGCTCATTAAGGATAAAACAAAAGGAAACTTGACAAATGCCAGCTTTGGGTTCCCAACTCAAAGCGTGATGTCGCCACATTAGATTAGGGCTGAGTAATAATCCTTTCAAGATGTGATTGGTCTTTCGGTCTTCCTTTCTCATAGAATCGAGAGCAAATGCGAACAAAAGTAATTGTCATATTAGTCGACTACCAGCGCTCAACGTGCAGTCCGCTTGTTTTATGGTCCCTTGGGAAAGACAACTCGACATAGCTAATACTCTGTTCCAAAGCCCCTAGCCGCATCTCAAATGTGAACCGCAACCGGTTACCCAATTCATCAAATCCAAAAAATTGCCAGACTATATACATGCCCTGCAAACTGGGGCAAAAGAGTGACAAGAATGAAACGAACACTGTCAGGTCACTGACAGCAGCCACGATAGGTGGGGCTAAGGACCACGCCGCTAGCTAGGGCAAATCCTAGGCCCCTAGTTCTACAACATGCATCTTCCTCAGCTCGGTATCATTCATGAGAATAATGCAGAAAGCAAACGGTAGCACCAGTCACAGATACACTCATCAAAGTCAGTTCCATTCGGTCATCTGACACAGAAACATTCTGACCCAAGCAAGCAGTATCACCTTCAACTCTCGAGACTGCACAGAAAGACTCCGCCGTATTAAGGACGAAGATCATCAACCAGCACCATATTAGAGATATAGGAAACCATTTCCATGCGAGTATACCACCAAGAGCACGTGACCTTCTGAAGTCCAGAGAGTAACTCGGCCTCCAGTCAACTTACCAAAAAGGTGAAAAACAGTTACAAATAACAGCACGTCTGAAGACTGCAAGCTAGGAAGGGCTTACAAAAATCTCGAATACAACACTGAGCTGATCATAAAGTTAGTTCTTCGGACCAATATCCTTGAGAGTACAAATCTGCTCTTCTCCCATAGCGGACATAACAGTCACCACCAGATCCTTACCCTCAGCAAAGCCATCCTTGATCTGCAATGACAGGATGAAGTGAGCTCCAAAGTTCTTCTTGAGCAAAATGAGGCATGTAAACATCATTTACACTGGCTGGAGTACTCACAATAACTTGAGATGCATTCCTACTATCATTGGGAATAATAAGAAGAATCGGTGTACAGAATTTAAAAAACTCACGGACCTGTGCCAACAAACTCTCATCAGTTGGGAGTCTAAGATCATCCTTGGTGCCTCCAGTTTCAGTCAGCAGACTAACCTGAAAAATGTAATCTAGTTAGACCTGAGAAGGCTCACAGAGAAAGGGGTAAGGACTGTCACGATGTACATACAAATCCATCCTCAGAAATATCAATAAGCTGATAGTCAGTACGATTGACGTGTGGAACCTGCCAAGGGAGAGTAAAAAAGGTGAATCACATTGACAGCTGCAGTAATAAAAGTATTATAAGGCTATGACATCGATCTCGAGATACAGGATACACACATCACAGTTGTGGGATGATGGAACAATATCTTCAAGCTTCTTGTTGTTGAAGATATCAATCCCAACAAAGTGGCACTTGGCATGACCGTGCTTTCCGGTCTTGGAAGTGGAAACTTCAACAACCTGTCAAAAGCAAGTTAAAATTTTAGTCTGCACTATGGGCCGGCATGAATGTATAACAAAAGTGAACATCCCAAATGAAAAAAGCAAAAAAAAAAAAAAACAAAAAAACAAAATCACCTGAAATGGAAAAATGATCCATCAGAAATGATACTGAACAAGAAAAGCATCTCTTTCGGTCTTACAAACTAAGACTCACTAAAAATGACTCGGATCAAATATGGGTAATTTCAGACACAGAAAAAGGTCAACCAAACAATGAACTGTGTACTTCGGAATATGGTCTGGTCGTGGACACCTACTTTGACAGATGGCCTTCTTCCATTGTCAACGCACGCACGTACATAACTTAATGTATGAATTACCAATTATAACTTCCCACCATGTACTCAAAGGCATAACCTTTGAGATCAGTCGGTCAACATACCAGGCAAGGACCATAAAGCCAACCTTAAACCGGAACACATCGCATCAGATTTCCATGTAATACCCAAAATTGCTATTCCCTAAGGAACAAATAGGGACACACGCACACACCTAAAATCAGACTACCATGGAGTACCTAACCGAGCTCACGACCACCGGGCGGGCCGATTTCAGGACAAGATTTGGGAATCAGAACGCAATCAAACCGCACAAAGCCGCGGCAATCATCTCCAATCGATCAGAACCAGAAATCCACACGGGGGAATCCGAATCCGAACCCGAACCCGAACCCGAATCCGAATCCATCAAATAGCTCCGGCGCAATCGAGACGCTAAAATCAAACAAAACGCTCGAAATCTCATCGAGCGACGGGCGGTGGCGAAGGAGAGGGGAGCGGATCTGGTGGCGGGGGGAGAGAGGGCGCACCTTGCAGGGGCGGTTCTTGATGACGATGTAGCCGTTCTTGCGGATGGCGCCGGCCTGCTGGGGGTAGGTCTTGGACGCGCCGGCGTCGGCCTTGGACTCGAAGTGGTGCTCCTCGTCCGACATGGCGGCGGCGGCGGAGGCGGCGGCGGCGGCGATCGGAGCTCGGCGGCGGCGGAGGGAGGAGGGAGATGCGGAGGAGCTTTTCTTCGGATTTTAGAGAATCGCCGGGGTTTGATTCTCCCTTTTGGGCTCTTTCTAGGGTTTCTCTGTTTCTCCTGGGCGTGGGCCCGGTGCGAATCCTGTCCGTCGATTTCATCACCTTCTGCTTCTTTTTTTTCTTTTTTTCGAGTGGAAAAAGTAGGACTCGCGTTTTCTGGACGCTACCATCGATCGTGACCATCGATTATTTATTTGAAAAATAAGATAACTTGGTCCTTGAATTATAATCTTATCTACAACGTAATTTCCGAACTTTCAATTCATAAAACGTGAACTTTGAACTTTTGTCAAATATGTAATTTGATGGGATCCTTAAATTTTCAATGCACGTTCAAATTAGTTCTCGAACAATACAGACATGTTTAATATTATTTTTGAATTTAAATTACCAGGAAGGATCACATAGGTTATTTTCATATAGTTTGGAGATTAGTTTGACTATTCAAGAATAATATTGAATAAATTAAAAGTTTGGGGACACCTTGGTCTAAAGTGTAAGAAGACTATATTAAATAAATTAATAGTTTATGAATTATATTACACATTTAGTCAAAAGTTCAAACACTATCCATATTATTATCTTATTATTTATAGGTAAAATCGGGTCGGCCCGGTTGGAAAATGGGCGGGCTTGGCCACTTCGTTTGGGTCTGGTAGGCCGGCTGGGCCTGTCTTTCAGGCGCGACCATAGAATAAACTCCAAAAGCATTTCTCAATCATATTTCTTTCATTGATTTGCTATTTTGATGTATAAAGAAATGAGGCCCGCAGATGGGCCAAATAATAAAATAAGACACCACAAAACCCAAAAATATATTTTCTAGCTTCATTTTTTAACCAGGAAATAAGAAAAGGTATAGAATAAATCTCATAATGAAGTCTACATTTGGCCTTATAACACATCAATACCAAGAATCCTTTTTCATCTCATTAATACTCAAATTTGTACCGATGATGCAAAAGTACAACATATAGGATTTTAAACGGCCACCATAGCGAGAACCATGATGGAAGGAATTTTTCAGTTCATTAAGAGGTACCAGAGAGACCAAAAAAGTTGAAGTATTAATACTTACAAGAAAAGGTGTAAAATTTTTTTGTGGGATTTTCTGAAAACAAAAAAAAAAAACACGTAAGTGGTCAAATGGAGTTTTGAATTCTTTATTTTTGTGTCCGTCCTGTCAAATTCAATTTTCTCTAACCATCCACGGGAAAAAGCTGAATTGAAGGAAACTACATGAATATGGAGAACATTAAAGCCGAACTTGTCTATTTAGTGAAAAAGAATTGATTTATTAAACTATAAGCAGTGGAAATAGCCCCACCCTATATCGAATTATCATACTAACCTTTGCCATCAGCCAAGGCTCCCTTTTGTTTCATGGAAAACACTTGTCTCATTTTTCAACATTTGATTCATTTAGAAGAATGAGTCAATAGAAAATATTTTCCTAATCAATGGAAACCCTATGCTTAAATTTAGGAAAATGATTTTCTTTTGAAAAGATAAAAAAATCATTTTCCAAAACACGACTAAGTATCAACACTTGGGCCCAAAACTCTATACTCTGGCGCGAAAATTCGGATTCCGAGCATCCAAGGCCAGGTCTTTGAGCTTGGGCCTAGTTCATTGAGGTGTGACCTTGGTGTTGGTGCTTGGATCTTGACACGCTCTCCTAAGTCCATCGAGGCAGAGCTTGGGACTTCAATGCTCGGGTTCGGACCACCAATGCTTGTGCCCTAATCCATCGAGACTTGAGCCCAAAGCCCTAGTGCCCATGTCTCATGCCCTGCACTCAGGCTTCAGTCCATGAAGGCCGAGCATAGGATCCTAGTATTTGAGCTTGGATCCCCAACACTTAAGCCCGAGTTCACAAAGGGTGTGCTCTGGTCCATTGGGCCCCAGCTTGGCTGGGTACCCCTATCCTGATCCTTGGAGCCTGTGTTGAGGTCAATCGAGACCAATTCGAGATTTTTGTGCCCATACTCGGTTCCCAAACTATTCATACACAAGTTACTAGCGTTTGAATAATGTATGATTATTTAGGAAAATCAAATCGGATTTTTTTATATCAAATGATGTAAAATATTTTCCAGCTCATATTCATATTTTAGCTAACAAATGAGTAGCCCGGTGTATCATTAGGCCATCCATCCTCTTCCATTCAAAGTTTTGCAACTAGAAAACCCATAAGAAAAGTACTCAACTAATTTTCACTGCTCCAGAGACAAAGTATCTTTTGCATCGGTCATGTGATGGAAGTCACGTGACCCACGCGTTACACGACTTGCACGATATGCTTGTCACCCACGCCCTGGACAGGGGAAGTCTTCAAAAGGCAAATTGTCCTCCTTTGGTGTACTTGCCAAGCAACTCACGAACCGGCACCACCTATTTTACCCTTTACTGCCTTTTCCCATCTTTCTCATTTTGAACACAGCACAGACTTTTCTTGATTTCAGACAGCCTTTAAGGAACACAAACCCAATTTCTAGAATGAATCCAAGTACCCACCTGGACGGAAGAAGCAGAAACGAAAAAACACGTTGCTGTGTCAAAGCCATGGATCAAGAATCTGGTCAACGTGGGCGGCTCAACAGCTCCTACCTTGCCAAAACCTTTTCTTCTCTCTCCCCCCTGCATTCTTTCTTCGCTAAAAGCCGCGAGAGATTGACCACTGTTTTTGTGTTGATTTGTTTATTAAGAAAAAAAAATTATTTAATGTTTGCCCAGATTAAAGAATACGAGAATTCGGAGAAGCTAACGTGCACCTGATCACCGCTGTATCGCTCAACCAAGAAGAAGAAGAAGAAGAGAGAGCCGGTAATTATCATGTTAGAGGAGGAAACTGATCCTTGGCGGATCATCCTTCTTGCTTTCTTGGTGTTTCTTGGAGGTAATTCTTTCGAACTCTTCCCGGTTCTTGAACTGTCAGTCTTCACGTTATGGTAAAATTCGGAATTTAGGCTCATATCCCAAGTGGGTTTTTAGAATTCTTGAAAATCCCAATCAGGAGTCTCTCTGAATTCCCCCGCTTTTTTTTTTCTTTTTTCTTTCCACGTTTTCACATTGCTTCCTTCGAAATTCGCAAATTGGAATAAAAAATTTCTCTCGTTTTCCAGAGGATGATGCTGTATTCAAGTATTTACTGCATTCTTGTTTTCTGTTAAAAAGCAGTTAGTCTGGTCCTTGGAAATTCTTTGGACACGGACAGGGCAGTCCTGTTGAATCTGAAATCATTCCTTGAAGAGTCCAATAAGGTGAACGGAGGTCATTGCTCTGAATGGAATCTTAGTAGCTCAAACCCGTGTGACTGGAAGGGCATCACGTGCAATTACAACAGGGTCACTGGCGTGAACCTCTCGGGGAGCAGCATCTCGAAAACTTTGTTCTTGAATTTCTCTGCCTTGACGGAGCTCTCTCATCTTGATCTCTCGTCGAACACCCTCAGCGGGCAGATTCCAGCTGATTTGAGCCACTGCAACAACCTTGTGTACCTCAACTTATCACACAACATTCTCGACGGCGAACTGAGCTTCACTGGTTTGAGCAACCTGCATACGCTTGACTTATCAAAGAATCGCATCAGAGGCGGGATTCAGACAAGTGTTCCCGCAATTTGCAACAGCTTGGTGGTTCTGAACATTTCGGAGAATAATCTCACCGGTAGCATCGAGGATGTCTTCAATCCATGCAATAAGTTGTGGTATCTTGATTTGAGCATGAATGATTTCAGCGGGAACATATGGAAATGGTTTGGAAGGCTTCGGAAGTTCATTATTTCTGACAACCATTTGAATGGAAATATCCCCGCATCGAGTTTTACGACTAATTGCAGTTTAGAAGTACTGGATTTATCCGGAAATAACTTCTCGGGGCAGTTTCCAGGAGAAATTTCGAACTGCCAGGACTTGATCATATTGCATCTTTGGGGAAACAAATTCAAGGGCCCAATTCCTCCAGAGATAGGGTCGATTGCCAGTCTCGAAGCATTGTTTCTAGGAAACAACAGCTTTTCGAGAGATATTCCTGAATCTCTGCTCGATTTGAAGAACTTGGATTTTTTGGACTTGGGCAGGAATTACTTTGGGGGTGAAATACAAGGGACTCTTGGGAAGTTCACACAGGTCAAGTATCTAGTACTGCACACAAATTCCTACACTGGTGGATTGTATTCGTCTGGTATTCTTAATCTGTCTAATGTCGTCAGATTAGATCTGAGCTTCAACAATTTTTCTGGTCCGCTGCCTTCTGAAGTATCGCGAATGCCGAGTTTGAAGTACTTGACTCTTGCTTACAACCAATTCAATGGAAGCATACCCTTGGAGTACGGTGACTTTCCGCACCTCCAAGCGCTCGATCTCTCCTTCAATGAACTAATTGGGACGGTCCCCTCGAGCCTTGGAAAGTTGAGCTCTCTTTTGTGGTTGATGCTGGCGAACAATCAGCTTGTAGGCGAGATTCCGCCAGAAATAGGGAACTGCTCTAGCTTGTTATGGTTAAACCTAGCTAACAACAAGCTCTCTGGACATTTACCAGCAGAGCTATCGAATATTGGCCAAAACCCGATGGCCACTTTCGAATCGAACCAGCAAAGTGGCAGGATCATACCTGGCTCAGGCGAGTGCTTAATGATGAAGAGATGGATTCCGGCCGATTATCCACCTTTCAGTTTTGTGTATGACCTTCTTTCCAGGAAAACATGTCAGAGCATATGGAACCAATTGCTCAAAGGAGTCTGGCTATTCCCGATATGCGCTCCCGGTACAATGATCAGGACAAATCAAATATCAGGTTACGTTCAGCTCAGTGGGAATACGCTCTCTGGTGAGATTCCTTCTGATATCGGCAAGATGCGTTACTTAAGCATGTTATACCTCGGCGTCAATAACTTTTCTGGGAAGTTCCCTCAGGAAATAGGAGAATTGCCCCTGATGGTTCTGAACATTTCCGTCAACAGGTTCTCTGGGGAAATTCCACGGGAAATAGGCGAGATCAAGCACCTCCAGAATCTCGACTTGTCCTCCAACAATTTCTCGGGCACTTTCCCTGCGAGCCTGAACGATTTGACTTGGCTGAGCAAGTTCAATGTTTCCTACAATCCATTGATATATGGCGTGATCTACGTGACTGGGCAGTTAGCTAAGTTTGAGAAAGAGTCTTTCCTCGGCGACCCTCTGTTGGTCATTGGGTCTATCCCTCATCGACCACTCCATCCATCGGCAAATCACACGAGATCAGGCACGAAGAAGCCTCCTAAGCTTATCATCTTTCCGGTGATCTTTGCTCTGGTTCTTACTTTCTTGGCATTTGGGATCTTATCATTCATACATTTCTCATCGGTCAAGAGCCCACTTTGTTATAGATGAAGCCAAATATTTTTAGGGGTTTTTTTGTCTTTTCTATTATATTTGCTTTTAGATTAAAAGTAACACCTTTATATTAGCGATAGCAAGATGCTAGCCGTCAAGAGGCAGAAAAAGAAAATAGAGAGGCAAGAAAAAGAGAGAAAAAAAGAGTGAGTTTTTTTCTTTATTTCAATCTCTTTGTGCCCTAATGTTGAGAGAAGATCATCGTGTTAAAAGTAAAAATCAAATGCAGAAAACAGGATTGATTATAGACAAACCTCCAGCCGTTGTTTGTATTCACGTTTGTTGGAAAATCCTGAAAATTCAGCGAAATATCGGGCACACTCTACTAACCCAATTCCCTCAGGTACTGATGGTGTATTCCAAAATTGATAGGGTTTATGTTAGACCTTGTGATCACCTGTTAGAAATGAACGACCATTCCTTTATATTTATAAACCGTCTCCCATCAAAACGGTTACCAAATGGGCAGTTGTCACGAAGATGTATGAAACGTGGGAAAATTATATGTAGAATAACTACTACTTTAAAGAGAAAATTTGGGTTTGAAAATGTGGGATCACACAATATAAATAACATTCTCCCACTTCATCATTTTCATAATACGGATTATCCAACTAAATTCATGAAAAGTTTTATGCTTAAAGAAAATAAACAAAATACATGGATCATGGCGACATGTCCTCTAAGAGTGAGTAATATCTTCCATGTATCACAATGTGTCTTATTTTTTTAATGTTAGCCTATATGCGACAACACATCTTAATGAATAAACCCTATGTTTATTCCAGAACCAAGGATAAATGTTATTTTCATAAACAAATAACAAAATGTGTACACCAAAAATTGAGAATCAACATTACAACAGAATAAGAGTTTCATACAACAAAAATCGTCCATATGACGACAAATCACATAATGAGACTTATTCTCATACTAGTTACGTGATCCTTATACTTCATTGGTAGCATGCCTTTAGTTAAAGAATCAGTCATCATCAATTCAATGTTAACGTGTTCTATGATCACTTTATTCTCCTTAACACGTTCCTTTATGGCTAAATACTTTATGTTGATATGCTTACTTCAACTACCACTTTTGGCATTCTTAGCCATAAAAACCGCAGTTGAATTGTTACAATATATTCTTAATAGCCTAGAAATAGAATCAACAATTCTAAGTCTAGTAATGAAACTCTTTAACCATACACCATGCGAGGTAGACTCAAAACAAGAAATGAACTCGATCTCCATAGTGGAAGTAGCAGTCAAAGTTTGCTTCGCACTTCCCCATGACACGGCTCCACTAGCTAACATAAAAATGTATTCAGATGTTGATTTTCATGAATCAACACAACCTGCGAAATCCGCATCCGAATAACCGACTACTTCCAAATTGTTAGTCCGTCTATACATAAGCATGTAGCCCTTGGTACTTTGAAGGTATCCTATCACTTTCTTTGGAACTCTCAAATGGTTCATACCTGAATTACTTTGATATCTTCCCAACACTCCCATAGCAAAAGTGATGTTAGGTCGAATGCAAACCTGAGTATACATCAATCTTTCGACAGCAGAAGCATATGGAATGTTTTTCATTTGTTCCCTTTCTAGATTGTTCTTCGGGCATTGGTTTAAATTGAACTTGTCACCCTTCATAATGGATGCTATACTTGGTGAATAATTTTTCATTCTAAATCTTTCTAGAACCTTATTGATATAGCTTTTTTGAGATTGTCCTAAAATTCCTCGAGATATATCTCTATGGATCTTAATGCTAATGAAATAAGACGCTTCACCCATATCCTTTATGTCGAAACTCTTATAAAGAAATTGTTTCACTTTATGTAGCAACCCCTTATCATTGGTTGCAAGTATAATATCATCCACATATAGCAAAAGAAACAAATTTTGCTCCTACTGATCTTTTGGTATATACATTGATCCATGGCATTCTCTACAAAACTGAATGAAGATGTGATATTATGGAACCTTAAGTACCATTGGCGGGATGCTTGTTTCAAGCTATATATAGATTTCTTAAGTTTGCACACTAAATGCTCACCTTTACTAGAGGAGAATCTTTCAAGTTGTTTCATGTAAACTTCTTCCTCTAGTTCTTTCACATCCATTTGATATAATTTCATATCAAAATGGGCAACCAATGCCAAAACAATATGAAGAGAATCTTTTTTAGATACAAGAGAAAAAGTCTCAATGTAATCGATTCCTTCTTTTTGAGTGAATTATTTGGCAACAAGTCTAGCTTTATATCTTTCAATGTTACCCAATGAATTCTTCTTAGTTTTGAAGACTCATTTACAACCAATAGCTTTCGTACCATGAGGCAACTCAACCAAATCCCAGACTTCGTTAAATGCCATATAACTCATCTCTTCTTTCATGACATTGTACCACAAATTAGATTTATTACTGTCCATGACTTGTGAAAATGTTTCAGGATCATTCTCAGCTCCAATATTATGGTCAGATTCTTGTAAATACACAATATAATCATTAGGAATTGCCGATTTTCTTATTCTAGTAGATATTCTCAATTTTGCATTAATATTCTCTTGAGGAGCGTGTTGCTCAACCGGTTGTTCAACAATTTCTGGTAATTATCGAACAACTGGATCTATTAGATTAATATCAACAGGTCGTGGAATTTCAACGATTGATTGTTCAATAGCCGGCTGAATGGAGGGGGCATTATGAGTAACAACCAACCTTAAACTTGAGGTGGAAGGTTGAGTATCTAAATGATCTTTCTTAGAAACAAGGTCCTTCGATTGATCGCTCCTACTAATCAAGTCATTTTCAAGAAATTTAGTGTTTCTTGATTTCACGATCCTAGTGGTGTAAGATAGATAATAAAACGTGTATCCCTTAGACCTTTCGACATGTCCAATGAAATACCCACTTATGGTCCTTGGGTCCAACTTATTTTCTTGTGAATTGTAAACTCTCACTTCAGACGAGCATCTTTAAACGCGTACATGTTGCAAACTCGGTTTCCAACCTTTAAATAACTCAAAAGGTGTCTTTGGGACAGCCTTGGTTGGAACTCGGTTTAATATGTACACTACCGTCTAAGTGCTTCAGTCCACAAGGACTTAGAAAGTTTGGAGCCGCTAAGCATACTCCGCACCATGTCTAATAAGGTTCGGTTTCTTATTTTCGCTACACCGTTTTGGACTGGAGAATCAGGCATAGAATATTGGGCAACTATCCCATGCTATTGTAGAAACTTTGCAAATTGACCAGGTGCTTGTCTATCTTCAGTGTATTTACTATATAATTCTCCACTTCTATCTGATCTTACAATTTTAATTTGTTTGCCGCATTGTTTCTTCACTTCTGAGTTAAATACCTTAAATGCATCTAATACTTTATGCTTATTATGAATCAAGTAGAGATACATGTAACATGAGTAATCATTTAAGGTAGAGATGAAGTATTTCTGATCATACGGGTCCATATTCAGACTACAAATATTCGCATGTATGATTTCTAATATTTCTGTACTCCTCTTGGCACCTTTTCTCATCTTGTTGGTCTGATTTCTCTTTATGCAGTCCACACAAGTATCACAATTGGTAAAATCTAAAATACTAGTACTTCATCATTTACCAATCGCTTAATTCTTTCTATAGAGATATGTCCCAATCTCCGATGTCACAACATAGAGGAATTTTCTTTTATAACACATCGTTTTATACCAGCGTTATCATGAATATGCATCACATTTTAATAGGCATTGTCTTGTAAATTAATTTGAAAAAGACCATCAAACAAAGTATCACTCTCAACAATTTTAGATTTAAATGATAAACAAAATTTTGAATTTGAAAAGTTAAAAGAGTAACTCAAAAGTACAAGTCTTGAAATTGAAATTAAGTTTCTAGAGAAACTAAAAACATAAAAAGTCATTTCCAAATTCAAAACAAAACCACTATTGAGAACTAGTCTACATGTCCTAATAACTTCCACATGCGAGTGCATATTGTTTTATGAATAGATACTTTGTTCACTTCCCACTGGCTTCCTGTGATTTTGAAAACCTTACAAGGAATTCGAAATGTGAATTGTAGATCCAGAATTAATCCACCAAATGTTGTAACTCACATCAGCCATATTAGATTCATAACAAACACGAGATTAGATTACTTTTCTTCTCGAGTTAGTCCTTAAATCTGATGCAATCTTTTCTTATATGCCAATTCCTTTTACAGAAGAAACGTTTGGATTCTTTCTTAATGTCAGATTGGGGAGGTATTTTACCTTTTCCTTTATGCTTGCCATGGCCTTTATTCTTTTCTTATGTTGCCAAATGAACACTTTCTCCCAATTTCATAATCAGTCTTTTTTCCTCTTGAACATACATGGTCATGAGTTCATTAATTGACCATTTATTCTTATGTATGTTGAAGGTGCATACTATTGCTAGAGAGTGTTTAGAATATAATACACAAGAAAGGATTTAGATATCTCAACCTAAGGTTCTTAAGCTGAGGCGCAATGTCCTCCATTTGTATGATGTGCTCACACACACCTCTAACACTAGTAAGTTTCAACAACAAAAACTTCATAATTAGGGTTAAGACATACGCTTTCTCTGAAATCTTAAATTGCACATCAATGGCCTCCTATAAAGCCTTAGCATTGTTATGCTGAGCAATCAAATCACGAATACTAGAAGATATTTTAGCCCTTATAAATATCGCATTAACGCGGTTAAACCACTCCCATTAATATAAAATGTTATCTCAGCTGCAGTGCTCAAATCAGTAGGAGCAGGTGGTTCATCTTACCTTATAGCATAATCAATGTCCATCCACCCCAATTGAAGAAGAACTAGCTTCTTTCAAACTTTATAGCCTCACCATTCAGTATGGGAACATCACACTTAAATTCAGAGAAATTCATAGGTTGCAAAACTGTATATCAAACAATCATGCTTATGTCAGAAAATTTGAGGCAAAATATACATAAATTACCAATGTAAACATGTCACGAATATGAATCACATAATATAAAAATTACCAGTGGGCTAAGTTTATAATTTAAATAGATTCATAATTACTTTATGAAGAAACTACCGTATTATATAAATTTTCTTAATTCACATGGGTAAATTAAGAAAAATAATATGATATTTCATCCTAATTAATCATATTAAAATAATGAAAATTTCTATGGGATAAAATTTATCATATTAATATAATTAATTACAATCAATGTCCATTTTTCAATATGATCTGGATGCTCTTAATATAATTTAATTAATTAAAGATGATGTGGCTACTCTCTAATTAATTAAATATATGGATCATTGGACATTTAATTTCATGAATAAAATATTCATAAAAATGCATGAAAGGACAAAATAGTAAATAAATGCACCAAGGGGCAGAATTGTAAATAGATCGGCAATGACAAGACTGTAAAACTATAGGAAGGGCAAAACGGGAATTTTCAAATGGCGTAGGGGCAAAAGAGTAGTTTTCGCAATCAAGGGCAGAACTGTAAAATCGCCGGAAAAGTAAGGGCAAAACTGTAAATGAAAAAAGGGTCTGTGGATCCATGAGCGCGTGGCGCGCACATGTGCCGTCCACCGTCCAGGCGTGTGACTAAGTTCCGCGCGCGTGGATCCCACGCGCTTGCGGTTGCTTGCGCGTGACCGCGTGTAGCGTGTGGGTTCCACGCGCCCGCAACCGCAGCGCACGCGTGGAGCCCACGTGCCCTCTCCCTCGTGCGGCAGAGACGACTTACAAGAAAAGGTGTAGAATTTTTTTGCAGGATTTCCTGGAAAAAAAAACACGTAAGTGGTCAAATGGAGTTTTGAATTCTTTTTTTTTTTGTGTCTGCCGTGTCAAATTCAATTTTCTCTAACCATCAACGGAAAAAAACTGAGTTGAAGGAAACTACATGAATATGAAGAACATTAAAGTCGAACTTGTCTATTTAGTGAAAAAAGAATTGATTTATTAAACTATAAGGAGTGGATATAGCCCTACCCTATATCGAATTATCATACTAACCTTTGCCATCGGACAAGGCTCCCTTTTGTTTCATGGAAAACATTTGTCTCATTTTTCAACGTTTGATTCATTTACAAAAATGAGTCAATAGAAAATATTTTCTAATCAATGGAAACCCTATGCTTAAATTTAGGAAAATAATTTTCTTTTCAAAAGATAAAAAAATCATTTTCCAAAACACGACTAAATATCATTACTTGGACCCAAAACTATATATTCTGGCACTAAAATTCAGATTCCGAGCATCCAAGGCCAGGTCTTTGAAGCTTGGGCCTAGTTCATTGAGGTGTGACCTTGGTGTTGGTGCTTGGATCTTGGCACACTCTCCTAAGTCCATCGAGGTAGAGCCTGGGACTTCAGTGCTTGGGTTCGAACCATCAGTGCTTGTGCCCGAATCCATCGAGGCTCGAGCCTAAAGCCCCAGTGCCCATGCCTCATGCCCTACACTCAAGCTTCAGTCTAGGAAGGCTGAGCACAGGATACTGGTATTCAAGCTTGGATCCCCAACACTTAAGCCCAGTTCACAAAGGGCGTGCTCTAGTCCATTGAGCCCTAGCCTAGCTGGGTACCCCTATCCTGATCCCTAGAGCCTGTGTTGAGGTCCATCAAGACCAATCCATACTCGGTTCCCAAACTGTTCATACACAAGTTACTAGCGTTTGAATAATATATGATTATTTAGGAAAATCAAATCAGATTTTTTATATCATACGATGTAAAATATTTTCCAGCTCATATTCATATATGAGTAGCCCGGTGTATCATTAAGCCATCCATCCTCCTCCATTCAAAGTTTTGCAACTAGAAAACCCATAAGAAAAGTACTCAACTAATTTTCACTGCTCCAGAGACAAAGTATCTTTTGCATCGGTCATGTGATGGAAGTCACATTACCCACATCACATGACCCACGCGTTAGACGACTTGCACGATATGCTTGTCATCCTACGAGAAATTTTGACTCAATTTATTTCATAGAAAATGAATAATTTGAAAATTTTTTCTTAAAAATTATTACTTATATCATTTATAAAAATGAATGACCAAAAATATTTTCATCATTAACAAAAAATGCTTATATATATTAATTGTCATCGATTTCAAATGATCCAATCAATCATTTTTGGAGAATATTTTTCTAAATTATTTATTTTTCATGAATTCAATTCAAAGAAATTCATTTTTTATTAGTTTGTTATGCCACGTGTCATTGCCGTGTGGTGCGACTCTCACACGAAATCCCCACATTTCATCGTGCCAATTTATCAACAGCGCAAAAAAGTTCATACTTCTAACGGTCTGCTCAGGAGCGTACATGATTGCACCGGTTTCTTGATTTTATATCGAGACGAAGAGGACAAATATGCTTATCAAGTAAATGATCGAAAGGTGTAGGGAATATTCAATTTACCTCCAATGCTATGGATGGAATCACAGCAACATAACAGCACAATGAGTCCTTTTCAACAAAACCACATGGGTACAAAAAAATGACATTAGTATAGAACATTTTGTTCTGTGTTTAGGAATATGCGAGTGGAAGATTCGGGTCAATGCCATAAAAAATCTCAAAAGGATACATCTGTATTACATTTATTTTAAATTAATTTTATTATCACAAAAAATTACTTGCACCAAATTTGAGATTTTTTGTGGAATCATTTGGAAAAGAAGAATTAATATTATGAAAAACCTTAAATTGGTACTTTTTTGAAAATTTTACTATAAATTAATTTTTACTAGTATACCAATGACAAATTTATCATTGGCTAGTTTTCGTTAAATTTTATCGTCAAATTACTAAATTGGATTATTTGTGACAGTTGATGACTGTACCGATTTGGGGTTCTACCATCCTTTTGTCACATGTATATCGGTTTGTTGTCTTTCGTGATATTAATCCAATTTAATGAAAATTAACATATCGTAAATTTATTACAAATGTATTAATATGGAGATTTTGATGGTAAAAAAATTAATTCGGGATAAATTTATTATATATTTTTTAGTTTGCAATTTTTCGTAATATTAACCATTTTCAAAAAATTATAAATTTTTTAATAGATTTTGATGTTTTCATTAATAGAAATAATAATAATAATAACCAGGAAGAAACGGAAAAAAAAGGAGGCGACAGCATTCCCGCCCAGTTTGCTCAAACATCGATCCCCACGAAGCGTCGGCGGGTTCGATCGTTGTTTCCAAACCTCCCCACCTTCGGAAGCACGCTTCGATCCCGACAAGCTCTCGCCACATCGTGTTCCACGATCTCTTCACAACCATGTCTTTCTTCCCCCGGCGGAATCACTTCATCTCCCCCCGGGCTCTTCTCTCCGTTTTGCTGCAGAGCGCGCGCCCTCGTCTCGCCTGGCAGGTCGGGAGAAACCAGGTACGGGTTTTCCATCGGGGTGGCGGGAATGAGAAGTGGGTCGGGACAGTTTGGAGATTTTCGGGTTTCGAGCGCGCCTGTAGCTCATGGTCTTATGAGGGTCGTGTTGCATTTGCCAAGATTCGAGTCGAGATTGTGTGATCGCTTTAGTTTAGGCTGTGGAAACGATAATTTCTTGGAGAGGTGTGGTGTCGGACTTTGGTTTGTTTTTCTTGAGCAGCCCTTCGGTAATACCCTCGGAGAACGGTTCCCAGTGGCGGCGATGCTGTCGTTTGCAGCGTCTGTACTGTTTGCAGTTTCGATACGATACGTCATGATGCACAGACAGTCTTTTTTGCAAGAAACTACGAATTCTGCATGGTTTATTGATTCTGACAGATTGACGCATTTGAGACAACGTTGTTTCAACTTGAGCACATGCTAGATCGCCTGATCGGTTATTAGTATTTTTCTTTCGTGTTTACTGTATGTCGATGTTCGTTTGGTGCAGGTTTCTTTGGGCAATTCGCGACAAGACTTGGTTTCTCAGGAGCTTCTCGCAGATAGCAAAGTATGGGTGAAATTGATACGAAACCGATTGAGCCGGTCCAAGTCGCGCTGTCCTTGTTCGGCGAGAAAGGCGACCATAGGAAGCACCGTTCCACCAGCAGCGACGTAAGATTTGTGGCTTATTATGCTTGATACTTTTGCCATCCTTTTTTGGATTGTTAACAGTATGGTCTGCTATCGATGGCGATATGTTCTGATGTGGAAATCCATGCGTCGTTTAGTTTCATGATGTTGCGCTGAGCAGAAGTCCGGCAAAAGAAATTTGAGTGAGCAACTAGGAGTCCATGTTATTAGCTAGGAGTTTTTGTTTTTTGTAGAAACTAAAAAGACGCCAGCGAGATTGCAAACGAGCATCGTGGCTGATCATATCTGATCAGAATGCCATGGCACAAAGAGGTTTTACTCATTCCATGGTTTTGCAATTTCTTTATGAGTAAAAAATAGAGAGAAACTAGAACACTTCATGCTGGCTTTAGTTGATTGACTATGAGGATCATGAAGGCATATTTGATCAAGAATGCTTAAACATCCGAATTTTCTGATGTCGTTTGCTGAATCTCAGACAGAGACTGATAAAGAGGAGCTTCAAGGCCTGCAGAAGGAATTGGCGAATTATAAGGTGCAACTCGAGGCCAAGGAATCTGCCTACATGCAAGCGCTCCTCAAGCTACAGCAATACAGCGAAGGAGTGGACGAACTTTCCTCTCAGCTGATGAAATCCGAGCTCGAGAGGGACCAATATGAAAGGGAATGCATTCAAGCCAGGACTCATATCGACAAGCTGGAGTCCAAGACCAAGGAAATGGCCGATCAGCTATTCGAAACTGTGAAGGTCCGCGAGCAGCTTTCTCATGTATTAAACGAGCTGAAGTCTGCCCAAGTCGAGTTGCTTGGGATGGAGACTGAGCTTGCCGTTGAGAGAGAGGCAAGGATGAACGCTTTAACCCAAACGGAGGAGCTGGAAGCTGAAATTCAAATGGAGAAGGGAAAGGTTGAAGTACTCCGGGAGCATGCAGAGGAGCTCAATCAAGCTCTCTTAATGTCGAGGCAGGCCGCTATGGAAGCTGAAATAGAAAAAAGTGACATAATTTCTCAGAAAGATGCCGAGATAGATTTAGCTACGAATGCAGTGGTTCAAATGCAGGAGCAGTTGAACAATCTGAAAAATCAAGTTGGGATGATCGAGGACTTGGAGAACCAGCTCCTGGAAAAGTCCACGTATGTTGAGTCATTAAAATCTGACCTCAGGGAAGAGAACGAGATGCTCGATTCATCTGAGAAGGCCACTTCTGATGCCAGGACCAATCTGGAGAAGTGGAAAGCGGATTTGGAAGTGAAGAAAAGGGAAGTCTCGGACCAAGCTGTTTACATTGAAGTGCTTCAGATGGAATTGAATCAGTTGAAGCACGAAATGAAAACTGCGAATGAAAGGCTTGGCCACATGAGCTGCGATCTTGAAACTCTTACTGAAGATTTGCAGAATGCAGAGGCTGAGTTGAGTGAGATGAAGGAAAAAGAGATTGAAGCGCAGGTTGAACTGGCATTGCTGAAATCCGAGCTTCACAAAGCCCGGTCAAAAGTTGCAGCTGCGGAGGCAGGTGAAGTTAGAGCAGATAGTGTCAAATCAGGGCTTTATCTTGCAGTTCAGCAGCTAGCACTGGAAGCTGGCGAAGCCAAGAAGGAATACCAGAAGTTAAAGGACAAAGCCGATAAGGCATCTGAGGAGTCCGAAAGCTTCACGTTTGCCACTGCGCCACTAGAAGTCACTGCTCAAGATGAGGAAATATTTGAAAACGTATCGAGCGAAGTCGAAGAAGGTGTAGGAGATGAGAACAGCACCCACATAACGATTTCACTGGAAGAGTACGAGTCCTTACTTGCCCTGGCAAAGAAGGCAGATGAAATGCATAGGTCGTCAGTGGAAGACTCGAATCAGCACATCGCATCGGGAAGCAAGCAAGAGGTGGAGATCCTGAAGAGAGAGCTCGAAGCAGCAAGCACGAGGATCAGTGAGTTCAGGACTCGGGCTGAACAGGCAGCCAGCCGGGCGGAGGCTGCTGAGACTGCCAAAGCAGCGCTGGAGGATCAGCTCCAGAGGTGGCGGGAACAGAAGCAGAGGAGGAAGGCTGCATTGGCTGTGCTTAGGGAGGAATCGATCTCGAGAGACATTGACCCTCCCACATTCGTTAGAAATCCGGCTTCGCGTACTCCTCTTTTCAAGATTCTTAACATGAAATTCTAGCCTCGGAAAGTCCCTAAGTTCGGTCCGAATAAAAGTTGTGAAGGGAATTATCGGTGTACTGGTTATAGCAGATGAGTGCTAGAAGTGTGATTATCTGATATGGGTACTATGGCGAAACTTCATCATCAACATTTTCTTTGAATAAGTAGAAGTTTATCCCTGCCTGTACGATATATTTTACATTTCAACAACGAGGGCTAGAGAGTGCCGTGGTCTCGGAGTTGCGATTCCCTCTTTAAGGGCGAGCACGGTTTTTTGCGAATTGCGCCATGGTCTTGGTATAGATGGCCCCTGCCTGGAAATCGTTGTTATGCTAGATGCGGTAATGCCGGTGGGGAAACCCCTGAAAGCTTTTGCTTTGCAAAGGTACAGGGAGACCAAAACTCAAGGAAAAACATCTGCAAATTGCTGAGTAGGAAGAGAACGGCGGTAGTTTTCAGTTCATTTGGTGTTGTATATCCGACCGTCTCCGGCGGTTGGTGCCGGGTATTGTGAATTTAGGCGACAAGGTTCGGGATGCGAGGAAGAGGCGAACCCGACCTTAAAATTGATGAGAACTTGATTTGTTCATTGAACAAATTGCACGATTCGTATTTTGATTACGCATGTTTAAAGCTTCTAATCTATAGATCTTTACTATTCTAGCGCCTGACACTCACAGGTATCTTATGGTGAGTTTAGTTGGTGACTCGGGCTTAGACTCGATCTTTGTCATATGAATTTCTAATTTGGAGAGCTTATGATTTTGATGCCTAACACTCACTAGGGGTGATCGGCTTCCGGTCCGATCCCACCCAGGAATTGGGAACCGGACCACCTGGTCTTTGAACTGTACTGAGCTGGTACTTGGCTGACGAGATCAGCGGCCGAGTTGAGGGTCCAGCTGAGGAAGAAGTCGGAGAGCACGGCCACGGGAGCGAGAGCTGGTGGCCGAGGCCTAGGTGCAGAAGCATGTGGCCCTGCGCTGGGTAGGGTAATAGCAATATGTGTGGAGGTGGGGACTCCGTGGAGATGAGGAAAATAAAAAAGTGATGTTTATGTTGATTTCTCTATGAGAAGATCAGTCCACTTCCGGCGATTCCCAATTTGGGTGGTTCTCGTTACACACCCCCTCACAGGAATTTTATGGTGGATTTGGTTGGTGACTTGGGCTTAAACTCAGTTTTTGTCATCCAAATTTTCAATCTCACATAGGCTTTTACTGAGTTCGATCGAGTTGAATGGGACTTGGTGAACAACTCGCAGGCCCAATTGATTAGGATTAGCCTAATCATCTCCATCCATTTCCTTTAGGACGGTAAGATAAACTTGTCTCTTGTGCAGCCCACACCCAGTCCAAAAAGGGTCTTTTCTTTGTTATTTTTCTTTTGCTAAAATCCTTCCAGTTTTGAATGTTTGGCACTGACCAAAAAAGTTAATGGAATATTTTTTCATGGACAAGAAAATTCCTGGAACTTGTTTCGATAGGGCGGTGGCGGCCGGCCATAAAACGGGTCTTCGATTGCCAGACTCAGGTAGGTAGTTGCGGAACCCATATCCCTCAAGGGTGACCACGAGTCCCCTAGCCGGGGCTAGGTGAAGGCGGGGACTAGAGGGAACTCAAGAAGGCAAAAATCCTAGATGATCTCGGAGCAAGACGTTTCTATTGTCCATCCAAGTCAATCATCATCGCGTGCTCGACTAGCCTTCTCCCTTTCCTTTCTTCCCTTGAAAGGACTTTCCCTGAAAGGACAATACTTCGCTTGTGGGGACCGACTTACGCGACCGCAATAAACACGACTAACCCGGTGCCATCTTCACACCGAGAGGGGGGAGACTTCAAAATTCGGACCATACTCATCATCACCTCGTTCTTCACGAGTCTCGCAAAAAGCCTTGTGAATCGCCCCAGAAGAGGCCTCTCTCTCGTTTTTCTTGCTCTTCTTTCTGACGTTGATGCGGTCAAAAATAACATAGCAATATCCCACACGAGGGACGAAATCTTGGACTATCTAGATGCGCCGTCTGTTCAACGTCTGAATTTTCAAAGAACTTGTCGGCCATGGCAGAGGAGGGAGACAACCAGCAGCAAATGCTGACCCCCAGAAACCTCGTCGATGCATCATCGCTCGACACACGTTTTCAATCCCCAATCCGATCTAACGACCCGCCGGCCATTGCTTTTAGATTAACACAGTTTTTAGTGGAATGAATTCGCATTTGGAATGATGGGATTTTCTCTTTTTGCTAGTCCAACTTTGATTTTGGCTGGCTTCGAGCCAATCTGGGTTTTGATGTTTAGGAATGAATTTGCATTCGGAGTATCGTTCACGAAAGATGCTTAGACACATGTGCGAATCGGTTCGATAGCGTCGAGTTGATTTGACTGACTGATAAAAGCTTCATTATCAAGATTTCCACATATTAAAAAAAAATTACTTAACCTCCGTAGACGTTGCTCACACTTTAACTTTTTCATTGAAATTCCGTGCCGTTTGATACCTCTCCACATGAGATGTGCACGAATTCTGTTAATGATTATCGTTAGGTCACTAATTTAAGCAAATAAATAAAGAAATTCTAGAGTTTATATTGGGCTGTTCTTTTCAAGTCTTATATAATCAATTTCTTTGAAGAATGGACATAACTAATCATTTCGTATAGAGAAAATATTTAACATGGTCATTATCGTATGTAACTTAGGTTTTAGGATTTTTCCTGTTTTTCTTTCTTGTCTGTTTTCTTGAAGTAGCTGTCGGCCTGGTCCATGCATTTGCAATTGTCAATTTGGTCCCCAAACTAAACGAAATTAGGCCCTTGAACTCTTCGAAAATTGCCAAAGTGGTCCCTCATTTGCACCACCTAAAATTATCTTCTGTTAAGTTTTTGTCCGTAATGACCCTCACAAATCCGACACTATCAATTTTCGTAAACAAGACCAAGTAAAGGAATTTGACATGACAATGGCCACATGCTGCCGCGAGACCAAAAGAAATCTCGTCGGATGTCTAATGACCAGACATGCTGTCACACGTTGGTTTTTAATGGCCATAAGGACAGAAAGCACATTTGGGCCGATGATACGAATTTGTGTATTGGTGAGACGTATTCTATTTTTTTTTTTTTTTGAGATGTAGGCGTTCACAGGGAAATGTTTAAGATTTAATGCAGGATTATCCTTTGAGCAAATGTGAGATGCGACTTGAAGTGAAAACAAATTTACCAAAGATGTGGATGCAATGAAAGATTCAAAATGGTTTCTATACATGTGTACGTGTATATTATGTTTTGAAACGTTTAGCAAAACTTAATTTTTTTATTTGTCTTTTTTCGATGAGTAAAGCGAATTTTTAATGATACCATATCTTAATGGAGAATCCAAAATTGGTACGTTTATGACAAATTTACCATTCATTAAATTTTACTATTAAATTGTTAAGTTGGATGACAAGTGACAGTTAACAGGTGTATTAGTTTGAGGTTTTATTCTTCGTTTATTATAGATGTATTGGTTTTGTGATTTTTTGTGGTATTAATTCAATTTAATAAAAATTAACGAATGGTATATATATCACAAATGTACTAATTTGAGATTTTTGATGGTCAAAAAAATTAGTTTGGGTAAATTTATCATAGATAAACCAATCTAGGTCTTTCATGGTATATAAATTAGTTTGAGGTAAATTTGTCATAGATCAATTTAGAATTTTTCATAGTATTAACCCTTTGTAACAAGTAAGTTATGGCATTAGTTAATTTACTAATGCTAATTTTCATAATTTTACCCATGAAGAAGTACAAGCATAGAATGGTAAGAAACATATGATCTTTTATCTTTTTTAAACAAATAAATATATAAAAAATAAAAATAAAGTTCCGTTTGTTTCGCGGAAATGAATGATTTAAAAACGATCACTTATATTGTTTGAAATAATTAACTAGTGAAAAATGTTTTCATTACTAATAATAATTTATGTCTAAATTATTTTCAAGGAAGTTGAGATTTATTTTATATCCATTTGTTCTTACAAGTGATATAAGTAATTTTTTTGATAAATATTTTTAAATAATTTATTTTTCGCGAAACAAATAGAGCTTATATTTACTAACCTAAATTCTCTTCATTTTATTTCAGTTCATTCAAACCGCCAAAACAACAATAAAATTAGATTGCTTCCTTTTCTTTCCTTTCTTTCCTTTCTTTTCGCTATGGAGATCATCGTCATTGTCGTCATCCGAATCCTTTCTGTACCATCCTAATCAATCCATCTCAACTTGAGCATGAAAGCAAACAAGACAAAGAACTTGAGCCGAAGACAACTGCATCACGCATCAGGGCCCACCTGATGCTGTGAGACTTGATCACAGATTGTTGCGTAATAAGGTTAATTGGTCTAATTTGTTAAGGCACCAATTTTGGGAGCAAGTGCGGTCCAAATGTAAATAAAAGGGAATAAAGGGGTGAGAGTTATAAACATGAGAATAGAAAATGGGACAAATAACACAAGAAAACCTTAAACTATGTCCATTGAAATGTAAATATTCAATTTTTTTTTTTTTTTATCTTGTGTCATCAAAAATCCTAAATTTACCCATTGTGATGCATATATGCCCAACTTTTCTTTTTTGTGTTACGAAAAAAATCCAAACTTATATTCTCTATTTCAATTCCATCCTAGAGTATATCGTATGAAATTTTTTATGATACTTGTTGGGGTATTGATGCTATGGTCTATAATGGCATAAAATAAAGTTTGGGATATAGTTAAGGGTTTTTTTTTTTTTTGGTGGTATTAATTCTGAAAAAAATTAAAAATCATGGAGTGCATCAATAAGAAATCAAAAGATTCAGGTCAGCCCTTGACTAATCGTGGGATTGGCAACTAATGCTTGATTTGATTTGTTTAACCTGTCCTTTGACTATTAAAACGGCCACCAACCAACTTCTCTTCTCCCTTGTCCTTGTGCTGTAGATACAGACGCGTGGCATGTTCCTGTGCAGACGAAAAGGGCTCCGCTTTGCTGTACTCCTCAGGTCTGTTCCTCTGTATATGCTCTGTTTCTCTTGTAGTTTTGCTTGTCTTGTGTGTTAATCTTTGCTGCAAAATATTCCATCAACAAAACGAATCAATTGGCTTCCAAAGTCATTTTCTGACATGGGAGTTTGGACTTTCTTGCATTTCACTTGATGTTGGCTCTGCTGAGTCTGTCAATAAAAACCTGTAAATTCAACAAAACAAAACAAAAGTACGCATTTCGTAGATTTGATAGGACCATCCTAGATTTTATCAATAAAAAAAAGAAGAAAAAGAAAAGATAACCGATGAGTTTTCGCAATTCCGATAGCTGTCATTATCTATTAGATGGATTTTTATGCCAGCATTATTGTTAGGGTTCGACGTACAATTATAATGAAATAGAGATTAAAAGAAAAAAAATGAGAAAATAGATCAAGACATACGATTTTATCTTGACTTACCTTTAAACTTGGGCTACATCAAACAGAGAATATAATCATAATTAGCAATTCACACCTCTATGTTACATATCTCAATTACAAGAGAAAGATATTATATATAATCAATAAGTATTCATGAGCCCAACTTATCAGTAAATTATGGCTTCAAGCTATAAAAACCTTTTGGCGGCTCGGGTGTTGCCTGTGCAACCCTTATGAGGGCGGCCCGGACTACTGCTTGCTTACCGAGGAGCAATCTTGTTGACGAGGAGTATGAATAATATCCCAATATTCATTACATGAAATTA
Source organism: Eucalyptus microcorys (assembly GCA_014182515.1). Classification (NCBI taxonomy): domain Eukaryota; kingdom Viridiplantae; phylum Streptophyta; class Magnoliopsida; order Myrtales; family Myrtaceae; genus Eucalyptus; species Eucalyptus microcorys. Next base: position 6,054,760 of record CM024563.1, read on the forward strand.
TTAGCTGGAAAATTTGCACGTGAAGGAGGATGCCGTTGCAATTTGTCCGAACTCTTTTCAAAGTTCGATTCTTGGTAATGGAAAATTCTAAAACCATGGGGGCTGGCTTTTCTGAAAGTGGCCCTGGACAGGGGAAGTCTTCAAAGGCAAATTGTCCTCCTTTGGTGTACTTGCCAAGCAACTCACGAACCGGCACCACCTATTTTACCCTTTACTGCCTTTTCCCATCTTTCTCATTTTGAACACAGCACAGACTTTTCTTGATTTCAGACAGCCTTTAAGGAGCACAAACCCAATTTCTAGAATGAATCCAAGTACCCACCCGGACAGAAGAAGCAGAAACGAAAAAAACACGTTGCTGTGTCAAAGCCATGGATCAAGAATCTGGTCAACGTGGGCGGCTCAACAGCTCCTACCTTGCCAAAATCTTTTATTCTCTCTCCCACCTGCATTCTTTCTTCGCTAAAAACCGCGAGAGATTGACCACTGTTTTGGGTTGATTTGTTTATTAAGAAAAAGAATTTTATTTTATGTTTGCCCAGATTAAAGAATACGAGAATTCGGAGAAGCTAACGTGCACTCGTTCCAAGGTCGGGTGCCTTTTGGTCTACATGCAGGCGCTGGGCTTCGACGGCAACTCGAACATTTTCTACTTCCCACAAGTATTGAATTGGAACTGAAACATCCTCTGGATTGATTTTTTATCGTTTGTTCTCCTTCTGCATGGTTGCGGCTAGATTCCTGCACCTGATCACCGCTGTATAGCTCAACCAAGAAGAAGAAGAAGAAGAAGAAGAAGAAGAAGAAGCTGAAGAATAAGAAGAAGAAGAAGAAGAAGAGAGAGAGCCGGTAATTATCATGTTAGAGGAGGAAACTGATCCTTGGCGGATCATCCTTTTTGCTTTCTTGGTGTTTCTTGGAGGTAATTCTTTCGAACTCTTCCCGGTTCTTGAACTGTCAGTCTTCACGTTATGGTAAAATTCGGAATTTAGGCTCATATCCCAAGTGGGTTTTTAGAATTCTTGAAAATCCCAATCACGAATCTCTCTGAATTCCCCCGCTTTTTTTTTTTTTTCTTTCCGCGTTTTCACATTGCTTCCTTCGAAATTCGCAAATTGGAATAGAAAAATTCTCTCGTTTTCCAGAGGATGATGCTGTGTTCAAGTATTTACTACATTCTTGTTTTCTGTTAAAAAGCAGTTAGTCTGGTCCTTGGAAATTCTTTGGACACGGACAGGGTAGTCCTGTTGGATCTGAAATCATTCCTTGAAGAGTCCAATAAGGTGAACAGAGGTCATTACTCTGAATGGAATCTTAGTAGCTCAAACCCGTGTGATTGGAAGGGCATCACGTGCAATTACAGTAGGGTCACTGGCGTGAACCTCTCGGGGAGCAGCATCTCGAAAACCTTGTTCTTGAATTTCTCTGCCTTGACAGAGCTCTCTCATCTTGATCTCTCAATGAACACCCTCAGCGGGCAGATTCCAGCTGATTTGAGCCACTGCAACAACCTTGTGTACCTCAACTTATCGCACAACATTCTCGACAGCGAACTGAGCTTGACTGGTTTGAGCAACCTGCAGACACTGGACTTATCGAAGAATCGCATCAGAGGTGGGATTCAGGCAAGTGTTCCCACAATTTGCAACAGCTTGGTGGTTCTGAACATTTCGGAGAATAATCTCACCGGTAGCATCGAGGATGTCTTCGATCGATGCGATAAGTTGCGGTATCTTGATTTGAGCATGAATGATTTCAGCGGGAACATATGGAAATGGTTTGGAAGGCTTCAGAAGTTCATTATTTATGACAACTATTTGAACGGAAATATCCCTGCATCGAGTTTTACGGCTGATTGCAGTTTAGAAGTACTGGATTTATCCGGAAATAATTTCTCAGGGCAGTTTCCAGGAGAAATTTCGAACTGCCAGCACTTGTTCATATTGCATCTTTGGGGAAACAACTTCACGGGCCCAATTCCTCCAGAGATAGGGTCGATTGCCAGTCTCGAAGCATTGTTTCTAGGAAACAACAGCTTTTCGAGAGATATTCCTGAATCTCTGCTCGACTTGAAGAACTTGGATTTTTTGGACTTGAGCAGGAATAACTTTGGGGGTGAAATACAAGGGACTCTTGGGAAGTTCACACAGGTCAAGTATCTCGTACTGCACACAAATTACTACACTGGTGGATTGTATTCGTCTGGTATTCTTAATCTGTCTAATGTCGTCAGATTAGATCTGAGCTTCAACAATTTTTCTGGTCCGCTGCCTTCTGAAGTATCGCGAATGCCGAGTTTGAAGTACTTGACTCTTGCTTACAACCAATTCAATGGAAGCATACCCTTGGAGTACGGTGACTTTCCACTCCTCCAAGCGCTCGATCTCTCCTTCAATGAACTGACTGGGACGATCCCCTCGAGCCTTGGAAAGTTGAGCTCTCTTTTGTGGTTGATGCTGGCGAATAATCAGCTTGTAGGCAAGATTCCTCCAGAAATAGGGAACTGCTCTAGCTTGTTATGGTTAAACCTGGCTAACAACAAGCTCTCTGGACATATACCACCAGAGCTATCGAATATTGGCCAAAACCCGATGCCCACTTTCGAATCAAACCAGCAACGTGGCAGGATCATACCTGGCTCGGGCGAGTGCTTAATGATGAAGAGATGGATTCCTGCAGATTATCCTCCTTTCAGTTTTGTGTACGACCTTCTTTCCAGGAAAACATGTCGGAGCGTATGGAACCAATTGCTCAAAGGAGTCTGGCTATTCCCAATATGCGCTCCCGGTACATCGGTCAGGACAAATCAAATATCGGGTTACGTTCAGCTCAGTGGGAATACGCTCTCTGGTGAGATTCCTTCTGATATCGGCAAGATGCACAACTTTAGCATGTTACACCTCGGCATCAATAACTTTTCTGGGAAGTTCCCTCAGGAAATAGGAGAATTGCCCCTCATGGTTCTGAACATTTCCGTCAACAGGTTCTCTGGGGAAATTCCACGGGAAATAGGCGAGATCAAGTGCCTCCAGAATCTCGACTTGTCCTCCAACAATTTCTCGGGCACTTTCCCTTCGAGCCTGAATGATTTGACTGAGCTGAGCAAGTTCAATGTTTCCAACAATCGATTGATATCTGGCGTGATCCCCGCGACTGGGCAGTTAGCTACGTTTGAGAAAGAGTCCTTCCTCGGCGACCCTCTGTTGGTCCTTCAGTCTTTCCCTGATCGACCACCCCATCCATCGGCAAATCACACGAGATCAGGCCAGAAGAAGACTCCGAAGTTTAGGGTATTTCTGGCACTCTTTGCTCTGGTTGTTGTTTTCTTGGCATTTGGGATCTTATCATTCATACTTTTCTCGTCCGTCAAAAGCCCGCTTGACTTACCCGAATACCTGCTAGAAGAAATAAAGTACCGCCGTGAATTCGGATCGAGCTCGAGCAGTTCCTCCCCGTGGTTGTCCGAGTCAGTTTCAGTGATCCAATTAGTCAAGACAGCATTTACTTATGGTGACATTCTGAAGGCGACGAGCAATTTCTCGGATGAGAAAGTAATCGGGAAGGGTGGTTTCGGGACGGTGTACCGAGGCGTGTTGCCGGACGGCAGAGAGGTGGCCGTGAAGAAGCTCCAAAGAGAAGGCATCGAGGGGGAGAAAGAGTTCCGAGCCGAGATGGAGGTCTTATGCGGGGACTGCTTCGATTGGCCTCACCCGAATCTTGTGCCGCTCTATGGCTGGTGCCTCTATCGCTCGGAGAAGATACTAGTCTACCAGTACATGGAGGGAGGGAGTTTGGAGGATCTCATTCCCGATCGAGTGCACATGACATGGCAGAGGCGGATGAGCGCTGCGGTCGATGTGGCCCACGCCTTGGTGTTCTTGCACCACGAATGCTACCCTCCGATAGTGCACCGCGATGTGAAGGCGAGCAACGTGCTGCTCGACAAGGGCGGGAGGGCCCACGTGACGGACTTCGGCCTGGCTCGGGTCGTCGACGTCGGGGGCAGCCATGTCAGCACAATGGTGGCTGGCACGATTGGCTATGTGGCGCCTGAATACGGGCAGACATGGAAAGCCACGACCAAGGGCGATGTGTACAGCTTTGGGGTACTGATAATGGAGCTGGCCACAGGGGAGGCGGGCCGTGGATGGCGGAGAGGAGTGCTTGGTGGAGTGGGCGAAGAGGGTAATGGGGAGCGGGCGCCGGTCAGGCCCGGTCCACCATCCCTGTTGTGTTCATGGGGTCAGGACTGGCAGAGGGCGCCGAGGAGATGTGCGAATTGCTGAGGATCGGGACACGGTGCACGGCCGAGTCGCCGCAGGCCAGGCCGAACATGAAGGAGGTTCTGGGTATGCTGTTCAGGGCATCAAGCCGTCAGGGCAGCCGTTCACATGCCTCTTCACCACCTTCACTATGACCTGATTCAAAATCTTTTCTTAGTGTGCAGTAGTTGGAGGAAACATCCATAGCGGTTAGGATGATGTTTTTCAGTCTTCTCAATTTTGTTGATCACATTCTTCTTGTACACAGGAACATCGGTTGATATCAATACAAAGATGAATATACAGTGACCTGCAGAAAAACAGAGGGTCTCCTCATGACAGAGAGTCGCTTCAGAGCATATACTATGTGGACCAAATCAATGACCCGAGTCTGATCTGCAACACTAGAAAAACATGATCACTAAAGCTTGTTTATCGAAATTAGTGGGCAAAGGGTGAACGACAAACAAGCGACCAAAATATAGTGTTGTCCGAGTGTTCGGTAATTTCAAATTTAATTAAAGAGTCAATTATTTGTTGCGTGTTTTCGTTTCGAAAAGTCACCGGCAAGTTGCATAATGAACTCTTTCCGTCACTTGATTAGAGGCTAGACGGGATCAGACACGAGCCCCTAAGGAGGGATTCCTCCTTTTGCTTCTAGCCTACAAGGTATTAGCAATTTTGGCCTCTTTCATTTCAAAAATTAGTTCAAATGATGATGATTTCCCTTATATTTTTATAAACTGACGATCCACATTTTCCATAACTAATGTGAGATAAACCCGAATAATCTCCTTCTCACACATGAAACTTAAGTTTAGACCATCAACAACCCTCTCTGAGTGACTGTTGACTCTAGATTTGGTGACTTGAGTTCGGAGACTACTTTGTAGGGGAGAGCTGAACAATAATTCACTAAAACCTTACCCATTCTAGGATTAGTATCTTCCTCAAAACTAAACCAATTGAAATCGACTTACAAAGGCGGTGGAACACTGCCTCTCTCCTCTTGCTCTCACTCCACGGACGAAGTAGTCCATCTTGCTTTTCCTCTTTTTGCGTTTGACCTGTTGACTTTTTTTTATCTTTTATTTTAATTTTATGTAGGCCCCACAAAGGCGGACCAAGCCAACAACCCTCCACCTCTGGGGGAGGAAAGGAAGGTTGAACTAGCTTCTGGCATGAGAAATGCTTAAAATCACTCCGTGCACGCTTACGTGGCCAAGGCAAACTTTGATGTTGATGTTTATACAGCTGTTGTTTGCTGATTGAGGATGCCTATAAGGCGTTTGATGAAATGGGCGAGAGGAATTATGTTTCTTGGAATGTGCTAACAACTGGTCACATCCATAATAGGAAATTCGTGGAACCTCTCGATTTGTTTAGGGAAATGCAGGCTGATGGGGTCAAATCGACCGAGGTCACGAAGGTGGGGGCTTTATCGGCTTGTGCTCACTTGGGGGTAAAGGTGAGCATAATACGAATTGAGCCGATCCATCCCCCAGTTCTAAGATCAAATTGATCCTCAATTTTTTAAATCGATGACCGACTCTATTAAGCCTAGGATTAAGGATTAGACTGATCCAATGGGTTCGGTCCAATTCTCGGGACCAACTAATAATTTTTTTTGTTTCATTTTTTGTATTATCTAAAAATGTAAACTTATTATTTCAAATTACATATCCATCGATAATACGACGTTGTGCAACCAAATTATAAATATTGGTACATATTTAACAAATTTAAGATAAGACAACAATAGATTTTTTTTTTTTTTTTTTTTTGGTAAGGTAAGTAATAAATTAGATTGGAGAGGTCGAACTGTACAAGCAACATGGCTCCAAAAACTTGCACTCAAGATGAACATGCTCATCATGAGTGGAAGGAAGCCACGGAAAAAGCCAAGCGGCAACAACAAAGCGACCAACAAAAAGCCAACGGCAAACAACGCCTGGCAAAAGCAACCTAGCAACCAACGAGAAGCCTACCCAGTCGGACTACTAATAGTGGAAGAGAAGATAATGGGGTCCACATCTCACGAGCGTTGCATCCTCCTGTTCCTGGCAGAGTTCTCAACATTCTTAAAGGTAAGAGCCTTATCTTTGACGACCTTGAGGAGATGCTTCTTCATGGCTGAAATAGACAGTGGCAATAGAAATTTCTCACTTGCTAAAAGCAAGATATCATAAAAAAAAGATTAAGATAGCTCATAAAGATCTGGGATAAGATGGGAAGTTGAGCAGTGAGCTGGGGAGTTGAGTGGGGTGAGTGTCGAGTGGGGAAGTTGTTTATTTCGATTTTGATAAATTGAAAACTAAGAGAATAAAGAAGACTGAAGAGAACGAGCACCGGAGGAGGACGTCGTGAGAAGCTGTTTAATGCTATTTATGTCATTTTGGACTCCATGAGAAATCGTTTAATGCTGTTGATGCCGTTTGACTTATAAAAAATATATAATAATTTATTAGATATATAATATATTTTGGATATATATATGTTTGTATATATAGAATCAGGGTTGATCCGGGTTGGATCGATCCTAAACTCCTAGGGCTGAGGATTAACCAGCATAGTGTTGGTCCAAGGATTCTAGGACCAAGGACCGACCCGGTCCTCCTGAGAATGAGACCAAGACCAACAGGGTTGGGCCGATCCAGGGTCGGTTCAGGGTTAACCTTGGATCGATGCTCACCCCTACTTGGGAGCTTTGCATCTCGAAAATGGATTCGTGAGTATATTCATTGCCATGGATTAAGTTCGAATGAGTTTTTGGGTATTGCACTCGTGGACAAAGGTTTTTATGGCAATGAGAGCAAAAAATGTCTATACACGGAAGGCCTTGATTTCGGGCTTCACCATGAACGGACGTGGTGAAGCTGCTTTACAGGCTTTCTCTAGGATGATAATGGAGAACCTAAAGCCTGCAGGTGTCACATTTTTGAGCATATTGTGCGCTTGCTGTTATGAAGGTCATGTTGATGAGGAGAAGAGGTACTTTAGGATCATTAAGGAGGAGTTTGGATTGCGTCCAGAAATTGAACATTATGGATGTATGGTAGATTTACTTGGTCAACCCGGATTGTTTAGTGAACCTCTACATCCAGTCCAAAATATGGACTCGAAACCAGATCCAATTATTTGGAGAAACTCTCCTAGGTGCTTGGCAGCCCCATCGGAATGTTCCATTGGGAAGGCATGCAGCGAGGAAGCTTCTTGAGTTGGAGCCTACTAATGCCGAAAATTATTTTTTGCTTTCAAATAGATATGCTCAGGATTCTATGTGGAATGAAATAGTGCAACTGAGTGCAGCGATGAACCAAAAAGCACTTGCCAAAGTGGCTGGAGCAGCTCAATTGAAATTGACAATGTAGTTTATGAATTTGTGGCATCAGATTGTCTTAAACTGGAGGTACGGGACTTGTTTGACGACATAAGGAAGGAACTGAAGCAGGTTGCTTATGCTGCAAAACACTGGCTTGGCCTTGTATGATATTGAGGAAGGGGAAAAGAAAAGTTCTGTCGCATTTCACAGCGAGAAAAATGCTTTGGCATTTGACCTTGTGAAATTCTCCTACTGGATCAACTCTAAGAATAGTTAAGAATCATAGAGTTTGTCAAGACTGCCATGGTTAAGTTAGTTTCATTGGTATATAACACAGAGATCGGCCTTCGAGATAGAAATCAGTTCCATCATTTTGCTGGAGGCTCATGTTCCTGTAGAGATCACTGGTGACATCATCCATTACGGCTGATGCCAGAAACTGCTTGTTCTTGCGTCTGCCTCTTTTTTTCCCATGATACATCTGGTGGGAATTTGTAAATGGAGCTTGATCTATTGTCATTGTTCATCTGCACCAGATGAATTGCTTAAGTGAGGGGTTAGCAGCCAAGTCTGGTTCTTGTGTCTACAATATAAAGCCACTTGGTTCACGCTTGTGGTTTAATAGCAGGCTGGAGGACCTGAAACGAAGATTTTTTGCTCTGTGGAGAAGAAGATGACAATCGAGAACTTATTGCTCCCTTTACAAATATGTCTGTTTCTCTGCCCTCTCGGAGGACTTGTTCTTCTTGTCCTAACTGGTAAGCATGCTAAATATTTTCATAAAACTCTAGATATTACTATTGTTATGTTTAATATATGAATTATTCTTAGGTCCACTGCCATTGTGATCTATCATTGCATATTCGCCATTGGATTAATGACATATGTGTTTGGAGCTAGTTTTGCAACCAAACCCGTCCACATATCAACTGTCCAATTGTGAATGTGCAAACAATTCTTATGCCGGTAGTGGACCTAAGGAAAATCCTTAATATATTAGAGATATGATATATCCTCTATGGAGATTGAGAAATTCTGGGAGTGTCATGATGATCAGCCACTCAGAGCAAATAAAGGGACCCAACTAGCCACATTGATAGATGGAGATACATGCCATAACGATAGTTGAAAAAATATGTTTGAAAAATGAACTAGGAAAAGTACTGGCAAATCCTGCACAGCACCTTATTGGAAGTACTGGCCGGCAAAGCAAAGATAAGGCCGTGTCACTAGAGGCTTGTTTGGAATTTTTACTGAGCATGTGGTTGCTGCGACATCTTCTCCCCTCCACTTTGGGCTGCTGATCTCCTATAGTCTCAAACCATAATGACCCAATCTCTGCACAGTGATTTGGTCGAGACGCTGAATCATCTCAGCTGTCAAGTGGTTTTGCTACCTCCCTCCTTGCATCTTCTGAAGAATGCATCAAATCCAACAATTGCATCTTCATAAGTGGAGGTCACACTCATGATTCCATTCTTATTGGCTTCTGAGCTTCTCAGATTCTTGAGACTGCCGAGTTTTATTATCTCTGAACTACTCCCTTACTTTCTTCTTCTATAGAAAATGGACTACCAAGAACTCAGCCGATAACTTCACGTGGTCCGAAGTCTCTCTTAACATCTTCATACTCGAAGAAAAGCACTTTCCCTGGTTCCTCTAGACTTGCTCTGTAATATCCCAACACATGATCCCAAAAGGGTCCTGCAAGAGAAACCCCTTTGCGGAGTTTCTCAACCGCCTCTTCCAAAGAAATTGATTCTATCTTTCCCACCTTTACCTTCTCTGCCAGGAAAATCCGAAGGGAGACAAAAACATCACCAGCATTTCTAGTTACATAAACTACCTTAGAGCCACTCCTAGTGATGGAATCCAGCAGTGCAGTGCAGTGCAACACACGACATGCCACGACATGTTGATACGTCATTTCTAAAAAAAATAGAGAATTCCGATACGTTGGGACACGTTATATATTTTGTATATTTTTATATATACATGATAAGTTATTATTTTACAAATTAATTTAATTCAAATTCACTAATAAATAAATAATAAAAAAGAGTCTAGAATAAATTTACACTACAAATCATGAGTCATGGGAAGTAAGAGTTAAAAGAGAAGAGAAGACTAGACTAAATTTTTTTTCCTCCTTTATTATTTTTATTATTTTATTACATTTTTACATATTTACATTTTAACTTCTCATTTATTGAAATTTTTTGAAATTGACCTTGTATGTTGGAATGGAATATCAAAATTCTGGACTCATGTATCATGAGAGTTGACAATGCGTTGGATTTTCTGATACTTGTTGATCGCATGTTTGACACAATACAAAGACTTTTGGAGAGTATCAATATTTCCAAGTTGATAAGTACATATATACTGAATCTGGAGCCAAAAGGGAAAGATTATTGAAAGCTAAAAATGGTCGCATGGATGCTAAGAGGTGGTATTATCAAGTGTCAAGACCTAATATGGTGATTAAATCCATCGCATACCTAAAGACAACGTAAGCTATTACGCTAAGGTCCATAAAAAGACATATTCAGCTCACATGTTTCCTATTCGTGATTAGTTTTCAATCACATCGTTCACAAGATGAAAGCACACTACATATTTTCTTGCTTACTACTTGATGCATTTTACTTCTCTTGAGAAACGTTATTTAGACTAAAATTGGTATAGAAAATGATATAGCGTAGTATGGATGGACATTTGGACATATTCATTATCTCACGTTTCAAATCCGTTTGTCAAAACACGCCTTGAAATTGCGCCAAATTTTATGTTTCAATCTTAAAATATCTGTCAAAACACAGCCCCCAAATTGTACTCCATTGTACATTCCAATCTTGATATACAGTTTAGCCCACCTTTTTCCCTGGTAACATTTTGCACTCATAAGCCTAATGATTTTTCTAGCAATGGAACCCGAGCGTCTTTCCAACGGCAAATACTTGTCGAGACTCGGTCCATGAAGTACTGGATCAATCACAACAACCATCATGCACCGCGGGGCGACTTGGGTTCCCGTGATATCCCGCTGCTGTAATTGCACCCGGTCGTCCGGCTTGGGTCCCGGCAAAGACTTTCTTCTTCTCTGCAGCTCCCGTCTCTCCAGGTTGTTTGCGCTAATCAATGCATGATTGAGAGGGATGGATTGCATTATCCACGCCTCATGCAAAGTGGAGCTCGTGAATTCAGGCACCGGGAGAAGACGGGTCAGAAGAGATGGCTGACAAGGTGACCACACCGTAGACCAGTTCACGTGAGTCATCTCAGTCAAGGCAAATTAAATGCTATTGTCTTCTCTGGTTTGAAATTGCAAAGCTGCATCTCAAAAAGAGGCTTTTCGGTACTTCGTTAATGCAGCTATCTCTGGTGAGGAAATAGCACTAAGTCATTGCCTTTAAGAGGAACCAACGTTCTTTTGAGAAAAGGGACATAAGAAGACCTCATTATATGCATTGGGAATACAGACAACCTAATTGATAAAATAATCGGAAGGAAAAAATATTAGACACTAAATATACGCAGTTTGGTTCAAATATCGATACTTATATCCATAAGGAGAATAACATATAATTTCATTATAGAAATAAGCAATACAATGGAGATTACAATTACTCAAGCACTCAAATACTCTCTCGATATTTTCCGGACCTCAATTACACCCTATAACTCATTAGGTGCTTAGCCCCTCACAATTCCTAGTAAAATCTCATTCAAGGAATTACACAAATTCTAATTACAAGGATTTAACTAGCTAAATAACTACGGGGTGTAAGTACAACAAGAAAGTTTCCCTCTATTGAGAGATCCTACGTTTTGCTTGAGGAAGCTCTAATTCTCTTGTCCTCTCTTCCCCTTTTATACACAATCAAGGGCCCCTTCATATACTATAATTTATTGTCCAAAGAATCTCCACATGTTATAATTGATGTGGAAACTATAACGAAATTAAAATTGAGAAGAATAAAAGAACACATAGATTTACGTGGAAATCCTTGTAGAAAAAACTATAGCGAGAGGAGAATCAAATCCACTGTAAAAATTTAAGGATTATAAAAAGTGGCTTAAAAATCTAAAACTTTTTCAATCTCAGCTTCTTAACCTAATGACTTAAGAAAAACAAATTTTATATTACTTCCAAACCCTAACGTTGGTTCAAACCTAAAGAAAATTCAAGATATGCTCAACACCACATCTATTACAGAACGAGAGCAGATGAAGATAGTGCATGAAAGACAAAATTGTCGGCTCCCTCCATAATCACTTGTCGGCTCCTTCAATTATTGTATGCTTAGTGGGTTTCCACATTTGCTGGCTATGCAAATCTCTTCTCTAAATCCGGTTACAGCTCCGATAGTGCCAAGGAAAGAGAGTCAATAGAAGACGCGTTTTCTCTTCGAAGCTTTCTTTGTCTTCTACGGATGCACAGAGAGAGAGAGACGCAAAGTGAAATCCACGCCCAATCTTCTTCTTCTCACAATTTCGGCCGATCGTAAATGCAATCATGTGCAGCTGGACCAAAGAAGAAGTCCCCCAAAATCACGAGATCGACTAATCTATTTTAGTCTAGACCGAGTATTGTTCAGTGGGCTCAAACTTGAGATATATTTTAATGATATATTTTATTTTGTCAATGATACTAATTATTGATTAATTAAAAATCACAAGACTGACCATTCTAATTTATCTTATACCGAGTATTGTTCAATGGACTCAAACTCATGTTTTATTTGGTTTATGATACTAATCACTGATTAATTACAGAATGAACATATTTCGGAAATTCCCGAATTGGAAACGGAATATTTAGGAAATGCCCTAGAGATTTGTAGTTTTTATCTGAGGAGGGCATCTTTACAGATAATTCTGCTTGCAATAAAACAACGAACAAAACAACAGCCGATGCTCCAAATTTTCTGCCTTGATCAATGATAATATTGTAATGAGATGGGAAAAGGAATCATCCCTAGGCCTTTATTATCAGAACGGGATTGAAAAACTTGTGATCCGAGTTGAGTGAAGTGAGGCTCTGCAAAGCTTCCTGGAGCAGCTTCTCGTCGGCTTCGTCCCATGAATCGCGAAACGTCTCCAAGGTCGCTTCGATGTTCTTTATTGTCGACATGCAAATCCCTTTCCTCCATTCTTCCAAATGCGGGAACCCCACATTGTCCCCATATCTCTCACAATACTGCACCAAACACGAACCGGTGTGAGTCTGGAGGGAACAAAATTCGTTTCGACATAGAAGAGGATAAGACAGCAAACAAACGAACACCTTTTCCGGGTTACCTCGAAATTGTCTATGTCATGAGTGTGGCGCTTTGGCACGCCAGCGGCATCAATGGAGCTGTAGAAGTCGTTGATCGACTGCATCATCTCGTTCCATGTGGGCAAAGTTCTTTTTTCCAGACAGAAGTTGAGCTATTCATTTTGCTTGCGACTCGAAGAATGGGAAACTTATGATCTGCGTCGAAAACCGAGTTTTAGGAGACCCAACCCGCAATTACATTTCAAGATTGGCCACCTAGATTTCCCAAACTACAAGTCCTCTTGTGACAAAGAGACTCTTTGGGAGAACTCATCCTGTGTCTTTATTCATGTCTCCGATCTGAACAAATTTACCCTACATTTCTCAATAAGTTCTGCTAAAATAAACCCTCGTTTCCTTTATTCTTCTCGTTTCATTGTCTCAAGTGTGCTTATCCAAAGTACATGAACTCGTTGAAATCAACTATAGATGCCTAATACTCATTGAAGAGTGCAATATGCGATGTGAATCGCAGCAAAAACCCTAGTTACCTTTCTAGGGATGCCAATGAATGACAGAAGGAGCAAGGGAAGGAGGGAAGGTGTGCTCGTAGAGAGGTCCTACTCTATCATCATCCACCACCACAACTCCTTTGGTGTCAAGAAATGGGAATGCATATGAGTACCTACGTAAAGCAATATATTGTATTATTAGAGCTTGTTTGGTAACCATTTTGTTTTTTTATCTTTCTATCTTTTTTTTTTGTTCTCAAGAACAGAAAAAGAATAGAAATCCATTTGATAATATTAACTATTTTTTCTATTCTTTGTAAAAACCGGTAGCTAGAGAATAGATTTGGAACATAAATAACAAGTTAGAGCTCCTTCTCCCATGGGGATTCTTACTTCTTCCCTTAGCAATTCATCATGTCTATTCAAGCTTGTTTGTTTTACAAAGTCACTTTGATTATCTTCTTCGCAACTTAACAAAATGGTTAGTCAACCTTGTCCAGTCTGACTTTAAAAATCAATTAGACAAGTGAAATTCACTAAAGAGGTCATCGATTCCAAGAAAGTTTTTTTAGAATATCTAGAAGAAAGGGATTGACCACAGGCCTAACCGATCCTTTTGGACAAATTAGACAACACATTTGTATCCAATGGATGGGCTTGAAACCAGGGTCCAATTAAAAAGTTTCAATACTAGACCGGAATAAAGTTATAAACATTCTTATCTATAGCCACAAATAAAAATTTGGGATAACAACCCTTCTCAAGGAATTGGCATTAGCAAAGTTCAGATCGGAACATGGGTTTACGATGTTAGGATTCAGAATTATTTTTTAAGTGGATGAGTTTGAACTAATTATCGCCTTCTTGGACCTTTAACGGTGCTTGATTTAGAACGCTATAGGGATAGGTGACATGTTGAGAAAGGGCCTACCTATATGCCAAAGATCAAAATCGTGAGGTTTGGTATGGGACAAGTGGAGATGGATGATACTCATTACTTGTTTACGAGGTTTATATACATGTGGTCTCTCTCTATCTATTAGTTTAAATTTTTGGGATAAACTTTCTAACTTAGTACCATAATCATGTTCTATCTTAGTTAATTCCACAACATTCGGACCCCATTCGTTAAATTACACTTGTCTTTCCTAATTCAATTTAGATGATGAGGATTGCTGGCCCTCCAAGAGTTTTTGGTGTGCATGTTACTCTCCATCTAGCAAGGGCAAAAAATGGGTTAATTGTTTGACTTGGTCTCCTCTAAGTCAACCAACAAAATCATCGGCCCTAGCATTGAGACCAACGTGACCACTGATTTTTCAGTCTTTTTTTTTTGCTTGGTGCATTAATGGTCGCAGTCATTTTAAAGCAAGCTCAACATGCTAAAAGATTACTTGACGAAAAATAAAAAGAAAAAGAAAATGAGAAATGTCTTCTTAACCGTTAAGTTGAAGAAAAAATAGAAAAGGAAAGGACAGATGACGGTTCCGACACCGTCGTTGAATTCCTTCGAGCTTAACGTTTGATTATAATACCTATGCAATCGCATGTGGAGTTTGAGGTCAGAGCATCTTACTTCGTGGGGATTCTTGCTTCCTCCGATTGCAATTCATCATGTCTATTCAAGCTCGTTTGATTTACAAAGTCACTTTGATCTTCTTTTTTGCAACTCGACAAAACAGTTGGTCAGACTTGATTTTCGATCCCGCCTAATTTGACTTTGAAAATCAATGAGATGAGTGAAATTCATTGAAAGGTCATCGATCTTAAGAAAGTTTCTTTAAGAGAGTTTGGAAGAAAGGGATTGACCACAGGCCTAGTCATCCTTTAGGAGATGATGGACAACGCATTTGGATCCAATGGATAGTCATGAAACCCAGTTTAATTAAAAAGTTTCAAGATCGGATCGAAATAAAGTTATATACATTCTCGTTCACCACCACAAATGAATTGGGTTGTCAGGGGATCTCATAACAACTCTTTTCGAGAAATGGGCACCGGCAAAGTTCTGATAGGAGAAAAATATAGTCAATAGGTTTAGGATGTTGGGATTTAGAATTACTTTTGAAGTGGGCAAGCTAGAACTAACCATCACCTTCTTGGACCTCGCTAGCTCGGGAACATTTTTACGACTCATGGACAAAAGGATGCCTTTAGGCTTGAGATTGAGTTCGGCCCGACAATCCAACCCTATCTTTTTGGCGACCAAATAGGTCCAGGCTCGTCCATTGATCAAGTCTTGCCAAAAAAAAATGGCTACTTCTGAATATGAATCTCTCTCTCTCTCTCTCTCTCTCTCTAGATCAGCCTTAAATCCATGGTCCCTGCTTAGTGTCAATGCCATGCCAAAATTTAACGCAAAGCCTATAGGCTCAGGCACAGTCAGGCTCAGGCTAAGCTTCCCAAAAATGAAGGCAACGTAGGCCAGTCAATTCGAGGCCCATCAGAACCAGTTCTCGATCATTGATGTATCTTAACTTTTACGTGCATACAAATCATTTTGACTTTCAAAGAAGTCACAAAAAAGTGACAATTATCACTTTGCAAACCACCCTAAAACAACATAAATCGTTTTAAAGTAGAGCAGTAAGTCAATGGCATAAACATGCTTGGAACAAAGTTGTGAATATCGGACATGGAAGCCTAGTAATCATGACATTGTGAATTGGTTGAAACCGCGATAGCATGTGAAAATATATCACGAATTCTAATTCAATCCATTATCATAGATCGTGTTTTTATGGCCTTGCCTTATATGTGAGCAATTTATATTGTTATGTTATATAAAACAAAAACGATCACCTAATTTTGGGAGATTCCAACTTTTTCTCTTCCCTTCATTTTTTGTGATCATTTAGTTTACAAATGACGTTTTTGAAGTTAACAATTCTATTCATATTTCTTAAATATTTACATTTACATGTTACTTCCCCTGAGTTGTGGATGTTGGAGATAGCAATGTGAGCACAATGGTGGCCAGCACGATGGTCTATGTGGTGCCTGAATACAGGTAGATGTGGAAAGCCACAACCAAAGGCGACGTATACGGCTTTGGGATACTCATAGTGGGAGTTGGCCCTGGGAGGCAGGCTATGATGAAGAGGAGTACTTGGAGTGGGCAAAGAAGGTTGTGGGGAGTGGGTGCTATTTCATCTGGTCCACCATGCCTGTTGTGCACATAGGGTCTGGATTGGTGGAGGGTGTCGAAATTTTCATGTGAGATTTTATAAAATTATTGTCAATGTATTAAAAACTTAAACTGTTAAGTAGAGACGTGATTTAACATATTGAAGAAGAAATAAGCCCATACCGAGCATCAAATGTGTAGTGCTGTCCAAAGTGTTCATCAACTCCAACTTCGGTTAAAGGAGTTTTGGTTCGCTCTTTTTCGAACTGCTGTTGCAGAAATCGAATTTGAATGCAACGCCAATATACAAACACATGGCGTGCAACACAGCTCCTCCTCCTCCTTCTTCATCTTCATTGCGAATGCTGTCGAAACCTTGAATCGCCGCGAGACCATGAAGAGGCCTCTCACACTAATCGCAAGAGCTCGCGGCTCGCCGGTCCGCGCTTTCCGTTCCGCGTCGGCTTCGCCGGAGACCCGATGGCAGACGCCCGAACGCCAGAGCACCGCCGTCTCGACGAACCCGCCGGCCCGGCACGCCGTCCAAGCCTCCCTGATGAGCCTCGTCGAGAGTCATGTCCGTTCGGACTGGCGGGGCTCGCCTTCTCCTCTGTTGCTCCGGCTCGGCGAGCCCATCGATAGCAGGTTGTGCAGGCACGTGATTCGACGCTACACCAGCCAGGGCAAGCACCTCCATTCCGTGTTCGTGTTCATCCAGATGCAGCGAGTCGGCGTGCGCCCCGACTCGTTCACGTTCGCTCCCGTCCTCAAGTCCGTCGCGCGGTTGTGCCTCCGGGAGATGGGGAGATCTGTGCATGCTTACGCGGCCAAGGCGAACGTCTATGGCGATGTTTACGTGGGTACTTCGCTCGTCAATGTATACAGTGGGTGTATGCTGATCGGGGATGCCCATAAGGTGTTTGATGAAATGGGTGAGAGGAATTCTGTTTCTTGGAATGCGCTGATAACTGGTTACACCCATAATAGGAAATTTGCGGAAGCTCTCGATTTGTTTAGGGAAATGCAGGCTGATGGGGTCGAACTGACTGAGGTCACAATGGTGGGGGCTTTATCGGCTTGTGCTCACTTGGGGGCTTTGAGTCTCGGTAAGTGGATTCATGAGCATATCGACTGCCATGGATTAAGTTTGAATGAGTTTCTGGGTACTGCACTGGTGGACATGTATGCTAAATGTGGAGCTGTAATGGAGATGGAGAAGGTTTTCATGGCAATGAGAGCAAAAAATGTCTATACATGGAATGCCTTGATTTCGGGCTTCGCCATGAATGGACACGGTGAAGCTGCTTTACAGGCTTTCTCTAGGATGATAATGGAGAACCTGAAGCCTGATGGTGTCACATTTTTGGGCATATTGTGTGCTTGTTGTCACGAAGGTCTTGTTGATGAGGGGAAGAAGTACTTTAGGATCATGAAGGAGGAGTTTGGATTGCGTCCAGGAATTGAGCATTATGGATGTATGGTAGATTTACTTGGTCAAGCTGGATTGTTTAGTGAAGCTCTACATCTAGTCCAAAATATGGACTTGAAACCAGATCCAATCATTTGGCGGACTCTGCTGGGTGCTTGCCGAACCCACCGTAATGTTCCATTGGGCAGGTATGCGGCGAGGAAGCTTCTTGAGTTGGAGCCTACTAATGCCGAAAATTATGTTTTGCTTTCAAATATATATGCTCAGGATTCTATGTGGGATGAAATAGCACAATTGAGGGCAGTGATGAACCAAAAAGGAATTGCCAAAGTGGCTGGATGCAGCTCAATTGAAATTGGAAATGTAGTTTATGAATTTGTCGCATCGGATTGTCTAAAACCGGAGGTACGTGACTTATTGGACGACATAAGGAAGGAACTGAAGCAGATGGGTTATGCTGCAAACACTGGCTTGGCCTTGTATGACATTGAGGAAGAGGAAAAGGAAAGTTCTGTTGCATTTCACAGTGAGAAAATCGCTTTGGCATTTGGCCTGATGAAATCTCCTCCTGGATCAACTATAAGAATAGTTAAGAATCTTAGAGTTTGTCAAGACTGCCATGTCTTCTTTAAGCTTGTCTCATTGGTTTATAAGAGGGAGATCAGCCTTCGAGATAGAAATCAGTTCCATCATTTTGCTGGAGGCTCATGTTCCTGCAGAGATCACTGGTGATACCATCCATTACGGGCGATGTCAGAAAGTGTTTGCTCTTGCGGCCCCCTATTTTTCCCCAGGATACATTTGGTCGGAGTTTGTAAATGGAGCTTAATCTATTGTCATTGTTCACCGGCACCAGATGAATTGTTTAAGTGAAGTGGAATGCATAAAGGCTTCTGTGAGGGTTTAGCAGCCAAGTCTGATCCTTGTCTACAATATAAAGCCATTGGAACTTCTTGAACCATCTAGAGCTTCTTCCATTTGCACTGAATCTGGTTCTTGCTTGTGGTTTAATAGCAGGCTGGAAGTGAAGATCTTTTGCTCTTTGTGGAGATGAAGATGACGATCGAGAACTTATTGCTTCCTTTACAAGTATGTCTGTTTCTCAGCCTGTTTCTCAGGCCTCTGGGAGGCCTTGTTCTTCTTGTCTTAATTGGTAAGTGTGCTAATTATTTTCATAGAACTCTAGATATTACTATTGCTACGTTTAATCTAGGAATTATTCTTAGGTCCACTACCAGTGTGAAACATGTGTTTTTGGAGCTGGTTTTGCAACCAAACCTTTCCACATATCAACTGTCCAATGGTGAATGCGTAAGCAATTTCTTACGCCGGTAGTGGACCTAATAAAAATCATTAATGTATATAAGCGATGTGATATATCCTCTATGGAGATTGAGAAATTTTAGGAGTGTCACGATGATCAGCCAGTCAGAGCAAATAAAGAGATTCAACTAGCCAGATTGATAGAGGGAGATACATGCCATAATGGTAGCTGAAAGTTTGTTTAAAATGAACTAGGAAAGGTACAGGCAAATCCTTCACAGCATGTTATTGGAAGTACATACCGGCAAAGCGAAGATTACGCTGTATCACTAGCGGCTTGTTTGAAATTTTTACTAAGCATGAGGTTGCTGCAGCATCTTCTCCCCTCTACTTTTGGGCTGCTGATCTCCTATAGTCTCAAACCATAATGACCCAATTTCTGCATTGTGATTTGGTTGATACACTGGATCATCTCAGCTGTCAAGTGGTTTTGCTATCTCCCACCTTCCATCTTCTGAAGAATGCATCAAATCCAACTATTGCCTCTTCCTAAGTGGAGTTCACTCATGATTCCATTCTTGTTGGCTTCTACGCTGCTCAGATTCTTGAGACTGCAGAGTTCTATATCTCCGAACAGCTCCCTTATTTCCTTCTTTTGAAAATGGACCACCCAAGAACTCAGCCAATAAATTCACATGACCTGAAGTGTCTCTCTTTACATCTTAAAACTTGAAGAAAAGCACTTTCCCTTGTTCCTTCAGACTTGCTCTGTAATATCCCAACACATGATCCCAAAAGGGTCCTGCAAGAGAAACCCCTCTGCAGAATTTCTCAAACGCCTCTTCTAAAGAAATTGATTCTCTCTCTCCCACCTTTACCTTCTCTGCTAGGAAAATCCAAAGAGAGACAAGAACATCACCAGCATTTCTAGCTACATAACTTAGAACCACTCCTAGTGATGGCATCTGGCAGTGCAGTGTCAGAGATATGAGTTGCAAGTAGTCTTGGAGAGGGAATGGAAGTCAAACTAGTAATTGGGTCATTCTTGTATGCTTGCAATTCCAAGGAAGGCATGCAAATATGGGGACTGCTTTTGAGCAAAGGGTGTGACGAGGGATGGAATTGGTGTCTCCTTTCAATGGCGTAGATTGAAGCCTTAAGCCATGTTGTGCCACATTTTGGGAAGGGGAAGGCGGCCAAGAAAATTTCCATGGGTTGTGTGATGAAGTGTTCTTGAGTCCATGTGATTTTGGTGGGAAAAACCAGGTCATGCCAAAATCCTTGGTACTGGTATAGATAGTTGATTTACCGACCTTTTTCTTTAGGGAGAGTCGCTAGGATCTCTTCATATTTTGTGAAAATGGTGGCTTTCACGTCTTCCGATTATTGATTGCCCTTAGGTTCTGGGTTAAGGTGTTCATCGAAGAAGTAGAGGAAGAACCTAGTGTTGAAGAGTATTTCACTTGCATGGTTTTGGGTTAAGGGGATTGTGAGGAGATGAGACATTTTAAGGTTGTTGAGAGATTTGGGTTTGAACTTCTTACAATGTATGCATGGAATTATAGGATATGAGACAAGTCACGGGATCATGTGAACTTTTGAACCGAAGGACTAAGGGCATGTTTAATAACTATTTTGTTTCCATAAACAATTTCTGCTCATAAATAGTTTTGTCTGATTCTGTTCCCTGGACGAGTTTTTGAACATTCGAACGCGTTTGATAACTGCATAAACTTTCTATTCTTGGAATAGAAAAAGATACGATTGGTACGACCGTCGAATTTTTTATAACGTAGAATTTCTTTTAATTTTTTAATAATTTAATGAGATATTATTTTTCCTTTCTTTTTTCTTTCTCTTCTTCCTCATTCTGATGGCGACATCGCCCAACCACAGCAAGGCTCTAGCGAGGTCGCTGAACCTTGTCTTTGGCCAATCACCAAGCATCATCAAGCCTGGCGATCGACTAGAGGAGGAAGAAGAAGGAAAGAAACGGAGAAGAAGAAAAGAAAAGGAAATAAATGGCTTGATTTTAGAATTATTTTTGAGAACAAAAAAGTAACTTTTTTCTATTTCTTGATTTTGTTCCAGATCTATTATCAAAAGTAGAAAAATTAGTTGGCATTACCAAAAGGATTTTTGTTCTTTTTATGTTTTGAGGAACGAAAGAACAGAAATAGCCAAGAATTGGCTGATTACTAAACAGGCAATAAGAGAGACAAATTGCATCCGCATGTCCTCTCATTCCCAATTCGTGTCAATCTTGCGCAGGTCCCCCCCCAAGCAAAAAAAAGAAAAAAGAAGAAGTTATCTTTGTCTAATTCTGCAGTATTATGATGATGTTTGCTCTGTATTAAGTTGATAATCATTGTATCTTCATGCTTTATTTTACCTCATGTGAACGAATCGGAATCATAAAAGTATTGGTGTTTCTGCTTTTGTAGTTATTGGATTGGTAAGTACAAAAATGCTGAATATGGAGCCAAAATGGGAAAGATTATAAGGAGCTAAAAAAAGTCACATAGATGCTAAGAGGTGACATTATCTAGTGTCAAGACCCAATAAAAACAATGTAAGCTGTTATGCTAAGGTTCAAATTTAGACATATGCGCCTCACATGTTTCCATTCGTGATTAATCTTTCGATCACATTGTTTACAAGACGAGTGTACACTATATGTTTTCATGCTTACTGTATGATGCATTTTATTTGGATCGAGAAATGCTATTTAGACTAAAATTGGTATAGAAAATTATTTAGCCTAGTATGAATTGACATTTTGGACATATTCATAATGTCACGTTTCAAATCTATTTGTCAAAACACGCCTTGACATTGCACTAAATTTTATGTTTCAATCGTAATATCTGTCAAAACACGCCCTCGAACTGTACTACATAATATACAGTTTAGTCTACCTTTTCCCTTGTGACATTTTGCACTCATAAGCCTAATGTTTTTTCTAGCAGTGGAACCTGAGTCTCTTTCTGATGGCAAATAGTTGTCAGGACTCCATCCATGATGTACCGGATCAATCACGACTACTATTACGCATGGTGACTTGGGTCCAGGCAAGACTTTCTTCTCTGCAGCTCCCACCCCTCCAGGCTGTTTCCCTCAGTGGTGCAAACTAATCAATGCATGACTGAGGGGGATTGGCTGCCTTTTGCACGCCTCATGCAAAGTTGAGCTCGTGACAGGCACAGGGAAAAGATAAGACAAAAAAATGGCTGACAAAGTGACCAGACCATAAACCAATTCCCGTGAGTCATCTCAGTCAAGGCAAATCGAATGCTATATTGTCTTCTTTGGTTTGAAATTGCAAAGCTGCATCTCAAAAAGACGCTTCTTGGTAGTTCATTACTGCAGCTATCTCTGGTACAGAAATAGCACCAAGTTATTGTCTCTAAGAGGAACCAGCATTCTCTAGAGAAAAGGGAAATAAGAAGATCTCATTATATGTTTGATTTTGTTTATGATACTAATTATTGATAAATTACAAAATGAACATATTCGAAAATTCCCAAATGGAAACGGAAAAATTAGGAAATGCCCCAGAGATTTGTAGTTTCTATTCAATCAGGGCATCTTTGCAGATAATTCTGCTTGCAACAAAACAATCGCCGATACTCCAAAAAATTTTGCCTTGATGAACAATAATACTGTAATGACAAGGGGAAACGGCATAATTTCTTGGCCTTAATTATCAAGGACGCTCGGACTGCGATTGAAATGTTAGGACTTGTGATCCAAGTTGAGTGAAGTGAGGGCTCTGAAATGCTTCTTGGAGCAGCTTCTCGTCGCCTTCGTCCCATGAATCGCGGAACGTCTCCAAGTTCACCACCAGGTTTTTTAGTGTCGATATGCAAAGCTCTTTCCTCCATTCTTCCAAATGTGGGAAACCCACATGGTCCCCATATCTCTCACAATACTGCGCCAGACACAAACCGGCATGAGTACCGAGGGAACAAATTTCGTTTCAACATAGAAGATGATCAGATGGCAACCAAATGACATTTTTTTCTGGGTTACCTCGAAATTTGCTATGTCATGAGTGTTGTGCTTCGGCAAACCAGCGGCATCAATGGAGTTGTAGAAGTCCTTGATCGACTGCATCATCTCGTTCCATGGGGGCAACGTTCTTTTTCCAGACAGAAGTTGAGCAATCCATATGGCTTGCGACTCGAAGAAAGGAAAGCCTATGATCTGCGCCGAAAACCGAGTTTTAGAAGACCCGAAAGACGATATGGCCTGCAGCCATGAGATAGAACACTGGAAGATACGTTTGTGCACATTGGCAATCAACTACGAGTCCTCTTGCGACAAAGAGACCCTTTTGGTGAACTCATCCATGTCTTTGTCCATGTCTTGGAACGGAACATATTGACCCTACATTTCTCAATAAGTTATATTAAAAAATCCTTGGTTTCTTTAGTTCTTCTCATTTCTTTATCTCGAGTGAGCTTAATCCAAAGGACATAATCTTTTTTATTGTAAGTTTTGAAATATGAAAGCTGAAAATAAGAACACCCAATCAACTATAGATGCCGGATACTCGTTGGAGAGTGCAATATGCGGTGTGAACCGCAGCAAAAACCCTAGTTACCTTTCTAGGGATGCCAACGAAGGATAGAGAAGGAGCAAGGGAAGGAGGGAAGGTGTGCTCGTAGAGAGGTCCCACTCGATCATCATCCACCACCACAATCCCTTTGGTGTCAAGAAATGGGAACGAATATGAGTACCTGCACCACACAAGATTAATTCGGCACGTCTCTACAATTATTTATTTAATGTCTCTACGTAAAGCAATATATTGTAACATTAGCATGGCAAAGCAAAGGGGGAAAGAGAAGAAATTTTTTTTGGCTGCCCTTCTGCTTTGCGTGGTCCATATCGTAATTGAAAATGAGTATAGTAAATCTTGCATGTCGTGGGAAAATCAAACATGAAAAAATGTTCCTTTTGCATTGCCAAAACACATTACCCGGTGCAGTACAAAATAGTGTCGGCGATTATGGATGAACCGTCGACGAACAATACTGTTCCATCTTCTTCAAGTGAATCTATCTGCAATTATCATTAATGGAACGTTGAAAAACTTTGAAGTCAAAAAGATTTCAGCATGCTTTTAACATAAAAGAAGAAAAGAAAAGAAAAGAAAAGAAACCAGGCAGATGTGATAAAACAAGCCATACTTGAGGGCGAAGATAGAGATTGTGATGCTTGTCAAGGACTTTGGACAATCCTTCAGTGATCTCGAGAGATTTGGCACTGAGATGGACTTCTCTTGCCACTCCCGCAAGCTCCATCGATATGTCCTGACCGCTAAATGAATTACCAACCACCACCACAACCTGTAAAGTATAAGAAGCCAAAATCAGAAAGAACTTTTATTATTGCATTGTTTTTGCCTTTCTAAGAAGAACTTTCTCATTGCCAACTTCCTTGTTACCTCGTTGCGGTATGGTTCCGGGACTCTGTAAATGTGACTATGAAATTGCTTCCTTTTCCATGTACCCATACCTTTCATTTCCACAGAAAAAACAAAGATTGAAACACGAAGAAAAGTGGGGGGAAAACTATATTAATTAATGTCATAATCATGTTTATGTTCAGTCAAAATGTAGAGAACGTGTATCATTGTGACCTCTTGACAGGGACTCGTGGGGCAAAGTCAAGAACTTTCTTTCATGGTCCTTGACATGACATGAGCGTGAAAGAAAATCAATGATGAGCATGTTCTATCTCAAGGTAACACAAAAGAACAAAAAGAGATTAGTCGAGGAAGGGGAGAGATTATTCTTTTGTAAACCTACTAGAGATTAAAAGAGATGAAGTTACCTTTAATGGAAGGCATTTTTGGATGAGAGTAATGACCAGTCGCCACCACCACAGCATCAAAGACCTCCTCCACCATTTTCTCATCATCATCGTCACTTTTCGTGATGATCTCTTTGCTCTTAACAACCCACCTCAAATCCTTCCCGAACTCCCCATAATCCACCATCCCTACATGCTCAACCCTAATGTTGAATCTGATCAACTCTCTCAACCCAAACCACTCTACAAAATCTTGAAGATACAACAGAACCTCCCTATGCCCAGGGAACCTCCTCATGTCCCTATCTTTCTTCACCAAGAACGGGAAGTCGCTGAAGCCCATGATCTCTCTCGCCGACAAGAGCCGCAGCGACTCGTACATGCTACTGTGGACCTTGAGAAATGGCTCTCTCCCCAAGGGGTCCTCGCCTTCCACGGTTGGCTCGTAGAGCCATTGGCCACCAATGTCATGGTTTTGCTCCAGGACCAAGACGCTGTGGCCTTCCTTTCGCAACTCCCGCGCCACCACGAGCCCCGATGGGCCAGCCCCGATCACGCATACATGCTTGGATTGGATCCCTGGCTTCTCGGAGACCATGGTTGAGTGATGGGTGAGGGGTTGAAGAGGAGTATATCAATATGGGGTCGAAGGAAGTTTGTTGTAGTGCTCTGGTGTAGTATTGGGGTAATATATGAAGAAGGAGAGGATGGGGTTTTATAGCTGAGGTTGGTATTGATACAAGAGAGTTGTAACAGCAATTATGTTGGAGGGACAGATGGATGCTTGCTGGGGACACAAAGAAAATTTAATCATTCTTTGGTACTGTACATTATGTTTCGTACTCCATCGTCGCAATTGGGTAAATATCACTTTCAACTTTTTCTTTTCACAAATCTCGCAACTCTCGCCATTTAACGCTTTGCTCGACATGACTTCTATAGAAAGAATTTTCGATATGCATAAAAAATTGACGTGTAGAATTACATAAACACCGATCTTCAATTCAAATAGGAGAAAAAGCTACAAAAAAAAAAATAAAATTCTAAACTATACTTGCTATAACAAATTTATCTAGAACTTCTTTTTATGATATTAAAACTCAAAACTATACTCATTGTGACACATTTTTTATGACATAAAAAGTCTCATATTTATACCTATGTGACACATTTATAATCTGTTAAGATTTCGTTAAATTCAACTAAAACTTTATTTAGATCACGCGGGTGCCATGTTAACATTGTTTGTTTTCCGGATAAATTTTTAATGACGCTAATTGGTAAAACTTTGATAAAGGATAAATGTGTCACATGGGTGTAAATTTGAGATTTTTTGTGTCACAAAAAAAATTAGGATAAATGTGTCATAATGAGACATAATTTAAAGTTTTTGGTGGCTTTGTTCTTTAAAAAATAAGTAGATGGGACAGTGAATTTGTGTTACGCATGTGCATCGTAAGTCAATGTGACGGTGAGCTCTTATTGGCAAGCAAATAAAGATTAGTCCTGTTGAAGGGGTTACATCTCTTGCGTGGCAAACTTAACTAAAACTAAATGCGGCTGATATCTATACAGGTATCTTAGAGTCATGGTTGGAGAGAGTTTCCTCTAATTAGGGTTGTAGTAAAACATGCATGGCCCTAATATTAAAGCCTTCTCCTCCTATAGTTGGGGTAGTCTCTCAACGTGGTCTCTTTGTCAAATCATAGAGAAATTGCATAATATATACATAAGGATTATATTTCGCATGTCAAGTCGGTGCGACTTTATAAACGATTAGTGTGCTTTTATCTTTTTCCAAATGAATTGTAATAAAAACGATATATATATATAGAAAAGAAGGATTACACAAACCCATGTATCCCATGTGCCATATAGAAGTCCATTAATAGCTTTAAACAAGTTTTGAGATCTAAAGTACAAGTAGAGGATTGTTTTCCAGATTCTCACGTTCATATAAGTTGCCATGTTTGGAGCACAGACAAGTCAATCATATTGATTTTGGGGAGGATTATCAAGTGGATCATTAGAATCGTCTCAATACTCAATTTAATTCTTTTAATATTTGCTTTATACGATGCTTGCTTTCCTGCTTTGTGAATCATATGATATGATGAGGTTGACCGAGAGGCAAGAAAGTTCGCTTAGGTAATGGTCTCGAGAACAATAAAAGCTGATTGTCAATCAAATACTACTTTTCTGAAGAATACACCATAAGGTTGTTTAAAATGGCTTACTTTACTTGGCTAATCTTAAGAAAGCCTCCTTGAAAAGTGTCAAATATTGGGATGTGAAATCATATATCTTCTGATCTTTTATAAACTACCAAATTTTAAACTTTTTTTTTCTTTTCACGGTCAATTTTTTTTTTCAAGAAAAGGCCTAATAATTTGTAGAAACGTTGACATAAATAACCTGCATATATAAGTTTACAAAAAAAAAATCATAAACTTATTATATGAATGACAATTCACTCCCAAATCTTTTAATTTGACTAATCTAGTACTAAACATTTTGCCGATTTGCCTATATAGTAATTTCAGTCAATTTTGGTAGCAAATAATTAACATTGACACCAATCATCCTATGTGGATTGGCTAACAATGATATGGACATTTTTTTTTTTTTTTGCATTTTTAAAGAAATATGATTTTATTTTCCTTTATTTTTCTTGTCTAGAAGGAAAAAAAAAGAAAGGAAAGACAAGAAAAATAAAGGAAAATAAAAAAATTATAGAAAATTTAAAAAAATGAAAAGAATTGTTAACATTAACACCTGTCGTGCCATGTAGGATAATTGACTACATCAACGATTACTGATTAAAATTGATCAAAATTATTATATTTGCAAATCATCAAAATGTTTAAGAATGAATTAATCAAATTGAAAGGTTTAGGACTGAATTAGAGTTTATACAATAGATTTGGGACTTTTTTGGTAAGTATCCATGTATATAAATACGTAATTTTGGTTTATTATAGAATGCATGTTGATGCGATGGTGCACTTATATTGGCAAGTAAATATTGATTTATCCTTCTAATATAATATCAAACGGCTGGGAAAAAATACATATGGGGGCGCATTTTGTGCCTGGCAAACTTAATCAAAATTAATTTCTATACTTGTTACTCAAAATTATGATTGGAAGGAGTTACCTCCAATTAAGGTAGTAGGAAACATGCATTATCCTAATATCAAAGGGACAAGAAAGTTACAAATGGCGGTACATTTCATGCGTGACAAATTTAATTAAAATTTAACACGGGTGAAGTCTATACTTGTAAGCCAAAGTTACGGTTGGAAAGTTACAAATAATGGTACATTTCATGCATGACAAACTTAATTAAAATTTAATACGGGTGAAGTCTACACTTGTGACAAAAGTAATGGTTGGATGGGGTTTTTTCGTATCTAACATGAATGGCCCTAATATTAAAGCCTTCTACTTCTATAGTTGGGATGGTTACATTATTTTCTCAACATGGATTTTCTGTCAAATTATCTGGAAATTGTATCATATACGTGTAAGCATTATATATCATATTTCAAGCTGGCACGACTTTATTTATTCGATTAGTGTTTTTAATCTTTTGAAATCAACTGATTGTCTAATGAATAGTCATTGTAACAATCTATGTAGAAAGGAAGGATCACGCAATACATGTATCACATCATCACGTGTATCGAAATAGAAATCGGCTAATAGTTTTATACAAATATGGACAACTGAAAGACAAGCGAAGGATTGATTTCCAGATCCTCACTCTATTATCATCACGTCTCCTGTTAGGAGAATAGTCAAGTCAATCATATTGTTTCTGAATGATCATGAAGTGGATCATGAGACTCGTCTCAATACTCAGTCGATTCTTTCGGTAATTGTTTACAGAACGCTTGATTTCTTGCTTTGGGAGTCAAGTGTATGATGAGGTTGATTGAAAGGCAAGAAAGTTTTCTTTTACAATGGTTTCGAGCTAATTACCAAGCAAATACAACCTTTTGGCATGATGTAGCTTGACAAGCCAAATGCTTAAGCTATTACATGCAAGCCAATTTAGAGACAATACATGAAATTTAACTAACAAAGGTGAACACTCACATGTGATAGGAATAACGCTGACATCATCTTAGTAATTCCAACCCAAAAGTTTAGACTATTAGGTGAAGGTGACCATATATATACAAGGAACGTATAAGATTCATTGTCAAGTGATATTGGACAATATTTCAATAAGGTTGTTTAAAAGGGCTTATGTACTTTGGCTAAGTGAAAAATTCTCTATCGACTTTCCCACTATAACTCGATCTCTTTGATGATTAATGGAGGACTTGAGGGCTGTTTTATCAAAGGTTCTACCATATTGATATGTTAAGGGGGAAAGTGCTGTACGACAAGGAGACCTTTGTCGCCTTAGCTTTTGGTT
Source organism: Eucalyptus microcorys (assembly GCA_014182515.1). NCBI lineage: Eukaryota > Viridiplantae > Streptophyta > Magnoliopsida > Myrtales > Myrtaceae > Eucalyptus > Eucalyptus microcorys. The sequence goes on from CM024563.1 coordinate 6,084,184, forward strand.
TTGGTGATTAATGTTCTGTCCAAGATGTTGGATAATGCATGTCGAGAAGAAATCACTCTCTTATCACCCTTTTCTGCTATGGATTTAAACTAACACGTTTGGGTTTTGCCGATGATGTGCTAGTAATTGGTAAGGGTGATGTTGCTTCTCTTCAAGGTCTTCTTCAGGTTTTTTTTTTCCATGTTTTATGGTATGTCTGGATTGAAGTTAAACACTGCCAAGACTGAGGTACTTTTTGCAGGATGTGACCGTGGTTTTGTGCAGCAAGCTCTTGAAATCTATGGCTTTAAGGAGGGTGCTCCACCAGTTGATATCTAGGACTCTCTCTGATTTATGGAAGATTATCTGCTCATGATTGTGAAGTCCTAACAAATAAGATTGTTGGTAGGTTCTAGAGTTGGACATCTAAGAATTTATCTTACACAGGGAGCATGACTAATTGTTGGAGTCTTAAGTTTTCATTCTACCTTAGAAAATGGGGAAGTTCATTGAGCTAAGATTTGCTCGCATTCTTTGGATAGGTACTCCATCTAATCTCGAGGAGCTAAGTTTTCTGGGAATGTTGTGTGTGGACCTAGAAAAGGAGGTTTTAACTTAAGGAGATTCCTTACTTGGAACCAAGCATGCATCATGAGATATAATTGATTTCTTCTTAGTCAGTTTGGCTTTGGTTGGATGGCATGGACTCACTGCTATCCACTTAATGGGAACACTAGATTTTTCTTACGCTTGGAAGTAAATCTTGAAGACTCGTGATCTAATTAAACCCTTACATACAATGTAATAGTGGTGATGGATGACGGATTTTCTTGTGGCACGGCCCGGTTGCAACCTTTAGCTGTCTTGTCCCGTATGTTCACGTGGCATGATTCGTGGCAACCTTTAGTTCATCTTGGGAGATATTGGAAAGAAATGGGTTACCGAATCTTTGAGAATATTATGCACTATATGGGGTTTTGGGATAGACATACTCTGCTTAAAAAACTTGTCAATGTACAGTTTGGGCTTGCGGCAAGACAGGGTCCACCCGCAATCTTTCTGCGTTCATACACTTTTTTACTCATCGAGAAAAGAAAAGGAGAGAGAGAGAGAAGAGAAGAAGGAAAAGGAGAAGCCATGATGATTTTACGCTAAAGTATTGCCCCTTCTTCAAGCCAAGGGGACATGAGCCATCATGAACAGTGGTCATGAACAGCATGATTTCCATTCAAAGCATATGATTGGTAAACCTAACAGATATCCATCTCTTTCATTAACAAAACCCAAACCCGAAGGGAGAGATCTGGGATATGCATGGTTCATGCTCACTTCTTGTGGGGCATGTATTGTTGATTTCCAAGGAAGAAAGAAAAAGAGGGGCCCTCGTCTTGCCTTATGTTTTTGTCTTTTCCTTTTGTTAATTATCATGAATGGGTGGAAATCAGCAAAGTTTATGTCCTCGAGATCATGAGCCAGCCTATGCGTTTATGTCCAGTTGCTACGAAATGAAAAAACAAAACGTTGAGAGCTCTCTATAGATGGCTATGATTATCATATGAATTTATTTGCTCCGTTAGATGTAAAACTTGCACGACGAGCCTCACTCGTGAATCATGATTTCATCTATAACTACACATATAAATGGCCTAGCATTACTAAGAATAACCCCATCAAGCAGCTAAAAAAACAAGAAAAAAGCATCGGTCAATATCATCGCATGCACCGATTCTCTCAAACATTTATCAGATCATATAAATCTCTCTCGTATCTTACCAAATCCAATTGTCTATATCCATTAGACACGCATAAAATGGAGCTAACTCACCAGGATAATCAACTCCCTCCCTCCCTCCCTCTCGCTGTCTCTCTGCTAAAAGACTGGTCAAAGCTCAGAGTCTTTTTGACCAATGAAATCTGCAAAGTCCCCTGATTTCTCTGCCTCCTTTTCTCTTGCGAAAAGAAGGCTTTATCCCTCGTTCATTTGTCTCTTTCATGATCACTGCAGAGAGCGTCGAGGCGGGGCTATAGAAAGGGATCTTGCTCTGGACGTGATTACAATCAGCACCCTGCAACGGCCAAAATCTATTAACTTAAAAGAAAAGAAAAACATCGAATCATGCATAAACTGGTACGTAGATACCATCAAAGCCCTAATCGCCATGATTCGTCAAGCTTTTTGTCCTCCCTTTTGGAATCTTCCATCATAAGTCACAAGGCTTTGAGTTTTGACTGAGAAGGGGTTCTTTCACCAAGTCGAGTATAGAGTTTTCAGGCTTTGAGTGAATTTAGTGTAATTTTGAATATGTTTATTTCACAAAAAATGAACGATTAAAAATGCATTTTTCTAATAGATGAACGAAACATATTTTTATTGTGCACGAAAATATTTAGACATAAATTGTTATAGATGATGGAAATATTTCTCATTGACAAATTACTTCGAGTAATATAATCAAACTTTTTTAGAGAATTATTTTCTAAATTATTCATTTTTCGCTAAACAAATGGAGTCTTAATTTCTAATTTACTTTTATACTTTTGTTTATGATGATAACATGGGTCGATGGATTCATATATAACTCATGCAAGTTTAACTATATGTATATTGATTAACAATCATCTGTACTAAGACCCTGTAGGCTAATATGTAAATATTCATAACAAATAATTAATTAGTAGTTATGCATGGATGTTATGCCCTTCTAACAGCCGTTGAGCCACCAAAATGTTTCCTTAGTATTATCGATCTTTCTAAATATTCAGATTTACAGGTGTAACGATTAGGTCTCACCAAGGCAAGAGAGTCTGGACAAGGAGCGACTCTTGATAAGCTTTTAGGATGGTGAAAGTGGTAGAAATGAACCGAATTGAACATTGATTAGGGGTAAAACATTCTTAAATTATATGTGTGAAACTGAAATCAACTCATGAAAAGTGTCTTTCAACGTAATGGTGCTCGAGTTAGAACACTATCAGGATGGATGACCTATTGAAAAAGTGTCTATCGATATGTCAAAAGACAAAACTGTGAAGGTTGATATGGAATGGACAAAAATGGACAATAATTTTAGTGAGGTAATTCAAAAATGTCATGATAACTAACTCACATCATTTGTTTAAGGTGTTTAAATGCTCTTATATGTATGTGTCTCCCTACACTTCTTTATTTAAACTTTTGGGATAGACTGTCTAACATGGTATCAGAGTCATATTCTATCTTAGTTAATTCCATATATGCAGATTTCCATTCGTCAAATCACACGTGCCCTTCCTAATTCAATTTAGATGACGAGATTTGCTGACCACCCTAGGAGAGTTTTTGGATTTTGCCAAGTGCATGTGCTTCTCCACCTAGCAAGGGCTGGAGTATTCATACCCACTCGACCACCGATTGATTCAGTCCTTTTTTTTTCCTTTGTAAATTAATGGTCACAGTCTTCTTAATTGTTCCGGCAACCCATCGTTGACATTTCTTGGAGTTCACCATTCCTTCGAACTTAACGTTCGATTACGATACCTTTGCAATTGCACGTGGCAATAGAAGTTAGAGCACCTTCTCCCACGAGGATTCTTGCTTCCTCCGATAGCAATTCTTCACGTCTATTCAAACTTATTTGATTTACAAAGTGACTTTGATTATCTTTTTCGCAACTCGCCAAAACAGTTTGTCGACTCAACATCTTATCTGACTTTGAAAATCAACGAGATGACTCCGATAGCAATTCTTCACGTCTATTCAAACTTATTTGATTTACAAAGTGACTTTGATTATCTTTTTCACAACTCGCCAAAACAGTTTGTCAACTCAAAATCTTATCTGACTTTGAAAATCAACGAGATGAGTGAACTCCACTTAAGAGATCATCGATCCCAAGAAAGTATCTTTTGGAGCATCTAGAAGAAAGGGATTGACCATAGGCCTAACCATCTTTCAGGAAAGGTTAGACGACGCATTTGGATCTAATGGATGGGCATGAAATGCAAGTCCAATTAAAAAATTCCAAGATCGAACCACAATAAAGTTGTGTACGTTCTCATTGGCCGCCACAATTGAAAATTTGGGTTGTTAGGAATCCCACAGCTACTCTTTTCAAGGAATGGGCATTAGCAAAATTCATATCAGAGAAAAATACGGTCCATGGGTTTAGGATGTTAGGATTTAGAATTGCTTTTGAAGTGAGCACGTTTGAACTAACCATCACCTTATTGGACCTTGCTAGTTTGGGCATGATCAACTGTTAAGGAACATTTAAATCACTCGGGCTCATCCATCGATCAATTCTTGCTAAAAAAATATGGCTACTTCTGAAGATGAATCTCTCTCTATTATATAATAGAGAGAGAGAGAGAGAGAGAGAGCTCAAGCCCAGTCTGAGCTTGTCAAAGATGAAGAAAACGTGGGTCGGTCAATTCGAGGCCCATCAAAACCAGTTCTCATCTTAAATTCGACGTGCATAAATCTTTGGAAAAGTCATTTTGACTTTTAAAGAAGTCGTAGAAAAGTTACAATTTGCAAACGACCCTAAAAAGACACGAATCGTTTTGAAGTAGAGCAATAACTCGATGGCTTGAAACAAAGTTGTGAATATCGGGCATGGAAGCCGAGTGATCATGACATAGTAAATTGGCCGAAGTCACCATAATAGATGAAGATATACCATGAATTCTAATTTAATTCATTTATATCATCATAGATCGTGTTTATGATTGTGTCTTGTATGTGACCAATGTATGTTATTATGTTATATGAAATAAAAATGATTGCCTACTTTTAAGAGATTCCAATTTTTTCTCTTCCTAAATATTTACGATGGTTTGGTTTACAAATGCCATACTTGACATTAACAATTCTATTTTTCTCTCTTACAAATTCACATATTAAATTTTGCATCCTTTCTATCTTACAAGTTACAACTATATTGTTGAAAAAAAAATCAAAATTTGAAATGTGTTTATCTATTCATGTATACAATTTCTTTGAATTGTGTAATTATCCATAATTTCATTCTATCTAAATGTTTCACAATAAAATAATTGTATTTTTTTAAATATTAATTTTTAGGTCTGATTTCCTAAAAAATCCCGGCTTTAAGTTTAGTGCCAAGTCTCCCTCTGACTTTCTTTTGTTAATACACATGATATGTGCGCACGTATGACAAACTTCAAAAAGTCAACAAGGGCCACATCATATGTATGCTCAGTTGATTGAACTTGTGTCTCCTCTGCTTATTCCAGGTGTTGCCACCCACGAGGGCCGCCTGCAGTTGTCCCACCAGTGGAGGAGCTCCATCAACCCGCCTTCCTTCTTTTAAAGTCTTGGTACTCGGACGCCTTGCATCCAAAATTGTATTTGACAGTCGAGATAAAATTCGAAATATAATTTATCTTATCTTATCTTATATTTGGTATTTACTCGAATAGGATAAAGTCAGATATTATCTCATTGGAAATGTGAAATAAATGGTGAGTAGGATTTATAATGTCCTAACAAAATTATTTTTTTCGAATAACAAACTTATTAAATTAACAAAATTAAAATTATATTTCAATATAAATAATATTTAAATTATAATTTAAGAAATAAAAATAAAAAATAAAAAATTATTTTTTAATTTAATCTTATTTTAATTTATATATTCAAATTTAATTCTATCTCATAATAAACATTCAATCTATAAATTATATATTTATATTTATTATATATATTTTAGGTATTTTGTATTTTAGGTATGTTAGTATAATTTACTATTTGATAATATTTTATTAAAGAATGATGAAAGGTGAAAAAAGAAATAATAAAGAAAATAATTTTAAAAAAGAGAAAAAATAAAAAAAAAATGAAAAAAAAAAAAAAAAAATAAGGAATAGTGTCACAAGATTTTCACCATCTCCATTTATGAACTTTTAGGTTTATTTACAACGATATGTTGTTTATATTAAAAAAAATGTACATAATATAATGTAATATAATATATTTGATTTTAATATTGTAATTCAACAAATAATGGATAGGATATAGAAAAATCTCAAAAATTTATATATTATCATATCCAGTCTTATTCTGATTAGATATCCGGACGATCAAACGTAAAGTTCCTATTAAAGTTTTTTCCTTTTCAGGTGAATGGGAACACAGAAGGCAATAAGGCAATCTCAGCTATCAGGAGTTTTTCCCCCATTTCTTCCCTAAGCCTTCTAAGGACATGTCCATGTCCTTTATGCACATGACAGGTGCGCACGTCCTCGAAAAGTCAACGGACGTTGAACTGTACAACACGCGTGCGGGGTCAATCCATTCCCCACGCTTCTGCAACTACCATTGGAATTATAGAATGTGCCACCCTCTCTTTCCTTCCTTCCATCTCTCTCCTATCCTTTTTTAGCCAAAGTATGGCGACGAGTCCCTCTCTTTTTCCTGAGGGGGCGCCATCATCAACGAACGCGCATTCTCACCTAGCCACAACCACCCCCGCCACCCTCGACCACCTAGAGGAAAAACGGCCCTTTCACCTACCCACCACCGCCACCCTTCTCCACCCCTGAAAGGGCCAGCAAGATTCCTTCTCCCTTCTCTCTTCTTGCTCCTCTGTTTCGTCTCTGAATTCTTGCAGCCTGAGGTAACCCTTCTCGAACGTTCTCAATCTTTGATGGGTTAGAATTCGTGGGGTGGTGTTCTTCTTTCCTTTTCTTGTTTGGAACCCGGTTCTTGGTCTTCGTCTCTGGTTCTTGGATTGATCTCGTTGTTGGGACATGAGGGTGGTGTTGTCTTGATTGCATGGAGATAGGTTTGGCCGGAGAAAGTTGGTGTTTGTTGCCTTGTTGGTTTGTTCGGATTGCGCAGGAGTTGTTTTTTCGTGATGAGTCGTTGGGATTGCTTGGTTTGAATCCCGGGTGCCTGATATCGACGTGCGCATCGACGGTTTTAATTGTATTAGCTGAATTCTTCGCCTTTGAATTTGTTGCCTTCTGTTTCGTTGTCTGAAGAATTCTGTGAGATAAGCGCTGCTTCTTGCGTGTGAAATTTCATTGGATGATGATGGTACGAGTGAACTGTCTAGGAAATTTACTGTTTTTATGGTCGTTGCTCTGTTCTTCGGGTTGGAGAAATGCGGTCAATTCAAAAGATCAGGTTCTTTATGACCCGACCTCTGCCGGGTTATTCTATGATGAGTCTGTAGTTCTGTTTGGTTTATGGAAAATGTCAATGACTTTGGATCAAGGAATTCTTCGTTCCTTTTCTTTTATTCTGTTATGGTTGTCCATGTATGATATAATCTTATTGCCAGCTTTGAAGCTTGTGCTCCAAATCTGAATTATGTTTAATGTCTCTAGTGAGAAGCAACAATAGCCTCAATCGAGCTAAACCTGCCTAAGTTCTTTGAGCGGAGTGCTGCGGAAAGCTCCTGGTCAGAGTTCGTCGTCACCACACCACTATTTTACGTCCACAACCTGCTGTAAGTGTACCCAGGTAGTCTTCCCAAACGCACAAATTATGAGGACATGCATATTTAAACTTGCAATATATAATTACATGCGTGTTGCACTGTGCAATGGATGGGGGTTTTTGCGGGGGTCGTAGAGCTATTGACAAATTGTGATGATGAAATGGCAAATTGCCTTCCTCCATTAGTATTCTCTTTTCCAAAGGTGCTAACTTTCCTTTTCCCCATTTGCAGTTCGTTGAATGAGTTTTGGTGGATGAGTTTTATGGACATGGTTTATGATCAGACTTGCATGGTTTCTTTCTATTGGTCATTAAAGTGATTACACAGATGCATGCATTGATGCATCTATTCCCCACAAAAACAAGATTCTTGTGTATTTTTTGGAAACACATTCCAAGTAACTAAGGGCAATATAGGAGGATAGAACTGCTCTGCTATTATCTCTGTGAAAGATTGAAAGAGATATAGGTTTCTAGCAAGCGATCCTAGAAATATATCCTTCTAAAAGATTGAAAGAGACCCAGCATTTCTAGAGACTAGGTGGCAGGATTCATTTGAGTCCTCTTTTCCTTTTTCCCCTGCCATCCTTCTGCTGCCTTTAGGCAATGGAAGGTGAAAATATTTCAACTTTAGCATGTCTTATCTTTAGCATCTTGTCCCCCGGTAGCATTATGTTTGGCTGCGTACTTATTATCTATATTGTACTTAAACCATTAACATGGCCTTCTAAACCACTAGTATCTGGCTTATCAAAGAAGACTTGGGATTCATTTCTATGGCACTTCGACAACTCTAATTCAGAACTTATTGGCAGCCATTGTTGTTCACAAATCTGTCTGAACTATCATGAACTCGAACTTTATTGTACTCTAGCAAAGGCCTTTACTCACTGCATTTTTCATTTCCTCGTGCACTGTTTTTACTATCACTCGTTGTTTGCAGCCTTTTTTACCAGATTGGCAGTTGGATATACGGTTCTTCTGAGAATGGATGGGAAAACGCATGATGAGGTAATGATTCCACAGAAAGTCGAATCTCTATGTGGTCATCTGAGAAGAAAATCTACTGGAATAATGGCTGCCCCAAATCTTCAACCGCCGATTCTTTCTCGTTATCTAAGAGCCTCAATGGGATCCTGCCATGATTTTTGCAAATATGGGAGGAAACATAATTCTGAAGTGAGGACTAATTACCTGAGGTCAAGGAGAAAAGCCGCCACTTCTGGGGATCGCCATAACCGGGATAATAAGACCAGTGCTCAGTTGGAGGGGAATGAGAAATTATTAGCTAATGTCGATGAATCTCCTAAGTCTGTCATTGTGAAGAGAGATGATTCCTGGTCAACTCAAGACGGAGACGTCATTGTGAACAAGGCTGGCATTTCTGGGGCTTGCTATGACCACGATGAGAACAGTGCTTCATTGGAGAGGAATGAGAAATCATTAGTCAATGTTGACGAATTTCCTGAGTCCATCATTGTGAAGAAAGATGATTCCTTGTCAATTCAAGATGAGAACAGTGCTTCATTGGAGAGGAATGAGAAGTCATTAGTCAATGTTGACGAATTTCCTGAGTCCATCATTGTGAAGAAAGATGAGTCCTTGTCAATTCAAGAGGGAGATGTTGTTGTGAAGAAGGCTGCCGATTCTGGGAATCAGTATGACAAGGATAAGACCAGTCCTTCATTGGAGGGAAAGGAGAAATCATTAGTCAATGTTGACGAGTCTTCTAAGTCTGTCATTGTGAAGACAGATGATTCTTTGTCAACTCCAGACAGAGATGTCTCCTTTCAGCAGCCAGAGGATCCAGATGTCACCAGAGATTTTGCTGCCGACCTGAAGAAAAACCCTGTCCATCCAAGTTCATCTACTCATCCTAAAGAGGGAAAAAGTGATGAAGTACACAACAAAACTGAAGGGGTGCTTTCATTGGCCGCTCCCCAGAGTTCAAGCAGCAGAAATAACCAGAAAATCAAAGGCACTAAAGCAACAGGGGTCTCTGTGAATAAGAAGGAAAAGATCTTGCCAAGTACCGCATCCATTGCTCCTGACCGTTCTAGCAGAAGAGCCTCAAACGAGGAAACGAGAAACTATAAGCATGCCAAATCAGCATCCACTCAGAAAAACTGCAGTATCAGTAAAGCTGAGCCTAAGCTTTCCGATTGCAAGGATAAGACTGAAAAGACTTCAGATTTTGCAGTGGCGGATGTTGGAAATAAAATGGCAGGAACCGCTGAGAATAGCCTCCATATGTTAGGTGAGAGTCCTAAGGCAGAGAAAGAAAGAAGATCAAAAGGAGAGATTACCCCTCAACTTCCACCTTCATCAGGGAAGAAAAAATCAAGACGCTCAGTAAATGCACATGGTTCGGCCAAATTGCCTCCATCCTCTGATAAGAAAAACACGAGAAGAATCGGAAGACGTGTTAATCAATCTCCTTCATTTTCATCTGTATCTTCATCTTCATCCTTGCGCTCAACACCATCTCTGCTAACATCAAAGTCCACCATTGTTGATACTCCGTCTGAGCATGAGGCAGCTGAAAAGGGGAATCCGGTGGCTCGTTCAGACAGAAATAGGCCCAAGAGGGTCAGCACAGGTAGCTCTGAAGACAAAAAATGCCAGCCTCAAATTCTACCCTTCAGGAGAGGGAAGGTGGTAGAACCTGGACTTGAGAATGGTCCTCCAAGGAGACTCAGGTTTCGACGACCAAGACTACTTGGCGATTACCAAATTGGTAAGGGTGATGCTGCAAGAAAAAGCTTTAGAAGAAAGGACATTGATTCTCTGGAGTTTAAGAGTAATATCAAATCTGAGAAAATTATCTTGAAGCACCGACATGTGGAGAAAAGAGAGAATGCGCGAAGTTTGTTCAACAACGTGATTGAAGAAACCGCTAGTAAGCTTGCCGAGACAAGGAAGAGTAAAGTCAAAGCATTGGTTGGTGCTTTTGAAACTGTGATCTCCCTTCAAGATACCAAACCAAAGGCCACACTCACTGCCTGTTGAACTGTTCAGGGTCTGTGTAGGTTTTTGTTCTATGGTTTTATTGTACATAAGGATCTAAAGATAACTTCTGTTGTTCTTGTGGCATGAGAACTATATCTCGAGACTGGCTAATTGAGCTGAGAATGTGTCCAGTGTGAATTCTATGGTTTTGACACCTATTGTTGATCAGGTTGTTGTGTGTATAGAAAGAACATGACTTGATTGGATTGTTTGATTTAACTTTCCCCTTCTGAATTCTTGGAGTTTTAAAACATGATTGTTTTTGCACTCTATGTACCTCTTGTTCATATTCATGTAACTCTCTTGGTCTGTTTTTTGGTTTGCAACGGAGGACATATCATAATGCTAGATCGATCTCAACTGGCATATCCCAGTTTTCTGTGTACCGTTGTCCTTGTCACAATTTATACACAGAGCATGATGCGGCTAATTGGCTTTTTTGAGTTATGGAAGACTCTCTGTCTACAGTGACATGGCAGCTGTCATAGTGACGACCAGATATTCGAGGATATTCACTATGTCAAGGATATTTGTGGGGCAGTGACTTTATGTCTGCTTGTTCCAATCTTTGGTGAGTGAGCCTAGAGGAGGAAACTTAATGTCACCGTGGTCCTTCTCTAAATGGCCCATCTTTAGCGTCTTTTGTGCACATACCGGCAGGTTTCGTCTGCTATCTAGCATTTTCTAACCCAGTTTAACCAGTATTTTGATGTTAACCAAACTTCATTTGTTCTGCTTCTCTGATTGAATCCGGGATACTCAAACACCTTATATAATATGGCTGCATCGCTTATTCATGAGAAGTTGGTTACTTTGCTTGGCCTGTTGAGCAGAAATACTACTGCCAGCTTAAAAATCTGATAAGTCCTCCATTTTTCATCTCACTGTTGTTGAATGTCTGCTGAGATTATCTTGTGATTGACATAGTTGATGGCCGTTTGCCATAGAAGCAGCAGCAGTGCCAGTAGTGGACTTGGAGGCACATGATTCGTTGTTTTGTGGATTTACTATTCTGCATCAGAGTTCAAACTTTATACAATACAATTGAAACGACTAACCAATACGTGAAGTATTTGCTTATAATCAATCCACAAGTGATTCTTGTTGTGCATATTAAGTAGACTTAAAAGCAGAAACATGTGAAAGGAGCTTCTCCTGATCTGATCTTCTTTGCCTTCTCCTTAACCCGAGATTCTTCAGTTCTTCTTTTCTCCTCTGCTTGTGCTGTTGCTTCGCGTGCCATCGTATCAATTCTTGCTACCTTATATTGGTAATGCTGTTGATTCCTTGACCTTCTCTGCTCAAGCTCATTCTGCAATTGCGATAACATTGTTAGGGCTTTGACATTATCAGCCTTCATTAATTTGAGAATATCACAGCTTAAGATGTTGCCATACCCTTTTCCTTTCGAAAGAACGTTTGGCTCTTGTTTTCTTCTCATTCTCCCATGAAAAGATGCTGGACTTCAAATTCTCATGCCTGGAATTTGAGAGGGTTATGAAACTAGGGTGGTGGTGCGTTCACTGAGCAGCTAGAAGTCTTACGTTCGTAGAGGATCGAATTTTCGTCAGTACTGAAAACCAATTTATATTGACAATTTATAATGGAAGCTTACCTCTTTCTAATCATTTCAATCTGAGCTCTCTCCCATGCATCCGCTTTAGCTTTCTCTCTACTCTGTTTTGATCGGTTCTCCTTCAGTTTTGGGGTAATGGAAGTAGATGGCGACTTTTTTGTGGAAGCTTCACATGGTACGTTAGTTTTAGTCCCTTGAAATATTAATTTCAACGGTGAAGAGAATGGGGTGATGATTTAGGGAGAATTAACCTTACCTCCTGCTTCCACATTTGAGGATTGCCTGGTTACTCTTTTGGCGGTTGTCGGTCCCATCATGACATCGACCGTTCTGCTCTTAATCTTATTCCGGGAGGATGCAAAGTCCTCTCTCACCTTTGTTCTCTTTCCTACCTCAGTTCCTTCAAGGGAACATATAGCAAATGCAGCGGCTGCGACAGCACTGGCATACTCGCTGTCCCCGGAGCCATGATCCGAACTCATTTGGCCAGAAAACTGCCTCGCGAACCGGTTCTGTGTCTTCTGATCTGCAAAAAATTTCATCATATGCAGCATTTGGTCTTAAATGACTAATTCATTACTCATAACGTTGCTGGAAGTAATATAGACTGCAGGTTTTATGTCGGTCTTAATCTTTCTTCTGATTATTTTAGTTCCTGTGTAAGATGCCAATCAATATGAGAATCATTTTTGAATATCGAACTTCAGTTGCATACTCTATAGTTTTGTTGTTTTTTTTTTTTTTTTTGGCCTGAACGATGTGCATGTAAACGATACCTCCTTCCGAAGAATCCGTTTGTCTGCTCCTGCTGATATCTCCCTGCTTCGGTTCCGAAAACCTTACTCTGCAAGGCAGTTAGTCTGCTAATGGACAACGGCAGCACAAAACTATGTTCGATGCAGACACTTAACATAAGCCACTCTTTAATACTTTCTCCATTCCATCTTCGACGAAGCTAGATGTACTATAATCAATCTCTGCTATGAATTTATAAAGATCTCGTGCGATAGTTCTCTTGCCTTTTAACCATAAAACGGCGAAGAAACTTCAGTTAGAGGAAACGATAAAAGTGGGCATGTTTGTAAAAGGTCTAGCACCAAACTTTGAGATATAAGGTCTGGTATTTGTGTACCTTCTCTGCTTGATTAGATTCTCCATCCTCTGAAATCCCTGGCGGCAACTGATCGTCTGTCTACCTACTTCTCCAGCATTACCTTTTCTTTTCTTTTCGAATAGGTTTCCTGAATCAATACCAGGAACTATGCATTGGAAGGGAAGACTTTGCCATGCTCGTTTGTTTACGTAGCACGTGAACAAAATCCAATGAAGCAAAGTCTTGTGCGCTTTTTGTGCAGATGCAAGCAAAGTATCTCTCTCTCTCTCTCTCTGAAAGACATTTTTTCCAACAGCTATGCCTTGGATATTCGTACAAGATAAAGTGGTCCTTTTCGGCATCTCTGGGCATCGGCCAATGAGAAGGATTGGACATTCTCTTTCCCACACGTATGGTTCGAGGAATAACATCAACTTTCAGTGACACAAGAAAGCTGGCAGGTGCATAGATTCTTTGTTTTGCTGAAGCAGATTTGAGAGGCATCTTGTCTTGCGCTTGAAGCCTGGAATCTACCAGACTGTTGCAGCTTCTTCTTCCTCCTCCTTTTTCTGGGCTTTGGTAGTGACTTGTGAACAGTGACATGGGACAATGTCAGAGAGGTGTTTCCTTCATGGGGATGCATTGTTTTTCTTGTTCAACAATCGATCTGGAGCAGTGCAACTTCTCCGGTCATCTGGGTCTTTTTGCAGTCTTCTTTGTGATGTTATATGTTGCTATTTGCATGGAGAATGATTTCAATTTATCTGGTGATTAAGCTGTAAAATAAATTTTCCTTGAAATTAATTTTTATTTATTCTATTTTTCTTATATGAGAGAACTATCGCTGAACTCTAGAACTCTTTTGCATAAATTAACAATGCGAGCAAACCTCGAACAAGACTAAGTATATTTCAACAAAATTGATCTAGGACCGAGTATGATTTACAAAAAAATATAAGATTTGAGTTCTGTTTATAAAAAAAAAATGATTTGTAAAATATTTTTTTAAAAATAGCTACTTGTTATCGCTTGAAATAATACGTCAATGAAATATATTTTCATCATTGGCAGCAATTTGTATTTAAATAGGTTTGTGAACAATGAAATTATCTTTCGATCATTCGTTTTTATAACAATGATCATTTTTAGGAAAATATTTTCCAAATCATTCATTTTCTACATAAGAAACCAAGCGCTCAAATGATAATTCCCTTTTCACCCGAAAAATTTACCTCTCTTTGATTTTTTTCTCCCTCCAACAACCCTAAAAAATCCATATTATCATAAATACCACCATCTCAAATTTGGTCTCCCCACTTCAAAAGCCCAGAAATACCCTTTTATAAAATATAGTAGTTAGTAGACGTCACCCATAATTTGCAGGATAAAATGGTAAATTCGATGAATCCGAAGGGAACAAGCTTTGCACAATTATGCAAGCAAAGGAGGTGGAAAACGGGCCGCAGCAGGCCGGCCCGGGCCCATCATGGGACGGCCCACGGACCATCATGGATCGGCCCAACGGCCCATCAAGGGCCCAACGGCCCGTCCAGTGCACAACTTTACCCGCCAATAACTTCGAACCCCTCTCTCTCCCTCTCTCTCTCTTCTTTCTCACTCTAGTTCGTCAGCTATGGAAACGGAGGAAGAAGAGATCACGGCGGAGGAGCGGCTGCGAGCCGAAGCGAACCGGCTAGCCGCGCTGGCGAAGAGGAGGAAGACGGCCGCCGCCGGCTCCTCCTCAGCCGCCCTGCCGCCGCCGCTGCAGCAGCAGTACCCGCGCGGCCACTGGGCGCTCTTCAAGTGCAGGAAGTTGAGCCCCGCCGCGGCGGCGACCGCGGGACCGGCGAAGACGTGCGGTATCGCGGCCGGGGCGGCCGGGGCTGGGGCGCCGCCGGACGGGGCCGCCGCCGAGAAGTTCAAGGTCCGGCTCGAGATATGCGCGCCGGATTCGTTCTCGGCGACTCCGCTGCGGCTGCTAGGGTTTGCTTATCCGGGAGAGGACGAGGCCATGCGGAGACTGGTGGATTGCTTGGCTGGTGTAAGTTCCTTGGTTGTAATTAGTGGGCGGGAGAGGGAAATGGAGCTGATTCTCCTGTGCATTTGTCGCTCTGGGTCTTTGTTAGAAATGGATAAGATAATTTCATGCTTGCAGTTTTTGAGATATGGGTTGTCGAAGTCGGTGAAATTGTTCGGTGAGGCGGTTGAAGAATTTGAAGCGAATATTCGAGATGTCATTGTGTAATCATACATGTTGAAAAATGAACAAGTGTGGTTGGGAATTTTACAAGTGTGATCTAGAGGAGCTGTTGGTTACTTGACATTGTAAAGAGTCAGCTAAATTTTCGTTCGCAAGTCGCAGTAATCTATATTTTATTGCATGGAGGGATGGTTTTTCCATTTAAGACAATCTATAAAATGTTGCATGATTTCATTTCCTTGGATGCTTACTAAACAGTAAAACAGCTTTCCAAGTCTGATGGATGCATGTCTCGAGCTAGCTATTAGAATGGATGATCTTGCACGAGGAAAAGCTAGTATTCATTGAGTAAAGTTCACTGTTAGATAGTTCTATGGAACTGTGCCGTCTATCTTCCTAATTTGGCTTTGGTGCAGGTGATGCCATCACACTATACCCAAAACCTTGCCGGTGGAAAAGCTTGTGTGTATAAGCTGAGTGATTATGATGCAGTGATAAGATGTTTAAAGAGCTTCAAGAGTGTCGTATACGAGGAGATTCCTTGGGGAACATTTAATGTCATCGAGAAACTTTCACATTCTTTCATCATGGGCCAATGGATCCCTTGCAGACCTGAGCATTTGCCTGATGAGAAGGTTGATGAATTGATTGGGAAGTTACCCAAGAAAATCTTGGATACACTTATGCCATTTCAAGTTGATGGAGTAAAATTTGGTCTACGAAGGGGTGGACGGTGTCTTATTGCAGACGAAATGGGTCTTGGCAAAACACTTCAGGTTATTTGCTATGGCTCATTTGATTTGCTATCATTTCATAACTCTCCCCTATTAAACTGGAAGTTAGAAAAAGGTGTGGCTGGTGTTGGCCTGTGGCCACTCTTTAGATTGGAAGGAAAACATTAAAAAAACACATGAACACACAATGAATTGATTAAGCTGTCTCATAAAAGTCAATTGGGCCTATTGCCCATCACTTATAGTGTTCATCGTTCCTTGCTCACAGGCCATTGCTATTGCAAGCTGTTTCATGAATGAAGGTTCTATTCTTATAGTTTGCCCTGCTATTTTACGCTTTACCTGGGCA
Source organism: Eucalyptus microcorys (assembly GCA_014182515.1). Lineage (NCBI taxonomy): Eukaryota > Viridiplantae > Streptophyta > Magnoliopsida > Myrtales > Myrtaceae > Eucalyptus > Eucalyptus microcorys. The sequence continues at coordinate 6,100,568 of CM024563.1, forward strand.
GAAGAACTTGAGCGGTGGTTTCCTTGTTTGCCCACCGATATCCATCTTGGTAACGTCATGTTCAATCCCTTCACATATAGAGCTCTCTTTTCAATTTGGTTTAAATGCTTCCCTTGTCCCTTTGATTGAGATTTGCTACTTAAAATTGGTGTACAGGATTTCTTGAGTTTTAGTCAAAGATCATCCCTCTTTTGGTTGTTTGGGATGAAATTCATTGATGATGGGTCTTCCTTTGTAATTGTGTTCAAGCATTTGAGAAAAAGAGAGATGGGGAAAGGAAAAGAGTGAAATGGTTTCAAATTGTTAATGTATTTAAGTATTAAATTATGTCTTCATCTAATAGCTTTAGCTTTTAGAACATTTGGTAATGGTTTCACCAAATTTTATATGGTATCAGAGCGGATGGTATTGAGTTCAAATCTTTCCAGTCTCCCACTTGCCTTCTGTATTGTATATTTCCACACTTTAATTTTAGGCCAATGTTTAACTTACATGTGAGGGTGAGTGTTAAAGCATTTGAATACCAAACACGTTTTCATCTAATAGCTTAAATCTTTAGAGCAACTGGTTGTGGTCCCACAAGTTTTACACAAAGGAAGAAAGTTGACTTGTGCAACTGTTGTGTTACATGCTTCTTTGAAACTGTGGACTGCTATTTTCTGGACTTAAAATATGTTTATCAAAATGGCGGACTGGAATCTACAGATTCATTGAAGAGATATGTGACTTTTCTCTTATCTCTTTGGACTTAATACACCGTAGAATATACTGAAACACTAGTGATATATATGAACTTGCTATCTTTTCAGTGTTTGGTCACCAGAATAATCCTTCACACTTGGAAAAATGGCCAAAGATTGTGGTTATTTCTTACAAGATGCTTCATCACTTGCGGAGGAGTATGCTAGATCGGGAATGGTCTCTTTTGATAGTTGATGAGTCTCACCATATAAGATCTTCAAAGAAATCTGCAGAACCGGAGGAGGTATGGAGTTATATTAGCTGGTAAAAACGGTGCATCTCGTGTTTGTTAGATTGATGTTTTTTAAATTTTGGATCAACTCAAGAATGTGTGATGATTCTTTCCAATTCATTTCTTTAATTTTGTTATGGTAATTTTTTTGTGAATCTGATTGCATCTCATTTATGTTTTTTTGGGAATTATGGAATGGATCCTCTCTGGTTAGATGATTGCATTTTGCTTGAGCTTAATAATTTTCTGACTGATGCTGGTGTATTTAATCCACTGATAGTCATAGTTGCTGATGTTTTTTAGTTGGTGGTGCTATTATCACCTTTTTGAAATTAAGTTTGGATAAGGTCACAAATTGAGTATCTGTGAGACTTGGTGGGATCACAGCCAACTGTAGAACAGTTGGCTGTGATCCGAGAAAATCAAACATGGTATTAGAGCTATATAGGTATATCAAGATTAGAAGTATTAGTATCAGAATTTGGGATTGGAATGGGAGGAAAAAAGTACTACTCGGATCACCTCATGATGAAGGCAAGGAATCATCTCCTGGGGCTGTAGACAGATGAGGCTCCAAGACAAAGTTTTGATCTACAACCTTTTGAAGAGTTTTTCTTCTAGTATAAACTTGAAGCTTGGGCTTGTAGGTCACATTGTGATCTTGAACTTTTTCTCCTCCTGTCTTTGACACATCAAGATTCGGCAAAGTTGTTTTCGAAAACTCAAACAAAAGAGTGGGAAGGACAGGAGAGTTTGAGTGCCACAATATATTTTCACTAATTTTGGCATTCTCCCCTTGAAGAGATTTGTTGGAAAAAAACGGTTGTGACTCTATGAAGGTGACATCCATAGTGATATGAATTTTGCCATTATGTGGATTGTAACACTTGTAACCTCTTTGGTTAGGTGCATACCCTATAAATACACAATTTTCAGCCTGAGGATCCAATTTGGATTGACATTGACTTGGGAGGTGGATAAATGCAGTGCAACCAAACACCCTTAGAGGAACATCAGAAAAAAATCAGGCTATGGGGTACACTTGTTTGAAACAATCTAAGGGAGTAGTGTAGTTTAATACCTGAGTATGCGGCCTATTAATTAGATTAAGATGCTGTAAACATAGCTTCCCCCCATAAGTATTTAGGTACATGCACTGAAAAACTGAGGGCACGGGATACTTCAAGGAGGTGGCGATTTTTGTGTTCAGCAATACCATTCTGTTGGGGGTGCAATTCTGCAAGCTGATTGGTGAAGGATACTTTTTTCTCTTGAAAAACTCCCCAAATACTGGTTATAATACTCAATACCATCATCGGTATGAAGGATATTAATAGTAGTGCGGAACTGGGTCACAACCATTTGATGAAAAGTTTTGAATAGGGACTCGACTTCAGACTTGGCACTCATCAAGTATGTCCAACATAAATAGGTATGATCATCTATAAAGATGACAAACCATCATTTCTTGGTTTTTGTTGGTAGGGGTGAAGGATCCCAAATATCACTATCAATTAAATAAAATGGTGATGATGCACAATACTATTTTGGACTATAATGAGTACAATGATTTTTAGAAAACAAAAAATTGTCACAATGTGGTGAAGAAACATCAACACCTTTGAACAAATGAGGAAACAAATGTTTCAAGTATCCAAAACTAGGATGGCCTAATCTATGGTGCCAAACCATTTTTTTTCTTGAACAGAGAGAACTGAAAGTTCCATACGCCTGAGCTATTTTATCAAAGACAAACTCTTCAAAGTAGTAGAGACCATCCCTCATCCTAGCACTGCCAATCGTCTTCCTCGAGATTTGATTATGAAACTCACAATGGGAGTTAGACTCTTTAGAAAGTTTACTAATAGACAATAGGTTACAAGCTAGCTTAGGAACATGTGGTACATTATGAAGTGTGATAGGATCAAAAAGTGGAACTGATCCTTTGCCTACAATAGACGAAAAACTCCCATCGACAATCCGAATTTTTGGGTTGTTGGGACAAGGAACATAGGATGTGAACAAATATGGAATATTAGTCATATGGTCCGATGCCCCTGAATCAATAATCCAAGGTACAAGTTGCGAACGATAGAAGAGGGCTTTTAGATTTCTATCTTGGTGGGCAATCGAAGTAGTAGGATTTTTTATATGGACCCAGCTTGAAGTAGCTGCAAAAGATGGTCTAGCTGTTCCTTGCTGAAAGGGAACGCGATTGCCTCATTAGCTGTAGGAGGCACTCTGAGATGGCTTATTATCACAACTAAACGAAGTTGGTCAGCCATGAATCCTCCAACAGGTCTCCCGTGTATAACGGACACAGGGTTTGTTGCAGACATCACACCTAATACAGGGTCTCCCATCTGATCTTCGCAAGTTAGTGGGGATTCTGCTCACATTGGCCTCGGAGACTATTGTTGTCATGTGATGTCATGGATCACAGCCAACTGTTCTAAAAGGCCAACTGGTCGGCCATGTGATTTGCTTATATAGCTCTAATATTATATTTGATTTTATGAGACCACGGCCAAGTGTTCTAAAAGGTTTTAGAAGAGTTGATTGTGGTCCTACTAAATCTTATATGATATCAGAGCTAGAGATCTTGAATTCAAATCTTTCCAGACCTTATTTGTCTCATCATTTAAATTTCCACACTTAGTACTAGGCAGAATACCAGACTAAGTGTGAGGGAGAGTGTTATAATATTTAAATAATAAATCATGTATTCATCTAAAAGCTTAAGTTTCTAAAAAGTTCCACCAAATTCTCACAGTATCAAACCAGCCAAATGGTGTAAGAATACATTGCAATGGTTGTGAAATTTTGTTTTTCTGATTTCTGATCTTTAGCTGTAAGCCAATATTAGCTCCTTCTTATAATCATTGAGAAAAACTAATATAAACATCATTGCATTACTAAGAATATCATGAAGCTTGAGATAAGGTTAAGAGTTACTGGTGAGGAGAAATTAGAAGACGCCCGATGACATTCACTTGTTCCATCTTTAACATCAGTCATACTTTCAAGCAAACTTTATTTATTGCAGCATCAAATTTTACCACAACAATAGCTTTTTGCTGTTTCAATCCGCTTGTGATCTGCCGCTATCTTTCCTCCTAATTCCCCCACCTTGTTTGTGGAGAGTGCTTACCATGACTCATTATCTGTCCTTATTTATAACAGATAAAAGCAGTTCTTGATGTGGCAGCAAAGGTCAGACGTATCATTCTACTGTCAGGAACCCCTTCTTTGTCTAGGTTGTTGCCCTTTGAAACAGATGACATTATTGCCTTTAAAATCTGTTGTTTCTTTTTACCCTGCCTGCCCCCTTTCTCTCCATTTTTCTGCTACTTTGTTATACTTTTGCTATCTGATACCTTATTTTGGATGCATTCTAGGTGATTGTAGGCCATATGACATTTTCCAGCAGATAAACATGCTCTGGTAATTGCTTTTATATGGTTCTACTTTCACTGGATTACTTTACTTCTCACTGAGAATCTAAAGTTCTTATTCTGCTCTCTAGGCCTGGTTTACTGGGAAAAGACAAGTTTGATTTCGCAAGAACTTACTGCGATGTAAAATTTGACCAAGGTTATCAAGGAAAGGTTTTTAAGGTAATTGTCGCACTCTCCAACAAGCTACATGCTTAATTTAAATGGCGTGTGAGCAATTTTGTACTTTCATATAGTTGAGTCATTATAGAAAAGTGAAAAATTTTATCCAGTGCATATGGCTGGATGTATGAGTGGTTTCTGCTTCTTGGCAGATCCGCCAACCATGTACTAATTCCCTTTGGTAAGACATCCATATGGCTAAGAGTGCCTGAGATAGTGCATTTTGTAGCTTTACTGGAGAAGACCCTGTAATGGCTTGTTGCTTGTACAATATCAGCTTCTTGAAATGAAAAATTGATTTGTCTGATGGGGAATTTTGTCCCAGGACTACTCAAAGGGCATTCGCTTGGAGGAGCTAAACATTTTGCTCAAGCAAACAGTTATGGTGCGATCTTGCTGAAATTGTTAACATGTCTCACCATTTTATTGCATAATGTGATTGGCTCTCATATTAGCTGTTGTAAAACAATCCCGTGGTGATATAAATAATATTCAAATGTCAATTGAACTGCAAAATATGCAGATGATTTCCTCATGAAGCTGTATTTATCACAATGCAAGTCTCTTGGATATATTTTACGTCTCATTTCAAGTTTAGGATTTGCTGATTCCAGCACTTCCTTTGAGTGAGTAGCTTTCTTCGTTTTTAGATTTTTTATGTATCTGTGTAGTATGAGTAACAGTAACTTGTGCTTCTTTGCTTAACTTTGGTTTACAAGAAAATGACAAGTTAGTTTTGGAACCTTGTAGAGACAATTGAAAGTATTTGTGCGCATGGGAGACAACAACCATAAGATTCTCTGTTGAATATCTGGGTGAAGTTCAATTGATTGCTGTCCTGATACTGAGTCCAGTGTGCTAGGTCAATTAATTTACTCTCTGCCATCCAACTGCTCAAACAGTTGCTTTCCTGAAGGGTGTTTTTTCAATTTATTTTTTCAGATAAGACGCCTGAAGGAGCATGTCCTGGTGCACTTACCTCCCAAACGTCGGCAAATATTAAGAATTTTATTAAAGAAATCAGATATAATTTCTGCAAAGTCTGCTGTCAGAGTAGTTGACAAAGATTCACTTGATGGCATTACTCCTGACAATACAGATCAGTGTGATGGTAATCACCACGACTTTGCAAGCTTCCTTTGAAACTTCTACTGTATTTCCAAAACGTATAGCCATAACTTTCTAATAGGAAGAAACTTTCAGTGTTGCATTTGTGTTTTTGTTTCTAGCCAAGTAGTTAACTGTGACAATCTCATGCTCATTATCAGCAAATTATTGGATTATAATTAAACAAGCAGATGGTCAACATACGCCATCATCCCTCAAGTTTTTGCAGAACTTGAGGCACATTCCCTGTGTGTTACGAAATTACTCCACCTCCTTGTAAATTATCTTTGATCCACGAAATTAACGATATATAATAGCACTGTGTGCAATTGTAAAATCCAAATAGACTGAAAGATGACTTGGAAGGCATCAATCTGCATACAGATCCAATAGATTTTGAGGAGGGGTGTCGGAGTAATTTCCAGATGAGAGGGTTCCTTTTGAAATTTTACCAAAACATGGGGGTGTCAGAAAAAATTAATACCTTTATCTTGTCAACAGATAGCTGGTACCTTGCTAGAGTCATGTCAAGTTTTCGGACTAAGACCATTTCATGCACAAAACTTCATGTTTATAGTGTGGACACACAGAGATTCCAACTGATTTGTCTTTACTTGGTTTCTATTTCTGCCAGATTCCAATGGTCGCGACAGATTGCGCAATCTATCATATCAGGAAGTTGGTATTGCCAAGCTCTCAGGATTCCGTGAATGGCTTTCTCTTCATCCACTCATTGCAGCATCTGATGAGGTGGTGGACTCACCAAATTGCCATAAGATGATAGTTTTTGCCCACCATCATAGAGTTCTCAATGGGGTGCAGGTAGACCTTTGAGAGAGCATCTCTTGCAAAAATAATTTATTCAGATCTAGTCGATAAGTTTCTGTTGAATTTGCCCAAGTATTTTCTTGTATAAATGAATTTGTGATATTATGGCTGGATGATTTGACTGCCTAGCTTTTTTATTATATACTAAATACTGTGTTAATGAGTAATTGATGTTCTATTGTAAACAGAACCTTTTGTTGCCATTTTAAGCTAGTTAATCATAGAATCTAAAATAAGATAAATTGAGCTAGTAAATTGCTTAAGCAGCTGTCAAGCTTTAATGAGAAAGAGATTGGTTGGTCTTTGTGATTCTTGGCCCTGGGTATTCCTAAGCACACTTTATTTGTCTGGAAAGTTGCCCCCTTTATTTTTTTGAAAGATCGGAGTCATTTGAAGAGCTTTAGCAACTTGATGGGATCTGTAAAGATCAGAAATTCCAAGTTAATCATTTGTATTGGCCGGAATACAATGTGACCAATGTAATATTGAGGTTTCTCATTCCTCGAAATTGTTTCATGAAACAAGGGGAGAATTTTTTTTTTTTTATGTGCTATGCAAAGCCAGTGAGTTGTTTTATCATATGTGCTGATAAAATATGTTAATTATGAATTGTATCTTGCACCATCCTTTAGCAGTTTTCATTAGTTTGTAAATCTGTTTAGCGGAAGCACTTTTATGCAGCTTTTAGAGATTCACCCCTATAAGTACAGAACTTAGCAAGTCTTCTATAATTAATTTAAAATATACTTGAGATTGATTATTGTTTCTTCAAAATTAGAGTTACTATCATTTTGATTTCTCGTTTAAGTTTTTTTCTTTGGTTGTTACGGCTTAGCATGCACCATTTAATATATTCCATCAAAGTGACCTCTACTACTTGCTTGTGGGGAGTTCTGATTCTAAAGTTAAGTTTCATGACGTTTGTGATGCGGATTTCATCTAGTTTGAACTGCTATCTATGTCAGAAATTATTTTGTCAAAGTGACCTCTACTACTTGCTTGTGGGGAATACTGATTCTGAAGTTAATTTTTGTGATGTTTGTGATGTGGGTTTCATCTAGTTTAAACTGCTATCTATGTCAGAGTTTTCTTTTCTTTTTATATATTTATTTATTTTTGTTTTGTTTTAGAAGTAAGTCCCACTCAGCTGTTTGATTTCTTGGCCTCACATGAAAGCTTTTTATGTTGGAATGACTCAGGAGATCATATGTGAGAAAGGAATTGGTTTTATTCGCATAGATGGAAATACTCTCCCCAGAGATCGACAGTCTGGAGTAATGTCATTCCAATCATCAAATCAGGTGTGTATCTTGGATGCCTCTTCCTAATTTTCTTTGGTTGCACAGTTGTGTTGTTTTTACTGTCAATGATTATTTTCAGACTAAATGTGTCAAGTATTTTGCATGTAGAGTCTCGAGGTAATATATCCTCTTTTGTTCTTTCTATGTTAGTGGATATTTCTTCCTAGTCCGGAATCCTTTTAACAAGGAAGAATTTAGAAGTTATTTACACTGATGACTAGGTGCTTTTCTCATTAGGTTAAGATTGCAATAATTGGTATTACTGCTGGAGGTGTTGGACTTAATCTTTCATCAGCAAAGACTGTGGTGTTCTTGGAGCTGCCTCCATCCTCATCATGGATGCTTCAGGTAGACTTACTTGAACTTTCTTGAAAATAATATTGAATTGTTACTGTATTTATGTATGGATTTTATTTGATCAATATTGCAAAAATTGGTTTTAATGCATTTTCTGCAAGATTAAGGTCCTTGAGCTCATGGTCTTATCCTCATCATTCCCCTGCTTAATTGTTGCACTCTTATGCAAAGAAGAAGAAAAAAGAAAGTGTTAATTGGTCCTTCATTGACTTGCTATTTCTCTGAAACTTTGTTCTTTTCTTCTCTTCTATCTTGTAAAGGCATCGATACAAACCGTTGGAACATGATCCAGGCCTGTGTTTCATAATTTAAAGATGGATGGATAGCTAACTTAATGCAGACACAAAAAGGATGATAGTGTTGCTTCCACCCTTCTGAAAACTCAAATGCTGACAGACCTTGACTTTATTTGTAACATGAACTGATAATATCAGTAGGACAGAGCCCCTGAACCAATAATATCTGTAATTTCATCATGATAGTTGCTACTGGATTTTAAGGATCTTACAGGCTTATGCCTTTTTTGCTGTTTCATCGATTATCGTCTAAATTTTGGATAATTGAATGTCTTCTATCATGTCCAAAGGCAGAAGACAGAGCTCACAGGCAGGGACAAACCAATGCCGTCAATATATATTATTTTTGTGCAAAGGTGCGTGCCTTTTCTTGTTACATGTTACTTGAAATTTTTAATTGTTATTTCCAATTTTGTGATGCTTATTTTGATAATGACTTTGGCAGGATACTACGGATGATTTGCATTGGCAATATTTAAGGAAGAGCTTGTACCGCGTTTCCTCTACTACAAATGGAAAGCATGATGCAATACTAGATATTGCGGTATCTTTTTATTGCTTTATGTTTGAATTGCCACCGGCTTTTTTCTATTTGTTTTGATTTCCACATGATTGATAATGTCTTTTTGAAATCAAAGAGAGAGCAGTGTCTTGCTTGCCTTGCCTTCTTTCTACATAAGTTGGGCATATTTGTGATAATCTTATCATGGCCCTTGACCATGTTCTGAGACATTGTTAAAGACTTCAAATTGGACACAAAGTAGATTTGATGAAGTCTCTGCTTTGGAATGTTCACATCCTATCTATCTGCCTATCTTGGGCTTTCCTCAGAATTTCTGATGTGAAATATTTTAGGAATTTATATGAAATAAGATATTTTGATTAAAAAAGATCTCTGTTCTTTGAAAGAAATGGTAATCAGTAGATAGCATTGAATTTAATAAGAATAAAAAACTATACCAAGTATCACACAATTAATAACTATCACAACCTTACGGTGGTCAAGAAAATGTTGATTGATGCTCTTTGGTGTTAGACTGGCACTTCTTGATCTTAATTTATCAATGCTTCTCATTTTCATCAAATTACAGTTTAGAACCTTTGGACACTTGGATTACATGTGGCCTGTGTTCTTCTGGTGGAGGGATAATTGTAATTGATGTTTTTATTGTCTTGCTCAAACTTGATATAGCAGAGATCATGTAATATATTACTTTTACTAATTTTTGAGGCGGCAATTTTGCTGCATGATTTTGAAGATTGCTAATACTGAAAGAAGTGAAACCACTCCAACAAATTTTAGAGCTTTTAAAGATCAGCTCTTTTTTTATTCCACTGTGCTGGCCTGATGAATGTCCATACACATGGTATTGCAGTCCATTTCTAGTTAAAATGAAGCAAAGTTTTGTTGGAAGGGTTTGGTTTCGCAGTGATTTTAGTAGAAGCTCAAATGATCAAGGGAGGGTCGTAGAATCATTTACATTAAGATGTGCTAGATTAAGTTGGCCAAGCGACTCAAAAATTTTAAAAAATGTCTGGGATGATTAGAGTGGGCTTTGCACGTACTCTATCCAAACATGAAGAATCCCATGTTCTTTGTGTTCGTCAAAGGAATTTATTATTCTGGTTAGATGGGTTTCGCATAGAGATCATTTTATAGAATATAACATGTCAGAGAAATGGTTCTTTTTCATACTAACTGGAAATCGCGTTCTGTGGATTACCTGAATTTCTCTCACTAGTGTCCTTTGACGATGCATTCTTTACAAATAGAGGATAACATGGCCATTGGCAATGCAAGTTTTTGTGAATGTCTAGTGTAATTGTTCCAATATGCAAGTTGTTTGAAGTTAATTTTTTATTGATTAAATTGGTGCTTCAGACAATCAAGATTACTGTGTCCTTGAATTGTTTCTTAAATTGTTAGTTAATGGAACTTCCCCAATGAAATGAGCCTAGGTTTTATTCCTATAGTGGAGTGCAATACATAGTCAATAAAACCCCTGTTCCTTCTGTCCCTTTACACTGATAAACATGCGTGAATGTGCATGTACTTGCTTGCTTGTGTATGGTGCTTTTTTGTCCATGTTACTTGTGTCGTTTTGTTTTTATTGCAGTCACTGTACACGGTCATTAGTTCATGCATTCTGAAAACTATGCCTTTGTCTTGTCTGACATCTCTTATTTCCATGCCATGCTGTTTTATGGTTGCTTGTTTCTTTTACTATAATAATCCTTTTTTCCTTTTCTTGGTGTCAGGTTGACAATGTTTCATATTTTGGAATTTCTGATGAAACTGATAGAAGTTATATTCAGAAGTTGGAGGAAATTGCGTGCAGTCAACTGTTGCAGAAGGTAAATAAGTCTTGATTCTCAAGCTTAGATTGAAATTGCAAGTATTCTAAAGGTTACAGAAGTTGATTTAAGTAATAATTGGCTGTTAAGAACATAATGACTCCTGTGGTCAGCTCAAGCAGAATAGGATGATGATAAATTCGGATGCAATCCCCCCCAGACTCAAATCAAAAAACAACACTCCTGAAAAGAGAAAAAAGCTTGTATTTTTTAGAATGTAGAGAGGATATTCATGGAAATTTACAATATGCAGGAAGATCCTGCAAAAACCAAAGAAGATGATAGTGAGCCTGCTCCTGCTGATCCAGTTCAAGCTGATGAGAATTGTTCCAACTTAAAGAAATCTCCTCTGGTTGAGGTAAGTCATTCTGTTGGCAACAGGACTCTCTTTAAATCTTAAATCTTCTGATCTGTGTACTCAAAAGCAGACTGGTAAGAGAGCTAGTCAGGGGACCTTTTCGATGAATGATAATTGCTAGGTAGAAATTAAATAAGATACTCATTGTCCAAAAAAAAAAAAATGTTCAAAACATGGAACTGGAATCATTACTTAGTGATCTGGGATTTTTCGGAAGCATTGATTGATATATAGAAAAGCAAATTGTGATGCGCAGATAGTTCATAAAGATTTTTGGGATTATCATGATTATACTATGACATGTTTTGGAAAATGTATTACAGGAAAGTGCTTTGACAAGCGGGGTCAGAAATGGCGAGTGTCCTGATGTAGTTGAAGCAGATCAGAATATTGTAAATTTCATTAATTCTTTGCGGTTTGAGGTAATTTATCAGTTTTTCCATATAGAAATGATTCTTCCCTGTGAAACAAACTGCCAGACAACCGCAACTTATTTTCCATCTGGGAGTAGAGCCAACATTTTAAAGTTAGCTGTTTAAAACTACTTTTAAAATGTTTTTTATTGGGTATGGCTGCCATATAAAGAGTGCCTCTTTGTGAGCATCTCTAGTAAAAAAATTATGAATGAAAGTTTGTATTTGCATGAGCATCAAGCATGCTTAGCCAGTTCCTTGTTGGATCTTGATTAATCTGTGGATCATTTTGATACCGATGGTGACTGCTCCTATTATGCAACATTTAAAAGTTTTTTAGTGCCTTGTCTTGTCTTGAGATTGATGGACTCCACCTGCTTTTCCATATACATAACCATATCTTGCAGGGATGAAGATTTTGTAATTAGTTGGCTTTGTAATTTGGCAAAAGAGTTGGTCTTCTGAAAGAAGAGAAAATAATGGAATAACAAAGTAGAATACTTTGAATTTTCAAGTTTTAAGTGTCCTCAATACATTATCTGGTTTTTTCCTTTAACATGTATGCTTGGATGAAATCTAATTCTCATTTTCCTGTGCACTTCATCAACCAAAATCATTGATTTTACATGGAGATTGGTTATAGGTCTCTTCTCATTGTAAAACTTGAAGGATATTTTTTATGGTGATAACCATCATGTTCATTGCCTGTAGTTGTAACGTATTTGCTTTATGTATAATTCAAATGGTGACTTTTATGTGTCATTCTACTGGTTTATATTGTGAAATCTAAGAGTTAAGTGGAACTACAGAAATCACATCCTTTTCAAGTTTTGGCCTTGTGCTCAGTGCTGAACAGAGACCTCAGTAACTGCTGAACAGAGACCTCAGTAACTGTTAATCACTATTGTCATGGGCTTACAAAAGTTCCAATTACTCCAAATCATCCTCTGATTTTACAATTGTTTCTTCAGACTCCCCTTCCCAGGAGGAATAGTATATGTTGAACATAATGATACCTCCCCATGTCAATGACTCTCAAAGTTTATTTTGTTTTGGGTTGGGTAACCAATATGGTAAAGCATTGTTCCATATGCAATATAAATCAAAAGTTAGCTATAATGCTTCCTAAAGATTTCTAGACGTGTGATTAAGCTTTTAGGTTTCTTGTGTTCTGCTCCTGCATGTGGATTTTGCCTTTATGCTAGTAGTAGAGGTTTTTGATTGGGAAAATCAGGTGATTTTGCCTCCTTCAGTCTCAACTACATTTGTGGCTTTAAAAGCCATATTCTGTGACCCTCCTCTGTAATTTACCAAACTGACAAGACTTGAATGTTCTCTTTCACCTATGAAGATTGTGGAACACATTTCTTTTAAAGTTTTCTTTTGATACCATAAGAACTGCTCCAGGTAAAGTGATTTAGTTGTGGTCAAGGTGCATATATATTTTGCTTTGATTGAGGTCTGGAACTTCTAACTCTACTGAAACATGGTGAGCTGTACGAGTTTTGATTGAGCTAGTAAATTGAATGTATGTATCCAGCCAACGCATGATTTCTATTTTCTATTTCTGAAAGTCTGTTGGACTAATTCTTTTGTAGGTTAGCAAATATACTGGAAGGATCCATTTATACACTTGCACCCCAGGAACAGATTCTAGACCAAGACCCCTTTTCCATAGTTTCCGGCCGGAGGATGTTAGTTTGCAAAGTGATATTTCCCCTGATAATAAGTTTCTTGAAAACAGCAAGGGTTACATGCATGGTCTTCTAGTGTTCATAAATCAGTGGAACACACTAAGACCTATTCAACGTAGGAAGTTATTGGGGAAGCCTTTGCAACTCCCTTTAGCTGTTGAGCTCTGCTACTTGACAGATGGGATCAACCATGATGATTTGGTATGTCCATTTAATGTAATTGAAATGAATTTACTGTTACTAAATCATTTGTATTAGAGTCCATTTCTTTTGCTCCTCTTATTTGATACGACCAGATGACCTCTTCTGTTTCCTCATAATTCTGCCAGGGATTGCTAAAGGGTAAAAGCAGAAGACGCACTACACCGTTGTTTGAAATAAGCCATCCATTGCCAGAAAATGCTGTGTGGAAGAAGGTTCATCTTGTTGGCAGTTATTGCAAGAAGGATAGAGAGTATACTCAGGGGTGGACCATGATGGACGAACCACTCTGTAAACTGTGTCAGTCACCTTGCATGTAAGTCCTAGTGTATTTGCGTTTTTGCTAGATGGACGAATAGCTAATTGTGGAATCTTCTTTCAGGGGAGAAAATGCAAAGAGACCTGAATATTTTGAGGATCTCTTCTGCAATTCTGGCTGTTATGAAGAATATCGCATAAGAACCAGTGCTAGTTTTATTCGTCAGGTCTAAACCTATATGCTTGTGAACACTTGAGAAACATTCTTGTTTTATTTATTCACCTGCATCTGGACTATTAGCTCTGCTCGGAAAACGTTGTTCTTTAACTACATTGCCTTTTCTTAGCCTCCATTTTTTCCACCCTCTTGGTTGACAAATTATAATTTTCAGGAACTTTTTCGAATAGAACATGGTGTATGCACGAACTGTCAATTAGATTGCCATCAGCTTGTGAAATGCTTGAAACCATTATCAGTGGAGAGCCGGTGGGACTATGTAAAGAGAAAAGCACCAAATTTGGCTTCAAGGAAAAAATTGTGAGTACTTTATGGAATAATATCTCTAGTTGATGCGATTGAAGTGCTAAAGGTCATGCAGACATTTTCCCTTTTGTTTTGCATGGTTGAAGTTGAGTATGTTGTTCTAGAGCAAAAGCTTTCATGGTAGATAAAATGTATACTTCCATTTGTCTGGCAGGGTTGAAAAATTGGTCAATGATCCCACTGAGGGTAATGCATGGCATGCGGATCACATTGTTCCTGTCTTCCGTGGGGGAGGTAAAAGTATTAATATATGAACTGGCTGTTGATTTAATTTGTCACGGGATTGATAGGACCAAATTTTCTATTTCGATTTTGCACTTCTTTTTCAAGACATTGATTCTTGTAACAAAGGATGGCTTTTTTAGAGTTCAGTATCACTGGCACGGCCATGGTTGAAGAGCTCTTTGATCATTTCCTTTATTAAATTAGTTAATGGTTCTCTAATTTATATGCAAGATGGGAATTATCTCTATGGATAGTGATTAGTAAGCTAGATTTAAAGGATAAGTATGGGTTTTACATTAAAATAAATGAGCAAAAAAGTTACTACTGAGGAACAAAGGATCGCACTAGAGAAATAAAAAGAGGCACAAGATGGAAATTGACCAGTGATGTCAATCTTGTGTCCGAGTTGGATTGGTGAAGTTGCAGGCCAATGTCGATCAGCTAATGTCCATCACTGGTCGATGGTGTTGACTGATGACAACAGGAATCCACTGCACTCACAGCCCTAATAATTCAAAAGTGTGTTCCTTTGAGTTTTTCTGTCTTGGTTTGATACTCAAAATGAAACATGGCTTTTATATTAGGAAATAAAAATTGGGAGCAGAATAGTTTTATGTGATTTAAAAGTATAATTATTTGTGCAGGTGAGTGCAGGCTAGAGAATATGAGGACACTTTGTGTAGCCTGCCATTTTGATGTTACTGCGGCCCAACGTGCTGAACGGCGTGCTTCAAGAGTCGAAGGTAAAAAGCGACTCAAAGAAATCTTGAGTGGCCTAAAGAATGACTGCGACATGGGACAGACTCTGGCTAAGTCAAAGGTAAAGTTCTTCTAGTTCATTTTCTTTACCATCAAGTTAGCTGCAAATTATTTCTCCAGTTCTCTTATGTTGGTATGTGATGGGGCTTTTCCTTGTCCCCAGTTGAATAGTTGTTTATGTCAAATCGGACTCTTCCTTTCTGTTCAATGCTCTGACTTGAAACTCTACTCGACTTCAGTGATGGAGAAAATAATGACAGGGAAGAAAATCTATTTTCTTTACCCAAATGGAGTGGAGAATTTGAATAAGTTCCAAGAATTAGTCCACTTTTATATGCTTCTAGCTTACATTGTGAAGCGTCAGTTAGAGTATGTATACCCTTTGCTTGTTTGTTATATTTTCATGTTTGAGAATGTGATTTTTAATTTGACTGTTGTTGGCTACCAAAACATAGTAAAGCTGAATTAGCATCCATAAGATAGTTTGCTCAATAATATACCTGGACAAAGTCGTTTTTTCTTTTTATTTTGAAATTGATTGTCCTTGGTCCACTTTTTAAGTTGATTTAACATGCTTTCAAAATGTAAAAGTGTAAATTTTGCACGTTTCAATTACTGAACCATTACACTTGGTCATTTTCGATATCTAGAATAAGTAAACTTATGATATATAGCTGGTTTATCAGTTGGCAGGTCATTCATTAACAAGATCGATAGATTATATCCATTCTGATGACCATGCAATGGTCTTTGTCAAGTAGACATATCATATTATATTGCATTGTAAGAAAGTGAAAAAGTGAAACTAATAGTTCCTAAACTTTAGCTTAATGTGCAATGTATCTTTTTTTCTCTCCTTTTAAACTATTCTTAAATGTTCAATGTAATCCCTAAATTTTCAGTTTTTTAATATGGTTCCTCAACTTTCCAACGAAGTCGTATTAGTCCTTTGATACTATCCACAAGTTTCCATAATTACATCACTGCCCAGATTTTTGAATATCTATTCATTTTTCTTTTTCCTACATCAAGGAAAAAATATACCACCTCTTTATTACCTTTTTACCTTTTTGGTCTTTACAAATATTATGATAGTTCCATTTAAGTAAATTTAGATTATTATCTCTATAATTGTGAAAGTAGAACCTCATTCAGAGTTGTACCGGGTTGATATATCAGCTATTTTATGTTTAAGTGTTTTCATAAGGATATTTATAAATGATATTAATTTTTCTATAGATATGAAATCATACTCATATTGATCTAAACCTTGTTCCCTATTTCTTAGAAAACACAAAACACAAGATTGAAAATTTTATCAGTCTAAAATATTAGGAACCAGATTTGCATTATTGAAAATTTTATCAATCTAAAATATAGGAAACAAGATTTAGATTAATATAAGTGCGAGAATTTATAAATAAATAAATTCGTTTCTAGACGTCCTTATGAAAATACTTATACTTAAAGTAGCAAGAATATCAACTCTAAATGAGTTTCTACTTCTACTATTATATAGATCATGAGCTAAACTTTGCTTAAGTGGAACCATTGTTATATTTATAAAACCAAAAAGGTAATAAAAAAAAATATCATATTTTATTGTTGATTTAGGAAAATGATTGAAATGCAAAAGATATTTTCAAATCTAAGTAATAGTGTAATTATAAAAACTTGTGAATTGTATTGAAGGACAATTTAACTATGTTGGAAAGTTAAGGAGTAGATTAAAATTTTAAAGTTTAGGGACTACATTGAACATTTAAGGATACTTCAAGGAGGCCACATTGAATAAATAAAAAGTCAATTACTTTACGTATTGGGCAAAAAGTTTAGGATTTAGTACTGTCAATTTCCCTGAGAAGTATTTTCTTTTAATGTAATGGGCTAAAACCGCGCCATATGTTCAAGTAGTTTTAGCTGCGACTTGCTGCAGAGCATTTTATTGTGCTTCTTTATAACAAGCAGCACTGATGCTATTCTTTTTAGAATCAGATGCATGAGGAGATCCGAGAAACGACGTCAGAAGATGAACTTCTAGTCAAGGTTCCTGGAAGTGCCTACTCCGAAAGACACTGAGATATTGGGTTGCATGTGTTGAAGGGTCGCGGCCTTCAGTGAAGCATCTCTCCCATACAAGAGGTGAGTTTAACCAACTTGCCATAAGATATACGCATTTTGATCGGAAGTTTAGCTCCATACTCTACAATGTTTTTTTTCTTCCCATAAAATGAAACTTGCAATAATTCAGGCAGATTTGCAGCACCATCGGTGTGATTCTTCATCTTTTGATAATCTCTTGGTTTCCCGCCCGTGTTCTGTCAGTGGATCCAGCAGCAAAACTGCATTTTGCGGGCAATGTATTATTGCCTTGCAGCTAGCTTTGCCGGCGACAAGCACGTGAAAGCAGCTAAAACATGATGATACAATTGGCAAGGACAGGATATGAATGATGTCCGGTATATCAGTATACTCTTTTTTGTAGCAGCTTCTGCCAAGCTTTGTCTTTTACTTTATCTCAGACACTGCCATGAAAACACAAGGGAGCCCAGTGGCGGTTCTGAGAATTTAAAGCATCTTTTTCTTCTGTAAAGTGCCATCTTTCTGGCAGAAACTACATTCCATCCTTCAGAAATATTTGAAAATTAAGGGCCAGCGTGAAGCATGCTAGAGTGCGGGCATGGTGGGCACGGGCATGGCAGGCGCGGGCAGGCCCATTAGCCGCCCGAAGTTACCATATTTGTTCTCTTTTGCCCAAGGAGTTCCATTCCATCTGATTAGATTACATAGATTTAATCTCAATTTCATATTTACCAGTGACACAGAAGTTACCATATTTGTTCTCTTTTGCCCAAGGAGTTCCATTCCATCTGTTACATAGATTAGATTTGATCTCAATTTCATATTTACCAGTGACACAGAAAAGAGACTGAGCACAACCCGTCAAGATAACCCTTGTTTCTTCTCATTTTCATTCATTGCCAACCCTATCAGTGACCATGGTGGCAATTTCTCGAGTTCCCAATCACTCTACTCGGTAGCGAGGAGAGGTGCTAAAACAAAAAACTTAAAAAAAGAAAAAGAAAAAAAGAATTACATAGCCGGAGGAGATTCATTTAGAAAACGGCAAGTATAAGAACCAGGTAATGCTAGAACTTCAACCATAACTTGCTTTCAAAGCTGCTCCACTAGTGTTAAAAGCGCAAATAAAGAGTTCTCACACATTCCGTCAACAACAGCTTCTCTGTTATAAGAAATAAGTTCGATAATTCATTCTGGGCTTCGCCCACCTCTTACAGCTAAAAGCAACGAAAGATTTACCCACTTCTGTATCACTTAACTGTACTGGAAAGTATTGGAAAAGTACGAGGCTGTGGATAGCATGTGCTTATACAGAATGGCATGTATAGTTACAAAGACAGCTTAGCCTGCCAAAGGTTAGAGCCTCATCATCCTGTTCGGCAGTTTCTTCCACCAACTGCCCATAACAAAACAGAAATTGTCGCCCAACACCGCCCTTTCCTGAAGCTTCATTTTTGTTGTTAAGATAAGCAGACAAATATAATGCAAACCAGATGAACAAGACCGACGACAATTGGTTAGCTGCTGCTTCAGATTTGAATTGCTGGCCAGACTTTCATGTTTCGAAAGAACTTATCATGCATCGCCCAGTTCACTAAAACCTGCTGCAAAGAATTTGTCGGCACTATCAATGAAGCTGTCAGGGAATCTAGAATGCAACATGGTCGTAGTACCAGTTATCGGTAAGTCATATTTAGCAGTAGTTTCTTCACAAACTTTTACTGCTTTTTCTCTCTTCTTCCCTAGCTTGGCATTATTTCCGGCAGAAAAACCCTTGATTAGAGAGTTTCTAGAGTTTCTGCCACTGCCCCGGCTGGGCCTCAGTTTGTCTGCTTGAGGCTTTTTACTTTCATGACCCAGCTGAACATTCTCACAGGAATTAAAAGGGGAATTGTCTAAAACTTGATGGGATCGACTTGAGGGTGAAGCATTTTTGCATGATTTCAGTAATGAGCGTAGCATGTCAATGCTGAGCTCTTGTTGAATAACACCCCTATTCTGCTCACACCCGTAACAAGCGGCAACCAGTGTACAAGCTAATACTGGCATCAGGTCTGGGTCGCTGAAGAAGACAAAAGGCAGATCGCATACCTGTTTTTGTTCACTGAGCAGTCAGGTTCTGTACATTTGACAGAAGAAAAAAGAAAAAAGATGCTCTCAGTGGTCTCCTTTCACTGACCTTGTGAAGAATGGTAGGACTATTTCCCCACCGCAGGACTGCTTGATTCTCAGTGTGGAAGAGAGCAAAGTGACCAAGAAGCAAGAGTGATTCAATTAAAAGAAGGCCCACCTGAAAATACAGTAAAGCATGTAAGCACAAGAGGCCAGCTGAAATGCTGCCACTAATAATTTAGGCTTTCAAATGATAATGGGAGTTAATAAGAAACCTAAAGCATGTAGCTCGCCTAGCCAACCAACAGACACCAAATTCACAGACATGATGACATGTAACCTTTTCAGCCAATCTACTGATGATCCCCAGCTTACAACCATACGCAGAACTTTCAATCTATAATCTCTGCTGAAATTCGTGTAGCTAGACACATAACTGACCCAGTATCCGATTCTTGTGAGTTTCTAATAAGATGTTCCAGTCACGATTGTGCAATAGAACCATACCTGGTCTTTTGGTGATTTCCACTTGCTGTTACAATGAGAGAGGAAAAAACTCATCAAATGGAAAAATTCCATCTTGAGGTCCAGCCTAGCCTGAGAGGTCAAAAAATACATTAGAAGACAAGCATATTAAATGGGCATTCTCACAAAATGACCACAATATCACAGAGGACATGGCACACTTACCAGCATTTTCTGCATTATTGCAATATCAAGATATGCCAAATTGTTAAGGAACTTCAGCACTCCAGTGGCTACTTCTTCAAAATTAGATGGAAGGACATAGGGAGCCTGAAATGGAAGTGACAAAACCACTTAATCTTCAATATTTGGACCTTAGCAAAATACCACAATGTCATATCGGCTACAGACTGAAGGGGCAATTAACTTGGAAATGCCTAGTCCGAAGAATGATTCAGCCTAGACCTGATTTCAGGACATGACAGCTTAAAATGAAACGGTGGATAGATGAATGAACATCTGGGAATATTTGTCCAAATCCAGATATCAATGTAACAACTATATCATTGTACACCAAGACCAAAAAAAAAAAAAAAAAAAAAAAAAAGAAGAAAAGAAAAGAAAAGGCAATAATGTTTGATGTTTGAGATCATCAAGCCTCATTTTTAGGCATTTTATCAGTATCCAAAACGGCAGAACTGAAGGATTTAGATGTATGAAACAGAAACTGTCACTGTGAGATGCCCAAAAAAAAAGGGGGGGGACTATTCCCACCTTCTTTTGACAAAAATTAGATGACTCAAATAGTAAGAAAAGCACAGGGGCAGTTAGACAAAAAACAGTCAGGCATTAGTGTAAGGAAGTAGATTATCTCTAGCAGATGTTACCTGATCTTGCGATAACCTATTGTTTGCTTGTAAAAGCACAGAGGTTAACAGAGAAGGAAGACTGACTAAACCGGTTTCTGAGATAGCAGAAAGAAGCAATGCCACCGGTTGCTTTGAGCTCGATGTGGTTTCATCTTTTTGCTGACCACAGTTGTTCACCGACAATTTACAGTCTTCCAGAGGTATAGAAGGTTCAGCAATATCCTCCGTCAGGTTTTGCTCTGTTTCAGCAGAAACATGAATCGTGACCGGACTACTATCCTGCTGAACTGCACTATCTACCATAAGAGCCTTTTCACTGTCCCTAACAGCAGATTGTGCCTCATTACTCTTCATTATCTCGCTGCCTTTGTTTGAAGGTAAAATCTCAGATACCCCAGGTGAGGGCACTAATCTGCTACCACCCTCTTCATGTTGTCTCTGATTGTGAAAGGAGTTATCCTCTGAGAAATTTCCCAAACCTGCAGAATCCACAGGTTTTGCTCCAGCACTTTCAAATCCCCCTTCAGTTTCTGCTGGGAAAAATTCCCAGTCAATACTATTTTTTGCCCCAGGCCTGGCCGTCAAAACTACCAATAGATGAATGCTCAAAACAATGGAGGAAGGAAATGGGGACCCTTCGACCTGGGGCCGATCATAGAGTGCAAACAGATCTCGCAGATGATGAATCACCTGATAGGCAATCAACAATTCCAGCAAGCCTTCCCTCATTTGGAGCTGTCGCTCATCTGGATTGATGTGACCAATTATTGCTGTCATGGTCCAAAGGAAACCATCTAAAACTTCAGATGTTATTTCGAAGTTTTCAACAGACGTTTTACTTGAAATTACATTGTTTCCAGTGCTACTGCTAATGTTTAAAGATGCTGCAATCTTTACATAGTTTTCAAGAGCTGCTGATAGCATTGGTACAATAGGAGGCAACAGATTCTGTGCAAGAAAATAACTCCTGTTTGCAGGCACTGAGAGCACCACCTTCAAAAGTTTCAAAAGATGCACTGTCACCTGGCAGGCTTCAGGCTTTGATGTATGAGAGGCAGGGAGGGCAGAAGCTATGAAGTCAATCAAACCAGCTTGGCGTGAAGCCTGCAGTTCAGGGTCCTTTCCATCTAGAAACTAACAAAAAATAGAATGTAGAATAATCAGAAGGAAAAGCACAATCGCCTGAAGTCACAAACAAAAGAGCAACCTCTCAAGAATGACACATGTTGATATCTACTGGCACAAAGAAGTCCAAATAGCATTTAAGTTTCAAGTTTAAACACAGATGGAAAGATTGATCTTTGCCCATATTGGGTTTGCTTCCCCCTGGGGTCCTATAGAGATTCTGTTTCACCTATAAAGGGAGCAGGAGAAGAAAAAATCGGCCTGCCCCATTCCAACGACTAGTATAAATCAATATTTTCCATAATGTCACCAGATCCAGCAGTTAACTACAGAAATACAAGGATGGGGACAACCACACAATGAGTACAAACTGAAAGTTTACTTATAAATGTTTTTAAAGAGGTCCAAATGTTTTTGAAAGTTTTGCAACCTTCAACCTCTGCAACCAAATGACAATAGTTGATACTATCTGATAATTGAAAAACATGACATACTAGGTATCGAAGCATGTTACAGAAGTTGAAGGTTTGAATTACAAACAGGTGATGGAAGTGTGGATACAGAAGTACAAAATTAAGTACCTTAATCATGTCGGCAATTATCAATCCTATACTTGGAGCCCCTTCTTTTCTAGCTTGCCGAAGTCTTTGAAGTTCTTGAAGCCACCTACCAATTTTGGCCCTGGCTGTCCCTACTGCTGTCCTATATCCAATACTAGTATTTTCAGAACCAAGCAAAGGTTCAGGATATTCATATTTCAGAGCCATAAGCCTTTGGCGAATCCTTTTAATTCTTCGTTTCAGTGAATGCTGAGCTACAGTGTTGCCTGTAGCCAGAGTAGCTGTGCCTGGACTTACATTTGCTTGATCATCTTCATTACTATCTCTTCCCTGAGACTCCTTGTTTACATACCGCCGTAGTAAAGGTGAGGATTGATCTCTGAAATCCATTGAAGCCCTCTCCCTAATTTGTTCCAGATAAAACTTGCGACGCTGTTCACTCTCACGAAGTCTCTCGGCTAATTTTTGTGCAAGAAGTTCAGCTTCTTCTTGCTGGGCCTTTGCTCTAACCTCCTTCCTCCGAAGCTGCTCCATTGCCCTGGCCTCTCGTGCCGCACTTGATGCTTTACGTTCCTCTTCTCTCCTAACTTGTGCCTCTTCCTTTTTTCTCTGTGTCTCTGCAAGACGTTGTAGTTTCTCAGCTTCAATGAGTTTTCTACGTTCTATTACCGCTTCCTCTCTTGCCAAATCTTCTCTCTGCTTTGTTTTCATCACCTGAAGTTTCTCAGCTCTCCTTTGCTCAGAATCATGGAGCTTCTGACGCAACATGAGCTTCTTATTCTCTCCATTTAAGGAAGTGATGAAACGAACTTCATTAACTTTGGTGCTTTCATCACCAGCTCTCCTCACAACTTGAGCTAGAAAAGCTTCATGTCGAGATTCACTGCGTTGATGACGAGCATACATTCCTTCCCTCAACTTCATGCTGCGGACGGCTTGCCATTCATTCACACGATTCAACTTTTCTGATGTGCGCTGCAACTTTTGCATTCTCTCATTCTCTAACTCAATCCTGATCCTCATAGCTCGTGCATGTTTTTCCTCTGCTTCCTTTTTCAAATCCAGAGCAGTTTTCTTCTTCTTCTCAGGGGACATTAGTTTATCATGCAGAGTTCGTGCACGCTCAGCACTTTTCCTGTTCAGTCCTGGGGAATGCGAAATACGTGAAGAGACACGAATTGGAGATGAAAGTATCTCCTCCCAGTTCCTCTTCTCCTTCCAAGCATCTAAGGTCTTCCATGAATTTATGTTTCTTTTTTCCCTATCATTTCCACAAAATGGACCATGCCTTTTTAAATGATCCACGTATTTGGGCTGTCTCTGAACTGTACCCTCTGACAGAACTTTGTCCTTCCGAGCAATCAGCTTCTCTGGTTCAGATCCTTGCTCTCTGGAGCTCTTTCTTGCAGAGCAAGATGCACTTCCATTCTTCGAATGTGGCTTTAAAATGTCAAAGTCTCCTGGAGAGCGTAAGTTTTGGGAAGTGACATGGCCATTTGGCCCAAAATTTACTTTGCTGGGCCTCCCTGATGAGACCTTTTGCATCTCTACAGTCGAGCTCCCACAGACAAGATCAGAACTTCCGTTATGCTTTCTAGATTTTGGGGACGTATCTTTAATACCGATAGTCGTAGCACTTTTTCCATCAGACTTACTTAGACTGTCCAGCATATGTTGGCATTTTATACACTCAGATGCCAGAGAATTTGCACCGTCGGCAAGATGAAGACTCGCCCTTTCATGTTGTATTTTCCTGAAAGCCTCAACAGATGAAGATAGTATCTCTGCTTTGTGGGGTGAAGTTGTCATTCTACGTACCTGCAAGCAGTATAGAGCGGCTGACCAAATATCGGAGAGGTACGTATAAGAGGTTTAGCTCCCAAAAATTTGCAAGGGATCTGTTTAACTATCAGGAAAGAATTTACTACGAGATCATATCTTATTTTAGCTGCAAAGAGGTTGATAAATGTCATAGTGATGATAAATTTCATAGTGACCATGATTCCGGGAAATCTAATTAAGGCCCACTGCAGACTGCTTTGCCCAAATGATAGACAAACGGAAAAAATGTTGAATTACTCCACTTATTCAGTTTCATTAACATAGTAACAGACCGTGGTGCCTGTATATCACGTAAACGCAATTATATGCCCAATTAATGATTTCCACAATTGAACTGCATATTTCAGCAATATATATCATTTAACATGAGCAAATCTGGACCCGGGCTTACCTCCCAAGAGAGAGCATGTGGCCGGCGATGATCAGTCTTCAAATTTACTGGTAGTAAATCAGGAGATGATGAAGTGGACTTTTTCACATTTTCAAATATCTCTACTCTAGAGGCTAGCTCCTTAAAATCGGATGCAGCTTCCTCCAATACAAGAATGGCCTCTTTCATCTGCTCCAAGTCACATTCTAGCTCACACAGAAGATAAAGTTCATCAACAGCCCTATTAAGATTCTCAAATAGAAAGCACCAAAGGCGCTGCCTGAACCTTTCCTTGCTTTCAGTAGAGTCATCTTCTGCAGGAACACCAATGATCTGACCTTTCGGTGCATCGTTAAGAGGTTGGCCCCCAGAGTCTCCAACAGAAGCAGCTGTAGTAGACTGCCCAGAATCTTCATATTTGGTGTCTTCAGATGGAGCATCCTGAGATGTCAACCCTGTATTCAGGGATGCCACTGAATCAGCAACTCCCAGAGTCTCCAAATCACTCACCTGAGAATCTGGAACCACTTCAACAGGCACTCCATCCTCATCACTAGACGGACGAACACCAACTGGGTACTCATTATTTACAGGTTTGAGATGCTCATTGCAACCTTCCCTGCAACTGAGAGCATCGTCATAAGGACAGATGATTTTCTCTTGGACAATCTGCAGTTCACTAGTTTCCGAAGCTACACCATTCGTATCATTACAATCCTCTTCAGACTTAGGTGCTAGCAGAAGCACCTGACAGGAAACACAGGGATCTACAGGAGTAGTTGCCATGTTTCCTGTTCCGCATTATCTTGTCATATTAAGCCTGATTTAAATCAAAATGTTCCAGAGCTTATCAGTCCTTGTAACCAAAATTTGCCAGCGTCAAAATCATTGAACAAAATTTCCAATCTGATATTTCTTTGATGATGCGGAATAAAAGTATTCTCCTTTAAACCCACCCAGTCCAGTAAATTCATCAACATAGGCTCATTTTCAAGTTCGCAGGTGAACCATCACAAAAAACAGTTTAATTTCCACATATCTTCAAGAGCTGCTGCAATGCCGCGAATTGACATCCTTCGCGAAGCAGAATTTCACACGCCGGCATTAAGGAGCACATTCCCAACAACCCCGTTAGCAATAAAAATACCAAATTCAGCAACTGCAATTCTCTGTGATCCTGCAAGAAAAGGCAAGCACAAGAAGCACATTTCCCTGTCACGATCAATCCTTCGAAAAGGCCACCTCTTCCCGAAAGAGAAGAAAGAAAACACCGATCAGAATCACGACAGCACGTGGAAAAACGAAGAAAAACGAAACTTTCCCAGAGAATTCAACATAGCCAAGCCGGGCATCGCCAAGAAAGGACAATCAAGAACAACCCACAAACACGAAACAAGCCGAAAAAGAGAACCCAACAAGCGAAACCATCGTCGTCAAAGGCGAAGACAGAACCGTTCGTCCCATTGACTTGCACAACAAGTAGCAGCAAACGCTCGACCTGGTCTCGAGGCGCACGCCGAAATCGCCGAGCGAATCGCTAATCATTTTCCCAAAAATTCATTCGCGCCGACAAGGATCATGAGCGACCCGCATTTGGGTCGGAAGTTAGGAACCCGTCGCGATCCGACCAAGGTCCGATGAGGCAATGGCGTGGCGTGGCGTGGCGTGGCGTGGCGAGGCGAAGCGGCAACCCCCCTACTCCTTTTGTACAGGGAAAGGAAGGTCATCAAGAAATAGAGAGAGAGAGAAAGAGAGAGAGAGGTGTCTTCACTTTCTTGGGCTCTTGCAGCTCTTCTAAAGTCGGCCCACCTTGCTTTTCAATGGAATCCAACGCTATCCCAAGTTGGAAAATTTCTCACCCTCGGGCGGCACGCATGTGAGCCCACTCGATCTCGATCGTATCTAGAACGCGCGACACCTCGAGCATTGCTCATACACACGACCATCAAACTCGAACCAGAACATAACCAAAGGGATACACCAATGTCGAATCATGGTCTTAAGAGCCAAGAACGATGGTTCTAAAAGGTCTAATCTTTACGACGGAATCTGATATTATCCCAAGTGGGAAAATTCGTCCTCCTCAGGCGGCGGCGTGCATGTGAGCCCACTCCATCTCAACCACGCCTAGAATGAGCGACAGTTCAAGCATTGCTCGTGCCCACAATTGTCGTGCTCGCACTGGAGCATAATCAGAAGGACACGATGGTGCTAAAAGGGTTTGATCTTTAAAACTGCAGAAGAATCGACGGTGTCGGTTTGATAGAAGGGTAGATGTTGAAATCTTGTGCAGCGTGTGATGTTTCGCTATTCTAGAGGGGTTGGTACAGCTTTTATTGTTGACCGACGATAGCTACTTTCAAGACTTGAAAGACACAATCAGAAGTGTCCTGTTTAGAAGATTAGCTGTTAATTTGTCCGATTTAATGATTTTCGCTTATCACGGGTTGGTTTATGAATGAATCCCGGAGGATATGATGCATTTAAAGTAAACGAAAGACTCGATATCAAATCAAAAGTTACGGCATAAAGCAATTTATATAATCGACCGCACTTAGTAAGATAAAGTTTTATTAGCCCATAAAATTTTATCGTGCTATTTTGTGCTGACTTTTGAGATAAAAGAATTAAGCATACTTTCCTTACCAAAAAATAAAAAATAAAAAAGAAGTAAGCATACTTTGGATGATTAATAACATACTATACATTGAGGGTACGAATTTTACTTGGAAATGCCATATTAAAGCTCCATTCATTTCATGGAAGATATGGCATTTCTAAAAATATTTTTCATAAAGTTATTTTTCAAGGAAATGTAATTATTTTATAGTGTTTAGCTAAAGTTTCAGAATGAGGTGGAAATTATGCTGTTTGGTAAGGAAAATTTTTCCTCTATGTACTCTTTTTAAACAACTTTTTCAAATTGATTTTAAATTATTATTATTTTTTAAAAAATCAAAATTTAAGTTATATTTTATTTTTATTTTTATTTTATTTCTTTTTATCTTCTTCTTCTTCAATTGATCACTAGCCATGGTGACGGCCTACAAGCTCGAGGCCTTGAGCTCGTCGATCTAGGGAGCAAGGAGATTGCTAGAGATCAATGATCCTCGAGCTCAAGGCTCACCCAATGGCCGGTGATTGGCCAAGACAAAAGTTAAAAAAGAAAGAAGAAAGAAAGGAAAAAAGAAAAAGAATTAGAATTTTGATTTTTTAAAACAATAGAAAAAAGAAAAAGAAAAAGGAAATATGAAAATGTTAGCATAGATGTGAGATAAAAGAAAGTGAACGGGAAAAATGTTTTCTTCATCTTGAAAAGTGGAAAATATTTTCCCCCATTTTAAGACTTTTTTCCATTGATGGAAAATATTTTTCCTGATTAGTTCATTTTCTATGAAAGGAACGCCAAAAAATTTAGAAAACATTTTCCCAAAAGTTGTTTTTCGCAAAATAAATGAAGCCTAAGGAGAAAATATTTGATGGTATTCAAGTATCACTAGAAAATATTGCATGCACTTTATATAACCTGAATAGCAAAAAAGAAAGCCCTTGAGGTTGTGACATGTGTTCAAAATGGGGCCCAATGTCAAATTGTTCTAAAAACTCTTCTTTGTCTTCAATCCTCCCTCTCTCTTCTCTCTACACACTATCTCTCTTTTGCCAAAGGTATGCAAAAAAGTCGAGAACCATTCAAACTGCTTGAAACCGGACTGAACAAATTGAAACTGGTAATTCCCATGGGGGCTAATTTGATTCTCAGTTTCAATTTAGCGGAATTGGTAAGTACCGGTCCAATTCTTGGTTCTAGGCGTGAAACTGCTCGCCCACCCACTTTGACCGGATCGATATATATATTTTAAAAAAATTCATTTCAATTACTTAATTATTTTGTAGTTTCTTTTACCAACTATATGTAGTTATTAAGTATTATTGACTAATTGTGTCGCTTGAGTGTGTAATAAGATGAACCCCCGATTTTTTTTTTTTTTCTAATAATCCATTACTTGTTTTCTCAACCAAAACAAAATAAACAAATGTAGAGGAATGAGAGAACCGATTGGAGATGTCCATAAGAGCCAATGGCTCATTTTAAGAGTATAATTAGGTCTTTTCTTAATCATTCCCATGACTAAATTAGGTTGACATTAAAAAAAGATAAATAAAGCAATTAATGTTTTAACTTCTATAAAGTTTAGGATTTTAACGTGGAGTCTAATTCTCCATATATTTCCAATGTTGGGAAACTTAAAGAGAACCATAACATAACTTTCAAAGAAATTAAGTTTTTAGCTAATGAGTATTATTTATTTATTTTTCTTATAATGTTTAATCTTTAATCAAAATAAATGGCTCGTAATTCAACCTCAATATAAGGCTGAACAAGCTTTGTAGAGAGAGAGAGAGAGAGAGAGAGAGAGAGCAGGGGAGGCAAAAGAGAGCGTGCAAAGAGAAAGGAGAGAAGAGTTTTCAAAACAATATAACATTGGGGTCCATTTTGGATACGTGTTGCGACCTTAAGGGGTTTTTTTTCTTGTCGCGTTGGCTACATAAAGTGCACACAATATTTTTTCATGATGTGACAAGTACAACTTAATCAAATCCACTTAAAAAAACGACAGGCGTCCGTTTATTAGGCCTTTTCGACTACAACACACTCATCCGACTTTCTTTCACATTTCTTACATGTTTTACCCAAACCCACTTATCTAATTTTCTCCTCAGTACTTTCTTTTAAATCTTAAAAAACTGCCCTCCTCGATTCTGCTTTCACGACCAATCTTGAGATGCTTTAACCTTTTTAAATCTTAAAAAACCAAGACAACATAAAACTCGTTTGGTCATAGATTCCCTTCGCAATGCTTAATCTGACATAATTCGATTGTCTGTATTTATACGAAGATATTATGTTGATCTTATGTGCCACATGCCCACGATATTAGATTTGCAGTGAGATATCACTTCATGGAACGAGGGCAACATAGACACTTAGATCGCTAATGATAATAATTATGATAAAAAAATCAATTTTCTTGACAAAAAATAATTTTTCTTCATTTTCATTTTCTAAACGAGTTTCTAAATGAAAATATACGTTTGATAACAACATAAAATTTTAGTTCTTACAATAAAAATTCATTTCATAATGACACGAAATTTCTTTCTCATAGGCGACCAATGAACGGGCAAGGGGAGGTAGCCGCCGGCTGGGGGTGTGACATCTTGAAATTCGACTCAGTCTCGATAATATGAAATGGGCATTTCGTTGATGCGCCTATGGTCATTTTACTCCGAACTGGCCCCTCACGAGTTAATTAATTTATTTGGTAAAGCCGTTAAATGATATAAACGCGGCAGACTAGAGAATTCGATCGGAAATCAACTATTTGACCATAATAATTTGTAAGGGTCAATACGACACCGTTATAATTGAATTGAGATCAGATATAAGTCGATTCGATAGAATGGCGTAATTGAATTGCGGGTGATTCCGCATGATTGCGAAATTCGCGTTGAACGGCACTAACTCGTTTTTCTATCGATTTTATACTCGGGACAAATAATTGATACATTGTAATTTTTACGACAACCGAGAGTTGCCTATGAGTCAAAGATGCACAAACGTAAATCGAAAATTATCGACCACGGGTCAAACGCGCAAAAATCCCTAAAAGCTACCCAATAAGTTAGGTTGTACTAAAATCGCGTTTGGTCGATTTTAACCACGAAATTAAATTCGTTTTTAGGAATCAGACGTTCGAGCGTATCACGATTCCTTTTTAGGACGTCGTCTCATCTTTCGGAAAAAATTTGTCGAGCCTAGAATTTTACGGAAAAATCAATTTCGGACAATTCGGAAAAGAAGACAAATGGGCTGCTTTAAGGCTTTATTTGGCTGCCCAAATTACCTTGTTTGTGAGGAATTAAAGGAAAAATAGCCATTGGAGGAAGCCTTGACTAAATGGGCTGAAGACTTTGGGGGTTTCCTCGTGAGTGCTTG
The DNA here is from genome assembly GCA_014182515.1 of Eucalyptus microcorys. Taxonomy (NCBI): domain Eukaryota; kingdom Viridiplantae; phylum Streptophyta; class Magnoliopsida; order Myrtales; family Myrtaceae; genus Eucalyptus; species Eucalyptus microcorys. The sequence goes on from CM024563.1 coordinate 6,131,277, forward strand.
CATGATTTGCTATTGGCTACCAAATTGACTTCCCATCCCTCTTCTTTTCCCCCATGCACCCACATCCTTCTCCCTCCTTTTAGCCAACCATCCCCTCTGCCATTTCTTCTTCTGCATTTCTTCCCTTCAACTCCACTGCACCATCTCCATTTCACTGCCCAACTCCAGCCGTCCGCCACAGCCAACGCACCAGCCCACCACTTCACCCAGCATCACCACCGAAGCTAGCAGCATCCTTAGCCCGCAACTGCTTCTCTCCGCCCAACTCCTCAGCCGTCCTCACCCTCACCGTCAGCCATCCAGCCTTCCACGCCGTTCAGCCACCGAACGGCCAGCAACCTCAACCCCTTCACCCGCACAGCCGACCATCCCAACGCATCTAGCTCCAGCCCTTACCGCCTGCTCGTCCATCATTCGCCACCTCCACGCCTCCAGCACCAACCGACCAGCTCAACCCGCCAACTCCCTAATCCAGCCAGCCTTCATTCCAGCTTTGCCGCCTCAGCCTCCGCCTGTCCAAACACCCACATCTTCACGGCCAACTGCCACCAGCCCACCTCAGCCCCAAGCAGAATCGAAACCAGCCCAAGCCGTGAGCCCCTTGCTGTTTTCAGCCACCGTTTGAGCTTCGTTGGAGACGAGGTAGCCTCGAGTCTTGGTCACTGTCACCGTGAGCCCGCCACCATCCTAATCTGATGAGTTAACTCCATAATCCTTGATTAGGTAGTTAAATTAGTGTTAAGTGGTTAGTGCTAATTACTTAGTTAGATGAACTAGCTAGTTAAATTAGTTTGGTTAGGTTAGCTAGTTAGTTAGGTTGATGAGTTTAGGTTAGATTAGTTAACTTGTGTTAGTTAGTTAACCATGGTTAGATTAATTAAATTAGATTAATTTAATTAATCACAATTTAATTAATTAATTTTAATTAACGTAAATTGTGACGGATTAGCCGTTTAGTGAAATTTTACGCTAATTCTCGTGGTTGAATTTATATGTAAATTTGATGGTTTATTTATGCTATGATGTGCAATTGAGTGCTTGGTGGTAGTTATTGATTATTGTTACAAAACTTGATTTTATGGGTATTTAATTAGAAAAATACCGGGTATCGATTTTTGACGCCAAAATTTTATGTACTATATAAAATCGTGGAATTTTAAAATGGGAGTGTACCATATTTAATGGTTCGATTTAAATACGTGACCACGCACAATTATTTTACCGAGATTGTTAATATGAAGAAAAATGAGTCAAGTTCATTATTTAAATATAAGGTATTTGGATGCAAAGCATGGTGTTCTTGGCTAAGTATGTGTGCGCGTGTAGTCACTATCAGAACCCGTCACCCAACCGGAGTTGGGGAGGTGATGCCTGATTAAGTTCGGATGCCCCATGTCAACGGATGCCGGTCGTAATGGAGGCTGAGTCGATACTCTTTTATGGAATACCATCTAGGTGTAGACATTGCCGTGCCCGACGGAGCAGGACGACGCCCGATTATACCTAATGACCGTCGACTGTTGAGTTGGTCATGGTCGATGAGTTGTAATAATTGGAACACACTTGAGTGGTTGTGATAGTTGCGCTTGATTATGGGGCAAAATTGTGTAGCACAGTATGTGACGTGTCATAACGGTTTTACCTTATAATCGGGACCCATGTGGATGTTTGTGATTGATATGATGTGTTCCGGTTATTAAACTGCACTTGCTGCACTGATAATAGCATATGTGATGAGATAACGTGCAGGTACACGCCGAGGCGAGGTAAATTTTGTGTGGTGCATGTTTAGGACCGCCTTCGAGGTGAATTTGCGTCCGATTGGGTTTAGGATTTTGATTCACTGAGATTTATCTCACCCCATCGTGGTTAACCCTTTTTTAGGTCCCTAATATGGAGATACGTCACATCCGTTTTGGGTGCCCATGAGAGATGGAGTCCGAGTCTACCTTCTTCCCTATTCTCAGGACCACCTGGACCAGTGAGTTAATGGTGACCACGATTTGGTTTGACGAGGGCCTCCTTCACTTGGTGCCTCATCGTTTCAAAGCGTGGTTCATTAACGAGCTTAATGGGGTTCAGGAGAGTCCTTTGCAGGTTTTGACCTACCGTCAAAACCGAGGAAGGGTAGGTAGCTCACCCCATGGACATCGATATACCGGATGGCTTCGTGGAGAACCAAAGCCCAAGGCATAAGGGTTCGGAGCGTAGGTGGCCTAAGGCTTTCTTTTTGGATATAGACTTGTAAATACGAACTCTTAGGTTAATTTGGTATGTTTATAAAGTGTGGTTGGGTGTTTGTTTAATTCGCTTCCGCATGTGCTTAATTGAAAGATAAAAAGAAAGAGTCGGCGATGCATCCTTGGACGTCGCATTTTAATTGACCTCTGAGGGATGTGCATGTACTTGGGGTTCGGGGCGTGACATCCCCACCTGAAGTGGTATAAGAGCTGGTCAGTGTCTAGAGTGATAAGGTGAGATGGGTTTTAGGATAGTTAGTAGAAAAGACATTTTCCTTACGTTGATGCTTGTGGTTGATTGATTGATTGTTTTGTGCGGGTCGCTTGGATTTCTAATTATATGTTGGAATTAGAAAGCAGGTTCTATAAAGATCCTGCAGGATGAGCGATCCTGAGGAGAGGACTCCTTGGAAGAGAACAGTTGCGTCTGTTCCTTGGGGAAGGATGCTGACTAGGGTCGGTGCCCGAGGTAGAGTGCCTGCTCAGGCCAGCGCGAGAGAAAAAGTACCGTCGCAGGTTGGTACTGAGGGAGTAGCACCCGTCGATCCTAGAATAGAAGGGATCGTTTAGGCGCTAGAGACCTTGAGAAATATGATGGGGGCAGTAGGCCCAGCATCAAGCCGCTGCTACCGCCGTCGCTACTACCGCTGCCAATGCCGTTATCGCTGTTGCAATCACACTTGCTGAGGTCCCACCTGGAAATGGGATCAAGGAGCGATCGATGCACAAATTGGTAGAACAATTTCTAAAGCTAAATCCGTTGAGATTCTCTGGAGCAGGCGATCCCGAGGTGGAAGAGTCCGGAGCGTAGGTGGCCTAAGGCTTTCTTTTTGGATATAGACTTGTAAATATGAACCCTTAGGTTAACCTAGTATGTTTATAAAGTGTGGTTTGTGAAAAAACGTTAGCATGTTTTACTATCCCTGTGTTTGAATGTTAGTTGGGTGTTTGTTTAATTCGCTTCCGCATGTGCTTAATTGAAAGATAAAAAGAAAGGGTCGGCGACGCGTCCTGAGATGTTGCATTTTAATCGACCGCTGAGGAATGTGTGCATACCCGGAGTTCGGGACGTGAACTGGTTAATAGAGAGGGCAAGTGATGAAAATAATTTTTATTTCTCATTTTTATTCCAAAAATTAAAAAGTACAAATTTACTTCACATTTTTGTTCAAATATAGAAAAACGAAATTATATTACCATATAGAATTTTGTTTCAAATCTATTCTAAAAAAATATAACGATAGAAAAATATAATAGTCATTACGTGCACCTTTAATCACGCTCAATCAAGAAGAAACACATGGCATACCGTCTTATACGCCAGTAGAACGGAATCAGACAAAACACCCCAATCACTTTTCCTAAATTTTCCAAACATGCTCTGCCCCAGATCTGTGCCGTTGAGTGTGCGTGTCTGTGTGCTGCTACAAAAGAATTATATAGACAAAAAGCATGTTAACTTCTCCAGCTAATGCCTGACTGACTACTCATTACAAGAACGTAAGAGCTTCTGGGGTGCCAAAAAGGTCAAATTTTTAATGTCTTGGGATGCATGTCGAGCGAATATTTGTGTTCTTGGTAGCAATCGTCTTCAAATGAAGGCCCAGGACCACTTGCTTATCACCTCCATTATTGCTTCTTGAGCATGTTCAACCGCTTCATCCACCTAAAACTCTCCCCTGCCCACTGAGCTTTCTTGACTAAATGTTACTAAATATTTTCAAATGCTTGAATATTCGTCTGAGAATAAATAAAAAAATCATTTATGATGAGAATTTATTTTTGAAAACTGAATGGTTATTAAATACTGTCATAAGCATCTGCCGACCGTCTCCAAGACCCAACAAGTTTCTTCAATGCTGACCCCACCACCCAGTGAGCCGGTGAGGAGGGACAAGTTAGCGCACGAGACGGGTTCTCTTTGCCTCTTCACTTTGCCTTGTTGATGGCTACAGGAGAGTCCTGAGCTCATCCACACCGACAGTATGTGAAAAGGTCTTGCCTTTTTCGATAAAGTTGCGGACTTTCGCCTGCTTTTTCTCTTCCTTTTTCCATACACCGGGGCTTTTCACCGTTACTGGGAATTCACTCTGTTTGAGGTTGGCATTTATCTGGGTTTACTTGCTCTTCTTTGATTGATGTGCTTTTCTTGAGGTCTGGTCCAAAGAATGTTCGTGGAAGCATCTTCTCTCTGTACAGTGTAGTCAGTAGTGTAAGCACCCTCTTGAGAAAACAGACGGGGAACCATATCTAGCTGCTCACTGGGGTCTGTTCTGCTCAGCTTCTGATTCTTCTTGCTTGTGTAATTTCTCTGAAGTGCCATCGAATGTGTTATCGTCTTATATTTTAATTGCATGCCCTGTTCTTGAGGCGCTACTTTTTCATGTCATGGAAATCCTGGAACTTTTAAACTTGATTTGAGCACCCTTTTAAGTTTTGGGTTGTTTGAAGGAGAAATAAGCCTCAGTGTTGTTTTTTCCTATTAATTCCACTTCTGATTTATGAATTTCAAAGTAACAGCATTGAGACTTAGTGCGTTGGCTTTTCACGGGTGAACTCCTTTCTCCTGCAGTTCATCTCGATGACCTGAGCTATTGGTGTAGCTGCCATCGTCGGTATACTTTTAGCAATGGGATTATCCTGCCTAGCCTTGTTCATTTTTATTGTTTCATTCCCGTGGGGATTAGCTCAAGATGTTGCACGTTCTACTCTCATCATTCATGGCTCCGAGGCAATTGCGGAGACTGATGATAATTTCATTTGCGCAACTCTTGATTGGTGGCCTCATGATAAGTGCAATTATAACCAGTGTCCATGGGGATATTCATCTGTTATAAATCTGGTATAGATCTTGCAAAACTCACGGCTTGAATACTCTCCCTAAGGATTTCTTTAAATTGAATTCAGTGCTCCGGTAATCTTATCTTTTGCATTCTTTCTTTTTGGTATATTTCCAGAACTTGTCCCATCCAGTACTTGGGAAGGCAATCCAAGGTTTGTACTCCTAATCAACAAGCTTGCTTAAATTAAGCCTCTGCAAATTATGACTAAACTACCATATCCAAGTGTCATATAATAAATGGGTAGTGATCCTTACCTATGAACTGACTTGCACAATTTCATGAGCGGGATCTGATACAATGATAATGCACTTTCTCTATGGTGCCTGAAAAGCTTTCAAGAGTTTGAGGATAAGAATCGGAGGATCCTTGCAAGACCGAGTATTGTATGATGTCGGAAAGTCGGGACTTCCTTGCCAACCATTTAGAAAGATTGAAGGTAGCTTGTTTGGCTTTTCAAAGGGATGTTTACACATGAAGAGGTGGGATGAGCTGAACAATTTGTTCAGTAAGACAGGGTAAGATTCTCATGCAAGATCTCGTGGAGTCATTGATCGCAACTGGATCTCTGTGCAACCTATTTCCAAATTAGCATATGCTATGCATGCACATACTAATATATAGGTCCTAGATATTTTACTGCCTAATAAGGATGCCTCATAACTGACCCCCCCACAAAAAAAAAAGGACGCCTTGTATATATGTTCCAGTCATGTGGCTAGTTCTTTTCTTCGCCCAAATACTGTCCATGTCACCATACGTCTTTTATGAGAGAACTGAATTTATTGTGCGATACATTCAAGTCTTGTAGTTGAATGTGATGCTCATGATTAAATATACAACAGCAGTTCAAGAAAAAGAAACGGGTAAACAGATGGTATCTCTCAACTGCAGGGCTATCGTAACTTTTGGACTGAATGCACTTAATGGAAGGCACTGGATCAAGGACAACGCCTGGGGAGGGGATTGGAACTTCAGCAATGCTTATGATTTTATCAAATACACAGTTGCAAGGGGATACTCCATTGACTCATGGGAATTTGGTATGAACTAGTACCATTAGCATTTGTGCTATATATCCATTTGATTGACCTCGACTTGTTTTTTCATCTCTCCTTGAAGGTAATGAGCTCTGTGGAAGTGGAATTGGTGCTAGTATCTCTGCTGAACAGTATGGGAAGGATCTAATTGTCCTTAAGAATATAATCAATGAGTTGTACAAAAGTTCTCGCTCAAAACCTTCAGTCGTTGCACCAGGAGGATTCTATGATCAGCAGTGGTATGCAAAACTCCTGCAGGTTTCAGGTTCAGGTGTAGTCAATGCGATGTCCCATCATATATACAATCTGGGTCCAGGTAAGCTAAATTCGGGCTTACTGGTTACTGATCTATAAAGTTGCTTAACATCAGATTGCACTAGCTTCTGCCTTTCAACTTAGTATGATATATATTTCTTGTTATCGTGTAATTCTACATCAATTCAAGCCTTCATCGACTGCTATGGAGTTGTTTGATAGGATAAGCACAAAAACCAGACTTAAAAACAATTGAAGATATAAGGTTTTATTTTGGTCACCTGAGGACCTAGGGTTTCAAAAAGCCCCATTCAGTTCTCGAGCTCGCTGTTGATGGAATTCAGGGCGTCAGAAATGACATGGAAAATGATCGAATATTCCACGTGGGAGCCATGTCGGTTTCCAACACTTGATTTTGACCAGTGATGAGCTCGAGACTTGATTAGGACTTCTTTAAAATCTCGTGTCCTCAATTGACCAAAAAAGAACCGTAAGTCTTCTATTAACCAACTGGACAAAAGGGTTAAGTTCTAATTCTGTGGGTATCTCATTGTTTGACCATTGTAAAACATCCAGGTGTCGATCCTCATCTTGTCGGTAAGATATTGGATCCAAGTTACTTGAGTCAGATATCAGACACGTTCATCAACCTTGAGGAAACGATCAAGAAGCATGGACCCTGGACATCTGCATGGGTTGGAGAATCTGGTGGGGCATACAATAGTGGCGGTCGTCACATATCTAACACGTTTGTTAACAGCTTCTGGTAATTCTGACACTCTGGACTGAAACTTTGTGTAAACTTTACTTGCCTTAGTTCATGAGGTGTATTGTGTGATTTCTTTGACTTGGCTTGTGTAATACCATTCGGTGTAGGTATCTAGATCAGCTTGGAATGGCTTCCAAGTATGACACTAAGGTTTATTGCCGGCAGTCTTTAGTTGGCGGGAATTATGGCCTCTTAAACACCTCGACATTAGTACCTAATCCAGATTACTACAGGTATATACCTAGAGGTCATTTATAGTTTCCTCCATCCCCGGTCATTCCCTTTTTAATCAGCATTTAGTCTTTCCTCCATACTTATGAAAGGCTAATTGGTGGACTGTTTCGTGGCAGTGCCCTTCTGTGGCATCGACTCATGGGAAAACGTGCTCTTGCCGTCAGTGGTGATGCCCCACCATCTTTACGCTGTTATGCACATTGTTTGAAAGGAAGGGTAAGGTTTCGTCTCACCTCGATTTTGAGTAGGAAAGTTGCCGTGAACAAACTCTGCCAACTAGGGTACCTTAACAACTAGAGGGCCAAACTGACCATTATTGGGTTGCAAACTCACTACCTTGCTGTGCATAAATTTTGTTAAGAGTTTTAACTGCTGTTAGGAATTTTCAATGCATATGTAAAGGTTGAGGTCTCGGAGACTCTGGCCTATCATGTACACATATCCTTTCATCTGCATTCTTGAGGTTATTCAGGAGGTGAGCATAGTACATATGAACTCAATTGTTGACTCTTGATACGATCAACACATGACTTTCTGCCCCCGAAGTTCAAGTATAAGTTGGTTTGGAGATGGATATTTTCAGGGCTGAACATTGAGTTTAATCTGCATTTTTCATCAAAAGTACTTTCTTCACCTACCGTGAGCAGTAGAAGTTCAGTTGTTCTTCGTTGTGTCGCAGGCAGGTGTGACTTTGCTCCTGATCAATTTAAGGAACCAGACTAAATTCACTATCACGACCCAGAATAGTGTGCAGAATTTGCATGTGGAGGAACAATCCGTCGACAAAGGGAGTATTCTCATTCATGGATTGAAGAAAACCGTCTCGTTCGTCGGCCAAGGACCATCGCGTGCTCCACTTTTCAGAGAGGAGTACCATTTAACCCCACAAGGCGGCCACCTCCAGAGTCAAACCATGCTCTTGAATGGAAGCCCGTTGGAGCTCACGCGGGACGGAGCGATCCCACCTTTAAAGCCTAACCTTGTTCGTGTTGATTCTCTCATATCGGTTTCTCCTCTATCCATTGCTTTCATAGTACTCCCAAATTTTGATGTTCAAGCCTGTGCTTGATTCGTCAGCATGCAATCTGTGTTCTCGAGTGGGGTACCCATGTATCATATCTGCATATTTGAGTGGCGCAAGCAAGTCGATGTAGTCATTTCAAGTATGAGCATAAAAATCAAGTTATTGGTGTGTGGCCCCTATTGTATTAATCTGTTTGTAAGATTGGTATTGAAGCTCTCATGGCAAAATGTAACTAATGCCAGCATTAGAGCAATTGGGTTCTTTTCAATGTGTTCAGAGTCACTGATTATGCCAATGACATCTTGCAAAAGATTGCAAATCTTGTGGTTCTTGAAGGAATGTAATGCAATGAAACTGTTGAAGAAGTTGCCAGCTTTGTTTGCTTTTGCACTATAAAATCCTTTTTCTGTAACAAGGGATTAAGCCATGGAAGATCATCATGACACAGTGCTCTGAACATGAGATCTACTGCTTTATCATAACTCGAGCTCATCGCTAATCTGTCCCCTCGGCCCGATGACTTGGAATAGCCGACCAGCCGACCCGAACTGAACAATTTACTCATCGATTTCCATTGTTGATAACTATGCTCGATCAAATGTGATAAGCAAACTTGAAAATCAAGTCTCTCCGATCGATCCCGCTCGACTGGGATCGATCCACGATCGATCCGCACGGTGCATGGATCTATCCACATGGCCGAGGCGATCGACCACATCGATCCCGCTCGACCGGGATCGATCCATGATCGATCCGATCGGTGCATGGATCGATCCACACCTCGGCCGTACGGATCGATCCGCTCGACCGAGCGGGATTGATCGTGGTCGATCGCCTCGGCCGTGCGGAGCGATCCGCTCGACCGACCGGGATCGATCGTGGTCGATCGCCTTGGCCTTAGGCCCTAGGGTGTGAATTATAACCATTTTATTTTTGGACATAATTTCTGGCTGGAAATATTCTCTAAACGAGTTTCTGAATAAAAGCATGCGTATGATAACAATACAAAAATTATGTTCCTGAAATAGAAATTCATTTAATAATGACACAAAATTTATCTCTTATGGCAACGCCGTAACAAATGTGAGCAATAAGAAGAGTCTCATTTTTATTCCAAAAATAGAGAAACATAAATTTTTTATTTTTTATTTTTTGTTTTAAACCTATTTCTTAACTAAAATTTGTTTGATAAAAAAATGAAATTGCATTAGTAAACGAATTTTCATTTCAAATCTCGATTTTACTAGAAATAAAATGGTTATTTTGCGCATTCTCGATGAACAGGCTAATCCTATAAAAAGGCCAAGGCTGAAAATCAAATGGGCGGGCCTCAAAAACGGAGAGTAACCCTATATTTATATATATATATATATTATTATTTTTAAAAAGCCCGACCCGATTTGGCCCGAGTCGAGCCCGGCCCGAGTCAAAGAGTCCGATTTGGGCAGGTGCGGTCGCGAGCTCGGTCAGCCTCGAAACTCTCTCTCTCTCTCTCTCTCTCTAGGCTCGCTCCGCTCGCTCTCCGATGGCGTCCGCCGCCGCCGCCGCCGCCGCTCCGTCAAAGCCGGAGGTCCTGGCTCTGCTCCGGTCCCTGCTGCGCACGGCGCGCGAGTTCCGCGACTACAACGTGCGGGAGTACACGAAGCGGCGGGCCCTCGACGGGTTCCGCCACAGCCAGGGCCTCGCCGATCCGTCGGCGATCGCCGCCGCCTTCGCCGACGGGAAGAGCCAGCTGGAGGTCGCGAGGAGGCAGGCCGTCGTCTACTCCCTCTACGCGCCCGAGGTCAAGAGCGTCATGGAGCTCCGGCGCTGAAATCGATGGGGGCCCTCGCCGTACGCTTTCGTCATCCGGCCGGTCTTCTTTTGCTAGGGTTCTGTTCGGATAGGCGGTCCGGGTTAACGGCTAGTATGCGAAGAAGTTCCATTTTTGTATTATATTGCGGAATTGAGGATTGAACGGTGTATTGGGATACGCTGTTCAGCTTAATCAATGGTGGAATCGTAGTTTTTGAGATCTCTTTCTTGCTGGTTTTTGAGCTGCTATGCCTGAGGACTCTGAATTTTAGGGACTTTGAGATTGGTATGTTCAGCTTCTTGATGTGATCATTGCTCTGTGGATATGCAACAGGGATTGATGAATGAGTGGATTTGCTTGATGGGAATTCTATTACCCTGTTTCCCCTCTTAATTGAGTTATGTTTGCTTCTGTGTCGTTTCTTGGTTCGAAATGCGTGATTAAGTTGCCATTTGGTTATGGATTCATGGCTTGGAGATGGAGCTGCGGTGCAGAGTATGCTGCATTAGAAAGGATGTCTAATTTTTTTCTGACCTAGTACTCTCAAATTTCATTGAACGAGGGAATGCTTCTGTATCATTAGTTTAGAAATTTCAATTTGGTTGTGGTCCTGAGGAACAGCTCATGCTGTTTGTATCGATCTATTACGTGCTTCTTTTGTGCTACAGAATGAGGATTTTTGCATTAGATTTTGCTTAAAGTTAGATACTTTTCAGAAGTATTCATAGAAGGTAGAAGGTGGAGGGTTCTTGTTTCGTTCTGATAGCGCTGTGATCTTCGTGCTGCCACAGTTGTTTGTTTAAATACACAGGCTGATCAAAGTTGAATTCACTCCACAGCTCAAAAGTTTTTGTTGTGTGAACTGGTGTCTTATCGATGTCTTCTGAGTACAAATTTTGCCATGTCTAAGGCGTGAAAATTATGTTATGTTATGCCAATAACCTGCAGATAAATGCAATCATGAGATAATTGGTTTTTGTAGCTTGAAGTGCGAGGTGAGCTTGAGTTCATTGTGCTTAGGAGATCATGATATGCATAAGGCCTAGTGAGCTTGCACATATACTATTTAACTTTCAGTATTGTTTATTCATTCATTTTAGTGAGGTGAGCATGTGAACCACAGGAGGCTTCATCCTTTGTTTTTGGGCTACATAAATGAAACTGGTAGGAAAAAAATGTTAGTGTGCAGCTGGAAGACTATAACTTTCGGTGAAATTGCATCTTTCGTTGTATCGTGCTTCGTACTTTTGAGTGATCACAAGTTTTTATTTCTTTTGTTGGACAAAGTGATTGTGAGTTTATACCAGCTTTGAGTTTTGGATGTTTGTCTCGTCATCACTTGTTCCTTGAAGCACGGAGTGCATTTGTTCCTACATCTGGGCATAGCAGGAAGAAAGTGGACTAGGATTTTTACTTTAGTTTCACATGGTTATGGAAAAGTTTGAGCAAATTTGTTGCTCAAGGTGTACTTCTATGAGCTCTCTTTGGGTCTTAAAATGAGTGAATGCTATGCATTAGCTTTCAGTTTCATGTACAAGAATGAAGTTAATGAACCAATTTGTACCTCAAAAGAGTATATGCCAATAAGCTCTTGCTCTTTGATGACTGCAATTAGTTTGTGCTTGGCACGTAACTTATACTTTTAAATGTACCAAAACATATCATAGGCTCTCTTTGGCGTTTAAATTAGTTGATGCTGGAGTGGAACTACGTTTTATACTCGGAGTCAGTTCTTGAGTTCTTTGGTCAGATTCAGAATGCATCATAAGAATTCACCTTCTTCCTATGACGGCTTGCTCCATTAACCCCAGAACACGGCTGTGCTTGGGGATTGTGCCATGAGATGGCCTGGACGAAAACTCCAGCCTTGCCCATTGCCACTTTATCAGTCGCTAATTTTATGTTGAAAACACAAAGATGAGCCCGAAAAAATGCTAAGCAATAGCAGAATGAATGGTTGCAGCATAGCTTCCAAAATCTCTCTGTAGAGCATCCAAAAGCATCCATAAGCATTTTCATGGCATGTTCTTTACAGTGTACAGGTTGCGAAGGCAGTACAGGAGAGAATTCGTGAAAAATCACATGAAATGATACCAAGACAACAGATAGAAAATGACGGAAGGGTGTCTTGGAAAACAAATGAGCGGTCAGAATCCTACTTCCCAAGCAAACGGCGTCCACGCTGATTCGCTCCGTTAACCCGATAAACAAGCTCGTCCGCATCCTTATCAAAATGATCCAGAGCTTTGTTACTCCTGCAGCATGTATGTAACATTATGATAAAAATTAGTAGTGGCCAAACAGTGTTAAAAGAACAACAGATTGCTGGAGTACTGTGTAGTATTTATCAGGGGAAAAAGGGAAAACAGCACTGTCCATACTCTATTTTGATTCAGATCAAACGAAGAGCTTTTCTATCAGGTCATTAACGAGGATGACTCGGAGATAAGTATTGACGTGATCATATGAGAAATAAAGCTGTAAAATATATGCACAAGGATCTTATTAAAAATTACTCTCAACGTATCACTCAAGGTTGGTAAAAACACTGAAACTCTGCGAGTGAAAAGCTCATGCTCATTCCCGACATATTTACCATAATGCAACTTGAGACTCCTTGCTAATAACATGTAATGTATGATGCCGGTAAAGCATTGAGAGATCGACAACACTGACCTCTCAATTTCAGTTCCCATGTCAATAGCCATGTCCTTTAGCTCCCCCAAAATGTTGCTAATTTCTGAGAGAGCATCATCTTGCTTTGACTTTTCAACCTGTTCCACAATCATTGCAGTTGCAAACTAGTTATTGTAAAGGCCAGATTGACATGAGAATTTTCAGCAATTGTGAAAATCAAGTTGCACAAGAGAAGTGGGAAAATGTGCTTGCAAAGGACTGAATTCACTGTCCCTCAGCTCTCTTTTTTTTGGTTCAAATATTCTCCCACCAGGGCTTGATGCATCAGTGCAGTCACAAACAAGATCAACTAGTCTCCAAGAAACCCAGGGGACCTCACTTCCACTTGTTTTAAATGACCAACTTGATATTTGCCTAATCACAAGAAACAACCAGCCAAATACTAACCTCCACTTTTTGTAGTGCATCTGTTGGCTCGTGCAGTGGCGTTCGCGTCTTAGATTGTTGCTTACTCGCTGAGGTCAAACCCATCTTCTCCCTCTGTTCCAAGTGATTACCCTTCGTCTGGACAGCATCTGCCAAATCAAAGCAATTACGCAAACCACACACAAGGTCTTTCAGTCTTGAGTCAAAAAGGGTCTTGAACCAAATTGCAGAATGAAAATAAGGATAGATAAGCAGCACAATGACATTCACAGCCAGACCACACGCACTGAAAACTAAACTTGAACAGGGCATGAGAGAGAAACCTCTTGTAATTAGAGGGCCAGCAATTTGACGGTTTTTTTTCGGTTTCCAAGTCTTTGAGAACATGCCTCCAAGGCTTCCCAGAAGCTTCTCACCCTAGAACAAGCATAACAGGCATTTATTGTTATGGGGCCCCGCCACATTAATAATCAAATGGAAAATGCGGAAAACTACGGAGTATTTACAGGCGTTAAAGAAATTGACTTCTATGTTAGACTTGGTGTATAAACTATCAACAGCCTAACTTTTTTTCAGTTCGCAAGAGCCTTTCTAACATCAAGTGGTGTATGATCTATTTATCTTATGAATTGAGCCTTACCCGGCTAAGATCTTGATCTATATCAGCAGCAATCGCATGGCTCCTGGTGATCTGCTCACCCTGCTCATGCAACATGACCAGCGTCCTTGTTGCATCCTCCCTCATGTCTACTGCTATCTTCAAGGAGCTATTAACACTCTTTGTAGTCTCCTCAGCTTTGTATGCTGCATAGCTTTCGAGTTCTTGCACTGATTGACTCTCCAAGCCCCCAGAGTCACGAAAATCATTCTTATAATTATTTCTTGTGGCATAGGTTAGTGAACTTGAATATGAGGAAGTAGAAATTCCTTTTTGGGTGTGATCACCTAACATAGGCTCGGAAGACGTCCTTCTTGAGGGGTTAAGACTTTGCTTATTATCTACCTCGTCATTAGAACCGAAAGGATTAGAGCCTGAAGCAACAGGATGTCCATTATCAACAGAGTTACGCTTGGCCAGTTTCAATGGAGACTTCTTCGAACCAAACATTTTCTTCTATTATAGAAGTGAACGACTTTCACACAGTAATGAGCTGCGGAAACAGAAACCGAAGCAAAGCTTGCAGCGAACCTATGATGTGGAAAAGAAAAATGGTCAGCCTAAAGGAAACAAAAGACATAACACATAACTGAAGGACACAGATAAAAACATGGCTCCAGAAGAAAATAAGACAACCTAAATTGCACGTGAGCGTGAAGATCATTTGAAGGTTTATCAGTTCCTTTTGACAAAAGGCAATATGTTAGAGGTATTTGATAATTCTGTTGATTCTATGTATCTCTCAAGCTCCATGTACACTTTCCTATACACATCGAAATATACAAAAATTCCAGATTCCTCTCTCCCGGATCTTTATTTTTTACTCGGTATCAGAGCATTTATTTTAACTGACAATACGTACTTTGATTAACTTTCCCAAATAAGTGGGAAAAGAAGATAAGTCCAGTTTCGAATCCTCTAATTACCAGAAACTGAAAAAGAGAAGAAAAAGGACTCATACATCTGCCTAAGGATGAGGTCAATTGACTTGGCTGACTGAAGTTTTCCGGATCTTAAAAGCAACAGATTGTGATTCGATTGCACTATCTTTTTACAAAACATCAAGTTCGATCAATTCAAACGACCCATCCACCGAAGAAACAGATTAACAGCCGAAAACCCGACGACCCAATATACATATCGACGACCCGAACTCAGATTCCACGACGCTTCAGCAAAACGAAAAGCTAAAGCAGCGAACTTGCAGTTCCCACGACGGAGAGAAGAACGGGAACCCAACGACCCATTGACGGCATTCGCGAATAACGAACATTTACGAAGAAAACAAAAACTGGGTATACCTGAAAATGAAAATCCGGCGAGAACCCAACAGTCAAGCGAGGAACTACACGATCTTCCCCAAAAGATTTCTACAAATGGCAAACCCACTGGACGTTAAAGGGAGATGGGGAGAGAGAGAGAGGTGTACACCGTGTACTTAAAGCGGTCCTGCGGAAACAGGAGGGGGGGCCGGGCACGCGCATGAACTGGCGTTCTAGAAGGCGTTGAAAGTTCAGAGGAGTAGGAATGTTGCAGGCTTTGTTCAAATGGGGAGAATGGAAATGCTGTGTTCCTGTCATATGTCGTCTAAACGCACACCAGCATGACAATTTAAAGGAGGATTTCGTCTTCACGTGGTTGAGTTTTTCTCGGCGTTCTCTTTGAACTGATCAACTACAGAGACTTTGAGCCGATCCCCTTCTCTGACGGCTGACTTTGGACCTTTTCTCTTTCTCTGTATCTGCAAAACTTCCCCGAACTCTCGTCCGAGTTTGGTTTTGAAATTTTGAGGCGTGTTTGACAGGTCGGATAATGTCGAATAGGATTGTAAGTATCTTACTATCCAATATTTTTTAGTGTCTGAATGTAACATGAATTGAAATAGATATCATCCGTATGAGTGTCTGATTTATAAGATTAGAATTAAAAATGAATTATGGAATTCATTAAAATTAGTCATCCTTTCACAAATTGCCATTCATGTCCGACACCCCTCTTCCCCGTGACTTCGAGGATTCCCTCTCCTTTCGAGACATCCTTTTGGTCGCCCTTGACCAATTCAATGGATGCCACCTTTGTCCAATTATCCACCTCGTGAACGGATCAGCGAAGGCTTCTTTGGGTTGGCATTTTGCTCGCGGAATTTTTCAGTTTTCCCAATTTCAAATATCTTGTCCGAGTCTATCCCATCTCCTAGATGGGATTTTTTTCATTCAGTCATGTTTGGATTTCGTGTCACTCATCACTGGATAGGATGATAAGATAAAAGTTATCATATCCGAAATTTTATCCTACTCACCAAACACAACTAACATAGAATAAAAGCTTCCAAATTTTGATAAAAGTTTATCCTTTAGTATTATTGTTGAAAATTTTATTGTATATTATTATAATTGATATTTTTTTCTACTATTAGTATATTAAATAATCTACTAAACTCCCATATTCTATTTTATCCTTTTAAATGAGACGAAAATCTACTTTTATCTTTTAAGAATCATGTCATTGCACATGCTAATGGACAAAATATCGAAGAGTCAAAGGCTTAACAAATTCGGACCCAAGCAGGTTCTTAAAAGACTCTAACCACCAGGAAAGTTTGGGTACAGGCCGGGACCCGAGCTTGGAAAAAATTTCGGCCCCATTAGCTGACCCGGCCACAATCCCCCTTATGGAGGATGAGGGCAGCCACCTTAGATTCCCACAATGCCTCCCCTGGTTGAAAGACACCAAGCGTGGTACAGGAAAATGAAGAGGCCAGACGAAAGTCTGGGTGGCCGGCCTGAATGTTAGGAAGATACTACGTAACCATCGAAAGCTCCGGGACAAGCGTATACTATCCCTGAAGTTTACGTTGCACTCTTGCAATTTCCCTCCTATTTACTCTAATCAATCTGCATGTCAGGTGCTTTATATAATTCTAATACTTCTTCAAACGATAACACTTTAGGCGACATGTGCACTTTTAGTTTGGGCGATTCACCTTTGGAACTGAAATAATTTGAGCTCTCTAAGCTCACATTTTGATAAATATGCTCTTTTGATGTGAACTCGAAGTTGCGAACCTGAAAAAATAAAACCTCACGGTGGTGAGAAAAATTGCGCATCATATCTACTTAACCGGTGCATCTTAAGTTCTTTTATGAGCCCTGGCACTCTTAGATTGATTGCTCGATCGGGAACAACATGGGTTCCATATAGGACTCACTTGATCTAACTGCTTACGATGCCGAGTTCATAAAGGCCCGCGTCCACAGGAGTATTTTTGTCGGGAATTAAGTAGGGACCGCGTAAATAAGTACAAAAAATTTAGATATCTGTTTCCAGAAAGGCTGGAATAAGAAATGATGCGTTTCATGACGTTGAAGGGACCATTTGTTTAGTTACAAGGCGATCCAATCATGGACCCTACTCCTAAGCTGCAATAATAAAGAAAAGGAGGCAACCCCACAGTCAAGTTTGAAACTGTCAATACGGTTGAGACTAGTCTCATGTCGCGTCAATTCGATAAACCACGAGGGACAGAAATGGTCCCTAGTAACGTAAGAGCATCTCAACTTACTAAATCAGTCATTGTCCATCAAACGTGAGCTAAGGGAGCAGACTAAATCAGTCATTGTCTATCAAACGTGAACTACGGGAAGAGAATAGAGGTGAGCATAATTTGAAGGTAGAACCCGAAATCGGACTAATGAGAATTTGTTTGATTCCAAGTTCAAGTTTTAGGATATGCAAGATAAATTTTAGATCTCAAAAATTAAGAAACTTATTTCGATGGATAGATTTCAAGTGGATAAAACCCGAAATAAGTTTTTACGTTTTTCTTAATTTATGTCTTTACGTGATCTTATGGTATTTTATAGGTTCAAAGATGAGTGTATAATCTGAAACAACTAATATAAACTTCCATTTTATGATTGAGACTTTTACTTTGTTAATATTTCACATTCTTCTTAAGTCTAAACATAGGTTGTGGTTAATGGATTGAAGCGGCAATAAATAATCATTAAAAGTGATAATTCATTATAATTGTTTAATTAATAATACAGGTAGAACTTGAAAAGAATCTAAAACCGATTTTGGATTGTGTAACGGGATAATCCTGTTACACCATGTAGATTTTAGATAAAACTTGTACTAAACTTGAACTTCTAACCTCTCCCACTCCCATTTCTGTGCTCATCGTGCGAGGATTCTTACAGCATCTAGAGCACTAAATTTTACGATTGATTCTCATTGAGCTCACCCCATTTCTTGATCTAAAATACTTCAATTTTTACTCTGTAGCGGCCACAACTAATCGTTCGAATTTCTATAAGATCAAACCTGTGCTTGCGTCTGTACACATATCTTATCTGGCCCTCAGCAATTTTTCAGATGAACTTGCTCCAAAAGAATGTCACCCACTCTGCCAAGAGAACTTAATAATGGTGATCCAGCATCTTAGTAATGGTGTAGTTTGTCTAAGTTAGGTTACCATCAATCGGAGTAGTTGCCACCATGTCCATTTTAAGCAAGCCGCAGGGCTTAAGAGCTTTGGTATCTATCTCTGGCTAAAAGAAATTATCCAAAAAGAATACCTTGCAATTGAAGACTAGTCAAAACATTGTCCACACTCATGGCAATCTCAAAGGCTTATAGACATTGTGCACGAGTAGAGAAAACATGGCGCTTTGTAGAAGAGCGCGCAAATGAAATGCAACACCTGAACCCGGTGGTTCCCTCATGGTGAACCCCGACCTCTTATGCGCGCCATTCATCCTGTAATTAAGACCATCGCAATTCAACCAAACTCTTCGACCCTATAGTATGTAAACCTGACCTCTGAGAATTTGCTTGAATCATGACGGTCCTATTCACCAGGCAATGATGCTTGTCGGGGGGTCAGGGCTTACCATGAGGGAACCAATCACCAAAGATTACAAGCAAGTTACTCCTGGTTGGAGCTTTCTTCTTCATCTCCACACAGAAAACTCGTGATCTGGAGAGGCTGTATTATATAATACCTGATAAAAACGGGTATCAGATTATGCACTAAACAATCACGAGTAACGATTTAATGATTGATTTTTGTCAACAAACATTCACAGATGAACCGGAAATGATGGGAGTATCCAGTTTCATTCCATCAAAGAAATTAGAGGCTGGGTCTGATCTTGTTCTCTCGATTGTCCTTACATCCCTCAATGAATATTAAGAGCTAGAAAAAAGACCTTGGTTTAAGGACACACAAGCTATCCTAAGGCAGGCTTGGGAACTTCAAATGTAGTGATAAGAGCCATTCTTTGTGGTGTTTCACTTCCACAAGTCCACAATTTCATTGTTAACCACCTGGCTTTCACTTTTTGACTACTCTCGCATTGGTTTGGGTCATTGACAAAGGCCACATTTGTATTTTAATTGATTAACTGCACCCACTGTGACCCCTAAAACTTAGGAAAAGCCATAAAACATATGCATTAAGCTTGAATAATGTAAACCGTGTCTCTTGGAGATATTGGTTTTCTAATCGTTGCACAACACAAAGCAATAGCTACAGTACCGTAGCTTGGTTGCAATACACACATATGTGGTATTTACAAAAGACAAGAAACAAGGTCCGAGCATGTTAGTTAGCTGAGCCAAAGACGAGCATGTGCGTTCTCGACAGTTGTGTTGGTAAGGCGAAAAGAGGAGGCATGCATCTTATACAACAGCCATGAACTAAAATCATCGTAGAGAATCATTTAGGGTCTTTCAGAGGGCAAACCTTTCTTTCAACTATTATCGTCAAGCAACTAGCTTCCATATTCCTGATAACAGTCTTCTATTTACTGCTCACCGGATGGTGGAGATGCTCAAGGTAGTAGATGAACTTCTTTGTTCTTTTTGAACCTAGAAAATTTGAAATTGAACTCTTCATTCCATGTTAGTTGCCGGAGAAACTAAATATTAAAAAAAAACCAGCAACAATACCTGCGCCTCTAACTCAGCTATCCTTTGTAGTGATGCTTGTTCGATGCTAGCACGGCGCTTGCGTTCTTCTTCAAGTAAACCAGTAATTTGGTACCTTAGTTCGGCCATCTCTTGAGCCATGTCCTCTGCCTCTTCCTTTGCCTTCAACTTTTCCTCCCTCAATTCTTCCTATCAACAAATGGCAGATCAAGTTTCTACCTGAAACTAAACAATTAATGAACAGAATGTCTCTAAACCAATATTGACAATTAGGTTAAACGCCTTTTAGAGTGTAAAAGATTTTGATAAGGATATGAGGATTGATGACATTATGCTACAATTGCCTCTGAATGTTTTTCTTGTGGCCTCAATGCTATCAACACATAAAATGTAAGAGGAACTCAGGAACAACATTATACTTATGTCTGCATTGACGTTCATACCTTAAGCCGCTTCACGAGAAGTTCATATTCATGTATCTGGAGGGACATCTTCTTCATCTTTTCTTTTGTTACTGCATCTGGAGCATTTATTTCGGAGAGCAGTTGAACAAATTTTTCCCTGCAACAAGTTTCAGAATTAAGCCTATTTGAGTAATCTACTTTTGACTTTTGACTTTCTATAAATATCGCGGTATTCACGCTTTGACATTTATTAAACACAAAACACTTTTTTTTCCTGAGTATATAATTTATTCATAATTTTTGGAAACTTAAATTATTTTCCCAATTTTCATATTTTGCAGGAAAAATCACAAGTAAATGTGGAAGTATTGAGGAGTTGAACCAAAAACAAGTTGGCAACATTGAGAGCCACCAAGTTCGATAAATGAAAGTATGAAGCAAAAGAGAACATGTAAACAATATGACAATGCAATAAGGTCACCGAACTATCTCAGTAAGATGATGACAAGAGGTTCTGAAAACTTTGGTGACCATCTTAACCACACAAAATTATGATTAAATGTGGCGGCATGTTGACATTAAATCATATACATTAATATCTTGATACAATCAAAGTATGATGTAAAATTTTTTTGATGAATGGCAAAAGGTATATATTAACAAACAATGGATGACCACATTTGGAAGACCCTACTTCCATACAAAATGACTTGTTATTGCTTACATATGTCAAAATACCAATCCAAGTGACTTCCAAAATGATGAAACAAAGGTTTCAACCACAGAATAGAGCAAAAAAGAAGAAAATAGAGTGTAGAAGTTGTGATTTGCCACATACCCTATGTTCCTCTGAGAAGTGAGGTTACACCCATTTTCTCCCTTGAAGAAATGAAGTTTTGACCTTTTGTCATCATCCAGCAGTTCTTCAAAATACTCTTCGATCTTTTGACAGAACTCTTGCATATTTGTTTCAGATAAATCAAGCTTCTCCCTCAGTTCTTTATTTTCCTTTTTGAAACAATCAACAACTCCCTGTGCATCCTTGAACTGAACCTCAAGCTCTTCCATCAACCTGGTCATCCTTTCCTTTTCTTCTATTGCTTCATCCTGGCTTTTCTTAGCTTCAAAATAGTTCTCCTCCAGGGCCATTAAATCGAGCTTCATACTCTCTATTTCACACTGTGACTCTAATCCTGCAGAAGCAATGGACTCCTCTAGTTTCTCAATGCATAAAGTGGATCTAACAAGTTCCAATTCTTTTGTCTCTAGTTCCTGTATCAAGAACTCGTGCACTGAATCAGACCTCCTCAATTCTTCACTCAATATGCCAACCTTCTCTTCTAAGGTTTCCATGTCCTCTAATTTCAACTCCAGCATGTGCACTTTCTCTTCAAGAAATTTTACCTCAACAGTCCTCATACCTATCTGATCCTGCAGATAGTCTGTGGTGATTATGTCAAATCATATAATTCATTGATCAAATCTCAAGGAAATAGATAAATTAAACAATATCTAAGAGTGAGACAAAAATTATCCAGTCATGATCACAGTTTCACTGGTCACATAAAGCAGTCATGCTGTGTGATACTGTGGGGATCAAATATAAGAGTGCCTTCACTAAATGTATATAATCCAACTGCAACTTATATGGAATGGAACCAGATTTATTCTTCCAAAAACTGCCCAATCAATTTCAGCATGCAAAATAGCTCATTGTGATGAGTTTAAGAAACCACTGACATATCACATGCATTAACAGAACAGCAAACCTAAAGGGGCTGACAATTTTTTTAACTCAAGGTATGTGGAGACGTTAAATTGTATCCAATTATAGTCAGCACATGCACAAAAGGCATTACATGGTACTAGATACAAACAAAGAACAAGCGTCACGCACAAGGATAAGCTATGACAATGGAACATCGAAAGAAAACTGGTAAGAAGCATTACCAATCTCTTGAGAGCAGTTCATCAACTCTTTTTCCAATTGTCGGGCATACTTCTCATCTTTTGCACGAGCATCAGACAATGAATTTACATGATGTTCTAGTTTCTGCAAAAACAACCGCCTTAAATTGTATAACGATCTTAACTTTGGACTCAACCAAGAAGAATCATATCTTTTAACCATTAAAATTGGTGCCATATATACTACCTTGATTAGTTCAAAATTTTGAGATTGTGATTCTCTTAACATGTCCCTTTCTTTTCCAAGCTGCATGGAGATCGACAGTAGTCAAAAACAAAATAATCAACTACATTGATTTTCTGATTACTAGAAAATTATCATTTCAAGGAATGTTCAACTTCTCGTGAGCATTCAGCCAAATAGCAGTTCTTAAGAAATAACTTTGTTGCTTATGCATACAAAGGATGTCATCGAATAACCACATACACCCTACAAATGCATGCAGTTAATCTCGACTTATAATTTTCTGAAATAAAAGCATGTTTTCATAAAAGCTAAAATAGAGTATGTGAAAGTCCAAAGGGACGGCAATAACCTCTCTAAATCTTGTGCCGATTTCTAAGAGTTCCCCAGCATCTAAAGAATTATCACTCTCGCTCATGGTTCCACGAAACATTTAAGTCTGAAATGCCAATAAAGACCTGCAATCCCCAGAAAGTATGCTGATTAATCTCCAACTCCACAGAACGAGTCAAAGCAAAAAAATACTATCTCATGCAGCATGACCATTAACTGATCTGTGCCTGTGCAAAACTGATTGCATTTCTGCGTTCCACGCTCAGAGAGACTGAAGGGACCCTTTGCACTTAAACTAACAAAAGACGATACGCTCTTCAGCACACACCCCCTTCCAAGAACAGACAAATACCCAGAAATCGCCAAGATCTTTCCAAACGAAATTGCCCGAATTCCGAAAAGAAAGCCCGCACTCAAATCATTCTTGACGCCTGCAACTGACACTTATTCAATCCCTACGCCTGGAAGATACAGTAATCCACACCGTGTAATTCATTTCTGCGTTTCACGTTCAGAGAAACTGACGGAACCTTTTGCGCTAAAAACTTTAAAAAGACGATACACTCATCAGCACACGCCCCCATTGCAAGAACAGACAAATACCCAGAAACCGGCAAGATCTTTCCCAACGAAATTGCCCGAATTCCAAATAGAAAACCCGCACTCAAATCGTTCTTGACGACCGCAACTGACCCTTATTCCCTCCCTATGCCCGGCGGATACATTTCCCACGAATTCACACGCAGGGAGAGGGGGAGAGAGGGCGAGACCTTGAAAGGGTTTCCTCGGAACGGAACGCCGGCCGGACCCTCGAGCGCGCGCGCGCCTCGAAATTCGGAAGGCGATCGTCGGGAACCGATCGAGATGCTCCTGCGATTTTCAAGACAGTCTTGCCTGATGATGCGACAGCTTTCGGCTTTTTCTATGTTTTGGTCGCCAGCTCAGCCTCGGCTCCTGCGTTTTCTTCGAATTGGCGAGTTTTCATTTCAAGCTGGCGGGAACTTGGGCTTGGGCCGGGCCGAGGTAACGGACGGAAGCCAGACTTGACATTGGGCGGGCCGCTAATTGACTGGTCCAAAGTTCGGGCTTCCGGCCCAAAATCGGCCCAACTTTGTTATCCAAGCACACTCGTTCCAAAAGATGTTCAGCCCACGATTACAATTTGGAACAATGTTTTCTTTACCTCCAAAGATTTATGACTCTTAGGGTCCGTTCGTTTCACGGAAAATGATTTCAGGAAAACGTTTTCCGGATTTTCCGGTGTTCGTTTCACGGAAAATAAACTACTCAAGGAAAATATTTTCCATCATTGGAAAAAACAAACTTCAAAGATGAGGAAAATGTTTTCCACTTTTTAAAAATGAAAAATATTTTCCATGACTTCTTCCACTTTGCTTCACACATTTTTGTTTTATTTTTATACTTTATTTTTTTTTTTTTTTTCCTTTTCTTTTTTTCTTTTCTTTCTTTCATTTTCATCTTTCTTCCTTAGCCTTGGCCGATCGCCGGCCACGATAGCAGCTGGCGGTCAAAGACCGGCCACGGCCGCGAGCCAGCTCAAGCTCCGCCCCAGCCTAAAGGCTCGCCTAGCCCGATCTGGGGAAGCCGAGCTCGCTCAAGCCTAGCGAGCTCGGGCCTTGCCGGCCCGGGGCGAAGCTCGGCCTCACTGAGCCCGACAAACTCGCTAGATCCGGCGAACCTCTGGCGAGCTCGAGCGAGATCGGCCGAGCCTCAAGCTTGTTGGATCTCGCGACCGTGTCTTGGTCGGCCGTCGGGCGATCGGCCATCATCGGGCGTGCGGCGGCGGAGGAAGGAGGAAGGAAAAGAAAAAGGGAAAAGTAAAAAGAAAAAGAAAGAATAAAGAATAAAAATTTTAATTTTTTTAAAATACAAATAATTAAAAATTCATTTTAAAAAATTATAAAAAATAAAACTAATTTTTTTGTCAATTAAAAATATTAAAATTCAATTTTTTGATAATTTTTCCCAAACAATTAAATTAGCTAACGAATGATGGAAAATATTTTCCACTCAAAATTCGATTTCAAATTTAACACTAGAAAATATAGTCATTTTCTTGAAAATGACTTTTGGGAAAATATTTTCCTGAAATGGCCCATTTTCCGTGAAACAAACAAACCCTTACTTGAAATTAGACCCATCAAACGGATGGGTCGAGTGAAAAATGGTCCACCCCAAATTGACATACTTAACTTGTTTTGATTCATTTTTATGTAATACAAATCTAATAACTCATACTCAACCAAATATATCTAACCGATTCTTATTGCTAAAACACTTTTATATTTAACTCAATATGAGAAAATCCATACCCAAATTGAGGTGAGAGCACGGAGTGAGCGAGCGTGAGATCAAGTGAGGGAGAGAAAAAGTGAAGAGTGTATCATAAAAGTGGATTAGATGTAAACAAATTGTAAATTTATTTAACATCCATATTATTTTGGGTGTTTTCATTTTAAATATACTTATGTCTACTGAATATAACTGACCTATACAACAACACGGCCCATCAATCATGGGTTAAGAAATGGGTTTATAACCAATTTTGACGGGTTTACCTTTTTGTTTTTTTTGGTCGAATGACGGGTTTACTTTAAAAGCTATGCACTAATAATCGAAAGAATTATTTATTATTTTATCAATTTTTTTTTTTTTGGTATTGCATTCTTTTAACATAATTATCATTGCATGATGGTCAATCTCACACCTCTCCGAATCACATTTTCTTGATGCATGGCTTGATGGAATTGGAGTGAAAGCAACATCGTTACCCAATTTTCTACTTTTGATCATTCAAAAGATTGATGATGAATTTATTATCATGACTTTGATTAATCAATAAAAGATGCGCAAGCACAACTCCTTTTCATCACGTCGTGATCGGTCGAGCCCGTTTTTCCTTTGTAAGTGAAGGCAGACTGCACTGTGAAGCATACCACATCCTTCGTATACATTCACGGGCGTGCACGCGTGCGCGCTTTATAGACAAAAGTCCAAGTGCATGCACTCTTCAAGATAAGCATATGTTGACATGGCTTGGCATGTATTCTAAACTTTATAGAATAAGATTATGGAGAAGAAGTGAGATGGGCTGTCATGTTTTGATGGCAGGTGACAGAGCAACCACCTTGAGCTCACCTGACATGGTTCTGGTCCCTTTTCCCCAAGCTACAATATTGGCCTTTTGCCACCTCTTTCGTGACTCAACCTCAACAATTCAGCACCTCATTCATGTCTCTTTGATGCCAAGAAAGAATAATCGCTTTTGAGCAATCAATCATTTGCTTTGCCGGTGATAATTAATCAATTAATCCTAGCCTAACTGCAGCAAAACAATTAAAGAATGCACCAAGACGTAACAGCAGCGTCAGTGCTTTACTAGCTCAGTTCACAAGCTATGAAACGTTAGTGGAAGAGGGTTCACAGAAACTTCTCAGAAGTTGACAGAAACTCAAAAGTATTATCCACTTTGAGGGTGGCCTAGTTTGAGGGCCAGTGAATTAGTATCAATATCTGAAGGGAAAACTTGAATCTGTAAGGAGGAGGAAAGGAAAAATCAATGAAAAAGTGTCCAGAGAATCTGTGACTTCTTGGATCTTCAGCTCCCAAAAAAACAAAAAAACAAAGAAAGAAACAAACCATAGAAACAAAGAAGAAGTCTTGGATCTTCAAAACCATGGCAGACCAGTGTGAGCAAACTCAGTTAGAGACGAGACCAATCAGGGCCTCAGGATTGTAGTTTCTCTCCAACCACCATGAAGTGAAGCCAACATGTCCTCTCTCTTCTTCATCAAGAGGAGCAGGAAGATTAAGATCCAAAATTCCCGAATCTCTGGGATTGGATTCGGAATGCCGGAGATGGGTTCTTCCTTTCTTATCCCAGGTTCGCGTAGCAAGTGAGATCTTTTGTGACCACCCAAAGCTTGCCCTGATAGAAAGACCTTATAGCAAATTGGGCACTCATGCTCCTTACTCTTGATCTTTAAGTCATTTCTGAGCACAACTTCCTTGTTGAGATTGGAGGTGCTCTCGAGTTTACGCAATTTCAAGGGCTTCACATCCACTGTTGGATCAGGAGAGATTGCCATTTTGATGCCATTGTCATTGCTTTTGATTTCTGAGGCAAGGGTAGGCATCGCTTTCTTGTGACTAGCTCTATGACCACCAAGAGCTTGGTAAGAGTGAAATGTCTTGTTGCAAGTAGTACACTGGAATCTGCTTCTCTTGACAGGACTATGCAAAATCTCAGAGTCCAAATTATCGGCATCCCATTTTTTCGGGAGATTTACCTTCAATTCTGGATCATATGAACTGGTCAACTTCCTCTTGCTTGAATCGGTCTTGCCTAACTGAAGCCTGGCATGATCGGTCACAGCTTCCGATTGGGATTGGACTTCTTTCTTAAACTGCTTGCTGTCAGCCAATAGATTCATCTTGTGCCAATGCCTTGAATTTGCCAGAAAACAAATATCGGCAATTTTACTATCAAATTGGGAATCATCAAATCCTGAAGTTCCCGTCTCCAAATTATTCTTTTCCTCAAGATCCTTCATCTTCATCTGTGCTTCCTTTTCACATCCCCACAGAGAACTACCGATCTTCACATCCCTAGAGAGCATAACCAAGCACATGGCCACTTCCTCTTGCTCTTGCTGATCAATCTCAGAAGCAGAAGAAGAAGCAGTAGCAAACGACAAAGAAGAAGAATTAGCTGCACCTGCTCTTGCCATGTGCCTTTTTCTTCTTTCCGATCTCCGTCTCCTATAAAGAATCGTTGCTTCTTTGCTTTTGGATTGGCCATCTCTCGAAAGCTGCTTCTGGTCATAACTGTCTCCGCCTCCCAAGCTCCTGGAAACTTTTTCTTTTTCTGAGTGACGTTTCATGTGGCCGAACAAGGCCTTCCACGATTGGAACCCCTTGCCACATTCTCTGCAAAACCTCTCTCGGACCGAAACTGAAACAGAAGTCTCCTCACTAAAGTCAGATCCTTTCCACGTCTTCTTTGGATTTTCTCTGAGCCCATAACCCGTAGTCATAGACAAGAGCTTGCTTGTGTCGAGATTGAGATTCTCATCAGTCTCAACCGGTTCATTGTCGATCAGATGAGACCTCATGTGGCCCCCCAAGGATCTGCCACAGTGGAAGCTCTTGCTGCATATCTTGCACACATGCTGGAATTCTCGATCTTCTTCCATTTTTTCTCTCTCACAAACCCAAATGAAGTGAAGCACAGCAAGAACCAAACCAACCTCGAATCGGAGCACAGGATTTATGCTGGTGATGCTCTTTTCTGATGCAATTGCTCAAGAGCAAGAATGAAGAAACAGAGCAACCCACCAAGAAAAGCAGAAAACCCAGACCAAGAATTCAAGAGAGGAGACAAAATCTGATAAAAAAAATGTCTTTTGAACTGCAAAAGTAGAACCCACCTCAGTAAGAAGATCTGATCACAAAGATATGAGACCCAGTTATTAATATGAAGAACCCAGCTTTTTTGCCAAGAAGCTGCTTCTTGGGTAAGTTGAAATATCAAGAAAAGTGAAGCATTGAGCAAACAAATGAATCTTGTGGTCACTTTGCTTGCTAATGATGACGAACAAGCCAATGAAGAAATTTGGAAGAGAAGAGAGTGTTGGTTTAGTGTGAGAGTGCTCTCTCTCTCTCTCTCTCTCCACCTAAAGTGGGAGCACTGACTATTTTAAGATCGGGGAGGAGAAATCCATGCATGGAAGCAAAGATAAAGACGAGGAAAGGGGAGATGGGGACACGTGTACCCAACTGAGAATCATGCGCCAGCTTGGATCCGATGGCTGAGATTGGTCCAGGTGGACATCCCAATTTGCTACAAAAGCTGTAATTGTCCCCAACTATTCTTTCCTTTGCCTTGCTACACACAACACTCACACCAGTAAAAAAGCTTCCACTCTCTCTCTCTTTGGCCGTTATTCTTGTTAGGATAATGTCTCTTTCCATTTCCTGCTTACAGTCTCAGGCCATTGGCTTAACTTAGCAAAGAAATATAGGATGTTGTTAAATTCTCCCAAGAGCTTGTCAGTGTAATGTGTTCAAGGGATGGTTGGATGTGATTCGAGTGACTCTGCTTATATTCAGTAATGGAATTATCGAATATATTAGAGTACATTATTGTTACTTTAACGTGAACAGAAGCAAATTTTTGAAGGGAGAGATTTGATAGGAACTATACTTCTAACCGGAATTGGCCATTGAATTGTTGATTGTGAGCTCTGAGAAGGTCGTGCGCTTCACTTCAGATGTAACATTGTGAGTGGAATTTGATTTTTTTTTTAGCACAGGAAAAGACCAGGAGACTCAACAATGGGTACAAGCTTATGCAGACAAAAGCATTGTTGAAGTGAGTTTGGACAGGTAATAAACAAAGTATTTCTTCACTTGCTAATCATCTTCTTCACCAAATCTTATGCTGCACCATAAGTAGTAAAGATCAAATCAGCGAGAAGCCAAGCTTTTCGGATGCCGTAGTAGAGTACTGCTTTGTCACTTTCTTTTAATCAACAAGGCTAAATCAACAACCATGCCGGCCAGGCTGAGCCGGCTTCTGTTGGATAAACTTCAGTATGATTGTCTCGTTAGATCATGATAATCACATACTTCCGGAGCGATGGATCCAGCTTTCTTGTGCCCCTTTTTGGCCGGCACTTAGTACACTGTTTAGCTGTCGTCAGATCGCATATCCTTACTTTACTCCGTTTGTTTTTTTATGTGATAGGCCAAGAAAAATAGTCAATTCATCTTGCTTGTTCTTTTGGCTTTCCATAATAATTTGCTTTAAAAAGATTCTTATTTCCTAATTTAGTTTGTGATGCAGGAAAAACCCCATGTAAACAGACATAGATCACGTCTCTTAAGCTCTCATTACTTTTCTGATAGTTTAAAAAGGAACGACTCGACAAGGAGTTGGTGTATTATACAGATTGTGGCCTGGGCAGTGAAGATTTGGAAAAGAATAATCCAGTTTAAGAACCAAAACTCATGGGTCAACCCCTATAAAATACAATTTTACAAAGGTAATACCATTTTCGTGATTATCTTACCCAATCCAAATTCAATACAAAGTGGCTGAATGGTGATCTGACTTCTATTCCAATGAGCTAGATATCATCTGTGGGTATAAAGGAAAATGCTTTAAAGCTATGGCAATTCTCAAGAAACTTGCAAAAGATCTGGTGGGTGGGGTTGAGAAGAGTTGCCCAACTACTACCCCCTTTGGGCACTTTATATTATGATTAAGTTGGAGATTTAAGCTCAACTTTTGATACCTCCAACTATATTAGCTGAAGAATGTAACAATTGTGGAATATATTTCACTTTTGGAAAAAGCTCATCAAAAGAGGAAGCATTGGAGAGTCAACCCCATGAACGTGCCCCCAAGTTCCTAGCCTTGCGATATGAGCTGGATCTTATCATGTTGTCATAAATACCAGCATTGGCCATTTTCTCTTTCTTTTGTTTAATATAGTACCTACATGAATAAAAAGAAGAACAAGGACAGATTGTTGCATATATGCAACTGTGGATTGGTATGATATACTGGTATATACCACTACTCATTGCTTGAAGAAACTTCACTTGAGGTTTAAGAGTTGGTACTCCAAAAAAGTGATTCAAGACAAGTACCAGACATTTCCCAGAACTTCCTGGACCACACCCTTTGTGTTCAGCCATAACTTGTAAAGTGAAACTGAGGCTGAG
Source organism: Eucalyptus microcorys (assembly GCA_014182515.1). Lineage (NCBI taxonomy): Eukaryota > Viridiplantae > Streptophyta > Magnoliopsida > Myrtales > Myrtaceae > Eucalyptus > Eucalyptus microcorys. The sequence goes on from CM024563.1 coordinate 6,161,770, forward strand.
ATGCAAGATGCCTGACTTTTGGCTTTATTTTTGGGCCAGGCTCTTCCTTCTACATAACTTATGCAAGATGGCCATGTGGGTTGCTTCACCGCATCTATTAGCAAACCTCTTTGTCATGTTAAGTTTCATATTGCTTGACGAGAATTCAAACTTTCTCAATTTCTCAGTGATGATGAAGCCGACACCCTGCGAGTGATATATAAATAAAAGCAGAATGATGGGACTTTTGCATCAACCGTAAGCATGCTAAAGGTGTGATTACAATTGGAGCCTATGGTTTTTGACAATTGGAATATTCTTACTCAACTTCTTTCCGCAGCAAGTTAAAGGGTCAATGACCAGTTTAACTTTACCATAATGAAAGGATATCGCGGTAGACCCCTCAGCTACATCATCATTAAAAATGAGCTAAGCTAACTGCAATATGTCTTCGCTTTATTTATGCAACACTGATGCTTTGTCAACTTCAAATTTTTTCACTCGAGCATCTCCCTTACTTAGAAAGTGCGCTGTATACTCCGTACATATACATCTACGAACATATACGATGTCTACCTGGTAAGAATTTTAAAGTAATAATTCGGATGAGACTTTAATTGTTTTATTTCTCAGTTCACGTGCAAAAAAAAAGAAGAAAATTAGCATATGCGTATTGATTGCTGTAACTCATATCCATGTCCAACTTGCTTTTTATGATTTTGGGAGGAACAGAGAAGTAGAGTAGAGGTGAGCATGTGTACCCATCATGTGGATAATAATGATGCCGCACGTGTCAGCAAAAGTTCTTACTAGCAACTCTTGGACTGTACTCAAAAGAAAGTCAATTGGATTCGAAGGAGGACTAAAATAACCTGAGAGAGAGAGAGAGAGAGAATACTTGCTCCTAGTGTTCATCTTTTCTTTATTCTTTCCTTTTGGTTCTCTAAGCAAATAGATACTTTGCATGGCAGCATCTCCTGAAAACTAAGTGCAATGACTGTTGTAAACTTCGACGATCCATCCACACAAAAGACATGATGGCTTTCCACCCCACTTCACTAAAACATAAAGCCACAGAGAGGAATTCCATATTGCCTCCTACTAGTTGGCTGAGGCACAACAGCATAAGAATCCATTTTTTCCATTTCTACTTTGGCAGTGCTGTGTTCTTTTGTATTTCTTTTGCCATTGTTGCGGATCGAACTCAAAACCCCTGCGACTGGCTACGACCACCAGGCACAGGATGAGGCAGAAAATACAAACCTTTGGCTTAAGTTGATCAAGCATATGATCCCCTCCAGATCTGAGGACTGACAATTACTTTCAACACCATGAAAATTTAACGATGTTCTCACTAACTTTCCCGCTTTTTGGTCTTGGTCGAATTTGGCTGATGTTCCAAGGTATTTCATTTTCTGTTCAAACCGAAGAGCAAGGCTAATTTAAGTCATGACAAAAAGCATATTCTAATCTCAGGAACTCCTCGCATTACCAAGACACATGACCACGAGGCGAGGGAACTTATCAAGGTAACTACTTGACAAAGGTCCATCGCCATTTATTACCTGAAAAGGTTTCCCTTTCTTAATCAGTTCGAGGTCAGGATGTCGACATCTAATGACATGGTACAACTGCCACCGAAACCAACCCCGATTCCACATTTAGTGGAAATTGCTAAAAATATATATATTATGTAGTCATTCTGTTGCAAACGTGACTGATCACAGTGCACTTTCTTGGAGTAGGATCACTTGATCAAGCGGTAGTAGTATATTCGATGATCTCTTCCTTCAAGACAGTACTGGGGCTATTGGCTGTCCCAAAAGGCATGGAACAATGACAAAGGAATGTGGTGGAAATTGTAAATATCAATCGCAAAGATGCATGGAACAACGGGGATGAAACCAACCCACAAGGCCAAAATGATAAATATCATTCACAGAATGCATGGAACAATGGGAAGGAAACTCTTCCAAAAGGCAAAAATAATATGCCCCCAAGAACAGGGCATCCAATCACAAAAAAACATACTCCAACAATTCGAACAGGAAATTGAAATTAGGTTACACAGAGATTGTGTCCAAAAAGCTGCCCGGGTAGATACTATATCTTTCGCACTTCACATGACTAATACAATTTATGAGGAGATAAGGGAGACTTGTACAGCATTTTTCTACTGAGAAGCTACAGAAAGTTACATAGTTGAACATATCGGGACACTTGTCCCTTCACTCTTCCTTTAATCATTCCATCCCCAAGGAGAACTCGGAAAAAACAGTCTTATTCCCTCCAAAAGGTGTACAAGGGGTATCTGAAAACTAAGAGTACCAACTGTTGAGGCTGCCTTAACACTAAAAAATTAATAACCTTCTAAAACGATAATGAAGTTCACAGGGAAAGGCAAGACTTCCACCTTCCACTCCAGCCACATTTACAAAGGAGAACTGGAAGCATCTCTTTTTTCACTCTTTTCTAAACAGAGCATCTCACTTTCCATTTGGAAGTGTTCCAGGCAAATTTTGCCTGACTTGACAGGTGTCTATTCTCACACAACTGCATCTTTGGAGGAATGACTAATACCACTAGCCAAGATCCTTCCTATCCGGCTTGCAGTTTGAAGATCCATGTCCAAAAACCTCTTCAATCATACTGAACGTGGGCAAGAAGTCAACTTCCTTTTTAGGACAAGCCATACAACCAGCACTCCACACTTTCCGATTACAAAGCTCCATCTCATCATCGAGGCTTCTGTCACCATTCAAACTGTCAAAGCAAACATCATGGCAACCATCGTAGTCCTTCCCATGGCTCCCTTGTGAGACAGCTACTGTATCAGAAGATGTACATGAATCATCCTGTGCACCTTGATCTACTCTCCCATCCCAAGTTTTCTCCTCCAACCGAAATGTGGGATTTTCCTGGTAATTATTCTTTCCAGGCCATCCCACTGGTACATCAGCCATCAGCTTGTGACTTCTGAAACTCGTATTTCTGTCATCGTCACAAGGTTCATCTGCAACATCCTCATCATCATCATCATATTCACTGACATGATCTCTGCGAATGCTATCAGCAGGATCAACCCCATGTACAGGGGATTCAACAACAGAATCCTCCTCCTCTTCATTCACCTGCCATTCATCATTATCACTGTCTATGTTCATTGGATCACACCTGTTTTGCTCAGCCCTCTTCCGAAGCATGAATACATTAAAGTAATAGCTCACTATTTCCCCTTTCATACGTGAAGGAAATGCAGCAGAAAGATTATTCCAGAAATTCTTGCCAATTGAAGCTGGATTAGAAAAAACAATCTCATGAAATATCTTTTCTTCTTCATCAGTCCATTTCTCAGCAACATGATCTCCCATGTCAAAGAAACCCAACTCTGCAAAAGTCTCAGGCCCAAGGACTCTCTTAAGTTTATCCCTTGCTTCGACAACATGCTTTCGGACACATCTAAAGGAACCCCTATCCCCACAAAAACAGTCGGTTCCATCATTCCCAATTTTGTCATCACTGTTACCAAATTGTTCATAATTGGGCATCGGAATGACACAGACCCCACCTGGATGTCCTTCATCTTCGACTCTGGTTACTTGCTTAAGCTGTTGTCCATCAGAATTAGGATTTGCTTCAACTGATGCTGAATATTTTGAAACATTTTCAAAATCCTGCTCTATTAATGCTGGAATATCAGCTTGATGATCCGGTCCAATGGGAACTGATTTTTGTGGGGGGCCTTCTAAAAGTAAAGAATAGATGTCTTCATATCGCGGCAAAGTTCTCACTGGACGCTGAGGATAAAAATATTCTGGAAAAAAGGATCCATGGAAGGGTGCCTCTGACCAGATATCTTCTTCACTGGTACTACTGGTGCCCCACGAAGAGATGGAATAGCATCCTGGAAAAGTGCAATCTACTTCCTCCTCATTGCTTAAAGGAGGTTTTGTCTTTTTCTCCTCACCAAGCTCCTGTTCAACTTTTCTTACCATGCACCCTCCCTCACCTTCAAAAATCATAGATCGAAAACAGGGTAAGGATAAAGGGAATGAAAATTGTTATTTCACTTTCCAATTGGTTTCTGTCATTTCACAACAAATGTGATTCAGTGACAAGGCTGCATGGGGCTTCAAAGGCTCAACATATAATACTTTCATAAGTCCATATGATGCATTCACATAGAAGTAAGTCATAACTTTGCTTCTAAGACCTGATAGAAATGCACCATAAGTCAGCTGCTCATTTGTGATCGACTTCTCTTAGACTACCTATATCTACATATACTTCACAAAATGCTAACATAAAGGGGGAAGCATTGACTCCATGTTGCAGCTCATGCATGAATGAGTCAAAAAAGAATATCCTCTCTAACCTGATCCATCAGGTACTTTAGGAGTGTCTCCAAAGGAACCAAACTCAGAAAACAAAGCTAGCCCATCACAGTGTTCTTGTCTTGGAAGCTTTGAAGTTACTTCATGCTGTCCCTCACCATCAAAGGGCCGTTTATTTACCATGTTTTAACTGCAGTAAAAATTTTAAAAAATTCAGAAATCATTATCATTAAAGGCCTCAATTTCAGTGACTTTAGAGCATCTTCAAGAAAACAATAGTATAACAACACAACAACATTGTCACAAGGCCCAAAGTCACCATAAATGTCGATATTTATTGTTTATAAGTCAAGTTGGTGGAAAGTCATTAATTGATTGCTCTACCCATCTATTTCCAAGTATATGTAACTCCCCCAATTTTCTTTTTTTTCCTGAACAGTATGTATCCCCAAAGTCAACCACATAAATGTGTACTTATGGAACTTTGATGTTTCAAATATAAACTAGTATGCCAAACAATGATGACTCATTTGAGTCCTGATCCACATTTGACCTAGGAACAAAATGACTCGTGTGTCATGGAAATCACCAACGGGTGGTTAAGCTTAACACCAGCCATAAGACATGTGACAATGCTACTTTGTCTTTAGCCCGCAAAACTTCCAAAATATATCATATGCGCATTCTAGCGAAGACCACAACCTCATACAATATATAACATACCATATGTCTAATTCCACAAATGCAAAGTATTCTTTTTGGCTTTTAATCAAAGCCAAATTTCAAATTGGAAGCTTCTAATGCGTTTACAAAGTCGACCAAATTCTAAATCAGAGGACCAAGCAAGTATGGGAAACATATAAAACAACGGAAAAGGAAAGATGCATCATGGCCAAGAAGAATAAAGCAATTTACCAACTTTTCAAAGATCAGCATATTCTCACCTACTCGAAAAATCAATCCCCTGCATCACTGACATTGTCCAATATGCAGCACACTGTATAAGAATGACAGCTACCATATATCCAATGCACATTGAAGACAATTGCTAAGCCAAGAATCATATATTTTTCTCTGAATTCTAGTCATTTTAGCTTTTAACATCAACTTAAAGACACAGTCCATGCACAGTGACCGGCAAATCCAGGGCAATAGAAAAATACTAATGCTTAATTCAAATAAATATACTTTTAAATTAATCTTAGACATAAGGAGCAGAGCAATATCTTGTCCCATTATTTAAAAAAAAACATAACAGAGCATACAGAAAACAACAGACAGAATTAAAAGAATTATCTACGAGATATGCTTTCCGCACTAAAACAGCAGCAGCTCGTTTTTACCTCCAGAATACGTCTTCTCCGGATACGAAAGCGGATCGCGGAACAGCGACCGAATCCCCAAAATTAGACGGACACCGAAGCTTTCCCCCAACCCGATTGGGCCCGAACCCGAAAACCCCCAAATCTCCACCCGAGACCTAACCCTAGATCCCCAAATTCCCCACCGAAACCACCCGAATTCGCGCCGCCGGAACCAGGGATCGCCGCCGCCGCCCGCCAATCGCACCCCCCTCGAACCTCCGCCCGATCTATAGCGATCGAGGACCCACACGAACCCCCGCGAGCGAAGAATTCACCTCGCGGATCGGGGAAAAACCGACAGATCTACAGAACCCAGATCCAAGAACCCCCCCAAAAACAAGATCACGGCACGAAGGAGGCTCCCGCCGCGGGATCGGGAGGGCGGAAACCCTAGAATCGGATCCGAGCCACGGATCGGGACGAAAAAGGTACGGATGGTAGAGCGGGACGAGGATCGACCGGAGGAGGGATCAATTACAGAGTCATGGAAGAGATCGACGACGAATCGAGGAAGAAACGATCGAAGGATAGAAGGCGGAAAAGGGGCGATTTTTTTTTTCCGATTTTTTTAATTTTTTCTTTTTTATAATTTAGGACGGAAAAGGCGTAAAAAGCTAGGGTTCGCCTGTTTTGTAGATAAATGGGGCCGAGAATAGAAAAAGAAAAAAAAAAAGAATAAGAAAAAGGGGCGCGGAGTTGGCGGTATTTACGAGGAGTGCCCCTGGCTTTTCGCGAGAGAGATGCGCGGGGTGCCTTTTAGCGTTCGCTGCGAGAGGGGGTTCCTTGCAATATATAAAGGACTGGTGTGCGGCCGAAATGGGAAGGGGCCGTTGTGCAAATATGGGGAAGTGTTGGGGGGAAAGGGGAAAATGTCGGGACACGTGGCGGGGCGTGGTTCCGCGGGAGGTGTTTGACTGTCATTTGATTTTCTCGTTTTTTGGTTTTTTGGGAGGCGTGGCCTCCCACAGTTCCACGTGACTCTATTGGCGGGAGGAGAAAGAGAGGGGCGGGGCTGCAAATGTTTTGATTTGATCCTCTTGTCTTTTATTTTTTTAAGGTTAATATTAAAGGCGTGCAAAAGAATCGAAAATCACACAAGATCATACTGAAACCGACAGTTCCCAAAGGAATTGGTCCGCTGCTCAGTTCCAATTTACTCACATCAAACTAGCGATATATAAATATATATTTAATTTTAAAGAAAAATCCCGACAAAAAAATTAAGAAAAATGAAAACCCTAAAATCTATAATATGAAACTCGGCGTCTGTTAATCGAGTACTCATCTCTTATCACTCTCATCTCATTTGAATTATATCTCTATCTCGCCACGACCTTAACTCTCAAGTTCAACACCCATTAATTTTCAACTTTTAATATGAGTCCAATCTTTTATTAATTTTGCAATTAAGAATAGGGAAGAATTTTTTTTTTGCTTTACTTTGACTTGCTAAAAATGTTGTACTGAGTGCGTGAAGCTTGATTGGACTAGTTACATGGATCCACTTGAAAATCGGACCAAACCGACTGTTCGGTTTCCAGGTAAATCCATAGAACCACTGAGTGGTTCCCAATTTTAAGGTGAGAATACCTTGCCTGAATCATGTTCATCCTTAGTTAATATCACAAAAAATCATTAAAATGTCCCTTATGACATAAATACCTTAAACTTTTTGGGTCACAAAAAAATCAAACTTATATCGATTTAATAAAAAAATATCAAGGATGAAACTAAAATAAAGGTAACATAAGTCACATATGTATAACTTTGAGTTTTTTCACAATAAAAAAAAATAGAGATATTTGAATCACAACTGTTAATTTAAAATTTTTAAGTGACACAAAAAAGATTGAGTATTTATGTTACAATATGCACAATTTGGGGTTTTTCTAATATTTACCTTTTTTCTTATATGAAATTTCTATAGAGAAATGGGAAAAACATGCGGACATATTCTGTCTGATTTTATTGGAGAACTTAAATTTGGGCTGTAGCGATTTTTAGGGTATTAAATAAATATACAAATTAACATTTATGTAGCTCCGAGATTAAAAACTAAATTTTCTCTTTATTTTCTCTCCCTATTACCAAAGCATTTTGCAGCATTTAGAATTTGAGTAGATATCCATATGCTCAAAAGCATGTGAAATTTTCAACCGTGATCGCAAAATGGTTGTTTAGGGTGCGTTTCCGGAAACAATTTTAATCAAAGATGATTCTCTTTTATTCTATTCTTAAAAAAAATTTCTACACATTTGAAAGCATTTGGTAATTGCCCAAAATTTATATTCCCCAAATAGAATTACATTTGGCATTGTCTTCAAAATTTGTAATCCAAACTATTTTCTTTTAATTTTTAAATAATTTTATTTTTGTTTCTTCTTCTTTTTTCTTTTCCTCTTCTTTTTCTTTTTCTTCAAGCTTTGGCCAATCGCCGACCTCGGGATGATTAGCAACCACCCAGACAAGAGTCAACCACCTCATCAAAGCGTCGCCAACCCTAGGCAAGGCCTCGCCTCATCGACCGAGCCTGGCATAGCCAAGTGAGGCTCGCCAATGGCTAAGCGAGCAAACTTTGCCCAATCAGTCATTGGCGACCGACGACTATGGTGGCCGACCGCAGCGACAGTGGAAAAATAAAATAGAAGGAAGAAGAACAAGAAAAAAGAAATTTAGAAAGAAATTTAGATTGACTTGATTATAAAATTGTTATCGAGAATTTGTTTTATTCATTGATTCTATTGCAAATCTATTTTCGGTAACAAAATAATAAAATCAGTTTCTAAATGGCAAGTTGCCAAACACACCGTTATTGGGCAAAGAACATGAGAAGCCCTTAAAAAACTATAAAAACGATTTGTACATCACAGACCAAATTGTCTTGTACCGTTGTTAGCTAAAAAGTGAAGGATTGTGACATGGAAGTGAATAATGAGTGATGCAGAACGGATGATACAACTGACTTATAGGAATAGCATTAACAATTTTGCCAAGAGTTATCTAAAGATACAACGATTATAACTATGAGGAGCTCTAAGAGTGAGTGACTTACCCTATACAATCCAATCAAGATCGGACGCTGCTCTTCTAAATAAAACCATAATAGGCTGCACTATTTGTCTCACTTGAAGAACTAAATTACTTGAGCTAAACTGGACGTGATACAGTCTAATACAATTCGCCATACTCTTCTTTGGAACAAATCTTAGAAGGATAACCGGTATGGTGTTCTCAGCTCACCAAACACCAAATACACTATTCTGCAGCCAAGGATTCGTCACCCATAACACATGCTCATAGGTAATAACATGTACACACCAAAGAGGGCGAACTCGTCTATATTCAACATTTCGATTTTGAACGATCGACGTGTCAAATAGTCTTATCAGATCTACCGCGAATATGGCGAAGTCCAAAGCAGAGTTGCTGAAGAACTTACCTCCGTAAATTCTAACAACCAGCGCAAGATGACCATATCGTCTATGTCACCACAAGAAGACGAGGAGAGATGATATTTAACGAAGAAAACGATGCAGTGTAACATCGAGCGCATAAGCAAGTACGGCATTTCCCAAGACACGATTCCATTGCAATAAAAGGCAAAGCATAACGCCTCCCCCACTCATGGAGGCCAAGGCAGAAGAACACCAACCGGCAGACTTCGCCGGTCCCTTATGCACAGTTCCAGAAAATGAATCTGATCTGGAGGGTAAGCCCCAGTAACAGCGGCAACGGGAGCACCCTCTATGATTCATACGAGCTTCGCGCCCTGACGCGCCAACTCAACAAGGCGATCCAAGGTCCACACGCATCCTCCCGCCCTACTACGTGCATCGCCTGAAATCCCCAGTCTACCGCTGATGCCTGAAAAGCATGCATAAAGAGAGCGTGAAATCTCCCAGAAGGATCGCATCTTTGAAGTTTGGCCATCCCGCCAAACTCGAGCAGAAGCCAAGAGCAGATGCTAGCAGAGGGTTTGTGACAAGGCTGTGGAAGAAGATAAGACAAGAGTGGCGGAACAACAGGCATGGAGCTGAGAGTACCAAAACTGCTCGTGACCTTCCCGATTGAGGAGAGCAAAACCGTAGCTGTACAGCAGATCGTGTGAGATAAGTAAAGTAACAAAGGTTAACGATAGTCAGTGCCGTCTTACCTCCAACTCCAACATCTGCCGAAATAGAGATGACACCACCTTAATGTGAACAAGATCAGTCCAGAAATGTAAAAGTTTTTAATTTTCTCCATCCTTCCGTAATGGAACACTTTCTTTAGCCATGCCATTCCAAAACATTCAATGCTGGAGAGAGAGAGATGACTGAACACAAATTCAGAACCAAAATATGTGGCACCTCTCATTTCTCATCAAAAAGCAAATTCCCGTTAATTATATGCATTCTATACAAATTGTTCTTTGCAGAAAGCACTGGGATCAAAGTGAGAAAATATTCTTAAAGGCAGCCACTAGATCGCAATGCATAAACATCTGCATTGCTGTCTAATACAGGTCTCTAGGATAGCCGGAGTGCCATTTCTTGAAGAAGAGCACGTTTTTGCAATGCATTGATTACATGGTTTGTTTCAGCATTTTCAAGCACGTCGGTTATAATCGCAGCAGCATGACCAAGAGGTTCCTCGACTGCTTTCTTCAACATGAATGCCTAAGCAAGCAAGATAAATCAGCAGAGAACCACAGGGAAACAAATACATTAGATGAAAGTGGCACTAGAATCAAAATTTTATAGTTTCTACTCCCAACCACATCCTAGTCCTACCACCCAACATATCACAACTGGATCACTAGCTGACTGCCTGGAGTTGGCAGGAAGCATTCAAAAGCAGGCATAGTGGTATCAATAAGGACACCATGTCGTGTTGATGCACAGCTCCTAAACAATCCCTAACTTTACTAACTCGTAGGTTTGGCTTGGCATGCTCTATTGGCAACCAAGCTCAAGTGCAATGAAAGATTGCACAAAAAAGAGGAAAGACTCTTGTACATGAATAGTAAATATCCAACTGAAGAAAATCAGCACATCTTTCTTTCAATAAATTTCAAGATGTCCATATAAAAAATTAATTTTTTCAAGGAGAAGAATTTGTATATCAATGCACATATCCAGCAGAAAAAAATTAGCACATTCCACAAACTTGACAGCTAGCGATCAATCATCGATCTCCTTGCACTGGTAGTAGGAGATAAATGATCAATAGTTTCCTATTACACCACCACCAATCATGATACAGTTGTAGAATACACAAGATTAAAGAACCTACAATAGAACTGCTTGCACACAGACGAAAGAGATTTCAGATTCATATATGCACACTGCTCTCATTAGGCTTTTGCATCTTTATACATTTATATGCATTGTCACTGAAAATTCCAAAGCATGTGGGGACCATGCATAGGCATTCCTCTGCACGCATGCGAGTGCGTGCATGAGAGAGAGAGAGAGAGAGAGAGAGAGAGAGAGAGAGAACCTGGCCATGGTGTGATATCGAAAATGTACACGGTTGCTGATACCAGGGCTCCCCATCAATGTGAACAGGCAGTGCAGCAAGGAGCCGTATCTTAATATCCTTCCCTTGAGCAAGCCTTCGAGCACGAGAAAGCCCCACCTATTGTACCAAATTATACATAAAACATGGCTTGATAACAGCGTTTCTGATGAAGTTAACAGCTAAAACCATGAGTTCTGCTCTTTTTCCTTAAGGAGAGTTAGAACGTGGCTTGATGACAATCTTTCTGATGAATTTCTAGTTAACAGCTAAAACCATGAGTTCTGCTCCTTTTCCTTGTGGAGGGAATCTATTACTGGTTTTCTGACAGAAAAGGTTCATAGGCAGAATGCAAGATGAGTGCGCATTAGGCAATCACGTGAGATAATGCAACATGCAGGTTCACATAATTTGACCCATTCTCTCAGATGACTTATTGAGATTGCTATGCAAAAAGCAAGAATGACTAGAAATGGAGAACAATCACACCACATAATTGGAACCACTATCTCAAATTATTTAATAAGATTCTATGCTAAGAACAAGCATAAGTAGAAATGGAGAGTAGTCATGTCATGAGCATTTTACATGGTCACACATTTGAGAAAATTTCACTGATCTAGACTACTACCACATTACACAGCATCAGTAACAATAGTACCATGAATTTTACATTACCTGAAGCTTCCCAAGATGCCATGTCCCAGATATGCTTACGACTTCAAGTATCTTATCATGCATTGATTGTGGATCAAAATTATCATAGGTCTCATCCTCATTTTGCCATAGATCCACACCACCCATGTAGCTACCAATGTTTGCAACAAGGACACCTTCAGCATCCTATAGTCATTAAATAGGCTAAGAAACCGTTAGACTATAATTTGTACGAGAAAAAGTGTCAAAAGCAAGATGAGAAAGAAAAGGTATAAAATTCTTTCTCTCCACTAAATCTATTACAATTAGACAGATATTGAAACATTAATCTATTCATGAAAGCCGATAACGAGACAAAAAGAAATGCAGAAGTTTCCTTCTTTTTCTCCTATCTAATCTATTACGCGCAGACAAGAAGGCATAAAGAAAACCAATATCATAAGAGTTAAAGCTTATAATCTTTCAAAGAATTAGGAGTCATCAAAGAAATCATAGAAAGACAAAGATGACGACCACAACAAAGAAAACAGTAGCATTAGTGTGGATAAGTGGGTCGACTAATATGGCACACCATTCTGTATCAAGTTTCTGACAGCAATGAAAGAAGCAAGCTAATTGACAAGAGACAAAGGTAGTGCGAGGGTCACAAATTTTGATCTAAGAATTAGATGCTGCAGCTCCATGACAAAATATACCCAAAATAATCAGCATACTCACCTCAGGGACCTCTATATTAACACCATCTACTTCCACAAGAACTTGCCAAAAAAAATCAGCAAAAGTTCTATCCATTATACTTTTTGCACCTTCTCGAGCATAAAGCACTTTGTTCATGAACTGCAAATGATGGAGGACAAAAGGTTATCAGATAAACTATTTTAGGGGGCAGCTACTTCAGTGCCACCAAAAATAAAATTAATGGCCACTAGGTACAATTTTGTTATGAAATTCCCCAACATGTTAATCTCCACACTTCTGCAGTAACCAAGATCCACTAAGATACTGAATGTAGATAATATGTATTCTGATGAAAAGTTTTACAAACTTAAGCAGCACTAATTTACTCTCAGTTATCTAATTCTACAAAATGTTTCATTAATGTTAGGACAATATCTGATGTTTACTTCTCCACACACCCTAACAAACTAGTATATGTAATTGCAAATAAAAACTCATCAAAATTACCTGACTGTAGAAGAACTCTGGATTCTCCTCTCGTAGATTATGAATGTCCAGAGCAACCTTCGCATCACACCCAATTCCTGAAGTAACACATGTAAGTCTGGTAACTCCAATAACTATAAGCAACATACTGCTCTAATAATAAGTATAGTCTCCAATAGACTGAGCAAATGCACAAAATTGGCGTGCAACTAATATGAAGCTATACTGCTCTAATAATAAGCATAGTCTCAAACAGACTGAGCAAATGCACAATCTTGGCGTGCAGATAATATAAAGCTATGGATGATAAATAAATGACAAATGATAACTGACGAGATCTTTTATAAAAGCGCAGAAAGAAATCCGAGTGTCCACTTGAAAGACATCTAAGTGTCTGCTTGAAAGACATGAATTATTCTAAGTACAAAGTTGAAAGCATTGGCAAGCTTCTACTTTTAGCCGACTTCTGCAGCTATTGAGTCTTGAAGCTTTTTTTTTTTTTGGTCAAACTCTTGAAGCCTTAACGGATAGGAAACTACCTTTTTTTACTGTGTAAGATCTAAAAGCAGTCATTAAAAGACATTTTATTTAGTCATATTTGTTTTTGCACATGATTAAGACTTCTTCGAGTACATTGAAGTGTGAACAATATTATCAGAAGTCAGCTGAAAAGGGTGCAAGTCCAAGAAGCCTCTCCTAATTGGCTTTCCTGTTGTTTTGCTTGCGGAACTTTCTGTTTTTGTTAGCTTCATGTAACAAGAGCAAAAAAGACATTAAACTGACGACCTAAGTCCTGCAATAAAGTAGACATACATTGACACTGGGTCGATAAGGATAAAAGTAAAAGGAAGAAAAAAAATAAGCTATGGAATGCACCACATAACAAGCTTTTACATGCATCGATTGAAAGAAATATTACAAAGTTATGAGAGATGCTCTTGTTTGTACCAAGATAATTGTTCATAAACTTTGGCTGCAGGAGCAGTTTGCCCTGATTGTTCACGATTGAAACCTTCCACCTGTCGAGAATGGTCACAGCAGCATGCTCTATCTGGTGTAAAAAAGTAAATAGGCCTCCCTGTTTCTCCAGTGCACCCATCCCACCACCCCAGGATAATACTCTGGCAAGATCATTTCCAGTTCCAGCAGGAAGAATAGCGACAGGGGGAGGAGAAACAAAATTTTGCTTGTCTATGGCATTCAGAACCCACCCCACAGTACCATCTCCACCACATACGAGAACTCTAAAGTGAGGCACCTTTCTGAATAAATAAAGACCCACCTCTGGGCCTTGTGCTGAGCTCAACTCAAATACCTGCAAGAAGAAACGGAACCCTCATTAGGAAAAGAACAAATGGATGCTGCAACAACACCTAATGCGAGCAAGGGTGAAGTAAATCCCCATACAATAGAATTCAATTCACTAAAGATCTACAAGAACAAAAACTAAACAAGAGATGCTATGCATCAAATGGATAGTTTGCACATATATTCACATCATATCTTATACAAGGTTCTGTATTTAATTAGATGCAGTTGATAATAGTGTAACAATCACAACTCCTAAAGATCCACTCATGTACAACTTATCTTCATTTTTGTCCATTCCATTCAATCTAGAACACAGCTCACTAAATCTCAGATACGGACAACTAATGCCACAAGGTGCCCAGATGCACTCCGGCTTAAGATCTGAACTGAGAAGGAAATCACAACAATAGTCTGATTAACAGATTGTAACCACTTCTAACATCACATTCAAGTAAACCTACATGAGTGAAGCTCATGCAGTAGCAGAGTGTCAAACATCTCATAGCTTTCTCCAAAGTTTTATCAAGAACGTCAGGTGTGCAGGTCTTGTAGCAATGGCACTCAATTAACTTCTCTAATTTTAGTAAAAATGATGCTTTTGCCAATAAGAATACCCAGCAAGAAATAATGGGCAAAATAAGGAAAGGCACATCATCCTGAACTGAATCTCTAACAAATTCTCGAGTTATTTACCAAAAATTATCAGGTACGAATTTCTGGAAGCAATGTTATTCAATAAAATTCTCTTTCCTTAATTGAAAGGATGTTTTGGTTAATTGCTATAACAAGAGATGTAGACAATAAAAGAGGCTCATGTAGATGCATCCTGAGATGAATGTCTTGCAAATGCGAAATCACCTGAACAGGATTCAGAAGGATATTCATCTGTTGCTTGACAGAGTCTCCTCGACGAGCTCCACTTTTCTTATTAATAAAAACCAACAACGGCCTTGCATCTGGAGGCAAATCAACCAATTCATATCTTTGTTTCATCCGTAAAGAATCATCTTTCTGATTGATTGATCCACTTCTTTTCAATGTAGCAGTTGATTCGGTCTTGTTATCTCCAGCTGCATCATTATGGGAAACCCCCATACTGAATTCTCCATTGCAATTCTCATCCATTTGGCAAGAACTATTAACTGCTGGATTTGACTCTGCGGTGCTCTCTGTGGATGTATCAGCATTTCCACTGTTTCTACTGTCAGCAGAAGTTTCAGTTCCCTGTTTGTATTTCTTGCTTTGACTGCGGATAGTTGCACGTACCGATGAAGCAATTTCATTAGCCCCATGTGTGATAGAGCTCAAAAATGCACCTGCAGGACTACGGTTCAACTCCCTGACAAAAAGTGGTGATAGGATCAACCTTCTGAAGGGGCCTAAATCACAAATATCGCCTGTTTCATTAGACATATTAGTGTGGCAATCTACATGAACCAGTCGTTGACACCACAAGCAACACCATATAGGGGAACCACAAAGAAATGATCCACTACACGGCTCTTCACAAGAGCTACAGAAAGAAGTTTCATCTGGTAGATCCGTGATCTCTGTCCAACGAACAGTCCACTGATGCATGACATTATCATTTCCAAACATAGATACACACTTGCAATCCTTTTGAGCACCCGAGGAACACTCACTGTGTGCTACTGCGCCACAAATGCTACATCGACAGATATCTGAAGCGAACCGCAGAACCAAGAGTTTGAGAAGGCGATGCAGACTTCAAGCACACACAGCAATTTAGGCTCTTGCCACGCGACCCAGACTCCTGCTCCCAAGAATGAGGTGCCATAGGAACCTTGTGCCTTGCCTTGGGATTTTTCTTCGACCGGGCTATGGCTTTCATCCAACTTAAGTTGATGTTGCGTCTCCATTGGAAGGCCGTGTAAAATATTGTGACTATTCCCACGAAGGCAGCAGCGAAACATGAGATGACAAATAAACGAGACTCAGCCAATTCTGAGGGGCTATTATTGTTCCGGAGGGAAAACCACCAATCAATCTCTTTTTCATCATCCATCACTCCAACTGAACACTTAAATTTATCTATGTTCGACAACACACCCAGCTCTACTCTACTTCCACATCCCTGCCCCAAAAGAAACTGTGTAAAGCAATAAACACGAGCGCTGCACCTCAAAACCCACTCTCCCCTATCCTCAATGAAAATCACCACCCAAACCCCAAAATTCAACCCTCCAAAGCCTCGATCACGCCACTACAGTCAAACAGACCTGAAAAATAAACACTTTTTGTGAGAAAGATATCATCATGCCGATTTGAAGTTCCTCAGTTCCGGTGGAACTTTCCAAATGGAAAAATACCCCACGCCCCCAGATTCTCACTCAAAACTAGCCATACAAAGAACTAGAGTCATGATTTCCTCATCCCAAACTCCGAAAACAGACTAAAACCAGCTAGATTCCACTGCACGCTCTCGAGGACAACATCCCTCGCGATCGTAAAAGTAACAGAACGCATTCAGCAATTCCGGCGGAACTTTACATATCAAAAATACCCCCGCCCCCAGATTCTCACTCAAAGCTAGCCATACAAAGAGGCAGAGTCACGATTTCCTCATCACAAACTCCGAAAACAGACTAAAACCAGCTAAGATTCCACTGCAAGCTCTCGAGGACAACGTCCCACGCGATACGCCAAAAGTAAAAGAACGCATTCAGCGCGGAATCACGCGGGTAAAAACGATCAAGCATTTCCAGCTAGAACGCCGTCGATTCGCTCGAGGCGCGCGAGACGACGGAAGGAAAACGACGAGCGCGAGCGCACAGTGCCACGGTAAAGACCGACTCACGGGATGGTGCCGGCGGCGCGAGCGAGGGGCTCCGATCCAGCGGAGGAAGGAGGGAGGAAAGAGGAGAGCCCCTGCCGCAGCTCCGGTCCTGCTCCGGCGACGACGAGAGCGCGCTTCCGCTTTACAGTTACAGCGACGAGACTCACGGGATGCTGCCGGCGGCGCGAGCGAAGGAGCGGAGACCCGGCGGCGATCCGGCGGGCGAAGGAGGAGAGCTCCGGCCGCAGCTCCGGTGCTGCACCGGCGACGACGAGAGCGAGCTTCCGGCTTTACAGTTACAGCGAAGACATCAGTTCTGCTTGAATTTAGCCTTTTTCCGCTTTTGATTTTAAATTAAGTTATTCTCTTTTTCTTTTTCTTTTTCTTTTCTCTTTTCGCCTTTAATTAGCGGCGGAGAGATTCTTCGGCTCGCCGATCTCCGCCGTTGCCGCTGGTGACGTGGCGGTTCCAGATGGTTCGCGGGGGCAGAATCCCGCCCCCTCGAATTCCCCAGGTGGCGGGCGGAGGGTTCTGGATGACGCGAACCGGGCCCACGTTAGTGATGACGTGGAACTTAATCCATTCACAGTGAGCCATTTCTCGCCTGTTACTTTCTAGAATAATCACACAAATAGCCATAATAATTTATTCGAGCGTGCAAATGTGCCTCTTAAAAATTTTAATTTATTAAACAGAGCCCCTAAATTTTAACTCCATGTATATTAATTTGTTAAATTTTAGTACATATAAAATTTATTCCCTAAATTATATGAAATTATTCAAATTTTATTCTAATTTATGGACAATATTGAACATTTTTATATAGTTTATATACAATATTAAACATTTTTATACTCGGAGTATATCGAAAGTTTATGGATCATATTGAATTGATTAAAAATTCAAATGTGACATTATACATTAAGATTAAGGGCCTATTTAGTTTGATTTTAAAGAAATGTCTTTGAAAAAATGCAAATACTTTTAAGCCAAAGAGGTTTTTTTAAATTGAATGTTTTAGTAAATTGTACTTTTAAAGTGTATTGAGAAATAACTTACTACTCGTGTAAAAGGCTTTGGGTAAATTTTTTTTAGCAAAAAAGCCTCAAATAATTCCCAATAGAGCTCATCCACTAGTGAGCCAAAATAGTTGCTGACAAATTATCGACAAGCAAATATGGCCGCGGGACAACCTCACCCTCAGGCGAGGCGACACTTGGGTCACGCGACTTGAGACATCATCGCTTGAGGTCGTGCAACCTCAAGTGATGCCCTAGGTCAGCATCATCCTAGCTCACGTGACCTTAGCCAACTTTGCTTATGTCATCAAAATCCAAATGACTTGTCGCTGAGGACACGCAACCCCTCGGGTGGCGGTCATTGGCCTTCATCCAACTCCTCTGTGCAAATCGTGAAAGATGAACAATGAACATGAACAGTGCCAAGACTCACCTTCCCAAATGCTAAAAATCTAATATAGGTTACAACTTGTCTCGCGTTTTTAGCTTTTTCAGTTCTAGTATTTAATTAGCAAGGTATCAAAAACACTTGTCGAACACTTCATATTTTCCTCAAAAGTGTTTGGGCCTCCAAAGCCCTTTAGAAAAAGCTAAACAAAATGAGGTGTAAGTTTAAAGACTCCTAGATTACATTGTTTGGGAATCATCCACGTAATAATCCATACTATGTCACGCAACACATGAGCCCCCTTGATTTTTTTTATTTATTTATAACTAAATCAGGTTATCATTTTTTGATTTCACATAAGTAATTATAAATTACTCTATTGTTTTGTTTCATTTTTTAATAGAAAAAAGTTTGATCACACTATCATTGTTTCCATTAGACATTTAAGCTAGCACGCGATGCTGTATGACCAAATAGGGGAAAGAATAAAAAAAAGTCAAAGACATATCGCTTTAGTATCACATTGATTTTAAACTTTTTAATTAGACTAATTTAATCATAAACTTTTTTATATTGTGCCAATTGAATCTTTCCTACTAATTTTGGCAAAACTCATTGACATGAATACTAACTCTTATGTGACATGACCATCGTTAATGTCGATAAATTATACAATTTAAAAAATAGTATAATTTTTTTCTTTATAGTTCTTTTTTTTTTAATTGTAATAACTGGGTAAGGGGTTGCAAGCCCTCCCCAACCGTTGCCGAGGGTTGTGGCCCTTGTGCACCCAATGGTTGAGATGGTCGTCAGCGATCCTCATCGGCCACAAAGAAATGAAAGGAAAAAATAAAATAAAAATTCAAAAAGTCCTTCGTACCCCACAAAGAAGCCAAAGTCCATGTTAGAAATTGTGGTAAAGATCTTATGGCCTCAATTGACAAGATTAGGAATAAATTAATTCAATTGACAAATTTAGATTGAATTGGTACTTTAATAAAATAGGTTTATGTACACTTTCCCCAATTAAATTGCATAGATGTAATCTATAGTAAAGAAAAAAGGATATTTTCCCTTTATAATTTGATAGAAAATCTAAATATAACCAAATAACCTTTTTTAGCCATAAACATATCTTCATTAATTTAGGTTATCATATGCACTAGAACGACTAAAGAAATACATAATAAAAATTTCTAAGACAAGATAGATAATCGGAGAAAAAAGTGACATTGTCCCCTCGATATTTGATTAATCTATAGAAGAAATTGTGATTAATTTCCCCTCGAAATCATGTAAAAATTACAAATATTGACTGCAATTTTAATACATCAAAGAGATATATTTCCATTTTTTTTCAATGTGCAAATTTATTTTCATTGGTTTGCTAACTCTCTTCTTGTATATTTAAGCACACTTTTAATATTAGAAAATAATTAAAAATAGCAAAAATTACAGATCTACCCTGCCAAATCAAATTTGCTTATGTCCCAGATCCAAGAGCTTGAGAAACAATTTCCACTCCATAGCAACAAAAATTGGGGTAACGTTCAAAGAGAAGTGAATGATGGAACAAGAACAACAAGGGTCCACAGAGCATACAGAACAACTCCCTATTTCAGACAAAAACAGCAGCTCTTTTGAAAGAACAAAGAGTAACAAAAAGAGGATGACCAACTATCAGCATCATTTCTGCAGGCATGCTGGGCCTTGAATCCGTCTCATTGGGGGATGACGATCCTTCCAGCGACTTGATCCAGATCCCGCCGGCCGCTGGATGTGATTAGCCTTCCGCTGGCAAACAAAAAGATACAAGGTTGAGCAACCGATCAAAAAAGTTAAACAGACATCTAGACAGACTAAGGCCATTTCAGTTACATTTTCGTGCTCCAATTGAACATTTTTCAAACTGCAGATTTTCACAATTTTCTGCAGGCACAGGCATAGGCAAACCGCGATACCTCCGTTCATACAGCAAGGGGCGGTTTATCCATTCCGAGTCACAAGAGCCATCTCGTTACGTCACTTAATAAAATAAAACTGCCTGGGAATTGATCTACTTCACCAGCCATAACATCCAATACATGAAGGAAAGAAATTCCAACAACCTAGATTTTCAGAATTTTCTGCAGGCATAGGCATAGGCAAACCGCGATATCTTGGTTCACAAAGCAAGGGGTGGTTTATCCATTCCGAGCCACAAGAGCCATCTTATTACGTCACTTAATGAAATATCACTGCCCGAGAATCGAGCTGATAGCTTCACCAGCCATAGCATTCAATACATAAAGAAGGAAAGAAATTCCAACAACCTAGACGTGCACTTCACACTGGTTAATCAACAAAGGCGCTTCTTGAAAAAAGACATGAATGCTTTAAACATCGAAGTTAGTAACCAATGCGATGCACTCCTACGGCATACTTCAAATAGAATCTCTCTCTCCCACGAGCAAAAGAAATAGCTTTGCCCGCCAAACACAAAAGAACCGACAATTATGTTCATTTATCATGCTAAACCAAAAACCCGAGATCAATGCTCCAATCCAATAATGAAATGTGAATTGGCCAAAGAAAGGCTCACCCCCTAGGGTCGGCGTCGATGATGTTCATGGTCTCCAATTGCTGGAGTATGTGGCGAGCAATAGAGCCGCTGCTCTTGCAAAAATGCGGCGGGCGGCTGCCATTCCTCTTGCTCCCGCCATAAATCCTACGGAAAGCACCTACCCCCAGACCGCCCCTCAGATAGATCTTCCTGGCCATGGAAGCTGCAAGCAAAATCCAGAGAAGATATATCAAATTACACCGACCATCGATTCACAAGCCCGCCATATTTCTCGGATGCGAAGCAAACGTACCGGCTCTGATGTAGTACCAATCAGGGTCGTACGGAGCGAGCTCCTTGAAGGTACCGGTCTTCACTATATCAGTCCAGTGAGGAAGCTCCATCTAACCAGAGCCAAGACGGAAACTTGTGAGCACAAACAAGAACCTGAACAGTACAATTTCATGTCCGAACAGACCAACCGCCACAGAAACAAGGCAAAAACCGGTGATCCATTGCCGACGAAGGACTCTGCGAACAGAACGGGACCAACCCAGGACGCAAAATGCAAACTTGGATCCGACAACCCACGAACGATATCGCTTTCGCACTCGAATTTCGATCGACCCAAGACGATTACCGACCAAAAAAAAAGAAAAAAAGCCGGGAAAAAGAGAAAAAAGAGACCTTGCCGGACCGCTTGAGGTGAGCGGAGTACGCCTTGACGAACTCGTGGGGCGAAACGTCCTTCACTGTCCTCGCGGGTGCCGCCATCTTCGGGGTCTCCGCTCGCTTGCTGCTTCTTCTCTCTGTTCTCGCTTGGGCGGCGGAGATCGGAGGAGAGAGAGAGAGAGCGGATGTGCTTCTGCGAGAGAAAGAGAGAGAGAGAGATGGAATTAGGGTTTTAGGGTTCCGAGACGAGCTCCGAGTCCGAAAGTTCGGGCTTGCGGGCTGATTTTAGCGGGTCGGGCTCTTTACCGAGGTCCGGTATTTCGGGCCCAACCAGGAATTAATTGGGCTGGTTGGGCCATTCGGAGCGTTTTCATTGTCCGCGGAAAATTAGCAATTAAGAAGGGGATAATTACATGAATAGTGCATAAACTTTAGCTCAATATACAATATTGTCCTTGAAATTTAGTACATGTTGAATCTAGTCTATGAATTATATCAAATGGTCAACACCGTCCTTGAATTTGAATCAATGCAATGATTTTTATGTAGCTTAGGGACTACTTTGAACATATATTAAAAGTGCAATGGTCATATCGAACATATTATGAGTCTGAGATGATATTGCGTATTAAACTAAAATTCTTAAAATTTAAGGGACGAAGATCCATATTGATTCAATGTTTAAGAATCATTTGCATAATATTCCTATTTAGAAAATATGTTCTAATTTGGATCATTTGTCTCACTTATAAAAATAAGCTTATAGAAAATATTTTCACTGTCAACAATAGTTTGAGTCTAGACCATTTTCTTTATAACAAAAACATTTTTTATTAACTCTTTTTCTTGAAAATATGGGCAACCAAAATTAGATTGTTGATTTTTCACGAAATAATGAAGCCGAAAAGGTAAATACATTTTATTGAACTAACGTGGAAGTTTTATCCAATTTGGAGGGTTGATGGTTTTGGGTAGGCCTCATGGATTTTCGTCTCTCAACCGAATAATCCCCTCATTTTTTTGTCTTGCCCTTCCGAACGCAAGAATTGCCCCTGCATCTTTGACCACAACGTTACCTTTTATTAAAGAATTAATACCATGAAAAACTCCCAATTAATATACTTGTGACAAAATTCGCTCTAAATTAAAATTTTGACTATAAAAAATCTTAAATTAGTACACTTGTGATAAATTTACCCATTCGTTAGTTTTTGTTAAATTTTATGGTCAAATTGCTAAATTGGATGACACATTGGGTGTACCAGTTTAAGATTTTACTCTCCACTTATCACATGTGTATTAATTTATAATTTTTTGTGTATTAATCCAATTTAATGAAAGCTGATGGAGAGTAAATTTGTCATAAATATACAAATTTAAAGTTTTTGTTGTCAAAAAAACTAATTTTAGGTAAATTTGTCACAAATATATTGATTTGGGGTTTACGGTGATATTAACCTTTTATTAAATTACACCACCGGCCATGGTGGCTCTGCTGGGTAGGCTCCAGACTTCTATTGGGCAAGAGGTCTGGAGTTCGAAGCCCCTGCAACGCAAGTTACAAGGAGGTTGGTGGATCATTAGGTGACTTAAGCGTGGCGTCGGGGTGGTGGTTTCCTTGCTAGCGTCACCCGGGGGTTTACGTAGCGGCTGTTGACCAAAGCGGTTCCTCCGGTCCCAAAAAAAAAAAAAAATTATTAAATCACTACAATTCTCAGTGGTTAGTAGAAAGCAACTTTTTTTGAGTTTTGACCCAAAAATGCTTTCATGATCCCGTGTCATTAGTAGTAACTCTAATTATAGAAAAGTAGAGTTAATTGGGAGAAGACGAGAGCTTGGCCCGTTCAAACTCGAGCCGAGGACTGAAAAGGGTGACGAGTCAGCTACGGGGTAATGATCCGATCCGTGTCCTTCCCGCGGTCACCGCTTCTCCGACCAAATCGAGTTATACTGATGAGAAAATATTAGTATAATTAGGATCGATAAGAAAGTATTGCCAGGACATACGGATAGGAAGAAAACCCTAGCATAAAAGCAGTGATCCACCTGTGGCAACTTTTGATTTATATCTACTTTTGTTGCTCTTTCAGATGAAACGTAAATTTGATCTGAAATAGACAGATTTGTACATTTATATTTTTATTTATCATGGTTATTATATTACATATTAACGGTGCGTATCAAAAATAGATTAATCTTACCGTTAACCTCTTTGAAGGTTGTTGATGTGACAATGATGATGACTTGGCTTGGCAGTGACATTGTTTGGAACCATGTTGAAGTCAACATCTTCACTTTGCTTTCCATGTGGAGTGATTGGAAAGTTCTTCATTGATTTGATAAATAAGAAAGCGACCTGTGGAGATAAAAGGAAATTTGTCTAGAAAAATCTTAGATTTATTATACGGTACATTTCAATCATATCAATTTACTCATGAATTTTTTTAATATTTTACCAAAATAATCATAAACACTTTATTGAATTCAAAAATCACCGATGTTGCATTTTAATTAGTGCCGATCGTCCTACGTGACTTAAACAATATTGATGTGGACAATTTTTTTTACTATTTTAATTTTAATTTTTCTTGCTCATTACGAGGGCCAATGACCCTCGCTTGGCCATGAGCAAGGGCCGTGAAGCACGGAGTCAGTTCATGCTCGAATGCTCGAAGCGTTGGGGGATGGGGATCGTCGCTGGAATGGGATCGAGAGGGCGACCATCCTCAGAGGAATGGAGGAGGTTAAGGACATGGGGGAGAGGGAGGAAGTTGCCGAGACAAGGGCGAGGCCGCGAGGGTCATGTCCTGCCATCTCAAGGAGCTACTGAGGAAGATGCTCCGGACGAAAGGGTCACCTGTGTCGTGGCCGACACGACCATCGGATGGGCTTTCGAGGTCGCTGAGTGCATGGGGATCAAGATGGCCATGTTTTGGCCTAATGCTGTATTGGGATTGGTCTTAACGCTCTCCATCCCACAATTGAGTAAAAATTGTCCAAAAAGTCTTAAACCTATTTTGCAGTTTTGCCAATTCAATCATAAACCTTTTAATTTTGCCAATTGAGTCATAAACCTTTTCACTTTTTGCCGATTTAGTCCATTCGGCCAATTTTGGCTGGAAAATGCCGACATGGACGTCGGCGGTGCTTTACGTAGACCGCCGGCGCTAACGTTGACAATTTTTTATAATTTTTAAATTTTTTTGAATTTTTTTATTTTCTGTTATTTTCATTTTTTATATTTTTTTATTTTTGGCTTTTTCCAGTGGTTGGCCACCGGCCATAGGCAACGGTCGGCCATCGGCCGCTTGGCCTCGCTTGCCACAGGCGAGGCTCGGCCGAGTGACGGCGACCCCCGGCGAGGGCCAACCTTGCCGGGTCGCCCTCGCCCAGCGAGCATTGGCCTCGAGGTGGCCGCTTGACGCTCGCCCGCCAAGGGCGACGCTCGCCTTGGCGAGGGCCGGCCTCGCCAAATCTGGCGAGGGGAGCCCTCGCCGGGGGTCGCCCTTGCCCGGGCGGCGTCGGCCTCGCCCTTGGCCGAGCGGGCGATGGGCGGCCATAGGCCATAGGCCGATGCTCGGTCGGGGCCGCCTCGCCCGCCCGACTAGATCTAGCTAGGCTGGCCCTCGCCCGGCTGGCCGGGTGTCGGCTTGTGGCTGTGGCCAGCCATCGCCCGCCCGACCGGGGCGAGGCCGACGCTTGCTCCGGGCGGGGCGACCCACAGCGAGGTTGACCCTCGCTAGGGCCGGCGTCGTCACCGGGGTTGCCCTCGCCGGCCGGGCCTCACTTGTGGCGGGCGAGGCCAACTGGCCGGCCGTCACCCGTGGCCGGTGGCCGCCACCTAAAAAGCCAAAAAAAAAAAAAAAAAAAAAAAGGAAAATAAAAAAATTCAAAAAAATTTAAAAAATATTAAAATATTATTAAAAATTATCCATGTCGGCGTCGGCGATCTACGTGGCACCATTGGCGTCTACGTCAACATTTTCTGGCCAAAATTGGTCGAATAGACTAAATTGGTAAAAAGTGAAAATGTTTAGGACTCAATTGACAAAGTTAAAAGATTTATGACTCGAATTGTAGAAAACTGCAATAGGTTTAGGACTTTTTGGACAATTCTCCCCACAACTTATCAAATTTCGAAGAAGCAAAAGTGAAAATGAAATGCTTGGAAGCCGTCCATTATTGTGATGGGGATCAGTAACAAGAAAGGGACCTCACATCCGTGATTCCTCGTGGCGACGGCGAACGACGGATGGGACTGATGATGCCGGCGCCATCTTGCGAACAGTTGCTCGAGGCGCGACGACGAACGAAAGCTCCAGGAACAATTTGATTTCTCGTTGTTCTTCTCTTGGTTTGAACGTCTCTGCTTCGAAACCATTTCTCCACCATCATCTTCCATGTTTTACATCGATTCCTGCATGTTTTGTTGCCAAGTCGATGCCACGCAGAGGATTCGGAGTACTTCCATCTTTCCATGCAGAGGATTCGCAGTACTTCCATCTCTCCATGCAGAGGTTTGCACAAGAATATTCACAATGGAGCTCAACGAATGGCCTTATTCCAGTGAAAGGCACCGACTTTAGGTCAAATTCCAATTCTAGTCCAAACATTTTCTCCGTCTTGTAAAAAAAAGCACCAACTTATGCCTGTATGGCAGATCTAACCCAAACATCTTTCTTTTTTTTGGTCTTTTACAAGCATTAACTTTAGCTTTAAAGCTTCATTTGTTTCGCTGCAAATAAATAAATTAAATAATAATTTTTTTAAAATAATCATTTATATCGTTTGAAATAATTAGTTGATCGATATTATTTTTGCTATGATAACAATTAATATCTAAACATTTTTATGAATGATGAAAACAATTTTAATTCGTTCATCTTTGTAAATGATAAAAACTTTTTCAAATCATTCATTTTTACGAAATAAATAAAGTCTAAATCTAGCCCAAACTTTTCTTTTATCTCATAAAAAAAAAGCACATAGTTTCGGCCTCCATCCAAATTTTGCCTCTGTTGAGTTTCCCCCGGATGAGACACTAAAGATTCGATGTGTTATTCCATACATACTCGGCCGAAACTTATGGATACTTAATCAAAAAGGAAAAGTTTTGGCATTGAGTTATAAAGGTAGTGCATTTTATGAGACGAAAAAAAGAAGAAGAAGAAGCTGGAGTCCGGAATTAGGGCTCCAGTTAAAATTTGAGTTTTCTTAAAGTGAAATGACAATTGAGTCCCCAACAAATTCGTATGAAAAAAGAAAAAAAAATTGGAAAAAAGGGGAAAATTCCCAACGGCTATGAGCGTAAAATCGTCCGGGGTAGTTGGAAACCGTTGGCGCGAACACACAAAGAGAGAGAGAGAGAGACCTTGCAGGCATCGCCGCGCCCTCTCTCTCTCTCCTCGATTCCTCAGTCCAAAAGCCCTCTGCATCTTCCTACGAACTCCACACCACCTCGGACTCCACGAGAAGCAAACGCTTCTCCTCCGGCTCCCATCCCATCCATGGCGTCCTTCTCCATCCCCTGCCCTTGTTCCTCCGCCTCCCTCGCCTCCCGCCGCAACCAACTCCGATCGGCCTCGACGCTGGGGCGCTGTGTCTTTGGCACGTCGCCGCCACGAGCTCGTTTGAATCTCCAGGTGAGCACGGATGCAATGGCAAAAGAAATACAGTAAATTTCCCCATTATTCTTTTGTGCTGATGGTGTTCGTAACTTGTGAAGTTCGTGCAGCAGCTGTCGAGCTACTCGAGCCGATGCCGGTGCCGATGCCAATCCCGCGTTCTGAGAGCGAATGCTCTTTCAAATGAGGTAAGTACCTGAGTAGTCGATCACTGCTGATGGCCTGGTTCTTTATGTCTCCATTAGCTCTTCGCTTTCGACAACCTTGTGCGATCACAGGGTTCTGTAGCGGGCGCTGAAACGGATGGAGATGTGGCGAAGGAGGATACTCGCCTGCCCAATTCGCCGTCCATTTCGGCTTTCATGAATCAAGTGGCGGACCTCGTTGAGTACGTTTAGACTCGTTCTGCTGTACTCTCGAAAGCACGTTCTTAGCTATATGTGTATATTATGAAGATGATTTTTGAGGCCGAGGGTTTAGTGCTGGCGACGGAAGCCGCGCTTCCCCTGGTTATTGCCTGTAATGAGTCTCGCTAACCCTTTTGCCCTTCTCGCCTAATCGAGAAAAGAAAGAAGTGAATTTCATTTGTTTTGTATTGTTTCGGGGTTCATCCATCGTGTTGTTTGACAGGTTAGTCGATTCACGAGACATCGTCGAGCTGCAACTAAAGCAGGCGGACTGTGAGGTTACCATCAGGAAAAAGGATGCCCTCCAACAGCCGCCCGTCGCGGCTCCCGTTTATATGGGGCTGCCCCCTTCTCCACAAGCCCCAGCAGCACCAGTCCTCGCTCCTGCAGCTTCTAAGCCAGTTCCTTTGATGCCTAGTTCCACTCCGGCGGCACCTGCTGCTAAGCCGAGCATGCCATCACATCCGCCGCTCAAATGCCCCATGGCTGGAACATTCTATCGATCTCCTGCTCCAGGCGAACCTCCTTTCGTCAAGGTAAACTCCTGTGTCGTTTAATCTAAGTGGCCATATGTTTATGCTGATGCATGCATACAACTAGCCCCAATTCATGCATTGTGGGAGAGGAGAGGGATGAGTCACAACGGATTTTTGAAGTTGGTTGTGCTTGCTTATGCATTTGAAAGATTACAGAGTTTCTGAAATATGGATATGGCTAAGCATCCACAGTTTCTTTTATGCGACTTCCTGACAAGTTGGATGGTAGCCGCCTTTACTACGTCCAGTCGGATTTGCTGAAGTGTCTACTGCTTTTAGATGGCAGAAAACCTTAGAGTCACCTTAAACAGACTAAAACCCAAATTATGAATTTGCATGGAGTTTTGGCTTTTGGGTGTTGCTATGCGAATTCGATCCAGGTTCTTTCTTGCATACCAATGATGAACTTCATCCAACGTTCTTGTATGTTTACAAGACACTGCCAGTGTCTATATATTAGCCACTTGAGACTTG
Source organism: Eucalyptus microcorys (assembly GCA_014182515.1). Lineage (NCBI taxonomy): Eukaryota > Viridiplantae > Streptophyta > Magnoliopsida > Myrtales > Myrtaceae > Eucalyptus > Eucalyptus microcorys. Next base: position 6,190,537 of record CM024563.1, read on the forward strand.
AGAGGCTTTTTCAATCAGAGTTTCGGATTAGATTCTGCTGTGAAATGAAAGCACGATCTTGCAAGTTGCCTCTTAACGGATGGTTTTAGGAAATAGTGAAATTTCGGGAAACTTTCTTGGTAACAGGACGAAGAAAAATCTCCTTTTTAAGGACATAGTCCACAACAATTCAGCACTAGACCATCCTATAATACCATTCGCCTTCCCTTTTATCTTGTTAGACGTTGACTCTCTCAAAAGTGATCCAGTCCTAATTTGAATTTGAGTTGGAGTAGCTGGGGATTTGGTTCAGCCATAGCATTGTTTGGTTTGTTCTTTGAAAGAACATCTAAAGTATCGATTGCTTGGAAAATCTTGGCAGATGATGTGGTCTATCTAGCCGTGGTTTTCCTCTTCCTTTCTGTGATTTACAGAGAATAAATCTGCTCCTGGTTGTTATTGTGGACGACAGATTTTTTTATTGAACTCGTGCATCGAGGGACTGAGTAATTTTCCGACTTAAGTACGACTTTTGCTGACCGACCGAACAGTTTCAAAAGTGCACGCATGCTATGTCTGCTATGTTGCAGCTTAGGCTTCCGATCAAATGGTTCGGAAAATGCATGTTCATACCTTCATTTTCTCAATACAATCTGTCATTTACCATCACGAGAGATTACTGGTGTGAGGCTCATTTCTTATTACTGATCTTATGAAATTGATCACTCGACACTTGCACTGTTTAGTCACAGTAATGGACTGCTTCTGAACAACGTTTCAGCTGTTCAACAAAATGCTGGATGTTTACAGAGGAGGATCCCCCTTCAGAAACACTTCTTCTGGCCATTCCTCTGAGCCTTTCTGCATTTTCCTTTATCTGCACATCAGAGAGCAGCTGTTCTAGTTGAGCCTGTATTTTGTGCTTGGAAATGATCTCTGCCTCCTCTGCCTTCAAGTCTAATCCCACCCTCAGCACGTCGCATATGTAGCTCCTGTTGTAGAACTGATCAGCGAAGCAGGGCCAGCAGAGGAAGGGCACGCCGTTGCATATGCCCTCCATGATTGAGTTCCAACCGCAGTGCGTCACGAAACAAGATACCGAGGGATGAGCGAGGACCTTTTCTTGCGGTACCCACGACACTATTTTGGCTCTATCCGATACCCTCTCCAAGAACCCATCTGGGTACTTGATCTTGTCCACTTCAGTGAAGCCCGACCTCACTACCCACAAGGACGGGTGGCCTGAAAGCTCGAGTCCCAGGGCTAGCTCTTCGAACTGGTTTTGGCCGAAAGCCGCTAGACTTCCGAAGGCAACATATACGACTGACTTGCAAGGTTGCAGGTCAAGCCAGTTCAGGCAAGTGCGGTCCTCGGCCCAAAAGTTTCCGAGGCAATCGGTAGAAGTTAACGGCCCGACAGGTAGTAGTTCGGGGATCAATCCGCAAGCGATGGGATCAAGCTCGTAGAATGAGTTGCAGAGAAGCCAGTTCGAGATTCGGACAGGCTTAGTCACGCCCATAGCATGTCTGAATACGACCTCCTGCATCCTTTGGTCACCTGGACAGCGCCATACAAAATCCACGGCTTTCACGGCGGGAAGTTTCGGCGAGAACTGGATCACCGTGTCCGAAGGAGCAGATCCTACAGGAAAATTCGGTGAGGATTTCATTTCCACTTGTTCTTCCTCAAAATTTGCTTTCAACTAAGGTTGTTTTGATTCTGACTGTTCCAATGTGTGCTTACATTTACTTGAAACAAGCAGTGAAAGCAGAACACTGGAAAATCACATGCTCGAAGAAATTCATCACGGCTATCCTTATCGAAGCTGAAACAAGGTGAAAGATACATACCGCAGTCGTCGATTACGCCGGCCCCGACGAGATTTGGGAGAGAGAGCGATAAGACCAGGCCTGGTACGGCAGCTGGCCAGAACAAGGCCCTCTTGATCCCCATTTTCTCGGCGACCTCGAAAGCCCACCCGAGAGTCGCGTCGGCTACGATGCAAGCGACCCTTTCATCCCGAGACGAATTCATCTTCCCCAGCAGCTCCTCGAAATGACGGGACATGACCTTCGCCCTCATCGCAGCAACCTTCTCTATGTCCCTCGGGTCCTTAACCTCTTCCATCCATCCGGAATGGTCACCATCTCGATCCCATCCCAACGACGATCATCGTCCCCCGATGCTTCGAGCATTCGAGCATGGACGGACTCCGTGTTTACGAACGTCACCCTGATCCCGTGATGGGCAACCTGGCGCGACAGCTTCAGGAGAGGCCCCACATGGCCCTGTGCCGGGAAGGGTATTGCCACGACGTGCGGCTGCATTTCCATACTTTCCGGCACCGTGGATGGACGACTGCCTTATGTGCACGCGCGCCAGAGTGTGCGTGAGAGACAGTGTTGTTCCATATTGATCCAACAGAAAACTATATATGAGCAATCATTTGTTTGATCAAAGCTATGTTGGGAATGGACCACTTTGTGCATCATCTTGGTTGGTCTTTCTGTTTGTCAGCATAAGAACGATGAAAGGTTCCTTTCTACTTGGATTAGAAAAGGGAAATGATGTAAATGGTCCCTAAAACTTTGTCTTAATTTGCGACGTAGTTCTTGAACTTTAACATAATGTACAGTGTCATCATTGAAACTTAAATTTAATGGGTAATGCTATCCCTGAACTTTTAATTTGTAATGTGATCCATAATTTTTTAGGTACATCTTCAATTTAGTCATTGAACTATATGAAAACATTCAACATTGTCCATGAACTTGAATTGATGAAAGGATAATATTGAAAATTTTTGTATAGTTCATGGACTATATTGAATATGTACTAGAACTCCAGGGATCACATTGAATAAATTAAAAGTTCAGGAATAATATTAAAAATTGATTAAAGTTTATGGGCAATACTGAATAAATTAAACGTGTAGGGACCACATTGCACATTATGAAAAAATTCAAAGACCATTTGTGTCAAAATTTGGGGATCATTTCTCAATCTTAGATTAGAAAAAAAGGGATATAACATAAATGATCTTTGAATTTTGATTTAATGTGTAATGTAATCCTAACACTTTAGTCCAATATGTAACGTGGTTCTTGAACTTTTAAATTGTTCAATATGGTCCCTAGATATTGTCAAAAGTTTAGAAATCATGTTGAACAAATTAAAAGTTCAAAGTTCACATTATACGATAGTGATAAAGTTTAGGGACCATATTAAACAAATTAAAAATTTAATGATCACATTGCACATTAGGTCAAAATTTAATAATTGTTTATACAATTATCTCTTAAAAAAATTGAAAGGTAGTTATCAATCGCCTGTCATTAGATGATGTCCATAGGCTTTTCAAACAGTAAACCATTGACCCTTGCTGGACACTCCACAGAACTCTTGTCGGGTCTTGGGTAGATCCGAAGCCCAACGTTCAGGAGACGAGGAGCAAATCAAATCCAAGGCAAGATTGTCTTGAAACTCCACCTTCTTTCTGGCCCAAATAACAGAAGGCCGAGTCCATAACGATACTGATCTTGTACTCTCATGTTCCCTTTGTTTTGTCTCTTGCTCAACATCTATCTTCTTGCGTTATTCTAAGCTCTTCCCTAAGAGTCGCCTAGAAGCTCGACGCCCAAGGCTCTAGATAGTTAGGCCCTGTTTATTTATTTTTTTTTTTGTTCTCCGGAACAAAATTTTATGTTCTTTTGTTCTGGGGAATAAAAAAAGAATAGAAACGCGTTTGGTAAAACTTTTGTTTCTGGAAATAAATTTTTTTTTTATTCTCGGAAACAGATTTGAAACATAAATAATAAGTAGAAAAAACTTATTTTTTGTTCCTGGGAATAATTCCGATAAGCAAATTTTCTTTTTTTCTCTTTTTTTCTTCTTCTTCTTCTTCTTCTTTTGGTGGTCACTGGCTTTGGCCATGGCCGGCGCCAGCCACTGGCTAAACGAGGGTTAGCGACCTTGCCGGAGCATCACTGCCCTCGGAGACGCCGAGCCACGGCGAGGCTTGTTGAGCCAAGCCTCTCTAGTGGCTGGGCGAGCTCGGCCTCGCCGGTTGGCGCGAGGCTCGCCTGGCCACCGAGGCCACCGGCGAGGCTGTGGTGAGCTTGCTAGAGCTCGCCTAGCCAGTCGCCGGTCATCGGCCGCTGCCATGGCCGGTGACCGGCCACAAAGAGAAAGAAGGAAAAAAAAAAAGAGAAAAGAGAAAAGAAAAAAGAAAAAAAAGAAAAATATAATAAAAAAATTGAAAAATTAAAAGAAACAACAAAATTATACAAATTTACCAAACGCATTTCTATTTCGGAATAGAAATTTTTTGTAGTTACTAAGCGTGTTCTTATACTCAGAAATTGTTCCCGGAATAAAAACAAAAAAAAAATTATTTTTATTAAAAAATTATTCCCTAGAACATAAATGTTACCAAACGCGCCTTAGAGACGCATTCTCCTTGCCTAGACGCCACCTAAGTAGTTGGAGAAGTTTCTCATCGAATATTTTCAACCAAAGGAGAATCGATTACGTAAATCCTATTATCTCTTTTAATTGTTTCTCTCATAAGGAAGTTATGTTACTTGCGGACATTCTTAAATGCCATTTTCTTTCTGTACATCTGAAGATAAAGTACGGAAATCAGGCCCCCTTTACATCGGCTTGCAAAAGCAAATGGAGAGCTACAGCAGGCCCCTCGGAAGCAGCAGATGGGTCCGTGAGCCGATGTCCGAGGTTTGCCAAGAAGCCCGTATTGAAATTACTTTCCCGAGAAGCATGTGACGACCGGGGATTCCGATCCACAGCCGATAACGATTGGCAATCAAGGACCGCACTTGCCGAACGAGGGTGAGCGACATCAGTAAATTTCGCTAAGTCGATCCTCCTCGAGAATCAATATCAATCGCCAAAAAGCGGATTCTATGTCCGTGTCGCGGTCCTTCAAGTTCAACCGGCACGATGCTTCCATGTCTCGATCGCAGTGAGAATCCACGACATAGATCATCAAGAGTCAATCCTCCAACACTCAACTCATCCGGATTAGTTTTTGCTCTGCCATCCGTACTGAGTTTTATACCATTTCAACCGAGGAGGCTCTCTCTCTCTCTCACAGTTTCAATCTTTTTTTCGTCTCTTCAACTTTTGGAGGGGAGAGATTTGACCCAGATCTCTCCCTGCCCTCCCCGTTTTTCCTTTTATCCACTCTCGTTTTCTTTCCTTACTCTCTTAATTTAGATTTTGATCTAGGAGTTTTGCTTTTCCGATTTCACATTTGGGAGTTTTTCTCTCCTATCTAGTTCTAGATTTAGGAGTTTTGATAAATAAGTGATCCACCTCTAATTTCAATGGTGCTCATAGCAGCTTTGATGTGCTTATTCGACATGTTTTTGTTAAAAGCTTTGGTAGTTCACACTTACTAAAGGGTTCACTCTCACATATGACAAATCTAAACTTGTTCAACATATTTATGCTTATATTATCTCCATACATTGATGGTGTTGAGGACATTGAATCTGGATGCACACTATCGAAAGGCAAAGTCATAACTACAATTGGAGATCCCAATATATGCTCATCATTGATAAGGATGTGTGATTTAGTAATAAGCCGCCGATCTTTTGCTTAAACAGATCTATTCATGAAGGACAAGCATACGATGATCTCTACCAATCATGCTGTAATGATGTACCTTGATTTTTGGTTTTTGGTTTGTTTTGGAGCTTTATGAGTTTGTCTTATTAGGGTGGCTTTTGGAATTTCCATGGATCTTGTCATGTATTATTTTAATAATGAATGAAAATTTCTTTTGACTAAAAAAAAAATCGAGGAGTCATCTTGGGACACTTGAAATTGTTGACATAGCAATTTAGTTAGCGTTAGCCGTTTATGTGATATGGCTAACATTGACGTAAATAATTTTTGCAATTTTTTTGTTCTTAAAAAGTTTTTTTTTTTCCTTTTCTTTTTATTTTTCCTTTTTCTTTTTTTCCATCCATCGGCCATCGTCCACCTCATTGATGGTCGGGAGGTCACTAGCCTTGAGTGAGGGACGTTGCACTTGGGTTGGTGAGGGCCACCCTTGCAAACTTGAGCAAGGGTTGCCTTCACCTAGCCTAGTGAGGGTGGCCCTCCTGTGGTTGGCGACCTCCAATGGCCATCGATGAGGTTTGGCAAAGGGAAAAAAAAAATAGAAAAGAAAAATCCATAAAATTTATAAAATATTGAAAAAAAATTGTTAATGTTAGTGTTGCCATGCAATGTAGGATGGCCGACACCGATTAAATCATCACATCAGCAATTTCTAGTTAAGATTAGCCAAAATGACTAAATTGACAAATCATCAAAATGTTTTGAATTAAATTGAAATAATTGAAAAGTTTAAGACTAAAATTTGACAAAATTAAAAGGTTTATGACTTTTCAGACAATTTTTACGAACTTTATCAGCTTCCTGTGCATCGTTCATAACCTACGAATCGAAGCCAATTGCCCTAGTGGAGAGATAACTCCGTTCATCCGGAATGCTATTGAGCGTGTGGTAAAGGAAAATAAATGTAGTTAAAATGCTATCCCATGGAGTTTGATTTTACTTTTCGCTTTGTTTTATGCTCCTAGACTATCTCTAATTCATTTCCTATGTATTCGAGCTCTTTACCTTATCATGTTCATTGATTGTTATATGTGGTTTGGTTACGTCTAATCGATTTCACATTACTCTGATGAATTAAGATTGGTTCCAAGATGTCCTTAAGTGACATCGAGAGTCAGTTAGACGAACGAGTAAAGATTCTTGGAAACAAACCGAGGTGTGAATAGAGCTCTACAAGGAAAGAGAATGACAAGGCAACTGACTATTCCTAAGACTTTTCAACCGAATGTAGTTGTTGAAAGAATCTTGCTCTGAAATAAAAGAAATTCTCGGAATTTGTAAAGAGTTCTGTCATAACGAAGAAATCCATTCCTTCAAAGCCACTTTCGGCAAAGAAAGATGAAGATCGATGTTGTACCCTCGATCAAGAGTTGACTTTAGCCATGCCCTTACTAGTGATTCTACATTTACAGCTAAATAAATTCGGGGTTACATATACTTCTATTTACTGTTATAATTGAAATCGGGAATGGTTTTTTCTTTTATTTATTGGAAAAGAACCAATACTGATTAGTTATGCATCAATTTGGCCATGCTTTCATCCTCGCGGCCTAAGTGTCAGGTCCTACTCCTTAACCGGTCCACAACCCATTATGTTGGTTAAGTTAGCAATTATGATTGATAGATTTTTACTTACTGCAATATTCTTAAAGATTATCGCAATTGACTAATTCTTATAGGCCATTAATGCTGAATTCTTTTGAGAACTAGCACAAAAAGTGCACACATGTTGTGTACGCGCATAAATTTAAAACTTTTTACAGAATCGCCTAGTTAGGAAACATTTGAAGTATTATTAAATTGAAGAAGATTTGGAATGGCGGTATTTCCATGCCTTCTTCAGGTGGGTAAACATCCTTTTCATGGAACCGAAATAATTTTGATGGCTCCTATTTTGGGTAGGTCACATTTCATTCTTTCAACTCCAATCTCAATTTTTTATTTCATGTTCCCTTGATTTTCCCGCTCCTGTCACATCTATCTTCTTGTGCTCTTTCAACAAGACCATATCTTAGGTCGGTCGTATTTCACTCCAATCTTAATTTTTTATTTCAAGTTCCCTTGATTTTCTAGCTCATTCTATATCTATCTTATCGTGCTATTACAAGCCCTTTCCTAAGGGTTGTCTAGAGCTCGTCACCTAAGACGCTAGATTGTTAATGATGCCTTCTCCTAGCCTAGACGCCACCAAACAAGAATGGATTACATAGATCATACCATCCCTTAATAGTTTCTCTCATGAGAAGTCAACTTACTCATTTTTACGTTCTTAATGCCATTTTCTTTCTGTACATCTGAAGGGAAAGTATGGAAATCCAGGACAGACGCATGCCATCGTTACATCAGCTTGCGAAAGGCAAATGGAGGGCTACAGAAGGTGCCTCGGAAGCAGCAGATGGGGGCATGAGCCCATGTCCTAGTTTTGCCAAGAAGCCTAGGACATGGAAAATCTGATTGTAAAATTATTAAAAAATTAGAATTTTTAATTATGTTTTAATTTTATATATTCTTTTCTTTTATGCCCTCATGGAAGAAGAAAAATAAAAATAAAAAGAAATGTATAGATATTAAAAATTCAACTTTTTAAAAAATAAAAATTTCAATTTGTTTTTAATATTTTGTAAGAACAAATGTTTCATTAACCAAGAAACTGCGCATGACCTTTGTTGACCTGAGCCTGAGGGTCGAGACTAGAACTCAGTGTCGGGGATCCAAGCATGGCCTTTATGGACCCGAGCTCAAGTGCCAAAGCATCGTGCATGAGCACCCATGATTTAGGCCTAGCCTTGATGGACCTAGGTCCGACTGCCGAAGACTTGCCCCTGAATGCCGTGACTTGAGAACTAACGTTGGATTTTCCGTGGCCAAGCATAAAGTTTCAGGCTCAAGTATTGATATCCACTCATATTTAAAAAAACGTTTTCTGGTTCTTTTGAAAATAAAAATATTTTCCTGAATTTAACCTTCGATAGGAAAATATTTTCCGTTGATCACGAAAACATTTTCCATTGACTCATTTTCCTAAGAAAACCAAATATCAAAAATGAGGAAAACTATTTTCTCGGAAAATATTTTCCATGAATTAAACAGACCACAAGGCTACATTTGGTCATTTGAAATTCTGATCAAAATAGGATTGGAAACATTATGATAGGATATAAAATCCACGGATTTTGCTATATCCTATATATTGATTAGTGAATTACAATGATAAATTTGGATATATTCATATTATATTATATATTGTTTAATATAAACAATATATTAATGTAAATGAACCTAAAAGTTGCATAAATGAAAATGTTAAGAATCTCTTGTGACACTCTTGCCTACTTTATTTTTTTTTTATTTTTTCCTTTCTTTTTTAATTATTTTTTCCCTTCCATCATTCTCTAACAAAATTTTATTATATATATATATATATATATATAATTTATATTATATTATGATATAGAATTAAATTCAAATACACTTATATTGTTTTTATTTTTTATTTTGAATTTATTATATTAGAATTCAAATATTATTTATATTGAAATATAATTTTAATTTCATTAATTTAAGAAATTTGTTATTCGAGAAAAATACCTTTCCAATTATAGATATTAGAAATTTTACCCACATTTATCTCACTTTCCCATGGGATAATTTTATTGAGATTATATCCCTCTTATATCCGACTTAATCTTGAGTATGCACCAAATGCAAGATAGAATAAATTTGATCATATCTTGAATTTTATTCTGACTATCAAACGAAGCCTAATAGGTTTATAGTGCGTGTACAAGATCCATACATTAAATTTTTGGATTCTAATATATGTGGCCCAACAAATGTGAGGGCAAGGCATGTAGTTCTTTACTTTGTCATGTTTCATTGATTGTTTACATGGTTTGGTTATGTCTAATTGATTTCACATTACTCTAACGATTTAAGCTTGCTTTGGAGATGTCCTTTAGTTTTGACTATTGAGAGAGAGAGAGAGAGAGAGAGAGAGAGAGAGGTCCTTTAGTGAAGTAGAGGATCAATTAGACAAAAGAGAAAAGATTAATGGAACATATTGAGGAGGTGAATATCTATATAATCAATTTAAAGAGCTCTATAAGGAAAGAGAATGACAAGGCAACCGATTATTCCTGAGACTTCTCAATAGAATGTAGTTGTCGAAAGAATCTCGTTGTGAAACGAAAGAGATTCTTGGAAGCTGAAAAGAGCTGGAAAAAGTTATGATGTTATAATAAAGAAGTCATTTCCTTCGAGGGATTCTTACCGAGAGATTCTGGTGTGGCGGTGAAAACTTCCATTGAATCGGAAGAGGGCAACTCTACCATCGAGAGGGAGCGTCTCCAACGATGCGGAGAGAGAATTCATCACATAAACAGGAGTTGATTCAAACCCTAAATCCCCCTCAGCTGGAACTACCCCTAATCCCCCTTCGGCTAGATCTCAATCACACTGAAGGAATCGTCTACGGACTTCGTATTCCTCCACAAAACCTTCGGAACTTCCATCAAGCAAACCCTAAATCCCCTAATCCTAGCAAACCTTCGGAGCTCCCTTCAATCATACCCTCTCCAAAACCACAAGCCTCAATCAGTAGAAAAAGCTTGCAATCTGCTGTCGGGATGGAGCTCCAGGATGAGAATCAACGTCGTCTTGCTGCCCTGTGCAAAAGTTTAGGCCATTTATGGTCAGAAAGTGATGTGATTGAAGTGCAAAAGGAAATCCCCCCCAACAAACTAATTGAATGCATCCATATTCTCTTCGGTAAGCTATACTCGAAACCTAATGTGAACTTTCCAGCATTCAGTAGCATGATGAAAAAGGCGTGGAAAACAGAGGCTGTTGTGTGTACACAGAAAGAACCAGGGCTTTTTTCTTTCGTATTTGAATCAGAGGAAGAGAAGGAGAGAGTTCTGAAGTTCGGACTGTGGTCCTTTGCTAGCAATCTATTAGTGTTAAAGCAATGCGAGCCAGAAATCCCAGAACACTGCTACGATTTTACCAGATCTGATTTTTGGGTGCGTATTGTTGGTTTACCCCCGGGATGGCTCATAGAAGAAGTCTTTTATGATGTTGCTGGCAAGGTGGGAATAGTCAAGGAGATACAACTAGAGTCCAGAGCAATCAGCCCCTACAAAACTGGTAAAGTCATAGTGGAGTTGGAACTTTCAGCCCTTCTCAAAACAGGGGCTCTAGTAAAGATCGGGAACAAGAATCTATGGGTGGAATTCAAATATGAACGTCTCCCTCACTTCTGCTACTCATGTGGTCGAATCGGGCACTACGCATCATATTGTGAGGAGATACCATATGAAACAACTAATTGGGCAGCTAACAAGGTTGGTAAGTATGGACCTTGGCTCAAAGCGGAAGTAAGAGATTGTAGTCCACACTGGGGAGCATTTTATGGTAAGGATGATCCAAATCAGAAAGAAGAAGAAGCAGTCCCTGAAACTCCCTTAATGACAGTCAATATGGAAGTTGCTGCTTGTACAGAAGCTGAGACAAACACCAACCAGTGGAATAAAAAAAGAGTCGATAGTCCATCTTCAAAGGAGGGCAGTGAGGAAAGAGACAAAACCACAGCGGTAAAAGAGGGGCGTGGAAAACAAATATTGTACCTCGAAGGTCCAAATGAAGCAGGATCAAAAACCACAGGAGGAGATGCTAAGAAAATGTTGAAGTATCAATAAGCAAAAAAACAGAAAAGAGTCGAACTCACCAGCTCTTCTGTTTTTGATGAAATGGAGTTATTAGAGACTCCCGTACAACTGGTAAAAGAGGGGAAGGATTGGGCTTTGGTGGCTAGCCCTAATAAGCCACCAAAAACGCCATGAAGATCCTAAGCTGGAACTGTCAGGGGCTGGGCAACCCCCTGACAATCCAGGAAATTAGAGCTTTAAAAGCTCAAGAATGGCCCGATATGGTCTTTTTGATGGAGACCAAAAACAAGGAGACGATGGTAGACAAAGTCAGAAGAAAACTACAATTCCAGCACATGTTTATAGAGCACCCAATCGGCATAGCTGGTGGCTTAGTGCTTATGTGGAATGAGGAGGTGGAGGTTAAAATAAACTCGAGTTCGAATGAATATATAGATGTGGAATGCAAGGATCTTTCAAGTGGTCATATTATGAGAGTTACTTTCATACATGCTTCCACAATTTTTACAAAGAGACTTCTATTATGGCAAAAGATACGGGATTTGCATTCCCACAACCATCATCCATGGCTTTGTGTGGGGGACTTTAATGAAATCCTTTATAGCTGGGAGAAAGCTGGGAAGAGGGAAGCGGATCAACATCGAATAGCAGCCTTTCGGGATATGCTTAATGAATGTTCCTTAATGGATATTGATACGAAATGTTGTGCTTTCACTTGGGCAAATAATAGAGATGGTGAAAATTTAGTGAAGAAGAGGCTGGATAGAGCATTATGTACAATGGAGTGGAGAATTACCTTCCCAAATGCTGAAGTGGTGGCTCTCCCGGCGGTTGGATCAGACCACAGCCCACTTTTATTGTCTCTACATCCTGTTAAAGAAAAAAGAAGGAAGGAATTTAAATTTGAAGCCTACTGGATGGAGGAAGAAGAATGTGGGGAGATTATTAAACGTTGTTGGGGAGGTGAACAACACTATCAAACAAACTTGTCACAGAAAATACAGCATGTAACAGAGGAATTGACAGAATGGAGCAAAAATAAATTCTCTAACGCCTCTCTCCAAATTAGAAGTCTAAAAAAGAAACTCATTGATATCACAAATGGGGACTCTGAATTTTCCAGCAAAGAGGAATGTCAAGAAATTAAAGAAAATATTGAGCGGCTTTGGCGTCGGGAGGAGATGTATTGGGGTATGAGGTCTCGTATAAATTGGCTGCAATGGGGAGATAGGAACTCAAAATATTTCCACGCCACCACGGTCCAACGAAGACAACAAAACAGAATCTCTATGTTGCGCCTTAATGAAGACACTTGGTGTAGGGACCAAACAATATTAAAACAGCACATTGAGGAGTTCTACCGCTCCTTATATAAATCAGAAGGTCCCATAGAGTTTCAACCTATTCTGGACATGTGTCCTACTGTCATTACTGCACAAATGAATGAGAGTCTCCTGATCCCAATCTCTATGGAAGAGGTGAAAGAAGCGGTTTTTCAGCTAGGTACACTTAAAGCCCCTGGCCCGGATGGTTTGAATGGACAATTTTATCAACATTATTGGGAAGAGATCAAGCTGGATGTGTTGAATATGGTCAGAAAATTCTTTGAATCAGGTGAGTTCGACCCCCTCCTTAACAAGACTTATATGACCCTAATTCCCAAAGTCAAAACCCCAGAAAGTATTTGTCAATTCAGGCCCTTTGTAACAAAAAATGGTCTTAGCAAATAGATTGAAACCATGGCTTGATGAGATAATAGCCCATGAACAAAGTGCCTTTGTTAAAGGAAGACAAATACAAGACAACATTTTTATAGTTCAAGAAGTGTTGCACCAGTTGAGAATCAGAGCAAGAAAGAAGAAATTTCACTTTGAAAAGGCCTCAAAAATGTATTCAAGATGGGTTGATTCATGACATGTGTTTCCACACATGGTTTGTGAATGGGCATCAAACCCGGTTTTTACACCCACACGTGAAGACAAGGAGATCCTTTGTCGCCTTATTTCATATTAATGGCTAATGTCTTCATGATGCACAAAGCAATTGAAGATGAAAGCCTCAAAGGAATAAAACTAAACAGGTATTGTCCTACATTGTCTCACCTTTTATTTGCCGATGATGCAATAATTTTTATGGATGGGACAGTTATAGAATGCCAAAATTTGTCAAATATCCTGAATCAATATTGCTATGCGACTGGTCAAGCTATCAATCTAAACAAATCAGGAGTGTTCTTCAGCAAGGGTTGCCCCGAATCCTTAAAGAGTAATATGGCCTATGAGTTGCGGGTACCTATTATTGACAAAACAGGGAAATACCTGGGAATTCCATCTGATTGAGGTCAAACAAAAAAGGAGATGTTTTCATGGATTCTGGCAAAGGTGAACATGAAGCTTGAAGGTTGGAAAGAAAAGCTACTATCTAAGTTCTTGATAAAAGCTATTTCCTCGATGCCATGTCAATTTTCAAAATTCCAAATCTCAGTTTGTAAAGCCATAGAACAACGAATAGCAGCTTTCTGGTGGAAACAAAACGAATCCAAGAGAGGAATGGGGAAATTCCTTGGGTTCAAAAACCTAATTATCTTCAACAAGGCAATGTTAGCCAAACAAGCCTGGAGGCTTTCACAATCACCTTCAGCTTTATGGGGCCAAATTTTAAAAGGAATATACTATCCAAATGGGGACTTATGGAAGGCTAACAATTTGGGGGTGGCGTAGTCTTCTTATTGGCCGATGAAAGGTGAAGTGGAAAGATGATTAATGATCCACATATGGAACATATTGAGGAGGTGAATATCTATATAATCAATTTAAAGAGCTCTATAAGGAAAGAGAATGACAAGGCATATGTCAAAATGCAATCCCGATTATTCCCGAGACTTCTCAAAAAAGACAAGGAAAATAGAAATGACAAAGTGTCAGTTAAGTGGTTTGCGAGTTCTTCAACGAAGGAATGGCGGCAAGCACGTTATGGAAGCTCCGAAATGACTTTATCTTCAGATCTCGACCTCCCAACATTGGATCAATTGTAGATCTTGCTCACACTCGGAAGCTGGAAAGAACCGCCCACTAAGTACCGCTGGAAAAAATCGGTATCCACCCGTGGATCCACCTCGGGAATCGGACCGCCGGTCCGGTCCGGTATCCATGGAACCGATGTTCTTCGGGATAATAAAGAAGGCTCGGCGATGAGCTCAAATCTGTAGTCGTCGAGCAAGATCAGCGCGGCTGAAGCCGAGACGCCGAGCGTTGGTCGCGGATGGGTCTCGTGGGTTGCTGGAGTCGCGGCCACCGGCGTGAAGAAACGAGCGGCGGTTGCGGTGCTGCACGTCGGGGAAGGCGGATTCGGGGAGGCTGAACGGCGACGGCGGCGTCGGGCCGAGATGAGCTCGGATCTGTAGTCGTCGAACGAGATCGGCGCGGCTAAAGCAAGGGACACCGAGCGTTGGTCGCGGATGGGTCTCGTGGGTTGCTAGAGTCGAGGCCACCGGCGTGAAGAAACGAGCGGCGGTTGTGGTGCTGCACGTCAGGGGAAGGCGGATCTCGCGGGGACGACGATGGCGGAGGTGCGGAGTTGTCGTAGGTTGGTGGCCGCGCGGGTATGAGATCGGAGCGGCGCCCGGCGGGAATGGCAGGTTTGTTTTAGTAATTTTTTTTTTTAATATTAAAAGGGAACCGGTCCGGTTCGGGTGGGCGGGCGGGTGGATCCGCCCATGGAACCGGAACCGGACCGGTTCCCACCGGTTCCCAAAAACAACCGCACACCCCTTCCTCGGACAAAATAGAGTTTTGGAAGGCTCCGAATAGACCAGCTTCAAGAACGTGGCAAAATGAATTTACTAGCAAATCGAGAGCACCTTCACTAGCTTGCATCAAAGCCCTAGGGAAGCAAACCATGCAGCCGATTGGATCGCCAAAGATGAAGTCTTTACCCACAAATTGGTTATATGTGCCACCACAACCCCTTCTGAATATTTTATGTTCTGAAGCTAATTTACCGTCTACTTGTAATCCTTGTTTTAAATGAAAGAATGCCTAATTTCCGACCAAAAAAAAAAAAAAAATTCTGACAAAGAAAGATGAAGAGCAGTGTCACGCCCTCGATGAAGAGATGGCTTAAACCATCCTCTTGCTAATGACCCTAAATATAGCTAAATCAATTGGGGTTTACATGTACTTCTGTTTACTATTATAATGGAAATTAGGAAGGAATTTTTTTTCTTATGAAAAAGAATCAATAATGATTAGTTATGCATCAATTTGGCTATGCTTTCATCCTCGACATCTCAACCAGTCCACAACCCATTATGTTGGTTTAGTTAGCAATTTGATCAATAGATTTTTATTTATAGTAACATCCTTACATAGTATTGCAATTGACTAATTCTAATAGGCCATTAATGCTGAATTCTTTTGAGAATTAACGAAAAATACACACACATTGCATGTGGCATAAATTTAAAATTATTTACAGAATCGCCTAGTTAGGAAACATTTGAATTATTATTGAATTGAAGAAGATTTAGAATGGAGGTATTTCCACTACCTCTTTAGGTGGATACACATCCTTTCCATGGAGCTAACCAAAATATTTGCGATAAGTGTATTCGAAATCCTAAAATTTGTTAATAAAGTACAATTCAGTCTTAAAACTTCTCAAAAGTGTAATGGAGTCTTAAACTTATCATGAAAGTACAATCGAGTTCTAAAATTTTTGAAAAGTGTAATGAAACTTGCCAAATTGGTCCAATCAAATCCTTTCGTTGATGACATTTTTTAAACATTTTTAGGACTCGATTGTACTTTATTAGTAAGTTTTAGGAATTGATTACACTTTTTGAAAGTTTTAGAACTCAATTACACTTTTTTGATAAGTTTTAGGAATTAATTGCATTTTTTGAAAGTTTTAGGATTCAATTAAACTTTTGTAACAAGCTTTAGGATTTCCAATTAACTTATTTCGAAATATTTTAATGGGTCATATTTCATTCTTTCAATTCATTTCCTAATTTTTTTTATATTTTTGGAATATCCATGAACCACTAGAGAATGGGGATAAGAGGTTCCAGGATCCATACAGGTTATGTTTGGAATCTGGAACCTATAACCTATCTGTTGAAACAAGTTCTTCATTTTTTGGAGCCTGCTGTCCATCCTGCATTTCCTAGAACTTGGAACTTACCTTGTCACGATTCCAGGGGTTTACTCGATTCCACCTATATTATTAATTGAAAAATTGCAATAAATTAAAACACTTATCGCTACAATTCATTAACCATAAAAACATATGGAAAATATAAACATTAATAAAGTAAAAGTTTTAATCATAAAATGGAAACTCAAATTAGTGTTTCTAGATTATACATTCATCATCGAATGGTATGAGATAATGTAAGATCGCGTGAAGATATAAACCAAAAAAATATTCATTTCCCCAATATTTTACTTAAGAAAGGGACGTCTTAATGGAGGTTGTTGGAATGAATCCGATCCATATGAAGCGTGCATGAGTTACTACCATTTCGGTCAATTTGTTAAGTATATTTTTTGGTCAAAGTTTCTTAAGTAAATAGTAAAGCAAATTTTATGTGAGTCCCCATTTGATGTGATGTCCCAACTTGTCACAATAAAAAAGATAATCAAATTTTTTTTATCTTGGTCAAAGTGAACCGGTGGCTTCTTGTTTTTTTATAAGTGTCATGATCTTCTTGTTTTGCACAGTATAAATTGGGTTCTGGTTATAACACACCATGCCATTTCTAGCCTGCTCACTCCTCATTTCTATTGTGAACACCACACATCTAAATAACAACACTCTAACTGAGGGCCATGACGCCTTCCTCTCTCATTCTGGCCACAGTAGCCATCTCCGTCATCCTCTACTCCCTCCTCAGCTACCTCGCTCGGCCGTCCCGCCCTCTCCCACCCGGCCCGAAGCCATGGCCCCTCATCGGAAATCTGCCCCATCTCGGCCCCATGCCCCACCAGTCCATGGCAGCCCTAGCCCGGGCCTACGGGCCGCTCCTGCACCTACGGCTCGGGCTCGTCGACATGGTGGTGGCCTCGTCGGCCTCCGTGGCGTCCCAATTCCTGAAGACCCACGAAGCCAACTTCTTAAGCCGCCCGCCCCACTCCGTGGCGAAGCACCTCGCGTACAACTACCAGGACCTGGTGTCCTTGCCATACGGACCGAGGTGGCGGATGTTGAGGAAGATAAGCTCCGTCCACCTCTTCTCCGGCAAGGCTCTTGATGATTATAGACATGTTCGCCATGTGAGCTCCAACTCAATCTCTCTATATGGAAAGAGTGTTTATTCAATGAACGGGTCATTTTCCATCAATTGAGAAGGATAGTTGTAAGCGAAAATTGTTGTCTACCTCTACGTCTCTGTCACTATTCTTTTCACATCATTCAGGGTCCTATTAGAGAATAGAATCCGGCGGTCTTCACCCATGACCCCCAAAATCTGTGTTGAATTTGAACTTCTCCGCAAATCAATTTTAAATCTTGGCCATGCTTCCATGGTCTATTCGGTGCCCCTATATAAAGGAAGGACTTACTATTTTGGTTACTTATATAATTCAATCGGGGATTAGTGCGCTGGCCAGTCGCCAGTTGCATGCCCTCCGTTGGTTTTTCTTTCTTTCTTTCTTTATACATTTAGCTTATTTTTAATCTATTTTTTTTTAATTAGTGCGCCGGCTGGTCGCCAGTTGCATGCCCTCGGTTGGTTTTTCTTTCTTTCTTTCTTTATAAATTTAGCTTATTTTTAATCTAATTTTTTTTATAAAAAAAATTGGGTCAAAAAATCATTTTTGAACTAAAGCTTGCCATCGTTTTAGTCATGTGCTCTATTTATTAGTCACGTCGCGCTGCATAGTATAGAGAAAATAATAATAAATAAAAAACATTATGTTTGGACGAAGTTAAAGAAATGAGTTAATTATATTTTTTAAAGTTTTAGATCTTTTTGGTTCAATAAAAATTTAGAATTCAATTGCACTTTCGTGATAAATTTTAAAACTTCCAATATAACAGGAAGAGGTCGTCGTACTCACGCATGCGCTGGCACATGTGAGCTCGACCCCGAAGAAACTGGCCCAACTACTCAACGTGTGCACGGCGAACGTGCTGGGGCGGGTGATGATGGGGAAGAGGGTGTTTGGGGACGGGAACGGCGGGGGCGACCCAAGGGCGGACGAGTTCAAGTCGATGGTGGTGGAGTCGATGGAGCTGCTGGGCGTGTTCAACATCAGCGACCTGGTGCCGGCCCTCGAGCGGCTCGACCTCCAGGGGGTCGTGGCCAAGACGAAGAGGCTGCACAAGCGCTTCGACGCCTTCCTGACGGCCATCGTGGAGGAGCACAAGGCCGGCATGGGCAAGGCCGGGAGTAAGCACAATGACTTGTTGAGTACTCTGATCTCTTCCAGGGATATTGCTGATGAGGAAGGAGGGAAGCTCACGGATGACCAGATCAAAGCATTTCTTCTAGTACCTCTCTCTCTCTCTCTCTCTCTCTCTCTCTCTTTTATTTTATATAAGAACTTAAAGAACTGCTAGTAATGAACTTGTTTCATCTTGTGTTGCGTTGCAGAGCATGTTCACGGCGGGCACCGACACTTCCTCCAGCACTACGGAGTGGGCCATCGCCGAGCTCATCCATAGCCCCGACATCCTGGCTCGGGTCCAGGAAGAGATCGACTCCGTGGTGGGACGAGACCGCCTCGTGTCCGAGCTCGACCTGCCCCGCCTGACGTACCTCCAAGCTGTGGTCAAGGAGACCTTCCGGCTCCACCCGCCCACTCCTCTATCCATCCCCCGGGCCGTGGCCGAGGGCTGCGAGATCAACGGCTACCACATCCCCAAAGGTGCCAAGCTGCTAGTCAACGTGTGGGCCATAGCCCGTGACCCCGACGCTTGGGCCGAGCCCCTGGTGTTCCGGCCGGAGAGGTTCCTACCAGGTGGCAAGAAGCCCAATGCCGATGTGAGGGGTAACGATTTCGAGATCATCCCGTTCGGAGCGGGGCGGAGGATATGCATCGGAATGAGCATGGGCTTGAGGATGGTCCAACTCATGACCGCGACGTTGGCCCATGCTTTCGACTGGGAGCTGGCCGGCGGGGTCTCGCCGGAGAAGCTGAACATGGACGAAGCTTTCGGGCTCACCTTACAACGGGCCGAGCCGCTGTTGGTCCACCCGAAGCCGAGGCTCGCCTCCCATGTCTACAAGGCCTTGAGTTGAAGAGCTAATGAACATTGGCCGGAGCTATAGATTAGGAGATGATACAACCTTACATGCAGCTGCTTTACCAGCTTCCCATCTACCGTAACATTAGCCTACCGATCAAAGCTTAGTTGCCCTTGTAGAGAGACGACTCTATATCCATCCTCAGTTGCTATCCAGTCCGTATGGTTCTGGGAAAATAAATGTAGTCAATGTGCTAGGCTACCGCATCCCCTACATCATCTACACAAACTTTATTTCACAATTATGTGTTAAGTACATCTAAAGCATTTTATTGTGATTGATGGATTTTTTTTTTCTTTTATATACTGTAATACCCTCGAATATTATTGCAATTATCCAATTCTTACCGCGTGGGTCACTGTCTAATCAAAACCAACCCAATAAATGCTTCATTTATTTTGTGATAAAATATGACATTTCTAAAAAAACATTTTCCAAGAAACCATTTTTAAGGAAAATGATAATACTTTCTAAGGTTTGGCTAAAATCTAAAAAGGAATCGGAGAATATTTTTCGTCATTTGCTTATTAAAATTTGATTTGATTTTCCTAAATAGTCATGCCTTATCCGGGTACTAATGACTTGTACATGAGCAGTTGGAAAACTAAGTATGGCACCAGGGCCCCAGGTTCAGCCTCTATAGACCTTGGCCCAAGCACAGGCTTGATCCTGGGTTCGGGCACTTGACTTGGGTGCCAGGGACTGAGGTCCTAGGCATGGGCATTAGGCCGACCTCAATGGATAAGCGCACAGGTATCAAGGTCTCAAGTTTAGCCTCGATGGACCCAAGCATAGGTGCCGAGGTCTCGAACTCCACCTTGATGGACTCTAGCCTAGGTGGCGAGGACCTAGTCATGCATGCCAAGGTCCTAGGCTTGGCATCAATGGACCCAAGCACTGGTAGTGGATTACTCCTCCCAAAAATAGATGCTAATGGGTCAGGAATAGATTTGAAATAGGTTTGAAAGATTGGATACTTTTTAATAGGATTAAAAAGTCGGTGTAAACTTGAAATAACTCCGAGTCATTGTTCAGTGAACAGTCATTGTTCAATGAACGGATCATTTTCAAGCAGTTTGAAGGGATCTAATAAACAATTTTGTCACCAACCTCTATATGTCTATCGTTAACTTTCACATCAGGCAGGGACATGTAAGAGAAAAGAATTCGATGGACGAATCTGAAGCATGCTTCTATATTTTAGTCGATACTCTTACGTGATGCTATCTATTTACTTATTTATTTTAATTTGACGTGAAGAGCTCGCGATACTCGCACGTGCAGTGGCACAGGGAAGTCGGCCCCGTGATCCCGGGCCAACTGCCCAACGTGTGCATGGTGAATGCCCCGGGGCGGGCGATGCTAGGGAAGCAGGTGTTCGGAGACGGGAGCGGCGGGGCGACCCGAACCCGAAGGCGGATGAGTTCAAGTCGATGGTGGTGGAGTTGATGGTGCTGGTGTTGTTTTGCGGAACATATTCGCGGCAGGCACCCACCCTTCCTCTAGCACTACGAAATGGGCCATTGCCGAGCCCCTCCGGCAACCCGAATCTTGGCCTGAGTTCAGGAAGAGATCGATCCCGTGGTGGGACGAGTCCGTCTCGTGACCGAGCTCGACCTGCCCCGGTTTGACGTACCTCAGAACCGTGGCTTCCCCCCGGCCACCCCTCCATCCCTCCTGCGGATCGCGGCCGGGAGCTGTGAGATCAACGGCTACCGCATCCCTGAAGGCGCCAGGCCTCGGTGAAAACTGAAAGATGGAATAGTAAGGAAATAATAGAGAATATATAGGATTATTGGGTGTTTAATCTTCGAAATGGTGGTGAAAACTGAAGAGACGATAGAAAGAGAAAAAAAGATATGAAATTCATATATATTATTTTTTAAAGAGATTCTTGTCAGTTCACTAAAAAGAATGTATGAAAATATCCTCCCTCAATTTTTTTTTTTTTTTTTTTTGATGAAATATGAAGAAATTTTACACATATAAGAAAAGATAAAAAAATTCCAAAACTTGAACTTTTTTGGTAAAGCTAAGATAAGATTAAAAAAAAAAAAATGTCCACGTTATTTGATAATTGAAATCCATGAGAAAGAAAATGAAATTATAAATTTACGAGTTTGTCCACCATAAATTATTTATTAAAAGAAAAATGATTAAGTGACAAACTCCAATCTATTGTGAGAATAAAAGTCTGTTCTAGATCATAAAAATCAAATAATAAATAATTAAAATTATTGTGGGGTTTACTTCTTCAATAATTTGTAACTTACAATAAGCTGTTATTCTCGTAATAATTCAAAAACTATTATGCTAACAAAATCCTTTATAAAATACTTTAGACAGATCTCATCGAGAAGAAGGAAGAAAAGAAAAAATTCATCTTCACATTATACAATAAGGAAAGTGGGTGACAGAAGTTTGGAGAGGTAGATGCAAAATCCTTCCTTTTG
The DNA here is from genome assembly GCA_014182515.1 of Eucalyptus microcorys. Taxonomy (NCBI): domain Eukaryota; kingdom Viridiplantae; phylum Streptophyta; class Magnoliopsida; order Myrtales; family Myrtaceae; genus Eucalyptus; species Eucalyptus microcorys. The sequence continues at coordinate 6,212,535 of CM024563.1, forward strand.
ACTAAATTTAGGTAAATTTTTTATTTGATTTCATCGGCAACGTATTCGCACAGGAAACCTCATTTTGACCAATTCAGCACGGGTAACTTCATGAGCAATCATATGTTAAAGGGAAAGGGGACAGAGTCGTTCAACTTGTGATAGAAAGAAAGGAAGCCTCAGGTCAACGGCGACATTGAGAGCCCGTCTCACATGCGAGTAGTTGATAAAAGTTACTTGACAATTAAAGTATTTCACATCATCTATTTACGAGATTTATATATTTTTAATATTCATACGGTCTTCCTCCATCGATCAATTTAAGTTTTTGAATTAGATATTCTAAGTCAGGTCCTATCTCAATTTATTGCGTTGTGTGCGACCTTGTGCATGGGATTTGACTCTACCGATTTAACATTTTTGGTTGGGCGTTCTCATGAGATCTACACAATGACTCTGACTTTCCCTAGATTAGGGCGAATTTTCCGCAATGTGCTACCTTGTCAAAATGAAAACTTTGAAAAAAAATCTAATCTTTGGAGATGACAAGTGGTGGCTTCTTTTGAATTGTCAAAGACCTCGGTCTGTATAGAAAACAACAAAGGTAAAATATGCCTCGAAGGCAAGTTATGGGGTTTGTCAAATAGTGATGAATAGAGAGAGAGAGATGCAACAGCTATTCAAAGCGTATGCTCTCTATGCAATCGTAAAATTACCTACCCTTCGCACATGCACACAACCACTTTGCTTGTAACACACACATACACAAGCCTCTAACCTAATCACTCCTCATTTCTCTTGTCACTAACCCATCCATCATAAATCTCCAATCCTTTTAGATCACATCTAAATAGTAGCACTAATTCAAATAATAACATTCTCTCTTCTAAGGCCATGACGCCTCTCTCTTTCATTCTAGCCTCAATAGCCACATCCATCTTCCTCCGCTCCCTCCTCGGCTACCTTGCTCAGCTTGCCCGCACGCTCCGGCCAGGCCCAAAGCCATGGCCCCTCATCAGGAATATTAGATTAATTGAATGTAAAACCACTAGAAATCAAATGACTTAATCTAGAAAAGGAAGTATGACCCAAATACCAAGTTTCTGATGATACTGTGGTAGCATAGCTACTAAGAACATTTGGAATCTTTAGGGAGATAAGCTTGAATAGGCGTCCCACTTTACGGCATGCCCCAATTATTTGTCCCATTTATGGATTCTGCACATGACAACTATTAGAGGAAAGTGAATATCGAAGCTGAGTTTGCATAATTGACCCACCATATATCAAGTTTGAGGAGAGTCTAGGAACCACGAAAGTGTTTGGTAATGACAATGTGCACATTGAATTGTTTCCTATATGGCTAATTAGCATCTTTGAGTTATCAGCTGCATGAATAGTAGGTATTTATGAAAGTAACGAGTTTGAATTAAACAAATTGGTGTTCAAAGTCATGTGATTGCAATAGGCAAAATTAAAGAACCATGAATTAGAAGTATATGGAGTCACAAACAATTTGGAAGTGCTAGGGACAAAAGAATTAGAGGTACTGAATTCTTGAATAATGGAACAAAGATTCTTTAAAGATAAAGTAAAACAGACAAGTTGTTGAAAGAACCCTCAATGGTAGCGACAGTGGCAGATAAGCGTGCAAGTGGACCTCTGTATTGGGATCGGTTGTTTGTCCCTGTAGGTTCCCTAGGTCATTGCCAATAGCAAAAAGATGCGAGGTGACCAGTTCGATGACAATATTTGCAATATTTGCCACGCGATGAGGAAGAGGCAGGTGTGGCAATTACCGCATCTATAGGAATGAATAAAATAGGATGCTACGCCTTAAAGCAGCAAGTCGAATCTTTTCAGTCAATAACTCTAAAACAACTGCCTCAAGTAGAGGTAATTTATCTCATTGTAGAAGTGAATCACGGCCCCATGCCCCACCACTCCTTGGCGGCCCTACTCTGGGCCTACGGGCTGTTGTTTCACCTGCGACTCGGGCTTGTTGGCATGATGTTGGCCGCATCAGGTTCCATGGTAGCCCATCTCCTAAAGACCCATGATGCCAACTTCTTGAGCCAGCCGCCCCACTCTATATAGCAAAGCACCTGGGGTACAATTACCGGGACATGGTGTCTGTGCCATACTGCCCGAGGCAGCGAATGCCGATGAAGATAAGCCCCTCCACCTCTTCTCCAACAAGGCTCTTGACGATTATAGACATGTACGCCAGGTAAGTAACCTACTGAACTCCAATTCATCTCTATATATGCATACATATAGACATGTGTATGTATATGAACATGGGTGTGTATGTGTATGTGTGTGTACATATATAAATTATATGCATTGAGAATTTACCATACATGGTGTTCTTTTTCTTTATAGTAAAATAAATGGAAACACTTTATTAATGTGTTAATTATTATTATGATCTGTAACAAATTAATATAATGGGAAAAGAAAAAGGCTCGATTAGTTTGTTTAAAAGAGAGTTGCAAACTAGAGAGGAGATCAAACCCATTTTTTGGAAGGTGAAATGGGGTTAAATCTCCAAGGAACTGCTTATATGAAAAAAAAAGGGGAAAATTATAAATAAGAGCTTGAAGTAACCCTATTTTCTTAGATAAGAACTTGAAATGGACATTATTTCAAATAAATGTTCGAAGTGTCATTATCTTCTTCAAATAAAAGCCTGAAGTGAATCTTGTTTCAAATAAGGATATAAAGTTGTTATATTAGTCTTAAAAAAAGGTATGAACTCATTGTTTGCTGGATGAAAATTTCATCTTTTTATTTTTTTAATTTTTTCCTTTTTTCTTTCTTTTTTCCATTTTTTATTTCCATAAAAAATTAAAAAAAATTAAAACTTAAAAAAATGAATACACATGGGAAGGAGCCCTCTTGCCTATATTTTTTCTTTTTTTTTAAATTTTTTTAAATCTAATTTAATTTAAATTGTATTTGGATGAAAATATCTTTGATCAACCAAAATTTTTGCTAGTCGGCGAGATTAGGCCCTTACTTAAAACAGTTAAATCCACCTCAAACCTTTCTTTGAGACTGATATGATCACTCCATGCTCTTATTTGAAAGAATGTCCACTTCAGATTCTTATTTGATAAAGTAATGGCACTTTAGGCCTTTATTTGAGATTTTCTCTATGAAAAATAATTTGATATGGGCATATATATATCCCAGCTCCCCTATGCACCGATATGGAAAGAGTGAGGACCATTGACAGAAATAATAAAACAAAAATGACATGGATGGTGTGCATATATGGTCTACTATTGTATGTAAAAATATAAGATACTCTTTATATCTAATATCATAGAAAAAAAAATTTATGCTCTAGCCAACTTTCTTCTTTTTATTTGTGGGGTTCACTTGAAAAAGTTCTTTTTTTTTTTTTTTTAATTAAAGGCGTAAATGCCCGCTCTCGTATGAATAAGCTAGTGCATAAGCATACAAAGAACTTGATGTGGAACTTAAAGGCCAAAACGCAGTATAAATCCTCAGCTTTTCTCCATTTTTAAATTTTATCCCTAACTTTTTAGGTTGTCAAAATAAATCCCCACCTTTTGAACTCATACCAAATCTATCCCAAAATCTAGGTCCCCTCCAAAAATTATAGTTTAAACTACCTTTTTGCTCCTTTTTGCATTATGTATCCGCAATAGTCCCATTCAGGTCATACTTTCTTTTAAAGAACCTATTCCTAATTTTCTATTTACAAACACAATCAAGAATATCATACTAAATGAAAGTTTGCAGATGTAAAGCTGTCTAAATAATCTCCAATTTAAAAGGTAAAAACCAAGGAAAAATGGGTGGCATAAAAAATCACACAAAATACGAAAAATAAAAGTCTGGGCAATTTGGAAAGTAATCTAACAAAGTATTCCCATTCAGAAATGGATGCTAAGGGTTTGGGATAGAATTAAAACAGATTTTTTTTTTTTTGAACAGAGAATTAAAACAGATTTGGGTTGGATACTTTTCTGATAGGATTAGAATGCCTGGATAAAAATTAAGAACTATTTTTTTAATGGGATATATTTTGTGGTTTGGCCAAAAATATATTGAATAACTCTACTTAATTGTTCGATGCAGATCAATTTCAGGCAATTAGTAAGGATCGAATTGGACCAATTTTGTTATCAACCTCTACATCTCTATCATTGTTCTTTTCACATCATGCAGGGCGGCGTCCGCGAACCTGGCCCTATTGCTCAATATCAGCATGGCGGAGGCGTTGGGGCAGGCGATGTCGAGGAAGAGGGTGTATGGGGACAGGAAGGGCGGGGGGCGACCCGTAGGCGGAGGAGTTCAAGTCGATGGTGGTGGGAGATGATGGTGCCGGGCGGCGTGCTCAACATCAGCGACTTCGTGGCCCTCAAGCAGCTCGATCTCCAAGGGGTCGTGGCCAAGACGAAGAGGCTGCACGAGCGCTTCGACGCCTTCTTGACGGCCATCGTGGAGGAGCACAAAGGCCAGCATGGGCAGTGCTGGGAAGAAGCACGATTACTTGTTGAGTACTCTGATCTCTTCGCGGGAAATTACTTGTTTGATCATGTTTTGTTTCGCAGAACATGTTCGTGGCGGGCACCGACACTTCCTCTAGCCCTACAGAATGGGCCATCGCCGAGCCCATCCGGCAACCCAGAATCCTGGCCAGAGTCCAGGAAGAAATTGACTCCGTGGCGGGACGAGGCCGCCTCGTGACCGAGCTCGACCTGCGCCGCCTGACGTACCTCCAAGCCATGGTCAAGGAAACCTGCCGGCTCCACCCGCCCATGCCTCTATCCACCTCGCGGTCGCGGCCAAGAGCTGCGAGATCAACGGCTACCACATCCCCAAAGGCGCCAAGCTGCTGGTCAACGTGATCCTGATGCTTGGGCCAAACCCTTGGTGTTCTAGCCTGAGAGGTTCTTGCTGGGCTGCGAAGAGCCCAATGTCGATGTGAAGGGTAATGATTTCGAGATCTTGGCCCGACTTGTGACCGCGATGTTGGCCCATGCTTTTGACCGGGAGCTGACCGACGGGGTCTCGCCGGAGAAGCTCAACGTGGACGAAGCTTTCGGGCTCACCTTACAATGGGCCGAGCCTTTGTCGGTCCACCCGAAACAGAGACTCGCCTCCCATTTCTAGAAGGCCTTGAATTGAAGAGCTGGACACTGGCCCTATCTACATGTGGCTTAACAGGTTAAAGAGCAGTAGCTAGCTACAGATTAGGAGGTGATATAACCTTTCATGCAACTGCCATTCAGTGTGTATGGTTCTGGGAAAATAAATGTAGTCAGTATGCTAGGCTATGCCATCCCCTTGTGTCATAGACACCAACTTTATTTCACAATTATGTGTAAGTTCATCTAAAGCATCCTGTTGTGATTGATAGATTTTTTTTTTTTCATATATTGTAATACCCTCGAATATTACTACAATTTTATAGTTCTTATGGCTATCTTGCACAATGTGCAAATTGCCATCTAATCAGAACCAAGTTAACATAGATTTCGTTTGTTTTGTGAAAACTGTGACATCTCTGAAAAATGTTTTTTAGGAAGCAATTTTTAATGAAAATAAAAATACTTTCCGGTGTTTGTCTAAAACCTAAAAAGGAACTAGAAAATAGTTTTGGTCATTTCGTTAGGAAAATCAGATTTGATTTTCCTAAATTAACATACTCTATTCAAGCACTAATGACTTGCACGTGAGCAGTCTGAAAATTAAGCATAGGCACTAGGGCCTCGGGTTTGGCCTTGATGGACCCCGACCAAAGCACGGGCTTGATCTCGGGTTCAAGCTCTGGACTTGGGCGCTAGAGACAAAGCTATGGGCTCCAGGGTCTCAAGCACAGGCATCGGGCCGATCTTGATGGACTCAAGCCCGACCTCAATGGACGGGGGCATAGGCACCAAGGTCTCGAGCCTAGCCTAGATGGACCCAAGCATGAGTACCCAGGTCTCAAACTCAACCTCAATGGATTCTAGCCCGAGCGCCAAGGACCTAGTCATGGGTACCAAAGTCCTAGGCTTGGCATCAATGGACACGAGCTCGGCCTCGATGGACCCAAGCACTGGCGGCAAAAGATTACTCCCTCTCAGAAATAGATGCTAAAAGGTCAGCATAGATTTGAAATAGGTTCGAAAGATTGGATACCTTTCAATAGGATTAAAAGGTCGGTATAAACTGAAAAATTACCGAGAAGTTGGGGTTTACTTTGTGATTTGGCCATAAATAAAATAAGTAACTCATATTCATTGTTCAATGAATGGATCATTTTCAATTAATTTAATGGGATCTAATAAACCAATTTTGTCACCAACATGTACATTTCTCTCGTAGTCTTTCACATCACATTGGGTCTTGTAATAGAAAAGAATTCGGTGGACATTACGTAATTTCAAGTTCTCCTTGGTCTCGTTAGTCTTTCACATCACGTAATTTCAATTTTGGCCAAAATTGGTTTACCTTGTGAGTTGGCCATAAATAAAATAAGTAACTCCTATTCATTGTTCAATGAATGGATCATTTTCAAAATTTAATGGGATTTAATAAACCAATTTTGGCACCGACCTGTACATCTCACTCGAAGTCTTTCACATCACGTTGGGTCTTGTAATAGAAAAGAATTCGGTGGACATTACGTAATTTCAAGTTCTCCTTGGTCTCGTTAGTCTTTCAGTTTACCTTGTGAGTTGGCCATAAATAAAATAAGGTTCAATGAATGGATCATTTTCAATCAATTTAATGGGATCTAATAAACCAATTTTGGCAACAACCTGTACATCATTTCAAATAAAATAACGTAATTTCAATTTTGGCCAAAATTGGTTTACCTTGTGAGTTGGCCATAAATAAAATAAGTAACTCCTATTCATTGTTCAATGAATGGATCATTTTCAATCAATTTAATGGGATCTAATAAACCAATTTTGGCAACGACCTGTACATCTCACTCGAAGTCTTTCACATCACGTTGGGTCTTGTAATAGAAAAGAATTCGGTGGACATTACGTACTTTCAAGTTCTCCTTGGCACAAATCTTAAGCATGCTTCTATATTTTAGTCGATTCTCTTATGCGATGCTATCTATTTGCTTATTTATTTTAATGTAACACGAAGAGCCTGTGATACTCACACGTGCACTGGCACGTGCGGCCTCAGCCCCCCTGATCCTGGGCCAACTGCTCAATGTGTGCATCATGAACACGCCCCGGCGGGTGATGATGGGGAAGAGGGCGTTCGGAGACGGGAGCGGCAGGGGCGACCGGAAGGCGGATGAGTTTGACGGTGCTGGTGTTGTTTACCAGAACATGTTCGCGACGGGCAGCGACATTTCCTCTAACACTACAAAATAGGCCATTGCCGAGCTTGTCCGGCAAGCCAGGATCCTAGCCTGAGTCCAAGAAGAGATCGACTTCGTTGCGGGATGAGGCCGCCTCGTGACCGAGCTCGACCTGCCCCCATCCCACCGGCCACCCCTCTATCCCTCCGCGGATTGCAGCCGGGAGCCGCAGGATCAACGTCTAACACATCCCCAAAGGCGCCAGGCCTCGGTGAAAACTGAAAGTTGGAATAGTAAGGAAATAATGGAGAATATACAGAATTCTTGGGTGTTTATTCTTTGAAATGGAGGTGAAAACTGAAGAGACGAGAGAAAGAGAGATGATATGAAATTCTTATAATTTTTTTAGAAGAGATTCTTGTCAGTTCACTAAAAAGGATGTGAAAATATTCTCCCTCAATTTTTTTTTGATGAAATATGAAGAAATTTTACACACATATGAAAAGATAAAATTATTCCAAAACTTGAACTTTTTTTTTGTAGAGTTAAGATAAAAAAAAAAAAAAAGTGTCCACACTATTAGAAAATTAAAATCCACAATAGAGAAAATAAAATTATAAATTTACGAGTTTGTCCACCATAAATTATTTATAGAATACTTAATAGACAGATCTCCCGGAGAAGAAGGAAAGTAAAAAAGAAATACAATCCCTCGAAAGAGGAGGTCATCTTCACATTATATAATAAGGAAAAAGTTGACAGAAGTTTGGACTAGTAGATGCAAAATCCTTCCTTTTGACTAAATTTAGGTTTTTTATTTTTATTTTTTATGGCTCAAGCCTATTAACCAAGGGTATCAGATAAGCAACCGATTGATAGGCTTACGTAGAGTTTAGGGATCTACCCCCCTAACCTCACCTTAGGTGCAGAGAGCTAATTAGTACCAAAACATTGACATAGTATCTACCTTCATTACTGACATGCCCCATCAATTATCACCCAAGCTTTTCTTTTCGAATAAGTGAGAATATGGAAGGTGATATTGCGGGGTCTTCCACCCCAGGATGGATCTACCACCCGCTTCTTCTCCCTTCATTACTGACATGCCCCATCAATTTTCACCCAAGCTTTTGTTTCCGAATAAGTGAGAATATAGAAGGTGATATTGCGGGGTCTTCCACCCCAGGATGGATCTACCACCTGCTTCTTCTCCCTTGAGTCTTTTAAGGATCTACTCATATTCATGACCTAAATTTAGTCGAAAGGAAGGATCTTGCATCTACCACTCCAATTCAACGTGGGTGACTTCTTGATCAATTTATATGTAAAGAGAAAGGAGACAAATCCTTGAGGAGCGTTAGGACGATTAAAATATCTCAAATCGCTTGTTTACGAGATTTATATGATCTCAATATCTGTATGGTCTCTTTCCATCAATTAATTTAAGTTTTTGGGTTGGATATTCTAATATGGTGTCAGAGTTAGGTTTTGTCTTGATTTATTTTGTCATGTGCAACCTTGTGCACGTGGTCTCTCGCTCTACCGATTTTAAATTTTTGGGTTGGCTCACAAGAACTACACAATGACTACGATTTTCCCTAAATTAAAGCAGATTTTTCGCGACGTGCAACCTTGTCAAAATAAAAACTCAAGAAAAAAAAAAAAATCTTTGGAGATAGTGGTGGCTTTCTTGAATCGTCAAGGACCTTAGTCTGTATAGAAAACAACAAAGGCAAATATGGCTTAAAGGTAAGTTGTGGAGCCTGTCAAATGGTGATGAGTAGAGCGAGAGAGATGCAACAGCTATTCAAAGGGCATGCTCTCAATCCAACAGTAACATTACCTAACACTTGTTCACGCGTACACACAACCACTCGTAACGCACATATAAAATATCCTCTAATTAGTCACTCCTCATTCCTCTTGTCACTAACCCACCCATCATAAGTCTCTAATCCTTTTAACACACATCTAAATGGTAACACTAATCCAAATAAGAACACTCTCTCTTCTAAGGCTATGATGCCTCTCTCTTTTATTCTAGCCGCAATAGCAATATCCATCTTCCTACGCTCCTCCTCGGCTACCTCACTCGGCCTACCCCCATGGCCCCTCGTCGGGAACCTACCCCATCTCGGCCCCATGCCCCACCACTCCACGGCGCCCTAGCCCGGTCCTACGGGCCGCTCCTGCACCTACGACTCGGGCTTGTTGACGTGGTAGTGGCCACCTCAGGCTCCGTGGCAACCCAGTTCCTGAAGACCCATGACACCAACTTCTTGAGCCGGCCCCCCCGCTCTGCAGGGAAGCACCTTGGGTACAACCATCAGGGCATAGTGGCCGTACCATACGGCTCAAGGTGGCGGATGTTGAGGAAGATAAGCTCCGTCCACCTCTTCTCCGGCAAGGCTCTCGACGATTTTAGGCACGTACGCCAGGTGAGCCGTTCAGTCAGCTCCAGTTCATCTCTATATATGCATATATATGGACGTGACTATGTAAATGAACGTGGAAATATATATACAAACAAGGGCGATTGTGCTTGAAATTCGGTATGAATCAAATTTATATGAATGTATGCATAGAGAATTTACTATAAATGGTATTCTATTTCTTATATCTAAGATAAATGGAAACACTTGTATAAATGTGTTGATTTAATTTGATGATGTACAAACTAAAATGAGTAGGGGAAAAAAAAGGCTCGATTAGTTTGCTTAAAAGAGAGCTGTAAACTAGGGAGGGATAAAACCCTTTCTTGGAAGATGAAAAGGTATTAGATCTTCAAGGATCACCTGCTTATATGAAAAATGGTTTGATGTTGCTATGTATATCCCAGCTCCACTATGCGCTCACATGGAAAGAGTGAATATTAGCAGAAAAATAAAATAAAAATTGCATTGATGGTGTACATATACGTATAGGGTGTTTGTTGAGGATTTTTTTTTTTAAAAAACAGTGCATATATGATGTACTAATGTATCAAAAAATATAAAATGTTGTTTATATTTAGGGATATGTACATTAAAAATCCTAAAATTTGTCATGAAAGTATAATTGAGTTTTAAAACTTTCAAAAAGTATAATCGCATTCTAAAACTTATCAACTTGATGCAATTATGTCATTTTATTAACTTTGCCCAACTAGGCTAACAGAAAAAGTTAACGTGTCTTATTTTATTACTTTCTTAAAACATTAGTGATGGTGTGGCGCCCACCTAAGTGCCACGTCAAAAAAAAAATTCAACGAAATTATATTAAAAAGTAAAAGTTAAAAAAAAAAAATACACAACCTCGTTCCAAGTGGCCAAGCCCTCCCTGATCGGCCATAGCTGTTGGGGGTGAGTTTGGATCTTTTTTATGGCTTTTTTATTTTTTAATCTAATTTAGTTTATATTTTTCAATTTTTGAATATATTTCTGACATGATATTTATTAAGTGCCACGTCATTTTAACGTGTCTTAACAAAGTAATAAAATAAGATATATCAGTAATTTTAGTTAATCTAGCTGGACGAAATTAATAGAAGGACTTGATAATTTTTAAAATTTGATTATACTTTTTAAAAATTTCAGAACTCAATTACATTTTGATGACTAGTTTTAGAACTTCCTATACACATAAGTTTTATATTTAATATCATAGAGAATTTCATCCTCTACTTAACTTTTTTTGCGGGGTTGCTGTGTTTATCACTCACTCAAAAACTTATATAAATTCCGCTCTCATTTTAAAAAGCTAGGATACAATCATACAGAAGTAACTTGATATTTAAAGGCCAAGTCGCAATAAAAATCCTCAGCTTTTCTCCATTTTTAAATTTTCTACACAACTTTTTAGGTTGTCAAAATAAATCCCCACCTTTTGAACTTATATCAAGTACATCCCAAGGTCAGTCCACCCCACACCAAAAAAAAAAAAAAAAAAAAAAAACAAAAAACAAAACAAAACTATATTTTAATTACCATTTTGCCCTTTTCTGCAAAATTTATCGACAATATTCCCATTGAGGTCATACTTTCTTAAAAGAACCTTTTTCTAATTTTTTTTATTTACAAACATAATTCAAGAATATTATACTAAATAAAAAAAAATTGGTATCATAATAGTTTTTAGATTATTGTGAGAATAACAGTATGTTATGAACCACAAATTTTTGAAAAGTGAACCCTACACTAATTTTTAATTATTTTTTTGCCCAAAATAGGTTGTTATTTCACAATGGATTGACAATAGTCCCACAAGCATAGATCTCCAATGTAAAAGATAAAAACCAAATAAAAGGGGTGGCATGGGAAAAATTGCACAAAATATATGTAGGGGATAAGTGCATTGAAAGCCTCAAGAAAGTGCAATTTAATTTTAAAACTTTCAAAAAAATATAATTAAATATTAAAACTTATTACAAAAGTACAATGAAGTTTAAAACTTTTAAAATGTGCAATCAAATCCTAAAACTTGTCAAATTAGTCAAATCAAGTCCTTCTATTGATAATACTTTTTGAAAATTTTGAGATTAAATTGCATTTTCGTGACAAGTTTTAGAACTTGATTATGCTTTTCGAAATTTTTAGGACTCGATTGCATTTTTTGAAAGTTTTAGAACTCAATTGCACTTTCGTGACAAGTTCTATGATTTCTAGTGCACTTATTCCTATAAATAAATAAAAGTTGTGGCAAAATTGAAATTTGGAAAGTAATCTAATGGATTATTCTATCTCAAAAGTAGATGCTAAAGGGTTTGGGATAGATTTAAAATATATCAGAAAGGTTGGATTTTTTTTAATAGGATTAGAAGGTCGGGACAAAATTAAAAACTGTTGAAAAGGTTGGGATTCATTCTGTGATTTGGCCAAAAATAAAATGAATAACTCCATGTGGTTGTTCAATAAATGAATTTTTATCAAGCAATTAGCAAGGATCGTTATAAACCAATTTTGTTATCAACCTCAACATCTCTATCATTGTTCTTTCCATCTAACGTTGGGTCAATTCAGTGGAAAGAATTCCATGGGCGTTACACAACTTCTGCGTTGCAATTTTATATCGTGCAGGAAATCACTTTTATATTAGACCTTGTCAAGTTCTATATAACATTGGAAGTCCTCTTTAGTCCTGCAAGGGAAGAAATAGGCGGGATAATCAAGTCCTCGTGCTGTCTCCCCGTAAAGGCAAGGTTAGGGCCTTTTTATCCATGCCACAACCTTCTTCAAAGAAGAGGAACGGCCAGCACGCCCGATCACAAATGAAGTCCTCTTTACATGATGGAAGGACTTACCGTTTATCTCCTTATTTATTTCAATATAACAGGAAGAGGTTGCGATACTCACGCGTGCCCTAGCACATGTTGGTTCCGCCTCAGCAAACCTAGCCCAATTGCTCAATGTGTGCACGGCGAACGCGCTGGGGCGGGTGATGCTGGGGAAGAGGGTGTTGGGGGACGGAAAGGGCCGGGGCGACCTGAAGGCGGACGAGTTCAAGTCGATGGTGGTGGAGATGATGGTGCTGGGTGGTGTGTTCAACATCAGCGACTACGTGCCGGCCCTCGAGTGGCTCGACCTCCAAGGGGTCGCGGCCAAGATGAAGAGGCTACACAAGCGCTTCGACGCCTTCTGGACGGCCATTTTGGAGGAGCACAGGGCCAACATGAGCAATAGTGGGAATAAGCACAATGACTTGTTGAGTACTCTGATCTCTTTGCAGGATGTTGCTGATGAGGAAGGAGGGAACCTCATGGATACCGAAATCAAAGCATTGCTTCAAGTAAAATCTCTCCCTCCCTCCCTCCCTCCCTTCCCCTCCCTCCCTCTCTCTCTCTCTCTCTCTCTCTCTAAAACAGTACTTGCAGAGGTGAACATATAAAAACACCCCAATCGAAAATTGCCAAGAACAGGACCGGATCAAATTGGTCAATTGGGTCCGGTTCCCGGTTTCATAAAATTGGAATTAGTGATTTTTGGTCCAATTATGGTTCCAAGTGAGAGAACCAGAGTGCCTGAACTAGATTGAATCAATTTTAATTTTTTTTAAAATTTCTTAAAGAACAGCATAATCACCCACGTGTACACACGCTCCCCTCACCCACGTTCATTGGGAAGACAGAACCGAGAGCAAGGAGAGACAGACAACCCATCGCACAGCCTTCGCTAACCCACTCATGGCCACCGCACAGCCACCCTCGTTTTGCTCCGTTTTTTGGCCGAGAAAGCCTATAATTATGGGGAAAGTTAAAGATAAAATGTAACAATTTTATCAACAAGGAAATTGAATAAAAGATCAATTAAAAAAAATCTCCAAATGATCAACTTGTTGATACTCTGTTTGATTTATTATCTTCATACTGACTTGTAAAACATTTTGCACCGCAAATATTCTGGTTATTTTTCCTTTTGATTTGTTACTTCAATACAATTCCCGAATCTGGGCGGGAATCAGACTTCCTGGGAACCAATCACCCTTGACTTGTGTTATACTGGATCATTAGATTAGGTGTACCCCACTTAATGCATATCGGTTTGAACAAGATTTATATATGTGTGGGACTTTATGTAAATCGGATTCGATAGGTTTTGCTCATTCACAAGTATGGACGTTGGCACATGTGGTATGAAAACCTAAGGGCACTTAAATTGAATTTAGCTTTATTTTAACATGGTAGACTGCATTAACAAGAGTGGGAGAATGATGATATCCCGTGGGGGTGGCCTGATGCTTCTTATATCCTCAGGAATCGTCTCGTGTCCTCCATAGATGGTGGAGAATGCATCAAGATTCCGCAGCTCTTTTCATCCTTTGATTGCAATTTATTATGTCGACCTCATGTTTTATGATGACTTGACGAACTCCAGGTAGTGAACTCGTTTCATCATGTGTCGCTTTGCAGAGCATGTTCGCGGCGGGCACCGACACGTCCTCTAGCACTACGGAATGGGCCATCGCCGAGCTCATCCGGCAACCTGGAATCCTGGCCCGAGTCCAGGAAGAGATCGACTCCGTGGTGGGACGAGACCGCCTCGTGACCGAGCTTGACCTGCCTCGCCTGACGTACCTCCAAGCCGTGGTCAAGGAAACCTTCCGGCTCCACCCGTCCACCCCTCTATCCCTTCCACGAATCGCGGCCGAGAGCTGCGAGATCAATGGCTACCACATCCCCAAAGGCGCCACGCTGCTGGTCAATGTGTGGGCCATAGCCCGCGATCCCGAAGCTTGGGCCGAGCCCTTGGCATTCCGGCCGGAGAGGTTCCTGCCGGGCGGCGAGAAGGCCAATGTCGATGTCAAGGGTAATGATTTTGAGCTCATTCCGTTCGGGGCCGGGCGCAGGATATGCGTCGGAATGAGCCTGGGCTTGAGGATGGTCCAATTCATGACCGCGACGTTGGCCCATGCTTTCGACTGGGAGGTGGCTGACGGCGTTTCGCCGGAGAAGCTTAACATGGATGAAGTTTTCGGGCTCACCTTACAGCGAGCCGAGCCTTTGTTGGTCCACCCGAAACCGAGGCTTGCCTCACATGTCTACAAGGCATCAAGTTGAAGAGCTAGTGAATATCATTTCAGCAGTTTTTTTCGCATTTGGTTGACGAATAATGAGGGCAATTTGCTCGAACATTAATAGTATCTACTTGCGGTATGACGATTAAAAGAGTAGAAGTGATAGATAACGAGGTCAACATGTATCAACCAAATATAGGGCTATCGATTTTGGAACCCTACTTTTGGAAGTTAAAAAGTTTTCTATCTTATGAATTTCTTTTCTTACAAGTAAATCTTCCGGAACGTACTTTTGGATATATAAATATTCACCTAAGCTTAATGAAAAATATACAACGATTTCTATCTCAACATGGTATCAAAAGCCATCTAGGGCTCATGCCCCTTTCAACCATAGCTTTCTTTCTCCATTTATTTTTCTTTTCTACTAGGGTGGTCGGCATGGCCCTGGAGAATCCAGCCGCAACCACCCACCAC
Source organism: Eucalyptus microcorys (assembly GCA_014182515.1). NCBI lineage: Eukaryota > Viridiplantae > Streptophyta > Magnoliopsida > Myrtales > Myrtaceae > Eucalyptus > Eucalyptus microcorys. The sequence goes on from CM024563.1 coordinate 6,227,770, forward strand.
CATAACTGCTACCACCACCATAACCGCTATTACAAACCCTTCTTCTACACATTGTCCATTCAGTCCTACTCTGCTTCCTTTCTTTATGTCTCATAGCATCCAAATTACAGCTCTTTGGCAACAACAGGAAGCTTTTATCATGATCTTCTAATTGCGTCCCTCTTAGAATCGGTTTTACTTCTCATTTTTGAAAAACCAAATAGCAAAGTCAACCATGATGCTCTCAATATCTCTTTTGGCTTAGCTTCCGCTGCATGAATGCTCTCTCTTTATCTTAGTCTTCAACGTCTGCAACAGGAACAGAATGAATCGGTTATTCATTTCCTCCAACATGCTAAACCCGTTGCAGATGAGATGCGTACAATAAGCAAGCCTCTTGAACTGGAGGATTTCAATGTCCACATCTTCCATATATGATCTCCAGGACATTGTCCCTATATTGTTCGGCAGTTTTGAACCAATCTCATTTACTTTCGGTTCAAAAATTGGTGACTAACAATAAAGTTTTCTTTGAATTCTATTATACCCACTTTTTTATTAAGGATCTAGTGATTAGGCGATTCTTCTTTTCAACTCGAGTGGTAGTGGTTTTTACACCATATCACAAGGCACTGCCAATATTGAAATGAACTTTCATGGATGGTTGGCATAACATCTTGGTCATTTCCGCCTGCATCTTTTACAGTTTAAGATCAAAAAGAATAATTTGTCATATAATCCCACACGATTAAAACAGTTATACACAACATGTCAATTAGGAAAGACTAGTCGTTAGCCTTTACTATTGTCTACAACCAATCAATTCAGCAAGACTAGTCGTTACTTTATTTCCATTGGGTATAGTGATGTTAATGTCGTCATATTTTTTAAGGATACTTGTCTGTTTATTAACTACGATGTCTCTTGATCTTGTACGTAGCATTGCACAGTCTTAATTGACAAACAAAGGGCCAGCACAATTTAAAGGCTCGTTGCACCTTAAAGAACAAAAATGGCCCACGTATACTCGTTGTGATTTTTCATAATATATCCACTTATAACTTCATAACGCATATTATTCAATGTTGGAAATGTGTCATTGTCAAATTAAGTCATACGATTCATCTCAGTGAAGAATCACTAAAGTGGGTCCAAATTTTTATTTGACCTAATCTAACTGTGGGTAACTGTGTTGATTGAGAGTTTCTCTTTCATCGCCGAGATCGAAAGTTTGAAACCCGTAATTACTAGCGTTGTAAATGAGGGGCCATGATGTTGGAGTCATGTGCTAGTTTCCCCTAAGGTATAGGGGCTCAGTCATTCGATGCCGTCTGAGCACGCGGGGCTGTGGTGGAGTCCTCGGTAAAAAAAAAAAAAAAACTTTGTCTGACCTAAGGTCTACCAATGTGCCCCTAGAGGACACAATTCTCTCCTTTCAAGTGCGGAATTCTTTGGTCAAGATACACCCAGTCGCGACTCGAGCGACCAGACATAAAGGACAATGCTTAAGGCGGCTTTCTTCACGGCCCGTACCGTCGATGCATGTCTCAATCCTGGAAGTTGACGGTTTTGATGTGATAATATAGGAGCAATTAAATGTCAAAATGTGAGCGAAAATAGGAAATTTTCAAGATATTTTAATATATTATAATGAAAAGTATATCGGCCTATTTATAAGCCTATAAAAAACTATCAAAGATAAAATATATCAATCAAAATATGTATAATTAAAAGAGATATTGCACAATCTTGAGAGATACAGAAAATCAACTGAAATATTTTAATTATATATAATATAGAAAAATATTCTAAAAAAAACATCCAAATTATCTCTAAGAGGAGCTTAACACGATCCAGTCAATTCTATCTAGCCCGAGACCTTAGCAAGCTAGGCCATGCTTTTTCTTGTCTATGTGGAATAATCTCGCCTTCTGTTTTCCCTTTCGTATTATTTGGTTATGTTAGGATTGGAAATTCTAGTCCGAAGTAAAAAAGCCATTGAATTGGTCTATGTCTTGCGCGTACCAATTGTAGTATTTTGAAATGAACTTGAATTCAACGTAGGGAAAAAATTCAAGGATTCTCTATTCTTTCTTTAGCATAGCATAGCTTAATAGATTTTTTTTCAGAACATTCATCCGAGCTAAAGTATGCATATATGGAGCATCCATACAACGGAAATCTTTTTGTATGGGCATTCATGCATGAACTAGGTTTTGGTATAGATTTTTGCCATACTTTATCATCCCATAAATAGAAATTCGAGATATATTTCGAAAACAAAGTTCTTCTAAACGGGTCGGGCCCGACTGCCAGCTCAGCATGTCCAGGCCCACTTAGAAGGGCGGGCCCACCTAGTTGGCCCATTCGATCGGACAGTCTACGTGGGAAGGGCAACAAGCTTCCAAAAGTTTCAACGCTTTGTCGTCTTCCTCTCGCTCTTTCCCGCACCGAAGCACCGCCACCTTTTCGCGCTTCCTCACGCACTCCTTCCGGAGTAGAACGCTGGAGGAGGCCAAGCGTCAAGCAGCGGGAAAACCAGACGAAACCCTGATCGAATTGTAGCCTTCTCGGCGCGGATTTCGCAGGTACTGCTGCATGGACCTGATCAAGCTCGTGCTCATGTCTGCCTCTGTTTTGCTTCGTTGGTTATGCCCACATGCGTGTTTCTGTGTGTGCTTGTGGGTGAGTGTGCTTGTCGACGATTACTAGGAATAATGTTGTCATCTTTTGCTGAGAGAATTCTGGTTCAGTTTCGTTCCAAATCTGGTGGTTTGAGGGTTAGAGTAGTATTGGGTTGTCGCTTGTTGTCTGCTGTTGTTATTCGTTCGGTGGGGAGGGGTTTCTTGATTCGCTGGTCGTTGATATTTCAGTCGATCAGCGGGATGATTCTGAAATTGGCATTGTGTCTTTAGCCTCTGGAGGCGCAGGATGAATCCTGAGAAGATCACCCTCAAGACGAGCGAGGCGCTGGTCAGGGCTCGCTTGCAGGCGGGGAGCGCTGGCCATGTGCAGTTCACTCCTCTCCATCTCGTGGCAGCGTTGGTCTCGGACCCGACCGGGATCTTCAATCAGGCAATCACCAGCGTCGGCGGGGAGAGCGCTGCGAAAGCTGTGGAGAGGGTACTGAACCAAGCCCTGAGGAAGCTTCCGTCACAGTGACAAAGTCCCTGCGAGTCCTATTTTGATTAAGGTGATAAGGCAAGCTCAGGCCGCTCAGAAGGCGCGGGGGGACTCTCACTTGGCCATTGATCAGCTGATCTTAGGCCTCCTCGAGGACTCCCAGATCAGGGACCTGCTTAAAGAAGCGGGGGTTGATCCGGTGAGAGTGAAGTCCGAGGTCGAGAAGCTGCGCGGCAAAGAAGGAAGGAGAGTGGAAAGTGCCTTGGGGGACACCGCTTTCCAGGCATTGAAGACTTACGGAAGAGACCTGGTCGATGAGGCTGGTAAATTGGATCCTGTCATTGGTCGCGATGAGGAGATTAGGAGGGTTGTGAGAATCCTCTCAAGGAGGACTAAAAACAACCCAGTTCTTATTGGAGAACCCAGCGTGGGTAAAACTGCTGTGGTAGAAGGCTTGGCTCAGAGGATAGTGAAAGGCGACGTGCCAAGCAATTTAGCTGACATGAGAGTCGTGGCGTTGGACATGGGCGCTCTGGTCGCAGGCACAAAGTATAGAGGCCAATTCGAGGAGTGTGTCAAGGCAGTTTTGAAGGAAGTGGAAGAGAACCAAGGGAAAGTAATTTTGTTCATTGATGAAATTCACCTTGTTCTTGGTGCGGGACGAACCCAGGGGTCCATGGACGCCGCAAATCTGTTTAAGCCCATGCTTGCTAGGGTCAGCTCAGGTGCATCGGCGCCACGACCCTTAAAGAGTACAGGAAGTACGTCGAGAAAGACGCAGCCTTTGAGAGGAGGTTCCAACAGGTTTATGTGGCAGAGCCAAGCATTGCTGACACAGTTAGCATTCTGCGGGGGCTGAAAGAGAAGTATGAAGGGCATCATGGTGTTCGGATTCAAGACTGAGCACTGGTGGTTGCTGCACAATTGTCGAGCAGATACATAACTGGTATGGTGGCAATATGACTGTTTTCCCACTTTTTCTGCAGCGTGACAGAATTCTCGTGTTCTTGTTGCTTAATCCAAAGTGATAATGTGGCTGCGACTTTTACTCTCGTGTTTGTGTCAGGTCATCATCTGCCTGATAAGGCCATAGATCTGGTCGATGAGGCCTGTGCGAACGTGTGAGTCCAGCTGGATAGCCAGCCGGAAGAAATCGAAAACCTTGAAAGGAAGAGAGTGCAGTTGGAAATTGAGCTCCATGCTCTTGAGAAAGAAAAGGATAAGGCGAGCAAAGCTCGATTAGTGGAGGTAAGTAATATGATATGATGTGTGCAAATGCCTGGCTAAAATTTGTCTCCAGAATACGTTTTACCCGGCATTTATTTGATGCTAGGTCCGTATGGAGCTTGATGACTTGAGAGACAAGTCACAGCCTCTGATCATGAAGTGTAAAAAGGAAAAACAAAGAATCAACGAGATCCGGCGGCTCAAGAGAAAGAGAGAAGAGCTTCTCTTTGCTGCCCAAGAGACCGAAAGAAGATATGACTTAGCTAGAGCTGCTGATTTGCGGTATGGGGCGATCCCGGAAGCGGAACATGCTATTGCAGAGCTTGAAGGAAACGCTGAAGAGAGCCTGATTTTGACGGAGACCGTTGGGCCAGAGCGTATAGCAGAGGTAGTGAATCGCTGGACCGGCATACCTGTTACGAGGCTCAGCCAGAATGAGAAAGAGAGGTCAGTTGGGCTCGCAGAAAGATTGCATCAGAGATGTCGGACAAAATCAAGCGGTCGATGCTGTTGCTGATGCTGTGTTGAGGTTGAGAGCCGGGTTAGGAAGACCACTGCAACCAACTGGATCATTCGTACTCCTGGGTCCATCTGGAGTCGGCAAGACAGAACTCGCAAAGGTTCTTGCTGAGCAGCTCTTTGATGATGAAAACCGAATTGTAAGAATCGACATGTCCGAGTACATGGAACAACATTCGGTCGCTCGTCTGATTGGCGCACCTCCCGGGTAAGCACGTTACTAAGCTTCAAATGCCATACCTCCATCTATGCAATTAATCTTCAGATGACTAGATGGCATTACCAAAACATGGTATAACGCGATTGCAGATATGTTGGGCATGAGAAGGGGGGGCAACTCACTGAGGCCGTGAGGCGGAGACCTTACAGCATTGTGCTATTTGACGAGGTCGAGAAAGCGCATGTATCTGTCTACAACACCCTACTCCAAGTTTTGGATGATGGAAGACTTACTGATGGCCAGGGCCGTACAGTCGACTTTCGGAATACCATAATCATCATGACCTCAAACCTCAGGGCAAGCACCTCCTGTTGGCACTTACAGGCAAGTGCTCGATCGAAGTCGCTCGTGATCGAGTCATTCAAGAGGTGAGTAACGTGACTCTCTCTCGACAACAATATGCAGTTCGACTACTCGGGCTCAGGATCAGGTAGTAGCAATCATGCTGTGTTGTGCTTTGGCAGGTGAGGAAGCATTTCAGGCCAGAGTTGGTTAACCGGCTTGATGATATCGTTGTGTTCGATCCTCTATCACACGATCAACTGAGGAAAGTTGCCAGGTTGCAGATGAAAGAAGTGGCCACTCGGCTTGCCGAGAGAGGCATCGCCGTGGCAGTGACCAACGCGGCTTTGGACTACGTCTTAGCCAAAAGCTACGATCCAGTTAGTACAAAATCAAGACACTTGGTCATGGACATGTTCGTTTCTTCTTGCGATCAAGTGCTCAATTTGAAATGCTAATGTGCGCAAATTTTTGGTCTTTCTTTCAGGTTTATGGTGCTAGACCCATCAGGAGGTGGCTCGAGAAGAGAGTCGTGACCGAGCTGTCGAGGATGCTCATAAGGGAGGAGCTCGACGAGAACTCGACTGTTTACATAGACGCCGTGCCACGTGGCGACGGCTTGGTGTACCAGTGGAGAAGATTGGAGGACTAATCAATCCGGAAACCGGGCAGAAGTCGGATATACTCATTCAGGTACCGAACGGGCCTAAAAACGACACGGCTTGCTGGCCGGTAAGCTTAATCAAGATCGTGGAGATCGACGACGACGAAGGAATGGATGACCTGAATCCGTGAGTGATGACCTGAATCATCAAAAAGTATTGCCAAATCTTTATGTCCTTTTGACGTTGTCAAGATCAGCTATGCTTTTGGTACTGTTGGGCTTCTAGATAGGCTCGTCATCCTAATTTTTTTTTTCTTTTAGGTTTCGTTTATTTTCTAACAATGAATATATATTTTCTTTTAGACGATCTCATATGTCGTTTATAGAAATAATTGAAAAAAAAAAAAATATTTTTGTCATTCATAAGAATATTTAAATATAATTACTGTAAATAAAAATATATTAATTAAATATTTTAAATAATATAAACAATTATTTTTTAAAAATATTATTAAATTATTTATTTTTCGCGAAATAAAGAAGATATATATTGTTGTTATATTCATTTTTTATTTTTGCTAGTTATTTCACATTTAGGATAAAGTGATGAGTGCAATCATATATGGAAGAGGATTCCGGTCATGTTAAGTTGTTGACACCCAAAAAATTTATTAAAAAAAAAAAGTGAACGTACAAAAATGGCATTTTTGCAATTGAGTGGGGGACATAGGGTGCGTTTGGGAAGACTTGTGGGGAAAGTCTTTAAGAAAATGCAAAGACCTTTGAGTTAAAGGTGTTTTTCAAAATACAAACCTGTGTTTGGTAAATTGTAGTTTGAAAGCCTTTTGTGAAGTACCTCTGAGCAAAATGGTGTTTGGGGGGATAAATGACTTTTATGATAAAAATAAATTACCAAAAGAAAAATAAAAAAATTTGACTAGTGTGGGTCATAAATACATACATTATGTACTTAAGATTTTAGTTAAATTCACATCAAAATAGTTTATAACTTATAACCTAAAATAAAATCCAAATTTAGACTCTTTTTTAATGAAATTCCAGTAAAAATCAAAGTTTTCTTTTGATCATTTTCCCCTTCTGCCCACCAGACTCAACCTAGACCCTTGTCGACAATCCCCAACCTCACCGCCCCCATGCCGCCACCGCCGCCGCCGGCCTCCGAGCTCCTGTGGCACGCGGCCGCCGCCGCCTGCGTCAAGCTCCTCTTGGTCCCCTCCTACCGGAGCATCGACTTCGAGGTCCATCGCCATTGGCTCACTCTAACCCACTCCCTCATCGTCGCCCGTTGGTACTCCGACGAGACCAGCCCCTGGACCCTCGACTACCCTCCCTTCTTCGCCTTCCTCGAGCTCCTCCTCTCTTTCCCCGCCCGCGCCATCGACCTTGTCATCGTCCACCTCCACCGCGGCCTCGGTTACGGCGCCGCCTCGACCTCCGGCGGTCACGTGACCCCGATCGGCCATCGCCGAGGCTACGCAACCCTCGCCTGAGGTCGGGGGACCTCGGCGAGGGCCACGGCTGGGTCACACGACCTCGGCAAGGGCTGCGCCTGGGTCGTGCGACCTCGATCGGCCATCGCCGACTCAGATCTGGGCTGCCGCGACTCGCCGGGGCGGCCCCTCGCCATGGTAGCGGCGTATCTGAAGAGTCGAGAAGAGCAACGCAGAAGGGAAAGGAAACGGCGTACCTGAAGAGTCGACAGTTGCTTGGAAAAGAAGAGTTAGGGTTTTTTTTAAAAGGGTCACACTTGGAATTTTAGTAAAATTTTAAGGGTAAAAAAGGAATAACGAATTTTTTTTTTAAGATTCACTGTTGCTTACCGAGAATGCTAGAAAGCCAAGGTGCCTCGGGCTTTTAGCCTTCAAAAGGCTAGCATTTGTGCAATGGGCATTCAAAATTTTTTGCCAAACACTCTCTTATTTGACCCAAAGGCCTAGACATCCCTAAAGATCTTTGGCAAAGTGGTTAGAGGGGGCCCAAAAGTTGATGTCACGGCCCCACCGTACTGGTTTGAAAAATCAAAGTAGCTTAATGGGAGTGGGTCTAAAAATTAAATTAGATTTCGGTCCCAAAAAACGTACGCTATTTTCATGGATAATGTTATATCGAATTTCACCTGCAAAAGGTGTGTGTGTATATATATATATATGCACGTATTTCTTTTCTTTTGGTGAAAAAGAAAAGCTTGATTTTTCATGCTTAAAGCTACAAAAAGTAACTTAGAACATAGAGAATACGCGCCTATAAGGGCGCACATGATAAAATTTTATACTTCTTTATTTCTCTATTCTCCAGAACATGTTTGTAACAGAAATCCGTTTGGTAACGCAATTTGATTTTTCTATTTCTGGAATAAATTTATATTTCAAAAATAGATTTGAAGAAGAAATCAGAAGTTAGAATTTTTAACTTCTCAATTTCTGAAATAAAAATTGAGAAATCAAATTTCTGGCCAAAAATCAATTTCTGTTCCAGAAATTTTATCATGCGCACCCTAAGTGTATGATCTTGTGCCATATTAAGAGATAGAGGACATGAACAAGTGCAAGTAACGTGTCTAAATTTGCTTACACGGGTCGGGAGAATCAACCCATAGGCGAATGCACGAGAAGTTCGATTTTTCGTTTTAACTTCTTAACTCCTTGTGCTTTTTCATGCGTAGATCATACGTCTTTAAAGAGAAGATCATATCTTTTGTCCGATGGTAGACCGCTCCAGTCACCTTAATTAAGAAAGAGGTCCGCGACCCGTGAGCCCTTCTACCTTCAAGTGGCATTGCTCGATCAGGATATTTTCGATCCCCGTCTCATGAAAACTCTCTCCGCCATTACATCCCTTGAAGGTCCAACCACCGATCGTCCTCCCTCACGGTCGAGAACCTCTCGATAGAGAAAACCAGACACAAATGATGTCCCTTAATTTGAGTACGAGAAAACCACATGATCGGGGTTACAATCTACTCCGCTTCTCACCCTAAGACATGAAGAAAAACCCTAGAAAAAAACCCTAGAAAAGGGTTATGAAATGTCAATTGTGTGACTTAGGGGAAGATTAGGTGGGAAGTCGGTTGGAGAACACGCATCGTTTTGTCCCCTCCCTCCTTTTTTCCAACATTCATGACACACGACATGACACCAGAAATACGTAGTTGTGAAGCCATCTCTTTGTTTTCCCAAGGAAAAAACCACAAAAATTCCTCAAATTTTATCCAAAATAACATTTATTCTAAATTATTTTTGTGACATCAAAAATCTCAAATTTTACTTATTATGACACATCTATATAAATTTTTTTTTCATGACACCAAAACCTTAAACTTTTAAATATATTATACATTTATCTTAAACTTTTTTTTTACTAACTTTTTCTGTGACACAATTTTTTCGTGTAAATATGTCACACAGATAAAATTTAAGGATTTTTTTATGTCATCAGAAAATAAGTTTGGGATAAATATATTACAGGGATAAATGTGTCAAATGGGTATAAGTTTTGGATTTTTTGTGTCGTAAAAAAAAGTTTGAGATAAATGTGACACACTATGCAAAGTTTGAAATAATGTAATCTAATCTAGTTTCTCACTTAGGGATCATGGGTCATGATCAAAAGGGTTTTGTTAGTATATTAGCCTTGGGGGTACTGTGAAAATTGTAACGACCGTACCCCACTATGTGATATTGTCCGTTTTGGATACTGAGTTCTCACGGCTTTAAAACGCGTCACATAGGTTAGAGGGGCCCTAGCCATTATAAATTGGCTCAGGACTTTCTCCCTAGGCGATGTGAGACAGGGACCCTTCCTTGCGCACGTCCGGGGACCGAGGCGCGGACGCACCGCCATCCCTCCTCCCCGCGCATCACCACTCGGGCCGTCACACTCTCCCCTCCTCGGGAGCACAGCGCCCTCGCTGTGGCCCCACATGCGATCGGAAGTCGGCTCTGAGAATAACCCTATAAACACGCGTCAACGTAATGTCCGATTAATTCAGTAGAAAACAGATTGAAAATTCAGGATGTCATAAAAACAACAGCTCGTTACAAGTCACAAATTCTTCAAAAAAGTAGACCTCACGATAATTTAAAATTATTTATTATTTGATATTTTGTGTCACGGAACATAATGTTATACTCGTGTTAAGTCAAAGATGGTTGTCTAATCATTTCTATTTACAAACCATCCCCCTTCCTCTCTCCTCCTGCATATGCAACGTAAGATGGTATTTCACCACACACGCGGCGTGACATTAGAAATTACAAGTTGTTGACCGATCTCCTTCCCAGGCGAAAGTTAGTTTTGTCTTTTTCTTAAGGTAATCTAATCAGTAGTCTGATCAGATCAAATCAAATCTCTCCTCTGGGGGATCATCATGGGTTATGGTCAAGCCGGATTGATTGAGTCCGAAACCCCAAATTCCTCAGATGCAACAACCATTCAAGGGCATGTGCTCTCTTAACATTCCAAGGCCAATTTGCTGGCAATCTACCCGCCACGCACGCACTCACCCCATGGCCATACACTTCACCTTCTCATTTTCTCTTGCAAACCTATGAACAAACAAACACACACAGACCCCATTATAAATATCCAACTTTTGCTTGACATTTAACATCCTAAATCATAACAATCTCTCTCTCTCTCTCTCTCTCTCTCTCTCTAAGGCCATGGCACTCCTCTCTCTCGTCCTGGCCACCATAGCCATCTCCGTCTTCCTCTACTCCCTCCTCAGCTATCTCACCCGGCCCGCCCGGCCGCTCCCCCCCGGCCCGAGGCCATGGCCTCTCGTCGGGAACCTGCCCCACCTTGGCCCCGTCCCCCACCACTCCATTGCGGCCCTAGCCCGGACCTACGGGCCACTCATGCACCTGCGGCTCGGGTTCGTCGACGTGGTGGTGGCCGCGTCGGCGTCCGTGGCCGCCCAGTTCCTAAAGACCCACGACGCCAACTTCTCGAGCCGGCCGCCCAACTCCGGGGCGAAGCACATCGCGTACAACTATCAGGACCTCGTGTTCGCGCCCTACGGCCCGAGGTGGCGGATGCTGAGGAAGATAAGCTCCGTCCACCTCTTCTCCGGCAAGGCTCTTGATGATTACAGACATGTTCGCCAGGTGAGCAGCTCAATGAACTCCAGTCAAACGTACCGCAAGTGTGCCTAATTATAGACGTGAAGACGTGGTCATTTAGTGCTCTAGTGAACTTTTTTTTTTTTTTGGATATTATTTTCATGCGATCTTAATATTGTAATAAAAGCATTCTTGTTTCTGGCGGTGGCCATGACAAAAAATAGTCCTTCCCTGTGGGACAATGACTTTCAGTAGTGCCCCACTCTCGTTCGAGGGAGCTAGGATACAAATCATACGGAAAGAACCTGACTGTTAAAAAAGGACAAATTGCAATAGAAGCCCTCAGCTTTTGTCCATTTTCTCACTTTTATCCTCAACTTGTGAACTCGTATCGAGTCTATCCAAAGATTAGATTCCCTCCAAAGACCAAAGTTTAATTATCCTTTGGCCCTTCTGGCATAATGTATGTAGAAGTTCCCGTTATGGTCGTATTTTCTCTAAAAAAAATCCTATATGTAGTTTATTCTTTTATTTACATAAAAAGTCAGTCGAACGTATTTTACTACGTCAAAGTTGCTGACATAAAACCGTTGACACAGTCTCCAATTAAAAAGATAAAACCCAATGAAAAGGGGTGCCGTGGAAAAAAAGATCACGCAAAATGCACACAAAAAGATAATAATAATAATAATAAGTCGGGGAAGCAAGGAATCTAACGGTTTATTCACTTCGAGAAGTCTGGGATTGGTTTGATTTGAAAGGTCAGAATTTTTATTTTATAAGATTAAAAGGTGGGGATAAGATCGAGGACTGTTAATAAAGTTGCATTTTATATTGTATTTTGGCCAAAAATAAAATTAGTAAATCTGAGTGTTTCTTCATTGAATGGATCACATTCAAGCAATAAATAAGGGAGAAGTTGTTCTGCCGTCAACCTTTACGTCTCTATCACTACTCTGTTTATGTCACGTAGCGAGTGTCTTGCAATTAATGTACTTATTGGTCAAATTGTAACAGCAAGAGGTGGCAGTCCTCACGAGCGCCCTGGCACGTGCGGGTTCGGCCCCGGCGAACCTAGCCCAGCTGCTCAACGTGTGCACAGTGAACGCCCTGGGGCGGGTGATGCTGGGGAGGCGGATGTTCGGGGACGGGAGCGGCGGGGTCGACCCGAAGGCGGACGAGTTCAAGTCGATGGTGGTGGAGGTGATGGTGCTGGCGGGCGTGTTCAACATCGGCGACTTCGTGCCGGCCCTCGAGCGCCTCGACCTCCAAGGGGTGGCGGCCAAGATGAAGAGGCTGCACAAGCGCTTCGACGCCTTCCTGGGGGCCATCGTGGAGGAGCACAAGGCCAGCATGGGCCGTGGCGGGAACAAGCACAATGACCTGTTGAGTACATTGATCTCTTTGCAGGAGGTTGCCGATGAGGAAGGAGGGAAGCTCACCGACACCGAAATCAAAGCATTGCTGCTAGTACAAATCTATCTCTCTCTCTCTCTCAAATAATACTCATACAAATTATCTAGATCGTTAGATTAGGTGCACTGTATTTAACATTCATGACTTAATATTGTCATTTATTGCGTCGCAGAACATGTTCACGGCGGGCACCGACACTTCCTCTAGCACCACGGAATGGGCCATCGCCGAGCTCATCCGGCACCCCGACATCCTGGCCCGAGTCCAGGAAGAGATCGACTCGGTGGTCGGACGAGACCGCCTCGTGACCGAGCTCGATCTGCCCCACCTGCCGTACCTCCAGGCGGTGATCAAGGAGACCTTCCGGCTCCACCCGTCCACCCCTCTATCCCTCCCGCGGATCGCGGCCGAGAGCTGCGAGATCAACGGCTACCACATCCCCAAAGGCGCCACGCTGCTGGTCAACGTGTGGGCCATAGCTCGTGACCCCGACACTTGGGCCGAGCCGTTGGCGTTCCGGCCAGAGAGGTTCCTGCCCGGCGGCGAGAAGCCCAATGTCGACATCAAGGGTAACGATTTCGAGGTCATTCCGTTCGGGGCCGGGCGCAGGATATGCGCGGGAGTGAGCCTGGGCTTGAGGATGGTCCAATTCATGACGGCGACGTTGGCCCACGCTTTCGACTGGGAGTTGGCCAACAGGGTCTCGCCGGAGAAGCTGAACATGGATGAAGCTTACGGTCTCACCTTACAGCGCGCCGAGCCGCTGTCGGTCCACCCGAAACCGAGGCTCGCCGCGCATGCCTACAAGGCCTCGAGCTGAAGCGTTAGCGAACGTCGTTTCGGCGGTTTCGCACGTTTGGTTTGATGAACAGAGAGAGGTCCATTTGCTTGAAAGCAGTTCAGGTTGCGTTCTTCATACGCGATTTGCATCTCAGTCGCAAGTTGTTATCTCTATGCTGTTGGTCCTGTGAGATAATGGTAGAGATTATTGGCAAAGATGGTCCAGAGAACACGCAAAGACCCAAGCTCCGACTGTTTCCCGGACAACGAAACATTTAGAAATAATTTCCCTAAGAATAGTTACATGTATCCCTTGAAATATCACTTTCAGATAATTAGTCGACGAAAAATGTTCTCATTATCGATGACAATTTATATCTATACATTCTCGTGGACGATGAAAATATTTTCCAATGGTTTAATTCTGCATTATTAATTCTACATTGCTACACTCTAAGTAGCACCGATATCGGTACGTAATACGCGACGCAACGCAATACGTCTAACACATTATTTTTTAAAAAGAGAGAATTTAGATATATTGGGACACGTTATATATTAAATGTATATATTTTTATATACATTTGATTCAAATTCAAAAACAAATAAATAAATAATAAAATCTTAAAATGAATTTACACTAAAAATATTAATTCACAATTTATTAATATCATTTATTGTTAAATTCAACTCCATTATAATAATCCTTAAAACTTAGAGAGAGGAAAAAAAAAAAGCAATTCACATTATGGACTCACATATCAAACATGTCATGAAAAGTGAGAATCAAAATAAAAGAGAATACTGGGATTTTCTTCTTTTTTTTTTTATTATTTATTATTTATTTTTAACACATATATATTTCCTAAGACCCCTATGATTAAGAATCTTTGTCCTTATCTCAAGACATGGACACATCTTCTATGCTTAGCCATCCAACTGGCATCAACCAAACATTCCTGCCAACGCTACAAGCTTCTCCCAAAATCAAGAGGAAACATCCTCATCAAACCAAATGCTCTCACCAGATGGCTTTGTCACTGTTCATACCATGCGAATAATTCCCTACCGAGATTTTCGGACACCTCTGTTTATTTCAAGACTCGTGAGCTTGATCCTTATTTGTGTGTGACATCTTATTGCTTATAAAAGGCGAGGAGAATGTAATGTATTGGACATAGTCTCTTGAAGTAAAATGAGGAGGTTCACCCACCGTGAGAATGCATATTTGCAGAAAACTGACTCCATCCTTCCTGGTTCTAAGTCTAGGCCCATTCAATTGTAATTTTAAAATTAACCTCTCGTGTCGGAATTATGTATCGAAAACTCGCATGCCGAAAAAATTGATTAGATGTCGAATTTTCCAACACATGTTGAGTATCCGACATGACAAGAAAACTTCTAGAGAGTGTCAGTACTTCCTAAGTTACATTGGTATGCCAATTTCATGCATTGGATCTCCAAAAGAGACATGGCAGCAACGAGGGATAGTTTCAACTTTGACGAGCAAAGCCGCAACCGCACCTCTTAAGCAGCCATTATTCGCCTTTCACACAGAAATACTTTAAAAAAAGCACCAAACCGCATCAAAATTTAAAGCTAGGTCTTCGGTCATAGACTCGCACACCGCAACCAATCTCTTATAACAAGTCTGAAATGCAGAAAGAATGCTTCATTCGATTTATTCGGTGACGCGACTTTGTGAAATTAATCGGATTCCACCAAATTTCAAACCTCATCGATTGTCATCTACAAAAGGCAAAGCGTTTTAAGCTTTGATTTTAAGCGGATTGAAATTCATCCTCTAAGAGCATTTCACGTTAAGTTTTTCATACAATGAATTGCTGGTTGTATACACAGAATAAAAGCACGGCACGGGCCTGGTTATCTCACACCAACAAGCTTAGGCCTTGGTCTTCTCCAACGAAAGCGCGGAGCAGAACTATGTACTTTGAGAGCTTCAGAGGACAAGACATAATGGCAAAAATTCACCTTCATCTCCCTCCAGAATAGTAATTCATTTTCAGAAAAGGAGCATAACGTCTCTCTTTCGAAGGAACTATATCCGGGTTCACAGCAGAGGAGGCAGAAAATGACTGAAAATGATTCCTTTCTGCATATTAATAAGTCCACGTAATTTGAAGCAGAAGTTATTTGATAGCACCGTTTCCCTCGCATAACCGATCTCGTCGTGTGAATCATACCAAGCTATGCATTATAGACGACTCGTGATGAAAGAAAGACGTTTAATCAGCAAGTGCACCCAATACTCACCTCTTTCCATCTTTAGCTGTGTTCTTGGAGAAGTAATGCTGTCTTCCAACTGAAAATCTACATGCACGTGTGGATGCTTAGCATGCCAAGTCTAGCCATTGTCCATTTTTATGTGCTGAAAGGAAGATCTTCAATGAGGTACTCTTGTTCAAACCCAAGATAACAGTCCGAAATGAGTACCAATTTGACACCCTGTCAGAAGAATAATGACATTTGTAAGTCAACAGATTTACAGCATATGCAACATAAACTCTTCAGTGTAACCAAAGATGAGAAGAGGAATATTGTTGCTTGCCCATGATAATAAGGGATAAATAAAAAAAGATAGCTTTGTATAAAAAAAGCGGGTCATTCAATAACAGAGCAAACTCTCTCCTAGGTCCTCACAGCATAGGATGTTACCCATTTATCCTACTAGGAAAAATAATAAGCAAAAGCTTCTGAACATACTCGAGGTGAATTCACAATGCTAATTGTGACAAAAAGAAAGGCCGATGGCAATTATCAACACATCAAAGTTGACTCATATGTCTACCTAACAACTAACGCGGGGACCCACGCTAGCGTCGCCCTGGGTTTACGTCGCCGACTGCCGGCTATACGGCGGTTCCCGAGTCATCAAAAAAAAAAAAATATATATATCACCATTGTAACACAATTAATCCTCCAAAATACGCTCTCATTCCCAATCTCACGCAATACTATCTTCCAACTATTCAGGTAATCCTTTCATCTGATCAAAAAACTATATTTTTAGGACCGTATACAAAGACTATTGACATTGCAGAACATCAACTTGGAAAGAAAGAAAATTTTCAGCATAAGAAAGAGAAACAAATTGTTTGGCTAAGGATTGGAGGATGTTCATTTGAACCTGCATATCAGTCAGTGCTGAGGGCAACTTCATGTGGGTGACTAAGTGATCTGTGAAAGAAACTCTCTTCAATGCATATAACTCAGAAGTGGAGGTATTCCCAAGTACCAACCACCATGCTTCATCTTTCACCTGTCAAAAGCATCACGTAAGAAACTAAATTAGATTGTTCGCCTAAAGTTTTAAGTAGAGAATTAGGTGTTCAATACCTTGGGAAATCGCGGGGCAAAAGCTCTTGATGTGCTTCTCCTCCGATTGGTCTTCTCTAATCTAATATCCAGAGTTGGAGAATTTTCTCCAGTGCTGCCCTTCCTCTGAATTCTCAATTTCATCCTGACTTGTGGAAAATACTCCAGTTCCTGAACACACATATTAGAAAAGGAAATTGCGGGAGTAAATTTATGTATAGTCCAATCTTAAAACAAAGGAACTGAAATGAATCAGTATCTTTATATCACCTCATTAATTAAGATTAGGGTATAAGCACTAGATAAATAAGAAACCTCTTTTTAATTTCAGATTGTTTACATGATGGACCTCATGTTTTGCAATCCGTGTTGGAATTACAGTTTGCCAGATTGTCAAATCTTCTACATAAACCTACCACAGCCACTTAAGATATGGTTATATGTCTGAACAGCTTAAAGGTGAAGGCTGAGTTAATTAAACTGTTAACATGTCGGGCAAAAAAGTTAATTAATGTGGGTCTCTTCTAGCAGAAGCATAGATTTTATTGTGTTTAGAAATGCTAATATGGCAAACTCCATAATATTCAAATCAGCAAAACGATAATTAAACCATTAATTGCCCTAAGAAGTGGTGCCAGAAGAATATGCAAACTCGAAAGTTCGCACAAGAAATGCATTCAACCATGCAAACAATGTTCAGAGTATTCTATACCTGCAACAATTTTGGAGAGCGAGAATCTCCAATTATAGTCCGCAGGGATGACTTTGGAATATCCAGTAGTTGCTGAAGAGTTGCAATTCCTCTTCTTCTAAGGATATCCTCGAGATTATCATTCATACTGGGCAACATCCTTAAGGAAGAGTCTTGATCAAACCACAAGCCCTAAATGAATATAAGAATTTTAGCGAGAGAGATGGAGGGGCAAAGGTAGTTGCTCCAATAATAAATCAACTGCATAGAGAGATCATTGTCTCATGTATGGTTGAATTTGATCTACGAGCAAAAATCCATACCTGCATAACCATTTGCAGAAGATGCATGCAAGAAATTGAGCTTGACAGCCAACCACTGTTTGCACATATATCTATCATGGCCTGGATGATCCGAATACTCTGATCCAGCACTGACTTCAAGTCGGTCACATAGTCACTAACTGGTAACTCTAACTGTGAAAAATGTGCCTGAATCCCAAGAAGTTTATGCTATATAAATAGTGGAACAAACAACAACAGAAAAGAATTGGTCAAGCCCGAAAAAGCAACACGAAAGAACCTGGAATAGCAAATTGGCTTTAACATGGGGATCATCTAGGCGATTCTTATCAACCTTGTACCTGACTTTCTCAGACAATTGAGCATTGTGAAGCTCCTGGAAGAAAAGGAGAAAACAATATAAGGATGACAAGCTCCAAAAATAATCTAAATATAACAATTTAAGGGAGTAAATGCAATGCAAAGCCTTTGCAACAAACAGCACGTATTAGGAACGCACTAGCATTTACAAGTTTCAAGTGATTTACTAAGTCATTAGAATTTGAAATAGAATAAAAGCTTGTAAAAGTTTTTCATTTCAAAAGGATGGATAAATCATTCACCACTCTGCAGTGACAAAGCAAAAATGATGACATGTTACTCTGCAAAAGGAAAGAGGCGACAAGTGGCAATACCATGAGGTAGACCTCTTTACGAATTTCAGTGCAGAATGAATCAAAGTGCACTATTGTCTCCATGAATCATAAATTCGGTATCATTAGACCCCATCATTCCCTTAATTGTGAATTATATCTTCAAAGTTCTCTCCCCTTAAATGTAAACACAGGAAAAGCATGAATCCAACAAGAAGGGATGTTCCCTTTAAAGAGGCTTATTCGATAGTGTTGGAAAGTCCAACCCAAAAGCTTAAGCTAATAGGTGGAGGAAGACCACATGAATATAAAGAGAATTAAGGACCTATTGTCAACCAATGTGGGATAATATTTTAACACCCTCTCTCACATGCAAGTCGGCTTATGAGCTGCACATGGAATTTTTTACTATGCACTTTTACATGGAATTTTTTACCACGCACCTTCGCATAAGGAATAACTGGCTCCAATACCATGTTAGAAAGTCCAATCCAAAAACTTAAGCTAATAGGTGAAGGGAGATCATATGAATATAAAGAGTATTAAGGACCCGTTGTCAATTGGTGTGGGATAATATTTCAACAAATAGTAATGCTAACTGACATGCAAATAATACCATGAGTAACCTAGACGAAAACATCCTGCGAGTGGTCGAGAATATCTATGAAATAAAAAAGCAGGAAAGCTAAGAAAAGAAAGTTGGAATCCCTCCTATCAACAAATAAAATAATGTCATTGTCATTGCCTAGCTATGTTTTAATACATGACTACTCTATATCTTCTAAAGCTGCAAACGCCTGAACTCCCAGCATATGCTTGTCAATTTGGTTTTTAATAGAAGTTGTGGGAAGCTATCACAATTCAGTGATAGCTGTCTTGACTCTAAACACATCTTGGATTTAGTAACAGAAAACAGAAGCAAATCACAACTATCGAGTTCTTGAGAAAAGCATAAAACATAGCAGCGGGCTTATGCCGGAGTAATGTCTACTATGCTTAATAGATCAGACATTGTATAGGAGATTCAGTATCACTTAGAGATTATTTTTGTGAGATTCGTGTTAAGATTCTGATAAACATCTAGATAGCTAAAGTGTACAAAGGTCACAACCTGAATAGGAATTTATTACTGTGACATTCTGGGGGTGACTAAGTCCCAAGGAATCAACGAGGTATTTCCAAATATGCAGATCTTAGTTGTTACTAAAATCATTGGAATAAGTAACAAGCGGAGAACTAAAACATGGCTCAGAAATACAGCTCATGGGAGTGTTGAATTGTCACAGGTGACATCGAATAGTCTATGTTTGCAATACCTCATTATGCCGAACAGGAAGTTCATTATATTCTGAAGCACCTGATAATATGTGCAAAAACACCTGCAATGAGCAACAGTGTAAGTGGCTACAAAAGTTAACTAATTAAGACCTCATGGTCTATGCTATTGGAATTAACTCCTCACTTCAAGTGATGTATCCGGTCCTATATTGGATCCAAACATTGATACAGTCAAGTAGCTGAGATAATATTGAGATGCAATTGATCCCAGCATCATTGGTTCAACACTGTCTTCATTCGTCTTGATGCATCCACTATCCTCAAGATCTTCAAAAGTATTTTGTACTAACCTAGAAGACAACAACCACCAGCTAACTTTGTAAAAGGATTGCTAACAGTAATTTACTAGAGAAAGAGGCTTAAATGTGTCGGGAAATTAAATGACTCCACAATCCCGAGATTACCTGGACAAGTAAGAACTGA
Organism: Eucalyptus microcorys; assembly: GCA_014182515.1. NCBI lineage: Eukaryota > Viridiplantae > Streptophyta > Magnoliopsida > Myrtales > Myrtaceae > Eucalyptus > Eucalyptus microcorys. Next base: position 6,247,723 of record CM024563.1, read on the forward strand.
GAGTTTCGGGATCTGTCTCATCTAGCCCATAGTAAGCAGGATTAACCGTCTGAGAGAAAGATGACCTCATTAGAACTAGAGCAAATCAGGAGGTACCTTAGTTTCCAGAACTTGCAAGTGAACAGAAAGAGAAACAGGAAAGAGATTATGCCATTTGGATGTGCTACTGAGATAAATTCAAGACTCAACCCCATAAGGCATAGGAAGAAAGAAATCACCATCCCTAAATCTACAAATTATCAAAATAATGTGTGAGAAAAATTTAATAATCAGGGTAGAAAAGGAAAAGCCATTGTACAACATTTAGAGTACCTTAACTTGATCGGTGGAAGATGGTTCATAATTTCAATTACATGATTTGAGAGTATTAACTTGTGACCTTGTGACTATACAGAGGTCAGATGAATCAAACCACCATAGAAACTACTTTTTAAGCAGCAGTGCCCACCAAAAGGCTTGATTGAAAAAAAATGAACAGTCAATTTCTTAAAGCTATAAAAAAGCAAAAGCCCCATTTTCCAGTACATAAGCATATTAGGGTTTTACCATCACGAGGAAAAAATAAGGTTCACAATACCATCACTAGCCCAGGAAAAAGCTTATGATACCCTGTTTCATTGCTATAAATGACAAAAAGGCAAAGGATATATGATGCCATTGATGCCAAAAAGAAGTTCTGTGCAAGCGGCAACTAAGATAAAAAGAAAGAATACCTATTTCTTTGATCAATTTGGACGATTATTCCATGGTATCTTATTGCAAATATGTACACTTGCAGTCTTATTCGATGAGCAAAATCAATACAAGCATAATAGAAGAATCTCAGTTCTGCATTTAAAGAAATATAAACAACTCTCATATTTTTAGAGAACTCCAGATGTCAAAGCATTAAAATGCAGGATATGAGAACTTTTCAGATTCCCTTTTTCCAACAATTTATATGTGAAGTTGCTCATATGTCAAAATTCATTACTTTATGTAAGAAAATATCCACTACCAGAAAATCACTCAGCCATTGAGACCCAAAAGTCTATAAATCAAGCTTCTAGAGATGGCTAAGGATTTACCAGTCTTCGGAACAAGTAAGTCCAAGTAAGGTAATGAACCGCATCCTCCTTATGGCAGATTGTGCGGGAAACAATCTCTGCATTGATATGTTCATGCAATTGCTCTCGTAGACTGCTTTCAACCGGGAAGGGCTCATACAAAAACTGCAAAGGATAAGCATGGTAGGGTATTTCAGCTCTGAAAAGAACAGACAAGCAAATAACAAATCAGCTCCTTTCACCTTTTTGTAGAAGCTTTTCTTGGGCTCATGGACAAGGATAACTGCTTTTCCATGTTGATCATATTGTGGACGCCCGGCACGACCCATCATTTGCAAAATATCGGTGATTGGAAAATCAACATACCTCTTAGATTTTCCATCATAATACTCTGTTCCCTGCAAATGAAGCTAAGAAATCATTACCTAGCCAACCTAGAGTAATGCGCATGATATGAGATGTGAAGGTAAAGTGAGCAATGTACCAGCAACCTTACTTCTGAATAAAAAAACTACTGAAGCAATTTCTAAACTTCTAAGAAGGAGAAACAAAATTGCAGAGTCGAAAGTTTCTTTGTTGCCAAGTCCATAAGTATGGGTGCATGAGTAAGAATAATCATGAAGCATTGAAGGTTGAAAATCTACTATAGCCCTTCTGCCTATTGCTTCTTTAAACAATTACCAGAAAAGTGATTAGTTTAGCGCAAGGGTTAGTATCAGCAATCACAGTACCAACTTTGAAATTTCCAGAACAAGGAACAAAGCGGCTCTCTGTAGGTTGTTCTGCCTTAATGAATAATCTTCAGTACTCTTCTAGCTGATGCAGTTGAATCTAACGCATCTTGTTTCAGAGGCAAGAGAAAACATGAGGACTCCCATTCTGGGTAAATGAATCATCAGAAAGGCCATCCAAGAGTATATAATTTCCCTTTTATTTATTTACTCCTTTCACATTTTCATGACTAAACCCACAAAGAGATCCCCATGTGAATAATCATGGGGGCTTCGTTGATTGAATGAAGATAAGTATAATTTATAATCCACTTAGCCTTTTCTTATAAGCTTTCTTAGTTAATTTGAAAATTAAAAGCAACGATAACTCATTATCTTCACAAAGTTAACTCCCCCTCTCTTCCTTCTACCCTTTACTTAAATGCAGATGACCTTTCCAGCAGATACCAAACTGGTAGGAAAATCTTTCATGCCTATAAACAGCTTGAAGTTGAAAATAGGAAAGTTGTATTAACTTATTCCATGAGATGTACGAAGTAAGCCAGATGCTGCTCAAGATAATATCTTCCTAGACAAAAATCCTTTTAAGTGAATATTCATATTGAAATTGACACATGTCTAATCATATTTGTTAAGATCAAAAACATCATGGGACTCCTGATATTTCTGCATACCTTGATTATTACAAGATGAGCTGGAAGATTCACACCCCATGCCAAGGTGCTGGTGCATATCAATACCTATTCATGAATGAAGGGAACCTTGTAAGTCCGATAAGCCAACATGTATATCTATGTGTGTGTGTGTGTGTATATATATATATATATATAGAGAGAGAGAGAGAGAGTGAGAAGTGAATTCATCTAGGCTTATAAAAGTTGCCTGGATCTTGTTGTTAGCAAAAAGTTCCTCAACCAAGGATCTATCCCTGTCATTGAGTCCAGCATGATGTAGCCCAATGCCAAACTGCAAGGTGTGCCTCAGGTTTTGATCGGTAATTTGGGAGAGAACCATCTGCAGCTCTTCTTCAGGCAGGTTAAGAAATTGCCTAGGATGTTCATCTGAAGCTGCAAACTGGTCATGTGAAAACTGAGTAAGCAAAGTGTCGCAGAAATGTAATGTCTCCACTAATCTCAGTTATTACCTGAATAAGGTCCAACGCGGTCAGCCGCGTCTGTCGCCGTGACGAGACGAAGATGAGAACTGGCTTTGTGGGTGAATGAGTACAGATTGCAGCATATGATGGTTTATTCATGCTATTCATCCGGGGGCAATAAAATTTTCCTGGATACCCCTGCTCAACAAAGTAAAAGTGGTCAAACCAGTGTCCTGTTGCAACCTTGATAGGGTACACATAATTTCAAGATAATCTAGCAGGAGCAAAAATAAGCATCGCCATCCTGTCACAATCAAACAAGTATGTATTGGACTTTAATTTTTACAGTTATGATTTGCTCAGGTGGTCTGATAATTTATGTTTCACAAATATGTGATTCAGGAAAAGAGTGGAAGTAAGATTTATCAGAGCGTAACTGTTGGCATAATAATTTACAAGAGAAAATGGTTCCTTATCAGAGCATAACTGTTGGTATGAACTGAAGAAATTATCACCCCCTTCAATTGCTTTTGAAGGAACTGTCACCCTATATGGGGAGACTATTTACTCTCACTACTTGAAATTTAAAAGAAATAGGACAGAACAATATATCAGCAACAGAGAATTTAATGTGTTATGCAAGTAGTGAGAGATTAAAAATTATGACAAAGATTTAAAAAAAAAGAATAAAAGAATAAAAGGAAAGAGGTTCAAAACATGGCTTCTACTTGCCTGAATATGAACTTCAAGAGGTACAGGCCTCACGCTTGGCTTGAAATTGAAGAGTCCAGTGTCCCCAACCCCCAGCCAGTCAGCCAAATCACTAATTATGGCAAGAAAATCATTACAAAGATCAGAGAATACTTCCCAGTTGTATTCACCAATCTTTTTAATAGAAGCAATCATCTCAAATCAAGAAACAAAGAATTTCATATCTCACACAATCTTATCTCCATGAATGAAAATGTCAGGCTTAATACTATGCAACTTAACCATGCCGTAAAATGTTGAAACATTGAGGAGTATAAAGCTATGGATAATATTTGAAATTTAAAGTAAAAAGGCAAACTCAGTAAACAAGTGATATTTTCTGTTCAAAGGTTGCACTGGTAAGAAATGCAAATTTTAGCAGATAAAGCACAAGAATAAAGTTTAAATTAGCACACAGTAAACGATATATATTTGAAAACCAACAAAATTATGACTGATGTAGCAACAACAACCATTGTCAAAGCCTTTCCCCATAAATGAGCAAATTTTGATCTAATTAAATCACTTAAAGCTGAAGTATATTTAAATGGGTTATAATTACATGTCTGCCCAAGTAAAAGGACAAAAGGTTAAAATTTGTCTGAACACAAAAATTAATTAGACAAAAGCGGGTCTATATGCACACTAACCCTGCACAAACAACACATACCATAATTCAACTTCATTGCTAATGTATATCATTCCACTTATCCATCACATTATCATATAACAGTTATTGAAGTGAATAGAAAACTCCTCGCCTCTCCTTATCAAACCAGTGGCAAGAAGCAGCTTTATTGCACAAGTTCATCAACATAAATAACATTTTGAACCTCTATATCGGGGCCAATATATACATTTGTTGCTATTAATCTTTCCAGATTCCCAAGCAAAATGAATAATGCCATACATGACTTATCTGTCTGGATAGAATAAATAATAGAATGCAGGTATACTCTACCCAGCAATCTAAAATATATTATAAAGAAAAGCCACATTCCAAAAATCCAGCATAGACTCCAAATTGTTTAAATAAGCCTCATCGAAGAGCTATCAGAGAAAGAAACAACGACATGTTAGATCAAACAAAACTAGAGATTTTCAAGAGCTACACATACCCTGCATTGGCTAGAGCAGTGGAAAGGCCAACAAACCGCACGGCTCGATCTGTCTGAGATGAGATATATCTCATTCTTGAAACAATTACCTGGAGTCAAATATTACCATCGGATACTCAATTATTCAGAGTCAAATCATATTTAATTAATTTTTTTTTTCCTAAATAAGACAATAATGAACTAGCCGTCTGTATTTAAATCAGAACTATTCCAGAAAGGGTTCTCCTAGGAGGTGTCCTTACTGGCACTAGTTAACAGACCTATTTACACCTTCGTTGGAAGATGCCACCCATGACTCTCAAGTTCAACCGCACACCTGTACAATCTTCATAGGATCTCCAGAAAGAGTAGTAGGCCTAGGCTTAACATACGCGCTAAGACAAATCTCCTTGTCTAAGAAGGTCCTTAATCACATCATAAGCCAACAGGACATATTCATAGTACACTTCTAGGCTCATAGCCAGCCTTGTGAAGATTTAGAATTGCAAGAGAAAGGGGGAGTAAAACATCCAAAGGACTATGCGTTTACTCAAATGGCTTACATTGTTACTCAAATGGCTTTATAGAAAATTAAATACAGCTCTCTATTTAAAGCATGGAGACTATCACAAGAAACCTAACTACCTCATTAAATATCTATCTGCCAACTAATCCCTATAATACTATATACACTTCCACAAGCTGATAATAGATCTAGACTACATAGATATCGGTTTATGAACTACGTGTCTCGACCACAATCTTAAGCTTTATTTGTTAGGAATGCTTTGATAAGGACTGCATTTAGCAGGTCCTAATTCACTTTGATCTGTCCACCTGATGATTTGAGTTTTTTTTTTTTTTTTTTTTTTTTTCCATTCAGGAAGTGTTGAAGAATTATCCCACATCACTTGACAACAGGTCATAAATGCTCTTTACATTCACGTGGTCTCCCTCCACCAATCAACTTAAGCTTTTGGATTGAACTTTCTAAAATTGTATCAGAGTGCTATCCCTTTCGTGAATGTGCGTGAATCCACGTAAATATGCAGAGTCAGAATTCCATGTGCCACTCATAATCCGGCTTGCATGTGAGAGGGAGCGTTAAAGAATTATCCCACATCGCTTGACAATAGGTTCTAAATGCTCTTTATATTCATGTAGTTTTGCTCCACCTATCAGCTTAAACTTTTGGTTGGACTTTCTAACAGGAAGAAATAAAGATAGATAGCTAAAGAGCACAAGGTATGTATTCAAAGCTAGATACACGAAAAAGATCCAAAATCAGCAGAAAGATACTATTGAAAGAGCTGCACCACAAGACTGATCAGAGATAGGCATCAATTCCTGCTTTACAAACTAAGGGCTTTGCTTCATTTTTAAGACACGAATTCTTAAAGGCTTTAACAGTTTTAGATTAGTACTAAAAAGCAGCGCCTCACTTTGAGTCCACTCTGTTTCATATAAAATAGGTAAATCTAAGATTTTTTTGCCAGCAATGCCATGGTCAATAACTTCAAAACTGTATAATGCACCAAATGAAGCAATACTTGCTGGCAATGTCACACTTGTCAATTGTTTGGATGAAATGACTTCCTAATAGCGCAAGCACTTTTCATCCTAACATTACCAGCACTTCTTTCGTGCCATTTTAAAAATAAATAAATAAAAATTCACCACAGTCATGAGTTCCAGAAGCTTGACCAGGTGGAGGTATGTACTTGAGAGAAGACGTGATAAAACACATACCTCAAGAATTGGGCCTCGATCAGCTCCTAGTAAGTGTATCTCATCCAAAATCATAAGTCCAACCTATTAATTACACAAATTATGTGTTGTACGTAAAAAGAATATATAATTAACCAACAAAACAAAATTTACCTTAGTAACATAGCCTCTACTCTGCCAATTACGGCTAATACCATCCCACTTCTCAGGAGTAGATATAATAATGTCTGCAGACAATAGGGCCAAAAGATCTGGAGTATAATCTCCTGTCATTTCCACCTAATTAAAAAGATTGTCAACACCTAAAAAACAGTCATGCTCAACATATAACATTATAATCAATAACCATATAAGCACCATCTGTTTCCCAAGCTGAGAGACCAGACGCTTTTTCCAATCATTCATTCTCTCTCGAACAATAGCCTTCAAAGGTGCTATGTAAATAACCTGGAGATCAAAAAACACATTAGACCATGATGAAGCTTCATATAGGCCATGAAAAGGAAATTAGATGATTGAAAACAATAACTGGTGGCGATCAAAAAACGTCTTTTCTTTGGGCCAAAAATCAAACTAATTCCTAAGTCCAGTATCTTTGCATCAGATTCATTTTTGCCCATAGAACACTGCTAAGGGCTAGCAAAGTGAGAACAGCTTGACAAATAGTAAGGTCCATGTGATTATGTTTGAGCACACCATAGCACCGATAACGGCTGTGTCATTTTTTTAGTTTCTTTTTAACTCTGATTATTTATTTTGAGACCAACATGGGACGTGAAGCTACAAATCCTGATGAGATCTGAGACCAGCCTGGGCGTCACATTTCTTTGCACCCATAACACCTTTCATATTTCAGTATAAGTCATCGATTTGCATTAGAAGCTACACGGCGCTCAGAAAGTAGGTCATCAACTCGAGAAACAAATCAAACAACAGCTGAACTCCCACAAGTAAAAAACCAATGACTTTGCCTTTACGTATATACTACTTACCATTCTAGTCAAGTTAACTATCTTGTACAACAGGTTAAAAAGTTGTCAACTGGGATATATGGTACTCAACTTGCAATAACAGTTCAGCATAGCACCCAGTATTCTAGGTAAGATAGGTTTTACAGATTTTGCTTTCTCCTCTTAACAATCAATCCTTTTCATTTTCACAACATCAAATGAGCAACGCTCATATGGAATAACTAGAACAGACCCATTGGTTTATATTCCTTGAGAGCCAAACATGCTCTTTCTTTACATCCTCCATTGCCAATACACAATAAGTTAGTCTAGACATGCACCTTCATATCTGGCTGAGTATTGAAGAGGTGAAGCATAGCAAGCTCAGCTGATATCGTTTTGCCACTTCCAGTTGGAGCTCCCAAGAGAACATTGTTGTCCGTGTGATAGAGAATATGAAAGGTCTGACAGTTTTCAAGAAGAAAGTTAACTTTATAAAGATGATGATAAGAAAGTGATTTACAGAAACCAAGTTAAATGCAGATAAAAAATGACTCAAACCTGCGTTTGAATGGGATTGAAATGCGAAAATTTATACAAGGCTTCATAGCTAGGATTTCCAAGTGAAGTAACTGGTAGAGGCTTTAGATCTAAAAGTTCAGTATGTGTAGTACGTGCCTGGAAAAATCAGTAGCTTTCAATATAAACTCAACAATAATAGTCTTAATAAAAAAGGCATTACACTCCGTAAGGAAGATAAAAAGCAAGATTATATTAACTTTTTTATCCACAGAGAAAGATAAGCACAAAATCAAACACCTCAGGCAGCAGCAGATTGTGGAACGTTATGGTGTAGAAAGCCTCAGCATGCAACCATGAATCCGAAACAGCACGGATGTAGTACTGCGGAGGGTGAGGTTCAAAGATTGGAACAGTAAATGAAAGCTTCTGTGGTTCACCTCTAGGCATCCGCTTTGTTAGAGTGAACAGCTCTGAATGATAAATGTGATCATTCTCAGAATCCTGTGGACAATAAATTCACCAAGCTCCAGGTGAGAGTGATAACCAACTGAATATACCATATCATACATGTTGGGTCAATAGCTATGACATACCGAAAAAAAAGAACACATGAACTGAAATATTATACTTGAAACTATCATTGGATAAGGGCTTAGCCAAAGGAAATTTGAAGCCAAAAGTTCTTTCATTGTCCTCATTTTTTCAGCCTATTTGCTAAAGAACATCAATTGAGGAGTTGAATCTCAAGTCACTGCATTCTTACCCGGTGTGGCCCAAACCAAACTAACTGTACACATTACATAGATTGCTCTTCTTTGTTTCTCTAATATAATACGAAACCATAGCAAAAGCTTAAAAGTACCGCGAAAAAAGTTATTTTCTTTCATTTCCTCCCAAAAGGAGTTGAACAACATGTGCTTATGCCTATAACTAACACAAAAAAAGAGGTGAATCACTCTTTTACCTGAAAAGCAGATCAAACCTACAAAAGTATACCCAATACAGATGCATTTCCTACAGATTGTACTATACTCAACAAATAATAGCATTTTCACAACAAAAGAATAGACAATATCCTTTTGACAATTGGGACAGGATGTATTTTTACAAGCCAGTTTTGCATAATTTATATATTCACTAACAACAGAATGATGTACTTTCGTTTTGCACAAAACCAACCAAAAAAGTGTGTACTACTAAAAAAGAAATTTCAGTAGTGAACTTCACAAAAACAACTGCTCAAACCGAACTTCACCAATGAAACACTGATAGGGACAATCCCAAAACAATGTTATCAAACATATAGTAAAAGAAATAGCATGCTTTTAAGTCAGAACCTCAACAAGGATCCACCAACGTTCTGCTTGACCATGAAAACGTTCTTTCCATGTGAAGTCTGGTGTAATAAGCAAATCCACCTGAGTAGTAAAATGCAACTAGGTCAGCATTGCTTTCCCAAAACCATCAAATGATGCACAAATGGTATCCTGCAATACCTTCAAAACGGTTCTGGTTATTGGACTAACAGTTGCCGACAATTGTATCGATGGAAAGTAACCCAAATACTGCTTGATTAACTGTCCAAAACACAATTGAAAGAGAAGAGGTTGCATTGAAGGCTTGCATGATAAAACCCAAAGATAAGTACTGAAAGGTTTGAGCTCTAAATTTTATGGGTCAGCAACGTTAAGTGCTGAAAATGGAAGCAAACTATTGTTTGATGATAGTCGAAAATAGACACCGAATATTTACTAGTTTCTTACCAAACATTGAGCATTGTCAGTAGTTTTCAACAACATAATTGGTGAAATTATATTTCCATTAATTCTTTTTCCATTAAATCAATTAAGCAACCCATTCCTTAATTGACACATTAAGTGCATCTTAACTTATTTATCTACTGAGTCCAAACTAGTTAGTGTTATTAAACATGTTCAATCTTATTATGTATCGATGTTTTCAGTTTCAGTATTTAATCAAGTCATCAATGAGGACCTAAGAATGTTTGACGCATTGAGGATTAACAATCTTTAACAAATACTATATCCACGAGAGTCATACCCTCCCTCCAGGCCCATAGCGAATCAGGGCTCCAATATCCTTTTCATCCATCTCCAGCAGGTGATCTAAGTCAGCACCCCGTTCCTCAAGCTTCCGCAGGACCTACCAAAAATGAATATTTTATCAGACTGTGTGGAGAACCACTACAGTGGATAGTCTTGTCACTGTTGTACAGACCTCTGGAGAAAGATCTTTGTCAAATTGTCTGAGTGGATGTTGATGGGGCCAAATTTTGCGATCCACAGCCTTGCAATATTCCAACATGAAAAGAGACATCTCACTCCAGCCTCTGCGTAAACAAATCTCGAACAAAGCCCGCATGATACGGGCCAGACTTGCACTTATATATGCAGCATCAGAAACTAATGAAAATGTATCAATCCAGCCACGAGATATGTATAACTGCAAATTTCACAATCCAAAAATTGGTCATCAAAATGGGTCATCAAGGTTATAATAAAGTAAGAGCCCGAAGAGACAAAAAGGGAGAACCTGAATAAGGATGGATATCTTCCCATGTTTGTTTGAAGGACCTCCTTTCACTTCAAGTGGGCACGATGTGCGTGCCATTGTTTCAAGTTCATTCTGCTCTTCCTCTCGTACAACAATGTTCTCAAATTCAGAAGAATGGGCAACCATGTTAATGACCTGCAAAGCCAATAAAAAGGCAGCCCCACCATGAGAGACTTACAACCTATGACCAGTTAGAAACTAAAAAATATCTAAAAAGATGACAAACACTATAAGTACAACATCAGATGAAAGCTCAAGCTAGATAAGCAGATTGCCAGTCATTTCAGACAAGCAGTCATTTGAACTCCCATTGCAAGGTCATGATAGCTCCCTATCTCTTTGTGCAAATCTTAAAGTACATCAACCAAAGTAATAATTCATCATCACTGACCTCACTCTCATTCATATGGCGTCGCATCATTTCATTGTACGTTTCAACACTAGAATATTGGATGTAAAAATGGCTTGCAATACGGCCAAGCTCAGTACAGTAAAAATTGCCACTTTTCTCATCAAACCGCATCATTTTTGCTTTGTCAAGTGCACGAGCAGCATCTGTCACAAGAGCCCTTTGCTTTGACATGAGAGAAGGATCTGCAACAACCTGGTGGAAAACAGCATATTTCTAATAATCCAATTCATCTGAATAACCTTTTTGATGTTACTACTACTAACTCACTATTTTCTTTTACTATATTGCTGAGAAATATGATTGCAGATATAATATAGTCCTGCGTGTATCATAATTTTTCCAACTTAAAAGGTTCAACTAATTTCTCAACTTTTTAAGCAAACCAATCAGCATGCTACTGTGATCCTTATTTTTCTAAAGAAGGGAGTGGAAGAAGTAGAATTTTGGATATGTCTCCACTATGTAGTGGGTGAAGCAAAGGTTATCCTCAACTGAAAGGCAAAATACCTCATTCACAGTTCTTATCACAAAGCTCACTCTCTTTAAAAGGAAAAACAAAGTATCACAGAACTGTCTTTAGGAGCCTGAAATATTCAAATCGATTTCCTATAATCTTAAAAAAATACCTCATCCCATCCAATCCCATAAGCTAGAGGGTTCAACCTCATTCTCACTGCAAGATAGGTATATCGAAGCCATGCACATGCTTCCTTAACATTAGTCACAGTACCAAGAGCCACCTCTGCATTCAGGTTATCCTTCAGAGAGCTAATAAACTGCAAAAAAAGACATAAGCATCAGTAAAGAAGGCATATCAACCAATGCGAAAAGCAGGTGGTGGCTGACAACATTCATGAAATTAGCAAAACTCTGTAACTCTCCTCCCCCAACCCCCCCCAAAAAAAAAAAAAAAATTCTTCTCTTGCGCCTCTAAAGTCCTTGGTCCGCAGCAATTAATATAAACTGTAGCATCAACAATCACTGGGGTCCAACACAAATTATGAAAAAAGCCATGACAAAGAATAAGACAAACCCAAGGGAGTAATTTCAACAATATATGAAAGGAAGGAGAATCATCTAATCCAATCAGACAAAAGGCTGATAATCCATTCCAAACTCTCTAGGGCAGTTGCAGATCTGGAAATTCATTTTAGGAGCCTTCCAATGCAAACAAGAATTCAGGCCCAAAAGGAAAGGAGCAAGACAAGACTTAATCTAACTAATATCGTTATAAGGCAACAAAGTCAGGTATAGATAGCAATGCACAAAAAATTGCTTACAATGAGAAGAAATCAAGCCATCTATGTTGGCATAATTTTTTTCTTCAAGATGTATTCATGTGGAGCATTTTGAAATAATTACAGGAAAGTCTATCTCGTAACATTGTTTGGTTGCGTATTCCTAAACTTACAGTGTCTCGTAGTTCTATCAATCAGTCTTGTCAAATAGGCCATGGAGATGATGATTGCTATTTCAAAAGCTGTGCAAACAATAAAGCCCCTTTGGTGTTTTACCTACCAGTTGGTTGTGCAGAATAATACATCATAAACAGTTCAAAGCACCATTATCTCAATACAACAATAGCCTTTACCAGTCAGATGAACTGCATTAAATCCAAATATTTAAGAAAAAACTTCAAAGCGTAACCCAGGCACTTGACATGATCTTGCTTCTCTCAAGTTTGAATTGAAGTGTTTGCTCGTCAAGCACAAAACATGATGTCACTTAGTAACTAACTCAACTAGAAGTAAGCTACCTAAACTTTGCATGCTTAGATATGACCATAAACTCAACAAAAATCTTGTCTACATTTAGCATTGGAGACTTTAACAATTGTTCTTTTTCCATTCTTTTCCATCTGGTTTATTACATGGTATCACCCCACCCCATCTCTGCAAAGGGAGATAGAGATAGAGATGAATAGCAAGGACGGCAGTTTAATTGACGGCATCCAGTAAGTAGAAACTAAACGATGACAACCTTGACAAGGACAAAACTTTAAATTGTTGAAGCCAAGTCGAATATTAGTACACTGTACCTGACTTTCTATGGGAAGCTGACTTGTCAGCAGCCGCAGATAGTATGACAATTTGTCATGAGACGTAATTATTATTCCTTCGCCGCTTTTATCAAACTGAGGCCTCCCAGCACGTCCAAAGATCTGAAGTAATAATTTCGGAGAGCAAAGTTAAATTTTAGAATCAGGCATATTCCATACTTAACATGTGGCAATTTGGATCTTACTTGCATCACATCAAGCATGCCCAAGTCTTTCCATCCACCAGCTTTTGGGTCATATAATTGGGTTCCCTGGGATAAACACCAAATGTCGGCTCAAACAATGTAAAATAATGCCATACGAAATTTTTGACCTGAAAAGAGGAGCTGTAATCCAAGTGCAAAACTAGGTGACAAGCATGAACAAAATAATGTGAAAACAGTTATGCATCCAACAATCATTACGATGGCGTGCAGCCATTTTTATGTTTTACTAATTAGTAGAAATAACTTTTCTTAAGACATCGCATGGAGGGAAAAAGAAGAAAAAAGAGTTACATTTAAAGAACTAAAAACAGACATTTGAAACTACCAACCATGAAAGAAAATTTCAATATGAACCTCGAGGTCAATTCTAAAGTGATTAGCAACTTTCAGAAAGATTAATGACATGTGGTAGAATTGTGAGCCATTGCCATCTTATGAAAAAATTTGAAGCTATTAGATGAAAGGGGGGGTTTACTATGAAAAATGCTCTAACACTCTTCACACATAAGCTAGTAGTTTTGCCTAAGGCTGAAGTATGTAAAGTTACTATAAATTAGGCAAAGCGGGAAATTGGATAGATTCCAATACAGGATTTCCAGCATTTTTACCATTCTAAAGTTGAGTGTGAAACTGAGACCCTATGTCTCAAAAGCTTAAAATGTTAATGTGTGCACATGTGCGTGCGCAAACGCACTTAACACTCTCCCTCACAAATGATGATAGCACGACCAAAGCTTGAAGCATCAAAGTCGATACAAGTGGATTAAGGTGTGTGTGAAAATTTATGTGGAGAAAAGAGAGAAACCCATGGGAAGTATGAGAAATCAAACTCCAGACATCCAGCTCCAATATAATCTGGAATTGTTATGCCACTGCTGACTTACTAAAAGTTAAAAGCGCTTAAGAAAGCGTGGTTTTATATTAAAAGCTCTAACATGTATTACTGAAGAAGCATCCTCTGTTTCGTTATACAAAATAGACGGATATCTCTTTCATTTCCATCTTGATGCAAAGCACACAGGATCTATACACTGGTATGATGATCTTTGAACATGGACTTTGAATGTTTGCACCAGCAGTGAACCCAAGGAAAGAAAATTTATCATCTTTGGCCTAAGAAGTGCTTCTGCATAGTAACGAAGCTAGAAAGACTTTGTAAACATTTCAGTCAGTGGGCACTGCTTCAGAAAAATGAAGAAAGTTATTCTGTGACCCTTACTGCTCAGAACATTGAAAACCAAAGCGCTTAAGTTGCATAAATAATTATTTGCTCCACATGAAACGATATCATCATATAAACAGCAAACAAAATTTTAGGATTACAACAATAGGAACTAAAGTAATGGAAGTCAACCTTTATGACAACTGTATGGGCTGGAAGATTTACTCCCCACGCCAAAGTGGCAGTGCAAACGAGCACCTAAAACAGCAAATGCAGAATCTCAGAAGATAGTTACAATAGCTGTGCAACTCAAGAATATCACGCTACAAGTTGGATACTCAACCTTCAATAATCCATCAGAGAAGAGGCGTTCAGTCAGGCCCCTGTCAGAACGTAGCATTCCAGCATGATGGACACCAACACCAGCTTCAAAAAGTTGAACAAGATCTTTGTTTCTGGACTTGTGGACTTCCCTCTAAAAAGGATAAAGTACTAGAATGTCATTTGCGAACAAACGTGACTAATACCTTAAAGTACCAATCAATTAAGATAATTTACACCTTACCTTAACTAATGAAAATTGAGGATGATCATCATTACTAAAGACATCCAGCTCGTCATTCTTTCGTGCAAGTTCAACCTACTCAACATTGGAAAATGCATAAGATGACTAAGCAAACAAAGATGTTATTGCAGCAATTAGGATTTTTTTTTTTTTTTTTTTTTTTGGGGTGTCGAATGCAGCAATTAGATTAATGCACAAGCTACATGTTCAAATTGCTGCAAAATTGGGGATTAAAACAGCAGAAAATCCATTTTCCTTTCCAGAGATTGGAACATGGCCATGCCCTAAAGGCAGAATATCTAAGTCATATATATATAGGTGTCAAAATTCTAAGTCAAACTTGACTCTCAGTGGTTTATCAAATTTTCAGCTGAAGCAAACGTTTACACATTAGCCAAAAGTACTATTTACCAGAACAAATCCATTTATACTCAGATGATGAAATGGACAAATCTCATTCTTAAAATAGCCTTACCAACTTCTCTGCTGTTTTTGCAGTGTCCTTCCGTGAATGCACAAAAACCATTGCCTGATGACCTTGCTTTAGTGAATCAACAACCTGAAATTAAAAGCATCAACTGAACCGAAACTACCTAAAATACCATTCAAGTATTTCTCCTAAATCACATATTTTGGGAGCATAAGTATTTAATAAGAAAAATATATTATCTAAATGGGTAAATAGAGCATACCTTCTTGTAGCATATCTCGTTCAACAACTCAGTGCGAGCGAAGTAGTTGTGCTCACTAATACCAATGTACTGTTGAGCAAGAGGCACAGGACGGTAGCTAGAATCAAAGAAGAACAATCCCTTCTGTGCATTCACCTTCAGAAATTCAGCAACCTGGACAGTGAAGAAAGATACAATATCTGCTAAGAAGCCTCAGAGATAGAGAACTCAACAAGCAAAGTCTAACAAATTTATTCATAGGCGACACCTCAAGATAATTAGGTAGGGTAGCTGAAAGGCCTACAATGCGAATCATTGACTGTGTTGATTCCACCTGCCACCATAATCAGATTCAATCGTATCCAGCTATATATTTGGATAAAGCAAACTGAATAAATTAAAAATCCATCCAACAGAGTGAACCAAAAAGTGCCTGATGTATGGCGATGTACAATGCCCAAAAACTCCTTTGCGACCAAAAAGGGTCAGCACATATGTACTCAGAGGACAGGCACAACTAAAAGATACAGTTTTAAGTTCTTGAACCTAAACTCTGCACTGTGACACTATTAATGATTATGTTCCAACAAAGTGAAAAATACATATGCATTTCATACAAATAAAACGCTAATCAAGTCAGAATAATTTACATATCCTCATAAAAGGTAACATACAAAGGAAAACAGAACTGTAATAAAAGAGATATGTCTGCATTCTTATTCTACATATTCCTCCAATTCGATCACCTTAGAGTCATTGCACTTTGTTCTAATACTGAATTTTTCCACCACACAAAGTAAAACTTCATTCTACATTCTATCTTGCCAATTTGGTTCCTATTGTCACCCAAAAAGTATTGATAACGCTTTAGATAGGTACCTGGCGAAGAGTCCTAGCAACCAGTGCTTCTATTACAGGGCCTCTATCATCATTCAACAGATGCACTTCGTCAATAATCAAGAGCTTCACCAGCATAGAAAGTGACATGTCACTGCTCTTGCGTGTAATAACATCCCATTTCTCTGGTGTAGTTACTATCATCTGATGATAAGCATAACGGTCAAGCCACTGTTCATAGACATGTTACGAAAGAGATACACACAAGGGAGAACCCATAACCTGAGTTGCATCAAGTTCATATTTGGAAAGTTGCATGTCCCCAGTAAGTTCCCTCACAGTAACATTAAGTGGAGCCAACCGATGACTAAATGTTGATGTGACCTCAGCAGCCAATGCCTAACAGGGGAGCAGAAAACATCAGCTAGAGAGCCAAGGTCAACCAAGGGCAACTCATTACTGAAAAGAGAAAATTTTTGTGGCTAAGCAGCAGAAGTCATTGCAACTGTAAGAGTCTCAGAGGGAATGCATGTGAAAAAGCAATGGAGCAAAGGCAGCTCTTACCTTCATTGGAGCAACATAAACAATCTTGAACTCATCCTTATGCAAGTAACCATCCCTGAAGTGCTGGCCAACCTGCCAAAGATGATCAAGTAACTAAGGTCCATTTCCAATTGCATATCTCAGAGTAGACTTTTGTCCTGCATAAGATCTACGCTGGCCAGTAAACAAATCCAATAAAGTGTTTCCTCTAAGAATCAAAAGAAAAAACAAACAGAACAGGACAAGATAAAACCAAAGCATGCACATGCCATAATAAACTCATAATAAGGTCATGATTGGTCACCAGTGGATCTGGCTTCTAGTGCTATATAATGATATGACAACCAGGTGATCTTTTCAATATAACTGGTGAAGAAAATTTGATCTAAGGCCATAAGCAATGATTTGGGACTACAATGATACGATCAACAACTTTGCTGCCACTCCAAAGTTTAGGGTATCATAGATGCATACCTCATGCAAAATAGCAATCATAGCTATGTTTGTTTTACCAGCCCCAGTCGGAGCACAAACCTGCAAGTATAAGAAATTAAAATCAGAGGATACTTGTTGAATGGCTTTCGACATACAATTCAATTGTCCAAGATTCACTAAATAAAAAAGAAAAATCTCACCAATATGTTTTCATTTGTATAATAAACAGTGTGAAATATCCGGCTCTGAATACGATTGAGGCTTTTATAGCCATGAAAAGCGGCTTGGGCCAAGTCATCTAGTTCCTTTATTTCAATCTGATGGAGTTAAGAATGAAAAGGTGCAGTAAGATAATAAAAAAGCAAACAGAAAACATATTAAGCAAAGAACACAACCCCACTTCCCAATGAGCACCATGCACAAAGCACATTTGCAATAGCTCGGCATTTCACCGGAGGAAAGATGTGTATTCATAAAAAAAGACATTTTTTCTCTCTTTCTTCATTGGTTTTGTTAGAACATTGTTTCTCATGAAAGCTTAAGCTGTCAAGAACAGTGACCAAGATGGCTTGGAATCTTGGCACTCTCTCCTGTGGTCATCATGCATGTTATTCACATTCGTCCTCCTGTTGTTGTCTAATACAGTTGCATTTAGATCCTATGTTTCACATGTTAGATCCAGATTACGTGCAAGAGGAAGTGTAAGAAATATGCTTGATCTACATTATGGAAATATTTCCAGACATGTTGACTGTTCCAGTGATGCCAAGAAGCTAAAAATTATTTTTTAATATTAACAGTTAACCTATGTGATAAGGCAGTAATCTGGCAGCGAAGGAGATACCAGCTTTTCACCCAATTTCATTTCTGCTGTGGGTGTCGGTGGAATAATGACTTCTTCATATCCCTTATGATGTTTCCTTATAGTTCCCTGAGGAAGTTCACGAACAGGCAGCAATTGTTCGCCAGTTCCGACAAGATCGTCAAAAGGACTTTTCTTCTCACTAGCTTGGAGTAAAGAGGAAAAACTTGCAGCAGATAAGCCGGTGTCAGCCACATAGTCAGGTCCGCGCTTATGTCGCTTTTCCTCTTTGCGCCGAAGTTTGTCAATTTGCCGTTCGGATTCCATTTGCACTGTCACCTTAGAGAAAGGGGAAACAAAGAGGCAAACATGTGATGAAGCTTGTAGCCAATTATCCAATTAGTATAATACTGTCAAACCAGTAGGCACTGGGGAGTACCTGAGTACCATAAGTTGGCACGCGTGCTTGTGCATTTGAAGCTGTTTTATCAGACTTCAAAGCCAACAAGCCGTGACGTATAGCATCAACGAGTTCCTCTCGATGCTGACAGGATTAAAGACTGTTAGTGGTTATACTCCAAGAGAAAGAAAAAGAAATAAACAGTTGAGCATAAAATTTCATTTCTCCAAAGAAAAAGGTTCTATGCAAAATTAAAAGAGTAAATCAGAATATCATAAATCAAGAAAATAATGAAGATAACTGACTGAGGTGTTGCTGCCAGAATGAAGAAGATCAGTCCCAATGATGATTATCCCTAAAGAATCCACTTATGAGATGAAAGGAATCTAATCACCATTTTTGTTGCATAAAAGTAACTTAGGGAAGTGACTCCGTAAAATATATCAACAGCTCCAATATAACAATCACTTGGCTATTTTATTCAACTCAATCATGACCTGACTTGGAAGATAAGTTCTACAATGCACTGGGTTTTCAATATAAAAGTATACAAAGAAATGATTGCATCCCACAGTTCTACTCAGAATAAGCCATATATGACTTTATTTATTTTATGTTTACCAGGCTATAATACACATTGCAGAACTACTTGCAAACAATTTGCTGGCAACTGTTCTCCCTCTGTTTTTTCTTCTCCTCCTGATTGCAGAGGATCCAAGTTTAGGCTAGAGTGGACAAATTTAATAATTATTATCATAAACCTAAATGCCTCATCACACAACCATCAATCTCTTGAAGACCTAATGTTGAAACTATTTTATTACAGTGACTAATAAAGGTTTTTTAGTTCACAGAACAGTGAAACAAATTAGCTCACCCCATGCAAAAGAATCTTTCTGCAGTAACCTCAGTGGATGCCTTTGAACACCATATGGTAATGATTCGTAAGTTAATATTCTACAGCAAACTTGTTTAAAAGATCGGACCTGTGAATATGCCATAGTATTGATGGCCTCAAGAGCATAGAAATTCATGTTTTCACGACAGAACATACTCAAGAAACTCATCATTCATGACTCGTGCCACAAAAGTAACATCAGAGGATATAGTTTAGAATGCATTAAGCCAGTAATGCATCTTCGGATACATATAGGATAAGGCATTCAAAAAATCATGATCTAAATTTACCAAGAATCAACAACCCATACAGAGCACTAGTACACAAGTTCACACTCTAAACAAATTAGTTTTAAGACATGAAAAGCAGAGGAGACTTATTAGCTACTCTACATGACATTGCAAAAGGATGGTAAGAGACTAGATTAATTACATTGTTATTAGAACAGAAACAAGGAAATGAAAGCAAACGAAGAGTAGACGTCTGACCATTATGACATCTTGAACGGTTTCAAATGCAGTATCCCCAACAAGATCCAATAAATCACCTGCAATCTTCACCAACCCAAAAGAAAGGGAAAAAAGAAAAGATTCAGATATTCCATGTATTTTGTTGACTACGGGCCTACCGACTCCAAATTTACATTAACTTAAACGTGACAGAAAACTGACTAAAACTCTTACCTCCTCACCAGGTTTATCTGACTCAAGCACACGACAAACAGCCATGGCAAGTTCATCCCGAGAAAGTGATGAACTATTGCCCTTCACTATATTATCACATGCATCTCTCAACCAACTTAAATCGTAGTTTCTGCCACTACTGGCTGTCTGACTATATTTGTAGCCTCCCGCATCTTGCCATGTATCATGAACAGATGAGACAGATGTATAGGTCTCCTCATCGAGTAATTCACCATTTTCCACAGAAAGGTCAACAAGAAATCGCGATGGAGGATGAAATGCAAGGTCAGCACCAAATTCGACATCATCCATATCTCCATTTGTTTCTTCCGCCACAGCCCTATGGTCTCTCGGCTGTAAGCCCGAGAGCCTCTGAGCCTGAGAAGCGACTTTCTGCAGGCACGTCTCTGAAACCACCCGGCCAACAAGTTTCTGCAGTTCTCCCCTGTAGAAAAAAATCCAAAATTTTATAGTAAAATCACACCTACTTAGATATTCCCCTCAAAACAGGATCGAAAATCCAATCAGTGTCAAGCTCCTTTCCAAGTGAATGAAGATTATGATATGAACTCTCACTTTGTATTCATCTTCTATAGTACCCCACATAAAGAACTCTCAACTTACACTATCTCAGCATGCCCAAAAAACAAAAATGTGCTATAGCTACAGCATCGGCATTGCTAACAACCCTCGCGGCATTTCTCGAAATTACCACGGAATGCAGAAATGCAGGTAAGGCAAAAGAAAAGGGAGGCTAAAGAACAAGATTACTTCTTCTCCGCAATTCTCCGCTTCGCCGCCTCCTCATCCTCGACAGACTCGCCGACCGACTGCCCTCCGAAAAGGCCGTACACTCCCAGAGCCACCTCGCGGAACTCCTCCGAGGTCACCTCCCCATCCACCGCCTCCACCACGGCGGCGATGAACTGCTTGTACGCTTGCCTCACTTCCGCAGAAGCTGCAGCGCAAAACGGCACAAGAAGAACACAGCAGATCAAACGAAACACAAAACAAGAAAGGACAAAGAATCCGAAAACAGCACGCGCGGCGTTCCGATCCCCGCCCGGGTCGGGTCGGGTCCGGGTCGCGCACCTTCATCCCAGCGATGGACGATCCTCCGCGCGAGCTCCGACTCCTCCACCGAATCCGCGGCGCTGCGAGGGGAAGCGGGAATTCCGATCGATAAGAAGGCGATCGCCGGAGCGAAAGCAAAGCAACGGAGAAAGGGAAGAGAAATTATTTTTCTTTTTATTTTTTTTGGCTGCTTTTACTTGCGAGGCTTGCGGCGGCTCCGGAGGGCGGCCCGGCGGCGGAGGAAGGCCTCGTCGGCGTCGAAGGGATCCCGGAGGGAGCTGGTGAGGCGAGGGAGCTGAAGCAGCATCGTCGTCGTCTCCCTTCTTCTCCTTCGTCTTCTTCTTCTTCTTCTACTTCAACGATGACGAGCGAGCGAGCGAGCGAGAGAGGAAAAGAAACGGACGAGGAATGAGAGCGGTCTTTGTTAATATATAGCTTTGGACGCAGCAATGAGGCTGCTTCAGTATCGAGGAGGCTGATCTTGACTCTTGAGTGCCAAGTAACAAGAAAGAAGACAAATCCCACCCAAAAATAAAAAAAAATAAAGTAGAAAAATCTCAAAAGTTTGGTTAGGTTCTATCATTGATAATAGCCAATTTAAAAAATATATATATATTTTATTTCTATTCTTGGATGAGTTTCTAAGTGAAAATACGCGTTTGATAATAATATAAAAAATTTTATTCTTGAAATAAAAATTTATTTGATAACGACACAAAATTTCTCCTTCCTAAATGGAGGCAAATGGTGGCCAATAATCAATAGCGATGCATGGTGACCAATGACGGATGACAACCGGTGATGGACGGCAGACGGTGACCAATAGTGGTGAACGACAATCTAAGAAGTACCGACACTTTCGAAAGTTTTCGTGTCGTGTCTGACACTCTGACACATATCCGACACACTCCGATACGTGGTCAACGAGTGTCGAGAAATCCGACACGTGGTCAATTCTTCCCGACACATTCCGACAGACGAGTCTAAAATTCCGACACGCACAGGGTTAATTTTAAAAAAATTTAATACTTGAGGGGTCAAAATATAAATATATGAAAAAATAATGAAAATAATAAAAATAAATGGGAAAGAAGAAAATTCTCACTCTTAAGTTTCTCACTTATAAGTTTTGACATTCTCGTAATTGACTATGGAAGGCCCCTCTTCTCGTTAGTGTTGCTCTATCGCCCCTGCAGACTTAAAGTGGTGATTTTTTTTTGCTTCTTTCCGCGTCTTATAGGCGTCGCCTGCGAGTTATCTCTTTTGGTCTATATCATTGACTTGTGAGTTATCTCTCACATTTTCCTTGGCAAATTTAGTTATTTCCTTTTCTTTTGGTTCTTGTCCTAGATTTTCATTTTTCTTAAACCTTGTTTTGCATAATAGCTCCAAGCCAATCTATATCATGAACTCCGAACTCTATCTAGGATTATAAAAAATCCTATTAATCTCCGACAAGTGTAAAAAAATAGAACATGTTCCTTCAAATTTACTCTTTTGCATTTGCAATTTTTGAATTTCTCATTCAATCTCTGTCAAATTAAAATAATGAATGATATTAATAAATATTGGATTAATAATTTTTAGTATAAATTAGTGGACCTAGGCTTAGAACCAGGGAAGACAGAGTTAATTTCCTACAAGTATACCTTCCCACGATAAGCAAACCTTTTGTTTAAGCCATTCAGGGATAACCTTTTAGTAGAAAACTATTCAAACTTTTAGTTCAAAACCTAGAGACACTCAAAGATGCTGGGATGATAATATTTCTAATTATTCGAGTTACATTTCTCAGAGGATTCTACTATGCTTGAGAAGAAGAAATGTTTAGAAAGACATTGAGAGCTTTAACAAAATACTCACTTTACTTCAAGAGACTCTACCCAACACATTACATTCTCCTTGCATTTTATAGGCACAAAGAGGTCACGAGCAAACGAGGACCAAGCTCACGGGTCCTAAACAAACAGGGCTCCGAAAAATCCTATCGGGAATTATTATTGGTGATAAGAATAGTGATAATGAACAGTGATTTCCCTAACATATTGCTACAGAACTTGCTACAGTGATTTGCTATAGTCAGCGATCTCTTCCATTAAGGGCATTGTAGTCAATTGTCAAAACTATGCATTTCTACCAAAAGATGTTCTTTGTATTTCTGTTCAAATTCTGCAAGTCGAATGTTAGAGAGGCTTCAAGTGTTCCACATGTTTGCATCATTTGATGAAGATGCTTATTCATGAGTCTTGGAGAATCTTGAAGTGTCAGTAAGCAAGTTTGGTTGAGGCCAATTTGATGGTTGAGCATAGTAAGATGTGTCAATTCCTAAGGATAAGGACAGATGTCCTTGATCATAGGGGTCTTGAGAATGAGAGGGCCCCCCATTAGGCATAAGGGTCTTGTGATGATTGTGTAGGGTCATTCGTGTATGTCATTTCTTACTCATGTGATGGGGTTGTCCTTGCATATCTGAATTCTTCGAGTGTTTCTTTGGCTTTTGGTACAAGGCTATAATGATCACATGTAATGGATACATTATAATTCCATACATCTTCAAGGATAATATTGTTCTCATGGCACAAAATTCTTTGGAGTTCTCAGTACTGATGTTCACAGCAACTAACAAGGCCTGAAAAGTATTTGTAAATTCGAGCTTCCTTAAGATGTGGCTGAGGTTTATAAGATGTAGTTCCTATATTTGTGGAGCACTGGTAATGATGCCATTGTTTTTTACAAAAGCCCATGGTCGTCGAAAGAACAAAATAGTGTGGATCTTTGGGTCTAGTCAAACAATTCTCAGTTCTTGTTGTAGGAGATACTTTTAGTGAGTAAGAGGAAAAAACCAATTGAAGAAACCCAAAAGTTGGTTTCTGTCGCTTTCCTTTTCAGTATTTTGAACAAGCTTGAATATCCTAATTAGGTTGGCAATGAACCTTATGGTTGGAATTTCAATAATTATTAAGTACTTATTGTTTAAGTACCACAATAACCATCATAGTTGATCAGGAAGTCATCTTCCTTCCAAATTAGAGGGTGTATAAATGGATAGCTGGAATTTAATCCAAAAGAATAAAGGATTAAACCTCCATGGAATCTAAATAGATCTATGTGGCATTGCCACATAAGGTTTTCCAAATTTTCAATTAGGCTATCATTATGGATTTGTTCAATAATCTCCTAGGGTATTGCCAGTTTGGCCAATCTCGTATTCTCTCAATCTTATACTTTTCATTGTGGTGAAAAGTATGTAAAGCATGCCTCATGATGTAGTTGATTTCTGTTGGGGCATTTGGTCTTGACAAGAAGTCAGCAAGCACATTCTTTTGTTTGGTTTCAAAATAGTATTTTGAAAACTATTCAATCCATCAAAAGTTTAGAATGTGGAATCTGCTTCTATTTAAACTTAGTCATCTGGGGAAAAGATGTCATGTCCAATTCTACTAGGAAGTGGTAGCCGATGGGATGGAATTCGAACTTTTTTATTTTATTTTTCATCGCCAGGATTTCTTTGAAAGTGAAATGATAATGCATTATTATGTGCTACGAGAGTTTCTAATTATCAATTGAGGACGGCTTAAGCAACGGAAGTTTTTTTTTTTCTCTTCCATGTTTGTCCACATTAGTGGGGGTAGGTATTTCGAGTTCAGTCATAGTGTGAAGAGATCTTCTCAACATTGGATTCACCTACTGAACGGATCTTGTTATTTATTTATTTTGTATTTATATATAAAATATATATTTAATATATAACGTGTCGGAACGTGTCGGAATTATCTATTTTTTTATAAATGACGTGTCGATGTGTCATGTCATGCTATATTGCGTGTTGCATGTCCATGTCGGTGCTACATAAACGACGATCGATGATGGTGAACAGCGACTGGCAGTAGGGAGGATGATCGGCGGTGGGCGACAGCGGCGAACCACGGGCGACAATGTGGGGCCGGTGACCAACGACATCAATCGGCGGCGACAGACAGCGAGCGGCAAGGAGTGACAATCGACGGATAGCGACTAAGTAGATGGCAAACAATGGCTGACTAATGGCGAGAACGAACAATGAAAAAAAAATTATTTCTTATTTATATTCCAGAAATAGAAAAGTTTTTACTTTTAGACTACGCATGGCAATATTTCTATTCTAGGAAATAATTTTTTTACAAAAATAGTTCTTTTTTATTTCTATTCCTTTAAACAATTTATGAACAAAAGAAATTAGAATAATAGATTAGAGATTATATAAAATTGACAAGATCAAAAAGCCTATAACATGGGTGGTTGTGTCATAGAGCTTGAGCTGTTATCTTATATCTGTGTGTGAGGATCTTTATTCATGTAGTTTATAGACTATTGAATTTAGGCAGCGCCTTGTTGGAATCATTATTTGCAGACTAAAATTTTGAACTATAGTTCTTAATAATATTTTTTTTGTGAATTTTAATGTTTGGTAAGGCAAGTATTGCGAAAAAAGCACAAGGATCTTATCAGCCAAATTAATTTGTAGTGATTTCCTTGGGACTAAGTTTTTACTCTTTGAAAAGAATGTAATTTTGGTGCATGCATGGCTTGCTAATCAATCTTCTAATCCTAACATAGACGTCGAGTTGGGTTGGAAATTTCCAACTACTGGAATGGTGCATACATGGCATGGCTTTACTATTATTATGCATTTAGTTGATAGTATGCTCCTAAAGCACCTAGTAAAGACCTCGATCTCTTGCATTTTAGCTCTCCATACATCTCATCTTGATGTTGGTTTTTACCTTGCTTCTTTCCAAATTACAAAGTATTTTATCGTTGTGTTTCACATAAGCTTACAAGGTTTTGTCTGATTTGGAGGACAGGAGGCGTTTCTCCTCTCCTCTTTTGCTTTATTCTTTTTGATTAGGATGCAAGTTTCGAACGATCGTTTGTAGGTCTTCAAGTGTCAACTAGGCAATAGGTTACAATCTCCTTCTCAAGTGTTTGTCCACATTTATGATGCATTCAATGGCATTTGTGCTTAAGAGATAGAATCGGATGACCTTAATACAATTGACAAAAATGTATTCATAAGAGTTTACAAACACATTACAAAAGTCAGGTTTATAACAATGGATCTATGAGTCAATTAAGGATCTTGAAAAGGCTTAGTTCATGAGATTAATTATGTTTATAAGACTCTTATACATAATATAAATGGCAAGCCAGCTAAATGTTTGGAACCACATTTAGGAGTTGCAGAAAATATAAACAGGAAGCAAAAACTAAAAAAAAAAACAAACACTAATATGAAGGAACTACAATAAAACCCAGTGGTTGACATTATTTTTTTCTCTTCCAATCATTGAGTCACAATAATTCAGCCTCACCACTATCACACCAAAAAGAGTGCAATATGCTGCTCCCTTTTTTTCTTGTCACCATTTTTCAAACTAAATAAAGACACAAGCAACAAATCCAATTACGGGATGGTATTATTTCTAAACCATGCATAAGTGTTGAATCTTGGACCCAACTCACGATGAATTCTGTCTTCTAATTACTGTCACTTGTTTCTAGTGTGGTTTGTTGGGCAGCAATTACATACAAATACAATACAAATAAGCATAAAATTTAAAAACTTTGTCTCCTATCGTGAGACCCTTGTCAGCTCTTGATGGTAATGGTGTTTGAAAATATGAATGATTTCTCTATTGCCATCTCTTTCATGGTGTCCTGTTTATTTTAATGGGTAGAATTTCCTCAAGTGATCCAACTCGGAATTTTGGACAGCTACTTAGTGCATAAAAGGGTCACTATAGCAGCTACAAGCATCAAACCAAAATCAATAGGTCCAACTCAAAACCCCGGATAGCTACTCAGTGCACAAAAGTTCCTAATTAGATAAACCCATTTGATAAAAGCTTTTTGTCATATAATATATACTTCTATAGAATGTCATAATACACAAGATAAACCGTTGAAATGTACGTGAACTATCATTTGAGGAATCAAAAAAAAACTCCCTCACAAAAATACAAGACAACAATTCATCAAAGCACAAGCCTATTGAGGTCAAGTAGCTAGAAATAAAATGTGAGAATCAATTTATTTCTATAAGGAGGACAAAGGGGAAGTGGCTATATGCTGAAATCCAGCAGACCATCTAAATTATATATGGTATTAACAATTCACATGCCTGATATGAGAAAAATCTAACAAAGCAACAAACCTAGAAAGTCTTGATTATGAGGCTCTTTTAAGGGCTAGAACAAGAAATATTGGAGGACACGGATCCTAATTTTGTAAGTATTTTTTGGACAATGACATAAAGAAGATGTTAGCATCAGGTTGCTAGGAAAATAAAATATGCTAAGGATCACAAGGATTCTATTGATTTGATAGTAGCATTAATAAAATGATCATGCTTTGCATGTGAATCAATTAGAGATCTAGCTTGGATGTTATGTGTGAAGGTTGTTATTGGAACTTGAGGAATATAAACATTCATATGACATCAGATTTCTATCTAACAGGATAAGTACAAAAAAAAAAATGGAGTTATTTATTACAACCAAAAACCCATATCCATCTTCTTGATTTGCGTGAAATTGAAAAGTATGTTTACTTAGCAATCATTTTCTCATTTAGCACACTCCCATCTCAGACTCACAAGGAGCAACTACTCAGTCAATTTGCCAATCACGGATAAAGTACACCCCAAGTGCCAAAACTTGGCACGGAGGAATACTTAAATGCTAAAAGTTTGGAAAGTAACACTTAAGTATCATTTTTCAAAAAAAGTTGGACACTTAAGTGCCATCTCCAACGAACCCTATTAGAAATCCTACGTTGCAATTTTTTATTATTTTTTTCGCCTACGTGGCCCGCCGGAATGCTGACTCAACAAACAAAGCCAAAAACGACGTCGTTTTTAAGCGGATTCAAATGTTAATATAAAAATTAATTTAATTAAATTATAAAAATAAATTATTATTATTTTAATAAAATAAAAAAAAAAAAAAAACTTAATTTAAAAGAAAAAAAAAAAAAAAGGTAGGGAGAGGAGGCAGCGGGCGAGGGCTTGCTAGGAAGGGCCGGCAACGGTGGGGGAGGGTCGACCGGGGTCGCGCGCGGCCCCCGGCAACGGCGAGGGCCGCGAGCCCTCGCCGCCTCCCCGCCGTCGCCGGGAAGGGCCACCAAAGGGAGGGTCGGCGAGGTCGCCAACGGGCCCCGCAAGCCCTCATCGGATCTCGGCAAGGACTCGCGAGCCCTCGCCGCTTTCCCGCCGTCGTCGGGAAAGGCCGGGGACGAGGGGGAGGGTCACGTCGGGGTCGCCGGCCCCAGCCAATTAGCAACGAGGGCCCGCAAGCCCTCGCCACCTCCCCGCCGCAGCCGGGAAGGGCCGACGATGGAGGGGGAGGGGCGGCTAGGGGCTAGTGACCCCGGCCGACCCTCCCCCTTCGTCTTCGGCCCTTCCCGGCGGCGACGGCAAGGGCTCAACCGTCTCCTTCCCCTCTTTTTTTTTTAAAAATTATTATTTATTTTTTAAATATTTGAATTTGTATTTTAAAATTTTTTAAATAAATTTATTTTTAAATTGAATTTAATTAATTTTTATATTAATTATTTACACATCAGAGACAAAACGACGTCATTTTTGCATTTTCTCGCCACGTCAACATGCAAAACGACGCCATTTTGCATTCACATTGCCGGAAAATTGTCACGTTAGCAATTTGGCCGGATTTTGGCCAAAGTGGCACTTAAATGATCTATTTTACTCCGATTTTGGCACTTAAGTGTACCTTTTTAAAATTTTGGCACTTAATGTCCCTCCATGCCAAGTTTTGGCACTTGAGGTATACTTTGTCTGGCCAATCACAACATAAAACCTTCTATGAGACTACAATTCATCAAGAATATTAATGAAACCAAATACCTATGCTAATAAGGAAGCCCTAGTCAGATTTTCTAACACATGAGAAGTGAGATCTTGAGTCCTTTCTAGTTCCAATATGATTGAACTTAACAAGATGAACATCCACCAATGCAAGTAAATCCTTGTAAATTAATAGATTTTTGAATTGATAATGTAGTGATACATTGAGAATATTTCTAATGAAAAATACATCGCTTCACCAACATCTTAAAAGACAGTTCCACCATAGAACCACATTTTCTCTCTAGAAAATAAATTATTTTATTTGCTAGTTTTGCACAATAAAACTTGGGATAGTGGTGATAGTCCATAGCTATAATTGTCGAAAACCAATAACCCATATCCATCTTCAACTAATATAACAACTATCGAGAGCAATGATTGTCGAAAATATAAGGACTATCAGAGCTATGATATAAGAGAATATAAGGTCTTAGTAAATTTGCAACAAAAATCCAACGCAACAATAGCCGTCGGAAAGAAGTTGATTCCTGGGAAGTGAGAATCATAGCAAAAAATGTACGATGAGAAGGAATCGAAACAAGAAACCTAGTTTAGGGTGAGACGAGCACAAGGGAAGCAACAATAAGAGAGGCGAGCACGAACAAAGGGGATGTGATGGAGGTGACACGATCGGAAAGTGGCGATTGGACAAAGGATTCAACTTCAATAAGTGAGAATCACAACTAGAATAGGTACAATGAGAAGTAATCAAAGCAAGAAACCTAATTTAGGACAAGACGAGCACGAGGTGAGCATACTAGAGGCGATGCAATCGAAAAGAGGTGATCGGAGACGGGACTAGAGGTGACAAGACCGGAGAGAGGTGTCTAGACAAACGATTTGACTTCAAGAAGTGAGAATCACAAGCAGAACAGGTATAATGAGAAGGAATCAAAGTGAGAAACCTGATTTAGGGCAAGACGTGCACGAGGCAACCCAACCGGAGGCGACCAGACCGAAGAAAGGCGACCAAAAGTCACGTCCCGAACCTCGGGTACGTGCAAATCCCTCGACGGTCGGTTAAAAATGCAACGTCCCAGGACGCGTCGCCGACCCATTCTTTTTTTTCTTTCAATTAAGCATATGCAGAAGCGAATTAAATAAACCCCCGGTCAACAAACAAACAATAGGAATAGTCAAGCACAACAAAAGTTGCCAAAAACAACTTATTCGATTATCAACTATTAACCCTAAGAAGTTTAATACTTACAAGCCTTTCCACAGCCACTTCTTATCGACCCTCTAAAAAAAAAAAACCTTCAAGGATCAAGGTTAACCTAAACTTCGCTAACGGCAGGGCTAGCCAGAAAGGTGTCATATCTCATGCGCCCACCACATCCGCACTTAGTAGATCTCCACGCTACGGCCCTGAAAAAGATTAATCATGACGGGGTGAGATAAAATCTCAGTGAGTCAATCGCCTAAACCGCGATTAGAACGCAAATTCACCTCAAAGTCAGCCTAAACAAGCATCACACACAAACTCACCTCACCTTGGCACGTCCCTACATATCAGCGCATCACATATGCCATTATAGATATAACAAGCATAATTAATAACTGGAACACATAATTTTCATCCTTCAAACATCCACATGAGTCTTGATTATAAGAAAAAACCATTATGATATGTCATATACCATGCCATACAATTTTTCCCTATAATCAAGCGTAATAGCACAACTAGTCAAGCGTGTTAAAGTTATTATGATCCATTGGCCACGGCCCACTCAACAGTCGGCGGTTATCCGACGTAACCGGGCATCGTCCCACCCCATCGGGCACGGCATCATCTCGCATATTCATACGCATCAAGACAGCATTCCATAAAGGAGCATCAGTCCAGCCTCAACCGCGACTCAGCATCCCGTTGACGTGGAGGCATCCGAACTTAATCATGCATCATCCCACATAATCATACACATCGGGACGGGTTCATTACCCTGCATAATCATATGTATCAGGGTATTTAGGTGATGACATCAGCATACCATCAATCTGTCCATTGTTATCTTTCTCATTAGCCAAGAACACAAAAATCTCTTTTCAAATAATAAACCTTACAACTCTCTTCTTTTTTTTTTTTGTTCAAAACTTTCAGAAATAAATTCATACAAAGTCATGTATTTGAAATCAACCCGCCAAATTTTGCACACATCTAGTTTGAAACCTCACGATTTTATTAAGCACATAAAACTTGGCGTCCAAACCCGACACCATATTTATTTTCTATTTGTTACTCCAACAACCATTTTTGAAAACAATCTTTGGTAACCCCCATTTTTTTTTTCTTTAAAACTTTTGGAAAGAAATTCATAGGTGCTCTCGTCCTCAAAATTAATCTGTCAAAATTTGCACGCACCTAGTTTAAAACATCATTATTTTATTGAATAAATAAGTTTTGATGTCCAAACCTGACACCTCATTGTTTTTCTAATTAATATCTTATAAAGCCATCTTTTTGACATAAAAATCGGAACCAACATAGAGCAAGCAATCTCATACTATCACGCATAAGTTCTCAGCATGCCAAAAATCAACCAAATCACAAAATATACATTTTCCAACAAGCAAGACACCAAAAACAACCACAAGACCATAACCGGCCCTCACTGGCAAAAACCGAGTCCACTCGCACGTCTCCAATATTAATTCTAGAAACATAACCAAGCGAGTTCAGAAAATTCTCAAATTTAAATATGTTATAAAGGACACTTAAATGAACACTTTTTATGAAGAAACCTTGACCCAAATCGTTCCGGAATAAGAGCAGTAATTCGCTCAAATTGTTACCAAAACTGTGTCTGTGTCCAGAAATTATGTTTTCCAAAACCAGCTTGGATTGGGATCCAAAACTCGTCTGTTTGCTCTAAAATTTGACTATGTTAAACTTCAAGATGTTATGAAAATTTTTGTGAAGAAACTCTTTCTAAAATCGAACCCTAAGAGTTGATAAAAGTACTTTAAACACCAAAAGGTCACTAGTTCCAGCACAAAATGAGATTTTGTCTTGCTCGTAACAAAGCTGAAATCTTATTCTTTTAAATCCAGAAACTCTTGAGTAAAATATATATTGTAAATGAGGATGTTTAGAACATTTTTCAAGAATGAAGCAACCTCAAAATTGTAGCACATTTTAATCCACGAAAATAGCAAACAGTAAGTGCCCGGTAAATAGATCCGAAGAGAAATCCACTAGATCGAGCTAAACCAACTTAATTAACCTAATCATGATTAATTAAATTAATCATGATTAAATAACCTAACCAAGGCTAGTTAACACTAATCTAACCATGATTAGCACTAAACTAAACACTCATTAAGCACAATTAACAGCTTAATCAAGGATTAGGGAGTTAACTCATCGGATTAAAATGACAATAGGCTCACGACGACGGCAACGATGGTGGCGAAAACCCGAGACTACCGTGCCTCGAACAGAGACTTGGCGGAGGCTGAGATGATCCTACAAGCTTACAGCCAAGATGGGCGGTTCAACTTGGAAGGCTGGTCGGATGAAGGTGGCTGGATGCGGGATGGTGAAGATGCGTGGAGGTGGAGATGGGATGCTGGTGGTCAGTGAAGTGGGCGATGGAATTTTGGTAGTGCGATGCTGCAAGTGCTGTGAGAAGGGCAGGGACTGTTGGCGTGTAGTGAAGCAGATGGTGCGGTGATGGGTGATGATGGTGGATGGAGCGGTGATGGGTGAGTTGAGCGTGGAGTTGTGTTGGCGACAACAAAAGGAAAGGGAATGCAAAAGAGAAAGGATGAGGCAGAGGTGAGTGGAGTTGGATGTGCGGCAGTAACGTGAAGAAGAAAAATGCTAAAGATGAAGATGGCGGCTGAAACGGGGGGTGAACGTGCGTGCGAGGGAGTGAGGAATGGGAGAGAGAAAGGGAATGGAAGTCAAAGTATCAACCAATGAAAAACTTGGTAAAATATCAAGCCCATCATCACAAACCCCTAAAGTCTTCATGCTTAGAAGTCAAGTGGTCATCCAATGGCTATTTTTCTTCAATTTCCTCACAAACAAACCATTTTAGGGGTAGAAAAATGTCATTCTTTAGCCCATCCGAATTTCCATTTCTTATTTGTCCAGAAATCAATTTTCCGCAAAATTTTCAGACTCGACAAAAATTCCCCGAAAGATGAGATGGCATCCAATAAATGAATCGTGACATACTCGAACGTCCGATTCCCGAAACCGAATTCAATTTCGTGATTAAAATCGACCGAACGCGACTTTAGTACGACTTAACACATTGGGTAGCTTTTAGGGATTTTAGTGCGTTTGACCCGTGGTCGATAATTTTCGATCCACGTTTGTGCATCTCCAATTCGTAGACAACTCTCGGTTATCACATAATCGCGAGATTTCAATTACGTGTCACGAATATAATATCGATAAAAATCGGGTTATTGTTGTTCGACGCGAATATCGCAATCATGCGAAACCACCCACAATTCAACTATGCAATTCCATCATATCAACTTATATCCGTTCGCTAATCAATTATAACGGTGTCGTATTGACCCTTGCTGATTATTATGATCGGGATGATCGATTTTTGATCAAATTCTCTAGTCTGCCACGTTTATATCTCTTAACAACCTCACCTAATAGATTAGTTAACTCAAGAGTGATCAGTTTCAAATAAATTAACCATAAGCGCGTCAACAAAACAACCATTTCGTATATTCGAATTAATGGTCAAATTTCGGGATGTCACAAAAAGTGACGGGACTGGAGAGAGATGACTTGACCAGAGGCGATGCGACAAAGAGAGGTTACCAGAAGCGACAGGACTGAAGGCAATGGCACTGGAGAGAAGTAGCTAGACTAAAGGTGATGGGACCGGAGGTGATAGGATTAGAGGTGAAGGGACTGGAAAGAGGCGAACAACGGTGTTGAGACTGGAGAGAGGTGACCACACAAGGGCAAAGATGAGCTGAAAAGAGAGCTTCGAGCACGAGTTGAAAATGGACAAAAGATAATTTAGGATTTCTCTTGAAATAGAAACTATTTCTTGTTTTTGTTCTCGAGAACGAGAAGCTATTTTTTTTTTTTTTTTGTTTCTTGTTTCTGTTTCAAACCTATTTTTGGAGTGACAATCTATTCCTCAAATAGAAAAATGAAATAATTTTACTAAACGGATTTCTATTCCAAAAACAAGAATAGAGTGGAAAAATAGTTTTGGCACAAAAGGAGAATGGTTGTTATTTGCGCCCTAAAGCTATGTAATAAGGAATCGCCCTAACTGGACTGAATCAATTGGTTCTAGCATTCTCGGGATCATCAATTTGGTTTCTGATTCCATAAAATTGGAATCGTTCCCATTCCCAATTCTAGAGGTGAATTTCGATCATGTTCCCCATTGTAGAGGTGGAAACGCTTAACTAGAATGAACCGATCATTTTTTTTAATTTTTTTGTAATGTGATTACAATTCAGTAAAATACTAAAAACTAAACATAATCCTCAATTTCTTCAGAGAATGAGCAATGCATAATAAAACCCTCGGCTACATCTATTTGAATCATTTCTTAACTTAACTAAAAGTATGAAGGATTTTATAGAGGTTTTTGTTTCTATAGATGGAGCGGAAGAGGTAGTTGTGATAAAGTGCACATTGGGACTTTGAGGATGAGAAGGATCCGGTCCAATTCCAGAACCCCATGGTCTGATTGGGGACGTTGAGGTTTTTGTTCATATAAAACTTTGGACTAGCCCCATGGCATAGATGCTAAAGGGGCTATGGACGGTTAGAGCTTAGCAGCAATTCGGTGGCCATTATTAAACTGGTAGAGAGAGAAAAGAAAGGAGGAGGCTGGACGAATGCTCGATCGTGGATGGACAAAGATATTGTCATTTTTGCTATGATTTATAAACTTTATCCTAATTTGCAATACCGTCCCCAAATTTTTAATTCGTTTGATATGGCCTCCAAACTTTTGAACATTTAACAAAAATTCATGCACTACATTGAATGAATTAAAAGTTCAAAAACCATAATATTAACATTGAATATTTTTTTATCCTATAGATTAAATTGAACACGTACAAAACGTTTGAGAATCGCAAATAAAAAATGCAATGATGTCACACTATATTGGGTTAAAGTTTAAACAATCAAAATTTTAGGAATAATATTGTACATTGGAGTCAAAGTCCGAAAATCATTCGCATCTTACTTTTCAATACCAACGATAGGGGTGAGTGCGGTTCCCGGGTAGAACTAGGAACCGGAGAACCAAACCAAAGGTTCCGGTTCGATTTTTGGTTCTATAGGGACCGGTTTCAGTTCTTGGTTCCTCTTTTCTGGGAATTGGTCCGGTTAGGGCTAAAAAAAAGCCCCAAATCAGAATTTGACTTTCACATTTCACACGACACTTTTAGTTTCACAGTTCTCTCTTCACCCGTTCTCCGCATTTGCTCGACGCCACCGTTGCTCGCCCTCGACGCCACCTCTGCTCGATGCCACCGCCGCTCGCCCTCGACGCCACCATTGATCTCTACTCGGCAAGCCACCATTGACCTCTACTCGACGCCACCGCCACTCACCTAGCCACCCTCGACACTACTAGCCCAGTCGCCGCCGATGTCGCTCACCCAACCTCCCCCAAAGCCGCTCGGCCAGCTGCTCCGATGCTGCTCATAGCTCGCTTTTTGTGCTGGTAATTTCTGCCGCCCCCTCTCTCTGTGGTTATTGTTCATTTGCTTGGTTTGCCCTTGTTTCCACAGTCGGCAACCTAATGTTCTTGAACAAATGTGGTTTGTATGTAAGCTTTAGGGGGGGAATTCATGTTTGCAAGAATACTACGTTTGTTTAGCTCTATTTCAAAGTGTTTTTGTTTTTACAAGAATGTCTTGAGTTTTCATTTTGGTTCTTTGTTCTTCTATGCAGTATTTTTTACTGCTGTTACCTTAATTTGCAAGTTGTAATGGGGATTCAATACCACGAAAATGTGTTTTTAGGCATATGACCAAGTTTTATTCATATAACATCAAGGCTTCTTAAATAATAATGTGGCATTCCATTTTGATGCAAGCTGGGGAAGAGAGCTTTTCGATTGATCTGGACGAGAACAATCAAGTGTGATATGAAATACTCTCTTTCTCAAAGCCTACCCACTTTATGTCTTTCATTGGTTACCCATATGTAGAGCTCAGGCAGAAGTCTTTGCTCATCAATTTAGTAATGCTGTTCGGAAACATTTAGTAGCTTCTTAGCTACATGTATTTAATGCTACAAGCTATGTATAAGTGTAACATGCTTATGTCCTCATGACAATTTTTTGCTAAATCTGCAATATGTTCTTATGATATCGATTTTCGATACCAATTTACGTCGTCTTCTATGCAAACACAGTATGCAAGCTAATTGAACAACATGAGCTGGAATGCCAACGATTTGAATTTGATGGCTTAAATTCGCCTCTAAAACTGCAAGTTTCTATACATGAGATTCATATAGTGTAATATCTATCACACTTGAAGAGGGACACCAATCTAGACTTTGAAGTAATTGTAATTTCCCAAAGTCTGCACTTTTATACATAAGCTAAGTCTATTATGGGCCCATTTGGTTCAGCTTTGGAGAAATGTCATTGGGAGAATGCAAATACCTTTAAGGTAAAGGGGTTTTCCGAAATGTTAAACTGTTTGGTAAACTATAATTGAAAAGTGTTTTAAGGAAATGCAAGACTGTTTAGTAAACATATATTTGAAAAGCCCTTTAATGTGACCAAATTAAATTTTTTAGTTTTAGTATTTTTAAAATTGCAAAAAAGAAACAATGACTATATAACATTTTACATTTTCATGTTGAGAGTAATGTAAAAGATATATATTAGTAAATTTATTTAAATATTATATTAAAAGAATTTGATTATAGATTAGATGCAAAGCTCAAAAAATTAAGTTTTTTAGTTTTAGTATTTTTAAAATTGTAAAAAGAAACAATGACTATATAACTTTTTACATTTTCATGTTGAGAGTAATTGTAAAAGATATATATTAGTAAATTTATTTAAAAATTATATTAAAAGAATTTGATTATAGATTAGATGCAAAGCTCAAAAAATTAAGTTTTTTAGTTTTAGTATTTTTAAAATTGCAAAAAGAAACAATGACTATATAACCTTTTACATTTTCATGTTGAGAGTAATGTAAAAGATATATATTAGTAAATTTATTTAAAAATTATATTAAAATAATTTGATTATAGATTAGATACAAAGCTCAACTTTTGGCCTAGGGTTCTTTTAGGTTTGTTTTCAACTTTGAATATTTTTTTTTTATTATTGTAGTATTAATCATATTCGTTAATTAATGATCATTCTAGTGTATTGATAAAAAGTTGGGCTATTGATTGTCAAAAGATAAAAATGACAAAAAAAAAAAGGTGAACCCAACATTTGCAAAGGGTTTTCATTATTTTTTAAAAAATAAAAATAAAATCCGATGAAACTCCGTCACCGATCAACGGCGGTTGGGGTGTGGGGAAGATGATCGGTTTAAAAAAAAAAAAAAAAAAAAAAGTCAACGGATGAACAATAGAGGTTAACTTGCATTTCTGAAATACTAAAAGCCCAAAGTAGGTGGGGACCTACTTTGGGCTTTCAGCATTTGGTCAAGGACACCTTCAAATGTTGAACCAAACACCTAAATTTTTTCCCAATGGGCTTTCAGCCTTGAAAGCCCCTTAGGAATGCTTAACCAAACAGGACCTATGTTGAAATATAGCATATTGTGTTAACATTGTTATCAACTAAATTTTGAATCTAATATAGTTGGGATATAAGTTATGATGGATGAAATGGTATGCATTAAAGACATTTTAGTTGATCAATTTATCACTCATTTCTATGCTAGACATTCTTGTTCTAGTGGTGTTTCATTTATAGTTTACTCTTTATTTTGAAATTTCTAATTATATTCTATTATTGTTATGTAGTACAAAGTTAATGTATCAAGATAACACATCAATGGAGGTGGAGGGACATGGGAGATGATTCCGATAACGGAATTGGAGTTTTCTAGCAATGAAAATGAAGAAGAGGCACCCCATACCATGAGTGCCACAAATAAGGTACATAGTTCTCATCTTCCTCATAATAAGAAATATACATCCGAATACTGGAATCGTTATACAAGAATCAATGATAAGGATGGAAAAACAAATTAAGTGAAGTGCATTCATTGTGGGACCATGCTTAAATATCGTGTTGCTAACGGTACTTCTGCGATGAGGAAGCACTTGACCACATGAAAGAGATTTCCCCGTAATGTAGATAAGAGGCATAAATTATTTGCACCACGTAATGTAGACATGGCTGGCAAGGCAGGAGGAGATTCTAGTACTAGTCGTTTAATCAAGAACGTTATAGGCAAATGCTTACTCGGTTTATCATCATTGATAAACAACATTTTTCCTTGGTTAAGCGTGTTGGATTTCGTGAATTTGTGAGTGAGTTACAACCTCTCTTCAAACATTTATCACATTCACAGTGGTAAAAGATTGCATGAAATTATATTTAGATGAAAGAATTTATTTGAATGATTATTTTGGAAATATTAATTCTAGGATCGCACTCACGACTGATACATGGAGTTTCATTCAAAATCTGAATTATTTATATCTCACTGCATATTTTATTGATAAAAATTGAAAATTGTATAAAAAATTATCAACTTTGTGGTGATGCATAGTCACAGGGGTAGGGAGATTTGAAAAATGGTGAAGAAATGCATTCAAGAGTGGGGAATAGAAAAAAATGTGTCAACAATCACTGTGGATAATATTAGCTCGAATGATGTTGCAATTGGCTATTTGAGGGGAAAAAATTTCGAAAGAAAAGTCGTTGATATTAGATGGTAGTGTTTTATACATGAGATACACAGCTCATATATTAAATTTGATTATGAGAGATGGCTTGACTATGGTACGTGACTCCATTACATGTATTCGAAATGTGGTTAGGTATGTAAGGAGTTCTCCTACAAGAGCCAAAGCATTTAAGTCTTTTATTGAGAGTGAATAGATCACTTATAAAGGTTCGATAGTTCTTGACGTTGCCACTAGATGGAACTCCATTTATCTCATGTTAAACATCGCCATAAAGTTCATAAAAGCTTTCAAAAGAATTGAAGAAGACGATTTATCTTTTGCGAGTGAGCTTAATCATAAAATTCCTAGTAATGATAATTGGGAAAATGCTATTATTCTTTCGGAATTTCTAAAAGTATTCTATGATGCCACCAATCGAATGTTGGAGAGTTCATATGTTACTTCAAATGATAATTTTGAAGGAATAGTTCTTTTGTATAAATATTTGAAAGATGCGGTTGATACTTCAAATCCTAAACTTCAAGCTATAGGTGTGAAAATGAAAGAAAAAATTGATAAATATTATGGAAGCTTGAATAAAGTGAATATGATGGTATTGATTGTGGTTGTGTTAGATCTTAGAGCCAAGTTGAATTATGTGACTTTCTTGTATAAACAAATTTATGATGATAAATCAAAATTAAAGAGATGCATTATAAGGTGAATGATACAATAGAGCATTTGTATGAATTTTATGAGTAATCTTCTTTTATTTCAAGTGATCGAAATTTTGGTGGCCATAGTTTAGGTGCAAGTAGTAGTGCTTCAAATGCCGATGTGGGTGGTCATGAAGGAATAAAGAAGTATGATGCCCAAACTTGGAATAAAATGTTTTTATACTCGAATGAACAAGTGTACGATGACAACAAATCCGAGCTTGATGAGTATCTTCAAGAAAAAAATGAAAAAGTTTTTGATCTTGATATTTTGATGTGGTGAAAGACTATCGGCTCAAAATATAAGATCATTTCTTTGATAGCTTAAGATATTCTGTCTATTCCCATAACTACCGTTACTTCAAAATCAACTTTTAGTACATCGGATCGTGTGCTTGATGGCTTTCAAAGTTCTTTAACTCCCAAAGTAGTGGAAGCTTTAATTTGCACTCAAGATTGGTTGAGAGTCATTTATGTACCGATTGATGTTAAAGAGTGTATCGAGAATGTAGAAAAATTTGAGTTGGGTAAGTGGTATTTATATCTTTATACATTGTAATTCTTTTTTGTATATCTATAAGTGAATATTTTATTTAATCTATTATTCTTCATTTTTTTTTTAGATATGGATGGTCTTAATGCGGATATTATAGTCGATAAATAGAGTTTATCAGTTAAAGCTAAATGAATATATGTGGTAAGTCCATTAGACTTGTTTCTACGTACAATCAAATGTTCATGCCTCATTTCAATTGTATTATCTAATGAAGAATACCCATTCCGTGCCAGATTTTGGACAGCCCCCCCAATTCTTAATTTTATTCCCTGTAGTGAAGCTGTCCATAAACTATGTAAACTGTCTATACAGCACTTACGAAATTATTAATGTTTTCTTATCATCTAAGGACACATATTCCTATCATGCCACAATTTAGACGTGTTATATGTGTTTTTGATTTCGTTTCCCATACCTTAGCTTTTCATACTCCAAATAACCTTTCTGTTTTGAATTTCTAATTTTTTTTTATTTGAGTTTTACTTTCATTTTACGAAAAGTTGAAGTAGTTTTTCTTTAACTAGCTGTACTCAACTTTTTAGAAAGATAAGAGGAACGGGGGTAGGTTTGAAGGTTTGCGAGAATTTTAACCTTTAGATGCTGTGTTAAAAC
Organism: Eucalyptus microcorys; assembly: GCA_014182515.1. Lineage (NCBI taxonomy): Eukaryota > Viridiplantae > Streptophyta > Magnoliopsida > Myrtales > Myrtaceae > Eucalyptus > Eucalyptus microcorys. The sequence continues at coordinate 6,288,583 of CM024563.1, forward strand.
AAAACAGTTGATGTCATTGAAATTATTTTCAGCTTTAAAGTATGATGCCTACTTGTACCAATTGATTCATCAGTCTTCTTTAATCTCTTAATTTCAAGTCTGACATGGCAAAGCAAAGTGGAGAAGTGTCACGGTCTACTTATGGTCCTATATTTGCAAGGTATGGTGGCTTTCCTTCAATTCTGCTCATGTTTTGACTTTGATCTGTAATTTTCTTCTTCACCCTCCATTAATATGCTGGGTTAATTTTATTTCAAGGAGAATTATGGTCATTCTGAGGTTAATGTGGATAGGCACTTAATGTCACATACTAGTAGCTCCACATACTGGAATGAAGCACTGAATATAATTTCATTTGGTTCTCCTAAATAGGTTATGTTCGACATTTTATTACTATGTATTGGATTATCTTCACAAACAAGAATGAGTTCTTCATATTTCTTAAAGTTCTTGCTCACCCTTGTGCATGGCAATCCATATTTAAGTTGTGCAAGCACAAATTTAATTTGTGTCCATACCCAACCCGTACTATCTTGTACCTACTCACTTCTGTATTGCTTTGAGGAGCACATTATTGCCTTGCTTTTACTAAAATAGAGTTTCCTATTTGTGCTTTATTATATTTAACAATCTATTGAGGGGATGAAAGTTGTGTGCCACAAACTGGATTAAGCCACTAATGATCCAAATGGCAGTGGTATGGAGGATCTTGTGAAGGTCTCGGATAAACTTGTTTTATCCTTGGCAGATAAGGTAAAAACAATAGTGAATTAAGAGGCTTAACACCCCACCCTTTGTCCATCTCCATCCTTGTTTGTGTCAATTTGTGGGTGTACACTTTCGTGCTCTACCGGGTGTACACTTTTGTGCTCTGCTTTATTTTTGTTCTTGTTAAGGTCTTTGCTTGTTTTTCTATGTTCCTAGCTGTAGTTGTTATTGGAACTTACTTGACATTTTTTTTATCTTTTCAAGCTCAAAATATTTCTTGATTTCTTTGCTTGTTATTAGGTTGCCAAGATATTTGACTTCAACTCAACGGGAGCTTCGTCAAGGTCATGCAAGTATGTTTTGAATACCCTCATACAGATGAATTAACTTTTAGTAGCTTCAGTGTCATTTAACTTAAATACAACATTGTTCCTTCTACAGTCATTTACATCTTATGTGTATGTGGAAGAGCTTATTGTAGAATTGTTTGACAAGTTTCCTTGCTGCAGACATTTCAAAACAGACAACTTGCGCGTGCTGTCAAGGAGGGCACTCTTGACCGCCTTATTACTGAGCTTCTACTTAGACTTTTGGATGGAAGAGTGCCACGCATGAATGATGGAAGCCAACTTTTGAAATCTCTAAATGTCTTGATGCTTAAAATTAATTTTTACAATATTAGCAGCATTGACAAAGACTGATTTCATGATGGTAGATTTAACTGTGGACATCAGGCTTTGTTGGTTCTTGGATTTTTTCCAAAGGTATGTCTCACTGTGCTTAAAGCATAATTGTTTTACTCAGGGATAAATGAGATGTACTTTTGCTAGATGACTAAGGACAATACTGTATGCAAGTTGCTAGAGTTGGACTTTCAATCTGGCAAATAGCATTTATGTTGTTTTGACTTGTTTGGCCAGTGACCTATCATTCTTTTTCATAGGCTATTGTAGCATTGATTGAAGCGTTGTGCTCAGTCAAGGAGTCAGAGCCCACTACAAAGAGTGGTGGTAATGATATGCAATTATTAAGCTTGGATATTTTAGCAAAGAGTAGTGGTTGTCTATGAATTATGAACTAACTCAGATTGTTTCGTCTTTTCAAGAGCTTCACCCCTAGATGTTGCGATTTTTCATTCAGTAGCTGAGATTTTTGAAATCATTGTTACTAATTCCACAGCATCTTCTCTGGGCTCCTGGATTGAACGTGCAGTCGAACTTCATGGAGCTTTACATTCCTCATCCCCAGGGTCAAATAGAAAAGACGCTCCCACACGACTTTTGGAATGGATAGATGCTGGTGTAGTTTTACTATTAAAGTTTGTTTTACTGCCAAATTCCAATGTGGTCATCTTCAATCACTATATTACAAGATGAATCGGATTACACTTGATTATTACACTTGAAAGTGAAGGTGCTAGTTACTTTTGCCAACACTAACATATAGTTATTGCAGTCATTTGATAACTAATTGCATTTTCACTTACTTGCAAATCTTCGGGCATGTATAAGATTCGAGAAGCAAACCAAATGGTGGAGGAGTTCATGCTTGCTGCCAATGTTTCCATTGCTGAAAAAATCCTTAAACACTATCCTCTATGTTCTTTGTTGAGGTAAGTTTGGTGTTTTCTATTATGTCAATTTGGGATTAGCTCTCCTAGATTTTCTGCCTTTTGCTATCATCTTGGGTGGCACTGTTTTATTTTCACTGCCATCCTTTCCAATTTCCAACATTTAAATGACACCAATGCGTCACTCAATGCACAATTATTATTAAAGCTTTCTGGAGTATAAATGTCTTGAAATAATAACAAAAATAGAGCCTCATCCTGTACTTCAATTACTGAAGGGTCCTACTTTAGTCATTTCTCAATTTACTAATGGTTATATGAGTGATTTCACTTCTTTTTGGAGTCTGACCACCTTGCAAGTGGCTTCATAATTTCAAGACAGACCCCAATTAACGAGTATTGCTAATAGTAAGACAATAATGATCCAACCAAGCTTTTTACTATTCCATTTCATTGCCTCTCTCTTTCTAGCTCTAAACTTTCTTGTATTAGTAGTATGGTTTTGAGGTAAATCCATTGTAGCTCATAATATAGGAAGTCTTGATCTTTTCAGTGTTTTAATCTAATACCTTTGTGAAGTGAATCGATGGACTTTGCAAAAGAGAAATAGTTCAAATTCTAGAATATTAAACGCTTATAGGTATTATAGATTATATTCGTGTTATATTCTCTTTAATGAATAACAAGTTTGTTTATTATTACTGCATTCATTTCTATTTTTTTTAAACTAAAAAAGAAACCGAAAAAAAAAAAAAAAAAAAACCTTTTGAAACCTGGAACCGACTCCGGAACTTGTGATAGGGTAGGTTCCAAGTTCTAGATTCTGACGGCTAAATTTTAGGTTCCAAAAAATGAGGAACCCGTACTTTCGCCTGTAGGTTCCAGGGTTTCAAGCGAATTTGTAAAGCAAACCGCTCACCCCTAACCAACGACCACGATGGGCTTAAAAAAACCGGATGACCGATAGGACAAGACATGAACAAGGCCCATTGAACAAGAGCTTTGGGCTAGGCCCATCAAACGAGATCTTTGGGCCCTAACCAACACTAGGCCCATCGAACTAGATCTTTGGGCCCTCACCAACACAAGGCCCATCGAACAAGATCTTTGGGCTCCCACCACACAAGGCCCGTTTCCCTCGGCCCGAGTGAAGCCCGCTTTTCTAGGGAAGCTCTTTTCCGTTCCTCCTCTTTTGGGGGGAGAGCGGCCAAAAAGCTCCCGCCAGCTCACCCCGACAGTCGCAACTCCCGATGAAGCCAAGATTTTCCTCCCTTGATAAAGTGCTCAAAATCGAAAAATAAATTTAATTTAATTTAATTTAATTTCAAAAAAAGTACTCAAAATTCGAATTCAGATTTTTAAAAAAGAAGAAAAGGAAAGCGGTAAAAAAAAAAAAAAAAAGCAGAAAACAGACAGTACAAGAGTAACAAGACAAAAAGCAGAACAGCACTCCACCGCTCCCATCCCCCCACCACCACCGCCCTCCTCCTCCCTTCTCCTCCACCGTTCTCTCTCTCTCTCTCTCTCCAAAGCTTGAAGCTGCGAAAGAGCGGAACTTCCGACGCCCGTCTCTGCATTCTCTCGAAGCTGCCGGCGGCTGACATGGCGCTCCTCCTGTTAGCGGTCCTCCTACTCGCCTTCACCGGCCACTCCAGTAAGCACCCTCTTCTCTTCCTCTGCTGTCTTCTCTGTTTCCTTCTTCTTCTCCGCACCCGGAAGAGAAAGCTTCCCTCGCTTTCGAAGATCTGAACTTTCTTTTTCTTGCACCGAACCACACTAACGTTTTTCTTCTTGGTCCCTCGTGCATTTTGTCCTCTCCCGTTTCTCCCTTCCGAACCTCCCCCTCGTTCTTGCTCCTGAAGCTCTGTCTGTACTGACGAGACCCGGAAGTTGGTCCTGTGTAGCAATGTCCGGTTCTTGGATGTTCTCGCTCTCGTTCTTGAACTTCCCTCTCTTGCCACCCAAATTTCGTGTCTTCAGCACAAAGATAGAGCAGAACCAAGAAGGACCCGGAAGTTGGTCCTGGTAGCAATGTCCGGTTCTTGGATGTTCTCGCTCTCGTTCTTGAACATCCCTCTCTCGCCACCCCATTTTCGTGTCTTCAGCACAAAATAGAGCACAACCAAGAAGGACCCGGAGGTTGGTCCTGTGTAGCAATGTCCGGTTCTTGGATATTCTCGCTCTCGTTCTTCGAACCTCCCTCTCCTGCCAGCCCTCTTTCGTGTCTTCGGCACAAGATAAAGCAGAACCAAGAAGGACCCAGAAGAAAGGAGAAGATCCACATTGTTCTTGATGATATGGGTGGTTTTCTCATGTCTGATTCTGTGTTTGTTCCCCGTGTCTGTGTATTTAGGTGCGGCTTGGTGCGTGTGCAAGGACGGGCTGGGCGACGCGGTGCTGCAGAAGACGCTGGACTACGCCTGCGGAGCCGGGGCGGATTGTTCGCCGATAAAGCAGACCGGGGCGTGCTACTCGCCCAACTCGGTGCGGGCTCACTGCTCCTACGCCGTCAACAGCTTCTTCCAGAAGAAGGGCCAGGGTCAGGGCACCTGCGACTTCGCCGGCACCGCCGCCGTATCCACCACGGACCCCAGTAAGCCAAGCACTCACATTCGCTTATAATCACCCCAACTTCACTGCCACTCTCGAGCTATATTCACTTCACTGTACCTTTGTTTTTGTGCAGGTGTTAGTGGTTGTGTGTTCCCCTCTAGTGCCAGGTATTTCATCTCTTTACTTGCGTTGCCATGTTAATTTTTCCTTTCTGTCTTTAATTTGTGGCTTGAAGGAATGGCGTACTGCGGATCTTTATGGTAGATTTCTTCCCTTGCTTGTCGAGCACCTAAAGGGTTGTCAGCTCTGACATCTTCACCACAAAGAACAAGGGAACTTGCATTATGCAGTTTATGCGCATAGGGCCACTGCTTGTACAGATTGAAAGAGAAATGCGTGTGGTTGGAAGGTCGTCGACGTCATCTTATGAGTTCCATCTGCAAAAGATTATCTTTTGATTTCGGAAATGTTAAAAATTATGGGGTGATTATAAAACGTTAGCGTTAACATTTTCTTAATATTTTTCTAGTGAGAAACTACATTGGCTGCTTTCATCCTTCTAACAAACTATCCTTCCCTGAAAAAATTTTCGCAGATCTTTTCCTGATGGTTTTTTCTCTTAGCGACTAGAACAACTTAAACATGCCTTCTTGTTTGAATTTGATCTAGAGGGGGAAGTATAAACCAGTTTTGAACTGGAATGAGACATTCACTGGCGGTCAGCTATTTCAACATGCTTCAGGCTAGATTCAATTCGTTTCTTTTCTTTATTATCAGCTGGCTTATCAATATGGGTTCCCATTCAAGAAAGACGCACCATTTACTTAATAAAATATCGGACTTTGTAAAGTAGATCAGGAGAACCTAGGTTAGATTCCATTGCCAATAACCAGCCGTTATGATCTGTAATTGAGCTGCAAAATTTTTGTCTGGTTTTGTATGAAAAGCCTTTCTTTTTTACCCGATCATTCTCCTCAAGTGGAAAGGGTACTTGGTTTTCTCATATAAAAATGTTGCCTGCTTATTTTAAAGAATTTTCACCATCAGCTGATGACATTCTTTTTCTTTCATAATGCCTTCGATCACGGGGATGATTCTTAAAGTTTGAATACAGAGGAATGCTTTGTCAGATGCTTTGCGCGGCTTTGCTTTTTCATCTTTTTATCGATCCAATCCGAGCCGTCCTCTTTTTGTCATTTGATGCATGATGATGTTTCTTGACTCGTCCGGCTATTCATTTATTGTCCTTTTCCTCTCTTTCTACGGATCCATCAACTCTTGAGAGGTGGAGGTGGGACTCTATTCCCAACTTTTGATAAAGGCACCCCAATTATTGGGCTTGACGGTCTTTGTAACCCATTTGAATACACCTGAAAAACTACACGGTGAAGCGTCCATATTCTTTCCTTTAATTCAAAAACAGAGAGAAGGAGCAAATGCCCATTTGCCAGATGGTCCAAAATACAGGGGTAACAAGGCTTTTCTGTACATATGGAAACTACAGAAGCAGCTGGGAGTCAATTTTAAATGCCACTTTGATCTGTGGTGGGGCCATTGTATTGATGGCTGTGACCCTCTGATTGTAGGAGCCTCGATCCATCACGCTCAGTCATTTTGTACACCATTGTTTCGAGATTCGAACCAACTTTTTGACTTGTTAGGCTGAGGTCTCTCGAGAGCTGTGCACTCGCCCAAAGAAAAAGTTCTTTCTACGTTGCTCGAGCCAGCTTTTTCTTTCATCCCTTTCATCCCCTTAACTTTTTCTCCTCTGTCTGCGGATTTTATGAGCAAGGCTCTAGATGATTTCCTAGTCTCTTCACAGGACCAGTGCCCTTAAAGTAACATTTTGATTCTTGGTATTACATCAGTGAATGAAGTGCCATACTGCATCTTTCTTTATCTGAAATCGTAGTGAAATAATATTTTGACTTGAGAACTGATAGTGTAAATTTGTCGTGGACGTGCTCTTTTGACGCGACAACTTGTTTAATAAACTTGTACGTGAACTAGGCGACACTGATCTGTTCGTCATGTGAATCTTGTCGGTAGAGGTTTGATCAAATACTAAATGGGCCTCATCTTTGACGAAGCTGGTATTGCTTGTTCTCTGGAGATAAGCGTGTGGTCATTTACTGTCTCCTCTTCTTGGACACTTGGTTTGAGAACATTTGTTAACTCACGCCTGGTTTATCGATGGTTCAGCTCGGGCAGCACATCCACGACCCCAGTCACGACCACTCCGTCGACCACTCCGTCCACAACTACTCCGTCCACCGCCACACCGTCCACCACACCGTCCACCGCCACACCATCCACCGCCACTCCCACAACAACCACTGGAACCCCAACCACCACGGCCAGTCCCTTCACAGGGACCCCGACGGGAGTTATGGGAGGAGTCGGCACAGGCATGAGCCCGACGGGGATCAACACCGACGTCAGCGATGCGGGCCTCAGGAGTCTCTCCAGCGGCTGCTGGCTCTGCTTTTTCACTGCCCTTCTGGCCTCTTCCTGGCTCATGCCACTGTGGAACTGAATTGGAAGGGTTAAAGAGGGTTGAAACTGTGGAGCTTGTGAAGTGGTGGGGATTTGGGTCAGAAATAGAGTGAGACTGCACATAGTTTGTGCATACGTGGGTATGACTATGCAGTGCATGTGACTCTACTGTGTTTTTTTGTAGGATCCTATCTCTTTAAGTACTAAAAATTTGCCAGACTTGTCTTCTTTCTTTGGGGTTTCTTGTCCTTCCTTTTCTATCTTACATGGTGAAAAAGGTGGAAAAAACAAAGGAGGGAAGGGCCTTGGATTCCTCCTGGAAAGTGGTGGGCTCGTGCTTCATATGGTTCCTGTGTCAGTTTAGAATTATAGTTTAGGAGGATTTGACAGTCCCCCTCCCTGTTCCTAAGCTATTATTATAAGTGAGACTGCAGCAGCAATACTATCTGTATCAGCTTATTGTCCTGTTGTTTCTGGATGACCATTTTCACAATCCTTCCATTCACCTCTTGGGGTAATGCTTGCCCGGACCGAGCGGGATCGCCGGCATTGTTCCCGTGAGCGCTACATGATCAATGACTGTGGTTAAACCTGGTTTGTGTGCGGATTAGTTTTCATTGATTTCAACTGGTTCAAGTTCCCGAATAACATGGTTAAGATATGTTAAAGTATTAAAGGGAGCTCGAGTTGACTGCATTTCTTGGTTTATGGTGAAGTATCTTATGTATGCTAAATATGAACGGTAAGTATAATTGTGACTCACGTGATATCATTAACTAAAGGTTTAATGACTATTTAAATTCTAAATGCTACGAAAAGTTTCAATTTTTATGAAAATGAAACGGTGCAAATTTTTTGAGAAGTTGCAATTCCTGTGAAGAGATGCAGTTCTTATAAAAATTTGCAATTCCTATTGGAAGTAACAGTTTTTATGAAAAGATACGACTATAATAAGATAGAATACGCCCATTTATACAAATAAAGTCCGGTCATCTCTCTACCCAAAATCTTCCATCTGTTGAGAAAAAATTGAGTTAATGAAAAGAAATCAGATATTTTTTTCATTTATTTTGTTTCTTCTTCAATCATTTTTTATGTTATTGTTATAAATAGAGGTATGTTTGTATCCTTCTTATTGTCAATAAATCATGAAAATTTAAAATCTTTTTATTTTTGAATTTTCGCATAAAAAATTACTTCATGGTTAACGTGAACTTGAGATCCGCCAACTATAAAATAGCGTTAAGAGAATGTTCGGGTCTATTTTGAATTGCAGGGAATAGAAATAATTTTCTATTGCGAGTGCTATAATTTAATCAGAGAAAGGAATCAGATAATTGTTAAAATAAAAAATAAAAAAATAAAAAATCAGAGAAAATGGATGGTCACGTGGGCTGTGTGCTGAAGAACGTTCCCCGGCACCTTTGCATTTGGGTCAATTTTTAACGGGCCATTGAGATTAGTCGAACACTTCGGTGAGTATGAAAGGGAAAATGGCACAAATAATTTCTTAACTTTGGCCTAATTTGTAGTATAATTCATGAACTTCTAATTTATTAAATGTAGCCTCTAAACTTTTGGTATGTGTTCATATTAGTATCTAGATTATAGGAAAATGTTAGGTGCGGTCCCTCCATCAGACATTTTTATATACTCTAGGAATTAATTTGAACATGCATTAAAAGTTTAGGAAGCACATCAAACATATTAAAAATTTAGGAACGATATTGCATGCGGGGCTAAGAATTGGGAATCACATTACATAAGTTAAAAGTTCAAGGATTATATTGGATATTGAGCTAAAGTTTAAGGATTATTTATATTATTATCCTATTATGATATGAATGACATGCCAATCGCATTCAATATTGCCGATTATTGTTTAATGCCATCCTTCTATCAAATATTTCCATATAGTTTAAGGATTAATTTGAACACATTACATGCCAATCGTATTCGACATTACCGACTATTGATAATAGTGATAATATTTCTAACAACATTCTCGGGAGATTCCGGGATTTCGCAGGGCCTTTTTTCAAGATAGACTCAATTGATCATTGTTCGAAAGGTCGATTCGGTTTAATTAAAGATAAGACAATGTATCTACGATAGTTACAGAAAATTGAATTGTTCACCTGGGGTTATGCATTCCTGTCCAAAGAATATTTTCGGCTTAAAAATAAAAGCAATGCAAGCATGGAAAATTAAATTTAGTATTTCGGAACATTATTGATAAGTTTTGTACGGAGGCTTGTCTCGAATAAGTTCTTAACTAGTTTGAGCTTGACTCAGATCGACTTGATTAATCGATGAGTTTGAGTATAAGCTCTAGCTAAGCTCGATCCCAACTCAAGCTCGAATTCGAAATTTCAAACTGTAACTCGAATTTGAAATTCAAGAGAATATATATAAAAGCTCAAGCTTTTTTTCTATAAAGTGTTCAAACTCGCACTAAAAAGGAAAACGGGACTAGTTTGAGTAACTCGCGAGAAGCCCGACTCGCTTTCCTTTTATAATTCACCTGTCATTTTTATCAGTATCTTAAAATAATGTATAGTCCTTTGTTTATTAAATGTAAAAAATCACCACAAAAAAACCTCAAATTATATATTGTGCGGCACATTAAATCTCAAACTCTACCCATGGCGCATTATCGCGATGTAAAAAAACCAAAAATCTATAACATTTACCCCACCATCGAGGTCATTATAGATGATTTTTAGTCAAAACAAGTCTTTTTTTTTTCTCACTTGAGTTATATTAACTTTTTCTCTATAATATGAAAAACCTCACACTACAGCCATCCTAATGCATTTATCCTAAACTACTTATTATGACGTAAGAATTCTCAAATTTGTAACATTCACCTTCCATCATTATTTTTCAACCAAAATAAGTTTTTATTTATTTATTCAAGTCATATAAGTGTCATGCCAACATTATTTGGCTTCTGCCATCCATTTATGTAAATTTCTAGCGTTCTAATCAATAGATATGTGTCACATGAGTACAGATTTGTAAGTTTATATACATACATATAATATATATATATATTTTTATTAGGTTTCTTCTTTTTGGTGGCTTTTGCTCTTCTTCTTTTTTTCCTCAGCGTTGTTGCATGATGGTGTTGACGGGCATTTAAACCTCTGCATGGATGGAAGAATAAAAAGGACGGGCCAATCCCCTGCCCCGCGCCCACCGCAACCGGAATGAGCCCCAGGGGGATCGGGCCGTCGATCGGGGTCGCTCCCACGTGGCGCGATCGCGTCGGGCCATCGCGCGCTGACCGGATCCCCTGGCGACGCCCCAGCCGTGGGCTCGGCCGCAGGCGGTAAATTCCCCGCCCCGGATATCATCTTCGTCCGTCCTTCTTCCTCAGAAAAACACAGCTCATGCACCACTCTCTCTCTTCCCTCTCCTCTCTAGTTTCTCTCTCTAGTTTCTCTCTCTAGCTTCTCGCCGCCTGCGAAATCCCAGCTCGCCGAGGAAATCGCAGAGGACGGCGGAGATGGAGTCCCTGGTAAAAACCCTCTTCCCAAAACCCTAGCTTTCCGGCGACCGCGTCTCGCTTTTTCCATTTCGCGTGGCCCCCGCTTTGTTGCTATTTTCGGACCGTCTCTTGCCTTCCGGAACAAGCAAGCCGCGTTCCTTTTGGCTCTTCTCCGACGGCGTCCGGTCCGCGGCGCCGGCGCCGGCGGGGGGCGGGGTCTCTCGCCGGCGTCCGTCCGCCGCGTCGTGTCGTGTTGCGCCACTGCTCGTGTCTGGTCGCGATCGCCGTCCGCCCGGTCCTTCCGAGGCGAGATCGTCGGTGCGCCTTCTTCGCGTGCCGTGACGTGGGAGACGCATCGTTTCTGTTCCGGTGATTTCAGCGGCGGGGCTGTGTGCGTTTGTTTTGTTGTTTAGTCGAGAGCGGAGACGAAGGCGATCGAACAGTGACTATTCTCTGACCTCACCTGCGCCGTCTTTTTTTTTTTTTTTGCCCTTTTGTTTCTGGACACGGTGGCTGACGAGGAACATCGTCGTGAGCATGTATTGAATGATGATGGGTCGATCTCGCATTTGCATTTCGCTCGAGTTCTCGCCGATTCCCGTTTTCGGCTTCGGGTGTCTTTTCGTCTTCGTTTTTTTGTCGTGTTTTTTTTCTTTCTTGTTTTCATGGTGGGTTTGACGTATGCTTGTTCGAGCCGTGCTCTGAACCACAGCAGTGTAAAAATTCCATCGCGCAAGCTGAGTGCATCCTTTGACTGGTTTGCATTTTCCAGTTGTACTTGGATACTCATGTTTTCTAGTATTTGTCTGCTCTTGCGGTATGATTCGATGGACTCTCGTGTCGCCGAAGCAAGGTTGTTTTCTAATTGGTATCCTACATGCAAGTCTACTTGGGAATGGCGGGGCTATATGTTCTGTGAATTGTTGATTGCGCTGTTGTCTTTGTGAATTTCATGTTTCTGCGATTTTCCTTTTTTCCCTTCTGATTGAATCTCTTCTAACGCAGGATGATCCTTGTGATACGTGTGGTAACTTTGGTTTTGCTGAGTTGATGGCAACCTGCTCAACTTGTCCTGCTCGGCAACATATGTATGATCTCTCTCCCTAATTCCATCTGTCACGACTCCAACGTATGCATTTTGCCTGATGACCTGGTTTATAGTCAAGAGACATTTCTGAAAATATATAATAACGGGAAATCCAGCTGCTGATATGACTCAACCATATGAACTTACTAGTGAAGATAGATTCTTTATTTTCAGTTGAGTCAGGAGAACCTGATTCAGACATTTTGTTATATAAAGACTTAAGCAGTCCTCATTATGGGCAGCAGTGTTCTTTGTCTGAATTGAACCACCACAACCTAGACCAGTTTTTCGTCCTCTTGTTACTTGTTCTAATGTTATCCCATTTTCTTTCTTAGAGGCACATAATTGTTGATAACCTACTCTTATCAAATTGATTTGCTTCTTCTTTTCGACGCATTCTCCTAATCACATCTAGCTCGAACATTCCTACCAATGAAAAATGTTATGGTGTTCATTCTGTTTGTTCTCATATTTCTCGAGTCCAGTTACTGTGCGGCACAAGTTATGCATGAAGTCCCTGAAGAATGGCATTGTGAAGAATGCCAATTTCCGGACGAAGCGAATAGGTCAATGTTTCATTTGGAAGAAGAATCCATTGCAATGGTCCCATCACCGACCAGTAGAGAAGGTCCGAAAAGTCAAAGAAAATCCAAAGTGAAGTTTCTTAGTACTGAAGAAGTCATCAAGTTATCATTGGAGGAGAGGAAGAGACCTTCTGCAAGCCATATGTGCCTGAAACCTAATGCGGCATCTAGTGCCCGGCAAAATCCATTGAAGTCCAAGGTCTTTGCTTCAAAGTCCCTTGTGATGGAAAAAGGCAATCATCATTTAGTGTCTTCAGGTTGCCAACATCCATTAAAAAGTCAAAGCTTGAATATAATTTTGTCAATTAATCAGCAGCGTGAAATCTCAGCAGCAAAAGAACTGAAAGGTGACGGCCTTATTTTCAAATTACTATGCCAATAATATATAATAAAGCATTCACCAAATTCAATGGTGGTTAGAATATTCCCAGTTTGTTAGCTTAAATACTTAGGGAGCAGTCTGAAAGGAGAGTGAGGGATCTTAAGTTGTGCTTGGCTTTCACTGAATAAGTAACTGTAATCTGTATTAGTTTTGTCAGTGCACTTGTGCTTTTATGATGACAATTTTAAAAATATTATTGTGTAATCTTCAACCGAACCTCAAGACTGTAGCAGATTGATACAAAGTCAGATGCATTCTTTTTTCTTAAAAGCTTGCGTTATTAGAGAAGGTACAGGTTATATATTGTAACTTAACATTTCCAGTTATAGGTAATATTGCCATCAAATGCATTATCAATATGCAGTTGGTGTTTGTCGTCTTGCATATTGTATGATTTACATGCATAGCATAAAGACAGTTGTGCAGATATTAGACAGATCTGGTTTTGGATAGTAAAATAAATCATAGATGCCAAAGTTCCATAATTCATGATAATAAAGCAGGCTGAATCAACATTTTCTTTTGTTGCTGTTGAGTTCAGATGTTTCTTTGGCACCTTCGTCTCTTGTCTGAAAGACTACTTTTTCACTTGATAGACGGGATGGACTTTATTTCAGGCAAGAAGGATCTTGTTCCACTGCCAAAGAAGTATGTTGATGAGGAGCAGTTGATGTTTAAAAGGGAAGCAAAGGAAGAATCTATGAAGCTCGTGTCACCCATTTCACCATCCAGATGTTCTCAACCCTTTGATAAATCAGGCAAGGAAGCAATAGGAATCTTTTTCTTTTTTTTTTTGTTTCAATTTGAAGCAACCTTCTCTGCATTTTCTTTTAACTATCAATGAAGAAGTGGGATTTTGTGATAGAAAGGGACTTATCTGCTTTGTTATGATTGTATCCTGAAATGCTTGGAAGGATACTTCTATGTGAAAACTTTAGGGATGTATTGTGGTTGTATTCTGAAATGCTTGGAAGGATACTTCTATGTTCTCAACCCTCAGAAGTTTCTTTGGCACCTTTGTCTCTTGTCTGAAAATCTACTTTTGCACTTGATAGATGGGATGAACTCTATTTCAGGCAAGAAGGATCTTGTTCCGCGGCCAGAGAAGCATGTCGATGAGGAGCAGTCGATGGATATTGATGAATTTTTATTAGAAAGGGAAGCAAAGGAAGAATCTATGAAGCTTGTGTCACCCATTTCACCATCTAGATGTTCTCAACCCTTTGATAAATCAGGCAAGGAAGCAACAGGAATCTATTTGTTCTCTGCCTTTTCTCCTAAATATCAATGAAGAAGTGGGATTTTGTGACAGAAAGGGACTTATCTGCTTTATTTTGGTTGTATCCTGAAATGCTTGGAAGGATATTTCTATGTGAAAACTTTAGGGAAGATGAGACTTCCTTTAACTTTGCCTCATGGACACTAAAAATGCTGCTAATTACTACTATAGATTTGGTATCTCTAAATCAAGTTTGAAAATGATATCTCTAATTTACTTTTATAGAGTTTGCCACACCATATTGGAGAGAGTCATGGATGAGATTGAAAGATTGGTGTCGTTTCTTGATGATGAAATATTTGACAAAGTTGAAGAAAATTTCAAACACACTCTTAAGTGAAAGTTACTCTCTTCGTGACTTGGATGTATAGAATTTATTGTATGTTTTAAAGATGTAGCATGCTTTCAAGGCGTATGTTTAAGATATTTATTTACCTTGCCAGGAAAGATCTAAATACTTCTCAAGTCTTTTTTTTTTCAACATTAATTACTACACATTTCTTATAATGAACTGTTGTGCTCTGTTGGCTCATCTTCTTTCTTTTATACAGAGGTAACTATGTCTGGTTTAGACAATTTTTACTGTTGCAACTGGATTTCATGATATAACAGGGACGAAAACTTTAAGGATATGCCTTTACCGAAAAAAAAAACTATAAGGATATGCTTTCTTGAGATGTCAAGGTGGTCATAACCTATATGTTAATGGTAGGAATGTTTTAGGAGGACAATTAAGTTTGTTTGTTCCCATGCCTTTTTATGATAAAAATTGAAAGTTTCTGGTGTTTCTTGTCCTTTGTTCTTTTGTTTTGTGGTTATGACTATGACATTCGTGGTAGATTCAAAGCATAAATTTGATCTTTGATGGTACTGGACATATGATTCAATAAGCACTTTTCATATGAAGTAGAGGGATGACTTGTTTTGCTCTTCATCTTTTATATACTCGATCAAGTTTATGTTCTAGATTTGTTTTTCATTTCTCTTTAGACGGGAATTCGTCGTTTTTTCTCCTTTTTTCGTGTGATGATTGTTTCTCTCCAGACATGATCAGTAATTGCCGTGTCTTTGATTTATCTCATGTGTGATTACTTGTTACCATCCAGCAAGACATTGCTTTTCTTTTTTAAATTTTGGAGGATTTATCTTCTCTCTATAGATTGACAGTCAGTAGGTGTCCAGTTGGGGTTTTCGTTCATCATCATGCAAATGCTTTTCTAATTATCGTAATCTTGCTCTTTTAACCGGGCAATGCCAATGTGTTTTGTGGATATATTTCTTCTCTCCAATGTCCATGCATTAGAATATTTCTCAGACCATCTATGCCAACTTTCGATTCGTGTTGTATAGAAGATGACAATGATGCTGTTGCAGAATATGGTTATTCTTTTGAGGAGATTAGATTCTTACACCATATTCTACCTAAACTTGAAGTATATTGGCCTTATCTTCCTGCCCTACGTGCAACATGGAGGTGAGCAATCAAGTTTACATGATTTGTTTATAATCTGTTTATGTTTGATACATACAATTTGGAGTAACTGTTGTTGATGAATTTGATCCTAGGACTTTAATTGTTGTACAGAGAAAGGCATGTTTATTAGACTTGTTACAACCTCAAATTTGGACAATTAGGATAGAAGAGTCATGCCTTTTGAAGAGAGGAATTTGTAAGGTTTATAAGGATCATACACGTAATTCTCAGTAGAAAGCAGTATGAGAAAATGTGCCGAACTCAAATGGATATGAAACAATAGCTCAAGTTTATGGAATGGTTGGTTGCATCACTCAATCTTTAAGTGTCGACATTTCTTTGCTATTATCTTTGGATAACAAAATAGGCCTCTTGTACTCTTTCACCACTATGGCAAGTGACTTGGGGGGCTCCGAGCAGGTGGTGCTCAGTCCTTCACCAACACGGCAAACTCAGTTTGCACTTGTTTTCTACACATTGTAGCTTTTCTGATTCGCTTTTCCCATGAAAACTTTTTGTGCCGTATAGATATATTATCTACTGCTACTGGTCTACCCCTGCTTACAATGTCACATACTCATATAGGTCCAAGGAAATATTTCGGGATGTGCTTGAAACTTATTCTTTGAGCTTAGTGAAGATCATCCTGTGGATAGATAGAGAATTTCTTGGCTGAATGTTGCTAGTGAATTTATAGTCTTGGATCCTAGATGAAAGCAAGTGAATTTTTTCTTGGATTATGTATTGAATTAGGTGAAACCTAACATTGAGCACTTTTAAAATTTGAATTATCTCAGATAATTTAACTTGGGTGTTCTCTGTTCTTCTCCAGCGGAAGCTTGAAATTTCCTGGTGATGCTATCCGCGATGATAGCAGCTATTCATTCCGTGCGCATCCTCCATGTAGTGTTCATAGGAAAGCATATGAGCTTTCACTGCAAATGCCTACGGAGATTCGTTTGGAGCCGATCCCTCTGACCCAAATTTTGACAGATATATTTCAAAAGGAAGGTCCTGATATCGGTGACATTGGATTGTACTTTTATCCAGCTGATACTGTTAATAGGTTAGTTCAACCACTTTGTTTATTAAACAAACCACTTAATGGATTAGTGCTTGGTATTTTTTTTTTTTGGATGTGATCAGCAGTTCATGCTGTAAATATTTATCATAACTTATAGGCACATCGCGAAATATTCTGCCCTTGTTCGACTTATGGTTAGCCAGGAGTATGCAATGAGAGGCCTTGTCAATGGCGCTGAGTTGCTGATATTTACCTCAAAAGAATTACATGCAGATTCACACTGTGAGTTCCAGTTTCCTTTCCTTCATTTTAGATCCTTCTGCAAATATGCCGCATGATATTTTAATTGGGATTTTCCTCTATTTTTTCTTCTTGGGCGTAATGCAAGAAGAGTTTTACTTTGGCATACATGAGAATGAATAGTTTCTAGACAAACCTTTTGTATGATGCTGCAGTTCTGGAAAATCAGTGCTTAGCATTGATGGAAGGTTTATGCACATGCTTTAGTTCCCGAGACTGCCAACTAGATTAGTGTGAAGTTGGAGTTCAGAGGATATATACCTATCTGTTAGAAGGTACAGGCAGCTCACCGGTACTTCACCTCAATAATATTTATAGGGCTCTGAGATCAGTGAAGCTACTCTAGTTAAGTCGTAGGTAATTGTAGGTTATGGCAGCTCTTTGCTGTGATTTTTTATTGCACGTGTTTCGCCTAGTGTGGTTTTACTTTTTCCCCACCCCATCCATACGAAGAAAGAAAAACTCTTACGAGTGTCTGCTGCAGCATTCTAGCACATAGGAATGGGGAGAGAGAGAACATTTACCCGATGCTTCATGTTGATTGATCCTATGTATACTTCCAAGAGTTGGCCAGATGCACGTGTCTTAAATGTGAGGAATAATTTGTCAGAATGAATGGTGCTGTTGATATAGTATGCAGTAGACCTCTTCCATTCTCCTGTAGCCATTCATGGTGCTATCGTAGTGGATTCCACCACATGTGTGCTTGCTCCCACACAGACCCTGCACAGTGGCAACCTCGTGTTCTTTGTCATAGATCATCCTTTGTTTTGATAGAATTGGATGCGGTTGATTACAGTATGTGATGCTTTGAATCTTCTCTAATGTGACTTCTTGTTTTATGCTTTTGTAGTATTTATTGTGGGATTGCAAAGTGAATACTTCCTGTGGGGAATCTTCCACAGTGCTAAGAGTACTCTTGCTTGTAAAAGTCTGCATGAGGAGCTCGATGTCCATCCACCTCTTTCTGTTGTGGACCACTCAAATAATGGTCATCCCATTAGCGACAAGAGCAGCACAATTGACAGTATTACTGGTATTGATGCACTCTCAAGAAATGCTTCCAACGGGGGCAGTATAAGCCATGAAGAAGGAACTATAGATGAGATTGCTTTGCCTAGGACAGACTTTGTGGAGAGCTTTCAGGTAAAAGTACGCTGCTGAAACAAACTTCATTTAGTGATTGCTCTCAGAATCATAATTCTTAACTGGATGGGATACTCTTATGGTAGGAACGTGCCCAAGATGTGGTCATGGATCCAGTGGCAACTAACTATACCTGTTCGTCACTCGTTGAAACCACATTGAACGTCAAAATAGAAGATACATGTTCTGAATGGGTTGGTTCATCCGGTGGAGTGGAAACCCCAAAACAATCAAATCAGCAAGCAAATTTGAAGTCCAAGAGATCACATCAGATAAGCATGACATCGTCAAAAGGAGTTCGAAACTACCATCTAAGATAGAGAAACCAGATAAAAAGGTCGGTTTGCCAAAACAAGGCTGCTCATTTAGGAATTGGGTCAAGCTGAACACCAGTGGAATCACCAGAGCAAGCACAGGTTCTGCTGGAGCTGGTGGAGTGGAAGCCCCAAAACAATCAGATCAGCAAGTGAAAGTTGAAGTCCAAGAGATCACATCAGATAAGCATGTCGTCGTCAAAAGGAGTCCAGAACTACCGACCTAAGATAGATAAACCCAATAAAAAGGTTTGTTTGCCAAAACAAGACTGTTCATTTAGTAATTGGGTCAAGCTGAACACCAGTGGAATCGCCAGAGGAAGCACAGATTCTGCTGGAGTTGGTGGAACAGTGCACACCTCATCTGGGAAATGGGTGTTGGGTTATAGCTTTGAGCTGGGTAAGTGGAGTAGTTTGGCAGCAGACTTGTGGGCAATCTTTCAAGGTTTGAATTTGGTCTGGGACAGAAACTACAGGAAGGTTCTGGTGTTGTCGGACTCTTACACAGCATTAAACTCTTTGAAGACGGCTCCTCAGGCAAGCGATCCTAACAAAAATCTTATCCAATGTTGCCGAGAACTTATCTTACGCGATTGGGAATGCATCGTGAGTCACATAAGCCGAGAAAAGAACGCTGCCGCTGCATGGTTGGCAGACCATTCACAACTTTATCCTACGGGGCTCAATAAATTAGATGAGCCCCCTCAGGAATTAGCTCATATTTTGAAGAACCAGGACAACGGGATCTCCCTGCCAAGTTGATTGTTTGGCCCCGGGTTGCTCCGGTCGAGGAGCACAAAAAGAAACTACTAACCAACACCTCCCTGACTTCTCCACGCCTAGGAAATTCTCAAACGTCTCTTGGTTTTATGTATAGCTCTAGGTATCGTACAGCTGATTTCAGGAGCTAGGAAATTACCATTTGTAAAGATACCGATCATCACCTGCTTTAGTGGAGACTTGGAAGTGACAACTGTGACATTGTTGTCCAAAAAAAATTCCGCATCGTTCATGGGCTGCAGCAAATGCAATGTGCCGTCAGGGACTGATGTTTAGTTGTTAACGTTAACCCCATACCTCTGCAGAAACGTCACATATCTTTTCGCGGGCACGCTCTGTTCGAGGTGATATGTAAAGATGAAAGTGAAATGCGAATGTTGACTTGGGCCTCGGCAGGCAATTTCCTAAAAAACCTCAAACATTAAGTTCATCTCAAATTTACTCTAAATTATTTTTGTTCTCAAGAAAAACCTCAGATTTTAAATCTAGCCCAAAATCCACCTCAAACTTTTCTTTTGTTTCGGGAAAAACCATAAATTTTAGATCGAGTCCAAAATCTATTTTGAATTTTATTCTCTTAAAAACAAACCAAGTTTTAATCATTTTCAAATCTAACACATGATCCAATCAAACTTAGCGTGGCATTTTCACATCGATAATAGATACACATTGGAAAAGCAACAAGGAAAATTATCTTCAAAAGAAAACCATTCTAAGATGCAAAAATTAGGAATGACTAACCACAACTCTTGTACGGAGGAGGGCTAACGAGCGCAAATTCAGAACTAGAGTAAAAATTAATGATTTTCTTTACAACAAAAAAATCATGGTAGATTTGGAATTAGACCTAAAGTTTGGGAATTTTTTTTAGACAAGAGAAAAGGTGGGGGTGGGCTTTTCTAAGACAAAAAAAGTTAGAGGCAGATTTGAGACTCAACCTAAAGTATTGGAGTTATTTTTTAAATGAAAAAAAGTTCGAGACATAATTGAGATCAAACCTAAAATTTAGACGGAATTGAGACCGGACCTAAAGTTTAGAGACTATTTAGAGAATTAGCCCCACTTCCGTGGCCTTTCGGCATTGTATTCAAATGAGTCGATTTGATCAGGCTCGTACGTGAAGCAAGCAAGCGCCATCAAACGTGCTCCATGCTCCACTCTCCTGCACGAAACTCATCTCCCGAGCCCGTCTCCCGCTCGAATCGAACTTCGCCAACCGCCGCCTTTTCCTTTCCCTCTCTTCCGAACAGTCTCCACCCGCCTCCCCTGCCGCCGCCCACGATGAACTCCTCGATCTCTTCGATCACCTCCTCCGACAGTGCCGCTCGGCCCAACACCTGGGCCGCGTCCACGCGCGCGTCGTCGTCGCCGGGGCTTCCGTCTCCGCGTTCTTGGCGGCTCGGCTGGTCTCGGTCTACGCCCGGTTCGGGCTCCTCGGCGATGCCCGCAAGGTGTTTGACGGAACGCCCCGGAGTGTAAGTCGAATTTGCTCTTGTGGAACTCGATCTTGAGAGGATATACGTCTAATGGGTGTTATGAGGAAGCTTTGGAGCTGTATGTTGAGATGAGAAAGCTCGGAGTTTTGGGTGATGGGTTCACTTTCCCTTTGGTGACGAGAGGTTGTGCCGAAACGGGGAGCTCAGTCTGTGCAGGAATGTTCATTGCCACGCTTTGCAAATGGGGTTGCACCGTAATTTGCATGTGGTGAATGGGTTGATGGGTATGTACGCGAAGCTTGGTCAAATGGGCATCGTGCTCCAGGTGTTTGATAGAATGGGTACTAGGAGCTGTATTTCGTGGAACACGGTGATCTCAGGCTTTGCGTCAAATGCGACTGTGATGGGGCTCTTGAGATGTTTCGGCGCATGGAGTCTGATGGGGTGGACCAAATGTGGTCACATGGACATCGTTATTGTCGAGTCATGCCAGAGGCGGCCGCCATGTCGAAACTGTGGAGTTATTTGGGTCAATGAGAATGAGAGGAATTGGTCCCAGTGCTGAAGCACTAGCTGTGGTTTTGTCTGTTTGTTCTAATATGGTTGCACTCCACATGGTTAAAGCAATTCATGGACTTGTTATAAAAGATGGTTTTGAAGCTTATTTGATTGTGAAGAATTCATTAGTACGTGCATATGGGAAGCAAAGACAATTAGAAGATGCCAGTCAATTGTTCTTTGAAATGGAATTCAAGAACATAGTCAGTTGGAATGCACTTATTACATCGTATGCAGAGTCTGGATTATGCGACGAGGCCTTTGAAATATTCTCCCAGCTCCAGAAATCTGATGGTTGTTCATTGGCAAGGCCCAATGTAATAAGTTGGAGTGCCATCATTGATGCATTTGCTTCTGCAGGGAGAGGGAGAGAATCTTTGGAACTCTATAGACAAATGCAGCTTGCCAAAATTGCTGGCAATGCCATAACAGTCGCTAGTGTCTTATCAGTTTGTGCAGAGTTGTCAGCACTCAACCATGGTCGGGAAGTCCACGGCCATGTAATTCGGGCTTTGATGAGTGATAACCTCCTGGTGGCAAACAGCTTGATCACAATGTACATGAGATGTGGATGCCTTAATGAGGGGAGCCTGGTGTTCAAGAAACTTGTTGTGAAGGACTTAATCTCCTGGAACTCAATGATTGCAGGGTGTGGAATGCACGGTTTAGGAAAAGATGCAGTGAGATATTTTGATGGAATGATCGGAACTGGAATTGAGCCAGATGAGGTCACTTTTATTGCTGTTCTTTCTGCTTGTAGTCATGCAGGGCTTGTTGTTGAGGGTCGTAAGCTTTATGATCGAATGACTGAAGAGTTTGGAATTGAGCCACAGATGGAACATTATGCATGTCTAGTTGATATGTTGAGCCGATCTGGTTCCTTGCAGGAAGCTTCAGAGATAGTAAAAGCCATGCCGTTGACACCTAATGTTCATGTTTGGGGAGCTCTTCTTAATGCTTGTAGGATGTCTAGAGACACAGATTTTGCGGAGGCAACAGCCTCACACGTTTTCAGTCAGAATTTGGATACTACTGGAAGCTATATGCTTCTCTCTAACATTTATGCTGCAAATGGCCGGTGGGATGATTCTGCAAGACTGCGGATTTCTGCCCAGGAGAAGGGTTTGAAGAAAGTCCCAGGCCAGAGTTGGATTGAGTTGAGTAATAAGTTCTATATGTTTTCATCGGGGAGGGCCTTGCAGTTGGGTATGGAGGATGTTTATGGTGTTCTTAAAGAATTGACACTTCAAATGGAAACTGAAGACATTATTCCTGCGATATCATTAAAGACAAGTAGCTGAGAATGATTAATTAGTCTCTGTTCTTGGAATTTACTAATTTTTTCACCCACATGGCCAATAGATTATTGGAATTCTCTGGAGTCTTTACAGATTTAGCTGGAAGATGACATAGAAAGGTTTCAATAACTAAACTCAGAATTCTACTCGTCATTTAGATGCTTCTCATAACCTGCAGTGATTAGTTTGTGGATAGTTTTCTGTACCAGGCCAACTGCTTTGGTCACGTTTGATGTCACTGTCATTGACCCTTCAAATCTAATTGAAAGTTTCAGCCATATTTCTCCATGCTTTTTTTTCTTCTTTTTTTCCTTTCTCGGAGGCTGTTTAATATATTTATATTTATTATGATAGATTCTATATTTCTAATCACCTGCATCACCGATGAAAGAGGACTGTTGAGGTTTTGTCATGTGATCAGCTGATGTGATCAAATCACCATCCTGCATGAAAACATAGTTATGACATTAAAGAGTGCCAAGAATTTAGAAAGTTGGAGGGTAATGTGGTTATCTGTCTGCAAATAGTCTAATCAGCAGGTGCACTTTTCAGTGAATAAGTTGTGGGAACTCAAGTTATGGTTAGTTATAGATTGGTTCAGGGAAGGAATTAGGATGCGCTGGAAGGAATCTAATAGAAAAGAAAGAGGGAAACAATATATTTAAAAAAAGAAACGTTCTAATTCTAGGATCCATCCCCTCGGAGGTTGCAGGGACCTCATGGTACGTTGCACTGTGAGTCGCATTAGCTGAGAAAAGAACACCGTCGCCGCTTGCAAAACCGTTCAGAAGTTAATTAGCTCATAGTTTGAGGAACCAGGACAATGGGATCTCCCCGCCAAGTTGATTGTTTGGCCCTGGGTCGCTTCGGTCGAAGAGCACAAAAGAAGGGTACCAATTAACACCTCCCTGGCTTCTGTAGGCTTTGGAAATTCGCGTATATCTCTCAGCTGTTGTATAACTCTAGGTATTGTCTAGCTGGTTTCAGATGCTAAGAAATTATTACCATTTGTAAAGATACTGATCATCACCTAATTCAGTGGAGGCTTAGAAATTGTGGTCCAAAACCAATTCTCCGTTGTTCATGGGCTGTAATCCCATGCCCTGTCGGTGACTGACTTACATAGTTGCTATGTTTCCTCATCAATCTTCCAGTCGAGACACTTAACCTGCGCATGACAACGCTTTGCTCTCCAGGGAAGAGTTTTTTTTCAAAAATAGTTCTTTTCTATTTCTATTCCGGGAAACAATTTCTGAGTAAAAAAACCTGTTTGGTAACTACACAAAATTTCTACTCTTGGAATAGAAAAAGAATAGAAATGCTTTTAGTAACGCAACAATTTCTTTTTTGTATTTATTCATTTTTTATTCTAGCTCACGGATGGCCGACCGTCGGCCGTTGCCGCTCGATGCCGCCCGCCGTCCGTCGCCGCTCGATGCTGCCCGCCGCCCGTTGCCGCCCGCCATCGCCAACCCGCCCGCCGCCGACCGGCGGCGATCGCCGCCACAGCCCATCGGCCGCCACCGGCCGCGAGAGGTGGCGGCCATCACTGGCGATGGTGGCCGACAGTGGACGCCGACAAGCGACGAGTGATGGCGACAAAGCGAGGCGGACGGCGGCGACCGCGGCGATGGCAATGGCGGCAATGGCAATAGTGGCGGCAGTGGCGACCGACGACAATCGACGGTGACTCTGTGCCATTGGAGGTGGCCGCGACAAGAGAGAAACAAAAGAAAAAAAAATTTTGCTTATTTCTATAAATTGTTCCCGGGAACAAGAAGCAATTTTTTTTTTTTTTGTTTCTCAAAACTGTTCCCGGAACAAAAATTAGAGAAATTGTTCCTGGGAACAAATATTTTACTAAACAAATTTCAGTTCTTTTTTTTTTTTGTTCCGGGGAACAAAAGAACAGAAATTGGGAGAAACATCATCTGCTGCCCCGGATTGAATGCATTCCACCTCATGGAGGTGGTGAGAACATAACACCGAAGTGGCAACTATATTTATGAGAAAGTTAGATTGGTGTCAACCGTAAACGCAATGTATATAGCTCTCCTTCAACCATACAGAAAGGATCATAAGAATTGTCAACAGTTACAGTAAAAAAGGCTAAGACACTGACCAAATAAGTTTTCAGACACCCACAAGATGAAATACATTTGCTCCTTCGGAACGTTTGATAATTTAAGACGTGGACTTTTCAATTAGCAAGTCCCGCATGCATATGAGATGATGTCAACCCTTGAATCAGCATAAAAAGAGGTTCTCATGCCTTCTTCAAATGCTTTCTGCCCTCTTCAATTATGACTATGTAAAGAACAAAAGAATGGGCAACAAAATGCAGGGCCTGTAAAAACATTGTCCCTAACTTACAAATGGTTTGATGAAGCAAAACTGAATTGGTTATTTCATCTTCGGTATTTCAGAGAGGCATGGCCCGTCTCTCCCAAATGCTTAAACAACTTGGTCCTGGTTATCACAACATAACGAGAAAATCAATACAAGGAAGAACAGCAAGGACTAGGAACCGTGCAGATCAAATGACCAAATAATTTTAGTACCTGGACTCAAATTCCTGTCCACAGGTCTCACAAGAATTGTCAGCATTCTTCGCTGATGCCTGCATCAACATGCAGATCCAAAATCAGGTAAAATCAGAGCAAGCTCTAAGACAAGATTATGGAAAACCAACTCCTGGAGTAATGCAAGAATATAGAGACAGGAAAGGCAAGACTGAGGATCAAGGCGCCAGAACACCATTGGTCTATAACTTCCCAAAAATTCCTACCGCTGCTGGACCAATAAAATTTGGAACAGATAGTATTTTACATAGGAAAGAGCTAAAGTAAATATAGATGATTCTTTAAAATTGAGTAACCTCGACAGCAATGAATTATGGTAACATTCAAAAGCCATGGCATGGGAAAAGATATGTTGATAAGCAATGATGCGCAACTTCAATGAAAGAGTATCGGGCAAAATGAAAACATGTTTGCTTACCTTGGCTTTCCTCCCTTTAGGAGCATTATTTGATTTAGTGATCGGATCTTTCTTTCCCGTCCTCTTTCTGTCAGAAGACTGGTTTAGAGTTTTATCTTTTGCCACTTCATTGCCTCCTATAGCTTCGCTATCATCTTTCCGAGGAAAGTCGCTAGCGGAGCCATCCACGGCCATACCATCATCTCCGTTTGTTCTATCACTCTGATCATTATCTTTGCTATTACCGGTATCTGCATCTTCTCCGTTGTTCTTTCTGAACCTCTCCTTCTTAGCCCCACGATTCCTTCTGGTGCTTTTCCTGTTATCATACTCCATGAATTCTTCTTCACCATTTTGCGTATCAACTTTGGAAGACACTCTAAGTTCCTGCATTGCCGCCATTTTCCTTCTGTTCTTGCGCCCGACAACATTGCCTCAAGAACACTCATTTCATCGAGTTTGTCATCATCATCATCCCTTGTGAGAAGTTCCTTCCATCTCCTTAGTCCCTTCTTCCTTGTTGCTTTCATCAACATCGAAGAACCTCTCTCCATCACTCATCTCACCCCCGTCCTCAATCTGTTCCTTCTCTTCCCCCTTCATTTCCAAATCATCCCTCATCCTCTCTCCTATCTCCTCCACCCCATCTTCCTCAACTCCTGTCACCTCAGCATCCTCATTCTCCTCCTCCTCCTCCTCCACCTCCTCCTCCGCATCCTCCTCAACAAATGAGTCCTTCAATGCGGCCACCTTCTCCTTATGCTTTTTCGACTTCTCGTGATTCTCCCACTGCTTCTCGCTCTTAAACTTCTTCCCACACGCGAAACAATAAAGCTCTTTCTCCTCCTTCCTCTCTCCATCTTCCTCTTCCCCTGAAGACCCTCCTTCTTCGCCTTCTTCCTCCTCGACCCTCGCCCACTCTGGCTCCTCGTACGCCTTTGCCCTCTCCATCCTCTCCCTCTCCAACTGCTTCTTCCTCTCCCTCTCCTCCTCCCTCCTCTTCTCATTCTCCATATTCCTCTTCACCATCATATCCACCACTCTCTTATCCCTCTTCTTCACAAACTCCGCCAGCCCCCTCACCGTCTCGTTAAACTCCCTCCTCGCCTTCTTCCTGAGCTTCTTGTTCTCCTCCTCCATCACCCTCCTCGACTTCCTGTTCACGCCGGCCGCCGCATCGTACATGTCCACCCACATGAAATCCATCACCGTGCAGAAACCTAGCCAGTAATTATAAAACGCCGTCACCTGCGCGTACGGGCTCTCCAGATTGCCCATCAGCGGCGCCTCCCTCACCGAATCGAGCCCCAGCCCCATCTTCCTCGCGAAACTGATCTCGTTCGCGTAAATCTTATCAAACACGTCCGCGTACACCTTGTAAAACCCCTTCCCCGAATCGGAGTATCCAGAAAACACGGTGTTCGAGAAATAGGAGAACAGATTGGGGACCGGCGAGTCCGCCGCCGCGCCGCTGCTGCGATCGGAGAACAGGATCTGCGAGCGGTGGGAATCGTACCAGGCGCGCTCCTTGGGGTCGGAGAGGACCTCGTAGGCGTGGGCGAGCTCCTGGAACTGGGTGGTGGCGTCCTCCGGGGAGAGGCCGGACTGGACGAGCTTGTCCGGGTGGCGCTGGAGGGCGAGCTTCCTGTAGGCGGCGCGGATTTCCTCGGCGGTGCAGTCGCGCGACAGGCCGAGCACCTCGTAGTGGCACCGCTTCTCCGCCGCCATCCCCCTCCGCCGCCTCCGCCGCCGCTCGTCGGGAACTCTCCGGGGACGGTACTTCGGCCGGAGGAAACGGATGGTTGTGGGAGGAATCGGCTCGACGATCTGATCGATTGCTTCCGGCTAGGGTTTATGCGGAGAGATTCAGCGAAGCTCTGCAGAAAGATTCAACGGGAATTGCTTGCCCCCATAGGAAGAAGAAGCTTCAAATTGCAGGAGGAAAATTCACATTTTATCTATGGTTCTTGAATTTTCAATGTGGTCCCTCACTTTCGATTTATTCGATTTATCCCCCCATTTTTTAATGACAAGGTCAAATTAGTCCTCTGTAATATTTGCGAGTTTTTATGAATTTTGCAATATAATTTTTCATTTCGATCATTTTACTGAATCAATAAAAAAAATTTATTCCATCCTTTTATTATCTTTTTTTCTTTATGGTATATCTAAATATTGAATAGAGTCGTTTGTGATAAGTGTGATAATATAATAGAAACTCATTAGAATTGTATTGGGTTTATCTTTTAGGCGGATAAAATTATCAATAATCTATCTCGTACCTAAGTTTTTAGATTGATGAAATTTTCAATCTTTTGCATGTCATGTTTTATAAGTGATAACAAACAAGGTATAGATTAATATAAATATGTGCAGATAAATTAAAATTATCCCCGAATAGGCTTACGAAAGCATTTAGACATAAAATAGCAAAAATCTCAATGTGATGCAATTCTCTAGTTTTGCTATTGTGGAGATTATAAACTAATATATACTTAAATAAAACTATGTAATACAAAGAAAAATGTGAAATGTTAGTAAGTTGAGGGACTATATTAAACAAATTGAAATTTTACGGTCAACATTAAACATTTAAGAATAGTTCAAGGACTAGATTGAACGAATTAAAAGTTATACCATTGACGAATTAAAAGTTATACCATTTCATATTGAGACACAGTATAGAAACTATTAATGTCATTTCCCCGATTACAGGATTCATTCCATCGCTTCAGCCAACCACGCCGTCGTGTAGCCCGTGACTAACCATGCACGACTTGGTGCTTCTTTTCTTTCTTCTCCTTTTCCTCTTCTCATTGAAAAAGAAATCATGCACCGCCCACCAAAACGTCATTTGCTTTTCTTAGTCACATAATTTTCTCCCAAATCCTCTTCATTCAGAAGTAAAAGGAGAAGCTTTGAGGATTTCAACATACAAGAACTATTGCAAAATGTAGCGAGTTTTTGTCTAAAAGGGGATGTTCCATCCATTTCGTTTTCCTTTGCAAAAGTAAAGTAGTTCCGGTCCAAAGCAAGCCATCCACAATGGAACTCGAACCTCTGTACATCCAACTTGTTCAAGTATACAAGTCCAATCTGCTCATCGACTCCGATAATTTTTCTATAAAGATGAAACTTTTACAAATGAATCTTTCAGTTAAGAGATTCTACTGGTTTCATGACATCCCTATGAGAGTATTTGGCTTGGGCAACCCCATCAGTCCAAAAAAATCCCCCCTCACTGTTCTTTGCCTCTTCGAGGTCTGGCGTGACAATCAAAGCTCGATCTTCCACTAAAGGCGAGAGCGAGCGAGCCGGGCTTTCAGTTTTTCCAGGTCTAATTCCACGATAAGGTTCGACTTCACGGATCTTGAAATATGGTAGAATATGGTAAAATACAATGCCCCATCTCCACCGTAAAATCGGTATGGAAGATTGAAGATTCATGGTCACCGAGCCACTTTTGTTAAAGACCCAGTTTTGTCTATCGACAGAGTGGAAACTTCTTGCGTTTTACTGTTGTCCCGTTCTTCATTAAAATGGTCTCTCAGAAATTCAACAGCCATAAATGTGAGTGCGGAGGCTGGAATGTACCATGTAATCCTTGGCACGCTACCTCGGAAGAGTCCCTTTGCACCTTCTACTCGCCATATGCTATGAA
The DNA here is from genome assembly GCA_014182515.1 of Eucalyptus microcorys. Classification (NCBI taxonomy): domain Eukaryota; kingdom Viridiplantae; phylum Streptophyta; class Magnoliopsida; order Myrtales; family Myrtaceae; genus Eucalyptus; species Eucalyptus microcorys. The sequence goes on from CM024563.1 coordinate 6,317,705, forward strand.
TTGCATCGAACCAACCGTTGTACCTGAGACAACAAGCTATTAGAACTTCTCTTCGTGTTTCTCAGTTCACTTGATTTAAGGAAAACCGTGGAGGATGATTTATCCCTCCATAACATATGTATGACCTAGCATAGAGGATGATATATCCCTCCAGAACATATGTATGACCTAGCACAGAGGATGATGAAGATGAAGCTCTTAACTATGCAATGGAATTACTGGATCGGCCCTTTTTGTCACAACGAAACATTTGCAAAATCTATTTTTGGCAATATGCCTCATTCGTACTTCCTAATACATTGCATGAAATTGCCACCCTCTTATAACCAGATGGCAATCCCAACCAACTCATATTAACTAGTAACGCCATTGAATAACACTTTGGACTATGGAGATCGACAGAAGTCACGTAATGGATACCCCAAATATTTAACACAACTAGCTAATGTACAACAGATCAGAAGACTTGTAGAACGGATGATCTGTTCACTCAAGCAAACTAATTGAGAAGCCCCAACAATAGTGCTAGCCGGTGTGTAAGTGAGACAGAACAGACAGGACGAGGCAGATGCAGAGTCTTGAAAGCTTTGAGAGAGTGATGAAATATTGACAATATGGTCTTTGCATCAATACAAAAGCCATGCATCTCTAAACATAATAGCAACAAGTTACCTTGTCACTGATCCTTGCACTTGCAACCTCGTCTTGATGACATCCAAAGGAGTAGTAAGATAAGCACTAAAACCTGAATAAATTAAAGAGCCTTAAATTGATCTTATGGTGCAAAAAGATTACGGTAATAATCAAAATCTAATAAAACGCTATAATGCATGAGCATAGACATACCACCAGCTAATCCACCTAATATAAGTCCTTCCACTGAACTACTTAGACGGAAATTTGATTTTGATAACCACATCTGCTTGCTGTACTCCGTCATGTCTTTAAGTGCTTCATAAAACATGACCTGCAAAGATGTAAACTAGTAACTGGATGACACACCAAAAAAAAAATTCAGTGTGCCTAATTATCTTCAAGTGTGGTAGTGGGAGCATGAAAGCAAATATGAAGGAAGATAGCATTAATAAAGGTGGATTTGGCAATTGAAAAAGGCAATCATTTATTTTATTAACTTACCATAAGACCAGCAAATGGAACATCCCTAGCAAGTGTGGACCAGTATCTACAAAAGCATAAAAAAGGGGGTGATTCTTGGTATTGCAATAGCTAGAAATTACAAGGAAGTACAGAAAAAGACCTCATAATTTTGAACATCTAACTTATAACCTATTCTCAGCATTGGAAGTTTTTACCAAAAGAAGAGGGGTTGAGCTATCTCTCTCTCTCTCTCTCTGTACACACATGCATGTCTGCATTTGACTCTCTCTCTCTCTCTCTCTATACACATGCATGTCTGCATTTGACTCTCTCTCTCTCTATACACATGCATGTCTGCATTTGACTCTATGCGTAATATTGATGGTTTCTACAGACAAAATCTAATAAATGTGTACCATCCATAAGAACCTAGGAAGTTTGACTGTAATAGTTACCCTGTATAAAGTCCCCTCAATCCCTGCTCCTTCCATATTGAAAAGCCAGCCTGAAACATTCCATTGTAATAGCCATACATATGGGCATTAGACTTCAAAGTAACCCTATCTTTCTGGACCACTGATCTCCATGACAATTTGGTGCCCTGGACCTGCATACGCTGTTTCATGACTTCACATGGAACATACACAAAAGAACCCAGGGTATCTCCTGAAATGCAACAAGTTCAATTGGAGTTTTTAGTGCTCAGAGGTATGACAGTCATTGATTCAACCAATTGAAATCCAGGGGTTTCACCTAATTTTCATGCATGATGCATTGGTTGCACACATATAAGACATTTATATCCAAAGGGGAAAAATTGAATGAGAGATGCACATTGCTTGGTCAAGCAGAAATGTTATAGGAGTCCAGCATAGCATACCAAGTGCTCCAGCTAAAAAATGAGACCAGTGCCCCCCAAGCTCAGGATTTGATTCTTCAATCCACTTCTTGGTGGATTCTATGAAACCAAAATACGTTGCTCCAGTCGCAAGAGATCCGGTTACTCCAGGTGCTATACCTCTATAAAACCCTACAATGAATAAAAAGAACAAGCCATTAGCAATGCACCGAGAGTACATGATCAAAGGTACAAAAAGACACAACAAGAAAGTTGTACCCCTTAATCCATCTGCACACCACACTGTACGGACCATCTGGAGTACACTCTTTTGATTCTGATAAAAATTGCATCCAAATGTATCCATGGAGAACAAATTATTGATTGGCAAGCAAAGCAGGGAGAGCCAAGTGAGACACTCAAGAACAACGCAGGGACACTTCTTTTTCGACCATGTCACGCTGGTTTTAGGCACCACTGCAGCATTAATTAATGCATGCTACAGATGCAACACAATAGTTCGTCTTCGTACCTGACTCCTGCTGAGAATTGCCAGACTTTGAATCCGCGTCTTGACCGTATCAACCGGGTGCATCATTCCTTCACCAAAAGCCCCAGCAACAGCACCCCACAAGAACTCCCTCCAACTGTGCCCAAAGATAAAAATCAATATTCAAGAAATTCCTAACTTCACAGAAGAAGCATGCAGAGAACTAATAGAGGCCTCATTAACTTTTCCCCAATAGAGATCATGGAAATTGATGATCTATATCCAGATACACGGCCTGCTGAATTGATTCATTTATGAACTAATCCGATTTCTATGCTTCCGACAGAAGATAAACTACAATCCGCATGGATGAACTCGATCACGAAAACACCGACAGAGTGGGAAGGAAACCGACATGAAGAGAACCGTTCCAGTTCATACGCTACTTCACGAAGTAACCAAACCTAAACACGTCTCACTCTACCGGTGTTTCGGGAGGAAAAAGCGACAGTACACATCTTCAGCTCAGCTCGTGCCGATCAACGACTCCAAAAATGCCATCCCCATCGACTCGCTCGCCACCGCGAGAACTTCCCGACGGTTACGCCACCTTCCGGCAGAGTACGAGGCAACGAAATCGAAGCCTTTCTTCATCTAGACCGAACTACGAGGTACGAAACGTCTTGCGGCAATCATCTTTCTTTCTTCTCCGGAAAGCAAGCGCACGCAGGGAGTTGACGATCGGAAAAATGGCTCACCGAAGAAGTGGTGGTGATCCGCGGCGGCCGGACGCGGAGCCGCGCGTTGATTTCCGTTCGGGCTTGAGCTCCGATCCGCCATGGAAGTCGCCGGAGCAGCTCTCTGCAGCTTTTAGGGTTTAAGCTTCGTCCGCCATTTCTCCGGCGGGGTTTAACCTTTTAACGCTGCTGCGGTTTGAGTGGAGGCCGTTGTGCAGTTTCCAGCGAAAACGACGCGTCGTTGCGGTCCCGAGACTCCGAGGATGGTCAACCGCGAGGGGCGCGCGGTGTCGTTTTTTGCGGCTTTGGATCGGAAACGGCAGCTGATGTGGGCTGGAATAGCTGCTGGACAATGGCCGTTGCTTAAAGCCTCCTCTCCAAAGCCCATTGCTAAGCCCAATGAGATTTGATGATCCGAGCAGCCATAGAGGATGAATCGTTTATCGAGTTCCTTGGGAATTGATTAATCTATGAGTCCCTTTAGTAAGACGAGATCTCGGTGTTCTTGTGTCTAGCGATGCGCGCTTGTTGCTCAATTGCCGACTTGCAATAGGGGACTCGTTCCTCTAAGGGCATGTTTCGGCTAAGTGCACTGGATGAGGCCAAGGGTCCTAGCCTAGAGCACTAAGTAGAAATCACATTGCATGAACATATGCACAAACCATTGCAATGTTTTATTTTGATTAACCAGTCAGATTCTCCTCGTTCGTATTAGTTCTGCCTGTTCCTAAAGGAGTCATTCTCACCAATAGCCGACATGTGCATTATTGTTAGCATGGTCCCACTCAATGAGATATTAGTTGTTGATTCGTCTCTTCGACACGGTGTAAATAAATATTTGCCATTGATAGACTTTAATTCATTCAATGTGATTCTTAAGATATTCCTAATGTTCATTCTAATCCTTAAATTGTCATTTTGTTCAATCTAATCCTTAAATTGTCATTTTGTTCAATCAAATCCCTCGACTTATCATAAATAAGTCAAAAGTTTTTGTAATCCCACTATTACCCAAATTTTAGAATATCCTTTTATTCCAATCCATTTCCTACACCAACAAAATAGGGTTACTTTTCTCTCTTTTTGGTCTCTTTAAGTCTTTCAATAGATCCATTTAAGTATATTTTAGCTTATGATATCCATAAGAGCAAAAATATAACTCTATTTGGAGTTGTATTAGGTTGATATTCCTACTATTTTAATTTCCTAATTTACAAATTTAGCTAAATTTAATTATGAAAAAACAAAGTTTAAAAACTTGAAAATTTTACTAGATTTAGATCAATATAAGTACAAGAAATCTATTGTTAAATTAAAATTGCTATAACAAATTCTTATTAAAACAATTATTTCTTTGACTCTAAATGAGTTTATATTTTTACTAGGAAAAAAAGCCACGAAAAAAACCTCAAATCATGCCTTTTGTGACACATTTACCATACACTTTTTTTTAACACCATAAACTCCGAACTTGTACTTATGTGAAATATTTATTCCAAAAAAAAAATTCTATAATACAAAATACCCGAAACTTATATCCATGTAATTTATTCACTCCAAACTTTTACTCATGCGACATATTTATCCTCCATCAAAACTTCATTAACGAATGTCACTAAAAATCTTATACGGCTGCCTACATGAAGAATGGAAAGCAAACTTTCCTAACATGACGCTCATGTGGCAAAAATATATTAACTCATTGTATGTTTCTTTTTTCTCGTTTTCTTTTTCCATTTTTTGAACTTCTCCCTTGGTTAGCTGATGGTGAGGATGGTGGCCACGACCACACTAAGGGCAATGGCGGCGAGGACAACGGTAAAGATGAAGGAGGAAGAAAGAAAAAGGGCAACAAAAAAATCTCAATAGAGGGTAAATATTTTACGCAAATCAAAGTTTGAAGTTTTTGATATCATAAAAAAAAAAAGTTTAAAATAAATGTATCACATAAATACAAGTCTAGAGATTTTTATGTTATAAGAAAAAGAGTTCAAGTTTGAGGTAAAATTGTTACATTAGTACAAGTTTATATTTTTTTTGTCACAAAAAAGTTTTGAGTAAATATGTCGAAGTGGACATAATTTGAAGTTTTGGTAGCCTTTACCCTTTTACTATTATAAAGATCATAAATTAAAATATACTTAAATGAAACTATAACAATATTTATGTTGACCAAAAAAGGTGAGAATGAAAAAAGATGGCACATTTTTTTTTTTTAGGAAATGAATTGAAATTAAAATACAATCTAAAATCTCACAATAGTGTTATTATGAAAACTTGCAAATAGTCCTAAAGGACTTATTTAACTTTGCTATGAAAAGTTGAGGGACTAAATTGAATAAATTAAAAGTTTGAAGATTAGATTTAACATTTAATAATAGTTCAAGACTACGTTACATAGCTTAGGTACTATGAGTATGATTTCCCCATTTCCCCCTTCTTTTCAAAAAAAAAAAAAACACAAATATATGCACCATCCACCAGGCGCCGAAAGGTCATTTTCTTTTCTTAAAGTGTATTTATTTTGCAGAAATAAACAATTTGAAAAATATTTTTCTTAAAATGATGGCTTGTAACATTTGGAATGATTAGGTAATGAAAAATATTTTCAAAATCAACAATAATTTATGTCTACATTTTAGTAAATAATGAAAGTATTTTTGTTCATTCATTTTTGGAAACAATACAAGTAATCATTTTTAGAAAAATGTTTTCGAAACCATTCATTTTGGGCAAAGCAAACGGACCTTAGTCATATAATCTTAACCTATATGCCGTTCTTCCAAAAGTAAAGGAGATGCTCTAAGGATGTCAATGGACAACGCGTGTGGCAAAATGTAGTAAGTTCTTGTCTAAATCGTTTTCTTTTGCATCTTGTGTCCAAACGGTGAATAAAAAAAGAATATTGCCTATGAAAATGTATAACGTTAATGAAAATTTTATGATAATTAATTATTTTAGTAAATATAAGATCATTATTTTTTTTTATTTTTTAAATAATTTTTCACCAAAATAAACGAAATTTTAGGCTCCATTCGTTTCACGGAAAAATAATTTATGAAAAATACGTTTTTCGAATTTTCCTAGGCGTTCGTTTCACTAAAAATGAATTCCTTGGGAAAATGTTTTCCATCAAAGGAAAAAATCTTCTAAAGGGGGAAAATATTTTCCACTTTTGAAAAGTGAAAAACATTTTCCTTACTTGATTTCTTTTATCCCACGCCTCTACAAATCATCACTCATTCCTCCCTTTTCTTCTTATTATTTTCTTTTTTTATTTAAATTATTTTTTAATTTTCTTTTTATTTTTTTTGATTTGAATTATTTTTAATTTCCTTTTCCTTTTTTCTTTTTCTTTTTTTTTTTGTTTCTCATTTTCTTCTTTCTTAACTAGTCGTCGGACCGGTGAACCTCAAACTCGTCGATCTCAAACTCGCACTCATCGTAAAAAAAAGGTCTTCTAAAGTAGGGAAAAATGTTTTCCACTTTTAAAATGTGGAAAACATTTTTCTTTTCTTACCTCACACCTCTACAAATCCTTACTTCCTCCTCCTCTTTCTTCTTCTTTTTTCTTTTTTATTTGAATTATTTTTAATTTTCTTTTTCTTTTTTAATTTGAATTATTTTTAATTTCTTTTTTTTTTTTTTTTTTTTTTTTTTTGTTTCCCATCTTCTTCTTTCTTGACTAGTCGTCGGACTAGGTGAACCTCAAACTCGTGCTTGTCGATCTCAAACTCGCAGCCTCGATCCGCGAGCCTCGAGCTTGACACTCGCGCCGCCAATCTGGTGAGCGGAAAATATTTTCCTTATCGAATACCGAAAAATATTTTTCAAAATATTTTCAGGTTTTAACCGAACACTAGAAAATATTGTCATTTTCCTCAAAAAAGACTTATGAAAAAACATTTTTCGAAAATAATCCATTTTTCACGAAACGAATGGACTCTTTAATTTTCAATTTTACCAATCCAAACACTTTTTCATGACTTGAGCTCCGTCGTTTCGCCCAAACTCACTCGCTGGAGCCGAAACGGCGTCGCATTTCCTTCTCGACTCAGCCGAGCCGAGCCGAACACATAGGCATTAGGCACGAAGCGAATCTCTTCTCCACAGACGAGAAGAAGCAGCAAAGAAGGAGAGAAAAATTTCAGCTTCCTTCACTCGGATCTCTTCGCAGAGCAGAGCGAAGCTTCTAGGGTTTCCGCCCCACCCACCCCCACCGCCCCGAATCGAAGATCGACGCCGATGGCGATGGCTGCTCTCCGCCGCGAAGGGAGGCGGTTCGCCCCCTCCTCTCCCCCGCCCCATCACCGCCGCCGCCCCCGCTCCTCCCCCTCCTTCCTGTCGCCCGAGTAAACACCACTTCCTCCTCATCTCTAATGAACTCGCTTTCTGTCCGGTTCGGTCAAGGCTCGTAGTGCTCGAGAGCGATTCGGTCCGCGTCGCGTTTCGCGGTGATTTAGGGCAGGGTAGCTGCCGGCGATTCCCGATTCCGGCTCGCGACCGGCGCGAGAAATGGCCCTTCGTCTCGCGTTCTCGATTCGCGATATTAGCTCCGGACGTTCCTCTCCTGGTGCTTATTATCGATCTGCTTTGCCGTATGTGTGGAGATCGCGTGCCGCGAGATTGGGGGATTTTGATTTTCGTTTTTTGTGGTGTATGTATGCTGCGTGTCGGTTTCTTCCTGGTCAAATGCGAAATCTCCGACTTTTGATATCGTTTCGAGAAAGATTGTGCGAATGTCGTTTGTTGTCTTGAGAATGTCGTGACCGAGCAAGCGAATTTTCGATCATCGGTTGAAGTAGGACTTTCGTAAAACGAGCAATCGTCACGTGCATTGCGGTGTCGACTGACAGTCCAATGAAGTTGGTTTTCTTATTTGTTTCTTCTGCTCTTTTTCTTTCTCAGAACACGTTTACTGCTTGATGCTTCCAACCTGCTCGTCGAACATCGTCCCCATTTTAGCTGGCCATGCTAAAATAATGCCTTTGATCATACTGCATTATCCAACTTCGGTTATGTAGTGTCTGAGATAGTGAACTTCATTGGTTTCTTCCCACACCTGTCTTTGCAAAGGAAGGACTGTATAATGGTCTCTTGATTACTGTTGTTGCGTGGACAATAATTAGATAGAGCTTTTTCTTAAGTTGCGTAGCTTATTGAGCTGTATTGGGTTGGCAGGGAAGATGTTCCTTTCGGGGCTCGTTCTATTTCAACTCAAGTGGGTAAGAGTCATGTTATCTTAATTTCTCACGAATTCATCTTTTGATGCTTTCTTATTCAAGTTTTCTTCCTGAGAGCTGAGAATCGATCAGTTGTATATGTTGAAATACCTGATCCTGTGTTTTTTCTCTGTGCAGTAAGGAACCGGATGAAGAGTGTGAAGAATATTCAGAAGATCACTAAGGCTATGAAGATGGTTGCAGCCTCAAAGCTACGAGCAATTCAAACTAGAGCTGAAAATTCCCGTGGCCTGTGGCAGCCATTCATTGCTCTTCTTGGCGACACCCCCAGTATGTTCATTTACAAGCTATTGCTTTACATCTACCTTTGGTACGAGTATATTGGGGTGGCCACTTAAAGTGATACCCTGCTAGAGGTGCATAGTTTGAATTTGATGCTCATCAATGACATTAACCTGAACGAGTGGCTCAAGAAATGCAAAGTTAGACAGCTTTTTTAATTGAAAATTGGAAAGTTCGTAAATTTTGTTTTGGCCTAGGTAGATGCATCAGTTTTTTATGATGTTGTCGACTCTTGGCTTACATTATTACTGCGGGTAGGGATCTCTGTAAATTGACATTGAGCAATGTAACTCTACGTAAAAGAGGAGAGTGGCAAGTACTTGAAGTGCATGATAAAGTCGTAGGTTATTGAGATTATTTTGGCCCAAGATTTTTGCCACAATGAAAGTAATAGAGAGGAATGCTGGTGTATAAAGTTCAAAGTTTTTGTTATCCAAAGTATTTATGTAATTTTTTTGTGCTGGCCTGTGTCCTCTGGCTTTGACTTCCTCTTCCTGTCTGTTATATGAAAGACTGTGGAACTAGGAAGCTGCATAAACAAGTGATTGTAGAGTAATAAATTGTTGCACTGGCGTCAGTTGTTGGTAAAGGCAATCTTCCTTCAGGACAAGCAATTATTTGATGCAGCTGAGAGTTCTACTATGTTTGTATGCCTAAAATTTAATAATCACACTCCTAAAGCAATCCAATCAAGAACGAAAAGATATATAGAGAGCTTGTGCAAACACAGAAAAGTCAAAAACGAAAGCAATGAGACATTTGAGCTTAAAAGAAAAGAAAATATTCACATGGAAAGATTGATAGTGACATTTGGAATGGGCTGGAGATGAAACGAAAGGATTTTATGTTTTCATGAAGTTAAAATAACAGGACATGGCTATCACCTTGAAAAGAAGAGCTGGAGTATTTTTAATAATTTATCTCTCTCTCTCTCTCTCTCTGTCTGATGAATAATTATGCGGTGTGGAATTACAGGCATTGATGTCAAGAAGAATGTTATAGTTACTGTTTCTTCGGACAAAGGGCTGTGCGGTGGGATTAATTCCACTTCTGTAAGATTAAGCAAGGGTTTACACAAGTTGAACTCAGGTATTGTGTGTAAGGAGTAGATGGTGATCTTTTATATGGGTTGAAAAGATTAGCGAGAATGCTTTTGACCAGTTAAAAAATTTAAAATGCTGCAGGGCCTGACAAAGAACCAAAGTATGTAGTTGTGGGGGAAAAAGCAAAGGTTCAATTGATCCGTGACTCACGAAAGCACATACACTTGACCATATCAGAGTTAACAAAAATTCCTCTGAACTATACCCAGGTTGGGTTACTTTGTGTTTGGAATTTCTATAGATAGCTTGTACCAGTTGAGTTTGCTTAGTTGAATGCATTCATGGGACCAGGCTTTTAATTTTTTTTTTTTTTTTGTATTTCTGTTCTTTTGCTTGCTCTCTGCTTATTGTCTAGTGATGCAGGCATTCTCTCACTTAAATACACAAACCCCCCCCCCAAAAAAAAAAAAAAAAAAAAAAAAAAGACACTGAAATAAGTATAACAAAAGCACATGCATCGGATGGTGCTTTTCTTTTGTTGCACCATTGAGTTGCTGGATACTCTCTTTTGATTGGAAAAAATTCCATGTCCATCTAATTTTCATATGTCTTGCAAATTCTAATCTCCTGGTCGATCAGAGGATCCATTAAATGAGATGGTAGATTCTTTTTGTTTTTTTATTGTTGCAGTCTACTCAAGGAGTAAATTTCTGTTCAAAAGTCATTTATCAGATCCCTTCTGGCCTTCCTCATGCTTCGCATTGGTTTTTCCTGTCAGGTTTCTGTGCTGGCTGATGACATCATAAAGAATGTTGAGTTTGATGCTCTAAAAATTGTCTTCAACAAGTTTCACTCCGTCGTCTCATTTATACCAACAGTGTCGACTGTGCTATCACCTGAGGTGACATGAATTCTTTAACTTCGCTCAAGTCTGGTTTTTATCTTTTATTGTTCCCAGATGTCATACTTGATGGGTGGTTGGATAGGTTGTTGAAAGGGAGGTGGAATCTGGTTCGGGTAAGCTTGGAGAACTGGACTCCTATGAGATCGAAGGTAGTTCAACGAGGGGAGAAACACTTCAGAATCTGGCAGAATTCCAGTTTTCTTGTGTAAGTACCACAATTTTTAGATTATAGTTAATATTTGCAACTAGGCCCGGTTGTTTTTTGCTCCACTTGGGGATGGTCATTGTTAGTTATTGCAAAGATGAACCTTTAAAGTTATGTGGATTTTCTGACCCATAAAAAAAAAAGGAAGAAGTTATGTGGATTCTATTTGTTTGCACTTTGCACTATTTTTAACCTTTTCTCACCTGTTTATAAAAACAGATTTAGCATATTACTTGTGAGTTATTTGTGATTGGTAATAAGTTTTATGTATTTAGAAAGAATTTCTGAAGTAAATTTCTCGTTTCCCGAGTTTCCTGAAAGAAAAACATTTGAATCAAAGTAGCAACGAGCCAAATAGTACAACTACAGGGAAATATATCATTGGCAAGGTTTATTTTAAGAATTATGTGGCTAAGCAGGATGTGGGAGTTGATGGAGTGACTACAGGCCTTATACCTATTCCTGCCTTTGACATTTTCTACTTGAGTTCTGATGATTGTTGCTGGTATATTCTAGGGTTATGCATTATAAGTTTCTTCCCTTCCGTTTCCGTAATTAACAAGATGCACTCTTCTTGCAGGTCATGTTTAATGCTGTATTGGAGAACGCTTGCAGTGAGATGGGTGCTAGGATGTCTGCCATGGACAGCTCGAGCAGAAATGCTGGTGAAGTGCTTGACCGCCTCACTCTCACTTATAACAGGTCTCTCTCTCTCTCTCTCTCTCTCTCTCTGTACATGATGGTTGATATGAGGCCGTTTATCAGAAGCAATCTTCCATTGATGCTCGTATGGGGGGGACCATTAGTGTTAGAACCTTTTGTTATCTTCCTGTTGTCATTGCAGTTAGTGGGTGGGCAGACTTGTAAAATATTTAGAAAATAACTTACGTATCCTCTATTTTCTATCCAAAACAGGAAGATAGAAAGAGAAGGATGTAAAACTGAATAATCCTTAACTATTTCGTTCTGTTGACTGATCATTTGTAATGTTGCCTTGATTGTCAGAACCCGTCAAGCTGCTATTACCACAGAGTTGACTGAGATTATATCTGGAGCATCGGCACTGGAGGGCTAATTGCGGAAAAAAGTATTTCCAGCTTGTTTGACGTCGACGAAATAAAGATTTAAGGTGGGCTTTGTTTAAACATGTGTCACTGTTCCCCTTTTGAGGATTTCTGAGAAGGACCGCAATAATTCCCATTGCAAGAAGTTAAATTCTGCGGAGCACAAAGCAATTTTTCTTCCCTGGTTTTGCTTACTTCTGGAATTTCTTCTTCATTTCTAGTTTGGATGTTGACGTTGGCTGTTGATTTAATGATGGATCAGTTGCAGCTGAAACCTCTCGGTACCGATTACTTGTTCTTCGTCGGAGTGTATATGGTGCTTAATTTAGCATCGACCCGTGCTCGATTTAGGCGAGCTTCTCCATTGCGTGGTTCTTTTGAATAAAAATTGTCTACTGAATTTCTGCTTTAGACTGCGGACCCTTGAACAGAGAGTGCTTGACTAAATCGTATTGCTCCTTGATACGTTAGTTTTCTCATGCAAATGATCTGAGCGGAAAACCAGCACCTAGCGAATAGATGGGCTTTCACCTGGACGACCTAGCAAGTGAAGAACTGGATCATTAACCGAAGGTTTTTGTGATTACGGTCATCAAGCCAAGAAATTATCGTGCTTGTGATGTCCTAGCGCAAAGCTTCGCAAACATGGTTTCAATCGTGGCAGGATCGACACAGCACCGAATTTGAGCACGTACACCGGCTGAAGATAAAACAGAGGTATTTCCACTCAAGTTGGAGTTCTGTACATGCTTTCTCAATACAACTATTTTTAAGCTAAAAACAATAGGGTACTGTCAGCAATTTCTCTCCTGTAATGCACAGGTAAACCTACTTCTCAGTTCTGGCCAACAAATCAAAACCTTATTCTCTGCTATTTCCCTCCTCATTGTGAAGTAGAAATAACCAAACCCCGATATTCCCAACCAAATAACCAAAAAAGAGAAGCCTGGTCAATAATGCTCCTTATGGAACACAAATCTTGTGATGGTTTTGGTGGAGAATTTGGTGCACAACTCCTCCAATTCTCTTGCTAATGCTGAAGGACCACAATAGAACACCCCTGCAAATCACAAGCCAGAGATTCAGATATAACCCTATCGAGGAGAAAAAAACAATCTGTCCCGCAAGTGCCTTCTGAGATCGCTAGCTAATTCAATTTTAACACGGACGCATCATGAATTATTTGCAAATGGTTTGTCAACGAATGGCGCTAGATTTCGATTAGGATCCCGTAAATTGTACGCTGTAGAATGCTGTCGAGTAGAGGAATCACAGAAGCACGCCGAAAGCAAATGATAAAGATGTACTGTAGTTACGGGGTTTGCCGAAGTCTCACCAATCTGGGAACTGCCGTGCCTTCGGGACAACTTGGAGAAAATGCTGGACCAATTTGGTCTGGCAAAATGAGTATGCACCTGAAAATGCCATTAGAAGTTAGATCAACCGATCTTGTAGCAAGAGGTATTCTCATGAATTCATGAGTGGTTGAACTGAATTTGAATGCTTTCGTCATAATCAATTTCATGACCATGATCATTGATCGGGCTTCTAACTGCTGGACTTCGCATCTTTTTAATCAAGAACAAGAAGATCTTAAAATTTTATGGACAAGCTGGAAGCTGTTGCCACGCAGAAATCAGATGTGGAGATGTGGAGTATGATCGAACGACTAACCGGGGTCTGAGAGATGAAGTCGATGCCGCTCTTGGCACGAGACAGAGCTTGAATGGTGCTTAGTAACACCGACCGCGCATCCTCCTCCTTGTACATCGAGGTCAGGAAGTTGTGCATCTCCATAATCGACTGAAAAGGAACAACAACTAATTTGGTTTTTAAGTACAAGCAAATATCAAATCAGTGCCTATAAAGACTCATGTCAACTTCATTTTCTTGAAGACATTTTCAGGTTTTGCTTGCGGCCATAAGAATCAATCAGTAACCTCTTTCCGGTTGGTTTTTGATATCTGCTTGATGAAATCCCTGAACCAGGCAAAGGAGCTCTGATCCCTCGTAACCCAGTACAGATAGGCTTTCGCTGGACCCTTCAGAATGCTAACTTCTCCGCCATCCACCTGGTAAATCGAGCATTTACCTTGTGTCAGCACAGGGTTAAATAAAGGATATTGAATATCTTATTCAACAATGCAAGGGAGGTGTAACCTAGAAACTTACATGATCGCAACCGACGACATCCTTAAGAATGCTGATAAATGGCGTTGCTCCTATTCCGAGGCCAACCAGAACCACGACGTCGTACTTGACATAGTCCTGAGAGGCTGCGCCGTAAGGCCCGTCGATGTACATTTTGGGATAGCTAGCTGTTCTTGCCACAGTTGCCTGCATAGAAAACATCAGAGATTTGGATTCCCGGTTTCTGAGGAGTATCGATTCGCGTCCTTTTTGTTCCTTACCTCTTGGAAGAGACTGTATAATTGATAACTCCAGTCTCCAAGTGTCCTAATGTGCACACTCAAGTGACCTTCATCTGGTCCAGAAGTCAATGAAAACGGGTGCCTGGACATCAACATAGAACCGAAAGCACGGTCGTTTTAAACGGGCAAAAGTACGAGGAGAGCATCACGATAATCTCATAGCTGTCACAGTTTGGAAGGCACAAGGCAATGACCGGTTTGAAAAGAAAGAAGGCATGCAGAATACCATTCGAAGGGTGATATTCGAGAGCATTGAATGTATATATACATTCCACTTCTGTACTCAAAGCCTTCGGGCTTGCTAATTGTCAGGGACAACACCTTTCCTGGATACACATTTGCCTACATGAGAAAATAAAGCAGTTATCTGTTTAGATGATCAGAACAATACAACATGAGGGTCGTTTGTTTCACGGGAAAACATATTCCATGAGAGTCGGCTGGCCACAGGATATTCCAGACCTGACCTATACAAGTCTGGTAAACCATTTTCGCAGCATGGTAAATGGCTTGACATACCTTCAGTATCTCCACCTCATAAAATGCCGATCTGACAGCCCGGAAGATCCTCTCTCCCGTGTACAGCAGCACTGGAAAGGCGATATACATCCATGTCTGTGCAAACAGAACGGCATTATGCATGAATCAGTGACGACGTTAGAAAAGGTGTACATTCTCATTGAATCGAATCTCGGAATTGCAGATTATATCAGAAGAAAATTGCAGCTCTCCAAATTTCTTGCATTTCTTATGGGAATTGTGATGCATGCTGAGAACTGCTTTAATTTATAAGCAAGAACTCCAGTGAAGTTGTGAAAAATCCATACGTTTGTCGAGACAATGACATCGGATCAGCACTATTCTGTACGAATCTAAAAGTCGGAGCGACCTACCGTCTTTTCTATTAGGTTGCTGTCAGGAAGAGGAACATGGAGTGCACGATCAACAATGCGTAAACGAAGACGAAGAGGTGGTGTGAGTACCAGAAGGTGTTGTACCCCGTGACCTGCCGGACCGACCGGGGCAGAGGCGGGGCCTGGCGCCGTGGCCACCTGGTCGCGAGGGAGAATGCAATTGCCATGAGGACCACCATGGTGATCCCTGTTGCCCCTCTGTCGTGGCCAGGATCTGGAGATACGATGGCTGATGGTAGCCGAACCCTGCGGCAATCGTCTGGCGGAAGATCGAGTGATCCGAGCTACTGATCCGAGGGAAGTCACACGCCAGGTGGGTGCCGCCATGGAGGATCACCCCGATCACGATCCCAGCTGCGATCAACTGTCATAGAGAAATGAATTCCGGGGTGTTTACAGTTGCATCAGACAGGAGGTGACCGTTGCTCGACACCATGAAATCAACCAGTTTTCGAAATCTCGAGCTGAAACTTGGTTCTTATTTGATAGGAATCAGTCATGCTGCTAGTATATGATGCTAGAATGTTGAGAATATTGCATGAATCACTATGCACTCCTCTTCTACCTTGTGAAAGTTGATGTTATCGTTGAAGGGGACGATCGAGCTGATCCGGCGGCTGGCACGGAGCCAGGTGACCGTGTTCCGGCAGACGGGGAGGAGAATCACGGCCATGTTGAACTTGAGGGTCTCGGCAGCCCCTTTGGCGGTGCAAAGGCAGTAGCCCATGACCTCGAACGCCGTCCTATGCCTGTACTGAATGAACTTCCACGTGAACAGCGCGACGCAAATCGCCAGCCAGAGGGCCACGATCCACGCCCGTCGCCAGTACCTCCGGAACAAGACCTCCGGCCTCGACATGGGCCGCCCGACCGCCCCGTCCGAGTCCCAGCCCCCGCAGTAGCACAGCCTCGGCGACGGGGCAGTGGCGGAAGAGTCCTTCGACAACCCGAGCTTCAGCAGCGTCTCCACTTGAGATATCTGTACAGTGAACATGTCATGACATCAGTCAGGCAACGTTGAGCTTTGCCACCATTTCATTCCTCTCGTCGAAGGCATCATCACCTCTATGTAACCTCGATCTCCCGACCCGCCGGCGTCCATGATCAGGGCGGCGTACTCGTCGGCCTCCTCGCCGGTCAAGCTCACCTTGTTCGCGGCAGCACTCATCAAGATCACCTGCCCAAATCAAAGTTTCGAAATCTTGAGAAAGACTAAACTAAAGTCCCCTGAAAATCCCATTTTCATTTCCCGTGAAACGAACGCAGCAGCGCACCTGCTTGACGTCGCGCCGGCTAACTATCCCATCCATATTTCGGTCGCATCTGCACGATATAATCAAAAATGAAAAAACCGGGTATTTTCCGCGATCGAAATGTACAGAATAATTCATGGAAATGGCGATGAATTTGAACTGATTACAAGTCGAAGAAGATCTGGATTTTGGAGTCGGGGCACGGGTCGGTGAGGCGGCGCCAGAAGTAGTGGAGTTCGCTCTTTGTGATGTCGGATTTGAGGCCGTCTCTCCCTCGCAGCGCTCGCAGCAGCTCCTGGGCGTACTCCGTTGACCGTTGAATTCCTATCGATTGTCAAAACAAAGTTTTTCCACATTTTCTCATCCATTCACTTCAATAAAAAATCTCAACATATGAATTAGAAAATACATGTGCATATAATACAATTTTAGTACATTTCTAGGGTTCTTTTTTTTTCTGAAAATATCGTAATTGACATTCTTTCTTTATGTGCCGTCACATCACTTGTTTTCAAGACTCCATTTTTGCATAGACTAGGACAATTTATTATCTACATACTCAGTAGCTGTCGTGGTTATTGAAATGAATCACGTACAGAAAAAAAAAAAAAGGTGAATCGCATGTGTACTTTTTTTATTTTTTTTATGAACAATTCTAAATAACAAACCATCGCAATAATTTGGAAAAGACATACATATAAAAATTATTAAAAAAAATTATCGAAATGATTTGTTATTTTTATTTGCGCTTCATCACATCGCATGTCTTCAAGACTCCATTTTTGCATAAATGAGACTATTTCATAATGCATATATTTTTGAAATTTTAGGATAATTTGCAATTTACATACTCACCGACCGTTACAATTATCGAAATGAATCATGTACGGAAAAAGAAACGTGAATCACGTGCATAATTTGGAAAGAAAAACATACGAAAAAGTTATGAAAAAATTGTCGAAATGATTTTAGAAGCTTCAAAATAAAAGTATCAATAGTTCGAAACTGTAATTTATTTCTTGTATTTTTCCTAATTTTTTTTACCTTTGATGAAAAGTGAAATCTAAAAAGCATTTTCCGTGCTAACGTGCGCTTGCTTACGTGGCAGCTATTGAGCACCATATACGTGCCGGGTAGCGCGCCTTGCATGGACGCGTACAACCTCGCATGTTGAACGCTCAATGGCATCTTTGCTAACGACAAGGCATCCAAATTTCTCTCAAAAATGCGAAAATGAAGTATAAAAAATGTATTTTGATTTAATTTTTCTAATTGAATCGCCGAGAAATCGTTAATCGTTAACCGTTAATCGTTTTGCCTTTGTTCCGGAGCACTCACCGACGCAGAAGGCGAAATCCGACCACATCGCCGCCGGCTCGACGCCATTCCGGTAGCGGTCCCGGGCGATCCGGTCGAACCGCTCCTCCACCTGCCTCCAGTGCTTGGCGCTCGCGTCCAGGAACCTCAGCCGCTGGATCGCCAGGCTAGTTGCCGCCGCGCCGCCGTCGATTCCGCCGTCATGATCATCGGCACGGTGATCCCGGTCCGTCTGGACGGGAGAGTACGGGACCGGAACCACGCTGGCACCATAGGAAGACGAGGATGAGGATGAGGATGAGGATGAGGATGATGAGGAGGATGCATAATGAGCCTCGGGAGAATCCATGTTGCAGAGCTCAACTCTCTCTCTCTCTCTCTGCGCCTTCTTGCTAGCTTGATGTCTGTGAATTTGATTAAATGTTGAAGCTTTTTCTTCTTCTAGTGAGAGAAAGCTTATTGTAACCCAGATGGGGTGGTGAAAAAGTTATCCTTTTTTCCCTCTGTGGTTTCTGGGTTTTTCAAAGTGTTCAAGGAGCAAGAAAGTGAGGGAAAGTCGTTTGCATTGTGGGTGGGTGATGTGAAAATTGATGGTATCTGATAAAAGATTTGGTGGGGAAACAAGATATGGAGAGAGAGAGAGAGAGAGAGAGAAAGAGACAGAAAGGGGAGGGAGAGTTCATTAATAATCAATGATCGGGGTGGTAATGTAGTAGCTCAAAGGAGAGAAGGTGAAGTGTGAGAAGCAGGTAGAGAGTGGAGAGGAAATGCATGATTCTTATGGGTTAGACAGAGAGAGAGAGAGAGAGAGAGATCCCTCAAGTAAAGCATTAAAATAAGGGACTATTTTGGGTGATCAGCTAAACCAAAAACAGCTCATCAACTCAACATTGCAAGTAAAAGGAAATCTTGGGACATAACACATTTGTCCTGCACAAACCACTCTCTCTCTCTCTCTCTCTCTCTCTCTCTGTTTGAGGATTTGAATGAATGCTTCGTACGAAAAGCAGGTCTACTACATCTTGAAGGAGAAGGGTCTATGCCTTTCGCGAGTTGGAGTTCCTCCAAAACGAGTGACCAACCAACCAAACCAGCCATGTGCATTATTACTTCCCTTCCCTATTGTCCTCCCTTGCCCTCCCGCAAGAAAAGCGCAAGAGCCCCGCGTTATCAGCTTGGGCAAAGCTCTAGCTGTCCGCCATCAAAACCCAACTCTCCGTTTCTTCTGCGTGGCTCAACAGTCAACTCTGCGATTGCTGTAAAACGTCTCCGCTTCTCCTCGCTCTTACATGTTGGAAGCCAGACGATCATTGGAAGCTGCAGGAAGTAAAGCATCATCGTACGACGTGTCGTTCGTGTCGAACTCGAGGCGCATTATTGGGGTTAAGCTGCGTTTCTTATTCTGGGCCGAGAGCGTGGCCTGGTTCTCTGGGCCTGAGCTCACTTGATGGGCCTTCGTTATGGGCCTGCTCTCCATGGTCCTGGGTGAATCAGAATTATCTGAATAATATCATCTCTCTGCTTTTACTCGGTGATTGAGGTTTTCCTCTTGCTAGTCATGGGGCTTTGGCTTACTGGATGGAAGCACTGAACATTTGCGCTTTATAATTCAGGAGCACAAGTGCACGGGCCCGGTAAATAATCTGTAGACCTCATGAACTAGTTATGTCCGGACTTTTGCCGTAAGGTTGGTGGGTTCCCGGATTAGGCCGATTCCACCCTACAACCATAAATTGGACCGGCTGGACCTGTCAGTCCTGGCTCGGTTCAGGGTTTTGGTAATTTTTATTTTTTTTTGCTCTTAAAAAGAAAAGGAAATTTGAAAGGAAACAAAAACATATTGGTTCAAGTGTTTTGGCTCCGCACTTAAAACTGGGAACCACATAGAATCAACTGATTCAATCCAATCAAGTCTAGTTCTTGAGTCAATTCACCCATACTTTGCGGTGCGTGGATGGCTCTAACGTGGAGTGATTTGCACATAGTCGGTGGAAAAGGAATGAGTGTATTTAAATTTACAAGTTGGAGATCACTGGAGACCCTACTTAGTCGTGTCAATCCTAGAAATTAGCATTCAATGTTTCCAAGTATAATGATGAGAGGAGGAGTTCACTTTTGAACTCTAGACTTGTTTTTGCTTGTTCACTCGCCTTGGCCTTTTCAAATATGAAAATGATAAAATTTTCACAAAGCTCAAATATTGACATGTAATTCACATTAATTTTTGTTTTCACGATTCTATGAAATTTGACTACTGCTATTTAATCTCAACGAAAAAACAAATTCCAGTCCAAACAAACAGGCCCACCTTCGAACAAAAAAAAAAAAAACCAGTTCACCTCTTGAATTTATTTCAGTAATCACTTCACAAATTCTCTAAACAAACAGGCCCAAACGAAAAAAAAAAAAACCAGTTATTTCGGTGAACCATCTTTTTCAAGTTTAATTATGCGGCAAGTATTAGCTTGAAGCAAGCCAAAAAAATTTCTAAAAAAATTGTTGCACGGAATCTAAATGGAGATTGGTGAAAACATTGATATGCTCTTTTGTGCCATGGACCATTCGCATTGCCTAATTTTGTTCAGCTGTTGAGCATCAAAATTCAAAAGGTCAGTTTTGTCTGCTGATGACCTATTGGCCTCAATGAGCCAATCATATAAAAGTTAGGTATAATCTGTTTGGTTTTTCTCCACCATCAGCGATGATGCTAGCACTTCCTTCAAGAAAAAGCAATGACCTCAGCACTAAAACTCGAGTCAACAACAAGAGAGTTTAATTTGGCCCCCACCCAAGAAAGAAAGAAGTCACATTTGACACCAAACTGCACATGCAAGAAGGAAAAGGTGGTTGTGAAAAGGGTTAAAATAATTGTACTTTTTTTAACAAAAAATGCTCATTTTGGGTGAAGAAAAAAATGAAAAATAAATAAAAATTGGCAGTTGGTAATGGATGGACAGTTGAAGCAGCACTTAGGTCCCATGAGGGCCACCCAACGTTGTTGTCTTGTTCTTGTAATGGGCGATTCTATCCAAGCTCAATCACAGTGTTAAAAAAAAAAAGTTTTATTTTTCTTTTTGGGTGTGTTTTCTATGGCATCTACCCACATGACCAAAAGAGAGCCCACAAAAATCACCACTAATATTTAAAAGTGCTCCTATTTTGTCCTCATACACTAAATATTGAGATAAATATGGATTAAATCTCCATTTTTTTTCCTATCTAAACATGCTTCATATGGTCTAAAGAGTGCCCAAAGATGACCAAGATATTTCCAGATCAGTTGCCTCATTAGTTGGTGAGATTCACTTAGGTGCTTAATAATCAAGTGATCGGAATAATTTGAATCGAAATTAAATGATTGAATACAATAGTGTTAATGAATTTATTCAAGTTTCATAGTGTATCATACAGATAAAATAAGAGGTAGATAAAAATAAGCCTTACCTTAGAATGAGATGAAAAGAATTGTATTTTTGCTTTGTAAGTGCACAATTCCAACATGTCTAAATTAATTTTATACTATTTTCCATATGCAATTTGTTGTCTTTTTTGGCTGCGTCTAATTCTTTTTAAAAGACACCAGCTCTAGAATGGATCCTAATTCTAACCTGAATTAAATTTGGATTAAATCCTTTTTTTCCTATTTTGTCCTCATACATATGGATTAAATCCCGATCTTTTCCTGGCTAAATATGCTTTGTATAGTCTAAAAAGGGCCCAAAGATGAACAAGATTTTTCAGATCAGGTGCCTCATTGGTTGGTGAGATTCATTTAGATGCTTGATAATCAAGTGGTTGAAATAATCGATATGGAAACTAAATGATAACTTTAAATGATTAAATTCAATAGTATTATTGAATTTATTAGAGTTTCAAAGCGTATCACAAACCTAAAATAATAGATAGATAAAAATTGGCTTTACCTTAGAATAGGACAGAAAAAATTCTATTTTCACTCAATAATCTTATATTCAATGTACAATTCAAATGTGTCTAAATTATTTTTACACTATTTTTCGTATTCGGTTGTTGTCTTTTTTGAGTCAGTCTAACTCTCTTAAAAAAATACCAATTTTAATTTTTGATTATGAACCCGAAATTTTTTTTGTTTCGTTAAAAAGCACAAATTTTAGATGAGATCCTAATTTAGATCTAAACTTTTTCTTTTATCTCGTTAACAAAAAATCTCAATCAGTACTTACATTTGGCCATTCTCAAGTTTCCCTACAATGATGCCATTAGAGTGAGAGGTACATATAGAATGACACATTGGATCTTTAGCATCATTATTGGTCGGAAACCTTGATGGGAATCAATTTTGAATACCGGACTGATGAAACTCGGTACTTTTGTACGAGATAAAATGAAAAAAGTTCAGGGCATAATTAGATTCAAGCTCAAGTTTGTCGGTTTTTTTAGGAGCGTAATTTTCAGAAATCAAAAAGGACCATTGAATTTTCTCCCCTTTGGGTTTTTGAAATTCTCATTAATTGCCCTCGTCTTGTCTTGTTGTGACTTGTAAGACAGCCCTTCGACTTCTTCGTACGACCACCTCTCTCTCTCTCTCTCTCTCTCTCTCTCTAGATAACGAAGCATTCCACTTCTCCTCCTTCTTCCTCCTGCAAGAAAATACCAACCCGGCATTGCGATCGCGCCGCGTCTGCTCCCGCCGGATTCGCCGTGTCGGGGCTCGGCTCTCGCGAAGTGGGGGCCTCTCCCGAGACCAACGCCGGCGGAAAGCGACGAGCTTTTCGCCTTCCCATTGCGGTTTGTCTGGTGGGTCGTGCTGGGTCGTCTTGTCGCCTCCCCTTTTTCGATCGATTGGGACGTTCAATCGGCAAAGTTTCGATCTTTCTCTGTTGGGTTGTCTAGAAAGACGAGCCGGAGCTGCGCCCGAGTGGTGGGTGTGCTCGAGGGATCGTCTCGAGGAGCTATATGCCTATGCTGGTGGTTTCAATCGGTGCATTCGTTTGAATTTTTATGCCGATTCTGTATTGTGTAATTATCGCCTCGTCTGTTTGATTATTCCCCAATTGATGTTAGGCATTGATATAAGGAGGCTTCTCAATCTCCAGGCTTTTTCGTGTTGTGGGTTATCTCGATAGTTGAGTATTGCATTGTGTTATTTCATTGAAAGGGTCGCATTTATCGGTTGTTTCCTGGCCGGGGAATTAGCAAGTTACTGTTTTTGATGGGTGATTTAGGTATCTATTCCTCCAGGGAAAGAGGGTTTTGGCCCTGAGGGTGGAAAAGCTTTCTCTTTTCCTTCAGTTTCATGGAAATATTTGAGTGTAGCAACTTCTTGGTAAGCACTGAGGCAAAAGGGAGAATCAGTTTGGTTGAATTTGGGTAGCTTCATTCGCTGTGGTAGGGAAAGCCCAGAATGGATTTCTGGGTATTTGTAGCGGCGGCTGGTGCCGGTTGCTTGACTAAGTATTTGAAGAACGCTCCGAATGATAGGGAATTGCCGGCAGACCTTTGTTCGAACTGCAAGGACCCCGAATCTCAGAAGTATCTCATTCGCAGATTGGCACGGGGAAAGAAATTAGCCGGAGATGCTTCTAATGCTATGGAAAGGTTAGAATTTGTGGGCAGAGAAAGTTTAGATGCTTCTTCTGCTGCAGAAGAGGCTTCCAGATCGAGGGTATATGATCCAAAAAGTGAGGGAAATTCAGAGGAGTGCATACTCTCTATATCAACTTTGCCTACTGAGATGTCAAGTAGTGAGACTTATACAAGGAATGAGAATGAGAGTGATGCTGGTTGTAGTGACTGTAGTGGCTCAAATGATATGTTGGCTGGACCATCTGAAGGAGATATCGTTACTTATCGTGGCTTTGCTAGGAGTAAGAGCCTTAATAGATATAGATATATGCGCGGGCAACTAGTTAAGCCATTGAGTTCCTTGGAAAGTTGCCTCATGGCTCAGTTATACAACCATCGCGCTGAAATGGAAGATTATTGGCATGGTTCCCCTCAGTCACCAACCTCTCCCATCGTAAGGCCATTGCTGGTCACTGATGGGAGCCGCATCATCAGCCGACTCGGTGATGGTTTTTCTGGAGTGCAGTCTGCAATGGAGGTAGATAAATTACAGAAGAAAGCCAAGTCAGAAAAGAACAGAAGCGTGGTTGGCGTACCCCACTACCGAAACTCACCGCTTTGCATTTCAGGAAGCAAATGCAAAGTACATCAGGGAAAGACAAGAGGTTGGGAAGCTCTATCAGAATGTTTACTGGGCAAAAGCTTTCTTCCGAACATGGTACTTCTTTAATTCAATAAACATTCTTAGAAAGTGCCTCTTCTTTCTCATAATACTGATGATTGAATTTGTTACATACTCTTGGGCATTGTCTGCACTGCATTTTGTGTAATGTTCATTGCCGTTGCTTGTTCAAGAGGGAAGGAATTAAAAGAAACCACATGTATGGAATCGGTCCCTAAAATGAGGAAAGTAGTTGATGTTTGTGACATCTAAATAATATTTTTGGATTCATTTATGACTTTTATCAACTTGTAATGCTGAGTTTGTCTAGCTAAGAATGGTGCACAAACGAATTGCTATTGAGAATCTGTTGTAATTCAACTGTTAAAACATTAACGACCCCAGTCCTTTCACTTTTTATTTGAGTTCACTTTTCGAGTTTGCAATATATCTGGCAGACACGGAAGTTCTGTGCTCCATACTTTGGAGAAAGGTGGTATTCTGCAATTTATGAGCTAAAATTGCGATATCTCCTCCGAACTTGCAATGTGGATTAAAACTATTTTCCTATTTCTAGGGTCATTGCATGGGTCCATTCTCTTCTGCCTTGGAATTTCTATTGGCGTCATGTCTTCCATTATAGCCAATCAAAAGGAAATTGAGAAATTGAAGGAGTTGTTGAAGCAAACAGAGAACTTGGTTCAGGACCTACAGGAGGAACTTGAGATGAAAGATTCACTTACTGTGAAGGAACTAGCCAGTGAGAATTATGAATCTCAGGATACACATAATGACTCCTTACGAGACACTGCTCCAACACCATTCTCCCTTGAACACTCTGTGATCAATCGAAGAGTTTGTACTAAAGAATCATATAGTCCTAAGGTAGAAGAGACTCCAGATAGTATGAGCAAAATTGAAGCTGAGCTTGAAGCTGAACTTGAGATGCTGGGGCTGAACATGAACATAGCTGGCTTGGAAAGGAGATTGTCCAGTGCCGAGGTAATGATATTTTTCCATTGTAATCCTGTAGATGGTATTTCTTTAGATTTTTTTCTACTTGACCTGATGTTGAATGTAAGTAACAATGCTAAACACCTTCTTATCTGTTTTTCAGATAATTTTGCTGTTATCTGACAGTCTAACAGCTATGTACAAACACTTGTATTAGATCTTGACTGAGGCCTTAGTAAGTATGGAATTTTCTGTGGGGGAATAACAATTTGGTAGATGATTTGGGTGAGATGGAGATGGTACTTTGCTAATTTTACGATAAAAAACCTATCTGTGATAATCATTTAAACCTTTATCTGGGATGAAAATCCTTCTTGATCCTGATTGAAGTGGATTTCAACCTTGCAGACAAAAAAATTACGATATGGAAATTTCATGTTCATTCGCAGTAGAGATCTTTAGTTCATAACCTTTCACTGACTCAGGCAACAGATTTGCAGGACTTAAGCTTCACTGATGTCACATAATTCTGCATGTGCAATCTTTGGGATGCAATTCATATGATCATAGGGTTCATGAAGTCCTATTACTTCCTCATAACTTTTCATATGTAACAATCTCAACAAAGTGTCAATAAATGGCATTTGTTATTCAACTATTGTTGGTTTCCTATTTATTGTGCCTCTTGCTTTCAAGAATACAAGCAACTCAAAGGATGTCCAAGGTACAACATGCTTGGAATTCATTTCATATGTTTCTCTGTCACATAGCTTAGGGGTGAGGTCTGGTGAACATTGGTGCCCTCATCTCACTGCTAAAAGTGTTTTGCGGAGCTGATGAGGCTTTCTCACAGTACCTGGTTGTGGCTTGGAATTGTTTAATTTGGAGACTCCTTTTGATACAGTTACGCGACAATGTCTTTGTTTGTGTGTTCGATAGGCCGGTAATTGGGATTGTGTATCAGCCCTTTGAGTCTTTTGATTGCTGCAACTTCAGGGCGTCCATTGCACTGTTGAAAAATTTTAGCATACTGGCGTCCATATTATCATTGCCGAGGCACCCCTTTAGTCCTGTTTGCATATCCCTTTGTCTGGTGATGGAATGGCATGGAATTGATCTTATTGAAACTTTTGATCAAATACTTCATTTTTAACGGTGTTTGACTAATGCAGCTTGAGGACTTGGGGGCGCATTTTGCCCAAGGTGAGTTGAGAACCGGTATTGATTGTGCACAAGCTTTTGCAAAGGAGGATGCAAATGAATCGAGCAGCACCTCTACAACTCACTCTGCAAACTATGCAGTTTCGCCAACAGAGCTGACCCTTCGCTTGCGTGAAGTCATCCAGTCGAGACTTGAAAACCGCATTCAGGAGCTTGAGTTAGCCCTAGAGAACAGCCAGAGGAAGGTACGGCTCATGGAATCGGCGCACAAAAGTTACAGAAGCCCAAAGTTCAACAACCACCAACTAGCTTCCTCTCTCCATGGTACTCCTGTACATGGAGACAGCGATGCTGTGGCGCGGCCCCAGCCTCTTATCATGAGCTTAGCGGGTGAAGCTCTCAGTGCTTATGACGAGGCTTGTGAAGAATTAATGAAGTTTGACTCCTCTGAAGAGGATTCACCGTCGGGCCTCTATGAGATCAATCATCAAGACCTCTCTAAGATTATAAAGCAGGACGAGGTCCGGGATCAGAACGCTGAGGAGAATGGATTCATTCAAAAGCTTATGCCAAATGGACAGGACGAATCTGTGGAAACTTTATCTCGTGAAGAGAAGCTAACGAACGGGCATCTTTCAAGGTACCAGGAAATCGACAGTTTTGGGATGGCGGGCGACGAAAGCAGCGACGCCGACGACGAGAAAGAGAAGATGTTAATAAGACAGATAGTGGAAAGGACGAAGAAAGGCCGCCCCGTCGTTTTAAAGGCGCAAACGCTGTTGTTTTCGGATGACAATGATGACTAATGAAGTGAGTTGATTTCTGTAGTGCAGAGAAATTGATCATATGTAGGAATAGCACATTCTCATGCAGTAGCTCTTAAGTTTAATTCATCCCGCCGGTTGATTCTTTCTTCAACCACCCCACGGCTCGACCGGTGACTTTTCTCCGGCAGCAATGCAAGCTGCCGTGATTTGAAACTAAAAGCAAATGGGTTGATGCGCTACGATGATGAACTCGGTAGTGCGGCACCTAGTCAACGTTGGAACTCGAGAGATTCCCATTCAATCCATTGATTACAGCAGATGTATTGTGAAAGGATTAGTGACCTAGAAATTTCAAATGGGATGGTAAAGGGCTGCAACAATTTTAGGGCTCGTTTTTTCGTGAAAAATGTTGTTTTTCTAAATAATATTTTTTCAAGAAGCCATTTTATTAGAAAATGAAAATATTTTTTGATATTTGGCTAAAACTTGAAAATGAAGGGGAAAATATTCAATCTGATTTGATTTTTCTCTCTACACTTTTTTTGATCATTTTTTATTTTCTTTTTTAAAAATTCAAATTTTTTTCTTTCTTTTCTTTTCTTTTCTTTTTCTTAGTCAATCACTGGCGAGCATCGTCGTTGTACAAGGCTGGAGCCTTGCCGCCCTCTAGCAATGCTTGAGCGTCATTGATCTACGAGGCCCGAGCCTTGCCATCCTCTAGCCAAGGTTGTTTGGCAACAACCAGTCAAAGAAGGAAAATGGAAAGGGAAAATTTTTTTTTTTTGAATTTTAAAAAAGAAAATAAAAATAATTAGAAAGGAAATTTTCGAAAAAGAACTTGAAATGGAGTTATTTTCTCAAAAAAGGATCCAAAGTGAAGATTATCTTAAATAAGGATTTGAAGTGACTAATTTAGTCTCAAATAAGGACTTAAAGTTCCAATTTTATTGTCCAAAAATATTTTTTCTTTAATCTTTCTTTCTTTCTTCATCTTCTTCACGCCTCCTCCTTTGCTCCACATTAAGCTCCCCACCAGAAAGCTCATGAGCTTCATGTTGTCATGGAGACTATTGTTGATCTTAGTGATGAGAAGTTGAATTGGAGTCATTTGTTGCTAGCCGGCTTCTCAAATAATAAAATCATCGGTTCCTCAAGACGCATTATATCTTGGCTTGCTTGCTCAATCTAAGGCTTGAATTGACCTCCATCTGACAAGAAATATACTAGAATTTCTATCAAGGGCGATGGTCGATGAGGTCGAGAACTTGAATAGGACTTGTCAATGGCGGCAATGGAGCAACTAGATACAACCTATGTAGCACTGACACTCTCCGGAAGCCTTCGTGTCGTGTCCGACACTCCGACATGTGTCCGACACGCTCCGACACGTCCCGACACGCGGTCAACGAGTGTCAAAAAATCCGACACGTGGTCAACTCTTTCCGACATACTCCGACACGCGAGTCCAAAATTCCGACACGCGATTCCGACACGCACGGGGTCAATTTTAAAAATTTCTAATACTTAAGAGGTCAAAATATAAATATACACAAAAGAAGTAATAAAAGAAGTAATAAAATTGCTATAAATATACACGCACGGGGTCAATTTTTTTTTTTCAGTTTTGTTTTTTTAGAATTGTTTTTTTTTTTTTAAAGCCTTTTACTATGAAAGAAGTAATAAAAAATGCTATATATGATAAATAAATAAATTTAAAAATATCATTTCGGCATTTTTCTTTAAACAATGTTTTATTCCTCTAAGTTTTGTGTATTATTGTAACAAATTAAAATAATAAATGATATTATTTAATATTTTTCGTGTAAATTAATTCTAGGCTATTATTATGATTATGATTATTATTATTTATGTATTTATATATAAAAATATATTTAATATATAACGTGTCGGAACGTATCGAAATTCTCTATTTTTAAGAAATTACGTGTCGACGTGTCGTGTCGTGTCGTGTCGCGTGTCGCGTGTCCATGTCAATGCTACATAGGATACAACAGCTTCTATTTTAATGATGTGAGATGGATTGATGATCAATATGAGGATGTGGTATCGATTAGGAGAAGAGCTATGTCAATGACAATGACAATTGACAAGAGTGTGAGTGGGTGTCTCCACACTTTGGATTATTGAAAGGAGCCATTGGTATTACGAAGGGGAAGGGGGATCTTTGAAAGATTGAATTCACGCAATAGAGGCAAAACCGAATTTGAAATTGATGAGGCAAAACAGTTGCCAAGGTTGAAATGGGTCCTGTTTGTTTGTGTTCTTGTTTCTTATTTATGAACACAATTCCTGTTTTTTTGTTCCCGGGAACAAAAAAAGAATGTAAAATGCATTTGTTTGGGTTTTTGTTCAAAATCTATTTTTTTGTTCCCATGAACAAATTTGGAATGCAAAACAAAAAAAAAAACTTGTTCTTTTTTGGAACACTTCCAAGAAACAATTTTTCTCTCTCCTCGTTTTTTTCTTCTTTTTTTCTTTGGGCTGGTGTCTGGCCTCGCCCATGGCCAGGCGGGCCGGCAACCTCGCCAGATCCGGGCGAGGCCGTCGGCCCTCATCGGCAGGTCGCTGGCCATGGCCAAGGCCGGCTACCGGCCAAAAGGAAGAAAAAAAAAAAAAAAAAAAAAAAGAGGAAAAATTAAATAAAAATATTAAAAAATTAAAAGAAACAAAAAAGAACACAAATTTACCAAACACGTTTCTATTCTTTTTTTTATTCCAGGAACAAGTTTACCAAACGCGTTCTTTTGTTCAAAAATTGTTCCTCGGAACAAAATTAGTTTTTTTCTATTTCTATTCCCTGAAACAATTTTTGAATAGAAACATTACCAAACACACCCATAGTTGCCTGCTGCAACAACATTGTTCTTTGGCGTGAAGTTGTTGATCACCAAGCGTTAATTGAGTAGAGGCATCGATCAGTCAACCAAGATGATCTACTGATGCTTGGATATTTGTTGCTTTTGTTGTTGGCAAGCAGGACCAAAACTAGTGCAATAATTTGCAATTGATCCAATCTCAAGGTGAGAGAACATACATTTGTTTGAGAATTGGACAAAAAGTTGAGATTCATATTATGGCTTTGAAATCAGAATTTTGCGATGAATGATGAAATGAAGAGAACCTATTATTGTCAGCTTGTTTCGGCTTCATTGAAATGTCTACAAACGATTTCAAGGAGAAAAATTTAAAATCCTCAACAAGTTAGACTATGTCCCGATGGCTTGCGTTGAAGAAAAACGACTCTTGCTCATACAACAAGATGACAGAGAGATAGAAGGGCTAATGAAAAGGTTGAAGGTGGACGTGATGTAGAGCGAATGAGGAGGCGTGAGGAAGATGAAAAAGAAAAAAATATAAAGAAAAATATTCTTGGATAAAAATACCCTCAACTGTGAATAAGATAGAAATTTCGAATCTTTATTTGAGACTGAGTTAGTCATTTGGTCATTATTTGAGACACTATCCACTTTGAATTTTTATTGGAGAAAAAAGGACTCTACTTCGTATTCTTATTTCAAATTTTCTCTAATTGAAATGAGTGGTGAAAAAAAGCATAGGGAAAACGGAAAATATTTTCCCCAATTTTGATAGTGTTTTTTTTCTATTAGTGAAAAATGTTTTCCTTGACTAGCTTATAATTTGTAAAGCAAATGTCGAAAAAACAAACATTTTCTTAAAAAATTCTTTTCGTGAAGCCTAAATATAAAATGATGCACATGTATAGAAGGTGCAAAGTTTAAGCCGACGCAAATTTCCCGACCTAAGAAATGTTATCTATCACGGCCATATTTATATTAATATTTTAAGATGTATTTATTTCATTAAAAATTTCAAAACATAGAGAAATCTTTTCCATAAAAGTCAGTTTTCAATAAATAAAAAAAAAAAAGGATTATGAAAAGTGATTTCTTTATTGTCAAAAGAAAAATTCATTTTCCTAAATTTTAAAAAACACTTTCCATAAAACAATTAATTTTCCCTCATCCAAATATGCAAAGTTGAAAAACAATTTTCCTTTAAACAAAAAACCCTTAAACCCGAATATTAATATCCTTTACACCTAATTTACGATTTTAAAAAGTATTCCATGAGCCCAAATCTTATATATTACCTCACGATTAAAGAAAAAGTTGCTCAAAAATCATAATTTACACAAAGTGAGTCTCGTTCACGGAAAGAACAATCGAAGGTACTTGAGGACGATGGGAGAAGCCCACCCGCCCCATTTTTCTACAATAGAGAGATCTCGCGAACGCCATAGGCTTGGACTCGAAAAATATTTGAAGTCCGCAGAGTCATTATGTTTTTACTTAACAACAATGATGTAAAAATCCAGAGATAAAAAGAGGTCGAATGGAGGTTCTTGAAACTACACAGCAACAAAGAGCTAAAATTATAAAAGAAAGCACAATCAGGTTTACTCCAACATCAGCGTACTCAGGCTCTTTTGGCGTAGTCATTGTCGGGTTCCTCGTCTTCGTCCCGGGAATTACCTTCCAAAGGAACATTATCACCAAAGTCTCCGACTGTATTCTCCGTTCCATCACCTTGGCTACTGTCGACTTGCTCGCCGCCGCCAAATCCTCCTGCACCAGTCCCATACCCAGCACCAGAAAAGCTGCTTTGACCGCCTGCGCCAAAATAGTTGTCACTGCTGCCGCCGCCGCCACCTGCAACCGAAGAATCACCACCACTACCATACGCTCCGCCACTCCCATATGCTCCACCGCCAGCACCATCATTTGCATAGCCCGTACCACTGCCATAGCCACCGCCACCTCCACTTGGATAATTTCCTCCACTCCCATAGCTACCACCACCATAACTGCCTCCTCCATAACCACCACCACCGCTGCCACCGTAGCCGCCGCCACCGCTGTAGCCGCCGCCGCCGTAGCCGCCGCCGCCGTAGCCGCCGCCACCACCGTAGCCGCCACCCTCGTTTCCTCCACCATAGCCAGAGCTATACCTTGGTGGCTGCCTATCAGCAGCATAATTCACCCTTATCCTTCGACCGTGGAGATCCTGGGGAAAAGGTACAAGATAAATATCAAAGGAAGTCTGCAGCAGAAGGCTTTTGACCAATGAACTATATGGTTTTTGTTTTTGGGGAGGATAAATCAACTATGTCTGATACAAAACTTCAGGATTGAAAAAGGAAGATGCAATTCCAACTTCGGGAGGGAAAAGGTATAACAAAACTAGTTTCAGTTGTGACCTCCGAATTTCAAGAGTATTTCATCAAGATTAACCCTAACAATGTCACTTGAATATGGCACAATCATGCAGATGAGAAATTGAGGGGCAGCAGGACTTTCGACAAAGTGGAACCAAAGATGATGTTTTCTAATCATGGGGCTAGAGAGAAAACATAGATTATCCACTAAAAATGTATCTGTAGATAACATTATTATGCTCTCAGCGCTGTGCAATAATCTAACTCTTCCACAAACATCCAAATTCACCTATATATGCATGTGAAACCTATAAGATCCAGTTTCCGTGACAGAAGAAGACATGATAAAAAGCAACAAATCAGCTATCATACCTGCCCATCCAAGGCCTGGATGGCACTAGAGGCCTCTTCAGATGAGGTAAAAGTGACAAAGCCAAATCCTCTTGACCTACCAGTTTCACGATCCATGATCACTCTTGCTGCAATGATGACCATCTTAATCAGTACAAACTATATTTTCCATCCATAAGCACAGATATATGTATCCAAAACTTAAACATGATACACCAACTTCCCTACAATTCCATTATCAGGAAAATGATCTATTTTTTTCCCCAGGCCAGAGAAGATGATCTGGTTTCACTCTATATTAATGCTACTATCATTATTACAGCCCAGGCACCCGAGACATTTCCATTTCACAAAGCTTCTAATGCAGAGTCTACTTCATGAAGCATACAGAGAATTTAACCGAGCTCTGCGTACTCGCACCTCATGCTCAGAAAGCACATATAGTGAGCTCAGAAATGCAAATTTAAAGCCTGTGGCTCTATGTAACTTAGCTAAAGTATAAAAATGCGCTACCTTCAATAACTTCCCCATACTTCGCAAATGCTTCTGTCAAACCTTGCTGATCAGTTCCATATGAGAGTCCTGCACATGAACACCCAAAAAACTCAATATTGAAGGGCAAAATCAATTCTGAAATTGTTAACTCGGAAAAGAAGACGGGATCCACCTCCGATGAAAATCTTAGAAGATGACATGCATCTTATGGTCTGGTATATAAATGATTTTGTTGCAGAAAACTCTGTGTTTACTTGCTTGCTTGCAGTCTGCCTAAGGATATTACCGACTTTACCCAAGAAGGCCATGATGATGACCTGCAGTAAGACAAAAAGGAGAGTTTCTATCATATGTGAAAGTGATCATAAGCAGATCCAAGCATCAAGATAATTGAGAATCTACTGCAAGAAACCGAATAAAAACACGACTGTCCAAGGGACAACACACATATAATCAACTCTGACGTCAGCTCAGCACATGTCGCACAAGCAAATTCAAACCAGCGAGCAGCAACATATAACAAACAGCTCGATTCTGCAGATATTTGCTTCGAGGACTCTCACAACAAAGAAAGACAAAGAACAAGACGGTAAAGGAAACGAAATGAGGTAAATCGACAACCACTAACATATCTTTTAGAAAAGACTCATTTCAACAGCTCAAAACCATCAGGAAATC
This sequence comes from Eucalyptus microcorys, assembly GCA_014182515.1. NCBI lineage: Eukaryota > Viridiplantae > Streptophyta > Magnoliopsida > Myrtales > Myrtaceae > Eucalyptus > Eucalyptus microcorys. The sequence goes on from CM024563.1 coordinate 6,351,333, forward strand.
CCACCATCCAACATGAAAAAACAATCAATCCGGACTCCGACCCTGTATCTGACCATGTTAAGCAAGCACCGGCCTACGTCTGTCGCTTCTCCCTCTAGGAAGATACCGGCGGTCCTTTCAACCACTCACTCACACAAAAAAGCCATCGCACCCCCATCATTTCCACAGGAATCAATCGACAAACGCTCAAATCATTCGCACGCAACCAACACAGGAAGCAACTGTCACACGCGCCGCTCCTCCACAGCAACAAATCGAGCTCAGAAATGGACGCTCATCGAACGCTCACAAAGCAAGACGCAAACCATCACGCCAAATCGCAACGCAACCAAAAACACAAACGAACGAACGAACGAACGAACGGAAGCCGGCACCGCCGACGCATCAGATCAAGCGCCGGCGCCGACGGAACAAGCCGGAAACGAGAAGACTTGCCGGCGATCGGCCGGCGAAGCGAAGCGAATCGAATCGAAGGGAGACGAACCTTTGCGAACGGCTTCCTCTGCTAAAACCCTATTTCGATTTTGAGAGGGGAAGGGTTTAAGCTGGAAATGATCTTCTCGGGGGCGTTTATATTGGGGAAGCAGGCGGGTTCCTCGCCGTTGGATGGGCGTGCGGGCTCGCGAGAGGCGTCGGATGAGGGCGCGGCGGTGAGGGGAGCGGGCTCGGGTGCCCGGTGGGTACGTGGTCGGTTTTGGTTGGCCTGTTGCTCTCGCTTCTGTGACCGGCAGTGTGGATCCGCTAAATATCTGTCGAATCTAAAAAATGACTCCCTCTTGCCCTTTATTTATGCCTTTGGTTGACCTTTCAAGGATTTTTTGCACCCCTCGACCCAAAATATTTAAAGAGGTCATCGCCAAAAAAAAAAAAAAACTTATTTAAATTTTTTCGTAAAAAAATTATAGATCATCCATCAGATGACCGCTGTGTATTTTGTTTGAGAGCTTTTGGAAATAGCAAATACCACCTTAAAACCTAATCATCGATGCATTTACATTAAATTATCTCTTGACCTATAAAAACCCCAAAACTCAAAACACTTTCATCCAAAGTGACCATTAAAACATTCAATGTGTAATCCAACGCACAAATGTAATTCTATGTGTAGTCCAACATAAATTATCGGCAAGAATTTTGCTTTTTTCTAAACGGCCTCATTGTATGAAGAGAACACAATATCATATCTTTCGCAATTTGGGTTAAAAATTTAGTGGATATGTGGGCCTTTTTTTTCAAATGGGAATTTTTTGGAGCAAATTTGAGGCAATATAGGGGTTTTTTGGGGGATATGTATTGTATAAGTTCTAAAATTTATCAAGGCAGTGCAATTGAATCATAGAACTTTCAAAAGTGCAATTAAGTCCTAAAATTATCAAATTGGTACAATTGAATCCTTACATTAACACGGTCAGTTTATTTAATAGAAAATGCTAATGTGACATTTTAAAATTAATTTCTCTCTCTTACTTGACATTTTTTCTTAATTTTTCCTTCCAATCTTATTTAAATAATTTTTAAAAACTAAAGTAACTAGAACAACAAAACAAAACTGGAAAAAGAGAGGGGAAAAAAAGGACAAGAACCAATGTTGTGCTGCCGCCACCACCCATTGTTGGAGGGGTTGCCTAGAGTTGTTGGCCCTAGGCGACAGTTGGCAAAAAGGAAGGGGGGGAGGGTGCGGTCCTCACTGCCTTGGTAAGGCCTTGCCTCGACTGGGTTGAGGGCACCCAGATCTAGGCGACATCAGCCCTCCCCTGGGCTGGGTGACCATTGCCTACCTCGAGCAAGGCCTCTCGGGCCCCAAGTGAGAGTCAGCCAAGCCTCGCCCAAGTTGGCGACCCTTGCTATGCTTGAGAAAGGGCTGGCATCACCCAAATTTGGGTGAGCCTCACCCAGGCCTAGCGAGGTTCGCCGACCACCCTCACCTAGGGATAGTGATTAGCGGCAGTGGTGGTGGTCATCAGTGAGTCTTGTCTTTTTCTTTTACTTTTTTTTTTTTAAATTTCCTTTTTTAAATTATTTTAGCTTTTTTAGTTTTTTTGAATATTATTTAAATAAGATTTAAAGGAAAATTGATTAAAAATGCCACATATGAGTAAACCTGCCAAAATGAGTCTTAAACCCATGTACGACCCATTTAAAATATAAATGGATTACTTGAATCTTGAAGATCCTACTTAAATGGATTTAAAAATTGAAAACCTGAAATAAATTGGTCTAAATGGGTTTGTCTTAGAATCCATTTTCAACCCAAGGCTCATACACTTCCTTTCCCTCTTTAGCCATAAAAAATAGTTTTTTTTTATTTTTATAAAAATCAAGATTATAATTACTTTTTATATTTGAATTTTATTTTATTTTTTTTCCTTTTTCTTTCATTTCTGCTTCCATCTTCCTCAGTCGATGGCCAACACAGCAATGTCCGATAACCAACCAAGTGAAAGACAAGCTTGCTGGAGGCCAGCGAAGCTCAAGCTCGTTGACCTCAAGTAAGCTTGACCTCCCCAGATTTGGCAAGGCTTAGCTTGTAGGAATCAAGCAAGCTCAAGCTCGCCTATGGCAATCGCTGGCTATCATAGTGGCCAATGACCAATTGAAGAAGAATGAAAAAGAAAAAGAAATAATGTAAATTTGATTTTTTAAAAAATTTTAAAAAATTAGAAGGAGTGCATGGAGAAAAAATTAATCATATTTTCATACCAAACGGTGAAAAATATTTTTACTTTATTTTCAAATTTCAGACAAAAACCATAAAATTTTGTAATTTTCCCAAAAAAAAGCTTATTGGAAAATATTTTCAAAGAAGCAAATGGAGGCTTATTTTTTAAAAAAATTATAAAAATTGTTCACTAGATTTTGTATCGCATGAAAGTGTTTTAGCAATACTAACTTTTTTTTTTTTAAATTCATACGAAATAAGTTTTCTAAAGTTTAGTTAAGTGGATTGAGTATAGGTTGGGAATGGGTCGGGTTGGATAAGAATTTTGCATCACAATAAATAGGTTATAAATGGGTTAGTTTCATCAATTTGGGTGGGATAATTTATGACCCAACTCAAACCCGACTCAATCTACCTGTTTGACATGTCTAAATATGAGAGGGAAATTAAATTTAAAGTGCCATGTTAGCTTTTTCTACTAGACAAATTGATAGTATTGGCGAAATGACTTGATTACATCAATCTGACAAGTTTGAGAATTTAATTGCACTTTTTAAAAAAATTTAAGACTCAATTGTACTTTTATGATAAGTTTCGAAACTTGCAATGCACACATCCTTTTTTTTCAAGGAAAATCAATGCTTTGCCTATATTATCTCACAAGCTTATTAAATTGGTGGTCGTGTAATTCATTTTCGATTACCTCGATCAAAACTTCACATAGGATCTCATCGACACTTTCTCGTGTTACATAATGATTTCCCGCGGGACGGGGTCCTTTTTTTTTTTTTTTTTTTTTTTTTTGGGATATCTGGAAAACTTGGGCTGATTAATTTTAATAAAGACAGGAAGTTATTTTATTGACTCTCTCACCAAACTCCAAAATATGTATATATATATATATATATATATATATAGTTTTGGCTTTAAATTTTTTTAATAACATGAGCCTAAAGTAAGGGTATGCAACCAAATCAGATCTATTTGGTAACCGAAGCGGATTGTCCGAAAAATAGGTTATGGAACCGATTCCCATTGGAACTAGTTCGCAAGTTCCAAATTTTTAGAATTGGTTTGAAAACAAGTTATAAGTGAATACCCACCCAAAAACCGAACCGGATCGAACCCCACTGTTTTAAAACTAGTTTTAGAATCGATTTTATAAGCCAAAAAGTCAAAACTTCAATTTCTTTTTCTCCTAAATTCTAACCTCGGCACTCCTTCTTTGATCCTCCTTAAAACTCCTCACCAGTCTTTCCTTATCCCCTAAATTTTTATGGATAAATGAGAAATGGAGTTTTATAAATTATGTTTTATGTTGCGTATTTGAACTATTTATCATTTATCGTTTATAATTGTATGTGACTACATTTTTGTCCTTATAGATTTCCATTGTTTATTTTTTATTTTGAATTGTTTTGTTACTTATAATCTCTTCTAATTTTATTGTAAAAAATAAATTTAAAAATAAAAATTCTAAATAAAGGTTTGGAGTGAACTTTGTTTTAAATAAGAGCGTAGAGTAGACTTTATGTTGAATAAGGACTTGAAATAACTATATCAATTTTAAAAAATGGCCCGAAATGATTGTGGTTATTTCAAATAAGGGTCTAGCCTCACCGGCTTGTCAGTTGGCAAAAAATTTCGATCTATCAAGGGTATTTTTATCCCGACACAATTTAAATTTACGTTTAGTTATATTAAAATTTTAAAAAGAAATTTTTTGTAAAAAAATAAGAGGAACAAGAGGCCCTCGCTAGGGACGGGAGAGGGTTACAACCCTCTCCCAGATCTGGGGTGGGTCGCCGCCCCTTGCCCTCGCTTGGGTGAGGCCTGGGGGCCCCCGAATCTCACTGCCCAAGGTTGGGAGAGCTGGGAGCGGGGGCGAGGGGTAGCGACCCTCACCTAGACCTAGGAGAGGGTCATCGCCCTTTTCCATCCCTGATGAGGGCCAACAGGCCCTTGCCTCTAGTCGACGGGGGTCGCAGGGCCCTTGCCTTGGCATTGGCGAAGGGCCAATGACACTCGTCGGACGTCGCCACCATCCCATCGGTGATGAGGTGGTGGCCTATGTTTTTTTTTTAATTTTATAATTTTAGTTTTATTTTGACAAAAAAAATAGAAAAAAATTAAAGAAAAAAAGAAAAAAATTATCCTACACAACCGGTGAATTTAGGCTCTTATTTAAGATTAATATGGTTATTTCAAATTTTTATTTGAAATAATATTAATTTCAAGCATTATTTTATTTGAGAAGATGGGTGTATTTTAGGCTTTTATTTGAATTTTTTTTTTTTTTTTTTTTTTAAAGTTTTTTGGGGGAGACGCAACTTCGGTTTTGGCTTGGAGCTCGGCGACGACCACGACTTCGCAGCTTTTCTACAGCTGCAACAACGACGGGCGATGGCTCCGATGCCCTCCTCCTCAGTCCTCACCCGATAGTCAAACCCACCCGAAAAGACCGACCCAATTTCCTCCTTCTTCCCAAAATCGCCGATCGAATCCCCGACCGACCATCGATCGGAGCGGCGCGAAAGGAGCGAAATTGATCGCAGTTTCGGGCACCCAATGGCCCAAACCTCCAGACCCACCAGCGTCCTCGATTCCCTGGGCGAGGAGATCGTCCGGATCATCACCCCCGTCTCGATTTGCATGTTCTTGGTGGTGATCTTGGTCTCCGTGCTGGACTCCTCCTCCTCCTCGTCGCCCACCTCGGTCTCCTCCATGGCCACCATCGCCTACTCCGAGGCCGACTCCGACTCCGACTGGGACAAGTTCGTGGGCGCGCTCTGGAACTCCCTCGCGTTCGTGGCCGTCGTCACCGCCGTGACCTTCGTGCTGGTGCTCCTGTTCTACCTGAGGTGCACCCGGTTCTTGAAGCTCTACATGGGTTTCTCGGCTTTCGTCGTGTTGGGATTCTTGGGAGGTGAAATTTCTCTGTTCCTGATTCAAGATTTCAGCATCCCGATCGATTGCGTCACGTTTTTCGTGGTCTTGTTCAATTTTGCGGTCGTGGGTGTCTTGGCCGTGTTCATGTCCAAGATGGCGATTTTCGTGACGCAAGGGTATTTGGTGGTTATTGGGATGTTGGTTGCTTATTGGTTTACCATGCTGCCCGAATGGACGACTTGGGTTCTGTTGGTTGCTATGGCGCTGTATGATCTTGCTGCTGTTCTGTTGCCCATGGGGCCGCTGAGGCTCCTGGTGGAGCTCGCGATATCGAGGGATGAGGATATCCCTGCGCTGGTTTACGAGGCGAGGCCGGTGACTCATGGCAATTCGGGTCATGAGGGTGGTGTGGTTCAGAGAAGAGTGTGGAGAGAGAGGCGTAATTCTGCTCATGATCCAACTGAGGTTCCTAATGTAAATTCGATGGTTAATCCTGCATTGCATGGAAATTCGAACAATGACCCAACCTCCGATGCCAATACCGTGTCCATTGCAAATGGAAACACTAGCCCCGGTAGTTTATCTGTTAATAGTGTCCATAATGTCACAAATTCAGTTGCAGCCCAAGAGAGGATGTCACAAGACTCTGAAGAAAAAAGCGAGCTTTCTGCTCCACTGATTGATCATAGAATAAACGTTGGTACTCAGGGGCATGGAGACACCATACCGAGTGAGAATTTGGCACTAGAGGGTATGGGCCTTGGTTCTTCTGGTGCTATAAAGCTCGGTCTAGGTGACTTCATCTTCTACAGTGTTTTAGTGGGTAGAGCAGCAATGTATGATTTCATGACGGTGTATGCCTGTTATCTTGCCATTATAGCTGGACTAGGTATTACATTGATGCTGCTGGCATTTTATCAGAAGGCACTGCCGGCTCTTCCGGTGTCAGTATTGCTAGGGGTCGTGTTCTATATATTGACTAGGCTCTTACTTGAAATATTTGTTGTACAATTAGCCTCAAACTTCTTGATGTTCTAGAATTCAATTTATCCCCAATTGTCTATCATTGGTACCAAATTGGTCGACAAAAATGTGTACTTTGTTGTGATTATGTACTAATGGGCAATTATAATGCATTCTATTCTCAAACATGTCTGTGCATATTTGTCTGGTCTAGTCTGCAACGAAACATGAGAACACAAATGTTTCGAAGTTACAAAATGATGTTTTCAAGTTGGCCTCAGCTCTTCCTCCTTTTTTAAGTGTTGCTGTGTTCGGGTGCGCTTATACTTTTAGGCTGTAGCAATTAATTTGTAAGATAAGAGGGCCTCCAAGTGAAAAGGTCTGCATGTTGTGAAAGATAAGCAGTGCACTAACAGAAACTAAAGACGAGTTTCAAGCAAATGGGAAGAGTAAGAAACCATTGTGCATGAGAATGAACAAAAGATCCAGCCAGCTGGGTTGCAGGTAAGCCTCATAAATTGGCTCTGCAGCTCTTCCTTGTGGACAGTGGGGATCTTTCTGAATCAGCTTATTAGTGCATATAAGCAATAGTTGCAACACCTTCGTTGGCACGTTCTCATTTGTCTTTACCTTTTCCTTTTTTCCTTTCTCAGAGGCTTTCTGATATGATTTGGTATGTTATGATAGATTCTATACTTCTAATCACCTGCAAGGCTGATGAATGGACTGTGAGGTTATATCCTGTGATTATCTGATGTGATCTGATTACCATCTTGCATGAAAACATGGTTAAGAGATTCAAGAATGCTTAGAATCCAGAAAGTTGGATAGCACTGTGGTTATCTGTCTTCTTGTAGTTTAATTGACATGTTCACTTTTCGGCAGATATGTTGTTTTAACTCTAGTTATAATTAGTTCTGAATTGGGCCAGAGAAGGAATTTGCGCAGACCAAAAAAAGTCTGGTAGAAAAGGAAAAGGGAGACAATAAAAAAAAGAGAGTTCTGCTTCTGGGGTTCGAGGTAATTTAGAAATTCGGAGGAAAGTCTTCAGACAGAAAAAGAATTTGCAGTTTAAGTAACACAGTAGATGCATGTGGATAGGTAGACACGAACAGTTATTTGAACTTTTTGAGTGACATTGTTAATGTTTCTACCAATGTTGTTAAATACTCAGGCGGCACATAGAAGTCGGCTTTTACCTAAAGGAGGGAAACTTTTGATTGAGTGCCTCAGAATTTTGACAAGTACCTGGCTTGATTCCTATTATTACACCTGGACAAGAAAATTTTATCGGTCGTTTCACATAATGAGATATTTGTTAGAGTCGCTTTTGTCTCCGACAAGTGTTGCACATAAAAATCGAGTAGAGTGAGGCCCTCTTGTTTGTTAGTAGTGGGTGGCATCTGATATCTTGTAGCGTCACTTTTGCATTTACGTTGTGTTGTCTTTGGTTTCAGCTGCATCTTAAGAAAGCAGTGTAGGTCCAAATAGAGAGCAGAGCATGAGTTTCCATATGGCTTTTTTTTTTATGAAGGATTCTATAGGTAACCAAAGAGTTGTTAGAAAGTATGTCGACACCTCTGCTTTGCGGCATATCGACCCCCCAGCCCTGTCCCATATAATATATTGCTCATGTCTTTGCAGTCTCGTCAGACAACTGATGTTCGTGGGACATTGGGGCATTATAGGATTTTGTAGGTATCGAGGATCTTTGGAGTGTGAAACTTAGTGTTCAGGAAGAGAATGGCTGAAGCCGACATTCAGCTAGCCAGCACCAAGAAACAGAAAAAGAAACATTTCATCTGTACACTTTGGTCATTCTGTTTTGGTTTCCCTTTCCTTCCGCATCAGAAGGAGATTCCTTTTTGTTTTCCTGCACAGATACTAGGACTACTTATCGAATTCCATGAATGTGAGACGCGTGCCAGACTTCAAATCTGTCATTCGGTGGAATGTTATGCTGCTGCTGTCGCCTATCACCCGGAGCGACTTACTTGTAACATCGACAATCTTGCAATTAATTGCACTGCTATGCTGGAGGGACGGTATGGAAAAAAACATCTTGTAGAGCTCACCGAGTTCAGGCCTGAACTGGGAAACTGTCGAAGGATTCGAAGATGGAAATTGCTTCACTGAAGGGCGATGTTCTGCCTCGGGCTCTTAGCTAAGCTTTGTTATAGCCCATCCATTTTCAAGAACAATGTTCAAATAGCACTACAATTTTGCATACAAGTTTTCGAGCTGAGGCAGCTTTGGCCTGGTGGCCTATTGTATGCAGAGCCAAGCCTGCCCAAATGATCGGCATTGGGCAGGCCTAGTTGGCTTCGTGTTGGGGAAAATGTTTCCGTGGTAGGCCGGTTTTGAGACTAGAATTTAGAACTTACTCGTTTCGAGAAATTGGAACTGGAACTGAACGGCTTATACTTGGAACTAGCTTGAAATCAAACCGATCAATTCTAGGTTGGTTCTTGATTCGGAAAGAGTATTAATTTAGTTATAGACTTTTCAATTAAACCAATTCAACCCTAATCTTTTTCACATTGGTACTAATTAGTCCATCAGTCCAATGTGAACATTGGCAGTTATATGTGGCACGGTCGTCGGCCAACGCTGATGTTAACATTTTTAATACTCAAACCAAAATAAAAGGTTAAAAAGGAAGAAAAATAATTATAAAATAAAATAAAATAACAAAACTATGATTAAAATTGTCCCCGTCCCGTGCTACAAAACTACTAGTGTTCATGTCAACGATTTTCAACCTAAATTGATGGATGGGCTGAATTGATATCAATGTAAAAATGTTTAAGACTAAATTAGTCTAATTGAAATATTTATGACTAAATTAGTACAGATGCAATAGCTTTAGAACTTTTTTAGTACTTTTCCACTCTCAGATTATATTTGAGATGTAAGTTCGTTTTGTAAAAATCACATAATTGATATTAGATACTATTTTTTTGAGCTTATTAGTAAAGTCTTGTTAGTTGAGTGGTCTTGTGTACCTATTTCAAGCTAAAAGCTGCGAATTTAGTTGGATCTCACCGCATTTTATTTGAAATAAGATGTAGAAGACTGGTTTGGTTTTGGAAAAATCCTGCCTAGTCAATTTCGTAATTAAACCGGCGGTTTTGATATAAGAATCGAGAATTGGATCGGCTTTCCCCGTGACCGACTTGGAATAGATCAAATATGGCCAGTTCAATCCAATTTCCGAATTTGAATTAGCTTGGGTGCTCACCCATAGGTGAAACAATCATTCTTAAATCTATTGTAAAGAATGTAATCGAATCTTAAACCTTTTAATTGGATTGATTTAGCCGTAAACCTCAAGTGCAATCAACCTTACAAGCGTCTTGCTTAGCTGATTCTATGGTCAAAGTAGCATTTTTTATATAAGAATAGAGAACTGGACTAGCTCTTCTGGAATCATCCGAAAATAGATCGAGCGAGGCCGATTTAATCCAGTTCCCTAAAAAGGACCTGCTTGAGTGCTTACTAGGGAAAATTGCACAATCAATTCTCAATCTATTATATAAAATGCAATTGAGTTTTAAATCTTTTAATTAAATCACTTTAGTCATAAACGTCAAGTGCACTCGATTGCTTTCCACCAAGTCTCGCATGATTTATCTCAAATGACAATCCAGACCACCGACCTTCCTAGTGTAAGGCAATGGCACGAGGTGGACTATTGTCCTTAATTTTGTACTAAACACAAGTAAAAAAGGTATAAAGTCTTCACAATGGAAATGTATAACTTTTATTGTGATCCCTCCAAAACTTGTTTTCTTTTTATAATCTATTTGTGTTGGTTCCATCGCATAATGTGTTGGTTGTCCCCCACTGAAAAGATTCCATATTTCCTATTGCCATGAAGTTGACATGAATGATAAATCGGTCTATACTTTCCACGGTAGAAATTTAGTCCATCACCTACTGCTTGACCGTGTGAGGGGGGAGGGGGAGATGAATTTGGAACAAGTAGCTATCAATATAATTCGCTATCGCGGCCTCATGAGAGATATTAAGAACGAGATAAAACATAAATTTTAATCTATATATCAACAAATCTAAAATGTCTCTAAATGAAGGTTGATATTCATATTTGATGATAGCAGTATTATCAATCTTGTTTTCATTTTTTGCACTATGTATTGATTGAAGTGTATGAAGAAAACTTTGGGATAAGTACACTAATGGTGTTATAAGTTGTGTACGGCGCTCACTTTGGTGCCAAAAGTTTCCGCCGGATCACTTAAGTGCCAAATCGAAGAAAAAATGATTACTTTGGTGCCACCGGCGAGAAATTCCGGCCAAAATGATTACGTGGCATTTTTATTTAAAAAAAAAAAGTTGCTCGGCTTTTAAACGACGTCGTTTTCCATCCTCTTCAAGAAACGACGTCGTTTTGCTCTTATACGTGGACACCCTTGCAAAAATGACGCCGTTTAGCTCGTAAATGAATTGAAATTAGGGTTAGGGTTTCTTCCTCGCCGCTCGGCCACCGTTGTTCGCCCGCCAATGCTCGGCCACCATTGTAGATGCTCGACCAGGTGAGCGAGGAGAGAATGATTGTTGCTCAAGCAAAAAGTGGCAGAAAGAATAGGAGGCGAGGGCGGAGGAGGAGGAGGAGGAAGAAGAGGGGTCGAAGGTGCTGCAACCGGTGCGCCGCCGCCGCCGCCTCTGGTGCCATTGTTGGTGCTGCTACTGGTGCATTGATGGTGCCGTTCGCTGCTGGTGTCGCTCTTCAGGGAAGAAGACGACGTGCCTCCTCTCTCTCCCTCTCTCTCTCTCTCTCTTTCAATTTGGGGATTTAGGGTTTCAATTTGGGGGAAAGAAGCCAAACGACATCGTTTTTGTAGTTTAGATGCTGATTGTGCTCTCCGGCAAGCTACATCAGCCTAAAAAATTGATAAAAAAACGCCACGTCGGATTTCCGGCCGATCAGATCGGCGTTGGCACCAAAGTGAGCGTTTTTCAAATTTTTTGGCACTTAAGTGATCCGACAGAAACTTTTGGCACTAAAGTGAGCGTCGTACACAACTTATGGCACCATTAGTGTACTTATCTCGAAAACTTTCTAGTAACATGAGGGTGTTGGGGCTAGGGAAGATGTGGATGAGCAAGCTGAAGATGTTGAAATTGATGATGAGGGAGTAATTGAGCACCAGGTGACCGTGGCAGAGACTAGAGGGGATAGTTGATGACGAATGACTGTTGATGATATTGGTTCAACTAATGAGGGATTAGTTCAGCGTGAGGATAGTCTAAATAATGATGATGCAGTTGATGAGCCATGAGGGGACAGCGGACAAGGTTGGTTTAGAGGGTGCTTGATTTATAATAGAAAATTTGGATTTAGGGGCATCTAACATAAAAGTTAGAGTACATAACCGAAGACAATGACTTACTAGTTGATGCAAGATTCTTGTGTGACATTGGGGCAAAGAACACCTTAAATGCCACAGCTTGACATTTGGGGACACGTAAGTGTCAAAACTTCCAAAAGGTACATTTAAGTGTGTGTGTGTGTGTGTTTTTTTTTTTTTTTTTGCTTTTTAATTAGAATTTAAGTGTCAACTCTAATGAGGCTCGACGAAAATCCAACATCGCGTTATTTTATTAATAAAACCGATTTACGTGGCTCATCGGAATGTTCACTAAGCAATCCTTGTCTAAAACAATGTTGTCCTCCATATTTCCCCAATTTAAAAACCTTAAATCGGCCAAAATCCCCAATTGAAGGCCTCCAAGCCCTAATTTTGGTTTGCCCTCAAATTGCACCACTGAATCTTGAAAATGGAGAGCAAGATTTTCAGTAGCAACTCAAATTTCTCTCAATGAAGCGAAGAGGACAAAGCTAAGCAAGCGTTTCTATTACTGTGAGTTATGGAGTCCAAGAAGAACATCGTGCTTCAATTGCCTTATTTTTGCTGGCCACCAGGAGAGAAGAGGACAAGCTGCAAGTGATCGTGAGTGAATGACGAGCGATGACGGAGCCTCAGCGAGAATGGCGATTGAGCATGAAGGGCGAGCTTGAGAAGAAATAGTGAGCTGTGAACCATGCTTGATTGTGCGACACCATTAGCGTCGTCTTGTGTAGTCTACATGGATAGTGCAACGTCGTTCGCTCGCCATCGATGACCGCCCGCTGCCTGCCACCACTGACTGCAGCGGGCGGCGGGTGGCGGCGGTGACGGTCATAAGCGATGGTTGTCAATTGGAGGCGGCGGCAATGTCGGCGGGTGGTGGGTGACGGCGATCGGTAGTCGTCAGTCAACGGTAGGCAGTGGGCAATGGCGGTCGACTGTCGTAAATCAGCAACGGTAGCGGCGTTTGGCTAGCGGGCGGCAGTCGGCCAATCGGCAAACAAGAAGAAACAAAGAAAAGAAAAAAAAAAGAAAGAAGGAAAATAACTTATTTCTAGAAATTATTCCCGGGAACAATAAACTACTTTTATCTACTTTTTGTTTATGTTCCAAATCTATTCCCTGACCACTTTTCTATTTCAGAGAATAAAAAAATTAATCGACGTTACCAAACATGGCCTAAGTGTTCATTTCATTTCTGATTTTAGCATTTAAGTATATCTTTTGGAAGTTTTGGTACTTCTCTATTCTCCTGTGTCAAGTTGTGACACTTGAGGTATTCTTCTGCCAATGGCAATGATAATGAGCGGAAGAAAACTAGAGAGTTCTCCGGGAGGGCCACAAAGAATATGGTTACAAGTGAACCCTTAGTGGGAGAACAGTCTAATCCTTTTATTCCTAATCATTTCATTTGAATAATGAAGCTGTTGTTGAAAGTGGTTATTGGACTAAGTACTATTAAGAGTCATCGGTCTACTATAACCTTAAAATGGTCCTTTTTTTCTTCCTGTAATTATGCTGTTTATCATTTGACTAATGGGACAACCTAGAAGTCAAATGACATGCACAATCGTGCAACAGGGTTCGGTCCTTTTGCAGATTCTATTGCATTCTTCTTCTTTTAATTTGATATGACTTCCCGGCCAAAGAAAACTAGGACTGAGGCCATCTATTCTTGTCTGAACAACTTCCACCATTTTCATGTCCATAACAGCATGAAATTCACTCAAAAATATTTTTTTCCCCAGTAGAAATGCCGATCTGATTCTCAATTCTAGCCGAACCAACTTTACTAGACCGATTTCAAGCTAATTCTGAAAAATCAGTCTAATTCTCAATTTCGAACCTTGAAACCAGCCTTTAACAGCTTGAATCCCAATACCGTCAGTTCAACCCGAGTACCAACCATGCAGGCTTGGTCGAGCAAGGCCAATTCAGCCCGGGGCCAAGAACCGGATTGGTTATTTAATCCGTTGGGTCACGTTGACTCGGTTTGGTTCTCAAATTAAAGCTACTTGGTTGTTTAATCCTACTTAGAGCAGAGCTTACAAATTTCCTGATATAGGACCTGAGCAGGTCCTTAAACTGCTCATGGAGGTAAATGGCGGGAGAACCGCCCTGGGGTGAGTGACCCCGTACTTGCCTCCCCATCCTTTCTGGCGGGCGGATAAAGATAGCCAAGGAATTTGAGGGCCTTCCGGTGGTGAAGGATATAAACACCATGTCAGTTTAGGCTGGTTACGATCGGATAGGCTTGGGGTAATCAACCCCGACTCGCACTGACGTGAGGAAGGGTGGGTGAAAATCCCACGAGCTGTTAGACATGCCTAACGGCGCAGTTCCTCAACCAACTGGTCTAACAGTTTCCCCCGGTACTTGGTCATTTAATCCTACTTAGAGCAGAGCCTACAAATTTCCTGATATGAACAATTCTGTGATATCCTACTTAACAAAAGTTTCCACATCAAGTGGGGACATGACAATGGAGAAGAAGATGTTGGAGCAGGTTTCATGCTGTTGTGGACATGACAATGGTGGAAATTGTTAAGACAAGAATAGACGGCCCCAATGTCAGTTTCTTTGACCAGTAACTCATATCAAATTAGAAGAAGAAAGCGTGAGACTTTGCTGCACAGCTGTGCATGTCTCTTGACTTGTAGGTTGGCCCCCTAGTCAAACAATGAAAATAAATGGGTACAGTTGATGGTTGACTCTTGACTTTTCGATCCCAGCCATGCTTTTCCCGCAAGCGTCAGAAGAAAAAGGCGCAGGATGCGGATCTTCTTCCCCCCCAACATCCCCCCTTGTGAAAAATGCAGATGCAGATGAGCAGGAACCCATCAACGGCCGGCAATGCTGATTAATTATTGTTTAAATGTTTCGAGGGTATCTTTCTAGATGTTGGAGACATGTCTCCTTTCTTGTGAATTTCCTACTTGCTCACGACCTGGTGTAGTACGCTGCACCCTGCCCTCGATGCGGTGATGGTTCAGCGCATTGTGCCGTGCACTTTGAAAACTCCCCCGTTGAACGTCTCCATCTTCTCTCTGTTCTAACCGTGCCGGTATTAATTGCCCATCAGTATCGTCGCCTTTTCGCTTTTAAACCAGAAGAGTAGGAGGAACAAGAAGGGGTCAGCCTTTGCTTGAATGAAAGGCCCATTGATGAATCAAGACTTTGCTTGAATGAAAGGCTATAGTTTAGTGATCAAGTTGGTGGGTTCCAAGTTCAACACACTTGACTGGGATTTCAACCGACCTTATCATATCGTATTCTATTTGGGTATGCGCGAGTTTTTTGACTTGAGCTTCGGTTTTATGGAACATGTCGTTTTCGGGGTAATTTTCGACGACTTCGTGTGCAAGCTGCTGTCCACTTCTTGATCTTATGTTTTCCAGCTAATTCCATTGAACGAAGTTTTGGCATCTTCTTTTTCAAATTTTTTATGGGTGTAAAATTCAGTAGAAAAGTGGAACGAAAGAAGGTTCAAGGCCCCCACTTGGTTAGCATCAACAGATGTGAAGCAACCACCGGATCCGCAGAAAGATTCGATGCTGAAAAATGACTGATCTGGGATTTGTGGCTCGAATTCAACACTCAGTTCTTCCCTATCTAACGGATTGCGTGTTTTTCCGTATGCCGACAATTTGATCCTGTTTCAACCGTTCCTCTCAGAGTTCACGTGAGTTTTTTAATCCTGATGTCGAACTTTTCTGAGAACAAAGCCCAAGACTCTCAGCTCAAGGGAAGAAGAATCGAAGAGTTTTCTTTTACACAGAACACAGGAATCACGTAAACAAAGCAGGGGGCATACTTTATGGTCTTCGACACGAGTGAATTGTCCTTCCAGTGTAGGAATAATGCCTTCGCCCCCGATGCGGTTCACTCTTACACAGAGAGGAACATGATTTATATACACAGAAAGAGTGTTACAACAATTAAGTTGTGCATATAAATTCCCAGTTGGAATATCATCACACGAGATACGACGTAGATGAGAAGTTCTCGTGGACAATCTATACCAGGACGTGTGAAATAATAAAAGGCATGTACATTGATTGCAATACCGTATAACAAAGACAAAAGGACAGGAATTGGAAGAGCTAACAGTAAAATGAATTCACTTCTTCCATGGATGGGGCAATGACTTTGGGGATCCTTCGAAAAGATCCAAAATGTAGTTCTCCATGTCATCAGCAGTGTACTTGATGTACTTCTCCCCGATAGAACCTGAATACACTCCGAGAAACGTCCGATAAGCGTGGATCACTTTCTGTGTAGTTGCAATCTGCATATCCGACCGGAGCTGAGGATCCAGGATGATCCACCTCGTCTGGCACTTGTAGACTTCCTCGAAAGCAAGACAGAACGCCTTACACCGTTCTCTAAAAGTTGGCTTACAGAAGCTCAAAGCCTGGTTTCCACCATCCTTGAGCCAAGAAAGAGCAGAACTCCACGTGGCTCTTAGATAACTCGTCGCGTGCTGCTGGTATTTACCAATATGCTTCCTGATCCACTCGTCCCCAAAGTAACGCCTGAGGTCAGAGTCTTTTATCTTTTGAACCGTGTAATGGATATTATTCATCAAAAATATATGTTGTATAGAAGTATCCTTGAATAGCTTGGACTTCTCGACAAGGTTCGACTCTAAAACAGACACCAGTGACCTCAAATGGACAGCCAATGCACATGAACTGTCTGCAGAGCATTCCTCCTCATTATCGATTCCAAGACAAGGCTCCGGACGTTTTACCTCTCGATCACAAAGAAGCAAATTAAGGGAGCCTCTATATGCAGAAAGGACCTTGATGTAGTTCATGGCATACTTGGTAAGAGGATGAATCCCACCTCCGCCAAAAGGCTTCTGAGACCTGTCTAGAGCAACGCGGTTCCTAAATTCAGCAAATGTGCCTCTTGCATAATCACCCACACTGGCCAGAAGATCATGAAACTCAATTCTGAAGGAAGCACCGGCATATTCCGAGTACAAAGCATCTACGTAATTACAGAGTTCAGCAAGGACCTCATACATGTCAAGCACGCGAAATAACTTCTCTGGTTGATGTGGTGACATTATTATGGCTTCACCAAAGTTCAAGAAAAGCAGCATTGAAGCCTTTGTGATTTCGACAAACGTATCCGAGTTAACGGAACCAAACTCTCCTAGAACCTCATTGCAAAGACATTTTTCACTAGCGAGATAGACTCGTACGATGATCCTCATAGCCCAAGCCCATTTCTTTATCTCATTGCTCATCTTATCCCAATCCATTCTCAGAGTATCTTCAATTGTCAACTGCTTCATTTTGAGAATGACCAAGTACTCATGCAGCGCTTCTTTCCGGATGCTAACATAAGCTTGGCAAAATTCCTGATCATACTTTGATGAAAACATCACCTGTGCAATCAACTTGAGAGCAGGGACCATATCGGGGCGGATCAGACTTACCCGACGTTCTGCTGATGCATTGCCGGTGCCACTGCCCCCATCCTCCGCATGAGATGTTAACTCAGCTGCTTCATCCTCTAGGGAAGCAAACGACTCATCATACACCACATCCTCCACAAAAGAGCGGCATGACATGTATCTGGGCTCATGGTACTCCTTATACCAGACAAGAATGTGCCTCAGCTCTTCCGTGAGCCTCGACATTGCTATCTGCAAGATGCTTTGAGCACGAAGAAGAAGTTCCTTCTGCTTCGCATTCCTTATGGGAGAAACGCTTTCTAAATTCTCTACTAATTTTTGAATCTCGACAGCAGCGTTCAGATACTCTGAGGTTTCCTCTGAGCTAGAGTCCCATATCAGTGACTGGTTAGCCTCCCATCTCATGATCACTATCTCACACTGTCTGAGCTGCTCTTCCATCTCCTTCAATGGCCCGCCCCTGCTCTCAATAGGCGTGGACTTCGTGGAGAGACGAGCTTCAACATTGGAGAGGAAACTTCTCATGTCATCAATGTTCAGGTTTGTACTTGCTCTCAGTGCCATTATGAGGTGCTGAGCTGCTGCAACTATGTGATGCTCCATTTCATGGTTTACAAGGGTGGGTTCGCAATCCCCCATTTCGACAGAAACAATAGAATCGCTCAAAAAGTACCAAGAAAACACAAACTAGGAAACTCTGGATATGGCTCACACAGAAATCTTGGCTTAATTCAAGAACCTTTCCCCCTCGTTTGGTAAACCAAGTTTACCCTCTGAAGGATGTGTTGTGAAGTCTCCATTGACTCCACTGTGCACCAACTTCTGCACAGCGACTATGGCACAGAAATGGATTGCTTCAGAAGAAGACTTCTTTGCTAGGAAGTTCTCCCAGCTTGACAAGAGACTGCGCCTCGGCTTAAACTATCAATGATTCGAAATCAAAGAGAGGGGAGTTGAAAGTTCAAGAGTCCGAAGCAAAAAGTCGAAGGCGGGCGAGCAAGAAAGTACGGAGAAGTTCCCCGGGACTCTCGGCTAAGTTTCCAAAATTGAAAAGCAGAGGCGGCTACGAAGGGACTTCTAAGCACAACAAACTGACATCCAAATTCCCAGATGACCCAACAAAGCAGAAGCACCAAAAAACACCAACAGACAATCGGATTGAGGAAATGACAATCCCGGGAAAATCCAGAACTGAGGTAACAATCACACGGACTCACGATAGACCCCACAAGAGTTATAGCTTCGGACCGTCCCTTTACCTTGCCAACGACCTGATCACCCCAAATCAGACAGAACAACGAATTCAACTGAACGAAACTCCCCAGCCCAGAAACAAGATCCCACATAAAACACGATCAGCCGCGACTAACGAAACGAAACGAAACCAGCTACAAACCCTCCCAAGAAAATCAAGAACCCAAGAAACTAACCCCTCTACAATCAGCTACGGACCTCCCAAGAAAATCAAGAACCGGACAGGGGGTCAACTACTCGACCGACACAAGCACTGGACCGAACAGGAAAAGAAAGAGAGACAGAACAGAGCGACTGACAAGGCCCAGGACTTGACGATCCTCGAGAGAAGTTCCGATCGCAGTCGATCAGCGAGCTGCTCGGTCTCCGAGGACGCCGGCCGCGTCGCCGTACGTACGGAAAGGATCACGACAGAGAGGGCAGAGAGAGAGAAGAGGAGCGCGAAATTCAATGGAAAGACGAGATGGGAGGAGGGAGGGGAGAGAAGAAAGAGGTGGGCAGAGCTCGGCTTCGATTTTAATGGAGAAAGGAGAGAGCTTTTTTTCTCCCCCTCTCTGGTCAGCTCTGTCCCTTTCTTGCCTTCCCTGTGGAGCTCTTCTTCTTCTTCTCCTCCTCCTCCTCCTCGCTTGCTCATTGGTCGCGGCCTGGCGAGCGTTGACCCGGATTCGCCGCGGAGCGCCCATCCTAACGGTCCTAGTCCACGCGCTTATCCTGAGGCCGTTGCATGCGATCATTGCACCGCTCAAAATTTCCACCCTTTTCTCTCTTTTTAATTTAATTAATTAATTTATTTATTTTTGGGGGATTTGTTTGGAATACGACAACGAGAGTGGTGGTTGTGGTGGAGGAGTCATCGATGTCCGTACACCAACCGTTGAAATAAAGGGCATAAACATGTCGGACTAATTACATTCATTTTTTCGGGTTACGATAAAATAAAGGAGAATTTTCATTTTTGGGTAGAGAGAGCGAAAAAATCTATTGGAGCGATGTCTTGTTACAATTAGCGTGGATTGCTCAGCGGAATTTTAGTTCAATAAATCTTTCATTGCAAATTTGAAGTTATGAATTTGCCATTATGAGTAACATGTGTTTTGACATCCTTCTTTACTCGTTTGAGTCTTGGACTAAGACTTTAGGATTCGGTGAGGATAATAGGCATAAATAATTAAGAAAATAATACTTCATTCTCCGGTCGTATGTAAGATCATTAAGAGATGATCACTAAGCTAAGTAGCTATAAGCGCGTCTTTGATCCTGGGTATTTTTTTAATTGTTTCATGATAACAACGTACTTTAGACGATTTCTAAGCGCGTAAAAATTCCAATTTTCTTTTCATAAAGATAAATGCTCTTATGATTGACAGCACAAAAAGCTCACCAACACTTTTGGGTAAGGTGGGAAAGGTGAATCTTTTTTTTTTCAAGTGGAATATTCGTTGGGTTAAACCCAACTCAATGCCATAATTTTGGCATTACTCTTGACTTATATACTAAAAGTACTACGCATATAATAAAAAAGCAAAAAGGGACAAACTGCCAAAGTTGCTTGGACCACATTTCCTAACTTATAAATTAATTGAGGTGGGCCTCACGTGAATAAAAATTTCAACAATGAAAGCTTTAATGGCCAGGCTTTCTAATGAGGTGGGACCCATGAGGGGTCCCACATCGATCATGAATACACAATCAAGACGGCGGAGGTTGTGTTTTTGGAGACATTCGATAAAATTTGAACGATGCATAGAAGTTTAGTATGGCCCCTATGCAAGGATGACACGCACAAATCGAGAAATAGTCTAATTTTTTTTATATCTTTTCAGTATTATTTCTTTTCACATGTTTGGAGTTTTTTTTTTTTTCAAATTTTACAACATTTACCTCTTTGATTCTCTTTAATATATTTTACTTAATTTCATTGTGCGGTGCCAATTTCTCTTTTCTACTCCTGACTTCATTTCAACTTCATTGATTAAGTTTTCCAAAAAATACTTTCTTCACTCATTGGTTTTGGGTATTTAGTATCTATCTAGTAGTATTAGTATCAGCTTCACACATTTACATTTTCCAATTCTGAATGTAGACTTATTGATCTCGATAAGTTAATTCATGCGGTCAAACTTCCATAAATTTTCAAACAAAAAAGGAAAATTCCAAAAAAATGTACTAGTAGGAACAATACGATATTAAGTAGGGCGAACAGCTGAGGTAAGAAAAGAGAAAAGGAAACAAATATAGTCAACAATATTATGTATATTTTACCAAAAGTTTAATTAGGTTTCTTACATCAACAAAAATGTTGATGTAATATGTGACTAGGAATGTATGCCTAGTATATTTCTTTTTGTTTTCCTAATGATGGATGGTGTCTTACTATGTACTTTTGATCTATTTTTGGATCAAATAAAATCTAAATTTTAATTCATGTACATACACGTGATGATTTTCATTATTTATAATCCCATTGCAGTCATTTAATATTCTCCTTTTGAAAAATTTCATTGAAAATATCATCACTTCGCCAAGAACAAGGTCACTTACGTTTTTGACGTAGTATAATGTCAAAAGAAGCACCTTGATTATTAAATATGTAGTCTAAATAAAGTAAAGCATGGGGACCAAAAAGGTTGGTGGCATGGATCGAAAGGATGTGGGGGGCCTCGCATGGAAACAATAAATCATTCTTTGGGCCTTTCTTTGAAAAGTAAGGAGTTCCACATCGAACATCAGCATATGCCACTTGGATTTATATACACAAGCGAGAGAAACATCCAAAGGAAGTTGAACAATACCCAAAAAAAAAAATCAACGTGGACCCTCCGCAAGGATGACAAGCACAAGTTAAAAAAAAGTTGTCCAAATTTTCAGTTGAACTTGTTTATTATATTTCTCATGCATGTTGCTCCTCATTTCGAGTACCTTTATATCTATTGCTGTTGTGGTTGGCTCGATTACTTTTAAAGCATTTTTAAAGCTTTGCAATATTTGACATTTGTTTACATTCACCATATATTTGTGAGTTTTTTGTGATTTTTATATGTTTTTATTTATAATCTAGTACATTGAGGCTAATGAAACACTCTACAAGCCTTATTAACCGATTGAGTTCAGATTTTTGCCTGTGTGATTGGCCTTGACCTATAGGAATTTGCATACGAGGGATGATGGAGAATTGATGTGATAATTTGATTTTCCACTTCTGTTTTCAATTGAATAAATCGGGTTTTTCATCGACGTATCTATAGTGCTATTCTCTGAGCCGATCACTCACGAGATAACTAGACTAGTTGGGGGAGTCATTAAGGGATTTTAATACGGCAGGCTTGAGAATTCGACCAAGAATCAACTGCTCGTCCGTGTTAATCTGCAAGGGTTATTGTGGCACAGTTGAAAATCTATCAGAGGCTAGAAATAGGTTGGTTCGACTAAGGTACATAACTAGACGTGAGTGATTCCATCTAATTACGAAATTCTCGTCGACCGGTACTAAACCAGTTTTTCTGTCGTTTTGGTACCCTGTGTCCGTAATTGAAACCTCGAGATTTTTCTTGGTTGCCAATAAGTTGAAGATGTACATAGTGGCTAAAAAATAATCGATCATGGGTCAATTGCACCGAAAATCCCCAAAAACTACCCGGTAGTTTAAGTCGCGCTAAAAGCACGTTCGACTAAATTTAACTGCGAAATTTATTCCGATTTCAAAAATTGAGAACTCTAATGTGTCACAATTAATCCTAGGGATATTGTTGCATCTTTTCAAGATTTATTGACAACGGGAATTGTTGGTGAAAAAAAAATTCAAATGCAGCAAATTAAAGGAATGGGAGAGAGGCCATATTTTAAAGGGATTTTTGGCCTTTATTATGGAACTTTGGGAGGGAGGAATTATAAGGATATAAATGAGGATTTGTCCTTATTAACTAAGGTTGTGAAATGGTAAATGGAAAAAGAGAAAGCTTCTAGAAATCATGTAGATTCGGAGCTATGTAAACCAAGGGGAATTTTATCACCATTTGAGTCTCATTTGGAGGATAAGGCTTTTTGGATGTGGTGGGTCACTGATCTTTGAAAGGATCAAGTTTTCCATGGAAAAAGGACCCATGCCTTGTGGAATTTGGGGAAGTGGTCCCCCATAGTCTTTTTTTTTCTTCTTTCTCACCCCCCATCCGTGCGTTCCTTTCCGCCCTTGCAGCGTGCGACACTTCCTTTTCCCTTTCTTTTCTCAGCCGGCCTTTGTCTTCTTCCTCATCAAGCTGCAGTCCCCTGTTTCGGCTTCTTCTTGGCCGACCAGCTCAAAACAACAGCCAAAAAAATAGAGGAGTTCCCTGTTTCGGTGCTGCCAAACCAGGTACAACATTTGGTCACAACTTGAACTGCCCTTCATGTTCCACTTCTCTCTGTCTTTGCACTTATTTGCGGATCAAACCCCCTCACCATCAAGCCAGCAGCTCATAAGGACAGGCACCACACCAGCTTCCTTGTGCCGAAAATTCTGCAGCTCCCTTCACTGGTGTTGTCGCAACCTAGGTAGCACCGACACGCGACACGCGACACGTCATTTCTAAAAAATTAGAGAATTCCGACACGTTCCGATACGTTAAATATTAAATAAATATTTTTATATATAAATGCATAAATAACTAAATAATAATAATAAAAAGAGCCTAGAATTAATCTATACTAAAAACATTAATCCTACATTTGTTAATATCATTCATTTTTTTTAATTTGATAAATTCAACTACATTTCATTGTAATAATCCATAAAACTTGAAGGAAAAAACAAGAAATCCACATTCCACTATTAAATTTAAAATTTAACAATAAGCAAAAAAAAAAAATCAATATTCCGTCAAGTAATATAACAAAAAGTCATTCATCTACATTATTCACTTCTTTTGAAAAAAAAAAAAAAAAAAAACAGACTCCATCTCCGGCTCATCAAGTGAAAGATTTGCAACTTCAAGTACCCCAACATCTTCAAACAAGTCAAATGCATCTCCGCTAATATCCCACATCTTAGTCTCTCCTTTTGCATATTGTGATCTTTTTCTTTATAGAAGACGAAGATTGTTATAATAAAAACCAAATCTTCTATACGTTTTGGGGTCATCTTATTTCTACTCACCGAATACACAAATGAGTAAGTACTCCAATTTCTCTCAGCACATGATGAAGAAGAAGGTTGTGCAAGAAGCTTTAAGGCTATGCTTTGAAGCATCGGTAAACATGCACCATGATTAACCCACTAAGCCTTAGGATTCATAGAATATCGATTTTGAATGGAATCAAAATCTCTAAAATCCCATTTTTACTCAAAAATCTACATACTCCAAATTCACCTTATTGGGCTCATCCAAGTTAGGAAAGTATTTCTTGAAGCATTTCAGTCTTTCTTGGTTGATCTCCTTATTCTTATATGGAGAAATTTGAGTAGGATCTTCATCAAGCCATTTCCTCACTATAGTACATTTATTTAATAAAATAAAATAAAATTAGAAAACAATAATAAAGAAGAAGAGTATTATATTATCATGTTAAAGAAAGAATAACTACTAAAGTAATAATCTCATACAATTTTAAAACTTACTTGGGATTTAAGGCATGTGCCAAGCAATGAAATGGAGTATTGTTCTTTGTCCAACGATCTACAAGAATTGTGTAAATCACCTCATAAAATGTGGACTTCTCATCTAGCCTCTTCACTTCATGTGCATATATAGCTTTCTTCACTTTTTCGATCATCGAACCCCACATATCATAAATTAAGTAAAGACAAGACTTATCGGTGTCGCAAGTTCTAAGCATATCATAAATAGGAGCTGTGAAGGAAAGTATATAATCAATCAAATCCCACCAAAAATCATCCAACACATTTTCCTTGACAAACTTAGCTTTCTCTTGATTAACATCTCGATAGATATTCCATTTGTCATAAATCACCACGCTTTGAAGATCACTTTTTATCAACTTGAATCTTCTAAGTATCACAATCATCTAAGCAAAACGCGTATCTGCTACAGAAAGCAACTTCAAGCTAACAAACTCATGGTATATTGCTAATCTCATAGAATGGTTCATGATGAAATGTTTGATTTGCATAACTTCCTTAACAATATCTAAAATCCAACTACATTCCTCATAAACCATTTGATAGTTCTCCATATTTTTCGCAGCACAAATGTTCTTCAAAGCTAGATTAAAAGTGTGCTCCACACAAGGCGTCCACATAATGGATGGAAATTCTTGCTCAATGAGTTATCCCGCGACCTTACAATTTGAAGCATTATCCGTAATTACTTGGACCACATTCTCATGCCCAATTTCATTGATAACTCCTTTCAGCAAGTTAAAAATGAAATGCATATCTTTTGTTTCTCCCGAGCAATCAATTGATTTTATAAACATCGGTTCTCCATCTGATACAGCCATGAAATTAATAAGCGGTCTTCTTTGTGAGTCGCTCCATCCATCATTCACAATACTTACACCCTTCTCTTTCTACATGATTTTGATAGGTGCACACAACCTATCAATATTTGTCTTCTCTTTTTGTAACAAAGTGGTCATCAACAAATTATATTTCGATGGTACATAACCCGCAATATTATGATTAATGGCATAAGTGAAAGCGGATTGAAAATAAAGATTCCTTGCTAAGTTAAACGGCAAGCCCGCCGAATAAAACATCCTAGCAATTTCACAATCCAGACGTTCCCATTGAGTCATATTAAATGCATTTTCAAGTGATTTTCTACTCCCACTTCCATCTTTCCTTTTTTTGAAGTTCAATGATAAATCCATTCCATCACCACCACCACCACTAAGTGAATAACTAGCAAGAGACAAATGTACATTTCTAGTTGCAATATTCATTAATTGAGTATGAACCTCTTCCTCTAATTTTTCCATCTCCAAAAGATTTTTTTTTTCTACTTTTGTGCACTTTCCAATCCCTTTTCCACTTATCATCATCAAATGGCCCCTCACTCTTGTGTATGAACTTTTATAATCTTTTTGACAAAAGTTGCATCTCTAAGACAAATTTCCCCCCGCATCAGTATGATTAACTAACTTAGTAACATACCTTCATAATGGTTGTTTTACAACTTCATTGCTAGAAGTAGGTTGTTGTGTGCTTGAAGTACTACTAGCCATGTTTAAACTTGAAGATATTCTGCAAAAAAAAAAAAAAAAAAAAAAAAAAGAAAAAAAGCATGTTATTATCAATTGCTATAAAGTTTCTTAGTAATACAATAGCCAACAGCAGCGAACAACAACAATATAGCAGCAATACAGCAACTATACAGCAGCAAATGGCAAAGAACGGCAACAAGAATGAGTAGATTATCAATTCAATTTGCAAAGAACAACAACTATATAGCAGCAAATGGCAAAGAACAGCAGCAAGAATGAGCAGATTATCAATTCAGTTTGCTATGTTGCTCTCACATGACTAAACACTTAGCTGCATGCCAGTAGACAATGATCCGCATATCTGTTTAAACCAACTTGAATAATATTATAGAAAAAATGTGGAAAATATTCATTTAGCTTCTTCATAAGGACACTTCCTTTTCAATAGGAAGATAAAAAACTTTCGACAGCAATTAATCAATCAATAGGAAAGCATGAACAACCAAGAAAAAAGATGACGTGAAACAATGGTAGTAAATTGTTAAAATAGTGAAAGGAATTATTTGGAGAATAAAATTTGATAAAATGCAAAAATGAAATAACCAAGGTCCAAGTAGGGGAAACGGCATTAACTATTGAGGTAACCAAACCTAGAAAATTGACTTAGCTAGCAGATTGTCCTCCCTCGGGATATTCTGAAGATAATCCTAGCGATATGATAGGTGCAAAACAAATAGATGAAGAACTTCATTAGAAGCTGGTCCTGCTAGTAATAGATGAGATCAAAGCGTCATAGCAGTTTTAGCCATCATTATGAAGGACCCACTTGCTATACGTAGAAACACCAAAACAAAAGGTCTTTTTGTAATATACTAGTATCCGCCTATATATCTACTCAAATGGTGCCACAGCAAACTCAAGGTGACCCAATTTGAGAGCCAATTCTGTTCTCAAGACAACTTTTTTAAAAGGAAAAGTCGTTTATCACAGATTTATTAGAAGCCACAAAAACCAAAGCCATTAACTCCATCACCATTAGGTCATCGTTGGTAACCAATTATAGTCAGCTCCATTGATTCACAACCTCAATTTAGGCAAAGAACTTGCTACACATCCCAAAACCAACAAAAATCTCCACATAAACATGGTCAATCAAGCCAACATAACCGAATCAACCCACAATCACATCTCTAATCATCACTCACCTGAAACCGACAGATGTAGTAATTGTCGCCAAACAATGCCCTCAGCGAATCGACGGGCTTCCTCTTTGAAAAAGAAAAGAAAAAATATTAGATAGAGGGTTCATGCTCCAATTTTTCGACATCAACAAGCGCAGCCAACAATGAGTTCCATCTGTTTCATTCAATTTTGGAACTTTCAAGTTGAGAAGTATCTAACAAAACATTCACTAATCCCCCTTTCCCCGAACTAACTCTAGGGTTTGCTGAAAAATCCCAAATCGCATTATAAAGAAATCCAAGATGCTAACCTGAGATGAGCGAAATTGCAAGATGAAAAAGAGTAACGCGGCAACGCTTGTGAGAGGCAGAGGCGATGGCTCGCCGTTGGGGCAATAGCTCGATGCTTGCGAGAGAGACGAAGGCGGGGTCGAAGGTGACTGTGGCGACGGGTGGGGCTGAGGCGCAGGGGGCTACGGCGAGTCAACGACGTTGACTAGTGGGGTGGGCCGTGTGGCCGGCAAAGCAACACCGGCGACGCTCACGGCGAAAGAAGAGAACTAGAGTGCTCTGCTCAGGTGCGTGCGAGTCCGACTGAAGAGGGAAGAGAAAAGTCCGAAGGAACCCGTGTGTCGACTGAACTTTTACCTTTTACCTTTTATTTTTTTTATTTTTTTATTTTTTTTCATATATTTATATTTATATCCTAGAAGTTTTGAAAATTTATAAAAATAACCCCGTGTGTGTCATGTCGACTTGTCACGTGTTGGAATTTTTTCCGACTCACGTTGACGTGTCGGAGTCAGTTGACTGCGTGTCGATTTTTCCGACTCATGTTGACCACGTGTCGGAGCATGTTGGAGCGTGTCGGACACGACGCGAAGGGTCTCGGAGAGTGTCTGTGCTACCTAGGTCGCAACACCTCGGCTCACCCCTTCTCCATTTCAGCTCATCCTCGTCACCGAAGAGCCCAAAACCTCCGCATGTGTTGTCGTTCAGCTACCGGAACACAAGTGGATTTGAACCAACCCGCCAGCAAGCAAGCCAACGCCGCCATGTCACAGCCGTGCCCTTGCGGTTGTAGCTCCTTCACTGCTCGGCTTCCACCGGCAAAGGACAAGCCCTCTCGGCCGTGAGTTAAGGGCTTCTCAACCCTATTCCAAGCTGACCGGAGCCACTCCGGCATCCTTGGAGGTCGCGGTGTAGCTGCTACCACTCAGTCAGCAACGGTAGCTTTGGATTTCCTTGGTTAGGTGAGTTAAATTTCTAAATCTTGATTAGGGGTTGATTACTCTTGCTTATGAAATTATCTAGACTTAAGGGTGGTTTAGGATAGCTTAAATAGAGATTATAGATAGTCTATACTAGTTATATTAATATTAGAATGGGTTAATATTAGTCAAATTAGGGAGATTTGCATCGTTGGGAATGATTTGGGTGAAAACAGAGGCTGTTCTTCAGAACTGGTTCCTGGATGTCTGCTGTTTGTCATTTTTATAGACTGAAATTGATTATGAATTTGAAGTTGAGGTCTTCTGAAGAAATTTTTAAACATCCTCAGCTACAACATATATTTTTCTCAATATTTTTAAAGACTCGGAAGCATGATATATCAGCTCCGTCATGTTTAAACAGAATTTCAGTTTTCGCTGGAACTGGTGACCTTTTAGGATTCTAGGGGTTTTTATCAACTCTTGGAGTCCAAATTTTAAAATAGTTTCTTCACAAAAAAAAAAAAATCACCTCTTCTATTTTAACATACTCAAATTTCAAGTCAAATGGACATGTTTAAGACCTCGAACCAGACTGATTTTGGAAAACAAACTTTCTGAGAACGGACCTAATTTTTGCGCTGGATTGAGTGAATTATTGGGCTGAATCTAGAAGGATCTGGGCTTCGGTGTCTCATGAAAAATATTCATTTATATTTCCTTTATAACATATTCAAATTTGAGAATTTTCTGAACTCAATTTATTAGATTTCTGGAGTTAAAACCGGAGACGCGCAAGTGAACAGTTTCTGCCGGTTAGGGCCGGTAGTAGTTTGTGACTGTTTTTAATGCTTTGTTTGCTATAAATGGTATATATGATGATGTGATTGAATTATGCAATTGATTGATGAATTATAAGATTGGGTAAATGCATAAATGATACGAGATCCCGTCACGAGCCTTTGGGGACGATGCTCCTTTGAGAATGCCCCAAGTCAACTAATGTCGGTCGAGTGGATGTTGGGCTGATGCTCCTAATCAAAATGCCGTCTCAGTGTAGACATTGCCGTGCTCGATGATGCGAGGCGATGCCCGCCAGGCCGGAAGACCGTTAACTGTTAAGTTGGCCGTGGCCGATGGGTCAAAGTCAATGAGACTTATGAACAATTGAAATTAAGGGACCTAATTAGAAGACGAAATTTTATGGTGCGGTATAAAACATATCATAACAATTTAATCTAGTAATTGGAGGCCCGTGTGTTTGTGATGTTATGTATGCCCATGAAAATACATATGTTGAAATGTTCTTGTGATATGCGATCTCAATACTGTTATGTGTGATCTGAGTGATATTGATATGCAAGGAAATGCTGGTGTTAATGGAATTATGGGAAATATGGTTAGATGTATATTAGGGCGTACTTTTCTTCTAATTGAGGTTTAAAAGATGGACTCGCTGAGACGTTGTCTCATCCCCATTGTGGGCTAAAATTTTCAGGTCCCTAGATGGAGGATTTTCAAGAGAATTGCAAGGGTTTGCAGGAAGTGAAAGCTAGGTCTATGTTTAGTCTCTGTCAGAAGTCGATGGGTCTTCCATCTAGTTTGGACACTGGGTGACAATTCACCATTTTGTTTTCGAGAAGTCTAATGAGATCGCTAGGGACCCTGTTCCCATGGACGAGGAGCTCAGAGCGTAAATAGCCTAAAAGCTCTTCTTTTTGAAATAGATTCATGTCATGTTAGACTTTTATGTATGTAAACACTCTTGTAAAAATGTGTATTTAGTGTAAATATAATCCTATGTTTGCCATCCCATCTCTGTGTTGTCTGGAGGTTATTATTACGTTTCCGCTTGTGCAATAAAATGAATCGGTCGGCAACAATTCCTAGGAGGTTGCAAATTTTTATCAACCATTGCAAGATGTGCATGCACTCGAGGTCGGGTTGTGACAATTGACCTCCGGTTTCGAACTAAAAATCCTCCAAAACACTTGATCAACTATATCAATCCTAAGGGTTGGTTTACGATTTTTGGCGTGGTGCCTTATTTTAGGTTTTGTAACTTTATCCCAATGCTTCACGCTAATGTTTTATGTTTTTCTCGTGAGCAAATATTTCAATGGCTCTTATTATGTTGCTACATACTATGTGGGACTTATTGATTATTAGCATCTTAGCAAGCCCGTGGTTATGGGCTTGACCACCTCAAATCTTTGAATCGCATCTGGTGCAAAGTAGTTATGGTTTAGTCGCACATTCCAACAATAACTTCCAAAGAATATTGTTAACGTTGGTCGCCTCTTTCAATTAATTTATTTATAAAAAAGGGATATGTAATTATTAATCTACTTTTATTTTTAAGATTAAAACATCACAAGTGTCATAATTTTCGTAAATCATTTGAGTGTCATAACTTTTTCTTCGACTACTTCAATGCCACAACTTATAAAGAATGTTCACTTGACTACCATAGTACCAATTTTTTTTAGAAATATTCACCTAAGTGCTGGAAATCCAACTCAACATAGCACTTGTGGTAAACTTTCTTAAAAAAACTACAACATTCAAATAATCGATTGAAAAGTTAGATGACACTTAAATGATCTAGGAAAAAAAAGTTATAGTGCTTAAGTGATTGAAAAAAAAAATTACAACATTCACTTGAGCATGTACGAAAGTCATAACGTTTGTGATGTCATTTTCCTTTACTTTTAGTTTTCACTTTTTCCAAAGAATACGTCTCGCATTGCTCTCTTTCCTTTATCCTGGAAAGGAATACTTTGTTAAGTCCTTTAAATTATTTCGCATTAAAATGTAATTCAAATGGATTGTTTGTTGGGCCAAGCCCAACCCAATGTCATTATCTGACATTACTCTTAACTTGTGGTAAAGCACCCCCCACATAATTCAAGTGGGTTGTTTGTTGGGCCAAGCCCAACCCAATGCTTGGGCCACATGTCCTAACTTTGCCTGTACTAATATGGGCCTTACATGAATAAATTTTTTTAGCAATGAAAGCTTCAATGGCCAGGCTTTCAAACAGTAGAAGCTAGGACGAGTCCCACATCGACCAAGAGCACAGATGCACCTCAGTTTATATTGTCCAAGTGAGACGAAAGTGACTGTCTCTTCGGAGATATCTGATAAAATTGGAACGATACAGAGAAGATTAGCATGGCCCCTGCGCAAGGATGACACGCACAAATCGAGAAATGGTCCAAATTTTTTTGTAACATTTATCTCTTTTTTGGAGTTAGTCCAAACTTTATAACATTTATCTCTTTGCCATGACTTTCACCTTATTTGTATGTATCTGTAAACAAGTAAAAACTTTTCTATAATCTTAGCTTATTATACAATATGACAACAATTTCATGTTTTGTTAGCTACTTCATTTCTAAATTTACAAATTAAGTTCACCAAATATATTTAATTTGCTTCTTAATTTTATTTATTCTAAATTTTATAGCATTTAACTTTTTACAGTTCCTTTCGCCTTGTGCACATGTATTCATGAACACCAAAAAAAAAAAAACTCTATAATATATATTACCTTGTTTCCCAATATCACAAAATTTTTATTTTCCAATTCACGGCTCCATGTTCGCTTCACTAATTAAGTACGGAAAATATTTTTTTTCTATATTTTTGTCACACATGTGCGGTTCTATGATTATGCATGTATCCTTTCAATGTGGATAAGTTAATTCATGTCAATTAATTTAACTTCCAAAAAATTTCTAGCCACAAAGGAAAAAAAAATTATTAGTAGGAACAATCTGGTATTAAGTAGGGAACAGCTAAACTGAGAAAAGGAAAAAGAAAAAAATATAGTCAACAATATCCTGTGTATCTACCAAAAGTTTAATTGGTTTTCTTATTTCAACGAAATTGGTCATGTAATATATGGCAATTGGTGTATACCTTGTATAATTCTTTTCTTTTTTCCTAATGATAAATGGTGAGTTAATAT
Organism: Eucalyptus microcorys; assembly: GCA_014182515.1. Taxonomy (NCBI): domain Eukaryota; kingdom Viridiplantae; phylum Streptophyta; class Magnoliopsida; order Myrtales; family Myrtaceae; genus Eucalyptus; species Eucalyptus microcorys. The sequence goes on from CM024563.1 coordinate 6,383,400, forward strand.
ATGGATTTGATTCTATATTTTGGTGTCATTAACCTCTCAAAATTCGAATAAAATCTAAATAAAATGTCAAGTTCGCAAAATTCCTTTCTCGTGTCTACATAAAAATGGTTTTTGATCATGTTCGTCAATGATTACTAACCTTAGTTTATATTTATTTTTCAGATTTATCATAATCCTTTTTTTTATATTTATTATGTATACATATATAAAGTTGTGGACAAACACAAAATAGAGGGAATTTTTTGATAAAATATAACTTATTCTAATGAATTTAGAAAAAAAATCAACTACAAACCACATGATGATTTTTACTGCTCACAATCCCATTACAATCATCTAACATTCTCCTCTTGAAAATTCATTGAAAATATAAGCACTTCACCAAGAATGAAGTCACTTACGTTTTGCAATGTCAAGAGAATGCCTTTGGTTATTAAATATTTAATCTAAATAAAGTAAAGCAAAGAGACAAAAAGCTTGGTTGCGTGGACCCATGTAACTTTGGAAGGATATGGTTGGGCCCCTTATGGAAATACAATATCTTCTTTTAAGTCTTTCTTTAAGGAGAGAAGAGTCCCACATCGAACAAAACCACACATCCACTCTGCTTTATATCCACAAGCAAGATAGGAGGAGTTGTCTCTTCGGAGACATCCGATAAAATTGGAACGATACAGAGAAGATTAGCATGGCCCCTGCGCAAGGATGACACGCACAAATCGAGAAATGGTCCAAATTTTTTTGCACCTTTTTAATCCTAGTTTTGAATAGGTATAAAATATTTAAGCTCATCTATTATATTTCTCACAAATGTCACTCCTCATCTCAAGTACTTTTGTATCTATTGATATTATATTTGAGATATTGGATGTACGCTTGCAATTACCATATATAAATTGAAGATTGGGAACAATTGAAGTGCATCTCAATTTGAATGACATTTCTTATGAATTTTACTCCTCGCCTCAAGTACTTTTATATCTATTCATATAACGGTTGGCTCGAAATTTCTAAAACTTTATGATATTGAACTAATGCTTGCAATCACCATATATAAAACAAAGATCGTGGGGCAATTAAATCGCATCTTGATTTATGATTTTTTACTCTCCTTAAAAAAAAAATCAATAGTTGGAAGTATTTGAAACATTCTACGAGCTCTGTGAATTGATTAACTTCAGACTTTAAGTTGGAGGAGTTTGCATATAATTCATGGAATTTGAATAATTGACCTCGAGTTCTGAAGTGGAAATCCTCCCCCATATAACTATACCAATCATGAGTATTAGTTTACCCTTTTGGGATAACACCTTGTTTCAAGTTTAATAACTTTTTCCCCAATGTCTTATGCTAATGTTTATTGTTCTTTCTACAAGCATATCTTCGAGCCATCTTTGAATGGCTCATATTACATTATCTAGCTTTGATATGACTCGTGTAGAATTTCATGGTTGCTAGCATCTTGATCAATATGTGGTGACTAGTTCACAAATCTCGAATATTTGAGTCATGGGTGGTGTGAAGTAATTATAACTCAAATCAAATGTTGAGTGAGGAGTGTAAAACTCTTATTATATAAATTATTGTGGGACAATTAAACCGAATCTCAATTTATAAGTTGATGATTCTCTCTCTCTCTCTTTTAAAGTTCAGTAGCTACAAGTTTTTGGAATGTTCTACAAGCTCCATGAGAAGATTAGCTCCAGACATTTGGTGTCATGTATAAGTGACCTAGACTTAGAGGAGTTTGCATGTAATTTGAACAACTGAACTGATTTACATTGCCAAATGTTGTGATGATAGAATATAAGAGTGGATTGGCTATTGGTAGAGGTAATGATACCTAACCTATATGTATAAAGTGTCTGTACCCTGATAAGACAAATAATCATTCATGCAAAGGTAGAAGACGACATGTGTCTTACGAGTAGCTCACCAAAATTTAGTTAAAATAATTTATCTTGAAAGAAGACCTCTTTTGTTTTGGCCAAGTCAATAAATGGGCATCAAAATAAATAAATAAATAAATGGGCCATCATTAGCAATTCTTAAGTTAACCATCTGTGGGCAAGAGCATATGAAATCATATGTGAACAAGAAAATCGGTGTCCGTTGTAAATAAGTTCGAAAATTTTTTGAATCCACCGAAATTATGGATAAATCATACTGAATGCTAGCAAAGTGTCGATTTAGTGAACTTAAAACTTGATAATGATATATTCCAAATTTAATTCCAAGACATCGGATTTGGGACAATTACGATCGTGGCAAATCATCTTCTGCATTTTCTGTACCTTGTAAGATTGACATTCCAACTAAGATTTTCTCCATGTCAACCCGATTTAAAAGTTAAATCATACTTAGCTTTATACTCTAAATATTATTATTATTAGATAAGAAAAAGAGAAAATGAAACAAATATAGTCAACAATATTATGTATATTTTACCAAAAGTTTAATTAGGTTTTCTTATATCAACAAAATTGTTGATGTAATATGTGACGAGGAATGTATGCCTAGTATATTTCTTTTTGTTTTCCTAAAGATAGATGGTGTCTTAATATGTACTTTTGATCTATTTTTGGATGGAATAAAATCTAAATTTTAATGTTAAATTGATGTACATATTATGTAATGATTTTCATTATTTATAATCCCATTGCAGTCATCTAACATTCTCCTCTTGAAAAATTTCATTGAAAATATCATCACTTCGCCAAGAACAAGAGTATAATGTCAAAAGAAGCACCTTGATTATTAAATATGTAGTCTAAACAAAGTAAAGCATGGGGACCAAAAAGATTGGTGGCATGGATGGAAAGGATGTGGGCGGGCCTTGCGTGGAAACGATAAATCATTCTTCAGGCCTTTCTTTAAAAAGCAACGAGTCCCACATCGACGATCAGAAAAAATACAAATGAAAAAAAAAAAAATCAAATTAAACTTGTTTATTATATTTCTCATGCATGTTGCTCCTCATTTCGAGTACTCTTATACCTCTTGCTGTTGCGGTTGGCTAGATTATATTTAAAGCATTTTTCAAAGCTTTGCAATATTTGACATTTGTTTACATTCACCATATACAAAACAAAGAGCAGGGAACAATTAAAGTGCACCTGCATTTGTGAGTTTTTATATGTTTTTATTTATAATCCAGTACATGGAAGTTACTGAAACACTCTATAAGCTCCATTAATCGATTGAGTTCAGATTTTTGCTTGTGCAATTGGCCTTGACCTATAGGAATTTGCATACGAAGGATGATGGAGAACTGACCTCCGATTTCAAACTAAAAACCCTCCAATAAACCTGATCAAATATATCAATCCTAAGGGTCGGTTTATGATTTTTGGAGCGGTCCCTTATTTTAGGTTTTGTAACTTTGTCCCAATGCTTTACGCTAATGTTTTATGTTTTTCTCGTGAGCGAACATTTCAGTGGCTCTTATTATGTTGCTACATATTACGGGGGATTTACTGGATATTAGCATCTTAGCAAGCCCGTGGTTATGGGCTCGACCACCTCAAATCTTTGAATCGCAGCCGGTGCAAAGTAGCTATGGCTAAGTCGCACATTCCAATGATAACTTCCAAAGAATATTGTTAACGTAAGTTGCCTCTTTCGATTAATTTATTTATAAAAAAGGGATACATAATTATTAATCTACCTTTATTTTTAAGATTAGAACACCACAAGTGTCATAATTTTCGTAACTCATTTGAGTGCTATAACTTTTTCTTTGACTACTTAAATGCCTCAACACCTAAACAAACGAGAAAAGTCAAAAGTGGCGGCAATCCTATAGAAGGGAGGGACAAGTAGCCGTATAAGAAGCCCCAAGCGTGAAGAAGAAAGAAGAATCCATAAACATGCATTTTCTCCCCCCTCATTAATGCATGCACATGCACGCATGGAATGGGGGACGTGAAAATTCTACAGACGCCTGCAAAAAAAGATGGGCTGACATTTTTTAATACTTTTCTTCCTAGAGAGCAGATCGGCGGCCACCATATTTGAAAAAAAGAACCAAACTTGAACAAGCAAGGAAAAGTTGCGGCTACTCCTGTTCACCTGTTGCCTATAAATAAGCGAGGAAAAAAGGGGAGACGAAGAAAGAACGAAAAAATTCACCGGAGAGGTTTGTGAGAGCTATTAAAAAGAGAGAGCCCGTAGAGAGACACACGAGTGGAGAGAAAGAAAAAGAGAAAAAGCAAGAGAGAAAGAGACAAGAGAGAAGCGTAAAGGTAGAAAAAGGGGTGATTTGACCCCTACTGTTCATCATCTCCCAAAACGTCGCTGCTCCATCCGCGACCGTCCAGAGCTTCCCTGCCAGCCCGAGCCGCGCCGTCCACCGTCGCGCCACTGCGACACCAGCCGCCTCCACGACTCGCCACCTCGCCGTTCCGCTCGCGTCCGCCACCGCTGTTCCGCCGGTCCCTGCCGCACTGCCGCACCGTCGGACCCCCTCGGCCTCTGTCCCTGCACTCGCTCGGAGCCCGATCTGCTGCTCTGGCCCACCGAAGCTCTGTCGAGACCGGACTCGAGCTAGATCTGCCCAACGCCGCCCCTGCTTAGCCCGTGCTGACCCACGACAATCAGGTGCCCCTGCAGCTGCCACCGCCTCGCCTTGGCCGCTCGTCAGCCTCGCATCCCCGACGCCCGTGAAGCTCCACATCGGACCACCGCGCCGGAGTGCCACCCGATCCGCACCTTCTGCAGCAGCAGCCACCGCCGCGCGACCCGACGCCCCTGTCGCCGTCGCCCACCGTCTCCGCTCGAGCCAGCACCTGACGACGCTCCTCTCTGCCTGTTCCCGACGCCGACGCCCCTGCTCCGCCTCCGCTCCGCCACGCTTCTGCCGGACCCCTCGCCTATAGCCCGCACCAACGACCGCCGTGCTCGCCTTTCTCCGAGCACCACCGCGCCACAATCCGACCGTCTGCTGCTGACCGCCTCGCCGCCTCTGCCAGCCCAGCGCCTCTGCTCCGTCCGGCGAAGCCGCTGCTGTGCAGATCCGAGTCTCACCCGAGCCTTCTGCCCGAGTGCCGCTGCTGTTTCCCCCGAGTCCGCTGCAGCCAACGCCGCCGGTACGCCCACGCGGAGCTCCGACGACTACCCCCATTGCGACGGTGACCAGCCCCTACGCGAGCTGCCCAAGCCGTGAAAATAAAAAGAAGAAAAAAAAAGAAAAGAGGAAAAGCAAATTAGGTAGTTTTTTTTATCTACTTTATTTTGTTATTTTATGTTACTTTACTTTTTAGTAGAATTATTCCTTAATATAAGATTGAGAATGTCCGACATGAAATAGGCCTGTGAAATTTGTGATTGATGATCGATTTTCGCGCCCGAAATCCGACTCGCATTGCTTGAAAAATCGCCAATCCGATCTCACGCCCGAGATTTGATTTGTGATTTATTTTAAATTGGCCAACCCGATCTCATGCGCGAGATATGGTTCGTCAATTTGGACCTCAATCTTGCTATGATTTGCTGTTGTGCCGTTTAAGTTAATTTCGCTTTCATATAAAAAAAAATCAAAAAAATGTAGGTTAAAATTAGGTTTATTTCCTATTTTAGGGTTTGCATATTTAGAATAGAAATTTTTTAAAAAAAAAATCAAATCAATTAATTTAGGTTGCTAGTTTTTAACTTGGATTGCATGTTTAATTATTTGGCAATTATAAATTTCGAAATTAAAAAAAAAAAGGGAAAAAAAGGAAAAACAACAAAAATCATCATGCATATGTCATGTAGAATTAGAGCATATTTTGTACGTCATTGCATATTAGGGTAAAATTACATTTAGTTTAATTTTAGATTTTTCTTAATTTATTATAAGTTTAGGCATTTTCTTAAATAGATTGCATTTTAGGATTATTTGGGTTAAGATAATATTTTGGTTTAAATTAGGATTTGGCTTAACCTAACTCCTAATGCAAATTGAATAGAATCTTAATCTAGTCAGATAATTTTCACATCTTTCCTAATTCCGAATTTCATAAAAAATACAAAAAATGTCTTAGAATAAATTAGTTTTACTTTCTTGGATAGATTGCATTTTTAGGAAGAATAAAAAATGTCATGTATATGTCATATAGAATTAGATTCATAAAATGCACGCCATTTATAGATTGTTATTAGGATCATTTAATTAAAAATTGCTCGTCATTAGAACTAAGTCATTTGGTTAATCTAGATTGCACATTTAATTATTGGACAATTTTCATTTCGAATTTCATGGAAAATACCAAAAAGAATTGTCTTAAAATACCCACCAAAAATAGATTAGTGGCTAAAGAATGTTCTCAAAACTTGACTGCCATAGTCCAATTTTTTTGGTGCACCTAGAAATATGCACCTAAGTGCTGGAAATCCAACTCAGCATAGCACTTGTGGTAAAATTTCTTAAAAAATTATGAAATTTAAATGATAAATTGAAAAGTTATATGACATTCAAGTGATTGTGAAAAAAAGTTATAGTGTTTAAGTGATTGAAAAAAAAATTAATTACGACATTTAAATGAGCATGTGTGAAAGTCATAACATTTGTGGTGACATTTTCCTTTATTTTTAGTTTTCATTTTTTCCAAAGAATATGTCTCTCATTGCTCTCTTTCCTTTATCATTAATAGGAGTACCTTGTTAATAGAGGTGATTAGTTTTTGGTCCAATCCGATTCTACCTAGGAATTGAGAACCAATTTTTGGGACTAGAGATTGGACGGGGAATCGGATTAAACCGACCAGTTTTGTTTCTTCCAGTTTGGTCCTATAGAATCGATCACTTAGCAATAAATAAATAAAAAAACGAGAATTGTTACTATTTTTAGGTTTTATGGCTATTTTTTAGAAATTAATATATATTTAATGAAAAAGAGTCGGTCCAATTAGGTCCAGTTCTCATCTAGAACCGAGAACCAAATCGACAATCACTTCAGGAATCAGACCGATCCCTTTGGGAATTGAACCAAACCAGCTGGACGGTCCGACATGCTCACCCCTGCTTGTTAAGTCCTTTAAATTATTTTGTGTTAAAATGTAACTCAAGTGGATTGTTTGTTGGGCCAAGCCCAACCCAATGTCACTATTTGACATTACTCTTAACTTGTTGTAAAGCAATCCCCACATAATTCAAGTGGATTGTTTACTGGGCCAAGCCCAACCCAGTGCTTGGGCCACATGTCCTAACTTTGCTTGTACTAATCTGGGCCTTACATGAATAAAACTTTTTAGCAATGAAACCTTCAATGGCAAGGCTTTCAAATAGTAGAAGGTAGGACGAGTCCCACAACGACCATTAACACAAATGCACCTCAGTTTATATTGTCCAAGTGAGAGAGAGAGAGATTGTCTCTTCGGAGACATCTGATAAAATTGGAACGATACAGAGAAGATTAGCATGGCCCCTGCGCAAGGATGACACGCACAAATCGAGAAATGGTCCAAATTTTTTTTCTTGACAATTTCATGTTTTGTTAGTTGCTTCATTTCTAACTTTACAATTGGAGTTATTCCAAATTTTGTAACATTTATCTCTTTATCATGACTTTCACCTTATTTGTATTTATCCGTAAACAAAAATTTTTTTCTATAATCTTACCTTATTATACAATATGACGACAATTTCATGTTTTGTTAGCTGCTTCATTTCTAACTTTACAATTGCTTCTTAATTTTCGTTATTCTAAATTTTATAACATTTAACTTTTTATAGTTCCTTCTCACCCTGTGCATATGTATTCATGAACACACACAATATATATATAAAAAATATATATATATATAACCTTGTTTCCCAATATCACGAAATTTTTATTTTCCAATTTGCGGCTCCATGTTAGCTTCACTAATTAAGTACGGCAAATATATTTTCTATATTTTGTCACACGTGCGGTTTTATGATTATGAATGTATCCTTTCAATCTGGGTAAGTTAATTCATGCCATTTAACTTTAAAAAATTTTCTAGCCACAAAGAGCAATTGAAAAAAATTATTAGTAGGAACAATACGGTATTAAGTAGGGAACAACTGAGCTGAGAAAAGGAAAAAGAAAAATATATGGTCAGCAATATCCTGTGTATCTACCAAAAGTTTAATTCATTTTCTTATTTCAACGAAATTGGTCATGTAATATATGGCAATAGATGTAGCCATGGATAGTTCTTTTCTTTTTTTTTCCTAATGATAAATGGCGTGTTAATATATGCATCTGATTCTATAATTTGGTGTCATTAACCTCTCAAAATTCGAATAAAATCTAAATAAAATGTCAGGTTCACAAAATTCCTTTATTGTGTCTACATAAAAATGATTTTTTGATCCTGTTCGTAAATGATTACTAACCTTAGTTTATATCTTTTTTTCAGATTTATCATAATCCTTTTTTTTTTTATAATTATTATGTATACATATGTAAAGTTGTGAACAAACACAAAATAGAGGAAATTTTTTGATAAAATATAACTAATTCTAATGAACTTAGAAAAAAATTCAACTACAGAACTACATGATGATTTTCACTGCTCACAATCCCATTACAATCATCTAACATTCTCCTCTTGAAAATTCATTGAAAATATAAGCACTTCACCAAGAATGAAGTCACTTACATTTTGCAATGTCAAGAGAATGCCTTCAGTTATTAAATATGTAATATAAAGTAAAGTAAAGAGACAAAAAGCTTGGTTGCGTAGACCCACGTAACTTTGGAAGGATGTGGTTGGCCCCTTATGGAAATATAATATCTTCTTTTAAGCCTTTCTTTAAGGAGAGAAGAGTCCCACATCGAACAAAAACATACATCGACTCTGCTTTATATGCACAAGCGAGACAAGGGTGGTTGTCTCTTCGGAGACATCTGATAAAATTGGAACGATACAGAGAAGATTAGCATGGCCCCTGCGCAAGGATGACACGCACAAATCGAGAAATGGTCCAAATTTTTTTTTATAATTTTACTTCTTGTATTTTTGGAGTTAGTCCAAACTTTATAACATTTATCTCTTTGCCATGACTTTCACCTTATTTGTATGTATCTATAAACAAGTAAAAACTTTTCTATAATCTTAGCTTATTATACAATATGACAACAAATTTTAGAGGGAATTTTTTGATAAAATATAACTTATTCTAACGAATTTAGAAAAAAATTCAACTACAAACCACATGATTTTTACTGCTCACAATCCCATTACAATCATCTAACATTCTCCTCTTGAAAATTCATTGAAAATATAAGCACTTCACCAAGAATGAAGTCACTTACGTTTTGCAATGTCAAGAGAATGCCTTTGGTTATTAAACATGTAATCTAAATAAAGTAAAGCAAAGAGACAAAAAGCTTGGTTGCGTGGACCCATGTAACTTTGGAAGGATGTGGTTGGGCCCCTTATGGAAATACAATATCTTCTTTTAAGCCTTTCTTCAAGGAGAGAAGAGTCCCACATCGAACAAAAACATACACGGACTCCGCTTTATATGCACAAGCGAGACAAGGGTGGTTGTCTCTTCGGAGACATCTGATAAAATTGGAACGATACAGAGAAGATTAGCATGGCCCCTGCGCAAGGATGACACGCACAAATCGAGAAATGGTCCAAATTTTTTTTTTCACCTTTTTTTTGAACAAGTATAAAATATTATTAAGATGGTCTATTATATTTCTCAAGAATGTCACTCCTCATCTCAAGTAGTTTAATATCTACTCATATTACTTTTGTGATATTGGACATATGCTTGCAATTACCCATAAATAAATAGAAGTTTGGAACAATCAAATTGCATCTCAATTCAGGTGATATTTCTCTCGAATTTTACTCCTCACCATAAGTACTTTTTTTTTTATATCTATTAACATAATGGTTGGCTCGAATTTTTCTAAAACTTTATGATATTGAACTAAGGCTTGCAATCACCATATACAAAATTGAGATTATGGAACAATTAAATTGCATTTCAATTTATGAGTTTTTGCTCTCTCTTTAAAAAAATAAAAATCAGCAGCTGGAAGTTTTTGGAACATTCTATAAGCTTCGTGAATTCATTAACTCAGCACCTTTGGCCTCTTGTATAGGTGACTTTAACTTAGAGGAGTCTGCATATGATTCATAGAAACTGAATAATAGACCTCGAGTTCCGAAGTGGAAATTCTCCAAGCCCCCAATCAACTTTTTAAGTTTAATAACTTGTTTCCCAATGTCTTATGCTAATGTTCAATATTCTTTTTGCAAGCATATCTTTGAAAGCTCATACTACGTTCCCTAGCTCCGATATGACTTGTGTAGGAATTCATGGCTGCTAGTATCTTGGTCATTACGTGGTGATTGGCTTGCAAATCTCAAATATTCGAGTCATGGGTGGTGAAAAGTAATTATAAGTCAAATTAAATGTTGAATAGAGAGTGTAAAACTCTTATTATAACATTTAGAGGGCATTGTGAATACTAGTCATCTCTCCCTACCTTTTTATTTATTGAAAAAAGATATGAATTTGTTAATCAATCCTTATTTATAGATTTTTTTTTTTCCAAATAATGCGGCTCGTCTGACTCTTCTTTTCTTTATCGTTGATAGAAACCCCTAGTTAAGTTTTTAAAATTGTTTTGCAATAAATCATCATTCAAGCAATCTTTAAAAGCATAAATTTCGGTCTTTCGATAAAGATAATTGCTTCATGGTCCGTATACAATCCATGTCTCATAATTGTGAGCAAAAAAAGGTCACATTTTTCGGAGGGAAAAAAGGTAAACCACCTTTGCAAGTGGATTACACGTTGGGCTAAGGCCAACCCAATGTCATTATTTGGCATTACTGTTCAATTACAGGAAGGCATTTGATGTATAATAAAGGGCTAATGCACCAAAAACTTCTACTTGATATGCTCATGTCGCATTTATTTCAAACTAGTTTGCATCACAAAAAACCCCCAAGTTAGCCCATGCCATATTTAGCTCAAATTTATTACTGTGTTGTAAAAATCCCTAAATTGATAAATTTATGTCACATTTACCCTAAATTGCTACAATTATGCCACATTTACTTTAAATTGTGATAAAACTGGAATTTTGTGAGTAAATGCGGTACATATATACTAGCTTAGGGTAACTATGGCACATACGTACTAATTTGAGATTTTTGTGACACGAAAATTAATTTAAAGTAAATGTGACATGAATACACCAATTTGGAATAAATTTATCATTAATGTATTGGTTTGAGAATTTTTATGACATAAAAATTAGTTTAGATAAATGTGACATAAGTAGTAGTTTGAAGTTTTTTGTGGTGTCAAACCCTATAATAAAAAAAAAGAACAAAATGTCAAAGTTGTTCTTCAAATGTCCGCTAACTTTGGATTTGGTAACGTGGGCCTTATATTAATAATTTATATATATATAGCTTGGATGGCCAGGCTTTTAATGAGTAAAAGCGAGGACATGTAGCTCAGTTGTCTCTTATCTCATAAAATTGGAATAATAGAGAGAAAAATAACAGATTCCAAATTTTTAATATTTACCCCTTTGGTTCTCTCTTATCTATTTTAACTCATTTCATCATATCACAAGAATTTCCTTTTTCTATTCCCAACTTCATTTCAGCTTCACTAATTTGTTTGCAAAAAATACTTTTTTAACTTTTTAATTTTTATCTTTTTGTATGTAGCTACTGAGTATATTTCTTTGGGACAAGTGCTAGAAAGTCTAAAACTCATTAATAAAGTGTAATCAAATCATAAAATTTTTAAAAAATCGTAATTAATTTATAAATCAAGTTCTAAAACTTTCAAAAAATACAATCGACGGAATTCTTGATTGCACATTGGACCAAAAAGTTCAAGCACCATTTGTGCCATTCTCTCCACACCAATTGAACATATATGAACGAGGGAGAGAGAGAAAAAAAGAAGATAAAATGGAAAAAGAAAAAAGGAAAAAGCAAAAGTCAGCGGGACAGCTTGAATAGGGAAAGTCCACTCAGCAAAGCAAGCCCCAACACCAGGACGACGTCGTCTCCCCGCATTTTTGGAAGAGAATTTTTGTAATAGGTTCACAAAATTCCTTTCTCGTGTCTATATAAAAATGGTTTTTGATCCTGTTCGTCAATGATTACTAACCTTTTATATTTTTTTTTTCCAGATTTATCATAATCCCTTTGTTATATTTATTATGTATACATATATAAAGTCGTGAACAAATGCAAAATAGAGGGAATTTTTTGATAAAATATAACTTATTCTAATGAACTAAGAAAAAAAATTCAACTACAAACGACATGTTGATTTTTACTGCTGCCGATCCCATTACAATCATCTAACATTCTCCTCTTGAAAATTCATTGAAAATATAAGCAGTTCACCAAGAATGAAGTCACTTACATTTTGCAATGTCAAGAGAATGCCTTTGGTTATTAAACATGTAATCTAAATAAAGAAAAGCAAAGAGACAAAAAGCTTGGTTGCGTGGACCCACGTAAGTTTGGAAGGATGCGGTTGGGCTCTTTATGTAAATACAATATCTTCTTTTAAGCCTTTCTTTAAGGAGAGAAGAGTCCCACATCGAATAAAACCACACATCCACTCTGCTTTATATGCACAAACGAGGCAAGGGAGATTGTCTCTTCGGAGACATCTGATAAAATTGGAACGATACAGAGAAGATTAGCATGGCCCCTGCGCAAGGATGACACGCACAAATCGAGAAATGGTCCAAATTTTTTTGCACCTTTTTAACCCAAGTTTTGAACAAGTGTAAAATATTTTTATGTAATGGTAAAATATTTTTAAGATGGTCTATTACATATCCAAACGAATGCCACTCCTCGTCTTGGATACCTTTGTATCTACTGATATTATGGTTGCAATATGGTACGTATGCTTGCAATTACCATAAATAAAATGAAATTTGGGAACAATTAAACTACATCTCAATTTAGATGATATTTCTCATGAATTTTACTCCTCACCTCAAGTACCTTTATATTTATTCATATAATGGCTCGAAAATTTCTATAACTTTATGATATTGAACTAATGCTTGCAATCACCATATACAAAACAAAAATTGTGGGACAATTAAATTTCATCTCAACTTATAAGTTTTGCTCTCTTTTTGTGAAAAAAAATTTCAGTAACTGGAGGTTTTTGGAACATTCTACAAGCTCTGTGGATTGATTTAATTCCAAACCTCTGGCTACATATACAGGTGATCTTGACTTAGAGGAGTTTGTCTTTAATTCATGGAATTTGAGCAATTGAACTCAGAGTCCCGAAGTGGAAATCCTCCAAGCCCCCAATCAACAATACCAACCATGAGCATTAGTTTTCCCTTTTTCGAAAAATGCCTCATTTCGAATTTAAGAACTTTTTCCCTAATGTCTTCCGTTTATGTTTAATGTTGAGTAAAACTTCAAACCACTCGTACTACATTGTCTAGCTCTGATATAATTCATGTGGGACTTCATGGTTGCCAGCATCTTGGTCAATATGTAGTGATTGGCTTGCATATCTCGAATCGAGTTGCGGGGGTGCGAAGTAATTATAACTCAAATTAAGTGTTGAGTAGAGAGTGTAAAACTCTTAACATAATATTATAGAGGGCATCATTAGTACTAGTCATCTCTCCCTACCTTTTTATTTATGAAACAAAAGATATTAATTTGTTAGCCGATCCATATTTTTAGATTTTGCTTTTTCCAAATAATGCCACTCGTCCGACTCTTTCTTTTCTTTATCATTGATAGAAACCCATAGTTAAGTTTTTAAAATTATTTTGCGAAGCAATCGGCAAACGCGAGAATTTCGGTCTTTCGATGAAGATGATTGCTTCCTGGTCCGTATATAATTCATGTCTCGTAATTGTGAACAAAAAAAAGGTCACATTTTTTAGAGTGAAAAAGGTAAACCACCTTTTCAAGTGGATTATGCATTGGGCTAAGGCCAACCCAACGTCATTATTTGGCATTACTCCTCACTTACAAGAAAGCACTCGATGTATAATTAAGGCCAATGCACCGAAAACTCTCAATTAATACACTAGTGCCCCACAAAAACCTCCATATTTGTACACCCAGGACATATTTAGCTCAAACTTATAATTTTGTCATAAAAATCCCCAAATTGAGGCATATTTGTATTAGTTTAGAGTAATTATGGTACAAACATACTAATTTGAGGTTTTTGTAACGTGAAAATTAGTTTGGAGTAAATGCGGCACAAATATACCAGTTTAAAATAAATTTGTTATAGATATATTAGTTTGAGAGTTTTTATGACACGAAAATTATGTTAGATAAACATGGCATTGATGTAATATTTTGGATTTTTTAGTGGTATCAACCTTATAATAGAAGCAAAGGAACACAATACCAAACTTATTCTTTTTCATATGTCTGAGATTCATGGATCACATTTCCTAACTTTAGATTTGGTCATATGTCCGAGGTTCATGGATCACATTTCCTAACTTTAGATTTGGTAACGTGGGCCTTATATAGAGAGAGAGAGAGAGAGATGAAAGCTTCAATGGCCACGCTTTTAATAAGTAAAAGCGAGGAGACTATAAGCAGACATGTAGCTTGCTTCATATCGTTCAAGTGAGATAGAGAAAGTTATCTCTCAGGAGACATTTGATAAAATTAGAACGATACAACAAAAAATAACATGGTCTTTGCACAAGGATGAGATGCACAAATCCAGAAAATGATTCGAAATTTTATAACATTTACCTCTTCGGTTCTCTTTAATCTCTTTTAACTTATTTCACCGTGTTACAAAAATTTCCTTTTTATATTCCCGACTTCATTTCAGCTTTACAAATTAGTTTGCCAAAAATATTTTTTGTAGTATTAATTTTTTTTTATTTCTTTGTATATATTTATGGACTATTTTTTTGTGCACTAGAAATCTTAAACTTATTACGAAAGAATAATTAAATTATGAGATTTTAAAAAATTGCAATCAATTCATAAATTTATTACGAAAGTGTAATTAATCCTAAAACTTTCAAAAGACACAATCAACGGAATAACTTGATTGCACATTGGACCAAATTGTTCGAGGACTATTCGTGCCGTTCTCCCCCACACCAATCAAACAAATATGAACGAGGGGGAGAGGAAAAAAGATAGGATAAAATGGAAAAAAAAAAGAAAAAACAAAAACAAAATTAAAAGTCAGCGGGACAGCTTGGAAGCGGAAAGTCCACTCAGCAAAAGCAAGCCACGACACGACGACGACGTCGTCTGCTGCCATTTTTGGAGAAGATAAAGTTGGGTTAATGGCGCGCACGCCCCCGTCACTCTGCCCCTTCAAAAGAGCTCCTTCGATTTTAAGCTCGAAACTCATGCCGATCCCCACGCATCGCCCCCCCTCTGTCTCTCTCGTATTTCCTGTCCAAACATCACTCTCTCTCTCTCCCTGATCTTCGCGTCCCCATCGTCTTCTGCCTCTCCGTCGTTCGATCGAGTGTTCTCCACGGACTCGCCGGTATCCCGCAATCCGTTTCCGCGGAAACCCGATATCCCCGTCGCCGCCGGTTTCTGAGAGGGGTTCCACGGCAGCGCGCGGAGTCTTGATGTGAGTCCCGCGCTTGAATTTTTCTTGTTCATCGATCGAACAGCATGTGATCTGGTTGATCTTCCCCGAGAATTGCGGCTCTTGTTTGGTATCTTTTCGCTACTCTGAGGTTTTCCCCTGTTTTAGAGGAATTGGTCTGAATAGTTTGTGGAATCGATGGATCGACGTTTCGAGCGATTGCAATGCTCAGAGGGTATTTCCTGCGCTTTGATTTTTCTTGTTCATGGATCAAACAGCATGTCATTTGATTGTTTTTACGAGAATTACGGCTCTTGTTTGGTAGTTTCCCCTGTTTTAGAGGGATCGATCCGAATAGTTTGTGGGATCGATGGATCGACTGTACGATGTTTCGAGCGATTGCAATGTTCAGAATGCATTTCAATGTCGTACTTATGAATAATATAGCCATGCATATATGGTTGGAACTGTAATTTTGATCTTTCGCCCACTATGTAAAAAGCCGTCAACAAGAAAATGCATTAACATGCCCCGGGCTTCGAGTCGATTCTTGTTCTAATTTTTCTCGTTCATCGCTCCAGTGGCATGTGAATTGGACGAATTTTCAGAGGATTGCGGCATTTGAGATTTTTGGGTTTGTAGAGATTCCCCTGTTTTAGAGGAATTGATTCGAATAGTTTGTGGGATCGATGGATCTCAACGTTTCGAGCGAGTGCGGTCTGATGTCTGCCTTGTCAGAATTCGCAAGGCTCAGAGGGCATTTCGATGCTGTACTTACGAATAATTTGCACCCATGCATTCGTGATTGGGGTTGTAATTTTGATCCGCCGCCCACTCTGTAAAGAGCCTGGAAGCTGTTCGTCAATTAGAATCAACAAAAACATGCATTAACATGCCCCTGGCTTCGATTTGATTCTTGTGCTAATCTATCGCTGTATATCTGGTAGGTCTATGGATGAGTTGAGTTTTCTGGTCTGCCTCTGCGTAGCCTGATCGACTGAAACTTGTGTATTGTTAGATATGGAAGCTGGGCCTGCGAGGGGTAATGGTGATGCCGGTTTAAGGGAACATCTTCCTTCCGCTCCAGGTGGAGATGATCATGCATTTCAAATTAAGTGGCTACATTCGTCATCGTCATCCGGGTCGTCATTGTCGTCTGGAGAGTCCTTCGAATTAGAGGTGAAGGAGACTAGCACTTCCGACGCAGGTGTGCAGGGCCACCTTATCCACAACGACAAAGACCGTGAATTGGTTCCAAGACGCACGGAAGAAGACATTCCGGTCAGCTCGATGCCCAAGACCGAATCGTCCGAGGATGGTTCGTCGCGGCACTCGAGGTCGGACAACGGGTTGGCGAGGCAACTCCCTCCGGTTCAGGTGATGGAACGAACGGGCGACGTCGCGGGGAGCCCTTCTCCGTACAGGATCCCTTCTTCCGTGTTCGCCAGAACCAAATCGACTGCCCCGATGGAATGGAGCGTCACTTCCAACGAATCATTGTTCAGCATCCAGATGGGAAATTCGAGTTTTACTAGAGACCAAGTATATTGGATTGGCAAATCTCAAGAGCTCGGCATGTCCGGTGCACCACCTATTCCTCCTCCGGTGACGGTGGATCGTGCCAACCCAACTCCAGCCAATAAATCACCGGAAATTGGCTTAAGAATCACGAATAGAGGCGAGCATCAATGCGCACCCGCCCCAGCTGCTCAATCACCAAAGGGTTCAAAGCGAAGCACGGGTCATAGTAAAGAAATTTTCCCTTGGCCAGAGATAGCTTCCTTCCATTCCACCAGTCCGTCGCACCATTCCGATGCGAGCGGAAACAGCGTTAAATCCTTCGCCTTTCCAATGTAAGCCATATCACTTCAGCTCATCTTTTACTGCGGAAATATGTGTCGATTCTGCTTGTGCTCTGAAGATGATTTACGTGCTGTAGAAGCCTATCTGATAGAGGGAGGGAATGAGAGTGAGTAAGCTGATATCAATGGGTAATGATAAAGTAGGTTAATGCTGTACTTCCTTCTGTAACAATATGAAGTTCAAATTCTTCATGTACATGATAAAGCAAGAGTAACTAGGTAAACGAATTAGTAACATTGAAAGAGGAGCTTTCCAGTATAGAGCAAAGCACGAAGGTCTGAGCCAAGAACTTTAAATCTGGTCTAAATGCCACAAAGCATGTAACTTTAAGGATTCTATTGGCGTGTTTAGCAAAACTCGAAGATAACTCAGTGTTTTGGCTGTATGAAGATTGGCCAAAGATGTGACCACGAGCGGCTTGCTGGGGGTTGGTCCGAACGGCATGAAGCCAGTGATGTCCTTCGCGCAAGTGCAGTCGGAACCGCAGTCTCCGAAGCCCCCGCAGCCCCCTAAATCAGCAGCAGTAGTAGCAGCATCAGGCACGGGTCAGGCCAGATGGTTCACTTGCTTTCCTTGTTGCTCGAACTGTTCCTCGGGCTGACGATTCGGGGCCAGTCTTCTCAGGCGCCTTCGTTCGGCGTTAGGTTGCAGGTATTCACAGTCCATGGCCTGCGGAGTTTTGTTCTGTCCTTTCAGTTTTGGATCATTCGGATTCACCGGTGACTGATTTTGTGCCGTTGGTCCATCGGTGGAAATGTATGACGATAGGGTCCTTGTTTCAGATGTTCATAGACGATCTTGTAGTTTCATTGAAGGAATTTTTTCTTTCGCCGGTACTCGCAGCAGCGAAAACTGCTGCTTGATCTTACCAGCCAAAGATGCAGTTTTATATCGAAATGTACAGGTTTTCTCATGCTCCTGTGTTGCAATTTTTTAACATGGATTTGCAGCTATGGTTTCTATATGTCCTGTAATATTTTTTACCATTGTTATGGAATGGTATGTCTGCAGCAACCATGGCTCCTACACCATAGATACTGACACGGATTTCTTTACTTAGAAACTGAACCAAATCGTTAGAAATCCATCGTTCTACTTTCTAACCGAAAAAGGCCAGAAACTTTTGATTCGGACCGATATGGTCCCAATTTCGGTTCTGCAGGTTTCTTTTTACACTCCTACTATGACATATTGGCGCCAGAATTTTATAGCTGTTCTCACCTGGATCCGATGATTGATCCAGGTGAGGTTGCATATAATCACTCCATTAATTCGCGCTAGGTCGAATTTACGACCCAGTTCCGTATCTCGAATAATCTTCTTTGAACTATACTTCGGTCGCATGCACCAAATTTTTACTCAAGTTTGAGTTTCACATCAGTATCATATATTCTCCATTTCAGGTTGAAGTCTAATTTTTCCTATATGAGCGTTACACGAACCGATTAATCTAATGATTTATTTATATAAGGCTAATATCACAAAAAAAGCCAAACCGGTATACTCACGATACATTTACTCCATACGAATTTTTTGTTACAAAAAATCTCAAATTTGGGACACTCATGTCACATCTATCTCAAATTAATTCTCATATAACGGAAAATTCCAAATTGATACTCCAGTGTCGTATTTGTTTTAAATTAATTATGAGATTACAACACTCTCATATCGTGAAATCTACTAAAATGTCAATTGCACCTTAAGAGCTCCATCTCTGAAATTTCATAATTTTTTTTTTGGATACAGAAATTTGATTATGGATGTATTAATTTCGGATTTTCCTCGATAAGAAAATTACTCCGAGCGTAAATGCAATTTGGGGTTTTCAGCACATTCCCTAATCTACGGTCTCGGTGATTTAATATATATATATATATATATATATAATATTTTTTTTTTTTTTTTTAATGATCGGAAAATTAATTTGCGGAGCCGGGCCGAAGAGCCGGAGCCGGGCACGCAAGTCGACGAGGGTCAAGGAAGTAAATTCCTGAGCCGGCGGCTCGCATTTTTGGCGCCAAGGAAGAACCCGAAACCGGTTCGCTTTCGAAAACCTTGCCGCGAAAACATCTCGCGAAAAATTGGAAACGGAAAGAAAAAATGGAGAATGGCGCGTGAAAAACGCCAATCGAAAAACCTCAAAAAGTTTTTTGGCGCTCAACGGCGAGGCAGCCAGCCATTACAAGAAGAGCTCGCTTCTCTCCCCGCTTCCGCTCTCTCTCATCGTCGGCACCAAAGCTCGTGTAGACAGAGAAAGTAGAGAGAGAAAGTAGAGAGAGAGTAGAGAGAAGGGGGAAGGAGATGGCGAAGACGGTGACGCCCGGCGCGATCTCCATCATGCGGTCGACACCGTCGCCGGACTCCTCCGGCGACGTGCCCGAGATCGTCGTCCAGGTGCTCGACCTCAAGTCCACCGGCAGCCGCAACCGCTTCATGTCAGTGCCCCCTCATCTTTCTTTCTCTCTCTATCTCTATCTGATCTCTCGTTTGTCCATTCGATCTCCCCTTCGGCCGCCGGTCGGTTGAGGTTCGATGTGGGATTCCCCGAGCTCGCGGCGAGAGCGAGCGGTTTTCTCAAGCGAACGCGATTAAGGGAGGGGAAAGAAAAAAGGGGGAAAAGAAAAAAACGGATCTTGGTGGTTTGGGTTCTCGGTTTCGTTGCGTTTTACCGACGATGGCGCTAGGCATTTTCCTGTCCGTAAGATGTACGTCGATGGCTGCGATTAATGGAGGGAAAAAAATGGGATCTTGGTTGCTTGGGTTCTCGGTTCCGTTGCGTTTTGCCGACGACGGCGCTCGGCACTTTCCCCGTCCGTGAGATGTATGTCGGCTGCTGCGGCGGCGGCGGCGGCGGCGGCGGCGGCGTTGCCGGGTTGATTACCCGGCCCGTCGTCTGAGATGGGTGCTGGACGTTTTCGGTGTTTCTGCGGGGGAGGAGGCTTGGGAAGCCGAAACCCACCAGGGATCGCCAGTGCTTATTGAAATTAGTTCAAAGCGTGGGGATAGATTTACCCGTTGTCTTGCTGCATCTGCTTGTTTTCTGGTTGTTTTTTGTATCATTGCTGGTTTGTTATGCTTCTCTTGAATTGGTTGGAAATATGAGGAACATCAGTTGAGATGGCAATTGGTCCTGTCTCTAAGGTTGTCTCTTCTGGCTTTTTGAGCGCAGGTTCACGGCTAATGATGGGAAGATGAAGTTGAAAGGGATCCTGCCTTCGAATGCGGAGTCTGAGATTCTTTCCGGGAGTATTCAGAATCTGGGCCTGATCCGGATACTTCATTACACCCTCAACGACATTCCGAACAAGTCGGACAAGTAAGCGCGGCTTATGCGATGGACATTCAGCCGTTGTCGTGCTAACTGAGATTAGTGTCCGATTCATTGACTCTTTTTATTTTCCCTTGTGATTCTGTTGTTTCAGGTATCTGGTTGTCAACAAGTGCGAAGCGGTTTCTCCAGCACTCGAAATGGAAATTGGGAGCGATGCGGGTGATTTAGACTCTGGCATCATGTTGAAGAAGCTGAAGCAAGAAAATGAAGCTAATTCTGATGGCAAGATCGAGGAAAGTGGAATTCTTTTGAAGCCGAAGCAAGAAGTTGAAGTTGAAAATCAAGCGAAAACAGGAGCTGGAGTACTTTTGAAGCCGAAGCAAGAGATGGTTGCGAAGTCAGCTGCCCAAATTGTTCACGAACAAACCAGGAAGTGAGTTTCTGTTTTGTCTTCTCTTTTGAGTTCGTTCATACGTAAATTGTACATGGAAGACTTTTGTAGTAATTTCCTGCAAGATCGATTGATGTAATGATCCCTTTTCTTTCTGTCTTCTAGTATGGCTCCCGCTGCACGTCTAGCCATGACTAGAAGGGTTCATCCTCTCGTATCGCTGAATCCTTACCAAGGCAGTTGGACCATAAAAGTCAGAGTGACGAGCAAAGGGAACATGCGCACTTACAGGAATGCTAGAGGTGAAGGTTGTGTCTTCAATGTGGAGTTAACAGATGAAGATGTAAGTGGGACACTGCTCTTTAATTCTAAACTTCCGGTGATATATTTAAGAAGCATATTCAGCTCTCAGATATATGACCACTGCATTGCAACTGAATGATTTAGTCGGCTCGTTGTGCAGGGTACACAAATACAAGCAACAATGTTCAATGACGCTGCCAGGAAATTCTATGACAAGCTTGAAATGGGGAAGGTGTATTACATATCAAGAGGAACACTGAAGGTTGCTAATAAACAGTTCAAGACAGTGCAAAATGACTATGAGATGACCTTGAATGAAAATTCTGAAGTGGAAGAGGCCAGTAGTGAAGCTTCTTTTGTCCCCGAAACAAAATTTAATTTTGTCCCGATCGATATGTTAGGTCCCCATGTCAACGGGAAAGAGCTCATTGGTAAGAATACAAGTATTCACTCCAATGTTCACTTCGGTGTGGTGTAATTTGATACATGCGCCCTAATTCTCTCTTTATTGATTCAGATGTTATTGGCGTGGTTCAAAGTGTTTCTCCTACAATAAGCATCCGAAGGAAAAGCAACAATGACATTATTCCTAAGCGTGATATAACTATTGCTGATGAGACGTAAGTTTTTCCCATCATTTTGGAGCCTCTCTTGTTTGTTGTCGTCTAATGCCTAACACAAGTGTATGAAAATCAGGAAGAAGACCGTTGTGGTTTCTCTGTGGAATGATCTTGCGACCAATGTAGGTCAGGAGTTGCTTGACTCTTCTGACCAATCGCCTATTGTTGCTATAAAGTGCTTGAGAGTTGGGGATTTCCAAGGTAATTGCTATCTTGAAATTTTTTTTTTGTTATATACTTGGTTCAAAGAGTTCTGTTCTTGTTTGGATTTAGTACAGTGGATTGATTTATTTGATGAATTTTTTTTTTAATTTTTAATTTTTTTTTATATATTTGCCAAACCTGAATAAAATAAGTTCCTAGTTCATATTAGAAAATTCTTATGTACTAACGTATATCTCGAGAGTGCAATTTATTCAATTAATGTAATAAGGTATTTTCCATATTATAAATTAATGTTGTGGTGATAATATATGCTTTTAGTTATCTTGAACTTTAAGAGTGGATAAATTACGTTACTGTGGTATCCTCTTTCAGGTGTATCTTTGTCTACAATCAGCCGAAGCGTAGTAAAAGTAAATCCAGAGACACCGGAAGCAAAGAAGCTGAGATCCTGGTGAGTTTGTGTGGGCAAGCAACTATGACCATTCTGTTCTTTCTGTGCTTTTGAATAGTTCTTTAAGTTATGAACCCTTTTTTGATAGGTTTGACTCTGAAGGTAAAGGCAGCTCAATGGACTCTGTTGGTTCAGGCATTACGGCCTTATCAAGAAATGGATCAAGGTCCATGTATTCTGACAGAGTGTTCCTTTCTCATTTTACTAGCAATCCTTCTTTGGGTGAAGACAAGGTAAACATACAGCATTTAGCTGACTCCAAGCTAGCCCACCATTTTTGTGGTATGGGTCTGTTTTCTCTGGTTTTAACTTGATCGATTCGTTTGGCACAGCCTGCATCTTTCAGCGTTAGAGCCTACGTGAGTTTCATTAGGTCTGATCAAACGATGTGGTATCGTGCATGCAAAACATGTAACAAGAAAGTGACAGAAGCTATTGGATCTGGATATTGGTGCGAAGGGTGTCAGAAAAATGATGAAGGATGCAGTTTGAGGTGAGAACCTTCGCATTTATGAAATTCTTTACAGATATAGTGGGTGAAAAGGCAATAATTGGGCGCATACTGTATTTTTGTGCAATTAAATGATAATTTGTTTAGTGCAATTAAATGATAATCTGTTTTTGTTTTCTCCATTTTGATGCTACAGATACATATTGGTAGTGAAGGTTTCAGACCCAAGTGGTGAAGCATGGCTTTCTGCATTCAATGAAGAAGCAGAGCATATCATTGGGTGCCCAGCTGATGAGCTCAATCAACTGAGATCACAGGTAAGCCAAGAACAAACATATAAAGGTTAATTAATCAGTGGGTGCCCAGCTGATGTGCTAATGTCTATATCAATTCTCGGCGTTGTTTCAGGAGATCGAGGAGAACCCATATCAGCTAATGCTGAAACAAGCAACTTGGGTTCCTCATCTTTTCCGGGTCAGCGTTGCTCAGCATGAGTACATGGGCGAAAAGAGGCAAAGGATAACAGTGAGAGGAGTAGCTCCTGTTGATTTCGCTGCAGAGTCTAGATTTTTGCTGGAAGAAATATCGAAACAGAAAGCTTCTCAGTAGGCTTTGGATGGGTTTTGTTGTCTCTAACTATATGTTGGTTAATCTCTCCTTGTCGAGTGGGGACTCCATTTGGGATCCTCTTCTTTTGCTTGTATATGGCTTTCAGGGATTAGTAGAAACAGGCGGCTTGCTGCAACTCTAGACTTGCTTTAATAGTTACAACATGTTTATGTCCATAATCTCACTTTGCTATCGAAATTCAATTTGCGAAATCTGTGATCGAAGTTAGTAATTCTTCAATTTCCTGACATGAGATTTTAATGGAGCTTGGTGACTGTCAAATATAGACTGAATTTGAACCAAAACAGAACTATGGGATGTACTGGTTCGATCAGCACTGATCCATGAATCCGCCACAAAATAATTATTCTACCTCAACTCAAAGAGGCTAGGGCTAAGTCAACATCTGATCTTCCCAGTAGTAATTTCCTGTCGAAGGGAGCTGCAGTTAAATCCAAGGTTGCATGTATCACTAACAGCCCCAGGCTAGTGTAACATCAAATGGAGAAGGTATCAATGGTAGTATAATGTTTAGTGATAAGTGCGTTGGAAGCCTTAAAATTTATCACAAAAATGCAATTTAGTCATATAACTTTCAAAAAGTGTAATTAAATTTTAAAATTTAGTATTCAATTGTACATTTATGATAAATTTTAGAATTTAACTACATTTTTAAAAAGTTTTAGGACTATTTTGCACCTTCATGATAAGTATTAGGACTTGTAGTGCACTTATCTATAATGTTTAACAATAGATTGCCAAGTCAGGGATTTGTGAACTCATGTATTTCTGGACCATAATATGCTCTCCTTCACCCTTTTGATACCCTCATCTTCAGTGTCGCGTTATCCTCTTTTTGAAGCCAGAAAGAAAATTTTATTTGCACTGAGATCAACATTTCTTTACAGAGAAAACAAGTCTAAAATGGTCCGAAACTTAGCAAGAGAAGGCATAGACTGCAACAAAATGACGTAGAGCTACTCCGGACACTCAACAGCTCATTGGAACACCCAATAAATCTACAAGAGAAATTTCCAAATGATGACCATAAGCCGGCGGAACGAGGGCTAAAGTTTTATTCTTGGCATACGATGACCATGTATAGTCGTCCTCGCCGCTTCTGCCCCCGCTAATTCACTAGCTAAACTTTCATTCCACGCAGAAACACATTTTACTCATCTAACAAATGGAAAAAAAAATGGTGCATCACGTGGATGACTACCAACGACATATTTCATACCCTCTCATAGGAAGAGACCATCACGGCAATTTTGTGCAATAGGGAAGTCTCGTTAGAGTCTTTCGAACTGAGAGGAGAGGTCCACTCCTGGTAATTGTGTAGACTCCCCGTGAAATCCGTGAAGAGACCATCAACTTTCATCTTGTGAATCCAGAACTCGTATTCCTCATAAGGATCTTGATTGAAGTTTAAGTGGAGAAACATGTTCTCGTTCCTATAGGTGTAAGGGTGCACCTGAATTAAGCATCACCAAGATCAGATATCGAGATTACCGGTCACAATGATGAAGTAAGCATTGACCGGATGAACATTATCATAAGCAACATCTAAGTTGAGTGAATTTGAAAGGACAAAATGTATCGACCAGAGAATACTGTTTGCATGTTTGATCTGATGAGAGTCGGAAATAGAAAAACATTCAGTATATCCAATATGAAATCATTCAGGTTGGTTTCGGAAAGTCAGAAAGTCAGACTGGGGAATACTTCTATTGCAATCTAGCATTCAAGTATCATACACGGTAAAAATCACCTCTAAATTGTGTGCATGTGCTCGGGCAATAAGATCAGTCGGCGGTTGCAGATAATTGTTCACAACAGGAACCACAGTATCTTTCCAGGGTCCAATGCCCACTACATAGTTCTTGATAAAATCAAAGTATCCATCCGACGTAATCTCCCAGTATGACTGCAGATTGTCAAAGGGCCATTCAGACAATTAGCAAACGCAAGTAGAAGTCAAATATGCTTCCATCTCACCAAAGAAAGGAAGAAGAAGAAGCTTCAGAACTAATTATTTGAGTAGAGGCCCCATCAGTAAACTCAATGGCGCACCAGATGAATTATGCATGCAGAGGTCCCTCAGTTAAATAAAGATGTGTCTGATTCAATTCGATCTAAACCAAAATGACTTCAATAAGAAAAATGTTATTTTAATTTTGAAAAAGGACAAAAAAGAATATTGAGGAATTGGTGACAGCAATGGCAAACACCTCTCCAAGATTGAAAAGGCAGCAAACTTACCTGGTTAGTGTCCTGAGTCAGAAAGGTAATGTCATCAATCAAGAGGATTTTGGGCAAATTTGTCAGATTTGATGCATACACAAGGGAAGTAGGAGCAAAAGACTGGATAAATGCAGGTTGCTTCTTCCATTCATCCGACAGATATGAACCCTTATATCCATACTTCTTAAGTGTCTCCACAAACATATCCTCAAATTTCTTCCCATTTGGCCACTTCACCTGTACCATCAGAGGAAGAGAAAACTGTGTCATCTACAACAGCTGAACGAACTTACTAGGTTGCTGATGTAAAAAAATTGATTATACCCACCTCAAAAATAGAAATTTTTTTAAAGGTACTGAAATTGTTATTAATTATTTGCATGCAATTTCGCAAGTGCATGTTAAAAACTAATAATAAAGTGCAATATGTAGGCAATAGCTCAATGTTAAGAGGTTCCGCATCTGTGGTGCCCTGCAACATTAAATTCTCATTCTTTTTTGAACCAAGGAAATGGAAAAGATAAACATCTCACTGATAATCAGCCAAATATCTATTTTCTACCTCTCAATGTTGATGAGGCCAAATCAAAAGTGGTAAAAGTGGACTCAATTGCATCTTTACACCATGGGAGATAGAGACTACGATGTCCTATCATTCAAGTGACAGCTTACAAGAGAATCCACTCACATGTTCATTGATGAACACAGGGTTCTTAATCTCAGGGTATATGCCGACAATTCTGGTAGCATCCAGTGCGATTGCAATGTACTCTTCAAAAGTAATAATTTGAAATTTCCCTGAAGAATAGAGCATGAGGAAGGTAAGAGTCATTCATTCCACCAGTTGAGAAGGATATGGAAGTAGTCTTAATACTGCTAAAAGAATATAAGAATTAGAAAGTTCGACTGATTTAGATAGCATGTTTGCTGTAAAAGGTTTTAAAAATTTCCCATGTCTAAAACTCAGACCTGATACGTGCAACAATCTAAAAGTTGAAAAGAAAGGTATATAAAATCTGCAGTTTGGACAACGTGATTATCATCTTTTTCTAAGCACGCTAAAGTGATATCCATCAAAGGGGATTCAGTTACAAATAATGGTAGAGGCAAGCAAACTATGGCCATGAGTACATTCAGCAGCAATCGAAGGATGACCTTAAAGATAATACTGTTCATTCAGAAAGCTAAAGAAAAGAATATAGTTTGGTCATCACATATACAACATGAAATCTAATCGAAGTAACGAGTAACCAACCATTATATTGTTGATCCCGGAATGGGTACCTCTGTCTCGCCCTCAATGACTTTAGTTCTTTCAACGTGAAATCAACTGCATGTCAAGACGGTAGTATAAGCAGAACATAGCAAAAGGGTGAAAATTCCTGTGAAAACACAGTCGAGGAGAAATCATTACCAGTAAAGAAGCCGGTAGTGTTAGTGCCTTGAACTACATAGGTTCTATTACGGTTAACAAATTCCTTGTGTTGAGCAACATCGGTTGTATTATCAAGAGTCACATCATGGAAGCATATAAGAACACCATCTTTTGAGGATAAAATGTCTGTTTCAATGAAGTCTGCGCCCTCTTTAATTGCTCTCTGCAATCATCAGGTGACCCAAAGTTAGCAGGAATAGTTTTCACCTGATTGCAAAATCTATACGTATATCTGCAATGTTAAACTCAGGTAGATCAACAGACTAATGTAGAACCTCCATGGAAACTGAAAATATGTACTCATCACATGGACCAAGCCTTAGATATAGATGTGCTTTCACTTTGACAACTTTACAATGTCTATCAGCATAGATCTAGAAGAATACTAGTCAGATCCAGAGTCAAATTCTTAATGTGTATCATTTGAGAACTTAGCCTCGTCCATCTCTCTGCAAAATTTTCAGCATATTTGATAAATGAAAGGTTAAACTCTGCATCATCACCACATAAGCAGCAGCAGTTTCTTCAGGAAGCTCTCCATTTGAACCTCGATGGGCTATATTATAAGGACGAGAGGTCTGTAGTGGTTGTCTTTCTCCGTCTGCCACTTCGCTGGGGGGAGGGTAGAAAGGCCTTGCAGCACTCCCCACAATGAGACATGAAAGGGCAAAGAGAATGAGACCTGCAAATATTTTCCAGCATCACCGACAGCAAAAAGAGATATCACCCAAAGACAAAATCAACATGACAGACGACAAATGCTCGTGTGCATTTTATTTATTTCTCGATCAGAGTCATGCAATACTTGAGCATATTATCATACAATTAAAATAGTTGATCTGAGTGTTATCTGACTATGGCTGAGTTCCCCATATCAGAGGTTGTAGAATAGAACAGAGAAAGCTTAATAAAAAGCAGCAACAGCAGCCCAGGAAAAAAAAAAAATCCTTGAGTCAAGAGGATTGAACACATTAGAACAAGGTTGCCAATTTGCTTGAGCATGGAATGTGGATTTAAATTCATTCCATTAGCTCTTCAAGTTGTGTTCTTGCCTTCTCCTCCTCCTCTTTCGAAAACCGAAGATTCCTCGACATTAACACTAGCACATTCCTCCAATCAGTGCCCCCCTCCCCAAGTTCACGAATCATTTGACTAAACCGTCAACAAATGCATACAGTTATCGATACGAATTCTCAAACCATCATAATCATAATCTCCCCCATCATATGGGCTTCCACAATTCCAGCACAGTTCACCCAAGCCAATGCGATAAAACAAGAAAACAGACACGTGACCATCATCCCCCAGCAAAGAAAAATCAGCATACTAAGCGACTAAATAGCATCGACAACACATGATACGCGACACAACACGACATGATACGCCGACATGTTGTTTATAAAAAAATAAAGAATTCCTACACGTTGGGACACGTTGTATATTAAATATATATTTTATATATACATAATAAATTATCATTTTTATAATTATTTCAATCAAATTAAAATCAAATTCATAAATAAATAAATAATTAAAAAAAGCCTATAATGAATACACACTAAATCCATTAATCCTTTATTTATTAATATCATTCATTGTTTCAATTTGACAAATTCAATTTTATTTCAATAATTCATAAAATTTGAAGAAAAAACAAGCTATCAATGTTCTGGACTTGCATGTTAGATATGTTAAAAGAGAAAAAAAAAACTTAAGAGGTGAATTGTGTATCACGAAAAGTGAGAGTCGAAGAGAAGAGAAGACTAGGTTTTTCTTCTTTCTCTATTTATTATTTTTATTATTGTATTTTATTTTTTCACATATATATTTTGACATCTCATTTATTGAATTTTTAAATTTGACTTTGATATCGAAATTATGTGTCGGAAACTCATATGTTAGAATTTCGACTCAAGTGTAGGAGAGTGTCGAAAAAGTTGATCAGGTGTCGGATTTTCCGATACGTGTTGATCGAGTGTTGGAGAGTGTCAGAGAGCGTCGAACACATGTTGAAGTGTTCGACACGACACAAAGGCTCTTGGAGAGTGACGGTGCTTTATAGCTAAGCGAAACAAAAGAGAACCCATTCCTCACATGAATAAGTAAAACCGGACCGATGCCAGCGCACGACTATACGCTCGAGACTAAAGAAAGGACAGAGAGCCACGGCAAGAACGAAACAAGAGAGAAAAAAAAAAAAAACAAGAATTGATCAAAGCTTCAAGATTACAACTTACAGGCAGAACCCATGATTCTTGTCTCGACCCTGCCTTCTCTCTCTCACCCAGAACCCTCTCTGCACCTCCCTCTCGCCCCCCTCCCTGTCGACTGGTTTCGCTTTCTTGCACTTCTTTTCCTGGGTGCCGTTCTTGCCTTATATACCGTCGACAGTCCCCCTTTTTTTTTATTTTGGGTTTCTTCTCGGTCCGGTCGTCTTTTAATAGGATTCCAGGATTGGGTTGGAGGACTTTTCGCCGTGGATCTACACGCGAGCACCCGAAGCATATTCTCTCATCAGTACGGGGCTCCCCAAGTCATCCATTCTTTTTCCTCACCCGGTTCGGACTAATCTTGGAAGAGTAGCTAAGCTCTCAAGGTCAACGGTTCGGGCAATGTCTCACCACGTGTGGAGCAACCGGCTGTGCTCGGTCTTGTCTGTATATGCTCGCAGCATCGGAATTCTTGGTTCGGGTCAACGCATTGCGTCCAGTTTTGGACTACTTTACATCAATCGTGAACTTTGGGGTAATAGCAGTTGATTCATTGAATTGGGGAGAAAGAACTTTGGGGTGATTCGATGTTATATTCCCATGGAGAGGTCGGCCGCTTTCATTTGCAAATTAGTCAGATTCAACGTTTGCATCTAGTCAAAACTGAATATGATTCAAAATCTTAAACTATATAGTGAATGGACCGCTTATAAAATGCAAGAGTTTACTTCTGCAATTTGTTCGTGGCCACCTATTTGGCCAAAGGGTTTGCTATGTACATTGATAGCAACTTCTTATTACATGGGCCACATGTGTACTAGAGGCAAGATGACCATTGCCCCATCGGTCAAAATTTATTATATCACGCGTTTTTCGACATCGATTCAGACGGAAAAAGATGTGACATACCAAGAACATTGACAAATTCACCACATTCTACCATTTGACATTAATGAAACCTAAGAATTTATAGCACATTTGAGAGTCCTACCGAAGACACTTTTCAAAGCATAAATCTCCGTTTTTAAGACTCTTTTCACAGCAGAAATCACATTCTGCTATTCGGTCGCTTTCGTTTGAAGTTACAGGAATGCTAGAGGTGAAGGTGGTGTCTTCAATGTGGAGTTAACGGATGAAGATGTTAGTGGGATACTGCTTTTTAATTCTAAACTTCCGATGATATATTTAAGAAGCATATTCAGCTCTCAGATATATGACCACTGCATCACAACTGAATGATTTAGTGTTGGATATATTATTAATATAGTCCAAAATAATATGTTCACATACAAGCCCAATAGGTAAAAGCATGGTTATTTGGGTCCATATGGGCCGGAGCCCAATAACGTGCATATAAAAACCCTAGGGTTTCTTGCGCTGGAGGTAACACTGTTGAGCGTTCCAAACTTGACGTCTCTTGATGTAATACATCAAGCAACTACTTCTTCTCTCTCAAACCTATTACCTCCAACAATCTTGAAGTATTAGGTTCATGTGTCGGATTTGAGCAAGTAAAGTGTTTTCTTGAAGATTTCGTCAAGACGAACTCGCGGTTGTAATTTACTTTCGATTTCGAAGGTGATATTGGCCAGGATATGAGCTTGAAGATTCGGGTGACCGAAATCTTTGATTCAAAAACCCAAAAAATTATAGCCAATTTAAGAGGGTGAAACCATTTGAGCTTTGATCTACTCGTCGATACGAATATTTTGAGTGGTCACTCGCATCAATCAGAGGTCAGACGAAGAAGTTACGGCACCTGGAAGTTCCCATCTAATTTCTAGCGAATTTTGGGGGTGAAATTTTTTAGCGAGTTTCAGCGACAAGGGTAGTTCATCTTAAAGGTTTTTGGGCACTTCAGATCCGTTTTTAGGGTTTGTTTTGGCAAATTCCATCTCTACAGAGTGATTTGATCAATGTTAGAAGAATTATTCGACTTTGAGGCTTTGAGGACTCCAAGGTGCACTCTTTCTAACACTTTACTCTAATTAAAATGGCAAAGCGTAGTTCCTATGATATTATAAAGCTGAAATCATTTGATATTACTGAATTTCATAGCTGGAAATTACATGTTCAATTTGGCATGAAAGAATGTGACATATTCTATATTGTATTGAGTGATTTTGCATTTACCACTGAAAATGTGAATGAATATCAATGGAACAAAGATGAGGATTTTTGTAGAGATTACTTGTTGAACTCTCTAAATCCTAATCTGGCTATGACTTATAGTGAGTATAAGACGGCGAAAGAGATATGAGATCACTTGAACGCTCAGTTCCAAAAACAAGAGGGGCTATCTAAAACTCTCATAGTGGAGAAATTCTTTGACTTTAAATTCACTATGAATTCAAGCATCACCTCTAAGTTAGTTGAATTTGAGAACATGAGGAACAAGCTAAAAGATGATAATTCTGATATGTCCGATAATCTCTTTGTCGGTCTTGTGTTGAGCAAACTACCAACTGAATGGAGTTCTTTTAAGACTGAAATGCACAGACTGGAGGTACATATGGGACTGAATGAATTAAAGATGTATATCAAAATATCACTAGGAAGAGTTTGGAACAAGTGGGACAACAAAAGTCAGTTGCCAACTTAGTTTCACACTCCAATAAACCTCAGAAAAAGTTCAAGTCACCAAAATGTGAATCCTCTTTACAGTTAGAGGCCAAAAAGACTATCTTCAAAAAGAAGAAGAAGGGCAAGTGCCATAACTGTGGAAAGTGGGGTCACTGGGCAGCAGATTTTAAGTTGCCGAGGAAGCCAAATAATGATGTGACAGTCTGATTTTTCGCTTCCGTTTTCAATCAAATAAATCGGGCTTTTCGTCGACGTGCTTATAGCGCTATTCTCTGAGCTGATCACTCATGAGATAACTTAACTAATCGGGAAAGTTATTAAAGGATTTTGATGCAACTGATTTGAGAATTCGACCAGGAATCGACTAACTCGACCATGTTTAGTCTACAAGGATCATTTCGGCACAGTCGAAAATCTATCAGAAATCGGAAATAGCTCGATTCGATAGAGATAAAATTAGGCTTGGGTGATTCCATCTAATTACAAAATTCTCTTCGATCGACACTAAACCGATTTTTCTGTTGTTTTGGTACCATGTGCTCGTAATTGAAACCTCGAGATTTTTCACGACAATCGAGAGTCATCAATGCGTTGAAGATGTACATTGTGGCTCGGGAATAATCGACCACGGGTCAGTGCACCAAAAATTCCCAAAAACTAACCGATAATTTATGTTGCGCTAAAATCACATTTGACTGAAATTAACCGAAGAAATGATGTCGATTACAGAAATTAGGAATTGTCACGTGTCACAATTAATCCCGGGGAATGTTGTTGCATCTTTTCAAAATTATGGACGACGAGAATTGTTAACGGAAAAGGGACAAGAGTAACAAATTAAAAGAATAAAAAGGAAATGCCACTTTTTAAATAGGTTTTGGGCATTTATTATGAAACAATTGGAGAAAGAGTTATAGAAATGAGGACTTATAAGTGACTACTAGGGGACTTGACCCAATTAACTTAAGTGTTAATTTGGTAAATAAATAAATAAATAAAAAATAAATAAATAAATAAATAAGAGAAGTCTCCTCAAAAGGAAATTCGTAGGAATCCCTCTCTCCTACAATTTCACCTCAATTTCCTTGGTATTTAATGGAGATGGACTTGGAAAAGAGAGTGGGACCACTTGATAGGGATAGGAATTCAATTTCCATGGGAAAAAGCTACGAGCACCAACTTTGAATTCGGATTCAGCAATTTACATGGATTTCAATCTTCTCTTTCATCTCATTTAGAAGAAACAACATTGGAAACTTGGTGGGGCCTGTGATGGTGATAGATGACCAAAATTTCCATGGAAAAAGAGGCCAAAAGCTGAAGGAAACTTCAGTGAAATTTCCAAACACTTTCCTCCCTCCTTCCCATCCTTTATTCACGCATCAACATCTGCTGTGTTTTACAATGGCTACTTTCTCCTTTTCCTTTCTTCCTCTTATTTTATTCTTCTCCCTTGTCTCTTTCAACGAACAAGCTGTTACTTTCTTCTCCATTGAACGTGCTACTCCCGTTTTTGCTCCCTCTTGGACGACAAACCGGTGACTAAGAAATAAATCAGAGCAAGGCGTGAACGTGACGTTACCAAAAATTCTTGGACCCACATAAACGTCGGCCACCTACCACCATGGCTTTCTTTTATAGGTTGGATATTTCGAGCGAGGAAAAAAAAAACCCCCTCACCCCCAAAAGAACCGCACAACCAACCAAACTCTAAATTTAGCTCTCTTTACCGAAAAGTTTAGAAATTCGTGTGCTGTTGCACCACAGCACGCCCCTCTGCCGTGTCGGCTCAACCACAGCACCGAGAGACCCAGGGTTTATCTCTGTGTTGCTGCCCAGCTAACAACGAGAGACGCCATTAATTTAAATAGGTGAGTTATTTTTCCTAAATCTGGAATAGGGATTGTGTACCTCTGTTTAGGGATTGAAATTAGTTGAGAAAGGTTTAAGTGAGATTAGAGATAGTTAATATTAGTTTAGAAATGTTGGATTAGCTATAGAAAGGTTTAGGTTTAGTTAAAATAGCAAGATAAGAGCTGTAGAGGGTGGTTCGGCCAAGAACATGGGATGTTTTGTAAAACTGTTTTCTGGACGTGTATGTTTTATTATTTTTATAGACACATATGTGTTGCGATTTTGAAGAAATTTCCTTTAAAGAAATGTTTTAAACATCTTCAGGTATAACATATATTTTTCTCAGGATTTTTGGGGATTTAAAGGAAAATGATTTTGGCTTCGTTATTTTCAAACAGAAACTTAAACTGCACTGGAATTTGTGACCTATAAGGATTTTGTGGGTTGTTACTAATTGTTCGGGTTCGATTTTAAAAATGAGTTCTTCACAAAAGTTGTTTGTTACATTTTCTAGTTGAACATACTCGAATTTCAGACCAAATGAACTTGTTTTAAACCCCGAACCAAGTTGATTTTGGAAAAACAGAACCGCTGGAAACTGATCTGATTTTAGTACTGGATTGACTGAATTACTGGGCCGAATACAGAAGGATCTGGAACTTGGTGTCTTCATAAAAAATGTTTGTTTACATGTCCTTTAGCACATGCTCCAGTTTGAGAATTTTTCGAGCTCATATGAATTGGTTTCTGGTCTTGAACCCGAAAGTGCGCAATTGGGCAGTTTCTGCCAATTCTGATCAGTGGAAGTTTATATCTGTTTGAGATATCTCTTACTATGAAATTGCTCAATTGATGCTGTGGATTCTGTATATAATTGATTATTGAAATGTAACATCGATCATATGCATTCACGACATGATTCCGTCACGAGCCCTTGAGCCGGACGATGCTCCTTCGGGAATGCCCCACGTCAACGGATGCCGGTCGCAGTGGAGGCTGGACCGATGCTCCTTTATGGAATGCCGTCTAGATGTAGACGTTGCCGTGCTCGACGGAGCGAGACGATGCCCGGTTATGCCGGAAGACTGTTATCTGTGCATTGACATCATTTGTGACATATGATATGTGGTTTCGATACTGTTAGATATATTTTGATTGGCACTAATATGCAGGAACATACTGGTATTAAAAGAGTTATAATAAATGCGACTAGATTGCATGTGGAGCGTACCCTTTTCCTACTCTGGATTTAGGGGATTAACTTGCTGAGAAGTGATCTCACCCCGTAGTGGGCTAAAATTTTTCAGGTCCTTAAATGGAGGAAGGCTGGATCGTGTACAGTCGGTTGCAGAAAGGAGGAGTAGAACTCTCGTTATCTCCTTCCAAGTGATGACGGTTCTTCCGTCAGGACTGGATGAAGGGTGACAGCTCACCCCCGAGAGATCGAGAAGTATGGTAGTGTAGTAGTAAACCCCAGTCTTGTAAATAGAAGCTTAACTTATAGGTAGTCAAACAGCTTCACTTTTTGTATCAGACTTTGGGGTGTTAAACTAGTCTATATACATACAATATTGTGATGTTATATGTGTGACTTGTGAAAAATATTATCCTAACTTTCTATCCCACTGTTTTGCTGTATAAAGATTGTTTTACGTTTCTGCATGTGCAAACTTAAGAATGGGTCGGCAACAGTTCCTAGGATGTTGCTAAATTTATATCGACCATTGAGGGATGTGCATGTGCCCAAGGTTCGGGTCGTGACAAATGACACACCACATAATGAGGCCAATATGCTAATTAGAGGATCTGACCCTCGAGCCTTCATTGGAACGATGAAGAATGGAAAGGCCAACATTTTTTCTGAGTGGTGGTTGGACAGTGGCGCTACTTGTCATGCTATAAATGACAAGAACTTACTCACTGAGGTCACATAAGTGAAAGACATTGTGGAAAATTGCAATGGTGGTGAGGCAAAGGTGACTCATGCTGGAACTGCAAATTTGGTGCTCTCTTTAGGTAAATTACTAACTCTGAAACATGTTAGAGTAGTACCTTTACTTAAGAAGAATTTGATATCTATGAGTTTACTTGATAAAGTTGGTATGTCTTTTTCAACTATGAATGGTAAAGTAACTTTATCTGTTAACTCATACTATTTTGGTTGTGCATTCATGGTTAATGGTATGTATATGTTGAGTTTAAATGTTGATAGCATAAACCATGTGAATTCTACTTTGATTGATCCAAAGTTGCTACACAATAGACTTGGACATGTGAATTATAGGAAAATGTAACATTTAGCTAAAACTCACAACATTCCATTAGATACTTTTATTCGATTTGATAAATGTGAAGTGTGTGCACATGCTAAAATCACTAGAAAACCCTTTAGGTTGGTTTCTAAAAGCACACAACTTCTTGAGTTAATACATTATGACATTTGTGACTTTAGAAATTACATTACTAAAGGTGGTTGGAAGTATCTAATAACATTCATAGACGATTTTTCTAGATATTGTCATGTCTATTTGTTGAAATCGAAAGATGAGGCTTTTGAAAAGTTTAAGATTTTCAAGTCTAGAGTAGAAAATCAACTCAACTTGAAAATTAAGAGGTTTAGGAGTGATAGAGGAGGAGAATATACTATGTTAAGGTTCAAAGAATTTTGTGCTTCAGAAGGTATAATACTTGAAACCACTGCTCCTTATTCACCCTAATCCAATGGTGTTGCAGAGCGTAAGAATAGAATGTTAACTAAAATGTTAAACTCTATGTTATTTACAGCTGGCATGCCTTCCTCCTACTGAGGAGAAGCAGTTTTAACTGCTAATCACATCTTGAACAGGTTGCCGCACTCTAAGTTGTCTATGACACCGATATGGCATAAGCGCCATTGTAGATATGATACTCTTAAGACTTGGGGCTATATTGCTTATGTAAGTACACCTGATCCTAAGAAACTTAAGGTGGGATCTAGAACCATTATTTGTGTATATCTAGGTAATGTAGAAGATAGCGCTGCAAATAGGTTTTTAGATCTATCTACTAATACAGTGATAGAATCTAGAGATGTAGTGTTCTTCGAAAACAAGTTTCTCAGAGATCAAGGCTTGAATATTTCTGGATCTACAGATATGATTTCAGAATCTCCTGTAGAATCTGAAGCAGGCCCTTTTGACACTAATTCCACACAGTTGGCTATTGAACCAATTCCAGTTAGAGTATCTACAAGAGAGAGAATTCTCAAAAGTTTTGGTGAGGACTTTGTTGCTTACCATCTTGAGAATGATCCATTCTCCTATCGAAGCAATGAAATTTAGGGAATCTCTACGTGGGCGAAGCCATAGATGATGAAATGAGCTCTCTGCTGCGGAGAATCACACTTGGCAGCTAGTAAATTTGCCAAAAGGGGCTAAAGTTATAGGCTGTAAATGGGTGTTGAAGAAGAAACTGAATAGTGATGGATCAATAGCTAGATACAAAGCACGTTCAGTAGCTAAATGCTATAAACAACAGAGTGGAATATACTATTTTGATGTATATTCACCTGTGTATCATCTATCAACTATAAGAATTCTTTTTGTTTTGGCATCTATTGAACACTTTGTAGTGCATTAAATGGATGTAAAAATAGCTTTCTTAAATGGGGATTTAAATGAGGAAATTTACATGGAACAACCGGAAGGATATGTTATGAAAAGTCATGAGGACAAAGTTTGTAAATTGAATAAATCCTTGTACGGTCTTAAACAAGCACCTAAGATGTGACATCTTAAATTTAACAAAGTGGTAAAGAGTTATGGCTTTCAGTCTAGCTATTCAGAAAAATGCCTTTACCATCGTTCTATGTCAAATAAGATAATCATTATTTGCTTGTATGTTGATGATATGTTAATTCTTGGTTCCGATCATTCTGTAGTGAGTGACGTGAAAGCTACTTTAGCTAAAGAATTTGACATGAAAGATCTTGGTATTGCTAATACCATTCTTGGTATGAAAGTAAGCTTTAAACGGCAAGTCATCTTCCTTAGCCAGACTCATTATATTGAGCAGCTACTTTCTACTTAGGGATATGATAAGTGTAAACCGAGTGAGACACCATGTGATTATAATAACAGACTGAGTCCTAATGAAGGGACCAGCGTGGATCAATTAAAGTACTCGAAACTGATTGGTAGTCTCATGTATGCTATGAGTTGCACTAAACCCGACATAGCCTTTACAGTTGGCATGCTGAGTCGTTTTACTAGTAATCCTAATAAAAAACATTGGGATGCCCTCAATAGGCTAATGATAACCTTAAAGGTACTAAAGATTATGCTCTCTATTATTCTGGTTATTTTCCAACTGTGGATGGATATTCTGATGCCTCATGGTGCTCAGATATTGGAAATAGTAAGTCCACTAGTGGGTATATATTCACTTTGGGTGGAACTGCTATTATTTGGAAATCCAAATGACAGACTTGTATTGCATTGTCGTTTATGGAATCATAACTTTTTGCTTTAGCCTCAGCTGGTGAAGAGGCAGAGTGGATAAAGAATCTGATTATGGATATTCCTTTGACTCGACTAAAGATTAATTCTTTAAGCCTATTCTGTGATAATCGAGTAGCTGTCCAAGTCGTCAAGAATTCTCTCTTTAATTCAAAGAGAAGACATGTGAGACTGAGACATGCATTGTTGAATTATCTGAGAGAACAAGGGGTTATCACCTTGATCGATGTGAGATCGAAGGATAACATAGCCGATACTCTCACTAAAGGTATGCCTAAAGATCGATTATTCAAAACAGTGGGGGAATTGGGGTTAAAGACTATATAGGCAAGTCTTAACTACCATTTACTTACCTTCTAATTGTGTGTTTTGAGTTATCGAATCTTTCTTTATTGGCTACAATGATAAGCACAGTTTATATGTTTCATCGATGTTCACAGTTGCTGACTAATTTGGAAAGTGTGAGTTATCTCATTCTAAACTTGATGAAGATGACTTTAACCTAATTCAAATGTTCTATCTGGGAAAATTGTGTCATTCCAAACTTGATGATACAATTCAACTAGATTGGACTATCCTTTTTCGTTAAATGATCTCATTCCAAACTTGATGCTAGATTATTTGATTTTAAGAAATCAGTAACTGTGACATTCCAAATTGAAACATAGAAACAATTGTTTACATAAGAAGTCTGTTGGTCTTGTTCTTAATTGAAACTTGATATTACATGACTAGATTATTGTAGGTGACTTGACTATTGGTCATGTTCTTTGAAACTAGACAATACTTATTCTTCTACAAATAAACTTAAGTCAATGGCTCTTTGTAAATCACATTATTTAGGTCTTGTTCATGATTTATGAAATTGGCTTGATGCTTATGACATGATATTATGATGCTTTATGACATCAATATATGTTTTTCTCTGCCTGATGGAATTGTGCTAAGTTTTTATTCAAATGATTGAATTCATGATAATATGAAATTCATATTTGACATTCTACAGGAGATGGCAGAGATTGAGGAGAGCTTAATGAGTGGGATCTTGACCAGGATGACCTACTTGATGAATGAATATATATCATTTAAAGCATGTGGGGACTTGACAGTTTACCTGCTATAGCCTATTTTGATAGAGTCCATTTACTTGAGACTTACATTTCACTATTTATATTTTGTGAACATTATTTCTTATATTTGTAAGGTCTTGGACTATTTTGACTGGCCTACTTCTACTTGACTAGTATGCATATGTTAGTTGTGAATTGAGTCTGAGATTTATTTTGGGATTTTGATGAGTTTAGACTGAATCTAAAACTCTTAATACTTATTTGGATTTATTGATCTCAGAACAGATTCATGAGAAGAATGATTCACTTATTTAGATTGCATATGATGATGAGTTTAATACTTTACCACTGAAAACTTTTTGATCGATCCGAGTTGATTGTCTTGGACTGAATGTGGATGATTCATGTTTGTATGAACATTACACTGACCACCTTATTGGATTGTGCTGTATGGTGAACATAGGAGGAGATTGTTGGATATATTATTAATATAGTCCAAAATAATATGTTCACAT
This sequence comes from Eucalyptus microcorys, assembly GCA_014182515.1. Taxonomy (NCBI): domain Eukaryota; kingdom Viridiplantae; phylum Streptophyta; class Magnoliopsida; order Myrtales; family Myrtaceae; genus Eucalyptus; species Eucalyptus microcorys. The sequence goes on from CM024563.1 coordinate 6,423,462, forward strand.
ACAAGCTCAATAGGTAAAAGCATGGTTATTTGGATCCATATGGGCCGGAGCCTAATAACGTGCATATAAAAACTCTAGGGTTTCCCTACGCTGGAGATAACACTGTTGAGCGTTCCGAATTTGACGTCTCTTGGTGTAATACTTCAAGCAACTACTTCTTCTCTCTCAAACCTATTATCTCCAACATTTAGTCGGCTCATTGTGCAGGGTACACAAATACAAGCAACAATGTTCAATGACGCTGCCAGGAAATTCTATGACAAGCTTGAAATGGGGAAGGTGTATTACATATCAAGAGGAACACTGAATGTTGCTAATAAATAGTTCAAGACGGTGCAAAATGACTATGAGATGACCTTGAATGAAAATTCTGAAGTGGAAGAGGCCAATAGTGAAGCTTCTTTTGTCCCTGAAACAAAATTTAATTTTGTCCCGATCGATATGTTAGGTCCCCATGTCAACGGGAAAGAGCTCATTGGTAAGAATACAAGTATCCACTCTAATGTTCACTTCGGTGTGGTGTAATTTGATATATGCGCCCTAATTCTCTCTTTATTGATACAAATGTTATTGGCGTGGTTCAAAGTGTTTCTCCTACCATAAGCATCCGAAGGAAAAGCAACAATGACATTATCCCTAAGCGCGATTGAAAGAAACCGAAGGCAATGGAGAGAGGAATTGTATTTTTCTGTATTTCCTCGATGTGTTTGTAAACTGTACAGATCCTAAAGATATAGGACTAGGTTTGTACAATTAATGGAAATAAAGAATTCTATGTATCAATCTAGATCTGTATCTAATCTGTACATAATCAAATCAAATCCAAATCTTCTAAAGAAATATCGCATATCTTCTAACACTCCCCCTCAAGCTGGTGGCTTGTAGATGTCCAAGACGCCTAGCTTGCTCGGTAGATATGCGTGCTGTAAATGACATAAGGGTTTGGTGAAGATGTCCGCTGGCTGCTCGCTGTGCCAATTCCTTCTTTTCAATTACCCCTTCTTGAATCTTGTCTCGTGTAAAGTGACAGTCCACTTCTATGTGCTTAGTCCTCTCGTGCACTATAGGGTTTGTTGCCAATTTGAGAGCTGCATCGTTGTCACAATATAATTTTGTCGCTCCTCGTACTTGTATTCTGAGGTCATTAAGCAACCCTCGTATCCACACTACCTGACAAGTGGTTTTTGCCATAGCTCGGTACTCAGCTTCGGCCGAAGACAAGGATATAGTAGGCTGCTTCTTAGTCTTCCATGAGAGAAGTGAATGTTCGAATTTGATGCAAGATATCAAAGGATCGATCTTCGAGTAGTAGGGCACGTAGCATAATCGCATCACAAGTATGCCCTCATTTTCATGTCACATTATTTGGACAAAAGAATTCCAAGTCCTGGACACTTTTTCAAATACTTCACAACCTTCAATGCAGCTTCCAAATGAGACCGCTTTGGGTGTGCATGAATTGACTAAGTGTCTCATCTTTGCATAAGAGATATCGGTCTAGTCATGGTCGGTATATGAGCTTCCCGACAAGTCTTTGATACCCTGATGGATCTTTGAGTATGGGATCATTGTTTTGTGATATGCCCCTATCATATTCTGCAGTAGTCAACTTAATGTTCTGCTCAATAGGAATCACAGCTGGTCTGCATCCTGATAAGCCTGCTTCTGATATAATTTCTAAGACAAACTTCCGTTGACTAAGAGAGATTCCTTGATCAGATCGGGCAATTTCAATTTCAAGGAAATATTTAGGTGCTCCTAAGTCTTTAATGTGAAAGGTAGCATGTAAATAATCCTTGAAATTGTCTATGGCAGCCTTATCATTTCCCATAACAAGTATGTCATCGACATATATCATTAAATAAATGGATGACATACCTTCAGTCCGTGTGAATAAAGCATAGTCACGCTTAGACTGCTTGAAGCCTGCTGTTGTAAGAGCATTTGCAAATTTGGCGTACCATTGCCTGGATGCCTGCTTCAATCCGTAAAGGGATTTACGGAGACGACATACTCTATTCTCCCCCTGTCTCCGTAAGCCTTGAGGAATATCCATATAAATTTCCTCATCAAGATCCCCGTGCAAGAAAGCATTGTGCACATCCATTTGATGTAGACTCCAATTATTAATAGCAGCAACAGACAAAAAAGAACGAACTGTGACATCGGTGGCAACCGGAGAAAAAGTCTCGCGGTAGTCAAAACCTTCCTTTTGTGTGAATCCTTTTGCGACCAACCGTGCCTTGTATCGTTCAATGGAACCATTAGCACGATACTTTATCTTGTAGACCCACTTGCAGCCAATTGGCTTGCAATCGAGGGTAGTGGGACAAGATCCCATGTCTTATTGTCAATCAATGCACAAGTTCCGCCTTCATGGCCTGTTGCCATTTTGGCTCAATAGATGCCTCATCATAACTAGATGGCTCCTGTTCTTCTGATAGGCGACTAATACAACATCTATGTTCCTGTGATAATCTATGAAAAGAAACATATGATTAAACTGGATACTGAGTACCTGGAGAATGATGAGTTGCACAGATATAGTCTTTAGTCCAGGTAGGAGGTCGTGTGATGCGACCAGAACGCCTTGGAGGAGTGGTGTCCGTATTTGTCGTACTAGTAGGTGGTGATTCAATATGCAGACTTTCCTCAGTATCATGGGAATCTTCAAGTCGTGGTTCTAAAATTTCTTCTGAGCAATCGGTCCTCTCAACAGGTGTTGACGTTGATACTGGAAGAAGTGAATTAGTGGGAGGAATGGACCTCGATTCTTCCATTGGTATATAGGTAGGACCTTGAGGCATTGCTTCATCAGATGTGATGCCACGGGGAGAAGCTGTCATCCCCGTATTTGTATCTCGAAGTTGTCCGCTCGGAAAAGGAAAAATGTCTTCATGAAAGATGACGTCACGACTTACCAGAAATTCCTTTGTGGAAATGTCAAGAACCCGATACCCTTTCTGCAAATTGGGATATCCCATGAAAATGCATCGCCGAGCACGTGGACTGAATTTGTCTCTAGGTCCCACTGTTGCAACAAAGCAAAGACATCCGAAGACCTTGAGGTGCCTTTGGAGTTCGGTTTCTTCAAATAATAACTCAAATGGAGTTTTTCCTTTAAGTGTCTCGAGTTGGCATACGGTTGATGAGGTAAGTGGCTGTGATTACACAATCTCCCCAATAATCGTCTGGAACTGACGCTTGAAACTTCAAGGCTCGTGCGACTTCCAATAGATGACGATGTTTCCGTTCGACCACGCCATTTTGTTGTGGTGAATAGATACATGAGCTTTCATGTTGTATGCCATGTGTAGTAAATAGTGAGGAGCAATCATGGCTGAAGAATTCTCTCCCATTATCGCACGAAGCCGCTGTATGGATTTGCCAAACTGATTCTTTGAGAGGGAGATAAAACTTTTCAAATGAGAATAAGTCTGATTCTTAGACTGCATCAAGAAAATCCAAGTCACACGAGAATAATCATCGACTATAGTGAGAAAATATCGAGACCCTTCATGATTTAATGTGTGGTATGGTCCCCATATATCCACATGAATCAAGGAAAAAATCTCACTAGTCCGGGTGTTACTAGACGGAACAAGGCGTACGAGATTGTTTAGCAAGAGGACATATATGACATTGTGGACATGGAAAAGAGGCACTGTGACCCAATCTCAAATGCATAATGGAATTTCTATCATTGGTAGTCAAGTTACACAATGATGGCTTATTTAAATAATTGCAAGGAAAATTATTTGAGAAACTATTCCAGAAAAAGAGGCCTTCAGAGAGACTACCTAAGCCCATCAATTTCCCAGTCGAAAGGTCCTGAAAGAGACATGTGTCAGCATTGAAAATGGCCCGGCATGAATTTTCTTGACAAGCTTTTGACACGAGATCGAGTTAAACCGAATTCTGGAACATAGAGAACATTTCTAAGAGTAATCTGTGAACTGAGATTGACTGTTCCTGTTTCATGGACATGGGTGATATCCCCATTTGGCAATTGCACAGAAATAGGGAAATTCAATCTGCCATTTATACTTGAGAACAAATCCCTGTCACATATAATATGGTCGCTTGCCCCTGAATCAATTATCCATGCCTTTCTGGATATTGAATTAATCAAGCAATGGGTAATACCTGAGAAACTCGCTCCTCTGTTTGCCGTGTCCATTTTTTGAAGCGCCTCCATCAACTGATGATACTGATTATACGAGATTGGCTGATCAATTTTTTTACCGGTCGACCCAGTAACTTGATAAGCTGCTGAAATCTTTTTTTCTTTTTCACCGGGCTTCCCATGCAATTTCCAGCAATTATCAATTGAGTGATTATTACGTTTGCAATAATCACAAAATAATTTATTCTTTCCTTTAAAATTTCTTCCGAAATTTCTAGATGACGTGGCAAGCATCGACCATCCGTTCCTTTGATCGCAGCGAAGATCTGACCGTCCAATCCTTTGGTCGCGAGCTGCTGTCCGCCGTTGGATCCGAACGAGGGATCAAAAATTTGCGAGCCGTTCGATCCTCGCATTAGATCATGGCCGTTCATCCGGTCTGCTTTAAAAGGCCTGAGTTCCTCTTCTGCGAACCCTAATTTGGCCGCTCGCCTCTCTCTCTTGCGATTTAGGTTTTGAGTTCTGGTGGCCGCGTCTCGCCGATCTCCACGGGCTGCGAGTGCAACACTCTCGCTGCTCCCGGTGTGGTCTGGCGTCGCATGTCGCTGACTCTCTTCCTGCACGGCCAATTGAAATATCCGCCCAATCGGCGGCATGGGATCCATGGCGAGGATTTGTGAGCGAAATCCGAGGTAAGTTTCGTTCAAAATGAGGAGAAAGCGTGTAGCTTTCTCCCTATCTTTGATGGATCTGTATTGTTTGAGAGTGGACTCCGGTCCCACGAGCTTCTCCTCGGCCGCTTCGAGATTGTTCCACAGAGACGAGAGCCTGTTGAAAACGGCTGTGACCGTCATATTACCTTGCTTCAATTCACTGAGCTCTTGCATTAAATTAAAAATTTTCGCCTGATCCAGTTTCCCGTACATTTCCTGGATATTTTCCCACATTTCTTTTGCGTCTTCTGTTGATGGGAGTCCGGCCGCGACCTCGGAGGAGATGCAATTGCCGATCCAGGTTCGGACCAGGCGGTTGCTCTTCCTCCAGAGTCGGGCCAGGCGTTCGTCCACGGGAATTGGAATGGTTCTGTCGAGAAAACCATCTTTGTCTTTGGTTGCTAGGGCGCGCCGGAATTCCTGCGACCATCTTGTGTAGTTTTCTGGCCCGGTCAATTGCTGGCTGATGAGCCGCAATTCTGGTCCGTCGGCATTAGAGACGAACAATGGATCGCCGGGTTCTAGTCGTCTAGCGAGCGCCGCCGCCGGAAAAGGTAGAAAACCAGGTGCGAGGTTCGGGTAGGTATTTCCTTGACTCGATTCGTTCGCCCCAATTGGATAACCCACATGATAAAAACCCGGGTAGGGATTTGTTCCCATACCCGGCTCTCCCGACCCGCTCAACTGCTCCGATCCGATGGTTGGGCTTGCCCCATTCGTGGTTGGTGGACCCCCATCGGTTTGGACGTAGCTCTGGTGGCTCACATATGCAGACGATGATGGATTTGGGCTTGCCCCAAAATAAAATGGATACGGAATCCACTGGTATGGTTGACCCGCCAAGGGTTGCCCCGCATTGAGCTGAGTCTGCGTGGGTCGCCACTGAGCGGGTTGTAATTGAGTCTGCTCTCTTATGGCTGGAAGTGTCGCAGGTTGAAGTTCAGCCTGCAGATCTTGAGGTGTTACTTCTCCAGTCGGTGAATTTCCGGAAACAGAGGTGCTGGTTTGCGGGGAGGTCATTGTAAGTAAAAAAAACTCCTTCGGGTATTGATTCTAATGCCGAACAAAAACCTTTTTTGTAGGTCGAAGAACTGTTTGGCAGAAGAATAGAGCGGAAGCAAATCAGAAGCCTGGAGGCTCTGATACCATGAAAGAAACCGAAGGCAATGGAGAGAGGAATTGTATTTTTCTGTATTTCCTCGATGTGTTTGTAAACTGTACAGATCCTAAAGATATAGGACTAGGTTTGTACAATTAATGGAAATAAAGAATTCTATGTATCAATCTAGATCTGTATCTAATCTGTACATAATCAAATCAAATCCAAATCTCCTAAAGAAATATCGCATATCTTCTAAGCGCGATATAACTATTGCTGATGAGACGTAAGTTTTTCCCACCATTTTGGAGCCTCTCTTGTTTGTTGTCGTCTAATGCCTAACACAAGTGTAAGAAAATCAGGAAGAAGACCGTTGTGGTTTCTCTGTGGAATGATCTTGCGACCACCGTAGGTCAGGAATTGCTCGACTCTTCTGACCAATCGCCTATTGTTGCTATAAAGTCCTTGAGAGTTGGGGATTTCCAAGGTAATTGCTATCTTGAAATTTTTTTTTTTGTTATATACTTGGTTCAAAGAGTTCTGTTCTTGTTTGGATTTAGTACAGTGGATTGATTTATTTGATGAATTTTGTTTTTTTTTTTTTTTTTTTAATATTTGCCGAACCTGAATAAAATAAGTTCCTAGTTCATATTCGAAAAGTTTTATGTACTAACATATATCTTGAGAGTGCAATTTATTCAATTAATGTAATAAGGTATTTTCCATATTATAAATTAATGTTGTGGTGATAATATATGCTTTTAGTTGTCTTCAACTTTAAGAGTGGCTGAATTACGTTACTGTGGTATCCTCTTTCAGGTGTATCTTTGTCTACAATAAGCCGAAGCACAGTGAAAGTAAATCCAGAGACACCGGAAGCAAAGAAGCTGAGATCCCGGTGAGTTTGTGTGGGCAAGCAACTATGACCATTCTGTTCTTTCTGCGCTTTTGAATAGTTCTTTAAGTTATGAACCCTTTTTTGATAGGTTTGACTCTGAAGGTAAAGGCAGCTCAATGGACTCTGTTGGTTCAGGCATTACTGCCTTATCAAGAAACGGATCAAGGTCCATGTATTCTGACAGAGTGTTCCTTTCTCATTTTACTAGCAATCCTTCTTTGGGTGAAGACAAGGTAAACATACAGCATTTAGCTGACTCCAAGCTAGCCCACCATTTTTGTGGTATGGGTCTGTTTCTCTGGTTTTAACTTGATCGATTCGTTTGGCACAGCCTTCATCTTTCAGCGTTAGAGCCTACATGAGTTTCATTAGGCCTGATCAAACGATGTGGTATCGTGCATGCAAAACATGTAACAAGAAAGTGACAGAAGCTATTGGATCTGGATATTGGTGCGAAGGGTGTCAGAAAAATGATGAAGGATGCAGTTTGAGGTGAGAACCTTCGCATTTATGAAATTCTTTACAGATATAGTGGGTGTGAAGGCAATAATTGGGCGCATACTGAATTTTCGTGCAATTAAATGATAATTTGTTCTTTTTGTTTTCTCCGTTTTGATGCTACAGATACATAATGGTAGTGAAGGTTTCAGACCCAAGTGGTGAAGCATGGCTTTCTGCATTCAATGAAGAAGCAGAGCATATCATTGGGTGCCCAGCTGATGAGCTCAATCAACTGAGATCACAGGTAAGCCAAGAACAAACATATAAAGGTTAATTAATCAGTGGGTGCCCAGCTGATGTGCTAATGTCAATATCGATTCTCGACGTTGTTTCAGGAGAATGAGGAGAACCCATATCAGCTAATGCTGAAACAAGCAACTTGGGTTCCTCATCTTTTCCGGGTCAGCGTTGCTAAGCATGAGTACATGGGCGAAAAGAGGCAAAGGATAACAGTGAGAGGAGTTGCTCCTGTTGATTTCGCTGCAGAGTCTAGATTTTTGCTGGAAGAAATATCGAAACAGAAAGCTTCTCAGTAGGCTTTGGATGGGTTTTGTTGTCTCTAACTATGTGTTGGTTAATCTCTCCTTGTCGAGTGGGGACTCCAATTGGGATCCTCTTCTTTTGCTTGTATATGGCTTTCAGGGATTAGTAGAAACAGTCGGCTTGCTGCATCTCTAGACTTGCTTTAATAGTTACAACATGTTCATGTCCATAATCTCACTTTGCCATCGAAATTCAATTTGCGAAATCTGTGATCGAAGTCGGTAATTCTTCAATTTCCTGACGTGAGATTTTAATGAAGCTTGGTGACTGTCAAATATAGACTGAATTTGAAGCAAAACAGAACTATGGGATGTACTGGCTCGATCAGCACTGAACCATGAATCCGCCACAAAATAATTATTCTACCTCAAACTCAAAGAGGCTAAAGCTAAGTCAACATCTGATCTTCCCAGTAGTAATTTCCTGTAGAAGGGAGCTACAGTTAAATCCAAGATTGCATGTATCACTAACAGCCCCAGGCTAGTGTAACATCAAATGGAGAAGGTACGATGGTAATATTGTGACATCTTGATTTTCAACCCTATCCCGATAATATGAATTGGGCTTTTCATTGATGTGCCTAAAATTTTTTTCTATGAGCTGATTACTCACGAGATAACTAATATATCAGGTGAAATTGTTAAGGAATATAAACGTGACAGACTTGAGAATTCAATCAGAAATCGACTGCTCGATTGTGCTAATTTATAATGGTCAATACGACATCGTTAAAATCGATTAGAGATCGGAGATAAGTCGATTGATAGAGACATGTAATTAAATTGTGGGTGATTCCATATGATTGTAAAATTCTTGTCGATCGACACTAAATCAATTTTTCTGTCGATTCTGTACCCTGTGCTCGTAATTGAAACTTTGAGATTTTTACGACAATCGAGAGTCGCCTATGAGTCGAAGATGCACAATGTGGATCGAAAATAATTGACCACAGGTCAAATGCGCTAAAAATTCATAAAAGCTACCTAGTAGGTTAGGTCACGCTAAAATCGCGTCTGGTTGAAATTAACCACGAAATTGAACCCGGTTTCAGGAATCGAGAGTTCCAGCATATCACGATTTATTTTTAGGACGTTGACTCATCCTCCGAAGAATTTTCGACAAGGTTGGATTTTTGGCGAAAATTCAATTTGAGCGATTTAAAATCGAGAAATTCGGAGGGTCATTTTTGTGTGCATTTTTAGCCTTCAAGTTGGATCAATTGGCGAGGGAAATTGTGGAATTTGGTGTGGGCTTCCTCCTCGTCAATTTGGCCATTAAATTGAGGTCAATTGGTGTGAAATTGCATTGAATTGAAGATGGAAGACTTGAAATTCGTAAGCCATGGGGGCTGCAACATTTTGAGCATAAATCTTGACTTGTTGGGGAAGCTTGGGAGGGGAAAACAACTGCTGATGAGGCTGAAGGCTGGTGGGGCCTTGCACTTGAGTTCTTGAGATATTTGGCTTGGCTTGGTGGCTTCTTGTCCCTTCCTTCTCTAGCAGTAACCCATCTTCTTCTTCCTTAGTTTCTTCTTCATTTTCCTTCAGCTGAAACTCCATTTCCAGAGCTACAAACCAGCCAAGCCCCTTACCGAACCAGTAGGATCTCGCAAACCACTGCTTGGCCTGCCCTTGCCGCCGTTCGAGTCGCCGAGCGCCTGCTCCGCCTCCCGCTCGCGTCTCGCGTCCTCACTGTCTTGAGCTCGTCGTCCGCCTATGCGAGTGTTCGTTGAAGCTAGCCCGTTGTCTGCCTGTGGGAGCGTCCGCTGAAGATAGCTCGTCGACCAAGCCGTCCATCCGCCGCTCCAGCTAGTCCCCGTCGCCGCCTAGCCCGTCTCGCCGCTTGATCAGTCTAGTCCAGGCCGTTCCAGCCCTCAGCTCCCTTCGGTCCAGCCCAAAATAGAAGCAAACCTTAGCTTTGAGCTGAGGCTTCATGGGCCGTTTTCGGGCCCTTCCGAGCCTCCCTTGGCGTTGCCGTAGGCCTAAGTCTTTCTCGCCTTCGCGTCGCTGTCGCTGTGAATCGGTTTATTTGTTAATTCGGTGAGTTTACCTCCTAAACTCTACTTAGGAGGTTAATTATGCTTAGAGGAGGATTAGTTTAGACTAAGTTTGGATTATGAGGAATAGTTAGTGTAATTAGTTATTTAGTTAATTAATTAGATTAATTAGGTGGTTATATTAGTTTAGTTAGCTTAGTAGATTATTTAATTAGTCCAATTAGGTGGTTAGATTAGCTTATGTAGATTAATTAGTGATTTATTTAATTATTTTGTATTTATTTAATTATTTTGTAATTTATTTAATTATTTATTTATTTTCGGAAATTATACCGGGATAGCCGGTTGTTAGAATTTCGTGCTAATCATCGTGGTGTAGTTAGTTTGTGCAATTGAGTGTTAAATTGTGCAATTGGATGCTGATTGATGATTTTTGATTTATTATTTCAAAAATATGAATTTTGGTATTTAATTAGAAAAATACCGGGTGTCGATTTTTGACACCGAAAAGGTTTTAAGTACTATATAAAATCGTGAGATTTTTAAAAGAGAGGATATCGCGCTTTATGGTTCGATTTGACAATGTGTCCATGCATACCTATTTTACCGGGTGTTTTTAATATGAAGAAAATATGGCCAAGTATATTATTTAAATTAAGGCATTTGAATGCAAGGCACGATGTCCTTGGCCGAGATTGGATGTGTGTGTGATTGTTATGAGAACCCGTCGCGAGCGTTTACGCCGGGCGATGCTCTTATATGGAATGCCCCATGTCAACGGATGCCGAATCGCGGTAGAGGCCGGACCGAAACTCCTTCGAGAATGCCGTCTAGAGATAGACGTTGCCATGCTTGATGGGCGAGACAATGCCCGGTTATGCTGGAAGACCGCCGACTGTTGAGTTGGCCGTGCCCGTGGGGCGTAATTAATTGGAACGCTTGAATGAGTGAGATAACTGCGCCTGATTATGGGACAAAATTGTATGGCACGGAATGAGATGTGTTATAATGATTATGCCTTATAATCGGGACCCCTATGATTGATTGATATGTGGAAGGTGAAGCGTTTCCATTGTCGAATACATTGATTGTGTACATATGATACGAGTTGTACTGACATGCATGAAGGTGCTGAGGCGAGGTAAGTCTTGTATGATGTGTGCATAGGCTACCTCTAGGTGTATTATCTTCCTAATCGAGGTTTAGGGTGTGAACTCTCTGAGATTTTTATTTCACCCTGTCGTGGATTACCAATTTCAGGGTCGTAGCGTGGAGGATCGAGAGCCCGAGGCTGAAGGGTCCAGAGTGTAGATGGTCCAAAGTGTAGATGGTCTAGAGTGTAGATGGCTTAGAGATTTCTTTACAAGTCAAACCTCCTGTGTATAAATCGGATGTGTTTATAAAGTGTGTTTTGTTTAAATTGGTTGTCCTGCTTTTCTATTCCCTTTTGTTTATTGTCTGGAGATTGTTAATTCGCTTCCGCATGTGCAATAAAATGAATGGATCAGCGACGCGTCATGAGAATGTTGCAATTTGATCGACCACCGAGCGATGTGCGCACGCTCGAGGTTCAGGGTGCGACAAGTATAATGTTTAGAAATGAGTGCGTTGAAAGTCTTAAAATTTATCATAAAAATATAATTTAATCTTAAAATTTTCAAGAAGTGCAATTAAGTTTTAAAATTTATTACTAAAGTGCAATTAAGTTTTAAAACTCTTAAAAAATGCAATGAAATCTTAAAATTTATTAAATTGATTAAGTCTAATTTTTTGATAACATTTTTTTAAAGTTTTAAAATTCAATTGCATTTTTATGATAAGTTTTAGGACTTGATTACATTTTTTGAAAGTTTTAGGGCGCGTTTGGTAATATTTCTGTTTAAAAATTATTCTAGGGAACAAAAATAGAAAAATGTGTTTCTGTCCTGGGAACAATTTTTGAATAAAAAAAACGCGTTTGGTAAACTTGTTCCGGGAATAAAAAATGAACAGAAACACGTTTGATAAATTTATGTTCTTTTTTTGTTTCTTTTAATTTTTTAACATTTTTTAATATTTTTCTTTTTTTCTTTCTTTTTCTTTTTTTTTTCTTTTGGCCGGTCGTCGGCCTCGGCCATGGCTGGCGACCGGCCAACGAGGGCTGGCGGCCTCGCCCAGATCCGGCAAGCCTGAGCTCGACGGCCCTCGACGGCTGGTTGTCGGCCATGACCGAGGCCGGCAACTAGCCAAAGAAAAAAGAAAAAGAAAAGAAAAAAAAAAGAAGAAAAAAAAGAGAGAGAGAAAAATTTGTTCTTAAAAATTGTTCCAAAACAAGAAACACGTTTTTCTTGTTTCTTATTTCTGTTCCAAATGTGTTCCTCGAAAACAAAAAAATAGATTTGGAACAAAAACGCAAAAACGCGTTTTACTGTTATTTTTTTTGTTCCATGGAACAAAAAAATAGAAATTTTGTTCATAAACAGAAACAAAGAACATTAACAAACAAGCCCTTAGTATTCAATTGTATTTTTATGATAAGTTTTAGAATTTAACTATACTTTTTGAAAGTTTTTGGACTATTTTGCACTTTCATGACAAATATTAGGACTTGTAATGGACTTATCTATAATGTTTAACAATAGATTGCGAAGTCAGGGATTTGTGAGCTCATGTATTTCTGGACCATAATATGCTCTCCTTCACCCTTTTGATACCCTCATCTTCAGTGTCGCGTCATTCTCTTTTTGAAGCCAGAAAGAAAATTTTATTTGCACTGAGATCAACATTTCTTTACAGAGAAAACAAGTCTAAAATGGTCCGAAACTTAGCAAGAGAAGGCATAGACTGCAACAAAATGACGTAGAGCTACTCCGGACACTCAACAGCTCATTGGAACACCCAATAAATCTACAAGAGAAATTTCCAAATGATGACCATAAGCCGGCGGAACGAGGGCTAAAGTTTTATTCTTGGCATACGATGACCATGTATAGTCGTCCTTGCCGCTTCCGCCCCCGCTAATTCACTAGCTAAACTTTCATTCCACGCAGAAGCACATTTTACTCATCTAACAAATGAAAATAAAAAATGGTGCATCACGTTGATGACTACCTACGACATATATTTCATACCCTCTCATAGGAAGAGACCATCACGGCAATTTTGTGCAATAGGGAAGTCTCGTTAGAGTCTTTTGAACTGAGAGGAGAGGTCCACTCCTGATAATTGTGTAGACTCCCTGTGAAATCCGTGAAGAGCCCATCGACTCCTATCTTGTGAATCCAGAACTCATATTCTTCGTAAGGATCTTGATTGAAGTTGAAGTGGAGAAACACGTTCTCGTTCCTATATGTGTAAGGGTGCACCTGAATTAAGCATCACCAAGATCAGATATCGAGATTACCGGTCACAATGATGAAGTAAGCATTGACCGGATGAATATTATCATAAGCAACATCTAAGTAGACTGAATTTGAAAGGACAATAAGTATTGACTGGAGAATACTCTTTGCATGTTTGATATCTGATGAGAGTCGGAAATAGAAAAACATTCAGTATATCCAATTAATTGCGAAAGTTGAAATACAATATGTCTTACTCAACTGATTGGTTTCGGAAACTTCTTTAGCACACCAAAAATATGAAATCATTCAGAAAGTCAGACTGGGGAATACTTCTATTGCAATCTGGCATTCAATTATCATACACGGTAAATAATCACCTCTAAATTGTGTGCATGTGCTCGGGCAACAAGATCAGTCGGCGGTTGCAGATAATTGTTCACAACAGGAACCACAGTATCTTTCCAGGGTCCAATGCCCACTACATAGTTCTTAATAAAATCAAAGTATCCATCCGAAGTAATCTCCCAGTAAGACTGCAGATTGTCAAAAGGCCATTCAGACAATTAGCAAACGCAAGTAGAAGTCAAATATGCTTCCATCTCACCAAAGAAAGGAAAAAAAGAAAAAAGAAAAAAGAAAAAAGAAGAAGAAGCTTCAGAACTAATTATTTGAGTAGAGGCTTCATCAGGAAACTCAACGGTGCACCAGATGAATTATGCATGCAGAGGTCCCTCAGTTAAATAAAGATGTGTCTGATTCAATTCGATCTAAACCAAAATGACTTCAATAAGAAAAATGTTATTTTAATTTTGAAAAAGGACAAAAAAAATATTGAGGAATTGGTGACAGCAATGGCAAACACCTCTCCAAGATTGAAAAGGCAGCAAACTTACCTGGTTAGTGTCCTGAGTCGGAAAGGTAATGTCATCAATCAAGAGGATTTTGGGCAAATCTGTCAGATTTGATGCATACACAAGGGAAGTAGGAGCAAAAGACTGGATAAATGCAGGTTGCTTCTTCCATTCATCCGACAGATATGAACCCTTATATCCATACTTCTTAAGTGTCTCCACAAACATATCCTCAAATTTCTTCCCATTTGGCCACTTCACCTGTACCATCAGAGGAGGAGAAACTGTGTCATCTACAACAGCTGAACGAACTTACTAGGTTGCTGATGTAAAAAAACCCACCTCAAAAATAGAAATTTTTTTAAAGGTACTGAAGTTGTTATTAATTATTTGCATGCAATTTCGCAAGTGCATGTTAAAAACTAATAATAAAGTGCAATATGTAGGCAATAGCTCAATGTTAAGAGGTTCCGCATCTGTGGTGCCCTGCAACATTAAATTCTCATTCTTTTTTGAACCAAGGAAATGGAAAAGATAAACATCTCAGTGATAATCAGCCAAATATCTATTTTCTACCTCTCAATGTTGATGAGGCCAAATCAAAAGTGGTAAAAGTGGACTCAATTGCATCTTTACACCATGGGAGATAGAGACTACGATGTCCTATCATTCAAGTGACAGCTTACAAGAGAATCCACTCACATGTTCATTGATGAACACAGGGTTCTTAATCTCAGGGTATATGCCGACAATTCTGGTAGCATCCAGTGCGATTGCAATGTACTCTTCAAAAGTAATAATTTGAAATTTCCCTGAAGAATAGAGCATGAGGAAGGTAAGAGTCATTCATTCCACCAGTTGATAAGGATATGGAAGTAGTCTTAATACTGCTAAAAGAATATAAGAATTAGAAAGTTCGACTGATTTAGATAGCATGTTTGCTGCAAAAGGTTTTAAAAATTTCCCATGTCTAAAACTCAGACCTGATACGTGCAACAATCTAAAAGTTGAAAAGAAAGGTATATAAAATCTGCAGTTTGGACAACGTGATTATCATCTTTTTCTAAGCACGCTAAAGTGATATCCATCAAAGGGGATTCAGTTACAAATAATGGTAGAGGCAAGCAAACTATGGCCATGAGTACATTCAGCAGCAATCGAAGGATGACCTTAAAGATAATACTGTTCATTCAGAAAGCTAAAGAAAAGAATATAGTTTGGTCATCACATATACAACATGAAATCTAATCGAAGTAACGAGTAACCAACCATTATATTGTTGATCCCGGAATGGGTACCTCTGTCTCACCCTCAATGACTTTAGTTCTTTCAACGTGAAATCAACTGCATGTCAAGACAGTAACATAAGCAGAACATAGCAAAAGGTGAAAATTCCTGTGAAAACACACTCGAGGAGAAATCATAACCAGGAAAGAAGCCGGTAGTGTTAGTGTCTTGGACTACATAGGTTCTTTTACGATTAGCAAATTCCTTGTGTTGAGCAACATCGGTTGTATCATCAAGAGTCACATCATGGAAACATATAAGAACACCATCTTTTGAGGATAAAATGTCTGTTTCAATGAAGTCTGCGCCCTCTTTAATGGCTCTCTGCAATCATCAGGTGACCCAAAGTTAGCAGGAATGGTTTTCACCTGATTGCAAAATCTATACGTATATCTGCAATGTTAAACTCAGGTAGATCAACAGACTAATGTAGAACCTCCAAGGAAAATGAAAATATGTACTGATCACATGGACCAAGCCTTAGACATAGGTATGCTTTCACTTTGACAACTTTACAATGTCTATCAGCATAGATCTAGAAGAATACTAGTCAGATCCAGAGTCAAATTCTTAATGTGTATCATTTGAGAACATAGCCTCGTCCATCTCTCTGCAAAATGTTCAGCACATTTGATTAATGAAAGGTTAAACTCCGCATCATCACCATATAAGCAGCAGCAGTTTCTTCAGGAAGCTCTCCATTTGAACCTCGATGGGCTATATTATAAGGACGAGAGGTCTGTAGCGGTTGTCTTTCTCCTTCTGCCACTTTGCTTGGGAGAGGGTAGAAAGGCCTTGCAGCACTCCCCACAATGAGACATGAAAGGGCAAAGAGAATGAGACCTGCGAATATTTTCCAGCATCACTGACAGCAAAAAAGAGATATCACCTAAAGACAAAATCAACATGACAGACGACAAATGCTCGTGTGCATTTCATTTATTTCTCGATCAGAGTCATGCAATACTCGAGCATATTATCATACAACTAAAATAGTTCATCTGAGTGTTATCTGACTATGGCTGAGTTCCCCATATCAGAGGTTGTAGAATAGAACAGAGAAGGCTTAATAAAAAGCAGCAACAGCAGCCCAGAAAAAAAAAAAAAAAAAAAAAAATCCTTGAGTCAAGAGGATTGAACACAATAGAACAAGGTTGCCAATTTGCTTGAGCATGGAATGCGGATTTAAATTCATTTCATTAGCTCTTCAAGTTGTGTTCTTGCCTTCTCCTCCTCCTCTTTTGAAAACCGAAGATTCCTCGGCATTAACAGTAGCACATTCCTCCAATCAGTGACCCCCCGACTTCACGAATCATTAGACTCAACCGTCAACAAATGCATACAGTTATCGATCCGAATTCTCAAATCATCATAATCATAATTTTCCACAATTCCAGCACAGCTCACCCAAGCCAATGCGATAAAACAAGAAAACAGACACGTGACCATCACCCCCCGGCAGAGAAAAATCACCATCCCAAGCGAAACGAAAGAGAACCCATTCCTCAGATGAATAAATAAAACCGAACCGATGCCAGCACACAACGATACGCTCGAGACTAAAGAAGGACAGAGAGCAACGGCAAGAACGAAACAAGGAGACAAAAAACAAGAATCGATCAAAGCTTCAACATTCCAACTTACAGGCAGAACCCATGATTCTTGTCTCGACCCTGCCTTCTCTCTCTCACCCAGAACTCTTCTCCACCTCCCTCTCGCCCCCCTCCGTGTCGACTGGTTTCGCTTTCTTGCACTCCTTTTCTTGGGTGCCGTTCTTGCCTTATATACCATCGACAGTCCCCATTTTTTTTTTTTTGGGTTTCTTCTCGGTCCGGTCGTCTTTTAATAGGATTCCAGGATTGGGTTGGAGGACTTTTCGCCGCGGATCTACACGCGAGCTCCCGAAGCATATTCCCTCATCAGTAGGGGGGCTCCCCAAGTCATCCATTCTTTTTCCACACCCGGGACGGCTCCTCGTCTGTCTCAAGGATTGACCGACTAATCTTGGAAGAGTAGCTAGGCTCTCACGGTCAACGGTTCGGGCAATGTCTCGCCACGTGTGGAGCAACGGGCGGTGCTCGGTCTTGTCTGTATATGCTCGCAGCATCGGAATTCTTGGTTCGGGTCAACGCATTGCGTCCAGTTTTGGACTACTTTACATCAATCGTGAACTATAATGGCAGTTGATTCATTGAATTGGGGAGGGAGAATTTTGGGGTGATTCGATGTTATACTCCCATGGAGAGGTCGGTCGCTTTCATTTGCAAATTAATCAGATTCAATGTTGTATCTAGTCAAGACTGAGCATGATTCTAAAATATTAAACTATCGCGAATGGACCGCTTATGAAATGCGAGAGTTTACTTCTACAATTCATTTGTGGTGACCTATTTGGCTACGTACATTGATAGCAACCTCCTTATTACATGGGCCACATGTGTACTAGAGGCAAGATGACCATAGCTCCATTTGTCAGAATTTATTATATCACGCGTTTTTCAACATTGATTTGGAAAAAGATGTCACATATCAAGAACATTAACAAATTCACCACATTGTACTGTTTGACATTAAGACACTTTTCAAAGCACAAATCTCTGTTTTTAAGGCTCTTTTCACAGCCGAAATCACATTATGCTATTCGGTCGCTTTCGTTTGAAGTTACAAAGCCACTCTTTTGAGTTTTCCACTTGATTAAGTGATAGAAACAATCTGACCAAAAAAAAAAAAAAGTGATAGAAACAACATCGTGCAGACAATATTCGAGCATGTATTACGTTGGCAAGCACAATAAATGATTTAATAAAGCCAGAATAAGTCATCAGAGTAGTCAGATTCAACTCATTCTGCTCGGCTCCAACCCCACGCTCATGTAATGGAAGAAAATCCTGTCCCTACTCTTATTCATTTGATTTGGGTGTAATTTGGAAAGAAAGGCGACAGCGAAAGCATCGAGCAAGAGCATTTATTCCACTTGCCGTCGCGGATACGCGCATTTTCTCTCGCTAATGCGTGAACATCTCTTTCGACATCGATTTAAGCAAAATAGATATGATATACCAAAAAACATCACCAAATTCAGCACATTGTGCTGTTTGACATTAATGAAAAACACACAAATATGACATAGTTGAGAGTTCTACTCAAGACTCTTTCCACAGCATAAACCAAAGCAACACAAAAGCTAGGGTTGCAAGAACATCCAACAAGGGTTTTATTACATAGAGACAGTATAAGATAACGGCATGCGGGAATCGAAATTAAATGAGTCTTTCCACATATATATGGATATAAGTTATTTACCCTATTAGACGGGCGGCGGCGGCGGCGAACTGACAGTGATGTGCTTCATGGGGTTGGACCAATCGGTGTGGTTGGCGTGCTTGACGAAGTCGGTCGGGCTGAGGAACACGCCGTGGCAGAGGCACACGGTGAAGATGTCGCCGCCCTTCCCGACCTTGTAGAGGAACCCGTCCACCTTCTTGCCATCTGGCCCATCTCCTGTAGTGGTCACAGTAAGCAACTGCTTCATTCCTCTCACTCCATCGTCGTTGCTGTTCTTCTGATGAGCATTGTCGCTTTGAACAGCATTTGGAAGCCTAGGTCTCTTGATCTGCTCATCCGGAGAGGTGTCCTCAATCACGACGGCCGACTTCCCATTAGTCACCTTTGCAGCACTGGCTTTGGCATCTGAGTTTGGTTGGCGAGATGTCCATGGCTGCTGAGAGCTGGAAGAGCCTGTGCCTCGGGCGTGAGTGCTTGCTCCTATGCAAAAATGTAAGTTTTTCTAAGCTAGCTATTGTATGTATTTAATCGAGTGCGGTTGATATAGGTGAAGGAGGGATGAAAATGCATGAGTTGTTAGTAACAAACAAGAAAAAGAGAACAGCTATTGATTACAACCTCAACTGCATCAATCCACTAGAAGAGATTAAACGCTTCAAGTTTATGAACAGTTGGATCAACTTGGCTTTGATTATGTCGATATCCTTATAATTAAGAATTACTAGCATATCCAATCTAAATGCATCGAGTTAGTCTGTCTATCCTTTATTTCATTTGTCGATGTGTGAATTGAGTAACAATGAGTTTAATCTAAGACATAAATTGATATGAGTACTAGTTGCCATGAAATCTAAGACATAAATCGATATGAGTACTAGTTGCCATGACATGATCTGTTGACACCAAACTTCATGGGACATTAATTGTTGCACTATATATGTTCTCACATGGTTGGGCTGCTACGAATTTACCGTAACTTTACCTAGTGGCGACTCGAGACTGCGTGATTAACCTAATATTCAAATTTTGCAACCTTAAACACCGAAGCATCCAGTAATCATTAGGGAAAATCACAAGTACTAATAGCTTCTTCTCAATTCCAAACTTCAAAGCTAAACACACCGGAATACATTGAAGCAGATTAGGATATAAATCAGCTTTACAAATGCATGCAAGTGAAAAGTTAAATTCGATAATGAGTAGCATCTTCTTTGGAAAATATATTAGGATCCATACAGTTAATTCATGCAAGCAAAATCTATCGAACACCTTCCATTTTTCTCTGGAATAGTAAAGGGCTAAAAAAACAATGTGTACCTTCTAGTATTTTTTTCCGATAGGACTCTTCAGGGGCATTCATCTTCCCCACAGCCCAACAAAGCATGCGGTTCTCAAAATCCGAAGCTGCCTCTCCTGGCAGCACGATCGGCTTTGGCAGTGGACCTTGAGGGAGCTGTGCTGCTGCTGCCAGAAAATGAGCTCGGGGGATGCAGCAGCTGCCGCTCTTGGCAGTGCCATTGACTTCGGCAGTGGACCTTGAGGCGGCTGTGCTGCTGTTGCCAGAAAATGAGCCCGGGGGTGTTGCGAAAAGGAGCGAGCAATCGAACAATAATATAGACAGAATAAGAAAATAAATCGGACACTGGATTTACGTGGTTCGGTTGTAAAGACCTACGTCCATGGGGAGAGCAGCAGCGAATTTCACTATAGATCAAGCGATACAAGGAGATTACACACTCAAGTCACTCAAATACTCTCTCGGTGTATCCCAAGCCCCAATTACACCAAATACACAAATCTTTATTGGATGTAAATCACGAATAAGCTTTGTCACACGAAAAACACGAAGACCCAAAGCCAAGCACCCAGCACCTATGAATGTCTCTCACAAACAAAGAAAACCATGGCACTCAAAATAAGAACAGCGCTTCGATCAACAATGATGCTTCGGTGGCATGCGGCTTCTCCTTTTACGTAGGTCTTCGGCCGCTTGACACACACTCTCTCGGAAGGAAATTATATCTGTTTTATATGTGTGCCCAGGTCAAAGTTTGACATGGGCCCACCACCATTCCTTGCTTTGGCTTCACGTTGAACGTGTGTGTGTGTGTTTGGGCCTCACTTTTCTTTTAGATATTCACGTGCAGAGGCTTCATCCATAGAAGGTATTGTGTTGGGCCCCACGAAGCTAACGTCTTCGGCTTCTTCGGCCTCCTCTGCGATAAGAAGAAAAAACTTTGCTGCCCTTATATATATATTTCCTCTTTTGTGCAACTTCAAAAGTCCAGTGAATCTCAAACTTGAGTCATAAATTTAACAATTTCTATCTTGGCTCGACGTTTGAGCCAAATTGCAATCGTTTAGGCAAAAAATTCAAACTCTGCCACTACTTTCCCATAGCCCCCGATGGGCTCAACCGCCATAGATATTATTTAAGTCCAAGCCTTGCTTGAACTTCGCCATAACCGAGGACCTCATCAGAATACCAACTCCACATGCACCTTTAATTGCTCCATAAGAATTTTCTGACGCAACCTCCTTAACCACAGATAAAGCAAAACCATTGTTGCATCCATATCTTTTAGGATATCGCATACGTACATTGTCAATATCAGCAGTTACAGCAACCATTGGCTCTATAGGCTCCACCTCACTACAAGCACCATCTGTGTCAATTACTTTGCTTGTATCCGTATACGCTACTTCAGGAGTTTCTGGTCGCAACTCCATCTCAAGATGAACACCATCCAAATCCATATTAACACTGCCACAAACACTCCTAGCCAGAAGTATCGAAGACTCATCAAGAGTAACTTTTTTGCTGTTAACAGGTGAATTTATATCTGAGCACCACAACCAATCGCCCCGCTCACTTTGTGCATATCCATGAAATATGCACCTTGCCCTCCAATCAAGCTTACCATCATTCACTCGAAAATAACACGGGCAACTAAACATTCTAATAATAGAATAACCAGCAACGTTACCTGACCACACTTTTTCAGGAGTCCGCTATTCAATAGCAGTTGATGGAGATCTATTCACCAAGCAGATTATCGTATTAAGCACATCAGCTAGGATTCTCCTAGCAATACTAGCACTAGAGATCATTTTTCGGGCCGTCTCTAGTAATGTTCTTCTCGTCAATTCTGCAAATTGTTGTGATTTATTGGCACTAGTGCGATGTTTCACTATGCTCTCTTTCATGCAGAATTTATTTGCCAGCTCCAAGCAGAACTCCATGCTATTGTCAGTCTGCACATGCTTGATCGACTTACCAGTCTCCGTCTTGATCAAAGCTTTCAACCGCGTGATCCTGACATCAGCATCAAACTTGTGCATTGGCGCAAACACCCAGGTCTTCCTCGAGTAGTCAAAAGACTCTTGAACAGATGCATCCGATGTCTCCGCAGCGAAATTTGTCACTGTCTCACCTTGAAGTTTATACAGGCCTCCGTCCTTGATTCCTTTCATTATCACCAGGGCACCTCGAACAACCTTTAGAACCATCTTTTGAAGAATACCTGCAACCAGCTGAATCTAGGGCACCCAAGGAAATTAAGTTCTTTTTCAATTTCGGAACGTGTCTTACTCCAGTCAATGTCCTCACAATGTCATAATGCATTATGATTTTAACATCACCAACACCCATAACATCGCACTCAGTGTTGTTCCCTAATTAGACTTTACCACTACCTGTGCACTGATAAGTGATAAACCAATTTCTATTTGGTGTGACATGAAAAGAATAACCAGAATCCATAATCCATCCATCAAGCGATGAATCATTAGTGACACACAAGGCATAATCGGCATTATCTGCTACAGCTGCAACATTATCTGCAGAATAAACTATAATTCCCTTACCCTTCTCATTCTTCAATTTAAGGCAATCCCTTCTAAGATGCCCCCTCTTGCCATAGCTCCAACAGATAACATTAGCAGTTCTAGATTGACTACGTCTGTTCATATTAGTACTACTCTTACCCACACATGTTACAGATCTTCCTCTATTTTCACTTACTAAAGCAGTAGATACAGATTCGCCAGATTCTCTTCTACGAATATCCTCGCTCAGAATCAAATTTCGAACCCCATCAAACGTCAAACTTGTTGACCCGGAGGAATTACTAACAGCAGTAACAGTAGTATTCCAACTATCAGGCAATGATGATAACAGAATCAAAGCACGTACCTCATCTTCAAAATCAATCTCAACTGAACTCAATTGGCTAACAATCACATTGAATTCATTGATATGATCTGCAACTGATGCACCTTCACTCATCTTCAAATTAAACAAACGTCGCATCAAATAGACCTTATTGATCGCAGATGGCTTCTCGTACATATTCGATAGGGCTTGCATCAAATTAGCAGTGGTCTTCTCCTTCAAGATGTTAAACGAGACGTTACGAGCCAACGTTAGCCGAATAACACCCATAGCTTGTCTATCCAGCAAATCCCAATTAGCTTGCTTCATCGTCTTTGGTTTCTCTCCAGATAAGGGCAAGTGTAGTTTCATCCGATAAAGATAATCTTCAATCTGCATCTTCCAGAAACTAAAATCCTTCCCATCAAATCTGTCGATTCTCACTTTTACTTCTTATGTTACCATCGATTCGCTTCAACTTAGCCAAGCCTGGTTTTGATACCACTTGTTGCGAAAAAGAGCGAGCGATCGAATAATAATATAGACAGAATAAGAAAATAAATCGGACACCGAATTTACGTGGTTCGTTCGTAAAGACCTACGTCCACGGGGAGAGCAGCAGCGAATTTCACTATAGATCAAGCGATATAAGGAGATTACACACTCAAGTCACTCAAACACTCTCTCGGTGTATCCCAAGCCCCAATTACACCCAATACACCAATCTTTATTGGATGTAAATCACAAATAAGCTTTGTCGCACGAAAAACACGAAGACCCAAAGCCAAGCACTCAGCACCTATGAATGTCTCTCACAAACAAAGAAAACCATGGCACTCAAAATAAGAACGGCGCTTCGATCAACAACGATGCTTCGGTGGCGTGCGGCTTATCCTTTTCCGTAGGTCTTCGGCCGCTCGACACACACTCTCTCGGAAGGAAATTATATTTGTTTTATATGTGTGCCCAGGTCAAAGTTTGACCAGGGCCCACCACCATTCCTTGCTTCGGCTTCACGCTGAACGTGTGTGTGTGTTTGGGCCCCACTTTTCTTTTAGATATTCACGTGCAGAGACTTCATTTGTAGAAGGTATTGTGTTGGGCCCCACGAAGCTAACGTCTTCGGCTTCTTCGGCCTCCTCTGCGATAAGAAGAAAAAAAATTTGCTGCCCTTTTATATATATTGGCAGCGCCATTGACTTTGGCAGTGGACCTTGAGGCGGCTGTGTTGCTGCTGCCAGAGGAGGAGGAGGAACCGGGGGGAATGAAGCAGCCATTGCTCTTTGTAGCACGATCGACTTCTGTGGTGGACGTTGTGGCGGCTGCATTGCCTCTGCCATTGCAAGAGGAGGAGCCGGCGGGGATGTAGCAGCAGTTGCCTTTTGCTTCGCCTCGGTACATTCACGGGCCCTCTTCCTCAGGATGAACCTCTTGGAGGCCTATAGCCGCCTCTTCTTTTGCTCCCCCACATCTGACCTGATTTCGTCCAAGTTATTATCGTTTGTGTTATCGTACGGAGGCAATGGTGGCTGCTGCGGCTGTAGCGGTGGCGGTTGAATGCCATTATTGTTCTGAGCACCTGTTATTGGTGGGTTCACATTATTGACAACGGTTTCTCCTATTGCAGTCAATGAGAGCGGGTTAGGGTTTGAGCTCTCCTTGATCTCTTCGAAGAGTTTGTCAAAAGAGAGTCCGATGTTCAGGTTGAGTGGCTCTTCGGCCGGTGGGGCCATTTTGGAAAATCAGATTTCCTCAGGGGGCTCTTGAGAAATCCTCTGCACAAGATTTTGTGGGGCCCCATTTCTCAGCACTGAGGTGGTCTCGTTGACTTGATCGTCATGAGAATAGTTCCATGTTGATTTTCTCCCGCCATGATGTTGCGCTGTAAAAGAAAAGGATCTTGGAATCATTAGATTTCTAATTATGCAGAGAAAGATTCTTCATTGTTAATCAAGATTTTACAGATTCAGATCTCGAGACCCTTTCGAGCATAGAACTGTTAAGAATCACGATGCATGAGAAACACAAAACCACGTAAAACAAATGCAAGATCTTACGTACCAAAACGTGAGATGAAGGTAGATTATCTAGAGTTGCGACCGTTGGAGAAGCAGGCTTGAGATAGCTTATCCGGCAAGATCTCGCCTAGAGGAACCCGAAAACTAGCGTTGAAGAGAGAATGCTAACCGACCAAATAAGGACTCTCGTGCAAAAGCAACAGCAGGTGCTGACAAATGGCAAATGAATGTTTTTAAGGATGCTTGTAGCGGGCTGAGTGTGTTTCTTTTAGAGGCAACGACACAGACCCTCTGGACGACACTTGGCGGGCGGTGGATCTTGGAATTTCGATAGTGGATGAGTTTTTAGGATAGCGATTTAAATTACACCTTATGTACTAGTTATGTCGCTTATTTGGTTAAGCAAAGCTTGTATTCAATTACTTTCCACGAATTACGACCAACTTCCCTTTCGAATGGTCCGAAAACCGTCGCAGCTTGCCGCATCTCGGGTGTCGGTGTGGCATGTTTGAGTAGCAGAGACGCGTGCACTGCACCGCACTGCATTTTGTCGAAAGAAGAGAAAGATGATTGAGGAATTACTGTATAGATGATGTCATGAACATGAAAACCCAATATGGAAAACGGGTCGCATTTAACACTTGATATTATGGACCGGGATTCGACACACGCACCGGATTATCCTCATCATAATGATGTTACATTGATTTCTCAGCCATCTTTTGTTGGATGTATGCCCTAAAGCTACTACGTAATAGTTACATATTAGGGACTTCAGTTGTACTATCATTATTATTATTTAATTAATGGCAATGACGTATTCATTCATTTGTCCAATTATTTTATATTAATGAATGATTCCATAAGATTAGTTGCAACTAGACATATTCTTGAGACGTCAATAATATATGTGACGGGTTCATAGTTAGGCTGAATCTTTAAACCGTTCATGATCAATGGATTATTGAGTGGATATTTATAATCTTGTTGAGACCGGTGTGTTCTTAACTTCACCATTAAGTATTGGATACTTAAGGGAATGATGAGTCGCATGTCATTAGGTATTATGATGCCTGAGTTAGAATACATGTGTTTGTATTAGACAAGTTCAATGAACGTGACGCATATGGAATGATTAGCAACATGGAAGCTTTTAGTGTGGTCAATGTCTAATTGTTCATGCTTTGGTCTTGTGTAAATAATCCTTAGACTTGAGGCACAGTGTTAACTTGTGTGTCGAACAACTATGGTATACGGGTACACATAATGTCGGGTCGTTGATCCGTCTTTATACCTGATGGTCATAGTTTGTTCATATACGAAGTTGCACGTGTACGCAATATGGAATCTATCTCCTTGTTACATGCAAGGTACAACAATGATGTCCTATGCGATCTAATTATGACACTGCATTGAAATTCTCGGCCGGGGTTGTAATCGAGAATAAATTGTTTATGTTTCAAATAAAATGTATGTCAATTAAATTTGTGCATATGATCGAATTGGTGACTCGACACATATTCCATGGTCTTTGTTTGATCGGGACATAGTAAGATAGAGGGATTGAATTACACCGTAGCCAAAACTGACAAGTTCATTATGTTCTTAAAGCATTCACATTATCTGGGTAGCCATGACATATTGCTAAATGTCAATCATGGTTTGTAGGACCCAAAGATTAATTGAGACAATTAATTCTTTTGGGAGTACTAATATGTTAGTATAAGTCTTACTACTAGCTTAGTGATGAACCTAGGGATATCACACACCATAAACAATAAGGATAACGTGGAACAAGAGATAAATGATGTTGCAAATGTGTTTGCAATTACTGCAATCGAATTGTGTCGACTTGAAATTAAATTAAATGAGATTTAATTTAATTTGTATTATAGTCACGAGCTTACTTGCATATGATGCACTTGCATGCCCAAAGTGAATACATATTACTGTATTCCAAATGTACATATAAATATTATGTTCTTTTTATTTTTAAGGGGATTGATTAATTATTTATTTATTCATTTAATTAATTAAAGTGGAAATGGTCAGCAATTCTTGCTGACCATTTGGCATGAATCATCATGCACATGCACGAAGCATGAATGGTCAGCAAACCGCTGATCGTTCATGCACGAAATTGTGCATGAATCAGCGGTTGTTGACCGCATGCACGATCGTGCATGTTCGAGAGTAATTAGCAACGGTTGCTGATCCCACGATCAGCAACCGTTACTGATTCGTGAAAAACCGTTCCAAGAAAATGCCGTAAAAAGGGTTGCAAAAATAGAGAGAAAGTGGGCGTTTTGTTTTGTGTCTTAGAGATGCGAAAAAGGAAAAGGAATTCTCTCTAGTTCGGGTCGTAACTAAAACATCAAGGATATGGCGGATTGTCTCCACAAGATTGCTAGCACGATCATAGTGGTGATTATCCGAAAGTTCTCTCTTCCATTCGACGTCCATTGTTGGTGTGTCTGAACTAGAGGTCCGACGTTTGTGGGACTCGAACTGAAGAACATTCGAACCAATTCGTTTAAAGCGCACTCCGAGAGGTAATTCGTTTAACTTCCTTTTTATATTCGGATTTTCGATTAAAATGCACGAACAACGCCTTTGGAGAATCATGTATAAAATATATCATCTTTGTTTCTGTTGCGTTCTTTTTGTTAATTTTACCTATACATGATTCATGAAACCCCAACATCTTTTCCCTTGGCTTACCAAATGAAGCAAGAGAGAAAATGGTAAGATGACTAAAGAGGTTTTTTAGAGCCCTGTTGCTTAGGACGGTGGAGCTAAGTTGGCGGTTCCAGATGCAAGACGAGAGAAACATGAGGCACTAAACAGCAAAGGGATAGCAAGCAGTTACCAAGGTGGGAGATGTGCAGGTTGTCTCTTTGGTGGCTCGTTGACAATTGTCGAAGTTTGCAGCGACTTCATAACGATGTTTGCATGAGGCTTTGACCTCCGCAACATTACGTCATCTGTCAACAGTCAACACAGTACAAGGTGGTGATATCGGTGGAATTGAAAAGGGAAAGCCTCTAGTGGTATGCATTGAAGAAAGAGGGGGTTGTCCCAACGGCATCAAGCGTTTCCAATTAGGAATAGTTTTAAATTGCCGAATTGTTGCCACCTAAATTTCGGCAACCCAGTTATTTATTTATTGTATAAAAATTAGAGATTAATTTTTCACCCCTAATAAAAAAATTAATTAATTGCATAGCATATAATTCTAGGTACATTTATTTATTATTATTGCATTTGCATCGGACTGGTGAATGATGTGTTTGAATTGGTAGTTCTGAGCTTTAAATTGACAATTTGGACTGAGCCCACTAGGCATGAGAAACAAAAAACTACGTAAAACAAGCGCAAGATCTTAGGTACCAAAACGTGAGATGAAGGTGGATTATTTAGGGCTACATCCGTTGGAGAAGCAGGCTTGAGATGGCTTATCCGGCGAGATCTCGCCCAGAGGAACCCGAAAACCAGTGTTGAAGAGAGAACACTAGCCTTGAAGAGAGAACGCTAGCCGACCAGATAGGGACTCTCGTGCAAAAGCAACAACATGTGCTGAAAAATGGCAAATGAGTGTTTTTAAGGATGCTTGTAGCGGGCTGGGAGCGTTTCCTTTGGAGGCAACGACACAGACCCTCCTGGACGACACGTGGTGAGCAGTGGACCTTGGAATTTCGACAGTGGATGAGTTTTTAGGCTGTGTTTCTTCATTGTCGGATAGTGATTCGAATTATATCTCATGTACTAGTTATGGCGCTTACTTGGTTAAGCAAAGCTTGTATTCAATTACTTTCCACGAATTACGACCAACTTCCCTTTCGAATGGTCCAAAAACCATCGCAGCTCGCCGCACCTCGGGCGTCGGTGTGGCATGTTGAGTAGCAAAGATGCGTGCACTGCATTTTTTCGAAAGAAGAGAAAGATGATCGAGGATTTACTGTACGGATAATCTCACGACCATGAAAACCTAATATGGAAAACGGGATTTGAAAAGAGTGGCTCGCATTCAACACTTGATATTATGGACCAGGATTTGACACTCGAACCGGATTATTCTCATCATAATGATGCTACACTGATTTCTTAGCCATCTTTTTCCTTGGCTTACCAAATGAAGCAAGAGAGAAGATGGTAAGATGACTAAAGAGGTTTTTTAGGGCACCGTTGCTTAGGACGGTGGAGCTAAGTTGGTGATTCTAGATGCAAGACGAGAGAAACATGAGGCACTAAACAACAAAGGGACAGCAAGCAGTTATCAAGGTGGGAGAGGTGGAGGTTGTCTCTTTGGTGGCTCGTTGACAATTGTTGAAGTTTGCAGCGACTCCATAACGATGTCCGCATAAGGCTTTGACCTCCAAAACGTTACATCATGTGTCAGCAGTTAGCATCGGGCAAGGTGGTGATATCAGTGGAACTGAAAAGGGAAAGCCTCTAATGGTATGCACTGAAGAAATAAGGGGTTGTCCCAATGGCATCAAGCATTTCCCATTAGGAACAGTTTTAAATTTCCGAATTGTTGACACCTAAATTTAGGCGACCCAGTTATTTATTTATTGCATAAAAATTAGGGATTAATTTTTCACCCCTAAAAAAAAATTAATTAATTACATAGCATATAATTTTAGGTGCATTTAATTATTATTATTGCATTTGCATCGGACTGGTGACGGATGTGTTTGAATTGGTAGTTCTAAGCTTTAAATTGACAAGTTGGACCGAGCCCACAATGCATGAGAAACACAAAACCACGTTAAACAAGCGCAAGATCTTACGTACCAAAATGTGAGATGAAGGTGGATTATCTAGGGCTGCGAACACTGGAGAAGCAAGCTTGAGATGGCTTATTCGGCGAGATCTCGCCCAGAGGAACCCAAAAACCAGCGTTGAAGAGAAAACACTAGCCGACCAGATAGGGACTCTCGTGCAAAAGCAACATCAGGTGCTGAAAAATGGCAAATGAGTGTTTTTAAGGATGCTTGTAGCGGGCTGAGTGTGTTTCCTTTAGTGGCAACAACACAGACCCTCCTGGATGACACGTGGCGGGCGGTGGCCCTTGGAATTTTGATAGTGGATGAGTTTTTAGGTTGTGTTTCTTCATTGTCGGATAGCGATTTGAATTACACCTCATGTACTAGTTATGGCGCTTACTTGGTTAGGCAAAGCTTGTATTCAATTACTTTCCATGAATTACGACAAATTTCCCTTTCGAATGGTTCGAAAACCGTCGCAGCTCGCCGCACCTCGGGTGTCGGTGTGGCATGTTGAGTAGCAGAGGCATGCACTACATTTTGCCGAAAGAAGAGAAAGATGAACGAGGAATTACTGTACGGATGATGTCATGAACATGAAAACCCAATATGGAAAACGGGATTTGAAACGAGTGGCTCGCATTCAACACTTGATATTATGGACCGGGATTCAACACATGCATCGGATGATCCTCATCATAATGATGCTACATTGATTTCTCATCCATCTTTTCCCTTGGCTTACCAAATGAAGTAAGAGAGAAGATGGTAAGATGACTTAAGAGGTTTTTTAGAGCGCTGTTGCTTAGGATGGTGGAGCTAAGTTGGTGGTTCTAGATGCAAGACGAGAGAAACATGAGGCACTAAACAACAAAGGGACAACAAGCAGTTACCAAGGTGGGAGAGGTGGAGGTTGTCTCTTTGGTGGTTCGTTGACAATTGTTGAAGTTTGCAGCGACTCCATAACGATGTCTGCATGAGGCTTTGACCTCCGTAACGTTACGTCATCCATCAGCAGCCAGCACCGGACAAGGTGGTGATATCAGGTGAACTGTAAAGGGAGAGCCTCTAGTTGTATGCATTGAAGAAAGAGGGGGTTGTCCCAACGGCATCAAGCATTTCCCATTAGGAACAGTTTCCGAATTGTTGACACCTAAATTTCGGCGACCTAATTATTTATTTATTGCGTAAAAATTAGGGATTAGTTTTTCACCCCTAAAAAAAATTAATTAATTGCACATCATATAATTTTAGGTGCATTTAATTATCATTATTGCATTTGCATCGGACTGGTGACGGATGAGTTTGAATTGGTAATTCTGAGCTTTAAATTGACATGTTGGACTGAGCCCACAATGCATGAGAAACACAAAACCACGTAAAACAAGCGCAAGATCTTACGTACCAAAACGTGAGATGAAGGTGGATTATCTAGGGCTGCGAACACTGGAGAAGCAAGCTTGAGATGGCTTATTCGGCGAGATCTCGCCCAGAGGAACCCAAAAACCAGCGTTAAAGAGAGAACGCTAGCCGACTAGATAGGGACTCTCGTGCAAAAGCAACAGCAGGTGCTGAAAAATGGCAAATGAGTGTTTTTAAGGATGCTTGTAGCGGGCTAAGTGTGTTTCCTTTAGAGGTAACAACACAGACCCTCCTAGACGACACATGGCGGGCGGTGGACCTTGGAATTTCGACAGTGGATGAGTTTTTAGGCTATGTTTCTTCATTGTTGGATAACGATTTGAATTACACCTCATGTACTAGTTATGGCGCTTACTTGGTTAGGTAGAGCTTGATTACTTTCCACAAATTACGACTGACTTCCCTTTTGAATGGTCTGAAAAGCGTCGCAGCTCGCCACATCTCGAGTGTCGATGTGGCATGTTGAGTATCTGAGACGCGTGCACTGCATTTTGCTGAAAGAAGAGAAAGATGATCAAGGAATTATTGTACGAATAATGTCACGAACATGAAATCCCAATATGGAAAACGGGATTTGAAATGAGCGGTTCCCATTCAACACTTGATATTATGGACCGGGATTCGACACATGCAGCGGATTATCCTTGTCATAATGATGCTACACTGATTTCTCATCCATCTTTTCCCTTGGCTTACCAAATGAAGCAAGAGAAAAGATGGTAAGATGACTAAAGAGGTTTTTTAGAGAGCCGTTGCTTAGGAAGGTGGAGCTAAGTTGGCGCTTCTAGATGCAAGACGAGAGAAACATGAGACACTAAACAGTAAAGGGACAGCAAGCAGTTACCAAGGTCGGAGAGGTGCAGGTTATCTCTTTGGTGGCTCGTTGACAATTGTTGAAGTTTGCAGCGACTCCATAACGATGTTTGCATGAGGCTTTGACCTCTGCAACATTACGTCATCAACCGGACTCCAAGCACCACCGCTATTGCCCTTCGAACGCCGGCCCCCGCACGCCGTTCCGAGCCTTTCCCCTCTAAGCGACGGTCGCCAGCAGTTGCTTGCTGTCCTTCGTGTCGGCCACCCCTGCTGCAGCACCCGTGACTCCGGCTGCCCCCTTGCCGTGCGCCTTGCTGCCCCTTGCCGCCCCTTGCCGCCCCTTGCCGGAACTTTGTACACCGGCTTCTCTCCGGCTATCCCGTGTTTCGTTGCCCTTACTGTAGCACCCATGACTGCATCCCCCTCGCTGGAGCTCCGCCCACCGCAGGTCCCCTCGCCGAAGCTCTAAACGGCGACCCACCACCCTTGGCTGCCCACCACCACTGCGAACCGCCCTCTAGCCATGCCGAGCCTCCGTTGTGGGTCACGAGCCGCCGTTTGTTAAGCTTTGTTTAGAGGCCAAATTTCAAATTAGGTAATTTTAGTATTTTTTTAATATTTTATTTCTTTATTTGAAATATTTCCTTATGTATGATTGAAATCCTGACTGATATTCGCAACTCGAGTAGCATTTTAAATTAGAGATTAATCCCTAATTTGACACGGTTGACCGTCCGATTTTCGTGCCCGAAATCTAACTCGCAATCTTACGAAAAATCGTTAATCCGATCTCACGCTCGAGATTCGATTCGTGATTTTGTTCAAAATTGGCCAACCTGATCTCATGCGCGAGATATGGTTCGTCAATTTATGGATATCAATCTTATCTTGCTTAATTTTGCTGTTGCGTTATTTGAATTGATTTTGAAAACCCAAAAAAAAAATATTTGAGTTAGGATTAGGTTCATGTTAGAATATTTCTTGTTTTAGGGCTATTTTGCATATTTAGAATAGGAAATTTAATTATTTCAATTTTTTTAAATAAAATAAAAAAAAAACATTAATTTAGGATGTTATTTTTTTTAACTTAAGTTGCACGTTTAATTATGTGACAATTTTAAGTTCAAATTTCATAGAAAAGAAATAGAAAAAAAACTTGAATTAGGATATTCTTTGCACGTCATTGCATATTAGGATAAGGTTGCATGTTTAATTTTATTTTCTAATTAATTACAAGTTTAGATAATCTTCCCTAGATAGGTTGTATTTTAGGTTAGGGATTACTTAGTTAAGATAACGTTCAAGTTTAAATTAGGATTTGGCCTAACCGAATTCCTAATATAAGTTGGATGATATCTTAATCTGAGGTAAGTCCCATAATTTATTCACTATTTTATCTGGGTGTTAACTTGGTGGTTTGTACACCTGCATGATCACTTCACATGTTAGGGAGATAAATTAAAATCAATTCAAATTGCTTGTATGTTAAGAACTTGAATCAAAGTCGCGAATTTGTATGGGCTTAGGAGAGCTCGCGCTAAGTTTAGGCTTAGTAGTCTATTAGCCAATTCCTAAGTGGTTCACTCGAGATGAGGTCGTGACACAAATTTTTTGAACAAACATTATACGAAAAATTTACGGAATTCTTTTCCTTTTTTATTACCTAAGTCCCTGGGTAAAAAGAATCGTCTAATGTTGCCACGTACATTTGTCAAGGACGAGGAAATTTGGATCGTTGTGAATGATGACATGACGCTTTCGGAGTACCGAAACAAACTTTTAACGCGTGCATGTGTACACATTTACGAACTTTCCCTCGATTTAAGTTCCGAGAGGCGGTTTCGCAAGAGTCATCGCTGGCTCCTCCCATGCTATGACATGAACTAAAACAATCGTTAGAAGACTTTTTTTTGTGGTCAATCTGATCACTCCTATGTTTGTGCAAAGATTTGATGCAGCAATAGGTTTGGAAAACATATTTTTAAAGATGATGACTTGTATCGCATTCATTTGCAGATTAGTTAGATTCAACGTTGCATCTAGCTAGGGCTGAGAATGGTCTAGAGCAACAAACTATTTCAAATGGACTGCTTATTAAATGCAAGGGTTTACTTTTGTAATTTGTTCATGGCAACCTTTTCGGTCAAATATTATTAAGGGCTTTTTTTGTCTTTTCAATTAATATTGCTTTTAGGTTAAAAGGTACACTTTATATCAGCTATAGTTAGACCTTAGGTATCAAGGGGCTGAAAAAAAAAAGAAAGAAAGAAAAAGAGAGAAGAAAAAGTGACTGTTTCTTGTGAGGATTCTTAATTTTTTGTGTTATGATCTTGAGAGAAGTTTATCATTGTATTCCTACTTGTTTCAAAATCTAGTGGATTTACAGAATGCCTTTATGTAGAGACGTAGCTCGGGTTTGGATGAATTTCGATAACAAATTTTCTGATGTGCTCTTTCGATTATATTATTTCATTATTATATTTTTTCTTGGGGGATTGTTTGCTTGCATTATTTTTTTGAAATTGGCGGGCAATTCCTAACAATTAGCATAAGAACATGGGTTAGCTAATTGAGAACATTGAAGATTTTTTCAGTGGCGTTGATTGAAAGTAAACAATATGGTAGAAGATAAAATCATAGTTGATTAGTTCGATGTGCAGGATTCCGAATGGTGTAAACTCCAAATCA
Source organism: Eucalyptus microcorys (assembly GCA_014182515.1). Lineage (NCBI taxonomy): Eukaryota > Viridiplantae > Streptophyta > Magnoliopsida > Myrtales > Myrtaceae > Eucalyptus > Eucalyptus microcorys. The sequence goes on from CM024563.1 coordinate 6,457,950, forward strand.
AGGACTATCTTTATTAGAAGATCTCTATGCACCACTTGAGGGCTGGAAACCCGAAATCGTAAAGTGGATCCAATAGCAGAATCGATATGGAAAATTCTTGATTGAAGGGCATTAGGTGCAATTCATCTAGGGCCGGGGAAAAAAAAAAGGATACCACATTGTGAAAGCAAAAATTGTAAAAGAAACCATGGACATTATAATGAATATATGTGAGAAGCTGTTCATATCATGTCAGTTTTTTTTTTTTTTTTTTTTTCTTTTGAGAAAGCTGGTTTGTAGGAAGTTGTTTGATAAAGGTTCCATGGCAGAGCATATTAATAATTCCACACATGTCATAGGTCAGTTGGAATTTGTAGGCATAAATCTCTGGATATGGAGGTCCAAGTTTTATATTTTTTATATTCCCCTTCAAAAAGCTATAGAATTGCAATGCAGGGAATTTCAAACACCATGAAGGATGGTTTGACTATGGATAAGTAGTATCGTGGATGAAAAGATGTGAAGGAAAGTCTCAAGTGGAGACAATTTTTCGGCATATACATTTTCAACGGTACCAATAGCGAAAACCATGGGAGAAGTAAAAGTAGAGAAAAATTCAGCGAGGGTGGTAGGTCACAATCAAGGAGGAAGAGACAGGTTGCAAAATAAGTGATGGTTTATTTCACCAGATCTGATGTGAGAAGTTTCAATGTGAACCCTACAAAAAGAAGTAACATGATGAGAATCAAGAAACTAATGTGGTGAGCAGTGAACCTTTAGAGAACTTGTATTTGTCTATAAAGTTTGACTTGACGATAGATAAGTGCTTTATTTACTTCGGCACTTCTTTCCATTGCATCTTGCGAAGAGACATATTGGTTGATTATGTTAGTGAAAATTATAGGCTAATAGTTGTAGGAAATGACCACATGTATCTAATTGTTGGAAAATGAATTGTAATTATGAACATCTAAGGTGGTGGATGTCTCATTTTGCGTGAAACTAAGCATATTCTAAAGTTGAGGAAAAATCTGATCTAGACGACTTAACCAAAAAGGTTTGGTAATAACCTTTGGATGCGGAGAGTGGAAAATAACCTCAGGGTTAGAGTAGTAACAAAGGAAAAGCATATGGTACACTTTACTTCTCCAAGGAGACAATATCAGTGATTAGAAGAAGAATAACTGGAGTATCATAACTTTCGTACAAAGCTCACTTGAGTGCCAAAATTTTTTTTCACTCACTAGAGTGTTATATTGGAGTAAAATTGATTACTTGAGTGCCAATTCCGGCAAATTATCATTCGTGGATTATTTTAATAATTTCTTATCCAACATGGATTTTTTTAATTTTTATTTTGTTTTTCTTTTCTAATTTCTTTAAGGGGTCGGAAAGGGTCCCTAGCGATGCTTGCCCAATTGAGCAAGGACCGCCTCACCCTTTCACGGCCTCTCTTACTAGGGGCGAGGTTGTCGCGGCCTCGTCGGCCTGGGGCAAGGCTGCGAATCGTCAAATTTGGGCGAGGTGGCTACACCTGCAGCTGGTGAGGGCTTTCATGGCCTCACCCCTAGCCAGCAAGGCCGTGATGCCCTCACCTAGGGCCTTCATGGCCATATTAGGCGAGGTCCACCTTGCCCTCGGTCGCGAAGGCCCTCGCTAGACCTGGGTGGTCACAGGGGAGGCCGCCTCATCTAAATCTAGCTATTCATGGCCTACCCCTAGTTGGCAAGGCCATGACAGCCGCACTCGAGGCCTTTGCAGCCCAAGGTGAGGCAGCCCTAGCCTAGGGCAAGGGCTTTGTGGGAAAAAAAGAAAAAAAAATTCAAAAAAAAATTCAAAATTTTTAAATATTAAAAAAATTAAAAAATTATCCATGTCAGCGTTGGCGAAGCCAAGTAGGACAACTAGCTACCACATTGGATTTTCGGGCCAGGAAAATCACCGATAGTACTCAAGTGATTGATTTTTCAAATTTCTGATACTCAAGTAAGTGGGAAAAAAAAGTTTTGACACTTAAGTGAGTGTGGTATGAAGGTTATGATACTCCTACTATTCTTACCCCAATGGCATGATTGCAACTCTAGTGGCTACAAGTAGTTTGTCTATTATTTGGCATTATCATTTGGGATATCTTGGTAGGGTGTGAAGTTGTTACACTCAAGAAAGTTGCTAAATTTCTGTGAGAGTTGTGTTTATGAAAAACAAAGAGTAGTTAGTTTTCAATTGAATGGTAATATAATAAGAGTTAGAAGCTAGCTGGTTCATACTGATGTGAGGGGACCGGTATAGAAACTCTTTTATGGTGATTAGAGATATTTTATCACATTTATTGATGATGTGACAATTAAGACTTGGGTCTTTGCTCTCAGAAAAAAAAATCAGAAGTATTCGAGATGTTAAAAATGTGGAAGACCAAGATAGAAAAAGAGATAGGTTATCAAATTAAAGCTCTAAAGTCTAATAATTGTGGTGAATACATGAGTAAGGAATTTATAGAATACTTGAGCCTTGGAAGGAATACACGGGCTTAAAACTATTCCTAGAACTCCTCAAGAGAATAGTATAGCTGACAGGATGGACAAGACCATTCTAGAACGTGCGAGATGCATGAGACTACATGAGGGTCCCGTGACACTTATGAGCTGTCACAATTGATGCAACCGTTTATCTAATCAACAATAATGCATCTAGTGCGCTGGATGAAGAAATACCACAAGAATAATGGTCAGGTAAAAATGTTAATTATTCATATCTAAAAGTTTTTTGTTGTGTTGCACATGCTTTGATTGACATGAAGGATAGAAAGAAACTTGATGCTAAGTCCCTGAAAAGTGCCTTTATTGGATATGGTGGCGATGCGTATGGCTAAAGGCTTTAGAATTATAAGAATAACAAAGTCATTCGCGGCAAGAATTGGTATTCTATGAAGAAAAAAATGTATTAGAATCGTCAAATAAAACATGAGAATGCGGTAAAATAGAAATACGTTGAGTTGGACACATTGTCTATGAAGATAGTTCTGGCAGATCAAAGTGCACCGGAAGGGGGAGATTAGAGATGAACCTGTTATCAGTGAGAAGGCATTTCAAGAGGAATGCAATGATCAGAAAATGTCTAATGACTTTGAAGTATCTATCTTGAGGAGGTCTACATGTGTAAATGAGGCAAATGTAATTTTTGATCCATCAACAAATACTGGTTTGAACCATGTCTTATATACAGATTTGGGAGTTAGAGACTTATGATGAGGCAAAGAAAGACAAATCTCACATACAATGGGAGTATGCTATGGAAGACGAGATGGGCTCGTTACTTTAGAACAAAATTTGAGAGTTGACCAAGCTTCCCACTGGTAAAAGAACTTTGTTAAACAAGTGATTGTACATGATAAAAAAAGAAGCAGATGGTAATCTGCTCGATATAAGGTGAGACTTGTGGTACGGATTTTTTATCAGAAAAATATTGACTACTCTAACATATTTTCACTAGTAATGAAAATGATAACAATCTGAGTCCTACTGAGTATAATTACAGTAGAGGATCTTCATCTAGAGTAATTGTGTGAAAAATGACGTTTTTGTAAAGTGACCTAGATGAAGAGTTATACATGACACAGTCTAAAGGTTTTGAGATCAAAGATAAATGACACATCTTGGTGCTGGTTTTGTGTATATTGGCTTTCCCTTCTATATTATTACCTTTACCAAAAAAAAAGAAGATAAATGACACATGGTATGTCGCTTGAAGAAAAAATTATATGGTTTGAAGCAAGCTCCATGGCAATGGTACTAAAAATTTGATGGTTTCATATAAGAAAAATGATTTGCATATTGTGAAGCTAATTATTGTGTTTATTTTCACAAGTATGGCAATGGGCTATTTAGTATCTCTCTTTATATGTGGATGACATGCTTGTGGCTAACTTCAATATGAAGAGACTTGCAAAAATAAAGGAGATGTTAGCATTGCAATTTGTTATGTAAGACTTGGAAGAGGCTGGGAATATCTTAGCATGAAAATCATCCGGGATAGGATAAACAAAAAATTATCGCTATCGCAGGAAAATTATGTGAACATGGTATTAAAGATATTCAACATATATAAGGCAAAATCGGTTGCAACTCCTTTAAAGAGTCACTTTAGACTTTTCAACAATATGTGCCCAAGTACTTAGGCTTTGAAAGATGAAATGGCGATAGTCCCGTATGCATCAGTAGTAGGATGTTTGATATATGCCATGGTAAGCATGAGGCTAGACATTGCACAAGCAATGAGAGTTATAAATCAATACTTGCAAAACCCAAGCAAAGAATATTGAAATGCTATAAAATGGATATTAAGATATTTGGTAGGTACATCGAATTACTCCCTTTGTTATGGTAGTACATCTCTAGAGTTACTAGGGTTATCTAGATGTAGATCACTCAATGATCGAGATAGCGATAAGAATACCATTGAATATGTCTTTACAGTTGGAGATACAATAATAAGTTAATCATTTCAATTACAAAATATAGTGGCTCTATCGATGATAGAAGTGGAGTACGTGGCAATCATGGAAGCCACTAAGGAAATCATGTGGTTACAAGATTACATGGAGGAGCTAAATCAAAAGCAAATAGTGAGCACACTGTAAAGGGATAGTCAAAGTACAGTTCACTAAGCAAAGAACTCAGCTTATTGCTTAAGGACTAAACATATCAAAAAATGTTATCATTTCATTAGGCCAGCATTGAAATATAATAAGTTAAAGTTACAAAATATTGATAGCTTGAAGAATCTAGCCGATATGTTCACCAAGGTAGTAGACATAATGAAGCATATTTTCTGTACCACTATCGTTGGTATTATTCCATGTTAATTGATGGGGAGTATTACAGAGGTACAAATTCCAATTACTAGCTTTTGAAGGAGATGGATGCAAAGTTGCTTGGTGCATTAGTTGTATTTGTCTTTAAGTGGGAGATTGTTGGTGGATGAAGCCAAATATTATTAAGGGCTGTTTTGTCTCTTCAATTAATTTTGCAAAAGCTACACGTTATATTAGTTATGGTTAGACGCTAGCCATTAAGGGTTTGAAAAAAGAAAGAGAGAAGAAAAGGAGAAGAAAAAGTGTGTTTTTCTTGTGAGGGTTCTCCATCTCTAGGTGATATAATCTTAAGAAAAGATCATCATCGTATTTATGCTTTCTTCAAAATCTAGTGGTATGAAGGGTGCCTTTGTGCAGAGACGTAACTAATGTTTGGGTGAACTTTGATGACAAATTTTTTGCTATGTTCTTTGATTCTATTCCTTTATTATGATATTTTGCCTAGGTGGATTGTTTGATTGCGTTATTTCTCTAAAATCAGCATGCGATTCCTAACAATATGTATTTGAGGCACAATGACCATAACCCCGTTAGTAAGATTTATTATACCACGTGTCTTTAGACATTGATCTAAGCAAAAGAGATGTAATATGCCAAGAACATTAACATATTGACCACATTTAGCTATTTGACATTAATGAAACACAAACATATATAACACATTTGAGAATCCTACTTAAGACTCCTTTCATAGCAGAAACCACATTCTGCTGTTTGTTTGCTTTCATTTGAAGTTAGGGAAAAGTGTTGAAAAAGTCCTAAGTTTATTGCATTTATGCTAATTTAGTTATAAACTTTTTAATGGTGTCAATTTAATCCTAAACCTTTCGAGTTAGTACCAATTCAGTCTAAAACCTTTTAATAGTCCCAATTTAGTCCTAAATGTTTCGAGTTAGTACTAATTCAGTCCTAAACCTTTTAATTATGCTAATTTAGTTCTAAATCTTTTGAACAAGTGCCAATTAAGTCCTAAATGTTTTGACTTGATGCCAATTTAGTCATTTTGGCTAATTTTGGTCGGTTATTGTTGACATGGACGCTGGATGGCTTACATGGCACTGCCAACGTTGATATAGACAATTTTTAATAATATTTTAATATTTTTTCAAGTTTTTTTTTAATCTTTTTTTTTCTCTCATTTCTTCTTCTTCTTCCTTTTGCTAGTGAATGGCCACCGGCCATAGGTGATGGTTGGCCAGTGATGGTTGGCCATCGGCCACGATCAAGTGGGCTGGCCTTGCTTGGCCATGGTGAGGGCTCGCCATGGCGAGGGCTCCCCTTGCCGGGCGTCACTTGCCGGCCTTGTAGGTCAAATTTGGCTAGCTTGACCCTCGTTGGGGCTCGGCTTGGCCATGGCCCGATGAGGCTAGCCTACCCAGAGATGGTCAATGGCCATTTACTGACAAAAGGAAGAAGAAGAAGAAGAAAGGAGAGGAAATAAACAAAGAAAGCTAAAAGAAGAAGAAGAAGAACAGGAAATAAACAAAGAAAGCTCCCTCGTTGGGGCTCGGCTTGGCCATGGCCCGATGAGGCCAGCCTACCCAGAGATGGTCAATGGCCGGTTACTGACAAAAGGAAGAAGAAGAAGAAGAAAGGAGAGGAAATAAACAAAGAAAGCTAAAAGAAGAAGAAGAAGAAGAAGAAGAAGAAGAAGAAGAAGTGTTGACGTTAGTGCTAGTGGTACCAAGTAAACCAGCTAGTGTTCACATTAGCGAAATCTAGCCAAAATTAATTGGAAGGAATGAATTAACACCAAGTCATAAATTTTAGGATTAAAATGACCCTAGTTCAAAAGATTTACGACTAAATTGACACTATTGAAAGGTTTATGACTGAATTGGTATAAATTCAAAAGGTTTAGAATTAAATTGATACAAATGCAATAAGTTTTTGACTTTTTCGACACTTTTCTCTTTAAAGTTATAAAGCCACCGTTCTCCACTTGATTAATTTATAGAGATAACATCATGCACACGTTATTCAAGCATGTATTATGTTGGCAAGTGTAAATGATTTAATAAAACTAGTCTAAGTCATCAGATAAGTCAGATTCAATACATTCTATCTGGCTTCAATCCCACTCTCAAGTAATGGACGACAATTTTGTCCCTACTCTTATTCATTTGATTTGGGTGTAATTAGGAAAGAAAGGCAAAAGTGAAAACATCGAGCAAGAGTATTTATTCCATTAGCTGTCGCGGAAACGCGCTTTTTCTCTTGCTAATGTATGAACGTGTCTTTCGACATTGATTTAAGAAAAAGAGATACAATATACCAAAAAACATTAACAAATTCAGCACATTATGCTGTTTGACATTAATGAAAAACACAAAAATATGACATAGTTGAGAGTTCTAATTAAAACTATTTCCACAGCATAAACCAAAGCAACACACAAGCTAGGGTTGCAAGAACACCCAACAAGGACTTTATTACACAGACTTGAGACAGTATAAGATACCGACATGCTGGAGCCGAGATTAAATGAGTTTTTCCATATATATGGATATAGACTAGTTACCCTATTACAGAGGCGGCGGCGAATTGAACACAATGTGCTTCATGGGGTTGGACCAATCAGTGTGGTTGGCGTGCTTGACGAAGTTGGTTGGGCTGAGGAACACGCCGTGGCAGAGGCACACGATGAGGATGTCGCCACCCTTGCCGTCCTTGTAGAGGAACCCGTCCACCTTCTTGCCCTCTGGTCCATCTCCTGTGGTGGTCACAGTCAGCAACTGCTTCATTCCTCTCACTCCATTATCATTCCTATTCTTCTGATGAGCATTGTTGCTTTGAACAGCATTTAGAAGCCTAGGTCTCTTGATCTGCTTGTCGCGAGAGGTATCCTCGATCACGATGGCTGACTTTTCATAGATCACCTCGGCAGCGCAGGCTTTTGCTTCCGAGTTTGGTTGGGGAGATGCCCATGGCTGCTGAGAGCTGGAAGAGCCTGTGCCTCTGGCGTGAGCGCTTGCTCCTATGCAAAAATGTCATAAATAACAGAAGAAGCTATAAAGTTTTTCTAAGATAGCTACTGTATGTATTTAATCTAGTGCAGTTGATATAGGTGGAGGGATGAAAATACATGAGTTTTAGTAACAAACAAGAGAAAGAGAGCAGCTATTGTTATTACAACCTCAGCTACATTAATCCGCTAGAAGAGATTAAACGCTTCAAGTTTATGAGCAGTTGAATAAACTTGCTTTGATTATGTCGCCATAATTAAAAATTACTAGCATATCCAATCCAATTGCATTGAGTTAGTCAATCTATCCTTGATTTCATTTGTTGACGAGTGAATTGCATAACAATGAGTTTAATCTCAGATGTAATGGAAATGAGTTCATTTGTTGCCATGACATGACACGTTTACATCATATGTTATGTGACATTAATTGTTGCTCTATATTTGTTCTCACATGGTTAGGTTGCTACAAATTTATCGTAACTTTACTTGGCACGTAGTGTTATCCAGCAGTGACTGGAGACTGCATGTTTAACCTAATATTCAAATTTTGCAACCTTAAACACCGAAGCAACCGATAATTATTAGGGAGCATCATCACAAGTGCAAATAAGCTCATCTCAATTTCCAGGCTTCAATACTAAACATGCTGTATACGTTGAAGCAGATTAGGATATAAATGAGCTTTGTATGTGCATGCAAGTGAAAAGTTAAATTTGATAATTAGCAGCATCTTCTTTGGAAAATATATCAGGATATATTTAGTTAATTCATGCAAGCAAAATCTTTCGAACATCTTCCATTTTTCTCTGGAATAGTCAATGAAGGGGAAAGAAAAACAATGTTTACCTTTTAGGATTTTTTTCCCATAGGACTCTCCTAGGGCATTCATCTTCTCCACAGCCCAACGAAGCATGAGGTTCTCCATGTCCGAAGCCACTGCTCCTGGCAGCACGGTCGGCTTCGGCAGTGGACTTTGAGGTGGCTGTGCTGCTGCCGCTAGAAATTGAGCCAGAGGGGATGCGGCAACCACTGCTCTTGGCAGCGCCATTGACTTCGGCAGTGGACCTTGAGGTGGCTGTGCTGCTGCTGCTACCAGCAGAGGAGGAGCGGAGGGCGATGCAGTAGCTGCTGCTCTTGGCAGCGTGATTGGCTTCGGTGGTGGATGTTGAGGCAGCTGCATTGCCGGAGCTGCTGCAAGAGGAGGAGCCAGCAGGGATGCAGCAGCAGCAGCTGCCTTCTTCTTTGCCTCGGCACGTTCACGGGCCCTCTTCCTCAGGATGAACCTCCTGTAGGCCTCTAACTGCTTCTTCTTTCGCTCCTCTACATACGAGCTGATTTCGTCCAAGTTGTTATTGTCTGTGGTATGGTACAGAGGCAATGGTTGTTGCTGCGGCTGCAGTGTTGGCGGGTGAATGCCATTGTTGTTCTTTGGTGGGTTCACATTATTGACAGCGGTTGCTCCTGTTGCAGTCGACGAGAACAGGTTAGGATTTGAGCCCTCCTTGCTCTCTTCGAAGAGATCGTCAAAAGAGAGTCCGATGTTCAGGTCGAGGGGCTCTTCGGCCGGTGGGGCTATTTCGGAAAATTGGACTTCCTTAGGGGGTTCTTGAGAAATCCTCTGCATGAGATTTTGTGGGGCCCCATTGGTCAGCACTGAGGTGGTGCTGTTGACTTGATCGTCATGAGAACAGTTCCCATGTTGATTTTTCTCCTCCATGATGTTGCACTGTAAAAGAAAAGGATCTTGGAATCTTTAGATTTCAGATTTTACAGGGAAAGATTCTTCACTGTCAATCAAGATTTCATAGATTCAGATCTGGAGACCCTCTTGAGCTTAGAACTGTCAAGAACCGTGGTGCATGAGAAACACAAAACCACGTGAAACAAGCGCAAGATCTTACCAACCAAAAGGTGAGATGAAGCTGGACTATCTAGGGCTGCGACTGCCAGAGAAGCAGGCTTGAGACGGACTTATCCGGCAAGATCTCGCCTGGACAAAAACTGAAACCGTTGTTGAAGAGAGAATGCGAGGCGACCAGACGGGGATTCTAGTACATAAGCAAGTACGGCAGGTGCTGAGAAATGGCAAATGAGAGTGCTTTTGAGGATGCTTGTAGCAGGGTGAGTGTTTGTTGGTGTTTCCCTTTTGAGGTGACAACACAGACCTTCCTGGACAACACGTGGCGGGCGGTGGACCTTGGAGTCGCAATAGCTAATGAAGTTTTAGGCTGATAGCGATTTGAATTACATCTCATGTACTGGTTATGGTGCCTACGTGGTTAAGCAAAGCTTATATTCAATTGCTTTCCCTGAATTCCGACCAACTTCCAAAAAACCCCGGCAGCTCGCCGCATCTTGGGTGTCGGTGTGGTGCATCGAGTAGCAGAGATGCGTGCGCTGCACTGCATTGCATTGCATTGTCCCAAAAGAAGAGAAAGATGGTGGAAGAATTACCGTATAGACGATGTCACGAACATGAAGACCCAATATGGAAAACGGGGTTTGAAACAATCGGCTCGTATCTGACACTTAGATATTATGGACCTAGATTTGACAAGCATGGCGTTATCTTCGCCATAATGATGCTACATTGATTTCTTAGCCATCTTTTTCCTTGGATTACCAAATGAAACAAGAGAGAAGATGGTAAGACGACTAAAGAGGTTTTTAGAGCGTTGTTGCTTAGGACGGTGGAGGTAAGTTCACGGGTCCAGATGCAAGACGAGAGAAACATGAGGGAGCGAACAGCAAAGGGACAGCAAACAGTTACCAAGCTCGGAGAGGTGCAGGTTGTCTCTTTTGGTGGCTCGTCGACAATCGTCGAAGTTTGCAGCAACTCCATAACGAGATGTCCGCATGAGGCTTTGACCTTGATCAACGTTACGTTATCTCAGCAGTCAGCACCAGATGAATTGATGACATCGGTGGAACTGAAAAAGGGAGAGAAGCCTTTAATGGTTTGCATTGAAGGAGGGAGGGTATCCCAACGGCATCGCTGGCGGCTTAGACCCTTGCTAAGCATTTTCAATTACATAGAATTTAAATTTCCAAACTGTTTAATCAGACATTAGATGAGAAATTTACGATTTTTTTAATACCTAAATCCCCTAATGAAAAGAAAAGAATCGTTTGTTGTCGTCACATACACTTGTCATGGACACGACAATCTAGCCCGTTATAAATGATGACATGACGCTTGCGGAGCACCGGAGCAAACTTTTAATGCATGCACATGTCACGGTCCGTGATTTTCCATACCTGTGAACCCTTAGGAGTGAAGCTTGGAGTTATCGAGTGAAAAGTGAGGATGCAAAGGGGATGAACACAACTAGTCTGTGAGAATGACGTCAAGACGGTTGGTGATAGGAGTTCTAGGATAGAATGATAATATTACTTAGGAACTCTGAAGATGTGATTAGCTTCCCGTACACAAACTGGTCGAGAGTTGATGCCGCTCTCTTAATGAGATCATAGCAGACCAAAACCAGAGCCTAAAGAGATCTGCTGTTTCACTTAATGTACTAGACACTTGAGTGGAGCTGGGCATGGTACGATCCCTCCAATAAGTGGGTGATTCCGGGAAAAGCCCGTGGTCTTCCTGGTCCCATGAGGGCAGAGAGTGACCGCCAGGGCTAGAGGGGGCTCGGACAACGTGCAGCTCACGTCTAGCTTCTAGGATGGCAATGGAGGCATATGAAGGAATTGAATTGCTCGCTGAATGAGGATAACGTTTTTGGATTAATGGGCAAATCTTAAGAACAGGTTTGCAATCACGTTTCCACCAAGGGGGACTTTCTATTGGCTTGTAGAGATCAAGAGAAGCTAAGTAGGCGAAAGAAAGTGCTACCACAAGGGTGTAGTTGGCTAGGGGTGCCACACTTATCGGAAAGCACAAGTGACTTCGTGAATAGTTTTGATCAGGGGAAGCAAGTAATGGAGTGGAGTGACTTGTTCTGTTGGGCGAGCGTTGTCGTTTATATAAGTCCCAGGGAAGGGAGTGGCATTGATGGTTAGGGAAATGCAGGGAAGTGACTGAACAACCCGCAACAATGGCGTTGCGGAATTCATTGGGGGAATTTGTCACGGTCCGTGATTCTCCCATACCCATGAACCCTTAGGAGTGAAGGTTGGAGTTATTGAATGAAGAGTGAGGACACAGAGGGGATGAACACAACTAGTCTGTGGGAGTGATATCAGGACAATTGGTGCTAGAAGTTCTAGAATAAAAGAATAATATTTAATTAGGAGTTTTAAAGGCGGGGTTAATCTCTCGTGCACAAACTGGTCGGGAGCCTATGCTGCTCTCTTGATGAGGCAATGACAAGCCGAAACCAATTGTTGAGCTTAAAGAGATTTGCTTTTTCACTTGATGAACTAGACACCCGAGCAGAGCTGGGCATGATACAATCTCATATAAAATAGTTATTCGCCGTATCGTTCATTGGAATAATTATAGAAGGCTGGCTTGGAGCTCACCAAGTGTCGCACGGGTTATTCTGTGACCAAGGAACTATTGACCCGTGACACATGCATACACATTTACAAACTTCCCCCTCGACTTAAGTTCTGGAAGGCAATTTCGCAAGAGTGCCGTTGGCTCCTCCCACACTATGATATTAACTTAACCAATCTTTAGTGGGTCAATCTAAGCACTCTTATGTTTGTGTAGAAATTTGATGAAGCAATAAAGATTAGACTTCGTTTCTTTCTTCTTCTTCTTTTTGGATATAAAATGAATAATTTGGAAAAAATATTTTTAAAAATGATTAGTCGTATCATTTTTGAATAATTAGTTAATAAAAATATTTTCATTATCGACAACAAATTATTTGTAACCATGTAACCATTTTTGCGGACGATGAATATATTTATTATTCTTTCATTTTTATAAGCGATCGTTTTTAATAAAATGTATTCCAAATTATTCATTTTTCGCAAAACAAATAGTCTTAATCTTCAAATCACCCGGATTGATGTGGAAGTAGCTTTGGAAGGAAGGCATTCTAAGAGATTGGCCCAAAAGATGAACTTTTTCTAGACTTAATGCTGTTCGTCTTGTACCCCTTGTATTACATGACTTGAATTTCGACTTTTTGTCCACTTACGCTCAATATGTAAACCAATGTAAGAATTAGATGCTCATTCAGTTTTCTGAAACACTAGAGAGGTCCATTCAAACTGGGCCTGACTTTCAAATGTCAGCATTTGATCTTATATGTTATACAGCAGAGCCTACGCCTAAGTTTAACTTTCCTTGCCCATGAACAATGTGCATGACAAGAATTAAAGAGCTTTAGGTAATGTGACCAGCACTATTTGAGTGTTACTGGCTAGGAGTGTGCAAAGGAATCCAGAACTGCCCAACTCACTCAAAACCGGATTGAACCGCCCAAGAACTGGTGGTTCCTAAAGGAACCGGTCCAGTTTTTGGTGCCAATTTATAGGAACAAGTGGATACCGGTCCAATTTCCGATTCCAAGTGTGGAGCCGCCCACTCCTAAATCCCTAGGCGACTTATTGCTATCTATGTTTGCCCACTTATATTAAATTTGGTGAATGTGCTCTCTTGCTTACACACTTCCTGACATACTAGTATTGTTGGTTCATTAGCTCCAACTAAGTGTCTTTGATGAGGTAATTTTGTTGTCTAATTTTTTAGCACGCGTGAAGCTCGATGGGATCGGTTCTATGGACCCACCTGTGAACTGGACCGGATTGACGATCCGATTCTTGGATGGATCCATAGAATCAATGGGCCGTTCCCGATTTCAATTTTTTGAAACCGGTCTTTAGTGGGTGGTCCCCAGATCTAGGGTGAGAATTGTCCACCCGGACCATGCTCACCCCTATTACTAGAGTTTACATTGTTATGTATGCAAACATGGGTAACTTGTGGACAGATACAGATGCAATGAATTACTAGAGAGAAGCAATTTTTCCAAATCAACAAAATTGGAAGCACCAATGAGGACATTCACACAGATAAGCCAAAGACCACCTAGCAAACATTCGACATTTCCCCCATATGAAAATTCGAAACCCCCTTTCACCCCGCACAGCAGCAGAAGTTGCAAGATCAAAGTTCAGGCCAAACCATAACCAAGTCAGCAAAAGCAGCTGTGTAGATCTATCTGAACAAGCGTAATTTGATCCACTACACAGGGCATATAGTTATTTGCCTGTTGCAACTGCGTTTAAAGACAATTCGAAATATGAAATGAATGAGCTTTTCTGTTCACCGAGTTGATCACCAGCATTTATCCACCCTCATACTGCCATGAGATCACCACATTGCCGCATAAGGATGATTGAGCCTGCAAACAACCCCACTGCTCGCAGCAAGTTCTGCAGAAAGAAACCATACATCACTTGACTGAAAAATCAAAAGTGGTACGAAACTAGTAAAAATAAGAATTCACTCAATGTTTATAATCAACTTGCAGCAACATTGTAACATTCTCTCACTCAGCCCATCTGAGTTTCTCAACAAAAGAACAAAATTCTATTTGAAATGCGGTCAATACATGCTTGTTAAACTGCTCAACACGAATGCCACACCTTCCAGGTGAGCTTCAGCAGCTGTACAACAGACCAGATCAATCACTAGTTCAGGCAAATATGCGGCTCTAACACACATTCAAGACTATAAAGGATGACTTTGGCAGAAGTTAGCATACTGGATGTCGACCTAATATCACATGAAATAAGTTTTAAGCACAAAGCACATAACCAATAGAAGTGTTCCATTGTCCCCAATCACAGGCCCCTACAAAGGGACGATATAATGTGGCAGTGGACAGAAAATTCAATTAAGTCGTCCAAAAAATATGAATTTGACTACTAAAAAGCAAACAGAAGCAACTCATAAGTCAACATACTACTTCACTTTCATGTAACTGAAGCTCATCCCATTTTGGTCCAAGAAGAGGTGGAAATAAGAAAAAAGACTACAAAAAAACACCAAAAAATGGGAGAATACAAGTAGATACTATGACCAAAGAAATTCCTGCGGATATATAGGCTGTTGAGACCCAGATTCCGAATCCATAACCACAAATTGTGCTGATCCACTACGCAATGAGCATGATCCATCATTCTCAACGACAAACACGCTACAGGATTAGTTGCATTAAGAATATAATAACAGGACAACAAGCAATAGCAATAGACCATCAGGGACTTGAATCAAACGAGCCCATTCAGAACAACCTCCCAACCCAACCCGACTGCCCAGCTTGCCAGTCCCCATAGCTTAATCACGACAGCGAAAAGCTCAACCAGAAAAGTTACAGCAATGCAGCAAACATGTATAGTCTCTCAGCATAGTTCGATTGCACAGAGCCTCCTAAATCGTTATATAAATGCGAAAACCAGAAGCAACCCTCTTCAAGAAACGCATTCACCAGTCTGTCTCAACTCGCATCTACAACCTAAGAATCCAAAAGGACAGACCCCCTTTCATTCTTGTTCTCAGACTACAAAACTTAAAACCATTCTCGAGCCCGGTAAAACAGAAAAGAACAGGAATGCGAGGGGGGGAGAGAGAGGAGACCATGTTGGAGGCCCAGTTGGCGTCGTCGTGAACCTGGGAGCGCCAGAAGGCCTTGAGCTTGTCGAGCGACACCACGGAGTCCGCCATTGATGCGCCTTCGAGAAATGTACAGGGCGAGCTGTGAGAATCGGATGGGTTTCCTTAGGGTTTTGAGATGCAGAGCACCTTGGGGACTTGGGTTTTAACTATATATATATTATGCATATGTATATTAAAAGGAAGGTTAAATTTTTGTATATGTTCCTTCCAATTAATTGTTAGAGAATTAACTTTATTTCGCATATGTACATTCAGATCAATTTTTTTTTTTTAATATAATTTTCACAAATTAAGAACATTAACTTTATTGATAAATTAAAAGGAAAGTTAAATTTGTGTATTCGGTTTAAACCATTTTTCATATAAAAAAAAAAAAAAAAAAAGAGAGAGAGGACATGAACGATGTGTCGTCGTTTCCAGCCTTATTGTATGATTATCGGGTGATGTTCAATTTGACTCATGGCAATGACACACCCTAAATCTCGTGATTCAGAAATAAATTATGTGTTTATGAAAGATAGGCAGCTTCTGAATTGTCAAGCTATCATGCTTGCCCGATATTCGTTGATTGGAGTTTATTGCACTATTTTAATCACCGAAATAGATCTCGATAAACTAATAATGTGTACTTAGCTGTTGAGGGAGCGAGAATGGGCCTGCTTGGGCCTAGTTCACCTAATAGGCAAAATGGATGGGCACGAAGTATGAAGTACCGACACTTTTTGAGAGTCTTTGTGTCGTGTCGGATATTGCGACACGTGTCCGATACTTTTCGACACTCTCCGATACTCGGTCAACATGTGTTGAAAAATCCGACACTTAGTTAACTTTCTCGATACTCTCTGACACTCGAGTTGGAATTTCGACATGCGAGTTTCTGATACGTGAGGTCAATTTTAAAAATTTTCAATAAATAATAGGTCAAAATGTATATATGTGAAAAAATAAAAAAAATAATAGTAAAGATAATAAATGAAAAAGAAAAAAACTAATTTTCTTTTCTTTTTGACTTTTACTTTCCGTGATACACAATTCACCTCCAATTTTTTTTTTATCTTCTCATCCGACACGTTTGAGACGCAAGTCTTGTTTTTTTCTTTCTCCAAGTTTTATGAATTATTGGAATAGAAAACAATGAATGATATTATGTTTTTAGTATAAATTCTTTCTAACCTTTTATTATTATTTATTTATTTGTGAATTTGAATAAAATTAATTTGATTGAAATAATCATAAAATGATAAATTATATATAAATATACATTTAATATACAATGTGTTGGAATTCTCTGTTTTTTGAGAAACGGCGTGTCGGCATGTCGTGTCGTATCGTGTCGTATCATCTGTCGCGTGTCGGTGTCGGTGTTGGTGTCGGTTCTACTTAGGGCACAAACAAGCAATTTCCTTCTTGGTTGCTAAGATCTTCCTAAATATCGATTGATCACGTGAGAAGTAATGTCCCGTGTTTAGAATAAGCATTGCATGCGTGAGCCTATTCTATATCAATCAATAGATCACGTGACTCCTCACGTGAGGCCGCACCATTCGATAAACGAAAATAGAGCGAGCTCGCGTAATTCGGATGATTTGCAAGCCGATAAACAATCCTTCTTTCCCTCGTGTGGAGTGGCCATCATTTGTCGAGTCTCGAGTTCCTCATTTGATCTTCAGGCAAAATTCGACAGGAGAAAGAACACAGTCACTCAGATCCTCAAGTTCATATGATTCTGATTTTACATATTGAGAAGGAAGATTTCGATGGACGCTGGAACAATAGCACCAAAATGTCACGGAGGGTCGCTCTCTCCGGCGACGGAGTCGGGGCGAGAACCGGGCCTCCGTCTTCTTCTTCTGCATCCTCGCCGCTGCTCGTCCGATCCATGGCCACTCAGAAGCCCTTGCCTTCTGCTGCCAAGACCGTCGGCTCCAGAAAGGCCGGTGCAGATCGCCTTTCGAGAAATCCGAGATTATTTGAGAGAAAATTGAATGGTGGAACTTGTTTTTTGTTCTTTATTCATTGAAATTGTGCTTTCAAGAGAACTTAGTGGACCGTAAATTAAGGGAAAATGATACAGCAGGCGTCACAACTTTCACTTCAATCAGGAACCGTCTTCCTTGAGCAATTTCCATGAAATATATATACCTTTTTTCACGAAATTTTCAGTGAAATATTTCATTCTCGCCAAAAGAGGAACTCGTTTTTCCTGATGTAAGCTCGTTGTTTACCGTCCATGGAAAATATTTTCCCTAATTCGATTGGTTTTTTATCATCTGAACACTAGAAAGTCGGAAAACAATTTCTTGGAAATAGTTTTCCTTCAAACAAATGGATCGTCAATTGATAACATGATACCTGTTACTTGATTAATGGATCGAATGATGATTTTGTTAATGCCCATCTGCATGCCAGTAAAAAGCGCGAACCGACAAATCAATCCATGTCAGTCCACAAGCTACACCAAGAAGTTCAGCAGTCGAGTCGTTGCGACATGCCAGGGTTCTTTAGTGCCTACCGCTTCCCTCTCAATTGCACTGGCAGTTCGCAGCATCCTTAACTTTCAAGATCGAAGTTCGTCTTTCCGGACTCACCAAACACGCTATGCCGACTCTATGGATAGAAACGTTTGGCCAAATATAAACAGGAACAGAAGCAGTGTATGCTCCTAAGTCCTAACTGCAGCAACTTTGAAAAGGGCATCAGCAAAGTCCCATGGTGAAAGATGCACGATGACAATGGCGGCTGGCGAAGAAGCTGCTGCGGAGGAACGGAGATGTGTAGCCAATTTATTATTGAACTGTCTATATCAAGTGAACTCCCAACAATGGGAAAAGTACCAAAAAGTCCTAAACTTATGACACTTATACCAATTTAACTGTAAATTTTTCAATTGAATCAATTTAGTCATAAACATTTTCATTTTGATACAAATTTTGTTTTTTTCAGCCAATTTTGGCTGGTTGACGCCGACCTAGACGCTGACCAGCCGAAGAGTGCTGATGTAGAAATTTTTAAATATTTTTTCTTTTTTTTTTCCTTTTTTCTTTTTTCCCCCTTCTTTCTCTTGGCCATCTTTTCCTACAATGGCTGGCGAGCCTCCAATGGCTTACTAACCACTGGCGAGGGCCGCAAAGCCCTCGTTGGTAGTGGGCAAGGGTCACAACGCTTGCCTAAGGCCGTAGGAGAGGTGGCTTTGCCTAGATATGGGCGAGGTCAGCCTCACCATGGCCTAGCCACGGGTGATAGCGCCTAGCCAATAGCTGGTGAGGCCATGGCAGCCTTCACTCGGGCCTTAGCGAACACCGCCATGGCCTTGCCAGCCGCAAGTGAGATGGCCTTCGTCGGCGGCTAGGCCATGGTAAGGCTGGCCTCACCTAGACTTGGGCGAAGCCACCTCGCCTATGGCCCTAGGTGAGGCTAGACAAGGGCCACAAAGCCCTCACCGTTGGTGGGCAAGGGCCACAATCCTTGCCGCGGGCCGGTAGGCCACTAGAGGCTCGTTGGCCACTATAGGAGAAGAAGGCCAAGAGGAAGAAGAGGAAAAGGGAAAAAAAAAAAGAAAAATAAGAGAAAATAAAAAAAAAATAAAAAATTGAAAAAAATTATTTACAAATTGCCACGTCAGCTTTCAATGGCTAGCCAAAATTGGCCGGAAGGACTGAACTGGTATCAAAGTAAAAAGGTTTAGGACTAAATTGGTTAAATTAAAAAATTTAAGACTAAATTGGTATTAATGTTATATGTTTAAAAAAAATTTGGTACTTTTCCCCCAACAACTGCTGAGTAGACTAGGAGAAAGCCTTTCCAAAACATAAGAAGATCATATATTTATATGGAATGAGTACATTTGAAGTCTTAAAATTTATCACGAATGTGTAATTAAGTTCTAAAACTTGTCATGAAAGTACAATAAAGTCTTAAAATTTATTAAATCGGTCCAATCAAGTTCTTGCATTGATTACACTTCCTGAAAGTTTTAAAACCTGTTAAATTGGTCTAGTCAAACTTTACATCATGATTTCATTTCTTAATAATCAAGTCGAATCGAGTTTAATACCAAGCATATACACCACATCGAGTTGAGCTCAACCATGGGGACGAGAAATCGAATTTCATCATTCTCACAATTCCATATCAAACCGTCAGTTTCAAGTCCAATTTTTGGATCAATAAAGTACTTCAAATCAATTTATCGCTCGATTGCATCTTTTTGGCTTTTTTTTTTGTTAAATGAAATACCTTATCTTAGACTCTTAGGGGAACTGACCCCACTTAAGCACTGTTGCTAGTTCTGTCCCTGCATGCTAACAAGTATGAAGCGAGTAGTCCTCAAAACTTCATAAGTCTCTAAAACATGCACAAGTCCAATGAAAGCATGATTCCTGAAAATTTAAGAAAAAGTTTCAAAAATAAATACCATGATTAAAACCATGCAATCAAAGCAAATAGTTATACATATCAACTAATGTCTACCTTCTTTGATCCCTTCGTCAATGTACGCTATATACAAGAAAATAGATCACGGTTGTTCTAAATTCCTCGAAAAATACTGGTGAAAGTCAAATATATAGTTTAGCTGCATTTTTTGAGATTGAAGTACGATAAATAATCTTTACTTTTATAAGGAAACAGTATCATCTAAAAGAATATCACGAATCATGTGGGTTCACATCTTATTAAGGAATGAAGTCGTACGTGCAGATTATGCACATCACATGAGTTCGTTTTCCCACGTCATTAGATTTAAACAGTTTCACATTAAAGCCATCCCCCAGTTCTTTGACTCATAGCCTATAGTCAATGAGATTAGTAAAATATTTTATGGATCTGATGCCTAACCTCCCTAAAATATAAGATCCTAAGAGAGAGAAACAATATGATATTAACAGGAAATGACCCTGACTAGTTATAAATCAAGTAGAACCTCTTCTGACAAGTCGAAACCAAGACTTAGCTTTACATATCAAAAGTTAAATGAGTAGCAGAAATTGACTCTGCACACTCTGGCTTAAGCCAGGAGTTCAAATCTGTCTCAGCTTTTGGGAGCCGAAGCCCGAGCTTAAAAGCAAAGACTGATTAAAGAAACAAATGCCTCTAGGCAAAACAATAGTACAGATAAGGCGGCCTTTATTCTTCTGGGTATACTTTGCCAGACGCCATTGGCATTCATTACTTGCAGGGAGGGCCCTCTCCGGTTCCGCTGCCAAATGATAGGCCAGCTCGCCATCTTTACCCTCAATCGACCTCACATTCCGTTGAAGCTCAGTTATTGGAACTGTTGGGAATAACGGATCCCCGAAAAGCGAATTCGACACTAAATCGAATCCCTAAATCAATGCGGAAGACGAGCCCGGGAAAAACAACACGTATCACCGATCCTAAAGCACACCACGGATTCGAGCGTACCTTTTAAGCCACAGATTAAACACCGACGCCGATAGAGGAAGAGAAACTTGGTCCTGTTCGATCCGGTGAAGCAAATTCGCCTTCGCGCTTCACTGTTTGGGAGAGAAAGCGAGAGAGAGAGAGAAAAAGAAGGTATGCGTACGTACGTTTTCTGTTTTCAACCGGTACGTTCTCTCTCTCTCTCCTCCCTTTTATATGTCCCTCCATCCACGGGCCGTATTCCCGTGGGCCAGGCTTTTTGGGCCCAACTTGGTCGGACGGGCCTTAAGCCCATCACTAATAAAACCATCATCTCCCACTCGCACATGGTGGGCCGAACAGGATTCTCTTTACCTCTCTTCAACATTCATACCTGTGAATAATCCGTGCGACCAGCATACTTTGAGAGCTCGTTGCTATACATCTCGTTAGGAATATATAGCAGCTCATAATGGGCGTCACGCTTTGAGTAGATTTAGTATGCAGTACCCTGGATCGATCGATCACATTTTATATCTCTCTTGATCTCTTTTAAACATGATATATATATTGTATTCACAATTATAATTATCCCAAAGACAATCATAATTGGTCGACCAGTGAATACAAAACTACAATGTGATTCCCCAAAATCGATCTTCCTCTTTTCTTCAAACTCTCAATTTCAGTTTAGCTTGCTTTTCTAGAAATGTCCCATTAGATCGAATCAACTCATGACCATTGGCAACATCCTAAGATAGCAAACACTAAATAGAAACCTTGAGAATAAGTAAAAGTCATGAGGGCACTAAAATTTGAGGAACTCTTTTTCTCAAGAGTTTCACACGTCATAAAAGTTGAGATCAAACTTTTTGCCACTCTTATTGGTCGGCTTATGCATACGTATTACGGTATTAACTCCTTTCCCATGGAGCGTATGTCTACACCTTTCAATACCGTACAGATGATAGTTCAGACATACCCAATGTCTAACTTGAGTTCACGTATCTACTCATTCACAAAATTCATCAGAACTCACATCTGGCATCTTAGACAGATAAAGTAAAAAAAAAATGTGGGGTATTTTACTTTTGGACATCACAAGTATTATGTCCTCATCTTAACACTTAGTTAAGGCGACATGCGTATTTTAAGCTTGAGCTCTCGATTATCACCTAGATAATAAGCTTAAATACAGTCTCATCTCTATTCATCACACAGTAAATAGAGGCGATTACCCGTACGAATGGGCTAATCTTTTATCTGTCCGACATACTTCCTCAACTTAAAGTAATACACTGAGTATTAAGATGCATAAAGATCAAACAAAGATTCATAGGCATTAATAATGAAACAACACTAGTTCATAAATGTGAACAACTCAGGGAAATTACAATCCAAGTACATCGAGACTCTACGCAATCCTAGAGATTTTACATGACCACAAAACACATCTCTAGGTATTGGCTTTGTCATAGGATCTGCTACCATTCTATGCGTAGATATGTAATGTAAGTTCACATCATTTCGTGTAACCATATCATTGACAAAGTTATACTTGGTATCTATATGTTTGGTCTTGCCATGATATTTTGGATCTTTGGTGTACGCTATAGCTGCTTGGCTATCACAGTTAACCAACAATGGATTCGCAACTTTCTCAATAACACCTAAATGATCCAAAAATCTCTTAAGCCAAACTCCTTCTTGTACCGCTGCTGATAATGCCACGAACTCAGCTTCCATCGTGGATAAGGCTATACACGTTTGCTTCTTCTTGCTCCATGATATGGCGCCATTGTTTAGTAAGAAAGCAAATCCAGAGGTAGATTTCCTTTGATTTAAATCTCCTCCCCAATCAACATCTGAATAGCCTTCAAGTCGCAGATCCTTTCCTTGGTAATTCAACTTGAAATCAACAGTTCCCTTCAGATACCTCAGTACTCTCTTAACGACCTTCCAATGTGCTGGACCTAGATTGGATTGGTATCTACTCACCATTCCAACTGCAAAACATATGTCGGGTATTGTACACATCATAGCGTACATCAAGCTCCCAACAACACTAGCATAAGGAACATGTTTCATTTGTTCCTTCTCTTGTGGAGTCCTTGGACACGTCTATGGCTCAATCCTTCACCTTTTGCAATAGGAGTGTCTATGGGTTTACAATCTTGCATACGAAATCGTTCAAGAACCTTATTTATATAGGTTTCTTGTGAAAGAGATAACGATCTCTTGAAATCTTAACTCCAAGAATGTATGCAGCCTCACCCATATCCTTCATCTCAAAGTTGGAAGACAACCAACTCTTGACAGTATTAACAAACTTCATATTGCTTCCGGCAATCAGTATATCATCAACATATAATGATATGATCACAAATTGATCCTTGGATCTTTTGATATATACACAATAATCCTCATCAATCATCGTAAAATTATATGCCATTATGACATTATGAAAACGTATATACCATTGTCTTGATGACTGCTTAAGACCATATATCGACCTCAAAAGTCGACATACCTTTTCTTCTTAGCCTTTCACTATGAAACCAACAGGTTGTTTCATATATATTTTTCCTCTAATTCTCCATTGAGGAAAGCAGTCTTTACATCCATCGATGTAACTCAAGATCCATACTAGCTACTATTGCCAGAATAATGCGAATCGAGGTAAATCTCACTACAGGAGAAAACGTATCTTCATAATCAATTCCTTCCTGTTGATTATACCCCTTCGCCACAAGGCGAGCCTTATGCCTTTCTATCGAGCCATCGGCCTTTCGCTTTATTTTGAGAACCCACTTGTTCCCAATAGCTCTGCGTCCTTTTGGAAGATCAACCAGTTCTCAGACTTGGTTTGATTTCATTGACTCCATTTTTCCTTACTAGGGCAATTTAGAGCCTCATTAATATTTCTCAGCTCATCCTCATCTTGTGGAGCAACCATAAAAGTTTCCCCTTCAATGCCAAAACGTCGACGGGGAATACTTTGGCGACTTGTTCGCCGTATGGGAGATTGTATACTTTGCACATCATTCCCCATTATGCTCCCACTAGGATTAGATAATGATGATGTCGTCTCATCATGTGGTTGTAATTGAGAATGAGTTGAATTCAATTCATCACTTCTCATATTACTCCCACTTGGACGAACTCCACTAATATCATTATCTTGATCCAAGGTTTCAAATAGGGAGTAATCTTCCCCTATTTCACCCTTCTTAGGAAATTCATCCTCTAAGAATGTGACATCCCGTGATTCAAATTCAGTTATACTCCCACTTTCCTGCTCACATATGAACACATACCCTTTCGAGTGTTCGGAGTATCTTATGAAAATACTCTGCTTTCCTCTGGGACCCAATTTCCCAAACTTGTGAGAGGACTCATGAGTATAGGCAGCACAACCCCATGGCTTAAGAAAACTTAAGTCCGGTTTTCTACATGTCCATAACTCATATGGAGTGGAAGTAACTGATTTGGAAGGCACCCGGTTAAGTATATAGGCAGCAGTTAACAACGCATCACTCCAAAAAGTGATAGGTAAGTTAGCATGTGCCATCATGGACCTAACCATTTCCAGTAGGGTTCTGTTTCTTCTCTCCGCAACAACATTTTGTTGAGGAGTATATGGAATAGACAACTGTCTTTCTATTCTTTTTTCATCACATAATTTTCTGAACTCATCAAATAAATATTCACGACCTCGATCAGATCTTAATGTTTTTATTTTCTTGTCTAATTGATTCTCTACCAGGTTCATAAACCTTTTGAAACAACTTATTGCTTCAGATTTATGAGAAATCAGATAGACATATCCAAATCGAGTGTAATCATCTATAAAAGTGATGAAATAAACAGCTCCATGCCTTCCTTTCACATTCATTGGACCACGAGACATCGAAATGGATTAAATGCAGAGGAAATTCAGCTCTTTTTCCTTTTCCAAATGGTTTCCTTGTCGTTTTCCCTTCTAGGCAATGCTTACATATGGGCAAATCGACTTTTTCAATGTTGCCCAACAAGCTCTCTTTGGCTAGTCTATTTATACGTTGTTGGCCAATGTGACCAAGTCTTGCGTGCCACACTTTCACATCATTATCATATTTATTAGGAGACGTGAGAAGGGAATAACAAACATTTGCATTAACATAATCAATATCTAATACAACGAAACCATCCATAAAATAACCACAACCATAGTAATTTGTATCCAAAAACAAATTCACACCTCTACTATAGAAGCTCATATTAAAACCTAATTTAACCAACACTAATACGGACACTAAATTCCGACGAATCTCCGGAGTATACAATACATCATGTAGGAACAAAGTGCGTCCACCACGCATATTCGGTTGGCATGTGCCAATTCCTTTCACTTCAGCTCTGAGTTGTTTCCCACATAGATCCACTTAGTTCCGGTTGGTACTCGTCGAATTCCATGAAGGATCCTCTATCCTTCGCTACATGGTCTGTCGCTCCTGAATCCACAGTCCACAAAGGATTAGACTCAGTTAAAAACACAGAACTCGACACAAAAGCAAAGTTCTGAAAGGTACAAGGGGTGCATACCTTCTTTGGCTCACGACAATCGCGAGCATAGTGACCCTTCTTGTCATAGTTGTAGCATTTCACCCTTGCAAGCTTTTTCATGCGAGGACGCTTTCCTTTTCCATGTTGGTTAAACTTGGGTTTCTTCCCTGAAGGACCTTCTTCCTTGCCTTTTCCTTTATCAAGCCGCTTAGGACGTTTGCGCTTGGAGCTCGAAGCTCCATTTGAGCTAGAACTAGCATGATAGAGTTCAGCATCCGGCTTAGTCGCCAAGAGGCGGTCCTCTTCCAGCTTAAGATGGCGCCTTTGCATTCTCAAAAGATTTGATATTTTCATTATGGGTCGTGTGCACCTTCATATGCTCCCAACTCGAGGCAAGGAACGAATCACCGCTTGCACTGCTGCTTATCCGTGAGGACATGGCCAGCATCTTTCAGCTCATTTATCATGTTTGACATCTTTCTAAGATGTTGCTTCATAGTCGACTGAGGCTTCTTATAGGAGTCAAACCTAATAGTGAGCTGTCTCGCCCGGTCACCGAAGTATGACCAAATCTAGCTGCCAATGCCTCCCACATTTCCTTGGCATTGTCAAAACGCCTAAACTCTCGCATGACGTCATTTTCCATGCTACTCGGCAACGTGATGCGAGCAAGAGAGTTCTTTCGTTTCCATCTTTGCAAAAGCTTCCTTATCTCTTTTGTCTTTGTGCAGTATTTCATTCTTCGGGTTCTACCATGGTTAGGTTAAGAGCCTCAAGTGCCTCTTGCTCTTCCATATTGGATTTTCATGTGTCATATCTCATAGTTGTCACCATTGAGCTTTTCACCTTTGTTCAGCTCGACAACTATGCTCTTCGTGGCTGAAGACATTGATCTGAACACATCAGACATATATCCACGAATTATTAATGCCTATCATTTATGCATCTCTATTTGCATAGACCCATCATATTAATGAATAATTTCAAGTAAGGCTTCAGAATCAAAAGGTCACTATGTTTCCAATCATCCTCCAAAATCCTAACTTAAAACTATCATTAATATAATTGGCTTATGCAAAATAAATTCTATGAAGTTACAAAAACTTCTATAACTACCCACAAAGCAATAACGAAAAGCAACGAGATAATTGACATACAATATAATAATGCTTTCATATAATACAACTAACATATAGGTTGCTACATCAACAACAATCAGGTAGTAAGCATTACATAAGATGTCCACAAAGCACACTTAACTAAGAAAACAACCAATACATCTAACACCAAACCAGACACAACCGAGAAAGATCCTCTTTTGTTCAATTTCTTGATCTTTTCCCTTGTAACAATGCAGTAATATTCATTTAAAAAATCCATCACAATTTTCTTATATGAAGCAGTTCCGTTGACATCCCATATGCGATTCAACACATCTTGCCATTCTGGAAAAGTGTTTATGAAAAATCGCACCATCTCGGACGTGGCATAGGACGACCATTCCATATGACCATTGAATTTTCCCGTTGACTTCCGGGACGTGATCAATTAAGTCACCACTCTCCCATCGATGATCGATCGGCTCGGCTATCAACTTAGACAGCCTATCCTTTTGTTCATCGGTAGCTAATCGCGCGAATAGGTGTGCGCAACCTCGGGGAGGCATTGTTCGTGCTTTACAAATTCAAATAAGGGATCTAATCCACATAGACTTAATTGAAAAAGAAACACATTCTTTTCCTCCTTTTTTTTTTTTTTTTTTTTTGGGGGTCAACGGTTGACAGTGGCTTTTAATCGAATGCCATCAGAATTTGATTTTGACTTACGAAAACTCGGAAAAATTGGCGAACAAATACTCGGGTGTCGGGGAAAAAACCACGGATTAAACACCGACGCCGATAGAGGAAGAGAAACTTGGTCCTGTTCGATCCGGTGAAGCAAATTCGCCTTCGCGCTTCACTGTTTGGGAGGGGAGGATGCAATGCGTTTTCTGTTTTCAGAAAACTCCCTTTTATATGTCCCTCCATCCACGCTCCCGGTATTGGAACGACAAGCCCATCACTAATAAAACCATCAGGAACGACACTCTTCTCGGCCTTCTCCTCTGCTATACTTCCTGTTTGAAGTGGCTTTTAATCTAAAGGGAAAAAACAGGGGAGGATGCAATGCAGAAAACTGTAGAAGCTCAGGTATTGGAACGACACTCTCCCCAGCCTTCTCCTCGGCTCTAATTCCCGTTTGTGTTTGAAGTGGCTTTCCTGTTCCTGTTCCTGTTCCTGCTTAAAATGGCTCTCCTGTTCCTGTTTGAAGTGGCTTTTAATCAAACTGTAAAGCCTTTATTAAATATTTTAGGTGCTTTTGGAACACACATCTTACTTGGCTGAACACAACCACATGCAAATTCATGTGACACTCAACTCCATCAAGGACATAAGTCACTTCATTAGTGGGTAGGTTTTACATGGAGGAGCTTGTGTTCTTGAAACATCTCCTTCAGCAAAATTGTTTTAAGTTGTACAATGAATCTCTGATACTTTTAGTGCCAAATCTTCCCCGGTGGTATTTGCAACTCACCAAACTCATCCCCATAATGAATAGCATTAAATAAGAAACGAACTATATAAGGGGACTATATTACGTGAAAAGAAATACACTAAACTAAACAAGTCACTTCGTAAAAAACAAAAAGAACATTTTAAGAAGAGACTATGAGCTACTTTATATGTTTCTTCCAGGCATCGAAGTTTTCCCGGTCATTTGTGAAAAAAAATTAACCATATCCCTTAGGCTTGCTGCAAATATGGAACTTTCTCGTACACAAAAAAAAAGGAAAGAAAAATTGAAAAAGAAAAGAAATTGAGAAAACACAGGCCAAAAAAATATATACAAACAAAAGTGTAGAGTGGGTATTAAAATAAGTGAGACCAAATTAATTCATGTCTTTTTGATTGTTTTTCGATTTTCTATAATTATTAACAATCCACCAAAAAGTTGAATTCATATTTGTGGATGGTTGCGTCAAGAAAACCGAAAAGAAGGAGAGGGAGAATGGCTCAAACTGACCTCCTCTGGTAAAGTTCTATTGATCTCAGCCTTGAAACATGCTCTATTGGTCCTTACCGATTCAATTAGTAAGTTTTCATGTACTTCATAAACGATTGAGACGATTAAGTAAAAGTATTTTGGGAGTTAAAAAACAGAATCATCCTAGTTAACAAATAGTTAAATGAGTAGAAGAAAATAACTCTACTCCACCTAACAAATAATGAGCAAAGTGTATCATGAAACGAGTACGTGATTCTTTTAAGTGATAAATACCAACCTTATCTCTATGATAAATAGTATAGGTAAGAATCAAAACTATTTTAAGTGAAAACGAAAACTTATCCGAGCAATTCACTCATCATATGATGAGAAACTGAATGATGGTGTTTCTTCTGGATTAATGAAGTTCTTTCACTTATTTTGATACCAATTGAACGGATCCCCTAACTTATCTAAATTTTGAACTTTTAAATGGACGGAGGGAACAAAAAAAGGGGAGAAAAAGGAGTAGACAACAACAAAAAGAAAATGAGAAAACACAACTGGGAAAATAGAACTTGCGGGTGTGCCAAAATTTAGATCGGCGTTAGAATAAATGAGGTCAGTTCGAACGCATATTCATCTCTCGATGGCATCTTCATTGGTCCAATAGCAATAAGTATACTAAAGTACCAAAATCTTTGTATTCAGGTAATCGAATGTAAAGTACGGGATAGAGAAAAGGTTTGGCGAGGCTCACCCTATGGTGCTTGTAGCACTCGAGATAGCCCCGAAAGTCTTCCCAGCAGCAATCAGAGGTATGTATGTGGCAGTAATTTGGCACTTTCGTGCTTGATACATCAATCAGCCTTTCCAACAATCCGCACCCATGAACTTGTAGGTTATCCAAAAACTCTAGCTCATCAAGGCCCTTGACAACCTGCAGCCGTTCATTGTCCTTGATGTTCAAATCCTTGAGTTTCTTTAAGTTTGATAAACCATCAAGACTTTGCACATAAGGACATTCGAAAAGGCTGAAGTATTCCCATGATTCCGACATACCGACAATTTGTATCTCGAGTATCTTAGAGCAACGCCCCAGAGTGAACCTTCGCAGCTTATTTAAGGCTCTCAACGGAAGGATTAGTCTCCCTTCACAATTAGTCAACTCAGTCGCATTCTCATTATCATTGTGCCCCGCTTCTCTCAGATAAGTTAGCCTTCCCAAGGACTCGCACCCTTCAATGAACAGTACCTCTAGTGATTTGAACACCAGAGGACATTGGATCTCAACTAGCTTTGGACAACTCACTAGGACCTCTTTCAACTTCCTCATGCCTGATAGCCTCAATCTCTCGAGATTTACGTGGCATCGCACATCCAAATTCCCTACACGCAGAACTCGAACCACACTGGGTGTCAATTCTTGCAACGGAGTCCTTTTCATTTGTGGCACTAAATCTGCCACGGAGACTGACGAAGGTTTAATGGTGACAAATTTATCGGGGTCAGAGAGAGTGACTCCATCGAATTGGAAAAATGAAGAGCTAGATATTGCAGAGACAAGGGAAGCTGCAGCACGGTTTGCACGTCCAATTCATGCAAATCAAGTTTCTTTAACAGAGGAAGGAAAACCAGCTCAGTAGAAATACGAACATTGCAAAGTCTCAGTCTCAAATTAATCAATTTGGATAAATTCTCAATCCACCATAAATGATCTCCATAGACTCGTCCTCTAACATCTAGATCCAGCTCAACCAAATTAGTCAAGTTCTTGAGATTCAAGACATAGTGCAACGATCTAGATGACACAATTAGGTGGGTTAAACTTGTTGGGAGTACCGGCAACTCTTGAATCTTATCACATTGCATCAACTTCAATCTTCGAAAGTGAGGAACCATGTGAATGGTATTTGGAAGATCTTTTAAATAGCGACTACTAACTTGAAGCACTTTTAGATTTTGAAGTAGTCCAATAGCACTAGGTAATCCATCAAAGTCACCCTCAAAGTGTACCTCAAGTAACGATCTCAACTTCCATATGGATTCTGGGAGTTTTTTCACTTTACACCATAGTATAGAGAGGAGCTTCAACTTCACTAGGTCCCCGATTTGGTTAGGCAAATCTTCAAGACAACCGCAGCTACCAATCCTTAGCTCAGTCAGGCACTTTAACTTCCCAATAGAGCTGTCAATTTTCCTCAATTGGGAACAACATTTGAAAGTAAGCCTCTCTAAATTCAGGCATTCGGAGAAATTTGGTGTTTGGGTTATGTTATTGCAACTTTTAAGAGAGAGAACTTTCAATTTTCTTGCCATCTGCCAAAATGAATACAATATTCAATGGATGAATAATCAGATATTACTTTAGAAAAAAGAATAAAAAGAAGTAAATTACGTACCTTGATTAAGCCCTGCAGTTTGGAATCATCTATGACGTCATTGTCGGAAAATTGAAGAATGACCACATTCTTTAAGTTCATGATGATTGGCTTAGATGTTTGTGGAGGATGACTCCAAATAAACCATCTTAATTTCGTAAGACAATTCTCTAAGTTACCAACTAACGTTCCCCCATTTAATTTGAGGTACTTTAGATGTTCAAACCTTCCGATATATTCACATTGAATGAGATTAAGATAACTTATGCATAGATTAAGATTCAATGCTTGAACTTTCTTCATCTGCAAATGAGAGCAAGAAATGAGTGGTATTCAGTATTCTATTTCAGAGGAAAAGGATTCAAATGGGAAAAAGAAGGAAAAAGAGCATCCTAGTGCAACATAGAGGATTTTCTTGTAGAGGAATTATAAGTTTTTTCCCATGCCATTTTACCTTCTTTGTTGTTATTGTATCGAGAATTTCCTCTTGAATCCATAACCTACTACGCTTTCCAGGATTTGTTGGATTTTCTTGACGAACAATTTCTCTTCCAAGATCTCTAAGTTGATCATGCATCCAAAACTTGTGCTTCACAATCTTTACTAAAGACATGTTAATGAGGACCTCAACTCCGGTTTCCACTGAAAACTCACAATCTTTCCACATGTATGTTGGATTCCTCTTATCATCACCAATGAAAAAGCATGCAATATCAAGAAAAATGTGTTGTTGCTCTAAAGTTAAGGCATCAAAGCTAATCTTTAACTTTCCGAAAACATCCTCATGAGGTGCTTTCCTTAACTTCTTCAATGTCTCATGCCATATTTGTCGCCTTCTGTTGTAGAGGAACGAACCAATTACTTCAAGAGCAAGTGGAAGTCTCCCAGTAGCAGATGTGATGTCCCTTGAAAGATCACTATAATCATTTGAATGAGAGTCGCTATCAAAAGCATGCCTACTAAAAAGCTCAAGTGCACAATCAATACTCATCACCTCCATTTCATATTCTAAAATATGATACTTTGATTTGTGGATTCGCAAAACATCTTTATTTCTAGTGGTAATCAATATTCTAGATCCAGAATACAGAGTTTTCTCTCCAACTAATTTCTCTACTTGTGTGCTCTTATCAATGTCATCAAGTATAACGAGGACTTTTTGTTGTGAAGTACTTTTTCAATCCTCTTCATTCCATCATCACTGTTGTCAATGCTCCACATTCCTGTACGATTGCTGATTTCGGACAATAACTTTCTTTGCAACTCAACTAACCCATTCTCATGAGATGAATTTGCTCGAATATCTTCAAGGAAACAACAACACTTTCCAAAATCAGAAGAGAGTTCATTGAAAACGACCTTGGCGAGAGTCGTTTTACCGATACCTCCAATGCCACAAATGCTAATGAGTCGCACATCGTCAGAGTTGACGTCTAATAATCTTCTCACTGCTACTACTCGATCATTGATTCCGACTAAATGGTCAGTCACCTTCCTATGCTTTGTCTTTAGCTTTTTCACGACCGTTTCCACTACCACTTTGATCAATTTGCCATGTCTGCCACAATCGAAAACCATCTTAGTCGGCGAGAAATGCAATTTACGGTTGCCTAATTGGAAGTGATGTTATTCAAGCATCGGGTAGACACAATGATGGGACAGATAATAGGAGCCTAGTGATTTAGAGGTGATCTTCTAGGAGTCCATTTTGAGCATTAATATCACTGCCAAGCAGACTTTTTAGGCAATAGGCAACTTGTGCACCATGTCAATAGCATTCGTGCGAAATATATGTACAAATATCTATGCCTTTGAAATTGACATGTTATGATTTGGGTTTGAGCAACGATTACAGAAGTTGAACATGGTGTGTTCAAGAGGAGAAATTTTCTCAGTATAGAAAGATCAAATGATTAGACAGGAATATGCATGGCATTTTTGTTACCCCATTCTTTTTCCTCCCACTCCCACAGTCACTCATTAATTAAGCTACCTAGCTATTAATATCAATATTCGCCCATTATATAAGATGACGGTGTTAAGCAGTTTCGCATTTTTTTTGACAAACGTAGCGTAGGTTCAACATTTAGTATTACTATGATAGAAGTCCCACCTCATTAATGGAAATTTTTATGTCTATGATTAAGCGTTAATGAAATTGGGAAAACAAGCAATCTTGAAAGTCAGTAGCTTACCCTTTATACTTCTTTACTTCCCACCCCTTTATGGCATCGACCTCCATGAGAGCCTCTCTCCACACATCTACTTCCTCATCGCTCAACTTCTTTTTGCGTTTCAATTTTTGTATGGCATTGCGATACAACGGAGTTTTCAGCTTAACATCGTCAGGATGCACATCGAAGAAAATAGGTAGGATCTCTTTGTCCCCTTTCGATATGGCGGTATTTGCAACGATCTGCAAGAGCTCGCGGAGGCACCATTGGCTCGAAGCATAGTTCTGAGAAAAGATTGGTACGTAGATCTTGGAGTTGTGGATCGCTTGCTCAAGCGATCCATCTATCCTTTCACCAACACGAAGCTCTTCATCATCCAAAAAGACAGAGATTCCAGCATCGGTCAAGCTATGAAAGAGGAAATCGGTGAATCCCTCACGAGTGTCAAGACCTCTAAAGTTCAGAAACACTTGATACTCGCTTTCCGATGACGTCCCTGCATCTGATCTGGCCATAACATTAGTTTGCCTAGCTTGGAAGCTCTCTCTCTCTCTCTCTCTCTGTGACCCAGTGTTCTCAAGAGAGAAAGAGGCCGAGTCAACACGTCATGGGGAAATGATGGAGTTGGTATATAAAACAAATCAAACGAAAAAAAAATGTGGCTAAGATAAGTGGACGGCAGCAGAACGGAAGTGAGCAAAACGCCAAAAATGCCCAGCTTTCCAGACGAATGTAGGATCTAGTCTGTTGAAATCAACACCAAACTTCACCGACTAAATTAAAGGAAAAAATTCAATAATGGAGTCCAACCTTGAAGATTCAGAGAAAGAAAAGTCCAAACTGGAAGTGTGCAGAAGTTGCAAGAAGAACGAAGAAGGGAAAGACAAGTTGGCGAGCAACTTGCGAACGAAAGTGACGTTGGGTTTGTCCAGTTGGCCAAGGGAAATAAGGGACGCCATTTTTGACTTTGCTGGACGAATTAAGGAAAAGTATTAGTAGACAATAGAGGTCTTTTTGTTCAAGAGTAGTTCCCAGTGCCAAGAGAATAGGCCGCGCAGTGCAGGTAGACATAGATTTGTATGGCAGTTTGGTATAACGAGTGTCTTGAGATGTTTATTATAATTTTCTTGTATTATCACCACAGCACTTTTGCATTCTCGATAATTGGTATTGGAGCTGTCTCTGTGCCCAACACAGTCAAGGGAAAATGGGAAAAAAAATTCCGACAATTGGTAGATTTCTGAAGTTATTTGGTAAAATTTCAGTACTGTCGACAAAAAAGAAAGTATCATTGCTAATTTGATCATCAAATAACCTGTTAAATTTACCGCCTTCAATGCAATCGTGGGTTGATGCCAATCTACTCACTCTCCTTATCATTTCGATTTTTCGTACCATAAGATTTCCTTATTATTTGAGTGATGAAATGAAACGCGATCTGCTATCAACTCGAATTAAAGAGAGAAATGGCTGATGGAACGGAAATATGTAGCAAAAGACCAGAAATGGGTGGCTTTTTACAAGTTCTGTCTACTTAGTGCGTTCATTTCATAAAAAATGAGTGATTTGGAAGCATTTTTTAAAAAATGACTGTTTATATCGTTTAGAAAAATTAGTCAATGGAAAATATTTTCATTTTTAATAACAATCTATGCAGGAAAATTACCAAAACAATCCTAAGCCTATTGCAATTTTTCCAATTCAGTTATAAATCTTCTTTTTTTTTTTTTTTTTTTGTCAATTTAGTCTTAAACATTTTGTAATTGTGCCAATTCATTCCATTTGACTAATGCTGACGTGGATAATTTTATAATAATTTTTTTTCGAATATATATATTTCTTTTTCTTTTTCCCTTTCCTTTTTATTTTTTTTTCTTCTTCCTCCTCCCTCCTTCCTCTAGCTAGCTGGCCAGAGGCAAGCACTAACGAGGTCAACCTTGTTGGCCAATGGTGAGGCTCACCCTTGTCCGCCACTAGTGATGGCGAGGCCCCACCTGCCTCTAGCCTGGGCGAACCTCACCGACCATGGGTAGACTGAGCCTCACCTAGCCACTGGTAGCCCTCACTAGAGGCCACATGAGGTCATGGCCTTCGACCTTGCCAGCCTAGCTGGCGGCCTGGGCGAGGTCGCCCAACCACGACCAGGCTTCCTTCAGGCTGGCGAAGGCTTCTGGCTGGTTCCTATTGGTGGCCGACTGGAGGAAGGAGAAGGAAGTGAAGAAAAAAAGAAATAAAAATTCAAAAAAAATAAAATATTATTAAAAAATTGTCACGTTAACATTGGTCGGCCGGCCGACATCTATGTAAGTGCTAGCCAGCCATTAGGTTTAGGATTGAATTGAAAAAATTAAAATAAATTTAGGATTGTTTTGGTAATTTTTCCTAATCTATGCCTAACTAGTTTCTTGGGCAATGAAAAAAATTTCCATTCATTTATTCCTCTAAATAATATAAGCAATCATTTTTTGAAAAATATCTTTCAAATCACTTATTTTCTGCAAGACAAACAAATCGTTAGTGTCTAAAACTAAAATCAGTCCTTTGAGACACATATCTCCGTTTATAGTTTGACCAACTATAATAAAAAAAACTTCAGTTTGCAATGGAATATCTTATCACATTTTTTTAAAAATCAAATCAAAACATTCCTATTAATTATGCTTAACAAGACTCTAGTTTAATTTCCTCCTATATAGTCTCTTTCTCGTTCATTGTAGTCAAACTTCACAAGATTTCTTAAAAATGGTCGTTTATTTACCGTCCAGTTTCTCTGTCATAAAAGCTATAAAACCAATACTAGCATGTAACATAATCGAAAAACTTAGATTAACAGAAATTGTTTTGGACTCCAAACTACTGTCAATATTCTCTCTCGAAGCGAGTAGTCCTCAAAACTTCGCACAAGTCCAATGAAAAATTTAAGAAAAAGTTTCAAAAAGAAATACCATGATTAAAACTATGCAATCGAAGCAAATAGTTATACATATCAACTAATGTCTACCTTGTTTAATCCCTTCGTCAATGTATGCTATATACAAGAAAATAGATCATGGTTGTTCTAAATTCCTCGAAAAATATGGTGAAAGTCAAATATATAGTTCAGCTGCATTTTTTAGATTGAAGTACAATGAATAATCTTTACTTTTAAAAGGAAACAATACCATATAAAAGAATATTGTGGGTTCACATCTTATTAAGGAATGAAGTCGTGCGTGCAGATAATGGACATCACATGAGTTCGTTTTCCCACGTCATTAGATTTAAACAGTTTCGCATTAAAACCATCCACCAGTTCTTTGACTCATAGCCTATAGTCAATGAGATTAGTAAAATATTTTATGGATCTGATGCCTAACCTGCCTAAAATATAAGATCCTAAGAGAGAAAAACAATATGATATTAACAGGAAATGACCCTGACTAGCTATAAATCAAGTAGATAAAACCTTTTCTGACTAGTTGAAACCAAGACTCAGTTTTGCATATCAAAAGTCAAATGAGTAGCAGAAATTGACTCTGCACTCTGGCTTAAGCCAGGAGTTCAAATCTGTCTCAGCTCTTGGGAGCCAAAGCCCGAGCTTAAAAGCAAAGACTGATTAAAGAAACAAATGCCTCTGGGCAAAACAATAGTACAGATAAGGCGGCCTTTATTCTTCTGGGTATGCTTTGCCAGACGCCATTGGCATTCATCACATACAGGGAGGGCCCTCTCCGGTTCCGCCGCCATATGATAGGCTAGCTCGCCATCTTTACCCTCAATCGACCTCACATTCCGTTGAAGCTCAGGCGTTGGAACGACACTCTTCCCGGCCTTCTCCTTTGCTTTACTTCCTGTTTGAAGTAGCTTTTAATCTAAAGGGTAAAAAACAGGAGAGGATGCAATGCAGGAAACTGTAGAAGCTCAGGCATTGGAACGACACTCTCCCCAGCCTTCTCCTCGGCTCTAATTCCTCCTGTTTGTGTTTGAAGTGGCTTTCCTGTTCCTGTTTGTTCCTGTTTGAAGTGGCTTTTAATCAAACTGTAAAGCCTTTCGGTGCTTTTGGAACACACGTCTTACCTGGCATGGGTACAGGCTGTTGAAATAAAATAAAATTGATTATCGGAACGATTGCTGGATGAGAAACCTACAAGCATTGAAGGAGCCATAAAAACTTTATGGTAGGCTACATGGATTTGAAGAATGGAAGTTATTGAAGACTTCTGTTACTTTATTGTACGTTTTGATTGTATTTATGATTACATGTATGAGGCTGTTTTGTTTGTCATTAAATTTGTGGGTTGTTATGTAATCGTTGGCATTTGTAAACTTCAATTCCTATATAAAGGGACGAAGCCGTGAGTTGTAAATCAAGTCACAAGCCACAGTCCATGAAGACACAAATAAGAGAAAGCATTCTCAATACAAATTTCTCCCTCAAATTTCTAGTGTTCTTATTCCAAGTTTCCAAAGTTTATTGTCATTCTTTTGGTTCCAACACAGACAAGCAATTTCTTTCTTGACATATTTATGTAATCAAGGGTGATCAGGTTCGATTTTCCTAGACTTGATTATCGATTTGGTCATAATTGACATCCCACATCTAGAACCAGTATTGCGTGCACCCGATACATGTGAGTCTACCCAATATCAACCATCAAATCATGAAAGTCTCATGTAAATCTCAGCAATTCGATGGTTGAGATGGACTGGGCTCACGGAGATTGGGCGGACATTAGAATTTTTCCCTACGTTTGGGCTGGGCCTTTGGCCGAGTTGGCTTCTTGCATGGAATGGGAGCCACCCAATCGGTGCAGGCCACGTAAGATCGCAAGCTGATCCACGGGATCCCTGGTCTGTTCCCCCTCGTGGGTGGAGGAGCGTCCATCATTCATCGAGGCTGAGGTCCTCAGCTGTTCTTCAGGAAGTGTTCCACCAAAAAGAAGACACTCCCTCATCGCTCAGATCCTCAAACCCCTTATAAGATTCTGAATTCTACCTATCGAGAGAGAAGGAGAAGATTCTGATGGAAGCCGCGTCGACCGGAATCTCTGCAAGTGTCGCTCTCTCCGGCAATGGAGTCAGGGCGAGAACTGGGCTCGTCCGAGCCATGGCTGCTCAGAAGCCCTTGCCCTCCGCCGCCAAAACCGTCGGCTCCAGGAAGGTCAGTCCCGACCCCATTGTTTCTGGAATTCTCAGCACAGTTTTTCTTCTGTATGGTACTCCAAAACATACATCAATGTCTGAACAGGGACAAGTTTGTGTTGGCATTTGCTGTTGCGGTGAAATTATCACAGCAAGTTTCTAGACAACATGAATTACATGTCGAACTATGCAACAAGTTTAGCTAGGAGCAATCGAAGTAGCTTCGTTTAGGTAGAAACGATTGATTAGAGGCGAGAAGAGAGTTGCCTGATGACGCGAATGTGAAGCGCAAGAGATGATGCCTAGCGGCGTTTCGGCTTGCGGTAACTGACCTCAGACGCTTTCGAATATGCAGAATGGAACGGTGGTGTTCCCTCTCGGAGAACCAGGACCGAAGACCATCTCTTCAAACAACAATGCGCCACCAATCAAGCTGCTGACAAGAGTGGAGCAACTGAAGCTGCTCACCAAAGCGGAGAAGGCGGGCCTGCTCTCGGCCGCCGAGAAGTTCGGCCTCTCCCTGTCGTCAATCGAGAAGTTGGGTCTCCTCTCAAAGGCCGAAGAGCTCGGAGTCCTCTCGGCAGCCACCGACCCGGCCACCCCGGGCGCTCTGTTCACGCTCAGCCTCGGCTTGCTGCTGCTCGGTCCTGCTTGCGTTTACCTGGTCCCTGAGGACTACCCCTGGGAAGTAGCTGCTCAGGTTCTTGTAGCTTTGCTTTCTGTGGTAGGCGGGTCTGCCGCCTTCGCCGCGTCGAATTTGGTGTCCAACTTGCAAAATTCACAATGATTTCAGTCACCTCGATTTGTAAGCGAAACTAGGGACGTGATCCCGCGAGTTTAATCAAGAGCGACTGTCTTTGCATCACCATCCCGACCTTCGTCTTTCGCAAATCGATGTTCAAAAACGACATCCCCGTCATCCGGTCACCTTGTGGAGTTGCAACGTGCGACTCAAAAGCCAAAACAAAAGCGAAAGGCAAGTCGGATATGATCATTAGAAGTTTCCATGTCTTGACAAGCATAGCGGTACAGATGAGCATGTAAATCGCCCCACATCAACCGTGGGTAAAAGAGTGCAAGGCCAAGGGGGCAACTGACATTGCAAACATGAGAACGAATTCCATTTCCCCGTGACCGAGTAACAAGATATATAGCAACAGCAGAACAAGGAGTGGGGAAAGAAAAACAAATTAGTGACATGTTGCAGAAGAATATATAATCACAAAATCACCTCTCCTGTCACATAAGCTCTTATGAAATGCCCCAGCCCCAAAATTAGTTCTTATCACAAGTAGTCACAATTACCAAAGGGTAAGCAGGAAAGGGGAAAATAATCGCTTCCACTTCCTTTTTTAATTCCTCATCTTTTGTACTGCCAAAAAAATTGGTCTCTCAAAATGTGCATCCTAGTCATGTTGAAGGAGGCCCAGAGGTGCGGCCTCCACCGCCTTGACGACCACCTCTGCCTAATCCGTTCTGATTAACCCGTTGATAAGTTTCACCACCACGTCCTCCCGAGCCTCTCGGGCGACCTGAATAGTCACCCTGAGTTCTGAACTCGTTCCTACCGTAGCCCCGACCACCACCGTAATTTCCGCGCCCCCTAAAGCTGTCACTGCGAAATCCGCCTCTATTAGAGTACCTGCCTCTACTGCCGCTGCTATTTCCAGTAACTGCAGAATGAAAGCGGCTTATCAGGGTTGTTTAACTTGTCTATCGTGCAGAGGAGCCATATATTATAATTTGTGAACAAACACAACTTACCTCGAGTAGTAGTTCTTTTCACTTCAACAACTGCATTATGGTCCCCTATGGCAATTGGAGATGCCTGAAATTATGTTGACCGTAAGCGATCGGTATTATAGTACACAAACCAAATACAGGCTCTAACAGGCGAGAAAAAGACCCCATGACTTTTTCTCTGAGTACTGTATGAAAAACCATTTTTTTACATGCTGTTGATTCAGACGCTTTCAGTCTGCAACAAAACAAGTACAGGAACCTCTAGTGCTCCTCAATTTGACTTCTCATCTATTTTCTCGCTCGTCTTTGAGGGGAAGAAAGGAGCTTCTTATACATTGACAAAAGAAACACCCACCTTCAAAAGGGGGGAAAAGAGGCATTACACAATCACCCAACCTAGCTGAGCAAGCTCAGGAAAGCAAATGGACCTTCAAAAAGAAGGTTTACACAAAACGAGTTTTTCGCAGTCCCTCTAGAAATCTATGATGGCAAAAGGGTAACATCACTGACCTTTAAAGTACAAATATTGCAGCCATCGTTTCTCACAAGCTCAGAAACAAAGATGGAAGGAAAAGAATCTTAACCAAGGAGTTAGACTATTGATCTGCAAGTAGATGCCAGCAATTTGGATGCTGCACACTTACAATAGATAAAGTTCGTGTAGAAGACAAACCATGTATTTCTAATCCATGAAATTGTCATGACCCAACTCGTCCAGATGTAGGCATTGCTATCAGATTGGCACGATATATCTCTCCTATCTCTCAAAGTTTATATGCCAGAAGTATTCGTTAGTTTAGGTCCAACAATCTTACGATGGCTCAAATGAACAGCCCTTCCATATCAAATCCCTTTTTATCTTAATGCATGGAGATCTCTGTAAGCCAAGAATCTCTCTGTGTCACATTATTTTTTTTTCTTGATGAAATCAGCTAAGACAGAAGCATGCAACTCCAATTTAACAAAACAGGTCTGACAGCAACATATCACACTAAATCATAAAACGGAGAAAAACCATTCGGAGAAATCAGCAAAATATGAAACTAACAGAAAGCCATATCAAGTACCTGAAGTGCACTTTGCATGGAACTCAATACTTCAAACTCAACAAAACCAAAGCATGAACCCTGCTGTTAAAATACGGGACACAACAGGAGCCATGTAAGAACAATAGAATACTCAAAAGCACTGCATAAAACAGTTATATGAAGCATACCTTAGCACTACGGACTTGGATGCCATTAGGTTTTATGGACCCAAATTTTCTGAACTCTTCCTCAAGTAGTTCAACTGTTGCATTGTAAGGCAAGTTCCGTATATATATCGAGTGGCCTTCAACTGTTAATGCAAAGAACGTGTATTGGTCAATAATATAACTGGAGAAGGTAAAGTATACTGGACCAGGTTCTCTTTTAACAAGAGCTTCTAAGTTAATACACTGAGCAAAAGCAATAGATACCTTCTTCATTATGGTTGCTGCTTTCAGGAGCATTATCACTAACCGGAGCTGATGTGACGGGAGCACTGGGTTTTGCAGGTACAGAAACAGTCAACTGCTGCATATTGCTTGTAGCTCCAACAGCCGCTCGACTGGGAGGTCCATGAACAGAGCGAGATGCTGCATTACTTTGTATTGCTTTAAGCTACATAGATACAGCATTCAGCGTTAAACTTTAAAAAGGACATGCTTCTGAACAGTGTAAAAAAAGAACTTCAGAACCAACTCACAATGGCGGCATATGTCTTTGGAGCATCATCCTCAGCTGCAGGAGTGGATTCTGCAGCTTTACGAACTGGGGATTCAATGGTCTCTTCTTCAAGCACAGAGCCTTCATTATCTGAGGGATCACAGACTTCAGCAACATTATCAAGATCTTCCTCCTCAATGGCAATCGCAGTCTCATCAGCAACTTGATCTGGAGCATTTATGGTCCCTGAACACCACAAAGGAAATATACCATTAAAGATGAAAAGAACTTCTACAAAGAAATAAATCATACACAGAGGAAAGAAACCCACCAAGTTCAGGGGTCACCGCA
The DNA here is from genome assembly GCA_014182515.1 of Eucalyptus microcorys. NCBI lineage: Eukaryota > Viridiplantae > Streptophyta > Magnoliopsida > Myrtales > Myrtaceae > Eucalyptus > Eucalyptus microcorys. Next base: position 6,499,746 of record CM024563.1, read on the forward strand.
ACAGCTGGAGCATTTTCAGTTGTACCATTGACCAATAGTTCACTTTCCCCAACATACCTAAAAACATCATTCAGGACAAAGTAACCTTTATCTTGAGGAGCTAAAAAGAATGTCTGAGTAAACTTCCTTCTGGCGTTATCCCTTCCAGTCAGACACCCGGTGACAAGAACAATCACCCCTTTTGCATGAGACTCTTGCGCATCAGCAGTTTTTATCTCCACTGTATAGTCTTTGTAATTCAGGGACAAAATCTTCTCATTGATAGCCTGCTCCATAAAGAACATTGCATTCTATTAATCCACATGTTAACTCCTTTATAAACTGCCAGTACTAACTAAAGTTAATGTTCATGTAATGACTAGAATGAACATTTTGCAAAAGCTCAGGAACTCTTGGTACCTTTACCCAAAAGAATATTGACAAATAACATCCACCTACCCATATTTGGTGGTTCATGAGTGATGAAGAATTTGAGTAATTAAAACATCCACAAGTTTGGGTCCAAACCGACGGTTAAGAAAAAAATGAACCTATTGCATTCAAGAACGCTTACACTACTTGGGTTTACAGTCTCTTTCACTGGCACCTAGAACCTTTTCATTTTAAATTACTTGAATGCACTTGTAAATTGTTTACACCTTCTTCAATTTTGAAAAGAGCTTGGTCATGCAGCAGGAATAGTAGCATTGTATGTATGTTAACTCCATGCCTATAACTTATGCAGAAAATAGAATATATCAGCATTCAAAATAATCCACAATCCAAACGAGCTAACATGTCAAGGGACAATGTAGACTATGCATTTGGCAGAAAAAAGTGAGGTAAGTTCACACTCCAATCCTAACTAACAGCAATTAGTTTCTCACACAGTGGAAGCTGGAATTTTAAACAAAAAGAGATCAACCCCAAAAGAGCATACTTATACAAGCAATTGAAAAAAGTCACTTATATACAACCCTGAGTGAAATTAACATACAAATTTAGAATAACACCGGGAACTTAGAGGTAGTAGTTTCATACAGCCTGTACATGTTACTGATTTACAACCCTGGTGAAAATAACAAGCAACTAGCAGATAACACCAGAAACTTAGGTGCAATGGTTTCACACAGCATTTCACAAGACTAAACTTTTCTATATCAATGACTTACAAAAATCTGATCAACAAAAACAGGATGCGCAGCAATGACTGTTAATGAACAGTTGATTTTGGTAAACAAACAGCAGGAAAAAACAAAAGTTTCAGTCATTTGTGGGCATACTTGCATTGTTGTGACTTTAGTCATCACACCATTAACATCTGGTCGGCTCAGCAAACTTGAATCCTGGTAAAATCTATGCACCATTTCAGGGGACTGATGAAGGATATGATAATATTGCTCCACAAAAGCATTGCCAACTACCTCCGCACTAGGCGGAGCACCAGGAGTTGGTTCCTGCATCGCCATCTACACCAAAAATGAAATGTTAGAAGCAGAAAAGATCAGTTTGACATATACGAATTTTTTATCAGCCATCCATGTCAACTTTTCTCATATAATGCCGGCTGCCACAGCTATTCAGTATGTGTCACAATGCAAACTTATTTGAGCCGACTACAACAGCAGGACTTGCTTCCTGCATTGACACCCTCCTTTCTTACGACACTCGGTTATCAATTATCAAATTGTTCATGATCTTTTCTGTTTTTCATACATAACCATCACATAGTGATCATGGTGTTCATGGTGTTCCTCCCAATTAAACCTTCATTCTGTTGAAGTTTCAGCTAAGTTGCAGGATATGCGGCCGTAGATGAATAGCTCGTACTTTTGGCATCACTAGACTAGGCCTAAGGTACCCCTACCCCATTTGAATTAGGATCTTGGCTTTATTTTATTTTTTTTGTTTATAGTTGAGCCGAAGTGTTCCTCTCCCTTTGCCATGTGACAATGGTCAGATAGAATTTCTCCTCGGATTTAACCACTTGCACAAAACAGGCTCCAAATTTCAAATTTCATCACGCGGCAATGGTTTTGAAAACAAATAGGTCTAAGATAGCGTGAAATTCAATTGTAACCTAGAATAGAGAGACTATTTCAGGATTCTCAAACAAGCACACAATCCCCCACCTCCATTCCCACATAAAGAAATGGAACGGATGAGTTCACAACTGTGAAATTCCCGAACTACAACATGATGATTGATAAGAAAACAAAGAGACATCAAGAGGGCATTTTTCTTTCATTCATTTTAAGAAGAAAGCCAACAGGGCCTTTTGGTCCAGCTTAAAGCCAAGCCAGACACTGCCTAAACATGCTTAAACAAAATGCAATTCCATATTCGGATCACTAATATGACTTGTTAATGAATGATCAAAGAATCAACATGGAAAGGGTACACAGGAGAAACTAAGAAAAATTAGACCAGCACATGTAAAAAAAAAAAAAAAAAAAAAAAAAAAACTGGCCATATCAACTTATTCAAACAATTTCTAGCTTCATCCCAAAAATGTGGATGTAAGGATGAATAGCAACTCAAAACAGCACTTCAATTTCTAGCTTTATCCCAAAAATGTGGGTATAAGTATGAATAGCTACTGAAAACAGCACTTCCCAGCCTATACTTAAGAACTATATGTGTGGGCAGTCACAATTATGAACAACCAGACAATTAGATGTAATGAGCATAAACAATCGCTGCTCTATGTCATTGGTTATGTACGAGGATAACCCAGAGTTTCTGAAGATCACGCAAAATCAGAAGACCTTTCATTCTAAAAGACAATTCGTCAGGGATGAAACACAAACCTCCATCAAACACACCTTACAAAGCCAAGATAATAATCATAGAATAGCAAACAAAACAAAAACAGCAAAAGTAGACTGCTAAAGCTACATGGGCCATGCAAACATTCAAAGGAAAATCCTTTCCCTCAGTTGCTGTTCATGATGTCGCAGTCTGCTTACATCTTACGTTGTGCGGTTTACTAGGAACAAGTGCTTGCATGACTCTTCTTTTTCTGTTAACACCGATACTATCGCAATGATGATCAAAAGGGCAGTTAGAGAAAGATCAGCACTTTGTGCAGAGAGCAGGATGGAAATATATATAGAAAGACACGGAACCCTGTAGAGGTACTCCTACATCCTCCATAAGCACGTAGCAGGTTTTCCTCTCCTGCATTTCTTGTGAATACAATTCCAGCCTATCGAATAAAAAAAAGAAAAAAAGAAGAACAAAGAAACAGCCAAAGTTCAAACCTTTTCCCACCAACCCAACTCGCCAACACGATTCGTCGATCACCCAATACACGCCGGCGCAAACCGAACCCGGAATCGAAGCTAAACTCAGGCGCGCCGCATTCCCGCAACCAAGAATCGGCGCGCGGCTCTAGGGATCGGGGTACGGATCCTAACTCTAGCCGCGCGAACGAACCCTAAACCGCGAATCGGCCGTGAACCCGCGAAAACCCTCGAACTATGCCGGCGAAAAGGACCGGCTCCGACCCGCGCATCGACCGATCAAGATTCCGATCCGGCGGGATCACGGACCGCAATGAGATCGAGTCGGACCGGGGAAGCGAGACGTAACATCGGCAAACCAAAGGAAGAAATGGGGATCTAGAGCTCGCGAAAGGGTACCTGGTTCGGCGATCCGGCTGAGATTTGGAACGAGCGAGGAAGCGAACGAGCTAGAGAGAGAGAGAGAGAGAGAGAGAGAGTTGCTTTGGTTTGAAGAGAGCAGGAAGACCAAAGAAACAGAACAGCGATCAGCTATGAGGAGAATGGAAATTTTTGGCAAGCAAAGGGACATAGCAAGTGCCTAGAGAAATCATTTTAATGATTTTTTAATGATTTTGAACGAATTCATTTTTTTTTTAATAAAATTGGATTTTTTTTCCTTTCTTCTTTCTTTTCCCAATAATAAAATTGGATGTTGAAAAGTGGGGTTAGACCAAGGGATTATTTATGGGAAGTTTGCTTCTTTGGGCCTCTCGTTTTTTTTATTTTTGTTTCTATGAAGGATTGATTCTCACAACCTGCGCATCGCGTTGCCTTTTTTGCCTACGCAAAAATTGGCAAGAAAGGAAAGGGTTGCCTACCTAAATAAAGAATGAGAAAGAAAAAAGATGAAACTTTGCGTTTTCTAAGCAGACAAAAGATGAACTTTTCGAGTAGATTAGCACTAAATGATTGCTCAAGATCCGCACATTTTAAGCAATTTCCTTTTCCTCACATGTTGGATTCTTGTTGCCAAGAGAATTGAACGGATTTACATTGTTTCCTTTTTTTTTTTAAAAAACCATATTTGTTTTTATCGATTTTGCTCCGAAAATTGCGCATGACCACCTCAGCTTTTAAGTTGGAAATCTGTATGGAGTTTGTAATAGATCGGATGATTGAGTAATTTCATCATGTGTGTGGTATCCAATAATTTCCTCATTCACAAAATCACAATTAAGTAATTCTCACTCAACACTTGCTTTTGTGACTTTTTCACCTACATACTAAGAGCTCGTTTGACAAAACTAATAAGCAAGTACTGAAGATTATAAGTATTGACTTTTAAGTGTTGATAATAAAAACAAAATATCGTTTCATGCTGTTTTAGAATTGATAAGTGAGGATTATGGGTTTCGTACTATAAATGAACTTGCAATCATTAGGTAGGTGACAACATTTTAATTGGCATCAATTGCTCTTTTCTCCTACTAACTGAATTATGTAGTCCCCTTCCTTACTTACCTCACTAAGTGTCGTTTTAACATTAATTGAATCCTTTAAATCAATGTTAGTTATAGTAATCAAACAAGCTTAATCTTAGTGAGTGCTGATTTTGTAATTTTTGGCACTTATTGGACTATCAAATAACCCTACATCTTTCCTATTTTATTATAAGAAGGGATAATGCAAATTACTAGATGTCGAGTTATCGTTGACATGCTACATGACATGGTCAACAATGAAACGTGGACAATTTTAGACAAACAAATTGATGCCGTTTTGCTTTGAATTTTGAATTTGCTTTTTTTCCTTTATTTTTTTTTCCTTTTCATCTTCACCTTCTTCGAATGAACATTAACACTATCTTCATGTTCCTATTAAAATACTGATCGAGTAATTTTCCTTCTCACATTCTTCCAATTAAGTATTGCTTCATTAATTTGTAATGTCTAAACTTTCAACTCTTATTATTTTAAATTTCAAAGAGAATAAATAAAAATGAATATCATGAATTTATTAATGACAATAGTTTTAATTCAAGTAAAACTATATTCTCGAATGATGCAAATCTATCTTCAAATGGTATGGTGTATTTAAGTCAACAAGATGTATCTAACATGCAATAAAGGAAGTGGTAATAGTTTATTTGATTTAGCAAAACCTCAAATTTACATATTTATGTTTTATACATATGAAATTGACTTATTCTAACATGTTTTGCTTTCAATCTTACATGCTAGATAGTATTTAAACGAGGAATGAGGTGAGATGGTCTCGAGTGTTAACTATCGAGATTGAATTACAATGTCTTTTAGAGAATCTAATTTTCTATTAAATTCACATACCATAAAATTAAAATACAATTGGATTCATCAAGAAGCTAGCATTATTCAAACTCTACTTTTCTGAATTTTCAATGACAAGTCTATTGTAGCCAGTCTCAAGTTTAAAATTTCATGATGCATTTTATATGGCTGATTCGAAAATGTCTTTCCTTAGTAATTTTTATGCTTAGTAGATAACAACCCAATAATTATACATATTCAAAAATTATTTTTGTTTTGGTTTTTTTCTTCTTCTTTTTTTGGTGACCGAGGATTCGCCAGAGCATGCCCTTGTCGGCTTACGTTAATTCGGGGTCTCAGGGGTCCTCGCGGTGGAGGCCCAAACAATTATTTTTGTTAATAACAACAATGAGTACAAATATATTTAAAATACGTTTAACATGCACAGGTCACGTAATTAGTTTATAAAAATAACACTATATCCTTTATTTTGATTTTGATGAATTTTCTCCTTTTCGATTTTATTAACTCCATAGTTGATGGACCCAACACCAAAATTTGATCTTCAAAGCCCAATAGTGGCCCAAAGGCCCACTCATTGAAGCCCATAACCTCACAAAAATAACAAATAAAAAATAAATTCAAGAAACAAATAAAAGGAGAAAATGATAGAAATGGTTTATGAATTTTGGTTCAATATATAACGTCACATTTGAACTTTTAACTCATTCAATATGATTCCTTAACTTTGATTAAATATGTAATATTATTTCTGAATTTTTAATTTATTTAATATGGTCAAATGGTCAATGAAGCCCTTAAACTACATGAAATTTCTTAAAAGTTTATGAACTATATTGAATATTTACTAATAATTTATGAATCATATTGAATAAATTAAACATTTAAGAGCGATATTACACACTGAATTATAGTTTAGGGATCATATTGCAAAAAATGAAAATTTAAGGACGGTATTGTATATTGGGCAGTGGAGTGACTCAACTAGAGTAGCATATTGGGCCACAGTTTAATGACCATATCACAAAAATTAAAAATTTATGAACAACATATTATGTGACATCCTAAAAATTCGATCCAGTCTCGACTAAATGAAATGGGTTTTTCATCAACACGCCTATGATCATTTTTCTTTGAGTTGATCACTCACGAGATAACTAATTTATCAAGTGAAGTCGTTAAAGGATATAAACGTGACAGACTTGAGAATTAAATCAGAAATCGACTGCTCGACCATGATAATTAACAATTGTCAATACGGCACTATTATAATCGATTAGAGATTGGAGATAGGTCTCGACAGAAGCACATAATTAAATTGTGGGTGATTCCATCTTATTGCAAAGTTCATGTCGAACGGCACTAAAACGATTTTTCTATCAATTCTATACCCGGTACCCGTAATTGAAACATTGAGATTTTTACGACAATCGAGAGTCGCCGATGAGTTGAAAATGCACAAACGTGGATTGAGAATTATCGACCACGAGTTAAATGCGATAAAATCCCTGAAAGCTACCGAGTAAGTTAGGTCATGCTAAAATTGCATCCAGTTGATTTTAACCACGAAATTGAACTCGGTTTCGAGAATCGAAAGTTCGAGCGTGTCATGATTTATTTTTAGGACATTGTCTCATCCTTTGAAGAATTTTCGGCGAGCCCAGCATTTTGGCGGAAAATTGGAATTTGGCAAAACTAAATCAAGGAAATTCGGAGGGGCATTTTTAAGTGGATTTTGACCTTTCAAAATGAGCTAGTTGGTGAAGGAAATTGTGAGAATTGGTATGGGCAACTTCCTCAGCAATTTTGGCCATCAAATTGAATTGATTTTGTGTGAAATTGAAGAAGAAATTCAAGAAATTCGTAGGGCTGCTGCTATTGGCATTTTTTGCCTTCAATTTGAGTTTGTTTATGAATGAAATGTGAAGAAATCACCCATTGGAGGCTGCATGGACTTAAGAGGGCTGAAGACTTTGTGCAAAGTGTGATCATTGCTTAGATATTTGTATTGGAAGCCCATTGGCTACTCACAAGACTTTCTTGGCTGCTTGTTCCCCCTCCTTCTCCTTAAATGTCTTCAGCTTCTTCTTCTTCTTCTTGCTTCCTCCCTAAGCCTTCATTTTCCTCCACTGTCGAAGCTACAAGCCAAGCCAGAACAAAGCCAGCACAACCAGCCCCGCCGAACCAATCGCATGCCTGTCTTCAGTCCAGCAGCTTGCCGGTGTTGCCGTTCACCAGCCGCAATGCCAAGGCCGCGTGCTTTGCCTCCCATCCACGTCCTTGCCATCCCTGAGCCGATCCTCGACCAGCCCTGCCGTCCGCCCGAGCCAGCCAATCGTCCGCCTAGCTCCACCGTTGTTGCCTCCGCCATCCCCACACTGTGTTTAGCCCAGCCAACCCCTCGACCAACTCTTCCAGCCAGCCACAGAACCGAGTCTCAACTTGAGAGCAGAGACTTGTGGGGCCGTTTTCAATGTCTTCCGAGCCTCCTTAGGAGCCGCCGGAGACATGGGAATTCACCGCCGTCGCGCCACCATCGCCGTGAACCCGTTTATTCGCTAATCCGGTGAATTAACCTCCTAAGCTCTAATTAGGGGTTAATTGCACTTAATAGGGGATTAGTTAGGCTAATTAGGATTAGTAGAGTTAGTTCATGTAACTAGATTGGTTAGGTTTAGTTAGTTAGGGTATTTAGTTAGCCTATTAAATTAAATTAGTTAGCTTAGTTAGTTCAATTAGATTAACCTGGTTAGCTTATGTTAATTTAATTAAGTGTTTTAATTTAAATATTTTACAATTTATTTAATTAAATGTAATTTATTTATTTAATTAGTAATTAGCATAAATTATACCGGGATAGCCGGTTGTCGAATTTTAGGCCGATCATTGTGATTGCGTTAGTTTGTGAAATTAATCGCTAATTTGTGCAATTGGATGCTTGGTAATGATTTTTAATTATTATCTAAAAAATATGAATTTTTTGTATTTAATTAGAAAAATACCAGGTGTCGATTTTTGACTCCAAAAATATTTTAAGTACTATATAAAATCGTGGAATTTTAAAATGAGAGAATGTCATGCTTTATGGTTCGATTTGACTATGTGGCCACTCACAATTATTTTACCGTGTGTTTTTAATATGAAGAAAATATGCTAAGTACATTATTTGAAATTGAGGCATTTAAGTGCAAGGCACGATATTCTTTGCCGAACATGGATGTGCGTGTAATCGGTATCGGAAACCGACACGATGTGTTTACGCTAGACGATACTTCTTCAGGAATACCCTATGTTAACAGATGCCGATCGCAGTGGAGGCTGGGTCGATACTCCTTTGGGAATGCCGTCTATATGTAGACGTTGCCGTGCTCGACGAAGCGGGACGACGCTTGGTTATGTCGGATGACTGTCGACTGTTGAGTTGGCCGTGACCATTAGATCGTAATTAATTGGAACACTTGAATGAATGAAATAACCGCGCTTGATTATGGGACGAAATTGTGTGGCACGGAATTGGACGTGTCATAACTATTTGGCCTTATAATCAGGACCCCTGTGATTGATTGATATATGAAAGTGAAGTGTTCCAATTATTGAATACATTTACTATATGAGCTGTACTAATGGGCAGGGAGGTGCTGAGGCGAAATAAGTCTTATATGGTGTATGTTTAGACTGTCTCTAGATGAATTATCATCTTAATCGGGGTTTAGGGTGTAAACTCGCTAAGACATTGTTTCACTCCGTCATGGTTTAAAATTTTTTAGGTTCCTAGATGGAGGTACGTCATATATGTTATGGGGTCCTGCGGGTAATGGACTTTCAACACTCCTATTTCCCTATTCCCAAGACCATCTTGACCCGTGAGCTAGTTGAGTCCACGGTCTGGGTCGAGAAGGGCCTACCTCACTAGATACCTCATCGCTTCAAAGCATGGTTCATTAACTTTCCTAACGGGGCTCAGAAGGGTCCCATACAGAGTTTTGACAGGCCTCCCGTTGGAACCGGGCAATGGAAAATAGGGCATCCCGTGGATATCGACACCCTTGGTGGTGTCGTGGAGGATCCGGAGCCCATAACTGGAGAGTCCGGAGCTAGTAGCTCTTTTTGAGATAAATCTCCTATATATAAACCTTAGGTTTTGCTTGATTGTATATAAACCTGATGTGTTTATAAAGTGTGGCTTGTGTTAATTGACTATGCTGCTTTTCTATCATATGTTTGTTTGCTGTCTAGAGATTGTTATTTCGTTTCCACATGTGCATAAATCGTTTGGGTCAGCGACGCGTCCTGAGAATGTCGCAATTTAGTCGACTGCCGAGAGATGTGTATGTGCCTGGGTTTGAGGCGTGACATTTTATATTGGATTTACATTGAAAAACTTCAAACTAGTACACCTATAACAAATTTACCAAAAACTAATTTTTTGATCACAAAAATCGCAAACTAGTATATCTTTGACAAATTTACTCAAAACTAATATATTTATGACAAATTTACCCTATATTAATTTTTATTAAATTTTATTGTCAAATTATTAATTCGAATGATATGTGATAATCGACCGGTGTACCCATTTAGGATTTTACTTTTCGTTTGTTGCGGTTATGCATTTTTTGTGGTTTTTTGTGATATTAATCCAATTCGAATATTATATTTATCACAAATATATTAGTTTATGATTTTTGGCGGCAAAATAAATTAATTTGTGATAAATTTATCGGAAGTGTATTAATTTGTAGTTTTTTTGGTCAGTTGAGGTAAATTTTATATATGTGTATCAATTTGATATTTTTCATGATTAAAAAATTAATTTAAAATAAATTTGTCATACGTATATAATTTAGGACTTTTAAGGTATTAATCCTTTTATATTATACCAATGTGCTATTATCCCAAAAATAAACAATGCGCATCGTCACCGTCAGTCAGTGGAGCCGCCCTCCACCGGAGCCTCAGTCCAGCTCGTAGCTCTCGGCCATGGCGGATTCCAGTCTCCGCGCTTCCGATGAACCCGCCGCGACGTCGTTGACCGGCGACGCCTCCAGTGCTTCCTCGAGCGCGCCCTCGTCTAAGGAAGGTACAGAAAACAGCGAAATCTCTCCAACTTTTTTCCCATTTCGGGTCTCTTTGTAGCTCGCTCGTTGCGTGGTCGAGGAGCCACGCTCGATAAATGCCGCATCTTTTACGGACCCAGATGGCGATCATAAGCAATGTGGAGTTTCGCCTGCGTCCTGGTCTGAGTCGTTGTCTGCCGAATCGTGGGTCGTTTGGTTCTTGCGGTTTCGTGGGCTTCCGATGGTCTGGGATGCTTTGAATTCCGTACGTTAAAGGATCAAGCGGGACCAGCCCGCATCGGTCCGTGGTCTCGACATTGCCTGGATGTTCATACAGAGGTCATGAGCATGAGGAGAAAACCTTAACCCGAGTCGCGGAATTCAATGTATAGTAATTTCCGTGGCTTGTGTTGGAAGACGGATTGCCATGATCGGCAACAATTAATGGTGCCGGAAAGTATGGAATGCCATACCAAAATGATGCTGGGAACGTCTCAAATGAATGGATAAATAAAGGGTTTTCGGATACGGGGAATAGGAAGGAAGAGACTAGGTGATCTGGGTCTCCCTTTGCCGAATCACCACCTTAGTAGGATAACAAGGAGAGGATTCCTATTCCCTTGAAGGAACTTTATTCATTTACTCGTGTGGGTTACAATGAAAGATTCAGGGGTCTTACAGTTTTGTAAAGATAAAAGCATTGCTAAAAATAAAAATACACTTGCAGATCAAGAAAATATATTCTATTCCTCGAGATCAATCTCGAAATCTTCAATTAAGGAATTGTAATGTTCTTGCTCTGCATCAATATTAATATCATCTTGTTATGATTTGAACCTTTTTTTTTTTTGTGTGTGTCTGCTCAACGGTTGTCATGGAGTTCACTTGATACGATTGTTCAATAATATGTTGACTACACAACTCTGTTCCTCCACAGCGTCCTTTTTTCCCAGCCACCATTGTTTTCACGCATCTTGACCATGTAATTTTGCTGGTACCGTTTCGAAATATCTGTAGTGGGGAGCATACACTGTTTCTGTTCCTTTTTTCATTTGGCCATATGTTTGTATGACCTGACCGTATTGATTTACATAGACGATTGGCACACAGTCTTGTGTGAATTACATTGTCTTATGTGAAGGTATCGCAAGTACTGTCGATATTGCAAATAGAATTTGTCTATGCAACAGTGGGTTTGGCAAGTCTGGAAAGATGGACTTTGATTTTGAAGGTTAAGGATGCTATGTCTTGCAGTGCAATTGAGAGGAAAGTGGCAGGCACTGCTGAACCCTTATAAATCTGAACGACTCATTGGTGAAATTTCTTGGTGTAGCTTGTGGACTACATAGATCAATTTGTTGATTCGTCCTTTTAGTGGCATTCTCAGCCCAGTCTGTGTGGCTGGTTCCAGCTGAGTTATTTCTGGACAACTCTTCTTGAAATATTGATTAGGAGGATGATGCCATCAGAAAATACAAAGACAAGACCATACACCATGCGTATTAATGAGACTAAGGCATGTGCTTGATAGGACTGAAGTTTACTTGGTTCCTTGTCTAAAACCTCTGAACTTACTGGAAAAAGTTCATTTGAAATTTCACGAGATTGCAGTGATATGTCTTTCGTTATGCCATATTAAAGTCCTTTATTATGGCCTCCTAAAGCGTGGACAGCCTGGCAATGCGGTTGCCAACTTGTCAACTCTTTTATGATGGACCATCTTCAATTCTTCCCTGTTTTGCCTTTGAGTGACTTGGGTTCAGATAGTAAAGACTTGCATTATGTCGGCAGGAAATTGGGGTTGTGGGCATTGTCTGTGCTGGTTTTCATCTTCCGTAATGGATACAGTTATCAGCTTACACAATATGGAATTATGATAATGGTCTATATCATGGGAATGGGACAATAGCAAAACTAATCCCTAAGTTGCAGAGAAGTTCTCTTCACAGTCATGCTTATTATAAGAAGGTGGATTTGATGTAAGTTACTTGTCTTAACCATGGCACGTTACTTTTTTTCAATTTGATTTTTGAAGTTGTGCACTAGCCACTTTTTTATGCTAAGAAATGTAGCTGTTCAGCTTAAGTGCAGAAGTTATGGCAAAAAATTTGTGCTGCCTACATTTTCTGACGCAAACGATTTCAACCTCAGCCTCATGGCCAGTCCTTCAAGTTCTGTTGTACTACCTTATCTGCCTAAGAGTTATTGTCCTTCTCACATCGCATTGCTAAAAAGCTCACTACTTTTCTTTCGCATGGCCTATTGATGGGATACTTCCGTGGCAAGCTTAAATTTACTCTTGCCTTCTTGTTCTTGGGGTTACATGTTCATGTTTAAAGAAAAGCTCAAGGACAGTCATTCCGGACTTTTGAACTATGCTTGAGTGCCAACTCCTGACTGCATGGCACATAAAACCCCACAGTAGGAACCATACTTCTTGCTTTTTCCAAAACTTACAACTAATGATGCTTGCAGTTGTGTCATGCACAAAATATCTCTGTGCTAGTTCTACAAATGTGCTGAAAGTGCTCATTGACATTTCAGTACTCTAATGTCTGCTTAAGAGAGGGATATTATTGTAATCTGCTGTCATCCATCCCTGGAATATATCTACTTCATTAGTAGTATCTGGAGGTTAACAACAAGAGTTTATCTTATTCAATTTCTTCAGTTCTTACACAGTGCATCGCTAAAGTTTAGTAAGAGCAGTTTAAGTTCCCTCTCTGAGGATGATGCATTAATGATTTTGTGCAGGAGACTAAGACAGGTCCGAGGCCAGTTTCTTTCATCTACTAGAAGATAAAAAGAGGAAAGGCAGGGAGGAGACATGGGGAGCAGAACCCATCAAAATGGATGAGCGGGACCGTGCAGCAAGCGACAGCATTTGTTACTTCTGGACCTCATTCTGATTGATCATTGACTTATGCTATATATGCAGCATATTGGGGCCTTATCAACTGTCAGTGACTTAAAAGTCTTCTCTGAGCACATTGATTATATATGTACATCCTTGTGTACATTTATACATTTATACATAGACATATATTTTTACTTTTCCTTCTCTGTTGATGAAAGAGTGCCAAATGAAAGCAACACCATGTGTTTTGAAGAAAAGTTTGCCTGGCAGCAGCAGGAGTTCGAGCATTTCAGTCAGCTGTTTCACTGTGATTGACAATTTGTAAACTGGAAGTTAGCAGCTGGTGAAAGAGGGGTCCTTCTCCAGTTCATATAGAATTGACTGATGAACATGTAAAAGAGTCGACGTATTCTATAAGGGTTAAATCCTGATCATGTGGAATATGCTTAATTTTTTATTTTTCACTTTGCTCTGTATGGTGGGATATGCCCTTATCTTGCTGGGCATGCTTGTGTCGCTTAGAATGAAGGTAAATGGTTGCAGCAAATCACGCCAATTGCCAATTCTGGAAGATTATGTTGATTGATGATTCAATGATTGCCATCGTCATTATGTACTACAAGGAGAGGAGCATGGCGAGATGTGAAAAGTAATATGATCTAGTTTCTCAATTTCTGTTCAGGAGAAAACAAAAGTTAAATAAGAATACTAAACTTTGTGCGTGACATTATGTCACTTTAGATATCCTAAGCGGGCCGTCTAGGGTTTCTCGAGAAACTGATCCCGGTCGTTTGTAACTAAAATGCAAGGAGCAGTAGCACGCACACAGCAGAAAAGTTCTCAAAATGAATGATTCGGATCCATTTTTTTATGATCCAACGGCCATCATCTTACGGTTTATGGGGAGATATTAGAAGCGCCTATTCTCTAAGCGTTTATACAATGGGTATCTGCGCATTTCTATTGGTAGCGACTTCTGATTGTCAAGTCTTTTTAGCAGAAGGAAATTTAGTAGCTTGGAGGTAAACTGCAGAGAGGAAAGAGGTAATTTTGCTGTTTGTCTCCTCTGCTCCATCTGTGTAAGTATTTATGATCTGAACGCATTTGTCTTGCGCTAGATCACTGCTGGTTTACTCCTTGTTCTTTTCTGAGCTTTAGCTGTCATTTTCTTGGGCATATCATAGTAATGGCCATCAGAGAAGATGGGGACAGAAAGAGAGTAGGAAAAGCCAGAATCCACGGATGCTCCTTGAATTAGCAAACACCATGTACACATAAATACTTTAATGTATAAATACTTTTTTTTTCCCTTTTTTTATGCCATACCCTATGATTCTCTCATCATTTTGTTATTCCATATCCCAGTATCTATCCACCCCATTATTCCCTTCCAAGAGACAACTAGACTCTAGCTCTCTCTCTCCCTCTCGCTCACCACCCCCCGCCTCTGATGCAACGATGAGTCATGATGATGACAGTGATGATGGTGACAGTAAGTTACGGGTAGAAGCATCTTGAGGTCCACACTTGCTGAACTTGATTTAACAAACATCTTTCTGTTTGAAAGGCTCGATATCAGCACCTATATATGAGAGTTTCTAGGTGGTGTTCTACAAGGAGATCTTGCTTTCACTTAGATGAGAAGGGTCAAATTTCATACTAAGAATTGCCTGAGGGGTTCATCTGCATTTAGTTTGAACTGGTCAATTAAAACCAAGGGAAAGAATTTTCGCTAAGCTTTAAGCTAGTCAAATATATATATACTAAGTTCCGTTTCCAAAATAATTCCTTGCCAATTGGTCGCTTTGAAAGGCTGAACTCCCTTCCATCAGTTATAGCTGAGAATGATTTCGTTTGATTGGAACTACACTATTCCTTGAATCCCTCTTTCAAGGGTTGTGAATATTGGTTCAAGAATTCAAGAAGAAGCGAGAAGTCTTTGCATTAGAAATAAATTTCTTGAAAATTATATAAATGGACATCATCCTTTGCCCGATTAACTTCTGCAGATTAAATAAATAATTGATCAGTCAGCATCGTTTTTCAAATTCTTTTCTGGCTTGAAAAGGCAAGAAAAATTGGGAGAGCTCATGATTGAGGGGAAGATTAATGTCATTGCTTTGTCATTTGCAAAGCAGCATGCCTGCTTCGGGATCTGCCAATGTAGGGACCATGTCTCTGTGGTGCCTTTGTAGACAACAGCACGGTAAAATGATTTTAGTTGCAATGAAAACAAATTCACTCATAGTTCTTTGAGAGAATCATATGTTAGAATAGACAATCTGTGAACATTAGCTAGCTAAACTCATTTAGATCAAACTGATGATGATGTACATAGTGGCATGTAACCATTGAGTCCTTTCGATAGAATATGCAAATATTAACCATCTGAACTAAAATCAAATCTCATAGAATGAAGCTTAGGGAATGTGGTTTACTGTATTTGAGAGAGAGAGAGAGGGAGAGAGAGTAGCCAAAAACAGAAAAATGGAAGTGTCACCCAAATCTTGCCAGTGTGCATGTCTTGGATCACTGTTAAAGACAAAGAGGTCCAGTTTTTTTTTTTTTTCCCCTTTTTGGTCGCCTGTTATAAGACTGAGAACAGAAACGACAATCATTTCTGATTGCTTCCTAAAAGCTGCAAATGGCACAGATCTTAGGGTTTTTCTAGGGCTTTCAAACTTTAAAAGATCACTACCGCTCCTTATTTCAAAGAAAAAAAAAGTACTGGGCAAAGAAAAGTCGACCGCAGCTTTTGACTGGAACGACTGCAACTGTGCGTGCAAATCTCTCAGCTTTTCAATTATTTCGGCGAAGATTCCATTTTTTTTCCCTTTCTTTTACTTCCAGATTATTAAGGTTTGCTCTGAAACATCTCTCTCTATACATAACAAAAGCAATTCTTTAAGTTTTCTCTTAGGGCTTTGCTGAGATCTTTCCATTACTCCCTGAACTTTATAATTTGGGTTCTCACCTCTCTATAAAGGAGCAGTGCACATGTATTGAACCTGAAAAAGCCATGTTCCCATACTCAAGAAGCTATAAGAGAATTTGCTCCTCCATCTGTAATTTAATTAGAGTGACTTACTTACTGTAAAAGAAAGAAAAAAGAACTTTTGGATCAAGAACCATATTTGCAGCCAGATCTACAACAATAAAAAATCCGTTTAACTTAGCAGTATATGCAAGGAAAGCATGGAGAGAAACAAAAACAAGGCACAAGAAGATATACAGCCGCAGTTTTCTTGGGTGTAGTTAGTATTAATTAGGTTTGAGATCTCTGCGTATACGGACAATATGCATATCTCACTGCCAATACGTGTGGTCCATCTCTCTCTCTGTCTCTCTCTCTCTCTCTCTCTGCACACTGAGTGGATGCTTTAAAGAACCCGTTTTTTTTTTTTTTTTTGGTCCCTCCCCTACAATGTAGACAGAGCTAGAAATCCATCATCTAAATCCAAGCAGTTTTGATGAAAAACTTCCGGTCCTGCTCACACCACAACTTCGGAAGCCACAAGACGATTATGTCCCATCTCTTCTCTGACTTTTAATTCACTTCACACACACTTTCTTTAAAAGAAAACCACTCTCTTTCAGTTGATAGCAGTCACGTTCTCTCATTCATTCTGAAAGCTCACAAACTATCTTGCTTCAGCTAAAAACAAGATTCCATGTGTGTGTTTTTGCTCTCTTATCTATAAATATTTTCCAAGATCACACAAGATAACAGAATTATAATTCTGTGGCATGATGATTTTCACTATCTTGCTATCTTTTTCACTTAGCTACGCATGCATTTATCATATCATGCTATATGGAGTACACCCCATAAAGCTATTCTCTTCTCTTGTTGCGTCAAATAAAGTGTTGGTCTCCCTCCCTCCCTCTCTCTCTCTCTCTCTCTCTCTCTCTCTCTCTCTCTCTCTCTCTCCCCTCTTTCCTTTTCAATTATGTCTTTGCAATGGTCCCCTTTGAGTTTAAAACCTACCCTTTTGATGGGTTTGTTTCAATTTTTAACTGATCTCTTAATGACAGGAAAAAGAAGAGAAACAACTCGAAGTTGTATTAATACCAACTAATCTTGACCTATATTTTGCAATTCGGTATACATGATAAATAATAATTGTTATCATTTACAGAATCATCTGGCTGACATGGCGACTTCAGCAGATGACACATGGAAGCAAGATATGCCATACCTCTTTTCACATCTTTCCCATGCAACATATACGCAACATGCCATGGTTAATTTTTCGGCATCTTTCTGTTAACCATTCTCCAGCAGGGAGTGAATATTTCTTCAATTATACTTATATTGTGAAAGTACAGTTTACTGTCTGTAGATTGATACTCTCTCTCTCTTGCTTGCTCGCTCGCTTCCACTATCTCCTCGGACTCGTCGTCCTCTCAGGCAACACATATTGTTCTCGTTGGCAGTTCTGGGGAAGTGAAGGGACTGATCTTGATCTGCTATCAAGATGGTTAATGCTCTCTCGCTGAAGTAAGTTCATGATCGAGTGATTTACATATTTTCTTGAGAATTTTTGTTGTGTTTATATATGCTAAAACATTCTTTTCAAAAGAGGATGTGCAGACACTAGCTCATTATGTTGCCTCAAAGTAGGTTTCCTTCTTCAGAATCAGATAATTGAACTCAAGATCTGTTGACAGATACAAGATTCTTTCCTCTTTGGCCAAAATTAGGTTCTACTTTCACTTCAAGATGCTCAAGGATCGTTCATTAGGTTTTCAAATTGAGACACTGTGCATTTAGCAATCAGGAGATTGTCTTTTAACCGAATTAAATGGTTGTTTGTTGAGTACTCGATTAAAGAATTCTTGAGTCATCGGAAAACAAAAGTCGCTTTCTACACCAATTCTTGATTTGGGAAAGCATACTTGTCATAGGGTTCTTCTTTCAGTTGCTTCAGGTCATAAGAAGAAAGAACATGCTTGTTTGGTGATATGTTTCATGCTGTAATTAATTACTCTATCTTTTCTTTTTCACTCTTGTTAATTAATCTGCAGTTATTGCGTACTGCTGCAAATCAATGCATGGCAACCTAAATCAGCTATTTTGTGCTTGAGATTATATAGAGGAAAGGAGGTGACTTTACAGGTTAACAATTTGACAATTCTTATCGCAGCCAATCTCTAGCATCCTGATGATCATGAGAGGAGTAAGATGAACCCAATTCCAAGAGGAGGAGGAGGAGGAGGAGGAGGCTTTCAATCAGCGAAGCAAGAGGAAGAAAAGAATGAGACCAGCAGGAGTCTGTCCCGCTTGGCACCGCCATCAACTTCCAGGCACTGGTCAGGTTTCCGAAACCCAAGGATTGTGCGCGTCTCGCGCTCCTTTGGAGGTAAAGATAGGCACAGCAAGGTCTGCACTATTAGGGGTCTGAGGGATAGGAGGATTAGGCTCTCCGTGCCCACAGCAATTCAATTGTATGATCTTCAAGACAAGCTAGGGCTCAGCCAACCCAGCAAAGTCATCGATTGGTTGCTAGATGCCTCTAAACAAGACATCGACAGGTTGCCGCCACTCCAGTTGCCTCCGAATTTCGGCCAATTCCACCAGCAAATCCTATTCCCACATGAATCATCAAGTGCCAACTCTCAACCTTCCTTGATCTCTCCATTTCTCCCCACAAGCTCAACAACATTCTTGAAGCATGGGATCAAGATCACTGAGAACAGTGTCGATCACAGGGTTAATGATAGTGAATCTTCGGCAATGGCAAGGTCAAAGTTTTGGAACATTGATACTTATAACACACTGAGAGCAAAGGACAAGGAAGTTGAAACAGATGATCACAATGGTCAGCCTCTTTCTGAGAAGGGCAAGTGGATTGAGAATGATGCAGTGCATGGCCATTTGGGATCATCAGTCAACTCTCACCATGGACAAGTATCTGCTCAGAACTTCTTCCCAATCGTTAGTTATTCCTTGAGTGGCAGCACCTTGCCGTACTCCTATAATAATCAATGGGAGCCTTCGAATTTGTCATTGTCTCAACTTGGGACTCACGGCTTTCAATTGCTACCGGATCAAAATCCCCTAAATTCCGTGTCAGTTGCTTCCTCTTCGGCTCTTCCATCCGCCACTCCCCAGTTATACTTCTGCCCATCTGCGGCAATGACGCCAATTTTTCCTTCCTACCCTTCGTATCTTACCCCTACTGTTGAGACAGATGCGAGACAACTGAACCATCTTCATCTATTGAGCTCGAGTTCGCAGCAACACATCTTGCCTACTTCCCTCCTGCCATCGCTTCAATTGATCAGCTCGCCGATGGGATTGCCATTCCAAACGAGCACTAGTGCCAAATTTCTTCATCGGCAAGATGATGATGAGAGTGAAGAAGACGAGGATGGAAACGGTTCTTGAATCTCCAAATATGAGGAACGCCCTCTCGCATGAAGATCACTTTGGACGATGATCCCCCCAAGATCTTTTAATGAGGGTTTATAATTCAATAATCTCTGTGAGAGATTGCTGCTTTTAGGAAATGGTATGAACAAGAAGTTGCATTTTTCTTGAAAAAAGTATATGGACTAAAAAAGCAGCAACATCGTCAAGGTGGCAACATTTTTTCTCCTGAAGACTTGTCTCCCACACGCACATAAGTGCCTCATCATCATCAAATTCTGCAACAGAGTAAGGTGCTTCTATTTAATGCTTCTTTTGTACCTGGAGCTTTTTAGAGCAGCATCTCAGTCATATATCATGGCCAAATTATTTGAAGAAAATGCAACAATGACTCTCATACAGAAACATAGTATTTCCTTCTGTTCTCTTTTTTCCTTTTTTGGCCTTGTATTCGAGTGATTATCATGCATAAGATACCTTATACACGGGATGTTATAGCCGAAAACCCCATATGTTAAGTTATGCACATTTATTCGACATGCGCCGTGTGCATCATAGCGTAAACTTAATTATGTCTTAAATTATCCGAAGATTGATATCGTTTTTTCTTCCTCTCTTGGATCCCGCTTAATTATACTTTAATTTAAGTGTCAATTTTTGGACATGCTTATCATGTTGTCAATTCTGGGGCATGCTTATTAAGTAGCTGTCTTAATGGTACTATGCGATGAGCAATTTTTTTAAACATTTTCCTTGCGAATTAAAAACATTTACAGCTTAATGTTGTGATAGATTAAGCAGTATGTTAGGAAAAAGCAGCACTCATAAACAGTGAGAAAAGAATTAACGCATCTATTTTATTTTCGTGGTACATCCATTAATGTCTAACGATCATACACCTCATATAATAATCATACAACAGGAGGTCCATATACAAGTGAAAAGTGCATCAGCATGAAGCAAAACCAGAATAATAATGAACGAGAAAGCTCCTGTTATACATCATTTAAATTTGACGAGAACGAGTTAAAAATCAGTATTTGAGCTATAACTCGTAGCGTGTCGCCTCCTGTTTCTTTGGTTACAATTTAGTTTCTTCCCCTACTAAACCTGACATGCTTGTTATCATGTCTTGAAATTTACAGCAATTCGATCATAGTTACCTAATTTAGAAAAATTTCTTCCGTGAGTCAACCCCATTTTGCATCAAATTATGTCGAGTTGTTTTTCGATGGTGATCTCTAGTTCATAGAGAGTTTCTCTTCGTGTGTTGCTTTCCAAACTCACGTTAGGATACCGTGATGAGGCTGATATGCTTGCATGGTGCATGTTAGCCAACATGGTATTTTCTGTCCTTTAGCAATTCGCAACCAGTAAAGTTAAAGCTGAATCACTAAGCAAAGCTATTTACGTTCTCTTTGACTTCGATCCATCTACCTCCAATTAATCACAGCTACGCCATATAATGAACCAACCCTAGCTAACTGTCTCGAAAAGAAGAAAAAAATCAGAAGAAAGGAACCAACCCTAGCTCGTTTTTACTGTTGACTCTGACAATTCATCAACCCCTTCTTGCTTGCATTTTCTTCCTTCCTTTTTTTTTTTTTTTTTTTTTTGGGGGGGTTGACTTTTGCTTTGTTATTAATCCTTGATCATATTGAGATTATTCAACCTCACCTTTCGACTAATCTTGAATTCCTTCAATTTCTTTTTCGGGACATACGTGATAATGAAGTCATTTTCAGTATCTTGATACTTCTTTTGATATCTACTTATGTTGTAATGTTTCTTGCTCACTTCATTATCTATTCTTTAATTTCGTGTGACTTTTTATTTGATCAGCACATGAAAACAGATGTTAAAGCGATCCCTCATCACTTGATCATAGAAAATTATAATAAACATCAATCTTTGAACTCAAATGCTTCGGCTTGATCATAAGCATTTCATGAAACATATATATGAGTGGAGGCTATATATAAAACTTACCCTATGTTGCTATATTCCCAAGGATGAACCTCAAGGGGTTGCAATGGATTGCTAGGCCTGAGTGTAAACCTCTCTTTTGAGGTAGCGTTTACATTTCGCACGGACTCTCTTAAATCTTATTGATCCCAACTTGATTTCTTGTTTTTTTTTTTTTTTTTAATAATCGAATGAGGTTATAGTCGATACTAACCTTTTCTAGACCATGAATAAGAGTGCAAGCAATCGAACTAACTCGCTAAACATATAGTTAAAGGAAATGTAAACAACCCAAGCCATATTGGAGGGAAAAAATACATGCCCTTCTTCTTATTCTCTAGGACAGGCCCTGTGAGCTTATGAATGGAAAATCTTAAACATACTGATTTCTCATGAAAACTAAGACTAAACATATGCCTAGGATCTATGTGATAATAAGCTAAGACTTCTAGGATGGAATGCAACTATTCTTAAACATGTGCAAATGCCTCCAAGCTAAAAAGTGTATAGTAGTTTTTTTAATCTTTTTTAGATGTTCGAATTATGCATTAAGAAACTGGGAAAATTACCCAATCAATCCTAACC
Source organism: Eucalyptus microcorys (assembly GCA_014182515.1). Classification (NCBI taxonomy): domain Eukaryota; kingdom Viridiplantae; phylum Streptophyta; class Magnoliopsida; order Myrtales; family Myrtaceae; genus Eucalyptus; species Eucalyptus microcorys. The sequence goes on from CM024563.1 coordinate 6,522,095, forward strand.
TATTGTACGGATGCTAATTTAATTCTAAACCCTTAAATTTTACCAATTTGGTCTAACCCTTTGTGTGGAATTCCAATAAGTCATTATGTTCAATTTTCATTAAAAATCACTAACATAACAGTTCAGTTAATGCTGACTATCCTACTTGGCATACCACCACATCAACAATTTCAAGCGAAAATTGACTGAAGGTACCACATTGGAAACTAACGCAAAGGTTCAGGATTAAATCGGCAAAATTAAGAAGTTTAGGATTAAGTTGGCATTCATACAATAAGTTTATAATTGATTGGAAAATTTTCCCAAAGAAACTTGTGCAACTAGTACTTCGAATTCATGGATACCTAAAATATCACGAGAGGAACTCCATACGCTTCCAGGTGATGCTCGTGTAGACCTAGCTGCCGATGAGACTAGCTCCCGATCAGGTGCATTAGGCCGAGCATGAGACTGTTTAGTCAGTGTTCATATCGAAACTAAGTCAGAATAGTGAGCGAAAATCCCTTAACTTTGGTCCATGAATCGCTTCCCAAGCTCCATGGTCATCGAAATGACTTAAAACTAACTGGGGTTGCATAGTCACTGTTCAGATCAAGAATCACACGAGAATGTCTCTTCGCCCCTTCTTATGTTCTCCTTTCAAATTGCCAAAAAGGACCCCTCCAATCATGGAGATGGCATCATGCGAATGCCTTTTTATCCAAGAATTCTTTCCAAAACTAACGAAGAAGCTGTCCCATTTCTACGGTGGTGCTCCATGATTCCAAGAACGGAATCCTCTCTCTCTCTCTCTCTCTCTCTCTCTCTCTCTCTCTCTCTCTCTCTCTCTCTCTCTCTCTCTCTCTCTCTCTCTCCCTCTCCCTCTCCCTCTCTCTCTGCATCTAAGGGCGATCAATTTCAAAGTGAGTAGGTTGGGACCTGAAACTTGGAACCTACCATATTAGAAGCGATTCTGGTTTTTGTAACATGAAACCTACTCTATTTGCTTGGGAACCAAGGTGAAACTTACCTTATTTTCCCAATCCATTCCCAGGGTCTACTCGAAAACTTGTTTTCTCTTATGTTCCTTTTTTGGGTTTTATTTTCACAGCCAAATAATATAAGTAACAAGACGGTTCAAAGTAAAAGATGAATAAGTGCAAGCCACAAGCAAGCGAGTAGGAGGGTGAGTTGAGAGTGACGGTTCAAAATAAAAGATGAATAAGTGCGAGCCGCAAGCAACCAAGTAGGAGGGTGAGTTGAGAGAGAGAGAGAGAGAGAGAGAGATTGGAAAGAACAAACAAAAAGAGAGAGAAAAAAATAGGGTTTTTTAAATTTTATGAAATTGGCTCCAAATTCGATTTGGTCGATTCGATTTTCAAGTGGTTCTTCAGTCAAAGTTGAGAACCTGACCGGTTCCTACCACTTCCAAAATTTCAGAACCAGAAATTGAATCGGTTCCAACAAGAACTTGGAATTGAACCAATTTTGGGGATGGTTCACTTCAGTTTGCGCATAGAACCGATTCGATTGGACAGCCTTAATTGCATCTAGCACTATTTTTTGCTATTGAGAGAGGGGGGGGTGGTTCCAGTTGAAAATGGATATGGGTTGTGTGGATGAGAGAGATCGAAGTTCCACCGAGTTTTGCATGTCCATGGCAAGCTTCGACCTAGTTTAAATTCGGTGCAAGAAAAGATTCATGACGGGTCGTATATTAAGTCAGCCCATAAAATCTCACTGTCTTATTAAAAAAAAAGTTCCTAATTTCTAAATGTGGAAAAATTGCATTAAAGAGTGAGGACATGGGACTATAGATGGTTTTGTTCAAGGATCAAATTACTAGCAGATTTGATACCTAATTTTCATGAAATTTGAAAGAGACCTTTGGGACGGAAAACTTAGATGTCAACATCCTAGTTAGCTCTTTATTATTGGTGTGTCTCTTGATAATTTTTTTTTTTTTTTTTGATATACGTACGACAACGTAATTAATCAAGTGAATGCTCTGCCATGAAAGAAAGTCAACTGCCGAGGGGCAGCCCTTTTTTTCCATGTCCTTTTGCGGCCGGTATATCAAAATACCTAACTGATTACAGACGTCTAATTAATTTTTTAAAACACGAAACAAGAGGAAAAAAAAACAAGCATGTTGAAGTAGTGCAACCAAACCCTAACTAAATCTGGTAGAAATCGTTGATTTTGGCCCTTCAAATGTTATAGAACCATGTTTTAAAACCCTAGCTATTTGGCTAATATTTCTACAAGTCTTGCAATAGCTAGGCTCTTAGAGGAAGGTTGAAACTTATTAAATCTCTACCCCCACACAACACTATAAGGCCAAATTACTCTCTATGCTTGGTCTAACGTCTTTAGTCGTCACTTATTTCCGCCTGCAATAAAGAATGCACGTGCGATTTGAACGAAACTTTATGGCACGCCATATGATCGATTGGCCCATTGATACGGTGGATTGAGAATATGTTTCTCGATATATTGCAAAATGGTCTAATCTTTTTTACTTTTTTTTATGTACCCGTGATTTATAATTGAAGGCTTGATGTTGACAAAGGTGTGAAAATGGAAAAGAAGAAGAAAAAGAAGAAGACGAACAGAGTGCAATTTTAACCTATCTGTATAGCTACCGACATCAGTCCCCTCTTCACACATGCATAGCACAAGAGCATAAAAACCATGCGCATGCAACGAAGCACGCCGAGCTAGTGCACGTGATCACGTCATTGTATAAAGTAGGGCTGCATTATTTCACAATGCCAAGGACAGTCGGTCTATGGAGCCCCCCATGTAGATCCCACAAAAGCCCTACATTTACTTGCGTGAGAGCGAGAGAGAGAGAGAGAGAGAGAGAGAGAGAGAGACTGACGCCCTGCAACATTTAGAAACCCTAGAACATGACAAGAGGCCTCCCTCTATATATTGTGTAGACTACAGAGAAACAAATTTAACTTCATGATGGTTGATCATAGTCTAAGGAGAACAATCTCGTGTTAGAACTGAACAAGAGGTTAATATATTATACACACGATGCCGGAATAATAATAAAAAATCGCATGTGGATCCGCACAGTGATTACCCATATGATAAGAGCAATTCGTGATATCACTAAATGCAAACAATATCATATTTTGGCTATTTCACCCGAGCGTTTAGCTCAAGCCTTACCTAACTTACAAGGTTAATGAGATGTTTCATGGGCTCGAATTTATTTATCTAAGTATATAGCTAGTCAAGTGGCAACCTTCCTCACCATCATAATTAAAAAATCATCATCCTAAAAAATATGTTAGGACGTGTACTTTTTAAGAGGTCTAGTTTCAATGGATCCATAATCTTCTCGAGATATGATTTGATTTAATCTAGTAAAATCAATAAACAAGATAAGAGATCACAATGTACATTTCAATTGTCCTATGACGACTTAAGTTTGTTTTTTTTTTTTTTTTTTTTTGAATATGTGGTTGTACATAGAACTCTAAGTGGTACCAAAGTTAGGAGGTCTCAAATTCAATTCCTCATACCGTCCGGAGTTACTTTTCATAATGCATGGTGGGTTCAACAAATCTTTCGCCGGCCCGACCATTGGATTCTCGCGCGCTGAAGGCCTTCATCGCCAAATCAATCTTTGTCGAAGAGAGTTAAGATAAAAAATCGACATCACGCTCAAGCGGTTTGATTAAACGAAACATAGTTGCACCCTCAACCTCAAAATCAAGGGATGACTTATCTGCTCACTCTTTTTGTCTGTGAGGACGCATAAAAAAGGCCTTATGTGTCATTTTCTTTGAGACGCTTTACTCCAATCCAACGGAAGATAAGCATATGGCACGAAAGAATCCACAGCCAAGGAAAAAGGGGCTTGTGGGGCTGTAGAACATGCCATTCTCTCCTCAGACTGGGACAGATGAAAAGGATAGGAGGGAGAGAACGAGTGAGAGCTGCAGATAGGGACTGAATTCTGAAGCAGTATACATCCTCATCTCTCTCTCTCTCTCTCTCTCTCTCTCTCTCTCTCTCTCTCTCTCGTGTGGCAGGGTCACAAGATCCAAGAAGAACATTAAAGGATTCCCCAGTGGCAAGTTGGGTTTAAAGTTGGCTTCAAAGAAAAGGTTTCTTGTGGTGGTCCTAAAGTTAAAAGGATAGGGTAATACTTACTCATATCCACCTCCAGAACAAGATAGGGCAATACACGCATGTATATATGCATCTGCATATACGTATGCCCGTCGAGTGAATGAAACGGAGCGTCACGATGCCACGATGCCGGGTACAATCCTGAGCCGTTCGTCCTTCATTGTGTCGGTCGGGGGGATCTACAGTAGTGTCCTACCGTGGGGAACCTGTACATTGCGATCTTTTAACTTGGGACCAAATTCAGCCTGACATAATTATTTGTAGGGATGCAGAGTGCATTAGGTATTTTAATGGCCGACTAAGTAGGACTCGCTTTCGTTTTTATAAGTTACTCGGATTATATCTTCGTATCACCGCTAATCTGAACTAGATGTGTCCTTCATTGACATTATTTTTGAGCGGGGCCAAGCCCAGTAGTCCCATCGTACAATGTAGACATGCAGATGTACTATATCAGTGAGATTTTCTGCTGCATAGTATCTAACGTGTGGTCCTATATACGATTAAGTTGCTACGTACACCGGAGGAACACGTGTGAAGTATTTGTCTCCCTCATTAGGCATTTGAAAAGGAATTCCATCAGGGGCAAATGGAACTCCCAAGCAACTCAATGTTGGTCGGGTGCGAGAAGCGCGAGATTTAGACTTATGCTATCTAACAACAGAAGAACAAAAGATTTTCTATCTGTTTTTTTTTTTTTTTTTTTTTTTTTTGTAGAACGAAAGCGTATGTCAAAGATATAGCAAAATCCCTCCTCAAACTTGAAGCGAGAGCCCGAACATAACCCCCGACCGAGCACCCACTTGAGTTCGCAATGCTTGGTTTCGATCCAATGACCCATTTACGGCGGTTACGAGCGGCAAAGATGCCCTGCTGCTCATCACAGACTTCGCAACTGATCTTCATTATGGTCATCCGAACGCAAACAGTTCCGAGTCAAGCCATTGCCATTGCCAATCCAATGACAATGGGACTGACCTGACGAGAACAGAAGGACAACCATCCGACAGCTGAGAGCAATGAAGAGAGAGAGAGAACAAGGAATGAGGAGGCTACAAAAATCATGTAGGGAGGCCCATGTTGGTTGGTGGGTCGACCCAAGAACCTTTGTCAAAGGGCTCTATGTTCTCACCGAGACCAGACCCAGTGCAAGACGTCGCAAAATAGGGCACGAGAAGCGATGGTTTCTGCTCGAGGGGATGGGAAAAACCAGAGAGCTTGATCTGGGGGGCCAATGCAATTTCCATTTTCTCAGCAGAGATGAAGAAGACGAGGAGGAGGAGGGGATGAGGGTAAAGAATATTATATTAGAAATTACAAAAAAAAAAAAAGTCGAATGAAAATGAAAACGAAAACGTTTAGTGAAAATAGCCCCCGGCGAGGATCGAACTCGCGACCTTTCGCTTACGAAGCGAACGCACTACCACTATGCTACGGAGGCCCCGTTGATGTTTCTTACCTAATAAAATTATTAAAACTTTCTTCTCATGTTGTAGTCACTAGTTACCAACTAGAGTTCGTTTGCTCTTTGCGCTCGCTCTCTCTCTCTCTCTCTCTCTATAAATATATACCCTTTTTTTTTTTTTTTTTATTTATCTAAGGCCTGAAGGGATTTTTTTTCCTTCATCACTATGCTTTTTTTTTTTTTGGTCTTCATCGGATTGGGGCTCTTTGTGGCCACACCTGCAATGGGTGTTTTTGAGCCACTGATGAGAAGTCAAATTCAGTATCAACGCTAACCTCTGCATCATCCCTTTCACCATCAAAGATGCACTGTCAATTGGGTCATTCTAACATCCTCTCCTGTCCCCGCCTATAGTGTCGGTCCCAAAATGTAACCTCCTAGGCTTCCCTGGTCCCGTCCTATTCGCGCCCCGCCTGAGCTGCAATGGCCACGCTCCTTCAACTCTGCGTCTCGGATTCACGTGCTTCGCGGTTTGCTCATTGCCAGAGCCCTCGCGACGAGGGAGTTCTACCGATCTTTGCTATCCGGCCATGTTGAACATTTCAGGTTCACATCATCTTTCACGCGACAGACAAAACACGCGTGTTCGGCAGATTGGTAGACGTCAAACTCCACAGACAAAATATGCATGTTCGGCAGATTGGTAGACGTCAAACTTAACAGACAAAATATGCACGTTCGGCAGATTGGTGGACGTCAAACTTCCTCTAGTTACGGGCCAAGAAACGGTTTTACAACCTGTGGAGTTTTTCAGGAATCTCATGGATGATTTGCCACTGAGAAGACATGGTTCAGAGCCTCCAGTGAATGATGCAATCCTGAAGTTCAGAGTTAAACAGTGGATTGTATATTGCTCATTTTACAAAGATGTATGACATAATGTTCCAAGACAATCACAGCTTTCTTGATCATCCATGGATAAGAACTTTCTCACACCAATTATTATGCTTTCAAAACAAACATCCAAAATGAAAATCAGAAAAGAAAAGGAGGGAAGAAAAAGGATTTGCCAAAAAGAATGAGAACCCAAGATATCAGCAGCCAAACAATTCCCGGCGCCTACTTGGCCTGGCTCTGGATCCCCCTGTTTCGCCTATCACGACCTCATTGATCAGGTCTTTGAAGATGGAGCGCTCGATGTCTAATACCATCCCAGATGTCTCGCTGTTGAACTCCGTCCAGCTCTCAGACCGGTGCAGCACATCCTCCCACAAGATGCTCTTTAGACCATCGTCCTCTTCCTGAAAATCGTGCGATGGTTTTTTGGCCTCGAGCTGCTCGACCTCCATGCACAACTCTTTCAAAAGCTTCTGTGCAGTGAAGGTCTTACATGCTAGCTTCTCCGATTTCAACCATGGGTCGTGAGAAACGCCCAAAAACGATAGCTTTCCAACAAGAATCTCATTTACGGCATCGAAGATGAGTTTCCTGTGAATTTTCTCCTTGTTCAGCTTCAAAGTTGCAGCCTTGCCACAGGTGGGGTCTTCTCTTGTTATAGCCCTTGATTTCGTTTGTTCTAAAACCGAGAACAACTCGGGGTTTATGGGGTGGCCTGATGGGTGCAGCTGAAATGCAGTCATACTCGATCCAAGGTCTCTGAGCAAGAGGCCTGAAGCTAGCAATATCTCAGAAACATATCGGTGGTCAGGGTTCGTGTTCTCACAAAGAGAGGCAATGTAATCTGTTCTTTCTTCGTCATGGCTCGAGTTGAGTCTTCTAAGCTTCTGAACCAACTGCTCGACGTTCTGCAACTTCCTGCGATTAACCTCGGAGGTAGCAATGGTGCCCGAGCCATTTGGCTGGAGGCTCTCTGTCGTGTTCCACTGATCATGGACACGATTGTAGTCAGACTCATAAGCAACATTATCTGCACCATGGACAGTATTCCAAATGAGATACACAATACAATGTTGGTGCAACAATCACAGTTGCAAACCTATAAACAGCTAATGGTAGCTATTATAATCATTCAAATTGAATTAACAGTTCAAAAATCTAGATAATAAGCTCACTTGTACTTGAATGTTTTGAGTGTAGAAGCTTTACCTTCGAAAGAATTTACCATCTGCTTTATAGGAATTGGGGCATCTTCTGTGCGTACCAATGAGTCAAGGACTGATACTGGACTGTGATATTCTGCAGCTGCTGTATTAAGTTCCGCCAATGTTTCATCTTCATCCACTATGAGAATTGACTTCTTTAATCCATATGGCAAAGTAAGATGCTATTAGTCAATCAGCGATTACTACAATGTGATAATCGTTTCAGGGATGGAAGTAACAACTGGATGCACAGGCACCTACCTTTTGCTTCGGCTCAGTGTCTGAGTAGCTAGAGGTCTCCATGCATGGACTCTGGCTGCTCTTCTTCAGATTCAGCAGTTCACTGTTTATGACTTCTGTATCGATTGTCAACTCAAACACGAAACTACTGTCTGAATGAACAGACACGTCATCTCCTTGATAACTTGGCGTTCTTGAATCGTTACTAATTTCACTCAGTTGGTCATCAGTAGAATGCAGATTGGAAGATCTGTGCCTGTGTCTTCCACCTGGTGAACTAAATTCAGTACTCTGCCGGTTGGACAGCTTTCTGGGTTTATTTGGATCAGATGGAGGAGTGGGTGGACGAGATCGTCTCTCCAAGTCCAGCTTCTTCTGCTGCAATCTGGGGCTCACTGAACCCGAGCTTTTTGCAGAACTCGCGGGGTTCTCTTTAGAAACTTGCTGAGGCCTTGATGATGTTCGTGTAGATTTTGTATTCCTGCCACTGGCTTTCTTATCAGCAGAGCTGCTAGTGGACTCTAAGCGACCAGTCTTTCGAGACGGATCTTTAGCTGGCCGGCTAGAAGTTGGATAGTTTCTAGAATCTGCGTTGCTCTGGATTTTATGCAGATTGGAGAGTGTGTCCAATGGGATCATTGAGGAAGCATTGAACCCATGTTTCTCAACAAGTTTTGCAGGTTTCATAATCACGATTGGGGATTCAAAAGACCTCAAACTTTCGGATCCCTCAATGTCTGGAGCAGTTCCACAGTTGCTTGGTGGATTCTGTTGCCTTTGCAATCTTGAGTTCTGGTTGAGATTTCTAGATTTTCCCATGGGGTCCTTTTGGGTTCCAAAATGTGAAGCTTGCTCTTCTTTCCTGGTCTCCAAAAGTCCCTTAGCCTGGATTGCTTCCAGAATTTGCTTCAGAGCTCTGAGATCCTTCCCAGACTGTTTAAATTCAAGATCTTTCAACCTTTTCTCGATTTCACCATAAACTGAAGGATAGGGGTCCTTTTGGGTTCCAAAATGTGAAGCTTGCTCTTCTTTCCTGGTCTCCAAAGTCCCTTAGCCTGGATTGCTTCCAGAATTTGCTTCAGAGCTCTGAGATCCTTCCCAGACTGTTTAAATTCAAGATCTTTCAACCTTTTCTCGATTTCACCATAAACTGAAGGATAGGGGTCCTTTTGGGTTCCAAAATGTGAAGCTTGCTCTTCTTTCCTGGTCTCCAAAAGTCCCTTAGCCTGGATTGCTTCCAGAATTTGCTTCAGAGCTCTGAGATCCTTCCCAGACTGTTTAAATTCAAGATCTTTCAACCTTTTCTCGATTTCACCATAAACTGAAGGATAGGGGTCAATTGGCTTTTGAGGAGCTTTGGTAGGTTTAAATGGAAGTTTTTGAGAAGTTCGATTGTCATCCATCTGCCTCCAAGGCGCTGGTTCATTCGGAGACCTTGAAATGGGTTTCATGACAGCATCGTGATTTCTCCACCGTGGCGACTCAGGCTCTTTACTTGAATTTCTCGACGACTCGAAATTTCTGATAGGTCTGCCTAGTCCGTTTTCTTTCAATGTTCTTGACAATGAATCCGCAGGTTCAGATGAGCTGGATTTGACAGAGCCAACCAGAGCATTAGCAGCCAAGGCAGAATCTGGCAATGCCTCCAAGCCCATCAACTTTGCTACAACACTAGGAGGGCGCTTCTGAGACTCACATGATTGTGGTGGATTCTGGGCTCTCTCATGTGAGTTTCCGCTACCCTTCGACACACTTCTTACAAGATTGGCTTTTGAATTAGAGTTGGAGCTCAGGACTGAACTCTCCCTACTGTCAAGCGAAAGTCTGGGTCGCTCTTTCAGCTTCTGGGTGGATTTAATTGTCTCCCGTGATTCGAAGGACAAACGATTTAGCTCTCTTCCATCGTAAGAAAATCGAGCTGCATCCTTTGATATCAGATGCACAGCCCCATCTCTTGCTTCATACGTCGGTCTCGAAGGCTCCCGAACATCGTTGAAGTACCAAGGTGCTTCTCGGAGTTTTGTAAGAACCTTCAGAGATTCATTAAGATCTGCAGGCACATTCTGCTTCACCTTGAAACCATCTCCTGAAGAACCTTCAGCAGGTTTCGGTGGCTGTAATGGCTTCAGCGAGTCTCTATATCTCGCTTTGCGTCCAGTTACTTCCTCTCTAGCCATAGAATTAACTGGTAGACTTCGAGCTTCCCTATACATTGAATCTTTGACTACATCCCGTAGATCCAACGACTTGCGGCGTAAATTAGGAGAGGAGCTTGATTGGCTCACCATAGCATCCCTTGAGGAAGCTTCAGGAAACGTGATTCGATCAAAGGAAGAGGTTTCGGGTTGAACTGCTCTGCCACATTCCAGAGAGGACATGGAAGATGAACAAGTGGACGAAAAAGAAGCTCTGGATGATTCAGTGGAAAATCTCTGTTTCTCGGTCACAGTTTTGTAAAAATTTACTTCCTGCCATAAAGAACATCAATCAATTCTTAATACCACTGTCCAAACCACAAAATGAGCTCAACACCAAACTGTGCGGAAGGCCAAATTGGAGCCAGACTACTATGTCAAAGAAAAAAGAGAAAAAGAAGATAGAATCAAGAAATTTAAAGAACAATGCCATTTCTTGGGATTATTTACAACATTGAGATATAAATCCGCAAGAAACGCAAAATAAAGAACTTATACTTGCAAAGATAATTGAGGTAGCGAATTTGTCATGAGCCATTAGATATATAGTTAATGCATGAAAGTGTGACCAGGGAAACAAATATTTGATGGACATAACATTGTTTGAATATCCAAACTCAAATTTCCCTTGTCTTAATCGATTTGAACAATGAAGTAGCAGTTGCAAGTCCTTTATGGAAATGGGATGAAGCAGATATAGAGAGCTTACATCAGGTGCTTGCCGAAGGTACATATTTGCAGATTCTCTATCCATGCCGAGATCATTGGATTGAGAATTTCCTGGTAGGAAGAGATACATTAGATTGCAAGTGTGTGAGTTCCAACGGATCTTGGGTAATTAGTGCTTGCAAGTTTTAAGCATTCAGAAAAAGGCAAACATTTATCAACAGTTGATACATAAACATAGCAAGATACATGGAAAGAGTATATATATACACCACTGGCATGAATAGATGTTGACTTGCACGATAAAATTGCATTACAAGTCGGTAATTTTGAATGGCAAAATCTTTTGGCTAGCTCCATGCTGGGCACAATCAACAAAAAAACTATATTTTACGACTCTGTAAAGAACAAGAGGACTATTATCATTCAATGAGAAGCTCTCTCTTGTGCCAAATTAAATTGTACATTGGCCTCTCGAGCATAGAGTCCAGTCAAGTACTACTAAAGTTAATCAGAATATAATAAACAGCCAAATTTGAAACAGTAAGTCAGGATGCTAACTTTTCAAAAAAGGCATCACAAAAGATTGATCAAAGTACTAATCAGGATTAGCTCAGAGAGTTTCCCAGCAAAGGGTCGGAAATTACCAGGAAGAAGCCTTTTGTGGCTATAGCGCCTACCAGCAACCATTTGGTGACGATCGAAAATCTGGAAAATCCCAGTCATGCATCCGATTTGTTTCTGCAAATCTGGGTTGTCGTCGGCCAATGTTTGCAGAAGCTTCGCAGCCATTTCCACCACCTCTCTTTTACTTCACACAAAAAGATAACTAATATTTATCTCTCTCGATCTCAGGAAAAACCTAGCTCCTGTTCAAAGTTGCAACATTCACACTCCTATTCCAAAGGAATCTGACCATATGCTCTCCGACAATTTTGGCATTGTTATGAACAAAACAATACTTGGAGAATATATCGGATATTCAAGAGTCTGAAAGCCAAAAGAGCAATGCTGTGCCTCTCACACTCTTCAGCAAAAGTAGCTAGAAGCAAGAAAGGACCATGAAAGAGGCTTTCATGCATTTGAGGAGAGCACTTTCCACACTCATGTAGCTCCCGAGATGGGGACCGCCAAATACAGAAATTTCCAGAAAATCAAGTCATTTGCTTCAGAACACATACAAAAGAAAGCCACCCGAATTTCTCTCTTGAAGCCCCACTCTATTCCAGCTAATTACAGCTTAAAGGCAGATTTAGTCTCCTCTTGCATTGAGAAGTCCATTTTCTCCTGCAATTGGACAACCACCCTCAATGGCATTCCCACAAATTCCTCCCAAAAATTCAGTCTTTATCAGATACAAGGGAAATTCAAGCTCGAGAGTGCTATACAAATCAAAAGGAACGAGACTACTTGAATCTGATATCACAGGACCAATGAGAAAACTCTTTTTTTCCTGAGAGGGTTGAAGATAAGGAGATTCACCCAAGAACCGATACAATGTGCAGATAAAAATCACCAATTGTTTTTTTGCAGTATTACCTCCAACAAACACCACCAACATAAATGCAGACCCAGAGGCAAGAACATGTAGGAATCTTTGCAGATCCAAGAAAGGAGATGTTTTTAGTATTTATCTTTAGCAGAGGAACAAAAGGGAGAGACCAAGCAGAAGAGATGAGACAGGGAGAGTTTGTCTGTTATACCAAGGAAAATGTGATAAAGTAAACCAATCTGGTGAGAGAGAGAGAGAGAGAGAGAGAGTTGGCAAAAGGAAATATTTTAATGTGGGGGTGTGGATTTTCGAGGGTCAAAATGCAGATGTACTCACACATTACACTCTTTGGCTCAAACATCCATGTGGGTTGAGTTTGTGAGTGGGTCTAAAGCTGTCCGTGTCTACATGTGAGCTTGTCACAGAGAGAGAGAGAGAGAGAGAGAAAGAGAGTTCATAGGGTGGACATGGACCAAGCAGTTTCTTTATCTGGTGTTTATCCACCAGAGAACCCATCAAGGAGGGCATTTGATGGGCAAAAGTTCTGGTTTTTCTTTCCTTTTGGTAGAAAAGATCAAAGTCGATCATAAGTGGAATTAAAATTATTTGTGGCGCAGTAAGAAAATCTCCTATTTTTTTGATAATTGATGTTTCATTCTTGAATTCTATCGTGATTTTGATTTTTTTTTGACATTTTATAATATAACACAAATCATTATACAACTCAGATTGCGATGTTATGACTAAGTTCAATGATGTTATATAAGAAGAATCTTTATTATAATGTATCAATTCGCGTTTTTTTGCTATAAATGAGACTTAATTTTTGTTAATCTATCATATTATTATTGTCGTTCTTTTATACACAAGCCAATTTGGTACATTTCATGCATGTTGATGTGGGATGTGACGGCCCATTATCATAATCGTCATAAATCTTTTGAAGCCACACACTTTAGGTGAATGCGAGACTTGATTCTTCTTGAACAACATGACAATATCGAAATAAAAGATAGACCCGTTTCGCCCTCTCTTTTCCTTCTTTTCGTTTTTTCCCCAAATTGAATATGAATGAAGAGTTAGGCTCAAAATCTTGAGTTTGGTTTGATGGATTCGGTTCTGCTTTTGTCTCACGTTGCCACCTATTCCTATGTCTTTCATGTGATGTTACAAGTTCACGTGCAGATAGTATCACTTTAGAGCCCTAATTGTCGAGCAGAGTACAATGTCTCTATCTATATGTCCTGGACCATAAGATATGGATGAATGAAAAAAAGACGATTAATATTAGTGGTTGCTATATATTTACCCCTATATTCAATGTGAATGCCAACTTGCACAAGTTGGGAAAATGAAACCACTTGACCCAAAAAAGAGGGGGGGGGCGGCTTTGAAACTTTTCACTTAATAATCTGAGAAAAATGAGACAAATTTGAGAATTATAACATGACCCCACTTTTTCATTTGACAAGATTTTACCAGTTTGGCAGATAGGTTGATGAATGATAGCTTTAATGATGAAGGGCAAGACTCAATCGTCCATGTGAGAAATTGGAGAATTAGAAAGCTTTTTGTTTGTTGTTGAATTGAGCCTATTTTCAACTCATAGGACATAGTGGCCGACACGTAATTGTGAAGCAGTTGGACTATATTGTTAATTCCAATAATTATCTAATTATTGGAACCACTCAGCCAAATTATTATTAATATTTTTTTTTCACAAAGAAGCATTTAGTGCGATACATAAACAATCCTTAAATGGAGGTCACTGCTGTGCTGACAAGAGAAGTGCAAAAGTATTTACAGAGAAATATATGATAATTCAGCTCTTTGTTTTCCCGTTAGAGGCATTATAATAACTCTGCCAGAATTATTCTCCTGAATAATTCTCTGCATATTCACCTCCTTATGACTGCTCGGTCCTTCCAATTTCATCTGTACTATTGCTTATACCTATATCTATATAAACAAATGTTTTTTTATAGATCGAGGAAAAAAAATTTAAAAAGTGACAAAGAGTGGTATATATATATTGTCATAAAAGAGTGGTATTTCAAATGCCTGTCTTTCCTTTTTTTTTATATTTTTATTTCTGGCCCAAAAAAAGGGCTTGTGGAGATTCCCAAGGCATGTGGCCGCTCTTGTCTTCTACCCTTCACCTTTTACTGTCAAATATCAAGATTCTCTCTCTCTCCATACATGGAGTTCAATTACTCATTGATAATATATGGATCCATTATAAGCTATATATTAATTTGATATGATCTGGAAGACTTAGACTAGCATATGCATGTCAAATTTTATATACAGTCAACCTTTGTAGCTTGAGAAAGGAGGAAATTCTTTAACTTGCACATGATCTGATTCGATTTCGTTCAAACTCGACAATTCATAACCTAACAAAATTAAATGGAAAAAATCTAATTGACTACTTGGAGTCTTAAGTGTGATCCATCTAGATGGGGCTTCACAAAATGACCTGCCCCCATCAACCCCCCTTCCCTAAGAAAGAAAAAAAAAATGCAAGTTCAATTATAATCGAAAAGGAAGAAAAGAGAGAACAGAGAAAGGATTTGCTTGAAGATGATGAGGCAATAATAACTAAAGCCTGTCCCAGAATTGCTTAAAAGGCCAAGGTTTTGGGAGGCATAAAAAAGAATTTGCCTTCCTTTAATTGGAACAATGATGCCTTACTTTCCAAGGATCTAAAACCCCACCAAAATCATTCTATCCATTGGTCACATCATCGTGAGGGAGAACCAATATCTGTACATTTTGCATGGAATCACACCCTACATCATCTATCCAATCAATTATTTGCGAATTTTCTTTTTTGCGTGCGCGTCTACACGTGCGTTTTGGCAAAAGAAGATGAAGTAAATATCCAAAATTAAATGAATCGACATACATCAAAACATCATGTAAACAAATCAATAACCTTTGAGTGAAATCGATACACTAAGATATATACGCTGATTTAAAAGAACATGGATAAAAACATGAGGATGAACCATAAGGAAAGTAAGAGCTGAATAGAAAAGTTCCAAGCCTTCTTGAATATCATCCAAAGGATTTGTAATTAAATGCAATGCAAATAACAGTTGACATATATATATGTATTGACACATACGTGTCAGTATATGTGTTATTTAAATAGTTAAAGGACTAGATTGTTAAAAAAATAAAAATGAAAAGCAATTCGAGGATCAGATTATTCACTTAGTAAGACTTACGAGATCAAAATTAATTTACTCCGATTGACTTCAATAAAAGTCATTCTTCAATTAATCTGCAATTGAATGTACCGAGTGATGCTTTAAAGGGGGAAAAACCATATAAGTATTTCTGCACATAGCTATGTATTTTTCTACCATAAATTTCCTAAGTATTATTCAATTTAAATTCCTGGTACTGATTTTTTTTAAAGATTTCCCTTTCGTGTTTCTGCCTTCTTCTTTCTTCTTCTTTTTTCTTTTTTTTTTTTTTTTTTTTTTTTTTTGCCCCAATTTTCAGGTTGGCTTGTGGATTAATTAAAGAAGTTAGATGAGCTCAATTAGGGGTGACAACTGATCATGTGCCTGCAAGCGTGTACATGCATCAACGACCAAGTGTTTGGTTGAACTGTAGGGACCGACATGATGGCCTCTCCCTTATGACCATCGCTGTCTCTTTTATTAGCGTCCGTTTCAACTGCTTCATTACGGAAATGATTGGTCTACTCCGGAGAAGGAGACCATGCAATTAATCTTTAAGACTAGCCTCGACGACAGTGAATTTACTGACTTTCTAATCATATCGCCCGATATGCTGATTTGATATGAATAGGCCAATCGAGTACCCTCGATTCGAAGCATCCTCAATTGTTATCATCCCGAGAAAACAACATTCGATTGTTTTAAGATACCGACTTTTGATAGAAGAGTTGCTTTATGTGATGTACTTTCTCCTGGCCCAAGGGTCCACCTCTTCGTGTCATGTGAAGTTATTGCTTTTCAAGGAGGGGGCTGTGCCCTAATAAAGGTCATGACCTAGCTTTAGGGCAACTCCAAGTCATGAAGTTGAGTTGCCAGATCACTGGAATCAGAAACCCCCATCTGATTGCACATGACCAAGTTGATGGAAGTCACCGACCATTTTATTAATAAGTTGGTTGGGCATGAAAATACAAATGCATGAAACAAAACGCTTACTATCATACTAAACAAACCAGATGTCAATTGGCCTTCTGGGAGTTTCTCCACCTGCCTTCATGGGCCCAACACTTAACAAAGTGTCCATTTTGTGAGCCAATGATGGTAGGCCTCACCTGTGGACCCAACAAATGTTCACAAATAGCTTACTCCTCCTTTTAACTCCCACCCAAATAACTTATTACGGAATATATTTTAAATCTGCTTATTTGTTTGGTATTTCTTTCCCTTATACCATAGGTATGATGTGAAATGACAGATATCATGATACATGTGGATGAGGTTGGAGAATACTCTGGCAAATTCAGATGACACTTCACACATGAATGCTCTGAGCATGTGAAATCTTACATGTTATGGTGGTTGGGCACAGGATTGCAGAAAGATGCACACCAACTACCTTCTCCAAGAAGATGTTGACACAGACGAGTTTGGTACTACATTATATTTTCCAAAAGCCAAACAGGTCACATGATCCTCCCAACTCAACAGTTCCAGGTCATTAACATACCATGTAGGACTGAGCAATCCAAAGTCAGACCTAAAATTAGAAGATGATGCAGGAAGAAAAGGCAACAATGACTATGCAAGAGAAGCTTTCCTTCCATTCCCACTGAATCATGGAACAGACGATGCAATTGCATCAATTTAGTGTAGGGAACAGTCTTTTCTTATGTCAGTACAGAAATAGGCTGAATTACGAAGACTAAAGTTTATTGTACACGAGCAACTGGCTTGAAGTATCCAAAAAATTTTCATCACCTATAAGATAGACACCATCTATAACTTGACTGTCAAAACAAAAAGTTTTTCTCACCCTAAAAGCCAAAAGATTGTCGATATGACAACAGCTACAACTATTCTAGATGAACTTAACACTTCCAGGGGCTGCTACGCAACATGTACATGCTTGTTTAATTCTTAAACAAGCTCGAACAAAAAAGATGTTCAAGTTGTCAGAAAATAAGCTGTCATCCAAGTGAAGAACGAGAAATGTGCTCACTTCAATATAGAATTAGCATCTTCAGGCGGGTCTGAAGCTAAAACCCTCTTATAATAGTTCCAGGATGGATTTGAATTTGTGATTGCTCTTTGACCAAATGGATTCTGCTCCACATACTTCCTAACATCGTCGGCCAAAGCTAAGCTTTCTAGGTAGACCCGCAGGTCACCTCCAGGTCCTGCATAAAGGATTAATTTGCGAATGAAATAGTTAGAGCACTGATGAAAAACTGAAACAACTGAGAGAATGAGAGCATTATCAGCTACTGGATGATCTTTTTCTGAGAAAGATATAATAAGCCTAACCATACAGTAGCAGATAAGAGGAAGCAAAATAATGCACAAGGTGACCTGTTGACTAGCAAAATTTGCAAGTATTACGACAGGCCAGAAAAAGTTTGATCTATAGCTTACTCAGCCGTGATCATAAGATTCCGTGAGCTTGGGGAAATCTGGAGACTTAGGGACAACAGTTATAACAAATGTACAGGCAGACAAGCAAGTAGATTTGCGCGTCTGCTGACAAACAAAACTTTCAACAGATCAAAAGGTGATATCTGATATTTCTGGCACAGTAAAATAAACAAAGTGCCAACTATATGAATGTCCAGGATGATGAACTCTACAGGGTAAAAAATTGACCAACTTTATGTCTCTATGCTATCCCTGGTCAGATTATACATCAAAAAACTAAATGAAAGCATCTGCCATCGATTCAGCTATCTATTGCACCCTTTTAGAATGCACAACAGAATAGAAATTAGAGCATTTTCAAAAAACCTATCATCTATTCAGCCACCTGCTATGGCTTCTTCATGAGATCATTCCATGCATCCTAAATAAAACATAAAAAAAAGAGATCCATGCGAAGGTGCCTTAAAAAATAATGTTGTCGATATTTGTAATTTCTAAAACAGAGAAAATACATGCATATTTTAACGTCTCTCACCTAAAGAATTGTCTTTGGCATCTCTATAGCGGTATGAGTAGGGGAATATTCCAGTGTTTGCCTGGATGAGGATAGGTCCAACAGGGATAAAGCGATGTCAGTCATACTGTTCGAATATGAAAGAAATCAGCTGTAAAGACAAGAACGCTTATCTCACTAACCGGATTGCGAAGGGCTTTGTACGGAGAATCATCCAACAGCAAAGTGTTTGACTCATTATACACTCCCTTCCCCATGGAAGATTAGGCTCGAGCTTATCCCACAATTTCCTAAGTTCCTTCAAAACCAGGGGCTTATCCCTGTTCTCGATGGTAGTGAACTTTGTTATGGTACAGTGAGACTGATCCTGTACTAAATCAATCTCCATTATGATATGACTGAAATAAACTAGAATCTAATAACAAAAAATGACCGCAATAAACTAAAAATAAAACTCATGATGTTATAAGATGCATAGAGGTTGAGACATTTACTTTTTAACTGGAAACCAATAGCTACTATAGGAGCAGTTACTCGCAGTAGTTTAAATATATACTTTTACTAATTAGGCATTGTAAGCAAAAATTTAATGTAATTATGCAACTTAAACCAAGGATCTAAGGGAAACTACAATAAGGGAAAGGGGACATATCATGGGTACAAAGTCAATTTCCAACTTAACCAGGGATGTTATGGATTCTTATTAATGTTAAAGACTAAAATATCATAAAGTTGAAACAAACGGGTGAAATGTGGCTCGCTTCCAAGGATATACGTATATATTCTCAGGACGGAGCGAGGCAATCACAAAATTGAAAGAGAAAACTTATTCATCTAATTTACTACTAGACAAAGTATATAATCACAGGATAAAATGGACAACTTGAAACATCAAGAGAATATAATCAGTTGGAAATAAATACTTTCCATTTGAAAAAACAGGAGGCCACAGGATAATAGAAGCAAACACAGAAAAATTTTCCTGCACTCTTCGGCTGAAATTAGAGAGGCAGATCCTACACTCAGGCTCTTAGTCCCATTAAGCTTCAGAGATCAATGTTATACCAAACTGATGAGGAACTGAAAAGTAGCCCTTATACTTTCTTAATGGTCCACAGTCAGTCCCCATCCATGCAAGATGAGCAATGGAACAAAATGGACACCAACAGAAAAGCTCCATGTGAGAGCTGCTTACCCAACAGAAAAGCAATTTCCCTTTGGAGTCGCCCATAAGAAAGTCTACAACTGGATCCACATTTCTCCTGTAAAATGAATAACAAAGACCCTATAATGCACAGTGAATATTAAAGATGGGCAACCTTTATCGTGAAGTGACACACACCCACCCACAGAACACTAGGTTGTCAGGATTGCGATCCCAAGTAGGATCCTTTTGTGATCTTCAATGATCAGATAAAAAATCGTCAGATCCTACACCTTTATTGAAATGACCCCTAAAATATGAAATTCTTACTTAACTCACTGTAATTATATGCATATTAACTTTAGAAGGAGATACTGAAGCTCAAAGGTAGGGTTCCCCTGTGAGAGAACACTTGGGTATAAATTCTTGGTTGCCAGTTTTTCAACTAACAGTTAAAGTCAGACCAAAAAAAAAAAAAGTCAAAGCACTATGTCAAGAAAATTAAGAAAATGTAAAAGAATGAAATCTCCTTCCCCTAGTTTTTCTTTTATGTTTTTCCCCAAATGCCATTTGTCTATCAGCTTCACTTGAAGTGGATTAAATAGGATCACAGCAATCTCCATGACAATCAATAAAAGGGCTGCATAAAAATAACTTTCCTGCATTTTCCTCATATCTAATCCTTCATTTTGTCCTCCTCTCTGGCGAAACACATACCTTCTTGCAGGATAAAATTTATCTCGGACCCACACTCTGTGATTTACCTCTATCTTTTATCCTCTGTAGCATACCTCACTTTCACTTGCTATTCTAGGGTTTTCAGTTCTTTAGCCTTTAGCTTAAGAGGTCTAATCAGTAAACATCCAAAGAAATTACGCTAGTTCGCCAAGTAAAATCATGTGCCCATTTCTTATGGATGTTCCAGAGTTTATATCTCTCATCTGGTTGCATAAGGATGGAAGCCTTGTCTCTCTTGTCTCCAAAGGACGGTACAATTCAGAGAGCCAGAGGTGGTTGAAACCTGTCTCATCATTGACTCAAGAATGAAGAAGAAGAAGAAGAAGAAGAAGAAGAAGAAGAAGAAGAAGGAGATGGGTGTATCTGCTCTGCTTTGTTTTCTATTGTGCCTTTATCTCCATCCTTTTTTCTTAGTTCTCCGAGCCGTATATTTTCCAAATGGGGATTGAAAACATCATTTAAGAAGAAAGTGGCCCACATGGGCTAGGAGGAAGGAGGTCCAATTTCATGTTTGCTCCACCTGAAAAGACAGAATTGCCTTCTAAAGCTGGATAAGTGGCATTGTAGTTGGGATGGCAATCCTAACCAATCCTACAATCAGGATCACGATCCCAACAGACTACAATTTTTCCTAAGATCTGGATTGTACGACCATGATCCTACGATCTAAATCACAATTCTGACAACCATACGCACACACACGCAGAGAGAAGAGTCTTGTGATAGTGCTAAAGGAATTACAAGTACAAGGAGACTGTAGGTCATAGACTGAACAACATACTTTGTCCTTGAAGACCAAACCCCAACAGCAAATTTCTCAAAGCAAAACTGTACAAAATCATCAACAAAGGGCCTTTTGAATACTGCAAGAATAGAAAACAATGAGTTAGAATTGTGTTCTTATATTATATAAGAAAAATCAACAACCCTTCACCAATTCTCAACTCTTTTTACCTGCTTTTCTTGACACAATTAAGTCCGGTTCATATCCTAAGCCAACATCTGGAATTATATCTGCCAAGAGTCCATTCAGATCAAGTATAAGAAGCTTCTTTCTAGAAGGTTCAACACTAGTCCTCTCTGACGATATATCCGGAATTTGCCGAGGCATGCTTCCTTTGTTGATATTAATATCTGATTTGATATCATCTTCAGACACCAACAATTCTGACAAAGGATTTCCTTCATCGATCTGCCTATTTACCTTGGCACCATTCCCATTTGAGTGCTCACACAAAGAAACAAGCCCAGAATTAACTGAAGCTTCTCCATTGCAATTGGATGCAGCTTCAATTTCTTTATCAACATGAGACACATACTTTTCTGCCATTTGAACCTGGAAAAGCTTTTCAACATTCTTGTTTTCTGTAGCATTGGTCACAGCCATACTTTCAACCAGAACGACTTCAGCAAAACCATGTTCTGCATTATGCAGCTTGATAGTCTCAGGTTTTTCCAGAAGATCGAGCCTCTGCTCTGGATCATGAACAGAGGATTCTGCTTTCGAAGTTCCAATGGAAGCCTGTGCTAATGTAACCTGTATCCTTTCTTCCACTTGTTCTGGTTTACTATCTGAAAGATGAGAAATATGAGCTTCATCAGAATGAAAGGAAGCCTCTCTATGAACAAGGTCCTCAGAAAAATCCACAGTTCCTGTTGTTAACCTTGATGATGGCTTTTTCCTCCTATCAGTTTTGAGTTTTTTGACACTTTTCTTCTTTGAAGAGGTGCTGAAATCACTCAAAAGGTTATGAGCTTCTCCATGTACATCTTCTATTTGTAATGAACACAAATTCTTCTCAAGCTCACTTTGCTCACCGCAGGTTGAGGAAAATTCCTTCAGAGAACTTTCATCCACTTCAGCAACTTGTGAAACATTATTTGGGATTTCAGCCAGTGTATCACTCTTTCCAGAGACGTTCTCCTCAGCTATTGCCTTATTCTTCTTCCTTGACCTCAATTTTAGCCTCTGCTGATTTCTCTTTTGCTTCTTGGTAAGGCAGTTTGTTTCAACAGTTTGTCGGATCTTCTCATGCTCTAGACTTTGGCGGGAGTTGCCAGAGGAACATGTTATATTAATGTCCGGCTCATTAGCTTGTAGTACAGAACATGAGACTTCTGCAACAGTATCACCTTCAGCAGTGCTTGTTTCCTGGATCTTTCTTTTCTTCTTCTTTTTCTTCTTCTTTCCGTTTGCAGGTAAAGGATTTAATTCATTGCATGGCTGAGCCTTAGAATTATCCGGGGCTGAGCTCGAAGCAGCTGGGGAAGGTAAAGAAATAATCACATTCACCAGCGAATTTTTCTCTGGAAGATAATTCTCTTTATTCATCCCAAGATTCGAAACATTTTTATTACTCTTCTCCCTCTTCTTTTTTCTCTTCTTGTCCACAACTGAGCTACTACCGCTGCACGGCTCTGCCTCCATAACTTATTTAAGAAAAACAATTGATCCAAATCACTGAACTATTACTCCAACCCGAAAGCCCAGCATCCTAACTTTGCAGTCTGGTCCCTCATGACATGATAACGGAGATTTGTCCACATGCAATGATCTCTTCTTTCAAAGCAGGGCAAGAAAATTTTCCCAGAGATGGATATTTAAATTATTTCAATCCTTAATGCCCCTTTGACTGTTCCCAAGCTGCAACATGAACGTGAATGAAACCAACACATAAGTTTGATATATATATGCCTTTAAATACGTTTCCCATGGTGAGACGCAATCAGTCAGTTCTACTAAAACACCCAATTCTCTGATTGGGAAAAAATACAACAATGGAGAAGACTTAAAGCAGTAAACTAGACCAAGAAATGATATTACATCTATAACAAGGCCATTCAAATATCTTTTCAATTAAGCAACTATTTCCCGCATGCACATTATCCCTTCTTGCATCCATACCCATATGCATGAGACTTAATCCATCAAATGTAGCTTATCCTAACATGACGAACTGGGAATTCAGAACTCAGGTCACCCTATAACGATAACTTGAATCTAATTGACATTTTGATGCACAGAAAATATTCTCATTAGTAACTGAAAATGATTAACCGAATCCTACTCAGATAATTTATAAAAAAATAAAATTATCATACCAATACTAATAGCGGTTCTTTGTCGTCTTTACTGCCTCAAAGTATTTTCATATTTGATTGACATTCTGTCACCTACTCAAACAATTGAAGATATTGCTTCAGCAATGGACAAGTACAAAAAGCCACCCATGACCCATATGCGAAGCCACAAGCACTCACACATCAGTCTGAGGAACCTTCACATGAAGATCAAAGAAAGAAGCATGCAAAACACCCACCTGTAGCTAAACTAAAACTCTTTTCAATTACCTCAAGTGGCAACAAAGCGCGCTAAACTAGCAACCGCATATCCTACACATGTAAATTGCAAATTCTAGCTGCAAAACGGCGAGATTACAATCATGAAGATTATTGCAATCTCCTACTTCCCCAGCTCCTCAGGCCCGCCATTCAAGTTCTCAAACACAAAAAATCAAGACAGACTCGGAATTGAACAGGAAGCAGTCGATTTCTTCATTTCCCCCAGAGATTTGGTTTACTCACATGATGAAAGAATCATTCACACTACGAAGCAACTGAATCTACTCGACAAAATCAGCTACCCCAAAACAAAAAAACAGTCAAACCCAAGATGCAAAGCAAACCCAACTGAGAGAATCATTCGCATTTATGAAGCAATCGAATCTACTCAACAATATCAGCTACCCAAGAAAAAAAAGAAAAGAAGTCAAATCCAATATGCGAAGCAAACCCAATTCAGAGAATCATTCACATTTATGAAGCAACCGAATCTACTCAACAATACCAGCTACCCAGAAAAAAGAAAAAGTCAAATCCAAGAAGCGAAGCAAACCCAATTGAGAGAGGGGCAATGCCATCACGAAAGAACGCTCGAGACGCAACACCCAGAAGACGCACAGCCACCAAAACCGGAAAAAACAAAATGCACAAGACAAGCCGAGCAGAACCCACCATTCTTCGCACAGCAGCAGAGGTAGAGAGAGAGAGAGGAACCTCATGGACGTGAAGGATCTTGCTTGCCTCGAAAGGAAGTAGAAGCGCGCCGACCGTAGCCGAAGAGGATGAAGAAGAGCAGGAGAGAGAAAGAGAGAAGAGAGAGAGAAGTTTTGGACGGGCTTCGGGGTTGAAAACGTGTGACTTTCGTCTTGTCTTTTGAGATTGCGTGTCGTGTAGGGTTTTGTCCGTTGAAATTTCTTGGGCTCTTTAACTTCCCCCAGGCCCACCACAACTTTTTATAAGATCTTCTTTTTCATTCTCATTTGGATTTCTTCTGGGGCCATATTAAAATTTTTGAAGGGGAGCAATTTAAAATAATTGGGCCAAATTAAAAGATTTAAATTTTGTCGGAGGACTAATTTAAAAAGAACTCTTTTTTTCTTTTTATTTTTTGTGTTGATAACTGAAAAGTCTCAAACTGTTATATTTGTGATAAATTGATACTCTGTTACTTTATGTTAAATTTTACCATTAAATTGTAGCATTTGATGACATGTAATAGTTGATGGATATATCAATTTGAGATTTTACCATTTGTTTGTCATGGGTGCAGCAATATTAATTCAATTTAATTCAAACTAACAGAAAGTTGATTTGTCATAAATATATTAGTTTGGGAGGTTTTTGTAATAAAAAAAATTAGTTTTTGGTAAATTTATTAAAGATGTACTAGTTTAAAATTTTTGGTGGTCAAAAATTAATTTGAAATAAATTTATTACAAGTATATCAATTTAGAGTTTTTCATAATATTAACATTTTTCTTCTTTTTTTCATGAATCATGTTCATTGTGGTATTATAATGGGAAGGAGGAATCATAAAAATCCCGAAGCTCAATAAGACTAAGGACACAAATAATAACCGTTTTGATCAAAAATTGATTCTTAAAACAAAAATAGATTTTACATTTTTATTCTTGGATAAGTTTCTGAATAAAAATGCGCATTGATAATGACACAAATTTTCTGTTTTTAGAATAAAAATTTATTTGATAACGACACGAAATTTCTCTCTCCCGAGCGGCAATTGACAGTGAGGGTCGACAGGGGGTGGCAATCGCCGGCGGACGGCAAGCAATAGCAGCAGGCAATGGTGGGTGGGTGACTAGCTAGCAGTGAGGATGAGCAATGAGAAAATTTTTTATTTCTTATTTCTATTTTAGAAATAAGTAAGTAAAACATTTTTACATCTCATTTCTATTTCAAACATATTTTTGGACTAAAAATTTGTTCCAGAAATTAAAAAAAATAATTACATTATTAAATGGATTTCTGTTTCAAAATTATTTCTGGAATATAAAAAAAAAAATGGCTCTTGAATAGAAATAAAATGGTTATCACACCTATCTTAAATAACGGTTGACACGAAGTTGGAGTTAGTGTCTGATCGAGGGTTATATGTAGGGACAAAACAAGGGTTATATGTGAGGACAAAGAACTTCCATCCATATGGCGTCTCGATTGATGCCTTGGTGAATATCAACCACACGTACGTTGATGGAATGAAAGGCTTGTCTTTTAAGTTTGAGATGAAGAAGATCTGTATAAGGATTTGGAAAATAAGATGTTCATAGGATACTTTGGTGATGACACTAAGGCTCCGTTCGCGAAATCACGTTTCTTTTCGCGAAAAATAATTTCTAAAAACGTTTTCCAGATTTTCGACGTTCGTTTCACGAAAAATGAATTACTCTGGAAAAAATGTTTTCCATGAAATGAAAAATGTCTTCTAAATTAGAAGAAAATGTTTTTCACTTTGGAAAATGGAAAATATTTTCCTCTCTTGATCTCTCTTATCTCACACGTCTACAAATCCTCACTTCCTCCTCCCATTTCTTCTTCTTCTTTTCTTTTTTTTTATTTGAATTATTTTTTAATTATTTTTTCTATTTTAAAAGGCTTTTTTCTTTTCATGGAAATATTTTCTCTAATTAATTCATTTTTCGTTAAACGAAGGCCGAAAAATCTTGAAAACATTTTTCTGAAAAAGGTTTTATGCGAAGCCAACTAAAAGCCTCTATCTATTCAAGTCAAGATTCTGTCCATCTTGCCATATGATACTGATAGAACACATGCTGACAAAAGACACATACATTATCAGGTGATATTATATGAACATATATGCTCAAAGTCAGGAATAAGACCGTCAGTCTCCCCATCTTTACGTGAATCCACAAAAAACATAAAGCCAAATTGGATGAAGCGAGCAGAGGCGCTCTTCTTTTTGAGCATTTATGTACATAGTCAAGAAATGGAAGTTTTCGACAACTCCCTCGGCTTCCTCGTCCTCCATGTCCATAGCACTCTCAGTCAAATTCTTGAAAGGCCGAGAAAAAAATCGAAGATTCCCATGGAAGCCTGGGCTGATGTAGCTTGTATTCTTTCTTCTACTTGTTCTGTTTTGCTGTCTGAAAGATGAGACATATGAGTTTCTTCAGAACGAAAGGAAGTCTCTTCAGTATGAGCTTTTCCATGTACATCTTTTTCTAATAAGCACATATTCTTCTCCATGTCACTTTGCTTACCACAGGTTGAGGCAAATCCCTTCCGAATGTTTTCATCCGATTCAGCGACTTGTGAAACATTATTAGGGATTTCAGTGAGCGTATCACTCCTCCCAGAGACATTCTCCTTGGCTTTTGCCTTATTCTTCTTCCTCCACCTCAACTTTAGCCTCTCCTGATTTCTCTTTTGCCTCTTGGTAAGGCAGTCTGTTTCAACAATTGGTCGGATCTTCTCATGCTCCAGACTTTGACGGCAGTCACCAGAGGGACATGTTATATTAACGTCCAGCTCCTTAGCTTGCAGTACAGAACATGGCACTTCTGCACCAGTATCACCTTCAGTAGTGCTTGTTACCTGGATCCTTCTTTTCTTCTTTTTCTTCTTCTTTCTGTTTGCAGGTAAAGGATTTAACTTATTGCATGGCTGAGCCTTAGAATTCTCCAGAGCTGAGCTCGAATCAGCTGGGGAAGGTAAAGAAATAATCATGTTCACCGACGAATTTTTCTCTGGAAAATAATTCTCTTTATTCATCCCAACATTTGAAACATTTCTATTACTCTTGTCCCTCTTCCTTTTTCTCTTCTTGTCCACTACTGAGCTACTACCGCTGCACGCTCTGCCTCCATAACTTATTTAAGAATAACAGTTGATCCAAATCACTGAACTATTACTCCAACCTGAAAGCCCAGCATCCTAACTTGCAGTCTGGTCCCTCATAACATTCTAACGGAGATTTATCCACATGCAATGATCTCTTCTTTCAAAGCAGGGCAAGATAATCTTTCCAGATATGGATATTTTAATTATTTCAATCCTCAAAGCCCCTTTGACTGTTCCCAAGCTGCATGCATCATGAATGTGAATGAAACCAGCACATGAGCTTGATATATATATGCCCTTAAATATGTTCTCTGTGGTAAGATGCAATCATTCAGTTCTACTAAAACACCTAATTCTCTGATTGGGGAGAAAAATAGAACAATGGATAAGACTTAAAGCAGCAAACTAGACCAAGTAAAAATGTTAAATCTATAACAAGGGCATTCAAATATCTTTTCAATTAAGCAACTATTTCCTGCGTCCACGTTATCCCTTCTTGTGTCCATTCTCATGTGCATGAGACTTAATCTATCAGATGTTGCTTCCATTTCATATAATGAAATGGGCATTCAGAACTCATATCACCATAAAACGATAATGTTGAAGCTGATTGACATTTTGACGCACAGAAGTTGTCCTCACTAGTAACTGAAAAGGAGTAACCAGATCCTACTCAGACAATTTCTAAAAAAAGAAAGTGCTCTTACAAATACCAATTCTTCATCTGGTTTATTGCCCCAATATATTTTCATATTTAAATGCCGCTCTGTTTCCTACTCAAACAATTGAAGATATTTCTTCAGCAGCAAACAAGTACCAAAAGCCACCTATGACCCATATACAAAGCCACAAGCACAAATACATCAGTTTGAGGAACCTTCATATGAAAATCAAAGAGAGAAGCACACAAAACAACCAGCTTTTCCTTTTAATTACCTCAAGGGGGATCGACACATTCCAAATTAGCAACCATGTCTCCTACTCTCATAAATTGTAAATCCTAGCTGAAAAATAGAGAGATGACAATCATGAAGATTACAGCAATCAACACAATTACGAGGAAAAATGGAGAATCTCCCACTTTCCCAGTCTTCCGTACAAGTTCTCAACATATTTAGTCAGCAGGAACTCGGAATTGAACAAGACATAACTTCTTCACTTTCTCGGAGATTTGGTTAACTCACATGATGAAAGAAATCATTCACATTATGAAACTACTGAATCTACTCAACAATATCACAGCTACCAAAAACTAGTCAAATCCAAGGCACGAAACGACAATCGCTGCCAAGAATTCGCTCAATTCTGATTAATCAGAGGAACAGTTAGCTGGTTATTAACCTAAGTGCCGATTACTTCACTACTACAACAGCAAATGCCCTTAATAATGAAGCAAATTAGCTTCACAGCTTCCCCCTAAACATAAAATGAGCCCACTCCAGAGCATTTATCTCCAAAAGCATCATTACGTGCAGAACATCAGAGGCAGGTGCTTGTCAGACCCAGAATGCAGCATCATTATGAAAGACCAAGAACCCACTTCGCAAATCTCAACCTTGATGAGGAAATGACAAACGTACGAGCATCTTCAGCCACACCCTTCCTTCAGACCAGCAAGACTCAAAATGGGATACGCTAGATCAAGGCAATTTTCTCTAAAGGGTCATCCAAGCCGTTGATCCAAACACAACACTCAATTTCTTCACTTTCTCGTAGATTTAATTAATTCACATGATGAAAGAATCATTCACATTATGAAACTACCAAATCCAATCAACAATATCACGGCTAACAAAAACTAGTTGAATCTAAGGTGCGAAACAACAATCGCTGCGAAGAATTCACTCGATTCTGATTAATCAGAGGAACAGTTGGCCAGTTATTAGCCCAAGGAGCCGATTACTTGACTACTGTGACAGCAAATGCCCTTAAAAATGAAGCAAATTAGCTTCCCATGTTCCCCCTACACATAAAATGACCCACTCCAAAGCATTCATCTCCGAAAGTATCGTTACATGCAGAACAACGGAAGCAGGTGCTTTTCAGACCCAGAATGCAGCATCGCTACGAAAGACCAAGAACCCACCTCGCAAATCTCAACCTTGACGAGGAAACCACCAAAGTACGAGCATCTTCAGACACCCTTTCCTTCCCACCAGCGAGACTCGAAATGGGATAATGCCAGATCAGGGCAATTTCTCTAAAGGGACCCATGTCGACCAAAACAAGAAACAGGCAGAAAAACAACGACCCGGAACCCAATAAACCAAAAGAACTCCAAATCCCACGGCCCCTCTTGGGCTCAAACAAGACGCGAGAACATGCCGAGACACGAAACACGTGACACATTGGCGAAAACGGGAGAGAAGAGCACGCAGGGAGATGGAAATGGCGAGGGGAAGAAGAGCCTCGCCTCACCTTCTTCGCTTCTTCGCGCCCTCCAACAGCTGAAGCGAACAAACCAAGAAACGAAACCGGGCTAGTGCAGAGGTCACGTCTTTATCGAGCTGCGACTCAGTGAGTGAGTTCGAGACTGAGTTGCACTCCGACTCAAATTCACGTTATGTGAAGAGTGAGCAATTTCAGATTTCGTACAAATTCCATTTGAAATCTAGAACCAATCTATTAGAACAATTTCTCATTTTTTAGAATTTAGAACCTATCCATTAGAACGGCTACTCAATTTTTGAAATCTAAAATTTATTTTGCATACCTTATAACCTATAATCTAAAACCTTTCATAAGTTCCAGAGTCAATTTTAGGATCTAATTAGATTCCATCTCTGTTATTATTTGAACGATTATAATTCATTAATCATGATTTACATTTACAAACACGAAAAATATTAACACTAATCAAGTAAAAATTTTAGTTACAAAATGGATACTCGGACTAGTACTTACAAATTATACACTCATCATTGAATGATATAAAATATCGGAAGATTGCACGAAGACATGGACCAAGAAAAACATTAGAACGCATTCCAGAATCTAAGTTACTGGTTCCACATTCCTCTCACTAATCTACTCATCAAAATAGGTTCCACATTTTTTTGAATTTGAAACCTATCTTTCATACCTTGAAACTTGGAACCTATAAATTCTCATTAGTCTGGTTCTCAAGTTCTAAGTTTTACTTTGAAATCATGATCATCTCTAGAAAAAAAAAAAAAAAAAAAACCAACATTGCTCCCCACCTAGCGTGATGCCCAAGGCCCCCAAGGTTTGAGGTTTTTCTTTTTTCTGACTTGAAAATTCTCGATCACTTTTTTTTTTTGGGTGTAAAAAAATTATCATTGCTTTCTTTAGTTTCATCTATGTATATTTAAATGAAATAATCAACTCTATCAGATGGTTTAACATACAATATTCGGGTCACAAACTGCATCACTTGATGTCCTTATCCAAGCCCGTCCAAATATGCCTCTGGGACTTTACAACTCGAGTTCAACCTAGGCGAGCTTGCGAGAGTCTCCGAACCCACCATCACGTCTGTTCTCGAGTACCCATTTTATGCATCGTCTCATTAGTAGAGTACATGATTACATGCTCACGAGATGATTTAATTCCAATGGAAACACAAGCATGTCCAGAAAATTACTGATGTCAAATAGAAATCTCGTGTCATTCTAAGAAAACTACGTCATGTTTTCCTCTTTAGCTTATAGATGTGCGAAACTGCCATGTTGTAGTATATCTTACGTTCAAATATCATATGTAATCGCACAGCTGGTTTAAAATTGAATCTCACATGAATACTATTTCCATAAGTAAATGTTTAAATGCAAATTGACGTCAAAAAAGTCTTTCAGACGAATAAGATCTACATACGGCTTTGGCAAACAAGATGTTTATGGGAGATACTTTGACGATTACATTAGCTATTCAAATTAATTTTTCTGTCCATCTTGCTATATGGTACTAATGGAGCACACCTTGACAAAAGAAACATGCATTATCGGGTGATATTATATGAAACATATGCTCACAACAAGGAACAACACCGTCAGTCTCTCATCACATAACCTTTATAACACACCTTCACAAAGATGAATCCGACTTTGGGAGCTAAAACTTCCAGAGGAGGCTGTACTAGTTTTGGGATCAAGTGAAGCTTTTTACATGAATACACAGAAAAGTCTGAGCCGAGTCGGGTAATATGTAACACGGGCTCTGCAGTAACGGGGTGCTTTCTTTCCCTAACCTCAAAATCAATTTTCACTCCCATCCATAGACTAGAGCAAACGGTTGTTGGGTTGAAGTATCTGCTCAATATCATTTCAACATCCAAACTGTCCACAGCTCAGCCAAACCTCTGGTATGATAGATACATATGGCCTTGAAATCCATCAGTTTCATATCTAGACGTTGACATACTTATCAACATATCCCTGCAAAAGCACCAACGAGATGGCATTAGGTAACCCTGCCAAAACATAATCATGGGGTGAATTCGCACAATATCTGCAAATTGCTTCCATCAGGCTGTTAGTGTGTGGAAAGGTAAAAAATGCTTAATGTAACTTCTCCTCACTGGAATTTTGGTAAATCTAGTTAGAAGTGAATAATTGTACCAGGACTTACCATCACAAGTTTTGTCAGCTTGCGTTGTGAAGAATCAATGTAGTGATTTATCTCTGCTTGAGATTTCGGAATGCGGTGGCTCTTCATAGCTCCAGTTACTTTGTCGACAGTTTTCTTCAAGATAGTCTTATATGCCTCTCTGCTCATATTCCCTCGCCGCCATGATGGCCGTAGGACTTCCTTCACAAAATTGACAAGGGCAATTTCGAAAAGCTTCATTGACCTAGAATCCTTGCGCTTCTTGCTCTTCCCAGTGGATTTAATCTGATCAATCTCCATCTCAACCTCAGTCGCATCTGCTGCATCAATAAAATTACTGGCGCTCACATACTCAACTGCACCAACTTCCACTCCTGCAGTCTCACCAAACCCATCATCATCTACAGATATGGATGGAGCAAAGACTCCAATGTCTTTCCTTTTATTGTTCTCTTCCACATCTACTGGCGTTTTTGAATCACTGGTCCTCAAAATGACATCCCTATCGTGAACTGATTCCCTCTTATGTGTGCAATCAACTTTCTTGACTGAACTTGAAGAGGGTTCAATACTGTCAAAAAGTGGATCATATCGATCACCACCAATATGTGGTAAAGCCTGGTCCATCCACGTGGCAGATTTTCGTGAGGAAGTTGTTTGTCTTGATCCAACACTGCCGATGCCGATTCCGTCAACCGATGCATGACTGAAAGGGAAAGCTGTGTTATATCTACTGTGGTATTCAAAAAATTTTCATCATGTGTAAAGATAGACACCATCTATAACTTGACTGTCGGAACAAGAAGTTTTTCTCACCCCAAAAAACAAAACATTGTCTGATATGACAACAGTAACAACTATTCTAGATGAACTCAACATTCTTAGGGGCTGCCATGCAACATGCACATGATTGTTTAATTCTTAAACAAGCTTGAACAAAAAAGATGTTCAAGTTGTCACAAAATAAGCTGTCATCCAAGTGAAGGATGAGAAATGTGCTCACTTTGATATAGAAGTAGCATCTTCAGGTGGGTCTGAAGCTAACACCCTCTTATAATAGTTCCAGGATGGATTTGAATTTGTAATTGCTCTTTGACCAAATGGATTCTGCTCCACATACTTCCTAACATCGTCGGCCAAAGCTAAGCTTTCTAGGTAGACCCGCAGGTCACCTCTCAGGTCCTGCATAAAGATTAATTTGCGAACAAAATAGTTAGAGCACTGATGAAAAACTGCAACAACTGAGAGAATGAGAGCGTTATCAGCTACTAAATGATCTTTTTCCAAGAAAGATATAAAAAGCCTAACGATACAGTAACAGATAAGAGGTAGCAAAATAATGCACAAGGTGAACTGTTGACTTGCCAAATTTGCAAGCATTACGATAGGCCAGAAAAAGTTTGATCTATAGCTTACTCAGCTGTGATCATAAGATTCCATGAGCTTGGGGAAATCTGGAAATTTTAGGGACAACAGTAATAACAAATTTATGGGCAGACAACCAAGTAGATTTGCGCGTCTGCTGACAAACAAAACTTTCATCAGATCAAAAGGTGATATCTCATACCTCTGGCACAGTAAAAAAAACAAAGTGCCAACTATATGAATGTCCAGGATGATGAACTCAACAGAGCAAATAATTGACCAAGTTTATGTCACTATGCTGTCCCCAGTCAAATTATACATGAAAAAACTAAAAGAAAGCACTCACTATCGATTCAGCTATCTATTGCACCCTTTTAGAATGCACAACAGAATGGTAATTAGAGCATTTTCAAAAGAACTATCATTTATTCAGCTACCTGCTATGGCTTCTTCGTGAGATCATTCCATGCATCCTAAATAAAACATAAAAAAAGAGATCTATGCGCAGGTGCCTTAAGAAATAATGTTGTCGATATTTTTAATTTCTAAAACAGAGAAAATACATGCATATTTTAATGTCTCTCACCTATAGAATTGTCTTTGGCATCTCTATAGTGGTATGAGTAGGGAAATATTCCAGTGTTTGCCTGGATGAGGATGGGTCCAACAGGGATAAAGTGACGTTAGTCATACTGTTCAATTATG
Organism: Eucalyptus microcorys; assembly: GCA_014182515.1. Lineage (NCBI taxonomy): Eukaryota > Viridiplantae > Streptophyta > Magnoliopsida > Myrtales > Myrtaceae > Eucalyptus > Eucalyptus microcorys. Next base: position 6,556,126 of record CM024563.1, read on the forward strand.
AATGAAATCAGCTGTCAAGACAAGAACGCTTATCTGACTAACCGGATTGCGAAGGGCTTTGTACGGAGAATCATCCAACAACAAAGTGTTTGACTCATTATACGCTCCTTTCTCCCATGGAAGATTAGGCTCGAGCTTATCCCACAATTTCCTAAGTTCCTTCAAAACCAGGGGCTTATCCCTCTTCTCGAGGGTAGAGAACTTTGTTATAGTACAGTGAGACTGATCCTGTACTAAATCAATTTCCATTAAGATATGACTGCAATGAACTAAAAATATAACTGATATGATGTTATTATCATTGAGATGCATAAAGGTTGAGACATTTACTTTTTAACAGGAAACCAATAGCTACTACAGGAACGGTTACTTGCAGTAGTTTAAGTATATGCTCTTACTTGTGAGATTTTGCGTACCACTGTTCTAAAAGCTTAAGTTGTTAGATAAGGGTGTGGTTTAATATTTAAATATTCTAACACTCCCCCTCACGCTAAGTCTGGTTTTTTTTTTTTTTTTTTTTTTTGCCTATTATTGGGGAGGCAAATATGGTCTAGAAAGATTTGAACTCAGGACCTCCAGTTTTGATACCATGTAAGATTTTGTAGAATCACTATCAATTATTCTAAAGGCTTAAGCTGTTAGATGAAGGTGTGGTTTAATATTTAAATACTCCAACTTTACTAATTACGCATTGTAAGAAAAACTTTAATGTACTTACGCAACTTAAACCAAGGATCTAAGGAAAACTACGATAAGGAAAAGGGGACATATCATGGGGTACAAAGTCAATTTCCAACTTAACCGGGGATGTTAAGGATTTTTATTAATGTGAAAGACTAAAATATCATAAAGTTCATACAAATAGGGTGAAATGTGGCTCGCTTCCAAGGATATACCTATATATTCACAGGAAGGAGCGATGCAATCACAAAGTTGAAAGAGAACTTATTCATCTAATCAACTACCTAACAAAGTATATAATCAAGGGATAAAATGGACAACTTGAAACATCAAGAGAATATAATCAGTTGGAAAATAAATACTAGGTATTCATTCCATCTGAAAAACAGGAGGCCACAAGATAATAGAAGCAAATATAGAAAAACTTTCCCACTCTTCAGCTGAAATTAAAGAGGCAGATCCTACACTCAGGCTCTTAGTCCCATTAAGCTGGAGAGATCAATTTTACACCAAACTGATGAGGAACTGAAAAGTAGCCCTTGCTCTTTCTTAATGGTCTGCAGTCAGTCTCCATCCATGCAAGATGAGCAATGGGACAAAATGGACACCGACATAGAAAAGAAAATCTCCATGTGAGAGCTGCTTACCCAACAGAAAAGCAATTTTCTTTTGGAGTCGCCCATAATAAAGTCTACAACTGGATCCATATTTCTCCTGTAAAATGAACAACTAAGACCGTATAATGCACAGTGAATATTAAAGCAGGGCAAACTTTATTGTGAAGTGACACACACCCACCCACAGAACACTAGGTTGTCAGGATCGGGATCCCAAGTAGGATCCCTTTGCAATCTTCAACGGTCAGATAAAAAATCATAAGATCCTACAACTTCATTGAAATGACCCTAAAATATGAAATGCTTAGTTAACTCACAGTATTGTGAAGTGACACACACCCACCCACAGAACACTAGGTCATCAGGATCGGGATCCCAAGTTGGATCCCTTCGCGATCTTCAATGGTCATATAAAAATTGTAAGATCCTAGAACTTTATTGAAGTAAACCAATGCTTAGTTAACTCACTGTAATTAGATGCATATTAACCTTAAAACAAGGTATTGAAGCTCCAAGGTATAAGTGAGAGAACACTTGGGTATAAATTCTCCGTTGCCAGTTTTTCAACTAACAGTTGAAGCACTGCGTCAAGAAAATTAAGAAAATGTAAAAGAATGAAATCTCCTTCCCCTATTTTTCTTTTATGTTTTCCCCACTTGCCATTTGTCTATCAGCTTCACTTGAGGTGGATTCAATAGGATCACAACAATCTCCATGACAATCAACGAAAAGGCTGCATAAGAATCCCTTTCCTGCCTTTTTCCTCATATCTAATCCTTCATTTTGTCCTCCTCTCTGGTCATACACATACCTTCTCTTTCTTTATTTCACAGGATAAAACCAATCTCAGATCCACACTCTCTGATTTAACTCTCTTTTATCCTCTGTATCGTACCTCACTTTCACTTGCTATTTGAGGGTTTTCAGTTCTTTAGCCTTTAGCTTAAGAGGTCTAATCAGTACAAATCCAAACAAATTATGCAACTGGGCCAAGTAAAATAGGGTGCCAATTTCTTAAGGATGTTCCAGAGGTAATCTCTCTCCTCTGGTTGCATAAGGATGGAAGCTTTGCCTCTCTTGTCTCCAAAGGACGGTACAATTCAGAGAGCCAGAGGTAGTTGATACCCATCTCTCATCATTGACTTGACACTGAAGAAGAAGTAGAAGGAGATGAGTGTCACTGCTATGCTTTGTTTTCTACTGTGCATTTATGTCCATCTTTTTTCTTACTTCTCCAAGCCGTATATTTTCCAAATACGGATTGAAAAAGGTCTAATTTCATGTTTGCTCTGCCTGAAAAGACAGAGTTGCCTCCTAAAGCTGGATCAGTGGAATCGTAGTTGGGATGGCAATCCCACCCAATCCTATGATCTGGATCACGATCCCAACAGACTACAATTTTTCTTACAATCCAGATTGTTCAAAGGTTTTTGAGTACCAGGATTGTACGACCATGATCCTACAATCTATATTGTGATCCTAACAACCACGTGTGTGTGCAGAGAGAAGAGTCTTGTAATAATGCTAAAGGAATTACAAGGATGAGAAGACTGCAGGTCATAGACTGAACAACATACTTTGTCCTTGAAGACCAAACCCCAACAGCAAATTTCTCAAAGCAAAATTGTACAAAATCATCAACAAAGGGCCTTTTGAAAACTGCAAGAGCAAACAATGATATTAGATTATATAAGAAAATCAACCTTTCACGAATTCTCAACTCTTTACCTGCTTTTCTTGACACAATTAAGTCTGGTTTACATCCCAAGCCAACATATGGAATTATATCTGCCAACAGTCCATTCAGATCAAGTATAAGAAGCTTTTTTCTAGAAGGTCCAATGCTAGTCCTCTCTAACGATATATCCAGAATTTGCCAAGGCATGCTTCCTTTGTTGATATTAATATCTGATTTAATATCACCTTCAGATACCAACAATTCTGACGAAGGATTTCCTTCATTGATCTGCCTATTTACCTTGCCACCATTTCCATTTGAGTTCTCACATAAAGAAACACGCCCAGAATCAACTGAAGCCTCTGCTTTCGAAGTTTTTATGGAAGCCTGCGCTAACGTAACTTGTATCCTTTCTTCTACTTGTTCTGGTTTACTATCTGAAAGACGAGAGATGCGAGCTTCATCAGAATGAAAGGAAGTCTCTTTATGTACAAGGTCCTCAGAAATGTCCACAATTCCTGTTGTTAACCTTGATGATGGTTTTTTCCTATGATTGGTTTTGAGCTTTTTGACACTTTTCTTCCTCAAAGAGGTACTCATACTGCTGAAATCACTCAATAAGGTATGAGCTTCTCCATGTACATCTTCTTTTTCTAATGAACACAAATTCTTCTCAATGTCGCTTTGCTTAACACAGGTCGCGGAAAATTCCTTCAGAATATTTTCATCCAATTCAGCGATTTGTGAAACATCATTTGGGATTTTAGTGAGCGTATCACTCTTCCCAGAGACCTTCTCCTTGGCTTTTGCCTCTTTTTTCCTCCTCTTCCACAACTTTCTCTTCTCCTTCTTTTTCATTTGCCTTTTGGTAAGGCAGTTTGCTTCACCAGTTGGTCGGATCTTCTCATGTTCCAATCTTTGATGGGAATTGCCAGAGGAACATGTTATATTATATTTAACGTCCAGCTCATTAGCTCGCAGTACAGAACATGGGACTTCTGCACCAGTATCACCTTGAGTAGTGCTTGTTTCCTGGATCTTTCTTTTCTTCTTCTTTTTCTTCTTCTTTCTGTTTGCAGGTAAAGGATTTAATTCATTGCATGGCTGAGCCTTAGAATCAGCTGGGGAAGGTAAAGAAATAATCACATTCACCAGGGCTGAGCTTGTATCAGCTGGGGAAGGTAAAGAAATAATCACGTTCACCGATGAATTTTCTCTGGAAAATAATTCTCTTTATCCATCCCAAGATTTGAAACATTTCTATTACTCTCCTCCCTCTTCCTTTTTCTCTTCTTGTCCACTACTGAGCTACTACCACTGCACGGCTCTGCCTCCATAACTTATTTAAGAATAATAATTGACCCAAGTCACTGAACTATTACTCCAACCCGAAAGCCCAGCGTCCTAGCTTTGCAGTCTGGTCCCTCATCACATTCTATTGGAGATTTATTCATGGACAATGATCTCTTCTTTCAAAGCAGGGCAAGAAAATTTTCCCAGAGATGGATATTTAAGTTAATGCCCCTTTGACAGTTCCCAAGCTGCAACATGAATGTGAATGAAACCAGCACATAAGTTCGATATATATGCCTTCAAATACCTTCCCCACAGTAAGATGCAATCAGTCAGTTCTACTAAAACACCTAATTCTCTGATTGGGGAGAAAAATAAAACAATGGAGAAGACTTAAAGCAGTAAACTAGACCAAGAAACGATGCTAATTCTATAGCAAGGCCATTCAAAATTCTTTTCAATTAAGCAACTATTTCCTGCATGCACGTTATCCCTTCTTGCGTCCATTCTCATGTGCATGAGACTTAAATCTATCAGATGTTGCTTATCCTAACATAATGAAATGGGAATTCAGAACTCATATCACCATAAAACAATAATGTTGAAGCTAATTGACATTTTGACGCATAGAAATTATCCTCAATAGTAACTGAAACTAAGTAACCAGATCCTACTCAGACAATTTCTTAAAAAAGAAAGTTCTCTTACAAATACCAATTCTTCATCTGGTTTACTGCCCCAATATTTTCATATTTGAATGCCGCTCTGTTTCCTACTCAAGCAATTCAAGATATTGCTTCAGCAGCAGACAAGTACCAAAACCACCTATGACCCATCTACAAAGCCACAAGCACTAATACATCAGTTTGAGGTACATTCACATGAAAATCAAAGAGAGAAACACGCAAAACACCCAGCTTTTCCTTTTGATTACCTCAAGGGGCAGCCACACATGCCAAATTAGTAATCATGTCTTCTACACACATGAATTGTAAATCCCAGCTGAGAAATGGAGAGATTACAATCATGAAGATTATGGCAATCAACAATACTCCAAGGAAAAATGGAGAATCTCCTACTTTCCCAGTCTTCCATACAAGTTCTCAACATATTTAGTCAACAGGAACTCGGATTCGAATAAGACATACTCAGTTTCTTCACTTTCTCGGATATTTGGTTAACTCACATGATGAAAGAAATCATTCACAGCTACAAAAAACTAGTAAAATCTAAGATGCAAAACAACTGCTGCCACGAGGAGTTCGCTCTTACTCTGATTAACCAGAGGAACAGTTGGCTGGTTATTAGCCTAAGGAGTTCATTACTTCACTACTGTGACGTCAAATGCCCGAAGCACATTAGCTTCACATCCCCCACCTACAAATAAAATGACCTTAATAATAATTAAGCAAATTAGCTTCACATCTTCCCCACCTACACATAAAATGACCCACTCCAAAGCATGTATCTCCAAAAGCATCGTCACGTGCAGAACAACAGAAGCGGGTGCTTGTCAGACCCAGAACCCACTTCGCAAATTTCAACCTTGACGAGGAAAACCACCAATCTAAGAGCATCTTCAGACACCCTTTCCTTCCGAGCAAGACTCTAAAGGGACCCACGTCGACTAAAACAAGATACAGGCAGAAACAACACCGACCCAGAACCCCAAAAACCCAAAAAGCTCCAAAACCCCAGAGCCCCCTTCCCTTGATCTCAAACGAGACCGCAGAAACATGCCAAGACACGAAACACATAACAGATTGACGTAAATAGTAGAGAAGAGCACGCAGGGAGAGGGAAATGGCAAGTGGGAAGAAGAGCCCCGCCCTCACCTTCTTCTCCTCTTCCTCGCGTCCTTCAGCTCGGATCAGAAGCCAACAAGGCAGGAAACGAGAGAATGCCTTTTCTTTTACTTGAAATCCGTGCTAGTGCAGAGGTCACATCTTTCGAATGGAGCTGCGACTCAGTGAGTTAGTGAGCGAGTTCGAGACTGAGTGGCGCTCCGACTCGCGGGCGACTCGCCGGTTTCTCGCCCGGCAAGAAAAGAACTCGACATCGATCCCCGCCTGGCGTGGGGCCCAACTCGAAAATTCTCTATCGCTTTTTTTTTTTCCAAAAAATTAAAAAAAAAAAATTATTGCCAGCACTGTCCACAACCGAGGAACTAGGTCAACCTGTGCTTATGAACAGTGCCGTATGGCTCAGCTATAAGCATTTAACCCATCCTTACTCACTTCAGGCGCGGGAGGCTACTATACCCACTTATCCATTAGCAAAATCGAAATCCTGACGTGATGTCTACTTCATCACCGTGAAGCCCTCTAATTTCCTGTTTATCTTTATCTTCCCAACAAAGAAGGAATAAGTGGAGAACGCAAGGTCTCTCACCCTACGGTTTCCCCACCTGTTTCCTCCATAAGCTTTTTTAAGGATTTGCTCAAGTTCGTTTTTTGCTAATTTCATCTATCCATTTTTAAATGAAATAATTAAACTCTCTTGGTTGGTCAAACATTCAATATTTGGGTCGCGAACTGTATCACTAAATGCCCTTATTCAAGCCGGTCCAAATTTGCCTTCGGTACTTTCTAACTCGAGCTCGATTAGGAAAATTAGCGAGCCGCCAAGCCCACCATCGGCTCCATTCTCAAGTACTCGTCTAACATTTTGCGAGTTCGACGGCCCCTCTCTATTTACAGAGTACTAAATTACATGCTTATGAGATGATTTGATTCAAACGATGAGGAACTTTAAAAATTGGAAACATAATAAGCATGTCCAGAAAACTATCTATCCATGTCAAATAGAAAATCTGGTGTCATTCTAAGTATTCCATATAATATTTTTCCTTTTTTGCTTATAAAATGAGTGAACCTGACATATTGTAGTTAATTGTACGTTCAAATATCGTTCGTAATCGAATAGCTAGTTTTCGATTGAATCTCACATAAATATTACTTCCATATGTAAATGTTTAAATGCAAATTGGCATCGAAAAGGGTCTTAAATTATTTAGATGAATAAGATCAAAATACGGTTTTGGATAATAAAGTGTTTATGGAAGATACTTTGACAATTGCATTACCTAACTATTCAAATTAAGTTTTCCATCCATCTTGCCATATTGATACGAATAGAACACTAGGGGCGTGCAACGGGAACCGCCCGAACACGAATCGGCCGGACCGGACCGGACCTGCCGATTTTGAGTGGTTCCCACGGATCCCATGGTCAATTCAAGATGGGAACCGAACCAACCGGGACAAGGTGGGAAACCGGACCAATTTTTTTTTATATAAAATATATGACTACTATATATAAAACTTAATGCAATCGGAATTGCAATTGAAGCAACAACCTCTCGTATGACCAAGAGACCATCAAAACTCTTCTTATTATTCTTTATTTATAGAGAAAACTTATTTGTTAGTTTCATCTTTTACTCGATATGGGACAAGGCAACAGTCCTACGTCACTAAACATTCAAAGCATAAAAGAGAAATTGTTTATAAAACTTAAGCCAAGCACAACTTTAGGCAAATTGTTCATGGCTTTTATGCTTAAGAATAAGTGTAAATCACACATCGTGTGATTAATATTCACGCAAGTGAAGTTTGAATATTTTACATGTGGAAATATGTGTGATTAAATTTTATTGGATCGCCCGAAAACTAAATTGGATTGATTGGTTCATGGTTCGGAGCACGTTCATTATTTAGTGAAAAAAAAATGCCGATTTCATTGGATCGAACCGGACCGGACCGAACCGATGGTCCGGTCCGGTTCCCGGTCCTGAGACCAAATGGTCCAGTCCATGGTTCTCAATTTTGAGAACCAGCTCTCCCGGTCCGGTTCCCAGTTCCACCTTGGAACTGGAACTGGACCGAACCGAACCGATCACCCCTAATAGAACACATCTTAACAAAAGAAACATGCATTATCGGGTGATACTATATGAACATACATGCTCACAACGAGGAATAAGACCGTCAAGTCTCTCGTCACGGAACCTTGGCAACACACCTTCACAAAGACGAATCAACTTTCGGAGCAAAAACTTCCAGAGGAGGTTGTACTACTTTCAGGATCAAGTGAAGCTTTTAACATGAATCCACAAAAAAGCGTGACCCAAATCGGGCAATATGTAAACGGGCTCTGTAGCCTCTATGGACAAAATTCTCCAAGACTGCTAATCGAGACACCCTCTTCCCGGTTCGGTAAGTGAAAACTTTTTTCTACGGCGAGAGTACGTGAATCACACAGCTTCCTCGTCCTCTGTAGCTACTCGGTCAAATACCTGAAAGGCTGAGAGAAGTATTGAGTTCAGTTTTGTCGAAGAAGTCATAACCCATAATGCGTGCATTTGCGAAGTGAGAGAAAAGTCCCATCCGTATGTATACAAGAATGGCAGAAGATGAGATACCAATTAATATGAACAAAGGGAAAACCAAAGCATGTGAGTAGTGACGCTGGAACCGCGACGCGAAAAAAATGGTGAAGCAAATTTCGTGTTGAAATGCACATTAGAAAGCGCATTTTGCAGCTCGGAAGAACGTACTGATGTCAAAGACACTACTAATTTGCATTTCCTCGATCTACATTTAACTTCAATGCTGTCCTTGCAGTAACTAGGTGCTTTCTTTCCCTAACCTCAAAATCAATTTTCACTCCCATCCATAGACTAGAGCAAACGGTTGGTGGGTTGAAATATCTGTTCAACATCATTTCAACATCCAAATTGTCCACAGCTCAGCCAAACCTCTGGTATGATACATATGGCCTTGAAATCCATCAGTTTCATATCTACACGTCGACGTACTTATCAACGTATCCCTGCAAAAGCACCAACGAAGTGGCATTAGGTGAGCATGCCAAAAAATAATCATATGTGGTGCATTCGCAGGATATCTGCAAATTGCTTCCATCAGACTGTTAGTGTGCAGAAAGGTAAAGTTTCAATGTAGTGATATAACATCTCCTCACTGGAATTTTGGTAAATCTGGTTAGAAGTGAGTAATTGTACCAGGACTTACCATCACAAGTTTTGTAAGCTTGCGTTGTGAAGAATCAATGTAGTGATTTATCTTTACTTGAGATTTCGGTATGTGGTGGCTCTTCATAGCTCCAGTAACTTTGTCAACAGTTTTCTTCACAATAGTCTTAAATGCCTCTTTGCTCATATTCCCTTGCCGCCATGATGGCCGTAGGACTTCCTTCACAAAATCCGCAAGGGCAATTTTGAAAAGCTTCATTGACCTAGAATCCTTGCGCTTCTTGCTCTTCCCAGGGGATTTAATCTGATCAATCTCCATCTCAACCTCGGTCGCATCTGCTGCATCAATAGCATTACTGACACTTGCATTCTCAACTGCACCAACTTCCACTTCTGCAGTCTCACCAAACCCATCATCATCTACAGACATGGATGGAGCGAAGGCTCCAATCTCTTTCCTTTTATTGTTCTCTTCCACATCCACTGGCGTGTTCGAATCACTGGTCCTCAAAATGACATCGCTATCATCAACTGATTCCCCCTTATGTGCGCGATCAACTTTCTTGACTGAACTTGAAGAGGGTTCAATACTGTCAAAAAGTGGATCATATTGATCACCACCAACACGTGGTAAAGCCCGGTCCATCAATGTGGCAGATTTTGGTGAGGAAGTTGTTTGTCTTGATCCAACACTGCCGATGCCGATTCCATCAACTGATGCATGACTGAAAGGGAAAGCCGTGTTATATCTACTGTGGTAGTCTTGCCCAAAAGCACCAGACCCAAATTTGGATATCAGTGGCTGCTCAAAAGTAGATGCATAGGGGTTGTGACGAGAACTTCTCAGTCCTCCAAAATCTATAACAGAAGTCTGCTTCCCGCCCAAACCATCAGGCAAAAATGTAGATGAGCTTGGCCCTCCTGAAGATGCAAAGGCAGATCCGCTGTCTTGCAAAGCAGGGGGTGGGTTTTGCTGCTGCATATAAGGATGAACTTGTGAAGAGAACTTTAGGACTTCAGGTGGTGGCACACTGCCACTTGGATAACATTGCGGTTCATTAGGATGAGCTGGCCCTGCAGAAGCAAGACCTGCAACCTGTGGACTGGGTATATTGCCAGCAGCGTTGGTACTTGATCTGTAATCTTCTCTTGGCTTAAGAGATTGACCAGGAACTGGCTCTGTAGAGTAGGCTCCAGGTGGCAACTCACCCGCATGTGAATGAGCAGGCACTCCAGTTGGGTAAGGTTTCAATATCTGAGAACTGAACTTAGTATGTGACATGTGACTCTGCTGAAATTCTGTATAGAGAGCAGGGGCGACTGCTCCTCCCTTCACTGCCGAATCATATTGTACGTGTGGAAATGGCTGAGACGGCAGCATGGAGCTCCAGTTGGAATTTTGTGGTGCAGAAACAAGATTCTGTTGATTGCCTGACAACATGGACGAAGGAGGACCTTGAGATGCATAAGGAGACTGTTGCAATACATGATCCCCAGACACCTGCTGCAAATTTCCAGTGACTGCACCTTGCATGAATGGGGAAATATGTTGAGGTAGTTGAAGAGGATGGTGTGGAATATCTGCAATAGAGTTCAAGAAAAGAATGTCTTAAAAGCCAGATATAGAGGCAATAACTAAAACACTTACTGCGACAACTGAAAATATGCACATATCTGCCAGACATTATTTATATCCTTATACCTGGAAGAGATTCGCTAGCAGAGATTATCATGGTTTTTTTGTCAGGCAATGGCTGAGAAGAATCATCAAGCTGAGGCAGGTAATTAGCATTTTGAGGCCCGCCCCTGGAAGGGCTGGACTGAGAAGACACTGCTGATAGATTCCTCCTAGCGGATTTGAAAGCATCATCCGTGCAAGACTTCAGCGAATCAGCACCGCCCAATGGTTGCTCTATAAACCTATCTACTGAGACTGGCTGGTGAGTCCCAACTCCTTCCTCAAATTCCTCAGTACAAGGAATTCTAGCGGAAGTATCATCTTCAGAAACTAATTGTCTATATGGCAGGTGCATGTCAACCTTCTTCTCGTTCTTGGGTTCATCTTCACCAGCTAGACCATCCCTACCATAAACATAAGCTCGCGAGGCATGTCCCAGAGAATCGTCTCTTTTCTCATGTTTAACAGCATCAGAGATCCCATCAGGCACATTCTTGTGAATTCGCCAAGGTTTGTTCTTGACTTCACTATCCCCACTATATGGAACTTTGGCAGACAGATTCTCCATTTCTTCAACTGAATCAGTTTTATTTGAGCGTAAAGGCATTTCAGGAGTCTGTCCTCTCCTCCTTTGGCGTTTTGATCGATCCATCTCTGCTTCATGGTGCCAATAGCGGCAAGAAGCACCACGGTAGCACCTGCCTCGAAGGAAGTCAAAACACTCAGGCATCCGACTTTTATTCCGTCTCATAACATCATTCCCATATTCTTTCACATGCCTCATAACAGGAGACCTGCTCCTGCTTCTTCGCCCCCTGGGAGACCAGCTGGAACAAAAAAATTGGGGCACTTAGAAATCTCCTTTTCATTTTTTTTTACATTTTGCTGATCTTGTGTTATTAAAACTGAGAGAGCTTCAGAGAGTTGACCAAAGCATTCAGATTGAGATGCCTCCACATAGAAATATACTAACCAACAGTTTGAAGCAACAGATATACCAAGCAACTGGAAAAAGATGAACACATGTATATAATAGTACACTCCTACTCCTACATTCTCTGCACATATATATGAATATTGGCAGATACCTGCGAGAACGGTTTCGTCTGTCTCTGGTTCTCTGCAAACTCCTCCTCCTTCTACTCCTTCTACCAACAGGAGACTGGCTCCTGCTCCGACTTCTATCTCTTTTCTTATGATGCCTCCCGGCATAGGATGAATCATCGGAATCACTGTCACTAGCTCCTTTTCTCACCAGCCTCCCAAATTCATCCACTTGTACTGCAGTTGAATTGGACCTTACTTTCTCTCCTGCGGTTTCCTTCTCCGACTTACCATTCTCATGTGACCCAGTGCTTAGACTTCTCAAGTTGTTATTTCTAGTGAAAGCTTCTGAAGATGCAACGTTGTGAATTGTTCCTAGGTCATCAGAGTTCGTATCAGAAAGTTTATCACTCAGCCCAATTTCAGATGAGGTTGCAACAGTTTCCATGATCCTAGTCTCCTCATTGGAAGCACGAGTTGGAGCCACAAATGATTTCCCAGCATCTGATAGTGGTCCAATGACCTGTTCCATCTTGCCAGCATTTGCAGCTCGTAAATCCGACTCAGATCTACATTCAGTATAATCAGACTTATTCATATAACCAGGTGCAACTGGCAGTTTAACCATTGTATGCTCTTCTTTGGAATGTGGCACATCAGAGTTCTCCGAACTGTCATCAGAAGCATAGTCTTGCACTAATCTTGGCCTACCACTTTTGACAGCTGGTGAAGAAATTGGAGGGCTTGAAACATCAGCTGGGACAGTGGTTGATTTTTTGGCAATGCCAGCTCCTGCAGGTTGAGGCATATTAGAGTCTGAGCAGATCCTATTTGATGGACTGCCAGGTAGCAACCACTCGTGATTAGGAGGAATACCAGATCCTGCACTTATTGCATGAATAACATCAGTTTGCTTTAGAATTATAAAAGAAAAACGAGTCACAACATGATGAGATGTGATCAAGTGAAGGACACTCACATTAGAATGATAGACCATATGAAGCATATAAAGCTTATAGAAGACTTGATACAAAACCCAATGTCACGTCACAAAGAGATTGATATAGCCAACCCCGCTACACAATATTACGGCTTAGATTGTTTTCCAAAGTTTAAATGGCAATCAAGACTCGCTGACACCAAGTCCAATGAGACATTAAATTATGATCCACATCACTATCATGAATACTAGAAGCTGGTCACCAGTACAGTTACAAAAGAGAGGCACCAACAAACACAAAACTATTGAAATTCTCCCAAATTGAATTAAACAAAACTAAGAAAAAAGGTAAATACATACACAAACACATGTGAACAAGACTGTTGAGGAAAACTTAGTTTAAAACTGAAAGCTTCACATATTACCAAGCCTCATGGACTTTGCTTGCATTGTCTTGCATGCCAAAAAGGATTCTTCTTTAGGAATGTGACCCAAGAAAGAAGCATGGCATATTAGAGAAGAATACCAAATTCCCTGAATGAAAATAACTATTGGGTTGGATCCCCTATCCACCAAGCCTCGACTTAGAACCAAAATGGACACCGAAATCACCTAAAAAACTTACAATAACACAGCCTCAGAGCATTACGCAAATAATCAGATTTGACTTGGGAATACCAGGGTTTAGATGGGACTTTTTGGGTTTCATTTGGACCTATAAACAGAGAACATAATCAAATGCTATATTCTAACCAATGAATCAGGTATAGTATAATTTCCAGTACCACCGCATGAATTCTAGCTCAGACAATGTCATTCATCAACGACCAAAATATGCTGCTAATACAGATAGAAAATAATAAATAGTCGAGGCTACCTTGATGTCCATAATCGATCCGACCTGAAGCCTCACAAGAAGGAACTTTATCGCTTGAAATATCCTGAGCTGATGCACACTGAACAATTTGTGGCATTGCCGGCTCTTTTCCATCATGAGCATCATGAACCAAATCAGAGTCCTGACGATAATATTCAACCGGTCTTTTCATCTCCTGATCCATGTCAACCTGGGTAATATCATCTTGAAACAAGAAAACAACCAGTTACTTTCATCATTGACCAACCTTAGCAATCCAATATATTGCAAAGCAGGGAAAAGAAAAAGAGAAACACAAAAACAGCAAACATAAATATTAAGTAGAGAAAATTCGAGATCACATGAATGGCTTGACAACTACTGGACAAACACATAAAGGAAATGATTGCATGGGCTAACGACAGAACATATCCACACATTTCAAGCAGTCTCTCACAAGAAAAGATGTCATTTTAAAGAAATGTAACTATGAAACTTGCACCAACCTTCCATCTCCATGTCAGAATCAGAATCTGGATGCGCTACAGAAGTCATAATGAATGGCTTGGATTGCACAGAATTATCAGCCTCTGAAGGCCTTATGTTTAAGGCGCCCTCGTGCAACTTATCTCCAAAAGTGTATTTTTTCTTTGCCCATTGATAATACTCATGTGCAACTGCAGCATCACTTCCAGGCTCTCCACCAAAAAGAAATTTGAACTCAGGATTTGCAGACTCCCTGGTTCGAGCCATATCTTCAAAACCAGAGCCATTCTTGGCGATAAATTGGCATAAAGTTTCGATCCTTTTCACAATTTTCTCATCAGCTGGTTTTGGTGGAGCTGGACGGATGTCTATCTCCAAAGCTGTGCTTCTATCCAATTCAGAAATGGATCCGTACCCTTTACCTAATGACTCCGCAGCCCTTACTTCAGAGGTTCCAACTTTATCATTTCTCTGTGGCGGAGAAGGCAGAACAGGTGATGAAGAAGCAGGTGGAAGTGGAGGTTGAGGTTGGGGACGGGGAGGGGGTGGGGGTGGGGGTGCCAATGGTGGTGTGTGAATTTCTGCAGGAGCCAAAGCAACAAGGCCTGAATTTGCATTCGGGATTGGAGGACCAGGCTGCCGAGGCTGTGAATTGACTGGGTACCAGTATGTATTGTGCCCTTGAACAAGAGGAGGCAACGATTCTTGCTTAGATGGACCAGCAGGGGGGGGAGGATGATGAGGTGAGGGACTTGGAAAGTGGTGGGAATTCTGGGTCCCTACATTCAAAGGATGATGTGGATTATGCTGAGAATTGAGATAATTGCCACTTATCGGCATTCTTCCAAGTACTGGCGGAGGGTGGGGAAGGGATGCGTGAGACGGGTTCGTAGCATTTGTCATCCCACTAGAAGGACCCTGAAAAGGTGGATTATAAGGTGGTCCTCGAGGTACATGAAGCTGATTGATCTGAGATGGGACAGCAGCAGGAGGCCGATGCATTACGGAGTTCAAAGCTGCCGGAGGTTGGGAAGAAGTAAAAGGAGGCAAGGCAGCTGGCGGATGATGTTGTTGCCCGTTAGGACCTTGACCATACATACTGATAACACCCGAGCTTCCAATTCGTGTAATCAGCTACCGACTTTTCTCGCCGAGAGCATAAGCCGCGCCCGCCGATATCTCATGTCCAGAGAATCCGCAACATCCTGCGAAGTAGAAAGATCAAACCCTCAAGTTAAAATCAAGGGCCGAGAGGAAAGACGCGAATTTTAGAAAGAAAAAGGCCAACTCGCGTCGTAAAACACTGCAAGAAGCACGAGTCGCGCGCGCATTTCGCCCGCACGACATTCCAGCGCAAAGAAATGGCACCCAAAATCTAATCCCACCTCCCGAATCAAACTCAGCTTCATTCCTCCACTCCAATCCGCAAACGACTCGCGAAAACACGCATGTCTCGTCCTAAACCGCGAACGCAAACCAACCGCGAACTAATCAATCCACACTCGAACTCATCCAGATTTCGCAACGACTCGAAACTCATCGCAGTCGCCAGCATCATCTAACTCCACATCCAACAAACACCTCCGCCGCATCACTCCCAAAAAAAAAAAAAAAAAAAAAACGGAAGAAGAAGAAGAAGAAGCAAGCCCTCCCCTCGCTCCTCGCTGCGCTCATCGGACTCGGGGACGGAATCGAAAGGAACCAGAGAAACCGAGCGCTCTATCGAAATTCATCAACTTGCCGTTCGCTTCCCTCCGGCGCCGCCGCCCGCCACCACCTCGGGAATCGACCGGAACCGCCGCGAATCCGCCGCTTCCCGTCGCCGGCGAAGAGCGAGAGAGAGAAAGGGAGAGATGATCTCGGATTTGGGGGCGACGCCGAGGAAGGAACCTCGATTGCCGACGAGAATCGAGCCCTAGAAATCGGAGAATCGGAAAAATCTCTGTCGAGCTTGTAATTTCTGGAGTTCTTCAAGTGAGGAGTTTCCGCTCTGGAATTAGGAATTACCCTTTCTTTTTTTTTTTTTTTTTTTTTTTTTTTTTGGATAAAAATTATATATTTAATGAATAGATAAATAAGGCCTTATCTTGCTTTTTTGCTCCCTGTTAATGGGAAAAAGAAAAGGGGAAAAGGGGAGGGATTTCTTTGCGTGAGAATTAAGGGAAGTTATAATAATAATAATAATAATAATAATAATAATAATAATTCGTGGCTTGGTTCCCAATCCATGTTGAGCTAATGTTTAATCGCAAATTTTGACCCTTTTTAATTTTTGTAAGACACTCGCCAAAATCCAATTTTGAGGAGGACAATGCATTTTTAAGAAATATTACTATTAAAACTCAGGGATAATACCACCGCAAATCTCAAATCAGTTACTGTACTACCACATATCCCAAACTGGTATAGTTACGAAGCATTTAATGTTGGTTGATTTTTGTATCACAAAAAATCGTGAATTTATAAGTTCATGACAACTACCCTTCATAATTGTTGATGTGGAAACGTCTGTATCAAGTGACTCGTTTAATATAGACCCGAGATGAAATGTCGACATGATTGGCACTTTAAGGGATATTTATATGGGGAAGCTTGGTTTGAACAAAATGAACTAAGATTATGAATGGGTGCAAAATTGAGTCTACTTCTTCTCTCTAGCCAGTCATCAAAATCTCGAAGCAAGCTTAGAGATTTTCAGTAGATTTCTGAAGCTATGAAAATGACAAGAATGGAGAGGGGTTACTAATTGGAGATAATGTGAGGAAGATTTTGGGATGCTTCACAGATTCTTAGCTCAAGATTGACCATCTTATGAAATTGGCATTTTTTTTATTTTTTTTGTAGAGCTTGCAAAGAGTTATTCTGCCATAAATATAAACGCTCGCCTTGAGATAGCCAAAGTTTCGTAACCCTTTCTAGGATGTTTTCTTTCTCACAAGACTGGATCTATTGAATGAGCTTGAATTTCCATGATAACGTACATTTTTAAGAGCCATTTATGCTGAACTTCCATGTTGCACAAATGTACTTGGCATGTGTTGACGATTTTTTTTTAATGGAGGGTATTTTTGAGGCATACCAGTTTTTGATTTTTTTTGGACAGGGGCATGAGAAAAAAATTTGGGTAAGTGTGTCACATATGTACTAATTTGTAATTTTCAGTAATATTACCTCTAGAGTTTATTCAATTCAAAAAACTGGCAATTCAACTGTTTGAACATACAATTTACCATAACAATGGCAGTTTCACGCCTCGACAAGCAAAGTAATATTTACGAACTTCGACCATTTTGCATTTTTTAGATTATCGTAATATTAAATTAACTTTTGATATCCTTTTATTTCTTTAAAAATAACTGCCTTCCTTGTATGGTCACAATATTACTTGGAAATGGATATTTGGTTTATCCACTTGCTTCAGTGATAGTAAAAGAAGAAACTATTACATGGTACTCTTAGAATAACATAAGATTTTCTATTTGACATAGGTAATATTATGGACATGCTTACATTTCACTTTTTGAAAGTACCTGGTCATTTGAATCAAATCATCTCATGAGAACATGATAAAATACTCTACGAATTAGCCTATGCATGGATGGGATCTCGTCAAACTTGCTAAATGCTAGAATGGTGATTAAGAATAGGCTCGATAGTGGATTTGACGAAAGATAAATTTATTACAAATATACTAATTTGTGGTTTTTGGTAGTCAAAAAATTAGTTTATGATAAATTTGTTATATATATATATATATCAATTTTGAATTTTTCGTGGTATCAACCCTTTACATTTTTACATTTTTCCCATCCAAAATGCAACCAAACCTCTCCATCAAACACTTCATAAACATGTAAAACTCATCAATACAAGTCAAGTAATCACAATAACTCAAGCCATTAGTAGAACTTACTCATATTTAACATCAAAATTCAATCCAAGTTAATAAAAATTAATCAAGAAAGTCAAAAGTACTGGGTAGATAATCTAACTTAATCCCTAAATTTTTCTTGATCCCTAAATTTTTGACTTACCTTGAATAAACACTTCGACAACTCAAAACCCTAACCACTTTCAAAGCAAGATGAACAAGAACAAAAATCGACAATAACTCAATCTCTACAAATAACAAAACTGTTTTGATAAAAAGAAGAGCAAATCCATAAATCCACCTTCTAAATCCTTGAAATATGAAGTTAGAGGTTTCAATAACACAAGTGCAAGGCCGGGCCGGCCGGCCGGCCCATCCACCTCCCCCTTATCGAGAGAGACCCCTCATTTCCCCGTACCACGCCCTAGCAACCTGGGGAAAGCGTCGCGAGGTTCAGAGTTGCCCGCCCGTACCCCATAAAGGGTTGTGGCCGGGACGGGCAATGGAGCCAATATCTTTTTCGAGGCTTGGATCCCCGCTTCTATCTAGTTTTTCCTGAATGTCATAGCCTTTTAAGGTCTTGCTAAGGACCAAGACCTTCACATTTTTACTCGGCAGGTTGGAGAGTGAAAATTGAAGAGGATAGTGACACAAGATTTATTTATCTTTTGAATCTTTAAGGATCTATGGTGGGTTTATGTGGTCAAGAAGGAAAGTGTCCTTGGAAGACTAAATAAGAGTTACAAAAGGGAATAAGAACAATCAAGTAGGGATGAGTTGTTCCAAAATTTATACAGGTTTCACATGGAACCTACCCGTCAAAACAAATTTCTCATTTTTTGGAACCTGAAAAATACTCTTCATATCTTAGAATCTAGAACCTACCATGTTATAGGTTCCAAGGTTGGTTCTAGATTTTATATAGATTCCATCTTCATTATTAATTGAATGATTGCAGTAAATTATCACATTTAATAATTACCACCTATTGCTATAATTTACTGACAATAATCTATATTTAGACAAAAAAAATATAAAACATTAACAAAGTAAAGTCTTAATCATAAAATGAAAGTTCGGACTTGTCATTTTAGATTATACATTTATCATCAAATGTAGATCACGCAAAGACATATACAAAGAAAAATACAAAAACTTATTCCATATTCTAGATGACAGGTTCCAAAATTTGGAACTTGCTCGGTGAAACAAGTTACCCAATTTTTAGAATCTAAAACCTATTCTACATATCTTGAAACCTAAAACCGGATAGATTCTTACCGGTTGAGTTTTTAGGTTCTAGGTTTAACCTTGGGACTATGCTCTCCCCTACAATCAAGCAAGGTTAAAAACACTGAGATAGGTTAATATCATGAAAAATCTCGAATTGATATATGCATGGAAATTTTATCTAAAACAATTTTTTTTAATAAAAAAAATCCAAATTAATACATTTGTGATAAATTTATACCAAATGACCATAAAAGACCATAAATTGATATACTTTGTGAAAAAAATACCCAAAATTAATTTTTTTGACCATAAAAAATCCAAAATTGATACATACATGACAAATGCACCATCTGTTGAGTTGAATTAATATAACAAAAAACAACAAATCCGGTACAATTATGATAAATGGAGAGTAAAATCTCAAACTAATATACCGGTCAGTAAATGTGAGCGGTTCGAGGCTCCATATAAGTTTCACTAGAACTTGGAATTTACTCGCTAGAACAAGTTTATCATTTTTTGGAACTTGGAACCTACCCTACATACCTTAGAACTTGTAACCTATTCTGTCATAGGTTCTAAGGTCGATTCTAGGGTCTATTCATGATCCACCTATATTATCATTTAAATTACAATTCACTAACTATAACTTATATTTAGACACACAAAGAATATGGACATTAATAAAGTAAATGGGAAAATACTACCGAAAACCCCAAATTTTGCCAAAAGTGATAAATTTATCCCAAAATTTTTTTGTGACATAAAAAATCATAAACTTTGCTAACCGTGACACATTTACCCTAAAAATTTTTGTGACACAAAAAACTATGAACTTGTATTCGTGTGACACATTTACCCTAAACTATAACGCATTTTTGTCTTTTACTTTTATAATTTTTTTTTTTCATTTTTTCTCCTTCTTTTCTCTTCTCTTTGTCGGATGAAAATGCCCTTGATGGGATATATATGTCATAATTAGTAAAGTTTGGGATTTTAATGTCACAAAAAAAGTTTGGGGTAAATTTGTCACTTTGAGCAAAGTTTGGGGTTTTTGGTGGTTTTTTCCTAAAGTAAAATTCTTAGTCATAAAATGAAAACTCGAACTAATACTTCTAGATTATATAGTCATCATCAAACGACATAGAATATGGGAGGATCATACGGAAACATAGACTAGGAAAAATATTAAAACTTATTACAAGTTCTAGTTTTAGGTTCTAAAACATATCATTGAAATAGATTTATCATTTTTTAGAACTTTGAATTTTCCTTGCATATCTTGGAATTTAGAAGTTACACGTTCCCACCGGTATGATTCTTGGGTGGGTTCTAGGTTATACCTTTTAAACCATGCTCACTCTTATATGTGTTATTCATTTCAGCAATTTGAAAGTAAAATTAAAACAAATTAATATAGAATAAATTTATCATAAATGTGCTAATTTGAGCGAAATTTATCTAAGTTGCATCGGTTATAAGTTAGAGTAAATTCGTTATAAATGTGACGTTAGTCTCATTTGAAATTTTGTCTTGGGGCCTTGGGCCCCACGACAGGGCGGGGGGGAGTAACGTTCGCGTTTTCCTCCTCCTTTTTCACCCCGGGACGTGAAAACTCGCAAAGCCGCTCGTTATCTCCTCACGATGGTGGAGGGAGTGCCGCTCCGTCTCGCGCTCGCTCGCTCGCCGAGTCGCCGCTCGATTCAAAGCATGTGACAGCTCCAGCACCAGCACCAGCTCCCGCACCAGCACCGGCACCGGCACCGGCACCGGCACCGGATTTCAAAATAAAGGAGGAGGAGGAGGAGGAGGGACGCATTTTCTCGGTTTCTCGGGGCTCGTTCCGCTTCAGATCCGAGCTGAAGGGCGGGCGCGAGGAGGAAGAGGAAGAAGAGGAGGAGAAGAAGGTGAGGGCGGGGGGCTCTTCTTCCTTCCCACTCGCCGTTTCCCCCCTCTCACTCTCCCCGCGTGCTTCTTCTTCTTCTTCTTCTCTACCGTTCTCGTCAATGTGTCATGCGTTTCGCGGTTGGTCTTTGTTGGAGACCGATGGGTCTGTGGGATTTTGGAGTTTTCTGGGTTTTTTGGGTTCCGGGTCGGCGTTGTTTCCGCGTGGTTCTTGTTTTAGTCGACGTGGGTCGTTTGGATCTGCGGCTCGGGCGACCCTTTGGGGAAAACGCCCTAATCTAGATTCCCGTTTCGAGTCTTGCTGGTGGGAGGGAAAAGGGCGGCTGGAGATGGTCGTACATTGGTGGTTTTCCCCGTCAAGGTCCAGTTTTGGGAAGTGGGTTCTTGGTCTTTCGTAATGATGTGCTGCATTCTGGGTCTGGGAAGCGCCTGCTCTTGATGTTTTTGCATGTGACGGGGCTTTTGGAGATGAAATGCTATGGAGGGGGTGATTTTGTGCTTGGGGGGGGAACATCTGAAGCTAATGTGCTTCGTTAGTAAAGGCATTGGCCGTCACAGTAGTGAAATGACCAACTCCTTAGGCTAATAATAACTGGCCAACTGTTCCTCCGATAAGTCGGAGTCGAGCGAACTCTTTGCAGCAATTGTTGTTTCCTTATTTATCGCGCCTCTGTCAAAGGTGTCGCTTGTGATGGCTCCTTTTTCTTCTTTTGTGAATGCTACAATAACATGTTTCAGATGATCAGTCTATTCTAAACTTGCTCATTCATTTTTCCTATGGAATCCTGTTGTGCTTCTTTATTCTCTACAGAAGTTGAGGTTCAAGATTTCATCACAAATTGTTTTGACACACAATGAACCTGCGGTAGGTGAATGAAGGCATGTTCATCATGATAGCACGATGATTTACAATCTATCCTCAAGCACAGTTGCCTGTGTTTGTGCAACTAGTGGGTGCTTATTCCTTGGTAAACCCAAGCCCGCTGTATTAAGCTGATAATTGTGACTAATTTCATGAGGACACCGAGTCATTATACATGATCAATATTTAATCCCCTTAACAAGATTAAGTAGAGGAGACCTTTTATTAGCAACTATTTTACCTACTAAGCAATCATGTGCCATTCCTTAGTTTTTTCAGCTTCATATATACATATGCTTAAGCCATGATGCTTTTTCCATTTGAGTTTTTTATTGTAGACCTAATGGCTATGAAAGGTGAGTCCAGTTGATATATCGAGTGCTACTCTAGTTTAGATGACACAGTTCCTGAGACTGAATCTCCTGCTGTTTTTATTCTGAATAATCCTTTGCTAGTGTATCCTCTGGAACTTATACAATTTTTGTTATTGCTAAATCAGGCTATTGGTTTCATGTAGGTAGAATTCAAGTCACAGAATATGGGTCGTGGAGTTAGTGCTGGTGGGGGACAAAGTTCTCTGGGCTACCTTTTTGGCAGTGGAGAGGCTCCGAAACCCACTGAACATAATGGAGGAGCTCCAACGAAGGTACCTGACACTAGTAATGGAACTTCTCACAAGTCTACTGCTTTTGTGCCACCAGTAGATGTCACAAAGCAGATTCCTGCGGGCATTCAGGGGAGCCAGGCAAACAACTATTTCCGCGCTGATGGTCAAAACAGCGGCAACTTCATCACGGTATGATGTGGTTGAAAAATGTTGTTTAATCTCTTCTCAACCTATTTCTACCCCGTGCGAGTGTTGAAAATACCAGTATCATTTAAAGGGGGGGTGTTAGTAGCATCTATCTTGCATGAGTTGTACTTCAAGATTTAAACCAGGACAAAATTACATGAAGTTTAATTGAGGCTGGATCAGTTCTATCTCAGAGGATCAGAGAGCAATCGTGACTTGTGAGCATGTCTCAGAACTTTTTGTGAATGTTTTTGTGAAAACTGAAAATATGGAGATCGCATATCAACCTTCATGTGTCGACTTTACATTTTAGCCAGATGAAGTCTTTACAGGTTTCTACCTGGAAGAAGTTGTGGATTATAGAATGCATGCCTAGCGAGCTTTGCTTAGAAACTCAACGGGGATTTTCCCCTTTTCCATGTTTAGAACTAACTGAACTTTTCTTTGTTGAAATTTTTTTGAATTGATGCAACATTAATGCTTAAATTGATGGTCTCATCAATAGCTGCAAATCGTTGGAGCCTGGGTGCTGCATATAGGTGATTGCTTCATTCATTGAAATAGCAGTCATTCAAGATTGGTGGGAACTTTTCAGTATATGAATAACTAGAAAATTCAAATGTTGAAATGCCTTGACTAGAGGGTGATTGCTTGTAACTTAAGTATTTACTCTACTTTGGTTGTCCTGATTGTCTTTGTGATCTTAGCCTGGTTTGTCGTTGTGCTCTGCCCTTATTAGCACAAATAGTGGCGAAAGCTATCTTCACCCTCAAGGCATTGTTTCCCAATTGTTTACAGCTTCTAATCTTCTCTCAGTGCACTGTTTGCAGATCTTTCATAGCTTCTGAATCTTTTATCAAGTTTTCTTGCTTGCACAATACTGCTGAAACCGAAGAACTTCTTTGTGCAGGACCGGCCTTCTACTAAGGTCCATGCCACCCCTGGTGGTGGATCTTCCTTGGGCTACCTGTTTGGAGGTGGCGGCAGTGGCAATTGATGTGCGAGGACCCCAACGATTTATAAATTTCTTAGCAGGAATTTCTCTTGAAGTTGGATGAATTTTGAATATCATCATGTCTAGCCTACAAGGAGATGCTGCCTTCGTTATGCCACCATGTATTATATAGTCATACTCATTTTCTGGATTTTACCCAGCTAATCATGACTTCTAGAACTCTATCGCATGAGCTGCCTCATGCCCAACAAACCAACTAAATTCTCAGTTTGTTGGTCGCCGTCGTGGCCTTAATGACTTCGGCTTGGCAAAAGCTAATACAGAGAATGAATATATAACTTCTAGTCATTATAGACCTTTGTTTGCTGAATTGCTAAATAGAGCATTCTTTTCGATGTTTTGACTACGGCTTGGCAAAGCTATATACAGAGAACATATAAGTTCTAGTCATTATAGACTTTTGTCTGCTGAATTGCTAAATAGAGCATTCTTTTCGATGTCTTCTGAGCACGCGTCAACACATCATCCTTTGTTATACTTGTTACCGCTGAGTACTTTATATGCTCTATTAAGCTTCTTATGACCACCTTAAACAACTTTGATAAACAAGACAATCGTCAATTCTTCAATTGGTCACACCCACAACCAATGAGAAGGTATTTTGTGCATTTTATGCATTGCCATGCTGTGTAGCAAGCCAATCAAAAGTAAATAACATACACATGGAGTCAAGAAAGACAAGATTAACAGCAAGCGGAGGATGGTATTAAAATTAGTTATGCCACGCCATTGCTACCACATGATCCATCTGGCCGATGAAATGCTTTCTCATAAACAAGAAGTATTTTGATGTCTCGTCTCAGGATGGGTCATACATGTCAAATTCAAGAAGTTGCTGCATAACGAGATTCAGGATGAACCACACTTAAACTAGCACAGCAGGCTTTGATTCCTCAGCTATGGTGCGGTTTCTTCCCAGAACTGTCACTTTCGACAAAAGAAAACCTACATGCTTGCTAAGACTAAGAACAAAATAATGAAGAGAAATTTGACAATAACTAATCGAGCGAGGATCAAGAGGTAGATTAGATCTCTACAGTTAGCTTGAAGACTCTGTCAGCTGTCAAATGCATCTGGGACAACTTGATGAATGTACAGTCACAATTGGCTTGCGTGGGGGATATGTGAAGCGGGCCAACCGATCCAAAGGAATTATGCAAGAACCTCTTTCAAACTGATTTTGCCAAATCACCCTTTTCATCTTGGCTTGATGTCCTCTCATCTGCCATTGGAAATATGACAACTTGTAAGCATATATTAGATCATATCCAAATGTGCAAATCGAACAAATCCACCTAAAGATGGAGCTCAATGCCAAAGCAAAACCACTATTTCATCAAGGGCCCTTTTTCTTTTTCTTTTAAAGCATCAAGGTTCCAGTTAATATTGATCGGTACAAAGTGTTTGCATATGCATCCTTGTATGCATGATTTAGGTGCTCTTGACTCCATGATACATCAAAAGACATGTCAAACCATGCTGCAGTGACAGGATATTAGGCAACTGAAACACACTAGCTGTCTCTCTGGATAACAATGAAGGTACTACATAGTTTGTACCCCAAAATTTTCACAAAATTCAAAGATTAGCCAAAGACAAGGAAATCCTCACCATGAGACCATGGAAAATGGAACAATCGAGATATATTCGTGAATGAATACATGTGTGCCTGAATGATAATGCATAAGTGAAATGGACAATCCATGAATATGATATGATTTTTCATACAAATTACACAACCACCGTTCATATATCATGTAGACATGAATACACAGAAGTTTTTGCTGAATAAAATATCTATGACCTGTGAGTC
Organism: Eucalyptus microcorys; assembly: GCA_014182515.1. Lineage (NCBI taxonomy): Eukaryota > Viridiplantae > Streptophyta > Magnoliopsida > Myrtales > Myrtaceae > Eucalyptus > Eucalyptus microcorys. The sequence goes on from CM024563.1 coordinate 6,581,884, forward strand.
ATTCACTGCAAGAAACAATTTTTTCCCAAGCATAGGTGTGCAATCAAAACATGCTCTGATTAGCTGTAGAAACTTGAAGCTGGATAACAGCAACATAGATGATTCTTGTCCTCAGGTTCATACCTTTAATTTGTGAGATTATGCCAGAGTCCTTGGTCGATGGAGATGCACTCTCTTTCGGAACTTCCACATTCAAATTTGGAGTTTCATCCTTTTGATCGTCTTTGATAGAAGCCTGCAGTGATGATTCTTGGTTTGCAGGTACCTGAGGAAGCCAAAAATCAACTTAAACAGGCCGATAATCCCATAAGGCACACAACCCATATTTAGATTCAGAGCACAGAAAATAATGCAACGTCCAATATCACGGTATAATTGAATGATTGTGAACACCCAAAAAGAGCTCAAAACCAGGTATACGTTTTCTCCATAAATTAGCAAGATCATGTTCGGTAGATCAAATTCTTTGTTTGGCACTATTCTGAGTTCATCTCTTCCAACAACAGAATCACATCAAGGCATCGTAATTTGCTAACATGCTAACTTGATTGCAGATACAGGAAGTATACAATATTTAATTCGGAGGTCAGCCCCATGCTATTTGTCTAAATTTGGTCAAACTTGCTACCAGCATCTAAATCTACTCAATAACCAACCTTTAAGTAGAGAAGAATAGGATAAAATCAAGCTGCTTCCGCAAGATTTTTTCCTTGTCCTTTTTGAGAGTGTGAACATCATCCTTCAAATGTGAGATAAGTATTTTCACACGTTCCTTTCTTATTATGAAAACCACAAACAACAATAAGAGCTCCTAAAAAACTGAGAAAGATTAGAGCAAATGTGACGTCAACATTTAAAAAAGCTCCTAAAACAAAGAAAGTAAAATAAATCAGACGCTCCAAAAATCTTTTGTGCGAATTTCCAGCCAATTATAAGTTAGATTTGTAACAAAGGTTCAGAGAACGTTTCAACTGCAAAGTAGACTGACCTTGTCCAGGTCAGAGCCATCAGAAGGCTGTGTTACATTTGAAACAGGAATTGGATCAGCAGGTTCTGAATGAGGCTCCTGAGAAGAAGCTTCTTTTCCATGCACATCATCACCTTGCACATCATCAACTTTCTCTGGCTGGATACTTTTAGAAGCCTTTGACTCACTATTATAATCACCATTTGGCATACCCATACTTGAATCCCCATAAGTTCTTTTCCTGCTACAAGAATAGAAAATTAGAACTAAACCAACATCTGTTAACTAAATCGATCAGACAGATGGGAAAACAAAAGACTCACTTGCTGGAGCTTGAAAAAGGTGTAGGGAGAGTGCTAGGCTTATTGGAAAATAAAATTCCACGCAGAGGTTTTCCATCTATGACAGTTTCAATGGTGTATCGATCACCCAAATTCTCGGTCACCCTTGCTTGAAATATTTTTTTACCTTGGACATTTCCTGATTGGTAGGAGTGATAACTATGAGCACCTGCATTAGAGGCCATACTAATGATTTGGCACATGCAAGCAATTAAAAAAAAAAAGAAAAAAAGGGAAAGGTATTGCAACCATATTCGTATGATTTCTAGATAAGCGAAAACTCCAGTGAGATGTCTATATCTCTATCTATATAGTGCGGAGAAGTCTTGTGCACAGGGACGCCCTTACGTTATGTTATATTTTGAGCTTCAAGAAAAATTATTTCTCAATGAAAAAAAATTCACAGAATAAATCTTAATATTATATCATAAGTAAAAATCCTTGTTTTGAAAGAATTTTTGGTTAAAAAAACCTTGAACATATAAGTTTGTCGTTCATATTGTCACCAGGATGGTCATGCCCCTTCTCAACCATGATACTGGTGTGATCCTCCTCATTTACGCACTCTCATATTTGAGGTTGCCAGAATTGGCAATCTGATCAACCCCACTTCATACTCATTCAATTAAAAGACATTACATGAACATGTTTGTATATATTCTTTGATTTAATTCAGGCTTTTAGGTTCATAGAAACTAGTAGGGCCAGAAGTAGTTTACTTTATATGATCAGTTTAGACAATTTAATATCTTATAAATTTAACGAAACGTTACTAAAGAAGATTGTTACTTTCTGCAACTACTTCAAAATGTACTACAACCTGAATCGCAAATCAACTAATCCTACCCCTAGGTAACACCTTCATATCTAAAGAATCCTAATGTATCCATAATATCTATATACACAGTGGAATAATTTGTGTAAGTTGGTGACTAAGCTTGTAAAAATCCTTATTCAATTTCCATGTTCATAACCTTGGATTTCATATTTACAACCACAAACTTATGCCCACACCTTAGCAATATATGTTGATGCTTTTAACTAGGATAGCAAACTAGTCTGAGTACTCAATGAATCTGTACTTTAGTTCAAAAAATAACCAACTATTGAGATTCCCACAATAGAAGTTCTTACTACATTATCTCAATAATAGTAGCATGCTTAAATACGTAAACAAGGTACTAACCAAAAAAAAAAAAAAAAAAACTGTAAATAAGGTTAAAAACACTTAAATTTGACCAATTTTAGTTTAATGTAACGCATGAAACCCTAAATTCCTTAAGAGAAGGTGCTTAGTGCACAAGAGAAGGCATTTTTGTTTCATCCCCTCACAAACACACATACTCTCTTCCCTCTCCCTCCCCCTCCCCCTCGCCCTCGCACCCCTTCCCCTTCTCTCTCTCTCTCTCTCTCTCTCTCATATTTTGAATCAGAGGTTACAGAGGTTACCAATTAGAGCCTTAGCAAGCAGAGCATAGTTGCAAAAAGGCATTCTGTAAATGATCCTAGCAAAGCATTTCTTTCTAACACTGAGCAATGGCCTATTTTTAGATATTCTTTTGGTCATATAATATTTTTGGTAGTCTACAACCTAATTCTGCAACTGAATTTATACCTGTATGCCCATGGTCTGGATATTTTGGGGCTTGATAGATGAATTCATGGTTAAAGTAAAGTCTTATGGAGTTTATGGCATGGACCTTTTGTTTAATAGAGTCAAAACAATTAGATTGAAGTAGTGCTCATAAAGCAATGAAATCAGGTATGACTCTCCCCTTTCAACATAGTTTTGGGAAAATTGTGCCCAGTATGTCCAGCAAATTTGCAAAAATCACTAGACTATGCATATCATTGATAATTCTACTATTTCTAACTCTAATTCTGAAACTTCCACTGGGAAGAAAGTACCAAGACAAATTAATGTGGAATCCCATCATTAGAGAAGCCTGAGAGGGCTTGTGCGGTGAAAAAGCCTTATCTTTCCAAGGAAGGAAATATCACACTTATTAAGAGCACTTAAACTTGCTAATTTACTTTATTTATCCCTTCCAATCCTAGCATCTGTTGTGAAGATATTGGATGATATTAGGAGGAAGTTCTCGAGGGACAGTACAGATGACAGACGCAAATATCACCTGGTGAGATGGGGGTCCAGTCAATTTGTTGATATTTAGAGATGGTTTAAGAGTGTGATCTCGGTCCCCTAGTAACAATGCTCTCTGTGCGAATGGCTTTGGAGACTTTTAAATTACAATAATCACTTTTGGGAGACAAGTCATAATAGCAACATACGCACAAAGGAAAGAAGATGGATCTCAAAGTGAGGGAGGGATCAACATGGGGTGGGAGTCTGGAAATGAATAAACAACGCTAGGATTCTTCAATGAAAAGTATTCTTTTCTCTCTTAGTGGGGTTCTATTCTATATCACCATTATGATTGGTGCTCCACAACCCCTTTGAAAACTCAGTTTCATAGCTTATTCAGAATTACAAGCAACAAAGAAGTGACTACTTAATCTTGGATGAGCTGTGTGAATGGCAAGATCATTTGTGGTGCTGCATTGATCAGAAACAATAATAATAGGGAGTCGTAGGAAGTGTCTGACATATTTCCCCATTGTAGCGAATGCAAAGGTGAACCTTAAGGGTATTGATTCTGTAAAATGGCAATTGACCAAAAATGAGGTATTTACCATATATCTTATCACTGACATTTTTGAATGAAAATAGAGGAGAAAGGGTAGGATGATTTCTTTGGGGACAATTTGGAAAACAAGAAGACCAATTAAAACTTCTGTTTTTTTTTTTTTTTTTTTTTTTTTTTTTTTTGGGGCTCGTGAAGTGTTTGAGGAAGAATATGACTTCCAATAACATGCAAAAAAGAGTTCAGATCTTGGCAAATAGGTGTTCCCTCTGCAAAGAGGCAGTGAAATCTGTCGGCCATCTATTGTTACACTATGGTTGGTCAAGTATGCTTTGGAATTTGGTTTTATCAGTTGAGGCATTCAGTAAGTGCAGAGACTGTGCAAGAAGAGCTAAGAGCTTGGTTTGGTATATGCATTAACAAAGAGGAAGAAAAAAAGAATCCACTTTATCCCTGTGGCTAAATTTTGGTTGATCACGAGGGAAAAAACTGAGAATCTCCCCCCCAACAAAACCAAAAAAAAAAAAAAAGAGCCATTTTGTGAAAATTAGGAAGTTGCGTACACTTTTAAACTTTATTATCCATGGAGATTGAATCTTGATATAAATGCTATTCCGAAATAAGCATAAGACAAAAAGGGCGCAAAAGAATAAATGCTATTCCAAAATAAGCATCTCCATCTCCTTGTCACCTATTATAGCTACAGCTTCAAATATCAATCCTTGAATCATGATACATAGTAGTACTTTTTGAGATTACATTTCACTCACTGTATATTTCTAAGAATGAAACAATAGCAACCAGATCAATTTCTACATAAACGCAACTAATATCTCAGCATCTAAAGCCAATACTAAGAAAAATGTGAAAATGAAGCAAATATAGTACGCCACAAAGCATGCAAATATTGCTATTAAATGAAACTTGAAACTTCTAAAAATTAACATCCATGTAAAGACCATGTAAGCTTAAGGTATGAGAGTATGTTATCTAACCATCACTAAATATGAGATTATATCATTATGCATGTTGCTACTCCTTAACAACAGCACAGGGTAAAATGCATAGGTTCAACAGATTTACTACCACCTGCCCCCAAACCAAAACATTAACACAATCTCATAAATCATCTACAGGAATGATTTATGGGAGGATAAGAAATCGAAGACCCAAGAGTAATAAGGAAAAAGATTACGGAATAAGAGACAATAGGTATCATGAAAGATGGTTTCAAGTCAGCCAAACAAATATATAATTGGAATAAATAATCTATCTCCACAGACATTTCTTTATCCCACCAACAAACCCTCATTCAAGAACACAGAAGCAAACATGTATCAGGTCCTGACCTGGCTGACCATAGACTGATAGTGGCACAGGTTGAAATGCGCTTGTCACCCCAACTTGCACCAAAGCTTTATCATGTCCTAGAGACAAATTTTGTTCTTGGCACTTCAGCTTCAATTTCTTTCTCAAGGATAGCTTCTCAAGCCTTGGCTCCTGTTCCCTAGTGAGTCCTGGAAATGAAATAGGAAATCAACTCAGATACATATCTTTGGCTTCTGAAAATCTGCAAACCAACATTAACTACCAAAAGAAGATCCATAAAATATAATTTGAACCTGTATGCAAGTAATACATATCATCAAGAGCCTCGAGACTTCTATTGCAACCCCCCACAAAGACAAGAACGCCACTCCTTACTGGATCAAGACAGTCCCCAGCCATAGAAAATCTGGCAGAAGGTCCAGCACCAGCAGTAGTCACCTTGGACCATATTGCAGATTCTGCAAAATCAAGGTAACAGTCAAGCAAAATAGTTAGCCAACATGAGGACATGCGTTTTGGTGGATGGAATGAAAAGCATGCTTCTGTTACTTTCCTTTGCTTTTCCAAGGCAAAAGAGGAACAGGACTAAATTAGAAGAAGAAATAAGATGATCAGCCCAAACTTTAGTTTCCAAATACAAATGATTAAGTGAAGTTAACTGATCATTAGATAAGGAAATTGACCTGGACAACCAAAAAGGCACTATTCTTGAAACAGTAATTCATCTAGCACACCAACGTACCGCCCACATCCCAAAAGAAAAGAAATTATACTTTAGATTGATAACTGCAACAACCAAGCATCGCCTAGAAATATATTAACTAACACAGACTTCATATAAAACATGCCAGCTAGAAAGTGAAAATTAACAATCTGAGGACATTTCACCCAATATATACATACCTTGCATGATCTCTGTCGCCGACATTCAGAAAGCATATAAAAAGCAAAAAGTAATTACCTATGTCGAGCATATACAAATCATCATATAGCTTTTGGGCCTCAGTGAATCCCCCATAAACAAACAGAATCTTCCCAAAAGCAACAGTGGAATGTCCAGCACGGGGGGGTAGCATGTGGCCGGTGGTATTCAGTTCCTTCCACATCAGGGTATCTAACAAACAGCAAGCCTAAAAGAATTAGTAAAATGAAATTACCTGTGGAGAGAAAAAAAACAAGAAAACACTATCCACTTGAACTAATAAAGGCTAAATTAGACACTAAACCTGCATCAAGAATATGGGCATCAGACAAATAGTAATCACGTCCATCTTCACCACCAATCACGATCATTTTGTTCTTCCAAGTTGAGCAGCTATGGCTGTCACGTGCTGAAGGTGGGATACCGGTCGTCATAGCCCTTTTCCATACAAATGTCTCTGCCGATATGAGAAGGAAATGCATGAACAAGCATATTTGTCTATACAGGGAAGAAAAAATACCGAACACTGCAGTCTATACAATAAAAACTTAACAAGCAGTGGTAACTGACAACGCATGCTACAGATAAGTATTTTATGAAGTTAGAGGATACAACATTGATGGAAAATCAGGTCTTCAACACCTCTCATATGCACACACAGGCAAATTTCATGTATAGATGTCAATGGGAACTACAGGCAAAGAAGAAATGTTGACTTTTAAAAGATGTACCTGTGTTCAATATGAAGAGATCATTATAATATACTTCTTCATCATCATCAGGAGATTTTCCACACCCACCAAATATAAACAGCCTTTTACCCACAAGTGCTGCGCTATGACCCTCCCTTGCCTCCGGTCCCTCCCCTCTTATACTTGGTGATATCCAAGTATGAGAAGCTACAAAACAGATTTGCAAATTACACTAAAAAGAACCCGACTTCACTAATCCAAGTATAATGGAAAGATACACACATTATTAGGCAACAAGACTGCATGGTTACAGCAGGGAGAAATCATGGTGGTAAATGTAACTTACAAGTGTCTAGTATATGCAAATCCCTGAGAGGGTTCATCCCATCCGTCCCACCAAACACAAACAAATTGTCACCAACATTTGTACAGCTATGGCTGTCCCTTGGAGCAGGTGGTGTGCCTTTTATCGTGGGTTGGCTCCATGTTTGCTTCACTGTGAGTCAGATAAAACTAATCATCAACCGAAAAAGAAAATTACAACAAACAAAGACAAGCAGGAGCACATTCATCTCTCCCCCTCCACAACCTCCCCCCCGAGGGTCATTAATCAAGACTATGGTAAAAGAGATCGCCTTGCATAGTTCAACAACTTCCTCATGCCACACTAACTAAAGCTCCAATGGAACACGAGATCACGACTCAAACACTAGAGGGCAACAGAAATTAAAAGTACACCAAGAGCCATCCCTCACGAAATTCCAGCAGTAATTATGAACCTCAGCAAAATGCAAAAAAGGATGAAGTCAAAAACAGCTCCAGTAATTGTTCACAATGAAAAAAGTACAGTAAAAAATAAATTGGTCATAGCTGTGCCATAAACACCAGTTACTGGACACAGAACGTCAAGAAAAATTCTCTTCCATCTCACCCATACAATGCATAAAAATAGCCACAAATACAAGAGCCAAGCCATTGATTAAAGGAAAAACCAACAACAAACAAAAGGCAACCGCGAGTTATAACCCAAAAAAAAAAGAAAACCAACAAGCAGAGCTGCACAAACAAAAACCCCAGAATCTCCAAATCAGAAATAAAAAGAAAAGAACCAATCTTTCTCTCAGCACCAAGTAGACCACACCAATCTGAATCGACAACATTCTCAGAGAAAAATGCAAACTTTGGACGAAAACCAGAACCCCCATTACATAAACTCGACGACCCACCAGCGTCGAAGACGTGAACTTGGTTGGTCTGGCAGTTGTCCTTGCCGTAGCCCCCGAACACGTACAGAAACCTCCCGCCCTTGATGGCGTTGCAAGTGTGGCCCCACCTCTTCCCGGGTCCACCCGCCTCCTCCCTTCCCAGCTCCGGCTGCTGGTGGGCTTGCGGCAACGGGACCCTCTCCCACCTCATTCTTCTCTTTTCCCGTGGAAAAAAAAAGAAACCAATCGACAACACAAGGCGCCAAGAAAGCGCAAGAGGGCAAAAGCCCTTCAAGAAAAGAGCAGAATTTCAAACTTTGAGAAGAGGACACGGGCTCAAAGGATCAAAGGGGTTTCTCTTTGGTGTCATGCAGAGGGGGAGAGAGAGAGAGCAACGAGACCGGAACAAGAACGTCGAGGAAGCAGCAAAAAGCTGTGTCCTTTCTGGAGGAAGCCGAGCGGAAAGGGTAGATTTTTGCGAGTGAATGCAAAGAGCTTCTGCTCGTTTCTCTTTTCCTTTTTTCTCTGCCAAGAAGTTGTCCTGTAGAAGTGATAAGATATGTGATTATTATTATTATTATTATTTTAATTTTCATGGGAGCTTATTTTAATCCGCCATCAGATTTATGGATTTTCCCAATATTATGAAGAATTTTCATAATACAAATAAGGTCAAGAAGGATGATACAAGGAAAGATTACTGGGATATAAACTCATTTCAAGTTCGGCATGTCAAGCCAAATCTGACCAAAAAAACTATATCATTTAATTTAACAATCATATTTTTCTGATATGATAAAAGCACCAATGTTTGAAGCTTGAAAATTTTGAACGGATTTTGCGAGTAATTAATTGTTATTTAATTATTTATGAATCGTGACGGGAGGATTCGAGTCTTGATTCATGCATAACTCATGTATAGATATAATTTGTTCTATCCACGTGAGAATTTTTTGACATATTTCGAAATGGTTTTCATAGAGGTAAAATTAAGGAGATTAAAGTCTGGCAAGAATATTTTCTTTTTCTTTTTTATGCTGAGTGCCCCGAGGGGGGCGCTTTACTCATTTTCCTGGAATATCATGGTATAAAAATTCAAATAATATTAAACTCGAGTGTTTAGTTGTTGTATCTTAAAAGCTATATAACACGCATCTCGCTAGAAGTCATACGGATCGGCGGAGAAGGTTTCAATGGTCATGTGCCATAGGATGTCGGATCGCGTAAAGCAAAAGGTTAATAAAGCAAAGAAAAGAGGAGCTCATTGGATGCAACAGATGCAAGATTCAGTATATGGTCTTTTGACCCTTTCCATGGAGGCATAGAAGGTTATTCTTCTTCTTTGCCTTCAGACAAAGAGAGAAGCTCTTGACTGACAAGTTATAAAACCATGTTTGACTATTGATACCGAAAGACAGATTCACAAGTTTCCACAGACTAAAAATATGGTCGTGCTGGTTTACAAGCGACGCCGCTCATTTTCACGTTGTCTTTCCGGAAGAGAGTAAGCATGGTGCGACATGAAAGTTGACGTCCGAACCATGTATGTCATCTTCATGAAATGACCTCAGCTTTATAACTACTTGATTTTTCAATACCGAGGTGTGTCCACTCCATGATTTGTCCGTGAGAGACCAATGCGGTTCACAATTTCCGGCATAACGCATACGCTAGAACGACTCTTGTCCAATGTCTTCGCTACCGAAAGTGAGTTAAGCCCCATGTCGAAGCATTTTATTCATTTTCATTGCAGATCAAGGAGTTAACTCATGACCAAGATTTTATCCTCAGCATATGGAAGGCCTGAAAGATGTACTTCAGCAAAAACATATAGTTGATCATATAAAAATGTATAGAGTAGAAGAGCACATGAATTATCATCCATATATCTGTTGCAACCAGAAAAATTCCTCAAGGGCAATTGAAATTTGATTAAGCGAATATCATTATTATTGAGTAAGAGATGGGATAAACATCAAGATGAATGAGCTTGAGCTTGAGCTAAGCCTGAGCCTGAGCTTGGTTATTGGATATCAATGAATTAACATTCATATTGTCAATAATTTTTCCTCATCCATGGATTTATTTGGAGTAGGTGATACTACCAAGCATATAAGTTATTAGCGCATGTAGACACCAGCTCATAATGTTGTCCAGTGCTATCCGCTTCAAAGAATCAGCAGTTCGATTTGATTGAAGATTGATTGCTGCTGGATTGAAAGATGAAAAACTGAATTATCTAAATTATCATGCTCGGGTATGGTCCTATATTCCTTCACCTTCGGCTCGGCCTCAATACATTAATGAATTGATATTGATGGCCTCGCTGGCAACAAAGGATTGCAGGATATCTTACGTTAAGGTTGTTAATCATAAAATTGCAATTGGCGAATAGCTGCAGCATAAAGACTGCGAAATTCAGAATGATGGGGCCCATAACCACATTTTCAAGAGGTAGCCTTCTGAACCATGATTTCCTACAAGTAGGAAGACAATTAGAACAGCCCTTCAAAAAGTAGGGCCTCAGTCACATGAGATCACCGCAGCTAGACATACCTTGATTCTACAAAATATACTTCAACTAGCTGATCTGCTCGGGCCAGGTTCGGCCGAGTCAGGTAAGGCCTCCATGGAACGGCACTTGCACAAGCTGGCTCTTCAGGTATTTTATTGGTTAATGGAATTACTACTTCTTTTCCTTACATATACGGTATCTTTATAATTTTGATGCTGATAGGAGGAGATACTAACCAAAAAGTGCAAAAGAAGCTGATGGCCAAACTTAAATGGCACACAAGTAAAAAAAAAAATTGAAAGTAAAGTGTCACATTTTTCTGACATTTCCGTAAGTAGTTGCTACGTTGACAGCAGACAGAAATATTGTTATCTGCAGATCTGGTTCTTATCACCTTACTGTTCAATTAAAAATTTGGTCTTCTCGTGTATATAGTTCTATCTCCAGCCCCACTTCATAGCTGCATCTTCCCAAGTCAATTTACTGTACCAAGGTGGTAGGTCCTGATTTCGGCGTACTTCAACTGTACCTGACATTTTACCCTCTCCCATGACAAAGTTCTTTAACACGTGTTAGCGACGTATTTGGTCTCCATGATAACCATTTTCCTAAAAAAGAGAAATTCAATGCCTTTGAGTAGAGAAGAATAGGGATAAAAAGAAGATGACTTGTCCTTCTCGGTAAGAATGTGAATATTATCCTTCAAATGTGAGATTGTAACGTACTTTCACAATTTCCTTTCTTATGGCGAAAGCCACAAACTACAATTTTCAAAATTAGAACACCACAGCCAGATAGCATGCTTCTCCAGCTAGGCAAGTTGCAGTTGCGGTCCATCAAATGATTTGGTATAACCTTGAGCACAATTCTAATCATGTCGATCTCCACATGAATACATGACAAGCATATATCATACAAACATTCATTAAATGGTGAAGTGATATAAATTGATTCCAAATATGAACATTTTCTTATAAGGTTACATTTGTTTATTAAAAAAACGAATAATCTAATAAATATATGCTAAAAAATGATCATTTATATCGCTTATAGAAATGAATGAATGAAAAATATCTCTATCCTTTACGGAAATGTTTTGATGTAAAATGTTGGAGATAACAAAAACATTTTTATTAACTGATTTTTTTACAAATAATATAAGTGATTATTTTCAGAAAAGTGTTTTTAAATCATTCATTTTGCGTGAAATAAAAAGGAGCCTAAACTTAGATATCTCTATTCCTTTCTTTTTCTTTTTCCTTAAATTATAAAGAAAATTTTCTAGAAGTTGACTGCGCAAGTACATCAGGAATGTAAAAAGAACAGATCAAAACTGAAAAGGGAACAATAAGAACTCCTCAAAAAACTGGAAAGATTAGAGCAATCACTGCATGAAGGTTTAAAAGCTCCTAAAACAAAGAATAAAAGTTATATTTTGTGCGGATTTCCAGCCTATTAAAAGTTAGAATTGTGATGGTAGTCCAAGATAGCGTTGGAATCGCAAGGATGACTGACCTTGTTTAGGTCAGAGCCATCAGAAGGTTGGTTGACATTCGACACAGGAACTGGATCAGCAAGTTCTGCATAGGGCTCCAGCGAAGAGGCTTCTTTTCCATGCACATCATCAGCTTGTCCATCATCAACTGAGTCCGGCTGCATAACTCTAAAAGCATTTGGCTCACTGTTATAATCACCGTCGGCATACTAGTACTTGAATCCCCATAAGTTCTTTTTCTGCTACAAGAATAGAGAATCGGAATCAATCAACGTTTGTGAAGTAAAACCGATTAGGTAAATGGGGGAAAAAAAGGAAGACTCACCTCTTTAGCTCAAAAAAGGTCTGGAGAGCGCTAGGACAGTTTCATTGGTGTATAGATCACCAAAATTCTCCATCATTCTCGCCTGAAATATTGATTTACCTCAGATGGCTTTTGATGGTGTGAATGACAACTATGAGAAGCAACATTAGATTCCATAGCTACTTTTGATTTGGCACATACAAGCAATTCAAAAACACAATATCAGGACCATAATTCTATGATTTGGAAGAAGTTGTTTGGGGAAATTAATAGTATGGGGAAATTCGCACAATCAAAATCTCTTCGAGATGGACAAATATTTCAAGCAAGAGTGACAGAGAATTTTTGGTAGTCATACAAGGTATTCAAAATAATTGTATCACAATAATAACCCCGCAATTGAAATAAGTGAAAACTTTTTGGGGAGACCTGTAGCTATATATAATATGCAGGGAAAACATGTAAAATAGGTACTTGACTTCTTAATTAATTGACAATATCTTCCGCCACCGGAAATCTCTTTAGATGATTCTAAAGAAAATTTTCTGATTTTGTATTGATTATGGCGATTCAGTATTGAATATGGTGATTTTGTTAGTTTATAAAATAAAGATTCACATGGAAAGAAACCTAAAATAAGATCGAATCCATTTACTTAGAGTAAATACACAGATCTGACCTCAAAAGTAGGACGTCACCTACATAATGATATCTAAAGGTTGAGCCTTAGTGTAATGGTAAAAGGTTACTCTATTGTGAGATAAGGTCACGGGTTCGAGTCATGAAAATAGCCTCTCTAGAAACTAGGGACATGATTATATACATGAACCCCCTCCTAGGCCCACACAGTACAAAGGAGTATTGTGCACTAGGATGCCATTTTGTCACGTAAGATCTGAGTTTTAACTTCAAGAAAACATTATTTCTCAATGAAACCAAACACGACATAATTTTTTCATATTATATCATAAACAAAGGCCTTTTTTGGTGAGATTTTATGGTAAAAACTGGAAGAACAAATAAATTCATGGTTCATATTGTCAAAATCGGAAACATCAGGATAAAGTGCAAAAGAAGCTGATGGCAAGACATGTGGCACACAAGTCAAATTCGTTAGAAGTCGGATGTCACATTTTTCTGACATTTCCACTCGTTGTTGCTACATTGACGGTGGAAAGAAAAATAGTGATCTGCAGATCTGGTTCTTATCCACTTAACTGTTTAAACAAAGATTGATCTTCTCGTCTGCATCATTCTTTCTCCAGGTCCACTTCATTTCTGCATCTTCCCAAGTCACTTTCCATGTACCAAGTTGGCAGGTCCTGATTTTGTTGTTCAACTGTACCGGAAATTTTACCATCATATATCCTCTCTCTATGAAGCACCGACAACACCGACACTTTTCAAGAGTCTTCGTGTTGTGTCGGACACTTCGACACGTGTCTGACATTCTCGGACACTCGGTTAACACGTGTCGGAAAATCCGATACCTGGTCAACTTTCTCGATACTCTTCGACACTCAAGTTGGAATTTTGACATACGAGTTTCCGGTACGTGATTCCGATATCGAGGTTAATTTTAGAAATTTAATAAATGAGAGGTCAAAATATATATATGTAAAAAATAAAACACAATAATAAAAATAATAAATGGAGAAAAAGAAATACCTAGTTTTCTCCTCTTTTCGACTCCCACTTCCCGTGATATACAATTCACCCCTTAAGTTTTTTTTCTCCTCTTCCAACATATCTAACACGTAAGTCCAAAATATGGATCACTTGTTTTTTCTCCAAGTTTTATAAATTATTGAAATAGAGTTGAATTTGTCAAATCGAAATAATGAATGATATTAATAAATGGCGGATTAATGTTTTTAATATATATTTATTCTAGGCTTATTTATTTATTTATTTATGAATTTGATTCAAATTAATTTAAAATGATGATTTATTATTTATATATAAAAATATATATTTAATATACAACGTCTCCCAACGTGTTGGAATTCTTTGTTTTTTGAGAAATGGTATGTCGGCATGTCGTATCGTGTCGTGTCGCGTATCGCGTGTCAGTGTTGGTGCTATTTAGCCCTGTCCCATGATAATGTTTTTTAACATATATGTTAGCGACATTCCTTACCTCCACGTTGCTTAAACAAAACCATTTTTCTTTAAAAAAAAAGAAAATAAATTCATGGCCTTTGAGTAGAGAAGAATAGGGAAAAAGAAGAAGCTGACCTGTCCTTTTCCGTAAGAATGTGAATATTATCCTTCAAATATGAGATTGTAACGTACTTTCACAATTTCCTTTCTTATTGCTTCTTGACACCATTTTTCTTAAAAAAGAGAGACTCACCTTTCAACAATAGAAGGGGCTAGAGGGGTTCATTTTTCTTTTCCATGCACATTATCAGCTTCTCCATCATCAACTGAATCCAGCTGGATAACTCTAGAAGACTCACCGCTATACTCACCATTTGGCATACCACTAGTTAAATCCCCATGAGTTCTTTTCCTCCTCCAAGAATAGAAAATCAGAACTGGAGTAACCTCTGTTAAGTAAAACTGATCAGCTAAATGGGAAAAATAGAAGACTCACCTCCTGGAGCTCGAAAAGGGTATAGGTTGAGTGCTAGGACAGTTTCTACAGTGTATTAATCACCAAAATTCTCCGTCATTCTTGCCTAAAATATTGATTTGCAATGGATGGCTTCTAATAAGGCAAATGATAACTATTAGAACCGCCATTAGATTTGATAGCTACTTTTGATTTGGCACATACAAGCAATTTAAAAAAAAAATAGTATCAAGACCATAATTCTATAATTTGGAAAAAGTTGTTTGGGGCAATTTATAATCTGTGGACTTTGATGCAGGTGCTTATATTTATTAATTCACACAACCAGAAGCTCTTCGAGATAGACATATATTTCAAGCAAGAGTGATAGAGAATTTTTGGTGATCATACAAGGATTCAAAATAACAGTATCATGACCATAACAGCATGACTTTTCGCTAGGTGAAAACTCCATGGGGAGACCTATAGCTATGTATAATAGTAAGGGAAAACATGTAAAACATGCACTTGGCTTCTGCTTTGAATTTTAATTACTCAACAAAATCTTTGGCTGCACGGAAATCTCTCTAGATGATTTTGAAGAAAATTTTATGTTGGAAAATTTCCTATAATCTCTCCCAAATCAGTTAGGATATTATTTGATATTATTTGATTTGATTTGATTATGTGATCTGATTTCGTTAGCTGTAAATTAGCTACTGACAGAGATTAGGTCCTCTATTCTTGATTTTCTCACCTAATTTAGATCTTCTACTCCTGTATATATATACCATGTAATCACTTGATGATGATATGAGAAAATATAGATTCTTTTCTACATGGTATCAGAGCCTAGTTTTATGATTTGTATTTCCAGCCTCCGTTTCTTTTTCTTTACTGCTGCTTCATTGCAGCCTTTTTTACAGCCTTATCGCTGTTGTTCTATTTCAGCCTTATTACTGACTTAACTAGCCATATTGCTGGCCTTCAATTGTGTGATAAACACCCTTGTCTCTCGATCCCTTCTTAGTCTCCTCCTATAATCTATCCTTAAAGTTGCTGGAATGGAAGATTCATGGAAGACTATCTTTGGCCAAACTAGGTCCTTTGTTCAGAATCAATCCAACTCATTTATTGGAGATTTTCCCAACATGAAGGAGTACCGATTGGATGGGAAAAATTATCTTCAATGGGTACAGATTGTGAGGACATTTCTTAAAGGAAAAGGGAAGCTCAGTCATCTAGAAGGCACTGGTCTAGGACAAGGTGATCCCAAGTTTCAGACATGGGATGAAGAAGATTCCTCAATTATGTCATGGTTGTGGAGCTCAATGCAACTTGAAATCAGCAAAAACTACATGTTTCTCCCTACTGCCAAGGAGATATGGGAGGCTGTTCGTTAGTTTTATTCAAAAGTCCAAGATGCAGCAGTAATATATGAACTCAAGACAAAGGCTTCAACAACAAAACAAGTAATCATTCCGTTACAGAATACTACAATCTGATGAAAGGTCTTTGGCTTGAAATAGATCACAATCTGAATATCCAGATGAGGTGTCCTGAAGACACTAATACTCTCCAAAACCATATGGAGAGAGATAGGATCTTTGAGTTTTTGGTAGGTTTGAATGCAAACTTTGACTAGATTTGAGTTCAAATTTGAGGAAAGAAGTGGCTGCCATCCTTGAATAAAGCTTTTTCTACTGTAAAAGGAGAAGAAAGCCGAAGAACTATAATGCTTGAAGACCAACACCCCAAAGGATCCGCCATGAAAGCAATTAAGGAGGAAACAATCCTTACAAAAACAAGAGATCGGATCCGATTAAGACAACAAGCAGTGAAGGTTTATGGTGCGGTTTTTGCAAGAAACCCCGCCATACAAGAGAAAATTGCTTCAAGCTTCATGGAAGAACGCAGGTGCTCAGCAGAGCTAAAAGACAGCTGCAAGCGCACTTGACCAGTGAAGGTGAAGCCGCTCCAATGGTCCAATACAAACTTGTCAATGAGGAGATATTTAACAGAGAAGAAGTGGGTAAAATCAGGGCTCTTCTTGATTCCCTATCTAAGTCTTTTGATATGTGTTCATTGGTTCAGTCATGTGCGTGTCTAATTTCTGAAAACTCAACAGCTTCTCAGTACCCTAATTCATGGATTCTTGATTCAGGAGCAACTAACCATATGACATATGATCCCACTAAATTTGAAACTTATAAACCATTACCAGGAAATATGAGTATTACCATAGCAGATGGATCTCCTGTTACTGTAGCTGGCCAAGGAACCATAATTCTAAATCTCTCACTTAAACTTAACAATGTCCTTCATGTTCCTAAGCTGTCCACCAATCTCCATTCCATTCATCAACTTACAAAAAATCTGAATTGTAAGGTGCTTTTCTCTACTGATCATTGCATTTTGTAGGACCTGAAAACGGGGAGGACGATTGGATTTGCTAAGGAACAGAATGGGCTATACTACCTTGAGGATTCGAGCATAAGTGGTTGGTCTCTTGTGGGATATAAGACTTCTTACAACTCTTGTAATTCTATCCACTTATCTTAGATTTGGCTTCACCATTTTCGATTAGGACATCCACCGTTTAGTCTTCTTAGAATTTTGTTTCCTTCCATTTTCAAAGACGTTGCTGTTGAAAATCTTCATTGTGAAGTTTGTGAACTCACAAAACATCATCGTGTTTCATTTCCTTTGAATAATAATGCTAAAGTTTCAACACCATTCTCTCTTATCCATATTGATGTATGGGTCCATCTAGAACTACTAATTTTACAGGAGCTAAGTGGTTTGTCTCTTTTATTGATGATTGTACTCGGACTACATGGCTATATCTTATGAAAGACAAATATGATGTTCAATCTATTTTTCAGAACTTTCATAAGATGATAGTTAATCAATTTGGGGTGTCAATTAGGAGACTTAGGTCTGATAATGGGAAAGAATATTTCGATCAGTATCTTGACCATTTTTTCCAAACTCAAGGTATTATTCATGAGTCTTTTTGTGTTGATACCCCTCAACAAAATGGAGTTGCCGAAAGGAAAAATAGGCACCTCCTAAATGTTACTCGAGCTCTTCTCTTTCAAATGTCTGTTCCAAAACATTTTTGGGGGGAAGCTGTTTTAACTTCAGCATATCTTATTAATTGGGTTCCTTCCAAAACCTTAGGAAATAAAAGTCTCTTACAGCTCCTGTCAACCTTTTATCCTGATGTCTCCCATAAATATCACATTTCTCCTCGAGTCTTTGGCTGTGTTGCATTTGTGCATATTCATAATCACAACCGAAACAAACTTGACCCTCGTGCTCTAAAGTGTGTCTTTATTGGGTATTCTAATACTAAAAAAGGCTATAAATGTTATGACCCTTTGACACGTCGAGTTTTTATCTCTATGGATGTCACTTTTAATGAAAACCAATCATTTTTTACTTCCCACCACTATCTTCAGGGGGAGACTCCTAATGAAGATAATGGATTTGATGAAGATAGTGGGTTTGAACCACTGCCTTCACTACCTAGTGTGTCGCTCAATACTACTTTGACCAATCTAACTTCGTTTCCTTCACCGTTTCTATCAAGTCCTAGCCCTCTTAGTCCACCTAGTCCTTCATCAAGTCCATTGAGTCCTTTGACCAGTCGTAGTTCCCCGTCAAGTCCTCTACCTAGTTCATCATCATCTTCATCTAGTCCTCCTAAGAATGAACCAACCAAACTGCAAGTTTACTCAAGAAGGACGAAGCTCAATCCGGAACTGAATCAAGTCTCGTTATATGAACCGTTATCAGGTAATGAAATCACTCACCCTTACCCTTCTTCTAATGAACCTAAGTCAAGTGATTTGGATTTACCTATTGCCTTGAGAAAAGCTACCAGGAAATGTACGCAACACCCTATCTCCCAATTTGTGTCATACTATAGACTATCTACTCAACACAAAGCCTTTATTACGGCTCTTGATTCAATTATTGTTCCTAACTCGGTACATGAAGCTTTTGATGATAGGAATTGGATACAAGCTATGACGGAGGAAATGAATGCATTGAAGAAGAATGATACATGGGAAGTTGTGAGTTTACCCAAAGGTAAGCAACCGGTGGGATGTAAATGGGTTTATACCATTAAGTACAAAGTTGATGGCACCTTGGAGAGGTATAAAGCAAGGTTGGTTGCAAAGGGATATACCCAAACCTATGGGGTGGATTATCAGGAGACTTTCGCACTAGTAGCAAAGATGAACACAATATGGATACTACTTTCTCTTGCAGCTAATTTTGGTTGGTCTTTGTAGCAATTTGATGTGAAGAACTCATTTCTACATGGAGATTTGGAGGAGGAAGTCTTTATGGAGCCTCCGCCGAGTTTTGATAAGGATTTTGGAAACAATCAGGTGTGTCGACTTAAAAAGGCTCTATATGGTCTCAAACAGTCCCCAAGAGCTTGGTTTGGAAGGTTCACAAAGGCAATGCTTAAGATGGGTTACAAGCAGAGTAGAGGCGATCACACCCTCTTCATCAAACATTCAAATGAAGGTATGGTCACAGCTCTACTTGTATATGTAGATGATATAGTTATGACTGGTGATGATGAAATTGAACAAAATTCTCTTAAGAGCAATCTTGCTCAACATTTCGAGATTAAGGACATTGGAAAGTTGAGATACTTCCTTGGTATTGAGGTGGCCTACTCTAATAAAGGTATTTTTATATCCCAAAGGAAGTATGTACTTGATCTTCTCAAGGAAACATGATGTCTCAATAGCAAAGCGGTGAGCACTCCTATTGATGCAAACCATAAAATGGATGGACACAGAGAGAGTGGCATTGTTGATAGAGGGAGATATCAAAGGTTAGTAGGAAGACTTATTTATCTATCTCATACTAGGCCAGACATAGCCTATGTTGTCGGAGTTGCAAGTCAGTTCATGCATGATCCTAAAGAAGAACATATGCAAGCTGTCTACCGGATTCTTCACTACCTCAAAGCTACTCCTGTAAAAGGTATTATGTTTTAAAAAGGTGACAAGTTGAATCTTGAAGTCTATACTGATGCAGATTATGATGGGTCACCAATAGATAGAAGGTCCACATCTAGCTATTGCACTTTTCTAGGGGGAAATCTTGTCACTTGGAGGAGTAAAAAACAAAATGTGGTTGCTAAATCGAGTGCTGAAGCTGAATTCAGGGCAATGGCAAATGGGATATGCGAACTTTTGTGGCTCAAGATTGTCATTGAAGACCTCAAAGTGGAACACGAAGGTACTATGAGACTTTATTGTGATAATAAATCAGAAATCAACATTGCTCATAATCCAGTTCAGCATGATCGAACAAAGCATATAGAGATAGACAGGCATTTTATAAAGGAGAAGCTTGAATCTAGTTTGATCAGTACTCCCTACACTCCTAGCAAAGATCGGGCTAGCGGATGTACATTGAAGACCTCAAAGTGGAACAAAGGTCCACCGGTGTCGAGATTTCGGAGATTATCGATAGATAAGTTGGGCATGGAAGACATTCACTCACCAACTTGAGGGGGAATGTTGGAAAATCTCCTATAATCTCTCCCAAATCAGTTAGGATATTATGTGATATTATTTGATTTGATTTGATTATGTGATCTGATTCCGTTAGCTGTAAATTAGCTACTAACAAAGATTAGGTCCTCTATTCTTGATTTTCTCACCTAATTTAGATCTTCTACTCCTGTATATATATACCATGTAATCACTTGATGATGATATGAGAAAATATAGATTCTTTTCTACATTTTTTGATTTTGTATTGAATATGGTGATTTTGTCAGTTTACAATATAAAGCTTTACATTGAAAAAAACCTCAAATAAGACCGAATCCATTTGCTTAGAGTAAATAGTAGATCTGACAAGAAAAGTAAATAACTAGCAAATATGTAGACGTCACCTAGATTATGATACCCTAAGGTTGAGCCTTTGTGCAACAGTAAAAGGTATGTGATTAAGGTTACTCTCTAGAAACAAGAGGCGTGACTGTATACATGAACCCCTTCCCATGGAAGAGTGTTGTGCGGTAGGAAGCCATTTTTTCTTGTAAAATATGAGCTTTAATTTCAAGAAAACATTATTTCTCAATGAAAACGAAACACATAGATAAACTTTTCATGTATATCATAAGTGAAGTCTTCTTTTTGGGAGATTTTATGGTCACGAACTGGAACATCAAATATATTCATGGTTCATATTGTTACCGGGATGGCCATGCCCTTTCTGAACCGCGATATTGATATGATTTTTCTAATTCAGGTACTCTTACAATCTAGGTTGCTAGAATTGACTATCCAATCGACCCACCTCATACTCATTAAATTAAGAGATATTACATGAACATGGTGTCGTATATTCTTTGAGTTAATATAGGCATTCAGGTTCATAGAGACTAGTAGGGCAATTAGAGGTTTAATTTTTTTGATCAGTTATGGACAATGTTGCACCTCATAGATATAAAGCATATATAACTACAAAAGAAGACCGTTACCGTCACCCACCTATTTCTTTAAACATACTATCATCGAAATCGCTGATCAACTAACCCATTGCTTCTAATCAGCTGCTTAAGAAAACAAGACTTTGGGAATGACTAGAACACAGTTTGTCCTGTTTACCCAAGTCTGTCCAATGAACCATGATGAATTCCATTGATCAAGAAAGTGAAAAAAGAAAATGGAGAAGCCCATGCAATTAAACCAGAGAACCAAAATCGAGAAATTGATTCCTGTACGAAGCAGTGCAACGAGAAGAATACACAT
The DNA here is from genome assembly GCA_014182515.1 of Eucalyptus microcorys. NCBI lineage: Eukaryota > Viridiplantae > Streptophyta > Magnoliopsida > Myrtales > Myrtaceae > Eucalyptus > Eucalyptus microcorys. The sequence continues at coordinate 6,603,653 of CM024563.1, forward strand.
TTATTCATATTTAAATCACTAAGGTGCATCGAACTCTTGAAGTATGAGAAAGTCGTTGGGATTATGTCCATAGCCTTCAAGATCGGAGTGCGTGAACACCTCGTTTGAACTTCCACCAAAGGTGGCAGAGTTGTTTGGCAAAGTTAAGAAACCGTTATGGTCACCGTCGCTGATACAGTCCTCGAAGAGAATAAGAAGTTTGCAAGGATTTGTGTTGGAACCAAAAAAATTAATGGCAACTTCGAAAATTTGGGACAAGGCACAAAAGATGACCAGAGGAAGAACTAATTGAAAATGCAAATGTTTTTTTGCTTTGATTTAACTGCAAATCTGAAGTCCACGGCCTTTTAAAGTGGTTGGACATGTTTATAGCTTGACAAACATTAAGTGAAATAACAAAAGTCCACAGAGCAGAAGAAAAAACACACAAACAATAAATGAGACAAAGACATAAAGTCCCTGGTCCTTCTGACAAAGAGGAAACCTCATGTTCTTTGACTAAGAAAAACAAACGAGGCCTCCCCTTTTCCATATGAAAGCAAGTACTTCTTGTTAAATTATAGCCCACCATAAATGATGCTGATTTCCTTTTGTTTTCAATTTTCTGATGGTCACCATAAATCAAAGGCATTTTAAAGAATACTACCAACCAAATCTAGGTTCAGAAACCAACATGCTCAAATCTTGAACAATCAATTTTATATTTTAACAATTCGATCCACAGCCCTAAGGATTGGAGCCCATGGGTGGACTCCACGAAATTCCACACCGGCGGCTGACTTCTTTGGCGAAGTCAAGAAACCATCCTGATCGCTGTCTCAAACGCAATCCTCAAAGAGAGCCAAAAGTGCAGGGCAACAAGCTTCGAAACTCTCAAATTCGTTGCTCAAAACTTTAGAATCACAACCCAGAACACCTACCAGCGCCAACCTTAATCGACGAATTGTTCTCCAAATCCTCCAATTTTTTGTGCATTCAATCACGAGTAGCCACGCATTTCAATTGTTGAAATGCCTTGACTAGAGGGTGATTGCTTACATCTGAAGTATTTAGTCTACTCGGTTGTCCTAATTATTTTTGTTATGTTAAGCCAGGTTTACCGTGGTGCTCTGCCCTTATTAGCGCTAACAGTGGTGCAAGCTATCTTCGCCCTTATGCCATCTGATGTTCTATCAGTGCAATGTTAGCATATTTTTCATGACTTCGAAATTCTTTTTCCAGTTTCCTCACTTGTACATGACTGCTGAAAACAGAAACCTTTCTTGTACAGGACCGGCCTTCGACCAAGGGCCACGCAGCCCCAGGTGGGGGATCGTCCTTGGGTTACCTGTTTCAAGTGGTGACAATGACAACTGAAGCAAAGATCCTGATCGCGAAAGATTTGCCAATTACTTAGCAGGAGTTTCTCTTAGAGTTGGATGTATTGTAAATGTCATCATGTCCAGCCTTCAAGTAGATGCTGCCTTCTGTATGCAAACGTGTATCATAAAGTAATATTCATTTCTTGGACTTTACCCAGCAAACCATGACTTCTAGAACTTGAAAGCGTGAGCCGCCTCATGCCCAATAAACCAACTTAATTCTCGGTTTGTGGATCGCTGACATGGCCTTAATGACTTTGGCTTGGCAGGCTAACATGGAAAAAATTAACTTCTAGTCCCAGTAGACCTATGTTTGCTAAATTTCCTGATAGAGCATTCTTTTTTATATTATCTGCTGTTAATAATCTTATTCCAGTTGAGGCTTACACTATTCTGTTCCCATACTAAAACTGAGCATACGCTTGCCTTTACTATACCAACATCAAAATATCATCCTTTATTAAACTCATTACTGCCGAGGAGTTTATTCTCTGCGTGAAACTTGTTATAACAACCTCAAACAACCTAAATAAACAAGACAATGGTCAATTCTTCAATCAGCCATACCCACAAACAACGAGAAGGTATTTTGTGTGTTAGATGCATAACATGGCAGTGACATGTGGTGCAGCAAGCCAATCAAAAGTGAGCAAAATACATGCAGCATCAAGTAATGAGATTAATAGACTACGGGCAATGATTATTGGTCGGTTACATATACAATACTTTTTCATGGACAAGGAACATTTTGATGTCTCATCTTATGACAAAATAACAAGGATCGTACATGAAGTCAGGAAGTTGCTGCATCACGAGTTTCACAATGAACCAGACTTACAAATAGCACATTAGACTTCAATCTTAATCAGGCAAAGATCAGGAGGCATATCGATCTCCCTAGTTAGCTTGAAGACTTTGTCAGCTGTCAAATGCGTATGGGACAACTTGATGAATTTGAGGTTGGAATGGCCTCTACATGGGATACGTCAGGACGTTCTCACCCAATCAAAAGTAACTGGGCAAGAACATGTTTCAAACTGATTTTGCCAAATCAACTCTCATCTTGCCTGATATCCTCTCATCTGCCATCAGAAATATAACAACTAGCTTAACTCCGAAGCAAGATCGTTATTTCCATTGAGGGGTCCTTTCTTTTCTTAGTTTCATGATTCCCAGTTAATCTTAATCGCAGTCAAACTGTTTGCATATGTATCCAGGTAAGCGTAGGCATTTACAAAGGGTACATCATCGAACATAATACTCCTGGGTATACACACACACGATTTTGGTCCTCCCACTCCATGATACATGAAAATATAGATCAAGCCATGCAACAAAGGATATCAAGCGACTGCTGCTATTATCAGGATGACATGGAGGTAGTTCATAGTTGGTCTACCAAAATTTTCACAAATTTCAGTTATTAGCCAAATATAGGGAAAAGTACCAAGAAGTCCTAAACCTATTACATTGATATCAATTCAGTAATAAACCTTTCAATTGCACCAATTTAGTCATAAACCTTTCTTATTAGTACCAATTCAGTATATCTGGCCAATTTAGATTGGAAATCGCTGATGTGAATATCGGCTGTCTTACATGGCACAGCCAGCGTTAACATAGACATTTTAAAATAATTTTTAAATTTTTTTGATTTTTGAATTATTTTTGAAATTTTTTTTTTATATTCCTTTTTTATGTTCTTTTTCCTTTGCCTTGTGGCGAGTACTAGCCATGGCTAGTGACCGGCCACAGCTGAGGGCCGGCGAGGGCACGACCCTTGCGGCCTGGGTGAGGGCACGCTTGCTAAGTTTGGTGAGGGCTTGACCCCCGTGGCTTGGGCGAGGGTAGCCCTTATGGCCTCCAGCGAGGGCTCAACCCCTGTTGCCCTCATCGAGTTTGGTGAGGGCTCGACCTTCGTGGCTTAGGTAAGGGCGGCCCCCGTAGTGTTCGGCGAGGGCTTGACCCTCGCGATGCCCTTGCTGGGCCTCAACCGTGACCGCTTGCTAGCCATGGCTGGGACTGGCCACGGTGCAAAGGAGAAAGAATAGGGGAAAAAAGAAGAAGGAAAAAAAAAGAAAAAAAAGGAAAAACATTAAAAAATTATTTAAAAATATCCACGTTAATGTTGGTCGTGTAAAGTAGGACGATTGGCGTCCACGTCAGTGATTTTCAATCTAAATTAAACGGATTGACTGAATTGATGTCAATGGAAAGATATTTAGGACTAAATTGGTCAAATTGGAAAGTTTATGACTGAATTGGTATAAATATAATAGGTTTAAGATTTTTTTTTGCTACTTTTCCTGTAAAAAACAAGAGAAACTCCTCACCACGAGATCATGACAAATGGAAAAGTAATTTTTAACAAGTGGGACATATTGTACCAGAATGATTCGTGTAAGTGATGTAAACGATGCAATAATTATAAGATGTTTTACCCACAATGTCACGGCCGTCGTTAAGTTATGGGGACTCTTACATGGACGTTTTTGTTGAACAAAATTTCTATGAATTGTGAATAAGTTATTGCTAGAAACTATTGTTTCACAAGCACAGATGTGAGATCAGAACATGATTTGATCGGTCATAGAAACTTGAGGCTGGATAACAGCAACATATTATAATTAGCAACGCATATGATTCTAGCTTTGTGAGGTCACGGCAGAGTCCTTGGTTGATGGGGATACACTCTCTTTTGGAACTTGCACATTCCGATTTGGAGCTTCAGCTATCTGATCATCTGATGTAGCCCAAAGGTCGGCTACTCAAACAATAGGATTGGGATAACTTAGTCACGAAATCGAATAGAAATTCCTGTTTTGCTCAAGCTTAGGAAAATGTGCATAACTTTGTCGATTCAGATCAGATTGACCTGATTCCAAAACCAAACGAACGGAGAATCTAGAATCTACAATTTTGGTGCTTTAAGTTTTATCATATAAGCATTATAGACTTGTTGAATTTTGATGGAAGTGGACGAAACGGGAATGGATAGAATGAAGAAAGGATAGAAATTTCAATGGTTGCTCTTTTAGGCCTCCAAGGAAGTTGAAATGACATCAATTCATCCAGATTGATGGTTGCAACTCTTCAAGGATGCGGGCTTTAAAAGCCCCGACTCTTCAAGGCTTTTCTAGGTTTTCAAGGGGGTTTGAACTCTTCAAGGTTCAAGATAATTGCATTAAGCAAGTTTTCATTAATCAAATTGGTCTCCCATTTACAAAGGTTTGAAGACCTTTTATAAAAGAAGAGCAAGAGATTAAAGTCAAGCTTAGAAACTATAAATTACATTAGAAACTAGAAGTAATTAAATGTCCAATACTTGTGGTTCTCCCAAAGAGTCTTGATGCAGTTTCGATGCATGAGAATGACAAGTCTTTATGATAAAGTCAAAGATGAGGCTTTATTGATGAGGGAGTTTTTGATGAGAGTGTTGTCGATCTCGAATGCGCGCCGATCTTCTTGGTTGATAGAGTTGGTTTTGAGTATGGGTTGCATCATCATCTTTGGTATTCATGGAAGCCTGCAGTGATGATTTATGGCTTGCAAGAACCTGAGGAGAATGACAAATATCAAAATATGTAGGCAGATAATCCCATAATGCACACGATACATATTTGCATTCAAACCACAGAAAATGATCACATGATCAATATCACATTGTAATGACTACGAACACCCAAAAAGAGCACAAAACACAAAAATACATTTTGCATAGAATAGCCAAATCCTGTTTGGGAGGCCAATTTTTTGTTCCGTTGCTGTTCTTCTTTCTCTTCCAGCAACAATATCACATACCGGAGGTCTAGAATGTTTCAATTAGGGGTCCACCCCCTACTACCGCGTCTGAATTTTGGTCCAACTTTCTTGTTAGAGCAATTAAATATTAAACTACTCTTGCATCTAAAAACTCAAGTTTTTAGAATAGTTAGCAATGGCTCTACAAATTTCACATGGTACTAGAGCTGGAACTTCTAGATTCAAATTTTTTAATGTCCCTATTTGTCTCCCAAATTACATTTCCTTTTCGGTAACAATATCGTTCAAACGTGAAATTGTAAGGTACTTTCACATGTTCCTTTTCTATAAAGTTAGAACTTCCAATACTAAATTCAACAAATTTAGATTAGCTATCGCCAAGTCAAAACACTATAGCAAACGTTGGAACTGCAGGGTTGGTTGACCTTGTCTAGGCCAGAGCCGTCGGAAGGTTGTGCTACATTCGAAATAGGAACTGGACCAGGTTCTGCATGGGCCTCTTGGGAGGAGGCTTTTTTACCGTTCACATCATTAGCTTGCCCATCATTAACTCCAGGCACCTTTGACTCACTATCATAATCACCATGTGGCGGACCGCTACTTGAATTCCCATGTGTTCTTTTCCTGCTAAAATAATAGAGAATTGGAATTGAACCAACATTTGTCAGGTAAAAATCAATTAGCTAAATGGTAAAATCAAAAGACTCAACCTGCTGGAGCTCAAACAGGGCATAGGGAGAGGGTTAGGCTCATTGGAAAATAGAATTCCACGGAGAGGTTTTCCGTCTATGACAGTTTCAATGGTGTATCTATTTCCAAAACTTTCCGTCACCGTAGCCTGAAATGTTGGTTTGCCTTGGACGGCTTTTGATTGTTTGAACGGATGGCTGTGAGAACCTTCATTATTGTCCATAGCTACTTATGATTTGGAACATACAAGGAATTAAAAAAAAAAACAGTATCACGACCATAATCCCACAATTTCTAGAATAGTGAAAACTCCAGTGGGAGATCTATACCTATATATCATAGCAATGGAAAACATATAAAACAGGCACTTGGCTTCTGCTTCACGGAATTTTAATTACTTGACAAAATCTACGGACACGCGGAAATCTCTTTAGACAATTTTGAAGAAAATTTCCTAAATATGGTGATTCGGTATTGAATATGGTGATTTTGTAAGTTCATAAAATAAAGATTTACATGGAAAGAAACCTACAATGAGATCGAATCCATTTACTTAAAGAAAAAACATAAATTTGACCAAAATAGTAAATATGTAGCAAATATGTAAACGTCAACTAGATCGTGGTACCTTAATATTAAGCCTTAGTGCGACAGTAAAAATGCTACTTCATTGTGACCCAATATCACAGGTTGAGTCACGAAAATAGCCTCTCTAAAAACTAGAGGTAATGGCTGCATACGTGAACCCCTTCCTAGACCCACGCATTGAGAGCGAGTCTTGTGCACTGGAACGTCGATTTATTATGTGAAGTCTTGGCTTTAACTTCAGAAAAAAAATTATTTTTCAATGAAAACAAAATACGGGATAAATTTTTCATATTATATCATAAGTGAAGTCCTTGTCTTGGAAGATTTTTCGGTCAACCACAAATAAGTTCATGGTTCATATTATAACTAGAATGGCCACGCCCTTTCTGAACTAATTGAGGTAATCTTACAATCCAGGTCCCATAATTGGCAACCTAGAATTGCCAATCCAGTCAACCCTATTCAATCAAGAGATATTACATGAACAAGGTATTAAGCATATGTAACTACAAAAGATTGTTACCTTTCCCCAACTATAGCTTTGAAATGTACTATAAATCGCAGATTAACTGTTGTGGAAATATGCGATCCGATAATAAAATAAATAGAACAAAAAAATAAGTACGATACTAGATTTATATGGTTCGGTCAATTTGAACTATGTCCTCAACCATATTCAAATTACTCAAACAATTTCACTGTTTCTCAGCCTCTAGTTACTCAAACAATCTCACTTTTTTCTCTGAATTGAAAACAGTCTCAGAGAAAAATGCAAACTTTGAAGGAAAACCAGAACCCCCATTACATAAACTCGACGACCCAACGGTGTCGAAGACGTGAACTTGGTTGGTCTGGTAGTTGTCCTTGTCGTAGCCCCCGAACACGTACAGAAACCTCCCGCCCTCGATGGCGTTGCAAGTGTGGCCCCACCTCTTCCCGGGTCCACCCGCCTCCTCCCTTCCCAGCTCCGGCTTCTGGTGGGCTTGCGGCAACGGGACCCTCTCCCACCTCATTCTTCTCTTTTCCCGTGGACAAAAAGAAACCAATCGACAACACAAGGCGCCAAGAAAGCGCAAGAGGGCAAAAGCCCTTCAAGAAAAGAGCAGAATTTCAAACTTTGAGAAGAGGACACGGGCTCAAAGGATCGAAGGGGTTTCTCTTTGGTGTCATGCAGAGGGGGAGAGAGAGAGCAACGAGACCGGAACAAGAACGTCGAAGAAGCAGCAAAAAGCTGTGTCCTTTCTGGGGGGAGCCGAGCGGAAAGGGTAGATTTTTGCGAGTGAATGCAAAGAGCTTCTGCTCTTTTCTCTTTCCCTTTTTTCTCTGCCAAGAAGTTGTCCTGTAGAAGTGAAGATATGTGATTATTATTATTATTATTATTTTTAATTTTCATGGGAGCTTATTTTAATCCGCCTTCAGATTTATGGATTTTCCCAATATTATGAAGAATTTTCATAATACAAATAAGATCAAGAAGGATGATACAAGGAAAGATTACTGGGATATAAACTCATTTCAAGTTCGGCATGTCAAGCCAAATCTGACCAAAAAAACTATATCATTTAATTTAACAATCATATTTTTCTGATATGATAAAAGCACCAATGTTTGAAGCTTGAAAATTTTGAACGGATTTTACGAGTAATTAATTATTATTTAATTTTTTTTATGAATCGTGACAGGAGGATTGGAGTCTTGATTCATGTATAGATATAATTGGTTTGATCCACGTGATAATTTTTGGATATATTTTGAAACGGTTTTCATAGAGGTAAAATTAAGGAGATTAAAGTCTGGCAAGAATATTTTCTTTTTCTTTTTTATGCTGAGTGCCCCGAGAGGGGGGGGGCGCTTTACTCATTTTCCTGGAATATCATGGTATAAAAATTCAAATAATATTAAACTCGAGTGTTTAGTTGTTGTATCTTAAAAGCTATATAACACGCATCTCGCTAGAAGTCATAGGGATCGGCGGAGAAGGTTTCAATGGTCATGTGCCATAGGATGTCGGATCGCGTAAAGCAAAAGGTTAATAAAGCAAAGAAAAGAGGAGCTCATTGGATGCAGCAGATGCAAGATTCAGTATATGGTCTTTTGACCCTTTCCATGGAGGCATAGAAGGTTATTCTTCTTCTTTGCCTTCAGACAAAGAGAAAGCTCTTGACTGACAAGTTACAAAACCATGTTTGACTATTGATACCGAAAGACAGATTCACAAGTTTCCACAGACTAAAAATATGGTCGTGCTGGTTTACAAGCGACGCCGCTCATTTTCACGTTGTCTTTCCGGAAGAGAGTAAGCATGGTGCGACATGAAAGTTGACGTCCGAACCATGTATGTCATCTTCATGAAATGACCTCAGCTTTATAACTACTTGATTTTTCAATACCGAGGTGTGTCCACTCCATGATTTGTCCGTGAGAGACCAATGCGGTTCACAATTTCCGGCATAACGCATACGCTAGACGACTCTTGTCCAATGTCTTCGCTACCGAAAGTGAGTTAAGCCCCATGTCGAAGCATTTTATTCATTTTCATTGCAGATCAAGGAGTTAACTCATGACCAAGATTTTATCCTCAGCATATGGAAGGCCTGAAAGATGTACTTCAGCAAAAACATATAGTTGATCATATAAAAATGTATAGAGTGAAGAGCACATGAATTATCATCCATATATCTGTTGCAACCAGAAAAATTCCTCAAGGGCAATTGAAATTTGATTCAGCGAGTATCATTATTATTGAGTAAGAGATGGGATAAACATCAAGATGAATGAGCTTGAGCTTGAGCTGAGCCTGAGCCTGAGTTTGGTTATCGGATATCAATGAATTAACATTCATATTGTCAATAATTTTTCCTCATCCATGGATTTATTTGGAGTAGGTGATACTACCAAGCATATAAGTTATTAGTGCATGTAGACACCAGCTCATAATGTTGTCCAGTGCTATCCGCTTCAAAGAATCAGCAGTTTGATTTGATTGAAGATTGATTGCTGTTGGATTGAAAGATGAAAAACTGAATTATCTAAATTATCATGCTCGGGTATGGTCCTATATTCCTTCACCTTCGGCTCGGCCTCAGTACATTAATGAATTGGTATTGATGGCCTCACTGGCAACAAAGGATTGCGGGATATCTTACGTTAAGGTTGTTCATCATAAAATTGCAATTGGCGAATAGCTGCAGCATAAAGACTGCGAAATTCAGAATGATGAGGCCCATAACCACATTTTCAAGAGGTAGCCTTCTGAACCATGATTTCCTACAAGTAGGAAGACAATTAGAACAGCCCTTCAAAAAGTAGGGCCTCAGTCACATGAGATCACCGCAGCTAGACATACCTTGATTCTACAAAATATACTTCAACTAGCTGATCTGCTCGGGCCAGGTTCGATCCGAGTCAGGTAAGGCCTCCATGGAACGGCACTTGCACAAGCTGGCTCTTCAGGTATTTTATTGGTTAATGGAATTACTACTTCTTTTCCTTACATATACGGTATCTTTATAATTTTGATGCTGATAGGAGGAGATACTAACCAAAAAGTGCTAAAGAAGCTGATGGCCAAACTTAAATGGCACACAAGTAAAAAAAAAAAAAAAATAATAATTGAAAGTAAAGTGTCACATTTTTCTGACATTTCCGCAAGTAGTTGCTACGTTGACAGCAGACAGAAATATTGTTATCTGCAGATCTGGTTCTTATCACCTTACTGTTCAATTAAAAATTTGGTCTTCTCGTGTATATAGTTCTATCTCCAGCCCCACTTCATAGCTGCATCTTCCCAAGTCAATTTACTGTACCAAGGTGGTAGGTCCTGATTTCGGCGTACTTCAACAGTACCTGACATTTTACCCTCCCTCCCATGACAAAGTTCTTTAACACGTGTTAGCGACGTATTTGTCTCCATGATAAAAACCATTTTCCTAAAAAGAGAAATTCAATGCCTTTGAGTAGAGAAGAATAGGGATAAAAAGAAGATGACTTGTCCTTCTCGGCAAGAATGTGAATATTATCCTTCAAATGTGAGATTGTAACGTACTTTCACAATTTCCTTTCTTATGGCGAAAGCCACAAACTACAATTTTCAAAATTAGAACACCACAGCCAGATAGCATGCTTCTTCAGCTAGGCAAGTTGCAGTTGCGGTCCATCAAATGATTTGGTATAACCTTGAGCACAATTCTAATCATGTCGATCTCCACATGAATACATGACAAGCATATATCATACAAACATTCATTAAATGGTGAAGTGATATAAATTGATTCCAAATATGAACATTTTCTTATAAGGTTACATTTGTTTATCAAAAAAACGAATAATCTAATAAATATTTGCTAAAAAATGATCATTTATATCGTTTATAGAAATGAATGAATGAAAAATATCTCTATCCTTTACGGAAATGTTTTGATGTAAAATGTTGGAGATAACAAAAACATTTTTATTAACTGATTTTTTTACAAATAATATAAGTGATTATTTTCAGAAAAGTGTTTTTTAAATCATTCATTTTGCGTGAAATAAAAGGAACCTAAACTTAGATATCTCTATTCCTTTCTTTTTCTTTTTCCTTAAATTATAAAGAAAATTTTCTAGAAGTTGACTGCGCAAGTACATCAGGAATGTAAAAAGAACAGATCAAAACTGAAAAGGGAACAATAAGAACTCCTCAAAAAACTGGAAAGATTAGAGCAATCACTGCATGAACGTTTAAAAGCTCCTCAAACAAAGAATAAAAGTTATATTTTGTGCGGATTTCCAGCCTATTAAAAGTTAGAATTGTGATGGTAGTCCAAGATAGCGTTGGAATCGCAAGGATGACCGACCTTGTTCAGGTCAGAGCCATCAGAAGGTTGGTTGACATTCGACACAGGAACTGGATCAGCAGGTTCTGCATAGGGCTCCAGCGAAGAGGCTTCTTTTCCATGCACATCATCAGCTTGTCCATCATCAATTGAGTCCGGCTGCATAACTCTAAAAGCATTTGGCTCACTGTTATAATCACCATCGACATACTAGTACTTGAATCCCCATAAGTTCTTTTTCTGCTACAAGAATAGAGAATCGGAATCAGTCAACGTTTGTTAAGTAAAACCGATTAGGTAAATGGGGGAAAAAAGGAAGACTCACCTCTTTAGCTCAAAAAAGGTCTGGAGAGCGCTAGGACAGTTTCATTGGTGTATAGATCACCAAAATTCTCCATCATTCTCGCCTGAAATATTGATTTACCTCAGATGGCTTTTGATGGTGTGAATGACAACTATGAGAAGCAACATTAGATTCCATAGCTACTTTTAATTTGGCACATACAAGCAATTCAAAAACACAATATCAGGACCATAATTCTATGATTTGGAAGAAGTTGTTTGGGGAAATTAATAGTCTGGGGAAATTCGCACAATCAAAAGCTCTTCGAGATGGACAAATATTTCAAGCAAGAGTGACAGAGAATTTTTGGTAGTCATACAAGGCATTCAAAATAATCGTATCACAATAATAACCCCGCAATTGAAATAAGTGAAAACTTTTTGGGGAGACCTATAGCTATATATAATATGCAGGGAAAACATGTAAAATAGGTACTTGACTTCTTAATTAATTGACAATATCTTCCGCCACCAGAAATCTCTTTAGATGATTCTAAAGAAAATTTTCTGATTTTGTATTGATTATGGCGATTCAGTATTGAATATGGTGATTTTGTTAGTTTATAAAATAAAGATTCACATGGAAAGAAACCTAAAATAAGATCGAATCCATTTACTTAGAGTAAATACACAGATCTGACCTCAAAAGTAGGACGTCACCTACATAATGATATCTAAAGGTTGAGCCTTATTGTAATGGTAAAAGGTTACTCTATTGTGAGATAAGGTCACGGGTTCGAGTCATGAAAATAGCCTCTCTAGAAACTAGGGACATGATTATATACATGAATCCCCTCCTAGGCCCACACAGTACAGAGGAGTATTGTGCACTAGGATGCCATTTTGTCACGTAAGATCTGAGTTTTAACTTCAAGAAAACATTATTTCTCAATGAAAACAAACACGACATAATTTTTTCATATTATATCATAAACAAAGGCCTTTTTTTGGTGAGATTTTATGGTAAAAACTGGAAGAACAAATAAATTCATGGTTCATATTGTCAAAATCGGAAACATCAGGATAAAGTGCAAAAAAAGCTGATGGCAAGACATGTGGCACACAAGTCAAATTCGTTAGAAGGCGGATGTCACATTTTTCTGACATTTCCACTCGTTGTTGCTACATTGACGGTGGAAAGAAAAATAGTGATCTGCAGATCTGGTTCTTATCCACTTAACTGTTTAAACAAAGATTGATCTTCTCGTCTACATCATTCTTTCTCCAGGTCCACTTCATTTCTGCATCTTCCCAAGTCACTTTCCATGTACCAAGTTGGCAGGTCCTGATTTTGTTGTTCAACTGTACCGGAAATTTTATCTTCATATATCCTCTCTCTACGAAGCACCGACAACACCGACACTTTTCAAGAGTCTTCGTGTTGTGTCGGACACTTCGACACGTGTCTGATACTCTCAGACATTCGGTTAACACGTGTCGGAAAATCCGATACCTAGTCAACTTTCTCGATACTCTTCGACACTCAAGTTGGAATTCTGACATACGAGTTTTCGGCACGTGATTCCGATATCGAGGTTAATTTTAGAAATTCAATAAATGAGAGGTCAAAATATATATATGTGAAAAAATAAAACACAATAATAAAAATAATAAATGGAGAAAAAAGAAATACCTAGTTTTCTCCTCTTTTCTGACTCCCACTTCCTGTGATATACAATTCACCCCTTAAGTTTTTTTTCTCCTCTTCCAACATATCTAACACGCAAGTCCAAAATATGGATCACTTGTTTTTCTCCAAGTTCTATAAATTATTGAAATAGAGTTGAATTTGTCAAATCGAAATAATGAATGATATTAATAAATGGCGGATTAATGTTTTTAATATATATTTATTCTAGGCTTATTTATTTATTTATTTATGAATTTGATTCAAATTAATTTAAAATGATAATTTATTTATATATAAAAATATATATTTAATATACAACGTGTCCCAACGTGTTGGAATTCTTTGTTTTTTGAGAAATAACGTGTCGGCATGTCGTATCGTGTCGTGTTGCGTATCGCTTGTCAGTGTTGGTGCTATTTAGCCTTGTCCCATGATAATGTTTTTTAACACATATGTTAGCGACATTCCTTACCTCCATGCTGCTTAAACAAAACCATTTTTCTTTTAAAAAAAAGAAGAAATTCATGGCCTTTGAATAGAGAACAATAGGGAAAAAGAAGAAGCTTCCTTTTCCGTAAGAATGTGAATATTATCCTTCAAATATGAGATTGTAACGTACTTTCACAATTTCCTTTCTTATTGCTTCTCGACACCATTTTTCTTAAAAAAGAGAGACTCACCTTTCAACAATAGAAGGGGCTAGAGGGGTTCATTTTTCTTTTCCATGCACATTATCAGCTTCTCCATCATCAACTGAATCCAGCTAGATAACTCTAGAAGACTCAATTGCTCAACAGTTCGAGATTAAGGACATTGGAAAGTTGAGATACTTCCTTGGTATTGAGGTGGCCTACTCTAATAAAGGTATTTTTATATCCCAAAGGAAGTATGTACTTGATCTTCTCAAGGAAACATGATGTCTCAATAGCAAAGCGGTGAGCACTCCTATTGATGCAAACCATAAAATGGATGGACACAGAGAGAGTGGCATTGTTGATAGAGGGAGATATCAAAGGTTAGTAGGAAGACTTATTTATCTATCTCATACTAGGCCAGACATAGCCTATGTTATCGGAGTTGCAAGTCAGTTCATGCATGATCCTAAAGAAGAACATATGCAAGCTGTCTACTAGATTCTTCACTACCTCAAAGCTACTCCTGGAAAAGGTATTTTGTTTAAAAAATGTGACAAGTTGAATCTTGAAGTCTATACTGATGCAGATTATGATGGGTCACCAATAGATAGAAGGTCCACATCTAGCTATTGCACTTTTCTAGGGGGAAATCTTGTCACTTGGATGAGTAAAAAACAAAATGTGGTTGCTAAATCGAGTGCTGAAGCTGAATTCAGGGCGATGGCAAATGGGATATGCGAACTTTTGTGGCTCAGGATTGTCATTGAAGACCTCAAAGTGGAACACGAAGGTACTATGGGACTTTATTGTGATAATAAATCAGAAATCAACATTGCTCATAATCCAGTTCAGCATGATCGAACCAAGCATATAGAGATAGATAGGCATTTTATAGAGGAGAAGCTTGAATCTGGTTTGATTAGTACTCCCTACACTCCTAGCAAAGATCAGCTAGCAGATGTACTGACCAAAGGTCTACCGGTGTCGAGATTTCAAGAGATTATCAGCAAGTTGGGCATGGAAGACATTCACTCACCAACTTGAGGGGGAATGTTGGAAAATTTCCTGTAATCTCTCCCAAATCAGTTAGGATATTATGTGATATTATTTGATTTGATTTGATTATGTGATCTGATTCCGTTAGCTATAAATTAGCTACTGACAAAGATTAGGTCCTCTATTCTTGATTTTCTCACCTAATTTAGATCTTCTACTCCTGTATATATATACCATGTAATCACTTGATGATGATATGAGAAAATTAGATTCTTTTCTACATTTTTTGATTTTGTATTGAATATGGTGATTTTGTCGGTTTACAATATAAAGCTTTACATTGAAAAAAACCTCAAATAAGACCGAATCCATTTGCTTAGAGTAAATAGTAGATCTGACAAGAAAAGTAAATAACTAGCAAATATGTAGATGTCACCTAGATTATGATACCCTAAGGTTGAGCCTTTGTGCAACAGTAAAAGGTATGTGATTAAGGTTACTCTCTAGAAACAAGAGGCGTGACTGTATACATGAACCCCTTCCCATGGAAGAGTGTTGTGCGGTAGGAAGCCATTTTGTCTTGTAAAATATGAGCTTTAATTTCAAGAAAACATTATTTCTCAATGAAAACGAAACACATAAATAAACTTTTCATGTTATATCATAAGTGAAGTCTTCTTTTTGGGAGATTTTATGGTCACGAACTGGAACATCAAATATATTCATGGTTCATATTGTTACCGGGATGGCCATGCCCTTTCTGAACTGCGATATTGATATGATTTTTCTAATTCAGGTACTCTTACGATCTAGGTTGCTAGAATTGACTATCCAATCAACCCACCTCATACTCATTAAATTAAGAGATATTACATGAACATGGCGTCGTATATTCTTTGAGTTAATATAGGCATTCAGGTTCATAGAGACTAGTAGGGCAATTAGAGGTTTAATTTTTTTGATCAGTTATGGACAATGTTGCACCTCATAGATGTAAAGCATATATAACTACAAAAGAAGACCGTTACCGTCACCCAACTATTTCTTTAAACGTACTATCACCGAAATCGCTGATCAACTAACCCATTGCTTCTAATCAGCTGCTTAAGAAAACAAGACTTTGGGAATGACTAGAACACAGTTTGTCCTGTTTACCCAAGTCTGTGCAATGAACCATGATGAATTCCATTGATCAAGAAAGTGAAAAAAGAAAATGGAGAAGCCCATGCAATTAAAACAGTGAACCAAAATCGAGAAATTGATTCCTGTACGAAGCAGTTCAACGAGAAGAATACACATTTATTCATATTTAAATCACTAAGGTGCATCGAACTCTTGAAGTATAAGAAAGTCGTTGGGATTATGTCCATAGCCTTCAAGATTGGAGTGTTGTGAACACCTCATTTGAACTTCCACCAAAGGCGGCGGAGTTGTTTGGCAAAGTTAAGAAACCGTTATGATCACCATCGCTGATATAGTCCTTGAAGAGAATAAGAAGTTTGCAGGGATTTGTGTTGGATTTAAAAAAATTAATGGCAACTTCGAAAATTTGGAACGAGGCATAAATGATGACCAGAGGAAGAACTAATTGAAAATGCAAATGTTTTTTTGCTTTGATGTAACTACAAATCTGAAGTCCGCGGCCTTTTAAAGTGGTTGGACATGTTTATAGCTTGACAAACATTAAGTGAAATAACAGAAGTCCACAGAGCAGAAGAAAAAACACACAAACAATAAATGAGACAAAGACATAAAGTCCCTGGTCTTTCTGACAAAGAGGAAACCTCATGTTCTTTGACTAAGAAAAACAAACGAGGCCTCCCCTTTTCCATATGAAAGCAAGTACTTCTTGTTAAATTATAGCCCACCATAAATGATGCTGATTTCCTTTTTGTTTTCAATTTTCTGATGGTCACCATAAATCAAAGGCATTTTAAAGAATACTACCAACCAAATCTAGAGTTCAGAAACCAACATGCTCAAATCTTGAACAATCAATTTTATATTTTAACAATTCGATCCACAGCCCTAAGGATTGTAGCCCATGGGTGGACTCCACGAAATTCCACACCGGCGGCTGACTTCTCTGGCGAAGTCAAGAAACCATCCTGATCGCTGTCTCAAACGCAATCCTCAAAGAGAGCCAAAAGTGCAGGGCAACAAGCTTCGAAACTCTCAAATTCGTTGCTCAAAACTTTAGAATCACAACCCAGAACACCTACCAGCGCCAACCTTAATCGACGAATTGTTCTCCAAATCCTCCAATTTTTTGTGCATTCAATCACGAGTAGCCACGCATTTCAATTGTTGAAATGCCTTGACTAGAGGGTGATTGCTTACATCTGAAGTATTTAGTCTACTTGGTTGTCCTAATTATTTTTGTTATGTTAAGCCAGGTTTACCGTGGTGCTCTGCCCTTATTAGCGCTAACAGTGGTGCAAGCTATCTTCGCCCTTATGCCATCTGATGTTCTATCAGTGCAATGTTAGCATATTTTTCATGACTTCGAAATTCTTTTTCCAGTTTCCTCACTTGTACATGACCACTGAAAACAGAAACCTTTCTTGTACAGGACCGGCCTTCGACCAAGGGCCACGCAGCCCCAGGTGGGGGATCGTCCTTGGGTTACCTGTTTCAAGTGGTGACAATGACAACTGATGCACGAGATCCTGATCGCGAAAGATTTGCCAATTACTTAGCAGGAGTTTCTCTTAGAGTTGGATGTATTGTAAATGTCATCATGTCCAGCCTTCAAGTAGATGCTGCCTTCTGTATGCAAACGTGTATCATAAAGTAATATTCATTTCTTGGACTTTATCCAGCAAACCATGACTTCTAGAACTTGAAAGCGTGAGCCGCCTCATGCCCAATAAACCAACTTAATTCTCGGTTTGTGGATCGCTGACATGGCCTTAATGACTTTGGCTTGGCAGGCTAACATCGAAAAAATTAACTTCTAGTCCCAGTAGACCTATGTTTGCTAAATTTCCTGATAGAGCATTCTTTTTTATATTATCTGCTGTTCATAATCTTATTCCAGTTGAGGCTTACACTATTCTGTTCCCGTACTAAAACTGAGCATACGCTTGCCTTTACTATACCAACATCAAAATATCATCCTTTATTAAACTCATTACTGCCGAGGAGTTTATTCTCTGCGTGAAACTTGTTATAACAACCTCAAACAACCTAAATAAACAAGACAATGGTCAATTCTTCAATCAGCCATACCCACAAACAACGAGAAGGTATTTTGTGTGTTAGATGCATAACATGGCAGTGACATGTGGTGCAGCAAGCCAATCAAAAGTGAGCAAAATACATGCAGCATCAAGTAATGAGATTAATAGACTATGGGCAATGATTATTGGTCGGTTACATATACAATACTTTTTCATGGACGAGGAACATTTTGATGTCTCATCTTATGACAAAATAACAAGGATCGTACATGAAGTCAGGAAGTTGCTGCATCACGAGTTTCACAATGAACCAGACTTACAAATAGCACATTAGACTTCAATCTTAATCAGGCAAAGATCAGGAGGCATATCGATCTCCCTAGTTAGCTTGAAGACTTTGTCAGCTGTCAAATGCGTATGGGACAACTTGATGAATTTGAGGTTGGAATGGCCTCTACATGGGATACGTCAGGACGTTCTCACCCAATCAAAAGTAACTGGGCAAGAACATGTTTCAAACTGATTTTGCCAAATCAACTCTCTCATCTTGCCTGATATCCTCTCATCTGCCATCAGAAATATAACAACTAGCTTAACTCCGAAGCAAGATCGTTATTTCCATTGAGGGGTCCTTTCTTTTCTTAGTTTCATGATTCCCAGTTAATCTTAATCGCAGTCAAACTGTTTGCATATGTATCCAGGTAAGCGTAGGCATTTACAAAGGGTACATCATCGAACATAATACTCCTGGGTATACACACACACGATTTTGGTCCTCCCACTCCATGATACATGAAAATATAGATCAAGCCACGCAAGAAAGGATATCAAGCGACTGCTGCTATTATCAGGATGACATGGAGGTAGTTCATAGTTGGTCTACCAAAATTTTCACAAATTTCAGTTATTAGCCAAATATAGGGAAAAGTACCAAGAAGTCCTAAACCTATTACATTGATACCAATTCAGTAATAAACCTTTCAATTGTACCAATTTAGTCATAAACCTTTCTTATTAGTACCAATTCAATATATCTGGCCAATTCAAATTGGAAATTGCTGATGTGGATATCGGCTGTCTTACATGGCACAGCCAGCGTTAACATAGACATTTTAAAATAATTTTTAAATTTTTTTGATTTTTGAATTTTTTTTGAATTTTTTTTATATTCCTTTTTTATGTTCTTTTTCCTTTGCCTTGTGGCGAGTACTAGCCATGGCTAGCGACCGGCCATAGCTGAGGGCCGGCGAGGGCACGACCCTTGCGGCCTGGGTGAGGGCACGCTTGCTAAGTTTGGTGAGGGCTTGACCCCCGCGGCTTGGGCGAGGGTAGCCCTTATGGCCTCCAGCGAGGGCTCGATCCCTGTTGCCCTCATTGAGTCTAGTGAGGGCTCGACCTTCGTGGCTTAGGTAAGGGCGGCCCCCGTAGCGTTTGACGAGGGCTTGACCCTCGTGATGCCCTTGCTGGGCCTCGACCGTGACCGCTTGCTAGCCATGGCTGGGACTGGCCACAGTGCAAAGGAGAAAGAATAGGGGAAAAAAGAAGAAGGAAAAATAAGAAAAAAAAGGAAAAACATTAAAAAATTATTTAAAAATATCCACGTTAATGTTGGTCGTGTAACGTAGGACGATTGGTGTCCACGTCAGTGATTTTCAATCTAAATTAAACGGATTGACTGAATTGATGTCAATGGAAAAATATTTAGGACTAAATTGATCAAATTAGAAAGTTTATGACTGAATTGGTATCAATATAATAGGTTTAAGATTTTTTTTTGCTACTTTTCCTGTAAAAAACAAGAGAAACTCCTCACCACGAGATCATGACAAATGGAAAAGTAATTTTTAACAAGTGGGACATATTGTACCATAATGATTCGTGTAAGTGATGTAAACGATGCAATAATTATAAGATGTTTTACCCACAATGTCACGCCCGTCGTTAAGTTATGGGGACTCTTACATGGACGTTTTTGTTGAACAAAATTTCTATGAACTGTGATTAAGTTATCGCTAGAAACTATTGTTTCACAAGCACAGATGTGAGATCAGAACATGATTTGATCGGTCATAGAAACTTGAGGCTGGATAACAGCAACATATTATAATCAGCAACGCATATGATTCTAGCTTCGTGAGGTCACGGCAGAGTCCTTGGTTGATGGGGATACACTCTCTTTTGGAACTTGCACATTCGGATTTGGAGCTTCAGCCATCTGATCATCTAATGTAGCCCAAAGGTCGGCTACTCAAACAATAGGATTGGGATAACTTAGTCACGAAATCGAATAGAAATTCCTGTTCTGCTCAAGCTTAGGAAAATGTGCATAACTTTGTCAATTCAGATCAGATTGACCTGATTCCAAAACCAAACGAACGGAGAATCTAGAATCTACAATTTTGGTGCTTTAAGTTTTATCATATAAGCATTATAGACTTGTTGAATTTTGATGGAAGTGGACGAAACGGGAATGGATAGAATGAAGAAAGGATAGAAATTTCAATGGTTGCTCTTTTAGGCCTCCAAGGAAGTTGAAATGACATCAATTCATCCAGATTGATGGTTGCAACTCTTCAAGGATGCGGGCTTTAAAAGCCCCGACTCTTCAAGGCTTTTCTAGGTTTTCAAGGGGGTTTGAACTCTTCAAGGTTCAAGATAATTGCATTAAGCAAGTTTTCATTAATCAAATTGGGTCTCCCATTTACAAAGGTTTGAAGACCTTTTATAAAAGAAGAGCAAGAGATTAAAGTCAAGCTTAGAAACTATAAATTACATTAGAAACTAGAAGTAATTAAATGTCCAATACTTGTGGTTCTCCCAAAGAGTCTTGATGCAGTTTCGATGCATGGGAATGACAAGTCTTTATGATAAAGTCAAAGATGAGGCTTTATTGATGAGGGAGTTTTTGATGAGAGTGTTGTCGATCTCGAATGCGCGCCGATCTTCTTGGTTGATAGAGTTGGTTTTGAGTATGGGTTGCATCATCATCTTTGGTATTCATAGAAGCCTGCAGTGATGATTTATGGCTTGCAAGAACCTGAGGAGAATGACAAATATCAAAATATGCAGGCAGATAATCCCATAATGCACACGATACATATTTGCATTCAAACCACAGAAAATGATCACATGATCAATATCACATTGTAATGACTACGAACACCCAAAAAGAGCACAAAACACAAAAATACATTCTGCATAGAATAGCCAAATCCTGTTTGGGAGGCCAATTTTTTGTTCCGTTGCTGTTCTTCTGTCTCTTCAAGCAACAATATCACATACCGGAGGTCTAGAATGTTTCAATTAGGGGTCGGCCCCCTACTGCCATGTCTGAATTTTGGTCCAACTTTCTTGTTAGAGCAATTAAATATTAAACTACTCTTGCATCTAAAAACTCAAGTTTTTAGAATAGTTAGTAATGGTTCTACAAATTTCACATGGTACTAGAGCTGGAACTTCTAGATTCAAATTTTTTCATGTCCCTATTTGTCTCCCCAATTACATTTCCTTTTCGGTAACAATGTGAACATCATATTTCAAACGTGAAATTGTAAGGTACTTTCACATGTTCCTTTTCTATAAAGTTAGAACTTCCAATACTAAATTCAACATATGTAAATTAGCTACCGCCAAGTCAAAATACTATAGCAAACGTTGGAACTGCAAGGTTGGTTGACCTTGTCAAGGCCAGAGCCGTCGGAAGGTTGTGCTATATTCGAAATAGGAACTGGACCAGGTTCTGCATGGGCCTCTTGGGAGGAGGCTTTTTTACCGTCCATATCATTAGCTTGCCCATCATCAACTCTAGGCACCTTTGACTCACTATCATAATCACCATGTGGCGGACCGCTACTTGAATTCCCATGTGTTCTTTTCCTGCTAAAATAATAGAGAATTGGAATTGAACCAACATTTGTCGAGGTAAAAATCAATTAGCTAAATGGTAAAATCAAAAGACTCAACCTGCTGGAGCTCAAACAGGGCATAGGGAGAGGGTTAGGCTCATTGGAAAATAGAATTCCACGGAGAGGTTTTCCGTCTATGACAGTTTCAATGGTGTATCTATTTCCAAAACTTTCCGTCACCGTAGCCTGAAATGTTGGTTTGCCTTGGACGGCTTTTGATTGTTTGAACGGATGACTGTGAGAACCTTCATTATTGTCCATAGCTACTTATGATTTGGAACATACAAGGAATTAAAAAAAAACAGTATCACGACCATAATCCCACAATTTCTAGAATAGTGAAAACTCCAGTGGGAGATCTATACCTATATATCATAGCAATGGAAAACATATAAAACAGGCACTTGGCTTCTGCTTCACGGAATTTTAATTACTTGACAAAATCTACGGCCACGCGGAAATCTCTTTAGACAATTTTGAAGAAAATTTCCTAAATATGGTGATTCGGTATTGAATATGGTGATTTTGTAAGTTCATAAAATAAAGATTTACATGGAAAGAAACCTACAATGAGATCGAATCCATTTACTTAAAGAAAAAACATAAATTTGACCAAAATAGTAAATATGTAGCAAATATGTAAACGTCAACTAGATCGTGGTACCTTAATATTAAGCCTTAGTGCGATAGTAAAAAGGCTACTTCATTGTGACCCAATATCACAGGTTGAGTCACGAAAATAGCCTCTCTAAAAACTAGAGGTAATGGCTGTATACGTGAACCCCTTCCTAGACCCACGCATTGCGAGCGAGTCTTGTGCACTGGAACGTCGATTTATTATGTGAAGTCTTGGCTTTAACTTCAGAAAAAAAAATTATTTTACAATGAAAACAAAATATGGGATAAATTTTTCATATTATATCATAAGTGAAGTCCTTGTCTTGGAAGATTTTTCGGTCAACCACAAATAAGTTCATGGTTCATATTATAACTAGAATGGCCACGCCCTTTCTGAACTGCGATATTGGCATGATCTTTCTAATTGAGGTAATCTTACAATCCAGGTCCCATAATTGGCAACCTAGAATTGCCAATCTAGTCAACCCTACCTCATAGTCATTCAATCAAGAGATATTACATGAACAAGGTATTAAGCATATGTAACTACAAAAGATTGTTACCTTTCCCCAACTATAGCTTTGAAATGTACTATAAATCGCAAATTAACTGTTGTGGAAATATGCGATCCGATAATAAAATAAATAGAACAAAAAAATAAGTACGATACTAGATTTACATGGTTCGGTCAATTCGAACTACGTCCTCAACCATACTCAAATTACTCAAACAATTTCACTGTTTCTCAGCCTCTAGTTACTCAAACAATCTCACTTTTTTCTCTGAATCGAAAACAGTCTCAGAGAAAAATGCAAACTTTGAAGGAAAACCAGAACCCCCATTACATAAACTCGACGACCCAACGGTGTCGAAGACGTGAACTTGGTTGGTCTGGTAGTTGTCCTTGCCGTAGCCCCCAAACACGTACAGAAACCTCCCGCCCTTGATGGCGTTGCAAGTGTGGCCCCACCTCTTCCCGGGTCCACCCGCCTCCTCCCTTCCCAGCTCCGGCTGCTGGTGGCCTTGCGGCAACGGGACCCTCTCCCACCTCATTCTTCTCTTTTCCCGTGGAAAAAAAAGAAACCAATCGACAAGACAAGGCGCCAAGAAAGCGCAAGAGGGCAAAAGCCCTTCAAGAAAAGAGCAGAATTTCAAACTTTGAGAAGAGGACACGGGCTCAAAGGATCAAAGGGGTTTCTCTTTGGTGTCATGCAGAGGGGGAGAGAGAGAGAGCAACGAGACCGGAACAAGAACGTCGAGGAAGCAGCAAAAAGCTGTGTCCTTTCTGGGGGAAGCCGAGCGGAAAGGGTAGATTTTTGCGAGTGAATGCAAAGAGCTTCTGCTCTTTTCTCTTTCCCTTTCTTCTCTGCCAAGAAGTTGTCCTGTAGAAGTGATAAGATATGTGATTATTATTATTTTTTTTTTTTTCATGGGAGCTTATTTTAATCCGCCATCAGATTTATGGATTTTCCCAATATTATGAAGAATTTTCATAATACAAATAAGATCAAGAAGGATTATACAAGGAAAGATTGCTGGGATATAAACTCATTTCAAGTTCGGCACGTCAAGCCAAATCTGACCAAAAAAACTATGTCATTTAATTTAACAATCATATATTTTCTAATATGATAAAAGCACTAATGTTTGAAGCTTGAAAATTTTGAACGGATTTTGCGAGTAATTAATTGTTATTTAATTTTTTATGAATCGTGACGGGAGGATTTGAGTCTTGATTCATGCATAACTCATGTATAGATATAATTGGTTCGATCCACGTGAGAATTTTTGGACATATTTTGAAATGGTTTTGATAGAGGTAAAATTAAGGAGATTAAAGTCTGGCAAGAATATTTTCTTTTTCTTTTATATGCTGAGTGCCCCGAAGGGGGGCGCTTTACTCATTTTCCTGGAATATCATGGTATAAAAATTCAAATAATATTAAACTCGAGTGTTTAGTTGTTGTATTTTAAAAGCTATATAACACGCATCTCGCTAGAAGTCATAGGGATCGGCGGAGAAGGTTTCAATGGTCATGTGCCATAGGATGTCGGATCGCGTAAAGCAAAAGGTTAATAAAGCAAAGAAAGAGGAGCTCATTGGATGCAGCAGATGCAAGATTCAGTATATGGTCTTTTGACCCTTTCCATGGAGGCGTAGAAGGTTATTCTTCTTCTTTGCCTTCAGACAAAGAGAGAAGCTCTTGACTGACAAGTTACAAAACCATGTTTGACTATTGATACCGAAAGACAGATTCACAAGTTTCCACAGACTAAAAATATGGTCGTGCTGGTTTACAAGCGACGCCGCTCATTTTCACGTTGTCTTTGAGGAAGAGAGTAAGCATGGTGCGACATGAAAGTTGACGTCCGAACCATGTATGTCATCTTCATGAAATGACCTCAGCTTTATAACTACTTGATTTTTCAATACCGAGGTGTGTCCACTCCATGATCAGTCCGTGAGAGACCAATGCGGTTCACAATTTCCGGCATGATGCATACGCTAGACGACTCTTGTCCAATGTCTTCGCTACGGAAAGTGAGTTAAGCCCCATGTCGGAGCATTTTATCCATATTCATTGCAGATCAAGGAGTTAACTCATGACCAAGATTTTATCCTTAGCATATGGAAGGCCTGAAGTATGTACTTCAGCAAAAACATATAGTTGATCATACAAAAATGTATAGAGTAGAAGAGCACATGAATTATCATGCACATATCTCTTGCAACCAAAAAAATTCCTCAAGGGTGACTGAAATTTGATTAAGCGAGTATCATTATTATTGAGCAAGAGATGGGATAAACATCAAGTTGAATGAGCTTGAGCTTGGTTGTTGGATATCAACGAATTAACATTCATATCGTCAATAATTTTTCCTTATCCATGGATTTAATGTAACACTCTTGGGTTTCTTGAAGGCTTCATGCCAGGCATTCCTTGAGCCTGAATATTTTGAAGTGGTAATCCAGACATGTAAATGGTAGGTCATAGTAAAGTGTTCAGACTATTTTTGTGCAATTAGTTTACCTTTTATCGAGAATCCATGAAAACTGGCAAGCCATATGGAAAACCGAACCATGAACTTCCTCAACTAGATATTGCTTCAGCAGGAATTCCAATCCAAAGTCTCCCCCAATCTACCGGTAAGTGGAACAAAAAAGCACATGGTTAACTAGAATAAAAATATGGAAGATGGTATCAGTTCATCAACCACACACATCAAGCAACATCAGTAAGAATATTTTGTGCATTGCACACTGATACACAAGACGAAAAAGTTGCATAGCATTTGGAGTAGGTGATACTACCAAGCATATAAGTTATTAGTGCATGTAGACACCAGCTCCTAATGTTGTCCAATGCTATCTGCTTCAAAGAATCAGCAGTTCGATTTGATTGAAGATTGATTGCTATTGAATTGAAAGATGAAAAACTGAATTATCTAAATTATCATGCTCGAGTATGGTCCTATATTCCTTCACCTTTGGCTCGGCCTCAGTAGATTAATGAATTGGTATTGATGGCCTGGCTTGCAACAAAGGATTGCGGGATATCTTACATTGAAGTTGTTAATCATAAGACTGCAATTGGTGAATTGCTATAGCATAAAGACTGCGAAATTCACAATGATGAGGCCTATAACCACATTTTCAAGAGGTAGCCTTCTGAACCATGATTTCCTACAAGTAGGAAGACAATTAGAACAGCCCTTCAAAAAGTAGGGCCTCAGTCACATGAGATCACCGCAGCAGACATACCTTGATTCTACAAAATATACTTCACCTAGCTGATCTGCTCGGGCCAGGTTCGGCCGAGTCAGGTAAGGCCTCCATGGAACGGCACTTGCGCAAGCTGGCTCTTCAGGTATTTTATTGGTTAAAGGAATTACTACTTCTTTTCCTTACATATACGGTATCTTTATAATTTTGATGCTGATAGGAGGAGATACTAACCAAAAAGTGCAAAAGAAGCTGATGGCCAAACTTAAATGGCACACAGGTAAAAAAAAATAATAATAATTGAAAGTAAAGTGTCACATTTTTCTGACATTTCCGCAAGTAGTTGCTACGTTGACAGCAGATAGAAATATTGTTATCTGCAGATCTGGTTCTTATCACCTTACTGTTCAATTAAAGATTGGTCTTCTCGTGTATATAGTTCTATCTCTAGCCCCACTTCATAGCTGCATCTTCCCCAGTCAATTTACTGTACCAAGGTGGTAGGTCCTGATTTCGTACTTCAACTGTACCTGACATTTTACCTTCATATGCCCTCTCCCATGACAGTTTTTTAACACGTGTTAGCGACGTATTTTGTCTCCATGATGCTCAGGCAAAACCATTTTCCTAAAAAAGAGAAATTCAATGCCTTTGAGTAGAGAAGAATAGGGATAAAAAGAAGCTGACTTGTCCTTCTCGGCAAGAATGTGAATATTATCCTTCAAATGTGAGATTGTAACGTACTTTCACAATTTCCTTTCTTATGGCGAAAGCCACAAACTACAATTTTCAAAATTAGAACACCATAGCCAGATAGCATGCTTCTTCAGCTAGGCAAGTTGCGGTCCATAGATGATTTGGTATAACCTTGAGCACAACTCTAATCATGTCGATCTCCACATGAATACATGACAAGCATATATCATACAAACATTCATTAAATGGCGAAGTGATATAAATTGATTCCAAACATGAAAATTTTCTTATAAGGTTGCATTTGTTTCTCTAAAAATGAATAATCTAAGAAATATTTTCTAAAAAATGATCATTTATATCGTTTATAGAAATGAATGAATGAAAAATATCTCTATCCTTTATGGAAATGTTTTGATATAAAATGTTGGAGATAACGACAACATTTTTATTAACTAATTTTTACAAATGATATAAGCGATTATTTTCAGAAAAGTGTTTTCCAAATCATTCATTTTGCATGAAATAAAGAAGTCTAAACGTGGATACCTCTATTCCTTTCTTTTTCTTTTTCCTTAAATTATAAAGAAAATTTTCTAGAAGTTGACTGCGCAAGTACATCAGGAATGTAAAAAGAACAGATCAAAACTGAAAAGGGAACAATAAGAACTCCTCAAAAAACTGGAAAGATTAGAGCAATCACTGCATGAAGGTTTAAAAGCTCCTAAAACAAAGAATAAAAGTTATATTTTGTGCGGATTTCCAGCCTATTAAAAGTTAGAATTGTGATGGTAGTCCAAGACAGCGGTCGAATTGCAAGGATGACTGACCTTGTTCAGGTCAGAGCCATCAGAAGGTTGGTTTACATTCGACACAGGAACTGGATCAGCAGGTTCTACATAGGGCTCCAGGGAAGAGGCTTCTTTTCCATGCACATCATCAGCTTGTCCATCATCAACTGAGTCCGGCTGCATAACTCTAAAAGCATTTGGCTCACTGTTATAATCACCATCGGCATCCTAGTACTTGAATCCCCGTAAGTTCTTTTTCTGCTACGAGAATAGAGAATCAGAATTGGACTAACGTTTGTTAAGTAAAACCGATCATGTAAATATGAAAAAAGAAGAAGAAGAAGAAGACTCACCTCCTTTAGCTCAAAAAAGGTATGGAGAGCGCTAGGACAGTTTCAATGGTGTATTGATCACCAAAATTCTCCATCACTCTCGCCTGAAATATTGATTTACCTCGGATGGCTTTTGATGGTGTGAATGACAACTATGAGAAGCAACATTAGATTCCATAGCTACTTTTGATTTGGCACATTCAAGCAATTCAAAAACACAATATCAGGACCATAATTCTATGATTTGGAAGAAGTTGTTCGGGGAAATGAATAGTCTGGGAAATTCGCACAATCCAAAGCTCTTCGAGATGGACAAATATTTCAAGCAAGAGTGACAGAGAATTTTTGGTAGTCATACAAGGTATTCAAAATAATCGCATCACAATAATAACCCCGCAATTGAAATAAGTGAAAACTTTTTGGGGAGACCTATAGCTATATATAATATGAAGGAAAACATGTAAAATAGGTACTTGACTTCTTAATTAATTGACAATAACTTCCGCCACCGGAAATCTCTTTAGATGATTCTAAAGAAAATTTTCTGATTTTGTATTGATTATGGCAATTCGGTATTGAATATGGTGATTTTGTCAGTTTATAAAATAAAGATTCACATGGAAAGAAACCTAAAATAAGATAGAATCCATTTACTTGGAGTAAATACACAGATCTGACCTCAAAAGTAGGACGTCACCTACAAGATGATTTCTAAAGGTTGAACCTTAGTGTAATGGTAATCTGTGGACTTTGATGCAGGTGCTTATATTTATTAATTCACACAACCAGAATCTCTCCGAGATAGACATATATTTCAAGCAAGAGTGACAGAGAATTTTTGGTGCTCATACAAGGATTCAAAATAACAGTATCATGACCATAACAGCATGACTTTTAGATAGGTGGAAACTCCATGGGGAGACCTATAGCTATGTATAATAGCAAGGGAAAACATGTAAAACATGCACTTGGCTTCTGCTTTGAATTTTAATTACTCGACAGAATTTTTGGGTGCACGGAAATCTCTCTAGATGATTTTGAAGAAAATTTTATGATTTTGTATTGAATATGGTGATTTGGTATTGAATATGGTGATTTTGTCGGTTTACAATATAAAACTTTACATTGAAAAAAACCTCAAATAAAACCGAATCCATTTGCTTAGAGTAAATAGTAGATCCGACGAGAAAAGTAAATGACTAGCAAATATGTAGACGTCACCTAGATTATGATACCCTAAGGGTGAGCCTTTGTGCAACAGTAAAAGGTTACTCTATAGTGATTAAGGTTACTCTCTAGAAACAAGGGGCATGACTGTATACATGAACCCCTTCCCACGGAGGAGTGTTGTGCAGTAGGATGCCATTTTATCTTGTGAAATATGAGCTTTAATTTCAAGAAAACATTATTTCTCAATGAAAACGAAACACATAGATAAACTTTTCATATTGTATCATAAGTGAAGTCTTCTTTCTGGGAGATTTTATGGTCACGAACTGGAACATCAAATATATTCATGGTTCATATTGTTACCAGGATGGCCATTCCCTTTCCGAACTGCGATATTGATATGATTTTTCTAATTTAGGTACTCTTATGATCTAGGTCGCTAGAATTGACTGTCCAATCAACTCACCTCATACTCATTAAATTAAGAGATATTACATGAACATAATGTCGTATATTCTTTGAGTTAATATAGGCATTCAGGTTCATAGAGACTAGTAGGGCAAGTAAAGGTTTAATTTTTTTGATTAGTTATGGACAATGTTGCACCTCATAGATATAAAGCATATATAACTATAGAAGACCGTTGCCTTCACCCAACTATTTCTTTAAACGTACTATCATCGAAATCGCTGATCAACTAACCCATTGCTTCTAATCAGCTGCTTAAGAAAACAAGACTTTGGGAATGACTAGAACACAGTTTGTCCTGTTTACCCAAGTCTGTCCAATGAACCATGATGAATTCCATTGATCAAGAAAGTGAAAAAAGAAAATGGAGAAGCCCATGCAATTAAACCAGTGAACCAAAATCGAGAAATTGATTCCTGTACGAAGCAGTTCAACAAGAAGAATACACATTTATTCATATTTAAATCACTAAGGTGCATCGAACTCTTGAAGTATAAGAAAGTCGTTGGGATTATGTCCATAGCCTTCAAGATTGGAGTGTTGTGAACACCTCATTTGAACTTCCACCAAAGGCGGCGGAGTTGTTTGGCAAAGTTAAGAAACCGTTATGATCACCATCGCTGATATAGTCCTCATTTGCAGGGATTTGTGTTGGATTTAAAAAAATTAATGGCAACTTCGAAAATTTGGAACGAGGCATAAATGATGACCAGAGGAAGAACTAATTGAAAATGCAAATGTTTTTTTGCTTTGATGTAACTACAAATCTGAAGTCCGCGGCCTTTTAAAGTGGTCGGACATGTTTATAGCTTGACAAACATTAAGTGAAATAACATAAGTCCACAGAGCAGAAGAAAAAACACACAAACAATAAATGAGACAAAGACATAAAGTCCCTGGTCTTTCTGACAAAGAGGAAACCTCATGTTCTTTGACTAAGAAAAACAAACGAGGCCTTCCCTTTTCCATATGAAAGCAAGTACTTCTTGTTAAATTATAGCCCACCATAAATGATGCTGATTTCCTTTTGTTTTCAATTTTCTGATGGTCACCATAAATCAAAGGCATTTTAAAGAATACTACCAACCAAATCTAGAGTTCAGAAACCAACATGCTCAAATCTTGAACAATCAATTTTATATTTTAACAATTCGATCCACAGCCCTAAGGATTGGAGCCCATGGGTGGACTCCACGAAATTCCACACCGGCGGCTGACTTCTCTGGCGAAGTCAAGAAACCATCCTGATCGCTGTCTCAAACGCAATCCTTGAAGAGAGCCAAAAGTGCAGGGCAACAAGCTTCGAAACTCTCAAATTCGTTGCTCAAAACTTTAGAATCACAACCCAGAACACCTACCAGCGCCAACCTTAATCGACGAATTGTTCTCCAAATCCTCCAATTTTTTGTGCATTCAATCACGAGTAGCCACGCATTTCAATTGTTGAAATGCCTTGACTAGAGGGTGATTGCTTACATCTGAAGTATTTAGTCTACTCGGTTGTCCTAATTATTTTTGTTATGTTAAGCCAGGTTTACCGTGGTGCTATGCCCTTATTAGCGCTAACAGTGGTGCAAGCTATCTTCGCCCTTATGCCATCTGATGTTCTATCAGTGCAATGTTAGCATATTTTTCATGACTTCGAAATTCTTTTTCCAGTTTCCTCACTTGTACATGACTGCTGAAAACAGAAACCTTTCTTGTACAGGACCGGCCTTCAACCAAGGGCCACGCAGCCCCTGGTGGGGGATCGTCCTTGGGTAACCTGTTTCAAGTGGTGGCAATGACTACTGATGCACGAGATCCTGATCGCGAAAGATTTGCCAATTACTTAGCAGGAGTTTCTCTTAGAGTTGGATGAATTTTAAATGTCATCATGTCCAGCCTTCAGGTAGATGCTGCCTTCTATATGCAAACATGTATCATGAAGTAATATTCATTTCTTGGACTTTACCCAACAAACTGTGACTTCTAGAACTTGAAAGCGTGAGCCGCCGCCTCATGCCCAATAAACCAACTAAATTCTCAGTTTGTGGATCGCTGACATGGCCTTAATGACTTTGGCTTGGCAGGCTAATATGGAAAAAAATTAACTTCTAGTCCTAGTAGACCTTTGTTTGCTAAATTTCCTGATAGAGCATTCTTTTTTATAGTATCTGCTGTTAATAATCTTATTCCAGTTGAGGCTTACACTATTCTGTTCCCGTACTAAAACTAAGCATACGCTTGCCTTTACCATGCCAACATCAAAACATCATCCTTTATTAAACTCATTACTGCCGAGGAGTTTATTCTGTGTGAAACTTGTTATAACAACCTCAAACAACCTAAATAAACAAGACAATGGTCAATTCTTCAATCAGCCATACCCACAAACAATGAGAAGGTATTTTGTGTGTTAGATGCACAAGATGGCAGTGACGTGGTGTAGCAAGCCAATCAAAAGTGAGCAAAATACATGCGACATCAAGTAATGAGATTAATAGACTGCGGGCAATGATTATTGGTCGGTTACATATATGATACTTTTTCATGGACGAGGAACATTTTGATGTCTCATCTTATGACAGAATAACAGTAATCGTACATGTTGAAGTCAAGAAGTTGCTGCATCACGAGTTTCACAATGAACCAGACTTACAAATAGCACATTAGACATCAATCTTAATCAAGCAAAGATCAGGAGGCATATCGATCTCCCTAGTTAGCTTGAAGACTTTGTCAGCTGTCAAATGCATATAGGACAACTTGATGAATTTGTGGTTGGAATGGCCTATACATGGGATACGTCAGGACGTTCTCACCCAGTCAAAAGTAACTAGACAATAACATGTTTCGAACACCTCTCTCATCTTGCCTGATATCCTCTCATCTGCGATCAGAAATATAACAACTAGCTTGTAAGCATATATTAGATCATATCCAGATGCCCAAATGGGACATATCCACCTGAAGATAGAGCTTAACTCCGAAGCAAGATCGCTATTTCATTGAGGGGTCCTTTCTTATCTTAGTTTCATGATTCCCAGTTAATCTTAATCGCAGTCAAAACTGTTTGCATATGTATCCAGGTAAGCGTAGGCATTTACAAAGGGTGCATCATTGAACATGCTACTCCTGGGTATACACATACACGATTTTGGTCCTCCCACTCCATGATACTTGAAAAGATAGATCAAGCCATGCAACAAAGGATATCAAGCAACTGCCGTAGTTATTAGGATGACATGGAGGTAGTTCATAGTTGGTTCACCAAAATTTTCACAAATTTCAGTTATTAGCCAAAAACGTACCAAAAAGTATCAATTCAGTCATAAACTTTTCAATTGCACTAATTTAGTCCTAAACCTTTTATATTAGTATCAATTTAATATATCCGGCCAAGTTAGATTGGAAATCGCTGACGTGGATGTTGGCTGTCCTATGTGGCTCGGCCAGCATTAACATAGACATTTTAAAATAATTTTAAAATAATTTTTGATTTTTGAATTATTTTTGAAAATTTTCTTATTTTTTTTTTATTTTTTTTTCCTTTTTTATGTTCTTTTTCCTTTGCCTTGTGGCGGGTACTAGCCATGGCTAGCGATCGGCCACAGTTGAGGGCCGGCGAGGGCACGACCCTCACGGCTGGGTGAGGGCGCTCTTGTTGAGTCTGGTGAGGGCTTGACCCTCGTGGCTTGGGCGAGGGCAGCCTTTGTGGCCTCCAATGAGGGCTTGACCCCTGTTGCCCTCATTGAGTTTGGTGAGGGCTCGACCCTCGTGGCCCGGGTAAAGGTGGCCCTCATAGTGTTTTGTGAGGGCTTGACCCTCGCGATGCCCTTGCTGGGCCTCGGCCGTGGCCGCTTGCTGGCCATGGCTGGGACTAGACACAATGCAAAGGAGAAAGAATAGGGGAAAAAAAGGAAAAATAAGTTAAAAAGAAAAAAATATTTAAAAATATCCACATCAATGCTGGCCGTGCCATGTAGGACGATTGGTGTCCACGTCAGTGATTTCCGATCTAAATTAATCGGATGGACTGAATTGATATAAATGTGAAAATATTTAGGACTAAATTGATCAAATTAGAAATTTTAGGATTGAATTGGTATCAATATAATAGGTTTAAGACTTTTTTTTGGGTGCTTTTCTTGTGAAAAAAACAAGAGAAACTCCTCACCATGAGATCATGACGAATGGAAAAGTAATTTTTAACAAGTGGGACATATTGAACCAGAATGATTTGTGTAAGTGATGTAAACGATGCAATAATTATAAGATATTTTACACACAATGTCACGGCCGTCGTTAAGTTATGGGGACTCTTACATGTGGATGTTTTTGTTGAACAAAATTTCTATGACCTGTGATTAAGTTATTGCTACAAACTATTGTTTCACAAGCACAGATGTGAGATCAAAACATGATTTGATCGGTCATAGAAACTTGAGGCTGGATAACAGCAACATATCATAATCAGCAGAGCATATGATTCTAGCTTTGTGAGGTCACGGCAGGGTCCTTGGTTGATGGGGATACACTCTCTTTTGGAACTATATTCAGATTTGGAGGTTCAGCCATCTGATCATCTGATGTAGCCCAAAGGTCGGCTACTCAAACAATAGGATTGGGAGAGTGACTCACACCTATGAAAACTTAGTCACGAAATCGAATAGAAATTCCCATTCTTCTCAAGCTTAGGAAAATGTGCATAACTTTGTCGATTCAGATCAGAATGATTTGATTCCAAAACCAAAAGAACAGAGAATCGAGGATCTACAATTTTGGTGTTTTAAGTTTTCTCATATAAGCACTATAGACTTGTCGAATTTTGATCGAAGTGGGCGAAACAGGAATGGATATAATGAAGAAAAGAATATAAACTTCAATGGTTGCTTTTCTAGGCTTCCAAGGAAGTTGAAATGGCATCAATTCTTCCGGATTGATGGTTGCAACTCTTCAAGGATGCAGGTTTTAAAAGCCTCGATTCTTCAAGGACGGAGTGAAGACTTTTCTAGGTTTTCAAGACGTTTGAACTCTTTAAGGTTCAAGATAATTGCATTAAGCAAGTTTTCATTAATCAAATTGGGTCTCCCATTTACAGAGGTCTGACGACCTTTTATAAAAGAAGAGCAAGAGATTAAAGTCAAGCTTAAAAACTATAAATTACATAAAAACTAGAAGTTATTAAATGTATAATATTTCTAATACTTGTGATTCTCCCAAAGAGTCTTGATGCGGTTTCGATGCATGGGAAATGACAAGTCTTTATGATAGAGTCAAAGATGAGACCTTATTGATGAGGGAATTTTTGATGAGAGTGTTGTCGATCTCGAATGCGTGCCGATCTTCTTGGTTGAGTGAGTTGGTTTTGAATATGGGCTGCATCATCATCTTTGGTATTCATAGAAGCCGGCAGTGATGATTTATGGCTTGCAAGAACCTGAGGAGGAAGACAAATATTAAAATATGCAGGCAGATAATCCCATAATGCACACAATACATATTTGCATTCAAACCACGGAAAATGATCACGTGATCAATATCACATTGTAATGACTACGAACACCCAAAAAGAGCACAAAACACAAAAATACATTCTGCATGGAATAGCCAAATCCTATTTGGGAGGCCAATTTTTTGTTCCGTTGCTGTACTTCTGTCTCTTCCAGCAACAATTTCACATACCGGAGGTCTAGAATGTTTCAATTAGGGGTCGGCCCCCTACTGCCATGTCTGAATTTTGGTCCAACTTTCTTGTTAGAGCAATTAAATATTAAACTACTCTTGCATCTAAAAACTCAAGTTTTTAGAATAGTTAGTAATGGTTCTACAAATTTCACATGGTACTAGAGCTGGAACTTCTAGATTCAAATTTTTTCATGTCCCTATTTGTCTCCTCAATTACATTTCCTTTTCGGTAACAATGTGAACATCATATTTCAAACGTGAAATTGTAAGGTACTTTCACATGTTCCTTTTCTATAAAGTTAGAACTTCCAATACTAAATTCAACATATGTAAATTAGCTACCGCCAAGTCAAAATACTATAGCAAACGTTGGAACTGCAGGGGTTGGTTGACCTTGTCAAGGCCAGAGCCGTCGGAAGGTTGTGCTATATTCGAAATAGGAACTGGACCAGGTTCTGCATGGGCCTCTTGGGAGGAGGCTTTTTTACCGTCCATATCATTAGCTTGCCCATCATCAACTCTAGGCACCTTTGACTCACTATCATAATCACCATGTGGCGAACCGCTACTTGAATTCCCATGTGTTCTTTTCCTGCTAAAATAATAGAGAATTGGAATTGAACCAACATTTGTCGGTAAAAATCAATTAGCTAAATGGTAAAATCAAAAGACTCAACCTGCTGGAGCTCAAACAGGGGCATAGGGAGAGGGTTAGGCTCATTGGAAAATAGAATTCCACGGAGAGGTTTTCCGTCTATGACAGTTTCAATGGTGTATCTATTTCCAAAACTTTCCGTCACCGTAGCCTGAAATGTTGGTTTGCCTTGGACGGCTTTTGATTGTTTGATCGGATGACTGTGAGAACCTTCATTATTGTCCATAGCTACTTATGATTTGGCACACACGAGCAATTAAAAAAAACAGTATCACGACCATAATCCCACAATTTCTAGAATAGTGAAAACTCTAGTGGGAGATCTATACCTATATATCATAGCAATGGAAAACATATAAAACAGGCACTTGGCTTATGCTTCATGGAATTTTAATTACTTGACAAAATCTACGGCCAAGCGGAAATCTCTTTAGACAATTTTGAAGAAAATTTCCTGAATATGGTGATTCGGTAATGAATATGGTGATTTTGTAGGTTCATAAAATAAAGACTTACATGGAAAGAAACCTACAATGAGATCGAATTCATTTACTTAAAGAAATTACATAAATTTGACCAAAATAGTAAATATGTAGCAAATACGTAAATGTCAACTAAATCGTGGTACCCTAATGTTGAGCCTTAGTGCGACAATAACAAGGTTACTTCATTGTGACCCAACATCACGGGGTGAGTCACCAAAATAGCCTCTCTAAAAACTAGAGGTATGGCTGCATACATGAACCCCTTCCTAGCCCCACGCATTGCGAGCGAGTCTTGTGCACTAGATTGTCGACTTATATGTGAAGTCTTGGCTTTAATTTTAGGAAAAAAAAATATTTTTCAATGAAAACAAAATACAGGATAAATTTTTCATATTATATCATAAGTGAAGTCCTTGTCTTGGAAGATTTTTTGGTCAACCACGAATAAGTTCATGGTTCATATTATAACTAGAATGACCATTAGGGGTGTGCAACTGGATTGGGTATACCCGGGAATCGGACCGGCCCATCCGGAAAACAAGGTCAGGAACCGGTTCCCATTGAAACCGGTTCCCATTGAATCCGGTCCGGGAATCAATTCCCAAAATTCAGAACCGGTTTAAACCAATCCGGGAACTGGGTTTGATTGATTACCCACCTAGAAACCGGTTCCCGGACTGATTTTGGAACTGATTTGGGAACCGATTTTGTAAGTATAAATAAAAAACCCTATTTTTCCCCTTATTTCTATTCTTATTCCCACAACCACACTGCGTTTTTCCTTTTGGCTCTCTCAAACACGCACGGCACTCTTCCTTTGTTTTTTCTCTTCCTCACTTGCTTCCCTCCCTCATCAACTCCCTCTCGCACCATCCGATGGAGGGATGGTGTTCGTCACCACCAAATTCTTGTGTACCACATGGATTAACTCGCATAATTTCTCTTTTGTAGGTGGATTTATGTTTGCATAAATGAGTAGCTTCATATAATAGTTGTGAGAATAAGACTAATATCAGACCTATGTTTTTTGGTAAATTTTTGCCTAATGATTTTATTTATTATAATTAGTCATGTGGATTCTTAATTTTTTGTTTAGTCGAAAAGTTTATGTATTTATTTATTACAAGTGTTTAATGTTTGGATACAAATTATGAGGATTATGTTATTTTCTAGCGTATTAATATAAAATTCGAAGTCGTATTAAAAACAAGTTCCAATGGAAACATGATTGACCCTGAAACCGGACCGGAAAAACATAATGGGTCCAATAGGGTCCAATACAAACATGGTTGGGTATATGGTCCAACAAATGTGAATCGGTTATAATAAAATTGGGTATAGAGTTCAGGCCTAGATTCTACCCATCTTAGATCCGATCACCCCTAATGACCATGCCCTTTCTGAATTGCAATAGTCGCATGATCTTTCTAATTGAGGTAATCTTACTATCTAGGTCCCATAATTGGCAACCTAGAATTGCCAATCCAATCAACCCTACCTCATAGTCATTCAATCAAGAGATATTACATGAACAAGATATTAAGCATATGTAACTATAAAAGATTGTTACCCCAGCTATCGCTTTGAAATGTACTATAAATCG
Source organism: Eucalyptus microcorys (assembly GCA_014182515.1). Lineage (NCBI taxonomy): Eukaryota > Viridiplantae > Streptophyta > Magnoliopsida > Myrtales > Myrtaceae > Eucalyptus > Eucalyptus microcorys. The sequence continues at coordinate 6,641,767 of CM024563.1, forward strand.
CAAATTAACTATTGTGGAAATAAGCGATCCGATAATAAAATAAACATAACAAAAAATAAATAGAACATTAGATTTATGTGATTCGGTCAATATGACTTACGTCCTTAATCATATTCAAGTTACTCAAACAAACTCAAGTTGCTCAAACAATCTCACTTTTTCTCACCCTCTAGTTGCTCAAACAATCTCACTGTTAAACATTCTCAGAGAAAAATGCAGACTTTGATAATTCAAATACTTTTTTTGATTTTTCTTTTTACGAAAATAAAATTAATTCAATCAACATGACGGCAAATCATATAAGATATGATTGATATCCACAAATTGGCGAACCATATTTCGCGCATGAGATCGGGTTGGTCAATTTTTAAATAAATCGCGAGTCGAATCTCGGTCGTGAGATCGGATTGGCGATTTTTCAAGCGATTGCAAATCGGATTTCGGGCACGAAAATCGGTCTAACAATCCCCAATTTGAGAGGCTATTTCATGTCGATATCTCAATCATACATTAATGAATAATTCTACTAAAAAAATAAAATAAAATAAAAAGCAAATAGAAAAAAAACTACCTAGTTTAATTCTTTTTCTTCTTCTTCTTTTTTACCCCACGGCTTGGCAGCTCGTGGGACTCAACCAAGGGCAGCTGGTCGTCGGTCCGGCAAGGGCGTCGCGGCCCGAACTCCGGCGAAGGTCCGGCGAGGGGGAGCAGCGCGCGGCGAGGGAGGAGCAACAGCTCGGCGTTCGGGTGTTTCGGGTCTGCTGGCGTCAGGCATTGGCAGAAGCAAACGGCTGCGGGGATGGCGGTCGTTGGTGACGGAACTGCACTGGACGAACGCCGGCCGATCACAGATGGGCAAGCGGCTGTGGCGTTAGCGCTCGAGCAGAGGAACAAGGTGCTGGCCGGCGCGAGGTGCAGGCGAGGCGGAGCAGAACCAGCATCGATCAGCACGGGAGACAGCAGGCGGAGGCACGGCGGAGCTATCACACGCTGGGCTGGGCAGATCGTGTCAAAGCAGGGGCAGCGGCGTCGCAGGGAGAACGAGCAGTGAGATCGTCGCAGGCGGATCAGCAGGGTGGCAGTGGTGCGCGGCGGGGCTGCGCGTCGCGGCTAGACGGCAGTGACCGGCGAGCAGGGACGTCGGATCGCTGGATCTGCGCTGGGCGATCGTGGACGACCGGCGGAGTAGCGAAGCAGGAGGGCGAGGTCGCGGTGGGCTTCGGCTGAGGGCAGAACAGAAGCGGCGTCGCGGTGCAGCAAGGGACTAGCTTCGTCGGACTGGCGGAGCTTCAGCGTCGGCGGGGCAGAGGTTCGGAGGTGGTGCGGCGGAAAGCTGGCGCGGGTTGCCGGCAAGTCAGGGCCGGCGGTGGCGGACGCCCAGCGACGCTGCTGCTCGAAGGTCGGCGAGGGGCACACCGAAGAGGAGAAACAGTAGATTTTGTTTTTTCCTTTTTCTTCCTCTCTCTCCTCTGCTCTCCTCTGCTCTCTCTGTTCGCACGTCCCTTCCTCTCTGCCCCCTTCACTTTTCTGCAGAAGCTTTGTTTGACTTTTCTCCTTTTCCCAAAAGCAAAAACCTTGATTTTTACTCCCACAGCCCTAAAAGCCGAAGGCAATCTTTTTCTTTTCGGCTTCAATTTTTTTGACCTAAAAGTCGAGAAGCCCCGTATATGTGGCCGTGTATTCAATATGTGTGACCCCCATTAAACCCTAGAAGTTTTAATAAGCCACAAATTAGGATTTTAATTTTTCAAATCGGTATTCACGAAGATTTTTTTTTCAAACGCAATATTTACTTTTTCAAATATAATATTTTTTTTCGGAACGTAATATTTGTTTTTGAATTGAAATTTCACAAAGATAAATCCGTAAAATCTCTTCGAGGATATAAGTTTGGGTCGATTTACTCCATTCGTAAACTTAGCCAACTCATCAAATTAAAGTTCTGAACTATCAATTCGAACCTATTTGTCACCAGCCTATCATAAATGCAAATTAAAAATAAATATACATAAAACTATATGCTATGCAATTTTTTTTTTTTAGGAGTTAAAATCAATCCCTGATTTTTTAATGTGATAAATGACTAAATGAGTCGCAAAAATTTAGGTGTCAACATACATATACAATACTTTTTCATGGATGAGGAACATTTTTATGTTTCATTTTATGACAGAATGACGAGGATCGTACATGTTGAAGTCAATAAGTTGCTGCATCACGAGTTTCACAATGAACCAGACTTACAAATAGCACATTAGACTTCAATCTTAATCAAGCAAAGATCAGGAGGCATATCGATCTCCCTAGTTAGCTTGAAGACTTTGTCAGCTGTCAAATGCACATAGGACAACTTGATGAATTTGTGGTTGGAATGGCCTATACATGGGATACGTCAGGACGTTCTCACCCAATCAAAAGTAACTGGGCAAGAACATGTTTCAAACTGATTTTACCAAATCACCTATCTCATCTTTCCTGATATCCTCAAATCTGTCATTAGAAATATAACAACTAGCTTGTAAGCATATATTAGATCATATACAGATGCCCAAATGGGACACATCCACCTGAAGATAGAGCTTAACTCCGAAGCAAGATCGCTATTTCATTGAGGGGTCCTTTCTTTTCTTAGTTTCATGATTCCCAGTTAATCTTAATCGCAGTCAAAACTGTTTGCATATGTATCCAGGTAAGCCAAGGCATTTACAAAGGGTGCATCATTGAACATGCTACTCCTGGGTATACACATACACGATTTTGGTCCTCCCACTCCATGATACGTGAAAAGATAGATCAAGCCATGCAACAAAGGATATCAAGCAACTGCTGCTGTTATCTGGATGACATGGAGGTAGTTCATAATTGGTCTACCAAAATTTTCACAAATTTCAATTATTAGCCAAAAACAGAGAAAAGTACCAAGAAGTCTTAAACATATTACATTGACACCAATTTAGTCATAAACATTTCAATTGCACCAATTTAGTCATAAACATTTTCTATTGGTATCAATTTAGTTTATCTGGCCAATTTACATTGGAAATTGTTGATGTGGATGTCGGCTGTCCTACGTGGCACGACTAGCGTTAACATAAACATTTTTAAATAACTTTTAAATATTTTGATTTTTGAATTATTTTTGAAAATTTTCTTTTTTTTTTTTTTCCTTTTATATGTTCTTTTTCCTTTGCCTTGTGGCGGGTACTAGCCATGGCTAGCGACCGGCCATAGCCGAGGGCCGGCGAGGGCACGACCCTCACAGCCTGGGTGAGGGCGCTCTTTCTGAGTCTGGTGAGGGCTTGACCCTCACGGCTTTGGCAAGGGTAGCCCTTATGGCCTCCAGCGAGGGCTCGACCCTTGTTGCCCTCATTGAGTCTAGTGAGGGCTCGACCTTCGTGGCTCGGGTAAGGGCGGCCCTTGTAGCGTTCGGTGAGGGCTTGACCCTCACGATGCCCTTGCCGGGCCTCGGCCATGGCCATTCCCTGGCCATGGCTGGGACTGGCCATAGTGCAAAGGAGAAAGAATTGGGAAAAAAAAAGAAAAAAAAAAAAAAGGAAAAACATTTAAAATTATTTAAAAATATTCACATCAATGCTGGCCGTGCCACGTAAGATGACTGCCATCCACATCAATGATTTCCAATCTAAATTAATCGGATGCACTAAATTGATATCAATGGAAAAATATTTAGGATTAAATTGGTCATATTGAAAAATTTATGACTGAATTGATACCAATATAATAGGTTTAAGACTTTTTTTTGGTACTTTACCCGTAAAAAAACAAGGGAAACTCCTCACCATGAGATCATGACAAATGGAAAAGTAATTTTTAACAAGTGGGACATATTGTACTAGAATGATTCGTGTAAGTGATGTAAACGATGCAATAATTCTAAGATATTTTACACGCAATGTCACGGCCGTGGTTAAGTTATGGGTACTCTTACATGGACGTTTTTGTTGAACAAAATTTCTATGACTTGTGATTAAGTTATTGCTACAAACTATTGTTTAACAAGCATAGATGTGAGATCAAAACATGATTTGATCGGTCATAGAAACTTGAGGCTGGATGTGTCACGCCCCGATCCTCAAGCACGTATCCATCCCTCAATGGTCGATAAAATTTTGCGACTTCCTAGGACAAGGCACTGACCATTTCATTTTATTGCACATGTGGAAGCGAATAACAAATCTCCCGACAGTAACCATCTCGAGATAGAAAAGCAGGACAACAGATTCACAAACAAAACATGCCTTTATAAATCAACTGAGTCAAGTACAAAAGTCTACAACCAAAAGATTTCAAAAGACATCTGACCCACACCTCAGATCCCCTTAGCTCGGCTCTAGGTCCTCCACTCTACGGTCCTGAAAAGTTAAAGCCCATGATGGGGTGAGATATAAATCTCATCGAGTTCACGCTCTAAACCCCGATTAGGAGGGTAATACGCCTAGAGGTGTCCTAACCACATAATCATACAACCACAGAGACTTATCTCGTCTCAAATCCTCCTTGCACGCTAGCACAATTCATATAACACATATAAATAGTAATAACACTTGGTCAAATGGAGCGTCTCAATTCACATTTCCGTTAATCACCACATCTCGATCAATCATATATTTCAATTGATCACTTTCACACAAGCTTGACCTATCATGCATTTCAATTGATTACAGTCACACAGGTACGATCTAACCGTCACACATCGGATCTAACCATCACATAGCGGATCTATCCGTCATATAACGGATCTACTTAATACACAACGGACCTAACTGTCACACAGCGGTTTTATCCGTCACATAGCGGATTTATCCGTCACACAGCGGATTTAACTGACACACAGTGGATCTATTCGTCACATAGCGGATTTATTTATCACACAGCTAGGCGTCGTCTCGCCCCATCGAGCACGACAATGTCCACCTCAAGACGGCTTTCCATATAAAAGCATCGTTCACCCGACACACAACGGGAGATGAATTCTCTTAACCAACACACGATTATCCAATCCCGACCAAGGACATTGTGCTTTGCACTTAAATTCCTCGATTAAAATAATGTCTTGGTCTATTTTCTTCATGTTAAAATACCCGATAAAAAATAATTGCGTGTGGGTACACGGTCGGTCTGAGCCAAAAATATAATATCTTTCTTTTGGAAAATCCCACTATTTAATATAGTCCATACAAACATTTTGGTATTGTAAACCGACACTCGGTATTTTCTAATTAATTATTGAAATTATTTAATTTTTAGATAAATACCCAAAATTATAATTTCCACTCAATTTGCACAAATTAGCATTCAATTAAATAAATTGAATGCACCATTGCAATTAGCACGAAATTCCAATCATCGACTATCTTGGTCTAATTTCCGAAAAATAATAAATAATTAAATAAATTACAAAATAATTAAATAAAATCAATTAAATAAATAAATTGCGATTAAATAAACTGAACTACTTAATTAACCTAACCATGCTGTTGATCAATCAGGTCAACCTTAGCCTCCTTCATAAAGCCGAAACTCCAAAACCCCATTTTAAAAATAAACTTGGCACCCATTTTCTTTTTTTTTTTTTTTGTTTAAACTCTCCAAAATAAATTTGTACGGGGTCCCGTGTTTGAAATTAACTCGCCAAACTTTGCACACACCTCATATAAAATCTCCTCATTTTATTGAGCATATAAAACTTGGTGTCCAAACCAGACACCATATTTCTTTTCTATTTTCTTTTCCAAACACCCGTTTTTGGAACTAAACTTTAGTAACCCCTCTTTTTTTTCTTTTTTTTGTTTTTGTTCTAGCCTTTAGAAATAAATTCGTAGGTGCTCACGTACTCAAAATTAATCCATCAAATTTTGCACGCGCCTAGTTTAAAATCTTATTGTTTTATTGGGCAAATAAGTTTTGGTGTCCGGACTCGACACCTCATTTATTTTCTATTTAATAGTTTAAAAGGTCATGTTTTGCAATAACAATAAACAACCAACAAAGAACAATTCACCTCATGACCTCACACATAAATTCTCAGCATGCCACAAGTCCACCACATCACTAAATATATCTTATTTAGCAAGCACAACATCGAAAACAACCACAAAACCATAACCGGTCCTAATTGGCAGAAACTAGGCCACTCGTACATCTCCAAATTTAAATCCAGAAATAAATATAATTAAACGAGTTCGGAATATTCTCAAATTTGAATATGTTGTAAAAAAATATAAATGAACATTTTCCCTGAAGACACCTTAGCCTATATCCTTCTGGATTAAGAGTAGTAAATCGCTCAAATTAGTACAAAAACTGTGTCCATTTCTAGAAATCACGTTTTCTAAAACCAGCTTGGTTCGAAATTCAAAACTTGTCCGTTTGATCTGAAATTTGACTATGTTAAACTAGAAGATGTGAAAAATAACTTTTGTGAAGAAGCCATTTTAAAATTCGAATGCTAAGAGTTGATAAAAATCCCTTGAATCCCAAAAGGTTACATATTCCAGCACAGTCTGAGATTTTGTTTGAAAATGATGAAGGGATATCTTCTTCTTTTAAATTCCTATAAATCTTGAGAAAAATATATGTTATAGCTGAAGATGTCTAAAACATTTCTAAAAAGGAAGTAACCTCAAATTCACAACCCATTTTGATCTACGAAAATAGAAAATAACGAGGGTCCAGAAATCCGAACTACAGAAAGTCCACTAATTTGGACTAATCCAACCTCATTAGTGCTAATTTCACCAATTAGATTAACACTAATCCATTCTAAGGCTAATCTAACTATTCTGGATTATTACTAATCAATACTTAAGCTAATATAAACAACCCTTAAGCATAATGAATCTCCTAAGCAAGGTTTAGTGAGTAAACTCACCGGATTTGCGAGCCGGTGAGTTCACAGCGATGGCGACGCGGAGGCGAGCGACACTCGAGCCTACGGCGACACCTCATGAAGCTTGGAAGGGGTTGAAAACGGGCCATGAAGCCTCACGGCTTGCTGCTGGAGTTCTGCTCTGCTCGGTTCTACTTTGGCCTGAATTGAGTTGGTCTCGGCGGCTGGTCGGAGCTGAGGTCGCCGGTGGTGGCGCGGTGGTGAAGCTGGAGGTGTTGTGGCTGTGGAAGTGTGGGCTGACCGGTCGGTTGTTGGAGACATGAGGGGGTGGGTTCGGTGTTGGTGGTGTGGACGGATGGTGGCTGGTTCTGTGGGTGGACGTGTGGGATGAGGTGATGGTGTTGGGATGATGGGTGGTGGGGTGAACGAATGGGTGGAGATGGGATGAGGGTGCAACAACTAAGAAGTGAAAAAGAAGAAGCAAGGGGGAAGATGGAGAAGGAACGTGGAAATGGAATGAGGAGGGAGGAGAAGTGAACGGCAGAGGGGGTTTTCGAACGTGAGAGAGAGAATGGGGGAGAGACGTGCGTAAGAGGGAGAGGGGGAGGGGACGAGCGGCTGAAAAAGAAGGGGGAAAGAAAGTCCATGGAGGGACCAATGAGAAGCTAGCTAAAAAATCCAAACACTCATGACCTTGTGCCTCAAAGTCTTCATGTTTATCTTCTTTGTTCCCCAAAATACTTTCCTAAGCTTAATTTCCCAAAATAAGCCTAATTGAGGTAGAAAAATCCCACTTGGTCTACCCATCCGAATTTCCCTTTTTAATTTCTTTTTGCCAAAAACCGATTTTTCCGCAAAATTCTGGACTCGACAGAATTTTTTCGAAAGATGAGATGACGTCCTATAAATGAATTGTGACATGCTTGAACGTCCGAATCCCGAAATGGAATTCAATTTTGTGGTTAAAATCGACCAAACGCGATTTTAATGCAACCCAACCTAAAGGGTAGTTTTTAGGGATTTTATAGCGTTTGACCCGTGGTCGATAATTTTCAATCCACGTTTGTGCATTTCTAACTTATAGTCGACTCTCGATTGTCGTAAAAATCGCAAGGTTTCAATTACGGGCACCGAGTATAAAATTGATAAAAACCGGGTTAGTGCCGTTCGACACGAATTTCGTAATCATGTGGAATCACCCGCCATTCAATTACATGATTCCGTCGAATCGACCTATATCCAATCATAGCTCAATTATAACGGTGTCGTATTGACCCTTGCTGATTATCATGATCGACTAGTCAATTTCCGATCAAATTCTCGAGTCTGTTGAGTTTATATTCCTTAACAGCTTCACCTGCTAGATTAGTTAACTCGAGAGTGATCAGCTCTGAGAAAAAGGACCATAGGTGCGTTGACAAAATGCCCATTTCATATATTCGGGATAGGGTCGAATTTCAGGATGTCACAGGATGACAACAACATATCATAATCAGCAACGCATATGATTCTAGCTTTGTGAGGTCATGGCAAAGTCCTTATTTGATGAAGATATGCTCTCTTTTGGAACTTCCACATTCAGATTTGGAGCTTCAGCCATCTGATCATCTGATGTAGCCCAAAGGTCGGCTACTCAAACAATAGGATCGGGAGAGTGACTCACACCTATGAAAACTTAGTCACGAAATCCAATAGAAATTCCTGTTCTGCTCAAGCTTGGGAAAATGTGCATAACTTTGTCGATTCAGATCAGAATGACTTGATTCCAAAACCAAAAGAATAGAGAATCAAGGGTCTACAATTTTGGTGTTTTAAGTTTTCTCATATAAGCATTATAGACTTGTCGAATTTTGATGGAAGTGGGCGAAATCGGAATGGATAGAATGAAGAAAAGGATAGAAACTTCAATGGTTGCTCTTCTAGGCCTCCAAGGAAGTTGAAATGGCATCAATTCTTCTAGATTGATGGTTGCAACTTTTCAAGGATGCAGGCTTTAAAAGCCCCGACTCTTCAAGGACAGAGTGAAGACTTTTTTAGGTTTTCAAGGGGGTTTGAACTCTTCAAGGTTCAAGATAATTGCATTAATCAAGTTTTCATTAATCAAATTGGGTCTCCCATTTACAAAGGTTTGACCACCTTTTATAAAAGAAGAGCAAGAGATTAAAGTCAAGCTTAGAAACTATAAATTACATAGAAACTAGAAGTTATTAAATGTATAATATTTCTAATACTTGTGGTTCTCCCAAAGAGTCTTGATGTAGTTTCGATGCATGGGCAATGACAAGTCTTTATGATAAAGTTAAAAATGAGGCCTTATTGATGAGGGAATTTTTTATGAGAGTGTTGTCGATCTCGAATGCGCGCCGATCTTCTTGGTTGAACGACTTGGTTTTGAATAGGGGCTGCATCAGCATCTTTGGTATTCATAGAAGCCGGCAGTGATGATTTATGGCCTGCAAGAACCTGAGCAGGAAGACAAATATCAAAATATGCAGGCAGATAATCCCATAATGCACACGATTCATATTTGCATTCAAAGCACAGAAAATGATCACATGATCAATATCACATTGTAATGACTACGAGCACCCAAAAATATCACAAAACACAAAGATACGTTCTGCATTGTATAGCCAAATCCTGTTTGGGAGGCCAATTTTTTGTTCCGTTGCTGTTCTTCTGTCTCTTCCAGCAACAATATCACATACCGGAGGTCTAGAATGTTTCAATTAGGGGTCTGGCCTCTACTACCGTTTGAATTTTGGTCCAACTTTCTTGTTAGGGCAATTAAATAATAAACTACTCTTGCATCTAAAAATTCATGTTTTTAGAATAGTTAGCAATGGTTATACAAATTTCACATGGTACTAAAGCTAGAACTTCTAGATTCAAATTTTTTCATGTCCCTATTTGTCTCCCCAATTACATATCCTTTTCGGTAACAATGTGAACATCATCTTTCAAAGGTGAAATTGTACGGCACTTTCACATGTTCCTTTTCTATAAAGTTAGAATTTCCAATACTAAATTCAACATATGTAAATTAGCTACTGCCAAGTCAAAACACTATAGCAAACGTTGGAACCGCAGGGTTGGTTGACCTTGTCTAGGCCAGAGCCGTCGGAAGGTTGTGCTACATTCGAAATAGGAACTGGACCAGGTTTTGCATGGGCCTCTTGGGAGGAGGCTTTTTTACCGTCCACATCATTGGCTTGCCCATCATTAACTCGAGGCAACTCACTATCAGAATCACCATGTGGCGGATCGCTACTTGAATTCCCATGTGTTCTTTTCCTGCTAAAATAATAGAGAATTGGAATTGAACCAACATTTGTCAGGTAAAAGTCAATTAGCTAAATGGTAAAATCAAAAGACTCAACCTGCTGGAGCTCAAACAGGGCATAGGGAGAGGGTTAGGCTCATTGGAAAATAGAATTCCACGGAGAGGTTTTCCGTCTATGACAGTTTCAATGGTGTATCTATTTCCAAAACTTTCCGTCACCGTAGCCTGAAATGTTGGTTTGCCTTGGACGGCTTTTGATTGTTTGAACGGATGACTGTGAGAACCTTCATTATTGTCCATAGCTACTTATGATTTGGCACACACGAGCAATTAAAAAAAACAGTATCACGACCATAATCCCACAATTTCTAGAATGGTGAAAACTCTAGTGGGAGATCTATACCTATATATCATAGCAATGGAAAACATATAAAACAGGCACTTGGCTTATGCTTCATGGAATTTTAATTACTTGACAAAATCTACGGCCAAGCGGAAATCTCTTTAGACAATTTTGAAGAAAATTTCCTGAATATGGTGATTCGGTATTGAATATGGTGATTTTGTTGGTTCATAAAATAAAGACTTACATGGAAAGAAACCTACAATGAGATCGTATCCATTTATTTAAAGAAAATACATAAATTTGACCAAAATAGTAAATATGTAGCAAATATGTAAACGTCAACTAGATCGTGGTACCCTAATGTTGAGCCTTAGTGCGATAGTAAAAAGGTTACTTCATTGTGACCCAGCATCACGGATTGAGTCATGAAAATAGCCTCTCTAAAAACTAGAGGTATGGCTGCATACGTGAATCCCTTCCTAGACCCACGCATTGCAAGCGAATCTTGTGCACTAGAATGTCGATTTATTATTTGAAGCCTTGGCTTTAACTTCAGGAAAAAGAAGAAGTTATTTTTCAATGAAAACAAAACACGGGATAAATTTTTCATATTATATCATAAGTGAAGTCCTTGTTTTGAAAGATCTTTTGGTCAACCACAAATAAGTTCATGGTTCATATTGTTACTAGAATGGCCATGCCCTTTCAATTGAGGTAATCTTACTACCCAGGTCCCATAATTGGCAACCTAGAATTGGCAATCCAATCAACCCTACCTCATAGTCATTCAGTCAAGAGATATTACATGAACAAGGTATTAAGCATATGTAACTACAAAAGATTGTTACCTTCCCCCAGCTATTGCTTTGAAATGTACTACAACCCCAATTGCAAATTAACTATTGTGGAAATAAGCAATTGGATAATAAAATAGACAGAACAAAAATAAAAATAAAAATAGGACACTAGATTTACGTAAGAGCTGTAAATAATTCCACTATAGATTAAGTGATACAATGGAGATTATAACCACACTCTTCAAACAATCTCGGTGTTTCTCAGCCTTTAGTTACATCCACTAACTTAGCCGGTGTCTAGCTCCACAATTTCTCATGAAATAATCTCTCAATCTCATGAAGGAGATTGTGGATCACTGTCAATGATAGGGGTGAGTGCGGTTCAAGTTGGGCCGGTCCGCCCCCTAACTCTCAATCTCTTGAAGGAGGTTGTGGATCGTCATCAATGATAGGGGTGAGTATGGTTTAGGTTGGGCTGGTCTACTCTCTAATCCTAAGACCAATACACACAATGTTGGTCCTCAATTTTTGGATTGAGAACCGATCCTATTAAGCCTAGGATTGAGGATCATATGCCCAATTGGTTCGGTCCTGTTCCAAGGTCAACTCGAGAACGACAAATAATCTTTTTGTTTTAATTTTTTGTACTCCTTGAAAATGTAAACCTACCATTTTAAATTACATATTCATTGATAATGCGGCGTTGCACAACCAAAGTATAAATACTGATACATATTCAACAATTTTAAAATAAGACAACAATAGATATTTCACATTTGCTAGAAGTAAGAAACCATAAAAATGATTAAGACCACTTATAGTGATATGGGACAAGATGGGGCTAAGAAGCACTAATACTCTTTGGGAACTTTTGTGTTATGTCGGACACTTCGACACAAGTTCAACACGCTCTAACACGTTTCAACATGTTCCGACACATGGTCAACTCTCCCCAACATACTTTGACATGCAAGTTTGGAATTCCGACATGCGATTTCGATATGCACTGGGTCAATTTTAAAAATTTTCAATACTTTAGGGATGAAAATGTAAATATATGACAAAAGAAAAGAAAAAAAGAGGTAAAGGTCATGGTTGGGTGTCGCTCCTGCTACCATTACTGCTCCACCGTTGGAGGGGGACAGCTCTCATCGGCTCGGGCGAGACCATCATTGGCCAAATGAGGGCTAGCGAGGCTTGCCTAGATGTGGGCGACGCTGCGCCCTCAGTTGGGCCTAGCGAGGGTCACCGGCCCTTGCCTGAGGTTGACGAGGCCTTGCCTAAGGTTAGGGAGGCTCACTGGCCACAGGATTCGGACAAGCCTTACCTGTGCCTTGCTTGGGCCGGCAAGGGCCACCCCTACTGTCACCTAGTTGTTGACCCCTTCTAACGACGACAGTGGCCTATCCAGCCAGAAAACCATGACCCTACATTTTTTTTTCTTTTTTTTTTCTCTAGTTTTTTTAGAATTGTTTAGCTTTCATAAAAGTTTTTTTCTACTATTCTCTAAATAAGATTTAAAGAAAAAGAAATAAAAAAATGCCATTTAGGATAAATAAATTAACTTAAAAACACTATTTCGGAATTTCCAGTTAAACAAATTGATGGTGTCACGTCCTGATCCTCCGAGCGTGTGCTCATCCCTCAGTAGTCGATTAAATAGCGGCGTCCGAGGGTGCGTCGCCCCATTCATTTTAATGCGCATACGGAAGCGAATAATTAATCCCCAGACAACACACAGATGAGATAGAAAAGTAGGGCCACAAATTTTCGAAAACCACAATACACTTATATACATATGAAACTAAGTCATATACAACACTAGCCGATATATACAAGGTTTGCAAACAAGGGGGGAAATAGAGGGCTACAGATCCTCTAAGCATTAGAGTCTTCAACTGAATACTCCGGGGACTCTGGATCCAAAAGATTCAGGTCTACCATTGAACCACTAGGAGGATTGGTTGTGCCCTTGCCAAAAGCGATCTCCAGTACTGACCTAGGAATCTCAGACTCTGAAAGGGGGCCTTCTCTGGATCCATCTCGCCTGTAACGATACCACGATCTGAATTGATGGGGTACCTTATGGGGTAGACCCGCATCAACCCAAACAGTGGATCACACGAGTTCGTAGACCCAGGCTCCTTGGCTCCTAGGGGGGGAATGAGAGTGCTGCTCAGTAACCTTCTTCGGTTGGCCAAAACGCTTGGGAGGTACAGCCATTTAAGGACCTATAAATGTTAGCTTACGATGGGATGAGACAACGTCTCAGCAAGTCCACCCCCTAAACCTCGACTAGGAAGGAAATACGCCCCAAGGGCTACTTAAGCACAAGCACAAGTTAGAGGACTTACCTTTGCCTTAGATCATTCATGCAAGTTAGTACAATTCATATAATCACCCAATCATTTCAATTTCAATCAAACATCAATTGGTCGACTCACTCGACTCCATATCATCAATACCATCCAAACAATTTGATCAAATCGAACATTGCTCACCTTAAGTTGACAACAAATGGTATAGCTCATCGAAGCTGATCAAGTATACTGCTCACTCTAAGTTAATAAAGTATATTACTTGCGCTAAGCTGTTATATCAAGGCCCGTAGGCTGATATAGTATACTAATAATGCTCATTGAAGCTGTACGATACTTAATGCTCACCAAAGCTGTGTAATACATAATGCTCACCAAAGCTGTGCGATACTTAGGGTATACTGCTCACTCTAAGCTGACATATCAAGGCCCGCAAGCTGATATAGTATACCATTCTAATCAACCAACAATTTCACCATTTTTATCATACCCGATAAAAATAATCGTGTGTGGGTACACGGTCGATCTTAACCAAAATACAATATTTTCTTTTTCAAAAATCCCACCATTTAATGTAGTCCACCAAAATATTTTTGGCGTTATAAACCAACGCCTGGAGTTTCCCGATTAAATACTTAAATTATTCAATTATGGGATAATTTCCCAAAATTACAAATCTCACTCAATTAGCATAAAATAGCATTCAATTAAATAAACCAATTACACCATTGAATTTAGCATGAAATTTCAATCACCGGCTATCCCGATCTAATTCCCGGAAAATAATAATTAATTAAATAAATACCAAAATTAATTAAATAAATACATTTAATTACCGAAAATGCAACTTAGGCCGGAGAAGCCTAATTAAATACCGAAATGGGTTTGGAAAAATTCCGAACCTATCTAGATAAATACTACCACCTATCCAGTCGCTAATTAAGCTACTCTAACCACCTAACATGCACAAACGAGTAATTAGATTGCTAATCTGTTCTAACTAACCACATAATCCCTAATTAACTTAAACTATCAATCCTTAAGCATAATTAACTCCCTAAGTAGAGTTTAATCAGTAAAATCACCGATTTTGAATTCCGATGAGTTCACAGCAACGGCGAGGTGGAGATGGGCAATAAACTCCGAAGCGGCGACACCTTTCGAGGCTAGGAAATGGTCCAAAGTAGGCCTCGAAGCCCATGGTGGGTTGTTGGGTTTTGGTTCTGCTTCAATGTGAATATAAAAGAATGTTTGTTTGTGAATTTGTTGTCCTGCTTTTCTATCTTGAGATGATTACTGTTAGGGGATTTATTTTCACTTCTGCATGTGCAATAAAACGAAAAGGGTCGGTGACTCGTCCTGGGAAGTCGCAAAATATTATCAACCAGAGAGGGATGGGCACGCGCTCGGGGTTCGGGGCGTGATACCACTGGTGCCATTTAATTTGAAAGACTACAATGACTTGTATGAACAGGCCCAGCTGATAGAGAGAGACCAGAACGAATGAGCTGCCGCATCTAGATCACGGTTTGGATCAAACCGAGATGGGAATCAATATGGGAAGAAGCCCATGATCGGAGAAAGATATCTTATTCCGCCCTATAGGAAGGGTGGAGTTGGTAAGTCAGCGCCGAGTTAGAATGGCGTGTGTTGCCTATGTGGAAGACGACATGGAGTAGTCCCATGCCATTTCAGTATGAGTTCTTGTTTTGAGTGTGGCCAACAGGGTCACCGGGACAGAGATTGTCCTAGAAAGCATATGGGACAACAGCAGTTACCGCCGCCACCACCGTTGGGTCAGAATCGAGGATTTGTGCCACAGAATGCATAGCATGGTGGACTGAACAGACCTCCAACTCAGGGAATGATGTATGCTATCACGAGAGGACAGGTTGAGGACGCACCTAATGTGATTACATGTACGGTCTCGTTGAACGACCGTGCTGCTTATGCTTTATTTGACTCTAGCGCCACTCATTCCTTTATTGCTGAGCAATATGTTAAGCTGATAGGATTGAGTTCTAAGTTGTTGGAGTCAGTGGTTAGCATATCTACACCGTTAAAGGATAAGGTGTTAGATGCATTGGGTTGTTCTGGTTGCAAGTTAATAATTGGTGAGCGAGAGGAAAGGATAAACTTAATAGTCCTAGCCATGTATGATTTTGATGTAATAATTGGCATGGACTGGCTCGCTAAGAAAAGAGCTAAGATGGACTACTATTGTAAAACGATTCAGTTTAACCCGTTAGGAGGTGAGAGTTTCGAAATTATTGGGAGTCGAGGAGGACCCTCGATTACCCTAATCTCGTCGCTTGAGGCAACTGGTTTGTTAGACGGGGGTTGCCAAGGTTACTTAGCGACTATCGTGGATACGATAGTTGAGGAGCTGAAGATCGAGGACATCGCAGTGGTCCAAGAGTTTCTGGATGTGTTTCCGAAGGAATTGCCGGGTTTGCTGCCAGAGAGAGAAATCGAGTTAGCACCCGGGACAGAGCCAATTTCTAAGGCTTTTTTTACGTGCGCATTGTCAGCTTGTCCATCATCAACTGAGTCCAGTTGGATAATTTTAGAAGCCTTGCACTTACTATAATGATCACTATTTGGCATACCAGCACTTGAATCCTCATAAATTCTTTCCCTACTATAAGAATACAAAATCATAAATGAACCAACATTTGTTGAGTAAAATCGATAAGCTAAATGGGAAAAACAAAAGGCTCATCTCCTGGTGCTTGAAAAAGCTATAGGGAGAGTGATAGGAAAATTTTAATATTGATCTCCAAAATTCTCCATCACTCTTGCCTAAAATATTGATTTGTCTTGAACGGCTTTTGATTGTGTGAACTGATATCTATGAGAACCTACATTTAATTCCATTACTAGTTATGATTTGGCACATGCAAGCAATTCATAAAAACAGTATCATGACCATAATTCTATGATTTGAATAAGTTGTTCGTGGATTTTAATGCAGGTGCTTATCAATTTATACGATCAAATGCTCTTTGAAATAGAAAGATACTTCAAGCAAGAGCGACTAAAATTTTTTGGTGATCATACAAGATAATAATCATATCACAACCATAACTCCGTGATTTCTAGACAAGTGAAAACTCCAATGAGTAATCTATAGCTATATATAATAGCAAGAGAAAACATGTAAAAGAGGCACTTGGCTTCTGCTTCATGGAATTTTAGTTACTTGACAAAATCTATGGCCGCACAAAAAGACAGTTTTGAAAATTTTCTTTTTGATTTTGTATTGAATATGGTGATCTTTACAATTTACAAAATAAATATTTAAATGGAAAGAAGCCTACAACTAGATCAAATCCATTTACTTAGAGTAAATACAAAGATTTGATAAAGAAAACAAATAAGTAGCAAATACCTACATCGTGGCACCCTAAGGGTGAGCCTTAGGCAGTGCGGGGAACTCTTGTGCACTAGGACACTGATTTGTAACGTTATTCTCAATGAAAAAAAAAAACTAGATAAATTTTTCATATTATATCATTAATAAAGTCCTTGGTTTGGAAGAATTTTTTGTTATCAGAAACTTGAACAACAAATAAGTTCATGGTTCATATTGTTACTAGGATGGTCATGCCCCTTTAGAACCGCTATTGTATGATCATTTTAATTTGGGTACTCTTATGATCCAGGTTGCTAGAATTGGCAGTCTAGTCAACCTCACCTCATACTCATTCCCTTAGTAGATATTACACGAATATAGTACTATATATTCTTTAATTTAATATAGGCTTTTAGAATTGTAGAGACTAGTAGGGCAAATAGTCGTTCACTTTAGTTGAGGGAGAATACTAGAAGTGCAAAAAGTTGTGTCTGGTACTTATTTTAGTGCCAAAAGCTTTCGTCGGCTCACTTAAGTGCCATTTAGTAGAGAAATAGTCACTTAAATGCCTTTGATGGGGAATTTCGTTAAAAGAAATTACGAGGCTTTTATAATTAAAAATTTGAATAAGTATAGTAGAAGTCCTAAAACTTGTCATGAAAATACAACTGAGTCTTAAAACTTTTAAAAAGTACAATTAAGTCCTAAAACTTTCAAAAAATGCATTTAAGTCATAAAATTTGTTACGAAGGTGCAATTAAATCTTAAAACTTTCAAAAAGTATTATCAATAGAAGGACTTAATTTAATCAATTTAATAAGCTTTAGGACTTGATTGCACTTTTTGAAAATTTTAGGATTTTATTGTACTTTTGTAACAAGATTTAAGAGTTAATTGCACTTTTTTTAAAATTTAGGATTCAATTGTACTTTTTTGACAAGTTTTAGAATTTCTAACGCGCTTATCTCAAAATTTTTTGAGGTGACAGTGATAATTTTTTTGTATTGAGATTGATATTAAAGTAATCACTTTTTAATAATAATTGGTACTGAAGTGATCTTTTTTTTTAACAATGACTAGCACTAAAATGATCGCTCTTTAACCTATTATATGACGTCATTTAGGAGTTAGCTGACTAGGTACACCAAGAGCCATGTAGGATTGATAAATTTATAAAATATGATGATGTTGGATTTCTGACCATCCATATTAGAGTTGGCAATTAAGTTATCATTTTTTTTTTTTAAATGGCACTTAAGTGATTTGAAAAAAAAAAAAAATTTTGGGACTAAAATGGACACTGTACATAACTTTTGGCACTTTTAGCATTCTTCTATCTTTTATTTGATTAGTTATAGGCAGTGTTGCACCTTGTAGTAATAAAGCATATGTAAATACAGAACCACGTTACCTAAATTTTACCTTCATATACCCTCTCTTGTGATGAAATTTTTCCCTTCCAGTTTGTTGGAAGATACGATTTTGTAATCTTTATTAATAGGAAATCAAATATACTTTAGGATAGGAAAAGATAGGCAAATATAGAATTTCCTTTATTATTTCTTTACATTGTAATTAAATACAGAGTTACATGTACAGAATTACTATCAATGAAATTGAAGGCAATTGCTTCTTCGCATTGCTTCTTCGCACTTGTTTTGTCTTCTGAACATCTTCATCCTCCTTTTCTGACATGGTATTAGAGCCATTCTGGTTCTGAACTGTTTTTGCTTCTGCTTCCGATTGCCTCATACATCAACCTTGAATTTCAGAACAGCGTTGCCAAAGGAATCAAAATCCTTGATTGCCTAAAGGAACTGTATCTGCAAAGAGGAGATAACAGAGGAATCAATTTATTTTCAACATGTCAACACCACCATAACTTACATCTACTCCCGTCGATGAATTTGCATCGAGGACGCTTCAACACGAGATCCAGCCGCTATAGTCCCTGCATCAGAACAGCAACAACAAATCCAAGGCCAACCTTCGCACGTGCCATGGCAACAACAGGCTCAAGCAATTACAGGGCAACCATTCGTGGGTCACCCTTACCAATGGATGCCATATCCATGGTATCTTGGGCCTATCCCCAATGCATCACTGCCTGGCTACCACAGCAGCGCGCGGACTGAAGCAGGTCCACCAACCAATGACGGGGCAAACCCTAGCATCAGCCCGGAGCAGACGGGCGGATCAACTGCACCAGGTCAGGGATTTCAAAATGCGGATTACGGATTCGGCCTCGGGGGTTCGGGTCAGGGACCAAATCCCTACCCGACTCCTGCACCGGGTTTCTTCCCGTATCAGTTTCTTACTACCAGTGGCCGACCGGAACCCGGCGACCCATTGTATACAACAAACGGCGACGGCCCGGGCGAAGATCATAAGTCAACAATTAACGGAGCGGAGACAATTATTCAAGTTGGTCGCGCAATTCCGGCGGGCAATTATAACAAAAGACAAAGAAGTTTTCATCGACGGATCGTTCCCGATTCTGTCCGACGAGAGAATGGCACGAATCTGGAGGAGATGCAGCCAACTGGTGAGAACCTGGATTGGAAATTGCATCACGCCCGAGGTCGCGGCCGGGCTTCCCCCGACGGAGGATCTGAAGAAAATGTGGGAAAACATAAGGGAGATGTATGGAAAACTCGATCAAGTGAGAATTTTTTACCTAACACAGGAAATTTCAGATCTGAAACAGGGGAACATGAGCATCGCAACAGTATACAACAAACTTTCGAGTCTGTGGAATGAGTTGGAGGCAGCCGAGGAAAGATTCGACGGGCCCGATCATATCCAACAACAATACAAGCGAGATGCGAGAAAGGGAGAAAGCGACGAGATTCCTTCTCATCCTCAACGAGGATACCACCATTCCGATCCCACATACTTACCATGGAGCCTCTGCGCGGCTCGGCCGGATCTATCAACTCGCGATACAGGAGGAGAGCCAACAGAGATCGACGGACCACGGCAAAGGAGGAGACGGAATTGCTCTGGCCGCGAAGAGCCAGGGCCATTTCCGCTCGTCACAGAGAGGCTCGGGAAGGAGAGAGGCGGATCTAGGGTTAATCTTCGAAAGCGATAACCCTAGATCCCTTTTAAAGCAAAGCGCGGATGGTGGAGATCATTTCCACTATCAATCGGACGGCTCGCGATCGTTCCAGGGGGCGACAGGATCGGACGGCTCGCGTGGCATTATCTCCGCTCCATCCGACGGCTCACGTTCTGTTTATTTAAGCGCATCTGACGGCTCTCGCAGCGGCACTCTGATCAGATTGGACGGCTCACGATCGCCTGGCGCCAATGGGCTGGATGGCTCGCGCGGCCCATTTCTTGGAAGATCCGACGACGCATATGGGCCCATTTCGGCCCAAGCCTTCCAACCTAACACTAGGCCCAATTCAAATGCAAAAAATGGGCCAAGAGGAAGAGGTAAGATGTACTATGATTATTGTAAGCGCCCACACCATACAATTGAGAATTGCTGGAAATTGCATGGAAAGCCAGGAGAAAAAGAAAAAGGGAGGTTTTCCTCAGTTTTCCGTGTGTTAGGTCAGCAAATGGGAAAATCAATTACCCATGAACAATATCATGAACTGATGGACACTTTGAAGAAATTGGATCCCTCGGATAAAGGGGGCAGCTTCACAGGTACATCTTATTGTTTGATGAACTCAATTTCCAAAGATGCATGGATTATAGATTCAGGTGCTAGTGATCACATAGTCTGTGATAGGAATTTACTTTCAGACATTACAGAATTATCTTTTCCTATATCAGTACAACTTCCAAATGGAAATACCACCAAAGTTACAATGACTGGGACTGTAAAGCTTAGTTCTCTTGTTACTATTAAAAACGTGCTTTACGTACCCGATTTCCATTTCAATCTAATCTCAGTTGCCCGAGCCTGTAATGAAAATTCATGCCACATTCTTTTCCACTCGATAAATGTTTCTTTCAGGCCCGTTCGACTGGAACACTGATGGGCTTGGGTAGAGTCAGCCATGGATTATATTTTTGGTTGGATTTTCCACACCCTTTTAAGTTATCTTCTATTGCATTCAATAAATCTCTGTGTAATGCTACTGCCAATGGCATTAATTCTCTTAATCATAAACGTTTGGGTCATAGTGCGTTATTTTCTTATCCTAAATGTCAAATTTGTCCCATGGCTAAGCAAACACGTGCTCCTTTCCCGGAGAACACACTTCTCGAACAGAAGAAATTTTTTTCTCTTATTCATGCTGATGTTTGGGGGCCTTATCATACTTTAAATCATGATGGCTCTAGGTTCTTTCTCACAATTGTGGATGACTACTCTCGTGCCACATGGATTTTTCTCATGCAATCCAAAAGCCAGGTCTTTTCTCATTTAAAGACATTTCTTTCCTTATCCAAAACTCAATTTTAGAAACCAATCCGTAGGATACGTACTGATAATGGAAAAGAATTTTTTAATGCTGAATGTACTTCCTTGTTCACTATCAATGGGATATTGCATGAAAGCTCTTGTGTTTACACACCCCAGCAGAATGGCATTATAGAGAGAAAACATCGCCACTTGTTAGAAGTGGCGTGCGCTTAAATTCCAAGCCTCTATTCCCGAAAAATTTTGGGGAGATTGTGTGATTACTGCAGCATACCTGATCAATCGCATGCCATCACGCATTTTAAAGGGAAAGACACCTTTTGAGTTATTATATGGGAGGAAGCCAAATTTATCTCATCTCAGAGTCTTTGGATGTCTGTGCTATGTCACTACAGTGGGCCATAGAGATAAGATGGCGCCACGAGCCCCCAATGCATTTTCATGGGCTATCCAACTTTGCAAAAGGGATATAGGCTTTATGCACCTTCTATAGGCAATTTCTTTATCGCGGGGATGCTGTATTTCATGAAGATGTTTTTCCTTTTTCATTAACATCTTTACCCGAAGAAGAGAAGACAACTCGCCAATTCTTGCTGGAAGAAGATATATCACCTGGAGGAACATTTATTATTCCTACTCCTCCAAGAGAAGTTGATATCTTGTCTACAACACCTCTTGCGAATCCTGCTGAAAATTCCATTGAGCAGTCATATATAGAAGAATCGCTGCATGCAGAACCAACACAGTTGGAGGATACTTCAGAAACACCAACTACTGAAGACTTGTCAACCACACCATAGGTGTCGTAGAGGCGTTCTCATCGAATCATTCGACCACCAACATGGATGAAAGATTATATATGCGGTTCCTCAAAATCATCAGGTACTCGATACCCCATCTCTTCTTATGTCTCCTTCGATAGATTGTCGCCAGAACATCTATGTTGCATAAGTCGTATTTCAGAAGATCAAGAACCTTCTAGTTATAATGAAGCCAAAGATGATCCTCATTGGCAAAAGGCCATGGAATCTGAATTACATGCATTGCTAGAAAATCACACTTGGGATGTTGTCTCAATGCCTGCTTATGGCAAACCTATTGGATGTAAATGGGTATATAAAATAAAACACAGAGCAGATGGTTCTGTAGAAAGATACAAAGCCCGGTTGGTGGCAAAAGGCTTCACCCAACGAAGGTTTCGACTATCATGAAACCTTTTCTCCTGTAGCAAAGGATGTCACGGTTCGTACTTTTCTGTCTATTGCTGCTTTTCGTGACTGGCCATTACACCAAATGGATGTCCATAATGCCTTCTTACATGGTGATCTGGATGAAGAAATATATATGGAGCTTCCACCAGGATTACGGAGACAGGGGGAGTCGAAGGTATGTCGTCTCCGTAAATCTCTTTATGGCTTGAAACAAGCCTCCCGACAATGGTACGCTAAATTCACCAGTGCACTCTTGGCTGCTAGGTTCAAGCAATCCAAGTATGACTATGCCTTATTCACCTGGACAAAAGGTATGTCATCTATTTATTTGATGATCTATGTTGATGATATCCTTATCATGGGGAATGATGATTATGCTGTTAAAAGACTTAAAGGGTATCTGTATTCGACTTTTCATATCAAAGACTTAGGGTCACCTAAGTATTTTCTCGGAATTGAAATAGCTCGCTCAGATCAGGGCATCTCATTAAGTCAACGGAAATTTGTGATGGAAATAATATCAAAAGCAGGATTATCAGGTTGTAGACCATCAATCATTCCTATTGAGCAAAATGCTAAACTGACTTCCGTTAGCTATGACACTGGCATATCCTCTTCTTCTGATGATCCTCTCTTGCAAGATCCCTCAGGATATCAAAGGCTAGTAGGAAAACTGATATATCTCACCATGACTAGGCCAGATATTTGTTATGCAGTACAGACCCTTAGTCAGTTTATGCACAGTCCGAAGTAGTCCCACATGAATGCAGCCCTGAAGATTGTGAGATACTTAAAGGCTTGTCCAGGTTTGGGAATACTTCTTTCCCGAAAATGCAACATGGAAATGACAGCCTATTGTGATGCAGATTATGCCACATGCCCTATGAGTAGGAGATCTATTACTGGTTTCTGCATTAAATTTGGGGAATCATTACTCTCGTGGAAGACAAAGAAACAGTCTACTGTATCATTATCATCGGCTGAAGCTGAATACCGATCTATGGCCAAGACTGCATGTGAAATAGTTTGGTTGAGGGGTTTACTTCTGGATCTTGGAGCTCCTGTTAAAGGGCCAACTTTATTCTTCTGTGATAATGATTCGGCACTCAAACTTGCAGCAAATCCTGTATTACATGAGAGGACGAAGCATATAGAAGTTTATTGTCATTTTACTCGAGAAAAGATTCAAGAAGGAATTGTCGAGACAAGAGGAATAAGGACTTCGGAACAGCCTGCTGATATATTTACTAAACCTCTTTGTCAAAGACAACATACATATCTTCTACACAAGCTTGGTGTCTTGGACATATACAGACCACCAGCTTGAGGGGGAGTGTTGGAAGATACGATTTTGTAATCTTTATTAATAGGAAATCAAATATACTTTAGGATAGGAAAAGATAGGCAAATATAGAATTTCCTTTATTATTTCTTTACATTGTAATTAAATACAGAGTTACATGTATAGAATTACTATCAATGAAATTGAAGGCAATTGCTTCTTCGCACTTGTTCTGTCTTCCGAACATCTTCATCCTCCTTTTCTGACACAGTTCTGTTTCTCTTTTAATTGCTGATTAACTTTACAATGACTAAATTGCAACAATAATGACGATCATCACAGATCACATAAACAGAGGCTGTGCGCACCGTGCAGTGCAAGGATCTTGCCACCTGTGCCATTGCGATGCAATGGAGAGGGCAAAGAAACATAAAGACTTCGATTACTCCTAGCCGGGAAAAATCTGTGATTTATTGTAGCCAGCAAACAGATTATAGAAATCTAGCTTGCCGATTGAAAAGGCGATTGATCATCATAAGAAAACTACAGTATAGAGACAACATGTCTCAAGTAATTGAAAATCTTTCCTAATTATTTCTCTTATGAGCATAAAAACACACATGTCAAAGCTTAGAAGTGACTCAGGCTTCATACAACGCAGCAGACTCTAATTCCACAGCTATGGTGCAGTCTCTTTCTGGAACTGCCACTTCAACAAAACCCCCCACATTCTAAGACTAAGCTAAAATTATCAGATAAGATAAATTTGACAATCACTATTCGAGTAAAGATCAGAAGGCAGATCAGATCTCCATACTTAGGCTGAATGCTCTGTGCATAGCATAATGCATCTGGGACTACTTGATGAATGTGCAATGGGAATTGGCTTATCACCTCTTTTATCTGAGCCTAATGTCCTCTCATCTGCCATCAGAAATAAAACAATTGGCTCTTTTAAGCATATATTAGATCAATACAGATGCCCAAATCGAACAAATCCACCTAAAGATGGAGGTCGATTTGGAAGCAAGATCACCATTTCATCGAAGGCTCCTTTCTTCTCTTAGCATCGGGATTCCCATTAAATCTTAATCACATTCAAAAGGGTTTGGATGTGCATCCTGGTAACCATAGGCGTATACACAGAGTATATCATGGAAGGTGCTCCTCATGGGTATCCACATGCACGATTTTGGTCCATTGACTCTATGATACATGGGAAAGAAAGATCCACATGATATTAAACAATGACTTGTACCACAAAGTTTCCACAGATTCAGAGATCAGCCAAACACAAGAGGAACTCCTCGCAACGAGATCATAGAAAATGGAAAAGTTCTTTTAACAATCTAGACATATATAAGAGTACATACATATTCTTCAAAAATCTTTTCCTCAAATTTCCATCCAATTAAAAGTTAAATTTGTAATAGAAGTTCAAGATAACATTAAAACTCCAATATTGACTGACCTTCTCCAATTCTGTGCCACAAGAAGGTTGTGCTATATTCGAAACAGCAACTAGATCAGCAGGTTCTGCTTGGGACTCTTGGAAAGAGGCTTCTTTTCCATGCACAATCATCAGCTTGCCAATCATGGACTGACTGTGGCTGGATACTTCTAGAAGCCTTGGACTCTCTCTTTGAATCCCCATAAGTTCTTTTCCTACTACAAGAATAGAGAATCAGAAGCGAACCAACATTTATCGAGTAAAATTGATCAGCTAAATGGGAAAAACAAAAGACTGACCTGCTGGAGCTGGAAAAAGATATGGGGAGAGTGCTAAACTCATTAAAAAATAAAATTACATGGAGGGGCTTTCTTTTTATGACAATTTCAATGGTACATTGATTTCCAAAATTCTCTATCACTCTCCCCTGAAATATTGATTTGCTTCGGACGGCTTTTGATTGTGTGAATGCATATCTTTGACAACTTGCATTAGAGTCCATAGCTACTTATGTTTTGGCACATACAAGTAACTAAAAAAAAAACCAGTATCACGACCATAATCCCACGATTTCAAGACAATTGAAAACTCCCGTGGAAGATCTATGGCTATAAATAATTGCAAGGGAAGCATGTAAAATGAGCAATTGGCTTTTGCTTCGTGGAATTTTAATTACTTGACAAAATCTATAGCAGCATGGAAATCTCTCTAGGTAATTTTGAGGAAAATATCCTGATTTTGTATTGAATATGGTGATTTGTTATTGAATATGGTGATTTTGTCGATTCATGAAATTAAGATTTACATGGAAAGAAACCTATGATGAGATCGAATCCATTTACTTAGAGTAAATACATATATTTGACCAAAAAAGTAAATACGTAGCAAATATGTAGAGGACACCTAGAACATGGTACCGTAAGGGTGAGCCTTAGTGGAACGGTAAAAGGATACGCAATTGTGACCTAAAGTCATGGGTTTGAGTCAGAAAAATGACCTCTCTAGAAACAAGGGGTGTGGCAGCATACATTAACCCCTTCCTATACCCACATAGACAAGCCAAGCCATTGATTAAAATATTTAAGCTTTCATGTATCATCATACATGAACGCCTTCCTAGTTGTTATTAAGCAACTGAAGTGGACTTAGGTTGTCAATTTAGATGAGAATGAGGTATTTCTATAGTTCATATGCTAAAGTTTTCAAAAATTTTAAAGATTTGCCAAAAATACAAGGAACTCCTTGTCTCAAGATCATGGAAAATGGAAGGGTTATTTTAATAATCGAGACTCATTCGAGAATGAATAAATGTCTATCAGAATGGTATCACAATGGACACAATGCAATATATATGATATTTTATACACAATGTCACAACCATCATTCAAATATTATGTATATAAATATAAATAGGATTTTGCTGAATAAAATATCTATGACCTGTGAGTCAGTTATTGCAAAAAACTATTTTTTCACAAGCATATGTCTACAATCAAACAATGCTCTAATCAGCTGTAGAAACTTGAAGTAGTATTAGAGCAATATATGATTTTTTTTTTTTTTGTAAGGAGAGCAATATATGATATTCAGCAACATAGATGATTATTTTGTGGATCAAATAAGAGTCCTTGATTGATGGAGATACTCTCTTTTGAACTTCCACATTTAAATTTAGAGCTTCATCCATCCGATCACCTTTAGTATTGATAGGAGCCTGTAGTGATGATTCTTGGTCTGTAGGCATTTGAGGAGGTAGACAAAAATCAAAATTTAAATAGACTTTTCAAGTAAATTGACTATTTATGTATGAAAATGGGAGAATTTTGAGTCTCGATTAAGTGGTAACATCATTTGGTTCCAGGAATCAAGATCCTAATACTTGTAGATACGGATGGTCTAATGAGAGCAAGAGTTAAGAAGAGTAAAGATCAGCCAAACTTTTAATTATATTTATTTTTATAGTGAAGCATATCCACAAACAACTCTCGAGAGAAGAAAAATTTGTCCATTACTAATCGAGCGAAGATCAGGACGCAGATCAGATATTTATAATTGGCTTGAATACTCTGTCAGCTATCAAATGCACCTGGTACAACTTAATGAATGTACATTCTTTATTTGGAATACGCATGAGGTATGTCAAGAGGTTCAACTGACCAAAATTCAGACCAAAAAAAAAAAAAAAAAAAAAAAAAACTGACCAAAAGCAACTATGCAAGAATTTGTTTCATTCTGACTTTGCCAAATCATCTCTTTCATCTTTGGCTATTGTCCTCTCATCTGCCATAAAAAAATATACAACTAGCTTGTCCGCATATATCGAACAAATCCACCTAAAGATGGAGCTCCAATCGGAAATAAGATCACTATTTCATCGAGGGCTCCTTTCTTTTTTTAGCATCAGCATTCTCGGTTAATCTTAATCACACTAAAAGTGTATGCGTATGCGTCTTGGTAAGCATTGGCATGTACAAAATGTATGTCATGGAACTGGCTACGCATGGATATACATATTAACAATTTTTGGTCTGACGATTTGATGATACATGAGAAGAGAGATGAAGCCATGCAACAACGACAATATATTAAGCAACTGAATAGACTGTAGCTATCTATCTGGATGACAACAAGGTACTTCTATTGGTCATATACCAAAGCTTTCGAAAATTTCAAAGATCAGCCAAAAACAAGAGGAACGCCTCATCTTGAGATCATGGGAAATGGAAAAGTTATTTTAACAACCAAGACTTATTTGAGAATGAACACAGGGCTGTCAGCATGGTATCACATAAGTGGTGGACACAATGCAATAAATATGTGAAATTTTACGCACAATGTCACAATCATCGTTCAAATATTCTGCATACACACATACACAGGATTTTGCCGGATAAAATATCTATTACTTGCAAGTCAGTTCTTGCAAAAAGCTATTACTTCACAAGCATAGGTCTACAATCAAAACATGCTCTGATCAGCTGTAGAAACTTGAAGCTGGATGAGAGCAACATATGATAATCAGCAACACGCATGATTATTTTGTGAGAGCACATCGGAGTCCTTGGTTGATGAAGAAACACTCTGTTTTAGAACTTCCACATTCAAATTTGGAGCTTCATCCATCTGATCATCTTTCTAATGATTGATGATAGGAGCCTGCAGTGATGATTCTTGGTTTGCAGGTATCTGAGGAGGTAGACAAAAGTCAAAATATGCAGGCAGATAATCCCATAGTGCACACGATGAATAGTTGCATTCAGAGTACAGATGACTATGAACACCAAAATAGAGCTCAAAAACACAAAAGCATTCCACATAAAATAGTAATGTTCCATTCATTTCATCTCTCCCAGAAACAGAATCACATGAAGGCTTTATAAGTTATGAACGTGCCCAGTCACATAGAGGAGGTCTAGAATATTTCAATTGGAGTCCCGTGCTATGGCATCTGAACTTTGGTCCAACTTGCTTTGGCATCAAAATCTACTCAATGACCAACAATTAAGTAGAGAAGAACAGGGGAAAACAGAAGCTGCTTCTGCAAGCTTCTTTGCTGTCCTTCTCAGCAAGATTGTGAACATGGCTTCAAATGTGAGATTGTTGTGAAAACCACAAACAACAATCTTCAAAGTTGAAACTCTTAATACTAAATTGAATAGATGTCAATTAGCTACAGCCAAGACTCAAAACCCAAAATTAAAGTCAAAACCCACAGCAAGAAACCTAGGCTTCTCCACCTAGGCATGTTGGGATCCATCAGATGATGGTCTAAAATAATCTCAATGATATGACTCCAATCATGTCAACCTCTGCATAGATATGTCGCACGAAAACATCATACAAGCATTCATTACATGGTGAAGATGATTTCAATTGATTCCACACAAGTAGTTTTGCTTTATATTGAACTTGGAGTTCTCTTTTCCATTTCTTTGTTTCTCAATAAGTGATGAAGGGAGTTCTTAGAAGTTAACTGGTCAAGTACATCAAGAATGTAAAAAGAATAGATCAAAACTGAAAAAAGAACAATAAGAACTATGCAAATTAGAGCAATCATTGAATAAAAGTAGGAAGACTAAGTTTCTTCAAAAAAAAAAAAATTGTGATAAAAGTTCATGGGAACGTTGGAACTGCGAGGTTGACTCCAGGTCAGAGCCATCAAAAGGTTGTAATACATCCGAAACAGGAAATGAACCCGCATACTCTGCATGGGCCTTCTGGGAAGAGGCTTCTTCTCCCTGCATAGCATCAGCTTGCCCATCGCCAATTGAATCCGGCTTAATACTTCTACAAGCCTTTTGACTCACAGTTATGATCACCATTTGATGCACCGGCACTTGAATCTCCATAACTTCTTTTCCCGCTACAAGAATAGAGAATCAGAACCAAACCAACATTGGTTTAGTAAAATCAATAAGCTAAATGCGAAAAACAAAAGACTCACCTGCTGGAGCTTGAAAGAGGTATAGGAAGAGTGCTAGGCTTACTGGAAAATAGAACTCCACGGAGAGGTTTTCCATCTATGACAGTTTCAATGGTGTATCGATCACCAAAATTCTCCGTCAGTCTCGCTTCAAATATATGTTTACCTTGCACAGGTACCAGTTGCTTATGTGGATTACTTTGAGCACCTGAGGTCCATAGCTACTTAAGGTTTGGCACAGACAAGCAATGCAAAAAACCAGTATCACATCCACAACCCTATAATTTCTAGATAACTAAAAGGCCAGTGAGAGATCTACATCTAAGCTTTATTATAATAGCAAGAAAAAACATGTAAAAGAGGCACTTGGCATCTACTTCATGGACATTTGACTTACTTGAGGAAATACTTGGACAAAGGTCCGTTGATATGCAATTCAGTTGGTATTAAGTTTTAAAGAAGTTGATTCTGACTCAGGTGCTCATAGTTATTCACCCAAGCAATAAGAACTCTCCAAGGTAAACATATATTTGAACCAAGAGTAACAAAGAGTTTTGGCAATCGCACACCATTTGCAAATAACTATATCACGGCCACAATCCCACGATCTCTTGATAAGTGAAAAATTCAATGGGGATCTATATCTTAATATAATAGCAAGGGAAAAATATAAAACAGGCACTTAGCTTCTGCTTCATGGACATTTTAATTACTCGACAAATTCTACGGCCTCCGAGATCTCTCTAGACAATTTTGAAGAAAATTTCCTGATTTTGTATTGAATATGGTGATTTGGTATTGAATATGGCGATTTTGTCAGTTTATGAAAATAAGATTTACATGGAAAGAAACCTACGATGAAATCTCATCGAATCCATTCACTTAAAGTAAATACATAGATTTAACCAAATACGTGGCAAACACGTACACGTCACCTAGATCGTGGTACCCAAAGGGTAAGCCTTGGTGCAGCAGTAAAAGGTTACTTCATTGTGAACTATGGTCATGGGTTTGAGTCATGAAAATAGCTCTCTAGAAACTAGGGGTACGGCAATATACATGAGCCTCGATACTGGCATGATCTTTTTAATTTAAGTACTCTTACAATCCAGGTCGCCAAAATTGGAAATCCAATCAACCCCACCATATACTCATTCAATCAAGAGATATTACATGAACATGTTAGAAAGCATATGTAACTACAAAAGACTGTTACCTTTCCCCAACTACTTTAAAACATACTACTACCCAAATCGCAGATCAACTAACCCTAGTCTTTATATACGGTTTTCTTGGCAAGCAACATACCTCATCCTCTATACCATACCATGACTTCATCGTGAACCAAGATCAAGGTAATATCTTCAAATCTATAGAAGCCTAATATATTCGTAAAATCCTAACAGAATTATCAGTGCAAGCTAGTGACTATGCTTTCAAAAATCCTAACTCTATCTCCATATTCAAAATTTCATATTTACAACCACAATTTATGGCCACACATTAGCAACATATGTCACGCTTATAACTAGGATAGCTAATGAGTTTGAGAACTCAATGACACTGTACTTTGTTTCAAAATGACCAAATACGGAGGTTCCTACAATGTAAGTTCTTATTACATTACCGCGATGACAAATAGGACATTTAAATACTTAAAAAAAAGGATAACTAAACTAAAAGTGAAAAATTCTCCTTTAATGTTTCTTCCAGACAAGTAATGCCTACAACCTTCTCGAAATTACTTAAGAAAAGGTGCCTAGTGCTCCCAAGAAGGGCATTTTGTCCATCCCCTCACAAACTCTCTCTCTCTCTCTCTCTGATTGGTGCTCATCAACCCCTTTGAAGACTCGGTTTCATAGCTTATTCAGAATGACAAGCAACAAAGAAGCAATTGTTAAATCTTTGGATGAGTTGGGTAAATGGCAAGATCGCTTGGGATGTTGAATTGATTGGAAACATTCATAATAGAGAGTTGTAGGAAGTGTCTGATTTCTTTCCATGTTTTAGTGGATGCAAAGGTGAACCTTAAGGGTATTGATTATGTGAAGTGGTAATTGATAATAAAAAAAAGAAGAAGAAGGTGTTCACCATTTATCTTATAACCAACACATGAAAAAAAGAGGAGAAAGGAAACGATCTGACTTTGGATAACATGCGAACAAGGTCAGATTCTGTGTTGTCTCTGCAAAAGGGCAGTGAACTCTGCTGACGATTCATTGATATATTTTGTTTGGTCAAGGACGCTTTGGAGTTTGGTTAGGTTGGTTGAAGGCATTCAGCAGGCAAGTGCAGAGACTGTGCAAGAAGAGCTAAGAGCTCGGTTTGGTAGATGTAAAAACGAAGAGAATAAAAGAATATTCACTTGATCCCTGTGGCCATATCATTATGCAAGTCGCCACTTCTCTCCAAGCCACAGGGTGAAACGCATCGGTTCAACAGATATAAAAGCGCCCCCCTCTTCCTCTGCCCCCAACCCATGACAACAGCCAAAACATTAATACAATCTCATAATCATCTGCATGAAGGAATAGTGGGATAATTGAAATCAATGACCCGGGCGTAACAATGGAAAAGATCACGGAACTGGAGACAATTGGTAACACAAAATATAGTTTCAAGTCTACATAAGCAAATGTAGAATCGAATTAAATAGATTTTATCTCCACAGTCATTCTTTCTCCCACCAACAGACCCTCATTCAAGAACATGGAAGTAAACATATAGCAGGGCCTGACCTGGCTGACCATAGATTGATAGCGGCAGAGGTTGATTTGAGCTTGAGGATACACCAACTTGCACCAAAGCTTTATCCTGTCCTAGAGTCAAATTTTGCTCTTGGCACTTCAGCTTCAGTTTCTTCCTTGAGGGTAACTTCTCTAGCCTTTGCTCGTGTTCCCTAGAGAGTCCTAAATGATATAGGAAATTAACTCCGGTACACATCTTGGGTTCTCAAACCTAAAAATCAACATAAACTACCAAAAGAATGTCCACAAGATATAATTCGAACCTGTGTGCAAGTAATAAATATCGTCAAGAGCCTCAAGACTTCTATTGCAACCACCCACAAAGGCAAGAACCCCACTTCTTACTGGATCCAGACAGACCCCAGCCATGGAAAATCTGGCAGAAGGTCCAGCACCTGTGGTAGTCAACTTGGACCATATTGCAGATTCTGCAAAATCATGGTAACAGTCAAGCAAAAGAGATAAAGAACATGAGGATGCGCATTTTAAGTTGAAGGAACGAAAAAGCATGCTTATGTTGCTCTCTCTTGCTTTTCCAACGCAACAAAGGTATAAGAAAAGAAGCAATAGATGATCAGCTTAAATTTACTTTCCAAATACTTGAATGATTAAGCAAACTAAATAATCAATGGATATGAAATTGAATGAGCACGGAAAAATACCCTACTCTTGATACAAAAGTTCATCTACCACTTTGATGTACTGCTATTGTACTTGAGATTTATAACTGCAATCAACAAAGCATTGCCTAAAAATATATTAACCAACACAGGTTTCATATAAAACAGGCCAGTAATGTGAGAACTAGCAATTTGAAACTGACAATTATATCTGCATTATTTCTGTGGCAGACATTCAGAAAGCATACACAAAGCAAAAAGTACTTACCAACATCAAGCATATACAGGTCATCATATAGCTTTTGGGCCTCTGTGTATCCCCTGTAAACAAACAGAATCTTCCCAAACGTAATAGTCAAATATCCAGCACGGGGGGGTAGCATGTCGCCGGTGGTATTCAGCTCCTTCCACATCAGAGTATCTAACAAAATGCAGTAAGGCCAAAAGAGTAGTAAATAGAGGATACTCATGGAGAGAGAAGCAAGAAACCACTATTCAGGTAAACTAATAAAGGCTACGGTTGACAGTAAACCTGCATTGAGAATGTGGACGTCGGACAAATGGTAATCACGCCCATCTTCACCCCCAATCACAATCATTTTGTTCTTCCACGTTGAGCAGCTATGGGTATGACGTGGTGAAGGTGGCATACCAGTTGTCATAGCCTTATTCCAAGCAAATGTCTCTGTAGATTATGAGAAGGAAATGCATCAACTAGCATGTTTGTCTACCCAAGGAAGATAGAATACTGAACTAACCAATCTAAATCATTAAATATTGAACGAGCAATGGTAACTGATGACGCATGCTACAAGTATAGTACTTTGATAAATTGGAGGACACGACATTCAAGGAAAGTAAAATCTTTAACCCAGCTCTCATATGCACAGACAGGGAAATTTCACAAATAGATGTCAATGGGGACTACAGGCAAATAAGAAATGTGGACTTTTAAAGAAAGCATACCTGTGTTCAATATGAAGAGATCATTGTAATATACTTCATCATCATTATCAGGAGATTTTCCATACCCACCAAATATGAACAGCCTTTTATCCACAAGTGCTGCACTATGACCCTGCCTTGCCTCTGGTACCTCTCCCCTTGTAATGGGTGATATCCATGTATGAGAAGCTACAAAATATATTCGTGAACTACATTAAAAGAAACCCAACTTCTGCTGTTGCAGGTATAATGAAAAGATGCACAGATTATTAGTAGACAAGACTGTATGGCTACAGCAGGGGCAAAAGGAGATGGTAACTGTAACTTACAAGTGTATAGTATATGCAAATCCCCAAGAGGGTTCATTCCATCCGTCCCACCAAACACAAACAAATTGTCACCGACATTAGTGCAGCTATGGCCATCCCTTGGAGCAGGTGGCATGCCTTTTATCGTGGGTTGGCTCCATGTTTGCTCCACTGCAAGTCAGAAAAAACCAAATTATCAATTGAAAAAAAGGAAAATCACGACATACAGAGACAAACAATGGCAGATTTATCTCTCTCTCTCTCTCTCTCTCTCACACACACACCTAACCCCCAGGTCACCAATTAAGACTATGGTAAACGAGATCACCTCTCATAGTTCAACAACATCCACATGCCACACAGGCTAAGTTCCAACGGAACACAAGATCAAGACACAAAAAGTAGAAGGCAACAAAGTTAGAAGTACACCAAAAGCCGCTCATGAAATTCCAGCAGTAAATATAAACAGCAGAAAAATGCAAATGGGGAGAAAGTCAAAAGCATCTTCTGTAATTGTTCAAGATGAAAGAAGTACAGGAAAATATTGGTCATAGCAGTGCCATAAATACCAATCATCGGCCATATAATACCATGAAATATTCTCTTCCCAGCCACACATTCAACGCATAAAACTAGCCACAAATCACCGATTCAAGACCCAAGCCATTGATTAAAGTAAAGCCGACAACAAACAAAAGGCATCAGCAAGTTATAACACAACCAAAAAAAAAAAACCAACAAGCAGAATTGCAACAAAAAACACCGGGAGATCCCAGTCAGACAGAAAAAAGAAAAAAGAAAAGAAAAGAACCGATCTTTCTCTCAGCACCAAGCAGAGTATACCTATCTATATCGAAGACATTCTCAGAAAAAACGCAAACTTCGAAGGAAAACCAGAATCTCCAAAAGATAAACTCGAAGACCCACCAGTGTCAAAGACGTGAACCTCGTTGGTCTGGCAGTTGTCTATGCCAAAGCCACCAAACACGTAGAGGAACCTCCCTCCTTTGATCGCATTGCAAGTGTGGGCCCACCTCTTTCCGGGGCCACCCGCTTCTTCGCTGGCCTGCTCTGCTTCCTGGGCTTGCGGCAACACAACTCTTTCCCACCTTCATTTTGCTTTCTCGAGAATATCAAACGACAACAGAGGGGGCCGAAGAAAGTGCGAGAGAGTGAAAGCCTTCGAAAGAAAAGAGTAGGATTTCGAAGTTCGAGGATAAGACTGGGGCTTCAAGGATCCAGAGGGTCTCTCTTTGGTGTCATGCAGAGGGCAAGAACATAACACCTGAACAAATGTCGACGTAGGAGCAAGAACTGTGTCAGCCGTTTTGAAAGATTGATTTTTGCGAGGGAACGCAAGAGCTTTTCTTCTCTCTCTACCCTTTTCATTTTCTCCTTGCCAAAACGTTAAGTACAAAGAATTCTCATAATGCCCTTTTTGGCCCTTTAGGATTAGATCAAGATGGATCATATTAGGAAAAATTGCCCCATATATAAACTCGTTCTAGGGCTAGCATTGTCAAAGCCAAATCCGGCAAGAAAATATGCCAATTAATTCAATGCCAAAAATATCAATTGACAAAAATATAAACTCGGTCTGGGTACTAAAAGCACAAATATGGCATAAATTGAATTAAGGATAAGGAAAAAAGGAACATGCATTATGTTATTGGGAATTTAGATATTGCCCTTTTAACTTGCATGCTTTAGTAAGGCTAAATGTTTAATGTACATAACTAGATTTAGAATAGAGAAGAAGAAAATATTTTGGTAACTAAACATTTGAAGCTTTAAATTTTAGATGAACATTTCAGATAATTAATTGTTAGTAAAATTTAAAAGATGAAAATAGAGGAATTGATCGCATTATGTTGAAATATTTTTATTCTCTCGTTAATGGATATTCCATGTCAATTGCTTCTGTTATTATTAATTGTTGTGGATAGTTCATAGAAGTTTTTGTAGCTTCAAAGAACTTATTTTGTATATATGATTATATTAATGATAATTTCAAGTTAGGATTTTTGGATAATAATTGGAAATATAGTGACCTTTTGATTCTGAAACCTTATTTGAAAGTATTCATTAATATGATGAGTTTATGCAAAATGAATGCATAAATGATAGACATTAATAATTTGTGCATATGTGTCTAATATGTTCAGATCCAATGACTTCAGTAACTAAAAGCATAGTTGCTGAATTGAACAAATGTGATAAGCTAAATGGCGATAATTATGAAATATGACATATGAAAATCCAATATGTGCTAACAAAGCAAGAGGCACCAGAAGCTCTTAACCTGATAATGGAAGAACCTGAAGATGGGAACATTGTACAACAAAAAACAGATAAGGATGCATTTGCTGCATGGAAGAAAAAGAACTCTCTTGCTTGCTTTATGTTGCTGAGTAGCATGGAGAATGATGTTATGCGAGAATTCAAGCGTTTTGAGAATGCCAAAGAAATGTATGAAGCATTGGCAACAAGATTTGGTCATACATTAGTGACCAAACTGAGGCAGCTCACTATAAGGTTTGACTCTTGTAAAAAGCCTCATGGTCATACCATGAAACAATGCATGATTAATGAGTTGAAAGATGCTGGCTATGTCCTGACTGATGAGGAGCGAGTGCAAGAAGTGATTCGTTCCTTACCTCAAAATTGGGAGCATATGAAAGTCCATGTAACACACAACGAGAATATTAAAACCTTTGAGGATGTGGTGCGCCATCTAGAGCTTAAAGAGGACCGTCTCCTAGCAGCTACGTTAGAAATTGACATTTATTATGCTGATTCTAGCTCACAAGGGGTTTTGAGCTCCAAGCGCAAACATCCTAATTTGTTCAAAAGGTGGAAAGGCAAGGGAACGAGTTCTTAGGGAAAGAAACAAAAAGTTGACCAATATGAAAGAGGAAAGCTTTCTCGAATGAAGAAATTGTCAAGGGTGAAGTGTTATAATTGTGACAAGAAGGGTTACTATGCTCGTGACTATTGCGAGCCAAATAAGGTAAATAACTATTGTAATCTTGAGAATTTTGTTTATGTATAAGTTTTGTATTCTTAACTGAATCTAATATTTTGTGGACTGTAAATTCGAGAGCGATAGATTATGTAGCGAAGGATAGAGAATCTTTTGTGGAATTCCGAAGAGAAATGACTGGAACTAAATAGATCTATGTAAAAAATAACTCTAGAACTGAAGTAAAAGGGATTGGCACCTGCCAATTAAACATACGTGGTGGACGCACGTGATGTATTATATGCTCTAGAGATTCGTTGGAATTTAGTATCTGTATTACTATTGGTAAAACTTGGTTTTAGTTTGAACTTCCATAATAATAGTGTAGATTTATATTTGGATTCAAACTACTATGGTTGTGGTTATTTTATATATGGTTTTTTTGTATTAGATGTTGACTATGGTAATGTCAATGTTTGTTATTCCCTCTTTACGTCTTTTAATTTATATGATAATGATGTGAATGTGTAGCATGCTAGACTTGATCATATTAACTAACAACGTATGAATAGACTAGCCAAAAATGGCTTGTTGGGTAACATTAAAAAAGTCGATTTGCCCATATGTGAGCATTGCCTAGTAGGGAAAATAACAATGAAATCATTTGGAAAAGATAAAAGAGCTAAATTTTCTTTACAATTAATCCATTCTGACATCTGTGGTTCAATAAATGTGAGATGAAGACATGTGGCTGTTTATTTTATCACATTTATAGATGATTATACTCGATTCGAACATGTTTATTTGATTTATCTTAAATATGAAGTATTAAGTTGTTTCAAGAAGTTTATGAGTTTGAGAGAAAATCAACTAGATAAGAAAATAAAAGTATTAAGATTCAATCGAGGTTAATAATATTCATTTGATGAGTTTAAAAATTTATGTGATGAAAAATGAATAGAAAGACAATTGTCTATTTCCTATACTTCTCAATAAAATGGTGTTGCGGAAATAAGAAATAAAACTCTATTGAAAATTATTAGGTCCATGATGGCGCATACTAACTTACCTATTACCTTTTGGGGTGATGTTTTGTTAACTATTGTCTGTATATTTAACTGTGTGTCTTTTGAATCGGTTACTTCCATTCCAAATGAGTTATGGACAAGTAGAAAACCTAACTTAAGTTTTCTTAAGCCATGGGGTTGTGTTGCCTATACTCATGAGCTTTCTCACAAGTATGAGAAATTGAGTTCTAGAGGTAAGAAGAGTATTTTCATAAGATACTTAGAACACTTGAAATGGTATACGTTTATAGGTGAGTAGGAAAGTGAGAGTATAATTGAATTTGAATCATGAGATGTCATATTTTTAGAGAATGAATTTCTTAAAAAGGGCGAAGAAGGTGAGGACTACTCCCTATTTAAAATCTTGGATAAAGATAATGAACATTGTAAGGTTTGTCCAAGTGGGAGTAACGTTCAATTTATTCTCGATTACAATCATCTGATGAGACAATATCGTTATTATCTAATATAAGTGGAAGCATAATGTGGAATAATGTGCAAAGTGTACAATATCCCGTATGGCGAAAAAATAGCAAAAGTATTCATCGTTGACATTTTGACATTGAAGGGGAAACTTTTATTATTGCTCCACAAGATGAAGATGAGTCAAGAAATGTAAATGAGGTTCTAAATTTGCCCTAATAAGGAAAAATGGATAAATGCAGTGGAAAATGAAATGGAATCAATAAAGTCAAATCATGCTTGGGAATTGATTGATCTTCCAAAAAGACACAAAGCCATTGGAAACAAGTGAGTTCTTAAAATAAAGTGTAAAACTGATGGCTTAATAGAAAGACATAAGGTTCGTCTTGTGGCAAAATGGGTATAATCAACATGAATGAATTTATTATGAGGAAACATTTTCACTTGTAGTCAAATTTATCTCAATTCGTATTATTCTAGCAATAGTAGCTAGTATAGATCTTGAATTACATCAAATGAATATGAAGACTGCTTTTCTTAATGGAGAATTAGAAAAAAGAAATTTATATGGAACAATCCGTTAGTTTCATTTTGAAAGGTTAAAAACAAAAGGTATCTCGACTTTTGAAATCTATATATGGCCTTAAGTAGTTATTGAGACAATAATATATATGTTTTCATAATGTCATAATGGCATATGATTTTACAATGATTGATGATGATCATTGTGTATATATCAAAAGATCAAAAAATCAATTTGTGATCATATCATTATATGTTATTGATATATTGATTGTCGGAAGCAATATAGAGTTTGTTAATACTATCAAGAGTTGGTTATCTTCTAACTTTGAGATGAAAGACATGGGTGAGGTTGCATACATTCTTCGAGTTAAGATTTCAATAGATCGTTTGAAGAGATTATTGTCTCTTTCGCAAGAAACGTACATAAGTAAGATTTTTAAACGATTTCATATGTAAGATTGTAAACTCATAGATGCTCCTATTGCAAAAAATGAAGAATTGAGTCATAAAATGTGTCCTAAGACTTTACAAGAGAATGAACAAATGCAATGTGTTCCTTATGTTAACGTTGTTGGAAGCTTAATGTACACTGTGATATGTACAAGACCTAACATATGTTTTGCAGTTGGAATGGTAAGTAGATACCAATCTGATCCAAGGTTAGGCACATTGGAAAGCCATTAAAAGAATATTGAGATATTTAAAAGGAATTGTTAATTATACGCAAAGTTATCAAGGTTGCGACTTGAAGGCTATTCAGATGCTGATTGGAGATGAGATTTTGATAAAAGGAAATCCTCCTCTAGATTTGTTTTCTTACTGAATAGTGATGTCATATCTTAGAGTAGTAAGAAACAAATGTGTATAGCCTTATCTATGATGGAAGCTAAGTTGGTGGCATTATCAGCAACAATTTAAGAAGATGTTTAGTTTAAGAGATTTGGATCACTTAGATGTTGTTAAAAATGCTGCAAACTCATTATTGGTTAACTGTGATTATCAAGTAGCAATAGCGTACACAAAAGATCCAAAAATCATGGTAAGACCAAATATATAGATACCAAATATAATTTTGTCAAAGATATGGTTGCACGAAAAAATGTGAGCTTATAATACATATCTACATGTAGAATGGTAGCAGATCCAATGACAAAGCCAATATCTAGAAATTTGTTCTGTGGCCATGTGAAATCTCTAGGACTACGTAGAAGCTGATGTATTGAATATTATAATTTCCCTTAAGTGTTCACATTTAATAAATTTGTGTTTCATCATTCATGCTTATGAATCTTTGTTTGACGTTTATGCATCTTAATGCTTAGTGCATCTAAAAAATTAAGAAAGTATGTCGGATAAATAAGAGATTAGCCCACTTACACGGGTAATTGCATTTATTTACTATGTGATAAATAGAGATAAGATTATTTTTAAGCTTATTATCTAGGTGATAATCGATAGTTCAAGCTTAAAATATAGATGTTATCACGCCCCAAACCCCGGGCATGCAAGAACCCTTTCCTTGGTCGATAGAAAGCAATGTCCCAGGACTCATCGCCGACCCTTTCATTTTTAATCTTTCATTATGCGCAAGCGGAAAACGAACCATCTCCCTATCAATAGACGATCAAGCAATCAAACAAGGATAGTGAGATGAACAGCAGAAACACAACATCTACTCATACACACACACACACACACACACACACACATATGTACATTTTTACATTAGATTAACCTATGGAGGATCGCTTCCGATCTACAAGCCCAACATAGGGCCGATCCATCCTCTAAGCCAGACCAAAAAGAAGCTAAGCTAGGCTAATCCAACTATACACAAAAAAAACCATCGGGTTCGGCACTACAGTTACTAAGATCCGGTGGACTTAGACCCCGTTGATTTAGAGTTGGAGCCGTACGGGTCTGTCACTGGTGAAGTAGGGCCAAGATTCTCCACCGCACCATTAGGAGAGTCTAGCTCCATGGGATTCCAATCAGCGTCCTCGGGGCCCTTACCGGCCCGCCTATAAAAACCTTGCAGAGGACCGATTAGTAAATTGCCATCTCGAATGAACCATCCTAGAACCTATAGGGCATCCATTGCCCCGGCCCCTCATCTACCTAGACGGTAAAGAGATACTTCTTGTACATATGTGCCCAACCCGGAAAGCAGTGGCGCATTACAATAGTATCCTAGTCCTTAGGGATATCGAATCTCATTGGCGGAAGCGCCATCCTAAGGACCTGAAAGTGGTTATACAATAACTAGTGAGATAAAATCTCAGCGAGTCCTCCCCTAAGCCCTCGATTAGAACACCAACTCAACTCGGGGTATCTCTTCAAAATCACCCCACAAGCAAACCACAACTAACAACCAACAATCAACAAATCACAACAGCTAGGGGTCAACCATTAACCACATAGTCGGTTCGCAAGCAATCTTACCTAGTATGCCATACCCTGCATGTTACATCTCAACACATTACATGCAATACACATGGCCATTAGATGATGTAGTTCATCAATCACATACGAGTCGCGTCACGAGCGATTTCACCTAGCCATTGGCACACCCTGCACATTATTGATTTATGTGTGCGTGCTATAAACAATGTGCTCAACTCATGCACTGTCAAAACCAATGATGTCATGATCCTCATACACTCTTGCACTTTAGTGCGTTACCTATCATGCATCAATCGATCAACCACAAGGGTTTCAATTATAAGATAAAATCGTTATGACACGTCTCATATCGTGCCACACAATTTTACCTCATAATAAGGCCCAACCATCTCAATTACTCGGACACGAGCCCATTGTCACGACCCACTGGCCACGCCTAACTTCCCAATCGCGATGCCCAACTCCCTAGTCGGCAATCATCTCAACACTCACGCATGTTCCACTTATTAATGACCTTCTAGCAATGGCTAACTTTCCAATTAATGATCATTCGACTCCCGCCAGGCTATCTATAAAAAGATTGGGCTTCGTCCCACCCCATCGGGCACGGCTATGTCTAGAACTCCCGTTTAGACGGTTTCCCAAAAAGGGACATCGGTCCGAATCTATCAAGCGATCGGCTTCCGACTTCCGACTCCCCCAAACTCCCGTTTGGTAACGGTCCAACATTTGATCACACAAACATACCACCATAACTCATTTCGCATCGCCCCCAAACTCCCGTTAGGTGACGGATTCCACTACTTGATCACACAAGCACTCCACTAAGACTCCTTTTTTATTTGTGAGTATTTAGTTAATGCAAACATGCTTGCATATACAATTTCAAATCACTTTCCCTTAAAGGCGATCAATTTTGGTGTCCTTTGGACAAACCGTTTTTCCCATTTTTGTGAAAGTCACTTTATTCATGCGGATGCCTGTGCATTTACACATCTATTCACTTCATAGAATTAACACACATGAATTTAGACAACTTTTCATTCTCGGGTGAATAGTGCACGTGAACAGTGCATGTAAACAATACTTTGTGAACAGTGTTGGAGTGAACAGTGAATTTCCAGAATTAAATAACTAATAAATTAAATTCAAAAGTCATTAAAACACTAATTAAAGTAATCAATTAATCAATAAAAGAAACCAAGCTTAATTAAGTACATAAGTCACAATTAAACAAATAAAGTAAGATTAAACTAAACTAATCTTAACCATTAATCTAACCACCTATCTTAGGATTAATATAACTTAATTAAACCTCATAAATTAGAATTAACACTAATTAAACCAACTCTAAGCAACTCTAACCAACTCACCCATTAAACGGGTTGGAGACAC
Source organism: Eucalyptus microcorys (assembly GCA_014182515.1). Taxonomy (NCBI): domain Eukaryota; kingdom Viridiplantae; phylum Streptophyta; class Magnoliopsida; order Myrtales; family Myrtaceae; genus Eucalyptus; species Eucalyptus microcorys. The sequence continues at coordinate 6,684,858 of CM024563.1, forward strand.
GGACGCGGCGATGACGACTGAGGCTACGCTTGGGGACTTCAACCACGATGATCCAAGATAGTCCCGGGGCTGTAACAATAGCCACAAACTTAGACTCCCATTGAAACACTAAAAACTGGACTGCTAAAGGAGGAACAGAGCTGAATAGGCTTGGCTGGAGCTCCGACAAGGGGTTGGCCAGTGACTGGCGACACTTGGGGGTCAAGGGGGAGTGGCCGATGGCTAGGCTAGGCGGAGGAAGGGTTGAAACAGGAAGAAAATGGCTGAAACAGGCGAAACAAGCGAATGGGTGCAGGTGGGCAGGCGGACTAATGAACCGGCAAGCGGTTTCTTCCGCCCGGCCGGCGGGTTGGTCGATGGCTCCATTCGGCGAGCGACCGGGTCCTCTTGAACGGTTTGGGCCTTTGAGCGTGATGGTGAGTGGCATGAAGGCTAATTCTCACGAGAAGGCAACAATCAATTCAGCTTTTCACAAGAATGTCTACTGGAGTAGAAACGTGAAGGAAGGAAAACAGAGGAGAGAGAAGCTATGAATTTGCTTCAGCTGAAGGAGGGAGAGAGCCAGTTGTCTTCCTCAACAAGGCTCTTCAATGCATGCTTCAACTCCCCATGCAAGTGACCTCATCTTCTCTCTCTTCCTTTACCCTTATCCACATGCTTTTAGGGGCAATTTGGTCATTTTCACCTTGCACAAATTCCTAATCTGCCCTTGGGCTGAAAATGATAGGTGGGCCTAAGAAATGGGCTAGGCAATGAATAAGAATGGGCTTGGGAATTGATTGGGCTCAAATGGGCTTAAGGTTTACTAATGGGCTTGAAAGATAAAAAAAAAAGGTGGGTTGGGCCTAATGGGCTCATTTACTTGCCTTGGGCCTACTATGGTGGCTGTCCCACCTTGGGCCTAAGGCCCACATTGGCTTTGCTTGGCCCACGTCCTCATGGGCTCGATTCCTCGGTCCATAAGTCCTTTTTCCTAACACTCGGCTTGACTAGCACTGCTGATTGACAAAGCAACAACATCCGAAGTCCATTCCGAACATTCCCGATAATTCAAAGTCCAATCTTGGGTTCTCATGCCATGTCAATTTCGCCCTAATGCCATTTTGGGTACAACTCATACTGACAGGCGGCTTTGAGAATTCACGCATAATTGACTTGTGCTAAATCATGTTTAAGACATCTCGACATATGGACGCCTTGACTATATGAAATTACGGAGGATAGATTCTTATTTCAAAATACACAATTATTGAGGATCGACCTAAGGTCGTTTACGAGCTCGTTAACAGTAAACGGAATCACCCATCGTTCCATTACGTTATGTCCGCGGATCGACTTCTATTTGTCCTTGAAATTGGCTTGCTTATCTACAGGATCGTCCTCATGCAAGTCTCACAGTTAAGTCATTTTCCCAAGTTAAGTTCTTTAGTCGTACAAGTTCTGTCCTCAGTAGCCTTTCCCCTCAAGGTCAGTATCTCAGGAGTGATCAATTCAGAGTGAGATCAACCAACAATGTATTGACAAAATTTACATTCATTCATCCCTCAAAGGGCTTGAATTTCAAAATGTCACAGATGTTGCCTTAATTGAGTGTTAAGATGAAAACATAATATTTACTTTATCCGAAAGTAAAATAACCCACATATTTTACTTTATCTATCTTTGATGCCGGATGTGAGTTCTAATGGATTCCGTGAAAGAATAGATATGTGAACTCAAGTTAGACATTATGTATGTCTGAACTATAATCTATACGGTATTGAAAATATAGACAGATGCTCCATGGGAAAGGAGTTAATATCGTAATATATATTTCATACTACGTATGCACGAGACGACCAATAAGAGTGGCAAAATTTTTGACCTCTACTTTTATGCTATGTGAGATTCTTTAGGAAAATAATTACTCAATTAAGTGCCTTCATGACTCTTACTTATTCTCAAGATTTCTATTCAATGTTTGCTATATTAGAATATTGCCAAATGATCATGAATTGATTCGATCTAATTAGACATTTTTAGAAAAACAAGTTGAACTGAAATTGAGAGTTTCAAGAAAAGATGAAAATCGAGTTTGGAGAATCACATTCAAGTTTTGTATTCACTGATCAACTAATTATGATTGTTTTGAGATAATCATAATTATGAATACAATATATCATTATTAAAGAGAGATATAAATGTAAACGATTGATTTAGGGTACTCCATACTATATCTACTAAAAAAAATGTGATGCCCATTATAAGCTGCAATATATTCCAAATGGAGGCATGACAACAAGTTCTCTTAATATGTTGGTTGCACGAATTATTTACTAATTTGAATGTTGCAGAGAGGTGAAAAAAGAGTTTTGCTTAGCCCACCATATGCGAGTGGGAGATGATGAGTTTTTTTTAATCGATGGGTCAAGTGAAGCCCTTCCACCTATGTTGGGCCAAAATCTGGCCCATAAATGAAAAGCCCATAAGAGAGAGTGCAATTACTGTTGTATAAAATATGAAGGAGGAGAATGTTGTGAAAGACAACAGTGAAGAAAAGCAGAACGTATTTTTCTCTCCTTGGACAATAGTGTTTTCTCTCTTGACAAATAAAATCCAAGGCCTCCATTCATTCTTCTTAGACTACAGCGGTACTTAATCTGTGGTAAACAATGTATGTCTGTCTCTGTGATATATCTTTCGATCGGTGTTACATGTTTTCCCAAGCATGCTTCCGCGTTTGTTTTCGGTATTTGTTCGTTCGAGTATCCATTCGTTTTCAGGAATCTATTTCCTACAAAAAGTTATAAAGAGATTTCTTAGGTAACTCATCAAGTACTTTAGGAATGTAAAAAGAGCAGATCAAAACTAAAAAAGGAACAACAAGTTCAAAAACTAATGGTGTGTTTGTTTTATAGAAAACTCAAAATATTTTCCAAACAATAATCGCTTGTATCGCTTACAACATTGAACGAATAAAATTTTTTCATCACTTATGGAAATAATTAGGAATAAATTGTTGTTGATAATAAAAAAATTTTTGGTTGAGTAATTTTTCTAAGAGATATAGCCAATCATTTTTTGAAAAATATTTTCTAAATTTTGAGTTTTTAATGAAATAAATGCAACAAACACTCCCGAGAAAGATCAAAGCAATCATTGCATAAACGTTTAAAAGCCTCTAAACGAACAAAATATGGAGACTCAGATTATTGAGCAAATTTCGGGCTTTCGAAAGCTAGATTTGTGATAAAACTTCAAGAGAACGTTGAAACTGCACGGTTGATTGACCTCGTCCAAGCCAGAGCTGTCGGAAGTTTGTATTACATTCGAAATGGGAATTGGACCAGCTTGTTTCACATGGGCCTCCTGGGAAGGGGCTTCTTTTACGTGCGCATCGTCAGTTTGTCCATCATCAACTCAGTCCGGCTAGATAATTTTAGAAGCCTTGCACTTACTATAATGATCACCATTTGGCATACCAGCACTTGAATCCTCATAAGTTCTTTCCCTATTACAAGAATACAAAATCATAAATGAACCAACATTTGTTGAGTAAAATCGATAAGCTAAATGGGAAAAACAAGAGGCTCATCTCCTGATGCTCGAAAAAGCTATAGGGAGAGTGCTAGGACAATTTTAATATTGATCACCAAAATTCTCCATCACTCTTACCTAAAATATTGATTTGTCTTGAACGGCTTCTGATAGTGTGAATTGATATCTATGAGAACCTGCATTAGATTCCATTGCTACTTATGATTTGGCCGAAGCAATTCATAAAAACAGTATCATGACCATAATTCTATGTTTTGAAGAAGTTAATCGGGAAATAAATAGTTTGTGGATTTAATCTAGGTGCTCATAGTTATCAATTCACACAATCAAAAACTCTTTGAAATATAAAGACATTTCAAGCAAGAGTGACTGAGATCTTTTGGTAATCATGCAAGGTTACAACCATATCACAATTATAACTTCGTGATTTCTAGACAAGTGAAAGCTCTAGTGAGTGATTTATAGCTATATACAATAGCAAGGGAAAACATGTAAAAGAGGCACTGGGTTGTTGAGAGCGTGCGGCAGAAGTTCAATACTTCAACCTGAGGAGATCACCAAGAGGAAGCCTAAGTCCAAGCTTGTCAATATATTCAATTGAATCCATTTTAAATCAAAAACTTAAACTATTGAGTTATGGGTCAATTAAGATATATATATATAGCTTAACACCACACCAATTATTCGATGTGAGATTTCTTTAACACAACTCACTCGTAACAATCTCTCCTTCATGTGTGAGCTTAGTGTTTAGGCTCGCTCCCTCTAAATTCAGATAACCTTTTGGCCCAACTTCATCCTTATGGGCCCACGTTGTTACACCACAATGCCCACTTACCTGGAAACTTTAACATTCGATGTGGAATTTCTCTAACACAACTCATTCACTTGTGCATCCTTACAATCTCCTCCTCATGTGTGAGTTCAATGTTTAGGCTCGCTCCCCCTTAATTTAGATATCCTTTTGGCTCAACTTCATCCTTACAGGCCCGCGTTGCTTCACCACAATGCTCACCTAACTAGAAACTGCAACCATCAATTTTTATACCAGTTGTTGGGAGAGCGCGGCGGAAGTTTGATACATTAATCTAAAAAGGTCAGTAAAAAGGAGCCCAAGTCCAAACTTGTCAGTATATTCAGTTGAACTCCACATTGTGAGCAAGTTATGGGTTAATTAAGATATATCAATTACTCAATACCATATCAATTCTCTGATGTGGAAGTTTTCTAACACAACTCATTCATATGTGCATCCTAACATTGGCTTCCGCTTCATGGAATTTTAGTTAATCGACAAAATCTATGGCCACACAAAAAGACAATGTGGAAGAATTTCTTTTTGATTTTGTATTGAATATGGTGATCTTGTCAGTTTATAAATTAAAGATTTAAGTGGAAAGAAGCCTACAATGAGATCAAATCTATTTACTTAGCGTAAATGCATAGATTTGATCAAAAAAATAAATAAGTAGCAAATACCTAGATCGTGGCACCCTAAGTGTGAGCCTCACGCAGTGCAGCGGACTCTCGTGCATTAAGACACTGATTTGTAATGTTATTTCTCAATGACAACAAAACACTAGATAAATTTTCATATTATATCATCAGTAAAGTCCTTGTTTTGGAAGATTTATTATTATTATTATCAGAAACTTGAACAACAAATAAGTTCATGGTTCATATTGTTACGAGGATGGTTATAACCCTTTTGAACTACGATTGTAAGATCTTTTTAATCTGGGTACTCTTACGATCCAGGTTGCTAGAATTGGCAATCCAGTCAACCCAACCTCATACTCATTCCCTTGGAAGATATTACACGAACATAATGTTGTATATTCTTTGATTTAACATAGGCTTTTAGAATCATGGAGACTGGTAGGGCCAACAATGGTTTTTATCCGATGTGGCATTTTATTATTTTTTTTTATCGAGATTGGCACTAAAATAATCACTTTTTAATAATAATTAGCATTAAAATGATAATTTTTTAACAATAATTAGTACTGAAGTGATCACTTTTTAACTTGCGACATGACGCCATTTAGGAGTTATATGCTAACTAAGTATGCTGGCGAGTCACGTAGAATTGAAAAATTAATAAAATATGAGCACGTTGGATTTCCAACAAGCCTAATCGGAGTTGGCAATTAAATGATTATTTTTTTTAAATGACAATTAAGTGATCCAAAAAAACTTTTTGATACTAAAATGAGTGCACACTACACAACTTTTGACATTTTTAGCGTCCTTCTATGCTTTTATTTGATTAGTTATAGACAGTGTTGCACCTTATAGTAATAAAGCATATGTAAATACAGAACAACATTACCTAAATTTTACCTTCATATACCCTTTCTCGTCATAAAATTTTTCCCTTCCAGCTCTGTTTCTCTTGTAAATGCTAATTAACTTTACAATATCTAAATTGCAACAATAATGACGGTCATCACAGATCACATAAACACAGGCCGTGCGCACCGTGCAATGCAAAGATCTTGCCACCTGTGACATTTCGATGCAATGGAGAGGCAAAGAAACATAAAGCCCATCGATTACTCCTTCCTGGGAAAAATCAGTGATTTACTGTAGCTAGCAAACAGATTACAGAAATCTAGCTTGCTGATTGAAAAGGCAATTGATCATCATAAGAAAACTACAGTATAGAGACAGCGTGTCTCAAGTAATTGAAAATCTGTCCTAATTATTGCTCTTGTGAGCATAAAACGGGTCATACATGTCAAAGATATAAAGTGACTCAGGCTTCATATAACACAGTAGACTTTAATTCCACTGTTATGGTGCAGTTTCTTTTGGAACTGCTACTTCGACAAAATCCCCCACATTCCAAGACTAAGCTAAAATCATGAGAGAAGATAAATTTGACAATCAATGCTCGTGTAAAGATCAAGAGGCAAATCAGATCTCCATAGTTAGGTTGAAGGCTCTGTGAGTAGTCAAATGCATCTGGGACTACTTAATGTATGTGCAATGGAATTGACTCGTCACCTCTTTCATCTGGGCCTAATGTCCTCTCATCTGTCATCAGAAATAAAACAATTAGCTCTTTTAAGCATATATTAGATCAATACAAATGCCCAAATCGAACAAATCCATCTAAAGATGGAGGTCAATTTGGAAGCAAGAACACTATTTCGTTGAGGGCTCCTTTCTTCTCCTAGCATCGGGATTCCCATTAAATCTTGATCACATTCAAAAGGGTTTGTATATGCATCCTGGTAAACATAGGCATATACAGAGAGTACATCATGGAAGGTGCTCCTCATGGGTATCCACATGCACAATTTTGGTCCTCCGACTCATGGAAAAGAAAGATCCACATGATATTAAACAATGACTGGCACCCCAAAGTTTTCACAGATTCAGAGATTAGCCAAACACAAGAGGAACTTTTCACAACGAGATCATAGAAAATGGAAAAGTTCTTTAACAATCGAGACATTTTTAAGAATACATATATATTCTTCAAAAATCTTTTTCGCGAATTTGCAGCCAATTAAAAGTTAAATTTGTATAGAAGCTCAAGATAACATTGGAACTCCAATATTAACTGACCTTCTTTAATTCTGCCATAAGAAAGTTGTGCTATATTCGAAACAGCAACCAGACCAGCAGGTTCTGCTTGGGACTCTTGGGAAGAGGCTTATTTTCCATGCACAATCATCAGCTTGCCAATCATGGACTGACTTTGGCTGGATACTTTTAGAAGCCTTGGACTCTCTCTTTGAATCCCCATAAGTTCTTTTCCTGCTACAAGAATAGAGAATCAGAAGCGAACTAACATTTATCGAGTAAAATTGATAAGCTAAATGGGAAAGACAAAAGTCTCACCTGCTGGAGCTGGAAAAAGATATGGGGAGAGTGCTAAACTCATTAAAAAATAAAATTACATGGAGGGGCTTTTTGTTTATGACAATTTCAATGGTACATTGATTTCCAAAATTCTCTGTCACTCTCCCCTGAAATATTGATTTGCTTCAGATGGCTTTTGATTGTGTGAATGCATACCTTTGAGAACTTGAATTAGAGTCCATAGCTACTTACTATTTGGCACATACAAGTAACTTAAAAAAAAAAAAAAACCAGTATCACGACCATAATCCCACGATTTCTAGACAAGTGAAAACTCCCGTGGAAGATCTATGGCTATATATAATTGCAAGGGAAGCATGTAAAATGAGCAGTTGGCTTTTGCTTCGTGGAATTTTATTTACTTGACAAAATCTATAGCGACATGGAAATCTCTCTAGATAATTTTGAAGAAAATATCCTGATTTTGTATTGAATGTGGTGATTTGTTATTGAATATGGTGATTTTGTCAATTTATGAAAATAAGATTTATATGGAAAGAAACCTACAATGAGATCGAATCCATTTACTTAGGATAAATACATATATTTGACCAAAAAAGTAAATACATAGCAAATACATAGAGGACACCTAGATCGTGGTAGCGTAAGGGTGAGCCTTAGTGGAATGGTAAAAGGATACTCAATTTTGACCTAAAGTCATGGGTTTGAGTCACAAAAATGGCCTCTCTAGAAACTAGGGGTGTGGCAGCATACATTAACCCCTTCCTATACCCATGTAGTCAAGCCAAGCCATTGATTAAAATTTTAAAATATTTAACCTTCCTAGTTGTTATTAGCAACTGAAACTGACTTAGGTGTCAATTTCAAGAACGAGGTATTTCTATAGTTCATATTCTAAAGTTTTCAAAATATTAAAGATTTGCAAAAAATAAGAGGAACTCCTTGTCTCAAGATCATAGCAAATGGAAGAGTTATTTTTAACAATCGAGACTTATTGGAGAATGAATAAATGTCTGTTAGAATGGTATTGCATAAGTGATGGACACAATGCAATATATATGATATTTTATAAACAATGTCACAACCATCATTCAAATATTATGTATACAAATATAAATAGAATTTTGCTTTATAAATTATCTATGACCTTTGAGTTAGTTATTGGAAAAGGCTAGTTTTTTCACAAATATAGGTCTACAATCAAACCATGCTCTGATCAGCCGTAGAAACTTGAAGTTGGATGAGAGCAATATATGATATTTAGCAACACAGATGATTATTTCATGGATCAAATCAGAGTCCTTGGTTGATGGAGATACTCTCTTTTGGAACTTCCACATTTAAATTTAGAGCTTCATCCATCCAATCACCTTTAGTATTGATAGGAGCTTGTAGGGATGATTCTTGGCCTGCAGGTATCTGAGGAGGTAGACAAAAGTCAAAATTTAAATAGACTTTTCAAGTAAATTGACTATTTATGTATGAAAATGGGAGAATTTTGAGCAAAGATCAGCCAAACTTTTTATTTTATATATATTATAGTGAATCAAGATCCTAACAACTGTAGATAAGAAAACTTTTTTTTTTTTGATGGTCTAATGAGAGCGAGAGTTAAACCCTTGAAGAGGAAAGATCACCAAAGTTTTTATTATATTTATTTTTATAGTGAAGCATATTCACAAACAACTCTCGAAGGATTCACACCCAATGCCAACTATGGCAACCGAGACTCAAAATAAAATCTTGAGAGAAGAAAAATTTGTCCATTACTAATCGAGCGAAGAACAGGAGGTAGATCAGATCTTTGCAGTTGGCTTGAAGACTCTGTCAGCTGTCAAATGCATCTGATACAACTTGATGAATGTACATTCTTTATTTGGAATACGCATGAGGCATGTCAAGAGGTCCAACTGACCAAAAGTAACTATGCAAGAACTTCTTTCATCCTGTCGTTGCCAAATCATCTCTTTCATCTTAGGCTATTGTCCTCTCATCTGCCATAAAAAATATAACAACTAGCTTGTCCGCATATATTAGATCATATACAGATGCCTATATCGGACAAATCCACCTAAAGATGGAGCTCCATTCGGAAACAGGATCACTATTTCACTGAGGGCTCCTTTCTTTTCTTAGCATCAGCATTAATCTTAATCACACTAAAAGTGCATGTGTACATTGGCATATGCGTCTTGGCAAAGAAGAGGAGAAGAAAAAACAAAAAGAAAAAAAAAAAAAAAAAAAAATAGGCATGTACAAAAAAATGTCAAAATTTCTGGAAAGGAACGTTGTTTAGGACTAAATCATTTAGGGTAAATACATATGACAAAATTTTTTTTTGGTCCGAACTGGCTACGACTATGATTTTTTGTCTGATACATACATGAAGAGAGAAGAGAGATGAAGCCATGCAACAACGACAATATATTAAGCAACTGAATAGACTGCAGCTATCTATCTGGATGACAACAAGGTACTTCTTTTGGTAATATACCAAAGCTTTCAAAATTTCAAAGATCAGCCAAAAACAAGAGGAACGCCTCATCTTGAGATCATGGGAAATGGAAAAGTTATTTTAACAACCAAGACTTATTTGAGAATGAATACATGTCGTCGGAATGGTATCACGTAAGTGGTGGACACAATGCAATATATATGTGAAATTTTACACACAGTGTCACTACCATCTTTCAGATGTTATGCGTACCGACATACACATGATTTTGCTGGATAAAATATCGATTACTTCCAAGTCAGTTCTTGCAAGTCAGTTCTTGCAAAAAGCTATTACTTCACAAGCATAGGTCTACAAACAAAACATGCTCTGATCAGCTGTAGAAACTTGAAGCTGGATGAGAGCAACATATGATAATCAGCAACACGCATGATTATTTTTTTGAGATCACATTGGAGTCCTTGGTTGATGGAGATACACTCTGTTTTGGAACTTCCACATTCAAATTTGGAGCTTCATCCATCTGATCATCTTAGTAATGATAGGAGCCTGCAGTGATGATTCTTGGTTTGCAGGTATCTGAGGAGGTAGACAAAAGTCAAAATATGCAGGCAGAAAATCCCATAGTGCACACGATGTATAGTTGCATTTAGAGTACAGATGACTATGAACCCCAAAATAGAGCTCAAAAACACAAAAACATTCCACATAAAATAGTAACGTTCCATTTATTTCATCTCTCCCAGCAACAGAATCACATAAAGGCATCATAAGTTATGAACATGCCCAGTCACATAGAGGAGGTCTAGAATATTTCAATTGTAGTCCCATGCTACTGCATCTGAAATTTGGTCCAACTTGCTTTGGCATCAAAATCTACTCAATGACCAACAATTAAGTAGAGAAGAACAGGTAAAAACAGAAGCTGCTTCCCCAAGCTTCTTTGCTTGTGCTTCTCAGTAAGAATGTGAACACTGACCTTCAAATGTGAGACTGTTGTGAAAACCGCAAACAACAATCTTCAAAGTTAAAACTCTTAATACTATATTGAATAGATGTCAATTAGCCACAGCCAGGACTCAAAACCCAATGTTAATGTCAAAACCCACAGCAAGAAACCTAGGCTTCTCCACCTAGGCATGTTGGGATCCATCAGATGACGATCTAAAATAATCTCAATGATATGACTCCAATCATGTCAACCTCTGCGTAGATATGTCACACGAAAACATCATACAAGCATTCATTACATGGTGAAGATGATTTCAGTTGATTCCACACAAGGAATTTTGCTTTATATTGAACTTGGAGTTCCCTTTTCCATTTCTTTTTTTCTCAATAAGTGATGAAGGAGTTCTTAGAAGTTAACTGCTTGAGTACATCAAGAATGTAAAAAGAATAGATCAAAACTGAAAAAGAATAATAAGAACTATACAAATTAGAGCAATCATTGAATAAAAGTAAGAAGACTAAGTTTCTTCAAAAAAAAAAAAAAATTGTTAAATTTGATAAAAGTTCATGAGAACGTTGGAACTGTGAGGTTGACTCCAGGTCAGAGCCATCAAAAGGTTGTAATACATCCGAAACAGGAACTGGACCCGCATATTCTGCATGGGCCTTCTGGGAAGAGGCTTCTTCTCCACGCATAGCATCAGCTTGCCCATCACCAATTGAGTCCGGCTGGATACTTCTACAAGCCTTTTGACTCGCAGTTATAATCACCATTTGACGCACCGGCACTCGAATCTCCATAACTTCTTTTCCTGCTACAAGAATAGAGAATCAGAACCAAACCACCATTTGTTTAGTAAAATCAATAAGCTAAATGCGAAAAACAAAAGACTCACCTGCTGGAGCTTGAAGGAGGTATAGGAAGAGTGCTAGGCTTACTGGAAAATAGAACTCCACGGAGAGGTTTTCCATCTATGACAGTTTCAATGGTGAATCGATCACCAAAATTCTCCGTCAGTCTCGCTTCAAATATGCGCTTACCATGCACAGGTACCAGTTGCTTATGTGGATTACTTTGAGCACCTGCAATAAAGGTCCATAGCTACTTAAGGTTTGGCACATACGAGCAATGCAAAAAACCAGCGTCACATCCATAACCCAATAATTTCTAGATAACTAAAAAGTCCAGTGAGAGATCTACATCTAAGCTTTATTATAATAGCAAGAGAAAACATGCACAACAGGCACCTGGCGTCTACTTCACGGACATTTGACTTACTTGAGGAAATACTTGGACAAAGGTCCGTTGATATGCAATTCAGTTGGTATTAAGTTTTAAAGAAGTTGATCCTGACGCAGGTGCTCATATTTGTTCACCCAAGCAATAAGAACTCTCCATGGTAAGCGCATATTTGAACCAAGAGTAACAAAGAGTTTTGGCAATCGCACACCATTTGCAAATAACTATATCACAGCCATAATCCCACGATCTCGAGATAAGTGAAAAATTCAATGGGGATCTATATCTTATATATAATAGCAGGGGAAAAATGTAAAACAGGCACTTAGCTTCCGCGTCATGGACATTTTAATTACTTGACATATTCTACGGCCTCGGAGATCTCTCTAGACAATTTCAAAGAAAATTTCTCGATTTTGTATTGAATATCGTGATTTGGTATTGAATATGGTGATTTTGTCAATTTATGAAATAAAGATTTGCATGGAAAGAAACCTACGATAAAATCTCATTGAATCCATTCACTTAAAGTAAATACATAGATTTGACCAAATACGTAGCAAACACGTACACGTCACCTAGATCATGGTACCCAAAGGGTAAGCCTTGGTGCAGCGGTAAAAGATTACTCCATTCTGAACTATGGTCATGGGTTCGAGTCATGAAAATAGCTCTGTAGAAACTGGGGGTATGGCAATGTGCATGAGCCTCGATACTAGCATGATCTTTTTAATTCAAGTACTCTTACAATCCAGGTCGCCAAAGTTGGAAATCCAATCAACCCCACCTCATACTCATTCAATTAAGAGATATTACATGAACATGGTATAAAGCATATGTAACCACAGAAGACTGTTACCTTCCCCCAACAACATCTTTAAAACATACTACTACCCAAATCGCAGAACAACTAACCCTAGTCCTTAAATACGGTTTTCTTGACAAGCAACATACCTCATCCTCTATACCATACCATGACTTCATCGTGAACCAAGATCAAGGTAATATCTTCATATCTATAGAAGCCTAACATATTCATAAAATCCTAACATATGGTAGAATTATCTGCGCAAGCTAGTGACTATGCTTTCAAAAATCCTAACTCTATCTCCATATTCATAATTTCATATTTACAACCACAATTTATAACCACACATTAGCAACGTATGTCATGCTTATAACTAGGACAGCTAACAAGTCTGAGAACTCAATGACACTGTACTTTGTTTCAAAATGACCGAATACTGAGGTTCCTACAATATAAGTTCTTATTACATTACCATGATGACAAATAGGACATTTAAATACTTAAAAAAAGGATAACTAAACTAAAATTGAAAAATTCTCCTTTAATGTTTCTTCCAGACAAGTAATGCCTACAACCTTCTCGAAATTACTTAAGAAAAGGTGCCTAGTGCTCCCAAGAAGGGCATTTTGTCCATCCCCTCACAGACTCTCTCTCTCTCTCTCTCTCTCTCTCTCTCTCTCTCTCTGATTGGTGATCATCAACCCCTTTAAAGACTCAGTTTCATAGCTTATTCAGAATGACAAGCGACAAAGAAGCGATTGTTAAATCTTTGGATGAGTTGGGTAAATGGCAACATCGCTTGGGATGTTGAATTGATTGGAAACATTCATAATAGAGAGTTGTAGGAAGTGTCTGATTTCTTTCCATGTTTTAGTGGATGCAAAGGTGAACCTTAAGGGTATTGATTATGTGAAGTGGTCATTGATAATAAAAAAAAGAAGAAGGTGTTCACCATTTATCTTATAACCGACACATGAAAAAAGAGGAGAAAGGAAAGGATGATGTCCTTGGAGATTGACACAGATGAAATTTATTATTATTATTTTTTCTTGGGAAACACCTTGGGAAAGAATCTGACTTTGGATAACATGCGAACAAGGTCAGATTCTGTGTTGTCTCTGCAAAAAGGCAGCGAACTCTGCTGACGATTCATTGATATAATTTGGTTGGTCAAGGATGCTTTGGAGTTTGGTTAGGTTGGTTGAAGGCATTCAGCAGGCAAGTGGAGTTTAAGAGCTTGGTTTGGTAGACGTAAAAACAAAGAGAATAAAAGAATATTCACTTGATCCCTGTTATCATTATGCAACTCACCACTTCTTCCCAAGGCACAGGGTAAAACGTATCGGTTCAACAGATCTACAAGCGCCCCCCTCCCTTTTCCTCTGCCCCCAACCCATGACAACAGCCAAAACATTAATACAATCTCATAATCATCTGCATGAAGGAATAGTGGGATAATTGAAATCAATGACCCGAGCGTAACAATGGAAAAGATTATGGAACTGGAGACAACTGGTAACACAAAATAGTTTCAGTTTCAAATGTGGAATCATTTTATCTTTTCTTTCCCCACCAACAGACCCTCATTCAAGAACACGGAAGTAAACATATATCAGGGCCTGACCTGGCTGACCATAGATTGATAGCGGCACAGGTTGATTTGAGCTTGAGGATACACCAAGTTGCACCAAAGCTTTATCCTGTCCTAGAGTCAAATTTTGCTCTTGGCACTTCAGCTTCAGTTTCTTCCTTGAGGGTAACTTCTCTAGCCTTTGCTCGTGTTCCCTAGTGAGTCCTAAATGATATAGGAAATTAACTCCGGAACACATCTTGGTTTCTGAAACCGGAAAATCAACATAAACTACCAAAAGAATGTCCACATGATATAATTCGAACCTGTGTGCAAGTAATAAATATCGTCAAGAGCCTCGAGACTTCTATTGCAACCACCCACAAAGGCAAGAACCCCACTTCTTACTGGATCCAGACAGACCCCAGCCATGGAAAATCTGGCAGAAGGTCCAGCACCTGTGGTAGTCAACTTGGACCATATTGCAGATTCTGCAAAATTATGGTAACAGTCAAGCAAAAGAGATAAAGAACATGAGGATGCGCTTTTTAAGTTGAAGGAACGTTTAAAAATTTTATGCTTTTATGTTGCTCTCTCTTGCTTTTCCAACGCAACAAAGGTATATGAAAAAATTAAAAGAAGCAATAGATGATCAGCTCAAATTTACTTTCCAAATACTTGATTGATTAAGCAAACTAAATAATCAATGGATATGAAATTGAATGAGCAAGGAAAAATGCCCTAATCTTGATACAAAAGTTCATCTACCACTTTAATGTACCGCTCGCATCTCAAAAGAAAAGAAATTGTACTTGAGATTTATAATTGCAATCAACAAAGCATTGCCTAGAAATATATTAAATTACACAGGTTTCATATAAAACAGGCCAGTAATGTGAGAACTAGCAATTTGAAACTGACATTATTACATTTCAGCAAATGCATATATCTGCATGATTTCTGTGGCAGACATTCAGAAAGCATATACAGAGCAAAAAGTACTTACCAACATCAAGCATATACAGGTCATCATATAGCTTTTGGGCCTCTGTGTATCCCCCATAAACAAACAGAATCTTCCCAAAAGTAATAGTCAAATATCCAGCACGGGGGGGTAGCATGTCGCCAGTGGTATTCAGCTCCTTCCACATCAGAGTATCTAACAAAATGCAGTAAGGCCAAAAGAGCAGTAAATAGAGGATACTCATGGAGAGAGAAGCAAGAAACCACTATTCAGGTAAACTAATAAAGGCTACAGTTGACAGTAAACCTGCATGGAGAATGTGGACGTCGGACAAATGGTAATCACGCCCATCTTCACCACCAATCACAATCATTTTGTTCTTCCACGTTGAGCAGCTATGGGTATGACGTGGTAAAGGTGGCATACCAGTGGTCATAGCCTTCTTCCAAGCAAATGTCTCTGTAGATTATGAGAAGGAAATGCATCAACTAGCACGTTTGTCTACGCAAGGAAGATAGAATACTGAACTAACCAATCTATCAATAAATATTTAACGAGCAATGGTAACTGATGATGCATGCTACAAGTATAGTACTTTGATAAATTGGAGGACACGACATTCAAGGAAAGTAAAGTCTTTAACCCAGCTCTCATATGCACAGACAGGGAGATTTCACAAATAGATGTCAATGGGGACTACAGGCAAATAAGAAATGTCGACTTTTAAAAAAAGCACACCTGTGTTCAATATGAAGAGATCATTGTAATATACTTCATCATCATTATCAGGAGATTTTCCATACCCACCAAATATGAACAGCCTTTTATCCACAAGTGCTGCACTATGACCCTGCCTTGCCTCTGGTACCTCTCCCCTTGTAATGGGTGATATCCATGTATGAGAAGCTACAAAATATATTCGTGAACTACATTAAAAGAAACCTAACTTCTGCTGTTGCAGGTATAATGAAAAGATGCACAGATTATTAGTAGACAAGACTGTATGGCTACGCCAGGGGCAAAAGGAGATGGTAACCGTAACTTACAAGTTTGCTCCAAGAGGGTTCATTCCATCCGTCCCACCAAACACAAACAAATTGTCACCAACATTAGTGCAGCTATGGCCATCCCTTGGAGCAGGTGGCATGCCTTTTATCGTGGGTTGGCTCCATGTTTGCTCCACTGCAAGTCAGAAAAAACCAAATTATCAATTGAAAAAAAGGAAAATCATGACATACAGACAAACAATGGCAGATTTATCTCTCTCTCTCTCTCACCTAACCCCCAGGTCACCAATTAAGACTATGGTAAACGAGATCACCTCTCATAGTTCAACAACTTCCACATGCTACACAGGCTAAGCTCCAACGGAACACAAGATCACGACACAAAAAGTAGAAGGCAACAAAGTTGGAAGCACACCAAAAGCCGACCCTTACGAAATTCCAGCAGTAAATATAAACAGCAGAAAAATGCAAATGGGGAGAAAGTCAAAAACATCTCTAGTAATTGTTCAAGATGAAAGAAGTACAGCAAAATATTGATCATAGCAGTGCCATATATAGCAATTCATTGGACATATAATGCCATGAAATATTCTCTTCCCACCTACACATTCAACGCATAAAACTAGCCACAAATCACCGATTCAAGACCCAAGCCATTGATTAAAGTAAAGCCAACAATAAGCAAAAGGCATCAGCAAGTTATAACACAACCAAAAAAAGAAAAATCCCAACAAGCGGAATTGCACCCAAAAACACCAGGATCTCCAAATCAGACAGAACAAAAGAAAAGAAAAGAATCAATCTTTCTCTCGGCACCAAGCAGAGAATACCAATCTGTATCGAAGACATTCTCAGAAAAAAACGCAAACTTCGAAGGAAAACCAGAATCTCCAGAAGATAAACTCGAAGACCCACCAGTGTCAAAGACGTGAACCTCGTTGGTCTGGCAGTTGTCTATGCCAAAGCCACCGAACACGTAGAGGAACCTCCCTCCTTTGATCGCGTTGCAAGTGTGGGCCCACCTCTTTCCGGGGCCACCCGCCTCTTCGCTGCCCTGCTCTGCTTCCTGGGCTTGCGGCGACACAACTCTCTCCCACCTCATTTTGCTTTCTCGAGAATATCAAACGACAACGGTGGGGGCCGAAGAAAGTGCGAGAAAGTGACAGCCTTCGAAAGAAAAGAGTAGGATTTCGAAGTTCGAGGATAAGACCGGGGCTTCAAGGATCCAGAGGGTCTCTCTTTGGTGTCATGCAGAGGACAAGAGCATAACACCTGAACAAATGTCGACGTAGGAGCAAGAACTGTGTCTTTTGCGGGGAGCCGTTTTCAAAGATTGATTTTTGCGAGGGAACGCAAGAGCTTTTCTTCTCTCTCTCTCTCTCTCTCTCTCTCTACCCTTTTCCTTTTTTCCTTGCCAAAACGTTGTCAAGTACGAAGAATTCTCATGATGCCCTTTTTGGCCCTTTAGGATTAGAGCAAGAAGGATCATATTAGGAAAAATTGCCCCATATATAAACTCGTTTTGGGGCTAGCATTGTCAAAGCCAAATCTGGCAAGAAAATATGCCAATTAATTCAATGCCAAAAAATATCAATTGATGAAAATATAAACTCGTTTCGGATACTAAAAGCACATATATGGACATAAATTGAATTAAGGATAAAGAAACAAAAATATTTATGTTATTGGAATTTATATATTGCCCTTTTAACTTGCATGCTTTAGTAAGGCTGAATGTTTGAAGTACTTATTAGACTTAGAATAGAGAAGAAGAAAATATTATGGTAACTAAATATTTGAAGCTTTAAATTTTAGATGAACTTTTTAGATTATTATTTGCTAGAAAAATTTAAAAGATGAAAATGGAGTAATTGTTGAGTCTCGAATCATGTGATCACATGGCTTGATTCCATGAATTGGGATCACACATATAATTAAATCTTGAAAATGCTTGATATTACTATGAATTCTTGGGTTATTGATCGTGAATATGCTTTGGTATGAAAGTAAATAGATAAAAAATTTGGCCAAATTTTGCTCTCCTTAATTCTTGCTCCATCATACATTTAGTATGTACTATTACCCAAATTTTACAAAATCTTTTCATTTTAATCCGTTCCTAAATTAAGAAATAATGATATTGTCTTTTTATCACTTTTTACCTTTTGGTTTTCATGAAGTTTACGGTATTTTAGTTAAGTATATTTTAGGTTGTGATCTCTATAACATCAGAAGTAAAACCTATTGTATCCGGTTGATGTTGATACTAAATATTTAACTGATAAAATTGATAGAACACGAAACGGAAAAGCTTAAAAATTTTATCTATCTAGTGGACGAATTCTCCTTCAAGGTCTCTAGTATAAGGAAACCAAGTTATCATCTCATTGAACAGTTAGGGAAGAAACAGAGAAGTGAAGATATGGATGTTAAGCTTATCGTATAATCAGTGAGGCATTTCGATGCCAGGAACTATGATGCCTCTGACGTGTTTATTGTGCTTGGATAAGAAGAATAGTCGCCACTCTGGTTTATAAAGAGAAATGTTTAAGTTCTTAGGTAGCATTTTGAATTGCACAAGAAACTCGCAGGATGCTATGAACGCAGTTGAAGAGTTCAAGCAAGCATATGTCGACCAACGTGCCTTCATGTACTATTTCAGAAAGTGTTGGTTACCCCATGTATAGGTATTGTTTAGTTGATCTAGAATCTATAATCGTGCTTCTTGAATTTGAAATTGTTGATGGCTTTAGAAGATGTTGTCTTGCCCAAAACTTTTGTGCCTCTTTTATCATGCAAATGGTCTGATTAATGATAGGAGGTCTTTGCCAACAGTTGGTCCCAAACCCCAGATTGCAATTGAGTCTTACCACCTGAGATTGAAGTTATGGCCAAGAATTGACGGGTTCATCCTCATGTCAGGAACTGAATGTCACTCTTTAGTTGGATCAGTATTCTCTAGAGACTGGTTATATTGAGAATGTTAGGGACCAGTGTTTCACAAGTAATGCTTGACATAAGCTAAGTAGCATCGACATCAATATGTGACATACTAAAATAGAAAATTCCGACACGTTGAGACATGTTGTTTATTAAGTGCATATTTTTATATATACATGATAAGTTATCATTTTAATGATTATTTTAATCAAATTAATTTAATTCAAATTCTCAAATAGATAAATAATAATAAAAAAAGCCTAGAATGAATTTACACTAAAAACATTAATCCGTCATTTGTTAATATCATTCATTATTTTAATTTGACAAATTCAACTACATTAACTTAGAGGAAAATTAAAACAAGCCATCCACATTCTAACTCGGCACGTCGAAGAGAAGGAAAGAAAAAACAAATTTTGGGAGTGAATTGTTTGCCATGGAAAGTAAGAGTCGAAAGAGAAAGAAGACTGTGTTTTTCTTCTTCCTCATTTATTATTTATTATTTTTTTTTGTCTTTTACATATTTAAATTTTGACCCCGCGTTTATTGAAAAATTTTAAAATTGACCATGCACGTGTCGAAATCACATATCGGAATTCCGAACTCGCATGTCAAAATTCCCAACTTGGGCGTTGGATAGGGTTAGGAGAGTTGACCGGATGTTAGATTTTCCGATACATATTGACCGAGTATCGAAGAGTGTTGAAGAAATTGGGAGAGTATTTGACACGACACGAAGGCTTCCAGAAAATGTCAGTGCTTCCTAAGATAGCAGGTTCTCAACATTCTAAATGTGTATATAATATTGGACAAGCGAAATCTCCCTCTTGCAAAAAGTTCTCTAAAGACAGAAGCTTAATATACAGTGTAGAAGCCAGCTTTAGAGTTCTCCATATGTGGTTGCCCTCGGTCAAGGCCCGGAAATCTATGTGAACATGTCATCAAGGTGGCGATCTCATGTAGAACTCGTCAGGTTGCAGGAACAAGCATCCCCAGGTCATAGGCAGGCTCCGATCTATTGTTCTTGATCCTGCCTTACGTGCAACCTTTTTGCATCAGGAAAATAAAGGGTTGGGAGAGTTTTCTAAAAGTAGGCCACTGCAACTTCTTCTTGCTGAAGCGAACTCGCAGCTGGTTGACTCTGTTCAGTTTTTTTCCACCTCCTTTAATTTTGCAATCAGGGAATTGAGGCAAGAGTGATTGGGAGAAAAAGATCCAACCCAAACATAAGATCCGGCGACATCAAGTCAAGGCATGAAGTGTCAAAATTTGGTACAAATATATAATTAAGTGCCAAAACTTTCAAAACGTACACTTAAATGCCATTTTTTTTTTTTAAACATTTAACACTAAAGTCCCAACTTCAATGAAGGTAGTAAAAAATCTGACATGACATTATTTTAAGAATAAATGTGGTTTATGTGGCTCATCGAAGTTGTCTACTCAGTAATCAATATGCAAAACCATTTCGTTTTATCCTAAAAATTGATTTTTACTATAAATATTAATTAAATTAAATTTTAAAAACTAAATAAAAAAAATTAGGTGCAGCAAAGCAGTGAGGGTTGTTGCTAGGGTCGTTAGCCATCGGCCAGGGCCTAGAGTTCTTTTAATTTAATTTAATTAATATTTATATCAAAAATAAAAATTAGAGACAAAACGACATTGTTCTAGGACAAGCTAGCAACATTAGTACCACATTAGCAATCTTTCTCTCAGCACCAAGCAGAGTATACCAATCTATATCGAAGACATTCTCCAAAAAAACGCAAACGTCGAAGGAAAACCAGAATCTCCAGAAGATAAACTCGAAGACCCACCAGTGTCAAAGACGTGAACCTCGTTGGTCTGGCAGTTGTCTATGCCAAAGCCACCGAACACGTAGAGGAACCTGCCCCCTTGGATCGCGTTGCAAGTGTGGGCCCACCTCTTTCCGGGGCCGCCCGCCTCTTCTCTGCCTTGCTCTGGTTCCTGGTCTTGCGGCAACATAACTCTCTCCCACCTCATTTTGCTTTCTCGGGAATATCAAACGACAACAGAAGGGGCCAAAGAAAGTGCGAGAAAGTGAAAGCCTTTGAAAGAAAAGAGTAGGATTTCGAAGTTCGAGGATAAGACCGGGGCTTCAAGGATCCAGAGGGTCTCTCTTTGGTGTCATGCAGAGGGCAAGAGCATAACACCTGAACAAATGTCGACGTAGGAGCAAGAATTGTGTCTTTTGCGGGGAGCCGTTTTCAAAGATCGATTTTTGCGAGGGAACGCAAGAGCTTTTCTTCTCTCTCTCTCTCTACCCTTTTCCTTTTTTCCTTGCCAAAACGTTGTCAAGTACAAAGAATTCTCATGATGCCCTTTTTGGCCCTTTAGGATTAGATCAAGAAGGATCATATTATGAAAAATTGCCCCATATATAAACTCATTTTAGGGCTAGCAATGTCAAAGCCAAATCTGGCAAGAAAATATGCCAATTAGTTCAATGCCAAAAAATATCAATTGACGAAAATATAAACTTGTTTTGGGTACTAAAAGCACAAATATGGACATACATTGAATTAAGGATAAGGAAAAAGGGAACGTGCATTAGTTATTGGGAATTTAGATATTGCCTTTTTAACTTGCATGCTTTAGTGAGGCTAAATGTTTAAAGTACATAACTAGATTTTGAATAGAGAAGAAGAAAATATTTTGGTAACTAAACATTTGAAGCTTTAAACTTTAGATGAACTTTTCATATAATTAATTGTTAGTAAAATTCAAAAGATGAAAATAGAGGAATTGATTGCATTATGTGGAAATATTTTTATTATCTTGTTAATGGATATTCCATGTTAATTGCTTCTGTTATTATTAATTATTGTGAATAGTTCATAGAAGTTTTTGTAACTTCAAAGAACTTATTTTGCGTTGAAGATTATATTAATGATGATTTCTAGTTAGGAGTTTTTTTGATGATAATGGGAAACATAGTGACTTTTTGATTTTGAAACTTTATTTGAAATTATTCATTAATATGATGAATTTATGCAAAATAGATGCATAAATGATAGGCATTAATAATTTGTGCATATGTGTCTAATATGTTCAGATTCAATGGCTTCAGCAACTAAGAGTATAGTTGCTAAATTGAACAAATGTAAGAAGTTAAATGGCGATAATTATTAAGTATGTCATATGAAAATCCAATATATGCTAGCAGAGCAAGAGGCACTAGAAGCTCTTAACTTGATTATGGAAGAATATGAAGATGGGAACACTGCACAACAAAAAATAGATAAGGATGCATTTGCTGCATGGAATATAAAGAACTCCCTTGCTCGCATTACGTTGCTGAATAGCATGGAGAATGATGTTATACGAGAATTCAAGCGTTTTGAGAATGCCAAAGAAATGTGCGAAGCATTGACAACAAGATTTGGTCATACATTAGTGACCAAACTAAGGCAGCTCATTATAAGATTTGACTTTGCAAGAAATCTCATGGTCATACTATGAAACAACACCTAAGAAATATATTAAACATGATTAATGAGTTGAAGGATGCTAACTATGTCCTGACCGACGAGCAGCAAGTGCAAGTAGTGATTTCTTCATTGCCTCAAAATTAGGAGCATATGAAAGTCCACCTGACACACAACGAGAACATTAAAACCTTTGAGGATGCAGTGTGTCATCTAGAGCTAGAAGAGGACTGCCTCCTAGTAGCTAAGTCGGAAACTAACATTTATTATGCCGGTTCTAACTCACAAGGGGTTTCAAACTCCAAGCATAAACATCCCGATTCGTTCAAAAGATGGAAAGGCAATGGAGCAAGTTCTTTGGAAAAGAAACAAAAAGTTGACCAACATGAAAGAAGAAAGCTTTCTCGATTGAAGAAATTGTCAAGGGTGAAGTGTTAGAACTGTGACAAGAAGGGTCACTATGCTCGTGACTATCACGAGCCAAATAAGGTAAACAAATATTGTATTCTTAAGAACTTTGTTTATGTATGAAGTTCTATATTCTTAACTGAATCTAATCCTTTGTGGACTGTAGATTCAAGAGCAATAGACCATGTAGCGAATGATAGAGAATCTTTCATGGAATTCCGATGGGTACTGATTGGAACTAAATGGATCTCTATAGGAAACAACTCTAGAATTAAAGTAAAAGGGATTGGCACCTGCCAATTAAACATGTGTGGTGAACGCATTTTATTTTTACATGATGTATTATATGCTCCAGAGATTCGTCAGAATTTAGTATCTGTGTTAGTATTGGTAAAACTTGGTTTTAGTTTGAACTTTCATAATAATAGTGTGGATTTATATTTGGATACAAATTACTATGGTTGTAGTTATTTTTTGGATGGTTTTATTGTATTAGATATTAACTATGGTAATGTCAATGTTTATTATTCTCTCTTCACATCTTTTAATTCATATGATAATTATGTGAATGTGTGACGTACTAGACTTGATTATATTGGCTAATAACGTATGAATAGACTAACCAAAAATGGCTTGTTGGCAACATTGAAAAAATTGATCTGTCCATATGTGAGTATTGTCCAGTAGGGAAAATAACAAGGAAACCATTTTAAAAAAGTAAAAGAGCTTAATTTCCTTTACAATTAATCCATTATGACATCTGTGATCCAATGAATGTGAGATGAAGACATGAGGCTATTTATTTCATCACATCTATAGATGATTATACTCGATTCGAACATGTCTATTTGATTTCTCTTAAATCTAAAGCATTTAGTTGTTTCGAGAAGTTTATAAGTTCGGTAGAAAATCAACTAGATATATTCCTCAACAAAATGGTATTGTGGAAATGAGAAATAAAACTCTACTAGAAATTGTTAGGTCCATGATGACATATACTAACTTACTTATCACCTGCAGTGTTACTACTATTGAGTCAGCAGTCTGAGGGACTCCAGTGAGCTGGATCTGGACTTTTAGAAAAGAGAGCAACTAGGGGTTTGAAAGAGCAATATTGAAGTTTGGATACAGAGTTACAAAGATTGTTCCAGCATTTAAAGTAGTTTGAACAGTACCTATGCAGGCATGTTGGTATTCTAAAAACCTGGTATCCAATAGAGCAATCCATGCCACAACTGGCAAACCTTTTCGACCATGAAAAGTAAGAGCAAGACGAACACCCCCATAATGCACATGGGAGTATCCCTGCTGAGTCCATTGTTTGGGGAATTCTGGAGGGATTTGAAGAGTAACAAAGTACTCCTTTTCAGTAGCAGGAATAGGATGTTGGTCGAATTTGGAAGATTGCACATACTCTTTCACTTCCTTCGGAGTCGAGCGAATGAGTTGTCAAATAGAGCGAATGGGAGAAAATGACGAAGTGGGTTTAGCAAAAGAAAAATAAGGGTTCATTAACGGGAGTTGGGTTTCGGAGATCTTGGTTTCATCACTAAGAGAGACTTCATAAAGATAGTCTATCTTAGAAGCATTTGAAATCCAGAAATCTGAAGAGGTTGAAGAAAAAGGAGTAGTAACTAGTGAGACAGGTGCTTCGAGTATTTTTGGTTGATCTGACATGATGTGAAGAGTTCTTCTCAGCACTAGATTCACCTACTAAGCGCATGGAACGGATTTTGCTAGAAATGAAACCATGGCTCTGATACCATTGAATATACCTAGACTTAGAACTAGGGAGGACAAAATCAATTTTCTGCAGGTATGCCTTCCCACACTGGGCAAACAACTCAAGCCCTTCAGGGACAGCCTTTTAATAGAAAATCATTCTGCCATTTAGTTCAGAGCCTAGAGACACCCAAATAGAACCAGGATGATAACATTTCTAACTATCCGAGCTGCATTTATCAGAGGATCCTACTAGGTTGGAGAAGAAGAGAGGTTTAGAAAGCCATAGAGAGAATTACACAAAGCACTCACTTTACTTGTAGGGACTCTGCCCAACATATTACATCCTCTTCGCCTTTTATAGGCAATTAGAGGTTACAAACAAGCAAGGACCAAAACATACGGGTCCTGAATAGAAAGAGGCTTCCGAAAATTTCGGTCGGGAATTATTCGCACGGTATGAACAATGACAGTGAACAATGATTTCCCTAGCCTACTGCTACAGTAAAAGTGAATAGTAACTTGCTACAGTAAACTTGTACGAACATTGATTTTTCAACGGTCTCGTCCGTCACGAGCATTATAACTATAATTTGAGTCATTTGAGTTGTGTTCTGTTGCTAGAATATGTGCATCATATTTTTGTTCAAGTGATTCAAGATCTTCTGGTGTGAGAATCTGGTTTAGCCGATGTGATGAGGATGCTTCTTCTTGAGGATATGTTGTAGACGCCAGTTCTTGCTCTCAATTTGTGTTGTCATCTGTTGTGTCGGCAGGAAGACTTGGCTGGGGCCAATTGGATGGTTGTGCATAGAAGGATGTGTTTATGCCTTGAGATAAGGACAAAGGTCCTTGATCATAGGGGTCTTGGGACAGAGGACCTCCCCATGTAGCATAGGGGTCTTGAGAGGACTGTGCAATATCATCTTTGTTTGCCATTTGATGATCTTGTGATGATGCAGCTTGTCTGAATTCTTCGAGCGCTTCTTTGGCTTCTGGTGTGAGGCTATAATGATTCCATGTTGTGGGTACATCATAATTCCATGCATCTGGAGGAATGGTCTTATTTTTCTGGCATAAGATTCTCTGGAGTTCTCGATATTGGTGTTCACAACAACCAACATGACTTGGATAAGATTTGTGAACTCGAGCGTCCTTGTTATCTAGCCAAGGTTTATAGGATGTGGTACCTATATTATGAGGGGCATCGATAATGTGACCATTATTGGTGAAGAAATGCCACGGTCGTCTAAAGAACAGAATAGTGTGAACTTCAGGGTTTGGCTGTGTGGTTTTCAGTTCTTTCTCGAGGAGCCATTTCCAGTGAGTTGGAGGATAAAACCAATTAAGAAAATCTAAAAGATTTTTGTCATTTTCATTTTTAATCTTACCTCTTGGAAGTCCAAATATCCTGGTGAGGTTGTCTATGAATCTTTTGGTTGGAATTTCAATAGCTATCAAGTACCACAATAACCATCGAAGCTGGTTAGGAAAATCATCTTCTTTCTAAATCAAAGGATGTATGAATGGATAATCTGTATTTAATCCAAAATGATAGAGAATCGATCCTCCATTAAACCTGAACAAATCTGTGTGGCATTGCCACATGAGTTTATCCAAATTTTCAGTGAATTTGTCATTATGGATGTATTCAATGATTTCCTGGGATACTTCCAACTTGGCCAATCTTTGATCTTCTCGATCTTATATTTTTCACCATATTGACGCATATGAAAAGCACGTCTCATGACATACATGTTGATTTCAACTGGTGCTTTAGGTCTTGAGAGGAAGTTAGCAAGCACATTTTTGTTTCCAGCAATATGCTTGGTCTTGAAAGAATATTTTGAAAACCATTCAGCCCATCTCAGTAACTGGGAATTTGGAATCTGCTTCTGTTTGAACCTGGTCATCTGAGGGAAAGATGCCATATCCAGTTCAACTAGGAAGTGATGGCCAATAAGATAGAATTCAAACTTTTTTATTCCATTTTTTATTGCCGGAATCTTTTTAAAAGTGGAATGATAATGCATTTCCGTCTGAGAGAATTTTTCACTTTTATATGCACACAAATGTTTCTTACCATCAATTTCTTCAAATAAGACTGCAGCCCAATATTCATCACTAGCATCGGTCTAGATAATTCGTTTTCTTGTTGATAGAATTTGCAGTGGAGGAAGAGATTGCATAAGTTCTTTGACTTGAGCAACTGCATTGGTCTGAGACTTTCCCCAAGGTGGGGGATTCTTTTTCAACATTGTCTGCAATGGGATTAGCAATTTTGTAATGTGTGGAACAAAATCCCTGAGATAAGTAATTATCCCAAGAAATTGCTGAACTTGTTTTCTTGTAAAGTTTTCTTCAGGAAACTTTAGCAGTTCCTGAGCAATATGTGGCCCTGGATAGTATGTCCATTTGTTAAGGTGCATACCAAGAAATTCAATTTCTGTCTGGGCAATATTCATCTTTCTTTGGGAAAGCATAATACCATGCTTTTTCACAATTTCAGCGAACTGTTCAAGGAGTTGACAGTGTGACTACTCATCAGGACTATAAAGCAAGATATCATCAATATAAACTGCTGCGCTTGCTAGAATTGGCTGGAAAATTCGGCACATTGCCTTTTGAAAGAGGGATGGAGCAACCTTTAGGTCAAAAGGAAGAACTTTCCATTGGAAATGCTGGTTTGGGATACAAAACCCTGTCTTGGGTCTGTCTTCAGGATGAATACCCAATTGCCAAAATCCGGCTTTGAGGTCAAATTTGGAGTAAATTTGAGCTTTAGATAATCCAGCAAAAAGAGAGTTTCTGGAGGGTAAATGGAATTTATTATATTGGAGAAAAAGATTAAGTGGCTGGTAATTAATTAACAGTCTCATTTTTCCTCTGGTTTGCTTAGCACGCTTGTTGACATAAAAGGCTTCACAAGCCCATTGAGAGTGTGAGACCTCAATAAGGCCTTGTTGCAATAAGTCTGAGCATTCTCTTTAAGCCAAAATCAAGTGTTTTGGATTTATTCCCATATGACTCGACTTGGTTGGATTAATATCTTCATTTTTCTTGAAAGGAAGGTGAATAAAGAAGTCTGGATTTTTCCATAAAGGATGGGAACATTTCTGAGCAAATTCAGAATGAGATTCCGAACAGGATTCTAGCAACTTTTGCATGATCGGATCTAATAGACTCATTTCAATGGAGAAAAGTCTTTGGATATTGACAAATTCAGAGAATTGGTCTTTATACTTAAGACCTCTTCCAGGGATGATGCGGAGTTGAGAAATTTGAGTCATGATATCCCAACCAATGATCAAATCTTGTTGGGAAGACTAGAGCTAAAGATTTTTGTGGTTATGGAGCATTGTGGGAAGAACTGAACAGTTATGAGAGTAGTTCTCACATTTGTAGAGAAAGTATCTTCTGAGGCAGAATTGAAATACCAGACACAAGAAGTCCAATATTCTTCAGGAAGAACTTTAGTGTCTAAAATTGAAGAAGCAGCTCCAGTGTCTATGAGAGCAATGACAGTGATTGGTTTGGCAAACTTTGACGTAAATATTTTTACAGGAAAATGAGGATAATGAGTTTGGCTTGAAAATATGTCAGTGCTTTCCTCTGAAGGAGTGAGAGATACGTGAAAAATATCTTCATGGTTTGAGTCTGAATCAGTATTACTGGGAGTTTGGTAACAAGGGATAATATAGAGAATTTGTTCACATGGTTCTTCGACCGCAGAAAATAAGGATTCGATATCATCATTTCCTAGAGAAATACCAGTTTTATTCTCTATATGATGTATTAAATGATTCTGACCTTTTTTTTGCCTAAGGGACAATTTTTGGCATAATGTCCTTTTTTGTTGCGATGAAGCATCGGTTTGATTTTTGTGGCCCCAGCGATCCTTCCTTTTGCGTAGATATCGCCATTTCTTCTTTCTTCGGAGGTGCTTGGAGCCATGCTTAGATTTGTTTATCCACATCTTCTTGAAATGCTTCTTTTTCCTGGAGGATTTCCCGCAGGAACCGTCACAATCTTTCTTGGAGCATTTGATTTTCAAGTATTGTTGAGAACATGCCCTGTCAAGTTCTATGTTGTCATGAACATAAGACCGAATCATCTGACGTTTCATACATAAGTCTTCTAAGCACAAATGGATTTCTTGTTGGAGCTCTCCCATCGTAACATCCTGGATTCTCCTTTGTCTAGAGAGAAAATTTCTCTCCACTGGTTGAGATAATTCCTTTGGAATGGAGGTTAGGAAAACATGCTTCAGATTTGCATCAGCTCCGACTTGGTAAAAGAGCTGAAGCATTTGTCGATAATGCTTATCAAGATGTTTTTTCTGAAGAGAACAACACATTCTTTCAAAAAATTCTCTTCTCCTAAGTTCCATAAGATCAACGGGTTTTCCCACAAAAAAGTGGTACATAAGGGTGATGGCATACTGAAAATTTGGTGCAAGTAAAAAGTGAAGTTGATCTTGTTCTGACACAAATGCCCACCAAAGTTTGAGACTACCTGTGAATCTTGTGACAAAGTTAAAAAGAATATCATACTTGTCATGATTGGTAATGGCTTTGGTGTTGAGCCAAGTATGAAATTCTTCAAGTATTTCAGGCCATTTATGATAAGGAATATCATCAATAGTGAAGAACTGTTTTGATGAAGTGACGATATTTTGAGAGGAATTGTTTGGCTGAACAACTTCTGGTTCAGAGTGGTCTGAATCCATGTCATAATCCGGGGGATCAGCCATGAATACAGATGAGGTTACTGGTGCTATAGGAGGAGATTCAATGGTAGGGATCGAAAAGGAGGATGAAGAAGCAAGAGATACCGAATCTAATTCAGTTTCAAAGATGTTAGGAAAGGCTGGTTTTGTTGGGAACGGAATCTGATCTGTTGGAATGACAGGATCAATCTGTTGTGGAGGCGGTGTAGGATCAGGCTGGGGTTCCTAATTGCCTAAATCTTTGAGAAAAGATTCTAATGGATTTGACAACATTAGCTGATCTGGCCTTTCTCTTATAACCAACGAAAATTTCTCTTTCTTCTTTTCTTTCCCTTTCCTTAATCGATCTAACTCTCTGAGATGATTTCTCATCTCAGCCACATCTGTCTTTTGTGTGACATGAATATCTGGAAGAGTGGCAAAGATAGATGTCTGAGGTGGCGGAGGTAGAGAATGAAGAATTTCTGTCCTCAGAGTGGAAGGGAATGGATTGATTTTCCCTAGGTTGAGCTTTCCTTCTTCAAGGATTTGGATTTGCCTTTTGAGCTTATCTATCTCAGTCTTAGGACTTTCAAGATAATGATAGCCCAAATTTTGTCCAGATTCTAAGGCATGAAGCCTCTTCTGGAAATCTGAAAGTATCTTCTTGGTGGTTTCATCATATCTTCGTAGGTCTTGTTGCACATTTCCAATCTTGGAATCAATTGCTTTGAAAGCATTGTTATATGTAAGAAGAGTCTCTGATTGCCAATTTAGAACAGTTTCAGCAGCAGGAGTTCTTTTTTGTCTTCCATGCTTATCCACATCAGTAGGGGTAGGTATCTTTGGAACATGCCGATATCTGTTTTGTGGATCAATAAACTATTCTGGTGCAGGAAACGAGAGTTTAGAGCTTTCACGAACAAGAGGAGGAAAGTCTGTTTCATGGAACATAGCAATGGTAGAGCTAGATGGTGTATCTTTCGGAACTTCAAATGGGTATGAGTGTTTCTTTGCCCACTTAACAATTGGCTTGTAGAATGGAGAAATGACTGATTTTTTCTGAGGAGGAGATGGAGGAGGTGATGGTGATGGATCTGGTGATACAGAGGGAGAAGTATTGAACTCTGGTGGTGGAGTTGGGGCATAGGAAACCATGAAGTGATACTTATCACATTCACCGAGAGTATCAATGGAAGAATCTCCATTCAAGTGCCTCTGATACATAGGGTCTTTTGGCCTTTTGTGCTCCCTACGAGGTGGAGGTTTTGCAAATGGATCTACCTCGTTAGGGGAATTTATGCAATAAGATTATTGACAGAATGGATCCCAAAAACAATGACCATATTGGTCTTTATAGTAATGGATAGGATGCCTATTACTTTTGAAATATTTAACAAGCTTTTTGGGGTCTGGTTCGCAAATTGACTCAGGAACACATGGTTCAATCATGAAGAGAGTCTGGAAGATAGAGGGATTTTCTTCCTTTTCCTTGCCAAACTTGATGGAAACAGTTCCATCATTCTTTCTGACAAATTCAGAATCTGAAGACTAGAAAGGCTTGTTGCTTTGATACAATTTTTCATAGTTGGTGATCCATGTTTTTGGGAGGAGGGTAGCCAACTTTTCTTTTGGGATTTGTCTGGGAACATGAATACAAGAGGCCTGGTCATTCTGCATGGAAATGAATAGTGCATCTTCATTTCCGTTGTGGAAGTTTAAGTCAAGAGCATGATTCTGCACTCGATAAACCATTTGATAATGCAGTGTTGCTGCTATTGAGTCAGCAGTCTAAGGGGCTCCAATGAGCTGGATCTGGACTTTTAGAAAAGAGAGCAACTGGGGGTCTGAAAGAGCAATATTGAAGTTTGGATACAGAGTTACAAAGATTGTTCCAGCATTTAAAGTGTTTGAATAGTACCTATGCAGGCATGCTGGTATTCTAAAAACTTGGTATCCAATAGAGCAATCTGTGCCACAACTGGCAAACTTTTTCGACCATGAAAAGCAAGAGCAAGACGAACAGCCCCATAATGCACATGGGAGTATCCCTGCTGAGTCCATTGTCTGGGGAATTCTGGAGGGATTTGAAGAGTAACAAAGTACTCCTTTTAAGTAGCAGGAATAGGATGTTGGTCGAATTTGGAAGATTGCACATACTCTTTCACTTCCTTCGGAGTCTAGCGAATAAGTTGTCGAATAGAGCGAATGGGAGAAAATGACGAAGTGGGTTTAGCAAAAGCAAAATAAAGGTTCATTAATAGGAGTTGGGTTTCGGAGATCTTGGTTTCATCACTAAGAGAGACTTCATAAAGATAGTCTATCTTAGAAGCATTTGAAATCCGAAAATCTGAAGAGGTTGAAGAAGAAGGAGTAGTAACTAGTGAGACAGGTGCTTCGAGTATTTCTGGTTGATCTGCCATGATGTGAAGAGTTCTTCTCAGCACTAGATTCACCTGCTAAGCGCATGGAATGGATTTCGCTAGAAATGAAACCATGGCTTTGATACCATTGAATATACCTAGACTTAGAACCAGGGAGGACAAAATCAATGTGGGAAGGCATACCTACATAGGGAGGTCCTCTGTCCCAAGACCCCTATCATTAAGGACTTTTGTCCTTATCTCAAGGCATAGACACATCCTTCTATACACAGCCATCCAATTGGCCCCAGCCAAGTCTTCCTGCCGACACAACAGATGACAACACAAATTGGGAGCAAGAACTGGCGTCTGCAACATATCCTCAAGAAGAAGCATCCTCATCACATCGACTGAACTAGATTCTCACACCAGAAGATCTTGAAGCACTTGAACAAAAATATGATGCACATGTTCTAGCAACAAAACACAGCTCATATGACTCAGATTATAGTTATAATGCTCGTGACGGACGACACCGTTGAAAAATCAATGTTTGTACAAGTTACTGTAGCAAGTTACTATTCACTTTTACTGTAGCAGTAGGCTAGGGAAATCACTATCACTGTTCATACCGTGCGAATAATTCCCAACCGAAATTTTCGGTAGCCTCCGTCTGTTCAGGACCCGTGTGTTTTGGTCCTTGCTTGTTTGTAACCTCTAATTGCCTATAAAAGGCGAGGGGGATGTAATGTGTTGGGCAGAGTCCCTGCAAGTAAAGTGAGTGCTTTGTGTAATTCTCTCTATGGCTTTCTAAACCTCTCTTATTCTCCAGCCTAGTAGGATCCTCTAAGAAATGCAGCTCGGATAGTTAGAAATGTTATCATCCTGGTTCTATTTGGGTGTCTATAGACTCTGAACTAAAGGGCAGAATGATTTTATGTTAAAAGGCTGTCCCTAAAGGGCTTGAGTTGCTCGCCCAGTGTGGGAAGGCATACCTGCAGAAAATTGATTTTGTCCTCCCTGGTTCTAAATCTAGGTATATTCAATAACTATTGTTTGTATACTTAACCGTGTCTCTTCTAAATCAGTTACTTCCATTATTGACAAGTAGAAAATCTGACTTAAGTTTTCTTAAGCCGTGGAGTTGTACTGCCTATACTCATGAGCTCTCTCACAAGTATGAGAAATTGGGTTCTAAATGCAAGAAGAGTATTTTCATAAGATACTTAGAACACTTGAAATTGTATGTGTTTATAGGTGAGCAGGAAAGTGAGAGTATAATTGAATTTGAATTACGAGATGTCACATTTTTAGAGAATGAATTTCTTAAGAATGACGAAATAGATGATGACTACTCTCTATTTGAAACCTTAGATCAAGATAATGAACATAGTAGAGTTTGTCCAAGTGGGAGTAACGTGAGAAGTGATGAATTAAATTCAACTCATTCTCAATTATAATCACCTAATGAGACGATATCGTCATTATTTAATCTGAGTGGAAGCATAATGGAGAATAATGTGCAAAGTGTACAATCTTCCATATGACAAACAAGTCATAAAAGTATTCCTTATCGACGTTTTGACATTGAAGGGGAAACTTTTATGATTACTCCACAAGATAAATATGAGCCAAGATATGTAAATGAGGTTATAAATTGTCATAATAAGAAAAAATGGATGAATGCAATGGAAAAGGAAATTGAGTCAATGAAGTCAAATCATGTCTAGGAACTGATTGATCTTCCAAAAGGACACAAAGCCATTAGGAACAAGTGGGTTTTCAAAATAAAGTGTAAAGCTGATGGCTCAATAGAAAGACATAAGGCTCGTCTTGTGGCAAAATGGATATAATCAACAGGATGGAATT
Source organism: Eucalyptus microcorys (assembly GCA_014182515.1). Lineage (NCBI taxonomy): Eukaryota > Viridiplantae > Streptophyta > Magnoliopsida > Myrtales > Myrtaceae > Eucalyptus > Eucalyptus microcorys. The sequence goes on from CM024563.1 coordinate 6,718,689, forward strand.
GATTATGAGGAAACATTTTCACTTGTAATCAGATTTATTTCAATTTGCATTATTCTAGCAATAGTAACTAGTATAAATCTTGAGTTACATCAAATGGATGTAAAGACTATTTTTCTCAATTGAGAATTAGAAAAAGAAATTTATATGGAACAATCCGTTAATTTCATTTTGAAATGTCAAGAACAAATGGTATGTCAACTTTTGAAATCTATATATGGCCTTAAGCAGTCATCGAGACAATAATATATACGTTTTCATAAAGTCATAATGGCATATAATTTTACAATGATTGATGATGATAATTGTATATATATCAAAAGATCCAAAGATCAATTTGGGATTATATCATTATATGTTAATAATATACTGATTGCCGAAACCAATATGGAGTTTGTTAATATTTTCAAGAGTTGGTTATCTTCCAACTTTGAGATGAAAGACATGGATGATGTTGCATACATTCTTAAAGTTAAGATTTCAAGAGATCGTTGTCTCTTTCGCAAAAAACATACATAAGTAAGGTTCTTGAACGATTTCATATGCAAGATTGTAAACTCATAAATGCTCCTGTTGTAAAATATGAATGATTGAGTCATAGAATATGTCCTAAGACTCTACAAAAAAAGGAACAAATGCAACATGTTCCTTATGTTAGCGTTATTGGAAACTTAAATGTACGCTATGATATATACAAGACCTGACATATGTTTTGTAGTTGGGATGGTAAGTAGATACCAATCCAATCCAGGTTTGGCACATTGGAAAGTCATCGAAAGAATACTGAGGTATTTAAAGGGAACTGCTGATTATATGCTTAGTTATCAAGGAAATGATATACGACTTGAAGGCTATTCAGATGTTGATTGGAGAGGAGATTTAGATAAAATGAAATCTACTTCTGGATTTGTTTTCTTACTGAATAATGGTACCATATGTTGAAGCAGTAAGAAACAAACATGTATAGCTTTGTTCATGATGAAAGCTGAGTTCGTGACATTATCAGCAGCAATACAAGACGATGTTTGGCTTAAGAGATTTTTGGGTCATTTAGGTATTGTTAAAAATGTTGCAAACTCATTGTTAGTTAATTGTAACAATCAAGCAGTAATAGTGTACACCAAAGATCCAAAATATCATGGTAAGACCAAATATATATATACCAAGTATAATTTTGTCAAATATATAATTGCACAAAAAGATGTGAATTTATATATCTACACATAGAATGGTAATAGATCTAATGACAAAGCCAATACCTAGAGATATGTTCTGTGGTCATGTAAAATCTCTAGAACTGCATAGAAGTTGATGTACTGATGTCACGCCCCAATCCTCGAGCATGTGTCCATCCCTCTCTGGTCGATAAAATTTTGCGACTTCCCAGGACAAGTCACTTACCCTTTCTTTTTATTGCACATGTGAAAGCGAAAATAAATTACCTGACAATAATCATCTCGGGATAGAAAAGCAGGACAACAGATTCACAAAACGAAACATGCTTTTATATTCACATAGAGTCATGTACAAGGTCCATGACCAAAAGACTACAAAGATTGGCTTTTCTAAAAAGAAGCGGTCCTAACTGACCGACACTTCCGATCACCTCATCTCAGCTCTGGGTACTCTACTCGATGATCCTGAAAATTGAGCCCACAACGGGGTGAGTTATAAATCTCAGCGAGTTCACGCTCTAAACCCCAATTATGAGGGAAATATGCATAGAAGCACCATAACCACACAATCACACAATCATAGAGACTTATCTTGTCTCAGATCCACCATGCAGGTCATCATAATTCATATTACAACCAGAGCAACACTCAAGCTCAATTAATTGGAACGCAATACTCAATCTCAAATAAGCACATGGGTCCTGATTATAGGGCCAAATTGTTATGACATGTCCAATACCGTGCTACACGATTTTGTCCCATAATCTGGCACATTCAACTCAAATTCAATCATGTGTTCCTAGTTTTGGTCTCGACATATAGCACGGCTTACTCTTTGTTCGGCGATCTTCTGGCATTGCCAGACTTCGTCTCACCCCATTGAGCACGGCATGTGTTTATCAAATGGCTTTCTCGAAGGAGCATAGGGTCCAGAATCTACTGCGACCGCCTTCCCGTTGTATAGGGGGCGTTCCATATAGGGGTTACCGTTCAGCTTAACAGCTCGGGACGGGTTCTCTTAACCAACACATGATCACTCAAGTATGGCTCAGGGCACCGTGCATTGTACTCAAATGACTCAATTAAAATGGTAAACCTGGCCTTTTTCTTCGTCTTAGAAACATATGGTAAAATAGTTGTGTGTGGGCACACGGTCAACTCGAACCAGAAAAATTGATATTTTCAAATTTAAAATCTCACTATTTTATATAGTATATAAAATTATTTTCGGTGTTAAAATCCGACACCTGGGATTTTCTGAATAAATAATGGAAATTCACAATTTTTGGAATTAAATACCAAAAATCCAATAAGCACTCAATTGGCATAATTTAATACTCAATTGCAGAAATTAACCATACCATTGCAATCAGCATGAAATTCCGATCACCGGCTATCCCGGCCTAATTTCCCGAAAAAATAATTAATAATTAATTAATTTCTAAAATTAATTAAATAATTCAATTTAAATTCTAAAAATGCCAACCTAGGCCGAAATCACTAAATTAAATACCGATACGAGCCCGGAAAATTCCCGAACCCTTCTAGATAAATAGCATAATTTATCTAGGCCTCACTTAATTTAATCTAACCACCTAACATGCATAATTGGATAATTAAATCACTAATTTAATCAAACTAACCACCTAATTCCTAATTAGTTAAATCTAAACACCCTTTAAATGTCATTAACCTACTAATAAGAGTTTAGTGCATAAACTCACCTGTTTATTGCGAAAACTGGTTCACCGCGATGACGGCGCGATGGAGGCCGAAATTCAAATTTTTGGAGGCGTCGACGGACACTCAGACCGGGCCTAGAATTGGCCCAACAAATCTCAGCCCAAATTGAGATTTGTTATTGGGTTGGGCTGGGCTTGCTTCGCGGGTCGATGGGCTGACTTCAGGACTAGGCTGAAATTCACTGGGCTGATCTTGCTTGGGCTTCAAATTGCTGGACTGTTGCAGGGTTTATGGGTCCAACTGGACTGAAAAAATTCATGTGGGCTGATCCACGAAGATGCTAGGCCGAAAACAGGCTGGATGAACTGAAGATGCGCGACAGAAATTCACGGGCTTCAAATGGGCTTGCAGGCTGGATTGCTGAAAATGCGTGGGCTTGCTCGACAGGGACGTGAAGCTCGCCGGGTTGCTATTTGCTTCGGTCGATGGTGATGCTGTCTCGCTTGGATTTCGCTGGCGTGCAGCTGGCATCGAACTGGGGAAGCGAGGGCGAGGCGCACACGGGCAGCTGGCTTCGCTTCGGTGGCCGCAAGCTGAGGTCAACAGGACTTCAACAAGACCTCCATTATTGACCGACGAAGATGCGAGCTGACGGAGGGCGCAAGATGGAGAAGAAACGTGGCAGGAAATGGAGAACTCAGTGGGAGGCAACGTCTCGGGCCAGCTAGATTGAAGATCCCGTGGGCTGGCTTCTCGGTGGATCGGGGGCTTCAAGGGGTCAACAACAGTTTGCTGGGGAAAATATTTTGACCGATGGAAGCAAGGTGATGGACGTGTGGCAGACAAAGGCAGCTTGGTGGCTTCGTGGATTGAAGAAGCTGAAGACAGGCCGAAAGAAAATAAACGAAAGGCAGAAGCAAAGTGATCCTTTGGCTGAGGTAAGGATCGAACGAGGAGGAGGGAGGTCGGCAGAGGCTGCTTACTCGAGAAGCTTGAAAAGAAAAGCTTAAAGTTTACAAACTTATCCCCTCCATTAATTACATGTCTCCCCTATTACTTTCTTAGATGATAATGCCACAATTAAATCCAAATTGAAGCCAAAATTATAGTCCCTTCCAAAATTCCGAATTTCACTAATTTGGCTTCAATTTCCTCTCCGATTATCCAAATCGAGGTCTGATTTGCTGAAGAAAAGTCCCATACAATTTTCTGCAAGTCCCTAACACTCAAGGCCTTGGCTTGGAAGTCCAAATTTCCTTTAATTTAGCCCATCCGAATTTCTGCTAATTTTCTGCAACGTCCGAATCGATTTTCCGTAAAAAAAATCCCGGAATCTCTAAAAAATCTTTGGAGGATGAGTCAACGTTCCTAAAATGATTTCTGACACGACAGAACTTTCAATTTCCAAAATCGGGTACAAATTCACGGTTAATTTCACTTTAGCGTGCTTTTAGTGTAACCTAGTCTACCGAGTAACTTTCAGGAATTTTTTTGTACAATTGACCCGTGATCGATTTATCTCGAGTCATACCGTACATCTTTGACATATTGGCGACCCTTGGTTGTCGTGAAAATCTTGAGATTTCAATTACGGGCACTAGGTACCAAAACGACAGAAAAATTGATCTAGTGCTGATCGACGAGTATTTTGCAATCAGGTGGAATCACCCATACTTTGATCACATATCTCAGTCAAGTCGACCTATCTCCAGTCTTTGGTCGATTTCGACAGTACTGTAATGAGTCTTGCAGATCACACGATTGAACAATCGATTCCTAGTCGAATTTTCAAGTCCATTGCATTTAGATTCCTTAATTGCTTCCCTAGATAGTCTAGTTATCTCGTGAGTGATCAGCTTAGAAAATAGTACTATCGGCGTGTCGATGAAAGGCCCGATTTATTTAATCGAAAACGAAATCTGAAAATTCAGGCCATCACAACTGAATATTGTAATTTCCCTTAAGTGTTCACATTTAATGAATTTATGTTTCATCATGAATCTTTGTTTGACGTTTATGCATCTTAATGCTTAGTGCATCTATAAAATTGAGAAAGTATGTCGGATAGATAAGAGATTAACCCATTTACATATGTAATCGCCTCTATTTACTATATGATAAATAGAGATGAGACGGTTTTGAAGCTTACTATCTAGGTGATAATCGAGTGCTCAAGCTTAAAATATAAATGTCGCCTTAACTGAGTATTAAGATGAGAACATAATATTTACTATGTCCGAAAGTAAAATAACCCACATATTTTATTTTATTTATCTTTGATGCCAGATGTGAGTTCTAATGGATTCCGTGAAAGAGTAGATATGTGAACTCAAGTTAGACATTATGTCTGTTTGAATTATAATATGTATGGTATTGAAAGTGTAGATAGACGCTCTATGGAAAATGAGTTAATACCGTAGTATGTATTTCATATTACGTATGCATGAGACGACCAATAAGAGTGGCAAAAGTTTTGACCTATACTTTTATGCTATGTGAGATTCTTGAGGAAAATAATTTCTCAATTAATTGCTCTCATGACTCTCACTTATTCTCAATATTTCTATTCAATGTTTGCTATCTTAGAATATTGCTAATGATCATGACTTGATTTGATCTAATGGGACATTTCTAGAAAAGCAAGTTGAACTGAAATTGAGAGTTTCAAAGAAAGATGAAAATCGAGTTTGGAGAATAACATTCTAGTTTTGTATTCATTGGTCAACCAATTATGATTATTTTGAGATAATCATAATTGTGAATATAATATATCATTATTAAAGAGAGATCAAGAGAGATATAAATGTAATCGATCGATCTAGGGTAATGCATACTATATCTACTAAAAAAAATGCGATGCCTATTATAAGCTGCTATATATTCCTAATAGATATATGGCAACGAGTTCTCAAAGTATGTTTGTCACACGCATTATTTACTGGTATGAATGTTGCAGAGAGGTGAAGAAAGAGCTCTGCTTGATGAATTTTTTTTAATTGATGGGTAAAGTCAAGCCTGTCCACCCATGTTAGGCCAAAATCTGGCCCATAAATGAAAGGCCCATAAGAGAGAGTGCAGTTATTGTTGTATAAAATATGAAGGAGGAGAATGTTGTGAAAGACAACAGTGAAAAAAAAAAAAAAAAAAACAGAACATATTTTTCTCTCATTGGATAGCAATGTTTTCTCTCTTGACGAATAGAATCCAGGGCCTCGATTCATTCTTCCGAGACTACAACGGTACTTTATTTGTGGTAAACAAGGTATGTCCGTCTTTGTGATATATCTTTCGATCAGTGTTACATGTTTTTTCGGGTATGTTTCCGCGTTCATTTTCGGTATTCGTTCGTTCGAGTATCGGTTCATTTTCAAGAATCTATTTCCTATAAAAAGTTATAAAGAGATTTCTTAAGTAACTCGTCAAGTACTTTAGGAATGTAAAAAGAGCATATCAAAACTTAAAAAGGAACAAGTTCAAAAACTAATGGTGCGTTTGTTTCATAGAAAACTCAAAATATTTTCCAAACAATAATAGCTCGTTTTGCTTACAACATTGAATGAATAAAAATTTTTCATCACTTGTGGAAATAATTAGGAATAAAGTGTTGTCGATAATAAAAATATTTTTGGTTGACTAATTTTTCTATGAGATATAACCAATTATTTTTTGAAAAATATTTTCTAAATATCAAGTTTTTAATGAAATAAATGCAGCAAACACTCCCGAGAAAGGTCAAAGCAATCTTGCATAAACGTTTAAAAGCCTCTATACGAACAAAATAAGGCCCCCCTATATATGTTTCGGTAAAGTCTATACATATCTTACCCTTACCAAAAAAAATAAAAAAGACAAAAAAAAAAATCAAAATAAGGAGACTCAGATTCTTGAGCAAATTTTGGGCTTTCAAAAGCTAGATTTGTGATAAAAGTTCAAGAGAACATTGAAACTGCACGGTTGATTGACCTCGTCCAAGCCAGAGCTGTCGGAAGTTTGTGTTACATTCGAAATGGGATTTGGACCAGCTTGTTTCGCATGGGCCTCCTGGGAGGGGGCTTCTTTTACATGCACTTCGTCAGCTTGTCCATCATCAACTGAGTCCGGCTGGATAATTCTAGAAGCCTTGCACTTACTATTATGATCACCATTTGGCACACCAGCACTTGAATCCTCATAAGTTCTTTCCCCACTACAATAATACAGAATCATAAATGAACCAACATTTGTTGAGTAAAATCGATAAGCTAGATGGGAAAAACAAAAGGCTCATCTCCTGGAGCTCGAAAAAGGTATATGGAAAGTGCTAGGACAATTTTAATGTTGATCACCAAAATTCTCCATCACTCTTGCCTAAAATATTGATTTGTCTCGAACGGCTTCTGATAGTGTGAATTGATATCTATGAGAACCTGCATTAGATTCCATTGCTACTTATGATTTGGCTGAAGCAATTCATAAAAACAGTATCATTACCATAATTCTATGTTTTGAAGAAGTTAATCGGGAAATAAATAGTTTGTGGATTTAATCCAAGTGCTCATAGTTATCAATTCACACAATCAAAAGCTCTTTGAAATATAAAGATATTTCAAGCAAGAGTGACTAAGAATTTTTGGTGATCATGTAAGGTTACAACCATATCACAGCTATAACTTCATGATTTTTAGACAAGTGAAAGCTCCAATGAGTGATTTATAGCTATATACAATAGCAAGGGAAAACATGTAAAAGAGGCATTGGGTTGTTGAGAGCGCACGGCAGAAGTTCAATACTTCAACCTGAGGAGATCGCCAAGAGGAAGCCTAAATCTGAGTTTGTTAATATATTTAATTGAATCCATCTTAACTCAAAAACTTAAACTATTGAGTTATTGATCAATTAAGATATATTAACTGCTTAACACCACACCAATTCTTCGATGTGAAATTTACTTAACACAACTCACTCTTAACAATCTCCCTTCACGTGTGAGCTTAGTGTTTAAGCTCACTCCCTCTTAATTTAGATATCCTTTTGGCCCAACTTCGTCCTTACAGGCCCATAATGTTACACCACAACACTCACCTACCTGGAAATTGCAACTTTCAATGTGGGATTTTTCTAACACAACTCATTTACTTGTGTAACCTTACAATCTCCTCCTCATGTGTGAGTTCAATGTTTAGGCTCGCTCCCCCTTAATTCAGATATCCTTTTGGCCCAACTTCATCCTTATGGGCCCACATTGCTTCACCACAATGCTCACCTATCTAGAAATTGCAACCATCATTTTTTATACCAATTGTTGGAAGAGCGCGGCAAAAGTCCGATACCTTAATCTAAGGAGATCGGCAAGTAGGAGCCCAAGTCCGAGCCTGGCAATATATTTAGCTAAACCCACATTATGAGTGAGTTATGGGTTAATTAAGATATATCAATTACTCAATACCATATTAATTCTCTGATTTGGAATTTTTTTAACACAACTTATTCATACGTGCATCCTAATATTGGCTTCTGCTTCATGGAATTTTGGTTACTCGTCAAAATCTAGGGCCACACAAAAAGACAATGTGGAAGAATTTCTTTTTGATTTTGTATTGAATATGGTGATCTTGTCAGTCTATAAAATAAAGATTTAAATGGAAAGATGCCTACAATGAGATCAAATCTATTTACTTACAGTAAATGCATAGATTTGATCAAAAAATTAAATAAGTAGCAAATACCTAGATCGTGGCACCCTAAGGGTGAGCCTTAGGCAGTGTGGTGGACTCTCGTGCACTAAGACACTAATTTGTAATGTTATTTCTCAATGAGAACAAAACACTGGATAAATTTTCATATTATATCATTAGTAAAGTCCTTGTTTTGGAAGAATTATTATTATTATTATTATTATTATTATTATTATTATTATTAATATTAGAAACTTGAACAACAAATAAGTTCATGGTTCATATTGTTACGGGGATGGTCATAACCCTTTCGAACCACGATTGTAAGATCTTTTTAATTTGGGTACTCTTACGATCCAAGTTGCTAGAATTGGCTGTCTAGTCAACCCCACCTCATACTCATTCCCTTAGAAGATATTACACGAACATAAAGTTGTATATTCTTTGATTTAACATAGGCTTTTAGAATCATGGAGACTAGTAGGGCCAACAAAGGTTTTTTACGATGTGGCATTTATTCATTTTTTTTTATTGAGATCGGCATTAAAATAATCACTTTTTAGTAACAATAGGCATTGAAATGATCATTTTTTAACAATAATTAACATTGAAGTGATCACTTTTTAACCTGCGACACAACGTCATTTAGGAGTTATATGCTGATTGGGTACGTTAACGAGCCATGTAGAATTGAAAAATTAATAAAATATGATACACGTCAAATTTCTGGCAACCCAGATCGGAGTTGGCAATTAAATGATCGTTTATTTTTAAATGACAATTAAGTGATCCAAAAGAACTTTCGACACTAAAGTGAGTACCCTACACAACTTTTGGCACTTCTAGCGTCCTTCTAACCTTTTATTTGATTAGTTATAGGCAGTGTTGCACCTTATAGTAACGAAGCATATGTAAATACAGAACAACATTACCTAAATTTTACCTTCGTTTACCCTTTCTCGTGATAAAAATTTTCCCTTCCAGCTCTGTTTCTCTTTTAATTGCTGATTAACTTTGCAATATCTAAATTGCAACAATAATGACGGCCATCACAGATCACATTAACACAGGCCGTGCGCACCGTGCAATGCAAGGATCTTGCCACTTGTGACATTTCGATGCGATGGAGAGGGCAAAGAAACAAAAAGACCATCGATTACTCCTTCCTGGGAAAAATCAGTGATTTATTGTAGCTAGCAAACAGATTACAGAAATCTAGCTTGCTGATTGAAAGGGCAATTGATCATCATAAGAAAACTACAGTATAGAGACAGCGTGTCTCAAGTAATTGAAAATCTGTCCTAATTATTGCTCTTGTGAGCATAAAAAGGGTCATACATGTCAAAGATCTAAAGTGACTCAGGCTTCATATAACACAGAGACTTTAATTCCACTGTTATGGTGCATTTTCTTTTTGGAACTGCTACTTCGACAAAACCCCCCACATTCCAAGACTAAGCTAAAAATCATGAGAGAAGATAAATTTGACAATCAATGCTCAAGTAAAGATCAAGAGGCAAATCAGATCTCCATGGTTAGGTTGAACGCTCTGTGAGTAGTCAAATGCATCTGGGACTACTTAATGAATGTGCAATGGAATTGGCGTGTTACCTCTTTCATCTGGGCCTAATGTCCTCTCATCTGTCATCAGAAATAAAACAATTAGCTCTTTTAAGCATATATTAGATCAATACAGATGCCCAAATCGAACAAATCCACCTAAAGATGGAGGTCAATTTGGAAGCAAGAACACTATTTCTTTGAGGGCTCCTTTCTTCTCTTAGCATCGGGATTCCCATTAAATCTTGATCACATTCAAAACGGTTTGTATATGCATCCTAGTAACCATAGGCATATACAGAGAGTATATCATGGAAGGTGCTCCTCATGGGTATCCACATGCACAATTTTGGTCCTCTGACTCATGGAAAAGAAAGATCCACATGATATTAAACAATGACTGGTACCCCAAAGTTTTCACAGATTCAGAGAGTAGCCAAACACGAGGAACTCCTCACAACGAGATCATAGAAAATGGAAAAGTTCTTTAACGATCGAGACATTTTTAAGAATACATATATTTCTTCAAAAATCTTTTCCGCGAATTTGCAGCCAATTAAAAGTTAAATTTGTATAGAAACTCAAGATAACATTAGAACTCCAAATATTGACTGACCTTCTCCAATTCTGTGCCATAAGAAAGTTGTGCTATATTCGAAACAGCAACCAGACCAGCAGGTTCTGCTCGGGACTCTTGGGAAGAGGCTTCTTTTCCATGCACAATCATCAGCTTGCCAATCATGGACTGACTTTGGCTGGATACTTCTAGAAGCCTTGGACTCTCTCTTTGAATCCTCATAAGTTCTTTTCCTGCTACAAGAATAGAGAATTAGAAGCGAACCAACATTTATCGAGTAAAATTGATCAGCTAAATGGGAAAAACAGAAGACTCACCTCCTGGAGCTGGAAAAAGATATGGGGAGAGTGCTAAATTCATTAAAAAATAAAATTACATGGAGGGGCTTTCTGTTTATGACAATTTCAATGGTACATTGATTTGCAAAATTCTCTATCACTCTCCCCTGAAATATTGATTTGCTTCGGACGGCTTTTGATTGTGTGAATGCATATCTTTGACAACTTGCGTTAGAGTCCATAGCTACTTACGATTTGGCACATACAAGTAACTAAAAAAAATAACCAGTATCACGACCATAATCCCACGATTTCTAGACAAGTGAAAACTCCCGTGGAAGATCTATGGCTATATATAATTGCAAGGGAAACATGTAAAACGAGCAATTGGCTTTTGCTTCGTGGAATTTTAATTACTTGACAAAATCTATAGCGGCATGGAAATCTCTCTAGATAATTTTGAAGAAAATATCCTGATTTTGTATTGAATATGGTGATTTTGTCGATTTATGAAATTACGATTTACATGGAAAGAAACCTACAATGAGATCGAATCCATTTACTTAGAGTAAATACATATATTTGACCAAAAAAGTAAATACGTAGCATATACATAGAGGACACTTAGAACATGGTACCGTAAGGGTGAGCCTTAGTGGAACGGTAAAAGGTACTTAATTGTGACCTAAAGTCATGGGTTTGAGTCACAAAAATGACCTCTCTAGAAACTAGGGGTATGGCAACATACATTAACCCCTTCCCATACCCACGTAGTCAAGCCAAGCCATTGATTAAAATATTTAAGCTTTCATGTATCATCATACATGAACCCCTTGTTAGTTGTTATTAAGCAACTGAAACATACTTAGGTTGTCAATCTGGATGACAACGAGGTATTTCTATAGTTCAAATCCTAAAGTTTTCAAAAATTTTGAAGATTTGCCAAAAATACGAGGAATTCCTTGTCTCAAGATCATGGAAAATGAAAGAGTTATTTTAACAATCAAGGCTTATTCGAGAATGAATAAATGTCTATTAGAATGGTATCACAGTGGACACAATGCAATATATATGATATTTTATACACAATGTCACGACTATCGTTTCAATATTATGTGTATAAATATAAACGGGATTTTGCTGAATAAAATATCTATGACCTGTGAGTCAGTTATTGCAAAAAGCTATTTTTTTTAACAAGCATATGTCTACAATCAAACAATGCTCTGATCAGCTGTAGAAACTTGAAGTTGGATGAGAGCAATATATAATATTCAGCAACATAGATGATTATTTTTTGGATCAAATCAGAGTCTTGGTTGATGGAGATACTCTCTTTTGGAACCTCCACATTTAAATTTAGAGCTTCATCCATCCGACCACCTTTAGTATTGATAGGAGCCTGTAGTGATGATTCTTGGTCTGCAAGTATTTGAGGAGGTAGACAAAAATCAAAATTGAAATAGACTTTTTAAGTAAATTGACTATTTTTTTTTTTTTTGTGACCCAGGGAACTTCCGTGCGCCACTTCGTGGTGGAGTAAACCCTGGGAGGGAGTAGAGTTACCACCACCCTTACCACCCTTGCTCCCCGGGTAAGTCGTGGGTTCCATTCCAACAAGGCAGACGACCTTACCACCCTTGCTCCCCGGGTAAGTCGTGGGTTCCTTTCCAACAAGGCGAGGGAGTAGAGTCACCACCACCCTTGCTCCCCGGGTAAGTCATGGGTTCCTTTCCAATAAGGCAGACGACGCAAGGATTCGAACACTAGACCTCTCGTGAAAGGAACCAGCGTCCAACCACTACGCCGCCGCCACGGGTGGTTAAGTAAATTGACTATTTATGTATGAAAATGGGAGAATTTTGAGTCTCGATTAAGTGGTAGCATCATTTGATTCCATGAATCAAGATCCTAATACATGTAGATACAGATGGTCTAATGAGAGCAAGAGTTAAGAAGAGCACAGATCAGCCAAACTTTTAATTATATTTATTTTTATAGTGAAGCATATCCACAAACAACTCTCGAGAGAAGAAAAATTTGTCCATTACTAATCGAGCGAAGATGAGGACGCAGATCAGATATTTATAATTGGCTTGAATACTCTGTCAGCTGTCAAATGCACCTGGTACAACTTAATGAATGTACATTCTTTATTTGGAATACGCATGAGGTATGTCAACAGGTTCGACTGACCAAAAGCAACTATGCAAGAATTTGTTTCATTCTGACTTTGCCAAATCATCTCTTTCATCATAGGCTATTGTCCTCTCATCTGCCATAAAAAAAATATAACAACTAGCTTGTCCGCATATATTAGATCATATACAGATGCCTATATCGAACAAATCCACCTAAAGATGGAGCTCCATTCAGAAATAAGATCACTATTTCATCGAGGGCTCCTTTCTTTTATTAGCATCAGCATTCCCGGTTAATCTTAATCACACTAAAAGTGTATGCGTATGCGTCTTGGTAAGCATTGGCATGTACAAAATGTATATCATGGAACTGGCTACGCATGGGTATACATGTGCACAATTTTTGGTCTGACGATTTGATGATACATGAGAAGAGAGATGAAGCCATGCAACAACGACAATATATTAAGCAACTGAATAGACTGTAGCTATCTATCTGGATGACAACAAGGTACTTCTATTGGTCATATACCAAAGCTTTCAAAAATTTCAAAGATCAGCCAAAAACAAGAGGAACGCCTCATCTTGAGATCATGGGAAATGGAAAAGTTATTTTAACAACCAAGACTTATTTGAGAATGAATACAGGGCTGTCAGCATGGTATCACATAAGTGGTGGGCACAATGCAATATATATGTGAAATTTTACACACAATGTCACTACCATCTTTCAAATGTTATGCGCACTGACACAGGATTTTGCTGGATAAAATATCTATTACTTGCAAGTCAGTTCTTGCAAAAAGCTATTACTTCACAAGCATAGGTCTACAATCAAAACATGCTCTGAACAGCCGTAGAAACTTAAAGCTGGATGAGAGCAACATATGATAATCAGCAACACGCATGATTATTTTTTTGAGATCACATCAGAGTCCTTGGTTGATGGAGATACACTCTGTTTTGGAACTTCCACATTCAAATTTGGAGATTCGACCATCTGATCATCTTAGTAATGATAGGCGCCTGCAGTGATGATTCTTGGTTCGCAGGTATCTGAGGAGGTAGACAAAAGTGAAAATATGCAGGCAGATAATCCCATAGTGCACAAGATGTATAGTTGCATTCAGAGTACAGATGACTATGAACACCAAAATAGAGCTCAAAAACACAAAAACATTCCACATAAAATAGTAATGTTCTATGCCCAAAAAAAAAAAAAAATCAGTAATGTTCCATTTATTTCATCTCTCCAAGCAACAGAATCACATAAAGGCATCATAAGTTATGAACATGCCCAGTCACATAGAGGAGGTCTAGAGTATTTCAATTGGAGTCCCATGCTACTGCATCTGAACTTTGGTCCAACTTGCTTTGGCATCAAAATCTACTCAGTGACCAACAATTAAGTAGAGAAGAACAGGTAAAAACAGAAGCTGCTTCCACAAGCTTCTTTGCTGTCCTTCTCAGTAAGAATGTGAACACTGACCTTCAAATGTGAGATTGTTGTGAAAACCACAAACAACAATGTTCAAAGTTAAAACTTTTAATTGAATAGATGTCGATTAGCTACAGCCAAGACTCAAAACCCAAAATTAAAGTCAAAACCCACAGCAAGAAACCTAGGCTTCTCCACCTAGGCATGTTGGGATCCATCAGATGTTGATCTAAAATAATCTCAATGATATGACTCCAATCATGTCAACCTCTGCATAGATATGTCACACAAAAACATCATACAAGCATTCATTACATGGTGAAGATGATTTCAGTTGATTACACACAAGGAATTTTGCTTTATATTGAACTTGGAGTTCCCTTTTCCATTTCTTTTTTTCTCAATAAGTGATGCAGGAGTTCTTAGAAGTTAACTGCTTGAGTACATCAAGAATGTAAAAAGAATAGATCAAAACTGAAAAAGAATAGTAAGAACTATTCAAATTAGAGCAACGATTGAATAAAAGTAAGAAGACTCAGTTTCTTAAAAAAAAAAATTCACGAAGTTCCAGCTTCTCAAAGGTTAAATTTGTGATAAAAGTTCCTGAGAACGTTGGAACTGTGAGGTTGACTCCATGTCAGAGCCATCAAAAGGTTGTAATACATCCGAAACAGGAACTGAACCCGCATATTCTGCATGGGGCTTCTGGGAAGAGGCTTCTTCTCCACGCATGGCATCAGCTTGCCATCACCAATTGAGTCCGGCTGGATACTTCTACAAGCCTTTTGACTCACAGTTATAATCACCATTTGACGCACCAGCACTTGAATCTCCATAACTTTTTCTGCTACAAGAATAGACAATCAGAACCAAAACACCATTTGTTTAGTAAAATCAATAAGCTAAATGCAAAAAACAAAACTCACCTGCTGGAGCTTGAAAGAGTTACAGGAAGAGTGCTAGGCTTACTGGAAAATAGAACTCCACGGAGAGGTTTTCCATCTATGACAGTTTCAATGGTGAATCGATCACCAAAATTCTCCGTCAGTCTCGCTTCAAATGGATGCTTACCTTGGACAGGTACCAGTTGCTTATGTGGATTACTTTGAGCACCTGCAATAAAGGTCCATAGCTACTTAAGGTTTGGCACATACAAGCAATTCAAAAAACCAGCATCACATCCATAACCCAATAATTTCTAGATAACTAAAAAGTCCAGTGAGAGATCTACATCTAAACTTTATTATAATAGCAAGAGAAAACATGTAAAACAGGCACCTGGCGTCTACTTCATGGATATTTGACTTACTTGACAGAATACTTGGACCAAGGTCCATTGATATGCAATTCAGTTGGTAGTAAGTTTTAAAGAAGTTGATCCTGCCGCAGGTGCTCATATTTGTTCACCCAAGCAATAAGAACTCTCCAAGGTAAGCATACATTTGAACCAAGAGTAACAAAGAGTTTTGGCAATCGCACACCATTTGCAAATAACTATATCACAGCCATAATCCCACGATCTCTAGATAAGTGAAAAATTCAATGGGGATCTATATCTTATATATAATAGCAGGGGAAAAATGTAAAACAGGCACTTAGCTTCTGCCTCATGGACATTTTAATTACTTGACAAATTCTACGGCCTCGGAGATCTCTCTAGACAATTTTGAAGAAAATTTCCTGATTATGTATTGAATATGGTGATCTGGTATTGAATATGGCGATTTTGTCAGTTTATGAAAATAAGATTTACATGGAAAGAAACCTACGATGAAATCTCATCGAATCCATTCACTTAAAATAAATACATAGATTTGACCAAATACGTAGCAAACACATACACGTCACCTAGATCGTGGCACCCGAAGGGTAAGCCTTGGTGCAGCGGTAAAAGGTTACTCCATTCTGAACTATGGTCATGGGTTCGAGTCATGAAAATAGCTCTCTAGAAACTAGGGGTATGGCAACATACATGAGCCTCGATACTGGCATGATCTTTTTAATTTAAGTACTCTTACAATCCAGGTCGCCAAAATTGGAAATCCAATCAACCCCACCTCATACTCATTCAATTAAGAGATATTACATGAACATGGTATAAGGCATATGTAACCACAGAAGACTGTTACCTTCCCCCAACATCTTTAAAACATACTATTACCCAAATCGCAGAACAACTAACCCTAGTCCTTAAGTACGGTTTTATTGATAAGCAACATACCTCATCCTCTATACCATACCATGACTTCATCGTGAACCAAGATCAAGGTAATATCTTCATATCTATAGAAGCCTAACATATTCGTAAAATCCTAACATATGGTAGAATTATCTGCGCAAGCTAGTGACTATGCTTTCAAAAATCCTAACTCTATCTCCATACTCATAATTTCATATTTACAACCACAATTTATGCCCACACATTAGCAACGTATGTCACACTTATAACTAGGACAGCTAACAAGTTTGAGAACTCAATGACACTGTACTTTGTTTCAAAATGACCGAATACTGAGGTTCCTACAATATAAGTTCTTATTACATTACCACGATGACAAATAGGACATTTAAATACTTAAAAAAAGGATAACTAAACTAAAAGTGAAAAATTCTCCTTTAATGTTTCTTCCAGACAAGTAATGCCTACAATTTTCTCAAAATTACTTAAGAAAAGGTGCCTAGTGCTCCCAAGAAGAGCATTTTGTCCATCCCCTCACAAACTCTCTCTCTCTCTCTCTCTCTCTCTCTCTCTCTCTCTGATTGGTGCTCATCAACCCCTTTAAAGACTCGGTTTCATAGCCTATTCAGAATGACAAGCAACAAAGAAGCGATTGTTAAATCTTTGGATGAGTTGGGTAAATGGCAAGATCGCTTGGGATGTTGAATTGATTGGAAACATTCATAATAGAGAGTTGTAGGAAGTGTCTGATTTCTTTCCATGTTTTAGTGGATGCAAAGGTGAACCTTAAGGGTATTGATTATGTGAAATGGTCATTGACAAAAAAAAAAAAAAAAAGAAAAAGGGTGTTCACCATTTATCTTATAACCGACACATGAAAAAGAGGAGAAAGGAAAGGATGATGTCCTTGGAGATTGACACAGATGAAATTTATTATTATCATTTTTTCTTGGGAAACACCTTGGGAAAGAATCTGACTTTGGATAACATGCGAACAAGGTCAGATTCTGTGTTGTCTCTGCAAAAAGGCAGCAAACTCTGCTGACGATTCATTGATATTATTTGGTTGGTCAAGGACGCTTTGGAGTTTGGTTAGGTTGGTTGAAGGCATTCAGCAGGCAAGTGCAGAGACTGTGCAAGAAGAGATAAGAGCTTGGTTTGGTAGACGTAAAAACAAAGAGAATAAAAGAATATTCACTTTATCCCTGTGGCCATATCATTATGCAAGTCGCCACTTCTTCCCAAGGCACAGGGTAAAACGTATCGGTTCAACAGACTTACAAGGCCGCCCCTCCCCCCCTCCTCCCTTTTCCTCTGCCCCCAACCCATGACAACAGCCAAAACATTAATACAATCTCATAATCATCTGCATGAAGGAATAGTGGGATAATTGAAATCAATGACCCGGCGTAACAATGGAAAAGATTATGGAACTGGAGACAATTGGTAACACAAATATAGTTTCAAGTCTACATAGACAAATGTAGAATTAAATTAAAAAGTTCCATCTCCACAGCCATTCTTTCTCCTGCCAACAAACCCTCATTCAAGATGTGGAAGTAAACATATAGCAGGGCCATACCTGGCTGACCATAGATTGATAGCGGCACAGGTTGATTTGAGCTTGAGGATACACCAAGTTGCACCAAAGCTTTATCCTGTCCTAGAGTCAAATTTTGCTCTTCGCACTTCAGCTTCAGTTTCTTCCTTGAGGGTAACTTCTCTAGCCTTTGCTCGTGTTCCCTAGTGAGTCCTAAATGATATAGGAAATTAACTCCGGAACACATCTTGGGTTCTGAAACCTGAAAATCAACATAAACTACCAAAAGAATGTCCACAAGATATAATTCGAACCTGTGTGCAAGTAATAAATATCGTCAAGAGCCTCGAGACTTCTATTGCAACCACCCACAAAGGCAAGAACCCCACTTCTTACTGGATCCAGACAGACCCCAGCCATGGAAAATCTGGCAGAAGGTCCAGCACCTGTGGTAGTCAACTTGGACCATATTGCAGATTCTGCAAAATCATGGTAACAGTCGAGCAAAAGTGATAAAGAACATGAGGAAGCGCATTTTAAGTTGAAGGAACGAAAAACCATGCTTATGTTGCTCTCTCTTGCTTTTCCAACACAACAAAGGTATATGAAAAAATTAAAAGAAGCAATAGATGATCAGCTCAAATTTACTTTCCAAATACTTGAATGATTAAGCAAACTAAATAATCAATGGATATGAAATTGAATGAGCAAGGAAAAATGCCCTAATCTTGATACAAAAGTTCATCTACCACTTTAATGTACCACTCGCATCTCAAAAGAAAAGAAATTGTACTTGAGATTTATAACTGCAATCAACAAAGCATTGCCTAGAAATATATTAAATAACACAGGTTTCATATAAAACAGGCCAGTAATGTGAGAACTAGCAATTTGAAACTGACATTATTACATTTCAGCAAATGCATATATCTGCATGATTTCTGTGGCAGACATTCAGAAAGCATATACAGAGCGAAAAGTACTTACCAACATCAAGCATATACAGGTCATCATATAGCTTTTGGGCCTCTGTGTATCCCCCGTAAACAAACAGAATCTTCCCAAAAGTAATAGTCAAATATCCAGCACGGGGGGGTAGCATGTCGCCGGTGGTATTCAGCTCCTTCCACATCAGAGTATCTAACAAAATGCAGTAAGGCCAAAAGAACAGTAAACAGAGGATACTCGGGGAGAGAGAAGCAAGAAACCACTATTCAGGTAAACTAATAAAGTCTACGGTTGACAGTAAACCTGCATTGAGAATGTGGACGTCTGACAAATGGTAATCACACCCATCTTCACCACCAATCACAATCATTTTGTTCTTCCACGTTGAGCAGCTATGGGTATGACGTGGTGAAGGTGGCATACCAGTGGTCATAGCCTTCTTCCAAGCAAATGTCTCTGTAGATTATGAGAAGGAAATGCATCAACTAGCATGTTTGTCTACCCAAGGAAGATAGAATACTGAACTAACCAATCTATCAATAAATATTTAACGAGCAATGGTAAATGATGACGCATGCTACCACTATAGTACTTTGATAAATTGGAGGACATGACATTCAAGGAAAGTAAAGTCTTTAACCCAGCTCTCATATGCACAGACAGGGAAATTTCACAAATAAATGTCAATGGGGACTACAGGCAAATAAGAAATGTCGACTTTTAAAAAAAGTATACCTGTGTTCAATATGAAGAGATCATTGTAATATACTTCATCATCATTATCAGGAGATTTTCCATACCCACCAAATATGAACAGCCTTTTATCCACAAGTGCTGCACTATGACCCTGCCTTGCCTCTGGTACCTCTCCCCTTGTAATGGGTGATATCCATGTATGAGAAGCTACAAAATATATTCGTGAACTACATTAAAAGAAACCCAACTTCTGCTGTTGCAGGTATAATGAAAAGATGCACAGATTATTAGTAGACAAGACTGTATGGCTACGCCAGGGGCAAAAGGAGATGGTAACCGTAACTTACAAGTGTATAGTATATGCAAATCCCCAAGAGGGTTCATTCCATCCGTCCCACCAAACACAAACAAATTGTCACCAACATTAGTGCAGCTATGGCCATCCCTTGGAGCAGGTGGCATGCCTTTTATCGTGGGTTGGCTCCATGTTTGCTCCACTGCAAGTCAGAAAAAACCAAATTGTCAATTGAAAAAAAGGAAAATCCTGACATACAGAGACAAACAATGGCAGATTTATCTCTCTCTCTCTCTCTCTCTCTCTCTCTCACCTAACCCCCAGGTCACCAATTAAGACTATGGTAAACGAGATCACCTCTCATAGTTCAACAACTTCCACATGCCACAGGCTAAGCTCCAACGGAACACAAGATCAGGACACAAAAAGTAGAAGGCAACAAAGTTGGAAGTACACCAAAAGCCGACCCTCATGAAATTCCAGCAGTAAATATAAACAGCAGAAAAATGCAAATGGGGAGAAAGCCAAAAACATCTTCAGTAATTGTTCAAGATGAAAGAAGTACAGGAAAATATTGATCATAGCAGTGCCATATATACCAATCATTGGACATATAATGCCATGAAAATCTTCCCACCCACACATTCAATGCATAAAACTAGCCACAAATCACCGATTCAAGAGCCAAGCCATTGATTAAAGTAAGGCCAACAACAAACAAAAGGCATGGGCAAGTTATAACACAATAGAAAAAAAAGAAATCAACAAGCACAGCTGCACCCAAAAACACCAGGATATCCAAATCAGACAGAAAAAAAGAAAAGAAAAGAACAGAACCAATCTTTCTCTCAGCACCAAGCATAGAATACCAATCTATATCGAAGACATTCTCAGAAAAAAAAAAATGCAAACTTTGAAGGAAAACCAGAATCTCCAGAAGATAAACTCGAAGACCCACCAGTGTCAAAGACGTGAACCTCGTTGGTCTGGCAGTTGTCTATTCCAAAGCCACCGAACACGTAGAGGAAGCTCCCCCATTTGATCGCGTTGCAAGTGTGGGCCCACTTCTTTCCGGGGCCACCCGCCTCTTCTCTGCCTTGCTCTGGTTCCTGGGCTTGCGGCAACACAACTCTCTCCCACCTCATTTTGCTTTCTCGAGAATATCAAACGACAACAGAGGGGGCCGAAGAAAGTGCGAAAGAGTGAAAGCCTTCGAAAGAAAAGAGTAGGATTTCGAAGTTCGAGGATAAGACTGGGGCTTTAAGGATCTAGAGGGTCTCTTTCTGGTGTCATGCAAGGGGCGAGAGCATAAACACCTGAACAAATGTCGACGTAGGAGCAAGAACTCTTGTCTTTTGCGGAGAGCCGTTTCGAAAGATTGATTTTTGCGAGGGAACGCAAGAGCTTTTCTTCTCTCTCTCTCTCTATCTCTCTCCCTCTCCTTTTCCTTTTCTCCTCGCCAAACGTTGTCAAGTACATAGAATTCTCATAATACCCTTTTTGGCTCTTTAGGATTAGATCAAGAAGGATCATATTAGGAAAATTTGCCCCATATATAAACTCGTTCCGAGGCTAGCATTGTCAAAGCCAAATCTGGCAAGAAAAATATGCCGATTAATTCAATGCCTTAAAAATACCAATTGACAAAAATATAAACTTGTTCTATGTACTAAAAGCACAGATATGGACATAAATTGAATTAAGGATAAGGAAAAAAGGAACATGCATTATGTTATTGGGAATTTAGATACTGCCCTTTTAACTTGCATGCTTTAGTAAGGCTAAATGTTTAAAGTACATTACTAGATTTAGAATAGAGAAGAAGAAAAAATTTTGGTAACTAAACATTTGAAGCTTTAAATTTTAAATGAACTTTTCAAATAATTAATAGTTAGTAAAATTTAAAAGATGAAAATAGAGGAATTGATGAGTCTCGAATCATGCGATCACATCGCTCAAATCCATGAATTGAGATTATATATATAATTAAATCTTGCTAATGCTTGATAGTACCATAAATTCTTGGGTTATTGATCGTGAATATGCTTTGGTATGAAAGTAAATAGATAAAAAATTTTGGCCAAACTTTGCTCTCCTTAATTCTTGCTCCATCGTACATCCTAGTATGTACTATTACCTAAATTTTAAAAATATTTTCATTTTAATCCATTCCTAAATTAAGAAATAATAATGTTGTCTTTTTGTCACTTTTTACCTTTTGGTTTTCAAGAATTTTACGAAATTTTATTTAAGTATATTTTAGGTTATGATCTCTATAATATTAGAAGTAAAACCTATTGTATCCAGTTGATGTTGATACTAAATATTTAACTAATAAAATTGAAAAAACACAATACGTAAAAACTTAAAAATTTTATCTATCTAGCGGACGAATTCTCCTTCAAGGTCTCTGGTATAAGGAAACCAAGTTATCATCTCATTGAGCCATTAGGGAAGAAACAGAGAAGTGAAGATATGGATGTTAAGCTTATCCTATCATTAGTGAGGCATTTCGATGCCAGGAACTATCATGCGTCTGGCGTGTTTGTTGTGCTTGGATAAGAAATCTTATGAAGAATAGCTGCCACTCTAGTGTATAAAGAGAAATGTTTAAGCTCTTAGGCAGCATTTTGTATTGCACAAGAAACTCGCAAGATGCTATAAATGTAGTTGAAGAGTTCATGCAAGCATATGTCGACCATCGTGCCTTTATGGACTATTTCAGAAAGCGTTGGTTACCCTATGTATAGGTATTGTTTAGTTGATCTAAAATCTATAATCGTCCTTCATGAATTTGAAATTGTTGATGGCTTTAGAAGGTGTTGTCCTGCCCAAAACTTTTGTGCCTCTTTTATCATGCAGATGTTCTGATTAATGATAGGAGGTCTTTGCCAATAGTTGGTCCCAAACCCCAAACTGCAATTGAGTCTTACCACCTGAGATTGAAGTTATGGCCAAGAATTGACGGGTAGATCCGCATGTCGGGAACTGAATGTCACTCTTTAGTTGGATTAGTATTCTCTAGAGACTGGTTATTTTGAGAACGTTAGGGACCAATGTTACAAGTAATGCTTAGCATAAGCTAAGTAGCACCTATACCAACACGCGACGTACGATATGATACGACACAACATGCCGACACATTGTTTATCAAAAAATAGAGAATTTCGATACGTTAGGACACGTTGTATATTATATATATTTTTATATATACATGATAAATTATCATTTTTTATGATTATTTTAATCAAATTAATTTAATTCAAATTCATAAATAAATAAATAATAAAAAAAGCCTACAATGAATTTACACTAAAAACATTAATCCACCATTTGTCAATATCATTTATTATTTCAATTTGACAAATTCAACTACATTCTAATAATTCCTAAAACTTGGAGGAAAATTAAAACAAGTAATTCATATTCTCAACTCGCGTGTCAAAGTGTGTCAAAAGAGAAGAGAGAAAAAATAAATTTGGGGAGTGAATTGTGTGTCACGGGAAGTAAGAGTCGAAAGAGAAAGAAGACTGTGCTTTTCTCGAAAGAAGACTGTGTTTTTCTTCCTCCTCATTTATTATTTGTTTTTTTTTTAAATTTACATTTTGACCCTACATTTAGTGAAATTTTTTAAAATTGACCCTGTAAGTGTCGAAATCACATATTGGAATTCCGAACTCATAGTCAAAATTCCCAACTTGCACATTGGAGAGTGTCAGGAGAGTTGACCAGGTATTGAATTTTCTAATATCTATTGACTGAGTATCGAAGGGTGTCAAAAAGAATCAGAGAGTATCTAACATAACATGAAGGTTTTCGGAAAATATCAGTAAGATAGTGGCCTCTCAACGTTCTAAATGTGTATATGATATTGGACGAGCGAAATCTCCCGCTTGCATAAAGTTCTCTAAAGACAGAAGCTTAATATACACAGTGTAGAACCCAGCTTTAGAGTTCTCCATATGTGGTTGCCCTCGGTCAAGGCTCGGAAATCTATGTGAACATGTCATCAAGGTGGCGATGTCATGTAGAACTCGTCAGGTTGCGGGAACAAGCATCCCCAAGTCATAGGCATGCTCGGATCTATTGTTCTTGATCCTGCGTTACGTGTAACCTTTTTGCATCAGGAAAATAAAGGGTTGGGAGAGTTGTCTAAAAGTAGGCCACTGCAACTTCTTCTTGCTGAAGCGAACTCACAGCTGGTTGACTCTGTTCAGTTTTTTTCCACCTCCTTTAACTTTGCAATCAGGGAATTGAGGCAAGAGTTACTGGGAGAAAAAGATACAACCCAAACATAAGATCCGGGGACATCAGGTCAAGGCATGAAGTGTCAAAATTTGGCACAAGTATATTATTAAGTGCCAAAACTTTCAAAATGTACACTTAAGTGCCATTTTTTTTTTTTTGAACATTGAACACTAAAGTCCCAACTTCAATGAGGTAGTTGAAAATCTGACATGACATTACTTTAAGAATAAATGTGGTTTACGTGGCTCGTCGAAGTTGTCTACTCAGTAATCAATATGCAAAACCATTTCGTTTTGTCCTAAAAATTGATTTTTACTATAAATATTAATCAAATTAAATTTTAAAAACTAAATTAAAAAAAAATAGGTGCAGCAAAGTAGTGAGGGCTGTTGCTAGGGTCGTTAGCCATTGGCTAGGGCCTAGAGTTCTTTTAATTTAATTTAATTAATATTATATTAAAAATAAGAATTAGGGACAAAACGACGTTGTTTTGGGACAAGTACCACATTAGCAATTTTGCTGGAAATTCTCGCTGTTGGTACTTAAATGTTCATTTATTTTCCAATTTTGCCACTTAAGTGTATATTTTGGAAGTTTTGACACTTAAATATCCACATGTTTTAAGTTTTGACATTTGGAATGTTTGGCACTCCTATATCATAAATCCCTGCATGAGTCACCTTTTTCTTTTTTTTCTACGGGAAGATTGTTTCACCTCTTTTTTCCTGAAGTCATCATATCATGATTAAGTCCTCTAATCATGGCCAATGAAAATGAAACCTCCCTTTAGGGTCCGTTTATTTCACGGAAAATGGGCCATTTCCGGAAAATATTTTCCCAGAAGTCATTTTCCAAGAAAATGATCATATTTACTGGTGTTCAGTTAAAACTTGAAAATGTTTTGGAAAATATTTTCTGATGTTCGGTAAAGAAAATATTTTCTAAGACTTCACCACTTAGGCATGTATCACTTACCGACCTATAAATCCATTAAATATGAACTTGTCTTTAAATCCAAGCAAACTTAATTCATATCTTTGTTCCCTCATTGTCACAAATGTTCATCTACTCTAAAAAATGTTCGTATGGATTTTAAAAAGAAGCAAAAGAGAAAAGAACTCCTAATGAGAATCTTTCAGTTGAGTGGCCTGTTCTCCTCCCGTGCCTTTTGTGTTCTAATAAACAAAAGAAAAAAGAAGCAAAGCATGTAGAGCCATTTGCTTAAGCAATGTATAACTACAGGGTAAAGTATATAAAGAAAATGATAAGCAAGAGTGTAGAGCACGAGCTTGAGATTGACGAGCTCTAGGTTCGCCTGGCAACGGTCGACGACTAGCCAAGAAAAAAGAAGGTGGGAAAAAAAATTATAGAAAAGAAAAAGGAAATTAAAAATAATTCGAATTAAAAAGAAAAGAAAATTAAAAAATAATTCGAATAAAAAAATAAAATAATAAGAAGAAAGGGGAGGAGGAAATGAGAATTTGTAGAGGTGTGAGATAAAGAGAGATCAAGTAAGAAAAATGTTTTTCATTTTTCAAAAGTGGAAAATATTTTCCCCTAATCTAGAAGATTTTTTTTCCTTTCATGAAAAACATTTTCCCCAAAGAATTCATTTTCCGTTAAACAAAAGCCGAAAAATCCGGAAAACGTTTTCGCGGAAATTATTTTCCGCGAAACAAACGAAGCCTTAGTCTCCCTTGCTCCCTCTCGAGTTTCTCGGCCAGAACCTCCTTTTCTTTCATATCATTATTAAGTCCTCTCAGTTTTATTCACTTTTCATTACTCTCTTACTTCAACTTAGAACATCATAGGAACCTTGATTATCCACGGGATTGACATAAACTTAGTAAGAGGTCGAGTCCTTAGTCCTCCCTCTCAGCCTCCAACTTAGACGGACGTAGCTCATTATAAGCCTAGGACGTACCTTTTCTTCCAATTTTGGAAAACGGTAATGATAATTAAAATTGATACAACAAGTTTATATTGAATGCATAAATGAGCCAACTAACTTTAATCGATTCGTGTTTATCTTATCATTTAGTACGGAAGTGTTGTTACTTTTCCTTTTTTAACTCGCTTTCAAAAACTAGCTATTGTGCGGGCTTGTTAACAATCAAAATTATTAATATTATATCCAAAACCTTAGATTATTAAATAAAAAAGTCTAATGGCAAACTTGTCATCACAGTCTCATTATGATTCTAGAGCCAAAAAATTATACATGTAAAATTTGCCCCAACCAGGCAATACAACACGAACTCTTAGGTTTGCTCA
The DNA here is from genome assembly GCA_014182515.1 of Eucalyptus microcorys. Classification (NCBI taxonomy): domain Eukaryota; kingdom Viridiplantae; phylum Streptophyta; class Magnoliopsida; order Myrtales; family Myrtaceae; genus Eucalyptus; species Eucalyptus microcorys. The sequence goes on from CM024563.1 coordinate 6,745,372, forward strand.
TTACGTGAATCAAACTCATACTCTCATTGAAAAAAATGACCTATTCACCAATGGTTAATGTGACATAATATTATATTTTGGAACCCTCTAATGTGCAAATCCAACTAAAAGCACGAGAAAGAATGTATGTGGAGTTAAAGTAGTTAAAAATTGTTATTTCAAGTGACTTGGATACAAAAATTTAAATGGGTCTTACGCGTGTACAGCCCCTTAGACAAAGAACTTAAACATTTGGATGGGACATTATCAGAGTTAGCTCCGCATACTTCATATCTCGAGTTTATTTCGTTTGTTGACTGTTTGTTTTTCAATTTAACGTGCATAAATGTTTTGAGTTTTATCTCACCGCTTGAAAACAGAATTTTAATGAGTCTCCTATCCTTGTAATCTTGCTACGCTTAAGTGTTTAAGCTTTTGGTTAGGGTTTCTAACAAAAATTTATTGACTCAATACAGTCTTAATTAGATGGATAAAAAAAATAAGTTAATACCCTGAAAAATCTTAAATGGGTACATGAGTGACAAATTTATGCAAAATTTAATTTTTGACCATGAAAAACCTTAAATTGGTACACCTGTAACAAATTTACCCCAAACAACCACAAAAAAACCCAAACTGGTACACTTGTAATAAATTTATCACAAACTAATTTGTTCGACCACCAAAAACTCTAAATTAATATATTTGTGACAAATATACCCTCTGTTAAATCGGATTAATACTACAAAAAAAACCACAAAAATTGTATAATTATAAAAATGGAAAGTAAAATCCCAAATTGATACACCGATCGACTGTCAGGTGTTATCCAACTTAGTAATTTGACTAGAAAATTTAATGGAAACTGATAGATAGTAAATTTATCACAAGTAGACCAATTTTGGGTAAATTTGTCAAAGGTCTACAGTTTGTAGTTTTTTATTGTTAAAAAATTAGTTTAGAGTAAATTTATTACACATATAACCGTTTGAGGTTTTTCGGGATATTAACCCATTTGCATGCCAAAAACTTTGAGCCATATCAATTGAGGGGTTGGTCCAGTGATCATCTCTACTTTGAATTTTTTGAGACACGTGATTAATATCACCGGGTCATGTTTGGGGCACTTCTACAATGCCATGAGATCACAAAGGATAAGGTTGTCGTGTTAGTGATCTGGCGGCTGACATATTACATTATAATTCGATTATATATGGTATTCCTTGATCCACGGTTGACAATTAATCTTCTTGATCCAACGGTACTTGCAGGACATTTTTGTAGTGCTTAGCTTCATATAAAATCGATAAGCTAAATGGGAAAAACAAAAGGCTCATCTCCTGGTGCTCGAAAAAGCTATAGGGAGAGTGCTAGGACAATTTTAATATTGATCACCAAAATTCTCCATCACTCTTGCCTAAATTTGTCTCCACCGGCTTCTGATTGTGTGAACTGATATCTATGAGAACCTGCATTTAATTCCATTACTAGTTATGATTTGGCACATGCAAGCAATTCTTAAAAACAGTATCATGACCATAATTCTATGATTTGAAGAAGTTGTTCGTGGATTTTAACGCAGGTGCTTGTCAATTTACACGATCAAATGCTCTTTGAAATAGAAAGATACTTCAAGCAAGAGTGACTAAAAATTTTTGGTGATCATACAAGGTAATAACCATATCACAACCATAACTCCGTGATTTATAGACAAGTGAAAACTCCAATGAGTGATCTATAGCTATATATAATAGCAAGAGAAAACATGTAAAAGAGGCACTTGGCTTCTGTTTCATGGAATTTTAGTTACCTGACAAAATCTATGGCCGCACAAAAAGACAGTTTTGAAAATTTTCTTTTTGATTTTGTTTTGAATATGGTGATCTTTACAATTTATAAAATAAATATTTAGATGGAAAGAAGCCTACAACTAGATCAAATCCATTTACTTAGAGCAAATACAAAGATTTGATAAAGAAAACAAATAAGTAGCAAATACCTACATCGTGGCACCCTAAGGGTGAGCTTTAGGCAGTGCGGAGAACTCTTGTGCACTAGGACACTGATTTGTAACGTTATTTCTCAATGAAAACAAAACACTGGATAAATTTTTCATATTATATCCTTAATAAAGTCCTTGTTTTGGAAGAATTTTTTGTTATCAGAAACTTGAACAACAAATAAGTTCATGGTTCATATTGTTACCAGGATGGTCATGCCCCTTTAGAACCGCGATTGTATGATCATTTTAATTTGGGTACTCTTACGATCCAGGTTGCTAGAATTGGCAGTCTAGTCAACCTCACCTCATACTCATTCCCATAGTAGATATTACATGAAAATAGTACTATATATTCTATAATTTAATATAGACTTTTGGAACTGTAAAGACTAGTAGGGCAAATAGTGGTTCACTTTACTCGAGGGAGAATACTAGAAGTGCAAAAAGTTGTGTCTTGTACTTATTTTAATGCTAAAAGCTTTCGCTGGCTCACTTAAGTGCCATATAGCAGAAAAATAGTCACTTAAATGCCTTTGATGAGGAATTTCGTTAAAAGAAATTACGAGGCTTTTATAATTAAAAATTTGAATAAGTATAGTAGAAGTCATAAAACTTGTCATGAAGATGCAACTGAGTCTTGAAACTTTTAAAAAGTACAATTAAGTCATAAAAATTGTTATGAAAGTGCAATTAAGTCCTAAAACTTTCAAAAAATGCATTTAAGTCATAAAATTTGTTACGAAAGTGTAATTGAATCTTAAAACTTTCAAAAAGTATTATCAATGGAATGACTTAATTTAATCAATTTAATAAGTTTTAGGACTTGATTGCACTTTTTGAAAGTTTTAGGATTTTATTGCACTTTTGTAACAAGATTTAAGAGTTAATTGCACTTTTTGAAAGTTTTAGGATTTAATTATATTTTTTTGACAAGTTTTAGAAAGTTCTAACGCACTTATCCCAAAAAATTTTGAGGTGACATTTTTTGACATTGAAGTGATAATTTTTTTGTATTGAGATTGATATTAAAGTAATCACTTTTTAATAATAATTGGTATTGAAGTGATCTTTTTTTTAACAATGACTAGTACTAAAATGATTGCTTTTTTAACCTATTATATGACATCATTTAGGAGTTAGCTGATTGGGTAAGCCAAGAGCCATGTAGGATTGATAAATTTATAAAATATGATGACGTCAAATTTCCGACAATCCAGATTAGAGTTGGCAAAATGGCACTTAAGTGATTTGAAAAAAAAAAAAAAAACTTTGGGACTAAAATGGACACTGTACATAACTTTTGGCACTTTTAGCATTCTTCTATCTTTTATTTGATTTGTTATTGGCAGTGTTGCACCTTATAGTAATAAAGCATATGTAAACACAGAACCACGTTACCTAAATTTTACCTTCATATACCCTCTCTCGTGATAAAATTTTTCCCTTCCAGTTCTGTTTCTCTTTTAATTGCTGATTAACTTTACAATGACTAAATTGCAACAATAATGACGATCATCACAGATCACATAAACAGAGGCTGTGCGCACCGTGCAGTGCGAGGATCTTGCCACCTGTGCCATTGCGATGCAATGGAGAGGGCAAAGAAACATAAAAACCTTCGATTACTCCTAGCCGGGAAAAATCTGTGATTTATTGTAGCCAGCAAACAGACATAGAAATCTAGCTCGCCGATTGAAAAGGCGATTGATCATCATAAGAAAACTACAGTATAGAGACAACATGTCTCAAGAAATTGAAAATCTTTCCTAATTATTTCTCTTATGAGCATAAAAACATACATGTCAAAGCTTAGAAGTGACTCAGGCTTCATACAACGCAGCAGACTCTAATTCCACAGCTACGGTGCAGTCTCTTTCTGGAACTGCCACTTCAACAAAACCCCCCACATTCTAAGACTAAGCTAAAATTATGAGATAAGATAAATTTGACAATCACTATTCGAGTAAAGATCAGAAGGCAGATCAGATCTCCATACTTAGGCTGAACGCTCTGTGCTCTGCCATCAGAAATAAAACAATTGGCTCTTTTAAGCATATATTAGATCAATACAGATGCCCAAATCGAACAAATCCACCTAAAGATGGAGGTCGATTTGGAAGCAAGATCACCATTTCATCGAAGGCTCCTTTCTTCTCTTAGCATCGGGATTCCCATTAAATCTTAATCACATTCAAAAGGGTTTGGATATGCATCCTGGTAACCGTAGGCATATACACAGAGTATATCATGGAAGGTGCTCCTCATGGGTATCCACATGCACGATTTTGGTCCATTGACTCTATGATACATGGAAAAGAAAGATCCACATGATATTAAACAATGACTTGTACCCCAAAGTTTCCACAGATTCAGAGATTAGACAAACACAAGAGGAACTCCTTGCAACGAGATCATAGAAAATGGAAAAGTTCTTTTAACAATCGAGACATATATAAGAGTACATACATATTCTTCAAAAATCTTTTCCGTGAAGTTCCAGCCAATTAAAAGTTAAATTTGTAATAGAAGTTCAAGATGACATTAAAACTCCAATATTGACTGACCATCTCCAATTCTGTGCCATAAGAAGGTTGTGCTATATTCAAAACAGCAACTAGACCGGCAGGTTCTGCTTGGGACTCTTGGGAAGAGTCTTCTTTTCCATGCACAATCATCAGCTTGCCAATCATGGACTCACTTGGGCCGGATACTTCTAGAAGCCTTGGACTCTCTCTTTGAATCCCCATAAGTTCTTTTCCTGCTACAAGAATAGAGAATCAGAAGCGAACCAACATTTATCGAGTGAAATTGATCAGCTAAATGGGAAAAACAAAAGACTCACCTGCTGGAGCTGGAAAAAGATATGGGGAGAGTGCTAAACTCATTAAAAAATAAAATTACATGGAGGAGCTTTCTGTTTATGACAATTTCAATGGTACATTGATTTCCAAAATTCTCTATCACTCTCCCCCGAAATATTGATTTGCTTTGGATGACTTTTGATTGTGTGAATGCATACCTTTGAGAACTTGAATTAAAGTCCATAGCTACTTACGATTTGGCACATACAAGTAACTTAAAAAAAAAAAAAAAAACCAGTATCACGACCATAATCTCACGATTTCTAGACAAGTGAAAACTCCTGTGGAAGATCTATGGCTATATATAATTGCAAGGGAAGCATGTAAAACGAGCGGTTGGCTTTTGCTTCGTGGAATTTTAATTACTTGAAAAAATCTATAGCGGCATGGAAATCTCTCTAGATAATTTTGAAGAAAATATCCAGATTTTGTATTGAATGTGGTGATTTGTTATCGAATCCGGTGATTTTGTCAATTTATGAAATTAAGATTTACATGGAAAGAAACCTACAATGAGATCGAATCCATTTACTTAGGGTAAATACATATATTCGACCAAAAAAGTAAATGCGTAGCAAATACATAGAGGACACCTAGAACATGGTACCGTAAGGGTGAGCCTTAGTGGAACGGTAAAAGGATACTCAATTGCGACCTAAAGTCATGGGTTTGAGTCACAAAAATGACCTCTCTAGAAACTAGGGGTGTGGCAGCATACATTAACCCCTTCCTATACCCATGTAGTCAAGCCAAGCCATTGATTAAAATATTTAAGCTCTCATGTATCATCATACATGAACGCCTTCCTAGTTGTTATTAAGCAACTGAAACAGACTTAGGTTGTCAATTTGGATGAGAACGAGGTATTTCTATAGTTCATATCCTAAAGTTTTCAAAAATTTTAAAGATTTGCCAAAAATACGAGGAACTCCTTGTCTCAAGATCATGGAAAATGAAAGAGTTATTTTAACAATCAAGACTTATTCAAGAATGAATAAATGTCTATCTTCTGGTATCACAACGGACACAATGCAATATATATGATATTTTATACACAATGTCACAACTATCGTTTAAATATTATGTATATAAATATAAACGGGATTTTGCTGAATAAAATATCTATGACTTGTGAGTCAGTTATTGCAAAAAGCTATTTTTTTTTTTCACAAGCATATGTCTACAATTAAACAATGCTCTGATCAGCTGTAGAAACTTGAAGTTGGATGAGAGCAATATATGATATTCAGCAACACAGATGATTATTTTGTGGATCAAATCAGAGTCCTTGGTTGATGGAGATACTCTTCTGGAACTTCCACATTTAAATTTAGAGCTTCATCCATCTGATCACCTTTAGTATTGATAGGAGCCTGTAGTGATGATTCTTGGTCTGCAGGTAACTGAGGAGGTAGCAAAAAGTCAAAATTTAAATAGACTTTTAAAGTAAATTGACTATTTATGTATGAAAATGGGAGAATTTTGAGTCTCGATTAAGCAGTAACATCGTTTGATTCCATGAATCAAGATCCTAATACATGTAGATACAGATGGTCTAATGAGAGCAAGAGTTAAGAAGAGCAAAGATCGGCCAAACTTTTAATTATATTTATTTTTATAGTGAAGCATATCCACAAACAACTCTCGAGAGAAGAAAAATTTGTCCATTACTAATCGAGCGAAGATCAGGACACAGATCAGATATTTATAATTGGCTTGAATACTCTGTCAGCTGTCAAATGCACCTGGTACAACTTAATGAATGTACATTCTTTATTTGGAATACGCATGAGGTATGTCAAGAGGTTCAACTGACCAAAAGCAACTATGCAAGAATTTGTTTCATTCTGACTTTGCCAAATCATCTCTTTCATCATAGGCTATTGTCCTCTCATCTGCCAAAAAAAATATAACAACTAGCTTGTCCGCATATATTAGATCATATACAGATGCCTATATCGAACAAATCCACCTAAAGATGGAGCTCCATTCGGAAATAAGATCACTATTTCATCGAGGGCTCCTTTCTTTTATTAGCATCAGCATTCCCGGTTAATCTTAATCACACTAAAAGTGTATGCGTATGCGTCTTGGTAAGCATTGGCATGTACAAAATGTATATCATGGAACTGGCTACGCATGGGTATACATATGCTCAATTTTTGGTCTGACGATTTGATGATACACGAGAAGAGAGATGAAGCCATGCAACAACGACAATATATTAAGCAACTGAATAGACTGTAGCTATCTATCTGGATGACAACAAGGTACTTCTATTGGTCATATACCAAAGCTTTCAAAAATTTCAAAGATCAGCCAAAAACAAGAGGAACGCCTCATCTTGAGATCATGGGAAATGGAAAAGTTATTTTAACAACCAAGACTTTTTTGAGAATGAATACAGGGCTGTCAGCATGGTATCACATAAGTGGTGGACACAATGCAATATATATGTGAAATTTTACACACAATGTCACTACCATCTTTCAAATGTTATGCGTACTGACACACAGGATTTTGCTGGATAAAATATCTATTACTTGCAAGTCAGTTCTTGAAAAAAGCTATTACTTCACAAGCATAGGTCTACAATCAAAACATGCTCTGATCAGCCGTAAAAATTTGAAGCTGGATGAGAGAAACATATGATAATCAGCAACACGCATGATTACTTTTTTGAGATCACATCAGAGTCCTCGGTTGATGGAGATACACTCTGTTTTGGAAATTCCACATTCAAATTTGGAGCTTCATCCATCTGATCATCTTAGTAATGATAGGCGCCTGCAGTGATGATTCTTGGTTCGCAGGTATCTGAGGAGGTAGACAAAAGTGAAAATATGCAGGCAGATAATCCCATAGTGCACACGATGTATAGTTGCATTCAGAGTACAGATGACTATGAACACCAAAATAGAGCTCAAAAACACAAACATTCCACATAAAATAGTAATGTTCCATTTATTTCATCTCTCCCAGCAACAGAATCACATAAAGGCATCATAAGTTATGAACATGCCCAGTCACATAGAGGAGGTCTAGAGTATTTCAATTGGAGTCCCATGCTACTGCATCTGAACTTTGGTCCAACTTGCTTTGGCATCAAAATCTACTCAGTGACCAACAATTAAGTAGAGAAGAACAGGTAAAAACAGAAGCTGCTTCCACAAGCTTCTTTGGTGTCCTTCTCAGTAAGAATGTGAACATTGATCTTCAAATGTGAGATTGTTGTGAAAACCACAAACAACAATGTTCAAAGTTAAAACTCTTAATTGAATAGATGTCAATTAGCTACAGCCAAGACTCAAAACCCAAAATTAAAGTCAAAACCCACAGCAAGAAACCTAGGCTTCTCCACCTAGGCATGTTGGGATCCATCAGATGTTGATCTAAAATAATCTCAATGATATGACTCCAGTCATGTCAACCTCTGCATAGATATGTCACACAAAAACATCATACAAGCATTCATTACATGGTGAAGATGATTTCAGTCGAGTCCAGACAAGGAATTTTGCTTTATGTTGAACTTGGAGTTCCCTTTTCCATTTCTTTTTTTCTCAATAAGTGATGAAGGAATTCTTAGAAGTTAACTGCTTGAGTACATCAAGAATGTAAAAAGAATAGATCAAAACTGAAAAAAGAATAGTAAGAACTATGCAAATTAGAGCAATCATTGAATAAAAGTAAGAAGACTCAGTTTCTTAAAAACAAAATTCACAAAGTTCCAGCTTCTCAAAGGTTAAATTTGTGATAAAAGTTCATGAGAACGTTGGAACTGTGAGGTTGACTCCATGTCAGAGCCATCAAAAGGTTGTAATACATCCGAAACAGGAACTGGACCCGCATATTCTGCATGGGGCTTCTGGGAAGAGGCTTCTTCTCCACGCATAGCATCAGCTTGCCATCACCAATTGAGTCTGGCTGGATACTTCTACAAGCCTTTTGACTCAGTTATAATCACCATTTGACGCACCAGCACTTGAATCTCCATAACTTTTTCTGCTACAAGAATAGAGAATCAGAACCAAAACACCATTTGTTTAGTAAAATCAATAAGCTAAATGCAAAAAACAAAAGACTCACCTGCTGGAGCTTGAAAGAGTTACAGGAAGAGTGCTAGGCTTACTGGAAAATAGAACTCCACGGAGAGGTTTTCCATCTATGACAGTTTCAATGGTGAATCGATCACCAAAATTCTCCGTCAGTCTCGCTTCAAATGTACGCCTGCCTTGGACAGGTACCAGTTGCTTATGTGGATTACTTTGAGCACCTGCAATAAAGGTCCATAGCTACTTAAGGTTTGGCACATACAAGCAATTCAAAAAACCAGCATCACATCCATAACCCAATAATTTATAGATAACTAAAAAGTCCAGTGAGAGATCTACATCTAAACTTTATTATAATAGCAAGAGAAAACATGTAAAACAGGCACCTGGCGTCTACTTCATGGATATTTGACTTACTTGAGGGAATACTTGGACAAAGGTCCATTGATATGCAATTCAGTTGGTAGTAAGTTTTAAAGAAGTTGATCCTGCCGCAGGTGCTCATATTTGTTCACCCAAGCAATAAGAACTCTCCAAGGTAGGCGTACATTTGAACCAAGAGTAACAAAGAGTTTTGGCAATCGCACACCATTTGCAAATAACTATATCACAGCCATAATCCCACGATCTCTAGATAAGTGAAAAATTCAATGGGGATGTATATCTTATATATAATAGCAGGGGAAAAATGTAAAACAGGCACTTAGCTGCTGCGTCATGGACATTTTAATTACTTGACAAATTCTACGGCCTCGGAGATCTCTCTAGACAATTTTGAAGAAAATTTCCTGATTATGTATTGAATATGGTGATCTGGTATTGAATATGGCGATTTTGTCAGTTTATGAAAATAAGATTTACATGGAAAGAAACCTACGATAAAATCTCATCGAATCCATTCACTTAAAGTAAATACATAGATTTGACCAAATACGTAGCAAACACGTACACGTCACCTAGATCGTGGCACCCGAAGGGTAAGCCTTGGTGCAGCGGTAAAAGGTTACTCCATTCTGAACTATGGTCATGGGTTCGAGTCATGAAAATAGCTCTCTAGAAACTAGGGGTATGGCAACATACCTGAGCTTCGATACTGGCATGATCTTTTTAATTTAAGTACTCTTACAATCCAGGTCGCCAAAATTGGAAATCCAATCAACCCCACCTCATACTCATTCAATTAAGAGATATTACATGAACATGGTATAAGGCATATGTAACCACAGAAGACTGTTACCTTCCCCCAACAACATCTTTAAAACATACTATTACCCAAATTGCAGAACGACTAACCCTAGTCCTTAAATATGGTTTTCTTGATAAGCAACATACCTCATCCTCTATACCATACCATGACTTCATCGTGAACCAAGATCAAGGTAATATCTTCATATCTATAGAAGCCTAACATATTCATAAAATCCTAACATATGGTAGAATTATCTGCGCAAGCTAGTGACTATCCTTTCAAAAATGCTAACTCTATCTTCATATTCATAATTTCATATTTACGACCACAAGTTATGCCCACACGTTAGCAACGTATGTCACGCTTATAACTAGGACAGCTAACAAGTTTGAGAACTCAATGACACTGTACTTTGTTTCAAAATGACCGAATAATGAGGTTCCTACAATATAAGTTCTTATTACGTTACCACGATGACAAATAGGACATTTAAATACTTAAAAAAAGGATAACTAAACTAAAAGTGAAAAATTCTCCTTAATGTTTCTTCCAGACAAGTAATGCGTACAATTTTCTCGAAATTACTTAAGAAAAGGTGCCTAGTGCTCCCAAGAAGAGCATTTTGTCCATCCCCTCACAATCTCTCTCTCTCTCTCTCTCTCTGATTGGTGCTCATCAACCCCTTTAAAGACTCGGTTTCATAGCTTATTCAGAATGACAAGCAACAAAGAAGCGATTGTTAAATCTTTGGATGAGTTGGGTAAATGGCTAGATTGCTTGGGATGTTGAATTGATTGGAAACATTCATAATAGAGAGTTGTAGGAAGTGTCTGATTTCTTTCCATGTTTTAGTGGATGCAAAGGTGAACCTTAAGGGTATTGATTATGTGAAATGGTCATTGACAAAAAAAAGAAGAGAAAAAGAAGGTGTTCACCATTTATCTTATAACCAACACATGAAAAAAGAGGAGAAAGGAAAGGATGATGTCCTTGGAGATTGACACAGATGAAATTTATTATTATTATTTTTTCTTGGGAAACACCTTGGGAAAGAATCTGACTTTGGATAACATGCGAACAAGGTCAGATTCTGTGTTGTCTCTGCAAAAAGGCAGCGAACTCTGCGGACGATTCATTGATATTATTTGGTTGGTCAAGGACGCTTTGGAGTTTGGTTAGGTTGGTTGAAGGCATTCAGCAGGCAAGTGCAGAGACTGAGCAAGAAGAGCTAAGAGCTTGGTTTGATAGACGTAAAAACAAAGAGAATAAAAGAATATTCACTTTATCCCTGTGGCCATATCATTATGCAAGTAGCCACTTCTTCCCAAGGCACAGGGTAAAACGTATCGGTTCAACAGATTTACAAGCGCCGCCCCCCCCCTTTTCCTCCGCCCCCAACCCATGACAACAGCCAAAACATTAATACAATCTCATAATCATCTGCATGAAGGAATAGTGGGATAATTGAAATCAATGACCCGGGCGTAACAATGGAAAAGATTATGGAACTGGAGACAATTGGTAACAATATAGTTTCAAGTCTACATAAGCAAATGTAGAATCGAATTAAATAGATTTATCTCCACAGTCATTCTTTCTCCCACCAACAGACCCTCATTCAAGAACACGGAAGTAAACATATATCAGGGCCTGACCTGGCTGACCATAGATTGATAGCGGCACAGGTTGATTTGAGCTTGAGGATACACCAAGTTGCACCAAAGCTTTATCCTGTCCTAGAGTCAAATTTTGCTCTTGGCACTTCAGCTTCAGTTTCTTCCTCGAGGGTAACTTCTCTAGCCTTTGCTCGTGTTCCCTAGTGAGTCCTAAATGATATAGGAAATTAACTCCGGAACACATCTTGGGTTCTGAAACCTGAAAATCAACATAAACTACCAAAAGAATGTCCACAAGATATAATTCGAACCTGTGTGCAAGTAATAAATATCGCCAAGAGCCTTGAGACTTCTATTGCAACCACCCACAAAGGCAAGAACCCCACTTCTTACTGGATCCAGACAGACCCCAGCCATGGAAAATCTGGCAGAAGGTCCAGCACCTGTGGTAGTCAACTTGGACCATATTGCAGATTCTGCAAAATCATGGTAACAGTTGAGCAAAAGAGATAAAGAACATGAGGATGCGCATTTTAAGTTGAAGGAACGAAAAACCATCTCTCTCTTGCTTTTCCAACACAACAAAGGTATGTGAAAAAATTAAAAGAAGCAATAGATGATCAGCTCAAATTTACTTTCCAAATACTTGAATGATTAAGCAAACTAAATAATCAATGGATATGAAATTGAATGAGCACGGAAAAATGCCCTAATCTTGATACAAAAGTTCATCTACCACTTTAATGTACCGCTGTTGGAAATGGTGATCCATTTTCTAGAATTTCCTAGAGTTGGTAAACTTCTAGAATTCTCTAGAATTCCCTAGATAAATTTTCTAGAAGAAAGAAGAAAACATTTTCTAGAAGAAAGAGAAAAATGTAGAAGCACATGTGTAGATCTCTCTAGAAGAAGAGATGATAAACTACAATCTAGAACTCTCTAGATTAAGCCAAAGTGGACAACATTCTACACAAATCTAGAATGTTGGTAGAGCACCCTATAAATAGGAAAGAGGGGGAAAACCCTCCACCTTGTGTGAGTGGGAAAACACTCCACCGTGAGAGGTCTTAGACCTCCACTAATCTTCACCAACACTTCCTTCAACTATTGTCAAATTATTCTATCCAACTAATGAAACTATTTCCCATATCCCATGTTCTTTATCCTTTAATTATCCCATCTTGTCCCTTGTCCATTCTCTATAAACTACACCATACACTTGCACAACATCACTAACCAAAAACTATCAAAAATAAACTATACCATGCTTCCGCGCTCAATTAAATTTTTTAACAACCGCTCGCATCTCAAAAGAAAAGAAATTGTACTTGAGATTTATAACTGCAATCAACAAAGCATTGCCTAGAAATATATTAAATAACACAGGTTTCATATAAAACAGGCCAGTAATGTGAGAACTAGCAATTTGAAACTGACATTATTACATTTCAGCAAATGCATATATCTGCATGATTTCTCTGGCAGACATTCAGAAAGCATATACAGAGCAAAAAGTACTTACCAACATCAAGCATATACAGGTCATCATATAGCTTTTGGGCCTCTGTGTATCCCCCGTAAACAAACAGAATCTTCCTAAACGTAATAGTCAAATATCCAGCACGGGGGGTAGCATGTCCCCGGTGGTATTCAGCTCCTTCCACATCAGAGTATCTAACAAAATGCAGTAAGGCAAAAAGAGTAGTAAATAGAGGATACTCATGGAGAGAGAAGCAAGAAATCACTATTCAGGTAAACTAACAAAAGCTACGGTTGACAGTAAACCTGCATTGAGAATGTGGACGTCGGACAAATGGTAATCATGCCCATCTTTGCCACCAATCACAATCATTTTGTTCTTCCACGTTGAGCAGCTATGGGTATGACGTGGTGAAGGTGGGATACCAGTTGTCATAGCCTTATTCCAAGCAAATGTCTCTATAGATTATGAGAAGGAAATGCATCAACTAGCATGTTTGTCTACCCAAGGAAGATAGAATACTGAACTAACCAATCTAAATCATTAAATATTTAACGAGCAATGGTAACTGATGACACATGCTACGAGTATAGTACTTTGATAAACTGGAGGACACGACATTCAAGGAAAGTAAAGTCTTTAATCCAGCTCTCATATGCACAGACAGGGAAATTTCACAAATAGATGTCAATGGGGACTACAGGCAAATAAGAAATGTCGACTTTTAAAAAAAGCATACCTGTGTTCAATATGAAGAGATCGTTGTAATATACTTCATCATCATTATCAGGAGATTTTCCATACCCACCAAATATGAACAGCCTTTTATCCACAAGTGCTGCACTATGACCCTGCCTTGCCTCTGGTACCTCTCCCCTTGTAATGGGTGATATCCATGTATGAGAAGCTACAAAATATATTCGCGAACTACATTAAAAGAAACCCAACTTCTGCTGTTGCAGGTATAATGAAAAGATGCACAGATTATTAGTAGACAAGACTGTATGGCTACGCCAGGGGCAAAAGGAGATGGTAACTGTAACTTACAAGTGTATAGTATATGCAAATCCCCAAGAGGGTTCATTCCATCAGTCCCACCAAACACAAACAAATTGTCACCGACATTAGTGCAGCTATGGCCATCCCTTGGAGCAGGTGGCATGCCTTTTATCGTGGGTTGGCTCCATGTTTGCTCCACTGCAAGTCAGAAAAAACCAAATTATCAATTGAAAAAAAGGAAAATCACGACATACAGAGACAAACAATGGCAGATTTATCTCTCTCTCTCTCTCTCTCTCACACACACACACCTAACCCCCGGGTCGCCAATTAAGACTATGGTAAACAAGATCACCTCTCATATTTCAACAACATCCACATGCCACACAGGCTAAGTTCCAACGGAACACGAGATCAGGACACAAAAAGTAGAAGGCAACAAAGTTAGAAGTACACCAAAAACCGCTCATGAAATTCCAGCAGTAAATATAAACAGCAGAAAAATGCAAATGGGGAGAAAGTCAAAAACATCTTCTGTAATTGTTCAAGATGAAAGAAGTACAGGAAAATATTGGTCATAGCAGTGCCATAAATACCAATCATCGGCCATATAATACCATGAAATATTCTCTTCCCAGCCACACATTCAACGCATAAAACTAGCCACAAATCACCGATTCAAGACCCAAGCCATTGATTAAAGTAAAGCCGACAACAAACAAAAGGCATCAGCAAGTTATAACACAACCAAAAAAAAAAAACCCAACAAGCAGAATTGCAACAAAAAACACCGGGAGATCCCAGTCAGACAGAAAAAAGAAAAAAGAAAAGAACCGATCTTTCTCTCAGCACCAAGCAGAGTATACCAATCTATATCGAAGACATTCTCAGAAAAAAAATGCAAACTTCGACGGAAAACCAGAATCTCCAGAAGATAAACTCGAAGACCCACCAGTGTCAAAGACGTGAACCTCGTTGGTCTGGCAGTTGTCTATGCCAAAGCCACCGAACACGTAGAGGAACCTCCCTCCTTTGATCGCGTTGCAAGTGTGGGCCCACCTCTTTCCGGGGCCACCCGCCTCTTCGCTGCCCTGCTCTGCTTCCTGGGCTTGCGGCAACACAACTGTCTCCCACCTCATTTTGCTTTCTCGAGAATATCAAACGACAACGGTGGGGGCCGAAGAAAGTGCGAGAAAGTGACAGCCTTCGAAAGAAAAGAGTAGGATTTCGAAGTTCGAGGATAAGACTGGGGCTTCAAGGATCCAGAGGGTCTCTCTTTGGTGTCATGCAAAGGACAAGAGCATAACACCTGGACAAATGTCGACGTAGGAGCAAGAACTGTGTCTTTTGCGGGGAGCCGTTTTCAAAGATTGATTTTTGCGAGGGAACGCAAGAGCTTTTCTTCTCTCTCTCTCTCTCTCTCTCTCTCTACCCTTTTCCTTTCTTTCCTTGCCAAAACGTTGTCAAGTACGAAGAATTCTCATGATGCCCTTTTTGCCCCTTTAGGATTAGATCAAGAAGGATCATATTAGGAAAAATTGCCCCATATATAAACTCGTTTTGGGGCTAGCATTGCCAAAGCCAAATCCGGCAAGAAAATATGCCAATTAATTCAATGCCAAAAAATATCAATTGACGAAAATATAAACTCGTTTTGGGTACTAAAAGCACAGATATGGACATAAATTGAATTAAGGATAAGGAAACAAAAAATATGCATTATGTTATTGGAATTTATATACTGCCCTTTTAACTTGCATGCTTTAGTAAGGCTGAATGTTTGAAGCACTTATTAGATTTAGAATAGAGAAGAAGAAAATATTTTGGTAACTAAATATTTGGAGCTTTAAATTTTAGATGAACTTTTTAGATTATTAATTGCTAGTAAAATTTAAAAGATGAAAATGGAGGAATTGTTGAGTCTCGAATCATGCAATCACATCGCTTGATTCCATGAATTGGGATCACACATATAATAAAATCTTGTTAATGCTTGATATTACTATGAATTCTTGGGTTATTGATCGTGAATATGCTTTGGTATGAAAGTAAATAGATAAAAAAAAATTTGGCCAAATTTTGCTCTCCTTAATTCTTGCTCCATCATACATTTAGTACGTACTATTACCCAAATTTTAGAAAATCTTTTCATTTTAATCCGTTCCTAAATTAAGAAATAATGATATTGTCTTTTTATCACTTTTTACCTTTTGGTTTTCATGAATTTTACGGTATTTTAGTTAAGTATATTTTAGGTTGTGATCTCTATAACATTAGAAGTAAAACCTATTGTATCTGGTTGATGTTGATACTAATAACTAATAAAATTGATAGAACACGAAACGGAAAAGCTTCAAAATTTTATCTATCTGATGGACGAATTCTCCTTCAAGGTCTCTGGTATAAGGAAACCAAGTTATCATCTCATTGAACTGTTAGGGAAGAAACAGAGAAGTGAAGATATGGATGTTAAGCTTATCGTATAATCAGTGAGGCATTTCGATGCCAAGAACTATGATGCCTCTGACGTGTTTATTGTGCTTGGATAAGAAATCTTCTGAAGAATAGTTGCCACTCTGGTTTATAAACAGAAATGTTTAAGTTCTTAGGCAGCATTTTGAATTGCACAAGAAACTCGCAGGATGCTATGAATGCAGTTGAAGAGTTCAAGCAAGCATATGTCGACCAACATGCCTTCATGTACTATTTCAGAAAGTGTTGGTTACCCCATGTATAGGTATTGTTTAGTTGATCTAGAATCTATAATCGTGCTTCTTGAATTTAAAATTGTTGATGGCTTTAGAAGATGTTGTCTTGCCCAAAACTTTTGTGCCTCTTTTGTCATGCAAATGGTCTGATTAATGACAGGAGATCTTTGCCAACAATTGGTCCCAAACCCCAAATTGCAATTGAGTCTTACCACTTGAGATTGAAGTTATGGCCAAGAATTGACGGGTTGATCCTCATGTCGGGAACTGAATGTCACTCTTTAGTTGGATTAGTATTCTCTAGAGACTTGTTATTTTGAGAATGTTAGGGACCGGTGTTTCACAAGTAATGCTTGGCATAAGCTAAGTAGCATCGACATCAATACATGACATATGATATGACACAACAAAACATGTTGACATGTTATTTATCAAAAATAGAAAATTCCGACACGTTGAAACATGTTGTATATTAAGTGCATATATTTATATATACATGATAAGTTATCATTTTTATGATTATTTTAATCAAATTAATTTAATTCAAATTCTCAAATAGATAAATAATAAAAAAAACAGCCTAGAATGAATTTACATTAAAAACATTAATCGTCATTTGTTAATATCATTCATTATTTTAATTTGACAAATTCAACTACATTAACTTAGAGGAAAATTAAAACAAGCCATCCACATTCTGAACTCGCGTGTCAGAAGAGAAGGAAAGAAAAAACAAATTTTGGGAGTGAATTGTGTGCCACGGAAAGTAAGAGTCGAAAGAGAAAGAAGACTGTGTTTTCTTCTTCCTCATTTATTATTTATTATTTATTTATTTTTTGTCTTTTACATATTTAAATTTTGACCCTGCGTTTATTGAAATTTTTTAAAATTGACCATGCATGTGTCGAAATCACATATCGGAATTCCGATTTCGCATGTCAAAATTCCCAACTTGCGTGTTGGATAATGTTAGGAGAGTTGACCGGATGTTAGATTTTCTGATACATATTGACCGAGTATCGAAGAGTATTGAAGAAATTTGGAGAGTATTTGACACAACATGAAGGCTTCCAAAAAATGTCAGTGCTTCCTAAGATAGTGGGCTCTCAACATTCTAAATGTGGATATAATATTGGACAAGCGAAATCTCCCGCTTGCAAAAAGTTCTCTAAAGACAGAAGCTTAATATACAGTGTAGAACCCAGCTCTAGAGTTCTCCATATGTGGTTGCCCTCGGTCAAGGCCCGGAAACTATGTGAACATGTCATCAAGGTGGCGATCGATCTCATGTAGAACTCGTCAGGTTGCAGGAACAAGCATCCCCAGGTCGTAGACAGGCTCCGATCTATTGTTCTTGATCCTGCCTTACGTGCAACCTTTTTGCATCAGGAAAATAAAGGGTTGGGAGAGTTGTCTAAAAGTAGGTCACCGCAACTTCTTGCTGAAGCGAACTCGCAGCTGGTTGACTCTGTTCAGTTTTTTTCCACCTCCTTTAATTTTGCAATCAGGGAATTGAGGCAAGAGTGACTGGGGGAAAAAGATACAACCCAAACATAAGATCCGGCGACATCAGGTCAAGGCATGAAGTGTCAAAATTTGGTACAAGTATATAATTAAGTGCCAAAACTTCCAAAACGTACACTTAAGTGTCATTTTTTTATTTTTTTGAACATTGAACACTAAAGTCCCAACTTCGATGAAAGTAGTCAAAAATTTGACATAAATTATTTTAAGAATAAATGTGGTTTACATGGCTCATCGAAGTTGTCTACTCAATAATCAATATGCAAAACCATTTCGTTTTGTCTTAAAAATTGATTTTTACTATAAATATTAATTAAATTAAAATTTTAAAACTAAATTAAAAAAAAAAAAAAAATTAGGTGCAGCAAAGCAGTGAGGGTTGTTGCTAGGGTCGTTAGCCATTGGCCAAGGCCTAGAATTCTTTTAATTTAATTAAATTAATATTTATATCAAAAATAAAAATTAGGGACAAAATGACATTGTTGGGACAAGCTAGCAACATTAGTACCACATTAGCAATTTTGTCGGAAATTCCCGCCGTTGGCACTTAAATGTTCATTTATTCTCCAATTTTGCCACTTAAGTGTACATTTTGGAAGTTTTGACACTTAAATATCCACCTATTTCAAGTTTTGACATTTGGAATGTTTGGCACTCCTATATAAAAACCCCTGCATGAGTCACCTTTTTCTTTCTTTTCTACGGGAAGATTGTTTCACCTCTTTTTTTCCAGAAGTCATCATATCATTATTAAGTCCTCTAATCATGGCCAATGAAAATGAAACCTCCCTTTAGTCTCCCTTGCTCCCTCTCGAGTTTCTCGGCCAGAACCTCCTTTTCTTTCATATCATTATTAAGTCCTCTCAGTTTTATTCACTTTTCATTACTCTCTTACTTCAACTTAGAACATCATAGGAACCTTGATTATCCACAGCATTGACATAAACTTAGTAAGAGATCGAGTCCTTAGTTCACCCTCTCAGCCTCCAACTTAGACGGACGTAGCTCACTATAAGCCTAGGACGTACCTTTTCTTCCAATTTCGGATAACGGTAATGATAATTAAAATTGATACAACAAGTTTATATTGAATGGTTAAATGAGCCAACTAACTTTAATCGATTCGTGTTTATCTTATCATGTAGAACGGAAGTGTTGTTACTTTTCCTTTTTTAACTCGCTTTCAAAAACTAGCTATTGTGCGGGCTTGTTAACAATCAAAATTATTAATATTATATCCAAAACCTTAGATTGTTAAATAAAAAAGTCTACTGGCAAACTTGTCATCACAGTCTCATTATGATTCTAGAGCCAAAAAATTATACATGTAAAATTTTCCCCAACCAGGCAATTCAACACGAACTCTTAGGTTTGCTCATTACGTGAATCAAACTCAACCCTCTCATGTGCAAATCCAACTAAAAGCACGAGAAAGAATGTATGTGGAGTTAAAGTAGTTAAAAATTGTTATTTCAAGTGACTTGGATGCAAAAATTTAAATGGGTCTTACGCGTGTATAGCCCCTTAGACAAAGGGTGCATTTGATTCAGCATTTTGAAAGCCTATTAGGAAAATGCAAAGCAATTTAGCCTAAAAGACTTTAGGTAAATGCAAATGCCGTTTGGTAAATTATGCTTTCAGAAACAACTTTAAGAGAAATGTCATTTGGTAGAAAACACATTTGAAAAGCCCTTTGCATGATTAATATTAGTTTTTTTTTTTAATTTCATTTGTTTAAAATTGAAAAAAATAATTTATACAACTTTTTAAATATACATTTTGACAATAATTCTAAAAATAATCAAATACATTATAATTTTTTTAAAAAGACCAAACCCTTCATCGGAATTTTTTTAATTTTTATTTATTTAAAATTGAAAAAATAAATAATGTATGCAACTCTTTAAATATAAATTTTGAAAATAATGCTAAAAAAATCAAAAACATATATATATATATATATATATATATTTTTAAAAAGGACCAAATCCTTCGTCGAAATTTTTTAATTTTTATTTGTTTAAAATTGAAAAAATAATGTATGCAACTTTTTAAACATAAATTTGAAAATAATGCTAAAAAATCAAATACATATATATATATAATTTTTTTAAAAAAATGGACCAAACTCTTCGTCGGAATTTTTTAAATTTTTATTTGTTAAAATTGAAAAAAATAATGTATGTAAGTTTTTAAATATAAATTTTTGACAATAATGCTAAAAAAATCAAATATATAAATATTTTTTAAAAATTCCAAAATATATTTATTTTTTTAGTATTTATATAAATTTTATTTTTTAGCATTATTTTGGTATTTAAAAAATAATAACAAAGGAAAAATTAGAAATTTAAAGAATAAGTTATGATAGTTTTGGGAAAAAAAAAAAAGTTTCAGCATTTTGCCAAATGCTTTGAATGCTCAAAGCTAGTTCCTACTAGCATTGGGCTTTCAGTCTTCCTAATATTAACTTTCACTTGAAAGTTACTTCAAAATGGTTGCCAAACAGTCCAGCATTTCTCCAAGGGGCTTTAAAGGCTGAAAGCCCATTAGGAATGCTGAACCAAACGCACCCAAAGAACTTAAACATTTGGATGGGACATTATCAGAGTTAGCTCCGCATACTTCATATCTTGAGTTTATTTTGTTTGTTGACTGTTTGTTCTTCAATTTAACGTGCATAAATGTTTTGAGTTTTATCTCACCGCTTGAAAATAGAATTTTAATGAGTCTCCTATCCTTGTAATCTTGCTACGCTTAAGTGTTTAAGCTTTTGGTTAGGGTTTCTAACAAAAAATTATTGACTCAATACAGTCTTAATTAGATGGATAAAAAATGGGTTAATACCCTGAAAAATCTCAAATTGGTAAACGAGTAACAAATTTACCCAAAATTTATTTTTTGACAAAAAAAAAACCCTAAATTTGTACACCTGTAACAAATTTACTCCAAACGACCACAAAAAACCCAAACTGGTACATTTGTAATAAATTTATCACAAACTAATTTGTTCAACCACCAAAAACTCTAAATTAATACATTTGTGATAAATATATCCTCTATTAAATTGGATTAATACTAAAAAAACCACAAAAATTGTATAATTATGACAAATGGAAAGTAAAATTCCAAATCGATACACCGGTTAACTACCAGGTGTTATCCAAATTAGTAATTTGACTAGAAAATTTAATGGAAACTGATAGATAGTAAATTTATCACAAGTAAATCAATTTTGGGTAAATTTGTCAAAGGTCTAACAGTTTGAAGTTTTTAATTGTTAAAAAATTAGTTTAGGGTAAATTTGTCACACATATACCAGTTTGAGGTTTTTCGGGATATTAACCCATTTGCATGCCAAAAACTTTGAGCCATATCAATTGAGGGGTTGGTCTAGTGATCATCTCTGCTTTGAATTTTTTGAGACATGTGATTAATATCACTGGGTCATGTTTGGGGCACTTCTACAATGCCATGAGATCACAAAGGATAAGGTTGTCGTGTTAGTGATCTGGCGGCTGACATATTACATTTTAATTCGATGATATATGGTATTCCTTGATCCACGGTTGACAATTAATCTTCATGATCCAACGGTACTTGCAGGACATTTTTGTAGTGCTTAGCTTCATATTCCACCACAATCGATCAATTATTTGGTTAAGCGATTTCTGAAAGTATGGCTCGTACTTTTGACTTTTTGATTGGCGAATTGGTTGGGAATGAATTAACTTATTTATCTATATTTTGTTTTAAAAAAAAATTATTCTGGCCAAAGAGGGGAAAATGAAAAAGGACAGGAGGAGGGCAAGAACCCTACCCTCTTGTGGCTGCACCACAGTCCACATGAACCTCCTCGTGCTGATCTCTCTCTTTTCTTTTCCATCATCTTTCATTGTGGTGAGATTGACTAGTATTGGTTGGTCCTTGCCTTATACGTGATTAATTAATTGTGTTGGGAAGGCTTGGTCAAGGATCTATCCATCTACTCTCAACTCATCTATTGACCAGGTCCATTAGCGATTGGACATCATCATGGAAATACCGTGTACACTTTTTATTTTTATTTTTAATGTTAATAACGCTGCGGTGGCATCTTGACCTAATAGATACAACTAGAGGATCAATGCATGTCGCACATCTAAAAAATTTGAAAGTTCGATTACACAAAAGAAACTGGAGGAGGAAGTAAGACAGGTGAAAGTCATAAGAGCTTCAATTAGATTATGATCTTTTATGTAGATCAATTCAACAGTTTTTCTTGTATTTTGGTACTTTTTTCTTAGAACTTAGTTAGGACACCATTTTCCTAGTTTACATCATTTACAAATCTCTCTCTTTCATATCTCTCTCGTCGCGTCAGATTAATAAAAACATGGAAAGGATTTGATTCTATTTCCATCAAATATAATAAAAACAACTATTTTTTCTCTAATCCTTTTTTTAAAGTAGAAGTGATAAGGTATGTGATTTTTTTTTCATGAGAGCTTATGTTAATCCACCACCAAATCATCTTCTTTTCATTATGTGACCGTTGTGCTCTAACATTATTTAGGAATTTTTCCAATAATATAAATATTCCAATAATATCCATTTTGGCCCTTTAGGATGAGATCAAGGACAATAATAGGGAAAATCGCCCCACATAGAAACTCATCCCAAGGTTATCAATGCCAAAGCCAAATCCGGCAAGAAAAATATATTATATGAGTTAAAAAATATGTAATTACCAAAATAATTTTTTTCTCTATTCTAACTCTAATAATGTACTTCAAGTATTTATGCTTACTAAAGCATGCAAGTTAAAAGGACAACATCTAAATTCCAATAACAAAATCCATATTCTTTGTAATTTTATCCTTATTTCAATTTATGTCCTTTTTTGTGCTTTTAGAACACATAATTCTGTCAATTGATAATTTTGGTATAGAATTAAATGGCATATTTTTCTTGCCAGATTTGGCTTTGACAATGCTAGCCCTGGAACAACTTTATATATTGGGCAACTTTTCCTAATATGATCCCTCTTGATCTTACTCTAAAGGGCCAGAAAAGGTATTATGAAAATTCTTTATACGTGACAAAAAATAAAAAGAAGGAAAAGCTCTTGCGTTCCTTCGCAGGAATCCATCTCTCAAAACGGCTGCTTGGTCGACATCTGTTCAGGTGTTATATGCTCTTGGCCTCTGCATGGCACCAAAGAGAAACCCCCTGGATCCTTTAAGCCTCAGTCTTCTTCTCAAACTTTGAAATCCTACTCTTTTCTGGAAAGGCTTTCGCTTTCTTGCACTTTCTTGACCCCCTCTGATATCGGTTGCTCTTCCCGGAAAGGAAAAATGAGGCGGGAGAGACTCCTGTTGCTGCAAGCCCAGTAACCAGAGCAGGGCAGGGAAGACGAGTGGCTCCAGAAAGAGGTGGCCCCACACTTGCAACGCCATAAAAGGAGGGAGGTTTCTCTACGTTTTCGGTGGCTTAGGGAAAGATAATTGCCCGACCAACCAAATTCATGTCTTTGACAGTGGTGGGTCTTCGAGTTTATCCTCTGGAGACTCTGGTTTTCCTTCAAAGTTGCATTTTTTTTCTGATTTGATTCAGATTGGTTTGCTCTGCTTGGTGCTGAGAGAAGGATTGGTTCTTTCGTTTTATTTTTTCTTTTTTCTTTTTCTGTCAGATTTGGAGCTCCTGATGTTTTTTTGGTGCAACTCTTGTTGAGATTTTCCTTTTTGGTTGTGTTATAACTTACTTATGTCTTTGGAGATTTTTTCTAAGCTGTTAAATAAATTCATGATTTATTATTTAAATATCCTAACACTTCCCCTCACTATTAGTCTGGTCTTTTGCTTAATACTAAGTGTGGAAATTTAATTGGAGAGGTAAATGGGATCTAGTAAGATTTGAGTTAAGGATCTCCAATTCTGATATTATGTGAGATTTTGTGAGATCACTGCCAATTGTTCTAAAATCTTAAGATGTTAAATTTTGCCTTACAATTTTTGTGTTGTGATTAGAGAGAAAGAATTTAGTCTTCTATTGCTTGTCTCCGTATATTGTGATTTTCCTTTATTTATTTATTTATTGATAATTAGTTTTATCTGACTCCCAGTGGAGCAAACATGGAGCCAACCCACGATGAAAGGCACGCCACCTGCTCCAAAGGATAGCCTTAGCTGTACCAATGTTGGTGACATTTGTTCGTGTTTGGAGGGACGGATGGGATGAACCCTCTCGGGGATTTGCATATACTAGACACTTGTAAGTTACATTTACCATCTCCTTTTGCCCATGGTGTAGCCATACAGTCGTCTACACGAATCCGTTTTGTAGCTTCTCATACATGGATATCACCCATTACAAGGGGAGAAGGACCAGAGTCAAGGCAGGGTCATAGCGCATTTCCTTAGGTAGACAAACATGCTAGTTCATGCATTTCCATCTCATAATCTACAGAGACATTTGTATGGAATAAGGCTATGACAACTGCTATCCCCGCTTCACCACGCCATTGCCATAGCTGCTCAACTTTGAAGGAAAACCAGAATCTCCAGAAGGTGAACTCCAAGACCCACCAGTGTCAAAGACGTGAACTTGGTTGGTCTGGCAATTGTCTTTGCCAAAGCAACCGAAAACGTAGAGAAACCTCCCTCCTTTGATGGCGTTGCAAGTGTGGCCCCACCTCTTTTTGGAGTGACCCGCCTCTTCTCTGCCCTGCTCTGGTTCCTGGGCTTGGGGCAACAGGGCTCTCTCCCACCTCATTTTTCTTTTCCGGGAATATCAAACGGCAACAAAAGGGGCCAAGAAAGCCCAAGAATGTGCAAGAAAGTGTTAGCCTTTCAAAGAAAAGAGTAGGATTTCAAAGCTTGAGAAGCTGACTGGGGCTTCAAGGATCCAGGGGGTCTCTCTTCGGTGTCATGCAGAGGGCAAGATCACATAACACCTGAACCAATGTCCACGAAGGGGCGAGAACTGTGTCTTTTGTGGAGAGCCGTTTTTTTGAAAGCTTTTAATTTAAACAATTTTTTCAAGTGATTAATTGTTTGTTAGTAAAATTTAAAAGATGAGATTGGGGGAATAACTGATTATCGATTCTTGCGATAACATTGCTCGATTCCAAGAATTGGGATCCTATGTGTCTGTGTGTATATGTGGGAGCAAAAGTTAAGGAGAGCAAAGTTTGGCCAAAGTTTATTTATTTATTTATTTTCACACCAAGGCATATTCCCAATCAAAAACTCCAAAATTCACAAAGCTATCAAGGAGATTTCATAATGACATTATTAACCAAATTTTAGATAATCTTTTCATCACAATCTATTTCCTAAATAATTAAAAAACACATGATGTCTTTTTATCACTTTTACCTTTTGTTTTTATGAATGTCATGATATTTTCATTACATATATTTTAAGTTATGATCTCTATAATAGTAAAAGCAAAATCTATTGTATTGGGTTGATGTTCATACTTAATATTTAACTAATAAAATTAAGAAAGCACGAAGCATAAGAGTTTAAAAATGTATCTATCTAGTGGACCACTTCTCCTTCAAGGTCTCTCGTGTAAGGGAAATCATGCTATCATCTCCTTGAGCTATTAGGAAAGAAATAGAGAAATACTGGTATAAATGTTGAGCTCATCCCGTTTTCAGAGAGGCACTTCAATGCCAAGTACTATGATGCCTCCTTGTTCATAATGAAAGCACAGGGAAAAATTGGTCATAGCAGTGCCATATATAAAAATCACTGGAAATGGAACGTAATGAAAAATCTTCCATCCAACACAAAACTAGCCTCAAATCGCCAATATAGAGCCAAGCCATTGATTAAATGAAAACACAAATCATCAATATCTGCAAATCTTCGGAGCCCAGCTGCTGCATAAACGTGATTGATTTATTCATTAGAATAGCCGTCAATCGAGACTGATGGTAACTTTTCATCGTTTGGATAACTAGAAAATCCAATCATTGAAATGCCTTGACTAGAGGGGATTGCTTGCATCTGAAGTATTTAGTCCACTCGGTTGTCCTAATTATCTTTATGATGTTAGCCAGGTTACTCATGTTGCTCTGCCCTTATTAGCGGTAATAGCAGTGAAAGCCATCTTCACCCTGAAGGCGTTGCTACCCAATTGTTTAAGGCTTCTGACGTTCTATCGATGCAATTTTTCTGGATATTTCAAACCTTCTGAATCCTTTTCCAGTTTTTTTACTCGAACAAGACTGCTGAAACCAGAAACCTTCTTTGTACAGACCGGCCTTCAACTAGGGGCACTGCAGCCCCTCATTGTGGATCGTCCTTGGGCTACCTGCTTCGAAGTGGTGGCAGTGGCAATCGATGAGCCAGCTCCCCAAAGATTTACCATTTACTTCGCAGGCTTTTCTCTTGAAGTTGGATGAGTTTTGAATATCATCGTGTGATTAGCCTACAAGTAGATGCTGCCTTTTTCATGCAAAGAAGTACTATATTGTCATACTCATATCCAGGATTTTACCCAGCTAATCATGACTTCTAGAACTTGAATGCGTGAACTGCCTCATGCCCAGCAAACCAACTAAATTCGCAGTTTGTGGATCGCCGTGATGGCCTTAATGAGTTTGGCTTGGCAGGCTAATACGAAAAAAATATAACTTTTAGTGCTGATAGACCTTTGTTCGCTGAATTTCAAGATAAAGCATTCTTTTCGATATCATCTGCTGTTAATAATCTTATTCCGTTTGAGGCTTACGGTATTCTGTCCCTGCACAAAAGCTAAGCATACATTTACCTTTAATATACAGCATCAACACATAACCCTTTGTTAAAATCTTCACTGCCGAGTAGTTTATATTCTCTACAAAGCTTATTATAACCACATCAGACAACCTTAATAAACAAGACAATCATGAATTTTTCAATAGGCCATACCCGCAAACAATGAGAATGTATTTTGTTTGTTAGCTACACCACATGGCAGTGTCATGTGGTGTAGCAAGCCAATCAAAAGAGAGCAAAATAAATATAGAGAGAAGTAAGACAAGAATTATAGAACGCAGGAAATGTTAATGCGTTTGTTACAAGGAATTTTTTATGTCTCATCTCATGACAGAATAAAAAGAATCATACATGCCAAAGTCAAGAAGTTGCTTCATCACGAGATTCCCAGTGAACCGGACCTCAAATGGCATAGCAGACTTCAATTATTAATCAAGCGAAGATCTAGCGGTAGATCAGATCTCTATAGTTAGCTTGAAGACAATTTCAGCTGTGAAATGCATGTGGGACAACTTGATGAATGTACAGTCAGAATTGGCTTACTCATGGGATATGTCAAGAAGTTCAACAGGTCAAAACTAAATGTGCAAGAACTTTCAAACTGATTTTGCCGAATCACCTCTTTCATCTTGGCTTGATGTCCTCTCATTGCCATCAGAGATATAACATCTAGCCTGTAAGCATATATTAGATCATATACAGGTGCACAAATCGAACAGATCCACCTAAAGATACAGCTTAATTCGGAAGCAAGATCACTATTTTATTCAAAGCTCCTTCCTTTTCTTGGCATCAGGATTCCCTGTTAATCTTAATCACAGTTAAAACTGTCTGCATATGCATCCTGGTACGCATAGGCATAAATAAAAAGTACAACATTGAATGTGCTACTCATGGGTATAAACATGCACGACTTTGGTCCTCCTACTACATGATGCATGAAAAGACAGATGACACCATGCAAGAACAACAGGATATCAAGCAATTGAAATAGACTGTTGCTGTTATCTGGATGACAAGGTGGTACTTCATAGTTCGTACCCCAAAGTTTTCGCAAATTTCAGAGATCAGCCAAAAACAAGAGGAATCCCTCACCACGAGCTAATGGCAAATGCAAAAGTTATTTCAACAAGTGCCGCATATTCAAGAATGAATACATGTGTGCTAGTGTGATTCGCATAAGTGATGTAGACAATGCAAAATTTATAAGTTATGTTATACACAATGTCACGGCTATTGTTCGGATAGTATATATCCCCTTGTACACAGAGGTTTCTGCTGAAAAACATTTCTATGACCTGTGAGTCATTTATTGCAAGAAACTATTATTTCACAAGCATAGGTCTGCAATCAAACATGCTTTGACCAGCTGTCGAAACTTGAAGTTGAATAACAACAACATATCATTATTAGCAACACAGATGATTCTTATGCTCAAGTTCATTTTGTGAGATCATGTAGAGTCCTTGGTTGATGGAGATACACTCTTTTTAGGAAATTCCACCTTCAGATTTGGAGTTTCATCCATCCGGTTATCTTTTGGAATTCATAGAAGCCTGCAGTGATGATTCTTGGTTTGCAGATACCTGAGGAGAAAGACGAAAAATCAAAATATGCAGGCAGAAAATTCCATAATGCACAAGGTGCATATTTGCCTTCAGAGCACAGAAAATAATAACATGATCGGAATCACATTATGATTTTGACAAAAAAAAGACAAATCACTTTATGATGACTATGAACACCCAAAACGAGCACAAAAACACAACATACATTCTACATAATATAGCAAAATCATGTTTGGTAGATCAATTCTTTTTCCATTGGATTTCTGACTTCATCTCTTCCAACAACAGAATCACATAAAGGCATTGTATTCATCAACATGCCAACTTGATTGTCACATACAGGAGGTCTAAAATATATCAATTGGGGTTCGCTCCCCTGCTACTGCATCTGAATTTTGGTCCGACTTGCTATTGGCATGAATATATATTGAATAACCAAACTTTAAGTAGAGAAAATAGGGAATGCTTCTTTGCTTGTCCTTTTCAGTAAGAATGTGGACATTATCCTTCAAGTGTGGGACTTTAATGTGCTTTGAGGCAATCCACTTCGATGTAATGGAAGTGAGGTAGAAATACGTATTCTATTTTAATTTGAATCTGTTGAACTAATCGAATTACATACATACAACATATCCTAGATTTAATAGATGTAAATTAGCTACCGCCAAGACTCAAAACACAAAATTGAAGTCAAAACACCACAGCAAGATACCTATGCTCTCCAGCTAGGTACATTGGGGTCCATCAGATGATGATCTAAAGTATCCGCGTGGATATATGGTGTGTAAACATCATACAAGCATTCATTACAAGGTGAAGATGATGATATAAATTGATTCCACATCTGAAACTTTGTTTTCTATTGAACACGGAGTTCTCTTTCCCTTCCTCTTTTTTCCTTGTAAGTGATAAAGAGAATTCTTAGTTAAGTGGTCAATTACATCAGGAATGTAAAAAGAACATATCAAAACTCAAAAAAGGAACAATAAGAACTCCTCCAAAACTAAGAAAGATCAAAGCAATTATTGCATAAACGCTTAAAAGCTCCTAAAACAAAGTAAAAAGACTCAGATCTTTCAAATATTTTGCGCGAATTTCCAGCTTATTAAAAGTTATATTTGTGATAAAAGTTTAACAGAACGTTGAAACTGCAAGGTTGATTGACCTTGTCCAGATCACAGCCGTCAGAAGGTTGTGTTACATTTGAAACAGGAAGTGGACCAGCAGGTTCTGCATGAGGCTCTGAGGCTTCTATTCCATCCACATCATCCGCTTGCCCGTCATCAACTGAGTCCGGCTGGATGCTTCCAGAAGCCTCTGACTCCCTATTGTAATATCCATTTGTCATAACAGCGCTTGAATCTCCACAAGTTCTTATCCTGCTACAAGAAATAGAGAATCAGAACTAAACAACATTTGTTAAGTAAACTCGATCGGCTAAACAGGAAAAACAAAAGACTCACCTGCTAGAGCTTGAAAAAGGTATAGGAAGAGTGCTAGGCTTACTGGAAAATATAATTCCACGGAGAGGTTTTCCGTCAATGACAGTTTCAATGGTGTATTGATCACCAAAAGTTTCCTTCACTCTTGCTTGGAATATGATTTTACCTTGGATGGGTTGTGATTGCTTGGATAAATAGCCATGAGCACCTGCATTACAGGTCCACAGCTACTTATGATTTGGCACATAGAAGCAATTTAAAAATACAGTATCAGTTAAGTGAAAACTCCAGTGAGAGATCTATATCTATATCTATATCTATTGATAACAGCAAGCAAATACAGTTAAACAGGCACTTGGCTTAATTACTTGACAAAGTTCTTGGACAAAGGTCAGTTGATTTGCAATTCATTTCATGGTACGTTCTGAAGATATTGTTGAGGGAAACTAGCAGTCTGTGGACTCTGATGCAAGTGCCCTGGTTACTCATCCAAGTAATCAGAACTTTCCAAGGTAAAACCATATTCCAAACAAAAGTGACAAGAGTTTTGGCGATCATACACCACTTGCAAATAATTGTATCATGACCATAATCCCGTGATTTCTAGATATGTGAAAATTTCTGAGAGATCTATAGCTCTATATAATCACAAGGGAAAACATGTAAAACAGGCACTTGGCTTCTGCTTCATGGACATTTTAATTACTTGACAAATTCTACAGCCACATGGAAATCTCTCTAGACAATTTTGAAGAAAATTTCCTGATTTTGCATTGAATATTTTGATTTTGTCGGTTATAAAATGAAGATTTACATGGAAAGAAACCAAAAATATGATCGAATCCATTAACTTAAAATAAATACATAGATTTCACCAAAAAAGTAAATACGTAGCAGATACGTAGATGTTACCTAGATCACGATACCCTAAGGGTGAGCCTTACTTAAACATGTAAACCTATCAAGGGTTCGAGTCACAAAAATAGCCTCTCTGCAAACTAGGGGTATGGCGGCATACGTGAACCCCGCCCTAGACCCAAGCAGTGTGGGGAAGTGTTGTGCACTGGAACACATTTTTTTTATGCAAAGTTTCAGTTTTAACTCTAAGTGAAAAATTGTCAATATAAAAAATTCACACTGTAAATTCTTCACATTATATCATGAGCAAAGTCCTCGTTTTGGGAAAATTTTCGGTCAAAAACTTGAACAACAAATATGAACATGGTTCTTATTGTTACTGGGATGGCCATGCCCCTTCCAAACCACAATGTTGGTATGATTTTTTTAATTTGGGTACTCTTCATTCCAGGGGGCCAGAAATGGCAATCCGATCAACCCCACCTCACATGAACATGTTATTGTACGTTCTTTGATTTCATTTAAGCTCTTAGGTCCATTGAAACTATTAGGGCCAGTGTTGGTTACTTTAGACAACGTTGCACCTTATCAATATAAAGCAAATGTGACTAAAGAAGACTTGTTACTTTCTCCAACTACTTCTTCTGAACATTCTACAACCCAGATGGGAAATCAACTAACCCTATTCCTTTGGTATGTTTCTTGGCAGGCGACATAACTCATTCTCATTACCATACCATGACTCAAAGCGAACTCCAATCTAAGTACCATCTTCATATATAAAGAAACCTGACATATCTATAAACCTCAATATTCGACGAAATTATCTGTGCAAGTTGGTGAATATGCTTTTAAAATCATTATTCTATTTCATATTCATAGCCTTGAATTCATATTTACAACTGCAATTTATGGCCACAATAGCAATATATGTTGACGCTTTTAACTAGAATAGGAAACAAGTATGTGTACTCAATGAATCAGTTCTTTGGCTTAGAAAATGACTGAACACTAAGTTTCCTGCAATACAAGTTCTTATTACATTATCTCAGTGACAAATAGCACATTTAAATACTTGAATAAGTTTTAAAAAAATTCAAATTTAAAAAACTTTTATTTAACGTTTTCTTTCAAACAAGTAACGCATGCAACTTCTCGAAATTCCTTAAGAAAAGGAGCTTAGTGCTCTTGAGAAGGCGAAAGGAAAGGATGATTTCCTTGGAGATTAATATGGATGAATTTTTTTTTCTTTTTATGCTTGGGAAAAGCCTTAAGGAAAAATCTGACTTTGGAAAACATGTGAAAATGAGGTCAGATTTTGTGTTGTCTCTGCAACAAGGCAGCGAAATCTGTTGATGATTTTTGGATATACTTTGGTTCGTCAAGTTGGCTTTGGATTTTGTTAAGTCGGTTGAAGGCATTCAGTCCGTAAGTGCAGAGACGGTGCAGAGACATGCGAAAACGAGGTCAGAATGTATCATAAATCATGTTGCCACTTCTTATCAAGGCTCAGGTTAAAAATACATAAGTTAAACAGATTTATAAACCGCCCCCTTCCCAGGACACGACCGCAGCCACAATACTTATACAATCTCATAATCATCTGCTGGAAGGAATAGGGGGATAATACACAATCGATGACCCAGAAGTAACAAAGGAAAAGATTACAGAACTGGAGACAATTGGTATCATGAAAGATACTTTCAAGTCTACATGAACAAATGTAGAATCAAATTAAATAGATCTATCTCCACAGCACATTTCTCCCACCAACAAACGTCATTTAAGAGCATGGAAGTGAACATATATCAGGGCCTGACCTGGCTGACCATAGATCGATTGTGGCACAGGTTGATATGAGCTTGTGGATACACCAACTTGCACTAAAGCTTTGTCATGTCCTAGAGTCAGATTTTGTTCTTGGCACTTTAGCTTCAGTTTCTTCCTCAAGGGTAGCCTGTCTAGCCTTCGCTTGTGTTCTCTAGTGAGTCCTAGATGTGATATAGGAAATAGACTCAAGTAAACATATTGGATTATGAAAACCTGATGATCAACATAAACTACCAAAAGAATGTCGACAAGATATAATTTGAACCTGTGTGTAAGTAATACATATCGTCAAGAGCCTCGAGATTTCCATTGCAACCACCCACAAAGATGAGAACCCCACTCCTTACGGGATCCAGACAGTCCCCAGCCATGGAAAATCTGGCAGAAGGTCCAGCACCTGCAGTAGTCACCGCGGACCATATCACAGATTCTGCAAAATCATGGTAACAGTCAAGCAAAAGAGATAAAGAACATGAGAACTCGCATTTTAAGTCAAAGGAACGAAAGCAACATTCCCTTGCTTTTCCAAGGCATATGAAGGAATAGGAAAATATTAAAAGAAGCGATAGATGATCAGCCCAAACTTTTTTTTTTTTTCCAAAATACATAAATGATTGAGCAAAGTTAACTAATCGTTGGATATGAAATTGGACAGACAAGGAAAAAGGCCCTATTCTTGAAGCAGAAGTTCATCTAGCACTCCAATGTACCGCTCGCATCTCAAAAGAAAAGAAATATACTTGAGATTTATAACTGCAATCAACAAAGCATTGCCTAGAAATATATTAACCAACACAGGCTTCATATAAAACAGGCCGGTGAGAATGTGAGAAGTAGCAATTTGAGTCCGTCAATATTACAAATCAGCAAATGCATATATCTGCAAGATCTCTGTGGCAGACGTTCAGAAAGCATACATGGAGCAAAAAGTACTTACCAACATCAAGCAGATACAGGTCATCATATGGCTTTTGGGCCTCTGTATATCCCCCATAAACCAACAGAAACTTCCCAAAAGTAATAGTCAAATATCCAGCACGAGGAGGTAGCATGTGTCCATTGGTATTTAGCTCCTTCCATATGAGGGTATCTAACAAAATACAAAAAGACCAAAAGACTAGTAAAAGAGGATATTCGTCAAGAGAAAAAAGCAAGAAACTGCTATTCATGTAAACTAATAAAAGCTACAGTAGACAGTAAACCTGCATCGAGAATATGGACATCGGACAAATAGTTATCACATCCATCTTCACCACCAAGCACAATCATTTTGTTCTTCCAAGTTGAACAGCCATGGGTATGACGTGGTGAAGGAGGGATACCAGTCATCATGGCCTTATTCCATACAAATGTCTCTGAAGATTATGAGAAGGAAATGCATCAACTAGTATGTTTCTCTACCTGAGGAAGATAGAATACTGAACTAACCAATCTAAATCAATATATATTTAACGAGCAATGGTAACTGATGACACATGCTACAAGCATAGTACTCCGATAAATTGGAGGACATGACATTCAAGGAAAGTAAAGTCTTTAACCCAGCTCTCATATGCACAGACAGGGAAATTTCACAAATAGATGTCAATGGGGACTACAGGCAAATAAGAAATGTCGACATTTTAAAACAGCGTACCTGTGTTCAATATGAAGAGATCATTGTAATATACTTCATCATCATTATCAGGAGATTTTCCATACCCACCAAATATGAACAGCCTTTTATCCACAAGTGCTGCACTATGACCCTGCCTTGCCTCTGGTCCCTCTCCCCTTGTCATGGGTGATATCCATGTATGGGAAGCTACAAAACATATTCGTGAACTACATTAAAAGAAACCCAACTTCTGCTGTTGCAGGTATAATGAAAAGATGCACAGATTATTAGTCAACAAGACTGTATCGCTACGACAGGGGCAAAAGGAGATGGTAATTGTAACTTACAAGTGTATAGTATATGCAAATCCCCAAGAGGGTTCATCCCATCCGTCCCACCAAACACAAACAAATTGTCACCAACATTAGTGCAGCTGTGGCCCACCCTTGGAGCAGGTGGCATGCCTTTTATTGTGGGTTGGCTCCATGTTTGTTCCACTGCAAGTCAGAAAAACCAAATTATCAATTGAAAAAAGGAAAATCACAACATACAGAGACAAACAATGGCAGATTTATCTCTCTCTCTCTCTCTCTCTCTCTCTCTCTCTCTCACACACACACACTGAACCCCCAGGTCACCAATTAAGACTATAGTAAACGAGATCACCTCTCATAGTTCAACAACTTCCACATGCCACACAGAAGCTCCAACGGAACACAAGGTCAGGACACAAAAAGTAGAAGGCAACAAAGTTGGAAGTAACCAAAAGCGGACCCTCATGAAATTCCAGCAGTAAATATAAACAGCAGAAAAATGCAAATGGGGAGAAAGTCAAAAACATCTTCAGTAATTGTTCAAGATGCAAGAAGTACAGGAAACTATTGGTCATAGCAGTGCCATATATACCAATCATTGGACATATAATGCCATAAAATATTCTCTTCCCACACACACATTCAACGCATAAAACTAGCCACAAATCACCGATTCAAGACCCAAGCCATTGATTAAAGTAAAGCCAACGACAAACAAAAGGCATCAGCAAGTTATAACACAACCAAAAAAAAAACAAAAAACAAAAATCCCAACAAGCAGAATTGCACCAAAAAAACACCGGGAGATCCCGGTCAGACAGAAAAAAGAAAAAAGAAAAGAAAAGAACCAATCTTTCCCTCAGCACCAAGCAGAGTATACCAATCTATATCGAAGACATTCTCCAAAAAAAACGCAAACTTCGAAGGAAAACCAGAATCTCCAGAAGATAAACTCGAAGACCCACCAGTGTCAAAGACGTGAACCTCGTTGGTCTGGCAGTAGTCTATGCCAAAGCCACCGAACACGTAGAGGAACCTCCCTCCTTTGATCGCGTTGCAAGTGTGGGCCCACCTCTTTCCGGGGCCACCCGCCTCTTCGCTGCCCTGCTCTGCCTCCTGGGCTTGCGGCAACACAACTCTTTCCCACCTCATTTTGCTTTCTCGAGAAAATCAAACGACAACGGTGGGGGCCGAAGAAAGTGCGAGAAAGTGAAAGCCTTTGAAAGAAAGGAGTAGGATTTCGAAGTTCGAGGATAAGACTGGGTCTTCAAGGATGCAGAGGTGTCATGCAGAGGCCAAGAGCATATAACACCTGAACAAATGTCGAAGTAGGAGCAGATACTGTGGCGGAGAGATATTTTGAAAGATTGATTTTTGCGAGGGAACGCAAAGAGCTTTTCTTCTCTCTCTCTCTCTCTCTCTTTTTCCTTTTCTCCTTGCCAAAACGTTGTCAAGTACAAAGAATTCTCATGATACCCTTTTTGGCCCTTAGGATTAGATCAAGAAGGATCATATTAGGAAAATTTGCCCCATATGTAAACTCGTTCCGGGGCTAGCATTGTCAAAACCAAATCGGGAAAGAAAAATATGCCATTTAATTCAATGCCAAAAATATCAATGGATAGAAATATGGGTACTAAAAAAGCTCATACATGGACATAAATTGAATTAAGGATAAAGTAACAATGAATTTATATTTTATCATTGGAATTTAGATATTGCCCTTTTAACTTGCTTGCTTTAGTAAGCCTAAATGTTTAAAGTACATTCTTTTTTAAATAGAGAAGAAGAAAATATTTTGCTAACTATTTGAAGCTTTAAATTTTAGATAAAATCCTCAGATAATTAATTGTTAGTAAAATTTAAAAGATGAAAATGGAGGAATTGTTGAGTTCTCAAATCATGCAATCACATCACTCGATTCCATGAATTGAGATCATTATATATATAGACCCGCACAACCAAACAGTGTTTATTTCTATTCTTTTGTTCTCGAGAGTAATTTTGGAATAAAATCACGTTTGGTAAAATTTTTATTCCCGAGAACAGGTTTGGAGTACAATCAATAATCCAAAAAAAGTTGATTCTTTATTTCTGGGAACAATTATAGAATCAAGTCTACTTTTTTTTTTTCCCTCCTCTTTCTTCTTGTTCTTCTTCCCTCTCTCTTGTTCTTCAAGTGCCGCTACCGCCACCATTGTTGTCTGCTGTCGCCGTCGCCCCCCGCCGAACGCCGCCGTCCACCGCCCACTGTTGCTGATCGCTAGTGAGCTTGCCGATCGCTAGCGAGCTTGCCGAAGGCTCGGCCAGCCACCGACGAGGCCTGGTGAGCTCGCCTAGCCGCCGGCAAGGCGGGCCTCCCTCGGCCACTAGCAAGCCTCGCCTAGCCGAGCGAGGCTCGACCTCACCCAGCCAAGGCTCGGCCGACGAGGCATGGCCTCGCCGAGGGCCAGCGACACTCCGGTGACGTCGTCAGCCCTCATTTGGCCGATTGCCGGTCATCCCAAGGCCGGCGACCGGCCACCTAGAAGAAGAAGAAGAATAATAAAAAGAAGGGGAGAAAGAAAGGAAAAATATATAAAAATATATAAAAATATTTTTAAAAAATGATTTGAAGTAGGAATTGAAATTTTGCTATATATAGAATACATATTTAATTTTTCATTTTAACTTATTATTTACTATTTATATTTATAGTTTATACTATAGTTTATTATTTACTATTTAATAAAAATTTAATTAGTTAATATTTTTATTACTGTATAAATATAATTAATCAATAGAATTTCTATGATTTGATAAAATTTTAGAATGGAATAGAATTCTAAATTCGAATTCTTTTGAAGTTGGAAATATAATAAAATATAATATGATTTCTTCACTCATAAGAAGATAATTATATTGGTGAGTGGTCCATGAGAATTCAATATCAAATTTACACTCATCTAAAAAGGTAATTGAAAAATAATTGGAATAGAAATTTTATGTAGCTACCAAACGTATTTCTATTCTTTTTTTTATTTCAAAATCAGAAATTTTATGGAGCTACCAAATGCGTTATTTTGCTCAGAAATTGTTTTCGGGAACAGAATGGTTACCAAACACGCTATTAGTAAGCCTAAATGTTTAAAGTACATTCTTTTTTAAATAGAGAAGAAGAAAATACTTTGCTAACTAGTTGAAGCTTTAAATTTTAGACAAACTTTTTAGATAATTAATTGTTAGTAAAATTTAAAAGATGAAAATGGATGAGTTGTTGAGTTCTCAAATCACGCAGTCACATCACTTGATTCAATGAATTGAGATCATTATATAGACACGCACATAATTAATGAAATCTTCTCAATGATTGATAGTACTATGAATTCTTGGGTTGTTGATTGTGAATATGCTTTGGTATGAAAGTAGATAGATAACAAATTTAGCCAAACTTTGCTTTCTTTAATTCTTGCTCCCATCTTACATTTGTATCTATATAGTGTGTAGTCTTACGCAAATTTTAAAAAATCTTTTCATTTCAAGCTGTTCTTAAATTAAGAAATAATAATGTTGTCTTTTTGTCACTTTTTGCGTTTTGATTTGCATGGATTTTGCAATATTTTAGTTAAGTATATTTTAGGTCATCATCTCTATAATATTAGAAGTAAAACCTATTGTATTTGGCTGATGTTGATACTAAATATTTAACTAATAAAATTAAGAAAACACTAAACATAAAAGCTTAAAAATTTTATCTATTTGGTGGATGATTTCTCCTTCAAGGTCTCTGGTATAAGGCAAACCAAGTTGTCATCTCATTGAGCCGTTAGGGAAGAAACAGAGAAGTGAAGACTTGAATGTTAAGCTCATCCTATAATTAGAAAGGCATTTCGATGCCAAGAACTATGATGCCTCTGGCGTGTTCGTCCTGCATGGATAAGAAATCTTCTAAAGAAAAACTGCCACTCTGGTGTATAAAGAGAGATGTTTAAGCTCTTAGGCAGCATTTTGTATTCCACAAGAAACTCGCAGGATTTTATAAATGCAGCTGAAGAGTTCGTGCAAGCATATCTCAACCAACGTGCCTTTATAGACTATTTCAGAAAGCATTGGTTACCCCATATATAGGCATCGTTTGATTGATCTAAAATCTAAACTCGTGCTTCTTGAATTTGAAATTATTGATGGCTTTAGAAGGTGTTGTTTTGCCCAAAACTTTTGTGCCTCCTTTATCTTGCAGATGTTCTGACTAATGATAGGAGGTCTTTGCCAACAGTTGATCCCAAACCCCAAGCTGCAATTGAGTTTTACCACCTGAGATCGAAGTGATGGCCAAGAATCGACGGGTTGATCCGCATGTCAGCAAACTGAATGTCACTCTTTATTTTAGTTGGATCAGTATTCTCTAGAAACTGATTATTTTGAGAATGTCAGGGACTAGAGTTTCACAAGTAATGCTTGGCATCAATCCCTCAACATTCTAAATGTGGATGTGATATTGGACGCAAGAATCCCGCTTGCAAAAAGTTCTCTCTAGAGATAGAAGCTTAATATACACAATGTTGAACTCAAGGTAAGTATAATAAGAGTACCATAACTTTTGTACAGTGCTCACTTAAGTGTCATAACTTTTTTTTCGCTCACTAGAGTACCACAAATTTAAAAAATCAATCACTTAAATGCCATTAACAAACTGTCTTGTCAGAAAATCCGACGTGGGCGTAGGTTGTCCTACATGGCAGGCTAGCACTAATGTGAATAAATATTAAAAAAGTCAAAAATAACAACAAAAAAAATCCACTTTGAAATGAAAACTTATTAAAAAAATCCACGTAGAATGATTTTCCATGAATGGTACTCAAATAATCGATTTTACTTTGATGTGGCACTTAAAAAGTTATAGTACTTACGTGAATTCCATAGAAAAATTATGACACTAATGCTGTCTTTTTTTTGTCATTTTTATGTATAAGTAAAAAGGTTGGGAATGGCAAATGCAAGGTGCCTTGCATTAATTAATTATTTATGAAACATATTAATAAAATGTGGTACCATATATATAAAACTACGTAATTTTCATAAACGAGGCCCATTGCATATAAAACAAATTATTTTAAATTTAATTTTTAACGAATGTGTAGGTTTATATTGACAAAATTGGAAAGTTAAAACTGAATTTGACATATGCACTCTAGGTATAAGACTAGATTGATAATTTTTCCAAATATTTAAATAATCTCTCCTTTAATGAACACATGTATAAGCATTTTTTATATATGCATACTAGGGCTCTGCATGGTAACAATTCCATTTCTTTGTTTTTTCTTTTGTTCTTTTGCTCCTTGGAATTGAAAATAAACATAAATTTATTTGATAACGTCAGTTAATTTTTTTATTTCCTAGAATAGAAAAGTAGTCAGGGAATAGATTTGGAACAGAAACAAGAAATAGAAAAAAGTAGTTTCTTATCATTGGGAACATTTTCTAGAAATATGTCATCTTCTTTCTTTTCTTTCTTTTCTTTTCTTCTTATTCCTCGACGTTGGCTACAGCCTGCAGAGGAAGAAGAAAATAAGAAAAAAAATCAAAAAAATTTAAAAAAATTAAAAGAATTCTACGTCATAAAAAAAACTTGTGAGTTGTACCAAATGCATTCATGTTCTTTTTATATTTCGAAAATAGAAATTTTTTACAATTACCAAATGCATTATTTTACTTAAAAATTGTTTTAGAGAA
Organism: Eucalyptus microcorys; assembly: GCA_014182515.1. Lineage (NCBI taxonomy): Eukaryota > Viridiplantae > Streptophyta > Magnoliopsida > Myrtales > Myrtaceae > Eucalyptus > Eucalyptus microcorys. The sequence continues at coordinate 6,785,859 of CM024563.1, forward strand.
TAAACAGAAAAGAACTATTTCTGAAATATATATTTCTAGGAATAAAAATGTTACTAAATGCATCCTAAGAGTGCAATAACTTTCGCGTAACACTCACTTGAAGGCTACAAATTTGAAAAATCGATCACTTAAGTGTCATCGATGTTTTGCCCTACCAGAATATCTTATGTGGATATTAGTCGTCTTACGAGGCACTGACGTGGACAATTAATAATAAATAAATAAATAATTTAAAATATATATAGGACGATTTACCAAAAGTGGCACTCAAATTATCAATTTTACTCCAAAGTGACACTTGAGTGAGAAAAAGAAAGTAATGGCACTCGAGTGAGCGTCATACGAAAGTTATGACACTCTTACTATTGTTATCCTATGGTTGCTCTTGGTCAAGGCCCGGAAATCTATGTGAACATGTCATCAAGGTGGTGATTAGGGGTGAGCATTGGTCCAGGGTCAACCCTGGACCGACCCTGAACTGGCCCAACCCTACCAGTCCTGGTCCGATTCCCAAGGAGACTGGGCCAGTCCTTGATCCTAGAATTCCTGAACCAGCACTTTACGAGTAGGTTCTCGGTCCTGAGAGTTCTGGGTCGATCCAACCTGGACCAACCCTAACTATATATATTATTTATAATTTTTTTATATAGATAAAACCTTAAAATAAACGGCATCAACTACATTAAATAGCTCTTTAATGAGATATTCAAGTAATTTTACATTGTTCTTTAATAACTTAAGTTTTTAATGTCTTTTACGGCATAAATAGTCATAATTTACGAAGGAAGAAAATGTTTTTGTGAGGAGACCTCACGACGTTCAAAAAGACACCTTATGACATCCTCCTGTAGTGTTTGTTCTCTTTGTCTTATTTGTTTTATTAGTCTTCAATTTGCTAAAATTGAAAAAAAAAACCTTCTTCGCTCGTCACTCGATACTCACCTTGCTCGCTTTGGGTCACTCGTGCCGCTCACTGCTCAATGCTCGCTTGGCTTGTTGCTCCCCACTCAACATTCGATGCTCATTTTATTCGACGCTCACCCTACTTGACCCTCATTGCTTGCCTTTCTTAGCTGACTTTGCTCATTATCGAACCCATTGGGTAGATACGGTCCTTGATTACCCTTTCAAGGAGTACAAAAAATGAAATAAAAATTATTGGTTAGTCTTGGGTTGACTTTGAAATTAAACCGAACCTATTGGGTCAGTCTGGTCCTCAATCGTTTTTTTAAGAAGTACAAAAAATGAAATAAAAAATTATCAGTTGGTCCTAGGTTGACCCTGGAACCGGACTGAACCCATTGGGTTGGTCCGGTCCTCGGTCTCAAGCTCAATAGGGTTGGTCCTCAGTCCCAAAAATTGAAGACCAGCACTGTGCGGGTTGGTCCTAGGATTAGGGGGTGGACCGGCCCAACCCGGACCATGCTCACCCCTAGTGGTGATCTAATGTAGAACTCGTCAAGTTGGAGGAACATCATCAGCATCCCTAGGTCATAGGCAAGCTCCAATCTATCATTCTTGATCATGCCTTATGTGCAACCTGTTTGCATTAGAATAAAGGTTTGGGAGAATTGTCTGAGAGAGGGCCACCGCAACCTCTTCCTGTTGAAGCAAACTCGTGGCTAGTTGACTCTGTTCAATTTTAACTTCGTTATCAAGGAATATCAGACGTGTGCTGTTGACAGTCTTCTTTCATTTCCTTCGTGCCTTGACCTGATGTTGTCGGATATTATGTTTGGGTTTTATCTTTTTCTCCTGGTTACCTTTGCCTCGGTTCCTGTATTGGAAATCCCTCCATAAATCACCTTTTTCTTTCCTTTCTACGAGAAGATTGTCTCGCCTCTTTTTTCTGAAGTCATCGTATCCTTGTAAGTCCTCTAATCATGGCCAATGAAAATGAAACCTCTCTTAGTCTCCTTTGCTCCCTACTCGACTTCCTCGGCTAGAACTTCCTTTTCTTTCCTTTTGTTTTTTTCCCTACATGAAATACTCTCAGTTTCATTCACTTTTCTTTCCTCTCTTACTTGAACTTAGAACATCGTAGGAACCTTGTGTCATGCCCTGAATTCCCAAGCGCACGAACATCCCTCAATGGTAGATTAATTGCGCTGTCTCAAGATGCTTCGTCGACCAATTCTTTCTATCTTTCAATTTAAATGCAAGTAGAAGCATTTGATAAACACCCAGTCAATCATCATAATAGGGATGGTATAAACACAACAAACATCCCCAACAGTGGTACGTTCATTTATGAACTGTTAACCCTAAGAAATTTAATAATTACAAGCATTTCTATGACCACTTTCAGGGGTCAGGGTTAACTTAAACTTTATTCATGGCAAGGTCAGTCGAAAAATGATGCATCTCACACCCACCACAAGCGCACCAGATGTTTCTCCACATTATGGCCCTGAAAAATGGAAAGTTCTTTTAACAATGACTGTACCCCAAAGTTTTCACAGATCTAGAAATTAGCCAAGCACAAGAGGAACTCCTCGCAACGAGATCATAGAAAATGGAAAGTTCTTTTAACAATCAAGACATATTTAAGAATACATACATATTCTTCAAAAATCTTTTCCATGAACTTTCAGCCAAGTAAAAGTTAAATGTGTAATAGAAGTTCAAGTAACATTGGAACTCTAATGTCGACTGACCTTGTCCAATTCCGTGCCAAGAAAAGGTTGTGTTATATGCGTGTTAATACCTAAATTTTGGCAACCCAGTCATTTATTTATTGCATAAAAATTAGGGATTTAATTTTATCCCTAAAAAAATATTGGAATTAAATTGCGTAGCAGCATTTTTTTTTATTATTGCATTTGCATCAGACTGGTGACAGATGGATTTGAATTGGTAGTTCTGAGCTTTAATTTGATGAGTTGGACAAAGCCCATGAAGAGAGCAAATTAGCCCGAACCCGTTCTTATTATTATTTTTTTTTTTTTATGATCGAAAATTATCTTGTGAGAAATAGAGATTTGATATTTTCGGTAATATGACGGTGGATTTTTCAATATCTCCAGATAGGGCAAGTGTGAAAAGAAGATGGGTGTGTTTGGTTCAACATTCCCAAGGGGCTTTCAGCCTCCAAAGCCCCTTGGGGAAATACTGGACCATTTTGCAGCCATTTTGAAGTAGTTTTCAAGTAAAAGTCAGTATTGGGAAGGCTGAAAGCCCAATGCTAATAGGGACTAGCTTTGAGCTTTCAACATTTGGTCAAATGCTGAAAATTATTTTTCTTTCCAAAATTATCATCACTCATTCTTCAAATTTCTTATTTTGCCGTCGTATTATTTTTAAATGCCAAAATAATGCTAAAAAAATCAAAATTACATAAATGCTAAAAATATTAAATATATTTTGGTCTTTTTAAAAAATTTATTTATATATTTGATTTTTTTAGTATTATTGTCAAAATCTATATTTAAAAAGTTGCATACATTATTTTTTTTTTCAATTTTAAACAAATAAAAATTAAAAAATTCCTACGAAGGGTTTGGTCTTTTTTTTTAAAATATATATATATATATGTATTTGATTTTTAGCATTATTTTCAAATTTATATTTAAAAAGTTACATACATTATTTTTTTCAATTTTAAACAAATAAAAATTAAAAAATTTCGACGAAGGATTTGGCCTTTTTTAAAAAATTATATATATGTATTTGATTTTTTTAGCATCATTGTCAAAATTTATATTTAAAAAGTTGCATACATTATTTTTTTCAATTTTAAACAATTAAAAATTAAAAAATTCCAATGACAGGTTTGGACTTTTAAAAAAAAATTATAGATATATATATATGATTTTTTAGCATTATTTTCAATTTTATATCTAAAAAGTTGCATACATTATTTTTTCAATTTTAAAAAAATTAAAATTAAAATATTTTGACGAAAGATTTGATCTTTTTCTTTTAAAAAAATTATATATATTTGATTTTTTTTAGCATTGTCAAAATTTATATTCAAAAAGTTGCATTCATTATTTTATTTCAATTTTAAACAAATAAAATTAAAAAAAAATTAATATTAATTACTCAAATGGCTTTTCAAATATGTTTTCTATCAAACGGTATTTCTTTCAAAATTGTTTCTCAAAGCAGAGTTTATCAAACGTCATTTGCATTTGCCTAAAGTCCTTTAGGCTAAACTACTTTGCATTTTCTCAATGGGCTTTCAAAATGCCGAACCAAATGCACCCTAAGGCTTGCGGCTTTGGGGCTTCCTTGGGACTATCGTTCTGCTCCTCATCGCACCACTGGACTGAGGCGTTGCAGCTGCTGTGTCCGCCTCCAACAATGACAAGGAGCCATTACAACCCCCGCCTCTGTCCCCCACAGCTAACCGAGTGCCACCAAAATCCAGTCCAGACAGCCAAGTCCAAGTTGTGAGCTTCGCCAAGCATCACTATATCGCGTCGCGAGTAGCCATTCAAAGTCCAAATTTGGAAGCTAATATTTGGAATAGGTAAAAATTTTGTTTTTTTTTTTTTTTTTAATTTCCGGAAATTCCATTTCCTTATTTGATATATCCGTTGATGCACATGACTAAAATTCCCCATATGCTGAGATATCCGTAATCTCGAGTAGTCTTCTAAGTTGGGAAATTTTCCCAATTTCACAATGTGCATATGATTGACAATCTAATTTTACGCTCGAAATACGACTCGCAATTGTACGGAAAAATCACAAATCCAATAGATATGATTTGTGATTTTGTTTAAAATTGGCTAATCCGATCTCATGCGCGAGATAAGATTCGTCAGTTTATAGATATCAATATTATCTTGCCTGATTTGATGTCGTGTTGTTTGAATCGATTTTGTTTCCGTAAAAGAAAACTCAAAAAAAATTATTTGAATTAAGATTAGGTTCATTCTTGTTTTAGGGTTATTTTGCATATTTAGAATATGAAATTTATTTATTTCAATTTTAAAAAAATAAAAAATAAAAATTAATTTAGGATGTTAGTTTTTTTTTTTTATTTAGGTTGCACGTTTAATTATGTGACATTTTTAATTTCGAATTTCATAGAAAAGAAAAAGGAAAAGATTAGGGCATTCTTTGCACGTCATTGCATATTAGGATAAGATTGCATGTTTAATTTTATTTTCTAATTAATTATAAGTTTAGATAATTTTTTTAGATAGATTGCATTTTAGGTTAGGGATTACCAAGTTAAGATAACATTCTAGTTTAAATTAAGATTTGGCATAACCTAATTCTTAATATAAGTTGGATGATATGATAATTTTTGCAATTTTCTTAATTTCGAATTTCATGTAAAAGCTAAAAATTGTCTTAGAATAAATTAATTTCATTTTCTAGGATAGATTGCATGCTTATTAAGAAAACACAAAAATATCACACTTACGTCATATAGTTTAGGTCATATTACTATGTCATATCACTTCATGATAGATTAGTAACATTGCATTGCATAAAATATGATTCTCATTAAGTAAGTGAAAACAAAAAAAAGTAATTACGTGTTAATTAAAAATCATAATTAGGATTGTCGATGTGAATTCTGATCTAACATTGCAGATGCTTTTGATGCCATGAAGTAAGTCCTTCAACTTATTTACTACTTTATATGGGTATTAAATTGGTGGTTTGCGCACTCGCATGATCACTTTATATGTTAGAGAAGTAAATTAAAATCAATTCAAACTGCTTGCAAAATATTTTTTAAAAATAAAAGAAAAAGGTACCGAAATGGCGTTAAAGAAATCTAGCGTAATCAAGTCCTCGAATTCACAAATCTCTAGTTCATAGGAGTATACTTTACTTGGATTTCTAATTGACCCATTGAAAATAGATTAGTGGCGACTCCTAATTGAAAAATCAATGGTATGTTAAGAATTTGAACCTAAGTCGCGAATTGGTATGGACTTGAGAGAGTCCGAGCTAAGTTTAGGCTTAGTAATCCACTAACCAAATCCTATGTGATTCACCCAATGTGAGGTCGCAACAATGCGAAACAGCAACTAGACCAGCAAGTTCTGCGTGGGACTCTTGGGAAGAGGCTTCTTTTCCATACACGGTCATCAGCTTGCTCATCATCGAAAGACTCCAGCTGGATACTTCTAGAAACCTTGGCTCTCTCTTGAATCCCCATAAGTTCTTTTCCTGGTACAAGAATAGTGAATCAAAAAAGTGAACCAACATTTATTAAGTCAAATCGATCAGCTGAATGAGAAAAACAAAAGACTCACTTGCTGGAGCTAGAAAAAGATATGGGGAGAGTGCTAAACTCATTAAAAAATAAAATTTCATGGAGAGCTTTTCTGTCTATGACAGTTTCAATGCTACGTTGATTTCCAAAATTCTCTATGGCTCTTGCCCGAAATATTTATTTGCCTTGGACGGCTTTTGATTGGGTGAACGGATATCTTTGAGAACCTGCATTACAGTCCATAGATACTCATGATTTGGCACATACAAGCAATTAAAAAATAACCAGCATCACGACCATAATCCCATGTTCTCTAGACAAGTGAAAACTCTCGTGGGAGATCTATCGCTCTATACATTTGCAAGGGAAACATGTAAAATGAGCAATTGGCTTTTGGTTTGTGGAATTTTAATTACTTGACAAAATCTATAGCCGCACGGAAATCTCTCTAGATAATATTGAAGAAAATTTCCTGATTTTGTATTGAATATGGTGATTCCTTATCAAATATGGTGATTTTGTCAGTTTATGAAATTAAGATTTACATGGAAAGAAACCGACAATGAGATCAAATCCATTTACTTAGAGTAAATACATATATTTGACCAAAAAAGTGAATATGTAGCAAATACGTAGACGACTTCTAGATCATGGTACCGGAAAGGTGAGCCTTAGTGGAACAGTAAAGGGGTACTCAATTGTGACCTAAAGTCACGGGTTCAAGTCACAAAAATGGCCTCTCTAGAAATCGGGGTACATTAACTGTGACATCCTGATTTTCAGGTTCTGTTTTCGATTGAATAAGTTGGGCTTTTCAGTGACGCACCTATAGTTCTTTTCCCTGAGTTGGCCACTTAAGAGATAACTAGCCTATTAGGTGAAGCCGTTAAGGAATATAAACACAATAGACTTGAGAATTCGACTAGAAATCGACTGCTCAACCATGCTAATCTGCAAGGATCATTACGGCACAGTCGAAAATCTATCAAAGACCGGAGATAAGTCGATTCGACCGAGGTGTGTGATTAAGTGTGGGGCCAAATTCTCGTCGATCGACACTAAACTGATTTTTCTATTATTTTGGTATCATGTGTCTGTATTTGAAATCTCGAGATTTTCACAACAACCAAGAGTCACCAATGTGTTGAAAATGTACGTTGTGGCTCGAAAATAATCGACCACGGGTCAATTGCACTAAAAATTTCTAAAAGCTACCAGATAGGTTAGGTCACGCTAAAATCACGTTAGATTGAAATTAACCACGAATTTGAACCCGATTTCAGAAATTGAAACTTCTGTCATGTCACGATTTGTTTTAGGAACGTCGACTAATCATTTGAAGAGTTTTCAGTGAGCTCGAGAATTTTACGGAAAATCAATTCGAACGATTTGGAAAAGAAAGGAAATTCGATAGGCCATTTGCAAGTGGATTTTTGGCGTCCAAAGTGAGCTATTTGGCGAAGGGAAATTGTGGAAATTGTGTGGACTTCCTCCTCAGCAAAATGGGTCATCAAATTGGAGAGATTTGTTAAGAAATTGAATTTTGGACATTTCGGAAAAAGGGAAAGAAATTCGGATGGTAGAGAGAGTGGTCAATTTTGATGTCCAAAATTGGTGATTTATGGGAGTTTACATGCAAGAAAGTGAGTGGGGACCAAGTTTATTAGCATGGAGATTTTAGGGGACCAAATCGGATTGAAATGGAAGTCCAATTTGTGAAATTCGTAGGCTAGAGGGGCTATCACATTTTGGTCTTCATTTGGACTTCAACTGGGGTAAGTTGGTGTTAAAATTGGCCTTGGGTAACCAATTGATATTGTTGGATGAAGATGGGCTGAAAATAGGAGGGACAAGGGGATGAACTTGTGGATTTTTAGGGGACCAAGCCTTAATTAAGTAGATAAGTTTGTTTGACTTTTGCCCCACCCCCCGCCGGAAAAAAAGAAATTGATATTGTTGGATGAAGATGGGCTGAAGATAAGAGGGACAAAGGGATGAACTTGTGGATTTTTAGGGACCAAGTCTTAATTAAGTAGATAAGTTTGTTTGACTTTTGCCCCCCCAAGCTTCTCTCACACACTGCTGCTTCCCCTCCTTCGCCACTTCTACGTCTCTTTCATTCCCTCCGAAAAGTCCAGCTCTTTCATTTCCCTTAGCTTGCCGCGTGCCAACTCATTTTTCTCTGCCCCATCTTCGACCAACTCTTTCTCTCTCTCACTGCCGCGCCAGCTCACGACCAGCGTCTCTCTCCGCGTCTGTGACACTCCCTCCCCACCATTTCTCTCTTTCGTTGCCTCATCGCCTCACACCATCAGCCCACACGTTCTCCACCATCGCCTATCCTCCACCGAAAGAAACCTTCACAGCTCCACCATCTTTTGCCTCCATCTCCCCCAGCAGCGACCGAAACAGCTCCTTGCAGCTGCCATGAAGTCACGTCTCCATGCTCGGTCAACTGCCAGCCCCCACATACCAAAGTCAGCTCACCAGACTCAGTCGCTCGTCAGCCCATTTCCACCGAAGCTGACTTCTTGATTTGTTGACCATGCATGTCTATCTCCACGTTTGAAGCAGCCCATGATTTCAGCCTATCTATTTCCTCCTTCTCTTTCTCAACCAGCCACTCGAAGTCATCCGTGTGCAGCCCGCACGCCAGTCTGCATCTCCACCGAGTCCACCGCGGAATAGCCACTGTTCAGCCACCTCCAAGCCGTGCCGCAACAACTCCGATCAGCTGAGCCAAGCCGCGATCAGTAGCCCCCTTCAAGACCAACAACTAGGGATGTGAGCCTAGCAAGGTTTTCGGGCCCTCTCAAGCTCCCATTGGCGCCGCCGCAAGCCCAAGTTTCGGCCGCCGTCGCACCGCCGTCGCCGTGGACTCACCAGCCTGCAAAACCAGTGAGTTTAAGTTAATTAGGGATTATGTGGTTAGTTAGAACGGATTCGCAAGTTAATTACTTGTTTATGCATGTTAGTTTGTTAGACCGGCTTAATTAGCGACTAGATAGATTGTAGTATTTATCTAGAGTAGTTCAGAAATTTTCTGGGTCCGTTTCGGTATTTAATTAGGCTTTTCTAGCCTAAGTTTGCATTTATGGCATTTAAATATATTTATTTAATTAATTTTGGTATTTATTTAATTATTTATTATTTTCCAGAAATTAGACCAGGATAGCCGGTGACCAGAATTTCATGCCGATTGCAATGGTATGATTGGTTTATTTAATTGAATGTTGATTTGTGCAAATTGAGTGAGATTTGTAATTTTGGGTATTTATCCCAAAATTGAGTATTTTCAGTATTTAATTAGAAAATACCGGGCGTCAATTTACAACGTCAAAAGTATCTTTGTGGATTACATTAAATGGTGGGATTTTTAAAGAGGAAAATATGGAATTTTGGCTAAAGCCAATCGTGTACCCACACACGATTATTTTTATCGGATATGATGAAAATGGAGAATTCTCAGTTTGTGAGAACAGTATACTATATCAGCCTACGGGTCTTGATATATCAGCTTCAGTGAGCAGTATAATCTAGCAGTTTTGGTGAGCATTATAAGTACCACATAGCTTTGGTGAGCATTATAAGTATCGCACAGTTTTGGTGAGCATTGTAAGTACCGCACAGCTTTGGTGAGCATTCTAAGTACCGCACAGCTTTGGTGAGCAATATAGATATATAGCAGCTTTAGTGAGCATTATTATATATCTATTATCATTTCGGTGAGCATTATTACCCTATATTATCAGGTTAGGATGAGCAATGCTTGAATCGATCAAATTTTATGGGTGATATTGATGGTATGGGATCAAATGGATTGATTTATCGATGATATGATTTGAATTGAAGTGATTGGTTGATTATATGAATCATACTAACTTACGGAAAGGAACTGAGGCAAAAGTAAGTCATTTATCTTGTATGTGCATAGGTAGCCTTTAGGCTTATTTCCTTCCTAGTCAGAGTTTAGGGAGTGAACCTACTAAGACATTGTCTCACCTCGTCGTGGGCTCAACTTTTCAGGTCCCTAGAGTGAAGAACCCGGAGCTTGAGGCGGAAGGGTCAGGAGCATGTGTAACTCAGAAGTTCTTTTTAGAAATAGACCTCATGTACTTAAACCCTAGGGCTGGCCTCTGTTGTAAACTAGTTTGTTTATAAAAGCTGGGTTGATTGATTTGAAATTTATTGTCCTGCTTTTATATCCCACGTTTGTTGTGTTCAAGGGATTAGTAATTCACTTCCACATGCGCATTAAAATGAATAGGTTGGCAACGCGTCCTGGGACGTCGCAAATTTTATTGACCACCGAGAGATGGGCACGCGCTTGAGGTTCGGGGTGTGACATTAACCCCTTCCTATACCCACATAGTCAAGCCAAGCCATTGATACATGAACCCCTTCCTAGTTGTTATTAAGCAACTGAAATAGACTTGGGTTGTCAATCGAGATGACAACGAGGTTTTTTTTTTTTTTTTACCGAGGATCCGCCAGAGCATGCCCTTATCGGCTTATGCCAATTCGAGGTCTCACAGGCCTACGAGATGGAGGCCTAACAGCAACTATACCTCGGCGGAAACTAGCCCAGCAACCCACCACTAGGGCCCTCCACTTAAATCACAGAGCCGATAGGGAGTTTGAACCCAAGACCTCTGGAGAGGAAAGGCAAGCCCTCAACTATCTCAGCCATGCGTGGGTGGGTGACAACGAGGTATTTCTATAGTCACATCCTAAAGTTTTCAAAAATCTTAAAGATTTGCCAAAAATAAGAGGAACTCCTCATCTTGCGATCATGGAAAATGAAAGAATTATTTTAACAATCGAGACTTATTCGAGAATGAATAAATGTCTATCATAATGGTATCACATAAGTGGTGGACACAATGCACTATATATTGATATTTTATACACAATGCCAGTTATTGCAAAAGGCTATTTTTTCACAAGCATAGATCTACAATCAAACCATGCTCTGATCAGCTATAGAAACTTGAAACTGGATGAGAGCAATATATGATATTTAGCAGCACGGATGATTATTTTGTGGATCAAATTAGAGTCCTTGGTTGATGGGGATACTCTCTTTTGGAACTTCCACATTTAAATTTAGAGCTTCATCCATCCGATCATCTTTAGTATTAAGAGGAGCCTGTAGTGACGATTCTTGGTTTGCAGGTATCTGAGGAGGTAGACAAAAGTCAAAATTTAAACAGAATTTTCAAGTAATTGACTGTTTATGTACGAAAATGGGAGAATTTTGAGTCTCAAATAAGTGGTAACATCATTCAATTCCATGAATCAAGATCCTAATATGTGTAGATACGGATGGTTTGATGGGAGCAAGAATTAAGAAGAGCAAATGTCGGCTGAAGTTTTTTTTTTTTATATTTATTTTTATAGTGAGGCATATTTACAATCAACCCTGGAAGGGTTCACACCCAATGCCGACTATGGCAACTGAGACTCAAATCAAAATCACGAGAGAAGAAAAATTTGTCCTAGTCGAGCGAAGATCAGGAGGTAGATCAGATCTTTATAGTTGGAAGACTCTGTCAGCTGTCAAATGCATTTGGTGCAACTTGATGATTGTACATTCTTTATTTGGAATACGCACGAGGTATGTCAAAGAGGTTCAACTGACCAAAAGTAACTATGCAAGATCTTGTTTCATTCTGAATTTGCCAAATCATCCCTTTCATCTTGGGCCCTTGTCCCCTCATCTGCCACAAAAAATATAACTAGAAGCTTGTAAGCATATATTAGATCATATACAGAAGCCCGCATCGAACTAATCCACCTAAAGATGGAGCTCCATTCGGAAACAAGATCACTATTTCATTGATGGTTCCTTTCTTTTCTTTGCATCAGGATTCCCAGTAAATCTCGCAGTAAAAGTATTTGTATTTGCGTCCTGGTAAGCATAGGCATATACAGAAAGTATATAATGGAACGTGCTACTCATGGGTATACACACGCACAATTTTGGTCCTCCGACTCAATGATACACGAGAAGACAGATGAAGCCATGCAACAACGACAATTTATTAAGCAACTGAAATAGACTGCGGCTATCTATCTGGATGAAACGGAGGTACTTCCATTGTTCATATACCAAAGTTTTCAAAAACTTCAAAGATTAGCCAAAAGCAGGAGGAATTCCTCATCTTAAGATCACGAAAAATGGAAAAGTTATTTTAACAATTGAGACTTTCGAGAATGAATACAGCTTTGTCAGAATGGTATTACATAAATGGTGGACACAATGCGATATATATGATATTCTATGCACAATGTCACAACCATCGTTCACATATTTTGTATACACACATACACAGAATTTTGCTGAATAAAATATCTATTACTTGCGAGTCAATTATTGCAAAAGCTATTATTTCACAAGCATGGGTCTACAATCAAAACATGCTCTGATCAGCTGTTAAAACTTGAAGCTGGATGAGAGCGAAGCTGGACGAGAGCAACATATGATAATCAGCAACACAGATGATTCTTTTCTGAGATCAAATCAGAGTCCTTAGTTGATGAAGATACACTCTCTTTCATCAGTTCCACATTCAAATTTGGAGTTCCATCCATCTTATCATCTTTGGAATTAATAGGAGCCTGCAGTGATAATTTTAGGTTTGCTGGTATCTGAGGAGGTAGACAAAAGTCAAAATATTAAGGCAGATAATCCCACAGTGCACACCAAGCATAGTTGCATTCAGAGCACAGAAAATTTCCAATTATAAAATCACATTATGATGACTATGAACACCCAAATAGAGCTTAAAAAACACAAACGTTCTGCATAAAACAGCAAAATCATATTTGGGGGATCAATTTTTTGTTCCATTGCTTTTCTTTCACCTCTTCCAGCAACAGAATCACATAAAGACACTTTGAGTTATTAAAGTGCCAACTTGATTGTCACATACAGGAGGTCTAGAATATTTCAATTTAAGTCAGTCCCCCGCTTCTGCATCTGAACTTCGGTCCAACTTGCTTTTGGCATCCCATTCTACTCAATAACCAACCATTAAGTAGAGAAGGACAGGGAAAAACAGAAGCTGCTTCCCCAAGCTTCTTTGCTTGTCCTTCTCAGTAAGATTGTCAACGTTATCCTTCAAACGTGAGATTGTTGTGAAAACCACAAACAACGATTTTCAAAGTTAAAACTTCCAATTCTAAATTTAATAGATGTCAATTAGCTACAGCCAAGACTCGAAACCCAAAATTAAAGTCAAAACCCCACAGCAAGATGCCCATGCTTCTCCAGCTAGGCAAGTTGGGGTCCATCAGATGATGATATAAAATAATCTCAATAACATGCTTCCAATCATGTCAAACTCCACGTAGATATGTCACGTGAAGACATTACACAACTATTCAATACATGGTGAAGATGATAAAAACTAATTCCACATCTGAAACTTAGAGTTCTCTTTTCCCCTTTTTTAATTGTAAGTGATAAAGAGAATTTTTGGAAGTTAACTGCTCAAGTAGATCAGGAATGTAAAAAGAACAGATCAAAGCTGGAAAAGGAACGATAAGAACTCCTCAAATTAGAGCACTCATTGCATAAGCGTTTATAAGTTCCTAAAACAAACAAAGTAAGAAGACTCCAAATCTTCAAAAATCTATTTCTTGACCAGCCTCTTAAATTTGTGATCAAAGTTCAAGAGACCGTTGGAACTGCAAGGTTGACTGAGCTTCTCCAGGTTAGAGCCATCAAAAGGTTGTGAGACATTCGAGACAAGATCTGGACCATCGGGTTCTGCATGGGGCTCCTGGGAAGAGGCTTCTTTTCCATGCATATCATCAGCTTGCCCATTAGCAACTGAGTCTGGCAGGATACTTTTAGAAGCCTTTGACTCACAGTTATAATCACCATTTTTCATAACAGTACTTGGATCTCTATAGGCTCTTTTCCTACTACAAGAATAGAGAATCAGAACTAAACCAACATTTGTTAAGTAAAATCGATAAGCTAAGTTGGGAAAACAAAAGACTCACCTGCTGGAGCTAGAAAAAGTTACAGGAAGAGTGCTAGGCTTGCAGGAAAATATAATTCCACGGAGAGGTTTTCCATCTATGACGGTTTCAATTGTGTATCGATCACCAAAATTCTCCATCACTCTCGCCTGAAATATTGATTTGCCTCGGACAGCTTCTGATTGTGTGAATGGATAACGATGAGAACCTGCACTAGAGTCCATAGCTACTTATGATCTGCCACATATAAGCAATTCATAAAAACAGTATCACGACCAAAATCCCACGATTTCCAGATAAGTGAAAACTCTAGTGGGAGATCTTCAGCTATATATAACAGCAAGGGAAAACATGAAAAACTGGCACTTGGCTTCTGCTTCACGCAATTTTAATTACTTGACAAAATCTACAGCCTCACAGAAATCTCTCTAGACAATTTTGAAGAAAATTTCCTGATTTTGTATAGAATATGGTGATTCGGTATTGAATATGGTGATCTTGTCAGTTTATGAAAAAAATATTTACATGGAAAGAAACGTACAATGAGATCGAATCCATGTACTTAAAGTACATACATATATTTGACCAAAAAGGTAAATACCTAGCAAATACGTGAACGTCACCAAAATCGAGGTACCCTAAGGCTGAGCCTTAGTGGAGCAGTAAAAGGTTACTCCATTGTGACCTAAGGTCACGGGTTCGAGTCAGGAAAATAGCCTCTCCAGAAAGTAGGATTATGGCAGCATATGAGAACCCCTTCCTAGACCCATGTAGTGCAGGGGAGTCTTGGGCACTGGGATGCTGATTTGTTGCCTAAAGTCTGAGCTTTAACTTCAAGATAAAATTATTTCTCAATTAAAACAAAACAAAAAATAAAATTTTCATATTATATCATAAGTGAAGTCCTTGTTTTAGAAGATTTTACGGTCCAAAACTTTAACACAAATAAGTTCATGGTTCATTGTTATCTTTTGGAGCTAGATAGACGAAGTCGTGGTTAAAGTTAACTAAGATGGTGTTTATGGACATAACACTTATCGCTGGGGTCTACATATTGTTTAATAGAGTTGAAACAATCAGATTGAAGAAGTGTTGATAAAGCAACAAAATCAGTTATGACTCTCCCTTTCAATATAGTTTCAGCTAAGTTGTGCCAAATATGTCCAGCAAATTCACAATATCACTATACTTTGCCTAAGCACACGGTAACTCTACTAGTTCTAACTCTATTTTAGAAACTAACACGAGGTGAAAGTTCAAATTCAAATTGATGTGGAATCCCATCGTTGAGAAGTTTGCAAAGAGGCTGGTGGGGTGGCAAAGCCTTATCTTTCCAAGGGATGAAAAACCACAGAGTACTTGAGCTTGCTAGTTTACTTTCTTTCTCTCTTTCCCATCCCAGCATCTGTGGTGGAAAGATCGGGGGATATTCAGAGGAAGTTCTTGTGGGGCAGTACAGAGGAAAGACACAAATATCACCTGGTGATACTGGTCTGGTCGATTTACTTATATGTAGAGCCAGTTTAAGAGTATGATCTCGGTCCTGTTGTAACAATGCTTCGTCTGAAAATGGCTTGAAGACATTTAAATGACCAGAACCACATACGGAGACAACTCAGACAAGTCGTAACAGAAAAATGCGCACAAAGCAGAGAGGATGGATCTCAAAGTATGGGAAGGGTCAACATGCAGTGGGAGTCTGGAAATGGAAAAGCAACTCTAGGATTCTTCCATGCAAAATATTCTATTCATTCCTTAGTGGGAGTTTTATTCTATTTTTGCATTTTGATTGGTGCCCATCATCACGTTTAAAGACAGTTTCATAGCTTATTCAGAATGACAAGCAGCAAAGAAACGATTGTTCAATCTTAGATGGGTCGGGTAAATGGCAAGATCATTCAAGATGTTGAATTGATTGGAAACATTAATAATAGAGTTGTTGGAAGTGTCCGTTTTCTTTCCATGTTGTAGTGGATGCAAAGGAAACTTAAGGGTATTGATTCTGTAAAAATGGTCATTGACAAAATATAAGGTGTTCACCATGTATCTTATCGCCGGGGCATGAAAAAAGAGGAGAAAGGAAAGGATGATTTCGTTGAAGATTGATATGTATGAAATTTTTATTTCATTTTTGATTGTGAAGCGCCTCAGGGAAGAAACTGACTTTATATAACATGCGCAAACCAGGTCAGATTTTGTGTTGTCTCTGCAACAAGGCGGCGAAATCTGCTGATGATTTATGGATATACTTTGGTTGGTCAAGGAGGCTTTGGATTTGATTAGGTCGGTTGAAGGCATTCAATCTGTAAGTGCAGAGACTGTGCAGAGACTGTGCGAAAACGAGGTCGAATATATCATAAATCATGTTGCCACTTCTTATCAAGGCATGGGTTAAAAATGGGATAAGTACATTAGAAGTGTCAAAAGTTGTCTACGGCACTTAATTTGGTGCCAAAAGTTTATTTTGGATCATTTAAGTACCAAAAAGTTTTAAAAACGATCATTTTAGTATCAACGCCGATCTGATTGACCGGAAATCCGACGTAACACTTTTTTATTAATTTTTGAAGCTGATGTGGCTTGCCAGAGAGTACAGTTAGCATATAAACAACAGAATGACGCCGTTTGGCGTCTTTCCCCATGTCAGAACTCTAAATCCCCAAATTGAGAGAGAGAGAGAGAGAGAGAGAGAGAGAGAGAGAGAGAGAGAGAGAGAGAGAGAGAGAGGGCATGGCAGGTGCTTCCTCGTCGTCTTCTTCCCCGAAGAACCACATCAGCACCAGCACTAGCAGTGACACCAGCAACGGCACTGGCACCAGCACCAACACCAATACAACTCTGCCTCCGGTTTGTCCAACATTGTCAACAAGCCCAAGCTCTTGTCCTCCTCCTTCTCTCCTCCTCTTTCTCCTTCCCCCTTCAGAAGGACCCACTTCAGTTGCTCCCTGAGCAAAGCCCAATCCACCATCTCTATTTGCGCCCTCCTTGTTTCCCTCGCCCTCCTCATCTTTGCTCTCTCCACCTTCAACCACCCTTCTTTGTCCTCCTCCTCCGTCATTGCCTCTTATTCTTCCCGTTGCTTCTTGCCCGAGAAACAACCTTAGCCTCTCCTCACTCACCTAGTCAAGCAACTACAACGGAGGCCGAGTGACAGTGGCCAAGCAACGGTGGTTGAGCAACAGTGGCCAAGCAAGCTAGGTCGACATTGGGTGAGGATCGGACAAAGAAACCCTAATTTCAATCCCCATATGAGCTGTGCGACGTCATTTTCGTGAGGCCATCCATATATGACGGAAAAACAACGTCGTTTTCTTAAGAAGAACGGAAAACGACGTCGTTTAAAAGCCATGTCGATTTTTTTAAAAAATATAAAAGTCACGTAATCATTTTGGTCGGAATCTCTTGCCGATGGCATCAAAGTGATCGTTTTTCCTCCGATTTGGCACTTAAGTGATCCGACAGAAACTTTTGGCATTAAAATAAGTGCCGTACACAACTTTTGACACTTCTAGTGTACTTACCCAGTTAAAAATACATAAACAGATTTACAAACCCAAACCCCCCAAAAAAAAAAAACCGTGGGGCCACACAACCACAGCCACATTACTTATACGATCTCATAATCATCTGCTGGAAGGAATAGGGGGATAATACACAATCGATGACCCAGGATTAACATAGGAAAATATTACAAAATTAGAGACAATTGGTATCATGAAAGATAGTTTCAGGTCTACATAAACAAATGTAGAATCGAATTAAATAGTTCGATGTCCACAGCATTTTTCTCCCACCAACAACCGTCATTTAAGAATATGAAAGTAAACATATATCAGGGCCTGACCTGGCTGACCATGGATCGATTGCACGAACTTGCACCAAAGCTTTGTCATGTCCTAGAGTCAGATTTTGTTCTTGGCACTTCAGCTTCGGTTTCTTCCTCAAGGGTAGCTTCTCTAGCCTCCCCTAGTGAGTCCTAGATATGACATAGGAAATAGACTCAGGTAAACATATTGAGTTATGAAAACCTGGAAATCAATATAAACTACCAAAAAAATGTCAACGAGATATAATTCGAACCTGTGTGTAAGTAATACATATCGTTAAGAGCCTTGAGATTTCCATTGCAACCACCCACAAAGACGAGAACCCCACTCCATACAGGATCCAGACAGTCCCCAGCCATGGAAAATCTGGCAGAAGGTCCAGCACCTGTAGTAGTCACCATGGACCATATCGCAGATTCTGCAAAATCATGGTAACAGTCAAGCAAAAGAGATAAAGAACATGAGGACTCGCATTTTAAGTCAAAGGAACGAAAGCAACATTCCCTTGCTTTTCCAAGGCATACGAGTGAATAGGAAAGAATTAAAAGAAGCAATGGATGATCAGCTCAAACTTTTTCTTCCAAATACATGAGAGATTGAGCAAAGTTAGCTAATCATTGGATATGAAATTGGACGGACAAGGAAAAAGGCCCTATTCTTGAAGCAGAAGTTCATATAGCACCCCAATGCCCCTGCTTGCATCTCAAAATAACTAACACAGGCTTCGTATAAAACAGGCTGGGAAGAATGTGAGACAGCAATTTGAGTCTGTCATTATTACAAATCAGCAAATGCATATATCTGCATGATCTCTGTGGCAGACATTCAGAAAGCACATATGGAGCAAAAAGTACTTACCAACATCAAGCAGATACAGGTCATCATATGGCTTTTGGGCCTCTGTATATCCCCCATAAACCAACAGAAATTTCCCAAAAGGAATACTCAAATATCCAGCACGAGGGGGTAGCATGTGGCCGGTGGTATTCAGTTCCTTCCACACGAGGGTATCTAACAAAATACAGAAAGGCCAAGACTAGTAAAAAGAGGATACTCATTGAGAGAAAAGAGCAAGAAACCGCTATTCGGGTAAACTAATAAAGGCTACAGTAGACAGTAAACCTGCATTGAGAATATGGACATCAGACAAATAGTTATCACGTCCATCTTCACCACCAATCACAATCATTTTGTTCTTCCAAGTTGAGCAGCCATGGGTATGACGTGGTGAAGAAGGGATGCCGGTCATCATAGCCTTATTCCATACAAATGTCTCTGAAGATTATGAGAAGGAAATGCATCAACTAGTATGTTCGTCTACCCGAGGAAGATAGAATACTGAACTAACCAATCTAAATCAAAAAGTATTTAATGAGCAGTAGTAACTGATGACGCATGCTAAGTAACTGATGACATTCATGGAAAGTAAAGTCTTTAATCCAGCTCTCATATGCACAGATGGGAAATTTCACAAATAGATGTCGATGGGGACTACAGGCAAATAAGAATTGTTGACTTTTAAAAAGAGTGTACCTGTGTTCAATATGAAGAGATCATTGTAATATACTTCATCATCATTATCAGGAGATTTTCCATACCCACCAAATATGAACAGCCTTTTATCCACAAGTGCTGCACTATGACCCTGCCTTGCCTCTGGTCGCTCTCCCCTTGTCATGGGTGATATCCATGTATGAGAAGCTACAAAACATATCCATGAACTACATTAAAAGAAACCCAACTTCTGCTGTTGGAGGTATAAATGCACAGATTATTAGTCGACAAGACTGTATGGCTACGCCAGGGGCAAAAGGAGATGGTAACCGTAACTTACAAGTGTATAGTATATGCAAATCCCCAAGAGCCTTCATCCCATCCGTCCCACCAAACACAAACAAATTGTCACCAACATTAGTGCAGCTATGGCCATCCCTTGGAGCAGGTGGCATGCCTTTTATCGTGGGTTGGCTCCATGTTTGCTCCACTGCGAGTCAGAAAAAACTAAATTATCAATTGAAAAAAAGGAAAATCACGACCTACAGAGACAAACAATGGCAGATCTCCCTCCCTCCCTCCCCCCCCCCCTCCCTCCTCTCTCTCTCTCTCTCCCCCTCCCTCCCTCCCTCCCTCCCTCCCTGCGCTCCCTCTCTCTCTCCCCAAGGTCACCAATTAAGAATATGGTAAATGAGATCACCTCTCATAGTTCAACATCTTCCACATGCCACACAGGCTAAGCTCCAATGGATTACAAGATCAGGACACAAAAAGTAGAAGGCAACAAAGTTGGAAGTACACCAAAAGCCGTCCCTCATGAAATTCCAGCAGTAAATATAAACAGCAGAAAAATACAAATGGGGAGAAAGTCAAAAACATATTCAGTAATTGTTCAAGATGAAAGAAGTACAGGAAAATATTGGTCATAGCAGTGCCATATATCACAATCACTGGACATAGAATATCATGAATTTTCTCTTTCAACCCCCACATTCAATGCAAAAAACTAGCCACATATCACTGATTCAAGAGCCAATCCATTGATTAGAGTAAAGCCAACAACAAACAAAAGGCATCAGCAAGTTATAACACAACCAAAAAATGAAAAATCCCAACAAGCAGAATTGCACCCAAAAACGCCAGGAGCTCCAAATCAGACAGAACAAAAGAAAAGAAAAGAATCAGTCTTTCTCTCTGCACCAAGCAGAGAATACCAATCTGTATCGAAGACATTCTCAGAAAAATTGCAAACTTTGAAGGAAAAGCAGAATCTCCAGAAGATAAACTTTATGACCCACCAGTGTCAAAGATGTGAACCTCATTGGTCTGGCAGTTGTCCATGTCAAAGCTGCTGAACACATAGAGGAACCTCCCTCCTTTGATCGCATTGCAAGTGTGGGCCCACCTCTTTCCGGGGCCACCCACCTCTTCGCTGCCCTGCTCTGGTTCCTGGGCTTGCGGCAACACAACTCTCTCCCACCTCATTTTGCTTTCTCGGGAATATCAAACGACAACAGAAGGGGCCAAAGAAAGTGCAAGAAAGTGAAAGCCTTTGAAAGAAAAGAGTAGGATTCGAGGATAAGATTGGGGATTCAAGGATCCAGAGGGTCTCTCTTTGGTATCATGCAGAGGGCAAGAGCATAACACCTGAACAAATGTCGACGTAGAAGCAAGAACTGTGCCTTTTGCAGAGAGCCGTTTCGAAAGATTGATTTTTGCGAGGGAAGGTGAAAGCTTTTCTTCTCTGTCTCTCTCTCTCTCTTTTTCCTTTTCTCCTTACCAAAACGTTGTCAGGCACAAAGAATTCTCTTAATACCTCTTTTGGCCCCTTAGAAAAAGATCAAGAAGGATCATATTAGGAAAAATTGCCCCATATATAAACTCGTTCCGGGGCCAGCATTGTCAAAGACAAATCCGGCAAGAAAAATAAGCCATTCAATTCAATACCAAAAATATCAGCTGACAGAAATATGGGTACTAAAAGTACAATTATGGACATAAATTGAATTAAGGATAAAGTAATAAACAATATGCATTATGTCATTGGAATTTAGATATTGCCCTTTTAACTTGCATGCTTTAGTAAGCCTAAATGTTTAAAGTACATTATTAGATTTTTTTTCTTAGGTCGTATAAGTAAATTATTAGATTTAGAACAGAGAAAAAAGAAATTATTTCGGTAACTAAATATTTTTTAAGCTTTAAATTTTAAACAGTCTTTTCAAGTGATTTATTGTTAGTAAAATTTAAAAGATGAAATTGGGGGCATTACTGAGTCTTGATTCATGCAATAACATCACTCAATTCCAAGAATCGGAATTCTAAATACATATCGCTACAAATGTATGATGGGAGCAAAAGTTAAGGAGAGCGAAGTTTGGCTGAAATTTTTTATTTATTTATTTACATAGCAAATCATTTTCACAATTAACAACCCCAAAATTCACAACACTTAATGAGATTTTATATTACACTGTTGACCAAGTTTTAGATAATCTTTTCATTCCAATCTATTTCCTAAATAAATAAATAACACATGCTGCCTTTTTATCACTCTTTACCTTTTGTTTTTATGAATACTATGATATTTTCATTTAGTATATTTTAGGCTGTGATCTCTATAATAGTAAAAGTAAAATCTATTGTATCATATTGATGTTCATACTTAAAATTTAACTAATAAAATTAAGAAAACATGAAAAATAAAAGTTTTAAAATTTTATTTATAATATCACCATTCTCTTGGTTCAATGTGCTACTCTAGGCATCATCTTGTAATTTTATATGTAGACAAAATCCACCTAATTTTCTAAATACTGTGTAAAATGTAGTTGACACTAAATAATCACATATCTAGTTTATGAGCTATATTTTTGTTCAACCACAACTAATGGCAATTGGATGAATCTTCCTCCAAATACTCTTGTGACTAGTGGATTATAATTTGCAAACATCGTCAAAATGCAAAATTAAACAATTATAAATGTAGGTGATGTCCATGGCTATACCCCACCAATCAAACTAATAGTTGAAGAAAACTTCGAAGAATATGGTCCAATAATTATTGTCATCAGCATCCATTTTAGCTAAAAATAATCAAAGATTATTGCAAATACATGATTTACTAGCATTTAACATTTTTATCATAATAAGATTCAGTGTGGACATTAATATGGTTTTCGGTAAAAAGAAAGTACCACAGTAAAGCTTAAGAACTATAGGAAGACCAATTACAGAACCTAAATCTTGTGTTTCATACCAATAGGAATTTAACACATAGATGAATAATAATCATCTGTAAGCCAAGGAAAACACAATTTTTTTCTTAAAAAAATGTGTGAATATAGCTTTTCTGAAAATGGCTGTATGTTTCTAGTAAACAGACCCATGTAAATAACTTGCTATGCTTTGGGAAGAACTTCCAAGAAATATGACAGTCGCGGGAGAAGCTCACTACTAGATAAATAAATATTCTTTGCATATCCTTATACAACCTGCACTATTGGCCATCTTGACAGATACCTTCCCATCAAAGTGCTCTGCTAACGGAGGGAGCAACAATGACTATTAGGCTCATACTTCCCAGTGCAGAATCAACAAAAGATCTCCGCAAATATTTCGGGCCTTGCATGCAGCAAACATATACCAGCGACATCTAAGAGCTATTGTGAACTTTGAACTATGCAAAGATTGTCTAATTGTGTACATCAGTAATGCTCCAGCCATAGCAGTCACAGTGCACATACCTTTTGCACAAATTAAAGGGCTCGTCATCCATTGTTATGTCATCTCTTTCAGCATTTGATAAATCTCTGGAGCCGTTTCTGCCAGCTGCTATATAAGTTTTCAGCAACACCTTGGAGGCAATCACCTTGACACCCACTTCATAAAAATGAAGAAGAACAGTGGGAAAAACAAAATCGCTTATCCATGCCAAAATCAACATGAGCAGCAGAAGATTTAAAACTGCCCTTTCCTGAGTCAGCTCATGTGATGGATGCAACTGCAGCTCTTCCCAAGTCAGCCAATCCCAATATCTCACTGTCTCCCTGAACCAACCAAAAATATATGATAACAACTTTAACAAGAATTCTGGTCCAAAATTTCCCCCAATCTAACCGTACAACCAAATCAAAGGTGCATAATTAATTAGAAAAAAGTAGAACACGGGATGTTATCCATCAAATAGAAAAATCAAAGCACCAAGGTAAGGTATCTACTTATGCTGAGGCACAAAACCACAAATGGTACAATTGTACCTAACATATTTCAGAAAAAGGTCCCCATCATAAACATAAACATAAACAAAAGAGAAGCCATCCTTCCATGAGAAATGCATAAGAGTTACAGTCCTTCTATTGTTAAAGCTTCAAAATGAACGTAAGCAGTTCTTTAAAATCAAATACACAGAAGCATTAAAAGGTCAGGAAAACTAAAACATTTAACAGAAGGAAAAAGACCACAAAAATTCTCAAACTATGTCCATTGTGACAAATTTATCCTAAACTTTTTTTGTGACATCAAAAATTTTAAATTATGCTCACTGTGACACATTAATCTTAAACTTTATCTTGTGACACAAAAAACCCCAAAGTTGTACCTAAGGAACACATTTACTCTCTGTCAAGGTTCTATAAGATGATCTTTCGGCCAAAATAATGTCATATTTATTTCAATTAAGCCATTGAGTCGCCAAGTCAACACTGTTTGCTTTATGATGTCCAAGAATGCGAATTTTTAACAGTTTTCATTGATAGAACTTCAACGGAAGATAAATGTGTCACACAGCTACAAGTTTGATATTTTTTGTGTCTCGAAAAAAAGTTGAGGGCAAATGTGTTACGGTGGACATAGTCTGGGGTTTTTTATGGCTTTTGCCCTTAACAGAAAACACACATCTTATCTCAAAGGAAATAAGAAGATGAAAAGGTGCTAGGTCATACATTGTACTCCAAAAAATAAAGTCCAATCATGTTATAGATCGTACACTCCATAGTCATATGGCTGAAAGAGGTTATCAGCGTGTGGAGACGATCGCTCTTAAAGTTGTCTAAGGAAATCTGCACTGAAGAATCATAGGCTCACTTGGATTGAGAAATGAAAATTTATAATTTAGACCAGCACCATCTGATCTAGTTTTATTGGAGACCATTAGTTCTAGGACAGATATCTTTCTGTAAATTTTTTCGTCATAAGCAATCTGCCATAGCATATAAACAGCAACATTTGCAATTATCAGCCCCAGAACCACGGTGTCAACTGTTAACCTTTCAACCATAATTTCCTGCAGATGGAAAGACAAAATACCCTTGAAAATTGTGCTTTAGCTACATGAACCTACAATCAAGTGAACTTCAATCATAACCTAGTGTTTGCAACAGATGGTCGAAACCGCAAAATTGCACCAGATAGTCGAAACCATAAAACCAAGGAAAGTCAAGGAATGCTAATTTGTACGACTCTAGCAGCTTATGCAGTAACCCTCACCTTCAGTTAAGTTTATCATGAGGGCTAATAGAAACAGTGATGAAGCATTCTGCTAAAGTGGCCAAGAACTTAAATTCTCATTGATAAATGGCAGCAGATCAGGTGGTTACCATACCCCTGCATGAATCAAACCCTGCAACCACTGGGAGCACTCTTCACTCACAGCCTCTTCTTGAACTTTCATCTTTAGAGAATCAAGAATGCTGACCAAGCGGTGACTGACCTCACCAACTTCCAACTTCCATGACCCTGGCCACATAATTCTTGCAACTTCGTGCAAACTAGCCAGAGCTTGCCTCTTCATTTCTGGTCTTCCCCAATCTTCGTCCTTGCTGACAAATATTATATAAAACCTCATGTCCTCCTTACAAGTCCAAAACCTGGGCTTTGAGACAACAATGGCATAACCAAGAGGAAAAAAAATAGTTTTGCACATACCCAAGGGATTCTTGACATGGCGATGGATCTTTGTCAAGAACATGTCCAAATTGCTCTGCATAAATAGCTTCCCCCCATAGGAATATACCATGTAATTCTCAGCAAGGCCATGGCAATCCCTGACTGTAAACATCAATTCTTGAACCATGCCTGCAAGCTCAGTGTTCTCATCAGAGATGGCCAATGCAGAAGATATCTCCGTCAACTTGTTCTGAATGAGTTATCATCTCAAGGTGACAACTATGATTGAGTGAGAGAGGGAGGCACACAAAGAAATCAACTCGATGGCGTGTTTGCAGGTGGGATTTGGGTTGGCTGATTCTTGGAAACTCTGTTCTTAAAGTGAATGTATTTGAATTTCTTCTGCTTCTTCTTCTTCCCCCATTTCTGCATCTATTAGTTGTTGTGGGAGAAGAACAATTTGCGGAGTTAGTGTCTGCAATTTGAGAGGGGATCAAAGAGGATGAGAATCTTTTAATTTTTGGAAGAGGCTGAATCCGCTTGTGTATTCGTTCATGTTAGCACAAGAATTTGAGTATTTGGACTGTGGTGTCATGTAAAAATGTCGATTCATAAAACTGTAAGACAGCGACAAACACAGTCAAATTGAATGGCAAATGGTAAATTCATGTTCCGGACCTATTCAAGGTTGCAAATTGTAGCAAATTGAACATTTCCTTGGACAGATACAACGCATTCCAATGTCAAAAGGCAGAAATAACACAGATACGAAAACAGATGTTCAGCTCATAGCAATTTTTGGTAACAAGACAGCGACAAACAGAGTCGTCTCTGTTCATTGGTTCTGTAATGAAAGCCCCCAGAAATCACAAACAAAAAGAAAGTGCAGAGGATAAATTACCAACGTCGCCATTAAACAGAACCGAACATGTATTGGATATGATCTAAACTGGAAAATTGAACAGCCAGCGTCGAAACCCATTATCTAATCCCTCCTTTACAATACAGTTTAACAAGAAAAACAGATAATCCATATATACATCCATCACAGAGAGACACCCAAATCTTCAAGTGTAAGAAAGTCATCAGGATTATACCCATCGCCATCGAGATTGGAGCGCATGAACTCCACTCCCGAGCTTCCACCGCCGGCGGCTCAGTTCTCCGGCGAAGACAAGATCCCGTCGTGGTGACGCAGCACTCGAAGAGACAAAGAAAGTCGCCGGGAATACGCCCACAGCCGCCAAGACCGGAGCTCGTGGGGGGCGGACTCCACTCCCGAACCTCCACCGCCGGCGGCCGGGTCAGACTGTCGGAACTGGCTAGTTCCAACGAATTAGGTATTTTTCAACTTTTTATTTGTGTTAATTAAATACACCATCGTAGAATCAATGATCTGTTATAATTAGGAAAGTGAAGAAATCATTTTGAAACTTATTAAATTCAACTTAACATATTGGGTAATAAGTAGTGATATCAATGTGAAGAGGACTAAAAAGTTTCCTATTCTATACTATTCTGCATGACAAGAAATAATATATATACTTATATCTATATCACAAGGGAGACGTTCAAATCTTCAAGTGTAACAAAGACATCGGGATTATATCCATAACTCTCAAGATCGGAGCGCATGGGCTCCTCTGCTGAGCTTCCACCGTCCACGGCCAAGTTCTCCGGCAAAGTCAAGAAACCGTCACGGACGAAGTCCTCGGAGAGATTAAGAAAGTCGTCGGGATCGAACCCACAATCATCAAGATCAAAGCACGTGGGGGTGGACTCCACTCCTGAACTTCCGCTGCCGATGGCCAAGTTGACCGGTGAAGCCAAGAAACTATCACGATCACCATTGCGGGCGCAATTCTCGAAATGAGTCAAAAGTGAAGGACAAGGAACTTCGAAACTCTCTAAAAGCGAATTGATCTCGTCATCATACAAAACTTCGTAATCACGACCAACTCGAACTCCAGAATCATCACCAGCATCAGTCTTAACCGATGGGTTGTTTTCCAAATCCTTCAACTTCTTGCGCACACAATTGAGAACGGCCTCGTATTTCATGATCAGGGACAAGAAGTCCGCCTCCGTCACGCAAGAATCGCCTCTTACACTCGTTGGTGGCATCACATCGCCATTGCAACGGAGATAGTCGGAGACTATGTCTTCGACTGAGGGGTCGCCAAAAGAGTAGAGCTTGTCCGTGGTGGAGAAGACAATGACAGCGGTGCGAGCGCCAGTAAGTTCGCCGAGAGCGGAGGCCTTCTTGAAGAGGCCCTCCCGCCTCTTCGAGAACGTTACGCGCCGCTTGATCGGGTCATCGATCTTGGCAATTTTTGTTCGCCGGCGCCGAACCATTGGTGGAGTTTGCAAAGGTCTTCTACGTGGAGAGAGAGAGTTCGTGTGGGGGCGCCCGCCTAAACGAGTTTGCAGGTTTCTTGGTTTTCTTGGACGGAGAGAAGGTGAGGAACGAGTTTGCATGCTTCTTGAGTTTCTTAGAGAGAGAGATTGAGAAGGAGAGTGAAGAGGTTTGTAGTATGAAGTGAGAATAGCATGGAGTGATTTAGAAAGATTGTGCTTTGAATTTGATGTTTCGTGATGTAGAAAAGAACGAGGTAAGTATCTGTATTTATAGGCCAAACATCAACATCAGTTTAATAGAATATTGCTGCAATAAAATATTGCATGATGCCTCTCGGAAAAGTGCAGCAACATTTGTTGAGATCAAAAGTGCAGCAGCATTTGATGAGAACATTTGATGAGATCAAAAGTGCAGCATAGTGCAGCAACATTTGATGAGACTCATGCTGCACTTTTGATCAAAAGTTGAATAGAATATTGCTGCAAAATAATATTGCATGATGCTGCTGCACTCTCGGAAAAGTGCAGCAACATTTGTTGAGATCAAAAGTGCAGCGGGGTCTCATCAAATGCTGCTGCACTTATCCGAGAGTGCAGCAGCATCATGCAATATTATATTGCAGCAATATTCAATTGGAGATGATCTTCGGCCTAGTTTGTGCGGAGTGCATCAATTGCAATATTCAACTGATGTTGATGTTTGGCCTGGTTCTTTTCTGTAACGAAAATAGTAATCTTGATGTTGACTTCTTTGGGTCATAGAATTGACCATGCTCGTTACCGGTGGGAAACCTGATGTTGAATTAATCCACACACAGAGGGAGATGGAAATTTCGAACGCAACCAATCCAACTTCAAAGCCGCTCTTACGTGGCATGAGACCAAATTCATAAGACCTGTCCAAGATCAATGCTGGCTAAACAAAGAAATTTTAACGCATTTCGTTTTGTTAAATATATTTTAGCATTCAGGTATTACTGTCCTTTTCTTTTCTTTTCTTTTCATCAATACCTCTCTAGTTATAAATTTCTTGTTCTTTTAAATTCACTAGACATTGGACATAAAGCTGAAAGAAATATTGAGACAAACCAACACATCACAAATATGTCGCATTTCAAGGTGCGTCATCATCCAATTTGGAGGAAAATTTATGGCGTTAGTGTGGACTTTTATATTATGTCATGGGTTACGTTAAATTATAAACCGGACAAAACAACTTTTCCCATGTTTAGGTACAAAGAATTTTTTTATTATAAACCTATCCTTGGGGGTTTTACATGATAAATATTTCTGTACTAGGATTAGAGAAGGACGACGATGATCTTAATTAGCCAATTTTTTTTTGTTATTATTTTATTCTATTGGGGTTTGCCCAGTAAATTATTATTTCGGGGATGGGGTTGAGAAGATCGGGGTAATTTTAAGTAGCATTGAACAAATTTTCTATTATCATTTTATTATTTTGGCTTTGGCTTAATGAATTTTATTTCGGTGTTAGCGTTAGAGAAGTACCAAGGTGATCTTAACTCGCATTGAGCAAGTTTTTTTATTATTTTATTCTTTTAATTCCTGTGATTATCATTAAGCATTCCATTAGCAAAGGCCTGCCCCTGTCCAAACCAAACGGTCAGAGTCCCCCACCCAATCCTTCGAAGATCCCTTTGTAAGTTTTTGCAAGTCATTTCAAGATTTCTCTTCATTTCTATTATGAAATACATGAATGAATGAAATACATGAATGAATATTCATTATATTCATCTTATCTAATGTACTTATTATGGTATATTTGTATCATACATTTTAAGTATATCTCCATATACAATGAATGTTCATTTCCTTATCCAATATATGTATTATTTAATATATTGATATTAAGAATAAGTACATCATAATTTTCTTATAAATAGAAGCTTAGTTTTTGTCATAAACATACTGCAATATACTAGAAATAAAATTTTCTCCTCCAACTTTATCTACAATCTCTGGTGTCTGGCTTTCTCTATTATCTTTGATGTTTACCTACAAACTCTTCTCAATCTCTTTATTCTCTCTATTATATATTTACAACACAATATTGTACAACAATTTCCTTATTTTTTTGTATTTTCTAATATTCAGGTGTCAGTATTTTTCGTTTATGCCACTGAAATCATAAATTTCTATTATTTTAAATTCACTATTAAAGACAAAGCTGAAAGAAACATCGAGACAAAAAGGCCCAGGGTCCATCTTCCATCGCGACCGAGGAGGTCTTCGACTCCTGGCTCATGATCTACGCTGCCATCCACGATTACGTGCCCCAAGAAATTAGGGAATATTACATTGGTCATGGTTGGTGTTGGTCGTCGTTATGGAGTAGGAAGCCGAAAATTTTGGGGCAATTCAGATTTTTGTCCTTCCAATTTGATCCATGTACATCGTGAAATTAGGTTGCTCGGACTTTTTATTTGTGTTAATTAGATACTCTGCCTTTGATGATTAATTTTACTATTAACACCCGATGTGGCAATGAAAAGTAAAGAAATTGCTTTAAATTATTAAATTCAATTTAACAAGAGATTAGAAAAAAAAAAAAAAAAACGACGAGGAAAACAAATAGCAACATGCTAGGAGGAGGAGAGAGAGCATGGCTATCGACTGTCGTATTCCATTAATATCCCAACTTCACCTAACCATTATGACGTCTGCTGTCAAGCTTGGTGGATTCACAAAAATTTTCATTCGAGATTATTTAAAAGAATGTCAATCCGTTTGTCTACATTTATTTTTACGATTTTTTTTCTCTCTTTACTCTCTTCAAAAATTTGAAAATGGAAAAACCTTGGAAAGTCATCTGGAATACACCCATAGCTGCCAAGATCGAAGTGCCTGGGGGTGGACTCCATTCTTGAACCTCCGCCGCCGGCGACCGAGTCAGACTGTCAGAACTGAAAAGTTTATCAGGTGTCGTGGGACGTCCGTGTGCTTGTCACTGGTGTTCATTTGCAGCAGAAAGCCAAATCGGTTGCAGAGTGGTCAACAAAGGCCCAAAGAAAAAAGTAGTCTCCCTCGAAACTGGCTCTGGCTCTAGATTCCATCTCAAGCCCTCCGGCTCTTATCTCATCAAAGCCCTTTTTTATGGGCTTTTTCAGCTTTCCCTAGATCACAGAATTAGGTTTTTTTTTTTTTTTTCAACTCTTTATTCATGCGATCGATTCTTTTTCCTATTAACACTCTATGTGGCATGATTAACGTTAGGAAAGAGATATCGTGCTAAATTATAAAAATCAGCTTAACATGCCAATGGTTGAGTTCTCTGCAAAGTCAAGCTGTCACCAATGCAAGCCTCGAAGAGATTAAAAAAGTCATCGAGATTGAACTCACAACCCTTAAAGATCGGAGCATGTCGGAATGGACTCCATTCCCGAACTTTCACCGCAGGTAGCATTATATGTGCAACCCTCAAGAATGGAGCGCACGGGAGTAGACCCCGCTCCTGAACTGCCACCGCTAGCGGTCGAGTTGATCGGTGAAGTCAAGAAACTGTTGCAATCGCCTGGGCGGACGTAGTCCTTGAAGAGAGCAAAAAGTATGGAACAAAAAGCGTTGAAACCCTATAAAAGTGAATCCATCTCATCATCTTTCAAAACTTCAGAATCACAACAAACTCCAACTCCAGAATAACCGCCGGCACCGGCTTTAACCGATGGATGGTTATCCAAATCCTTCAATTTCTTGCGCACACAACCGAGAACGGTCTCGCAGTTCACAATTATGGAGTCGAAGTCCTCCTCCGTCACGCAAGAATCACGCTCTTTCTCGACCCAGTCCACCCAGCCTCTCAGACCTTTTAGCGACTCACCTAAAGGTAAGGTCACCAAGACCGCGAGAGAGAGAGAGAGGGGTGACAGCTTGGAGTCTTACGCGCAAACACAGGAGATAAGTCAAACAAATCATGACCTTGTTTAATTATAAAATGATACTTTCAATCCAGGATTTTTTAACTTTATCAAGAAGAGGAGAGCCCAGTGGTTTAAATCGTACGTATTACTTCACTTCTTTTCAGCACCGATCAGGAAACTAGAGAAAGAGAAGGAGGGTCAATGACAGGGTCTCTCTTGTTGCGTTTCCTGGTTTGGTATATCATCCATCGATCACCTTTTCTCGTTTCCTCTGTACGGACAGATCGTTACTATATCCTCGTTAGTGCTCTAATCATGGCCAATGAATAGGGAACAAACCGAGATCCGTCGGAAATGGAATCTCGCCATGGAAATCTCCTCCTTTTCGTATTTTCTAGTATTTAAAGTGCTACTATCCTTTTGCCTTTCCTTTATGCCATACCGTAGTCATAAATTTCTCTTGTTTTAAATTCACCAGGGGTTAAAAGACAAAGCTGAAGCAGACGTTGCGTTTCAAGGGTAAACTAATCTGAACTCTCCTAATCTAGTTTTAGACCTAGGAGTTCTT
Source organism: Eucalyptus microcorys (assembly GCA_014182515.1). Lineage (NCBI taxonomy): Eukaryota > Viridiplantae > Streptophyta > Magnoliopsida > Myrtales > Myrtaceae > Eucalyptus > Eucalyptus microcorys. The sequence goes on from CM024563.1 coordinate 6,818,049, forward strand.
ATCTCCCGATTTAAATCTGGGAGTTTAATAATGCCTTCGGGGATTCGATACCCCCGTGCTCTGTCCGTATACAGGTCCTCCGCCTCCAATTTCAATGATGATCGTAGAAGTTGTAGGCTCTCGCTGAACTATGAAGATTTGCTCTTTTAAAGATTATATCTATGTTTGTTCAACCTATTTTAGTTTTCTCCGTACAACGCGAGGAGGAAGCTGAACCTAGGCAAGCACCACTAACTAGCGATGCCATAATTATTGGAGAAGGAATTTCTGATGTGTGCTCAATATTGACAATGATATGTGATTTAATGATTGGCTGTGATAGATACATTCTTATGGAATGAGTGCATGTTTAATCTTGTCAGTGCTTTGTTGATTCTTCTTATTTTTGGGATTTGGTTTTATTTTGTAGTATTTTGGCATTTGCTCTGCTTTGCTTTGCTTTGCCATGAAATTCTATGTATTTCTCATGTATCATTTTAAGCACTTAATGCAATTTTCTTTTGAAAAAAAAAAGGCAAACTAATCATCCGATTTGAAAGAAGAAGTTGTTGTGCTAGAAGATTAATCTAAAACGAATGTTAAGCTTCTTTAAATATCACGTGTCGTCGGTAGAAAGACAGAGGGCAAATTCCGATGTTTTGAGCGATGTTTAATTATTTTATTAGCAAAAAGAAAAAAGAAAAAGAGGCGTATTGCGCTCTCCATCAATCTTGAAGCGAATTTCCAAGGTCCATCTTTAGTCACGACGGACGGAGAAGGACGTCGACTCCTTGGTCACGAAGTACGAGGCCATTTGTAATAATGTGCGCAAAGAAATTAGAGAATATTCCATTGGCCTAGGTCGGTGTTGGTCGTAATTATGTAGTTCGATGTCGAAAATTTGGGGGCAATTCTGATTTTTCGTCATTTCAACTTGGCCTTTGTAGATCGTCAAATTAGGTGCTCAAACTTTTTACTTTTGTTAATACGCTTTCATGATTTGTTTTACCATTAACACCCAACGTGGCAACTAAAAGTAAAGAAGTTGTTTCAAATTATAAAATCCAATTTAACATAAGATAAGAAAAATAAAAATGAGAAGGAAAAATATAGTTACATGTTCAGAGGAGAGAGAGAGAGAGAGAGCGTAGCTATCGACCGTCTAATTCCATCAATGTCCCAACATCAACTTGTTACCGTGACATCCACCATCACTGTCGAGCTTAGTATATCCAATCAAGAGGTTAAACAAAGGAAGCTTGTCACATGATTTTCAATTAAAATTATGTCGGGCTATTTGTCTACAATAATTATATAATTTTTTTTTACTCTCTTCAAAAAATTGAATACGGAACTTTGAATAAAATTTATGACCGGCTATATTATAATTTCTTAAAGGGTCAATATTTCAAGTAAAAAAGTTACGATAGTTCCAATATTTAACTAAAGGGTAAGAGTTTTGAAATTAAAAACACTCTAAAAGTCATAATGCCCTGTTAATTTTTTTTCTTAAATAATTAGGATATAATAATGCATAATTCTATACTTTTACCATTATCGTGGTTCAATGTGCTACACTAGGCATCACCTTGTAAATTTACATGTATACAAAACCCGCCTAGATTTCTATAAATCATGTCAAAATGCGTCAATACAACCTAGTCATATATATGATTTATAAGCTAAATTTTTCTCCAATTCCTCCGAACCACAACTAATGGCAGTTGGAGGACACTTCCTCCAATCACTCTTGTAACTAGCAGATTATAAGTTATAGACATCATCCACACACGAAGTTAACCAAATATAAATATAGGTGATGTTCATAGTTAACCCCACCAATTAGACTGATGGTTGGAGGGAACTTCGAAAAATATGGTCCGGTAATTACTGTTATTAGCCAATTCCCTTTCAGCAAAACATTATCAAAGATTAGCACATATACATGATTCACTAGCATTTAACATTTGATTCGGTGTAGACCACCATATAGTTCCGTGTAAATAGAAAGCACTATAGTAAGACCAATTCCAAAATCCAAATTTTGTGTTTCCAACCCAATAGGAATAGGATGCATAGATGAATAGTATTAATCTCAGAAGCCTCGGAGATTAAATCATCTGTAAGCAAAGGAAAAGCTGTTTTTCTCCTTGGAAAAAACTCAAAAAAGTGTGCTTGATACTTTATGAGCTATACTTATCGACTAAGCACAAGAACAAACCGAACAATTGGCCCAAACCACAACACGTGCGTTTAATTACCTATAAAATGAGAATATTTGTGTTTCCCTTACATCAGAGGTCAGGTAAGAGAGGTTTGCCTATAAACTGGAAGAATTGATTACATGCTCTGGATATTTACGAACCCAGTAAATCTCACCCATCGAATCATTGAACTCCACGCAACACCTGTACGGTCCCAATGATGAGATCCATCGCCTCGTGTGCATCTGGAGGCAAGTACAGCTTTCCCGAGAATGGTTATATGTTTCAAGTAAACAGACGTGTAAATTACTTGCTATGCTTTGGGAAGAACTTCCAAGAAAGACGACAGCTGCAGTAGAGCTCACTACTAAATAATTCAAATAATATTCTTTGCACATCCGCATACAACCTGTATTGTTGGCCGTCTTGACAGATACTTTCACATCAAAGTGCTCTGCCAACAAAGTGAGCAACAATGACTATTAGGCTGATACTTCCCAGTGCGGAATCAAGAGAACATCTCAACAAGTATTTTGGGCCATTCCATGCATGCAGCAGACATATACCAGCTACGATTAAGAGCTCTAGTGAGCCTCAAATTGTGCAAAAATTGTCTAAAAATGTGTCCGTGCCCACGGTAATGCTCCACGCACAGTAGTCATGGTGCACATGCCTTTTCGCACAAATTATGAAGCTTTTCATCCATCGTTATGTCATCTCTTTTCAGCATTTTACAATCTCCGGAGCCGTTCTGCCAGCCGCTATGTCAGTTTTCAGCAACACCTTGGAGGCAATCACCTTGACACCCACTTCATAAAAATGAAGAATCAGAACGGGAAAAACAAAATCACTTATCCGTGCAGAAATCAACATGAGCAGCGCAAGATTTAAAGCTGCCCTTTCCTGAGTTGGGCCCATATCATAGCTGCAGCTGCACCTCCCCCAAGTGAACCGATCCCGATATTTCACTGTCTCCTTGAACCAACAAAAAATATATGATTACAACACTAGACTTGTTGGTCCAAAACAATTATCTTTATAGGCAGTTTGTACATGACTGATTCAGAAAGCTTCCACGGATTGCAGAGGACAGAGTGTCACTTCCATTGCCGATGCTCATGCACCAACAGGGCCTCTCTTTTTCTTTGACCAAAGGACCAGCACTTTGTCAGCAACTTGATAAGTTACATAGCCATAATTTATGATTCTATTATTTAAAAGGACAATTCACAAGACGCAAGCTATTCTAAATTCAGATGCTGCTACACTAGCAAGACTGCTCACTCCCGGCCTTCGCCAAGGGCATCTCTTCACAAACTATTCTAAGTTCTATTTTACGAGAAAATACATTGGTTATACCGCATCATTGACGATGTGGTGTCACATCCAATCACATATTTGATGCAATCATGCCTTACGCAAGTTATCCTTTCACTATACATCAGTCCTGACGACACTATAACATATCAATCGTTTGTGTAGATCCAATTGTGGGATTAACTGACCAAAATGTTGATCATAATAGAAAGAGTGAAGTACTTCAACGAAAAGACTAGGTGATCGTATAGAAAATTTACCCAAAAAAAAAGAATTTATGCATACCTCGATTATCCTCAACACATCCTTGCCGACCAGAAAAATTACCTAACAAGTAATAAAAATTTGATTCAGAGAGATATTGAAACCAAACCTCAAAACAAACAACATTAATATCAAACCCATGGAAGTATTACCAGTAAGGTGGCAGGAACTCGAATGATCAACTCCAAGTAGAGTGTGGGTTCTGGAAAGAGAACTAAATCAAGCAGCACGATAGCATTGACGCCTCTATTAGCCCCCTAAAAGGATATCAAGACTCAGATAAACTTGATCGTTCACCACGCCAGTTGCATTACATAAAAGTTGCAGGTTTCGAGGCTATTTCCTAAATCGAGCCAAGGATCTTCTAGAAAACAGTATCACGCACTTGCAGCACCAAGAAACATGCTTTTCTTCTGATCATGTCAATGAGCATTGTTTCGGATTATAGATAATGCACCACGACATAATCTATTTAGGAAGCGCTATTTCACGTTTTGGGGCTGGAAATTGCAATCAACTAAGAGTAAAGCACGACTTCTATAGAAAATTATTGTTCATTGCTCTATTTATACATACCAATCCTGGCATTCTCGAAGGGTCTATGCTAGTAGATTTTACAAAAATTATAGTTCATTGCCCTATTTACAAAAATAGATTTTACACATACCAATTATTATTCATTGCTCTATTTACACATACCAATCCTGGCATTCTCGAAGGGTCTATGCTGAACATCTCTTGACCCTGCAAAGTTTGAGTTAATAAAAGTTGGCTTAAAGTACAAGTCCACAACTTGATCAATAAAAAAAAAAAGGTACAAGTCCACAAAATAGTGCTGCACATATTTCCATAAATTCAGTTTGCCTTTTGACTGTGAACGCATGAAAGCATGGTGCACCAAGTAGAATATTGAATTACCAATGGCGCGTCTTCTCTATTTCTCTGTTTTTCTATTCTCCAAAATAGATTTGGAACATAAATCAGTTTGGTAACGTAATTTGATTTTTCTATTTCTAGAATAGATTTCTATTCCAGAAATAGATTTGAAGAATAAATCAGAAGCTAAAATTTTTAATTTCTCAATTTCTGATATAGAAATTGAGAAATTTTGTCATGCGCACCCCAAGAGCCCTAGCCAGAAACAACATTAACAAAAATTCTGGTCCAAAATTTCTCCCAATCTAACAGTACAACCCGATTGAAAGGTACACAATTAATTAGAAAAAAGTAGAACACAGGATATTATCCAACAAACAGAAAAAGAAAACCACCAAAGCAAGGTATCTACTTATGCTGAGGCACAAGAACACAAATGGCACAATCGTACCTAACATACTTCGGAAAAAGGTCCCCATCGTAAACATAAACAAAAGAGAAAGAAATCTCTCCCTCACTCTCTGCCCCACCAGAAAACTGGCCATCCATCCATGAGAAATGCATAAAAGTTACAGTCTTTCTATTGTTAAAACTTCTGAATGAATATAAGCAGTTCTCGAGATTCAAATTCACAGGACCATTAAATGGTCAGGAAAACTAAAACATTTAAGGGAAAAAGGTATCTTATCTCAAAGGAAATAAGAAGTTGAAAAGGTGTTAGGTCATACACCATACCTTAAAAAGTAACGTCCAATCATGTTATAGATTGCATGCTCGATGGTCAAATGGCTGAAAGAAGTTATCAGCATGTGCAGACGAGTGCTCTTAAAGTTGTCTAAGGAAACTGCACCAAAGAATCATAGACTCACTCGGAATGAGAAGTGAAATTCATAATTTAGACCAGCACCGTCAGGTCTGGTTTCATTGGAGACCTTCAGTTCTAGGAAAGAGATCTTACTCTCAATTTTTTTATCATAAAACTATGATCAGCAATCTGCCATAGCATAAAAACAGCAACATTTGCAATCATCAGCCCCAGAACCACGTTGTCAACTGTTAGCCTTCTAAACCATGATTTTTTGCAGATGGGAAGACATATATTCTTGAAACTTATGCTTCAGCTACATGAATCTACAATCAAGTAAACTTCAATCATAACCAAGTGTTTCCACCAGATGATCGAAACCACAAATCCTAACAAAGGAAAGTCAATGATTGCTAAGTTGTATGATCCTAGAAAGTGGCTTATGCAGTAACCCTCACCTTCAGTTAAGTTTCTCATCCACAAGTGGCAGCAGACCAGGCGATCACCACACCTCTGCATGAATCAAACCCCACAACCACTGAGAGCACTCTTGCAGCCTCTTCTTGAACTTCTATCTTCAGAGAATCAAGGAAGCTGACCAAGAGGTGAATAACCTCACCAACTTCCATGGCCACCTTCGCAAATTTCTCATCTTCCTTCTCAACTTCGTGCAAACTAGCCAGAGCTTGCCTCTTCGTTTCTGGGCCTTGCTCAATCTTAGTTCTTGTCAACAAATCCTTAACATAAAAACTCATGTCCTCCTTACAACCCCATAACCTGGGCTTTGAGACAACAATGGCATACCCATGGAGGAAAAAACTATTTTTGCACATCCCAGAGAGATTGTTTTGACATGGCAATGGATCTTTGTCAAGAACATGTCCAAATTGCTCTGCATTAATACTTCCCTCCCCCCCCAACCCATAGGAATGCACCATGCATTTCTCAGCAAGGCCACGGCACTGTGAAGATCAATTCTTGAACCATGCCTGCAAGCTCAGTGCTCTCATGAGAGACGGCCAGTGCAGAAGATATCTCCATCAACTTGTTCCGAATGAGTTATCATCTCATGGTGACGACTATGATTGAGCGAGAGAGGGAGGCCAACGAAGAAATTCACTCGATGGCTTGTTTGCAGGTGGGGTTTGGGGTGGCTGATTCTTGGAAACTCTGTTCTTGGAGGGATTGTACTTGAATTTGTTCTGCATCTTCTTCTTCTTTCCCCCATTTCGGCATCTACTAGTCGTTGTGGAAGAAGGACAATTTATGAATTCAGCGTCTGCAATTTGAGAGGGATCAAAGAGGTTGAGACTTTATCTTTAATTTTTAAAAGAAGCTGAATCAGCTTGCGTGTTCATTCATTCCAGCACAAGAACTTGAGTATTTGGAGTGGGGTGTCATGTAAAAGTGACAGTAGACAAACACAGTCAAATTGAATAGCAAATCGTAGATGTATATTCGAAAACCTATCCAAGGCCGCAAATTTCCTTTTCATACTTTGCAAATTGAACATTTCCTTGGACACATACAACTCTCTTCTCTGCATTGGCTTATTCTTGAACATAAATATAGCATTTTAATGTCAAAAGGCAGAAATAACACAGATACGAGAACGGATGTTTAGCTCATAGCAATTTTTGGTAACAAGACGGCGACAAACAGAGTCATCTCTCTCCATTGGTTTAGTAATGAAAACCCCAGAAATCACAAACAAAAAGAAAATGCAGAGGATACATTACCAATTTCACCATTAAACAGATCCGAACATGCATCGGATATGATCTGAACTGGAAAATTGAAATAACCAGCGTTGAAACCCATTATCCAATCTCTCCTTTACAATTCAGCATAGCAAGAAAAAACACAGATTTCCATACATACATCACAGAGAGACACCCGAATCTTTAAGTGTAAGAAAGTCATCGGGATTGTACCCATCGCCCTCAACACCGGGGCGCATGAGCTCCACTCCCGAGCTTCCACCGCCGGCGGCCGAGTTCTCCGGCGAAGACAAGATCTTGTCGCGGTCGCCGACGCCGAGGCAGCACTCGAAGAGACTAAGAAAGTCGCCGGGATTACACCCATACTCGGAGCGCGTGCGGAGCGGACTCGACTCCCGAACCTCCACCGCCGGCGGCCGAGTCAGACTGTCAGAACTGGTGAGTTTATCAGGTCTCTGCGGGCCCGTTTCTCCGACATATTCAAGATGTTCGCCGAATTAGGTATTTTTCAACTTTTTATTTGTGTTAATTAAATGGACTGCCTTTCACGATTCGCAAAATCAATGATACATGTTAAAATTGGGAAAGTGAAGAAATTATTTTTAAACTTGTAAAATTCAACTAAACATAAAGGATAATAAGTAGTGACATCAATGTTAAGAGGACTAAAAAGTCTCTTATTCTATACCATTCAGCACGACGAGAAACAACATTATACTCTTAACTATATAACAAGAGAGACATTCAAATCTTCAAATGTAACAAAGACATGAGATTATATCTATAGCCCTCAAGAGCGGAGCACATGGGCTCCTCTCTTAAGCTTCCACCGTCCACCGCCAAGTTCTTCGGCAAAGTCAGGAAATGGTCACGGACAAAGTCTTTGGAGAGATTAAGAAAGTCGTCAGGATTGAACCCACAACTCTCAAGTTTGGAGTGCGTGGGGGTGGACTCCACTTCCGAACTTCCACTACCGGCGGCCAAGTTGACTGGCAAAGTTAAGAAACTGTCACAATCACCGTTGCAGGCGTAGTTCTCAAACTGAGCCAAAAGTGAAAGACAAGGGGCTTCGAAACTCTCTAAAAGCCGATGAATCTCGCCGTCGTACAAAACTTCATAATCATGACCAACTCCAACTCCAGAATCACCACCAACGCTAGCCTTAACCGACGGATTGTTCTTCAAATTCTTCAATTTCTTGCACACACAATGGAGAATGACCTCGCACTTCATGATGAAAGAGTTGAAGTCCTCCTCTATTGAGCAAGAATTGCACTTTTTCTCGACCCAATCCACCCACTCTCTTAGATTCATTGGCGGCATCACATCGCCATTGCAACGGAGATAGTAGGAGATAATCTCTTCGATTGAGGGGTCGCCAAAAGAGTAAAGCCTGCCCATGGTGAAGGAGACAATGACAGTGGTGCGAGCGTCAATGAGTTCGCAGAGAGCAGAGGCCTTCTTGAAGACGCCCTCACGCCTCTTCGAGAACATCACGCGCCACCTGACCGGGTCGTCAATCTTGGTGATTTATGTTCGCCGGCGCCGAACTGTTAAGAGTGGAGTTTGCAAACGTCTTGTACTTGGAGAGAGACCCCGGGGGGGTGGGGTGGGCGCGGCGGCGCACCTAAACGAGCTTGCAGGTTTCTTGGTTTTCTTGGAAGGAGAGAGGGCAAGGAATGAGTTCGCATGCTTCTTGAGTTTCTTTTAGAGAGAGAGAGAGAGATTGAGGGAGAGAGTGAAGAGGTTTGTATGAAGTGAGATAGCATGGAGTGATTTGGAAAGATTGTACTTTGAATTTGATGTTTTGTGATGCAAAAAAGAACAAGGCAAGTGCCTATACTTATAGGCCGCCGCAACGACATTAAGGTTACTATTTTCCTTACAGAAAGAACGAGGCCAAACATCAACGTGAAGTTGGCTATTTTCGTTGTAGAATTCTGCAAATTTGCAAAGTGCCTTTGCTTTGCAAAGGCAAGAACGAGGCCATACATCAACATCAAGTTGACTATTTTCGTTGTAGAATTCTGCAAATTTGCAAAGGTGTTTGCAAAAACGCCTTGGCAAAGTTTGCAAAGGCAAACAACAATTTGGCTATTTTCGTTGCAGAAACTTTGCAAATCTACAACGAAAATCGTCAATCCACGCATACATTTCTAATTCCTTTGGGTCATAGCAAAGACCATGCTCATTGATGTTGAATTAATCCGCACACCGAGGGAGCCAATACAGCTTCGAAGCCGCTCTTACGCGGCATTAGACCAAATTCATGAGACCTGTCCAAGATCAATGCTGGATGAACAAAGAATTTTTAACGCATTTCGTTTTTTTTTTTAAATATTTTTTAGCATCAGGTGTTATCATCCTTTTCTTTTCTTTTTGTCCATGCCTTTCTAGTTATAAATTTCTTGTTCTCTTAAATCACTAGGCATTGGACATATAAAGCTGAAGAAGATATTGAGACAAACCAACATATCACAAATACGTCGCCAAACCAACATATCACAAATCCGTCGCGTTTCGAGGTAGGGCACCATCCAATTTGACACGAAATTTGTCACGTTAGTGTGGACTTTATGTCATGTCATGGGTTTCGTTAAATCAAAAACCGGACAAGACAACTTCTCCCATGTTTAGGTACAAAGAATTTTTTATTATAAATTTATCCTTTTGGGTTTTGCTCAATAAATTATGTTTCCGCGTAAGGATTAGAGAAGGACCAGGATAATCTCAAGTAAGCAAATTTTTTGTTATTATTTTATTCTATTGGGGTTTGCCCGATAAATTATATTGAGTTGAGAAGGACCAAGGTGATCTTTAGTAGCATTGTGAAAATTATTTGTTATTATTTTATTCTTTTGGCTTTGACTTAATGGATTTTATTTCGGTGCTAGGGTGAGAGAAGTATCAAGGTGACCTTAAGTCGCATTGAGCAAATTCTTTTTTATTATATTATTTTAATTCCTGTGATTATCATCGAGCATTCCATTAGCAAAGGCCTGCCCCTATCCAAACCAGTCAGAGCCCCCCACCCAATCCTTCAAAGATCCCTTTGAAAGTTTTTGCAAGTCATTTCGGGATGTACGAAGAGGACTGCGAGTCCTGCATCGTGATGTACGAGGCCATCCGCGATTGCGTGCGCAAGAAATTGGAGAATATTAAATTGGTCATGGTTGGTGTTGGTCGTCGTTCTGGAGCAGGAAGCCGAAAATTTTGGGGGCAATTCACATTTTTATCCTTCCAATTTGACCCAGGTAGATCGTCAGATGCTCGGACTTTTTGTTCGTGTTAATTAGATAATCTGCCTTTGATGATTTATTATACTATTAACACCTGATGTGGCAATTAAAAGTAAAGAAATTGCTTTAAATTATTAAATTCAATTTAAAACAAGATTAGGAAAAAAAATGACGAGGAAAAAATATAGTGACATGTTAGGAGGAGGGGAGAGAGCATGGGTATCGACCGTCGTATTACATTGATATCCCGACATCACATTTCCATTATGACGTGTGTTGGAAAAATATTAGAATACATAAAAATAATAATAACTATCGATACATTACGAAAGATTAGAAAATAAAAAATAAATGTCTGAGATGTGCAAGCACCGTCCTTAAAGATAATTTCGCCCATCGAAGTACAAAACTTGGTACGTAAGACTTGAGCAGTTATTCTCTCAATATTCAATAGATATTCTTCTATACTCTGTACTTAATATTAGAAAGAAACAGAACAAGTTATATGTATAACCCAACGAAAAGAAAAGGAAAGATATGAGAACATAACGTATCTACAAATATTGTGATTTGAAGTTTAGTTTATATTCAAATAAGAGAAAGATAGAGCCATTAGGAATTCGTCATAAATCAATTGGTAATTAAAAGGATGACGGTTATAAAATAATGAAGATTTTATGAAGTAATAAATCAAAAGTTATAAAGTTGTTTGACGACCGTTATACAACCATTAGAAAGCCATTATATGGCCGTTAGAAAGCCATTACAAAAATGATAACTTTAATAACGGTCATAATTTCTAATAAATATTCAAAACTGTTGCAATATCCAACAAACCCCACATATTTCAAAAGTTTTGAAAAGAAGTAATAAAATAATGCTGAATTATTGGAGAGTAATGCATCGGAACTGGTGCTTGTTAAGCTATGAACCAACCCTAGAAAGAATGAAATATAATTCACGAAATCATTGGTGAAGTTTGAACCTTCTATGAACCAAGAATTTCTTTTTATGAATTATAGTTGTCATCAATCACATTATACTCCCATAAACTTTGTTGTTTAATGCAATTTTGGACTAATAAGCCATGCGCATGCTTGGTTTATTCATAAGTGCTCTATAGATTATCGCCAATAATTCTTATAGGAGTGGCCTCACTCCACATTTATATAGGTGATTCCATCAAGTATATTATGCAGTTTAATACACCACCAATAATGGTTATGGAATTTCATTAAGAGCTTAGCTCAATCTCTTTTTCTTTGTAGTTTTGCACTATTTCACCTTAGGAGGGACAATAAATTTTAATAGTGCACTAGATCAACAAATGACTTGTTATTACCCATATGAACTTAATTCATGAGATCGCCAATCACATAAGTTAGGTTACCATCAGTGTTGATTTTCTTCAATTGGCTTGTCCCATTGCCCTCGACATATAGTCAAAGGATTGGTCAAAATCACTTCTGACTTAACATAATCGACAAATATAAATCCTTCTTTTAAGGAATTATTTACCACATCACGTGTCAACGAGACATCTCTTTTTACCATTGAAAGTTTCATTCTTTGCAATAGCTACTGCTTTTTGGCAATCACAATATCTATACATAAGTGTTGTTTCATTTCCATAGGAACATACACTAAGAAATTCCTCAACTACTCAATCTCAATTTTAATATGAGTTTGATAAATTTTTCTTCTTCCCAAACACTTGAGTAGTCATGGTTGTGAAGAACACTTAAAAGAGTCGACCAAGGTATCTACTAGCCATCCTCCTCTTTGTAAGAAGCGAAAAATGGATAAATCTATTACTTGGGATAATTTTTCGAGAATTATAGATGAAAAAACCAAAAAAACGTGTATGGTAAAATGCATTCATTGTGGGAAGGAGTACGCATATGCTGTTAATAATGGTACTTCAACAATGTTGAAGCACCTGAAAAGATGCAACAAGTATCCTTCTAATATAGATAAGAAGCAAAAGTTATTTGTACCACGTGATGTTAATGTGCCTAGAAAGGCAAGGGGAGATATCAGTACTAATGTCAATAGTGGTAATGTCTTGACAACATGGAAATTTGATTAAGACCGGTGTAGGTACGGATGATCATCCTCAATGAACAACCATTTTCTATAGTTGAGCATGTTGGGTTTCATGATTTTGTCACTGAGTTACAACCTTTATTCACACATTTATCTTAATTTACAGTGGCTAAAGATTGCATTAAGTTGTATATGAGTGAAAGACGTTATTTGAAAACTTGCTTTGGTAAGCTTAGGTCAAGGATTGCACTAACGACTGATACATGAACTTCCATTCAAAATCTAAACTACATATGTCTTATTGCACATTTTATTGATGAAGACTGGAAATCGCATAAAAGGATCATCAATTTCGTGGTGATACATAGTCGCAAGGGCAGGGAGATTGGGAAAATAGTTGAAAAATGCATTTATGATGGGGGAATAGAAAAAAAAAAACGTTTCTACAATCATAGTGGATAATGCTAGTGCGAATGATGTTGCCATTGATTATCTAAAAGATAAATTTTCAAGAGACAAGTCATTGATTTTAACTAGTGAGGCTTTACACATGAGGTACACTGCGCATATATTAAACTTGATTGTCAAAGATGGCTTGTCTGTGGTACGTGATTCTATTGCTCGTATTCGAAATGTTCTTAGATATGTGAGGAGTTCTCCCATGACAATTAAAACATTCCAATCTTGCATTGAGATTGAAAGGATTACTTACAAGAGTTCAGTTTGTCTAGATGTTGCCATTAGATGAAACTCTACTTACCTCATGTTAGACACGGCCATAAAGTTTAAAAAAACTTTTGAAATGATGGCAGAAGATGATTTATCTTTTGAAACTAAGCTTAATAATGATTCTCCTAGAAATGAATATTGGGAAAATGCCATTATTCTTTCCAAATTCCTGAAACAGTTTTATGATGCCACCACTCAAATGTCAGGGAGTTTATATATTACTTCAAATGATTATTTTGAGGGGATAGCTTTTTTGTATAAACATTTGAAAGATACGGGTAATGCTTTGAATCCTAAGCTTAGAACTATGGGTACGAAGATGAATGAGAAGTTTGATAAAGATTATGGAAGTTTGGATAAAGTAAATATGATGGTTTTGATTGCAGTGGCGTTAGATCCTACAAAAAAGTTGCATTATGTGAAGTGTTGTTATGACCAAATTTATGACGATGAAGCAAAAAATTGATGAGATGCATAATAAGGTGAAGTACATGTTGAAGCGTTTGTATGCATTTTATGGAAAATCTTTTCTTGGTCATGATAACCGATATTTGGGTGGTCAAACTATGATTATTGAAAGTAGTAGTGCTTCCAATACCAATAGAAATGATGGAAATGATGGAAACGACGAGATTAACATCAAAGCTTGGCGAAAAACCTTTTTCCATCAAAAGAAAAGAAGGCGTGATGACAACAAGTCAAAGCTTGAACAGTATCTTGAAGAGGATTCCGAAGATATTCTTAATCTTGATATTTTGATGTGGTGGAAGAGTACTGGTTCGAAGTGTAAAATTCTATCTTTGATAGCTCGGGATGTTTTATCTATTCTCGTAACTACTGTTGCTTTAGAGTTGGCTTTTAGTACTTCAGGTCAGGTGCTTAATGGTTTTAGAAGTTCTTTAACTCCTAGAGTGGTGAAAGCTTTAATTTGTACTCAAGACTAGTTGTGAGCTACTCGTGTGCCTATTAATGTTGAAGAGTGCATTGAGAATGCCAAAAAGTTTGAATTGGGTAAGCTTAAATCATGCATATTTCTTTTTTACTTGTTAATTCTTTTGTACATCTAATGAATGAATTCCTTTTCTTTTAGATATGGATTGTCCTACTAAGGAGATTGCCATTAGTAAATAGAGTTTGCATGTTGAAGTTGTATGACCATAAATGGTGAGATGTTCCATCAATGGCACTAATAGTAATTTCAATTTAAAAATCTTGTTAGGTATTAATTATGTGCATTGTTTGTTTTGTTTTCAAGTGTTCAAAAGCTGAAACGATCATCTAAGAATTAACAAAATGTGAAGTTGTATATTCATGGTTTATATTAAGTATTTTGAACTTCTTATGCTTTAATTGTATTTTACTAATAATTTTTCAGTTGCATTTTGCTTTTTAGTTTGTGTCAAATGGAAGAAGTTTTCAAATAGTAGTATTGCGGTTGTTATAATTGTTTGTCAAGTGGTGTGAAGCTTCATTATTAGTTGTTTAGACTTTGCTTGATTGAATTTAGGAACTGGTTTTGCATATGGTGTTACAAGTATTATTGATAGGTGATTACAAGAGAAGATGCCTATAAAACATTTTTTTGGCCTATAATTCTTTTCTCTTAAACTTCCCATCTCATCCCATTTCCCAAACGGAAGAATGATTTAAAGACAAATCAAAAGTAAGAAAATTATAGTATGCTTCAACGATGGAAGTACTTTATCTCTATTAGCAATCTCAGCCATTTTTATAGTTTGTTGTTTTTAACAAGTGTGAAATTTCTATGATCACCTTATCTTAAATTTATGTTGAATATGTACTTATGTTTATAGTTTGGTTGCTCAACACCTTATTGTTAATTGATATATAATTTGAATTAATAAGTTTTACTTTTTAGGGAATACTAAAAATGAAATAAAAAATTTATCGGTTGGTCCCAGATTGACCCTAGAACCGGACCGAATCCATAGGGTTGGTCCAATCCTTAGTCCCAAAAACTGGGAACCAACACTCTGCGAATTGGTCCTAAGGTTAGTTACTGGATTGACCCAACCTGAATCATGATCACCCCTATCACAATCACTACTTCTCTCTCCTAATGGAAGAACAACCGACGCCTTAATAAATTCCCTAGAATATTAAACAACAACAACAAGAACATGATTCTACTAACAATAACATCATTACGGTGGTTCTCAAGCTTGGAGACATACTTCTTGTCCTACCAACACAAAAATTCCTTGACAGACACTAGAAGTCGTTGACATTCTGATGGTAAGAATTTGAAACCATTTTTTCAAGTAAAATTTACTCACGAAAATCCAATGTTTCCGTTTTTTCTCCATTTCTAAATTATGAAATGGGTCACTACAGAATAGCTAATATCAAGCGGACAACCAATTAAAACAATAGGAGCAATAAGTCAAAATGAACAAACAATATCTAATCCTAAAATTACAACTTCCAGATCAGGAATAGAATTAAAATAGCAAACCCTAATGCGGATCGAAACTTACGAAAGTAGTCATGAACTTGAGTGAGCAAATAATTACAAACATCCAACTTCCTCTTGGAACAAATTTAGGTGTTAAAGCCTCGAAGTACGATTTTACCTGACATTTAATAACCTTACCAAAACAACCAAGAAACCTTTTGATGATGCTCAGTAATGTCCCACGACATCTACCCACAAATATGTGATACTTGTCCTTCACCATCTCCAATCATTCTTTCAATTCCAATTGCGGTGGTAGCGACAACAACAACTAAAAACAAATATCTAAGACTTGCAAGCATTGTCCTTAAGGATAATTCCGCCCTTCAAAATACGAAACTCGGTACGTAAGACTTCAGCAGCTATCCTCCCAAGATGCAACAAACCTTCGTCTATATTCCGCACTAACTATTAGAAGGAAACATAATAACTTATGTGTATAACCCAGCGACAAGAAAAGGAAAGATATGAGAACATAGTGTATCTACAAAGATTGTGATTTGAAGTTTAATTTATATTCAAATAAGAGAAAGAGAGCCGTTAGGAATTCGTCATAAATCAATTGGTAATTAAAATGATGACAGTTATAAAATAATGAAAAATTTATGAAGTAATAAATCAAAAATTATAAAGTCGTTATATGACCGTGAGAAAGCCATTATATGGCCGTTAGAAAACCGTTATTAAAATGATGACTTTAATAACGGTCATAATTTCTAATAAATATTTCAAAACTACTAATATATCCAACAACGTGTGCCGTCGAGCTCAGCGGATTCGCAAAAATTTTCATTGGAGATTTTTTAAAAGAATGTCGATCCATCTATCTACATTTATTTTATGATTTTTTTTCTCTTTATACTCTTCAAAAATTTGAAAAATTGGAAAAAACCTTCAAATGAACTATACAATTGTTGCAATCATCTCGAAAAAGTTTGACAAATTGTCGAGTGGGTGTGAATGGTCTGTTTTGTGAGGTGTCTATTGTACCCGGCATGAGCCCTCCTAAGTTCTATCGATTGCAACTTTGTTTCTCAATCAATTATTCAATTTTATTTTTGCTTCGGGAGTTACCACTAATCAATTATGGACCAATTAGGGGCAGAGCCCATGTTATTCCTGCTTACTAGAGATTCATGATTACGAGAACTTGATTATGCTAGGTGTGTCTAGCTCCTATTTCCAATATCGTTTTCTCTTTTATGAAAAAATTCATGTAATATTTTCTATTTGTTAATTCTTAAAACTTGTAATTATCATTTGTGAATTGACATCAAACAGATCAAATCAAATAACCCTGTCGCGACCTACCCCTCAGGGGAGGGAATAGGTTTAGGGGTATTGCCTAAAGGACGGGCCTAAGACCCATGATTAAGCGTGGGCTCTCCCAAGCTCATACCCTGCGTGACGTTGGGGTATTTTAACAATTTTGCAATAAGGAGTCGCCACTAGCCTATTAAGGTCGGCTATAAACCAAGTGAGGCATGAGAGTGTACCTCACTTCCTACGTAATCAGAGAATCTAGGGTCGGGGACTTGATTACACTAATTGACCAATTAGTGCCCTTTCGGTACCTAATCTTGTTCATTTTATCAAAATAATTTTTGGCAGGCAGTTTGCATTGATTTTATACCTATCTACTAACATATGAGGTGATTATACGGGTGCGCAATCATTAAAGTAAATCATAGCTACCAAGAGCTTAATTGCAGTAAAATTAACACATGCAACTAAACAATTGCAAACATAGTCAAACATATAAATTAAACATGCAATATAATTAACATACGAGCAAATAAAGACCTAATTATACTAAAAAGGAAATACTTAACAAGTCCTAACCAAATCTCATCATTTTTGGATTTTTAATTTTCTTTTTAAAATTTTTAAATTTTTTTAATAACAAAATAATAATATTTTTTTGGGCCGGACCAGGTCGGGTCCGGTTCAAGAATGGGCTCATCAAATGAGCCTAGCCGGCAACAAGAGTGGGCTCGTCAAATGAGCCCAGTCGATAGCCCTAAAAAACAACAAAACAAAACAAAACAAAAAGAAGGCCCAGCCCAGGGAAGCAAATGGAATCAGACCAGCTCCTTTTGCCAAAAGCGCAGGTAGTGCGCTTCTAAATCCGACAGTATTAAGCCCGTATTTAATTTACAAAGCTTAGACCCAAGCCAATTTCCTATTTTCCTCTCTCTTTAAGCCATCTTCCAAGCATAGCCCATCCCCACTGCTCACTCGACTCTCCTTATCCTGCCCAGAACATGAGCTCTCCAATTTTCAAAATCAAAACTTAAGTCAACAACGCAAAAAGTTTGTTATGGATGGGCATTAAGTGAAAATTTTCACCACTAACACCCGCATGTCATTTGAGCACCGCCCATCCCCGATCATGACTCAACAACGAAGCGAGTAACATAAAATGGAGTGTATTAGTAAAAGCTCATCCAAGCAAACATGAGAAATCAGCATTCGCCAAGATCATTGGTTCATTTCCTCGCCAGTATCCACATTCTATGAGAACAATGCACAGCATAAAACAACACCGAGGCGCCACCGAACGAGACTTGCATGTTGAACCGCGGTGACACAAAACATATTTTGAGGTTAGAGAGAGCTCACCGACAAGCGTATTGCATAGCTAACACGTTCGAGCGACTTAAAATTGGAAGAAAATACGTACGGCCTTGACGCAAACATTTTGTCAAACAAGTGGTGGGCGTCAAATGATCGGAGACCCGGACAAGAACAAGACTCGAAACCGGGTCAAAGCTCAACATGAATCAGCAGGGAATGCTCAACACTAACGAAGTGGTGGCATAAGCGAACCCGAAATGCAAGCCCTGGCTCAGTAGCTCGCGCAAAAGTATGAGAGAACAGGGCAAGACCCATGCATAAAAAGGGGTTCAGCTGGGCGTCCCTACCCGGCTCGGGGACGGCGAATGGAGGGCGAGCTCGATAGATCAGACCACGTCCGGTCTCCTCGCACGCCTCCAAGCCGGGAACCTCGGAAAAAAAAATGGCTCGTCTCACGAAAAATCGAAAAAAGGAAAGAAACGTGACCTACTGGAGAGTTGGCGCGGGGAACGGGAGCCGCGGGCTCGAAAGTGCGGCTGGGAGTCAAGCATGGCCGGACTGCCGGAGGGCTGCTCGCTCTAAAACTCTCTCCTTCAGCTGTTCTTATGGTCTCTTCACCTCCTCCGAATCTCTCCGGTGCTCTCTGTCTCTCCTCTCTCTCTCTCAAGCTCACTCGCCAGTGCTCTCTATCTCTCCCACTTTCTCCTGATTCGGTCTCTCTCCGTCTCTCTCTCCGATTCTCCCTGTGCTTCCTCTCTTCCCCCTTTTTTTTTTTTTTTTTTTTTTGTGTTGTTGTTTTCCTCTAGGTTCGGTCCTAACATGCCAGCTGCCGGCCAGGCTGATCCCCCTGCTCCTCCATTGCTGCTCCTCTGTCACTGTATTGCTGCTGCCGCTTTCTTTCCTTTTCCAGCTCTTCTGTTTTTGCAGGTTTTTTGCGCGGGGCTGGCAAGAGGAGAAGACTGGACGCGGGCCGGGCAAAGGGGAAACGGGCCTGGCCCATTCCATATTTTTCTTTTTTCTCTTTTTTTTTTGTTGTTTTTGTATTTTTGTTTTTGTTTTTGTTTTTTTTTGTTTTGGCAACTAATTCCTAATCTTGTATGCGATTAAATCCTAAATGAAATGGCGAAATTTAGGTGTTAACAAACCCGAGCCATATCAAGCAAAATTAAACAAGGCCTTGTTTTGTGCCGTGGATGGGAACTCCGTAAGCAATCTCCGCAAGCAATAAGTGGAAAGTATCATCAATAAGGAATCTAACCCATGGATGTGTTAAACATAAACGTAAAGGCTAAATGCATCAGAAGAATTAAACATGACTATTTTAAAAAGAAAAAAATTAACATGAAATATATCATAACATGATCTATAAAAAATAGACAGACTTTTACGTGATGCAAAGAGTAACATGCTGAAGCGAAAACGAATGCGAGATGCTAAGTGCAAAGCATCTATATTTATTTGTCATAATGACGTACAATTGTGTGAAAAAAATGCAATTACTAATTACGGATAAGCAAGCCATCCAATGAAGCCATGAACCTTCCGAATGGTTTCCTCTTTAGATGCAATTCTGATTTCTTTCTTCTTCTTCTTTTTCTTTTTAATTATTTCTTTTATTCCTGTCGTCTGTCAATCATATAAAAGTCAAACTAATGAAACCCTAAAACGCTGACCCCTGTGCAGAATAGCACCAAAGAACGAACGACCATTTGATCGAACACTTTCGACTCTGAATTTTCTGCAAGGACGGGTCCAAAGACGAAGAAAACGAACCCAAACCTCAAAGCTGCAATCACCGCACATGAACGACTTTTTGGAAGCTTCTGTTGGCTCACTCTGCAAGGACTCCGTCGCCATGGTGATTGCAAGGACTCTGTCGGCAACAATATACGTTCTACCAAAGTATCATATGTTTTTGGTAAGAGATCGATTACGAGAAGAAAGTATATACGCACATCATGTGCACCTAAAAAGTCCCTTGAAAATAGGAGAATGTTATTACAAGATTTTTTTCCTTTTTCGGCTAAACCTTATTCTAATGAGATTTTCCCCATGAGATGGTACTCTATGAAAATCTTTGAACGCAATTTGCTCAGCGGAGTACTCAAAAGCCACCCATATCAAGAGAGACGTCCAAGTCTCCAAGTCCAGCAAAGTAGTCCGGACTATATCCTCGGCCGAGGTCTGAGTTTTCCGGGCAGTCACCGATGCAATCCTCAAAGAGATTAAGAAAGACATCCGGATTGAACTCACTACCATCAAGACCGGAGCACGTGAGGTTGGACGGACCGCCAGCGGCCGAGTTGACTGGCGAAGTCCAGAAACTATCGTAACCACCATGGCCGACAGAGTCCTTGCAGAAAGCCAAAAGTGAACCAACGGAAGCTTCGAAACCCTCTAAAACGGAATTGAAGTTCTGGTCGGGCAAGATTTCAGGATCACAATCCACTTTAACTCCAGAATCACCGGCCTTAACCGGTCGATCGTCCTCCCAATCCTATTTAGAGGAAAATTTGTTGAGCTGGAAAATTAATTTTAAATGGGACGGTAAACTTCTTAAAATATCGCGTGTCGTCGGTGGAAAGCCAAAGGGCAAATTCTCACATTCTAAGCGAGCTTCAATCATTTCATTGGCCAAAGAAAAATGAGGCTTATCGAGTTCTCCATCGATAAATCTTCAATCAAATTTCCAAGGTCCATCCTATGTTGCGACGGACGGAGGAGGATGTCGAGTCTTCGTCAGTGTAGTACGAGGCCATTTGTTATTGTGTGCTCCAGAAATTGGAGGATTTGGAGAATCTGCCATCGATCAAGGTCAATGTGGATGGTAATTCCAGACTTGGGCATCGACCATTTTAGGACGATTCCGATTTTTCGTCCTATCAACTTGACCCCTATAGGTCGTCAAATTAGATGCTCGATCTTTCTAATGTGTTAATTAGATACTCCACCTTTATTAATATGTTTTACCATTGGTGCCCGATGCGGCAACTAAAAGTAAAGAAATCGTTTTAAATTATACAATTCAATTTTACACAAGGTTAGAGAGAGAGAGAGAGAGAGAGGTGGGGAGAGTTTTGCGACGTTCTTGCGGTGAGTCAATGATAAAGTGGCAGAACGTTTACATCAGAAGGAAGGCGGACGAGAAAGGAAAAGGAGGGGGGTGTTGGTGGGGCGCAAATGGGGGAAGAAGAACAATACAGTGTCGGTAATTTGAGAGGGATCAAACAGGGTGAGACTTTATCATTTAATTTTTGCAAGAAGCTGAAATTGGAGCTTGTGTGTGCATTCATGCTAGCGCGAGAATTTGAGCATTTGGACTGGGGTATCCTGTAAAAGTGTCATTTCATGAAACTGTAAGACAAACGCAGTCAAATTGAATGGCAAATGGTAAATTCATATTCCGAACCTATTCAAGGTTGTAAATTTCCTTTTCATGTTTGTCAAGAAGCAGAACTAACGAAGATAAGAAAGCGGGTGTTTAGCTCATAGCAATTTTCGGTAGCAAGACAGCGACAAACACAGTCATCTCTCTCCAATGGTTCGGCAACGAAAGGCCCCAGAAATCACAAGCCAAAAGAAGATGCAGACGATCCATTGCCAATTAACCAATAAACAAATCTGAACATGCATTGGATATGATCTGAACTGGAAATAGAACAACCAGCGTTGAAACCCATCATCAAATCTCTCCTTTACAATGCTCTTTAACAAGAAAAAAAACATCAAGATCGGAGAACCATTTTACCCAATCGCCCTCAAGGTCGGAGTGCAGGGACTCCATTCCCGAGCTTCCACGCCAACGGCCTAGTTCTAAGGCGAAGTCAAGAATCCGTCGTGGTCACCGTCGCCGATGCAGTACTTGAATAGACTACGAAAGTCGTCGGGAATGCACCCATGGCCATCAAGATCGGAGAGCCCGGGGGTGGAACCTACTCCCGAACATCTACCGCCAGCGGCCAAGTTAGACAACCAGAAGTGCCAAGTTTGTTAGGATGCTTGTCACCGATTATTTATATTATTTTATATTTTATAAATATTGAAAGAAGCTCTACTCACATGTTCACCATCACACTCGCTCTTTCCCTGTTCCCACTCATGCTCCCTCTCTCGCTCTTTCACTCTCGGCTCTTACGTCTCTATCACAATCAGAAACCCTAATTGCTCCATCCCTCTCGCGCCTCTCTCGCTCGACTCTCATACGGCGCCTCAGTCGCATCCCTCTCGCTCGACGCTCAGACAATTAGGGTTGACTTTGTTTCTTCTCTTGACTGCGTTTTTGCTTTTGTAGTTCATTTTTTTATTCCTTGGAGAGAGAGTGTGAGTGGGTGCACTGCCCAAACGAGTTTGCTGGCGCTTTGGTTTTCTGGGAGGGAGAGAAGGGGATGAACGAGGCTGCATGGTCTCAGTGAAGGTGTCTGCAATAAGAAGCGAGAAAAATTTTTGGGGGAAATTGCTTTTGAGAATCCCAAATTTTGAGATTTTGCTTTTGAGATTCTCAAATATTTATAGGGCCCGAAGGTTCGTCGCCTCGGTCAGGTGGCATCGTTTTACCGGATGATGGCGCGCAGCCTGCAAGGTGATTGTTCTAATACGATTTTTGTGGAGCATTAGGTGAAGATCAAGACCGACCGGCTCAATCCGCTTCTTGACTTTAAACGCTCAATGCAATCTCCTATTTCGGCAGATCGTTTACCCGTCGCCTCTCTTCCATTGTGGATTAACCCTCTTTACGGATTGATTCATTTACTTCTCAAATCACTATTGTATCCCTCGTTAGTACTCTGATCATGCCCAATATATTAGAGATGAACCCACGTACGTTGGGAGTTGAATCGAGTGGTGTAATGAAATTATCTCTTTCTATTTTTGGTATTCTCTAGAATTGAAGGCATTACAGTCGAACAGTGCAATAATATTAATATGCTACTCTTTCTCATCGATGGAGAAAGGGCGATTTCACATTTTTTTTAAAAAAAAACCGCTAACGGGAAAAATATTTAGGTTACATTTATTTTATGAAAAATAAATGATTTTAAAAATATTTTTCTAAAAATAACAACTTATATCAATTATAAAATTTCATAATCAAAAAATGTTTTCATTGCTCAAGAAAATATTTAAATATAAATTATTTTTAATAATAAAAATATTTTTAATTAATTAATTATTATATAATTTCAAATTATTCATTTTTAGTAAAATAAACGAGGTCTTGAGGAAGTTTAATTCCTTAAACTTGCATTTAAATATCGAGAGTGTTGTGATATTTGAATCCAACTCTGCCATGAAATTTCATTCTGGTCCATCTTCCCAAGCATTTGTGAGAAGTTGAAAATATTTTAGGTCGAATTTTATCTCATCAGATAAAATATTTTAGTAAAACCCTTCGGGCAATCACTACCCCCTGTGCCCGTCGCTTTAGAAACGTTCTCAATCGTCCATCTTATCACCCGATCACTGCCGCAGGATTGGCATATATCCAACGGCTCAGTTACGGCGATAGACTTTCTCGCGAGGCCCGACCCTTCTATTTGTGTTCTTGTTCCACCCACTTGACTCCGGCCCATGTGTGTCTTGCTCTACCGAATCCGAGGGAGGATTTCATATAAGGTTTTTGGCCATCCATTGTTTTTTTTTTGGTCGAAATTACACGTGATATTCATTACTTAACAAAGTACGTGGAAAATAAATCATTGAAAATACATCAAGAGCATCAGAACATAACATATTAAAGAGAGTAAAGGGAGGGTGAGTGACCCAATTCTTAGGTAAAACATTTAACCTTTGTGATTTGGCTAACCAATCTATGATCCCGTTCGAGTCGCGGCTGCAATGGGCTATGGAGAGGCCCGAAAATTTACTCTCCAGCTCCTTCGCCCGGTCCACCAAGGATTGTACTTCCCAATTCAGCTGATCAGAAGAGTTTACACAGTGTACGAGTACACTACAGTCAAATTCAAGCTGCAAAGTCTCTGTAGATCTGGGGAGAAGAAATTTTAGGGTTTCAACCAATGCCACAGCTTCTGCTTGTTGAGGTGAGCTCACTGCAATTGCTTTGGAGAACCCATCGAGCATCCTCCCAGACGCATCTCGGACAACGCATGCTATAGCCGCACAATTCCGTCCTTTGTTCATCTCGTCTCGGAGTCGTTCGTCCGAATCTCCATCAAGCAAAGCATCTGCTTGAGCATCTCCACTTTTCACGTTTGTGCTCGGCTCGGGTAGGGGTAGATCTGCGAGATCTCGAGCCAAGGAGGCCTCCTCTGAAGATCGTTGTTTGCTCATCTCACTCCTCGACTCTGGATCTCCTCTATTCATTCCCATGTTAGACTTAGGTTGGGTCGAGGCAGCAGAGGCTCTAGCGAGAGAGATGACCGCCGGAGTTCCTCCACCGTTAGCCTCTGTTACAATTGCAGCTCCTCTTCTTTTGTCAACCCTGTTTGTCTCGGTTCGTGGTGGGATTTCGGAGTAATCTTCATCAAGCAAAGCATCTGCTCGAGAATCTCCCCTGTTCACGTCTGTGCTCGGCTCGGTTAGGGATAGAACTGCAAGATCTCGAGCAAATGAGGCCTCCTCTGAAGATCCTGCTCTATTCGTCTCACTCCTCGACGCTGGATCTCCTATGTTCGTTCCCTTGTTAGACATGGGTCGGGTCGAAGCAGCAGAGGCTCGAGTGAGAGAGATGACCGCTGGAGTTCCTCCACCGTTAGCCTCTGTTACGGTTGCAGCTCGTCTTCTGTTCTCATCCCTATTCATCTCGGTTCGTGGTGGGATTTCAGAGTCTCAAACGAAGGGAACAGCCACTCGAAACCCTCCTTTGTCCACCTCTGTATTGTTCTCAGCTTGGGATGGATCTTCAGATTCAGGAAAGAAAGAGACATCGACATTAATCTTGAGGACACCAGATCTTGGTTTTTGGCCATCCATTTCACGAGTACGTCCCAATTCAATGATCTCGCTGATCCCTTGAGGCTTTTTATCTTCCGCATCTCATTTTGATTTGTGTCTTCAACATTGTTATAACGCGATCGAACATTAAAATAAATAAAACAAGAAGATAAACCGTGTATCAGCTTTACATGGTTCGATCGGTCTAACTTATATCCACAGGATGAGCAATAAAGAATTCAACTATAGATCAACCAATATAACATAGATTACAACCGTATTTGAGTCACTCAAATACTCTCGATATTTCTCAGTCCTTAATAACATATAATATAGTTCACGGCTGTTTAGCCCACAATTTCCCATGAAATTATATCTCAATCTCTTAAAGGAATTAAATAAATCTTACCACAAGCACAAGCCCTCTTAGATGCTCTTCACAACGAAGACACTTCTTGTATATAGACGAGTGAGATCCAAATAGGAAACCTTTTTTTAAGAAAGCCTACTCCAACTAGGGAAGCTATTCAAATTATGGAATTTTCCTTTTCGGGCTCAAACTCGAGACACAATTTCCACCCTTCCTTCATGTTTGAGCCAAGTCATAATCGCTTCGTTGGAATGTGAACTTCGCTACCAATCTCCCATAGCCCCTCATGGGCTCAGCCGTCACATACCACTTTCAATTGTTTTTCCCTTTTTAACTCTTTTCAAACACTTGAAATTGACAAAACCTTTGAATAAAAACTATATGATCGTTGCAATCATCCCGATGTGAAATCCCAAGGAAGTTTGGCAGATTGCCAACTGGACAAGAATGGTCCATCCTGCAAGGTGGCTTCTATGCTTGGCGCAAGCCCTCCTTAACTCTATTCATTGCAACTCCGTTTCTCAATTTTTTTTCAATTTTGTTTTTGCTCTATGAGTCACCACTAATCAAATAATGGACTGATGAGTATGCTAAGTGTGTCTAACGCCTACTTTTGGTACCTTTTTTTTATTTTATTTTCCTCTTTTATGAAAACAATTCTTGTAACATTTTTTAGATGCGTTATTCTTAATACGTGTATGCAGCGTTCGTGCATAGATATTCACTCAAATAAAAGATCAACTCGACCAACTCCAGCCGTATCAAGCAAAAGTAAACAAGGCCTTGTTTTATGCCCTGGGGTGGGAACCCCATAAGCAGTAAATAAAAAATATAATCAATAAGGAATCTAAACCATGGATGTCTTAAACATAAGCGGAATATCCAAATGCATTAGAAGAATTAAACATGACTTCTTCTTTTTAAACCTTATAACATGAAATACATCAAAACGTGATCTGTAATGAATTCCCAGCACGATCCATGAGAATGGAAGCTTTTATTGCTGCGAATCGTTTGCCCTGAATCGCGTCATTGTAGCGTGTGGAGGTCTCCATGTGCCACCGATGACAGTCAACGTCCCACTTTTCCAATTGACCAATGCCCATGCAACCTACTTCGATAATTAATCCGGACGAACGAAGCCAACCCAGTCATTTTACATTTCTGGTGGTCCCCACGTTAGAATCCTCCAGGTTACATGATCCATCCGTCTTGACCTTTTCGTAGCGACGTCCGTGGGGGACCACACGACCGAGTCATGTTTTTTAAGGATCATCATTGTCACACGTCCACACGTCGAATCGTCACGCTTTCTCTCTCTAAGTAAAACCCTCCGACCGAGCCCGTCGTGCTCGTCGCTTTAGAAACGTTCTCGGCCGTCCATATTATCACCCGATCACTGCCACAGGATCGGCATATATCGAACGGCTCAGTTACGGCGATGGACTCGCGCGAGGCCTGATCCTTCGATTTGGGTTCTCATCCCCCCACTTGAATCCGACCTGTGCGTGCTCCCTTGTTCTACCAAATCCGAGAGAAGGGGTGGGTTGGTGTTCACACCGGGTGCCGTCCATTTCAGGGATATGTCCCGATTCACTGATTTTGCCGATCCCCGAGGCTCTTCATCTTCTGCATCTCATTTCAATCGATGTCTTGGACTCATTATGAAATATCGGTATGACTTATGTCCATAGGATAAGCATTAAAGAATTATGCTAGGTGTGTCCAACTTCTACTTTTGGTACTTTTTTCTCTTTTATGAAAATAATTCATGTATTTAAAGGGCAAGTCATGGTAAAACGGATCAGGGAGGCTGGTTCCTCTTCTTCTTTTTTTAAAACCCATTTTATTTCTCCGAGCATTAGGGGACAATCAACCTCGGTTTCATTAGACAACCGACAGAGACGACGGAGGAAATTAACAGAGGACTTAGGACGCTACCGGCACAATGCGCTTGTTGACCGTACACGCTCAATTCGATTTCCTACGCACGTCCTCCATGGTGGATTAATCCTCTCTACAGACAAATTGTTTCTCCTACTTTTTCTCAAGTAATTATCGTATCCTCGTCAGTGCTAGGTCGGGAATGGAGTCTCATAATGAAATTATCTTCTTCTTTTTTTTTTTTTTTTTTTTTGTATTTTCTTATATTGAAGGCGTTACTGTCCGTTTCTTTTCATCTAAGTCACTGGAGTCATAGTAATTCCGTTGTTTTAAATTCACTAGGGATTAAAGACAAAGCTGGAGGAGACATTGCGATAAACTAAATATATCACAAACACGTCTCATTTTTGGAAGGATTACATTAGTAAATTGTCGAAAATCTTAAGATTAAATTGATCAAATTAAAAAGCTTATGATAAATTGACATATGTACAATAAGTTTGTGGCTTTTTTTGATAATTTTCCTAGTAATACTCAATTTGATTCGATTTTTCTCATTTTCTTGCTATATAACTTAAAATATCACAGGAGCTTCCCTGATTCCGCACAAGATTGTACCTGGATTTCTCACGAAATGCACGCGAAGCAAAGATGTTGACAAGACATTGTCGACTCTTTAGATGTCAATCCAATTAAATTATGTAATCTTCCCTTTGCTCCGAATTATTTTATGCCCTTTGTGCGTTGACCGCGTCCAGCAGATCCTATTTGCGTGCTTATCTTCTTCTCCCAGTCAATCTTGCTTCGTTTCCTGTTCTGGAAAATCCTCCATGAGTCGCGTTTCTTCATTTCCTTCCTACCGGCAGATTGTTTCGCCTCTTTTTTTCTCAAAGTCACCGTATCCTCGAAAGTGCTGGCCAACGAAATCTCAAGCCTTGATTGCCCGCCTGCCTCCTTTGATCCCTCTTTGACTCTCTCGGTTCGATCCTCCTACTTTTCTTTCCTTTATTTTTTTTCCACACAAATTATGCAAATAAATTATCCAAATATTAATTCAGTCATAAGCTTTTTAATGTGGCTAATCAGTCCTAAACATTTTATTCAAGTAGCTTCAGCAATCATGATTTTATTCTTATTGCATGCTTACACACACACTCACGCATGAATAATCAAGTAGCTTAAGCGATCATGCTTTTATTCTTATCTTTTGTCATGATTTTTATGGAAATATCCTAACTCATTAGGCTTTTGCCATTGGAGTAGCGTTTAACGGTGCAAGACCATACTCTAATTTTTTTTTTTTTTGGTCAAAACCATACTCTAAATTTAGGCTTCGGCAACATGGCTCTTAGTTGAACCCAATAAACCAATCTCTCTCTCTCTCTCTCTCTCTCTCTCTCTCTCATCCTTTCGTCCGAGTTAGTGGTAAATAATTTACATATATTTCCAGGTTTATCAGGAGAATTATGACGAGCTAAACCAGGTCTTCGCTTATATATAACGACCGAAGAAAACCACAATGGTGTATGTAGGGTTCTTTCCTCTTCTCTCTCTTCTCGATCGTTATTCCCTTTTTTCAGGCAGAGAGTTTGAGACCCGAAGATGTGCCCAAATAACACGGGTGGCAATGACCAAAAATCGCCTCCACCACCAATGATGCAAATGCGGATGCCGATGGCTCCATACCCTCCAGCGGGGGCGGTCCCCTGGAAGTGGACGACTGGTCTCTGCGGTTGCTTCGAAGATCCCTCCAAAATTTCAAAACTATGATAAATCACAAATATGTCGCATTACAAGGGTTAAATAATCATCCGATTTGGAGGAAAATTTGTTGAGCTCGTTAATTAATCTAAAATGGACGGTAAACTTCTTAAAATATCACGTGTTGTTAGTGGAAAGACAAAGGGAATATCGCACGTTTCTGAGCGAAGTTTAATTATTTCATTGGCCAAAAAAAAAAAATGAGGTTTATCAAGTTCTCCATCGATAAATCTTCAAACAAATTTCCAAGGCTTATCTTCCATCGCTCTGGAGGACGACGTCAATTCCTCAATTGTGAAATACGATGCCGTTTGACCAAAAAAAAAAAAAAATGAGGCCGTTTGCGATTGCGGGCTCCAGAAATTAGAGAGAATATTCCATCGGTCAAGGTCGATGTTAGTCGGACATGATCTAAACTGGAAAATTGAACAAACCAACGTTGAAACCCATTATCCAGTCTCTCCTTTACAATTCAGTACAGCAAGCAAAAACACAGATATCCATACATACATCACAGACATCAAATCTTTGAGCGTAAGATGTACCCGTCGCTCTTGAACTTTACATATTTAGAACAGAATAAAAAAAGAGCAGAAATACAGTCTAATTAGTAAAGTACATCTCATTATGTCACCCAAAAAAAAAAAAGGTGGGAGGGGTTAAGTTACCATAATAAGCACGTGTTCTTCAAGCAGTGCACCTCATCCATGCCCTTTTATGGGCCCTTCCGATTTTCCTTGGATCCGTCCAATCGATTCCTCTTGCCATTAACAGTTTAACACCCAAAGTGACGCTATTAAAAATTCTAACCGTTTAAAAATTATAAAATTCTAAGTGTTTCGAATTGAACCCCGTTTAAGTGTACTTAGCAAAAGAAACGACACACGTATACTCATTTTTATATCACAAGAGAGACATCCAAATCTTCAAGTGCAATAAAGTCGTCTGGATCATATCCATAGCCCTCCAGATGGGAACGCGTGGGATCCTCCCCTAAGCTTCTAGCACCAATGGCCGAGTTCTCCGGCAAACTCAAGAAACCGTCTCGGACAAAGTCCTCGGAGAGATTAAGAAAGATCTCGGGATCAAACTCACAGCCCTCAAGATCAGAGTATGTCCGGGTGGAATTCACTTCCAAACTTCCATCGGCGGGGGCAGAGTTGACCGGCGAAGTCAAGAGACCGCAGCAGTCACCATCGCTGGTGAACTCCTCGAAGAGAGCCAAAAGTGAAGGACAAGGAACTTTAAAACCCTCTAAAAGCCAATAGATCTCGTCCTCATCATACAAAACTTCGTAATCAGGACCAACTACAACTCCAGAATCACCACCAGCACCGGCTTTAACCGATGGGTTATTGTCCAAATCCTTCAATTTGTTGCGCACACAACCGAGAATGGTCTCGCACTTCACGATCAGGGAGTCGAAGTCCTCCGTCGCGCAAGAATCACGCTTCTTCTCGATCCAGTCGACCCACTCTCTCAAACCCTTTAGCGGAATCAACTCGCTGTTGCGACAAAGGTAATCGGAGATTATATCTTCGACCTTGGGGTTGCCAAAGGAGTAGCGCTTGCCCGTGGTGGAGAAGACAATGATGGCGGCGCGGGCACCGGTAAGTTTGCAGAGAGCGGAGGCTTTCTTGAAGAGGCCCCCGCGCCTCTTCGAGAAAGTCACGCGCCGCTTGGCCGGGTCTGCGATCTTGGCGATTCCTGTTCGCCGGCGCTTAGCTATCGACGGTGGAGTTCGCAATTGTTTTCTACTTGGAGAGGGAGAGAGTGGGCGGGCGGGCGCGTTTCTTGGTTTTCTTGGAGAGAGAGAGGGTGGTGAACGATTCTGCATGGTCTCAGTTTCTACGAGAGTGAAGGGGCCTGAGGAAAGAAGACGGTGGGGCGCAGCGATGCACGAAAAGCACGAGGGAAGCAGTACCTGTAGGCTGTACTTATAGGACCAAAATAATAATAAAGAAGGAAGTAAAAGGATTTGGTGGGGTTTTGACTTTACGCCATGGGTTTTCAGCGGTAATCACAATCATGTATGGTAAAAAGAATTTTCTATTATTATTTTAATCTATTGGGTTTTACCTGATAAATTATATTTTCTGGGTTAGGGTTGACCGCAAGTAGCATTGAACAAATTTTCTATAATTATTTTACATTATATTTTCCGGGTTAGTGTTGAGAAGGACCACAAGTGATCTTACATGGCAGCATTGAGCAAATTTTCTATAATTATTTTATTCTTTTGGCTTCGGCACAATGAATTTTATTTTTGGTGTTAGGGTTAGAGAAGTACCGAGTTGACCTTAACTCGCATTGACCTTAACTTGACCAACTTGATATTAACTCGCACCGACCTTAACTCGCATGGAGCAAATTTTTAATTGTTAGTTTATTCTTTTAATTCCTATAATTATCATTGAGCATTCCATTAGCAAAGGCCTGCCCCTGTCCAAACCAAACAGTCACAGACCCCCCACCCAACCCTTCAAAGATCACTTTGCAAGTTTTTGCAAGTCATTTCGGGATATCTCTTCATTTCTTTTTTTTATTATTTTCTTTTCCTTTATGCCACCGAAGTCATAAATTCCCATTATTTTAAACTCACTGTGTATTAAAGTCAAAGCCGCAACCGAGGACGTCGAGTCCTACATCATGATGCCATCCGCGATCGCGGGAGCAGGAAATTATAGAATATTAAATTGGTTATGGTTGGTGTTGGTCGACGTCCTGACTAGGGAGCCGATGATTTTGTGGCAATTTACATTTTTATCCTTCCAATTGGACCCATGTAGATCGTCAAATTAGGTGTTTGGACCTTGTGTTTGTGTTAATTAGATACTCTGCCTTTGATGATTTGTTTTACTATTAACACCCGATGTGGCAACTAAAAGTAAAGAAATTGGTTTAAATGATTAAATTGAAGAGATAAGTTCACTAGAAATCCTAACACTCGTCATAAAAATATAATTGAGTTCTAAAATTTGAAAAAGTACAATCAAATCCTAAAACTTGTCAGATAGATGCAATCAAGTTTTAAAGTTAGCACTGTCAATTTATTTAATGAAAAATGCTGACATGTGAATTTTAAATTAATTTCTCTCTCCTAGTTGGCATTTTTTATTATTTTTAATATCTTATTTAAATCAGATTTTTTATCTCTGTTCGCCGGGGCTTAGCTTGCACATGTTTTTCCCTTGGAGAGAGAGTGTGAGCAGGTGCACTGCCTACTGGCGCCTTATTGTTTTTTGGGAGGGAGAGGAGGAACGAACGAGGTTGCGTGGTCTCGAAAGCTTTTAAAAGACTTTTGGGGGGTGGGAATTTTGCTTTTGTGGTCTCAAAAGCATCCTGCAGTTAAAGGGCCCGATGGTCCGCGACGTGATCGTTTGACCGGTTGGTGACGTGCAGCCCGCTGCGTGATTCTTACAGTACTATTTCTTCCAGCATTAGGGGAAAATTAAGAGCGCCCGGCACGATCCGTACTTGACTGTAAACGCTCAACGCGATTTCCTATCTTGGCAGATCGCTAATCCGTCGCTGGTCCTCCATTGTGGATTAACCCTCTTTACAGATAAATTGATTCATCGACTCCTAAAGTCATTATCGTATCCCTCGTAAGTGCTCTAGTCATGCCCAATATACATTGGGCGATTTCACCTCTAAAAAAATCATTAACTGGAAAAATATTTAGGTTACATTTATTTTGCGAAAAATTAATAATTTTTGAAAATGTTTTTCTAAAAATAATCTCTTATATCATTTATAAATTTAATGATCAAAAAATGTTTTCATTGCCCACAAAAATATTTAGATATAAATATTTTAATAATAAAAATATTTTTAATTAACTAATTATTATATAATTTCTAAATTATTCATCTTTCGTGAAACAAATGAGGTTTTAATGGAGTTCAATTCCTTAAACTTGCATTTAAATATTAAGAGTGTCGTGGCCTTTGAGTCCGACTCTGCCATGAAATTTCATTGTGATCCATCTTCCCAATCTTCATGCATTTGTGAGAGTTGAAAATATTTTAGGTCGAGTTTTATCTCATATGATAAAAAATTTTAGTAAAAGCCTCAAGGCAATCACAACTAAGAGTGAGCATGGTTCCAAGGTAAAACCCGAAATCGAGAACCGGATCGGTAGGAACTTGTAGATTTTAGGTTCCAAAATATGCAAGGTAGGTTCCCGATTGCAAAAAATAAGGAATTTGTTTTGACGGGTAGGTTTCAGGTTCTTGATTGAAGAACTTGGAACCTAAAACCTGTAATCTATAAACTGAAACAAGTTTTAATTTTTTTCTTGGTCCATGTTTCTATGTGATCCTCGATATTTCATACCGTTTAATGATAAATATATAATCTGGAAGCATTGATCGGAATTTCCATTTTATGACTAAGATTTTTACTTTATTAATGTTCATATATTTTTGTGTGTTTAAATATAAGTTATGTTAATAAATTATAATCGTTCAAATAATAATATACGTAGAAGTTAGGTAAATACTAGAACCAATCCTAGAACCTGTGATAGGATAGGTTCCAAGTTCTAAGGTATGCGGGATAGATTCTAGATTTCAAAAAATGAATAACCCATTTCAACGAATAGGTTCCAAGTTCCAGGTGAAACTTGTACAAAACCTGGAACCGCTTACGCCTAATCACAACCCTCATGCTCATCGCTTTAGAAATGTTCTCAGTCATCCATCCTATCACCCAATCACTGCCACGAGACTGGCATATATCCAACGGCTCAGTTACAGCGATAGACTTTCTTGCTAGGCTCGACCTTTCTATTTGTGTTCCCTTCCACCCACTTGACTCTAACCTGTGTGTGCTCTCTCTTACTCTACCAAATCCGAGGGGGGTTTCATATAGTGTTTTTAGCCATCCATTTCGCCAGTATGTCCTAATTCACTGATCTCACCAATCCCTGGAGGCTTTTTATCTTCTACATCTCATTTCAATTTGTGTCTTGAACATCGTTACAATGCAATCGAACATTAAACAAAACAAGAAAATAAACCGTATACTAGATTTACATGATTCGATCAACATGACTTATGTCCACAGGATAAGTAGTAAATAATTCCATTATAGATCAAGCAATACAACATAGATAAAAACCATATTCAAGTCACTCAAACGTTCTCAATGTTTCACAATCCTCAATCACATATAATATAGCTCATGGATGTTTAGCCCACAATTTCCCACAGAATAATATCTCAATCTCTTAAAGGAATTAGATAAATCTTACCACAAGCACAAGCCCCTCTTGGATGCTTTTCACAATGAAGACACTTCTTGTATATAGACAAGACCGAGATCCAAATAGGAAACCTTTTTTTTTCAAAAAGCCTACTCCAACTAGGAAAGCTATTCAAATTATGGAAGTTTCCTTTTCGGGCTCAACTCGAGACACAATTTTCACCGTCCCTTCATGTTTGAGCCAAGTCATAATCATTTGGCTAGAATGTGAACTTTGCTACCAATCTCCCATAGCCCTCATGGGCTCAGCCGTCATATACCTCTTTCAATTTTTTTTCCCCTTTTAACTCTCTTAAAAAACCTACAATTGGCAAAACCTTTGAATATGGTCCAGCCTAAGGACCTTAAACAAAGGCCCCGATTGTCGGAACCCCCTCTCCGGGTCACAAAAGAGGAAGGGCAAACCGCCGGGGGGCTTCCAACTAGGGAAGGTTTCCTTCCCAAACCCCCGGGCCTGAGGAGGCTCTACTTCCCCTGGGTTGCCCTCATGGGCTCAGCCGTCATATACCTCTTTCAATTTTTTGTTCCCCTTTTAACTCTCTTAAAAAACCTACAATTGGCAAAACCTTTGAATAAAAACTATGATTGTTGCAATCATCTCGAGGTGAAATCCCAAGGAAGTTTGGCAGATTGCCAAGTGGATGCGAATGGTCCATCATGTGAGGTGGCTCTTGCGCTTGGCACAAGCCCTCTTGAACTCTATCAATTGCAACTTCATTTCTCAATTAATCATTCAATTTTTGTTTTTGCTCTATGAGTCACCACTAATCAAATTATGGATTGATTAGGGATAAGGAACGAACCAAAGATTCATGATGCCTAGGGCTTAATTATGCTAAGTGTGTCATTTCAATGTGGGTGTTTTGTTTAAAAGCATTTGAAATGTATTTGTAATAATAGAGGTATGTACGTAGCAATTAGATAATGAGCAAGACATGTATTTTTCAAAATATCAAAAAAAAAAAAATGTTTTCTAAGGGGAGATTTGACATGGCTAACACATTCCAACTAGAAAAGTTAGGAAATGACACCCGAATCCCTAGAGTGCCAAAAATTAGCACAAAATGACACTTAAGTACCAAAAGTTACGAAAGTTACACTTAAGTACCAAAATCGAAGCAAAATGGATCATTTAAGTGCCACCAGCGAGAAAATCCAGCCAAAATGCTGACGTGGCAATTTTCCAGCGAGTTGCGCGCAAAACGACGTCATTTCGTATGCTGATGTGGCTAAACAAAGTGTCAAAACGACGTCGTTTTGATATAATTCGAATTTTAATATAATAATTAATTAAATTAAATTTTAAAAAATAAATTTATTTATTTATTTTTTTTTAAAAAAATGAGTGGGGAAAGAGGAGGAGGGAGGTAGCCGACAGCCCCAGCCCGACCAGCGACGAGGACTGCGTGCCCTCACCCCAAATGCCGGGCGAGGGCCACAACCCTCGCTTGGATCCGGGGTGAGGGCACGCAAGCCCTCGCCGCCGGTCGACTAGGACCGTCGGCCCTCGGCCAAGGCTTGGCGGCCCCGGCCGACCCTCCCCCACCTTCCAGCCGTGGCGGGGAGGCGGTGGCGGCGAGGGCTCAACCCTCGGCCGCCGGCCGCCTTTCTTCTCCTCCGTTTTTTTTTTTTTTTTAATAAATATAAATTATTATTATTATTATTATTATTATTATTATTATTATTATTATTATTATTATTATTATTATTATTATTATTATTATTATTATTATTATTATTATTATTATTTTATGTTTTAAATTTAATTTAATTAATTTTTATATTATATTAAAATTTAAATTATGCCAAAACGACATCATTTTGTGTGTGTTTTGCTGATTCGGCATTCCAAAGTGAGCCACGTAAGCGATAAAATTAATAAATAAATAAATGCCACATAGGATTTTCAGCGAGCCTCGCCGGATGTGGCACTCAAGTGTCCCATTTTTCATAAAAAGTGCCACTTTCATAAGTTTTGGTACTTAAATGTCCCTTTGTACCAACTTTTGGCATTTGAAACGTTCTTTTGCCGTCAAGAAAGTTTCTTTTTTGCTGAAAGCCCTTGGACATTTCTGGGGAAAAAAACTAATGAGAAATGTAATAAAAAATACGAAACTCCAAGCTCATTTTCCATGATTTTTGTCGTTCATTGAGAGCTTCGATAAAGATTTGTCTAGGGAGTATGCATTAGGGGCCTGTTTGGCAACTTGCCAAACAATATTAATTTTTATTCTTTTATTTCCGAGAGTAGATTCGAAACAGAAATCCGTTTGGTAAAATTTTTATTCCCGGGAACAAATTTCTATTTTTTTTGTTTTTGTTTATGGAAGTAGATTTGGAACATAATCGAAAAGTATAAAAAAGTTGACTCTTTGTTCCCGGAAACAATTCTAGAATCAAGCACCTATTTTCTCTCATTTCATTTCTTTTTTCTTGTTCTTCTTCCCTCTTTCTTCTTCTTCAATTGTCGCCACCGCCACCGTTGCTGTCCACCGCCATTCGCCGTCCACTGCCCACCGTCACTGATCTTAAGCAAGTATGTCGGAGGCTCGTCAGGCCAAGGCGAGCTCCGGCGAGGCTCGGCCCAGCCACTGGCAGGGCTCGACCTCGCCGGGGCACCGCGAAGTCAGTGTCACTCAGCCAAGGCGAGGCCGACCTCGCGATGCCCCGGCGAGGTCAAGCCCCACTGGCAGCTGGGCGAGCTCGGCCTCACTAGATCTAGGCGAGCTCGGCCTCGCCCAGCCAAGGCTCGACCAAGCCTCGCCTAGCTGTCAACGAGGCTCAGTTGATGAGGCACGGCCTCGCCGAGGGCCAGCGACGCTCCGGTGAGGTCGCCAGCCCTCGTCTAGTTGGTCACCGGTCATCCAAAGGCTAGCAACCGGCCACCTTGAAGAAGAAGAAGGAGGAGGAGGAGGAGGAGAGAAAGAAAAGAAGTTTAAAAAAATAAAAGGAAAAAAATAAAATTATTTAAAAAATAAAAAAAATGATTTGAAGTAGAAATTTTAAGAACGGTGCCAAACGTAATTCTATTTTGGGAATTGAAATTTTAGATAGTTTCCAAACGGCTTAAAATGTTTAGAAATTGTTCCCGAAAACAGAATAAAAAAAAAAATCATTTCTAATCAAAAATTGTTTCCAAGAACAGAAGCGTTACCAAACGCACCCTAGTAATCTGGGAGGGTAGAGAGGAGGGAGTTGGTGACCCCACCTTTGACCTACTCCAAAAGGAGTGTAACGTTACTATATTTTTCACACCTCCATATTTCATATTCGATGGAATTTTGTAATTTAAAGCAATTTCTTTACTTTTAGCCATTTGGTATTGGGTGTTAATGGAAAAACGAATCGATTGGACGAAATACCGATTCCACACATCGTGAAAGGTGAGAGTATTTAATTAATTCGAGCACCTAACTCGATGGTTTATATAGGTCACTTTGAAAGGACGAAAAGCCAGAATCG
The DNA here is from genome assembly GCA_014182515.1 of Eucalyptus microcorys. NCBI lineage: Eukaryota > Viridiplantae > Streptophyta > Magnoliopsida > Myrtales > Myrtaceae > Eucalyptus > Eucalyptus microcorys. Next base: position 6,855,918 of record CM024563.1, read on the forward strand.
TCTTGAAATTTTTGACATCTAATTCTAGAATTACCATCAACACTAAACTTGACCGATGTAGATTAATCCTCTAGCTCGACAAATTATCCTCCAAAACGGATGATATTTTACATTTGGAATGCATCATATTTTGATTTAATAGTTTGTCTCAATATCTCCTTCAGCTTTGTATTTAACATTTAGTGAATTTATGACTACAGTGGGATAAATGAAATGGAAAGGATGCGACACTTGAGTGTGGGACAACTAATGACGAGGAGGGAAGGCATCTCGCGCGAGGAGACAACTGAATCTATAACATAAAATCTAAAGCCCCACCACAATTTTCAATCTTTTTTTATATTACTAAGCTGCAATCATGAGACCTGAGTAGGTCTTTAAACTGCTTAAGGAAAGAAATAGGCAGAGGGACCCGCCCTGGGGTGGGAGTTCCTGCGTGTCTGTCTTCCGTAAAGGCAAGGTTAGGCCTTGAAAAAAATTCTAACCCCATAGTGCTATAAAACCCCACCAAATCCGTTTGAAAAAAATGAAAAAATAGAAATTACCCCGAATTTTTCTGTCTCAAACGACCAAACGCTGGCCAATGAAATAATTAAGCCTCGCTTGGGAATTTTCCCTTTTGCTTTCCACTACCGACGACGACTGATATTTTACGAAGTTTACTATTCGTTTTAGACTGATTTTCTAGCTCAATAAAATTTCCTCCAAATTGGATCATGGTAATTAGTAACACCTGAAAACTACAAAATACAAAAAAAAAAAAAAAGTAAAAAAAGTAAAAAAAAAATTCCCGAAATGCGTAAAAGCAGCTTTGAAGTCGAATTTGTAGCGTTTAAAAACTAGTCCTTCCGAGATTCTATTACCAGCACCTTTTAACTAGTCGTTTTTTAAACTCCAACTCCAGCGCCTCTTAACCAGCACTTAAAAAGAATGACTTCATTCACTGACAAATTTTCCTCCAAAAATGATAGTAATTAGTAATACCCGATAATAGAAAATACAAAAGAAATAAATTAAATTCCCAAATGCATAAAAGCATTTGATGCTGTGATAACTTCCGGAGAAAAAGTGATTGATGGAAGATCTTCCTAAGCAGGAAACCTTTCTTTTCACCTTTTCGAAACCCGAGAAGTAATTGATGTTGTTGCACGGTTGGGATAAGTTTACAATGATGGTCCGTAACCTCTCTCTCTCTCTCTCTCTCTCTATTGGTTGATACCCTCTCTTTCGGCCTTGCGATGAAATAACAATGATGGTCAACACTCTCACTGTTGCGACCAAATTTTTGATTGTGAACCACCTAGAGTTTGGTTAATGGATTGTTAAGCCTAGACTTAATTCGGGCTCTCCCAAGCCAATACCAATTCGCGACTTAGGTTCAAGTTCTTAACATGTAATTGATTTTCAATTAGGAGTCGCTACTAATCTATTTTTGGTGGGTCGATTAGAAATCCAAATAAAGTAACGGAAGATTTACTTTACTCCTACGAACTAGAGATTTGGATACGGGGACTTAATTACGTTAGATTTCTCTAACGCCCTTTCGGTACCTTTTCTTTTATTTTGAAAAATTTGACAAGCAGCTTGAATTGATTTTAATTCCCTAACATGTAAGGTGACCATGCGGGTGCGCAAACCACCAATTTAACACTCAAGAAAGCAAATGAATAAATTGCAAAACTTACCTCATAGCAACGAAAGCATCTGCAATGTTAAATCAGAATTCACATCGACAATCATATATATGATTTCTAATTAACACGCAATTACCCAATTTTTGTTTTCGCTTTTCTTAATGAGAATCTAATCTACATGTAATGCAATGTTACTAATCTAACATGTAATGATATGGCATGGCAATATGACTTAAACTATATGACATAAATAAAATGCAGTCTATCCTAAAGAATGAAATTGATTAATTCTAAGGCAATTTTTTGTATTTTCCATGAAATTCGAAATTAGAAAAATGCAAAGATTATCTAGTTAGATTAAGATTCTATTCAATTTGTATTAGGAATTATGTTAAGCCAAATCTTAATTTAAACTAGAATCTTATCTTAACCAAGTAATCTCTAACCTAAAATGCAATCTATCTAAAAGGATCTATCTAAATAAAGCTTAAACATGCAATCAACCTAATATGCAATGACGTGCCAAGGATGCCATAATTCTACATGATACATACATGATGATTTTTTTTTTTTTTTTTTGTATTTTTTGTATTTTTCTTTGTAAAATTCGAAATTAAAATTACCGAATAATTAAACATGCAATTCAAATTAAAGAAAACTAACATCCTAAATGAACGCATTTTTTTGGATTTTTTATTTAAAAACTCAAAATAAGATCGCAATTCTAAACATGCAAGATAACCCTAAAACTAGGATATTCTAAAACGAACCTAATCTTAATTCAATTTTTTTTTGGATTTTTTCTTTTACGAAAATAAAATTGACTCAAACACTATGACGGCAAATCAAGCAAGATAAGATTGATATCCAAAAATTGGCGAACCATATCTCGCGCATGAGATCGGGTTGACCAATTTTAAAATTAAATCGCGAATCGAATCTCGGGCATGAGATTGGTTTGTCAATTTTTGTAAGGGATTGCGAGTCGGATTTCGGGCGCGAAAATCGGACTATCAATCCCTAGCTTGAGACTTTTTCATGTCGGAATATCAATCATATATTTAAGGAACAATTCTACTAAAAAAAAAAGCTATAAAGGAAAATTAATAAAAATTCAAGAAAGAGATAAATAAATAAATAAACTACCTAATATTTCCTCTCTTTTTTTTTTTTCCTTGCTTTTTCACCCACGATTCGGCAACTTGGTGGTGGGTAACTAGAGGTGATGGGTCGCCGGCGTTCGGAGCTTCGGCGAAAGGGCGGCAATCGGCGTGCAGGCGGACTAGCTCGACGATGGTCCGGCAGAGGAACAGGTCGTCACGGGCGTTGCTGGCGACGAACATGCGAGCAGGAGTGGCGCAGAACAGTCGGGCTCAAACAGCAGGACGTCGAGTGAGCGGGAGCGTCGATCGCTAGTCTTCGGAGACGCAATTCGGGGCTGGTCACAGGAGCTGCGGTGACCGATGCGAGGCGGTAGAGATCGGCGACTCAGGATCTACAGATCGCGGGTCGCTAGCGAGCATAAACGGGTCGCGGCTGGGCGCTTGTATGGAGATGTTGCGACGGGATGCGGATGGCTCAAGGGCGGCGTCCGGAGTCTAACAAGGTGTCGCGGGTCAGCTTGGTTCGCAACGTCAGGTCACTAGTCGGAGATCGCGCTGGCCGGATCTAGCTGCAGGAGGCGTCGGCTTCTGGCGAGATGTGCGGACAAGTGGCAAGGCAAGGCAAGAGCGGCTCCAGCGTCGGGCTTCTCGGTCGGCGATCGGTGGATGTTGACTCGGCAGCAGGGGTCGTTGAGTGGTGGGGGCTTGGATCTGGGCCTGGCGTCGCGGAGATCGAACGGAGGCGGTAGACACTTGGGTGCGAGCGCGAACAGCAGCACCCTCGCTGCTGGAGTCGAGCAGACAGGAGACGCGGCTGCGAGCGAGGCGGAAGCGGTGGGGTGCGAGCACGGTGTGCAGCTCGGTTAAGGAAGCTCCGGCGGTCAGATGCAGGCGCGAGCGGCGAAAGTGGAAGACAATGAACAGTATCTATCAAATCACCCCCCCTTTTACTTGCCGCTTCTGCTTTTTAATAAGATACAACTATTATGGGATAGTAATTGAGCTATGTATTGATTATAAAATTTTTGTTGTTTAAGCATACTCCTTTACACACTGGCAATCTTTGAATGATGGACGTCTTAAGAACTCGTGATTGTACTGATTAACACATCTGCTGAATGTGGGTAATGCATGTCAATTAAGTTACTGCATATTGTACATGAACTCATCTAGTCACTTGTTAATGTCTATCAAGTTGAATATATATATATATTATGGTTAAGGAGAATGACAACATTTACGCAGAGCAATAGTATCTATTGTTAAATTTTAGATATTTGATTCTCTGGTTTGACTCAATTAATAGGCCACTGATTGATTATAATGATAATTTGTTACTTAAAAATTGGCTGATAAATCAGTTGTTGGCCTTGGAGTTATTTTTTGCCTTATGAACTTATGAGTGATAATGGATCAGCTGTCAAACTTGTCGATTTGGTGTACCCTGTATTACTATTGATATTAACTTGTGAGAGATATTCTAGATCAACATTCTTTTAATGTTGTTTTAGTAATCAGTAATTGGGGTGCACAAGAGATGATTACTTCTATGTTATGAGAAGTTTCTTGTGTTGTTGTGATCATTGATCTCATTGGAATCTGTCTTTCAAGTTCGCTATATATATATATATATATATGTATAATAAAGATTTTATTAATGAACAAAGTAATGTAATTAGCATAATATGTGATTTTGATGATATGCTGCCCCTATCACTAAAGTTAAAATCACATGTATATGGTGTATGTGAGGAGTAAAGTTTATATCCCTGGTATGAGAGAGTTTCAAGGATTCAATTGAGTAGTGACCGCCAAAGTGGCACGCTTGATTGGGTTTGAGAAATTTCGGTCTCGTATGATGATTGGGATGTCTCCTGGTCTAATGCGTAGTCATACTCCCAAAGGAGATGATTGTGTATTAGTTCATGGAGAGATACATGATAGTGTGGTGGAGGAGTGACTGATTCTAGTGATTCATATGCCCAAAGGTGATGAATTCACGAAGAATAACCACTATCATGTGGGGAGTGTACAATTGCATGTCATGTATTCTGCCCAAATGTGATTATATGATTATGCATGTAACTCTCTAGATGTGTACTTGTACGTCAAGTTGCACGGTGCTCACATAATGCTAATTATATACATTACTTATTTTTTCAGTCACATTTTCTGTAATTAATAACTCAACTATTATTGAGGTTTTTACTATTTCAAATTTTAAGTTGTGGACATATGATTTGTTGCTTGAGAAAAGAGCAATTGAATTTGCTTACTGTACATGAAGTGTTCCATTCTAGAACACTTGAAAAGAGGTTTGCCTGCAGACTGCACTGCTATAAGATGATGGAAGCCTTAGTTGCTTGAAATTATGTCTTGTCTGATATTGAAATTAGGACACATTTGCAAAGATTGTGTTTAAGTCATAATGACATATACATATTGTATATGATTAAAAGGTTGTTTCCGAAAATTTTCTATTTAAGGAAAATAACCGAGATAAAGAATAAAACTGGTTAAAATTAGTCTTGAAGATTGTCAGGCCTAATAGTAACGGTAAGTATTTTGGCAAGTATGACAATACTGAATTGCTTAAAGGGTCATTTATCAAATACTTGGTAAATTCTAGGGTGGTAATTTAATTACTATGCTTGAAAATTCTGACAATAAGATTTGGCTAAAAGGCATGAAGCACCATAATGAACATGATGATGAGTATGATTAGTAAGACTAATTTATCCGGTCTTCTGTGGGTTGATATTATGAAAGCAACTTTTTCACATACAAAAGGTGTCTCTTATCAAAGTTGTTTCATAAACTTCTTTTGAGTTATAAACTGGGCATATATTACTTGAATCATATTAAATTTAGAGGTGTCATGCAGAAGTGAGATTATCTAATCCAATTTTAAGTGTGTTACAATTCAGATCCACTCGAAATTATTTTGTATCTTATCTAGAATGTTAAAAGGGTATTGATTTTATGACCCTAAAGAAGGTACAAGAATTATGGAATCACATACTCTAAAGTTTTTTAAGATCGACGTAATTGTAGAGGATAGCTACTCTCAAACTATTAAAGATGATAGTGTAATGGAGGTTACTGTGTTTTTATCTTTACTTATATAGATAATTATGGAATCTCATGTACCATAGACTAAACTTGTTGAGGTTCAATGTACTATTCTTGATATAGTTTATAATGAAATTTCTTAAACCTCTCAAGTGCAGAATGAAGTGGTTGCAGCTTTATTAAGGAGATTTGTTAGGAAAAGACGATCAGTTATACCATCAGACTATATAGTCTATTTGTGAGAGCACGATTACAATATCCATTACATGGTTGTTTTAGCAACTTATATAAATGTCGTTTCTTGTTCTTAATTAAGTATGTGATTAGATGTCATAAAAAAGATAATAATGTTTTCACTTTGAAAGAGGGGTGGATAGTTTATAGTGAAGAAATAAATATTTCTTTCTAGTATTTTAAAGATTCTTTCAGAATGAACGTGGCATTAATAATTTATTTTGATATGGAGTTACGCCAAAAAGATACAAAATCTATATTGTGCAACTGGAGGATTTTGCAACAGATGATTCAAGTAAACTTGTGTGTAGATTGAAAAGTCTTAATTCATGATCTTAAGCAAGTTTCTAGACAATATTATTAAAGTTTCATAGTGTTGTTATTTTGTTCAATTGGGAACAAAGTAATTTAATATACTGCAAGGTCAGTGGGAGGAAATTTATTTTTTCTCATACTCTATGTATATGATATTTTGCTTACAAGTTGTGACCTTGAGACATCTTATATCCTTTGTACTGAGGTCTGTACTCTATGTACATGATATTTTGCTTACAAGTTGTGACCTTGAGACATCTTATATCCTTTGTACTGAGGTCTGTAAGGATTATTTTTGCCATATTATATTAGATTTTCTTGGAGGACATTTATTGATTGTATATTGGAAATATTCAATATACATCATTGCAAGCTAGGAATTGCTCTTGTTGTTAAGGGTGATGGACTGAATCTATCACATTGTTCTTATTTAGATATTGAGAAAAAATAATTAAATGGTGTACATTGTGTCAGTGCACTTAAAAGTATAATGTATGCTCGAATTTGCAATAAACTAAATATCGTATTTGTGACGGGACTTCTAGAAAGATATCAGTCAAATCCAGGACGCGATCACTGGGTTGCTGCCAAAAAGATTTTAAGGTACTTAAATAAGACAAGAAATTATATGATAATTTACAGACATGTTCAATTCTTGCAGCTAGTAGGGTATTTAGATGTAAACTTTGCTGGCTGTTAGGATGACATAAAATCAATAACGGAATACATATTTATGTTAGCAGGAAGTGCAGTAAATAAAGTTCTATGTTATCTTCTACTATATAAGCAGTGTTAGTAACATTCTTTTAGACTGTTACTTGGGCTATTAGGCTCCAGAACCTCATGACGGAGTTGATCGTTTTAACTTTATGGATAGACCCATACGGTTGTATTGAGATAACAAATTTGTAGTATTATTTATTTACTACAGAGGTCTCAAGGGATCTAAATATATGGTGGTCAAAATTTTTGACCAAAAGCAAACGGTACAGAAATGTAACGTTTTAATATAACATATTTTCACAGATGATGTGGTTGCAGATTCACTAACTAAAGGCCTTACGCCCGTGTGTATTTGAGCGACATGTCGTTAGCATGAGCCTAAGAGCATCATGAGATACTGTTGTTTAGTGGGAGCTATTTTGGCTTTACTCTGATAAAGGTTTCATCTGTATTCGTTACACTTTGTAACGGTTTGATATGTATCAACTTTTGCATTCAATAAAATATTTTTAAATGTGTTGTTATTATGTTGAATACATATTGATAAAGTCTAAAGGGATTGTATAAACCTTAAGTGAAGGCTAGGGGCATCCGGTTATTAGCTTTGTGCATATGTCTTGTGATACATAAAGAAATGTTAACCATAAGGACAAGATATATGTGGGTTCATTGGAACCATAAAGCATTCTCTAATGGCACGAGTTTTTGTGACACCTAAGGTAAGAGAATGGTGACTGACAAATGGGATCTCTCTATGAGAGATGTTATTCATTTGATACACTATCATATTGAATCAATGTCAATAAAGTTAAGAGCATTCGTGACCATAGAAGGCTCTGTGTGTATACATGCGATTCTTCGCCATGATTCGGTGTTTAAGACTTTATGGGATAGAATTGACTATTAAAAATTATCTCTGGACCAAATGTGCGCACATACAAGATTTATTTCAATTAATATAGTCCAAGTGAGAGAATGTAAGAGTTTTCCTAATATGGACTAAATTAATTGATATTGTAATTTACTGTTTTTACGGTTACCGTAAAATAGGGTTGGTCTAAGGTGAGATAGAAGGTTTCTTAATTAGTCTAATATGGGTTGGCTAGTGTGGGCCGAGTTGAGCCTGGCCCATAATGAGGGAAACTGGCTGGAAACTCTATAAATAGTGCTCAAGTCTCTCCTTTAACCCTAATTCTCACATGTATCCTCACCTAAGGGGCGTTTACCTAACGCTAAACGTGAGGGGGGGCCGCCTCATTAAGCCAGTGATACGGAGAGCAATAGAGGAGAAGGACTTGATGCGTGGATCCCCTTGATATGTGGGTAATCCTTTTCTGCTTCCGCTAAACAGGTGCGTTAACTTTCTACTCAATTATGCATGTTCTTGTTCTAGATATAGAGATTTTGGGTTGCGCAATTTGCGTCCAACACATATTTCTTCACTCCAAACTCCAGGATCACCTTGATTAGAGTAAGGTACTGAAAGCAGTGAGGAGGCCATTATCATGACTTTTTGTGCGGAGTAAAGGCGAGAGGACCTGTCTGGTGCGAGTAAAGGATTAAAGTCCAGGTCCTCCTATCTAGGAAACGGAAGCCCCGCTTAAATCCAATTTTTAGATCGCAAAAGTCAATAATCAAAGTGCGTCGCAAAGCAGCAGCAGCTGCTGCTGCTCTCTCTCTCTCTCTCTCGCACCATGCAAGGAGCTTCATTGGCCTCCGTCCCTCCCAGAAAAGCCAGAAACGCCCCGGTCGCCGCCTCCGCCCCAGCAGTCTCTCTCTCTCTCCAAGTAAAAAACATTCGCCAAATCCTTCATCGTCAAGGGTCCGGTGTCGGCGGACAAAAATTGCAAAGATCGAAAACCGAAAGTCTCTCTCCCAAACCCTCTGTAAGAGGAGCCCAGGCCTCCTTAAAAAAGCCACCGAGCTCCACGTACTCACCGGCGCCCTCATCGGCGCCCTCATCACCCTCGCCATTACCAATCCCAATGGCAAATTCAACTATGTCTGCAAACCCTCGATCCAAGAGATGATCTCCACCTACCTTCATCTCGAGGGCGACGTGATGCCAACGGAGGGTCGAGGAAAATGGCTCGACTGGGCCGCGAAAGAGTGTGATTCTTGCAAGACAAAGGCAGACTGCGACTCCTGGAGCATGAAGTGCCTGACCATCCTCTGCTGCCTGTGCAAAGAAGTCGAAGGATTTGGAGGACGACCCAGCGACATTGGAGCGATTGGATTCCAAACCCAAGCGCTCCCATATCGAGGACATTGAGCCAGTGCCGAACCGCCTGACTGAACTTGCCAACGATCGCGATATCTTAAAAACTATTTCAAGCGACATAAATAATTATTTTAAAAATATATTTTTAAATCTTTTATTTTTTGTGAAATATACGGTCGGATGATATGCACGCCCTCTAATTGTGGATTGACCTCCTCCAGGGACATCCACCAAACATGAGGTTCAACTCGGGATGTATCAAGTGGGCAAGACGTGACTGGAGAAAAAAATAAACGAAAGAAGAAAAAGAGGAGCATATCACTAAAGCTCCATCTGTCTCACATAAAATGAACGATTTAAAAATATTTTTCTTAAAAATAATTACTTTTATCTCTTAAAAAATAAATGGACAAAAGATGTTTTCTTATTATCAATGAAATTATTTAGATATAAATTATTATCGATAATAAATATATTTCTAATTGATTAATTATTTCAAGCGATTCAAGAAATCATTTTTAAGAAAAATATTTTTCAAATCGTTCATTTTTCATGAAATAAATAGTCGAACGAAATGCATGCCCCTTTTTTCTGCTCTCCTTTCCTTTTTCTTCTGTTATCGTCTATGCCACCCACTGTAGTCATCAAATTTCAATTCGTTTCAAATTCACTATGTATTAAATGTAAAGCTGGAAGACGTATTGAGACAAATTGATATGTCATAAATATGCTGCATTTTGAGGGTAAAATATTGTCCAATTTGGAGGAGAATTTTTTGGAGCTAGAGAATTAATCTGCACCGGTCATAGTGTTATTGCTCTCGTGGTAATTCTAGAGCCGGCCGTTGAAAATTTCGAGACAAATCTGATATTTAGTCCTTTCAAATTGACTTATGTAAATAGTTCAATTAGGTGCTCGGACTCTTTATTTGTGTTAATTAAATACTCTACCTTCATGATCGGTAGAATTGGTAATTTGCCCCATCAATTCCTTTTAACATTAACCCCCAACGTTCTTCGAATTACGAGATTTAATTAAATACAAGATAAGAAGAGAAAAAAGAGAACGAAAAAAAAAAAAAACATAGTCGCATGTTTTTTTTTTTTTTTGGGGAGAAAGGGAGGGGTGGGGGAGGTTGGGTCACGGAAGCTTCCTTCGCTCCAAATCGGCTGCCGGCCTTGGTCCGATTCCCAGGGAGATTGGGTCGGTCCTTGGCCCTAAAATTCCTGAACCAGCACTATGCGAATTGGTCCTCGGTCCTGAGAGTTTCGAGTCGGTCCAATCCGAACCAACCCTAACTATATATATATATCTATCTATCTAATATATTACTTATAATTTTTTTATATAGAGAAAACCTTAAAATAAACAGCATTAACAATATTAAACAGCTTTTTAGTGAGAAGTTCAAGTAATCTTATATTGTTCTTTAATAATTTAGATTTTTAATGTCTTTTACGGCATCAATAGTCATAATTTACGAAGGAGGAAAATGTTTTTGTGAGGAGTCCTCACGGCGTTCAAAAAGGTATAAACAGCTCCTTATGGCATCATCCTCTAGTATTCATTCTCTTCTGTCTTATTTGTCCTCTTAGTTTTCAATTTTCCAAAATCGAAAGAAACAACTTCTCTGCTCACCACTTGACACTCGCCTCGCTCGCTTTGGGTCACTCGTGCCGCTCGCCACTCGATGGTTGCTTGGCTTGTTGTTTCTCGCTCAACATTCGATGTTCATTTTGTTCAATGCTCACTCCACTTGACCCTCACCGCTTGCCTTTTTTAGCTGACCTCGCTCATCATTGAACCAATTGTGTCGGTATGGTCCTTGGTTACCTTTTTAAGGAGTACAAAAAATGAAATAAAAAATTATCGATTGGTCCTGGGTTGACTCTGAAACCGAACCGAATCCATTGGGTCAGTTTGGTCCTCAATCACTTTTTTAAGGAGTACAAAAAATTAAATAAAAAATTATTGGTTGGTCATGAATTGACCCTAAAACCAGACCGAACCCATTGGGTCAATTTGGTCCTCAATTGCTTTTTTTAAGGAATATAAAAAATGAAATAAAAAATTATCGATTGGTCCCGGGTTAACCCTGGAACTGGGTTCTGTCCGGTCCTCAGTTCCAAGCTCAATAGGATCAATTCTCGGTCCCAAAAATTGAGGACCAGCACTATGCACTATGCGGGTTAGTCATAAGGTTAGGGGATGGACCGGCCCAACCTGGACCATGCTCACCCATAATCGTTTTCGCACCAAATTGCGTTATCGTATCATTGTGGACGTGAATGCGTGGTGAATTTGAAAAGTCTTATTTTCTCCCAATCATCCACTATTTCGTTTCCTGTTTGGGGGAAAGCCTCCAAACGGCATGAATCACCCTTTTCCCTTCCTTTCTACTGGTAGATTGTTTCGACTCTTCTTTATTATATGGCCTCATAAGTCTTCTAATCATGATAAAAATTACCAAAAAATTTCTAAATTTATTATATGAATATCACTTTAGTAGTAAATCATTCAATTTGATCATAACTCATCCAAACCCCTTTCCATGGGCTCTTCGGATTTTTCCTTTAAGATCCCCGTATTAGGTATTTTCAACTTTTTATTTGTGTTGATAATTAAATAGTCTACCTTTCATAATTTGTGAATTCCGTGATTCGTCCGATTGATTTTTGTTTTGGCTATATTAATACCCGATGTGGCATCGTTAAAATTAGAAAACTGGAGAACTCATCTTATTGGTGCTACTATCCTTTTTCTTTTTGTCTATGCCACTGCAGTCGTAAATTCACCGGTTGTTAAACATGAAGTAGAATGAGATATTAAGACAAACTATTAAATCAAAACATGATGCGTTCCAAATGTAAAAATAGCATCCTATTTGGAGGAAAATCTATCAAGCTAGAGAATTAATCCACATCGGTCAAGATCGATGCTGATGGTAATTCTACAGTGGGAATCCAAAGAATGGCGAAACCTGGTACGCATCGATTAATGAATTTAACGGTGGAAAAATAGAACACAAGGAAGGGCCAATGGGAGGAGACGGGCTCTCCTCACGTTTCCTGTATAGGAAGATGGCAACTGTATTTTTTCCTCCCAGCAGTGGACTTCGGGCCACTCGCCGTTTTCCTCCAAGTGATTACAACCTCAAATGATTTTATGCATTTGGGAATTTTAATTATTTTTAGGTAACGAAATTTTCAAACGGTGCAAATTCGACTTGGCGATCTATATGGTTCTAGTTGAAAGGACGAAAATTGGACTTGCCCCAAAGTCTCCGGCGTCGAACGCCAGAACTATGACCAATCATGACCGTAGGAATATTCCCTAATTTCTTGTGTACACAATCGCGAACGACCTCGTGCCTCCTCTGTCGCAACGGAAGATAGACCCTTGGGCCTTTGTTTCAAGATTTATAGATGAAATAACCCTCATTCTTGTTTGGCTAATGAGATAACTAAACCTTGCTTGTTGGCTTTCAACTGACAACGCATGATATTTTAAGAAGTTCACTATTCGTTTCAAACTGATTTTCTAGCTCAATAAAATTTCCTCCAGACTGGATGATCATAACTAGTAACACCTGAAAACTAGAAAAATACAAAAAGAAAAAAAGAAAAAAAAATCACGAAATGCGTAAAAGCGGCTTTTTTTGTCCGTGTTAATTAAATACTTCCATGATTAGTTTTACCATTGACACCTGATGTGGCAACTAAAAGGAAAAAAGATCGCTTTAAATTATTAAATTCAATTTAACACAAAATTAGAGAAAAATAACGACGAGGAAAATATATAGTAACATGTTAGGAGGAGAGAGAGCAAAGCTATGGACTATTGGATTCCATTGATATCCCAACATCACCTTTCCACTTTGACGTTTATCGTCGAGCTTAGTGGATTCGCAAAATTTTTCATTTGTGATTTTTCAAAAGAATGTCGATCCATTTGTCTATATTTGACTTACGGCTGTTTTTTTTTTTTTTTTTTTTACTCTATTCAAAAATTTGAAAATGGAAAAAACTATTGAATAAACTCTATGATTATGATTCTTGCAATCATCCCTAGGCAAAATCCTGAGGAAATTTGATAGATTATCAAGTGAAATGGTTCCAATTTGCGGCTCCTTCGCCTAGCGGCTCCTCCGCCTACCACAATCCCTCCTAAGCCCTATCAATTGAACCTTTATTTCTCAATTAATTATTCGATTTTGTTTTTGCTCTAACAGTTGCTACTAATCAATTATGGATCAATTAGCCCATCTTATTTCAGCAAACTAGAGATTCACGGATATGATGACTTAGTTACACTAGGTGTGTCTAATGTCTACTTTTGGTGCCTTTCTCTTTTGTGAAAACAATTCATGTAACATTTTTCTATCTCTTTTTTATTCTTAAAAGATGCATCTAGCATTCATATTAAATTCTCTACCTTTCATCTTGACCCATGTAGATCGACAAATTAGGCGCTCAAACTTTTATTTGTGTTAATCAAATATTCTACCTTTCACGATTTGTTTTATCATTAACACCTTATGTGACAATTAAAAGTAAAGAGATTGCTTTAATAAAATTCAATTTAACATAAGATAAGAGAAACGAAAATGAGAAGGAGAAAATATAGTGACGTGTCAAGAGGAGAGAGAACATAGCTATCGACTGTCTTATTCCATCAATAACTCGAGCCACAACACCCGTCATCATCGGCAAGCTTGGTCGATTCCATCAGAGGTTAAACAACGGAAGCTTGTCACAAGATTTTGAATTGAGATTTTTTAAGAGAACGTGGGCTTGTTTTTCTATGCTACTTATATGAGATTTTTTACTCTGTTCAAAAAATTGAATATGGAACTTTTTTTTTCTACCAAAGATGATACTTTCATTCATTCATAGAAATGAACTACAAGAAAAGAATAGATAAATTTCCGAACATAAAGTTTCCGAAAGGGGTAAGGGAGGAAAAGACACCCAATTTAGAGGAAGAGTTTTGGTTTGGTGGGCTTTAGCGATCCAATCCGCAACTTGGTTGGCCTCCCTTGGACAGTGGGCCAGCTTCGTTGAATTCAGATGGGCTAAAAGCCCTTTACACTGGTCTATTATGTCCCTCATATTCTATAGATCTTCTGCCCGGCCCATAATGCTTTCTACCGGATTGAAACTATCACATTCCCACCTCTCACTTTGTACCTGTTCTGTTCCCACATATATGTCCTTTTTCTGCCTCAAGTACTCTAGCCCGTGCAGCAAAGCTAGGGATTCTGCTTGCAAGGAGGACGATGCACGAACCTCTTGCACAAAGCCATCGACGACTCTTCTGGTTGGATCTCGCAGGATCCCAGCGATTGAGCTCAAAAATTCTCCTTGCACCCGTTTGATATTTTTTTAACTTCAAGTTATAGGATATAACAATGCATAATTCTATACTTTTACCATTATCATGGTTCAATGTGCTACGCTAAGGATCATCTCATAAAGTTACATGTAGATAAAACCCACCTAAATTTCTAAATAGTCATGTAAAATGTGATTTACACTAAACAGTAATATAGCTAGCTTATGAGCTATATTTTCCTCCAATCACAACTATTGGTTGTGGGAAGGACACTTTTTGTGAAATTTGGTAGGACTATAATCGACTGTTCTAAAAACTTAAATTGTTAGGTAAATGCGTACTTAATATTTAAATATTCTAACACTCCCATCATACTTAAACTAATCTTTTTACCTAGCACCAATTATAATAAAATATCGTTATAGATATTATTAAATATTAGGGGTATTATTTAATATTTTGTGATTCTATTTTCCTATCTATTTTTTTTGGGTATAAATACCCTTCTCTAAAAGTTGATTGAGCAAAGATGTAATCTTTACTAATTCTCTCTCCCCCTCTTGAAAATCCTAGAATATTTACACTTCCTCTCATCACTCTTGTGATCAATGGATAGTAAGTTATAAGCATTGTCTACGTGCAAAATTACCAAATCATAAATATAAGTAACATCCATGATTATACACCACTAATCATACTGATGGTCGGAGGGAACTTCGAAAAACATGGTCCGAAACTTAGTGTCATCAGTCATTCACATTGTCAAAGATTATCGCGTATGCGTGGTTCGTTAGCGTTTTAACATTTTTTTATGAAGACCACATTATGGTTCTGTGCAAGACCAATTACAAAATATGAATCCTCTGTTTCAAACCCAATAGGAATTTGACGCATAGACGAATAATAATCATCTGTAAGCAAAGGCAAACATTATTTTTTTTCTATACAAAAATATGTGAATGTAACTTTTCTGAGAATGGTTATATGTTTATAGTAAACAAACCAATGTAAATAACTTGCCATGCCTTTGGAGGAACTTCCAAGAAATATGATGGTTGCAGGAGAAGCTCATTACTAGATAAATAAATATTCTTTGCATATCCTTATACAACCTGCACCATTGGCCATTTTGACAGATACTTTCACATCAAAGTGCCCTGCTCACAGAATGAGCAACAATGACTAATAGGCTCATACTTCCCAGTGCAGAATCAACAAAAGATCTCCGCATATATTTCCGGCCTTGCATGCAGCAAACATATTCCAGTGACGTCTAAGAGCTATTGTGAACTTTGAATTGTGCAAAAATTGTCTAATTGTGTACATCAGTAATGCTCCCGCCATAGCAGTCACGGTGCACATGCCTTTTCGCACAAATGAAAGAGCTAGTCATTCATTGTAATGTCATCTCTTTCAGCATTTGACAAATCTCTGGAGCCGTTTCTGCTATATGAGTTTTCAGCAACACCTTGGAGGCAATCACCATGACACTCCCTTCATAAAAATGAATAAGCAGAATGGGGCAAAAAAAAAAAAAAAAAAAAAAACAGTTATCCGTGCCTAAATCAACATGAGAAGCTGGAGATTTAAAACCGCCCTTTCCTAAGTCGGGCCCATGTGAGAGCTGCAACTGCAGCTCCTCCCAAGTGAGCCGATCCCGATATCTCACTGTCTCCCTGAACCAACCAAAAATATAGGATTACAACTCCAGACTTGTTGGTCCAAAACAATTATACAAGTTTACAGGCACTTTGTACATGACAGATCCAGAAGATTTCCTCGGATGGCAGAGGACAGTTTCAGACGCTCATGCACTAACACAGTCCCTTTTTCTTTGACAAAAAAGCCGACACTATGTTGGTAACTTGATAAGTTACAGGGCCATAATTTGTGATCTCTATTATTCACAAGTTGCAAGCTATTCTAAATTCAGAATTAGTATGCTCATGCTGCTATACTAGCAAGACTGCTCATTCCCGACCATCGTCAAGGGCATCCCTTTACAAACTATTCTGAGTTCTAAACTAGGAGAATGTAAATCGGTGATATACCATGTCATTGATGATGTGGTGTCACATTGACTCACATATCTTAATGTTCACAATTGTTACGTAATACAAAGAAATCAGCACACTTGATATCATCGTTGCAGGAGATACTCCTTTATAATATTTGATGGAACCATGCTTTACACTAGTTATCCTATCACTATACATCAATCTCAACGACACTACAACATATCAATCGTTCATCTAGATCCAATTAAGGGATTAACTGACTAAAATGTTGATCATCATAGAAAGAGAGAGGTAATTCAGCGAAAAAACTAGCCGATCCTATGGAAAGTAAAAAATAAAACATAAAAATAAAAAAAGAGTCGATGCATACCTGGATTATCCTCAACACATCTTTGCCAACCAGAAAAATTCCCTAACAAGTAATTAATATTTTATTCAGAGAGTTATTGAAACTAACCTCCCGAATAAACGACATTCTTATCAAAACCCCAGAAGAATTACCAGTAAGATGGCAGGAACTGGAATAATAAAGTCGAAGTAGAGTGTGGCTTTTGGAAAGAGAAATATATCAAGCAGCATGATAGCATTGACAGCTCCGCTAGCCCCCTAAAAGGATATCACAAGTCAGATAAAACTCAAGTATTCAACATGCAAGTTGAATTACAGAAAAGTTGCAATTTTTTTAGAGGCCCCCTAAACTGAGCCCAAGATCTTCCGGAAAACAATATCACACACTTGCAGCACCAAGAAGCACGCTTTACTTCTGATCATGTCTATGAGCATTATTTTGGATTATAGATAATGCACCTCGACATGATGTGTGGAATATAAGAAGGGAAAATGATACAAATGGTCCCTAAACGTTAGCTCAATGTTCAATGTGGTCTGAACTTTTAATTTGTTTAATGTGGTCCTTGAACTTGAGTCCAATGTTGAATATGGTCTTTGAACTTTTAATGTGTTCAATGTAGTCCCTAAACTTTTGGTATATGTTCAAACCAGTCCCTGGACTCTATAAAAATGTTCAATGTTGTCCTTCAATTACTTTAAGTTCAAGGACCACATTGAACATTTTTATATAGTCCAGAGACTAGTTTGAACGTGTACCAAAAATTCAGGGATTACATTAAACAAATTAAAAGTTTAGGAACCACAATGAACAAATTGAAATTTATTTCAAGGATCACTTTGCACATTCGGCCAAAGTTCATGGACCATCTGTGTCATTATCCCATATAAGAAGCGCTATTTCATGTTTTGGGACTGGAAACTACAATCACCTATCTCAGAGTAAAGGACAACTTTTCTAGACCTATTCACATGGTCAATATACTCACATTCAAAGACCTTGAATAAACTTAAAGTGGACGGGATGTGACTGGTGGATTTACATAAATTACTGTCAATCTCTATATCAGTTGCTCTATTTACACATACCAATCCTGGCATTCTTGAAGGGTCTATGCTGAACATTCCTTGACCCTGCAAAGTTTGAGGTAATCAAAATTTGCATTAACTACAAGTCCACAAAATATTTCTGCACATATTTCCATAAATTCAGTTTACCTTTGACTGTGAATGCATGAAAGCATGGTGCACCAAATAGAATATTGAACCACCAAAAGCCCCAGCCAGATACAACTTTAACAAGAATTCTGGTCCGAAATTCCTCCCAATCTAACCATACAACCATTTGAAAGGTACATAATTAATCAGGAAAACAAACACAAGATATTATACGTCAAATAGAAAAATCAAACAACAAATGTAAGGTATCTATTTATGCTGAGGCACAAGACCACAAACGGTACAATTCTACCTAACATATTTCCATTAAAAACAAAAGTCCCCATCGTAACCATAAACAGAAGAGAAATAAATCTCTATCTGACTCTCTCTCTCTCCCTTCCTCCCTCTAGAAAACTTGCCATCCTTCCATGAAAATTGCATAAAAGTTAAGAGTCTTTCTATCATGAAAGCTTTTGAAAAAAATGAAAACTTCTAAGGGAAAAAGGCATCTTATCTGAAAGGAAATAAGAAGATGAAATGGTGTTAAGTCATACATTGTACCCAAAAAAGTAAAGTCCGATCATGTTGTAGATTAAATGCTCCATAGTCATATGGCTGAAAGCAGAAGTTATCAGCGTGTGCAGATGACCGCTCTTAACATTGTCTAAGGAAATCTGCACCAAAGAATCAAAGATCAAGTTAGATTGAGAAATGAAAATTTATAATTTATATCAGCACCTTCAGCTCTGGCCTCATTGGAGACCTTTCATATTAGGACAGAGATCTTACAGTGAAGTTTTTCATCATAAAACTACGATCGGCAATCTGCCATAGCATAAAAACAGCAACGTTTGTAATTATCAGCCCCAGAACCACATTGTCAACTGTTAGCCTTCTAAACCACGATTTCCTGCAGATAAGAAGACAAAAACACCCTGGAAAATTATGCTTTAGTTACACGAACCTACAATCAAGTGAACTCAAACTATAATAATATGTTTCCACGGGATTGTCAAAACCACAAATCCTAACCCAGGAAAGTTGATGAACGCTCAGTTGTACAGCCCTAGAAAGCAGCTTAAGCAGTAGCCCTCACCTTTAGTTCGGTTTGTTATGAGGGCTAATAGAAGCACTTACAAAGCATTCTTTTAAAGTCGCCATTTAATTTCTCATCAATAAGTGGCACCAGATGAAGCGACCACCGAAAATACTGTATCCAACTAGTCTTCCCTTTCTCTGCCTGTCACCTAGGCTAAGATACAATAGAATTTACGAGTTTGCTACGATCTTCCTTTTCTTTTTCTTGCACTATACCATTCACTCTCATTGTTAAGCATGCCCCAAAGCTACCATATGCTGCACGCAAGATCACAAAGAGGACAGCTAAAAGCAATTGATTCATTGATATTTTCATTGCGAGCTTTGAGAAATCCAATTGGCCTATCCTTATGCCAATTGTCGAAACTGACCCCCCTCTGACAACTATATCTGGTTTGAGTCCTAATAGTGCGACAGGCAAATCATGATCCATTTAGAATATGAGACTGAACTTGAATGGCAAATCGTAAATTTATATTCCAAAACAATTCAAGGTTGTAGATTTCCTTTCATACTCGCAAGTTGAATATTTCCTTGGACAGATATGAATCTCTTCTCTGCTTTGGCTTTTTCTGGGACATGAAGATGACATTATAATGCAAGAAGCGGAACTAAACAAAGATAAGGGAACGGAAATTCACACTTTTCGTTTATTTCCCCCTCACATAAGAATTAGAATCCAATGTTAGTTTGAAAGAGGGTATAGCTCATAGCAGTTTTCAGTAGCAAGACAAGGACAAACGGTCATCTCTCTTCATTGGTCCACTCTCGGGAGTGAAGGAAAAAGGTCAGTTCAGTAATGGAAGCCCCTGAAATCCCAAGCAAAAAGCAAATGCAGAGGATCCATCACCAAATTCCCATCAAACAAATCCGAACTTTGTTAGATATGATCTGAACTGAAAAATTGAACAACCAGCGTAGAAACCCGTTACCAAATCTCTATGTATTCATCATTATCTCGCCCCTAGAGATACAAAACCCAACAAAGATAAAAAAATTCCGCAAAACCAAGAATGACAAAACAGAGAATCACTCGGGAACACTGACCAGCCGCGTCTATAGGAGTCGAAACCGCCGCCGAATCCGAACGCGGGTTGAAAGGCGAGGGCGCCCGGAAAAACCCAGCTCTCGAATTCGCGAGGCTCTCGAGCGGCGACCCGCGAAGGGCATTCGAATAAGCCGGCGCCGGGGCGTTTCTCGCCAGGAGCCGCCATGATGGGTTGTCGGGGAAGAAGGAACGGGGCGAAGAGACGCCGAGCTCGGCGCGGCTCGGCCCGGCGAACGCGGAGGAGGCGCAGAGGCGAGAATGGCGAAGGGACGAAGACGTCGAGGCGGCGGCGGCGGCGGTGGCCGAGAGCTTTCTCGAGAGGCTGGAAGCGAGCTTGAGAGAGGCGAGCCTCTGCATCGTTCCTCTGGATCGAAAGTGCGTTTCTTTTGAATCAAGAATTTCAATTCGGAGAGTACAGAGTCATTTCACTGTGCAAGTTTTGGTTCTTTTCAGGGTGTTGATTTTGGGCACGTCCGAAATTAAGGTTTGAGGAACTTTCTTGTTCTTGAATGCAAGCGTTGGGCAATGCCGGCTTGATAAAATTATCAAGAATGCAAAAGAATAAAGATACTATTAATACCATAAAAAGTCTTAAATTGATATATCTCTAATAAATTTATTCCAAATTAATTTTATTTTATTTTTATCACAAAAATTTTTTTGAACAAATTTATTATTTATTAATTTTCATTAAATTAAATTAATATTGCGAAAAACTATAAACTAGTATATTTATGATAAACGGACAATGGAATCCCAAATTGGTACACATGTCAATTGTCATATATTATCTAACTAACAAATGGTAAATGTAACAAATTGAAATTGAACATTTTCTAAAAATTGAAAACACAAGGTCTTGGAATCCAAGCACAAACATTTGGCTTAATGAAAGTGTTTAGACCTTAGATGAACGTGTTGGATTTCTAGTTGAAAAAATCATAAAAAAATCTACTTTTTGTCGCCTTATCTTTGTTATTTCCTTGACCGGGTTCTTGTCCTCTTTGCTTTTCTACTCATAGTTAAACACAATGTATAATCGAATTTCTCTTACTCGAAACTAATTTGGTCAAATTCAACTGGCTCACCCTCGAAGTAAGACACAAATTAAATAGTGCTTACACGACCACCAACACAAGTTTTAGACTATGATTGGATTAACTTTGTTTTATTTGTCTTTGATGCTTCCACCGTCCTTTATTCATAATTGCCATTAAGGTTGCGCAATCGAACTAGATCACTTTAAAAATTGATCCAATTCCAATTTCCTATTGGAAATTGGTTCAATTTTTAGTTCCAAATTTTTGGAATTAGTGAGAATTAGTTCGATTCTTGCTTTCAAGTGAAGAATCACCTAGAACCGATTATCAATTTAATAAAACTTAAAAGCCATAACTTTTCTTTTGACATCCTTTTCTCTTTCCCTCTATTTCTTTGCTCCATTTAACTTCACTTAGAATTCATAACACAAACTCTCTCTCTCTCTCTCCCCTCTTTGCTCACTTGCTGCTTGCCCTCGCTTGTTCCTAACTCGCCTTCATTTGCTTGCCTCTTTCATATTTAACTTTGAACCATTTTATTGTTCATTTATTTTACCATAAAAAACGAAACAAAATAAAGGAACACAAAAAATAATGGGTTCTTAGATAAACCATGAAACTAGACTGAGAAAAAATGATAAGTTTTAAGGCAAATATGATAACCGATTTTAATATAATAGATTCTAAGTTTCAAATCTAGAATCTACCCGCCCCGGAAACAATTGCCCAAGTTGATGTCCTGGGCCTCTTCTATTGGAGTTGGATTTGGACGAATTCCATGTAAAATGGATTTGATTGGACATTTTGTGTAAATAATAGGCTTTAATTAAAAAAAAATTAAAAATATAGGGACTCTATTACAATAGTAATAAAAAATAGAATTTTTGGTCAAAAGAATTTTAAAAACACCGTAGCTTCTCAATTGAGCTCGCTGCGCATCTTGAACGGCGACGACGGAATCGAGGCGGCGGAGAGCGGCGGAGAGCGCCGCCGGGAGCTCGGTACCCACGTACAGCTGAACCTGCAGCAGGCCATCATCGCGCAAAGCGAGCTCAGGGCAGAAGAAAACGGACCCCCATCATCCTCTTTTGACCAGATGAGGCCGCGGCTGCAATTGCTGGCGTTTCGCGAAACGAGGCGCCGCTGTTTCTCCGGAAGACTCGGCGGCGACTCCACGGGCCCGAACCCACGATTCCTTTCGCCGTTCCAGGACGGGAAGCAGGCCTCCCTGGCGATTCTCTTCCAAAGGTACGGCCTTTCTCCGTCCCAGTCGCCCGATATTCTCGCGAAGAACCGGTTCTTGCTCGATGCCAGCTTGCGCGACACCGAAAGATCACTAGGCATTTTTTCCTCGCTCAAGATACCCAATGAATTGGTGGTCTCCGTGATGGGTCGGTGTCCCGGGGTTTTGGAACATGAGTTCCTGAGGAACTGGGAGGTGGTGTTTCGGGAGTTTGGCTTTCTTGGTGTTTCCCCTGCTGGCATTATAAATACCCTCCAGTTTTCTAGGAGATTCAAAGTCGGTCCGGAAAGGTTGGGTAGTATTTTCAAGGTTTTGAAGGGTTTAGGAGTTCAGGATTGCACTTATTGCAGGATATTGGAGGAGTTTCCTGGAGTTATTGCAATGGGGGAGAGTGAAATTTCAGGGAAAGTCAAGTTCTTGGAGGGGATCGGCATAGAGAAAGCTGCCATGGACCGTGTGTTTCGCGCTTTTCCTGGCATTTTGGGATTGAGTGTGGAGGGTCGATTGAAGCCACTGATTCTTGAGTTTAGGAATTTAGGTTTTGATAAAAGTGTGGCTCGGGACGAGATTCTTAGAGAGCCCAGAGTTCTCGGCATGGAACTTGGGGAACTCTCGCGTTGCTTGGAACTGCTACGGACTTTAAAATGCCGAGAGACGATTAAAGAAAAGATTTTAAGGGGAGGTGAATTCAAAGCTGGGTTCGAAGTGAAATTGAGACTCGACTGCTTGTGCAGGCATGGTTTGATTCGCAGAGATGCTTTCAAAGTGTTGTGGAAAGAGCCGAGGTTGATTGTATATCAGATAGGGGAGATTGAGAGGAAGATTGATTTCTTGTTGAATGATATGAACTATGAAGTGGAGTGTCTAGTCGAGGTGCCTGAGTATTTAGGTGTGAATTTTGAAAAACAAATCCTTCCTCGATACAATGTGATCAAGTACTTAAGATCCGTTGGGGGACTAGGCGATCCAGTAGGCTTGCAAAATTTGATAAAGCCTAGCACGCTAAAATTTTACAACTTATATGTCAAGCCATATCCAGAGTGCGAAAAGATTTTCAGAAGATGTGAAGTAGACGAAGCTGAGGAGCAGCATCCAGTGGGTCTGTGGAAGCTCTTCAAACCACAAAAGTATCCCCAGTCCAAGGACGATGCAGAAAAAATAAGGTCCTTTATGGAGTTGGGTGGTTAGGATGGGACAGTTGTAGCCTCTCATCCATTATTGTACTTCAAACTGAGGATCGTGAATGGTTCACATCTATTTGAAACATCTACAGGTATGTAAATCAAGTTTACACAGGACACAGCGTGTGTGGCATCTTCTGAAGTCAGAACCAGTACTTTAGAACCTCGATCTAACCAGAGTAGGAATCGGCACGTGGATGTTACATCTCTAGGTACTGCAGGAGCATGGTCATTTCTAATCGGGGTTCAGCACTCAATTGTTGCATCTCTAGGAAATACATCATCACCATGTATAAGTTTGTTCTTGCCAATGCGGAGGAGACGTTGAACAAGACACATTCTGTCCTTCCTTATTCTGGTCAAGTTGTTTATATACTGCTTTCTGGAAAACTATGTGAAACTTATAAAATGAGTCAAAAGTCATTATGGAACACGATATTGATGACATTTATGCAGATGGATTGTGAAAAAAAATTTGATTTTCTAGTTTAAATCTGCGGCACTAATTTCATAGTTATGTTTAGCCCTAAACTCTTGCCCTTTGTTTTGCAATTTATTACCTTGTCAAATTTTGTCTCATGGAGCTGCTCCTTATTTACTTTACCTTACCAATTGTCATAAGCTGGCATTGCTCCTGTAGCGAAGTTTATTCTTGTAAAATCTGTTGGTGAGGATGTCAATTCTGTTGCAGGTATGAAGCCTTTCAGAAAAAAAATTTAACATGCCCGGTCCTGAAACTGTTGCTTTAGTTGGAACTATTAGACTAGATATGTTAGTTTTAATACATTTCTGATGAAGTTGTTTGTGATATTTTTGTCTATCACAGCTTATGTATCTGTATCTTTACTTCTATAAAACAGTATTCAGTGGACAAACTCTCTTGTTATTATTGTTTCTAAGTTCACTTTATTCTTGATGTTTTTCTTGCAATTGTATTGAGTATCGAGGTATCAAGAAAATAACCAAAGAAGTACATACAAATCACGAAATGCAATGAATTTATTACTGTTCAGCAAGTGTATCATAGATGATAGATATCAATAGGTGCAGCTCTTGAGACTCATGTAGGAGTAGCTTTGCATGTGGTCTTATCATTTTAGGGCTTCTTAGAGTGTTGTGTCCTTTCTCGAAATAGATTGATTGAACAATTCTTGCAAGTGAGTGAGCTTAATTGCTTTTCATCATTTGCAGCTTTATTTACTAACTTTTGATGGCCCGTATACACCTATGACTGTGCTGTCAGCCTGATTAAATGTCCATAAGTGCAATGTACCCTGGGGACAGGAATCTTTAATCTACTACATAATTAGATTGGACTATGTAGGCTTTTTCCTCAAATTAAGATAATTTGTTGAATATTCTCTCTGCTTAGACCTGATAGACCCAATCTGGTTGTTTAGTCTGCTTAATCCCATTATGGTATATGTTGATGAGTTTTCAATTGTTTTCATGACAGACTTCTTACGAGATGCAAGGGAAGTTTCAAATGGTGGTTGTCAGGCATCCTCGCCATGCCATTCAGGTTTTCATGGCTCCTTAATGTTATATTGCTTTTTAGTCTAGATTTGTCTTTACGATATTAAAAGTTTTATTTTGGACCACATAAGGGAAGATGTACCTGATATGCTAGTCTGATGGTTAACTTTATTTCTCACAACAGAATAGCCCTCGTGGAATCGAGGTAAAACCTTGCAGAGCTTTTAGCTTTTTGCGTTGAGGCATTGTTATTGCTATCTCATTACTCCAATTATATGGAGGTGCTGCCTGAATTATGTAGAAAATGATGATCTAATGCATGAAAAGGCAAATTGGGAACTAATATGAAGCAGATGAATTTGTTTAATCTACTGAATACTCTGTGACGAAAAGAAAAAAACAAATGAATACTCAAGTGGAGTCACCTGTAAATGCTGTTGTAACTCATGGTGTCAAATTTACTAGAATGGCTAGGAAATCTGACCTTACCTAACTGTGACTCGAACTGGTAGTTTTGGTTCAGGTCAGGTCAGGTCAGAAGATTCAGTTTCAGGGTCAGGAGACCGGTAGAAGTACTCTGTTCAGTTCGGGTGGCAGGAGAAACCCGTTCCAGTTTGTTGACTGGGTTATAATGTTAAAAATTCCAATTTTAGGCTAACAAAAGGGAAAATTATTTGGATTTTATGGACTAGTTCTGAAATGCAGTTGAATCTGACTTGGTGATCAAACAAATGAGCCGCATAGTGAAGCGAAATGGCCAATCGCTTTGACATCACTTGGGTTCAAGCGACCATTGACTGGCACTTTTTGCCGAGCTGGGATGACCACATTCTAATTTCTGGTGCATTCAGTTATTGCAGCAGTTATTTGGTTAACATTATGCTGTTATACACTGCAGATCCGGGGATTCGGCCATGGAGATCTTGAAGCTAGAGCGCCCTTGATGGCTGAAGGCTGCAATAACTGGACTTGCATAGAGTTAGGAGTCAGTAGCATTACTGGACTTATCAAATTCAACATCTCCGTCGATGGATGGTGTCACATCTAGGATTTTGTTTGTAAAGATGCTTCAAAACAATTCAAACATGGAGATCTGCCAGTCTCCCATTGCCTGGTTCTTGTGATTTAGTAAATGAAGGCTACAGTTTCTACCTCATGGTACGTACATAGTCTCTCTTTCTTGGTAGTTAGTCGAGAAGTTGTATAATTGTGTGTTGCTTGCTTTGACAGTATGCTTCGCTATGACGAGGTCTCTCTCTTTTGTAAGCTCAAGCTACGAATTTATTTTACACTAAATTGATATATTGAGAACTGTATTATTAGATTATCGAATCTCGAAAATAGATAATATAAAAAGACGAAACGTTGGTAACATGCAACTATTTAAGAAGATTGGGAATAATGGCCTCTTTAATTTTTATTTCATTTTTTATTTTTTTGCCTATTAGCAAGAGAGAAAGGAACTTCCATTGTCCATTTTCAAATTTTTTTTTTTTTTGGTAAAGATCAAATTTTATTTTGTTTACTTTACCAAAAAAAAAAATTATTTTGTTTAGGGCTAGTGAATAGGATAATTTCTTAAAAGGGTATTATGATCTCAACACTCACACAATTATACATAATTAATTAACCTTAGTCGGGTGTTAATACGGTGTTTTTTGTGAGACTAGTAAAAAGTAATATGGATGAGTTCAAGAACAACGACCAAATAATGAAATTAGTAGATGGTGGCATGAGATATTTCGAACGATATGGCCATGGGTTGCCAAATATGGTCGAACTTGGCCTCCATGTAAGTGGCAAATACAATATCCACGCATCCTGTTGGTCCGGTTGGGCTCGTCAACTATTCAACTTTTGTTTAACCAAAAAAAAAAAAAAAATCCAACTTCCAACCAGCTGCCTTCATTGGAGGATGCACGTCCCGGCAACCCAGGGGAAGTAGAGCCTCCTCAGGCTCGGGGGTTTGGGAAGGAAACCTTCCCTAGTTGGAAGCCCCCCGGCGGTTTGCCCTTCCTCTTTTGTAACTCGGAGAGGGGGTTTCGACAACCGGGGCCTTTGTTTGAAGTCCTTAGGCTGGACCACAACTTTTGACCTTGATAAATAGTTCTTCTAAGGAAAAAAGATAAATAATTCTCCAATTTTGGTCTAATATGTAGTATTATTTATGAACTTTTAATTTGTTCAGTGTAGTCCTTGAATTTTGATCCAATGCGTAATGTTATTTTTGAACTTTAATTTATTTAATGTAGCTCATGAAATTTAGTCTAATGTTCAATGTGATTCTTAAAATTTTGAATATCTTTATATAGTTTAGAGATTATATTGAACATTTACTCATGGTTTAGGGACCAAGTAAATTGAAATAACTAGGATAACATCCCACACTAAATTAAGGTTCAGAGGCCATACTAAACAAATTAAAAGTTTGGGAATAATATTGCACATCCGACCAAAATTCATAAACTTTTCGTGCCTTT
This sequence comes from Eucalyptus microcorys, assembly GCA_014182515.1. NCBI lineage: Eukaryota > Viridiplantae > Streptophyta > Magnoliopsida > Myrtales > Myrtaceae > Eucalyptus > Eucalyptus microcorys. The sequence continues at coordinate 6,883,647 of CM024563.1, forward strand.
CTACTAACAAGCGCAACCTGAGTAGCCTAATTAATCAATTGAATCAGATTATGGTGTATTTCTATATTTGGCGACTCACCTTAATATCAAAATCAAGCAACCCCCAGCCTATTCTCCCAATGGAGACCTAAGCAGATTCCTCAAGTATGGCAAATATAGTTGACAACCAAATTCTTATAGGAACACATAACCCGTATACAAGGCAACACCTTAGGCTCATTTAATTGTCCAAATTTGCATTGGGATGCGATACAATAAAGTAAGATTAGAAAGGATTGTAGAATATCCCATTATATGTTTGGTGCACCCAAGATAGGATTGAAAATCTTTAAAAACAAGCTGCTCCATCTCCACCCGCCACTTCCAACACTTCCCTTAGTGCGGCAAATCTGCCATCCCGTTTGTCGGCCCCTTGATCGTCTTCCTCATGGCCGCCATTGTCTATTTCACTCCTTTATGAAGGCAGGTGGGGACTGCGTTTCGCACCAACCCCCTCCATTTCCAATCCCCAGCTCCAACAATTTTCCTGTTTGTTTTTTGGTAATTGATTCTTGTATATGGCTAACTTTGCTGATTTTGCGATTCTTGATTTGGACGGTTTAATTCCCTTCAACTTCAGTGGAGATTCGGAACAGATTTGGAAGGACATTGCGTTTTCCATTTGGTAGAGGAGTAGATCCTGGTTAATTACGGTGGCGTTTGCCAAGTAGAGCTGAGTGCAATACTTTGATCGTTCTGGTAAAAGTTTTGGTGAGCAAATGAATTGGTTGCCTTCTGGAATTTTGGTTAAATGGGTTCACGTCAAACTCAGTCAAATTGCAATTAATTAGTTCTTGGGTAAGATATGGAAGAAAATGCTTTGTTTGTATCGGTTCTGGTGAGGCCCGGATTGGCCCAAGCAGCTATGGATGCTTATATTTGGCTTCAAAGAAGAGAGGTTGCAGAATGTAGTTATGAGTTATGCCCCTGAGAAAGATGGATTGGAAGATGGGTTGAATCTATAGTCGATGGAAAACTCAATTTGGGTTTAATCTTTTCATGCGGAATGCTTTGTAGTTTGTACTGTTGAGCCTCTTTTGTTTCTTTGGTTTCATTGTGGATGGATGCTTCGAGGGTATATTGATGCTGCATATTGCATTTCTTCCGTTCTTTTGGGGCATCCCAAGATGTCGAGAATCTGAGTATCTTTCCCATCGTCCCTTTTTATCTTATTCTCATTCCTTAACCATCTTGTTTATCGGTTGCGTCATGTTCCTTCTGCTTGCTTGTTATTTTCTGTCGGCGATCTCATATGGTGCACTGTAAGGTGTGTTCTCCGTTTTGATGAAACCGAAAAGGTGAAATCTTTTTTCTGGTCTTGTTTCGATCAGGAAATGATCTTCAGAGACACCGACACCGTGGCCGTCCTCCTGGATTGGATTCTCGCCAGGATGATCCTCCACCCAGACATCCAAGCCAAAGCCTGGTCCGTGATCGACACCGCCCTCGGCTCAGCCCGGCCTGTCGATGACTCCGACCTCCCGAAACTCCGGCCATTCCTAGGGTTTGGATTTGATTGAGCTGAGTTCGTTGTGAGTGATGGATTGGTAGGTGGGTCTGCACCATAGTTTTGTTAGCTCTCTATCGAGAGGTCAAAAAAGACTAGCTAGTTTGTTCGCGAATGGCACAATAAAACTCCCATTTTCTTTTGCTTTCTCTTTTTTTTTCTCTTGGGCTCCGATTGTTTCACGCGAAAAAAAATTACAAGAAAATACTTTTATCATTTTCGGCATTTGATTTGTTTAGAAAAATTGGTTAATGAAAAAATAGTGCGTTTGTTTTAGTGAAGATTTTTTTTGAAAATTTATTTTCCGGACTTTTATCCGTTTGGTTGGCCGAAAATGACTAGTTATTCGAAAATACTTTTCAATCAACAAAAAAATAATGTGTTCAATTAGAGGATTGAAAAAACTTTTCCGAACTAAGCAACTACTCTTTTTTTTTCAAAAATATATCTGAAAAGAGTTAGTATAAAATTAAAAATTACAAAAGAGAAACAAACAGATTTTCATTGTGCTGATTTCCGCTGCCATCGCCATGTTCACTACCTTTCCTCCTTCCTCTTCGCACGTCCAAGCACCGCTACAAACGTCTCTCTCTGTCACTCTGAAACTCAAGCGCAACCAAGCACACCATCGCAACCATGGAGGTCACTAGACTAAATAGCACTAGCCTGACTCCATTGAAGCTTGTTAGAGCTCTCTCTCTCTCTCTCTCTCTCTCTCTCTCTCTCTCTCTATATATATATATATATATATATATATATATATATATATATATCTCAAGCGTAGCGCCATGGAAGTCATGGAGTCACCGTGCCCCACCACTACGGCCATGGCAGTCGCCAACCTCGAGCGCCCATATAGAGCGAGCCTGGCAACCTCCATTCAAGCAAATCGATAGAGCACTGCTCCTACAAACGTCTTTCCCTATAACTCCAAAACTCGATCACAGACATCAACGTCATGGAGTCACCGAGCCATGCCACCGTGACCATGGAGGTCGCTGGGCTCACACTGTTGGAAATTAATCCAAAGAAAACACAAACCGTTTGTTGCAATCAGAACATGAAATTGGAGGTGAGGTACGGATATCCGAATCTCCTTAAGGCAATTAGTTCCTGCCAATGGTGATCCGCAGCTTCACGAACTATGCTCCCAAGATACAACACCTCGAACCTGTTTGGATTAGCACTATGCAAACAGGACTCGGTCGAATCGTTCAATTGAACCAACACACTCAGAAAAGAAAAAAAAAAAGTAGAAAAGTGTATCAGAGCCTTTTTGGAATCGAGTCGGAAAAACCAAAAAACCGTAAATGAAGCTCTATACTCCTATCTATTTATAGAGATTTTTAGTTCATGTACATAAGAGATACATGAATTAAATAGACGCATATATCCACGAAATTCATGAATCAAGAGATACATAAATTCAAGAGATTCATAAATCCAGAGATACGTAAATTCAAGAGATTTATGAACTCAATAAATACATGAACTAAAAGATAGATGAATTTAGAAAATTCATGAACTCAATAGATACGTGAACATAGAAGATGAGGAAATTCATGAATCCAAAAGAGATACGTGAATAGAAAAAACATATCTTAATTTATTGGCTTTCGTTGATCTATTAACCATAATTATAACCATAATTACAACAATCCCCCACATTAATGGATCAACAAAACATTTTTGACTCAAAGGAATCTGAGCATGCCTATCGAAATACACCGTATCAAGATAGGTAGCTTTTGCTTTGAACCTTCTTTAGTGAAAGCCTATCGGACTTACTTAACTAGTCAATGGACTAAGCCTTGAATCGCCAGTTGTTTGTGTAAGCCTAGACAATAAACCTCACACAGAGTATTTTCAATTCAAGATTGGTTCTCGGTTGTGTTCGTTCTTTCGGCCTTGAACCTCTCGGGATTCATGCGTGCTTTAGAAAATCTAGCCTTTAAAGATTTTCATAGAGTCGGCCAGCTCCATGCATATAGGTGCATTCCTATTAAAGATATCCTACCATATCTCACTTGGATATTATATTCCAAGTTATAGGAATCATTAAACGCATAGCGTACCCTTAATAACGCTGTAGGAAAGCACTGTTGCATCATAGGAATGGGAGATAGTGCTTACACTAGAGTTTCCAAAATTTGCGTTGTCCTATTGAACCTAGACCATGGGATCTCCAATCACATAGGTTAGGTTTCCACCCTGGAATCTCTTTATTGGGTTAAGGCTTTTAAACCCATTCCCCTCGATGCGCAGTTTATTTGCTCTTTTGACAAACCTTTTGTCAGCGGATTCGCAATATTTTCCTTTGACTTTACAAAATCTAAAGAAATAATTACATTTGAGAGCAACTGCCTTACGGTATTGTGTCTACGACGAATATGTCTAGACTTACCGTTATAAATCACATCATGCGCCCTTGCAATTGCTGTTTGATTGTCACAGTGTATGCAAATTGCAAGCATAGGTTTTGGCCACACAGGAACATCTTCTAAAAAATATCGAAGCCATTCTGCTTCTTCAACAGCTTTATCCAAAGCAACAAACTCTGATTCCATTGTAGAGCGCGTTATTAGAGTTTGTTTAGAGGATTTCCATGACACTGCGGCACCTCCTAGCGTGAACACATATCCGCTAGTCGATTTCGATTCATCAGAATCTGAAATCCAGTTGGCATCACAATAACTTTCCAAAATAGCCGGATATTTGCCATATTGTAAAACATAGTCTTTTGTCCTTTTCAAATATCCTAATATTCTCATCAGAGCATTCCAGTGCTCGTGACCTGGGTTACTGGTATATCTACTCAGTTTGCTTACTGAGTACGCAATATCAAGTCTAGTGCAATTCATGATATACATGATGCTGTCGATTACTTGAGAGTATTCCAGTTGTTTAACACTATTTCCAGTGTTCTTTCTTAAAGTTAGGTGTGGAAGAAAAGGATTGTTTGCATCTTTAATGCCGAATCATTTAAATCTCTCAAATACTTTTTCAATGTAATGAGATTGTGTTAAACCTAAGCCATCAGAATTCCTTAGAATTTTGATGCCGAGTATAACATCTGCGACACATAAATCTTTCATCTCAAAATTCTTCTTGAGAATGTTCTTGGTGAATTTGATGACCTCAATGTTATCTCCAAGAATTAATAAATCATCGACATATAGACAAATAAGTACATATCCAACTATTGAGGATTTAGTGTACACACATTTGTCACACTCATTGATTCTATATCCATTTTGAATCATTACCCGGTCAAATTTCTCATGCCATTGTTTAGGAGCTTGTTTAAGTCCATACAATGATTTGACAAGTCTACACACTTTGTGTTCTTGTCCTTTGACCTTGAACCCTTCAGGTTGTTCCATATAAATCTCCTCGTCGAGATCACCATTTAAGAATGCAGTTTTCACATCCATTTGATGTATCTGCAAATTGTATAGCGAAGCTATAGCAATCAACATCCTTACCGATGTTATTCTTGTGACAGGTGAATAAGTATCAAAGTAGTCAAGACCCTCTTTTTGTCTAAACCCTTTAGCTACAAGCCGAGCTTTGTACTTATCAATGGAACCATCAGCCTTTAGTTTTTTTCTTGAAAATCCATTTACATCCAATTGGTTTATTTCCAGGTGGAAGATCAACCAATTCCCAAGTATGGTTACTTATGATAGAATGGATTTCATTGTCAACAGCTTCTTTCCAGAAAGGAGCATCTGGAGATGACATTGCCTCATTATATGTTTGGGGCTCACCTTCTAACATGTATGTTAGAAAATCCGGTCTGAAAGATTTTTCAATTTGAGACCTTTTACTACTTCGAAGTTTGGCTTCTTTGGTCACAACTTCATCATTCTCAAATTCCGATTCTCTAAGCCTTTTTTGAGAAAGTTCTCCTTGATTTCTTTTTGCAGGATATATATCCTCAAAAAATTCAGCATCCCTTGATTCTAGGATTGTATTAACATGGATTTCCGCATTTTTAGATTTGTGAACCAAAAATCTATATGCTCTACTATTTTGAGCATAACCAATGAATATGCAATCCACCGTTTTAGGTCCCAACCGAGTTTGTTTAGGAGGAGGAATTGCCACCTTGGCCAAGCACCCCCACACTTTTAGAAATCTGTAGGATGGAAACTTTCCATTCCATAATTCGTATGGAGTTTTACCTGTCTTTTTGTGGGGTATTTTATTAAGAATATAATTTGCAGTTAAAACTGCCTCCCCCCACAAATTATGAGGTAAACCTGAACTTAAAAGCATGGTGTTAGCCATCTCCTTTAGTGTCCTGTTCAATCATTCAGCAACTCCATTTTGTTGTGGAGAATAAGGTGTAGTAGTTTGGAGAATTATTCTAAAACTAGCACAAAACTCTCTGAAATTGATTGAACTGTATTATCCTCCTCTATCAGACCTAAGCACTTTGATCCGTTTGTCAAGTTGGTTTTCAACTTCATTTTTATACTTGACAAACATGCTCATAGTCTCATCTTTGCTAGTTAGTAAATAGACATAGCAAAATCTAGTACAGTCATCTACAAATGTGATGAAGTACTTCTTTCCACCTCTACTTTCTACAAACTTTAAATCACTTAGATCACTAGGTTCTTTCAATGGATTTGAAAGGTTTCTTGGCAAACTTGGCTTCAACACAAGTCTCACACTTGTAACGGGCATCCAACTCAAATCTTGAAATTAACCCCAAGTTTGCTATTCTCTTCATTGTACCATAGTTTACATGTCCTAATCTACCATGCCATAGATAAAGAGACACAACAGTGTAAACTGAAGACTTTTCTTTATTAATAGTCTTTGGGTACACATACTTTGAGTTTACATCAATGACAGCCACATTGGCTTTAAACGGGTTATTTCACAAGTACCTTTTCTCCACATACATCCCTCCTTTAGATAGTACAAACTTGTCAGATTCAAATACAACTTTGAAATCCTTCTTGACAAGTATAGGGCCAGAAATTAGATTTTTCCGAATCTCCGGTACATGCAGCATATTCAAAAGAGGGCGACCTCCTTGCCGATGTAAACTTCAGGATCACCTTCCTCTTCCGGCAATCTTTGCTGATGCAGAGTTAGCCATATAAAGCTTCTCATCTTCTTCAGCCTTCTCATAAGATGAGAACATGTGTTTATCTGCACAGATGCGATTCGTGGCATCTGTGTCTAGCCACCAGCCATTAGTGTTTGACACAAGAGATGCTTCAGACATCACTACAGCAGACAATCTCTCATTAGCTGTAACTGGAGGTGTTGCCATCACAGTAGGCAAGGTTTGTTGAACCATTCCTCCAGAAACGAAGCTAAAAGCCATTTGGCCTGTACTGTTCTAAAAAACAGTCCCGGGCATACCAGTCGTGTGACTTGTACCCGCACCACCAAAATTGGTGTTGGCCCAAGGGCCCGTAGCATTGGCCGCTACAAATTCAAACCCTGAGGGTTGAACATCTTTCATAGCAACGGTTGAATCGACCATAGGAACGTCTCCTGACACATTCGGGACATTGAAGGGCACTTGATTATTTTCAGCCATCTCAATAATCTGACAAGAACAACAAACAGTGAGGAACAAATTGCCTTAAGATTGTTGGAAATTAATCCAAAGAAAACACAAACTGTTTGTTGCAATCAGAACATGAAATTGGAGGTGAGGTACGGATATCCGAATCTCCTTAAGGCAATTAGTTCTTGCCAATGGTGCTCCGCAGCTTCATGAACTATGCCTCCTAAGATATAACACCTCGAACCTGTTTGGATTAGCACTATGCAAACAGGACTCGGTCGAACCGTTCAATTGAACCAGCACATTCAGAAAAACAAAAGAGTAGAAAAGTGTATCAGAGCCTTTTTGGAATCGAGTCGGAAAAACCAAAAAATCGTAAATGAAGCTCTATGCTCCTATCTATTTATAGAGATTTTTAGTTCATGTACATAAGAGATACATGAATTAAATAGACGTATATATCCACGAAATTCATGAATCAAGAGATTCATGAATCCAGAGATACGTGAATTCAAGAGATTCATGAACTCAATAAATACATGAACTAAAAGATAGATGAATCTAAAAAATTCATGAACTCAATAGATGAGTGAACATTGAAGATGAGGAAATTCATGAATCCAAAAGAGATACATGAATAGAAAAAACGTATCATAATTTATTGGCTTTCGTTAATCCATTAACCATAATTATAACCATAATTACAACACACGCTACCCAAATCTGTGGTCGCGTGAGGCTAGCGACCTCCAATGAAGCCAATCGACGGAGGTTGTTGCCCTTTGTGGCCATGGCTCATGAACTTCGCGCATAGTGTGACCAAGGTAGAGAGAGAGAGAGAGAGAGAGAGAGAGATGGACGAAACAATGACTCCAACAGACTGGTGTGGAAGGCAGATGGAGGCTAGATGGTGAGGGCTCATGGCGGCGATGGTCGGGTGGTGACACGGCAATGGGTCAATGGCAAATCTATGCAACCTATGTTAGGGTGGGGAAGAAAAGGGAACAAAAAACTCCACACAAAAAAAAAAAAAAATCGAGTAGTTGCTCAATGACTGAGATGTGTTTTCCTAAAATGTTCTGAATCATTTTTTCAAAGGGCTAATACTACAAAAAATTCAAATGGTATGACTCTGACAAATTTACTTTAAACTAATTTTTTAACGACCAATAACCACAAACCAGTACACATGTGATAAATTTACTCTCCGTTAATTCTCATTAAACTTTATAGTCAAATTACTAAATTTGATAGCACATGGCAGTTAATTAGTATACCAATTGATATTTTACCCTTCGTTTGTCACAAGTGAATATTATTAATTCAATTTAACGGAAATTACCGAAGGGTGAATTTGTCACAAACGTATCGATTTGGGATGGTTAAGACATTAGTTTGTGATAAATTTATCACAAGTATATCAATCTAGGTTTTTCGAGATTTTTCGTGATATTAACATTTTTTAAAAATTATATACAAACGATAAAAAAACGTTTCCAACCACATATTACCAAACAAAGGCAAATGCTATAAAATGATTATTAGAAAATATTTTCCTTTATCATGAAATTTTCCCTCAAACAAATGCACCATAAACTTACATTCAGAAAAGAAATGATGTACTCTTTAAAAAATTGGAAATCATTTTTTAAAATATGATTAGATATCAATGCTGGACCTTTGTTATCAACACGTGCAAACAATCATTCTTAGCATTGTCTAAGGAGATCTACATTCGATTCACTTGGATTGCAAAAATTTATGATTTAGGTCCACACGCAAGTCAAGTCGGGTCTTATTGGAGACTTTAGTTCTAGGAAAATAAATTCCTGAGGAAAATGTTTTCCATGAAAGGGAAAATCTTATAGTGAAGGTTTTCTTATCTCAAATTACAACCTCCTTTTCTTTTTTTAATCTATCTTCTTCTTATAGCAATCATCACTGAAAAAAAAAAATTTGCAAATAGTTTTTTGGAAGAAACCTTTTCCTGGAAAATGACTAGCCTTGCCCATTTTCCGGCGGCCTTTTAGGACAGAGATCTTAGCTATTTACAACCTCCAATCTACCATAGCATGAAAAAAAAAACATTTGCAAATAGTTTTTTGGAAGAAACCTTCTAGCCTTCACTATTTTCGACTTTGGAGCATCAGTCCTCTGACTTTGGAGCATCAGTCCTCTGACTTCTTTGATCTTCTTTACCATATCAGGGAGTGTGGAATTTCAATGCGGCTCACGTGTCTCCGGGTGCCGGCTTTTGTCTCTCTTCGGCTCCTATTCTGGGATAAACTAAAACTCATTAATACCCATAATACTTTACCTTGGCTGTGCATTGAAGATTTTAATGAGGTAATGTATCCTTGGGAAAAACAAGGTAAACGACTAGTAAATTTTCAACGGATGCATACCTTTCGAGATCTGGTGAGTGACTCTTCCCTCCTAGACCTAGACAGTAAGGGATGCTCCTATACCTGGTGTAACAATAGAACAGGGGATGATTTAGTTAAAGAGCTTCTTGACAAAGCTCTCTGCAATATCTCTTGGTGTCTCACCTTTCCAGCTGCTGAGGTGTTTGCTCTTCCGGCCATCGGTTCGGATCACAGTCCCCTGGTTTTACATTCCTCTCCAACCCATCCTCGACGACCAAGGCTTTTTACGTTTGAATCCTTTTGGCTGCAAGACCCGGAATGTCGTTTGGTTATTTTAGATCCGTTAACTCAATCTCGGTCTCAGCATATTACCTTAGCTCAGAAATTACGCCTTATTTCAGCGGCTCTTTCCCGATGGAGCAAAGCCAAATTCTCTAATGCCCATCAAAGAATCTCCGAGCTTCAACAGCAACTCCAACTCCTAACCAACAAAAGAAACAGTCAATCTGACAAGCCTCGAATGGATGCTTTAAAACTTCAGATTCACACTTTATGGACTCAAGAAGAACAGTATTGGGCCATGCGTTCTAGAGTACAGTGGCTTAAATGGGGGGACAAAAATTCAAAATTCAAAATTTTTCCATGCTACCACCATCCAGAGACATCAACGAAATAGAATCAGCCTCTTATTAGATCAAGAAAATCAGTGGATCAGAAATGAAACAACTTTACAAGAAATGACTCAGCTTTTCTTTCAAAACCTTTACACCTCTATTGGGCAACGCAATTATGGCCCCTTTTTAAGTCAATGCCCGGCCATTGTCACGGAGGAAATGAATAGTAAACTTATTGCTAAAGTTACCTCTGAAGAAATTCAGCAAGCAGTTTTTCAGCTTAGGGCATCCAAAGTACCTAGCCCAGATGGTTTAAATGGTCAATTTTATCAATCTCACTGGGATATCTTAAAGGCAGAGGTCATTACCTCGGTGAAAACTTTCTTTGACTCTGGTGTGTTGGATCCTGTCATCAACAAAACTTTCCTTACTCTGATCCCGAAGATCTCGCAACCTGAAAGGCTGGACCAATTCAGACCGATTAGTCTTTGTAATTTTCAGTACAAAATCATTTCCAAGATTTTAGCCAACAGATTAAAGGCTCTCCTACCTGCACTCATATCTATAGAGCAAAGTGCTTTTGTTAGTGGCCGTCAAATCCAGAATAACATCCTAGTAGTGCAGGAAATTCTACATCAACTCAGAATCCGAAAAAGAAAAAGAAAATTTCAGGGGGTCCTCAAACTTGATATGCAAAAGGCGTATGATCGTGTCGAGTGGGATTTTCTCCGGAATTATCTAAAACAGATTGGCTTTCATGCAGATTGGTTTTACAGGGTTATGCAGTGTGTCACGATTGCTTCTCTTTGTATTAAGTTTAATGGTCAGCTTCTTCAACCTTTTCCTATGACGAGGGGTCTTCGACAAGGTGATCCCCTTTCCCCCTATTTATTTATTCTAGTAGCAAATGCTCTTTCAACTCTCATACATCAAGCTGTCGCTCTGGGAAACATTAAAGGTATTCAACTTACCCGGAGCTGTCCTAATCTTTCACACTTATTTTTCGCCGATGATGCCATTTTCTTTATTGAATGAAAGCTGCTTGAATGCCAAAACCTGTCAAACATTTTAAATCAATACTGTCAAGCATCGGGACAGGCAATAAATCGAAATAAGTCTGGTATATATTTTAGTCGTGGCTATCCAGCACCTCTTCAGGAATATCTGGCCAGCGAATTTCGTGTTCCAGTGATGCACAAGACAGGGAAATATCTTGGCATACCTTTGGACTGGGGTAGGTCCAAAACAGAGATGTTTTCTTGGTTATTAGCTAAGGTGAATTCAAAAATGGATGGCTGGAAAGAAAAACTATTTTCGAAAGGTGGCAAGGAAGTGTTGATTAAAGCCCTAGTTCAAGCAAAGGCCTCAATACGCTATGCCTATCTTTAAAATTCCCATTTCTCTTTGCAAAGCTATCGAGCAGAAAATTTCTAAATTCTGGTGGCAAACTCAGAGCGAAAAATCAGGAATGCATTGGAAAAATTGGGAATCATTGAAGAGACGTAAAGATGCAGGGGGTCTTGGTTTTCGAGATCTAAAGGCTTTCAATAAGGCACTATTAGCAAAACAAGCTTGGCGTTTGTTTCAAAACCCCGATTCACTGTGGAGTTGTATCTTTCAAGGGCTTTATTTCCCTTCAAAAGATTTCTGGCACGTAGAAAGAGGCGCCAGGCCCTCTTGGGGTTGGCAAAGCATTTTACATGGTTGTGATTCTATGTCTAATCATCTACAGTGGTCAGTGGGTAATGGCCGGCATATCCGTATTAGAGAGGACAAATGGTTATCTATGGGTATTATTGGGGACCTGCACCGCGCAATGAACCTATTATGGTTGTTGATTTCATTAACCCTGAACAGCAATCTTGGAATATCTCTTTGCTCAAAAACAGTTTCACTGATCAAATTATAACTGAGATTCTCCGAATACAGGTACGCCCTTAGTTTACAATTGATTCTTTAATCTGGACAGGGAGAAAAAATGGCATTTATACTGTCAAGAGTGGTTATAATTGTCTACGATCAGGCGAATCCAACTTAGATCATAACCAGGCATCTTCTTCTTTTACGCTACCCAGGCGTTTTTGGAATACTATATGGCAGGTGCCGACGAGCCCTAAATTACGAATCTTCCTATGGTCTCTATGCCATAATGCTATTGCAACAGGTGAAAACCTGTATAACCGGCATATTTTATCGGATCCAACTTGCAGCCTATGTCAAAATTGCGGTAGTCATCCTATCCCTGAATCAACAGAACATCTCTTCTTTCAATGTCCGTGGACCAAAGCAGTGTGGTCTCATTCACAGTTTCACATAAACATGCGACAGTTTGAAACTAATAGATGTGATGCCTAGCTTCAACAACTCATGTATAAGAAGGATTTATTACCTGATTTGGCTATTGTAGCAGCTGTTTTGTGGCATATTTGGAAGGCCAAGAATGATTACATCTTTCATCAACGACTCCCCAATCCTGATCTAGTGGTCTTCAATGCCATCGCCTACGATCGCTCTTACAAAACCTCTAACTCCAAGCCCCTGCATCAACATAAGCAACCTGATCAGTCCACTTCTAATCGGAGCTCAAATCAGACTCAGCCTTTGCCAGATCTCACAGCCGCTGCCGGATTTGCTTATCCGCCTTTTTCTTTGACCCGGAGGTGCCCTTCTCATCTACCCTCCGTATCCTTTGGCTGGCGTCCTCCTGATATGGGTGTACTGAAAGTTAATATCAACGGCTCCTTTCACCCGGGTTCTTCTCAAGGCTCCGTGGCGGGTGTTTGTCGAGACTCTGCAGGAAGGTTGATCGACGGCTTCTCCCTTACCATCAACGCCGCCTCTACCCTACAAATGGAACTCCAAGCTTTCATATCTGCGCTCCGGTATCTGCTACAAACGGGACGATCTACAACTCACCTTATTCTTGAATCAGATTGCCTTCATTTGGTTGACTCGGTTCAAGATCATAATCGCTTTCCTTGGGACTCTCGTGCTCTGTTCGTGGAAGCGGCAGCTTTGCTTTGTCTTTTCCAAACCCTAGAGGTGCGCCACTGTCGAAGGTAAGAGAATAAGGTTGCTGATTGGGCCGCCCGAGCCCATGGGCTTCATATCCTCCCTCCCAATTGGCCTGAAACTCCCCATCCCTTCCTTTTTTTCTCTTTTATGTACCGATGCTTTAAACTACCGTAATCCTCTTGCCGGTTAATACTATTTCTCCATTCTCGTCCAAAAAAAAAATATATATATATATATATATTATCCTTCTGAACCATGATTTCTAGCAGATGGGAAGATAAAATCTTAACCGAGTGTCTCCGCGAGATGATTGAAACCACAAATCTTAATCCAGGGAAATTAATGAATGCTAATTTGTGGGACCCCCGAGAGTAGCTTATGTAGTATATCTCACCTTCAGATAAGTTTATCATGAGTGTTGGAAAAGATATTATGTATTGGTGGAAAAATATGTAACATTGTTTGCTGTGACGAGAATAGAGATGAAAATTCTGAGAAAGAGATAACAAATATAATAATTACCAAGCCATTGTTTATAAAGTCTTTAAAAATAAAGATTACAAACCAAAATTAAATTTGATATAAACTCCCAAAGGAATTGAACAAGAGGTGAGGTATTGGCAACGGTGCCAAGTAGCTTCACGAATTATGCCTCACAACATACAACACCTCAAATCCATTTGTATCAATACTATATGAACAAGGCTCTATTGAATACTTCTAGAAATCAACACACTTAAGAGTACGACTACTTAAGATCTAAAGGAGTACTTTGAGAAATTTGTATGTGTTCTTGAACTAAGAAGACACGTCTATTTATAGACAAGGAAAAACAATTGCAAAAAAATAAAAGGACATGATCTCAAGAGTCGTGTTGGTTGTGCTTAGACTAGTTAAGTCATTAACCCTTAATAAGAACAATATTAAATTCAAAAACTACAATAGAAAGAAAAGTGAAGTTAACTGAAGAGACACGTCACTTAATATTGAGCCATTAAAATCTATCATTACAACAATAATTACAACAATGAGGGCTCATAGAAATATATATGAAGCATTCTATCAAATTTCTCATATAGGTAGCAACAGACAAGGCGATCACCACACCATTGCATGCAACAAACCCTGCAACCACTAAGAGCACTTTTGCAACCTCTTCTTGAACTTCTATCTCTAGAGAATCAAGAAAGCTGACCAAGAGGAGAATGACCTCACCTACTTCCATGACCCCCTTCATAATTTATCATCTTCACTCACAACTTCATGCAAACTGGCTAGTGCTTGCCTCTTCATGTATGGTTCTTCCTCAACTTGTCAACAAGTCCCTAGCATAAAAGTAACATCCCAGAGAGATTCTTGACATGGCAATGGAACCTTGTCAAGACCATGGCAAGGGAGCTTTGTCAAGACCATGTCCAAATTGCTCTGCATCAATAGCTTCCCACCTTAGGAATGAGTCATGCACTTCTCAGCAAGGCCACGACATTCCTCGATCGTGACCTTCATTTCTTGAACCACGCCTGGAACCTCAGTGGTCTCATTAGAGGCTGCCAAGACAATGGCAAACACATCATCTCCCTTCATTGGTCCGCCCTCGAGATAAAAAAAAAAATGTCATCGGTAGATCTAAACATGTATTGGATATGATATGAACCAAATCATTGAAAAACTAGCATTGAAACTCAGTTCCTAGTGTCTCCTTTACAATGTGATGTAACAAGCACAGAGATACATCAAAATTTTCAAATATAATAAAGTCATCTTGATTATATTCATCACTCTTAAAGATTGGGCCACATGAACTCCACTCCCAAACTTCCACCACCGACGGTCGAGTTCTCTAGCGAAGCCAAGAAACCATTGCGATCCTTGAAGAAACAAAGTCAGTCGTCAGGAATATACCCATAGCCGTCAAGGTTGGAGTGCGTGGGTTGGACTCCACTCCTAAACTTCCACCACTAGCAGTCGAGTCAAACTGTCAATTGAGTGTATGGATTTGTTGGCCTATTTCTCCGATATATGGGAACTATTCTTTATAATTGAAAAACCTATTCGGTTGAGCAAAGGCCCACTTGTCTCATCAAAGCCTTTTTTATGGGCTTTTTGGGTTTTCTTTAGATCATCATAGATACAAGAACTTTTATTTGTGTTAATTAAATACTCTAACTTTCATGATTTGTGAAATTGATGACTCATCAATTGATTCATTTTGCTTTTAATATTTAGAATGACATTATTATAATTTGGAAAGTGGAGAAATATTTTATAAAATCATAAAATTCAATTTAACAAGGGGAAAATAGTAGTGACATCATTGTTAGGTTAACAAACTAGTGTTTTATTTTATAGAGTTTCGAATTGAATCTCGTGCAAACTTTGCTTAAGAGAAATGACACATATACTCATTTTTATGTCACAAAAGATACATCCAAATCTTCAAGTGCAACAAAGCCGTTGGGATTATATCCATAGCTCTCAAGATCGAAGTGCGTGGACTTCTCTCTTGAGCTTCCACTCTAATGGTTGAGTCCTCCGGCAAAGTCAAGAAACCATGGTAGACGAAGTCATAGAAGAGACTAAGAAAGTAGTCAAGATCAAACCCACAACCCTCCAAATTGGAGCACATCGGGGTGGACTCTAATCCTGAACTTCCACCATTGGTGACTGAGTTGACCGGCCAAGTCTAGAAACCACCTTGGTTGTCATGAGCATAGTCCTTAAAGAGAGCCAAACGTGAAGGACAATGAGCTTGGAAACTCTCTAAAAGCCAATAGATCTTGCCATACAAATCTTCATAATCAAGACCAACTCCAACTCCAAAATTATCATCAGCACCAACATCCTTTGATTTCTCATGCACACAATGAAGAATGGCCTTGCACTTCACGATCAAGGATTTGAAGTCCTCCTTTGTCAAGCAAGAATCACCCTCTTTCTCAACCCACTACATTCACTCTCTTAGACCCTTTAGTTGCATCACATTGTCATTTTGACAAAGGTAGTCGGAAATTAGCTTTTTGACTAAGGGGGCGCTGAAAGAGTAGGGTTTGCTTGTGGTGGAGTAAAAATGACAGTAGCGCTAGCACTAGTGCATTCGCAGGGAGTGGAGGCCTTCTTGAAGAGTCCTTTGCGTCTCTTCAAGAACATCACACATAGTTTAGCCAGGGTCGATAATCTTGGTGATTACTTTATTGACGGTGGAGTTCACAAATGTTTTTATTTTTGTTTTTTTACTTAGAGAAAACGAGTGTGTGTTTGGGCGCCAACACCTAAATGAGAGAGAGAGAGAGAGAGAGAGAGAGAGAGAGAGAGAGAGAGAGAGAGAGAGAGAGAGAGAGAGAGAGAGAGAGAGAGAGAGAGCGCGTGTGTGTTGAATGAGTTTGCATAGTTCTTGAGTTTCTTCAAGGGAGAGTGAAGAATATGTAGTCTGGAGTGAGAATATTTTGGAGTGATTTGGAAATAAAAAAGTGCTTTGAATATGATGTTTTGGATGCTCAACAAGGGTGAAGTTTGGGCTAGCAATACAACCTTGGGATGAATAAGTTGAATGAGAAACTATGACAAACTTTTGCAGAACATAACAAGTTAAATTTCATCAGCATTAGAAACAATTCAATATAATTGGAGTGACGAAAATAAAGAGATAGAAAATAGCACATTGAAATTGGTTCTACTTTATCCTTAGGCCCACGTCCACTCTCAATACTGACAGCCATAACAAGGTTGGAATTCACTAATAATGAGTATTGTGAGTTTCAACTATGATTACACTTGTGCACTTAACTCTACTATGATTACAACTCAGTAACACCTCACAAAGACATCATCAACATCATCGCCACTAAAAAGTAAAGAAGAACACTCAAAAACTCTAGATTCGACTTGTTCATTTCCATCAAACCTCACTACTTCTCTTAGATTGCAAATATATAACCATCCAATCCTTAGATGAACGTTTGCAACTCAACTCCATGAAATAACCATTGATTCTGCTGTTGCCAATAGCAGAACAACTCGCTGACGCTTACTAGCGTCAAAACAGCTTTTTCTAATGGTAATAGTTTCCAAACCAGTCAAACAAGCTCTAATTCATCTTTAGTGCTTTTAATGCGAACTTCAAGCTTTTGTAATGGCTACTTTCATCTTGATCAACATTTCAATCAGATGAACGAATGAACAACGCCTTTCAAGACCTGATATCAGCATGGTCCCTTACCCATAATTCAAACTACTGATTATCATCAGTCTGTTGCTCTTGTCTTCATTAGCTTCCCAAGACATAAATTCTTGTAACTTTTTGTGGCTTTTTTCCTTTTTTTTGGTCGTAAAACTAAAATTTCATTAAGTCAAAGGGAGTCCGTTCACATTGCAAGATAAGAAATGCAACAAAGGTTTCAGGGGACAAGATAGCCAATTTGAGGGAAGCTCCTTCTTTCAGTGGGCTTATTTGCATCTCGAGGACATCGGGCTAGGTTCACAAAGTTCAGTTGGGTAGTTTTGCTTTGCACTCATCAATCCAGGCCCGTAGTGCCCATGGGCTTTGCTCTTCTTCCATAATGTAGTTGACTAGCGAAGTACCATCTGATTGTACTTAAAGTTGAACTCCACAAAGCTCTTCATACTTGCTTCTCTTCGATAAAGCGTAGACCCGTGAGCAACGCTAAGGTTTGAGCCGCTTCGACCGATCCAGCCAAGATAGAATTTGCGAAGCCATCCACCAACACTCCTCTGTAGTCTCGAATCACCCCTGGCACAGCTGCTTTCGGCAAGTTCTCCGATTTGGAGCAATCGACGTTGATTACCAAACGCCCTCGCTCCGGTGGCTACCATGAAGAAGGTCAGCTTTTCCCGTTCTTAGTTGCGCTTTCCAACCTTGGATTTCATCTCAAAAAACTGGCTTGCTCTGTAATTGCAAGATCCAACGTTCCGTTCGTGTTCAGCCAGCGGGAGCTAAAAACAAACCCATTTCGGGCCCTCCAAATTGACCACAAGATGCCTGCAATTTCCTCATGCGAGACCTGGGATGTATTAACTTCAAAGCAATTCAATAACCATTTATCCAGTCAAGTGATGGGTATGTCTGAAAATTGTAACTTGATTTTTTCGTGTGCCCATATCGAAGCTGTCCAGCGACAAAGCAACAGCGTGTGCTCAATTTGGTGGTTTCTCAACGCCTGGTTCTTGCAATCGAGTAAATGAAGGCTAAAGTTTCTAGCTCATGTTCCGTACATAATCTATCTTTCTCGGTAGTTAGTCATGAAGTTGTATAATTGTATCTTTGTTCAGAGATTTCATTGATCTTGTCGCTTGTTTCGACAATATGCTCCGCCATGATGAGGTCTCTCTCTTTTCGTTGCGTTGCATTGTATGACATTCTATCTATCTAAACCTTCCTTTGTCCTAGAGAATCATATTGATATTTGCCAAGAATATACACAACATTCGCGTTCACCACTCTACACAATAGACCTGTCATGAGACATGCAGGGTAGGTATCAACCATTTGAGCCTCTGACTGCATGTAATGCATCTAAAAAATGCTGGTTTTCAGGAGCATACGGTTCAATTGGGAGTCGAGTCACCACAGCAAACAACAAAGTCTTTAGCTGCTGATCAAGACAGATCTCAACTTCAGACAAGCTCATCGATTCGTGAACTTCTCCAGGCTCAAACTTGTTCCCACCTGATAGGTTTTTTATTGGTTGGGCCAAGCTAGGCCCATTCGCCCATGTTGGGTGAAACCCAGCCCATAAAGGAAGGGACCATAAGAAAGAAAGAATAGTTATTTTTTAAGTGAAAATAACTGTTATATATAAAAAGAAAATGAAAAGGGGAACATTAATTTATAGAGATAGAACGTGCATTTTCCTTTTCGAATATAGTAAACTCTCTCGACGAACTGAACTCCAAGACTTCGATTGATTCCTCTAAGACTATAACAAGTATTTAATCTATAGCAAATAAGGTACGTCCATCTTCGTGATGTCCTTTTCAATCAGTATTATATGTTTGCTTGGGACCGTTTCCACATTTGTTTTTGGTATTCAATCCTTCGAGTATCGGTTTGTTTTTAGGAATCTGTTTCCTTCAGCATCCGGCCAAGCCGTCTCATTGCAGGGTACGGCCCACACAGCCGACGTCGCTGTGTATTGGCGGGAACAAGGTGCCGGCCTGTGTTGGTTTTTGTGCTACAAGCCAGGCCCATATAAAGATCAGCAACCGTTGCTGATCGTCCGCTTATGCATGAACGATCGTGCATGATGGTCAGCAACCGCCGACCATCATGATTCATACTCATACTTTTTTTTAAATTAGTTATTATTATTAAAAAGAAAAGGACATAGATTAATTAATTAATTAAATTAATAAATAAATAATTAATCAATTCCATTAAAAATAAAAAAGAACATAATCTTTATATGTACATTTGGAATACATTAACATATATTCACTTTGGACATGCATGTGCATCATATGCAAGTAGGCTCGTGACTATAATACAAATTAAATTAAATTTCATTTAATTTAATTTCAAATCGACTCAATTCGATTGCAGTAATTGCAAACACATTTGCAATAATATTTCTCTCTTGTTCCACGTTGTCCTAATTATTTATGGTGTGTGACATCCCTAGCTTCATCACTAAACTGGTAGTAAGACTTGTACTAACACATTAATACTCCCAAAAGAATTAATTGTCCCGATTAACCTTTGAGTCCTACAAGCCATGATTGACATCTAGTAATATATCATGGCTACCCAGATAGTGTGAATGTTTTAAGAACATAAGAAACATATCAGCTTTGGCTACCGTGTAATTCAATCCCTCTGTTTTACTATGTTTTGATCAAACAAAGACCATGAAATATTTGTTAAGTCACCAATACGATTATATGCACAAATCTAATTGACATGCATTTTATTTGAGACATAAATAATTTATTCTCGGTTACAACCCCTGCCAAGGATTTCAATGCAGTGTCATAATTAGATCGCATAGGACACCATTATTATACCTTGCATGTAATAATGAGACAGATTCCATATTGTGCACACGTGCAACTTCGTATATGAACAAACCATGACCATCAAGTATAAAAACGGATCAACGACCCGGCATTATGTGCATATGTGAACCATAGTTGTTCGACACACAAGTTAACATTGTCCCTCAAGTCTAAGGATTATTTACACAAGACCAAAGCATGAACAATTAGACATTGACCATGCTAAAAGGTTCCATGTCGCTAATCGTTCCATATGCATCACGTTCAATGAACTTGTCTAATATAAACACTCGTGTTCTTAACTCAGGCATCACAATACCTAATGGCTTGTGACTCATCATTCCTTTAAGTATCCAATACTTAATTGTGAAGTTATGAATACACCGGTCTCAACAGGATTATTAATATCCACTCAATAATCCATTGACTGGAAACGATTTAAAGATTCAGTCTAACTATGAACCCGTCACATATATTTTTAACGTCTCAAGAATAGATCTAATTGCAACTGATCTTATGGAATCATTCATAAATATAAAATAATTAGACAAATGAATAAATACGTCATTGCCATTAATTAAATAATAATAATGATAGAATAACTGAAATCTCTAATATGTAACTATTACAGAGTAGCTTTAGGGCATATATCCAATAGTCTCTACCGCGATATAAATAGGAGTCTATGCATGTGCGTGCGTGCAGAATAAGCCCCCGCAGATAAATCGAGATGCGTTTCCTAGGTTGTTTTTTTCTCTTTTCTTTTTCATGCGGGAATGCCTTGTAGTTTGTCCTGGGGAGAGCCTCCTTTTGTTTGTTCAGGGTTCATATGATGCTGCATATTGCATTTCGCTCTGCATTTTTTTGTTTCTGTTGTTTTTGGGTTGTTGATGGGGACGTCCCAAGGTGTCGAGAATCTAAATATTTTTGCCCCCCATCACCTCTTTTTTATCTTATTCTCATTCCTTATCCACCTCGGTTTATCTGCCGGGGCATGTTCCTTTTGCTTTGTTACTTCCCTGTTGGCGATCTCGTTTGGCGGCGGCATTGCGAGGACGGATTTGGGGAGCCATTCTTTGCTCGATGAAAGCGAAAAGTTGAAATCTTCTTCCTTTGTTGTGGTGTTATTTTCGATCAGGAGATGATATTCAGAGGCACTGATACGGTGGCCATCCTCCTGGAGTGGATTCTGGCCAGGATGGTCCCCCACCCTGACATCCAAGCGAAAGCCATCCTCCTGGAGTGGGCCCCACCATGAGGCGAGGTCAACCCTGGCCGGATTTGGGTGAGCGTAGCCATGAGGTCACGGGACCCGTCTAGCTATCATCGGTCATCTAGATGTCATCCATCATCGTTGTGGCTGACGATTGATTAGAGAAGAAGAAGAGGAAGAATTTTAAAAAAGAAAAAAATGATTTGGGCTTTGATTCCAAAGTTATTTTACAGAATAAATAAATATTTTTTTTAATTCTTAATTCTGTTACCAAGCGGATCCATATTTTATTTTCAGGCAACTTCAACATTAGACATGAATTGTTCAGTTACAAACCGTTCATCGGAGAAGTATATGAAGAAGAAACAGTGAAATATTATGAAGAAGCAAAATCTAGGATCGCTCCCCACCTCCTGCCGTCTTTTCCCCCTTCCTGCAAAGACCCCAGTTCGCATCCCTGTCGTTATTTATTATGGGAGGTTTGACCAGGGCTGCCGAAAAAAGCATGTCAGAGAATGAGCAACGTTTTCCAAAAATGGCGCAACATGCTCAACAACTGAAGGGAGCCCGAACGCTGAGTATATTAAGCATTATACAAGAAGGTTTGTGCACGTGAGGGCTTCAAGGGCTTCAAGGTTTGGCAATCAATTTGTTGGTGAATTTCCCTTTGAACATAGAATGGGGGAAAGAATCATCATTGCATGGACGTTCCAAGGGCACGTTTCATAGAACGGCAAAAAAGCCAGAGAGAAGCCATGTCAGCAATTTGTTGGTGAATTTCCCACAAGAAAAAGCTGTGGTGACACTGTGAAGCACCTGGCGAGTGGACGGCTCCAGCGTTTCCACGCCGATCAAGATTTGTGAGTGGATTGGTCTGTCTTAGCTTTAGAGTTACACCCTTCAAAGTACGACTAAGAGCACACAGTTTAAGGCACAGCTTTTTGACCTTAGTGCATGAAGACAACGTCCCTTGGAACGTCCATGCAATGATGATTCTTTCCCCCATTCTATGTTCAAAGGGAAATTCACCAACAAATTGCTGACTTGGCTTCTCTCTGGCTTTTTGGCCCTTTTTGGTTTCTTGAGTTGACGTTTGAGGTGCCCGTTCATCCCCCGTATGACTGACAAGGGTAAGCCAACCGCACAAATTGCCTCTGATTCTGCGGGATAGTTGATGCTTTTCTCTTGCGTCAATACTTACGGTGATCAAGGCACGAAACTTCATGCCTCGTGAAGCATGCGTCCCCGAAGGAGCATGAGTCAAAGTTAGCTTAATAGTCGCGCGCATGACTCAATGGATTGGCAATCAAATAGCTCTATGAGGAAGTCCAGGATTGTGCGCATGCCGCGCTACTCCATTCATGATGTTTATATACTTTAGAAACAATGATTCATCGTTATGCTTAACAGAAACGGATTTTATAGCTTCGCGAAATTTATAGAATCATTGTTCCTTCTTCGACAAAAATTTATCTGAATCAAACTCCTGAACATTGTTTTCCTATGCAATGCTTCCCAATTTTGAGCAGCCCACATTGTTGGTATGGGGAGAGCAAGATCAGATATTCCCCCTGGAGGAAGGAGGGAGGGACGACGGTTCGATGGACAGTTCCTTAAGAAGGAAGAAAACCAAGCGTCATTTGGGCCTCATCCCCCCACCATTCCCAGTCACCCCCACGAAGACTATGGAAAAAGGGAACTCTCTCTCTCTCTCTCTCTCTCGGTCACTTTCTGGACTTTTTCCTTCTCCCTTCCTTTCTTCATTTATTGACCAAAGGAATATAAATACGTTTATTACGACTTTAAAAATTTCTATTCTCATTTTTTTTTATTATAAAAATGTCATTGAAGACTTAACAATTTATATTTGGATAAAATCGAACTTTTGTAAGGATTTAATTGATGAAGATATTCTAAGATGACCTTGGAAAATTCAATGTAAGAGTCAGTTAAAGATGAATGATTGGAAATGGCATCAGAAAATCTCACTAGTTTATAGCTCACGATATAAGAGAAAAAAAAATCCGTTTCTATTAAGCAATGGGTGAAAAGACGGGGAGAGAAAGAGGTGCGGTCAATCCACTGGTGGAATGACAGGGTCTTTCTTTGCAGGGGGGTTGGTGGGGTTATGATTAATTGGTTTCGATGGGGGACGTCTGGGATTTACCTTCGCCTTTTGTCAGTTAGTCTCTTTCGAATATTGAGGTTAAAAATCGGACCCATGGTTAATCATAACCCCATGGTTAAAGATGGTAAGCACCGGGGTTAAAAAGTGGCCTATATAAACCACCCCCTCCTCCTCCTCCTCCGTCCTCCGCCCTTCTCCACCGCTACCGCAACAGCCACCGTCTCTACAGTCTCCTTGCTATGGCCGTGCCGACCGACGAGCTCTTCACCGTCTTGGGGCCCGACGCCGGCCCTTCGCACGCCGTCCAGCTCGCCACCTGCTTCGTCCTCTTCGCCGCCATTTTCGCCTTCTGGCTATCGCCTGGCGGCCTCGCGTGGGCCCTCTCGAAGGCCCGCCCCGTGAAGGAGTCGGCGTACAAGCTCCTGTTCCACCGGGCGAAGGGGTTCGCCCCCTACGGCAAGTACTGGCGCAGCCTGACGAGGATCTCGGCGACCGACCTGTTCAGCCCCAGGAGGATCGCCGCGCCGTGGAAGTCCCGGGCCCGGATAGGGCTCCAGATGGTGGGGGATATCAGGGCCCTCATGGAGGAGCGCGGCGAGGTCTGGGTGAGGAAGGTGCTGCATTTCGGCTCCCTCAACAACGTGATGTCCACCGTGTTCGGGCGGTCCAACGACTTCGGCGACCGCAATGGCGGCGACTGGTTCGAGCTGGAGCGCCTGGTGAGCGAAGGGTACGAGCTGCTGGGCGCGTTCGACTGGGGCGACCACTTCCCGCTGCTGCGCTCCCTGGACTTGCAGGGCGTGAGGAGGAGGTGCCACCGGTTGTGCGGGAAGGTGAACGCCTTCGTGGGGGCGATCGTCGAGGAAGTGAGGCTCGCCCCGTTCGGCGCCGGGCGGTCCTACGACTTCGGCGCCCGCAATGGCGGCGGGGGGCTCGAGCTGGAGCGCCTGGTGAGCGAAGGGTACGAGCTGCTGGGCGCGTTCGACTGGGGCGACAACTTCCCGCTGCTGCGCTCCCTGGACTTGCAGGGCGTGAGGAGGAGGTTCTCCCGGCTCTGCGAGAAGCTGTCGATGAAGATGAATGTGTCACCGGTATGCAGGGCCATCCATAGGAGGGTGCAAGTTTGATTTGGGATCCCTGAGAGTTTTTCACGAGTGATGTGAAATTATAAATTATAAATAAAACTGGGATTATGCAAGGGACTTTGCTAATGGGGATGTCGATAAGAGACTTTGCTTATTAGCTTCTTCTCTATATTTTGCCATACCAAACCTTTTGCCTTTTTTTCTTCTTTTTTCTTTCTATCTCCCTGTTTTCTGCCGGTGCTGGAGTGTGTAAGGAGAATGTGCTTTCCTAGTGCTTGTCTTCTGTCTTTCTAGCCCTTGAACCCTTCATGTACACAAACCACTTTGTATAATGCTTTAATATATTCAGCGTTCGGGCTCCCTTCAGTTGTTGAGCATGTCGCGCCATTTTCACATATTTTCTCTCTCTCCAGAATGTTTGATCGAATAACTCTTTGCCATCCCGTCAGGTTTTGTCCGGTTCTAGTCTTTTAGCGCATGAGCAGAAGATCCGTACTCAAGGTTCTTGTAAAAGACGATGCGTGTAAGGTGGCCCGATGACTTGTGTTATAGAAGCCTGGAATGTGTATATATTCCGGGGTTATCCAAGTATGCCATCGGAACTAATCTGTCCCCGTCACTCTCTAGGTCCCTTCGGACATGATCATTTTTAAGAGATCTTTATCGAACATAGATGTACACGTACTCAAGCCCTTGTTATTCTCAGAGAGAGAGAGAGAGGGATCTCGGTTTATTGGGCTCGGCTAAGAGTTACGTCGCCAAAGCCTAAATTTGGAGGTCGGGTCGTGCACTGTTAAACGCTACTTCAATGGCGTAAGTCGTGGGAGTTCGGATATTTCCATAAAGATGGCTAGGATTCGCATGGCAAAAGATAAGAATGAAAGCATGATCACTTAAACTAATTGATTCTGCATGTGTCTGTAAGCAATTAGAGAGAGAGAGTTTATTGGGTTCAGATAAGAGCCATGTCGCCGAAGCCTAAATTTAGAGTCTGGTCTTGCGCCGTTAAACGCTACTCCAATGGCAAAAGCCTAATGTATTAGGATATTGTCATAAAGATGGCTAGGATTCACATGACAAAAGATAAGAATAAAAGCGTGCTCCCTTAAGCTAATTAATTATGCATGCGTAAGTGTGTGTGTGAGCATGTAGCAAGCACTAGGGTTTTAATTAGGTTTTTTAAACTTTAGGGTTATGGATTGTTTGGTCGTTCTCCTCATTCATTCGATCCCATCACATATTATAATAATTTGAGCTCTCCTTTCTCTTTCAATGCCACTCCCTTGTGCATCTTTATCTCTTGCAAAAGCCCTTTTTTGTAGCTCCAATTAAAAAAAAAACGATAGGAACAAAAGAGCTTGTTCCAAGACAATGATTCCTTAATTAAGGTGCTATCGTAACATTTAAGAATGCCCACTTTTTTTTATCGTTACTTTTGTTGTTGGGCGAATTTTCGTAGCTTTCCACTTTATTATATCATCACTTGAATAGGGACTTTTGAATGATTGAGGAATAAGAACCTAAACACAAAATCATTGATGATATGGCTCATTCATATCATATCTCACACACACCCACCCACTTTTTCTCTTTTTTATGCTGGGCTCTGGCAGATGCAAATCCTCCTCAGAGAATAATTATCTGAGGGAAGGTGTGCTGGGGAAAAAAGCTTTGCCCCTTTTTGGCCACCCTAGAAAGATAAAAGATCGATGCATGCGGGATTTGAATATTCATGCGAACCCACCTATTTTATCGTTATTTATACCCTAGTACCAAACTCCCGAGGAAAAAAAAGACGGTATTAATGTTATGATTTTCGTGTGACACTCATTTTGATATTGAAAGTTCTAAAATGACCATTTATGTATTGCAACTTTTGAAAAACGTTGGTTTGAGTGGCTCTGATAACTTAATTTGTCAGAAAATTTGACGTCACTCGTCAAAGTCACTTAAATGAAACTTTTTGGAAAAATCGTGATATGAATGTGATGGTTCATAAAGTTTTTTGACACTTAGTTTATCATTTGTAAGAATTTTGCTCTGAAATATTTGAGTTAGAAATTTGACAAAATAATGACTGAGTCAAAAGCAAATATTCTAACTCTGCCACTATTTTTCTTTGTTTTTGTTCAACTCAAAAGAAAAATCATGGAGCAAATATTCTTGTCCAAATAATTTCATCTAAAATCACAAAGATCTACTTGTTTTTATAGAAAAAAGGAAGTAAGTAAAATCTTTTATTTCTCTCGTAATTTTGCATTTAGTTTTTCTATTACCAGCTTTGTGTTTAGATTGAATGGTGGAATTTGGAGCCTTATGGAAATGGAGGACTTCTCTTAGATTGACTGCGAGGATCAATGCTAGAGAACGCTTGGGAACCAATTTAATTCCAGTTACTCAATTTGTGAAAAATTGATATATTTAACAATGTCAGTATATAAAATTTTAAAATGTTTTGTGCCAAAATTTTATGAACAATCAGTTGGATGCTAAAACGTTATGAGTGATCAATTTAAAGCAAAAGCATTTTAAAAGCATTTATTTAAGTGACTCCGATGAGGCATATCAAATTGGGACTCTTTTCTAACACAACTCATGCGTGCATCTTAATAACTTAATAATTTCCTTCTCACATGTGGGCTCTAGTGTTAAGTTTGCTCTCCCCAATTCAGGTATCCTTTTGCATCAGTCTATCTTAAATTGAATATCCAATGCCCAACTTTATCCATTGTCTCTTTCTCCAGATTGAAGCATGAAGTTTGTCATCAGGCCCACACAGCTATACCACAATGCCCATTACCCAGAAATTGAGTTGGTCATCAGATTTGTTTCTTGAGATATTCACCAAACATTGAATTAAAATGGGGCCCTTAAGTAATTGCTCTTTAAAAGTTATGATACTAATACTGTCTTTATTTCTAAGTTAATTTTTTGTTTGGTTCTTGGGTACTTTCATTTTGTTTTTTAATATTCCTATCCACACTCATATCTTCCTCTTTATTCCAGTCACACCATGCCTGGAAGCTTAGTGCTCCCATTAGAGGCTACCAAGACAATGGCAAACACAATCATCTCTCTTCATTGGTCCACCCTCAAGAGAAAAAAAAATGTCATCGGTAGATCTAAACATGTATTGGATATGATATGAACCAAATAATTGAACAACTACCATTGAAACTCAGTTCCTAGTGTCTCCTTTACAATGTGGTAACAAGCATAGAAATACATCCAAATTTTCAAATATAATAAAGTCATAGGGATTATATTCATCACCCATAAGATTGGGCCACATGAACTCCACTCCAAAGCTTCCACCGCCGACAATCGAGTTCTCCAACGAAGCCAAGAAACCATCGCGGTCCTTGAAGAAACAAAGTCAGCCGTTAGGAATATACCCATAGCCGTTAAGGTCGGAGTGCGTGGGTTGGACTCCACTCCTGAACTTCCACTGCTAGCAGTCGAGTCAGACTGTCAATTGAGTGTATGGGTCTATTGGCCCATTTCTCCAATATATGGGAACTATTCTTTATAGTTGAAAAACCTATTCGGTTGAGCAAAGGCCCACTTGTCTCATCAAAGCCTTTTTTATGGGCTTTTCGGGTTTTCTTTAGATCATCATAGATACATGAACTTTTATTTGTGTTAATTAAATACTCTCACTTTCATGATTTGTGAAATTAATGACTCATCAACCAATTCCTTTTGCTATTAACATTCGGAATGACACTATTACAATTTGGAAAGTGGATAAATAATTTATAAAATTATAGAAGTCAACTTAACACGGGGGAAAAATAGTAGTGACATCATTGTTAGGAGGACAAACTAGTGTTTTATCTTATAGTGTTTTGAATTGAATCCCATGCAAATTGTGCACAAGAGAAACGACAAATATACTCCTTTTTTATATCACAAAAGAGATTATCCAAATCTTCAAGTGCAACAAAACCATTGGGAATATATCCATAGCTCTTAAGATCGAAGCACGTGGACTCCTCTCCTGAGCTTCCACCTCCGATGGCTGAGTCCTCCAGCAAAGTTAAGAAATCATCGCAGATGAAGTCCTAGAAGAGATTAAGAAAGTCGTTTGGATTGAACCCACAACCCTCCAAATTGGAGCACATTGGGGTGGACTCCAATCCCGAACTTCCACCACCAACGGTTGAGTGGATCGGCCATGTCTACAAACCACCTTGGTCACTATCACAAGTGCAATCCTTGAAGAGAGCCAAACGTGAAGGACAAGGAGTTTGGAAACTCTCTAAAAGCCAAGAGATCTCGTCGTACAAAACTTTTTAATCCAGACCAACTCCAACTCCAAAATCACCACCAGCACCAACATCCTTCAATTTCTCATGTACACAATGGAGAATGGCCTTGCACTTCACAATCAAGGATTTGAAGTCCTCATCCGTCGAGCAAGAGTCACTCTCTTTCTTGACCCACTTCATTTAGTCTCTTAGACCCTTCATTAGCATCACATTGTCGTTGTGACAAAGGCAGTCAGAAATTATCTTTTTGACTAAGGGGGAGCCAAGAGAGTAGAGTTTGCTTGCGGTGGAGTAAAAAGGACAGCAGCGCTAGCGCTAGTGTATTCACAGTGAGCAGAGGCCTTCCTGAAGAGTCCCTTGTGCCTCTTCGAGAACGTCACACATAGTTTGGCCGGTCGGTGATCGTGGTGATTACTTTATTGACGGTGGAGTTTGCGAACATTTTTTAACTTAGAGAAAGCAAGTGTGTGTTTGGGCGCCAACACCTAAACAATTTTGCATGTTTAGAGAGTGATGAGATATGTAGTATGGAGTGAGAATATTTTGGAGTGATTAGGAAAGAAAAAAAGTGCTTTGAATATGATGTTTTGTGATGCTCAACAAGCGTGAAGTTGGGGCTAACAATATAACCGAGGGGTGAATAAGTTAAATGAGAAACTATAAAATAACTTTTTGTGGAACATAACATATTAAATTTCATCAGCATCAGAAACAATCCATTATAATTAGAAGTGTTGATAATAAAGCGATAGAAAATAGAACACTGAGATTGGTTCGGCTTCATCCTCAAGCTCACATCCACTCTAAATACTGATACCCACAACAAGACTGGAATTTACTAGTTTTCAACATTGCAAGTTTCAACTATGATTACACTTGTACACTTAACTCTACTATGATTATAACTCCATAACACCTCACAAATCATCAGCATCATAGCTGCTAAAACATCAAAAAAAAAAACACTCAAG
Source organism: Eucalyptus microcorys (assembly GCA_014182515.1). NCBI lineage: Eukaryota > Viridiplantae > Streptophyta > Magnoliopsida > Myrtales > Myrtaceae > Eucalyptus > Eucalyptus microcorys. The sequence continues at coordinate 6,913,400 of CM024563.1, forward strand.
AGCTATAGATTTGGCTTTTCATTTCCACCAAGCCTCACTACTTCTCTTAAATTGTAAATATATAACCATCCAATCCTTAGATGAATATTTGCAACTCAACTCCATGAAATAGTCATTGGTTTTACTGTTCTGCTAGAACAACTCTCTAACACTTGCCAGCGTCAGAACAGCTCTTTCTAATTGTGTCAGTTTCCCAAACCAGTCAAAAAAGCTCTATTTCATCATTAGTGCTTCTGATGCAAACTTCAAGCTTTTGTAGTGGTTACTATCATCTTGATCAACGTTTCAATCAGATGAATAGATGAACAACGCCTTTCATGACTTGATGTCAACATGGTCCCTTACCCATAATTCAGACCGCTAATTATCATCGGTTTGTTGCTCTTGGCTTCATTAGCTTCCGAAGACATCAATTCTTGTAACTTTTTGTGGCTTTTTCCCTAATTTAAACATGGAATTTTGCCAATTTCTCGATGCCCAGTTCTTGTAATTGAGTAAATGAAGACTATAGTTTCTAGCTCATTGTCAGTACGTAATCTATCTTTCTCGGTAGTTAGTCATGAAGTTGTATAACTGTGTTTGTGTTCAGGGATTTCATTGATCTTGTCGCTTGCTTGAACAATATGCTCCACCATGACGAGGTCTCTATGTCTTTTCGTTGCTTTGCATTATATGACATTCTATCTATCTTAACCTACCTTTGTCCTAGAGAATCATATTGATATTTGCCAAGACTATATACGACATTCACGTTGACCACTCTACACAATTGATCTTTCATGAGATATGCAGGGTAGGTATCAACCATTTGAGCCTCTGTCCGCATGTAATGCATCTAAAAAATGCTGGTTTTCAGGAGCGCACGGTTCAACTGGGAGTCTAGTCAGCACAGCAAACAACAAAATCTGAAGCTGCTGATCAAGACAGATCTCAACTTCAGACAAGCTCATGGGCTTACCAGGGTGGATCCGACCCTCCATTTGCCGATCGATTCGCGAGCTTCTCCAGGATCAAACTTGTTTGCATCCGGCCGAGCCGTCTCATTGTAGGTTACGGCCCACATGGCCGGCGTAGCTGTGCACTGGCGGGAACAAGGTGCCGGCCTGTGTTGGTTTTGTGCTGCAAGCCAAGCCCAAGTAGGAATCTGCTCTAGGCCGAGCATCTTTCGGAAGATCCATGCCGAATGACTGTCGGGCCAGGCCCATTGAAGATCCAGTCTAACCATCCACTTCAGGCGTGTGTATTCCCAATGACCACGACTGATCAGTTGACCGCCATGTCCAGCCCATCCTCCCACCAAAGATTACTTCCTTTCTGTAGCTACAAAAATTTTCCTCTTCTAATAATTGATAAGTTGGGAATAAATTCTAGATAATGTCTGAGCTCGCAGGCTTAAGGGAACACCATTTCTCGACTTATTGACAAGATGGAAAAATATAATATAAAAAAAAAAAAAAAAAAAAAGGACGACCATTTCTGGTTTGCAATTGCTAACTCTATTCCTGAATAAAGGCGAAATATAGAAACGGAAGGAATTTTAGGATGTGTTTAGTCAGCTGAATAAAACTCTGTTATATCCTATATGATATTTCGGGGCAATGCAAAATTTTGATGTCTGGATATTAACCTAACATGGTCCAAATAAAAAGGTCTCACCTAGGTTCAGGTGTTCTCATAACGCTTATTTCTCCTGTCTCCCCTCTTTGTACTCATTAATGCGACCCCAGCTTACGTCACCACTTTTCCATGCATGCAATTACCATTGTCTCCCTGATTTTGACCTCCCCATTGCCATCGTTGCCGCCGACAGTCGAGACGATGAACGACAACGTTTGTCCCTCATGTCCTCAGCGGGCTCTAGCTCCGTCTCCGTGAGAGCACGGTGGCAATGGGAGGTCGCCCCGGTGCCGAGGCTTGTCGTGGCATCAAGCTCTAGGGGATGATGTCAAGATCTCGGCCCAAATCTAGTAGGTGCAATTAGGATCATGTCGAGATCTGAAGTTCGCCGATGAATTACAATGTGGTGGGCCATAAACGGACAGATATAAGGTTCTTTCATGGCGAAGCTCGACTCGACCTTGGCCATGGACCTCAATCGCCATAAGATAGGAGGCCAACAAACTCGGAGAGAGAGAGAGACGGATGATACCGACAGCGCTTAGCGTCGATGTTGACCTAATAAGAAGCAGCGGAAGGCATCGATGACATCCACCGAGGGTCGATGAAAATCGCGCAGAGGTAAGGGGGAGAAGAGAGAAGAATTTGTGTTTAGACAAAACGGCACCATATCTATATCTATATTATAGACAAACATTTACTAAATATATTGCAAATCTTATCATATCCTTGTTCTATTCAATCTCACCCTAACGTGTAAAAATATCCGAATGATCAAACGCGGCCTATAGTGTTAACAAATGAGAAAATGGAGGATAGGACACGGACAGTGTAGAATATTGGTCGACATGCCAAAGAAGACTATAGCAGATATATACATGCATACATATATTCAGATTCGAAGAGTTCACATTGGGTGCGCGCCAAGAACAGAATAAGATTACACTTCCTGTGCCTACAATCATTTCAATCGGCCAAAATGGCGACACAAGAGAGACAAAGCCAAAGGAAAAAGGGAAAAGAAACCAAGAGAATTGGATCGAGAAATTTCTTCCCATGGCAAACGGGGTTCGAAATATAACAAGATGCCGCATATGGGGGAAGAATAGGAAACCGAGAAAAGAAGAAAGAACCCGAGAAGAAAGACAGCGAATTCTCCAGAAAAAGCCATTCCGTAGCGATGATTTCGTGGAAAGGTAAGAGTGGAAAAGAACTATTTTGAGGTTCGATATGGTGGTGAATCCTTAGCCTTTGGTACGACGAGAATACGATGTTTGAGGTTTCAGATTCGCTCGCGCATCACCTGAGTTCGAGCCTGTCTTTTGCAAAGAGTTCTTGAAATCGAGGATAGATGGAGGAATCCTACCCCTGTCCTTCTGCTAGCAAATCAAGATGTGGACCCTTTGATCAACTACCGTTTGCAATGCCTCAAAGGCATTTGTTAAGTGCCTAATTGAGAACATCTTGCAATGTTCAACATGCTTTCTTTTTTCATCTTTAAGTCCTCCGAACGTATTAACATGAATTGATCTTCATGGGAACATGACCGTTTTCTCTTTAAATTGCAAAAAGTCAAAACGATCCATAAGAGAGAAATGTTGAACACCTCTTGTGATGGATCTGATGGCAAAAGGGTCACACTTCATGAGTTTGAAGGGTTCAAAATTTTATAAGTTCGAATCATGTGTGAGTAAGCTTTTGACCAGGTCGTGCCCATCCCACCCTTTAGCCCACTGGAAAAGAAAAACAAAAGAGAAGAAGAGCGAAAGATCACTCTATGCTTTGAAATTGACAAGTATGTCATCATTTCGTGCCAATCCTTCACCAACCTCTTCAGCCAATGACTAACCGAGAGGGGATCACCCATCTTATATAAAACTGCATTACCCTAATCTCTAGTCAAAGTGTGATTACGTCTTTCATCTTAGACCATCATTGAAATTCCATTTAGCTTTCATACAAATCAAACCCATCATTTTGCTCAGTCGAGCAAGTATGTCCGATGATATCGTGTTTTAGAATGCATTGAATTTATGGGATTCCCGTACAACTAAAATTTTTCTTTAATATAGATTATCTAAAATCATTTGATCGGCATAAATATCTACCTTAAATTGACATCTAATTTTTTTATTATCTTTCAAAAAAAATTACCTTTCATTTTCAAAATTTTCAAAAATAAAAAGTGAAATCTTGCTCAAACAGAGTAAAATCCAAACAGAATTTAATTTGGGTTGAGCTGATTGAAAAGAGGTAACTTTGGTGATGGTGGAAAGTTGATTTCCCCCACCCGGAAGAGAAATGACAAACTTGCCCCGGAGCTCTTTACTATTTCGACGTCGTTTTACATTAAAAAAAAAAAAAAAAAAAAAAAAAAAAACCAATCTTTTAACAGAATTGCGATGCTGCCATGGGAATGCGACAGGTGGAGGTGGGAGAGTTGACTAGATGGTTGTGTTGGAACTAGAGGATCTGTGTCGTTCGGTTCGCTTGCTGCGAAACCAAATCATTGTCGGCCTCAAAAAGAAAAAAAAAAAATTATGACGTGTGCCTACTCCTCATGGGACTTGGGAAAAATAATAAATTCCAATTTCTCCTTTCTAGAATTTAATATGAGAAAAAGAAATACATTTTCTTTTCAAACATATTTAAATATTAACATCTTCGTATACCAGTCACTCACTGATGAAGCGTTTTTTTTTTTTTATGAAGCGTTTTTTTAATGAGTGAAAATTGCTCGAAAGGAGTCATGATAAATACTTGCTATAATGTTTTTGTTTTAGATGATAAACATTCCATATGACCTCGAAAAATCCGATTTTTGGAAATATTAATTAGAACTAATATTATGAAAAATCTCAAATCAGTATACTTATGACAAATTTAACATAAATTAATTTTTAGATTACTAAAATATATCAAATTAGTATACAAATGACACATTTACCCTATATGAATTTCCAATCAGTTTTACCAAGAAATTACTTTGTTTGACATTACATGGCATCGATTAAGTTGACTGAAATCATAACTCTCTCTATTTGTTTGTACAAATTAATGATATTGGGCAAGCTGTTTTTGTTTCTTAACTTTTTATCTCATTCCAAATATTGTTATGATTGTGTAGACTTTTTTTAAACTGCATATTCGAGTGATAAGATAAAACTCCAACATCCATGCACAGAGGAAAGAGTCACAAACATGAAATAAACTCGAGATATGAAGTGTGCTAACGTAGCTCTAATTACGTTCGATCCAAAAATTTAAATTATTCATTTAAAGGAACGTACATGTATAAGACCTGTTGAAATCCCATATATATTCTCGTGCAATAACACTTCACCTTCTTTAAAGTTACATGCACTATTCCTCGTGAATTTTAGGTCGGCTTGCACACAAGAGGATACGCTAGAATATCGTACTACGTCATTTTCACGTAAGATTACAAAAGCCTATCAAACCATCACTTCTAGCCGTGAGCAAACTTTCAAGGGACACATGGTGCGTTGCTTGGTCGTACCATAACTTTCCTAGCTGCTAGTATATTGGTTAAATTGTGATGATGAATTTGCAAAACTTGAACTTTTGGGTCATAGGACACTAGGAGTAGTCATGGCTCATTTAAGATATATTTGGTAACGTACCAAAAAATGCTTAATTTTATTTTTTTGTTTCTTATAATTAAAAAATTTATTTAATAACTTTTTTTTCACGAAAATAGATTTAGATTATAATTAACAAGTAAAAAGAAAATTGATAACTCTAGAATCATGCCAAACTATTATCCTTTTTTATTTTGTTTTGTTTTGTTTTGTTTTCTTCTTTTCCTTTTCTCTTCTTATTTCACTAACTTGTCGCCAATCACGATGATGGTCGGTGGCCGACTAGACAACATCCGGCAACCTCACTGAAGCCTCGCCAGGCCAAGTCGAGCCTCGCCGGTGGCGAAACGAGGCGAGGCCGAGCCTCGTAGCAGCTGGGCAAGGCTCCCCCGCGGCTCTCCTGTGGCCGGTCATCAGCTACAGCCGAGGTTGGAAACCTTTCAGAGAAAGAAGAAGAAAAGAAGGAAAAAAGATGAAAAAGAAAAGGAGAATGTGTAATGAAATTATTGACTTCCCTAGTGAATGATATTTTTTTGTAATCATTAGTACTATGCGGTATGGGGAAAGAGGAAGAACAGGTACGTCCTAGGCCTGAAACCAGCTTTAGTGGCTACGCCCATCTAAGTTGGAGAGGACTGAGGAGGCTGGCCTTTGCGTCTCCACTCCACTCCACAGCAGTGATTTGCAGTACAGAGTAGGAGAGAGGGAGAGGCGTCGGTGCGGAGTTCAGCGGGGCCCGAGATAGGGAAAGTGAATCTGCTGCTGATTCTCTCCCCATGGCTGGGGCGCTGGCGGTCGTGCTGCAGCAGGAGAACTAGACCTGACCCCAAAAAAAAGCAAACTCGATTCTCTCTCTACCTCTCGCGCGGCTAATCATGACAAATGTCTGACGCGCCGCTCTCGGCCACGGCGGCCAGGCCGACGAGCAACGGCGGTGTTGGTGGTGGTGATGATGACGACGGCGGCGATGTACATGGCTTCGTGCCCACCCTCTCTCTCTCTCTCTCTCTCCCCTACTCTAGGCCAACCTGGTGGAGCAGCAGAAGATCTTTTAGCAACTCTCGCAAGCCACAGGACGAAAAAAGGCCTGCTGCTGCAGATATTCTCTCTTCTCTCTTTTGCTTGATTCTGGAAAATCTCTCTGACATGCTTTTTTCGGCAGCCCTGGTCAAACCTCCCATAATAAATAACACGACAGGGATGCGAACTGGGGTCTTTGCAGGAAGGAGGAAAAAGACGACAGGAGCGATCCTAGATTTTTGCTTCTTCATAATATTTCACTGTTTCTTCTTCATATACTTCTCCGATGAACGGTTTGTAACTGAACAATTCATCTGCCTAAAGTTGAAGTTGCCTGAAAATAAAATATGGATCTGCTTGGTAACAGAATTAAGAATTAAAAAACAAATATTTATTTATTCTGTAAAATAACTTCGGTATCAAGTCCGAATCATTTTTTTCTTCTTTAAAATTCTTATTTCTCATGCTCTTTTTTTTCTTTGATCAATCGTCAGCCACAGCGATGACGAGGTCCCATGACCTCATCATGGCTACACTCACCCAAATCCGACGAGAGTTTGACCTCGCCTGGCCATGGTGGGGCCCATGAGGCTCCCTTGAGGCCGATGAGATTGTTGACCCTCGTTAGGCTAGTCGTTGGTCATTACTGTGGTTGACGACCGACTATAGGAAGAACGAGAAAAGAAAAAAATGTAGTAAAATTATTTAAAAATTAAAAGAAATTTTAAATCGAAAAAATATTTGAATATCATACTAAACGCATTTATGTTCCAATAATAGAAATTTAATATGATTATCAAATACCTTTAAATCCTTATAAACTTATTCAGGGAACATGATTATAAAAAATTATATATGAATATAAATTATTCCTAAAACAAAATGGTTACCGAATGTATTATAATCCTCTCTTCTTTTTCCATTAGGGTCACCAGCTTAATGTATATTGCCACCGACATTCAAAGACATTTGATCCTACCATTGTCACCTCGGTAGCAATTAGAAGACACGATCTCCCTACTCTCTCTAAATCTAGATTCTAGATTTGACATTGCCTCAGTAGTGCTCACCTCTATCTAGAATCTCTTGCAACGAGTTGCAATGAGGTTGTGGGATCAGGGCATTACTAATGAGATTATGTATTAATCAATATTCGGCGGTTATGTCTATAGTTGTAGTTGTAAAATTTGGAATGTTGGGATGATACTTAAGTGATAGCTGTGATATTTATTGAGGATGAAGGTGGCAGAGAGGGGATAGTGACTTGACCATGGAATGGAGAGATCACAACGGACAGCAAGTGGTTGGCGATGTTGGTGCAACTATGGCCTTGATGGCGGCAGGGCAGCACAACCGTGATATGTTTCCAAATGCAATTACAAAAAGATGGGTGTCTATATGTCCTTGATCCCATTACAATATGTATTTTTACAAGGATTTAACGAAATTTCATTCAAAAGATGGGAGTTACGGTGAGCTAATGGCTTAAAACTTTCTTCGAAGTTCAAACTACGAATTGTATCGCACTAAATTCAATGGGAGAAGTTCGATTCCCGAGCGTCGCAGGGTAACTTACCCGGTGGCACGTGTGTGGTGGCTAGCACATGTTGTCCCCGGGGTTTACCCCCCGTTACCCCGGGCCTTTCGGGTTATCCGTGTTGGTACGGTGCACGGGTTCCCTAGGTCAAAAAAAAAAAATTGTATCGCACTAAATTAATATATGAAAATTAAATTATTAAATTACCAAATCTCGAAAAAAAAAAAAAAAAAAAGACAAAACGGTGAAAAAAATGCAACTACTTTAGTAGAATGGGAATGACGGCCTTTTTTTTTTGTCTTTTCCCCTATTAGCGAGAGAGAGAGAGAGAGAGAGAGAGAAAAAGTTCCATTGTCCATTTTCAAGTTTTATTATGTTTAGGAATAGTGAGTGGAATAATTTCTTAATTCACACAATAAATAATCAATTAAGCTTAGTTATGAGATTTTATGACCAGATTTGAAAAACTAATATGGATGAATTCAAGAACAACGACCAAATAACGAGATGATAGCACGAGATGTTTCAAACACTATATCAAGCTTTCGATAAACTTTGATATTTGGCTAGCCCGGCACTAGCTCTTCAATATATTTCTTGCTAAACTTAGCCTCCAAGTAGGTGGCAAATACAATATCCACGAGTCTTATTGGTCTCTTGGTATTTAGAAAATTGGGCTCATCAACTGTTCAAATTTTGACCCTAATATACAGTTCTTATAAGGAAAAATGACACAAATGATCTTTCAACTTTTGTCCAATACGCCATGTCATTCCTATACTTTAAATTTTTACAATGTTGTTCCTAAATTTTGATATAATGCTTTGGTCCAATATGCAATGTCATCTGTGAATTTTAATTTGTTCAAAATGATTTATAAACTTTGATTTGATGTTCAGTGTAGTTCTTGAACTTTTTAAAATTTTCATATATTCAACAGGTTACATTGAACATTTATTTATAGTTTATGGATAACATGAACGAATCAAAAGTCTAAGGATGACATTGCACACCAAACTAAAATTCATAGATTGCATTGACTTGATTAAAAGTTGGGATATGATATTGCACATCGAATCAAACTTCAGAAACCATACGTGCCATTATCTCTTTTTCTAATAAGCAGCAATCCGAATGGCCTGATTAAACCGTTGTGTTGGATTGGGGGTGTACTTCTATATTTGATGACATCCTTAAAGATCAAAATCAAGAAGCCCCCAACCAATTTTCCCAATGGAGATCCAAGCAAACTCCTCAAGTATGGTATGCATAGTTGACAACCTAAATCCCTTGAGAACACACATCCTCCAAACAATGCAACAACTTCGGATATACTTCCCAAAGTACATATTAGAGCCTTACCAAGCACATATACATTCTCCATTTATGTCATTATCTCTTCTTCTAATAAGCGGCAACCCGAGTGGCCCAATTAGTCGTTCCAATCAGAATGGGGTCGTACTTCCATTTTCAATCAACCAAATTCCTATATGGTCACACGTCCCACATGGACAAACGTCTTCTACAGGAAGCAACGGCTTTGACAATCAAATTCTTAGATGGACACAAATTCAGCGACAGCTTAAACAACCATTTCCTTATGGATACAAATGCTCCGTAAAATGCAACGGTTTTTAAGTATGTTGCCAAAGTAAATATGAGAGCATTTCCAAGCACCTACACATTTTTCCATTTGTGCCATGTCCCTTTTTTTAATAAGCGGCAACCTGAGTGGCCCAATTGGTCAATCCTATTGGAATGAGGATGTACTTCCAAATTTGATTTGCCAATTTCCCATATATGAACACGCATTCTATAACTAAGGCGACAGCTTAGACAACTAATTCCCCTATTATGGGCACACATCCCATTTGGACGCCATCTATATAAAGTGCTGTTTATAAGTGACCTGTAGTAAGCAAAAAGCATCACATACCTCTCTATCAAATTATTGCCGGAGTACAAAAGCGTTCAGCACATACTCATTCTCCACTCTTGCCATGACCCCTCATTCTACTAAGCGGCAACGCACGTGGCCCGAATAGTTAATCGAATCCTGTATTCGACCGCCCAAATTTTCGTATATGAACGCGCGTATATAAGGCGATGGCTCAAAAACCGAATTCATATATGGACACACATCCTCCATAAGATGCCAAGACCCCGTTGCCGATGATGTAGCCCGAGAGCATTGAAGACCAGCTCATTCTCAACCAAGAAGATTGGCCCGCATTCAAGCTTGATGAAACCGAACATGAAGTTGTATCGACATCTTGAGTCCATCTCGTTTAGCTGGAAAGACACCATGGGAGCCATGAAGAATAAAAAAAAGTTGATGCTTTTACTATTTCTGCTAGTTTCAATGCTTCTTCTTTTCGGCCATCTCCTAGTTTTAATGCTCCGTCTTTATTTCTTTGACGATATAAGACATCCAATTTCTGGTAGAAGACTAACGACTTTTGATAAATGAAAAATTTGCTTTGAAGCAAGTATCGTGAACCTTGTAGAGTTCATATCCTTGAAAACCTATAAGAGTTTTCACTCCGTCCTTGAAGAGTCGGAGCTTTTCGAAATTTGCATCCTTGAAGAGTTGCAGTCATCGATCTATAAGAATTGGTGCCCCCTCAACTTCCTTAGAGGCCTAGAAGAGCAACAAACGGAGTTTCTATCTTTTCCTATTCTATTCGTTATTTCCAACCCAATTTCGACCATCCTATAGTGCTTATTTCAGAAAACCCAAAACATAGAAATTGTAGATCCAAAAGTCTTTGTTCATTTGGCTTTGGAATCAGGTCGATCCGATTTGTATCGACAAAGATACGACTGTTCTCCTGAGTTTGTTTAAAAATGAAATTTTTGTTCGTCCTATTTTCTTCATGAATCAGAAATTTTGCAAGTTACTCTCCTGATCCTATTGTTTGAGAAAGCCTACCCTTGGCTTGCATCACCTCATTTTACTAAGCGCAACCCGAGTAACCCAAACAGTCAATGGAATCCAATCCGGGGGTTTACATTTCCCCCATGAAGCACATGTCCTCAATATTAAAGCAGTAGCCTCAACGACCAAATTCTCCTATCGACACATCCTCCATGCAAGGCAAAAATAGCTTTAGGCATGTTGCCAAAGTTGTTGGAACCAAAAGAATGACAGTAAACTTTGGAAATTTGGAATAAGAACACTAGAAATTTGAGGGAGAAATTTGTATTGAGAATGCTTTATCTTATTTGTGTATTTGTGGACTATAACTTATGGCTTGATTTACAACTCGTGACTTCATTCCTTTATATAGGAATTGAAGTTTACAAACGCCAATGATTACATAACAACTCATAAATGTCAATGATGAGAATTTAATGACTAAAACAAAAGAGTCTCATTCATGTAATCATAAACACAATCAAAATGCACAATAAATTAACTGAAGTCTTCACTAACTTCCATTCTTTAAATCCATATAGCTTACACATCCAGGGGGCATTTCTCGTACTCGCGGCCAAACCACCACCACAACATTCTCATGCAGGTCCATTAATTTCAAAAGCGAACGGGTGTCACATTTGCTAAAAAAATTTCAATGGAGGGTCAAATAATAAGGGGGGACAAATTGGTCAAATTGGTTAAATTGGACCGAAAGAAAACGAAGTGAAGTAAGAAGCGAATAAGTTCTAGGGAGAAATTTTTTGTATTTCTTCAATTGTATTCCATGTATAGATTTCAATAATCATAAACACAATCAAAATCCACAATAAAGTAACTAAAGTCTTCAATAACTTCCATTCTTCAGATCCATGTAGCTTATCATAAAATTTTTATGGTTCTTTCAATGCTTGTAGGTTTCTTATCCAACAATGGTCATCGGATAATTAATTTTATTTTATTTAAACAAAAAATACACATCCGAAGGGCATTCCCCCACCTGCGGCCGGACCACCACCACAAACATTCCCATGCAGGTCCATTAATTTCAAAAGCGAACGGGTGTCACGTTTACTAAAAAAATTTCAATGGAGAGTCAAATAATAAGGGGGGGACAAACCGGTGAAATTGGTCAAATCGGACCGAAAGAAAACGAAGTGAAGTAAGAAGCGAATAAGTTTTAGGGAGAAATCTTTTGTATTTCTTCAATTGTATGTATGTATAGATCTCAGTGTTTATAATACAAGATGTACACGAAAGACAATGAAGTATTCTACTAATCAATCCAATATCTCAATTTAATCCCTAATTTAGTACAAGATTATAGTCTTTTGTATTTCTTCAACTGTACTGAATGTACAGATTTCCGGCATATCTTCCGGATTCTCGAGCATATCTTCCGACAGACCATGGTTAAAGATAGGGGGGCAAAAAGTGGCCTATATAAACCACCCTCCCTCTGTTCTCTCACCATCACCTCTTCCTCCTCCTCCTACTCCGTCCTCCGCCCTTCTCCGCCGCTACAGCAACAGCCACCGTCTCTGCAGTCTCCTCGCTCCCATGGGCCGTGTCGACCGACGACCTCTTCAGCGTCTTGGGGCCCGACGCCGGCCCTTCGCACGCCGTCCTCAGCCTCCAGCTCGCCACCTGCTTCGTCCTCTTCGCCGCCATTTTCGCCTTCTGGCTATCGCCCGGCGGCCTCGCGTGGGCCCTCTCGAAGGCCCGTCCCTCCAACAGCAGCGGCGGCGCGGCGGTTTCCCTGCCGGGCCCGTCCGGCGTCCCCGTTCTCGGCCTCGTCTTCGCCTTCACCGGGTCGCTCACGCACCGGGTCCTCGACGAGCTCTCGAGGAGCTCGGGGGCCAGGAAGCTGATGGCGTTCTCGGTGGGGCTCACCCGCTTCGTCATCTCGAGCGAGCCCGAGACCGCCAAAGAGATGCTGAGCAGCTCGGCCTTTGCGGACCGCCCCGTGAAGGAGTCGGCGTACGAGCTCCTGTTCCACCGGGCGATGGGGTTCGCCCCCTACGGCGAGTACTGGCGCAACCTGAGGAGGATCTCCGCGACCCACCTGTTCAGCCCCAGGAGGATCGCCGCGTCCGGGAAGTCCCGAGCGCGGATAGGGCTCCAGATGGTGGGGGACGTCAGGGCCCTCATGGAGGAGCGCGGCGAGGTCGGGGTTAGGAAGGTGCTGCACTTCGGCTCCCTCAACAGCGTAATGTCCACCGTGTTCGGGCGGTCCTACGACTTCGGCGCCCGCAATGGCGGCGACGGGGTCGAGCTGGAGCGCCTGGTGAGCGAAGGGTACGAGCTGCTGGGCGTGTTCAACTGGGGCGACCACTTCCCGCTGCTGCGCTCTCTGGACTTGCAGGGCGTGAGGAGGAGATGCCGCCGGCTGTGCGCGAAGGTGAACGCCTTCGTGGGGGCGATCGTCGAGGACCACAGGATGAGGAGGCGGCTTAAGGTCGAGAGGAGCGACGAGGAGGACGAGAGCGCCGGAGATTTCGTCGACGTTCTGCTCGACTTAGAGAAGGAGAACCGTCTCAGCGACTCCGACATGATTGCTGTTCTGTGGGTAAGTCGTCCTTTTTGACCGCTTTCCAGGTTTGAGTTATCATAGATGCTTGCTTTTGCTCCATTTTTCTACTAGAAAAAACCGTGTGTTTCCATGATAGTGTTAAGCTTTTTCATGGTCTGGAAGTAAACATGCGATTGAAAAACTTTGTGGTCGGGATATTTTCGGCGTCAGATGCGTTTCCTAGGTTGTTTTCGTCTCTTTTCTTTTTCATGAGGAATGCTTTGTAGTATGTCCTGGCGAGAGCCTCCTTTTGTTTGTTCAGGGTTCATTGTGGGTGGATGCTTTCAGTATATATCATTGCTGCTGCATATTGCATTTCGCTATGCTTTTTTTTTTTGTTATTTTATTTTGTTTTTGGGTTGTTGTCGGGGACGTCCCAAGGTGTCGAGAATCTGAATATTTTTCCCCCCATCACCTCCTTTTTATCTTGTTCTCATTCCTTATCCATCTCGTTTTATCTGCTGGGGGCATGTTCCTTTTGCTTTGTCACTTCAATGTTGGCGATCTCGTATGGTGGCGGCATTGCTAGGACGGAATGGGGAGCCATTCTTTGCTCGATGAAAGCGTAAAGTTGAAATCTTTTTCCTTTGTTGTGGTGTTATTTTCGATCAGGAGATGATCTTCAGAGGCACTGATACGGTGGCCATCCTCCTGGAGTGGATTCTTGCCAGGATGGTCCTCCACCCCGACATCCAAGCGAAAGCCCAGTCCGAGATCGACGCCGCCATCGGGTCGGCCCGGCCCGTGGAGGACTCCGACCTCCCGAGGCTCCCGTTCCTCCGGGCCATCGTCAAGGAGACCCTGAGGGTGCACCCGCCGGGCCCGCTCCTGTCCTGGGCCAGGCTCGCCGTCCACGACACCCATGTCGGCGGCCACTTCGTCCCGGCGGGGACCACCGCCATGGTGAACATGTGGGCCATAACCCACGACGAGGCGGTCTGGCCAGACCCGGAAGAGTTCAAGCCGGAGAGGTTCCTGGCGGGGGACGGCGGCGAGTTCCCGATCATGGGCTCGGACCTGAGGCTCGCACCGTTCGGCGCCGGGCGGAGGGTGTGCCCCGGCAAAGCCATGGGGTTGGCCACGGTGGAGCTCTGGCTCGCCCAGCTGCTGCAGAGCTACAAGTGGGTCGGGTCGGATCGGGGGGTGGACTTGTCGGAGCGGCTGAAGCTGACGATGGAAATGAAACAGTCCCTGGTCTGCAGGGCCATCCATAGGAGGGTGCAAGTTTGATTTGGGATCCCCGAGAGTTTGTTGCGAGTGATGTGGAATTATAAATATGATGGGATTATGCAAGGTGGTCTCCATAATTTTGACAACTCTTCTATTGGGGATGACGATGAAAGACTTACGTTTTTAGCTTCTTCTCTATGTTTTGCCATACTTATTTTTTTTCTTTTTTCTTTCTATCTGCTTGTTTTCTGCCAGGTACTGGAGTGTGTAAGGGAAATGTGCTTTTCTAGTGCTTGTTGCTTGTCTTTTTAGACCTCGAAGCCCTCACGTACACGAACCTTCTTGTATAATGCTTTAATATATTCAGCGTTCGGGCTCCCTTCAGTTGTTGAGCGTGTTGCGCCATCTTCACATGTTATCTCTCTCTCTCCACAATGTTTGATCGAATAACTCTTTGCCATCCCATCAGGTTTTGTCCGGTTCTAATCTTTTTAGCGCATGAGCAGAAGATCCGTACTCAAGGTTCTTGTAAAAGACGATGCGTGTAAGCTTAGGGCCATAGGGTGGCACGATCACTTGTGTTATAGAAGCCTGGAATGTGTATATATTCCGGGGGTATCCATGTATGCCAGCGGAACTAATCTTGTCCCCGTCACTCTCTCGGCCCCTTCGGATATGATCATGTCGAAGAGATCTTTATCGGACATAGATGTACACGTTCTCAAGCCCGTGTTATTCTCAGAGAGAGAGAGAGAGAGAGAGAGGGAGAGAGGGATCTCGGTTTATTGGGCTCGGCTAAGAGTTATGTCGCCAAAGCCTAAGTTTGGACGTCGGTCCCTGTTAAACGCTACTCCAATGGCGTAAGTCTAGGGAGTTCGGATATTTCCATAAAAGATGGCTAGGATTCGCATGGCAAAAGATAAGAATGAAAGCATGATTACTTAAACTAATTGATTCTGCATGTGTCTGTAAGCAAGTAGAGAGAGAGAGAGAGGTCGGTTTATTGGGTTCAGCTAATGCTATGTCGCCGAAGCTAAATTTAGAGTCTGGTCTTGCGCCGTTAAACGCTACTCCAAGGGCAAAAGCCTAACGTATTAGGATATTTCCATAAAGATGGCCAGGATTCACATGACAAAAGATAAGAATAAAAGCGTGATCCCTTAAGCTAATTGGTTATGCATGCGTAAGAGTGTGTGTAAGCATGTAGCAAGCACTAGGGTTTAATAAGGTTTTTTAAACTTTAGGGTTATGGATTGTTTGGTCGTTCTCCTCATTCATTCGATCCCATCACATATTTATAATAATTTGAGCTCTCCTTTCTCTTTCAATGCCACTCCCTTGTGCATCTCTATCCCTTGCAAAAGCCCTTTTTTGTAGCTCCAATTAAAAAAATGATAGGAACAAAAGAGCTTCTTCCTAGACAATGATTCCTTAATTAAGGTGCTATCGTAACATTTACGAATGCCCACTTTTTTTTTTCGTTACTTTTGTTGTTGGGCGAATTTTCGTAGCTTTCCACTTTATTATATCATCACTTGTATATGGACTTTTGAATGATTGAGGAATAAGAACCTAAACACAAAATCATTGATGATATGGCTCATTCATATCATATCTCACACACACCCACCCACTTTTTTCTCTTTTTTATTCTGGGCTCTGGCAGATGCAAATCCTCCTCAGAGAATAATTATCTGAGGGAAGGTGTGCTGGGGAAAAAAGCTTTGCCCCTTTTTGGCCACCCTAGAAAGATAAAAGATTGATGCATGCGGGATTTGAATATTCATGCAAACCCGCCTATTTTATCGTTATTTATACCCTAGTACCAAACTCCCGAGGAAAAAAAAGACGGTATTAATGTTATGATTTTCGTGTGACACTCATTTTGATATTGAAAGTTCTAAAATGACCATTTATGTATTGCAACTTTTGAAAAACGTTGGTTTGAGTGGCTCTGATAACTTAATTTGTCAGAAAATTTGACGTCACTCGTCAAAGTCACTTAAATGAAACTTTTGGAGAAATCATGATATGAATGTGATGGTTCATAAAGTTTTTCGACACTTAGTTTATCATTTGTAAGAATTTTGCTCTGAAATATTTGAGTTAGAAATTTGACAAAATAATGATTGAGTCAAAAGCAAATATTCTGACTCTGCCACTATTTTTCTTTGTTTTTTTTCAACTCAAAAGAAAAATCATGGAGCAAATATTCTCGTCCAAATAATTTCATCTAAAATCACAAAGATCTACTTGTTTTTATAGAAAAAAAGGAAGTAAGTAAAATCTTTTATATCTCTCGTAATTTTGCATTTGGTTTTTCTATTAACAGCTTTGTGTTTAGATTTTTTTTTTTTTTGGACGAAGCTTTGTGTTTAGATCGAATGGTGGAATTTGGAGCCTTATGGAAATGGAGGACTTCTCTTAGATTGACTGCGGGGATCAATGCTAGAGAACGCTTGGGAACCAATTTAATTCAAGTTACTCAATTTGTGAAAAATTGATATATTTAACAATGTCGTATATAAAATTTTAAAATGTTTTGTGTCAAAATTAAATGAACAATCAGTTGGATGCTAAAACGTTATGAGTGATCAATTTAAAGCAAAAACATTTTAAAAGCATTTATTTAAGTGACTCTGATGAGGCATATCAAATTAGGACTCTTTTCTAACACAACTCATGCGTGCATCTTAATAACTTAATAATTACCTTCTCACGTGTGGACTCTAGTGTTAAGTTTGCTCTCCTAATTCAGGTAATTTTCTACATCAGTCTATCTTAAATTGAATATCCAATGCCCAACTTTATCCATTTTCTCTTTCTCCAAACCGAAGCATGAAGTTTGTCATCAGGCCCACACAGCTATACCACAATGCCCATTGCCTGAAAATCGAGTTGATCATCAGATTTGTTCACCAAACATTGAATTAGAATAAGGCCCTTAAGTAATTGCTCTTTAAAAGTTATGATACTAATACTGTCTTTATTCCTAAGTTAATTTTTTTTTGGTTTTTGGGTACTTTCATTTTGTTTTTTAATATTCCTATCCACACTCATATCTTCCTCTTATTCCCTTTCCTTTGGCCCTCTCTCTCTCTCTTGCACCTAGCCGTACGAAAGCTGTACCTAGTTAAAATCCTAGTCCAATGATTAATTTTGGCTATTATAATATCGAAGATTCCATCCCTTCATTTGGGTCTTAGACACAAATCTCTGAAATTTCGAAGAACAATTTTAGGTGCTCCCCAGTCATTATTCTCATCCACAAAATTTAATCATCACGAGTCGATCTATTCGGCGGTTTTGATGGAACGAGAGATGTCGTGCTTCATAAGCAGACACCATAAGAAAACGAAGGAGAAACCGTGACTAGCAAGGAGAGATTATCGCGTGTATGTAGGGGCATCAAGCTCCGCATCATATGTACATCATCGAGCTCGGAAACTCTGTTTTCTTCAATGGTCTGCGACCTAGGGCACGTATCGGGTGCACGCAATAAGTTTTCATCTCACATTATAATACCTTGCTTATGTGATGCCCCACTTTTAAGCTTTAGCTATAAAGTGATCGGAGGTGGCCTAAAGAAAGGGAACTTGATTTTTCAGATGCCTAAGGCATATTTTGTGCTGAATTAATTTCATCACATCCTAACTTGCTCAGTACAAAACAAGCACAGCCCCACATTTAACAAGGCTATACACTGCCTGCAGCCCCGATTTAAATATTGAATCTGTCCAACTTGTGAGATCATTCTCTTAATATTAGTCTTCGGCGCATACAGTTGTCCAAAGAAAATAAAAGCATATATACTCCATCAATTCATCACAACGCCATGATAGTTTCATTTGGCACAAGCATTTGAGAAATTATCTTAATCGAATTTCCATTTGTATCATGAAATCGACAGTAGTTATAGATGGAAAAGTTCTTGACTAATCACATGAACTAACAAAAACGCATTTGATGTCAGGCGTTTGGTTTTTGTTAATTATGGAATGAATCTGACTCACTATAATCAAGCAAACTCGATGCATGAGCAACGTTAGAGATGGGAACAAAGCAATTCCTCGTCATCCCGTTTGTCATCATCATCAACAATTATTACAAAACCTCATTCGGTACCACAGATCAATTTCGTTAAAGAATTCATCCGTTCAAATTCTATTAATTATACGGAACGAACCCAACTAGCGATGATTGCGCAAACTCGATGCATGAACGGACAGCTTGAGCTCAAGAGCCCTAGAGATGGGAACAAATCAATTCCTCGTCATCCCGTTCGTCATCATCGTCACCAATCATTACAAAGACCCCATTTGGTACCACAAATCGGTTTCATTAAAGAAGTCGAGAGGGAGAGATGAATCGATTCTTGGCCAGAGGAAAGGGAGGTTCCTGCAATCATAAGAAGAGAACATCCTCCAACTTGCATGCGTCGCAAAGCTTCATATGAATAATAATGATGACGAGGATGATGAATAATGGATCGTAATCATATATATATATTCTCGTGTTGGATGCTTCTCCAACACCAGCTTAAAGCACGTTAAAGAGACATTATACGAAAACCCTTCGTTTATATATCTATTCTTTTTCTCATTTTTTGCCCTAGTTCTAATGTTCTCGTATGGACCAGAAAGAGGAGAGAACTTATGAGCATTTGCTCCCTTTTGGGTCTAATTATGAGATGCTTGACGTTGATTTATAAGCCCTAACCACTTGCTGGTCTTTTGCCATCTGAGATTGGAGCAGAAGACCAGGTCACTATGGTCTTGGATAGGTCTCATTATTTAACAATCATATGATATGGCAAAATAATAATTTATAAATATTGCGGCGTGCCCAAAATAAATTAAAAAAAAATTAATTTTCTCATGTTCATTCATGTCCATTAGAGAGGACCCCTTCTTACTTTGAAAATGGGATCCACCCGCATGCCCTAATTATATCCTCTATACACCAACATTTGTTTTTTTGACCATGATGATGGCTGTAGCGATCACATGAATCAGGACTAAGTGCTCGCAAAGCACGATTCATTACAACCTTAAAAGCATCTTAGGTTCTAATGGGTACATTTATAAAATTCTTAGTTCTCATGTGGGTGCGCGCAAAAACTCGCATGCTCCACTGCTATCTCATAATTTTTTCTCACTATTTGATTCTAAAAAAGGGACTTCCGTTGCCAAATATCATTTTCGTTACCTACTAAAGTACATTTCAATCAATAAGTTCGTCTAGAATTATGTCTCTTGAATCAACTTTGACGAATGTAAAAGACTTTGCTTTTTGAGATTTTCTTAGGGTTCATAGGACAACCCTTTCCCTTCAAAGAAATTCTCAATAGTATATAAGCTACATTGGTATGACAATTCATTCACATTTAATCATTAAGTATAATTGGTGGATTCATATGGATAGAAGGGAAAATCATTTAGCTTGTAAAAACAAAAGAAAGTAAGGTTTCATTTATTTTGCGAAAAATGAATGATTTGGAAAACATTTTCTTAAAAATATTCATTTGTATCGCTAAAAAAATATATGAATAGAAAATATTTTTTATTGTCCATGACAATTTTTAGAAATAAATTGTTGTTAATAATTGAAATATTTTCAATTAACTAATTATTTCAAATACTCTAATAATTTTTCAAATTAGGCTTATGCTAGTCCTAGTTATGGCCAATAGGCCTGGCCAACCCACATGCTTGACCCCGAATCATAATGCCCGAGCTTGGTTTTCTTTTCTTTTTAATTTTTTTTTTATTCTTTGATATAGAAATTCTCAATAACTTAAAGAATTTAGAAAAAAATTATAAAACTTTCTATCATAAATTTCAAAATGAGAATCGCACCAATTCAATATAATAATATTTTCCAATATCATAGACAAAGAATGAATATACGGTATATAAGACACATGTTGGATGTGGTTCATACTCTCTATCGATAAGAAGGCACGAGAGTCTTGCTCCCCGGTGAGTGGATGGGAGTAGTATCCTTCAGCCGCCGTAAGAGAGCTTTTATAGTTTGAGCTCATATTTTATTGATAGTTTAGGCTTGGGCTATTGGGTATACATAATCTATTTCTTTTATAATTGATGAATGTCATAGAGAGTTGTGGGGTACTAATTATAGTGGAATCCTATATGATGTTGCCCTAGGTTAAGGGTGAATTATGATAAAAACTTTATGTATTGATTTCCGGGCTATGGATCACAATGACAACTCTTTCGACACTTTTGCGAACTTTATGATGGCTTATAATCTCGAAAAATTCTCGTACATCACTTCTTTTTGGTTGGTTTACCCAAATTGGGTCCACTGCCGCTCAAATTTAAAAATGGCCACGTGTCATAAATAGCGAGGGAGCCGTATATATAAAGTGGGAATTTGTTAGAAAGTAGGAATTTTTGAGAATTTATGAGAAAGTGACGAAGGTGAAAAAGAGGGTGACAGACCTCTAGAGTCATAGAAAATTTTCTGATTTTCTTTTTTAGTTGGCCGGCCGACCATTGAGGCCTTTGAGGCCCATCAAATTTTTGGGCCCAATCTTGCCGAGAATGGGCCGGCAGGGCCCGTTGGCCTTTGCCAGCCAGTCTAAGTATTAACTGCAACAAGCTCAGGCCCATTTGTCAAGAGCAACAGATTGAGCTCTTTTCTTGTGTCCTTGTACTGATAACCCAACAACCGACGACTTCAAAAAGCCCAGAACAAGCCTTATAACACAAGTGACATCCCATGACTTCTTGTGTGAAATTGTCATTTTTGAGATTGGTTGTGGATAATATGATTTGATATTGGTATTAAACGTGGACATCTTCACTTAGTGATGATGGCGATGATCGAATCCACCACAGTTATGACAGTTGGAAGGTTTTTTTGTAGTAAACTTGGGTAACAAGCATAATCATGTCTGTGATTAAGTGTATTACCGAAGTATTTTTTATATGGAGAGCTTTGATATCAAATGGAGAGGTCACACATGGAGACCAATTGTAGAAGGGGTGATTGTGTTGAAAAAATAGACAAAATAATGAATCCAATTATCTATTTATCGATTTTCTTTTGATTGTTACATTTGAGAATTTTTTATTAATACCATATGAAAACATGGTTCAAAAAAGAAAAAAATCTGGTTAAGTTAATCTCGTTGAGGCACATTCTCCAATCCCCCTGTAACTGAGAGATTATCAAGATAGGAGGCCTCTAAAGAGGCAAATTCTAGTATGTATATGGGTTTTTATTGATCAGGGTTCCTTAGAGTCATTGATTACATAAATCTCGTATGATTGATGGCTATGATTTCTTCAGTTCCAAGGATATCATTGGCTGTCTACCGAGCTTCTGCACTTTTTATTTAAGCAAAGGAAGCTCATTTGGGAACCTAAAATGGCATTACATGGACCACAAACCCAATCAAGATTTCCCCAAATTATGTACGCAGCAGTAAAGTAGGGAGATGATAGTTCACAGTCCAACGGAAAGAATAATTGAACTGTTCCCCAACAAAAGCAAGCCTCTCTCTCTAACCACTTCCAATGGGGGGAAAAAGGAAGAAGATGATGCAGAATAAAGAGTGAATGCCTTGTTTAGCTAGCAAAATTATTCCTGCCTCAAAAGGGAATTTCAGCATTAAACCCTCATCACCAATCAAATTAAAAAAAAATCATATCCAAGGGTTGTGCAAGGAGTCCGCTAATGACCAAGGGTAGGCCTGCTCACGGACTGCACTGACTTATTATCTTAGTTTAACACTAACATTGATTGATGCATTGCAATAGGCATCCTTGCGGCCGAGTAAAGATTTGGCCTGGAATGGAAAAAGCAATTCGTGTAAAAAGAATCCGTGGGATATCTTAGCTATGGTGAAAATTGGTGATGCTACTCCTATGTCGTGAGTCGTGACCAGCGACCACCTTACGTAAAGAATCAAGAAGTGATAATGGCTTCTGATCATGCCCTCTCTCTCTCTCTCTCTCTCTCTCACTGTGAAGGCTTTTCCCGGTAAACGGCTACGTGAACATCATGACCTTGCTGAAAACAGACCATTGCTCGAGGACGGGGTCTCTCCTCTCCGCGGCTTCAGCCATTTCCTCTCTGTTCCTGCTTTCTCGTCTCGCCATTTCTTCTACAGGTCGGGGCGGTTCTTCATGCAGTTCTTTCGTTAATCCCGACCTGTTTCTTGATATGTTGGTTCTGTTCTTTTAGCGACGCGACCCTATTTTCATGAGGTCTCGGTTCGTTTCGTCGTGTATGACTCTTGGAGAGAGCTGAGTGACTGTAGTACTAGGGAACTGAATGATTTTTCCAGACGCGTTTCTTTCTTTCATCAGAGAAGCTGACTCTTGGATGAACTACGTTTGAGAAAAAGTTTCTCATGTTCTTGTGCAATTGGCCAAAGAAAAAGCAGATGTGCGTTCCACTCATGGGAACATTTTCTCATGATTTAAACCGAAAATTCGATCCATTCGCCACCATCACTTGTAAACATACTCTTGATGATTAAGAGCATTGAACATAAAAAATGCATGCGATATTGAAGACGTCCGAGAGTGCATTCGGCATGATATCGACAAGAAACAGTGCAGTTCCTTAACGGGCAGTTCCTTAATGCCTGCAGCCCCAATTTAAATATCGAAGCCGTCCAACTTGTGAGGTCATTCGCTTAATATTAGTCTTTGGCACGTATAGATATCCAAATAAAATAAAAGCATATATACTCCATCAATTCATCACAACGCTGGGATAGTTTCATTTTCACAATCATTTGAGAAATTATCTTTATTGAATCTTCACATGATTGATAATGTCTTTTTGAAATCAAAGAACATTAAAAAGGCCTTTTTCCCCTTTTTTCAAAGGTCGCTTTTTTGTTTTGCCTTTTCTTTTTATTCATTTATCATTTAATTTAGTTCAGTTTTATTTTAGGTTTATGAAATTTAAAAAATAAAGGAGTCTTTATGTCGCGTTATTGAGGGCTTCATTTAAGAAAAATACGCCGTCTTGGGGCTTTACCAGGACTAACTAGTAAAAAGCCCTTCATCCCTTGCTAAACCAAGGTCCCAGGTCTCCGAGTTAGCCCGCGCTTTTTCGAAGAATCCTACACCCATGGGCATACGGCTTGGCAGGCCTTCCCTTTCTGCCGGAGCTTCATGGGCATTGCCCCATTCCCCAATTAGATGTTTGGATGTGAGCTACACTCCGCGGAGAGGCAAACATGGGCATTTTACCAGAGGTTTATATTGGATTAATCTACCCTTGTGTGATTCCTGTTGAAGCATATACTGGGAGGGTGGGTGCAGGGCGGACGATTTCAAAGCAGACTTTCCATTCATTAGATAGAGAAGATCGCCAAGATTTCGTGATCCGCTGCCAAACTTATTCCAATTCAATGAATATTCTCAATATTATGCCTTGAAGAGGACTCGAACCTCCATACTCTTTAGCACGAGATTTTGAGTATTGCATGCCAAAAGTGAATCACGGAAGAAAGGACTCACTAAGCTGGGATCACTAACTAATACTAATATAATACTACTATAAGAGATGTCGTTTCTAGTTTATATCTTTCTATTTTTATATATGAAAAGTTAAAAAATCAACATATAATAATCTAGAAAAGAAATCGAAATAGAAAAGAAAGCGGAATTCCGTCTTGACGTGATGAATAGTGGTGCCTACTAGCAGAGCGTAGTCCTTGTTTATAAAAAGGTAGTATATGCGATCAATTTGAAATAAGACCTAGGAAAAATCTAGACCCAAGAGCCCCAACTCATATCATACCAAGAATTTGCCATTGACCTAATCAAGCGCTTTAGGGTTAATCGAGGATATGTAGATTTGAGTCTTATATCTATTCGATGGCACCCCAAAAGACCATCAAATGCATAGCGACGGTCTTGAGGTATTGGCCGACAGAGAGAGATCAGACGAGCGATAAAGTTGACGTATCGCCTTACAAAACAAGAATTCATCAGTATCATAAAATTAATGGTATTTATGGAAGAAAAGTTCTTGAGTAATCAAATAACCTAACAAAAATGCATTTGATGTCATGCATTCGAATTCCTCTGTCATCCCGTTCGTCATCATTATCACCAATTATTACAAAACCCCATTCGGTACCACAAATCGATTTCGTTAAAAAATTAATGCGTTCGAATTTTATTAATTATACGGAACGAACCCGACTCGCGATAATTGCGCAAACTCGATGTTTGAATAGACGGCTTGAGGGTCAAGAGCCCTAAAGATGGGAGCAAAGCAATTCCCCGTCGTCCCCGTCGTGGTCATCATCATCAATTATTACAAAAACCCCATTTGGTACCACAAATCGGTTTCATTAAAGAACTCGAAAGGGAGCGATGAATCGATTCTTGGCCAGAGGAAAGGGAGATTCCTGCACACACAAAAGAAAACATCCTCCATACTTGCGTGCCTAGCAAAGCTTCATATGAATGATAATGAGGATGATGATTTATGGATCATAATTATACATATATTCTCCTGTTGGATGGTTCTCCAACACCAGCTTTAAGCACGTTAAAGAGACCTTGTACGAAAACCCTTCGTTTATATTTCTATTATTTTTCTCGTTTTTTGCCCTTGTTCTAATGTTCTCGTTTGGACCAGAAAGAGGAGGACTTATGAGCACTTGCCCCCTTTTGGGTCTAATTATGAGATGCCTGACGTTGATTTATGCGCCCTAAGCACTAGCTGGTCTTTTGCCATCTGAGATTGAAGCAGAAGACCAGGCCACCATGGCCTTATACAGGTCTCATTATTTAACAATCATATGATATGGCAAAATAATAATTTATAAATCTTGCGGTGTCCCCAAAAGAAATAAAAAAAAATCAATTTTCTCATGTTCGTTCATGTCCATTAGAGAGGACCCCTACTTACTTTGAAAATGGGATCCACCCGTATGCCCTAATTATATCCTCTCTCCACCAACATTTGTTTTTTTTGGCCATGATGATGGCTTTACAAGACTAGGTGCTCGCAAAGCACAATTCATTACGACAATTAAGCATCTTAGGTTCTAATGGGTACATTTATAAAATTCTCAGTTCTCATGTGGGCGCGCACAAGAACTCGCATGCTCCGAGATTGTCTACTAATTTTTTTCACTATCTAATTCTAAAAGTGGGGCTTCTATCACCGAATATCGTTTTCGTTACTTGCTAAAGTAAATTTCAATCAATAAGTTTGTTTAGCATCATTCTTTGAATTAAATCCAACGAACGAAAAAGATGTTGCTTTTCTAAAGTTTTTAGGGTTCACAGGACACCCTTATCCCTTCAAAGATATAAGCTCCATAGCGGTGGCCTCAAGTCTCCACTAGCGTAATTTATAGACATACCTTTCATCATTAAGTAGAATTGAGTGTATTTATTTGCACAGAAGGGAAAATCATTTACTGGTAAAAACAAAAGGAAAGGAAAGAATTAATTAAGGATGGTACTATTTTCATCCCTTATATGACTAGATATACCCAATCTTCACCGAAAAGACAAAATTACCCTCTATATTTAATTGCAATTCAAATCGGTGGTACCAAATCTATTTACTTTTTTTTTTTTTAATACTATGTAGGATCTACCTATCATTAGTTAAGAATTTCATATGTTTAGTTTTGTTTATTGTAGATTTTCCAAGTATATTAAAGGCACGCTGTCTTTTTATTTTTTATTGTAAGATATTACTTCCACAAAAATTTGTTTTGGCGAAAACTAAAATTTTAAAAAAATATATACTTCTTCTCTACGTTCTCAATTAAATTTATGAAAGTAGATGAAATTTAATTAAATCAAAACGTTGCATAAAATAAGAAATGTTTTTTTTTTTTTTTTTTTTTGAAAATGCCAGTGAAATTTTATTATTTTGGATTGACGAAAATTGATATCATCCATGAACTGTTTACAAAAAAATATCAAGATATCTCATTGTATATAATAGTTTTAGTGTATTCCTAGATATTCCTGTAACGTATTACATGCTATGTATAAGAATATCTCACCAATATAGTAAAGAAAAAAATAATTTTTTTGTACTGTAAATAAAGAGACTTGATATATATTTTACACTAATGAAATTAATAAATAGTTCACCAAGAACGTGAGCTTTTGATATAAGAATGACAAAAAACAAATATGTTGTTATAAGATCAATGATGAAGAAGAGACTTTTTTTATACTATATAAAAGAATATCTTTTTTCTCTTACTATTAGGAAAATAATTTTACACGGAGCATGTAAAACGTTATAGGAATATTTGAGAATTCACTTTTCTTACTTTTCTTTACGCTGAAAAGAACTTGTGAAATGCTTAATTATGGTAACTATTTTAAAAAATAAAAATAAAAAAGAGGAGTGTGGCCATTTCCCAAAACTGTAATTGAAAGATTGACGGTGGTTTTGTCTTTTCAGTATAAATAGGGATGGATTTAGTCATATAGAGGGTGAAAATGGCACTGCCCAAATTAAGATTTCGTTTATTTCGCGAAAAATGAATGATTTAAATTTTTTTCGTAAAGGTAATCGTATGTATTACTTACAAAAATGAATGAACATAAAACTTATTCATTATTTATGAAAATGTTCAGACATAAATTGTTGTCTAAAGTGAAAATATTTTCAATTGACTAGTTATTTCAAGTAACATCAACGACCATTTTTACGAAAATAATTTTCAAATCATTTTTGCAAAACAAATGAAGTGTAAGTGGATAAAATTAGGCTAGTCCTAGTTATGGTGAACAGGCCTGGTCGACCCACACGCTCAAACCTGACATGTTATGCCTGGGCTTGGTTTTTTTTATATAAAAAAAAAAACTCTTTTCTTCCATCTATAAATTCTCAGTAACTTAAAGAATTCGGGGAAAAAAAAAATTATAAAACTTTCTAATTTGAATTTATACTTAACCTGTCATAAATTGCTTAATGAGAATCGCACCAATTCAACGAGACAAGATTCTATAATATCAAAGATAAAGTACGAATATACAGTACATAAGACGCATATGTTTACTAATAAAAAAAGAAGAAGAAGAAGGTGAAATATGATATTCCATGGCTATACCTCGTCTAATGGCCTGGGTCTGTGCACATCCCTCTCTCGTTAGACACGGTCACCTCCCTATCGATTGTAACAATGCTATTTGTATGGCAACAAGTGTGTAGTTCTGGCATACAGTTCATAGTGAAAACTTTTTCGACACATTTGCACACTCTACGACGGCTTATAATTTCAAAGAATTCTCATATGTCATTTCTTTGTAATTGGTTTACTAAAATTGGTTCATTGTCTCTCAAATTTAAAAGTGGCCACGTACCATAAATAGCGAGGGGACTACATATATAAAGTGGGAATATGTTAGAAAGTCGGTGTTTTTGAGAATTTAAGAGAAAGTGATGAAGGTGAAAAAAAAAAAATTCTGATTTTCCTTTTTAGTTGGCCGGCCAACCGTTGAGGCCTTTGAGGCCCATTAATTTTCTTGGGCCCAATCTTACCGTGGCTGGGCGGGAAAGGCCCGTTGGCCTTTGCTTGCCAGGCCCAGCATCAACTGCATTGAGCTCAGGCCCATTTGTCAAGAGCAACATATTGAGCTCTTTTCTTATGTCCTTGTACCAATAAGCCCAACAACCGAGGCCTTCAAAAGCCCATCCGGTTCTGATCACCGAGGAATGTGGCCCAGAACAAGCCTTACGACACGAGTTATGATTTGAGATTGACATTAGACGCGGACATCTTCACTTAGCGATAATGCCCGTGATCGAATGCCACCACAGTTACGACAGTTGGAAGGCTTTTTTTGTAGTAAGCTTGGGCATCAAGTGTAATCATGTCTGTGATCAAGTGTATTATCGAAGTAATTCTTGTATGGAGAGCTTCAATATCAAAAATGGAGAAGTCACGCATGGAGACCAATGGCGAAAAGGGTGATCGATGTGGAAAAATAGGCAAAATAACAATCATCTCTCGATATTCAATTTTGGTTGTGACATTTGATAATTTCTTATTAATACCACCTAAAACACAATCCATTTATTATAAAATGATTCAAAAAAAGAAAAACCCAGTGAAGTTAATCTTGTCAAGACGTATTCTTTGATTCTACCGTAATCAAGAAATTATCAAAATAGAAGGGCTCTAAAGAGGTAAATTCTTGTTTGAATCCATGTTCCTATGGACGGGGTTTATCATAGCCATTGATCACATAGACCTTACATGATTGACAACTACGATTTCTTTAGGTTCAAGGAAGTCGCCGGCTGTCTACTAAGCTCGTAAACTTTCTATTTAAGCAAATGAAGCTCATTTGGGAACCTTACATGGACCACAAACCCAATCAAGATTTCCCAATTTATGTGCGCAGCATTAAAGTAGGGACATGATAATTCATGGTCCAAGGGAAAGAATAATTAAACCACTCCCCAACAAAAGCAAGCCCCTCTCTCTCACCACTTCCAATGGGGGGGAAAGGAAGTAGATGATGCAGAAGAAAGAGTGAATCCCTTGTTTAGCAAGCATAATTATTCCTGCCTCAAAAGGGAAATTGAGAATCAAATCCTTATCACCAATCAAATAAAAAATCACATCAAAGGGTTATGCAAGGACTTTGCTAATGACCAAGAGTAGGCCTGCCATTGGACTGCACTGAATTATTATCTTGGTCAACACTAACATTGATTGATAAATTGCATCAGGCATTCTTTTTGCTTTCTACCCTTGTGGATCAAATTTTTTAACAAAGTATAATCTTTTGATGATTTGTTAATATAGTTATTCTGGTAAATTTTGATTGAAAATTGTAGACTTTGATCGTCCTACATGACATGGCCGGCATAGGACGATTGGTTATGACATTGACAATTTTTACAATCTTTTAAAAACAAATTATGAATATTTTCTTTTTAAAAAAATTGTAAAAATTGTCAATGACATCGATTTTCCTTCAAAATTGACCAAAAGGATTATATTGATAAATCATCAAAATGTTTAGATCTAAATTAATGGATTTGAAAACTTTATAAATATATTGACATCCGTATAATCTATTTATGATTTTTTAAATAATTTTCTTGATTAGTGAGTGTCATCCAATATGCATC
The DNA here is from genome assembly GCA_014182515.1 of Eucalyptus microcorys. Classification (NCBI taxonomy): domain Eukaryota; kingdom Viridiplantae; phylum Streptophyta; class Magnoliopsida; order Myrtales; family Myrtaceae; genus Eucalyptus; species Eucalyptus microcorys. The sequence goes on from CM024563.1 coordinate 6,942,958, forward strand.
ATGCTTTCACAGGGCTAATCAGAAAGCCTCCGCCTCTTCTTCTTCTATCTTTTTTTTCCCTTTCTCCCCCCATTTTCCAGAATCGAAGCGCCCCGTTTAAATTCACGATCGGCCGAAAGCGGCGAGTAAAGGCTTGGCCCGGTAAGGAAAAAGCAATTCATGTGAAAAGCATCCGTAGGATATCTTAGCTATGGCGAAAATAGGTGATGCTACTCCTACATCGTGACCAGTGACCACCTTACGTAAAGAATCAAGAAGTGATAATGAATTCTCATTATGCTCTCTCTCTCTCTCTCTCTTCTCTCTTTGTGCCTTACTAGCATTTGCATAGGATGGCCTCAAAGAGAAACTAATGATTCAAGATGGAAGTATATTAGCACAAGCCATGAAGTCTGTACCATAAACTTTGCTCTTTGCTCTCTCTCTCTCTCTCACTCTATTCTCTGTGAAGGACATCATGAACTTGCAGAGAACTGAACGTTGCTCGAGGATGGGGTCGCCCCTCTCCGTGGCTTCAGCCATCGTTTCTCTGTTGCTGCTTTCTTGTCTAGGCATTTCTCCTACAGGTCGGGGCGGTTCTTGATGATATTTTCCTGTTTTTCGTGCGATTCTTTCGTTAATGGTTTGACCTGTTTCTTGATGCGTTTGTTCTTTTGGCGATGCGGCCCTATTTTCTTGAGGTTTCGGTTCGTTTCCGTCTTGTATGATTCCTGGAGAGAGCTGAGTAAATCTAGTACTAGAGAGCTGAATGATTTTTCCAGACGCGTTTCTTTCTTTTATCAGAGAAGCTGACTTTCGGAGGAACTGTGTTTGAGGAAAAGTTTCTCGCGTTCTTGTGCAATTAGCCCAGGAAAAAGCAGATATGCATTCCACTTATGGGAACATTTTCTCCGGATTTAAACCAAAATTCGATCCATTCGCAATGATCACTTGTAAACATACTTTTGATGATTAAGAGAAATGCATGCGAAATTCAAGACGTCCACAGTACCACAAAATTCGGATGACCGGTGCAGGAGGCGATACCCTATATACGTTTTGCATGACTTAAGGCCCATTTGGTTCAACTTTACGGAAATGACTTTTGAGAAAATGCAAATATCTTTGAGGTAAAAGGGTTTTCCGAAATGCTACACCATTTGGTAAATTGCAATCTCAAATAGCATTGAAAAATAACTTTAGCATTAGTCCTAGAGTGCATTTGGCATGATATCAGCAAGAAAAAGTGCAGTTCCTTAACGGGCAATAATTATGGCTTATATCGAAAGAGTACTGGACTATCGAGACGTGACCGAGTTTTTCGCTCTTCAGGATTGAAATTCATGTTCTCTTGGATCGATTGTTGTTGCAGAAGCGTATGATCCGCTCGATCCTATAGGAAATATCACGATCAAATGGGACATACTGAGCTGGACTTCGGATGGTTATGTGGTGAGTGCAAGGATGATTTCACATACCTCTTGTTCCTGCGTTTTCTGATGTGCCTGCACTGGTTTAAACAGGCCATGGTTTCGATGTATAACTTCCAGCAATATCGCCATATTCAAGCTCCGGGATGGCAATTGGGGTGGACATGGGCCAAGAAAGAAGTGATCTGGAGCATGTCGGGAGGCCAAACCACGGAGCAAGGCGACTGTTCAAAGTTCCACGGTTCGATCCCGCATTGCTGCAAAAGAGATCCGACGGTTGTCGACTTGCTGCCCGGGACTCCGTTCAACCTGCAGACGGCGAATTGCTGCAGAGGAGGAGTGCTAAGTTCATGGGTTCAGGACCCACTAAATGCTGTGAGCACATTTCAGATCACTGTGGGCCTCGCCGGGACTACTAACAAGACTGTGCGATTGCCCAAAAAATTCACCCTCAAAGCCCCGGGACCTGGGTACACTTGCGGGAATCCAAAGCTAGTGCGGTCGACAAGATTCGTGATGCCTGATAAAAGAAGAGCGACCCAGGCAATGAGTAAGCCAATTCTCATAAAAAATTAAGCAGCAGTGCTTCATCCTGAATGTATCTGACGTTTGAATCGCTTGTTTTTGGCAGTGACTTGGAATGTCACCTGCACATACTCTCAGTTTCTCGCGCAAAAGATGCCTACCTGTTGTGTCTCCCTTTCATCGTTTTATAATGATACAGTTGTGAATTGTCCACGGTGTACGTGTGGCTGCCGAAACAATGCAACGGATTCCGGGAGCTGCATACAGTGAGCTCTCGTACTTTCGTACTTTGAATTGCGTCTTTTTGAGACTTCCATGCAGGATCTTGTACCAACCTGCTTTTAACTCATCGATCTGCTTTCCGGTATACATTCTTACAGGGCTGATTCGCCGCACTTGGCTTCTGTTGTTTCTCATCCGGGCAAATCCGCTAACGCTCCTCTACTACAATGCACCAGCCATATGTGCCCGGTCCGTGTCCACTGGCACGTCAAGCTCAATTACAAGGAGTTCTGGCGAGTGAAGATCACCATCACAAATTTCAACTACAGAATGAATTTCACCCAGTGGAACCTGGTCGTGCAGCATCCCAACTTCGATAACCTCACCCAGATCTTTAGCTTCAACTACAAGCCGCTGACTCCTTATGCCGGGTTAAGTATGTCAAGCCTCTAAAGACCTTGTTAATGTCGCTGATTTGATGAACAGTTTTGGAGTTGATCTTCTGTTTTCTGCAGATGATACTGCCATGTTATGGGGAGTGAGGTACTACAATGATCTGCTCATGGAAGCAGGTCCTTCTGGGAATGTGCAATCGGAGCTCTTATTCTGGAAGGACAAGTCCAGCTTCACATTTGATAAAGGATGGGCTTTCCTCGTAGAATATACTTCAATGGCGATGACTGCGTCATGCCACCTCCAGATGCTTACCCATGGTTGCCAAATTCCAGTCAACGATCAGTCATCTCGACTCTATATTCAGTGGCGATGATCTTGGCGTCAGGTTCACTATTATGGGCTCATCGATGAGTTTCAGATTAGGAACTATATGCTATTGCGGTGAAATTTTTTAGAATTGCTACGGAGTTCTGTTCTATACTGAGAGGACTATTGCTATTTCTTTTGCCAGTAGATCAGGGGGCCAAAACCGAAATTCGGGTGCAAGTTACATGTTTTATTTAACATTTAGTCTGGCGTGCTATATGGATGAGATTAGGATCAGTTGCCAATTTCTCAGTAACCGCTAAATGCGCCTTACAAAATTATGTCAACTAAATGTTCTTGAGTACATGCCATCATAGTATTAGTGTATCTGGCTTTGTGATACCGATTTGATGAAGAAATAGCATCTATATGTTTTGCTCCACCAATTGCGCTATGCGAATCTTTCAATAAGGTTACTGAAATCGGCTAGCAATAGCATGAGTACCGTTAGAAACCACTGAACTCGTCACCTGAGCTTCGTGGAAAGGCTTAGTTGCACACTGAAGGCGACATAACATGTCTGGAACTTATTCCATCAAGGAAAAGGAATGATAGAAAGATAAGCCCATTCTTATATATTCGGAGCAAGCTCATCGGCTGATGACCTAATGCTCTGTCGAAACAGTCGCATTAGTACCCATACAAGTGTACAACGGCCTCCCAATCTTTCATTTGTACTTCAAACAATAGCCAGATCAATTTCATACATGTCCCTAATAAATAATAGCTATCCATCATGTTTGTGTGGATCTTCATCCGTTTGAATTCTCTGAATCAGACGCTCTTGAAACCCAGTACTAGACTCTTGTCATCCTTCCATTGTAATCGTTAAAATTATCAAGATGTCACCAGAAGACTAGAAAGCAAATGGCCAAGAGGGCAGCTCGTGATGACACTGGAACTAGATTCCCAGGGGCAGAATTCGGTAAATGCGGGTACTGATCAGGAGACGGCATCATGCATTCCTCCCCATTGAAATATATTTTCCGTGGAAAAGCCCAGCCCTCTTTAAGTGTGAACGTGAAAGCATCTTTCTGCAGAATGATCTCGGACTGCACGTTCCCTTCCGGCCCAGCTTCCTTGATGAGGTCATTGAACAACTTAATCCCATAGAACATGCCAGTGTCATCTGTAGAAGATCTTACAGTTAAATAACTTTGCTGAAGACTGTTTTCCCAAAGAAAATGCATAGGACAGAAGCAAAACTTTCTTCTCTGAGACTTACTCATGGATTTGTACGGGACGAGCGGCTTGTAGACGAAGCTGAAAACTTGGGTGACATTGTTCAGATTTGGATGCTGAGCAACGAGTGTCCACTGATTGTAGTTAACGAAGTAGCTGAAATTGATGATGGACATCTTTACGCGCCAGTACTCTTTGTAGTTGGTCTTGACGTGCCAATGGATCCTGATGGGGCACATGTGCTGTGTGCAGTGTAGTATCGGATTGTCGATTGTTGGTGTAACGACACTTTGTAGATTTGGAGCGCTCCTGCATCAAGAGATGAGTGAGAATTTGTATCTCCCGGACTAGAATGTAACTCAAACTTACATATGCAAGATCGCGTGCTGCACTTAATTATAGGACAAAATAAATGGAATGTCAATGCATCTCTGTATTCGATGCTTTTGAGATAGCAAATGAACTCACTCGACGCATGTGTTTTTGTTCTGGCAGCCACAAGCACAACTTGGGCAAGGAGTAATCGTGGAGTTGTAGAAAGATGACATGGAGACGCAACATCTTGGGTGCTGAGATGCCACCAGCTGCGAGTATGTACATGTGATATTCCATGTCACTGCAAATCCCGGCAAAATATTAGATGGTCCGCCATCTGAGGGAAATTTCAGAGGGGCGATGCTGCAATTTCAGATGAAGTGACTGTCCTAATTCATATATGCTCTTTCAGACACCAGCAAGTGCATCACATTTTTCGTTTTTAAGCAATCAAGCCATAACTATCGACGTGTTCTTTTGATTTCATTGCTTTCTTCTCTCCTTAGTTAATTGAACGATTCAATTCAGCTATAAGAACATTGATACTAGACTTACTTAGCGCTTGAGTTTTTCTGCGACCATCTGGTGACCAAAAAATCGATGATGGAACAATCTTTGCTTGGCTGCAAGAATAGCCCCCTCCAGGAGCCACCAGTGTGATGTTCTTGGGCAGTTTCACTGTCTTATTCGAAGTACCAGAAAGCCCGACACTGATCTGAAACGACGAGACTGCAGCTGAAGGGTCTTGTCCCCACGATGCCACGACTCCGCCCTTACAGCAATTAGCAATCTGCTGGTTATAAGGTACCCCAGGAAGCAAGTCGATCACAGTGGGATTCCTCTTGCAGCAATGTGGTATGTTCCCCTTGAACTTGGAACAGTCTCCTTGTTCAGTAGCTTGAGCTCCCACCATGGACCAGATTACTTTTTCTTAGCCCAGACCCACCCCAGTTTCCATCCGGGGCTCATTATGTGTCGGTACATTTGGAAATTGGTCATTGTCACCACCGCCTGATAACATTGACAAAAAACCAGAATGCTTGCACGTATTAGTCCAAGGTCTGTTACTTGACCAGTGCGTCACAATCTATCTTTCAAGTTTCCCTATATTTGGGCAATACTATTTTGTTGTGTCCTGCAACTTTATCAGTATATCTTATGGATGATCTGGTGGAGATGATTACTTACTACATAACCATCGGCGGTCCAGGACATGATGTCCCATTTCATTGTTATGTTCCCGTTAGGATCCAGAGGATCATAAGCCCCTACAATCAGGCCATGCCAAAACAAAAGTCAGCAAAATCCCTGTAATCGAGCATGAAGAAGATTAACATGTTGTAACATAAGAAGCACGTTAAGATTAGCCGCTCACCTGCATGGGAAAAGAGGATCACACATATGACAGAAAGGAGAATGCAGTGAAGCTTGCTTCTGCGAACCATTCTTCAGGTTTCCCAATGTTCCTGGCTTCCACAGAATGCCGACAGTGAAGATTTGTTGGGTCCAATATTCAATATTTGACTATTTATGCAAATTGTGCTGTTTAAACTGGAGATTTTATAAAAGATGGCTCACCTACTGAGTTGTTGCACACCGTGGGAAATATTAATGTCGTTTTCTTGACTAATGCTTTGTATTCTGCGTATGATATGTCTGTTGCAATTGATTAAGACTTTCCGAAGCCAACTCAGCTGATCAACGACTCGGAGCACACAGGAAATATTAAAATCAGAATGTCTGGAATCATAATCGCCCCTTTGGTCAACTCCCTTTGATGTCGGCTTCTCACAGACTCTTGACAGATGCAAAGTGCGAAGTGCCAAATCTAATTCTTTATTTGCAGCTGTGTCACATTGGCCTACTCAAAAACCGTAACGGTATAGTACCTAAGGTGATTGTACATCGCCACAGGGCAAGGGAGAAAAAGAAAGTACATGACAAGTATTGACTTGAGTCTGCATAATTTTACCTAAACACATACCATCTGACACTATAATGCGAAGTGAATTTCTCGTGACGTGGGAGCGTAACATGTGAATATTATTAGCACAAAGTACACGAAACGGGTGTGATCACTTGACTTCTTAATTAAAATATTCAGCAACAGAATGAAAACAGCTCCTCACTTTCCTCAGGCATATTCTAGCAATGATTAACCAGGGGTCTTCTGGCTTCTGGTATCAAGTTAGACTTTTGAGCTGGCTGCTGGGTGAGGTGAGAGCCGGAATAGGTCCTCAACTCCCCTTGTGATGAAGACTCATCAACTGTCTAGAATTCCACAAAGATGGCTCAGCATGGAAACTGCACCAACTTTAGGCTGATGGGGGTCTAATTAGAAATTTATCACTGGACAGATGTCATTGGTTTAGTCATCAAAACAAGATTTTGTCTTCAATTTAGCCCACTTGGGTGCCGCAGTCAGATGCAATGACTAACAAGTTCTAGATGGGTTATGCAGATCTCATGCTAATTGCAAGAAACACATGTATTTTTATCATCTTTATTATAACTTTCTGTTCGGGGAGAATCTTTGATTTGACAAGTTGCAAAAGTGACCTGTAAACCTCCAAGATCTGGTCCATTTGACCCATGCTAACTGCTAAAGCTTTCATGGGCCATTTTTAAAGCCCATTCTGGTTTAACTGGGCTCATCTTCCACATCGCGAAGGAAAGAAGATGAGGCCCAAAGTCCAAAGCCCAAATCTCAATGCCCAAAGCCCATTGTCCCACCTGTCCGTCTCGGAACAGCAGTGAATAAATTGGTAGAGAGCAAGGGTAGTAAAACAAAATCGCTATTTTTTTTTAACTCAGATCGGTGTATCGTAACATCGAATCGTAAGATCTTAGAGATATTGAGAAATGTCTCTGGAAATGCCGTAGGATAGGAAAGACAGAATTTTTCTATGAACATCTATCTTATGTGACGTAGGATAGGAAAGACAGAATTTTTCTATGAACATCTATCTTATGTGAGAGAGAGAGAGAGAGAGAGAGAGAGAGAGAGAGAGAGAGAGTTAGATTTTAAAAATATTGAGAAATGTCTCAGGAAATGCTGAGAGAGAGAGAGAGAGAGAGAGAGAGAGAGAGTTAAAATCATAAGATTTTAAAAATATTGAGAAATGTCTCGAAATGCTGTAGGATAGGAAAGATAAAATTTTCATGTTAACATCTATCTTATGCGATGAAATGATTTTGAAAGAGAGAGAGAGTTCATAAAATTGTAACGTAAGGTCGAATTGTAAAATCATAAGATTTTAGCTGCATTTGACAGTTTACGATAAAATTTGAGATAGGATATGATTTATCCTATCATGTGTTGGGTGCTTACTTAAGACAAGATAAAGTCGGATATAAGACATCGATATGATCGATAAAATTATTCCATGGAAGAAATTAGATAAATGTGTATAGGATTTCTAATATCCATAATAAAAGTTATTTTTTTTCGAATACAAACTCATTAAATTAACAAAATTGAGTTTATATTTTAATAGAAATAATATTTGAATTTTAATATAAGAAATTCAAAATAAAAAAAATAAAAAATATCTTTATTTATATATTCGACTTTAATTCCATCGCATAATATACATTCGATCTATAAATATAATATATATTTATATTATTACATATTTGAGGTATTTTTGTATTTTAGGTATAAGTTTACTATTTAATAAAATTTTATTAAACAATGATGGAAGGGGAAAAAAAGGAACAATAAAGAAAATAATTAAAAAAAGAGAGAAAAAAATAAATAAATAAAATAAAAATAAATTAGGGAATAGTGTAGCGAGAGATTTTTGCTGTTTCCGTTTGTGAACTTTAGGTTCATTTAGACTGATATACTGCTTTGTACAAAAAAAAATACACTATATGATGTGAATATATATGATTTTATTATTGTGATTCACCAAATAATTGATATGATATATAGGATATAGCCAAATCCTGTATCCTATCATATCTAGTCATATCCTAATAGGAAATTCGGACGATCAAACGTAGCATATTGAGATATATCTTAGGAAATGTTGTAGGATAGGAAATAATATTTTTGTGAACATCGACTTATGTGACGAAATGATTGAGAGAGAGAGAGACCCTTAGGAAACTAAGGAAAAGGAGGATGAAATATGGAATGTTCTCAATTGAAGTTTCTTTGTTTCAGCCTAAGAACATGAATAATGTTCTTCTCGTCCACAAAATTAAAGGGCAATTATATAAAGTCATAGCTATATATATTAATGTTTATATGCATTTAATACGTTTTGTGTGCTTTACACTAGATAAGATCAAATTTAATAATTTATGAAAGATAGAGGTCAAGCCAAACATTATCTTTTGTTTTATCATTCCATATGAAACGTTGTTCATATGCTTCATATACATTTAATACGTTTCATGTGCTTTACATCAGATATAGATCAAATTTAATAATTCATGAAAAAGAAAGGTCAGGCCAAATATTATGTTTTGTTTTGTCATTCCATATCAAACCTTGTTTTGCTTTTCAAATTGAATCCAATAAGGATCATTTTTAATGACAACATTTGATTTTCACCGCGAAGTGTTTAAATTTGTTAATGACAATGGATAATAAACAAACCCGTAAAGGATCGTACCCTCGATTCTAAGGAAATGGATGGACATTTTGGGGTTGGAGCCGATCCTATAGCAAAGAAAGGCCAATCTCAGCGGAATTGGATTCTTAGCCTCGCGTCATTGCTTAGTAATATCGTGAAAATCTAGTGATAATTTAAAATCCGACATTGGAATCCATGACTTAAGATTCATTGTCGTCCAAAAGGATCTCCTTGTTAGCAAGAACCAAGACCCAAAAGTCATTGCACAAGAAAAACTAAGAGATTTCAGGATCTTGATCCAAACGAGCACAAGCCACCAAAAGCATCAGAGGTTCCCACCACCGCTCTGAATCTTCTGCCAAGCTTGCAACACCTTCTCATTATCTA